>JAPDPK010000009.1:0-5232500 GCA_031772115.1 Heritiera littoralis | reverse complement strand
ATATCACATATCAGCATGATAGGATGCCAACTAGTCTCAAAACCGTATTTTTCTGTAATAACTGAAATGTTTTGCAAAACTTAAAATAAATGTTGAAATATATATGTATATGAATATAATATTAACACTAAACTATATATATAAATAACAAATGAATAAAACATATAAAAAAATATATTAGTTACTGCACGTGACAGTAAGTGTGCAAAACCAATATATATATATATGAGATGAAATGACTAAGTGTGTAAAATATTTAATTTAGGTAGTGGCTTCTCGAGGAAGCCAAAATTTCCAACAACCCCCACTCACACTCCATCTCTCGGCTGAAGGAAATTGAGAAGGAAAGGTAGAATCAATCACGGCAAAAGAGCAGAACAAGCGAAGATACAAGGGATCCAAGCAGACGTTGGTAGCAGCAATTGGTGTTTAGTGCAGGCTACTTTTGGGCATTCACGGGTGCTACTATCATACTTCAGTTTTGCTAGATAAGAGGTTGTGAACAGAGGGCTTTCAATTATGGCTTAAAGGATTGGAGTGGCTGTTAGTTGGGTGTTCATCAAATGCCTTCACGAGAAGGAAAGGAAAGAGAAAAGAGTGGACAAAGGAGAGGTAGCCAGATCTGATGAGTTGTAGCAGTGAAGAGGACAAAACAGGGGACATGAGGGCTTCATTTTTGCTGTAGCCATCGATCAGTTGTATACACTAGGAATCGAAAGAGAACCAGTAAAGGAGAAATCAAGAAACATTGTGGGAGAAACAAGGCTATTCAATGGGATGAAAAGTCGAAGGTCTGTTCGGTGCAAGTATAGGTTTAAAGGATGATGGACGCTGCCCATTTGATGATGAAACAGCGGTAGTAGAAAGTAAAGTTGAAAGCTACTCAATTTGGCTAAGTTTTCTACGGTAAGTTTGGCTGGTGATGGTTTCAAAGATTAAATGTTGTGTGGTATCTTGAATGAAAAAAAAGTAAATATAATATTATGAAATGGTTTTGGATGTAGGAAAGGCAGGGAAGCTGCTATATTTTGAAGAAAATATCAACTCCAAAATGGATGAAATGAAGCTTTCAAAGGGTAAAGACATTGTGGTATTTTGTTATTTAAATGTTATTGGTATAAGGATGCTACTAGGTTTAAAACATATATGAAATTCCCTAAAATAGTTAAATAACACAATGTTACATTAATGTAGGAGGAATTTTAAGGTGATAGAGGGTATCTACTATCCTAAACTAAAGACAAAGAGAAGGAAAGCAAAGTAGTGCTAAAAAAAAAGGGGGGTTCAAGGGCACAAGGGTGTTATCACCAATAATTGTGTGGCGCAAATTAGGTAAGGGAATATACAGTAAATGCCTGTCAGTCTACTATGCTTATGCATGTTTAAATTAATGTTATTTAATATTTATGGATTTAAATGCATCTTTGGTTAAATGTCCAAATACGTTGGATTGAGTTTTAAATGCATAATGTTTTGGATTTGGACTTGGATTTAGATGTGTATTGGAAATCGGTGTATTGAAGATATATTGCTTGATTGAATTTTTCTACAGGTATCTGATTTGTGGTTATGATGCTGGGTAGTGTTCTACCTATGCCGTTATAATGCCGAAATTTCGTTAGAAATTGTCTAAATAAGTTTCTCGATATTAAATTGGATTTATTAAATGCCTTTAAAACCTCATGCATATTAATCACTGCTACTTGTTATTGAGACTTCGTACGATTAGATTTTTAAAACTATAAGTATGTGGAGCGATTTATGCCTTTGGTACTCAACCTATTTTGTAAGATCTATTTCTAAACGAGTTTTGACTCATGATACATGTGATGATGTATAATGCCTATGTGGCATTTGGAAATGCCTGTGTGGCACTTGGAAATGCCTGTGTGGCACTTGGAAATGCCTTTGTGGCACTTGGAAATGCCTATGTGGCACTCGCCTGTGTGGCATTTTATTATGCCTATGTGGCATTCAGTAAGCCTGTGTGGCATGGAGGCGTCGTATACGTAATTGCGTCATGGATCCCGCCTGTGTGGCAAATGGGTAGCGGTAATTACGTATGATTGTCCGACAACTAGCCGTGACTTGTACCTCAGCTACTAGATGATCACTGGTGCTGGGATGATTCATGATCATGGATAGAGCTCTGGTATGGGACACTGACCACTGCTAGCTACAGTGGATGCTTTCATAGAAAGCTTCTTGGTTATATTTCCAAAGATTCCTGTTACGTTACCGAATCTCCTAATGCTCGTCTCATACAAATGTTTTTAAATGTATATTACGATACTGTTACAAAGACGAGCGAATGTATCATTTCTACTACTACTATATATATCTTGATTCGGTGAATGCTTGAGTACTAAATTGTTTTGAAATTAATTGGCATAACATTTTATAGCTTATAAACTATGGTTTATCAATTTGGTATTATTTCCGATAAAACATCTTTAAGCATGAGCTTTGGCACATTCATTCACATACACACATGCATTAAACATAGTAGAAACCTAACATCGTTTAGCGTATGCTTTCTTACTGGGCTTTCCCCAAAGCTCACCCCCTTCCACCTCAGATTATTTCAGGTAGACTCGGCACGAGCGTGGTGCACTGAGAGTCTTTTTGTCGAGCTGCAAAAAGTTGAGCCAAGGTATAATATTTTGTTCTTTTGTTTATATCCCAGACTAAATTCTTTTGTGCACACAATGTATAGGATTCGGGATGTAAGTACTAGGAGATATCGAATCTGTAAACCCACTGTGATTCGTAGTTAAGTTGTAATCTCGATATGTTCATATATTGAATCACATGGATGCTAAGTATTTTAGAAATTATATTGAGATATGGAATTGCTATAGGTTAAAAGGATGATGTACTTAGTATGAGAATGGATGATGGAATGAAATAGGGACGGAAGTTTTTTAGTGTCGTTTTCGACACGTCTTACGAGAAGACTATAATGGGACCTTAGACAACTAGTCTTAAATAACTATAGGAGTGGGACTCTACTCATTAGGTTTTAGCTACACTGAGCGAGAGACAAACATAGGAAGTGAAAGAAAAAGTTAGCTCGAAAATCCCGGCTTCCGTGGGCATTACAGAATGGTATCAGAGCCTAGTTTGTCTAGTCTCGTGTCAGTATAGATAGGCTAGAACTAGTCTTACATCCCGTATAACTGTGTGCGTCTGGATATAAACTGTGAATGATGCTTTGACACGATGTTACCGTGTGATTTTCAAATAGAGTACTATACATGTCTGCGTAAATAGTACTAAACATGTTTATCCTATTTAGGTATACTTGAAATGAAAGGACGGTATAGAAGCGTGAGGAAAGTTGGGAGGAGACGAGAGGAGCAGGCTCCCGAAACACCGATTCCCGATCCACCGCAACCTCCTCCTCCTCAGCCAGAAAATGAAGGAGACCGTATTACTCGAGTTGAGAGGAACTTAGACACTATGTCCCGAAACATGGATGCCATGTCTACCATGTTCACTCAGTTCATGGCGAGGTTTAATCAGGATCAAGTGGTGCCACCCTTGGCCCCAACAGTACCGCCACCTCCTCCATTAGCTGTACCTCCTCAAGCACCTTCGCCACCACCACCGAGCACTCAAGTACCTCCACCACCACAAGTGGGTACCCCACAACCACAATCTGAGCCTCCACAACCACCAGCATCATCTTCTTCTACTGGGGACGCAGTTAAGAAGAATATGGAACTCCTCAAACAGTTTCAGAAAATGAATCCCCCGGTATTTAAGGGAGTAAGGGATCCAATGCAAGCAGAGGAATGGGTCCTACAAATGGAGAAGTCATTCAAATTTATGGGCTGTGGTAGTACAGAAAGGGTGTCCTTAGCCACTTTTATGTTGAAATCGGATGCTAAACATTGGTGGACATCCACTGAGAAAATATTGAGTGCGCAACACTCGGAGATTACATGGGAAGTCTTCCTACAGTACTTCCAAAATCAGTATATTCCCGAGACAGCCCAAAGGAAGAGGCAAACAGAATTTTTGAGCTTGACTCAAGGGAGTATGACGGTGGACCAATATGAGGCCAAGTTCACAGCCCTCTCTCGGTATGATGTTGATATCTCCTGTAATGAGACTAAAAAGACTCTAAAGTTTATTACGGGATTGAGACCGTCCATCCGGAGTCGATTGGCAGTATTGGACATCACTACTTACACGGAAGCCCTAAGAAAGGCCCAACTAGCGGAGCATGACATAGAACTCACACAGAATGAGTATGGCTCCAAGGGTAAGGACCATGGAAGGAGTCAAGGGAAGAAGCCAGACATGGGGAGGCATAAGCCTAATCAAACTCCTTTCAAGAGGCAGAGGTTTTATGACACTCGACATCAACCTACGAAATCCACACCATTCCATGCCACACCAAAATCTCAGACTTGTGGGATATGTGGTAAATTTCATGGGAATAAGCCTTGTCACCGGTCAACTCAGGCTTGTTTTCACTGTGGAAAGTATGAGCATTGGAATAAGGATTGCCCAACACTCACTACTCCATCTCTGACTCCTCCAAAACAAGTTGAAGGGCAAGGTAGTCAACAAAAAGAGGCCACGGATAAGGGGAAGAAACCAATGACACAGGGGCGAGTCTTTGCCTTAGATCGGGAAGCAGCTGACGCTTCCAGCAATGTGATCAAGGGTAAACTTCTAATCCATGACTTAGAAGCATTCGTTTTAATTGATTCAGGTTCCACGCACTCATTCATATCACCTGCATTTGCTAAGAGACTACATATAGAGCCTGAACATTTAGACTACGTATTGTGTGTTAGTACTCCTATGAAAGAGTCACAAACAACCGACCTAGTATATAAGAATTGTAAAGTTAAGGTGGGAGGTAGGAATTTAATAGCAGACTTAATCATGTTGAACATGTTAGACTTTGATGTTATTTTAGGCATGGATTGGTTGACAGCTAACCGTGCCAATGTAGACTGCTATAAAAAGCTTGTAACCTTCTCCCTACCTGAACCACTTGTAATACACTTTGGAGGTAAGAAATGAAATATAACTAATATCTTTTGTGAATCTTACTTGTGGAAATGTTATTCTTGTGAAGGCTATTTAGCATTCGTTGAAGATGCAAATAAGGACCATCCGACATTGTCTGCAATTCCCATTGTGAGAGACTTTCCAGATGTCTTTCCGGATGAACTACCAGGGTTGCCCCCAGAAAGAGAAACTGAGTTCGCCATTGACCTTTTTCCCGGTACTCAGTCAATCTCCAAGCCTCCGTATAGAATGGCGTTGGTAGAGTTAGAGGAGTTGAAGACTCAGCTTCAGGAACTTTTAGACAAGGGGTTTATACGCCCTAGTGTGTCTCCGTGGGGTGCTCCGGTACTATTTGTGAAGAAGAAGGATGGGAGTATGAGGTTATGTGTGGATTACCGGTTATTAAACAAGGCCACTATAAAGAACAAGTACCCGCTACCTAAAATAGATGACTTATTTGATCAGTTGCGAGGTGTAGAGGTATTTTCCAATATTGACTTGAGATTGGGATACCATCAGTTGAGGATCAAAAGTCAAGATATCCCGAAAACAGCATTCAGAACACGTTATGGCCACTATGAATTCTTAGTGATGCCGTTTGGTTTAACAAACGCACCCGCAGCATTTATGAGTTTGATGAATGAAGTCTTTAAGCCATTTTTGGACAAGTTTGTGATAGTGTTCATCGACGACATCATAGTGTTCATCGACGACATCCTAATATATTCCAAGTCTCATGATGAGCATGCTCAACACTTACAGATTGTTTTGCAGACACTTAGAGAAAAGAAGTTATATGCCAAGTTTAGTAAGTGTGAGTTTTGGCTCGAGCAGATTTCCTTCTTGGGTCATATTGTGACAAAGGATGGAGTATCCGTAGATCCGTCCAAGGTTGAGGCCGTGGTTAATTGGGAAAGGCCAAAGACCGTCACAGAGATCTGAAGTTTCTTGGGCTTAGCGAGGTACTATAGGAGATTTATTGAAGGATTCTCTAAGATAGTAGCTCCATTAACACGACTTACATGCAAGGAGGTCAAGTTCCAATGGACTGATGCGTGTGAGCGTAGTTTTCAGGAGTTGAAGCATAAGTTGACCATAGCACCAGTCCTAGTTATCCCGAGTGAATCAGGAGGTTTTACGGTGTATAGTGATGCATCCATTCAGGGTCTAGGGTGTGTGCTAATGCAAAATGGCAAAGTAGTAGCTTATGGTTTTAGACAGCTTAAGGACCATGAAAAGAATTACCCTACTCATGATCTTGAGTTGGTGGCCATAGTGTTTGCATTGAAGATTTGGCGCCACTATCTTTATGGAGAAAAGTTTCAAATATTCACAGATCATAAGAGTCTCAAATACTTGTTCTCTCAAAAGGAGTTAAACATGAGACAACGGAGATGGATGGAATTGTTGAAAGACTATGATTGTGAGATCTTGTATCATCCCGGTAAGGCGAACAAGGTGGCTGATGCTTTGAGTCGGAAGAGCATGGGCTTGGTTTCATACATGATGGTCAAGGAATGGGATTTGATGAAACAGTTTTTCGAGCTGAGTGTGAGTGTAAAGCCTTCTAAAGGTATTCTAATTGCTAGTCTAAGAATCGAACCGAGTATAGTGGAGCAGCTCAGACGAGCACAGAAAGAAGATTCTAGATTAGTGGAGATGGTAAATCAAGCTGAACAAAATGAAAATTCGGAGTATAAAGTAGGCGAAGATGGACTACTAAGGTTTAGAGGCCGTATATGTGTCCCTAGTGATGATAACTTGAAGAAGCAGATTTTGGATGAAGCTCACAGTTCTAAGTATACCATGCATCCGGGGAGTACAAAGATGTATCGAAATTTATGCCGAGTGTATTGGTGGTCAGGGATGAAGAAAGATATAGCCGAGTTTGTATCAAGGTGTTTAGTTTGTCAACAAGTGAAGGTTGAACACCAAAGGCCAGCAGGATTACTTAAGCCTTAGGAAATTCCAACATGGAAGTGGGAACATGTCACCATGGATTTCATCATGGGATTGCCGAGAACTAGAAGGAATCATGATGCAATTTGGGTGATAGTAGATCGATTAACTAAGTCGGCCCATTTTCTTTCCATGAAATCTACTGATCCCTTAAGTGCATTGGCAAACCTTTATGTGAGAGAAATAGTTCGATTACATGGCGTCCCAGCAAGTATTACTTCAGATAGAGACTCAAGATTTACGTCTCGGTTTTGGGAACACTTTCAAGAAGCTTTGGGGTCACAACTCAATTTCAGTACCGCCTTCCATCCTCAGACTGATGGACAATCTGAGAGGACTATACAGACCTTGGAAGATATGTTAAGGGCATGTACTATTGATTTTAAAGGCTCATGGGATGACCACTTACCCTTAGCCGAATTTGCTTACAACAATAGTTACCATGCTAGTATTGGAATGGCACCATATGAGGCATTGTATGGACGGAGATGTCGATCTCCAATCAGTTGGGAAGAAGTGGGTGATAGAAAGTTGTTTACTCCTGAGCTTGTTGAGCGAGCTTCAGAAGATGTTAGATTGATATGTGAGAGACTCCGAACAGCTCAAAGCCGACAAAAGAGTTATGCTGACACTCGGAGGAGAGAATTGGATTTTGAAGTAGGGGATAGTGTCTTCTTGAAGGTCTCTCCATCGAAGGGTATCATGAGGTTTGGCACGAAAGGAAAGTTAAGTCCTCGATTTATTGGTCCATTCGAGATTTTAGAGAGGGTTGGAGACGTTGCATATCGATTAGCCTTACCGCCACAGCTATCGAGTGTGCATAATGTCTTTCACATATCCATGTTAAGGAAATACTATTCGGATCCCTCTCACGTGGTAGCATATGAACCACTTGAGATTAAAGAGGACTTAAGTTATGTAGAGAGGCCAATCAGAATTGTAGATAAAAAGGAGAAGGTGTTGAGATCAAAGACTATCCATTTGGTAAAAGTTCTATGGCAGCATCACTCATCTGAAGAAGCTACTTGGGAACTCGAGAGCTTAATGAAGGAGAAGTACCCACACCTATTCCAACCCGACATGAAAAATTTGGAGGACCAAATTTCTTAAGGTGGGTAGAATGTAATAACCGAAATGTTTTGCAAAACTTAAAATAAATGTTGAAATATATATGTATATGAATATAATATTAACACTAAACTATATATATAAATAACAAATGAATAAAACATATAAACAAATATATTAGTTACTGCGCGTGACAGTAGGTGTGCAAAACCAATATATATATATATGAGATGAAATGACTAAGTGTGTAAAATATTTAATTTAGGTAGTGGTTTCTCGAGGAAGCCAAAATTTCCAACAACCCCCACTCACACTCCATCTCTTGGCTGAAGGAAATTGAGAAGGAAAGGTAGAATCAATCACGGCAAAAGAGCAGAACAAGCGAAGATACAAGGGATCCAAGCAGACGTTGGTAGCAGCAATTGGTGTTTAGTGCAGGCTACTTTTGGGCATTCACGGGTGCTGCTATCATACTTCAGTTTTGCTAGATAAGAGGTTGTGAACAGAGGGCTTTCAATTGTGGCTTAAAGGATTGGAGTGGCTGTTAGTTGGGTGTTCATCAAATGCCTTCACGAGAAGGAAAGGAAAGAGAAAAGAGTGGACAAAGGAGAGGTAGCCAGATCTGATGAGTTGTAGCAGTGAAGAGGACAAAACAGGGGACATGAGGGCTTCATTTTTGCTGTAGCCATCGATCAGTTGTATACACTAGGAATCGAAAGAGAACCAGTAAAGGAGAAATCAAGAAACATTGTGGGAGAAACAAGGCTATTCAATGGGATGAAAAGTCGAATGTCTGTTCAGTGCAAGTATAGGTTTAAAGGATGATGGACGCTGCCCATTTGATGATGAAACAGCAGTAGTAGAAAGTAAAGTTGAAAGCTACTCAGTTTGGCTAAGTTTTCTACGGTAAGTTTGGTTGGTGATGGTTTCAAAGATTAAATGTTGTGTGGTATCTTGAATGAAAAAAAAGTAAATATAATATTATGAAATGGTTTTGGATGTAGGAAAGGCAGGGAAGCTGCTATATTTTGAAGAAAATATCAACTCCAAAACGGATGAAATGAAGCTTTCAAAGAGTAAAGACATTGTGGTATTTTGTTATTTAAATGTTATTGGTATAAGGATGCTACTAGGTTTAAAACATATATGAAATTCCCTAAAATAGTTAAATAACACAATGTTACATTAATGTAGGAGGAATTTTAAGGTGATAGAGGGTATCTACTATCCTAAACTAAAGACAAAGAGAAGGAAAGCAAAGTAGTGCTAAAAAAAAAAAGGGGTTCAAGGGCACAAGGGTGTTATCACCAATAATTGTGTGGCGCAAATTAGGTAAGGGAATATACAGTAAATGCCTGTCAGTCTACTATGCTTATGCATGTTTAAATTAATGTTATTTAATATTTATGGATTTAAATGCATCTTTGGTTAAATGTCCAAATACGTTGGATTGAGTTTTAAATGCATAATGTTTTGGATTTGGACTTGGATTTGGATTTGGATGTGTATTGGAAATCGGTGTATTGAAGATATATTGCTTGATTGAATTTTTCTACAGGTATCTGATTTGTGGTTATGATGTTGGGTAGTGTTCTACCTATGCCGTTATAATGCCGAAATTTCGTTAGAAATTGTCTAAATAAGTTTCTTGATATTAAATTGGATTTATTAAATGCCTTTAAAACCTCATGCATATTAATCACTGCTACTTGTTATTGAGACTTCGTACGATTAGATTTTTAAAACTATAAGTATGTGGAGCGATTTATGCCTTTGGTACTCAACCTATTTTGTAAGATCTATTTCTAAACGAGTTTTGACTCATGATACATGTGATGATGTATAATGCCTGTGTGGCATTTGGAAATGCCTGTGTGGCATTTGGAAATGCCTGTGTGGCACTTGGAAATGCCTGTGTGGCACTTGGAAATGCCTTTGTGGCACTTGGAAATGCTTATGTGGCACTCGCCTGTGTGGCGTTTTATTATGCCTATGTGGCATTCAGTAAGCCTGTGTGGCATTGAGGCGTCGTATACGTAATTGCGTCATGGATCCCGCCTGTGTGGCAAATGGGTAGCGGTAATTACGTATGATTGTCCGACAACTAGCCGTGACTTGTACCTCAGCTACCAGATGATCACTGGTGCTAGGATGATTCATGATCATGGATAGAGCCCTGGTATGGGACACTGACCACTGCTAGCTACAGTGGATGCTTTCATAGAAAGCTTCTAGGTTATATTTCCAAAGATTCCTGTTACGTTACCGAATCTCCAAATGCTCGTCTCATATAAATGTTTTTAAATGTATATTACGATACTGTTACAAAGATGAGCGAATGTATCATTTCTACTACTACTATATATATCTTGATTCGGTGAATGCTTGAGTACTAAATTGTTTTGAAATTACTTGGCATAACATTTTATAGCTTATAAACTATGGTTTATCAATTTGGTATTATTTCCGATAAAACATCTTTAAGCATGAGCTTTGGCACATTCATTCACATACACACATGCATTAAACATAGTAGAAACCTAACATCGTTTAGCGTATGCTTTCTTACTGGGCTTTCCCCAAAGCTCACCCCCTTCCACCTCAGATTATTTCAGGTAGACTCGGCACGAGCGTGGTGCACTGAGAGTCTTTTTGTCGAGCTGCAAAAAGTTGAGCCAAGGTATAATATTTTGTTCTTTTGTTTATATCCCAGACTAAATTCTTTTGTGCACACAATGTATAGGATTCGGGATGTAAGTACTAGGAGATATCGAATCTGTAAACCCACTGTGATTCGTAGTTAAGTTGTAATCTCGATATGTTCATATATTGAATCACATGGATGCTAAGTATTTTAGAAATTATATTGAGATGTGGAATTGCTATAGGTTAAAAGGATGATGTACTTAGTATGAGAATGGATGATGGAATGAAATAGGGACGGAAGTTTTTCAATGTCGTTTTCGACACGTCTTACGAGAAGACTATAATGGGACCTTAGACAACTAGTCTTAAATAACTATAGGAGTGAGACTCTACTCATTAGGTTTTAGCTACACTGAGCGAGAGACAAACATAGGAAGTGAAAGAAAAAGTTAGCCCGAAAATCCCGGCTTCCGTGGGCGTTACATTTTCATCATCAGTAAACCTTTATGGAATTTATAAAAATAATCATTTCATAATTAAAACCATAAAGGTTGTATAATAAATCAAGTGAATATTTAAGAAAATATTTATAAAATATTCACATTATCCCTTTTTCATCTTTCATTTCATATTACGTATAATTCATATATCGAGAGAATATTTAGAAAACTTTCATAAAATATTCTCTTTATCTCTTTTTCATTTTCCATTTCATATCACATATAATTCATATACCGAGAGAATTTTCGGTGATCTCACTATCACCAATTTCGAAAACATGAATATTTTAAAATGAATTTCATTATATTCATGTTTTATGAAAAATAATCATTTTCTCTATTTTCGTGGTTGAAAATCGTTTCTTGTGAAATAAAATCATTTTTTATGATTTTATAAATTTTCTAGAAATTTTAGATAACTTTCGATAATTTTTCGGCAGTATAACGACTGTCGATTGGCTAGCCTCCTGCACGAAAAATACAGTTTAAATTCTTAACTGGTACATCATCACAAATTTTCAACTATCATTCATCGCAACATTTTCATAAAATATTTTTATAAAATATTTCATAATTTAAATCATGCAGACTGATTATCCTTACAATGCTGCACATGCATCCCTTACCTATTTCCGGGTCGGTGACCGCCTCGTTCGTCGCACCCGTGTTCACCTCGCCCGATTCCATCGGCTCGGTCGTCGAGGAAATTTTCTGGAAATTAAATTCTAAAATTTAGAATATTTTCATAATTATTTAAATAAATAAATTATTTAAATAATTTAGTACTTTCCGGGATTTCTTACCGATTCCCGTAATTCCCGGATTTTCGAATTCTCGGGATCTCCCGTAATTTCAGAAATTCCCGAATTGCGAAAATTTCTCTTTTTCTCTTTTCTTTTCTTTTCTTTTCTTTTCTTTCTTTTTCTCTTTTTTTTTTCTTTTCTTTTCTTTTTCTTTTTCCTTTTTTTCTTTTCTCTTTTTCCTCTTTTCCTTTTCCTGGCCGAACCAATTCAAACTTGTCAGATCCCCTCATCGCCGGTTCTTGTAACACCCGGTCTTTCTTAATATCTTACGGAAGCTTAATTTGCGGATAAATTTTTTTTTTATCCCTTTTCTTCACTATTCATTTGTAGGTGAATATGTAGGCCAATCTCAATTTCATATAACTCTTTTAAGAAATTTAGGCACATTTACCAACATACATAAGGCCAATTCAAAAAGTATACTAATCGTCATATTCCAATAATAACATAATCTAGCTTACATCCTAGACTCATCACATAAGTGTATATATGTATACAATCAAAAGAATTCCAATACACTGTGTCATCATCCATCTATGTCCATACAAACCACTGGGAGCCATATACCTTAGACTGTGCAGGGAAGTCCACTCTCAATAAGCTTCCCAAGCCAAAATGAACAGTCGCTGTATCGATCACTCTGAAAGGGAGGGGAAAGAAGAGGGGAGTGAGTCATAAACTCAGTAAGTAATTACAGAAGCAACTTAAAAATCAGAACCTGCATCTCTTAGTTTTCAAACTCATAAATCATATGAAATCGATAAATCAAACTCAGTATGCTGCGGTGTAAAACATGACTGCATTTTAAACATAAAGAATAGCAGTCTCATAAATGGATTTTGGATCTCATTTCAATACTTGATAAATCAAATTCGATATGCTGCATTGTAAAACATATTCTCAAATCATAAGGCAAAAGCCAATCATCATTCGTCAAACAGTATGGAACTCAATAACAAATCATAGTCAAATGTAGAGTTCCATCATTAGACTAGAAGTCTCAATCTCAATTCATACATAAAGTATGCAGTACAATCAATAAAACCAGTCATAGTACCAAGAGAGTTCGCATAGTATCAATTTATGTTACTTAGAGCTAACACTTAACGATCCACGGTAGCTAACCGTAGCAATCTCCCATAAAGGGACGCTGCCTATGCATAGACCAATCAACCGCGGTTCACTGATCAGGTGACACCGGGACCTGTCCAAATGTAATATACGGAACAAGCCAATCGTTCCCGAGAGTTAGTCATCGAGACACAGTGCTCTAAGTCAATTAAGAACGCCTACACAATTCTCAAGGTACATTGCCCTAAGGTCTCAATACCCCGGGTCTAAAACAATATTTCATATCAATCTTATCAAATCGGCCTTCCAAGACTTCGTATCGAAATCATAGTGCATAAATATGAAGTAAACAATCATGGCTCGCTAAGCTTTTAAAGCACTTTAAGTTATAAAACAATTTAGAAAACCGTATCAAACCAAAAGCTAAGTTCAATTTGAAAACTCAAAGGTGTCATCATATTTAAAGAATAATACACAAAACCAAACAGATTTGGCGAGCCTACAGTATGCTTATAAAGCATTTTCATAAGGTTAAACCAATCAGTCAAGGTTAGGCCCAATATGCAGCATTTTCAATATGCGTCAAGATCGATTCATATGCGGCATTTCATTTCATTTCCATACCATCCAGAATTTAAAACATCGTATGATGATTTGGATGCAAGATAGTTGCTTAGGGTTACTTACAGTACTTCCTTAGCTTTTGAATCAATTCTCCCTCGCCTAATAATCTTGCAGTGTTGATTGATTTCGGATCAAACTCGGTCCATAGGACAACCCTCTACATAATACATAGTAGATGGAAATCAATCTCGATACCTCCATCAATCTTAATACTTCCAATTATAAGCTAACATTAAGCATTGTATAACTCAATATGAAACAATACTTGGCAAGGTTTCCAGAATTATTCAAACATTACTAGCACTAATTAATGTCTTTTTGTTCACCTGAAATACTTATAACCCACTTGGTCCATTTCTGCTCTTTAAGGTTTTGGACCTTATGGTATTGTGCTAGCTTTAAGTATAAATTCCAGAACCTAACTATCAAACTGTAATTTTTATATTACTTCTTGTTCAGATCCCTATTCGGACAAATAAGGCTCATTTCCCAGTTCATTTTGTGCCATTTCCCATCAATTTCTAAACTTGGACCAAATCTGGCACATTAGGCAGGATAGTTTCCTGACCTATGTTCAGTAAAATGTACATTACTAATTATAGGGATATGTAATCTGTACAAACTCAAAACCATATCATTCATGACTGATTCATCTTTTTGAGAATGTAAAGTTTGCATTCATACCCCAACTGAATCATTTTCCAAGAGTTTTTGAAGTTTACAGTAATCTATCTATGACTGGCAGTGAGCATCCTGCAGTCATGCATGCATGGCTTAAGCTACATCATTCCAAATCCAAAATTTCCAAAACTAGATGAAAGTTGACTCATTTCCCTATTTAGAAATGTAAGATTCATAATTTAACTCATCCTATATCAATACCAGATATTTTCCAAAGTTTCAGCATGTTCAGCAGTTTCCTGACACAGTAAAACACTGACCAATATGCACAAACTGTCTCAAATCTGGTTATAGGAGTGTCCAAAAGATGCAAACACAGAGCCATCATGCTTCTAACTTAATTAACTTTCTGGACATGTAAGGCTTGCAACCTAATTCAATTTAGGCCATTTGCTATGATTTTTCGAAGTCAAGACTATGATTCACGTTTCTGGACAGAACACCCTGCACTCATTTGTGCATAACTCAAGCTACAGAAGTCCAATTCAAGAAATTCCAAAACTGACTTTCTTGTAACTTAAAGGGCCATAAATCATAATTTTTCCAGAATTTTTCTCCATGCAGCACTATTAAACTGCTCATTTTAATTTCCACCCAGACAGAACAGTAAATTCCAGATTTAACATCAAGTCAGAATTTCAGTTTATCTTTATCTAACAGTAGCCATTTAAATTTAGTTCATCACCACATCATTTCCATGCATAATAATCAATCATTATAGCGTTAGAACCGTACCCCCTTTAATTTGATGCAAAACAGAATCCGTTGAACAATCTCAGTCCACTTCTTCACAGCTTGTTTGCTGTTACACCTAAACACATCAATGCCAAACCAGTAACCATATTGCATTCTATTTCCATAGCTTAATTCCAACAAAACACATCAACTCACCTCGGTTTATTACCTTGTTATCTTGCCCTGAAGTCCCCAATTTAATTTTGCTATAGTTTTGGGTTTCAACTCCTCACTTCTTCAGTCACCATGGACAGCTCTTTCTCATTCCTTCTCCATCCACTTCCAATGCCCAATCTTGTTGAACCAAAGCTCCCATTGCATCCATGGCTCACGATTTCTTTGGCTAGCTTCTAGCATGAAACTTCCTCCATCAATTTCGTTGTTGCCTCCTTAACCATGAAATCCCTAGATCAATTTCTGCCCTTGGGTGAAATGGAAGAGTGTTTGGAGAGGATTCTTAGCTCTTGGCCGGAAATGAGGAGAAAGGGAGAGGGGTTCTTGTGGCTGGGGTAGTCGACATTGCCTAAGGGAGTTTGGCTCTTCTCTTGGCTCGTTTGGGTGGGGGAAAAATAGAAGAACGTGGCTGTGTATTTTCTCCAGCCCCTTGACCTATTTTCCAGCCCTTTGGTCTATGTTTCCAGCCTTTGATTTATTTGGCAGCCCCTTACTTTTGTTTTCAACCCTTGATTTATTTGGCAGCCCTTCACTCTTGTATTTCTAGCCTTTTACTTGTATTTCCAGCCCTTATTTCATCAGCTTCTAATAACCCAATTTAACATTAATGGATTAGTAGATACATAACTATTGTTTTAGGCAAATAATAATATCTCCCATTTTTCTATTGTCTTAATAATTCTAATTTCCATAACTTATATACATATATATATATATTTATACATATATATATATATATTTAATTCTCTCATAGTATATCGCAATCAATTTGTTCCTTTCCAACTTATATCTTAATACATACATACTTACGTATACACGTCCTCCACTTCTTGACTAAGCTGACCAAGACATTCTCGGCTTCAATAATCTGTCCAAAATTCCAAAGTAACCTCAAGTCAGTTAAAATTTACTCTAGTATACTTACGATAGATATCGCAAATAAGGGTTATTACATTCTTCCCATCTTGGAAAATTTGGACCCCAAATTTGAGTACTGTTACTTCAAAATAAGTGAGGATACCTCTCCTTCATTAGATTCTCTACTTCCTAGGTGGCTTCTTCCTCCGAATGCCTTTGCCACAATACCTTCACTAGTGGAATAGTTTTGGATCTTAGCACCTTCTCCTTGCGATCTAAGATCCTGACAGGCTTCTCTTCATAGGTGAGATCTTCCCGAATATCTAACTCTCCATAATCTACCACATGACAAGGATTCGGGTGGTATTTCCTTAACATTGACACGTGAAACACGTTGTGCACACCCGCTAGCTGTGGTGGTAGAGCCAACCTGTATGCCACTTCACCAACCTTCTCTAAAATCTCGAATGGTCCCACATACCTTAGGCTAAGTTTGCCCTTCTTCCCGAATCTCATAATGCCCTTCGAAGGAAAAGCTTTCAAAAATACCGAATCACCAACTTCAAACTCCAAACGTTTCCTCCGATTATCGGCATATGACTTCTGCCTACTCTGGGCAGTCTTAAGTCTTTCACAGATAAGCTTTATTTTGTCAGAAGCTTGCTGAACTAAGTCAAGTGCAAACAATTTTCTGTCTCCCACTTCTTCCCATCCAACCGGAGACCGACATTTTCTTCCATACAGTGCTTCATATGAGGCCATCCCTATACTCGAGTGGAAGCTATTATTGTATGCAAACTCTGCCAATGGTAAGTATTCATCCCAAGAGCCTTTGTAATCCAGTGCACACGCTCTCAACATGTCCTCAAGAGTTTGAATGGTTCTCTCAAACTGACCATCGGTCTAGGGATGGTAAGCGATGCTTAAGTGTAACTGAGTCCCCATTGCTTCCTGAAACTTCTCCCAAAATCTAGAAGTGAATCGAGAATCTCGATCAGACACAATGCTCACTGGGACACCATGTAGCCGAACAATTTCCCGAACATAGAGATCAGCCAAAGCACTGAGAGAATCTGTAGCCTTCATGGCTAAAAAGTGAGCTGATTTGGTTAGTCTATCCACTATCACCCAAATAGCATCATGCTATCTTTTAGTCCTTGGAAGACCTAGCACACAGTCCATGGTGATGTGCTCCCATTTCCAACTCAGAATAGACAATGGTTGAAGCAACCCCGCGGGCCTTTAATGTTCAACCTTCACCTGTTGACAGACTAGACATTTTGCAACAAAATCGGCGATAT
This sequence comes from Heritiera littoralis, assembly GCA_031772115.1. Taxonomy (NCBI): domain Eukaryota; kingdom Viridiplantae; phylum Streptophyta; class Magnoliopsida; order Malvales; family Malvaceae; genus Heritiera; species Heritiera littoralis. Next base: position 5,215,049 of record JAPDPK010000009.1, on the reverse strand, counting down.
TTTTTTTCATTCCAGACCAGTAGTATAAGCTACGCAGGTTCTGGTACATCTTAGTACTACCAGGGTGCATAGCATATTTCGAGCTATGAGCTTCCTCTAGAATCAACTTCTTTAACTTTGAATCGTTTGGAACATACATTCGGCCCCTATACCTCAAAATGCCATCATTGCCGAACCTAAACTCTGTTTCTTCATTTTGGTCCCCTTCGTTTCCACAACCAATCTCTTTTAATCGAGGATCCTCTTTTTGCTTTTAACGGATTCGATGAATCAGTTCAAGCTCTAACCTCATACTGGCCATCATACAACCCTCTCCGACAGGTTCTATATCCAATCTCAAGTCTGCAAACTATTGTAGCATACACCATTCCTGGACCATCAACATCGAGACCATAGCAGTGCCTTTCCTACTTAACGCATCTGCTACAACATTAGCCTTGCCTGGATGGTAAAGAATTTCACAATCATAGTCCTTCAATAACTCCATCCATCTCCGCTGGCACATATTCAGTTCTTTTTGGGAGAATAAGTACTTCAGACTTTTATAATCTTTAAAAATCTGAAATGTTTCCCCATAGAGATAATGGTGCCAAATCTTGAGCGCGAACACTATGGCAGCAAGCTCTAGGTCGTGTGTCGGATAATTCTTCTCATGGTCCTTCAACTGACGAGAACCATAAGCTATTACCTTCCCGTGCTGCATTAAGACACACCCTAATCCTTGGTACGAAGCATCATTGTAGATGGCAAAACCTCCTGACCCACTAGGAATAGTCAGAATTGGAGCAGAGGTAAGCCGTCTCTTCAATTCCTGAAAGCTATTTTCACATGCCTCATTCCAATCAAAGTTCACTCCATTCCGAGTGAGTCGATGCAGTGGGGTAGCAATCTTGGAGAAACCTTCTACAAATTTTCTGTAATAACCTGCTAAACCCAGGAAACTTCGGACTTCTGTTACAATCTGAGGCCTTCCCCACTTCACAATGGCTTCAATCTTGGACGGATCTACTGACACCCCGTCCTTTGACACAATATGCCCCAGAAAAGTAATCTGATCCAACCAAAAGTCACATTTACTGAGCTTAGCATACAACTCCTTGTCTCTAAGGACTTGGAGCACTACTCGTAAATGTTGTTCGTGCTCGTCTATTGACTTGGAGTATACCAAGATGTCGTCTATGAAGACAATCACAAATAAGTCCAAGAAGGGCTTGAACACCTCATTCATCAAGCTCATGAAAGCCACTGGTGCATTTGTCAAGCCAAATGGCATCACTAGAAACTCATAATGGCCATATCTAGTCCGAAAGGCCGTCTTAGAAACATCATCCTCTCGAATCCTCAGCTGATGATAGCCGGATCGAAGATCTATTTTGGAAAACACCGTAGCACCCTTCAACTGATCGAATAAATCATCAATTCTCGGTAATGGGTACTTGTTCCTAATTGTTACCTTGTTGAGTAGCCTGTAGTCAATACACAATCTCAGACTTTCATCCTTCTTTCTAACAAACAACACCGGTGCACCCCAGGGAGATACCTCGGGCGTATAAATCCCTTATCAAGTAGCTCTTGCAACTGCTTCTTTAGTTCATCCAATTCCACAAAAGCCATTCTATAAGGTGCCCTTGAGATAGGCTGAGTACCCGGAACGAAGTCGATGGTGAACTCAGTCTCTCGCTTGGGTGGTAAGCCTGGCAAATCATTAGGGAATACATCTAGAAACTCTCTGACGATTGGTATATCCTTTAATTCAGGATGTTTCTTGGAGGCATCTTCCACCTAGGCTAAATACCCTTCACAAACATCATGCATTCTTAGGCAAAATAATCAAACAAAAACAATCATCACTTTATTACTATTTGTCAAAAGAGATTACAACAGTTTCAGGTAGGGAGAACATCACTATTTTCTTATAACAATCTAACCAAGCATGATGTCTAGCTAGCCAATCCATTCCTAGGATTACATCAAAATCTTTCATATTTAACAAAATCAAATCGACTAGCAGACTCCTATCTCCTACCTTAACCTCACAATCCCTATATACAATATCAATTATATGGGTTTCCTTTAGAGGAGTGCTCACATGAAGTGGACGATCTAATTTTACAGGTTCTAAATTAATCTTGCAAGCAAAATATGGAGCAATAAAGGAATGAGTGAAACCAGAGTCTATTAAAACATAAGCTTTAAGATTAGCAATAGTAAGTTTACCTTTAGCTGCGGAGTCTCTTCCCTATGCAGAAGTCTCATCTAACGCAAAGACTCATCCCTGAGCTACTAGCTTCTTGCCCTTATTGACTGCCTTACACTTGTCACTAGCCGAATGCTCAAAGGCCCTTTCTACAGTCTTGCGATAGGGACACTCTCTGACCATATGTCCCTGTTTCCCACAGTGAAAACAAGCTCCTGTATCTCGATAGCAAGGTCTAGTACCATGATTGTTTCCACACTTAGGACAAGTTGGACCTTTCTTAGTCTCATCCCCTTTTGGTTTGTTTCCCACTATCTTCTGCCTCTTTTCTAGCTGCTTGCCCTTGTAGGGCTTTCTATCATCGACCCTCTTATCTTTTCCCTTGTTCCTCCACTTAGACCCATATTCTTGTTGAATTAGGTCGTGTTCAAGCTCGACCATCTGAGCTCGTCTGATAGCTTCTGCATAATTAGTGATATCTAGTACTACCATCTTACCCCGAATCGCGGGTTTTAATCCCGAGATGAACTTGATGGTCTTAGCTTTCTCATCCTTGGATGCTAGAAGGCCATATCGACACAAAGCTGAGAACTTCGACTCATATTCATCCACTGTGTTGGAACCCTGAGTCAATTTCAGAAAGTCTGCCTGTTTCTTTCTCTGAGCAAGCTCGGGAATATACCGCTTAAAGAAGCTCTCCAGAAAAGCTTCCCATGTGATCTCCAGGTTCTGACTTGTCAATAATTTCTCAGCTGATTCCCACCAAACTTCCGCCTTCTCTCGAAACATGAACACAGCTAATTTTACCTTTTCAGTAGAACTATAGCCCATACACTTGAACAATTTCTCTAGCTGTTTGACCCATTTTTCGGCTACATCCGGGTCCTTTTCACCCTTAAAAGTGGGCGGATTCATCTTCTGAAATTGCCGAAGCCTATTCATGTTCCTATCCACCTGATCTCCAACCTGTGGTGGTGGCACTAGAGGTGGTAGAGGCTGAGGAGCTACAGGTGGCTGCAGTGGTGCTGGTGGCTGTGGTGGTACAGTCAGTTGTTGCTATAGAGAAGCCTGAGGTTGTGGCACAGGAGGAGGGACTTGTGCTTGTGCCTGAGCTTGAGCTGAAGACTGATTAGGGTTGCCTCCGAATTGTTGCGCTATAAAAGCCGCAAGATTTTGGACCGTTTGCTGTAGTTCGCCCACAGTCCTCGATAACTGGCCCACTTCTGTATTAAGATCTGGGGCCTGAGGAGGCGGGGGAGTAGGAGACCTAGACCGCTTTGTAGGAAGCACTCATCGTGGTCTACCTCTCCTCTTCATTATCACTTACTTCCTGTCACATTAACAACAATTAGTACAATTTATATGGAAACCGCAGTTCAAAGATAGACATAGACACAGTGTAAAGGGATGTAAGCTAACTTATCGACCTACACAGACACGAACAAACCTCGCTCTGATACCAATCTGTAACACCCAGTCTTTCTTAATATCTTACAGAAGCTTAATTTGTGGATAAATTTTTTTTATCCCTTTTCTTCACTATTCATTTGTAGGTGAATATGTAGGCCAATCTCAATTTCATATAACTCTTTTAAGAAATTTAGGCACATTTACCAACATACATAAGGCCAATTCAAAAAGTATACTAATCGTCATATTCTAATAACAACATAATCTAGCTTACATCCTAGACTCATCACATAATTGTATATATATATACAATCAAAAGAATTCCAATACACTGTGCCATCATCCATCTATGTCCATACAAACCGCTGGGAGCCATATACCTTAGACTGTGCAGGGAAGTCCACTCTCAAGAAGCTTCACAAGCCAAAACGAACAGTCGCTGTATCGATCACTTTGAAAGGGAGGGGAAAGAAGAAGAGAGTGAGTCATAAACTCAGTAAGTAACTACAGAAGCAACTTAAAAATCAGAACCTGCATCTCTTAGTTTTCAAGCTCATAAATGATATGAAATCAATAAATCAAACTCAGTATGCTGCGGTGTAAAACATGACTGCATTTTAAACATAAAGAATAGCAGTCTCATAAATGGATTTTGGATCTCATTTCAATACTTGATAAATCAAATTCGATATGCTGCATTGTAAAACATATTCTCAAATCATAAGGCAAAAGCCAATCATCATTCGTCAAATAGTATGGAACTCAATAACAAATCGTAGTCAAATGTAGAGTTCCATCATTAGACTAGAAGTCTCAATCTCAATTCATACATAAAGTATGCAGTACAATCAATAAAACCAGTCATAGTACCAAGAGAGTTTGCGTAGTATCAATTTATGTTACCTAGAGCTAACACTTACCGATCCACGGTAGCTAACCGTAGCAATCTCCCATAAAGGGACACTGCCTATGCATAGACCAATCAACCCCGATTCACTGATCAGGTGACACCGGGACCTGTCCAAATGTAATATACGGAACAAGCCAATCGTTCCCGAGAGCTAGTCATCGAGACACAGTGCTCAAAGTCAATTAAGAACGCCTACACAATTCTCAAGGTACATTGCCCTAAGGTCTCAATACCCCGGGTCTAAAAAAATATTTCATATCAATCTTATCAAATCGGCCTTCCAAGACTTCGTATCGAAATCATAGTGCATAAATATGCAGTAAACAATCATGGCTCGCTAAGCTTTTAAAGCACTTTAAGTTATAAAACAATTTAGAAAACCGTATCAAACCAAAAGCTAAGTTCAATTTGAAAACTCAAAGGTGTCATCATATTTAAAGCAATAATACATAAAACCAAACAGATTTGGTGAGCCTCCAGTATGCTTATAAAGCAATTTCATAAGGTTAAACCAATCAGTCAAGGTTAGGCCCAATATGCAGCATTTTCAATATGCGTCAAGATCGATTCATATGCAGCATTTCATTTCATTTCTGTACCAATCAAAATTTAAAACATCGTATGATGATTTGGATGCAAGATAGTTGCTTAAGGTTACTTACAGTTCTTCCTTAGCTTCTGAATCAATTCTCCCTCGCCTAATAGTCTTGCAGTGTTGATTGATTTCGGATCAAACTCGGTCCATAAGACAACCCTCTACATAATACATAGCAGATGGAAATCAATCTCGATACCTCCATCAATCTTAATACTTCCAATTATAAGCTAACATTAAGCATTGTATAACTCAATAAGAAACAATACTTGGCAAGGTTTCCAGAATTATTCAAACATTACTAGCACTAATTAATGTCTTTTTGTTCACTTGAAATACTTATAACCCACTTGGTCCATTTCTGCTCTTTAAGGTTTTGGACCTTATGGTATTGTGCTAGCTTTAACTATAAATTCCAGAACCTAACTGTCAAACTGTAATTTTTATATTACTTCTTGTTCAGATCTATATTCGGACATATAAGGCTCATTTCCCAGTTCATTTTGTGCCATTTCCCATCCCATCAATTTCTAAACTTGGACCAAATCTGGCACATTAGGCAGGATAGTTTCCTGACCTATGTTCAGTAAAATGTACATTACTAATTATAAGGATATGTAATCTGTACAAACTCAAAACCATATCATTCATGACTGATTCATCTTTTTGAGAATGTAAAGTTTGCATTCATACCCCATCTGAATCATTTTCCAAGAGTTTTTGAAGTTTACAGTAATCTGTCTATGACTGGCAGTGAGCATCCTGCAGTCATGCATGCATGGCTTAAGCTACATCATTCCAAATCCAAAATTTCCAAAACTAGATGAAATTTGACTCATTTCCCTATTTAGAAATGTAAGATTCATAATTTAACTCTTCCTATATCAATACGAGAAATTTTCCAAAGTTTCAGCATGTTCAGCAGTTTTCTGACACAGTAAAACACTGACCAATATGCACAAACTGTCTCATATCTGGTTATAGGAATATCAAAATGATGCAAACCCAGAGCCATCATGCTCCTAACTTAATTACCTTTCTGGACATGTAAGGCTTGCAACCTAATTCAATTTAGGCCATTTTCTATGATTTTTGAAATTCAGGATTATGATTCACGTTTCTGGACAGAACACCCTGCACTCATTTGTGCATAACTCAAGCTACAGAAGTCCAATTCAAGAAATTCCAAAACTGACTTTCTTGTAACTTAAAGGGCCATAAATCATAATTTGTCCAGAATTTTTCTCCATGCAGCACTATTAAACTGTTCGTTTTAATTTCCACCCAGACAGAACAGCAAATTCCAGATTTAACATCAAGTTAGAATTTCAGTTTATCTTTATCTAACAGTAGCCATTTAAATTTAGTTCATCACAACATCATTTCCATGCATAATAATCAATCATTATAGGGTTAGAGCCTTACCCCCTTTAATTTGATGCAAAACAGAATCGGTTGAACAATCTCAGTCCACTTCTTCACAGCTTGTTTGCTGTTACACCTAAACACATCAATGCCAAACCAGTAACTATATTGCATTCTATTTCCATAGCTTAATTCCAGCAAAACACATCAACTCACCTCAGTTTATTACCTTGTTATCTTGCCCTGAAGTCCCCAATTTAATTTTGCTGTAGTTTTGGGTTTCAACTCCTCACTTCTTCAGTCACCATGGACAGCTCTTTCTCACTCCTTCTCCATCCACTTCCAATGCCCTAATCTTGTTGAAGCAAAGCTCCCATTGCATCCATGGCTCACGATTTCTTTGGCCAGCTTCTAGCATGAAACTTCCTCCATCAATTTCGTTGTTGCCTCCTTGACCATGAAATCCCTAGATCAGTTTCTGCCCTTGGGTGAAATGGAAGAGTGTTTGGAGAGGATTCTTAGCTCTTGGCCGGAAATGAGGAGAAAGGGAGAGGGGTTCTTATGGCTGGGGTAGTCGACATTGCCTAAGGGAGTTTGGCTCTTCTCTTGGCTCATTTGGGTGGGGGAAAAATAGAAGAACGTGGCTATGTATTTTCTCTAGCCCCTCGACCTATTTTCCAGCCCTTGATTTATTTGGCAGCCCCTTACTTTTGTTTTCAACCCTTGATTTATTTGGCAGCCCTTCACTCTTGTATTTCCAGCCTTTTACTTGTATTTCCAACCCTCATTTCATCAGCTTCTAATAACCCAATTTAACATTAATGGATTAGTAGATACATAACTATTGTTTTAGGCAAATAATAATATCTCCCATTTTTCTATTGTCTTAATAATTCTAATTTCCATAACTTATATACATATATATATTTATACATATATATATTTAATTCTCTCATAGTATATCTTAATCAATTTGTTCCTTTCCAACTTATATCTTAATACATACATACTTACGTATACACATCCTCCACTTCTTGACTAAGCTAACCAAGACATTCTCGGCTTCAATAATCTGTCCAAAATTCCAAAGTAACCTCAAGTTAGTTAAAATTTACTCTAGTATACTTACGATAGATATCGCAAGTAAGGGTTATTACAGTTCTTCTCCGGCGGCCGATTCTCCGATGGTTCGGCGGCTCCTCAGCTGGCCGACGGCACGGCGAACCTGCTGGTGGTCTCCGTTCAACCTGGATCGGCGGCACGGCGGCGGATCTACTCGGTTTACCTTCAGTTTCTTTCGCCTCTTCGCCGGCCCTCCTCTGCCGTTCACCGCGCCTCTGGTGACCTTTTTCCTCTTCCTCTTCCTCCGGCGATGCTTCGATGGCAGTGGCGGTGGCCGAATCCGCCGGAATCGCCACTTTCCATTTTCTTTTTCTTTTCCAGCTTCTGCCGGTTCCAATTCTGTTTCCTTTCTCCTTTCTGCCGTCGGTCGATTTCTTCCTCTTCTTCCCTCACCGGCGATGGTCTCGGCTCTCCTCCTTCCTCCTTTGGTCGGCCGGCCGACAGTACCTGGCTTCCATGCGGGAGGCAGAATCGGGAGTTCCAGATTCTGTTTCTTCCATTTTTCTTTTGCTTTTTATTTTAATTATCCTATATTATATTTATATATACCATATATAAACATAATATTTAACATATATATATTTTATACACAAAATACATATATATAATTTTTTAATTTGAATTAATATATATATTTCATTTATATATAGATATGTATTTATAGATATATATTGTATTACAATATATATATATATATATACAAGTTTTGATAATAAATAATATTTACTTTTCTTATATATGTATATATTTATATATATACATAAAATATCATATATATATACATATGTGTTTGTATAAAAATACATTTATATAATATATAATTATATAAATATATTTCATATTCTTTTCTCCTTTTCTTATTTAATTTGGATTTCCATTCTCCAAATTAAATTCTCTCTTCATTATTTTCCATAATTTCATCCTTCTCCTTATTTCCAATTTATCCAAATTTAAATTCCTCAATTTCCTCACTTCTTTAATTTCTAAAATTTCAACGATATTCCCATCTCGTAAATAAAATTTATTTATTTACTTTAATTTATTTATTTCCTCTTATCTATTTTCTTTAATATTAATTTCCAAAAATAGAAAATTTGCAGTTATCACAGGAAATGGCTGCCTTCCACCCTTTACTCCTCTGTTTTTTTTTCAAGCCATAAAACCATCAACCAATGCAGCTCGAACCAACACCTAAACTAGCTGAAAAACCCTGCTTAATCGAGACACCTCTTTTCTTCCACAAGCTTTCCTTTTCAACAGCTTCTTTTTGTTTCACTTTCCTGATTGCAATACCTACTGTTCTCTCCTTCTTTGCGGTGGCCTTCCTTTCAGCTACCATTCCTTGCCTTAACAGCCACCGTAACCACCCACGACAGCCCCTATTTACATGCACAGATTTGCCCTTCCAGAGGTTCAATTTGCAGCCACTTCTTCTTCTTCCACATTTTTTTGCTTCACTCTTATCTCTCATTCTCGATATCTCCTCTGTCCCCAAATCCCTTCTTTCCCTACCAACTTTCAATAGCCCAAACTCCTAGTTGCTTCAATTTCTTCCTCCTCTCTCCTTTCTTTCCACTGCCAACGATGCTACTCTTTCTTTTCTTTCCACCACTGATAACACCAGACTCTCTCTCCCTCTCCCATTGGGTTGATTGTCTCCTCTCTCTTTTCTTTATTTTCTTTTTTTTATATTTATTTTATTTCCTTTGGAAGCTAGTATTTACTTTTTTTTAATATTTCCTTAAACGTTTATATATATGTACACACACAAACAGATATTTATATCTATATATGTATAAATATCTTTATCTATATATGTACTTCCATTTTTTTATTATATATGTATTTATTCATTTAATATGTTTATTTAGTTGATATGTATATATATTTATATCTTTTATTTATTTAATTTATATATATTAATTTCATTTACTCCCTTTATTTATTCTTAATGCATATTTATCATGTATGTCTAAGGATTAAACTTCTAAATCCTTATAATACTAAAATTTCTCTTAATTCAATTTAACTCAAATAAATCATTCTCCAAATAATTCTTTAGCATTAATCCATCAGTCCCGCAATTCTCATATTCCTTAGTGGATCCCAATAATCTAATTCTTCTAATATCTTATGAAATTGATTATCATTTATGGAAAATTCTTGGCTGTCACACCTGCTCATGCCCATCTTGTTTATTCATATTTTCTTGAATAAATTTGGCAAGAAATCACTCTTACGACTGTTTACACTATCAATTAGGATCCCACAACCGTACTAGATATGCAATCCCTTTTCAAGTGTTTGTACAATAAAATTCTTGACTATCACTCTCTTAAAGTTCTTAGGTGTGCTTGTTTCGTATTGCTTCCAATCATGAGAGAACTAAACTTGAACCTCGAGCTCGGTTATGTTGTTTTTGGGTTACGGTATAGAACATAAAGTGTATGGGTGCTGTGATCCAATCTCTAAGCATTGTAGTGTCTCACGTCATGTAGTCTTTTGGGATTATCAACCATATGTTAGAATCCCTTCATTTTGTGAGAATCACATATTCCAATACTGTTACATGTGTTAGTTTTCTCACCACTGTTCACTTCCAATGTATTTTGTAGGTAACCAAGGAAACAGTATAGTGGGTCCCACAAACCTTACAGTGCGTGGATGGAGATGAGACTATAGATACCGCAAGAACAGTCAAATAAGGCTATGGTAAGAATCTAGAACCAAAATCCTTTATGTCAGTTATTTTCGTAAAGTGTGCCAACAAATTAGAAAATAACGATTAAGGACATAGCTCGGTTAAACTTTTATAAATAATGGTCAAACTAAATTGACTTTTGACCAACTAATTGAAGTATGATAATCTACATGAAAATAAGTTCTAGGCTATGTCAATAGATAAATTAAATCAGTGACAAAATTATAAATTTACGCGATTGGCCTGGTAGGGGTATTTTTATAATCTTACTACTACGATCAGTCAAACCTTAATAAAACCTCATCCATTCATTAAATATGTTTAATAATAATATTTAGTGATGAAATAAGATATGTTGGAGTTGAGTTGACTAGTTAAAAATATTATGAAAGTTTAAGGGCAAAATTGTCCAAAATTATCATAACCAAGGGCATTTTGGTCATTTTGCTATTAAGTGAATTGTGATAACCGTAAATTTTTCATTTATTGGAAATAATATTGGAGAACATAAATATTGGAAATAAATAAATAAAATTTTGAGAAGGGGATATTGGTGAAAATCTCGAGAATTGAGAAAGGAACGGATGGTGGAAATACGAGTGAAGGAAAATAAAATTGGAATTATGCAAAATAATGGAAAGAGGAGATTTAATTTGGATAAATGGAAATCCAAATTAAATAAGAAAATGAGAAATAAAAGAGAAATATATTTATATAATTATAAATTATATAAATGTATTTTTATATATAAATGCATATGTGTTGAAATATTATGTAGTATATATTAATATACTGAGGTATATATAGATACATATACTATTGTACAAAATAAAATAATACATATGTATTCGAGTAAAGTATCTTATGTATATATAGATATATACATAAATGAGAAATGTAAATACTAATTTACATTAAAGTTTGAAAATATATATTGTAAATACAATATATATTGTAGTATAACATATATATAAATATATATGTAAAGGTTATTTAATTTTAAAGTATATAAATATACATATATATATATATATATATATCCATATATTAGATAGATATTTTGATATTATATATATATATATATCTTTATAAAATATATATAATACAATACTATATATATAAATTAATATTATTATATGTAGAATATATATAGTATAAGTACAAAATATATATTATTATATTATGATATTTATATTATATAAATATATTATATATGTATATAATTAATTATATGTAAATCAATTAAATAAAAAAAAAAGAGAAGAAACATAGAAGAATCAGGAAACCCGATCCTTACCAAATAGAGGGGTCGACGGCGGCACCCAACCCCGCCGTCGACGAGATAAAGGAGAGAAGAGGAGAGGGGGTGTCACCGGTCGACGAGGAAGGGTAAAGGCCACCGGCGACGGTCGAAAACGGAAAGGAAAAACGGAAACAGAACCGGCGAATCGAGAAGGAAAGGAGAAGAGAAGAAACAGCGGTGCCGGTCGGTTCAGGCACCGCCACCCGAACCTCGGCGGAGGTGAGGGGAAGGAGAAAAGAGCCACCGATGAAGCCACCAACGGCGGGGGAAGGCCGACGGAGGAGGAGAGAAATCGAGCCAAAAATCGAGTAGATCCACCGTCGTGCCGCCGATTCGGGATGAACGGAGGCCAGATCCGGCTTCGCCGTCACGCAGCCAGCTACTGAGTCGTTGAGCCACCGGAGAACCGGCCACCGGTGAAGAATCGGCGGTGAGGGGGGTGGCCGGTTCGGCTGGGAAGAAAAAAAAGAAAAAAAAAAGAAAAAGGAAAAAGAAAAAGAAAAAGAAAAAGAAAAAGAAAAGAAAAGAAAAGAGAAAAAGAAAGAAAAGAGGAAAAATAAGAAAGAGAAAAAGAAAAAGAAAAGGAATTCCGGGAATTCGAAAATCCGGAAAATCCTGGGCACTCGGTAAGGATTTCGGAAATTAATTCCGAATAATTAATTTGAATAAATTATGGATAAATTCTAATTTTTAGAATTTTAATTTCCAGAAAATTTTCTCGATAACTGAGCCGATGGAATCGGGCGAGGTGAACAAGGGCGCGACCTTCGAGAGGCAGTCGCCGACCCGAAACAGGTAAGGGGGACATGTGCAGCCTGTAAGGATATCGGCACACATGTTTTAAATTATGCATTTAAATTTTATAAATGCAATTGACAGTGATTGGTTGAAAATTGTGGTGATTTATCGGTTTGGAAAAATTGTGGTGATTTACCGGTTGAAATTTAAACTGTATTTTCGTGCAGGAGGCTAGCCAATTGGCAGCCATTATACTGTCGAAAATTATTGGAAAAATTACCAAAAATCATACTAAACGATTTTTCATCATGAGAAATGATTTTCAACACGAAAATCGAGAAATCAATTAGTTTTCATAAAACATGAATATATTGCTAATTAATTTTAAAATATTCATGTTTTGAAAATGGTGAAAAAGGAAATCACCTAAATTTATTCTAATAGGTGATATTTCACGTGAAACGAGGTGTAAAATGAAAAAGGACCAAAGTGAATATTTTACTAATCTTTCTTCAAATATTCACTTGATTTTTATAAATAACCTTTATGGGTTCAATGGTGAGAATAAGTGTTTATAGAAATTCCATAAAGGTAATTAAAGGTGAAAAACAATGTTTTGAGACTAAAAGGTCTCCGATGTGTTTATATAGAAAACACGGGACGGGAGTGTTGATTTGGAAAATAAATCTTTTAATTTTTCATAAATCATAAAAATAATTGATTTGAATCCCGATAACTTTGAAAATCATGTTTTCGATAGACAGCACGAAAAAGCGTGCGCATGTGTTTTATGGTGAAAAAAGACAGTTATGACCTTTTATATTTTACAGTGATTATTTTATAAACTGTTTTCACCGTATGGAAAATGTGATTTATACTGTTCTATAATATTTAGAATATTTTCGGGAATGATGACCCCAGTATGAATATTTTATAAATGTTATTCATAAGATGAAAATATTTTTCTTATGAATATTTGTGGATTGATTAAACTTATATTTAGTGAAAGTGATTTCATAAATGGGGTCTATATCACGTGTTTATTGTTTTGAGACTGTTAGGCCCCATATAATGCTCACGTGTCACGTGTTAGTGCTGATAGATACTGATCCTATTATCAGCGTCCCAGTGGACACCTGATCAGTGCACAATGAGGACCCTATAGACTATGGCCATAGATCTCATGTGTTTCCCCTATTTGGGATGATATTATTATAGCATGATATATTTAGGGTGTTGCCTGGTCTCCATGATACTGAACTAAAAGCTACCTTATACTGTTTACTGAATTGGTAGCTAGTGTTTACTATTTACTGACTGAACCGTATCAAGATATTGTCTTACTGTTTTGCAAAATACTGTTTTACTGAATGGTACTGTATTGAATATTACTGTTTTACTGAACTCTAAGATACGGTTATTGAACTAAAGAGAAATTACTGTTTATTCAAAAGGAATAACATGAAATTATTTCTAAGATAGAAATAATTGCAGAAGTGGTTATCCAATGACTTGGATATTTACAGACCACTGTATTGTCACGTGTTTTTAATTATAGTGAAGGAAACCACTATTTTATTATTGAACTGTCACGTGTTTTAAATTATACTAAAGTGAAAAGAAATAAGTGGTTTACTCTGTGAAAACGAAAATTTTATCGTTTTGAAAACAAGGAATGTAGTACTCTCTACAGTTGCTTCTAGGTTCCGAGACAAGCCAGGTATTCTAAAATACCTGCCTTACTCCATCCGGATCCCTAACCGACTGTAGTATCCTTCCTACATGTGAGCCTAGAGCCAATTAGGAAGATTTAAAAAGAAAGTGAAAAACTTATTTTCAGCATATAGATAGCTGAATATCAAGTGTTGCATATAACTCTCTTACTGAGCCGTGGTTTGCTCACCCCTTAATATTAACATTTTAGATTTTCGAGGACTAAGAGCTCTGACATTTGAGGATTTCAAGCTGCGCATTTGGAGACACTGCGACAGCTTAATTTATAATATGAGGTATGATCATTTATTTTCTGTATTTAGACTTACTTTAAGTACTACTTTCTTGAGAATTAAGATAGGGGATGTGATTAATATTACTAATTTTATATTTAACAGTTAAATAAGTATGAAAGGTAAAGTATCACAGACAGCCCAATCGGATAAGTTGTGTATTTTATAAAAATAAATGGAGTCACGGGATGCGACATGAATATTCTAAATATTTCAACATAAGGGGGCCAGCCACTCCATACCATCATCTTCAACCTCACGCCATCACCACCATATCCAACCTCAGAGAAAAATAAAAAGCTTCCAAAAACACCATCAAAACAACCTTAAATCACAAAACTTACTTCTACAAACTTGTTCTAAATTTAATCCTCTACAAGCCCATACCAATTTCCTGTAGTAAAGTGGACAAAATCAAGGTGTTTGGCATCTCACCATTTTCAACCAACATAAGGTAATTTTATGTTTTTATTTTCCTTAAGTTTTAATGATAGGAAATGATGAAATTAATTAGCTAAACATGATTTTGGTCTTAGATTGAAGCAAAACCCTCTCAAATGTCCCATTAGGGTTTCGGCCATGATGAAGAACATTGGAATGATGATACTTTGATGCATGAAAATGATGATAAAGGGATGAAAAACAAAGAAGAAACATTAAACTAAGGTTAATTTGTTGAGAAAACATGAGAATCCCATCATGTTGATTTCGGCCAAGACAAGGGGACCATCATATTGTGCTTAATTTGATATGTTATAGGTTTTATAAAACTATATAAATTAAGAGAAGACTTTGGTGCAATCAAAATTAAAATCAAAATTAATTTAGGCATAGTTGTATTTTAGTACGGTTGTAAATTAGATTGGTTTAGTGGTTACTGTAGACAATGTGGTGGATTTTAATGTAGGAAATTTTATTATAAATTAAATTGGTGAAATGACGGAGTTGGTATAATGATTTTGCAGCCCGGGAGTGAAATTTATCGCGTGGTGCTATCGGCTGCTACAGTAGAATTCGACAAATAAAGGATGAGTATGGAAGACATAGGGATACTGTGAATGCATACTGTGGTTTAAAATGATTTTATGAAATTGTTTTAAAGTCAAGTGCTTTGGAATTTGTGGAAATTGTGGACACTGGTTGGTTTATATGCTATGTTTTCAATGCAGGAGGGCCAAATTAGAAACAACCATTATACTACCGAAAATCCTAGAAATTTATTGAAATTATCTTTTAATTCCCTTGAATATCTAAAATAAAGAATTTATTTAGTTAAATTCATCTTATTTATTGAAATTGCTTAGTTTTATCAAATACCGAAAAACAATATTTAAAAATTCACGTTATTGAATTTTACTTATGTAAGAATACTAGCATGTGCATATAACTATTCTACAAATAAATAGAAAATTTTTAAAAGTGAATACTAAACCGTGAATATTTTATAAATTTTTATTACTGAACTGCTTATATTTTCAAATATATGCATTTATGGACTGACCAAAGATTTTATCAATGACATTGATTTCGTAAATAGTGTTTTTACTGTTTATAAACTGTTTGGTCCCGTATCATGCTTACCTACTGTAACTATTACTGTTACTTTTGTGATAGACCTGCTAAGTCTTTAGCTTTCGCAGTTGTCACCTAGCAAGTTTACATTATAGACCCCACAAACTATGGCCATTTGTCTTACTGTTACTGTTTCTCCCTTCTTGGGA
Source organism: Heritiera littoralis (assembly GCA_031772115.1). Taxonomy (NCBI): domain Eukaryota; kingdom Viridiplantae; phylum Streptophyta; class Magnoliopsida; order Malvales; family Malvaceae; genus Heritiera; species Heritiera littoralis. The sequence goes on along the minus strand of JAPDPK010000009.1, from coordinate 5,198,981 downwards.
TACTATTATCACATGATATTTATTGGGTGTTGCCTAGTCTCCATTGTACTGTACTGTTTTACTGAACCGAACATTTACTGATACTGGAGTGAATTGTTTATATCGACTATACCATGGATTTCTAAAGTGTTTACTGTACTGGTTACTAGATTTTTATACTAAACTGTTTACTGAAGTACTCTATTTGAACTATTTATATATTGTTTATATATTGAAAAGTACACGAAATGATTTTATGTGATTTATACTGTTTATATATATATATCATCTCCAGCTGTTTACTCTCTATAGTTGCCACTAGGGATTGGGACACAAAAGGTACTTCAAAGTACCTCACATACTCCATCCGGTTACCTAACCAACTATAGTATCCTTCCTAAACTGTCCTTTAGTGTATTGTTAGGAATTAAGTGATTTTATGCATATAGATTTCATAGTATCAATTCTTGCATACGAATTTCTTATTGAGCACGTTAGCTAACCTCCTTTTTTTTCACCTCACAGATTACCTGCAGTGATATACCGTTCCATGAATTGGCCGTACTTTTGGTACCCTAGGCGACAGTTGTTTGATCTTGAAGGTATATTTTATTTCCTTTATATGTTCAAATGTTGATGTACAGTACTACTTTTGTATAAATTATGTACAAGGGATGTAGAACTCGTGAAATAAACTTAAATAATACTTGTGATGTAAATATTAATTCAATTATAAATAAATTTTTATTTGAAGAAAAAGTATTGTTATAAGTGAATGGTTATAAAGGCATCGTAGACAGCCCAACCAACTGACTGTACATGTGTTTATGGATAATTACTGTATATTACGGAGCATTACAGTTTAATTGGTATCAGAGTAAGGTTGGTCTGAAGTCTATCAGTGTCTTTATGTTTAAATAAAAGTACATCCCTGTAGTACTGTATAGTCTGAATGTATAAATGATACAAGTGACTTAAATTCAATTTGAATGTCTATGCTATGCAAAAATGAGTGGGCGAAGGGTTACTCATTGAGGTAAAGGTAGGGCGGAGCCGACTCAGGAGCCAGCATCGAAACCGGCCCCAAAACCTGCTTTCCCTCTACATCCTGAAGTCCAAATACTAGAATATCGAGGGTGGAATGGATGCTAGCAGATTTTATAGCGATGTATAATGCTTATAGAGCTGCTGATAGAGAAGCGAGAGCTGCAGCACCACCAAAAGTAACACCACCCTGACCTCAGCCTGCATAGGCACCTGCACAGCCAGCATCCAATGGTGACATGGACCATATTTTTGGAGGCTTTTCATAGACAGTATATTCTCCGTATGGTGCAGAAGAAATTACAACAGGAGTTTCTGGAGTTGACTCAGGGGAGTATGATTGTAGATCAGTACGAGTCCAGATTTATGGATAGATTTATGGCGGGATTGAGACCTATCCAAACTCGGTTAGTCCCTCTAGATATCAGGACATACGATGAGGCTGTCCGACGAGCTCAAGTCTACGAGTGGGACTATAAGTAGTTCCATGTTGATACCGAATCTAAGAGTAAAGGGAAAGGAAAAGAGAAGACTATGAGGGGTTTCGAAGATCAGACAGAGATATGGCAGGCCAAGAAGGCTAAGACATCGGGCATTAATATTTTAAAGGATAAACCAATTAAGCCTACTTCCACTGCCCCTACTACCAGTCCCAGCACTACTCAAAGGAGTACAGCAGCCAAGTGTGTTCATTATGGGAGGTCGCATGGTACTCGGCCTTGCTATATGCTTATTAAGGCCTATTTCAAATATGGACAAACGGGGCATTTGGTTAAGGATTGCCCAATGTTGAGAGAAGCAGCTGCATCTACCGTTCTTGCTATAGTTCCACCTCCAGCAACACCAGTGGCGAGTGAGTCAGAGAAGGCGACACCCTCACAGCCTAGGTAAGCTACAGTAGCAAAGAATGGTAAGAAGGCTGTGACATAGGATAAGGTGTATGCACTAGATCAGGAGGCTGCTGACACTTCTACAGATGTCATTAAGGGTACGATTTATATTTTTGACATTTCAGTACTTATATTATTTGATCCTAGTTCTACGCACTCTTTTGTGTCTCCTATTTATGCTAATAAAATACCTGTAGAACCTAAACCATTAAGGCATACTTTACAGATAAATACCCTTTTAAAAATTCTCAAATGACAAATATTGTGTGTAGAAATTGTAAAGTAACAATAGGAGAGAAGGAAACAACAGCTAACCTAATTTTGTTAACTATGCATAATTTTGATGTAATCCTAGGGATGGATTGGTTAGCTGCAAACTATATTAGCTTAGACTGTTACACTAAGTTTATTACCTTCTCTCATCTTGAATGTTATACTATAAAATTGTTAGATAAGTAATAAAAGTAAGATATTTATTACGAAATAGTTTGAGTGTTGTGTTGATGTGTGTGAAGGCTTTATTCTTTATGTTGAAGATGTAGAAAGGAGATGTTCGGAGTTGCACGAGATTCTTGTGGTCAAGGATTTCCCCGATGTGTTTCTAGATGAATTACCAGGATTACCACCAGATCGGGAGATCATGTTCACCATTGACTTGGTACTCGATACAAAGCTTATTTCTAAGCCCCTATATTGGATGGCATTGGTAGAGTTAGAGGAGCTTAAGAAGCAACTCCAGGAGTTATTAGATAAGGGCTTTATTCGCCCTAATGTGTCTCTGTAGGGTGCGCCAGTACTGTTCATCCAGAAGAAGGATGGTAACTTGTGACTGTGTATAGATTATCAATTCTTAACAAGGTTACCATCAAGAATAAATATCCCTTGCCCAAGATCGATGATCTGTTTGATCAACTCAGGGGTGCACAGGTGTTTTCCAAGATAAATCTTCGATTAAGGTATCATCAGTTGAAGATCCGGGAAGCTAATGTCCCTAAGACGGCATTCAAGACTTGGTATGGCCATTATGAGTTCTTGGTAATGCCTTTCAGGCTGACTAATGCCCTTGCAACTTTTATGAATCTGATGAATGAGGTGTTTAAGCCATACCTAGATAAGTTTGTCATTGTGTTTATCGATGACATTCTAGTATATTCCAAATCACCAGAGGAGCACAAGCACTATCTCTACATTATCCTACAAACCCTCAGAGACCGGAAGCTTTATGCCAAGTTCAATAAGTGCGAGTTCTGGCTAGATCACATGACATTCTTAGGGCATGTTGTATCTAAAGATAAGGTATCTGTTGATCCATCTAAGATTGAAGCCATTGTATAGTGGGAGAGAACGAAGACAGTGACAGAGATACGAAGTTTCTTGGGTCTAGTCAGATACTACCATCAATTTGTTAAGGGATTTTTAGGTTAGCTGCTCCATTTACGCGTCTCACATGTAAGGATGTTAAGTTCGAGTGGACAGATGTGTGTAAGTGCAGTTTACAGGAGTTAAAGAGGAGATTGACTACTACTCTTATTCTTGCCCTTCTCAACGGATCAGGAGATTTCTTAGTTTATAGTGATGCTTTCGCATTGGGTTTAGGATGTGTTTTCATGCAGAATGAAAAGACGATTGCCTATGGTTTCAGATAGTTGAAAGAGCATGAGAAGAATTATCCTACACATGACCTGGAATTAGCTGTTGTGGTGTTTGCATTGAAGATATGGTGGCATTATCTCTACAGAGAGAAATTCTAGGTATATACAGACCATAAGAGTCTAAAGTATTTGTTCTCGTAGCATGACTTGAATATGAGACAGCGCAGATAGATGAAGCTGTTGAAGGATTATGACTGTGAGATTTATACCACCTGGGGAAAGCAAATATGGTGGCAGATGCTTTGAGCAGGAAGCACATTGGTATGGTATCTTAAATAATGATTCAGGAGTATGATCCATTAGAGCAGTTCTCGAGCCTCAATTTGAATGTGATTTCCTCTAAAAGGTATGGATTTACTACCAATTTCCAGATTGAACCAAATTTGATCGACAAAATTAGAAATGCTCAAATGAGTGATGCGTATTGTATAGAGATTGCCAGTCAATTGCATATGGGTGTTCAGTCAGATTATGGTATTAGCACTGATGGCATACTGAGGTTCAAAGGCAGAATTTGTATTCTCGAGGATCAATAGCTGAAGTATTTGATTTTGACAGAGGCCCATACATCCAGGTACACTCTGCATCTAGGTACACTCTGCATCCAGGTAATAATAAGATGTACCACAATCTGCGTAGAGTGTATTGGTGGCCTAAGATGAAACAGGACATCGCGGAGTTTGTTACTAGATGTCTCACATGTCAGCAGGTGAAGGTTGAGCATCAAAAGCTTATAGGGTTGTTACAGCCTCTACCGATTCCGATGCGGAAATGGGAGCATATTACTATGGACTTCATTAAGGGTTACTGAAGACTCGAAGGAATCATGATGGTATTTAGGTAATAGTTGATAGATTGACAAAGTCCACTCACTCTCTTGCCATCAGATCTACCGATTCTCTCAGTGCCTTAGCCAATTTGTATGTTCGAGAGATTGTGAGGCTGCATGGTGTTCTAGTAAGCATCACTTCTGACAGAGATTCTCAATTTACTTTACATTTTTGGGAGAGATTTTAAGAGGCCATGGGATCTCAACTGAATTTCAACACCACTTTCCATCTGCAGACTGATGGACAATCCTAGCGCACCATCCAGATGCTCAAGGATATGTTGAGATGTGTGCACTGAATTTTAAAGGCTCATGGGATGATCACTTGCCACTAGCTGAATTTGCTTATAATAATAGCCATCACTCTAGTATCGACATGACACCATACGAAGCTCTATATTACAAGTGGTGTAGATTTCCAATTACTTAGGAAGAAATGAGTGATTGAAAGATATTAGCTCCTGATTTGGTAGAGCAGGCTTCTCGAGATGTACAGATTATCTATGAGAGATTAAAGACTGCATAGAGTCAGCAAAAGAGCTATGCTGATAACAAGCGCCGACCATTGGAGTTCTCGGTTGGAGACTTAGTTTTCTTTAAAGTCTCACCATCGAAGGGCATCATGTGATTTGGTAAGAAAGAAAAATTGAGTCCTCGGTACATTAGGTCCTTCGAGGTCTTAGACCGTGTGGGAGAGGTAGCCTATCGGTTAGTGCTACCTCCAAAATTATCCGGGATGTACAATTTCTTCCACGTATCAAGGTTAAGGAAGTACCATCTAGGTCTATCGCATGTAATTCAATACGAGCCACTGAAGATCGAGGAAGATATGAGTTATTGGAGAGATCGATTCAGATCTTGGATCAGAAGGACAAGGTATTATGGTCTAAGATTATTCCCTTAGTGAAAGTGCTTTAGCAGTATCATTCAGAGGAAGAAGCGACATGTGAATTAAAAAGTTTGATGCGAGAAAAGTACCCAGAGTTGTTTCGGTGATTGGTCCGATCAAATTTGGAGGACCAAATTTCCTAAGGCACATATTCCAATACTATTACATGTGTCAGACTTCTCACCATTGTTCAATTCCTACGTATTTTGTAGGTAACCAAGGAAATAGTGTGGTGGGTCCCACAGACCCTACAGTGCTCGGATGGAGGTGAGACCAAACAGATATTGTATGGATAGTCAAATAACCCTATGGTAAGAATCTAGAACTCAAAATCCTTTATTTAAGTTATTTTTGGGAAGTGTGCCAATAAATTAGAAAATGATGATTAAGGACATAGTCAGTTGAACTTTCGTAAATAATGATCAAACTAAATTGACTTTTGACCAACTGATTGAAGTATGATAATCTACATGAAAATAAGTTTTAGGCAATGCCAATAGATAGATTAAATCAGTGGTAAAATTATAAATTTACCGATTGGCCTGGTAGGGGTATTTTCATAATTTCACTATTACGGTCAGTCAAACCTTAATAAAACCCCATCCATTCATTAAAATATGTTTAATAATAATATTTAGTGATGAAATAAAATATGTTGGAGTTGAGTTGACTAGTTAAAAATATTATGAAAATTTAATAGCAAAATTGTCCAAAATTATCATAACCAAGAGCATTTTGGTCATTAAGTGAATATTCTAAACATTTCTACACGGGGGCCGACCACTCCATGCCATCATCTTTAACCTCACACCATAGCCACCATAGCCAACCTTAGAGAAATATAAAAAGCTTCGAAAAACACTATTAAAACAATCTTAAATCACAAAACTTACTTCTACAAACATGTTCTAAATTTAATCCTCTACAAGCCCATACCAATTTCTTGTAGTAAAGTGGACAAAATCAAGGTGATTGGCATCTCACCATTTTCGGAAAACATAAGGTAATTTTATGTTTTTATTTTCCTTAAGTTTTAATAATAGGAAATGATGAAATTAAGTTAGCTAAACATGATTTTGGTCTTAGATTGAGGCAAAACCCTCTCAAATGTCCCCTTAGGGTTTTGGCCATGATGAAGAACATAGGAATGATTATACTTTAATGCATGAAAATGATGCTAAATGGATGAAAAACAATGAAAAAGAATGAAACTAAGGTTAATTTGTTGAGAAAACATGAAAATCCCATCATGTTGATTTCGGCCAAGAGAAGGGGAACATGATATTGTGCTTAAATTGATGTGTTATAGGTTCTATAATACTGTATAAATTAAGAGAAGACTATTGGTGCAATCAGAATTAAAATTAATGATGATTTAGGCATAGTTGTGTCTTAGTATCTATGTAAATTAGAATGGTGTGGTTACTGAAGACAATGTGGTGGATTTTAATGTAGGAAAATTTATTACAAATTAACAATGGTGAAATGACAAAGTTGGTATAATGATTTTGCAACCCGAGAGTGAAATTTATCGCATGGTGCTGTCGGCTGCTACAATAGAATTCGACAGGTAAGGGATAAGTATGGAAGACATAGGGATACTATGAATGCATAGTATGTTTTAAAATGATTTTATGAAATTGTTTTAAAGTTAAGTGTTTTTGGAATTGTGGAAATTGTGGACACTAGTTGGTTTATATATTGTGTTTTAGATGCAGGAGGGCTAGGTTAGAAACAACCATTATATTGTGAAAATCCTAGAATTTTATTGAATTTATCTTTTAATTCCCTTGAATATTTGAAATAAAGAATTTATTTAGTTAAATTCATCTTATTTATTGAAATCGCATAGTTTTATCAAATACCGAAAAACAATATTTAAAAATTCATGTTATTGAATTTTACTTGCGTAAGAATACTGGCATGTGCATATAACTGTTCTACAGATAAATAGAACATTTTTAAAATAGAACATTTTTAAAATTGAATACTGAACGATGAATATTTTATAACTTTTTATTACTGAACTGCTTATATTTTCTAATATATGTATTTATGGATTGACTGAAGATTTTATCAATGAAATTGATTTCTTAAATAGTGTTTCTACTATTTATAAACTGTTTTGAGACTGTTAGGCCTCGTATCATACTTACCTATTGTTACTGTTACTATTATTGTTGCTGTTGCTAATAGACATTCCAAGTCTTCAGCTTTTGTAGTTGTCACCTAGCAAGTGTACACTGTTGTGATAACCGAGAATTTTTCTATTTTTGGTATTAAATTACTCGAGAATTTAATTTTTATGCAAATAAATAAGCGAAAGTAAATAAATAAATTTATTTACGAGATGGGCAAATTGTTGTTCCCGAATCGGATGAAGTGATGAAGTTGAGGAAATTATTTTGAATAATTTTCGGATATTAAGAGATTAAAATATTAAAGAGATGAAACTGAGTATATTTATTTTGGATAATAAGAAATCCAAAATTTAAGAAATAAAAATGTGTATATATATATTATTATTAATTAATAATTATATTTATAAATATTTATTTATAAATATAATTATATTAAAAAAAAAAGAGAAAAGGAGCGGGAATCGGGATGCCCGATTCCCCACTCCCCCATTTTCCTCCCCTGTTACAAACAGAGGAAAGACTTCAAGGAGGAATGCAGACGCTGTCGGCCGAGAGAGAGGGGGGAAGCCATCGCCGGCAAGGAAAGGAATAGAAGGAAGTTGCCGTAGACGGGAAAGAAAAAGGAAAAGAGAGAAGAAATCGAGGGGAAAACTTAGAGGAAAAAGAGAGAAAAAGGAAAAGAGGAAAACGGTGGTGCCAGAAAGAAAGAGGAAAAGAGAGAAGAAATCGAGGGGAAAACTTAGAGGAAAAAGAGAGAAAAAGGAAAAGAGGAAAACGGCGGTGCCAGTCAATTCGGGCACCACCACCTCAACCCCGACACTGGCGGAGGTAAGGGGAAGGAAAAGAGACCACCGACGGTGAAGGTGGAAGAGAAAAAAGAAGAGAAAGGAGCCGCAACCACCACCTCCAAATCTGCCATCACCGCCACCACTGCTCGGGAAAAGGAGGCCAGATCCAACCTCGTCGCTACCCCAGCAAGCTTCAGAGTGGCTGAACTGCCGGAAATGGTGACCGCCGGTGGCTGAACCCGCCAGTAAAGGCTGAACCAGCCAAACCGATCTGACCCGGCCGAACCGTCTGAATCGTTTCAGACCAGAAAAGAAGAAAAAGAAAAGAAAAAGAAAAAGAAGAAAGAAAAGAAGAAGAAGAAGAAGAAGAAGAAGAAGAAGAAGAAGAAGAAGAAGAAAAAGAAAAAAAAAGAAAAAAAAAGAAAAAGAAAAAAAAAGAAAAAGAAAAAAAGAAAAGAAAAAGGGAAAAAGAAAAAGAAAAAGGAAGAAAAAGAAGAAGGAGAAGAAGAAGAAGAAATGGGTAAGGAAATTTAAAAGATTTTGTTATATTCCATTGAAATTTATAAAAATTGTTGGATTATTTTCTAAGCGAATATATGTGTGAATTGTTAAAATTGTAGCAACATGGCAATGAGGCAAGTGGTGGAGTTCGGCTAGGCTCGAAAATCGAAAAACACGCTAAGCTTGAGGTGAATTGGTAAGATACTTTTATAAAGCCCTAGTATTATTATATTGTATTGTTAAGAGCTATGATCTTGATGATGAATTATTAATGAAATGATTTTAAAAATGCTAAGAGGACCTACAATTGGTGGTAGGGGTCTTAGTAGTGAACATGATATTGCAGTAAAATGATTGTGGAATACTACGGTGTTCATTTGGAATTGTTGCAGGAGGTTTTAGTTCCTGAAATGTTATGCTGCCGAAATTTATATGAAAATGTTTGATGAAAAAGGTTAAGGTTTTCTCGTATAAATGGAACCTTGGAAAGAATTATCGAAAGATAAGCTTTGAAAGGATTTTACCGTGTTGCTTGAAAATTTTATTTTGGAATAGTCTGAGGATATGATGAATGGTCCATCTTAGTAGTGTGATTGAGATGATGAGAGTAAGAAAGTAGATTTGCGATGCCTTGTGGACATTTGATAGAACACACGTCTACATAAAAGTATACTGGTACACGTCTATATTAAATAGATATGAATTGAGATTTTTGCAATAATATGGATGGTCATAAGGCGACTTAAATGATCGAAATACTGTTGAAAGATGGTCAAGTGATGCATGAACAGTGAATAAGGGCCATGGTACATTAGTTGTCATGATAATGTAAACTTGGAAAATAGATAAGTGACTTTAATGTCTTATGAAAATTGTCGAAACTAAAGACACATAACTGATAAATTGTGAAATGATGAATTATGATAATGAAGTTGAAGATTTGAAATTTAAAAGTAATGGATCTTTGTGGTTGTTGTTAAAAATATATATGTGTGTGTGTGTGTGTGTGTGTGTGAAGATTGTGTAATCCTACTGCCCAATGAAGGCATAGAAACCCAAGTGGTGCATATGACATATGAGTTATGCTTGGTTAAGATTTGAGACAGCTAATTGATAGTGTTTTGGAATAATGCTTAGTACTATGCTTGTGATTCGAACGGAAAGTCATGAGAGTGCTGCTTCGACATAACTCTTGCACACCTTATCACTAATAAAACTCATGCCTTAAATGCATTAGCTTAAAGTATGGCATGAGATAAAAGTGAGATTTTTGGAACTATCCATTGGATTTTTCTTAAATATTTGAAGAGTGAATCTATTGAACTCAAGTTTGAGTTTAAGTGGTAGGGGTCTTAGTATAAATATTGTGGTATACGATGGATAGTGAATGAAATTGGACATCAAGTTGCAATTATGATCGAGTGCCAATATGTTAAACCATAGATGGATTAGATAGGTGACTATTGATCTTGTGGTTTTATATCCGCGATGTCGACTCTGGAATAGATTTTGAATGATGATATCAGTATTTGCATAATTTGTGATAACCGTAAATTTTTCAATTTTTGGAAATTAGTAATATTGGAAATAAACATGGGAGAAAATAGATAAGCGGAAATAAATAAAATTATGAGATCGAAAGATCAGTGAAAATCCCGAGAATTAAGGAAGGGACAGATCGGGAAATTCGCGAGGAGAAAAGTTAAATTGGAAATAAGAATAAGATGTGAATTATGGAAAATAATGAAGGAGGAAATTTAATTTGGATAAATGGAAATCCAAATTAAATAAATGAGGAAGAAAAATGAAATATATTTATATAATTATATATTATATAAATGTATTTTTATACAAATATATATGTATTTAAAATACTGTATATTATATATATAATTATACATTGCTATATATGTGTATATATATATTATTTGATAAATTTAAATAATACATATGTATACAATTATAACATTTTATGTATATATATATACACACATATATGAGAATGTAAAATATTATTTTACATTAAAGTCTGAATATATATATATTGTAAATACAATATATATTGTATTATTATAACATTTATATAAATATATATAAATGTTATGTAAGTTTAAAGTATATAAATATACATATATATACTAGATATATATTTTATAATACATAATATATATCTTTATATATAATATATATAGTACAATACTATATATAAATTAATATTATTATTTTTAAAATATATAGTATAAATATAAAATATATATTGTTATATTATGTTTATATATATTATATAAATATAATATATGGTATATTATATACAAAAATAGAAAGGAAACAGAAAACAAAAATGGAAAGGATCGGGAAGTCCCACCCTTCCCAGCCAGAGGCCGACGACGGTGGAGCTGCCACCGCCGGTGAGGGAGAGAGGAAAAGAGAGAAATGCCACCGACCAGAGGAAGGAAAGGGGTCGCCAGCGGTGGGAAAGGAGAAGGAAGGAAGCAAAATCGGCGGAAAATCGAAAGAGAAAAAGGAAAATAAGAACTGGCGGTGCAGGCCGAATTGGCCGCCGCCACTGCAGCCGAACCACCGACAGAGGAAGAGGAAAGGGTAGGAGGCCACCGGTGAGGCGGAGAACGATGGAGGAGGAAGAACGGAGGAGGAAGAGAAACCGAACCTAAACCGACTTGATCCGCCGCCGTGCTATCGAACCGGGCTGAACGGACGCCACCGGTAGATTCTCCTTGATGCCGGCTAGCTGAGGAGCCACCTGTGAGATCCGGTATTTTGTATACATTGTACATCTTATTGTACATGATTGATAATTAGAATAAATTGAAGTATGGAATTAAATAAAGATTTAAGATTAGACTTTATTTTACATTATAGAAATTGAAATTTAAAATTTCAATATGGTGTATGTGAAATAGAATAAGAATTAAAGAGTATGAAAAAGGGGATGATAGAATGTGTGCCAAAGAAGAACAAAGAAGAGCTAAGAAAATTTAGCCTTTCACGCATACAATAAAATTCTTAACTTGTTGTATTCGGCTGGAAATGATTTCAAGAAAATAAAATTCAAGTCATAGATAAAATATATATATATATATAATCAAATCAAATTTACATATAATATGAAGACCAAGAAACTCATGTGTGAAAGCCTTGAAAGAGATATGTAAAGAAGTCAAGAAAAGTGGCTACAAGGAGAATTCACGCCACCTTGTTTCTTCTTGTGCCGATTTGTTTATGCATGAAAGAAAGATGATAACAACATGAGTTTTATGCTATAAAATAAGTAGAAATAGTGTTTAACAATAAAGTAATCAAGAACACTTGATATTAGAATTTTATTGGTCAAAATAAAGTAAAGAAAGAGGGAAAAAGGAAGCTAAACTGAAATGGCCAAGAAGAAGAAGTCTACGCCAGTTTTTCTTGAACACATTTTCATCTAGTCTTTAAAGGCTATCAGTACAAGGCTTTTATGAGTAGAAAACTAAAGGAAACATGAGTTAACAAGATAGTATAAAAGAGGTACTAGATAAGGGAGATTATTGGCTGGAATTAACCAAGGAAAAGAAGAGAAAAAAATCAGACAAGCTGATCGGTCAAGAAGCTTCCACGCCAACAACTTGTCTTGATTTCATTTTTATTTAACTTTTGAAAAGGCTGCCGAAATTATGAGTTCTTGGTAAGAGAATGATGTAAAAATACATGAAAGTAATATATTATAATGGGCTGAAAATAACTACAAAAATTAGAAGAAAACTTGGTCAAAAACCATGGATAACAACAACAATTTCCAGCCTTTCCTTTTTGGCTATGAAAGTATTCGGTTTTGATGTGTAAAAAGACAAAATATTTATAATATAATAGAGTCTTAAAACAAAACAAAAGAAAGAAGTCAGTGGCGTGTGGAGAATGAGGTCTCTATGCCACTTTATGCTGCATTTTCTTCATGCATTAAATGGATTTGAATGCAATGAATGATGAAGAAATACTATAAAATGATAGGTGGATTTGTAATATTAGTTAAAAAGGATAAAGAGAAGAATAAGAAGTAAGAAAGCCTCGGTAAAACCTTCTTCACCACCAAAAATATATTAGCTACGAGAACCATTTTCTTCTCTATTCTGCTTCTTTACTTCGGTTCACTTAAGAAAAGAATTCAACAATCTCATAAATTAGAAACCTAAACACTTAAGCTCCACCCTTAAACCTTAGTTAAAGCTTGGAATTTATCAAGGAGAAATCAAAAGGGGCTGGCGTAGAAGAGGAACAAAACAGAATATAAATTCTATTTTAGAAACACAAATTAATCAAGGTGAGATTTGATGATTTCTTAAGATTTAATGATATAAATCTATGATTTCAAGCATGAGAAGCATGATCAGAGCCTTGCTTTTTATTTATTCTTGTTGAATCATGGAAATAGAATGAATTCATGTCTTGAGATAGATGAAGAATAAGAAGGAATTGAGCTAAAATTGTAGTTGATAATACAAAATAATGAAAGGAAATTAGATAGATACAAGAAGTTTAGAAATTGAAGTATGGTGAGAAGAGAATTTTAAGTTAAGGAGGAGACTTCAATTGAACATACAAATATGAAAGCAGTTATGGCTTCATGCAAAATTTGCAATATGAGATGTACGTAGATAAGAAATGAATGAAGTGCAAAATGAGAAGATAGGAAGGAAATTGGAAAAGTCAACAAAAATGGCCAAAGGTAGTTTCGACCATGACTCAAAAAAAAAGTAAAGTAAATATGAGAAAAAAGTTAAGAAGTTAGTCAACAATAGTCATAGAATTAAAAAGAGAATTTTCGGTGAAATTAAAACCGAAAAAGGAAGTGAAATGAAGAAATTGAGTTTTTATACCGGTATAATTTATACTAATTGTAATTATTTTATGACTTTAGAGGCTGCATTATATGAATATTAGTGGTTTAAAAATAAGAAGAACATTATTAATAATTTTCGATAAAATTATTTTGCAGCCCGAGTAGACGGATTTCGGTTAGCATTACCGGGACGATCGTCGGCATAAGACTAATAAGGGGAAAGTGTGTGAGTTGTAGGGATATGATGATATGCATGTTTTAACAAGTTAAATCTTGTGAAATTAATGGAAGTATGAATTATTTTAAAACATGCATAAATTGGAGATAAGTCGACTAGTTTATAACTGTATTTATATGCATGAGGTTAAGAATCCGCAGCTATTATGCTGTCGGAAACTTTCTAATAACTATTCTAAAATATTATAAATATTTTAGAAATATGTAAATGATTTAAATGAGAATTTTAAAGATAAATTTCATAACTTTTCCATAAGATGGGATTTATGAGAAAATATGAAATATTTAAATATTCATGTTTTATATATTTATTTAAGTGAGAATTTGAATTATGTTATATTATATTAAATATTCAGAATTGAATATTTATGTATTTTCTCACTTTAGCATGAATATTGATTGATTGAATTACAGTGTATGAAAATGAGAATGATACCTTTTTGGAATTATTTTTTATTTAAATTATTTAAATTCATAAATGTGTTTCCTTAAAGGTATTTTGAGATATAGATTTGATTTTGAGACTTTAGGCCTCGAGATTCATGCTTTACTGTTATACTGTACTGTTCACGTGGCTGATAGACCCGCCAAGTCATCAGCAGTCCCGATGTCTCTTGGCAAGTGTACACCGAGGATGCCCAAAGACTATGGCCATAGATCTAAATTGTTTACTGTTACTGTATTCCTTCGGGAATGATTATAGCATGACATGATTTAGGGTGATGCCTAGTCTCAACTACTGTTACTGAATACTGATTTCTGAATACTGTTTACTGAATACTGTCTACTAAAATACTGTTTACTGCATCTACTGATTTACTACTATACTGGCATGTGTTTTTATATGGTACTGATGTGAAAGGAAATAAAAGGTTTCTTTCATTTATTTTCATGGAAAAATAAATATTAAATTTATGCTATAAGAGATTTTATCGTTTTATAGCATATAGATTCATTATATCGAGCAGCATACAACTCCTTTACTGAACACGTGGTTCGCTCATCTCTTCAATTTCACTCCACAGGTATTGATTTGGATTAAGAGACGTACCATCCGAAGTATCGGTTGCTAGTTCGGTTACCCGAGACAATAGACTTTAGACATCGGAGGTATATTATTTTCTTTTATATATTCAGAAAATTTGTACAGTACTACTTTAAGTAGAAATAAAATACAGGGAATGTAACTCTAATATATAATAAATGAAATATTCATGTTTCGAAAATTACACTGTGAATGGAAGTACTATTTAGTACGGTCATTATTATTTTACTGTAAGCATCACGGATAGCCCAATCGGTAAAAGAATATAAATTATGAGTAAATAAAGTGTAAAAATGTACACTCAGACCATTACACCACTGAACCGTCGGAGAACCTGCCACCGGAGAAGAACCGACGATGAGGGGGTCTGACCGGTCTGAACCGGTTTGGCCAGAAAAGAAAAGGAAAAAGAAAAGAAAAAGAAAAGAAAAGAAAGAAAGAAAAAGAAAAGAAAAAAAGAGAAAAAGAAAGAAGGAAGAAAAAGAAGAAAGAGGAAGAGAAAAGGAATTCTGAGAATTCGAAAATTCCTGAGAATTCGAAACTCGAAAATTACGGGAATCGGTAAGAAATCCCGGAAAGTGTTTATAAAAATTATTTAAATAATTAATTTATTTAAATAAATTGAGAAAAATTCTAAAATTTAGAATTTAGTTTCTAGAATCGTTCTCGGTGAATGAGACGATGGAACCGGGAGAGGTGAACACAGGCGCGACCTTTGAGAGGCAGTCGCCGACTCGAGACAGGTAAGGGAGACATGTGCCAACTGTAAGGATGTTTGATCACATGTTTTAAATTGCATTTAATTTTATAAATGCTATCGAAATTGTGGTGATTTATCGGTTTGATATTGTGGTGAATTACCAGTTGAAAATAAAACTGTATTTTCCGTGCAAGAGGCTAGCCAATCGGCAGCCGTTATACTGCCAAAAAATTATCGAAAAATTTCTAAAAATTACCGAAAATCATCGAAAATCATAATAAATGATTTGATTTCACGAGAAACGATTTTTAGCACAAAAATCGAGAAATTATGTATTTTTCATAAAACATGAATATATGGGAATTTAAATTTAAAATATTCATGTTTTCGAGAATGGTGAAAATGAAATCACCGAAAATTCACCCGGTAGGTGATATTTCATGTAAATCGAGATGGAAAATGAAAAAGACCAAAGTGAATATTTTTATAAATATTCTTAAATATTCAATTGATTTCGTATAAAACCTTTATGGTTTTAATTATGAAAATAATTAATTATATAAATTCCATAAAGGTTAAGAAATGATGAAAAACTATGATTTCGAGACTAGAGGTCTCTACACGTGTTTTTAGAAGAGAACATGGTGACGGAATTATTGATATTGGAAAATAAATATTTTATTTTTCCATAAATTACGAAAATATATGAATTGAATTTCGATGATTTTAAAAATCATGTTTTCAATAGAAAGCACGAAAAAGCGTGCGTACATGATTTACGGTGGAAAAAGGACAGCTTTGCCCTTCTATATTTTACAGTAATGATTTTATAAACTGTTTTCACCGTATGCAAAATGTGAATTATGCCTTTATGAATTAATTTTAAACATGTGATTTATTTTATAAATTTCATAAAGGCTATGTTACGGTTTACATTATTTTGAGACTTAGGCCCCGGACTTCATGCATCATACCACACTGTTACTGTCACGTAGCTGTTTGACCAGCTAGTCATTCAGCTTCCCGGATTGTCACCTAGCAAGTGTACACCGAGGACATATTATAGATCACGGCCATAGATCTCATTACTGTTACCGTGTCCCTAGTGGACGAAGATAGCATGATTTGATTGTAGGGTGATGCCTAGTCTCACTTACTGTTTACTGTTTACCGTTTACTAAATGGATTTGCTAAATCCTGTTTACTGTACTGCACTGTTTACTGTACTGTTTACTATTTACTGTTTATTGATGAAAAATCGTACCAAAACACTGTCTTACTGAACCGTATGTTTACTGAAATGGTAGCCACTAATTACTGTTTTACTGAACTGAAAGTACCATTTACTGTTTACTGAACTAAAAGCTACCGTCTACTGTTTACTGACTGAATCGTATCAAGATACTGTTTTACTGAATATCACTGTTTTACTGAACTGTAAGATACAGTTACTGAATTAAAGAGAAATTAATGGTTATTCGAAAAGAATAACTATGAAAAATTATTTCTAAGATAGAAATAACTACAGAATTGGTTACCTTAGGATTTGGATATTTACAAACTACTATACTGTCACATGTTTTAACTGTACTGAAGGAAACAGAAGTAAACCACCGTTTTAATACTGAACTGTCACGTGTTTTGAAACGTACCGAAGTAAAGTGAAATAAATGGTTTACTCTGTGAAAAACAAAAATTAACTCGCTTTGAGAACAATGGACATAGTACTCTCTACAGTTGCTTCTAGGTTCCGGAACAAGTCAGGTAGTTTAAAATACCTGCCTTACTCTATCTGGATCCCTAGCCGACTGTAGTATCCTTCCTATATGAGAGCCTAGAGCCTACTAGGAAGATTTTAAAGAAAGTGAAAAAGTTTTTCAGCATATAAGTAGCTGAATATCAAGTGTGACATATAACTCTCTTACTGAGCCGTGGTTTGCTCACTCCCTCATTTCCAACATTTCAGATTTTGCTAATTGTGAGACCTGATGGATGTGGATCACGGCTGCACATAACGGACAATGTGACATGCCGACTGGAAATATAAGGTATGATCATTTATTTTTTGTATTTAGACATGTATACAATACTACTTGCTTATTAAGTAAGATAGGGGATATATGTAATATAAACAATCTTTTATAAAATTGTTTAACATAAACTGCAAAGTGAAGTATCACAGACAACCCAACCGTCAAAATTGTGTAATAATTTGTGTATTATTGGGTTACTGGACTGTTACATAATTCCAGTATCTTGATGGCTATAGAGAAATATGATAATTAAATGTTCATAGATACTAAGAGGACTCATACTGATAGTGTGGTCCTAGTATTGATGATGAAATGTACAAGTGATTGATATAGTCGATAACTATTAAGAAAGAATACTGAATATCGAGGAACCACAGTGAATATCAAATTTACCTATTAGGTATGATCTGATTGAAATTAAAAGGATGGAAATGAGGAATTTGGATTATAGTTTACGCTATAATTAAATGATACATTTTATGAAAATGATTGTTCATTGTTTTGAACTCATGGTTTAAATTTGCATCGCCTTTAAGCATGCCTTGTTACAACTTGAGATGTTATAATAATGTTTATATAAATGCTATAAAGTACTGATTAGTTTTGAAAGGAAATTATATGGTATATGTATATTTTTATATATGAATCCTCTTAAAGAATTTTACCATATGCTTTACATGATTTTGCCAAGAAAAGCTAAAGATTTAAATGTTTTATGAGACTGTAGGCACCCTAAAAGAATTAAATTCAATAAAGCATAGTGAAAACCGCCTAATTGGATATTACTCATTAGGCAGAGATGCTTGTTTGACAATAGTCGTGGACAGGGCTCAGTCACACCTGATCAATGGGGCTGAAAGACATGAGGTATATGGCCATAGATAGCGCCCTAGTTGGTTTTCAAGGGATGATGACATGATTTTCACTGCTAGCTATAGTGATTTAAGTCTTTATTGATAGAGCATTAGGGATTTAGCCTAGTCTCAAACCGATATGATATGAAGTCTGGAGTATGATTTTATTGATATGAACTCTAGACTTGACATGATTTATACAGTACATGAGACATGCTTGAGATGAGATATGTTTTGAAACTGTATATGTTTTAAACATGTTTTAAAAGTACATGTGATATGATTTCGATACTTCATATGATTCATATATGATTATATGTCGAACAGGATATGATATGTGGTCTAGAGTATAGTTTTATTTGATATGAACTCTAGACCTGATATGACTTTACAGTATATGAAAAATGTTTTGAAACCGCACATGTTTTAGACATGCTCTAAAACTAAATATATGACTTGCAAATTGTACATGCTCTGCCTATGTCTTAAAAGTAAATATGAAATGAATTGAAAATTTACATGTTTGAGCATGCTCTAAAAGTATATGTGATATGATTTGAAATGATAGCGGTTTATACAGTAAAGTTACATAATGTGCATACCAAATCATGACATAATAATATGCTTTTTACATGACATATGTCATGACCTTATATTGTACACAAACATGAGAATTATATGAGGAGTGTCATGACTCGAAATTAATGATATTCCATCCATATGATGTCATGATATGATACAGTACATGAACATAAAATTTATACGAAGAGAATTATGATTTCGTACCACCGTGATCATGATTCTCCATATGGAAAGTGATATGAATTGATAGAATATAGGAGTATGATTATGAAACGTACAATGACTTGATATGATATCTCAATTGGACATGATGTACTATGAGATTAATGTGAGTATGGACTAATAGTATATGATATTCAAATTATACACGACATATTGTTGTGCGATGCATTGTAGTATAAGGACGAGAAGATTGAAAAGTGATTAAGTTGATTTATTTAAAGGTCTGAGTCATAGACAGATGACAGGAATTGAGATAATGAGACGTTATCGATCGAAATGATGAACTGTAATTGCATATTTGCAGGTTTTATGCATTACAGTTAAGACAATATAATTCTACTCCTGCATTTATATTAGTATCTTACTGAGCCTTGGTTTTGCTCAGCCTTCTAAATTTCATGTCTTTTCAGACTATTAGAGATTTAGAGTTAAAATCTGCCATGAGAGCTTTTAAGTGGGCCTTCGGAGACGGTATCTAAGCTTGGTACTGGCTATTGTCCTCCGAATTCGCTTCGTTGCCTTTGAGGTATACGTTCTTTGTAGATCTCTTGTTTACATGTACAGACTTTAATTAATACACAGTACGTATTTTGTTCAATGAGTCGGGATGTAACTTAGAATTGTGGTAAATTATTATATAGTGGATCAGTGAAATTAGAGTAGTGACTACACTGACACCGAATACAAATCTTAAAATGAAAAGGAAAAATTTAGTCCATAAATTTGTAAGATCGAGAAAGTATGAGTATTAAGTGAAAGTAGCGGCTTTCGGGTCGTGACAACTATGGACCCCACAGACTATGGCCATATGTCTTACTATTCTTTTTCTCCCTTCTTCAGATACTGTTATGGCATGATATTTATTCGGTGTTGCCTGGTCTCCAATGTACTGTACTGATTTATTGAACTAAACGTTTATTGATGCCAAAGTGAATTGTTTATATCGGCTATACTGTGGATTTCTAAAGTGTTTACTGTACTGTTTACTAGATTTTTATACTGAACTATTTACTGAAATACTCCATTTGAACTATTTTTATACTGAAAAGTGCACGATATGACTTTATGTGATTTATACTGTTTATATATATATATATATATCATCTCCAACTGTTTACTCCCTATAGTGGCCACTAGGGACCGAGACACGAAAAGTACTTCAAAGTACTTCCCATACTCCATCCAGTTACTTAGCGGACTTAGTATCCTTACTAAATTGTCCTTTAGTGTATTGTTAGGAATTAAGTGATTTTATGCATATAGATTTCATAGTATCAGTTCTTGCATATGAATTTCTTACTGAGCACATTAGCTCACCCCTTATTTTTTCACCTCACAGATTACCTGCATGATATACCGTTCCACAGATTGGCTGCACTTTTGATACCCTGAGGCAATAGTTATTTGATCCTAGAGATAAATTTTATTTCCTTTTTATGTTTAGACGTTGATGTACAGTACTACTTTTTTATAAATTATGTACAGTGGATGTAGAACTCATGAAATATATTGAAAATAATACTTTTGATGTAACTATTAATTCAATTATAAATAAATTTTTATTTACAGAAAAAGTATTGTTATAAGTGAATGGTTATAAAGGCATCGCAGACAGCCCAACCAACTAATTGTACATGTGTTTATGGATAATTACTGTATATTACGAAGCATTACACATTTCCATCCTAATCTCCATCTTCAAATGTTTTCACAGACATAGCTTTTGATATTTCATTAGTTGATAAGATTCTTGCAGATACTTTTAGCTCAACAGTGACTCATATTCTTCATCTTCCTCTTTTTTTGATTTGAGTAAGACTCTTGTTGATACATTTGTTCCTTTCCCATATGTACCTTCTCCTCTTCATTGCTCCATCGAGGTAAGGGAACCAAACACTCAAATTCGTGATTTTAATTGTTATTAGGACTTAGCCATGTAATTTCTATGGATTACTTTTAATTCTATATGGCAGAAGCAATCCCAAAAGAGTTACAAGCTCTTGGGAAAACTCATCATTGGTGTATATATTGTTGATTGACAACTTGACAAATCAATCGTTGATTTTAAATGGGTTTTCAAGTTTTATACTTGGTATAATGAATAAGTGGAATGTTGCAAAGTACATCTTGCTGCTCATGGATATACTCAAGAATATTATTAAGAGACCTTTACTTTGATTTCTTGTCTCACATTTGTTCGCTTCCTTTTGATTGTCGCTACAACTAAAAAGTGATTAACATATCAAAGGGATATTAAGAATGCCTTTATAAATGACGATTTTGTTGAGAATGTTTACATAAAGCTCTCTAGTTTCTCCTATACCATCCAATAATTTTTCTTTTTTTTCACTTTCTTCTTTTTCTTTTCTACTATTCTTAAAATAATTTTGTGAAAGTGGTTTCATTAGTCAACATCCATACTCGTTATGCAACTGTGGAGACACCATTAATTGTTATCTTCATTAATTAAATTCTAATTAGGAAAATTTATAAATTAAAATAATTATCATATAAACAAATTTACATGTTAATTTTTTAAATCCGTGTAGTTTAAAAGCTCCATCAATATATATATATAGAGAGAGAGAGATTATATAACAATAATTTAAATAGTTTAACTCAAAAGATTGGCTCAGTGGTGTAAGATCTAATTAAATTTTTGAGTGAAAACGATTCATAACGGGAGGTTTTATGTTCGAATCTTCACCAGATTAAATTTCATTGGGCTAGCGTTAGCCATAAAGCGTGAGCATAGATTGGTCTCATACCTAATATAGTATGAAAATACTTGCTGATTTAAAAAAAAAAAAAATTAAACAGTTTAAACATAACAACCTTATAAAAGCTGTACATGAGAGTTTTGGGCTGGCAAATTCCGCGTACTTGCCTCACCCTGAGATGGGAAGTGACAAATGGCTTAAGCCGCGTGCATTATATATACGTGGTTGAGGGCTTTGACCAATTCGTTGTTAAAAGGGGAATTACTTATAAAACCATTTTCCTCGAATAATCTTCAATTTTCTTAGAGGAAACCGACGCCGTATATGCGCTGACAGCTTGACTTCAATAGATCCAAAAGAGCAATTCCAAAATTCTCAACAATTTTTTTAATCTAGGATTTGACCCTTAATCAACTTGAATTAAAATAGTGTTCAAATTTTAAATTTCATCAAACACCTTTTCAAAATTGCTTCTGGCCGTCTTCCTATTTTAATCTTGTTTTATCAGACACACCATTCCAATCAAATTAATCATTCTTTGCTTTTGGCCGAATACAGAAACATTGTCTTCTATATATAAAGGATCCCACATTTTCCGCACAACCAGCAGTCCAAGCAGAGCTTTTTCTTCCAAAGCTAACTTAAAAGCAAAGAAAGAAAGCCAACAGTTCGCAATAACCTCTTCAAAATAGCATGGCTTCTTCTTTGCCTTCTTTTGCCAAAATTCCACTATCTTTCAAGCATTATAGTCGTCAAGCCTTTCAAGTTAAAGCCCAAAGCTGTAGAGATGGAGGTGATTACTAAATAGTTTTGCAATCTTTTTTCTTTTTTTTCTTTTTATTTTCCATCTTAAGGTTAGTTTGGAAAAGTAATAAGATTGGTTATGATGAAATAGAAAAAAATATAATAACTATTAAGAATATATAATTTTTGATAAAAAAATTAAAATGAGGAGTAGAAAGGTAATCTTACCCTCATTTTTTGTCTCTAAATTTCCTATTTGGTCTCGCCGCACTGGGAATGTAGCGAGAACCAAACTAGGCATTAAATTTATGTCATGCTCAACAGAATTGTATGTTTTCTCTTGTTTTGGCAGGCAGATCAAGCAACCGTGTCGACGCGAATTTGAGTGTTCTAAGGGAGAGAATAGAGCAGGTGAAGATGAAGGAGAAGCTGGAGAGATGTTGCATATATGAGTATGGTTGGAATTATGCAGCTGGCTATAATTACAAGGTGAAAAGAGATGAGAAGATATCAAAGTTCTTTGAGCTTGTGAGTTTGGTTTGGGCAACTCTAGGCTTCACCTGCCTTACTGGCACTGTTTTCCTCTGCCTTGTTTCTATATTTGTTCATTTTAATCAGTGATTTCAATTCCTGCAAATATGTAAACAATAGCGACAAACTCTATTTCACTGTGAGTTTTAGGTATTCATTTCCAGAAAATAGAGTTCAAATTCATTTAATGGTATGTTAATTGTTCATCATGGTAAATAATAAGAAATATTGTATTGACCTCATTTCCATTTCAATGCCAAATATATCTATTTGACATAATTTAGTCGAAACATTGACTTTTATCGGAGTTTAACTGGTCAAGTTGGTGAAATTACCAAAAACCCCTACGGCACATTCACATTATTTTTAGTATTTTCATGTGATTCAGTCTACGGTTGGAATAGCATGAGACTTCTTCAAACAAGGATTCACCTATGACTATCAATTGATCATAAATCAATTTAGATTGACCGTTATTTATGAAAGTTTTCCCAGCCTATGGACGTAACCGTCATTTTTGAAGTTGTTGCACTCTTCTCAAAACATGCGCAAACAAGGGAATTTTGAGATGCAGATTCTTGCTATCCAATAATTCACTTCATATATCCTATTGTAGGGTCTCATTTCGATTTGGATAGTAAAAATCCTTGTAGGGGCCACATTAGGTTCTTCTCCGATCCTTACCAAACAGACCCTTTATTTAGAAATCTTAACGATCAACTCTTACTTTTTGATTTTTACACTCTTTAACTTATATTGGGTATTGGAAAAGTGGGGTTCTCACACCAAAATTTCAGTTTGAGGCATTTTGAATTTACGAGGCAAGGGCCTCTCTATGATTGAGGTACAAAACGGTATCCATCTCCTTTGACTATTAGCATACAATAGGCTTTTCTCCTCTAGAATCTTTTCAACCATCTTCTTCACATCAGTTGTTTCTTGGGTTATAAAAACAAACTGACTTCTCATCCTAGAAGAATTTACTTGATAAGCAACTTTTTTTCCATTATCACAAACAGAAGGTGCCAACCTCCTTCTCCCTTGCCTGCCTATTTTCCTCTCCTTCCATATCAAGATTCCAGGTTGAGTTAATCTTCGAGTCAGAGATCCTGACGATAGTTTGACATCTTGCTTCGTTAGGGTTTACCATCCCAACACCTCTCATACCATTAAACTGATGCTCCCCAATCTGTGGCCTTGAGTCTCCACTTACGGTCAATCGTACTACAGTCTGCTGCACTTCGGTTAGTCACATACCGATCTATCACATGTCAATCTCTCACACACCGATCTATCGCATGTCGATCTCCTGCCCACCAATTTGTCATACATCAGTCTCTTGCACACTAGTCTGCCGCCACTGGTCTCCCAGATCAGTCTGGTGCCCAAGGTCTGCTATATTAGTCTATTGCGACTAGCATCCTCTTGCAAGATTCTAAATGGCCAATGGCAGACTTATTTGTGAAAGTACCTCTTTGAAAAATTCTACTAAGACTTTCAATGCTTGGATAGTCTCCTCATTTCTCTACCTCAGAGCTTTGAACTTTGCCATTGAGACTTATTAACAAATTCGGCTTCTGAAACCTGAGTTTCCTGATGCGTTTGAGGATCAAGAGAGCTAATCGAACCTGCTTCCTCATTCACTCTCATTGCTACTAATCATGTTCTCACCATCTTTCACAACAAAGCTTTTCATATCAAATTCCGATAAAGGACACCAATTGTTGTTGTCGGTCCACAACAATAAATTTATAAGTAGTAAGAATCTTGATTTTCGTGTCCACGTGTCTGTCGAGAACTCTGTAGAAAAAGAAAAAAATCAAAGAAACGCAGAGATTTATCCCTGCATGCGCAATTTGAAACATAGGTTAGAAGTTGAACGAATCTTAATCAGATTAAGAGTAATTAATTAATATTAAGAATCATCTGACCTATTATTTATAGATGTGAATTGGAGCTGCAATTACCTTTCAACCCACTAGATAACATCTATTAAATTTCCAAATAATTAAAGCCTAAGTGTGCGTTTGGGTTCAATAAGGTTGGGCTAATATAGTTTCTTGCCCGCATGACGAGAGATTGTTCACCCATGGGTGACCCTTGTGGTCCCCACGGGAGACCTCTTTTTCTTTTGTAAGAATAATGTTATTTATTTTTTTTGTTTGGCTCATAATTCATATCACTTTTAATAATACATTTTCATTAGAAGTTACATAGTATGAAATTCACTTTACTCAAACTACGTAAACTAGTAAATAAATTAAAAAAATAAAAAATAAATAAAATAAAATAAAATATGTATTATCATTTTAATCTCACTTGTGGAGTCAAAAAACTCTATCAGTGTATTAGATAATAATCCATAAATTAAACTAAACTCAAGCTCTCGAACTTGAATCCTAAAATTTCTTTTTTGCCACTAAGCCAAAATCCCTTTGACACATACAAGAAGTTCTTAAATTTTATAAAATAGAATTAAAATATTTTTACATGTTCATTAAGCTATAAATGATAATTTCCATATAATTTACTTCTAATAGAAAAAATCTTATAATTTACTAAATTAACAAGTATGAATTATATATATAATTGTAAATTTTAAAAAATTCGTCTGTAAGCTAGTGTAAGTCTACATGTGTGTGAAAACGAAGCATAAAGTTGAAATAAAGTTTAATTATTTATTTAAATATGTATATATAGCATAAAGTTGAAATATTCATCCCATACTAACTAAACTGGATTTTCTTATGTATTTGAAACGAAACGACTAAGGACGGCAGAAAAAAAAGGAAAATCGAGTAAATAGATTATCTTTTAAGTCCTATTATACACATATCCGTGACGTCTCATTCCACTTATGTTCCAATTATTTGACGTAGATTTTTTGTTTTGCTTGCATGATTATGTAACTACTCTTTGTTTTTTTCTTCAAGGAAAAGACATGATAGAACCTGAAAAGCAAATTACGTACTTGATATAATAGTTTATGAAGATGTCCATTCTTTCCCCGATTTCCTGTATGTTGTTCACTACCACTCAAATCTTTTAGTCCTCTTGATTTTGTTTGCATCTCTAAATTATTTTTATTATGAGACAATGACTTTTGAATAGACATTTATTTTTGTCTTATGTTCAGGGATTAGTTTCTTACCAAATCTTATCCGTTAAATTGCATCATTATAAGTTTTGAGAACATTAAACCTTTTGTTTCTTAGTCCGAGGATACTCATCTAAATCTAAATCTAAATTTTGTTTTTATTTTTTTTTTAATTTTCAGCTATAATAATAATAATAATAATAATAATAATAATAATAATTTCTTATTCTTTTTTCTTCCCTGTCATTTGGATCAAGTATAGCATAAAAGAATATGGGTGGAGGCCATGTCTTATTATTCAATTAGTTTACCGATAATGGAAAATAAACTTACTTTTTAAAGCTTAGGATTAGTTTGGATGAACAGTAAAATTGGCTCCAATGAAATCAAAAAAGAAAAGATAACTATTAAAGATATATAACTTTTAATAAAATATTAAAAAAATGAGATGAGGGGTGGAAGGGTAATTTAATCCTTCCACTTTTTTGTCTTTTAGTCATTGTTTAGAAAATTCTTAACATTCCCAATTTTTTTTTATTTATATATGATACACTGACAGTATATAATTTTTATACACTGTCAATCACAAGAGGTTAAGACTTTATCAATAGATCCTTATGAACAAATTAAAAAATTTAATTTATATTTGCTTTTAAGGGCTTAGCATATTTTTTATTTTACTAATTGATAAGGTATCAACTTCTGATGTATTGATAGTATATAAAAATTATACACTGTCAATGTATCGTAGACAAATTTTTTTTTTTTTACTCTTCACATCCCTATTTCTTTTATAATGAACAATAATCCATTGAAGAAATTGGGTATAAAAAGAAAAAAAAAATGAGTATATTTAAAATTTATTAATTGTTTATCCACTTTACTCACCACCCATGGTGAGATGACATCTAAATTAAGCCTTAATTTGAAGGCCATATGAGTTTCAATGAGTTGAGGTGGCAGCATATAAAGACACAAAAAAGTAAAGTAAAATTATCCTCCTCCTCCTGCTTTTAATTTTTTTATTATTTTATTAAAAAATATCTTTAAAGATTTTTTAATTATTTTTAATTTTATTAAAATTAATCTCACCGTCTATTCAAATAAATTTTAAATCAGTAATAAACTGGTCATCAAATCTCCGCCCAAGTTTACATGTTAACAGTAAACAAAAACGATTCCATTCTGCCGGCCACGGATGATATTTCATCAACTGCAAACAAAGTGTGGACGTACTGGAATTCAAATCAGACTAGGAGAGAGGAATACAAGCGGGAAGAAATTAAACACCTAAAATTTTGCACTAAATTGCATCATCTCACTTTTTCCGATTCCCAGTCAAGAAACTAAACAAGCAACGGTCGCCGCACAGACACAGAGCTACATCAAAACCAAAAGGCAAAATCGGCAACCACTTGGATAACATTAACCGAAGTATTGTACCCAATTTCCTAGGATATTCTACCAGCTACACCAATTCCTTTCATGGAAAGAAAAAAACACATAAAAGAACATCCTATACCAGAGGAAGAATCCGAAAAATGAAATTTCAAATGTTAATACCAATCCTCCACATTTTGTACACACCTCTGAACCATTTCAACCAACAAGGGTAGCACATTCAGGACAAAGACCAAAGCCTCAATTTTAGTTCCGCACAAATGCAACAGTGGAAACACGAGATCTCAAAGATCCACTGAACATGAATGTTGGATAAGTTCGAACATGCTTCAGAAATTGGAATGGGGGATGATCACTGTGTGTTTCTTGGTCCTTGATTATATTTGGCTCTTGGGGCATTTCAATATTTCTTTGATTGAAATTTTCCACCTCTTGTACCAATTCATCTTTTGTATGGTTGCAAGATGTAATCACCTACAAGCAGCATTTTAAGAATAAAAGATTGGGTCAAAAACGTTAAATATCCAAGGTATACTACAACATCTTACGTTTAAAGAAAGTTCTCACACTAAAGGCATGGTATGTAAAAGAGTCTAGCCTTCTCAAAGCTATATTTAAGAATAACTCTGTTAGAGTGGAATCAAGCTCAAGCTCAAGTAACTCAAAGTAGTCGAGCAAGCTGAGTTGAGCAACTAGTGATTGCAACTGGACTTTTAAAACTTTTTTTTCATATAATTTATAATATTTTTTTATGTTATATGTGTTTGTGTTTGTGTGTGTTTGTGTAGAGAGTGAGAGAGAGAGCGAGAGAGCTAGCACCCAAGCTCGAGTTTTGATTTTTTTTTTTTCATATAATTTATAATACTTTTTTATGTTTTATGTGTTTGTGTGGAGAGTGAGAGAGAGAGCGAGAGAGCTAGCACCCAAATGGATCTCCTTTTACACAAGCATATAAATTTACAAAAATAAAAATAAAAACATAAGCAAGCCCATAAGATGCTTACTAGTACTCCGCCAGGGGCCACCAACTTTGAAACTGAACACCAATACATCATCCTTAAAGGAAACAGTTTTATGGAACTTTTAGAAGATGATCAAATAGAAAGTCATAACAAAAACATGAGTTAAAGCTACTGAAAATTTAAAAACAAAGAACCAAACTACCATATCTCATTATAAATAAGTGCAAATTATACAATTAAGTTTATGAGATTTTAGCACCATGGAAAAGAAGTTCCTGATAATCAGTTATTTGTCAGTATATATTGGTGTAAGGAAGAAGAAAAAGGCCAATGGATAAATTGCGGTAAAGATGGTGACAATATTACCTTTTGATAGGCCCATCAGGATGCAAGCCAATGGCATCGAGAGTCCCCTTATCCATAACAAGTCGGAATTGTCTTTCCAACTTTGTCTCCAGAATATCATCAACCTAAGAACCAAATGGAAATGGTAAAGGTCAAGGTACCTTGAGAATAATCAAGCCAATAAGAGAATTATCAATATGTAGATATTCAACCATCAACATGAATCTGTTTGTGCTCCACTATTGGAACAAGAAATCTGCAACTCCATCTTTACCTGTCACATGGACATTTGAAGTCTTAATATCCTGTTTTCTTTGCAACATGAATATCAATTTTGGTGTTTGGACTGCATAGTCTACGCTAACTTCCCCTAGCCATTATATTTTGATTTACAGAGCCCCTTTTGAGGTGGGCGAAGTTTTAAAGATTAAACAAATATTTAAAATAAATAAGAACGGATGAGAAGTGCAAAGATTAAACAAATATCTAAAAGATAAGACCCAAGAATTGTCTATAGATACAATCATTTCTAAACAACAAATGCAACAAAATTAAACTAAATAGGTTTGTTAACCGAGTCAAAGAGATATGGAGGTTGTAAAGATTACACAAGAATGAAGAATCAAAAGTAAGATCCAAGAGAGTGTCGATGTACAAGTATGTACGAAATAAATAAATAAATACACAATGAAATAGAACAAAAACCAATGTGCGAAGATTAAACAAATATCTAAAAGATTAGACCCAAGAAAAGTCTATCGATACAATTGTTTCTCAACAACAAATGCAACAAAATTAAAATAAATAGGTTAGCCAAGGCAAAGAGATATGCAAGTTGTAAACACAAGAATGAAAAATCAAAAGTAAGATCCAGGACAATGTCGATGTACAAGTATGTATGAAATAAAAAATAAATAAATACACAATGAAATAGAACACACACACACACACACACAAAGCCTTAACTTGACATTACCATAAATGCAATAATAAAAAGAAATTTTAGTTTCTTAACCCTCAAAATTTTATCAGAAAGTTGACCAAGGCTGCACACACAGAAAAATAAAAGAATACCAGTTATTAGATTAAGTTCGAATTCTTAGAAGTCCATCCATACCAGAAACTTGATGTTTGAAAACCCATCTCGGTCAGCAAGGCTTCGAGCGAGGTCAATCGCACCTTCACTGTAATCAGTTCCAGTCAAATCTGTGAATCTGAATTGAAAAATGCAGAGCATTCACTTGACATTACCATAAATGCAATAATAAAAAGAAATCTTAGTTTCTTAACCCCTTAAAATATTTATCAGAAAGTTGACCGAGGCTGCATATATCTCACAGCACCATTAATTTAAAAAAAAAAGTCAAATAGGATTAACCAACACCAAAGTGATAAACATGGAATAACAGGAATAATCTATTCCCAGCCTTCTCTGTTCAGTTTTATTTGCTCTGTTAATCCAATCACTTATTGTGTCCCTATAGCACATAATAATCAGCTTTAGAAAAATAATACCAACATTATTCATGATATTCCTTGTTTTCTTCCTCAATTTGGAAAAAATGGAACAAACGATGAACGATTGTTCTCCTATTATCACCCCAAAAGAATGACTATCATTGTTATAA
This sequence comes from Heritiera littoralis, assembly GCA_031772115.1. Lineage (NCBI taxonomy): Eukaryota > Viridiplantae > Streptophyta > Magnoliopsida > Malvales > Malvaceae > Heritiera > Heritiera littoralis. The sequence continues at coordinate 5,168,333 of JAPDPK010000009.1, read as the reverse complement.
GGATAATAGACTAATTAGAAAGTTAAACTTAAGTACTTTGATATAGTAGCAACACTAAACTAAGATTTGAAGTATTCGGCCCCATCCAACTTCACTGATTTGAGCCAAAATAGTAGTGTTTAACTTATATATGTATGTATGTATATATGTATGTATGTATGTATGTATGTATAGAGAGAGAGAGAATAGTAAGCCTTTTATTTATATTTCTTTACTTACGTTGCCAAGGAGTTTTAAATCCTAAAAGACCATGAACTTGATTGTACAGGATTTGTACAACTACATATTTAGTTCACACTAAATGTTGATTAATAACCCTTGGCTTGTCCTGGCAGGAAATTTTAATGAGTTGAAGATATTAACTGCTGTATCAGGAATATTGCTTTTGCAGAAAACGACCGTAATGACAAGAAATTTTTTAGCATAAGTTCTTAGATTGTAAGATGTAGACCTGTAGATGCTCTAGTTAGGAGAATAGAGGCTATGGATGTTGAGAGAAGGGTTAAGACTAGAGGAAGACCGAAAAAGACTTGGAAGGAAGTAGTTTGGAAAGACATGGAGGTTTTAGAATTAGATGAGCAAATGGCCTTGAATAGGAATCTATGGAGGCAGAGAATACATATGGACGATCTAACGTGACTTTAGATATTGGTTCATATAGCCTACCCCAATCTATTAGGATAAAGGCTCTGATGATGATGATGATGATGATGATGATGAAGTTTTTAGATAAAAGCTTGATTAGCAGTTAAGGATGAAATTTGCAAGTTGTAGCATCTCCAAGAGTGATGCACACACTGGGAAAGCCATTTCTTGCTGAGGTACTAGTTTTTAAGTTCTCAAAGGAACTTTGGTGTTTGGGGTTTTTCATTTTGTTCCTTATGTTTCAGGTTTTTGATTTCTTACAGTCATTTTTGGCATCCCATAAAAGTCTTAAGTGAACTAACTAATGAAAAAGCAAGTCCACAATTCTAGACTCCATCAATGAGGTAACAGCCTCCATTACCACAGTATGCTTTCTCTGATTAAAGTAACAAGAACAAGTTGATTACTCATATAAAATACAAAACAAGAATAAATAAAAATATATATTAAGAAACCGAACAGTGCACAGTATTTGATGCACATCCAAATAAAATCATATATAGAAATCAGATAAATGTCTCCAGTTATTAAATGGTTCAATTTTCAAGTAATACAGCTAGGATGGCTACATTGCCAGATTCAAACACTTCCAGGGTTTCTTTAAATAACTCTATTGCTTTTGTCCACATAATATGCATTCTTACTGCCCATAATTGATACATATACATATAAATGAAAATTTTTAATATCTTTAAGTAAAACTGCGGTAGTGATGAACTAACAAAATCCATCCAGGATAAGATGTCTTGGTGTATGATGTTTGCAGATGATATTGTCCTATGTGCAGAAATTAGAGCGGAGATCAATGCAAAGTTAAAATTATGGAGACAAACATTAGAATCAAAATGATTTAAACTAAGTATAGTGAAAACTAAATATATGGAGTGTAAATTCAATCCAAACCAAGTGGAAAAGCATAATGTAGTGACATTAGATGAGGTGGCGATACCTAAGCAGGACCATTTTTGATATCTTAAGTCGATAGTACAGAAGGATGGAGAGATTGATGGTGATGTGACCCATAGGATCCAAGCTGGATGGAATAAGTGGAGAAATCCTATAGGTGTGTTGTGCGATAAAAGAATTCTTATATGATTGAAATGCAAGTTTTATAAGACAGTTGTTAGACCAACATTGTTATATGGTAGTGAATGTTGGGCGACTAAGACACTACATACACGAAAGATGAGTGTAACAGAAATGCGAATATTGCGATGGATATGTGGATATACAAGAAATGATAGAATGAGAAATGAAGATATTCATAAGATGGTTGAAGTGGTACCTATTGAAGATAAGATGTGTGAAAATTGTTTACGTTGGTTTGGACACATACGACGTAGATCTATAAATGCTTCAATTAAGAAAATAGAAGCTATGAATGTTGAGAGAATGGTTAAGTCTAAAAGAAGACTGAAAAAGACTTGGAATGGAGTAATTTGGAAAAATATGGAGGTATTAGAATTGGATGAACACATGGCTTTAGATAGGAATGTGTGGAGGAGGAGAATACATATAGACAATCGAACGTGATTTAAGATAGTAGTTCATATAGCCTACCCCAATCACTTGGATAAAGGCTCGAATGATTATGATGATCTTTAAGTAAAACTGCATTATTTCTTCAAAATATTTCCATTCATGTACGCTACCATTCTCAATTTATTGGCCAATACAAATTTAAGATAGTAATATAAGAGCACCTCTTATCTACTAATGTCATGAATCTAGCAATAATATGTATTATAATAATAATCCAACAAAGCAATAGCATGAACAATATGCAAGCGGACATGAAAAACTATGAATTTATTATGTTCAATTAATTTTAGTAGCATATAACACCAGAACTATAGGCAAAATCTCAGAGACTACCCCTGCTTAGAAAGTTCCTGAAGGAGCAGACCATTGCCAGTGCCAATGTCAAGTACACTCCAGCTAGATAAATATTTATTATCCTGTTCAACAGGCTCAGGCTTGGCCTCATCAACATTATTAGGCATGTGACCTTGAGAAATATCAATACACAACCTTTTGGTCCAAGAAGTAACAGTATCCATGACATCAGCTCCAAACCTATTGAGAGAGAGGTAAAACAGTGAAGTGAAGAACTAATTACAAGACCGAAACTGAAATTAGCATAAATAAAAGCTCTTACAATACTTTATTTAAAAGAAAGTTATTAAAGCTGGCCCAAATAACAACTCAAAGAAGGTATCAAGTCAGAAGGTTATCAAGGGAACCACTGAAATGCATAATTAATTAAATTCCATTTAATATATTTAGACACATAAATTGCATACATATGTGATTAATAACAGATATTTTTGCTAGTAGTATGAAGATCCGCATAAATTGAAGGCAAAATCACATAGTTAAGGTAATGCCAACCAAATTTCACCAGCCCATGTTCACGAAAATTTGCCAGCTCATCTGCATATGCACCATCCCAATAACTCTGAAGACCAAGCATTGATGTCATTGCATCAGCATCTTGTTCATCCTTGTCCAAACTATACACATAACAAAAAGCACAAAAGTTCATATTTAACATATCAAAAAGGATAAATATACATTATTCAACTTTTCTTAGGAATAGGTGAAACTTATAATATTGTCCTCCTATAATTTCAATCATAAAAGCCATGCACCAAAAATTCAACTAAAAAGCATCCATTTGGTCGTTACTTTCCTACTTGCCAAGAAAAGTATAATGTGTTTTTGGATAAAAAAAAATAATAAGCTTGAAGAATTGAAAACAAAAATTACATAGAGAAAAAAACGCACAACTTGACTTTGACACGGAACAAATATGGTTGAATTGCTATTTCCTTTTAACCATCTGCACATTTTTAATCATATATGATTTTGTTTTATACTATTTGCTATTGTTTTATACCATATAGATTGATGGCGATGTGACCCATAAGATTCAAGTTGGCTAGAACAAGTGAATAAGCACTAGATGTGTACTGTGCAATAAAGGAATTACTATATGGTTGAAAGACAAGTTTCACTGGATAGTTGTTGGACCAACATTGCTATATGATAGTGAATGTTCAACAATTAAAAGACTGCACGATGAATGTAGCAAAAATGTGAATGTTAAGGTAGATGTGCAAACATACAAAAAATAATAGAATGAGAAATAAAGATATCTATAAGAAGGTTTGAGTGATAACTATCGAAGACAAGATGATGGAAAGTCGTTTTCATTAGTTTAGACACATACGACGTAAAGTTGTGAATGCTTCACTTAGGAGAGTGAAGGCTATAAATGATGAAAAAATGATCAACGTTAGAGGAAGATCAAAAAAGATTTGGAAGGAAGTCATTTGGAACGATATGGTAACACTAGAGTTGGAAGAACATATGGTTTTGGATAGGAATGAGTGAAAGAAGAGAATTCATTTTGGTGACTTAACCTAAGTTTATATATTGGTTCATCTAGCCTATCCTAATTCATTAGGATAAAAGCTCTGATGATGATGATAATGACGACAATTTGTTATTGCTTCATAACAACTTCCAAAAAGCTAGTAGCAAGAATCACAATAGAAGCAAAGTACATGTTTCATGATTGCATTCCTTTATACGAAAAAAAAATGTATATTCAAATGTATAAATCTTATGATTGGGCTGCAAAGAACAAAAAATTCTATTAAATGATCATCTAAACAATTTTTCTTCCATTTTAATAACATTGATCCACGGGAAATTCTACACTAAAGTCAAATTTTTTTATCTTAATGTAAGATCAACGTAAACACATAAGATTAAACATAAACTTAGTGTTAGTAAGTATAAAATATGTAATAAGTACCGTAAACACATGAGAATAAACATAAACACATTTTGTAGCAAGACTATCGTGTGTTTACTTTTACTGACACTAATTTTATGGTTTTTTCTCATATGTTTACAATACTTCTAACAGATTTTACACTTGCTAGCTCTAAATTTACGCTTAATTATGTGTGTTTACGTTAACTTTAAGTAAGGTAAAAAATTTTAACCTTATGTAGAAGTTCCCATTTGATCCACATATAATTCTTTTTTTAAATATAAAAAACCGACTACTACAAGCCTTCATTTCCACAAATATAAGCAAGGTAAAATAAACCATGAAATTTTCCATCCAAAAGTCAAACTAAGACAGTTAAATGTCCATTTCACCTTCTCCCAAAGCAAAGAGTTTTATTTGAATTGTCCGTATAGATCAAATCTCAAGCTTAAAATTCGCAACCAAACAATACATGAAAAAAATAATAGCACTTAAAATTAAGTGAGTAAGCTTCAAATTCACTTTCTACAACTCCAAAACCCTTATTTATCAACTCTCATAAAAACTCAAAATCTAGCCAAACATTCAATTAAAAAAGGGAAAAAATGAAAGATAAATAGAATAAATAAAAGAAAAACCTGTAATCAGAGACAGCACGGAAGTTGGCAGCGGAGGAGAGAGCTTCGGCGGCATCAGCGTGGCGCTGCTCATCGTCAAGTGTGCTTCCGTAGTCGCTCTTTATAGACCATGAATCGGCAGCCACCGACCGCTCGTCGTCGGAGGCCACTTCTCGACCGGTCTGCATCTGTTGTTGCGGCGGCGGATGTTGCTGAGTCGGGTCCGCTGACTCATCCGGCACAAATCTGATTCCCGCCATGGATTTCAAGGTACTTAATTTTGAAAGAAAAAAGAAAAACTGGTTAATTTGTCACTGAGTGAATAAAGAAAGAGTGGGAGTTGATTTGTTTACGACTTTGGTGTTGTTGAATGAAAGAAGAAACGGAATATATTTTGGGAGATTTTTTTTTATTGACGGTTCTTTCACTAATTTAAATCTTTACGAGTAGAGGTGGCAAATGGGCGAGTCGGATCGGGTTTGAGTTGGATCATTTTGGATCGGATCATTTTGGGTTAAGGAAAAATCAGATCATTTCGGATTCGGATCATTTCGAGTTTGGATAAGATCGGATTTGGGTCAAGGAAAAATCGGTCTATTTCGGGTTTAGATCATTTCGGGTTCGGATAAGGTCGGGTTTGGGTCAAGAAAAAATCGGTCTATTTTAGGTTTGAATCATTTCGGGTTTGGATAAGGTCGAGTTTGGGTCGTAGACTTTTTTAGTCAATTCGGTTTGTCGGATTTGGATTCGGGTCGATTGGACAGATTTATTGGATTAAACTTTGGTCATCTGATGTGATTTATCTGGTATGAAAATCAATGAAACCATATTTCTAAGAATTACAAAACTCATGAAAATAAAATTTTCTTCTTATATGACCTAGAGTACAATTGTGATTGAAATAATCAAAATATTTAATAATCTGTATGATAGTTTTCTTTATAATATATTTAACAATAGTCATAAATTAATTACATTTTTTTCATTTTATTTTTATTATCTACAATAATTAATAACTTTTGAATCAAAGTGATTTAATAATCCCCACTAAATATTATAAAAGAGAACTATATATCTCTTTAATTTATTTTGATTTTTTATAGAATAATTGGAGACATTAGTGTAAATAATATAGCTTCTGTACTCTATTATAGATTAACCATTAAGTAATTATACATTAGGTTTAAATGAATGCAATATAAAAGTGAATATTTAAATTTAACTAGATTAAAAAAATATATAAGACTCATATTATTGAAAAAAAATTATATTTTTACTATATTAAAATACTTTGATATTTAATTTTAACATTTAAATATTTATTGATAATATTAAATTTAAGTTTGAATTTTTTTATGTTTGGGTAAATTTGGATTCGGGTAAATTTGGATTCAGATCAATTTGGGTTCGGATCAATTCGGGTTCGGGTTAATCTAAATTCGGATGAATTTGGATTCGGATCAATTCGGGTTCAGATTCGGTCGGGTTTGGATCAATGTAAATTCGGATAAATTTGGTTTCGGATCAATTCGGATTCGGATCGGGTTGGATTTGGGTTGTTGACTTTTTTAGTCAAATCAGATCGGTCGGGTTTGGATTCGGGTTAATTGGGCGGGTTTTTCGGGTCAGGTCAACTTTTGCCACCTCTATTTTATGAGTGATATGACAAAGTCTACCCGTGTTGGGCTAAGTCCAATAGCGTCAGAGGTCACTACGTGGCAAAGTCTCACTGGTCAACATGGCCTTCGGCGACAGAGGCAAAGTGCGTCATCACACCTGTCGCTGGGCGACAGACCTACTGGTCCATGTGGCCTTCGGCAACAGATGTAAAGTGCGTCATCGCAGCTGTTGCTGGGCGACAGACTCACAGTCTATCGCCTGCAATCATAACGCTACACATGGCGCTCATTACACCTATCGCTTAGCAACAGACTCCTAGTTCGTCGCCTACAGTCATAAGGCGACACGTGGCGCATGACTTCGGCTCCTGCTAGCGACAGATCCCTGACGCCACAAAGTGCCACGTGGTATGAATCTCTCACCGGCGACAGGCTCCGAATGCTCCCGATTTTTGAGGAACTTGTGTTATATTGGGACACAAACTCTCAGCAAGATGATGGACTTATCCTCAAGCAATTAACCTAAAATATTAACCTATAAATAGGCCCCCAGGTACAATTTTATTCTCTAATTTTTTGACTACTGGCTTTTACGCTTCCTAACACCGAAGAACTTTCTGCTGACTTAAGCATCGGAGTGTCTACGCAGGGAACCACCCCTGCGTCTCTCTGACTTTTCTTGTTTTAGAGAAGCTTCTTAGAGACACGTGGAACTAAGTACGAACATCGACGTCAGCATACCTTTATTGTTGTTTTGTGCAACAACAATTGGCGCCGTTTGTGAGAAACGTATAAAAAGCCGATCGAGATTTTCTAAAATGATGAGAACAAGATCGACAAACGTAAGGGCCAGAAGTGAGGAAAACTCTGTGAGCTCCCCTGAACAGTAGACTCGCCAGACGAACCAGGTGAACAGGGAGGAAGAAAGAATTACTGTGTCGGCGGCAAAATTCGAGACTCTGAGGCGACAGAGTGAAGAAACTACCCAGGCGCTGCGAGCCATGGTGGATCTGTTCCAAGGAGTTCTCTCGACATTGGATCTGCCGCCTGCCGTGCAGAACTTGGTAGGAGGAACAAGTAGAGGCATCTCGCCGCAGGTGTTTGGGCGACAGGAGGACACAACAGCGGCAGACCCCTCTCGTCGACCAGAGGTTCCCCATATGCAAGAGCATGACATTCATCAAGGTGCGGCAGGACAGGGGAGCAGGAGGCCTGTCGCAGGTAACAAGCGAGAGACTGAGGAAGCGACAGGCCTAGACCCTGCGACAAGGGTCACGCGACAGGTGTCTGGTGTTGGGCGACAGGTACCTGAGCGACAGGGTGTCGACCGAGCGGCAGGGTCTTCTGCCCACCACCATGACTTGTCAAAATTTACTGGTATCAATGCAGAACAAGGTATCGGAAGTGCTGGAAAGAACGGTGATGACGGCCAAAGCACTTGGGGAACCGGGTCGGAGTTTGATCCCACTTGGTGTACACAAATGGCACGAATAGATGCACCTCAAGGAAGGGGTAAGGAAATAGTTGTTGAAGACCTGCCCGATTCGTCTCATGCTAGGAATCAACTCGCTCACCCTGTGGACATGAAGAAGATGATAGAACAGGTACTAAAAGAGAAAAAATTAGTGTCTGCAGAAGAGAGCCAGAGAAGAAGAGTATCGTTCTGCACGACCATCATGCAAAAACCTCTGCCCCCAAAGTTCAAAATGCCGCAGATGGCCGCATACACCGGAAAGATGGACCCCTACGACCATATGCAAAACTATGAGGCCCTAATGTTGCTACATGGATGGGAAGACGAGATAATGTGTAGGGCCTTTTCCTTAACTTTATCCGGACATGCGATGAAATGGTTCAATAACCTGCCTGAAGGGTCCATTGTCTCTTTTGACCAGCTACGAAGTGAGTTTCTCAAGGCGTTTGCGGTGAATAGTCAGAGAAGGAAGGAACCGACCTATTTGCTCACTATTAAGCAGGGAGCTAAGGAGTCATTAAAGAGTTATGTGGATCGGTTCAGAGATGCTACTTTAGAGGTGCGAGATCTGCAAGTCGGTATAGCCGTGGCAGCCATGTTACATGGGACAAGGTCTGAGAAATTGCAAGAATCCCTGTCGCTAGAACAGCCAACTACCATCTCAGACCTGCTTTCCCGTGCACATAAGTACGTAACCCAGGAGGAAGTAATGAAAATGGTGGTGATAGGAGAATCCAAGGATGGAAGGAAACGAGGAAGAGAGGTCACTGGAGCATCTTCTAGCCAATCGAGAAAGTTTGAGAAAGCTCTCGTACTAAAATACAATTCCTATACCCCACTCACTGAATCTCAAGCTTCAGTGTTAGCAGCTATTGAAGGATCAGGGCTTATACAGACTCCAAAGAAGGCGTTAGGAAATTTGGGCCGAGATTTAAGGTCGTACTGCGATTACCACTCAGCGCATGGGCACACGACCGAGAAGTGTAGGGAGTTGATGAATCAGCTAGAAAAGCTAATGCGAGAGGGAAAAATAAACCGTTTCGTGTGGAGAGGTGACAGAAACAACTATCCTACTCGGAACAGAGGAAATCAATTTAAAGACAGAAGAGGTGAAAACAGGGGACCTGTGAGACGAAATGAAGGTGACAGGAGAGATAATGACAGAAGAACAGAAGGAAGGAATCGAGAGGAAGATAATGAACCCACAGGGCCAGCTATTAACGTAATATCCGGAGGTGAATCATTAGCTGATACTTCTTCCTCATCTCGAAAATCTTACGCTCGACAGGCCCACCAAATCAACTCAGTGATGGAGGAAAAGCAGGATGAGGAACCCATTACTTTTACACCAATTGATAGAGGAGATGTAGTGGTTCCTCATGATGACCCGATGGTAATTACAGCCGTTGTAGCAAAGCACCCAGTGAGTTGAATCTTGGTCGACAATTGGAGTTCGGTGAACTTAATCTACTAGAACTGCTTTGAAAGGATGAATATCACGAAGGACAGGTTGAAGCCAGTACCTACACCCTTATACGGTTTCTCTGGAGAGAAGGTAAAGGTAACAGGCGCCATTCAGCTACCTGTTACATTGGGGGAGAGCCCAAAAGATGTCATCCGACAAGCGTTGTTTATGGTGGTGAAATCAGTGTCTGTGGCTTACAATATGATCTTCGGGCGGCCATTGTTAAATGACATGAGAGCGGTGGTGCATCCCTGCTATTTGTTAATGAAGTTTTCAACTCCTCACGGTGTTGGACAAGTGAGGGGAGATCAAAGGAAAGCCAGGACGTGTAATGTCGCATCCACCACATGTAAGGGGATTCAAAGGAAGGAAACCCTTACAATTGAAGAAAAGCCTAAGCCAAAACCTGATGAGGAGATGGAGGCAATTTGGTTGTACGAAAAAGATGGAGAAAGAATAATGTATGTGGGGGGGCCAGCTTCCTGAAAAAGTGAAAGGAGAAATAATCCAATGCCTAAAAGAGAATAGTGATGTGTTCGCATGGACCCCAGCCGATATGCTCGGAATTAATCCTGAAGTTGTTTGTCATCGGTTGAACGTAGTCTCGGGGGCAAGGCCGATAGAGCAAAAGAAGAGGAATTTTGCTCCAGAGAGGCAATAGGCAATAAACGAAGAAGTTTCTAAGTTGTTACAGGCAAAATTCATTAGAGAAGTTAATTATCCAGAGTGGTTGGCTAACGTTGTGATGGTGAAGAAAGCCAATGGGAAATGGAGAATGTGTGTGGACTTCACGGATCTGAACAAAGCTTGCCTTAAGGATTCGTATCCATTACCCCGAATAGACAAGTTAGTATATGAAACTTGTGGGTATGAATTGCTTAGTTTCTTAGATGCCTTTTCAGGGTACCACCAAATCATGATGCATCCAGATGATGAGGAAAAGACTTCGTTTATTACCGATAGTGGGACATATTGCTATCAAGTAATGCCATTCGGTTTGAAAAACGCGGGGGCTACCTACCAACGCATGGTAAATAAGGTGTTCCAAGACTTGTTGGGCAACACCATGGAAGCTTATGTTGATGATATGATCATCAAAAGCCGATAGGGAGAATCACATGCTGAGAAAATGACTAAGGTGTTTAATATGCTGCGACAGTACAAGATGAAGTTGAATCCCAAAAAATGCTCATTTGGGGTGAGATCTGGAAAGTTCTTGGGATTCATGATTACTAATCGAGGGATAGAGGCTAATCTCGAAAAAGTTCAAGCTATTTTGGACATGAGGCCACCTAATATTGTAAGAGAAGTTCAAAGGCTGACAGGGAGGATAGCAGCCTTGAGTCGTTTCTTGTCCAAATCAACTGAAAGAAGTCTACCATTTTTCAAGGCAATAAAGGTAGGAAAGAACTTCAAATGGACGGAAAAGTGCAACGATGCCTTTGAAAGGTTGAAAGACTACCTGAAAGAGTTGCTTCTATTATCTCGGCCCTAGCCTTGAGACCAACTCCTCATGTACCTCGGTGTAGGAGAGAAAGTTGTAAGTGCAGTCCTACTAAGGAAAGAAAGGGACAGGGATTGCCCGATCTCTTATGTAAGCAAAGTCCTGCTAGATGCCGAGGCAAGGCACCCCTTAGTTGAAATAATAGCTTTATCCCTGGTGATGGCAACTCGGAAGTTGCGGCCTTACTTCCAAGCTCACTCGGTGACTATCTTAACGGATCAGCCCTTGAGGCAAATACTGCAGAAACCAGAACACTCTAGGCGTCTAATTAAATGGGCTATCGAATTGAGTGAATATGACATTCACTTCCAGCCTCGCCAAGCAATAAAAGGACAGGCATTGGCAGATTTCATTGTAGAATGCATTGACCGAGAGGTTCAAGAGGAAACAGAGTTAGTCTGGTGGAAATTATTTGTTGATGGAGCTCGTAACATGGACGGCAGTGGAGGTGGAATTGTGCTAATATCGCCTGACGGGGAAACCTATGAGTATTCACTACGTTTCGATTTCTCAAGTTTGAACAATATAGCCGAGTACGAAGTCTTGATAGCTGGGATGAAACTTGCTGAGAAACTAGGAGTCAACAACTTAGTGGCCCATAGCGATTCACAATTGGTGGTAAACCAGTTCTCGGGTGAGTATGAAGCATGAGAACCCGCCTTAGTACCTTATCTACAGAAGGTACAATTGTTGGCACAGTCATTTCAGCACTTCCAACTGACTTAGATAAATCGGACAGAGAACAACCATGAAGACGCTATTTCAAAATTGGCTTCTTCTAGAGGGGTCAAAGGGGGTATCGTCAAAGTGGAATCCCTCACTAAGTCAAGTATCGAAGAAGAAGGTGTCTGCGATATCGAGATTGGAGATGATTGGAGAGTCCCGATCAAAGACTATATATTGGGGAACACACTCCCAGCTTGTTGGATTATGCCCTTAGAACCATTCATTAGATGATTGACTTTGGCATTTTTTTATGTATCATGACATTTTATTTATCATAGTTCATTATTATATTTGTCTTATAACTGCGTAATATAATCTTATATAATAATGTCCTTAGAATAGTAATAACACACTATTCTTAAAATATCCCTAGTCAAGTATTATTGTGAACAAGGATAACAATGATACGATAAGACTAGTATGTGGTTGACTGATGACCATTGTCATGGATATAGGATATCAAGTCATCACAGAGGTACATGTTAGAGAACTATGTACTGGATCGACCCTCCATGAGAACGCTACATGGATTGTTATATGAATGTCATAAGCGATTCTCATAGTGATGATGGTGTATGTGATCCTTTGACTTGAGATCATCAGAGATCCCAACATAGAGAATTGCATACTTTAATGCTGCTAGATGTCATTCGTAACAGGATGGACTATAAAGGTAGTAATTGGGTATGCCTTGATCTATGTAGAGGGATGTTGAGTGATCAAGATAGGATTTATCCCTCTTATATAACAAGAGTGATGTCTTGGGCCCTTTGATAGAGTGAGACTAAGAAATGCATGGCCGTGCTCGAATAAGTCAATATGAGATATTGATTTTATTTGTTTAATTAGTCTACTCAGGAATCAAGAAACGCTGATTAGACTATACAAGTGTGACACATTCCATGACTTGTGTCTAATCAAGACATCATAGGATAAAGGGATTAAACTACACGGTAACATCTATCACGAGTAAGGTTATGTCGAGTCATTGACATTCTCGTTACATGGGTAGCAATGATGTGTTGCTAGATACCGCTCATTGCCTGTGACAATTTTGTCATTGCCATTGTTTTGAGAACCTATTGGGTCGCACACTTAGAACGGATCAATGAGGAGCTTAATTAATCCTATTCTGAATTGGATTAAGGATATATCTAATCCTATTCTGAATTGGATTAAGAATATATCTAATCCTATTCTAAGTAGGATTAGAGTTCTGTTTGGCAGTAAATTTTAGGGTAAAATTTACTGTCTATAAAAAGGATGTTTTTCCAAAAAAAATATAGCCGCACTTTTAAAAACAGAAAACAAAAACATTCCTTTTAATCGAAGCTAGCAATTCGGTTATAAGGAATTAAAAAAACTCTTTAAGGCTTCTGATCGTGAGACGCTCAAGAGTCGTGAGATCCGTTTGTGTGGATACCGTAGAGGCAGGAACGAAAAGTTGCTGCTTGTGACTCGACCAACGACAGAAAATTCAGAGAAAACGTCAGGTAAAATCTCGAAACCCTAATTAGGCAACTCTCCGAATCGATCTTGGTGGAGGCCGAATGATTTAAATTCCGCTGCGTGTTGTTTCGGTTTCCTTCACAGCTAACAGTGACGAGGCTCGAAGGTTGAAATTGAAAAGTGCCAGGTTTACCGTAGTAAATGGAGAACTCTATAAGCGAAGCTTCACAATGCCCTTGCTGAAATGCCTAGGGCCCCAACAGGCTGAGTACACCTTAGCTGAAGTTCATGAGTGAATATGCAGTGAACACTTAGGGGCTCGTGCCTTGGCCTCGAAAATACTGCACGCAGGGTTTTATTGGCCTACACTAAGGAAGGATGCCACAGACAAAGTGAGAAGATGCGAAAATTGTTAGAAATTCACTCTAATAACAACCGCGCCTGTTTCGGCCCTTCAGAACACTCTCCAGCCAACTCCATTCGCACAGTGGGGACTAGATATCCTGGGACCTTTTCCACTAGGCTCAGGACAACGGAAATACTTACTTGTAGCTACAGATTGCTTCACGAAGTGGATAAAAGCCGAACCTTTGGCTACAATTTCTGAGAAGAAGGTGGAAGCAATGGTGTGGAAGGACATAATTTGCCGATTTGGGATCCCCCGTGTGATAAATGCAGACCATGGGAAGCAGTTCGACTGTGATGCTTTCCGGGATTTCTGCAAAAGCCTGAACATTCTCCTAAGAATATCTTCTGTGTCTTACCCGCAGGCTAATGGGCAGGCAGAGGTGAGTAATCGAACTATACTACATGGATTGAAGACCAGACTGGACAAAGCAAAGGGAGCATGGGTAGACGAGCTCCCGAGCATCCTATGGGCCTACAAAACGACAAGCAAGGTGTCGACAGGGGAAACACCGTTCAATTTGGTGTATGGGACTGAAGCCCTCATCCCAATAGAAGTTGGAGCTGAGTCACCCGGGTTGGTCCCCTACATCGAGGAGCTCAATTCTCAGGGATTAAGTGAGAATCTAGACCTGATAGATGAGCTGAGAGACAAAGCAAAAATGAGACTGGCTGCTTACCAACAGAGGGTAGTTACTTATTACAATGCACGGGTTAAAAACAGAGAGTTGCAAAAAGGAGACTTGGTATTAAGAAAGTCGGTAATTACAAACGCCCATAAAGAAGATGGAAAGCTCCGGGCTAATTGGGAAGGACCATACAGAATCAGAAGGATGATCGGACCTAGCACATGTACCTTAGAAACCTGCAAGGAAAGAAGATATCAAAGACTTGGAATGCCAACCATCTTAAACCATACTGGCAGTAAACGTTGTACTTCTTTTCTGATTATGATTATTCTTGTCTTCACTTTTTCATCTATTGCTCCGTTACTTTACAGATATTATTGTTTTATTTGATTCATTAATAAAGGCCAGCCCATCATTTCCTATAATTCTCTAATGCAATGTGTGAGACAGATTATGTGTTACAGGAATTGAAATGAGCAACAGCTGGCAAACAAAAGCCCCTAAGCGAAAAATGCGTGAGACGGACAAACAAAAAAGTCCCTAAGAAAAAAATGCGCGAGATAGGCAAACAAAAGTCCCTAAGCGAAAAATGCGCGAGATGGGCAAACAAGAAAGTCCCTAAACGAAAAATGCGCGAGACGGGCAAACAAAAGTCCCTAAGCGAAAAATGCGTGAGACGGGCAAACAAAAGTCCCTAAGCAAAAAATGCACGAGACGGGCAAACCTAAAAGTCCCTAAGCACGAAAAAGTGTGAGACGGACAAAGACCAGTCCTTAAACACGAAAAGCGCGTGAGAAATGCAAAACCGAGAAACCATCCAGCAACAAACAAACGCGATATCCAGGTAACACAAAAGACACAAAATATATAGTATGTTACGAGGTACGTTGAAATTTTCAGACTAATATGTTGAAATACATTAGCAAATTATGGTTAACACCTTGACATTTTAGTCGTTATTCAATAAAGTCCTTAAGCGAAAAAAGCGCAAGATAGGCACAATGCTCGAGAAAAGTTCATCTTTGCACAGGAATAAAACGCTGTCTCAAAGTAGAACTTGGGGAGCAACATGGTATAAAGGTAAAAATAGAATTATTTGATATCGCTTCAGAACTTTGTGATGTAATAGGTATACAAAGTATTATACTGAATTCACATAAGCAAAAGAAAAAGCTACAGAATGAAACGGTACTGTTCATTAAAAATGAATCTGTACATTGGAGTTAACAAACAAAACAAAAAATACTAAATTATAATCTACGGCAATGACCGAGTCAGCCGACTGAGAAAGCGCTACATTAGCACTAGCGTCTTGAGAAGCTTGAGGCTTAGGAACTAGAGGAGTCGAAGAATCAGGATCCTGGGGAGCCGAAGAAGCCATCCCGGAAGCAGGAACGTCACCTGAAGGCCCAACCACAGCCGCAGAGTCTGGCACAAGATCAACGGCTGCAGAATCAGAAATTTGGAACTCATCGTCGTCTAACCCCAACAGTGCCTCGATAGACTCAGGCTGCTCACCTGCCTCGATAGATTCAGAAGTGTTACGCGCTGCTGGAGGCTCAGATCGATCAAGTGCCTCAGAAGACTCAGGCTAACGTTGTGGCTGTCGAGGAGGCCACAGACCCTCAAGATTGTCCAGCTCATCCACAGCTCCCTCCATTAAATAGGCCTCCGAACCTTGCGAGTCGGGCTCATACTTGGTCCAAGAAGGAGCTTCGTAGTACTTGGCCTCCTCAGTAAAGAGCAATTCAGGGAAAGCCTCACTAGGTCGATGTTTCTCCAGCCAAGAATGAGCAAAGTAGAAGCCGTATTTAATGAATCCAGTCGCGAACTCTGTTTTCTTGTCAAAGCAATGCTGGGACAAGCGGTATTCACGAACGGCCTCAATTCGAGCTTCTCTTTAACGATCCAGTACGTTGTGCAGCTCCTCAATGGCCTCATCCCGCTGCTTCTCCATAGCTCCCCGATCATCGACGGTCTTATTGTAAGCTTCTTGGTACCCTTGAAGGGAAGCCACCTTCGCCTGCTCTTCTCGGAGCCTTTGCTCAAGATCAGCATTCTTTCTACTCAACTCCTCCATCCTTTTGGGATAGGGGCGAAGCTGGACAACCTCGTTCGTAAGCTTCATTCTTTATTCTCGAAGCTCACGAATCTCTCTATCGGCTTGCTCCCTAAGAGCCCTATGTCGAGCATTAACCGCCGTAATTTGTTGAGCCGTCTGACAAAACAAAAAACAGACATAACTCAAAAAATTGACGAAAGAGCTTAAAAAGGGGAGAATCTAGTTACCAAACAAGCACAAAGCTCACCTTCATAGCGAAATAGTTAGAATTATCCTCCGCTTCTGTAAGGTTTGTGAAAAGGCCCGCCTCGTCGCGAGGAAGGATGGTGCTCCAGGCCAGACAAGACGCTATCCCGGCATCCTCAATGCTGTCGTTGTCATACACTCCGGGATAAGTCTGGAAGTCTTCCCCACCTACAACGACCCCGTTATCAACTGGATAACGCCTCAAAGTCGGATCGGCTACCTTAGGCAAAATCGATCTTGTAGGCATAGTGACTTCAATATCAGCCTCTTCCTGTATTTGCGCCTAGGCTGGCGAGGGCAGACCTATCCTCAGCGACTCGAGAGCCACCCTCTTGACGGGCTGAATCACTCCTTTGGGATTCAGAGCTCTCGCGATTGTCCGGACCACGATCAGGAACAAGAGGCCTCTTTCGTTTATTCCTCCCGGCCTCTTGTGTAGGACGGCTGGATTCACCAGTAGAAGGTGGAGGAGGAGTAGGAGCACAAGCCGGTCCAGATGGGGCTCTAACTTACGACTGAGGAGGAGGAGTCGCTCGAGCAGTAACACTGGCATCCTTCCTATGCATCAAATCTCGGAAGTTCATGCCTGCACAATATAAACGGAAAGGATCAGCCGACCAAGTAAAACGCCACGCACATGTGTACAAAAAATAAAAAAGGATTGAAAACCTAGAAAACCACCAAAGTCTTCTAGACTATCCAAATTCGAATCCAACGGAAAATCGACGAAAGGACTCTCAAAGGCGTCAGCCTGAGCCCACTCAGGGTTCTCCTCTATTTGATCACTAGTACCCGCAACCTCAGGGGTCTCGTCCTCCGAATCTAAAGAGGATTCATCTACAAGGCGACCTACGGGGGTGGATGCTTCGGCTACGGGTACCGGGGATGGCTGACTAGGACCAGCATCAAATACAGGAGGAGTTGTAGGCAAGTTAGATGGGGCAGCAGAAGCTTCGTGAATGGTCCTGCTTACCCCCCAGCCGGCAGCGGCAATGTTCTCCGGGGTTAGAAGGGAAAATAAATTACGCTCTCCAGTTGAACAGATTCGCCGAATAGGCTCACCAAATTGGTCTCTTAAAATTTCTGTTCTGAATCTTCCCGAGCGCTGTGAATGGTCGGAAGTATCATGATTCCATCTAGAGCGAATCCGCAAGTCTCTTGGAATCTCAACAACGACCCACTCGCTCTCAAAGCCACGCAGTTTATTGGGGAGATCCGAGAAGATTTTATTATTAGGAAACTCGTCTACCGTTAACCGTTGAAGAGAGAACATTATTAACCCTTTCAGCCTGTGAACTCTAAAAAAGGCGCTTAAGAAAGGAATTGTTGGAATAATACCCAGGTTATGACACGCTATGGAAAACGCTACCAGCTGAGCCCATGCATGGGGGTGAAGTTGACACGGGACAATGTCCTTATATCTAAGAAATGCTTCGCCAAACTCCGGAAGAGGGAAGCAAAAACCGAAAGATAAAGAAGCCTTATGAACGGCTACACCGTTCCTAACCAAGTCGGGCGTAACCTCCTCTTGCATTGGAAGTCTATAGCTATAACCCGAGGGAAGAGGGAAACGAGTCCTGATATCCTCTAAGTCAGCATTTGTCAAAGAACACACGAGACCACCTATTTTAAGTGTTTTACCCAGGCGTAGCAAAGACACGGCAAAAAAAGCAAAAACTACCCGGCGACATACTCTACAGACGACAGACCCGATAGGCGACAGATCTTTTGGGCGACAGATCTACTGAGCAAGACACTTGCGGGAGACTAAAATCTACACGGAAGACCAAGCCACCTGCGGGAGACCTAAACCTAGTGCGAAAGGTGAATAAATAAGGCGACAGTTGTATACTTACTGTCGATGAGATAAGCGAGAGACCCCTGGTGTGAGAGCGAAAGACTCTTTTTGGAGAGAGAGCTGAAAAATGGGCGACAGACGGCTGCTCAGAGGTTTCTCGTGCGTTCTCTCGTTGGGTCCCAGCAGTTTATATAGCCGTGATAGGGAATGCCAAATGTCGCACCTGATCGCGCCTGTCGCAGAGTAGAATTTTTTCACCTGCAAAAAATACCAGAAGAAATCACAAAAAACAAAAAAGACTATTCACAGTGGGCTAAGGCCCAAAAACACATATTTATACTCTCTTGGTTGGAGAAATCCAACAAGAGAGTGGGGAGCAATTGATATGACAAAGTCTACCCGTGTTGGGCCAGGCCCAATAGCGTCAGAGGTCACCACATGGCAAAGTCTCACTGGTCAACATGGCCTTCGGCGACAGAGGCAAAGTGCGTCATCACACCTGTCGCTAGGCGACAGACCTACTGGTCCACGTGGCCTTCGGCAACAGAGGTAAAGTGTGTCATCGCACCTGTCGCTGGGCAACAGACTCACAGTCTATCGCCTACAATCATAACGCGACACATGGCGCGCATTACACCTATCGCTTGGCGACAGACTCCCAGTCCGTCGCCTACAGTCATAAGGCAACACGTGGCGCATGACTTCGGCTCCCACTAGCGATAGATCCCTGACGCCACAACGTGCCACGTGGTATGAATCTCTCGCCGGTGACAGGCTCCGAATGCTCCCGGTTTTCGAGGAACTTGTGTTATATTGGGACATAAACTCTCAGCAAGATGATGGACTTATCCTCAATCAATTAACCTAGAATATTGGCCTATAAATAGGCCCCCAGGTACAATTTTATTCTCTAATTTTTTGACTATTGGCTTTTGCGCTTCCTAACACTGAAGAACTTTCTACTGACTTAAGCATCGGAGTGTCTACGCAGGGAACCACCCCTGCGTCTCTCTGACTTTTCTTGTTTTACAGAAGCTTCTTGGAGACACGTGGAACTAAGTATGAACATCGACGTCAGCATACCTTTATTGTTGTTTTGTGTAACAACAATGAGAAATTTTACTTTTATCATTATAAAACTTTGGAGATCTTTCTCGTTCGATTATTCACATGCAGATACGATAGTGGTTATATATATATATATATGTAGGGAGGGATCTACTTACACTTGTGTAAAATTTTATAGTTTTACACACTTTTTTGACTCTTAGATTATGTTAAATGAACGGTTAAGAATAAAACTCTTCATATGTAAAGCTAAATATAGAAATATATTCTCTTTCCTTTTTTACATGGTAAAATTAAATTTTTTTTCCTTTTTTACATTTTCTTTTTTCCACCTCTCTTTCTTTATGCTTGTTCATGTTATTCTCTGTAGTACTAGGCAATGTATACGTAAAGTTTTGATAACCGGACATAGATTCATAGCTGAGTTTATTAGCTTCAAAAAATTGAGGTAACACAAAAGGGGATTTATTAGAGGCTCTTGACATGGGACAGCGTTGATGCCTCAGGGTTCTTCTTTCTATTCTAGAGATTGATAATTCCTCAAGCATTATCATTACCAATCCGCATTGTTCAACGTCATACTGGAAACAAATCCTTTTCATACTCATTGAAACCATTTCCAGAAAGAAGCGCAATTTCTTGTGCTTTATATTTTGTGATAGAAATTTGCACTTGCTATTTATTTAGAAAATTTGGTGAGTGCTCCATTTAATGAAAAGACAGATGGAGAAGATCTGTTGTGAAGAAAGAGTGGGAATTATAGAGACTGCTCTAAAGTGAGAAGACTGTTATGGTGTGAGAGAGACGAAAGAGAGAAGTCTGCCATGAAGAAAGAGAGGTGGAAGAGATAAAAATGTAAAAAAGGAAAAGGAGGAATATTTTACAATGTAAAAAAAGGAAAGAGAGTTTTAATCTTAACCGTTCATTTAACATAATATAAGGGTTAAAAAAGTGTATAAAACTATAAAGTTTTATACAGGTGTAAGTGGATCCTTCCCCATATATATATATGAGTAGAGATCCACCTACACAATTCTCCCTCTCAAAAGATAAAAAAAAAAGAAAAAAAAAACACTAGATTGAAAATCCTGCAAAGAGCAACTTAGGAACTTATGGTACAAAAAAAGGCTTATTAGGTTGAAAATCCTGTAAATGACGACATAAACAAAAGTTAGGAAAAAACAAGCTTACTAGGTTGAAAATTAGTCTTGAAATAACAACTTAAGCAAAAATTAGAGTACAAAAAAATGAACTACATGATAACTTGATCCTCCACTTTTAGAGGTACATAAACAACTTGGTTTCATGACTAAGTCTAGTCCAAACAAACAAAAGAAAAATCTTTTGTTGAAAGAAGTTATATTGATAAGAAAGTCAAGATTTTTCACATGAAATTCTTTAAATCTTCTCGAGAGGATTTAACCATACTTCACAATGAATTCAAGACTTTGATGGTGAGTAACATAAGATTCAATGGAATTCATTTCTACATAAATTTTAAAAATCAAATTGCAAGGTAGCGTTGAATGCGACTACTTCATGCTCAAATAATGGTGAATTTTTAAGGCAAATTTCAAGTGTTCGAAAGCTCTCAGTTTGATCTTTGATGAGATGCTACAAGAAAAAGGAGATTCAAGGTCATTTAATTGCTTAACTCGTGCAAAGTTGGCTTATGTTATGATTTTCAACGAGGAAAAATGAATGGTCTTGATTTCTTCTTTGTATCGGAGCCTTGCGCGCGTCTTCGAGAAGTAAAGTTCTTGACTTGCAAAGTGAGTTTGGAACTTACAAGAAATTTCTCATCAAGTTTTTAATGAGGAAAGCGAGTTTAGAACTCATAAAAAATTTCTTGTGAAGCCCCTTGACGAAAAAAGTGAGTTTGAAACTTGGAAAAACATTTCTTCTGAAGCTCTTGACAAGCAAAGTGAGTTTTGAACTCATGAAAATTATTTTTCTGAAGATCTTGAATAGGAAAGCGAGTTTAAAACTCATGAAAATTTTTTTTTCTGAAGCTCTTGATGAGAAAAATGAGTTTGGAACTCATAAAAATCTTACGGAGGAACTCAATCAAAAGGAGTTTCAAACCATTAGTGAAAGGTAGCAAACAAATGCCAAACAGCTTCTCACGATGAATCTTCTTTTGCCATCATCGAGATGATAAGTTTGTAAAATCAATCAAACAATTTCTTATGCAATAATTAATACACAAGAGATATTAACATTTAATTAAGCATATATTTTTCTGCAGACATTATAGAAATTGAAGATATCTTTCTGACAGGCAGATCTTCCTTTTCTACTTCTCTTTTAAAGTGGCTCTCAATGGGTAAATACTAGAGGTGGCAAAAGTTGACACGACCCAAAATATCAGTCCAATTTACCTGAATCCAAACCTGACCGATCCGATTTGACTAAAAAAGTCAACAATCCAAATCCAACCCTATCCAAATCCGAATTGATCCGAAACCAAACTTATCCGAATTTACATTGATCCAAACTCGACCGGATTCAAACCCAAATTGATCTGAACCCAATTTCATCCAAATTTAGATTAACCCAAAGCTGAATTGATCCGAATCCAAATTTACCCAAACTTGAAAAGATTCAAATTTAAATTTAATATTATCAATAAATATTTAAATGTTAAAATTAATTATCAAAGTATTTTAATATAGTAAAAATATAATATTTTTCAATAATATGAGTGTTATATTTTTTTTAATCTAGTTAAACATAAATATTCACTTTTATATTGCATTCTTTTGAACCTAATGTATAATTATTTAATAGCTAATCTATAATAGAGTACAGAAGTTATATCATCTACACTGAATGTCTCTAATTATTCTATAAAAAAATCAAGATAAATTAAAGAGATATATAGTACTGTTTTATGATATTTAGTAGGGATTATTAAATCACTTTGATTCATAAAGTTATTAATTATTATAGATAATAAAAATAAAATAAAAAAATATAATTAATTTATGAATATTGGTAAATATATTATAAAGAAAACTATCATACAGATTATTAAATATTTTGATTATTTCAATCCCAATTGTACTATAAGTCATGTAAGAAGAAAATTTTGTTTTTATGAGTTTTGTAATTCTTAGAAATATGGTTTTAATTGATTTTCATACTAGATAAATCACATCGAAATGACCAAAGCTTAACCTAATAAACCTGTCCAATTGACCCGAATCCAAATCCGACCAACCCGAATTGACTAAAAGTCAATGACCCAAACCCGATCTAATCTGAACTCGAATTAATCCGAACCCAAATTGATCTGAATTCAAATTGATCCAAACTCGACCTTATTCGAACCCGAAATGATTAGTATCCGAAATGATTCGATTTTTCCTTAACCCAAAATTATCCGATCCAAAATGACCCAACCTAAACCCGATCCGATCCGCCCATTTGCCACGTCTAGTAAATACCAATTACATTTAGAAGTGAAGAAGGGATCTAGCCTTATATTTATAATTGAACTTAATAGTCTCATCAAAGATTATTAAGTTATAGGCTTACACAACAACCACCCCACACTGACCCAAGAAGATGTGCAAAAGCCCGTTCATGTTGATCACAATTATTCAATTAGACGTGCCAACATGTTTTCCTACTATGACTAAATTATTAACCTACTTTATTAAAACTTAAATTTACCAATTAATAGTAGTCCACTAATTGAAAAATCCTAACATTCTCCCACTTGGACAATATTAATTGGGATTTTAAATTTAAGAAAACTTACTTTAAAAAAAAAAAGACTACAAGCTAATTTACATTACTTTTTATGTGGCCATAATTTTGAAAACATTTAGTCCTTAGAAACAACATATTAATAATCTTGTTCAACATGACCAACCAATACCCAATCATGGCAGCAATTGTGCCCTTTATTAACTCAAGACTAATCTACGGTTACAAATACCAGTGACAATATCAACAATGGATCTCAATATAGCTGTGTAGCAAGAAAATAACACCCAGCAGTGATCAAATGTGTTACTTCCATCGTTAGTCCTCCGATTTCTCCTTAACTCACCGAGAAATCTATTTGGCAACCAGATGTGCCAATATGTCTCCATTCATTTTCCTTAAGGTTATCTAGCACTATCATTTAATGAGATATATCCCATTGACACAAAGTCAATTTAACAAATTCTCAAATGTACATGTACAAAATATCAATACACTAGCACAAATAAATAAATGATGATCATCAAATTAATATATGGAGAGAAACGTCACATATAAATGTTCCAAACATCAAGAGGTCTCAACATAGCATGATGTAAAGTAAATATGAGTGTTTAATCACAAGCAACACACTCCCACTAAACTAATACATCAAAGGACCCCAAAATACCCATGCTATCAACATGTTCATGAAAGACACTAGATCTCAATCCCTTAGTCAAAGGATCATCAATCATGTTATCAGTATCAATGTGCTCAACAATAATATCATCATTTTTCACAGTCTCTGACCTTGAGATATTTAATCTCCATATGCTTAGATATAGGGGTGTTCATTCGTTTAATTCGGTTAATTTCGAACCGAATTAACCTAAACTGAACTAACCGAATTATAAAATTTTACTTTTGTTAACCGAACCAAATTCGAATTAACAGAACCGAAATATAATTCGGTTAATTAACCGAATTAACCAAACTTTTCACAAAGTTCTCATTTCACCAAACAAAATCACATATATATAATATATATTATATATAAATATGATATATATTATATATAAATAAATAATTCAATATATATTATATAAATAAATAAATATATTAATATATATCATTAATTCGGTTAATTTGGTTAACCGAAATAAATTCGGTTTTCAAACCGAATTAACCGATAACTAAATTTTTTCCAATCTCATTTTCATTAACCAACCGAATTTAATTCGGTGGCCAACCGATTAACCGAATTAAATTCGGTCGGTCGGTTAACCGAAATTTTTCCATATTATGAACACCCCTACTCAGATCCACAAGTACTTTTATTGTTCTTAGAGAACAAAACTGTAGATCTATTATCACAATAAATCTTAATCGATCTAGAGTAGAATCAACATTATTAAGTCTTGAGACAAGGTTATTAAGCTAGATAACCTGCGTTGTGACAATTGCAATTTTTCAAACTAAGTAAGTAAATCTATTTATTTGGACTCTTATAAATTAATATTGAGTACTTAAGAGTTATGAGAATTTATTTAATTAAGCAATAATTAAATTTTAGAAATTTAATTAGATTGAAAAGGAAGGATTTAAAATTTAGGAAATATATATAATTACATATATGTACAAACACCCATATATATAAATATATATATATATACACACGCACGCACACACACAATAAAGATTATACAATGGAAATATATATAATATGTATATTATATATTTTTAAATAATAATAATAAATGAAATTCGCCAAGCTTCCTTTGGAAGTTTGCCAAGCCGTAAGTCTGTTGGGTGCAAACCTTAAGAAGCAAAACCAAAAAAAAAAGAGACAAGAATAGAAAGAAAGAGATGGATTTGGTTGATCGGAGAGGGGACATCGATCGAGAGAGGGAGAAGATGTCGAAGAGAAGAGGAAAGGACGCGAGCCGTGTTGGTGTTCGAAATCGCCCACTATCAATGGAGAAAGGAAAGAAAAAGAAGGGCCAACCCTGAAAGCTGTTGCTAGTGTCGCTCTCCACTAGCGAGGTTGAATTAGGCCATGAAAGGGAAGAAGGGGGGCAAACTATGAGAACCACATATTTTGGTACTGTTACATGTGTCAAACTGAAGGAAACCGAAACATACATGCAGCGGAATTTAAATCATTCGGCCTCCACCAGGATCGATTCGGAGAGTTGCCTGATTAGGGTTTCGAGATTTTACCTAAAGTTTTCTTTGATTTCTATCGTTGGTCGAGTCACAAGCAACAACCTTTCGTTCCTGCCTCTATGGTATCCACACGAACGGATCTCACGACTCTTGAACGTCTCACGATCAAAAGCCTTAAAGGAGCGTTTTTGATTCTTTATAACCGAACTGCTAGCTTCGATTAAAAGAATACTTTTCCGTTTTCTAATTGTTGTTCGGCTATATTTCAGAAAACATCCTTTTATAGGCAGTAAATTTTACCCTAAAATTTACTGCCAAACAGAACTCTAATCCTACTTAGAATAGGATTAGTTATATCCCTAATCCAATTCAGAATAGGATTAGTTATATCCTTAATCCAATTCAGAATAGGATTAATTAAGCTCCTCATTGATCCGTTCTAAGTGTGCGACCCAATAGGTTCTCAAAACAATGGCAATGACAAAATTGTCACAGGCAATGAGCGGTATCTAGCAACACATCATTGCTACCCATGTAACGAGAATGTCAATGACTCGACATAACCTTACTCGTGATAGATGTTACTGTGTAGTCTAATCCCTTTATCCTTTGATGTCTTGATTAGACACAAGTCATGGAATGTGTCACACTTGTATAGTCTAATCAGCGTTTCTTGATTCCTGAGTAGACTAATTAAACAAATAAAATCAATATCTCATATTGACTTATTTGAGCACGGCCATGCATTTTAGTCTCACTCTATCAAAGGGCCCAAGACATCACTCTTGTTATATAAGAGGGATAAATCCTATCTTGATCACTCAACATCCCTCTACATAGATCAAGGCATACCCAATTACTACCTTTATAGTCCATCCTGTTACGAATGACATCTAGCAGCATTAAAGTATGCAATTCTCTATGTTGGGATCTCTGATGATCTCAAGTCAAAGGATCACATACACCATGATCACTATGAGAATCGCTTATGACACTCATATAACAATCCATGTAGCGTTCTCATGGAGGGTCGATCCAGTACATAGTTCTCTAACATGTACTTATGTGATGACTTGATATCCTATATCCATGACAATGGTCATCAGTCAACCACATACTAGTCTTATCGTATCATTGTTATCCTTGTTCACAATAATACTTGACTAGGGATATTTTAAGAATAGTGTGTTATTACTATTCTAAGGACATTATCATATAAGATTATATTACGCAGTTATAAGACAAATATAATAATGAACTATAAATAAAAATGTCATGATACATAAAATTGCCAAAGTCAATCATCTAATGAATGGTTCTAAGGGCATAATCCAACACAAACTTCTCACCACTGTTCAATTCCTATGTATTTCGTTGGTAACAAAGGAAACAGTGTAGTGGGTCCCCAAGGCCCTATAGTGCCCTGATGGAAGTGAGATTGGACAGATAATGTACGAAGAGCCCAATAAACTTATGGTAAGAATCTAGAACCTAAAATCCTTTATTTAGGTTATTTTTGGGAAGTGTGCCAAAAAAAAATTAAAAAATGACGATTACGGACATAGTTCGGTTGAACTTTCGTGAATAACGGTCAAACTAAATTGACTTTTGATCAACTGATTGAAGTATGAAAATCTACGTATAAATAAGTTTTAGGCTATGTCAATAGATAGATTGAATCAGTGGTAAAATTATAAATTTATGCGACTGGCACGATAGGGGTATTTTCGTAATTTCACCCTTATAGTTAGTCAAACCTTAATATTAAATTATGTCCAATAATAATATTTAATACTAAAATAAAATATTTTGGAATTAAATTGAATAGTTAAAAATATTATGGAAGTTTAAGGGCAAAATTGTACAAAATTATATAATTAAGGGCATTTTGATCATTTTACCATTAAAAGAATTTTTTACATATTTCTACAAGGGAGTCGATCACTCCATCTTGAACCTTAAGCTATCCTCCATTGATGAGTTAGAGAGAAAAATAAAAAGCTTCCAAAACATTACCAAAATCATCTTAAATCATAAATTTTTCTTCTACAACCTTATCCCAAATTTAATCCTCTACATGCCCATACCAAAATCTTGTGGTAAAGTGGACAAAATTGAGGTCTCGGAACTTCCATAGCATTCGGCCAAGACAAGGTAATCCCATGCTTTCATTTCCTTTATGTTTTAATGATGGAATATGATGAAACTAAGGTAGTTAAGCCTGAATTTGGCCTTGGATTGAATCAAAACTCCCTCAATTGTGTCCCAAGGGGTTCGACCATGATGAGATGTTCATGATATATTGTGTTTTTGATGTGGACCTCACCAAAAGAAGATGAGGTTCAATGAAGAAGACGAAGAACACTTGAAGAAAAACAATAACAAGTTAAAAACGCAGCAAAGGAAAACAAAAATTAGAAGTAAAACTAAGACCTGTTGTGTAGAAACACAAGAACCTATGGTATTGGACCAAGACCCGTTGCTTAGAAAAGTAAGAACCTACGGTATAAATTGGTGGAAGGTAGAAGAACGCCACAAGGAAGACCTTGATAAGTTCAAGAGTTCTCAAAAGAACCAAAGAGAAGAAGTCTCTCAATTTTATTACTAAAATCAATTGTGTTCTCCCCAAAGGGTTACATAACTATTTATAGGCAAATAGCAAACTTGCAGCACAAGAGGAATCCTACTTTCCTAACTTGCAAAATAGGAAATAGCAAACTTGCAGAACAAGTAAAAGGAATCCTACTCTCCTAACTTGCAGAACAAGAAATAGAAATCCTACAAAATCTATTAGTTAAAAAGGAATTGGGCTTAAATTAAATTAAGACAATGTTCAACCCAATAATACTTAACTAAATAAAATATGCATCTAGCCTAATTGCATTTTGGCCCAATACTTGTGTGTCTTCAAGAAGGTTGAACTTGGGCTTGGATCATGTTGTAGAAGACTTTATCATCCTCAATGCTCAAGCTTTGTTGGGCTTTCTCTCTAACAATATTAATGAAACCAGCCAAGGCTTGTTGCATTATCTTTGATTTAGCTCTTGTAATTGGACCTCCACGGATGCTCAAAAGATCACGATCATCACAAACTTGACTTAAGCTTTGTGAGCTTGGGTCTCCATCATTCCCCTTCTCCTCGAAAGGATTTGTCCTCAAATCAGAATCACCTATATCAATATCAAAGGGAGAAAGATCAGAAACATTAAATGTAGCACTAACATTATACTCACCTGGAAGATCCAATTTATAAGCATTGTCATTGATCTTCTCAATCACTTGGAATGGTCCATCTCCTCGAGGTTGCAACTTGGAGCGACGTTGAGCAGGAAATCTCTCCTTACGCATATGTACCCAAACCCAATCACCAGGTTCAAAGACAACTTTCTTGCGATGCTTGTTGGCTTGAGTAGCATATTGCTCAATCCTTTTCTTAATGTTTTGACGTACCTTCTCATGTAGTTGCTTAACAAAATCAGCTTTCTTTTCCCCATCCAAACTAGCTCTCTCCTCAATAGGTAGTGGTAAAAGATCCAATGGAGTGAGTGGATTAAAACCATAAACAACTTCAAATGGAGAATAACTAGTAGTAGAATGCACACTTCTATTGTAAGCAAACTCCACATGAGGTAAACAATCTTCCCAATTCTTCAAATTCTTTTGAATAATGGACCTCAACAAAGTAGACAAAGTACGATTGACTACTTTAGTTTGACCATCGGTTTGTGGATGACAAGTAGTGGAAAACAATAGCTTTGTTCCTAACTTTCCCCATAATGTTTTCCAAAAGTAGCTAAGGAACTTCACATCAAGATCAGAAACAATGGTCCTCGGAACACCATGTAGACAAACAATTTCCTTAAAGAATGAATCGACAATGTTGCTTGCATCATCTGTCTTGTGACAAGCAATGAAGTGAGCCATCTTAGAGAACCTGTCAACAACAACAAAAACAGAATCTCTACCTCTCTTTGTTCTTGGTAACCCCAAAACAAAGTCCATAGAAATGTCAGTCTAAGGAGCAGTAGGGATAGGCAATGAAGTATAAAGACCATGATTCATAACTCTAGATTTAGCTTGTTTACAAGTGACACATCTTTCACACAATTTTCCACATCTCTTTTAATGTTAGGCCAAAAGAAGTGATCATGCAATATATCTAAAGTTTTCTTTACTCCAAAATGTCCCATTAACCCACCACTATGGGCTTCTCTAATAAGTAATTCTCTTAAAGAACTCCTAGGCACACATAATCTATTTTCCCTAAATAAGAATCCATCATGCCTATAAAACTTTCCAAAACCAGTTTTCTCACATGTAATGAACACATTTTCAAAATCCTCATCAGTAGCATACAAGTCTTTAATATACTCAAATCCAAGTAGTTTTGCATTAACAGTAGTGATTAGAGTATACCTTCGAGACAATGCATCAGCCACGACATTTTCTTTACCTTGTTTATATTTGGTCACATATGGAAATGTCTCAATGAACTCCATCCACTTGGCATGACGCTTGTTCAACGTGCTTTGTCCTTTCAAGTGCTTCAAGGACTCATGATTAGTGTGGATGACAAATTCCTTAGGTCATAAATAGTGCTGCCATGTTTCCAAGGCCCTCACTAATGCATACATCTCTTTATCATATGTGGGATAGTTAAGGGCAGCTCCACTTAACTTCTCACTGAAAAAAGCAATGGGGCTCTTCTCCTGCATTAAAACAACTTCGATACCTATGCTTAAAGCATCACACTCAATCTTAATTGTTTTCTCTTTTTGCTTAGCCTTGGCTTCATTCACTATTCTTTTCTCACTCTCTTTTAATCTCAATTGATCCTTATATTTCAGTAGTACACTTAAAGTTTGACATGCTATAGATTCCTTTCCATCCATGGGTAATTCCATACTATCCTCATCATCCTCTAATGGCAGCATAGAATCATCATCAAAATCTTCTTCGTAGTTGCTATCCAACTTATTATGAGCAACATTATCATAGGCATAAGAAGTATTATCTTGATTTACCTTAGCTAGGGCAACGTCATGTTGCTCCAACTTATCATATTTAACTAACTTCGACTCTATCCTTGAAAGTTGTTGTTGCATGGCTAAGAACATGATCTCAATCTTACTCAAATCAAGCTTTTCACTATTAGAAAACATGATTGTAACCTGCAAGAAACGTTAGTAAAAGAAAAGGACCTCACAAGTATGACCTCACGTGTTTTCACTCAATACACATAAGAATGTAACACTCACACTCGTGTTTCACACAATTTTAATATGGCTTTTCTCTACTAATATTACTCACACACTCTTGCTTTTTTCCCTCACACAACTTTTCTCTATAGGTTCTATATTGAACTCAAGACTCAATCAAAAATCAGCTTATGGAATTCAACTATCAACTAACAATAAACAAGCTGAGCACAAGATTTTAATCAACAGAAAACAAAACAATAAAGACTTAACAAGACTTTATAAGACTCAATAAGGCTTAAGAAGACTCAAATGAAACTAAACCTTGAAAGAAATATGCGTGTTTTGGGGTGTTTAATTAGGGTACAGTTTAGCCAAAGGTGGGGTAGTTTTGTCCTTTTATGTGGTAGGGTCAAAAAGGTAATTTTAGGCAGTAAGGTAGAATGGTAACAATGAATTTTCAAATTAGGCAAATAAGAAATCTCAAAGCTCAAAAAAGAATGACTACCTCAAGATTTTGATGAAGCACACCTCCACAAATTGCCTTTGATGTTGCACTCGCTACACACGATGTAATAAATCCCCTCTTGAATTGATTTTTCTTTTCTCTTTTTTTTTCTTTTTTTTTCTTTTTTTATATATTTTACTAAAGTAAACAAACAATGAAGAAAAAAACAAAAAGTCTAAATAATAAGAAGAGGTTTACTTGGGGAACAAGGCAACTTGTGACAAAAACAAGCTAGTTTTGGTAGTAGCTTGTGTGGCAAGGAACGAGAGGGAACGGTGGCTTGTGAAACAAGTAGTCTTTATGTGATGTAGAGCTTTTAAAGGTTTCTTGGTGAGAAAGAAAACCTTTGGGGTTTGGTTGCTTGGAGAACAAGATAGGGTTTACTTGGTGGCTAAGTAAAGGTAGGTTATTTTAATGAAGACAATAGGTTTGAGGGACAAACAATATTAGTGGTAGCTTGGAAAAGGATTCAAGATCAAGGTTTGTCCAAGACAAGATGACAAACAAAAAAACCAAAAACGAGACTCCCACAAATTAAACCTAAGCTCTGATGCTAAATGATGTGGACCTCACCAAAAGAAGATGAGGTTCAATGAAGAAGATGAAGAACACTTGAAGAAAAACAATAACAAGTTAAAAACGCAGCAAAGGAAAACAAAAATTAGAAGTAAAACCAAGACTCGTTGTGTAGAAACACAAGAACCTATGGTATTGGACCAAGACTTGTTGCTTAGAAAAGCAAGAACCTATGGTATATATTGGTGGAAGGTAGAAGAACGCCACAAGGAAGACCTTGATAAGTTCAAGAGTTCTCAAGAGAACCAAAGAGAAGAAGTCTCTCAATTTTATTACTAAAATTAATTGTGTTCTCCCCAAAGGGTTACATAACTATTTATAGGAAAATAGAAAACTTGCAGCACAAGTAATAGGAATCCTACTTTCCTAACTCGCAAAATAGGAAATAGCAAACTTGCAAAACAAGTAATAGGAATCCTACTCTCCTAACTTGCAGAACAAGAAATAGAAATCCTACAAAATCTATTATTTAAAAAGGAATTGGGCTTAAATTAAATTAAGACAATGTTCAACCCAATAATACTTAACTAAATAAAATATGCATCTAGCCTAATTGCATTTTGGCCCAATACTTGTGTGTCTTCAAGAAGATTGAACTTGGGCTTGGATCATGTTGTAGAAGACTTTATCATCCTCAATGTTCAAGCTTTGTTGGGCTTTCTCTCTAACAATATTAATGAAACCAGCCAAGGCTTGTTGCACTATCTTTGATTTAGCTCTTGTAATTGGACCTCCACGGATGCTCAAAGGATCACAATCATCACAAACTTGACTTAAGCTTTGTGAGCTTGGGTCTCCATCAGTTTTGATGCATGAAAATGGTGTAGGAGAGATAGAAATTAATGATAAAGCATGAAATAAGTGTTAAATTGTTGAAAAACATAGTGGAAGCTACCATAAAGCATTCGACCTCATGAAGGGGACATGGTTATGATGCTCAATTTGATGTGTTTTAGGTTCCTTGAGACTGTATAAATTAAGAGAAGACTGTTAGTGCGATCGGAATTAAAATCGGAGTTGATTTAGGCATAGTTGCGTTTTAGTATCAATGTAAATTAGACTGGTTTAGTGGCTACTGTAGACAATGTGGTGGATTTTAATGTAGAAGAATTTATTATAATTTAAGGATGGTGAAATGATGGTGTTGGTATAATGATTTTGCAGCCCGGGAGTGAAATATATCACGTGGTGCTATCGGTTGCTTTAGTAGAATTTGACAGGTAAGGGATGAGTATGGAAGACGTAAGGATACTGTGAATGCATATTGTGGTTGAAAATAATTTTATGAAATTGATTTGAAGTTAATTGTTTTGGAATTGTTGAAATTGGGGACACTGGCTGGTTTCTATACTATGTTTTCAATGCAAGAGGGCTAGGTTAGGAACAGCCGTTATACTATCGAAAATTCTAGAAATTTATGATACTATCTTTTAATATCCTTGAATATCAGAAATGAAGAATTTATTCAATTAAATTCATTTTATTCTTTGAAATTGCATATTTTTATTAAATGCCGAAAAACAATATTTAAAGATTTGCGTTATTGAATTTCACGTATGTAAGAGTACCAGCATCTTTTTATAACTGTTTTACAGATAAATAGAATGTTTTTAGAAGTGAACACTGAACTGTGAATATTTTATGAATTTTTATTACTGAACTGCTTATATTTTTCAATGTATATATTTATAGACTAATTGAAGATTTTATTACTGAAATTGATTTCTATAATGGTGTTTACCATTGTCTATAAACAGTTTTAAGACTTTTAGGCCCCGTATCATGCTTACTGGTACTGTTGTTGATAGACCTACCAAGTCTTCAACCTCCGCAGTTATTACTTGGCAAGTGTACACTGTGGACTCACTAACTATGGCCATATGTCTTATTGTTACTGTTTCTCCCTTCTTGGGATACTGTTACGGTATGATATTTATTGGGTGTTGCCTGGTCTCCACTATACTATATTGTTTTATTGAACTAAATCGCTTATTGATACTGAAATGAATTGTTTATATACCGACTGCACTGTGATTTCTAAATGTTTACTATATTGTTTATTGGATGTCCATACTAAACTATTTACTGAAGTGACTTATTTAAACTATTTATATACAAAAATATTTTATAACATGATTTTAAAGTGATTTATACTGTTATGTATCTCACCTCTAACTATTTACTCTCTATAGTCGCTACTAGGGACTGGGATACGATAGGTACTTCAAAATACCTCCCATACTCTATCTGGTCACCTAGCCAACTATAATATCCTTCCTAAAATGTCTCTTAGTATACTATTAGGAAATTAAATGTGATAACCGTGAATTTCCGAATTTTGATATTAATTATTCGAAAATTTAATTTTAATGCGAAAGATAAATTAAAGTAAATAAATAAATTATTTACAAGATGGAATATTGTTGGAGATTTCGTAAATGATGAAGTGTCGGATTTGAGAAAATATATGAAAGAAAATTAATTTGGATTTAACGAGATTCAAATTTAATAAGAAAGGAAAATGTTTATATTTATTTTGGATATTAAGAAATCCAAAATTAAATGAAATAAAAATGTGTATATTTGTATACTAATATATTTTTATATAAATACATAGGTACACATATGAAATATTATTAACTATTGAGATATAGTAATTTATATTTCAAAATAAGTACATATGCATGTAAATGTACATTTAAGTATAAATAAATAAATATATATATACATATGATGTATATAAATATTATTTTAAATTGAGATATATATAAGTTAAATATATAAAATATATATTGTTTTTAGTATGAATATATATATAATTACAAAGATGATTATATAAAAAAAATAAAATAAAATAAAATATTTGCAGCAAGCTCACGTGGAAGCTTGCTGCACTACTAAATAAAATAACAAGAAAAGAAAAGCATGAATAAAGATAAAAGAGAAGAAAAGGAGTTGTGAGCCATGTGGCTATTTTTCATTGGCTGAAATAATAATAAAAGAGGAAAATGAGATGAAATTCTCAGCCATTTTCTGGTTTCAACACCAACTTACCTGCTTTGAGCTTTTGTTGCACCGAATTCTCCTCTTCTTCTTGTCATCACGTCGCCTTGTTCTCCATGTGAAATCCTCCCTTCAAGTTTTAAAATTTCTAAGCTTTCTTCCTCAGTTTTGCCCTCCATTAGCATGGCTGTCCAAAGCTGGAAGACAGTGGACAAAAACCCACGTAAGTAGGCTGAAATGTGGCTAAACAGTTTCGGTTGAAACAGGGCAGGTGATGCGCTGTGGTTTCCTTTAAATTCTGTTATAGTTCTTGATTGATATATGGATAAGAAGTGTAACTATGGTCTTAGTTTGAAATAAAGTTTAATGTTAAAATTTTTAAAGTGGTCGGCCAGAACAAAAACAGCAAAGGAAACTGTTATAATTTTAATAAAATTTTTGTACAGTTTGGTAGAAATTAGTAGTATAAGATGAAAAGAATATGGTTTAAATTTTGGCTGCTGAGATGGGTTACAAGAAACAGCATGGTGGCGTGAGGGGTGTCTTTCGGCTAATCATAAGCTGAAACGATGGTGATGATCTTTAATGAATAAAAAACTGTTTGAAAGAAATCCTAAGTGAGTGTAAGATAGTTATTAGTTAGGGATTAAATGGAGATTGAAAACTCATGAGAATTAAACTAAACAATGGAAACTGTCGTGTGTGGCTGTGTAGGAAAAGAAGAAAGTGTGAAGCTGCAGGTCATGAAGAGGAAAAATACAAAGTTGTCGGCAGAGAAAAGAAAAAAAAATAAAAAAACAAAGAAAGAAAAAAAAACAACACAAAAAAAGAAAAAGGAAGAAAAAGAGGAAAAATGGTAGGAAAATAATAATAATTTTATTATTATTATTATTTATTGAATAATTACGTAAAATTCTAAATTTAATATGGGTTTGGAATTGTAGAATTTTACGAGATGATTTGAGATGATGGAAATCGGGAGATGTGGAATACGAGCGCAACGACAACGAGAAAGTCACCAACCTGGAACAGGTAAGGGATGCATGTGCAGCACTGTAAGGATATTTAGTCTGCATGATTTAAATTATGAAATATTTTATGAAAATATTTTATGAAAATACTACGATGAATGATGGTTGAAAATCTGTGACGATGTACCAGTTGAGAATTTAAATTGTATTTTTCGTGCAGGAGGCTAGCCAATCGGCAGCCGTTATACTGTTGAAAAATTATCGAAAATTGCCAAAAATTTCCAGAAAATTTCATAAAATCATAATAAATGATTTTATTTCACGAGAAATGATTTTCAACCATGAAAATCGAGAAAATGAATATTTTCATAAAAACATGAATAAAAAGGAAGTGATTTTAAAATATTCATGTTTTTGAGAATGGTGATAATGAAATCGTTGAAAATTCTCCTCGAGGACGGTGATAATGAAATCACCGAAATTTCTCTTGATATGTAAATTTTACGAAATATGAAATGAAAAATGAAAAGAAATAAAGTGAATATTTTATATATATATATATATTTTTATAAATATTCACTAAATGGTTTTCTAACTTTTATGGTTTCAAATTAAGAAATTATATATTTTTATAAATTCCATAAAGGTTTACTGATGATGAAAAATACGGTTTTGAGACTAGAGGCAACCTTATCATGCCGATATGTAATATGTGATATGCGATATGTAATATGTGATATGCGATATGCGATATGTAGTCCCGGCCGACACCTGATCAGTGATCCGCCGAGGACAATTATAGACTATGGCCATAGATCTGACATGATGATTTTATACCCTTCGGGGTCTATAGCATGATATGAGTAACGACCCAGTGGACGGGCTGGGCGTGCGTGCCTAAGTCTCCATATATGAAAATGTTTTATATGATATGTGATATGTAAAAGTTTTACATGATATGTGACAAGTTAAATGGAAGTGATTTACAGCATTTTATATAATGCTTTTTACGGTACTGATTTGAGTACTATGAAATGATTTTCATATGATATGTGATATGAATATGTAATATGTTTTCAAAAAGGAAAAAAAGAGGAAAATAAATCTAATATTCTTATTTTAAACTTTAAATGGAATATTAGATTTAAATGATTTATATGTTATACGAAAAGGAAATTATAGCTTATTTTGCTATTTAAAGTACTGTACTGATTGTGATTGCACAGTAAAATATGAAATGAGTTTAAATGAGAATGATGATGATTTAACTAATATTCTTTTCAAGGAATATATGAATATTAGTTAATTTATTTAAATGCTTTTATTTCATATAAGCATTATTTTGAAAGGAATATGGAAATGATATGAAATGAAAAGATAAAAGGATATAAATTTCAAAAGAAAAGAAATTTATTACTCTCTACAGTTGCTTCTTGGTTCCGAGACAAGATAGGTATTTCAAAATACCTACCTTACTCCATCCGGATCCTTAGCCGACTGTAGTATCCTTCCTACATGCGAGCCTAGAGCCCATATGAAAAATGAAAAAGTTTTTCAGCATATAGATAGCTGAATATCAAGTATGCATATAATTCCCTTACTAAGCTGTGGTTTGCTCACCCCTTAATATTAACATTTCAGGTTTTCGAGGACTAAGAGATATGACATACGAGCATCTCGGCTGCGCATTTGGGGACGATGTGACAGCTTGATTTATTACATAAGGTACGATCATTTATTTTCTGTATTTAGACTTATCTACAGTACTACTTTCTTATGAATTAAGATAGGGGATGTAATTCATATTATAATTTTATATGAAATTGTTTATAGGTAAAAGAAAAGTAAAGTATCGCAGACAGCCCAACCAAATAAGATGTATAGGAAAGGGTGAAAAAATAGGGTCACGGGCTGTGACAGATTTAATGGTATCAGAGCACGGTTGGCCTGATGTCTGTCGATACTTTTGGAAAGAAAATGTGTCAAAAAAAGGTTAAGATTACCTGTAGTACTGTGTAGTCTAAATACGTAAAGGAAATAAATGATTGTAAATTGAGTTAAGTGTTTAGAAGGGGGTGAGAATTATGAACTAAGGATGTCAAAGAGGGAAAAGGCTCAGGAATGTTACCTGAAATTAGTGATCTTATAGTCTAAATGAAGGTCGGTTCGGTAAGGAATAGAAATGGACTCGGTGAAGGCCCCACCAGTACTTTTTTGTCTGGATCGAGCTAAGACCTGAAAGTGATGATATAAAGGAGGGGAAAGAAATATCATCACTAAATAGACCTTAAGATCACTGATTGAAGGGATTTTAAGGAGAGAGAAAATTTTTGGCCAAAAATGACCAAAATAATCCTACCTCTAAAATTTTACTGGGAGTCATAATAGACCAACAGAAGTTGGAATTGATTGATTTGGCAGAGAAATTGATGATGTAAAGCTGCATTTCATGCAAAATAATCCAATTATGGATCTTAGTGGACTTTTCTGTTAAAATCGAAAAAGATTTTAAGCTGCTGATAGTGGTATGAGAAAGGGGTACAATCAACACATAGATAATAAGATCCTTGGTTTAAATGCATATTTTGAAGAAAGAAATAAATGTGAAATGACAAAAATGCCCCTATATGGGTGTCATAACGTATTAAGCTTTGGAGAAAACCTAATAGCTAGACACAAAGATATGGAGTCGCCACCAACCATTCTAACCTAGGTGTGATTGGTCACCTATTCAAACTAAGGATAAGGCTTGATCTACATTCAAAGACATTAGGGTTCGGGAGTACGGTTACGTGTAGGGAAGGATTAGCACCCCCACAACGCCCATCCTAAAATGGTACCAACTAGTTTTAGGTTATCTTTACAATTTGCCTTGTGTTTATATTAATTTCGATATGCTTATATATTGGGAGTATTTCTAAGATTTTTCAATCAATTCGGCTCCAATCTTAAAAATCTCCCTCACCTCAAGATGTTCAAGGAGTCTTAATTGACTTTCTTGAATTCCATCGTCGGATCAATAAAATATTTTATGAAAATCTTATTCTTTCTAATTTTGGCTCTAATTTCGACTCCATATTAATCTCTATATTTTTTAATCTTATTTCATATTATATTTATCTATATATTTTATTTTTTTATTTTTTTTATTTAGAGAATAAATATGAATCATGGTTTATTAAAGATTTTCTTAAAAGCGTCCCATCAATTTGGCTCGGCTTAAAAGAAATCTTTTCACCTAGAAATTTCCAAGAAGTCTCAATTGACTTTCTTGAAATTTCATCATCGGCATAATTCATACTTATTTCTTATTTTATTTTTATTGTACTCTTGTCTTCATGTCACATTTATTTATTCATTCATTTATTTATCTAATTTTTATTCATATTTATTTAAGCGTAGTCTTTATCTAATTTATATTTTTATTCATTTTATTTATTTATATTTAGTTAATCTTAAAATAAATATGAATTATATTTTATTGAAAATTCTCCCAAAAGTATCCCATCTATTTGGCTCAACTTAAGGGAGAATCCTCTCACCTAGAAATTTCAAGGAGTCTCAATTGACTTTCTTGAAATTTCATCATTGATACAATTCACATTCATTCTATAAAATCTAATTCTCAACCTAATTCTTATTTCTTATTTATTTATCATTCCTATCTATGTTCATTTAATTTTAGTCTTTGCTAATTAATTTTTATTCCTTCCATTTATTTTATATCTATTTAATCTTAAAATAAATATGAATTATATTTTATTGAAAATTCTCCCAAAAGTATCCCATCTATTTGGCTCAACTTAAGGGAGAATCCTCTCACCTAGACATTTTTAAGACGTCTCAATTGACTTTCTCAAATTGTCATCATCGGTATAACTCATATTTATTAATTAACTTTTATTTTTATTTCTAAAAGAATTAATTTTTTTCTTTTTAAAATTTAATTTCCTCATCTATTATTTTAACCCAATAGATTTATTTAAACATTTCCCGTAAATTTATTACACTTATTTACAAACCTAAATAAATTAATTTGATAAACTAATTAGTCTACCTAATTTAATAAAATTTCCTAGCTTAAATTTAACTATCCCAAATATTAATTAAAACTACCAATCTAATTATAGATATAAAACTAACAAAAAAAAATTAATAAACAAATTAATAAAAAAATTATTTTCTACCTTTTCTCACCTTTTTTCTTTAAAACTTTCTTTCACTTTTCTTTTTTACTTCACGTGGCAGCAAAAGGTTAGGCATGTGGACAGCAACAGCAAATGTGGCGTTGGCAGAAGCATTTCACGCAACAACCGGCAATGGTTCGGCCACGTTCTCCAAGCAACGCCTCCAGTAGATTTCGGTCCCCTTCCTCAGATCGATGCCCTCCTGCTTCAACAGCTTGTTGCTTCCCAATAATAAGCGATCTTCTCTCTTGGTTCAGCAACTTTAGACACCAAACACAGCAGGTCTTCACGGTTTAAAAAGCTTTCGATTAGTTTGGAAGCTCCAGCTACCTTGCCTCTCCTTATTTCTTTTCTTTGCTTCCCAATCAGCATACCGTTTCAGTCCCTCAAGCAGACTATTCTCTGCTTCGATTTTTGGTTTTCTGCAAAAAATTAAAACAGCACAGCAAAGGGAGAACGTGGTAAGGAGGCTTAACGCAACAGTAAGGAAACAAGGGGAACGTGAAGCCTAGGACTCGGTGCAGTGGTGAGGGCAAACGGGACAGAAACAATCACTGCAGCAGTGGCTGGTTTCACGGTGATGCAGTGACGGGATAGGGAAGCCACACTCGTTGCAGCAGCGATGGAGAGGCAGTGCACGGTGGCAAGGAACGATGGTGGTTTTCAACAAGCAGAAGCGGTCGCAAGGAAGGTTCCAGGCAGCGAGGGAAGCTTGGTGCGGTGGCTGGACTGTGATGATGGTGATTGGCGAAGATGATGCAGCAAACAGCAAAGGGAAGTCGTGACAATGATGATGCTTGCAAGGCAAAGCTTTAGGACGATGATGACAGTGGTGGTGACACAGCAAAGCGAGAATGGTGGCAACGTTGGCTTGATGTAGCAAGCGATGAGAAGTTGATGAACAGTGTTAAAAAAAAAAACAAGAAAAAAGCTCCTTCTTTTCTTGCTCGATTTTACATGCTCTTTTCCTCCTCTTTTTTTTTGCTTTGAATCCCCCCTTTAGGGTTTTTCTTTTTTTGCCTCCCTCACTGCCGCCTCTATCCTCCCCCTTTCTAGGGTTTTTTCCAGGTTTTTCTAGGTTTTTTTTTCTTAGGGTTTTTCTCCAGGGTTTTCTTCTCTCTAGGTTTTTTCTGTCTCCTCCCTTTTTTTTTCTCCCCCCTAAAAACCCTAGTTCTCTCTCCTCTTATAGACCTAGTTTTTTTATTTTTTTATTTTTGGTAATAATTGGAAATCTAGAATCAATTTTTTTTAGGAAATTTTATATTTCAAAAATCGAATCTTAAATTTAATGTCAATTCCAAATTCAAATTAATTTCCAATCTTTTAATGGTTTCATTTAATTCTACTTTCCTATCAAAATTAATTTAGATTTCCTTCTTTTTTATTTTATTTTATTCTATAAAAATCAAAATCAAAATCCAAAAATTATTTCTAAATCTAAATAAAAAATAAAATTTAAAAATCAATAATAAAATATATACAAACTAATTAATTAAAAATGTTTTGAAAAAAGGAACCGGACAAAAATGGTGTCTACAATGGGATTGTGTTTTGAATAGTGATAAACCAAGATGATCTTGAATCCATTGATGGTAATGGAGTTATTGATGGCATAGAGGATGTAATATGGATATAACGATCCTGATTATAAATTTCACCTACATGTAGAGTGCTGATGTGACCCGAATGGTTATAGGGAAGTCGCAGGATGAGCGACTCAGTTATTGATTCTTAAGGGTCGGAGTTAAAAAGCGTATTGACGAGATAATTATTTCAGGATCGTTGGATATGATGAGAAGTAATATGATTGCTGGAGATGCGGACAAAGAGATCAGTATAGAGGATGAAATCCATAGCAGTACGATTAATTCTGGTTCTATACATTCATACAATTTTTGAGGTATCAAGCAGATAATTATAGAACCGAAATATTTTGAAATATGTCTTGCAGAATAATGTACTGTATGGAGTATATGAATTTGGAGATATGTATAAGGGCAGTAAAGTGATGATAAGAGATGAGGAAGATGGTAGCTAACTTGAGATTATTAAAAGAGAATGATCTCTAAAGTAAAACATAGTGATAAATAGGTTAGCTATCAAAGGTGTTAATTAAATGGTTATACTTAATACAGCATTGCAAATTAAGAGGATTGATATGCTGTGTAGTATAAGTAAACAAGTGAATCAAGGTGGAGTAGATGTTAAAATGATTTGAATATCAAATGTCTTTGCCTTGAGGATGTACAGTGAAATGATAAGACATAGAGATGAAATGTCTAACACAGTAAGAGATGTATGGTTAAAGAAAGTATCGGATGTGATTCCCGATAAATTTCAGAGTTATATAGATTGGAGAAATCAAGCTAACATTGACTCGATTGTTAATATGAAATCTATTCTAAACTTATATCGGAGAATATAAAGGAATCTGAAAAGCTTAAGAAAATAACTCGGGAAAATATGTGGATAATGAAATTCACATGTATAGATGAAATTGATGGAAATACGGATGATGTTAATGAGATGATGAAGTATAATTGGATATTAAATTCCCATTATGCAATAGAGTTCTTACTAAAAACAAATATTCATCTGTGTGGAAATTGATGCCTTATTTGATTTAATCAGAGAAGTATAAGGAGTTTATAAGACTAATCTCTATACAAGGCATCACTAGATGAAAAGTTGAAAATTGATGGTCGTAAGATGATAATGATTAGAACTTGAGATAACTTTTACGAGTTTCTATAGAGGTTTACAAGGTTAATGAAATACCTTACGAGGTGTATAAGCCTAATAAATGAGGCATCCATATAAGGATAAGTGATGAGATATTGATATAGTCTAAGATATCAATGGAAAATAAGCAGCATGGTGGTATGACCCTATGGACTCTCAAAGACAATGAATTATATGTTGAGTATGGCAAATAAGAGATGTGGCTAGACAGTATCTCTATCAAAGATATATGATCTCGAATGACAGAGCGATATGGATCTGTTTATGATGAAGAGATAATGATTGAGATACGAAATGTACTGAGTCTAGCTAGATACTATTGTCAGTCTGTAGGAGAGTTTATGGGTTAGCTATTCTACTGACGTGACTAATAAGTAAAGAAGTTAAAGTCGGTGGACGAATAAATGTAAAGATGATATACAAAAGGTTAAAAGAGTTTAATAGTGGAATATTTTACCATTGAAGAAAAGTGACTGAAATGATGAGAATGAAAAGATGTAAATGTAAGAAGAGGATAAGTACAGGATGATGAGGGACCACGAATATGGAGTGGTTCCCAATTTTAAGATTGAAAATGATTTCCTTGTGGTTATCACATGATTATGGCTAGATGGAAGATCGAGCCAATTTTGATAAATGAAATTTAATGATACTCAAAGGAGTAAATGAATTATATGATTTACTGTCAGTCATGTAAATGGAAAAATGATAAATATATATATACAACCACCTTGGAAATGGTGGAATTACATGGATAATGTGGTAAAGAAAATGATGATTGATTTGTTACCTATGAAATTTAAATTATGAAGAGTATAAGCTCAGGTATATTCTAAAGCTTAAGTGATATAGAGTATACCATAAGAATAAGAGATGTAATGATGAGATTACATGGAAAGATGATATGGAAAGAAAATGATGAGTAAATAATAAAGTCTGCAAATGAGCTGTAGCATTTAATGAAATAAATATGAAAAGACTATTGTGGATAATAAAGAGTTTAAAGGAGATATGATAATATGGAAGTGATTAAAGACTGATTGTTTAAATGGAATCACTTTCCCATTATCAAACTCTTGGATTCTTTAGTGCCATAGTCGAAATATGGTTATAAAATGATGAGAATGTATGTGAAGTTCCAGTGAGCATACATGTGATAGGAATCTCTAAGGAGCTATATGTTATGGAAAATAGCAAAAAGGCTTTGAGATTCCAAATTTATAGACAGCACCGCTCGGTTCATGATGTAAATATGTGAGCGTAGTACGGAAACGCTCCATGATATGTTGAGTGAGCGGATGCACGAGATATGAAACCTACTAGACAATTACATACAATCGATTAACTTGTTGAAATGACAATTACCAAATTATATCGACTTGGCACTAATTGAGAAAACAGATGATGAACAGTATGAATCATATGTGATATAAAAAGGAGTGGAAATGGATAACTCCCAATTGATAAGAAATTTAAGGGAGTATAAGTATATGATGAAAGATGATATGCAATGGTATCAAAAGTGATTCTGATGTTAATGGTATATTGGCAGTATTAATTAAAAGATGATCTAAAGGTCAGGAACTACAAGTATATGGAAAGAACCATAAGTACAGGAAATGATACCACCTTTTGATTTAAGTTAAATTCGGAGGACCGAATTTCTTAAGGTGGGGAGAATGTGATAATCACGAATTTCCGAATTTTGATAT
This sequence comes from Heritiera littoralis, assembly GCA_031772115.1. Lineage (NCBI taxonomy): Eukaryota > Viridiplantae > Streptophyta > Magnoliopsida > Malvales > Malvaceae > Heritiera > Heritiera littoralis. The sequence continues at coordinate 5,124,083 of JAPDPK010000009.1, read as the reverse complement.
TAATTATTCAAAAATTTAATTTTAATGTGAAAGATAAATTAAAGTAAGTACATAAATTATTTACAAGATGGAATATTGTTGGAGATTTCGTAAATGATGAAGTGTCGGATTTGAGAAAATATATGGAAGAAAATTAATTTGGATTTAACGAGATTCAAATTTAATAAGAAAGGAAAATGTTTATATTTATTTTGGATATTAAGAAATCCAAAATTAAATGAAATAAAAATGTGTATATTTGTATACTAATATATTTTTATATAAATACATAGGTACACATATGAAATATTATTAACTATTGAGATATAGTAATTTATATTTCAAAATAAGTACATATGCATGTAAATGTACATTTAAGTATAAATAAATAAATATATATATATATATATATATATATATACACATATGATGTATATAAATATTATTTTAAATTGAGATATATATAAGTTAAATATATAAAATATATATTGTTTTTAGTATGAATATATATATATATATATAATTACAAAGATGATTATATAAAAAAATAAAATAAAATAAAATAAAATATTTGCAGCAAGCTCAAGTGGAAGCTTGCTGCATTACTAAATAAAATAACAAGAAAAGAAAAGCATGAATAAAGATAAAAGAGAAGAAAAGGAGTTGTGAGCCATGTGGCTATTTTTCATTGGCTGAAATAATAATAAAAGAGGAAAATGAGATGAAATTCTCAGCCATTTTCTGGTTTCAACAACGACTTACCTGCTTTGAGCTTTTGTTGCACCGAATTCTCCTCTTCTTCTTGTCATCACGTCGCCTTGTTCTCTATGTGAAATCCTCCCTTCAAGTTTTAAAATTTCTAAGCTTTCTTCCTCAGTTTTACCCTCCATTAGCATGGCTGTCCAAAGCTGGAAGACAGTGGACAAAAACCCACGTAAGGAGGCTGAAATGTGGCTGAACAGTTTCGGTTGAAACAGGGCAGGTGATGCGCTGTGGTTTCCTTTAAATTCTGTTATAGTTCTTGATTGGTATATGGATAAGAAGTGTAATTATGGTCTTAGTTTGAAATAAAGTTTAATGTTAAAATTTTTAAAGTGGTCGGCCAGAACAAAAATAGCATAGGAAACTGTTATAATTTTAATAAAATTTTTGTACAGTTTGGTAGAAATTAGTAGTATAAGATGAAAAGAATATGGTTTAAATTTTGGCTGCTGAGATGGGTTACAAGAAACAGCATGGTGGTATGAGGGGTGTCTTTCGGCTAATCATAAGCTGAAACGATGGTGATGACCTTTAATGAATAAAAAACTGTTTGAAAGAAATCCTAAGTGAGTGTAAGATAGTTATTAGTTAGGGATTAAATGGAGATTGAAAACTCATGAGAATTGAACTAAACAATGGAAACTGTCGTGTGTGGCTGTGTAGGAAAAGAAGAAAGTGTGAAGCTGCAGGTCATGAAGAGGAAAAATACAAAGCTGTCGACAGAGAAAAGAAAAAAAAATAAAAAAATAAAGAAAGGAAAAAAAGAACAAAAAAAAAGGAAGAAAAAGAGGAAAAATGGTAGGAAAATAATAATAATTTTATTATTATTATTATTTATTGAATAATTATGTAAAATTCTAAATTTAATATGGGTTTGGAATTGTAGAATTTTACGAGATGATTTGAGATGATGGAAATCGGGAGATGTGGAATACGAGCGCAACGACAGCGAGAAAGTCACCAACCTGGAACAGGTAAGGGATGCATGTGCAGCACTGTAAGGATATTCAGTGTGCATGATTTAAATTATGAAATATTTTATGAAAATACTGCGATGAATGATGGTTGAAAATCTGTGATGATGTACCAGTTGAGAATTTAAATTGTTTTTTTCGTGCAGGAGGCTAGCCAATCGGCAGCCGTTATACTGCCGAAAAATTATCAAAAATTGCCAAAAATTTCTAGAAAATTTCATAAAATCATAATAAATGATTTTATTTCACGAGAAATGGTTTTCAACCACGAAAATCGAGAAAATGAATATTTTCATAAAAACATGAATAAAAAGGAAGAGATTTTAAAATATTCATGTTTTTGAGAATGGTGATAATGAAATCACCGAAAATTCTCCTCGAGGATGGTGATAATGAAATCACCGAAATTTCTCTTGATATGTAAATTTCACGAAATATGAAATGAAAAATGAAAAGAAATAAAGTGAATATTTTATATATATATTTTTATAAATATTCACTAAATGGTTTTCTAACCTTTATGGTTTCAAATTAAGAAATTATATATTTTTATAAATTCCATAAAGGTTTACTGATGATGAAAAATACGGTTTTGAGACTAGAGGCAACCTTATCATGCTGATATGTGATATGTGACATGTGATATGTAATATGTGATATGGGATATGTAGTCCCAGCCAACACCTGATCAGTGATCCGCCGAGGACAATTATAGACTATGGCCATAGATCTGACATGATGATTTTACACCATTCGGGGTCTATAGCATGATATGAGTAACGACCCAGTGGACGGGCTGGGCGTGCGTGCCTAAGTCTCCATATATGAAAATGTTTTATATGATATGTGATATGTGAAATGTAAAAGTTTTACATGATATGTGACAAGTTAAATGGAAGTGATTTACAGCATTTTATGTAATGCTTTTTACGGTACTGATTTGAGTACTATGAAATGATTTTCATATGATATGTGATATGAATATGTAATATGCTTTCAAAAAGGAAAAAAAGAGGAAAATAAATCTAATATTCTTATTTTAAACTTTAAATGGAATATTAGATTTAAATGATTTATATGTTATACGAAAAGGAAATTATAGCTTATTTTGCTATTTAAAGTACTGTATTGATTATGATTGTACAGTAAAATATGAAATGAATTTAAATGAGAATGATGATGATTTAACTAATATTCTTTTCAAGGAATATATGAATATTAGTTAACTTATTTAAATGCTTTATTTCATATAAGCATTATTTTGAAAGGAATATGGAAATGATATGAAATGAAAAGGTAAAAGGATATAAATTTCAAACGAAAAGAAATTTATTACTCTTTACAGTTGCTTCTAAGTTCCGGGACAAGATAGGTATTTCAAAATACCTACCTTACTCCATCCGGATCCTTAGCCGACTATAGTATCCTTCCTACATGCGAGCCTAGAGCCCATTAGAAAAGTGAAAAAGTTTTTCAGCATATAGATAGCTGAATATCAAGTATGCATATAATTCCCTTACTGAGCTGTGGTTTGCTCACCCCTTAATATTAACATTTCAGGTTTTTGAGGACTAAGAGATATGACATACGAGCATCTAGGCTGTGCATTTGGGGACGATGTGACAGCTTGATTTATTACATAAGGTACGATCATTTATTTTCTGTATTTAGACTTATCTACAGTGCTACTTTCTTATGAATTAAGATAGGGGATGTAATTCATATTATAATTTTATATGAAATTGTTTATAGGTAAAAGAAAAGTAAAGTATCGCAGACAGCTCAACCAAATAAGATGTATAGGAAAGGGTGAAAAAATAGGGTCACGGGCTGTGACATTAAATGATTTTATGCATATAGATTTCACAGTATTAGTTCTTGCATATGAATTTCTTACTGAGCACGTTAGCTCACCCCCTCTTTTTCCACCTCACAGAATATCTGCAACAATATACCATTCCATGAATTGGCTTCACTTTTGGTGCCCTGAGGCAGCAGTTATCTAATCCTGGAGGTATATTTATTTTCTTTTATATATTCAGACTTCTATGTACAAGTACTACTTTTGTATAATTTATGTACATGGGATGTAAATCAGTGAAACATACTAAAAATGATACTTTTGATGTAAATATTAATATCAGCTATAAATAAATTTTTATTTGTAAATTAATTACTGTAATAAGTGAGTGTTATAAAGGCATCACAGACAGCCCAACTGATTTACTGTACATGTGATCGATGAATATTTATTGTATATAACGGATCGTTACACGAACCGACTAAGGGAATATTTGGCAGAGGTGAGAAAGAGAGAAAGGAAGAAGAGAAAAAGAAAAAGGCAGACGAGTCACGTCACCCCTATGCCACGAACAACCACACGCCATCGCCCCTGTTGCAAGCGACAAAGACAGAGGCCTAATTAAGTCTTAGCTGAACCGAATCTGAACCGATTCAATAGTAATAATAATAATAATAATAATAATAATAAAAGTGGACAAGGAGACAGAAAATGAAGGAAGTAGAAAAGAAATTTTAGTGTTATTTTATTTTATTTTAGATATTTAATAAATTGTTAAATAATTTTGTGGAATTATCTAAGTGTAAGTAATGTTGTTGAAGCTGTAGTGAAGACTCAAAGAGGCGTGATTCGACGTTCAACAAAGCTTGGAGTTCATCAAAGCGTTAAACTTTGACACTAGTTAGGATACTTATATAAGATAGTCATAAGTTTATATTGTGTTAGATTGCTTTAGTTTGAAATACGACAAGATTACTGATGTCAATTGGAGGTAAATTATCTTATGTTAATTAATTGTTGAAGATCAAAGTGTAAAATTGGAGATTTTGAAAATGTGATTAAATGTGTTTACAGATTACAGAAGTCATTATTTGTTGGTTTATAAAAGGGAATGAAATGGTTTTGAGAAGTTGTGGAACTATATTGAGTTATGAATGTGAATTAATATGCTGAATTATTTTTCGAGTCAATGGTTTAATGTTGGGATGATTTTAGAATATTAATATATGATTGATGGAATGTGAGAATTTATAAGGGTATTAATTATGATATTGTTGAGGACAGAATCACAAAATTATTTTATAATCTAATTGATTACGTAAATGTGTGTAAGTATGAGTTGAGGCAAAATTAATGTTTTATAGATGTTTATAGTTAAATAACATGATGAGATGATTGTGTGAAAATAGGGAACTTCCACATATGTTGTTGATGAGTATTTATGAATGAGAAAGAAGCATCTAGGTTTGGTTTTATCAAGGAAGATTTCATTTCATTGATGTTATGTTTTATTTGAAGTATCACTATTGTGTCATTCTATAATGATTTAATTTAGTGAATTGATTGTGAGAGATAGTTTTGAATTGTTTGGATTTAAGTATTTGAATTGTTTGTGGTTTAATTACTTGTGGACTTTGCTGATTCAAATTGCTCTGGATGGTTGAGACTTTCTTGAATATTGTTGCATGAGGTTTTCGGTTTCCAAAACGTTATGTTGTCTGATTTTTTTTTAAAAAATGTTTGATGTTAACGTTACTGTTTTTCGCATAAGGGGAATTTTAAAAAGAATTATCAAATTAATACGTTTAAAAAGAAATTTTATGCATTGTGTTTGAAAATTGATTGTATTGAAATAATTGAATAGATTTTGTGAACTTAAGGATATGAAATGGCTTAATGTTTTCATATGAAAGAAGATGTTTCAAGGATCATTTGGCCATTTAAAGGTTTAATGATTTGAAGTTATAGATCATATCAAAAGTTCAATTTGGAATTATAAAAACATAATAGAATTGAAAGAATGAAAAGATTTCGTATAGACATGCATTCAGTCATATGTAATTACATTGTTCACTTGCATAACCATTGTTTTAAAAGTTTTCATAAGTTATGCATTATGATTTTAAAGTAAACCGCCTTGATATTTTAATGTTAATTGAAATGATGTCATGCGAGAGTGCGATTTGAACGAAAAGCATGACATAGCCTCATGGTATTAGAATCATTGAATTTCAGTGTATCCAAATTATTTGAATATCAAAATTTTCAGAACTTTCAAAACATTTAGAACTTTACCTTTGAGATTATGGCATATTTGGGAATGCCAATAAAACACTGTTTTAGAAACAGTGGGATTTATAAGTATTTATTGACGGTTTGAATTGTTTGGGCCATGTCTTGTTTTAGAACCTTTGACTTATACTTCCAGCTTTGCTAAAGTATTCTTTTAGAACTCTGGACAATATTCTGAATACTATTTTCAAAACTTTTGAAACATTATTTAGAACTCTGAACATCGCTCAAAGTATTGATTTAGAACTCCGAATTTTGATCATGGAAACTTTGAGTTGGTAAGCATACATGTTTAGCAATCGATTTGAACATTGTTTTAGACAATAAAAGTGTTTGGCTTGAAACTTTTGACAATGTCCAGATTATTATTTTAGAAACTTTGAACTTAAACTATCAACCTTTAACTTCTGAAAATGCATGTGTATTTGAACTTAAATTTGAACTTTGAACAGACTTTTATAACATATGCACATGCTTAAGATTATACTTATTTTAAGACTGTGCATATGACATGATTTTTTGGCCATGCATATCATGAATTGAATCCATGCACTCTCAAATATGATTTTTTATATTGTGAATTAAATGATTTGATAATGTACATATAGTGTGGATCGATTTTGAGTTGAGATGGATATTATGAATCAATTTTGAGTAAGTATGAGCATTGTAGATCGATTTTGAGTTAATAGTTGATGATGTTATGATATAATATGATCTGATATGCTTAGAGGTGATTATTGGGCCGGGTTGGCCCGACCCGGTTCGCAACCGGCTCGGGTCAATCCGGCCCAAAATCCGAACCGGTACTGTACCGGTTCGGAACCGGCCCAGCCCGGTATCTTACCGGGCTGGGCCGGTTTTAAAACTTAAAAACCGGGCCCGATAAGGGCCCGGCCCGTTAAGGACCGGGCCCGATAAGGGCCTGGACCAAACCGGACCGGTTCGAACCGATCCGGTTAAAAAAAATTAAAAAAAAATAAAACTTTTTGACTGCAGTTGCACTGTTGCACTGCAGTGCAACTGCAGTCATTTTTAGTCATTTTGATGGGCAACGGCATTTGGCCGTTGCCCAACTTTTTTTTTAATTTTTTTAATTAAATAATAAAAAAAAAACTGCGCAGTGGCAGCCTAGGCTGCACTGCAGTGCAACTGCAGTATGTGCAGAGCAGAGGCAAGCCTCTGCTCTGTGTTTAAACTTTGATGGGCAACGGCCATCAATCTTTTTTTTTTTTAATTTTTTTTATTTTAATTTTTTTCCTATAAATACCTCTATAATCTTCTATTTTCATTTACATTTCTTCTATATTCATCTACTCTTATTCTCTACTCTTCACTCACATACTCTCTCAATATTCACTCAACCTCTCTCAAATTCACTTAAATTCCCTTATTCCAAATTTATAATATCATCATTTCCTTTCTAAATTTCATTTTTCTTTTTCTTTTATAATTTTACAAATTTTACTTTTAATTTTCAAATTCTAATATATTATATATATTCCTTATTCCAATTTATAATATCATCATTTTCTTTATAAATTTCATTTTTCTTTTTATTTTATAATTTTGCAAATTTTACTTTTAATTTTCAAGTTTCAATTTTCAAATTCCAATATATTATATATATCATACATCTATTTTTTTAATTTTTAACATATATTTATTTTCAAAAAAAATATAAAAATGTCAAATTTCTTTCGTCGTTCATGCTCTGTTTCTCGACCTTTTGGTTCTACTGAAATTCCTAATTTGGGTGACGAATCATTTAATGAAATCGAACCCGATATTCATCCGGAGGAGGAGCTTCCTTTGGCACCATCGTTTGGTCGTGGTCGTGGTCGTGGAGGAAGTCATGCTCAAACACAATCATCAGCTGCCACCACTGCTGCTACATCATCAAGACCGAAGTTTAGTCGAAAAAAAACAAGCAGGGTATGGGAGTATTTCGACATTGTAGCAAAAGAAGGTGAGACGAATAAATATTGTGCCATCTGTAAATTGTGCAAAGGCGTTTACTCTTATAACTCCGGTGGAGGTGGTGGCGGTACAGGTACGTATAAAAGGCATTTAATTACTATACATAAAATTAATCCTGATGCCGAAGAAAATGAAATTTTAGAAGGTAAACAATCTCAAATTAATACGCATGATGGTGGAAAAAATTTTAATTTTGATAATGTTCAAGCTAGACGTGGTTTAGTTAGATTTGTAGTTAGGACTGAACAACCATTCACAATTTGTGAAAAAACAGGATATTTAGAATTTGTTTGTAAATATTTACAACCCGCATATAAATCTGTTTCTAGACATACATTAAAAAGAGATTGCATGGATATGTTTAAAGAATATAGACAAGCTTTAATTGATAAACTTAGTAATATTTCATCTAGGGTTAGTTTAACTAGTGATATATGGACTAGTACTAATGGTATAAGTTATCTTGTTATAACTTGTCATTGGATAGATGAAGATTGGTCTATGCAAAAACGAATTTTATCTTTAGATGTAATAGAAGAAGCACATAATTCATATACTATTCATAAATATATTACTAAAGTTTGTAAATTATATGGACTAGAAAATAATAAAGTTTTTGCTATTACTTTTGATAATGCTTCAAGTAATACTGCAGCTATTCCTCATTTAATTAAAAGTTTAAACCCTGTTATGCAAGGCATATTTTTTCATGCAAGATGTGCATGTCATATTATAAATTTATGTGTTCAAAGTGGTTTTAGTTCTAGTGGTACTGGTACTGGCATAGGTCCAATTGATAAAATTAAAATTTTAGCAAAATGGATTCGCACACCAAGTAATAAACGTGAATGGAAGCAAATTTGTATAACAAATAATATACCTGTTAAAGCATTTCCACTTCCCGTGGAAACAAGATGGAATTCACTTCATCGTTTGCTTTCTTCTATTTTACCTTATAAAGAACTTGTTACTCCTTTTTATAACAATTATACAAGTAGCACACATTTAGTACTTTTTGAAGAAGATTGGACTTTTATTGAATATTGTGTTGATTTATTATCTACTTTTAAAGATGCAACCGAAAGATTTTCAACTCAATTTTATCCAACTACACCGTATTTTGTTCCTATTATCTACACAATGTTTGACAAATTTGTAAAATTTAGGAATCATGAAACTTTAAGTTCTTTTGTATATGATATGGAGGAAAAATTTAAAAAATATTGGGAAATAATTCCTCCTATTTATTGTATTGCAACTTTACTAGATCCTAGTCAAGGTGAGGTAAATATAGAAAATTTTTTTTATTGTTATAAAGAATTTCTTGGTCTTGATTCTATTGAGGATCAAAAGTCCTCAATTAACAATCTTTTTCGAGAATTGTTTAATGTTTATGAAACAGAAAGGGAGCAATTCAACTTTAATCGAGAAGAAGAAGATTCATACGAAGAAACCGAAAGTAGCAAAAAAGGAAAAGGAATTTTAAACGCAATTAAGGAAGCAGCAAAGAAGAGAATGAAGCTAAAAGGAAAAGCGAGCGGATCGGGATCGGGATCAACAACTCGACGAAGTTCTAGCTTCAATGAGCTAGGATTTTTCTTAAGTCAAGATTTTTCTGTAGATGATAACTTTGATCTTCTCCAATGGTGGAAAGAAAACCAAAAACAAATTCCAGTTTTAGCTTCCATGGCCCGAGATGTTTTTGCGGTGCAAGTTTCTTCTGTTGCTTCGGAATCCGCATTCTCGACGTGTGGAAGAATTATTGGAGACCATCGAACCACTCTTAATCCGGATTCATTGTGCATGTTAACATGCCTTAAAGATTGGTTTGATGCGGAATCGCGCAATGTCGAACTTGGAATGGCCAATGAATTTGCTGATAATAATTCAGAAGAGGAGGAAGAAATTTCTAAGGCAATCCGTATAAATTATGAAGAGTAGAGAATAATCTTTTTTTTTTTAAATTGTATGTAAAATTGTAAATAAGTTTAGTCATAGTGAATATTTTTATGGACTACGGTCCCGTGGTTTTTACCCTTCTAACTTTTGAAGGGGTTTTCCACGTAAAAAATCTTTGGTCTCCTTCTCTCTCCTTTTTCTCCTTTGTTGTTGTTGTTGTTGTTGTTGTTGTTGTTATTATTATTATTATTATTATTATTATTATTATTATTATTATTACATACCAAATTAATTAATGTTATACTTATATTTGTTTAAAATAAATAAATATTTAAAATACAAAATGAATTAATATTTTAAAAACATATTAAATAAATGAATAAATAAATAAATGAATAAATATTAAGTAAATGATATTTCAAATATAATAAATTATTTTAAATGCAAAATGAATATAATAAATGAATATAAATAAAGATATGCAAAATGAATATAAAATAATATTCATAATATCATTATTTGTATTTTGAATCAAATATCATTTTATCATAATATTATAATCATAATATAACTTTAATTTATTATAACAATAATTTTATTAGATAATTTTATAATAGTTTATTTTTACATTATTGTTACATTAATTAAATAAATTATAATATAACTTTATAATAAATTATTGTTAAATTAAACTATTAACATTATTTATTATAAAAATAAATTTACTACATTAAATTATTAAAATATATTAATATATATTAAAATAAATTAATATAAATTTTTTTAAAATAAAAATTTTAAAAAGAAAAAAAAATGGACCGAACCGGTTTAAACCGGTTCGGTCCGGTTTTGAGGCGAACCGGTCCAACGAACCGGGCCGGTTCGCCTCTTATAATTAATAGAACCGGCCCGAACCGGACCGGTTTTCTACCGGTTCGGACCAGTTTCAATTTGGTTAGGGCCGGAACCGGTGAAAACCGGCCCGGTCCGGCCCGTAACCACCTCTAGATATGCTATGTAAACGTAATGATGATTGGAATTCAAGCTTAAGTGTTACATGCATTGCATTTAGGATAATATAATTCTGCTTCTGCATTTATATTAGTATCATACTGAGCTGTGAATTGCTCACCCCTTATTTCCACATCTTTGCGGAGTATTTGAGCTAAACTCTACCATAAGAGCTTTTGTGTTGGCCTTTGAAGACGGTACCTAGGCTTGACACTAGCCTTTGTCCTCCAAACCCTATTTTGTTGCTTTTGAGTTATACAATCTTTGTACATCGCTTGTTTACATGCATAGACTTTAATTGATGCACAGTACATATTTTGTTCAATGAGTTGGGATGTAACTTAGGATCATATGACTATCAAACGCTATCTGGGATGTGATTATGTTTAGTTGACTGTATATTTTGTGGAATATGAAAATGTAATTGAGATAATTATAGATTTGTGTGTAGTACATGAGGCATATATATTGTGGATTATAGATTCCTTACAAGTGATTAATTAGGGAAAGTGATAAAATTTAAAGGGGAGATTTTCAACCCATTTCTTTGCTAGTTTATTATTTAAGTAAAATGACTATAGTTCACCTAGAGAGTTGAGTAAATAAACTCACAAATTAAAGTTTAAGCTATCAAGGCTAGAGTATAGTGGAAAGATCAATGAAATTAGTTTAGTGACTACACTGACACCAAATACAAACCAAAATTGTAAAGAAAAAAAATTTCATTCGTAAAATTAGGTAAATGGAATAAGTGTTAGTGTTAAGTGTTTGTCATAGCCTTTGGGTCATGACATGCATAGCAGCCCCATAACATGCAACAAACTCAGCCCCTATAGTGGAAGAAGCTAAAAGTGTTTGCTTAACATTCTTCTAAGAAATAGCTCCTCTTGTTAACATGATACCTTGAAGTAGACTTTATGTCATCCTGTGTGATAACCGAGAATTCCCTATTTTTGGAATTAAGGATTTGTAGCTGTGGAAGGGAAGAAGGAAGGATGATCGCCGGCCACCAAAAAAAAAAAGAAAAGGGAGAAGAAATCGAGAGAGAGAAAAGGAGAGCAGATCGATGACAAGGTAGAATGGGGGGTCGATCAGTGATACGACAAGAGCACCATTGCAGCGAGCACCCTCTTCCACCATCGGTGGTGTTAAACCGGAAGAACAGAGGCTGAATTGTGACGCCCCGGTCACCATACATTTCTTATTCATCTTTTTTTTTTTTTTACTTAACTTGATTAGATTTGCTTGTCAATGCCAATCATACTTTTCTTTCTTAAGCTTACTGTCTAAAAGTTCAATATAATTAATTCAATTAAAATAAAACAGACTAATGATACATGTATATATGTACCATCCGTTTCCACAGGATCTCATACATCATCTTAACTTAAATCCCCGACATCTTACATACATAAATGTTAGCTGTACTGTACCATAACTGAATTACAAGTTTACTTTGCATAACTACATAAGTATACCTTCTATACTACTTGGGAAGCGTCTCTTGAAGGTAAACTTTCAAAATCCACTCGTAGGCTCTTCTATTTAGAGCGAGGGATTACTTCAGATAGTCTGTATGAAAAATGTTTGTAAAAGGGTGAGTTTACGCTCAGTAAGAAAAATATGTAAAAGAGCGTGCTATGCCTCTATATGCATCTTTTCCTACTTGGCTCTATAATGTCATGTAAAGCATTATAAAGCGTGCATTATAAACCTCTTTCATGCATTGTTTGCAACCATGCATATTTCTTTCAATTGATGTAGGCAACATACTTTCTTGAAAACATCATGCATCAAATCATACTTTGTATGCTTCTTTTTAAAACATAGCATACATATAAAACATGCATCATACTTCTTCATGGAAAACATCTTACTTAAACTTCTTTCTTTGAAACGTTATGTTTCATATCATACGTTAAAACAAAACTTACATGCTTTTATAACGTAGCATGTTTCATATATTTCTTCTTATACTTTCTTTAAAACATCATATATAAACTTCTTTCCTTAAAACATCATACTTCATACTTCATACATACTTTAAAACATCATACTTCATAAACTTGCATCGAAACATACATTGTATTCTTAAAACATACATCATGCTTCGTTACTTTAAAACATACTTCATAACATACTTTAAAACATACTTTACATGCTTTTATAACATAGCATGCTTCGTGTACTTCTTCAAAACATATTTCAAATACTTCTTTGAAATATCATTTACATACATACATACTTACTTACTTCATCTTATACTTTCTCGAAAACATACTTCATATACTTCTTTTAAAACTTCTTGTACAAGTAAACCAAGTACTTTCGATTTCTTTATTCTTAGAAATCGCATATACATATAGTTTTTGATAACATAAAAACTATTCATACTTTTGTGGAGTTATGCACTGCATTATCATCATCATCATAATCATGTGGCGTACCCCGTAGGGCCAGGAATTCTCCCTTAGCCGAACATGAAACATAAACAGATTGGCCAACTGCGGGTGGCTACAGCCAACACTAGTCAGGTGTCCTCTGTAGCAACTGAGGCCTGACTTATGGTCCTCAGCCCTTAACATACATCATTTCAGGACTTGATCAGGGCCCCTACTAGAAACATGAAAGTGCATAATCTCAAAACATATGCCATGTAGCTTCTAGCCATGACATTTCATACTTTCAGAAAATAGGTTTGAAAACCTCTTTTTCAAAACAGGGCAGTCGGCTGGCTCAACAGGGCAGTCGGCTGCTGCTTCATATTTTCTTTTATCGAAATTATTTTCATTTAAAATTTCGATATTTTCTTCTTTGAAAACATATAAGGGCAGTCGACTGGTCCATATAGCAGTCGACTGGTTTTCAAACAGAATACTTCTTAAGAAATAGCAGTCGACTGGTACATATAGCGGTCGACTGTTTTTGAAACAGAATGCATCTCTAAAAATAGCAGTCGACTGGTCCTATAGGCAGTCGGCTGGTTTTGAAACAGAATGCATTTTCATAAATAGCAGTCGACTGTCTCATATAGCAGTCGACTGGTTTGAAACAGAATGCTTTTCTGGAAAATAGCAGTCGACTGGCATACATAGCAGTCGACTGGTTTGCATCGGTTTTCGGAAAACGACGTTTTGGTTGTCTCTAGGCAGTCGACTTCCCCTTTAAGGCAGTCGGCTGCTCCTAGCCTAATTGGTACTATGAGACAAATCCGAAAATGCATCTTTTCATGCACAAAATCAACTAGTGCTTTTCTCCAAACCACATAAAACAGTATAAAACATGCGGACATAGCCGCCTTACGTCCGTTACATAAATTCCTTACCTTGATTCCTTCGGAAACGCGAAATCACTTGGCGCGTAACCCTAGCTTTCACTCCTTCAAATCTGAAATCATCATATCAAAGCAAACCTTTAAGAATTTGCCATAAACATGTTATACTAATTCAGTACAACACCATACCATGAACATACTTGAACAAATCATCTTCTTCTCTTACCTTTTGCTAGTGACCAAAATCTCAAACTTTGAGATCTCTTCCAATACTTGGAATCAATCCACCAAACTTCAGATATAGTCTCGTCTAGTGACTAGGATCGTTTTTCGTCTAATAAACTTAACGATTTGGTTGCTAGACAAGGGTGTTTGTCAAGGGGACTATGGAAGAAGACTTGGAAACTTGGAGAACACGAGGGAGAGGGCTGGAGAGAAGCTGGCGTAAGGTGATAGCTGATGGGCTGGTGAGTCATGCAACTTCATTAATTGCATTCTTATCCCATCATCAATCTCAGCCATACTTTTCCTTGACTCCTTTTTGACCCATTAATTCTCTTCTTCCCTTTTGACCCAAGACCATTTGTCCATTTAATCTCCAATAATATTTCTGATTTAATTCTTGTCTTATACTCTTAATATTTTTCTGATATCAACCTAATAAATCATTTGTCTTATTGACTATCAACTTTCTTATTTCTTCCATACATCATGCATACATCATTCATACATTAGACTTCATATTCATTTAATTGGTCTTCTTTCTTCCTATTCCATTTATTTTCCTGACATCAATATTATTTGACTACTTGACTATTTAATCTTTCATCTCATTACTTCTTCCATATTCCATACATCCTTCATACTTTATAATTCTCATATTTACTTACTTCATTTAAGCCAAAATGCTTTACAATTATGGAGGAATTGCATGAAATTGGGGATTTCACATTCTCCCCACCTTAGAGAATTTGGTCCTCCAAATTCAAATCAGGTTATGTCTCAATTAGTTCTGGATACTCTTCCTTTTTCAAGCTATTTAGCTTCATGTAGCTCTTCCCATAGTGTGGTATTATCAATAATTTTAACCAATGGGATCATCATAAACTTCTATATCATATCTTTTCTGTTCAAAATCCCAAATGGCTTTTTCACATGACTTATATCTTTCTGTACTTCTAAGGTTTCATCTTTTATGACATAAGATGAATTTTGGATTATACTTTCGAAGCACTTACACTTTCTATTCTTATAACATTTCATACAGTGTCATCCCAATACTTGTATAATAGCTATTTTCATAAATAAACTCAGTCAATGGCAGATGGTCATCCCATGAGCCTTTAAAATACATAGCACCAGCTCTTCACATGTCCTCAAGCGTCTAAATCATGCGCTCGGACTGCTCATCAGTCTGCGGACGAAAAGCTGCGCAAAACTTTCAACTGAGATTCCATGGTTCCTTGCTAATCTCCTTAAATGAGAATTGAACCTGAAATCTCTATCACATGAAATTGCTCATTGGAACTCCATTTAGTCTAATGATGTTCTTTCATCTACATTTCTGCCAAAGCACTAAGTGCGTCCATAGACTTCTTAGGGAGGAAGTGGTCTTACTTAGCAAATCCGTTCATCAATTCTGGCTTAATCATTATATTAGTCATCATTCCCAATTTACTTCGAAAGCATAACATTTAGCTTAAGGCTTGTAGATTGCTCAAGCACTTCATACTTTCTTTTCATCGTATCAACCATTATTACTTCATGCTTCTGACTCATAACATTTGCCACCACAATGGCTTTCCTTAGGTGATATATCTCCACCTTCATAATCTTTTGGAAACTCGACTCATCTCTTCTATCTTAATCAGAATTATAGCCGTAATTTATTCACAATGGCTATCTATAATTTCTTTCTTTTGCTCTTTTAATACCCATATACTGATCACATTTTAAACTATTAGCATAGCTCTTTCAATTCATATCCAAAATATTTTCTTCCCATAGCATCAATCATGCCAATGAATAAATGTCCTCATTTCCCTATGGTACTCTAGGGATCAACCAGGAAGGATACTATAGTCGGCTAGGTAACCGAGTAGAGTATGGAAGGTACTTTAGAGCACCTGTCGTGTTCCGGTTCCTAGATGCGACTATAGGGAATAATTACCGTCATTGAGATAACTCATCTCTCATATTAATTCATATTCCTTTCAGAGTAATGCTTTTATAGCATAAAACATTTAAGTAGAATCAACTCATATAAGTCAATCATCATTCTCATTTATACTCTTTTCACATCGTAAACTAAAAATCCGTCACATAACCATACTACCTTCTATTAACTTTCTTTACAATTTAGTCAGATCATACAACATACTTTTGCCTTATATATCTTCAACATTTACATCATAGTTAACAGGTGTCTTTCCTTTCTCTTCAACAGTGGCCTTGCGTTGTGGTTGAGGGGTCTCCTCAGATTCCTCGAATGTCCTCAAGTCTCTCTTGGGACAATCTCTGATCATATGTCCTTGTTCACCACATCTGAAACATGTGCCACTTGCCAATCGGCATGGCTGTGATCTATGGAACTTTTTACAATGTTCACACCTTTGTCCTATACTCTTAGGTGAACTAGCTGAATGTCGGAATCTATCATCATTTATCTTGATCCCAGTAGCTCTAGGATTCCCTGTACCATAATCATTATAATACTTCCAACTCAATATAAATTCCACATAACCATTAAATTTAATTAATAATTCTTTTCTTAAAATTTACTTGCTTACCTATTGAGGCTCTTTCATATGGCCTACATCTCCCAGATGAGCATCCATCTTTCGAGATCTTCCTTTCTGACTTCCGCTTCATCGGTTTCTTACCTTTACTTTGGGTTCGAAAATCGTCATGATGAAACTCATAGTCCTGCTCACACAACTGAGCCTTACGGACTGTCTCATTATAAGTAGTGACAACCATATTATGCAACTTGGATTTGATAGGAGACTTCAGTCCTTCTATAAATCTGTATATCTTATATCCTTCACTCCTGATGGTCTCTCGATCGAATCCACTTAAAGAAATAAACCTTGACTCATATTGATTAACTGACATTGTCCCTTGAGTCAATTTCAAAAATTCGATCTTCAACCTAGTCTGATCAGTGCGTGGGATGTACCGCTCAGTAAAGGCTTCTAAAAATTTATCCCACGTAACCTCAACATGTTGGGCTTCCAAAAAGGCCTGAGTGGACTGCCACCAATACTTTGCATCATCCACTAACAGATACGCAGCCAAACCCACCTTTTCCTTTTCGGAACATAACATATACTCGAAAGATCTAGTGACCGCCTTCACCCAATTCACTGCGGCCAACATGTCCTTATCCCCCTTAAACTTAGGCGGATCCAGCTTCTTATATTCCTTAATCAAGGTCATACTGCAATAGGCTGTGAGATCCCGCCTTTCAATAACTGGGACTGGTGGGGGTAACTCTATCTGTACTGATGGTGACTGTACTATAGGAATGGCGAATGGTACACTTGTGACCATGTTTGGAAAGTTCGCCATAAACTGCGTAAACATAGTGGTCATATTCTCCACTTGCTTCTCCATCTTCGCTAACCTAGTGTTTGGGCTATGCGGTGGAGATGGTTGAGGAGACTGTGTTGGGGACTGTTCTACATAACCCCTTCCTCTTCCTTTCTCAACACCACTTCTACCTGAGCTCATTCTGTCGATAAAATCACAAAATTGAGCTATTTAGTATAACTTCAAACAGTTATACATCTTATATGTATTCAGATAAGTACAGTACAATTGGGGATATACTATACTTCTAACTCATCGACACTGGCAAACCTCAATCTAATTGCTCTGATACCACTCTGTGACGCCCCGGTCACCATACATTTCTTATTCATCTTTTTTTTTTTTTACTTAACTTGATTAGATTTGCTTGTCAATGCCAATCATACTTTTCTTTCTTAAGCTTACTGTCTAAAAGTTCAATATAATTAATTCAATTAAAATAAAACAGACTAATGATACATGTATATATGTACCATCCGTTTCCACAGGATCTCATACATCATCTTAACTTAAATCCCCGACATCTTACATACATAAATGTTAGCTGTACTGTACCATAACTGAATTACAAGTTTACTTTGCATAACTACATAAGTATACCTTCTATACTACTTGGGAAGCGTCTCTTGAAGGTAAACTTTCAAAATCCACTCGTAGGCTCTTCTATTTAGAGCGAGGGATTACTTCAGATAGTCTGTATGAAAAATGTTTGTAAAAGGGTGAGTTTACGCTCAGTAAGAAAAATATGTAAAAGAGCGTGCTATGCCTCTATATGCATCTTTTCCTACTTGGCTCTATAATGTCATGTAAAGCATTATAAAGCGTGCATTATAAACCTCTTTCATGCATTGTTTGCAACCATGCATATTTCTTTCAATTGATGTAGGCAACATACTTTCTTGAAAACATCATGCATCAAATCATACTTTGTATGCTTCTTTTTAAAACATAGCATACATATAAAACATGCATCATACTTCTTCATGGAAAACATCTTACTTAAACTTCTTTCTTTGAAACGTTATGTTTCATATCATACGTTAAAACAAAACTTACATGCTTTTATAACGTAGCATGTTTCATATATTTCTTCTTATACTTTCTTTAAAACATCATATATAAACTTCTTTCCTTAAAACATCATACTTCATACTTCATACATACTTTAAAACATCATACTTCATAAACTTGCATCGAAACATACATTGTATTCTTAAAACATACATCATGCTTCGTTACTTTAAAACATACTTCATAACATACTTTAAAACATACTTTACATGCTTTTATAACATAGCATGCTTCGTGTACTTCTTCAAAACATATTTCAAATACTTCTTTGAAATATCATTTACATACATACATACTTACTTACTTCATCTTATACTTTCTCGAAAACATACTTCATATACTTCTTTTAAAACTTCTTGTACAAGTAAACCAAGTACTTTCGATTTCTTTATTCTTAGAAATCGCATATACATATAGTTTTTGATAACATAAAAACTATTCATACTTTTGTGGAGTTATGCACTGCATTATCATCATCATCATAATCATGTGGCGTACCCCGTAGGGCCAGGAATTCTCCCTTAGCCGAACATGAAACATAAACAGATTGGCCAACTGCGGGTGGCTACAGCCAACACTAGTCAGGTGTCCTCTGTAGCAACTGAGGCCTGACTTATGGTCCTCAGCCCTTAACATACATCATTTCAGGACTTGATCAGGGCCCCTACTAGAAACATGAAAGTGCATAATCTCAAAACATATGCCATGTAGCTTCTAGCCATGACATTTCATACTTTCAGAAAATAGGTTTGAAAACCTCTTTTTCAAAACAGGGCAGTCGGCTGGCTCAACAGGGCAGTCGGCTGCTGCTTCATATTTTCTTTTATCGAAATTATTTTCATTTAAAATTTCGATATTTTCTTCTTTGAAAACATATAAGGGCAGTCGACTGGTCCATATAGCAGTCGACTGGTTTTCAAACAGAATACTTCTTAAGAAATAGCAGTCGACTGGTACATATAGCGGTCGACTGTTTTTGAAACAGAATGCATCTCTAAAAATAGCAGTCGACTGGTCCTATAGGCAGTCGGCTGGTTTTGAAACAGAATGCATTTTCATAAATAGCAGTCGACTGTCTCATATAGCAGTCGACTGGTTTGAAACAGAATGCTTTTCTGGAAAATAGCAGTCGACTGGCATACATAGCAGTCGACTGGTTTGCATCGGTTTTCGGAAAACGACGTTTTGGTTGTCTCTAGGCAGTCGACTTCCCCTTTAAGGCAGTCGGCTGCTCCTAGCCTAATTGGTACTATGAGACAAATCCGAAAATGCATCTTTTCATGCACAAAATCAACTAGTGCTTTTCTCCAAACCACATAAAACAGTATAAAACATGCGGACATAGCCGCCTTACGTCCGTTACATAAATTCCTTACCTTGATTCCTTCGGAAACGCGAAATCACTTGGCGCGTAACCCTAGCTTTCACTCCTTCAAATCTGAAATCATCATATCAAAGCAAACCTTTAAGAATTTGCCATAAACATGTTATACTAATTCAGTACAACACCATACCATGAACATACTTGAACAAATCATCTTCTTCTCTTACCTTTTGCTAGTGACCAAAATCTCAAACTTTGAGATCTCTTCCAATACTTGGAATCAATCCACCAAACTTCAGATATAGTCTCGTCTAGTGACTAGGATCGTTTTTCGTCTAATAAACTTAACGATTTGGTTGCTAGACAAGGGTGTTTGTCAAGGGGACTATGGAAGAAGACTTGGAAACTTGGAGAACACGAGGGAGAGGGCTGGAGAGAAGCTGGCGTAAGGTGATAGCTGATGGGCTGGTGAGTCATGCAACTTCATTAATTGCATTCTTATCCCATCATCAATCTCAGCCATACTTTTCCTTGACTCCTTTTTGACCCATTAATTCTCTTCTTCCCTTTTGACCCAAGACCATTTGTCCATTTAATCTCCAATAATATTTCTGATTTAATTCTTGTCTTATACTCTTAATATTTTTCTGATATCAACCTAATAAATCATTTGTCTTATTGACTATCAACTTTCTTATTTCTTCCATACATCATGCATACATCATTCATACATTAGACTTCATATTCATTTAATTGGTCTTCTTTCTTCCTATTCCATTTATTTTCCTGACATCAATATTATTTGACTACTTGACTATTTAATCTTTCATCTCATTACTTCTTCCATATTCCATACATCCTTCATACTTTATAATTCTCATATTTACTTACTTCATTTAAGCCAAAATGCTTTACAATTATGGAGGAATTGCATGAAATTGGGGATTTCACATGAATTGGTTAAGCAAAAAAAAAACATAACAATATAGAACGGTAAGAATATTATTATTATTATTATTATTATTATTATTATTATTATTATTATTATTATTATTATTATTATTATTATTATTATTATTATTATTATTATTATTATTTTGTTGAGTAATTTTGTGAAATTTTAAGTGTAAATATGGATTTGAATTTGTAGAAATTATATAAGAGTGGTTGAAGTTGACTGAGTTTGGGAGAAATTAAATCGCCAGCATTAACACTAGGTAAGATATCTTTGTAAAATAGTCGTAAATTTATACTGTGTTAGCTTGACTGAGGTATGAGGTTTCGAAGATAAATTTCAAACTAATTATGAATTGACTTGATTAAGGTTTCTGAGGTAGAATTGGAATTGTCTATAACTTAGAAATGATTAAGGGTTAAGATTAAATATTTTACTATATTAAATCAGTTGGTTTTGGATGTTGATAATTTAGTTTTTAATATATGGATAGTGATATGAGAAGTAATTAAGTATTTGGAATAAATTGGTTTGGAAATTGTGGCCGGTTGGATATATATAAAACTGTGTTTTTCATGCATGAGGGTTAGGACAATTATAGCTGTTATGCTACCGAAATTTTTATAAAGTTTTAAGTAAAAAAAATTATTGTTTTAAAAGTAATATATTTTGAAGACAATGATATGATTTGTATTATTAGGAAATTCATCGAAAACGATTAAATAAGTTTTGAAGATTTGAGAGTGCCTCGAATACCAAAGGAGCATTCGGTTGGTTAAGGGCACCGATGAATTCGGACGTAAATGAAATTTTGATGATTGTAAATATGTTAAAAAGAATATTGAAAGTACCAACATAGTTCAAATTGAAGGAAAATTGAAAAGACCATGAAATGACCACTTTGACCTTTGTAGGCATAAGGAAGTGTTCAGCCAAGGCATGTTCATAATGTTATTATGTGGATTTTCAGGATTTAATGGTTAAAAAATAATAAATTAAGGTTAATAAAATTATTAGTGAAATTAGATTGGGAAGAAGAATATGATTTATTTGTGATTTTCTTTGTTTGGTATTTAATAGGAAATAAAATAAATTAATTATTGAAATTAACAAAATATATAATAGAATATATATGGCATTGGTGAAGTTAGAGAAACTAATGAAATCTAACTATAGTTACGTTGCAATAATTAATAGAAAATAAAATAAATTAATTATAGAAATTAATAAAATAGAAGGTAGAAATTTAAAAGAAAATTTATTATAGTATGGAATTACAAGTATACTTTGGAATCTTTGTGCAGTGCTAGGTTCGAAGGATAAAAAGGTGTAAGTGGTGTTATCGAATATTTATACCGCACGGTAATCGAGGTAAGTGATAGGATGATATTTTGTAAATTTTATATGTGTTAATATATTTACTTAGACTGATGTTTTATGCCTAAAATAGCTTACCAATGTTTATTTTATGTTTTAGGTATTAAATATCAAAGTTGGAATTAAAAGGAGCTAAAAAGAGCAAAGTGCAGTATTTTCTGTCCAGTTCAAAAGATTGACAAATTTGACCTACTTAACGACCTGATCTCAAGAACTGGCCTTCATAAACGTTATAGAGGACTTCTCAAGGTTTTCGGAATATACAAGATCGCAAAAATTGGAGTTCGTTTGATGGGTCAAACGTCTGGACAAAATTAGTACGAAATTCTGGGCAGAAAAACGAGATTAAGAAGAAATTCCAACAAAGCAAGTTCAAGATAAGATTTTGTTGAGACAAGATAATTTCTTAATTTTATTATGTCTTAGATCTGTAATTAATTAATAAAAATAGGCCTTAAGAATTTTATTTAGAAAATAATTGTAAAAAGATGATGAGATAAAGGTAAGAGTTTGACTCGTTAAATTACTTGTTTCTCAAGTAAACTCTTATCTGAATCCCACATTGCTTAGGAAAGTTTTTTAAACTCTTCCTTAGGCCTATATAAAGAGCCTAAGGCTCTCATAAACAACATCCCTCACATCCCTGTTCCCTCTTTTAGTCTTGTAGGATTTTCTTTAGGGTTTTTAATAAAATTTTATTTTTTCTTTATTTTTAATTTGTTGCTGATTTCTTATTATTATTTTATAAAATTATTTTCTTTTTATTTTTTTCTTAACGATTTCATTCTTGAATATTTTTAGACTTTGCAATTTCTTGTTTTGTTTTTAATTACTGTTTGTTTGAATCTTATTAGATCATAATCTTGATTATAGATTTCTTGTTTGATATGATTAAAGATTGATAGTTTAATTGTTTATTGCATGATAATTTTCTTCTTTATAATATTAAACTTAAATTTTATGATCTTGAATATGTCTAGTGAGTAGTTTCTTATTCAGTTATGAGATAAATTGATTATTCTTTGGAAAAGTATGTTGTGAGATTCTTGAACCTATTATATAATTGTTGATTCGGATCCAAGATTCTCTGAGCACATTATAATGGTTGTTTGTTTGATTAGATAGGGTGCACACTATTTAATTAGATTAAAAAATCTACTGCCAGATTAAAAACATAAGTCCGTAATTGCTTGTGGATTTAATCACTAGGGATGGAAGAGAATTAAGGTTTAGATTAAATAAACCGAGCTTATGTGTTTGTTATCTAATGTCAACCCATATCTTTTTTGTTGTTAATGCTGCTACAACTTATATCTAGACAGCTTGTTCTAGGCAGGTTAAGTAGTTAGAGATTAGTTAAAGAGCTTGTTTTAACTAACGACTCAGTAAGGAAAGATGGTGTAACAGAGCTTGATGTTACGCTACGGTTGACTATTTAATTGACAGTAATATCCTGTAATCAATGATCAACATCAAAATCTAAGAGTGATTAATTGTCTCCTAACTGAAGCTTTTTGCTATTTGTTTTTTATATTTAATAATCCTTCCTTTCTATATTTTATACATATCTTACAAACCCCCAAAATTTCTTCTTCTTTCCCTGAACCCTAAAATTAAATTTTTAATTTAATAATTAACTTAAATAATTCAGTCTCTGTGGGTTCGAGCCTTGCTCCGCTATCTACATAGTAGAGGTAGGAAATTTTATTTTTGGTGATTGACGACACTCATCAGTAGGGAACATGTATAGAAGTTGCATAAGAGGTGTTTTACTTGCAATTGAAAAATTATCGAAAAAACCAAATTGTAATCGTTTCTGCACTCAATTCTCCTAAACAAGAAAATAGAAATTTACTTTACCTTCACATAAATATAAATATGATTTATTTGCATGAAATATATTATTATTATTATTAATTTACACGATATGATTTACAAAAATTAAATTACATGAAATGATTTATATGAATTAAATTACATGAAGTGATTTACATGAAACAAAATGAACAAATTGATTTACATGAAATAAATTTCATGAAATATTTAAATTGCATAAAATGTAATTTCTCACAATTTACCCTTTATGTTTAGATATATTATTGTGTAATTAAAGTTTTTGCATTGAGTTTTAAATAAATTTTATTATTGCTCAATTACAATAATTATTCTTTATATGATTTTGGACTGATTAAAGATAATTGCTATTTAAATAATTTCTACTGTAAATTATATGATTTATGAAAATGATTTGGATTGACTGAAGATAATTGCTATTTGAAAATGATTTCTACTGTTAAATGAAACAATTTATGAAAATGTTTTGATACGGTCGTTCTTTAGTGATCATGCATATTGTTATATGACTGCAAGACCCTGATCAAGTCCGTAGGTTACTGTTATATTGAACATGACTGTGGGAATTATGGTCAAACCCACAGGTTTCCACAGTGGGCACCTGACCAATGCGAAATGTGATCAACCGACGATGGCCATTCATTACCGATTACTATACTGAACCGTGCATGATTCTATTGGATGTGATTGTCTCCATTGTACTATACTGTTTTATCAAATTAAATTGTTTACTAATACTGAATTTTTTATTTATATTGAATGGTTTTTTGAGACTGAATTGTTTATCGATATTGAATTGTTTACTACACTGTTTACTAAACTGTTTATTGATATTGAACTGTTTACTGTGGTGTTTTTCAATTAATTGTTTATAAACTGTTTATATATTGAAATATTTCATGAGATGATTTTTATAGCATTATTTAAATAAATTGTTTATATAATGATATTGATTTTGAAATTTCATTGCATAAATTACCACATGGTTCATATTGATTTCATCACCAATTGTTTACTCCCCATAATCGCATCTAGGAGCCGAAAAACGAAAGGTACTTCAAAGTGCCCCCATACTCTATCTAGTTACCTAGCTGACTATAGTATCCTTTTTATACTGTTCCCTAATGTACCGTCAAGAAATAAATATTTTTATGGATTTTAATATTATAATTAATATGCTCTTTCATAATTATTAAAGTAAGTTATTTTTACTTAACTGCATATAGTACATGCTTTTATATATATTCTTATTAGGCTTTCCCCAAAGCTTACCCCCTTACTCACCATCCCAGATAGCCCATCAATGTACGTGCCAACCACTGTGACTGGCAAATAGCCCATCAATGTATGTGCCAACCACTGTGACTGGTTAGTCAAAGAAACTTTCTAAAAGTTTAAAGTACTTAGTGACCAGGTACATGTAGAACTGTTTATTTATGTTCAGACTACTGTATGCATAGCAATTATAAATAAATATCAGGATGTAAATAATATAGTCACTGATTAAAGAATGTATATGAATTTGTGGGATGTATTGAAATTGAATGGATGTTAGTAAAATTATAAATTTTATATTATAGTTTATATTTTGATTTCTTATTTATTTCTTATGGACTAAATAATTTAATAAGATAAAGACAAATATGAAATGAAAATTATAGATCGTACTTGCATTGACACCGAATGCAAACCAATTGATACCAAGTGATGAAATGAGAAAGATAGTAATAAAACGAAAAAAGTTAGTTCGAAATTTTATAATTCCGGACGTTACATCCTGACATCCAGCGAAGTCAGAATCTAGATTGTTTACTTTTTTTGTACACCAACATGTAATCCTTAGTCTTCTGCAAGTATCTTATGACTTTCTTGGCAGCAATCCAATGATCCATCTGGGGTTTGATAAATACCTACCAAGAACCCTTACTACACAAGCTCTATTCAGTCAAGTGCAAACTTGAGCATACATAATACTCCCAACCGCACTAGAATACGGTATATCTTTCATGGATTCTCTCCAAGTCATTCTTTGGACACTGATTGAAATTAAATCTGTCACCTTTCACAACAGGTGTTTCTCCACATTAAATCTCTGGAGCACACGATCAATGTAAGCCTTCAGTGAAAGTCCCAATGAACTTCAAGATCTATCTCTATGAATTTCAATCCCAAGAACAAAGGATGCTTCCCCAAGATCTTTTATATAAAAAGTCTTGGACAACAACTTCTTAGTTTCATTCAGTAGCCCAACATCATTACATGCAAGCAAAATATCATCCACGTACAACACAAGAAATACATACTTACTCCCATTGATCTTGAGATATATACATCAATTAACTTTATTTTCCTCAAAACCAATGGAAGTAACTATCACATCAAATTTTAAGAACCACTGCTAGGAAGCTTGTTTCAAGCCATAACTGAATTTCTTAAGTCGGCACATTAGATGTTCTTTCCCAAGCTCTTCAAAACCTTCAGGTTGTACCATGTAAACCTCTTCCTCAAGGTCACCATTCAAGAAGGTTGTCTTTACATCCATTCAATGAAGCTCTAAATCAAAATAGGCAATCAAGGCCATGATAATTCTAAAGGAATCTTTGGTAGACACCAGTGAAAATATCTTATTATAATCTACACCTTTTCTTTGAGTGAATCCTTTTGCCACTAATCTAGCTTTGAATCTTTCCCTTAGAATCTTTATTGGTTTTATAAACCCATTTACAACCTATCGACTTACATCCTTTTGGAAGCTTAGTAACTTCCCACACTCCATTATGTGGCATGGAATCCATCTCATCTTTCATTACATCCATCCACAATTGAGAATAAGAACAACTAACAGCATCATTAAAGGTCACAAGATCTACTACATGACTAATATCATAATCACTTTCTCCAAGATAAACTAAATAGTCATCTGAAATAGCAGATCTCTTGTCCCTAGTAGATATTCTTAAAGGCATCTCATTCTTAACTCATTGATTTTGAGAAACATTAATAGGATAAGTATTAGGATTTAAGGGATTTGCATCTTGCTCCTCATGATTTACTATCTCATCAATCATAGGCAAATTATCATTATGGGAAACAGGTAGGGAAATGTCAACATGTCTAATAGGTTCTTCTTCATTGACAACTTGATCTAAGACATCACTATCAACAACATCCAATTATAAAAAATTTGCCACCTAAGAGTCTATATTCCACGAGTAGGACAAAAGAACCAGTATCCCTTAGAATGATCTGGGCACTCTATGAAATAGCAACGAGTAGTCCTTGGTTCAATCTTTCTTTCTGAAGGGTTATAGATTCTAACTTCTGCAAGACAATCCAAATTCTAAAATGGTTCAAACTAGGTTTCTAACCTGTCCATAATTCAATTAGGAACAAATTTGGAAAGGATTCTATTAAAGATGTACAAAGCAGTTTTAATGGCTTCACCCCAAAGAGACTTAGGAAGTTTAATTCTACTTATCATTCTCCTCGTCATATCTTTGAGAGTGCAATTCCGCTTTTTAGCTACATTATTTTGTTCAGGACTATCAAGCATAGTATATTATGGAACAATTCCACATTCTTGTAAGTATTTGACAAAATGGTCCCATGTGCTACCTAATTGCGCCATGTTTGCCATAATACTCACCCTCTCTATCAGACTTTACAATTTTGATATCCTTCCCTAATTGTTACTCTACTTCAGTTTTAAAAATTTTAAATTTTTCTAAAGCATCAAATTTTTCATTAATCAAATAAAGATAACCATAGCAAGATAAGTCATCAATAAATGTAACAAAATATTTGTTACCACACAAGGTAGAGGTAAGAGGTCCACTAATGTCAGTGTGAATAATCTCCAAAAGGTCAGAACTACGAGTTGCCCCCTTTTTCTTAGTTTTGGTTAGTTTACCCTTTATGCAATCAGCACATGTGCCTAATTCACTAAAATCTAGAGAAGGTAAAATTTCATCTTTTATTAACCTGTCAATTCGTTTATTTGAAATGTGACCTAATTTGTTATGCCATAAGAAGGAAGACTTTTCTTTTATAAAAGACCTTTTAGACATATGTTTTCAACATTCATGCAACAATATTCATTATTAGGAGCTAAACTCAATCTATATAAATTGTCAACAAGCAAAAACTGTCACATCCTGTATATACAGTATTACACACTTTTTCCACACATTTTATATGGTTAGGCTGTTTGTGATGTCTTATTTCCTTTTTCCTTTCTCATAATAATCATTTAAAATTTTAATTTAAAATTTAATATATGTAATATTTATATATTGAAATTTATTTATCATTTACATCCCATGTTCCTTATACAATAATGAAGTACTGTAACACAAATATGAACATATAAAATTATATGATTATACCTCAAGGATATAAGCTTGCTGCCTCGGGGCACTAAATGCTCAGCCAACAATCCTCGGATGCAAATTACGTAGTCACTGGAAGTACTCTGTAGATGTTAAAATAAAAGGGTGAGCAAACTACGGCTCAGTAAGAGAATTGTACGTAAAACTAGATATAAAAAATCTATATGAAATGAAAACCCTTACTTTCCTATAAGTGCTCTAAGAATCGAAATAGGAAGGATAACATAGTCGGCGAGGGATCTGGATGGAGTAAGGAAGGTATTTTAAAATACCTGTCTTGTGCCAGAACCTAGAAGCGACTATAAGGAGTAAATATTGTTGTTGGAATCAATCATTATCCATTTCATTTCATATCCTTTTCAAAATAATGCTTTTATAAAATAAAGCATTTAAATAAAATAACTAATATTCGTATATTCTTTAAGTAAGAATATTAGTTTAAATATATCATAATTCTCATTTAAACTCATGCCACATGTCACTGTACAAATCATAAACAGTACGATACATCATGTAGCACAGTAAACTGTTAGAAATCATTTTCCCTTTTCTGTAAAAACATATTCATATACCTTTGCACTTAAACATATTTTCCATATTACATAATATTTCATATCTCATAAAAGTGGAGACTAAGGCATCACCCAGAATATATCATGCTAGAGAGAAAGTACCCCTTAGGGCAATAATAATCATGTCAAATCTATGGCCATAGTTTAGGAAAGTCCTCAGTTGAACATGTTGACTCTATAAGCTATACCGAGAGGGGGTGAATCGGTTTTTCACTAACCTTAAGTTCGTTTTTCAGTTTTTCTAAATTCTCTAGCCTATATTGATATTTTCTAAGTTCTCTAGGCTACTCAATTATGCAATATAAATTCAAAACAATAAACACAAATATAATTGCAAATAAGTAAAGAGAGTAAGGATAGAGAAATGTACACAAGTGATTTATAGAGGTTCGGCAACCTTGCCTACATCCTCTACCTTGAGACGCTCCCAAGGATTTTCCCCAAATTCACTATCTTTGAATTTGTATTACACTCCCTCTTTTTCTAGGCTAAAGAGAAACCTCTCTCTTTTTCTAGACTCAAGAGAAACCTCCCTCTTTTTCTTAAGCTATACAGAAACCTCTCTCTTTTTCTTAGGCTAAAGAGAAACCTCTCCTTTTACAAGGAATGTTTGTGTTTACAAGAGATGTAATCAAAGAAGACCTTTAGATAGGCAAGTGATTACAGAGATTAATCACAAGAAAAAGCCTATACAAGATTTGTGCTAAGCTATACAAGAAATATGTGAATGATGGAAGATGAAGACTTTGTAGCTCTTGATTTGTTGTTGAGGCTTGAGGATTTGAGGAAAAATGAGTATTGTAGTTGCTGAGTGGTTCCTCTTCCTTCCTTTAACTTCTAAGCCTCTATTTATAGTCCCTTGGATGGTTTGTGAACGTTGGTTGGAGCCAAAACAGAAACTAGCCATTATATCTCACAAAAACTAGCCGTTTGAGGCTTTCTGCCATAAAGGGATCGATCCCTTTCCTCAGGGGATCGATCCCTTTGATTAAGGGATCCACCCTTTGATCAAGGGATCCATCCCTTACAACATTCATTTGCCTTTTCTAGGTCTTTAGGCATTAAAAACATTCTAAAACCAATTTTGATTATTTTTAAATATGACATGACTTTGAAAACATGAATTTGAGTCCAAAAAATTTATCAAGTAATTTTCTTAAAATATATTCAATAATTTCATAAGAAAATTAGTTAAACCAATAATTAAAAAATGTTTTCTAAATTGATTAAAGCCAATAAAGATATTCAATTAAATCATGATTTTATATTTGATAAAAGCACTTAATATGGTTTGTGAAAATCATAATTGATAAAGCAAATTTACAATATGAATCAAACATTTAAGATTACTTAAGTTTTTGTCATTTCAGAATATATATGTCAATTTAAAGCTAACAATCTCCCCCTTTTTGATATGACAAAACTTAAGGTAAATTTGCTTTGAAAATTCTTTGAAAAATAAATACTCCCCCTTAAATAAAGGATGATTTTGTAAAGCTCCCCCTTAATATAAGCATGGTTTTCAAAAAAAGTTTTCAAACCTCATTATTTCTCCCCCTTTTTGTCATAACAAAAAGAAGGGAAAAAATTATGCTCCCCCTAAAAATATGGCTTAAAAAAATGTGAGAACAAAGAAATATGCTCCATCCAACAAGAAATATGTTAGTACATGGGACTTATAGCACAAATTAATAAGTCAATGTCCATAAATAGTATGAAATGTTTAGGCATGCAATGGACAAGGCATATGAAATGTTTAGGCATGCAATGGACAAGGCGTATGAAATGTTTAGGCATGCAATGGACAAGGCTTATATTCCTATACCAATTGTTTATAAATAATTTTGCAAGTTCTTAATTGGTAAATAATGAAACAAGTTGTTTATAAATTATCTACTGAGTCCTATAACTTGCTCATTTCAATCTTATCAAGCACCTAAGTATGTCAATTTTTCTCTAAGGTCCAACTAAGGTGCATGGCAATACATCATGATTATGAGCTAAAATTAGATGACAAATTGTATGCATTGAGCTCATAAATCATTTTCAAGAAATATTGTGCATAGAATTAAATCATACATCAATTAATCACAAATTCTAGCATAAAAGTGTTTCATGCAAAAGTGTCTTATATGAATTCTTCCCTATTTGTCATTTCAATCTAAGGAGCATGAGAAGAATTGTCAATTTAAAGCTCATACCAATAGTCAATTTAGTTTTAGCTTACCAATTGTTGAAAATATGGTTACCAATGATACCAATTGTTATTTCAATCCAAATACCAATTGTTACTAATGGTTGACTTAGACATTTTGCATGAATCCAATATTTATGTGTAGTGTGTTCATGTCAAGAAAATAATCATTCTAAATATGCAAGAATGCAAGAACACAATCACACATCATCAAATATGCATATGGATTAATTGAACATTAGCACACTATCATAAAGTATTAATCCATCTTCATATTCACAAAATTATACCATATGGAAGATTCAAAAAGTCAAGGTATTCAAGCAAACACATTTTCTTCCATGAAACCAATGAATCCTATGCTCAATTTTCCATTCAAGATCTTAACCAATTATGAGCAAGGGAAGATTACCATTTTAATCAATTCAAAGCAATATCCCTAGTTAATTTTAACGTTTAAGGTTCCAAAGGGTATATGCTATTTTAACTAAAATGGATTTGTCTAAATAAATCAATATCATGCTTAAGTATATTTTAACAATAAAATCCATAATTTATGAGTGAGGTTAAGCACATAATATCATAACAGCAACTATTCTCATCTTATAGGCATAATTATTGATTTAACTTAAGCAAACATGCATGTTCAACATCAAAACAATCAAGATTCAATGTATGTATATCAATTGTTGGTGTTGTCATTAAAGCTCAAATTCTTTAATAATTTGGTCATAAAGAATTAATTTCATGGATGATGCATTTGAACATTTAAGATCCATTTATCATTACACATTGTAGGCCAAAGACAATTATGACTTTATACCAATTGTTGAATTTATATTTGAAATCAATCCTTAAGGTCAAGTTTTAATCATTTTTTCATTAAAGTATATGACCTTAACTATTCATCTTCCACTAGATGTATAATTATTATGAAGACTAGTGTGGAATAGATGAGTCAAGCTAAGAGACATAATCCTATAAGCATGCTTAACTAAGATGAACAAAAGATATGATCAATAGTCATTATGCACAAGTTCATCAAATTCTCAAATATATACACAAATCATTGAAATAAATCTCAAAATTATGTTTAAGCATTCATTGAAAATATACTTCAAGATTATTTCAAGATTTATGCAATTCATGACCATCTTCAATGAGAAAACTGATTTTGCACTTGTGAGCTCAATGAAAAATGATATTGACTGTTGAAAGTGATACCAATTGTTGGAAATAATACAAATTGATGGAGTCGAGGCATGATATCAATGAAAAATGATTTTTCATATTGAAAGGATCATCACAAAGAAGTTAAAACAATGAATTTTATGCTTATACAAAAGATAGTGTGCAACTAACAAAAGATCCTCCCAAATTTTGGTTTAAACATGTAGGAAAGCCCTTTCTGGCTTGGGGGGGATCGATGCCTAGAGGAGAGGGATCGATCCCTCATACATTTTCTGCTGTTTTTGACAGAAAATCCAACCTTTGAGGTGCCAAAACTTGGTTTTTGAGTATTTTAAGTCCAAGTAAGAGTTTAAACATTTGTGTAACATGATTTTAGACTTTGTATGAATGAAAAATATGAATGAAAAACCATTTTACAAATGATTTTGCAATTTTGGAAGAATTTACACAATAAAATGCATTTTTGGTCTCAAAGAAGGTCATTTTGAGAGTTATGCATATTTTGACAAACCTGAAGCATTGGAAACCACGAATATGTCAAAACAAACTTGTTCACATAGGTTTTAAGCACATATATCATTAAAGCATACATCTTGTGAACAACATGTCATGATTTCCAATATACAAATTCTTCATTAATGCTCATGACATGGCATTTTGCATAAGTGACATATTTGCTAATTTGAGGCAAGTAAATACATTATCAACACATAGAAAACTTGCTCAAAATGCAGAAATCCAATAATCATTTCAAAATCACTAGACATGCCTTTCATCCAATCATCAAGAATTGTCCATCAAACACTCAACAATCATTTATCATGCATTTTGCTCAATCATAATGCATCATGAATCATTAACCAAATTTCTCATCAAAGCACAAATAATCAAATAAAAATTTTGAGAAGTAAGGAATTAAGCTTACAATACTCCTTTGCTAGAGAATGCTTTGCTTTGAATTGTTGAATCCACCTTTAGCTATTCTTTGAGGAATTATTGTGACCTAGCCAAGGATGAATCTCCAATCTCTTTCTCTTTCATATTGGCATATGCAAACTCCATGAGGATGTGTTGAGCATTTAAACACCATTGTTCCATTGTATTCCCATGCTCTAACACTCCTACAATAAACAAATTTATACATGCTTTGGTACCCAAATTTTCTTGGGTCCATGAGAGTCAGTGCAAATAATTTTTGATCCTTTTGGGATCCATTTCAAGCACAATTCATCATTATTTACAGCATGCTTTGGCACGCATATTTTTCTAACTACTCTTCCTCTATATGTGGTTTTTCTATAAGTGCATGCTTGTGAGGTGTGGCCTATCCTTTTGCAAAGTAAGCATATGAGAGATGTATCATGCATAGAATTTTTGCTTACTAGGAAATTCTTTAGGTGAGTTTCTTTTTGTATTGCATTATAACCTAACCCATCTTTATCAAAGAAGGCTCTTTGGGTCTCTAACATATTATCTAACTTTTGTTGACCCATGTAGAATCTAGAAAATGAGTTTTGCAAATTTATATTCTTTTTCTTAACTTCATCAATTTCTAGATTTGCTTCTTCTAATTTCCTTTCAAATTCTAGCTTAGCATTTGTCAAGGCTTCATTTTCTATTTTTAATTTAGCAATGATTTTCTTATATTTGGAGTTCATGCATTGAAATTCATTTGCTAAATCATTAAAGGCATTTTGTAGTTCACTAAAGGTATAATCATTATTTTCACTAGAACTATAACTAGCCTCATCATCACTAATGGCCATAAAGCATGAGTAGGCTGGCTCATTATCTATGTTTTCTTCATCAGAGCTATCACTATCGCTCCATGCAGCCACAAATGCTTTCTTCCTAGGCTTCCTATCCTTTTCCTTCCTAAGTAAGGGGCAATCTAGCTTAGTGTGACCCGGTTCATTACATTCATAACACACTAAGAGGTCCTTTTCTCTTCTACTTGACTCCCCTCTTTGATGTCTCCTATTATTTTCTTTTTCTTTCATTCTCATGAACCTATTAAATCTTTTGGCAAACATTGTCATTTCCTTTTCTTCCTCATTTCCTTTTCTTCCTCATTTCCACTCTCGTCACTATCATCTTCAATGATCTCATGAGTGGAAGACTTAAGTGCTACTCCTACTTTCTTTGAAGGCTCTTCATTTCTTTTTAATTTCATTTCGTATGTAAGTAAGGAGCCCATAAGTTCATCTAGAGACAAGGTATTTGGATCCTTAGACTCTTCTATTGCGGTTACCTTTGCCTCCCAAGATTTTGGCAAGCTATTCAAAATTTTCTTAACCATTTCTACATTGGAATAGCTCTTGCCTAATGCCTTAAGTCCATTGATTATGTCATTAAACCTAGTGTACATTTCATTCATGGACTCATTTTCTTTCATTCTAAAAAGCTCATAATCATGTGTGAGCATTCCTACTTTGGTCTCTCTAACTTGATTTGTCCCTTCATGTGTAATGGCTAATTTGTCCCATATTTCCTTGGCATTTTCACATAGGGAGACTCTATTATATTCATTTAGACCTAATGCACAAAAGAATGTGTGCATAGCTTTGGCATTCAATTGTGCCAATCCCGTGTCATTGGTGTCCCACTCATCTTCACTCTTAGGGACATCTTTTCCATCTACTTTCTTCATTTGGATTCTAGGACCATTGACTATTACTCTCCACACTTCATAGTCATTTGATTGCACAAATAACATCATCCTAATTTTTCAATAAGAGTAATTCTCACCATTGAAGAGTGGAGGTCTAACTAATGAGTGTCCCTCTTCTCCTAGGGGTGTGCTTACATTCAAGTGAGCCATTTATGATCGTTTTGCTCGATAGAGGTTTGTCTAAATCAATCTCGAGCCCAAGCTCTGATACCAATTGTTGACTCTATAAGCTATACCGAGAGGGGGTGAATCGGTTTTTCTAAATTCTCTAGCCTATATTGATATTTTCTAAGTTCTCTAGGCTACTCAATTATGCAATATAAATTCAAAACAATAAACACAAATATAAATAAAAATAAGTAAAGAGAGTAAGGATAGAGAAATGTACACAAGTGATTTATAGAGATTCGGCAACCTTGCCTACGTCCTCTACCTTGAGACGCTCGCAAGGATTTTTCCTAAATTCACTATCTTTGAATTTGTATTACACTATCTCTTTTTCTAGGCTAAAGAGAAACCTCTCTCTTTTTCTAAGCTCAAGAGAAACCTCCCTCTTTTTCTTAAGCTAAAGAGAAACCTCCCTATTTTTCTTAGGCTAAAGAGAAACCTTTCCTTTTACAAGGAATGTTTGTGTTTACAAGATATGTAATAAAAGAAGACCTCTACATAGGCAAGTGATTACAGAGATTAAGCACAAGAAAAGGCCTATACAAGATTTGTGCTAAGCTATACAAGAAATATGTGAATGATGGAAGATGAAGACTTTGTAACCTTGATTTGTTGTTGAGGCTTGAGGATTTGAGGAAAAATGAGTATTGGAGTTGCTGAGTGGTTCCTCTTCCTTCCTTTAGCTTCTAAGCCTCTATTTTCCCTTGGATGGTTTGTGAACGTTGGTTAGAGCCAAAACAGAAACTAGCCATTATATCTCACAAAAACTAGCCGTTGGAGGCTTTCTGCCATAAAGGAATCGATCCCTTTCCTCAGGGGATCGATCCCTTTGATTAGGGGATCCATCCCTTTGATTAGGGGATCCATCCCTTACAACATTCATTTGCCTTTTCTAGGTCTTTAGGCATTAAAAACATTCTAAAACCAATTTTGAGTATTTTTAAATATGACATGACTTTGAAAACATGAATTTGAGTTCAAAAAATTTATCAAGTAATTTTCTTAAAATATATTCAATAATTTCATAAGAAATTAGTTAAACCAATAATTAAAAAATGTTTTCTAAATTGATTTTAAATCATGATTTTATATTTGATAAAAACACTTAATATGGTTTGTGAAAATCATAATTGATAAGGCAAATTTACAATATGAATCAAACATTTAAGATTACTTAAGTTTTTGTCATTTCAAAATATATATGTCAATTTAAAGCTAACAGAACACTGATAAGGTGCTAACCGGGACTAAATACATATCACATCTCACATATCACGTATTATGTATCACATATTGGCATAATATGGGGCCTAGCAGTCTCAAAATAGTATTTTCATAATCATCTCACCTTTATAGAAATAATTAAAATCATAAAGTGAATATTTATAGAGAATAATTTATAAAATATTCACTCTTCATCTTTTAATCTCATAAACCATATCATATGCTATAATACATGTAAGAGGAATATTCTGTATTCTCACTTCCAGTAAAATTGATAACATGAATATTTAAATAATATTTTTTAGTATATTTATGTTTTATGAATAATAATAAATTCCTTATTTTCAGGGCTAGGAAATCATCAAATCATGTAATTAAATATTTTCTAATATTTTTAGAAAATATTCCAGAAAATTTCGGTAACATATCAGCTTCTAACACTCTAACCCTCCTGTAACTCAAACATAATTCCATATATAGCAAACAGCCTCAATTAAATAGATTTCCATGCATTTCATTTCAAAAATATTATTATAAATTTTTATGCATAATAATTATGTATTCAAAATATCGCTACAGCTTAATACGCATCCCTTACTTGTATAGCATATCCGATCTCTTTATACACACCACTCGATATCCGTTATTCCTAAGCTGCAGATAATTCCACCAAAATTATTAGCTTAATAAATACTTATTTTTAAGCTATTATTTATATATAAATGCAGCCTCTTTAGACACTTTAATTATTTTTGCAGTATAATTTCTACTGGTAGTATAACGTAACTTCTTCGTTTTGCGTCAGATTTTAAATTTGAGTATACCGGCATACTCCTTGTAATTCCTACAGTCTAATAGCACCTTAAATTCATCAAATGCAGCCACAATTCCCCTTCCCCTTTGCTTGACCGAAAATGGCATCTTGCCATACTTATGGTTTTTCTTCCATTTAACTATTATTTATAGTTTAAACCTTAATTTCCTTTAATTTATCATCCTTTTTATGCCTTAAAATTCATAGAATCCTAACTCTCCATTAATGGCTGAAACCCTTGGAGTGTACTTGAGCATGATTTAAGTCAATTTAATTAAATCAAATACTATAATCATGCTTAACACATATAAATTCTTCATTAACTACCATTAAAATCAAAGGAAAGTAAAACCATGAAAATACCTCTCTTGGCCGAATTCCTTGGCCTGTTTTTTTTTTTAATTTTGCCACTTATTCAAAAGGCTATGGGTTATAACATCCCGAATCCACAGTATAATATAATATTTACTTATAAAATCACACATTTTCACCGGTTGGGCTATCTGTGATACTTAACCATCCGTTAATCACTTTAGTAAAATTAGTACTCTTATTCATCGTACCAATATGGAAGTATGTATTGTTACATTATTTCCTTAAGATATATATATATATATATATACACATTCCCTTCTACTCAAAGTAGTACTGTACAAATTCACTGAATATATAAAAGAAAATCATATACCTTCGATATCGAAAATCTGCTAATTCTAGCAGTCGATAATCTTTGGAAGGTAATTCTCTTAATCCAAGACCAACAACCTGTGGAGTGGAAAATAAGAGGTGAGCGATGACGCGCTCAGTAAAGAAAGTGTATGCTGCTTTATAAAATAAAAACTATATCCCACAAAACGTTTATTTTCCCCAACAGCATACCCAGTAGGAAAACAGTGGATATAGTAAATAGTCTTTAATATTCAAATCACTGGCTAAACAGTTTACGATATAATATAGTAAACAGTAAACAGGATTCAGTAAATCCTTTCAGTAAACAGAAATCAATAAGTTGAGACTAGGCATCACCCTACAATTAAATCATGCTATCATCATTCCCAAAGGAACGCATCGTTTCCGAAGAAACATAGTAATCATCCCCATAGGGATACAGTAGATCTATGGCCATGGTCTATTTTGTGACGTCCTGAGGTGCACCCGCTGGTCCACCTACCCGAGCCATCGCCCCAGGCGAGTCACTTAGTTACATGAAGAGTAATGCATGAAACTCGGGGCCTAAAGTCTCAAAAATCACTTTATATCTCATAAAGAACCTTTAAGGAATATTTCACATATTTCATCATTTCTTTAAAATGATTGTTTTTCCAAAAAAGTGTTATGTTTTCTGTTTACAAAACATAGTAAAAATAGCTCGTAATCTCACCATTTTACACTTGAGAAAACATGAGTTAAATTAGCTCGCCCATGGTCAGCTTGCCCATTACGACTCGCCCATGGTCAGCTCACCCATTACGACTCGCCCATGATCAGTTCACCCATTATGGTTTGCCCATGGTCAGCTCGCTCATAAAAATATTCGCCCGAAGGCTAAAATATAAGATTATTAGGGTTTGCCCATAATGGTTCGGGGTCGCCCATAAGATTATTAGGGATCGCCCATAAACACTAGTCTTTCAAAACCAAGGGGTCGTCCACTTTTGGCTCGCCCGAAATATCACAAAAAGGGGTTGCCTATCTTTGGCTCGCTCGGATTTTTATTAAAACATGGGTCGCCTTTCTTTGGCTTGCCCGAATTTTATTAAAACATGGGTCGCCTTTCTTTGGCTCGCCTAGAAACAACATAAGGGTTGGCTTTATAGCTCGCCCAAATCATGGTCTGTGAAAATAGTTTATCAAACCAATGCATGTTTCAAACCAAATCATTTTTTCAATATTTCCATAAAATTTAACTCCACAGAACATGCATTCACTTCACACACATCTCCCTTACCTGGTCTTACGAAACCGTGCTTCCCGGTAACGTCTACCGAAATTGTACTTCTAGCTTTGTTTAACCGAACCAACACAACTCAAAGTTGTTGTTGTTTCCTCCCTCGTCAGTCCTTCATTTCTTGGTTTCTTGGAAGGTTTGAGGGTGAAGGAAAGATGTATAAAGTAGTGTTAAGTGATTTGATAGCAAGAAGGTGAAATCTTGCAACTTAAACGTGAGATAGGCAGCAAAACAAAGCAGAATTTAACAGCAACAACGTCGGGCATGAAGAGGAAATATGTTGGAGTTCTTGGTTTCACTTAGTAAGATATATATATATTCTATCATCAAAGCCTCGTAGCTTCTTATCATTTTCTTCTTCATTATGTTGTCTGATGGTTCATTAAATGGTGAAGAAAATAGTAGCCGAAAGGTAAGTGGCGGGGTGCACATTTTTCTGCTTCCATTAAATGATGAAGAAAACCGCAGCCAACAAGAACAGCGTGCAGTGATTTTGTCCATCCCGTTTTTCTTGACTTATTTGCACATTTGTCTTATTCCTCGTCCAATTAAAACACATCTCATATTGACTTAACATTTCTCTCTTCTCATTTCGTCCAACACAGTCGACTTTCTCTCAAATCAGAAGTGGCGTGTAGCAGCAATTTTCTGCTGCCCATTGACTTATTCTTCATCCCTTTTTACATACATCTCCACCAATCAAAATAATTTACAATTATGGTGTACAGTGTAATAAATTCGAGTCTCACATGGGTATAGGTGAAGAGAGGAAAGTGAGTGGAAGATGCTTGTAAAAGAAAATTTTGTCAAAAGTGAGTAGTTAATGCCTTGTAGAAAATTTCTTTTTCTTTTCTTTCTTTTTTTCTTTCTTGTTTGGATATGGTTGACAAGAATGAGAGGGGAAGATAAGTGAATAGTGCCGGCTGTAGCTGGTGGAATTATTTAGTATTTTCTAGACATATGAAAAATGACGAAAATGCCCTTACTTATGAGATTTTCGGACAAGAATGCCCTTAAGCTTCTGTAATTTTTATAACCATGTAATTGCACTCCAAAAATTATTATTAAACGTATTTTGATAAATGGTGGTGGTTTGGTTCGGGTTTGGACCTATCGTGAAGGTGAAATTATAAAAATACCCTTATCAGGTAAATAGCGTAAATTTCTGATTTAACTATTGATTCAATCTATCTATTAACGTAGCCCAGAACTTATTTTCATGTAGAATATCATGCTATTTTTACTTTGTCCAAATTCATTTTAGATTAGGCACAATTTACGAAAATGCCACCGGGCTATGTACTTAATCGTCATTTTTCAATTTGTTTTCGTACTTCTCAAAAATAATCAAATAAAGGATTTTAAGTTTGAAATTCTTCCTGTAGGCTTATTAGACTCTCTGAATATTATCTGTCCGGTCTCATATCCATTCGGGCATTGTAGAGTTTTGGGACCCACCTTACTGTACTTGCTCGTACTCGCAAAATACACAGGAATGAACAGTGGTGAGTATCCCTACATGTGTAAGAGTACCTGAATATATGGTTCTCACAAAACATTCCCACAATTTCAGAATTCAAAATAAGATTGACTTTTCTATTTCCAATCTCAAAACAATATCCAAATTTATCCAAAACAAAAACTGAAATCAAGTTTCACCTAAAAGATGGCACATATAAAACATTTTTCAAAACAAGTTGAAAACCAGACTCTAGGTTCAAACTAATTGTTCCTATGTAATCGACTCCTACTTCAGCATCATTTCCAACTCTTAACTTGGACTCCTTATCACTTCGCTTCCATTTGCTTATGAACCCTGCAATGTAATGGCAACATGAGTAGTTGCACCACTATCAAGCCACTACGAATTAGGTGGGGCACTAACAAAATAGGATTCAAAACAAACGAGAGCAAGTGGATCGCCTTCTTATTTATTACATTTTTCTAACCAATTTTTGTTTTTGTAGCAATCTCGCTTCATATAACCTTTCTTGTTGCAAGAGAAACACTTAATATCTTTCTTAATGGCAGCATTAGGACCTCTAACTTCTTTGGTTTGACCATTACCATGCCCTTTGTTGTCCAGAAATCTCTTAGGAGCACTAAACTTTTAAGATTTTCTAAAATTTTTGCAGGAGTTTGGTTTGGAATGGGTGGTTACTAAGGTAACATCACCCTTTCCTTTCTTGTGTTTTTCTTCCTCGGAGACACACTTACAAATAAGGTCATTAACACTCCAAACATCATCCATAACATTATAAGCATTTTGATTTGGGTGAACTTAATGGGTAAGGCATTGAGAGCATGGTGAACAATGAACTTATCAGGGAGGATTATTTCATAGGATTGCAACTTAGTTTGAATGTGAACAATTTTCATAATAAAATATCCAACATCTACAGTATTGTCATACCTCATACTCATTAGCTTGTTCATAAGGTTCTCAGCCTCAAACTTATTGGACATCTTGTATCTTACACATACAGCTTCATAAGGCTCCTTGGCATTCTCAATCGAATCCAGCCCACTCAAAAGATGCTCAGAGACAGTCTTCTTAATGGCATACAAACACATGCGATTAGCTATATCCCATTTTTCAAATGATGCCTTCTGTGCAGCAATGCTTTCAACGGTAATTGCTGCGAGCTCCGCAACACATAATGCTACGTCGATTTTAGACATAACTAACGCAAAATGCAAGTACTCATTCCATTGCTTAAAGTTAGACCTGTTCAAAACCTCTATGGTACTAATGCACCTATCTACAGTAATGGCCACTGATCAAGACAATAAATGCAACTATTAGTTAATAAGCAAATAACAAGATAAACTTTAAGAATTTATCGTAAAAAACCAAAAAGCCCAAAACTATCATTACAAAACTCCCTTTTGGGTAGAGAATGCAACATACTGATAGGTACTTTTCACATAAAGCTGACATGAGAATATCCTAGTTTTGAAAAATATCCCCTTTAGGCAGATAATCTTTTTAGACCGGTATACCCTCAATTCGATATTTTATGTCTTATTCCAGGTTATTTCACATAATAACCCCCTTTGGGCAAGCAATATTTGTATAAACTAACCTAAGAATCATCCATAATACTTATGATTAATAAAATAATCATTAATATCAACAAATGAGCCACTTGTTAGCCAAGCATTCATATCAATTAATAAAAAATTTTATCAATCTGAGAAACAAATAAAATTTGCCCAAATAATTATCCTACATACTTAATCTGATGTATGCAACAGACTATTCTTGCTAAGACACAAGACCTAAATGTATCTAAATAAGTCTTTAAATTACTTTGTATTGCATAAAAAAAACTTTAGAGTCTTAAACTTAACAAGAAATTATTTTTTCTGATAATTTTTACCTAATCATGCATTAAATATAAGTCGAGAGTACAAAAATTTATTCATTCAAATATGGGGAGTACATACTGTATTTACGTTTAGAACAATGCCAAATATTTTATCGTGAAATAAAATAACAAAAAAAATGTGCACAATATATAATAATTTTGCAAAATATCATAAATATTAAATAATAAATATTAACTATTTCAAAAAATTCTAGAAAATAATAGAAAAATTAGAAATAAAATTTCAAGTAGGTGAGAGAAAACGAGGCCCAAAACAAGCTCAGTATCGGCCCACACACATCGGTACTTGTGCATGGGACTTGCTACAGTATATTGTTCGATCTTGTTCCTCCTCAGTTAGGTCTTTCCTGATCCATTTCACCCAAAATTAAACTCGTTCAACTCTTTCACTATTCAAAACCCAAATTTAAAGCATCTTTCAAGCTTTTTTATCAAATTGATTTATTCAAAACTTAATTAACACACTTTTTTACAAAACCTATAATCAAAAATTCATCAAATCACTTAAAAACATGTTCAATTTGATCAACGACAAGATTTGAGAAACCCATATAAAACCCGTTTGGATTTTCTTCAATTTTTCCAATCAAAACTTAAAATTTGTTTAATCAAAACCTTCTATGCATGTGTTTAATCAATCATGGATTGTTCTTGTACAATGAATCGACCTAAAATGCATAAAACTTAAGATTTTAATTAAATTTCAAATTTTCCATTAAAACTTTGTTCAAAACTTTGTAATTAGATATCTGCTTCTTGGAAAAGAATTAATGAAAATAATAAAGAAGGTTTTGATCCTTGTTGAATGGGCAATAAAAGCCCATGGTTTGATTCAAAAAATCCTTTTATAAGATAAAAATTTTCTTGCTCAAAAATTAACACCAAAACCTTTTTTTTATGAACAGTAAAAAAAATCTCTCTTGATTCTAATTCTACATAAGCCTAGCTCTTGATACCACATGTAAGATCGATCAAACAATTTCTTATGCAATAATTAGAACACAAGAGATATTGACATTTAATTAGGCATACATTTTTCTGCAAATATTGTAGAAATTGAAGACATCTTTCTAACAAGTAGATCTTCCTCTTATACTTCTCCTTTAGGGCGGCTCTCAATAGGCATATCACAATTACGTTTAAAAGTGAATAGGGGACCTAACTTTATATTTGTAGTTGAACTTAATAGTCTCCCATCAAAGATTATTAAGTTCCACGCCTACACAATCACCACACCACACTGACCCAATAAGATGTGCAAAAGCCACTCATGGTGA
Source organism: Heritiera littoralis (assembly GCA_031772115.1). Taxonomy (NCBI): domain Eukaryota; kingdom Viridiplantae; phylum Streptophyta; class Magnoliopsida; order Malvales; family Malvaceae; genus Heritiera; species Heritiera littoralis. The sequence continues at coordinate 5,080,100 of JAPDPK010000009.1, read as the reverse complement.
TCACAATTATTTAATTGGACTTACCTGCATGTTTTCATACTAGGACTAAATAATTAACATGTTAAATTAAAACTTAAATTTACAAATTAATAGTAGTCTACTAATTGGAAAATCCTAACAAAGTTGTCATGCTTATATATAAATGTGTTTTTATATTACTTCTTAGTTGTTAGTTTTGTAACTATAAAATATATCATTAGATTTTATTGTAATATAATTCAAAATTTATTAAATATAATTAAATTAAAAAATATAAATCAAATTTATAATTAAAAAATATAATCAAATAAAAATATAAATCAAATTGAATAATTAAAAAAATATAAATCAAATTGAATAATTAAAAAATATAATCAAATTAAAAACTATATGTCACGACCCGAAGGCCGCAACGTTCACTTGATACTCATACTTTTCTTAGTTTGCAAATTTATGGACTAAATTTTTTCTTTTCATTTTACGGTTTGTATTCGGTGTCAGTGTAGTTACTATACAGTCACAACCCATGACCCTATTTTTCCCCTTATTCTATACATCTTATTTGGTTGGGTTGTCTGCGATACTTTACTTTTCTTTTACATATAAACAATTACATATTAAATTATAATATGAATTACATCCCCTATTTTAATTCATAAGGAAGTAGTACTGTAGATAAGTCTAAATACAGAAAATAAATGATCATACCTTATTAAATAAATCAAGCTGTCGCATCGTCCCCAAATGCACAACCGAAGTCCTTTAGATGTTAGACTCTTAGTCCTCGAAAACCTGAAATATTAATATTAAGGGGTGAGCAAACCACGGCTCAGTAAGAGAATTATATGCATACTTGATATTCAGCTTCCTATATGCTGAAAATCTTTTTCATTTTTTCCTATGGGCTCTAGGCTCGCATGTAGAAATGATACTACAGTCAGCTAGGGATCCGGATGGAGTAAGGTAGGTATTTTGAAATACCTATCTTGTCCCGAAACCTAGAAGCAACTGTAGAGAATAATTTCCTTTTCGTTTGGAATTTTAATCCTTTTTACCTTTTTATTCCATAACATTTTCATATTCTTTTCAAAATAATGCTTTTATAAAATAAAGCATTTAAATAAAGTAACTAATATTCATATATTCTTTGAAAAGAATATTAGTTAAATTCTCATCATTCTCATTTAAAATTTATTTCATGTTTTACTGTACAACCATAATTAGTACAGTACTTTAAATAGCAAAATCAGCTATTAAATCCTTTTCGTATAACATATATATCATTTAAATCTAATATTCAATTTAAAAATTAAAATAAAAATATTAGATTTATTTTCCTCCTCTTTCTTTTTTTAGAAAATGTATCACATATTCATGTCACATATAGTCTAATATTCAATTTAAAATCATAGTAAGAATATTAGACTTATAAACTTTTTTTCCTTTTGAAAACATATAACATGTTCATATCACATGTCATATGAAGATCATCTCGTAGTACTAAAATCAGTACTGAAATAAGAATTATGTAAAATGTTGTAAATCACTTTCATTTAACTTATCACATATCATGTAAAACGTTTACATTTAACATATAACATATCATATAAAACATTTCTCATATATGGAGACTTAGGCACGCACGCTCAGCCCGTCCACTGGGTCGTTACTCATATCATGCTATAGACCCGAAGGGTATAAAATAATAATGTCAGATCTATGGCCATAGTCTATAATTGTACTCGGCGGATCGCTGATTAGGTGTCGGCCGGAACTACATATCACATATCACATATCACATATTACATATCACATGTCACATATCAGCATGATATGATGCCATCTAGTCTCAAAACCGTATTTTTCATCATAAAATAACCTTTATGGAATTTATAAAAATATATAATTTCATAATTTAAAACCATAAAGGTTATAAAACCATTTAGTGAATATTTAAGAAATATATATAAAAATATTCACTTTACTTCTTTTCATTTTCCATCTCGTATTACGTGTAATTTACATATCAAAAGAATTTTCGGTGATTTCATTATCACCATTCTCGAAAACATGAATATTTTAAAATAACTTTAATTTTATTCATGTTTTTATGGAAAATATTCATTTTCTCGATTTTCAAGGTTGAAAATCATTTCTCGTGAAATAAAATCATTTATTATGATTTTATGAAATTTTCTAGAAATTTTCGATAATTTTCGATAATATTTCGGCAGTATAACGGTTGCCGATTGGCTAGCCTCCTGCACGAAAAATACAGTTTATAATTTCAACCTGTACTTCACCACAATTTTCCAACCAATCATTCATCGCAATATTTTCATAAATATTTTCATAAAATATTTCATAATCAAAATCATGCAGACTGAATATCTTTACAGTGCTGCACATGCATCCTTTACCTGTACAGTGTCATTTCGTTCAAACCGTACACTATGTGACCTTGAACCAATGATTAGGTCCTTCTTCGTTTCCTTTCCCATTTCGTGGATTTAGCTTCAGAGCTGCAAAAAATGAGTCATACAAGTTCAATTCCAAAACATACATATACACTAAACATTCTTAGAAATCCTATTTATTATGGTAGAATTATTCTTTATAAGAATTTTCTACCTATCAACGCCTTTCTATTCATAACGGAAAATATTGAATTCCAATTAATGCACCGTCAATTTTATATATAATATGATTTAATTCCCTATCCAGAAGTATAAAGCCCATTTTTAAGTTCATTTCATATTCACAATTTTCCAAATCTCAGCCCTATTCTGACCCATATGGCAGGATGGTTTTCTGACCTTTGTGCATTAAAAATTATATTTCTAATTATGGGGATATCCAAAAATTATAAATCCAAGACTATATGAATCATAATCCAATTCCCTATTTAGAATAGTGAGTTTCACAATTTTATCATTTCGAAATTATTTTTAATAATTCCTTAAAGTTACCCTGTTTTCAGATGCATTCTGGCAGATTGTCTACTGACCTATGTGTACAACTTGGGCCATATCTCAAGATAGGTTTGTCCAAATTGTGCAAACTCAGAAACATATTATTCTCAACCCATCTACCTTTCTAGGAACATAAAGCTTGCAACCAAATTCAATCTACGCTATTTTCTACAATTTTTCAAAGTTTCCACAGAGCATCTCGCCTACTGCACTGAGTGCCCTGTATTTAGCCGCCTATATCTCAGGCTCTACAACTCCAAATCCGGTAATTCAAAACTAAATTTTTTCCAACTCATGAAGCTATCTTTTATAATTTTTCCAGAATTTATTTCTTTCTAAAAGCCCCACACTGAATTTTTTCAACTTGGCTCGGACAGAACAGTTTTTCTAGCCTTTTAATCACGCCATTAGCCATCACACAATCAGCCCTTCTTTTCCCTCCTTTGACGCCAACTTCCAACTTGTATAATTAACATCATTGATCAGCCTTTGTTTTGTAAAAATCATCACTCAATTCAATTTAAATCTGGTTCCTTTCATAGTTTACTATAATTTCCAAATCAACAAGCAAATAAAATCACAAAAGTTTCTTCATTTCTTCTTCTCATGCCGAATCCATCATGCATCTCTACAATTCATTTTTCTTAAATCTAAGGTCACAAACATCATCCATTCACTTAATACATGCATACACAGTAAATAAGATTGCATGAAATTCATCATTTTGTTCCTTACCTGCCCAAACCGAACTGTCCCACATCCCCAAACCCACGATGGTTCCTCACGTCAGCTTCTTCTTTCCTGACTTTGAAGAGTTTCTAAGGTGAGAAACACATTTTATAGAAGAGACTTAGCATTTTGGTGATGAAATATAGTGAATTTATGGGCAAACGAAGAGGAATCGTGGGAAATTTTCTGGAAGAGCAGGAGCAACAACGGACAGCAATAGCAGGGGAAGGAAGGTCGGTTTAAGGGGCTGGAAAATATCTAAAAAAAAATGTTTCATTTTGCCATCTTTTATTGATGTAACATCCACTAAAATTATGACACACACCAATTATTACTTTTCTTCTCTCTTCTCTTTATTCATGCTTTTCTTTTCTATTAATTTATTTAGCAACGCAGCAAGCTTTTACGTGAGCTTGCTGCCATATATAAATATATATATATATATAGATACATAAATGTCTATAAATATGCACATGAATTTATTTATGATATAAAATTATATATATATATATCAATATATCATATATATACTATATTTCATATATACACTTATGTACTTGTATAAAAACATATAAAAATATATTTATATAATAAAATTATATAAATATATAAATACTCATATTTTTATTTTCTTAAATTTTGGATTTCTTAATATCCAAAATACTTATACCCCTTTTCATTTCTTATTTAATTTGGATTTTAATTTATCCAAATTAAATTTTCGGATAATTAATATTAATTTCAAAAATTCGGAGTTATCACATTCTCTCCACCTTAAGAAATTCGGTTGTCCGAATTTAACTTAGATTACAAGGTGGTACCGTTCCGTATACTCATTGTTCTTAACCTCTTGATCATCTTTTAATTAATACTGCCAGTATACCATCACATCTAAATCACGTTTAAACCCTTCATGTCATCTTTCATCACATATATATACTCCCTAAGAATTACTTTATCAATTTGGGAGTTATCAATTTTTCACCTCTTATTCATATCACATATGATTTATACCGTTCATCATCCGTTTTCTCTCATTTAATGCCAAGTCGATATATTTTGATAATTATCATTTATACACTGTATTCAGTAGTATGTAATCGTCCCAGTAGCTTTCACATCTCATGCATTCGCTCTCTCAACATATCTTCGAGCATTTCCATTTTACGCTCAGATATTTACATCAGTACGGAGCGATGCTGTCAGTAAATTTGGAATCTCAGAGCCTTTTGCTATTTCCCATAACATATAGCTACTTAGAGATTCCTATCACATGTATGCTCACTGGAACTTCGCATACTTTCTCATCATTTCATACTCATATCTCGACTATGGCATTAAAGAATCTAAGAGTGATAATGGAAGAGTGATTCCATTAGACAATTAGTCTATAATCACTTCCATATCATCATATCTCCTTTAGACTCTTCATTATCCACAATACTCATTTTCACATTTATTTCATCCAAGTTGCATCTCATTGCAAACTTTACTGTTAATCATCTCTTGCCATAAAGGCAACATTTATCAATCATTATTTCTCTATATCTCTTTTCATGTAATCTCATCTTTACATCTCTTATTCTTATGGTATATTCAATATTACTTAAATTTTAGAATATACCTGGAAATATAATCTTCTCTTATAATTTAGATTCCATAGGTGACAAATCAATCATCAATTTCGTCACCACATTATCCATATAATTCCACCATTTCTGAGGTGTGTGTATATATATTTTATCATTTTCCATTTACATTACTGGCAGTAAATCGTATAATTTATTTATTTACTCCTTTGAGTATCATTAAATTTCATCTGTCAAGTTTGACTCGATCTTACATCTGACCATGATCATGTGATAACCAAAGTGAGATCACTTTTAGTCTTAATTTGGGAACTGTTTCATATTTATGTTCCCTCTTCATCATGTTCTTATCCTCTTATTACATATTCATCTTTTCCTTCATCATCGTTTCGGTCACTTTTCCTCAGTGGTAAAGTATTCCACTATTAAACTCTTTTAGCCTTTTGTATACCATCTTTGCATTTATTCATCTACTAACTTAAACTTATTTAATTTTAAGTCACATCTGTAGAGCAGCTAACCCATAAATTCTCCTATAGACTGGCAATAGTATTTAGCTAGACCCAATATATTTCATATCTCAATCATTATCTCTTCATCATGGACAGATCTACATCGCTCTGTCATTCGAGATCATATATCTTGGAAAGAGATATTGTCTAGCTAAATCTTATATTTGCCATACTTAACATATAATTCACTGTCTTTGAGAGTCTGCGGGGTTATACCACTATGCTGCTCGTTTTCCATTTGTACCTTAGACTGTATCGATATCTCATCACTTTATTCTTGTATGGATACCTCATTCATTAGGCTTATATACCTGACAAGGTATTTTATTAACCTTGTAAACATCAATAGGGACTTGTAAAATTTATATCGAGTTCTAATATTATCATCTTATGACCATCAATTTCCAATTTTTCATCTAGTGATGCCTTGTGCAAAGATTGGTCTTATAGACTCCTTATACATCTCCGATTAAATCAATCTAAGGCATCAATTCCATATAGATGATTATTTGTTCTTAATAAGAACTCTATTGCATAATAGGAATTTAATTCACCATTTAATTCATCCTCAAATCACATCATCTGTAATTCTATCAATTTCCATATATAGGTGAATTTCATTATTCACAAAATTTTCAGAGTTATTTCTTAAGCTTACGGACTCTTTCAATGTTCTCCGATTTAAGCTTAAAAATAAATTTCATATTAACAATCGAGTTAATGTTAGCCCGATTTCTCCCATCTATATAACTTTGAAAATTTATCGAAAATCTCATCTGATTCTTTCTTTAACTACACATCTCTTATAATTTAGTATATTTCATCTCTGTGTCCTATCATTTCACGGTACATCCTCAAGGCAAAGAGATTTAATATTCAAATCATTTTAACATCTACTCCCCCTTGATTCACTTCTTTCCTCATACTTCACAGCATATTGATCATCTTAATGAATATACTATATCAAGTGTCATCATTGATTAACACCTTTCACAGCTAACAGATTTATTACTACTGTAATTTACTTTTTCAATCATTTTCATTTAATAATTCAGGTTAGCTGTTGTCTTCCTCATCGCTTATCTTCACTTACTGTTCTTATGCATATTCTCCAATTTCATATACTCCATATAGTACATTATTCTATGAAACATATTCCAAAATATTCTGGTTCTATAAATATCCATTAAATACTTCAGAAACTAGAATAACAGTATAGAACCGGAATTAACCGTACTGTTATGGATTACATCCTCTATACTGATCTCTTTCTTATTCATCATCTGTAATCATATTATTTTTAATCATATCCCATGATCCCGTAATCATATCCCGTTAATACACTTTTTAATTCAGACCCTCAAAAATCAATAATAGAGTCGCTCATCCTACAACTTCCCTATAATCATACGGGTCACATCAGCACTCCAAGTGTAGTGAAATTTATAATCGGGATCGTTATACTCATATTATGTCCTTTATACCCTCAATAACTCCATTACTATCAATAAGTTCAAAATCAACTTGATTTATCACAATTCAAAACATAATCCCACGTAGGGGCATTTTCGTCATTTCACATTTTTTTCTTTCTCCTCATTATACATTTAACCAAAGATCTTCTTATCTATGTGCTGATAGTATCCTTTCTCATACAAATATCAGCCATTTAAGATCTTGTTCGATTTCGACAGAGAAATCTACTAGGATCCATAATTGGATTATTTTGCATGAATTGCAGCTTTACATCATCAATTTCTCTGTCAAATCAATCAATTTCAACTTCTGTTGGTCTATGTTGACTCCCAGTAAAATTTTGGAGGTAGGGGTATTTTAGTCATTTTTAGTCAAAAATATTCTTTCTCCTCAAAATACCTTCAATCGGTGATCTTAAGGTCTATTTAATGATGATATTTCATTCCCCTCCATTATATCATCACTTTCAAGTCTCAGTTCAATCCGGACAGAAAACTACTGGTGGGGCCCTCACCGAGTCCATTTTTGTTCCTTACGAACCGACCTTCATTTAGATTATAAGATCACCATTTCAGTTAACATTCTTGAGCCGTTTTCCCTTTTTGACATCCTTAGTTCATAATTCTCACCCCTTTCTAAACACTTAACTCAATTTACAATAATTTATTTTCTCTATGTATTTAGACTACACAGTACTACAGGGGATGATAACCTTTTTCAAAACATTTTCTTTTCAAAAGTATCGACAGACATCAGGCCAACCCTGCTCTGATACTATTAAATCTGTCACAGCCCGTGACCCTGTTTTTCACCTTATTCTATACATATTATTTGGTTGGGCTGTCTGCGATACTTTACTTTTTTTTTACATATAAACAATTACATATTAAATTATAATATGAATTACATCCCATATTTAAATTCATAAGGAAGTAGTACTGTAGATAAGTCTAAAAACAGAAAATAAATGATCATACCTTATTAAATAAATCAAGCTGTCGCATCGTCCCCAAATGCACAGCCGAAGTCCTTTAGATGTCAGACTCTTAGTCCTCGAAAACCTGAAATGTTAATATTAAGGGGTGAGCAAACTATGGCTTAGTAAGAGAATTATATGCATACTTGATATTCAGCTTCCTATATGCTGAAAATCTTTTTCATTTTTTCCTATGGGCTCTAGGCTCGCATGTAGAAATGATACTACAGTCAGCTAGGGATCCGGATGGAGTAAGGTAGGTATTTTGAAATACCTATCTTGTCCCGAAACCTAGAAGCAACTGTAGAGAATAATTTCCTTTTCGTTTGGAATTTTAATCCTTTTTACCTTTTTATTCCATAACATTTTCATATTCTTTTCAAAATAATGCTTTTATAAAATAAAGCATTTAAATAAAGTAACTAATAATCATATATTCTTTGAAAAGAATATTTGTTAAATTCTCATCATTCTCATTTAAAACTTATTTCATGTTTTACTGTACAACCATAATTAGTACAGTACTTTAAATAGCAAAATCAGCTATTAAATCCTTTTCGTATAACATATATATCATTTAAATCTAATATTCAATTTAAAAATTAAAATAAAAATATTATATTTATTTTCCTCCTCTTTCTTTTTTTAGAAAACGTATCACATATTCATGTCACATATAGTCTAATATTTAATTTAAAATCATAGTAAGAATATTAGACTTATAAACTCTTTTTCCTTTTGAAAACATATTACATGTTCATATGACATGTCATATGAAGATCATCTCGTAGTACTAAAATCAGTACAGAAATAAGCATTATGTAAAATGTTGTAAATCGCTTTCATTTAACTTATCACATATCATGTAAAACGTTTACATTTAACATATAACATATCATATAAAACATTTCTTATATATAGAGACTTAGGCACGCACGCTCAGCTTTTCCACTGGGTCATTACTCATATTATGCTATAGACCCAAAGGGTATAAAATAATCATATCAGATCTATGGCCATAGTCTATAATTGTCCTCGACGGATCACTGATCAGGTGTCGACTGGAACTACATATCACATATCACATATTACATATCACATGTCACATATCAGCATGACAGGATGCCATCTAGTCTCAAAACTGTCTTTTTCATCATAAAATAACCTTTATAGAATTTATAAAAATATATAATTTCATAATTTAAAACCATAAAGGTTATAAAACCATTTAGTGAATATTTAAGAAATATATATAAAAATATTCACTTTATTTCTTTTCATTTTTTATCTCGTATTACGTGTAATTTACATATCAAGAGAATTTTCGGTTATTTCATTATCACTATTCTCGAAAACATAAATATTTTAAAATCACTTTCATTTTATTCATGTTTTTATACAAAATATTCATTTTCTCGATTTTCATGGTTGAAAATCATTTCTTGTGAAATAAAATCATTTATTATGATTTTATGAAATTTTCTAGAAATTTTCGATAATTTTCGATAATTTTTCGGCAATATAACGGCTGCCGATTGGCTAGCCTCCTGCACAGAAAATACAGTTTATAATTTCAATCGGTACTTCACCACAATTTTCCAACCAATCATTCATCGCAATATTTTCATAAAATATTTCATAATGAAAATCATGGAGACTGAATATCCTTACAGTGCTGCACATGCATCCCTCACCTGTACAGTGTCATTTTGTTCAAACCGTACACTATGTGACCTTGAACCAATGATTAGGTCCTTCTTCGTTTCCTTTCTCATTTCGTGGATTTAGCTTCAAAGCTATAGAAAATAAGTCATACAAGTTCAATTCCAAAACATACATATACACTAAACATTCTTATAAATCCTACTCATTATGGTAGAAATAGAATTATTCTTTATAAGAATTTTCTACCTATCAACGCCTTTCTATTCATAACAGAAAATATTGAATTCCAATTAATGCACCGTCAATTTTATATATAATCTGATTTAATTCCCTATCTAGAAGTATAAAGCCCAATTTTTAGTTCATTTCATATTGTTCCTCACAATTTTCCAAAACTCAGCCCTATTCTGACCCATATGGCAGGATGGTTTTCTGACCTTTGTGCATTAAAAATTATATTTCTGATTATGGGGATATCCAAAAATTATAAATCCAAGACCATATGAATCATAATCCAATTCCCTATTCAGAATAGTGAGTTTCACAATTTTATCATTTCGAAATTATTTTTAATAATTCCTCAAAATTACCTTGTTTTCAGATGCATTCTGGCAGATTGTCTACTGACCTATGTGTACAACTTGGACCATATCTCAAGATAGGCTTGTCCAAATTGTGCAAACTCAGAAACATATTATTCTCAACCCATCTACCTTTCTAGGAACATAAAGCTTGCAACCAAATTCAATCTACGCTATTTTCTACAATTTTTCAAAATTTCCACAGAGCATCTCGCCTACTGCACTGAGTGCCCTGTATTTAGCCGCCTATATCTCAGGATATACAACTCCAAATCAGGTAATTCAAAAACTAAATTTTTTCCAACTCATGACGCTAGCTGTTATAATTTTTCCAGAATTTATTTCTTTCTAAAACCCCAACACTGAATTTTTTCAACTTGGCTCGGACAGAACAGTTTTTCCAGCCTTTTAATCACGCCGTTAGCCATCACACAATCAGCCCTTCTTTTCCCTCCTTTCACGCCAACTTCCAACTTGTATAATTAACATCATCGATCAGCCTTTGTTTTGTAAAAATCATCACTCAATTCAATTTAAATCTAGTTCCTTTCATAGTTTACTATAATTTCCAAATCAACAAGCAAATAAAATCACAAAAGTTTCTTCATTTCTTCTTCTCATGCCGAATCCATCATGCATCTCTACAATTCATTTTGCTTAAATCTAAGGTCACAAACATCATCCATTCACTTAATACATGCATACACAGTAAATAAGATTGCATGAAATTCATCATTTTCTTCCTTACCTGCCCAAACCGAACTGTCCCACATCCCCAAACCCACGCTGGTTCCTCACGTCAGCTTCTTCTTTCCTGACTTTGAAGAGTTTCTAAGGTGAGAAACACATTTTATAGAAGAGACTTAGCATTTTGGTGATGAAATATAGTGAATTTATGGGCAAACGAAGAGGAATCGTGGGAAATTTTCTGGAAGAGCAGGAGCAGCAACGAACAGCAATAGCAGGGGAAGGAAAGTCGGTTTAAGGGGCTGGAAAATATCTAAAAAAATGTTTCATTTTGTCATCTTTTATTGATGTAACATCCACTAAAATTATGACACACACCCACTAATACTTTTCTTCTCTCTTCTCTTTATTCATGCTTTTCTTTTCTGTTAATTTATTTAGCAATGCAGCAAGCTTCTACATGAGCTTGCTGCCATATATAAATATATATATATAGATACATAAATGTCTATAAATATACACATGTATTTATTTATGATAAAAAATTATATATATCAATATATCATATATATACTATATTTCATATATACACTTATGTACTTGTATAAAAATATATTTATATAATAAAATTATATAAATATATAAATACTCATATTTTTATTTTCTTAAATTTTGGATTTCTTAATATCCAAAATACTTATACCCCTTTTCATTTCTTATTTAATTTGGATTTTAATTTATCCAAATTAAATTTTCGGATAATTAATATTAATTTCAAAAATTCGCGGTTATCACATATACTATCTAGGTGAACTATAGTCATTTCACTTAAATATTAAACTAGCTAGGAAACGGTTCTAAGTTACATCCTGACTTATTTAACATAATATGTACTGTGCATCAATTAAAGTCTTACATATAAACAAGCGTTTTATAAAGAGTGTATACCTCAAAGGCTAGTACCAAGCCTAGATATCGTATTCGGAGGCCCACTCAAAAGCCCTCATGGCAGAATTTAACTCAATAATCTGAAAAGAGATGAAATTAAGTAGGGTGAGCAAAACCACGGCTTAGTGAGATACTAATATAAATGCAGGAGTAGAATTATACTATCTTAACTGTAATGCATAAAACCTGCAAATTTGCAATTACAGTTCATCATTTCGATCGATAACATCTCATTATCTCAATTTTTGTCATCTGTCTATCACTTAGACTTCTAAATAAATCAATAATCACTTTCAATCTTCTTGTCCTTATACCACGATGCATCGCACAACAATACATCGTGTATCATTTGAATATCATATACTATTAATCCATAGTCACATCAATCTTATCGTGTATCATGTTTAATTGAGATATCCTATCAAGTCACTTTACATTTAACAATTATACTCCTGTATTACATCAATTCATATCACTTTTCATGTGGGAACTTATGATCACGATAGTGTAAGATTATAATTCTCTTCATATCAATCTTATGTTCATGTACCGTATAATATCATGACATCATATAGTTAAAATATTGTTATGTCATGACTTAGCTTATAAAACTTAGGCAAGCTTTACTATATAAGATGACTATCATTTGAAATCATATTACATATACTTTTAAAGCATGTTCGAACATGTAGATTCTCAATTCATTTCATATTTACCTTTAAGACAAGGTTGAAAGCATGCACAATTCTCTTTTTATATCATGTCAAATCAAAACATGTCTTTCATATCGTTTCAAATCAAAACGTGTACATTTCTATTTTCATATCATGTCAATTCAAAACATGTCTTTTCACTTTTCATATCATATCAATTTAAAACATGTCTTTTCATATCGTTTCAAATCAAAACGTGCACATTTCTCTTTTCATATCATATCAATTCAAAGCATGTCTTTTCATATCATTCCAAATCAAAACGTGCACATTTCTATTTTCATATCATGTTAATTCAAAACATGTCTTTTCACTTTTCATATCATGTCAATTCAAAAAATGTCTTTTCATATCATTTCAAATCAAAACGTGCACATTTCTCTTTTCATATCATGTCAATTCAAAACATGTCTTTTCACTTTTCATATCATGTCAAATCAAAACATGTCTTTTCATATTGTTTCAAATCAAAACATGCACATTTCTCTTTTCATATCATGTGTGATAACCGCATTTTTTACCCTCCATGAGTTGATTAAATTATTTTAAGACTTACGAATTGATGTGGGTTATTGGATAATTATGAAATTAATAATTGAACATGGGAAATTTATAATTTTGAGGATTTAATACGAGAATCATAATGAGCTTAAGGTTATGAGAAATTAAGTGAACAAGGTGGTTAATTGCATTTTATGAATTAAAGTTGTAGTTAATTATTGAATGTAATTTGACAAAAAAAATTTAATTAATTTATTTATTAGGATTTCTCATGGGCATGTTATAGTAAACTAAAGGATTTGTTAGTTTGTTTAAAATATTTTAATGAGATATATGTAATTAAGTTAATTAATTGAATGTTAAAGTGTGAGAATTATGTATTGTAAATGATTTAAAGATTTAAGTATTTAATAAACAATATGATAAAACAATCTAATAACAATATAGTAAAATAAATATACATATTAAATATATAAATATATATAAAATAATAAATGAAATAAATGGTCAAGCTTCTAGCTTGTCCCGGTTTGGTGGGATTTACCCATCAAACCCATCAGCTATAAGACAGACTAGCTCTGTCTTGATTTAACAGCAAAAATATAATAATATAGATATATTATATGAAAAGAAAAGAAGGAAAGTTGAATGTACCCGAGAGTGAATGAGAAAAAAAAAATATATATATATATAGAGAGAGAGAAAGAAATAGAAGCTAGCAAGCGGTGAAAGGCAAAGTGAAGGAATCGAGAGAGAAAGGAAAAATTTGGAGAAGAGAAACCGAGAAGAACTTGAGAGAAATAGGTGCAACAACGATAACTGAAGAAAGAGAGAAACAAACGGCTGGCGAGAAGGAGGCAGAATGGCTTGGAAGAGATGCAAACAGAGGAAGAAATAGAGTTGTTATGTGCAAGAATATTGATCAGAGCCGAGCTAGAAAAGGTGGTTGTCTCCGGGCTGTAAGCTGAGTTTTTAAACTCAGAACAAAGGCTGATTTTGTGATGAGTGAGTGCTGGAATGAAGGGCTTTCAACTGAGAGGATACAAGGCAGAAACAGGACAACATAAGGGCTGATGTTGGCATGAGGATAGGTTATTTTAAGCTGGGTTAAATGAGCTAAACGGTAGGGTATAGAGGCTGACTAGGGATGCCAATTAATGTTAGAAATAGGCTGGAAATTTAGAAACTTTTAGACAATGATCAGGACACCGAATATAAGGGAAATACATGGGTTTCGGTTGTTGAAATGGAGACACATGAGGGCTGTGTTGAGGCTTAAGAATAGGGGAAGAAATATTAGTTTTTGGACACTAATCCGAAGGCTGAAGCATGGGCATTTGGGAGCTGTTTGGGACGCCTAAAAATGAGTCTACTCAAGCTGGGTTTTGAGGTGTTAAAGGGCATTCTCGAAGGCTATAAACAGTGGCATTTTAAAAGGCTCTTGACAAGGTTATTTTGTGTTGAAATGGAGCTGAGATGATGCTATAAAACAGCAGGAAATGTGGCTATTTGGAATGATCTTTGGTGCTATACCCAACACCAAAATAGGGGTTGAACATGGCATTCTTAGGTGCTGGAGGTAGAGCTCGAATAAAGCTATGTACAGGGGTTATAAGGCTGGGTTTTATGGGCTGTCAACGTGGATATTGAAGGCTGAAAATTTGTGGACTCGATTTTGAAGGTAATTTTAAGAGTGAGGGTTATGTTTCATTTTAAAAGATTGTATGATTTAATTATACAATTAAATACAGTATGTTTAGATAATGTTTACATGTGTATGGGTGCATAAACATCAACAAGATAGAGCTAAATATATATATATACATATATATAGATAAACACACACATATATATATAGATATATACACACATACATACATATATATATATATTAGATAGAGATTTTCATGGACATAATGATAAAGAATTTAACATGATCATGTAAGTATACATGGATATATAAACATGCATTGAGTGTATATATGTGTCGTGAGTCTGAAAGGAAGACCAACATTGGTTTTAATTTAGATAGTTGCACTTGGATACAATATGAATATACTAGGTACTTATAGATCCAAGTACTAACAAATAAGAAATTTATAAATGGAATTTTGGTATAGGAATTTACTTGAAAACATTAAGGCAAACGTTTTGTACTAAATCGAATAAGAGAAATTTTTACGGTGAGGATTAAATCCCGGTTTAAAGATTTATATATATATAAGAATGAATATATATATATATATGATCTTCAGAGTAACAATGAGATCTTAATTAAAGGCATAATATTAAACTTGAATATATGTGTGTAGCTTTAAATTATGCGCTTTAAATTCGGTATGATATGAGTAGTTGATTGAGACAGTATTAGAATGATTGTAGTGACTTCCACTGGAGCGGAGGAGTGAATTTCCAATTCGGAGGATCGAGGAAGATACTCGCTAAGGGTATAAGGTAAGTGGGTTAAATAAATCTTACTAGTATCATCTCGTAAGAGATGAAAGAACCCTCATTAAATAATTAATTAAATTTATATAGGATATTGGTTGGACATTACGGGTAAGACAAATAGAATAAGTATGGTAGGATTTTTAAATCGGACATAATGTGCCTGTGAAATATGCTTATTTGAAAGGTGATTTTGCTGTGAATTGTGTAATGTGTTATGTGTGATGACTCTCTTATGATTACTGAACATGTTAACATATTGTTATGCTTCGAGTATGGATTTGTGATTTGAATATCAAATATACACATCGCGCCCGATGTTGAGTTAATAGACCTCAATTAGCACCTAGTCATATTTGTCGAAATCTAAGTCCTAAAGGCCAAACCGAGCAAAGACTCGATTTCTGTACCGTGTGAGCCACCTCTTGAGTCCTTCGGGAACTAAGTGCTACACGAGTTTTGATGTAAAGGCCAAACCGAGCAAAGACTCGACTTCTATACCGTGTGAGCCACCTCTAGAGTCCTTTGGGAACTAAGTGCTACACGAGTTTTGATGTAAAGGCCAAACCGAGCAAAGACTCGACTTATATACCGTGTGAGCCACCTCTAGAGTCCTTCGGGAACTAAGTGCTACACGAGTTTTGATGTAAAGGTCAAACCGAGCAAAGACCCGACTTCTGTACCGTGTGAGCCACCTCTAGAATTCTTCGGGAACTAAGTGGTACACGAGTTCCGATGAAATATGAGAAATCGTAGGATATTGTGACGAAAAGTAAGTGATTGTGATTCGTGAATGCGACGAATGTCAAAGGATGGAATAGATCTTATACATATGACATATGATGTGTGTAATTATTGGATTATGTTTATATATGCCACTTGAACATGCGCTACTCGTATGTTCGTTTCTTTCGATTATTGGGTTATGTTTATATATGCCACTTGAACGTGTGCTACTTGAATGTTCGTTTCTTTCGATTATTGGATCATGTTTATATATGCCACTTGAACGTGTGCTATTTGAATGTTCGTTTCTTTCACACTTAATCATACTGATAAAAAGAATGATGCCCTGTGAATTTAAGAATGGAATGAAAGCATGAACAAGTTTGTGATGTTTGTGTACATGCGGAATGGTAATAAACCTTAGTATAATCCATACATGATATTTTACAATGACTCAAGCATGTATGATCGTGTCTTACGATATGAGCCTAGTATGTACTTATTTAAACTACTTACTGAGCCGTAGATTGCTCACCCCTTAATTTAACATCTGCAGATCATACGAGTTGATAGCCGGCTCAGGCTTCGTGTAGGCTCCCGGGAAACAGTACCTAGTAGTGGTACTCATTTGCGTTCTCCGCAGCTAGCATTTTTTTATTTTGAGGTATACTGTTAGTATATCATTTTGATAATCATGTGTATGTTAAATTTCACAGTACTGGGAAAGTATACGGGATGTAACTTTGGACCGCACTAGATGATTATGCGAGTTTAGGTGGTTATCGAGTCCGATTCGGTTCCTAATGTATGTTTTAAACTATATATAAATATAAAGTGATAGATGTGAACTTAGTAATGGTTAAACTCTTGAGATCTTGAAATGCTCAATTGTATGAACTGTGGAGAAACACCAGCTGGTTGTGTTATGTGATTTAAAATGTGTTTTAGTGCAGGAAATTATACCTGGGGAAATTGATAAAATACAAAGGGGAGGTTTTCGACCTATTTCTTTTGGGCAGAGTAAAATAAGGCGAAAATCAATAAGAAAAATCTCCTTGAGAAACGTGATATAGCTCGAGAAATAAAATGAGTAAGATAGGATTTGATTTAGATACTACACTAACACCGAATACAAACCGTAAGTAGAAAAAGAAAAATTTGGTTCGAAATTTTCATAAGAAATCAAGTAAGTGTTAAGCGGGCCTCATTGGCCTTCGAGTCGTGACAGATTAAATGGTATCAGAACCTGGTTTGTCTAGTACGTGTTAGTGTAGTTTAGACCGTCTGTAATGTTACATCCCATGTACTGTGAAATTTATGTTTGGAAATTACTCATTTATTGACTTATACTGAGATTGATCTACTCTTGGTATATTTCGTTTTTAATTCGAATTCGAATGAGGGGGATTGGACGTAAAGGTGGGCTCGAAAGGCCACCTCGGAGGTCAACGATGCAACCATCGACTCCATTACCCTCATATGCTGGACATGTAATAGGCTATATATAAAGTTCGAAACTTTAAGTCATCTATTGTATACTAGCACTCCATTCAAGGAAGTCTTAGATGAAAGAGAGTGCTTATCATCAGTGTAAAGTGAAGGTCAGAAATAAAAACCTAATAGTAGATCCAATATTGTTGCACTTTTACGACATTGGTTTCACTTTTGGTATAGACTGGATAGTCACCCATAGTACTGTCAATGCTTGAATGTTAAATACTCAATAAGTGCAGAAAACTATTCTAAATGCATGTGTTTTGCATTGAAATTAAATGATAACAAGGTGCATAAAACAATTTAGCTGTGGATGGTTTGAAGCCTTAAGAAGTGAGACAATGGCCTATAAGGTAGTATGATGTACGACAAGAATTGAAAAGAGCACAATAGCCAATAGGTAATATTTGGTTGTGGAGATTGAGATGGTATGCCTGTCGAGGCTTAAGAATTTTGTCTGATGGAATTAATTGTGAAGTAATCTAGCATATTTGGCTTAAGATAGGTCATGCAATGATCTGAGATGATCGATTGGAATACAATTTACTTTGAAAGAGATAGAATTATTGCATCTTATATGATTGATGTAGAAATAGGTATTGATTGAAAGATGCAAGAGGAATTCGTTGATATGGAATTGCAGAAACGTATGATGGGTACTATGAGGCTTTTGATAGAACAATAATAAAAATAAAATTTGATGTTAAGAGATAAGAGACTATGAAAATTGTGGAATGAGTTTGGATACATGAAAATTGTGTTGAGATATAAATTTGAGTTATGATAGTGCATCCTAAGAATAGTATATATATGTGATCAAGCATTATAGTAAGGGACATGTATGAGAGTTACATAGAATGATTTACATGAAATGTTTTAAATTGCATAAAATATAGATTTATTCCAAGTGCATATGATGTTCTAATTGTTTTAATTTGCTTAAAGTCTTAATATGTTTTAAATAGCATAAATGATATTTTAATTATGTTTACATAAACGATTTATTATTTATTTATGTACCAACGAGTTATTGGTATATTTAAAGTTTTCAATGAGTTTTTAATGAGCTTTATTGCTTCCAAATTTAATAATCATTCTTTTATATGATTTATGAAAATGTTTTGAGACAGTTGCTCCTTAGTGATCATGCATACTGAGTGTATATGACTGCGAGATCCTGATCAATTCCGCAGATTTATGACTGTGGGAAATGGTCAAACCCACAGGTTTTCACAGTGAGCACCTGACCTGTGCGAACTGTGATTGTCGACGATAGCCACTCGTTACTGATTTTCCCTCTGGGAATACTGTATCATGCATGATTCTATTGGATGTGACTGTCTCCACTAAACTGAATGTGAAATGATTTGGATATTAAAATGATTTAAATACTGATTTGTTGATTTGACAAAAAAAAATTTGTCTAACTTCCTTATGGATTTAAGAGATGTTCAAGATCTCGTATATGTTGAGAAGTGTATGGCCTTCAAAAAAACAATGTGATTTAAAAAAATATGTGAATTGGAGACTACATGAATTTCAAATTATTTGACTATTGAAATTTGCCTCTTTGAATTTCATGGACCTTGAAAGTCTAATGAAGTGAACCTTATGATTTTGAACTATGTGGATTCAAGACCCACAAGACTTTTCATATTCTCATTAGTAAAGTTGAAACAAATACGACATGTTATAGAAAAGGGATCTTTGAATGGAAAACTAGAGATCATTAGAGCATGTCGTGTAAGAGAATAAATTGATGTGAAAGTTAAGATTGTATGAGATAAGAACCTCGAAACCATCTTGTTATGATATTAATATTAGCCCACTCTAATAGCTTCTAAAGTAGAAGAGGATGAGGAATTCACCTTGGTGGTGTGATTAAGATGATGAGAGTAAGAATTATGCTTGTGATGTCTTATACACTAAGAGTACATTTAATTACTTATGTAATTGTATACATATACATTTGTGTATTGCAAAGGTAAGAGTTAAGATTATGCTATTATGTGGATTGTTGAGAAAGTGAAAGACTCATGTGGGGATGGACTGGAATTGACGCGTATGATTTATCATACTATGCAATGGTTGGTGCAAATGAATTGTCTGTAAGAAAGTGGAAACCTGATCATGAATGAACATAATCAATGATTACAGAACGTGAGGTGCCTGTGGTGAACTGCTTTCTTGTGGAAAAGTGAATTATGACCCATCTAGTAAATTAAGTGGGAAAAACTTGGAGTGTGACCTTGTGGAAATAGGTTACATAGGTTAGTTACTCTATGACACTACGATAATGATGTCTTGAAAACAGTATTTGTGATACGTATAAGGAGTGTCATGTGTTTACTGTGTATAATGATTATTGTAAGGTGATTTTCATGTCTTGAGGTATTGTTGAGAGACAGTTAATTGATGTGTGACAGATTCATTGAGGCCATGGAGAATTGTTAATTTTGATCATTATTGTAGTAACAAGATTGAGAAAATATTGAATTACGACATTTTGTAAATCCTACTATGTAGGATGCTTATGTAAAAGTATATGTTTATAAAAATTGTGTACTCCCATTGACTAATGAGCGCATATAAGCTTGTGTAGTGCATAAGAAACGTGGATACAAGACATAAAATTTTGACCTTTTTGATATAACATGTGACGAATGTATTTAGCATAGTGTGGAAATCATGTTGAGGTGTTTGAAATAGATGATTATAGTGGTGATAGGCATCCTGGTTAGTTCTATACTTATGAATCGATTGAGATGGTTTACTAAGGTATAATGAAAAGATATGCATTCCCGATAGTGAAGTCATAAAGAGACAAATAATGAAAGAGGCACATGATTTCCAGGTACAAGATGCACCCGGGAATACGAAGATGCCCTAGAATTTGCGCGAAGTATATCATTGGGTTGGTGCAAAGATAGATATAGTGACTTTTGTGCCCAAATGCTTAGCGTACTAAAAAGTTAAGATCGAGCACTAGAAACCAACAGGGTTGCTCAATCCTTTACATGTGCCAACTTGGAAATAGGAGCATGTAATTATGGGCTTCACCATAGGGCACCCTAAGACCATAAGAGTCACGATGAAATTCGGGTTATTATTGAGGGATTGACCAAGTCCTCACACTTCCTAGCTATAAAGGCTATTAATTCAGTCAGTGCCTTAACATAGAAGTACGTTAGGGAAAGTTTCTGAGAAGATAAAGTCCATATATGATTGGTTATAGATAGAAGAGTTATGTCAAGAACCAAAAAAGACACTTAGAGTTTCAAGTTGGAGATTGAGTTTCCCTGAAGATTTCTCTGTCTAAAGGCATAATGAGGGTTGGGAAGAAAATAAAGTCGAGCTCTCGGTATATTGGTTCGTTCCAAATATTAGAAAGGACTGGTGACGTAGCGTACCAACTAGCATTACCACCAGAGCCATCGAGTGTGCATAATTTCTTCCATATGTCGATGCTAAGGAAGTACCATCCAAACCCATCCCACGTCATTGAGTATGAGCCTTTGGAGATTAGGGAGGACTTAAGCTATGTTGAGAGACCCAACCAGATTTTAGATTTAAAAGGATAAGGTGTTGAGGTTCAAGACTATTTTGTTGGTAGAAGGTGCTCTAACAACATCACTCCTCTGAAGCAATTACATGAGAATTGGAGAGTTTGATGAAAGAGAAGTATCCTCACCTATTTTAGGATAACCTAGAGCAATTTGGAGGACCAAATTGTTTAAGGTGAGGAGGATGTGATAACCGCATTTTTTACCCTCCATGAGTTGATTAAATTATTTTAAGACTTACGAATTGATGTGGGTTATTGGAGAATTATGAAATTAATAATTGAACATGGGAAATTTATAATTTTGAGGATTTAATACGAGAATCATAATGAGCTTAAGGTTATGAGAAATTAAGTGAACAAGGTGGTTAATTGAATTTTCTGAATTAAAGTTGTAGTTAATTATTGAATGTAAGTTGACAAAAAAAATTTAATTAATTTATTTATTAGGATTTCTCATGGGCATGTTACAGTAAACTAAAGGATTTGTTAGTTTGTTTAAAATATTTTAATGAGATATATGTAATTAAGTTAATTAATTGAATGTTAAAGTGTGAGAATTATGTATTGTAAAGGATTTAAAGGTTTGAGTATTTAATAAACAATATGATAAAACAATCTAATAACAATATAGTAAAATAAATATACATATTAAATATATATAAAATAATAAATGAAATAAATGGTCAAGCTTCGAGCTTGTCCCGATTTGGTGGGATTTACCTATCAAACCCATCAGCTATAAGACAGACTAGCTCTGTCTTGATTTAACAGCAAAAATATAATAATATAGATATATTATATGAAAAGAAAAGAAGGAAAGTTGAATGTACCCGAGAGTGAATGAGAAAATATATATATATAGAGAGAGAGAGAGAAAGAAATAGAAGCTAGCAAGCGGTGAAAGGCAAAGTGAAGGAATCGAGAGAGAAAGGAAAAATTTGGAGAAGAGAAACCGAGAAGAACTTGAGAGAAATAGGTGCAGCAACGATAACTGAAGAAAGAGAGAAACAAACGGCTGGCGAGAAGGAGGCAGAATGGCTTGGAAGAGATGCAAACAGAGGAAGAAATAGAGTTGTTATGTGCAGGAATATTGATCAGAGCCGAGCTAGAAAAGGTGGTTGTCTCCGGGCTGTAAGCTGAGTTTTAAACTCAGAACAAAGGCTGATTTTGTGATGAGTGAGTGCTGGAATGAAGGGCTTTCAACTGAGAGGATACAAGGCAGAAACAGGACAACATAAGGGCTGATGTTGGCGTGAGGATAGGTTATTTTAAGCTGGGTTAAATGAGCTAAACGGTAGGGTATAGAGGCTGACTAGGGATGCCAATTAATGTTAGAAATAGGCTGGAAATTTAGAAACTTTTAGACAATGATCAGGACACCGAATATAAGGGAAATACATGGGTTTCGGTTGTTGAAATGGAGACACATGAGGGCTGTGTTGAGGCTTAAGAATAGGGGAAGAAATATTAGTTTTTGGACACTAATCCGAAGGCTGAAGCATGGGCATTTGGGAACTGTTTGGGACGCCTGAAAATGAGTCTAGTCAAGCTGGGTTTTGAGGTGTTAAAGGGCATTCTCGAAGGCTATAAACAGTGGCGTTTTAAAAGGCTCTTGACAAGGTTATTTTGTGTTGAAATGGAGCTGAGATGATGCTATAAAATAGCAGGAAATGTGGCTATTTGGAATGATCTTCGGTGCTATACCCAGCACCAAAATAGGGGTTGAACATGGCATTCTTGGGTGCTGGAGGTAGAGCTCGAATAAAGCTATGTACAGGGGTTATAAGGCTGGGTTTTATGGGCTGTCAACGTGGATATTGAAGGCTGAAAATTTGTGGACTCGATTTTGAAGGTAATTTTAAGAGTGAGGGTTATGTTTCATTTTAAAAGATTGTATGATTTAATTATACAATTAAATACAGTATGTTTAGATAATGTTTACATGTGTATGGATGCATAAACATCAACAAGATAGAGCTAAATATATATATATATACATATATATATATATAGATAAACACACACACACATATATATATATACACACATACATACATATATATATAGATATTAGATAGAGATTTTCATGGACATAATGATAAAGAATTTAACATGATCATGTAAGTATACATGGATATATAAACATGCATTGAGTGTATATATGTGTCGTGAGTCTGAAAGGAAGACCAACATTGGTTTTAATTTAGATAGTTGCACTTGGATACAATATGAATATACTAGGTACTTATAGATCCAAGTACTAACAAATAAGAAATTTAGAAATGGAATTTTGGTATAGGAATTTACTTGAAAACATTAAGGCAAACGTTTTGTACTAAATCGAATAAGAGAAATTTTTACGGTAAGGATTAAATCCCGGTTTAAAGATTTATATATATATATAAGAATGAATATATATATATATATATGCTCTTCAGAGTAACAATGAGATCTTAATTAAAGGCATAATATTAAACTTGAATATATGTGTGTAGCTTTAAATTATGCGCTTTAAATTCGGTATGATATGAGTAGTTGATTGAGACAGTATTAGAATGATTGTAGTGACTTCGACTGGAGCGGAGGAGTGAATTTCCAATCCGGAGGATCGAGGAAGATACTCGCTAAGGGTATAAGGTAAGTGGGTTAAATAAATCTTACTAGTATCATCTCGTAAGAGATGAAAGAACCCTCATTAAATAATTAATTAAATTTATATAGGATATTGGTTAGACATTACGGGTAAGACAAATAGAATAAGTATGGTAGGATTTTTAAATCGGACATAATGTGCCTGTGAAATATGCTTATTTGAAAGGTGATTTTGCTGTGAATTGTGTAATGTGTTATGTGTGATGGCTCTCTTATGATTACTGAACATGTTAACATATTGTTATACTTCGAGTATGGATTTGTGATTTGAATATCAAATATACACATCGCGCCCGATGTTGAGTTAATAGACCTCAATTAGCACCTAGTCATATTTGTCGAAATATAAGTCCTAAAGGCCAAACCGAGCAAAGACTCGATTTTTTGTACCGTGTGAGCCACCTCTAGAGTCCTTCGGGAACTAAGTGCTACACGAGTTTTGATGTAAAGGCCAAACCGAGCAAAGACTCGACTTATATACCGTGTGAGCCACCTCTAGAGTCCTTCGGGAACTAAGTGCTACACGAGTTTTGATGTAAAGGCCAAACCGAGCAAAGGCCCTACTTCTGTACTGTGTGAGCCACCTCTAGAATCCTTCAGGAACTAAGTGGTACACGAGTTCCGATGAAATATGAGAAATCGTAGGATATTGTGACGAAAAGCAAGTGATTGTGATTCGTGAATGCGACGAATGTCAAAGGATGGTATAGATCTTATACATATGACATATGATGTGTGTAATTATTGGATTATGTTTATATATGCCACTTGAACATGCGCTACTTGTATATTCGTTTCTTTTGATTATTGGGTTATGTTTATATATGCCACTTGAACGTGTGCTACTTGAATGTTCGTTTCTTTTGATTATTGGATCATGTTTATGTATGCCACTTGAACGTGTGCTATTTGAATGTTCGTTTCTTTCACACTTAATCATACTGATAAAAAGAATGATGCTCTGTGAATTTAAGAATGGAATGAAAGCATGAACAAGTTTGTGATGTTTATGTACATACGGAATGGTAATAAACCTTAGTATAATCCATACATGATATTTTACAATGACTCAAGCGTGTATGATCGTGTCTTACGATATGAGCCTAGTATGTACTTATTTAAACTACTTACTGAGCCGTGGATTGCTCACCCCTTAATTTAACATCTGCAGATCATACGAGTTGATAGTCGGCTCAGGCTTCGTGTAGGCTCCCGTGAAACTGTACCTAGTAGTGGTACTCATTTGCGTTCTCCGCAGCTAGCATTTTTTATTTTGAGGTATATTGTTCGTATATCATTTTGATAATCATGTGTACGTTAAATTTCACAATACTGGGAAAGTATACGGGATGTAACTTTGGATCGCACTAGATGATTATGCGAGTTTAGGTGGTTATCGAGTCCGATCCGAGTCCTAATGTATGTTTTAAATTATATATAAATATAAAGTGATAGATGTGAACTTAGTAATGGTTAAACTCTTGAGATCTTGAAATACTCGATTGTATGAACTATGGAGAAACACCAGCTGGTTGTGTTATGTGATTTAAAATGTGTTTTAGTGCAAGAAATTATACCTGGGGAAATTGATAAAATACAAAGGGGAGGTTTTCGACCTGTTTCTTTTGGGCAAAGTAAAATAAGGCAAAATCAATAAGAAAAATCTCCTTGAGAAACGTGATATAGCTCGAGAAATAAAATGAGTAAGATAGGATTTGATTTAGATACTACACTAACACCGAATACAAACCGTAAGTAGAAAAAGAAAAATTTGGTTCGAATTTTCATAAGAAATCAAGTAAGTGTTAAGCGGGCCTCATTGGCCTTCGGGTCGTGACATCATGTCACTTCAAAACATGTCTTTTCATATCATTTCAAATCAAAACGTACACATTTCTCTTTTCATTTCATGTGTAATCAAGTACAATATCGAAACACATTTCTTATACTGTGAAATCATATCGGTTTAGAGTTCATATCAATTTAAAAGCATACTCTAAACTGCATATCATATCGGTTTGAGACTAGGCTAGATCCCTAATGCTCTATCAATAAAGGCTTAGATCACTATAGCTAGCAGTGAAATCATATCATCGTCCCCTCGAAACCAACTAAGGCACTATCTATGGCCATAGACCTCATCTCTCTCAACCCCGTGGATCAGGTGTGATTGAGCCTTGTGCATGACTATTGTCGGACAAGCATCTCTGCCTAATGAGTAATCTCCAATTAGGTGGTTTCCACTATGCTTTATTGAGTTTAACTCTCTTAGGGTGCCTACAGTCTCATAAGACATTTAAATTTTTAGCTTTTCTTGTCAAATATCATGTAAAGCATATAGTATCATTATTTAAGAGGTTTTATATATATAAATATATATATATATACCATATACTTTCCTTTCAAAACTAATCAATACTTTATAGTATTCATATAAACATTATTATAATGTTTCAAGTTGTAACAAGGCATGCTTAAATGCAATGCAAATTCAATCATGAGTTCAAAACAATGAACTATCATTTTCGTAAAATATATCATTTAATTATAGTGTTAACTATAATCCAAATTTCTCATTTCCACCCTTTTGATTTCAATTGAATCATACCTAATAGGTAATTTCGATATTCACTGTGGTTCCTCGATATTCAATATCATTTCATAATAATTATCGACTATAAAAATCACTTGTACATTTCATCATTCAATACTAGGACCACCACTGTCAGTATGAGTCCTCTTAGTATCTCTGAATATTTAAATGTCACATTTCTATATAGCCATTAAGATACTGAAATTATGCAATTACCGATATCATCACTCAGGACCTATTCCAGAGACAACATCGAGGATATAAAATCACAAGATCAATAGTCGTCTATCAATCCATCTATGGTTTAACATATTGGCACTCATTCATTATTCCGACTTGATGCCCAATTTCATCCACTATCACCAAATCAAATCACAGTTTTCAGATCAATTTTCATATAACCTGTATAATATAATACCATGCTAGAATTATCTATAAAGGTATTATCAAATCAATCTTAGGTTAGCAGTTTACCCACTTAAGAGATTTGGCCAATTTCCACTATCAAACAGTGTTCAAAAACATTTTATATCAGAATATCGAACTTATACAATTGTCGATCTTATTATTTAAGACCTATTCCAAAGTTATAACCGAAATCATATAATCACATGTTTGACACGCATTTATTTGAATCTATCAATGATTGGATCATATCGTAATTCGACCTCAATTTCAATAAGATTATGTATGCACAAGTCATATATTTGTTATAACATCGATATCACAACTATCCATCGTATACCACAATGTTGATACTAAGACCCCTACCACAAGTGTAGGTCTGCTTATTATCTCACGTATATTCGAAAATATGATGTAATATAATAAAATTATCTCAACATTGACCTCTTGCAATGTCCGTGTTATCACGTTCGAAACTACTCCAACATTAAGAAATCGAAATCAATTAATTCTAAAATCATCGCTACGTCAATAATTTCACAATTCAATCGTTCAACCATTTAAATTACAACCTCGATATTCTCTTCCAAGCTATATCATATAATTATCGTTACTTTTAGCAATGATTCGACTAATCGATATTCCACCTCAATCTCGACTTGATAACCAATTCGTGATATTAAGATAAATCCATTTATCAATTCTATAAGGCTTACATCATGTAACTCATCATGTTATCATACTCAATCATTTACCTTCTCAACTATTCCAAAAATCAAGTTTTCTGGCAACATGATAAAGTACTTTCAAAACTTATCTTTCGATAATTCTTTCCAAAATTCCATTTATACGAGAAAACCTTAACCTTTTTCATCAAACACTTTCCTATAAATTTCGGCAGCATAACATTTCAGGAACTAAAACCTCCTGCAACAATTCCAAACAGACATAGTGGTATTCCATAATCATTTTTATTTCAATACCAAGATCATTACTAAAACCCCTACCACCAATTGTAGGTCCTCTTAGCATTTAAAAATCATTTCAATAATCATTCATCATCATCAGGATCACAATTTCAAAACATACAATATAATACTACCACTACTTTATAAAAGTATCTTACCTTTCCAACTTCCGAGCCTAGCCGAAATCCACCACTTGCCTTGTTACAATGTTGCTATAATTTTGACACACACACATATATTCACTTAGAGAATAATCCAATAAATTCTATAAATTTTTATGGAATATAGCAAAATCTTTAAATTCTTTACCCATATTCAACACTAAAAATTTTTGGTGAAGTACTTCCCAAGCTCATCTTATTTCTTTCTTTCTTTCTTTTCTTTCTTTCCCTTTCTTCTTTCTTCTTTTTCTTTTTCCTTTCCCTCTTTTTCTTTTTCTTTTCTTTTCTTCTTTTTCTTCTCTTTTTCTTTTTCCTTTCCTTCTTTTTCTTTTTCTTTTTCTTTTTCTTTTTCTTTTCTTCTTCTTCTTTTCTTTTTTCTTTTTCCTTTTCTTCTTTTTCTTTTCTTTTTCTCTTCTTTTTCAAACCGGTTCGGTCGGGTCAAACTGGTTCAGCCGATTCAGCCTTTACTGGCTGGTTCAGCCACCAGCAGCCACCCATTTCAACGGTTCAGCCACTCCACAACTAGCTCAGGTTGCCACGAAGCCGGATTTGGCCCCCTTTTCTCCCCATCGATGGCAACGGCACTAGATCTGGAGGTGTGGGTTTCGGCCTCTTTCTCCCTTCTTTCCTCCTTCCTTTTTCGTTTTCCTCTTCACCGACAGTCACCTTTCCTTTCCCCTTACCCTCGCCGATGTCAGGGATGGCATGGAGGTGTTCCGATCGGTCGGCACCGCCATTTTCCTTTTTCTCTTTTTCCCTTTTTCCTTTCGGTTCTGCTTCCGATTTCTACTCTCTTTCTCCACTTCGGGCCGTCGCCGGTCGCTTCTTCTCTTCCTCCTCGTCTGTGATAACCATAAATTTTTTCATTTATTGGAAATTATAAATATTGGAAAAGAATAGTGGAGAAAATAAATTAGTGGGAATAAATAAATAAAATTGTGAGAATGGGATATTGGTGAAAAAATCCCGAGAATTGAGAAAGGAACGGATGGTGGAAATTCGAGTGAAGGAAAATTAAATCGAAAAAAAATAAGGTTGGAATTATGAAAATAAAGAAGAGAGGAAAATTTAATTTGGATAAATGGAAAACCAAATTAAATAAGAAAATAAGAAAATAGGAAATATGTTTATATAATTATATATTATATAAATGTATTTTTATACAAATACATATGTATTTAAAATACTGTATGGTATATATATAATTATACATTGGTATACATGTGTATATATATATATACTATTTGGCGAATATAAATAATACATATGTATTTCAGTATAATCCCTTATGTATATATAAATATATATACATGTAATTGAGAAAATGTAAATATCTATTTATATTAAAGTTTGAAAATATATATATTGTAAATACAATATGTATTGTATTTTAATATATATATATATATAAATATATATATGTGTGTGTAAAGGTATTTAATTTTAAGTATGTAAATACACATATATATTAGATATATATTTTATAATATAAAATATATATATGTCTTTATATATAATATAAATATATATATATATATTGCAATATAATATATAAATATATATTATTATATGTATAACATATATAGTATAGTATGGAATATATATATATATGTATTATATTATGTGATATATATATATATATATTATATAAGTATAATATAAAATATATATTACAAATACTAAATAGGGAAATAAACAAAAGAGGAAAGAAAACAGATAAAAAAAAAAGAAAGATCGGGAGGAACCCGATCCTACCAAAGGGGCCGATGGCGGCAAAGTTGCCACCGCCGGTGAGGGAAAAGGAAGAGGGAAGAAACGCCACCGGCCAGAGGGAGGAAAGAGGTGGCCGACTGCGGGAAAGGAGAAAAGAGGAAGGAAAATCGAAGGAGAAACTGGCGGAAGCCGGGAAGGAAGGAGAAGAAGAAAATGGCGGTGCCGGCTAGTATTGGCACCGCCCAGCCACCTCGACCTCGACGGATGTGAGGGGAAGGAGAAAAGAGCCACCGGTGAGGCCAACGACGGCGGAGGAAGGCTGACGGAGGAGCAGAGAAACCGAGTTAAAAACCAAGTAGATCCGCCGTCGTGCCGCCGATCCAGGCCGACCTGAGGCCACTGGTAGGTTCGCCTTGACGCCGGCCAGTTGCTGAGCCACTAAACCGTCGGAGAACTGATCACCGGAGAAGAACTGGGGTTGAGGGGAAGGTAACCGGTCTAAAGGGCCTGAACCGGCTAGGAAAGAAAGGAAAAGAAAAAAAAAGAAAAAGAAAAAGAAAGAAGAAAGAGAAAAAAAAATTCCGAGAATT
This sequence comes from Heritiera littoralis, assembly GCA_031772115.1. Lineage (NCBI taxonomy): Eukaryota > Viridiplantae > Streptophyta > Magnoliopsida > Malvales > Malvaceae > Heritiera > Heritiera littoralis. The sequence goes on along the minus strand of JAPDPK010000009.1, from coordinate 5,049,457 downwards.
TGGAAAATTCTCGAGAATTCAAAAATTACGAGAAATCTCGGGAAGTATGTGAATCGAAAACGGTGATAATGAAATCATCAAAAATTCTCCTGATATGTAAATTACACGTAATACGAGATGGAAAATGAAAAGAAATAAAGTGAATATTTTTATATATTTTTTTTAAATATTCACTAAATGATTTTATAACCTTATGGCTTTAAATTATGAAATTATATATTTTTATAAATTCCATAAAGGTTATTTTTTGATGAAAAATACGGTTTTGAGACTAGATGGCATCCTATCATGCAGATATGTGACATGTGATATGTAATATGTGATATGTGATATGTAGTCTCGGCCGACACCTGATCAGTGATCCGTCGAGGACAATTATAGACTATGGCCATAGATCTGACATGATTATTTACACCCTTCGGGGTCTACAGCATGATATGAGTAACGACCCAGTGGACGGGCTGGGCGTGCGCCTAAGTCTCCATATATGAGAAATGTTTTATATGATATGTTATATGTTAAATGTAAACGTTTTACATGATATGTGATAAGTTAAATGAAAGTGATTTACAGCATTTTACATAATGCTTATTTCAGTACTGATTTTAGTACTACGAGATGATCTTCATATGACATGTGATATGAACATGTAATATGTTTTCAAAAGGAAAAAGAGTTTATAAGTCTAATATTCTTACTATGATTTTACATTGAATATTAGACTATATGTGACATGAATATGTAATACATTTTCTATAAAGGAAAGAGGAGGAAAATAAATCTAATATTCTTATTATAATTTCTTAAATTGAATATTAGATTTAAATGATGTATATTTTATAGGAAAAGGATTTAATAGCTTATTTTGCTATTTAAAGTACTGTACTAATTATGATTGTACAATAAAACATGAAATAAGTTTTAAATGAGAATGATGAGAATTTAACTAATATTCTTTTCAAAGAATATATGAATATTAGTTACTTTATTTAAATGCTTTATTTTATAAAAGCATTATTTTGAAAAGAATATGAAAATGTTATGGACTAAAAAGGTAAAATGGATTAAAATTCCAAACGAAAAGGAAATTATTCTCTACAGTTGCTTCTAGGTTTCGTGACAAGATAGGTATTTCAAAATACCTACCTTATTCCATCCGGATCCCTAGCCGACTGTAGTATCCTTCCTACATGCAAGCCTAGAGCCCATAGGAAAAAATGAAAAAGTTTTTCGACATATAGATAGCTGAGTATCAAGTAAGGCATATAATTCCCTTACTGAGCCGTGGTTTGCTCACCCCTTAATATATTAACATTTCAGGTTTTCGAGGACTAAGAGTCTGACATCTAAAGGACTTCGGCTGTGCATTTGGGGACGATGCGACAGCTTGATTTATTTAATAAGGTATGATCATTTATTTTCTGTATTTAGACTTATCTATAGTACTACTTCCTTATCAATTAAAATAGGGGATGTAATTCATATTATAATTTAATAGGGTAATTGTTTATATGTAAAAGAAAAGTAAAGTATCGCAGACAGCCCAACCAAATAAGATGCATGAATAAGGTGAAAAATAGGGTCACGGGCTATGATAGATTAAATGGTATCAGAGCAGGGTTGGCCTGATGTCTGTCGATACTTTTGGAAAGAAAATGTGTTAAAAAGGTTAACATCCCCTGTAATACTGTGTAGTCTAAATACATAGAGAAAATAAATGATTGTTAATTGAGTTAAGTGTTTAGAAGGGGTTGAGAATTATGAACTAAAGATGTCAAAAAGGGAAAACGGCTCAGGAATGTTAACTGAAATGGTGATCTTATAATCTAAATTAAGGTCGGTTCGTAAGGAACAGAAATGGACTCGGTGAGGGCCCTACCAGTACTTTTCTATCCCGATCGAACTAAGACCTGAAAGTGATGATATAAAGGAGGGGAATGAAATATCATCATTAAATAGACCTTAAGATCACCGATTGAAGGTATTTTAAGGAGAGATAATTTTTTGACCAAAAATGACCAAAATACCCCTGCCTCTGAAATTTTACCAGGAGTCAAAATAGACCAACAGAAGTTGAAATTGATTGATTTGACAGAGAAATTGATGATGTAAAGCTGCATTTCATGCAAAATAATTCAATTATGAATCCTAGTGGACTTCTCTGTCGAAATCGAATAAGATCTTAAAATGCTGATATTGGTACGAGAAAGGGGTACTATCAGCAAATTGATAATAAGATTACTGATTTAAATGTATAATGAGGAGAAAGAAAAAAAAATGTGAAATGTTGAAAATGCCCCTATGTGGGATTATGTTTTGAATTGTGATAAATCAAGTCGATTTTGAACTTATTGATAGTAATGGAGTTATTGAGGGTATAAAGGACACAATATGAGTATAACGATCCCGATTATAAATTTCACTACACTTGGAGTGCTGATGTGACCTGAATGGTTATAGGGAAGTCGTAGGATGAGCGACTCTATTATTGATTTTTGAGGGTCTGAATTAAAAAGTGTATTAACGGGATATGATTACGGGATCATGGGATATGATGAAAAGTAATATGATTACAGATGATGAATAAGAAAGAGATCAGTACAAAGGATGTAATCCATAGCAGTACGGTTAATTCCGGTTCTATACTGTTATTCTAGTTTCTAAAGTATTTAATGGATATTTATAGAACTGAAATATTTTGGAATATGTTTTATAGAATAATGTACTGTATGGAGTATATGAAATTGGAGAATATGCATAAGAACAGTAACTGAAGATAAGCGATGAGGAAGACAACAGCTAACCTGAATTATTAAATGAAAATGATTGTAAAAGTAAATTACAATAGTAATAAATCGGTTAGCTGTGAAAGGTGTTAATCAAATGATGACACTTGATATAGTATATTCATTAAGATGATCAATATGCTGTGAAGTATGAGGAAATAAGTGAATCAAGGCGGAGTAGATGTTAAAATGATTTAAAAATTAAATGTCTCTGCCTTGAGGATATACAGTGGAAATGATAGGACACAAAGATGAAATGTCCAAAATGATAAGAGATGTGTGATTAAAGGAAGTATCGAATGAGATTTTCGATAAATTTTCAGAGTAATATAGATTGAGAGATCGAATTAATATTAACTCGATTATTAATATGAAATCTATTTTAAGCTTATATCTGAGAACATAAAAGAATCTGAAAAGCTTGAGAAATAATTCTGAAAAATATGTGAACAGTGAAATTCACTTATATAAGGATAATTGATGAAAATATAGATATGATTTGAGAATGAATTAAATGAGATATTAAATTCCTATTAATTTATGAGCTCTTATGAAGAACAGATAATCATCTGTATGAAATGGACGCTTTAATTGATTTAATCAGAGATGTGTAAGGAGTTCATAAGACCAATCTCTATATACAACATCATCAGATAAAAGATGAAGATTGATGGTCATAAGATGATAATGATTAGAACTCGATAAAATTTTTACGAGTTCTTATTGAGGTTTACAAGGTTAATGAAATTCTTTATGAGGTATATAAGCCTAATGAATGAGACATCCATATAAGGATAAGTGATGAGATATTGATATAGTCTAAGACATCAATGGAAAATGAGCAACATAGTGGTATGACCCTACAAACTCTCAAAGACAGTAAACTATATGTTAAGATTGGCAAATAGGAGATGTGGCTAGACAGTATCTCTTTCTAAGATATGATCTCGAATGACAGAACGACGTGGATATGTCTATGATGAAGAGATAATGATTGAGATACGAAATGTACTGGGTCTAGCTAAATTTTATTGCCAGCTTATGGAAGAGTTATTGGGTTAGCTGCTCTACATATGGGACTTAAAATTAAATAAGTTTAAGTCAGTGGATGAATAAATGTAAAGATGGTATACAAAAGGTTAAAAGAGTTTAATAGTGGAATATTTTACCACTGATGAAAAATGACCGAAATGATGATGAAGGAAAAGGTGAATATGAAATAAGAGGATAAGTATATGATGGTGAGGGAATATGAATATGAAATAGTTCTCGAATTTAAAAACTAAAAGTGATTTGGTGGTTATCACATGATTTTGGCTAGATGTAAGATCGAGCCAAAACTTGATAGAGGAAAAGCAATCATACTCCAAAGAGTAAAGAAATGATTTGGATTTTACTGCCAGTAATGTAAATGGAAAATGATAAACATATGTACCACTTCAAAATGATGGAAATGGTGGAATTATATGGATAATGTGGTGATTAAATGGATAATTCGAGGGTTCAATCATCGAATGACCATACTACATGAAGAGAACATGATTGTCTCATGAGCTATGATTGTAAGAGATGATCAATAGTAAAGTCTGCAAGTGGGATGCAGCCTTAATGAAATAAAAGAGAAAATGAATACTGTGAATAATGAGGAACCCAAAAGAGATATGATGATATGGAAGTGATTATAGACTGATAGTCTAGATGAAATAACTTATCCATTTTCAGGCTCTTAAAGTCTATAGTGCCATAGTCAAAATATAATGATGAAATGATGAGAATGTATGTGAAGTTCCAGTGAGCACTACATGTGATGGGAATCTCTGAGTAGCTATATGTTATGGGAAATAGCAAAAGGCTTTGAGATTCCAAATTTTTAGACAGCACCGCTCCGTACATGATGTAAATATCTGAGCGTAGAATGGAAACGCTCGATGATATGTTGAGAAAGCGGATGCATGAAATATGAAAGCTACTGGACCATTTACATACTATTGATTTAAATCGGTAAATGATAATTATCGAAATGTATCGACTTAGCACCAAATAAGGAAGATGGATGATGAATAATATGAATCATATGTGATATGAAAAGGAGTGGAAATGGATAACTCTCAATTGATAAGAAATTTAAGGGAGTATAAGTATATGATGAGAAATGATATATACTGGTGTAAAAGGTGATTTTAATCTTAAAGGTATACTAGCAGTATAATACAGAAGATGATCAAAAGGTCAAGAATGATGAGTATACAAAACACTACCACCTTATGAATTAAGTTAAATTCGGAGGACCGAATTTTTTAAGGTAGAGAGGATGTGATAACCGTAAATTTTTTCATTTATTGGAAATTATAAATATTGGAAATGAATAGTGGAGAAAATAAATTAGTGGGAATAAATAAATAAAATTGTGAGAATGGGATATTGGTGAAAAAATCCCAAGAATTGAGAAAGGAACGGATGGTGGAAATCCGAGTGAAGGAAAATTAAATCGAAAAAAATAAGGTTGGAGTTATGAAAATAAAGAAGAGAGGAAAATTTAATTTGGATAAATGAAAATCCAAATTAAATAAGAAAATAAGAAAATAGGAAATATGTTTATATAATTATATATTATATAAATGTATATTTATACAAATACATATGTATTTAAAATACTGTATGGTATATATAATTATACATTGGTATACATGTGTGTATATATATATACTATTTGGCGAATTTAAATAATACATATGTATTTCAGTATAATCTCTTATGTATATATAAATATATATACATGTAATTGAGAAATGTAAATATCGATTTACATTAAAGTTTGAAAATATATATATTGTAAATACAATATGTATCGTATTTTAATATATATATAAATATATATGTGTAAAGGTATTTAATTTTAAGTATGTAAATACACATATATATATATTAGATATATATTTTATAATATAATATATATGTCTTTATATATAATATAAATATATATATTGCAATATAATATATAAATAAATACTATTATATGTATAACATATATAGTATAGTATGGAATATATATATGTATTATATTATGTGATATATATATATATATATATATATATATATTATATAAGTATAATATATAATATATATTACATATACTAAATAGGGAAATAAACAAAAGTGGAAAGAAAACAGATAAAAAAAAAAAAGAAAGATCGGGAGGAACTCGATCCTCCCAGAGGGGCCGATGGCGGCAAAGTTGCCACCGCCGGTGAGGGAAAAGGAAGAGGGAAGAAACGCCACCGGCCAGAGGGAGGAAAGAGGTGGCCGACGGCGGGAAAGGAGAAAAGAGGAAGGAAAATCGAAGGAGAAACCGGCGGAAGCCGGGAAGGAAGGAGAAGAAGAAAATGGCGGTGCCGGCTAGTCTTGGCACCGCCACAGCCACCTCGACCTCGACGGAGGTGAGGGGAAGGAGAAAAGAGCCACCGGTGAGGCCAACGACGGCGGAGGAAGGCCGACGGAGGAGCAGAGAAACCGAGTTAAAAACCAAGTAGATCCGCCGTCGTGCCGCCGATCCAGGCCGACCTGAGGCCACCGGTAGGTTCGCCTTGACGCCGGCCAGTTGCTAAGCCACTAAACCGTCGGAGAACTGATCACCGGAGAAGAACTGGGGTTGAGGGGAAGGTAACCGGTCTGAAGGGCCTGAACCGGCTAGGAAAGAAAGGAAAAGAAAAAAAAAAGAAAAAGAAAAAGAAAGAAGAAAGAGAAAAAAGAATTTCGAGAATTTGGAAAATTCTCGAGAATTCAAAAATTACGAGAAATCTCGGGAAGTATGTGAATCGAAAACGGTGATAATGAAATCATCGAAAATTCTCCTGATATGTAAATTACACGTAATACGAGATGGAAAATGAAAAGAAATAAAGTGAATATTTTTATATATTTTTTTAAATATTCACTAAATGATTTTATAACCTTATGGCTTTAAATTATGAAATTATATATTTTTATAAATTCCATAAAGGTTATTTTTTGATGAAAAATACGATTTTGAGACTAGATGGCATCCTATCATGCAGATATGTGACATGTGATATGTAATATGTGATATGTGATATGTAGTCTCGGCCGACACCTGATCAGTGATCCGTCGAGGACAATTATAGACTATGGCCATAGATCTGACATGATTATTTACACCCTTCGGGGTCTACAGCATGATATGAGAAACAACCCAGTGGACGGGCTGGGCGTGCGTGCCTAAGTCTCCATATATGAGAAATGTTTTATATGATATGTTATATGTTAAATGTAAACGTTTTACATGATATGTGATAAGTTAAATGAAAGTGATTTACAGCATTTTACATAATGCTTATTTCAGTACTGATTTTAGTACTACGAGATGATCTTCATATGACATGTGATATGAACATGTAATATGTTTTCAAAAGGAAAAAGAGTTTATAAGTCTAATATTCTTACTATGATTTTACATTGAATATTAGACTATATGTTACATGAATATGTAATACATTTTCTATAAAGGAAAGAGGAGGAAAATAAATCTAATATTCTTATTATAATTTCTTAAATTGAATATTAGATTTAAATGATGTATATTTTATAGGAAAAGGATTTAATAGCTTATTTTGCTATTTAAAGTACTGTACTAATTATGATTGTACAGTAAAACATGAAATAAGTTTTAAATGAGAATGATGAGAATTTAACTAATATTCTTTTCAAAGAATATATGAATATTAGTTACTTTATTTAAATGCTTTATTTTATAAAAGCATTATTTTGAAAAGAATATGAAAATGTTATGGACTAAAAAGGTAAAATGGATTAAAATTCCAAACGAAAAGGAAATTATTCTCTACAGTTGCTTCTAGGTTTCGGGACAAGATAGGTATTTCAAAATACCTACCTTATTCCATCCGGATCCCTAGCCGACTGTAGTATCCTTCCTACATGCAAGCCTGAGCCCATAGGAAAAAATGAAAAAGTTTTTCGGCATATAGATAGCTGAGTATCAAGTAAGGCATATAATTCCCTTACTGAGCCGTGGTTTGCTCACCCCTTAATATATTAACATTTCAGGTTTTCGAGGACTAAGAGTCTGACATCTAAAGGACTTCGGCTGTGCATTTGGGGACGATGCGACAACTTGATTTATTTAATAAGGTATGATCATTTATTTTTTGTATTTAGACTTATCTATAGTACTACTTCCTTATGAATTAAAATAGGGGATGTAATTCATATTATAATTTAATAGGGTAATTGTTTATATGTAAAAGAAAAGTAAAGTATCGCAGACAGCCCAACCAAATAAGATGTATGAATAAGGTGAAAAATAGGGTCACGGGCTGTGACATCGTCTCGCCGGCGACGCCCCTCTCTCTTTCCCTTCCTCTTCTCTCGCTCCGCCGGCCGACGAGGCACTACAAAAAAATGAACTTTCAGCGACGGAATTAGCGACGAAAAATTCCGTCGCTGATAGTTAAATTCCGTCGCTGAGATTACCTACGGATTACCAACGGAAATTTTTCTGTTGGAAAAATCGATGTCGCTGATGCTCACTCCGTCGCTAAAACTTCATTTCCGTCGGTAATTAGCGACGGAATTTTTTTACATCAGCGACGGATTTTATGTCATTAGTGACGGAAAATTCCGTCGCTAAAAACATAATTTCGTTTTTTAATTTACATGAAAATCCGTCGCTAAAAGGCATCAGCGACGGAAATTTCCGTCGCTGATAGTTTTATTATTATTTTATTTTATAAAAAAATCCGTCGCTAAAAGGCATCAGTGACGAAATTTCCGTCGCTAATTCTGTCGCTGATAGTTTGTTATTTTTGTTAATTCAATAAATATTCTGTCACTAAAGAGCATCAGTGAAGGAAATTCCGTCGCTAATGTTATGAATTCCGTCGCTAATTTGATGAATTTTTTCACTTATTTAACAGATTTTGTTGCTAATTTCTATGAATTTTGTCAAAAAAATGTTCTGAAATTAATTATTTATATTTATATTTATATATATATGAAGAGAGAGAGAGAGAGAGAGAGAGAGAGAGAGTGTGAAAGAGAAACATTTAAAATAAACCTAATATTTATACTTAAATCCATAAACATTATCTTAAAATAAATTAACTAAAAAAACAAAAATACATTATCTTCAACATCAGTATCACTACTACCACTAGCACCTCATCGTATCATCAGCATCATCTGTAAATAAAAAACAAAAAACAAAAATATAAGTATTAAAGTTTATCATATAAAAAAAATTGACAACATAATATAAAAGAAAAATATAGTAAATTTACAAAAAAAAAAGGAAAAAAAAAAGGAAAGAGGGATAAAGAAGAAAAACAAAGAAAAAAACGAGAAGATGAACAAAAAAGAAGATAGAGAGGAGTGAAGAGGAGAGAAAACAGAGAATATGAGAATATATAGAGTCTTTGGCGCGCATATAGAGGAATTACCGACGGAATTACCGACGGATTAGCGACGGAAATTCCGTCGCTAATGCTATGTCAAAATATTTCCCGCTGAAGCTTAGGCGGGAAAAAATTCAAAAACAATTTTTTATTTTTTATTTTCGAATTTAAGGCATCAGCGACGGATTTTTTCCGTAGCTAATTCCGTCGCTGTTGCTTTTTAGCGACGGAATTAGCGACGGAAAAAATCCGTCGCTGATGCTTAATGAAAGAAATTTATTTATTTATTTATTTTGATTTAAGGCATCAGCGACGGAATTTTTCCGTCGCTAATGCCATTTAGCGACGGAATTAGCGACGGAAAAAATCCGTCGCTAATTTCTTCATATATTTTTCACGGTGTAAGTTGAAAAATATGATTAGAAATTAGCGACGGAATTTTTCCGTCGTTAATGCCCTTTAGCGACGGAATTAGCGACGGAAAAATTCCGTCGCTAATTTCTCTTCATATTTTTCACGGTCTAAGTGGAAAAATATGAAGAGAAATTAGCGACGGAATTTTTCCATCGCTAATTCCGTCGCTAATGCCCTTTAGCGACGGAATTAGCGACGGAAAAATTCCGTCGCTAAGTTCCTTACATTTTCTCAAACAATATGAAGAGAAATTAGCGACGGAATTTTTCCGTCGCTAATTCCGTCGCTAAAGGGCATTAGCGATGGAATTAGCGACGGAAAAATTCCGTCGCTAATTTCTTCATATATTTTTCACGGTGTAAGTGGAAAAATATGAGGAGAAATTAGCGACGGAATTTTTCCGTCGCTAATTCCGTCGCTAATGCCCTTTAGCGACGGAAAAATTCCGTCGCTAATTTCACTTCATTTTCTCAAACAATATGAAGAGAAATTAGCGACGGAATTTTTCCGTCGCTAATTTCTTCATATATTTTTCACGGTGTAAGTGGAAAAATATGAGGAGAAATTAGCGACGGAAAAATTCCGTCGCTAATTTCTCTTCATATTTTTCCACTTACACCGTGAAAAATATATGAAGAAATTAGCGACGGAATTTTTCCGTCGCTAATGCCCTTTAGCGACGGAATTAGCGACGGAAAAATTCCATCGCTAATTTCCTTGCATTTTCTTTCACGTGACTATGCAAAGAAATTAGCGACGGAATTTTTCCGTCGCTAATTCCGTCGCTAAAGGGCATTAGCAACGGAATTAGCGACGGAAAAATTCCGTCGCTAATTTCCTTACATAGCTTTGGGTTTAGCGACAAAAATTTCTGTCGCTAATTCCGTCGGTAATATTTGGCGCGATTGAACAGCACCTCCCGCCATAATTAGCGACGGAATTAGCGACGGAAAATATTCCGTCGCTAATTACCGACGAATTTCCGTCGCTAATCCGTCGCTAATTTCATTATAAATTCCGTCGCTAATCCGTCGCTAATACCACTTTTCAGCGACGGAAAAATTCCGTAGCTAAATTTTCGTCGCTGAAAATCAATTTTCTTGTAGTGAGGGTCGGCTGCTTCGCTTGTTTCTTCCTCTGTTTTTCAAAACAGAAAAGGAAACAAGGGAATCGGGTTTGTATCCCGATTCCCGCTCTTTCTTTCCTTTTTTTAATTATATTTATAAATAAATATTTATAAATATAATTATTAATTAATAATCATATATATATACACACACATTTTTATTTTCTTAAATTTTGGATTTCTTATTATCCAAAATAATTATACTCATTTTCATCTCTTTAATATTTGAATCTCTTAATATCCGAAAATTATTCAAAATAATTTCCTCAACTTCATCACTTCATCAAATTCGAGAATTCCAACAATTTTCCCATCGCGTAAATAAATTTATTTAGTTACTTTCGCTTATTTATTTGCATAAAAATTAGTAAAATCCAATTATATAATTAAAATTGTAAAGAAGAGAAAAAAATATAATTCAAAACAAAAAAAACCCATTAATAAAAAAAAAGTCCAACTTAGCCGTGTTTCAAAGAAAAAACGCAACTAAGTAAAACTCACTTAGCTGTGTTTTGAGTAAAAACACAGCTAATTTATGGCGCTTATAAATGCTATAAAACGCTACATAATCGCCACTATATTTGTTGTATTTAAGAAAGAAACGCCACTATATTTGTCGACGCAATAAAAGCCAACGTTCCTAGCAGTGTTTTGTCTTTTAACTATAAACGCCGTTAAATTGGAATAAAAACTCCGCTCTATGCCTAGTTTGTTGTAATCTATACATATATATATATATATTTGTCTCCTACTCTCCCATAGTGTGACACTTGTCCATTTATTTTTTTTTTTTGCCCTCAACAATTTTTTTTTTACTTAAAGACCTTGTCGAGAGCTCCAAACAGTAGCAACTCCTCCACATTTCCTCCTATACACAGCCTCTAAGTACTTTCCTAAAACAATCCAAAATTCACACTTTCAGTTCTCTAAAATGCCAACCGAAAAGCCTCGTTTCAATTCCACCTTGCAGCCCCAACACTCACATTACAACCTCAATCTTCTCTTGTACAGAACCCCTAAAAAAAAAACTATTGATCAGGCCAATTACTACCTCAAGCCTACCTTGTCTCAACACTTTGAAACAGCCCTAAAATATATACTTTTCAAAAAGGCCACCAAACAACACCCAAATATCATTGAAGAAATGCCACTCACATTCTAGTTTCAACGTTTAAACATAATAAAAAATTCAATTTAAACTCTGTGTTTCAAACCTTGAAATGCCGAGAATACTTCCCCTTCCAACCACGTGTACAACAGCTCTATTTTCGATCTTCTTTCCAGCATCAAAACACATAGTGAAACCCTTGTTTGGCTTCTGTTTTGATGCCTAAAAAGAAACCCTAACTTAGCACCCAAATGTGGCCTGCTTCCACTTCAATTTCAGTTGTCGACTTCACCTCCAAGTAGCCACTTAAATTGCTTGCCGAGGGTCCCTTGCTTCACGTTCCAACCCCTGCTCCTTTCAGCCTGTGTTCAACTACTCCACTCAAAACTCCCAAACTAAAAACACATCTCTGACCAGCCATAACACCGCCGCCTAGAGCTTCTGTTCCAGCCTAGACAAAACAGCCCTTTATCTTCCACCTATAACTGAGACCAATAGTGGCACCGATCCAGTCATTCCAGCCACTGTTTTCATTCTAAAACTTCTTGGAATGGTAGACACGAGATCCCTTTATTTGTAGCCTTCTTCCTCGCATCACAGCTGCTTCCTCATCTAAGCTTCTCTTCAGTTATCGTTGCTGCACCTGTTTCTTCCTAATTCTTCTCGGTTCCTCTTCTCCAAATCTTTCCTTTCTCTCTCGGTTCCTTCACTTTGCCTTTCACCGCTTGTTAGCTTCTATTTCTTACTCTATATTTTTTTTTTTCATTCACCCTCGGGTCCCTCCTCCACATCCAGCTTTCCTTCTTTTCTTTTCTTTTCATATAATATATTTATATTATTATATTTTTGCTGTTAAATCATGGCAGAGGTAGTCTGCCCTATAGCTGATGGGTTTGTTGGGTAAATCCCACCAAACCGAGACAAGCTTCTAAGTGAAGCTTGTCCATTTATTTTATTTTATCTTTTATTTTATTTAATATTATTATTATTTTATATATATATATTTTTATATGGATATATATATATATTTTTTGTTCGTCAACTTACATTCAATAATTCACTACAACTTTAATTCATAAAATTCAATTGACCACCTTGTTCACTTAATTTCTCATGACATTAATCTCATTATGGTTCTCATATTAATTCCTCAAAATTATAAATTCCTCATGTTGAATTATTAATTTCGTAATTCTACAATAATCCACATCAATTCATAAGGCTTAAAATAATTTAATCTACTCATGGAGGTTCAAAAATGCGATTATCACAATAAGGCTTGCAAGCCGCTCGAGTCAAGTATTAAGAAACTCAAACTGGACTCGACTTTTTACTTGGGTAGCTTGAGCTCGACTCAAAAATAAACGACTGAAACTCAAGTAATTATTGAGTCATACTAGAGTAGCTCACAAATAGTTTGATTCGTTTACATCCATAACCTAAACCTGATCATAGGCTGGGCCTGGCCCAGCTTCGGCTGGGCTTATGACAGGTAATAAGGATTTATATGTATGCCTAATCCCGATCCGGCCTGAAAATTCGAGCTTGATTTTTAGTCCAGGCCCGTTTTCATTTTTACACTATAAGCCCGAGCCCGGCCTGGCCCGCTCGAATATAATTTTTTATTTTTTATATTTTAATTATTTATTTATTTGTTTTTATTATTTTATTCCCGTTATAATTTAATTTGTCAAAATTTGTATGTTAATTTTTATATTAAATATTTATAATCATGTTTATTAATTAATAATGTTTTATATATATAATTATATTATACTTATAAATATATAAAAAATATAATTACTATTAATATTCGGACTGAACCGAGCCTGGGTTTTGAAAGGTCAAGTACGAGCTCGGCCCAATTTTTAAACAACCCTAAAAATTTTATCCAAACTCGATCAAATATTGAGCCGGTAGCCCGGCCCTTGAGCAGGTCTACCCTAACCATGTATACTTGTATTCATTCATTTTTAAGTTGGGTTTATTAAAATTTCAAAAAGGTTGGGTTTGTTAAATTATTTAGTTTTTTGATTAATTGGTTTGTTATATATATAGGAAAAAATTACGCTTTATATACTAAGAATTAGGTTATTATGTTTAATTTTAGTTCTATTTGTAAATGTGATCTTAACAAAAAAAAAATGTTACCTTCTTGGTCAAATCCACAAGGCAAGATCCCAAAAAATCGTAAAATTTGCCGACCGCAGTATGAGATAGAGCGGTCCGGTCCGGAAATCCACCCATAAGGAGCACCATCAGCTCTCCACTTACAAGCTCTTCAGTTCTAGCATTCAAAAAGGCTCCCATATCATTCTCAAACTGAGCTGCAAAAGCTTTCGCTACTTCTTTTTCACTTCCAGTGCAATAAATGCTTCCTGTATTGTAAGCCCGAGAATTGCTATCAACAACTTCATTCGGAGCCTTGGAAAGCCAATGCAACGCACTAGGGGAATGTCCGATATGGATAAAGGATTTTGCGAATAATCGTCCATAAAAGGAACCAGGAACTCCGGTGGTGAAGTAAGGCCGTGAGGGAGGGAGCAATCGGAGAAATGTGTTGAAATCGTTGCTCGAGTGATCATTGAAGAACACTTGAAACTCCAGAGTCGTTGCAGAGTTTCCATAGTTGGCATATTGCTTTTGCTCCACAGCTTCTATGATGTTTTGCATGGAGAAGAAAGTGTTAGGTCCAATAGAAAAACCAAAGTCTGCTATTCGGAATGTTTTGGAAGATTCGGGGCAGAGCTTCTTCATGTCGAGCTTGTTTGCAATTGCTTGACTGATCGTTCCTTTTGTAGCATCGACAACTCCTTTCTGCGATAAAATTTTGTCACTAAACAACAGAGATCATCACAAAAACATTCGCAGTCCCATTATCTCGCATCACACGTTTGTAGTTTAGAATGTTATATGAGCCTTTAGATCACATGTAAATAGAAAGATTTAAATTTTTGGTGAATAGACATATTTTCGTATTAATTTTTATTCATATTTTGAATAATTATGTTTAATCAGATACAGCTTAGATAATAAATATATAAAAGTAAAAACTTTTAATTACAAGTAACACATCACTATCTGCTTGTAAAAATCAAAGAAATATAGCTTATCATTTATCAATTTCTTTGCACATATTCAAAAAAAATTTCTTTACACATTTTTATTTTATTAATATGTATATTGTTGCTCTCTACATACATTATAAACATAGTTATAGAAATAATTTTGGTAGAAATTTTTTACTTAAATGTACTTTAAAAAAAAAGATGTATGTATTTCATATGAACGTTCACGTGCTAGTTGTAGTAAGATGATTTTTTTCTTTTCATCGTTAAAGTATAAAATACTCGAGTCGCCTAATCATTAATCCAAGGTTATACATCTAATTTCAATAAGATCTAGTTTTCTATAATAATCTTATTTTTTATATAAATATGTAAAAGTCAAAACTTTTGACTAAAAAGAAAATATCTTGCATGGATAGCTTAACATTTTTATATTTAGAATAATAAATTAATTTTAATTTTCTATAAAATAATCATATTCAATTAATTATTAAATTTTAAAATATTTGCAATTTAAGCAAAATAGATTTCAACCGTTTTATCTTCATTTAAAAAAATAAAAATTATCTTAGAATTTAGTTTTTCTTTTAACACTTATCATGTTATTTTTAAATTAAATAATTATCCATATATTTTAATTGAAATTATGCTAAGTTTTTAAATCATTAAAAATGCTATTTAAGTTTATATATTTTAGCATTGAGTTAAACTTTCGTATTTTTATTTTAATTTTAATTTCATTTCTTTTTCAAATTTATTTGTTCAGTTATTTTGTTTATTTATTTGTTCAATCATTTCCTTTGGTAAAAAAAAAAATAAAAGGAAAAATCCATATGAACTTGCTACTCTTTTGAAACATGTATTATATTAAATACTATATTTAATTATTTTGAATTGATTTTAAATTTAGAAAACAAAAATAATAAAGTATTTTTTTTATTTACATTTTTACTTTGCTTATCTTTTATGTTTGAGATTATTATAAATAAAGTTTGTTTTCAAATCCTAAAAAATAGAGTTTTCAACTCAAATTAATTTTATAAAATTAATTTGAAGTTATTGAAATTTAAATTTTAAAAATAAATCTTTTTCAAATATGAAATATTAATCAATAATCTTTTAATGATAAATGTAGTAAGAATTGCTTTCATTAAGATTGTAGTTATTTAATTAATTTATTTAATATTTAAGATTTTTTATATATAAATATTTCTATGATTTTTTAATTAGTATTTGATTTCATTTTTTTAATTTGTATGTTCTATATATAAATTTTTTAATATCAAAATATTTTTTTATAATTTTATTTTATTTTTTAAAAAATTATTATGAATTAAAATCGTTATCGTGCACAAGACAAGTTTAAATCTAATCAATTGGTTTATAATAATTACATGACAAAAGGGTTTGTAAGAATAATTTCAATTGAACGGAAACAATTATTTATAAAAATTATACAACAAAAGAGTTATAAACATAATTATTCATCAACTATAAATAAGTTTTTATGTATGATCATTTCACCACGTCTGCTTGGAGAATTTTAGAACTTTGTTGTCTCCTTAAAAGCGTAACTGCTTTAAAAAAGCATTTCACGCCTCAAAGCTAAATTCGTTTCTGTTATTTATTTATTTATCTATTTTCCAACATTGTATCATTAAAATTATGGTTTCTCAATCCATATAATCTTAATATTATTGTAAAATTTAAGATCGATTATCATTTTTAATTAGAAGAATTCTTGGGCTGATGATTATTTAATTACTATAATAAATCCTTAAACCCTTTTACTATAATAATCAGTTTGTGTCCCGTGTGATATACGAATTTTTAACATTTTAATGAGCCTTAAACGCTTTACTAAAACCCGAATTAAAAAATGAAACATGAAATTAAAATGGAAAAAAAAAGCAACTTAGAAGATAAAGTGGAAAAATTGCCAAAGAGATATTTAAATTATTAAAAATTGATTTTAAAAATTACCTATTTAAAATGTGAAGATAGTGAGTAGTTAATTTTAAATGTCTTAAGTGACGGAAAGAGAATATGTCCATGTAGGAAGCTTTAATCTCGTAATATTTATATAAAGAGGATTATCATGGGTTTGTCTACAAGAAGATCGCAAAATATTGACCTTACTATAAGGTCATAAAATCTCATGAGATATTCAATATCTCATATGAAATTAAATAAATAACAAAATTTAAAAAAAATGTAAATAATGATTTAACAGGTCAACAGGTAAACTATACCTCAATAAAATATAATATAAATTACATATTTATCCATTCAAAAAAAGTAATAAATATTTAAATTATATTTTTATCTATTCATAAAACAATCATAATTATATTTTTATCCCTTCAAATTATAAAAACAAATTATATTACATATTAAATTTCAAAATTTTTTACATTAGATTATACGATATAATAAAGATAATCCACTCTTATTTTCAATCAATCGACTACCTTTCATTATATTACTTTATGCAATAGAAAAATAAGGACAATTGACTAATATTTAGCATTAGTCGACTATCCTATACCAAGATAATTTTTAATTGGTGGCAGTCACAGGCCTATGTATAAGAGTCAACTACCCATTAAACAATGAACGTTAGTTGATAGTTTTATTAAAGCAGCCTATTGCTATGTGTCTAGTAAATTTGATCCAGGCTTTGCAACAATACTTTTACAATGAAACTTACAAATTTTACAGTTTATTATCATAATTTTTATGCTTATACTAGTGTTTTTAAGCTTATTATCATCAATTTTAATGTTAATTGTTACAATTTTATGCTTGTTATTGTGTTTTTATATTTATTCTCATCAATTTAAGGTTAATCATTATAGTTTTATGTATATTATAATGCTTTACGCTTATCGTCATAAATTGTATGGGTAATTTCTTAGTTTTATGATTTTTCTAGTGTTTTTATGCTTATTTTCATTCATATTATGATGAATCTCATAAATTTTACGGTTAGTTATCATATTTTTATACTTAGTCTAGTATATTTGCGCTTATTTCATTTTACTATGAATCTCACAAATTTTACGATTAATTATTATAATTTTTATGTTTATTTTAGTATTTTTACACTTATTCTCATCAATTTTACGACTAGTTATCATATTTTTATGCTTATTCTAGTATTTTTATGTATTCTTATCAATTTTACGGTTAGTTATCGTATTTTTGTACTTTTTCTATTTTTTTTACGTTTATTCTCATAAAATTTATGATTAATCTCATAAAATTTACAATTAATCTCATAAATTTTACGATGAATGTCATAAATTTTACGATGAATGTCATAAATTTTACGATGAATCTCATAAATTTATGGTGAATGATATAAATTTTACGAAGAATCTGTCATAAATTTTACGATGAATGTCATAAAATTTACGATGAATCTCATAAAATTCACGGTAAAATGACATAAATTTTACGATGAATTCAATAAATTTTACGATGAATGTCATAAAATTTACGATGAATCTGATAAAATTTACGATGAATCTGATAAAATTTACGATGAATGTCATAAATTTTACGATAAATCTCATAAAATTTACGATGAATCTCATAAATTTTATGATGAGTGTCATAAATTTTACGATGACTCCAATAAATTTTACGATGAATGTTATAAATTCTGCTATGAATCTCATAAAATTTACGATGAGTGTCATAAATTTTACGATGAATCTCATAAATTTTACGATGAATCTCATAAATTTTACGATGAATGTCAAAGTTTACGATGAATTTCATAAATTTTACAATGAATGACATAAATTTTACGAAGAATCTCATAAATTTTACAATTAATGTCATAAATTTTACAATGAATCTCATAAATTTTCCCGTAAATGACATAAATTTTACAAAATATCTCATAAATTTTACTATGAATATCATAAATTTTACAATGAATGTTATAAATTTATGATTAATTATTATATTTTTACGCTTATTTTAATATTTTTTGTTTATTCTCATTCATTTTACCATTATTATAATCAATTTTACAATTAATTATAATAATTTTACTAAGATTTAAAGTTTTATTTATACTAAATATCATAGTTTAAGGAAGGGTAGTCGAATGCTAGTGAATAGCATTTGACTGCCCCTAGTTAAAAAATTAAACAGAATTTATGCAAACAAGGGGCAGTCAATTGCTTTTTTTGGGCAATCAACTGCTGTTTACCTGTATAAATTCTATTTAATTTTTCAACTAGGGCAATCAAACACCTTTTACGGGCATTCGACTGCTCTAGTAGCAACTTGGAGATGAAGCTATGCGAGTTGTTTATAGCTCTCCTGAATCTTGCTATGCTAAACATAGCAGTTCTGCATATTTTATTTCATTTTTAGTTTTCTTTCCTGCATTAGATGAAGATTATGTTTTCTTTCTAGTCATTGATTTAATATTTTTGCATTTAATTACTTTTACCGCTGCTTTGTTATTCTTGTATTGCTGCATGATTATATTGTTGCTATCTTGAGCTCTTGCTGCCACGATTACTTTGCTAAGTTTAAATGTATAAATAAAATTTACTATTAAATAAAAATTTAAATCTTAACTACTAAAGTATTGCTGCAGGATTGTATTACTATTAAATTTAAAATTAACGACAATTACAAGGAGGCTTTTGCCTCATAGATTCACGCAAAGCAAATAAAAAAGTATGAACTTCATCCAAATTTTGGGACCCTCCTCATCTTTTGCCTTTGCCAAACCATAAGGTACCTTGTTCCAATCTCGTCTTATGTGAAGGATCTTGCGGTAGTTGAATCTTCGCATTAGGTGCTTTACCGAATCAATAACAATACCTGCAACTGAATAATCTTCCATATTTCTAAGTACTATTGAAACCGTAAGAAGTGATAAATGTTAAGTTTAAGAATGAAGATTTATTTTAAAATTTAAATTACATGTTAGTGTAGTTAATTTCTATCTCTAGATTAATTTAAGTAATTTGGGTTAAGTTAAAAATTAAAATTTAGTTTGCATGATTAGGTTATTAAGTTTAAAGTTTAAATTTTATTAATAGCATGTTTAATTTTTTATGCTCTTAAATTTGCTTGATTTTAATTCATATTTACCTTATTTGTTTTTATAGTTAATAAAAATTTTTCGTTTAATTGAAAGGATTTTATAAAAAAATAAACTAAAGTTGTATATGATGGTTACATTGATAATACATTTTATAATGATAGTTTGAAAAACTTGTTGAATAAGTTACCAGGTTAAAACTTTTTTTTATCTTTAAAATTTAATCAATGGTTGAGATTAATTGTTTTTAATCTAAAGGTTATTAATCACTGACCTTATAATAAGATCAAAATTTGTAACCTTACTATAGAACTTCCCATCTTATCATTCAATATAGTGTCAGTGTAAATTTTAGATTTCAAAAAGCGATGTTATGATGGTGAAACATATTTTTTTTTATTTTTTTATTTTTTTAATATTCCTAAAGATATGCATTATTTTTAATTTTGCTTAGAGAATTTAAAAACTCTATTAATAATGTATTGGATTATAATCCTCCCTATAATATATACGGTAAAAAAAAACCATTTTGGTAGAAAAATTTAATAGATGATTCCATACATAATCATAAAACTACAATTAAAGTTAAGTCACCTAAACGTAGCTGAAGTAATGGGGTGGAGGTATAAAATTATCAAAGTTATCATGATTCATGATGATGTTGAGTCTTTGGCAAGGTTACCTGGAAGCTTGAGTTTTTGGCATAGCTTGGAGGGCCATCCCCACCTTTCGTGGTGATTCGTTGAGGCAGTGTTTCTGTTTCTTCAATGGCCGTTTCCATTTGCTTGGAAATATTTTGTATATGACAAACCTTTGAGGACACGTGGTTGAATAAATTGGAGATGGGAATGGGAAAGGAAAAATATGAAAATATAAATACCAACGAAACCCTGCAAATTCCTTGAAATATTCGATTATATGCATTGAAAGCGAACAGCAACTCTTTGAAACAAAACGATTCTGTTGGGATATGATTGGCCATTACTTAGGTAACTATTTTAACCTATATATCAGCATATATAATCAAAAGAAACAATTAATTTGATTAGTTTAAATTTTTAAATTAGCGAAACCGAAGTTTGGAATTAACTGTACCGGCCGCCGCTCCATGGCTCTATCCAAGTGCAAGCCGACAAAAGGATTTTCTCACATAGTAGGATTTAACAACAAACAACTTAGCAAGCAAAACAACGACTAAAAAAAAAGCGTTTCAAAAACGGTGTGGGCTTTTGCTGCTTTTTTTTTTTAACTTGCATATTTTCTGTGGAACCTAGTTATTTTGTACTGTATATATATATTTATTCATTTATTTATTAATAAATGATTTATTTCTAAAAATTGTATAAATTGTGAGTATAAAAGGATGCGGGCTCCACTTGGATTTTTGCGCCCAGATGAAATTATGAATGTGAAAATAGTGTACAAATGGTGAAATAATTATAATGAGGAAATTTTAGAGACTTGAAATTTTGTTATTTGCAGTATTTGAAGTGGTTGGCAAACAAATCCGGAAATAATAAGTGGGGCCCACCTTATTTATTCATTTATTTATTAATAAATTATTTATTTCTAAAAATTGTATAAATTGTAAATATAAAAGGATGTGGGCCCCACTTGGATTTTTGCGCCTAGATGAAATTATGAATGTGAAAACAGTGTACAAATGGTGAAAAAATTATAATGAGGAAATTTTAGAGACTTGAAATTTTGTTATTTGCAGTATTTGAAGTGGTTGGCAAACAAATCCGGAAATAACGTGTCACATCCCGTGACCAACTTATTTCACGTTTTTCTATACATCTTATATGGTTGGACTATTTGTGATACTTTACTTTTCATGTTCATTAAACTATTACATTTAAAAACATATTATCGTTTACATCCCTTATCTTAATTCACAAGAAATTAGTATTGTAGATAAGTCTAAATACTAAAAAAAAAATGATCGTACCTCAAATAATAAATCAAGCTGTCGCAGTGTCTCCAAATGCGCAGCCAAAATTCTCAGATGTCAGATCTCACAGTCACCACAAATCTGAAATGTTAAAATTGGGGGGTGAGCAAACCACGACTCAGTAAAAGAATTATTTGCAACACTTGATATTCAACATTCTATATGCTGAAAAACTTTTTTTTCCTAAAAGTATACTAGGCTCACATGTAGAAAGGATACTATAGTCGGCTAAGGATCTGGATGGAGTAAGGCAGGTATTTTGAAATACCTGTCTTGTTCCAGAACTTAGAAGCAACTGTAGAGAGTAATAAATTTCGTTTGAAATTTAAATCCTTTTTTTTATTTCATGTTATTTTCGATTTTATGCTTTTTTGATTTAAAGCATTTTGATAGAATAACTAATATTATCTATTCTTTTAGAAAAATATTAATTTAAATCGTCATCATCCAAATCACATTACATGTAAACAGTAGATAGCAACAATACAATAAAATCATTTCATTTAAAATCATTATTTATTGTCATTCACTGTAAACCTTTTCTTTCTTTTCACTTCAGTCAAATCGATATTTAAACAATTTAATAATCACTCAGTGGAGACAGTCATCATTTAATAGAATCATGCACTATCACTATCCCCGAAGAGACAATCACTATCATTATCCCCGAAGGGACGATCACTATAACGAATAGCCATCGTCAACACTCACAGTTCGCACTGGTCAAGTGCTCACTGCGTAAACCTGTGGGTTTGACCATAATTCCCACAGTTATATACAATACAATAAACCTGCGGACTGATCAGGTCTCGCAGTTATATAACAATATGCATGATCACTACAATACGACTGTCTCAAAACATTTTCATAAATTATTCATTTAACAATAAAAATATCAATTTCAAACAGTGATTAACAGTAAAAATCATTTCCAAGGAATTCATCTCATGTAAAATAATCATGTAACAAAACAATTCTCATGCCAATTTAATCATATATCATATAAAACATTTTCATTTTATGTATCATACATCACATATCGCATGATAGAGGGGCCACTAGTCTCAAAACTATCTTTTTCATCATAAAATAACCTATATGGAATTTATAAAAATACTTAAGTTCATAATTAAAACCATAAGGTTATATAAATCATTTAGTGAATATTTAAGAAAATATTTATAAAATATTCACTTTATGTTTTTTTATTTTCCATCTCGTATCACTTGTAATTTAAATATCAGGAGAATTTTCGGTGATTTTATTATCACTAATCTCGAAAACACGAATATTTTAAAATTAAAATTCGATATATTCATGTTTTATGAAAAATAATAATTTTCTTGTTTCTCGTGGTCAGAAATCGGTTTTCGTGTCATAAAATCATTTATTATGATTTTACGTAATTTTCTAAAATTTTTCGACAACATAACGGCTGCCGATTGGCTAGCCTTCCTGCACAGAAAAGACAGTTTATATTTACAGCCAGCCAATCACCACAATTTTCCAATCGATGAATCATCACAAAATATTTCATAAAATATTTCATAATTAAAAACATGCAGACTGAATATCCTTACAGGCTGCACATGCCTCCCTTACCTGTTCCGGGTTGGCGACTTTCTCGTTACGTCGTGCCCGTAGTCCACTTCTCCCAATTTTATCATCTCGTTCACTGAAAACGATCTTCTACAACAAATTCTACATTTTAGAATTTTTATAAAATTAAATTACAACTAATAATAATAAAATTATTATTAATTCTTTCTTCCTCTTTTTCCCTTCTTCTTCTTCTTCCTTTTTCTTCTTCTTTTTCTTTCCTTTTCCTTTTTTTTTTCTTTTCCTTTTTCTTTTTCTTTCTCCTTTTTCCTTTTTTGCTCTGAACCGGTTCAGACCGTTTTGGCTGGGTTCAAACCGGTTCACTTCATCCTGCCGGTTCAGCCACCGTCCGCCATCTTCACCGTCAGTTCAGGCCTCCCTCAGCTGGCCAAAGTAGCGGGGACGCCGTTTCTAGTCTCCATTTCCCCAAATCGACAGCGGCTGCGTCGGATCTGGCGACTTTGGTTTCGGCCTCTTTTCTTCTCTTTTCTCCCTCATTTTCTCTTCCCCTTCACCGCCGACTACCCCATTCCTCTTGGTTGGCCTTCGCTAGTGACGCCGGTGGTGGTGGCGATGCCCGAATCGGCTGGCACCGCCGTTTTCTCCTTTCTCCTCTCTTCTCTTTTCTCTCGGTTTTCTGTTTCTCTTTTCTTTTTTCCATCACCGATTGATCTTCCTCCCTTCTCGTCGACCGGCGACGACCCTCTTTCCTTTCTCCTTTCTCGCCGACGGCGGTAGCTGCTGCTGCCATCGGCCTCCTCTGGTTTTTCTCCTCTGTTTGTAACAGAGGAGAAAATGAAAATGGGACCCCGTTTCCCGTTTTCTATTTTACTTCTTTTGTTTTCATTATTATTATAATTATAATTATATTAATAATTATAATTATAATTATATACTAATACACTATTTAAATTATATGTATCTAAATACATATTTTGTACTAAGATATATATGTATATATATATTTTATATTTTATACTCTTTAATATGAAATAATATTCATATTTCATATATATACATAAATATATTTATATATAAATATATAATAATATACATATTGTCACGACCCGAAGGCCGCGACTTTCCTTTATACTTATACTTTTATTAGTCTACAAATTTATGGACTAAATTTTCCTTTTTCATTTTAAGGTTTGTATTCGGTGTCAGTGTAGTTACTATACTATCTCGGTGACCTATAGTTATTCCATTTAAATATTTAACAACCACAGAAACGGTTCTTAGTTACATCCCGACTTGTTAAACAGAATATGTACTGTGCATCAATTTAAGTCTTACATGTAAACAAGTATTTTATAAGAAACATATACCTCAAAAGACTAGTACCAAGTCCATATACCGTCTCCGATGCCCACTGAGTAGCTCACATGGCAGATGTTAACTTCAATAATCTAAAAGAGATGAAATTTAGTGGGATGAGCAAAACCACAGCTCAGTAAGATACTAATATAAATACATGAGTAGGATTACACTGTCTTAAACTGCAATGCTTAAAACTTGTAAGGATGCAATTACAGTTAATCCTTTCTCATCGATACATCTCATTATCACTTCTCATTTTCACTTTTCATTTCATAATCATACTTTGGTATGCTATCATCTCATATCAATTCTCATATTTACTTTTCATTTCATAATCATATTTCTGTATTCTATCATCTCTTATCGATTCTCATATCATCTCTTATCAATTCTCATATCATCTCTTATCCATTCTCATATTGTGGATCATGATCACGGGGTACGAAGTCATAATTCTCTTCGTGTATTTCTATATTCATGTTTCATATCATATCATGACATCATATAGATGAAATATCGTTACCACCGAGTCATGGTACTCCTCATATATTCTTCATGTTTAATTGAGATATCCTATCGAGTTACTTTACATTTAACAATCATATTCCCGTCTTATATCAATTCATATCACTTATCGTATGGGAATTTATGATCACGATAGAGTAAGATCAGAATTCTCTTCATATCAATCTTATGTTCATATATCATATCATATCATGTCATCGTATAGATGAAACATCATTAACGTCGAGTCATAACATTCCCCATGGAATTCTCATATACTAAGCATATTATCATATTAGGGTTTAATATGTAATTCATGTAATTTTTCTATATAAACCGCTATCATTTCAAATCATATCATATATACTTTAGGACATGCTCAACATATGAATTTTCAATTCATTTCAAGTTTGCCTTTAAGGCATAATAGAAACATATTCAATTTCAATTCATGTATTCGTTTTCAGAGCATGTCTAAAACATGTGCGGTTTTAAAACATTTTTCATATACTATAAATCATATCAGGTTTAGAGTTCATATCAAATCAATCTAAACTCTAAAACGCATGTCGTTTCAAATTCGACACAAAATCGTGTATAAATCATGTAAGTGTCGAAATCATTTATCATATACTTTTAAAACATTTACTGTAAATCATATCAGGTCTAGAGTTCATATCAAATCAAACTATACTCTAGACCGCATATTATGCCATGTTCGACACAAAATCACATATAAATCATATAAGTGTCGAATTCATATCTCGTGAACTTTTAAAACATGTTTAAAACATGTACTGCTTCAAAACATATTTCATTTCAAATCTGTTTCATGTACAGTATAAATCATGTCAAGTCTAGAGTTCATATCAATAAAATCAAACTCTAGACTTCATATCATATCGGTTAGAGACTAGGCTAGATCCCTATCATCTCTCTATCAATAAAGACTTAAATCACTGTAGCTAGCAGTGAAAATCATGTCATCGTCCCTTGGAAACCAACTAGGGCGCTATCTATGGCCATAGACCTCATCTCTCTCAGCCCCACTGATCAGGCGTGACTGAGACCTGTCCACGACTATTGTCGGACAAGCATCTCTGCCTAATGAGCAAAGCTCCAATTAGGTGGTTTCCACTATGCTTTATTGAATTCATTCTTTTAGGGTACCTACAGTCTCATAAAACATTTAAATCTTTACCTTTCTTTTCTATATCATGTAAAGCATATGGTAAAATTCTGTATGAGATTTCATATATCAAAATATATATATATCTACCATATACTTTCATTTCAAAACAAATCAATACTTTTCAGTATTCATATAAACATTATTATAATGCTTCAAGTTATAAGAAGGCATGCTTAAATGCGATGCTATAAAACATTTCAGTATGCAGCTTCGGTAATATTTTCATCAAATATGCTGAAGCGATTTATTTAACTTATCACCATCAATTATTCGATTTCAAGACTTTCTTTCTGTCAAATCAGTAAATCACTATTCGAATCATTCAAGATTCATTTCATTCGGTATTCAGATTGTTTAATACTCTAATTATTTAATAACCAGATTACTTGGTATTCAAACCATTCGGTATTCAATATCCTTTTTCGATAATTATCGACTATAATAATCATTTGTACATTTTATTATCGATACTAGAACCACATCATCAGTGTGAATCCTCTTAGTATCTATGAGCATCTAAATATCATGTTTCCATATAGCCATCAGGATACTGAAATTATGAATTACTAATATCCTTATTCGATATCTATTTCAGAGTCGACATTGAGGATCATAGAACCACAAGATCAATAATCGCTTATCAAATCCATTTATGGTTTGACCTATTGGTACATATTCAGAATTTTCGAATTACGGTTCAATTTCATCCACTATCATAAAATCATATCACAATTCTCAATTCACTTTTCATATGGCCTGTAGAATGTAATATCATGCTAAGATTATCTATAAAACATCCTCAATTCAATTTTTAATTGGCAATTTACCACTTAAAGAATTTGCCAATTTCCACTATCAACAGTGTTTCAATCATTTAAGTCGCCTTGCGACTATCCATATTATTGCAAAAATCTCAGTTCACATCTATTTAACATCGATATCACAATCATACCACTAAGACGGTTCATTTATTTGAATCTATCAATTCTATAATCGTCACTCGATTGATAATTCCGCAATTCTATCATTCGACCATCTAGATCACACTTCGATTTTTCTCTTTTAAGTTGTATCATATAATCATCATCACTTTTATCCGTGATCTGTCTAATAAGTAATTCCACCTCAATCTCAACTTGATACCATTTGTGATATTAAAATTACTTGATTTATCGATTCTATAAGGTTTAAACCATATAATTCATCACATTATCGTTTTCAACGATCTATCTTCTCATCGATTTCAATATCAAACTCTTTCAGTAATATCATAAAATCCTTTCAATATTTATTTTCAATAATTATCTCCAAGATTCCATTTAGGTGAGAAACTTAATCTTTTTCTTCCGATATTTTCCTAAAAATTTCGGCAGCATAACGGCTTAATTTTTTTTTTACTAAACCTCCTGCACGGAAAACAGTTTATAATTACAGCCGTTGATTCTCACCAATTTTTACCTCTTACTAAGACCCCCACAATTAGTTGTGGGTTCTCTTAGCATTTTAGCAAATCAATTTAAATCGATGCATCATGTGAAAAAATCACAATACCATTAAAAAGCATTCCATCAATGCATCATATAACATCATAAATCCCACATACAATATAATGCTACTAAGGCTTTATAAGAGTATCTTACCTATTCGCCAAGCTTAGCGTACTTTCCGATTTTCGAGCCTTGCTGAACTCCACCATTCATCTCATTTCCGTTTTTGCTACAATTTCAAAAATTAACATATATTTTCATTTAGAAAATAAATCCCATAGACATATAGCGAAAAGACTTTTAAATTTTCCTTACCCATTTATTCGTCTTCTTTTTTTTTCTTCTTACTTCCCTTTGTGATAACCGTAAATTTTCCATTTATTGGAAATTAGAAATATTGAAAATAAATATTGGAGAACTTAAATAAGAGGAAATAAAATTTGCGAGAACGGGATATTGGTGAAAATCCCGAGAATTAAGGAAGTGAAAGAATCGAAAAAGTGTTGTAAAGGAAATTAAAGTGGAAGTGAAAATAAAAATAATAGAGAGAGGAAAAGAATTAAATTGGATAAATTAAAATCCAAATTAAATAAGGAAAACGAGAAAATGAAAATAAAATATGTTTATATAATTTCAAATTTTATATAAGTGTATTTTATACAAATACGTATGTATTTAAAATACTATATGGTATATTTTAATATACGTTGGTGTATATATATATAAACTATTTCATGAATTTAATTAATACATATATATATAAACATAATATTTTATGTATATATAAATATATATATACATACATATATAGAAAATGTAAATGTTATTTTATATTAAAGTTTATAGGTATATATATATATTCTATTATAACATTTATATAATTATATATATAAATGTTATTTATTCTAAAGTATATAAATATATATATATATATATATATACTAGATATATATATATTTTGTAATGTACAATATATATAATCTATATATAATATATATTGTATTACAATATATATGAAATAATATTATATGTGTAATATATGGTAAATATTATGTGTATAAATTATATGATATAGTATATAATATATAGTAAAACATATACTAAAAATAGAAAGGGAAAATAAACCAAAAAGGGAAAGAAAACAGAAAAAGGAAAGGGAGAATCGGGACAGAGCCCGACCCTCCCAGCCAGACTGCCGGTGGCGGAGCTGCCACCGCCGGCGAGGGGAGAAGGAAGGGATGACGTCGCCGGCGAGAGG
This sequence comes from Heritiera littoralis, assembly GCA_031772115.1. NCBI lineage: Eukaryota > Viridiplantae > Streptophyta > Magnoliopsida > Malvales > Malvaceae > Heritiera > Heritiera littoralis. The sequence continues at coordinate 5,020,139 of JAPDPK010000009.1, read as the reverse complement.
GGAAGCGAACGGCTGCAGCCCGAGGCGGAAAGAGAAGAAAACGACGCGAAACGAAGGGGGGAAAAACCGAAAGGAAAAAAAAGAGAAGGGAGATCGGCGGTGCCGGCCGATCCGGGCACCGCCACCGCCAACAACGCCACCGGCAAGGACCAACAAAGGTGAAGGAGACCACCGGCGGTGAAGGAAACGGCGGAGGAAGGAAGAAACGGAGGAGAAAGAGGCCGAAACCCACGGACTCAGATCCGGCGCCGTCGCCGGCAATGGGGAGAAACGGAGACCAGATCTGGCGTCTCCGCAACTCCGGCAAGCTGAGGGAGGCGTGAACCGGCGGAAAGGAGGACCGCCGGCGACCGAACCGGTCGAACCGGCGGGATGAGGCACAAACCGGTCTGAACCGGTCCAGCCAAAGAAAGGAGAAAAGAAAAAGAAAAAGAAAAGAAAAAGGAAAAAGGAAAAAGAAAAAGAAAAAAGAAAAAGAAAAAGAAAAAGAAAAGAAAGAAAGGAAAGAAAAAGAGGAAAAAGGAAGAAAAAGGAAGAAAAAGAGGAAAAAGGAAGAAAAAGGAAGAAAAAGAGGAAAAAGGAAAATTTCGGGAATTCGAAAAATTCCCGGAAATTCGACAACCCGGGATTTTACAAATTCGGTAAGAAATTTCCCGAGAATTTAATTTCAGAAAAAAATTAAATAAATTATGAAAAATTCTAAAAATTAGAATTTTAATTCCAGAAATTATTTTCAGCAATCGAGATAAGGAATCGGGAGAAATGGAGCGCGGGCGCGATCGATAAGCGGAAGTCGCCGACCCGGAAAAAGGTAAGGGATGCATGTGCAGCACTGTAAGGATACTCAGTCTGCATAATTTAATTTGAAATATTTTATGCAATTATTTTATGAAAATTATTATGATGCATGAATTGCTGAAAATAATTTGGGAAGAAGTACTGGCTGAAAGATTTTAAACTGTATTTTCCGTGCAGGAGGTTAGTGAATCGGCAGCCGTTATGCTGCCGAAAATTTTAGAAAAACTTTATAAAATCATATTAAATGATTTATTTCCGAATTTCGATAGTAAATCACGAGACATGAGGAAATTTCTAAATTTCATAAAAGATGAATATAATGAGATGGAACTTTAGAATATTCATGTATTCGAGAATGGTGATAATGAAATCACCGAAAATTCTCGAAATAGATAAATTACACGAATTACGAGACGAAAGATGAAGTGAAATATAGTAAATATTTTATGGATATTTTTATCAATATTCACTAAAGGATTATAACCCTTATGGTTTTAAATCATGGAATTATATAATTGTATAAATTCCATAAGGTGTATATTCCGATGAAAAATACGGTTTTGAGACTGGTTGGTATTCTTATCATGCTGATACATGATATGTGACATGTTTAGTCCCGGTCGACACCTGATCCGTGATCCACCGAGGACAATATAGATTATGGTCATAGATTTGACCGGTTTAGTCCTTTACCCTCCAGGGTTTATAGTACGACAAGATTAACGTCTATATTAAAATCCATAAATGATAGGTGACATGTTAAAAAGGGAAATATTTTCCATGACATGGAATATGTCAAACGGAAAAGGCCATACCGAGCAGAGACTCGATGATTGAACCGTGGGAGCCACCTCTAGAGTCCTTCGGGAACTAAGTGCTACACGTGTTCCGATGTTTCAGTACAGGCCATACCGAGCAGAGACTCGATGATTGAACCGTGGGAGCCACCTCTAGAGTCCTTCGGGAACTAAGTGCTACACGTGTTCCGATGTTTCAGTACAGGCCATACCGAGCAGAGACTCGATGATTGAACCGTGGGAGCCACCTCTAGAGTCCTTCGGGAACTAAGTGCTACACGTGTTCCGATGTTTCAGTACAGGCCATACCGAGCAGAGACTCGATGATTGAACCGTGGGAGCCACCTCTAGAGTCCTTCGGGAACTAAGTGCTACACGTGTTCCGATGTTTCAGTACAGGCCATACCGAGCAGAGACTCGATGATTGAACCGTGGGAGCCACCTCTAGAGTCCTTCGGGAACTAAGTGCTACACGTGTTCCGATATTTCAGTACAGGCCATACCGAGCAGAGACTCGATGATTGAACCGTGGGAGCCACCTCTAGAGTCCTTCGGGAACTAAGTGCTACACGTGTTCCGATATTTCAGTACAGGCCATACCGAGCAGAGACTCGATGATTGAACCGTGGGAGCCACCTCTAGAGTCCTTCGGGAACTAAGTGCTACACGTGTTCCGATATTTCAGTACAGGCCATACCGAGCAGAGACTCGATGATTGAACCGTGGGAGCCACCTCTAGAGTCCTTCGGGAACTAAGTGCTACACGTGTTCCGATATTTCAGTACAGGCCATACCGAGCAGAGACTCGATGATTGAACCGTGGGAGCCACCTCTAGAGTCCTTCGGGAACTAAGTGCTACACGTGTTCCGATATTTCAGTACAGGCCATACCGAGCAGAGGCTCGATGATTGAACAGTGGGAGCCACCTCTAGAGTCCTTCGGGAACTAAGTGCTACACGTGTTCTGATGTTTCAGTACAGGCCATACCGAGCAGAGACTCGATGATTGAACAGTGGGAGCCACCTCTAGAGTCCTTCGGGAACTAAGTGCTACACGTGTTCCGATGTTAGTATGAGAAATCGTAGGATATTGTGACGATAAGTAAGTGAGTGTGATTCGTGAATTCGACAAATGTCAAAGAATGAAATAGATTTTAATAGTTTATTCTGCTTTTTAACGGACAGAACTAATTAAGAGAGTACATTAAAACATGAAATAAGTTTTAAAGAAATAAGATGATGATTTAACTAATATTCTTTTCAAGGAATATACGGATATTAATTATTCTATTTAAAGGCTTTATTTCGTAGAAGCATTATTTTGAAAAGAATATGAAAAAGATTAGGGAAGATTAAAAAGGAAAAGGATTTATTAATTCAAAACAAAAAGAAAAATTTTTCTCTACAGTTGCTTCTAGGTTCCGTAACAAGTATGGTATTCTAAAATACCTACCTTACTCCATTCGGATTCCTAGCCGACTGTAGTATCTTTCCTACATGCGAGCCTAGAGCCCATAGGAAAAATGAAAAAGATTTTCAGCATATAGGAAGCTGAGTATCAAGTGAGGCATATAATTCTCTTACTGAGCCGTGGTTTTGCTCACCCCTTAATATTAAACATCTCAGGTTTTGATGCTGGTGAGTTCAGTGGATTGTGGATCCTGGCTGTACACGAAGGACAGTGTGTCAGACCGACTGATTATTTGAGGTATGATCATTTAATTCTCTGTATTTAGACACATCAACAGTACTACTTATCTGATTTGTTACGATAGGGGATGTGTATAATATAAACAATATTATGTAAAATTTATTAACAGTCAGTACAAGTGAAGTATCGCAGACAGCCCAACCGGTTAAGTTGTGTATAAGAAGGGTAAAAATGTGGTCACGGGTCGTGACAGATTTAGTGGTATCAGAGCATTGGTTGGCCTGATCTTTGTGGATACTTTGGAAAGAAAAGAGTTAAACATCCCCTGTAGTACTGTGTCGTCTGAATACATAGAGAAATTAAATGATTGTAAATGGGGTAAAATGATTTAAAGGGAGTGAGAAAGTATAAACTGAGAATGTTAAAGAAGAAAATAGGCTCAGAAATTACCGAAAAATTTGTGATCCTTCAAATCTATATGAAGGCCTGTTCGGTAAGGAACAGAAATGGACTCGGTGAGGGCCCACCAGTACTTTTCTGTCCGAACCGAACTGAGACCTGAAAGTGATGGTATAAAATAGGGGAATAAAATATCATCATTAAATAGACTTTAAGATCACCGATTGAGGGTAATTTGAAGAGAGAGAAAATTTTTAGCCAAAAATGACCAAAATACCCCTACCCCCAAAATTTTACTGGGAGTCAAAATAGATCACCAGAAGTTGGAATTGATCGATTTGACAGAGAAATTAATGTTATAAAGCTGAATTGGAATCCATTGATAGTAATGGAATTATTAATGGCATAGAAGATGTCATATGAATCTAACGATCCCTATTACTGATTCCACTAACACTTAGATTATGGACGCGAAAGAAAAACCCCGAGTGGACTGTGGGCCATAGGGGATAACAGTATGGTTGAGTGAGGCGGCCAGGGCTCCCCCACGAGTGGACTTTGGGCCATAGTGGTAAATCCTGGGCTTCACAATAAAACAATCCGTGAGGGACTAAGTGCCACGTCTGTGTGACGGGGGCCACCTCTAGAGCTCAGAGCGGACAGCACGGATGAGTGGTGCGGCTCGGGCCCCTCCGGCTTGAGACCGGCAAATCCGAGGCATCACAATAAAACGTGTACAGGCGGACGGCGAACGAGCCGGGGCCTTATATGATGCGATCCAAAGAGTGTAGTGGAATGTCATCAAATGTTTGACCCGGTTATTGACTGTAAGGGTCGAAAATTAAGAGTGTATTGAACGGGATCGTTAAATACTGTGAAAAGTGAAATGATTACAAGAATTGACTGATGAGGTGAAAAGTATAGATAATGAAATACATACTGGTGTGATTACTTATGGTTCTGTACGTTTTCATTTCTTTGAGGTATCAAACAGATAATCGTACATAGAACCGACGTATCTTGGAATATGTGCTACAGAATGAGGTACTGTTTGGAGTACTGTGAATTAGAGGATAATTATAAGAACAGTCAAGTGATAAAAAGAAGATGACCGCTAACCTAAGTTCTTCAGGACCCGTGAGACAGAACTGTGGTGAGCGACCCGATGATGGGCGACCCGTAGTGGATCATGTGTCGTGAGATATAGGCGAACTATCTCATCGCCGACTCACTAGTAAGGATAAACCTGAGGCGAAAGGATCACTTAGGGGATGCTCGTCGATGGTCGATATGAACGGGCGAGGCCCTTATAAGTATCCCAACGGTAACACGAGTGTAAGGAACTAGGTACGTAAGGGGTGCCAAGGTTCAAACCTCGTGGAGAATATACTCAAGGAAACTAAGCCTGAATTCAGTAAATGGAAATGGTTTTTAAGTGAATAACGGAATTGAAACGGGTAGCTGTGAAGTGTGTTGAGAATCATTGTAATTGATACAGCTTACCAGAATGAGATTCGTAACGCTGTAAAGTATGACTAGGTAATGAAATCAAGGTAGAGTATGTATCAAAATGATTTGAATATGGAATGTCTCTGCCTTGAGAATATACTGTGAAATGATGGGACACCATGATGAAGGTCCAAAATGATAAAAGAAGTGTGGTTAAAGAAACTATCGGATCAGAATCCCGATAAATTCTAGAGTAACATAGATTGAGAAATTAGGTGAATGTTAACTCGATTGCGGATATGAAATTTATTCTTAAGCTTGTATCGAAGAATATAGAAGAAATCCAACAAGCTCAAGAAAATAATTTTTGGAAAATATTACGGATGATGAAATTCACAAGTATCGATGTAAAGAAAGGAAATACAAATGATATGATTTGAGGATGAAATAAATGATGTATTAAAATTTTTGGTTATACACTAAAATTCTTATGAAGAACAAATAAATATTATATGGAAGTGATGCCTTAAATATGATTTAATCGGAGATGTATAAGGAGCTTATAAGAGCAATCCTTGTAAAAGGCATAATCAGATGAAAAGTTAAAGAACGATGGTCACAAGAGGATAAGAAAGGTACGATTAAAGAAAGTATCAGATTTGATTTCCGATAAAACTTCCAAAGTTATATAAATTAGAGGAATCGAGATAACACTGATTTGATTTTAAATATGAAGTTAAATTCTAAGCTTATATCAGAGGATGTAGAAAGAATCCGAAAAGTTAAAGAAAATAATTCTGAAAATTGTGTGGATAATGAAATTCACGTGTAAAGGTCTGAATGACGAAAATACAGATAATGAAAAAATTGAGAATAAAGGAGTTATCTGTATAGGTGTAAATGAGAGAAATGCAAATGGTGTTGAGTTGTAGACGAATCAAAAAGGATATATTAAATTTCTATCATTGATGAAGTTCTGGTGAAGAACAAGTATTAATCTACGTGAAAATAGACGCTTTATTGATCTGATTAGAGATACGTGAGGAGTAAATAAGACTAGCTGCTATATAAAGCGTCCTTAGATAAAAGATTGAAGGTTGGTGTCCATAAGATGATGATTTGAACTCGAAGTGAATTTTACGAGTTCCGATTGAAGTTATAAGGATAATGAGTTGCCTTGTAAAGTAGATAAGCCTAAAGAATGAGGCATCCTTACATGAGTAACATTGATGAAATACTGATAGAGTCTAAAGTATAAATGGAACATGAGCAGCATTGTGATATAATCCTTAAACTCTTAAAGGATGTGGAATTGTGCTAAGATTAACAACTAAGAAATTTGGCTAGACAGTATCTTCTCTTGAAATATATGATTTTGAGACGACAGGATGACAGTGAACCTGTCTATGATATAAAGATAATGATTGAGATACGGAAGTAATGAGTCTAGCTAAATACTATTGTCAGCCTATAAAAGAGTGATGAGACTGGCTGCTCTATAGACGAGATCTAATTAAAGAAATTAAAGTCGGTAAATGAATAAGTGTAAAGAAAAAGATGGTACGCAAGATTCTAAAAGATCTTAGCTGTATAGTACCATACCAATCGAGAAAACCGACAAAAAAGGAATGAGAGTAAAAATATGAAAACGAAAATGAAAGTGAGATAAGGAAATAAATTGCATAACGAGAAGGGAACATTAATATAAAACAGTTCCCGCAGTTAAGACTGAAAGTGAATGGTGTTGGTTATCACATAACTGTGGCAAGATGTAAAATCAAAGCCAGAACTGATAAGTGAAAGTAATGATACTCCAAGGAGTAAGATAATTGATATGTTTACTGCCAGTAAAATGTTTGTACACATAACTACCTCGAAATGATAGAGATGGTGGAATTGTATAGATAATGTGGTGCTTAAATGGATAATTCGAGGATTCAATCACAGAATCTAAATTATGAAAAGAGTATATTCTCAGGTATATTCTAAAATTTAAATGATATTGAATATACCATAAGAGTAAGAGATGTAATGACCTTACTACATGAAAAGAGACATGGAGAGAAAATGATTGTCTCATGATTTATTTCTGTAAGAGATGATTAACAATAAAATTTGCAATGATATGTAGCCTTGATGGAATAAGTGTGAAAATGAATATTGTGGACAATAAATCCAAAAGAGAAATGACGATATGGAAGTGATTAAAGACTGATGATCTAAATAGAATCACTTTCTATTATCAGACTTCTAGATTCTCTGGTGCCTTAGTCGCAGTATAAGTGCTAAACGGTGTAAATGTGTATGTACAGTTCCAGTGAGCTTTACATGTGATGGGAGTCTCTGTGTTGCCGCATGCTTAATGAGAAATAGCAAAAGGCTTGAGATCCCAAGTGTATTGATAGCACCGCTCCATACTGATGTGTATATATATATATATGAGCGTGAGATGTAACCGCTCCATGATATTGAGAGAGCGTGTGCACGAGATGTGAAAGCTACTGGGACACTTACATATAATTGATTGACATGAGTACATGATAGTACCAAATTATGTCGACTCGGCACTAAGTGAGAAGCATGGATGATGAACAGCATAAATCAGCTGTAATATTAAAATATTATGTATGGCTCTTATATGAAAAGAGTAAAAGTGAATAACTTTTGATTTGAGGAATGAACTTACGGGAGTATAGACATATACGATGAAAGACAGCATGTAGTGGTCTAAAGCACTCTTGATGTTGAAAGTGTACTGGCAGTATTACTTGGAGGATGAACTAGAGGTCAGAAGTCATAAGTATACGGCGTATACCCCCTTTGGACTTAAGTTAAATTCGGAGGACCGAATTTCTTAAGGTGGGGTGGATGTGATAACCGTAAATTTTCCATTTATTGGAAATTAGAAATATTGAAAATAAATATTGGAGAACTTAAATAAGAGGAAATAAAAATTGCGAGAACGGGATATTGGTGAAAATCCCGAGAATTAAGGAAGTGAAAGAATCGAAAAAGTGTTGTAAAGGAAATTAAAGTGGAAGTGAAAATAAAAATAATAGAGAGAGGAAAAGAATTAAATTGGATAAATTAAAATCCAAATTAAATAAGGAAAACGAGAAAATGAAAATAAAATATGTTTATATAATTTCAAATTTTATATAAGTGTATTTTATACAAATACGTATGTATTTAAAATACTATATGGTATATTTTAATATACGTTGGTGTATATATATATAAACTATTTCATGAATTTAATTAATACATATATATATAAACATAATATTTTATGTATATATAAATATATATATACATACATATATAGAAAATGTAAATGTTATTTTATATTAAAGTTTATAGGTATATATATATATTCTATTATAACATTTATATAATTATATATATAAATGTTATTTATTCTATAGTATATAAATATATATATATATATATATAACTAGATATATATATATTTTGTAATGTACAATATATATAATCTATATATAATATATATTGTATTACAATATATATGAAATAGTATTATATGTGTAATATATGGTAAATATTATGTGTATAAATTATATGATATAGTATATAATATATAGTAAAACATATACTAAAAATAGAAAGGGAAAATAAACCAAAAAGGGAAAGAAAACAGAAAAAGGAAAGGGAGAATCGGGACAGAGCCCGACCCTCCCAGCCAGACCGCCGGTGGCGGAGCTGCCACCGCCGGCGAGGGGAGAAGGAAGGGATGACGTCGCCGGCGAGAGGGGAAGCGAACGGCTGCAGCCCGAGGCGGAAAGAGAAGAAAACGACGCGAAACGAAGGGGGGAAAAACCGAAAGGAAAAAAAAGAGAAGGGAGATCGGCGGTGCCGGCCGATCCGGGCACCGCCACCGCCAACAACGCCACCGGCAAGGACCAACAAAGGTGAAGGAGACCACCGGCGGTGAAGGAAACGGCGGAGGAAGGAAGAAACGGAGGAGAAAGAGGCCGAAACCCACGGACTCAGATCCGGCGCCGTCGCCGGCAATGGGGAGAAACGGAGACCAGATCTGGCGTCTCCGCAACTCCGGCAAGCTGAGGGAGGCGTGAACCGGCGGAAAGGAGGACCGCCGGCGACCGAACCGGCCGAACCGGCGGGATGAGGCACAAACCGGTCTGAACCGGTCCAGCCAAAGAAAGGAGAAAAGAAAAAGAAAAAGAAAAGAAAAAGGAAAAAGGAAAAAGAAAAAGAAAAAAGAAAAAGAAAAAGAAAAAGAAAAGAAAGAAAGAAAAGAAAAAGAAAAAAAAGAAGAAAAAGGAAGAAAAAGAGGAAAAAGGAAGAAAAAGGAAGAAAAAAAAGAGGGGAAAAAAAAGGAAAATTTCGGGGAATTCGGAAAAATTCCCGGAAATTCGACAACCCGGGATTTTACAAATTCGGTAAGAAATTTCCCGAGAATTTAATTTCAGAAAAAAAATTAAATAAATTATGAAAATTCTAAAAATTAGAATTTTAATTCCAGAAATTATTTTCAGCAATCGAGATAAGGAATCGGGAGAAGAATGGAGCGCGCCTGGGCGCGATCGATAAGCGGAAGTCGCCGACCGAAAAAGTAATAAGGGATGCATGTGCAGCACTGTAAGGATACTCAGTCTGCATAATTTAATTTGAAATATTTTATGCAATTATTTTATGGAAAATTATTATGATGCATGAATTGCTGAAAATAATTTGGGAAGAAGTACTGGCTGAAAGATTTTAAACTGTATTTTCCGGATGCGGAGGTTAGTGAATCGGCAGCCGTTATGCTGCCGAAAATTTTAGAAAAACTTTATAAAATCATATTAAATGATTTATTTTCCGAATTTCGATAGTAAATCACGAGACATGGAGGAAATTTCTAAATTTCATAAAATATGAATATAATGAGATGGAACTTTAGAATATTCATGTATTCGAGAATGGTGATAATGAAAATCCCGAAAATTCTCGAAATAGATAATTACACGAATTACGACGAAAGATGAAGTGAAATATAGTAAATTTTTTATGGATATTTTTTATCAATATTCACTAAAAGGATTATAACCCTTATGGTTTTAAATCATGGAATTATATAATTGTATAATTCCATAAGGTGTATTTTCCGATGAAAAATACGGTTTTGAGACTGGTTGGTATTCTTATCATGCTGATACATGATATGTGACATGTTTAGTCCCGGTCGACACCTGATCGTGATCTACCGAGGACAATATAGATTTATGGTCATAGATTTGACCGGTTTAGTCCTTTACCCTCCAGGGTTTTTAGTACGACAAGATTAAGTCTATATTAAAATCCATAAATGATAGGTGACATGTTAAAAAGGGAAATATTTTCCATGACATGGAATATGTCAAACGGAAAAGGCCATACCGAGCAGAGACTCGATGAATTGTGAACCGTGGGAGCCACCTCTAGAGTCCTTCGGGAACTAAGTGCTACACGTGTTCGATGTTTCAGTACAGGCCATACCGAGCAGAGACTCGATGATTGAACCGTGGGAGCCACCTCTAGAGTCCTTCGGGAACTAAGTGCTACACAGTGTTCCAATATTTCAGTACAGGCCATACGAGCAGAGGACTCGATGATTGAACCGTGGGAGCCACCTCTAGAGTCCTTCGGGAACTAAGTGCTACACGTGTTGTCGATGTTTCAGTACAGGCCATACCGAGCAGAGACTCGATGATTGAACCGTGGGAGCCACCTCTAGAGTCCTTCGGGAACTAAGTGCTACACGTGTTCCGATGTTTCAGTACAGGCCATACCGAGCAGAGACTCGATGATTGAACCGTGGGAGCCACCTCTAGTCCTTCGGAGAACTAAGTGCTACACGTGTTCCGATGTTTCAGTACAGGCCATACCGAGCAGAGACTCGATGATTGAACCGTGGGAGCCACCTCTAGAGTCCTTCGGGAACTAAGTGCTACACGTGTTCGATGTTTCAGTACAGGCCCATACCGAGCAGAGACTCGATGATTGAACCGTGGGAGCCACCTCTAGAGTCCTTCGGGAACTAAGTGCTGCTACACGTGTTCCGATATTTCAGTACAGGCCATACCGAGCAGAGACTCGATGATTGAACCGTGGGAGCCACCTCTAGAGTCCTTCGGGAACTAAGTGCTACACGTGTTCCGATATTTCAGTACAGGCCATACGAGCAGAGACTCGATGATTGAACCGTGGGAGCCACCTCTAGAGTCCTTCGGGAACTAAGTGCTACACGTGTTGTTCCGATATTTCAGTACAGGCCATACCGAGCAGAGACTCGATGATTGAACCGTGGGAGCCACCTCTAGAGTCCTTCGGGAACTAAGTGCTACACGTGTTCCGATATTTCAGTACAGGCCATACCGAGCAGAGACTCGATGATTGAACCGTGGGAGCCACCTCTAGAGTCCTTCGGGAACTAAGTGCTACACGTGTTCCGATATTTCAGTACAGGCCATACCGAGCAGAGACTCGATGATTGAACAGTGGGAGCCACCTCTAGAGTCCTTCGGGAACTAAGTGCTACACGTGTTCTGATGTTTCAGTACAGGCCATACCGAGCAGAGACTCGATGATGAACAGTGGGAGCCACCTCTAGAGTCCTTCGGGAAACTAAGTGCTACACGTGTTCCGATGTTAGTATGAGAAATCGTAGGATATTGTGACGATAAGTAAGTAGTAGTGAGTGTGATTCGTGAATTCGACAAATGTCAAAGAATGAAATAGATTTTAATAGTTTATTCTGCTTTTTAACGGACAGAACTAATTAAGAGAGTACATTAAAACATGAAATAAGTTTTAAAGAAATAAGATGATGATTTAACTAATATTCTTTTCAAGGAATATACGGATATTAATTATTCTATTTAAAGGCTTTATTTCGTAGAAGCATTATTTTGAAAAGAATATGAAAAAAGATTAGGGAAGATTAAAAAGGAAAAGGATTTATTAATTCAAAACAAAAAGAAAAATTTTTCTCTACAGTTGCTTCTAGGTTCCGTAACAAGTATGGTATTCTAAAATACCTACCTTACTCCATTCGGATTCCTAGCCGACTGTAGTTATCTTTCCTACATGCGAGCCTAGAGCCAATAGGAAAAATGAAAAAGATTTTCAGCATATAGGAAGCTGAGTATCAAGTGAGGCATATAATTCTCTTACTGAGCCGTGGTTTTGCTCACCCCTTAATATTAAACATCTCAGGTTTTGATGCTGGTGAGTTCAGTGGATTGTGGATCCTGGCTGTACACGAAGGACAGTGTGTCAGACCGACTGATTATTTGAGGTATGATCATTTAATTCTCTGTATTTAGACACGTCAACAGTACTACTTATCTGATTTGTTACGATAGGGGATGTGTATAATATAAACAATATTATGTAAAATTTATTAACAGTCAGTACAAGTGAAGTATCGCAGACAGCCCAACCGGTTAAGTTGTGTATAAGAAGGGTAAAAATGTGGTCACGGGTCGTGACACCCTTTTCCTTTTCCTTTTCTTTTCTTTCTTTTTTTTTTCTTTCTTTTCTTTTTCTTTCCTTTCCTTTTCTGTTCTGTTTTTTTTTTCTGGCCTGAACCGGTTCTACCGGTTCGGCCACCGACGGCCACCCTCTCCGCCGGTTCAGGCCTCCCACAGGTAGCCGAGGTGGGGCTGAAGCCGAATCTGGTCTCCTTTCCTCCCCACGGCGGCGACGGCACCAGATCTAGAGGTGGCAGCGGCGGCTTCTTCCCTCTCTGTTTCTTCGTTTCTCCGCCGGCCTTTGCCTCGTTGGTGGCCGTCCTTTGCTTCCCCTCAGCTCCGCCGAGCTCGGGGTTGGGGTGGCGGTGCCCGGATCGGCCGACACCGCCGTGGCTCTTTTCCTTTCTCCACTTCGGTTCCGCCTCGCCATTCTCTCGTTTTCGCTTCTCTCTATTTCCTTTTCCTTTCCCGCTGTCGGCATCGGCTTCTCTTCCTCCATCTCGGCTCGTCGGCGATGTCACTCCTTTCTCCGGTAAGCCAACGGGGTTGGCCACTTCTGTGTTTTCTCCTCTGTTTTGTAACAGAGGAGAAATGGGGGTCGGTTCCCCCCGACTCCCACTTCGTTTCATTTTTTTTTCATTTCATTTTTTTTAAATTTCTAAAATATATTTATAATTATAATATTTATAACATTTATCTTTTATATTTATATATATAAATATACCATATAATTAAATATATATAGATATGCATATATAAAATCTGTATCAATTATATATACATGTGTAAATCTATACATTTTAAATTTAAAATACTATACATATAATTCATATATATTATATTTATATATATAAATATATATTTCATATATATATATTATATATACATAAATGTACAAAAATTTACATATATATATATATTCAATGATATAAAAATGGTATTTTAACATATGATGTATACATATATTCCATATATGAATGTATATATTTATTTAAAAATATATTTATATAATAACCTTATATAAATATATATAAATTACATATCTTTATTTCGGATTAAATTTGGATTTCTTGATATCCAAATTTATTTTTCTCCAAATTTCATTCTTATTTAATTTGAATCTCAATTTGTCCAAATTAAATTTTTCGGATACCTTATATTTATTTAGAAAATTCTCGGTCTTCACACATATATACTTATGTAATAGTATAAAATAATATATATATATATATATATATATATATATATATAATATATATCAATATATATCATATACATATATTTTATATATGTACATATGTATTTATATAAAAATATATTTATATAATATAATTATATAAATATATAATTATACTCATTTTTCATTTCTTATTTAATTTGGATTTCTTTATATCCAAATTTAATTTCCTTAATTACAATTTATTAAATCTGACACTTCATCATTTACGAAAATTCCAACAGTATTCCATCTTATAAATAATTTATTTATTTACTTTAATTTATCTACTTGCATTTAAATTAAATTTTCGAATAATTAATATCAAAATTCAAAAAATTCACGATTATCACATAACGGATATGTCCGTAAATTTCTTCCAAACTAAAATGAATTAGGTTGAAGTAAAAATATCATGTTATTCTACATGAAAAGTACTTCAACATAGTGTCAATGGATTTTTTGAATTAATCATAAAAATAGAAAAATTCGCTGGCTGGTTGCGAGGGTAAAATTGTAATTTCTCACTATTCGTGCACCGCGCGTCAACGAAACCACATTCTAATCATCAAGATATGATTAATATGACTATTTGGAACTTAAATCCGAAAATTTGGAGCACATTTACGTGGTTTTTACACCAGTGGGACCGTAAGGGCAAAATCGTCCAAAATTTCATAACGAGAGATATTTTGGTCATTTTGCAAAAAATCCAAAATTGTTTTTAAAAGTCAGTCAGCAGCTGAAAAACACTATTCACCTTATTTTCCCATGCTCTTCACACCATATCCAAGGAAAAAGAAAAGAAAAGAAAAGCAAAGAAAAGGAAAACATTCTACTCTCTCTCCTTTACAATCCTACGCCAATATATCACCATATAAAGCACTCTACAAGGAGCAAGGAACCCTCCAAGATTCAGCCAAGCTTGGTAAGGACCCCTTTCCTTATGCTTTTCTTAAGCTTAATGACATGAAATCATTCCTTTAAGCTTAATGATCATCTTTATTGTCTTAGTTTTAATTAAATATTGCAAAATTAAAAGATGCCATAGGAAGCAGTTTTGGCCATTGATGGAACATAGGGAATTCTTGAGCTTTCATGCATGAAATGCATGCCAAAATGAAGATCAAGCATGGTAGAGTAAGAATTAAGAATTAATTGTTGAAAATCCCATGGAATCATCACCCACCATTTTCGGGCATTATGAAGGGGATTGGTTTCATGGCTGGTTTTGATGTTTTGAGGGTAGATTATGACTGTAGGAATTACGAAGAATCTGCCGGTATGCCCAGATTTAAAATCCGATGCAAAACGAAAAAGTTACGTTATACTACCGGTAGAATTTATACTGCAAAAATAATTGTAGTGTACAATATGGCTGCATATGAATAAGAATAATAGCTTAAAAATAAGTATTTATTAAGCTAATAATTTTGGTGGAATTACTTGTAGCCCGGGAATAATGGATATTGTATGGTGCATCCGAGGAGCTCGGTTACGCTATACAAGTAAGAGATGCGTATGTAAGCTGTAGTGATATTTCGAATGCATAATTATTGTGAAAATAATTTTATAAGAATATTTTTGAAATGAAATGCATTGGAATCTGTGGAATCGAGGTTGTTTGCTATATATGGAACTGTGTTTGAATTGCATGAGGGCTAGGGTAACAGCAGCCGTTGTGCTGCTGAAAATTTATAGAATATTTTATAAAAATATTAGAAAATATTTAATTACATGATTTGAGGATTTCCTAGCCTTAAAAATAAGGAATTTATTATTTTTCATAAAACATGAATATATTGAAAAATATTATTTAAATATTTAAGTTACCAGTTTTACTGGAAATGAGAATATAGAATATTCCTCTTACATGTTTTACAGCATATGATATGGTTTATGAGATGAAAGAATGAAAAGTGAATATTTTATAAATTATCTTCCATAATATTCACTTTACGATTTAACAAAATCCTTTATGGATTGATTGATGAATTATTGAATTTCTTTATTTTCATAAAAGTGATATGATTATGAAAATATTATTTTGAGACTAATAGGCCCCATATCATGCCGATATGTGATATGTGATATGTGATATGCGATATGTATTCAGTCCCGGTTGATACCTGATCAGTGTTTAACTGAGGGCTACCCTAGACTATGACCATAGATCTAACATGATTATTATTGCCCTATGAGGTACTTTCTCTCTCGCATGATATATTCTGGGCAATGCCTTAGTCTCAACTTTTATGAGATATGAAATGATATGTGATATGGAAAATGTGATTAAATGAAAAAGTATATGAATATATTTTTAGATGAAAAGGAAAATGATTTCTAACAGTTTACTGTGCTACATGGAGCACTTTACTGTTATGATTGATACCATGACCTGTGAAATGGGTTAAATGAGAATTATGGTTTATTTAAACTAATATTCTTTTTCAAAGAATATATGAATATTAGTTTATTTGTTTAAATGCTTTATTTTATAAAAGCATTATTTTGAAAGGAATATGAAATGATATGGAAAAGGGATTGATCTCAACAACAATAATTACTCCCTATAGTCGCTTCTAGGTTCCAGGACAAGACAGATATTTCAAAATACCTTCCTTATTCCATTCAGATCCCTAGCCGACTATAGTATCTTTCCTATATCGGTTCTAGAGCACCTATAGGAAAATAAGGATTTTCATTGCATATAGATTGCGGAATATCTAGTTTTACATATAATTCTCTTCCTGAGCCGTGATTTGCTCACCCTTTTATTCTAACGTTTACATAGTACTTCCAGTGACTGCGTGATTTGCATCCGGGGATTGTTGGCTGTACATATAGTGCCCCGAGGCAATGAGCTTATATCCTGGAGGTATAATCATTTTATTTTATATGTTCAAACATATTTTACAGTACTATAATGTTGGAAATTAAACAAGGGATGTAATGATAAATAAATTCTCGGCATATAAATATTTCAGTAACTATAAATTACAGTTTGTTAAATAGTTACTGTATAAACAAAAAGAAAAGTAAGGCATCGTAGACAGCCCAACCATATAAAATGTGTGGAAAAACGTGAAAAATGTGGATATGGGATGTGACATTTTCAGCTTGATATAATAATTTATTTTATTATGTGCAAAATAATTTATTTTATACATATTAGCGTAAGTATATCTCCTCTCTCACATATATAATTTATAACTTTATATGAAATTAATATTTTCGCAAACCAACCATTAGGTTAATAGCCTAATCATATCTATCATGCATGTAAAATTTTAAATCAATTCAATATTCCTTTCATTTTAATTGAGAATTGCATTTTTTCAATATATACTAATTAACGGTTAAAATTTTATTATTTTGGAACAAATAATTAGGCATTTTCGATTAACTTGAAATTTGACATGTATTATCCACGTGAATAAAACATAAAATTCAATGGTCGGATTAAAAATACAAATCGTATAAAAATATATTAAAGATGTATAAAACTAAATTAATTTTCCACGTGTAAAACTAATTATTTTACACATTTTTTATAACTTTATATGAAATTATTATTTTTGCAAACTAACTGTTGGATTTAATAACCTACTCATATTTTTCATGCATGTAATTTATTAAGTCAATCCAATATTCCTTTTATTTTAATTAAGAATAACATTTTTTCTATATATATTAACAATTAAAATTTTTTTATTATGGAACAAATCATAATCATCAGAACCTTTATCCCAATACTAGAGTAAGCTTTATAAACTAATATATGACCTTACGCTAAGTCATTAGCATGAATTTTCTTCCATTATTCATTCCTATCTAAAGAAATATGTTCTTCTAATTCTCTTTCCATCATATTTTTCCGGATTATTTCTTTCCAAGTATTCTTTGGTCTTCCCATAGCCTTGACCCTTTTTACATCATTCATTGCCTCTACTCTTTTAACGAGAGCGTCCATAGGTCTACGTCATACGTGTCCAAATTAACGTAAATGATTTTCACTTATCTTATCTTCAATAGGTGCCATTCCAATCTTCTTGCAAATGTTCTCATTTCTTATTTTATTTTTTCTTGTAAATCCATACATCTATCATAACATTCGTATTTCTGCTTCACTCATCTTTTGTGTATGCAATCTTTTAGTTACCCAATATTCACTGCTATAGAGTAATGTTGGTTTAACAATTATTATGGAACAAATATAGTTAAACATTTTCAATTAACATGAAATTTTGTATGCATAAACTACTAGAATAAAGTATAATACCCAACGGTCGGATGAAAAAAAAATGAAATGGTGTAAAACTAATTTAGATTTTACAATAGTGTAAGTGAATCCATTCAAAGCGCAAGAACAATGCTACTGAGAAATAGCAAAGATATAGACACTAGACACGCAAAAATATCAAAAACATACAAATTTAAAATAAATAAAAAAAGACCCCAGTCCCCAAATGAAATTTATAGCAAGGATGTCATGAGAAATCGAAATTCTGACCAAAAAAAAAAAACTGTGAACATATACTCAAGTATCAATATACAAGAGCACCATTTATTATATAATAAATAAAGTTGTGTGAATAAAACATAGAGTATACTTATTACTCAATTAGCATTATGTAATTAATAATGTAAGGTCCAGCTAAATAAAAGTAAATAATAAAGGGAATTGAAGGATGAAATTACTTGAAAATGAGGCGCCAACAATCCCGTGATGAGCTGCAATTGAATATTCGAACGTCAACAATGGGTTACCGCCACCGCCACCGCCATCCTTGTCTTTCTATAGCAGAACAATATTTACTATCCATGCCAAGTCGTTGACTGTTTTTTTGAAGTCAAGATTAAGCTTCACATGCTTTTCCATTGCTTGTATTACCAAATTATGGATATGAATGATATTCTCTTTGAATTTAAGTCAATTAATCCAAGCTTATAAATAAATAAATAAACCACTTTTTAAGAAAAAAAAGCGTTATTCATTTTTTAATTCATTGTTTAGGGATCTGGTATTGATTGAGTTGCCAAGAAGTTCATTTCAAATCTATAATTTTAAATTAATTGATGATGCAACTTCTTTAAATTGTAAATCACATTAATGAAATATAACTTAATTTTTGAATCTTTTGGGAACAAAAGTAAGCCGAGATGCAAGTAGAGTTGTCATAGAATTGGATTTAGAAATTCATTTTCAAAATCGATTTGACTTAAAAGTATTATATGTTAATAAATACTAAATGTATTTTTAATTTTAATCATTTAATCAGAAATCTATTTAAAAATATTAAAATATTAATACAAAAACTATTTTTAGTATCTTAATGATAATATAAATAAACAAATTGTGTTAGACTAGACCTATTGCATGTTTGGCCTAACTTATGAAAGAGCTTATCTACTTTATAAGCAGAAGCCAAGTGTTTGGCTTTCAAATTTTTTAAAATTTTAACTTATGTGGGAAGCAGATTTAAGCTTTTTGATGAAGTTATAAATTGAAACTTTTCCAAGAAGTGCAACTATTAATAATATGTATTTAGTGAAATTTTTACATTTTCACTTTGTTTTTCAATAATTTACAAAATTATAAAAAAAGATTCATATTATTTTACAATAATTTATTTAATTTGTGCCATTTTTATATTTATTTCATTTGTTTAATTTTAATTAACAAAAAATTTTATTTAGTTTTATTTTTTTCACTTAAAAACTTATGATTTAATTTAATAAAGTTTATTATTTTATTTTTTTCATTTATAAAAAATATATAAAAATTCTACTAAATAGTTTTCAACATTCTACAGTACTTTTATATTAGGTTTGTCAAACACTAATTTAATTTCTCTTAACAGTACTTTTAAAAAAGCTCTTATCAAACAGCACTTTTTACAATAGTTCCAGCTAGGCCAAATAGACCCATAATAATTTGTTTATCTATATTGCGTTTTGTGTCGGACACGACATGAGACACAATATTAATTATTAAAATACGGACAAGACATAAATTATAAAACGTATTTAAATTCTAATCACAAATATGACACGGTTGTTAACATGTTTATAATTATCAGTGGAACACGGTATGATTAACACAACACAATTAGATACGACTAACACGATTAACACAAATGATAGGACATGTTCAAATAAACTGTGTTACACGAGTATACGTTTAACATGTGTTTGACACCTTAATTTGTTTACATTACATAGGCAATTAATTTATGTTTGTAGGAAATTTTTAATATTGGTAAAAATACTTTTATTATTAAGTGTTTTACCAAATAAACCAACCTTGTAATTGGAAATAATTTGCTATGAAAATTAATTTGTTTTAGAACAAATTATACTTAAAGTTTAATTATCAAATTTAATAAAATATTGTTGGTAAAAAAGATTAATGAAACATAATAGTAAAATTAATTATGAAATTTAATTGATTAATTGTGCTTAATATAATAAGATTTTTAAAATCTAAACATAAAGTAATGAAGTTAAATTAAGAAAAGTTTTATATTAAGCAATAAAATATATACATGATAAGAGATGAAGTACATGATAGGAAAAAATTTTAAATTCTTAAGATAATGTGCATGATAAGATATTATTATAATGTAACATTAACATATAAATTATAATGATAAGATATAAATTTTAATGATATATTTTATATTCTTGATTCTAAAAACTAATGACATCAATAATAATAAGAAATTATAAATTTTATTAAATCATATGTATAACTATGGTAATTTAAAAATGTATATGATTTATTTTAAATCATATTATAAGCATATGAAATTATTTTAAGTAGACAAAAAATATATTTTTAGAATTTTAGTCATCATAGTAACGTAGTAATACACGGCCTGTGTTGGATTTCAAGTTTGAAAAGACAATTTTGGTAAAAAAGAAAGCTATTTACTTTATTATTTCTAGATTACTTAAAAACTAAAATAAATATTATACAATCTCATTGTTTTCGTCATGTGATATAAAATTTATTTTACTTTGTTATCTCTTATTATATGATATAAGATAAATCATACAATCTCGTACAGTATATTATTATTTTTAATTTCTAATAATTTTAATTTTAATCTTTTATCATGAGTGTACAATATACTCTTATTTTTAATTTTAAACATTTAGTCTCTTATAATATATTCATAAATTTAAATTAGTTAGATCAATGGTAATGAATATTAACCTTCTCAATTCATTTTTTGATCAGAAAAGTTTTTTTTTAATTTATTACAAAAAGTTATAAATAAAACAATATACATATATGTATATATGTTAATATTTATACATTATAATAAAATATCATATATATTTTTACATTATACTAAAATATCATATATGTAAGGAATTGTATGTTAACTTACTAGACATTTTTTTTAATTTCAATACTTTATGTTTTGAATTTAAAAAATCTTATTATCTAAGCATAATTAACTAATTTAATTTCATAATTAATCTTATTAAATTTTTGTCAACAATATTTTATTAAACTTGATAATTAAAATTTTAAGTATAGTTTGTTTTAATATATTTATAAATTAATTTTTCATAATAAATCATTTTAAATTTAAAAAAGGGTTCCCTTGATAAAACAATTAAAAATAAGAGTTCTTGACCAAGGTTCAAATCTTCCCACAAACATATAATTAATACAAGTTACCATCTCTTACTCATTTTAAATATGCACTTAATTATGTGATACGATTTATTTAAATGTTTTTTAAAAAACTCATGTCGTGTCTAAAATTATTTTATTTGATTTGTTCTAACTCAACTCATAAATATTATAGGCCAACAAAATTGTAATAATTCTTTTTTACCAAGATTATTATCTTAGCAACAAAAGAGGTTAAAATAATTATCGATATGAAGTTTCCTTTCTTTTTAGGGTATACTTTTTTTGGCATCATTATAGAGTTGAGAAAATCATTAATAACTACACAAATATTTTTAAAAAATATACTCTGTGACAGATTCCATAAGCTTGAGAAGTAACCTTCGTCATGAATTGGTAGACTTGCCCTCACCAGATTTGCTTTGTATTTTGAAGAATGACTTTTCTTCCCGTTATCATCCGTGACAATGAAATTATATTTTATTTATCCTTTAAAAAAGCCTTGTCACTCATAACCTCAACTCCTCTCAAGAAATCTGAAAAATTCTAGCAAGCAACAACAACAAAGGCAAATAGCATGAGGTCCACACGCGTCAAAGAGAAAGGATTTGGGTTCACATTAAAAAATAAATAATAAAAATAATAATAATAATAATTCCAACAGCTTGGAAGTTGTAGCTTCCGTGCCATTTCTTCAGAAGTTTACTTGCCTCAGCTTCCTTTTCCTTGACGCGGGACTTTGCCCATCAATGTCCAATTGTCAACCATTTCCCTGAAGATTCTTCCATTCCCAGCTTTCAGCCTTAACATTTCCCCCTTATAAATGCATCAACAAATGATCCAATCCCCAACAAATTCTCTTTAAAACTCATCTCCCTTCAAAACTCCCATCTCTTTTCTCCGATTAACTTGGAACGACAGCCTTTAGAATCAATATGGGGAACTACGTTTCTTGCACTTTATCAACCTTATCAGGCAAATCATCAAAATCAACCAAAGTGATTCTCCCAAGCGGTGAAATCAGGCAATTCATTGAGCCCATCAAAGCTGCTGAGGTAATGCTCGAAACGCCCAACTTCTTCCTTGTAAACTCCCAGTCCCTCAAGCTCGGCAGCAGGTTTTCTCCTCTCAATGCAGATGACGATTTAGAGTTCGCCAACGTTTACGTCATGTTTCCAATGAAGAGAGTGAACTCTATGGCCACCGCAGCCGACATGGGAGCTTTGTATATTGCTGCAAATTTGGCTGCTAAAAAGGGTTTTGGTGGGAAGGTAAGGATCTTGCCAGAGGCTACTGAAGAAGCTGATTTGCGGGATGTTTCATCGGAAAATGAGCAGAAAAAGGCCATGGTGCCGAAGCTTAACTTGGATGAAATTGAAGAGTTTTCAACTCCAGAGTTCATGCATAAATTATCCATGTCAAGGTCTAAGAAACCATTGCTAGAAACCATAGCTGAGGAGCCAGTTTGTGCCAGATGATGTGGTTTTAACGCAGAAAATCATAGAAATGATATATCGGTCGAGAAAGTTAGCTATGACGTTTCAACTTGTGCCATGATTTGCAAGTTTCATGCTTCGTGGGCGAACTGATTAGGGATCTGAACACTGAAAATCGAAGATTTGATATACAGATTTGGAAGGAAATATGTTTTTGAAAGTCATATGGCAGAGGAAAAAATGGTCCTTTTTTTTGTCTTTTCAGTTGCAAATTCTTTGAGTTTTGAATTTGATTATAATTATCTCCCTTCTATGTGGGAGTCATGTGCTGAACAGTGAACATCCACCATATGAAAAGGAAGATTATATTGTAGGAAAAATATGTATGTATAATGTAATTCATTATTGTTTTAAACTGCTGATATTGTAAATTAAATAGGAAAATAGTTTGTGCTGTGAGCTTGAGTTTTGGATTCGAATTCTAATAATTTTTTTCTTAAATTATTTTGATTTAATTTGCTTGTTGTGCTAGAAGAAAATAAGTGGGATAACAATTGTCTATCAAAATTGTCATAAATGGAATTTAAATAACCATCATAAACATATATATATATATATATATATATATATATTATATATCTAAAATTGTTCTCTCTCGTCCATTATGCCGTTTTTTATTTATTTTGCCCAGAAAAGAAACTTCTTAATTATCTCAGAAAATCATTGAAACAATCTTACAACCATTAAGCATCTATAACCTAAACAGATTTGAGATAATCCTATCAATCATCTCCTTGTTTAGGCCAACAAATACAACTATACAGGAGGAGCTGGAAGACCATCCTTATCCAGGATATGTACAAGTGAAGATGGGGGTAGATCTACCCAATTTGCAAGACACATTGGCTTGATTGGCAACCCAATCTGCTGCTTTATTTGCCATTCTATTAATCCACTTCATTGAAAACCTTCAAACTGACTGACTCTTCTCTGAAATTCCCTAATGATTGGATATATCCTCCAATTCCCTTTTAGATCAAAATTGTTTATCTCTTTGCAAACTACCTCTAAATCAGTTTCTATTATAATCTTCTTAAATTGCCTCCTCTCAGCTAATATAATTCCTTCCTTAACAGCTTTAGCTTCAGCCTCAACAGGGGAACTTACAATAACTTTCTTTGCAACTCCAGCACTTAAGCTCCCATTAGAGGACAAGGGACTTGAATTTTCAATGTGTGGGTAACATGTTTGAGCAAGATTAGGCTGATACATTTCTTGTAATACCATTATGTCGACATTTACTCCAAATGGCTGTTACACAGTTAAAAGTGGATACCACTATCTTAGCACTGAGGAGGAATTATTGGAGCCTTTACGTAGTGGACTGTTGTGGAAGAAACCATGGCAAGTTCAGGTTCCAGTTGTCACAGTCCAAGTACACAATATTTTACAATTTTTCACATATTTTTACACACATGATTTGGTTAGGCTGTCTGTGATGTCTTTATACACTGTTCATTTACCGCAATAAACACATTAGACAATATATATTTATTGGAAATTAATATTCACAGCTATAATAGTTAGTTTACATCCCCTGAATTTAAATTTTACAACAAGTGGTACTATATGAATATGTCTGAACATACAAATGTAAACACGATACCTCGAGAATCCAATATATGACGCTTCGAGCTTCTCAAGCGTATTTAAGTCATGGTTTGGTACTTTGGCTATTCTTTATATCAAATCTGTGATGATAAAAGTAAGGGAGTGAGCAAACCACGGCTCAGTAAAAGAATTGTATGTAAATTTTGATATCTCGAAGACTATATGCAGTAAACCTTTTAGTTTGCTATCGGTATGCTGGGCACACTAAAAAGAAAGGATACTATAGTCGGCCGAGAAATCCAAATAGAGTATGAAAGGTATTTTGGAATACTTGTTTTGTCCTAGAAACCCAGAGCGACTATAGGGAGTAAGTGTTTATTTTTCTATATAAAACATTTTTCCATATCATTTTGAAAATAATTTTCAAAGCTATGCTTTCATATATTAAAGCATTTAATCCAAATAATCTAATATTCATAATAATTCACAAAAGAATATTAGATTTACAAAAATCCATTTCCTTTTTGAAAACATGTCACGTGTCACATATATCATTGAAATCTCATAAACAGTATTGGATTGAATTTAGTACCATAAACTGTTTAGAAAAATCACCATTCATTTCTTTTAAAACATATAATAACCATCCATCTTTTCAAGTCATCATTCATGTAAAATTACCACTTTTCATGTCATAAAAATAGTGGAGACTAAGGTAACACCCAAATGATAGGGTACATGTGAGATCCCTGTGGGGACAGTATAATAAACACATGAGATCTATGGCCATAGTCTACAGGTGTCCTCAGTCGTACACTAATCAGGTGTCAACCGGGACGATGAAGACAGGATCAGTGTCAACAGCTTCACATATCACATATTACATGTCACATATCAGCATGATACATGGCCTATCAGTCTCAAAACAATATATGTGAAATCTCGTTACCTTTATGGAATTAAGTAAAATCAATAACATCTTTCAGAAAATCCATAAAGGTATAAATCATAGTATCTTGTACGGTGAAAACAGTGTTATAAAATAATTACATTGTAGTAGAAACTCTCATAAACACTTCATTTCATCGTAAACACATATACTCATATTTCAATGCTTTCCTTTCAAAACTTTAGATTCAAGATACTGGAAAACATTTCGGTAGTTTCATATTTTATGGAAAAATAGAAATATTTATTTTTCCAAAATTAATAATAATTCCACCAAACACATTTCTCATTATAGAACACATGTAGAGACATTTTAGTCTCAAAATAATATTTACATATTGATAAAGCCTTTATGGAAATCATTACATGTGATAGAATTTATTTTGTCCATAAAGGAAAATCATAAATAAAATAGTGAATATCATACTGAAAATAATTATAAAATATTCACTATTCATCATTTCACTTCACCAATCACACCTTTCACTATAAAACACGTGAGATGAATTTTCAGTAGTGAAACCTTTACCGAAATCAGTATCATGAATATTTAATCACTACTTTTTGGCAATTCCACCATTTATGAAAAATAAATAATTTATCACTTTTGAAGCTAGGATAAACACCAATGATGTACTAAAAATATTTAATAATATTTTTGGAAATATTTTTAGTAAATTTCGGCAGCATAACGACTGCAAGAGTCCTAGCCTCCCTGCACTTTCAAACACAGTCTCAACAGGCAGAAACCACAATTTCGTAGCATTTCAAGGCAATTCAATATCCAATAAATCTTATAAAATTCATAGCATGAAAACCATGCGTTTGGATATCCCTACAAATTCACACACGTATCCTTTACCTGTTTATCGAGATCATGCTCTAGTGTGCACCACACAAACGTTGAATTTCCCGACTGCAATTTGATTTCACCAAAAATCATTAGCTTATTTATTCTTTATTTTCAAGCTATGATTTATAAAAATATAAATGTAAACAAGGTCTCATAGCTAAAGATGGCTACTCTTCATGCCATCTTTCTCTTTTTTCCACTATGGCCGAATGGCCTTTAGATAATTAAAGTTATTGTTTCATTTTTAGTCAATGTACTAAATAGATGAGCTGCCTTTTTACTTGTATTTTTCCACCATTTAAGAAATAAAAATCAATATTTCCTTTTTCCAATTTCTCTATAACCGACAGCCTACACATACCTTGACTATACCAATATTCTAATTATATTTTGTGGTTATATTTTCTTCATTACCAGCCCTCATTTTGACCTTTAACAATTGACCATTCCTCACAATTTCAGCTTTTATTCTCCTTCTTTCCACGCCACAACAGCCCCCACTTCTTGACTTTCATACCACTCCGCCTCACCATCAGTCAACAACAATAATTTCAGCCTCTCTTTTCCATTCGGTTTTTCAGCCCCTCTTTTCTGTTTTCACACCATCAAAACACCATGTTTATACCTCTTTGAAACCCTCATGGCTACCGTAACAGTATAGCTTCACATATGTATATAAAATTAATTTCTTTTATGTCAGCCTTTGTTTCATGCCATTGACACCACACATGCACACAGCAACAAAATTCCTTGTTCAGCCCTTAACGCCACCCATCATCAAGCAATTCAGCCATTCTAAATTTTCTACATGTTGTTCCAAACCATATCATATATAGCATTTACTCATCAAATACAAACATAACCACAAAACACAAATGCATACAACCATGGCTGACATTTACCTGTGAATTATCTATTCTATCCAGCTGCAGGACAGCTTGGTTTGGTTGATTTAGGCTTAGTTATTTAGATGGTTTGAGAGCCCTTGAGGGGGATTATCTCTTGTGAAGAGACTTAGGTAAATTAGAGAAGGGCTGATGGTGTTTACAAGTGTCACGACCCGTGACCACATTTTTGCCCTTCTTATACACAACTTAACCGGTTGGGCTGTCTGCGATACTTCACTTGTACTGACTGTTAATAAATTTTTCATAATATTGTTTATATTATACACATCCCCTATCGTAACAAATCAGATAAGTAGTACTGTTGACGTGTCTAAATACAGAGAATAAATAATCATACCTCAAATAATCAGTCGGTCTGACACATTGTTCTTCGTGTACAGCCAGGATCCACAATCCACTGATCTCACATTCATCAAAACCTGAGATGTTGAAAATTAAGGGGTGAGCAAAACCACGGCTCAGTAAGAGAATTATATGCCTCACTTGATACTCAGCTTCCTATATGCTGAAAATCTTTTTCATTTTTCCTATGGGCTCTAGGCTCGCATGTAGGAAAGATACTACAGTCGGCTAGGGATCCGAATGGAGTAAGGTAGGTATTTTAGAATACCATACTTGTTACGGAACCTAGAAGCAACTGTAGAGAAAAATTTTTTTTTTCTTTTGTTTTGAATTAATAAATCCTTTTCCTTTTTAATCTTTCATAACCTTTTTCATATTCCTTTCAAAATAATGCTTCTACGAAATAAAGCCTTTAAATAGAATAATTAATATCCGTATATTCCTTGAAAAGAATATTAGTTAAATCATCATCTTATTTCTTTAAAACTTATTTCATGTTTTAATGTACTCTCTTAATTAGTTCTGTCCGTTAAAAATCAGAAGAAGCTATTAAAATCTATTTCATTCTTTGACATTTGTCGAATTCACGAATCACACTCACTTACTTATCGTCACAATATCCTACGATTTCTCATACTAACATCGGAACACGTGTAGCACTTAGTTCCCGAAGGACTCTACAGGTGGCTCCCACGGTTCAATCATCGAGTCTCTGCTCGGTATGGCCTGTACTGAAACATCGGAACACGTGTAGCACTTAGTTCCCGAAGGACTCTACAGGTGGCTCCCACGGTTCAATCATCGAGTCTCTGCTCGGTATGGCCTGTATTGAAACATCGGAACACGTGTAGCACTTAGTTCCCGAAGGACTCTAGAGGTGGCTCCCACGGTTCAATCATCGAGTCTCTGCTCGGTATGGCCTGTACTGAAACATCGGAACACGTGTAGCACTTAGTTCCCAAAGGACTCTAGAGGTGGCTCCCACGGTTCAATCATCGAGTCTATGCTCGGTATGGCCTGTACTGAAACATCGGAACACGTGTAGCACTTAGTTCCCAAAGGACTCTAGAGGTGGCTCCCACGGTTCAATCATCGAGTCTCTGCTCGGTATGGCCTGTACTGAAACATCGGAACACGTGTAGCACTTAGTTCCCAAAGGACTCTAGAGGTGGCTCCCACGGTTCAATCATCGAGTCTCTGCTCGGTATGGCTTGTACTGAAACATCGGAACACGTGTAGCACTTAGTTCCCAAAGGACTCTAGAGGTGGCTCCCACGGTTCAATCATCGAGTCTCTGCTCGGTATGGCCTTTTTCGTTTGACATATTCCATGTCATGTAAAATATTTCCCTTTTTAACATGTCACCTATCATTTATGGATTTTAATATAGACGTTAATCTTGTCGTACTATAAACCCCGGAGGGTAAAGGACTAAACCGGTCAAATCTATGACCATGATCTATATTGTCCTCGGTGGATCACGGATCAGGTGTCGACCGGGACTAAACATGTCACATATCATGTATCAGCATGATAAGAATACCAACCAGTCTCAAAACCGTATTTTTCATCGGAAAATACACCTTATGGAATTTATACAATTATATAATTCCATGATTTAAAACCATAAGGGTTATAATCCTTTAGTGAATATTGATAAAAATATCCATAAAAATATTCACTATAGTTCACTTCATCTTTCGTCTCGTAATTCGTGTAATTTATCTATTTCGAGAATTTTCAGTGATTTCATTATCACCATTCTCGAATACATGAATATTCTAAAGTTCCATCTCATTATATTCATATTTTATGAAATTTAGAAATTTCCTCATGTCTCGTGATTTACTATCGAAATTCGGAAATAAATCATTTAATATGATTTTATACAGTTTTTTTTTTAAATTTTCGGCAGCATAACGGCTGCCGATTCACTAACCTCCTGCACGGAAAATACAGTTTAAAATCTTTCAGCCAGTACTTCTTCTCAAATTATTTTCAGCAATTCATGCATCATAATAATTTTCATAAAATAATTGCATAAAATATTTTAAATTAAATTATGCAGACTGAGTATCCTTACAGTGCTGCACATGCATCCCTTACCTTTTTCCGGGTCGGCGAATTCCGCTTATCGATCGCGCCCGCACTCCATTTCTCCCGATTCCTTATCCCGATTGCTGAAAATAATTTCTGGAATTAAAATTCTAATTTTTTTGAATTTTTCATAATTCATTTAATTTTTTTTTCTGAAATTAAATTCTCGGGAAATTTCTTACCGAATTTGTAAAATCCCGGGTTGTCGAATTTCCGGGAATTTTTCGAATTCCCGAAATTTTCCTTTTTCCTCTTTTTCTTCTTTTTTCTTCCTTTTTCTTTTCTTTCTTTCTTTTCTTTTTCTTTTTCTTTTTCCTTTTTCTTTTCTTTTTCTTTTCTTTTCTCCTTTCTTTGGCCGGACCGGTTCAGACCGGTTTGTGCCTCATCCCGCCGGTTCGGCCGGTTCGACCGCCGGCGATCCTCCTTTCCGCCGGTTCACGCCTCCCACAGTTGGCCGACGTTGCGAGGATGCCGGATCTGGCCTCCGTTTCACCCCATCACCGGCGACGGCGCCGGATCTGAGTCCGTGGGTTTTGGCCTCTTTCTCCTCCGTTTCTTCCTTCCTCCGCCGTTTCCTTCACCGCCGGTGGTCTCCTTCACCTTTGTTGGTCCTTGCCGGTGGCGTTGGTGGCGGTGGCGGTGCCCGGATCGGCCGGCACCGCCGATCTCCCTTCTCCTTTTTCCTTTCTTTTTTTTCCGCTTGCTTCGCGTCGTTTTCTTCTCTTTCCGCCTCGGGCTACCGCCGTTCGCTTCCCCTCTCGCCGGCGACGTCATCCCTTCCTTTTCCCCTCGCCGGCGGTGGCAGCTCCGCCACCTGCGGTCTGGCTGGGAGGGTCGGGCTCTGTCCCGATTCTCCCTTTCCTTTTTCTGTTTTAGTTTCCTTTTTTGGTTTATTTTTCTTTCCCTATTTAGTATATAGTATACTATATATTATACACATAATATAATAACATATATGTCATATATTTATTTTATTATTTAATACACATAATATTCTTATTATCATATATATAATATAGTATTATATATATTACATATAAAATATGTGTTCTGGTGTATTAAAATTATAGATCTAGCATAGATATATATGTATATATTTATATACTTAAAATAAATAATCTTTACATATATATCTATATTATGTTATAATATATTATATATTGTATTTAAAATATTTTTTTTTTTTTAAATTTTACTGTAAATCAAATATAAACATTTCTCAAATATATATGTATATATATACTTATATATACACAAGAGATTATACTTAAATACATATGTATTATGTAACTTCATGAACTAGTATATAATACACATAAAACATTATATTTATATACATATGTATTATTTGAATTTTTGAAATAGTATATATATATATTTATATATATATATAACAACGTATTTTAAAATATACTATATAATATTTTGAATACATAGGTATTTGTCTATAAAATACATTTATATAATATATAATTATATAAATATATTTCATTTATTTTCTTATTCTCTTATTAAATTTTGTATTTTCATTCTCCAAATTAAATTTTTTCTCTTCATTATTTCCCATAATTTTATCCTTCTCTTATTTCCAATTTATCCAAATTTAAATTCTTCACTTTCCTTAATTTCGGGAATTTCAACGATATTCCCATCTCGTAAATAAATTTTATTTATTTACTTTTATTTATTTATTTCCTCTTATCTACTTTCTCTAATATTTATTTTCAATATTTATTATTTCCAAAAATTGAAAAATTTACGGTTATCACATCCTCCCCACCTTAAGAAATTCGGTCCTCCGAATTTAACTTAAGTCCAAAGGTGGTACATGTCGTACACTTACGACTTCTGACCTCTAGTTCATCCTCCAAGTAATACTGCCAGCACACTTTCAACATCAACAATACTTTAGACCACTACATGCTGTCTTTCATCATATATGTCTAGGCTCGTGTAATTTCATTCTCTCAAATCGAGAGCTATTCACTTTTACTCTTTTCATGTAAGAGCCATACATAATATTTTTAATATTACAGCTAATCTATGCCGTTCATCATCCATTCTTCTCACTTAGTGCCGAGTCGACAAAATTTGGTACTATCATGTACTCGTGTAAATCAATTATATGTAAGTGTCCCAGTAGCTTTCACATCTCGTGCACACGCTCTCTCAATATCATGGAGCGGTTACATCTCACGCTCATATATATAAATATATATATCAGTATGGAGCGGTGCTATCAATACACTTGGGATTTCAAAGCCTTTTGCTATCTCTCATTAGCATATGACAACACAGAGACTCCCATCACATGTAAGGCTCACTGGAACTGTACATATACATTCACACCATTTAACACTTATACTTCGACTAAGGCACTAGAGAATCTAGATGTCTGATAATGGAAAGTGATTCTATTTAGATCATCAGTCTTTAATCACTTCCATATCATTATTTCTCTTTTGGACTCTTTATTGTCCACAATATTCATTTTCACACTTATTCCATCAAGGCTACATATCATTGCAAATTTTACTGTTAATCATCTCTTACAGAAATAAATCATGAGACAATCATTTTCTCTCCATGTCTCTTTTCATGTAGTATGGTCATTACATCTCTTACTCTTATGGTATATTTAATATCATTTAAATTTTAGAATATACCTGAGAATATACTCTTTTCATAATTTAGATTCTGTGATTGAATCCTCGAATTATCCATTTAAGCACCACATTATCTATACAATTCCACCATCTCTATCATTCCGAGGTGGTTATGTGTACAATCATTTTACTGGCAGTACACATATCAATTATCTTACTCCTTGGAGTATCATTACTTTCACCTATCAGTTCTGGCTTTGATTTTACATCTTGCCACAGTTATGTGATAACCAACACCATTCACTTTCAGTCTTAACAGCGGAAACTGTTTCATATTGATGTTTCCCTTTTCATCATGTCATTTATTTCCTTATTTCACTTTCATTTTCGTTTTCATATTTTTACTCTCATTCCTTTTTGTCGGTTTTCTCGATTGGTATGGTACTATACAGCTAAGATCTTTTAGAATCTTGCGTACCATCTTTTTCTTTACACTAGCCATCTGCCGACTTTAATTTCTTTAATTAGATCTCGTCTATAGAGCAGCCAGTCTCATCACTCTTTTATAGGCTGGCAGTAGTATTTAGCTAGACTCATTACTTTCGTATCTCAATCATTATCTTTATGTCATAGACAGGTTCACTGTCATCCTGTCATCTCAAAATCATATATTTCAAGAGGAGATACTGTCTAGCCAAATTTCTTAGTTGTTAATCTTAGCACAATTCCACATCCTTTAAGAGTTTAAGGATTATATCACAATGCTGCTCATGTTCCATTTATACTTTAGACTCTATCAGTATTTCATCAATGTTACTCATGTAAGGATGCCTCATTCTTTAGGCTTATCTACTTTACAAGGCAACTCATTACCCTTATAACTTCAATCGGAACTCGTAAAATTCACTTCGAGTTCAAATCATCATCTTATGGACACCAACCTTCAATCTTTTATCTAAGGACGCTTTATACAGCAGCTAGTCTTATTTACTCCTCACGTATCTCTAATCAGATCAATAAAGCGTCTATTTTCACGTAGATTAATACTTGTTCTTCACCAGAACTTCATCAATGATAGAAATTTAATATATCCTTTTTTATTTGTCGACAACTCAACATCATTTGCATTTCTCTCATTTACACCTATACAGATAACTCCTTTATTCTCAAAATTTTTTTTTTCATTATTAGTATTTTCGTCATCTAAACCTCTACACGTGAATTTCATTATTCACACATTTTCCAGAGTTATTTTCTTACGCTTTTCAGATTCTTTCTATATCTTCCGATATAAGCTTAGAATTTAACTTCATATTTAAAATCAAATCAGTGTTATCTCAATTCCTCTAATTTATATAACTTTGGAAGTTTTATCGGAAATCAAATCTGATACTTTCTTTAATCGTACCCTTCTTATCATCTTGTGACCATCGTTCTTTAACTTTTTATCTGATTATGCCTTTTACAAGGATTGCTCTTATAAGCTCCTTATACATCTCCGATTGAATCATATTTAAGGCATCACTTCCATATAATATTTATTTGTTCTTCATAAGAATTTTAGTGTATAACCAAAAATTTTAATACATCATTTAATTCATCCTCAAATCATATCATTTGTATTTCCTTCCTTTACATCGATACTAGTGAATTTCATCATCCGTAATATTTTCCAAAAATTATTTTCATAAGCTTGTCGGATTTCTTCTATATTCTTCGATACAAGCTTAAGAATAAATTTCATATCCACGATCGAATCAACATTAACCTGATTTCTCAATCTATGTTACTTTGGAATTTATCGGGATTCTGATCCGATAGTTTCTTTAACCACACTTCTTTTATCATTTTGGACCTTCATCATTGTGTCCCATCATTTCACAGTATATTCTCAAGGCAGAGGCATTCAATGTTCAAATCATTTTGATACATACTCTACCTGGATTTCATTACTTAGTCATACTTTACAGCGTTACGAATCTCATTCTGGTAAGCTGTATCAAGTACAATGGTTATCAACACACTTTACAGCTACTCGTTTCAATTCAGTTATTCACTTTAAAACCATTTCCATTTACTGAATTCAGGCTTAGTTCCCTTGAGTATATTCTCCACGAGGTTTGAACCTTGGCACCCCTTACGTACCTAGTTCCTTACACTCGTGTTACCATTGAGATGCTTATAAGGGCCTCGCCCGTTCATATCGACCATCGACAAGCATCCCCTAGGCGATCCTTTCGCCTCAGGTTTATCCTTACTAGTGAGTCGGCGATGAGATAGTTCGCCTATATCTCACGACACATGATCCACTACGGGTCGCCCATCATTGGGTCGCCCATCACAGTTCTGTCTCAAGGGTCCTGAAGAACTTAGGTTAGCGATCATCTTCTTTTTATCACTTGACTGTTCTTATAATTATCCTCTAATTCACAGTACTCCAAACAGTACCTCATTCTGTAGCACATATTCCAAGATACGTCGGTTCTATGTACGATTATCTGTTTGATACCTCAAAGAAATGAAAACGTACAGAACCATAAGTAATCATACCAGTATGTATTTCATTATCTGTACTTTTCACCTCATCAGTCAATTCTTGTAATCATTTCACTTTTCACAGTATTTAACGATCCCGTTCAATACACTCTTAATTTTTCGACCCTTTCAGTCAATAACCGGGCCAAACATTTGATGACATTCCACTACACTCTTTGGATCGCATCATATAAGGCCCCGGCTCGTTCGCCGTCTGCCTGTACACGTTTTATTGTGATGCCTCGGATTTGCCGGTCTCAAGCCGGAGGGGCCCGAGCCGCACCACTCATCCGTGCTGTCCACTCTGGGTTCTAGAAGTGGCCCCCGTCACACAGACGTGGCACTTAGTCCCTCACGGATTGTTTTATTGTGAAGCCCAGGATTTACCACTATGGCCCAAAGTCCACTCGTGGGGGGAGCCCTGGCCGCCTCACTCAACCATACTGTTATCCCCTATGGCCCACAGTCCACTCGGGGTTTTTCTTTCGCGTCCGTAATCTAAGTGTTAGTGGAATCAGTAATAGGGATCGTTAGATTCATATGACATCTTCTATGCCATTAATAATTCCATTACTATCAATGGATTCCAATTCAGCTCGGTTTTATCACTATTCCGACATCGCCCAATATAGGGGCATTTTCGTCATTTCGACATTTATTTCTATCTCCTCAATATACATTCAAATCAATGAACTGATCATCTATGTGTTGATAGTATCCTTTCTGATACTTATAACAGCAAGTTAGATCTCATTCGATTTTCGACAGAGAAGTTCACCAAAATCCACAATGGGATTAATTTACTTGTAATTCAGCTTTATATCATTAATTTCTCTGTCAAATCGATCAATTCCAACTTCTGGTGATCTATTTTGACTCCCAGTAAAATTTTGGGGGTAGGGGTATTTTGGTCATTTTTGGCTAAAAATTTTCTCTCTCTTAAAATTACCCTCAATCGGTGATCTTAAAGTCTATTTAATGATGATATTTTATTCCCCTATTTTATACCATCACTTTCAGGTCTCAGTTCGATTCGGACAGAAAAGTACTGGTGGGGCCCTCACCGAGTCCATTTCTGTTCCTTACCGAACAGGCCTTCTTATAGATTAGGAGAATCACTAATTGTTCGGTAATTTCTGAGCCTATTTTCTTCTTTAACATTCTCAGTTTATACTTTCTCACTCCCTTTAAATCATTTTACCCCATTTACAATCATTTATTTTCTCTATGTATTCAGACGACACAGTACTACAGGGGATGTTTAACTCTTTTCTTTCCAAAGTATCCACAGACATCAGGCCAACCAATGCTCTGATACCACTAAATCTGTCACGACCCGTGACCACATTTTTTGCCCTTCTTATACACAACTTAACCGGTTGGGCTGTCTGCGATACTTCACTTGTACTGACTGTTAATAAATTTTTCATAATATTGTTTATATTATACACATCCCCTATCGTAACAAATCAGATAAGTAGTACTGTTGACGTGTCTAAATACAGAGAATAAATAATCATACCTCAAATAATCAGTCGGTCTGACACATTGTTCTTCGTGTACAGCCAGGATCCACAATCCACTGATCTCACATTCATCAAAACCTGAGATGTTGAAAATTAAGGGGTGAGCAAAACCACGGCTCAGTAAGAGAATTATATGCCTCACTTGATACTCAGCTTCCTATATGCTGAAAATCTTTTTCATTTTTCCTATGGGCTCTAGGCTCGCATGTAGGAAAGATACTACAGTCGGCTAGGGATCCGAATGGAGGAGTAAGGTAGGTATTTTAGAATACCATACTTGTTACGGAACCTAGAAGCAACTGTAGAGAAAAATTTTTTTTTCTTTTGTTTTGAATTAATAAATCCTTTTCCTTTTAATCTTTCATAACCTTTTTCATATTCCTTTCAAAATAATGCTTCTACGAAATAAAGCCTTTAAATAGAATAATTAATATCCGTATATTCCTTGAAAAGAATATTAGTTAAATCATCATCTTATTTCTTTAAAACTTATTTCATGTTTTAATGTACTCTCTTAATTAGTTCTATCCGTTAAAAAGCAGAATAAGCTATTAAAATCTATTTCATTCTTTGACATTTGTCGAATTCACGAATCACACTCACTTACTTATCGTCACAATATCCTACGATTTCTCATACTAACATCGGAACACGTGTAGCACTTAGTTCCCGAAGGACTCTAGAGGTGGCTCCCACGGTTCAATCATCGAGTCTCTGCTCGGTATGGCCTGTACTGAAACATCGGAACACGTGTAGCACTTAGTTCCCGAAGGACTCTAGAGGTGGCTCCCACGGTTCAATCATCGAGTATCTGCTCGGTATGGCCTGTATTGAAACATCGGAACACGTGTAGCACTTAGTTCCCGAAGGACTCTAGAGGTGGCTCCCACGGTTCAATCATCGAGTCTCTGCTCGGTATGGCCTGTACTGAAACATCGGAACACGTGTAGCACTTAGTTCCCAAAGGACTCTAGAGGTGGCTCCCACGGTTCAATCATCGAGTCTATGCTCGGTATGGCCTGTACTGAAACATCGGAACACGTGTAGCACTTAGTTCCCAAAGGACTCTAGAGGTGGCTCCCACGGTTCAATCATCGAGTCTCTGCTCGGTATGGCCTGTACTGAAACATCGGAACACGTGTAGCACTTAGTTCCCAAAGGACTCTAGAGGTGGCTCCCACGGTTCAATCATCGAGTCTCTGCTCAGTATGGCCTGTACTGAAACATCGGAACACGTGTAGCACTTAGTTCCCAAAGGACTCTAGAGGTGGCTCCCACGGTTCAATCATCGAGTCTCTGCTCGGTATGGCCTTTTTCGTTTGACATATTCCATGTCATGTAAAATATTTCCCTTTTTAACATGTCACCTATCATTTATGGATTTTAATATAGACGTTAATCTTGTCGTACTATAAACCCCGGAGGGTAAAGGACTAAACCGGTCAAATCTATGACCATGATCTATATTGTCCTCGGTGGATCACGGATCAGGTGTCGACCGGGACTAAACATGTCACATATCATGTATCAGCATGATAAGAATACCAACTAGTCTCAAAACCGTATTTTTCATCGGAAAATACACCTTATGGAATTTATACAATTATATAATTCCATGATTTAAAACCATAAGGGTTATAATCCTTTAGTGAATATTGATAAAAATATCCATAAAAATATTCACTATAGTTCACTTCATCTTTCGTCTCGTAATTCGTGTAATTTATCTATTTCGAGAATTTTCGGTGATTTCATTATCACCATTCTCGAATACATGAATATTCTAAAGTTCCATCTCATTATATTCATATTTTATGAAATTTAGAAATTTCCTCATGTCTCGTGATTTACTATCGAAATTCGGAAATAAATCATTTAATATGATTTTATAAAGTTTTTTTTTTAAAATTTTCGGCAGCATAACGGCTGCCGATTCACTAACCTCCTGCACGGAAAATACAGTTTAAAATCTTTCAGCCAGTACTTCTTCTCAAATTATTTTCAGCAATTCATGCATCATAATAATTTTCATAAAATAATTGCATAAAATATTTTAAATTAAATTATGCAGACTGAGTATCCTTACAGTGCTGCACATGCATCCCTTACCTTTTTCCGGGTCGGCGAATTCCGCTTATCGATCGCGCCCGCACTCCATTTCTCCCGATTCCTTATCCCGATTCCTGAAAATAATTTCTGGAATTAAAATTCTAATTTTTTTGAATTTTTCATAATTCATTTAATTTTTTTTTCTGAAATTAAATTCTCGGGAAATTTCTTACCGAATTTGTAAAATCCCGGGTTGTCGAATTTCCGGGAATTTTCCGAATTCCCGAAATTTTCCTTTTTCCTCTTTTTCTTCC
Source organism: Heritiera littoralis (assembly GCA_031772115.1). Lineage (NCBI taxonomy): Eukaryota > Viridiplantae > Streptophyta > Magnoliopsida > Malvales > Malvaceae > Heritiera > Heritiera littoralis. Next base: position 4,981,478 of record JAPDPK010000009.1, on the reverse strand, counting down.
TTTTTCTTCCTTTTTCTTTTCTTTCTTTCTTTTCTTTTTCTTTCTCTTTTTCCTTTTTCTTTTCTTTTTCTTTTCTTTTCTCCTTTCTTTGGCCGGACCGGTTCAGACCGGTTTGTGCCTCATCCCGCCGGTTCGGCCGGTTCGACCGCCGGCGATCCTCCTTTCCGCCGGTTCACGCCTCCCACAGTTGGCCGATGTTGCGAGGATGCCAGATCTGGCCTCCGTTTCACCCCATCACCGGCGACGGCGCCGGATCTGAGTCCGTGGGTTTCGGCCTCTTTCTCCTCCGTTTCTTCCTTCCTCCGCCGTTTCCTTCACCGCCGGTGGTCTCCTTCACCTTTGTTGGTCCTTGCCGGTGGCGTTGGTGGCGGTGGCGGTGCCCGGATCGGCCGGCACCGCCGATCTCCCTTCTCCTTTTTCCTTTCGTTTTTTTTTTTCCGCTTGCTTCGCGTCGTTTTCTTCTCTTTCCGCCTCGGGCTGCCGCCGTTCGCTTCCCCTCTCGCCGGCGACGTCATCCTTTCCTTTTCCCCTCGCCGGCGGTGGCAGCTCCGCCACCGGCGGTCTGGCTGGGAGGGTCGGGCTCTGTCCCGATTCTCCCTTTCCTTTTTCTGTTTTAGTTTCCTTTTTTGGTTTATTTTTCTTTCCCTATTTAGTATATAGTATACTATATATTATACACATAATATAATAACATATATGTCATATATTTATTTTATATATTTAATACACATAATATTCTTATTATCATATATATAATATAGTATTATATATATATTACATATAAAATATGTGTTCTGGTGTATTAAAATTATAGATCTAGCATAGATATATATGTATATATTTATATACTTAAAATAAATAATCTTTACATATATATCTATATATATATGTTATAATATATTATATATTGTATTTAAAATATTATTTTTTTTTTCAAATTTTACTGTAAATCAAATATAAACATTTCTCAAATATATATGTATATATATACTTATATATACACAAGAGATTATACTTAAATACATATGTATTATGTAACTTCATGAACTAGTATATAATACACATAAAACATTATATTTATATACATATGTATTATTTGAATTTTTGAAATAGTATATATATATATTTATATATATATATAACAACGTATTTTAAAATATACTATATAATATTTTGAATACATAGGTATTTGTCTATAAAATACATTTATATAATATATAATTATATAAATATATTTCATTTATTTTCTTATTCTCTTATTAAATTTTGTATTTTCATTCTCCAAATTAAATTTTTTCTCTTCATTATTTCCCATAATTTTATCCTTCTCTTATTTCCAATTTATCCAAATTTAAATTCCTCACTTTCCTTAATTTCGGGAATTTCAACGATATTCCCATCTCGTAAATAAATTTTATTTATTTACTTTTATTTATTTATTTCCTCTTATCTACTTTCTCTAATATTTATTTTCAATATTTATTATTTCAAAAAATTGAAAAATTTACGGTTATCACAACAAGCCAAAAACATGAAGAATTCTAACAAACGAGAGGAAAAGTCGTGAGTAGGAAAAATAACAGAATTGAGGCGGTGTAGTAGAAACAAAACAGAGAACTAAGTCGATGATGGTCTGTACAAAATGGCTGAGCATTTGTTTCATTTGGTCATATTTTATTTATGCTACAACCAATATAATTTTGCCACTTGGCCTACTAATCAATTTCCTCTTTTTCTCTTTTTCTTTTTCTGTTTCTATTTCTTTCAGCAACCCACTCCCACGTGCAGCACATTTCTTTCCTTCTTTCTTTTTTTTTCTTTTTTTTATATCTATACTGTTGGCTCTATAGGCTATACCGAGAGGGGGGTGAATCGGTTTTTGACTAATCTTAAGCTCGTTTTTCGGTTTCTCTAAATTCTCTAGCCTATATAAATATTTTCTAAGTTCTCTAGGCTATTCAATCATGCAATTCAAATACAATACAATAAGCACAAATATAATTGCAAGAAAGTAAAGAGAGTAGGGAAAGAGAGATTTACACAAGCGATTTATATAGGTTCGGCAACTTGCCTACGTCCTCTACCTTGAGACGCTCCCAATGATTTTCTCCAAATCCACTATCTTGAATTTGTGATTACAATCCCTCTTTTTCTTAGGCTCAAGAGTAACCTCCCTCTTTTTCTAGGCTCAAGAGAAACCTCCCTCTTTTTCTTAGGCTAAAGAGTAACCTCCCTCTTTTTCAAGGCTTAAGAGAAACCTCCCCTTTTACAAGGAATGGTGGGTTACAAATAATGTAATCAAAAAAAGGCCTCTAGATAGGCAAGTGATTACAGAAATTAAGCTCAATGAAAACCTATACAAGATTTGTGCTAAGTACTACAAGGAATAAGAGAATGAAAGATGATGAAGACTTTGGAGCTCTTGATTTGTTGTTTGAGACTTGAAGATTTGAGGAATATGTGTTATGGAGTTGCTAAGTAGTTCCCCTTGCTTCCTTGAGCTTCTAAGCCTCTATTTATAGTCCCTTGGATGGTTTGTGGACGTTGGTTGGAGCCAAAACAGAAACTAGTCGTTGTATCTCATAGAAACTAGCCGTTCGCGGCTTTCTGGCATAAAGGGATCGATCCTTTTACCAAAGGGATCGATCCTTTTCTTCATTCTAGCCTTCCGGGGCATTCTGTCAAAAAGGGATCGATCCCTTTTGCTATGGGATCGATCCCATGCTTCTAGAGGACATTTTTCCTGCACTTTTAGGTTAGAAATGATATGGCTTTTGTTTTTAATTCAACCCAAAACATTTATAAGCTTTAAGGGAGTTTTTCTTGACTTTCTCAAATGAAAATATTGTCCAAAAACTTATAAGTAATTTTCTAAACTTATGTTCAATAATTCTTGAGAAAATTACTTAATATTAAAAACCATTTTATAAAGTATTAAGACCAATAAGAATATATCATTAAACCATGGTCTTAATGTTTGATATGAACACTTAAAATTAATTGAGAAAATCATTTGTGATAAGACAAATTTACAATATGAATTAAAACATTAAAGCTTACTTAAGTTTTTGTCATTTCAAAATATATATTGCAATTTAAAGCTAACAATCTCCCCCTTTTTGATATGACAAAACTTAATGTAAATTTGCTTTGAAAATTCTTTGAAAAATACTCCCCCTCAAATAAAGCAGGATTTTATAAAGTTCCCCCTTAATATAAGCATGGGTTTTGAAAATGAATTTTCAAACTATTTCTTCCCCATTATCTCTCCCCCTTAATATCTCTCCCTTTTAATATCTATCTCTCCCCCTTTTTGTCATAGCAAAAAGAAGGAAAAATAATAAAAGATATGCTCCCCCTAAAATCATGGCTATGTGAGAAGAGATAAAAGAATATGCTCCATCCAACAAGAAACATGTTAGTACATGGGACTTATAGCATAAATAAATAAGTCAATATTCACAAAGAGTATGAAATATTCAGCAAAGAATATGACTTATGATCCTAAACCAATTGTTTATAAATAATTTTGCAATAAGGTCTCAATTGGTAAGAAATTAAGCAAGCACCTAAGTATAACAATTGTTCTCTAAAGTCTAACTAAGGTGTATGGCAATACATCATGATTATGAGCTAAAATTAGATGACATATCATATGCATGAGCTCATAAATCATGTTCAAGCAAGAGTGTACATAGAATTAAAACATATAGCAATTACCTTCAAATTCTAGCACACAAGAGTTTCATGCAAAAATATCCTAAGAGAATTCTTCTCTATTTGTCATTTCAAACTAAAGAGCATGAGAAGAATTGTCAATTTAAAGCTCATACCAATTGGCAATTTAGATTTGGCTTACCAATTATTGAAAATATGGTTCCCTATGATACTAATTGTTATTTCAATCTAAATACCAATTGTTACTAATGGTTGACTTAGGCATTTTGCATGAATCCAATATCTATGTGTAGTGTGTTCATGTCAAGAAAATAAACATTCTAAATATGCAAGAACACAATCACACATCATCAAATATGCATATGGATCAATTAAACATTTAGCACACTATCATAAAATATTAATCCATATTCATATTCACAACATTTATACCATATGGAAGATTCAAAAAATCAAGGTATTCAAGCAAACACATTTTCTTCCATGGTTTCAAGCACCAAAAATCCTATGCTCATTTTCCAATTCAAGTCCTTAACCAATTAAGAGCAAGGAAAGATTCAAAATTACCATTTTAATCAATTAATAGCCATATCCCTAGTTGTTATCATCATTTAACATTCTAAAGGGTATATGCTATTTTAACTAAAATGGCTTTACCTAAGTGAATCAACATTATCAAGCTAAAATATATTTTATAATTAAAATCCATAAACTATGAGTGAGATTAATCACATAATATCATGAAAACAACTATTCTCATCTCATAGACATGATCATTGATTCAACTTAAGCATGTATGTAAGTTCAACATCAAGAATAAATGCATGGATATCAATCAAGATATATTTGTTCAAGTTGGCATTTATCTTTGAATGTTGGTGTTATCATTAAAGCCCAAGTTCTTTAACAATTTGGCCGTAAGAGAAGTTTAAGTTCATGGATGACAAATTTTCATGCATTTGAACATTTTAGATCCATCTACCATCACAAATTATAGGCCAATAACCATTACCAATTGTTGAATTTACATTTGAAATCAATCCACTAGATGTATAATTATCATGAAACCTAGTGTGGAATTGATAAGTCAAGCTAAGAGACATAATCCTATATGCATGCTTGACTAAGATGAACAAAGAATATGAAGAATACTCATTATGCATAAGTTCATCAAATTCTCAAATATATCCACAAATCATTGAAATAAATCTCAATATTATGTTTAAGCATTCATTGAAAATATATTTCAAGATTATTTCAATATTTATGCCATTCATGATCATTTTCAATGAGAAAACCGATTTTGCACTTGTGAGCTCAAGAAAAATGATATTAATTGTTGAAAGTGATACCATTTTTTGGAAATGATACAAATTGATGAAGTTGAGGCATGATATCAATGAAAAATGAGTTTTCATATATTAAAGATCATCAAAAAAAAGTTCAAACAATGAATTTTATGCTTATACAAAAGATAGAGTGAAACTAACAAAAGATCCTCCCAATTTTTAGTTTAAACATGCAGGAAAGCCCTTTCTGGCCTGGGGGATCGATCCCTTTACGAGGGGGATCGATCCCTCATATGTTTTCTGCAGATTCTGTAGTTGTTTTGACAGAAAATTGAACTTGTTGATGGAGACCGAAACAAACATGCAGCGGAATTTAAATCATTCGGCCTCCACCAGGATCGATTCGGAGGGTTGCCTGATTAGGGTTTCGAGATTTTACCTAACGTTTTCTCTGCTTTTCTGTCTTTGGTCGAATCCCAAGCAGCAACTTTTCGTTCCTGCCTCTATGGTATCCACACGAACGGATCTCACGACTCTTGAACGTCTCACGATCAGATGCCTTAAGGAGCGTTTTGATTCTTTTAACCGAACTGCTAGCTTCGATTAAAAGAATACTTTTCTGTTTTCTAATTGTTGTGCGGCTATGTTTCAGAAAACATCCTTTTATAGGCAGTAAATTTTACCCTAAAATTTACTGCCAAACAGAACTCTAATCCTACTTAGAATAGGATTAACTATATCCTTAATCCAAGTCAAAATAGGATTAGACATATCCTTAATCCAATTCAGAATAGGATTAATTAAGCTCCTCATTGATCCGTTCTAAGTGTGCGACCCAATAGGTTCTCAAAACAATGGCAATGACAAAATTGTCACGGGCAATAAGCGGTATCTAGCAACACATCATTGCTACCCATGTAACGAGAATGTCAATGACTCGACATAACCTTACTCGTGATAGATGTTACCGTGTAGTCTAATCCCTTTATCCTTTGATGTCTTGATTAGACACAAGTCATGGAATGTGTCACACTTGTATAGTCTAATCAGCGTTTCTTGATTCCTGAGTAGACTAATTAAACAAATAAAATCAATATCTCATATTGACTTATTCGAGCACGGCCATGCATTTCTTAGTCTCACTCTATCAAAGGGCCCAAGACATCACTCTTGTTATATAAGAGGGATAAATTCTATCTTGATCACTCAACATCCCTCTACATAGATCAAGGCATACCCAATTACTACCTTTATAGTCCATCCTGTTACGAATGACATCTAGCAGCATTAAAGTATGCAATTCTCTATGTTGGGATCTCTGATGATCTCAAGTCAAAGGATCACATACACCATCATCACTATGAGAATCGCTTATGACACTTATATAACAATCCATGTAGCGTTCTCATGGAGGGTCGATCCAGTACATAGTTCTCTAACATGTACCTATGTGATGACTTGATATCTTATATCCATGACAATGGTCATCAGTCAACCACATACTAGTCTTATCGTATCATTGTTATCCTTGTTCACAATAATACTTGACTAGGGATATTTTAAGAATAGTGTGTTATTACTATTCTAAGGACATTATCATATAAGATTACATTACGCAGTTATAAAACAAATATAATAATGAACTATAATAAATAAAATGTCATGATACATAAATAATGCCAAAGTCAATCATCTAATGAATGGTTCTAAGGGCATAATCCAACACTTGTGAGGTACCAAAACTCCGTTTTTGAGTGAGGTAAGTCCAAGTAAAAGTTTAAACATTTGTAAAACAATGATTTTGGACTTGTATGAATGAAAAACATGAATGAAAAACCATTTTACAAAAGATTTTGCAATTTTGGAAGAATTTACACAATAACATGCATTTTTGGCCTTAAAAGGGGTCATTTTGAAAGTTATGCATGTGTTGGCAAAACCAATGCATTGAATTACTTAAATATGTCAAAACAAACTTGTTCACATAGATTTTAAGCACAAATATCATTAAAACATACATCTTGTGAACAACATGCCATGATTTCTAATATGCATATTCTTCATTAAGGCTCATGACATGGAATCTTGCATATATGACATATTTAACAACTTTTGAGCTACTAAATATATTATCTAAACATATAAAACTTGCTCAAACTACAGAAATTCAATAATCTTTTCAAAATCATAAATCATGCCTTTCATTCAATCATCCAATGCCTCAAGAACTAACCATTAACCAATCAACAATCATTCAACATGCCTCACAATGCATCAATAATCATCAACTAAGTGCCTTATTAAATCAAACAAATAATTTTAATATATATGAGTTTTGAGAAGATAGAATATAAGCTTACAAAACTCCTTTGCTTGAGAGTGCTTTGCATTGAATTGTTGAATCCATCTTAGGCCTTTCTTTGAAGAATTATTGTGATCTTTGCCAAGGATGGATTCCCAAGCTCTTTTTCTTTCTCGTTGGCACAAGCAAACTCCATGAGGATGTGTTGAGCATTTAAACTCCATTGTTCCATTGTATTCCCACGCTCTAACACTCCTACAACAAACAAATTTATGCATGCTTTGGTACCCAAATTTTCTTGGGTCCATGAGAGTTAGTGCAAATAATTTTTGATCCTTTTGGGATCCATTTCAAGCACAATTCATCGTTATTTATTGCATGCTTTGGCACCCACATTTTTCTAACTACTCTTCCTCTAAATGTGGTTTTTCTATATGTGCATACTTGTGAAGAGTGTCCTATTCTATTGCATAGTGAGCATGTAAGAGATAAATCATGCATAGTATTTTTGCTCACTAAGAAATTCCTAAGATGAGTTTCTTTATGTATTTCATTATATCCTAGCCCATCTTTGTCAAAGAAAGCTCTTTGGGTCTCTAACATATGATCTAGCTTTTGTTGACCCATATAGAACCTAGTAAATGAGTTATGCAAATTTGTATTCTTTTCATTCAACTCATTTATTTCTAAGTTAGCCTCTTCTAATTTCTTTTCAAATTCTAGCTTAGCATTTGTCAAGGCTTCATTTTCTATTTTTAATTTAGCAATGATTTTCTTATATTTGGAGTTCATGCATTGAAATTCATTTGCTAAATCATTAAAGGCATTTTGTAACTCATCAAATGTAAAGTCATTATTTTCACTAGAGCTACTACTAGCCTCATCATCACTCATAGCCATAAAGCATGAGTAGGCTACCTCATCATCTATGTTTTCCTCATCGGAGCTATCACTATCGCTCCATGCAGCTACAAATGCTTTCTTCCTAGGTTTCCTATCCTTTTCTTTCCTAAGTAAAGGGCAATCTAACTTAGTATGACCCGGTTTATTACACTCATAACACACTAAAGGGTCCTTTTCTCTTCTACTTGAATCCCCTCTTTGATGTCTCCTATTATTTTCTTTTTCTTTCATTCTCATGAACCTATTAAATCTTTTGGCAAACATTGCCATTTCCTTCTCTTCCTCATTTCCACTCTCATCTTCAAGGACCTCATGAGTGGAAGACTTAAGTGCTACCCCTACTTTCTTTGAAGGTACTTTATTTCTTTTCATTTTCATTTCATATGTAAGTAGGGAGCCCATAAGCTCATCTAGAGACAAGGTATTTGGATCCTTAAACTCTTCTATTGCGGTTACCTTTGCCTCCCATGACTTAGGCAAGCTATTCAAAATTTTCTTTACCATTTCAACATTGGAATAAGCCTTCCCTAGAGCCTTAAGTCCATTAATTATATCATTAAACCTAGTGAACATTTCGCTAATGGAGTCATTTTCTTTCATCCTAAATAGCTCATAATCATGTGTGAGCATTCCTACTTTGGTCTCTCTAACTTGATTTGTCCCTTCATGTATGATGGTTAGTTTATCCTATATTTGTTTAGCATTCTCACATAAGGATACTCTATTATACTCATTGGGACCTAAAGCACAAAAGAGGGTGTGCATAGCCTTGGCATTCATTTGTGCCAATCTCATGTCATTTGTGTCCCACTCATCCTCATCCTTAGGGACATCTTTTCCATCTACTTTCTTCATGGGAATTCTAGGACTATTCACTATAATTCTCCACACTTCATAATCATTTGATTGTACAAATAACATCATTCTAGTTTTCCAATATGAATAATTCTCACCATTGAAGAGTGGAGGTCTAACTAATGATTGTCCCTCTTCTCCTAGGGGTGTGTGATAAGTCTCTGTCCACTACATCCATACGGAAACAATCTTGAGAGTCATCAGGATACTTCATAGATTTAAAGACATTAAATGTAACCTCCTGATCCTGAACTCTCATAGTAAGCTCCCCTTTTTGCATATCAATAAGGGTCCTACCAGTAGCTAGAAAAGGTCTGCCTAGAATGATGGGAACTTCCCTATCTTCCTCCATGTCAAGCACTATAAAATCAGCAGGGAAGATAAACTTATCCACCTTCACTAAGACATCCTCAATGATCCCTTTTGGATACTTAATGGATCTGTCTGCTAATTGTAGGGTCACTGTAGTAGGCTTCGCAGCACCTACTCCTAGCTTTTGGTATATAGACCATGGCATCAAGTTAATACTAGCTCCTAAATCACATAAGGCTCTACTAAAGAACTGATCACCTATGGTGCAAGGAATGGTAAAGCTACCTGGATCTTTGAGCTTAGGGGGTAATCTCCTCTGAATAATGGCACTACATCCATTTGTCAATGCTACAGTCTCATAATCCTCCAATCTCCGCTTCTTGGAAAGGATATCCTTCATGAATTTCACATAGCTAGGCATCTGCTCCAAAGCATCAGCAAATGGGATGTTAATGTGAAGCTTCTTAAACACCTCAAGGAATTTGGAGAATTGCTTATCTAACTTTTGATTTTGAAAGCGCTGAGGAAAAGGTATCGGTGGCATAACAGGAGGAGGAGTGCTAACAGGTGTAGAACTGGAGGGTGAAGAACTAGATGAAGAAGAAGAAGTGTCAGCCTGAAGCTTCCCTGCAATTGTATCATCCTTTACCTGCTCTTTCCTAGCTGCCTCACTAGAACCTAGGGGCTCTGCCACTATGGGCTCAACAGGAATGGACCTAGCATCTGAATCACCTAACTCTCTACCACTCCTTAAGGTCACTGCCTTAACATGCTCTTTACCCTCCCTCCTTATAGGATTAGCTTCAGTGTTGCTAGGAAGGGTTCCCTGTGGACGTTGGTTGAGAGCATTAGCTATCTGTCCAATCTGGACTTCCAAGTTCTTGATGGAAGCAGCTTGATTTTGCAGGATAGTCGTAAACATCTCCTCGAGTGAGGGTTTCTTCTCAGCTGCAGGTGCAGAAATGTGCTGAGGCTGAATAGGCGGTGGTGGTGGTGGTTGATGGTGAGACTGATAAGGTGGATGAGAAGCATGAGGTGGTAACTGATGCTGGTGTGGTGGCACATGAGTGGGTAGAGGTTGAAAACCTGGGGGTCCTAAAGGTCTGGAAGTGGATGATTGCCCCTGATTTTGACTCCAAGAGAAATTAGGGTGATTCCTCCACCCTGGATTATAAGTGCTCGAAAAAGGATTGTTCTGCTGCCTCTAGGGTGGGGCAACATACTGAACAGACTCTAAATTTAGTGGGCACTTATCTATCGAATGCGTGCCACCACATAGATTACACAGATTGAAAGGACTCTGTACTGAAAGGACAGGATTAGGGCTAGGAGAGGACTGGGTACTAAGGGACTCTACCTTCTTTGTTAATGTGGTAATTTGTGAAGTCAAGGTAGAAAGAGCATCAAGCTCATAGATACTAGCTGTTTTCCTAGGTGCATGTCGCTCAGCTGACCACTGATAATTATTAGTGGCCATCTTGTCCAAAAGATTATAAGCTTCCTCCTCCGTTTTGCACATAAGTGCTCCTCCTGCCGCAGCATCGATGATCGTCCTATTTTGGCTAGTTAGACTGTTGTAGAAGGTCTGCACTTGAAGCCATAGGGGTAGGCCATGGTGAGGACACTTCCTAAGTAGGTCCTTGTATCTCTCCCAAGCATCATATAAAGACTCAGTGTCGAATTGGGTAAAGGAGGAGATATCATTCCTAAGTTTGGCCATCTTAGAAGGAGGAAAGAATTTGGCTAGGAACTGTTGGGCTAGCTCATCCCATGTAGTGATAGATCCTGGGGGTAAGGAGGTTAACCAACTCTTCGCTCTATCCCTAAGAGAAAAGGGAAATAACCTAAGCCTAATCGCATCTTCAGAGACTCCATTGTGCTTGAAGGTGTCACATATTTCAAGGAAATTGCCCAAGTGTGCATGTGGATCATCATGTGGCAACCCACTGAACTGCACCGATGTCTGGATCATCTGAATGATGGCTGGCTTGATCTCAAAGTTATTCGCAGGAATTGCTGGCCTCCTAATGCCAGTGTAATATCCCCCTATGGTTGGGACAGCGTAATCCCCTATTGTCCTAAGCTCTCTGTTATCCGCCATTGGATATTGCAACGGAGCAATTTGTTTTCTGGATTCCCTTCTAATTTTCCTAAGTGTTTTCTCAATTTCAAGATCTAAGGGAAAGAATTCACAGCTCTTGGCTCTACGCATGCAAATATCAACAGTCCTAATGGTGTGTCTCTAGAAAGAAAATAAAAGAAAAGAAAAGAAAAGAGAAAATATAACTAAGGGTTTTACTATTCTAACCTAAGGCTCTAAGTATTTACAAACTAAGTATGCACAAGCTAAGATTATACCTAAGCAAAAATTCTCCAATATTAACTAAGTCTACGCCCAGTCCCCGGCAACGACGCCAAAAACTTGTTGCGTATCTAAGACCTATACCGCAAGTGCACGGGTCGCGACAAGTAATAAAGGGTGAGTAAAGTATCGTTCCCACGAGGATTAGTTAGAATTGTTCTAGCTAAGTATTGAAATTGGTCATCTTGAGTTTATTCAAGCAATTGAGCATTTTCTAGAAGTCAATTAACTACTAAAAGCATTAAAATAAAACATAAACTAATATTTGAAATTAAATTAAAGCGCATCAAAACTAACTTGCAAGTTAAGAGCAATAAAAAAAATAAAAATAAAAATTCAAACTAAATTAAAGCAAAACAAAATTAAAATACAAATAATTTTAACGAACTTGAAAATAAAAAAAAAAGTTAAATTGCAAGTTAAAATTATATCTAAACAAAGAGCAATAAAAGCATGCAGCTTAATTAAAATTACCATGCATTACCTAAACTAACCGTTAACATTAAATGAATAACGAAATAACTCTTGAATTTAAAGCAAACTAAAAGACTTGAAAGAACCCAACAACATACACGCCTCCTGCACAGTACTAGCAAACACATGCCGTTTCAACAAACCTCGCCACCTCCTGCTTGCTGCTACTGTCCAGGAAGCCACAAGCAGCCACGCTTCAGGTCTGCACCACCTCTCCCTGCAACTCTGCTCATGTCTCACTGCACAGCCATGTCGCACGCCAGCTGCAGTCGTGTCACGCACCTGCATGCTGCAATTCACCAGCTCTTGCTTCCGCCGACAACTGCAGCAAACATGGCTTTCAGAACAGGGACAACCAGTCACGCAGCCCCCTGTATCCAAGCGCAAAATCCAAGCAGCAACACGTCTCGGCTCCAGGAACAAGTTCACGAAAGGATAAATTTGCAACAGGAATAACCAGAATAGAAAAGAAAAGGAAACAAAAAAAGAAAAAAAAACAATAGTGCAGAGCAGTAAACGATTACAGAACAGAGTATGTAAAGAAGAAAACTGGAATTCTATTCAATTTAAATTAAAAAGAAAATGAGTTTAAAGTATTTAAAATGCCAAAATGGAACTATTCTGAAAACCTCACAAATTAACTACGAAAACATAAGTTTAAAACCAAGAAAAATGCAGCAAGGAAAATAAGTTGAAGAAGGAGGCTCTGTTACGTAGCCCCATCTCCCTTTTACAATTAAACTAATAAATTCAAGTTGCTCCTATTCTAAAAAGAAAACAAGAAAGAAAAATTTGGAAAGACTGTGAAGAACGTGAAGAACGGCCTCCTCCACCATTCTTCTCTTGCGGCAGCTTTCTCTCTTTTAATTAGGGTTGCTTCAAGGGCTTTTTGCCACTAGCATCCATGGGCTGCTCTATCCTTTTTGGGCCAAGACTCAAATAAAATGGTTAGTTTTGGATTATTGGATTTTTGGAGTTTTAGGTGGGCTAAATGTATTTGGGTTTGTTGTGATAATGGGATATGATTTAAATGGGCTATGGTATGGTAGGGGTAAAGGTTTAAATAATTTTTTTTTTTAAAGGTAATAGGAATAAGGTTTAATATGCACATTTAGAGAAGGCTAAGTCTATGATTTTAAGGTGTTAAACACCAAATCCAACCATTTTCCTTGATTTTCTTGCCATTTTCTTGATTTTCTCATTATTCTCGAATTTCCTACACATGAAGACAATTTAATTAAATTGGGAAGAAAATATATTAAAATTCCAAAATTTAAGCAAAATTGATGCAATAAAATACTCTAAAAAGTGAATATTTTAGAGACTTATCACAAAAAACTTGTTGCGTGTCTAAGACCTATACCGCAAGTGCACGGGTCGCGACAAGTAATAAAGAGTGAGTAAAGTATCGTTCCCACGAGGATTAGTTAGAATTGTTCTAGCTAAGTATTGAAATTGGTCATCCTAAGTTTATTCAAGTACTGAAAATTTTCTTTAGTGAATTAACTACTAAGCTCAATTGAATTAAAATTAAATGCATAAAAAAATAAAATAAAATAAATATAAAATAAAGAAGAAATTAAAAATAAAAAATTAAATAAAAGAAATACTTAAATTTTCTAAGATTAATAATTGAATTCTAACTAGCTAAAATCTAATGAACTAATAAACTAATATTTAATTAAATTCACTAATAAACTAGTCTAAAGTAATCTACTAAATTAAAACAAACTAATATGTTAATAAATTGTAAAAGAAACTAAAGATAGAGAGAATTAAAATCTGAAATTTAAATTATCTAAAATTAAAAGCTAAACTATAGTAAAAAGGAACTAATAAAATAAGATATTGAAACTATTAAATGAATAAAATATGAAACTCTTAAGCAAAGGAATAAAAAAAACTTGTTGAAATCGTGGCCCACAGCAGAAAGCTGTCCTGCTTGTCTTCATGGTCTGCTACGTACACACCACCAGCCATATTGCAGCTTCAGTAGAGAGCCACGCTTCAGCCCATATAAGTGCAGAAACGATGAAGAAAGGTTGAAAAATAGGGCTGTGTCAGTCAGCCCCCTCTTCCACGCCTTTAAACCTATTCCTTTTATCCTAAACAAGAAAGAAACATGCAGTAATGGTGATGAAGAAGCGTTCTGTCGCCAGCCTCCTCCACCTTCTTCGCTGGAAACCAAATCATGCCAGGCGGAAGTTGCTTCACGCTTCGCCCCTCTATAACCTTCAACTTGTCCAGCAACCTCACACGTTCTCACACAGTCTTCTCTCGTCCAACAATCAGTAAACAAGATAAATGAAGCAGAAAAGAGAAAGATGCAGAAACGCAGAACGGAACAGAAACTAAAACAGGAATTAATATGAACGTAGTCTAGTGAAATAATTGAAAAGCAGAGTAAAGAAAGACATCAATGAAGAACTGAAATTTTATAAATAGTAAAGGAACTTAGTTTTAATGGAACTATAAAGTAAGACAAATTCTAAAAAGAACCGAAAGCCTAAAGACAAAAGAACAACTAAGGACTCAACAATGAAGAAGGAGAAGCCGTTGTCACTCCAGCCTCAACCACTCTTCTTTTAGTCTATTCTACAACTGAAAATGACAAGCGTAAAACTACTAATCCTCACTAAAGAAGCAGTAAAAAAATTTGGCCATAAAGGTTGGAGAAGATGGTCTCCTGTCACGAGTCACCTCTTCCACGCCACAGCCATCCCCTTCTCTCTTGCGGCAGCCTCTTCTTTGTATGAGTTAGGGTTGCTTCCATGGGCTTGCATCAAGAAAGGCCTCTTTTTGGGTTAGATTTGAAATGTTTTAGGACTTATGGGTTTTGGTATTTAAGATGGGCTTAAATAATGTTTGGGTTTTATGTGAGAATGGGGTATATTTAAGTAGGTTATGGTGGGGTAATGGTTAAAGGCTTTTTTTTTTTCAAGAGTTTAGAAAATTGGTTTAGGTAAGGTTTATGGTTTAAAACTAATTTAGGGATAAGGTGATGGGAAATGGGTTTAGGGTTTGGGTAAGTTTAGGGATTTAAGGATAAGGTTAAGTTGAGGGTTTAAACACCAAATCCAACCATTTTTCCTTGACTTTTTTGTCATTTTCTTGATTTTCTCATTATTCTTGAATTTCCTACACATGAAGATAATTTAATTAAATTGGGAAGAAAATATATTAAAATTCCAAAATTTAAGCAAAAATTGATGCAATAAAATACTCTAAAAAGTGAATATTTTAGAGACTTATCACACCCCCAAACTTAATATTTTGCTTCTCCTCAAGCAAAACAATCTTAAAACATGCCAAAAGATAACATACACTTGATAGATTCATTCCCCACAAACACCTCATAGAAAGAGTACTGATCTAATCTAAGGAAAAATCACAATTATTGATTAACATAGAGTTTCCACCAATCACATGCCCAAGTCCTAATTGATTCTCCGTGTGTGTGTGAATGTCAATCACATATCAAAGCATACATATCCAGATAAAATTATGCAAACATGAAAAGCAAAGTCTCTAAAGCATGAACAATCCCATAGGTTTGCTTTTCACTTCTCTCTCCACTAATGTAGCCATACTCAATCAAGAATCAATAGGACTTCATTAAGCTTATAACGTAAGGCTAGGGTAAAGGTATGATAAAAGTCAATTTAGGCTCAACAACCCTAAATCATGCATTACACTCTAGGATCTTTATGTTTCGAGCTTCAATTAACTCCCCCAAACTTAGTTTCTTCATACTTTGTTATACACTTTATTCTATTTTTGTATTTTTCTCATTTTTTCATTCATTTTCTTCTTTTTTTTTTGAATTTTCCATTTTTTTTCTTTTTTTTTCATTTTCTTTTTTTTCTCAATTTTTTTATATCCTATCTATCTACCCAAATATGTATATAGCTCATGATATATCCTAGTAAATTGCATGCTTTTGGGGTAAGTAATAGGAAGGTGTATTTATTTGGCTAAAGGAAATTAACTTTTAGGTGTATAAACAGAGAAAAGCTAATTTGGCTCAAAGGGGTGACTAAGGATAAAATATGTACAAGGTTAGTTAGAAAGGCTCAAACGATCCAAGGATGGCCTAAATCATTTTCCTAACTAAGCATGGGCTATAAATTTCGCTTCAAGAGGAGATTAGACAAATTCTAGAATATGCTCACAACTTCAAAGACAAATGCAATCTTATATTCACATAATCCTTCTCTAAACATGCATACAAATCCATGATCAAGACATAGTGCATAAAGATGGAGAAATCATAATCAGAAAAGGCAAGTTCAAGAATTCAACTCATGCTTCTCAATAATCATGCTTTTCCATAGATCAAAATCAGACTCAATCAAAATCTCAATCATAGGGACATGGGAAATAACCAAATCAAGTACAATATATCTCAAGGCAAAACATTTAAAGCTCAAAAAGTTTGAAAATTTTTTTTGGAATTTTTGAAAAAATTTAGCTCAAATTTCCTTCCCCCCAAACTTGAAGTGCACATTGCCCTCAATTTGTAAGTGATTCAAGAATTCAGAAAATGATAGAAGGAAACTCCCTCTGTTGAAGCTCAATGCATGCCCAAAAAGTGTCTTGACTGCTCCCCCAAACTTGGACTCATACCTACAAAATAGAAAGAAAAAGAAAATCAAAGCTACGAAATACTTAACATTAAAACTAATAAAAGAAAAACACAACTAATAAACTAATAAAAAGTTGGGGTTGCCTCCCCAGAAGCGCTTGATTTATAGTCATCAGCTTGACTATCTCTGTCATCCTTCAAGGTGGTTTGAATGGTCTGAAAATGGATGGATGCACATAGTGCACCACCATGAAAGGTGACTCCATCAGATATTTTTCTTCAAAGAACTTCACTTCGCAGTCTTCTAAGATATAACATTGTTCATCCTCAAGTGGAAAGTTCCATGAAGAAACAATGAAGGATGCCTCTAGATGTTTCTTGTCAACGTCTGGAACTTGGACTTCAATCTTAAATCCTTCTTCTTGGACTTCTTCCTCACCCTTACTACTCTCCATTTCTTTTTCATCAACCACATTTTCAATTTCAATAAGCTCAGGTGGTGGAGGCTTTTCAATTTCTTCACTCAACACCTCTTGATGCAGTGGTTGTAGAGGAGCTTGATGAGAATGGTCACATGTCTCCATAAGCTCCGAAGAAGGTGATGAAAGCTTCTCATAGTTGCTCGAGGAATAGCTCGGATGACTCACCCAACTCAGATTGATAGGACAATTCTCAGTAGCATGACTCCCTTCACATATCTCACAGGAAATAAAAGGACTTATATGGACTTTTCCGGGCAAGGTGGCTTCTGGAGAAGACATGGTCTCAATAAGATCAAGCTCTTGTTTGTTGATGATCTTCCCCGATATATCTCTCATATAATGCCATTGGAAGTCATTGGAAGCCATTAAATCTATCAACTTATATGCTTCCTCAACAGACTTCCCCATAAGAGCTCCACCCGCTGCCGCATCAACCACTGCTCTCGATGGATAACCCAAACCATTATAGAAACTTTGAATTTGTAGCCACATGGGCAATCCATGAGAAGGACATCTCTTGATCAAGTCCTCGAACCTTTCCCATGCTTCACAAAAAGACTCGGAGTCATATTGCTCAAAGGATAAAATTTGATTCCTCATCTTCGCCATATACTCAAGCGAAATAAATCTGGCTAAAAACTTATGTGCCAAATCATCCCATGTACCAATAGAATGATGAGGAAGTGATCGTAACCAATCCTTTGCCTTGTCTCGGAGTGAGAATGAGAAGAGTCTCAGTCGAATGGCATCATCAGAAACACCATCGTACTTGCATAAGTCACATATCTCCAAGAATTTGAAAAGATGAGCATGTGGATCTTCACTAGGCAAACCTCCAAACTGAACTGAATTCAAGATCATTAGGATGAAGTCCGGCTCGATCTCAAAGCTGTCAACTTCGATTTCGGGCTTCCTAATGCTTGAATGTATCACAGGCACACGAGGCATAATGTAGTCTCCCAAGGTTCTGGGTTCTGATAGATTCGCCATGGTACCTCGCAAAGTAACATAATTAAAACATTAGGAGGAAGAAATATTTACAAAAAAAATGAAAAAGAAAAGGCTTGAACTAAACCTAGGCATGATTGATTCTAATATTAGCTAAGAACAACCTAGACTAATCCCCGGCAACGGCGCCAAAAACTTGTCGACCCTAAAGGTATCTACACGCAAGTGCACGTGGTCTCAAGTAATACGGAGGTGAGTCCGAAATATCGTCCCACAGAGACTGGTAGTGCGAAGCTTAGCTAAATACTAGATACTATTATCTATGGTATATCCTAGCAAATTATGAAAGTTTGTTTACTTGGGTGTGATCTACAAAGGCTAACAAAGCAAAATAAAATAAAATAAAAGTAATTGAAATTAAAAAGCAAATAAGAAATACTTACAGTAGAAATGATGAAAATAAAATAACTGCAAAAGAAAAGAAACAAAAATGCAAATAAGTAAAATGGAAGGGTAAAAATGTAATTTCCTAACTATATCGGTCTAAAATGCAAATAATGAAAATATGCATGAAAATCCTAAAATGAAAATAAAAATGCATGAACATGTAAAAAAAAATCAAAACTAATGCAATTGAAAGAAAAATGAATTAATGCATGAAGTTCCTAAACTAATGCATGGAAATGCCTAAGTGAATGAACTTGAAATTAAATTAAACTTTACCTAATCAAAGAACTATATGAATACTACCCTATGACACCTAAAATGTACCTAAAACAATACCTAAATGCATAGAACTAATGTGAATATAAAGCCTGGACAGAATTGAAATTTAATGCTAAATGAACCTAAAAATGCAACTAAATGCTTATGAAGAAATTATCTAACTTAACCTACACTTAGACCACTAATTATATGAACCTAAAATGGACTAAATATGATGAAACTACCCCTAGAAGACTCCTAAAACAGCAGCTGATCTATCCCAGCAGTAACGCCTAAGTGGCCTAAAACAGTGCAGTAATATGCTGGAAAAAATTTAGAAAAAATGCTATGAAATGCTATCTAAATAATCCCCAAAATTATCCCTAATTTGTATGACCTAAACCTAACTTAACCTTAATAAAATATAGCCTAATCTAGTCCAAAACAGCCAAGGAAACTGACCAAACAGATTTCACAAAACTGATCAGGAAATTGCAAATAACATGAATACATGAGAAGAAATGACTAAGCATACTATGCCAATTAAATTCTAAAAATTTCCTAAAAATAATATGACCCTAATATGACAAAAAGCTACTGGAAATGCACTGAAAACAACTTAAAATCAGCCCCTAAAAATTCTTACAAGTCATGCCAAAAACTGAGCAGAAAGAAACAAGTGCCTGACATCAATACTGCTAACCTATGCCATTCAACACACATGTAATAAATATGATTCTTAAACTAACGAAATGCATGCACAACTACAAGACACTTAAAAAGATCATGAACATGCTCCAAAACAGTAGCCAAACTCACTCAGAATCAAAATAAAAGAAACTGAAAACGTGAAAAGCAAAAAACACTAAACCAAGAGAGGCATTCACGCCAACTTCATTACTCTACTCCATTGTGAGATTTTTTTTTTGTATTTTCTCTTAAAAGAAACACTTAAAACCAAAAATATGACATTAAAGTAGACATATGAAACAGTAAAAAAAATATAAACTACAAAAATAATGCTGGAAAACAGTAAATAAAATATCACTAAAGAAAAGTGTAGACAAAGTTCTAGAATAAGAACTATGGAGGTATTGTTTCAACCTTTTTAATTCCCATTCTCATAGAACCTCATCAATAATCAAAATATAACAAAAAGAAATAGTAGAAGAAGGTATCATTGCAAGGAATATAAATGAACACTAAGATAAAAAAAGAACTTGAAAGAACTTTACTCAACTTAAATGAAATATCAACAAAGTAAGTAACTTGCATAAAAAAAAGGAAAGAGCTTGAAAAAACGTGAAAGATGGCTGCTTCCAAATTTCTTAAGACTTAAAAATGCTGGAAACTAAATAAAAATTAAACCCTAGGCAGCCCCCCTTTAGGTTAGGTCTCATAAAGTTGTTTATATAGTCATTTAACCTAGGGATACAATGGTAATTTCTATCCTAGATGAGTTGGCATTAATTGCCACTTGTCTTCATGTTCTTGGCTCTTCAAAGTAGATATTTCCATGTCATTTAAATGCTCACATCAGCCATGGACATCTCATCCCTTCTAGCACCTTCCTTTTTGTCTTCTAATCCACATAAGCATGCAAGGTGGCAAAGGCATGTGTCTTCCATGTGTTGGCATGTGTCTTTTGTTTTTATCCACTAAGAGTGAGTAGGATGATGACATGTGGCATGCTAGATGTCAAAAGATGAGAGAGAAAATGAAGAGTCATGCTCCCTTGTCTTGTAGTGGTCCAGTCTCCTTTCTTGCCCATTTTCAGTCTATTTTCTACCGAAAAGACTGAAATTCATCTAAAATTTATTTTTCTGCAAAACATGAGGAATTTAATAAAATTAGGAGAATAATTAATAAAATAACGGGGGAATTAAATAATTATTAATCAATAAAATACTAAAATAACTCTATTTTCATAGAGTTATCAGTGTGCCTACATTCAAGTGAGCCATTTATGATCGTTTTGCTCAATAGAGGTTAGTCTAAATCAATCTCGAGCCCAAGCTCTGATACCAATTGTTGGCTCCATAGGCTGTACCGAGAGGGGGGTGAATCGGTTTTTGACTAATCTTAAGCTCGTTTTTCGGTTTCTCTAAATTCTCTAGCCTATATAAATATTTTCTAAGTTCTCTAGGCTATTCAATCATGCAATTCAAATACAATACAATAAGCACAAATATAATTGCAAGAAAGTAAAGAGAGTAGGGAAAGAGAGATTTACACAAGCGATTTATAGAGGTTCGGAAACTTGCCTACGTCCTCTACCTTGAGACGCTCCCAATGATTTTCTCCAAATCCACTATCTTGAATTTGTGATTATAATCCCTCTTTTTCTTAGGCTCAAGAGTAACCTCCCTCTTTTTCTAGGCTCAAGAGAAACCTCCCTCTTTTTCTTAGGCTAAAGAGTAACCTCCCTCTTTTTCAAGGCCTAAGAGAAACCTCTCCTTTTACAAGGAATGGTGGGTTACAAATAATGTAATCAAAAAAAGGCCTCTAGATAGGCAAGTGATTACAGAAATTAAGCTCAATGAAAACCTATACAAGATTTGTGCTAAGTACTACAAGGAATAAGAGAATGATAGATGATGAAGACTTTGGAGCTCTTGATTTGTTGTTTGAGACTTGAGGATTTGAGGAATATGTGTTATGGAGTTGCTGAGTAGTTCCCCTTGCTTCCTTTAGCTTCTAAGCCTCTATTTATAGTCCCTTGGATGGTTTGTCGACGTTGGTTGGAGCCAAAACAGAAACTAGCCGGTGTATCTCACAGAAACTAGCCGTTGGGGGCTTTCTGGCATAAAGGGATCGATCCTTTTCTTCATTCTAGCCTTCCGGGGCATTCTGTCAAAAAGGGATCGATCCCTTTTGCTATGGGATCGATCCCATGCTTCCAGAGGGCATTTTCCCCGCACTTTTGGGTTAGAAATGATATGGCTTTTGATTTTAATTCAACCCAAAACATTTATAAGCTTTAAGGGAGTTTTTCTTGACTTTCTCAAATGAAAATATTGTCCAAAAACTTATAAGAAATTTTCTAAACTTATGTTCAATAATTCTTGAGAAAATTACTTAATATTAAAAACCATTTTATAAAGTATTAAGACCAATAAGAATATATCATTAAACCATGGTCTTAATGCTTGATATGAACACTTAAAATTGATTGAGAAAATCATTTGTGATAAGGCAAATTTACAATATGAATTAAAACATTAAAGCTTACTTAAGTTTTTGTCATTTCAAAATATATATTGCAATTTAAAGCTAACATATACTATAATATATTTTTGTCTCCTCCTTTCCCATTGCTTGACACATGTTCATTTATTTTTTTTCCCTTAACAATTTTTTTTAGGTCTTTTTTTTTTTCAATAATTTTTTTAGTTAAATCCTTAACATGTTTTTTATATAACTTTTTAACTCTTTTTAATCCAGTCTTCTATTATTGTTTTATGGTATTACTTTATATTTTTATTTATTTGCTTCTTCTACTTGCATATATTTTGCTTTCGAATGAAATTTATTATATGAAATGGTTTTTTTACCTCTAAATCTTGCAAAAAAAAATACTTTTACTTGGCATATTGTACTTTGGAGTAAATATAAATAGTTCAATTAGTTATTCTTAAAATAAAAATACTTACGAGGGGTTTAAAACCTTACACTTGATTAATAATATGAACAAATGTCACGACCCGAAGGCCAATGACGTCAACTTAACACTTACTTGATTTGCTTATGAAAATTTCGAACCAAATTTTTTTCTTTTTCTACTTACGGTTTGTATTCGGTGTTAGTGTAGTATCTAAATTCCGATCCTATCTTACTCTTATTATTTCTCGAGCTATGACACGTTTCTCAAAGAGGTTTTTCTTATGATTTTCATCTTATTTTACTATTCCCAAAAGAAACAGGTCGAAAACCTCCCCTTTGTATTTTATCAATTTCCCCAGGTATAATTTCCTGCACTAAAACACATTTTAAATCACATAACACAGCAGCTGGTGTTTCTCCACAGTTTCATGCAATCATGTATTTCAAAGATCTCGAGAGTTTAACCATTACTAAGTTCGTATCTACCACATTATATATAATTCAAAACATACATTAGGACCCGGATCGGACTCGATAACTACCTAGACTCACATAGTCATCTAGTGCGATCCAAAGTTACATCCCATATACTTTCCTAGTACTGTGAAATTTAACGTACACATGATTATCAAACTGATATACTAGCAGTATACCTCAAAATACAAAATGCTAGCTCCGGAGAACGCAAATAGGTACCACTACTAGGTACAGTTTCTCGAGAGCCTACGCGAAGCCTGAGCTGGCTATCAACTCGTATGATCTGCAGTTGTTAAATTAAGGGGTGAGCAATCCACGGCTCAGTAAGTAGTTTAAATAAAACATACTAGGCTCATATCGTAAAACACGATCATACATGCTTGAGTTATTGTAAATTAGCATGTATGGATTATACTAAGGTTTATTATCATCCTGTAAGTGCACAAATGTAATAAACTTGTTCATGCTTACATTTCATCCTTGATTTCACAAGATATCATTCTCTTTATCAGTATAATTAAGTGTGGAAGAGCGAACATTCAAGTAGTACATATTCAAGTGGCATATATAACATAATTCCAATAATCGAAAGAAACGAACGTTCAAGTCGCACATGTTCAAATGGCATATATAACATAATCCAATAATCGAAAGAAACGAACGTTCAAATCGTACATGTTCAAATGGCATATATAACATAATCCAATAATCTAAAGAAACAAACATTCAAGTAGCATATATTCAAATGACATGTACAAACATAATCCAATAATCGCACACGTTGTATGTCATATGCCTCAGATCTGTTTCATCCTTCGACATTCGTCACATTCACAAATCACAATCACTTACTTATCATCACAATATCCTATGACTTTTATATTTCGTTGGAACTCGTGTAGCACTTAGTTCCCGAAGGACTCTAGAGGTGGCTCCCACGGTTCGGAATTCGAGTCTTTGCTCGGTTGGGCCTTTAGTACATCGAAACTCGTGTAGCACTTAGTTCCCGAAGGACTCTAGAGGTGGCTCCCACGATTCGGAATTCGAGTCTTTGCTCGGTTGGGCCTTTAGTACATCGAAACTCGTGTAGCACTTAGTTCCCGAAGGACTCTAGAGGTGGCTCCCACGGTTCAGAATTTGAGTCTTTGCTCGGTTGGGCCTTTAGTACATTGAAACTTGTGTAGCACTTAGTTCCCGAAGGACTCTAGAGGTGGCTCCCACGGTTCGAAATTCGAGTCTTTGCTCGGTTGGGCCTTTAGTACATCGAAACTCGTGTAGCACTTAGTTCCCGAAGGACTCTAGAGGTGGCTCCCACGGTTCGGAATTCGAGTCTTTGCTCGGTTGGGCCTTTAGTACATCGAAACTCGTGTAGCACTTAGTTCCCGAAGGACTCTAGAGGTGGCTCCCACGGTTCGGAATTCGAGTCTTTGCTCGGTTGGCCTTTAGTTTTCCTAGCTTTCGACAAATATAACTAGGTGCGGATTAGGGTCCATTGACTCAACATCGGGAGCGATATGTATATTTGATATTCAAATCACAAATCCATACTCGAAGCATAACAATATTTTAACATGTTCAGTAATAATAAGACAGCCATCACACATAACACATTACACAATTCACAGCAAAATCACCTTTCAAATAAGCATATTTCACAGGCACATTATGTCCGATTTAAAAATCCTACCATACTTATTCTATTTGTCTTACCCGTAATGTCCAACCAATATCCTATATAAATTTAATTAATTATTTAATGAGGGTTCTTTCATCTCTTACGAGATGATACTAGTAAGATTTATTTAGCCCACTTACCTCAAGGCTTAGTAATTATCCTCCTCGCGCTTCCAAGTATGTACTCAAACTTCTACACCGTTCCGCTTCGCTACACATAATCCATTAACATTTCGATAAGTTTACATCATCGTGCTTAATCACGTATTTAAAATAAGGACCTTAAACGCTATAAATTTCGAGTAACTATTAATTTAAAGTTACTTCCTTATTGTCAAATATGACGTATTCATGGATACAAGTCCTTATATACATATATATATATATGTTTTAAGCATCTTTGTTAGCCTTTTTGTAAAAATTTCAGAATTTAATCGTCAAGCCGTAAATTTTTACATTACTTCTAACTCAGTTCCCTATTCGAAAGTATAAGATTTACTTCTTAATTCATCTTGTGCCATTTCCAATAATTTTCCAAACTTTGGTCCAAATCTGGCACATCAGGTAAGATAATTTCCTGACCTCTGTTCATAAAAATTTAGATTACTAATTGTAGGGATATGCAATTTGTACAAGGCCAAAACCATATCAATCCTGACTCATTTACCTTTCTGAAAATGTAAAGTTTGAAATCAAACTCTATCTGAATTATTTTCTAGAAATTTTTGAAGTTGACACTAAGTTGTTTGTACCTTGCAGTGAGTATCCTGCATTCATATGTACATAGCTTAAGCTACATAATTCCAAATCCACAAATTATAAAACTAGATGAAAGCTAACTCATTTCCCTATCTACAAATGTAAGGTTCAGGATTTAATTCTTCTTAGATCAGCATCAGCAATTTTCCAAAGTTGCACAATGATCCAGCAGTTTTCAGGCACAGGGTTACACTGACCTACTTGCACAAAATACTTCATATTTAATCATACACATATCCAATTGGTGCAAACCCAAAACCATCACAATCCTAACTTAATTACCTTTCTAGAAATGTAAGGCTTGCAACCTAATTCATTGTAGGCTATTTTCTACAATTTTTTTAAAATCAGAACCATGATTCACGTTTCTGGACAGAGTATCCTGCACTCATTTGTGCATATCTCAAGTTATAGAAATCCAAATCAAAAAATTCCAAAACTGACTTTCTTGTAACTTAAAGGGCTATTGATCATAATTTTTCCAGAATTTTTCTCCATGTAGAACAATTAAACTGGTCGTTTTTCATTACAACCTAGAACAGAACACAGATTTCCAGATTTGAACATCAAGTTGGAATTTAATCAATCCTTCATCCATAGAATGCCCATTTGATTCAATTTATCATAATTTCATTTTCATACTTAATAAATAAACATTGTAAAGTTAGAAGAATATTTCATTTACCCCAAAATTTCCAGCAGCTCTTCCTTCTCTCCTTCGATCCCAGCCTTTCCTTTCCTTTCTTCTCTGCTACAGCTTTTCCCTTCCTTCTTTTCTGGTTCACGTTTTCCCTTCTTTCTCGGCTGCTCTTTCTTTCCTTCTCTTATTTTTTCCTCTTCACCGAAACTACTCTATTTCCCATCCCTTGCTCCTGTCGGGTTCCACTTTCTTTTCTTTCTCTTTGGTTTTTTTTTTTTCCAAGCTTCTTCAAGAAGCTTTAGTTTTCCTTTGTCTTACCCGTAGATAGCTAGTAGAGTTTGATGGGATAGAGTCCCATCAAACTCCACTAACTATTATTTTGTATTATTTTTTTTTCTAAATTCTATTTTATTTCATATTTTCTATTCTTGTTATTTTTATTATTTTTAATTGTTTATAATATATGCATTTTTATAATCATGGTTGCATAGTTAATGTTCATATATGTAACTAATATAAACTAGGTAACGCCCGCTCATTAATGCGGGAAAATCAATCTAAAGTTTAAACATGAGAAGATTAACATTGTTGTAACATTTGAAAAGTACCAGCTGAAAAGCTCACCAAGAGTTTGCATGGCACATTAAAAAGTACAGATAAAGAGTTCATATGCATATTCATGTTAAACAAACTGAATTGAGCATAAGACATAATAAGCAAACTACTCTGATATGATTGTCCATAACAAACTTTTTACGTCCACCGAAAAACAAGTTGTTCTACCTTGTTTGAATGTATCGAACTTGCCATTAAAAAAGAAGCTAACAGAGTATAAACCTTATTTAGGAATTCATTAGCATCAGCTTAATCTAAATGAGTTAGCTTCCCCACTATTCTTTGCAACATGATATTTTTCT
This sequence comes from Heritiera littoralis, assembly GCA_031772115.1. Classification (NCBI taxonomy): domain Eukaryota; kingdom Viridiplantae; phylum Streptophyta; class Magnoliopsida; order Malvales; family Malvaceae; genus Heritiera; species Heritiera littoralis. The sequence goes on along the minus strand of JAPDPK010000009.1, from coordinate 4,954,513 downwards.
CCCGCATGCATATAAATTGTTATTATTAAAAGTGGTATCTTATCCTTAAAAACTAATGGAAAACTAAAATGTATTAAGAAAAAAATGATTACAGAAATAATAACATAAGAGACAAATGAAAGAAAATAGCATTGGTGTAAAAGAGAAGGGAGATACTTGGTGAAAATCTCCCTGTGAACCTGGAAGACGTTGATGACCATACCACCAATGGTGGAGAGCTTCTTGTGACTGAAATGGCACTTGAAGTGCTTGGCCTTTGGTGCTACACCAAGATCTTCTCGTCATCGAATTCTCTATCATAATAATAGCAAGCAGCAAAAGGCAGTGGGTCAGAAGAGAAAGAAGAGGGAATTTAAGGTTTTAATAATTGATAAAAATGGATAGAAAAGAGTCAAAACATGGTAGCTGAGCAATCAATCAACCAACCAAACCGAAAAAACCCTAATTATTGCAAAAGAAAAAAAAATCAACCATGTTTGTTTGAAAATTAAATTAAATGACTAAATTCTGCACAAGATCCTAATTGTGGAAGATTCAATAGGAAAAATCCTCAAAATCCTTTTTTGAATCATCAACAAATTTAATTATTTTTTCTTACTTGAGAAATCTAGGGAGATAAAGTTACACAAACACAATGATTTATAGGAAGCACCATGAAGAATATAGCAAAAAATTTAGAAAAGGAATTGGGAAGAAAAGCAACACAACCAATACCAAGCACATTACATACTGTAGGAAATCAAAGTATTGTATTGAAAGACTTAAGGTAAAACTGTACATAGGTACCCTATTTATATACAAAGAACTTCTAACTAAATAGGAAAGTATATCACTCATAATCCTAGATATTATTCTAATTAATAGAATCTATAATCGAGTGATTCTCTAACCTTAATGCTAGGGATACACATATATACTGATTTCCTAAAATAACAAATTAATTAAAACAGTAGTTGACTTTCCAATAATATTCTTGACACTCCCTCTCAAGCTGGTGAATAAATATTGTCCATTCCCAGCTTGGTTACAATCTTGTGGAAGAGTGGATTGTTAAGTCCCTTAGTTAGAACGTCTGCTAGCTGTGATTCGCTTGGTACATAGGGTGTGCAAATGAGACCACTGTCAAGCTTCTCCTTAATGAAGTGTCTGTCAACTTCAATATGTTTTGTTCTGTCATGCTGCACAGGATTGTGTGCAATGCTAATTGCAGATTTGTTGTCACAGTAGAGCTTCATAGGGCCATCCCACTTGAGTCTTAGATCTTCCAAAATGATCTTCAACCATAGTAGCTCACATACACCTTGCGCCATTGCCCGAAATTCTGATTCTGTACTTGATCTTGCCACAACATTCTGCTTTTTGCTCCTCCAAGTAACTAAGTTTCCTCCCAAAAAGGTGCAATAACCTGTGGTGGATCTTCTATCAACCACTGAGCTTGCGTAGTCAGCGTCGGTGTAGGCCTCCAAAGTGAGCTTATCACCTTTTTTGAACAAAATTCCCTTTCCTGGAGTTCCCTTGAGATAGTGCAATATTCTGTGAACTGCATGCAAATGGAGTTCCTTAGGGTTGTGCATAAATTGGCTCACCACACTAACTGCATAGGCAATATCAGGCCGTGTGTGGGATAGGTAGATTAGTCTACCAACCAGTCTCTGATATGATTCTTTGTCTGTAGCATTGTCTCCCTCTACTTCTCCAAGTTTATGATTAGGATCAATTGGTGTGCTGGATGGTTTGCACGCCAATTTTCCCGTGTCTCGCAAGAGATCGAGGACATACTTTTGTTGGGATATAAAGATCCCTTGGTTCGACCGTGCGACTTCAATGCCCAAGAAATATTTCAAGTTTCCTAATTCCTTAATCTCGAACTCCTTTGCCAAACATCTTCCCAAGTTTTGCCTTTCCTTTTCACTATTTCCCGTCACTATGATATCGTCAACATAGACAATGAGAGCAGTAACTCCCTCTGAACCTGAGTGTTTTATGAATAAGGTGTGATCCCCTTGGCTCTGCTTGTACCCCATGGAATGCATTACCTTGGCAAATCTCCCAAACCAGGCTCTTGGTGACTGTTTTAGGCCATATAGTGCCTTCTTGAGCTTGCAAACCTTATTTGCAGCCATGTTTCTATTGAATCCAGGGGGTATTTCCATATAGATTTCCTCCTCAAGATCTCCGTGCAAGAATGCATTTTTTACATCAAACTGTTGTAAAGGCCAGTCAAAGTTAACTGCTAAAGATAGAAGAATTCTCACCGTATTCATCTTGGCAACTGGAGCAAAGGTCTCTTGATAATCTATTCCATATGTCTGTGTGTATCCTTTAGCCACCAGCCTAGCTTTGTACCTCTCAAGCGTTCCATCTGCTTTATGCTTAACTGTAAAGACCCACTTACATCCCACCGGTTTCTTTCCTCTTGGTAGCTCCACAATCTCCCAAGTATTGTTCTTCTCCAGGGCCTGCATTTCAACATTCATAGCATTCTTCCAATTTTCACAATTTAAAGCCTCTGATAATGTTTTTGGAATGGATACTGTGTTTATGTTTGTAAGGAAACTTCTATGAGATGGAGAGCATTTCTCAAAGGACACAAAGTGGGATATTGGGTATAATGGATGTTTTGTGCACTCTCTAGTTCCTTTCCTAAGGGCTATGGGCAAATCAATGTCAGATAAGAAATCACTTTGAGGAGTAGAGCTAGAAGATATTACCTCATTTCCAGGATTTGAGTCTGATGATTGGTCCGGCCTTGGTTCAGGGGCTAGACTTTTCCTTCTTGAGTAAACCTGTGAGAACCGATTGTCAGTAGTGGCCTTTCCCCCATCTGCTTGTGAACTAGGTTGTAAGGAGGATTCATTTTGGGTTTGTGAAGGTGGAGGCTCAGGTTGCTCAATTGTAGCTTTAGGAGAGGTTTCGATCTCGGGTTGGAATTTGGAAGATGATGATGGCAAGTCGAGGAGAAAGAAGTCTCGATCCTTATCTTCCACAAATGTTGTCTCCCCCTGAAGATAAGGTTGAGTAAAATATGGTTCTGTTTCAATGAAGGTAACATCTGCGGAGATTAGGAGTTTTTTAGTAGGTGGGTGATAGCACTTGTACCCTTTCTGTGTTGAAGAGTATCCCACAAAGGCACACTTGATAGCTCTAGGGTCTAACTTTCCTCTATTTTGGCTGTGGACATGAACAAATGAGACACACCCAAATACTCTGGGAACAAGATGGTTTGTTGTACTAAGACTTGGATAAAAGTGAGACAATACCTCCATGGGACTCTTGAAGTTTAACACTCGGGATGGTAACCTGTTTATGACATGTGTGGCTGTAAGAACTGCTTCCCCCCAAAGGTATTTTGGCACATTTTTCTGAAATAATAATGCTCGAGTAGTGTTTAGGAGATGGCCATTTTTCCTTTCTGCAACTCCATTTTGTTGTGGAGTAGAGACACAGGATGACTCATGAATAATACCTTCTTGTTGAAAATATGGGGAAAGTGTTTGGTTGAAATAATCTTTTGCATTATCTGACCTAAACCTTTTGATTTGGACCCCAAATTGGTTTTTTATCATGGAAAAGAAGTTTGGGAGGATATCACTCACATCAGATTTTGATTTAAGCAAAAATATCCAGGTAACTCTTGTACAATCATCAATAAATGAAACAAACCAACGTGCCCCAGAAATATTTGGAATTGTAGATGGACCCCATATATCACTATGAATCAACTCAAAAGGAAAAAGACTTCTTTTGTTATTGGTGGGAAAGGTAGCACGTCTATGTTTTGCAAGTTCACATGCATCACAATGAAACTGCTTATCAACTAGTCCTTTGAACAAAGAAGGGAACATAATTTCAAGTGTTGAAAAAGAAGGATGTCCGAGTCTAAAATGGTGAAGCCAAATTGTGTCTTTATTAGTGAGGTTTTGTCCAGAAAGGTAGGTTAGGGGCTGGTTCCACTTACCAACTTTCGATTTCTCTAATTCCTCAAGATAGTATAATCCGTCCTTCTCCTTAGCACGTCCAATCATCATTCCCGAGCCCTGGTCTTGAAATAGACAATAAGATGGAAAAAAAGTTACTTTGCAATTCATGTCATGAGAAAGCTTGGATATTGATAAAAGATTGGTGGTCAATTTGGGAACATGTAGGACATTTTTCAAAGTAAGGTTAGGACTGATTTTTATTTCTCCTACCCCAGCTACCGTGGCCAAGGAGCCATCGGCAGTAGCAATTTTCCTACTACTAGAACAAGGTGAATATGAACTAAAGTTTTGAAAGGAATAAGTCATATGATCTGTGGTTCCTGAATCAATAATCCACAAATGTTTAAAGGTTCTATCTGAGGCATTTAAAGCGTGAGAGGTTGGAAGTTTACCTGAATGTATCAATGAATAGGTACCTGAAGGTTTTTCGAGGATACTTAGGAGATTTCTCAGCTTTTCAATCTCTTCTTTGTTGAGACTGCCCAACTCCTTTGGTGCTGCAATGGTTGTTTCTGCAACTTTTGACATCTTTCACAAATCAAAACTTGCTGAAGGATAGGTGAGAATCAGGGATAAATCGGCAATGAAGGCCAAGCAACAAAGAGAAACCACCAATGATGAAGAACAGAGGAAAAATTCAGCTATGAAGGCTGATAAAAAAGAACACATGAAATACTCTGTTTTGTCTTTAGAAAACAGAGCAAAGACAACAGTGATGAAGGCTGGAACAATAGAACCAGAACCGAGCCTATAGAGATGAACAAAAACAAATTTTGGTGATGAAGGCTGGATGAGAAAATGGCTATGAAGGCCTAAGGCAAAAAAATCAGCAATGAAGGCTGAAGAAGAAACTGCAGAAAATCAGCAATGAAGGCTGAAGAAGAAACTGCAGAAAATCAGCAATGAAGGCTGAACAAGTGATTGATTTCCAAGAAAAAAACCTAAAGCTCTTGATACCATGTAGGAAATCAAAGTATTGTATTGAAAGACTTAAGGTAAAACTGTACATAGGTACCCTATTTATATACAAAGAACTTCTAACTAAATAGGAAAGTATATCACTCATAATCCTAGATATTATTCTAATTAATAGAATCTATAATCGAGTGATTCTCTAACCTTAATGCTAGGGATACACATATATACTGATTTCCTAAAATAACAAATTAATTAAAACAGTAGTTGACTTTCCAATAATATTCTTGACACATACCTATAATCAATGTAGGGGTATTAAATACCCTAATTGGATTTCATTATATGTTTTAATCAATATATAAATCTATTTCGGAGTTGCAGCGATTTAACTTACTGCTTATGCAAGCAGTTGATACTGTCCCCCATTCTGTGCATCCTAATTATAGAGCTAGAATTGCATTTTTAGGTTCATATTGCAGCTATCAAATTTAAAATCCTTCTATTAAAAGTAGTTCTCAAATCTTTTTTATTATTTTTTCTTTAGAATGATTTATTGGATGTAGTGTTCTAGAGGTAACCTATGCTTGAAATGCCATATACCAAATGAAGGGAAATGTCAAGTGAGCAAGAAGTGACATTTTCTTGAAGCAAATGCCCATTAGTTGCTTTTCTATGTATAGAACCTAACCTAACTTGAAAGCTTATATGTTAAAAAAAGGTAAATATAACCAAGACCAACCAATCCAAAAAGGGGAGGGAAAAAAAAAAGTCCCATATCTGCACCTTTTTTTTTTGGAAGAAAACCATCTTAACTCAAATCTCTTTTTTCATTAAATGGTAAGGAAAGTATATTTCCAGTTCACAAAGTGCAATTAGTTGGGATGCTAAACATCTATAGCATTGTATAATGAAGTTTTAAAAACACAACAAAAGAAAAGGGAAAAAATAGTTAAACCAATTGCCTTTCAAGCAAGCTCTCTAAACTAATTAGGTTCATAGCTTAATTTACATGGTCCATGATAGATTTTTGAGTTGTCTAGAAGATTCTCTACCTTCCACAAATCCGAGAAGTAAAATCCAAAACACTTCAATAGTGAGAGAGAGTGAGAGAGGTCTAATCCTCCCAAGGTGTGTTTAATTACTGCACCTTAATTTATTTCTATGCTTAAGAATTCTTATGAATTTTTTATTCTTTCTATTAATAAGTTTAATTCTTGAGGAAAAATAACTGATAGACTTCTAGTATTACATTTTCAACTTGAATTGTTCCATATCCAAGAATTAAAATGTTCAAAGAAAACTAACCATTAATCTACACAATATTACAGAAAAAGTTGATTAAGACAATACATAAATCATCAAAAAAATCACCACAATATTGTAAAAAACATACAAATGCATAGCATTGAAACAAAAACTCAACAATGAAACGCTTCTCCTACCATCAATTGCTTCCTTAATCTCAATGAAAGACCTTAACTTAGCCAATTCTACAACAATGCAAAATAAATATGTTTGTGAAAGAAACTTCACTAAATCACAATTCTAAGCAGATTACTTTAAACGTTTGGAGGTAAAATAATTGTTCTAGCACTCTCATTTAAAGTTCAAGAAAAGGATAGAGATGATTTTGTCAGACACAAGGGCCTATCATACATCCTAGACTTTCAATATCATGTAAGAAATGCAGTGTGTAATGAACACCATAACAGAAGGGCAGATGGGCTTTAACCTTAAAAACAACCCTTTTACATCAGCCCATTCTTCCCAACAAATGCAAAAAACAAAATATGATGCTATGTTATATATGCCAAGTACAAACTCAAAACAAATTGACAGTTTACGATTGAAAAAAAAAAATCAGAACCAACCTCAATATAAGATACAGCAGCCTTTGAGAGCTTCTCATTAGTCTCAGCAATGAATGTCCTAGAAAACAGACTACCATTCAAACAAAGAACCTCCACATGCATCAATAGCTAGATATCCAGGTTTTAAATCAACAGTAACATCAATGAAATATTAAATTTTCTTAAGTAAATGGAGTGCAATTAGGGTGTGAAGATGATAATCTATGAAACAAATACAAAAATATGTTTAAAACTTAACTTTTCACAAACTCTAACCCAAGTCATCCCAACAGCAAAACTTCTTGACCAAGTGATTTAACAAAATCACACAATTTTCTAGCTATGACAGCAGATTCAAAGGAAAAAACTTTATTACGCATAATAAGAAAAGGCAACCACCCCAAATTACAATGGAATTTGATCTGTTAGAATGCATAGAAAAGAGCAAACATCAATTTTCATAAGAGCACCTATAACGTTCAACAAACTTAGCAGCATTAATATTCAAATCAAAATAGAATGAAATTATTAACAGAGGGTTTAATTCAGTTAATGAATTAGTTATGAAATCATTTTAGTTGATAAAAGGAAAAAGCATTTAAAATGAGTTTAAATTTTTGATCAAATTGGCTTGAAAATGTTAAATACCTGAATGGATTAAAATTTTAACCAAAGCTTAAGAAATATTTTAAAGAAATAGGCCTCACATTCTAATAAAAGGAAAAGCCAAGGAAACCCCAAACCAGTGAATAACATGGAATATAGAATGATAAATAAGTAAATAATTATAAATTAATCAATAAATTAAATAATTTAAACAACTCAAAATCAAGCTCAAACTTTAGCTCTACTGATTTAAGCTTTCTAAAAATCAAATTTAAAAATTTTAAATCCAAAAAAAAATAATTAGGATGAAAAAATTTAGAACTTCACCCACACAAACAAATTTCGTGAAAACAATCAATGAAACCTGTCTTCCTACAATCAAAGACACAAAAGAAAAGCAATTAATTTTAAATTCCATAATTAGCAAGCATGAATTTAATATAAAGGTTGTTCTACATGGTTCAAGCTGACGGCCAACTTACCCAAGCCTCGTCCACGTAGAAATTCTATAAGCTTTGAATCGATTTTTTTTCATTTTTTTCCAATAATACTTTATTGCTAATAGAGTATGAGGTGGCGTAGGAAGTTCTTTCAGGACGCATTTTGGATGGAAAAAAAAAAGAGGAAAAAAGAAAAGAAAGTAGAATAAGCACTTAGGTTAATGAAGCTTGTAATAAAAAGAGAAAGAAATCTAAAGAGAAGAAAAAGAATGTACCTTTCACTTCTTTTTGTTAAATCTATAGTTATGTTCTTAACCTATGAGGAAAAGACAAATTTCAAATTTTAAATAAGCCCACCACCACTGTAGAAAAACAACTCATAGAAAACAGTAGTGACAGCTTGGAAGGGTGAGTTGGATCCAAGATTTAAATCTAAAAAAAAAAAGTTTGAATCAATAAAAGAAAAACAGAGGATAAAAGATCATAAATATAAAAGAATAAATACCGTATTAGAGCGAGATAAAGATTCGTTGCTTTTTATCTTAAAAAAAATTTATGCTTTTACCCGAAACTTGAATCAAATATCGAAGAAAAACGAACACAAGAAAGTCGAAGAGATAAAGACAGATTGAAATTTCACCGAAATCATAATTTGGGATTTAAAATTTTTTGGGTGTTGGTGAGAAATGACAGATGGAAGAAGAGAGAAGGGGTTCTCAAAATAATTTTGATGCTCAAAAACATTGCCAGCAAAGGAGAAAGTAGAAAATGAGGGATCGTTTCAGAGATGAAGAGTTTTGGAATCCAAAATTAAATGTTTAAGTTGTCCGATTCTGACAAAAACATCAATTACATTTAACCAAGAGAAATGGGGAAAAGTGATACAAGACCACAAAGGAAAAGCAAATGTTGAAAAAAAAAAAGGCATGAAAACCAAAGTGGCCAGGCGAGGCAGTGACGGGACCCACAGCAGGAAGCCTATTTGCACAATAAAACAAAGAGACGTGGCGACTGAAGAAGAGAAGAACGTGGTTGCATCAGGTGTCGAGAAATGCATGCACTTTAATAGTATAGATATATATATTTGTCTTGTTGATTACATGAAATATGCATTTACTTATTTATTTATTTATTTATTTTTATATTCTTTACATAAACTAAGTATAGGTATTCATATTTAAAAGTCTTAATTATAGTTAATGTATATATATATACACATATCCACACATATATATATATATGATTTCATGTCTAATATATTCTTAGTGTAAGTATGTGTATATATATATACATATACATATATATATATAGTTATATATATTCCTCCTTTGTTTAAACTTACATATATCTCTTTATATATATGCATATTTAACACTCAACATGTATACATATATATATTAAAGTATATATATTTATATGTATTCCTTGTTTATTTTATTTTTTGATTATTTTAATTATTAAAGTATACTACATTCCTTTTAGTATACTTGTGTCTTTATTTTTTGCTTAAAACAAATACACTTCTATATTGTGGAATACATGTATCTATTGGTTCTTATACATATATATCTCTTGAACTCATTATAAGAGATTCTAAACTACCTTAAAGTATCAATCATCTATTACTAAATTTGCTAAACTTGCAACTTCATTCTTATTACTTGAAATAATGCTAACTACAAGGTGCATCACAGTACCAAACTTATTCTATGTCTTGTATTTAGTCACTAATGTGGTACAAAGTTTATAGTTTTTACATCCTCCCCACCTTAGGAAATTTGGCCCTCCAAATTTTTCGTGTCTATCTGAAATAGGTGAGGGTACTTCTCTTTTATTAAACTTTCCAACTCCCATGTGGCTTCCTCTGAAGAGTGGTGCTGCCAAAGTACTTTGACTAAAGGGATTGTCTTAGACCTTAATATCTTATCTTTCCTGTCTAAGATCCAAATAGGTCTCTCGACATAGCTTAAGTCCTCTCTAATCTCCAATGGCTCATACTCGATAACTTGAGATGGGTCCGGATGATATTTCCGTAGCATCGACACATGAAAAACGTTATACACACCCGATAGCTTTGGTGGTAATGCTAGTCGGTATGCCACGTCACCAACTCTCTCCAATATCTCAAACGGACCAATGTATCGAGGACTTAACTTCCTTCTCTTGCCAAATCTTATTATGCCTTTAGACGGAGAGATCTTCAAAAACACTTTATCACCAACTTGAAAGTCTAAGGGTCTCCTCTGACAGTCGGCATAGCTTTTCTGTCTACTTTGGGTTGTTCTCAATCTATCACATATCAACCTCACATCTTCGGAAGCTTTCTCTACAATCTCCGGAGTAAATATCTTTCTTCGTATAAGTCTAATGGTACACTTTGCACACATTCTATTACATCTTCGTATCCTCCGTGTGCATCGTGTACCTGGAATTGTGTGCCTCTTTCATTATTTGTCTCTTTAGGACCTCACTATTTGGAATGCACTCATAAGTATAGAACTATCCAGAATGCCTGTCACCGTGATAATCATCTATCTCAAATCACCTCAACATGATTTTCGCATTATGCTAAATACATTCGTCACATGTTATATCAACAAAGTCAATAATTTACATCTTGTATCTACGTTTCTTATGCACTACACAAGTTAATATGCGCTCATTAGTCAATGGGAGCATACAATATTTATAAACATGTACTTTTACATAAGCATCCTACATAGTAGGATTTACAAAATGTCGTAATTCAATATTTTCTCAATCTTGTTACTACAATAATGATCAAAATTAACAATTCTCCATGGCCTCAATGAATCTATCACACATCAATTAACTGTCTCTCAACAATACCTCAAGACATGAAAATCACCTTACAATAATCATTATACACAGTAAACACATGACACTCCTTATACGTATCACAAATACTGTTTTCAAGACATCATTATCGTAGTGTCATAGAGTAACTAACCTATGTAACTGTGATAACCGTAAATTTTTCAATCATTGGAAATAATAAATATTGAAAATAAATATTAAAGAAAATAGATAAGAGGAAATAAATAAATTAAAGTAAATAAATAAAATTTATTTACGAGATGGGAATATAGTTGAAATTCCCGAAATTAAGAAAAGTGAGGAAATTAAATGAAAAAAAAAAAAATAATAATAATAAAGTCGGAGTTATTGAAAATAAGAAAAGGAGGAATTTAAATTGGATTAATGGAAATCCAAAATTAATAAAATAAAAATGCGTATATTATATATTTATATAATTAAATTAAATAAATATATTTACACATGTTTTTATATAAATACATATGTATGTATATGAATGTTAGTATATATTATGAAATAAAATATATACTATTTTGTCTTAAATAAAGACACGTGTATATTATAAAATGTAGTTATATAATTATAAATATATATGTACAGATATATATATATATATGAAATATATATATTATTATTTTAAATAAAAGTATATGAATATAGAAGAAAAGTAAATGTGGTTTTATATTAAAGTTTAAATGTATAAATATTGTATTATACCATCTATATAATTTGTACATGTAAAGGTTATTTATTTTTAAAGTATATAATTATACATACATATATATATATATACAAGATATATATTTTGTAATATACAGTATATATAATTTATGTATATAATATATATTGTATATTGTATTTTATTAAAATGAAATAATATATGTATGATATATATAAAATATATATTACAAGTATAAAATATAAATGATAGTGTATAATATATAGTATGTATTATATTACTAAAAAGGGAAATAGAAATAACCTAAAAATAGAAATAGAAAAAAAAAAGAAAGGAAAGGAGGATCGGGGCAGGAATCCCGATCCCCCCCCCAGGTGAGACCGTCGGTGGCGGAGATGCCACCGCCGGCGAGGGAAAAGGAAGGGGATGCGTCGCCGGCCAAGGAAGAAGGCCGGGAAACCACCGGCGACGGAAGGAAGAAGGAAAACAGAAGCGAAATCACGGCGGAAGCCGAGAAGAGGAGAAACCAGATCCGGCCGCCGCCGGCCAAACCGGCTGCCGCCATCACAGTCGAAGCATCGACGGAAGAAGACGAAGCCGATGGAAGCCACCGGAGACGCAATGGACGGCGGAGGAACGCCGGCGAAGAGGAAGAAGAAACCGAGGCAAAACCGCCTCGATTCGCCACCGTGTCGCCGATCCAGGGCAAACGGAGGGCACCGGCAAGTTCGTCGTGCAGCCGGCCAGCTGAGGGATGCCCGAACCGCCGGAGAACCGGCCGCCGGCGAGGAACCGGCGAGGAAAGAAGCTGGACCGGTCTGAACCAGTCTGACCGGGAAAGGAAGAAAAGAAAAAAAGAAAAGAAAAAGGAAAAAGAAAAAGAAAAAAAGAAAAAGAAAAAGAAAAGAAAGAAAGAAAAGAAAAAGAGGAAAAAGGAAGAAAAAGGAAGAAAAAGAGGAAAAAGGAGAATTTTGGGAATTCGGAAAATTCCCGGAAATTCGACAACCCGGGATTTTACAAATTCGGTAAGAAATTTCCCGAGAATTTAATTTCAGAAAAAAATTAAATAAATTATGAAAAATTCTAAAAATTAGAATTTTAATTCCAGAAATTATTTTCAGCAATCGAGATAAGGAATCGGGAGAAATGGAGCGCGGGCGCGATCGATAAGCGGAAGTCGCCGACCCGGAAAAAGGTAAGGGATGCATGTGCAGCACTGTAAGGATACTCAGTCTGCATAATTTAATTTAAAATATTTCATGCAATTATTTTATGAAAATTATTATGATGCATGAATTGCTGAAAATAATTTGAGAAGAAGTACTGGCTGAAAGATTTTAAACTGTATTTTCCGTGCAGGAGGTTAGTGAATCGGCAGCCGTTATGCTGCCGAAAATTTTAGAAAAACTTTATAAAATCATATTAAATGATTTATTTCCGAATTTCGATAGTAAATCACGAGACATGAGGAAATTTCTAAATTTCATAAAATATGAATATAATGAGATGGAACTTTAGAATATTCATGTATTCGAGAATGGTGATAATGAAATCACCGAAAATTCTCGAAATAGATAAATTACACGAATTACGAGACGAAAGATGAAGTGAAATATAGTAAATATTTTATGGATATTTTTATCAATATTCACTAAAGGATTATAACCCTTATGGTTTTAAATCACGGAATTATATAATTGTATAAATTCCATAAGGTGTATTTTCCGATGAAAAATACGGTTTTGAGACTGGTTGGTATTCTTATCATGCTGATACATGATATGTGACATGTTTAGTCCCGGTCGACACCTGATCCGTGATCCACCGAGGACAATATAGATTATGGTCATAGATTTGACCGGTTTAGTCCTTTACCCTCTAGGGTTTATAGTACGACAAGATTTACGTCTATATTAAAATCCATAAATGATAGGTGACATGTTAAAAAGGGAAATATTTTACATGACATGGAATATGTCAAACGGAAAAGGCCATACCGAGCAGAGACTCGATGATTGAACCGTGGGAGCCACCTCTAGAGTCCTTCGGGAACTAAGTGTTACACGTGTTCCGATGTTTCAGTACAGGCCATACCGAGCAGAGACTCGATGATTGAACCGTGGGAGCCACCTCTAGAGTCCTTCGGGAACTAAGTGCTACACGTGTTCCGATATTTCAGTACAGGCCATACCGAGCAGAGACTCGATGATTGAACCGTGGGAGCCACCTCTAGAGTCCTTCGGGAACTAAGTGCTACACGTGTTTCGATATTTCAGTACAGGCCATACCGAGCAGAGACTCGATGATTGAACCGTGGGAGCCACCTCTAGAGTCCTTCGGGAACTAAGTGCTACACGTGTTCCGATGTTTCAGTACAGGCCATACCGAGCAGAGACTCGATGATTGAACCGTGGGAGCCACCTCTAGAGTCCTTCGGGAACTAAGTGCTACACGTGTTCCGATGTTAGTATGAGAAATCGTAGGATATTATGACGATAAGTAAGTGAGTGTGATTCGTGAATTCGACAAATGTCAAAGAATGAAATAGATTTTAATAGCTTATTCTGCTTTTTAACGGACAGAACTAATTAAGAGAGTACATTAAAACATGAAATAAGTTTTAAAGAAATAAGATGATGATTTAACTAATATTCTTTTCAAGGAATATACGGATATTAATTATTCTATTTAAAGGCTTTATTTCGTAGAAGCATTATTTTGAAAGGAATATGAAAAAGGTTATGAAAGATTAAAAAGGAAAAGGATTTATTAATTCAAAACAAAAGAAAAAAAATTTTTTCTCTACAGTTGCTTCTAGGTTCCGTAACAAGTATGGTATTCTAAAATACCTACCTTACTCCATTCGGATCCCTAGCCGACTGTAGTATCTTTCCTACATGCGAGCCTAGAGCCCATAGGAAAAATGAAAAAGATTTTCAGCATATAGGAAGCTGAGTATCAAGTGAGGCATATAATTCTCTTACTGAGCCGTGGTTTTGCTCACCCCTTAATTTTCAACATCTCAGGTTTTGATGAATGTGAATTGTGGATCCTGGCTGTACACGAAGAACAATGTGTCAGACCGACTGATTATTTGAGGTATGATTATTTATTCTCTGTATTTAGACACGTCAACAGTACTACTTATCTGCTTTGTTACGATAGGGGATGTGTATAATATAAACAATATTATGTAAAATTTATTAACAGTCAGTACAAGTGAAGTATCGCAGACAGCCCAACCGGTTAAGTTGTGTATAAGAAGGGTAAAAATGTGGTCACGGGTCGTGACAGTAACCTATTTCCACAAGGTCACACTCCAAGTTTTTCCCACTTAATTTACTAGATGGGTCATAATTCACTTTTCCACAAGAAAGTAGTTCACCACAGGCACTCCATGTTCCATAATCATTGATTATGTTCACTCATGATCAGGTTTCCACTTTCTTACTTGCATCAACCATTGCATAGTATGATAAAATCATACGCGTCAATTCCAGTCCATCCCCACATGAGTCTTTCACTTCCTCAACAATCCACATAATAGCATAATCTTAACTCTTACCTTTGCAATACACAAATGTATTTGTATACAATTACATAAGTAAATGTACTCTTAGTGTATAAGACATCACAAGCAAAATTCTTACTTTCATCGTCTCAATCTCAAATCAATCTTATAAATTGGCTCATCCAATAAGTCATTAATCATAGGTAGCAGTTATTCATTCTTAATTGTCGCTTGATTTAACTGCTTATAATCTATATAAAATTTCAAGCTGTCGTCTATCTTTTTCACTACCAATACCGGAGCCTTTATGGTGATACACTTGGGTGTGTAAAACCCTTCTCTAGCAACTCTCGTAGCTGCTTTTTAAGTTATTCCTGCATTGATCAATGTCCTCCCAACATATGAGGAAGCTTTTCTCTATCATTATCTCTATCTCATATCATATTAAAGTCCTGTAATTTGAAGAATAGTTTTCCATATTATCACTTATCTTAAGGATCGTATCGTTCTCGTATCAATTTCAAAGCTTAATACTCAATAGGTCCACCGAATTGGACATATCTCATTAGATCACACATTGTGACCTTTTATCCTCTTATAATTTAGAAACTATCAAACTGAGTTAAGACCAATGCCAAGACATGATGGTCTCTAGATTCTTATTTCACATAATCTTAACTTCTACATCAATTTATTATCTTACACGACATGCTCTAATGATCTCAAATTTCCATTTAAAGACCTCTTTATAACACGTTGCGTTCATTTTGATTCTAATAGTGAGAAATCTGAAGAGCCTTGTAAGTTCTGAATCCACATAGTTCAAAATCATAAGGTTCAATTCATTAGACTCTCAAGGTCCATGTAATTCAAAGAGGCAAATTTCAATAGTCAAATAATTTGAAATTCATGTGGTCTCCAATTCACATATTTTCTAAATCACATTGTTTTCTTAAGGCTATACACTTCTCAACATGTACGAGATCTTGAACATCTCTTAAATCCATAAGGAAGTTAGACAAATTTTTTTTTCAACAAATCAGTATTTAAATCATTTTAATATCCAAATCATTTCACATTCAGTTCAGTGGAGACAGTCACATCCAATAGGATCAGGCATGATACAGTATTCCCAAAGGGAAAATCAGTAACGAGTGGCTATCGTCGACAGTCACAGTTCGCACGGGTCAGGTGCTCACTGTGAAAACCTGTGGGTTTGACCAGATTCCCACAGTCATAAATCTGCGGACTTGATCAGGCAACTGTCTCAAAACATTTTCATAAATCATATAAAAGAATGATTATTGAATTTGGAAGCAATAAAGCTCATTAAAAACTCATTGAAAACTTTAAATATACTAATAACTAGTTGGTACATAAATAAATAATAAATCGTTTATGTAAAAATAATTAAAATATCATTTATGCTATTTAAAAAAAACATATTAAGACTTTATGCAAATTAAAACAATTAGAATATCATATGCACTTGGAATAAATCTATATTTTATGCAAGTTAAAACATTTCATGTAAATCATTCTATGTAACTCTCATACATGTCCCTTATTTCAATGCTTGATCATATATATACAGTATTCTTAGGATGCACTATCATAACTCAAACTTATATCTCAACACAATTCTCATGTATCCATCATACGTTTTTTTTTTTTGCAATTTCATATCAACGAATTCCGTCGCACCTTTCAATCAATACCTATTTCTGCATCAATCATATAAAATGCAATAATTCTATCCCTTTCAAAGCAAATTGTATTCCAATCGATCATCTCAGATCATTGCATGACCTATCTTAGGCCAACTATGCTAGATTACTTCACAATTAATTCCCTCAGACGAAATTCTTAAGCCTCAACAGGCATACCATATCAATCTCCACAACCAACTATTACCTATTGGCTATTGTGCCTTTTCAATTCTTGTTGTACCTCACACTACCTTATAGGCCATTGTCTCACTTCTTGAGGCTTCAAACCATCCACAACTAAACTGTTTTATACACCTTGTTATCATTTAATTTCAATGCAAAACACATGCATTTAGAATAGTTTTCTGCACTTATTGAGCATTTAACATTCAGGCATTGACAGCACTATGGTTGACTATCCAGTCTATACCCAAAATGAAACCAATGTCGTAAAAGTGCAACAATATTGGATCTACTATTAGGTTTTTATTTCTGACCTTCACTTTACACTGATAATAAGCACTCTCTCTCATCTAAGACTTCCTTGAATGGAGTGCTAGTATACAATAGATGACTTAAAGTTTCGAACTTTATATATAGCCTATTACATGTCCAGCATATGAGGGTAATGGAGTCGATGGTTGCATCGTCGACCTCCGAGGTGGCCTTTCGGGCCCACCTTTACGTCCAATCCTCCTCATTCTAATTCGAATTAAAAACGAACAATACCAAAAGTAGATCGATCTCAGTATAGGTCAATAAATGAGTAATTTCCAAACATAAATTTCACAGTACATGGGATGTAACACTACAGACTGTCTAAACTACACTAACACGTACTAGACAAACCAGGCTCTGATACCATTTAATCTGTCACGACCCGAAGGCCAATGACGTCAACTTAACACTTACTTGATTTGCTTATGAAAATTTCGAACCAAATTTTTTTCTTTTTCTACTTACGGTTTGTATTCGGTGTTAGTGTAGTATCTAAATTCCGATCCTATCTTACTCTTATTATTTCTCGAGCTATGACACGTTTCTTAAAGAGGTTTTTCTTATGATTTTCATCTTATTTTACTATTCCCAAAAGAAACAGGTCGAAAACCTCCCCTTTGTATTTTATCAATTTCCCCAGGTATAATTTCCTGCACTAAAACACATTTTAAATCACATAACACAGCAGCTGGTGTTTCTCCACAGTTTCATGCAATCATGTATTTCAAAGATCTCGAGAGTTTAACCATTACTAAGTTCGTATCTACCACATTATATATAATTCAAAACATACATTAGGACCCGGATCGGACTCGATAACTACCTAGACTCACATAGTCATCTAGTGCGATCCAAAGTTACATCCCATATACTTTCCTAGTACTGTGAAATTTAACGTACACATGATTATCAAAATGATATACTAGCAGTATACCTCAAAATACAAAATGCTAGCTCCGGAGAACGCAAATAGGTACCACTACTAGGTACAGTTTCTCGAGAGCCTACGCGAAGCCTGAGCTGGCTATCAACTCGTATGATCTGCAGTTGTTAAATTAAGGGGTGAGCAATCCACGGCTCAGTAAGTAGTTTAAATAAAACATACTAGGCTCATATCGTAAAACACGATCATACATGCTTGAGTTATTGTAAATTAGCATGTATGGATTATACTAAGGTTTATTATCATCCTGTAAGTGCACAAATGTAATAAACTTGTTCATGCTTACATTTCATCCTTGATTTCACAAGATATCATTCTCTTTATCAGTATAATTAAGTGTGGAAGAGCGAACATTCAAGTAGTACATATTCAAGTGGCATATATAACATAATTCCAATAATCGAAAGAAACGAACGTTCAAGTCGCACATGTTCAAATGGCATATATAACATAATCCAATAATCGAAAGAAACGAACGTTCAAATCGTACATGTTCAAATGGCATATATAACATAATCCAATAATCTAAAGAAACAAACATTCAAGTAGCATATATTCAAATGACATGTACAAACATAATCCAATAATCGCACACGTTGTATGTCATATGCCTCAGATCTGTTTCATCCTTCGACATTCGTCACATTCACAAATCACAATCACTTACTTATCATCACAATATCCTATGACTTTTATATTTCGTTGGAACTCGTGTAGCACTTAGTTCCCGAAGGACTCTAGAGGTGGCTCCCACGGTTCGGAATTCGAGTCTTTGCTTGGTTGGGCCTTTAGTACATCGAAACTCGTGTAGCACTTAGTTCCCGAAGGACTCTAGAGGTGGCTCCCACGATTCGGAATTCGAGTCTTTGCTCGGTTGGGCCTTTAGTACATCGAAACTCGTGTAGCACTTAGTTCCCGAAGGACTCTAGAGGTGGCTCCCACGGTTCAGAATTTGAGTCTTTGCTCGGTTGGGCCTTTAGTACATTGAAACTTGTGTAGCACTTAGTTCCCGAAGGACTCTAGAGGTGGCTCCCACGGTTCGAAATTCGAGTCTTTGCTCGGTTGGGCCTTTAGTACATCGAAACTCGTGTAGCACTTAGTTCCCGAAGGACTCTAGAGGTGGCTCCCACGGTTCGGAATTCGAGTCTTTGCTCGGTTGGGCCTTTAGTACATCGAAACTCGTGTAGCACTTAGTTCCCGAAGGACTCTAGAGGTGGCTCCCACGGTTCGGAATTCGAGTCTTTGCTCGGTTGGCCTTTAGTTTTCCTAGCTTTCGACAAATATAACTAGGTGCGGATTAGGGTCCATTGACTCAACATCGGGAGCGATATGTATATTTGATATTCAAATCACAAATCCATACTCGAAGCATAACAATATTTTAACATGTTCAGTAATAATAAGACAGCCATCACACATAACACATTACACAATTCACAGCAAAATCACCTTTCAAATAAGCATATTTCACAGGCACATTATGTCCGATTTAAAAATCCTACCATACTTATTCTATTTGTCTTACCCGTAATGTCCAACCAATATCCTATATAAATTTAATTAATTATTTAATGAGGGTTCTTTCATCTCTTACGAGATGATACTAGTAAGATTTATTTAGCCCACTTACCTCAAGGCTTAGTAATTATCCTCCTCGCGCTTCCAAGTATGTACTCAAACTTCTACACCGTTCCGCTTCGCTACACATAATCCATTAACATTTCGATAAGTTTACATCATCGTGCTTAATCACGTATTTAAAATAAGGACCTTAAACGCTATAAATTTCGAGTAACTATTAATTTAAAGTTACTTCCTTATTGTCAAATATGACGTATTCATGGATACAAGTCCTTATATACATATATATATATATATATGTTTTAAGCATCTTTGTTAGCCTTTTTGTAAAAATTTCAGAATTTAATCGTCAAGCCGTAAATTTTTACATTACTTCTAACTCAGTTCCCTATTCGAAAGTATAAGATTTACTTCTTAATTCATCTTGTGCCATTTCCAATAATTTTCCAAACTTTGGTCCAAATCTGGCACATCAGGTAAGATAATTTCCTGACCTCTGTTCATAAAAATTTAGATTACTAATTGTAGGGATATGCAATTTGTACAAGGCCAAAACCATATCAATCCTGACTCATTTACCTTTCTGAAAATGTAAAGTTTGAAATCAAACTCTATCTGAATTATTTTCTAGAAATTTTTGAAGTTGACACTAAGTTGTTTGTACCTTGCAGTGAGTATCCTGCATTCATATGTACATAGCTTAAGCTACATAATTCCAAATCCACAAATTATAAAACTAGATGAAAGCTAACTCATTTCCCTATCTACAAATGTAAGGTTCAGGATTTAATTCTTCTTAGATCAGCATCAGCAATTTTCCAAAGTTGCACAATGATCCAGCAGTTTTCAGGCACAGGGTTACACTGACCTACTTGCACAAAATACTTCATATTTAATCATACACATATCCAATTGGTGCAAACCCAAAACCATCACAATCCTAACTTAATTACCTTTCTAGAAATGTAAGGCTTGCAACCTAATTCATTGTAGGCTATTTTCTACAATTTTTTTAAAATCAGAACCATGATTCACGTTTCTGGACAGAGTATCCTGCACTCATTTGTGCATATCTCAAGTTATAGAAATCCAAATCAAAAAATTCCAAAACTGACTTTCTTGTAACTTAAGGGCTATTGATCATAATTTTTCCAGAATTTTTCTCCATGTAGAACAATTAAACTGGTCGTTTTTCATTACAACCTAGAACAGAACACAGATTTCCAGATTTGAACATCAAGTTGGAATTTAATCAATCCTTCATCCATAGAATGCCCATTTGATTCAATTTATCATAATTTCATTTTCATACTTAATAAATAAACATTGTAAAGTTAGAAGAATATTTCATTTACCCCAAAATTTCCAGCAGCTCTTCCTTCTCTCCTTCGATCCCAGCCTTTCCTTTCCTTTCTTCTCTGCTACAGCTTTTCCCTTCCTTCTTTTCTGGTTCACGTTTTCCCTTCTTTCTCGGCTGCTCTTTCTTTCCTTCTCTTATTTTTTCCTCTTCACCGAAACTACTCTATTTCCCATCCCTTGCTCCTGTCGGGTTCCACTTTCTTTTCTTTCTCTTTGGTTTTTTTTTTTTCCAAGCTTCTTCAAGAAGCTTTAGTTTTCCTTTGTCTTACCCGTAGATAGCTAGTAGAGTTTGATGGGATAGAGTCCCATCAAACTCCACTAACTATTATTTTGTATTATTTTTTTTTCTAAATTCTATTTTATTTCATATTTTCTATTCTTGTTATTTTTATTATTTTTAATTGTTTATAATATATGCATTTTTATAATCATGGTTGCATAGTTAATGTTCATATATGTAACTAATATAAACTAGGTAACGCCCGCTCATTAATGCGGGAAAATCAATCTAAAGTTTAAACATGAGAAGATTAACATTGTTGTAACATTTGAAAAGTACCAGCTGAAAAGCTCACCAAGAGTTTGCATGGCACATTAAAAAGTACAGATAAAGAGTTCATATGCATATTCATGTTAAACAAACTGAATTGAGCATAAGACATAATAAGCAAACTACTCTGATATGATTGTCCATAACAAACTTTTTACGTCCACCGAAAAACAAGTTGTTCTACCTTGTTTGAATGTATCGAACTTGCCATTAAAAAAGAAGCTAACAGAGTATAAACCTTATTTAGGAATTCATTAGCATCAGCTTAATCTAAATGAGTTAGCTTCCCCACTATTCTTTGCAACATGATATTTTTCTCCCGCATGCATATAAATTGTTATTATTAAAAGTGGTATCTTATCCTTAAAAACTAATGGAAAACTAAAATGTATTAAGAAAAAAACGATTACAGAAATAATAACATAAGAGACAAATGAAAGAAAATAGCATTGGTGTAAAAGAGAAGGGAGATACTTGGTGAAAATCTCCCTGTGAACCTGGAAGACGTTGATGACCATACCACCAATGGTGGAGAGCTTCTTGTGACTGAAATGGCACTTGAAGTGCTTGGCCTTTGGTGCTACACCAAGATCTTCTCGTCATCGAATTCTCTATCATAATAATAGCAAGCAGCAAAAGGCAGTGGGTCAGAAGAGAAAGAAGAGGGAATTTAAGGTTTTAATAATTGATAAAAATGGATAGAAAAGAGTCAAAACATGGTAGCTGAGCAATCAATCAACCTACCAAACCGAAAAAACCCTAATTATTGCAAAAGAAAAAAAAATCAACCATGTTTGTTTGAAAATTAAATTAAATGACTAAATTCTGCACAAGATCCTAATTGTGGAAGATTCAATAGGAAAAATCCTCAAAATCCTTTTTTGAATCATCAACAAATTTAATTATTTTTTCTTACTTGAGAAATCTAGGGAGATAAAGTTACACAAACACAATGATTTATAGGAAGCACCATGAAGAATATAGCAAAAAATTTAGAAAAGGAATTGGGAAGAAAAGCAACACAACCAATACCAAGCACATTACATACCTATAATCAATGTAGGGGTATTAAATACCCTAATTGGATTTCATTATATGTTTTAATCAATATATAAATCTATTTCGGAGTTGCAGCGATTTAACTTACTGCTTATGCAAGCAGTTGATACTGTCCCCCATTCTGTGCATCCTAATTATAGAGCTAGAATTGCATTTTTAGGTTCATATTGCAGCTATCAAATTTAAAATCCTTCTATTAAAAGTAGTTCTCAAATCTTTTTTATTATTTTTTCTTTAGAATGATTTATTGGATGTAGTGTTCTAGAGGTAACCTATGCTTGAAATGCCATATACCAAATGAAGGGAAATGTCAAGTGAGCAAGAAGTGACATTTTCTTGAAGCAAATGCCCATTAGTTGCTTTTCTATGTATAGAACCTAACCTAACTTGAAAGCTTATATGTTAAAAAAAGGTAAATATAACCAAGACCAACCAATCCAAAAAGGGGAGGGAAAAAAAAAAGTCCCATATCTGCACCTTTTTTTTTTGGAAGAAAACCATCTTAACTCAAATCTCTTTTTTCATTAAATGGTAAGGAAAGTATATTTCCAGTTCACAAAGTGCAATTAGTTGGGATGCTAAACATCTATAGCATTGTATAATGAAGTTTTAAAAACACAACAAAAGAAAAGGGAAAAAATAGTTAAACCAATTGCCTTTCAAGCAAGCTCTCTAAACTAATTAGGTTCATAGCTTAATTTACATGGTCCATGATAGATTTTTGAGTTGTCTAGAAGATTCTCTACCTTCCACAAATCCGAGAAGTAAAATCCAAAACACTTCAATAGTGAGAGAGAGTGAGAGAGGTCTAATCCTCCCAAGGTGTGTTTAATTACTGCACCTTAATTTATTTCTATGCTTAAGAATTCTTATGAATTTTTTATTCTTTCTATTAATAAGTTTAATTCTTGAGGAAAAATAACTGATAGACTTCTAGTATTACATTTTCAACTTGAATTGTTCCATATCCAAGAATTAAAATGTTCAAAGAAAACTAACCATTAATCTACACAATATTACAGAAAAAGTTGATTAAGACAATACATAAATCATCAAAAAAATCACCACAATATTGTAAAAAACATACAAATGCATAGCATTGAAACAAAAACTCAACAATGAAACGCTTCTCCTACCATCAATTGCTTCCTTAATCTCAATGAAAGACCTTAACTTAGCCAATTCTACAACAATGCAAAATAAATATGTTTGTGAAAGAAACTTCACTAAATCACAATTCTAAGCAGATTACTTTAAACGTTTGGAGGTAAAATAATTGTTCTAGCACTCTCATTTAAAGTTCAAGAAAAGGATAGAGATGATTTTGTCAGACACAAGGGCCTATCATACATCCTAGACTTTCAATATCATGTAAGAAATGCAGTGTGTAATGAACACCATAACAGAAGGGCAGATGGGCTTTAACCTTAAAAACAACCCTTTTACATCAGCCCATTCTTCCCAACAAATGCAAAAAACAAAATATGATGCTATGTTATATATGCCAAGTACAAACTCAAAACAAATTGACAGTTTACGATTGAAAAAAATAAAATCAGAACCAACCTCAATATAAGATACAGCAGCCTTTGAGAGCTTCTCATTAGTCTCAGCAATGAATGTCCTAGAAAACAGACTACCATTCAAACAAAGAACCTCCACATGCATCAATAGCTAGATATCCAGGTTTTAAATCAACAGTAACATCAATGAAATATTAAATTTTCTTAAGTAAATGGAGTGCAATTAGGGTGTGAAGATGATAATCTATGAAACAAATACAAAAATATGTTTAAAACTTAATTTTTCACAAACTCTAACCCAAGTCATCCCAACAGCAAAACTTCTTGACCAAGTGATTTAACAAAATCACACAATTTTCTAGCTATGACAGCAGATTCAAAGGAAAAAACTTTATTACGCATAATAAGAAAAGGCAACCACCCCAAATTACAATGGAATTTGATCTGTTAGAATGCATAGAAAAGAGCAAACATCAATTTTCATAAGAGCACCTATAACGTTCAACAAACTTAGCAGCATTAATATTCAAATCAAAATAGAATGAAATTATTAACAGAGGGTTTAATTCAGTTAATGAATTAGTTATGAAATCATTTTAGTTGATAAAAGGAAAAAGCATTTAAAATGAGTTTAAATTTTTGATCAAATTGGCTTGAAAATGTTAAATACCTGAATGGATTAAAATTTTAACCAAAGCTTAAGAAATATTTTAAAGAAATAGGCCTCACATTCTAATAAAAGGAAAAGCCAAGGAAACCCCAAACCAGTGAATAACATGGAATATAGAATGATAAATAAGTAAATAATTATAAATTAATCAATAAATTAAATAATTTAAACAACTCAAAATCAAGCTCAAACTTTAGCTCTACTGATTTAAGCTTTCTAAAAATCAAATTTAAAAATTTTAAATCCAAAAAAAAATAATTAGGATGAAAAAATTTAGAACTTCACCCACACAAACAAATTTCGTGAAAACAATCAATGAAACCTGTCTTCCTACAATCAAAGACACAAAAGAAAAGCAATTAATTTTAAATTCCATAATTAGCAAGCATGAATTTAATATAAAGGTTGTTCTACATGGTTCAAGCTGACGGCCAACTTACCCAAGCCTCGTCCACGTAGAAATTCTGTAAGCTTTGAATCGATTTTTTTTCATTTTTTTCCAATAATACTTTATTGCTAATAGAGTATGAGGTGGCGTAGGAAGTTCTTTCAGGACGCATTTTGGTTGGAAAAAAAAAGAGGAAAAAAGAAAAGAAAGTAGAATAAGCACTTAGGTTAATGAAGCTTGTAATAAAAAGAGAAAGAAATCTAAAGAGAAGAAAAAGAATGTACCTTTCACTTCTTTTTGTTAAATCTATAGTTATGTTCTTAACCTATGAGGAAAAGACAAATTTCAAATTTTAAATAAGCCCACCACCACTGTAGAAAAACAACTCATAGAAAACAGTAGTGACAGCTTGGAAGGGTGAGTTGGATCCAAGATTTAAATCTAAAAAAAAAAAAGTTTGAATCAATAAAAGAAAAACAGAGGATAAAAGATCATAAATATAAAAGAATAAATACCGTATTAGAGCGAGATAAAGATTCGTTGCTTTTTATCTTAAAAAAAATTTATGCTTTTACCCGAAACTTGAATCAAATATCGAAGAAAAACGAACACAAGAAAGTCGAAGAGATAAAGACAGATTGAAATTTCACCGAAATCATAATTTGGGATTTAAAATTTTTTGGGTGTTGGTGAGAAATGACAGATGGAAGAAGAGAGAAGGGGTTCTCAAAATAATTTTGATGCTCAAAAACATTGCCAGCAAAGGAGAAAGTAGAAAATGAGGGATCGTTTCAGAGATGAAGAGTTTTGGAATCCAAAATTAAATGTTTAAGTTGTCCGATTCTGACAAAAACATCAATTACATTTAACCAAGAGAAATGGGGAAAAGTGATACAAGACCACAAAGGAAAAGCAAACATTGAAAAAAAAAAAGGCATGAAAACCAAAGTGGCCAGGCGAGGCAGTGACGGGACCCACAGCAGGAAGCCTATTTGCACAATAAAACAAAGAGATGTGGCGACTGAAGAAGAGAAGAACGTGGTTGCATCAGGTGTCGAGAAATGCATGCACTTTAATAGTATAGATATATATATTTGTCTTGTTGATTACATGAAATATGCATTTACTTATTTATTTATTTATTTATTTTTATATTCTTTACATAAACTAAGTATAGGTATTCATATTTAAAAGTCTTAATTATAGTTAATGTATATATATATACACATATCCACACACACATATATATATATATATATGATTTCATGTCTAATATATTCTTAGTGTAAGTATGTGTATATATATACATATACATATATATATATATAGTTATATATATTCCTCCTTTGTTTAAACTTACATATATCTCTTTATATATATGCATATTTAACACTCAACATGTATACATATATATATTAAAGTATATATATTTATATGTATTCCTTGTTTATTTTATTTTTTGATTATTTTAATTATTAAAGTATACTACATTCCTTTTAGTATACTTGTGTCTTTATTTTTTGCTTAAAACAAATACACTTCTATATTGTGGAATACATGTATCTATTGGTTCTTATACATATATATCTCTTGAACTCATTATAAGAGATTCTAAACTACCTTAAAGTATCAATCATCTATTACTAAATTTGCTAAACTTGCAACTTCATTCTTATTACTTGAAATAATGCTAACTACAAGGTGCATCACAGTACCAAACTTATTCTATGTCTTGTATTTAGTCACTAATGTGGTACAAAGTTTATAGTTTTTACATCCTCCCCACCTTAGGAAATTTGGCCCTCCAAATTTTTCGTGTCTATCTGAAATAGGTGAGGGTACTTCTCTTTTATTAAACTTTCCAACTCCCATGTGGCTTCCTCTGAAGAGTGGTGCTGCCAAAGTACTTTGACTAAAGGGATTGTCTTAGACCTTAATATCTTATCTTTCCTGTCTAAGATCCAAATAGGTCTCTCGACATAGCTTAAGTCCTCTCTAATCTCCAATGGCTCATACTCGATAACTTGAGATGGGTCCGGATGATATTTCCGTAGCATCGACACATGAAAAACGTTATACACACCCGATAGCTTTGGTGGTAATGCTAGTCGGTATGCCACGTCACCAACTCTCTCCAATATCTCAAACGGACCAATGTATCGAGGACTTAACTTCCTTCTCTTGCCAAATCTTATTATGCCTTTAGACGGAGAGATCTTCAAAAACACTTTATCACCAACTTGAAAGTCTAAGGGTCTCCTCTGACAGTCGGCATAGCTTTTCTGTCTACTTTGGGTTGTTCTCAATCTATCACATATCAACCTCACATCTTCGGAAGCTTTCTCTACAATCTCCGGAGTAAATATCTTTCTTCGTATAAGTCTAATGGTACACTTTGCACACATTCTATTACATCTTCGTATCCTCCGTGTGCATCGTGTACCTGGAATTGTGTGCCTCTTTCATTATTTGTCTCTTTAGGACCTCACTATTTGGAATGCACTCATAAGTATAGAACTATCCAGAATGCCTGTCACCGTGATAATCATCTATCTCAAATCACCTCAACATGATTTTCGCATTATGCTAAATACATTCGTCACATGTTATATCAACAAAGTCAATAATTTACATCTTGTATCTACGTTTCTTATGCACTACACAAGTTAATATGCGCTCATTAGTCAATGGGAGCATACAATATTTATAAACATGTACTTTTACATAAGCATCCTACATAGTAGGATTTACAAAATGTCGTAATTCAATATTTTCTCAATCTTGTTACTACAATAATGATCAAAATTAACAATTCTCCATGGCCTCAATGAATCTATCACACATCAATTAACTGTCTCTCAACAATACCTCAAGACATGAAAATCACCTTACAATAATCATTATACACAGTAAACACATGACACTCCTTATACGTATCACAAATACTGTTTTCAAGACATCATTATCGTAGTGTCATAGAGTAACTAACCTATGTAACTGTGATAACCGTAAATTTTTCAATCATTGGAAATAATAAATATTGAAAATAAATATTAAAGAAAATAGATAAGAGGAAATAAATAAATTAAAGTAAATAAATAAAATTTATTTACGAGATGGGAATATAGTTGAAATTCCCGAAATTAAGAAAAGTGAGGAAATTAAATGAAAAAAAAATAATAATAATAAAGTCGGAGTTATTGAAAATAAGAAAAGGAGGAATTTAAATTGGATTAATGGAAATCCAAAATTAATAAAATAAAAATGCGTATATTATATATTTATATAATTAAATTAAATAAATATATTTACACATGTTTTTATATAAATACATATGTATGTATATGAATGTTAGTATATATTATGAAATAAAATATATACTATTTTGTCTTAAATAAAGACACGTGTATATTATAAAATGTAGTTATATAATTATAAATATATATGTACAGATATATATATATATGAAATATATATTATTATTTTAAATAAAAGTATATGAATATAGAAGAAAAGTAAATGTGGTTTTATATTAAAGTTTAAATGTATAAATATTGTATTATACCATCTATATAATTTGTACATGTAAAGGTTATTTATTTTTAAAGTATATAATTATACATACATATATATATATACAAGATATATATTTTGTAATATACAGTATATATAATTTATGTATATAATATATATTGTATATTGTATTTTATTAAAATGAAATAATATATGTATGATATATATAAAATATATATTACAAGTATAAAATATAAATGATAGTGTATAATATATAGTATGTATTATATTACTAAAAAGGGAAATAGAAATAACCTAAAAATAGAAATAGAAAAAAAAAAGAAAGGAAAGGAGGATCGGGGCAGGAATCTCGATCCCCCCCCCAGGTGAGACCGTCGGTGGCGGAGATGCCACCGCCGGCGAGGGAAAAGGAAGGGGATGCGTCGCCGGCCAAGGAAGAAGGCCGGGAAACCACCGGCGACGGAAGGAAGAAGGAAAACAGAAGCGAAATCACGGCGGAAGCCGAGAAGAGGAGAAACCAGATCCGGCCGCCGCCATCACAGTCGAAGCATCGACGGAAGAAGACGAAGTCGATGGAAGCCACCGGAGACGCAATGGACGGCGGAGGAACGCCGGCGAAGAGGAAGAAGAAACCGAGGCAAAACCGCCTCGATTCGCCACCGTGTCGCCGATCCAGGGCAAACGGAGGGCACCGGCAAGTTCGTCGTGCAGCCGGCCAGCTGAGGGATGCCCGAACCGCCGGAGAACCGGCCGCCGGCGAGGAACCGGCGAGGAAAGAAGCTGGACCAGTCTGAACCAGTCTGACCGGGAAAGGAAGAAAAGAAAAAAAGAAAAGAAAAAGGAAAAAGAAAAAGAAAAAAAGAAAAAGAAAAAGAAAAGAAAGAAAGAAAAGAAAAAGAGGAAAAAGGAAGAAAAAGGAAGAAAAAGAGGAAAAAGGAGAATTTTGGGAATTCGAAAAATTCCCGGAAATTCGACAACCCGGGATTTTACAAATTCGGTAAGAAATTTCCCGAGAATTTAATTTCAGAAAAAAATTAAATAAATTATGAAAAATTCTAAAAATTAGAATTTTAATTCCAGAAATTATTTTCAGCAATCGAGATAAGGAATCGGGAGAAATGGAGCGCGGGCGCGATCGATAAGCGGAAGTCGCCGACCCGGAAAAAGGTAAGGGATGCATGTGCAGCACTGTAAGGATACTCAGTCTGCATAATTTAATTTAAAATATTTCATGCAATTATTTTATGAAAATTATTATGATGCATGAATTGCTGAAAATAATTTGAGAAGAAGTACTGGCTGAAAGATTTTAAACTGTATTTTCCGTGCAGGAGGTTAGTGAATCGGCAGCCGTTATGCTGCCGAAAATTTTAGAAAAACTTTATAAAATCATATTAAATGATTTATTTCCGAATTTCGATAGTAAATCACGAGACATGAGGAAATTTCTAAATTTCATAAAATATGAATATAATGAGATGGAACTTTAGAATATTCATGTATTCGAGAATGGTGATAATGAAATCACCGAAAATTCTCGAAATAGATAAATTACACGAATTACGAGACGAAAGATGAAGTGAAATATAGTAAATATTTTATGGATATTTTTATCAATATTCACTAAAGGATTATAACCCTTATGGTTTTAAATCACGGAATTATATAATTGTATAAATTCCATAAGGTGTATTTTCCGATGAAAAATACGGTTTTGAGACTGGTTGGTATTCTTATCATGCTGATACATGATATGTGACATGTTTAGTCCCGGTCGACACCTGATCCGTGATCCACCGAGGACAATATAGATTATGGTCATAGATTTGACCGGTTTAGTCCTTTACCCTCTAGGGTTTATAGTACGACAAGATTTACGTCTATATTAAAATCCATAAATGATAGGTGACATGTTAAAAAGGGAAATATTTTACATGACATGGAATATGTCAAACGGAAAAGGCCATACCGAGCAGAGACTCGATGATTGAACCGTGGGAGCCACCTCTAGAGTCCTTCGGGAACTAAGTGTTACACGTGTTCCGATGTTTCAGTACAGGCCATACCGAGCAGAGACTCGATGATTGAACCGTGGGAGCCACCTCTAGAGTCCTTCGGGAACTAAGTGCTACACGTGTTCCGATATTTCAGTACAGGCCATACCGAGCAGAGACTCGATGATTGAACCGTGGGAGCCACCTCTAGAGTCCTTCGGGAACTAAGTGCTACACGTGTTTCGATATTTCAGTACAGGCCATACCGAGCAGAGACTCGATGATTGAACCGTGGGAGCCACCTCTAGAGTCCTTCGGGAACTAAGTGCTACACGTGTTCCGATGTTTCAGTACAGGCCATACCGAGCAGAGACTCGATGATTGAACCGTGGGAGCCACCTCTAGAGTCCTTCGGGAACTAAGTGCTACACGTGTTCCGATGTTAGTATGAGAAATCGTAGGATATTATGACGATAAGTAAGTGAGTGTGATTCGTGAATTCGACAAATGTCAAAGAATGAAATAGATTTTAATAGCTTATTCTGCTTTTTAACGGACAGAACTAATTAAGAGAGTACATTAAAACATGAAATAAGTTTTAAAGAAATAAGATGATGATTTAACTAATATTCTTTTCAAGGAATATACGGATATTAATTATTCTATTTAAAGGCTTTATTTCGTAGAAGCATTATTTTGAAAGGAATATGAAAAAGGTTATGAAAGATTAAAAAGGAAAAGGATTTATTAATTCAAAACAAAAGAAAAAAAATTTTTTTCTCTACAGTTGCTTCTAGGTTCCGTAACAAGTATGGTATTCTAAAATACCTACCTTACTCCATTCGGATCCCTAGCCGACTGTAGTATCTTTCCTACATGCGAGCCTAGAGCCCATAGGAAAAATGAAAAAGATTTTCAGCATATAGGAAGCTGAGTATCAAGTGAGGCATATAATTCTCTTACTGAGCCGTGGTTTTGCTCACCCCTTAATTTTCAACATCTCAGGTTTTGATGAATGTGAATTGTGGATCCTGGCTGTACACGAAGAACAATGTGTCAGACCGACTGATTATTTGAGGTATGATTATTTATTCTCTGTATTTAGACACGTCAACAGTACTACTTATCTGCTTTGTTACGATAGGGGATGTGTATAATATAAACAATATTATGTAAAATTTATTAACAGTCAGTACAAGTGAAGTATCGCAGACAGCCCAACCGGTTAAGTTGTGTATAAGAAGGGTAAAAATGTGGTCACGGGTCGTGACAGTAACCTATTTCCACAAGGTCACACTCCAAGTTTTTCCCACTTAATTTACTAGATGGGTCATAATTCACTTTTCCACAAGAAAGTAGTTCACCACAGGCACTCCATGTTCCATAATCATTGATTATGTTCACTCATGATCAGGTTTCCACTTTCTTACTTGCATCAACCATTGCATAGTATGATAAAATCATACGCGTCAATTCCAGTCCATCCCCACATGAGTCTTTCACTTCCTCAACAATCCACATAATAGCATAATCTTAACTCTTACCTTTGCAATACACAAATGTATTTGTATACAATTACATAAGTAAATGTACTCTTAGTGTATAAGACATCACAAGCAAAATTCTTACTTTCATCGTCTCAATCTCAAATCAATCTTATAAATTGGCTCATCCAATAAGTCATTAATCATAGGTAGCAGTTATTCATTCTTAATTGTCGCTTGATTTAACTGCTTATAATCTATATAAAATTTCAAGCTGTCGTCTATCTTTTTCACTACCAATACCGGAGCCTTTATGGTGATACACTTGGGTGTGTAAAACCCTTCTCTAGCAACTCTCGTAGCTGCTTTTTAAGTTATTCCTGCATTGATCAATGTCCTCCCAACATATGAGGAAGCTTTTCTCTATCATTATCTCTATCTCATATCATATTAAAGTCCTGTAATTTGAAGAATAGTTTTCCATATTATCACTTATCTTAAGGATCGTATCGTTCTCGTATCAATTTCAAAGCTTAATACTCAATAGGTCCACCGAATTGGACATATCTCATTAGATCACACATTGTGACCTTTTATCCTCTTATAATTTAGAAACTATCAAACTGAGTTAAGACCAATGCCAAGACATGATGGTCTCTAGATTCTTATTTCACATAATCTTAACTTCTACATCAATTTATTATCTTACACGACATGCTCTAATGATCTCAAATTTCCATTTAAAGACCTCTTTATAACACGTTGCGTTCATTTTGATTCTAATAGTGAGAAATCTGAAGAGCCTTGTAAGTTCTGAATCCACATAGTTCAAAATCATAAGGTTCAATTCATTAGACTCTCAAGGTCCATGTAATTCAAAGAGGCAAATTTCAATAGTCAAATAATTTGAAATTCATGTGGTCTCCAATTCACATATTTTCTAAATCACATTGTTTTCTTAAGGCTATACACTTCTCAACATGTACGAGATCTTGAACATCTCTTAAATCCATAAGGAAGTTAGACAAATTTTTTTTTTCAACAAATCAGTATTTAAATCATTTTAATATCCAAATCATTTCACATTCAGTTCAGTGGAGACAGTCACATCCAATAGGATCAGGCATGATACAGTATTCCCAAAGGGAAAATCAGTAACGAGTGGCTATCGTCGACAGTCACAGTTCGCACGGGTCAGGTGCTCACTGTGAAAACCTGTGGGTTTGACCAGATTCCCACAGTCATAAATCTGCGGACTTGATCAGGCAACTGTCTCAAAACATTTTCATAAATCATATAAAAGAATGATTATTGAATTTGGAAGCAATAAAGCTCATTAAAAACTCATTGAAAACTTTAAATATACTAATAACTAGTTGGTACATAAATAAATAATAAATCGTTTATGTAAAAATAATTAAAATATCATTTATGCTATTTAAAAAAAACATATTAAGACTTTATGCAAATTAAAACAATTAGAATATCATATGCACTTGGAATAAATCTATATTTTATGCAAGTTAAAACATTTCATGTAAATCATTCTATGTAACTCTCATACATGTCCCTTATTTCAATGCTTGATCATATATATACAGTATTCTTAGGATGCACTATCATAACTCAAACTTATATCTCAACACAATTCTCATGTATCCATCATACGTTTTTTTTTTTTTTGCAATTTCATATCAACGAATTCCGTCGCACCTTTCAATCAATACCTATTTCTGCATCAATCATATAAAATGCAATAATTCTATCCCTTTCAAAGCAAATTGTATTCCAATCGATCATCTCAGATCATTGCATGACCTATCTTAGGCCAACTATGCTAGATTACTTCACAATTAATTCCCTCAGACGAAATTCTTAAGCCTCAACAGGCATACCATATCAATCTCCACAACCAACTATTACCTATTGGCTATTGTGCCTTTTCAATTCTTGTTGTACCTCACACTACCTTATAGGCCATTGTCTCACTTCTTGAGGCTTCAAACCATCCACAACTAAACTGTTTTATACACCTTGTTATCATTTAATTTCAATGCAAAACACATGCATTTAGAATAGTTTTCTGCACTTATTGAGCATTTAACATTCAGGCATTGACAGCACTATGGTTAACTATCCAGTCTATACCCAAAATGAAACCAATGTCGTAAAAGTGCAACAATATTGGATCTACTATTAGGTTTTTATTTCTGACCTTCACTTTACACTGATAATAAGCACTCTCTCTCATCTAAGACTTCCTTGAATGGAGTGCTAGTATACAATAGATGACTTAAAGTTTCGAACTTTATATATAGCCTATTACATGTCCAGCATATGAGGGTAATGGAGTCGATGGTTGCATCGTCGACCTCCGAGGTGGCCTTTCGGGCCCACCTTTACGTCCAATCCTCCTCATTCTAATTCGAATTAAAAACGAACAATACCAAAAGTAGATCGATCTCAGTATAGGTCAATAAATGAGTAATTTCCAAACATAAATTTCACAGTACATGGGATGTAACACTACAGACTGTCTAAACTACACTAACACGTACTAGACAAACCAGGCTCTGATACCATTTAATCTATCACGACCCGAAGGCCAATGACGTCAACTTAACACTTACTTGATTTGCTTATGAAAATTTCGAACCAAATTTTTTTCTTTTTCTACTTACGGTTTGTATTCGGTGTTAGTGTAGTATCTAAATTCCGATCCTATCTTACTCTTATTATTTCTCGAGCTATGACACGTTTCTTAAAGAGGTTTTTCTTATGATTTTCATCTTATTTTACTATTCCCAAAAGAAACAGGTCGAAAACCTCCCCTTTGTATTTTATCAATTTCCCCAGGTATAATTTCCTGCACTAAAACACATTTTAAATCACATAACACAGCAGCTGGTGTTTCTCCACAGTTTCATGCAATCATGTATTTCAAAGATCTCGAGAGTTTAACCATTACTAAGTTCGTATCTACCACATTATATATAATTCAAAACATACATTAGGACCCGGATCGGACTCGATAACTACCTAGACTCACATAGTCATCTAGTGCGATCCAAAGTTACATCCCATATACTTTCCTAGTACTGTGAAATTTAACGTACACATGATTATCAAACTGATATACTAGCAGTATACCTCAAAATACAAAATGCTAGCTCCGGAGAACGCAAATAGGTACCACTACTAGGTACAGTTTCTCGAGAGCCTACGCGAAGCCTGAGCTGGCTATCAACTCGTATGATCTGCAGTTGTTAAATTAAGGGGTGAGCAATCCACGGCTCAGTAAGTAGTTTAAATAAAACATACTAGGCTCATATCGTAAAACACGATCATACATGCTTGAGTTATTGTAAATTAGCATGTATGGATTATACTAAGGTTTATTATCATCCTGTAAGTGCACAAATGTAATAAACTTGTTCATGCTTACATTTCATCCTTGATTTCACAAGATATCATTCTCTTTATCAGTATAATTAAGTGTGGAAGAGCGAACATTCAAGTAGTACATATTCAAGTGGCATATATAACATAATTCCAATAATCGAAAGAAACGAACGTTCAAGTCGCACATGTTCAAATGGCATATATAACATAATCCAATAATCGAAAGAAACGAACGTTCAAATCGTACATGTTCAAATGGCATATATAACATAATCCAATAATCTAAAGAAACAAACATTCAAGTAGCATATATTCAAATGACATGTACAAACATAATCCAATAATCGCACATGTTGTATGTCATATGCCTCAGATCTGTTTCATCCTTCGACATTCGTCACATTCACAAATCACAATCACTTACTTATCATCACAATATCCTATGACTTTTATATTTCGTTGGAACTCGTGTAGCACTTAGTTCCCGAAGGACTCTAGAGGTGGCTCCCACGGTTCGGAATTCGAGTCTTTGCTTGGTTGGGCCTTTAGTACATCGAAACTCGTGTAGCACTTAGTTCCCGAAGGACTCTAGAGGTGGCTCCCACGATTCGGAATTCGAGTCTTTGCTCGGTTGGGCCTTTAGTACATCGAAACTCGTGTAGCACTTAGTTCCCGAAGGACTCTAGAGGTGGCTCCCACGGTTTGAAATTCGAGTCTTTGCTCGGTTGGGCCTTTAGTACATCGAAACTCGTGTAGCACTTAGTTCCCGAAGGACTCTAGAGGTGGCTCCCACGGTTCGGAATTCGAGTCTTTGCTCGGTTGGCCTTTAGTTTTCCTAGCTTTCGACAAATATAACTAGGTGCGGATTAGGGTCCATTGACTCAACATCGGGAGCGATATGTATATTTGATATTCAAATCACAAATCCATACTCGAAGCATAACAATATTTTAACATGTTCAGTAATAATAAGAGAGCCATCACACATAACACATTACACAATTCACAGCAAAATCACCTTTCAAATAAGCATATTTCACAGGCACATTATGTCCGATTTAAAAATCCTACCATACTTATTCTATTTGTCTTACCCGTAATGTCCAACCAATATCCTATATAAATTTAATTAATTATTTAATGAGGGTTCTTTCATCTCTTACGAGATGATACTAGTAAGATTTATTTAACCCACTTACCTCAAGGCTTAGTAATTATCCTCCTCGCGCTTCCAAGTATGTACTCAAACTTCTACACCGTTCCGCTTCGCTACACATAATCCATTAACATTTCGATAAGTTTACATCATCGTGCTTAATCACGTATTTAAAATAAGGACCTTAAACGCTATAAATTTCGAGTAACTATTAATTTAAAGTTACTTCCTTATTGTCAATTATGACGTATTCATGGATACAAGTCCTTATATACATATATATATGTTTTAAGCATCTTTGTTAGCCTTTTTGTAAAAATTTCAGAATTTAATCGTCAAGCCGTAAATTTTTATATTACTTCTAACTCAGTTCCCTATTCGAAAGTATAAGATTTACTTCTTAATTCATCTTGTGCCATTTCCAATAATTTTCCAAACTTTGGTCCAAATCTGGCACATCAGGTAAGATAGTTTCCTGACCTCTGTTCATAAAAATTTAGATTACTAATTGTAGGGATATGCAATTTGTACAAGGCCAAAACCATATCAATCCTGACTCATTTACCTTTCTGAAAATGTAAAGTTTGAAATCAAACTCTATCTGAATTATTTTCTAGAAATTTTTGAAGTTGACACTAAGTTGTTTGTACCTTGCAGTGAGTATCCTGCATTCATATGTACATAGCTTAAGCTACATAATTCCAAATCCACAAATTATAAAACTAGATGAAAGCTAACTCATTTCCCTATCTAGAAATGTAAGGTTCAGGATTTAATTCTTCTTAGATCAGCATCAGCAATTTTCCAAAGTTACACCATGATCCAGCAGTTTTCAGGCACAGGGTTACACTGACCTACTTGCACAAAATACTTCATATTTAATCATACACATATCCAATTGGTGCAAACCCAAAACCATCACAATCCTAACTTAATTACCTTTCTAGAAATGTAAGGCTTGCAACCTAATTCATTGTAGGCTATTTTCTACAATTTTGTTAAAATCAGAACCATGATTCACGTTTCTGGACAGAGTATCTTGCACTCATTTGTGCATATCTCAAGTTATAGAAATCCAAATCAAAAAATTCCAAAACTGACTTTCTTGTAACTTAAAGGGCTATTGATCATAAGTTTTCCAGAATTTTTCTCCATGTAGAACAATTAAACTGGTCGTTTTCCATTACAACCTAGAACAGAACACAGATTTTCAGATTTGAACATCAAGTTGGAATTTAATCAATCCTTCATCCATGGAATGCCCATTTGATTCAATTTATCATAATTTCATTTTCATACTTAATAAATAAACATTGTAAAGTTAGAAGAATATTTCATTTACCCCAAAATTTCCAGCAGCTCTTCCTTCTCTCCTTCGGTCCCAGCCTTTCCTTTCCTTTCTTCTCTGCTACAGCTTTTCCCTTCCTTCTTTTCTGGTTCACGTTTTCCCTTCTTTCTCGGCTGCTCTTTCTTTCCTTCTCTTATTTTTTCCTCTTCACCGAAACTACTCTATTTCCCATCCCTTGCTCCTGTCGGGTTCCACTTTCTTTTCTTTCTCTTTGGTTTTTTTTTTTCCAAGCTTCTTCAAGAAGCTTTAGTTTTCCTTTGTCTTACCCGTAGATAGCTAGTAGAGTTTGATGGGATAGAGTCCCATCAAACTCCACTAACTATTATTTTGTATTATTTTTTTTTCTAAATTCTATTTTATTTCATATTTTCTATTCTTGTTATTTTTATTATTTTTAATTGTTTATAATATATGCATTCTTATAATCATGGTTGCATAGTTAATGTTCATATATGTAGCTGGCTTGTGCGTGGGCACAGGTTCTGCGCAAGCTGGCTTGCGCACGGACAAGGGTTACGCACAAGCTGGCTTGCACACGGGCACAGGTTCCGCGCAAGACAGCTTGCGCGGAACCTCTGGCTGCGCACAAGCCAGCTTGTGCGAAACCCGTGCCCGCGCGTAAGCCAGCTTGCGCTCGTCTTCCGAGCAGGGAGCAATATATACCTTTTTTTGTTGTTTTTGCTCAACGATTGGCTCCCTTGGCTCCCTTGTTTCTGCTCAACAAAGAATTAATAGCTAGGGTGAAATGAGGAATATATTTTTGTTGGATTCTTAAGCAATTTTACTTAGAATTGAGCATTAATGCTTTGATTGTTTTATTCTTCTAATCATACAATCATTTGCTAAGACATAAATGTTTTTTTTTTCTTATATGGTAGAAACACAAGGTGGAGGTTCATCTCAAGGAAGACGACGACGACCCACTGGCTCAGAGAGAAGACGACGAGCTAGCCAATATCGTGCTAAGTAGGCCGAGCAAGCTGAACAAGTAGAACAGGTCGAGCAAGAGGAGCAGGCCGAGCAAGTAGATTCAGATGATGCAAATGAGTTATCTTAACCTTGTCCTGGAGGCCCGAGTGATATGTCTATTTTGAACAGTTTTAGATCACATGTGGCTTTTGCGATATGGGAGGGTCAGGTAATTATTTTGTTAAATTTAAGAACATAGATCTATTTTATCTATTAAAAATGATCTTATTATTTATTGTTTTTTATATAGGAGCGAGCCAATTTGAAGGTTCTTAATCACACTCAAAAAATCTCTCAGTGGACTCTAGACGATGATCGGTAACGTATTCGCTCCCTTGTTTTGCAATCCAGCTTAGGTTGCTTGGTTGAGTGTAGTTATCGCACTTGCAATTGTACCATCATCTCAGCTTTTTGTGAGAGGTGGCAACCGGCGACTAACACATTTCATATGCCTTTTGGGGAGATGACGATTACCCTAGATGATGTAGCTACACTGCTTGGCATACCGGTGGTCAGCGAGATTGTATCATGCCGGCACATCTCCATGAAGCGTGCAATTAGAATGTTAGTTTGTTTGCTAGGTGTCTCTCTTACAGAAGCTCAAGCAGCGACGAGTACCGGTCGTGGGCCTAGTGTGACGTTGCAATGGTTGAGATCGACTTTTGGCAATGTGACCGATGGCTTTGGTGATGAGGAAATAGTGTATGCTACTCGTGCATACTTACTTCACTTACTTGGGTGCACATTTTTGTGGATAAGAGTGGATCGCATGTTTCGGTTTCATTATTATCCTGTTTAGAGGATTTACAGGTTATCAGTGAATATGCATGGGGTGCGGGTGCTCTTGCTTATATGTATAGACAGTTAGGTCTTGCGAGCAGGTCAAAAGTACACGGGATTGGAGGCTATATGACCCTTGTCCAGGTATTAAGATTTACTTTTATATAAATAACTTGTGAATTATAATTTGTTTATGTATAATTTATTAACACTAAATCCTGTTTTATTTGATGTAGGCTTGGATTTATGAGCACTTTCTGTCATTGAGTCCAGAGTTGAACTTCAATTACGAGGATAATTTGCCACGAGCTCGACGATGGAAGCCACGTGGTTATGGCCAAGATGTGAATGTCTTGCAGGACCATCTAGATGACCTCCAGCATAATCAAGTCTGCTGGGATCCGTATGCAGATAGTCGAAGACAGCATCCATTGCCCCCGATCTCTTTTTTCACGATCTGCTTAAAAGCCAGGGATGTCGTGGAGCTGTACTATCCAGAGAGAGTGTTACGTCAGTGGGGCTATGTACAGACTGTACCTCCGAGACCTTTAGCGCCATATAGAGCACAGAGAGGTAGTAGGAGCGCCACTTATGATGTTGTTTATCAGTTTATGGATCAATTATGGAAAAAATGGCTTATGTATGTCCTCACAAAAGAGAATAGAGGACGAAGGTGTGTGATCCCAGGAGAGACAGCTCCTGACTATATGACTTGGTATGGCTCTATTTCTCATCCATTCGTACAAAATTCAGCACGCAGATCGAGGCTTCAAGCTCTCCCAGTCGATTCTGATCAATCTAGTGTAAGTTATTAACACTAAATCCTAAGTGAATAAAATTTCTTCATACTATTTGATTTGATAAAATTTCTTTCATGTATTGTTTCGTAGCGCATGTCAAGGGCAGTGTTTCGCTGTGAATTACTCATGAGTGGAAGCAGAAATGTAGAGACATTGACAAAGGGAATTTACGACCTGCATGAGATATTAACTGGGTCGTCAGATGCTGCTTCATCCTCAGCTCCTCCTCCAGCTCCATCACAGACAGCACCTCCTCCAGCTCCATCACAGACAGCTCCTCCTCCAGCTCCTCCACCAGTTACATCAGAGATAGCTTCTCCACCAGTTACATCAGAGATAGCTTCTCCACCAATTACTTGTTTTTATACTAGGCTCGGGAGAAGGAGAGGCAAGGTAATTATATCGGATGCGTCGAGGGATTAGTGTATTTGTATTCAGTGACTTTTGTTTTTTAAAGATACGGTTTCTCTTTATGATATTAGACAATGTTATTAAAATATGTAATGACTTTTGTTTATAATTTAATGTTTTATTTAGTGATTTTTGTTTTTTAATGCCTAGAGTTTATCTTTATAATAGTAGATAATGTTATTAAAACATATAATGAGTAAATCGATAATACAATCATAAGAAGGCATACATATCAAAGACATAAATTGATAATATATTCATACAAAGGCATAAATGTTAAAATACAGTACTATTTAATAAAATATCATGGTTCGTCTAAATCAATGGTTTCTTTAATGGCAACATTTGATCTCGATAACAAATTTCGGAATTCCTAAATGCAAGATACATATGGAAGCTCCCACTCACGAGCAAAATCATATCAGCACCGATGCCAATTGCATGCAATCGGAGGTATTGGTGCAAACGGGTCCATAAATACCTGAAAAAATATCACTATTAAACGTACGAAAAAATAAAAAACAAAATATCTCAATTCTAACATACATATTATTATCAATACCTTAACAAAATGAGAATCGTGAATAAGTCCAAGTGCTATGAATCCATGTTGCAGAGGGGGAGGTGGTGCAGTTCTAAGCAGAAGATATGTCAAGCATTGTCTAGAAGATAAATGGACTAGCACAACGTTATACTTTGTTGCTATCAAGTGACCCATATCGGGTAAAGTCATCCATTTATCATAAGGAGCTGGTATCTTGAAATATGTTAATGTCTCTATCAATTCATCAACACGCTCTTCTGATTCATAGAGACTAACATAATAAGTGCGGAAATCACATATCTCCTCGA
This sequence comes from Heritiera littoralis, assembly GCA_031772115.1. Lineage (NCBI taxonomy): Eukaryota > Viridiplantae > Streptophyta > Magnoliopsida > Malvales > Malvaceae > Heritiera > Heritiera littoralis. The sequence goes on along the minus strand of JAPDPK010000009.1, from coordinate 4,912,681 downwards.
TCAAATCTTGTCGCACCTTAGCCCATGCATCAACACCCATGCCTAACAAGCCAGCTATAGCTCGAAAACCACAATGTCCATCCGATTCAACATCCACAGTAGAATGTATGTATTGGCGTATCTCTAAAGGGAAAGAATCAATAAATTTCACTTTTTTTTTCAATGTACTGGTAGTTTCATCATCTTTACTGAATTGACTGAAACAGGTGTTGATGCACTACCATAATGAGATTCAACAATCTCAAAATATGAAGGATCACGTCGAGTTGATTTATCTCGAGTGCCTTTGGTCTTAGCCTTCTCGGGTGGAGGAACAAGAAATGTAGTTGCTGGACACCGAGTTCCCTTAACTTTTTCTTCAAGGCTAATTTTCCCAAGATATCACAAGCATCGAAGCGTTTCACTATAAGCTCCCACTCGGCATCAAGATTCAACTTAGCCAAGTAATCAACACTTTTCTTCTTCAAGTCCAACTTCGACCAAAAAGGATCCAAAACGGATAATGGAATCGGTGTCCCGAACCTTATAAATTCAACAATCTCGTGAGCACAAGGCAATCCATGTGTGCCTCTAATGACGTAACCACAGACAAAAGGGTCAATGCCGGTATCATTTGCTCGTTGTGCTTCCTTCAAAATAATACTCAATGCTGTCCTAGAAACCAATCCCCTTAACTCCCTAAACAAAGTTGGTCGAAAATTATGTTCCACAATAATAAGACTTCTCTCGAATGAGGCCTTTATCTCCGTTTGTTGCAGCTCAATCAGGGAGTTGATAACCTTCCATGATGTATCGAAATCTCCTTGGGACGATCCAAGGTGTCTCTTTAACTTTGAATGTGCACTCTCCGCCCTATATGATGTTAGAAAAATGTTTATTATAATGAATAAATTATATGTTTTGTGAAAATAACAATAAGTAAACCCTATAAACCTACATACATATTCGTTGTAGCATTTTCAAAGTGCTTTACTTTATTTGTCCAAGCAGCAACAAATTTCTCTTTATGCTGAGTCAACCAAGTACGGATCAAGTACTCGAGCGCTCTAGGATAAGAATGGTAATGAGTTACCAATGAACTTAAATTTGCTTCGTACTCATACTCATTCAAAGAGAATACAAGAACGCCCCAAGCTGACATGAATGCCTCCCACTTTTCCTTGCTCTCAAACCACTTTTTACAATTAGCAAGTACATTCTTTGATATATGTCATCTATATAAGAGATTGGTTGTGCTAGGGAACACTGTTTGTAGTGCTAGGGAACACTGTTTGTAGTGCTTTCATTAATGCTAAATCCCTATCAGTAACAATGACAGAAGGCATTGAATCAGAAGACATCAAGCTTTTTAACTTCTCTAATGCCCAAGTGTAGTTGTCAGTGCGCTCAGCCTCCATGTAAACAAATGCAACAGAAAATGTCAAATCTGTACATGTCACACCAACAATCTCAAGGAGAGGGAGTCTATATCGATTAGTTTTATATGTACAATCCATAACTAACACATTGGGAAAAGCATTCAATAAATCTACAGCTGTCGGATGCGCCCAAAATAAGTCTATAATACAATCACTTGACTCATCACTCCTATGCCACTCAACATATTTACAATCATCTAAGTGTTTCATGAGTTGCTGCATCTGTGATCTACCAGCTTTGTCAACCATTCTATACTTTTGTCGTGCATTGTAGATGGTCTTTGTCGTAACGATTTTCGTCCGGGGACTCGATCGCTAGACGATTTTGGAAAAACACAAAATGGAGTCGCCACCAATCTTTTTTGGCTAGGTGTGATTGGCCACCTAAAATCATTTATTTTTTTCAATAAAATCTTAAAATTAATTAAAATTAATTTAATCAAAATTTAAAAAAAAAAAAAGGTTTATCAAAAAAAATAATTTTTGGTCTGCGAAAACAAAGTTTGGGTTCGGAGTTCGGTTACGCGTGGGGAAGGATTAGCACCCCCACAACGCCCGTTAAAAACGGTACCACTTAATCATGTATTATCTTTTGATCTTAATAAAATGGTCTTAATTAAACAAAAGAAATTCATTATTTTGAAATCAATTTGTTATTTGCTTATTATTTGAAACATTAAATTTTATTTTTATTTATGTTAAATTTATTTTTATTTGAAATAAATGAGAATCTTTTGTATTAAAAATTATTCCAAAATACCCCAATACTTTTGGTAGCATTTCGGATAATTTCCTCACCTAGAGATTTCTTAAGAATCGCTACTTGCGATTTCTATAGAATCTCATCCTCGGGAGATTCGCACTTATTTTTTTGAAATTTCATGAATGCAAATGATGCAATCAAAATATGGATGATGTACATGAGAAATCCATTATTTCATTTTATTATTTTTTAATTCATAAATTTTAGTTTTTATAAATGAAAATCCCTTATATTGAAAATTATTCCGAAGTACCCCAATACTTTTGGTAGCATTTCGGATAATTTCCTCACCTAGGGATTTCTTAAGAATCGCTACTTGCGATTTCTATAGAATCCCATCCTCGGGAGATTCGCATTTAGTTTGGAATTACAATGAATGCAAATGATGCAAACAAAATAGATGTGATGCACGTAAGAAATTTTATTTTATTTTTATTATCTTTTAATTCATTTATACTTATATTATTATTTTGTAATTTATTTATATTTATAAAATCTTACTTTTATTGAAAAATCATACTAAATATTCCAATACGCTGGTAACATTTAGCATATTTCTCTCACCTAGAGATTAGTTAGGAATCACTACTTGTGAATTCCGTAACATCTCATCATCGGAAAATCTTTAAACTTATACCTTGTATTTAATTTTTAATTGTTTTATTATCATTTATTTTCGAAGGTTAATTGTAACAATTTTGTACTTTTATTTATTTGTTTAAAAATTTTATTTATTTATTATTTGTTTATTAATATTAATTTATTTCATCGAACTAAAATTACTTGAATATCCCAATACGCTGGTAATATTCAAATATTTCATTTCGACCCTAAGGATTATCAGAGAATCACTACTTGTGATTTCTAAGAAATCCTATCATAGGATATTTTTTATATTTAAGATGTGTATTTACATTTATTTATTTATTTTGATTCCTAACTTTTTACTTATTTAAAGGTTTTTATTTCTATTCACTTACTATTTACCTATTTTTTTATATTATTATTTTTACTACCATTTTTATATTTATTTATTTTTTTATACTAAGACATCTTATTAATATTTTCTTTATATCGGAATAAAATCATTTGAATGTCCCAATACGCTGGTGACATTAAAGATTTTATTTCGATCCTAAGGATTATCAAAGAATCGCTACTTGCGATTTCTAAGGAATCCTATCATCGGAAATTTAAAATTTATTATTAAAATTTATATTTAAATTTATTTATTTTAAGTTTATATTTATCTACTTTTTACCCTTTTTTATTTATTTTATTATTATTTTTTTATATTTATAAGAAACTTTGATATCGAGATAAACAAATTAGATATTCCAATACGCTGGTAACATCTAATGAATTTTCTCGATCCTAAAAATTATCGAAGAATCACTACTTGTGATTTCTTCGAAATCTTATCATCGGAAATCCAAAATTTATTATTTGTATTTATCTTTTCATTTATTTGTTTTATTATTTTTTATATTACTTTATTTGTTACTTTTTTTTTTAAGCTCTCTTAATGATAAAAAAAATTACGTATGTGAAATTTTAACGTATTTAAAATACAAAGACAACTTTTTTGCAATCTCTTTTCTAAAGAAATATATTTTTATTGTAAATTTTTTTATCCAACCTAAAACTAAGTGCATGGATACATACAAACAAAGATGCATATAAATAAAATATATATATATATATATATAAAAACTTGTCAACTTGTGTTATTTCCGTTTCTTTTTTATCATCACTGTTATTGCATGAAACAGAACCTACAAAGCATGAAGCAAAGAGTATACCTTGGCAAGATCTTTGTCTTTCTTCTCCACGCAGATTGCAACCTTCCTGGCTTTGCAAAGGTGACGTTGGGCAGGAACAAAACCGAGCAGGGTCTTCACGCGAGAATGGGGCAGCGGAGAGGAGTGCTAGCAGAGATAGATGGTGCAACAACAACGTGCAGCAGTGCGAGAGTGGCTTGGGACGATGCAGCAAGCAACGATGGTGAAGTGCAAGGAAGAAGACGCAGCACGCAAGGCAGTGAAGCAGGATGGATGATGCCAGTAACCGATATAGGTGTGTAATAGGTGCGGTAGCAGTGGACAGTCCCGAGTGACAGCAGTAGGAATGGCAACAGATGATGGTGGAGTGAGAAGGTGGTGGTGCAGTAAAGAATAGATGTAGGATGGATGCTTGAAGGTGATCTGGTTTAGAGATGAGGACAGGGCTTGAAGATGATGATGATGATGATGGTGGCTTACGGTGAAGCAGTATGATGATGCTGGGTGTGGAGCGGTGCAGTGGAGACCGGAACAGAATTAAAATATGATGAAGACGACTCTGGTTTGGCAAGGTGCGGCAGAGTCACTGGGTGCAAGGTGACAAGGACGTGGTGCGGTGCAACAGGTAACGGTGCTGTGGTGCAGTAAAGGACGCTTGGGACAGCAGCAATGGTGATGAGGAAGCGATGGTGGCTGGGAACGATGGTGGCTGTGCAAACGGGAAAGTCTGAGTGTGGTGGCCACGGGCCACGGACAGTGACACAAGGGTGTCGAAAATGCAGTGGGGTGATACAGCCGGTATTGATGCGAAGGACAGGAGTGAAGAAAAAGGCACAGCCAAAAGAAAAAAAAAAATGATCCCAGATGATGAATAGTGAAAGAGCCGTGAAAACCCTCCTTTTTCTGTCCCAGTCGTCTTTTTTTTCTGTGTAAAAAATCCCCCCTCAACCCTAGTAGACTCATCCTTTTTAAATGAGAAAAAGAAAGAAGAAAAAAAAATCCCTTTATCAATCCCACAATCATGGGATTTTATTGTTTATTTCCATTTGACCTTTCCATCTTTTATTATTTGTTTCCTTTTCATTATTTTTATTTTTGGTAATTCCTTGATCATTTCCTTAATTCTTTCTGTCTATTTGCACACCCTTGATTAAGGGATCTTGATTTGGGTTGACCTTTCATTATTTGAAGTTTCCATTTATACATAGCATTAATATTGATTCTCAATTTACTCTTCAATATATATTTTTTTTTATTGATTTCAAGTGCATTTTTTTTTTTTCATTTTGGGATTCCATTGTTCTTGTGTGGGATTTAGATAGGAAGAGGTTAAAGGTTTGCATGGGGTTTTAGGGTTTGCATGAAAAAGCATTGACGTATTTTTGTTTTGTGTTTTTTTTTTTTAATTTTTTTGTTTTTTTTTTATTTTCTTTACTATTTGTTATTATTATTATTATTATTTTTTTGCTCGGACAAAATTCGGTGTTTACAGCTGCCCCTCTTTGCACCTTGCTGAGAATCAGGAATAGGGCAAAGACTATAGACAACAATTTTGTCCGAACCTCTTTTTTTATTTTTGGGAAAATTCAATTTTGATTCTCGAAAATAATACCTTGACTCCATACCAAGGCTCGATCCATTTTAGAGAAGTGAATTCGATTTTGAAACACATGATACCTTGACTCCATACCAAGGCTCGATCCATTTTAGAGAAATGAATTTGATTTTGACACACCTGATACCTTGACTCCATACCAAGGCTCGATCCATTTTAGAGAAATGAATTCGATTTTGAAACACATGATACCTTGACTCCATACCAAGGCTCGGTCCATTTTAGAGAAATGAATTCGATTTTAAAACCTAATACCTTGACTCCCTACCAAGGCTCGATCCACTGTAAAAAAGTGAATTCGATTTTGAGACACACGATACCTTGACTCCCTACCAAGGCTCGATCCACTGTGAAAAAGTGAATTCGACTTTAAAACCTAATACCTTGACTCCCTACCAAGGCTCGATTCACTGTGAAAAAGTGAATTCGATTTTGAAACATAGGATACCTTGACTTCCTACCAAGGCTCGATCCACTGTGAAAAAGTGAATTCGACTTTAAAACCTAATACCTTGACTCCCTACCAAGGCTCGATTCACTGTGAAAAAGTGAATTCGATTTTGAGACATATGATACCTTGACTCCCTACCAAGGCTCGATCCACTGTGAAAAAGTGAATTCGATTTTGAAACACATGATACCTTGACTCCATACCAAGGCTCGATCCACTGTGAAAAAGTGAATTCGATTTTGAAACACATGATACCTTGACTCCATACCAAGGCTCGATCCACTGTGAAAAAGTGAATTCGACTTTAAAATACATGATACCTTGACTCCATACCAAGGCTCGATTCACTGTGAAAAAGTGAATTCGACTTTAAAATACATGATACCTTGACTCCATACCAAGGCTCGATTCACTGTGAAAAAGTGAATTCGACTTTGAAACATAATACCTTGACTCCCTACCAAGGCTCGATCCACTGTGAAAAAGTGAATTCAATTTTGAAACACATGATACCTTGACTCCCTACCAAGGCTCGATCCACTGTGAAAAAGTGAATTCGATTTTGAAACACATGATACCTTGACTCCATACCAAGGCTCGATCCACTGTGAAAAAGTGAATTCGACTTTAAAACCTAATACCTTGACTCCCTACCAAGGCTCGATCCACTTTGAAAAAGTGAATTCGATTTTGAAACACATGATACCTTGACTCCCTACCAAGGCTCGATCCACTATGAAAAAGTGAATTCGATTTTGAAACACGATACCTTGACTCCCTACCAAGGCTCGATCCACTGTGAAAAAGTGAATTCGATTTTGAGACACATGATACCTTGACTCCCTACCAAGGCTCGATCCACTTCGAAAAAGTGAATTTAACAAGAGAATTTTTTTTTAGAGAAATTTACATATTTGGAACGAAGAAAATATTCCATGATTCACAAAAAATTTTAAGATTCGCATCTAGAAAAACTTGAAGATTTACATCCTAAGAGATTCACATCTAGACTTGAAGATTCACATTCTAAGAGTTTCACATCTTGACTTGAAAGTTCACATTTTAAGAGTTTCTCATCTTGACTTGGAGATTCACATCCTAAGAGTTTCACAACTTGACTCGAATGTTCACACTAAGAGATTCACAAATTAAGAGTTTCTCATCTTGATTTGGACATTCTAAGAGTTTCTCATCTTGACTAGAAGATTCACATCCTAAGAGTTTCGCATCTTTAGAATTTCACATCTTGACTTGGAGTTTCCCATCTTAAGCGTTCATTGGTTTTGTAAGTTGAATCTAGAAGATCTAAGTCTTATCATGAATCAATTTTATGATAAAGCCAACTAAATCTCATTTACTCATAAAGCTAATTTCACTGGGCTTGAAACCACCAACGATGCCAGCGACGCAAGCGACATTAGACTTGAAGTCTTGTCATGATTGCACCATTTTTCTTTAAAGAAAGATTTTCTTGCTCTTTAAGAAACAGCTAACCCCATTGCATTCCTTATTCATTCATTTTCTTTTTTTTTCTTTTATTTTTTCAATGATGCAAATGCAAAATGCATGCCCCTAAAAATGTCTATCACAATGATGGTAATTTAAATGCTTTCTTGAAATATGCCCCCAATGTAATAGTTAAAAACCATGATGCATGCATCTTTTAGAATGATATGAATGCCTAAATGACAGAAGTCTCCTTTTTTCTCAAAATTTCTCTTTTTTTTTTCTGGTGCCGAAAATCCATGGCTTTCTTCATTAGGATCGTTTCTTTTTCTCACAAAGGTTTTCTTCTTTATTTCCCATCTCGTTCGTAGAAGCACATATGTCAGCTACATTCAACACTTTTGCTCTCTTTTTGTATATGGCCCTTTGTCATCTTTAGAATCTTTTCCAAAGTAATGCCAAAGATTTTTATGTATAATTGTCATTTATTTATTATCATTCCAATTCCATAACAAATGCAGTTCAGTCACCAATTTCCTCAATCCATTTTGGGAAAGTATGAACATTAGAAAGCTTGGGAGAATAAAGAAAAGTAGGAACAAACTTAATAAAGTACAATAAGAATTTGGGCAATTCAGAGTGGATAACAATGATAGGTTCTCAATTAAGAAACTGGATAATTTAAAGCAAATGACAATGATAGGTTTTCAATGAAAAATCAGACAATTTAGACAAACTAGTCAGAATTCTTTGAAAAATCTATTCAATTGACATTCTCGATCAAATTGAGTTGCCCCCTACACCATGAGATTCTCAAATGATGCTGGTTCTTCTTATGTCAACACATCTTCCCAAATCTTCAACTAGATTATCATTCTTTTAACTCAAACCGCCCTTTCGGGTTTTCAATTTGAGCTTCCCCCTTTTATCCTTCTTTTCTTTTTTTGTCTTTTCTTTCTTTTTTTTCATTTTCTCATTCATTCTTTTTTTTTCAACTTCACTAATATTCCCAACAAACAAATCGCAATCTTGTTGTTTCTTGATGGCATCATAAGTATGTCCAAGTTCAATGCATGATTCTCCAATTTCAAGTATTCACATTTGATCAAAATGGACTTTTAAGGCACGTAATGTAGGCTCTGGTGATGGGTTATGAAAAAAAATGGATATAATCAGGCTCAAAATTTGTTTCTTTAAGGGTCAAAAACCAAAGGATCATTTATCATCATGCAAAGCATGCTTGCTGCTTTGCCTTAATTGATTTTTATTTTCATCATTTTCTCTTCTTCTTCCATTTTTCTTTTTTTCTTTTTTTTTTTTACAACTTTTCATTTTCACCCATCCTCTTTATTTTTTTACAAGAGGACTCAAACATCAAAGGGTATTTTCTCTTGAGATTTTTCATGACTCATCAACAATTGTTTTTCACAAAATTTGCCCCTCAATATGAAGGGTGATCCTTGGTGGGTTTGTTTTGAAAAATCATAATAGGCTCAATGGGGGTGGCAAATGGATAATTTTACTCATGCACGAAGGATAGATCAAAGACGGCCATTTCTCATCTCAAATGTAAATACTCTTATTGAAGAACATTTATTGAACAAGAACAACAAAATGGATACAAGATCCTCACTTCTTTCTCATTTCATGCGACTTTAACTTCTCTTGATAGGAGCTATCTCTTTATTGCTTCAACAATTTTAGCAATTCAAAGGACAAGAATGATCACTGACTTTGCCAATAGAATTTTCAAAATAAAATCCCAGACTATCGTCATAATTGACTGCTCATTCATTTTTTGGAAGTTAAGTGTGGCTGAAACACAAAGAGATGAAAGCAAAGATTTGTATGGAAGAGGATATGTAGTGCAAATGCATCTGTCATTTTATTCAAATGATAATAGATAACTAACTCATGCATAAAAATTTCCCCAAAGCTTATAGGCGTAAGCATTTAAGGAATTTCATTACTTTAGAATAACTCAAAAGTGACAAACTTTGGCCTTTCCTCATAGAACACTTGTCCTCCAAAATCTATGCCTTTTTGCAGCGAAAGGTTCCCACCAACATTTTACTTTTCCTTCTTATCAAAATTTAGCAAGCCAACATTGATCAAACTCTGCACCTTGTATTTAAAAGCAGGGCAAGTCTCTATGGAGTGGCCTACATTCCCACAATGATAGTCACATCGAGCAGTGGCATCATACCATTTAGGATATGGTGATTCTAATGGTTCTAGATAAACAGGTGCAATAAGATTATCTCTCACCAATTGTGGAAATAACTCTGTATAGGTTATAGGAATTGGGTCCACAGAGATTCTCCCTTGATTGTTCCTCACCCTTTTTTGACTACCCACCGGTTTGTTTGATTGAGTAGGGACTTGAAAATTTGATTGCCAACTTGGGTGATAAACAAAAGGATTATGGGTAGTGTTGTCTATAGTTGGATAATAAGGATATGGGGAATGTGCAGTATAGGGTTGAAAAGGAACGAAACTCCTTGGTGGTTGATTTTCAATGGTAACAGCTTGTGTTTCTCCCTCCTTCCTCTTATTTGCCTCAACTCTATTTGAAGCAGAAGCATCCTCAATTTTACCACTCTTAATGGCATTCTCTATCATTTCTCCAGAAATTACCAAGTCAGCAAAATTTTTTTGTAGCACTCCCCACAAGCCTACAGTGATGGCAAAGTATTAACAAACAATACCGTGGTTTCCTTCTCAGTAAGGGGAGGTTGCACTTGAGATGCGAGGCCCCTCCACCTATTGGCATACTCCTTGAAACTTTCAGAAGGCTTCATTTCCATATTTTGCAAAGACAATCTATCTGGTGCCATGTCAGTCATGTGCTTATACTGGGACAAGAAGGCTTTTGCCAGGTTATTCCATTTGCAAACGTAACTCCGATCAAGCTGATTGTACCACTTTGTTACTGTTCCAGTTAAGCTATCTTGGAAGCAATGAATGAGCAACTTATCATTATTCGTGTACCCAGACATTTTTCGACAAAACATAGTGATGTGAGCTACTGGGCATGTGGTCCCATCGTATCTCTCAAATTCAGGTACTTTAAATTTCGGTGGAATTACTAGATCTGGGACCAAACTAAGCTCATTAGCATCTATATTTCCAAAGAAATCCATTCCTTCGATTGCCCTTAACAGTTCATACTTTTGTTGTGACTCGCCACTTTCTTTCCTCAACTTTTCTTGCTCCATGGGATCATGTAAATTTGGAACAAAAATAGGATCAACAGGGCTAGATCTCGAGTGCTGTCCTCGGTCTGGTTGTTGATTCACAAAAACACGAGCTTGGGGATAAGCTCTTTGGGAAGTTCGAGTTTGAGGGGCTATAAACTCCGATGGGTACAGTAGATTCTCTCTCATAGGTTGAGGCTCATTTCCTGATCCTTCTGTGACCTCTTTGCCTTTCATCATCATCTCTATCATCTTCGACATTTGCTTCTGAGATTCTTCTTGAGATTTAGCTAGCTCTTGTTGAATTCTTTCCATCTTTTCCATTCGCTCAACATGTTCATTTTCCATGGCTTTGGCCTTTGATTGAGCACTGTAACGATGTCGAATAAGTGGTTCAGAATGCGGTGGCTTCTTTATTTTGGCACCTCTAACATTTGTTTACCACAATTTAGAGCATATTATTATTTGCAATTGTGCCATAAAAGAAAAGACTATTAAAATCATCCCAATACGCTGGTGAGGATTTTAAAAATCTTAACTTTTACTTCCAAGATTTGATGTCATTACTTATGATCACCAAAAATTTTCATAAGTGGGCACAAGATGGAATGTATGTATGCATGCTAAATGCATGTATGTGCATGAAATTCAATAGCTATTGCACATGTGATGAGATGCATATATCAAGTTTAAAATCTTGCAAAAAAAACCTTCCTTTTTTAAAAAAAAAAACGAAAATCTTTTTTTTTTTAGAATATGCATGCTATTGAAATCACAAATAAAATTGAATGAGAAGGTTTTTATTTTTATTTTTTTCACAATTTCGACAATCACTTTATTATATTTCCCATAAAGGTGTTACATAAAAGTATTCATTCATGTGCCATAATTTAAGGTAACCCTCACAAAATGCTGGTATAGCTCTAGCTAAGGTTAGTTTCTCTATGGCTCAGTACATGCTTGGTTTAAGTCTCTAAAGGGTAAAAGGTTCTCAAATTGTTCCTTACTGACTCCACACTAGACTAGTAAGGCACCCCAATCCTCACCCATGACAGGCTACAAACGGAAAGGGTTCAACTTGAGTGAGAGTATTTCGCTTGCCATTGCGGAGGTTATCACCTCACGAGAGCAAAGGTACTATACTCTCTCCTAAAAGGGACAAACCCGGGTGTAGGGTTGATGTATGCAATGAATATGTCATGTAGGCAAAGGTACCAAATTTAAAGTGCATCCCAACAAAATGCAAATGATAAAGATGATTCCCACATTTTGTTTGTATTTTTTTTTGTTTTTTTAATTATTTTTTTATGAAAAGTTTTATTAAATATTTATTAAGACCATGAATTAAGATTTTGGATAAGACATGATTAATTATGGTTCGACTCTCTAACTTGTCCCCAGCGGAGTCGCCAAGCTGTCGTAACGATTTTCGTCCGGGGACTCGATCGCTAGACGATTTTGGAAAAACACAAAATGGAGTCGCCACCAATCTTTTTTGGCTAGGTGTGATTGGCCACCTAAAATCATTTATTTTTTTCAATAAAATCTTAAAATTAATTAAGGTTTATCAAAAAAAATAATTTTTGGTCTGCGAAAACAAAGTTTGGGTTCGGGAGTTCGGTTACGCGTGGGGAAGGATTAGCACCCCCACAACGCCCGTTAGAAAACGGTACCACTTAATCATGTATTATCTTTTGATCTTAATAAAATGGTCTTAATTAAACATTTAAAAAGAAATTCATTATTTTGAAATCAATTTGTTATTTGCTTATTATTTGAAACATTAAATTTTATTTTTATTTATGTTAAATTTATTTTTATTTGAAATAAATGAGAATCTTTTGTATTAAAAATTATTCCAAAATACCCCAATACTTTTGGTAGCATTTCGGATAATTTCCTCACCTAGAGATTTCTTAAGAATCGCTACTTGCGATTTCTATAGAATCTCATCCTCGGGAGATTCGCACTTATTTTTTTGAAATTTCATGAATGCAAATGATGCAATCAAAATATGGATGATGTACATGAGAAATCCATTATTTCATTTTATTATTTTTTAATTCATAAATTTTAGTTTTTATAAATGAAAATCCCTTATATTGAAAATTATTCCGAAGTACCCCAATACTTTTGGTAGCATTTCGGATAATTTCCTCACCTAGGGATTTCTTAAGAATCGCTACTTGCGATTTCTATAGAATCCCATCCTCGGGAGATTCGCATTTAGTTTGGAATTACAATGAATGCAAATGATGCAAACAAAATAGATGTGATGCACGTAAGAAATTTTATTTTATTTTTATTATCTTTTAATTCATTTATACTTATATTATTATTTTGTAATTTATTTATATTTATAAAATCTTACTTTTATTGAAAAATCATACTAAATATTCCAATACGCTGGTAACATTTAGCATATTTCTCTCACCTAGAGATTAGTTAGGAATCACTACTTGTGAATTCCGTAACATCTCATCATCGGAAAATCTTTAAACTTATACCTTGTATTTAATTTTTAATTGTTTTATTATCATTTATTTTCGAAGGTTAATTGTAACAATTTTGTACTTTTATTTATTTGTTTAAAAATTTTATTTATTTATTATTTGTTTATTAATATTAATTTATTTCATCGAACTAAAATTACTTGAATATCCCAATACGCTGGTAATATTCAAATATTTCATTTCGACCCTAAGGATTATCAGAGAATCACTACTTGTGATTTCTAAGAAATCCTATCATAGGATATTTTTTATATTTAAGATGTGTATTTACATTTATTTATTTATTTTGATTCCTAACTTTTTACTTATTTAAAGGTTTTTATTTCTATTCACTTACTATTTACCTATTTTTTTATATTATTATTTTTACTACCATTTTTATATTTATTTATTTTTTTATACTAAGACATCTTATTAATATTTTCTTTATATCGGAATAAAATCATTTGAATGTCCCAATACGCTGGTGACATTAAAGATTTTATTTCGATCCTAAGGATTATCAAAGAATCGCTACTTGCGATTTCTAAGGAATCCTATCATCGGAAATTTAAAATTTATTATTAAAATTTATATTTAAATTTATTTATTTTAAGTTTATATTTATCTACTTTTTACCCTTTTTTATTTATTTTATTATTATTTTTTTATATTTATAAGAAACTTTGATATCGAGATAAACAAATTAGATATTCCAATACGCTGGTAACATCTAATGAATTTTCTCGATCCTAAAAATTATCGAAGAATCACTACTTGTGATTTCTTCGAAATCTTATCATCGGAAATCCAAAATTTATTATTTGTATTTATCTTTTCATTTATTTGTTTTATTATTTTTTATATTACTTTATTTGTTACTTTTTTTTTTAAGCTCTCTTAATGATAAAAAAAATTACGTATGTGAAATTTTAACGTATTTAAAATACAAAGACAACTTTTTTGCAATCTCTTTTCTAAAGAAATATATTTTTATTGTAAATTTTTTTATCCAACCTAAAACTAAGTGCATGGATACATACAAACAAAGATGCATATAAATAAAATATATATATATATATATAAAAACTTGTCAACTTGTGTTATTTCCGTTTCTTTTTTATCATCACTGTTATTGCATGAAACAGAACCTACAAAGCATGAAGCAAAGAGTATACCTTGGCAAGATCTTTGTCTTTCTTCTCCACGCAGATTGCAACCTTCCTGGCTTTGCAAAGGTGACGTTGGGCAGGAACAAAACCGAGCAGGGTCTTCACGCGAGAATGGGGCAGCGGAGAGGAGTGCTAGCAGAGATAGATGGTGCAACAACAACGTGCAGCAGTGCGAGAGTGGCTTGGGACGATGCAGCAAGCAACGATGGTGAAGTGCAAGGAAGAAGACGCAGCACGCAAGGCAGTGAAGCAGGATGGATGATGCCAGTAACCGATATAGGTGTGTAATAGGTGCGGTAGCAGTGGACAGTCCCGAGTGACAGCAGTAGGAATGGCAACAGATGATGGTGGAGTGAGAAGGTGGTGGTGCAGTAAAGAATAGATGTAGGATGGATGCTTGAAGGTGATCTGGTTTAGAGATGAGGACAGGGCTTGAAGATGATGATGATGATGATGGTGGCTTACGGTGAAGCAGTATGATGATGCTGGGTGTGGAGCGGTGCAGTGGAGACCGGAACAGAATTAAAATATGATGAAGACGACTCTGGTTTGGCAAGGTGCGGCAGAGTCACTGGGTGCAAGGTGACAAGGACGTGGTGCGGTGCAACAGGTAACGGTGCTGTGGTGCAGTAAAGGACGCTTGGGACAGCAGCAATGGTGATGAGGAAGCGATGGTGGCTGGGAACGATGGTGGCTGTGCAAACGGGAAAGTCTGAGTGTGGTGGCCACGGGCCACGGACAGTGACACAAGGGTGTCGAAAATGCAGTGGGGTGATACAGCCGGTATTGATGCGAAGGACAGGAGTGAAGAAAAAGGCACAGCCAAAAGAAAAAAAAAAATGATCCCAGATGATGAATAGTGAAAGAGCCGTGAAAACCCTCCTTTTTCTGTCCCAGTCGTCTTTTTTTTCTGTGTAAAAAATCCCCCCTCAACCCTAGTAGACTCATCCTTTTTAAATGAGAAAAAGAAAGAAGAAAAAAAAATCCCTTTATCAATCCCACAATCATGGGATTTTATTGTTTATTTCCATTTGACCTTTCCATCTTTTATTATTTGTTTCCTTTTCATTATTTTTATTTTTGGTAATTCCTTGATCATTTCCTTAATTCTTTCTGTCTATTTGCACACCCTTGATTAAGGGATCTTGATTTGGGTTGACCTTTCATTATTTGAAGTTTCCATTTATACATAGCATTAATATTGATTCTCAATTTACTCTTCAATATATATTTTTTTTTATTGATTGCCAGCATCAAGTGCATTGATTTGGCTTTGGTTTTCATTTTGGGATTCCATTGTTCTTGTGTGGGATTTAGATAGGAAGAGGTTAAAGGTTTGCATGGGGTTTTAGGGTTTGCATGAAAAAGCATTGACGTATTTTTGTTTTGTGTTTTTTTTTTTTTAATTTTTTGTTTTTTTTTTATTTTCTTTACTATTTGTTATTATTATTATTATTATTTTTTTGCTCGGACAAAATTCGGTGTTTACAGTCTTTATGGTGCTGGAATTCTTCTTATCATGTTGTTTCAACATCATTAGTATATTTCTTGGTTTGACCATATTATTTGTCATATCGGCCACTATACCTTGCTCTTTCACCGTTAATCGACCAGCAAAGGAATGTCCTTCTAACTGTCTTGCAGCCAAATGGTTATGCATTCCATATACTACTTCGACTGCCCAATCATCGCCGCTCTCCAATTTCACCCCATGTAGCTCAAATTGACAATTGCACTTCTTTGTTCCCGTTCCCAAGCGACGGAATTCATCTCTATTTGATCTATACATTCCATACCGTTCACATGCAAGTTGAAGTCTAGGCTTTCTTCCGGGAACACCAACTTCGGATGATTTAATCACAATAACAAAACCTAGGTCTCTTCCAACCTCTCTAGCCCATGTGATCAAGGCATTTCTACTATTGAAAACCTGAACAAAAAAAATTTAATAATTAGTTTTTTTTACAGTATTTGTATTGAAACATTATATTAATTTTAAATATGCTTACCTTGTTAGTAGTAAATGCATAAGTGCAGTCAAATATTTCTTCATCCACACTATTGAATTCTTCATTGTACACTACTAGTTCTTTGTTACTCTGTAAATATTAAACAATTAATATTAAACAATTAGTACAATAAATAAAAAAAATTAATTATTACAATAAATTATACAAGGAATTAGTACAATTATTAAACAAATTATAAATTATATAATTATATAATTTATATAATAAAAATAATTAATTATAAAAATAAAAAAGAACAACAAGTGTGTGAGTGTGCGCAAGCCCAGCTTGCGCGCCGGTGGCCATCCTGCGCATGCTGTCTTGCGCATTGATGTCCATAGTGCGCAAGCTAGCTTGCGCGCGAGTGGCCATCCTGTGCAAGCTGGCTTGCGCAAGGGTGGCCATCCCATGCAAGCTGGATTGCGAGCCGGTGGCCATCCCGCGTAAGCTGGCTTGCATGAGATGCTAATCTCTGGCTTTTGGCTAATGAAAAAAATCCGAAAAAAACTCATCAAATCTTACCTCTTCTTTATCTCTTTCAGTTTCTTCACTTTCATACTCTTCATAGCTATCATAATAGCTACTCTCACTCATATTTTTCAATTTTTTTGAAGGAAAATAGAATATGATTGATGAAGAAAAATGAGAAATGGAGAAGACTGCAGCGGAAGGGAGAAGAGTGAATAGCAAAGTTGAAGCACGCAGCAGAGGGAAAAAAAGTGAGGGAAAATGAGTTGTAAAATCAATTTTAGTTTAGGATATTAAGGTCATTTTGCATTTGGATATTTTTGTCTTTTCTCATTTTGTAGTAGAAAGAGCAATTTTTGTAGTGAAATTAGAAGTCCTCGCCACTGGTAGAGAATTTCTATTCATACCCCACAATTTACTATTCCTACCCCAATTCATTTTTAAACAGTAAAAAAGAGTGACAAAATACCGAATTTACCCCAACTGCCACGATGCGCAAGTCTCACTTGCGCGACTCCTTTATTCATTTCTATCATCGTCTTTATCACTTAATCCTTCACAATAACAACAGAAGTAAAGCAATTTTCATTTCCAAGTTGTTTCGAGGAGCTAAACTGAAGATTTCAATTCATGACTAAGGTTACTCTCTTTTCTTATCTTCTTCTCCATCTTCTTTTTTTCTTTTACTTTTTTTAAATACTTTTAGGGTTTTTTTTCTCAATATTTATTTGCAGAAATTAGAAAACATAAAAGGGAAAAAATTGACTTCTTTTTCTACTTTAATTTCGTTGAAATAACCTTGAATTTTACTTGTTTATGTGAAAATAGTTTGCTTAAAAGTTTTTAGCGAGAAAATCCAGGGAAAGAAATGTGAACTTTCACGCAAGTTCAACTTGCACGAATTGTTCAAACTTGCGCTAATGGTTTGCGAGAAGGAAAGAAAGAGCCGGCAGTGATGGATAAAATAGTCTTTTAGCGTTAGGTATTGTTTGACATGGGATAAGTTTAGTAATTTGTAAGGTATGAATAGATTTTCCCCACCGACGGACTACCAAAATCTCAAAATCCCACATCACCCCCTTAAAATGCCATCTTCCTCCCCTAAACTCCACATCACTCCGCAAAACACCGCCAATGTCCTGTCAATCCACCCTCACCGCCACTGCCACCGCCGCCGACAAAACCCTGACACTAGATTCCACCCAACTTTACCTCACCGCCCTAAACTCTCCCGATCCCAACCTCTCTTTCCCCCCAATTCCCTCCTCTTTCCCTCACTCCAAACTCATCCCCAACACCCGCTTCCTCATTGACTCCTTCCGCTACCCCACCACCACCTTGTCAGCCGCCTACTTCCTCTCCCACTTCCACTCCGATCACTACTCCGGCCTCTCTCCTTCCTGGTCTAAAGGCATCATCTTTTGTTCCCGCCTCACTTCCCTCCTCCTCATCCAAACCCTTAAAATCCCACCACATTTTGTCTTCCCCTTACCTTTGAACGATCCCGTTCTATTAGATGGCTGTGAGGTTATTCTCATTGACGCCAATCATTGCCCCGGGGCGGTCCAGTTCTTATTCAAAGTTCCCACTAAAAATGGGAGCTTTGAAAGGTATGTTCACACGGGTGATTGTCGTTACTGTAATTCGATGAAGTTGAATAGTTATTTGAATGGATTTGTTGGTTGCGATGCGATTTTCTTAGATACTACTTATTGTGATCCGAAATTCGTGTTTCCTTCTCAAGAAGAATCAGTTGATTATGTGGTTAGTGTGGTAGATAGTATAGGAAAAGAATTTGAACAAAAGAAAGTTTTGTTTCTTGTTGCTACTTACGTTGTTGGGAAAGAGAAGATTTTGGTTGAGGTTGCACGGAGGTGTAAGAGGAAGATATGTGTGGATGGGAGGAAAATGGAGATTTTGCGCGTTTTGGGGTACGGGGACGATGGAACTTTTACTCAAGATGAGAGTGAGAGTGATGTTCATGTCGTTGGTTGGAATGTGCTAGGTGAGACTTGGCCGTATTTTCGGCCGAATTTTGTGAGAATGAAGGAAATTATGGTGGAAAAAGAGTATGAGAAAGTTGTTGGTTTTGTGCCGACTGGGTGGACTTATGAAGTCAAACGGAATAAATTTGCAGTGAGGTCTAAGGATACATTTGAGATACATCTAGTCCCATATAGTGAGCATTCTAATTATGATGAGCTTAGAGAATATGTAAAGTTTTTGAAACCAAAGAAGGTTATTCCTACTGTTGGTATGGACGTTGAGAAGCTTGACAGTAAGCACGCTGATAAACTGAGAAAGCATTTTGCCGGGTTGGTTGATGAAATGGCTAATAAGAAGGACTTCCTGATTGGTTTTCATCGTGGCAATTGTGAAAGTGTAGAAAAAATTGAAATAGATGCCAGTGCAGGCTTGAATGAGGAAAAGGACATGGTGAGCAAGCAAAATGTCTTGGAAATAAAAACAGTTGAGAGTAATGATATAGATACTACTTTGAGTGATCCAGCTTCTGTGCACAAACCTGATTCACATGATTCAACTATACTAAGTGAGGAGGAAAGAGAAAGAATCATTGAGGAATTTTGGGACTGTTTGCCCAAATGGGTCACCAGGGACCAGATATTAGATTTGCTTACCATATCAAGATGGAATATAGTTGAAGCAGTTTCTAATTTCTATGAATGCGAAATTGAGTTATGCGAGCAAGTCTCTGCTTTTAGAACTTCTGATCCTCCATCCCAGACCAGTTCATCTAACAATTCTGTGTCACTCTTACATTCAGGACCTTTCAGAAGTACCACTCATGAAAGTGCAAGCATTAATTTAAGTCAAGCCAGCAAGTCTTCTAGCTTAAAACTTTCAGTTCAAAGCAACTTATCTCCTGGCAAAAGGAAGAAAAAAACTGAGAGCAAGTCGAATAAGAAAGCAAAAAGTAACTCAAAATTGGAATCTAGGGGTTCAAAGCAACCTACAATAACAAGTTTCTTCAGTACACTTTTGTCTGATGACTGTAAAGGTGGTCAGACTGGTCGGAAAATTGAGGAATGCCATAAAGTTGGAAACACCTTGCCTAGTAATTTGACTAAATCATATGTAGAGAAAATAGATCAGTTTATTCAGATAATAAATGCCAAGGAATCATCAAGAAACTATGTGGCCACATTACTTGAGAAAACCCAAGGAGACATCAACAAGGCACTGGATTTATATTATAGTAATCCTGAGGTGAACGATGATGAGATTACAGAAGATTTGTTAGTGTCAAGCAAATCAGTTCATGTCCAGAGCTGTAATAATGATTGCTCTGGTGGCAAAAACAAACATGTGCCAGAGGAGTCAAGATGTATGGCAGATTCATCTTTGCAAAGACAATCAATGGAAAATGTTGACACAACTCTTGTATCATTGCCGCCTGATAAATATAAACCCATAGAGCATGGTTGGTGTCAAGAATTTGTTTTATTTTGCTATTTTCATAGTATGGTATCTTGAAATTCTACTAATTCTGGAGTATGGTAGCACATATTTAGAATTTTATTTTATTTTTAACACATGGCAGATTTCTTTGGATTATAATAGTTTTACTGCATCTTTGGCGTCTGTCTCTTTTAAAGGCAAGTTCATAGAACTTCTCAGCTTATTCATAAAATGCTACTGAGATGTCTATGCAGCATGCTGGAGGTGTGGTCAGCCTGCTCCGTATGTCCATCTTGCACGGACTTTTGACCTGGTTGGGGGTCAAAAGGGCAAGATCAAAGCTACTTCTATGCTTTGCAACATGTTTAGAAGGTTGGTGAAGATTGTATCTTACTATTTGTGTATGTTCATGGTTGTGGAATCAAAGTTTATGTTGCATTACTTATAACTGACTTCCTAACAACTTTTCGTTTATGTTTTCTTTCAACCAGTTTGCTGGCCTTGTCCCCAGAAGATGTGCTGCCTGCTGTGTATCTGTGCACCAACAAAATTGCTGCTGACCATGAAAATATTGTTAGTCCACTTCACCTGTTCTCCTGTTGTTATCCTCCTTTTTTCTGTTCCACACAGTAATTAATTCTTGCTATTTCTCAAGATAATTTTTCCCTCAAATTTTACTACGGTAGATCACCTAACAACTAAGAAACAGGATTTCAGGAGAGATATAATATAGCTGCTAAGGACAATAAACAAGATACGCTCGTGTTGTATCACTGATGCAGGAATTAAATATTGGAGGAAGTTTGGTTACATCTGCACTGGAAGAAGCTTGTGGGACTAGCCGGTCGAAAATAAGGGATATGTACCATGATATGGGTGATCTTGGTAGGGGTAGATAACTCTTGTTTTAGTGTTTTGTTTTCTGTTGGTCTTTTCTTCCCATAATTATTTTTGGAGACCTTTCTTAACACCCTATTTTGGTCAAAGGTGATGTTGCATTGGCATGCCGGCAAACTCAAACTTTACTTGCTCCTCCACCACCACTATTGATTAGGGATGTATTTTCTGTGCTCCGGAAGATAAGGTATGAACATCCTAGTATGGATCTTGCAATAAAAATTATTATGAAATTAATGAAATGTTGATGCCATGACCAGATACTGACTTGTTTCCAGAGATGAATGAAATTTAGAGGAGTGTCATATTAATTTGCAGTACCTAGAAAATTCACATTCCTGGATTTCGGTGGTGAGAAATTCATAGAGAACTTGCCACATCATTGTTTCAATCAAAAGAATTGATTTTCTAGGTCACTTGACAAATGAGAAGCAGAATGTTATTGCCACTCTGCTGATGATAGACAAAGGATTGTGCCCTTATAGATCTAATGTTCTATATGATGTCGTAAAATAACTTATGGATCAAATAATGATTCATTGGCACTTGAGTGCTAGATGCATATGATTATGCCTGCAGAAATAGTACCAAACCAAGTCCTTGCCAGAGCCTTTTTTTTTTTGAAAACAAGAGAAATTCAGTTAAAATTTTCCATTTATTAGTATCCATTTGGACCATTTTAAAATCTGATTAATGTAGCTAGGTGGGCTTAACATTTTATTTTGTATTATTTTAATATTTGTAATGTATATTCTTTCTATCTCAGTTTCCTCATATAGCATTTATCAGTTTACAAACAGGCAGTGGCAGTACTGTCCGGAAGAAAAACCTTATTGTGAATCTTATGTGTTCGTGTAGAGAGAAGGAGATGAAATTTCTAGTGAGAACTTTGGTAAGATTCTGAAAATGCACTTTGCCTTGTATGTTATGTGGGCAATTCTTGTTTTGATTTAAGTAATTATCTAATATGCAACAGTTGCGAAAAGAACAGAAGGTTACTTAGTTTATTTGAATAGGCAGTGATTCTTTTCTTATATCCCAAAACTATGTTTCAGAACACTTAAAAATTTCTTTGTTTAGCTGTTTGCAAGAAATTCATATATCCTGCGAATAGTCGGTGATTCTTTTCTTATATCCCAAAACTATCTTTCAGAACACTTAAAAATTTCTTTGTTTAGCTGTTTGCAAGAAATTCATATATCCTGCAGTATTGTTAAATCACATTTATGTGTATCAAGGTACTTGGTAGTGTGGTTAGTAAATTTATTGATAACATTCGTCTATGAAGTACTGCTAAAGAATGCAATACTGAAATTTGAAAACAGAATATGAGACTGAAAATTTGAAACAGAACAGCTAGAACTTTCTATTCTGGCTTACTTCTTTTTATTCCTCAAATAGGGGCTCTTATATAAAGATAATACCCACAATAAATCAGAGATAACATTCCTAAATATCAGCTGATAATCTCAGCCTTATCTAAATTTAAAATAATGCAATAAAACAGGAGAGATAATCTTCTGTTTAAATTAAAACTCATCCCTGAAAAAAAAGTAATCCTGAAACTCTAAATATTTCAACACTCCCCCTCAAGCTGGGTTGTAAATATTAATCATACCCAGCTTGTTTACAAAATTATCAAATGACACCCTAGGCAAACCTTTAGTGAAAATATCAGCCACTTGATAGCTTGTAGAAATGTATGATAGATTAATGATGCCTTCCTCAATTTTCTCCTTAATGAAATGTCTGTCAATCTCCACATGTTTAGTCCTGTCATGATGCACTGGATTTTTGGCTATACTGATGGCTGCTTGATTGTCACATAACATCTTAAATGATTTATCTGTAGACAGCTTTAGTTCATAAAGGACTCTTCTTATCCACATTCCTTCACATACAGCCAAAGCCATAGCTCGAAATTCTGCTTCAGCACTTCTCCTTGCCACCACAGACTGTTTTTTACTCCTCCATGTGACTAGATTCCCCCATAGAAAAGTACAATACCTGGTGGTGGATCTTCTATCGGTTACTGATCCTGCCCAATCTGCATCTGAGAACACTTCAACCTCTCTACTACTTCCTTTCTTGAAGAATAGACCTTTACCTGGAGTCATCTTTAAATAATGTAGAATACGATACATGGCCTCAAGATGCTCTTCATTTGGATTGTTCATGAATTGACTAACAACACTCACTGAGAAGCCAATATCAGGACGGGTATGAGATAAGTAGATGAGTCTTCCAACAAGTCTCTGGTATCTCTCTTTGTTGACTGGGGCACAATTCTCCTTTAACCCAATTTTACAGGTTGTATCCATGGGTGTATCTATAGGTTTACACCCTAACATACCTGTTTCTTTCAGCAAATCCAAAGTATATTTTCTTTGTGACACCATGATGCCCTTCTTTGATCTTGCAACTTCCATCCCTAGAAAATAACGCAGTTGTCCCAAGTCCTTAATTTCAAACTCTTTGGCCAACAGAATCTTCAATCTAGCAATTTCTTCTAGGTAGTCTCCAGTCAATATAATATCATCAACATACACAATTAACATAGCAATTTGACCTGTAGAAGAATGTTTAGTGAAGAGTATGTGATCGGCTTGCCCCTGTTGGAATCCATGGTGTTTGAGTACTCGAGTGAATCTATCAAACCATGCACGAGGTGATTGCTTCAAACCGTAGAGAGACTTAAGTAATTTGCACACAAGATGTGGACTCCTTTCATCCTTAAAACATGGTGGAATCTCCATGTACACTTCCTCTTCTAAATCACCATTTAGGAAGACATTCTTCACGTCTAGTTGTTGCAATTCCCAATCAAGATTAGCTGCTATTGATAGAAGTATCCTTACTGTGTTTAGCTTAGCAACTAGTGCGAAAGTCTCTTGGTAATCAATACCATAGGTTTGAGTGTAACCTTTGGCAACCAATCTAGCCTTATATCTGTCGATACCGCCATCTGCTTTATACTTCACATTGAATATCCATTTACATCCTACTGGGGTTTTTCCATTTGGAAGTTTCACCATTTCCCATGTACCATTCTTTTCCAAGGCTCGTATTTCCTCCTTTACTGCTTGTTCCCACTCTGGAGTCTTGAGTGCTTGTTCTATGGTCTGCGGAATCTCAACAAGTGATAATTTAGTAGTAAAGGCTTTAAACTTGGAGGACAACCTTTCATAAGACAAAAAATTAGAAATTGGATGTTGAGTGCATGCTTTAATCACTTTCCTTCTAGCAATTGGGATATCAAGATCATCGCCCATAGAATCACAAAGAGGAGTTTCAGAGTTACCTAATGTAGATTTCATGTTGTTGGAGCTCGATTCAGATTCATGGGTTTGCTTTGGAGTAGGTTTGGACTCTACCCCCTTTTGGACTCGTGATCTTCTAGAATAGACTTGAAGTTTCTTGTTGTTTGCAACTGATTCATTTGGCCCATGATCAAATTCAGGTAAGGGGCTGCTTTGAGGAGGTTGCTGTTTGGTTTCTGGTAAGGGGTTGTTTTGAGGAGGTTGCTGCATTATTTCTGGTTCGGTTTCAGGTAAGGGGCTGTTTTGAGGAGGTTGCTGTATTATTTCTGGTTCAATTGGTAACAAAAACTGATATTCATGTTGCTGTCTTGTAACATGATTCTCCCCCCGAATATCAGTTTTAGTGAAGTAGGGCTGGTTCTCAATAAAAGTAACATCCATGGTGGTGTAGAACTGATGAGTAATGGGAGAGTAGCATTTGTACCCTTTTTGATTGGAAGCATAACCTAGAAAGATGCATTTTATGGATTTGGGGTCAAGTTTGCTACGATGTTGGGAATGATCATGGATGAATGCAGTGCAGCCAAATATTTTGAGTGGGAGGTTTGAGAGAAGTCGAGTTTGTGGGTAAAATTGGAGAAGGGAATGATATGGGGTTTGGAAGTTTAGAGGACATGAAGGCATTCGGTTAATTAGGTAGGTGGCTGTGAGAACGCCTTCTCCCCAAAATTGTTTTGGAACATTATATGTGAACAGTAGTGAACGGGCAATATCAAGGAGATGGCGATTTTTCCTTTCAGCAATCCGGTTTTGTTGAGGGGTGTCAACACATGAACTTTGATGGATAATGCCATTAGCTAATAGGTAGTTGTTAAGAACAGAGTTAAAATAGTATTTGGCATTGTCAGTTCTAAGAATTTGGATTTTGGTTTGGAACTGAGTTTGGATCATCTTATGAAAATTTTCAAAGATTGCACGTGTTTCAGATTTTTCTTTCATGAGAAAAAGCCAAGTAATCCTAGTGTGGTCGTCTATGAAAGAAATGAACCATCTTGCACTTGAGATATTTTTTACTCTAGATGGTCCCCAGATGTCACTATGTATAAGGGTAAATGGTTGGGATGATCTATAAGGCTGAGTATGGAATGTTGTGCGTGTTTGTTTGGACAAATGACAGATCTCACATTGAAAGGGACCTTGATTTTTGCTAAACAAAGATGGAAACATTTTTTTCATGTAGGAGAAAGAAGGATGACCCATGCGATAATGCCATAAAGTCACTACACTAGGATTATTAGAACTAGAGAAAACATGATCAAGGTTAGAAAAAGCATTGCAAGCAGTTTGATCTTTGAGCTTGAAGGAATCAGTCCTTAGGAGATATAGGCCGGCCCTCTCTTTAGCATTGCCAATCGTCTTCCCCGATTTCAAGTCCTGAAATTCACACCAAGTTGGGTAAAATTTTGTGATACAATTCATATCCTTTGATAACTTACTAACTGAGAGTAAATTGCATTTCAGGTTAGGAATATAAAGGACAGAATTTAGGACTAAATTTTTTGAGACAACGACAGTTCCAACTCCAGTGACTGTAGATAATGAGCCATCAGCAATTTTTACTGAAAGGCCTTTCAGACACGGGCGAAGGTGTTGGAAAAGTTTCACATTACTAGTCATGTGATCTGATGCTCCGGAGTCAATGATCCAATCACTATTTCTATCAACCTCTGCATTAAGAGCATTTAGATAATTACCTCTCTGAGCAACTAAGCTTGTACCAACAACTGAACTAGGCTGAACCTTTTGGATTAATTGTTGGAGGATGTCTAATTGCCCCTTTGTGAATGCAGTACACTTGGTGGAAGCAGTTGTAGTAGGCTTGACGGTGACTGGTACCAATCCAATGGAACCTGAGGTGATTTCAGCCAGTGTTATCGATAGCGAATAGCGGACAATAGCGGTAACCCCAAAATCCGCTATGAATGCATAGCGGATAGCGTAGCGGCCGCTATTGACACAATAGCGGCCATAAATTTTTTTTATAAAAAATATATCTAATTTAATAGAAAACAAAATAATGACCATAATAGCTCATAAAAATTACACAAAGCATTCAAATAATGTTCTCAAGCCAATAAAACCATTGCAAATAACAAGTTATCAAGTCACATAAGATGATAAAACTCTAAATGAAGTCACATAAGACGATAAAACTCAAGCATAAACACAAATAAAGTCCCAAATTCTAACTCACTATAATGCCTTTTTCTCTCTCAATCAGCTCCCTTTAAAATTCTTAATCCAATTTTAAACTGTAGAACTAATTTTAGCTGGCTACATACAATCAACTAAAAGACAAAATTTTAAAACCGCCTATAAGTCACTAAATAGATGAGCTAAGACCAAGGTTGGCTCCCAGGAGTTCCCTCTTGACCACTATCTTTTATTTATCCTTTTCAGCTAACAAAATCCCAAGAAAGCAGACTACTTGTTTGGCTGTCCTACTAGGATCATGTTCAAGAAACCCAGAAAAGAATTTTCTAGCTATATTGGAAATCCAACATTCTCCAACATTCTAACACTATGTTTTAGATTTTACAGTTTCCCATATATCCAAATTCAACATCATGAAGGTGACAAAAAGACCATATTTTACTGAAATTCACATCAGAGAGACAAAAACAAAGGTCAGTCATACCCTCTACAATCAATGCCTAGTTAATAAAAATCAGGCAAAACCAAAATGAAGGTTTTTGCTTTTTAGTTTAATATTTAATAAAAAAAAGTTCATTTAAAACAATTTTATGTACAGTAAAAAATGAGCTGTAATAAAATTAATCTTAAAAAAAGGCTTAAAAGACTTAAATACCCTTAAATACAATAAAATCATTGGCTGAAATTAAATCAAGAAAAAAAAATATGGTTAAATGGACATTTCACCAAAAATGCAGAATAGCGCCGCTATTGGCCGCTATGCGCTATCTGCTATTGCGGCCGCTATTGGCCGCTATTGGCCGCTATTACAAAAACGCTACGCTATTTATGTTGTCGTAGCGGTAGTTAAATTTCCGCTACGCTATGCCGCTATAGCGGCCGCTATGGCCGCTACTGACAACACTGATTTCAGCAAATGTTTGTTTGCCTGAAGCCATACTGTACAGTGGAAAAGAAGATGGATCAGACCTGCTCTGATGCCATTAAGAATGCAATACTGAGATTTGAAAACAGAATATGAAACTGAAAATTTGAAACAGAATAGCTAGAACTTTCTATTCTGGCTTACTTCTTTTTATTCCTCAAATAGGGGCTCTTATATAAAGATAATACCCACAATAAATCAGAGATAATATTCCTAAAAATCAGCTGATAATCTCAGCCTTATCTAAATTTAAAATACTGCAGTAAAACAGGAGAGATAATCTCCTGTTTAAATTAAAACTCATCCCTGAAAAATAAGTAATCCTGAAATTCTAAATATTTCAACAACTGCTATACTGGTGGTTTTGTGGCAATTTGTAGTGGAGAAAGATGGTCATTAAAAGTGATATTTTGGAGTGAGCCTCGTCTCTTGCTAGAGAAGAACCTGAAAAGCTTTTGCACCAGTATCTATAAGAGCCAGTTCTGATTGGCTCACATTCTGATTGGTGATCTGATAGTTGAGATGAGATAATTTATTTAGAATTTGAAGGCTTTTATTTGCAAGATGCTATTCTTTGGATTGCTGTAGTTAAGTGCTGTTGATGGTTTTGTCATGGATGCTGCTTTAGTATTTTAATAATCTAGAAGCTTATGAAGTGTCTAAAGACATACAGGTTGTCTGTAAACCTGGGAAAGTGAGTTTCTTTGTCTGCCAGAAGGGAGTTTAGGTGCATTTGATCAGCTTTTATCAATTTGAATTTCCTTCAATTGGTGGTAGATGTGATCAAAGCACACATTATGTTTTGCTGTTATTTTAGCATGCTCATTGTTCTCTGTGATTGACATTGGGGTTTTCAATGGTAGAATTCTCAACCTTCTCATGCTTGATAATGATATGAATTAGCAATTTTCTTGGAGGCATGATAAGATCTTTGAATTTGTGCATTTTGTAAACTTCATGAGCACGAATGAAGGATTCCTTGTGACCATAATTCTTAAAATGCTGTAGGAGCATTTAATTACTTTGCATTGTCTTCTGTTTCTAAAATCGTGGAACATACAGGTCAGGAATTTGCGAATTGGAGCAATGATGAAAACAATTCTGCCTGCATTAGCTCAAGCAGTTGTCATGAATTCCTCTCTTAATCTTTATCATGAAGGGATGGCAGATGGTCTAAAAGAGAAGCTTCAGGTTTGGTACTAATCATATATTAATAAGTAAATTGACTTTACAATATCAGATTGATTTTGAAAATAATTTAATATCAAATAGTAGATCTTTTAATGAAGACTTGATGTTTACATGATTAGATTTTTCTTTAAAAACAAAAATCAAAGTGACAATAGATGGGCATTAGAGCTTCATAATTTATTGCAGGGGACAACATGGTGAAGCTTAGCAATTTTTTGTGTTTGTTGGTTTAGACCATACCACAGTAGGTGAGAAAATATAAAAAAAATGAGTGACCTAACTTTTACACCCTCCCCAAACCCAACCCAACAAAGGAGAAAAGGAAAAGAAAGTAAAGGAAAGAATGAATCTGTTGATATTGTGCTGTTTGGATCGAACTGCCGTCCTCCGCAAAAAATCATGCTAGCAAAGGCATCTACTAGATTTTTCTGCGTATGAATAATAATGTTTTCAGGATTGCTTATTTATATTCCAGGGATCATCTATTTTCTATTTCTATTTGTGATTTGATCTTTGGGTTACTTGTCAGGATCTTTCTGCAGCAGTAATCGAAGCATATAATGTACTTCCAAATTTGGTAAGTGATATGCATTTTTGAAGAAAGTAAAAGAACAATTTGGTATTTTTACTATATTACTTTTATGAAAAATACAGCCTTATTTGTAGGATATAAATAGCTGAAGAGACATGCCTCAAACAGCTAGGTTATTCAAAAACAGAATCTAAATTACTGCAGGGATATTCTCCTAAAGATCAGGGAGAATATCTACTAGAAAAGGATAATTACAGGAGAGTTATCTCTCCTAAAAATCAGGGAGATTATCTGTCAGCAAAGGAGGAGAGAAATCCTCCTCTAGAATTCTACACTCCCCCTCAAGCTGGGTTATGAATGTCAATCATGCCCAGCTTGGACTTCAAACTAACAAAACTGTTTCTTGGTAGGGCCTTGGTGAGAATATCTGCAGTTTGGTAGCTCGTAGGAATGTAGACCAACTTAATCAAACCTCCTTCTAACTTTTCTTTAATAAAATAGCAATCAATCTCCACATGCTTTGTCCGGTCATGGTGCATTGGATTCTTTGCGATGTTTATAGCTGCCTTGCTATCACATTGTAACACCATAGGACTGCTCATAGGCACCTTTAATTCTCTTAGCATTCGCTCTAGCCATATTCCCTCACATATGCCATGACACATAGCTCTTAGTTCAGCCTCAGCGCTGCTCCTAGCTACCACTGTTTGTTTTTTATTTCGCCATGTGACCAGGTTACCCCACACATAGGTGCAATATCCCGTAGTTGATCTTCGGTCTTCTAGAGAACCAGCCTAGTCTACATCAGTAAGAATTTCAAGACCCCTATTTGTAGTCTTCTTAAAGCACAATCCTTTTCCTGGACTGTTTTTGAGGTACCGAAGAATTCGTAGTACAACTTCCATATGCTTTTTAGTTGGACTATTCATAAATCTGCTAACCCATCCGACTGCAAACCCGATGTCTGGTCTAGTGTGAGCTAGATATATAAGTTTGCCTACTAGCCTTTGGTACCTACCCTTGTCCGTCAAAGAACTCACTTCCTCCATCTCAGATTTTCTTGTTGGATCCATGGGGGTATCAGCCGGTTTGCAGCCAAGCATCCCAGTTTCCTTTAAGAGGTCAAGAGTATACTTTCGTTGAGAAATCAAAATGTCTTCTTTTGATCTAGCCACCTCCATGCCGAGGAAATATCTAAGCTGACCTAGATCTTTAATCTCAAATTCTTGTGCCAAGAAACTCTTCAAATGGTCTATTTTCTCTGTGTGATCATCGGTCAAGATAATGTCATCGACATAGACTATTAGGATGGCCCTTTTTCCATCAAGAGAGCTTTTAATAAACATAGTGTGGTCTGTTTGACATTGAATGAACCCGTGTTTCTTCACCACCTTAGTCAATCTCTCGAACCAAGCACGAGGAGATTGTTTAAGACCATATAAAGACTTTTGGAGGTTACACACTCGGCCAGAATTTTCTTGAGTTTCAAAACCAGGTGGAATTTCCATGTAAACTTCCTCTTCCAGCTCACCGTTCAGAAATGCATTTTTGATATCTAGTTGATGGAGAGGCCAATCCAGATTAGTTGCAAGTGATAACAAGACACAAACTGAGTTTAGCTTGGCAACAAGGGCGAATGTCTCCTCATAGTCAATGCCATAGGATTGGGTGAATCCTTTAGCAACAAGTCTAGCCTTGAACCTATTTACACTCCCATCTGCATTATGCTTAACAGGGAAGACCCATTTGCACCCAATTGGTTTCTTCCCTGCTGGTAGATCAATAATTTCCCAAGTTGAATTCTTCTCCAAGGCTAGGATTTCTTCCATGACCGCTGCCTTCCATTTTGGTTGAGTAAGCGCTTCTTGCACATTCTTGGGAATTTTTATTTCTGTTAGAGAGGTCACAAATGCTCTAAAGTTGGGAGACAACCTGTCATATGAGATAAAGTTTCCAATAGGATGTTGGGTGCATGATCTTACACCCTTTCTCAAAGCTATTGGCTTGTTAAGATCATCAGTAGTCTCAACCAAAATTGATTCAGTAGGAGTATTAGAAGTGTTACTTGTGTGAGTATTCTGAGTTTCAAGACCGGGTTCAGATTCTTGGTTTTGCCATGGCAATGTGTGGTCCTCTGTCTCCCTTTGAGTTTTCTGTTTCCTGGAATAGACAAGTAATTCTTTTCCTTTCACCTGTGTAGTAGGGTCAGGGTCTGGGTTATTTGAAGAATCAAGTTGTGGTGTGGTGTTTAGCTCAAGGTGTGGCTCAACCAAGTTGGGAAATAGTGTTGGAAAAAGAAAGGATGAGGACGGCTTAGGTTCAAGAAACTCAGTTCTATCCCAAAGATGATATTCCCTGGTGATTGGGTTCTCCCCCTGAATGTCAGATTTGGGATAATATGGTTGATCTCAAAGAAAGTGACATCCATGGAGTTATAAAATTTCTTTGTGGTAGGGGAATAGCATTTGTAGCCCTTTTGTTGTGGGGAGTAACCAAGAAAGATACATTTTATGGCTCTTGGGTCTAACTTACTGCGATGTTGTTGATGGATGTGGACAAATGCTGTGCAACCAAAAACTTTGGTAGGAATGTTGGATAGAAGACGAGTGTTAGGATAGGTGGTTAGGAGTTTATTGCTTGGTGTCTGGAAGTTTAACACACGAGATGGCATCCGGTTAATGAGATAGGTGGCTGTGAGAATTGCCTCTCCCCAAAACTGTTTTGGAACATGTGTTGTCATCATCAAGGATCGGGCAACTTCCAGGATGTGCCTATTCTTTCGTTTAGCCACTCCATTTTGCTGAGGAGTGTCAACACATGAACTTTGATGTATGATGCCTTGCTCTAGTAGGTATGAGCCAAGTTTTGAATGGAAATATTCCCTTCCATTGTCTGTTTTAAGAACTTGAATTTTTGCCTGGAATTGTGTTTGTATCATATTGCTGAAATTCTGAAATATTTGTCCCACTTCAGATTTTTCTTTCATCAAAAAGAGCCAAGTGATCTGTGTGTCATCATCAATAAAGGTGACAAACCATCTAGAACCTGTGATGTTATTTATCCTAGACGGTCCCCAAATGTCACTATGTATCATTGAGAAAGGGTGAGAAGGCTTATAGGACTGATTTGGATAGGAATTACGGGTATGTTTAGATAGCTGGCAAACTTCACACTGAAAGGACTTTTCATGATTATTGAATAAAGAGGGAAAAAGTTTTCTTAGGTACACAAAGTTTGGATGTCCTAATCGATAGTGCCATAACATTATGGCACTATCCTTAGAAGCTACACAAGAAATCTTTTGGGCTGTCTTTTCGGGCACATCAACTCTCAGAAGATAGAGACCCGCACACATCCTAGCATTGCCAATCGTCTTCCCCGAGTCCAAAGCTTGAAATTCACACATATTTGGAAGAAACTTAGCAACACAATTGAGATCCTTGGTTAACTTGCTTATAGACAAAAGATTGCAATTTAAATTTGGAACAAACAAAACTGAATCAAGTACTATGTCTTTAGATATCACAACCGAACCTATACCAGCCACCTTAGAGTATGTTCCATCTGCAATTCGTATTGTGGTATTATCATGACAAGTGGTATATTTATGAAACACCGTGGCATCTCCAGTCATATGATCGGATGCCCCTGAGTCCACAATCCAAGATTGTATATTTCCCCATCTAGCATTAAGAGCTGTTAGGAAGTTACCTTTGTGTGCAACATTTCCCCTGCTATCTCTGTCTTGTGAAGAACTAGGTTTCCAATCAACAGGTTCAGGATTTGGCACAGTTTCAGAGGTGACACTTTCTGTGCCATTGGTCATGGCTGATCTTGGGTATTTGGTCATGGCTGGTATGGCTGATTTCAAGATTTTTAAGAGAAGAAACGGCCCAGATCTTGCTCTGATGCCATGAAGAAAATAAAAGAACAATTTGGTATTTTTACTATATTACTTTTATGAAAAATACAGCCTTATTTGTAGGATATAAATAGCTGAAGAGACATGCCTCAAACAGCTAGGTTTTTCAAAAACAGAATCTAAATTACTGCAGGGATATTCTCCTAAAGATCAGGGAGAATATCTACTAGAAAAGGATAATGATAGGAGAGTTATCTCTCCTAAAAATCAGGGAGAATATCTCCTAAAAATCAGGGAGATTATCTGTCAGCAAAGGAGGAGAGAAATCCTCCTCTAGAATTCTTCAATTTTGTATCAAATTTTTAGTATATGATATTTACTTAAATCTTACAGCTCCAGAATTTCCATATCCACCTTATGACAGTGATTGCATATAATATATGTATTATGTGTGTGTTAATGTGTATGCATGCATTATTTTGCTCTTGCGATCTTTGTTTATTATATATTATAGTCTGTTTCATTTTACTTTATGCATTGCACAAGCCAGATTTTTCCTTCTCTCCATTCTTTTGAAAACAACATAAGGTAGATTATGTTTGTTTTGCTGTACATTTATGCTGATGATGCATTGTTAACAGCATTTGGTTGTTCCTTCACTAATGAAGGAGGGGGTTGCATTTTCATCATCAGCATTGTCAATGGTTCCAGGAATACCTATTAAACCAATGCTCGCAAAGTATGTATGCATGTTACTCCTTGTTTTTTAATATGTATGAAAGTGTACTAATATTGTTGCCTATGGGTGGTGGTGTTCTCCATGATGGTAGAATTTCTAATGGGGTTCAAGAAGCGCTGAGGCTTTTTCAAAACAAATCTTTTACATGTGAATATAAGTAAGCTCTTTTCTCTCTTCTCTCTCCTTTTTTTTTGATGGATTATATACATTTCCTTAAGTTTATAAGTGCATTATTTGTTATATTTGGTATGGAAGGAACAAAGAAGGCTAATATACCTACCTAATTTTTGTTATTGTGTTTTACTGAGTTAGGAGCAGAGTGTAATCATCATCATCATCAGGGCCTTTATCTCAATACTGTGGTAGGCTATGTAAATCAATATATGACCTCACGCTAAGTCATCAGTATGAATTTTCCTCCTCCACTCATTCTTATCTAAAGCAATTTGTTCATTCAACTCCCATTTAGCCATATCTTTCCGGATTACTTCTTTTCAAGTTTTCTTCGGTCTTCCCCTAGCCTTGACCATTTTTACATCATTCATAACCTCCACTCTTCCAATGAGAGCATCTATAGGTCTACATTGTATGTGTCCAAACCAACGTAAACGACTTTCACTCATATTGTCTTCAATAGGTGCCACTCCAACTTTTTAGCGAATATTTTCATTTCTATTCTATCTTTTCTCATATATCCACACATTCATATCAGCATTTGCATATCTGCTACAACCATCTTCCGTGTATGCAGTCTTTTAGTTGCCCAACATTCACTGTTATTTTGCAATGTTGGTCTAACAATTGTCCTGTAAAACTTGCCTTTCAACCTTTCAAGTATTCCTTTGTCACAGAACACATCTGTAGTGCTTCTCCACTTGCTTCAATCAACCTATATCACTATGGGTCACATCACTATCGATCTCTCCATCTCTCTGTACAATCAATAGGATCAGAGTATAATATTTTTGTTTTTTAGCTAGATTCTTAATTTCTGTGATAATTCGTAGTTGATATAGATGAAATCGGTGAGGTTTTTGTGACAAACTATTATAGACAGTGAGAGTTTGCAATAATATTTAGCTATGACTGTATATGCCTTATGACAAGAGGGAAGAAGATGTAATGGTAATATGTTTTATGTGCGTTAGAAGAATGCAGTGCTTAGGAGAAAGAAAAGGAGGAAAAAACAAGAGGGGGGGATATGGGGAATATGATGTGTGAAGGATCATTCCATACCATTACATGTTTACATGGCCAAAGATTCTGTAGATTTCGTTATCTCCTGTAGAAACATGCCCTATTAGTTGAAGTTAAGCTGGGTGAACGATGACAGTTCTACACTGCATTATTCAATGAAGGCTTTATTGTCTTATTTCTTGACATTCGACTCTTTAGGGCTATACTTTACCATATTGAGATTATTTTCTTCCTACATTCTTCTGTTCACCCTATTAGTTGAAGTTAAGCTGGGTGAACGATGACAGTTCTACACTGCATTATTCAATGAAGGCTTTATTGTCTTATTTCTTGACATTCGACTCTTTAGGGCTATACTTTACCATATTGAGATTATTTTCTTCCTACATTCTTCTGTTCACCCTATTAGTTGAAGTTAAGCTGGGTGAACGATGACAGTTCTACACTGCATTATTCAATGAAGGCTTTATTGTCTTATTTCTTGACATTCGACTCTTTAGGGCTATACTTTACCATGTTGAGATTATTTTCTTCCTACATTCTTTTGTTCACTCAATGTAGTTGAATTTATTCTTGAATGGCATTAGTTGGGTAACCGAGTGGAAGGTATATCTTGTAGTTTTCTCATGATTCTTCTGCATATCTTGGTTTTCTCATATATTTGGTATGACCGAGTGGTTCCATGTGCATGTAATTTTCAGATATGATGGTCAGCGTGCCCAAATTCACAAATTGGCTGAAGGAACAGTTCGTGTCTTTTCACGAAATGGGGATGAAACAACATTAAGATTTCCTGATTTAATTAATACAATTAAGGAGTCTTGTAAGCCTGCTGCCCTTACTTTCATATTGGATGCTGAGGTAAGATTGTCTAGCGGCAATATGCCTTCTTCTTTGAGATTGGCATTTTCCTCTTATGTCCTTGTGGTTATTCTTTCAAACCTAATTGAGCTGCAGTGCATCTCAGAGGGAGAAAATACACTTTTATGTTGCTAATATGGTCTTTCGTTCTGGCTTCAGGTTGTTGCTATAGATAGGAAGAATGGTCACAAGCTCATGTCCTTCCAAGAATTATCTTCAAGAGAGAGGGGGAGCAAAGATTCTTTGATCACACTTGACAAAATAAAGGTTTTATTTATTTTCTCTTGTTAACTTTACATGATTATGGTTTACTGCTCTTTTGGCAAGTATCCAAGTCTGATGATGCAAGCTTCAAGCATAAAGTAAATTGAAAGCAAACTTGTCACAGGGAATCTGCATAGCTGTTTCGCTTTATTGTTATTTGAGATACATAGTGTTTTTCTAAATGGTGTTAAAAGCCCTTTCAATATAAATTTTTATATATTTCACATTCAAAATATATATATATATTTCACATTCAATCTTCTCTTATAACTTTTATTTCCTGTACGATGAAGTTAAATTTGAGGTTTCTTTTTAATACCATTGCTACATGCAGGTTGACATTTGCGTATTTGTGTTCGACATCATGTTTGCTAATGGACAGCAGTAACTATCTTGAACCTCCTCTTGAAATTGTATTGAGTTTTTATTCTTGACATGCATCTGTGTAGATATGTAGACTACAAAGTCCAGGACAAGTTGTAGCAAGAGTATTTTCTGATTCTATGAACTCAAATAGTGGGAGTGTTCCTATGAGCACTAGTAATGAATTAATCTTCACATGACATTTGGTATAATTTGAATAAGAATAGACTTTTCCATATGTTTATCAGTTGTATATCTTTCCTCAGTGCCACTTTAATTGACAAAATACATGAACTTGAACATGATAGAGATTTATATAATAATGGAAATTTGGCTAGTGATATTATTACCTTCAAAATGGGCATTCCTTAAATGCATTTTATTTCAATCATGTTGAATTCACCTTGACCACAAACATTTTTCCTTCCTGACAAAAACAATTTCGAAAGTTCTTCTAATTATCCCAATAGCTTGCCAAATTTTGAATGCCATATAGGTTGTAGTTTCAACTGCATTACAAACTACTTCATTTAAATAAAACAGCTTGAGTGCCACACCTCTCATTTCATAAATTAACATGAATTTCATGCAGTTTAGATTTATTCCTTCATCAGAAGACCTATTTAATTGTATCGGATGTTCTTGTGACATGGAGACTTATTAGCAATTTAGTACAAGAGTTCAATCCGTGTCTTTTAAACTCTTTTCTTATTTTTTGATTTTTTTATGTTTTTATGTGATGGAAATTGGTTAATGCTGTTGAAATATTATCTCGTATTTTAATTCTGTTTTTTAAGTTCGAGAAGACTGAAGAGTCAGTTGACTGTGTTACCAGTAATTTATGAAAGGTGAAAGATTAGAATCAACTGTACAATAAATTCTAGAAACTTAATTTTTATTCAAATCTGTCACATACAGTAAGTCTTACAATTTTATCAACCTATACTGTTTTCAACTTAGGTCAATTACTTCAATCTGGTTATTGTTATAGTTAAGCTTTTTTTTTTTGACTAAAAGGGTATAGATCTTCAAGTAGATTTGAATCTCTTTATCTTGAAAACACCTTACATTTAGAATTAGTTGCCCTCTTATTTATGCTGCTATTTTCTTCTTCTTCTTTTATTTTTTTCCTCTCCATTCAACTTCAAAATTTGATAAGAATTTCCATCACAGGCTGTTAGGTTTTCCTCTACGCCAAAGAAGGAAACGTATGCCCTTTCTCTCCCACAATTTTTTTTGGTTATTTTCTTTCAAAGTGCCTCTTATTGAACTATTGCAGGTTGTAAGTTAAATTCTTTTCCTCACATCCTTAAAAATTTAGGGTTGAAGGATTTGTTTCACGATGAGAAGTTGGGTCATTTTGAATATGCAAAAGAAATTACAGTAAGTGCTCTGGACTTTGCCTGTTTTAGGATCATAAACTTTTATGTGATTAGTATTGTTTATGATTTCTTGCTTAATAGCTGGAAGAAGATTATGCTTTTTTGACCAGTGATTAATATTTTATGGTTTCTTGTTTAATAGGTTGAAGCAAATGATGCTTGTTTGTCCAGTGAGGAAACATTGAATAGGATAAACTCTTTTCTTGAAGATTCACTGCAGTTTTCATGTGAAGGAATTATGGTTAAATCCTTAGATATTGATGCTGGATACCTTCCGTCAAAGCGTGGTGACACATGGTTAAAGGTTTTGTGTTTACTGGAATTTTTTAGCTCTTTAACTGCTTGCAAAGTAGGAAGATAGCAAAGTATTGAATCCAATTGCTTGGTGTGCTCTCTTAGGTGAAGCGAGACTATGTGGAAGGATTAGGTGACTCCCTTGATTTAGTCCCAATTGGTGCTTGGCACGGTAATGGGAGAAAAGCAGGATGGTAAGGACTTTTTTTTTCCCCCTGTTTGCTGTAGTTTAATATGCTTCATGCTGGAGTTGAAAATGTGGAATTAGAACTAGTTTACAGAGGGAAAAGATGACTCAATCTGATTTAAGCTTTTGATTTTAAGAGTAAATGCAGCTTTGAGTAGCACCCCCCATTCTTAACAGATGTTGACATTGTGCAGACTTGGATGATCTGCCTATGGTTGAGTTTTAGAAGTTATTAGGAAGAAACTGCAAAAAGAGACATAGTACCAGTGATCCTAACCGTGCCCTCCTGAGCCTTCTAGGATTAAAATTACAGGTATGAAACTAAGGAGTAAATAGGTAAATAACCTATAGACTTCAAGAAAATAAATCTAGTCTCCTGGAGACTCTTGGAATCATCTAAACTTTGACCTAATAACTTATAAACAGGTGTGCAGAAACTTGGATCTTGATGGCACTGGTAAACTTAAATTTTGACATAAAGTAATAAATAGCCTGTGAGCTGTAAGAGGCCTGATGTTTTAATAGCTGGGAGGTTTAGCAAGTACTTGGAATTTAAGTCAGTGGGAGGGATGTGCATTTTATGAAGTATATTCATATCTTTCCAAAGAAAAAGATACAGATGATTGAATTCCAGTTGAGAAATATTGATTTATTAATGTCTTAGCTGCATGGTTTCAATGTGAATCCTTTTCTGTTACAAAATCATGCTTTTAGCTATGTTATGTGTTTCTTGCAGGTATAGTCCATTCCTCATGGCATGTTACAACCCAGACAGTGAAGATTTCCAGAGTGCATGCCGTGTTATGTCTGGTTTCTCTGATTCATTTTACAAAGAGGTAAATTGGGATGTCAATGTTTTTTGTATTAGTTTAGAAAGTGTGCACCTTTTCTGCATTTTACCGAGGATATGGTGTTAACTTTTGCAAGCAATGAACTACACTTTTATGTAGTTATGATTTATTTTAAAATAGTTTAGTTTCTGAACTTAAGAAGATCTTTTGATATTGGCTATCCCAAGATTTCAACAACTAGCAGATTTGCTTGGAAACATGTTGAAGCGCTGATGATACAGTTTCTAAAATGATAGAGTAGAGATAATGGATCTGGCTGAGATTGCATGAGTGTGTTGACATAGAGGTTTATTAAGGCTCCTTAAGTTTGTAAGACAGCTATATGGTAGGACTTTTTCGTTTTTGGTCAATTCTCAGCTATTTGTTTGAAATACTCTTTTTGATGGTTCCTTGAAGAACCACACGTGACTTTTACCATTTCTTTCTGAAGATGCTACCGGTCAAGTGTTGCTGTGTGCATATAAGCTGCAATGTTCATGCTTTCATCTTGTTGAATTTGCATGTTATGCTACAAGTGATCCATGTGAGAACTATGTTTTCTTTATTGAGTTCAGATGAAAGAATTCTTTTCTGGAGATAGGATCTTAGCCAAAAAGCCAGCTTACTATCAGACAGCCGAGGTCCCTGATATGTGGTTCTCTCCAGAACTTGTTTGGGAAATAAGAGGTGCAGACTTCACTGTGTCACCGGTTCATCAGGCGGCCATAGGTTTAGTTCATCCATCCCGTGGCATCTCGATAAGATTTCCAAGGTTCATTCGCATTGTGTCAGATAGAAATCCTGAGGAATGTAGCACGGCAGCAGAGATAGCTGAAATGTTTCGTTCCCAGACTCGAAAGATGGATGTGGCAGTTGAGCGCTGAAGGCTGTTTTCTTGTTTCAGTACATGAAATTTTTTTTTTCCAGTTCTTGTATTCGCTGGTATTTTGTACAGTAGAGCTAGGGTTGTTGAGTGGCAAGTTTTTGAAGTTTGGGTGTACAGGAAATGAGGTTTTGGTGAATGAAAGTTGTGAACCCTTTTTAGTGGTTTTACTCGTGGAATCAGCTGGAAGTTTTCAAGGGAACATTTCTCAACGGTCAAGTTAGAGCTTGAGACTTCATTCTGGAGGTTTTGTGTTTGGTTTTTAAAATGGGTGGGATAGGAAAAAAGTCATAAAACAATAAAAGGTTATTTCTCTGGTTGTGTAATTCAATATTAAATGTATCAATTAAAAAAGTTTAAATTAAATTAAGATGATTATAAAAGCATTTACTAAAAATGCCACCTTATAGTTATTTATATAAAAGTGTGTATGTATAGGTGGCAAAAATTGATTTGATTTGCAA
Source organism: Heritiera littoralis (assembly GCA_031772115.1). Classification (NCBI taxonomy): domain Eukaryota; kingdom Viridiplantae; phylum Streptophyta; class Magnoliopsida; order Malvales; family Malvaceae; genus Heritiera; species Heritiera littoralis. The sequence goes on along the minus strand of JAPDPK010000009.1, from coordinate 4,872,104 downwards.
AACTAATACGATGAATTCGAAATTAAATCTCGATTCGATTTGATTAAAAAATTCAACAATCTAAATTTAATTTGATTTGAATCCGAATTGATATGAAATTATATTGATTCAAATTCATATTGATTTGAATTAGAATTGATTAGAAACATATTGATTGAAATTCATATTGATCCGAATTTAAATTAATTCAAATCTAAATTCATTTTAACTTAGATTAATCCAAAATTGATTTGACCCAAACTTGAATTTATCCAAACTTAAATTGATCAGAATCCAGATTAATTCAAATCCAAAAATATTTAAACTTAAATTTAAGATTATCGATAAATATTTAAATGTCAAAATTAATGATCAAAGTATTTTATTATAGTAAAAATATATATTTTTTAATAATATGAATGTTATATTTTTTTGTATTTGGTTAAACTTGAAGATTCATTTTTATATTGTATTCATTTCAACCTAACCAAAAACAAAATTCTACAAGAGCTTATAATTATTTAATGGCTAATCTATTATAGAGTACAGAAGCTATATCACCTACAATTAATATCTCCAATTATTTTATAAAAAATCAAGAGAAATTAAAGAGAGGTATAGTAGTATATTTTAGTATTTAGTAGTAATTATTAAATCACTTTGATGAATAGAGTTAACAATTATTATAGACCCTAAACCCTAAATGAAAAAAATGTAATTAATTTATGAATATTGGTAAATATATTATAAAAAAATCATATAGGTTATTAAATATTTTGAATATTTCAATCACAATTTTGTTATACGTCATGCAAGAAGAAAATTTTATTTTCATAAATTTTGTGGTTTTTATAAATATGGTTTTAATTCATTTTTCATATTAGACAAATTACATCTATATGATAAAGGCTTAACTCGAAAAACTTGTCTGCTTGACCTAAATACAAATCTGACCAACTTGAATTAACTAAAAAGATCAACGACCCAAACCTGACTTAATTGAAACCGAATTGATCTTAATCCAAATTCAAATTGACCCAAAACCAACCTAATTTGACCTAGAAATGATCTGAACCCAAAATAGACCGATTTTTTTTTACCAAAACCTAACCTAAACCGAACACGAAATGATCCGATTTTTTCTTAACCCAAATGATCCAGTTTAAAATAACCCAACTTGAGGTCGATCTGTCCACCCATTTGCCACCTCTACGTGTATGGAATATTATGTACTTATTAAAATTTTTCTTAAGTTAACTAATTTAAAAAATAATTCATCGTATCCATATCATTATAAGCTAATTATTTAAATTAAAATTTAAATAAATTAGGGAAACTCAAGTCATTTTTCTTTAGAGGTAGCAAACGGGTAGTTTTGGACGGATTTGCATTGGGTTATCTTCAAATTTAGATATTTCAAGTTTAGCTTCAGATTATTTCGGGTTCGGATTTTTTGGTTCGGAAAATTTTGGATTTGGTTGTTTTTGAGTTCCGATATTTCGGGTTTGGATCAATTTGAATTTTGAGTTCAGATAATTTTGATTTTTGGTCGATTTGAGTTTTGACGTTTTTCGATGGGTTTATGTAACTTAGAAATTTTATAAGTTATGTACTTTTTTTTCTTTTTGCTATTTTGAATGTAATAAATAATTTTATTTTTTAAATATTTAAATAAAAATATGAAAAAATTCGAATGTTCAATTTTAAAAATTAATAAATAATTATATAGGTATAATTTATTATATACTAATTTTGTAGTTGAATATTATCTATTACTTTATTTTAATTTATCTCATAAGTTAAAATGCGGGAGCAAACTTTCAATCTAAACCCATTGAAATTGTTCACACAAATGTCTAAATTAATGAAGGTTATCATCCAACCATTCCAACACTTTAGTACTAAAGAATTCAAATAACTAGCTGTCAATTGTGGCTCTTTTAATAAGATTCCAACCAACATAATTGATATTAGAATTCAAGATTTGGAATAATATTCCAATAACTATATTTATTAAATATTTCAACAGTAATATTTGTGTGACGTCCCCGCCACTTCATCTTTTCACTTAACTTTTTCTTATTATTTTATCCGACATCATTTGATTTAGTTTATCAGTGCCAATCATTCCTTACACTTAAGCTAATTTTCTAATAGCTCCTAAAATTTTATTCACTTTCCATAAGCATAAAAATGATATATATATATATATATAAATATCATTCCATTTCCACAGGATCTCATACATCATCTTAACTTACATCCCCGACATCTTATATACATAAAGACTACTTGTACTGTACTGTAACTGAATTACAATTTACTGTACATAAACATATAAGTATACCTTCTATGCTAACTGGGAAGCGTATTGAGAAGGTACACTGCAATCTTTCAAAATTAAGCTCCTCTAATCGAAGCGAGGCTCACTTCAGATAATCTGTAGGAAAAATGGTAGTAAAAAGGTGAGTTTACGCTCAGTAAGAAAATTATGTAAAAGAGCGTACTATGCCTCTATATGCATTTTTCCTACTTGGCTTTATAATGTCATGTAAAGCATTATAAAGCATGCATCATAAACATCTTTCATGTATTATTTGCAGTCATGTATATTTGTTTCAAATGGTATAGGCAAACATACTTTGTACGCTTCTTAAATCAGCATACATGTAAAACGTGCATCATATACTTGAAACATACATCGTACTTCTTTCTTTAAAACATCATACTTCATAACATACTTTAAAACATACATCGTATATCCTTTGAAATAGGATGGAGACTATGTATAATTATTTAAGCGATTGCATCGTCATATAAACCGTTCATTCCCATTTATATGACTCTAATCATGCATTAGTACAGTGGTATACCATGTAGAGGTCAGGGATTCTCTCTTGCCTAAATAATACCACAGTGAGCACTAGTCAGGTGTCACTTATGGTCTTGAGGACCGGACTAGGGTTCCTCGCTTAACATACATATTACTGAGGACTTGATCAGAGTCTCTCAGCCATCAGAAATGCATAATTATCACGCAGTCCATAGTCTTAAAACATTTATAATATACTTTTTCAGGAAACACTTTTGTGTTTAAATCAAATAAGCTTTGAAAGCTCTTTTCATACATGGCAGTCGATTGGCCTCATAGGGCAGTCGGCTGCTGCTTTATAACTTCATTTTCTCAAAATTATTTTCATTTCAGAAAATACATGGGGGCAGTCGACTGGTCCATATAGCAGTCGACTGGTTTTCAAACAGGATGCTTCTTAGCAAATAGCAGTCGACTGGTCATATAGCAGTCGACTGTTTTTGAAACAGAATGCATTTTAGCAAATAACAGTCGACTGTCCCATATAGCAGTCGACTGGTTTGAAAAAGAATGCTTCTGGGTAAATAGCAGTCGACTGGCTTACATAGAAGTCGACTGGTTTGAACCAGTTTTCGAAAAATGGCGTTTTGGTTGTCTCTAGGCAGTCGGCTGCTCCTAACCTAATTGATACTAGGAGACAAGTCCGAAAATATCATTTTTCCTGCACAAAACTAGTATTGTGATAACCGTAAATTTTCCATTTATTGGAAATTAGAAATATTGAAAATAAATATTGGAGAAATTAAATAAGAGGAAATAAATAAAAAAATTTGCGAGAACGGGATAGCGGTGAAAATCCCGAGAATTAAGAAAGTGAAAGAATCGGGAAATTGGTGTAAAGGAAATTAAAGTGGAAGTGAAAATAAAAATAATAGAGAGGAAAAGAATTAAATTGGATAAATTAAAATCCAAATTAAATAAGGAAAACGAGAAATGAAAATAAAATATGTTTATATAATTACAAATTTTATAAATGTATTTTATACAAATACGTATGTATTTAAAATACTATATAGTATATTTTAATATACATTGGTATATATATGGAAATATATACTATTTCATGAATTTAAATAATACATATGTATATAAACATAATATTTCATGTATATATAAACATATACATATATATACATACATATATAGAAAATGTAAATGTTATTTCATATTAAAGTTTATAGGTATATATGTTGTATTATAACATTTATATAATTCTATATATACATGTCATTTATTTTAAAGTATGTAAATATACATATGTATACTAAATATATGTTTTGTAATATACAAGATATATAATTTATATCTAATATATAATGTATTACAATATATATGAGATAATATATGAATAATATGTAGTATATATTATATGTATAAAATATAAATTATAGTGTATAATATATAGTATATAGTATACTAAAAAGGGAAAGCTAATAAAACTAAAAGAGGAAAGAAAATAAAAGGAGGGAAATCCGGGAGGGATCTCGACCCTCCCAGTCAGGCCGTCGGTGGCGGAGATGCCACCGTCGGGGAGAGAAAAAGGTGCAGACGACGTTACCGGCAAAGGAAGAGAGGGAGGAAGCTGTCGGCGGCGGAAGAAAAGAAGGAAACAGAGGCAGAAAACGAAGGAAAACTGGGAAAGAAAAAGAAAATGTCGACGGCGGTGCTGGCCAAATCGGTGGCCGCCACTGCCACCGAAGCATCGTCGGAGGGAGAGGAACACGATGGAGGTCACTCGAGGCGCAATGGATGGCGGAGGAAGGCCGGCGAAGAGGAAGAAGAAACCGAGGCAAAACTGCCTCGATCCGCCGTCATGCCGCCGATCCAGGGCAAACGGAGGGCACCGGCAAGTTCGTCGTGCATCCGGCCAGCTGAGGGACGCCTGAACCGCCGCAGAACCGACCGCCGGCGAGGAACCGACGAGGAAGGACACTGACCGGTCCGGCTGGAAGAAAAAGGAAGGAAAAAGAAAAAGAAAAGAAAAAGGAAAAAGAAAAAAAAAGAAAAAAAAGAGAAAGAAAGAAAGAAAAGAAAAAGAAAGAAAAAGGAAGAAAAAGAGGAAAAAGGAGAATTTCGGGAATTCGAAAAATTCCCGGAAATTCGACAACCCGGACATTTATGAAAATTCGGTAAGAGATTTCCCAGAAATTTAATTTCAGAAAAATTAAATAAATTATGAAAAAATTCTAAAAATTAGAATTTTAATTCCAGAAATTATTTTCAGCAATCGGGATAAGGAATCGAGAGAAATGGAGTGCGGGCGCGATCGATAAGCGGAAGTCGCCGACCCGAAAAAAGGTAAGGGATGCATGTGCAGCACTGTAAGGATACTCAGTCTGCATATTTTAAATTGAAATATTTTATGCAAATATTTTATGAAAATTATTATGATGCATGATTTGTTGAAAATAATTTGGGAAGAAGTACTGGCTGAAAGATTTAAAACTGTATTTTTCCGTGCAGGAGGTTAGTAAATCGGCAGCCGTTATGCTGCTGAAAATTTTAGAAAAACTTTATAAAATCATATTAAGTGATTTTATTTTCGAATTTCAATAGTAAATCACGAAACATGAGGAAATTACTAAATTTCATAAAACATGAATATAATGAGATGGAATTTTAAAATATTCATGTATTCGAGAATGGTGATAACGAAATCACCGAAAATTCTCGAAATAGATAAATTACACGAAATACGAGACGAAAGATGAAGTGAAATATAGTGAATATTTTTATGAATATTTTTATAAATATTCACTAAAGGATTTTAACCCTTATGGTTTTAAATTATGGAATTTTATATTTATATAAATTCCATATAAGTTTATTTTATGATGAAAACTACGGTTTTGAGATTGGTTGGCATTCCTATCATGCGGATGCATGATATGTGATATGTTTAGTCCCGGTCGACACCTGATCCGCAACCCACAGAGGACAATATAGATTATGGTCATAGATTTGACCGGTTTATTTCTGTACCCTTCGAGGTTATAGTATGATAAGATTGATGTCTATCTTAGACTCCATAAATGATAGGTGATGTGTTAGTAAAGGCCAAATCGAGCAAAGACTCGATGATTGTACCGTGTGAGCCACCTCTAGAATCCTTCGGGAACTAAGTGCTACACGTGTTCTGATGTGTTAGTAAAGGCCAAACCGAGCAAATACTCGCTGATTGTACCGTGTGAGCCACCTCTAGAATCCTTCGGGAACTAAGTGCTACACGTGTTCTGATGTGTTAGTAAAGGCCAAACCGAGCAAAGACTCGATGATTGTACCGTGTGAGCCACCTCTAGAATCCTTCGAAAACTAAGTGCTACACGAGTTTTGATGTGTGAGTAAGAAATTTCTGTACCGTGGGAGCCACCTCTAGAATCCTTCGGGAACTAAGTGCTACACGAGTTTCGATGTGTGAATAAGAAGTTTCTGTACCGTGTGAGCCACCTCTAGAAGACTCAAGGGACCTAAGTGCTACATAGATTCTTTGTGAACTATGGGGAGCCACCTCTAGAATCCTTTGAGCACTAAGTGCTACACGAGTTCCTGGATATGACACTTAACTCCATTGCTAGTTAGAATGGACGTCGTAACTGAAGCAGTGGATTGGGGCTTACGCCTAAAGTGATTAAATAATCGGTTATATCGGAATAGACTTTAATAGCTTATTTTGCTCTTTAAAGTACGGTACTAATTAAGAGAGTACATTAAAACATGGAATGAGTTTTAAAGAAATAAGATGATGATTTAACTAATATTCTTTTCAAGGAATATACGAATATTAATTATTTTATTTAAATGCTTTATTTCGTAGAAGCATTATTTTGAAAAGAATATGAAAAAGGTTATGAAAGTTTTGAAAAAAGAAGAGGATTTATTAATTCAAAAGGAAATGAAAATTTCTCTCTACAGTTGCTTCTAGGTTCTGTAACAACTATGGTATTCTAAAATACCTACCTTACTCTATTCGGATCCTTAGCCGACTGTAGTATCCTTCCTACATGCGAGCCTAGAGCCCATAGGAAAAATGAAAAATATTTTTAGCATATAGGAAGCTGAGTATCAAGTGAAGCATAAAATTCTCTTACTGAGCTGTGGTTTTGCTCACCCCTTAATTTTCAACATTTCAGGTTTTGATGAATGTGAGTTCAGTGGATTATGGATCCTGGTTGTACACGAAGAACAATGTGTCATACCGACTGTTTATTTGAGGTATGATCATTTATTCTCTGTATTTAGACACGTCAACAGTACTACTTATTTGATTAGTTACGGTAGGGGATGTGTATAATATAAACAATATTATGTAAAATTGTTTAACAGTCAGTACAAGTGAAGTATCGCATACAGCCCAACCGGTTAAGTTGTGTATAAGAAGATGAAAAATGTGGTCACGGGTCGTGACAGATTTAATGGTATCAAAGCAATGGTTGGCCTGATGTCTGTGGATACTTTTGGAAGGAAAAGAGTTAAACATCCCCGGTAGTACTGTGTCGTCTGAAGACATAGAGAAAATAAATGATTGTAAATGGAGTAAAATGATTTAAAGGGAGTGAGAAAGTATAAACTGAGAATGTTAAAGAAGAAAATAGTCTCAGAAATTACCGAATTATTGGTGATTCTTCTAGTCTAAATGAAGGCCTGTTCGGTAAGAAACAGAAATGGACTCGGTGAGGGCCCCACCAGTACTTTTCTGTCCGAACCGAACTGAGACCTGAAAGTGATGGTATAAAGTAGGGGAATGAAACATCATCATTAAATAGACTTTAAGATCACCGATTGAGGGTAATTTGAAGAGAGAAAATTTTTAGCCAAAAATGACCAAAATACCCCTACCCCCAAAATTTTACCGGGAGTCAAAATAGATCACCAGAAGTTGGAATTGACTAATTTGACAAAGAAATTAATGTTATAAAGCTGAATTACAAGTAAATTAATCCCATTGTGGATTTTAGTGAACTTCTTTGTCAAAAATCGAATGAGATCTAACTTGCTGTTATAAGTATCAGAAAGGATACTATCAACATATAGATGATCAGTTCATTGATTTAAATGTATATTGAGGAGATAGAAATAAATGTTGAAATGACGAAAATGCCCCTATATTGGGCGATGTTCGGAATAATGTTAAAACCGAGCTGAATTGGAATCCATTGATAGTAATGGAATTATTAATGGCATAGAAGATGTCATATGAATCTAACGATCCCTATTACTGATTCCACTAACACTTAGATTATGGACGCGAAAGAAATCCGTGAGGGGCTAAGTGCCACGTCTATGTGACGGGGGCCACCTTTAGAACCCAGAGCGGACAGTACGGATAAGTAAGGCACTAGGGTGGTAAATCCCTGGTTAACGGAGATCCAGGCACTCCCGGTCCTTACAATAAAACGAGTACGGATGAGTAAAGTGGCTCGGTAAATCCCTGAAAGAAACGGTAAATCCGGGGCTTCACAATAAAACGGTATGATGCGATCCAAAGAGTGTAGTGGAATGTCATCAGATGTTTTGCCCGGTTATTGACTGAAAGGGTCGAAAAATAAAGAGTGTATTGAACGGGATCGTTGAATACTATGTAAAATGAAATGATTTTAAGATCAATTGCATTGTGTTTTATGAACTACGAATGATTTGCAAGAGACTTTAGAAATTTGATATCGTTATGCTATCGAATTTTCGTAAGAATATTGATTTTTGCGATTTCAGCTAAAAAGGTAAGAAACTTCTTAAGGATAGAACTTTCTTAAGGAATTCAGTCTTGAAAATATTAAGTTGCCTGATTTTAGCATAATCATGAATATTTAAATTAAATTTTATCTTATGGAAATTACCAAACTTCAGTGTTTTAGAAATATTTTTTTAAAAAAAAAAGTTGTGAAATTTCAGATTTCTGAAATTCCTTGCATTTTAATTGGTTTCGGAACCTTTATGAGTTTTGAAAATGCTCTTTCGAACTAAGACTTATGAAACTCTGCATTAGCATGAATTATCTAAAGAATTCAGTTTTTATTGAAAGCTTATTAAATTTCATGATTTTAAAGTCTTATGATTTTTCAGTCTTAAATTTGGTTTTACGAAATTATTATAAATCATGGCGCTAAAAATCTATTTTTTTTCTTTATATATATGTTGTTGGAAATTACCAAGTTTTTAAATAATTGGAAAATAATTATGATTTTCTACGATGATCTACTTTATGAACTTTTATCAATATCTGTATGATTTGACTTACGGATTTGAACTCTAAACTATGAAACTTTTGTTTTGAGACATTGGCTAACCATCATCCAGCAGTGTCTGGCTGTAGCATGACCTTCGGGGCTTGCAGTATCTGGCTATAGCGTGACCTTCGGGGCCTGTAGTATCTGGCTATAGCGTGACCTTCGGGGCCTATAGTATCTGGCTGTAGTGTGATCTTCGGGGCCTACAGTATTTGTATCTGATATGAATTTTGTGCACTATGTTGCTGTGTGATTTGATCCAGTCCGTAGCGGCCACAGATGACACCTGATCAGTGTTCACTGTAGACCACTTGGACTATGGCCACACGCCTATCTGTTATTATCCTTATAGGATATCTTTGCTGCTTGATGTATACCAAGTTACTGCCATGTCTTCACTTTCTCTTATTTCTGATTTCTGAATTATTTGATTTTCGAACTCTGAAATATGTGCTACAGAATGAAGTACTGTGTGGAGTACTATAAGCTAGAGAATAATTATAAGAACAGTGAAGTGATAAAAAGAAGATGACAGCGAACCTAAAATTCTTCAGGACCCTTGAGACAGAACTGTGATGGGCGACTCAGTGATGGGCGACCCGTAGTGGATCATGTGTTATGAGATACAGGCGAACTATGTTATTGCCGACTCACTAGTAAGGATAAACCTGGGACGAAAGGATTGCTTAGGGGATACTCGCCGACAGTCGATTCTAACAGGCGGGACTCTTACAAGAAGCTTAGTGATAACACGAGTGTAAGGAACTAGGTACGTAAGGGTGCCAAGGTTCGAACCTCGTGGATAATATACTCAAGGGAAACTAAGCCTGAATTCAGTAAATGGAAATGGTTTTAAAGTGAATAACTGAATTGAAACGGGTAGCTGTAAAATGTGTTGAGAACCATTGTACTTGATACAGCTTACCAGGATGAGATTCATAACACTGTAAAGTATGACTAGGTAATAAAATCAAGGTAGAGTATGTATCAAAATGATTTGAATATTGAATGTCTTTGCCTTGAGAATACACTGTGAAATGATGGGACACAATGATGAAGGTCCAAAATGATAAAAGAAGTGTGGTTAAAGAAACTACCGGATGAGAATCCCGATAAATTTCAGAGTAACATAGATTGAGAAATCAGGTCAATGTTGACTCGATCGTGGATATGAAATTTATTCTTAAGCTTGTATCGAAGAATATAGAAGAAATCCGACAAGCTTAAGAAAATAATTTTTGGAAAATATTATGGATGATGAAATTCACAAGTATTGATGTAAAGGATGCAAATACAAATGATATGATTTGAGGATGAATTAAATGATATATTAAAATTTTTGGTTATACACTAAAGTTCTTATGAAGAACAAATAAATATCATATGGAAGTGATGCCTTAAATATGATTTAATCGGAGATGTATAAGGAGCTTATAAGAGCAATCTTTGTAAAAGGCATAATCAGATGAAAAGTTGAAGAACGATGGTCACAAGATGATAAGAAATGTATGATTAAAGAAAATATCAGATTTGATTTCCGATAGAACTTCCAGAGTTATATGAATTAGAGGAATCGAGATAACATTAACTCGATTTTGAATATGAAGTTAAATTCTAAGTTTATATCGGAGGATGTAGAAAGAATCCGAAAAGCTTAAGAAAATAACTCTGAAAATTGTGTGAATAATGAAATTCACGTGTAAAGGTCTGAATGACGAAAATACAGATAATGAAAAATTGAGAATAATGAAATTGTCTGTATAAGTATAAATGAGAGAAATACAAATGATATTGAGTTGTAGATGAATTAAAAAGGATGTATTAATTTCCTATCACTGATAAAGTTCTGGTGAAGAACAAGTATTCATCTACATGAAAACAGACGCTTTATGGAGCTGATTAGGGATGTGTGAGGAGTTAATAAGACTAGCCTCAGTATAAAGAGTCCTTAGATAAAAGATTGAAGATTGGTGTCCATAAGATGATGATTTGAACTCGGAGTGAATTTTACGAGTTCCGATTGAAGTTACAAGGGTAATGAGTTGCCTTGTAAAGTATATAAGCCTAAAGAATGAGGCATCCTTACATGAGCAAATTGATGAAATACGGATAGAGTCTAAAGTATAAATGGAACATGAGCAGCATTGTGATATGATTCTTAAACATTTAAAGGCTGTGGAATTATGCTAAGATTAGCAACTAAGAAATTTGGCTAGACAGTATCTCCTCTTGAGATATAAGATCTCGAGACGACAGGATGACAATGAACCTGTCTATGATATAAAGATAGTGATTGAGATACGAAAGTAATGAGTCTAGCTAAATACTATTGTCAGCCTATAAAAGAGTGATGAGACTAGCTGCTCTATAGAGGAGATCTAATTAAAGAAATTAAAGTCGGTAGATGGATAGTGTAAAGAAAAAGATGGTATGCAAGATTTTAAAAGATCTTAGCAGTATAGTACCATATCAATTGAGAAAACCGACAAAAAGGGATGAGAGTAAGAATATGAAAACGAAAGTGAAAGTGGAATAAGGAAATAAACTGCATGATGAGAAGGGAACATCAATATGAAACAGTTCCTGAAGTTAAGATTGAAGGTGATTTGTGTTGGTTATCACATAACTGTGGTAAGATGTAAAAGCAAGCCAACTTTGGTAAGCACAATTAATGATACTCCAAGGAGTAAGATAATTGATATGTTTACTGCCAGTATATAAATAAGAAATGTTTGTATATATAGCCACCTCGAAATAATAGAGATGGTGGAATTGTATAGATAATGTGGTGCTTAAATGGATAATTTGAGGATTCAATCACAGAATCTAAATTATGAAAAGAGATCTAAAGACCATACTACATGAAGAGAATATGATAGTCTCATGAATTATGATCGTAAGAGATGAGCTATAGTAAAGTCGGCAAATGAGATGCAGCCTTGGTGGAATAAGTGTGAAAATGAATATTGTGGACAATAAAAGTCCAAAAGAGAAATGATGATATGGAAGTGATTAAAGACTGATGATCTAAATAGAATCACTTTCCATTATCAGACTTATAGATTCTCTAGTGCCTTAGTCGAAGTATAAGTGTTAAACGATGTGAATGTGTATGTACCGTTCCAGTGAGCCTTACATGTGATGGGAGTCTCTGAGTTGCCATATGCTAATGAGAGATAGCAAAAGGCTTTGAGATCCCAAGTGTATTGATAGCACCGCTCCATACTGATATATATTTATATATATGAGCGTGAGATGTAACCGCTCCATGATATTGAGAGAGCGTGTGCATGAGATGTGAAAGCTACTGGGACACTTACATATAATTGATTGACATGAGTACATGATAGTACCAAATTATGTTGACTCGGCACTAAGTGAGAAGAATGATGATGAACAGCATAGATCAGCTATAATATTAAAAATATTATTTATGGCTCTTATATGAAAAGAGTAAAAGTGAATAACTCTCGATTTGAGAAAAATGAAATTACATGAGCGTAGACATATATGATGAAAGACTGCATGTAGTGGTCTAAAGTACTATTGATGTTTAAAAGTGTACTGGCAGTATTACTTGGAGGATGAACTAGAGGTCAGAAGTCATAAGTATAAGGCGTATACCCCCTTTGGACTTAAGTTAAATTCGGAGGACCGAATTTCTTAAGGTGGGGAGGATGTGATAACCGTAAATTTTCCATTTATTGGAAATTAGAAATATTGAAAATAAATATTGGAGAAATTAAATAAGAGGAAATAAATAAATAAAAATTTGCGAGAACGGGATAGCGGTGATCCCGAGAATTAAGAAAGTGAAAGAATCGGGAAATTGGTGTAAAGGAAATTAAAGTGGAAGTGAAAATAAAAATAATAGAGAGAGGAAAAGAATTAAATTGGATAAATTAAAATCTAAATTAAATAAGGAAAACGAGAAATGAAAATAAAATATGTTTATATAATTACAAATTTTATAAATGTATTTTATACAAATACGTATGTATTTAAAATACTATATACTATATTTTAATATACATTGGTATATATATGGAAATATATACTATTTCATGAATTTAAATAATACATATGTATATAAACATAATATTTCATGTATATATAAATATATACATATATATACATACATATATAGAAAATGTAAATGTTATTTTATATTAAAGTTTATAGGTATATATGTTGTATTATAACATTTATATAATTCTATATATACATGTCATTTATTTTAAAGTATGTAAATATACATATGTATACTAAATATATGTTTTGTAATATACAAGATATATAATTTATATCTAATATATAATGTATTACAATATATATGAGATAATATATGAATAATATGTAGTATATATTATATGTATAAAATATAAATTATAATGTATAATATATAGTATATAGTATACTAAAAAGGGAAAGCTAATAAAACTAAAAGAGGAAAGAAAATAAAAGGAGGGAAATCTGGGAGGGATCCCGACCCTCCCAGTCAGGCCGTCGGTGGCGGAGATGCCACCGTCGGCGAGAGAAAAAGGTGCAGACGACGTTGCCGGCAAAGGAAAAGAGGGAGGAAGCTGTTGGCGGCGGAAGAAAAGAAGGAAATAGAGGCAGAAAACGAAGGAAAACTGGGAAGGAAAAAGAAAATACCGACGGCGGTGCTGGCCAAATCGGTGGCCGCCACTGCCACCGAATCACCGCCGGAGGGAGAGGAACACGATGGAGGTCACCCGAGGCGCAATGGATGACGGAGGAAGGCCGGCGAAGAGGAAGAAGAAACGGAGGCAAAACCGCCTCGATCCGCCGCCGTGCCGCCGATCCAGGGCAAACTGAGGGCATCGGCAAGTTCGTCGTGCATCCGGCCAGCTGAGGGATGCCTGAACCGCCGGAGAACCGGCCGCCGGCGAGGAACCGACGAGGAAGGACACTGACTGGTCCGGCTGGAAGAAAAAGGAAGGAAAAAGAAAAAGAAAAGAAAAAGGAAAAAAAAAAGAAAAAAAAAGAGAAAGAAAGAAAGAAAAGAAAAAAAAAGAAAAAGAGGAAAAAGGAGAATTTCGAAAATTCGGAAAATTCCCGAAAATTCGACAACCCGGACATTTATGAAAATTCGGTAAGAAATTTCCCGGAAATTTAATTTCAGAAAAATTAAATAAATTATGAAAAAATTCTAAAAATTAGAATTTTAATTCCAGAAATTATTTTCAGCAATCGGGATAAGGAATCGAGAGAAATGGAGTGCGGGCGCGATCGATAAGCGGAAATCGCCTACCCGGAAAAAGGTAAGGGATGCATGTGCAGCACTGTAAGGATACTCAGTCTGCATATTTTAAATTGAAATATTTTATGCAAATATTTTATGAAAATTATTATGATGCATGATTTGCTGAAAATAATTTGGGAAGAAGTACTGGCTGAAAGATTTAAAACTGTATTTTTCCGTGCAGGAGGTTAGTAAATCGGCAGCCGTTATGCTGCCAAAAATTTTAGAAAAACTTTATAAAATCATATTAAGTGATTTTATTTTCGAATTTCGATAGTAAATCACGAAACATGAGGAAATTACTAAATTTCATAAAACATGAATATAATGAGATGGAATTTTAAAATATTCATGTATTCGAGAATGGTGACAACGAAATCACCGAAAATTCTCGAAATAGATAAATTACACGAAATACGAGACGAAAGATGAAGTGAAATATAGTGAATATTTTTATGAATATTTTTATAAATATTCACTAAAGGATTTTAACCCTTATGGTTTTAAATTATGGAATTTTATATTTATATAAATTCCATATAAGTTTATTTTATGATGAAAACTACGGTTTTGAGATTGGTTGGCATTCCTACCATGCGGATGCATGATATGTGATATGTTTAGTCCCGGTCGACACCTGATCCGCAACCCACAGAGGACAATATAGATTATGGTCATAGATTTGACCGGTTTATTTCTGTACCCTTCGAGGTTATAGTATGATAAGATTGATGTCTATCTTAGACTCCATAAATGATAGGTGATGTGTTAGTAAAGGCCAAACCGAGCAAAGACTCGATGATTGTACCGTGTGAGCCACCTCTAGAATCCTTCGGGAACTAAGTGCTACACGTGTTCTGATGTGTTAGTAAAGGCCAAACTGAGCAAAGACTCGATGATTGTACCGTGTGAGCCACCTCTAGAATCCTTCGGGAACTAAGTGCTACATGTGTTCTGATGTGTTAGTAAAGGCCAAACCGAGCAAAGACTCGATAATTGTACCGTGTGAGCCACCTCTAGAATCTTTCGGGAACTAAGTGCTATACGTGTTCTGATGTGTTAGTAAAGGCCAAATCGAGCAAAGACTTGATGATTGTATCGTGGGAGCCACCTCTAGAATCCTTCGGGAACTAAGTGCTACATGTGTTCTGATGTGTTAGTAAAGGCCAAACCGAGCAAAGACTCGATGATTTTACCGTGTGAGCCACCTCTAGAATCTTTCGAGAACTAAGTGCTACACGAGTTTTGATGTGTGAGTAAGAAATTTCTGTACCGTGGGAGCCACCTCTAGAACCCTTCGGGAACTAAGTGCTACACGAGTTTCGATGTGTGAATAAGGAGTTTCTGTACCGTGTGAGCCACCTCTAGAAGACTCAAGGGACCTAAGTGCTACATAGATTCTTTGTGAACTATAGGGAGCCATCTCTAGATTCCTTTGAGCACTAAGTGCTACACGAGTTCCTGGATATGACACTTAAATCCATTGCTAGTTAGAATGGACGTCGTAACTGAAGCAGTGGATTGGGGCTTACGCCTAAAGTGATTAAATAATCGGTTATATCGGAATAGACTTTAATAGCTTATTTTGCTCTTTAAAGTACGGTACTAATTAAGAGAGTACATTAAAACATGGAATGAGTTTTAAAGAAATAAGATGATGATTTAACTAATATTCTTTTCAAGGAATATACGAATATTAATTATTTTATTTAAATGCTTTATTTCGTAGAAGCATTATTTTAAAAAGAATATGAAAAAGGTTATGAAAGTTTTGAAAAAAGAAGAGGATTTATTAATTCAAAAGGAAATGAAAATTTCTCTCTACAGTTGCTTCTAGGTTCTGTAACAACTATGGTATTCTAAAATACCTACCTTACTTTATTCGGATCCCTAGCCGACTGTAGTATCCTTCCTACATGCGAGCCTAGAGCCCATAGGAAAAATGAAAAAGATTTTTAGCATATAGGAAGTTGAGTATCAAGTGAGGCATATAATTCTCTTACTGAGCCGTGGTTTTGCTCACCCCTTAATTTTCAACATTTCAGGTTTTGATGAATGTGAGTTCAGTGGATTGTGGATCTTGGCTGTACACGAAGGACAATGTGTCATACCGACTGATTATTTGAGGTATGATCATTTATTCTCTGTATTTAGACACGTCAACAGTACTACTTATCTGATTAGTTACGATAGGGGATGTGTATAATATAAACAATATTATGTAAAATTGTTTAACAGTCAGTACAAGTGAAGTATCGCAGACAGCCCAACCGGTTAAGTTGTGTATAAGAAGATGAAAAATGTGATCATGGGTCGTGACAAGTACATCTCTCCAAACCACATCAAAACATCATAAAACATGCGGACAAAGCCACCTTACGTCCGTTACATCAATTATCTTACCTCGATTCCTTCGGAAACGCGAAATCACTTGGCGCATCAACCTTCGCTTTTCACCTCTTCGAATCTGAAGTTATCATATCAAGTTAGACCTTTAATTAATCACCATATACATCTTGTACTAACTCAATACAACTCCTTATCATGAACGAAATTGACTAAATCATCTTCTTTTCTTACCTTTGCTAGACACCAAAAATCTCAAACTTTGAGATCTCTTCCAATACTTGAAATCAATCCACCAAACTTTGGATATCTCTTAGTCTAACGACAAGGATCGTTTTTCGTTTAATGAACTTAATGGATCGATGGAAGAGTGAGGTGGTTGATCAAAGAGCTTGGAATGGAAAACTATGGAAGCTTGGAGATGGAACGAGAGGGAGAGCTGGAAGAGTGGCTGACGTTGGTGTTGGCTGATAGGGATGATGACTATGCTAATTTGCATTTAATGCATGCTTTATCCCATTAATTCATCTCAGCCATGCTTTACCTCTTTGACTCATGACCATTTAATTTCTCTTCCTCCCTTTCTCCTATGACTCATCAACTTAACTCCAATCAAAATTCTGATTTAATTTCTTTATACTCCATTCATTTCCATAACAATAAAATAAGCTCTTTGATTTATTTGGCTATCAATTTTCTTATTTCTTTCATACTCCATACATCATGCATACATCATTTATACCTCAATTACACATCAACTTCATATTTATTTAATCATATTAGATTGAAATACTTTACAAACATGGAGGAATACATGGAAATTGAGGATTTCACATCCTCCCCACCTTAGAAAATTTGGTCATCCAAATTAGCTTAGCTCATCAAGTGAATAATTCTAGATACCTTTCTTTCATTAAGCTCTCTAGCTTCCATGTAGCTTCTTCCATCGTATGGTATTGCTAGAGAACTTTCACTAATGGGATTGTCTTAGATCTCAATAGTTTGTCTTTTCTGTCCAAAATCCGAATCGGCTTCTCTACATAGCTCATATCTTCCCTTATCTCCAAGGGTTCATACTCAATAACATGAGGCGGATCTGGATTATATTTCTGAAGTATCGATACATGAAACACATTATGCACTCCCGATAGCTCCGAAGGCAATGCCAATTTATAGGCAACATCGCCTACTCGATCTAAGACCTCAAATGGACCGATGTAACGATGACTTAACTTACCTCGTCGACCAAATCTCATAATTCCCTTGGAGGGAGAAACTTTCAAGAACACTAAATCTCCAACCATAAACTGAAGTGGCCTCCGTCGAGCATCTGCAGAGCTCTTTTGTCTACTCTGAGCTGTCTTAAGCCTTTGACAAATCAACTTAACATCTTCTGAGGCTTGCTCGACTAAATCTGGAGCCAACAACTTGTGCTCGCCTACTTCTTCCCACCCAATCGGAGATCGACACCTTCTTCCATACAAAGCTTCATATGGTGCCATCCCGATACTTGCATGATAGCTATTATTGTATGCAAACTCAGCCAATGGCAGATGGTCATCCCAGGAGCCTTTAAAATCCATAGCACAAGCCCTCAACATATCCTCGAGCGTCTGAATTGTGCGCTCGGACTGTCCATCAGTCTGCGGATGAAAAGCTGTGCTGAAATTGAGCTTAGATCCCATGGCTTCCTGAAAATGCTCCCAAAAATGAGAGGTAAACCTGGAATCTCTATCAGAAATGATGCTCACCGGAATACCGTGTAGTCTTACAATATCTCTTACATACAAGTTTGCCAAAGTGCTAAGCGTGTCTGTTGACTTCATAGGCAGGAAGTGAGCTGACTTCGTCAATCTATCCGCGATCACCCAAATACCATCATGATTCCTCTTGGTTCTGGGCAATCTCATAATAAAGTCCATCGTAATGTGTTCCCATTTCCACATAGGTATAGGCAGAGGGTGTAGTAATCCTGCTGGCTTTTGATGCTCTACCTTAACCTGTTGACATGTAAGACATTTCGCCACAAACTCAGCTATGTCTTTCTTCATGCCATTCCACCAATACACCTTACGAAGATTGTGATACATCTTCGTATTTCCTGGGTGCAACGTGTACTTAGTGGGATGTGCTTCAGTCAAAATCAGCTTCTTCAATTCGTCATCATTAGGAACACATATACAACTCTTAAACCTCAAAATTCCATCACTACTAATATCAAATTCTGAGGTCATACCTGACTGCATCTGATTTATTGCCTCAATGCATCTATCATCTTCCTTTTGGGCACTTCGGATTCTGTCCATCAACTCTGGCTCAATCCTCAAACTAGCCATCATTCCAAATTGCTCATTAGGCTTAACATCAAGGTTGAGGCTTGCAAACTGCTCGATTAACTCATACTTTTTTATCATCATATAAGATACCATACTTACATGCTTCCGGCACAGAGCATCCGCCACCACATTAGCTTTCCCCGGGTACTACAAGATCTCACAATCGTAATCCTTTAGAAGCTCAAGCCATCTTCTTTGCCTCATGTTCAATTCTCTTTGAGAGAACAAATATTTCAGACTTTTGTGATTCGTACAAATTTGAAATCTCTCCCCATATAAGTAATGTCTACATATTTTCAAAGCAAATACTACTGCAGCTAATTCCAAGTCATGAGTTGGGTAGTTCTTCTCATGGCCCTTTAATTGTCTAGAACCATATGCTACTACCTTATCATGCTACATTAACACACATCCTAAACCTTGCCCTGAGGCATCACTATACACCGCAAATCCACCTAAACCACTAGGGATGGTGAGGATAGGTGCAGTTGTTAGCCTTCACTTCAACTCTTGGAAGCTACTTTCACAGGCTTCATTCCATTCATATTTCACCTCTTTGCACATCAAGCGCGTCAGTGGAGGAGCTAGCTTCGAGAAACCCTCTACAAATCTTTTATAGTAGCCAGCTAAACCCAAGAAACTCCTAATCTCCGTCACAGTCTTCGGTCTCTCTCATTGAACCACCGCTTCAATCTTCGATGGATCAACAGAGACTCCATCTTTACTAATAATGTGACCCAAGAAGGAGATCTAATTCAACCAGAAATCACATTTACTTATCTTGGCATATAATCCTCTATCCTTGAGGTTTGCAGAACTACCTTCAAATGCTGCTCATGCTCTTCCCGAGACCTCGAGTACACTAAGATGTCATCGATGAAGACAATGACAAACTGGTCCAAATACTGTTTGAACACGTCGTTCATTAGGTTCATGAAGGCTGCGGGTGCATTGGTCAGACCAAACGACATCACTAGGAACTCATAGTGACCATACCGTGTCCTAAATGCAATCTTAGGGATATCTTCGTTCCGAATCCTTAACTAATGATATCTCGATCTCAAGTCTATCTTGGAAAAGACTTGTGCACCCTTTAGCTGATCAAAGAGGTCATCTATCCTGGGAAGAGGATACTTATTCTTGATCGTCACTTTGTTCAACCACCAGTAGTCAATGCACAACCTCATACTACCGTCCTTCTTCCTGACAAAAAGCACAGGAGCACCCCAAGGGGATATGCTGGTTCGTATGAATCCCTTATCCAATAACTCCTGAAGCTGCTTCTTCAGTTCTTCCAATTCTACCAAAGCCATCCGATAAGGAGATCTCGAAATGGGCTCAGTCCCCGGCACCAAATCGATCGTAAACTGCACTTCCCTATCCGGAGGAAGTCTTGGGAGATCATCCGAAAATACCTCGGGAAAATCTTGGACCACAGGAATATCATTGAGTCCGGGACGTTTCTGATCTACGTCCTCCACATAAGCAATAAATCCTTCACATCATCATACACATTATCCATTACTTTCATTTGTAACCAAATCAAAATCAAACATGCTTTCATATTAATCACTTGCAAAATTTACAACATAGTTAACGGGTGAAGAGAATGTTACACTCTTAGAATAACAGTCCACTATAACATGATTGTTAGCTAACCAATCCATACCCAAAATAACATCAAACCCATACACATTCAGTAGGATTAGGTCAGCCTTAGATTCTCTTTCTACTACCTGTAGCTTACAATTTCTATACACTAACTCTGTCATTTGTGATTCCTTAAGAGGTGTGCTTATCTTTAATAAGTGTTCTAAAGTCTCAGGCTCAACAGGTATTTTCATAGCAAACTTAAGAGACACAAAAGAATGTGTAAACCCTGGATCAAACAATGCTATGACATTCACATCAAACAAGTAAATCTTACCTTTAATCACTTTGGACGAGGCATCGGCAGACTCTTCATCGATGGCAAATACTCATCCTTGGGTCACAGCTTTCTTTCCCTTCTCGGCAGCCGTGGCCTTAGGTTGCGGTTTAGGGGTCTTATCAGATTCATCAGGCATCCTCGGATCTCTCTGAGGGCAATCCCTAATCATGTGCCCCTTCTCCCCACATATAAAGCAAGCGCCGCTCGCCAAGTGACATGGCTGTGATCCGTGAAACTTCCCGCATTGCTCACATCTTTGCATCGTACTCTTCGGTGAGCTAGCGGTACTTCTAGTTGGATATCGGGATCGCTCATCACTTATCTTGATCCCGGTAGCTTTAGGAGTACCTATATCATTATCATCATCATCATAACTCCAATTTCAATATAATTCCATATAACCATTAAATTAATATAAAGATCATCTTTCTATACTTTACTTACCTATAGAAACTCCTTCAGATCATCTACTTCTTCGGAATGGATACCTATCACTCGGAGCTTTCTCATCTGACTTCCGCTTCATCGGTTCCTTGCCTTTACCTTTGGCTCGGAAGTCAGCATGATGCAAATCATAGTCCTGCTCACACAACTGAGCCTTACGGACAGCTTCTCCATAGGTGGTGATATCCATCGGATACAGTTTAGATCTAATTGGGGACTTCAATCCCTCGATGAACCTGTAGATCTTATGACCTTCATCTCTTCGAACCTCTGGATCGAATCTACTCAAGGTGGTGAACTTAGATTCATACTGATTCACCGTCATCGTACCTTGAGTCAAACTTAGGAACTCGATCTTCAGTCTATTCTGATCCGTGCGTGGGATGTATTGTTCATTAAAAGCCTCCACAAATCTATCCCACGTGACTTCATCATATCGGGCCTCTAACATGGTTCGAGTGGCTTGCCACCAATATTCAGCATCATCAATCAACAAATAGGCAGCCAAGCCTACTTTCTCCCTTTCGGAGCAGGGCATGTATTCAAAAGACTTTAGGACCGCTTTCATCCAATTTTCTGCGGTCAGCAGATCTCTTTCCCCCTTAAACTTGGGCGGATCCAACTTCTTGAATTCTTTTATCAATGACACACTACAATAGGCTCTAGGATCCCGCCTTTTCGTAGTTGGGGCTGGTGGGGTTACTTCGGTAGAAGGAATAGCAGGTGCAGCTGCTTGGGTACTTGTGGCCACATTTGGGAAGTTCGACATAAACTGGGTGAACATCGTGGCCATGTTCTCCATGTGCTTTTCCATTTTAGCTAGCCGAGTATTCGGGCTATGCGGTGGAGATGGATGAGGAGACAGAACTGGGGGCTGTTCTTCACGACCCCGTCCTCTTCCTATTCTTGTACCTCTTCTTTGTGAGCTCATGTTGTAAATATAATCATCATTGAGCTCTTTAGTATAACCATAAAAAGTTATATTATGCATTTGTATTCAGACAAGTACAGTACAATTGGGGATATACTCTATTTCTAGCTTCTTGATACTGACAAACTACCAATCAAATCGTTCTGATACCACTCTGTGACATCCCCGCCACTTCATCTTTTCACTTAACTTTTTCTTATTATCTTATCCGACATTATTTGATTTAGTTTATCAGTGCCAATCATTCCTTACACTTAAGCTAATTTTCTAATAGCTCCTAAAATTTTATTCACTTTCCATAAGCATAAAAATGATATATATATATATATATATATATATATATATATAAATATCATTCCATTTCCACAGTATCTCATACATCATCTTAACTTACATCCCCGACATCTTATATACATAAAGACTACTTGTACTGTACCGTAACTGAATTACAATTTACTGTACATAAACATATAAGTATACCTTCTATGCTAACTGGGAAGCGTATTGAGAAGGTACACTGCAATCTTTCAAAATTAAGCTCCTCTAATCGGAGCGAGGCTCGCTTTAGATAATCTGTAGGAAAAATGGTCGTAAAAGGGTGAGTTTACGCTCAGTAAGAAAATTATGTAAAAGAGCATACTATGCCTCTATATGCATTTTTCCTACTTGGCTCTATAATGTCATGTAAAGCATTATAAAGCATGCATCATAAACATCTTTCATGCATTATTTGCAACCATGTATATTTGTTCCAAATGGTATAGGCAAACATACTTTGTACGCTTCTTAAATCAGCATACATGTAAAACGTGCATCATATACTTGAAACATACATCGTACTTCTTTCTTTAAAACATCATACTTCATAACATACTTTAAAACATATATCATACTACTTTATTTTAAAACATACATCGTATATCCTTTGAAATAGGATGGAGACTATGTATAATTATTTAACCGATTGCATTGTCATCTAAACCGTTCATTCCCATTTATATGACTCTAATCATGCATTAGTACAGAGGTATACCATGTAGAGGTCAGGGATTCTCTCCTGCCTTAATAATACCACAGTGAGCACTAGTCAGGTGTCACTTATGGTCTTGAGGACCGGACTAGGGTTCCTCGCTTAACATACATATTACTGAGGACTTGATCAGAGTCTCTCAGCCATCAGAAATCATAATTATCACGCAGTCCATAGTCTCAAAACATTTATAATATACTTTTTCAGGAAACACTTTTGTGTTTAAATCAAATAAGCTTTGAAAGCTCTTTTCATACATGGCAGTCGACTGGCCTCACAGGGCAATCGACTGCTGCTTTATAACTTCATTTTCTCAAAATTATTTTCATTTCAGAAAATACATGGGGGTAGTCAACTGGTCCATATAGCAGTCGACTGGTTTTCAAACAGGATGCTTCTTTGCAAATAGCAGTCGACTGGTCATATAGCAGTCGACTGTTTTTGAAACAGAATGCATTTTAGCAAATAGCAGTCGACTGTCCCATATAGCAGTCGACTGGTTTGAAATAGAATGCTTCTGGGTAAATAGCAGTCGACTGGTTTGAAATAGAATGCTTCTGGGTAAATAGCAGTCGACTGGCTTACATAGCAGTCGACTGGTTTGAACCAGTTTTCGAAAAACGGCGTTTTGGTTGTCTCTAGGTAGTCGGCTGCTACTTAAGGCAGTCGGCTGCTCCTAACCTAATTGGTACTAGGAGACAAGTCCGAAAATGTCATTTTTCTTGCACAAAACAACTAGTACATCTCTCCAAACCACATCAAAACATCATAAAACATGCGGACATAGCCGCCTTACGTCCGTTACATAAATTTCTTACCTCGATTCCTTCGGAAACGTGAAATCACTTGGCGCATCAACCTTCGCTTTTCACCTCTTCGAATCTGAAATTATCATATCAAGTTAGACCTTTAATTAATCACCATATACATCTTGTACTAACTCAATACAACTCCTTATCATGAACAAAATTGACTAAATCATCTTCTTCTCTTACCTTTGCTAGAAACCAAAAATCTCGAACTTTGAGATCTCTTCCAATACTTGAAATCAATGTACCAAACTTTGGATATCTCTTAGTCTAACGACAAGGATCATTTTTCGTTTAATGAACTTAATGGATCGATGGAAGAGTGAGGTGGTTTATCAAAGAGCTTGGAATGGAAAACTATGGAAGCTTGGAGATGGAACGAGAGGGAGAGCTGGAAGAGTGGCTAACGTTGGTGATGGCTGATAGGGATGATGACTATGCTAATTTGCATTTAATGCATGCTTTATCCCATTAATCCATCTCAGCCATGCTTTACCTCTTTGACTCATGACCATTTAATTTCTCTTCCTCCCTTTCTCCTATGACTCATCTACTTAACTCCAATCAAAATTCTAATTTAATTTCTTTATACTCCATTCATTTCCATAACAATAAAATAAGCTCTTTGATTTATTTGGCTATCAATTTTCTTATTTCTTTCATACCCCATACATCATGCATACATCATTTATACCTCAATTACACATCAACTTCATATTTATTTAATCATATTAGATTGAAATACTTTACAAACATGGAGGAATACATGGAAATTGGGGATTTCACAATTTGACACGGATTTCATCTATATTTTTTATCTTATGAGAAAATTTCATCCAAGTCTATCTATAAACACCTCATTTTGTCTAGGGCCTTAGTGGATTGAATAGTAAATAGGGTTTGAATTATAGGATCATTTTAGTGTAATTTGTTTAATTAGTTTATTATGACTAATTGGGATAATTTAATTAATTATCTTTTTCATTATTTTGATTAAATTCATAAATTGTAAAGATCAATTAATTTGGTACAATAGATTAGTTGGCTTAATTGGGTTAGTTAGGATTGGTCGCATTAATTGGGGGTTTATGATTAAAATAATTAGAATTAATTTATTGATGTTTTTAGATTAGGAAACTAAAATTAGGATTGTCAGATAAATTAAAAAAAATAATTTAGGATAATTTCAAATAAATTAAGATAAATTAAATAAATAAGATAAATAGGACTAAAAGATTATTTAACTTGAATTTGTAGTTAATTAAAAATTAAATTAATTGCAAAGAGTACCGACATGAAATTGTAACTAAAATTATTAAAAGCATCAATCCATACAAAATGTAAACAGTAGAACTTAAAGTATCAACATAAAATTATTATAATTACTTAGTACCAATGCCAAGTAATTGGTTAATATTTTGGGTAATCGATTAATTTCAAATTTCGAACTGAATTATTTGATAATCAAATTTTTATTAAATTCTCTTTCGTTAATCGACCAAATTTATTTTGATGACTGATCGATAAACTAAAATAAATTCAAGCGATTGGTTAATTCAGTTTTAACCGAAATTTGAACACCCCTACCTATCTTGAAAGCTAGTGCCGTGTGCAGGAACTTGTGTTAGTGGGGTCAATATTGTACCAATTTTTATATAACATTTGTTATTTAATATAACATTGATAAAATTAAATATAGTAAAACATATCCCATAATATAATACAATTTTTAAATACACAAATAAATATTTTCTTATAGTCTATTCCTAATAGAGATTTATATCAATGGTTACATTAACAATATTGCATAAATATAATTTTTTTAATTTATATCATATAATTTTTAAAACTATTAAAATTTTCAAATTTAAATGAATGTGAAAATAAAGATTAAATTTATTTTTACCAATTAAACAATTTTAATAAATTTCAGTAGTGCCAAATGTTAATAAAAAAAATACATTTTTTTGTTACATTAAATACATTTAAAATTATATTTTTTAAAACTTGAGTGTGGTCAAACAATGTGACAATGCCACTGCGAAAAGCACACCAAATGATCTTTCTACCACTTCAAAGTTTAGACAAAATATCTTAAGTTTTAAGTCTTATCCAACTAAAGCAAAAAATGCGAGAAAAGCTATAATTACATGAGAAAGTCAAACCCCACCAGTCTTGTTCACTATAATTTTAAAAATTCTTCAAACAAATCTTTTCAAACGTATATAAATTCACTCACAAAGGCAAAAAGCACAAGAAAAGCTACAATTTCACTAACCAAAATTTCCTCCAAAAATGGCAGGCTCTATAGACGGCAACGTTTTAGCAGCCAAATCTTGATGTACGCAGAATTTGAGAAGTTGCTGGTAGTTATAATTGTTAGTAGTATTAGCTGAGTATAGTCATAGCCATGTCACTGTAATAATACATGTCAGCATAACTGACTTAGCACTTTTCCATATAAATACTAATGATGCCATATAGAAGGCATTGATTGGTCAACATTGTGTTACTATTTTTCTCTCTCTATAATAGAATAACCAATTTCCTTTCTCTCTTATTCTTCAATTCTAACTCTTCTTCTTCCTTTTTTTTTTCTACATTCTTCTGTAAGTGGAGCTATGTGGATCATTGGTATTAGAGCTTAGAAAGTGATAATGGCGGACGAAATTCAAACTCGAATCTAGAAGGAGCTTGGATTGCTTCACAAAGAAATTGAAGAGATGCACACTGAATTCACCAATAATGTTGAGAATTTGAGGTAGGATATGAGATTTGGGATTCAATCTAAGGTGGATAATGTTGGAGCGGATGTTTAGCAAATGTTTGAACATATCATGCGTAGAATGGAGTCTAGAAGACCTGAATCAAATGGCTCTAGCAATATAACTTCTTCTGAGCTAAAGCAAAGGTTTGCATTATAATTGGTTCATACTCTAGCTACTCTTCAGACTGCTATAGCTGATTAGACTAAGATGATAGAGGATTCTAGATCTATAACAAAATATTCGAAGATTGAATGTCCTCGTTTTGCTGGAGAGGATTTTTGTGGCTGGTTGTTAAATTGGAACGCATCTTTGAAGTTAATGGAACTAAAGAAAATGATAAGGTGAGAGTTGTAATGATGCATCTCGAAGGAAGAGCATTGCAATGGCACCAATGTTATATGAAGAATCGTGATTCATTGTCGAAGATCAATTGGTCTCATTATTAGGAGGAAATGTAGATTCGATTCAATGATAAGAGTATGCCGATCCTGTGTTCGATTTGGTAAGCCTAAGGCAAACTCAATTAGTTGATGAATATTATGAAGAATTTGAGAGTTTGTTGAATTTGTCTGATAACTTTGCTTTAAGTATCTTCATTAGTAACCTCAAACCTGAAATAGCCAAGCCTATGAGATTGTTTTTACCTAAATCTCTTAGTCATGCTTTTAATTTGGCCAAACAATTGAAATCTCTAGTATTCAATACACCTATGAAAACCTTTATTTGTTTGAAGAGTTCTACTAATTCAACCACTTTAAAACCTGTTGATTTTACTGCTATTCCAAAATTACCACATCTGCTGCCAACACCTAAAATTCCTTCTTTAACTATAAAACTCGTAAGCCAACTACAAATACTAGAAATTAGCCTTTAAAAACTGAAATCATTAGACCAAGGCCTACTAGATTCCCTACTAAGGAAGAAAGAGATGATAGGAGGAAAAAGGGGTTATGTATGTGGTGTGGGCAGAAGTATGTTGCAGGTCATCAATGCACTAAATCTCAACTCTATCAAATGTTTATAGAAGATGTTACTGAGGTGGCTGATGTCCAAGAAGAGTTCACTGATTGTGTAGATACTTTGGAGGAATCAATTAAGGATGATCAGAAAGATATGGAACAGCCAATGATATCATTGCATGCCTTGTTTGGAACTTCTGATTCCCAGACCATGAGAATTCAAGGCAATATTAAGAATGTTAGGGTGATACTGTTAGTAGATTCTAGTAGTACACACAATTCATAGGCCTTTCCTTGGTCAAGAACCTGGCATTAAGAACTCAATTTGTGGTTGGATATAATATAACAGTAGCTAATGGTGTTAAGATGTTAGTTCAAAAATGTTGTAAGGAAGTTAGTAAGAGACTTTAGGAATTAAATAAGTAACTGATTTTCTAATGCTACCACTATTGGGATGTGACGTAATGTTGGGAGTACATTGGTCCCATTCTTTGGGATTTTTCTACTTTAACTATGTCTTTTTTCATGGGAAATGAATGGAAGATTTTGAAGGGTATAGCAACTAGAAATGTTAAGTAAGCTACAAACAAGCAGGTTAACAAGCTGAAGGGGTCATTAAAGGTTGCTTGTACATTGTTGATGATTGCCTTACTATATAAGACTGATAAGGAGTTAGCAGAAATAGCGACTGTATTATCTAAGGAGTTGTAGCAGCTTTTGAAGAATATATGCAATGCTGTTTGAAGAACCAAAAGGTCTTCCACATAAGAGATTACATGATCATAAAATTCTTCTGGAGGTTGGTGCCTAAGCTATTAAGGTTAAGCTAGAGGTGGTTATCGGGCCGAGTTGGGCCAACCTGGTTCGAAATCGGATTAGATCGACCCAGCCTGATAACCGAAATCAATTATCACCTATTTTGAACCGGCCCAGCTCGGCCTAGCTCGGTATTATATCAGGCTGGGCCGATTCCATTTATTTTGAACCGGGCTCATTAAGGATTGGGACTGACTGGACTGGTTCCAATTAAACCGGTCCGATTCCATTTTAAAAAATTAAAAAAAATGAAAACAAACTTGCCGCTGCGCAGGTTTTGCAGCAGCCTGTGATGTGCACGGACAAGAGAAAATGTAGCTTGGAATTTGAAGGAGTTGAAAACGCAACAGGACAGAAACAAGGATGATGAATGACAACTTCTGAAAACCTAGACCCGAAGCCTAAAGAGACTCGAACCCGAAGGTATTGGACCTTGACCCTACGGATAAGAATTCGAGAAACTAAGGTATAGCAATGGTGGATGGTGAAAAAAAGGAGGCGCCACAAGGAAGAAGACCTTGATAAGTCTAGTTGAGAGGGAACCCAAGAGAAAGGCACACTCAAATTCTGAAATTCAAAATTGATCTATGCATCAATAGCATTTACAAGGTATTTATAATAATACCTAGCACTTAAGCCTATAAACAAGTGGGCTGGAATTAACACCAACAGAAAATAAGACTAGACCCAAATTCATGCCTAAACCTAGTTACATAAAATAAATAGTCCAAGACACAACAAGACTCAAATGTGGGCTATTCAAACACTTAGCCCATCTTATTGTTAAGCTAAAATAAGACAGTAAACCATGCTCATGTCGTTTGGGCTTCCAAGCAAGTATAGATGTCTTGGGACTTTTCATGGAAGCTTCCTTGACACTTCAATGATGCCAGAGCTTGTTGCATTAATGAGGTCAGGGCTTGTTGCGTCTTCTTGGCTGGAGCTCAGGTAATTGGACCTCCTTAGATGACCAATGGATCCTTAGCATCACGAACATCACGAGCAAGTGGATCTCCATTATTGCCCCTCTCCTCAAAAGGATTTGTCCTCAAATCGCATATACCTTCATCAAAAGAAAAGGGAGAAAGATCAGAAACATTAAAAGTAGCTGATACAGCATACTTACCGGGAAGATCCAATCGGTAGGCATTATCGTTGATCTTCTCAATGACTTGGAATGGGCCATCTCCTCGGGGATATAGCTTGGTTCGTCGCTGAACAGGAAACCTCTCCTTTCGCATATGCACCCAAACCCAATCACCAAGCTCAAACACTACTTTCTTTGGATGCTTGTTTGCCTGGGTGGTATACTGCTTAGTCTTCTTTTCAATAGCTTGACGTACTCTCTCATGGAGCTGCTTTACAAACTTAGCTTTTTGTTCTCCATCCAAGTTACTCTGCTCAGCACTAGGTAATGGCAACAAATCCAAAGGAGTAAGAGGATTGAAGCCATAAACAACTTCGAATGGAGAGCAACTTGTAGTAGAGTGGACACTGCGATTATATGCAAACTCCACATGTGGTAAGCAATCTTCCCAATTCTTTAAATTCTTCTGTATAATGGACCTCAATAATGTAGATAGGGTTCGGTTGACTACCTCAGTCCGTCCATCAGTCTGGGGGTGACAATTGGTGGAAAATAACAATCTAGTTCCCAACTTTCCCCATAACGTCTTCCAAAAGTAACTAAGGAACTTGGCATCTTGTTCAGAAACAATGGTCCTCGGTACACCATGCAGACGTACTATCTCTTTGAAGAAAAGGTTAGCAACGTTGCTTGCATCATCCGTCTTGTGGCAAGCAATGAAATGAGCTATCTTAGAGAACCTGTCAACCACAACAAAAATAGAATCTCTACTGCGTTTTGTTCTAGGCAAGCCCAAAACAAAATCCATAGAGATATCAGTCCACGGAGTAGTAGGAATGGGTAAAGGAGTATATAAACCATGATTATGAACCCTAGATTTAGCTTGCCTACATGAAATGCATCTATCACATAACCTCGCTACATCTATCCTCATGTTAGGCCAAAAGAAATGTTCTTGCAAAACATCTAAAGTTTTCCTAACTCCAAAGTGACCCATTAATCCTCCACTATGGGCTTTTCTAACTAACAGCTCGCGCAATGAACTCCTAGGCACACATAATTTATTTTCTCTAAATAAGAACCCATCGTGCCTAATGAACTTGTCAAAGCCAGATGTAGCACATGCCTTATAAACATTACCAAAATCAACATCATCAGCATACTGTTCTTTGATATACTCAAATCCTAAAAGTTTAGCATCAAGAGTAGTGATAAGAGTATACCTACGAGATAACGCATCAGCTACGACGTTCTCTTTACCTTGTTTGTACTTGATCATGTACGGAACATCTCAATGAACTCTATCCACTTGGCATGACGCTTATGCAGCTTACTCTGTCCTTTCAGATGCTACAAGGACTCACGATCAGTGTGGATGACAAATTCTTTGGGCCACAAGTAATGTTGCCATGTCTCCAAGGCCCTCACTAATGTGTACATCTCCTTGTCATACATGGGATAGTTAAGTGCTGCTCCACTTAACTTCTCACTAAAAAAAGCGATTGGGCGTTTTTCCTGCATAAGCACAGCTCCAATACCTACACCTGAGGCATCGCACTCAATCTCAAAAGTTTTAGTAAAGTCAGGCAGAGAAAACAAAGGAGTAGAACAAAGTTTATCCTTAAGCAAATTAAAAGCATGCTCTTATGCGGGTCCTAATGAAATGCAACATTCTTTTTGACCACGTCGATCAAAGGTGCAGCTATAGCGCTAAAATCTCTAACGAATCGACGATAGAAACTAGCTAAACCATGGAAACTACGCACCTCAGTGACAGACTTAGGTACAGGCCAATCTTTAATTGCCTTTACCTTCTCATTATCAACAGAAATGCCATGTGAAGAAACTACATACCCAAGGAAAACAATCTTATCAGTGCAGAATGTACATTTCTTAAAATTGGCATACAAACTTGTATTCCTCAAAACAGTAAGAACATTCCTAAGATGCTCAACATGCGTATGCTGGCTCTTACTGTATATCAAAATATCATCAAAATAGACAACCACATACTTACCAATGAAATCACGTAAAACATGGTTCATTAAGCGCATGAATGTACTGGGTGCATTAGTCAAGCCAAAAGGCATAACTAACCACTCGTAGAGACCCTGTTTAGTCTTGAATGCGGTTTTCCATTCATCACCTTCTCTCATACGAATTTGGTGATATCCGCTCTTTAAATCAATTTTAGAAAACATGCATGCTCTATGCAACTCATCAAGCATGTGATCTAGCCTAGGAATAGGATAGCGGTACTTTACAGTGATTTTGTTGATGGCTCGGCAGTCAACGCACATCCTCCACGTCCCATCTTTTTTTGGCACAAGCAGTATGAGCACGGCGCATGGACTCTTGCTCTTTCTCACATAACCTTTCCTCATGAGCTCTTCAACTTGCTTGTGAAGCTCCTTCATCTCCTCGGGATTACTTCTGTAGGTTGGACGGTTAGGAATGGCAGCTCCGGGGACAAGGTCAATCATGTGCTCGATCCCATGAATCGGTGGTAATCCACTTGGGATCTCCTTAGAGAATACATCCTCGAACTCCTGCAACAATGAGACAACATCAGTAGGCAAAGTATCATGGAGTTTAGCACAATGAAACAAGAATCTTTAAATAAGAGTAAAAGGATAGGAGACTTAGCAAGAAACACAGTCTTCACATCTCGAGGTTTGGCATAGCAGCTCACTGTTTTGCTTTCCTTGTTTTCTTTCTTTTCTTTAGCTTGCTTCCTTTGCTCGTCATGTTGCTCCTTTAGCCTTAATTGGTCTTCATAAATCTCCTTGGGGCTAAGGGGAGAAAGAGTGATCTTCTTGCCATCCGTAATAAAGGAGTAACGGTTAGTGTAACCATCGTGGATGACTCTCCGATCATACTGCCACGGTTTACCCAGCAATAGGTGGCTAGCTTGCATGGGCACCACGTCACACAACACCTTATCTCGATAACTTCCGATACGAAAAGGAACCAAGACTTGCTTCACCATGTTCACTTCACCACAGTCATTAATCCACTGCAACTTATATGGGTGGTGATGCTTGGTAGTGGGCAACTTTAACTTATCAACAAGGTATGTGCTAGCAACATTAGTACAGCTCCCACCATTAATGATTACAGTACATACCTTGTCACTAATATGGCACCTCGTATGGAAGATGTTCTTGCGCTGTGCCTCATCTTCAAACTTCACATGGGTATTAAGAGCACGCCAGGCAACAAGTGCTTCACCATGAGCAGCATACTCAACAACTTCGTCTTCTTCAGCATCTTCTAATGCAGGCATCTTATCTTTAACACCGACTTCAGAACCTTCACTCTCAACATCGCCATTCCCATGCATGATCATCACTCTATGATTGGTACACTGTGAGGCAATATGTCCACGACCTAAACACTTGAAACACTTAATGTCACGTGTCCTGCTCTGGGATGCTTGGGCAGGTTCAGTCTTGGGCTTTGGAGGGCCCTCAGGCTTGGGCTTAGCAAAGCTCTTTGACTTAGGCGTAGACACAGGCTTATCATCCCTAGAAAGTTGTTAGATTTCCAAACAGGAACTGAACTAGGAGTGAAACGGGATGTACCTTTCCTTTGGAGTTGCCTTTCCACTTTGATGGCCACATGCAGCATCTCCTCTAAATCCATGTAATGCTGCAACTCTACTACATTGGCAATCTCATGATTTAAGCCTTGGAGAAAACGAGCTATAGTAGCTTCTGCATCCTCCTGGATATTGGCTCAGATCATGGTTATTTCCATCTCTTTGTAGTAATCCTCAACACTTTTTGAGCCCTGGGTAAGACCTTGGAGCTTTTGGTATAACTCTCTGTAGTAATGAGTAGGAACAAATCTCTTCCTCATGATGCGCTTCATCTCATCCCATGTAGACACTGGAGGATCACCATATCTTCTTCTACTAGTGACTAACTGATCCCACCAAACCATTGCATACTCTATGAACTCAATTGCTGCAAGTTTGACCTTCTTTTCCTCGGAGTAGTGGTGGCAGTCAAACACCATTCCAATCTTCCTTTCCCACTCCAAATATGCCTTAGGATCATTCTTGCCTTGGAAAGGAGGAATCTTCAATTTTATACTGCCAAGGTTTCCATCCATCTTCTCCTTGCCTCTATCACGGGCTATATCAACTCGATCTCTATACCCATGGTACCTTCTATGATGTCTATCTATCCCAAACTCTTCGTTCGAATCATACCTAACATTATCATCATACTCGTCATTGGCAACAACCTTACTTTTTAGACGAGAAGTATCACCTTGTTGGATCTTTGCAAACTGAGCTTCATGTTGGTTCAACTTATCATGAATGTCATTGAATTTCATGTCCATCCATTGGAACTGTTGTTGCATTGCTTGAAGCATGAATTCAATCTTTTTAAAGTCTGACTTATCACCTTCAGAAGACATTTTTAACAAATGATATCCTCACGTGTTTACACTTGTGTTTCACTTAAGTAATTTGGCTTTTCTCTACTAATGTTTCTCACATACTCATGCCTTTTTCCCTTACTCTACCTTAACTCTATAGGTTCACAATCGTACTAGAGACTCAGTCAAAGATTCAACCTCGCAGAATCAACTAATTCACCAAGTATTTTCACCAAGTATTTTCACCAAGTATTTCCTCTTTTTTTTTAATTCCCTTTTTTTTGAATTCTTCTCTTTTTTTTTGAATTCTTCTCCCTTTTTTTTCTCACAGAAAGGTGCGGCTAGGGTGACTCAAAGAAAGAAAAAAATAAAATAAAAATTAAAAAAATCACTAGAAGGACCAAAAAAATGAAAAATGGCCTAAAACGATAGGAAAACGATGGAATTTGGCCAAGATAGGGAAGGGCCACGGGTTCGTTTTATTTCATCATTTTCTTTAAAACGGGTACTCGCACGCCTCCTAACTCAACCAAAATTTTTTGTTTGAACAGTACCGCAGCAATTTTTTTTAAATCCTTTTTTTTCTTCTTTTTTTTTGTAATCTGATTTTTGCGGTTTCCTTGAAAAGAGTAGGGGTGCGGCTAGCGTTGAATTAAGTGGTTGAAGAAGTGCGGCTAGGGTTATGAGGGGTACGGCTAGGGTTATAATTGAGGGGTGCGGCTAAGGTTATGAGGAAGTGCGGTTAGGGTTATAATTGAGGGGTGCGGCTAGGGCTATAATTGAGGGGTGTGGCTAGGGTTATGAGGAAGTGCGGCTAGGGTTATAATTGAGGGGTGCGGCTAGGGTTATGAAATAAGTGGCGGCTAGGGTTATGAAATAAGTGGCAAGATTTCCAAGGATTCTACCAAAAGTGAGAGACGCACAAACAAACCAGAAATTGAAACCAACAAAAGAAAAAAAATCGAAACCAACAAACCAAAAATCGAAAAGTGAGTGACGCACAAACAAACCAGAAAATCTAAACTTGAGCTCTGATACCAACTGATGCGCATGGACAAGAGAAAACGTAGCTTGAAATTTGAAGGAGCCGAAAACGCAATAGGATAGAAACAAGGATGATGAATGACAACTTCTGAAAACCTAGACCCGAAGCCTAAAGAGACTCGAACCCAAAGGTATTGGACCTTGACCCTACAAATAAGAATTCGAGAACCTAAGGTATAGCAATGGTGGATGGTGAAAAAAAAGAGGCGCTACAAGGAAGAAGACCTTAATAAGCCTAGTTGAGAGGGAACCCAAGAGAAAGGCACACTCAAATTCTGAAATTCAAAACTGATCTATGCATCAATAGTGTTTACAAGGTATTTATAATAATACCTAACACTTAAGCCCATAAACAAGTGGGCTGGAATTAACACCAACAGAAAATAAGACTAGACCCAAATTCATGCCTAAACCTAGTTACATAAAATAAATAGTCCAAGACATAACAAGACTGAAATGTGGGCTATTTAAACACTTAGCCCATCTTATTGTTAAGCTAAAATAAGACAGTAAACAATGTTCATGTCGTTTGGGCTTCCAAGCAAGTATAGATGTCTTGGGACTCTTCATGGAAGCTTCCTTGACACTTCAATTATGCCAGCGCTTGTTGCATTAATGAGGCCAGGGCTTGTTGCGTCTTCTTGGTTGGAGCTCGGGTAATTGAACCTCCTTGGATGACCAATGGATCCTTAGCATTACGAACATCACGAGCAAATGGATCTCCATCAGCTTGCTTTTGCAGGCTGTTGCTTGGTGGGTAACGGCCATTTAGGTCATTGCCCATCTATCATCAGTCATCAGAGGGAAGGACCGACTAAAAAATCTTTTTTTTTTAATTTTTTAAAATTTCAATTTTTCCTCTATAAATATCAATTCATTTCCTTTCATTTTTCTTTATATTTTCTTCCATATTTTCTCTCAAATCTAAACACTCATTCACTCTTATTCTCTTAATACTCATTCATACTCTCTCAATATTCACTCAAACTCTCTCAAATTCACTTAAATTCTCTTATTCCAAATTTATAATATCATCATTTTCCTCTCTAAATTTCGTTTTTCTTTTTATTTTATAATTTTACAAATTTTGCTTTTAATTTTCAAGTTCTAACTTCCAATATTATATATATATATATATCCTACATCTATTTTTTCTAATTTTAACATATATTTATTTTCAAAAAAATATAAAAATGTCAGATTTCTTTCGTCGTTCATGTTTTGTATCTCAACCTTTTGATTCTACTGAAATCCCTAATTTGGGTGACGAATCATTTAATGAAATTGAACCTGATATTCATTTGGAGGAGGAGGAGCTTCCTTTGGCACCATCGATTTGTCATAGTACTAGTCATTGTAGTGGTTGTGGTCGTGGAGGAGGTTGTGCTCAAACAAAATCATCAGCTGCCACCACTGCTGCTACATAATCAAGACCGAAGTTTAACCGAAAAAGAACAAGCAGGGTATGAGAGTATTTCAACATTGTAGTAAAAGAAGGTACAACGGATAAATATTGTGCTATTTGTAAATTGTGTAAAGGCGTTTACTCTTATAGCTCCAGTGGAAGTGGTGGCAGTACAGGTACGTATAAAAGACATTTAATTACTGCACATTAAATTAATCTTGATGCCGAAGAAAATGAAAATTTTGAAGGCAAACAATCTCAAATTAATACAGATGGTGGAAAAAAATTAATTTTGATAATGTTCAAGCTAGACGTGGTTTATTTAGATTTGTAGTCAGGACTTAACAATCATTCACAATTTGTGAAAAAGTAAGATATTTAGAATTTGTTTGTAAATATTTACAACTGATTTGTGCATGGACTTTATTGAAGGCTTACCTAAATTAGATGGCAAGGACACTATCATGGTTATTGTTAATAGGTTGAGCAAATTTGCCCATTTTATTTTTTTGGCTCATCCCTTCACTACTCTTACTGTTGCACAGGCATTTTTGGATAATGTGTATAAGTTGCATGGTGTTCCTAGTAGTTTGGTGACAAATAGGGACAAGATTTTTATCAATTCTTTTTTGAAGGAGTTCTTTAAGCTTCTAGGTACTACCTTGAAGATGTCTTCAGCCTACCACCCTCAGCCTACCAAACTAAGGTGGTGAATCGATGTTTGGAAACTTACCTTTACTGTATGGTGAGTGAGGCTCCTCGCACTTGGGTTGGATGGCTACCTTTGGCTGAGTGGTGGTATAACACTACCTATCATTCTTCCATTCAGACTACTCCATATGAGGTTGTTTATGGTCAGCCAGCACTTGTGCATCTTTCTTATCTTCTTGGTGATTCCATGATTGTAGCTATTGATAAAAGCCTTCAAGCTCGAGAGGCTGTTATGTGATAGGATGATATTTTGTGAATTTTATATGTGCTAATATATTTTCTTTATTGATGTTTTATGCCTAAAAGAGCTTACTAATGTTTATTTTATGTTTTAGGTATTAAATATCAAAGTTGGAATAAAAAGAAGTTAAAAAGAGCACAGTGCAGTATTTTCTGTCCAGTTTGAAAGATTGACATTTTTGACCAACATAACGACCTGATCTCAAGAAGTGGCCTTCATAGAAGTTGTAGAGGACTTCTCAAGGTTTCCAGAATGTCCAAGATCGCAAAAATCGGAGTTCATTTGGTGGGTCAAACGTCTGGACAAAATCAGTACGAAATTCTGGACAGAAAAACGAGATTGAGAAGAAATTCCAACAAAGCAAGTTCAAGACCAGATTTTGTTGAGACAAGATAATTTCTTAATTTTATTTTGTCTTAGATCTGTAATTAATT
Source organism: Heritiera littoralis (assembly GCA_031772115.1). NCBI lineage: Eukaryota > Viridiplantae > Streptophyta > Magnoliopsida > Malvales > Malvaceae > Heritiera > Heritiera littoralis. Next base: position 4,834,083 of record JAPDPK010000009.1, on the reverse strand, counting down.
AATAAAAATAGGCCTTAGGAATTTTACTTAGAAAATAATTGTAAAAAGATGATGAGATAAAGGTAAGAGTTTGACTAGTCAAATTACTTGTTTCCCAAGTAAACTCTTATCTGAATCCTACATTGCTTAGGAAAGTCTTTTAAACTCTTCCTTAGGCCTATATAAAGAGCACAAGGCTCTCATAAACAGGAATCCCTCAAATCCCTACTTATCCCTAATCCTCAAATCCTCACATCCCTCTCTTCCCCCTCTTCTCTCTTGTTTAGCTTTAGAGTAGATTTAATAGAAATTTTATTTTTATTATTTTGCTTATTTCTTTATTATTTTTAATTCTGATTTTGTTTTCTTTATTTAAATTAATATTGTTTGTGTGTTCTTGCTTGCTAGTTTATAATCTTGATTATTAATTCTGATTTTATATTATTAAAGATTGCTTCTTTGATTGTTTCTTGCATGATATTTGTAATCTTTATAATATTAAACTTGAATTTTATGATCTTGAATATGTCTAGTGAGTAGTTTTCTTATTCAGTTATGAGGTAAATTAATTATTCTTGGGAAAAGCATGTTGTGAGATTCTTGAACCTATTATATAATTGTTGATTAAGTATCCAAGATTCTCTGAGCACATTATAATGGTTGTTTGTTTGATTAGATAGGGTGCACACTATTTAGTTAAACTAAATAATCTACCGCCAGATTAAAAACATAAGTCCGTAATTGCTTGTGGAGTTAATCACTAGGGATGGAGGAGAATTAAGGTTTAGATTAAATAAACCGAGCTTATGTGTTTGTTATCTAATGTCAACCCATATCTTTCTTGTTGTTAATGCTGCTACAATTTATATCTAGAGAGCTTGTTCTAGGTAGGTTAAGTAGTTAGAGATTAGTTAAAGAGCTTGTTTTAACTAACGACTCAGTAAGGAAAGATGGTGTAACAGAGCTTGTTGTTATGCTACGGTTGACTATTTAATTGACAGTGATATTTTGTAATCAATGATCAACATCAAAATCCAAGAATGATTGATTGCCTCATAACTGAAGCTTTTTGCTATTTGTTTTTTTATATATTTAATAATTCTTGTTTTCTTTATTTTAGACATAGCTTACAAAACCCCCCAGATTTTCTTCTTCTTTCCCCAAATCCTGAAATTAGATTTTTAATTTAATAATTAATTTAAAAAATTCAGTCTTTGTGGGTTCGACCCTTGCTCCGCTATCTACATAGTAGAATTAGGAAATTTTATTTTTGGTGACTGACGACACTCATCAAATTTTGGCGCCGTTGCCGGGGATTGAATTTTTGTTTAAGTTAATTATTTTAATTAAAATCTGATTTTTTTTTCTTTTCTTTTTCAGGGATTGCTTGTCTGAGAAGGATTCTAGTCACAAACTTCAAAAGATTAGGGAGTACATATAAGCAACCCAAAGCGTGGTGCCACAAACACCACAACATCCACCATCACTACCACCTAAGACAAGAAGAGGACTCCATGGAGCAAGCTTATGAACCACACTATAATTATGACCCATACTATGATTATGAACCACACTACGATACCTACTATCAAGGATGGTGGGATCATTTTAATTTTAGTTATGGGAATCAATATGAGGTTTACAATGTGCCATTCCAAGATGCATATCAAGCTCCATCTCAAGACTCAGGTATGCCTCCACCTCAAGAATCAGGTATGTCTCTTGAAGATATTGTTAAGACTCTTGAGATTAAAACTTTACAATTGTCACAAGAGGCTGATGTTTATATTAAGAATATTGATCACCATGTGAGTCAAATAATGAATTCCATAAGTAACATTGAAGCTATGACCTCTCAACCTGTGGAGAATCCAAGAGATAATGTTACTAACATCACCTTGAAAAGTGAAAGGGCAATTGAATCCAAGGAAAGTGCACATGAAGATGTCGACAACTTTATAGAAAGGGAGGATGAAACTGATTTCAATATTAAAGGTGGAGTTGTTGACATGCACAATGTAAAAGGGAGAGAGAATTTTGACAACTTTATAAAGCACTATGAGGATGTTGAAATCAAAGAATTCAAAGCTGAGGTAAGTGAAAAACAAATTCCTTTTAATTCTTCTACTTACCCTCCTCCTTTTCCTGGTAGGTTTGCAATAGCTACAAACGAAGAGCAAGACAAGGAGACATTGAAGACATTTGGGAAAATGGAAGTTAATATTCCTCTCCTTGATGAAATTAATGATCAAGTGCCTTGTGATGCCAAATTTTTAAGGGAACTATGCACTTCCAAGAGGAAATTAAAAGGTGATGAAAAGCAAGTTCTTAAAGATGAGCTGGAAATAGCCATGAGCAAAAATCTTGAGAATGAGAAACTTGAGAGACCGATAAAAAAGTTGAGGTCTGGGATTGGATGATGGAAGGTGGAGCAGTCGAGCTAATGACATTAAACAAAAGCGCTACTTGGGAGGCAACCCAAGGATGTAAAACGAGGGAGTATTTCTTTCCTTTCCTTGTATTACCATTTAATTTTTGAGTTTTTTTTTATTGTTCTTCTTTGCATGCTAGACTTACTTTGAGGACAAAGTAAGATTTAAGTGTGGGGGGGAATATTGGTTTATGAGTCTATAGAGTTTTTTTAACTGCTATTTTTTTTAAAAAAAGGGTCAAATTTTTAAAGAGTTTTAAAGATCATGATATGTTTTCTTTCTTTTAAGGATTGATTCTAAACTAAAACAAAGTTTTATAAGAAAGTTGAGACTATTTTGATTGTTATTATTGTTGAAGTGAGTACTTTCTAAAGAATTTATGTGAGTTCATGATTAAATATGATTGCTCATATGATATTGATAATGTGATTAGTTCATTGAAGTTGGTATAAGCAAAGGATAAATAGACAAGAACAAAAAAAAAAAATAAAAAGATGAAAAATAGAGGTTGAAAGCTTTAAATTCTACTCCGATGTTTTGAGTTACTCGATCTTGTTGATTAAATTCTTGAAGTGACTTAAAATATGAGTATGCAAAGCACTCTAAAAGAGGGCTTACTTGTTGAGTAACCAGGTGTTGGTATCACCAATATTAACATTCGCGTAAAAAGGCAAGTAAGTACTTAGGGAAACCATTATTGAAACCTCAAAAGAAAAAAAAAAAGAAAAGAAAGAAAAACAAAAAAAAAATTTCTTGATCTATTGACTTTGTTTGTGGTAATGTAAAATGGATAATTGCAAAGTTGATGTTATATGTCAATTGTGTTGATTGTGAATTTTGCATGAATTTATTTAGAAGTATGCATGAATATGAGAAGTAATGATTAGAATATGATTGACTTGATTATTTGACTTTTGTTGAAGTTATGAGTCAAGAATTGAAAGATTTGAAAATATGTTCATGATCTTAATCTTGTTTTGAGTCTTAATTTTTAATTTTTGAGTCTTATTTTGAATTTTTAGGATTGAGTCTTAAGTAAAAGATTTTGTGGGTATATCTTCTGAAAGCCCTCACGAGACACAACTCGTCCACTAGGGGTGACCTAGGGGTTTAAAGGCTTATTGCATATGCTAAATGCAATCGTGATTCCTACGAAGTGAGTTAGGATTTTAGGATTTAGTTCTTTAGGAATTAGTTAGCTAAGGTTTGCTAGAGGACTAGCAAAAGCTAAGTGTGGGGGAATTTGATAGGATGATATTTTGTGAATTTTATATGTGCTAATATATTTTCTTTATTGATGTTTTATGCCTAAAAGAGCTTACTAATGTTTATTTTATGTTTTAGGTATTAAATATCAAAGTTGGAATAAAAAGAAGTTAAAAAGAGCACAGTGCAGTATTTTCTGTCCAGTTTGAAAGATTGACATTTTTGACCAAACATAACGACCTGATCTCAAGAAGTGGCCTTCATAGAAGTTGTAGAGGACTTCTCAAGGTTTCCAGAATGTCCAAGATCGCAAAAATCGGAGTTCATTTGGTGGGTCAAACGTCTGGAAAATCAGTACGAAATTCTGGACAGAAAAACGAGATTGAGAAGAAATTCCAACAAAGCAAGTTCAAGACCAGATTTTGTTGAGACAAGATAATTTCTTAATTTTATTTTGTCTTAGATCTGTAATTAATTAATAAAAATAGGCCTTAGGAATTTTACTTAGAAAATAATTGTAAAAAGATGATGAGATAAAGGTAAGAGTTTGACTAGTCAAATTACTTGTTTCCCAAGTAAACTCTTATCTGAATCCTACATTGCTTAGGAAAGTCTTTTAAACTCTTCCTTAGGCCTATATAAAGAGCACAAGGCTCTCATAAACAGGAATCCCTCAAATCCCTCTTATCCCTCACATCCCTCAAATCCCTCACATCCCTCTCTTCCCCCTCTTCTCTCTTGTTTAGTTTTAGAGTAGATTTAATAGAAATTTTATTTTTATTATTTTGCTTATTTCTTTATTATTTTTAATTCTGATTTTGTTTTCTTTATTTAAATTAATATTGTTTGTGTGTTCTTGCTTGCTAGTTTATAATCTTGATTATTAATTCTGATTTTATATTATTAAAGATTGCTTCTTTGATTGTTTCTTGCATGATATTTGTAATCTTTATAATATTAAACTTGAATTTTATGATCTTGAATATGTCTAGTGAGTAGTTTTCTTATTCAGTTATGAGGTAAATTAATTATTCTTGGGAAAAGCATGTTGTGAGATTCTTGAACCTATTATATAATTGTTGATTAAGTATCCAAGATTCTCTGAGCACATTATAATGGTTGTTTGTTTGATTAGATAGGGTGCACACTATTTAGTTAAACTAAATAATCTACCGCCAGATTAAAAACATAAGTCCGTAATTGCTTGTGGAGTTAATCACTAGGGATGGAGGAGAATTAAGGTTTAGATTAAATAAACCGAGCTTATGTGTTTGTTATCTAATGTCAACCCATATCTTTCTTGTTGTTAATGCTGCTACAATTTATATCTAGAGAGCTTGTTCTAGGTAGGTTAAGTAGTTAGAGATTAGTTAAAGAGCTTGTTTTAACTAACGACTCAGTAAGGAAAGATGGTGTAACAGAGCTTGTTGTTATGCTACGGTTGACTATTTAATTGACAGTGATATTTTGTAATCAATGATCAACATCAAAATCCAAGAATGATTGATTGCCTCATAACTGAAGCTTTTTGCTATTTGTTTTTTTATATATTTAATAATTCTTGTTTTCTTTATTTTAGACATAGCTTACAAAACCCCCCAGATTTTCTTCTTCTTTCCCCAAATCCTGAAATTAGATTTTTAATTTAATAATTAATTTAAAAAATTCAGTCTTTGTGGGTTCGACCCTTGCTCCGCTATCTACATAGTAGAATTAGGAAATTTTATTTTTTGGTGACTGACGACACTCATCAAATTTTGGCGCCGTTGCCGGGGATTGAATTTTTGTTTAAGTTAATTATTTTAATTAAAATCTGATTTTTTTTTTCTTTTCTTTTTCAGGGATTGCTTGTCTGAGAAGGATTCTAGTCACAAACTTCAAAAGATTAGGGAGTACATATAAGCAACCCAAAGCGTGGTGCCACAAACACCACAACATCCACCATCACTACCACCTAAGACAAGAAGAGGACTCCATGGAGCAAGCTTATGAACCACACTATAATTATGACCCATACTATGATTATGAACCACACTACGATACCTACTATCAAGGATGGTGGGATCATTTTAATTTTAGTTATGGGAATCAATATGAGGTTTACAATGTGCCATTCCAAGATGCATATCAAGCTCCATCTCAAGACTCAGGTATGCCTCCACCTCAAGAATCAGGTATGTCTCTTGAAGATATTGTTAAGACTCTTGAGATTAAAACTTTACAATTGTCACAAGAGGCTGATGTTTATATTAAGAATATTGATCACCATGTGAGTCAAATAATGAATTCCATAAGTAACATTGAAGCTATGACCTCTCAACCTGTGGAGAATCCAAGAGATAATGTTACTAACATCACCTTGAAAAGTGAAAGGGCAATTGAATCCAAGGAAAGTGCACATGAAGATGTCGACAACTTTATAGAAAGGGAGGATGAAACTGATTTCAATATTAAAGGTGGAGTTGTTGACATGCACAATGTAAAAGGGAGAGAGAATTTTGACAACTTTATAAAGCACTATGAGGATGTTGAAATCAAAGAATTCAAAGCTGAGGTAAGTGAAAAACAAATTCCTTTTAATTCTTCTACTTACCCTCCTCCTTTTCCTGGTAGGTTTGCAATAGCTACAAACGAAGAGCAAGACAAGGAGACATTGAAGACATTTGGGAAAATGGAAGTTAATATTCCTCTCCTTGATGAAATTAATGATCAAGTGCCTTGTGATGCCAAATTTTTAAGGGAACTATGCACTTCCAAGAGGAAATTAAAAGGTGATGAAAAGCAAGTTCTTAAAGATGAGCTGGAAATAGCCATGAGCAAAAATCTTGAGAATGAGAAACTTGAGAGACCGATAAAAAAGTTGAGGTCTGGGATTGGATGATGGAAGGTGGAGCAGTCGAGCTAATGACATTAAACAAAAGCGCTACTTGGGAGGCAACCCAAGGATGTAAAACGAGGGAGTATTTCTTTCCTTTCCTTGTATTACCATTTAATTTTTGAGTTTTTTTTTATTGTTCTTCTTTGCATGCTAGACTTACTTTGAGGACAAAGTAAGATTTAAGTGTGGGGGGGAATATTGGTTTATGAGTCTATAGAGTTTTTTTAACTGCTATTTTTTTTAAAAAAAGGGTCAAATTTTTAAAGAGTTTTAAAGATCATGATATGTTTTCTTTCTTTTAAGGATTGATTCTAAACTAAAACAAAGTTTTATAAGAAAGTTGAGACTATTTTGATTGTTATTATTGTTGAAGTGAGTACTTTCTAAAGAATTTATGTGAGTTCATGATTAAATATGATTGCTCATATGATATTGATAATGTGATTAGTTCATTGAAGTTGGTATAAGCAAAGGATAAATAGACAAGAACAAAAAAAAAACATAAAAAGATGAAAAATAGAGGTTGAAAGCTTTAAATTCTACTCCGATGTTTTGAGTTACTCGATCTTGTTGATTAAATTCTTGAAGTGACTTAAAATATGAGTATGCAAAGCACTCTAAAAGAGGGCTTACTTGTTGAGTAACCAGGTGTTGGTATCACCAATATTAACATTCGCGTAAAAAGGCAAGTAAGTACTTAGGGAAACCATTATTGAAACCTCAAAAGAAAAAAAAAAGAAAAGAAAGAAAAACAAAAAAAAAATTTCTTGATCTATTGACTTTGTTTGTGGTAATGTAAAATGGATAATTGCAAAGTTGATGTTATATGTTTCAATTGTGTTGATTGTGAATTTTGCATGAATTTATTTAGAAGTATGCATGAATATGAGAAGTAATGATTAGAATATGATTGACTTGATTATTTGACTTTTGTTGAAGTTATGAGTCAAGAATTGAAAGATTTGAAAATATGTTCATGATCTTAATCTTGTTTTGAGTCTTAATTTTTAATTTTTGAGTCTTATTTTGAATTTTTAGGATTGAGTCTTAAGTAAAAGATTTTGTGGGTATATCTTCTGAAAGCCCTCACGAGACACAACTCGTCCACTAGGGGTGACCTAGGGGTTTAAAGGCTTATTGCATATGCTAAATGCAATCGTGATTCCTACGAAAGTGAGTTAGGATTTTAGGATTTAGTTCTTTAGGAATTAGTTAGCTAAGGTTTGCTAGAGGACTAGCAAAAGCTAAGTGTGGGGGAATTTGATAGGATGATATTTTGTGAATTTTATATGTGCTAATATATTTTCTTTATTGATGTTTTATGCCTAAAAGAGCTTACTAATGTTTATTTTATGTTTTAGGTATTAAATATCAAAGTTGGAATAAAAAGAAGTTAAAAAGAGCACAGTGCAGTATTTTCTGTCCAGTTTGAAAGATTGACATTTTTGACCAACATAACGACCTGATCTCAAGAAGTGGCCTTCATAGAAGTTGTAGAGGACTTCTCAAGGTTTCCAGAATGTCCAAGATCGCAAAAATCGGAGTTCATTTGGTGGGTCAAACGTCTGGACAAAATCAGTACGAAATTCTGGACAGAAAAACGAGATTGAGAAGAAATTCCAACAAAGCAAGTTCAAGACCAGATTTTGTTGAGACAAGATAATTTCTTAATTTTATTTTGTCTTAGATCTGTAATTAATTAATAAAAATAGGCCTTAGGAATTTTACTTAGAAAATAATTGTAAAAAGATGATGAGATAAAGGTAAGAGTTTGACTAGTCAAATTCTTGTTTCCCAAGTAAACTCTTATCTGAATCCCACATTGCTTAGGAAAGTCTTTTAAACTCTTCCTTAGGCCTATATAAAGAGCACAAGGCTCTCATAAACAGGAATCCCTCAAATCCCTCTTATCCCTCTAATCCCTCAAATCCCTCACATCCCTCTCTTCCCCCTCTTCTCTCTTGTTTAGTTTTAGAGTAGATTTAATAGAAATTTTATTTTTATTATTTTGCTTATTTCTTTATTATTTTTAATTCTGATTTTGTTTTCTTTATTTAAATTAATATTGTTTGTGTGTTCTTGCTTGCTAGTTTATAATCTTGATTATTAATTCTGATTTTATATTATTAAAGATTGCTTCTTTGATTGTTTCTTGCATGATATTTGTAATCTTTATAATATTAAACTTGAATTTTATGATCTTGAATATGTCTAGTGAGTAGTTTTCTTATTCAGTTATGAGGTAAATTAATTATTCTTGGGAAAAGCATGTTGTGAGATTCTTGAACCTATTATATAATTGTTGATTAAGTATCCAAGATTCTCTGAGCACATTATAATGGTTGTTTGTTTGATTAGATAGGGTGCACACTATTTAGTTAAACTAAATAATCTACCGCCAGATTAAAAACATAAGTCCGTAATTGCTTGTGGAGTTAATCACTAGGGATGGAGGAGAATTAAGGTTTAGATTAAATAAACCGAGCTTATGTGTTTGTTATCTAATGTCAACCCATATCTTTCTTGTTGTTAATGCTGCTACAATTTATATCTAGAGAGCTTGTTCTAGGTAGGTTAAGTAGTTAGAGATTAGTTAAAGAGCTTGTTTTAACTAACGACTCAGTAAGGAAAGATGGTGTAACAGAGCTTGTTGTTATGCTACGGTTGACTATTTAATTGACAGTGATATTTTGTAATCAATGATCAACATCAAAATCCAAGAATGATTGATTGCCTCATAACTGAAGCTTTTTGCTATTTGTTTTTTTATATATTTAATAATTCTTGTTTTCTTTATTTTAGACATAGCTTACAAAACCCCCCAGATTTTCTTCTTCTTTCCCCAAATCCTGAAATTAGATTTTTAATTTAATAATTAATTTAAAAAATTCAGTCTTTGTGGGTTCGACCCTTGCTCCGCTATCTACATAGTAGAATTAGGAAATTTTATTTTTGGTGACTGACGACACTCATCATTATGAAACTCCTTAAGTTTCATCTTCAGAGAGCTCAAAACTGCATGAAGCAATTGGCTGATAAAGGTAGGTCTAATTGCAACTTTGATGTGGGAGATTTTGTATATGTGAAGTTACAACATGTTGTTAATAGATTGTGTTTGAAGCTTGCTGCTAAATTTAATGGTCCTTATAAGGTGCTTGCTAAGGTGGGGCCTATAGCTTATAGGCTAGAGCTACCATCGAGGCCAAGATTTACCCTATTTTCCATGTTTCTTAGTTGAGGAAATAGGTTGGTTCTCATTCAGTGCAACATTAGTTGCCATTGCTTAAGGATGATTGTATTTTGATTAAGGAACCTGTAGCTATGCTAAACTGTCGTATGGTTAAGCATTGAGGTCAGGTTGTTACTAATGTTTTGGTGTAGTGGTTTAATTCCTTTTTGGAGGATGCTACATGGGAGCGTTGGTATTCATTTCATAGGTGTTTTCCTAATTTTAATCCTTAAGGTCAAATATTTTCTTTAAGAGGGGGTACTGATGTATACAGAATTAAGAAGATGCTGGTAGTTATAATTGTTAGTAGTATTAGTTGAGTATAGTAAGCACTTTTCCATATAAATAGTAATGATGTAATACAGAAGCATTGATTGGTTAACATTGTGTTACTATTTTTCTCTCTATATAACAGAATTACCAATTTCCTATTCTTCAATTCTAACTCTTCTTCTTCCTTCTTCTACATTCTTCCTTCTTCTTCTTCTACATTCTTTTGTAAATGGAGCTATGTGGATCAAATCCCTTGCCCGTTTTGGCATTACCCACATGTTCATCATCATGGGCGTCCTCGTTACCTCCTTTGCTAATCGTGTCATTAAATGGGTATACTTTTCATGATTTCCATAATGACCAATTCACCGGCTATGCAACTTTTGCTTAGGGCTACCTTACCAGCCACCTCGACCTCTTCTTAACCGTTTCTGGCTTGGGTTGTGTCCATGGGCTAGCGAGCTTGTCCGATGCTGCGATCAACAATTGGCCCATGGTCATGATCTCAAGCTCCTTCGACTAAAAGGATTCCGATCATGGAGATTTCTAAGAGCTTGATTAGATCAAAGCTGTGAAAACCTTTTTGAAATTCTCAGTAAAAGCTAAAGACATTAAGGAAATTCCCAATTGTGTTACTAGGGTTTTGGATCATGCGGTTTCAGGTAGTATCAGTGGGTGTTATTTGGATTTACCTACTAATGTTTTACATTAGAAAATAACTGAATCCAAAGCTAAAAAATTATTGGCTGAAGCTAAGAATGGAAGATTGTTAAAGAAACCTATAGTTCCGCTAAGTTCGAGGATTGAAAAAGCTACTACTTTGTTAAAGAATGAGCAAAGTCCATTGATTGTGTTTGGCAAAGGGGCAGCTTATGGGAGAGCTAAGAGGGAATTAAGGAAGTTGGTGGAAAAGACAGGAATACACTTTTTGCCAACTCTAATAGGGAAAGGATTGGTGAATGATGATCATGATTTGGTTGCTAGTGCAGCAAGGTCACTAGCCATTCGGAAATGTGATGTAGCATTGGTTGTTGGGGCTAGGTTTAATTCCTTATTGCATTCTGGAGAGAGTCTTAAGTGGGATAGAGATATGAAGTTCATTTTGGTGGATGCTTGTGAAGGGGAGATTAAGTTGAGGAAACCACATGTGGGTTTGATTGGGGATCCTAAGAAGCTGTTGAAAATGATTAATAAGGAGATTAAAAATGGACCATTTTGTTTGGGGATGTTTGATCCTTGGGTTAAGCGTCTTTCAATGAAGGTGAAGGATAATGTGTCGAGGATGGAGGCCCAATTGGTTAAAGATGTCATGCCTTTTAACTTTTTGACTCCTATGAGGATTATAAGGGATGCTATTTTGGCATTGGGGAGTCTTACTTCAATTGTCGTCTGGTTTTGTATGGGACAAGTAAATTAATTTCCCAACTAGACTTTGGTATTGCTCCCTTTTCACAACACTTTCAGCCATGGTAGGTTGGAGTTTCAGATTTGGCTCAATAGGTGTTTCAGCAGCCTTACAACCTAGCAAACCTATCTCTCCCAATAGGTGAAGAACATATTTTTGCTAATTAATGAATATGCCCTCCTTGGATCTTGCAAACTCCATAGCAAGGAAGTACTTCAACGAACCTAAGTTTTTGATCTCAAAGTCTTTAGCCAATTTTTTTCAGAAGTTGCAACTCTATATAGTCACTACTTGTCCAAATTATATCATCAACATAAACAATTAGTATGGCAACTTTCCCATCGTTTGAATGTTTGTAAAACATAGTATGGTCAGCTTGACTTTCATAGTAACCATGGCCTATTACAACTTTCCCAAAACGTTCAAACCAAGCCCTTGGAGACTGCTTAAGGCCATATAAGGATTTCTTTGACCTGCATACCTTCCTTTTACCAAGTCTTTCTTCAAATCCTGATGGAAGACTCATAAAGACCTCCTCTTCCAAGTCTTCATTTAAAAAAGCATTTTTAACATCTAACTGGTATGAGGGCCAGTTTAGGTTCACAACAAGTGACAATAAGACCCGAATGAAATTGATTTTTGCCATTAGAGCAAAGGTTTCTTGATAATCAATTCCGTAAGTTTGAGTAAAACTTTTTGCCACCAGCCGTGCCTTGTATCATTCTATAGTTCAATCAAACTTGCATTTGACAGTAAACACCCATTTACAACCTACTATCTTCTTGTTCCTTGGCAAAACAACAACCTCCCAAGTGTTGTTTTTATTGAGAGCATTTATCTCTTCCATAATTGCTAATTTCCAATTTAGATCATCAATGGCTTCCTGAATGTTTCTTGGAATAAACAATTTAGAAATCTTACAGATGAAAGCTCTATGTTTATTAGATAACCTTTGATATGAAACATATTTAGCAATAGGTTGATTAGTACAAGTTCAAACACCTTTCCTAATAGCAATGAGAAGATTTAATTTTGAATTTGTGGGTAATGTAGAGGAAGGAATAGAAATAGAATTACCGGATTGTTGATAGGACCATCTCTCGATGATGATTGGACCGATGCTAGAGGAATTGATGAATTATTGCCATTTTTATGATTTCTCTTCCTAGTATAAACCTAAAACTTAGAATCAGGATTGTTTCTATCCTCCAGAAGTGTTTCTCCCTTTGTTTCTGAGACATCTATTCTTGTCATCAATAGAGTAGGGTTCTCTGTATTTTCAATATTTTGAACAATTGTTGATTTTTAAAGGAATTAGATGAAAAAACTGGAGTTGGTAAAATAGAAATATTTCAAAAATTATCTTCTTCTTCTTGCTCAATCTCCCCTTGAAGAGAATTTTGGCTAAAAAAGGACTGGTTTTTTGATAAAGGTAACATCCATGCTAACATGGACCTTTTTTATCTGAGGATTGAAACATTTGTAACCCTTTTTGTTGGGGGCATATTCAAGGAATATACATTTTTCAGCCCTAAGATCTAATTTGGAATGAAACATGCTAGGTATATGAACAAAGCAAGTGCAGCCAAAAACTTTTAGAGGTAAATCAGCATATATTCTAGTCATTGGGAAAACATTTTTAAGAAATTGCAAAGGTGTTTTGATGAGTGTCGTGAGTCACCAAAAATAAAATTTCCTAACTCTACTATGTAGATAGCGGAGCAAGGGTCGAACCCACAGAGACTGAATTATTTAAGTTAATTATTAAATTAAAAATCTAATCTTAGGGTTTAGGGAAAGAAGAAATTTGGGGGTTTTGGAGACTATTCTAAAATAAAGAAAACAGGAATTATTAAATATCAAAAACAAATAGCAAAAAGCTTCAGTTACGAGGCATTTAATTATTCTTGGATTTAGATGTTGATCATTGATTATTTAAGATCATTGTCAATTAAGTAGTCAACCGTAGTGTAATTCCCCAGCGTCCAATTACACCTATCTTTCCTTACTGTGTTGTTAATTAAAGGCTCAGCGTCTTAATTAATCTCTAACTATCAAAATTTACCTATGCTCAGCGCTATAGATTAAGTTTTAATAGCAGCATTAATATCTAGAAAGATTTGAGTCAACATTAAGTAACAAACTCACTCAGCGCGGTTTATTTAACTTAAACCTTGATTCTCCTATATCCCTAGTGATTAACTCCACAAGCAATTACGGACTTATATTTTTAATCCGGCGGTAGATTATTTAATTTAACTAAATAGTGTGCACCCTATCTAATTAAACAAACAATCATTATAATGTGCTCAGAGAATCTTGGATACTTAATCAACAATTATATAATAGGTTCAAGAATCTCACAACATGCTTTTCCCAAGAATAATCAATTTACCTCATAACTGAATAAGAAACTACTCACTAGTCATATTCAAGATCATAAAATTCAAGTTCAATATTATAAAGATTACAAATATCATGCAAGAAACAATCAAAGAAGCAATCTTTAATAATATAAAATCAGAATTAATAATCAAGATTATAAACTAACAAGCAAGAACACACAAACAATATTAATTTAAATAAAGAAAACAAAATCAGAATTAAAAATAATAAAGAAATCAGCAACTAATTAAAAATAAATAAAATTTTTATTAAAAACCCTAAAGAAAATCCTACAAGACTAAAAGAGAAAAGGGAGGAGAGGGATTTGAGGGCTTGCTATTTATGAGAGCCTTGTGCTCTTTATATAGGCCTAAGGAAGAGTTTAAAAGACTTTCCTAAGCAATGTGGGATTCAGATAAGAGTTTACTTGGGAAACAAGTAATTTGACTAGTCAAACTCTTACATTTATCTCATCATCTTTTTACAATTATTTTCTAAGTAAAATTCCTAAGGCCTATTTTTATTAATTAATTACAGATCTAAGACAAAATAAAATTAAGAAATTATCTTGTCTCAACAAAATCTGGTCTTGAACTTGCTTTGTTGGAATTTCTTCTCAATCTCGTTTTTCTGTCCAGAATTTCGTACTGATTTTGTCCAGACGTTTGACCCATCAAATGAACTCTGATTTTTGCGATCTTAGACATTCTGGAAACCTTGAGAAGTCCTCTACAACTTCCATGAAGGCCACTTCTTGAGATCAGGTCGTTAAATTGGTCAAAAACGTCAATCTTTCAAGCTGGACAGAAAATACTGCACTTTGCTCTTTTTAACTTCTTTTTATTCCAACTTTGATATTTAATACCTAAAACATAAAATAAACATTAGTAAGCTCTTTTAGGCATAAAACATCAATAAAGAAAATATATTAGCACATATAAAATTCACAAAATATCATCCTATCATGTTTTGTATTTTAAAACTCTACTAGGCATCCAATTGATTAGATAAGTAGCTGTTAAAATTGCATTGCCCCACAAATATTTCGAAACATTCATTGAGAACATAATGGCATGAGCTACTTCAAGTAAATGTCTATTTCTTCACTCAACAATGCCATTTTGTTGAGGTGTATCACGACAAGTGGATTGATGCAAGATGCTTTTTTCCTTTAAAAAATTGCCCATGTATTGATTAAATAATTTTGTTCCATTATCAAACTAAATATGCTGATTTTTGTTTGAAATTGATTTTCAATCATGTGATAGAAGTCTTGAAACAGTTGTGCAAGATCAGATTTTTTTACTTAGTAAATATACCCAAATATGTATGATCATCTATAAAAGTGACAAACCATTTTTTTCTAGATAAAGTAGGGATCTTGGAGGGTTCCCAAATATCACTATGAATTAAATAAAATGGTTTTGATACACAATAAAATTGGGAATTATAAATAGCATGATGGCCTTTTGATAAAAGACAACCTTCACATTGAAAATTTGAACAATCCACATCCTTAAATAATGTAGGAAACAAATGTTTAAGATATTGAAAACTTGGATGGCCTAATCTAAGATGCCATAGCCTTATTTGTTCGAAAACAGAAATAGAACTAATACTACTCAAGCCTTGAACTTTTTTGTTACCAAAGGAGTTATCATCAAAATAGTAAAGTCCATCAATTATCCTAGCATTGCCAATCATCTTCCTCGAAATTTGGTCCTAGAAAAGACAATGCGTACCAAAGAAGGTGACACAACAATTAGAATCCTTAGATAATTTACCAACAGATAAAAGATTGCATTTCAATTTTGGGACATGGAGAACAGATTTAAGATCTATATTCTCAGAGATTTTGACTATTCATTTACCTGCAATAGGAGAAAAACTACCATCTGCAATACAAATTTTTTCATGACTAGATAAAGGTGAATAGGTAGAAAATAAATAAGAAAAACTGGTCATATGATCAAAGGTTCCTGAATCAATGATCCAAGGAGTAGAATTTACTAGACAGGATAAGGCTCGATAATTATTACCTATTTGAGCAACATAAGCATTAGGAATACTAGATGCTGAATTGGATTTCATAAATTTGGGACTAATTACCTAAGTTAGAGTACATTTGACTAACATTGTCCCAAAGATCTTTGGCAGTGGAGTAGCAATCCAATCTCTTCTACCATAGAATTTACAAGCCATGTCATCACCATTGAATATTCAACATCCTAGATCGGATATTTTGGGTCAGTTTTCTCTAGTTCTTTAATATCATCAGTGATGTAGCCTATTTTCCCACACCCTCTTAAAAACATTTTGACAGATTGAGACCAGCATAAGAAATTATCACCATTTAGCCGAATGGTGGTAATTGGAACAAAGGAAGTTTCTATATTTGTAGTTTGGGAATCTGGATGTTCGGGTTTGTGTTTCGGTTGTATATAGGGTTGAGGTCAGATATATTAAAGAAATAGTGCCTTAAAGGGTTTGGGTATTTGTATTTGAAAAAAAAAGGCCTGTTGATCACTGATTAAGATAGAAAATTGACTAAAGAAGGTCGGCTGATCAGCGAAGACTAGTGATTGTCTTACAGCAACTGTGTAGTGGTGGAAACCTTAAAAGCTGTTCACCAGCTCTGATACCATCTTAACAGCTAAGAGATAAATAAAATGATATTTTTTATTTCTTATGTATATCTAATAGAGTATACACAAATCCTTTTTATAGGATAATTACATGACACAAATAGTAGGAAGAATCTACAAATTAGGAAACTATAAATTGGGAACAAATCAGACCTATAATTAAAGTAGATTTTTCTCTTTTAAATCAACCAAAATTTCTCCTTTCAACAGAATGCTTATGTTGATGATTTGTTAATGTATAATCCAATTGCTTGCAAATTTACCGTTTTAGTCTATGGAGAAGTTTGGTATCCCATCTTCTGTAGTTTATCAATCTTGAATTGAATCTGGTCTTTGAATTCGAGATTTCCTTGCCATAAGTTGATTGTATCACAGTTTCTTGATTAAGAATTGCATCTTTCTCTCTCTCACACCTATCTTTATATGTACATATGCATGTATTATGCACTGCTAAATATCATCAGTTAGTAGTAAAGTTAATTGCTGAAAATTGGGTTTAATGATGACTTGATGCAAGGTCCTTCCCTTTTGTTTTCTTGTCTACACTTTTTTATTCTTCAAAACTTATTCTTCTTCTCTTATATTTAAGAGATGTTAAATTAAATCTCAAAATTATGAATGCTTATGACTTTCGAATATTCTCTGTTTACAAAAAGGTTTTATTTATTTGTTTATTTTTTAAATCTGGTGCTTGTCTTTTCTATTTTTACAGACATTGGTTCGATAAAACTTACCTGTGGTTGTCATAGTCTTTAACAACGGTGCTGTGTATGGTGGTGAGCAGAGGAGACTTGAAGAAGTTACTGGCTTGTTCAAAAATGATCTTGCCACCACTTCCCTTATTCCTTTTGCTGCTTATCACAAATTAATTGAAGCTTTAGGTGGAAAGGGTTATCTTGTTGGGACACCTAATGGATTGAAGTATGCTCTTTTTGAATCTTTTTCTGCAAGGAAGCCAGCTATCATAAATGTGATCATTGATCCTTTTGCTAGTGCAGAAAGTGGGAAAAGGTGGCACAAGAACTGAGGAAGGATTTAACTCTATTTTTTTGTTTAAAACATTTTCCACCTTTTTAGCGTGTGAATCTTCTCTCTTCAATGAATAAAATAATCACTCTAATTTGATTTATGGTCAAATGTGAAAGATCCATGAAGATAATATCTATTGATTTTTCTAGTAAAATGTATAGAGCAAAGTATTGTTTGTGCCATTGGGAAAATATGGCATGGTAGTTTTTCTCACAACATTGTTGTTGTTTTGACATTCGATATATTAGCATAGAACCTAAAATGCACAATGTAAATAATAATAATTATGACAAGTTAAATACTAACAATTTAATGTTTAGCATATGACATAACATATTTGTTAGTGTATGTGTTACAAGTCCACCGAATTTGAACTTGTATTACATTTATGATATTGTGATTGTTTTTGTTATTTCATAATATATGACATTTATTTATTATTATTGACTATATTTATGTGAGAACCTTATATTCTAGTACTATTACACGTGTAGGACTACTCACCACTGTTCAATTCTTGTGTATTTCGCAGATACAACCAAATACAGTAAGATAGGTCTCGCGGCCCTACAATGCTCGGATGGACATGAGACTGGATAGATACTGTACGGAGAATCCAATAAGCCTATGGTAAGAATCTGGAACCCAAAATCCTTTATTTAAGTTATTTTGGGAAGTGTGCCAACAATTTAGAAAATGACGATTAAGGACATAGCTCGGTTGAACTTTCATTAATAACGGTCAAACTAAATTGACTTTTGACCTACTGACTGAGGTATGATAATCTACGTATAAATAAGTTCTAGGCTATGTCAATAGATAGATTAAATCGGTGGTGAAATCAGAAATTTGCGCGATTGGCCTGATAATGGTATTTTTGTAATTTCACCCTCATGGTTAGTCAAACCTTAATGAAACCCCATCCATTCATTAAATTAAGTTTAATAATAATATTTAGTGATGAAATAAAATATTTTGGAGTTAAATTGGATGGTTAGAAAAATTATAGAAGTTTAAGGGCAAAATTATCCTAAATTCTCATAATTAAGGGCATTTTGTTCATTTTATCAATAAGTGAAGCTTCTCAATTTTTCTACACAAGATAGCCAGCCACCTGTCTTCATCATCTTCAACCTCATGCCACTCATCACCATAGCCAAAGCTTGACAAAAATAAAAATCCAACAAAAACACCATCATATTCACCTTAAATCACAAAAATCCCTTCTACAAAGTTGTTCTAAATTCAATCCTCTTACAAGCCCATACCAAAATCTTATTGTAAAGTGGACAAAATCAAGAGGAAAGGGATCTCACAAGGTTCAACCACATTAAGGTAACATTAAGCTTAATGGTTTTTCCTGAATTTATGATAGATAGTGATGTAAACATGTGTGTTAAACATGATTTTGGTGTTGGATTGAATTGAAACTCCCCAAATCACCATCCTAGTTATGTTTTAGTACCGGTATAAATTATACTGGGTTAGTAATTTCTACAAACATTGTAGTAGTATTTAATGAAGAAGAAATTATTAGAATTAAATTATGGTGAAATAATAGTGATTGGTATGATGTTTTACAGCCCAGGAGTAATAATTGTTGAGTGGTGCTATCGACTATTTCGTCAGATTTTGACAGGTAAGGGATGAATATGGAAGCTGTAAGGATACCGTGAATGCATGATTGTTTAAATAAATTTTATGAAGTGATTTGGAAATCAATTGCTTTGGAATTTGTGAAATTGTGGATATTAGCTAGTTTATATACTACATTTTCAATGCAGGAAGACTAGGTTAAAAACGGCCGTTATACTATTGAAAACTCTCAAAATTTTATGAAATTATCTTTAATATTCTTAAATTATCATTTATTAAAATTTCATAGTTTTATTATTTATCGAAAAACAATATTTAAATATTCATGTTAATGAATTTTACATACGTAAAGGTACCAGTTGTAACACTTGGTTTATTGTTAAATACCAATTAACTTTTTCCTTTAATTATTAAGGTTAGGTTGTTTGTCGATGTCATTTCTCTTTCTTTCACATACTATCACTATCAATACATTAATTTCATTTCCTCAAAATATAATTAAGACCAACAAAATATTAATTTACCAAGGTATTAATCATATAATACTTCTCTCATAATTTTGTACATATCAAATGTCCTACAGTTTCTAGTTTCTATCACAATATTAATTTTGCTAATTTACATCCTCGAAAATATTTACAACTAAGAGTACTGTACATACTATTTGAAATATATATATATATAATGAAATACAATATACCTTCAGTGGACTGCACGTAGGTCCCGAAGGAATATTATAGGCTCTAAAAGTAAGCTCCTCTACGATGAGTGGAAACTATTGCAAATAGCCTAGGTGGAAAAATAAGAGGGTGAGATTACGCTTAGTAAGGAAAAGCATATAAAAAAGTTATACTATACCACTATATGCAGTAAAAATCATATATTTTAATTTTATAAATAAAATAATATACATAGGTTCATGCAAACATATATTGAAAACTCATTTAAATCATATATTGTTCGTATACTTTTTCACTTAGCAAATCATTTAGATCAATCTATCATTTATTTGTAAACCAATCATTTCGTATACTATATAAATCGATATCAATCTATTATCTGTCTATAAATCATAGTAATTTATCAACTATCTGTAAATCAATCATCTCATATATTGTATAAGTCAATAGAGGGTTAACATCCAAGAAACTCATGCATGAACTATATCCCTACAGGGACCTATAGAGGAATCAAGCGTACCCACGTGAGGCCAGGCATCCAACCTTAAGCTGTTCCTACTTGTAACAGTGACCATTGTCGAAAGATCTATAGTGTACACTTATCAGTGACAATAGTGATCGGGAGGGGAAGTTATTGGGGACTTAGCTACGGTCTCCCAGTCCTAATCATCATATCATTTGTATGCATGAATTCCCAAGGAGCTAACACTCTCATAAAAATCACTTTCATTTATCATAAAATCACAATAAATCATTTTCATGTAAATTATTTCAATAATTCCATAATCATGTAAACAGATAAACATTTTATTTACTGTAATAAATCTCATAAAATATCTTATTGCTATTTCGAGTATTCAAATATTTGAATTATATATAAAAATTCCATTTATTTCTTGTAATAATATTTATTGTAAAATAATTAAATAAAACAGCACATATGCAAATCATATAGCTCAAAATATAATTTAAATTTATAAAATAAGTTTTCTATTATTTATTTAAGAAAGTGAGCATGTAAATAATTAAGGGAATTTTTCTAAAATTTTCGATAATACTTCAGTTTGATTTCTATTCTAACCCCTTTCAAAATCACAGTTCATAATTCTAAATCACCCAAATTTTCCCACATGCAATGTAAGGACTGTGTGGCACTTTGTTCCTGTACGATTCAAGAAGTGGCCCTTGCAGCCTACTCATCCGTACTGTCTGCTTTGAAAGCCGCCACAAGCCCCTCACGGTTTTATCAGAAAATAACACCCCAATTCGCATCTGTATGTCTCGAACCCTTGACCTCTTGCAGGTGTTGAGACATGCTAACCATTTGATCTAGACTGCGTGGCACTTTGTTCCCGTAAGATTCAAGAGGTGGCCCCTGCAGCCTACTCATCTGTATTGTTCGCTTTGGAAGCCCGATAAAACCGTGGGGGCTTCCAAAGCGAGCAGTACAAATGAGTAGGTTGCGGGGCCACCTCTTTAATCCTATGGGAACAAAGTGCCATGTAGTCCTTACAATAAAACATGCGTTTTATTGTGACTCCTCGGGGTGCACCTGTAGGGCCTAATGGTTAGCATGTCTCAACACTTGCAAGAGGTTAACAATTCGAGACATGCGGACGCGAATTGGGGTGTTATTCCCCGATAAAACCGTGAGGGGCTTGTGGGGGATTCCAAAGCAGACAGTACGGATGAGTAGGTTGCGGGGGCCACCTCTTGAATCCTATAGGAACAAAGTTTCATGCAGTCCTTACAATAAAACGCACGTTTTATTGTGACGCCCCGGGGCGCACCTGCAGGTCATTGATCTAGGCCACCGCCCCGAGCGAATCACTCATTCGTATTGTCCACTTTGGGGTGTACCACTTTGGGCCACCGCCCCTCACGGACAATTGGTTAGGAGTGACTTGACACTTGAGGAAGTCAAGGGTTCGAGTCGCTCTGGATGCGAATTGGAGCGGTGGCCTTTCGGGGTGCACTCCGACAAAGCCGTGAGGGGTGGTGGCCCAATAGGTGCACCCCAAAGCGGACAATACGGATGAGTGACCCGCTTGGGGCGGTGGCCTAGGTCGGTAACCTGCAGGTGCACCCCGGGGCATCACATGCAAGCACAGTATTTCTTACACTACTTCCATGTACTTTCCTTACCTTATTTATAGTGTAGGAAAATCAATCCAATCGCACCACTGCGCCACTCATTTCTCCAAATTACTAGCTACAAAATAACATTAAAATAATATTCATTACTCATAAAATTTCCTTTATTTTTCCTAACCTCCATTTTATCTATTTCCATTTAGTAAAATAATATGAGATTCTCATGAGTTTCCACTTGGCCAATTGTAGCCAATTCATTATGCTATTTCCTTTCTCATTCTCTCTTCATAAAAATTTCTATTTACTTCTTATTTTAATCCTACACCCTCATTACATTAAATTGGTCATTTTCATTTCCCTTTAATTTGACCAAATTCTTCCACACTCATTATCTTTCAATTCTAACTCCACTACAAATCTCTATTCTTCTTCATATTTATTCTTTTATTTTTAAACATTAGCATTATACTCCCGTTACCATTCATCCCTCTTGGTCGAATAGTATTCCAAATCCTAAATTTATTATTTCATGAATTTATGATCATGATTATTTTTATTACTTTCCATTTTATCATTTTCTATCACCCTTATATCAAAGTCACCAAAATCCCATTAAAATAGCCAATAGCCGAATGCTTCTTGAAATCATATATTCATCATTTTTCAATTTTAATTACATGAATAATCCTTATATATATCTCTTACATTAATTTCATTACCATCAAATACTAAAATCACTCCATCATATTCACCCTTGTGTCATGGTCGAATGGCTCCTAACTAACTACACTCATTGTTTTATTTAGTTATAGATTCAGTTTTCATTACTACACTAACAGCCATTAATTTCCACCATTAATCCTTAAAAGTCAACATCATCTCCTTATAATTTCCACCATTAGTCATTAAAAATCAACATCATTTTTCCTCCATTTCCTCTGTTGCCGGCAGCACATACCACACTAATTCATTTTTTAGTTAAATAAATCCTATAAACACATTTAGCTCATGGTCAAATTTTTCTTCCTCATCTTCACGCCATCCACGCTACCAGCCACCACAAAATCAGCCCCTCAACCACCATGATCGAACACCCTAACCTAATTTATTCATGTTTTTGTTCTAAACCATGATCATATCCATCATCTATACATCCAATTCAAGCATAATCACAAGATACAAGTGCATGAAACCAAGGCTATGAATTTACCTGTGCAATTCGGTTCTGTCCAACAGCAGGGAAGATTATTTTTGGCTAATTTAAGCTAAGTTTTTGGGATGGTTAGGAAGCTATGGAGGTGAGGAATAATTTCTATGAAGAGAACTAGGTGAATTGGTGATGAGAAGGTGGTGTTTCCATGGCTGAACATGAACAACAGTAGAGGAAGAAGGAAAACGTTGGCTGCAACAGAAAATGGGTGAGTCGGTGGAGAAGGCTAGAGAAAATGAGAGAAAGTTGCTGTTGTGTCTTCAATTTATTGGTGGGAAATTTTATTTTAATTTTATTAAATCTGATTTGGCCCTAAAAGTCCAAAATACCCTTAAAAAATCACTTATTTACCAAAATATGTCACTGCACAGTACATTCTATCTAGGTCAGAATTTTCTGTTTAATTTTTATTAAATTTGGTCAATATAGGTCCAAGGTTGACTAACTTTGACCAGCCACTTGAGAAATGACCAATTTAACCTTACTCTATTTCAATATTTCCATTTCTATCTTGTTTTTTTTTTATTTTTAATTCTTTGATTTTGCATTTTATTTTTATTATTTTCCATATATTTGAGTCAAACATGGTCAAAAGTTGACTCCTAAGGTGGTTTGACCAAGTATGAGTAGTGAAATTACTAAACTACCCCTAAACAAATGATTTTCGCTTTGTTCGTGTTGTTTTTAGCATTTTCGCTTATTTCAATTCACGGGCTGGATCCATATGAAACTTCCTTACGTGAGGGGCCCACTTGACAATTTTCCCATTAACACCATAGCATGTGGGAATTAATTTCCATAACTTTACTTAATATTCTTATCCAGCACCTTCAATAGGTATGGGGAGAATAGAGAAAATTGGGCTTTGACATTTAATTCTCAATCCAGCCGTTATGCTACACAAATTTTAGTGAATGATATTAACTATTGAGTGATATGAATCTTTATTGAACTATGTGCATGTTAAGACAGCTTTATCATATGTTGCTATCTTTGTACTTGTGTGGTTTTCTTACCAAGCTTCCCAGGCTCACCCCTTTTTGTTTCCTCAAAGGTAGCCAAAATAGTATCAACTTTACTGCTCGCAGTCGGCTTTGAAAATTTTTAGGCTCAAGAGCATTTGCAGTTCATATTCGGTAATGGTATTAAATGTCTTTATTTTCATATGATTTTTTACAGTATTGTGGTGTGGGATATGTGTGAACTATTCGTAAATTTGTATTAGTTAAATTAATGGATCTAGGATGTAAACGAACTTGTATTGGAAAACATGTCAAAAACTAGAGAAATAATTTAATATTTTTTGAGAATTTTTTTAAGGACCTTATTAAACTCAAAAAATTATGAGATTTGAACCTAGATAGGTTGTAATGTGTATGAGTGTGATAAGGCATTTTTAGAGAAAATGATATTGTATGAACAATAAATCAGGCTCAAGAATGAATAGTGTTAGCCTGGGATTTACCATTCTTACGAGAGAATAGGTTTGATGGCTTAAATGATTGATAATCATTATGAATTCAGACAGGGACCTTAGGCAAGAGGCTTTAAAACGAACTACTTATTTAGATACTTGATTTTATAAGATAACACTACTCACATGACAAACCATTGTTAAAGTTTATAAAACATCTAGCTCAGCTTGCTATACATCCATTTTTTCGTTACCAAAAACTCACGTCCTTTGGGCCGTGACATCTAACAATAGGTAAAGGTCTAATTAGTAGATGAGCAAAGGATATATGTTTAAGGGGTACAAATTCAATGGGGTAGAGGTTTAAGGGTTAGAGGCTCAAGACACCAAGTATCCACCTAAATTATCTAAGCTTCCCAAACTCCCTAATTGATCCTAACCATACAAGTGCCCCAAACTCCTCATGTGACCTCTACAATCCAAGTGTCCCAAACTGTGATAACCGCGACTTTTAGAATTTTGATAATAATTATTTGGAAATTTAATTTAATGCAAGAGATAAATTACAATAATAAATGAATTTATTTACGAAAAAGGGAATATCGTTAAAATTCCCGAAATTGATGTAGTGATGAAGTTGAGAAAATTAATTTGGAGAAATTGAAATAAAAATTAAATAAGAAATGAAAATGGGAAATTATTTGGATATTAAGAGATCCAAATTATAAGGAATAAAATGAGTATATTCATATGATTATATATTTAAATATATAAATATACTATTTTATATTAAATAAATACATGTGTATATTTTTTTATATATATACAATTATGTATATAAATAAATATATATAAAATATATATATTAATTTTATTAAAGCATATATATATATGTTATCTAATTTAAAGTATATGAAAAGAGATATACTAAGTGAAAATATATATATTATTAATATATAATATATATTTATATGATATATAGTATAAAATAATATATAATATAATAAAAGAAAAATATTATATTTATAAAGTGTAGTTTATAAATATAATGGTAAATAATTAAAAAAAAACAGAAAACAGAAGACAAAATCGGGAAGACTCCCGATTCTGCCTCCCGAAGAGGCCGACCACCGTCGGTTGAACGAGGAAGAGATGAGGGAGCCGAGACCGTCGTCGGCGAGGGAAAAAGTGGAAGAAATCGACCGGCAGCAGAAAGGAAAATGGAAAACGAAAAGAGAAGGGAGAATCGACGGAAAAAGCAGGAAGAGAAAAGAAAATAGGAGACGGCGGTGCCGGCCGATCTAGGTACCGCCATTGCCATCGAAGCACCGCCGAAAGGAGAGGAAGAGGATGGAGGCCACCCGAGGCATGGTGAACGGCGGAGGAGGGTCGGCAAAGAGGCGGAAGAAACCGAAGGAAAATTGACTCGATCCATCGTCGTGCTGTCGATCTAGGGCAAACGAAGGGCACAGATAGCTTCATCGTGCCGTCGGCCAGCTGAAGGGACCTGAACAGCCGGAGAATCGACTACCAGTGAGGAATCGGCGAGGAAGGAGGCAGACCGGTTTGAACCGGTCTGACCGGAAAAGAAGAGGAAAAAGAAAAAGAAAAAGGAAAAAAAAGAAAAAAAAAGAAAAGAAAGAGAAAGAAAAGAAAAGAGAAAAAGGAAGAAAGAAAAGAGGAAAAGAAGAAAGAGAGAGAAAAAGGAGAATTTCGAGATTCGAAAGATTCTCGAGAATTCGGCAACTTGAAAATTACGAAAATTCGGTAAGAATTCCGGAAAATGATTTCGAGTAAAAAATTTAATAAATTATTTATGAAAATTCTAAAATTTAGAATTTAATTTTCAGAAATTATTCTCAGCGATCGAGACGATGGATTGGGAGAGATGGAGTACGGGTGCGACTGATAAGAGGAAGTCACCGACCCGGAAAAGGTAAGGGATGCATGTGCAGCACTGTAGGGATATTCAGTCTGCATATTTTAATTACGAAATATTTTATAGAAATATTTTATGAAATTATCATGATGAATGATTTGTTGGAACTTGGAGTGAAGTACTGGTTGAAATTATAAACTGTATTTTCTGTGCAGGAGGTTAGCCAATCGGTAGCCGTTATACTGCCGAAAAATTATCGAAAATTATCGAAAATTTCTAGAAAATTTCATAAAATCATAATAAATGATTTTATTTCACGAGAAATGATTTTCAACCACGAAAATCGAGAAAATGAATATTTTCCATAAAAACATGAATAAAATGAAAGTGATTTTAAAATATTCATGTTTTCGAGAATGATGATAATGAAATCACCGAAAATTCTCCTGATATGTAAATTACACGTAATATGAGATGAAAAAGGAAAAGAAATAAAGTGAATATTTTTATATATATTTCTTAAATATTCACTAAATGATTTTATAACCTTTATGGTTTTAAATTATGAAATTATATATTTTTAAAAATTCCATAAAGGTTATTTTATGATGAAAAATACGGTTTTGAGACTAGATGGCATCCTATCATGCTGATATGTGACATGTGATATGTAATATGTGATATGTGATATGTAGTCCCGGCCGACACCTGATTAGTGATCCGCCGAGGACAATTATAGACTATGGCCATAGATCTGACATGATTATTTATACCCTTCGGGGTCTATAGCATGATATGAGTAACGACCTAGTGGACGGGCTGGGCATGCGTGCCTAAGTCTCCATATATGAAAAATGTTTTATATGATCTGTAATACGTGAAATGAAAATGATTTACAGCATTTTACAAAATGCTTATTTCAGTACTGATTTTAGTACTACAAGATGATTTTCATATGACATGTAATATGAATATGTAATATGTTTTCAAAAAGGAAAAGGAGGAAAGTAAATCTAATATTCTTATTTTAAATTTTAAATTAAATATTAGAGTTAAATGATTTATATGTTATACGAAAAAGGTTTAATAGCTTATTTTGCTATTTTAAAGTACTGTACTAATTATGATTGTACAGTAAAACATGAAATGAGTTTTAAAGGAAAATGATGATGATTTAACTAATATTCTTTTCAAAGAAAATATGAATATTAGTTATTTTATTTAAATGCTTTATTCCATAAAAGCATTATTTTGAAAAGAATATGAAAAGGTTATGGAATAAAAAGGAAAAAGGATTTAAATTTCAAAACAAAAATGAAATTTACTCTCTACAGTTGCTTCTAGGTTCCGGGACAAGATAGGTATTTCAAAATACCTACCTTACTCCATCCGAATCCCTAGCCGACTGTAGTATCCTTCCTACATGCGACCCTAGAGCCCTATAGGAAAAATGAAAAAGATTTTCAGCATATAGGAAGCTGAATATCAAGTATGCATATAATTCCCTTACTGAGTCATGGTTTGCTCACCCCTTAATTTTAACATTTCAGGTTTTCGAAGACTGAGATTTTAACACTTAAAGAATTTCGGCTGTGCATTTGGGGACGATGCGACAGCTCGACTTATAACATGAGGTACGATCATTTATTTTCCGTATTTAGACATTTTCACAGTACTATTTTCTTATGAAGTAAGATAGGGGATGTATTTCATATTATAATTTAATATGAAATTGTTAATATGTAAAAGAAAAGTAAAGTATCGCAGACAGCCCAACCATATAAGATGTATAGAATAAGGTGAAAAATAGGGTCACGAGCTGTGACACAAACTCCCTAAATTGGCCTTTACTACAAATGCCCCAAACTACCCAAGTGGCCCCTATTGTGCAAGTGTCCCAAAACTCCCCACGTGGCTTCCAATGTCCAAGTGCCCCAATCTCTGTCACTAACCTAGTACATGCACCTACAATAAGACAACTACCAACAGCAACACTAACAGCATCCCAAACTCCCTCAGCCCCAGTAGAGGCAGCTACACTAACACAAATGTCAGCCACAAGATCACATCATCACTAACAAGAGAATCACCATTAGAAGAAGCACCAAATCAAAAGAGCAGTTAGAATTGATGGTCCACATAAAGCCAAAGAAAAACTAATTACACATAGAATAAGAGGGAAGAAGATAATCCAAGGGATGGGTAACTACACTAATGAGAAAATAGAGTTGCCAATACTAAATGTAAGTTGAATAATAGTAATACTTTTTAGTTTGTACTTCATTTTATATAGTTATATTCATGCTTTACAATTAATATTTCATTTATTTTGTTGCTTAATTTTTGCAGTCGACACTTGATTTCCATCCCTAAAAGAATTACCAAGTTAGTACAATCAACCTCTACCACTTCCAGTCATCAAACGAAAATTTTAGCTTAAATGTGGAAGCAAATAAGTACAAACCTACTGGATTTTACAAAGTATTAGACATTATGTGTTTACCTTACATTTTATAACCTCTTATATTAGCTAAAAAATAGATTCTAATATTTTTTTTATCAAATATAAGATTTATGGAATGAGTTGTTGGGAAGGAAAAGAAAAAAGGCAAGATTATGATGACATATATGCAAATCAAAACAAAGATGCCAATCAAAAAAAGGGTAAAGGCAAAAATTCAACCAAACCTAAATGCTAAAAGTCCAAGATTCCATAGATTTGCTAGGGAGTTCATGTTATGGCTATTTTGTTGTTAATGATGAGTGTCATGAGTCACCAAAATAAAATTTCCTAACTCTACTATGTAGATAGTGGAACAAGGGTCGAACCCACAAAAACTGAATTATTTAAGTTAATTATTAAATTAAAAATCTAATCTTAGGGTTTAGGGAAAGAAGAAATTTGGGGGTTTTGGAGACTATTCTAAAGTAAAGAAAACAAGAATTATTAAATATCAAAAACAAATAGCAAAAAGCTTCAGTTACGAGGTATTTAATTATACTTGGATTTAGATGTTGATCATTGATTATTTAAGATCATTGTCAATTAAGTAGTCAACCGTAGTGTAATTCCCTAGTGTCCAATTACACCTATCTTTTCTTACTGTGTTGTTAATTAAAGGCTCAGCGTCTTAATTAATCTCTAACTATCAAAATTTACATATGCTCAGTGCTATAGATTAAGTTTTAATAGCAGCATTAATATCTAGAAAGATTTGAGTCAACATTAAGTAACAAACTCACTCAGCGCGGTTTATTTAACTTAAACCTTCATTCTCCTAGATCCCTAGTGATTAACTCCACAAGCAATTACGGACTTATGTTTTTAATCTGGCGGTAGATTATTTAATTTAACTAAATAGTGTGCACCCTATCTAATTAAACAAACAATCATTATAATGTGCTCAGAGAATCTTGGATACTTAATCAACAATTATATAATAGGTTTAAGAATCTCACAACATGCTTTTCCCAAGAATAATCAATTTACCTCATAACTGAATAAGAAAACTACTCACTAGACATATTCAAGATCATAAAATTCAAGTTATATATTATAAAGATTACAAATATCATGCAAGAAACAATCAAAGAAGCAATCTTTAATAATATAAAATCAAAATTACTAATCAAGATTATAACTAGCAAGCAAGAACACACAAACAATGTTAATTTAAATAAATAAAAAATTAGAATTAAAAATAATAAAGAAATAAGCAAAATAATAAAAATAAAATTTCTATTAAATCTACTCTAAAACTAAACAAGAGAGAAGAGGGGAAGAGAGGGATGTGAGGGATGCTGTTTATGAGAGCCTTGTGCTCTTTAAATAGGCCTAAGGAAGAGTTTAAAAGACTTTTCTAATCAATGTGGGATTCAGATAAGAGTTTACTTGAAAAACAAGTAATTTGACTAGTCAAACTTTTATCTTTATCTCATCATCTTTTACAATTATTTTCTAAGTAAAATTCCTAAGGCCTATTTTTATTAATTAATTACAGATCTAAGACAAAATAAAATTAAGGAATTATCTTCTCTCAACAAAATTTGGTCTTGAACTTGTTTTGTTGGAATTTCTTCTTAATCTCGTTTTTCTGTCCATAATTTCGTACTGATTTTGTCCAGATGTTTGACCCATCAAATGAACTCCAATTTTTGCGATCTTGGACATTCTAGAAACCTTGAGAAGTCCTCTACAACTTTCATGAAGGCCACTTCTTAAGATCAGGTCGTTAAGTTGGTCAAAAACGTCAATATTTCAAACTGGACAGAAAATACTATATTTTGCTCTTTTTAGCTTCTTTTTATTCCAACTTTGATATTTAATACCTATAACATAAAATAAACATTAGTAAGCACTTTTAGGCATAAAACATCAATAAAGCAAATATATTAGCAGATATAAAATTCACAAAATATCATCCTATCAAATTCCCCCACACTTAGCTTTTGCTAGTCCTCTAGCAAAACCTAAACTAACTTCCTAAAGAACTAAATCCTAAATCCTAACTCACTTTCGTAGGAATCACGATTGCATTTAGCATATGCAATAAGCCTTTAAACCCCTAGGTCACCCCTAGTGGATGAGTTGTGTCTCGTGAGGGCTTTCAGAAGATATACCCACAAAATCTTTTACTTAAGACTCAATCCTAAAAATTCAAAATAAGACTGAAAAATTTAAAAATTAAGACTCAAAACAAGATTAAGATCATGAACATATTTTCAAATCTTTCAATTCTTAACTCGTAACTTCAACAAGAGTCAAATAATCAAGTCAATCATATTCTAATCATTACTTCTCATATTCATGCATACTTCTAAATAAATTCATGTAAAATTCACAATCAACATAACTGAAACATATAATATCAACTTTGCAATTAACCACTGTACATTACTACAAACAAAATCAATAGATCAAGAACTTTTTTTTTATTTTCTCTTCCTTCTTTTTTTTTCTTTTGAGGTTTCAATAATGGTTTCCCTAAGTACTTACTTGCCTTTTTACGTGAATGTTAATATTGGTGATATCAACACCCGGTTACTCAACAAGTAAGCCCTCTTTTAGAGTGCTTTGCATACTCATATTTTAAGTCACTTCAAGAATTTAATCATGTAACATCCTGTTACTTCCTCTTTTAAGACAAATACCACTACTTTGACCAAATAACAATTAACTTTTTCTTTCCCATAAGATTTGGTTAGGCTGTTTGACAGTGTATCCTCTTTCTTTCTCATATCTTATATTCTATTTTTTTACATAGCGCTGCTATTTACGATGACAAGATATCTCTCATGCATATACAGGATCGTCTTTCACATAAGTCTAAAACTCTAATATAAATTACATACTAATCTCTTTAACAATTTACATCCCCAATGTGTCTAATATACATCACTGTACTATAGTCTGAATTACATAATCAAAATGTATCTACCTTCAAGGGATTGGAAATTAGCCTCAAAGGAATATCATATAGTCCAAACATATACTCGTCTACCAAGAGCAGACTTCACTGCAAATAATCTGGATGAAAAATATTGTAAAAGAGTGAGTTTACGCTCAATAAGAAATATACATAAAAGAGCGTACTATGCCACTATATGCAGTTTTCCTGCTTGGCTCTATAATGTCATGTAATATTCTTGTCAAAACATATAACATATAAGTTCATCAAATACCGTATAACACATGACAAAATCATATGAAGTCGCTTGCACGTATTCAAATAACTCAAATACTTTCACATATATATGTCAAATATCTTGAAATTACATATACAAATAGTCTTCAAATAGGGGGAGACCGTCAACATCCAATAGAATCATGCACCAAATAAAGTGGCGTACCCACGTATGGGCCAGGGATCCTCCCTTAAGCCAAACACATATAAAGGACTAATGGCCATTGTCAATATTCCACAGTGTGCACTAGTCAGGTGACACTCGTGGTACTGAGGGCTTGACTAGAGTCCCCCAGTCAAATACAAATAAGCAAGTAATATGCATGATCACCAATGGAGTCGTTAATCTCAAAATATTGAGTAGTAAAACTCATTCTTGTAAAACCATGGATATTCATAACCCTTCTTATATACTTTAATGATAATCCAAATACATTTATATAAATAAATTAAAAATTATTATTTTTCAGAGGGGGCAGTTGACTGCTCTTTTAGGGCAGTCGACTGCTATAGTATAAAAATATTCAATAAATTTTATTTTCTTTTTGCATTTAAAATATTTAATTTCCGGATGCAAGTAAGGCACTTGACTGCTAAAATGGGGCAGTCGACTGGCCCGTAAACAGAATGTTTCTCGAAAAAATGCAGTCGACTGGCTCTTTAGCGGTCGACTGGTTTGCAAACAGAAAGCTTCTGGAAAAATGGCAGTCGACTGCTATATAGGGTAGTCGGCTGCTCTAAATCGGTTTCGAAAAAAGTTACGTCACGACTGTCTCTGAGCAGTCGGCTGCTATTTAGGGCAGTCGGCTGCCCTGAGCCAAATCGTAACTGGGCGAAAAACGTGGATTTTACATTTCCTGCACTTACACCAGCTTTTGTTTCATCCCAAAACATTTAAAACATGCGGACATAGTCACCCTACGTCCGTTACATATATTCCTTACCTCAATTCACTTCGGAGACGTAAATCACTTGGTTGCACCGATTCTTTTCCTTCACTTCTTCAAAACTGCATAATTCATATTAATTGAAACCTTTAGCTTTCTTTCATTTCAACACCATAAGTATACTATACCAACATCACTTAACTCCAAATCATAGATAGAATTGAAAGAATCAACTTCTATCCTTACCTTTGTCAATAGCTAAAATAACAGAAATTCTGATCTCCTCAAAGACTTTGTTTCAGCCTTCCATATTACAGACATAGAGAGAGCTAGTGATGAGGATCGTTTTTTGTTAAGGAGACTTAGCGATTTGATGACAGGAAATGGTGGTTTGTCAAGGTGAGTACAATGGAAACTTGAGAGGAAAAATTGGATGGAAACAAGAGGGAAGGGCTGGAAATGAGGTTGCTGCCGATCCTGGATGGGGAAGATGACTAAGCTACCTTTCATTTAATGCATTTAATGCATGATTATCCCCTTTTCCATCTCATCTCAGCCATTGACCATCTCATTAACCCTTTTTGACTAATTGACCATCTTAATTGGTCTTCTTTCTTCTATTGGTCAGCCACATCTCCTTTAATTACAAAATTCTGATATTAATTTCTTAACCAACTCAGCCATTGACCCTTTGACCCTCAATTCCTTTTTATTCCATCTATATCTCATATAATCTTTATACATCAAATTTTCATATTTATTTAATTCTTTCAGCTTACAACATTTTACAATTGTGGAGGAATTACATGAAATTGGGGATTTCACATTCTCCCCACCTTTAGAAATTTGGTCCTCCAAATTTAAATCGGGTTACTACTCAAAGAGCTCTGGATATCTTTCTTTCATTAAGCTCTCTAGCTCCCATGTAGCTTCTTCCACGGCATGGTATTGCCAGAGAATTTTGACTAGGGGAATCGTCTTAGACCTTAGTACTTTCTCCTTTCTATCCAAAATCCGAACCGGCTTCTCCACATAACTCATGTCTTCCCGAATCTCTAAGGGCTGATATTCAATGACATGAGATGGATCCGGATTATACTTCCGAAGCATCGACACATGGAAAACATTATGTACTCCCGATAGCTCCGGAGGTAGTGCCAACCTATATGCAACATCTCCGACTCGATCTAGGACTTCAAATGGCCCTATATAACGAGGACTAAGTTTACCTTTTCGGCCAAATCTCATGATACCTTTGGATGGAGAAACTTTCAAAAATACCGAGTCCCCAACCAAAAACTCGAGTGGTCTACGTCGAGCATCCGCATAACTCTTTTGTCGGCTCTGAGCTGTCTTAAGTCTTTGGCAAATTAACTTAACATCCTCAAAGGCTTGCTCGACTAAGTCTGGGGCTAATAACTTACGCTCGTGTGAAATCCACTAATTTCATGTAATTTTCTTATAGTTGTGAAGAATTCCAGCTGAAATAATTAAATAAATGTAAAGTTCTGATGTATGAGACATATGAAGGAATAATGAAATTGATAGTCAATTAGTCAAAGAATTTATTTTGATATCAGGAAAATATTTAAAGTATGAGAAAAGAATTAATATCAGAAAATTAAGTGTAATTAAAGCCAAGTGTTATATGGAAGAAAAGAGACCCATTTAAATGAATGGTCAAATAATGATGGTCAAAGAGTTAAAGAGCCAAAAGGTTAAGGGCTAAGAGGAAATGATTTAATTGGATGATAAAAGAGATATCAGAATTTTTAGTTAGTTAATTGAGATGTGGCTGATATGAATGGAAGAAAAAGGGATTAAATGGTCAAAGAAGGGTCAAAAGCATAGTCAAAAAGGAAGCATGGCTGAGATGAGATGATTATGGGATAAGGATGACATTAAATGAAATGGCATGAGTCACCATCTTTAGCCATCACCAATCGGCAGCAACACTCCCAGCCCTCCCTCTCGTTGCCTCTCCTTCATTTCCAGAATTCCTCTCCATAGTTGCCTTGACAAACCATCATCTCCTTTCATCAAATCGCTAAGCTTATTTAACTAAAAATACTCCTCATCACTAGTTTAAGCTATATCTGAAGTTTGGTGGATTGAATCCAAGGAAGTGAAGAGATCTGAAATTCTGAAATTTTGATGAATAACAAAGGTAAGGATAGAAGTTGATTTTCTCAATTCTATTTATGGTTTGGAGTTAAGTTGAGTTGGTAGAGCATAGTTATAAAGGTTTCTTAAAGGTTTGATTTGTTATGAATTATGCAGCTTTGAGGAAGTAAAAGGCAAGAATTGGTGCAACCAAGGAATTTGCATATTCGAAGTGAATCGAGGGTAAGGAATATGTGTAACGGACGTAGGGAGACTATGTTCCTTTTTGGTTGCATATGTGGTTTGAAACAAAAGCTGTTTTAAGTGCAGGAAGGTTTAAAATCACGGTTTTCACCCAGTTACGATTTGGCTCGGGGCAGCCGACTGCCCTAAATAGCAGCCGACTGCTCAGAGACAGTCGTGACGTAAATTTTTTCGAAACCGACTTAAAGCAGCCGACTGCCCTATATAGCAGTCGACTGCCATTTTTCCAGAAGCATTCTGTTTGCAAACCAATCGACCGCAAAAGAGCCAGCCGACTGCATTTTCTCGAAAAAGTTTCTGTTTGCGGACCAGTCGACTGCCCTATTTGACCAGTCGACTGCCCTAAGTATATTTGAAATTTTTAAATAATTTAAATGCAAAAAGAAAATAAATTTATAAAATTTATTTATGCTATAGCAGTCGACTGCCCTAAAATAGCAGTCAACTGCCCCCTTTGAAAATAATAATTTTATATTTACTTATATAAATGTATTTGAATTATCATTAAAGTATATAAGAATGTTTATTGGAAGGCAATTGTTTTCTAAGAAGTAGTTTTGCTACCTAATGTTTTGAGACAATGAACCACTTAATGATTATGCACTATCAATATGTGTTGAAGGGACTCTGATCAAGTCCCTAAGATTATGTGTTATGTGTATTTGGGCTGAGGACCATAAGTCAGGCCTCGGTCGCCACAGATGTCACCTGACTAGTGTTCACTGTGGTCTATAGACAATGGCCATATGTCTCTTATGTTTTGGCTTAGGG
This sequence comes from Heritiera littoralis, assembly GCA_031772115.1. Classification (NCBI taxonomy): domain Eukaryota; kingdom Viridiplantae; phylum Streptophyta; class Magnoliopsida; order Malvales; family Malvaceae; genus Heritiera; species Heritiera littoralis. Next base: position 4,798,040 of record JAPDPK010000009.1, on the reverse strand, counting down.
GAGGATCCCTGGCCCATGCGTGGGTACGCCACTTTATATGTGCATCCCTTACGGGATTTATTTGGTGCATGATTTTATTGGGTGTCAAATGTCTCCATAAGTATTTGAAGGTTATTTGTATGTTCAATTCCAAGTGAATTGATACATATGAAAGTATTTGAAGTATATGAATATATTTGAGTTATTTGAATATTTGCAAGTGATTTCGTAAGAAAGTATTTGAAAGTATTTGAAGTTATTTGAAATTGAAGTTAATTGTATTTGTAAATATGATTTCAAGTGAATTAAAAGGAAATTGAGAGTATTTGACTTATTTGATATTAGATGTATATGATATTTGAAGAAATTATATGATACATGTTTTATAATGATTTTACATGACATTATAGAGCCAAGCAGGAAAACTGCATATAGTGGCATAGTACGTTCTTTTACATTTATTTCTTACTGAGCGTAAACTCACCCTTTTACGAACTTTTTTTATACAGATTACCTGAAGTGAATTCCGCTCCAAATAGAGGAGCTTACTTTTGAGACCTTATAGTGTACCTTCGAGATACGCTTCCCAATAACTATTGAAGGTATACTCATGTATTATGTGCTTCAGACTATTGTACAGTACAACATTTCATTAATGTATATTAGGAAGTTTGGGGATATAGGATATGTAAGTTATGTGAGATCCTGATGTATGTGACACATGTGTAAATACATATAAGAAATTTTATTAATGCAAATTGGATATCGTGCTATAAGAAATAAAGCATGACGTATAAGAAGAAAGAAAGGATGACATTGATAAACAAGTCTAGTTAAATGGCATGTGAAGTAAAAAGTTAGTTGATATTTGGGTAGTGACGAGGATGTCACAGCTCGCCCACTTTTTCCCACCCAATCGGAGATCGACACCTTCTACCATATAGAGCTTCATATGGTGCCATCCCGATACTTGCATGGTAACTATTATTGTATGCAAACTCAGCCAATGGCAGATGATCATCCCAGGAGCCTTTAAAGTCCAAAGCACAAGCTCTCAACATATCCTCGAGCATTTGAATGGTGCGCTCGGACTGACCATCAGTCTGTGGATGAAAAGCCGTGCTAAAATTTAACTGAGATCCCATGGCCTCTTGGAAATGTTCCCAGAAATGAGAAGTGAACCTGGAATCTCTGTCAGATGTAATGCTCACTGGAACTCCATGTAGTCTAACAACTTCTTTCACATACAAATCTGCCAAAGCACTAAGTGTATCTGTAGATTTCATAGGCAGGAAGTGAGCTGACTTAGTTAACCGATCCACAATGACCTAAATACCATCATGGTTCCTCCTCGTTCGAGGTAGTCCCATGACAAAATCCATCGTAATGTGCTCCCACTTCCACATAGGTATAGGTAGAGGATGTAGTAAACCTGCTGGTCTTTGGTGCTCTACCTTAACCTGCTGGCACGTGAGACACTTTGCCACAAATTCTGCTATGTCTCTTTTCATGCCAGTCCACCAATACACCTTGCGAAGATTATGATACATCTTCGTATTTCCCGGATGCAAAGTATACTTAGTGGAGTGTGCTTCAGTCAAAATTAACTTCTTCAACTCCTTATCCTTAGGAACACATATACGATTCTTAAACCTCAAGAGTCCATTACTATCAATGCTAAATTCCGATGGCATACCTGATTGAATCTGATTCATGGCCTCCATACATTGATCATCTTCCCTTTGAGCAATCCGAATTCTACCCATCAACTCCGGCTCAATCATTAAACTAGCTATCATTCCAAAATGCTCATAAGGCACAACATTGAGATTAAGGCTTGCAAACTGCTCAAGTAGCTCGTATTCTCTTACCATCATGTATGATACTATCCCCATATCCTTCCTGCTTAGAGCATCTGCCACCACATTGGCTTTTCCCGGGTGGTATAGGATCTCACAATCATAATCCTTCAGAAGCTCGAGCCATCTCCTCTGTCTCATATTCAATTCCCTCTGAGAGAACAAGTACTTCAAACTTTTATGATCCATAAAAATCTGAAATTTCTCACCATACAAGTAATGCCTCCAAATCTTTAGAGCAAACACCACTGCCACTAACTCCAAATCATGAGTCGGGTAGTTCTTCTCATGGTCCTTTAATTGACAAGAACCATATGCAACTACCTTACCATGTTGCATTAGCACACAAACTAGACCTTGTGCAGAGGCATCACTATATACGAAAAATCCTCCAAAACCACTAGGAATGGTGAGAATACGTGCAGTAGTCAACCTACGCTTCAACTCGTGGAAACTGCGCTCACAGGCATCATTCCATTCAAACTTCACCTCTTTACGCGTTAAGCGCGTCAAGGGAGCAGCTAACCTCGAAAAACCCTCTACAAATCGTCGATAATAGCCGGCTAGACCCAAGAAACTCCTAATCTCCGTCACTGTTTTCGGTCTCTCCCATTGCACCACAGCTTCAATCTTCGATGGATCGACCGAAACTCCATCTTTATTGATTATGTGACCCAAAAAGGATATTTGATCTAGCCAAAACTCACACTTACTTAACTTGGCATATAATCCCCGATCCTTGAGGGTTTGTAGAACTATCCTCAAATGTTGCTCATGCTCTTCCCAGGATCTCGAATACACCAATATGTCATCGATGAAAATAATGACAAATTGGTCCAAATATTGTTTGAACACATCATTCATCAAGTTCATAAAAGCCGCGGGTGCATTGGTTAAACCAAATGGCATCACTAGAAATTCATAGTGACCATACCGTGTTCTGAATGCAGTCTTAGGGATATCTTCACTCCGGATCTTCAATTGATGATATCCTGATCTCAAGTCTATCTTGGAGAAGACTTGTGCACCCCGAAGCTGATCAAAGAGATCGTCAATCCTGGGAAGAGGGTACTTGTTCTTGATTGTCACCTTATTCAACCATCGATAATCAATACAAAGCCTCAAGCTGCCATCCTTCTTCCGGACAAATAGCACAGGAGCATCCCATGGGGATACGCTTGGTCGTATAAACCCCTTATCTAGTAACTCCTGAAGCTGCCTCTTAAGTTCTTCCAATTCTACTAGTGCCATCCGATAGGGTGGTCTCGAAATGGGCTCAGTCCCTGGCACAAAATCGATAGTAAACTCGATTTCCCTATCCGGAGGAAGTCCTGGAAGATCGTCCGAAAACACACATGGAAACTCATTGGCTATTGGAATTTCATGAAGTTCGGGACGTTCCCTTTTCTACGTCCACCACATACGCTATAAATCATTCACATAACAAATATATTCTCTATTAATTTCATTTACGAATAAATAAATTAATAAACATACTTTTGTATTAAACATTTGCAAAATTTACAACATAGCTAACGGGAGAAGAGAATATCACACTTTTAGCATAACAATCCAATATCACATGATTCTTAGCTAACCAATCCATTCCTAATATGACATCAAATCCATACATTTTCAGTAGGATTAGGTCAGTTATTGATTCTCTCTCTCCTACCCGTAGCTTACAACTACGATACACTATATCTGTCATCTGGGATTCTCTAAACGGTGCACTTATTTGTAACAAATACCCTAAAGGCTCAGGTTTAACAAGTAATCTCATGGCAATTATGGGAGAAACAAAGGAGTGCGTAGAGCCTGGATCAAATAATGTAGTAACACTTATATCAAAAAGGTGAATCTTACCCTTAATCACCTTGGACGAAGCATCAGCAGACTCCTCGTCTATAGCAAATACTCATCCTTGAGTCACAGTTTTCTTTCCCTTCTCAGCAGCTGTGGCCTTAGGCTGTGGTTGGGTGGTCCTTTCCGATTCTTCAGACACTCTTTTAGAAATCTTGGGACAATCTTTAATCATGTGTCCCCTCTCGCCACACCAAAAACAAGCCCCGCTCGCCATACGACATGGCTGTGACCCATGGAATCTCCCGCAATGCTCGCATTTCTGCGTCACACTCTTCGGCGAGCTCGCGGTACTGTCAGCTGAATATCGGGATCTTTCATCATTTATCTTAATCTCGGTAGATCTAGGAGTCCCTGTACCATAATTATCATAAAACTTCAAAATTTAGTATGTTTCCATATAACCATTAAACTAAGATACATGTCATTCCCTTAAAATTTATTTTCTTACCTGCCGAAGCTCTTTCATATGGTCTACTTTTCCTAAATGGATATCTGTCACTAGAGGCTCTCTCATCTGACTTCCGCTTCATCGGTTCTTTACCTTTACCCTTGGCTCGAAAACCAGCATGGTGAAAATTATAGTCCTGCTCACACAACTGAGCCTTACGGACTGCCTTATTATAAGTAGTGATATCCATAGGATATAACTTCGATCTGATAGGAGACTTCAATCCCTCTATAAATCGGTAGATCTTATGTCCTTCACTCCTTAGGACTTCAAAGTCAAACCTGCTTAAAGAAATGAACTTCGACTCATATTGATTAACCGTCATAGTCCCCTGAGTCAAGCTCAAAAACTTGATTTTCAACCTGGTCTGTTCAGTGCGTGGGATGTACTGTTCATTAAAGGCCTCTAAAAATCTATCCCACGTAACCTCAGTATGTTGAGTCTCCAAAATGGCCCGAGTGGACTGCCACTAATGCTCGGCATCGTCTACTAACAAATAAGCTGCCAAACCCACTTTCTCTTTCTCAGAATAGGTCATGTACTCAAAAGATTTAGTGACTGCCTTTACCCAGTTCTCGGCGGTCAACGGATCTCTATCGCCCTTAAACTTAGGCGGATCCAGCTTCTTAAATTCTTTAATTAAGACCACATTGCAATAGGCCTTCAGATCTCGCCTTTCAATAGCTTGAGCTGGTGGGGGCAACTCAGGCTGAACCAGTGGAGGCTGTACTGGGGGAATAAGAGGTGTAGGAGGAGCATTTCCAGATGGAATAGGAGGTGCTGTTGAGGCATTAGTGGCCACATTTGGGAAATTAGACATGAACTGATTAAATAGAGTGGCCATAGTCTCAATACTACGATCCACTCTCGACAGTCGAGCATTCGGGCTACCCGATGGAGATAGAGGAGGAGATTGTCTTAGGGGCGATTCTACTCTGCCCCGTCCTCGTCCTCGTCCTCTGCCAGTACCTCTTCTACGAGTGCTCATTCTACCAATATCACCACAAGGTCAAGCGTTTAGTATACTTTCAGCAGTTCAACCACATATATGTATTCAGACAAGTACACTAGCCTAATGACACAGTCAAGTCGTACAGACCTAATGACACCGTCAAACGTCAGACTAACCTCGCTCTGATACCAATCCTACTTCCTCTTTTAAGACAAATACCACTACTTTGACCAAATAACAATTAACTTTTTCTTTCCCATAAGATTTGGTTAGGCTGTTTGACAGTGTATCCTCTTTCTTTCTCATATCTTATATTCTATTTTTTTACACAGCGCTGCTATTTACGATGACAAGATATCTCTCATGCATATACAGGATTGTCTTTCACATAAGTCTAAAACTCTAATATAAATTACATACTAATCTCTTTAACAATTTACATCCCCAATGTGTCTAATATACATCACTGTACTATAGTCTGAATTACATAATCAAAATGTATCTACCTTCAAGGGATTGGAAATTAGCCTCGAAGGAATATCGTATAGTCCAAATATATACTCCTCTACCAAGAGCAGACTTCACTGCAAATAATCTGGATGAAAAATATTGTAAAAGAGTGAGTTTACGCTCAGTAAGAAATATACATAAAAGAGCGTACTATGCCACTATATGCAGTTTTCCTGCTTGGCTCTATAATGTCATGTAATATTCTTGTCAAAACATATAACATATAAGTTCATCAAATACCGTATAACACATGACAAAATCATATGAAGTCGCTTGCACGTATTCAAATAACTCAAATACTTTCACATATATATGTCAAATATCTTGAAATTACATATACAAATAGTCTTCAAATAGGGGGAGACCGTCAACATCCAATAGAATCATGCACCAAATAAAGTGGCGTACCCACGTATGGGCCAGGGATCCTCCCTTAAGCCAAACACATATAAAGGACTAATGGCCATTGTCAATATTCCACAGTGTGCACTAGTCAGGTGACACCCGTGGTACTGAGGGCTTGACTAGAGTCCCCCAGCCAAATACAAATAAGCAAGTAATATGCATGATCACCAATGGAGTCGTTAATCTCAAAATATTGAGTAGTAAAACTCATTCTTGTAAAACCATGGATATTCATAACCCTTCTTATATACTTTAATGATAATCCAAATACATTTATATAAATAAATTAAAAATTATTATTTTTCAAAGGGGGCAGTTGACTACTCTTTTAGGGCAGTCGACTGCTATAGTATAAAAATATTCAATAAATTTTATTTTCTTTTTGCATTTAAAATATTTAATTTCCGGATGCAAGTAGGGCAGTTGACTGCTAAAATGGGGCAGTCGACTGGCCCGCAAACAAAATGATTCTCGAAAAAATGCAGTCGACTGGCTCTTTAGTTGTCGACTGGTTTGCAAACAGAAAGCTTCTGGAAAAATGGCAGTCGACTGCTATATAAGGCAGTCGGCTGCTCTAAATCGGTTTCGAAAAAAGTTACGTCACGACTGTCTCTGAGCAGTCGGCTGCTATTTAGGGCAGTCGGCTGCCCCGAGCCAAATCGTAACTGGGTGAAAAACGCGAATTTTACATTTCCTGCACTTACACCAGCTTTTGTTTCATCCCAAAACATTTAAAACATGCGGACATAGTCACCCTACGTCCGTTACATATATTCCTTACCTCAATTCACTTCGGAGACGTAAATCACTTGGTTGCACCGATTCTTTTCCTTCACTTCTTCAAAACTGCATAATTCATATTAATTGAAACCTTTAGCTTTCTTTCATTTCAACACCATAAGTATACTATACCAACATCACTTAACTCCAAATCATAGATAGAATTGAAAGAATTAACTTCTATCCTTACCTTTGTCAATAGCCAAAATAACAGAAATTCTGATCTCCTCAAAGACTTTGTTTCAGCCTTCCATATTACAGACATAGAGAGAGCTAGTGATGAGGATCCTTTTTTGTTAAGGAGACTTAGCGATTTGATGACAGGAAATGGCGGTTTGTCAAGGTGAGTACAATGGAAACTTGAGAGGAAAAATTGGATGGAAACAAGAGGGAAGGGCTAGAAATGAGGTTGCTACCGATCCTGGATGGTGAAGATGACTAAGCTACCTTTCATTTAATGCATTTAGTGCATGATTATCCCCTTTTCCATCTCATCTCAGCCATTGACCATCTCATTAACCCTTTTTGACTAATTGACCATCTTAATTGGTCTTCTTTCTTCTATTGGTCAGCCACATCTCCTTTAATTACAAAATTTTGATATTAATTTCTTAACCAACTCAGCCATTGACCCTTTGACCCTCAATTCCTTTTTATTCCATCTATATCTCATATAATCTTTATACATCAAATTTTCATATTTATTTAATTCTTTCAGCTTACAACATTTTACAATTGTGGAGGAATTACATGAAATTGGGGATTTCACAAATCAACAAGATCGAGTAACTCAAAACATTGGAGTAGAATTTAAAGCTTTCAACCTCTATTTTTCTTTTTTCTTTTTATGTTTTTTTTTTGTTATTGTCTATTTATCCTTTGCTTATACCAACTTCAATGAACTAATCACATTATCAATATCATATGAGCAATCATATTTAATCATGAACTCACATAAATTCTTTAAAAAGTACGCACTTCAACAATAATAACAATTAAAATACTTTTAACTTTCTTATAAAACTTTGTTTTAGTTTAGAATCAATCCTTAAAAGAAAGAAAACATATCATGATCTTTAAAACTCTAAAAAATTTGACGTCTTTTTTTTTATTTCCACTTCCTAAAAAAAAACTCTATAGACTTATAAACCAATATTGCCCCCCACACTTAAATCTTACTTTGTCCTCAAAGTAAGTCTAGCATGCAAAGAAGAACAATAAAAACTCAAAAATTAAATGGTAATACAAGTAAGGAAAGAAATACTCCCTCGTTTTACATCCTTGGGTTTCCTCCCAAGTAGCGCTTTTGTTTAATGTCGTTAGCTCGACCGCTCCACCTTCCATCATCCAATCCCAAACCTCAACTTTTTTATCGGTCTCTCGAGTTCCTCATTCTCAAGATTTTTACTTGTGGCTATTTCTAGCTCATCTTTAAGAACCTGCTTTTCATCACCTTTTAATTTCCTCTTGGAAGTGCATAGTTCCTTTAAAAACTTAGCATCACAAGGCACTTGATCATTAATTTCATCAAGGAGAGGAATATTAACTTCCATTTTCCTAAATGTCTTCAATGTCTTCTTGTCTTTCTCTTCGTTTGTAGATCTTACAAACCTACCAGGAAAAGGAGGAGGGTAAGTAGAAGAATTAAAAGGAATTTGTTTATCACTTACCTCAGCTTTGAATTCCTTGATTTCAACATCCTCATAGTGCTTTATAAAATTGTCGAAATTCTCTCTCCCTTTTACATTGTGCATGTCAACAACTCCACCTTTAATATAGAAATTGGATTCATCCTCCCTTTCTATAAAGTTGTCGACATCTTCATGTGCACTTTCCTTGGATTCAATTTCCCTTTCACTTTTCAAGGTGATACATTATCTCTCGAATTCTCCACAGGTTGAGAGGTCATAGCTTCAATGTTACTTAAAGAATTCATTATTTAACTCACATGGTGATCAATATTCTTAATATAAACATCAACCTCTTGTGAAAATTGTAAAGTTTTAATCTCAAGAGTCTTAACAATATCTTCAAGAGACATACCTAATTCTTGAGGTGGAGGCATACCTGAGTTTTGAGATTGAGCTTGATATGTATCGTGGAATGGTGCATTGTAAACCTCATATTGATTCCCATAACTAAAATTAGAATGATCCCACCATTCTTGATTGTAGGTATCGTAATGTGGTTCATAATTATAGTATAGGTCATAATTATAGTGTGGTTCATAAGCTTGCTCCATGGAGTCCTCTTACTTCTCGTCTTGGGTGGTAGTGATGTTGGATGTTGTGGTGCTTGTGGCACTGCGCTTTGGGTTGCTTGTATATAGTCCCTAATCTTTTGAAGTTTGTGACTAGAATCCTTCTCAGACAAGCAATCCTTGAAAAAGAAAAGAAGAAAACAATTAGACTTTAAATTAAAATAATTAACTTAAACAAACTTCAGTCCCCGGCAACGACGCCAAATTTGATGAGTGCCGTGACTCACCAAAATAAAATTTCCTAACTCTACTATGTAGATAGCGGAGCAAGGGTCGAACCCACAGAAACTGAATTAGTTAAGTTAATTATTAAATTAAAAATCTAATCATAGGGATTAGGGAAAGAAGAAATTTAGGGGTTTTGGAGACTATTCTAAAATAAAGAAAACAAGAATTATTAAATATAAAAAACAAATAGCAAAAAGCTTCAGTTACGAGGTGTTGGCTCTATAGGCTATACCGAGAGGGGGGTGAATCGGTTTTTCGCTAACTTTTAGTTCGCTTTCTGGTTCCTCTAAATTCTCTAGCCTATATTGATATTTTCTAAGTTCTCTAGGCTACTCAATTATGCAATATAAATTCAAAACAATAAACACAAATATAATTGCAAATAAGTAAAGAGAGTAAGGATAGAGAAATGTACGCAAGCGATTTATAGAGGTTCGGCAACCTTGCCTACGTCCTCTACCTTGAGACGCTCCTAAGGATTTTTCCAAATTCACTATCCTTGAATTTGTTATACTCCCTCTTTTTCTAGGCTAAAGAGAAACCTCTCTCTTTTTCTAGGCTCAAGAGAAACCTCTCTCTTTTTCTTAGGCTAAAGAGTAACCTCCCTCTTTTTCTTAGGCTAAAGAGAAACCTCTCCTTTTACAAGGAATGAGTGTGTTTACAAATTGTGTAATCAAAGAAGGGCCTCTAGATAGGCAAGTGATTACAATGTTTAAGCACAAGGAAAAAGCCTATACAAGATTTGTGCTACTCTATACAAAGAATATGAGAATGATGGAAGATGAAGACTTTGTAGCTCTTTATTTGTTGTTGAGGCTTGAGGAAAATGAGAAGATGATGAATAGAATTTCTGAGCAGTTCCTCTTCCTTTCTTTAGCTTCTAAGCCTCTATTTATAGTCCCTTGGATGTATTCTAGCCGTTGGGTGGAGCCAAAACTTGAATATGACCGTTGTCTCACAAAAACTAGCCGTTACAGGCTATTTTCGGGCAAAGGGATCAATCCCTTCCCATAGAGGATCGATCCCTTCATTCTAGATTCAATTATTCTGGGCTGAGGGACCTTTTCTTGCGTTGGGGTGCTTACTGCCAAAAGGGGATCGATCCCATGCCTCCAGAAAACCTATTTCATGCACTTTTGGGTTAGAAATGATGTAACCTTTGATCCTAATCCAACCCAAAACATTTTGATATTTTTGTGGGAGTTTTTCTTGACTTTCTCTAATGAAAACATGGTCCAAAAATTCATCAAGTAATTTTCTAAAATATTCAAGACATTTTATAAAGTATTAAAACCAATAAGAATATGTAATTAAATCATGGTCTTAATGTTTGATATGATCACTTGAAAATGGATTGAGAAAATCATATGTGATAAGGCAAATTTACAATATGAATTAAAACATTAAAGCTTACTTAAATTTTTGTCATTTCAAAATACATATGGCAATTTAAAGCTAACACGAGGCATTTAATTATTCTTGGATTTAGATGTTGATCATTGATTATTTAAGATCATTGTCAATTAAGTAGTCAACTGATAGGATGATATTTTGTGAATTTTATATGTGCTAATATATTTTGTTTATTGATGTTTTATGCCTAAAAGAGCTTACTAATGTTTATTTTATGTTTTAGGTATTAAATATCAAAGTTGGAATAAAAAGAAGATAAAAAGAGCAAAGTGCAGTATTTTCTGTCCAGCTTGAAAGATTGACATTTTTGACCACTTTAACGACCTGATCTCAAGAGGTAGCCTTCATAGAAGTTGTAGAGGACTTCTCAAGGTTTCCAGAATGTCCAAGATCGCAAAATTTGGAGTTCATTTGGTGGGTCAAACGTCTGGACAAAATCAGTACGAAATTCTGGGCAGAAAAACGAGATTGAGAAGAAATTCCAACAAAGCAAGTTCAAGACCAGATTTTGTTGAGAGAAGATAATTTCTTAATTTTATTTTGTCTTAGATCTATAATTAATTAATAAAAATAGGTCTTAGGAATTTTACTTAGAAAATAATTGTAAAAAGATGATGAGATAAAGGTAAGAGTTTGACTAGTCAAATTACTTGTTTCCCAAGTAAACTCTTATCTGAATCCCACATTGCTTAGGAAAGTCTTTTAAACTCTTCCTTAGGCCTATATAAAGAGCACAAGGCTCTCATAAACAAAAAATCCCTCAAATCCCTCACATCCCTCTCCTCCCTTTTCTCTTTTAGTCTTGTAGGATTTTCTTTAGGGTTTTTAATAAAATTTTATTTTTTTATTTTTAATTAGTTGCTGATTTCTTTATTATTTTTAATTCTGATTTTTGTTTTCTTTATTTAAATTAATATTGTTTGTGTGTTCTTGCTTGCTAGTTTATAATCTTGATTAGTAATTCTGATTTTATATTATTAAAGATTGCTTCTTTGATTGTTTCTTGGATGATATTTGTAATCTTTATAATATTAAACTTGAATTATATGATCTTGAATATGTCTAGTGAGTAGTTTTCTTATTCAGTTATGAGGTAAATTAATTATTCTTGGGAAAAGCATGTTGTGAGATTCTTGAACGTATTATATAATTGTTGATTAAATATCCAAAATTCTCTGAGCACATTATAATGATTGTTTGTTTGATTAGATAGGGTGCACACTATTTAGTTAAATTAAATAATCTACCGCCAGATTAAAAACATAAGTCCGTAATTGCTTGTGGAGTTAATCACTAGGGATGGAGGAGAATTAAGGTTTAGATTAAATAAACCGAGCTTATGTGTTTGTTATCTAATGTCAACCCATATCTTTCTTGTTGTTAATGCTGCTACAACTTATATCTAGAGAGCTTGTTCTAGGTAGGTTAAGTAGTTAGAGATTAGTTAAAGAGCTTGTTTTAACTAACGACTCAGTAAGGAAAGATGGTGTAACAGAGCTTGTTGTTATGCTACGGTTGACTATTTAATTGACGGTGATATTTTGTAATCAATGATCAACATCAAAATCCAAGAATGATTGATTGCCTCGTAACTGAAGCTTTTTGCTATTTGTTTTTTTATATATTTAATAATTCTTGTTTTCTTTATTTTAGACATAGCTTACCCCCCAGATTTTCTTCTTCTTTCCCCAAATCCTGAAATTAGATTTTTAATTTAATAATTAATTTAAATAATTCAGTCTCTGTGGGTTCGAACCTTGCTCCGCTATCTACATAGTAGAGTTAGGAAATTTTATTTTTGGTGACTGACGACACTCATCAAATTTTGGCGCCATTGCCGGGGATTGAATTTTTGTTTAAGTTAATTATTTTAATTAAAATCTGATTTTTTTTCTTTTCTTCTCTTTTTCAGGGATTGCTTTTCTGACAAGGATTCTAGTCACAAACTTCAAAAGATTAGGGACTACATACAAGCAACCCAAAGCGTGGTGCTACAAACGCCCCAACCACCACCATCCACTTCCAACGATCCACCTTCCACCAAGCCCACGTTCAATCCTACTTTCGAATTCTCTAGTGATTCAGAAGAGGACTCCATGGCTCAAAATGCTAATAGAACCTTGAAGGAGTTGGCAGCACCCACTATGAACCAACAACCCCTTTGCATAGCCTATCCTACTTTAGATGTTGCTTTTGAATTAAAATCTGGTTTGATACATCTTTTACCGACTTTTCATGGTCTTGCAGGTGAAGATCCACACAAACATCTAAAGGAATTCCATGTGGTTTGCTCAACCATGAAGCCAGCTGGGGTTAGTGAAGAGCAAATCAAGCTGAGGGCCTTTCCATTCTCTTTGGCAGATGCAGCCAAGGATTGGCTTTACTACTTACCTTCTGGGACCATCAACACTTGGGATGATATGAAGAAACTCTTCTTGGAAAGATATTTTCCTGCTTCTAGGGCAGCTAACATCCGCAAAGAAATTTGTGGAATTAGGCAATTTAATGGTGAGTCACTCTATGAATACTGGGAAAGATTTAAACGATTATATGCTAGTTGCCCACATCACCAAATTCATGAGCAACTATTGATCCAATATTTCTATGAGGGACTATTACCCCATGATAGAAGCATGATAGATGCTGCCAGTGGAGGAGCTTTGGTGGATAAGACTCCTCAAGAAGCTCAAAACTTGATAGCAAACATGGCTGCCAATTCTCAACAATTTAACACAAGGAGAGATCCACCACCACCACTTAAGCAAGCACATGAGGTAAGTACTTCTTCTTCGGAAAAACAAATTGCTAATCTAACATCCCTTGTGCAACAATTGGCTGTAGGTAACATGCAACAAGCCAAGGCTTGTGGAGTTTGCTCCAACATCGGACACCCTACTGATATGTGTCCAAACTTACAAGAAGATTTCATAGAGCAAGCTAATGCTATAGGAGGATTCCCAGGGCCTTCCCAAGGTAAGTATGATCCTTATTCAAGCACTTACAACCCTGGTTGGAGGGACCACCCAAATTTGCAATATGGAAATAGGTTTGCACCATATGTCCCACCACACAATAGACCAAATAATTTCCAAGTCCCCAAACCTACATACCAAGAGAGGCCACCACCCCAAACACAACACCAAAGTGGAACCATGTCTCTTGAAGAAATTGTAAAGAATCTTGTTGCCTCTACTTTACAAAATCAACAAGAGAACAATCAAAGAATTGCACACCTTGAGCGTCAAATGAGCCAAATGGCTACTTCCCTAAGCAGACTTGAAGCCAAGGAATCCAACAAGTTGCCATCTCAACCAGAGGTCAATCCAAGAGAGAATGCACATGCCATCTTTTTGAGGAGTGGCAAGGAAATTGGACCCAAGGAGAATGCATATGAAGAGGTCAACATAAAGGCTCCACCACATAAAAATGTTGAGAATCTCCCCCCTCTTTATAGAGATTTTGACAAGGTAAGTGAAAAACGTGTCCCTTTTAATGTTGGTACTTACCCTCCTCCTTTTCCTAGTAGGTTGGCAAAACCAAAGAAAGAAGAGCATGTTGACACTAACTTGGAAGCAAAAGGAGAAGTTGACAACAATGCTTCAAAGTCTAAGGTAAGTGATAAAAGAGTCCCCTTTAATACTGGTACTTACCCTCCTCCTTTTCCTAGCAGGTTAGCCAACAACAAGAAAGAAGAGCAAGACAAAGAGATCTTGGAGACCTTTAGGAAAGTGGAGGTGAACATTCCTCTTCTTGATGCTATCAAGCAAGTGCCCAGGTACGCAAAATTTTTAAAAGAATTATGCACTAACAAGAAGAAATTAAAAGGTGATGAAAAAGTAGTTGTGGGGGAGAATGTGTCTGCCATCATTCAAAGAAAACTTCCCCCAAAGTGTGGAGATCCTGGCATGTTTAGTATTACATGTAAGATAGGTAACACTATGATTGATAAGTCCATGATAGATTTAGGAGCTTCTATAAATGTCATGCCTTTGTCAATTTATAAATCTTTAAATCTTGGACCTTTGAAAGAGACTGGTGTTATTATACAATTGGCTGATAGAACTAATGCCTATCCTGAAGGGATATTAGAGGATGTTCTTGTGCAGGTTGATAAATTAGTCTTCCCTGCAGCCTTCTATGTTCTTGATATGGAGGATGATAATTCTCCTTTTCCAACACCAATGCTGCTAGGGAGACCATTCTTGAAGACATCCAAAGCCAAAATAGATGTGGATAAGGAAACACTCACCATGGAGTTTGATGATAACATAGTGGAGTTCAACATCTTTGGAGAAGTAATCATAAGTCAGAACCAACAGAAATCAAAGAAAAGGTTTGCATTTGGGATTGGATGATGGAAGGTGGAGCGGTCGAGCTAACGACATTAAACAAAAGCGCTACTTGGGAGGCAACCCAAGGATGTAAAACGAGGGAGTATTTCTTCCTTTACTTGTATTACCATTTAATTTTTGAGTTTTTTTATTGTTCTTCTTTTCATGCTAGACTTACTTTGAGGACAAAGTAAGATTTAAGTGTGGGGGGGAATATTGGTTTAAGAGTCTATAGAGTGTTTTTTTTAGGAAGTGGAAAATAAAGAAAAAAGGGTCAAATTTTTTAGTTTTAAAGATCATGATATGTTTTCTTTCTTTTAAAGATTGATTCTAAACTAAAACAAAGTTTTATAGGAAAGTTGAGAGTATTTTGATTGTTATTATTGTTGAAGTGAATACTTTCTAAAGAATTTATGTGAGTTCATGATTAAATATGATTGTTTGTATGATATTGATGATGTGATTTTTTCATTAAAGTTGGTATAAGCAAAGGATAAATAGACAAGAACAAAAGAAAAAAAATAATAAAAAGAGAAGAAAAATAGAGGTTGAAAGCTTTAAATTCTACTCCAATGTTTTGAGTTGCTTGATCTTATTGATTAAATTCTTGAAGTGACTTGAAATATGAGTATGCAAAGCACTCTAAAAGAGGGCTTACTTGTTGAGTAACCGGGTGTTGGTATCACCAATATTAACATTCGCGTAAAAAGGCAAGTAAGTACTTAGGGAAACCATTATTGAAACCTCAAAAGAAAAAAAAAGAAAAAAAAGTTCTTGATCTATTGACTTTGTTTGTAGTAATGTAAATTGGATAATTGCAAAGTTGATATTATATGTTTCAATTGTGTTGATTGTGAATTTTGCATGAATTTATTTAGAAGTATGCATGAATATGAGAAATAATGATTAGAATATGATTGACTTGATTATTTGACTCTTGTTGAAGTTATGAGTTAAGAATTGAAAGATTTGAAAATATGTTCATGATCTTAATCTTTTTTTTTTGAGTCTTAATTTTTAAATTTTTCAGTCTTATTTTGAATTTTTAGGATTGAGTCTTAAGTAAAAGATTTTGTGGGTATATCTTCTGAAAGCCCTCACGAGACACAACTCGTCCACTAGGGGTGACCTAGGGGTTTAAAGGCTTATTGCATAAGCTAAATGCAATCGTGATTCCTACGAAAGTGAGTTAGGATTTAGGATTTAGTTCTTTAGGAATTAGTTAGCTAAGGTTTGCTAGAGGACTAGCAAAAGCTAAGTGTGGGGGAATTTGATAGGATGATATTTTGTGAATTTTATATGTGCTAATATATTTTGTTTATTGATGTTTTATGCCTAAAAGAGCTTACTAATGTTTATTTTATGTTTTAGGTATTAAATATCAAAGTTGGAATAAAAAGAAGATAAAAAGAGCAAAGTGCAGTATTTTCTGTCCAGCTTGAAAGATTGACATTTTTGACCACTTTAACGACCTGATCTCAAGAGGTAGCCTTCATAGAAGTTGTAGAGGACTTCTCAAGGTTTCCAGAATGTCCAAGATCGCAAAATTTGGAGTTCATTTGGTGGGTCAAACGTCTGGACAAAATCAGTACGAAATTCTGGGCAGAAAAACGAGATTGAGAAGAAATTCCAACAAAGCAAGTTCAAGACCAGATTTTGTTGAGAGAAGATAATTTCTTAATTTTATTTTGTCTTAGATCTATAATTAATTAATAAAAATAGGTCTTAGGAATTTTACTTAGAAAATAATTGTAAAAAGATGATGAGATAAAGGTAAGAGTTTGACTAGTCAAATTACTTGTTTCCCAAGTAAACTCTTATCTGAATCTCACATTGCTTAGGAAAGTCTTTTAAACTCTTCCTTAGGCCTATATAAAGAGCACAAGGCTCTCATAAACAAAAAATCCCTCAAATCCCTCACATCCCTCTCCTCCCTTTTCTCTTTTAGTCTTGTAGGATTTTCTTTAGGGTTTTTAATAAAATTTTATTTTTTTATTTTTAATTAGTTGCTGATTTCTTTATTATTTTTAATTCTGATTTTTGTTTTCTTTATTTAAATTAATATTGTTTGTGTGTTCTTGCTTGCTAGTTTATAATCTTGATTAGTAATTCTGATTTTATATTATTAAAGATTGCTTCTTTGATTGTTTCTTGGATGATATTTGTAATCTTTATAATATTAAACTTGAATTATATGATCTTGAATATGTCTAGTGAGTAGTTTTCTTATTCAGTTATGAGGTAAATTAATTATTCTTGGGAAAAGCATGTTGTGAGATTCTTGAACGTATTATATAATTGTTGATTAAATATCCAAAATTCTCTGAGCACATTATAATGATTGTTTGTTTGATTAGATAGGGTGCACACTATTTAGTTAAATTAAATAATCTACCGCCAGATTAAAAACATAAGTCCGTAATTGCTTGTGGAGTTAATCACTAGGGATGGAGGAGAATTAAGGTTTAGATTAAATAAACCGAGCTTATGTGTTTGTTATCTAATGTCAACCCATATCTTTCTTGTTGTTAATGCTGCTACAACTTATATCTAGAGAGCTTGTTCTAGGTAGGTTAAGTAGTTAGAGATTAGTTAAAGAGCTTGTTTTAACTAACGACTCAGTAAGGAAAGATGGTGTAACAGAGCTTGTTGTTATGCTACGGTTGACTATTTAATTGACGGTGATATTTTGTAATCAATGATCAACATCAAAATCCAAGAATGATTGATTGCCTCGTAACTGAAGCTTTTTGCTATTTGTTTTTTTATATATTTAATAATTCTTGTTTTCTTTATTTTAGACATAGCTTACAAAACCCCCCAGATTTTCTTCTTCTTTCCCCAAATCCTGAAATTAGATTTTTAATTTAATAATTAATTTAAATAATTCAGTCTCTGTGGGTTCGAACCTTGCTCCGCTATCTACATAGTAGAGTTAGGAAATTTTATTTTTGGTGACTGACGACACTCATCATCAACCGTAGTGTAATTCTCCAATGTCCAATTACACCTATCTTTCCTTACTGTGTTGTTAATTAAAGGCTCAGCGTCTTAATTAATCTCTAACTATCAAAATTTACCTATGCTCAGCGCTATAGATTAAGTTTTAATAGCAGCATTAATAACTAGAAAGATTTGAGTCAACATTAAGTAACAAACTCACTCAGCGTGGTTTATTTAACTTAAACCTTCATTCTCCTAGATCCCTAGTGATTAACTCCACAAGCAATTACGGACTTATTTTTTTAATCTGGCGGTAGATTATTTAATTTAACTAAATAGTGTGCACCCTATCTAATTAAACAAACAATCATTATAATGTGCTCAGAGAATCTTGGATACTTAATCAACAATTATATAATAGGTTCAAGAATCTCACAACATGCTTTTCCCAAGAATAATCAATTTACCTCATAACTGAATAAGAAAACTACTCACTAGACATATTCAAGATCATAAAATTCAAGTTATATATTATAAAGATTACAAATATCATGCAAGAAACAATCAAAGAAGCAATCTTTAATAATATAAAATCAGATTTACTAATCAAGATTATAACTAGCAAGCAAGAACACACAAACAATATTAATTTAAATAAAGAAAAAATCAGAATTAAAAATAATAAAGAAATAAGCAAAATAATAAAAATAAAATTTCTATTAAATCTACTCTAAAACTAAACAAGAGAGAAGAGGGGGAAGAGAGGGATGCTGTTTATGAGAGCCTTGTGCTCTTTAAATAGGCCTAAGGAAGAGTTTAAAAGACTTTCCTAAGCAATGTGGGATTCAGATAAGAGTTTACTTGAAAAACAAGTAATTTGACTAGTCAAACTCTTATCTTTATCTCATCATTTTTTACAATTATTTTCTAAGTAAAATTCCTAAGGCCTATTTTTATTAATTAATTACATATCTAAGACAAAATACAATTAAGAAATTATCTTCTCTCAACAAATTTGGTTTTGAACTTGCTTTGTTGGAATTTCTTCTCAATCTCATTTTTCTGCCCAGAATTTCGTACTGATTTTTTCCAAAGGTTTGACCCATCAAATGAACTCCGATTTTTGCGATCTTGGACATTCTGGAAACCTTGAGAAGTCCTCTACAACTTCCATTAAGGCCACCTCTTGAGATCAGGTTGTTAAATTAGTCAAAAACGTCAATCTTTCAAGCTGGACAGAAAATACTACACTTTGCTCTTTTTAGCTTCTTTTTATTCCAACTTTGATATTTAATACCTATAACATAAAATAAACATTAGTAAGCTCTTTTAGGCATAAAAAATCAATAAATCAAATATATTAGCAGATATAAAATTCACAAAATATCATCCTATCAGTTAACAATACGTTGTTATTAGGATTTAATTGTGGATGTTATTTTGGATTTAATTAACACTATAATTATATTTAAAACTTCATTTTGGATGTTATATTGTGCTTGTATGTGATTGTGTGGAGATTGTTACTTTTAGGTGCAACCTAGACGTTCTTTTTGTTTTGCCATTTTGGCATGAATGAAAAGCCCAAAGGTAATAAGATTTACCAAGGAGTTCATGTTATGGTTAATGTTATAGCTTCCTTTGTTGTCAACAATATGTTATTATTAAGACTTAATTCTAGATGTTATTATTTATGTAAATAACACTATGATTTTGTATAAGACTTCATTTTGGATGTTATAATGATTGATGTTATCTATGTGGAGGTTGTTACCATTTGGTGCAACTTGGATGTTCTTTTTCTTTTGCCATTTTGGCATGAATGAAAATTATTATGTAACTATTTTGCTCTTTCTATTTGCATTAGTCAGTTTACTCATTGAAACGTACAAACTGTTGAACAAAATGAAAACTTGTAATATGTAATCAAACAAGACATTATACTACCAAAATTTGTTTTAATTCAACTATGAGATAACTAAATATAGCATTATATTACATTCAATAGCCAAAGAACTACATAATGGCTAAAATATATAGTAAGAAAATGATTCATGAGACCACCAAGGCAATCTTGTACAGGCATGCATGATGTTTAGTCTTTGCCACCATTCCTTTGTATGTTCTCGTCTTCTCTTTTTGAGTTTTAACCTTATTCAGTAAAATGTTGACTTCATCAATTGTAACATATTCATTTCGTTTTGTATTTTCAATCCTCAACTCCCGGTTTTTTGTTTTTTTTTTAATTTATCAATTCATCATTCACATATCTAAGATGAACCTTTGACCTTTGTTCATCTTCATTTCTCTCAGCCAATGGAAAACCCAAACCACTAGTCTTTATGCTAAACTAGTACTCAAATTTTCATCAACTTTATTTATTGCCTTTAACAAAATCAAAAATGAAATATAAGCATACATAATGTCTTTGTGTTTTGGGCACCCATAAAATTTCTTCCCTTTGCTTCATGTTTTCGATGCGATATAAATTGGAGCCCTCAGTCCACTTCGAGAAAAAATTTCCTTGTTGTTGCTGCTTTTCTTTTGGGTTTATAACTCTAGTGCTAGCTACTTCTACTCTTCGCCATTTTCAATTTTCGTTGCTCGGTTTGAAGTTAAAGAAAGACATTGAAATGAATGGGTTGCTTCAATTAACTCGTTGGTTGCCTTTCTCCTCGATGGGTTTCCCTTCTTTGTGCAGATTCGGCTAGGTAAGGTCAAGAGAAGGGTTAAAGAAATATAAAAAGGAAATGGAATTTAAATAAATTAGTTTGATAAGAGAATAAAAGAAACAAATGAAGAATATTTTTCTTAGCTGGATATCAAGTTTCAGGTAATAAAGCAAAAATGTTAACCAAATGGCAATATCCCATTGGCTACCATAGCCAATGATGGAGATCCACTTGCTCGTGATGTTCGTGATGCTAAGGATCTATTGGTCATCCAAAGAGGTCCAATTACCCAAGCTCAAGCCAAGAAGATGCAACAAGCCCTGACCTTATTAATGCAACAAGCTCTGGCCTCATTGAAGCGTCAAGGAAGCTTCTATGAAGAGTCCCAAGACATCTATACTTGCTTGGAAGCCCAAACGATATGAGCATGATTTACTGTCTTATTTTAGCTTAACAATAAGATGGGTTAAGTGTTTGAATAGCCCACATTTGAGTCTTATTGTGTCTTGGATTATTTATTTTATGTAACTAGGTTTAGGAATGAATTTAGGTTTAGTCTTATTTTCTGTTTGGTGTTAATTCCAGCCCACTTGTTTATGGGCTTAAGTGCTACGTATTATTATATATACCTTGTAAACGCTATTGATGAGCAGACAGATCAATTTTGGAATTTCAGAATTTGAGTGTGCCTTCCTCTTAGGTTCCCTCTCAACTAGGCTTATCAAGGGCTTCTTCCTTGTGGCGCCTCCTTTTTTCACCATCCACCATTGCTATACCTTAGGTTCTCGAATTCATATTCGTAAGGTCAAGGTCAAGGTCCAATACCTTTGGATTTGAGTCTCTTTAGGCTTCGGATTTAAGTTTCAAAAAGTGACTTTCATCATCTTTGCTTCTGTCCTGTTGTGTTTCAGCCCCCTTCAAATTCCAATCCACGCTTTCTCATGTCCACACATATCTGCCACATCATTAAATTTTGTAATGAAGTAAACTTTTCAAGGGAAGTGTTTGTCGGAAGTAAAATTCATGTATGACGACAAATTTTTTTCTTTATCAAAGTGATAAAAAGTGTTATAATTCAAGTATCAAATGATACACTAGCGCTAAAATTAACTGTATGTATTTGCATTAACTCATTATTATATTTTTATTAGTTCATTTAGTATTAAATTTCAGAAAACCAAAAGGCAAGTAGCAGAACATGCATCATCAAATTAACAACCAAACATATTTGAAATAGTATATTGCAAGCAGCCTTTTTGAAAGTAACCTATAGTAGTTAACTCGCTATCTTCATTTGGGAATATCCTTTCCACCATAGATGTATCTGCAATGGTCATACTGATCTTTTTTTTAAAAAAAGTAACTACTAAGTATATGTTTCCAAGATTAACGTATATTTCAGCAAATGCAAACAGAACTGAATCATCTGATCATTCAAAACCAGGAATAAATTAAGCCAAAATTCCGAGCTCAAGCAAGTCTTATAAATAAACCCAAACTAAGATGAACCAAATGGAAAGAGGACTGAGATGCAAAAGGAATATTTTTAAAAAAGGAAAACCTAAAACTTCCCAAAGAACTGAAGGGAAACTATTTGTTACAATGCTCGTTGGTCTATTCTTTTAACATCTTTCAGTTCTCATTCTTACGCCCCCTTTTGGCTCCATTTCTATAAAACTGCTTTTCTTCTCTCGTTCCCTGCAGTTTATGTAAGGGAATTAGTTTAGACTCTAACTAAAAAACCTAAAGAAAAGGATGAATACTTAAATTTCTGTTACCTTCCTTTTCAAAG
The DNA here is from genome assembly GCA_031772115.1 of Heritiera littoralis. NCBI lineage: Eukaryota > Viridiplantae > Streptophyta > Magnoliopsida > Malvales > Malvaceae > Heritiera > Heritiera littoralis. Next base: position 4,775,602 of record JAPDPK010000009.1, on the reverse strand, counting down.
CTTTCCCCCGTTGACGACGTCCTCCTTTATGTTTCCTTTTCTGTTTATCCAGGTACATGACAGTAGAGTAGAGAGCTTATTTTCCTATATTCACATCCAATCTTCAATCTACAAAACTTCAAATTTCAGACAAACTAACCTGTGCAACAGCATTGACTGGAGCATCTGATTCTGCCAGAGTCTCCTGATTCTCAATTTCCCCATCACTGTTGAGCATAGTCTTCAGCCTACCTTCCTTGAGTAGTTTCTCTGATCGAGCATGCCTCTACAATGATAAAGGAAGTTTTGTTAGATCAGCGTCAGAAACCAAGCAGGTAAACTCATATTCCTTTCTTCCTGATCAGTTGGCAAGCATCACATAAATTAATGCTTGGAACCATTAATTGACACGTAGGCATCACATATAATTGGTGAAAGTGTGAAGTGCTGAATGTAATTTCTTATCATTTCCTCAATTAGAAGGTTGACAATTACTATATTGAACTTTTTTAATAGTCAAAAACCTTTCAGGATTATATTAAATACAGGCATATGGTTTCTCAATTGTTGATGCAATTATCCAGTATTTTGTATAATGAGAGAACAAGTAAGCCGAATGACATACCTTGGATTTGAAGTGAGCCCTCATAGTCTTCTCATTCAAACAGACAATTCTTGGACATAACTTGCACTTAAAAACCGATTTACATTTCAGCATACAGGCAGGGAAATCATCTGGTAGGGGTTCTTCTTTGGTTGGGGTATTCAATTTTGTCTCCAGTACTTGAGCCCTGCATTTGCTATGTAACTCATCATTGATAAATATATGTTTATCATCTTCTGATTCATCAATTCCATCATCTATAGGACCTGACATGCCACATCATATTAACCACAAAATTAAAGGGGCATTTTTCTGAAATCAACACAACAATGCAGAATTATATTCTGTGTAAATAATAATCATGACAAGTTAACTACTAACAATTTAATGTCTAGTATATGAGATAACATAGCTATAAGGCTATAACTACCTTCCCTACTTTTAAAAACTGTAAAATATAACAGAGAAAAATTCATCAGTTTGAATTACTTAACTATGTTAAAGCTGAAGAAGTTTGTTGTCTTCAAAGGATAAAATTATTATGCATTCCCATCCCATTTATAGTGAAAGAGGCAGCTTATTATGACAGATTTTATCAGTTTCAATAAATCTTCAGATGACCCAGGTAACAGGACAAGTTTTACCATCGGACCGGACAGACAATTTAATACTCGAGATCCTCAGCAAACTTCATACATGGCTTCTATTGTTTGACATAAAAAATGTAACCCTTTTTTTTTTTTTTTTGCAATATACATGTAAAACTCATGAACCAGAAGGTTTTTTCATGTAAATCACTAGACCATGAACTTTCTCAATTCAAATATGTAAAATTATACCTGCTGAATCAACACCAACTTCATTTGCTGAGCTATCATCACTCTTATACCCTGAAACCAAACAATCATATGAATATAAATCAGTAAAACTAGTAACAATCATAAAAGGAAGTCAAAATAACCCGGAAAAGCACTTTACTAAAACCAAACAAACCCGAAGATGTGGAGCAAGCTTGATCATTCTCTTTTATTTGAACAACTTCTTCTTCTTCTGATTCTGATTCTTCAGTGGCTTCCACTTCAAGTTCAGAGTCCGAAGATGATGAAGATGAATCCGACACAATATCTTTATCCCCATGTTCAAACTTATAGAATCGCCTCTTTATCATTTTATTTAAATTTTCTGGATACAGTGATAACATAAACAAGGTTATAGATTTTAGAGATTGAAATTTCTTCTTTTAATGAGTTAGCCAATTCATAGTTCCAAATATTCTAAATTTCTAATTTTTTGGATTAAAAATATCATCATTACGTAATCAGTCAGGCAGAAGCAATCGTAGAAAGGGATTTCAATTGACGCTGAAACTTTTTGAAATTATTCAATTATAAAGAAAAATACAGAAGATTTTACGACTATCGGAGTGTAAAATATTTTTCCAAAGTCAAATGAATAAGAAAGCTTACTGAGACTTGGCGACGGCCTGACTAACTAAGAGAAGAAGCAGAGCGAAAGCACGAGAGAAAGAGCTTGTGGCAGGGTTTGAGGTTGAGGAGGAATCAGAAAAAGTGAAGAGTCAAACAGGAAATGTGAACTTTGGGCCTTAGATCTGCTCTCCGTCGTCAATGAGCAAAGGCCCATGGCTAAGAGGGCTCTCCCGTTTGCTTCACTCCTTTATTTATTTTTTTTAATTTCCACGATGTACTTTTTTTTTTTTTTAATCTGAACTGCCACGATGTTTTGGGATTGGATTATACTCGTGTCAATGTTATATGAATAAATACTAGTCTTTACTTGTGGATGCACGAATTCGTTTTAATTATTTAAATTTATAAATATATAAAATAATATTATTTAATTTATTTGTTTAAAGTATATATAAAATATATATAATATAATCAAGATATCCAATTATAAAGGAATTAAATGTTAATTAAAAAAATTATAAAATTCAAAACATAAGATAAATAACTATTAAGAAGAATAAAAAAGAAAAACATATCACATATAATATTATTGAGTACATCAACAAAATGTTAAAATAGAATTTAAAAGTATATTTTAACATTTTCAAGTGTTAAAGCAACATTTTGATGTATTTTTTATTATTGACCTAAATAATCATTATTATAAATATGCATTCTTATATATATTTATATATATATATATATATATATAAATGATTATTACATAAAAGTATTTATATTTTTATATGAGAGCATATTAACTTGTGTAATGCATGAATTAGTTTTATTTATTTAAATATGCATGTAACATATATATATATATATATATATATATATATATATATATTTACAAATTTATATGTTTTATACATAAAATTTTATTTATTTTGAAAAATAATAATTTTAAATATTTAAATAATGAACATGATATTTATGGTTTAGTTTTACACTTTTCAATTTAGATAATAAAATATTTTTTAAATAAATTAAAATTAAAATTATTTAGTTTATAATATAAATAGATATAAATTAATATTTTATTTATATTTTTAAATAGATAATATTAAAATTATATTTCTTTTTAAATATTTTTGAATTAGATAGCATTTAAAATTAATTTAATATATTCTTTTTTTAAAAAAATTCAGAAATTATAGGGATTAGAAAAATTTTAGGAAAGCGAAAAAGTAGAGAAATTAATACTTATTGTTCTGTTAACTTAGGTGGACATGAAATTAATGATACTTACATGTTATTCAAGAGGGCTCTCCCGTTTGCTCCACTCTTTTATTTATTTTTATTAACTTCCATGATATAATTCTTTTTTTAATATGAACTTCCACGATGTTGTGGGATTGGATTATACTCATGTCAATGTTATATGAATAAGTGATGGAGATCCACTTGCTCGTAATGTTCGTGATGCTAAGGATCCATTGGTCATCCAAGGAGGTTCAATTACCCGAGCTTGAGCCAAGAAGATGCAACAAGCCCTGGCCTCATTGAAGTGTCAAGGAAGCTTCCATGAAGAGTCCCAAGACATCTATACTTGCTTGGAAGCCCAAACGACATGAGCATGGTTTACTGTCTTATTTTAGCTTAACAATAAGATGGGTTAAGTGTTAGAATAGCCCACATTTGAGTCTTATTGTGTCTTAGACTATTTATTTTATGTAACTAGGCTTAGGCATGAATTTGGGTTTAGTCTTATTTTCTGTTTGGTGTTAATTCCAACCCACTTGTTTATAGGCTTTAAGTGCTAGGTATTATTATAAATACCTTATAAACGCTATTGATGAGACAGATCAGTTTTGGAATTTCAGAATTTAAGTGTGCCTTCCTCTTGGGTTCCCTCTCAACTAGGCTTATCAAGGTCTTTTTCCTTGTGGCGCCTTCTTTTTCACCATCCACCATTGCTATACCTTAGGTTCTCGAATTCATATTCGTAGGGTCAAGGTCTAATACCTTTGGGTTCGAGTCTCTTTAGGCTTTGGGTCTAGGTTCCAGAAGGTGACGTTCATCATCTTTGCTTCTGTCCTGTTGTGTTTCAGCCCCCTTCTAATTCCAATCCACGCTTTCTCATGTCCGCGCATATCAGTTGGCATCAGAGCTCAGGTTTCGATTTCTGGTTTGTTTGTGCGTCACTCACTTTTGGTAGAGTCCTTGGAAAATTCCGCCACCTTAGTTATTGTGTTTGATTTGGATTCTAAAACCTGGTGCAAATTCAGTCTCTTAGTTGTTGTATTTGAGTTAAACTCCGAAGTTTGTTTCAAGTCAATCTCTTAGTTGTTGTGTTTGAGTTAAACTCTGTGAAGATCGAGTTTTTTTTAAATAAATATAAGGTATCTGAAAAATTTAATTTGGACAAATTGAAATCCAAATTAAATAAGAAATAAAAAGGAAAATTAAATTGGAAATAAGAAATGAAGGAGAAAATTTAATTTGGATAAATGGAAATCCAAATTAAATAAGAAAATGGAGAAATTTATTTGGATATTAAGAAATCCAAAAATTTGAGATAAATAAAAACGTGTATATACGTTATTATTAATTAATAATTATATTTATAAATATATAAATATAATTATTAAAAAAATGAAATGAAAAATGAAAAAACATGAAACAGAAGTGGGAATCGGGGAACCCGATTCCCACATTTCTCTTTTGTTAACTAAAACAGAAGAGAAGCAAATAGAGAAACAATGGAGAGCCGGCCGGCGCGGGGAGGAGGGAGAGGGAACCAACGCCGACGCCGACGGTGGGAAAGGAAAAGGAAAATAGAAGCGAAGCGAAACGGGGAAGAAACCGAAAAGGAAGGGGAAAGGGAGATCGGCGGTGCCGACCGATCCAGGCACCGCCACCGCCACCAACGCCAACGGCGAGGGCCAACGAAGGAGAGAGAGGCCACCGGTGGTGAAGGAAACGGCGGAGGAAGGAAGAAACGGAGGAGAAAGGAGCCGAAACCCACGCCGCCAGATCCGGCGCCGTCGCCGATGATGGGGAGAAACCGAGGCCAGATCCGGCTTCGTGGCAATCGCAGGATGCTGTAGGGTGGCCGAACCGCTGGAAATGGTGGCAGCCGGTGGGTGAACCGGCCAAGCGAAGACTGAACCGGCGGAACCGGTCCAACCCGATCCGACCCGCCTAACCTGGTCAACCCGACCCGACCCGCCTGACCCGATCCAACCCGGCCCGACCCGACCCGATCCGGCCAGAAAAAAAAAAAAAAAAAAAGGTGATGAGTGTCGTCAGTCACCAAAAATAAAATTTCCTAACTCTACTATGTAGATAGCGGAGCAAGGGTCGAACCCACAAAGACTGAATTTTTTTAAGTTAATTATTAAATTAAAAATCTAATCTTAGGGTTTAGGGAAAGAAGAAGTTTGGGGGTTTTGTAAACTATTCTAAAATAAAGAAAACAAGAATTATTAAATATAAAAAACAAATAGCAAAAAAGCTTCAGTTACGAGGCAATCAATCATTCTTGGATTTTGATGTTGATCATTGATTACAAAATATCACTGTCAATTAAATAGTCAACCGTAGCATAACAACAAGCTCTGTTACACCATCTTTCCTTACTGAGTCGTTAGTTAAACCAAGCTCTTTAACTAATCTCTAACTACTTAACCTACCTAGAACAAGCTCTCTAGATATAAATTGTAGCAGCATTAACAACAAGAAAGATATGGGTTGACATTAGATAACAAACACATAAGCTCGGTTTATTTAATCTAAACCTTAATTCTCCTCCATCCCTAGTGATTAACTCCACAAGCAATTACGGACTTATGTTTTTAATCTGGCGGTAGATTATTTAGTTTAACTAAATAGTGTGCACCCTATCTAATCAAACAAACAACCATTATAATGTGCTCAGAGAATCTTGGATACTTAATCAACAATTATATAATAGGTTCAAGAATCTCACAACATGCTTTTCCCAAGAATAATTAATTTACCTCATAACTGAATAAGAAAACTACTCACTAGACATATTCAAGATCATATAATTCAAGTTATATATTATAAAGAAGACAATTATCATGCAATAAACAATTAAACTATCAATCTTTAATAATATAAAATCAGAATTACTAATCAAGATTATAAAGTAGCAAGCAAGAACACACAAACAATATTAATTTAAATAAAGAAAACAAAATCAGAATTAAAAATAATAAATAAAATCAGCAACTAATTAAAAATAAAAAAAATAAAATTTTATTAAAAACCCTAAAGAAAATCCTACAAGACTAAAAGAGAAGAGGGAGGAGAGGGATGTGAGGGATTTAAGGGATGTGTTTATGAGAGCCTTGTGCTCTTTATATAGGCCTAAGGAAGAGATTAAAAGACTTTCCTAAGCAATGTGGGATTCAGATAAGAGTTTACTTGGGAAACAAGTAATTTGACTAGTCAAACTCTTATCTTTATCTCATCATCTTTTACAATTATTTTCTAAGTAAAATTCCTAAGGCCTATTTTTATTAATTAATTACAGATCTAAGACAAAATAAAATTAAGAAATTATCTTCTCTCAACAAAATCTGGTCTTGAACTTGCTTTGTTGGAATTTCTTCTCAATCTCGTTTTTCTGCCCAGAATTTCGTACTGATTTTGTCCAAACGTTTGACCCACCAAATGAACTCCAATATTTGCGATCTTGGACATTCTGGAAACCTTGAGAAGTCCTCTACAACTTCCATGAAGGCCACTTCTTGAGATCAGGTCGTTAAATTGGTCAAAAATGTCAATCTTTCAAGCTGGACAGAAAATACTGCACTTTGCTCTTTTTAACTTCTTTTTATTCCAACTTTGATATTTAATACCTAAAACATAAAATAAACATTAGTAAGCTCTTTTAGGCATAAAACATCAATAAAAAAAATATATTGCCACATATAAAATTCACAAAATATCATCCTATCAAATTCCCCCACACTTAGCTTTTGCTAGTCCTCTAGCAAAACCTAAACTAACTTCCTAAAGAACTAAATCCTAAATCCTAACTCACTTTCGTAGGAATCACGATTGCATTTAGCATATGCAATAAGCCTTTAAACCCCTAGGTCACCCCTAGTGGACGAGTTGTGTCTCGTGAGGGCTTTCAGAAGATATACCCACAAAATCTTTTACTTAAGACTCAATCCTAAAAATTCAAAATAAGACTCAAAAATTTAAAAATTAAGACTCAAAAAAAAATTAAGATCATGAACATATTTTCAAATCTTTCAATTCTTAACTCATAACTTCAACAAGAGTCAAATAATCAAGTCAATCATATTCTAATCATTACTTCTCATATTCATGCATACTTCTAAATAAATTCATGCAAAATTCACAATCAACACAATTGAAACATATAACACCAACTTTGCAATTATCCACTTTACATTACCACAAACAAAGTCAATAGATCAAGAATTTTTTTTTCTTTTTTCTCTTCCTTCTTTTTCTTTTTTTTCTTTTGAGGTTTCAATAATGGTTTCCCTAAGTACTTACTTGCCTTTTTACGCGAATGTTAATATTGGTGATACCAACACCCGGTTACTCAACAAGTAAGCCCTCTTTTAGAGTGCTTTGCATACTCATATTTCAAGTCACTTCAAAGAATTTAATCAACAAGATCAAGCAACTCAAAACATTGGAGTAGAATTTAAAGCTTTCAACCTCTATATTTTTTTTTCTTCTTTTTTTTTCTCTTTTATGTTTATTTTTATTTTTTTTTCTTTTGTTCTTGTCTATTTATCCTCTGCTTATACCAACTTCAATGAACTAATCACATCATCAATATCATATGAGCAATCATATTTAATTATGAACTCACATAAATTCTTTAGAAAGTATTCACTTCAACAATAATAACAATCAAAATACTCTCAACTTTCTTATAAAACTTTGTTTTAGTTTAGAATCAATCCTTAAAAGAAAGAAAACATATCATGATCTTCAAAACTCTTAAAAATTTGACCTTTTTTTTTAATTTTCACTTCCTAAAAAAAAACTCTATAGACTCATAAACCAATATTCCCCCCCACACTTAAATCTTACTTTGTCCTCAAAGTAAGTCTAGCATGCAAAGAAGAACAATAAAAACTCAAAAATTAAATGGTAATACAAGTAAAGGAAAGAAATACTCCCTCGTTTTACATCCTTGGGTTGCCTCCCAAGTAGCGCTTTTGTTTAATGTCGTTAGCTCGACCGCTCCAGCTTCCATCATCCAATCCCAAACCTCAACTTTTTTATTGGTTTCTCGAGTTCCTCATTCTCAAGATTTTTGCTCATGGCTATTTCTAGCTCATCTTTAAGAACTTGCTTTTCATCACCTTTTAATTTCCTCTTGGAAGTGCATAGTTCCTTTAAAAACTTGGCATCGCAAAGCACTTGATCATTAATTTCATCAAGGAGAGGAATATTAACTTCCATTTTCCTAAATGTCTTCAATGTCTCCTTGTCTTGCTCTTCGTTTGTAGCTCTTGCAAACCTACCAGGAAAAGCAGGAGGGTAAGTAGAAGAATTAAAAGGAATTTGTTTTTCACTTACCTCAGCTTTGAATTCTTTGATTTCAACATCCTCATAGTGCTTTATAAAATTGTCGAAATTCTCTCTCCCTTTTACATTGTGCATGTCAACAACTCCACCTTTAATATTGAAATCGGTTTCATCCCCCCTTTCTATAAAGTCATCGACATCTTCATGTGCACTTTCCTTGGATTCAATTTCCCTTTCACTTTTCAAGGTGATGTTAGTAACATTATCTCTTGGATTCTCCACAGGTTGAGAGGTCATAGCTTCAATGTTACTTATGGAATTCATTATTTGACTCACATGGTGATCAATATTCTTAATATAAACATCAGCCTCTTGTGACAATTGTAAAGTTTTAATCTCAAGAGTCTTAACAATATCTTCAAGAGACATACCTGATTCTTGAGGTGGAGGCATACCTGAGTCTTGAGGTGGAGCTTGATATGTATCTTGGAATGGCATATTGTAAACCTCATATTGATTCCCATAACTAAAATTAGAATGATCCCACCATCCTTGATAGTAGGTATCGTAGTGTGGTTCATAATTATAGCATGGGTCATAATTATAGTGTGGTTCATAAGCTTGCTCCATGGAGTCCTCTCACTTCTCGTCTTGGGAGGTAGTGGTGGTGGATGTTGTGGTGCTTGTGGCACTGCGCTTTGGGTTGCTTGTATATAGTCCCTAATCTTTTGCAGTTTGTGACTAGAATCCTTGTCAGACAAGCAATCCCTGAAAAAGAAAAGAAAAGGAAAAAATTAGACTTTAAATTACAATAATTAACCTAAACAAATTTCAGTCCCCGGCAACGGCGCCAAAATTTGATGAGTGTCGTCAGTCACCAAAAATAAAATTTCCTAACTCTACTATGTAGATAGCGGAGCAAGGGTCGAACCCACAAAGACTGAATTTTTTTAAGTTAATTATTAAATTAAAAATCTAATCTTAGGGTTTAGGGAAAGAAGAAGTTTGGGGGTTTTGTAAACTATTCTAAAATAAAGAAAACAAGAATTATTAAATATAAAAAACAAATAGCAAAAAAGCTTCAGTTACGAGGCAATCAATCATTCTTGGATTTTGATGTTGATCATTGATTACAAAATATCACTGTCAATTAAATAGTCAACCGTAGCATAACAACAAGCTCTGTTACACCATCTTTCCTTACTGAGTCGTTAGTTAAACCAAGCTCTTTAACTAATCTCTAACTACTTAACCTACCTAGAACAAGCTCTCTAGATATAAATTGTAGCAGCATTAACAACAAGAAAGATATGGGTTGACATTAGATAACAAACACATAAGCTCGGTTTATTTAATCTAAACCTTAATTCTCCTCCATCCCTAGTGATTAACTCCACAAGCAATTACGGACTTATGTTTTTAATCTGGCGGTAGATTATTTAGTTTAACTAAATAGTGTGCACCCTATCTAATCAAACAAACAACCATTATAATGTGCTCAGAGAATCTTGGATACTTAATCAACAATTATATAATAGGTTCAAGAATCTCACAACATGCTTTTCCCAAGAATAATTAATTTACCTCATAACTGAATAAGAAAACTACTCACTAGACATATTCAAGATCATATAATTCAAGTTATATATTATAAAGAAGACAATTATCATGCAATAAACAATTAAACTATCAATCTTTAATAATATAAAATCAGAATTACTAATCAAGATTATAAAGTAGCAAGCAAGAACACACAAACAATATTAATTTAAATAAAGAAAACAAAATCAGAATTAAAAATAATAAATAAAATCAGCAACTAATTAAAAATAAAAAAAATAAAATTTTATTAAAAACCCTAAAGAAAATCCTACAAGACTAAAAGAGAAGAGGGAGGAGAGGGATGTGAGGGATTTAAGGGATGTGTTTATGAGAGCCTTGTGCTCTTTATATAGGCCTAAGGAAGAGTTTAAAAGACTTTCCTAAGCAATGTGGGATTCAGATAAGAGTTTACTTGGGAAACAAGTAATTTGACTAGTCAAACTCTTATCTTTATCTCATCATCTTTTACAATTATTTTCTAAGTAAAATTCCTAAGGCCTATTTTTATTAATTAATTACAGATCTAAGACAAAATAAAATTAAGAAATTATCTTCTCTCAACAAAATCTGGTCTTGAACTTGCTTTGTTGGAATTTCTTCTCAATCTCGTTTTTCTGCCCAGAATTTCGTACTGATTTTGTCCAGACGTTTGACCCACCAAATGAACTCCAATATTTGCGATCTTGGACATTCTGGAAACCTTGAGAAGTCCTCTACAACTTCCATGAAGGCCACTTCTTGAGATCAGGTCGTTAAATTGGTCAAAAATGTCAATCTTTCAAGCTGGACAGAAAATACTGCACTTTGCTCTTTTTAACTTCTTTTTATTCCAACTTTGATATTTAATACCTAAAACATAAAATAAACATTAGTAAGCTCTTTTAGACATAAAACATCAATAAAAAAAATATATTGCCACATATAAAATTCACAAAATATCATCCTATCAAAAGGGGAGAAAAGAGAAAGAAGAGAAGGAAAGGAAAAAGAGAAAGGAAAAGAAGAAAAAGAAAAGAAAGAAGAAAAGAAAAGAAAAGGAAAGAAAAAGAAAAGAAAAAAAAAAGAAAAGAAAAGGAAAAGGAAAAGAAAGAAGAAAAAGAAGAAGAAGAAATGGGTAAGGAAAATTAAAAGCCTTTTTCGCTATATGTCTATGGAATTTAGTAGAAATTCTTGGATTATTTTCTAAATGAAATTATATGTCAATTTTTGAAATTGTAGCAAAACAAAAATGAGACGAATGGTGGAGTTCGGCAAGGCTCGAAAATCGAAAAGTGCCCTAAGCTTGGCGAATAGGTAAGATACTTTTATAAAGCATTAGTAGCTTTATATTGTATGTGGGAATCATGATTTTTATATATGATGCATTTATTTAATTGATTTTAAATATGCTAAGAGGACCCACAACTGATGGTGGGGGTCTTAGTAAGAGATAAAGAAAATGTGAGAATCAACGGCTGTAATTATAAACTGTTTTTCCGTGCAGGAGGTTTAGTAAAAATTAAGCCGTTATGCTATCGAAATTTTTAGGAAAATATCTGAGGAAAAAGATTAAGTTTTTCACATAAATGGAATCTTGGAGATAATTATTGAAAATAAATATTAACAGGAATTTTATGGTATTACCGAAAGAGTTTGATATTGAAATCGAGGAGAAGATAGATCGTTGAAAACGATAATGTGATGAATTATATGGTTTAAACTTTATAGAATTGATAAATCAAGTAATTTTAATATCACAAATGGTATCAAGTTGAGATTGAGGTGAAATCATTTATTAGACGGATCACTGATAAAAGTGACGATGATTATAGGATGCAACTTAAAAGAAAAAAATTGAAGTTGTGATTTAGACGGTCAAATGATAGAAGTGCGGAATTATCAATCGAGTGATGATTATGGAATTGATAGATTCAAATAAATGGGTCGTCTTAGTGGTATGAACTAAGATTTTTGCAATAATATGGATAGTCGCAAGACGACTTAAATGATTGAAACACTGTTGATAGTGGAAATTGGCAAATCCTTTTAAGTGGTAAATTGCCAATCAAAGAATTGAATTGAGGACGTTTTATAGATAATTCCAGCATGATATTATATTCTACAGGCCATATGAAAAGTGAATTGAGGATTGTGATATGATTTATGATAGTGAATGAAATTGAACCGCAAGTTGAAAATTTTGAATATGTACCAATAGGTCGAACCATAAATGGATTTGATAAGCAATTATTGATCTTGTGGTTCTATGATCCTCGATGTCGACTCTGAAATAATGAGGATATTAGTAATTCATAATTTCAGTATCCTGATGGCTATATGGAAACATGATGTTTAGATGCTCATAGATACTAAGAGGATTCACACTGATGATGTGGTTCTAGTATCGATAATAAAATGTACAAATGATTATTATAGTCGATAGTTATCGAAAAAGGATATTGAATACCGAATGGTTGGAATACCAAGTGATCTGGTTATTAAATAATTAGAGTATTGAACAATATGAATACCGAAGGAAATGAATCTTGAATGATTTGAATACTAATTTACTGATGTGTCAGAAGGATAGTTTGAATCGAATGATTGATGGTGATAAAGTTAAATGAATTGTTTCACCATATTAGATGAAGGTATTGCTTATATGGACGTTTGAAACTATTATCAAAATTACATACGGAAATGATTTCATAGCATCGCTTTTAAGCATAATTTGCTATAGTTTCAGATGTTATAATAGCATTTATATAAATGCTATAAAGTATAGATTAGCTTTAAAAAGAAAGTATATGGTATATACGTATTTTTATATACGAAACCTCTTAAAGAACTTCACCATATGCTTTACATGATTTTAAAAAGAAAAGCTAAAGATTTAAATGCTTTATGAGACTGTAGGCACCCTAAAAGAATTAAATTCAATAAAGCATAGTGGAAACCGCCTAATTGGAGCTTTGCTCATTAGGCAGATATGCTTGTCCGACAATAGTCGTGGACAGGTCTCAGTCACGCCTGATCAGTGGGGCTGAGAGAGATGAGGTCTATGGCCATAGATAGCTCCCTAGTTGGTTTCCAGGGGAAGATGATATGATTTCACTGCTAGCTACAGTGATTTAAGTCTTTATTGATAGAGATGATAGGGATCTAGCCTAGTCTCTAACCGATATGATATGAAGTCTAGAGTATGATTTTATTAATATGAACTCTAGACTTGACATGATTTATACTGTACATGAAACAAGTTTGAAATGAAATATGTTTTGAAATAGTACATGTTTTAAACATGCTTTAAAAGTCCATGAGATATGATTTCGATACTTATATGATTTATATGCGATTTGTGTCGAACATGGCATGATATGCGGTCTAGAGTATAGTTTGATTTGATATGAACTCTAGACTTGATATAATTTACAGTATATGTTTTAAAAGTACATGATAAATGATTTCGACACTTATATGATTTATATACGAATTTGTGTCGAATTTAAAACGACATGCGGTTTAGAGTATAGATTGATTTGATATGAACTCTAAACCTGATATGATTTATAGTATATGAAAAATGTTTTAAAACCGCACATGTTTTAGACATGCTCTGAAAACGAATACATGAATTGAAATTGAATATGTTTCTATTATGCCTTAAAGGCAAACTTGAAATGAATTGAAAATTCATATGTTGAGCATGTCCTAAAGTATATATGATATGATTTGAAATGATAGCGGTTTATACAGAAAAATTACATGAATTGCATATTAAACCCTGATATGATAATATGCTTAGTATATGAGAATTCCATGAGGAATTGTCATGACTCGACGTTAATGATGTTTCATCTATACGATGACATGATATGATATGATATATGAACATAAGATTGATATGAAGAGAATTCTGATCTTACTCCATCGTGATCATAAATTCCCATACGATAAGTGATATGAATTGATATAAGACGGGAATATGATAGTTAAATGTAAAGTGACTCGATAGGATATCTCAATTAAACATGAAGAATATATGAGGAGTACCATGACTCGGTGGTAACGATATTTCATCTATATGATGTCATGATATGATATGAAACATGAATATAGAAATACACGAAGAGAATTATGACTTCGTACCACCGTGATCATGATCCACAATATGAGAATGGATAAGAGATGATATGAGAATTGATAAGAGATGATATGAGAATCGATAAGAGATGATAGAATATAGAAATATGATTATGAAATAAAAAGTAAATATGAGAATTGATATGAGATGATAGCATACCTGATGGAGATCCAAGCTCACAAAGCTCAAGTCATGTTCGTGATGATCGTGATCCTTTGAGTATCCATAGAGGTCCAATTACAAGAGCTAAATCAAAGATAATGCAACAAGCCTTGGCTGGTTTCATTGATATTGCTAGAGAGAAAGCCCAACAAAGCTTGAGCATGGAGGATGATAAAGTCTTCTACAACATGATCCAAGCCCAAGTTCAACCTTCTTGAAGACACAAGTATTGTGCCGAAATGCAAATTAGGCTAGATGCATATTTTATTTAGTTAAGTATTATTGGGCTGAACATTGTCTTAATTTAATTTAAGCCCAATTCCTTTTTAAATAATAGATTTTGTAAGACTTCTATTACTTGTTCTGCAAGTTAGGAGAGTAGGATTCCTATTGCTTGTGCTGCAAGTTATCTATTTGCCTATAAATAGTTATGTAACCCTTTGGGGAGAACACAATTGATTTTAGTAATAAAATTGAGAGACTTCTTCTCTTTGGTTCTCTTGAGAACTCTTGAACTTATCAAGGTCTTCCTTGTGGCGTTCTTCTAACTTCCACCAAAATATACCATAGGTTCTTGCTTTCCTAAGCAATGGGTCTTGGTCCAATACCATAGGTTCTTGTGTTTCTACACAACGGGTCTTGGTTTTACTTCTAATTTTTGATTTCCTTTGCTGCGTTTTAACTTGTTATTGTTTTTCTTCAAGTGTTCTTCGTCTTCTTCATTGAACCTCATCTTCTTTCGGTGAGGTCCATATCATTTGGCATCAGAGCTTAGGTTCAATTCGTGGGAGTCTCGTTTTTGTTTTTTTTTTGTTTGTCTTCTTGTCTTGGGTTCAATTCGTGAGAGTCTCGTTTTTGTTTTTTTTTGTTTGTCTTCTTGTCTTGGACAAACCTTGATCTTGAATCCTTTTCCAAGCCACCACTAATATTGTTTGTCCCTCAAACCTATTTCTTTACTTAGCCACCAAGTAAACCCTATCTTGTTCTCCAAGCAACCAAATCCCAAAGGTTTTCTTGCTCACCAAGAAACCTTCAAAAGCTCTACATTACATAAAGACTACTTGTTTCACAAGCCACTGTTCCCTCTCATTCCTTGCCACACAAGCTGCTACCAAAACTAGCTTGTTTTTGTCAAAAAGTTGCCTTGTTCCCCAAGTAAACCTCTTCTTATTATTTAGACTTTTTTTTTTCTTCATTGTTCGTTTACTTTAGTAAAATATAAAAAAAAAAGAGAAAAAAAAAAGAAAAAAAAAGAAAAAAAGAAAAATCAATTCAAGAGGGGATTTATTAAATCGTGTGTAGCAAGTGCAATATCAAAGGCAATTCGTGGATGTGTGCTTCATCAAAATCTTGAGGTAGTCATTCCTTCTTGAGCTTTGAGATTTTTTTATTTGCCTAATTGGAAAATTCATTGTTACCATTCTACCCTACTGCCTAAAATTACCTTTTTGACCCTACCACATAAAAGGACAAAACTACCCCACCTTTGGCTACCATTCTTGATGCGTACGGACAAGACAAAACGTAGCTTGGAATTTGAAGGAGCTGACACGCAAGAAGACAGAAGCAAAGTTGATGAATGACAACTTCTGAAACCTAGACCCGAAGCCTAAAGAGACTCGAACCCAAAGGTATTGGACCTTGACCCTACGAATAAGAATTCGAGAACCTAAGGTATAGCAATGGTGGATGGTGAAGAAGGAGGCGCCACAAGGAAGAAGACCTTGATAAGCCTAGTTGAGAGGGAACCCAAGAGAAAGGCACACTCAATTTCTGAAAATTCAATTAACTGATCTCCCCATCAATAGCGTTTACAAGGTATTTATAATAATACCTAGCACTTAAGCCCATAAACAAGTGGGCTGGAATTAACACCAATAGAAAATAAAACTAAACCCAAATTCATGCCTAAACCTAGTTACATAAAATAAATAGTCCAAGACACAACAAGACTCAAACGTGGGCTATCCAAACACTTAGCCCATCTTATTGTTAAGCTAAAATAAGATAGTAAACCATGCTCATGTCGTTTGGGCTTCCAAGCAAGTATAGATGTCTTGGGACTCTTCATGGAAGCTTCCTTGACACTTCAATGATGCCAGAGCTTGTTGCATGAATGAGGCCAGGGCTTGTTGCGTTATCTTAGCTCGAGCTTGGGTAATTGGACCTCCTTGGATGACCAATGGATCCTTAACATCACGAACATCACGAGCAAGTGGATCTCCATCTGGATCTCCATCATTCCCCCTCTCCTCAAAAGGATTTGTCCTCAAATCGCATATACCTTCATCAAAAGAAAAGGGAGAAAGATCAGAAACATTAAAAGTAGCAGATACACCATACTCACCAGGAAGATCCAATTTGTAGGCATTATCGTTGATCCTCGCTATGACTTGGAATGGTCCATCTCCTCGGGGATGCAGCTTGGTTCGTCGCTGAACAGGAAACCTCTCTTTTCTCATATGCACCCAAACCCAATCACCAGGCTCAAAGACTACTTTCTTTCGATGCTTATTTGCTTGGGTGGTATACTGCTCAGTCTTCTTTTCAATAGCTTGACGAACTCTCTCATGTAGTTGCTTCACAAACTTAGCCTTCTGTTCTCCATCCAAGTTACTCTGCTCCGCACTAGGTAATGGCAACAAATCCAAAGGAGTAGAGATTGAAGCCATAAACAACTTCGAATGGAGAGCAACTAGTAGTGGAGTGGACACTGCGGTTATATGCAAACTCCACATGGGGCAAGCAATCTTCCCAATTCTTCAAATTTTTTTGAATAATGGACCTCAATAATGTAGACAGGGTTCGGTTGACGACCTCAGTCTGTCCATCAGTCTGGGGGTGACAAGTGGTGGAGAATAACAATTTAGTTCCCAACTTTCCCCATAACGTCTTCCAAAAGTAACTAAGGAACTTTGCATCTCGATCAGAAACAATGGTCCTTGGTACACCATGTAGACGTACTATCTCTTGGAAGAAAAGGTCAGCAACGTTGCTCGCGTCATCCGTCTTGTGGCAAGCAATGAAATGAGCCATCTTAGAGAACCTGTCAACCACAACAAAAACAGAATCTCTACCGCGTTTTGTTCGAGGCAAGCCAAAACAAAATCCATAGAGATATCAGTCCAGAGTAGTAGGAATGGGTAAAGGAGTATATAAACCATGATTATGAACTCTAGATTTAGCTTGCCTACATGAAATGCATCTAGCACATAACCTCTCTACATCTCTCCTCATGTTAGGCCAAAAGAAATGTGCTTGCAAAACATCTAGAGTTTTCCTAACTCCAAAGTGACCCATTAATCCTCCACTATGGGCTTCTCTAACTAACAGCTCGCGCAATGAACTCCTAGGCACACATAATTTTATTTTCTCTAAATAAGAACCCATCATGCCTAAAGAACTTGCCAAAACCAGATGTAGCACATGCATCAGAAACATTACCAAAATCAACATCATCAGCATACTGTTCTTTGATATACTCAAATCCTAAAAGTTTAGCATCAAGAGTAGTGATAAGAGTACCTACGAGATAACGCATCAGCTACGACGTTCTCTTACCTTGTTTGTACTTGATCACGTACGGGAACATCTCAATGAACTCTATCCACTTGGCATGACGCTTATGCAGCTTACTCTGTCCTTTCAAATGCTTCAAGGACTCATGATCAGTGTGGATGACAAATTCTTTGGGCCACAAGTAATGTTGCCATGTCTCCAAGGCCCTCACTAACGCGTACATCTCCTTGTCATATGTGGGATAGTTAAGTGCTGCTCCACTTAACTTCTCACTAAAGAAAGCAATTGGGCGTTTTTCCTGCATAAGCACAGCTCCAATACCTACACCTGAGGCATCGCACTCAATCTCAAAAGTTTTAGTAAAGTCAGGCAGAGATAACAAAGGAGCAGAACAAAGTTTATCTTTAAGCAAATTAAAAGCATGCTCTTGTGCAGGACCCCAATGAAATGCAACATTCTTTTTGACCACTTCGATCAAAGGTGCAGCTATAGTGCTAAAATCTCTAACGAATCGACGATAGAAACTAGCTAAACCATGGAAACTACGCACCTCAGAAACAGACTTAGGTACAGGCCAATCTTTAATTGCCTTTACCTTCTCATTATCAACAGAAATGCCATGTGAAGAAACGACATACCCAAGGAAAACAATCTTATCAGTGCAGAACGTACATTTCTTAAAATTGGCATACAAACTTGCATTCCTCAAAACAGTAAGAACATTCCTAAGATGCTCAACATGCTCATGCTGGCTCTTACTGTATATCAAAATATCATCAAAATAGACAACCACATACTTACCAATGAAATCACGTAAAACATGGTTCATTAAACGCATGAATGTACTGGGTGCATTAGTCAAGCCAAAAGGCATAACTAACCACTCGTAGAGACCATGTTTAGTCTTGAATGCGGTTTTCCATTCATCACCTTCTCTCATACGAATTTGGTGATATCCGCTCTTTAAATCAATTTTAGAAAACATGCATGCACCATGCAACTCATCAAGCATGTCATCTAGCCGATGGATATAGGATAGCGGTACTTTACAGTGATTTTGTTGACGGCTCGGCAGTCAACGCACATCCTCCACGTCCCATCTTTTTTTGGCACAAGCAGTACGGGCACGGCGCAAGGACTCATGCTCTCTCTCACATAACCTTTCCTCATGAGCTCCTCAACTTGCCTTTGAAGCTCCTTCGTCTCCTCGGGATTACTTCTGTAGGCTGGACGGTTAGGAATGGTAGCTCCGGGGACAAGGTCAATCATGTGCTCGATCCCACGAATCGGTGGTAATCCACTTGGGATCTCCTCAGGGAATACATCCTCGAACTCCTGCAACAATGAGACAACATCAGTAGGCAAAGTATCATGGAGTTCAGCATCAATAAAATAAGAATCTTTAAATAAGAGTAAAAGGATAGGAGACTTAGCAAGAAATGCAGTCTTCACATCTCGGGGTTTGGCATAGCAGCTCACTGTTTTGCTGTCCTTGTTTTCCTTCTTTTCTTTAGCTTGCTTCCTTTGCTCGTCATGTTGCTCCTTTAGCCTTAATTGGTCCTCATAAATCTCCTTGGGGCTAAGGGGAGCAAGAGCGATCTTCTTGCCATCCATAGTAAAGGAATAACGGTTAGTGTAACCGTCGTGGATGACTCTCCGATCATACTGCCACGGTCTACCCAGCAATATGTGGCTAGCTTGCATGGGCACCACGTCACACAATACCTCATCTTGATACCTTCCAATACGAAAAGGAACCAAGACTTGCTTCACCACGTTGACTTCACCACAGTCATTAATCCACTGCAACTTATATGGGTGGTGATGCTTGGTAGTGGGCAACTTTAATTTATCAACAAGGTATGTGCTAGCAACATTAGTACAACTCCCACCATCAATGATTACAGTACATACCTTGTCACTAATATGGCATCTCGTATGGAAGATGTTCTCGCGCTGTGCCTCATCCTCAAACTTCACATGAGTAGTAAGAGCACGCCTAGCAACAAGTGCTTCACCATGAGCAGCATACTCAACAACTTCTTCTTCGTCGACATCTTCTAACGCAGGCATCTCATCTTCTACATCGAGTTCAGAACCTTCACTCTCAACATCTCCATTACCATGCATGATCATCACCCTACGGTTGGGACACTGTGAGGCAATATGTCCACGACCTAAACACTTGAAACACTTAATGTCACGTGTCCTGCTCTGGGATGCTTGGGTAGGTTCAGTCTTGGGCTTTGGAGGGCCCTCAGGCTTGGGCTTAGCAAAGCTCTCTGACTTATGCGTAGGCACAGGCTTATCATCCCTATGAAAGGTGTTAGATTTCCAAACAGGAACTGAACTAGAAGTAAAACGGGATGTACCTTTCCTTTTGAGTTGCCTTTCCACTTTGATGGCCACATGCAACATCTCCTCTAAATCCATGTAATGCTGCAACTCGACTACATTGGCAATCTCACGGTTTAAGCCTTGAAGAAAACGAGCCATAGTAGCTTCTGCATCCTCCTGGATATTGGCTCGGATCATGGTTATTTCCATCTCTTTGTAGTAATCCTCAACACTCTTTGAGCCCTGGGTAAGACCTTGGAGCTTCTGGTATAACTCCCTGTAGTAATGAGTAGGAACAAATCTCTTCCTCATGATGCGCTTCATCTCATCCCATGTAGACACTGGAGGATCACCATATCTTCTTCGACTAGTGACTAACTGATCCCACCAAACCATAGCATACTCTGTGAACTCAATTGCTGCAAGTTTGACCTTCTTTTCCTCAGAGTAGTGGTGGCAGTCAAACACCATTTCAATCTTCCTTTCCCACTCCAAATATGCCTCAGGATCATTCTTGCCTTGGAAAGGAGGAATCTTTAATTTTATACTGCCAAGGTTTCCATCCATCTTCTCCTTGCCTCTATCACGAGCTCTATCAACTCGATCTCTATACCCATGGTACCTTCTATGATGTCTATCTATCCCAGACTCTTCATTTGAATCATACCCAACATTATCATCATACTCATCATTGGCAACAACCTTACTTTTTTGACGAGAAGTATCACCTTGTTGGATCTTTGCAAACCGAGCTTCATGTTGGTTCAACTTATCATGAATGTCATTGAATTTCACATCCATCCGTTGGAATTGTTGTTGCATTGCCTGAAGCAGGAATTCAATCTTTTTAAAGTCTGACTTATCACCTTCAGAAGACATTGTCAACAAGTAATATCCTCACGTGTTTACACTCCTGTTTCACTCAAGTAATTTGGCTTTTCTCTACTAATGTCTCTCACACACTCGTGCCTTTTTCCCTTACTCTACCTTAACTCTATAGGTTCACAATCACACTAGAGACTCAGTCAAAGATTCAACCTCGTAAAATCAACTAATTCACCAAGTATTGTCACCAAGAATTTTTTTTGTTTTTGTTTTTTTTTGAATTCTCTTTTTTTTTTTCACAGAAAGGTGTGGCTAGGGCTAGGGTGACTCAAAGAAAGAAAGAAAGAATAAAAAAAAATAAGAAAAAAAAATAAATAAAAAATCACAAGAATGACAAAAAAAAATAAAAAATGGCCTAAAACTATAGGAAAACGATGGAATTTGGCCAAGATAGGGTGGGGCCAAGATAGGATGGAATGGCCTAAAACGTCGTTTTCTTTAAAACGGGTACTCACACGCCTCCTAACTCAACCAAAACTTCTGTTTGAACAGTACCGCAAAAAAAATTTTTTTTTTTTTTTTTTTTTTTTTTTTTTTTTTTTTAATTCTTTTCTTCTTCTTTTTTTTTTTTTAACTCTGAGTGTTGCGGTTTCCTTGAAAGAGGAGGGGTGCGGCTAGGTTTTTTTTTTGAGGGGTGAGGCTAGGGTTTTTTTTGAGGGGTGAGGCTAGGGTTTTTTTTTTAGGGGTGAGGCTAGGGTTTTTTTTTTTGAGGGGTGCGGCTAGGGTTTTTTTTTTTGATGAGGGTGCAGCTAGGGTTTTTTTTTTTTTGAGGGGTGCGGCTAGGTTTTATTTTGAGGGGTGCGGCTAGGGTTTTATTTTTAAGGGGTGCGGCTAGGGTTTTTTTGTATGAAATAAGTGGTGGCTAGGTTTTAGGGTTTAAGAAATAAGTGGCGGCTAGGAACACACAAACAAACCAGAAAGTGGAACGAACAAAAGAAAAAAAATTGAAACCAAAAAAAAAAAATCGAAAAGTGAGTGACGCACAAACAAACCAGAAAATCGAAACTTGAGCTCTGAATACCAACTGATGCGTACGGACAAGACAAAACGTAGCTTGGAATTTGAAGGAGCTGACACGCAAGAAGACAGAAGCAAAGTTGATGAATGACAACTTCTGAAACCTAGACCCGAAGCCTAAAGAGACTCGAACCCAAAGGTATTGACCTTGACCCTACGAATAAGATTCGAGAACCTAAGGTATAGCAATGGTGGATGGTGAAGAAGGAGGCGCCACAAGGAAGAAGACCTTGATAAGCCTATTGAGAGGGAACCCAAGAGAAGGCACACTCAATTTCTGAAAATTCAATTAACTGATCTCCCCATCAATAGCGTTTACAAGGTATTTATAATAATACCTACACTTAAGCCCATAAACAAGTGGGCTGGAATTAACACCAATAAAAATAAAACTAAACCCAAAATTCATGCCTAAACCTAGTTACATAAAATAAATAGTCCAAGACACAACAAGACTCAAACGTGGGCTATCCAAACACTTAGCCCATCTTATTGTTAAGCTAAAATAAGATAGTAAACCATGCTCATGTCGTTTGGGCTTCCAAGCAAGTATAGATGTCTTGGGACTCTTCATGGAAGCTTCCTTGACACTTCAATGATGCCAGAGCTTGTTGCATGAATGAGGCCAGGGCTTGTTGCGTTATCTTAGCTCGAGCTTGGGTAATTGGACCTCCTTGGATGACCAATGGATCCTTAGCATCACGAACATCACGAGCAAGTGGATCTCCATCTGGATCTCCATCAATTCTACCCTACTATCTAAAATTACCTTTTTGACCCTACCACATAAAAGGACAAAACTACCCCACCTTTGGCTACCATTCTACCCTACTGCCTAAAATTACCTTTTTGACCCTACCACATAAAAGGACAAAACTACCCCACCTTTGGCTAAACCCTACCCTAATTAAACACCCAAAAACACCCATATTTCCTTCAAGGTTTAGTTTCATTAGAGTCTTCTTAAGCCTTATTGAGTCTTGCAAAGTCTTGTTGAGTCTTCATTGTTTTGTTTTCCTTTGATTAAAATCTTGTGCTCAGCTTGTTTATTGTTGGTTGATAGTTGAAGTCCATAAGCTGATTTTTGATTGAGTCTTGAGTTCAATATAGAACCTATAGAGAAAAGTTGTGTGAGGAAAAAAAAAAGGCAAGAGTATGTGAGTAACATTAGTAGAGAAAAGCCTATTAAAATTGTGTGAAACACGAGTGTGAGTGTTACATTCTTATGTGTATTGAGTGTAAACACGGGAGGTCATACTTGTGAGGTCCTTGTCTTTTACTAACGTTTCTTGCAGGTTGCAATCATGTCTTCTAATAGTGAAAAGCTTGATTTGAGTAAGATTGAGATCATGTTCCTAGCAATGCAACAACAACTTTCGAGGATAGAGTCGAAGTTGATTAAATATGATAAGTTGGAGCAACACGATGTTGCCCTAGCTAAGGTAAACCAAGATAATACTTCTTACGCATGTGATAATGTTGCTCATAATAAGTTGGATAGCAATTATGAAGAAGATTTTGATGATGATTCTATGCTGCAATTAGAGGATGATGAGGATAGTATGAAATTACCCATGGATGGAAAAGGAATATATAGCATGTCAAACTTTAAGTGTGCTAATGAAAGATGAGGATCAATTGAGATTAAAAGAGAGTAAGAAAAAAATAGTGAGTGAAGATGAGGTTAAGCAAAAATAGAAAACAATTAAGATTGAGTGTGATGCTTCAAGCATAGGTATCGAAGTTATTTTAATGCAGGAGAAGCGCCCCATTGCTTTTTTCAGTGAGAAGTTAAGTGGAGCTGCCCTTAACTATTCCACATATGATAAAGAGATGTATGCATTAGTGAGGGCCTTAGAAACATGGCAACACTATTTATGGCCCAAGGAATTTGTCATCCACACTGATCATGAGTCTTTGAAGCACTTGAAAGGACAAAGCAAGTTGAACAAGCGTCATGCCAAGTGGATGGAGTTCATTGAGACATTTCCATATGTAATCAAATATAAACAAGGTAAAGAAAATGTCGTGGCTGATGCATTGTCTCGAAGGAATACTCTAATCACTACTCTTAATGCAAAACTACTTGGATTTGAGTATATTAAAGACTTGTATGCTACTGATGAGGATTTTGAAAATGTGTTCATTGCATGTGAGAAAACTGGTTTTGGAAAGTTTTATAGGCATGATGGATTCTTATTTAGGAAAAATAGATTATGTGTGCCTAGGAGTTCTTTAAGAGAATTACTTGTTAGAGATGCCCATAATGGCGGGTTAATGGGACATTTTGGAGTAAAGAAAACGTTAGATATATTGCATGATCACTTCTTTTGGCCTAACATGAAAAGATATGTTGAAAAATTGTGTGAAAGATGTGTCACTTGTAAACAAGCTAAGTCTAGAGTTATGAATCATGGTCTTTATACTCCATTGCCTATTCCTGCTGCTCCTTGGACTGACATTTCTATGGACTTTGTTTTGGGGTTACCAAGAACAAAGAGAGGTAGAGATTCTGTTTTTGTTGTTGTTAACAGGTTCTCTAAGATGGCTTACTTCATTGCTTGTCACAAGACAGATGATGCAAGCAACACTGCCGATTTATTCTTCAAGGATATTGTTCGTCTACATGGTGTTCCGAGGACCATTGTTTCTGACCGTGATGTGAAGTTCCTTAGCTACTTTTGGAAAACATTATGGGGAAAGTTAGGAATGAAGCTATTGTTTTCCACTACTTGTCATCCACAAACCGATGGTCAAACTGAAGTAGTCAATCGTACTTTGTCTACTTTGTTGAGGTCCATTATTCAAAAGAATTTGAAGAATTAGGAAGATTGTTTGCCTCATGTGGAGTTTGCTTACAATAGAAGTGTGCATTCTACTACTAGTTATTCTCCATTTGAAGTTGTCTATGGTTTTAATCCACTCACTCCATTGGATCTTTTACCACTACCTATTGAGGAGAGAGCTAGTTTGGATGGGGAAAAGAAAGTTGATTTTGTTAAGCAACTACATGAGAAGGTACGTCAAAACATTAAGAAGAGGACTGAGCAATATGCTACTCAAGCCAACAAGCATCGTAAGAAAGTTGTCTTTGAACCTGGTGATTGGGTTTGGGTACATATGCGTAAAGAGAGATTTCATGCTCAACGTCGCTCCAAGTTGCAACCTCGAGGAGATGGACCATTCCAAGTGATTAAGAAGATCAATGACAATGCTTATAAGTTAGATCTTCCAGGTGAGTATAATGTTAGTGCTACATTTAATGTTTCTGATCTTTCTCCCTTTGATATTGATGTAGGTGATTCTGATTTGAGGACAAATCCTTTCGAGGAGAGGGGGAATGATGGAGATCCAAGCTCACAAAGCTCAAGTCATGTTCGTGATGATCGTGATCCTTTGAGTATCCATAGAGGTCCAATTACAAGAGCTAAATCAAAGATAATGCAACAAGCCTTGGCTGGTTTCATTGATATTGCTAGAGAGAAAGCCCAACAAAGCTTGAGCATGGAGGATGATAAAGTCTTCTACAACATGATCCAAGCCCAAGTTCAACCTTCTTGAAGACACAAGTATTGGGCCGAAATGCAAATTAGGCTAGATGCATATTTTATTTAGTTAAGTATTATTGGGCTGAACATTGTCTTAATTTAATTTAAGCCCAATTCCTTTTAAATAATAGATTTTGTAAGACTTCTATTACTTGTTCTGCAAGTTAGGAGAGTAGGATTCCTATTGCTTGTGCTGCAAGTTATCTATTTGCCTATAAATAGTTATGTAACCCTTTGGGGAGAACACAATTGATTTTAGTAATAAAATTGAGAGACTTCTTCTCTTTGGTTCTCTTGAGAACTCTTGAACTTATCAAGGTCTTCCTTGTGGCGTTCTTCTAACTTCCACCAAAATATACCATAGGTTCTTGCTTTCCTAAGCAATGGGTCTTGGTCCAATACCATAGGTTCTTGTGTTTCTACACAATGGGTCTTGGTTTTACTTCTAATTTTTGTTTTCCTTTGCTGCGTTTTAACTTGTTATTGTTTTTCTTCAAGTGTTCTTCGTCTTCTTCATTGAACCTCATCTTCTTTCGGTGAGGTCCATATCAATACCAAAGTATGATTATGAAATGAAAAGTGAAAATGAGAAGTGATAATGAGATGTATCGATGAGAAAAGATTAACTGTAATTGCATCCTTACAAGTTTTAAGCATTGCAGTTTAAGACAGTGTAATCCTACTCATGTATTTATATTAGTATCTTACTGAGCCGTGGTTTTGCTCACCCTACTAAATTTCATCTCTTTCAGATTATTGAAGTTAACATCTGCCATGTGAGCTGCTCAGTGGGCATCGGAGACGGTATATGGACTTGGTACTAGTCTTCTAAGGTATATGTTTCCTGTAAAATACTTGTTTACATGTAAGACTTAAATTGATGCACAGTACATATTCTATTTAACAAGTCGGGATGTAACTAAGACCGTTTCTGTGTTAGTCTAATATTTAAATGAAATGACTATAGGTCACCTAGATAGTATAGTAACTACACTGATACCGAATTCAAACCTTAAAATGAAAAAGAAAAATTTAGTCCATAAATTTGTAGACTAAGAAAAGTATAAGAATGAAGTGAAAGTTGCGGTCTTCGGGTCGTGACAAACTCTGAGTTTTATTCCAAGTCAATCTCTTAGCTACACCAAAACTCCTCCAATCACAACCTTGGCTGCACTTCTTCATAGCCCTAGCCGCACCCTCCAATCACAACCTAGCCGCACCCCTCCAATCACAACCCTAGCCGCACTTCTTCATAACCCTAGCCACATTTCTTCAGCCACTTATTTCAACCCTAGCTGCACCCCTATTCTTTTCAAGGAAACCACAAAATCAGATTAGTCTCTAAAAAAAAATTGCGGTATTGTTCAAACACTATTCAAACAGAAAAATTCGGTTGAGTTAGAAGGCGTGTGAGTTCCCGTTTTAAAGAAAACGACAAAATAAAACGAACCCGTGGATTTAACCACAAGCCCCACCCCATCTTGGCCAAATTCCACCGTCTTCCTATAGTTTTAGGCCATTTTCTTTTGTTATTCTAGTGAATTTTTTTTTCTTTGTGTCACCCTAGTCGCACCTTTCTGTGAAAAAAAAAAAGAAAATACTTGGTGAAAATACTTGGTGAATTAGTTGATTCTTCAAGGTTAAATCTTTCACTGAGTCTTTAGTACGATTGTGAACCTATATAGTTGAGTAGAGTAAGGGAAAAAGGCATGAGTGTGTGAGAAAACATTAGTAGAGAAAAGCCAAATTACTTGAGTGAAACACGAGTGTGAGTGTTCCATCTTGAGTGATTAAGTGTAAACACGTGAGGATATCACTTGTTAAAGATGTCTTCTGAAGGTGATATGTCAAACTTTAAAAAGATTGAATTCATGCTTTAGGCAATGCAAAAACAATTCCAACGAATGGACGTGAAATTCAATGACATTCATGATAAGTTGGGCCAACATGAAGCTTAGTTTACGAGGATCCAACAAGGTGATACTTCCCGTCTAAAAAGTAAGGTTGTTGCCAATGAAGAGTATGATGATAATGTTGGGTATGACTCAAAAGAAGAGTCTAAGGCAGATAGACATCATAGAAGGTACCATGGGTATAGAGATAGAGATCGAGTTGATAGAGCCCGTGATAGAGGCAAGGAGAAGATGGATGGAAACCTTGGTAGTATAAAATTGAAGATCCCTCCTTTCAAAGGCAGGAATGATCCTGAGGCATATTTGGAGTAGGAAAGGAAGATTGAAATAGTATTTGACTGCCACCACTACTCTGAGGAAAAGAAGGTCAAACTTGCAGCAGTTGAGTTCACAAAGTATACTATGGTTTGGTGGGATTAGTTAGTCACTAGTAGAAGAAGATATGGAGATCCTCCAGTGTCTACATGGGATGAGATGAAGCGCATTGATAGGATGATATTTTGTGAATTTTATATGTGGTAATATATTTTTTTTATTAATGTTTTATGCCTAAAAGAGCTTACTAATGTTTATTTTATGTTTTAGGTATTAAATATCAAAGTTGGAATAAAAAGAAGCTAAAAAGAGCAAAGTGCAATATTTTCTGTCCAGCTTGAAAGATTGACGTTTTTGACCAATTTAACGACCTGATCTCAAGAAGTGGCCTTCATGGAAGTTGTAGAGGAGTTCTCAAGGTTTCTAGAATGTCCAAGATCGCAAAAATCGGAGTTCATTTGATGGGTCAAACGTCTGGACAAAATCAGTACGAAATTCTGGACAGAAAAACGAGATTGAGAAGAAATTCCAACAAAGCAAGTTCAAGACCAGATTTTGTTGAGACAAGATAATTTCTTAATTTTATTTTGTCTTAGATATGTAATTAATTAATAAAAATAGGCCTTAGGAATTTTACTTAGAAAATAATTGTAAAAAGATGATGAGATAAAGGTAAGAGTTTGACTAGTCAAATTACTTGTTTCCCAAGTAAACTCTTATCTGAATCCCATATTGCTTAGGAAAGTCTTTTAAACTCTTCTTTAGGCCTATATAAAGAGCACAAGGCTCTCATAAACAGAAATCCCTCAAATCCCTCTCCTCTCTCTTCTCTTTTAGTCTTGTAGGATTTTCTTTAGGGTTTTTAATAAAAATTTTATTTTTCTTTATTTTTAATTAGTTGTTGATTTCTTTATTATTTTTAATTCTGATTTTGTTTTCTTTATTTAAATTAATATTGTTTGTGTTTTCTTGCTTGTTAGTTTATAATCTTAATTATTAATTTTGATTTTATATTATTAAAGATTGCTTCTTTGATTGTTTCTTGCATGATGTTTGTAATCTTTATAATATTAAACTTGAATTTTATGATCTTGAATATGACTAGTGAGTAGTTTTCTTATTCAGTTATGAGGTAAATTGATTATTCTTGGGAAAAGTATGTTGTGAGATTCTTGAACCTATTATATAATTGTTGATTAAGTATCCAAGATTCTCTGAGCACATTATAATGATTGTTTGTTTAATTAGATAGGGTGCACACTATTTAGTTAAATTAAATAATCTACCGCCGGATTAAAAACTTAAGTCCGTAATTGCTTGTGGAGTTAATCACTAGGGATATAGGAGAATCAAGGTTTAAGTTAAATAAACCGCGCTGAGTGAGTTTGTTACTTAATGTTGACTCAAATCTTTCTAGATATTAATGCTGCAATTAAAACTTAATCTATAGCGCTGAGCACAGGTAAATTTTGATAGTTAGAGATTAATTAAGACGCTGAGCCTTTAATTAACAACACAGTAAGGAAAGATAGGTGTAATTGGACGCTGGGGAATTACACTATGGTTGACTACTTAATTGACAATGATCTTAAATAATCTATGATCAACATCTAAATCCAAGAATAATTAAATGCCTCGTAACTGAAGCTTTTTGCTATTTGTTTTTTATATTTAATAATTCTTGTTTTTTTTATTTTAGAATAGTCTCCAAAACCCCCAAATTCCTTCTTTCCCTAAACCCTAAGATTAGATTTTTAATTTAATAATTAACTTAAATAATTCAGTCTCTGTGGGTTCGACCCTTGCTCCGCTATCTACATAGTAGAGTTAGGAAATTTTATTTTTGGTGACTGACGACACTTATCAAATTTTGGTGCCGTTGCCGGGGATTGAATTTTTGTTTAAGTTAATTATTTTAATTAAAATCTGAATTTTTTTCTTTTCTTTTTCAGGGATTGCTTTTCTGACAAGGATTCTAGTCACAAACTTCAAAAGATTAGGGACTATATACAAGCAACCCAAAGTGCAGTGCCACAAGCACCACAACATCCACCATCACTACCAGCCAAGACAAGAAGTAAGAGGCCTCCATGGAGCAAGCTTATGAACCATACTATGATTATGACCCATTCCTTTAAATTATGAACCACACTATGATATCTACAATAAAGGATGGTGGGATCATTCTAATTTTAGTTATGGGAATCAATATGAGGTTTACAATGCACAATTCCTAGATACATATCAAGCTCCATCTCAAGACTCAGGTATGCCTCTACCTCAAGAATCAGGTATGTCTCTTGAAGATATTGTTAGGACTCTTGAGATTAAAACCTTACATTTTTCACAAGAGGCTGATGTTTATATTAAGAATATTGATCACCATGTGAGTCAAATAATGAATTCTTTAAGTAACATTGAAGCTATGACCTCTCAACCTGTGGAGAATCCAAGAGATAATGTTAATAACATCACCTTGAAAAGTGAAAGGGCAATTGAATCCAAGGAAAGTGCACATGAAGATGTCGACAACTTTATAGAAAGGGAGGATGAATCCAATGTCTATATTAAAGGTGGAGTTGTTGACATGCACAATGTCAAAGGGAGAGAGAATTTCGGCAACTTTATAAAGCACTATGAGGATGTTGAAATCAAGGAATTCAAAGCTGAGGTAAGTGATAAACAAATTCCTTTTAATTCTTCTACTTACCCTCCTCCTTTTCCTGGTAGGTTTGCAAGAGTTACAAATGAAGAGCAAGAGAAGGAGACATTGAAGACATTTAGGAAAATCGAAGTTAATATTCCTCTCCTTGATGAAATTAATGATCAAGTGCCTTGTGATGCCAAGTTTTTAAGGGAACTATGCACTTCCAAGAGGAAATAAAAAGGTGATGAAAAGCAGGTTCTTAAAGATGAGCTAGAAATAGCCACAAGTAAAAATCTTGAGAATGAGGAACTCGAGAGACCGATAAAAAAGTTGAGGTCTGGGATTGGATGATGGAAGGTGAAAATGTCGAGCTAACGACATTAAACAAAAGCGCTACTTGGGAGGCAACCCAAGGATGTAAAACGAGTGAGTATTTCTTCCTTTTCTTGTATTACCATTTAATTTTTGAGTTTTTTATTGTTCTTCTTTGCATGCTAAACGTACTTTGAGGACAAAGTAAGATTTAAGTGTGGGGGGGGGGGGGGGGGAATATTGGTTTATGAGTCTATAGAGTTTTTTTAACTGATATTTTTTTAAAAAAAAAAAGGGTCAAATTTTTAAGAGTTTTAAAGATCATGATATGTTTTCTTTCTTTTAAGGATTGATTCTAAACTAAAACAAAGTTTTATAAAAGAGTTGAGAGTATTTTGATTGTTATTATTGTTGAAGTGAGTACTTTCTAAAGAATTTATGTGAGTTCATGATTAAATATGATTGCTCATATGATATTGATAATGTGATTAGTTCATTAAAGTTGGTATAAGCAAAGGATAAATAGACAAGAACATAAAACATAAAAAGAGAAGAAAAATAGAGGTTGAAACCTTTAAATTCTACTCCAATGTTTTGAGTTACTCAATCTTGTTGATTAAATTCTTGAAGTGACTTAAAATATGAGTATGCAAAGCACTCTAAAAGAAGGCTTACTTGTTGAGTAACCAGGTGTTGGTATCACCAATATTAACATTCTCGTAAAAAGGCAAGTAAGTACTTAGGGAAACCATTATTGAAACCTCAAAAGAAAAAAAAGAGAAAACAAAAAAAAAGTTCTTGATCTATTGACTTTGTTTGTAATAATGTAAATTGGATAATTGCAAAGTTGATGTTATATGTTTCAGTTGTGTTGATTGTGAATTTTGCATGAATTTATTTAGAAGTATGGATGAATATGAGAAGTAATGATTAGAATATGATTGACTTGATTATTTGACTCTTGTTGAAGTTATGAGTTAAGAATTGAAAGATTTGAAAATATGTTCATGATCTTAATCTTGTTTTGAGTCTTAATTTTTAAATTTTTGAGTCTTATTTTGAATTTTTAGGATTAAGTCTTAAGTAAAAGATTTTGTGGGTATATCTTCTGAAAGCCCTCATGAGACACAACTCGTCCACTAGGGGTGACCTAGGGGTTTAAAGGCTTATTGCATATGCTAAATGCAATCGTGATTCCTACGAAAGTGAGTTAGGATTTTAGGATCTAGTTCTTTAGGAATTAGTTAGCTAAGGTTTGCTAGAGGACTAGCAAAAGCTAAGTGTGAGGGAATTTGATAGGATGATATTTTGTGAATTTTATATGTGGTAATATATTTTTTTATTGATGTTTTATGACTAAAAGAGCTTACGAATGTTTATTTTATGTTTTAGGTATTAAATATCAAAGTTGGAATAAAAAGAAGCTAAAAAGAGCAAAGTGCAATATTTTCTGTCCAGCTTGAAAGATTGACGTTTTTGACCAATTTAACGACCTGATCTCAAGAAGTGGCCTTCATGGAAGTTGTAGAGGAGTTCTCAAGGTTTCTAGAATGTCCAAGATCGCAAAAATTGGAGTTCATTTGATGGGTCAAACGTCTGGACAAAATCAGTACGAAATTCTGGACAGAAAAACGAGATTGAGAAGAAATTCCAACAAAGCAAGTTCAAGACCAGATTTTGTTGAGACAAGATAATTTCTTAATTTTATTTTGTCTTAGATCTGTAATTAATTAATAAAAATAGGTCTTAGGAATTTTACTTAGAAAATAATTGTAAAAAGATGATGAGATAAAGGTAAGAGTTTGACTATTCAAATTACTTGTTTCCCAAGTAAACTCTTATCCGAATCCCACATTGCTTAGGAAAGTCTTTTAAACTCTTCCTTAGGCCTATATAAAGAGCACAAGGCTCTCATAAACAGAAATCCCTCAAATCCCTCTCCTCTCTCTTCTCTTTTAGTCTTGTAGGATTTTCTTTAGGGTTTTTAATAAAAATTTTATTTTTCTTTATTTTTAATTAGTTGTTGATTTCTTTATTATTTTTAATTCTGATTTTGTTTTCTTTATTTAAATTAATATTGTTTGTGTGTTCTTGTTTGTTAGTTTATAATCTTGATTATTAATTCTGATTTTATATTATTAAAGATTGCTTCTTTGATTGTTTCTTGCATGATATTTGTAATCTTTATAATATTAAACTTGAATTTTATGATCTTGAATATGACTAGTGAGTAGTTTTCTTATTCAGTTATGAGGTAAATTGATTATTCTTGGGAAAAGTATGTTGTGAGATTCTTGAACCTATTATATAATTGTTGATTAAGTATCCAAGATTCTCTGAGCACATTATAATGATTGTTTGTTTAATTAGATAGGGTGCACACTATTTAGTTAAATTAAATAATCTACCGCCGGATTAAAAACTTAAGTCCGTAATTGCTTGTGGAGTTAATCACTAGGGATATAGGAGAATCAAGGTTTAAGTTAAATAAACCGCGCTGAGTGAGTTTGTTACTTAATGTTGACTCAAATTTTTCTAGATATTAATGCTGCTATTAAAACTTAATCTATAGCGCTGAGCATAGGTAAATTTTGGTAGTTAGAGATTAATTAAGACGCTGAGCCTTTAATTAACAACACAGTAAGGAATGATAGGTGTAATTGGACGCTGGGGAATTACACTACGGCTGACTACTTAATTGACAATGATCTTAAATAATCAATGATCAACATCTAAATCCAAGAATAATTAAATGCCTCGTAACTGAAGCTTTTTGCTATTTGTTTTTTTATATTTAATAATTCTTGTTTTTTTTTATTTTAGAATAGTCTCCAAAACCCCCAAATTCCTTCTTTCTCTAAACCCTAAGATTAGATTTTTAATTTAATAATTAACTTAAATAATTCAGTCTCTATGGGTTCGACCCTTGCTCCGCTATCTACATAGTAGAGTTAGGAAATTTTATTTTTGGTGACTGACGACACTCATCACATGAGGAAGAGATTTGTTCCTACTCATTACTACAGAGAGCTATACCAAAAACTCCAAGTTCTTACCCAGGGCCCAAAGAGTGTTGAGGATTACTACAAAGAGATGGAAATAACCATGATCCGAGCTAATATCCAGGAGGAGGCAGAAGCTACTATGGCTCGTTTTCTCCAAGGCTTAAACCATGAGATTGCCAATGTAGTAGAGTTGCAGCATTACATGGATTTAGAGGAGATGTTGCATGTGGCCATCAAAGTGGAAAGGCAACTCAGAAGGAAAGGTACATCCCGTTTCACTCCTAGTTCAGTTCCTGTTTGGAAATCTAACACCTTTTGTAGGGATGATAAGCCTGTGCCTACGCCTAAGTCAATGAGCTTTGCTAAGCCCAAGACTGAACCTGCCCAAGCATCCCAGAGCAGGACACGTCACATTAAGTGTTTCAAGTGTTTAGGTCGTGGATATGTTGCCTCACAGTGTCTCAACCGTAGAGTGATGATCATGCTTGGGAATGGAGATGTTGAGAGTGAAGGTTCTGAAGTCGGTATTGAAGATGAGATGCCTACGTTAGAAGATGCTGAAGAAGAAGAAGTTGTTGAGTATGCTGCTCATGGTGAAGCACTTGTTGCCAGACGTGCTCTTAATACCCATGTGATGTTTGAAGATGAGGGACAGCGCGAGAACATCTTCCATACGAGGTGCCATATTAATGACAAGGTATGCACTGTAATCATTGATGGTGGGAGCTGTACTAATGTTGCTAGCACATACCTTGTTGATAAGTTAAAGTTGCCCATTACCAAGCATCACCACCCATATAAGTTGCAGTGGATTAATGACTGTGGTGAAGTGAACGTGGTGAAGCAAGTCTTGGTTCCTTTTCGTATTGGAATGTATCGGGGTAAGGTGTTGTGTGACGTGCGCCCATGCAAGCTAGCCACCTATTGCTAGGTAGACCGTGGCAGTATGATCGGAGAGTCATCCACGACGGTTACACTAACCGTTACTCCTTTACTATGGATGGCAAGAAGATCACTCTTGCTCCCCTTAGCCCCAAGGAGATTTATGAGGACCAATTAAGGCTAAAGGAGCAGCATGACGAGCAAAGGAAGCAAGCTAAAGAAAAGAAGGAAAACAAGGAAAGCAAAACAATGAGCTGCTATGCCAAACCCTGAGATGTGAAGACTGCATTTCTTGCTAAGTCTCCTATCCTTTTAGTCTTATTTAAAGATTCTTGTTTCATTGATGCTGAACTCCATGATACTTTGCCTACTGATGTTGTCTCATTGTTGCAAGAGTTCGAGGATGTATTCCCTGAGGAGATCCCAAGTGATTACCACCGATTCGTGGGATCAAGCACATGATTGACCTTGTCCCCAGAGCTGCCATTCCTAACTGTCCAGCCTATAGAAGTAATCCTGAGTAGATGAAGGAGCTTCAAAGGCAAGTTGAGGAGCTCATGAGGAATGGTTATGTGAGAGTGAGAGAGAGCATGAGTCCATGTGCCGTGCCCATACTGCTTGTGCCTAAAAAAGATAGGACGTGGAGGATGTGCGTTGATTGCCGAGTCGTCAACAAAATCATTGTAAAGTACTGCTACCCTATTCCTAGACTAGATGACATGCATGTTTTCTAAAATTGATTTAAAGAGCAGATATCACCAAATTCGTATGAAAGAAGGTGATGAATGGAAAACCGCATTCAAGACTAAACATGGTCTCTACGAGTGGTTAGTTATGCCTTTTGGCTTGACTAATGCACCTAGTACATTAATGCGCTTAATGAACCATGTTTTACGTGATTTCATTGGTAAGTATGTGGTTGTCCATTTTGATGACATTTTGATCTACAGTAAGAGTCTACATGAGCGTGTTGAGCATCTTAGGAATGTTCTTATTGTTTTGAGGAATGAAAGTTTGTATGCCAATTTTAAGAAATGTACATTCTGCACTGATAAGATTGTTTTCCTTGGGTATGTAGTTTCTTCACATGGCATTTCTGTTGATAATGAGAAGGTAAAGGCAATTAAAGATTGGCCTGTACCTAAGTTTGTTTCTGAGGTGCGTAGTTTCCATGGTTTAGCTAGTTTCTACCGTCGATTTGTTAGAGATTTTAGCACTATAGCTGCACCTTTGACCGAAGTGGTCAAAAAGAACATTGCATTTCATTGGGGTCCCACACAAGAGCATGCTTTTAATTTGCTTAAGGATAAAGTTTGTTCTGCTCCTTTGTTATCTCTGCCTGACTTTACTAAAACTTTTGAGATTGAGTGCGATACCTCAGGTGTAGGTATTGGAGCTGTGCTTATGCAGGAAAAATGCTCAATTGCTTTCTTTAGTGAGAAGTTAAGTGGAGCAGTACTTAACTATCCCACAAATGACAAAGAGATGTATGCGTTAGTGAGGGCCTTGGAGACATGGCAACATTACTTGTGGCCTAAAGAATTTGTCATCCATACTAATCAGAGTCCTCGAAGCATCTGAAAGGACAGAGTAAGCTGAATAAGCGTCATGCCAAGTGGATAGAGTTCATTGAGACGTTCCCGTACGTGATCAAGTACAAACAAGGTAAAGAGAACGTCGTAGCTGATGCGTTATCTCGTAGGTATACTCTTATCACTACTCTTGATGCTAAGCTTTTAGGATTTGAGTATATCAAAGAACAGTATACTGATGATGTTGATTTTGGTACTGTTTATGAGGCATGTGCTACATCTGGCTTTGGCAAGTTCTTTAGGCACAATGGGTTCTTATTTAGAGGAAATAAATTATGTGTGCCTAGGAGTTCGTTGCGGGAGCTGTTAGTTAGAGAAGCCCATAGTGGAAGATTAATAGGCCACTTTGGAGTTAGGAAAACTCTAGACGTTGTGTAAGAAAATTTCTTTTGGCCAACATAAGGAGAGATGTAGAAAGGTTATGTGATAGATGCATTTCATGTAGGCAAGCTAAATCTAGAGTTCATAATCATGGTTTATATACCCCTTTACTCATTCCTACTACTCCGTGGACTAATATCTCTATGGATTTTGTTTTGGGCTTGCCTAAAACAAAACGCGGTAGAGATTCTATTTTTGTTGTGGTTGACAGGTTCTCTAAGATGGCTCATAAGTTTGTGAAGCAACTCCATGAGAGAGTGCGTCAAGCTATTGAAAAGAAGACTGAGCAGTATACCACCCAAGCAAATAAGCATCGTAAGAAAGTAGTCTTTGAGCCAGGTGATTGGGTTTGGGTACATATGAGAAAGGAGAGGTTCCCTGTTCAGCGATGAACTAAGTTGCATCCCCGAGGAGATGGACCATTCCAAGTCATTGAGAAGATCAATGATAATGCCTATCGATTGGATCTTCCTGGTGAGTATGGTGTATCCGCTACTTTTAATGTTTCTGATCTTTCTCCCTTTTCTTTTGGTGAACGTATATGTGATTTAAGGACAAATCCTTTTGAGGAGAGGGGGAATGATGGAGATCCACTTGCTCGTGATGTTCATGATGTTAAGGATTCATTGGTCATCCAAGGAGGTCCAATTACCCGAGCTCGAGCCAAGAAGATGCAACAAGCCTTGGTCTCATTAATGCAACAAGCTCTGGCCTCATTGAAGCATCAAGGAAGCTTCCATTAAGAGTCCCAAGACATCTATACTTGCTTGGAAGCCCAAATGACATGAGCATGGTTTACTGTCTTATTTTAGCTTAACAATAAGATGGGTTAAATGTTTGAATAGCGCACATTTGAGTCTTATTGTGTCTTGGACTATTTATTTTATGTAACTAGGCTTTGGTATGAATTTGGGTTTAGTCTTATTTTCTGTTTGGTGTTAATTCTAGCCCACTTGTTTATGGGATTAAGTGCTAGGTATTATTACAAATACCTTGTAAACGCTATTGATTAGAGAGATCAATTTTGGAATTTCAGAATTTGAGTGTGCCTTCCTCTTGGGTTCCCTCTCAACTACACTTATCAAGGTCTTCTTCCTTATGGCGCTTCCTTTTTAACCATCCACTGTTGCTATACCTTAGGTTCTCGAATTCATATTCATAAGATCAAGGTCCAATACCTTTGGGTTCGAGTCTCTTTAGGCTTTGGGTCTAGGTTTCAAAAGGTGACGTTCTTCATCTTTGCTTCTATCCTGTTGTGTTTCAGCACCCTTATAATTCCAATCCACGCTTTCTCATGTCCGCACATATCACTTCCTCTTCTGAATCACTAGAGAACTCAAAAGTAGGGTTGAATGTGGGCTCAGTGGCAGGTGGATCGTTAGTGGTGGTTGTCAATGTGGTGTTTATAGCACTATGGTTTGGGTTGCTTGTATGTAGTCCCTAATCTTTTGCAATTTGTGACTAAAGTCCTCGTCAGACATGCAATCCCTGGAAAGGAAAAGAAAAAAATCAGACTTTAAATTAAAATAATTAACTTAAACAAAAATTCAATCCCCGGCAACGGCACCAAAATTTGATGAGTGTCGTCAGTCACAAAAATAAAACTTCCTAACTCTACTATGTAGATGGTGGAGTAAGAGTCGAATACACAGAGACTGAATTATGTAAGTTAACTATTAAATTAAAAATCTAATTTTAAGATTTAGAGAAAGAAGAAGAAATTCTAAGGGTTTAGTAAGCTATGTCTAAAATAGAAAAAAAAAAGATTATTTAATATAAAAAATGAATATCAAAAAGCTTCAGTTATGAGGTAGTTAATTATTATTGGATTTCGTGTTTATCATTGATTACAAGATATTATTGTCAATTAAATAGCCAACCGTAGCATAACAACAAGCTTTGTTACACCATCTTCCCTTACTGAGTCATTAGTTAAAACAAGCTCTTTAACTAATCTCTAACTACTTAACCTACCTAGAACAAGCTTTCTAGATGTAAGTTGTAGCAGCATTAACAATAAGAAAGATATGAGTTGACATTAGATAACAAACACATAAGCTCGGTTCATTTAATCTAAACCTTCATTCTCCTACATCCCTAGTGATTAACTCCACAAGCAATTACGGACTTATGTTTTTAATCTGGCGGTAGATTATTTAATTTAACTAAATAGTGTGCACCCTATCTAATCAAACAAACAATCGTTATAATGTGCTCAGAGAATCTTGGATATTTAATCAACAATTATATAATAGGTTTAAGAATCTCACAACATTGTTTTCCCATGAATAATCAATTTACCTCATAACTAAATGAGAAAACTACTCACTAGTCATATTCAAGATCATAAAATTCAAGTTTAAATAAAGGAGACAATTATCATGCAATAAACAATTAAACTATTAGTCTTTAATAATATCAAACAAGAAATCTATAATCAAGATTATGATCTAATAAGATTCTAACAAAACAAGAAATCACAGTCTAAAAAAAATATCAAGAAAGAAATTGTTAAAAATAATAATAATAATAATAATAATAATAATAATAATAATAATAATAATAATAATAATAATAAAAATCAGCAACTAATTAAAAATAAAGAAAAATAAAATTTTTATTAAAAACCCTAAAGAAAATCCTACGAGACTAAGAGAGGGAAGAGGGATGAGAAGGATGTGATGGATGTTGTTTATGAGACCCTTGTGCTCTTTATATAGGCCAAAGAAAGAGTTTAAAAGACTTTCCTAAGCAATGTAGGATTCAGATAAGAGTTTACTTGGGAAACAAGTAATTTGACTAGTCAAACTCTTACCTTTATCTCATCATTTTTTTACAATTATTTTCTAAGTAAAATTCCTAAGGCCTATTTTATTTAATTAATTACAGATCTAAGACATAATAAAATTAAGAAATTATCTTGTCTCAACAAAATCTTGTCTTGAACTTGCTTTGTTGGAATTTCTTCCCAATCTCGTTTTTCTGCCCAGAATTTCGTACTGATTTTGTCCAGACGTTTGACCCATCAAACGAACTCCGATTTTTATGATCTTGTACATTCCAAAAACCTAGAGAAGTCCTCTACAACTTCCATGAAGGTCACTTCTTGAGATCAGGTCACTAAGTTGGTCAATTCATCAATCTTTCAAGCTGGACAAAAAATACTACACTTTGCTCCTTTTAGCTCCTTTTTAATTCCAAATTTGATATTTAACACCTAAAACATAAAATAAACATTAGTAAGCTATTTTAGGCATAAAACATCAATAAATTAAATACATTAGCACATATAAATTAATAAAGTATCACCCTATCAATTTCTTATTTATAATTTTATATGGTTGCTGATTTCTTTAGTGATAATTATTTTGATTCTAGTTTTGTTTTTCATATTATTTGTTTAGTTCTTGCTAGTTTATAATCTTGATATTAGATTTCTTGTTTTAGATTATTAAAGATTGATATATGGATTGTCTTTTGCATGATTCTTGATATCTTTATAATATTAAACTTGAATTTTATGATCTTGAATATGACTAGTGAGTAGGTTTCTTATTCAATTACGAGGTAAATTGATTGTTCTTGGGAAAAAGAATGTTGTGAGATTTTGAGCTTATAATATAATTGTTGATTAAGTATCCAAGATTCTCTAAGCACATTTGCATGATTATTTGCTTAATTAGATAGTAGGGCCCACTATTTAATTAAATTAAATAATCTACTGCCAAATTAAAAACATAAGTCCGTAATTGCTTATGGAGTTAATCACTAGGGATGGAGGAGAATTGAGGTTTAGATTAAATGAACCAAGCTTATGTGTTTATTATCTAATGTCAACCCATATCTTTCTAGTTGTTAATGCTGCTACAACTTATATCTACAGAGCTTGTTCTAGGTAGGTTAAGTAGTTAGAGATTAGTTAAAGAGCTTATTTTAACTAACGACTTCATAAGGGAAGATGGTGTAACAGAGCTTGTTGTTATGCTACGGTTGACTATTTAATTGACAATAATATTTTGTAATCAATGATCAACATCTAAATCCAAGAATAATTAATGGTCTTGTAACTGAGCTTTTTGATATTTGTTTTTTATATTTAATAGTCTTTGCTTCCTCTCTTTTAGACATAGCTGACAAAACTTCAAAACCCTAAAATTTCTTCTTTTTTCCCTAAACTCTAAGATTAGATTTTTAATTTAATAATTAATTTAAATAATTCAGTCTCTGTGAGTTCGACCCTTGCTCCACTATCTACATAGTAGAGTTAGGAAATTTTGTTTTTGGTGACTAACGACACTCATTACTTACAGAACGAGAAATAGAAATCCTACAATACCTATTAAATAAAAAGAAATTAGGATTAAATTAAATTAAGATAAAATGGTAAGCCTAATAATACATAACTAAATAAAATAAGTATAGCAATTGGCCCAATTGCACTAGGCCCAATTTATGCAGCAGCCCAATTGCATTTTAGCCCAATACTTTGAGTCTTCAAGAAGGTTGAACTTAAGCTTGGATCATGTTGTAGAAGACTTTGTCATCCTCCATGCTCAAACTTTGTTAGGCTTTCTCTCTAGCAATATTAATGAAACCAACCAAGACTTGTTGCATTATCTTTGTTTTAGCTCTTGTCATTGGACCTCCATGGATACTCAAAGGATCACGATCATCACGAACATGACTTGGGATTTGTGAGTTGGATGGGCCTCCATCATTATGAATGCATGTTTTCAATGAGAATAATTTTATGAGAATATTTTGGTCCTCAATTGCCTTGGAAACTCTACAAATTATGGTTTTTGGCTGGTGTCACGACTCGAAGGCCATGATGTTCACTTAACACTTACCTTATTTCACTTAGAAATTTACGAACTAAATTTTTCTTTTTCCATTTATGGTTTGTATTTAGTGTTAGTGTAGTAACTAAACCAAATCTTGCCTTAATAATATTATTTCTCTAGTTATATCATAAATCTCCAGGTGAATATAATTGTTTTAGCCTCATATTCACTTATCCCAAAAGAAATGGGTCGAAAACCTCCCCTTTGTATTTTATCAATTTCCCCAGTAAATTACCTGCATTGCAAATACATTTTTAATTTTCACAATACAGCTAGCTTTAATCTCTACAATTCATACCATCATGCGTCTCATGTTTCTCAAATCCAACACAATAATAATTCCACATTTTTGCAGTTTATACGCACTTCAAAATATAATCTTATCCTGGATCGTACTCAATAATCACATAAACCTATACAATAATCCAGTGCGATCCAAAGTTACATCCCATTTTACTTCCTAGTACTATGAAAGTAAAGTTTGCAGAATTATCAAAGTGATATACAATTCGTATACCTCAAAAATACAAAAGCAAAACTCGGAGAACGTAGTCGAGTACCACAACCAAGTATTGTTCCCGAGAGAGCCTGCCTGAAGCTGGATTTCAACTAGTGTGATCTACAGATGTTAAATTAAGGGGTGAGCAATCCACGGCTCAGAAGTAGCTTAAATAAATACAAACTAGGCTCATGTCGTAAAATATGATTATACATGCATGTACCATATAAAATATCATGTATGCACTCTGCCATGAATTGCTACTCACATATAATCTATAATAGATTGTATAGGCTCATTCAAACTTTTTTCTCGCATCTTTAAATTGCACAATTTCATCTTTTTCATTACTTCCATCGATATGGTTTAGCATAAAGTAACTAACCATTTCAAATAGCACATGACGCTATATCATGATACAAATAAAGTTCAAACAATTATTTCGACTCATTGTCATATTTATAATATCCATCCTAACTAGTTATGGATACAACGTCGCAAGGCCATAGCCGTTTTATCCATTTGTCTCTTGGCATATGATCTCCAATGATTCATCAGGGCTCGTGTAGCACTTAGTCCTCAAAGGACTCTAAAGGTGGCTCCCACAGTTCTGAAGGAATCTGCGTAGCACGTATTTCCTTTGAGTTCTCTAGAGGTGGCTACATGGTCCCAAAAGAATTGGCTCTACTCAGGTTGGCCTCTTTGGTGCATGCTTTCTAATAGTTCATAGGAATTCATGCCGCACTTAGCTCTCAAAGGACTCTTGAGGTGGCTCCCACAGTTCCGAAGAAATCTATGTAGCACATAGTTCCTTTGAGTTCTCTAGAGGTGGCTCACACAGTCCCAAAAGAATTGGCTCTACTCAGGTTGGCCTCTTTGGTGCATGCTTTCTAATAGTTCATAGGAACTCGTGCAGCACTTAGCTCTCAAAGGACTCTAAAGGTGGCTCCCACAGTTTTGAAGAAATCTATGTAGCACGTAGTTCCTTCGAGTTCTCTAAAGGTGGCTCACACGATCCCAAAAGAATGGTGTTATTCGGTCGCCCTTTGGCGTATGATTTCTAGTAGTTCATCGGTACTTGTGTAGCACTTAGCTCTGAAAGGACTTTAGAGGTGGCTCCTACAGTTCCGAAGAAATCTGCGTAGCACGTAGTTCCTTTGAGTTCTCTAGAGGTGGCTCATACGGTCCCAAAAGAATTGGTTTTACTCAGACTTGCCTCTTTGGCGCATAGGTCCTAGTAATAATGTCCTAAAGTTGTTCAAGTCCTCAAGTCACATATATACATCAATTGTTATACAATTCCATTATCCTAGTTTCGATGAATACAACTAGGTGCTATTCGAGGTCTATAAGTTCAACATCGTGAGTTGTATGTATATTGTAAACTATTCATATATACATTCTCAAAGTATCATAATATATTAGCATGCTCACTTGGTGCGACTTAATTCAATCACATGCATTCCTCAAGATGTAGGCACCGACTGATAGGATGATATTTTGCAAATTATATATGTGCTAATATATTTTCTTTATTGATGTTTTATGCCTAAAAGAGCTTACTAATGTTTATTTTATGTTTTAGGTATTAAATATCAAAGTTGGAATAAAAAGAAGCTAAAAAGAGCAAAGTGCAGTATTTTCTGTCCAGCTTGAAAGATTGACGTTTTTGACCAATTTAACGACCTGATCTCAAGAAGTGGCCTTCATGGAAGTTGTAGAGGACTTCTCAAGGTTTCCAGAATGCACAAGATCGCAAAAATTGGAGTTCGTTTGGTTGGTCAAACGTCTGGACAAAATCAGTACGAAATTCTGGGCAGAAAAACGAGATTGAGAAGAAATTCCAACTAAGCAAGTTCAAGACAAGATTTTGTTGAGACAAGATAATTTCTTAATTTTATTATGTCTTAGATCTGTAATTAATTAATAAAAATAGGCCTTAGGAATTTTACTTAGAAAGTAATTGTAAAAAGATGATGAGATAAAGGTAAGAGTTTGACTAGTCAAATTACTTGTTTCCCAAGTAAACTCTTATCTGAATCCCACATTGCTTAGGAAAGTCTTTTAAACTCTTCCTTAGGCCTATATAAAGAGCACAAGGCTCTCATAAACAGCATCTCTCTTATCCCTCACATCCTTCTTAT
This sequence comes from Heritiera littoralis, assembly GCA_031772115.1. NCBI lineage: Eukaryota > Viridiplantae > Streptophyta > Magnoliopsida > Malvales > Malvaceae > Heritiera > Heritiera littoralis. The sequence goes on along the minus strand of JAPDPK010000009.1, from coordinate 4,731,334 downwards.
CCCTCTTCCCTCTTTTAGTCTTGTAGGATTTTCTTTAGGGTTTTTAATAAAATTTTATTTTTTTCTTTATTTTTAATTAGTTGCTGATTTCTTTATTATTTTTAATTCTGATTTTGTTTTCTTTATTTAAATTAATATTGTTTGTGTGTTTTTGCTTACTAGTTTATAATCTTGATTAGTAATTCTGATTTTATATTATTAAAGATTGCTTCTTTGATTGTTTCTTGCATGATATTTGTAATCTTTATAATATATAACTTGAATTTTATGATCTTGAATATGTCTAGTGAGTAGTTTTCTTATTCAGTTATGAGGTAAATTCATTGTTCTTGGGAAAAAGAATGTTGTGAGATTTTGAGCTTATAATATAATTGTTGATTAAGTATCCAAGATTCTCTGAGCACATTTGCATGATTATTTGCTTGATTAGATGGTAGGGCCCACTATTTAATTTAATTGAATAATCTACTGCCAGATTAAAAACATAAGTCCGTAATTGCTTATGGAGTTAATCACTAGGGATGGAGGAGAATTGAGGTTTAGATTAAATGAACCGAGCTTATGTGTTTGTTATCTAATGTCAACCCATATCTTTCTTGTTGTTAATGCTGCTACAACTTATATCTAGAGAGCTTGTTCTAGATAGGTTAAGTAGTTAGAGATTAGTTAAAGAGCTTGTTTTAACTAACGACTCAGTAAGGGAAGATGGTGTAACAGAGCTTGTTGTTATGCTACGGTTGACTATTTAATTGACAATAATATTTTGTAATCAATGATCAACATCTAAATCCAAGAATAATTAATTACCTTGTAACTGAAGCTTTTTCATATTTGTTTTTGATATTTAATAATCCTTGCTTTCTCTCTTTTAGGCATAGCTTATAAAACTCCAAAACCCCAAAATTTCTTCTTTCCCTAAACCTTAAGATTAGATTTTTAATTTAATAATTAACTTAAATAATTCAGTCTCTGTGGGTTCGACCCTTGCTCCGCTATCTACATAGTAGAGTTAGGAAATTTTATTTTTGGTGACTGACGACACTCATCACCGACATTTTATTCGATCTTATATATTCAGTGAGCATAAACAAGTCATAACATATAACGCACAATCACAAATAAGGTTTTATTCCATACGAATACTATTCATAATCACATCATGTCAAACTTGTACCTTACCGGGACTTACCCTCATAGTCTTTTCCAGGATATTTCACCAAACTTGATATGAAATTAGATAATTATTGAATAAGATTCTTTCATCTCTTACAAGATGATACTAATAAGGTTTATTTAACCCACTTACCTTATACCCTTAGCGAGTATCTTCCACGATCCTCCGAATTGGAAATTCACTCCTCCGCTCCAGTCAAAGTCACTACAATCATTATAATACTGTCTCAATCATTTACTCATATCATGCTAAATATCGAACTTAAAGCACATAATTTCAAACTACACACATATATTCAGGCTTAATATTATTCCTATAATTAAGATCTCATTATTACTCTGAAGAGTATATAAATATATATTTATATATATATATATTCATCCTTATATATATAAATCTTTAAATCGGGATTTAATCCTTACCTTAAAATTTCCCTTATTTGATTTAGTACCAAACATTCACATTAATGTTTCCAAATCAGTTCCTATACCAAAGTTCCATTCCTCAATTTTTTATTTAATAGTACCATTCTTCAATCAGTTTTAATAGCCCTAAACCATCTCTAATTACCCCTGTTCAGTCTCTTGCAACTTCAGCCATTAAGCAACGCCTACAATCCACTGTACAACTCATTTCCATTCCTTTTTCTCAGCCCTTAAAGCCACAAGTATCTAACCCAGCACCAAAAGGCATTGTCTCCCTTACTTCTTCCTATTCCCAGATTTTGCTATCCAAAAATGGCCACAAACAGTAGTTTCTTACCCCACGTTTCAGGCCTTTCCTCGTGTGAAGCTGATGCATTTTCGATCCTCTTTTACTCCTTTGTCCAGTCGACACTTGCAACAGCTCTTCACTACTCTCTTTCGGTTCTTGCTTCAAGGTCTCTCCCTCGATTTGTATCTCCCTCTCTCTTTTGTCTCTTTCTCACATTGCTGCAAATTTTCTTCTCCCTTTCCTTTTCTGTTTTCGTCCCCTGCTACTCACGATGGTAAGGCAGCAGCTGCACTTTCTTTTCTCTTCTTTCTCTTCCCTTCTTTCCTTTCGGCTTCACGTTTCTTTTCTTCCTGATTTGGTTCAGTTTTCAGCTCTCTCTCTCTTCCCTTTTCATCTCTTTTCCATCATTCATTTTCTTTTGTTAAGCTACCGATGGTGATGATCATGATGGACGATGATGGCTTGGTTAGTGGGGTTTGGTGGGAGGGAGTCCCATCAAACTCCACTAACATATATTTTAAACTTATTTTATTTTATCATTTTCTAATTGTTTTATCTTAGTTTATTCTAATCTCCAATATCTACATTTACATAATTTATAAATATATTTATAATATTAATATATAAATATATATTTATATATATAACTAATATATACTTATATATATATTTATTTATTTTGTTATATTCTGTACGTATAATATGTGTATATAGATATATTTCAAATATTGAATATATATTATATACATACATGTATCTACATATATATATATATATATATATATATATATATATATATATATATATATATATTCATATCAAATATATTTTTAGTGGAGATATGTGTATACATATATATTCCTCTTTTATTTTAAATTTACTTATATATATATACATATTTAATACTCACTATGTATGTGTATATATATATATATATATATATATATATATATATATATGTATTCCTTACTTATTTTATTTTAAATATTTTAATGTTCATGTACACTACATTTCCCTTAGTATACTTGTGTCTTTTGTTTTATTAAAATAAATATACATATATATTGTGGAATATATGTATCTATTTGTTCTTATATATCTCTTGTACTTATTTATAAAATTTCTAAATCATCCCAAGGTATCAATCTTTTATTGCTAAATTTACTAAACTTGAAACTTCATTCTCATTACTTGAAATAATAATAATTACAAAGTGTATCCCAGTACTTAGCTTATTCTATGTCTCTTATTTATTCACTAATATGGTACAAGGTTTTGTAGTTTTTACAGCTGGATTACAAATTGTGTTTTAAGTGTAGGGAGGCTAAGTCAATAGCAGCCGTTATGCTGCTAAAATTTCTTAGAAAATTTTCTAAAAATATCATGAAATATTTTAGTGCATTATTGAGTGAATTCCTAGCCTTACTGAAAAGCACTATTTAAATATTCACATTATCGAGTTTAATTAAAGTGAAGTTTTTAATACCTTCTTATAAGTGTTTTACAATGTATAGAAGGTTTTTCAAATGTCTTATTGCAATGTGAATATTTTATAAATAGTTTTCACCATAATATTACTGTGTTATAAATTGACCTTTGTGGACTGACTGAAGATTTCATCTATTTTTGTTAATTTCCATAAAGATGATTATACTGTTTATATACTGTTCTGAGACTGTTAGGCCCCGTATCATGCTCACACGTTATATTACTGCTACTGTCACTATGCTATTGATATTGATCCTATCTTCAGTGTCCCAATGGTCACCTGATCAGGCACACTGAGGATACCTATAGACTATGGCCATATGTCTTACGTGTTACTATTATTGTTCCCTACAGGGATTATATCATGATATATTTTGGGAGTTGCCTAGTCTCCACCATTGTTACTGTTTACTGTGTTGTTTTACTGAATCGTACCGTATTGTTTAATGAATTGTTACTATCATTGAACTGTTTATCGTACTGAATTATTTATTATACTGTTTACTGAGATTACTAAAGTGTGAAAGTGATATTTTAAAGTGAAATCAATATTATTTTCTTAAATATTTTATTTAATGGTTTTTGTATGCCATTTATGTGTTTTATTTCATATTGAAATGTATTAAATGTGATTTGTAAAACAAATCAACTACTCCCTATAGTCGCTTCTAGGTTTCGAGACACGACAGGTATTTTAAAAGACCTCCCATTACTCTATCCGGATCCCTAGCTGACTATAGTATCCTTCCTTTACTATGCCTAGTGTACTGATAGGAAATAAATGCTTTTAATGCTTATAGATTTCATAATATCAGCTCTGCATACAATTCTCTTATTGAGCACATTTCGCTCACCCCTTATTTTTCCATCTCCATAGATTACTTACAGTGACTGCATGATATACCATTCCAAGGATTTTTGGCTGCACTTTTGTTAGCCTGAGGCAGCTAGTGTTGATCCTGGAGGTATAATCATTTCCTGTATATGTTCAGACTTATTTTACAGTACTACTATATTGTAATTATGAATAGGGGATGTAAATTTTAAATGAAATACTATTATGTAAATATTTTTGTTTATGTAAATTAAAATAAATTACTTTTACAAGTGTTCACAGTTCAAGGGTTCCTTAGGGCCAATTTCCTTTCCACTTTTCAAAGTTATGGCATGTGCATTCTCTCTTGGATTAACCTCTGGTTGAGATGGCAACTTGTTGGATTCCTTGGCTTCAAGTCTGCTTAGGGAAGTAGCCATTTGGCTCATTTGACGCTCAAGGTGTGCAATTCTTTGATTGTTCTCTTGTTGATTTTGTAAAGTAGAGGCAGCAAGATTCTTTACAATTTCTTCAAGAGACATGGTTCCACTTTGGTGTTGTGTTTGGGGTGGTGGCCTCTCTTGGTATGTAGGTTTGGGAACTTGAAAATTACTTGGCCTATTGTGTGGTGGGACATATGGTGTAGACCTATTTCCATATTGCAAATTTGGGCGCTCCCTCCAACCAGGGTTGTAAGTATTGGAGTAAGTGTCATACTTACCTTGGGAAGGCCCTGGGAATCCTCCTACAGCATTAGCTTGCTCCATGGAATCTTCTTGTAAGGTTGGACACATATCAGTAGGGTGTCCTATGTTGGAGCAAACTCCACAAGCCTTGGCTTGTTGCATTTTACCTACAGCCAATTATTGCACAAGAGATGTTAGATTAGCAATTTGTTTTTCCAAAGAAGAAGTACTTACCTCGTGTGCTTGCTTAGATAGTGGTGGTGGATCACGCCTTGTATTAAATTGTTGAGAATTGGCAGCCATGTTTGCTATCAAGTTTTGGGCTTCTTGAGGAGTCTTATCCACTAAAGCTCCTCCACTAGCTGCATCTATCATACTTCTATCATGGGGTAATAGTCCCTCATAGAAATATTGGATCAATAGTTGCTCATGAATTTGGTGATGTGGGCAACTAGCACATAATCATTTAAATCTTTCCCAATATTCATAGAGTGACTCACCATTAAATTGCCTAATTCCACAAATTTCTTTGCGGATGTTGGCTGCCCTAGAAGCAGGAAAATATCTTTCCAAGAAGAGTTTCTTCATATCATCCCAAGTGTTGATGGTCCCAGAAGGTAAGTAGTAAAGCCAATCCTTGGCTGCATCTGCCAGAGAGAATGTAAAGGCCCTTAGCTTGATTTGCTCTTCACTAACCCTAGCAGGCTTCATGATGGAGCAAACAACATGGAACTCCTTTAGATGTTTGTGTGGATCTTCACCTGCAAGACCATGAAAAGTTGGTAAAAGATGTATCAAACCAGATTTTAATTCAAAAGCAACATCTAAAGTAGGATAGGTTATGCAAAGGGGTTGTTGGTACATAGTGGGTGCTGCCAACTCCTTCAAGGTTCTATTAGCGTTTTGAGCCATGGTGTCCTCTTCTGAATCACTGGAGAATTCAAAAGTGGGATTGAACGTGGGCTCGGTGGAAGGTAGATCGTTGGAAGTTGATGGTGGTGGTTGGGGCATTTGTAGCACCGCACTTTGGGTTGCTTGAATGTAATCTCTAATCTTTCGAAGTCTGTAACTAGAGTCCTCGTCAGACATGCAAACCCTACAAGGAAGAAAGAAAAGAAAATAATTAGATCTTTAAATTATAATAAACAACTTAAATAAATAACAATCCCCGACAACGGCGCCAAAATTTGATGAGTGTCGTTAGTCACCAAAAATAAAACTTCCTAACTCTACTATGTAGATAGCGGAGTAAGGGTCGAACCCACAAAGACTGAAATATATAAGTTAATTATTAAATTAAAAATCTAATCTTAAGGTTTAGGGAAAGAAGAAATTTTGGGGTTTTGGAGTTTTGTAAGCTATGCCTAAAAGAGAGAAAGCAAGGATTATTAAATATCAAAAACAAATATGAAAAAGCTTCAGTTACAAGGTAATTAATTATTCTTGGATTTAGATGTTGATCATTGATTACAAAATATTATTGTCAATTAAATAGTCAACCGTAGCATAACAACAAGCTCTGTTACACCATCTTCCCTTACTGAGTCGTTAGTTAAAACAAGCTCTTTAACTAATCTTTAACTACTTAACTTACCTAGAACAAGCTCTCTAGATCTAAGTTGTAGCAGCATTAACAACTAGAAAGATATGGATTGACATTAGATAACAAACACATAAACTCGGTTCATTTAATCTAAACCTCAATTCTCCCCCATCCCTAGTGATTAACTCCATAAGCAATTACGGACATATGTTTTTAATCTGGCAGTAGATTATTCAATTAAATTAAATAGTGGGCCCTACCATCTACTCAAGTAAATAATCATGCAAATATGCTCAGAGAATCTTGGATACTTAATCAACAATTATATTATAAGCTCAAAATCTCACAACATTCTTTTTCCAAGAACAATCAATTTACCTTGTAACTGAATAAGAAACCTACTCACTAGTCATATTCAAGATCATAAATTTCAAGTTTAATATTATAAAGATATCAAGAATCATGCAAAAGACAATCAATATATCAATCTTTAATAATCTAAAACAAGAAATCTGGAATCAAGATTATAAACTAGCAAGAACTAAACAAATAATGTAAAAACAAAACAAGAATCAAAATAATTATCACTAAAGAAATCAGCAACCATATAACATTATAAAATGGATAAAACCTAATAACCTAAGGGAAGAATCAGTTTAAATAAAGAAAAGAAAAGAAAACAATTTAATCCTAAAAACTATAAAGAAATTGCTTTACTTTGAAAAATATTAAATACAAAATTAAATATGTTTCTATTGGGAAGACTAAAAAGAAAATAATTTTATAACATAAAAGAAAGAAATCAGCAAGACCCAATGATAAAGAAAAGAAGAAAAATAAAATTTTTAAAGAAAAAGAAATCAGCAATATCAAAATTAAAAGAAAGAAAATAAAACTTTTATTAAAACCCTAAAGTGTGAAATCCCCAATTTTCATGTAATTCCTCCATGTTTGTAAAGTATTTCAATCTCATATGATTAAATGAATATGAAGTTGATGTGTAAGTGAGGCATAAATGATGTATAAATGATGTATGGAACATGTAAGAAATAAAAGAGAATTGAAAATAAAATTATCAAAGAAATAAGGTGATATCAGGAAAATAAATGGAGGATGAGACAAGAAATTAAATCAGAAATTTCATTGGTAGTTAATGGATGAGTCATATGGAAGAGGAAGTAAATTCAATGGTCAAATGAGTCAAAGAGGTAAAGCATGGCTGAGATGAATTAATGGGATAAAGCATGCATTAAATGCAAATTAGCATAGTCATCATCCCATCAGCCATCACCCAACGTCAGCCCCATTTCCAGCCCTCTCCATCGTTCCATCTCCAATTTTCCAAGTTTCCATTCAAAGCTACCTTGACAAACTCCTCATCCATCCATCGATTCTGTTAGCTTTAAATTGCAATATATATTTTGAAATGACAAAAACTTAAGTAAGCTTTAATGTTTTAATTCATATTGTAAATTTGCCTTATCACACATGATTTTCTCAATACATTTTCAAGTGATCATATTAAACTTAAGACCATGATTTAATTACATACTCTTATTGGTCTTAATACTTTGTAATGTCTTGAATATTTTAGAAAATCACTTGATGAATGTTTAGACCATGTTTTTATCTGAGAAAGTCAAGAAAAACTCCCTTAAAGCTTATAAATGTTTTGGGTTGAATTAGGATCAAAGGACATATCATTTCTAACCCAAAAGTGCAGGAAAAATGCCCTCTGGAAGAAAAGGATCGATCCCCACTGTAGCAGGATCGATCCCTTTTTGGCAGAAAGTCTTCCCAAGGTCCCTGAAGCCCAGAATCAAGATTCTGGACAAAAGGGATCGATCCCCTATGGAAAGGGATCGATCCCTTTGCACCAGAAAGCCCCCAACGGCTAGTTTCTGTGAGACATAACGGCTAGTTTCTGTTTTGGCTCCAACCAACGTCCACAAACCATCCAAGGGACTATAAATAGAGGCTTAGAAGCTAAAGGAGGGGAGAGGAACAACTAAGCAACATCTTTCATCATCTTATTCATCTTCCTCAAAGCCTCAACATCAATTCAAGAGATAAAGAGTCTTCATCTTCTATCATTCATCTATTTCTTGTATTGCTTAGCACAAACTTTGTATAGGCTTTTCATTGTGCTTAATTTCTGTAATCATTTGCCTACCTAGAGGCTTCTCTTGATTACATTATTTGTAACCCACCATTCCTTGTAAAAGGGGAGGTTTCTCTTAAGCCTTGAAAAAGAGGGAGGTTACTCTTTAGCCTAAGAAAAAGAGAGAGGTTTCTCTTGAGCCTAGAAAAGGAGGGAGGTTTCTCTTGAGCCTAGAAAAAGAGGGAGGTTACTCTTGAGCCTTGAAAAGAGGGATTGTAATCACAAATTCAAGATAGTGGATTTGGAGAAAATCCTTGGGAGCGTCTCAAGGTAGAGGACGTAGGCAAGGTTGCCGAACCTCTATAAATCAATTGTGTAAATCTCTCTTTCCTTACTCTCTTTAATTACTTGCAATTATCTCATGTTTATTGCATTAAACTTGGATTGCATGTTTGCCTAGCCTAGAGAACTTAGAAATTATTAATATAGGCTAGAGAATTTAGAAGAATCGCAAAACGAGCTTATAGTTAGTTAAAAACCAATTCACCCCCCTCTCGGTATTGCCTATAAGAGCCAACAGATTCCCTTGGGTTATTGAATGAAAATCGTTGTCACTAGACTAAGTGATATCCAAAGTTTGGTGGATTGATTTCAAGTATTGGAAGAGATCTCAAAGTTTGAGATTTTGGTTTCTAGCAAAGGTAAGAGAAGAAGATGATTTAGTCAATTTCGTTCATGATAGGAGTTGTATTGAGTTAGTACAAGATGTATATGGTGATTAATTAAAGGTCTAACTTGATATGATAATTTCAGATTCGAAGAGGTGAAAAGCGAAGGTTGATGCGCCAAGTGATTTCACGTTTTTGAAGGAATCAGGGTAGGGAATTTATGTAACGGACGTAAGGCGGCTATGTCTGCATGTTTTATGATGTTTTGACGTGGTTTGGAAAGATATACTAGTTGTTTTGTGCAGGAAAAATGACATTTTCGGACTTGTCTCCTAGTACCAATTAGGTTAGGAGCAGCCGACTGCCTAGAGACAACCAAAACACTGTTTTTTTCGAAAACTGATTCAAACCAGTCGACTGCTATGTAAGCCAGTCGACTACTATTTACCCAGAAGCATTCTGTCTCAAACCAGTCGACTACTATATGGAACAGTCGACTGCTATTTGCTAAAATGCATTCTATTTCAAAACCAGCCGACTGCCCGTAGGACCAGTCGACTGCTAATTCTCTAGAAGCATTCTGTTTGAAAACCAGTCGACTACTATATTGACCAGTCGACTGCCCCCATGTATTTTCTGAAATGAAAATAATTTTGAGAAATGAAGTTATAAAGCAGCAGCCGACTGCCTTGTGAGGCCAGTTGACTGCCATGCATGAAAAGAGCTTTCAAAGCTTATTTGATTTAAACACAAAGGTGTTTCCTGAGACAGTATATTATAAATGTTTTGAGACTATGGACTGTGTGATAATTATGCATTTCTGATGGCTGAGAGACTCTGATCAAGTCCTCAGTAATATGTATGTTAACCGAGGAACCCTAGTCCAGTCCTCAAGACCATAAGTGACACCTGACTAGTGCTCACTGTGGTATTATTAAGACATGAGAGAATCCCTGACCTCTACATGGTAAACCACTGTACTAATGCATGATTAGAGTCATATAAATGGGAATGAACAATTTATATGACGATGCAATCGCTTAAATAATTGTACATAGTCTCCATCCTATTTCAAAGGATATGTGATGTATGTTTTGAAGTAAAGAAGCATGATGTTTTAAAGAAAGTGTGTTTGCTTATACCATTGAATTAGACATGCATGGTTGCAAACAATGCATGAAAGATGTTTAAGATACATGTTTTATAATGCTTTACATGACATTATAGAGCCAAGTAGGAAAAATGCATATAGAGGCATAGCACGCTCTTTTACATATTTTTCTTACTGAGCGTAAACTCACCCCTTTACGACCATTTTTCCTACAGATTACCTGAAGTGAGCCTCGCTCCGATTAGAGGAGCTTGTTTTGGAAAGATTGCAGTGTACTTTCTTGATACGTTTCCCAGTTAGCATAGAAGGTATACTTATATGTTTATATATATAGTAAATTGAAATTCAGCTATGGTACAGTACAAGTAGTCTTTATGTATATATGATGTCGGGGATGTAAGTTAAGACGATGTATGAGATCCTGTGGAAATGGAATGATATTTATATATATCATTTTTATACTTATGGAAATTGAATAAAACCTTATGAGCTATTAGACATTTAGCTTAAGGGTAAAGAATGGATGGCACTGATGAACTAAATCAAATAATGTCGGATAAGATAATAAGAAAAAGTTAGGTGATAAGATGGAGTGACAGGGACGTCACAGATTGGTATCAGAGCGATTTGATTGGTAATTGTCAGTGTCAAGAAGCTAGAAATAGAGTATATCCCCAATTGTACTGTACTTGTCTGAATATAGATTAGGTATAACTGTTTATAGTTATACTAAAGAGCTCAATGACGATTATAATTACAGTATGAGCTCCCGAAGAAGAGGTACCAGTAGAGGAAGAGGACGGGGTCGTGAAGAAGAGCCCCCAGTTCGTCCATCTCCACCGCATAGCCCGAATACGAGCTAGCTAAAATGGAAAATCATATGGAGAACATGGCCACGATGTTCACCCAGTTTATGTCGAACTTTCAAAATGTGGCTACAAGTACCCAAGCAACTGCACCTGCTATCCCTCCTACAGAAGTACCCCCACCAGTCTCAGCTACGGAAAGGCGAGATCCTAGGGCATATTGTAGTGTGTCATTGATAAAAGAGATCTGCTGACCGCAGAGAACTGGATGAAAGCGGTCTTGAAATCCTTCAAGTACATGCCCTGCTCCGAAAGGGAGAAAGTAGGCTTAGCTGCCTATTTGTTGATTGATGATGCTGAATATTGGTGGCAAGCCACTCGAACCATGTTAGAGGCCCGATATGATGAGGTTACGTGGGATAGATTTGTGGAAGCTTTTAATGAATAATACATCCCACGCACGGATCAGAATAGGCTAAAGATTGAGTTCCTAAGCTTAACTCAAGGTACAATGACGGTGAACCAATATGAATCTAAGTTCATCACCTTGAGTAGATTTGATCCAAAGGTCCGAAGAGATGAAGGGCAGAAGATCTACCGGTTCATAGAGGGATTGAAGTCCCCTATTAGATCGAAGCTGTATCTGATGGATATCACCACGTATGGAGAGGCGGATCGTAAGGCTCAATTGTGTGAGTAGGACTATGATCTACATCATGCTGACTTCCGAGCCAAGGGTAAAGGCAAAAAACCGATGAAGCGGAAGTCGGATGAGAAAGCTCCGAGTGATAGGTATCCACATCGGAGAAGTAGACGATCTGAAGAAGTTTCGATATGTAAGTAAAATATAGAAAGATGATCCTTAAATTAGTTTAATGGTTATATGGAATTATATTGAAATTGAAGTTATGATGTTAACGATATAGGTACTCCTAAAGCTACCGAGATCAAGATAAGTGATGAGAGATCCTGATATTTCACTGGAAGTACTGCTAGCTCACCGAAGAGCACGATGCAAAGATGTGAGCAATGCGGGAAATTTCATGAATCACAACCATGCAGGTTGGCAAGTGGTGCATATTTCAAATGTGGTGAGAAGGGACACATGATTAGGGATTGCCCTCAAAGAGATCCGAGAATACCCGAGGAATCTGATAAGACCCTTAAACCGCAACCTAAGGCCACTGCTGCAGAAAGGGGGAAGAAAGCTGTGACTCAAGGACGAGTGTTTGCCATTGATGAAGAGTCTGCCGATGCCTCGTCCAAAGTAATTAAAGGTAAGATTTATCTTTTTAATATGAGTGTCACTGCATTGTTTGACCCAGGCTCTACATATTCATTTATGTCACCTAAGATTTCTATGAAAGTGCCTGTTGAGCCTAAGCCTTTATGACACTTACTGCAAATAAGCACACCTTTTAAGGAATCACTAATGGCAGAGTTAGTGTATAGAAACTGCAAGTTACGGGTAGGAGAAAGAGAATCAGTAGCTGACCTAATCCTACTAAATATGTATGGATTTGATGTTATTTTGGGTATGGATTGGTTAGCTAAGAATCATGTTATATTAGACTGTTATGCTAAGAGTGTAACCTTCTCTTCACCCGTTAACTATGTTGTAAATTTTGCAAGTGATTAATATGAAAGCATGTTTGATTTTGAATTGTTTGCAAATGAAAGTAATGGATAATATGTATGATGATGTGAAGGATTTATTGCTTATGTGGAGAACGTAGATCAGAAACGTCCCGGACTTAATGATATTCCTGTAGTCCAAGATTTTCCCGAGGTATTTCCGGATGATCTTCCAGGACTTCCTCCGGATAGGGAAGTGGAGTTTACGATTGATTTGGTGCCAGGGACTGAGCCCATTTCGAGATCTCCCTACCGGATGGCTTTGGTAGAATTGGAAGAACTGAAGAAGCAGCTTCAGGAGTTACTGGATAAGGGATTCATACGACCCAGCATATCCCCTTGGGGTGCTCCTGTGCTTTTTGTCGAGAAGAAGGACGGTAGTATGAGGTTGTGCATTGACTATCGGTGGTTGAACAAAGTGACGATCAAGAATAAGTATCCTCTTCCCAGGATAGATGACCTCTTTGATCAGCTAAAGGGTGCACAAGTCTTTTCCAAGATAGACTTGAGATCGGGATATCATCAGTTGAAGATTCGGAACGAAGATATCCCTAAGACTGCAATTAGGACACGGTATGGTCACTATGAGTTCCTAGTGATGCCGTTTGGTCTGACCAATGCACCCGCAGCCTTCATGAACCTAATGAACGACGTGTTCAAACAGTACTTGGACCAGTTTGTCATTGTCTTCATCGATGACATCTTGGTGTACTCGAGGTCTCGGGAAGAGCATGAGTAGCAATTGAAGATAGTTCTGCAAACATTCAAGGACAGAGGATTGTATGCCAAGCTAAGTAAGTGTGATTTTTGGTTGAACCAAATCTCCTTCTTGGGTCATATTATCAGTAAAGATGGAGTCTCGGTTGATCCATCGAAGATTGAAGCGGTGGTTCAGTGGGAGAGATCGAAGACTGTGACGGAGATTAGGAGTTTCTTGGGTTTAGCTGGCTACTATAGAAGATTTGTAGAGGGTTTCTCGAAACTAGCTGCTCCACTGACGCGCTTGACGCGCAAAGAGATGAAGTATGAATGGAATGAAGCCTGTGAGTGTAGCTTCCAGGAGTTGAAGCACAGGATGACGATTGCACCCATCCTCACCATTCCTAGTGGTTCAGGAGGTTTTGCGGTGTATAGTGATGCCTCAGGGCAAGGTTTGGGATGTGTGTTAATGCAGCATGGTAAGGTAGTAGCCTATGGTTCTCGACAGCTAAAGGACCATGAAAAGAACTACCCGACTCATGATTTAAAGTTAGCTGCAGTAGTATTTGCTCTGAAAATATGGAAGCATTACTTGTATGGTGAGAGATTTCAGATTTTTACGGATCACAAAAGTCTGAAATACTTGTTCTCTCAAAGAGAATTGAACATGAGGCAAAGAAGATTGCTCGAGCTTCTAAAGGATTATGATTGTGAGATCTTGTACCACCCGGGGAAAGCTAATGTGGTGGCGTATTGATGGAGATCCAAGCTCACAAAGCTCAAGTCATGTTCGTGATGATCGTGATCCTTTGAGTATCCATGGAGGTCCAATTACAAGAGCTAAATCAAAGATAATGCAACAAGCCTTGGCTGGTTTCATTGATATTGCTAGAGAGAAAGCCCAACAAAGCTTGAGCATGGAGGATGATAAAGTCTTCTACAACATGGTCCAAGCCCAAGTTCAACCTTCTTGAAGACACACAAGTATTGGGCCGAAATGCAAATTAAGCTAGATGCATATTTTATTTAGTTAAGTATTATTGGGCTGAACATTGTCTTAATTTAATTTAAGCCCAATTTCTTTTTAAATAATAGATTTTGTAAGACTTCTATTACTTGTTCTGCAAGTTAGGAGAGTAGGATTCCTATTGCTTGTGCTGCAAGTTATCTATTTGCCTATAAATAGTTATGTAACCCTTTGGGGAGAAGACAATTGATTTTAGTAATAAAATTGAGAGACTTCTTCTCTTTGGTTCTCTTGAGAACTCTTGAACTTATCAAGGTCTTCCTTGTGGCGTTCTTCTACCTTCCACCAATATATACCATAGGTTCTTGCTTTTCTAAGCAACGGGTCTTGGTCCAATACCATAGGTTCTTGTGTTTCTACACAACGGGTCTTGGTTTTACTTCTAATTTTTGTTTTCCTTTGCTGCGTTTTTAACTTGTTATTGTTTGTCTTCAAGTGTTCTTCGTCTTTTTCATTGAACCTCATCTTCTTTCGGTGAGGTTCATATCATTTGGCATCAGAGCTTAGGTTCAATTCGTGGGAGTCTCGTTTTGTTTTTTTTTTTCTTTCTTTGTCTTCTTGTCTTGGACAAACCTTGATCTTGAATCCTTTTCCAAGCCACCACTAATATTGTTTGTCCCTCAAACCTATATTCTTTACTTAGCCACAAGTAAACCCTATCTTGTTCTCCAAGCAACCAAATCCCAAAGGTTTTCTTGCTCACCAAGAAACCTTCAAAAGCTCTACATCACAAAAAGACTACTTGTTTCACAAGCCACCGTTCCCTCTCATTCCTTGCCACACAAGCTGCTACCAAAACTAGCTTGTTTTTGTCAAAAAGTTGCCTTGTTCCCCAAGTAAACCTCTTCTTATTATTTAGACTTTTTGTTTTTTTTTCTTCATTGTTCGTTTACTTTAGTAAAATATAAAAAGAAAAAAAAGAGAAAAAAAAAAAAAAGAAAAAAAAAAGAGAAAAGAAAAATCAATTCAAGAGGGGATTTATTACATCGTGTGTAGCAAGTGCAACATCAAAGGTAATTCGTGGAGGTGTGCTTCATCAAAATCTTGAGGTAGTCATTCTTTCTTGAGCTTTGAGATTTCTTATTTGCCTAATTTGAAAATTCATTGCTGCCATTCTACCCTACTGCCTAAAATTACCTTTTTGACCCTACCACATAAAAGGACAAAACTACCCCACCTTTGGTTAAACCCTACCCTAATTAAACACCAAAAACACACATATTTCCTTCAAGGTTTAGTTTCATTAGAGTCTTCTTAAGCCTTATTAAGTCTTGCAAAGTCTTGTTGAGTCTTCATTGTTTTGTTTTCCCTTGATTAAAATCTTGTGCTCAGCTTGTTTATTGTTGGTTGATAGTTGAATTCCATAAGCTGATTTTTGATTAAGTCTTGAGTTCAATATAGAACCTATAGAGAAAAGTTGTGTGAGGGAAAAAGGCAAGAGTGTGTGAGTAACATTAGTAGAGAAAAGCCATATTAAAATTGTGTGAAACACGAGTGTGTGTTACATTCTTGTGTGTATTGAGTGTAAACACGTGAGGTCATACTTGTGAGGTCCTTTTCTTTTACTAACGTTTCTTGCAGGTTACAATCATGTCTTCTAATAGTGAAAAGCTTGATTTGAGTAAGATTGAGATCATGTTCCTAGCCATGCAACAACAACTTTCGAGGATAGAATCGAAGTTGATTAAATATAATAAGTTGGATCAACATGATGTTGCCCTAGCTAAGGTAAACCAAGATAATACTTCTTATGCATGTGATAATGTTGCTCATAATAAGTTGGATAGCAATTATGAAGAAGATTTTGATGATGATTCTATGCTGCAATTAGAGGATGATGAGGATAGTATGGAATTACCCATGGATGGAAAGGAATATATAGCATGTCAAACTTTAAGTGTGCTAATGAAAGATGAGGATCAATTGAGATTAAAAGAGAGTGAGACAAAAATAGTGAGTGAAGATGAGGTTAAGCAAAAAGAGAAAACAATCAAGATTGAGTGTGATGCTTCAAGTATAGGTATCGAAGTTGTTTTAATGCAAGAGAAGCACCCCATTGCTTTCTTCAGTGAGAAGTTAAGTGGAGTTGGCCTTAACTATCCCATGTACAATAAAGAGATGTATGCATTAGTGACAACCTTGGAAACATGGCAACACTATTTATGGCCTAAGGAATTTGTCATCCAAACTGATCATGAGTCCTTGAAGAACTTGAAAGGACAAAGCAAGTTGAACAAGCGTCATGCCAAGTGGATGGAGTTCATTGAGACATTTCCATATGTGATCAAATATAAACAAGGTAAAGAAAATGTCGTGGCTGATGCATTGTCTCGAAGGTATACTCTAATCACTACTCTTAATGCAAAACTACTTGGATTTGAGTATATTAAAGACTTGTATGCTACTGATGAGGATTTTGAAAATGTGTTCATTGCATGTGAGAAAACTGGTTTTGGAAAGTTTTATAGGCATGATGGATTCTTATTTAGGGAAAATAGATTATGTGTGCCTAGGAGTTCTTTAAGAGAATTACTTGTTAGAGAAGCCCATAGTGGTGGATTAATGGGACATTTTGGAGTAAAGAAAACTTTAGATATATTGCACGATCACTTCTTTTGGCCTAATATGAAAAGAGATGTTGAAAAATTGTGTGAAAGATGTGTCACTTGTGAACAAGCTAAGTCTAGAGTTATGAATCATGGTCTTTATACTCCATTACCTATTCCTACTGCTCCTTGGACTGACATTTTTATGGACTTTGTTTTGGGGTTACCAAGAACAAAGAGAGGTAGAGATTCTGTTTTTGTTGTTGTTGATAGGTTCTCTAAGATGGCTCACTTCATTGCTTGTCACAAGACAGATGATGCAAGTAACATTGCCAATTTATTCTTCAAGGAAATTGTTCGTCTACATGGAGTTCCGAGGACCATTGTTTCTGACCGTGATGTGAAGTTCCTTAGCTACTTTTGGAAAACATTATGGGGAAAGTTAGGAACAAAGCTATTGTTTTCAACTACTTGTCATCCACAAACCGATGGTCAAACTGAAGTAGTCAATCGTACTTTGTCTACTTTGTTGAGGTCCATTATTCAAAAGAATTTGAAGAATTGGGAAGATTGTTTGCCTCATGTGGAGTTTGCTTACAATAGAAGTGTGCATTCTACTACTAGTTATTCCCCATTTGAAGTTGTCTATGGTTTTAATCCACTCACTCCATTGGATCTTTTACCACTACCTATTGAGGAGAGAGCTAGTTTGGATGAGGAAAAGAAAGTTGATTTTGTTAAGCAACTACATGAGAAGGTACGTCGAAACATTAAGAAGAGGACTGAGCAATATGCTACTCAAGCCAACAAGCATCGCAAGAAAGTTGTCTTTGAACCTGGTGATTGGGTTTGGGTACATATGCGTAAAGAGAGATTTCCTGCTCAGCGTCGCTCCAAGTTGCAACCTCGAGGAGATGGACCATTCCAAGTGATTAAGAAGATCAATGACAATGCTTATAAGTTAGATCTTCCAGGTGAGTATAATGTTAGTGCTACATTTAATGTTTCTGATCTTTCTCCCTTTGATATTGATGTAGGTGATTCTGATTTGAGGACAAATCCTTTCGAGGAGAGGGGGAATGATGGAGATCCAAGCTCACAAAGCTCAAGTCATGTTCGTGATGATCGTGATCCTTTGAGTATCCATGGAGGTCCAATTACAAGAGCTAAATCAAAGATAATGCAACAAGCCTTGGCTGGTTTCATTGATATTGCTAGAGAGAAAGCCCAACAAAGCTTGAGCATGGAGGATGATAAAGTCTTCTACAACATGGTCCAAGCCCAAGTTCAACCTTCTTGAAGACACACAAGTATTGGGCCGAAATGCAAATTAAGCTAGATGCATATTTTATTTAGTTAAGTATTATTGGGCTGAACATTGTCTTAATTTAATTTAAGCCCAATTTCTTTTTAAATAATAGATTTTGTAAGACTTCTATTACTTGTTCTGCAAGTTAGGAGAGTAGGATTCCTATTGCTTGTGCTGCAAGTTATCTATTTGCCTATAAATAGTTATGTAACCTTTGGGAGAATAGACAATTGATTTTAGTAATAAAATTGAGAGAACTTCTTCTCTTTGGTTCTCTTGAAACTCTGAACTTATCAAGGTCTTCCTTGTGGCGTTCTCTACCTTTCCACCAATATATACCATAGGTTCTGCTTTTCTAAGCAACGGGTCTTGGTCCAATACCATAGGTTCTTGTGTTTCTACACAACGGGTCTTTTTTTACTTCTAATTTTTGTTTTTCCTTTGCTGCGTTTTTAACTTGTTATTGTTTGTCTTCAAGTGTTCTTCGTCTTTTTCATTGAACCTCATCTTCTTTCGGTGAGGTTCATATCACGTATGCTCTGAGCTGGAAGCATGTAAGTATGGTGTCTTATATGATGATAAAAGAGTATGAGCTAATCGAGCAGTTTGCAAGCCTCAACCTTGATGTTAGGCCTAATGAGCAATTTGAAATGATGGCTAGTTTGAGGATTGAGCCTGAGTTAATGGACAGAATCCGAAGTGCTCAAGAGGAAGATGATAAATGCATTGAGGCTATGAATCAAATGCAGTCAGGTATGACCTCAGAATTTGATGTTAGTAGTGATGGAATTTTGAGGTTTAGGAGTTGTATATGTATTCCTAATGATGATGAATTGAAGAAGTTGATTTTGACTGAAGCTCATGCCACTAAGTACACGTTGCATCCAGGAAATACGAAGATGTATCACAATCTGATAGGATGATATTTTGCAAATTTTATATGTGCTAATATATTTGCTTTATTAATGTTTTATACCTAAAAGAGCTTACTAATGTTTATTTTATGTTTTAGGTATTAAATATCAAAGTTGGAATAAAAAGAAGCTAAAAAGAGCAAAGTGCAGTATTTTCTGTCCAGCTTGAAAGATTGACGTTTTTGACCAATTTAACGACCTGATCTCAAGATGTGGCCATCATGGAAGTTATAGAAGACTTCTCAAGGTTTCCAGAATGTCCAAGATCGAAAAAATCGGAGTTTATTTGATGGGTCAAACGTCTGGACAAAATCAGTACGAAATTCTGGACAGAAAAACGAGATTGAGAAGAAATTCCAACAAAGCAAGTTCAAGACCAGATTTTGTTGAGACAAGATAATTTCTTAATTTTAATTTTGTCTTAGATCTGTAATTATTAATAAAAATAGGCCTTAGGAATTTTACTTAGAAAATAATTGTAAAAAGATGATGAGATAAAGGTAAGAGTTTTACTAGTCAAATTCCTTGTTTCCCAAGTAAACTCTTATCTGAATCCCACATTGCTTAGGAAAGTCTTTTAAACTCTTCCTTAGGCCTATATAAAGAGCACAAGGCTCTCATAAACAGCAATCCCTCACACAGCCCTCTCCTCCCTCTTCTATTTTAGTCTTGTAGGATTTTCTTTAGGGCTTTTAATAAAATTTTATTTTTTTTCTTTATTTTTAATTAGTTGCTGACTTCTTTATTATTTTTAATTCTGATTTTGTTTTCTTTATTTAAATTAATATTGTTTGTGTGTTCTTGCTTGCTAGTTTATAATCTTGATTAGTAATTCTGATTTTGTATTATTAAAGATTGCTTCTTTGATTGTTTCTTGCATGATATTTGTAATCTTTATAATATATAACTTGAATTTTATGATCTTGAATATGTCTAGTGAGTAGTTTTCTTATTCAGTTATGAGGTAAATTGATTATTCTTGGGAAAAGTATGTTGTGAGATTCTTGAACCTATTATATAATTGTTGATTAAGTATCCAAGATTCTCTGCACATTATAATGAATTGTTTGTTTTAATTAGATAGGGTGCACACTATTTAGTTAAATTAAATAATTTACCGTCGGATTAAAAACATAAGTCCGTAATTGCTTGTAGAGTTAATTACTAGGGATATAGGAGAATCAAGGTTTAAGTTAAATAAACCGCGCTGAGTGAGTTTGTTACTTAATGTTGACTCAAATCTTTCTAGATATTAATGCTGCTATTAAAACTTAATCTTTCTAGATATTAATTCTGATTTTGTATTATTAAAGATTGCTTCTTTGATTGTTTCTTGCATGATATTTGTAATCTTTATAATATATAACTTGAATTTTATGATCTTGAATATGTCTAGTGAGTAGTTTTCTTATTCAGTTATGAGGTAAATTGATTATTCTTGGGAAAAGTATGTTGTGAGATTCTTGAACCTATTATATAATTGTTGATTAAGTATCCAAGATTCTCTGAGCACATTATAATGATTGTTTGTTTAATTAGATAGGGTGCACACTATTTAGTTAAATTAAATAATTTACCGTCGGATTAAAAACATAAGTCCGTAATTGCTTGTAGAGTTAATTACTAGGGATATAGGAGAATCAAGGTTTAAGTTAAATAAACCGCGCTGAGTGAGTTTGTTACTTAATGTTGACTCAAATCTTTCTAGATATTAATGCTGCTATTAAAACTTAATCTATAGCGCTGAGCATAGGTAAATTTTGATAGTTAGAGATTAATTAAGACGCTGAGCCTTTAATTAACAACACAGTAAGGAAAGATAGGTGTAATTGGACGCTGGGGAATTACACTACGGTTGACTACTTAATTGACAATGATCTTAAATAATCAATGATCAACATCAAAATCCAAGAATGATTGATTGCCTCGTAACTGAAGCTTTTTTGCGGTTTGTTTTTTTATATTTAATAATTCTTATTTTTTTTATTTTAGAATAGTCTCCAAAACCCCCAAATTCCTTCTTTCCCTAAACCCTAAGATTAGATTTTTAATTTAATAATTAACTTAAATAATTCAGTCTCTGCGGGTTCGACCCTTGCTCCGCTATCTACATAGTAGAGTTAGGAAATTTTATTTTTGGTGACTGACGACACTCATCACAATCTTCGCAAAGTGTATTGGTGGGCAAAGTGTCTCACATGTCAACAGGTTAAGGTAGAGCACCAAAAGCCAGCAGGATTACTGCATCCTCTGCCTATACCTATGTGGAAGTGGGAACACATTACAATGGACTTTATTATGGGATTGCCCAGAACCAAGAGGAATCATGATGGTATTTGGGTGATCGTCGATAGATTGACAAAGTCAGCTCACTTCCTGCCTATGAAGTCAACAGATACACTCAATGCTTTGGCAGATATGTATGTAAGAGATGTCGTAAGACTACACAGTGTTCCAGTGAGCATCACTTCTGATAGAGATTCCAGGTTTACTTCCCATTTTTGGGAGCATTTTCAAGAAGCCATAGGATCTAAGTTTAATTTCAGCACAGCTTTTCATCCGCAGACTGATGGACAGTTCGAGCGCACGATTTAGACTCTCGAGGATATGTTGAGGGCTTGTGCTATGGATTTTAAAGGCTCCTGGGATGACCATCTGCCATTGGCTGAGTTTGCATACAATAATAGCTATCATGCAAGTATCGGGATGGCACCATATGAAGCTCTGTATGGTAGGAGGTGCTGATCACCGATTTGGTGGGAAGAAGTGGGCGAGCGCAAGTTGTTGGCTCCAGATCTAGTCGAGCAAGCCTCAGAAGATGTTAAGTTGATTTGTCAAAGGCTTAAGACAGCTCAGAGTAGACAAAAGAGCTATGCAGATGCTCGACGGAGGCCACTTGAGTTTAGGGTTGGAGATTATGTATTTTTGAAAGTTTCTCCATCCAAAGGAATCATGAGATTTGGCCGGCGAGGTAAGTTAAGTCCTCGTTACATTAGTCCATTTGAGGTCTTAGATCGAGTAGGCGATGTTGCCTATAGATTGGCATTACCTCTAGAGCTATCGGGGGTACATAATGTGTTTCATGTATCGATGCTTCGGAAGTATAATCCAAATCCGTCTCATGTCATAGAGTATGAACCCTTGGAGATAAGGGAAGATATGAGCTATGTAGAGAAGCTGATTCGGATTTTGGACAGAAAAGAAAAAGTTTTGAGGTCTAAGACGATCCCGTTAGTGAAAGTTCTCTGGCAATACCATACGATGGAAGAAGCTACATGCGAGCTAGAGAGCTTAATGAAGGAAAGGTACCCAGAGTTGTTTACATGATAAGCTAATCCAAATTTGGAGGACCAAATTTTCTAAGGTGGGGAAGATGTGAAATCCTCAATTTTCATGTAATTCCTCCATGTTTGTAAAGTATTTCAATCTCATATGATTAAATGAATATGAAGTTGATGTGTAAGTGAGGCATAAATGATGTATAAATGATGTATGGAACATGTAAGAAATAAAAGAGAATTGAAAATAAAATTATCAAAGAAATAAGGTGATATCAGGAAAATAAATGGAGGATGAGACAAGAAATTAAATCAGAAATTTCATTGGTAGTTAATGGATGAGTCACATGGAAGAGGAAGTAAATTCAATGGTCAAATGAGTCAAAGAGGGAAAACATGGCTGAGATGAATTAATGGGATAAAGCATGCATTAAATGCAAATTAGCATAGTCATCATCCCCATCAGCCATCACCCAACGTCAGCCCCATTTCCAGCCCTCTCCATCGTTCCATCTCCAATTTTCCAAGTTTCCATTCAAAGCTACCTTGACAAACCCCTCATCCATCCATCGATTCCCTTAGGTTATTGAATGAAAATCGATCCTTGTCACTAGACTAAGTGATATCCAAAGTTTGGTGGATTGATTTCAAGTATTGGAAGAGATCTCAAAGTTTGAGATTTTGGTTTCTAGCAAAGGTAAGAGAAGAAGATGATTTAGTCAATTTCGTTCATGATAAGGAGTTGTATTGAGTTAGTACAAGATGTATATGGTGATTAATTAAAGGTCTAACTTGATATGATAATTTCAGATTCGAAGAGGTGAAAAGCGAAGGTTGATGCGACAAGTGATTTCACGTTTCTGAAGGAATCAGGGTAAGGAATTTATGTAACGGACGTAAGGCGGCTATGTCCGCATGTTTTATGATGTTTTGACGTGGTTTGGAGAGATGTACTAGTTGTTTTGTGCAGGAAAAATGACATTTTGGAACTTGTCTCCTAGTACCAATTAGGTTAGGAGCAGCCGACTGCCTTAAGTAGCAGCCGACTGCCTAGAGACAACCAAAACGCCATTTTTTCGAAAACTAATTCAAACCAGTCGACTGGTATGTAAGCCAGTCGACTGCTATTTACCCAGAAGCATTCTGTCTCAAACCAGTCGACTGCTATATGAGACAGTTGACTGCTATTTGCTAAAATGCATTCTGTTTCAAAACCAGCCGACTACCTATAGGACCAGTCGTGATGGAGACCCATCAAGCTCACACAGCTCAAGTCATGTTCGTGATGTTCGTGATCCTTTGAGCATCCATGGAGGTCCAATTACAAGAGCTAAATCAAAGATAGTGCAACAAGCCTTGGCTGGTTTCATTAATATTGCTAGAGAGAAAGCCCAACAAAGCTTGAGCA
Organism: Heritiera littoralis; assembly: GCA_031772115.1. NCBI lineage: Eukaryota > Viridiplantae > Streptophyta > Magnoliopsida > Malvales > Malvaceae > Heritiera > Heritiera littoralis. The sequence goes on along the minus strand of JAPDPK010000009.1, from coordinate 4,707,413 downwards.
TGGAGGATGATAAAGTCTTCTACAACATGATCCAAGCCCAAGTTCAACCTTCTTGAAGACACACATACAAGTATTGGGCCAAAATGCAATTAGGTTGGATGCATATTTTATTTAGTTAATTATTATTCGGTTGAACATTGTCTTAATTTAATTTAAGCCCAATTCCTTTTTAAATAATAGATTTTGTAGGATTTCTATTTCTTGTTCTGCAAGTTAGGAGAGTAGGATTCCTATTGCTTGTTCTGCAAGTTTGCTATTTCCTATTCTACAAGTTAGGAAAGTAGGATTCCTATTACTTGTGCTGCAAGTTTGTTATTTGCCTATAAATAGTTATGTAACCCTTTGGGGAGAACACAATTGATTTTAGTAATAAAATTGAGAGACTTCTTCTCTTTGGTTCTCTTGAGAACTCTTGAACTTATCAAGGTCTTCCTTGTGGCGTTCTTCTACCTTCCACCAATATATACCATAGGTTCTTGCTTTTCTAAGCAACGGATCTTGGTCCAATACCATAGGTTCTTGTGTTTCTACACAACGGGTCTTGGTTTTACTTCTAATTTTTGTTTTCCTTTGCTGCATTTTTGACTTGTTATTGTTTTTTTCTTCAAGTGTTCTTCGTCTTCTTCATTAAACCTCATCTTCTTTCGGTGAGGTCCATATCAAGTCGACTGCTAATTCTCTAGAAGCATTCTGTTTGAAAACCAGTCGACTGCTATATTGACCAGTCGACTGCCCCCATGTATTTTCAGAAATGAAAATAATTTTGAGAAATGAAGTTATAAAGCAGCAACCGACTGCCCTGTGAGGCCAGTCGACTGCCATGTATGAAAAGAGTTTTCAAAGCTTATTTGATTTAAACACAAAGGTGTTTCCTGAAACAGTATATTATAAATGTTTTGAGACTATGGACTGCGTGATAATTATGCATTTCTGATGGCTGAGAGACTCTGATCAAGTCCTCAGTAATATGTATGTTAAGCGAGGAACCCTAGTCCGGTCCTCAAGACCATAAGTGACGCCTGACTAGTGCTTACTGTGGTATTATTAAGGCAGGAGAGAATCCCTGACCTCTACATGGTATACCACTGTACTAATGCATGATTGGAGTCATATAAACGGGAATGAACGGTTTATATGACGATGCAATCGCTTTAATAATTGTACATAGTCTCCATCCTATTTCAAAGGATATATGATGTATGGTTTGAAGTAAAGAAGCATGATGTTTTAAAGAAAGTATGTTTGCTTATACCATTGAATTAGACATGCATGATTGCAAACAATGCATGAAAGATGTTTAAGATACATGCTTTATAATGCTTTACATGACATTATAGAGCCAAGTAGGAAAAATGCATATAGAGGCATAGCACGCTCTTTTACATATTTTTCTTACTGAGTGTAAACTCACCCCTTTACGACCATTTTTCCTACAGATTACCTGAAGTGAGCCTCGCTCCGATTAGAGGAGCTTGTTTTGGAAAGATTGCAATGTACTTTTGATATGATGATATTTTGTGAATTTTATATGTGCTAATATATTTTGTTTATTGATGTTTTATGCCTAAAAGAGCTTACTAATGTTTATTTTATGTTTTAGGTATTAAATATCAAAGTTGGAATTAAAAGAAGCTAAAAGGAGCAAAGTGCAGTATTTTCTGTCTAGCTTGAAAGATTGACGTTTTTGACCAATTTAATGACCTGATCTCAAGAAGTGGCCTTCATGGAAGTTGTAGAGGACTTCTCAATGTTTCCCGAATGTCCAAGATCGCAAAAATCAGAGTTCATTTGATGGGTTAAACGTCTGGACAAAATCAGTACGAAATTCTGGACAGAAAAACGAGATTGAGAAGAAATTCCAACAAAGCAAGTTCAAGACCAGATTTTGTTGAGACAAGATAATTTCTTAATTTTATTTTGTCTTAGATCTGTAATTAATTAATAAAAATAGGCCTTAGGAATTTTACTTAGAAAATAATTGTAAAAAGATGATGAGATAAAGGTAAGAGTTTGACTAGTCAAATTACTTGTTTCCCAAGTAAACTCTTATCTGAATCCCACATTGCTTAGGAAAGTCTTTTAAACTCTTCCTTAGGCCTATATAAAGAACACAAGGCTCTCATAAACAGCAATCCCTCAAATCTCTCTTATCCCTCTTCTCTTTTAGTCTTGTAGGATTTTCTTTAGGGTTTTTAATAAAATTTTATTTTTTCTTTATTTTTAATTAGTTGCTGATTTCTTTATTATTTTTAATTCTGATTTTGTTTTCTTTATTTAAATTAATATTGTTTGTGTGTTCTTGCTGCTAGTTTATAATCTTGATTATTAATTCTGATTTTATATTATTAAAGATTGCTTCTTTGATTGTTTCTTGCATGATATTTGTAATCTTTATAATATTAAACTTGAATTTTATGATCTTGAATATGTCTAGTGAGTTGTTTTCTTATTCAGTTATGAGGTAAATTAATTATTCTTGGGAAAAGCATGTTATGAGATTCTTGAACCTATTATATAATTGTTGATTAAGTATCCAAGATTCTCTGAGCACATTATAATGATTGTTTGTTTGATTAGATAGGGTGCACACTATTTAGTTAAACTAAATAATCTACCGCCAGATTAAAAACATAAGTCCGTAATTGCTTGTGGAGTTAATCACTAGGGATGGAGGAGAATTAAGGTTTAGATTAAATGAACCGAGCTTATGTGTTTGTTATCTAATGTCAACCCATATCTTTCTTGTTGTTAATGCTGCTACAACTTATATCTAGAGAGCTTGTTCTATGTAGGTTAAGTAGTTAGAGATTAGTTAAAGAGCTTGTTTTAACTAACGACTCAGTAAGGAAAGATGGTGTAACAGAGCTTGTTGTTATGCTACGGTTGACTATTTAATTGACAGTGATATTTTGTAATCAATGATCAACATCAAAATCCAAGAATGATTGATTGTCTCATAACTGAAGCTTTTTGCTATTTGTCTTTGATACTTAATAATCCTTGTTTTCTTTATTTTAGAATAGTCTCTAAAACCCCCAAACTTCTTCTTTCCCCAAATCCTAAAATTAGATTTTTAATTTAATAATTAATTTAAATAATTCAGTCTCAGTGGGTTCGACCCTTGCTCCGCTATCTACATAGTAGAGTTAGGAAATTTTATTTTGGTGACTCACGACACTCATCAACTTTCTTGATACGCTTCCCAGTTAGCATAGAAGGTATACTTATATGTTTATATATATAGTAAATTGAAATTCAGCTATGGTACAGTACAAGTAGTCTTTATGTATATATAATGTCGAGGATGTAAGTTAAGACGATGTATGAGATCCTGTGGAAATGGAATGATATTTATATATATCATTTTTATGTTTATGGAAATTGAATAAAACCTTATGAGCTATTAGACATTTAGCTTAAGGGTAAAGAATGGATGGCACTGATAAGATAATAAGAAAAAGTTAGGTGATAAGATGGAGTGACGGGGACGTCAGATAAAGAAAACCTTACAAAAGACTAAGAGGGAAGAGGGAGGAGAGGGATGTAAGGGGGTCTGTTTATGAGAGCCTTGTGCTCTTTATATAGGCCTAAGGAAGAGTTTAAAAGACTTTCCTAAGCAATGTGGGATTCAAATAAGAGTTTACTTGGGAAACAAGTAATTTGAATAGTCAAACTCTTACCTTTATCTCATCATCTTTTTACAATTATTTTCTAAGTAAAATTCCTAAGACCTATTTTTATTAATTAATTACAGATCTAAGACATAATAAAATTAAGAAATTATCTTGTCTCAACAAAATCTGGTCTTGAATTTGCTTTGTTGGAATTTCTTCTCAATCCCGTTTTTCTACCCAGAATTTCATACTGAATTTGTCCAGACGTTTGACCCACCAAACGAACTCCAATTTTTGCAATCTTATGCATTCCAGAAACTTTGAGAAGTCCTCTACAACTTCCATGAAGGCCACTTCTTCAGATCAGGTCGTTAAATTGGTCAAAAACGTCAATTTTTCAAGCTGGACAGAAAATACTGCACTTTGCTCTTTTTAGCTTCTTTTTATTCCAACTTTGATATTTAATACCTAAAACATAAAATAAACATTAGTAAACTCTTTTAGGCATAAAACATCAATAAAGAAAATATATTAGCTCATATAAAATTTATAAAATATCATCCTATTAGCTTTTGAAGGTTTCTTGGTGAGCAAGAAAACCTTTGGGATTTGGTTGCTTAGTAAACAAGATAGGGTTTACTTGGTGGCTAAGTAAAGACAATAGGTTTGAGGGACAAACAATATTAGTGGTGGCTTTGAAAAGGATTCAAGATCAAGGTTTGTCCAAGACAAGAAGACAAAAAAAAAACAAAAACGAGACTCCCACGAATTGAACCTAAGCTCTGATACCAAATGATATGGACCTCACCGAAAGAAGATGAAGTTCAATGAAGAAGACGAAGAACACTTGAAGAAAAGCAATAACAAGTTAAAAACGCGGCAAAGGAAAACAAAAATTAGAAGTAAAACCAAGACCCATTGTGTAAAAACACAAGAACCTATGGTATTGGACCAAGACCCATTGCTTAGAAAAGCAAGAACCTATGGTATATATTGGTGGAAGGTAGAAGAACGCCACAAAGAAGACCTTGATAAGTTCAAGAGTTCTCAAGAGAACCAAAGGGAAGAAGTCTCTCAATGTTACTACTAAAATCAATTGTGTTCTCCCCAAAGGGTTACATAACTATTTATAGTCAAATAGCAAACTTGTAGCACAAGTAATAGGAATCCTACTTTCCTAACTTGCAGAATAGGAAATAGCAAACTTGAAGAACAAGCAATAGGAATCCTACTCTCCTAACTTGCAGTGCAAGAAATAGAAATCCTACAAAATCTATTATTTAAAAAGGAATTGGCCTTAAATTAAATTAAGATAATGTTCAACCAAATAATACTTAACTAAATAAAATATGCATCTAGCCTAATTGCATTTTGGCCCCAATACTTGTGTGTCTTCAAGAAGGTTGAACTTGAGCTTGGATCATATTGTAGAAAACTTTATCATCCTCAATGCTTAAGCTTTGTTGGGCTTTCTCTCTAACAATTTTAATGAAGCCTGCCAAGGCTTTTTGCATTATCTTTGATTTAGCTCTTGTAATTGGACCTCCATAGATGCTCAAAGGATCACGATCATCACAAACTTGACTTAAGCTTTGTGAGCTTGGGTCTCCATCAGCCAACCTACTAGGAAAAGGAGGAAGGTAAGTACCAACATTAAAAGGGACACGTTTTTCACTTACCTTGTCAAAATCTCTATAAAGAGGGGTGTGAGACCCGATTTTATTATACTTTATAGCATATTGTAAATGATGGATAACCGAAATAAATTATTAAGTGGAATTAAATAAATATTGAATATGAATTTCCTTTTTACATTATGGGATTTTTGGAATTTTAATTTACAATATGGTATATATGGATGAGGACTAAACATTATGGGATAGAACTTTCAAAAGAAAGGAGACAAGAAACCTAGAATCACGTCAACTACATGGCTGCTACATGTACTCGGTGTTGCATTTGATTTGATTTAATTTTTGATGAAAAATAAGTGGATAAACGAGCTAGCAAAAGAGATCAAGAGAAGTCAACAAAAATGTGTTGCCAAGTATAGATGGCAAGTGTTTTATTTCTACTTCATACGAGATGTTGAGTTTAAGCATGAATCTTATACAATACAATTCCAAGTTAAAGATATACAATAATGAGAAGTGAATATGTAAAATAAGGAAAAGAAATGCTTATTGGATGGCATAGATAGAAGTCAATAAAGGAGCAGCAAAAGTGGACTTCCACGCCACTTTGCTGCTCATACATGTCCCTCTTCAGCTTTGTTTAAGGCTGTTAGGCTATAAAGTTAAGATAGAAAATGGTACTTAAAGATAAGGTAATTACAGCTAGCATGTAAGAGGAAATTTCGGTTGATAAATAAGCAAAGAAAGAGTGAAGAGCAAGGATAAACCGAATGGTCCAGCAAAGTCAACACCAACTTTGCTGCTATTACACGGCTTTTCCCTATTTTGTTAAGGCTGGAAGGCGAAGAATTTAATAGTATAAAGACAATATAGGAGATGCTTAAGGAAAAAGAGTCAACAATTGTGTCTAAGTATAATGGAACTTAGAGAGGAAGATTAGAGGAAGGGTGGACTTTATCGGCTGAAGTAGTGGTAAGCCAACAAAGTCAATAACGTATAAGGAAAAAAAAAAAGGGAACCAGTCGATTTCTTGTGTTAGGAATTTCTCCATGCATTAACACACTACAAGACAAGAGAATTGATGAGGGAAGAAGCTAAGGGAACATGCAGCAAAGGGGTATTGAGTAACATGAATATAAAGAGGAGTTATGGGATCGAATACCCCAGCAAATTTCATGTTTCTCTCGATCCATTCTGCTGTACGCCAGCCTTGATGGTGTAGCTGGAAGCTGATTGCTTTGCTCTTGTTTTCTAGGGAGTCGTAGTATAAAATTCATTTCCCTAGCTAGCTAACTACCTAACCCTCTTTGCTAAATCTCCCTTTCATCTCAAGACCACTTAAAAACAATGAGAGAAGGGGACTGACGTGGAACTAGAACACTACACTGTCTAGTGTTGAGAGATTCGGTTAAGGTAAGCTAGTAAATCCTTATGGCTTTCTCAATATTCTGTGGTAGATATCTATGATCTAAAATAGGATAATCATGGATATAGCATGGTTTCTAAGCACTCTTTATTGAATGTGGAAATAGAATCAAAATCATGTTAATGACAAGGAAGATTCGGTTGGCATGAAAGTATGTAGCAAGTTAACATGACTGAATTTCTTACTGGTTGGGGACGTTAATGGCTAAACATAAACTGCTGTGTTATGCATATGTAACGTGAGTAGATGAAAGACGATGGGCGAATGTGACTATCCAATTGCTCGCCAAATAGGCGAGCAAAGAAATTAGGATACTCACCCAAGGGATGAGGCGAGCTTAATGAAATGCATAAATCGACGATATACATGTTCACCAACTTTGGAAAAATCAGAATGATCACCCGAATGGGCTAGGCCGTATGATCGCCCAAAATGCATGGAAATTATGATCTCCAAAAGAGCGAGAATAGGTGAGGGTATAGGATCGCCTAAATGGAACGACGTGTGATCGCCTAAAAGGACGAGAATGGCGACTATTGTGATCGCCCATGTGGAATGTTAGTGATCGCCAATGAGGCGAGTAGGAAATAAAGAACTCGCCAAGTTGAAAGTGCTTGTCCAAGTTGGCGAGAATCTCACCTTAGAGTTATAAAGCAAGAGAGAATGGCATGAAGAATAGCCATTTTAGCTGTGGGACTTACTTATAATTTGATAGGAATCATAGCTTAAAGATACAAGGATAATTAAGCTAATGAGTTGATACAATGATTTTGCAGCCGGGAATTGAGAATTTACAAAGGCGAGCGGAAAGCCAGGCTTCGTAAGACCAGGTAAGGGAGTAGTATGTGAAGTGAAATGCATGTCTTGTGGAGTAAAATGTTATAAAAATATTGAGAAAATATTTTGGTTTATGACATGCATTAGTTTGATAAATTGTTTTGATTTGGGCGAGCTACAAAGCTGACCCCTTTGTGATGTTTTGGGCGAGCCAAAGATAGGCAACCCCTTTGTGATGTTTTGGGCGGGCGACCCCTGTTTTAATAAAATCCGGGCGAGCTACAGAGCCGACCCCTTTGTGATGTTTTGAGTGACCCAAAGAAAGGCGACCCTATTTTAATAAAAATTTCGGGCGAGCCAAAGAAAAATGACTCATGTTTTAATAAAAATGGATCATATGGGTGAGCCGTAAAGGGCAAGTTGACCATGGACATACCGCATTGGGCGAGCTGACCATGGGGCAACGCCATAATGGGCGAGCTGACCATGAGGCAACGCCATAATGGGCAAACTGGCCATAGGCAAGCCATAATGGGCGAACTGACCATAGGCAAGTTGACCATGGGCGAGCCAATTTAACTCATATTTTCTCACGTAAATTTTTATGAAAATTCTGGCTGTGTTATTATGTTGTAAACAAAAAATATAAAACCTTTTTGGGAAATAAATCATTTTAAGAAAATGATGAAATTTGTGAAATAATTCCTTAAAGGTTCTTTATGAGATATAAAGTGATTTTTGAGACTTTAGGCCCCGAGTTTTGTGCATTACTATTTCATGAGGCTGATTGACCTGCCAAGTCATCAGAGGTCTCGAGGTCACCTAGCAAGTGTACCCGAGGACCATCCAAAGATTGTGGCCATAGATCTACTGCATCCCTGGGAGGATGATTACTATGTTCCTTTGGGGAACGATGATAGCATGATTTAATTGTAGGGTGATGCCTAGTCTCAACTTATCGATTTCTGTTTACTGTTTTCTATACTATAATATAAACTGTTTAGCTAGTGATTTAAATATTAAAGACTGGTTACTATATCCACTGTTTTCCTACTGGGTATGTTGTTAGGAAAAATAAACGTTTTGTGGAATATAATTTTTTTTTTATAAAGCAGCATACACCTTCCTTACTGAGCACGTTGTCGGTCACCTCTTATTTTCCACTCCACAGATTGTTGATCTTGGATTAAGAGAATTACCTTCCAAAGATTATCGACTACTAGAGTCAGCAGATTTTTAATATCGAAGGTATATGATTTTCTTTTATATATTCAGTGAATTTGTACAGTACTACTTTGAGTAGAAGGGAATGTGTATATATATATATATCTTAAGGAAATAATGTAACAATGCATATTTTCATATTGGTACGATGAATAAGAGTACTAATTTTAGAAAAGTGATTAACGGATGGTTAAGCATCATAGACAGCCCAACCGGTAAGTAAGTGAGATTTATAAGTAAATATTATGTTATATTGTAGATTCGGGTTGTTACAAGGGGGGAGATTGACAATTTATGTAGTGGAGCCTTAATGTTGACCTCTTCATATGCATTCTCCTTGGATCCAATTTCCTTCCCACTCCTCAAAAAGATGGCACTCACATTCTCCCTTGGATTCACCACAGGTTGAGAAGGCAACTTGTTTGACCATTAGGCTTCAAGTTTGCTTATGGCAGTAGCCATTTGGCTCATTTGACGCTCAAGGTGTGAAATTCTTTGATTATTCTCTTGTTGATTTTGTAAAGTAGAGGCAACAATGTTCTTTACAATTTATTCAAGAGACATGGTTCCACTTTGGTGTTGTGTTTGGGGTGGTGGCCTCTCTTGGTATGTAGGTTTGGGGACTTGGAAATTATTTGGCCTGTCGTGTGGTGGGACATATGGTGCAGACCTATTTCCATATTGCAAATTTGGGTGGTCCCTCCAACTAGGGATGTAAGTATTGGTGTGAGGGTCATACTTACCTTGGGAAGGACCAAGGAATCCTCCTACAACATTAGCTTGCTCCATGGAATCTTCTTGTAAGGTTGGACACATATCAGTAGGGTGTCCTATGTTGGAGCAAACTCCACAAGCCTTGGCTTGTTGCATTTTACCTACAGCCAATTTGTTGCACAAGCGATTAGCAATTTGTTTTTCCAAAGAAGAAGTATTTACCTCGTGTGCTTGCTTAGATGGTGGTGGTGGATCACGCCTTGTATTAAATTGTTGAGAATTGGTAGCCATGTTTGCTATCAAGTTTTAGGCTTCTTGAGGAGTCTTATGCACTAAAGCTCCTCCATTAGCTGCATCTATCATACTTCTATCATGGGTAATAGTCACTCATAGAAATATTGGATCAATAGTTGCTCATGAATTTGGTGATGTGGGCAATTAGCACATAATCGCTTAAATCTGTCCCAATATTCATAGAGTGACTCGTGTGACATCCTCGTCGCTACCAATTTACATATAACTTTTTCTTTCACATACAACTTGGTTAGACTCGTTCGTCAATGTCCTTCTTTATTCTTCTTATGCTTGCTATTAAATAGCTCAGCATAAAGGTTTTAAATTCAAGTAAAGCATAATTATTATATTTATACATATCATTTCAAAGCACAGGATCTTACACAACTTACATCACCTAAATCCCCCAAAATCTTATAGACATCACTATACTGTAGCACTGTCTGATTTACATCATTACATAAGTATACCTTCAAGAAGTTTAGGAAGCGTGCCTCGAAAGAATAAGATCCAACATGCTCTTCTATCGAGAGCGAGGGATCACTTCAAGTAGTCTGAAATATAGTTGGAAAGGAGTGAGTTTACGTTCAGTAAGAAACATATGTAAAGAGCGTACTATGCCTCTGTATGCAGTTTTCCTGCTTGGCTCTATAATTTCATGTAAAACCATCATAAAGCATATATCATATACTTTCTTCAAGTATCATATACAAGTAAAATCAAGTAATTCAAATACTTTCAATTTCTATATTCATTTGAAATTACATATGCAAATATTTCTTTTCTTCAAATACTTTCACGGATCTCAAATCACGTGAAATCACATGTACAGATATCTTTCAAATAACATGGAGACTATTAGCATTTCAACAGAATCATGCACTAAATAAATCTCATCAAGGATACAACAAATATATCCCGTAAGGGATAATTCCGAGAGATGTCAAGTAAGTGGCGTACCTTCGTAGGGGCCAGGAATCCTCCCTTAGCCAAACATATAACAGAGACAATTGGCCAAATGTCGATAGGCCATGATGAACACTAGTCAGGTGACATCTATGGCACTGAGGACTGGACTAGAGCTCCCCAGTCAAGTACATACAGATAGTGCATAATCATCAAATAGTTCATATTCTCAAAATATTTGTCATATAGCTTTTTGCAATGACAATTATACTTTTCTAAAATAGGCTTTAAACCTTTTTTGTTTCAATGGGACAGTCGACTGGTTTTGAAGGGCAGTTAGCTGCTATCACATAACTAGATTTATCGAAATTATTTTATTTTAAAATTTTGATATTTCAAAATTCTGAAAACACATGGGGTAGTCAACTGGTCCCATATAGCAATCGACTAGTTTTGAAACAGAATGCTTCTGAAAACAAGGTAGTCGATTGGCTCTATAGGCAGTCGGTTGGTTTCTCAAACAAAATGCTTTTTAAGTAAATAGCAGTTGACTGTTTTGACACAGAATGCTTTCTGGAAAATAGCAGTTGACTGACTTATATAGTGGTCAATTGGTTTGCATCAGTTTTCAGAAAATCTACACTCTGGTTGTCTCTAGGCAGTCGACTGCTACTTAAGGCAGTCGACTGCTCTTGGCAATTTGGTAACTAGGTGTAAAACCCAAAATTGACATTTCTTGCACTTAAATCAGCTTGTACTTCATCCCAAAACATTCAAAACGTGCGAACATAGCCACTCTATGTCCGTTACATACATTCCTTACCTCAATTAACCCCACAATGGAAATCACTTGGTTGCACCAAATTCTTTTCCTTTCAATTCCTTAAAGCTACAATTATCATAAAAATCAAACCTTTAAGAAACCTTTATAAATATATTCTACCAACTTTACACAACTCCAAACTATGGACAAACTCAACTAGAACCACTTTAATCTCTTACCTTTGCTAGTCACCAAAATGATAGAAATTTATATCTCTTCAATCCCTTTGATTCAGCCTTTCATATTTAAGGTATAGCTTTAGCTAGTGACAAGGAACGATTTTTGTTTAAGGAGCTCGTTGATTCGATGGAGGAACAAGGTAGTTTGTCAAGGTAGCAAAAATGGAAACTTGGAGAAATTTGGAGGAAGAACGAGATGGCTGCCGACTTGAAGAGGGAGAAGATGACAATGTCAAGCTCATTTAATGCTTCTTTATCCCTTTTCATGTCAGCCATTATTCCTTTGACCATCTTAATTTCTCCTCTTCCATGCATATGCCACATGTCCTTAATTACAAAAATCTGATATTAATTGTTTTCCCATACTTCAATTATTCTTACAATATCAAAATTAATCCCTTGACTATTTGACTATCAATTCCATTTATTCCACATATGTCTCATATGTTATTTTTGTATCCAAATCTCATATTTATTTAAATTATTCAAATTGGAATTACTTTACAATTATGGGAAATTTATATGAAATTGGGGATTTCACAACTCGCCATTAAATTCCCTAATTCCACAAATTTCTTTGCAGATGTTGGCTGCCCTAGAAGCAAGAAAATATCTTTCTAGGAAGAGTTTTCTCATCTCATCCCGGGTGTTGATGGTCTCAAAAGGTAAGTAGTAAAGCCAATCCTTGGCTGCATCTACCAGAGAGAATGGAAAGGCCCTCAGCTTGATTTGCTCTTCACTAACCCCAGCAAGCTTGATGATTGAGCAAACCACATGGAATCCCTTTAGATGTTTGTGTGGATCTTCACCGGCAAGACCATGAAAAGTTGCTCAAAAGTAGGGTTGAATGTGGGCTCAGTGGGAGGTGGATCATTAGTGGTGATTGGTGGTGGTTGTCGATGTGGAGTTTGTAGCATTGTGCTTCGGGTTGCTTGTATGTATTATGGTAATGTCGCAGGTACCAATAATAAATTACTTTACTTAAACCTATAGATAGGGCAAGTAAAGGTCGATCCCACAGAGATTATTTTATTTAAGTTAATTATTTAAATTAAATACCTAACTATTATTTAAAGAGAGAAAAGAGATTTGGAGGGTTTCAATTAAACTATAATACTTAAGAAAATAATCAGACAAGTAAATAAATTAGAAAATATCAAATATCACAAAACTTCAATTATAAGGTAATTAATTATTCTTGGATTTAGATGTTGATCATTGATTATAAAATATTATTGTCAATTAAATAGTCAACCATAGCATAACAACAAGCTCTGTTACACCATCTTCCCTTAGTGAGTTGTTAGTTAAAACAAGCTCTTTAACTAATCTCCAACTACTTAACCTACCTAGAACAAGCTCTCTAGATATAAGTTGTAGCAACATTAACAACTAGAAAGATATGGATTGACATTAGATAACAAACACATAAGCTCGATTCATTTAATCTAAGCCTCAGTTCTCCTCCATCCCTAATGATTAACTCCATAAGCAATTATGGACTTATGTTTTTAATCTAGCAGTAGATTATTTAATTAAATTAAATAGTGGGCCCTACTATCTAATCAAGCAAATAACCATGCAAATGTGCTAAGAGAATCTTGGATACTTAATCAACAATTTTATTAGAAGCTCAAAATCTCCCAACATTCTTTTTTCCAAGATCAATTTATCTTGTAACTGAATAAGAAGCCTACTCACTAATCATATTCAAGATCATAAATTTCAAGTTTAATATTATAAAGATATCAAGAATCATGCAAAAGACAATCAATATATCAATCTTTAATAATCTAAAACAAGAAATCTAGAATCAAGATTATAAACTAGCAAGAACTAAACAAATAATATGAAAAACAAAACAAGAATCAAAATAATTATCACTAAAGAAATCAGCAAGAATAGGAAAGAAAAGAAAAATAAAATATTTTGGCTAAACTTAATATAAAAATCAGCAACTAATTAAAAAAATAAAATTTTTATTAAAAACCCTAAAGAAAATCCTACAAAAGACTAAGAGGGAAAGGGATAAGAGGGATGTGAGAGATGCTATTTATGAGGGTGGTAGTGTCGCAGGTACCAATAATAAATTACTTTACTTAAACCTATAGATAGGGCAAGCAAAGGTCTATCCTACAGAGATTGTTTTATTCAAGTTAATTATTTAAATTAAATACCTAACTATTGTTTAGAGAGAGAAAAGAGATTGGGGGGGGGGGTTCAATTAAACTACAATAACTAAGAAAATAATCAGAAAAATAAACAAGTAAATAAATTAGAAAATATCAAATATCACAAAACTTCAGTTACAAGGTAATTAATTATTCTTGGGATATGATGCTGATCATTGATTATTTAAGATCATTGTCAATTAAGTAGTCAACCGTAGTGTAATTCCCCAGCGTACAATTACACCTATCTTTTCTTACTGTGTTGTTAATTAAAGGCTCAGCGTCTTAATTAATCTCTAACTATCAAAATTTACCTATGCTCAGCGCTATAGATTAAGTTTTAATAGCAACATTAATATCTAGAAAGATTTGAGTCAACATTAAGTAACAAACTCACTCAGCACGGGTTATTTAAATTAAATCTTAATTCTCCTAGATCCCTAGTGATTAAATTCACAAGCTATTACGGACTTATGTTTTTAATCTGGCTATAGATTATTTAATTTAACTAAATAGTAGGCCTCCTATCTAATCAAACAAACAATCATGCAAATGTGCTCAGAGAATCTTGGATACTTAATCAACAATTATATTATAAGTTTAAAATCTCACAACATACTTTTTCCAAGAATAATTAATTTACCTCATAACTGAACGAAAAATCTACTCACTAGACATATTCAAGATCATAAAATTCAAGTTATATATTATAAAGATTACAAATATCATGCAAGAAGCAATCTTTAATAATATAAAATCAGAATTACTAATCAAGATTATAAACTAGCAAGCAAAAACACACAAACAATATTAAAACAAAATAAGAATTAAAAATAATAAAAAATCAGCAACTAATTAAAAATAAAGAAAAAATAAAATTTTATTAAAAACCCTAAAGAAAATCCTACAAGACTAAAAGAGAGAAGAGGGATAAGAGGGATGTGAGGGATGCTATTTATGAGAGCCTTGTGCTCTTTATATAGGCCTAAGAAGAGTTTAAAAGACTTTCCTAAGCAATGTGGGATTCAGATAAGAGTTTACTTGGGAAACAAGTAATTTGACTAGTTAAACTCTTACCTTTATCTCATCATCTTTTACAATTATTTTCTAAGTAAAACTCCTAAGGCCTATTTTTATTAATTAATTACAGATCTAAGACATAATAAAATTAAGTAATTATCTTGTCTCAACAAAATCTTGTCTTGAACTTGCTTTGTTGGAATTTCTTCTCAATCTCGTTATTTCTGCCCAGAATTTCGTACTGATTTTGTCCAGATGTTTGACCCACCAAATAAACTCTGATTTTTGCAATCTTGTGCATTCTGGAAACCTTGAGAAGTCCTCTACAACTTCCATGAAAGCCACTTCTTGAGATCAGGTCGTTAAATTGGTCAAAAACGTCAATCTTTCAAGCTGGACAGAAAATACTGCACTTTGCTCTTTTTAGCTTCTTTTTATTCCAACTTTGATATTTAATACCTAAAACATAAAATAAACATTAGTAAGCTCTTTTAGGCATAAAACATCAATAAAGAAAATATATTAGCATATATAAAATTCACAAAATATCATCCTATCAGAGGGCCTTGTGCTCTTTATATAGGCCTAAGGAAGAGTTTAAAAGACTTTCCTAAGCAATGTGGGATTCAGATAAGAGTTTATTTGGGAAACAATTTGACTAATCAAACTCTTACCTTTATCTCATCATCTTTTTACAATTATTTTCTAAGTAAAATTCCTAAGGCCTATTTTTATTAATTAATTACAGATCTAAGACATAATAAAATTAAGAAATTATCTTGTCTCAACAAAATCTTGTCTTGAACTTGCTTTGTTGGAATTTCTTCTCAATCTCGTTATTTCCGCCTAGAATTTTGTACTGAATTCATCTAGACGTTTGACCCACCAAACAAACTCTGATTTTTACGATCTTGTGCATTCCAAAAACCTCGAGAAGTTCTCTACAACTTCCATGAAGGCCACTTCTTGAGATCAGGTCGTTAAGTTGGTCAAATTCATCAATATTTTAAACTAGACAGAAAAATCTGCACTTTGCTCCTTTTAGCTGCTTTTAATTCAAACTTTGATATTTAATACCTAAAACATAAAATAAACATTAGTAAGCTCTTTTAGGCATAAAACATCAATATAAAGAATATATTAGCACATATAAAATTTACAAGATATCATCCTATTAGCACATATATTGCCTTATCTTTTGCAATTTGTGACTAGAGTCCTCGTCAGACATGCAATCCCTGAAAAGAAGAAAAATCAGACTTCAAATTAAAATAATTAACTTAAATAAAAATTCAATCCCCGGCAACGGCGCCAAAATTTGATGAGTGTCGTCAGTCACCAAAAATAAAATTTCCTAACTCTACTATGTAGATACGGAGCAACAGTTAAACCCACAGAAACTGAATTATTTAAGTTAATTATTAAATTAAAAATCTAATTTTAGGGTTTAGGGAAAGAAATGTCTAAAAGTGAGAAAGCAAAGATTATTAAATACCAAAAACAAATATCATAAAGCTCAGTTACAAGGCAATTAATTATTCTTGGATTTAGATGTTGATCATTGATTACAAAATATTATTGTTAATTAAATAGTCAATCGTAGCATAACAACAAACTCTGTTGCACCATCTTCCCTTACTCAGTCGTTAGTTAAAACAAACTCTTTAACTAATCTCTAACATTATAAAAGTTGTCTCAATGGTAACATGAGTGTAAGGCTTAGGTATCTAAGGATGCCAGGGTTCGAGCCTCAGTGAAAATGCGCTCAAGGGAATTATCCTGAGTTCTTCAGGCCCCTTGAAATAAAGCCGTGAGGTGGGCGACCGTCGAAGTGGACAATACATGTGAGTGTGGGCGACCGCCAACCTCACATGTAAAGATAAACCTGGGGCATGTGCGATCGCCTAGGGGATGCTCACCGACGGCCTATTGAAAACGAATGGGGTCTTTACATTTATGGTTAGTTAGTAAGTGGGCCCCACTGATTCCCACAGGTTCGAATGGAGGTGAAATTGAATGGATTCGATATTTGGAGTCAAAAAATGTTATGGTAAGAGTTTCATTCTTAATCTCAATTATTTTTGCATATTTTGAAAGATGTGCAACAAATTAGAAAATGACGGTTCAATCCATAGGCTGTTAGAATTTTCAAAAATAACAATTAAAATAAGAGGACTTAAGACCTATGAATTATACCAAATAATTCCACATAAAATATAGTTTCAGAATATCTAGATGGATGGTGGAAACTAAATGTGAAGACAAGAATTTATGTGATTTTACGATTATGGGTAATTTGGCAATTTCATCCAAATCGGTATCCGAACTTCAATAAAAGCTTCACCAAACATTAGAGCAAGTTAAATAGAGTTGAATTATGATCAAATAAAATATTTTGAAGGTTAAATAGATTGTTTTCAACAAAGCCAAACTTTAGGAGCAATTTTGGAACAATTCTTTAAGTATAAGGGCAAAATAGTAATTTTGCCCATAAGATGAAAAATAAACAGAAAATTCTAGCTTCTTCCTTGCTAAAAGGTGACAGAAACACAGCAGCCCCAAATCCTCCATTCACACCACCTTCTAAAGAGAGAGAAAGTGAAAATAACTTGACAAATACCCATTAAAATCAAATACCTTCTTCACAAAAATTATTCTACTCATCTTTCTCTACTTTTCTACACCAAAATCAAGTGTTCAGTCAACAAAAACCCCAAGCTTTCTCATTAAATTCGACCAAGGTAAGTTTTGAAGGAAGTTGAAATTTTTCCAAGGTTTCTTACTTATTACCGTGTGATTTAATGATTCCCATGCTTCTTTAATTTGATTCATGCTTAAATCATGAAGCTGAGTGGTCAAGGGTTTCGATCAACATTCATGAAGTATGAACATGGTGAATTTTGATGGAATTTATTGTAGAATAATGAAGTAGAAATTATTACAAGTTTCAATTCAAGCTTAGATTTAGTCAAATTGAGAAAAATCAATTTATTGACCAGTGAAGGTGTTTTGGTCATGGCTAAAAGGATGAGGAATTGATGCCAATTCGTGCCAGAATTAGGTGGAAATGGTGTAGGAAATTGGAAAATTTAATTTAGAATAAAAAAGGAAATTTAATTTTGAAGAACAAAAATTTTGAAGAACAAAAATTTTGAAGAGCAAAATTTTGAAATGGGAGAAGCATCGGCCTTGATGAAGGGGAGGTTGAAAATATGCCTATTCCAATGTAATTCAAGTGTTAACATAATGTAGAAATTGTTTTGAGAATTTTGGCTGAATCAGAATCGAAATAGGAATTATGTATAAAAAGCTAGAATTTTGCATCGGTAGAAATTAAACAGCACTTGAAGATTATACTAACAATTCATTAGCATTTAAATTGTCAAATATTCTTTTAATTAAAGAATTTTGAATTTATCAATTTTGAATAATTATTTGCAGCCTTTAAGCTTGATAGTACTATCGGTGCCGGAGGATCGTATCTCGAGAAAATAAAAGGTAAGGGATGTTTACATGAAGCGTAGGGATATAACGCTGCATGTTTTGATAAGAACTACAAATTATGAAATTTAAATGAATATTTTGGGTTGAATTTTTGAACTGTGATATGTGGTTTGGAAGCTGGATTTTATGCAGGAGGGGTTAGGTTTGAATAAACCGTTATGTTGCCGAAAATTTTCTATGCTAGCCTAAAATCCCTAATTTATGAAATCCATGAAGTTTTGGCTTTAATATGAAATTTTTGGAAATATTCATAATATCAAATTTAAGGATCCAAATTATAAATAATTGAAAATGGTTTAATAAAGATTAAATAACAAATTCAACAATTAAAATGTTTTTATGGTATTGTATCATTTATAAATGTTTGAATATGCTTGTATATTTTATGGACTTTAAATAAATAATTTTTGGAAGATTAAATATTGATTTAAGCTTGAGGATATTTTATATGTTTGAAATTTTTGAATTAATGGAATTGGTTTTTTGAATATTTTTATGATATGTTTCCATACCCTATTTTTTGAATTACTGGATGGCACTGGTTGAGCTTGAAGAGCTTAAGAAGCAACTCCAGGAGTTACTTGATAAGGGTTTATCTGTCCCAACATTTCTCCTTAGGGTGCACCAGTTCTATTTGTCCGAAAGAACGATGGTAGCCTGCAACTCTGCATTGACTACTGATTGCTTAATAAGGCTACTATAAAAAATAAGTATCTATTTCCCCGAATTGGTGATTTATTTGATCAGTTCAGGGGTGCTAATAATTATTCTATAAATCAATTACTCTATTAATCCTTATTTCCTAATATATCATTTTCATGGAAATTTATTTTATCTCATATTAAATATTAACCCCCAATTATAATTAAATTGACTTATTCTCCTAATTTTAATTTCATTAAAATTTTCTTATCTTTAATTATTTTTATTAAGATCAAGTATTTTCCTCTTCTTCTAGCATATTTATTGCTTCCTAATTCCATTTTACAATAATCTTTATTCACTATTAATATCAAATTTACCATTTACTTATATCAATTTACTTCCATTTTCTTAATTCTCATAATCAAATTATTTTAATTTCTATTATTTGTCATAATGTAACTAAAATTAAATTATATTCTTTTATTCTAATTCACTTCACCTATATCATGTAATATTTTCATTTTAGTCAATTTATTATTCTTGGATTTTCACTTTATTATTTTCTAATGCAAATTCACTAATAACTCTTATTAATATTGTTATATTATTTCTTACTCATTAATCATTAAATTCAATGTGTAATATTACGAATTATGGTTAACCAAATTCCTATTTACGTAAGAATTTATTCTTTAACCATCAAATTCAATAATTCATCCCATGAAAATAATATATACTTGGCCAAAATTCCACACTTACTAAAATCTTATTCTCTCTCTAATTATTAATTTCATCAATAATTTTATTATTACCATTAACATTATTTATTTATTTTTATTTTCTTTCTTTCTTTGCTGTTTTTCTTTTTTGTTTCTTCCTCTTTTCTTTTTCCTATGGTCGGCAGCAACTTCAATTTTTTCTCTTGTCATTGCATAGAGTTCAATGGCTCATTCTTTGTGCTTTCCATTCTTTACATCAACTCTAGTCTTATAAACCTGTCCTACTCATCTAGGAATTACATCAAACATCATCAAGCCATCAAAACATCATCACTCTTGTCAACCCTATTCTGCCCAAGATTCACCCGTGTTCAAGCCACCTTTTCTTTTTACAAACTATCACAAAAAAATCCAGTTCAACTCATCATCTTCTAGTAATCCCCTATAAATTCCTAGCCAACATACAACAAAATCAGCATAATTTCCTTTATTTTCCTAGCATAATCGAGTGTCATGACCCGAAGGTCGCAACAGTACCTCTCACTTGTACAAATGCATAGAATTTAGGGCTAATTTTTCACTTTTCTATACTTATTTTGTCTAAGTGCAATACAGTGAAATTTGTTTCAGGTCATTAACTCCCTCGCCTATTTTTATCAATTTACCCAGATTAAATACTTGCATAAAATTCACAATTGATATACAGCTCATTATTCCCACAATGGCAGTTGATTTATAGTCTTGGATTACTATCTCTAAATTCACCATATTTCTTTCACTTAATGAGTCTAAATTTCTTCATAACTTCAGTCTATTTCCCAAATTATAACATTTCATCCATATGGTTTCATATCTTCTTGCTTGGTCACTTGTTCATGCCATTCTATCATATATCCATACTCATGCAAGGATCAGCAGTTTTATAATTTATCATCAACATAGTCTAGATTCTATTCACTACCTTAGGTTACATCCCATCTATAGCACTGAATCAAAAATAGCTTGAAACTGATATTAAATACAAAAGAAGAATATATACCCAAAGTGCTCAAAATAATCTCCTTGGAGAGTTGGGACTATATTTCAAGCTTGGAACTATTCGAATAGCTTCGAAATACTCCCCCAACTCCGTGCTCAATATGAAAAAAATTTAAATAACGTTTAATGAGCAAGGCTTAGTAAGTCATTTATATAAGTGCAGAGTTAGAATTATACTGTTTCAATGCAATTGCATGATGTCATATAATGAGAATTCACTATTAAATCACTCTCGTATTCATCATGTAGTATATACCTGTTATGTTCTTAAGCTTAATGCAACAATACTACAACTTGTCATGTGATGTCTAACCCATGAAATCATATTATTACTTTTAGCATGTAATTATATTCTTTTAAACATGTTCAAAACATGCAAAATATCAATACATCTCAGTTTTACTTTTAAGACATGCTTGAGAATATGCAAAATTTTCATTTCATGTCACATGTAACTTTTGAAGCATATTTTATGCCATGTGGAATATCAAATTACATTTCATATGCCATAAAGCCATATCGAGTTTAGAGTTCATTTCCATTGTAAAACCATACTCTAAACTGCATTTCATATCATTTGAGACTAGGCCAGATCCCTAATTGTGATAACCGTAAATTTTCCATTTAATTGGAACTTATAAATATTGGAAATAAATGTTGGAGAAAATAAACAGTGGAAATAAATAAATGAATTAATTATGAGATCAGAATATTGTGGAAATTCCGAAAATGGAGGAAGTGACGGAATTGAGAAATTCGAGTGAAAGAAATTAAGTTGGAAATAAAATAAGGAATAGAGGAAATTTAATTTGGATAAATGGAAATCCAAATTAAATAAGAAAATGAGAAATGAAAGAGAAATATATTTATATAATTATAAATTATATAAATGTAATTTTAAATGAATACATATGTATTGAAATTATTATATAGTATACATATATATACCAAGGTATATATAGATATATATATATATACTATTGTACAAAATAAAATAATACATATGTATTTAAGTAAAGTATTTTATGTATATATATAGATATATACATAAATGAGAAATGTAAATACTAATTTACATTAAAGTTTGAAAATATATATTGTAAATACAATATATATTGTGTTATAATATATATATATGTAAATAGTATTTAAATTTAAAGTATACAAATATACATATATATATATATCTATATGATATTATATAGTAGAATACTATATAACATAATATTAATATTATATTTATAATATAGTTATAAATATAATATAAGATAAATAAATTTAAAAAAAGAGAGAAGAATCGGGAAATCCCGATTCTTCCCAAAAACAGAGGGGACCGACGGCAGCAACCAGTGCCGCCGCCAGCGAGGAAACAGGAAGAGACGGCCTCGGCGAAGAGAGGGAGGCCGGTGACCGTCGGAAGGGAGGAAAAATGAAAGGAAAATTGGAAAGAAAAACAGAAACCGGCGGAGGCCGGGAAGAGAAGAAAACCAAATCTGGCGGTGCCGGCCAAATTGGTCGCTGCCACTACAGCCGAAGCACCGGCGGAAGGAGAGGAAAGGGAAGGAAGCCACCGGAGAGGCGAGGAACGACGAAGGAAGGCCGACGGAGGAGGAGAAGAAACCTAGGCAAAACCAAGTAGATCCGCCGCCGTGCCGTCGATCCAGGCCGAGTTGAGGCCACCGGCAAGTTCGTTTCAACGCCGGCCAGCTGCTGAGCCATCGAATCGCCGGACAACCGGCTACCGAAGGAGAACTGGCTGTGAGGAGGGTGGAGCCGGTCTGACTGGTCTGAACCGGTCAGACCAAGGAAAAAAGAAAAAGGAAAAAGAAAAAGAAAAAGAAAAGAAAGAAAAAAAAAAAAAAAGAAAAGGAGAAAGAGAAAGAGAAAGAGAAATAGGAATTCCGAGAATTTGGAAAATTCCCGATAATTCGAAAACTACGGGAAATCCTAAGAATTACGGGAAATTGGTAAGAAATCCCAGAAAATGTTAAATTATTTAAATAATTTATTTATTTAAATAATTATAGAAAAAATTCTAAATTTTAGAATTTAATTTTCAAAAAATTCCCTCGATGACCGAGCCGATGGAATCGGGCGAGGTGAACACGGGCGCGACCTTCGAGAGGCAGTTGCCGACCTGAAACAAGTAAGGGAGACATGTGCCGCCTGTAAGGATATTCGGCCACATGTTTTAAATTATGCATTTAATTTATAAATGCAATTGACAATGATTAGTTTTGAAATTTGTGGTGATTTATTGGTTTCAAATTGTGGTGAAATACCAGTTGAAAAATATAAACTATATTTTTTGTGCAGGAGGCTAGCCAAATCGACAACCATTATACTGCTGAAAAATTATCGAATAATTACGAAAATTTATCGAAAATCACCGAAAATCATAATAAATGATTTGATTTCACGTGAAACGATTTTTATGTACGAAAATCGAGAAATTAAGTAAATTTCATAAAACATGAATATAATGATAATTGATTTTAAAATATTCATGTTTTCGTGAATGGTAAAAAAAAAGAAATCACCGAAATTTCATCCTGTAGGTGATATTTCACGTGAAACGAGAAGAAAATGAAAAAGAGACTGAAGTGAATATTTTTATAAATATTCTTAAATATTCACTAGATTTCATATAAAATCTTTATAGTTTTAATTATGGAAATAATTAATTATGAAAATTCCATAAAGGTTAAGAAATGATGAACAACTATGTTTTCGAGACTAGAGGTCTCTACAAGTGTTTTTAGAAGAAAACATGGTGATGGGAATTTAAAGTTAGAAAATAAATATTTTATTTTCATAAATGATAAAAATAATCTATTTGAATTCCGATAACTATAAAACCATGTTTTCGATTAAATGCACGGAAAAGCATACGTATGTGTTTTATGGTGGAAAAAGGACTGTTTTACCCTTCTATATTTTCAGAGATGATTTTGCAAACTGTCTTCATCACAATTTATAAAGAAATGTTTGATGCATGAATTTCGTCCCCAAATTAATTCCCATAGTCTTTTGATAATTAGCTAAACGAACCTTATGATTTCTATGCATATTTTTCAATATGCTTTTTATGTATGAAAGTAAATAAGTATGTTTTCCAAAACAGTGATCGGAGTGGTAAACCCCTGGTTAACTTAGACCCAGGCACGCCCGGTCCTTACTATTTTGTACCAAATGTATAATTTAAGAAGTTACATAAGTAAGTAAGATTTGAGACTAAGGCCTTCCTATAGTTTATGTTATTGCTTGTCATGCTTGAACATTGTGCATGTTTTCATCCCTTGTGGCATATGTTTAGCCCACGTCGTGCATGTTCTCGCCCACATTGTGCATGTTTTCATCCTTTGTGGGTATGTTGGTCCTTCGTGGTGCAATGTTCGCTATATGACCCTGATCAGGTCTATAGCCCATACCATGGCCATAGGTATTCTGTTCCCTCTTCGGAGGATGATGTTCTGTTCCCTCTTCGGAGGATGAAGTAAGTGTCATGACCCGCATATTGGCTATATGATTCTGCCTAGTCTCCATGAACTGTATGATAAGTTTTATTAATTATGATGTTAAGTTTCTAAAGTATGATGCATGTTTGAAACAAGTATGAATTTTTGATATATGTATTAAAGAATTCATGCAATGATTTAAAGTATGAAATGCATTATTATGGCATTTGTTTTCTGCATATATCGATACTATGACTATTTTAAATGCATTTCTTACGGGGCTTTAGTACGATACGGTTATTGATTTGAAAAGAGAAATAAATGTTTATTCTAAAAGAATAACATAAGAATTATTTCTAAGATAGAGATAATCGAAGAAGTAATTATCCAATGATTGGATATTTACAAATCACTGTACTGTACTGTTTTTACTGTACTGAAGAGAAGAGAAGAGAAAAGAAGTAAACCACTATTTTTATTACTAAACTGCCACGTGTTTTAAAGTATACTGAAGTAAAAAGAAATAAGTGGTTTATTCTGTGAAAAAACGAAAATTATATCGTTTTGAAAACAACGAAATTAATATTTTCTACAGTTGCTTCTAGGTTCCGGAACAAGTATGGTATTCTAAAATACCAACCTTATTCTATCTGGATCCCTAGCCGACTGTAGTATCCTTCCTATATGTGTGCCTAGAGCCAGCTAGGAAGATTTTAAAGAAAATGAAAATGAAAAAATTATTTTCAGCATATAAATAGCTAAATATCAAGTGTGACATATAACTCTTTTACTGAGCCGTGGTTTGCTCACCCCTTAATTTCAAACATTTCAGGTTTTAAAGGTCGTGAGATCAGTTGGTTGTGGATCACGGCTGTACACAAAAGGACAATGTGACAGATCGACTGATTTTTGTGAGGTACGATCATTTATTTTCTGTATTTAGACATGTCTGCAGTACTACTTATCTGATTAATTAAGATAAGGGATGTGTATAATATAAACAATGTTATGTAAATTTGTTTAACAGTTAGTAAAAGGGAAGTATCACAGACAGCCCAACCGGATGAATTGTGTAAAATAAGGTGAAAATGTGGTAACGGGTCGTTACAGGATTTAATGGTATCAGAGCATGGTTGGCCTGATGTCTGTGGATACTTTTGGAAAGAAAAGTATTAAACATCCCCGGTAGTACTATGTCGTCTGAATACATAAAGAAAATAAATGATTGTAATTTGAGCAAAATAATTTAAAGGGAGTGAGAAAGTATAAATTGAGAATGTTAAAGAAATAAAAGGCTCAAAAATTACCCGAAAATTTGTGATTCTTATAATCTAAATGAAGGCCTGTTCGGTAAGGAATTGAAAGGACTCGGTGAGGGCCCCACTAGTACTTTACGGTCTGAATAGAACTGAGACCTGAAAGTGATGATACAAAGGAGGGGAATGAAATATCATCATTAAATAGATTTTAAGATCACCGTTTGAGGGTAATTTAAAGAGAGAGAAAATTTTTTGACCAAAAATGACCAAAATACCCCTGCCTCCAAAATGTTACAAGGAGTCAGAATAGACAAACAGAAGTTGGAATTGATTGATTTGACAAAGAAATTGATGATGTAAAGCTGCATTTCATGCAAAATAATCCAATTGTGGATTTTAGTGAACTTCTCTGTCAAAATCAAATGAGATCTCAAATTACTGATATTA
This sequence comes from Heritiera littoralis, assembly GCA_031772115.1. Classification (NCBI taxonomy): domain Eukaryota; kingdom Viridiplantae; phylum Streptophyta; class Magnoliopsida; order Malvales; family Malvaceae; genus Heritiera; species Heritiera littoralis. Next base: position 4,681,561 of record JAPDPK010000009.1, on the reverse strand, counting down.
GTATGAGAAAAGATACTATTAGCACAGAGAGAATAAGGTCTTTGGTTTAAAGGTACACCAAATAAAAATGTCAAAATGACGAAAATGCCCCTATGTTGGGCAAAGTCTGAATTGTGATAAAACTAAGTAGATCTTGAATCCATTGATGATAATGGAGTTATTAATGGCATAGAGGATGTCATATGAATATAACGATCCCTAATACTGACTTCCACTTACACGTAGATTAGGGATGCGAATGGTGAGTGACCTAGTGAAAGGGTTGGGCATTCTCAAAGAGGACAGTACAGATGTGTACAGGCAGACGGCAGACGAGCCGAGGCCTTACATGGTGCGATCCGATAAGAGTGTAGTGGAATGTTGCAAAATGATTGGCCCGGTTATTAATGGTAAGGGCCTGAATTAGGAGTGTATTGAATTGGATGTTTATTACGGGATCGTTGAATATTATGCAAAGTGAAATAATTACATAATATGATAGAGAAAGTGATTAGAAAACAAAATTGATGAAATCCATGGCAGTACGGTTGATTGAGGTTCTATATATTTACACTATTTTTGAGGTATTAAATGAATATTTAATTATAGAATCGAACTATTTGAGATATGCATTGCAACTTGATGTACTATATGGAGTACTGTAAATGAGTGAATAATGAAATCAAGGTAGAGTGTGTGTCAAAATGAATTGAATAGTAGATGTCTCTGCCTTGAGAATACCCAGTGTAAATGAAAGGACACAAGGATGAAATATCCATAAGATAATGATTAGAACTCGGAGTGAATTTTATGAGTTCCTATTGAGGTTACAAGGTTAATGATTTGCCTTGTGAGGTATATAAGCTTAAAGAATGGGGCATCCATACATGAATAAATTGATGAAATACTGATAGAGTTTAAAGTACAAATGGAAAATAAGCAGCATTGTGGTATAACCTTAAACTCTTAAAGACTGTGGAATTATGCTAAGATTGGTAACTAAGAGACTTGACTAGACAGTATCTCTTTCTGAGATATATGATCTCGAAATGACAGTGAATCTGTCTATGATATAGAGATAATGATTGAGATACGAGATTAATGAGTTTAGCTAGATACTACTGCCAGTCCATAGAAGAGTGATGGGATTAGCTGCTCTATAGATGAGATGTAATTAAAGAAAGAAGTTAAAGTCGGTAAATGGATAAGTGTAAAGAAAAAGATGGTATGCAAGATTTTATAAGATCTTAGCAGTATAGTACCATACCAATTGGGAAAACCGACTAAAAGGATGAGAGTAAAAATATGAAAAGATAAAAGTAGGAATATGAAAACGAAAATGAAAGTGTAACAAGGAAATAAGTTGCACGATGAGAAGGGAACATCAATATGAAACAGTTCCTGAAGGTAAGACTGAAAGTGATTTGTGATTGGTTATCACATAACTGTGGCAAGATGTAAAATCAAGCCAGATTTGATAAGTGAAATTAATGATACTACAAGGAGTAAGATAATTGATATGTTTACTGCCAGTATATAAATGAAAAATGATTATACATATAACTACCGTAACATGATAGAAACGGTAAGATAGTAGTATATAGACGTGGTGATTAAATATATAAATTGAGGATTCAATTGTGAAATCTAAATTATGGAAAGAAATTTAAAGACCATACTACATGAAGAGAATATGATTGTCTCATGATTTGTGATTGTAAGAGATAATCCATAATAAAGTCTGCAAGTGAGATGTTGCCTTGATAAAATGAATATTATGGATAATAAAGAGTCCAAAAGAGAAATGATGATATGAAGTGATTAAAGACTGATGATCTAAATAGAATCACTTTCCATTATCAGACTTCTAGATTCTCTAGTGCCTTAGTCGAAGTATAAGTGTTAAACGGTGTGAATGTGTATGTACAGTTCCAGTGAGCCTTATATGTGATTGGAGTTTCTGAGTTGCCATATGCTAATGAGAGATAGCAAAAGGCTTTGAAATCCCAAGTGTATTGATAGCACCGCTCCGTACTGATATATATATATATATATATGAGCGTGAGATGTAAATGCTCCATGATATTGAGAGAGCGTGTGCATGAGATGTGAAAGCTACTGGGACACTTACATATAATTGATTGACCTGAGTACATAATAGTACCAAACTATATTGACTTGGCACTAAGTGAGAAGAATGGATGATGAACAGTAAATCAGCTATGATACGAAAAATATTGTGTGTGGACTCTTATGTGAAAAGAGTAAAAGTGAATAACTCCCGATTTGAGAAATGAACTTACGGGAGTATAGACATATATGTGATGAAAGACAGCATGTAGTGGTCTAAAGTAATTTTGAATGCTGAAAGTGTACTGGCAGTATTACTTGGATGATGAACTAGAGGTCAGAAGTCGTAAGTATATGGCATATACCACCTTTGGACTTAAGTTAAATTCGGAGGATCGAATTTCTTAAGGTGGGGAGGATGTGATAACCGTAAATTTTCCATTTAATTGGAAATTATAAATATTGAAAATAAATGTTGGAGAAAATAAACAGTGGAAATAAATAAATGAATTAATTATGAGATCGGAATATTGTGGAAATTCCGAAAATGGAGGAAGTGACGGAATTGAGAAATTCGAGTGAAAGAAATTAAGTTGGAAATAAAATAAGGAATAGAGGAAATTTAATTTGGATAAATGGAAATCCAAATTAAATAAGAAAATGAGAAATGAAAGAGAAATATATTTATATAATTATAAATTATATAAATGTAATTTTAAATGAATACATATGATGAGTGTCGTCAGTCACCAAAAATAAAATTTCCTAACTCTACTATATAGATAGCGGAGCAAGGGTCGAACCCACAGAGACTGAATTATTTAAATTAATTATTAAATTAAAAATCTAATTTCAGGATTTGGGGAAAGAAGAAGAAAATCTGGGGGGTTTTGTAAGCTATGTCTAAAATAAAGAAAACAAGAATTATTAAATATAAAAAAAAAACTTCAGTTATGAGGCAATCAATCATTCTTGGATTTTGATGTTGATCATTGATTACAAAATATCACTGTCAATTAAATAGTCAACCGTAGCATAACAACAAGCTCTGTTACACCATCTTTCCTTACTGAGTCGTTAGTTAAAACAAGCTCTTTAACTAATCTCTAACTACTTAACCTACCTAGAACAAGCTCTCTAGATATAAGTTGTAGCAGCATTAACAACAAGAAAGATATGGGTTGACATTAGATAACAAACACATAAGCTCGGTTCATTTAATCTAAACCTTAATTCTCCTCCATCCCTAGTGATTAACTCCACAAGCAATTACGGACTTATGTTTTTAATCTGGCGGTAGATTATTTAGTTTAACTAAATAGTGTGCACCCTATCTAATCAAACAAACAATCATTATAATGTGCTCAGAGAATCTTGGATACTTAATCAACAATTATATAATAGGTTCAAGAATCTCACAACATGCTTTTCCCAAAAATAATTAATTTACCTCATAACTGAATAAGAAAACTACTCACTAGACATATTCAAGATCATATAATTCAAGTTATATATTATAAAGATCACAAATATCATGCAAGAAACAATCAAAGAAGCAATCTTTAATGATATAAAATCAGAATTAATAATCAAGATTATAAACTAGCAAGCAAGAACACACAAACAATATTAATTTAAATAAAGAAAACAAAATCAGAATTAAAAATAATAATAAAGAAATCTGAAACTAATTAAAAATAAAGAAAAATAAAATTTTATTAAAAACCCTAAAGAAAATCCTATAAGACTAAAAGAGAAGAGGGAGGAGAGGGATGTGAGGGATTTGAGAGATTCCTGTTTATGAGAGCCTTGTGCTCTTTATATAGGCCTAAGGGAGAGTTTAAAAGACTTTCCTAAGCAATGTGGGATTCAGATAAGAGTTTACTTGGGAAACAAGTAATTTGACTAGTCAAACTCTTACCTTTATCTCATCATCTTTTTACAATTATTTTCTAAGTAAAATTCCTAAGGCCTATTTTTATTAATTAATTACAGATCTAAGACAAAATAAAATTAAGAAATTATCTTCTCTCAACAAAATCTGGTCTTGAACTTGCTTTGTTGGAATTTCTTCTCAATCTCGTTTTTCTGCCCAGAATTTCGTACTGATTTTGTCTAGACGTTTGACCCATCAAATGAACTCCGATTTTTGCGATCTTGGACATTCTGGAAACCTTGAGAAGTCCTCTACAACTTCTATGAAGGCCACTTCTTGAGATCAGGTTGTTAAATTGGTCAAAAACGTCAATCTTTCAAGCTGGACAGAAAATACTGCACTTTGCTCTTTTTAACTTCTTTTTATTCCAACTTTGATATTTAATACCTAAAACATAAAATAAACATTAGTAAGCTCTTTTAGGCATAAAACATCAATAAAGAAAATATATTAGCACATATAAAATTCACAAAATATCATCCTATCAAATTCCCCCACACTTAGCTTTTGCTAGTCCTCTAGCAAAACCTAAACTAACTTCCTAAAGAACTAAATCCTAAATTCCAAATCTTAAATCCTAACTCACTTTCGTAGGAATCACGATTGCATTTAGCATATGCAATAAGCCTTTAAACCCCTAGGTCACCCCTAGTTGACGAGTTGTGTCTCGTGAGGGCTTTCAGAAGATATACCCACAAAATCTTTTACTTAAGACTCAATCCTAAAAATTCAAAATAAGACTCAAAAATTTAAAAATTAAGACTCAAAACAAGATTAAGATCATGGACATAATTTCAAATCTTTCAATTCTTAACTCATAACTTCAACAAGAGTTAAATAATCAAGTCAATCATATTCTAATCATTACTTCTCATATTCATGCATACTTCTAAATAAATTCATGCAAAATTTACAATCAACACAACTGAAACATATAACATCAACTTTGCAATTATCCATTTTACATTACTACAAACAAAGTCAACAGATCAAGAATTTTTTTTTCTATTTTCTCTTCCTTTTTTTTTTCTTTTGAGGTTTCAATAATAGTTTCCCTAAGTACTTATGATATGAACCTCACCGAAAGAAGATGAGGTTCAATGAAGAACATGAAGAACACTTGAAGAAAAACAAGAACAAGTTAAAAACGTAGCAAAAGAAAACAAAAATTAGAGATAAAACCAAGACCCGTTGTGTAGAAAAACAAGAACCTTTGGTATTGGACCAAGACCCGTTGCTTAGAAAAGCAAGAACCTATGGTATATATTGGTGGAAGGTAGAAGAACGCCACAAGGAAGACCTTGATAAGTTCAAGAGTTCTCAAGAGAACCAAAGAGAAGAAGTCTCTCAATTTTATTACTAAAATCAATTGTGTTCTCCCTAAAGGGTTACATAACTATTTATAGGAAAATAGATAACTTGCAGCACAAGCAATAGGAATCCTACTCTCCTAACTTGCAGAACAAGTAATAGAAGTCTTACAAAATCTATTATTTAAAAAGGAATTGGGCTTAAATTAAATTAAGACAATGTTCAGCCCAATAATACTTAACTAAATAAAATATGCATCTAGCCTAATTTGCATTTCGGCCCAATACTTGTGTGTCTTCAAGAAGGTTGAACTTGGGCTTGGATCATGTTGTAGAAGACTTTATCATCCTCCATGCTCAAGCTTTGTTGGGCTTTCTCTCTAGCAATATTAATGAAACCAGCCAAGGCTTGTTGCATTATCTTTGATTTAGCTCTTGTAATTGGACCTCCATAAATGCTCAAAGGATCACGAACATCACGAACATGACTTGAGCTGTGTGAGCTTGATGGGTCTCCATCATTCCCCCTCTCCTCGAAAGGATTTGTCCTCAAATCAGAATCACCTATATCAATATCAAAGGGAGAAAGATCAGAAACATTAAATGTAGCACTAACATTATACTCACCTGGAAGATCCAATTTATAAGCATTGTCATTGATCTTCTCAATCACTTGGAATGGTCCATCTCCTCGAGGTTGCAACTTGGAGCGACGTTGAGCAGGAAATCTCTCTTTACGCATATGTACCCAAACCCAATCACCAGGTTCAAAGACAACTTTCTTGCGATGCTTGTTGGCTTGAGTAGCATATTGCTCAGTCCTCTTCTTAATGTTTTGAAGTACCTTCTCATGTAGTTGCTTAACAAAATCAGCTTTCTTTTCCCCATCCAAACTAGCTCTCTCCTCAATAGGTAGTGGTAAAAGATCCAATGGAGTGAGTGGATTAAAACCATAGACAACTTCAAATGGAGAATAACTAGTAGTAGAATGCACACTTCTATTGTAAGCAAACTCCACATGAGGCAAACAATCTTCCCAATTCTCCAAATTCTTTTGAATAATGGATCTCAACAAAGTAGACAAAGTACGATTGACTACTTCAGTTTGACCATCGGTTTGTGGATGACAAGTAGTTGAAAACAATAGCTTTGTTCCTAACTTTCCCCATAATGTTTTCCAAAAGTAGCTAAGGAACTTCACATCACGGTCAGAAACAATGGTCCTCGGAACTCCATGTAGACGAACAATTTCCTTGAAGAATAAATCGGCAATGTTACTTGCATCATCTGTCTTGTGACAAGAAATGAAGTGAGCCATCTTAGAGAACCTGTCAACAACAACAAAAACAGAATCTCTACCTCTCTTTGTTCTTGGTAACCCCAAAACAAAGTCCATAGAAATGTCAGTCCAAGGAGCAGTAGGAATAGGTAATGGAGTATAAAGACCATGATTCATAACTCTAGACTTAGCTTGTTTACAAGTGACACATCTTTCACACAATTTTTCAACATCTCTTTTCATGTTAGGCCAAAAGAAGTGATCATGCAATATATCTAAAGTTTTCTTTACTCCAAAATGTCCCATTAATCCACCACTATGGGCTTCTCTAACAAGTAATTCTCTTAAAGAACTCCTAGGCACACATAATCTATTTTCCCTAAATAAAAATCCATCATGCCTATAAAACTTTCCAAAAGCAGTTTTCTCACATGCAATGAACACATTTTGAAAATCCTCATTAGTAGCGTACAAGTCTTTAATATACTCAAATCCAAGTAGTTTTGCATTAAGAGTAGTGATTAGAGTATATCTTCGAGACAATGCATCAGCCACGACATTTTCTTTACCTTGTTTATATTTGATCACATATGGAAATGTCTCAATGAACTCCATCCACTTGGCATGAAGCTTGTTCAACTTGCTTTGTCCTTTCAAGTGCTTCAAGGACTCATGATCAGTGTGGATGACAAATTCCTTAGGCCATAAATAGTGTTGCCATGTTTCCAAGGCCCTCACTAATGCATACATCTCTTTATCATATGTGAGATAGTTAAGGGCAGCTCCACTTAATTTCTCACTGAAAAAAGCAATGGGGCACTTCTCCTGCATTAAAACAACTTTGATACCTATGCTTAAAGCATCATACTCAATCTCAATTGTTTTCTCTTTTTGCCTAGACTCAGCTTCACTCACTATTCTTTTCTCACTCTCTTTTAATCTCAATTGATTCTCATCTTTCACACTTGAAGCTTGACATGCTACAGATACCTTTCCATCCATAGGTAATTCCATACTATCCTCATCATCTTCTAACGGCAGTATAGAATCATCATTGGATTCTTCCACGTAGTTGCTATCCAACTTATTATTAGCAACAATACCACATGAATGAGAGGTATTACCTTGGTTTGCCTTAGCTAGGGTAGCATCATGTTTCTCCAACTTATCATATTTAACCAACTTCGACTCTATCCTCGAAAGTTGTTGTTGCATGGCTTTGAACATGATCTCAATCTTACTCAAATCAAGCTTTTCACTATTAGAAGACATGATTGTAACTTGCAAGAAATGTTAGTAAAAGAAAAGGACCTCACATGTATGACCTCACGTGTTTACACTCAATACACACAAGAATGTAACACTCACACTCGTGTTTCTCACAATTTTAATATGGCTTTTCTCTACTAATGTTACTCACACACTCTTGCCTTTTTCCCTCACACAACTTTTCTCTATAGGTTCTATATTGAACTCAAGACTCAATCAAAAATCAGCCTATAGAATTCAACTATCAACCAACAATAAACAAGCTGAGCACAAGATTTTAGTCAAGGGATAACAAAACAATGAAGACTCAACAAAACTTTGCAAGACTCAATAAGGCTTAAGAAGACTCTAATGAAACTAAACCTTGAAGGTAATATGCGTGTTTTGGGGTGTTTAATTAGGGTAGGGTTTAGCCAAAGGTGAGGTAGTTTTATCCTTTTATGTGGTAGGGTCAAAATGGTAATTTTAGGCAGTAGGGTAGAATGGTAACAATGAATTTTCAAATTAGGCAAATAAGAAATCTCAAAGCTCAAGAAAGAATGACTACCTCAAGATTTTGATGAAGCACACCTCTACAAATTACCCTTGATGTTGCACTTGCTACACACGATGTAATAAATCCCCTCTTGAATTGATTTTTCTTTTCTCTTTTTTTTCTTTTCTTTTTTTTTCTTTTTTTCTTTTTTTATATTTTACTAAAATAAACGAACAATGAAGAAAAAAACAAAAAGTCTAAATAATAAGAAGAGGTTTACTTGGGGAACAAGGCAACTTTTTGACAAAAACAAGCTAGTTTTGGTAGTAGCTTGTGTGGCAAGGAATGAGAGGGAACGGTGGCTTGTGAAACAAGTAGTCTTTATGTGATGTAGAGCTTTTGAAGGTTTCTTGGTGAGCAAGAAAACCTTTGGGATTTGGCTGCTTGGAGAACAAGATAGGGTTTACTTGGTCGCTAAGTAAAGGTAGGTTATTTTAATGAAGACAATAGGTTTGAGGGATAAACAATATTAGTGGTGGCTTGGAAAAGGATTCAAGATCAAGGTTTGTCCAAGACAAGAAAAAGAAAAAAAAACAAAAACGAGACTCCCACGAATTGAACCTAAGCTCTGATGCCAAATGATATGAACCTCACCGAAAGAAGATGAGGTTCAATGAAGAACATGAAGAACACTTGAAGAAAAACAAGAACAAGTTAAAAACGTAGCAAAAGAAAACAAAAATTAGAGATAAAACCAAGACCCGTTGTGTAGAAACACAAGAACCTTTGGTATTGGACCAAGACCCGTTGCTTAGAAAAGCAAGAACCTATGGTATATATTGGTGGAAGGTAGAAGAACGCCACAAGGAAGACCTTGATAAGTTCAAGAGTTCTCAAGAGAACCAAAGAGAAGAAGTCTCTCAATTTTATTACTAAAATCAATTGTGTTCTCCCTAAAGGGTTACATAACTATTTATAGGAAAATAGATAACTTGCAGCACAAGCAATAGGAATCCTACTCTCCTAACTTGCAGAACAAGTAATAGAAGTCTTACAAAATCTATTATTTAAAAAGGAATTGGGCTTAAATTAAATTAAGACAATGTTCAGCCCAATAATACTTAACTAAATAAAATATGCATCTAGCCTAATTTGCATTTCGGCCCAATACTTGTGTGTCTTCAAGAAGGTTGAACTTGGGCTTGGATCATGTTGTAGAAGACTTTATCGTCCTCCATGCTCAAGCTTTGTTGGGCTTTCTCTCTAGCAATATTAATGAAACCAGCCAAGGCTTGTTGCATTATCTTTGATTTAGCTCTTGTAATTGGACCTCCATAAATGCTCAAAGGATCACGAACATCACGAACATGACTTGAGCTGTGTGAGCTTGATGGGTCTCCATCAACTTACTTGCCTTTTTACTCGAATGTTAATATTGGTGATACCAACACCCGGTTACTCAACAAGTAAGCCCTCTTTTAGAGTGCTTTGCATACTCATATTTTAAGTCACTTCAAGAATTTAATCAACAAGATCGAGTAACTCAAAACATTGGAGTAGAATTTAAAGCTTTCAACCTCTATTTTTCTTCTCTTTTTATTTTTTATGTTCTTGTCTATTTATCCTTTGCTTATACCAACTTCAATGAACTAATCACATTATCAATATCATATGAGCAATCATATTTAATCATGAACTCACATAAATTCTTTAGAAAGTATTCACTTCAACAATAATAACAATCAAAATAGTCTCAACTTTTTTATAAAACTTTGTTTTAGTTTAGAATCAATCCTTAAAAGAAAGAAAACATACCATGATCTTTTAAAACTGTTTAAAATTTTGACCCTTTTTTTTTTAATTTCCACTTCCTAAAAAAAAAAACTCAATAGACTCATAAACCAATATTCCCCCCTACACTTAAATCTTACTTTGTCCTCAAAGTAAGTTAGCATGCAAAGAAGAACAATAAAAAAATCAAAAATTAAATGGTAATACAAGTAAAGGAAGAAATACTCCCTCGTTTTACATCCTTGGGTTGCCTCCCAAGTAGCGCTTTTGTTTAATGTCGTTAGCTCGACTGCTCCACCTTCCATCATCCAATCCCAGACCTCAACTTTTTTATCGGTTTCTCGAGTTCCTCATTCTCAAGATTTTTGCTCATGGCTATTTCTAGCTCATCTTTAAGAACTTGCTTTTCATCACCTTTTAATTTCCTCTTGGAAGTGCATAGTTCCCTTAAAAATTTGGCATCACAAGGCACTTGATCATTAATTTCATCAAGGAGAGGAATATTAACTTCCATTTTCCCAAATGTCTTCAATGTCTCCTTGTCTTGCTCTTCGTTTATAGCTCTTGCAAACCTACCAGGAAAAGGAAGAGGGTAAGTAGAAGAATTAAAAGGAATTTGTTTTTCACTTACCTCAGCTTTGAATTCTTTGATTTCAACATCCTCATAGTGCTTTATAAAGTTGTCAAAATTCTCTCTTCCTTTTACATTGTGCATGTCAACAACTCCACCTTTAATATTGAAATCGGTTTCATCCCCCCTTTCTATAAAGTCATCGACATCTTCATGTGCACTTTCCTTGGATTCAATTTCCCTTTCACTTTTCAAGGTGATGTTAGTAACATTATCTCTTGGATTCTCCACAGGTTGAGAGGTCATAGCTTCAATGTTACTTATGGAATTCATTATTTGACTCACATGGTGATCAATATTCTTAATATAAACATCAGCCTCTTGTGACAATTGTAAAGTTTTAATCTCAAGAGTCTTAACAATATCTTCAAGAGACATACCTGATTCTTGAGGTGGAGGCATACCTGAGTCTTGAGGTGGAGCTTGATATGTATCTTGGAATGGCATATTGTAAACCTCATATTGATTCCCATAACTAAAATTAGAATGATCCCACCATCCTTGATAGTAGGTATCGTAGTGTGGTTCATAATTATAGTATGGGTCATAATTATAGTGTGGTTCATAAGCTTGCTCCATGGAGTCCTCTCACTTCTCGTCTTGGGAGGTAGTGGTGGTGGATGTTGTGGTGCTTGTGGCACTGCGCTTTGGGTTGCTTGTATATAGTCCCTAATCTTTTGCAGTTTGTGACTAGAATCCTTGTCAGACAAGCAATCCCTGAAAAAGAAAAGAAAAGGAAAAAATTAGACTTTAAATTACAATAATTAACCTAAACAAATTTCAGTCCCCGGCAACGGCGCCAAAATTTGATGAGTGTCGTCAGTCACCAAAAATAAAATTTCCTAACTCTACTATATAGATAGCGGAGCAAGGGTCGAACCCACAGAGACTGAATTATTTAAATTAATTATTAAATTAAAAATCTAATTTCAGGATTTGGGGAAAGAAGAAGAAAATCTGGGGGGTTTTGTAAGCTATGTCTAAAATAAAGAAAACAAGAATTATAAAATATAAAAAAAAAACTTCAGTTATGAGGCAATCAATCATTCTTGGATTTTGATGTTGATCATTGATTACAAAATATCACTGTCAATTAAATAGTCAACCGTAGCATAACAACAAGCTCTGTTACACCATCTTTCCTTACTGAGTCGTTAGTTAAAACAAGCTCTTTAACTAATCTCTAACTACTTAACCTACCTAGAACAAGCTCTCTAGATATAAGTTGTAGCAGCATTAACAACAAGAAAGATATGGGTTGACATTAGATAACAAACACATAAGCTCGGTTCATTTAATCTAAACCTTAATTCTCCTCCATCCCTAGTGATTAACTCCACAAGCAATTACGGACTTATGTTTTTAATCTGGCGGTAGATTATTTAGTTTAACTAAATAGTGTGCACCCTATCTAATCAAACAAACAATCATTATAATGTGCTCAGAGAATCTTGGATACTTAATCAACAATTATATAATAGGTTCAAGAATCTCACAACATGCTTTTCCCAAAAATAATTAATTTACCTCATAACTGAATAAGAAAACTACTCACTAGACATATTCAAGATCATATAATTCAAGTTATATATTATAAAGATCACAAATATCATGCAAGAAACAATCAAAGAAGCAATCTTTAATGATATAAAATCAGAATTAATAATCAAGATTATAAACTAGCAAGCAAGAACACACAAACAATATTAATTTAAATAAAGAAAACAAAATCAGAATTAAAAATAATAATAAAGAAATCTGAAACTAATTAAAAATAAAGAAAAATAAAATTTTATTAAAAACCCTAAAGAAAATCCTATAAGACTAAAAGAGAAGAGGGAGGAGAGGGATGTGAGGGATTCCTGTTTATGAGAGCCTTGTGCTCTTTATATAGGCCTAAGGGAGAGTTTAAAAGACTTTCCTAAGCAATGTGGGATTCAGATAAGAGTTTACTTGGGAAACAAGTAATTTGACTAGTCAAACTCTTACCTTTATTTCATCATCTTTTTACAATTATTTTCTAAGTAAAATTCCTAAGGCCTATTTTTATTAATTAATTACAGATCTAAGACAAAATAAAATTAAGAAATTATCTTCTCTCAACAAAATCTGGTCTTGAACTTGCTTTGTTGGAATTTCTTCTCAATCTCGTTTTTCTGCCCAGAATTTCGTACTGATTTTGTCTAGACGTTTGACCCATCAAATGAACTCCGATTTTTGCGATCTTGGACATTCTGGAAACCTTGAGAAGTCCTCTACAACTTCTATGAAGGTTACTTCTTGAGATCAGGTTGTTAAATTGGTCAAAAACGTCAATCTTTCAAGCTGGACAGAAAATACTGCACTTTGCTCTTTTTAACTTCTTTTTATTCCAACTTTGATATTTAATACCTAAAACATAAAATAAACATTAGTAAGCTCTTTTAGGCATAAAACATCAATAAAGAAAATATATTAGCACATATAAAATTCACAAAATATCATCCTATCAACATATGTATTGAAATTATTATATAGTATACATATATATACCAAGGTATATATAGATATATATATATATATATACTATTGTACAAAATAAAATAATACATATGTATTTAAGTAAAGTATTTTATGTATATATATAGATATATACATAAATGAGAAATGTAAATACTAATTTACATTAAAGTTTGAAAATATATATTGTAAATACAATATATATTGTGTTATAATATATATATGTAAATAGTATTTAAATTTAAAGTATATAAATATACATATATATATATATCTATATGATATTATATAGTAGAATACTATATAATATAATATTAATATTATATTTATAATATAGTTATAAATATAATATAAGATAAATAAATTAAAAAAAAAGAGAGAAGAATCGGGAAATCCCGATTCTTCCCAAAAACAGAGGGGATCGACGACAGCAACCAGTGCCGCCACCGGCAAGGAAAAAGGAAGAGACGGCCCCGGTGAAGAGAGGGAGGCCGGTGACCGTCGGAAGGGAGGAAAAATCGAAGGAAAATTGGAAAGAAAAACAGAAACCGGCGGAGGCCGGGAAGAGAAGAAAACCAGATCTGGCGGTGCCGGCCAAATCGGTCGCCGCCACTATATCCGAAGCACTGGCGGAAGGAGAGGAAAGGGAAGGAAGCCACCAGAGAGGCGGGGAACGGCGGAGGAAGGTCAACGGAGGAGGAGAAGAAACCGAGGCAAAACCGAGTAGATCCGCCATCGTGCCGTCAATCTAGGCCGAGCTGAGGCCATCGGCAAGTTCGTCTCAACGCCGGCCAGCTGTTGAGCCACCGAACCGCCGGAGAACCGGCCACCGGAGGAGAACCGATGGTGAGGAGGGTGGAGCCGGTCTGACTGGTCTGAACCGGTCAGACCAAGGAAAAAAGAAAAAGAAAAAAAAAAAAAAAAGAAAAAAGAAAAGAAGAAAGAGAAAGAAATAGGAATTCCGGGAATTTGGAAAATTCCCGAGAATTCGAAAATTACGGGAAATCCTAAGAATTACGAGAAATTGGTAAGAAATCCTGGAAAATGTTAAATTATTTAAATAATATATTTATTTAAATAATTATGGAAAAAAATTCTAAATTTTAGAATTTAATTTCCAGAAAATTTCCTCGATGACCGAGCCGATGGAATCAGGCGAGGTGAACACGGGCGCGACCTTCGAGAGGCAGTCGCCGACCCGAAACAGGTAAGGGAGACATGTGCCGCCTGTAAGGATATTCGGCCACATGTTTTAAATTATGCATTTAATTTATAAATGCAATTGACAATGATTAGTTTTGAAATTTGTGGTGATTTATCGGTTTCAAATTGTGGTGAAATACCAGTTGAAAAATATAAACTGTATTTTTCGTGTAGGAGGCTAGCCAAATTGACAACCGTTATACTGCCGAAAAATTATCGAATAATTACTAAATTTACCGAAAATTACCGAAAATCATAATAAATGATTTGATTTCACGTGAAACGATTTTTATATAAGAAAATTGAGAAATTAAGTAAATTTCATAAAACATGAATATAATGATAATTGATTTTAAAATATTCATGTTTTCGTGAATGGTAAAAAAAAAAAGAAATCACCGAAATTTCATCCTATAGGTGATATTTCACGTGAAACGAGAAGAAAATGAAAAAGAGACTGAAGTGAATATTTTTATAAATATTCTTAAATATTCACTAGATTTCATATAAAATCTTTATAGTTTTAATTATGAAAATAATTAATTATGAAAATTCCATAAATGTTAAGAAATGATGAACAACTATGTTTTCGAGACTAGAGGTCCCTACACGTGTTAGAAAATAAATATTATATTTTCATAAATGATAAAAATAACCTATTTGAATTCTGATAACTATAAAACCATGTTTTCGATTAAATGCACGGAAAAGCATACATATGTGTTTTACGGTGGAAAAAGGACAGTTTTGCCCTCTATATTTTCAGTGATGATTTTGCAAACTGTCTTCATCGCAATTTATAAAGAAATGTTTGAAGCATGAATTTCATCTCGAAATTAATTCCCATGGTCTTTTGATAATTAGCTAAACGAACCTTATGATTTCTATGCATATTTTTCAATATGCTTTTTATGTATGAAAGTAAATAAGTATGTTTTCCGAAACAGTGATCGGAGTGGTAAACCCCTTGCTAACTTAGACCCAAGCACGCCCGGTCCTTTCTATTTTGTACCAAATGTATAATTTAAGAAGTTACATAAGTAAGTAAGATTTGAGACTAAGGCCTTCCTATAGTTTATGTTATTGCTTGTCATGCTTGCCACATTGTGCATGTTTTCATCCCTTGTGGCATATGTTTAGCCCACGTCGTGAATGTTTTCATCCTTTGTGGGTATATTGGTCCTTCTTGGTGTAATATTCGTTGTACGACCTTGATCAGGTCTACAGCCCATACCATGCCCATAGGTATTCTGTTCCCTATTCGGAGGATGAAGTAAGTGTCATGACCCGCATACTGGCTATATGATTCTGCCTAGTCTCCATGAACTGCATGATAAGTTTTATTAATTATGATGTTAAGTTTCTAAAGTATGATGCATGTTTGAAACAAGTATGAATTTTTGATATATGTATTAAAGAATTCATGCAGTGATTTAAAGTATGAAATGCATTATTATGGCATTTGTTTTCTGCATATATCGATACTATGACTATTTTAAATGCATTTCTTACGGGGCTTTAGTACGATACGGTTATTAATTTGAAAAGAGAAATAAATGTTTATTCTAAAAGAATAACATAAGAATTATTTCTAAGATAGAGATAATTGAAGAAGTAATTATCCAATGATTGGATATTTACAAATCACTGTACTGTACTATTTTTACTGTACTGAAGAGAAGAGAAGAGAAAAGAAGTAAACCACTATTTTTATTACTGAACTGCCACGTGTTTTAAAGTATACTGAAGTAAAAAGAAATAAGTGGTTTAATCTGTGGAAAAACGAAAATTATATCGTTTTGAAAACAATGAAATTAGTATTCTCTACAGTTGCTTCTAGGTTCCAGAACAAGTATGGTATTCTAAAATACCTACCTTATTTTATCTGGATCCCTAGCCGACTGTAGTATCTTTCCTACATGTGTGCCTAGAGCCAGCTAGGAAGATTTTAAAGAAAATGAAAATGAAAAAATTATTTTCAGCATATAGATAGCTGAATATCAAGTGTGACATATAACTCTCTTACTGAGCTGTGGTTTGCTCACCCCTTAATTTCAAACATTTCAGGTTTTAAAGATCGTGAGATCAGTTGATTGTGGATCACGGCTGTACACAAAAGGACAATGTGACAGATCGACTGATTTATATGAGGTACGATCATTTATTTTCTGTATTTAGACATGTCTGCAGTACTACTGATCTGATTAATTAAGATAGGGGATGTGTATAATATAAACAATGTTATGTAAATTTGTTTAACAGTTAGTAAAAGGGAAGTATCACAGACAGCCCAACCGGATGAATTGTGTAAAATAAGGTGAAAATGTGGTAACGGGTCGTTACACTAATGCACTATCAATAAAGACTTATATCACTGTAGCTAGCAGTGAAAATCATATCATCATCCCCTAGAAACCAACTAGGGCGTTATCTATGGCGATAGACCTCATGTCTCTCAGCCCCACTGATCAGGTGTGACTGAGCCCTGTCCACGACTATTGTCGAACAAGCATCTATGCCTAATGAGTAATCTCCAATTAGGCAGCTTCCACTATGATTTATTGAATTTAACTTCCTTAGGATGCCTATAGTCTCATAAAACATTTAACTTTTCTTATGAAAATAGCTCAAAGTACGTAATACATTTCTTTAAGATCATTTACATATATACATACATATGCGTACATATAAATTCATTCTTTTCAAAACCATTTAAGCATCCAAAGTATTCTTGTAAGCACGAAAAAATAAATCCTTTCAAGTTTCATGTATAGAAATAAGGCATGCTTAATGGCGATAAAATTCAAGTAGATGAAATGAAAACAATACAATGGAATATGATAGGATGATATTTTGTGAATTTTATATGTGCTAATATATTTTATTTATTGATATTTTATACCTAAAAGAGCTTACTAATGTTTATTTTATGTTTTAGGTATTATATATCAAATTTGGAATAAAAAGAAGTTAAAAAGAGCAAAGTGCAGTATTTTCTATCCAGCTTGGAAGATTGACGTTTTTGACCAATTTAACGACCTGATCTCAAGAAGTGACCTTCATGAAAGTTGTAGAGGACTTCTCAAGGTTTCCAGAATGTCTAAGATCGCAAAAATCAGAGTTCATTTGATGGGTCAAACGTCTGGACAAAATCAGTACAAAATTCTGGGCAGAAAAACAAGATTGAGAAGAAACTCCAACAAAGCAAGTTCAAGACCAGATTTTGTTGAGAGAAGATAATTTCTTAATTTTATTTTGTCTTAGATCTATAATTAATTAATAAAAATAGGCCTTAGGAATTTTACTTAGAAAATAATTGTAAAAAGATGGTGAGATAAAGGTAAGAGTTTGACTAGTCAATGATGGAGACCCATCAAGCTCACACAGCTTAAGTCATGTTCATGATGTTCGTGATCCTTTGAGCATCCATGGAGGTCCAATTACAAGAGCTAAATCAAAGATAATGCAACAAGCCTTGGCTGGTTTCATTAATATTGCTAGAGAGAAAGCCCAACAAAGCTTGAGCATGGAGGATGATAAAGTCTTCTACAACATGATCCAAGCCCAAGTTCAACCTTCTTGAAGACACACACACAATTATTGGGCCGAAATGCAAATAGGCTGGATGCATATTTTATTTAGTTAAGTATTATTGGGCTGAACAATGTCTTAATTTAATTTAAGCCCAATTCCTTTTTAAATAATATATTTTGTTGGACTTTTATTACTTGTTCTGTAAGTTAGGAGAGTAGGATTCCTATTACTTGTTCTGCAAGTTTGCTATTTCCTATTCTGCAAGTTAGGAAAGTAGGATTCCTATTACTTGTGCTGCAAGTTAGCTAGTTGCCTATAAATAGTTATGTAACCCTTTGGGGAGAACACAATTGATTTTAGTAATAAAATTGAGAGACTTTTTCTCTTTGGTTCTCTTGAGAACTCTTGAACTTATCAAGGTCTTCCTTGTGGCGTTCTTCTACCTTCCACCAATATATACCATAGGTTCTTGCTTTTCTAAGCACCGGGTCTTGATCCAATACCATAGGTTCTTGTGTTTCTACACAACGGGTCTTGGTTTTACTTCTAATTTTTGTTTTCCTTTGCTGCGTTTTTAACTTGTTATTGTTTTTCTTCAAGTGTTCTTCATCTTCTTCATTGAACCTCATCTTCTTTCGGTGAGGTCCATATCATTTGGTATCAGAGCTTAGGTTCAATTCGTGGGAGTCCCGTTTTTGTTTTTTTCGTTGTCTTCTTGTCTTGGACAAACCTTGATCTTGAATCCTTTTCTAAGCCACCACTAGTATTGTTTGTCCCTCAAACCTATTGTCTTCATTAAAATAACCTACCTTTACTTAGCCACCAAGTAAACCCTATATTGTTCTCCAAGCAACCAAATCCCAAAGGTTTTCTTGCTCACCAAGAAACCTTCAAAAGCTCTACAACCCTATCTTGTTCTCCAAGCAACCAAATCCCAAAGGTTTTTTTACTCCCCAAGAAACCTTTAAAAGCTCTACATCACATAAAGACTACTTGTTTCACAAGCCACCATTCCCTCTCGTTCCTTGACACACAAGCTACTACCAAAACTAGCTTATTTTTGTCAAAAGTTGCCTTGTTCCCCAAGTAAACCTCTTTTAATTTTTGAAC
Source organism: Heritiera littoralis (assembly GCA_031772115.1). Lineage (NCBI taxonomy): Eukaryota > Viridiplantae > Streptophyta > Magnoliopsida > Malvales > Malvaceae > Heritiera > Heritiera littoralis. The sequence goes on along the minus strand of JAPDPK010000009.1, from coordinate 4,662,475 downwards.
TTTTTGTTTTTTCCTTCATTGTTCGTTTACTTTTTAGTAAAATATAAAAAAAAAGAAAAAAAAAAGAAAAGAAAAAAAATAGAGAAAAGAAAAATCAATTCAAGAGGGGATTTATTACATCATGTGTAGTAAGTGCAACATCAAAGGCAATTCGTGGAGGTGTGCTTCATCAAAATCTTGAGGTAGTCATTCTTTCTTGAGCTTTGAGATTTCTTATTTGCCTAATTTGAAAATTCATTGTTACCATTCTACCCTACTGCTTAAAATTACTTTTTTGACCCTACCACATAAGAGGACAAAACTACCCCACCTTTGGCTAAACCCTACCCTAATTAAACTCCCCAAAACATGCATATTTCCTTCAAGGTTTAGTTTCATTAGTCTTCTTAAGCCTTGTTGAGTCTTGCAAAGTCTTGTTGAGTCTTCATTGTTTTGTTTTCCCTTGATTAAAATCTTGTGCTCAGCTTGTTTATTGTTGGTTGATAGTTGAATTCCATAAGCTGATTTTTGATTGAGTCTTGAGTTCAATATAGAACCTATAGAGAAAAGTTGTGTGAGGGAAAAAAAAAGGCAAGAGTGTGTGAGTAACATTAGTAGAGAAAAGCCATATTAAAATTGTGTGAAACACGAGTGTGAGTGTTACATTCTTGTATGTATTGAGTGTAAACACGTGAGGCATACTTGTGAGGTCTGTTTCTTTTACTGACGTTTCTTGCAGGTTACAATTATGTCTTCTAATAGTGAAAAGCTTGATTTGAGTAACATTGAGATCATGTTCCTAGCCATGCAACAACAACTTTCGAGGATAGAGTCGAAGTTGATTAAATATGATAAGTTGGAGCAACATGACGTTGCCCTAGCTAAGGTAAACCAAGATAATGCTTCTTATGCATGTGACAATGTAGCTAATAATAAGTTGGATAGCAATTATGGAGAAGATTTTAATGATGATTCTATGCTGCAATTAAAGGATGATGAGGATAGTATGGAATCACCCATGGATGGAAAGGAATCTATAGCATGTCCAACTTTAAGTGTGCTACTGAAAGATGAGGATCAATTAAGATTAAAAGAGAGTGAGGAAAAAGTAGTGAGTGAAGCCGAGGTTAAGCAAAAGGAGAAAACAATTGAGATTGAGTGTAATGCTTTAAGCATAGGTATTTGAGCTGTTTTAATGCAGGAGAAGCGCCCCATTGCTTTTTCTAGTGAGAAGTTAAGTGGAGCTGCCCTTAACTATCCCACATATGATAAAGAGATATATGCATTAGTGAGGGCCTTGGAAACATGGCAACACTATTTATGGCCCAAGGAATTTTTCATCCATACTGATCATGAGTCCTTGAAGCACTTGAAAGGACAAAGCAAGTTGAACAAGCGTCATGCCAAGTGGATGGAGTTCATTGAGACATTTTCATATGTGATCAAATATAAACAAGGTAAAGAAAATGTCGTGGCTGATGCATTGACTCGAAGGTATACTCTAATCACTACTCTTAATGCAAAACTACTTGGATTTGAGTATATTAAAGACTTGTATGCTACTGATGAGGATTTTGAAAATGTGTTCATTGCATGTGAGAAAATTGGTTTTGGAAAGTTTTATAGGCATGACAGATTCTTATTCAAGGAAATAGATTATGTGTGCCTAGGAGTTCTTTAAGAGAATTACTTGTTAGAGAAGCCCATAGTGGTGGCTTAATGGGACATTTTGGAGTAAAGAAAACTTTAGATATATTGCATGATCACTTCTTTTGGCCTAACATGAAAAGAGATGTTGAAAAATTGTGTGAAAGATGTGTCACTTGTAAACAAGGTAAGTCAAGAGTTATGAATCATGGTCTTTATACTCCATTGCCTATTCCTACTGCTCCTTGGACTGACATTTCTATGGACTTTGTTTTGAGGTTACCAAGAACAAAGAGAGGTAGAGATTCTGTTTTTGTTGTTGACAGGTTCTCTAAGATAGCTCACTTCATTGCTTGTCACAAAACAGATGATGCAAGCAACATTGCCGATTTATTCTTCAAGGAAATTGTTCGTCTACATGGTGTTCCGAGGACCATTGTTTCTGACCGTGATGTGAAGTTCCTTAGCTACTTTTGGAAAACATTATGGGGAAAGTTAGGAACAAAGCTATTGTTTTCACTACTTGTCATCCACAAACTGATGGTCAAACTGAAGTAGTCAATCGTACTTTGTCTACTTTGTTGAGGTCCATTATTCAAAAGAATTTGAAGAATTGGGAAGATTGTTTGCCTCATGTGGAGTTTGCTTACAATAGAAGTGTGCATTCTACCACTAGTTATTCTCCATTTGAAGTTGTCTATGGTTTTAATCCACTCACTCCATTGGATCTTTTACCACTACCTATTGAGGAGAGAGCTAGTTTGGATGGGGAAAAGAAAGCTGATTTTGTTAAGCAACTACATGAGAAGGTACATCAAAACATTTTGAAGAGGACTGAGCAATATGATACTCAAGCCAACAAGCATCGCAAGAAAGTTGTCTTTGAACCTGGTGATTGGGTTTGGGTACATATGCGTAAAGAGAGATTTCCTGCTCAATGTCGCTCCAAGTTCCAACCTCGAGGAGATGGACCATTCCAAGTGATTGAGAAGATCAATGACAATGCTTCTAAATTGGATCTTCCAAGTGAGTATAATGTTAGTGCTACATTTAATGTTTTTGATCTTTCTCCCTTTGATATTGATATAGGTGATTCTGATTTGATGACAAATCCTTTCGAGGAGAGGGGGAATGATGGAGACCCATCAAGCTCACACAGCTCAAGTCATGTTCATGATGTTTGTGATCCTTTGAGCATCCATGGAGGTCCAATTACAAGAGCTAAATCAAAGATAATGCAACAAGCCTTGGCTGGTTTCATTAATATTGCTAGAAAGAAAGCCCAACAAAGCTTGAGCATGGAGGATGATAAAGTCTTCTACAACATGATCCAAGCCCAAGTTCAACCTTCTTGAAGACACACACACAAGTATTGGGCCGAAATGCAATTAGGCTAGATGCATATTTTATTTAGTTAAGTATTATTGGGCTGAACAATGTCTTAATTTAATTTAAGCCCAATTCCTTTTTAAATAATATATTTTGTAGGACTTCTATTACTTGTTCTGCAAGTTAGGAGAGTAGGATTCCTATTACTTGTTCTGCAAGTTTGCTATTTCCTATTCTGCAGGTTAGGAAAGTAGTATTCCTATTACTTGTGCTGCAAGTTAGCTAGTTGCCTATAAATAGTTATGTAACCCTTTGGGGAGAACACAATTGATTTTAGTAATAAAATTGAGAGACTTTTTCTCTTTGGTTCTCTTGAGAACTCTTGAACTTATCAAGGTCTTCCTTGTGGCGTTCTTCTACCTTCCACCAATATATACCATAGGTTCTTGCTTTTCTAAGCACCGGGTCTTGATCCAATACCATAGGTTCTTGTGTTTCTACACAACGGGTCTTGGTTTTACTTCTAATTTTTGTTTTCCTTTGCTGCGTTTTTAACTTGTTATTGTTTTTCTTCAAGTGTTCTTCATCTTCTTCATTGAACCTCATCTTCTTTCGGTGAGGTCCATATCAGTCAAATTACTTGTTTTTCAAGTAAACTCTTATTTGAATCCCACATTGCTTAGAAAAGTCTTTTAAACTCTTCATTAGGCCTATATAAAGAGCACTAGGCTCTCATAAACAGCATCCCTCACATCCTTCTCTTCCCCCTCTTCTCTCTTGTTTAGTTTTAGAGTAGATTTAATAGAAATTTTATTTTTATTATTTTGCTTATTTCTTTATTACTTTTAATTCTGATTTTGTTTTCTTTATTTAAATTAATATTGTTTGTGCGTTCTTGCTTGTTAGTTTATAATATTGATTATTAATTCTGATTTTATATTATTAAAAATTGCTTCTTTGATTGTTTCTTGCATGATATTTGTAATCTTTATAATATTAAACTTGAATTTTATGATCTTGAATATGACTAGTGAGTAGTTTTCTTATTCAGTTATGAGGTAAATTGATTATTTTTGGGAAAAGCATGTTGTGAGATTCTTGAACCTATTATATAATTGTTGATTAAGTATCCAAGATTCTCTGAGCACATTATAATGATTGTTTGTTTGATTAGATAGGGTGCACACTATTTAGTTAAATTAAATAATCAACTGCCAGATTAAAAACATAAGTCCGTAATTGCTTGTGGAGTTTGTTGGCTCTAATAAGCAATACCGAGAGGGGGGGTGAATCGGTTTTTAACTAACTATAAGCCCGTTTTTCGATTCTACTAAATTCTCTAGCCTATTTGAATATTTTCTAAGTTCTCTAAGCTAGGCAAGCATGCAATTCAAATTCAATACAATAAGCACAAATATAATTGCAAGTAATTAAAGAGAGTAGGGAAAGAGAAATGTACGCAAGTGATTTATAGAGGTTCGGCAACCTTGCCTACGTCCTCTACCTTGAGACACTCCCAAGGATTTTCCCCAAATTCACTATCCTTGAATTTGTTACACTCCCTCTTTTCAAGGATCAAGAGAAACCTCTCTCTTTTTCTAGGCTCAAGAGTAACCTCCCTCTTTTTCTTAGGCTAAAGAGTAACCTCCCTCTTTTTCAAGGCTTAAGAGAAACCTCCCCTTTACAATGAATGAAATGAGTTTACAAATGAGTAATCAAAGAAGGCCTCTAGATAGGCAAGTGATTACAAATATTAAGCACAAATAAAAGCCTATACAAGATTTGTGCTAAGCACTACAAGGAATAAGAGAATGATAGATGATGGAAACTTTGTAGCTTGATGAGTGTCGTCAGTCACCAAAAAAATAAAACTTCCTAACTCTACTATGTAGATAGCGGAGTAAGGGTCGAACCCACAGAGACTGAATTATTTAAGTTAATTATTAAATTAAAAATCTAATCTTAAGTTTTACGGAAATAAGAAATTTTGGGGTTTTGGAGTTTTGTAAGCTATGCCTAAAAGAGAGAAAGCAAGGATTATTAAATATCAAAAACAAATATGAAAAAGCTTCAGTTACAAGGTAATTAATTATTCTTGGATTTAGATGTTGATCATTGATTACAAAATATTATTGTCAATTAAATAGTCAACCGTAGCATAACAACAAGCTCTGTTACACCATCTTCCCTTACTGAGTCGTTAGTTAAAACAAGCTCTTTAACTAATCTCTAACTACTTAACCTACCTAGAACAAGCTCTCTAGATATAAGTTGTAGCAGCATTAACAACTAGAAAGATATGGGTTGACATTAGATAACAAACACATAAGCTCGGTTCATTTAATCTAAACCTCAATTCTCCTCCATCCCTAGTGATTAACTCCATAAGCAATTACGGACTTATGTTTTTAATCTGGCAGTAGATTATTCAATTAAATTAAATAGTGGGCCCTACCATCTAATCAAGCAAATAATCATGCAAATGTGCTCAGAGAATCTTAGATACTTAATCAACAATTATATTATAAGCTCAAAATCTCACAACATTCTTTTTCCCAAGAACAATGAATTTACCTCATAACTGAATAAGAAAACTACTCACTAGACATATTCAAGATCATAAAATTCAAGTTATATATTATAAAGATTACAAATATCATGCAAGAAACAATCAAAGAAGCAATCTTTAATAATATAAAATCAGAATTACTAATCAAGATTATAAACTAGTAAGCAAGAACACACAAACAATATTAATTTAAATAAAGAAAACAAAATCAGAATTAAAAATAATAAAGAAATCAGCAACTAATTAAAAATAAAGAAAAAAATAAAATTTTATTAAAAACCCTAAAGAAAATCCTACAAGACTAAAAGAGGGAAGAGGGATAAGAAGGATGTGAGGGATTAGAGAGATGCTGTTTATGAGAGCCTTGTGCTCTTTATATAGGCCTAAGGAAGAGTTTAAAAGACTTTCCTAAGCAATGTGGGATTCAGATAAGAGTTTACTTGAGAAACAAGTAATTTGACTAGTCAAACTCTTACCTTTATCTCATCATCTTTTTACAATTACTTTCTAAGTAAAATTCCTAAGGCCTATTTTTATTAATTAATTACAGATCTAAGACATAATAAAATTAAGAAATTATCTTGTCTCAACAAAATCTTGTCTTGAACTTGCTTAGTTGGAATTTCTTCTCAATCTCGTTTTTCTGCCCAGAATTTCGTACTGATTTTGTCCAGACGTTTGACCAACCAAACGAACTCCAATTTTTGCGATCTTGTGCATTCTGGAAACCTTGAGAAGTCCTCTACAACTTCCATGAAGGCCACTTCTTGAGATCAGGTCGTTAAATTGGTCAAAAACGTCAATCTTTCAAGCTGGACAGAAAATACTGCATTTTGCTCTTTTTAGCTTCTTTTTATTCCAACTTTGATATTTGATACCTAAAACATAAAATAAACATTAGTAAGCTCTTTTAGGCATAAAAAATCAATAAAGAAAATATATTAGCACATATATAATTTGCAAAATATCATCTTATCATAGCTCTTGATTTGTTTGTTTGAGGCTTGTAAATTTGAGGAATATGAGATTTGAAGTTGCTGAGTGGTTCCACTTGCTTTCTTTAGCTTCTAAGCCTCTATTTATAGTCCCTTGGATGTATTCTAGCCGTTGGGTGGAGCCAAATCTCGGATATTACCGTTGTCTCACAAAAACTAGCCGTTATAGGCTATTTTCGAGCAAAGGGATCGATCCCTTTCCATAGGGGATCGATCCCTTTTGTCCAGAATCTTGATTCTGGGCTTCAGGGACCTTTTCTAGTTGTTGGGAGCTTACTGCCAAAAGGGGATCGATCCCTTCCCTTAGGGGATCGATCCCTTCTCTCCAGAAGGTGATTTCCTGCACTTTTTGAGTTAGAAATGATGTGGTCTTTGATCCTAATCCAACCCAAAACATTTTGGCATTTTTGTGGGAGTTTTTTTCTTGACTTTCTCAAATGGAAACATGGTCTAAAAATTCATCAAGTGATTTTCTAAAATATTCAAAACATTTACAAAGTATTAAGACCAATAAGAGTATGCATCACTAAATCATGGTTTTAATGTTTGATATGATCACTTGAAATGTATTGAGAAAATCATGTGTGATAAGGCAAATTTACAATATGAATTAAAGCATTAAAGCTTACTTAAGTTTTTGTCATTTCAAAATACATATGTCAATTTAAAGCTAACAATCTCCCCCTTTTTGATATGACAAAACTTAATGTAAATTTGCTTTGAAAATTCTTTGATAAAATACTCCCCCTCAAATAAAGCAGGATTTTATAAAGCTCCCCCTTAATATATGCATGGGTTTTGAAAAAGAATTTTCAAACTCTTTTCCCCATTATCTCTCCCCCTTAATATCTCTCCTTATATCTATCTCTCCCTTTATCTATCTCTCCCCCTTTTTGTCATAGCAAAAGAAGGAAAAATAATAAAAAATATGCTCCCCCTAAAATCATGGCTATGTGTGAACAAATAAAAATGCTCCATCTAACAAGAAACATGTTAGTACATGGGACTTATAGCACAAATAAATAAGTCAATATTCACAAAGAGTATGAAATATTCATGCAATGAATATGACTTATGATCCTATACCAATTGTTTATAAATAATTTTGATACCAATTGTTGATAAGTAATTTTGCAAGAAGATTCCAATTGGTAAGAAGTTAAGCACGCACCTAAGTATATCAATTGTTCTCTAAGGTCCAATTAAGGTGCATGGTAATACATCATGATTATGAACTAAAATTAGATGACATATCATATGCATGAGCTCATAAATCATGTTCAAGCAAGAATGTGCATAGAATCAAGATATATAGCAATTAACTTCAAATTCTAGCACACAAGAGTTTCATGCAAAAATATCCTAAGAGAATTCTTCTATATTTGTCATTTCAATCTAAGGAGCATGAGAAGAATTGTCAATTTAAAGCTCATATCATTTGGCAATTTAGATTTGGCTTACCAATTAGTGAAAATATGGTTGCCAATTATACTAAGTGTTATTTCAATCTAAATACCAATTGTTACTAATGATTGACTTAGACATTTTGCATGAATCCAATATTTATGTGTAGTGTGTTCATGTCAAAATAATCATTCTAAATATGCAAGAACACAACTCACATCATCAAATATGCATATGGAGCAAATAATCATTAGCACACTATCATAAAGTCTTAATCCATATTCATATTCACAAATTTATACCACATGGAAGATTCAAAAACTCAAGTTATTCATGCAAACATATTTTCTTCCATGGTTTTAAGCACAAAAATCCTATGCTCATTTTCTAATTCAAGTCCTTAACCAATTATGAGCAAGGAAAGATTCAAATAATAAATGCATGGATATCAAGTTTGTTCAAGTGTGCATTTATCTTTGAGTGTTAGTGTTGTCATTAAGACCCTAGTTCTTTAAGTATAAGGATGATAAAGTTTTATGCATTTTAACATTTAGGATCCATTTACCATCACAAATTATAGGCCAATGACTATTACCAATTGTTGAATTTACATTTGGAATCAATCCACTAGATGTAAAATTATCATGAAACCTAGTGTGGAATTGATAAGTCAAGCCAAGAGACATAATCCTATAAGCATGCTTGACTGAGATGAACAAAAAGAAAAATCAATAGGCATTATGCACAAGTTCATCAAATTCTCAAATATACAAACCATTGAAATAAATCCCAAAAATTATGTTTAAATATTCATTGAAAGTATGTTTCAAGATTATTTCAAGATTCATGAATGTTTTCAACAAGAAAAATGATTTTGCACTTGTGAGCTCAAGAAAATTGATATTGATTGTTGAAAGTGATACCATTTGTTGGAAATGATTCAAATTGATGGAGTTGAGGCATGATATCAATGAAAAATGAATTTTCATACATTAAAGATCATCAAAAAGAAGTTAAAACAATGAATTTTAAGTTGAGAAGAAAAAGAATTAAGAAGACTTCTCAACTAAGGCTTAAAAATGCAGAAAATGACATAATTTGCCTAGAGGGATCGATCCTATGAGCAAAAGGATCGATCCCTTAACTCCAGAAGCATGTTTCCTACACGTTTTTCCAAAAGGATCGATCCTATATGTAGAGGGATCGATCCCTCATCTTGGTTCTGCAGATTTTTGACAGAAAATCCAACTTTTGAGGTACCAAAACTTCGTTTTTGAGTATTTTAAGTCCAAGTAAGGGTTTAAACATTTGTAAAACATGATTTTGGACTTGTATGAATGAAAAACATGAATGAAAAACCATTTTACAAAATATTTTGCAATTTTGGAAGAATTTTCACAATTAAATGCATTTTTGGCCTCAAAGGGGGTCATTTTGAAAGTTATGCATGTTTTGGCAAAACCAATGCATTGAATTACTTAAATATGTCAAAACAAACTTGTTCACATAGGTTTTAAGCACAAATTAAAACATACATCTTGTGAACTACATTCCATGATTTCTAACATGCATATTCTTCATTAAGGCTCATGACAGGGCATTTGGCATATATGACATATTTGACAGTTTTTGAGCAACTAAATATATTATCTAGACATATCAAACTTGCTCAAGATGCAGAAAACCAAAAAACATTTCAAATTCACTAATCATGCCTTTTGCTCAATCATTCAACTCACAATGCACCAATAATCATCAACTAAGTGTCTCATTAAATCACAAATAATCAAATAAAAGTTTTAAGGAGTAAAGAATTAATCTTACAAAACTCCTTTACTTGAGTATGCTTTGCCTTGAATTGTTGAGTCCACCTTGAGCTATCATTTGAAGAATTGTTGTGATGGATTGTGACGTCCTCGTCACTAACCAAATAACAATTAACTTTTAACTCAAATAACAAATAAATCGATTAGTTTATCTGATGTCAATCTCCCTTACTCTTATGCTTTAGGCATTTCTATCAGAGTATAATATTCATTTTCACATGCATAAAATTTTTTTCATTTATAAACATGTGCCATATACATCAGGATCTCAAATATTCATACACCCTAATCCCCAACATATACAAAACTGTAGTATTGTACTGTACATTAGCCGAAGTAACGGCCAACTAAATATACCTTCAAAGGATAAGTAGGAAGCGTGCCTCGAAGGTATCTCAAAAATCCCGAAATGAGCTCCTCTATCCGGAGCGGAATTACTTCAAGTAATCTGTATGAAAAATAGTTGTAAAGGAGTGAGTTTACGCTCAGTAAGAAACTTATGTAAAAGAGCGTACTATATCACTATATGCAGTTTTCCTGCTTGGCTCTATAATGTCATGTAAAATCATTATAAAGCATAGCGCTTATATTTCTTTCAAATATATCAAAAACAAGTAAATCATGCTTTCAAGTATTTCCACGGATCTCTAATCACGTGAAATCAAGTAGGCAAATATAATTATTTTCAAATAGATGGGAGACAATTTATATCTAACAGAATCATGCACTAAGAAATTCTCATCATGGATACAGCAAATATATCCCGTAAAGGATAATCCAGAGAGATAATGGATACAGCAAATATATCCCGTAAGGGGTAATCCAATAGATAAATCTCATAAGGATACCGCAAATATATCCCGTTAGGGATAATCCTGAGAGATATTAAATAAATGGCGTATCCACGTATGGGCCAGGGATCCTCCCCGAAGCCGAATCAAATAAGAGACTCATGGCCATTGTTTATATCCCACAGTTTCACTAGTCAGGTGCCGTACTGCGGGTCTGAGGGCTGGACTAGAGCTCCTCAGTCAAATACAAGTAACAAATAATGTGCATGCTCTTTTGAGAGATTTATAGTCTCCAAAACCTTGTTCATATAGGTTTTAAACAAGTATGAATATCCTTTCTTAAAACAGGTTCTCAAAACCTTTCTTTCAAATAGGCAGTCGACTGGTCATATATGGCAGTCGACTGCTATCCCATGTTTTGCCTTATTGAATTTCTTTCCCTTTTTGAAATTCAATTATTATATTTTTCAAAATACAAATAGGGGAGTCGACTGGCCCCAAATGGCAGTCGACTGGTTTTGAAACAGAATGTTTCCCGAGAATTAGCAGTCGACTGGCCCCCTTGGCAGTCGGCTGGTTTTGAAACAGAATGCTTCTGGACAAATAGCAGTCGACTGGCTCCCCCTGGCAGCCGACTGGTTTGAATCAGAATGGTTTTTGGAAAATGGCAGTCGACTGGCTCCCATGGCAGTCGACTGGTTTGCATCGATTTTCGAAAAACGGCGTTTTTGATGCTCTAGGTAGTCGGCTGCTCCTAACCTAATTGGTACTAGGAGTCGGACCCAAATGGTACCCTTTTTCCTGAAATTAAAACAGCTGTACTTCTTTCCAAATCACATCAAAACATACTAAAACATGCGGACATAGTCACCCTACGTGCGTTACATAAATTCCTTACCTCGATTAGCAATTAATCCACAAGTTAGTTGCACCAACACTTGTCCTTTTTTCTTTACTCTTCAAGCTGTAAACATCATAGCAAATTAAAAGCTCAACAACCTACTATATCAACTTCATAAAATCCCAAACCATCAAAATTATCAACATAAACCATATCTTCTCTTACCTTTGCTATTCACCAAATTTTTGGATTTTGAGATCTACTTAACCACTTGGATTCACTCTCTCATATTAAAGGCATAGGTTAAGCTATTGACAAGGATCGTTTTTCTTTAGAGGGACTTAACGAATCGATGACCTGAAATGGTGGTTTGTCAAGGTGAGAAGCTTGGACACTTAGAGGAAAAATGGAAGCAACGAGAGGGAGAGGAAGATGGGCTGTGTCGTGGGGTGCAAGAGATGATGCTGATGAGTCATGCTATGGCATTTAATGCCCCCTTTAATGCATGCTCATCTCAGCCATAAATTTCCCCCTTTTTGACTCTTTGACATTTGACCATCAATTCCTTTAATTCCCTTTATGTCCCATGCACCATATATATATATATATATATATATATCAGAAATTCATATTTATTCCATTAATTCAAGTTGAAAAACTATACAAGCATAGGAAAATTACAGAAAATTGGGGATTTCACATGGATCCTCAAGCTTTTCCTTTTTCTCATTGGCACAAGCAAACTCCATAGAGGTGTGTAGAGCATTCAACCTCCATTGCTTCTTTGTATTCCCATGCTCTAACACTCCTACCACAAACAAATTCAAGCATGCTTTGGTACCCAAATTTTCTTGGGTCCATGAGAGTTAGTGCAAATAATTTTTGATCCTTTTGGGATCCATTTCAAACATAATTCATCATTGTTTATAGCATGCTTTGGCACCCACATTTTTCTAACAACTCTTCCTCTAAATGTAGTTTTTCTATATGTGCATGCTTGTGAAGAGTGTCCTATTCTATTGCATAGTGAGCATGTGAGAGATGTATTATGCATGGAATTTTTGCTCACTAGGAAATTCTTAAGATGAGTTTCTTTTTGTTTAGCATTATAACCTAACCCATCTTTATCAAAGAAAGCTCTTTGGGTCTCAAGCATGTGATCTAATTTTTGTTGACCCATATAGAACCTAGAAAATGAGTTATGCAAATTCAAGTTCTTTTTATTTAACTCATTTATTTCTAAGTTAGCCTCTTCTAATTTCTTTTCAAATTCTAGCTTAGCATTTATCAAGGCTTCATTTTCTAATTTTAATTTAGCAATGATTTTCTTATATTTGGAGTTCATGCATTGAAATTCATTTGCTAAATCATTAAAGGCATTTTGTAGTTCACTAAATGTATAATCATTATCTTCACTAGAACTACAACTAGCCTCATCATCACTAATGGCCATAAAGCATGAGTAGGCTACTTCTTCATTTACATTTTCATCATCGGAGCTATCACTATCGCTCCAAGCAGCCACAAATGCTTTCTTCCTAGGCTTCCTCTCCTTTTCTTTCCTAAGTAAGGGGCAATCTAGCTTAGTGTGACCTAGTTCATTACATTCATAGCACACTAAGGGGTCGTTTTCTCTTCTACTTGACTCTCCCCTATGATGTCTCCTATTACTCTCTCTTTCTTTCACTCTCATAAATCTATTGAATCTTTTGGCAAACATTGCCATTTCCTTTTCTTCCTCATTTCCACTCTCATCACTATCATCCTCATAAGTGGAAGACTTAAGTGCTACCCCTACTTTCTTTGAAGGCTCTTCATTTCTTTTTAATTTCATTTCATATGTAAGTAGGGAGCCCATAAGTTCATCTAGAGACAAGGTGTTAGGGTCCTTAGATTCTTCTATAGCAGTCACCTTTGCCTCCCAAGATTTTGGCAAGCTATTCAAGATTTTCTTAACCATTTCTACATTGGAATAGCTCTTGCCTAATGCCTTAAGTCCATTAATTATATCATTAAACCTAGTGAACATTTCGCTAATGGACTCATTTTCTTTCATCCTAAATAGCTCATAATCATGTGTGAGCATTCCTACTTTGGTCTCTTTCACTTAATTGGTCCCTTCATGTGTGATGGCTAATTTATCCCATATTTGCTTGGTATTCTCACATAAGGAGACTCTATTATATTCATTGGGACCTAGTGCACAAAAGAGGGTGTGCATAGCCTTGGCATTCAATTGTGCCAATCTCATGTCATTAGTGTCCCACTCATCTTCACTCTTAGGGACATCTTTTCCATCTACTTTCTTTATTGGAATTCTAGGACCATTCACTATAATTCTCCACACTTCATAATCATTTGATTGTACAAATAACATCATTCTAGTTTTCCAATATGAATAATTTTCACCATTGAAGAGTGGAGGTCTAACTAATGATTGTCCCTCTTCTCCTAAGGATGTGCCTACATTCGAGTGAGCCATTTATGATCGTTTTGCTCGATAGAGGTTAGTCTAAATCAATCTCGAGCCCAAGCTCTGATACCAATTGTTGGCTCTAATAGGCAATACCGAGAGGGGGGGTGAATCGGTTTTTAACTAACTATAAGCCCGTTTTTCGATTCTACTAAATTCTCTAGTGATGGAGATCCAAGCTCACAAAGCTCAAGTCATGTTCGTGATGATCGTGATCCTTTGAGTATCCATAGAGGTCCAATTACAAGAGCTAAATCAAAGATAATGCAACAAGCCTTGGCTGGTTTCATTGATATTGCTAGAGAGAAAGCCCAACAAAGCTTGAGCATGGAGGATGATAAAGTCTTCTACAATATGATCCAAGCCCAAGTTCAACCTTCTTGAAGACACAAGTATTGGGCCGAAATGCAAATTAGGCTAGATGCATATTTTATTTAGTTAAGTATTATTGGGCTGAACATTGTCTTAATTTAATTTAAGCCCAATTCCTTTTTAAATAATAGATTTTGTAAGACTTCTATTACTTGTTCTGCAAGTTAGGAGAGTAGGATTCCTATTGCTTGTGCTGCAAGTTATCTATTTGCCTATAAATAGTTATGTAACCCTTTGGGGAGAACACAATTGATTTTAGTAATAAAATTGAGAGACTTCTTCTCTTTGGTTCTCTTGAGAACTCTTGAACTTATCAAGGTCTTCCTTGTGGCGTTCTTCTACCTTCCACCAATATATACCATAGGTTCTTGCTTTTCTAAGCAACGGGTCTTGGTCCAATACCATAGGTTCTTGTGTTTCTACACAACGGGTCTTGGTTTTATCTCTAATTTTTGTTTTCTTTTGCTGCGTTTTTAACTTGTTCTTGTTTTTCTTCAAGTGTTCTTCATGTTCTTCATTGAACCTCATCTTCTTTCGGTGAGGTCCATATCATTTGGTATCAGAGCTTAGGTTCAATTCGTGGGAGTCTTGTTTTTGTTTTTTTTTTCTTTCTTTGTCTTCTTGTCTTGGACAAACCTTGATCTTGAATCCTTTTCCAAGCCACCACTAATATTGTTTGTCCCTCAAACCTATATTCTTTACTTAGCCACAAGTAAACCCTATCTTGTTCTCCAAGCAACCAAATCCCAAAGGTTTTCTTGCTCACCAAGAAACCTTCAAAAGCTCTACATCACAAAAAGACTACTTGTTTCACAAGCCACCGTTCCCTCTCATTCCTTGCCACACAAGCTGCTACCAAAACTAGCTTGTTTTTGTCAAAAAGTTGCCTTGTTCCCCAAGTAAACCTCTTCTTATTATTTAGACTTTTTGTTTTTTTTCTTCATTGTTCGTTTACTTTAGTAAAATATAAAAAGAAAAAAAAGAGAAAAAAAAAGAAAAGAAAAAAAAAAGAGAAAAGAAAAATCAATTCAAGAGGGGATTTATTACATCGTGTGTAGCAAGTGCAACATCAAAGGTAATTCGTGGAGGTGTGCTTCATCAAAATCTTGAGGTAGTCATTCTTTCTTGAGCTTTGAGATTTCTTATTTGCCTAATTTGAAAATTCATTGCTGCCATTCTACCCTACTGCCTAAAATTACCTTTTTGACCCTACCACATAAAAGGACAAAACTACCCCACCTTTGGTTAAACCCTACCCTAATTAAACACCCAAAACACACATATTTCCTTCAAGGTTTAGTTTCATTAGGTCTTCTTAAGCCTTATTAAGTCTTGCAAAGTCTTGTTGAGTCTTCATTGTTTTGTTTTCCCTTGATTTAATATCTTGTGCTCAGCTTGTTTATTGTTGGTTGATAGTTGAATTCCATAAGCTGATTTTTGATTAAGTCTTGAGTTCAATAAGAAACACTATAGAGAAAGTTGTGTGAGGGAAAAAGGCAAGAGTGTGTGAGTAACATTAGTAGAGAAAAGCCATATTAAAATTGTGTGAAACACGAGTGTGTGTTACATTCTTGTGTGTATTGAGTGTAAACACGTGAGGTCATACTTGTGAGGTCCTTTTCTTTTACTAACGTTTCTTGCAGGTTACAATCATGTCTTCTAATAGTGAAAAGCTTGATTTGAGTAAGATTGAGATCATGTTCCTAGCCATGCAACAACAACTTTCGAGGATAGAATCGAAGTTGATTAAATATAATAAGTTGGATCAACATGATGTTGCCCTAGCTAAGGTAAACCAAGATAATACTTCTTATGCATGTGATAATGTTGCTCATAATAAGTTGGATAGCAATTATGAGGAAGATTTTGATGATGATTCTATGCTGCAATTAGAGGATGATGAGGATAGTATGGAATTACCCATGGATGGAAAGGAATATATAGCATGTCAAACTTTAAGTGTGCTAATGAAAGATGAGGATCAATTGAGATTAAAAGAGAGTGAGACAAAAATAGTGAGTGAAGATGAGGTTAAGCAAAAAGAGAAAACAATCAAGATTGAGTGTGATGCTTCAAGTATAGGTATCGAAGTTGTTTTAATGCAAGAGAAGCACCCCATTGCTTTCTTCAGTGAGAAGTTAAGTGGAGTTGGCCTTAACTATCCCATGTACAATAAAGAGATGTATGCATTAGTGACAACCTTGGAAACATGGCAACACTATTTATGGCCTAAGGAATTTGTCATCCAAACTGATCATGAGTCCTTGAAGAACTTGAAAGGACAAAGCAAGTTGAACAAGCGTCATGCCAAGTGGATGGAGTTCATTGAGACATTTCCATATGTGATCAAATATAAACAAGGTAAAGAAAATGTCGTGGCTGATGCATTGTCTCGAAGGTATACTCTAATCACTACTCTTAATGCAAAACTACTTGGATTTGAGTATATTAAAGACTTGTATGCTACTGATGAGGATTTTGAAAATGTGTTCATTGCATGTGAGAAAACTGGTTTTGGAAAGTTTTATAGGCATGATGGATTCTTATTTAGGGAAAATAGATTATGTGTGCCTAGGAGTTCTTTAAGAGAATTACTTGTTAGAGAAGCCCATAGTGGTGGATTAATGGGACATTTTGGAGTAAAGAAAACTTTAGATATATTGCATGATCACTTCTTTTGGCCTAACATGAAAAGAGATGTTGAAAAATTGTGTGAAAGATGTGTCACTTGTAAACAAGCTAAGTCTAGAGTTATGAATCATGGTCTTTATACTCCATTACCTATTCCTACTGCTCCTTGGACTGACATTTCTATGGACTTTGTTTTGGGGTTACCAAGAACAAAGAGAGGTAGAGATTCTGTTTTTGTTGTTGTTGACAGGTTCTCTAAGATGGCTCACTTCATTGCTTGTCACAAGACAGATGATGCAAGTAACATTGCCGATTTATTCTTCAAGGAAATTGTTCGTCTACATGGAGTTCCGAGGACCATTGTTTCTGACCGTGATGTGAAGTTCCTTAGCTACTTTTGGAAAACATTATGGGGAAAGTTAGGAACAAAGCTATTGTTTTCAACTACTTGTCATCCACAAACCGATGGTCAAACTGAAGTAGTCAATCGTACTTTGTCTACTTTGTTGAGATCCATTATTCAAAAGAATTTGAAGAATTGGGAAGATTGTTTGCCTCATGTGGAGTTTGCTTACAATAGAAGTGTGCATTCTACTACTAGTTATTCTCCATTTGAAGTTGTCTATGGTTTTAATCCACTCACTCCATTGGATCTTTTACCACTACCAATTGAGGAGGGAGCTAGTTTGGATGGGGAAAAGAAAGCTGATTTTGTTAAGCAACTACATGAGAAGGTACGTCAAAACATTAGGAAGAGGACTGAGCAATATGCTACTCAAGCCAACAAGCATCGCAAGAAAGTTGTCTTTGAACCTGGTGATTGGGTTTGGTTACATATGCGTAAAGAGAGATTTCCTGCTCAGCGTCGCTCCAAGTTGCAACCTCGAGGAGATGGACCATTCCAAGTGATTAAGAAGATCAATGACAATGCTTATAAGTTAGATCTTCCAGGTGAGTATAATGTTAGTGCTACATTTAATGTTTCTGATCTTTCTCCCTTTGATATTGATGTAGGTGATTCTGATTTGAGGACAAATCCTTTCGAGGAGAGGGGGAATGATGGAGATCCAAGCTCACAAAGCTCAAGTCATGTTCGTGATGATCGTGATCCTTTGAGTATCCATAGAGGTCCAATTACAAGAGCTAAATCAAAGATAATGCAACAAGCCTTGGCTGGTTTCATTGATATTGCTAGAGAGAAAGCCCAACAAAGCTTGAGCATGGAGGATGATAAAGTCTTCTACAATATGATCCAAGCCCAAGTTCAACCTTCTTGAAGACACAAGTATTGGGCCGAAATGCAAATTAGGCTAGATGCATATTTTATTTAGTTAAGTATTATTGGGCTGAACATTGTCTTAATTTAATTTAAGCCCAATTCCTTTTTAAATAATAGATTTTGTAAGACTTCTATTACTTGTTCTGCAAGTTAGGAGAGTAGGATTCCTATTGCTTGTGCTGCAAGTTATCTATTTGCCTATAAATAGTTATGTAACCCTTTGGGGAGAACACAATTGATTTTAGTAATAAAATTGAGAGACTTCTTCTCTTTGGTTCTCTTGAGAACTCTTGAACTTATCAAGGTCTTCCTTGTGGCGTTCTTCTACCTTCCACCAATATATACCATAGGTTCTTGCTTTTCTAAGCAACGGGTCTTGGTCCAATACCATAGGTTCTTGTGTTTCTACACAACGGGTCTTGGTTTTATCTCTAATTTTTGTTTTCTTTTGCTGCGTTTTTAACTTGTTCTTGTTTTTCTTCAAGTGTTCTTCATGTTCTTCATTGAACCTCATCTTCTTTCGGTGAGGTTCATATCATCTAGCCTATTTGAATATTTTCTAAGTTCTCTAAGCTAGGCAAGCATGCAATTCAAATTCAATACAATAAGCACAAATATAATTGCAAGTAATTAAAGAGAGTAGGGAAAGAGAAATGTACGCAAGTGATTTATAGAGGTTCGGCAACCTTGCCTACGTCCTCTACCTTGAGACACTCCCAAGGATTTTCCCCAAATTCACTATCCTTGAATTTGTTACACTCCCTCTTTTCAAGGATCAAGAGAAACCTCTCTCTTTTTCTAGGCTCAAGAGTAACCTCCCTCTTTTTCTTAGGCTAAAGAGTAACCTCCCTCTTTTTCAAGGCTTAAGAGAAACCTCCCCTTTACAAGGAATGAAATGAGTTTACAAATGAGTAATCAAAGAAGGCCTCTAGATAGGCAAGTGATTACAAATATTAAGCACAAATAAAAGCCTATACAAGATTTGTGCTAGGCACTACAAGGAATAAGAGAATGATAGATGATGGAAACTTTGTAGCTCTTAATTTGTTTGTTTGAGGCTTGTAAATTTGAGGAATATGAGATTTGATGTTGCTGAGTGGTTCCACTTGCTTTCTTTAGCTTCTAAGCCTCTATTTATAGTCCCTTGGATGTATTCTAGCCGTTGGGTGGAGCCAAATCTCGGATATTACTGTTGTCTCACAAAAACTAGCCGTTATAGGCTATTTTCGAGCAAAGGGATCGATCCCTTTCCATAGGGGATCGATCCCTTTTGTCCAGAATCTTGATTCTGGGCTTCAGGGACCTTTTCTAGCTGTTGGGAGCTTACTGCCAAAAGGGGATCGATCCCTTCCCTTAGGGGATCGATCCCTTCTCTCCAGAAGGTGATTTCCTGCACTTTTTGAGTTAGCAATGATGTGGTCTTTGATCCTAATCCAACCCAAAACATTTTGGCATTTTTGTGGGATTTTTTCTTGACTTTCTCAAATGGAAACATGGTCTAAAAATTCATCAAGTGATTTTCTAAAATATTCAAAACATTTACAAAGTATTAAGACCAATAAGAGTATGCATCACTAAATCATGGTCTTAATGTTTGATATGATCACTTGAAATGTATTGAGAAAATCATGTGTGATAAGGCAAATTTACAATATGAATTAAAGCATTAAAGCTTACTTAAGTTTTTGTCAATTCAAAATACATATGTCAATTTAAAGTTAACAGAGTTAATCACTAGGGATGGAGGAGAATTAAGGTTTAGATTAAATGAATCGAGCTTATGTGTTTGTTATCTAATGTCAACCCATATCTTTCTTGTTGTTAATGCTGCCACAACTTATATCTAGAGAGCTTGTTCTAGGTAGGTTAAGTAGTTAGAGATTAGTTAAAGAGCTTGTTTTAACTAACGACGCAGTAAGGAAAGATGGTGTAACAGAGCTTGTTGTTATGCTACGGTTGACTATTTAATTGACAGTGATATTTTGTAATCAATGATAAACATCAAAATCCAAGAATGACTAATTACCTCGTAACTGAAGCTTTTTGCTATTTGTCTTTGATATTTAATAATTCTTGTTTTCTTTATTTTAGAATAGTTTACAAAACCCCAAAATTTCTTCTTCTTTCCCTAAACCTTAAAATTAGATTTTTAATTTAGTAATTAACTTAAATAATTCAGTCTCTGTGGGTTTGACCTTTGCTCCGCTATCTACATAGTAGAGTTAGAAAATTTTATTTTGGTGACTCACGACACTCATCAGAATACTCATGAAATGCATGAATGCTTATCATTCCATCTAGTGATGCCTATAAGTCAATACCATACCGATTCATTTCCTGTTAATACCATATCGAGCTTAACATTGTACCTACATTTCATTTCGTTAAATCGAATCCCGAAATACTTGAACAATTTTTTATTATTCAATTTCAGCTTATACAGGATAATTCTAATTTTACGTTATATAAACGTCTTACCTAATGTGAGCTTAGCTTGAGTGTGTGTCGAGGTTAGCTAGGTCGTGTTCGTCGTCTTTTCGTCGCACTACACATTCACAATAAAAATCCGACTTAATAATGCCTAGCCTAATTTTCTATATACTTATAAAAATTTTAACACCAACTTAAAAATTTTAACACTAATATAATACCAAGTCATAAATAAAATTCTATCACCCTCATATATATAATTATATATATTTCCTTCCTTTTTACTTTTTTCCCTTTTTTTACCTTAATATTTCTACAGCCTTGTGTGAAATACCACTCATGGCAGCCCTTAGACACCACTTAAAGTAGCCCCTTTCGATGCTGTATTTCAACACCTAAATAGCCACCGAAAATCTTGCTTTCAGGCCTCAAAATACCCACTGATTAGCCAAATTTTTAAGCTTCTTTCTCAGCCTTGTTCTCCCCTATCATGGCAACCTATAACCTCCTTCAACAATTATGTTTTCCCAACTTCAAACACAGCACCCATAGTCCTTTAATGCCCCAATCAAGGCCCTACTCCTTATCTTTATATATTGCCTCTATTCATGACTGTGTAATCGCCAACATCAGCCCTTGTAAACCTCACCCGAGAGCCCTATTTTTGTACCAAAGTAAATGCCCAACTCAGCCCTTAAATGGTCTTGCAACATAGCCTGAAAACACCTCTCAGTCAGCATGAACAGCCCAATTTTCTCGACTGAACCAGCACCAAATGAAGCCTCATTTTCCCCTATTTTCAAGTACCTAGTTCCAACAGCCAAGACATTCACACCAACGCTTGTTCCGGTGCCCTTTACTGCCTCTAATTCAGTCAACACACGTAGCCTTATCCCTCTTCACCGAATGCCACTACTGTTTTCAAAGTTTCAGTGTGAGATTTGAGAGAAAGGAAAGTGACATGAGGGAGTGAAGAAGCAGCTGGGTTAAGAGCTAAAAATGGCATGTAAGAGGAGAGAGATGAGAGAGTTATTTTATTTTTTTTATAATTATAGGTATAGGGCTGCTATCAAGATCATTCGGCAGAGCACTTTGGTTTGGGTGGGATTTTTTCCCACCAAACCCAAGCATGTCTACATTTTCTTTTACATATTTCAACTATTTATACATTATATTTACATTACATTTATCATTATATATGTATCT
Source organism: Heritiera littoralis (assembly GCA_031772115.1). NCBI lineage: Eukaryota > Viridiplantae > Streptophyta > Magnoliopsida > Malvales > Malvaceae > Heritiera > Heritiera littoralis. Next base: position 4,640,703 of record JAPDPK010000009.1, on the reverse strand, counting down.
ATTCCTTTTTATTTAATAACATGCCTATATTTTAATTTAAGATATTTGTATATAAGTTGTGCATATATATATTTATATATTCCATTATACAACTTCTATATAAATATATTTATATATATGAATATATATATATATTTAGGTACTTTCATATTTACATTTCTATTTATTCATATGTATGTGTATTTATCCTCATGTATGTAAATGTAAATATGATATAAATATGAAAATAAATATATATATATATACACGTCTATATTTATACATATCTATTTATATGCATTTAACTTATTTTCTTATCTTATTATTTATTTTCACCTCACTTAGTCCTTATTATTTGCATATGCATTTATATGCACTCTTACGTACGTTCGTTGCATGCATGCACATTTACGTAATCCTATTCAAGCTTAGATTTACAACTCCTTCCATACTCACTTAGCCTCCATTGTATGTACTGTACTAATGCACGTTTCATTTTACTCAAGGGAAAATTCTTTTTATTCTACAATTTGACCAAATCTTAATTTGACATCTCAAAATTACAATCATTACATTATATTCGCTTAAATTAACCATTATGTACATTCTTAGTTTAGATAAGTTTGCGGTTCTCACACCGAGACCCACTTCCAACAATACATTTCATTGTGCTTCAAATTAAGGTTCCAAACATCTCAATCATGTTTAAAGAAATCTAAATCATCAACTACAATTGGATGAAATCCAATTTCTTCATACCTTGGCTGGTGACCGAACAGAATGGTAGCCTAGGATCACGTCAGGTTCCTTCGATTCTGTTCCTAAAATTCTTGATTAGAGGTGTTCTTGAGGTGCGGGATATGTTTTGTAAAGAGTAGAATAATTTGATGAAGAAAGAATAGGATTTGGTAGGACACATGTGAAGAACTCTTGGAGGAAAAGAGTAGAATCAGGCACTCAAAACTGTAACGTCCAAAATTTAAAAATTCCGAACCAAATTTTTCTTTTTCATTTCTATGTCATTCAATTAATCGGTACCCGTTGGTTTGCGTTTGGTGTCGATGTAAGCACAATTCGTCTTTCTCTTTTCAACTAATTTAGTTTACTGTAAATTCAAATGATAATAATAATAATTTAAATACAAAATTTCAGAATTTACATCTCACTAGACTAAACATATCCATAACTTAACCTTATAATATTTACATCTAACTAAATACGACTGTTGTGCATTTGCAAGTCCGAATATAAAAATGAAAGTACTACAAATACCTGGTCTCTCGGTTCTTTAAACTTCTACTAATTTTCTTCACCTAACCGGTTGCAATGGTTGTTACGTACTTTAATGAGTTATCTGGAATGGTAAGTAAGGGAGGGTGAGCTTGGAAAAGTCCAATACGAAACATATATAAAAGTGCACACTAAATGCAGTTAAATTGTGAAATCTCCAATTTTCTGTAATTTTCCCATATTTGTACAGTTTTCCAACATGGATTAATGGAATAAATATGAAATTCTGAAATTGTAAATGATGCATGGGACATAAAAGGAATTAAGGTAATTGATGGTCAAATGTCAAAGAGTCAAAAAGGGGGAATTTATGGCTGAGATGAGCATGCATTAAAGGGGGCATTAAATGCCATAGCATGACTCACGATCATCATCATCATCATCCCTTACACCCCACGGCAGCAACCATTCTCCCATCCCTATCGTTGCTTCCATTTTCCTCTTAAGTGTCCAAGTTTCTCACCTTGACAAACCACCATCTCAAACCATCGATTCGTTAAGCTTCTCTAATGAAAAATGATCCTTGTCGATAACTAAACCTATCCTTTTAATATGGAAGGTTGAATCCAAGTGGTTAAAGAGATCTGAAATCTTGAAAGTTGGTGAATTTCAAAGGTAAGAGAAGAAATGGTTTATGTTGAAAATTTTGATGGTTTGGTATTGTATGGAGTTGGTAGAATAGGTTTATTGAGGTTTAAATTTGCCATGATGTTTACAACTTGAAGAAGTGGAAAAAGGACAAGGGTTGATTCCACCAAGCTTGTGGATTAATTGCATTTGAGGTAAGGAATTTATGTAACGGACGTAGGGAGACTATGTCCGCATGTTTTAATGTATTTGAACTGCTTTGGGAAGAAGTACAGCTAATTTATTTGCAGGAAAAAGGGTACAATTTGGGTCCTACTCCTAGTACCAATTAGGCTAGGAGCAGCCGACTGCCTTAAGTAGCAGCCGACTGCCTAAAGACAACCAAAGCGGAGATTTTCGAAAACTGAGATAAACCAGTCGACTGCTATGTAAGCCAGTCGACTGCCATTTTCTAGAAACCATTCTGTTTCAAACCAGTCGACTGCTATGAGGAATAGTCGACTGCTTTTATTTGTAAAGCATTCTGTTTCAAAACCAGCCCACTGCCAAGGGGGCCAGTCGACTGCTACTTGTCCAGAAACATTCTGTTTCAAAACCAGCCGACTGCCCAGGGGGGCAGTCGACTGCCAATTCTCGGGAAACATTCTGTTCTAAAACCAGTCGACTGCCCTATTTGTATTTTGAAAAATGAAATATTTGAATTTCACAATGAGAAAGAAATTCAATAAGGCAAAACGGGGTATAGCAGTCGACTGCCTATTTGAAAGAAAGGTTTTGAAAACCTATTTCAAGAAAAGATATAGGTATTTGTTTAAAACCTATATAAATGAGGTTTCGGAGACTATGAATCTCTCAAAAGAGCAAGCACATTAATTATTACTTGTACTTGGTTGAGGAGCTCTAGTCCAGCCCTCAAACCCTCAGTAAGGCACCTGACTAGTGAAACTGTGGGCTATAGACAATGGCCATGAGTGTTTTATTTGTTCCGGCTTTGGGGAGGATCCCTGGCCCATACGTGGGTACGCCATTTATTTGCTATCTCACAGGATTATCCCTTACAGGATATATTTGCGGTATCCTCATGAGACCTCTATTGGATTATCCCTCACAAGATATATTTGCTGTATCCATTATCTCTATTGGATTATCCCTTACGGGATATATTTGCGGTATCTATTATGAGAATTACTTGGTGCATGATTCTATTTGATATTAATTGTCTCTCACTGATGCGCATGGACAAGAGAAAACGTAGCTTGAAATTTGAAGGAGCTAAAAACGCAACAGGACAGAAGCAAGGTTGATGAATTACAACTTCTGAAACCTAGACCCGAAGCGACTCTTCATGGAAGCTTCCTTGACACTTCAATGATGCCAGAGCTTGTTACATTAATGAGGCCAGGGCTTGTTGATGGAGATCCAGATGGAGATCAGTTAATTGAATTTTCAGAAATTGAGTGTGCCTTTCTCTTGGGTTCCCTCTCAACTAGGCTTATCAAGGTCTTCTTCCTTGTGGCGCCTCCTTCTTCACCATCCACCATTGCTATACCTTAGGTTCTCGAATTCTTATTCGTAGGGTCAAGGTCCAATACCTTTGGGTTCGAGTCTCTTTAGGCTTCGGGTCTAGGTTTTCAGAAGTTGTCATTCATCAACTTTGCTTCTATCTTCTTGCGTGTCAGCTCCTTCAAATTCCAAGCAACGTTTTGTCTTGTCCGTACGCATCAGATGGTATCAGAGCTCAAGTTCCGATTTTCTGGTTTGTTTGTGCGTCACTCACTTTTCGATTTTTTTTTGGTTTTTTGTGGTTTCAATTTTTTTTTCTTTTGTTCGTTCCACTTTCTGGTTTGTTTGTGTGTTCCTAGCCGCCACTTATTTCTTAACCCTAAAAACCTAGCCACCACTTATTTCATTACACAAAAAACCCTAGCCGCACCCCTCAAAAATAAAAAAAAAACCCTAGCTGCACCCCTCAAAATAAAACCCTAGCCGCACCCCTCAAAAAAAAAAAACCCTAGCTGCACCCCTCAAAAAAAAACCCTAGCCTCACCCCTCAAAGAAAAAAAAACCTAGCCGCACCCCTCCTCTTTCAAGGAAACCGCAACACTCAGAGTAAAAAAAAAGAAGAAGAAAAGAATTCAAAAAAAAAAGAAGAAGAAAAGAATTCAAAAAAAAAAGGAAAAAAAAAAGAAGAAAAAAAAATTTTTTTGCGGTACTGTTCAAACAGAAGTTTTGGTTGAGTTAGGAGGCGTCTGAGTACCCGTTTTAAAGAAAACGACGAAAGAAAACGACCTAGTTAAGCTTTGCTTTACTAGCCCCACCCTATCTTTCCCAAATTCCATCGTTTTCCTATAGTTTTAGGCCATTTTTTATTTTTTTATCATTCTAGTGATTTTTTTTATTTTTTTTCTTATTTTTTTTATTCTTTCTTTCTTTCTTTGAGTCACCCTAGCCCTAGCCACACCTTTCTGTGAAAAAAAAAAGAAAAAAAAAATTCTTGGTGACAATACTTGGTGAATTAGTTGATTTTACGAGGTTGAATCTTTGACTTAGTCTCTAGTGTGATTGTGAACCTATAGAGTTAAGGTAGAGTAAGGGAAAAAGGCACGAGTGTGTGAGAGACATTAGTAGAGAAAAGCCAAATTACTTGAGTGAAACAGGAGTGTAAACACGTGAGGATATTACTTGTTGACAATGTCTTCTGAAGGTGATAAGTCAGACTTTAAAAAGATTGAATTCCTGCTTCAGGCAATGCAACAACAGTTCCAACGGATGGATGTGAAATTCAATGACATTCATGATAAGTTGAACCAACATGAAGCTCGGTTTGCAAAGATCCAACAAGGTGATACTTCTCGTTAAAAAAGTAAGGTTGTTGCCACTGATGAGTATGATGATAATGTTGGGTATGATTCGAATGAAGAGTCTGGGATAGATAGACATCATAGAAGGTACCATGGGTATAGAGATCGAGTTGATAGAGCCCGCGATAGAGGCAAGGAGAAGCTGGATGGAAACCTTAGCAGTATAAAATTAAAGATTCCTCCTTTCCAAGGCAAGAATGATCCTGAGGCATATTTGGAGTGGGAAAGGAAGCTTGAAATGGTGTTTGACTGCCACCACTACTCTGAAGAAAAGAAGGTCAAACTTGCAGCAATTGAGTTCACAGAGTATGCTATGGTTTGGTGGGATCAGTTAGTCAGTAGTCGAAGAAGATATGGTGATCCTCCAGTGTCTACATGGGATGAGATGAAGCGCATCATGAGGAAGAGATTTGTTCCTACTCATTACTACAGGGAGTTATACCAGAAGCTCCAAGGTCTTACCCAGGGCTCAAAGAGTGTTGAGGATTACTACAAAGAGATGGAAATAACCATGATCCGAGCCAATATCCAGGAGGATGCAGAAGCTACTATGGCTCGTTTTCTTCAAGGCTTAAACCGTGAGATTGCCAATGTAGTCGAGTTGCAGCATTACATGGATTTAGAGGAGATGTTGCATGTGGCCATCAAAGTGGAAAGGCAACTCAAAAGGAAAGGTACATCCCGTTTTACTTCTAGTTCAGTTCCTGTTTGGAAACCTAACACCTTTCATAGGGATGATAAGCCTGTGCCTACGCATAAGTCAGAGAGCTTTGCTAAGCCCAAGCCTGAGGGCCCTCCAAAGCCCAAGACTGAACCTGCCCAAGCATCTCAGAGCAGGACACGTGACATTAAGTGTTTCAAGTGTTTAGGTCGTGGACATATTGCCTCACAATGTCCCAACCGTAGGGTGATGATCATGCATGGGAATGGAGATGTTGAGAGTGAAGGTTCTGAACTCGGTGTAGAAGATGAGATGCCTGCGTTAGAAGATGTCGACGAAGAAGAAGTTGTTGAGTATGCTGCTCATGGTGAAGCACTTGTTGCTAGGCGTGCTCTTACTACTCATGTGAAGTTTGAGGATGAGGCACAGCGCGAGAATATCTTCCATACGAGATGCCATATTAGTGACAAGGTATGTACCGTAATCATTGATGGTGGGAGTTGTACTAATGTTGCTAGCACATACCTTGTTGATAAATTAAAGTTGCCCACTACCAAGCATCACCACCCATATAAGTTGCAGTGGATTAATGACTGTGGTGAAGTCAACGTGGTGAAGCAAGTCTTGGTTCCTTTTCGTATTGGAAGGTATCACGATGAGGTGTTGTGTGACGTAGTGCCCATGCAAGCTAGCCACCTATTGCTGGGTAGACCGTGGCAGTATGATCGGAGAGTCATCCACGACGGTTACACTAACCGTTATTCCTTTACTATGGATGGCAAGAAGATCGCTCTTGCTCCCCTTAGCCCCAAGGAGATTTATGAGGACCAATTAAGGCTAAAGGAGCAACATGACGAGCAAAGGAAGCAAGCTAAAGAAAAGAAGGAAAACAAGGACAGCAAAACAGTGAGCTGCTATGCCAAACTCCGAGATGTGAAGACTGCATTTCTTGCTAAGTCTCCTATCCTTTTACTCTTATTTAAAGATTCTTATTTTATTGATGCTGAACTCCATGATACTTTGCCTACTGATGTTGTCTCATTGTTGCAGGAGTTCGAGGATGTATTCCCTGAGGAGATCCCAAGTGGATTACCACCGATTCGTGGGATCGAGCACATGATTGACCTTGTCCCTGGAGCTACCATTCCTAACCGTCCAGCCTACAGAAGTAATCCCGAGGAGACGAAGGAGCTTCAAAGGCAAGTTGAGGAGCTCATGAGGAAAGGTTATGTGAGAGAGAGCATGAGTCCTTGCGCCGTGCCCGTACTGCTTGTGCCAAAAAAAATGGGACGTGGAGGATGTGCGTTGACTGCCGATCCGTCAACAAAATCACTGTAAAGTATCGCTATCCTATTCCTAGGCTAGATGACATGCTTGATGAGTTGCATGGTGCATGCCTGTTTTCTAAAATTGATTTAAAGAGCGGATATCACCAAATTCGTATGCGAGAAGGTGATGAATGGAAAACCGCATTCAAGACTAAACATGGTCTCTACGAGTGGTTAGTTATGCCTTTTGGCTTGACTAATGCACCCAGTACTTTCATGCGTTTAATGAACCATGTTTTACGTGATTTCATTGGTAAGTATGTGGTTGTCTATTTTGATGATATTTTGATATACAGTAAGAGCCAGCATGAGCATGTTGAGCATCTTAGGAATGTTCTTACTGTTTTGGGGAATGCAAGTTTGTATGCCAATTTTAAGAAATGTACATTCTGCACTGATAAGGTTGTTTTTCTTGGGTATGTCGTTTCTTCACATGGCATTTCTGTTGATATTGAGAAGGTAAAGGCAATTAAAGACTGGCCTGTACCAAAGTCTGTTTCTGAGGTGTGTAGTTTCCATGGTTTAGCTAGTTTCTATCGTCGATTCGTTAGAGATTTTAGCACTATAGCCGCACCTTTGATCGAAGTGGTCAAAAAGAATGTTGCATTTCATTGGGGTCCTGCACAAGAGCATGCTTTTAATTTGCTTAAAGATAAACTTTGTTCTGCTCCTTTGTTATCTCTACCTGACTTTACTAAAACTTTTGAGATTGAGTGCGATGCCTCAGGTGTAGGTATTGGAGCTGTGCTTATGCAGGAAAAACGCCCAATTGCTTTCTTTAGTGAGAAGTTAAGTGGAGCAGCACTTAACTATCCCACATATGACAAGGAGATGTACGCGTTAGTGAGGGCCTTGGAGACATGGCAACATTACTTGTGGCCCAAAGAATTTGTCATCCACACTGATCATGAGTCCTTGAAGCATTTGAAAGGACAGAGTAAGCTACATAAGCGTCATGCCAAGTGGACAGAGTTCATTGAGATGTTCCCGTACGTGATCAAGTACAAACAAGGTAAAGAGAACGTCGTAGCTGATGCGTTATCTCGTAGGTATACTCTTATCACTACTCTTGATGCTAAACTTTTAGGATTTGAGTATATCAAAGAACAGTATGCTGATGATGTTGATTTTGGTAATGTTTATGATGCATGTGCTACATCTGGTTTTGGCAAGTTCTTTAGGCATGATGGGTTCTTATTTAGAGAAAATAAATTATGTGTGCCTAGGAGTTCATTGCGCGAGCTGTTAGTTAGAGAAGCCCATAGTGGAGGATTAATGGGTCACTTTGGAGTTAGGAAAACTCTAGATGTTTTGCAAGCACATTTCTTTTGGCCTAACATGAGGAGATATGTAGAGAGGTTATGTGCTAGATGCATTTCATGTAGGCAAGCTAAATCTAGAGTTCATAATCATGGTTTATATACTCCTTTACCCATTCCTACTACTCCGTGGACTGATATCTCTATGGATTTTGTTTTGGGCTTGCCTCGAACAAAACGCGGTAGAGATTCTGTTTTTGTTGTGGTTGACAGGTTCTCTAAGATGGCTCATTTCATTACTTGCCACAAGACAGATGACGCGAGCAACGTTGCTGACCTTTTCTTCAAAGAGATAGTACGTCTACATGGTGTACCAAGGACCATTGTTTCTGATCGAGATGCAAAGTTCCTTAGTTACTTTTGGAAGACGTTATGGGGAAAGTTGGGAACTAAATTGTTATTCTCCACCACTTGTCACCCCCAGACTGATGGACAGACGGAGGTCGTCAACCGAACCCTGTCTACATTATTGAGGTCCATTATTCAGAAAAATTTGAAGAATTGGGAAGATTGCTTGCCCCATGTGGAGTTTGCATATAACCGCAGTGTCCACTCCACTACTAGTTGCTCTCCATTCGAAGTTGTTTATGGCTTCAATCCTCTTACTCCTTTGGATTTGTTGCCATTACGTAGTGCGGAGCAGAGTAACTTGGATGGAGAACAGAAGGCTAAGTTTGTGAAGCAACTCCATGAGAGAGTTCGTCAAGCTATTGAAAAGAAGACTGAGCAGTATATCACCCAAGCAAATAAGCATCGAAAGAAAGTAGTCTTTGAGCCTGGTGATTGGGTTTGGGTGCATATGAGAAAGGAGAGGTTTCCTGTTCAGCGACGAACCAAGCTGCATCCCCGAGGAGATGGACCATTCCAAGTCATAGCGAAGATCAACGATAATGCCTACAAATTGGATCTTCCTGGTGAGTATGGTGTATCTGCTACTTTTAATGTTTCTGATCTTTCTCCCTTTTCTTTTGATGAAGGTATATGCGATTTGAGGACAAATCCTTTTGAGGAGAGGGGGAATGATGGAGATCCAGATGGAGATCAGTTAATTGAATTTTCAGAAATTGAGTGTGCCTTTCTCTTGGGTTCCCTCTCAACTAGGCTTATCAAGGTCTTCTTCCTTGTGGCGCCTCCTTCTTCACCATCCACCATTGCTATACCTTAGGTTCTCGAATTCTTATTCGTAGGGTCAAGGTCCAATACCTTTGGGTTCGAGTCTCTTTAGGCTTCGGGTCTAGGTTTTCAGAAGTTGTCATTCATCAACTTTGCTTCTATCTTCTTGCGTGTCAGCTCCTTCAAATTCCAAGCAACGTTTTGTCTTGTCCGTACGCATCACTTGTTGCGTCTTCTTAGCTCGAGCTCGGGTAATTGGACCTCCTTGGATGACCAATGGATCCTTAGCATCACGAACATCACGAGCAAGTGGATCTCCATCACCCACATAATTGAAAGTACTTGAAGTATTTGTATTTGCATATTTGATTTCACGTGATTTGAGATCCATGGAAATACTTGAAAGCATGATTTACTTGTATTTGATATTTGCGAAAGATATATATGGTATATGCTTTATAATGATTTTACATGACATTATAGAGCCAAGCAGGAAAACTGCATATAGTGATATAGTACGCTCTTTTACATAAGTTTCTTACTGAGCGTAAACTCACTCCTTTACGACCATTTTTCATACAGACTACCTGAAGTAAATTCAGCTCCGGATAGAGGAGCACTTTTCGGGATTTTGAGATACCTTCGGGGCACACTTCCTACTTATCCCTTGAAGGTATATTTAGTTGGTCGTTACTTCGGCTAATGTACATGATAGGATGATATTTTGTGAATTTTATATGTGCTAATATATTTGCTTTATTGATGTTTTATGCCTAAAAGAGCTTACTAATGTTTATTTTATGCTTTAGGTATTAAATATCGAAGTTGGAATAAAAAGAAGCTAAAAAGAGCAAAATGCAGTATTTTCTGTCCAGCTTGAAAGATTGACGTTTTTGACCAATTTAACGACCTGATCTCAAGATGTGTCCTTCATGGAAGTTGTAGAGGACTTCTTAAGGTTTCCAGAATGCACAAGATCGCAAAAATCAGAGTTCATTTGGTGGGTCACACCTCTGGACAAAATCAGTACGAAATTCTAGGCAGAAAAACAAGATTGAGAAAAAATTCCAACAAAGCAAGTTCAAGACCAGATTTTGTTGAGAGAAGATAATTTCTTAATTTCATTTTGTCTTAGATCTGTAATTAATTAATAAACATAGGCCTTAGGAATTTTACTTAGAAAATAATTGTAAAAAGATGATGAGATAAAGGTAAGAGTTTGACTAGTCAAATTACTTGTTTTCCAAGTAAACTCTTATCTGAATCCCACATTGCTTAGGAAAGTCTTTTAAACTCTTCCTTAGGCCTATATAAAGAGCACAAGGCTCTCATAAACAGGATCCCTTTACATCCCTCACATTCCTCTTCCCTCTTTTAGTTTTGTAGGATTTTCTTTAGGGTCTTTAATAAAAATTTTTATTTTCTTTATTTTTAATTAGTTGCTGATTTTTTTATTATTATTTTTTAACAATTTCTTTCTTGCTATTTCTTTCGACTTTGTGATTTCTTGTTTTGTTTGAATCTTATTAAATCATAATCTTGATTATAGATTTCTTGTTTGATATTATTAAAGATTGATAGTTTAATTGTTTATTGCATGATAATTGTCTTCTTTATGATATTAAACTTGAATTTTATGATCTTGAATATGTCTAGTGAGTAGTTTTCTTCTTCAGTTATGAAGTAAATTGATTATTCTTGGGAAAAGCATGTTGTGAGATTCTTGAACCTATTATATAATTGTTGATTAAATATCCAAGATTCTCTGAGCACATTATAATGATTGTTTGTTTGATTAGATAGGGTGCACACTATTTAGTTAAATTAAATAATCTACCGCCAGATTAAAAACATAAGTCCGTAATTGCTTGTGGAGTTAATCACTAGGGATGGAAGAGAATTAAGGTTTAGATTAAATAAAACTGAGCTTATGTGTTTGTTATCTAATGTCAACCCATATCTTTCTTGTTGTTAATGCTGCTACAACTTATATCTAGAGAGCTTGTTTTAGGTAGGTTAAGTAGTTAGAGATTAGTTAAAGAGCTTGTTTTAACTAACGACTTAGTAAGGAAAGATGGTGTAACAGAGATTGTTATTATGCTACGGTTGACTATTTAATTGACAATAATATTTTATAATCAATGACCAACATCAAAATCCAAGAATGATTGATTGCCTCGTAACTGAAGCTTTTTGCTATTTGTCTTTGATACTTAATAATTCTTGTTTTTTTTATTTTAGAATAGTCTCCAAAACCCCTTTATGTGGTGGAGCCTTAAAGTTGACCTCTTCATATGCATTCTCTTTGGGTCCAATTTCCTTCTCACTCCTCAAAAAGATGGCACTCACATTCTCCCTTGGATTCACCATAGGTTGAGAAGGCGACTTGTTGGATTCCCTAGCTTCAAGTCTGCTTAGTGAAGTAGCCATTTGGCTCATTTGGTGCTCAAGGTGTGCAATTCTTTGATTGTTCTCTTGTTGATTTTGTAAAGTAGAGGCAGCAAGATTCTTTACAATTTCTTCAAGAGACATGCTTCCACTTTGGTGTTGTGTTTGGTGTGCTGGCCTCTCTTGGTGTGTAGGTTTGGGGACTTGGAAATTATTTGGCCTATTGTGTGGTGGGACATATTGTGTAGACCTATTTCCATATTGCAAATTTGGGTGGTCCCTCCAACCAGAGTTGTAAGAATTGGAGTAAGGGTCATACTTACCTTGGGAAGGTCCTGGGAATCCTCCTACAACATTAGCTTGCTCCATGGAATCTTCTTGTAAAGTTGGACACATATCAGTAGGGTGTCCGATGTTGGAGCAAACTCCACAAGCCTTGGCTTGTTGCATGTTACCTACAGCCAATTGTTGCACAAGGGATGTTAGATTAGCAATTTGTTTTTCCAAAGAAGAAGTACTTACCTCATGTGCTTGCTTAAGTGGTGGTGGTGGATCTCTCCTTGTGTTAAATTGTTGAGAATTGGCAGCCATGTTTGCTATCAAGTTTTGAGCTTCTTGAGGAGTCTTATCCACCAAAGCTCCTCCACTGGCAGCATCTATCATGCTTCTATCATGGGGTAATAGTCCCTCATAGAAATATTGGATCAATAGTTGCTCATGAATTTGGTGATGTGGGCAACTAGCACATAATCGTTTAAATCTTTCCCAATATTCATAGAGTGACTCACCATTAAATTGCCTAATTCCACAAATTTCTTTACGGATGTTGGCTGCCCTAGAAGCAGGAAAATATCTTTCCAAGAAGAGTCTCTTCATATCATCCCAAGTGTTGATGGTCCCAGAAGGTAAGTAGTAAAGCCAATCCTTGGCTGCATCTGCCAAAGAGAATGGAAAGGCCCTTAGCTTGATTTGCTCTTCACTAACCCCAGCAGGCTTCATGGTGGAGCAAACAACATGGAACTCCTTTAGATGTTTGTGTGGATCTGATGGAGATCCAGATGGAGATCCAATTGCTCGTGATGTTCGTGATGCTAAGGATCCATTGGTCATCCAAGCAGGTCCAATTACCCGAGCTCGAGCTAAGAAAACGCAACAAGCCCTGGCCTCATTCATGCAACAAGCTCTGGCATCATTGAAGTGTCAAGGAAGCTTCCATGAAGAGTCCCAAGACATCTGTACTTGCTTGGAAGCCCAAACGACATGAGCATGGTTTACTATCTTATTTTAGCTTAACAATAAGATGGGCTAAGTGTTTGGATAGCCCACGTTTGAGTCTTGTTGTGTCTTGGACTATTTATTTTATGTAACTAGGTTTAGGCATGAATTTGGGTTTAGTTTTATTTTCTATTGGTGTTAATTCCAGCCCATTTGTTTATGGGCTTAAGTGCTAGGTATTATTATAAATACCTTGTAAACGCTATTGATGGGAGATCAGTTAATTGAATTTTCAGAAATTGAGTGTGCCTTTCTCTTGGGTTCCCTCTCAACTAGGCTTATCAAGGTCTTCTTCCTTGTGGCGCCTCCTTCTTCACCATCCACCATTGCTATACCTTAGATTCTCGAATTCTTATTCGTAGGGTCAAGGTCCAATACCTTTGGGTTCGAGTCTCTTTAGGCTTCGGGTCTAGGTTTTCAGAAGTTGTCATTCATCAACTTTGCTTCTGTCTTCTTGCGTGTCAGCTCCTTCAAATTCCAAGCAACGTTTTGTCTTGTCCGTACGCATCAGTTGGTATTCAGAGCTCAAGTTCCGATTTTCTGGTTTGTTCGTGCGTCACTCACTTTTCGATTTTTTTTGTTTCAATTTTTTTTTCTTTTGTTCGTTCCACTTTCTGGTTTGTTTGTGTGTTCCTAGCCGCCACTTATTTCTTAACCCTAAAACCCTAGCCACCACTTATTTCATTACACAAAAAACCCTAGCCACCACTTATTTCATTACACAAAAAACCCTAGCCGCACCCCTTAAAAATAAAACCCTAGCCACACCCCTCAAAAATAAAACCCTAGCCGCACCCCTCAAAAATAAAACCCTAGCCGCACCCCTAAAAAAAAAACCCTAGCCGCACCCCTAAAAAAAACCCTAGCCTCACCCCTCAAAAAAAAAAAAAAACCTAGCCGCACCCCTCCTCTTTCAAGGAAACCGCAACACTCAGAGTTAAAAAAAAAAAGAAGAAAAGAATTCAAAAAAAAAGAAGAAGAAAAGAATTCAAAAAAAAGAAGAAGAAAAGAATTCGAAAAAAAAACTGAAGAAGAAAAGAATTCAAAAAAAAAAAGAAAAAAAAAAGGAAGAAAAAAAATTTTTTTTTGCGGTACTGTTCAAACAGAAGTTTTGGTTGAGTTAGGAGGCGTGTGAGTACCCGTTTTAAAGAAAATGACGAAAGAAAACGACCTAGTGAAGCAAAAGCTTCACTAGCCCCACCCTATCTTGGCCAAATTCCATCGTTTTCCTATAGTTTTAGGCCATTTTTTATTTTTTTGTCATTCTAGTGATTTTTTTTTATTTTTTTTATTCTTTCTTTCTTTCTTTGAGTCACCCTAGCCCTAGCCACACCTTTCTGTGAAAAAAAAAAGAAAAAAAAAGAAAAAAAAATTCTTGGTGACAATACTTGGTGAATTAGTTGATTTTACGAGGTTGAATCTTTGACTGAGTCTCTAGTGTGATTGTGAACCTATAGAGTTAAGGTAGAGTAAGGGAAAAAGGCACGAGTGTGTGAGAGACATTAGTAGAGAAAAGCCAAATTACTTGAGTGAAACAGGAGTGTAAACACGTGAGGATATTACTTGTTGACAATGTCTTCTGAAGGTGATAAGTCAGACTTTAAAAAGATTGAATTCCTGCTTCAGGCAATGCAACAACAGTTCCAACGGATGGATGTGAAATTCAATGACATTCATGATAAGTTGAACCAACATGAAGCTCGGTTTGCAAAAATCCAACAAGGTGATACTTCTCGTCAAAAAAGTAAGGTTGTTGCCAATGATGAGTATGATGATAATGTTGGGTATGATTCGAATGAAGAGTCTGGGATAGATAGACATCATAGAAGGTACCATGGGTATAGAGATCGAGTTGATAGAGCCCGTGATAGAGGCAAGGAGAAGCTGGATGGAAACCTTAGCAGTATAAAATTAAAGATTCCTCCTTTCCAAGGCAAGAATGATCCTGAGGCATATTTGGAGTGGGAAAGGAAGCTTGAAATGGTGTTTGACTGCCACCACTACTCTGAAGAAAAGAAGGTCAAACTTGCAGCAATTGAGTTCACAGAGTATGCTATGGTTTGGTGGGATCAGTTAGTCACTAGTCGAAGAAGATATGGTGATCCTCCAGTGTCTACATGGGATGAGATGAAGCGCATCATGAGGAAGAGATTTGTTCCTACTCATTACTACAGGGAGTTATACCAGAAGCTCCAAGGTCTTACCCAGGGCTCAAAGAGTGTTGAGGATTACTACAAAGAGATGGAAATAACCATGATCCGAGCCAATATCCAGGAGGATGCAGAAGCTACTATGGCTCGTTTTCTTCAAGGCTTAAACCGTGAGATTGCCAATGTAGTCGAGTTGCAGCATTACATGGATTTAGAGGAGATGTTGCATGTGGCCATCAAAGTGGAAAGGCAACTCAAAAGGAAAGGTACATCCCGTTTTACTTCTAGTTCAGTTCCTGTTTGGAAATCTAACACCTTTCATAGGGATGATAAGCCTGTGCCTACGCATAAGTCAGAGAGCTTTGCTAAGCCCAAGCCTGAGGGCCCTCCAAAGCCCAAGACTGAACCTGCCCAAGCATCCCAGAGCAGGACACGTGACATTAAGTGTTTCAAGTGTTTAGGTCGTGGACATATTGCCTCACAGTGTCCCAACCGCAGGGTGATGATCATGCATGGAAATGGAGATGTTGAGAGTGAAGGTTCTGAACTCGGTGTAGAAGATGAGATGCCTGCGTTAGAAGATGTCGACGAAGAAGAAGTTGTTGAGTATGCTGCTCATGGTGAAGCACTTGTTGCTAGGCGTGCTCTTACTACTCATGTGAAGTTTGAGGATGAGGCACAGCGCGAGAACATCTTCCATACGAGATGCCATATTAGTGACAAGGTATGTACTGTAATCATTGATGGTGGGAGTTGTACTAATGTTGCTAGCACATACCTTGTTGATAAATTAAAGTTGCCCACTACCAAGCACCACCACCCATATAAGTTGCAGTGGATTAATGACTGTGGTGAAGTCAACGTGGTGAAGCAAGTCTTGGTTCCTTTTCGTATTGGAAGGTATCAAGATGAGGTATTGTGTGACGTGGTGCCCATGCAAGCTAGCCACATCTTGCTGGGTAGACCGTGGCAGTATGATCGGAGAGTCATCCACGACGGTTACACTAACCGTTATTCCTTTACTATGGATGGCAAGAAGATCGCTCTTGCTCCCCTTAGCCCCAAGGAGATTTATGAGGACCAATTACGGCTAAAGGAGCAACATGACGAGCAAAGGAAGCAAGCTAAAGAAAAGAAGGAAAACAAGGACAGCAAAACAGTGAGCTGCTATGCCAAACCCCGAGATGTGAAGACTGCATTTCTTGCTAAGTCTCCTATCATTTTACTCTTATTTAAAGATTCTTTTTTTATTGATGCTGAACTCCATGATACTTTGCCTACTGATGTTGTCTCATTGTTGCAGGAGTTCGATGATGTATTCCCTGAGGAGATCCCAAGTGGATTACCACCGATTCGTGGGATCGAGCACATGATTGACCTTGTCCCCGGAGCTACCATTCCTAACCGTCCAGCCTACAGAAGTAATCCCGAGGAGACGAAGTGATATGGACCTCACCGAAAGAAGATGAGGTTCAATGAAGAACACTTGAAGAAAAACAAGAACAAGTTAAAAATGCAGCAAAAGAAAACAAAAATTAGAGATAAAACCAAGACCCGTTGTGTAGAAACACAAGAACCTATGGTATTTATTGATAGAAGGTAGAAGAACGCCACAAGTGATGCGCACGGACAGGAGAACTCGTAGGTTGGAGTTTGAAGGAACTGAAACGCAACTGGATAGAAGCAAAAGACGATGAAGGATACCTTATGAAACCTAGACCCAAAGCCTAAAGAGACTCGAACCCAAGGTATTGGACCTTGACCCTACGAATAAAAAATTCGAGAACCTAAGGTATAGCAATGGTGGATGGTGAAGAAGGAGGCGCCACAAGGAAGAAGACCTTGATAAGCCTAGTTGAGAGGGAACCCAAGAGAAAGGCACACTCAATTTCTGAAAATTCAAATTAACTGATCTCTCAATCAATAACGTTTACAAGGTATTTATAATAATACCTAGCACTTAAGCCCATAAACAAGTGGGCTGGAATTACACCAATAGAAAATAAAAACTAAACCCAAATTCATGCCTAAACCTAGTTACATAAAATAAATAGTTCAAGACATAACAAGACTCAAACGTGGGCTATCCAAACACTTAGCCCATCTTATTGTTAAGCTAAAATAAGATAGTAAACCATGCTCATGTCGTTTGGGCTTCCAAGCAAGTATAGATGTCTTGGGACTCTTCATGGAAGCTTCCTTGACACTTCAATGATGCCAGAGCTTGTTGCATGAATGAGGCCAGGGCTTGTTGCATTTTCTTAGCTCGAGCTCGGGTAATTGGACCTCCTTGGATGACCAATGGATCCTTAGCATCACGAACATCACGAGCAAGTGGATCTCCATCAACAAGGAAGACCTTGATAAGTTCAAGAGTTCTCAAGAGAACCAAAGAGAAGAAGTCTCTCAATTTTATTACTAAAACCAATTGTCTTCTCCCCAAAGGGTTACATAACTATTTATAGGCAAATAGATAACTTGCAGCACAAGTAATAGGAATCCTACTCTCCTAACTTGCAGAACAAGTAATAGAAGTCTTACAAAATCTATTATTTAAAAAGGAATTGGGCTTAAATAAAATTAAAACAATGTTCAGCCCAATAATACTTAACTAAATAAAATATGCATCTAGCCTAATTTGCATTTCGGCCCAATACTTGTGTGTCTTCAAGAAGGTTGAACTTGGGCTTGGACCATGTTGTAGAAGACTTTATCATCCTCCATGCTCAAGCTTTGTTGGGCTTTCTCTCTAGCAATATCAATGAAACCAGCCAAGGCTTGTTGCATTATCTTTGATTTAGCTCTTCTAATTGGACCTCCATGGATACTCAAAGGATCACGATCATCACGAACATGACTTGAGCTTTGTGAGCTTGGATCTCCATCATTCCCCCTCTCCTCGAAAGGATTTGTCCTCAAATCAGAATCACCTACATCAATATCAAAGGGAGAAAGATCAGAAACATTAAATGTAGCACTAACATTATACTCACCTGGAAGATCTAACTTATAAGCATTGTCATTGATCTTCTTAATCACTTGGAATGGTCCATCTCCTCGAGGTTGCAACTTGGAGCGACGCTGAGCAGGAAATCTCTCTTTACGCATATGTAACCAAACCCAATCACCAGGTTCAAAGACAACTTTCTTGCGATGCTTGTTGGCTTGAGTAGCATATTGCTCAGTCCTCTTTCTAATGTTTTGACGTACCTTCTCATGTAGTTGCTTAACAAAATCAGCTTTCTTTTCCCCATCCAAACTAGCTCCCTCCTCAATAGGTAGTGGTAAAAGATCCAATGGAGTGAGTGGATTAAAACCATAGACAACTTCAAATGGAGAATAACTAGTAGTAGAATGCACACTTCTATTGTAAGCAAACTCCACATGAGGCAAACAATCTTCCCAATTCTTCAAATTCTTTTGAATAATGGATCTCAACAAAGTAGACAAAGTACGATTGACTACTTCAGTTTGACCATCGGTTTGTGGATGACAAGTAGTTGAAAACAATAGCTTTGTTCCTAACTTTCCCCATAATGTTTTCCAAAAGTAGCTAAGGAACTTCACATCACGGTCAGAAACAATGGTCCTCGGAACTCCATGTAGACGAACAATTTCCTTGAAGAATAAATCGGCAATGTTACTTGCATCATCTGTCTTGTGACAAGCAATGAAGTGAGCCATCTTAGAGAACCTGTCAACAACAACAAAAACAGAATCTCTACCTCTCTTTGTTCTTGGTAACCCCAAAACAAAGTCCATAGAAATGTCAGTCCAAGGAGCAGTAGGAATAGGTAATGGAGTATAAAGACCATGATTCATAACTCTAGACTTAGCTTGTTTACAAGTGACATCTTTCACACAATTTTTCAACATCTCTTTTCATGTTAGGCCAAAAGAAGTGATCATGCAATATATCTAAAGTTTTCTTTACTCCAAAATGTCCCATTAATCCACCACTATGGGCTTCTCTAACAAGTAATTCTCTTAAAGAACTCCTAGGCACACATAATCTATTTTCCCTAAATAAGAATCCATCATGCCTATAAAACTTTCCAAAACCAGTTTTCTCACATGCAATGAACACATTTTCAAAATCCTCATCAGTAGCATACAAGTCTTTAATATACTCAAATCCAAGTAGTTTTGCATTAAGAGTAGTGATTAGAGTATACCTTCGAGATAATGCATCAGCCACGACATTTTCTATACCTTTTTTATATTTGATCACATATGGAAATGTTTCAATGAACTCCATCCACTTGGCATGACGCTTGTTCAACTTGCTTTGTCCTTTCAAGTGCTTCAAGGACTCATGATCAGTGTGGATGACAAATTCCTTAGGCCATAAATAGTGTTGCCATGTTTCTAAGGCCCTCACTAATGCATACATCTCTTTATCATATGTGGGATAGTTAAGGGCAGCTCCACTTAACTTCTCACTGAAAAAAGCAATGGGGCGCTTCTCTTGCATTAAAACAACTCCAATACCTATACTGGAAGCATCACATTCAATCTCAAAAGTTTTAGAAAAGTCAGGTAAGGATAACAAAGGTGCGGAACAAAGCTTCTCTTTAAGCAAGTTAAAAGCACGATCTTGCTCAAGACCCCATTTAAATCCAACATTCTTTTTAACAACATCAGTTAAAGGTGCAGCTATAGTACTGAAGTCTCTAACAAACCTACGGTAGAAACTAGCTAATCCATGAAAACTACGCACCTCAGAGATATTCTTAGGTATAGGCCAATCTTTAATTGCCTTAACCTTTTCATCTTCTACAGCTATACCCTTAGAAGAAACAACATATCCAAGAAATATAATCTTATCAGTGCAAAAGGAACATTTCTTAAGGTTAGCATACAGCTTTTCCTTTCTCAAGACATTAAGCACATTCTTTAAATGTTCAATATGTTCATGCAAACTTCTACTATAGATCAAGATATCATCAAAATAGACAACTACAAATTTTCCAATGAAAGCACGCAAAACATGGTTCATTAATCTCATGAAAGTGCTAGGTGCATTAGTTAATCCAAAAGGCATAACTAACCATTCATACAAACCATGCTTAGTCTTAAATGCAGTTTTCCATTCATCACCTTCTCTCATGCGAATTTGATGATAACCACTTTTCAAATCAATTTTAGAAAAGATGCAAGAACCATGTAACTCATCAAGCATATCATCTAATCTAGGAATGGGATAGCGATACTTTACAGTGATTTTGTTGATGGCACGACAATCAACACACATCCTCCACGTCCCATCCTTCTTAGGAACAAGTAACACAGGAACAGCGCATGGACTCATGCTCTCTCTAACGTAGCCTTTCTTCATGAGCTCATCAACTTGCCTTTGAAGCTCCTTTGTCTCCTCGGGATTACTTCTATAGGCAGGTCGGTTGGGAATGGCAGCTCCAGGAACAAGGTCTATTTGATGCTCAATTCCCCTAATAGGTGGCAAACCATTTGGAATCTCCTCGGGGAATATATCTCCAAATTCCTTCAAAAGAGACACAACATTAGTAGGCAAAGAAGATTTAAGATCATTAGAACTAAAACAAGATTCTTTATATAAAAACAAAAGGATTGGGCACTTAGCTAGAAAAGCAGCCTTTACATCACTTTGCTTTGCATAGAAGCTCACGTCCTTTCTTTCTTTCTTTGCAATATCTTTGCCTTTATCTAGATTCTTTGACCTTTGTTGTGATTCATTCTGCTCTTTCAACCTCAATTGATCCTCATAAATCTCTGTAGGACTCAAGGGTGCAAGTGTGAATTTCTTACCAGCCATGGTAAATGAATAACGGTTTGTAAATCCATCATGTATGACATGTCTATCAAATTGCCATGGTCTTCCTAAAAGCAAATGACCAGCATGCATAGGCACAACATCACACAACACTTTATCATTGTACCTTCCAATTGAAAATAGCACCAATACTTGCTTGGTCACATTTACTTCTCCACAATTATTGAGCCATTGAAGTTTGTATGGTTTGGGATGTTTTGTAGTGGGCAAACTCAATTTGTCAACCAAATAAGTGCTAGCAACATTAGTGCAACTACCACCATCAATAATCAAAGAGCATACCTTATTGTTGACATGGCATCTAGTATGAAAAATATTTTCTCGTTGCACTTCATCTTCATCCTTAACTTGGGCACTTAATGCACGACGAGCTACAAGTGCTTCACCATGTGCAGCAAACTCAACATAGTCATCATCCTCATTAATGTCCTCCAATGGTGGCATCTCATCATCAACATCAGAATCTTCACTTTCAACATCTCCATTCCCATGCATGATCATCACCCTACGGTTGGGACACTGTGAGGCAATATGTCCACGACCTAAACACTTGAAACACTTAATGTCACGTGTCCTGCTCTGGGATGCTTGGGCAGGTTCAGTCTTGGGCTTTGGAGGGCCCTCAGGCTTGGGCTTAGCAAAGCTCTCTGACTTATGCGTAGGCACAGGCTTATCATCCCTATGAAAGGTGTTAGATTTCCAAACAGGAACTGAACTAGAAGTAAAACGGGATGTACCTTTCCTTTTGAGTTGCCTTTCCACTTTGATGGCCACATGCAACATCTCCTCTAAATCCATGTAATGCTGCAACTCGACTACATTGGCAATCTCACGGTTTAAGCCTTGAAGAAAACGAGCCATAGTAGCTTCTGCATCCTCCTGGATATTGGCTCGGATTATGGTTATTTCCATCTCTTTGTAGTAATCCTCAACACTCTTTGAGCCCTGGGTAAGACCTTGGAGCTTCTGGTATAACTCCCTGTAGTAATGAGTAGGAACAAATCTCTTCCTCATGATACGCTTCATCTCATCCCATGTAGACACTGGAGGATCACCATATCTTCTTCGACTAGTGACTAACTGATCCCACCAAACCATAGCATACTCTGTGAACTCAATTGCTGCAAGTTTGACCTTCTTTTCTTCAGAGTAGTGGTGGCAATCAAACACCATTTCAAGCTTCCTTTCCCACTCCAAATATGCCTCAGGATCATTCTTGCCTTGGAAAGGAGGAATCTTTAATTTTATACTGCTAAGGTTTCCATCCAGCTTCTCCTTACCTCTATCACGGGCTCTATCAACTCGATCTCGATACCCATGGTACCTTCTATGATGTCTATCTATCCCAGACTCTTCATTCGAATCATACCCAACATTATCATCATACTCATCATTGGCAACAACCTTACTTTTTGGACGAGAAGTATCACCTTGTTGGATCTTTGCAAACCGAGCTTCATGTTGGTTCAACTTATCATGAATGTCATTGAATTTCACATCCATCCGTTGGAACTGTTGTTGCATTGCCTGAAGCAGGAATTCAATCTTTTTAAAGTCTGACTTATCACCTTCAGAAGACATTGTCAACAAGTAATATCCTCACGTGTTTACACTCCTGTTTCACTCAAGTAATTTGGCTTTTCTCTACTAATGTCTCTCACACACTCGTGCCTTTTTCCCTTACTCTACCTTAACTCTATAGGTTCACAATCACACTAGAGACTCAGTCAAAGATTCAACCTCGTAAAATCAACTAATTCACCAAGTATTGTCACCAAGATTTTTTTTTCTTTTTTTTTTTTCACAGAAAGGTATGGCTAGGGCTAGGGTGACTCAAAGAAAGAAAGAAAGAAGAAAAAAAAATAAGAAAGAAAAAAAAAATTACTAGAATGACAAAAAAAAAATGAAAAATGGCCTAAAACTATAGGAAAACGATGGAATTTGGCCAAGATAGGGTTGGGCTAGTGAAGCTAAGCTTGACTAGGTCGTTTTCTTTCGTCGTTTTCTTTAAAACGGGTACTCACACGCCTCCTAACTCAACCAAAACTTCTGTTTGAACAGTACCGAAAAAAAAAATTTTTTTTTCTTCTTTTTTTTTCTTTTTTCGAATTATTTTCTTCTTTTTTTTTTTTTTCGAATTCTTTTCTTCTTCTTTTTTTTGAATTCTTTTCTTCTTCTTCTTTTTTTTTTTTAACTCTGAGTGTTGCGGTTTCCTTGAAAAAGGAGGGGTGCGGCTAGGTTTTTTTTTTTTTGAGGGGGTGAGGCTAGGGTTTTTTTTTTTTGAGGGGTGCGGCTAGGGTTTTTTTTGAGGGGTGCAGCTAGGGTTTTTTTTATTTTGATTTGAGGGGTGCGGCTAGGGTTTTATTTTTGAGGGGTGCGGCTAGGGTTTTATTTTTAAGGGGTGCGGCTAGGGTTTTTTTTGTGTAATGAAATAAGTGGTGGCTAGGGTTTTAGGGTTAAGAAATAAGTGGCGGCTAGGAACACACAAACAAACCAGAAAGTGGAACGAACAAAAGAAAAAAAAATTGAAACAAAAAAAAAATCGAAAAGTGAGTGACTCACAAACAAACCAGAAAATCAGAACTTGAGCTCTGAATACCAAATGATATGGACCTCACCGAAAGAAGATGAGGTTCAATGAAGAACACTTGAAGAAAAACAAGAACAAGTTAAAAATGCAGCAAAAGAAAACAAAAATTAGAGATAAAACCAAGACCCGTTGTGTAGAAACACAAGAACCTATGGTATTTATTGATGGAAGGTAGAAGAACGCCACAAGGAAGACCTTGATAAGTTCAAGAGTTCTCAAGAGAACCAAAGAGAAGAAGTCTCTCAATTTTATTACTAAAACCAATTGTCTTCTCCCCAAAGGGTTACATAACTATTTATAGGCAAATAGATAACTTGCAGCACAAGTAATAGGAATCCTACTCTCCTAACTTGCAGAACAAGTAATAGAAGTCTTACAAAATCTATTATTTAAAAAGGAATTGGGCTTAAATAAAATTAAAACAATGTTCAGCCCAATAATACTTAACTAAATAAAATATGCATCTAGCCTAATTTGCATTTCGGCCCAATACTTGTGTGTCTTCAAGAAGGTTGAACTTGGGCTTAGACCATGTTGTAGAAGACTTTATCATCCTCCATGCTCAAGCTTTGTTGGGCTTTCTCTCTAGCAATATCAATGAAACCAGCCAAGGCTTGTTGCATTATCTTTGATTTAGCTCTTGTAATTGGACCTCCATGGATACTCAAAGGATCACGATCATCACGAACATGACTTGAGCTTTGTGAGCTTGGATCTCCATCACGAAGGAGCTTCAAAGGCAAGTTGAGGAGCTCATGAGGAAAGGTTATGTGAGAGAGAGCATGAGTCCTTGCGCCGTGCCCGTACTGCTTGTGCCAAAAAAAGATAGGACGTGGAGGATGTGCGTTGACTGCCGAGCCGTCAACAAAATCACTGTAAAGTACCGCTATCCTATTCCTAGGCTAGATGACATGCTTGATGAGTTGCATGGTGCATGCATGTTTTCTAAAATTGATTTAAAGAGCGGATATCACCAAATTCGTATGAGAGAAGGTGATGAATGGAAAACCGCATTCAAGACTAAACATGGTCTCTACGAGTGGTTAGTTATGCCTTTTGGCTTGACTAATGCACCCAGTACATTCATGCGTTTAATGAACCATGTTTTACGTGATTTCATTGGTAAGTATGTGGTTGTCTATTTTGATGATATTTTGATATACAGTAAGAGCCAGCATGAGCATGTTGAGCATCTTAGGAATGTTCTTACTGTTTTGAGGAATGCAAGTTTGTATGCCAATTTTAAGAAATGTACGTTCTGCACTGATAAGATTGTTTTCCTTGGGTATGTCGTTTCTTCACATGGCATTTCTGTTGATAATGAGAAGGTAAAGGCAATTAAAGATTGGCCTGTACCTAAGTCTGTTTCTGAGGTGCGTAGTTTCCATGGTTTAGCTAGTTTCTATCGTCGATTCGTTAGAGATTTTAGCACTATAGCTGCACCTTTGATCGAAGTGGTCAAAAAGAATGTTGCATTTCATTGGGGTCCTGCACAAGAGCATGCTTTTAATTTGCTTAAAGATAAACTTTGTTCTGCTCCTTTGTTATCTCTGCCTGACTTTACTAAAACTTTTGAGATTGAGTGCGATGCCTCAGGTGTAGGTATTGGAGCTGTGCTTATGCAGGAAAAACGCCCAATTGCTTTCTTTAGTGAGAAGTTAAGTGGAGCAGCACTTAACTATCCCACATATGACAAGGAGATGTACGCATTAGTGAGGGCTTTGGAGACATGGCAACATTACTTGTGGCCCAAAGAATTTATCATCCACACTGATCATGAGTCCTTGAAGCATTTGAAAGGACAGAGTAAGCTGCATAAGCGTCATGCCAAGTGGATAGAGTTCATTGAGATGTTCCCGTACGTGATCAAGTACAAACAAGGTAAAGAGAACGTCGTAGCTGATGCGTTATCTCGTAGGTATACTCTTATCACTACTCTTGATGCTAAACTTTTAGGATTTGAGTATATCAAAGAACAATATGCTGATGATGTTGATTTTGGTAATGTTTATGATGCATGTGCTACATCTGGTTTTGGCAAGTTCTTTAGGCATGATGGGTTCTTATTTAGAGAAAATAAATTATGTGTGCCTAGGAGTTCATTGCGCGAGCTGTTAGTTAGAGAAGCCCATAGTGGAGGATTAATGGGTCACTTTGGAGTTAGGAAAACTCTAGATGTTTTGCAAGCACATTTCTTTTGGCCTAACATGAGGAGAGATGTAGAGAGGTTATGTGCTAGATGCATTTCATGTAGGCAAGCTAAATCTAGAGTTCATAATCATGGTTTATATACTCCTTTACCCATTCCTACTACTCCGTGCACTGATATCTCTATGGATTTTGTTTTGGGCTTGCCTCGAACAAAACGCGGTAGAGATTCTGTTTTTGTTGTGGTTGACAGGTTCTCTAAGATGGCTCATTTCATTGCTTGCCACAAGACGGATGACGCGAGCAACGTTGCTGACCTTTTCTTCAAAGAGATAGTACGTCTACATGGTGTACCAAGGACCATTGTTTCTGATCGAGATGCAAAGTTCCTTAGTTACTTTTGGAAGACATTATGGGGAAAGTTGGGAACTAAATTGTTATTCTCCACCACTTGTCACCCCCAGACTGATGGATAGACTGAGGTCGTCAACCGAACCCTGTCTACATTATTGAGGTCCATTATTCAGAAAAATTTGAAGAATTGGGAAGATTGCTTGCCCCATGTGGAGTTTGCATATAACCGCAGTGTCCACTCCACTACTAGTTGCTCTCCATTCGAAGTTGTTTATGGCTTCAATCCTCTTACTCCTTTGGATTTGTTGCCATTACCTAGTGCGGAGCAGAGTAACTTGGATGGAGAACAGAAGGCTAAGTTTGTGAAGCAACTCCATGAGAGAGTTCGTCAAGCTATTGAAAAGAAGACTGAGCAGTATACCACCCAAGCAAATAAGCATCGAAAGAAAGTAGTCTTTGAGCCTGGTGATTGGGTTTGGGTGCATATGAGAAAGGAGAGGTTTCCTGTTCAGCGACGAACCAAGCTGCATCCCCGAGGAGATGGACCATTCCAAGTCATAGCGAAGATCAACGATAATGCCTACAAATTGGATCTTCCTGGTGAGTATGGTGTATCTGCTACTTTTAATGTTTCTGATCTTTCTCCCTTTTCTTTTGATGAAGGTATATGCGATTTGAGGACAAATCCTTTTGAGGAGAGGGGGAATGATGGAGATCCAGATGGAGATCCAATTGCTCGTGATGTTCGTGATGCTAAGGATCCATTGGTCATCCAAGCAGGTCCAATTACCCGAGCTCGAGCTAAGAAAACGCAACAAGCCCTGGCCTCATTCATGCAACAAGCTCTGGCATCATTGAAGTGTCAAGGAAGCTTCCATGAAGAGTCCCAAGACATCTGTACTTGCTTGGAAGCCCAAACGACATGAGCATGGTTTACTATCTTATTTTAGCTTAACAATAAGATGGGCTAAGTGTTTGGATAGCCCACGTTTGAGTCTTGTTGTGTCTTGGACTATTTATTTTATGTAACTAGGTTTAGGCATGAATTTGGGTTTAGTTTTATTTTCTATTGGTGTTAATTCCAGCCCATTTGTTTATGGGCTTAAGTGCTAGGTATTATTATAAATACCTTGTAAACGCTATTGATGGGAGATCAGTTAATTGAATTTTCAGAAATTGAGTGTGCCTTTCTCTTGGGTTCCCTCTCAACTAGGCTTATCAAGGTCTTCTTCCTTGTGGCGCCTCCTTCTTCACCATCCACCATTGCTATACCTTAGGTTCTCGAATTCTTATTCGTAGGGTCAAGGTCCAATACCTTTGGGTTCGAGTCTCTTTAGGCTTCGGGTCTAGGTTTTCAGAAGTTGTCATTCATCAACTTTGCTTCTGTCTTCTTGCGTGTCAGCTCCTTCAAATTCCAAGCAACGTTTTGTCTTGTCCGTACGCATCAGGATCTTCACCTGCAAGACCATGAAAAGTTGGTAAAAGATGTATCAAACCAGATTTTAATTCAAAAGCAACATCTAAAGTAGGATAGGTTATGCAAAGGGGTTGTTGGTTCATAGTGGGTGCTGCCAACTCCTTCAAGGTTCTGTTAGCGTTTTGAGCCATGGTGTCCTCTTCTGAATCACTAGAGAATTCAAAAGTGGGATTGAACGTGGGCTCCGGGGAAGGTGGATCTTCGGAAGTGGATGGTGGTGGTTGGGGCGTTTGTAGCACCGCACTTTGGGTTGCCTGAATGTAATCTCTAATCTTTCGAAGTTTGTAACTAGAGTGCTCGTCAGAGATGCAAACCCTGCAAGGAAGAAAGAAAAGAAAATAATTAGATCTTTAAATTATAATAAACAACTTAAATAAATAACAGTCCCCGGCAACGGCGCCAAAATTTGATGAGTGTCGTCAGTCACCAAAAATAAAACTTCCTAACTCTACTATGTAGATAGCGAAGTAAGGGGCGAACCCACAGAGACTGAATTATTTAAGTTAATTATTAAATTAAAAATCTAATCTTAAGTTTTACGGAAAGAAGAAATTTTGGGGTTTTGGAGTTTTGTAAGCTATGCCTAAAAGAGAGAAAGCAAGGATTATTAAATATCAAAAACAAATATGAAAAAGCTTCAGTTACAAGGTAATTAATTATTCTTGGATTTAGAAGTTGATCATTGATTACAAAATATTATTGTCAATTAAATAGTTAACCGTAGCATAACAACAAGCTCTGTTACACCATCTTCCCTTACTGAGTCGTTAGTTAAAACAAGCTCTTTAACTAATCTCTAATTACTTAACCTACCTAGAACAAGCTCTCTAGATATAAGTTGTAGCAGCATTAACATCTAGAAAGATATGGGTTGACATTAGATAACAAACACATAAGCTCGGTTAATTTAATCTAAACCTCAATTCTCCTCCATCCCTAGTGATTAACTCCATAAGCAATTACGGACTTATGTTTTTAATCTGGCAGTAGATTATTCAATTAAATTAAATAGTGGGCCCTACCATCTAATCAAGCAAATAATCATGCAAATGTGCTCAGAGAATCTTGGATACTTAATCAACAATTAATTATAAGCTCAAAATCTCACAACATTCTTTTTCCCAAGAACAATGAATTTACCTCATAACTGAATAAGAAAACTACTCACTAGACATATTCAAGATCATAAAATTCAAGTTATATATTATAAAGATTACAAATATCATGCAAGAAACAATCAAAGAAGCAATCTTTAATAATATAAAATCAGAATTACTAATCAAGATTATAAACTAGTAAGCAAGAACACACAAACAATATTAATATAAATAAAGAAAACAAAATCAGAATTAAAAATAATAAAGAAATCAGCAACTAATTAAAAATAAAGAAAAAAAATAAAATTTTATTAAAAACCCTAAAGAAAATCCTACAAGACTAAAAGAGGGAAGAGGGATAAGAAGGATGTGAGGGATAAGAGGGATGCTGTTTATGAGAGCCTTGTGCTCTTTATATAGGCCTAAGGAAGAGTTTAAAAGACTTTCCTAAGCAATGTGGGATTCAGATAAGAGTTTACTTGGGAAACAAGTAATTTGACTAGTCAAACTCTTATCTTTATCTCATCATCTTTTTACAATTACTTTCTAAGTGAAATTCCTAAGGCCTATTTTTATTAATTAATTACAGATCTAAGACATAATAAAATTAAGAAATTATCTTGTCTCAACAAAATCTTGTCTTGAACTTGCTTAGTTGGAATTTCTTCTCAATCTCGTTTTTCTGCCCAGAATTTCGTACTAATTTTGTCCAGACGTTTAACCAACCAAACGAACTCCAATTTTTGCGATCTTGTACATTCTGGAAACCTTGAGAAGTCCTCTACAACTTCCATGAAGGCCACTTCTTGAGATCAGGTCGTTAAATTGGTCAAAAACGTCAATCTTTCAAGCTGGACAGAAAATACTGCACTTTGCTCTTTTTAGCTTCTTTTTATTCCAAATTTGATATTTAATACCTAAAACATAAAATAAACATTAGTAAGCTCTTTTAGGCATAAAACATCAATAAAGAAAATATATTAGCACATATAAAATTTGCAAAATATCATCTTATCAATATGTTTGGGAAATGAGATTGTATTAAATATGATGCTCCCCCTTAATTTTAAATATGATGCTCCCCCTCATCCCCCTTAATTTAAGCACAAAGACAAATTTATCATACATTAATTCTCCCCCTTTTTGTCATAGCAAGGAAAATACTCCCCCTCAATAAAGAACATGGAGAATTGGTCAGTGGTAGAATTCAATTTAAAGCAATAGGTCAATGATATAAAATAAATAAGCCAGGGCAGAATGAAAAGATGACCATAACCCGAAACAGAAGTCATACCATAGACATATAAGGTTCAAAACATATCACATCAGTGCAGATATCTAAGAAAGTTCAGACAGCGAAACACTAAGGCCAACATCGAAGAAAAGATAAAATAAAGACAGAACACAATAAATGATAAAACACCAAGGCCATAATCATAGTAAGGTAAAAGCGCATCCCACACAACAATCACAATCAGCGCCGAGGAAACGTCTTGTAGTACTGGTCCATGAAATCTTCGTGCTGCATACGAACATCTTGAATTTCATCATACATGGTAGCTTGAGTTTCCTCGATCTGATCAAGTCGCTGAGTGACATCCTGCTGGAAATTTTGTTGAGAGGTGTGCATTTGTTGAAGCATGTGCATGATCTGGTCGAGAGAGGCTGACGTGGTGCCGAAAGGGGTAGAAGATGTGGCTGCTGTAGGTGCTTCGTCTGCGTTGGCTCCTTCTTTGCCAACTTCTACCGGAACATGTTCGAGAGATGCAGACGGTCCATGAGTCTTGACCCATTCGAGTGTGTCGCCTCGTTGACGTTGATACCACCCAAGGTTATGAAGAGTGGCGAGATTGATTATGGTGCTGGAGTCCGGAAGTACACCGATCTCACATGAACAGTCAATGCCGTTAGAGAGCAAGTAAAAGGCGAGAGGTTGAGGGAAGACAATTGTGTGTACTTTGTCAGTGACAATCTTCACCCAATCTTGAAGGATAAAGTGAAGAAGGTGTGGTTGAAGACCATCAGGGGTATGAATATGATGGAGCCAAAAACGATCAAGTTTCCTAAGTTGAGAATATTTTGTGCCAAGGGGTCGGGATTCCAAGAGATTATGATATGGAGGAGCCGGGTGAAGACAGGAAGGTCACTTGCACGATTATTGGTAACGGGAAACTCTAAGGGGACTTCAACATTCTCATAAATAGTACCGTGATTGGGAACTCTAAAAACAAGAGAGAGGGATTGGGTTGTGATTTCAATGTGTTTTCCCATGACATAGGATCGAAAGCCTACAACCGTACATTCATCATTTGGATCCGTGATGACTTCAGCATTGGAAAAGAAAGCACGAATGATGTTTGAAGGAACCGGAGTGTTGATTTTGAGAAAGTTAAGCCAATTATATTCATTGAATTTGGCCAAGGAAAATTAATTGATTCGAGGAAATCGAAATCAATTGGACGACAATGCTTAATAGGCATATTTGCAAAATTCGCTAGAAATCTTGTTTTCTCATTGGCATGGCGAAAGCATCGGTTAAAGGTGGCCGGTATGGAGGAGGAAGCACTTGTTTTGCATTTTTGAGTGGTATGTTTAACTTTAGAAGCCATATGGAGTGAAAAAAAATACAGGAAAGTTCGTTGAGGACTTTTACCGAACACGTAGTGGGCACAGATTTGATAAACTATGGATGAGGATATGTGAAAGATAAGAGCAAGCCAACAACAGAGAGCCACAACCCAAGATGCATGGAACAAGTATGACAATGAAGTAATGATGAAAAACAAAGATATTCTAAGTATAAACCCTAGAAATTAGATAAGTGCCAAATGAAGTGAAAACCTAGATGGAAAGGAAATCAATGCAAGATATGCAAATGGGTAGTCAAGACATGATGAAATAGATTAGAAATGCACAAAAAATTGAATGAAAAATGTGAGAAAAACTTACAATTGAAATGTTGGGTGAATAGTAACCATGGTGTGAAAGAAGAAGGAAGAGATGAAAAGATAAAGTTTTGTCAGGAAATGAGGAGGGGAAATGAAAAAGAGAAAGAAATGAGGAAGATTGGCGAAAGAATGAAGCGATTTGGTGAAGAAATGAGTGAGATCTAGAGGATTTGGGTGAGAGGAAATGGTGAAAGGCATTGGAAGTGAAGAGGAAGGTGAATAGTGAGAAAAGAGTGGGGGGCCGACGTTTAAAATGTAGCGCAAAGTGCATTCTGTTACAAGGGGATCGATCCCCTACTGTAGAGAGATCGATCCCTTTTAGGTAGAATGCTTCCCATCACCCAGATTTTGGCCTAACGGACTTGGAAATCAATCCTATTTGGGAAGAATTGTCTCCTCAGTCACTTGCCTCATTTGTGATGCATAAAAATGATTTGAAAATAATGAAACTTATGCATTGTTACTACTGTAATATCAAAATCTGGTTGGTGCCACTTGAGATGCATGAGATGAGTTGAAAAATAGCAGAAAAAGTGCAGAAACATGCAGAAAATAGCATAAGTATGCAGAAACAATAGGTGACTATGGCTGAGATAGTGTCTTAATCATTAGAAATGGGTTATGGCTAATAAAGAAACTTTAACATGATCAAAACACACAAAATTCAACAAATCAATCTCAAAAAACTAGGAACATGAACAGTAACATGGTAAGTTAAGGTCATGAGTTGCAAG
Source organism: Heritiera littoralis (assembly GCA_031772115.1). Classification (NCBI taxonomy): domain Eukaryota; kingdom Viridiplantae; phylum Streptophyta; class Magnoliopsida; order Malvales; family Malvaceae; genus Heritiera; species Heritiera littoralis. Next base: position 4,608,591 of record JAPDPK010000009.1, on the reverse strand, counting down.
TGGTAATTATATTCTTCAAATTTTTGTCTTGCAACCATCACAAACCAACTTAAGCCATTCATTCAACTTCAAATCAGTTCAAGGAGCATTCATAATACCTAATTCACCTCTTAGAATGCAAAATCTCTCCTTGTCCAAGGGTTTGGTGAAGATATCAGCTAATTGGTGCAATGTATCTACATACTCTAGAATAATATCCCCTTTTTGCACATGATCTCGTATAAAATGATGCCTAATCTCAATGTGCTTGGTTCTAGAGTGTTGGATGAGATTTTTTGTAAGGTTGATAGCACTAGTGTTGTCACACTTGATGGGAACTTGATTCATTTCTATTCCATAGTCTCTCATTTGTTGTTTAATCCACAAAACTTGAGCACAACAACTTTCGGAAGCTATATATTCAACCTCGGTTGTGGATTGAGCTACACTGTTTTGTTTCTTCAAGAACCATGAAATAAGCCTACTTCCTAAGAATTGACATGTTCTCGATGTGCTTTTCCTATCCACTTTGAATCCACCAAAGTCCGCATCGGAATAAGCATGGAGATCAAGTGTAGAATCTTTAGGATACCAAAGTCCTAAGGAAGAAGTGTCTTTGAGGTATCTAAGGATTCTTTTTACTGCTTGTAGGTGTGATTCTCTATGAGATGACTGAAATCTAGCACATAAGCATACACTAAACATAATATCGGGTCTACTAGCAGTTAAATATAGCAATGAGCCAATCATAGACCTATATAGTTTAGTGTCTACCCACTTTCCTCCATCCTTACCAAGCTTGATATTTGTACTCATAGGTGTAGAATAAGGTTTAGACTCATCCATTCCAAATCTTTTGAGCAAATCTTTAGTGTACTTAGCTTGATTTATGAAAATACCTTCTTTGCATTGTTTAACTTGAAGTCCTAGAAAGAAGGTTAACTCTCCCATCATACTCATTTCAAATTCACCTTGCATTAACTTTGAGAAATTTTTACACAATAACTCATTTGTAAATCCAAAAATGATATCATCTACATAAATTTGAACCACTAATAAGTCATTACCCTTAGATTGAATAAATAAGGTTGTGTCTACCTTTCCTCTTGTAAAACCTTTTTTGATTAAGAACTTTGAAAGTCTTTCATACCAAGCTCTAAGAGCTTGTTTTAATCTATATAAGGCTTTTGATAGTTTGAAAACATGGTTAGGAACTTTGGATTTTCAAAACCGGGAGGTTGCTCAACATAAACCTCTTCATTTATATAACCATTTAAGAAAGCACTTTTTACATCCATTTGATATAACTTAAAATCCTTATAGCATGCAAAAGCAAGTAGCATCCTAATAGCTTCTAATCTAGCTACCGGAGCATAGGCTTCATCATAGTTTATCCCTTCTTCTTGTCTATATCCTTGAGCTACTAACCTAGCCTTGTTTCTAACAATAATGCTATTCTCATCCATCTTATTTTTGAATATCCATTTGGTTCCAATGATGGGATAATCTTTAGGTCTTTCCACTAATGTCCACACTTTGCTCCTCTCAAATTGATTTAATTCCTCTTGCATGGCCATAATCCAATTTTCATCTTTCATGGCCTCTCCCACATTCTTTGGCTCAAATTGTGACACAAAGGCTACATGTTGACATATGTTTCTATAGGTTGACCTAGTTCTAACTCCAATGTTTGGATCTCCAACAATATCATTATCCTTCACATATCCAAGTTCTCTAGGACACCTAGATTCTTTCTCAAGTATTTCTTGTTCCATGGACTCCTCATTTTTGTTAATATTAAGATCTTCTAATTGTTCCCTAACATCCTTATCTTGGGATGGATCAACTATAGGTTCATCAAAGATCTCTACTTCATCATCAAGATTGGTTCTACTAGAGATATTTGATTCATTAAAGATTACATTTATTAACTCTTCTACTACAAGTGTTCTTTTATTAAAAACTCTATAAGCCTTAGAATTTAAAGAATAACCAAGAAAAATACCTTCATCACTTTTTGCATCAAATTTTCCTAGGTTATCCTTACCATTGTTCAAAACAAAACATTTACATCCAAATTGATGAAAATAGCTTATGTTAGGCCTTTTTCCTTTATAAAGCTCATAAGGAGTTTTCTTTAAAATAGGCCTTACCATAGCTCTATTTATAACATAGCAAGAAGTGTTTACTGCTTCAGCCCAAAAATATTTAGGTAAGTTATTTTCACAAAGCATGGTTCTAGCCATTTCTTTTAAGGTTCTATTTCTCCTTTCAACTACCCCATTTTGTTGAGGAGTTCTAGGAGCTAAAAAATTGTGGCTTATACCACTTTCATTGCAAAATGTATCAAAACCAAGATTTTCAAATTCTTTTCCATGATCACTCCTAATACTAGTAATAGAGTAACCTTTTTCATTTTGAACAAGTTTTGAGAAAACAGTGAATTTGTCTAAGGCTTCATTTTTAACACTTAAAAAGAACACCCAAGTAAACCTAGTGTAATCATCAACTATCACAAATACATAGTGTTTACCTCCTAAACTAGTTGTCCTAGTTGGTCCAAAGAGATCTAAGTGAAGAAGTTGAAGTGACCTAGAGGTAGTGACGCACTTCTTAGGTTTAAACGAAATTCTTTTGTGTTTTCCTCTTACACATGCCTTACAAACTTTATCATTTTCAAATTGAAGCTTAGGTAATCCTACTACTAGGCCTCTTTTGGCTAATTTAGACAAAACATGCATGCTAGTATGGCCTAGTCTTCTATGCCATAACCAAGGTTCATCTTCTCTAGTGACCATAAAACATACATTTTTGCTATAAAGTTCATTTAAATCCACAATATAAATATTTCTTTGTCTATGTCCAATAAAAATAATTTGATTAGATTTGGCATTAACAACAATGCAACACAAATCATCAAACACAACTTTAAATCCCTTATCACACAATTTACTAATACTAAGCAAATTATGTTTTAAGCCTCTAACATACAAAACATTCTCAATTGTTGAGGAAGAGTTACCAATGGAGCCAATTCCTTCAATTTGTCCTTTGGAGTTGTCTCCAAATGTGACTTCTCCACCACTCTTATGCTTTAAGAACTTGAATTGGCTCTTGTTGTGACGTCCCCGTCACTCCATCTTATCACCTAACTTTTTCTTATTATCTTATCCGACATTATTTGATTTAGTTCATCAGTGCCATCCATTCTTTACCCTTAAGCTAAATGTCTAATAGCTCATAAGGTTTTATTCAGTTTCCATAAGCAAAAAAAATGATATATATAAATATCATTCCATTTTCACAGGATCTCATACATCATCTTAACTTACATCCCCGACATCATATATACATAAAGACTATTTGTACTGTACCATAGCTGAATTTCAATTTACTATATATATAAACATATAAGTATACCTTCTATGCTAACTGGGAAGCGTATTGAGAAGGTACACTGCAATTTTTACGAAACAAGCTCCTCTAATCGGAGCGAAGCTCACTTCAGATAATCTGTAGGAAAAATGATCGTAAAAGGGTGAGTTTATGCTCAGTAGGAAAATTATGTAAAAGAGCGTACTATGTCTCTATATGCATTTTTCCTACTTGGCTTTATAATGTCATGTAAAGCATTATAAAGCATGCATCATAAAATCTTTCATGCATTGTTTGCAATCATGCGTATTTATTTCAATGATATGGCAAACATACTTTCTTTAAAACATCATACTTAAACTTCTTTCTTTAAAACATCATACTTCATATCATACTTTAAAACATACATTATACACTTCTTCATACATACATCTTGTACTAACTCAATAGAACTCCTTATCATGAACAAAATTGACTAAATCATCTTCTTCTCTTATCTTTGCTAGAAACCAAAATCTCAAACTTTGAGATCTCTTCCAATACTTGAAATCAATCCACCAAACTTTGGATATCTCTTAGTCTAACGACAAGGATCGATTTTCGTTTCATGAACTTAACGAATTTTGGGGTAGCTTATCAAGGTAACTTGAGTTGGGAACTTAGGAAAAATGGAGGAAGAACGTGAGGGAGAGCTGGGAAGGGGCTGGCGTAGGGGTGATGAGATGAAGATAATGAGTCATGCCATTGCATTAAATGCATGCTCATCTCATCATTTATCTCAGCCATTAACATCCCTTTGACTCAAGACCATTTAACCATCAATTAATTCCTCTTTTCCTTTCTTCCACAACCACATGTCCAATTAAATTTCTGATTTTATTTTCTTTCCTACTCCAATTATTTTCCTGATATCAACATAATTTATTAAACTTATTGACTATCAACTTTCTTATTTCTTCCATACATCATGCATACATCATTCATACATTAAACTTCGTATTTATTTAATCATATTGAATTGAAATACTTTACATACATGGAGGAATACATGGAAATTGGGGATTTCACATCCTCCCCACCTTAGAAAATTTGGTCCTCCAAATTTGGCTTAGCTTATCATGTAAACAGCTCTGGATACCTTTCCTTCATTAAGCTCTCTAGCTCCCATGTAGCTTCTTCCATCGTATGGTATTGCCAGAGAACTTTCACTAACGGGATTGTCTTAGACCTCAATACTTTCTCTTTTCTGTCCAAAATTCGAATCGACTTTTCTACATAGCTCATATCTTCCCTTATCTCCAAGGGCTCATACTCAATGACACGAGACAGATCCGGATTATATTTCCGAAGCATCGATACATGAAACACATTATATACTCCCGATAGCTCCGGAGGCAATGCCAATCTATAGGCAACATCGCCTACTCGATCTAAGACCTCAAATGGACCGATGTAACGAGGACTTAACTTACCTTGTCAGCCAAATCTCATAATCCCTTTGGATGGAGAAACTTTCAAGAACACAAAATCTCCAACCATAAACTCAAGTGGCCTCCGTCGAGCATCTACATAGCTCTTTTGTCTACTCTGAGCTGTCTTAAGCCTTTGACAAATCAACTTAACATCTTCTGAGGCTTGCTCGACTAAATCTAGAGCTAGTAACTTACGTTCGCCCACTTCTTTCCACCCAATCGGAGATCGACACCTTCTTCCATACAAAGCTTCATACGGTGCCATCCCGATGATTGTATGATAGCTATTATTGTATGCAAACTCAGCCAATGGCAGATGGTCACCCCAGGAGCCTTTAAAGTCCATAGCACAAGCCCTCAACATATCCTCGGGCGTCTGAATCGTGCGCTCGGACTGTCTATCAGTCTGCGGATGAAAAGTTGTGCTGAAATTCAGCTTAGATCCCATGGCTTCTTGAAAATGCTCCCAGAAATGGGAAGTAAACCTGGAATCTCTATTAGAAGTGATGCTCACTGGAACACTGTGTAGTCTTACGAGATCTCTTACATACATATCTGCCAAAGCATTGAGTGTATCTGTTGATTTCATAGGCAGGAAGTGAGCTGACTTTGTCAATCTATCCATGATCACCCAAATACCATCATGATTCCTCTTGGTTCTGGGCAATCCCATAATAAAGTCCATCGTAATGTGTTCCCATTTCCACATAGGTATAGGCAGAGGATGCAGTAATCCTGCTGGCTTTTGATGCTCTACCTTAACCTGTTGACATGTAAGACATTTCGCCACAAACTCAGTTATGTCTTTCTTCATGCCATTCCACCAATACACCTTGCGAAGATTATGATACATCTTCGTATTTCCTGGGTGCAATGTGTATTTAGTGGCATGTGCTTCAGTCAAAATCAACTTCTTCAATTCATCATCATTAGGAACACATATACGACTCCTAAACCTCAAAATTCCATCACTACTAACATCAAATTCTGAGGTCATACCTGACTGCATTTGATTCATAGCCTCAATGCATTTATCATCTTCCTTTTGAGCACTTCGGATTCTGTCCATTAACTCAGGCTCAATCCTCAAACTAGCCATCATTCCAAATTGCTCATTAGGCCTAACATCAAGGTTGAGGCTTGCAAACTGCTCGATTAGCTCATACTCTTTTATCATCATATAAGACACCATACTTACATGTTTCCGGCTCAGAGCGTCCGCCACCACGTTAGCTTTCGCCGGGTGGTACAAGATCTCACAATCATAATCCTTTAGAAGCTCAAGCCATCTTCTTTGTCTCATGTTTAATTCTCTTTGAGAGAACAAGTATTTTAGACTTTTGTGATCCGTAAAAATCTGAAATCTCTCACCATACAAGTAATGCCTCCATATCTTCAGGGCAAATACTACTGCAGCTAACTCCAAATCATGAGTCGGGTAGTTCTTCTCATGGTCCTTCAACAGTCTAGAACCATATGCCACTACCTTACCATGCTGCATTAACACACATCCCAAGCCTTGCCCTGAGGCATCACTATACACCGCAAATCCTCCTAAACCACTAGGAATGGTGAGGATGGGTGCAGTCATCAGCCTGCGCTTCAACTCCTGGAAGCTACACTCACAGGCTTCATTCCATTCATACTTCACCTCTTTGCGCGTCAAGCGCGTCAGTGGAGCAGCTAGCTTTGAGAAACCCTCTACAAATCTTCTATAGTAGCCAGCTAAACCCAAGAAACTCCTAATCTCCATTACCGTCTTCGGTCTCTCCCATTGGACCACCGCTTCAATCTTTGATGGATCAACCGAAACTCCATCTTTACTGATCACATGACCTAAGAAGGAGATTTGGTTCAACCAGAAATCACACTTACTTAGCTTGGCATACAGTCCTCGATCTCTGAGGGTCTCTAAAACAATCCTCAAATGCTGCTCATGCTCTTCCCGTGACCTTGAGTGCACCAAGATGTCATCGATGAAGATAATGACAAATTGGTCCAAGTACTGCTTAAACACATCATTCATCAAATTCATGAATGCTGCAGGTGCATTGGTTAATCCAAACGGCATCACCAAGAATTCATAATGGCCATATCGTGTCCTGAATGCAGTCTTAGGGATATCTTCATCTCGGATCTTCAACTGATGATATCCCGACCTCAAGTCTATCTTGGAAAAGACTTGTGCACCCCTTAGCTGATCAAAGAGGTCGTCTATCCTGGGAAGAGGATACTTATTCTTGATCGTCACTTTGTTCAACCACCGGTAGTCAATGCACAACCTCATACTACCATCCTTCCGGACAAAAAGCACAGGAGCACCCCAAGGGGATACGCTGGGTCGTATGAATCCCTTGTCTAGCAACTCCTGAAGCTGCTTCTTCAGTTCTTCCAATTCTACCAAAGCCATCCGGTAGGGAGCTCTCGAAATGTGCTCAGTCCCCGACACCAAATCAATCGTAAACTCCACTTCCCTATCCAGAGGAAGTCCTGGAAGATCATTCGAAAACACTTCTGGAAAGTCTTGGACTATAGGAATATCCTTGAGTCCGGGACATTCCTGATCTACGTCCTCCACATAAGCAATAAATCCTTTAATCACTTTGGACGAGGCATCGGCAGACTCTTCGTCGATGGCAAACACTCGTCCTTGGGTCACAGCTTTCTTTCCCTTCTCGGTAGCAGTGGCCTTAGGTTGCGGTTTAAGGGTCTTATTAGATTCATCAGGCATCCTCGGATCTCTCTGAGGGCAATCCCTAATCATGTGCCCTTTCTCCCCACATCTAAAGCAAGCGCCACTCGCCAAGCGACATGGCTGTGATCCGTGAAATTTCCCGCACTGCTCACATCTTTGTATCGTACTCTTCGGTGAGCTAGCGGTACTTCCAGCTGGATTTCGGGATCGCTCATCACTTATCTTGATCCCGATAGCTTTAGGAGTACCTATATCATTATCATCATCATCATCATAACTCCAATTTCAATATAATTTCATATAACCATTAAATTAATTTAAAGATCATCTTTCTATATTTTACTTATAGAAACTCCTTCAGATTGTCTACTTCTCCGGAATGGATACCTATCACTCGGAGCTTTCTCATCCGACTTCCGCTTCATCGGTTCCTTGCCTTTACCCTTGGCTCGGAAGTCAGCATGACGCAGATCATAGTCCTGCTCACACAACTGAGCCTTACGAACAGCTTTTCCATAGGTGGTGATATCCATCGGATACAGTTTAGATCTAATCGGGGACTTCAATCCCTCGATGAACCTGTAGATCTTATGCCCTTCATCTCTTCGGACCTCTGGATCGAATCTACTCAAGGTGATGAACTTAGATTCATATTGGTTCACCGTCATCGTACCTTGAGTTAAGCTTAGGAACTCAATCTTTAGCCTATTCTGATCCGTGCGTGGGATGTATTGTTCATTAAAAGCCTCCACAAATCTATCCCACGTGACTTCATCATATCGGGCCTCTAACACTGTCTGAGTGGCTTGCCACCAATATTCAGCATCATCAATCAACAGATAGGCAGCCAAGCCTACTTTTTCCCTTTCGGAGCAGGGCATATATTCAAAGGATTTCAAGACCGCTTTCATCCAGTTCTCTGCGGTCAGCAGATCCCTTTCCCCTTAAACTTGGGCGGATCCAACTTCTTGAATTCTTTTATCAATGACACACTACAATATGCCCTACGATCTCGCCTTTCCATAGTTGAGACTGGTGGGGGTACTTCTGTAGGAGGGATAGCAGGTGCAGTTGCTTGGGTATTTGTGGCCACATTTGGAAAGTTCGACATAAACTGGGTGAACATCGTGGCCATGTTCTCCATGTGCTTTTCCATTTTAGCTAGCCTTGTATTCAGGCTATGTGGTGGAGATGAATGAGGAGACGGAACTGGGGGCTCTTCAGTGCGACCCCGTTGATGGAGACCCATCAAGCTCACATAACTCAAGTCATATTCGTGATGTTCGTGATCTTTTGAGCATCCATGGAGGTCCAATTACAAGAGCTAAATCAAAGATAATGCAACAAGCGTTGGCTGGTTTCATTAATATTACTAGAGAGAAAGCCCAACAAAGCTTGAGCATGGAGGATGATAAAGTCTTCTACAACATGATCCAAGCCCAAGTTCAACCTTCTTGAAGACATACACACAAGTATTGGGCTGAAATGCAATTAGGCTGGATGCATATTTTATTTAGTTAAGTATTATTAGGCTGAACGTTGTCTTAATTTAATTTAAGCCCAATTCCTTTTTAAATAATATATTTTGTAGGACTTCTATTACTTGTTCTGCAAGTTAGGAGAGTAGGATTCCTATTACTTGTTCTGCAAGTTTGCTATTTCCTATTCTGCAAGTTAGGAAAGTAGGATTCCTATTACTTGTGCTGCAAGTTAGCTAATTGCCTATAAATAGTTATGTAACCCTTTGGGGAGAACACAATTGATTTTAGTAATAAAATTGAGAGACTTCTTCTCTTTGGTTCTCTTGAGAACTCTTGAACTTATCAAGGTCTTCCTTGTGGCGTTCTTCTACCTTCCACCAATATATACCATAGGTTCTTACTTTTCTAAGCAACGGGTCTTGGTCCAATATCATAGGTTCTTGTGTTTCTACACAACAGGTCTTGGTTTTACTTCTAATTTTTGTTTTCCTTTGCTGTGTTTTTAACTTGTTATTGTTTTTTCTTCAAGTGTTCTTCTTCTTCTTCATTGAACCTCATCTTCTTTCGGTGAGGTCCATATCATTTGGTATTAGAGCTTAGGTTCAATTCGTGAGAGTCTCGTTTTTTTTTCTTTCTTTGTCTTCTTGTCTTGGACAAACCTTGATCTTGAATCCTTTTCCAGGCCACCACTAATATTGTTTGTCCCTCAAACCTATTTTCTTTACTTAGCCACCAAGAAAACCTTATCTTGTTCTCCAAGCAACCAAATCCTAAAGGTTTTCTAGCTCAACAAGAAACCTTCAAATGCTCTAAATCACATAAAGACTACTTGTTTCACAAGCCACTGTTCCCTCTCATTCCTTGCCACACAAGCTGCTACCAAAACTAGCTTGTTTTTGTCAAAAAGTTGCCTTGTTCCCCAAGTAAACCTTTTCTTATTATTTAGACTTTTTGTTTTTTTTCTTCATTGTTCATTTACTTTAGTAAAATATAAAAAAAAAAGAAAAAAGGGAAAAAAAAGAAAAAAAAAGAGAAAAGAAAAAAATCAATTCAAGAGGGGATTTATTACATCGTGTGTGGCAAGTGCAACATCAAAGGCAATTCGTGGAGGTGTGCTTCATCAAAATCTTGAGGTAGTCATTATTTCTTGAGCTTTGAGATTTCTTATTTGCCTAATTTGAAAATTCATTGTTACCATTCTATCCTACTACCTAAAATTACCTTTTTGAGCCTACCACATAAAAGGACAAAACTACCCCTCATTTGGCTAAACCTTACCCTAATTAAACACCCCAAAACATCCATATTTCCTTCAAGGTTTAGTTTCATTAGAGTTTTCTTAAGTCTTATTGAGTCTTGCTAAGTCTTGTTGAGTCTTCATTGTTTTGTTTTCCTTTGATTAAAATCTTGTGCTCACCTTGTTTATTGTTGGTTGATAGTTGAATTTCATAAGCTGATTTTGGATTGAGTCTTGAGTTCAATATAGAACCTATAGAGAAAAGTTGTGTGAGGGAAAAAAAAAGGCAAGAGTATGTAAGTAATATTAGTAGAGAAAAGCCTACTAAAATTGTGTGAAACACGAGTGTGAGTGTTACATTCTTATGTGTATTGAGTGTAAACACTCAGGTCATACTTGTGAGGTCCTTTTCTTTTACTAACGTTTTTTGCAGGTTACAATCATGTCTTCTAATAGTGAAAAGCTTGATTTGAGGAAGATTGAGATTATGTTCCTAGCCATGCAACAACAACTTTCGAGGATAGAGTCGAAGTTGATTAAATATGATAAGTTGGATCAACATGATGTTGCCCTAGCTAAGGTAAACCAAGATAATACTTCTTATGCATGTGATAATGTTGCTCATAATAAGTTGGATAGCAATTATGAAGAAGATTTTGATGATGATTCTATGCTGCAATTAGAGGATGATGAGGATAGTATGGAATTACCCATGGATGGAAAGGAATATATAGCATGTCAAACTTTAAGTGTGCTAATGAAAGATGAGGATCAATTAAGATTAAAAGAGAGTGAGACAAAAATAGTGAGTGAAGATGAGGTTAAGCAAAAAGAGAAAACAATCAAGATTGAGTGTGATGCTTCAAGCATAGGTATCGAAGTTGTTTTAATGCAAGAGAAGCACCCCATTGCTTTCTTCAGTGAGAAGTTAAGTGGAGTTGGCCTTAACTATCCCATGTACAATAAAGAGATGTATGCATTAGTGGAAACATGGCAACACTATTTATGGCCTAAGGAATTTGTCATCCAAATTGATCATGAGTCCTTGAAGCACTTGAAAAGACAAAGCAAGTTGAACAAAGCATCATGCCAAGTGGATGGAGTTCATTGAGACATTTTCATATGTGATCAAATATAAACAAGGTAAAGAAAATGTCGTGGCTGATGCATTGTCTCGAAAGTATACTCTAATCACTACTCTTAATGCAAAACTACTTGGATTTGAATATATCAAAGACTTGTATGCTACTGATGAGGATTTTGAAAATGTGTTCATTGCATGTGAGAAAACTGGTTTTGGAAAGTTTTATAGGCATGATGGATTCTTATTTAGGGAAAATAGATTATGTGTGCTTAAGAGTTCTTTAAGAGAATTACTTGTTAGAGAAGCCCATAGTGGTGGGCTAATGGGACATTTTGAAGTAAAGAAAACTTTAGATATATTGCATGATCACTTCCTTTGGCCTAACATGAAAAGAGATGTTGAAAAATTGTGTGAAAGATGTGTCACTTGTAAACAAGCTAAGTCTAAAGTTATGAATCATGGTCTTTATACTCCATTGCCTATTCCTACTGCTCGTTGAACAGACATTTCTACGGACTTTGTTTTGGGGTTACCAAGAACAAAGAGAGGTAGAGATTCTGTTTTTGTTGTCGTTGACAGATTCTCTAAGATGGCTCACTTCATTCCTTGTCACAAGACAGATGATGCAAGCAACATTGCCGATTTATTTTTCAAGGAAATTGTTCGTCTTCATGGTGTTCCGAGGACCATTGTTTCTGACCGTGATGTGAAGTTCCTTAGCTACTTTTGGAAAACATTATGGGGAAAGTTAGGAACAAAGCTATTGCTTTCCACTACTTGTCATCCACAAAACCATGGTCAAACTGAAGTAGTCAATCGTACTTTGTCTACTTTGTTGAGGTCCATTATTCAAAAGAATTTGAAGAATTGGGAAGATTGTTTGCCTCATGTGGAGTTTGCTTACAATAGAAGTGTGCATTCTACTACTAGTTATTCTCCATTTGAAGTTGTCTATGGTTTTAATCCACTCACTCCATTGGATCTTTTACCACTACCTATTGAGGAGAGAGCTAGTTTGAATGGGGAAAAGAAAGCTGATTTTGTTAAGCAACTACATGAGAAGGTATGTCAAAACATTAAGAAGAGGACTGAGCAATATGCTACTCAAGCCAACAAGCATCGCAAGATAGTTGTCTTTGAACCTGGTGATTGGGTTTGGGTACATATGAGTAAAGAGAGATTTCCTGCTCAACGTCGCTCCAAGTTGCAACCTCAAGGAGATGGACCATTTCAAGTGATTGAGAAGATCAATGACAATGCTTATAAATTGGATGTTCCAGGTGAGTATAATGTTAGTGCTACATTTAATGTTTCTATCTTTCTCCCTTTGATATTGATATAGGTGATTCTGATTTGAGGACAAATCCTTTCGAGGAGAGGGGGAATGATGGAGACCCATCAAGCTCACTCAGCTCAAGTCATGTTCGTGATGTTCGTGATCTTTTGAGCATCCATGGAGGTCCAATTACAAGAGCTAAATCAAAGATAATGCAACAAACCTTAGCTGGTTTCATTAATATTGCTAGAGAGAAAGCCCAACAAAGCTTGAGCATGGAGGATGATAAAGTCTTCTACAACATGACTCAAGCCCAAGTTCAACCTTCTTGAAGACATACACACAAGTATTGGGCTGAAATGCAATTAGGCTGGATGCATATTTTATTTAGTTAAGTATTATTGGGCTGAACGTTGTCTTAATTTAATTTAAGCCCAATTCCTTTTTAAATAATATATTTTGTAGGACTTCTATTACTTGTTCTACAAGTTAGGAGAGTAGGATTCCTATTACTTGTTCTGCAAGTTTGCTATTTCCTATTCTGCAAGTTAGGAAAGTAGGATTCCTATTACTTGTGCTGCAAGTTAGCTAGTTGCCTATAAATAGTTATGTAACCCTTTGGGGAGAACATAATTGATTTTAGTAATAAATTGAGAGACTTCTTCTCTTTGGTTTTCTTGAGAACTCTTGAACTTATCAAGGTCTTCCTTGTGGTGTTCTTCTACCTTCCACCAATATATACCATAGGTTCTTGCTTTTCTAAGCAACGAGTCTTGATCCAATACCATAGGTTCTTGTGTTTCTACACAACGGGTCTTGGTTTTACTTCTAATTTTTGTTTTCCTTTGCTGCGTTTTTAACTTGTTATTGTTTTTCTTCAAGTGTTCTTCTTCTTCATTGAACCTCATCTTCTTTCGGTGAGGTACATATCACTCATCCTCTTCCTCTACTTGTACCTCTTCTTCGTGAGCTCATACTGTAAATATAGTCATCATTGAGCTCTTTAGTATAACCATAAACAGTTATACTATGCATTTGTATTCAGACAAATACAGTACAATTGGGGATATATTCTATTTCTAGCTTCTTGACACTGACAAACCTCAATCTAAACTGCTCTGATACCAATCTGTGACGTCCCCGTCACTCCATCTTATCACCTAACTTTTTCTTATTATCTTATCCGACATTATTTGATTTAGTTCATCAATGCCATCCATTCTTTACCCTTAAGCTAAATGTCAATAGCTCATAAGGTTTTATTCAATTTCCATAAGCATAAAAATGATATATATAAATATCATTCCATTTTCACAGGATCTCATACATCGTCTTAACTTACATCCCCGACATCATATATACATAAAGACTACTTGTACTGTACCATAGCTGAATTTCAATTTACTATATATATAAACATATAAGTATACCTTCTATGCTAACTGGGAAGCGTATTGAGAAGGTACACTGCAATCTTTCCGAAACAAGCTCCTCTAATCGGAGCGAAGCTCACTTCAGATAATCTGTAGGAAAAATGATCGTAAAAGGGTGAGTTTACGCTCAGTAAGAAAATTATGTAAAAGAGCGTACTATGTCTCTATATGCATTTTTCCTACTTGGCTCTATAATGTCATGTAAAGCATTATAAAGCATGCATCATAAACATCTTTCATGCATTGTTTGCAATCATGCGTATTTATTTCAATGATATGGCAAACATACTTTCTTTAAAACATCATACTTAAACTTCTTTCTTTAAAACATCATACTTCATATCATACTTTAAAACATACATTATACACTTCTTCATACATACATCTTGTACTAACTCAATACAACTCCTTATAATGAACGAAATTGACTAAATCATCTTCTTATCTTACCTTTGCTAGAAACCAAAATCTCAAACTTTGAGATCTCTTCCAATACTTGAAATCAATCCACCAAACTTTGGATATCTCTTAGTCTAACGACAAGGATCGATTTTCGTTTAATGAACTTAACGAATTTTGGGGTAGCTTATCAAGGTAACTTGAGTTGGGAACTTAGGAAAAATGGAGGAAGAACGTGAGGGAGAGCTGGGAAGGGGCTGGCGTAGGGGTGATGAGATGAAGATGATGAGTCATGCCATTGCATTAAATGCATGCTCATCTCATCATTTATCTCAGCCATTAACATCCCTTTGACTCAAGACCATTTGACCATCAATTAATTCCTCTTTTCCTTTCTTCCACAACCACATGTCCAATTAAATTTCTGATTTTATTTTCTTTCCTACTCCAATTATTTTCCTGATATCAACGTAATTTATTTGACTTATTGACTATCAACTTTCTTATTTCTTCCATACATCATGTATACATCATTCATACATTAAACTTCGTATTCATTTAATCATATTGAATTGAAATACTTTACATACATGGAGGAATACATGGAAATTGGGGATTTCACACTTGTCACCCGTCAAGTGTCTTGAGCATCCACTATCAAGGTACCAATGCTCCTTGGACTTAGCCTTGTAGCAATACTCTTCCTCCTACATATAAACACATCAAGCTTTCATCTTAGGTACCCAAATTTTCTTGGGTCCTTGAGAGTTAATACTAATAATTTTTTATCCTTTAGGGATCCATTTCATTTTTAAGGACTCATCACTTGAATTTAAAACATGTTTAGGCACCCAAATATTGACAGCCATTTTTCCTCTAATCATGGTCTTCCTAGAGGTGCATGCTTGTGAGGAATGTCCTAATTTATTACATAATGAGCACAAGACAAATTTTCTATCTTTAACCAGGAAATTTTTAAGGTGAGTCTCTTTGTTTGATGCATTATAGCCTAACCCTTCTCTATCAAAGAATGCTCTTTGAGTCTCTAGCATATAATCAAGTTTTTGTTGACCCATGTAAAATCTAGAAAAGGAGTTTTGTAAATTAATGTTCTTCTTATTTAATTCTTCAAGTTCTAGATTAGCATTTTCTAATTTCTTCTCACATTCTAATTTAACATTCACAAGCATTTCATTTTCATTTTTCAACTTAGAGACCATTTTCTTATATTTCAAATTCATGCATTCAAATTCATTGGCTAACTCATCAAATACATCTTGCAATTCATCAAAAGAGTATTCATTAGTATCTAATGAGTTAGATGTTATCTTCTCATCTTCAAAAGCCATAAAACAAATGTTGGCTACTTCATCTTCCACATTCTCTTCATCGGAGCAATCACTATCACTCCATGTAGCCACCATTGCCTTTTTCTTTGGTTTCTTCTCATTTTGCTTTCTATAAAGAGGACAATCAAATTTAATATGACCAGGTTTTTTGCATTCATAACAAATAATTTGGTCCTTTTCTTTCCTACTAGTTTCTCCTTTATTGAACTCTCTCCTAGGAGGTCGCCTAGAGTTTCCACTAGCTCTCATCCTCATGAATTTGTTGAATCTCTTGGCAAACATAGTCATTTCTAAATCCTCATCATCACCACTTTCATCATGATCGTCCTTTGATTCCTCAATTGTGGTGGACTTTAGAGCTACTCCAACTTTCTTTGGGGGATCTTGATTTCTCTTAATTTTCATCTTATACGTAAGTAAAGATCCCATAAGTTCATCTAATGAGAGTGTATGAGCATCCTTGGATTCCTCAATAGCAGTGACTTTTGCCTTCCATGATTTAGGTAAGCTCTTGAGAACCTTTTTCACCATTTCTACATTAGAGTATGTCTTGCCCAAGGCTTTAAGACCATTTATTATGTTCGTAAACCTAGTAAACATGTCACTAATTAACTCATCACTCTTCATTCTAAACAATTCATAGTCTTGGCTGAGCATGCTTACTTTGTTTCTTTGACTTGTATAGTTCCCTCATGTGAGATGGCGAGTTTATCCCAAACTTGTTTAGCATTCTCACATTGTGAAACTCGATTATATTCATTCGGTTCTAATGCACAAAATAGTGTGTGCATTGCCTTAGCATTAAGTTGTGCATTCTAATATCATTAGTGTCCCACTCATCTTTTTTCATAGGCACATTCGTCCCATCTACTTTCTTAATAGGGATAAGGGGACCTTTAACAATAATCCTCTATACTTCATAATCATTGGCTTGAATAAATAGCATCATTCTAGTCTTTCAATAAGCATAGTTTTGACCATTAAAGAGTAGAGGTCTAACCGTAGAGTGTCCCTCTCCTACCAAATGTGTAGATATACTAGTTTGAGCCATTAGTGATCGTTTTACTCGATAGATGTTAATCTAACTCAATCTTGAGCCCAAACTCTGATACCAATTGTTGGCTCTACCGGGGGGGGGGTGAATCGGTTTTTCTACTTATTTTTAATTTTCCTAACTCTTAATGCACAATTAAAACTAAATAAACAATAATGAAATAAGTGTAGTAAAAAGAGCAAGGGAAAGAGAAGTAAACACAAGTTTATAGAGGTTCGGCCAATCTCTTGCGTACGTCCTCTCTCCTTGAGCCTCTTGTCAAAGTTTTGATTCAGCTCTTCCTTGAGAATCCTTACAAAACCACTTGAAGGTGTGGCAAGACCTCTTACAATGTTTCTTGAGAACTTAGAAATCTCCTTCTAAGCCTCTCCCCTTGTATTACTACCCACACTCTACAATAGTAGACCTTAAAAGGAAATTTCACCCCTTTGAATAACAGAATTTTCAGTAAATGGATGAGGAACAACAAGAAATCTCACAAATGGAGTTACACAATGAAGATTTTTAGATTTAATTTTCTCTCTTGAAGCTTGAAGATTTTTGAGTGCTTGTTCTACCTCCAAACTTCATAAATGCCTCTATTTATAGTCCACCAAATAGTTGGAACGGTTGGTGAAGCATTTAATGCAAATCCTCCCGTTGAAACCCTCAAAAACTAGCCGTTGGAGTCAGGTTTCGTGCGAAGGGATCGATCCCTTTGCTGGACGGATCGATCCCTTTTTTCCAGAAAGCTTTTCAAACTTTTCCAGGGTGGCTCTGAAGCATTCTGCCTTTTTGGGATCGATCTCTCTACAGTAGGGATCGATCCCTTTTCTCCAGTAGGCTTTCCTGCACTTCTTTGGCTGCAATTTTATGGCTTTTTGTGATTCTAAGTCAGTTTAAGACCATCTAACACTTTCCTAAGAGTATTTACTGACTTTTTAATTGAAATCACAATCCAAAAACTTTGTTTAAAATAATTTCTATCATTGAGTTCATTCAAAGCAAATTTACTTTGTAGTAAAATCATTTTTAAGCTTACTTGAGTTTTGTCATTTCAAAATACTTGTCAATTTAAAGCTAACATCATGCTATTGCATCTTTATGCATAATTGGTTTTATGAGATTTAAGCTTACGTGAAGATTATACAAAACGCATGAAAGCTTTTACATCTCGTTTACATCATGTTTTGAAGTATGTGAATGATATGACTTTATTGCATATTCATATGAGTTTTTGAATTGAGCATGCATTGCTTGTACATCCTATTGATATGAGACTTCAAAACATGAGATCATTTCTAGTTTATAGACTTTTACGCCATCCCATTGTACTATGAGACTAATAGAGCACTATGGAACATTTCCGAGTAGTTGATACGCTTATATGGGCAATATGTTGCTTGTTCGATATTGTCGTTGACAGGTTCCATTTCTGGTTGATCACTAGGATTGGAGATGACGAGAATCCATAGCCATAGGTAACACCCTAGTTCTGGGGCAATGAGGACTACTTGTTGATAGCTACAGTAGGCTAAGACTTTATTAGTTGAATTACTGGGTTTGCCTAACAAGATATGTTTTATGAACATGGCATATGAGATTACATGATATGTGATTGAACTTTACGAAGCAATGTTTTTATGATAACTACATGGTTTGACAAAACCGACTTTGCATCGTTTTCGTGCATTACATCGGTTTTACCATAAAGGCATTGTGATATCGAGTTACATGAGTTATTGATATGTGATTTTATACAAAACACGTGTTGCATGCATTAGTGGTGCTATATCCTGTTTGTTACTATCTCTATACTTGTGTAATGGCTTACTGAGCTTTCCCTAAAGCTCACCCCTTCATTCTCCTCCACAGGTTAAGCTGAGATAGCAATGTTTGATAAGAGTCGTACCTCATTTTGATGTTTCAAGCTAGATGTCAAACCTCAATTCAAAGCTCAGTATATAAGTTTACTATTCATATGTACTTGGAATTTAATGATTTTGTACAGTAATGTAGTGTGAGATGTGATAAGTATGAATATGTGATTACTATCAAATATTGGGTTAAAACAGGATGTAAAAGGGAATAGTGTCAAGTTATAATAATTTTTGGTTGAGAAATTTTTTAACGATCTTCTGGTAATCTGAAAATTATGAAACTTTTTTGAATATTCCATTGGACTGTATGAGAGTGTGACCCATTTGAGGCCAAAGATATTAGGAAATGAATAGTATTTTGCTTTGTTATTTGGATTATGTTGCAGGGGGGTTTCCGTAGTTAAGTGAAAATGCTGTCGAAATTTAGTCTTGAGTGATTTTAAGTAATGAAATGAACTGGGACCCAAGGAAATCAACCTTGAACCATGATCGGGTGAATAGTAAATCAAAATTGAAAGAGTAAAACTACTCGCTACACAAACCGTAGTTAAAGTAAAAGAAAAAAGTTAACCCGAAAATCCGTTATTTCGCTATTTCGTTATTGAAAATATCTCATTTTTGGGACATGACAGATTGGTATCAGAGGAAGATTTGTCTAGTCAAGTCAGTCTATAAAAAGGTTCTAAAGAGTGTTTACATCCCATGTCACATCTCACATGGACTATGAACAAAAAATGTAATAATGGATACTATGCTAATGCATGCATGTGTTATTGTAATAGTGATGTGACGTGGTAGAGGTAGACCGCCTAGGGGGAGGTCAGAGATTCTAGGCCACCTAAGACACCTCCACCTGTTCCTCCTTCACCACCACATCATTACAAAAGTTCTGATATACAGCGATGGAGACCCATCAAGCTCACACAGCTCAAGTCATGCTCGTGATGTTCGTGATCCTTTGAGCATCCCTAGAGGTCCAATTACAAGAGCTAAATCAAAGATAATGCAACAAGCCTTGGCTAGTTTCATTAATATTGCTAGAGAGAAAGCCTAACAAAGCTTGAGTATGGACGATGATAAAGTCTTCTATAACATGATCCAAGCCCAAGTTCAACCTTCTTGAAGACACACACAAGTATTGGGCCGAAATGCAATTAGGCTGGATGCATATTTTATTTAGTTAAGTATTATTGGGCTGAACGTTGTCTTAATTTAATTTAAGCCCAATTCCTTTTTAAAGAATATATTTTGTAGGACTTCTATTACTTGTTCTGCAAGTTAGGAAAGTAGGATTCCTATTACTTGTGCTGCAAGTTATCTATTTGCCTATAAATAGTTATGTAACCCTTTGGGGAGAACACAATTGATTTTAGCAATAAAATTGAGAGACTTCTTCTCTTTGGTTCTCTTGAGAACTCTTGAACTTATCAAGGTCTTCCTTGTGGCGTTCTTCTACCTTCCACCAACATATACCATAGGTTCTTGCTTTTCTAAGCAACGGGTCTTGGTCCAATACCATAGGTTCTTGATAAGATAATATTTTGTAAATTTTATATGTGCTAATATATTTGCTTTATTGATATTTTATGCCTAAAAGAGCTAACTAATGTTTATTTTATGTTTTAGGTATTAAATATCAAAGTTGGAATTAAAAGAAGCTAAAAAGAGCAAAGTGCAGTATTTTCTGTCCAGCTTGAAAGATTGACATTTTTGACCAATTTAACGACCTGATCTCAAGATGTGGCCTTCATGGAAGTTGTAGAGGACTTCTCAAGGTTTCCAGAATGCACAAGATCGCAAAAATTGGAGTTCGTTTGGTTGGTCAAACGTCTGGATAAAATCAGTACGAAATTCTGGGCAGAAAAACGAGATTGAGAAGAAATTCCAACTAAGCAAGTTCAAGATAAGATTTTGTTGAGACAAGATAATTTCTTAATTTTATTATGTCTTAGATCTGTAATTAATTAATAAAAATAGGCCTTATGAATTTTACTTAGAAAGTAATTGTAAAAAGATGATGAGATAAAGGTAAGAGTTTGACTAGTCAAATTACTTGTTTCCCAAGTAAACTCTTATCTGAATCCCACATTGCTTAGGAAAGTCTTTTAAACTCTTCCTTAGGCCTATATAAAGAGCACAAGGCTCTCATAAACAGCATCTCTCTTATCTCTCACATCCCTCTTCCCTCTTCCCTCTTCCCTCTTTTAGTCTTGTAGGATTTTCTTTAGGGTTTTTAATAAAATTTTATTTTTTTCTTTATTTTTAATTAGTTGCTGATTTCTTTACTATTTTTAATTCTGATTTTGTTTTCTTTATTTAAATTAATATTGTTTGTGTGTTCTTGTGCTTACTAGTTTATAATCTTGATTAGTAATTCTGATTTTATATTATTAAAGATTGCTTCTTTGATTGTTTCTTGCATGATATTTGTAATCTTTATAATATATAACTTGAATTTTATGATCTTGAATATGTCTAGTGAGTAGTTTTCTTATTCAGTTATGAGGTAAATTCATTGTTCTTGGGAAAAAGAATGTTGTGAGATTTTGAGCTTATAATATAATTGTTGATTAAGTATCCAAGATTCTCTGAGCACATTTGCATGATTATTTGCTTGATTAGATAGTAGGGCCCACTATTTAATTTAATTCAATAATCTACTGCCAGATTAAAAACATAAGTCCGTAATTGCTTATGGAGTTAATCACTAGGGATGGAGGAGAATTAAGGTTTAGATTAAATGAACCGAGCTTATGTGTTTGTTATCTAATGTCAACCCATATCTTTCTAGTTGTTAATGCTGCTACAACTTATATCTAGAGAGCTTGTTCTAGGTAGGTTAAGTAGTTAGAGATTAGTTAAAGAGCTTGTTTTAACTAACGACTCAGTAAGGGAAGATGGTGTAACAGAGCTTGTTGTTATGCTACGGTTGACTATTTAATTGACAATAATATCTTGTAATCAATGATCAACTTCTAAATCCAAGAATAATTAATTACCTTGTAACTGAAGCTTTTTCATATTTGTTTTTGATATTTAATAATCCTTGCTTTCTCTCTTTTAGGCATAGCTTACAAAACTCTAAAACCCCAAAATTTCTTCTTTCCGTAAAACTTAAGATTAGATTTTTAATAATTAACTTAAATAATTCAGTCTCTGTGGGTTCGACCCTTACTCCGCTATCTACATAGTAGAGTTAGGAAGTTTTATTTTTGGTGACTGACGACACTCATCAGTTCTTGTGTTTCTACACAACGGGTCTTGGTTTTACTTCTAATTTTTGTTTTCCTTTGCTGCGTTTTTAACTTGTTATTGTTTTTCTTCAAGTGTTCTTCATCTTCTTCATTGAACCTCATCTTCTTTCGGTGAGGTTCATAACATTTGGCATCAGAGCTTAGGTTTAATTCGTGGGAGTTTCGTTTTTGTTTTTTTTTTCTTGTCTTCTTGTCGTGGACAAACCTTGATCTTAAATCCTTTTCCAAGCCACCACTAATTTTGTTTGTCCCTCAAACCTATTGTCTTTACTTAGCCACCAAGTAAACCCTATCTTGTTCTTCAAGCAACCAAATCCCAAAGGTTTTCTTGCTCACCAAGAAACCTTCAAAAGCTCTACATCACATAAAGACTACTTGTTTCACAAGCCACCATTCCCTCTCATTCCTTGCCACACAAGCTACTACCAAAACTAGCTTGTTTTTTTCAAAAGTTGCCTTGTTCCGCAAGTAAACCTTTTCTTATTATTTAGACTTTTTGTTTTTTTTCTTTATTGTTCGTTTACTTTAGTAAAATATCAAAAAAAAAGGGAAAAAAAGAGAAAAAAAAAAGAAAAGAAAAAAAAAAGAGAAAAGAAAAAATCAATTCAAGAGGGGATTTATTACATCGTGTGTAGCAAGTGCAACGTCAAAGGCAATTCGTAGAGGTGTGCTTCATCAAAATCTTGAGGTAGTCATTCTTTCTTGGGCTTTGAGATTTCTTATTTGCCTAATTTGAAAATTCATTGTTACCATTCTACCCTACTGCCTAAAATTATCTTTTTGACCCTATCACATAAAAGGACAAAACTACCCCACCTTTGGCTAAACCCTACCCTAATTAAACACCCCAAAACACACATATTTCCTTCAAGGTTTAGTTTCATTAGAGTCTTCTTAAGCCTTATTAAGTCTTACAAAGTCTTGTTGAGTCTTCATTGTTTTGTTTTCCCTTGATTAAAATCTTGTGCTCAGCTTGTTTATTGTTGGTTGATAGTTGAATTCCATAAGCTGATTTTTGATTAAGTCTTGAGTTCAATATAGAACCTATAGAGAAAAGTTGTGTGAGGGAAAAAGGCAAGAGTGTGTGAGTAACATTAGTAGAGAAAAGCCATATTAAAATTGTGTGAAACACGAGTGTGTGTTACATTCTTGTGTGTATTGAGTGTAAACACGTGAGGTCATACTTGTGAGGTCCTTTTCTTTTACTAACGTTTCTTGCAAGACAAATCATGTCTTCTAATAGTGAAAAACCTGATTTGAGTAAGATCGAGTTCATGTTCCAAGCTATGCAACAACAATTTTCAAGGATAGAGTTGAGGTTTAATAATATTCATGATAAGTTGGAGGAACATGAAGCTGTCCTAGCTAAGGTAAAGCCAGGTGATACTTCTCATGAGAATGGCAATGTTGTGAATAATGACTTTGATGATAAAGTTGATGATGAGTTTGATGATGATGAGTTTAGTAGAAGTGTTAAAGGTAACCATGGTAATAAAGGAGGTCCTGGAGATAGGTATAAAGGAGATAGGTATTATGATAGGATAGATGGAAATTTAGGAAGTATCAAATTGAAGATTCCTTCCTTTCAAGGTAAGAATGATCCTGAGGCTAACTTAGAATGGGAAAAGAAAGTGGAGATGGTCTTTGATTGCCATAACTATTCCGAAGAAAAAAAGGTGAAACTTGCTGCTGTAGAGTTCACGGATTATGCAATCATTTGGTGGGACCAACTCATGCTTGGTAGACGTAGGAATAGAGAGCCACCTATAGTTACATGGAATGAAATGAAACGTGTTATGAGAAAAAGGTTTGTTCCTAATCATTACTATAGAGAGCTTTATCAAAGGTTACAAGGTCTCACTCAAGGATCTAAGAGTGTTGAGGATTATCATAAAGAAATGGAAATTATCATGATCAGAGCTAATGTTGAAGAGGATAGTGAAGCTACTATGGCTCGATTCTTACAAGGATTGAATCGTGAGATTGCTAATGTAGTGGAGTTACATCACTATGTGGAGTTTGATGATATGTTGCATATGGCTATCAAGGTTGAAAGGCAACTCAAGAGAAAAGGTTATTCATCTCGTTTTATGCAAGGTTCTAGTTCATCTTCTTCTTGGAAACCGAACACCTTTCGAAGGGATGATAAGACTACATTCAAACTTAAGACTGAATCCTCATTCAAGCCTAAGGGTGAGAGTGTCCAAAAGCCCAAACCCGAGGCTGTCCAAGCATCCCAAGGTAAGAGTAGAGACATTAAGTGTTTTAGATGTTTGGGAAGAGGACACATTGCATCACAATGCCCAAACAAACGAGTCATGATTATGCGTGATGATGGTGATGTTGTAAGTGAAGATTCTGATGTTGATGATGAGATGCCACCATTGGAGGACATTAATGAGGATGATGACTATGTTGAGTTTGCTGCACATGGTGAAGCACTTGTAGCTCGTCGTGCATTAAGTGCCCAAGTTAAGGATGAAGATGAAGTGCAACGAGAAAATATTTTTCATACTAGATGCCACGTCAACAATAAGGTATGCTCTTTGATTATTGATGGTGGTAGTTGCACAAATGTTGCTAGCACTTATTTGGTTGACAAATTGAGTTTGCCCACTACAAAACATCCCAAACCATACAAACTTCAATGGCTCAATAATTGTGGAGAAGTAAATGTGACTAAGCAAGTATTGGTGCTATTTTCAATTGGAAGGTACAATGATAAAGTGTTGTGTGATGTTGTGCCTATGCATGCTGGTCATTTGCTTTTAGGAAGACCATGGCAATTTGATATACATGTCATACATGATGGATTTACAAACCGTTATTCATTTACCATGGCTGGTAAGAAATTCACACTTGCACCCTTGAGTCCTACGGAGATTTATGAGGATCAATTGAGGTTCAAAGAGCAGAATGAATCACAACAAAGGTCAAAGAATCTAGATAAAGGCAAAGATATTGCAAAGAAAGAAAGAAAGGACGTGAGCTTCTATGCAAAGCAAAGTGATTTAAAGGCTGCTTTTCTAGCTAAGTGCCCAATCCTTTTGTTTTTATATAAAAATCTTGTTTTAGTTCTAATGATCTTAAATCTTCTTTGCCTACTAATGTTGTGTCTCTTTTGAAGGAATTTGGAGATATATTCCCCGACGAGATTCCAAATGGTTTCCCACCTATTAGGGGAATTGAGCATCAAATAGACCTTGTTCCTGGAGCTGCCATTCCCAACCGACCTGCCTATAGAAGTAATCCCGAGGAGACAAAGGAGCTTCAAAGGCAAGTTGACGAGCTCATGAAGAAAGGCTACGTTAGAGAGAGCATGAGTCCATGTGCTGTTCCTGTGTTACTTGTTCCTAAGAAGGATGGGACGTGGAGGATGTGTGTTGATTGTCGTGCCATCAACAAAATCACTGTAAAGTATCGCTATCCCATTCCTAGATTAGATGATATGCTTGATGAGTTACATGGTTCTTGCATCTTTTTTAAAATTGATTTGAAAAGTGGTTATCATCAAATTCGCATGAGAGAAGGTGATGAATGGAAAACTGCATTTAAGACTAAGCATGGTTTGTATGAATGGTTAGTTATGCCTTTTGGATTAACTAATGCACCTAGCACTTTCATGAGATTAATGAACCATGTCTTGCGTGCTTTCATTGGAAAATTTGTAGTTGTCTATTTTGATGATATCTTGATCTATAGTAGAAGTTTGCATGAACATATTGAACATTTAAAGAATGTGCTTAATGTCTTGAGAAAGGAAAAGTTGTATGCTAACCTTAAGAAATGTTCCTTTTGCACTGATAAGATTATATTTCTTGGATATGTTATTTCTTCTAAGGGTATAGCAGTAGAAGATGAAAAGGTCAAGGCAATTAAAGATTGGCCTATACCTAAGAATATCTCTGAGGTGCGTAGTTTTCATGGATTAGCTAGTTTCTATCGTAGGTTTGTTCGAGACTTCAGTACAATAGCTGCACCTCTAACTGATGTTGTTAAAAAGAATGTTGGATTTAAATGGGGTCTTGAGCAAGATCATGCTTTTAACTTGCTTAAAGAGAAGCTTTGTTCCGCAGCTTTATTATCCTTACCTGACTTTTCTAAAACTTTTGAGATTGAGTGTGATGCTTCAAGTATAGGTATTGGAGCTGTTTTAATGCAGGAGAAGCGCCCCATTGCTTTTTTCAGTGAGAAGTTAAGTGGAGCTGCCCTTAACTATCCCACATATGATAAAGAGATGTATGCATTAGTGAGGGCCTTGGAAACATGGCAACACTATTTATGGCCCAAGGAATTTGTCATCCACACTGATCATGAGTCCTTGAAGCACTTGAAAGGACAAAGCAAGTTGAACAAGCGTCATATGTGATCAAATATAAACAAGGTAAAGAAAATGTCGTGGCTGATGCATTATCTCGAAGGTATACTCTAATCACTACTCTTAATGCAAAACTACTTGGATTTGAGTATATTAAAGACTTGTATGCTACTGATGAGGATTTTGAAAATGTGTTCATTGCATGTGAGAAAACTGGTTTTGGAAAGTTTTATAGGCATGATGGATTCTTATTTAGGGAAAATAGATTATGTGTGCCTAGGAGTTCTTTAAGAGAATTACTTATTAGAGAAGCCCATAGTGGTGGATTAATGGGACATTTTGGAGTAAAGAAAACTTTAGATATATTGCATGATCACTTCTTTTAGCCTAACATGAAAAGAGATGTTGAAAAATTGTGTGAAAGATGTTTCACTTGTAAACAAGCTAAGTCTAGAGTTATGAATCATGGTCTTTATACTCCATTACCTATTCCTACTGCTCCTTGGACTACATTTCTATGGACTTTGTTTTGGGGTTACCAAGAACAAAGAGAGGTAGAGATTCTATTTTTGTTGTTGTTGACAGGTTCTCTAAGATGGCTCACTTTATTGCTTGTCACAAGACAGATGATGCAAGCAACATTGCTGATTTATTCTTCAAGGAAATTGTTCGTCTACATGGGGTTCCGAGGACCATTGTTTCTGACCGTGATGTGAAGTTCCTTAGCTACTTTTGGAAAACATTATGGGGAAAGTTAGGAACAAAGCTATTGTTTTCAACTACTTGTCATCCACAAACCGATGGTCAAACTGAAGTAGTCAATCGTACTTTGTCTACTTTGTTGAGATCCATTATTCAAAAGAATTTGAAGAATTGGGAAGATTATTTGCCTCATGTGGAGTTTGCTTACAATAGAAGTGTGCATTCTACTACTAGTTATTCTCCATTTGAAGTTGTCTATGGTTTTAATCCACTCACTCCATTGGATCTTTTACCACTACCTATTGAGGAGAGAGCTAGTTTGGATGGGGAAAAGAAAGTTGATTTTGTTAAGCAACTACATGAGAAGGTACGTCAAAACATTAAGAAGAGGACTGAGCAATATGCTACTCAAGCCAACAAGCATCGCAAGAAAGTTGTCTTTGAACCTGGTGATTGGGTTTGGGTATATATGCGTAAAGAGAGATTTCCTGCTCAACGTCACTCCAAGTTGCAACCTCGAGGAGATGGACCATTCCAAGTGATTAAGAAGATCAATGACAATGCTTATAAATTGGATCTTCCAGGTGAGTATAATGTTAGTGCTACATTTAATGTTTCTGATCTTTCTCCCTTTGATATTGATATAGGTGATTCTGATTTGAGGACAAATCCTTTCGAGGAGAGGGGGAATGATGGAGACCCATCAAGCTCACACAGCTCAAGTCATGCTCGTGATGTTCGTGATCCTTTGAGCATCCCTAGAGGTCCAATTACAAGAGCTAAATCAAAGATAATGCAATAAGCCTTGGCTAGTTTCATTAATATTGCTAGAGAGAAAGCCTAACAAAGCTTGAGTATGGACGATGATAAAGTCTTCTATAACATGATCCAAGCCCAAGTTCAACCTTCTTGAAGACACACACAAGTATTGGGCCGAAATGCAATTAGGCTGGATGCATATTTTATTTAGTTAAGTATTATTGGGCTGAACGTTGTCTTAATTTAATTTAAGCCCAATTCCTTTTTAAAGAATATATTTTGTAGGACTTCTATTACTTGTTCTGCAAGTTAGGAAAGTAGGATTCCTATTACTTGTGCTGCAAGTTATCTATTTGCCTATAAATAGTTATGTAACCCTTTGGGGAGAACACAATTGATTTTAGCAATAAAATTGAGAGACTTCTTCTCTTTGGTTCTCTTGAGAACTCTTGAACTTATCAAGGTCTTCCTTGTGGCGTTCTTCTACCTTCCACCAATATATACCATAGGTTCTTGCTTTTCTAAGCAACGGGTCTTGGTCCAATACCATAGGTTCTTGTGTTTCTACACAAAGGGTCTTGGTTTTACTTCTAATTTTTGTTTTCCTTTGCTGCTTTTTGATGGAGATCCAGATGGAGATCCACTTGCTCGTGATGTTCGTGATGCTAAGGATCCATTGGTCATCCAAGGAGGTCCAATTACCCGAGCTCGAGCTAAGAAAACGCAACAAGCCCTGGCCTCATTCATGCAACAAGCTCTGGCATCATTGAAGTGTCAAGGAAGCTTCCATGAAGAGTCCCAAGACATCTATACTTGCTTGGAAGCCCAAACGACATGAGCATGGTTTACTATCTTATTTTAGCTTAACAATAAGATGGGCTAAGTGTTTGGATAGCCCACGTTTGAGTCTTGTTGTGTCTTGGACTATTTATTTTATGTAACTAGGTTTAGGCATGAATTTGGGTTTAGTTTTATTTTCTATTGGTGTTAATTCCAGCCCACTTGTTTATGGGCTTAAGTGCTAGGTATTATTATAAATACCTTGTAAACGCTATTGATGGGGAGATCAGTTAATTGAATTTTCAGAAATTGAGTGTGCCTTTCTCTTGGGTTCCCTCTCAACTAGGCTTATCAAGGTCTTCTTCCTTGTGGCGCCTCCTTCTTCACCATCCACCATTGCTATACCTTAGGTTCTCGAATTCTTATTCGTAGGGTCAAGGTCCAATACCTTTGGGTTCGAGTCTCTTTAGGCTTCGGGTCTAGGTTTTCAGAAGTTGTCATTCATCAACTTTGCTTCTGTCTTCTTGCGTGTCAGCTCCTTCACATTCCAAGCAACGTTTTGTCTTGTCCGTACGCATCAGTTGGTATCAGAGCTCAAGTTTCGATTTTCTGGTTTGTTTGTGCGTCACTCACTTTTCGATTTTTTTTTTGGTTTTTTTTGTGGTTTCAATTTTTTTTCTTTTGTTCGTTCCACTTTCTGGTTTGTTTGTGTGTTCCTAGCCGCCACTTATTTCTTAACCCTAAAACCCTAGCCACCACTTATTTCATTACACAAAAAACCCTAGCCGCACCCCTCAAAAATAAAACCCTAGCCGCACCCCTCAAAAAAAAAAACCCTAGCCGCACCCCTCAAAAAAAAAACCCTAGCCTCACCCCTCAAAAAAAAAAAAAACCTAGCCGCATCCCTCCTCTTTCAAGGAAACCGCAACACTCAGAGTAAAAAAAAAAAGAAGAAGAAGAAAAGAATTCAAAAAAAAAGAAGAAGAAAAGAATTCGAAAAAAAAAAAGAAGAAAAGAATTCAAAAAAAAAAGAAGAAAAAAAAAAGAAGAAAAAAAATTTTTTTTTTGCGGTACTGTTCAAACAGAAGTTTTGGTTGAGTTAGGAGGCGTCTGAGTACCCGTTTTAAAGAAAACGACGAAAGAAAACGACCTAGTTGAGCTTTGCTTCACTAGCCCCACCCTATCTTTCCCAAATTCCATCGTTTTCCTATAGTTTTAGGCCATTTTTTATTTTTTTATCATTCTAGTGATTTTTTTTTATTTTTTTTCTTATTTTTTTTATTCTTTCTTTCTTTCTTTGAGTCACCCTAGCCCTAGCCACACCTTTCTGTGAAAAAAAAAGAAGAAAAAAAAAAAGAAAAAAAAATTCTTGGTGACAATACTTGGTGAATTAGTTGATTTTACGAGGTTGAATCTTTGACTGAGTCTCTAGTGTGATTGTGAACCTATAGAGTTAAGGTAGAGTAAGGGAAAAAGGCACGAGTGTGTGAGAGACATTAGTAGAGAAAAGCCAAATTACTTGAGTGAAACAGGAGTGTAAACACGTGAGGATATTACTTGTTGACAATGTCTTCTGAAGGTGATAAGTCAGACTTTAAAAAGATTGAATTCCTGCTTCAGGCAATGCAACAACAGTTCCAACGGATGGATATGAAATTCAATGACATTCATGATAAGTTGAACCAACATGAAGCTCGGTTTGCAAAGATCCAACAAGGTGATACTTCTCGTCAAAAAAGTAAGGTTGTTGCCACTGATGAGTATGATGATAATGTTGGGTATGATTCGAATGAAGAGTCTGGGATAGATAGACATCATAGAAGGTACCATGGGTATAGAGATCGAGTTGATAGAGCCCGCGATAGAGGCAAGGAGAAGCTGGATGGAAACCTTAGCAGTATTGATAGGATGATATTTTGTGAATTTTATATGTGGCAATATATTTTTTTTATTGATGTTTTATGCCTAAAAGAGCTTACTAATGTTTATTTTATGTTTTAGGTATTAAATATCAAAGTTGGAATAAAAAGAAGTTAAAAAGAGCAAAGTGCAGTATTTTCTGTCCAGCTTGAAAGATTGACATTTTTGACCAATTTAACGACCTGATCTCAAGAAGTGGCCTTCATGGAAGTTGTAGAGGACTTCTCAAGGTTTCCAGAATGTCCAAGATCGCAAAATTTGGAGTTCATTTGGTGGGTCAAACGTCTGGACAAAATCAGTACGAAATTCTGGGCAGAAAAACGAGATTGAGAAGAAATTCCAACAAAGCAAGTTCAAGACCAGATTTTGTTGAGAGAAGATAGTTTCTTAATTTTATTTTGTCTTAGATTTGTAATTAATTAATAAAAATAGGCCTTAGGAATTTTACTTAGAAAATAATTGTAAAAAGATGATGAGATAAAGGTAAGAGTTTGACTAGTCAAATTACTTGTTTTCCAAGTAAACTCTTATCTGAATCCCACATTGCTTAGGAAAGTCTTTTAAACTCTTCCTTAGGCCTATATAAAGAGGACAAGGCTCTCATAAACAGGATCTCTCTTATCTCTCACATCCCTCTTCCCTCTTCCCTCTTCCCTCTTTTAGTCTTGTAGGATTTTCTTTAGGGTTTTTAATAAAATTTTATTTTTTTTATTTTTAATTAGTTGCTGATTTCTTTATTATTTTTAATTCTGATTTTGTTTTCTTTATTTAAATTAATATTGTTTGTGTGTTCTTGCTTACTAGTTTATAATCTTGATTAGTAATTCTGATTTTATATTATTAAAGATTGCTTCTTTGATTGTTTCTTGCATGATATTTGTAATCTTTATAATATATAACTTGAATTTTATGATCTTGAATATGTCTAGTGAGTAGTTTTCTTATTCAGTTATGAGGTAAATTCATTGTTCTTGGGAAAAAGAATGTTGTGAGATTTTGAGCTTATAATATAATTGTTGATTAAGTATCCAAGATTCTCTGAGCACATTTGCATGATTATTTGCTTGATTAGATGGTAGGGCCCACTATTTAATTTAATTGAATAATCTACTGCCAGATTAAAAACATAAGTCCGTAATTGCTTATGGAGTTAATCACTAGGGATGGAGGAGAATTGAGGTTTAGATTAAATGAACCGAGCTTATGTGTTTGTTATCTAATGTCAACCCATATCTTTCTAGTTGTTAATGCTGCTACAACTTATATCTAGAGAGCTTGTTCTAGGTAGGTTAAGTAGTTAGAGATTAGTTAAAGAGCTTGTTTTAACTAACGACTCAGTAAGGGAAGATGGTGTAACAGAGCTTGTTGTTATGCTACGGTTGACTATTTAATTGACAATAATATTTTGTAATCAATGATCAACTTCTAAATCCAAGAATAATTAATTACCTTGTAACTGAAGCTTTTTCATATTTGTTTTTTGATATTTAATAATCCTTGCTTTCTCTCTTTTAGGCATAGCTTACAAAACTCCAAAACCACAAAATTTCTTCTTTCCGTAAAACTTAAGATTAGATTTTTAATTTAATAATTAACTTAAATAATTCAGTCTCTGTGGGTTCGACCCTTACTCCGCTATCTACATAGTAGAGTTAGGAAGTTTTATTTTTGGTGACTGACGACACTCATCAAATTTTGGCGCCGTTGCCGGGGATTGAATTTTTGTTTAAGTTAATTATTTTAAATTAAAGTCTGATTTTTTTCTTTTTCTTTTTCAGGGATTGCTTGTCTGACAAGGATTCTTGCCACAAACTTCAAAAGATTAGGGACTATATACAAGCAACCCAAAGCACAGTGCCACAAGCACCACAACATCCACCACCACTACCTCCCAAGACGAGAAGTGAGAAGACTCCATGGAGCAAGCTTATGAACCACACTATAATTATGACTCATACTACAATTATGAACCACACTACGATACCTACTATCAAGGATGGTGGGATCATTCTAATTTTAGTTATGGGAATCAATATGAGGTTTACAATATGCCATTCCAAGATACATATCAAGCTCCACCTCAAGACTCAGGTATGCCTCCACCTCAAGAATCAGGTATGTCTCTTGAAGATATTGTTAAGACTCTTGAGATTAAAACTTTACAATTGTCATAAGAGGCTGATGTTTATATTAAGAATATTGATCACCATGTGAGTCAAATAATGAATTCCATAAGTAACATTGAAGCTATGACCTCTCAACTTGTGGAGAATCCAAGAGATAATGTTATTAACATCACCTTGAAAAGTGAAAGGGAAATTGAATCCAAGGAAAGTGCACATGAAGATGTCGATGACTTTATAGAAAGGGAGGATGAAACCGATTTCAATATTAAAGGTGGAGTTGTTGACATGCACAATGTAAAAGGGAGAGAGAATTTCGACAACTTTATAAAGCACTATGAGGATGTTGAAAGCAAAGAATTCAAAGCTGAGGTAAGTGAAAAACAAATTCCTTTTAATTCTTCTACTTACCCTCCTCCTTTTCCTGGTAGGTTTGCAAGAGCTACAAACGAAGAGCAAGACAAGGAGACATTGAAGACATTTAGGAAAATGGAAGTTAATATTCCTCTCCTTGATGAAATTAATGACCAAGTGCCTTGTGATGCCAAATTTTTAAGGGAACTATGCACTTCCAAGAGGAAATTAAAAGGTGATGAAAAGCAAGTTCTTAAAGATGAGCTAGAAATAGCCATGAGCAAAAATCTTGAGACTGAGGAACTCGAGAAACCGATAAAAAAGTTGAGGTTTGGGATTGGATGATGGAAGGTGGAGCAGTCGAGCTAACGACATTAAACAAAAGCGCTACTTGGGAGGCAACCCAAGGATGTAAAACGAGGGAGTATTTCTTTCCTTACTTGTATTACCATTTAATTTTTGAGTTTTTTTTATTGTTCTTCTTTGCATGCTAGACTTACTTTGAGGACAAAGTAAGATTTAAGTGTGGGGGGGAATATTGGTTTATGAGTCTATAGAGTTTTTTATTTTTTTTTAACTGCTATTTTTTTTTTGAAAAAAAAAAGGGTCAAATTTTTAAAGAGTTTTAAAGATCATGATATGTTTTCTTTCTTTTAAGGATTGATTCTAAACTAAAACAAAGTTTTATAAGAAAGTTGAGACTATTTTGATTGTTATTATTATTGAAGTGAGTACTTTCTAAAGAATTTATGTGAGTTCATGATTAAATATGATTGCTCATATGACATTGATAATGTGATTAGTTCATTGAAGTTGGTATAAGCAAAGGATAAATAGACAAGAACAAAAAAAAAACATAAAAAAGAGAAGAAAAATAGAGGTTGAAAGCTTTAAATTCTACTCCAATGTTTTGAGTTACTCGATGATAGGATGATATTTTGTGAATTTTATATGTGCTAATATATTTTGTTTATTGATGTTTTATGCCTAAAAGAGCTTACTAATGTTTATTTTATGTTTTAGGTATTAAATATCAAAGTTGGAATTAAAAGAAGCTAAAAAGAGCAAAGTGCAGTATTTTCTGTCCAGCTTGAAAGATTGACGTTTTTGACCAATTTAACGACCTGATCTCAAGAAGTGGCCTTCATGGAAGTTGTAGAGGACTTCTCAAGGTTTCCAGAATGTCCAAGATCGCAAAAATCGGAGTTCATTTGGTGGGTCAAACGTCTGGACAAAATCAGTACGAAATTCTGGGCAGAAAAACGAGATTGAGAAGAAATTCCAACAAAGCAAGTTCAAGACCAGATTTTGTTGAGACAAAATAATTTCTTAATTTTATTTTGTCTTAGATCTGTAATTAATTAATAAAAATAGGCCTTAGGAATTTTACTTAGAAAATAATTGTAAAAAGATGATGAGATAAAGGTAAGAGTTTGACTAGTCAAATTACTTGTTTCCCAAGTAAACTCTTATATGAATCCCACATTGCTTAGGAAAGTCTTTTAAACTCTTCCTTAGGCCTATATAAAGAGCACAAGGCTCTCATAAATAGAAATCCCTCACATCCCTCTTATCCCTCAAATCCCTCAAATCCCTCTCTTCCCCCTTTTCTCTCTTGTTTAGTTTTAGAGTATATTTAATAGAAATTTTATTTTTATTATTTTGCTTATTTCTTTATTATTTTTAATTCTGATTTTGTTTTCTTTATTTAAATTAATATTGTTTGTGTGTTCTTGCTTGCTAGATTATAATCTTGATTATAGATTTCTTGTTTGATATTATTAAAGATTGATAGTTTAATTGTTTATTGCATGATAATTGTCTTCTTTATGATATTAAACTTGAATTTTATGATCTTGAATATGTCTAGTGAGTAGTTTTCTTATTCAGTTATGAGGTAAATTAATTATTCTTTGGAAAACCATGTTGTGAGATTCTTGAACCTATTATATAATTGTTGATTAAGTATCCAAGATTCTCTGAGCACATTATAATGATTGTTTGTTTGATTAGATAGGGTGCACACTATTTAGTTAAACTAAATAATCTACCGCCAGATTAAAAACATAAGTCCGTAATTGCTTGTGGGGTTAATCACTAGGGATGGAAGAGAATTAAGGTTTAGATTAAATAAACCGAGCTTATGTGTTTGTTATCTAATGTCAACCCATATCTTTCTTGTTGTTAATGCTGCTACAACTTATATCTAGAGAGCTTGTTCTAGGTAGGTTAAGTAGTTAGAGATTAGTTAAAGAGCTTGTTTTAACTAACGACTCAGTAAGGAAAGATGGTGTAACAGAGCTTGTTGTTATGCTACGGTTGACTATTTAATTGACAGTGATATTTTGTAATCAATGATCAACATCAAAATCCAAGAATGATTGATTGCCTCATAACTGAAGCTTTTTGCTATTTGTTTTTTTATATATTTAATAATTATTGTTTTCTTTATTTTAGACATAGCTTACAAAACCCCCCAGATTTTCTTCTTCTTTCCCCAAATCCTGAAATTAGATTTTTAATTTAATAATTAATAAAAAAAATTCAGTCTCTGTGGGTTCGACCCTTGCTCCGCTATCTACATAGTAGAGTTAGGAAATTTTATTTTTGGTGACTGACGACACTCATCAATCTTGTTGATTAAATTCTTGAAGTGACTTAAAATATGAGTATGCAAAGCACTCTAAAAGAGGGCTTACTTGTTGAGTAACTGGGTGTTGGTATCACCAATATTAACATTCGCGTAAAAAGGCAAGTAAGTACTTAGGGAAACCATTATTGAAACCTCAAAAGAAAAAAAAAAGAAAAGAAAGAAAAACAAAAAAAAAAGTTCTTGATCTATTGACTTTGTTTGTGGTAATGTAAAGTGGATAATTGCAAAGTTGGTGTTATATGTTTCAATTGTGTTGATTGTGAATTTTGCATGAATTTATTTAGAAGTATGCATGAATATGAGAAGTAATGATTAGAATAAGATTGACTTGATTATTTGACTCTTGTTGAAGTTATGAGTTAAGAATTGAAAGATTTGAAAATATGTTCATGATCTTAATCTTTTTTTGAGTCTTAATTTTTAATTTTTGAGTCTTATTTTGAATTTTTATGATTGAGTCTTAAGTAAAAGATTTTGTGGGTATATCTTCTGAAAGCCCTCACGAGACACAACTCGTCCACTAGGGGTGACCTAAGGGTTTAAAGGCTTATTGCATATGCTAAATGCAATCGTGATTCCTACGAAAGTGAGTTAGGATTTAGGATTTAGTTCTTTAGGAATTAGTTAGCTAAGGTTTGCTAGAGGACTAGCAAAAGCTAAGTGTGGGGGAATTTGATAGGATGATATTTTGTGAATTTTATATGTGGCAATATATTTTTTTTATTGATGTTTTATGCCTAAAAGAGCTTACTAATGTTTATTTTATGTTTTAGGTATTAAATATCAAAGTTGGAATAAAAAGAAGTTAAAAAGAGCAAAGTGCAGTATTTTCTGTCCAGCTTGAAAGATTGACATTTTTGACCAATTTAACGACCTGATCTCAAGAAGTGGCCTTCATGGAAGTTGTAGAGGACTTCTCAAGTTTCTAGAATGTCCAAGATCGCAAAATTTGGAGTTCATTTGGTGGGTCAAACGTCTGGACAAAATCAGTACGAAATTCTGGGCAGAAAAACGAGATTGAGAAGAAATTCCAACAAAGCAAGTTCAAGACCAGATTTTGTTGAGAGAAGATAGTTTCTTAATTTTATTTTGTCTTAGATTTGTAATTAATTAATAAAAATAGGCCTTAGGAATTTTACTTAGAAAATAATTGTAAAAAGATGATGAGATAAAGGTAAGAGTTTGACTAGTCAAATTACTTGTTTTCCAAGTAAACTCTTATCTGAATCCCACATTGCTTAGGAAAGTCTTTTAAACTCTTCCTTAGGCCTATATAAAGAGGACAAGGCTCTCATAATCTCTCTTATCTCTCACATCCCTCTTCCCTCTTCCCTCTTCCCTCTTTTAGTCTTGTAGGATTTTCTTTAGGGTTTTTAATAAAATTTTATTTTTTTTATTTTTAATTAGTTGCTGATTTCTTTATTATTTTTAATTCTGATTTTGTTTTCTTTATTTAAATTAATATTGTTTGTGTGTTCTTGCTTACTAGTTTATAATCTTGATTAGTAATTCTGATTTTATATTATTAAAGATTGCTTCTTTGATTGTTTCTTGCATGATATTTGTAATCTTTATAATATATAACTTGAATTTTATGATCTTGAATATGTCTAGTGAGTAGTTTTCTTATTCAGTTATGAGGTAAATTCATTGTTCTTGGGAAAAAGAATGTTGTGAGATTTTGAGCTTATAATATAATTGTTGATTAAGTATCCAAGATTCTCTGAGCACATTTGCATGATTATTTGCTTGATTAGATGGTAGGGCCCACTATTTAATTTAATTGAATAATCTACTGCCAGATTAAAAACATAAGTCCGTAATTGCTTATGGAGTTAATCACTAGGGATGGAGGAGAATTGAGGTTTAGATTAAATGAACCGAGCTTATGTGTTTGTTATCTAAAGTCAACCCATATCTTTCTAGTTGTTAATGCTGCTACAACTTATATCTAGAGAGCTTGTTCTAGGTAGGTTAAGTAGTTAGAGATTAGTTAAAGAGCTTGTTTTAACTAACGACTCAGTAAGGGAAGATGGTGTAACAGAGCTTGTTGTTATGCTACGGTTGACTATTTAATTGACAATAATATTTTGTAATCAATGATCAACTTCTAAATCCAAGAATAATTAATTACCTTGTAACTGAAGCTTTTTCATATTTGTTTTTTGATATTTAATAATCCTTGCTTTCTCTCTTTTAGGCATAGCTTACAAAACTCCAAAACCACAAAATTTCTTCTTTCCGTAAAACTTAAGATTAGATTTTTAATTTAATAATTAACTTAAATAATTCAGTCTCTGTGGGTTCGACCCTTACTCCGCTATCTACATAGTAGAGTTAGGAAGTTTTATTTTTGGTGACTGACGACACTCATCAAGTATAAAATTAAAGATTCCTCCTTTCCAAGGCAAGAATGATCCTGAGGCATATTTGGAGTGGGAAAGGAAGCTTGAAATGGTGTTTGACTGCCACCACTACTCTGAAGAAAAGAAGGTCAAACTTGCAACAATTGAGTTCACAGAGTATGCTATGGTTTGGTGGGATCAGTTAGTCAGTAGTCGAAGAAGATATGGTGATCCTCCAGTGTCTACATGGGATGAGATGAAGCGCATCATGAGGAAGAGATTTGTTCCTACTCATTACTACAGGGAGTTATACCAGAAGCTCCAAGGTCTTACCCAGGGCTCAAAGAGTGTTGAGGATTACTACAAAGAGATGGAAATAACCATGATCCGAGCCAATATCCAGGAGGATGCAGAAGCTACTATGGCTCGTTTTCTTCAAGGCTTAAACCGTGAGATTGC
This sequence comes from Heritiera littoralis, assembly GCA_031772115.1. Taxonomy (NCBI): domain Eukaryota; kingdom Viridiplantae; phylum Streptophyta; class Magnoliopsida; order Malvales; family Malvaceae; genus Heritiera; species Heritiera littoralis. The sequence continues at coordinate 4,570,231 of JAPDPK010000009.1, read as the reverse complement.
CAATGTAGTCGAGTTGCAGCATTACATGGATTTAGAGGAGATGTTGCATGTGGCCATCAAAGTGGAAAGGCAACTCAAAAGGAAAGGTACATCCCGTTTTACTTCTAGTTCAGTTCCTGTTTGGAAATCTAACACCTTTCATAGGGATGATAAGCTTGTGCCTACGCATAAGTCAGAGAGCTTTGCTAACCCCAAGCCTGAGGGCCCTCCAAAGCCCAAGGGTGAACCTGCCCAAGCATCCCAGAGCAGGACACGTGACATTAAGTGTTTCAAGTGTTTAGGTCGTGGACATATTGCCTCACAATGTCCCAACCGTAGGGTGATGATCATGCATGGGAATGGAGATGTTGAGAGTGAAGGTTCTGAACTCGGTGTAGAAGATGAGATGCCTGCGTTAGAAGATGTCGACGAAGAAGAAGTTGTTGAGTATGCTGCTCATGGTGAAGCACTTGTTGCTAGGCATGCTCTTACTACTCATGTGAAGTTTGAGGATGAGGCACAGCGCGAGAACATCTTCCATACGAGATGCCATATTAGTGACAAGGTATGTACCGTAATCATTGATGGTGGGAGTTGTACTAATGTTGCTAGCACATACCTTGTTGATAAATTAAAGTTGCCCACTACCAAGCATCACCACCCATATAAGTTGCAGTGGATTAATGACTGTGGTGAAGTCAACGTGGTGAAGCAAGTCTTGGTTCCTTTTCGTATTGGAAGGTATCACGATGAGGTGTTGTGTGACGTAGTGCCCATGCAAGCTAGCCACCTATTGCTGGGTAGACCGTGGCAGTATGATCGGAGAGTCATCCACGACGGTTACACTAACCGTTATTCCTTTACTATGGATGGCAAGAAGATCGCTCTTGCTCCCCTTAGCCCCAAGGAGATTTATGAGGACCAATTAAGGCTAAAGGAGCAACATGACGAGCAAAGGAAGCAAGCTAAAGAAAAGAAGGAAAACAAGGACAGCAAAACAGTGAGCTGCTATGCCAAACCCCGAGATGTGAAGACTGCATTTCTTGCTAAGTCTCCTATCCTTTTACTCTTATTTAAAGATTCTTATTTTATTGATGCTGAACTCCATGATACTTTGCCTACTGATGTTGTCTCATTGTTGCAGGAGTTCGAGGATGTATTCCCTGAGGAGATCCCAAGTGGATTACCACCGATTCGTGGGATCGAGCACATGATTGACCTTGTCCCTGGAGCTACCATTCCTAACCGTCCAGCCTACAGAAGTAATCCCGAGGAGACGAAGGAGCTTCAAAGGCAAGTTGAGGAGCTCATGAGGAAAGGTTATGTGAGAGAGAGCATGAGTCCTTGCGCCGTGCCCGTACTGCTTGTGCCAAAAAAAGATGGGACGTGGAGGATGTGCGTTGACTGCCGAGCCGTCAACAAAATCACTGTAAAGTACCGCTATCCTATTCCTAGGCTAGATGACATGCTTGATGAGTTGCATGGTGCATGCATGTTTTCTAAAATTGATTTAAAGAGCGGATATCACCAAATTCGTATGAGAGAAGGTGATGAATGGAAACCGCATTCAAGACTAAACATGGTCTCTACGAGTGGTTAGTTATGCCTTTTGGCTTGACTAATGCACCCAGTACATTCATGCGTTTAATGAACCATGTTTTACGTGATTTCATTGGTAAGTATGTGGTTGTCTATTTTGATGATATTTTGATATACAGTAAAAGCCAGCATGAGCATGTTGAGCATCTTAGGAATGTTCTTACTGTTTTGAGGAATGCAAGTTTGTATGCCAATTTTAGGAAATGTACATTCTGCACTGATAAGATTGTTTTTCTTGGGTATGTCATTTCTTCACATGGCATTTCTGTTGATAATGAGAAGGTAAAGGCAATTAAAGATTGGCCTGTACCTAAGTCTGTTTCTGAGGTGCGTAGTTTCCATGGTTTAGCTAGTTTCTATCGTCGATTCGTTAGAGATTTTAGCACTATAGCTGCACCTTTGATCGAAGTGGTCAAAAAGAATGTTGCATTTCATTGGGGTCCTGCACAAGAGCATGCTTTTAATTTGCTTAAAGATAAACTTTGTTCTGCTCCTTTGTTATCTCTACCTGACTTTACTAAAACTTTTGAGATTGAGTGCGATGCCTCAGGTGTAGGTATTGGAGCTGTGCTTATGCAGGAAAAACGCCCAATTGCTTTCTTTAGTGAGAAGTTAAGTGGAGCAGCACTTAACTATCCCACATATGACAAGGAGATGTACGCGTTAGTAAGGGCCTTGGAGACATGGCAACATTACTTGTGGCCCAAAGAGTTTGTCATCCACACTGATCATGAGTCCTTAAAGCATTTGAAAGGACAGAGTAAGCTGCATAAGCGTCATGCCAAGTGGACAGAGTTCATTGAGATGTTCCCGTACGTGATCAAGTACAAACAAGGTAAAGAGAACGTCGTAGTTGATGCGTTATCTCGTAGGTATACTCTTATCACTACTCTTGATGCTAAACTTTTAGGATTTGAGTATATCAAAGAACAGTATGCTGATGATGTTGATTTTGGTAATGTTTATGATGCATGTGCTACATCTGGTTTTGGCAAGTTCTTTAGGCATGATGGGTTCTTATTTAGAGAAAATAAATTATGTGTGCCTAGGAGTTCATTGCGCGAGATGTTAGTTAGAGAAGCCCATAGTGGAGGATTAATGGGTCACTTTGGAGTTAGGAAAACTCTAGATGTTTTGCAAGCACATTTCTTTTGGCCTAACATGAGGAGAGATGTAGAGAGGTTATGTGCTAGATGCATTTCATGTAGGCAAGCTAAATCTAGAGTTCATAATCATGGTTTATATACTCCTTTACCCATTCCTACTACTCCGTGGACTGATATCTCTATGGATTTTGTTTTGGGCTTGCCTCGAACAAAACGCGGTAGAGATTCTGTTTTTGTTGTGGTTGACAGGTTCTCTAAGATGGCTCATTTCATTGCTTGCCACAAGACAGATGACGCGAGCAACGTTGCTGACCTTTTCTTCAAAGAGATAGTACGTCTACATGGTGTACCAAGGACCATTGTTTCTGATCGAGATGCAAAGTTCCTTAGTTACTTTTGGAAGACGTTATGGGGAAAGTTGGGAACTAAATTGTTATTCTCCACCACTTGTCACCCCCAGACTGATGGACAGACGGAGGTCGTCAACCGAACCCTGTCTACATTATTGAGGTCCATTATTCAGAAAAATTTGAAGAATTGGGAAGATTGCTTGCCCCATGTGGAGTTTGCATATAACCGCAGTGTCCACTCCACTACTAGTTGCTCTCCATTCGAAGTTGTTTATGGCTTCAATCCTCTTACTCCTTTGGATTTGTTGCCATTACCTAGTGCGGAGCAGAGTAACTTGGATGGAGAACAGAAGGCTAAGTTTGTGAAGCAACTCCATGAGAGAGTTCGTCAAGCTATTGAAAAGAAGACTGAGCAGTATATCACCCAAGCAAATAAGCATCGAAAGAAAGTAGTCTTTGAGCCTGGTGATTGGGTTTGGGTGCATATGAGAAAGGAGAGGTTTCCTGTTCAGCGACGAACCAAGCTGCATCCCCGAGGAGATGGACCATTCCAAGTCATAGCGAAGATCAACGATAATGCCTACAAATTGGATCTTCCTGGTGAGTATGGTGTATCTGCTACTTTTAATGTTTTTGATCTTTCTCCCTTTTCTTTTGATGAAGGTATATGCGATTTGAGGACAAATCCTTTTGAGGAGAGGGGGAATGATGGAGATCCAGATGGAGATCCACTTGCTCGTGATGTTCGTGATGCTAAGGATCCATTGGTCATCCAAGGAGGTCCAATTACCCGAGCTCGAGCTAAGAAAACGCAACAAGCCCTGGCCTCATTCATGCAACAAGCTCTGGCATCATTGAAGTGTCAAGGAAGCTTCCATGAAGAGTCCCAAGACATCTATACTTGCTTGGAAGCCCAAACGACATGAGCATGGTTTACTATCTTATTTTAGCTTAACAATAAGATGGGCTAAGTGTTTGGATAGCCCACGTTTGAGTCTTGTTGTGTCTTGGACTATTTATTTTATGTAACTAGGTTTAGGCATGAATTTGGGTTTAGTTTTATTTTCTATTGGTGTTAATTCCAGCCCACTTGTTTATGGGCTTAAGTGCTAGGTATTATTATAAATACCTTGTAAACGCTATTGATGGGGAGATCAGTTAATTGAATTTTCAGAAATTGAGTGTGCCTTTCTCTTGGGTTCCCTCTCAACTAGGCTTATCAAGGTCTTCTTCCTTGTGGCGCCTCCTTCTTCACCATCCACCATTGCTATACCTTATGTTCTCGAATTCTTATTCGTAGGGTCAAGGTCCAATACCTTTGGGTTCGAGTCTCTTTAGGCTTCGGGTCTAGGTTTTCAGAAGTTGTCATTCATCAACTTTGCTTCTGTCTTCTTGCGTGTCAGCTCCTTCAAATTCCAAGCAACGTTTTGTCTTGTCTGTACGCATCACGTTTTTAACTTGTTATTGTTTTTCTTCAAGTGTTCTTTGTCTTCTTCATTGAACCTCATCTTCTTTCGGTGAGGTTCATATCATACAGGGACGTCTGGCACTATTAAAGAGTAATGTATCTGATATGTCTGCGAGTTTGCGCGATCTAACAGCACTAATGACTCAACAGTTCAAAAGTACTAGTAAACCACCACCATCAGCTAGACCACCAGTCCATCAGGCATCCAGTTCCTAGGATCCACCAGTACCTCCTGATGAGTGTCGTCAGTCACCAAAAATAAAACTTCCTAACTCTACTATGTAGATAGCGGAGCAAGGGTCGAACCCATAGAGACTGAATTATTTAAGTTAATTATTAAATTAAAAATCTAATTTTAAGATTTAGGGAAAGAAGAACAAAATTTTGGGGTTTTGTAAACTACGTCTAAAATAGAGAAAGAAAGGATTATTAAACATCAAAGACAAATATCACAAAAACTTCAGTTACGAGGCAATTAATTATTCTTGGATTTTGATGTTGATCATTGATAGGATGATATTTTGTTAATTTTATATGTGCTAATATATTTGCTTTATTGATGTTTTATGCCTAAAAGAGCTTACTAATGTTTATTTTATGTTTTAGGTATTAAATATCAAAGTTGGAATAAAAAGAAACTAAAAAGAGCAAAGTGCAGTATTTTCTGTCTAGCTTGAAAGATTGACGTTTTTGACCAATTTAATGACCTGATCTCAAGATGTTTCCTTCATGGAAGTTGTAGAGAACTTCTCAAGGTTTCCAGAATGCACAAGATTGCAAAAATCAGAGTTCATTTGGTAGGTCAAACCTCTGGACAAAATCAGTACGAAATTCTGGGCAGAAAAACGAGATTGAGAAGAAATTCCAATAAAGCAAGTTCAAGACCAGATTTTGTTGAGAGAAGATAATTTCTTAATTTCATTTTGTCTTAGATCTGTAATTAATTAATAAAATAGGCCTTAGGAATTTTACTTAGAAAATACTTGTAGAAAGATGATGAGATAAAGGTAAGAGTTTGACTAGTCAAATTACTTGTTTCCCAAGTAAACTCTTATATGAATCCCACATTGCTTAGGAAAGTCTTTTAAACTCTTCCTTAGGCCTATATAAAGAGCACAAGGCTCTCATAAACAACATCCCTCAAATCCCTCACATCCCTCTCCTCCCTCTTCTCTTTTAGTCTTGTAGGATTTTCTTTAGGATTTTTAATAAAAATTTTATTTTTTTTATTTTTAATTAGTTGCTGATTTCTTATTATTGTTTTATAAAATTATTTTCTTTTTATTATTTTAGATTTTGTGATTTTTTTTGTTAAAATCTTATTAGATCATAATCTTGATTATAGATTTCTTGTTTGATATTATTAAAGATTGATAGTTTAATTGTTTATTGCATGATAATTGTCTTCTTTATAATATTAAACTTGAATTTTATGATCTTGAATATGTCTAGTGAATAGTTTTCTTATTCAGTTATGAGGTAAATTGATTATTCTTGGGAAAAGCATGTTGTGAGATTCTTGAACCTATTATATAATTATTGATTAAATATCCAAGTGATAGGATGATATTTTGTGAATTTTATATGTGCTAATATATTTGCTTTATTGATGTTTTATGCCTAAAAGAGCTTACTAATGTTTATTTTATGTTTTAGGTATTAAATATCAGAGTTGGAATAAAAAGAAGCTAAAAAGAGCAAAGTGCAGTATTTTCTGTCCAGCTTGAAAGATTGACATTTTTGACCAATTTAACGACCTGATCTCAAGATGTGGCCTTCATGGAAGTTGTAGAGGACTTCTCAAGGTTTCCAAATGTCCAAGATCGCAAAAATCGGAGTTCATTTGGTGGGTCAAACATCTGGACAAAATCAGTACGAAATTCTGGGCAGAAAAACGAGATTGAGAAGAAATTCCAACAAAGCAAGTTCAAGACCAGATTTTGTTGAGAGAAGATAATTTCTTAATTTTATTTTGTCTTAGATCTATAATTAATTAATAAAAATAGGCCTTAGGAATTTTACTTAGAAAATAATTGTAAAAGATGATGAGATAAAGATAAGAGTTTGACTAGTCAAATTACTTGTTTCTCAAGTAAACTCTTATCTGAATCCCACATTGCTTAGGAAAGTCTTTTAAACTCTTCCTTAGGCCTATATAAAGAGCACAAGGCTCTCATAAACAATATCCCTCAAATCCCTCTCCTCCCTCTTCTCTTTTAGTCTTGTAGGATTTTCTTTAGGGTTTTTAATTAAATTTTATTTTTAATTAGTTGCTGATTTTATTTATTATTAATTCTGATTTTGTTTTCTTTATTTAAATTAATATTGTTTGTGTGTTCTTGCTTGCTACTTTATAATCTTGATTAGTAATTCTGATTTTATATTATTAAAGATTGATAGTTTAATTGTTTATTGCATGATAATTGTCTTCTTTATAATATATAACTTGAATTATATGATCTTGAATATGTCTAGTGAGTAGTTTTCTTATTCAGTTATGAGGTAAATTAATTATTTTTGGGAAAAGCATGTTGTGAGATTCTTGAACCTATTATATAATTGTTGATTAAGTATCCAAGATTCTCTGAGCACATTATAATGATTGTTTGTTTGATTAGATAGGGTGCACACTATTTAGTTAAATTAAATAATCTACCGCCAGATTAAAAACATAAGTCCGTAATTGCTTGTGGAGTTAATCACTAGGGATGGAGGAGAATTAAGGTTTAGATTAAATAAACCGAGCTTATGTGTTTGTTATCTAATGTCAACCCATATCTTTCTTGTTGTTAATGCTGCTACAACTTATATCTAGAGAGCTTGTTCTAGGTAGGTTAAGTAGTTAGAGATTAGTTAAAGAGCTTGTTTTAACTAACGACTCAGTAAGGAAAGATGGTGTAACAGAGCTTGTTGTTATGCTACGGTTGACTATTTAATTGACAATAATATTTTGTAATCAATGATCAACATCAAAATCCAAGAATGATTGATTGCCTCATAACTGAAGCTTTTTGCTATTTGTTTTTTTTATATTTAATAATTCTTGTTTTCTTTATTTTAGACATAGCTTACAAAACCCCCAGATTTTCTTCTTCTTTCCCCAAATCCTGAAATTAGATTTTTAATTTAATAATTAATTTAAATAATTCAGTCTCTGTGGGTTCGACCCTTGCTCCGCTATCTACATTGTAGAGTTAGGAAATTTTATTTTTGGTGACTGACGACACTCATCACCAAGATTCTCTGAGCACATTATAATGATTGTTTGTTTGATTAGATAGGGTGCACACTATTTAGTTAAATTAAATAATCTACAACCAGATTAAAAACATAAGTCCGTAATTGCTTTTGGAGTTAATCACTAGGGATGGAGGAGAATTAAGGTTTTAGATTAAATAAACCAAGCTTATGTGTTTGTTATCTAATGTCAACCCATATCTTTCTTGTTGTTAATGCTGCTACAACTTATATTTAGAGAGCTTGTTCTAGGTAGGTTAAGTAGTTAGAGATTAGTTAAAGAGCTTGTTTTAACTAACTACTCAGTAAGGAAAGATGGTGTAACAGAGCTTGTTGTTATGCTACGGTTGATTATTTAATTGACAGTATTATTTTGTAATCAATGATCAACATCAAAATTCTTGTTTTCTTTATTTTATAATAGTCTCCAAAACCCCCAAACTTCTTCTTTCCCTAAACCCTAAGATTAGATTTTTAATTTAATAATTAACTTAAAAAATTCAATCTCTGTGGGTTCGACCCTTGCTCCGCTATCTACATAGTAGAGTTAGGAAATTTTATTTTTGGTGACTGACGACACTCATCAAATTTTGGCACCGTTGCCGGGGACTAAAATTTGTTTAAGTTAATTATTTTAATTTAAAGTCTAATTTTTTTTCTTTTCCTTTTCTTTTTCAGGGATTACTTGTCTGACAAGGATTCTAGCCATAAACTTCAAAAGATTAAGGACTATATACAAGCAACCCAAAGCACAGTGCCACAATCACTAAAACATCCACCACCACTACCTCCCAAGACGAGAAGTGAGAGGACTCCATGGAGCAAGCTTATGAACCACACTATAATTATGACCCATACTATAATTATGAACCACACTATGATACCGACTATCAAGGATGGTGGGATCATTCTAATTTTAGTTATGGGAATCAATATGAGGTTTACAATATGTCATTGCAAGATACAAATCAAGCTCCACCTCAAGACTCATGTATGCCTCCACCTCAAGAATCAAGTATGTCTCTTGAAGATATTGTTAAGACTCTTGAGATTAAAACTTTACAATTTTCACAAGAGGCTGATGTTTATATTAAGAATGTTGATCACCAAGTGAGTCAAATAATGAATTCCATAAGTAACATTGAAGCTATGACCTCTCAACCTGTTGAGAATCCAAGAGATAATGTTACTAACATCACCTTGAAAAGTGAAAGGGCAATTGAATCCAAGGAAAGTGCACATGAAGATGTCGACAACTTTATAGAAAGGGAGGATGAATCCAATGTCTATATTAAAGGTGGAGTTGTTGACATGCACAATGTAAAAGAGAGAGAGAATTTCGACAATTTTATAAAGCACTATGAGGATGTTGAAATCAAGGAAATCAAAGCTAAGGTAAGTGAAAAACAAATTCCTTTTAATGCTTCTACTTAGCCTCCTCCTTTTCCTAGTAGGTTTGCAAGAGCTACAAATGAAGAGCAAGACAAGGAGACATTGAAGGCATTTAGGAAAATGAAAGTCAATATTCCTCTCCTTGATGAAATTAATGATCAAGTGCTTTGCGATGCCAAGTTTTTAGGGGAACTATGCACTTCCAAGAGGAAATTAAAAGGTGATGAAAAGCAAGTTCTTAAAGATGAGCTAGAAATAGCCACAAGTAAAACTCTTGAGAAGGAGAAACTTGAGAAACCGATAAAAAAGTTGAGGTCTAGGATTGGATGATGGAAGGCGGAGCAGTCGAGATAACGACATTAAACAAAAGTGCTACTTGGGAGGCAACCCAAGGATGTAAAACGAGGGAGTATTTCTTTCCTTTACTTGTATTACCATTTTTTTTGAGTTTTTATTGTTCTTCTTTGCATGCTAGACTTACTTTGAGGACAAAGTAAGATTTAAGTGTGGGGGGAAAATTGGTTTATGAGTCTATAGATTTTTTTTCTAGGAAGTGGAATTTTTTTTTTGAAAAAAAAGGGTCAAATTTTTAGGAGTTTTAAAGATCATGATATGTTTTCTTTCTTTTAAGGATTGATTCTAAACTAAAACAAAGTTTTATAAGAAAGTTGAGACTATTTTGATTGTTATTATTGTTGAAGTGAATACTTTCTAAAGAATTTATGTGAGTTCATGATTAAATATGATTGCTCATATGATATTGATAATGTGATTAGTTCATTGAAGTTGGTATAAGCAAAGGATAAATAGACAAGAACAAAAAAAAACATAAAAAGAGAAGAAAAATAGAGGTTGAAAGCTTTAAATTCTACTACAATGTTTTGAGTTGCTCGATCTTGTTGATTAAATTCTTGAAGTGACTTAAAATATGAGTATGCAAAGCACTCTAAAAGAGGGCTTACTTGTTGAGTAACCGGGTGTTGGTATCACCAATATTAACATTCGCGTAAAAAAGCAAGTAAGTACTTAGGGAAACCATTATTGAAACCTCAAAAGAAAAAAAAAGTAAAAAAAGGAAGAGAAAATAAAAAAAAATTCTTGATCTATTGACTTTGTTTGTAGTAATGTAAATTGGATAATTGCAAAGTTGATGTTATATGTTTCAGTTGTGTTGATTGTGAATTTTGCATGAATTTATTTAGAAGTATGCATGAATATGAGAAGTAATGATTAGGATATGATTGACTTGATTATTTGACTCTTGTTGAAGTTATGAGTTAAGAATAAAAAGATTTGAAAATATGTTCATGATCTTAATCTTGTTTTGAGTCTTAATTTTTAAATTTTGAGTCTTATTTTGAATTTTTAGGATTGAGTCTTAAGTAAAAGATTTTGTGGGTATATCTTCTGAAAGCCCTCACGCGACACAACTCGTCCACTAGGGGTGACTTAGGGGTTTAAAGGCTTATTGCATATGCTAAATGCAATCGTGATTCCTACGAAAGTGAGTTAGGTTTTAAGATTTGGATTTTAGGATTTAGTTCTTTAGGAATTAGTTAGTTTAGGTTTTGCTAGAGGACTAGCAAAACCTAAGTGTGGGGGAATTTGATAGGATGATATTTTGTGAATTTTGTATGTGCTAATATATTTGCTTTATTGATGTTTTATGCCTAAAAGAGCTTACTAATGTTTATTTTATGTTTTAGGTATTAAATATCAAAGTTGGAATAAAAAGAAGCTAAAAAGAGCAAAGTGCAGTATTTTCTATCCAGCTTGAAAGATTGACGTTTTTGACCAATTTAACGACCTGATCTCAAGATGTGTCCTTCATGGAAGTTGTAGAAGACTTCTCAAGGTTTCCAGAATACACAAGATCGCAAAAATCAGAGTTCATTTGGTGGGTCAAACCTCTGGACAAAATCAGTACGAAATTTTGGGTAGAAAAACGAGATTGAGAAGAAATTCCAACAAAGCAAGTTCAAGACCAGATTTTGTTGAGAGAATGATGCGTACGGACAAGACAAAACGTAGCTTGGAATTTGAAGGAGCTGACACGCAAGAAGACAGAAGCAAAGTTGATGAATGACAACTTCTGAAACCTAGACCCGAAGCCTAAAGAGACTCGAACCCAAAGGTATTGGACCTTGACCCTACGAATAAGAATTCGAGAACCTAAGGTATAGCAATGGTGGATGGTGAAGAAGGAGGCGCCACAAGGAAGAAGACCTTGATAAGCCTAGTTGAGAGGGAACCCAAGAGAAAGGCACACTCAATTTCTGAAAATTCAATTAACTGATCTCCCCATCAATAGCGTTTACAAGGTATTTATAATAATACCTAGCACTTAAGCCCATAAACAAGTGGGCTGGAATTAACACCAACAGAAAATAAGACTAAACCCAAATTCATGCCTAAACCTAGTTACATAAAATAAATAGTCCAAGACACAACAAGACTCAAACGTGGGCTATCCAAACACTTAGCCCATCTTATTGTTAATCTAAAATAAGATAGTAAACCATGCTCATGTCGTTTGGGCTTCCAAGCAAGTATAGATGTCTTGGGACTCTTCATGGAAGCTTCCTTGACACTTCAATGATGCCAGAGCTTGTTGCATGAATGAGGCCAGGGCTTGTTGCATTTTCTTAGCTCGAGCTCGGGTAATTGGACCTCCTTGGATGACCAATGGATCCTTAGCATCACGAACATCACGAGCAAGTGGATCTCCATCTGGATCTCCATCATTCCCCCTCTCCTCAAAAGGATTTGTCCTCAAATCGCATATACCTTCATCAAAAGAAAAGGGAGAAAGATCAAAAACATTAAAAGTAGCAGATACACCATACTCACCAGGAAGATCCAATTTGTAGGCATTATCGTTGATCTTCGCTATGACTTGGAATGGTCCATCTCCTCGGGGATGCAGCTTGGTTCGTCGCTGAACAGGAAACCTCTCCTTTCTCATATGCACCCAAACCCAATCACCAGGCTCAAAGACTACTTTCTTTCGATGCTTATTTGCTTGGGTGGTATACTGCTCAGTCTTCTTTTCAATAGCTTGACGAACTCTCTCATGGAGTTGCTTCACAAACTTAGCCTTCTGTTCTCCATCCAAGTTACTCTGCTCCGCACTAGGTAATGGCAACAAATCCAAAGGAGTAAGAGGATTGAAGCCATAAACAACTTCGAATGGAGAGCAACTAGTAGTGGAGTGGACACTGCGGTTATATGCAAACTCCACATGGGGCAAGCAATCTTCCCAATTCTTCAAATTTTTCTGAATAATGGACCTCAATAATGTAGACAGGGTTCGGTTGACGACCTCAGTCTGTCCATCAGTCTGGGGGTGACAAGTGGTGGAGAATAACAATTTAGTTCCCAACTTTCCCCATAACGTCTTCCAAAAGTAACTAAGGAACTTTGCATCTCGATCAGAAACAATGGTCCTTGGTACACCATGTAGACGTACTATCTTTTTGAAGAAAAGGTCAGCAACGTTGCTCGCGTCATCCGTCTTGTGGCAAGCAATGAAATGAGCCATCTTAGAGAACTTGTCAACCACAACAAAAACAGAATCTCTACCGCGTTTTGTTCGAGGCAAGCCCAAAACAAAATCCATAGAGATATCAGTCCACGGAGTAGTAGGAATGGGTAAAGGAGTATATAAACAATGATTATGAACTCTAGATTTAGCTTGCCTACATGAAATGCATCTAGCACATAACCTCTCTACATCTCTCCTCATGTTTGGCCAAAAGAAATGTGCTTGCAAAACATCTAGAGTTTTCCTAACTCCAAAGTGACCCATTAATCCTCCACTATGGGCTTCTCTAACTAACAGCTCGCGCAATGAACTCCTAGGCACACATAATTTATTTTCTCTAAATAAGAACCCATCATGCCTAAAGAACTTGCCAAAACCAGATGTAGCACATGCATCATAAACATTACCAAAATCAAAATCATCAGCATACTGTTCTTTGATATACTCAAATCCTAAAAGTTTAGCATCAAGAGTAGTGATAAGAGTATACCTACGAGATAACGCATCAGCTACGACGTTCTCTTTACCTTGTTTGTACTTGATCACGTACGGGAACATCTCAATGAACTCTATCCACTTGGCATGACGCTTATGCAGCTTACTCTGTCCTTTCAAATGCTTTAAGGACTCATGATCAGTGTGGATGACAAATTCTTTGGGCCACAAGTAATGTTGCCATGTCTCCAAGGCCCTCACTAACGCATACATCTCCTTGTCATATGTGGGATAGTTAAGTGCTGCTCCACTTAACTTCTCACTAAAGAAAGCAATTGGGCGTTTTTCCTGCATAAGCACAGCTCCAATACCTACACCTGAGGCATCGCACTCAATCTCAAAAGTTTTAGTAAAGTCAGGCAGAGATAACAAAGGAGCAGAACAAAGTTTATCTTTAAGCAAATTAAAAGCATGCTCTTGTGCAAGACCCCAATGAAATGCAACATTCTTTTTGACCACTTCGATCAAAGGTGCAGCTATAGTGCTAAAATCTCTAACGAATCGACGATAGAAACTAGCTAAACCATGGAAACTACGCACCTCAGAAACAGACTTAGGTACAGGCCAATCTTTAATTGCCTTTACCTTCTCATTATCAACAGAAATGCCATGTGAAGAAACGACATACCCAAGAAAAACAATCTTATCAGTGCAGAATGTACATTTCCTAAAATTGGCATACAAACTTGCATTCCTCAAAACAGTAAGAACATTCCTAAGATGCTCAACATGCTCATGCTGGCTCTTACTGTATATCAAAATATCATCAAAATAGACAACCACATACTTACCAATGAAATCACGTAAAACATGGTTCATTAAACGCATGAATGTACTGGGTGCATTAGTCAAGCCAAAAGGCATAACTAACCACTCGTAGAGACCATGTTTAGTCTTGAATGCGGTTTTCCATTCATCACCTTCTCTCATACGAATTTGGTGATATCCGCTCTTTAAATCAATTTTAGAAAACATGCATGCACCATGCAACTCATCAAGCATGTCATCTAGCCTAGGAATAGGATAGCGGTACTTTACAGTGATTTTGTTGACGGCTCGGCAGTCAACGCACATCCTCCACGTCCCATCTTTTTTTGGCACAAGCAGTACGGGCACGGCGCAAGGACTCATGCTCTCTCTCACATAACCTTTCCTCATGAGCTCCTCAACTTGCCTTTGAAGCTCCTTCGTCTCCTCGGGATTACTTCTGTAGGCTGGACGGTTAGGAATGGTAGCTCCGGGGACAAGGTCAATCATGTGCTCGATCCCACGAATCGGTGGTAATCCACTTGGGATCTCCTCAGGGAATACATCCTCGAACTCCTGCAACAATGAGACAACATCAGTAGGCAAAGTATCATGGAGTTCAGCATCAATAAAATAAGAATCTTTAAATAAGAGTAAAAGGATAGGAGACTTAGCAAGAAATGCAGTCTTCACATCTCGGGGTTTGGCATAGCAGCTCACTGTTTTGCTGTCCTTGTTTTCCTTCTTTTCTTTAGCTTGCTTCCTTTGCTCGTCATGTTGCTCCTTTAGCCTTAATTGGTCCTCGTAAATCTCCTTGGGGCTAAGGGGAGCAAGAGCGATCTTCTTGCCATCCGTAGTAAAGGAATAACGGTTAGTGTAACCGTCGTGGATGACTCTCCGATCATACTGCCACGGTCTACCCAGCAATATGTGGCTAGCTTGCATGGGCACCACGTCACACAATACCTCATCTTGATACCTTCCAATACGAAAAGGAACCAAGACTTGCTTCACCACGTTGACTTCACCACAGTCATTAATCCACTGCAACTTATATGGGTGGTGATGCTTGGTAGTGGGCAACTTTAATTTATCAACAAGGTATGTGCTAGCAACATTAGTACAACTCCCACCATCAATGATTACAGTACATACCTTGTCACTAATATGGCATCTCGTATGGAAGATGTTCTCACGCTGTGCCTCATCCTCAAACTTCACATGAGTAGTAAGAGCACGCCTAGCAACAAGTGCTTCACCATGAGCAGCATACTCAACAACTTCTTCTTCGTCGACATCTTCTAACGCAGGCATCTCATCTTCTACACCGAGTTCAGAACCTTCACTCTCAACATCTCCATTCCCATGCATGATCATCACTCTACGGTTGGGACACTGTGAGGCAATATGTCCACGACCTAAACACTTGAAACACTTAATGTCACGTGTCCTGCTCTGGGATGCTTGGGCAGGTTCAGTCTTGGGCTTTGGAGGGCCCTCAGGCTTGGGCTTAGCAAAGCTCTCTGACTTATGCGTAGGCACAGGCTTATCATGCCTATGAAAGGTGTTAGATTTCCAAACAGGAACTGAACTAGAAGTAAAACGGGATGTACCTTTCCTTTTGAGTTGCCTTTCCACTTTGATGGCCACATGCAACATCTCCTCTAAATCCATGTAATGCTGCAACTCGACTACATTGGCAATCTCACGATTTAAGCCTCGACGAAAACGAGCCATAGTAGCTTCTGCATCCTCCTGGATATTGGCTCGGATCATGGTTATTTCCATCTCTTTGTAGTAATCCTCAACACTCTTTGAGCCCTGGGTAAGACCTTGGAGCTTCTGGTATAACTCCCTGTAGTAATGAGTAGGAACAAATCTCTTCCTCATGATGCGCTTCATCGCATCCCATGTAGACACTGGAGGATCACCATATCTTCTTCGACTAGTGACTAACTGATCCCACCAAACCATAGCATACTCTGTGAACTCAATTGCTGCAAGTTTGACCTTCTTTTCTTCAGAGTAGTGGTGGCAGTCAAACACCATTTCAAGCTTCCTTTCCCACTCCAAATATGCCTCAGGATCATTCTTGCCTTGGAAAGGAGGAATCTTTAATTTTATACTGCTAAGGTTTCCATCCAGCTTCTCCTTGCCTCTATCACGGGCTCTATCAACTCGATCTCTATACCCATGGTACCTTCTATGATGTCTATCTATCCCAGACTCTTCATTCGAATCATACCCAACATTATCATCATACTCATCATTGGCAACAACCTTACTTTTTTGACGAGAAGTATCACCTTGTTGGATCTTTGCAAACCGAGCTTCATGTTGGTTCAACTTATCATGAATGTCATTGAATTTCACATCCATCCGTTGGAACTGTTGTTGCATTGCCTGAAGCAGGAATTCAATCTTTTTAAAGTCTGACTTATCACCTTCAGAAGACATTGTCAACAAGTAATATCCTCACGTGTTTACACTCCTGTTTCACTCAAGTAATTTGGCTTTTCTCTACTAATGTCTCTCACACACTCTAGCCTTTTTCCCTTACTCTACCTTAACTCTATAGGTTCACAATCACACTAGAGACTCAGTCAAAGATTCAACCTCGTAAAATCAACTAATTCACCAAGTATTGTCACCAAGAATTTTTTTTTTTGAATTCTCTTTTTTTTTCTTTTTTTTTTTTCACAGAAAGGTGTGGTTAGGGCTAGGGTGACTCAAAGAATGAAAGAAAGAATAAAAAAAATAAGAAAAAAAATAAAAAATCACTAGAATGACAAAAAAAATAAAAAATGGCCTAAAACTATAGGAAAACGATGGAATTTGGCCAAGATAGGGTGGGGCTTGTGAAGCTAAGCTTCACTAGATCGTTTTCTTTCGTCGTTTTCTTTAAAACGGGTACTCACACGCCTCCTAACTCAACCAAAATTTTCTGTTTGAACAGTACCACAACCATTTTTTTTTTCGAATTCTTTTTTTTTCTTTTTCCTTTTTTTTAAATCTGAGGTTTGCGGCTTCCTTGAAAAGAGTAGGGGTGCGACTAGCATTGAATTAAGTGGCGGCTAGGGTTATGAAATAAGTGGCGGTTAGGGTTTTTTGTGTAATGAAATAAGTGGTGGCTAGGGTTTTAGGGTTAAGAAATAAGTGGCGGCTAGGGTTTTTTTGGTGTAATGAAATAAGTGGTGGCTAGGGTTTTAGGGTTAAGAAATAAGTGGCGGCTGTTTAGGGTTATGAAACAAGTGGCGGCTAGGGTTTAGGGTTATGAAACAAGTGGCGGCTAGGGCTTAGGGTTATGAAACAGGTGGCGGCTAGGGTTTAGGGTTATGAAACAGGTGGCGGCTGGGAACACACAAACAAACCAGAAAGTGGAATGAACAAAAGAAAAAAAAAATTGAAACCAAAAAACCAAAAAAAAAAATCGAAAAGTGAGTGACGCACAAACAAACCAGAAAATCGAAACTTGAGCTCTGAATACCAACTGATGCGTACGGACAAGACAAAACGTAGCTTGGAATTTGAAGGAGCTGACACGCAAGAAGACAGAAGCAAAGTTGATGAATGACAACTTCTGAAACCTAGACCCGAAGCCTAAAGAGACTCGAACCCAAAGGTATTGGACCTTGACCCTACGAATAAGAATTCGAGAACCTAAGGTATAGCAATGGTGGATGGTGAAGAAGGAGGCGCCACAAGGAAGAAGACCTTGATAAGCCTAGTTGAGAGGGAACCCAAGAGAAAGGCACACTCAATTTCTGAAAATTCAATTAACTGATCTCCCCATCAATAGCGTTTACAAGGTATTTATAATAATACCTAGCACTTAAGCCCATAAACAAGTGGGCTGGAATTAACACCAACAGAAAATAAGACTAAACCCAAATTCATGCCTAAACCTAGTTACATAAAATAAATAGTCCAAGACACAACAAGACTCAAACGTGGGCTATCCAAACACTTAGCCCATCTTATTGTTAATCTAAAATAAGATAGTAAACCATGCTCATGTCGTTTGGGCTTCCAAGCAAGTATAGATGTCTTGGGACTCTTCATGGAAGCTTCCTTGACACTTCAATGATGCCAGAGCTTGTTGCATGAATGAGGCCAGGGCTTGTTGCGTTTTCTTAGCTCGAGCTTGGGTAATTGGACCTCCTTGGATGACCAATGGATCCTTAGCATCACGAACATCACGAGCAAGTGGATCTCCATCTGGATCTCCATCAGAGAAGATAATTTCTTAATTTTATTTTGTCTTAGATCTGTAATTAATTAATAAAAATAGGCCTTAGGAATTTTACTTAGAAAATACTTGTAGAAAGATGATGAGATAAAGGTAAGAGTTTGACTAGTCAAATTACTTGTTTTCCAAGTAAACTCTTATCTGAATTCCATATTGCTTAGGAAAGTCTTTTAAACTCTTCCTTAGGCCTATATAAAGAGCACAAGGCTCTCATAAACAACATCCCTCAAATCCCTCACATCCCTCTCCTCCCTTTTCTCTTTTAGTCTTGTAGGATTTTCTTTAGGGTTTTTAATAAAAATTTTATTTTTCTTTATTTTTAATTAGTTGCTGATTTCTTATTATTGTTTTATAAAATTATTTTCTTTTTATTTTTTTAGATTTTGTGATTTTTTTTGTTAAAATCTTATTAGATCATAATCTTGATTATAGATTTCTTGTTTGACATTATTAAAGATTGATAGTTTAATTGTTTATTGCATGATAATTGTCTTCTTTATAATATTAAACTTGAATTTTATGATCTTGAATATGTCTAGTGAGTAGTTTTCTTATTCAATTATGAGGTAAATTGATTATTCTTGGGAAAAGCATGTTGTGAGATTCTTGAACCTATTATATAATTGTTGATTAAATATCCAAGATTCTCTGAGCACATTTTAATGATTGTTTGTTTGATTAGATAGGGTGCACACTATTTAGTTAAATTAAATAATCTACAGCCAAATTAAAAACATAAGTCCGTAATTGCTTGTGGAGTTAATCACTAGGGATGGAGGAGAATTAAGGTTTAGATTAAATAAACCGAGCTTATGTGTTTGTTATCTAATGTCAACCCATATCTTTCTTGTTGTTAATGCTGCTACAACTTATATTTGGAGAGCTTGTTCTAGGTAGGTTAAGTAGTTAGAGATTAGTTAAAGAGCTTGTTTTAACAGAGCTTGTTGTTATGCTACGGTTGATTATTTAATTGACAGTATTATTTTGTAGTCAATGATCAACATCAAAATCCAAGAATGATTGATTGCGTCGTAACTGAAGCTTTTTGCTATTTGTCTTTTATACTTAATAATTCTTGTTTTCTTTATTTTAGAATAGTCTCCAAAACTCCCAAACTTCTTCTTTCCCTAAACCCTAAGATTAGATTTTTAATTTAATAATTAACTTAAAAAATTCAGTCTCTGTGGGTTCTACCCTTGCTCCGCTATCTACATAGTAGAGTTAGGAAATTTTTTTTTGGTGACTGACGACACTCATCAATCATTTATTACAAAATATTACTGTTAATTAAATAGTCAATCGTAGCATAACAACAAGCTCTGTTACACCATCTTTCCTTACTGAGTCGTTAGTTAAAACAAGCTCTTTAACGAATCTTTAACTACTTAACCTACCTAGAACAAGCTCTCTAGATATAAGTTGTAGCAGCATTAACAACAAGAAAGATATAGGTTGACATTAGATAACAAACACATAAGCTCGGTTCATTTAATCTAAACCTTAATTCTCCTCCATCCCTAGTGATTAACTCCACAAGCAATTACGGACTTATATTTTTAATCTGGCGGTAGATTATTTAATTTAACTAAATAGTGTGCACACTATCTAATCAAACAAACAATCATTATAATGTGCTCAGAGAATCTTGGATATTTAATCAACAATTATATAATAGGTTCAAGAATCTCACAACATGCTTTTTCCAAGAACAATCAATTTACCTCATAACTGAATAAGAAAACTACTCACTAGACATATTCAAGATCATAAAATTCAAGTTTAATATTATAAAAGAGACAATTATCGTGCAAGAAACAATTAAACTATCAATCTTTAATAATATCAAACAAGAAATCTATAATCAAGATTATGATCTAATAAGATTCAAACAAAACAAGAAATCACAAAGTCTTTAAAAATATTGAGAAAGAATTGTTAAAAAAATAAAAAAAAAATAGCAACTAATTAAAAATAAAGAAAAATAAAATTTTTATTAAAAACCCTAAAGAAAATCCTACAAGACTAAAAGAGGGAAGAGGGATGTGAGGGATGTTGTTTATGAGAACCTTGTGCTCTTTTTATAGGCCTAAGGAAGAGTTTAAAAGACTTTCCTAAGCAATGTGGGATTCAGATAAGAGTTTACTTGGAAAACAAGTAATTTGACTAGTCAATCTTTCAAGTTGAAAAAAAAATACTGCACTTTGCTCTTTTTAGCTCCTTTTAATTCCAACTTTGATATTTAATACCTAAAACATAAAATAAACATTAGTAAGTTCTTTTAGGCATAAAACATCAATATAGAGAATATATTAGCACATATAAAATTCACAAAATATCATCCTATCACCTCACAACATCCACCTCCACCTCAGACAGTTCCTCCTCCTCAGTCACAGCCTATGGCAGTCCCGATGCTTATACCTAGTGCTGACAGGCTTAAGTAATTTCAGAAAATGAATCCGCTTGTCTTCAAGGGGGTTCAAGATCCAGAGGATGTTGAGGTATGGCTACTTGAGATAGACAAGGTCTTCGAGTAATTGACTTGTGGACTTTAGGAGAGAGTTGCTCTAGTCGCATATATGTTCAAGGTTGAGGCAAAGCATTGGTGGAGATCAGTGAAAGGGACATTGAGGGGACAGGACGCGTTTATCTCTTGGGATAAGTTTTTGGCCGCTTTTCACCTACAGTATTTTCCAGAGAGTGTGAAACGGATGAAGCAGTCAGAGTTTTTGAACTTGACCTAAGGGAGTATGACAGTGGGATAGTACGAGTCCCGGTTTACTATTCTGAGCAGCTATGATCCACTAATGGCTAAGGATGAGGAAAGAAAAGCTATTAAGTTTCTCTATGGTTTGGAAAAGCTATTAAGTTTCTCGATGGTTTGAGACCAGCTATCAGGGGTCGATTATGAGTCTTATGGATTATGACCTACTCCGAGGTCGTACAGAGGGCTTTGATGGTTGAGCAAGACTTTAATAAGGCACAAGCACAGTATGAGACTCGGGGTAAGGGTAAAGGCCAGGGCAAGAGGCAGACACAAAGTAAGGCACCATCTGATCACTTTAGAGGTAAGAAGACAAATAAGAGGCAGAAGATCGATGAGCCTCAAGAGAAGGCTAGTAAGCCTAAGGGTGATCAGAAGTGTCCAAAATGTGGCAGGAATCATGGCACTAAACCATGTCGCTACGAGACTGGTGTTTGCTTTAAGTTTGGGAAGATACGACATTTTATCAGAGATTGCCCAGAGTGGAAGACTCCTGAGACTAGGACTGAGACACCAGCAGTAGAGAAAGCTAAGGCATCGATAGATAAGGGTAACAGACAGGTAGCTCAGGGTAGAGTATTCACCCTAGATCAGGAGATAGCTAACGCTTCAGACTAGTGGTTAAGGGTAAGCTTCTAATATCTAATTGTGAAGCTTTATGTTTAAGAGACCCAGGCTCTGCGCCTTTATTTGTTAACAGACTGAACGTAGAGCCAGAACCTTTGGGATGTATGTTACATATTAGCACACCATTGAAAGAATCCCAGATGACTGAGTCAGTTGTAAGAAACTGTAAAGTCAAAATGGGAGATAAAGAACTAGAGGCAGATTTAGTTTTGCTTAATTTGTATGACATAGATGTAATTTTGGGTATGGATTGGTTAGCAACCAACCATGCCAATGTAAATTGTAGAGATAAAAGTGTAGTCTTTAATCTCCCAGAACGAGTTGTATTAAAGTTTGATAAGTGAAATGAAAAGAAAATTCTTTTTGGTATATGAAGTCTGATATTAAATATTATTATTTTGAATGAAGGTTATTTAGCCTTTGTGGAAGATACTGATAGGGCACCTCCAAAGTTAATAAAGATCCTGTAGTCAGGGTGTTTCCTGATGTATTTCCAAATGACCTACCATGATTACCACCTGAGTGAGAGATTTACTTCGCCATTGACCTATTACCTGGCACTTAGCCTATCTCAAAGCCCCTTTACAGAATGGCATTAGTGGAATTGGAGGAGTTGAAGAAATAGTTGCAAGATCTCCTCGACAAGGGTTTTATTAGACCAAGTGTATCACCATGGGGCGCTCTAGTGTTATTTGTCCGTAAGAAAGATGGAATTCTCCGACTGTGTATTGACTATAGATTATTGAATCAAGCTACAGTTAAGAACAAATATCCTTTACCATGGATAGATGATCTATTCGATCAATTGCGAGGTGCACAGGTCTTTTCTAAAATTGATCTATGATCTAAGTATCATCGGTTGAGAATTAAAGGGGAAGATGTACCCAAAACAGCATTCAGGACCCATGTTAGCTTTAAATTGCCATATGTATTTTGAAATGACAAAAACTTAAGTTATATTTTATGTTTTGATTCATATTATAAATTTGCTTTATCACACATGATTCTCTCAAACCATCTTAAGTGTTCATCATAACAAACATTAAGACCATGATTTAATTGTATATTCCTATTGGTTTTAATACTTTACAAAATGAGTTTGAATATTCTCATGAAAATAATTTTCTCAAGAAAATATTGAACACAAGTTTAGAAAATTACTTAATGAGTTTTTGGACAAAGATTTTAGTCAAGAAATACTTCCACAAAATTCATAAATGTTCTGGGTTGAATTAAAATCAAAATCTACATCATTTCTAACCCAAAATAACCTAGAAATATGCAGAAAAAATATGAGGGATCGATCCCTTGGATGAGGGATCTATCCCAGAATGGCAAAATGCTCCTAGGAAGCGAAAAGGAAGCATAGGTTCGATCCCCTAAGTGAAGGGATCCATCCTTTTATGGCAGAAAACCTCCAACGGCTAGTTTCTGTGAGATAAAATCGCTAGTTTCTGTTTTGGCTCCAACCAACGTTCAAAAACCATCCAAGGGACTATAAATAGAGGCTTAGAAGCTCAAGGAAGTTAGAGAAACTACTTAGCAACTCCATTCTTTATTTTCTTCATATTCAAAGCCTCAACATCTCAAGTGCTTAAAATTCTTCATCTTCCATCACTTTCATATTCCTTGTATAGAATAGCACAAATATTGTATAGGCTTTTTTTGTGCTTAATCTTTGTAATCATTTGCCTACCTAGAGGCCTTCTTTGGTTACACCCATTGTAAACACAAACACACCTTGTAAAAGGGGAGGTTTGATATGGACCTCACCGAAAGAAGATGAGGTTCAATGAAGAACACTTGAAGAAAAACAATAACAAGTTAAAAACGCAGCAAAGGAAAACAAAAATTAGAAGTAAAACCAAGACCCGTTGTGTAGAAACACAAGAACCTATGGTATTGGAACAAGACCCGTTGCTTAGAAAAGCAAGAACCTATGGTATATATTGGTGGAAGGTAGAAGAACACCACAAGGAAGACCTTGATAAGTTCAAGAGTTCTCAAGAGAACCAAAGAGAAGAAGTCTTTCAATTTTATTACTAAAATCAATTGTCTTCTCCCCAAAGGGTTACATAACTATTTATCGGTAACTAGCTAACTTGCAGCACAAGTAATAGGAATTCTACTTTCCTAACTTGCAGAATAGGAAATAGCAAACTTGTAGAACAAGCAATAGGAATCCTACTCTCCTGACTTGCAGAACAAGTAATAGAAGTCCTACAAAATATATTATTTAAAAAGAAATTGGGCTTAAATTAAATTAAGACAACGTTCAGCCCAATAATACTTAACTAAATAAAATATGCATCCAGCCTAATTGCATTTCGGCCCAATACTTGTGTGTGTGTCTTCAAGAAGGTTGAATTTGGGCTTGGATCATGTTGTAGAAGACTTTATCATCCTCCATGCTCAAGCTTTATTGGGCATTCTCTCTAGCAAAATTAATGAAACCAGCCAAGACTTGTTGCATTATCTTTGATTTAGCTCTTGTAATTGGACCTCCATGGATGCTCAAAGGATCACCAACATCACGAACATGACTTGAGCTATGTGAGCTTGATGGGTCTCCATCATTCCCCCTCTCCTCGAAAGGATTTGTCCTCAAATCAGAATCACCTTTGTCATTGATCTTCTCAATCACTTGGAATGGTCCATCTCCTCAAGGTTGCAACTTGGAGCAACGTTGAGCAGGAAATCTCTCTTTTCGCATATGTACCCAAACCCAATCACCAGGTTCAAAGACAACTTTCTTGCGATGCTTGTTGGCTTGAGTAGCATATTGCTCAGTCCTCTTCTTAATGTTTTGACGTACCTTCTCATGTAGTTGCTTAACAAAATAAGCTTTCTTTTCCCCATCCAAAATAGCTCTCTCCTCAATAGGTAGTGGTAAAAGATCCAATGGAGTGAGCGGATTAAAACCATAGACAACTTCAAATGGAGAATAACTAGTAGTAGAATGCACACTTCTATTGTAAGCAAACTCCACATGAGGCAAACAATCTTCCCAATTCTTCAAATTCTTTTAAATAATGGACCTCAACAAAGTAGACAAAGTACGATTGACTACTTTAGTTTGACCATCGGCTTGAGGATGACAAGTAGTGGAAAACAATAGCTTTGTTCCTAACTTTCCCCATAATGTTTTCCAAAAGTAGCTAAGGAACTTCACATCACGGTCAGAAACAATGGTCCTTGGAACACCATGTAGATGAACAATTTCCTTGAAGAATAAATCGACAATGTTGCTTGCATCATCTGTCTTGTGACAAGCAATGAATTGAGCCATCTTAGAGAACCTGTCAACAACAACAAAAATAGAATCTCTACCTCTATTTGTTCTTGGTAACCCCAAGACAGAGTCCATGGAAATGTCAGTCCAAGGAGCAGTAGGAATAGGCAATGGAGTATAAAGACCATGATTCATAACTCTAGACTTAGCTTGTTTACAAGTGACACATCTTTCACACAATTTTTCAACATCTCTTTTCATGTTAGGCCAAAAGAAGTGATCATGCAATATATCTAAAGTTTTCATTACTCCAAAATGTCCCATTAACCTACCACTATGGGCTTCTCTAACAAGTAATTCTCTTAAAGAACTCCTAGGCACACATAATCTATTTTTCCTAAATAAGAATCCATCATGCCTATAAAACTTTCCAAAATCAGTTTTCTCACATGCAATGAACACATTTTCAAAATCCTCATCAATAGCATACAAGTCTTTAATATACTCAAATCCAAGTAGTTTTGCTTTAAGAGTAGTGATTAGAGTATACCTTCGAGACAATGCATCAGCCACGACATTTTCTTTACCTTGTTTATATTTGATCACATATGGAAATGTCTCAATGAACTCCATCCACTTGGCATGATGCTTGTTCAACTTGCTTTGTCCTTTCAAGTGCTTCAAGGACTCATGATCAGTGTGGATGACAAATTCCCCTGGCCATAAATAATATTGCCATGTTTCCAAGGCCCTCACTAATGCATACATCTCTTTATCATATGTGGGATAGTTAAAGGCAGCTCCACTTAACTTCTCACTGAAAAAAGCAATGGGGCGCTTCTCCTGCATTAAAACAATTTCAATACCTATGCTTAAAGCATCACACTCAATCTCAAATGTTTTCTCTTTTTGCTTAACCTTAGCTTCACTCACTATTTTTTCCTCACTCTCTTTTAATCTTAATTGATCCTCATCTTTCACTAGCACACTAAGTTTGATATGCTACAGTTATGATGGAGACCCATCAAGCTCACATAGCTCAAGTCATGTTCGTGATGTTCTTGATCCTTTGAGCATCCATGGAGGTCCAATTACAAGAGTTAAATCAAAGATAACGCAACAAGCTTTGGCTGGTTTCATTAATATTGCTGGAGAGAAAGCCCAACAAAGCTTGAGCATGGAGGATGATAAAGTCTTCTACAACATGATCCAAGCCCAAGTTCAATCTTCTTGAAGACACACACACAAGTATTGGGCCGAAATGCAATTAGGCTGGATGCATATTTTATTTAGTTAAGTATTATTGGGCTGAACGTTGTCTTAATTTAATTTAAGCCCAATTCTTTTTTAAATAATATATTTTGTAGCACTTCTATTACTTGTTCTGCAAGTTAGGAGAGTAGGATTCCTATTGCTTGTTCTGCAAGTTTGCTATTTCCTATTCTGCAAGTTAGGAAAGTAGGATTCCTATTACTTGTGCTGCAAGTTAGCTAGTTGCCTATAAATAGTTATGTAACCCTTTAGGGAGAACACAATTGATTTTAGTAATAAAATTGAGAGACTTTTTCTCTTTGGTTCTCTTGAGAACTCTTGAACTTATCAAGGTCTTCCTTGTGGCGTTCTTCCACATTCCACTAATATATACCATAGGTTCTTGCTTTTCTAAGCAATGGGTCGTGGTCCAATACCATAAGTTCTTGTGTTTATACACAACGTGTCTTGGTTTTACTTCTAATTTTTGTTTTCCTTTGCTGCGTTTTTAACTTGTTATTGTTTTCTTCAAGTGTTCTTCATCTTCTTCATTGAACCTCATCTTCTTTCGGTGAGATC
Source organism: Heritiera littoralis (assembly GCA_031772115.1). NCBI lineage: Eukaryota > Viridiplantae > Streptophyta > Magnoliopsida > Malvales > Malvaceae > Heritiera > Heritiera littoralis. Next base: position 4,543,612 of record JAPDPK010000009.1, on the reverse strand, counting down.
CATATCATTTGGCATCAGAGCTTAGGTTCAATTCGTGGGAGTCTCGTTTTTGTTTTTTTTCTTTGTCTTCTTGTCTTGGACAAACCTTGATCTTGAATGCTTTTCCAAGCCACCACTAATATTGTTTGTCCCTCAAACCTATTATCTTCGTCAAAATAAACGACCTTTACTTAGCCACCAAGTAAACCCTATCTTGTTCTCTAAGCAACCAAATCCGAAAGGTTTTCTTGCTCACCAAGAAACCTTCAAAAGCTCTACATCACATAAAGACTACTTGTTTCACAAGCCACCATTCCCTCTCATTCCTTGCCACACAAGCTATTACCAAAACTAGCTTGTTTTTGTCAAAAAGTTGCCTTGTTCCCCAAGTAAACCTCTTCTTATTATTTAGACCTTTTGTTTTTTTCATTGTTTGTTTACTTTAGTCAAATATAAAAAAAAAGAAAAAAAAGAGAAAGAAAAAGAAAAGAAAAAAAAAGAGAAGAAAAATCAATTCAAGAGGGGATTTATTACATCGTGTGTAGCAAGTGCAACATCAAGGGTAATTTGTGGAGGTGTGCTTTATCAAAATCTTGAGGTAGTCATTCTTTCTTGAGCTTTGAGATTTCTTATTTGCCTAATTTGAAAATTCATTGTTACCATTCTACCCTACTATCTAAAATTACTTTTTTGACCCTATCACATAAAAGGACAAAACTACCCCACCCTTGGCTAAACCCTACCCTAATTAAACACCCCAAAACACGCATATTTCATTCAAGGTTTAGTTTCATTAGAGTCTTCTTAAACCTTATTGAGTCTTGCAAAGTCTTGTTGAGTCTTCATTGTTTTGTTTTCCCATGATTAAAATCTTGTGCTCAGCTTGTTTATTGTTGGTTGATAGTTGAATTCCATAAGCTGATTTTTGATTGAGTCTTGAGTTCAATATAGAACCTATAGAGAAAAGTTATGTGAGGGAAAAAGGCAAGAGTGTGTGAGTAACATTAGTAGAGAAAAGCCATATTAAAATTGTGTGAAACACGAGTGTGAGTGTTACATTCTTATGTGAATTGAGTGTAAACACGTGAGGTCATACTTGTAAGGTCCTTTTCTTTTACTAACGTTTGTTGCAGGATAAAACCATGTGTTCTAATAGTGAAAAGCCTGATTTGAGTAAGATTGAGGCCATGTTCCAAGCCATGCAACAACAACTTTCGAGGATAGAGTCGAAGTTGGTTAAATATGATAAGTTGGAGCAACATGATGTTGCCCTAGCTGAGGTAAACCAAGATAATACTTCTTATGCCTGTGATAATGTTGCCCATAATAAGTTGGGTAGCAACTACGAAGAAGATTTTGATGATGATTCTATGCTGCCATTAGAGGATGATGAGGATAGTATGGAATTACCCATGGATGGAAAGGAATCTATAGCATGTCAAACTTTAACTGTGCTACTGAAAGATGAGGATCAATTGGGATTAAAAGAGAGTGAGAAAAGAATAGTGAGTGAAGCCGAGGCTAAGCAAAAGAGAAAACAATCGAGATTGAGTGTGATGCTTTAAGCATAGGTATCGAAGTTGTTTTAATGCAGGAGAAGCGCCCCATTTCTTTTTTCAGTGAGAAGTTAAGTGGAGCTGCCCTTAACTATTCCACATATGATAAAGAGATGTATGCATTAGTGAGGGCCTTGGAAACATGGCAACATTATTTATGGCCCAAGGAATTTGTCATCCACACTGATCATGAGTCCTTGAAGCACTTGAAAGGACAAAGCAAGTTAAACAAGCATCATGCCAAGTGGATAGAGTTCATTGAGACATTTCCATATGTGATCAAATATAAACAAGGTAAAGAAAATGTCGTGGCTGATGCATTGTCTCAAAGGTATACTCTAATCAGTACTCTTAATGCAAAACTAGTTGGATTTGAGTATATTAAAGACTTGTAAGCTACTAGTGAGGATTTTCGAAATGTGTTCATTGCATGTGAGAGAACTGATTTTGGAAAGTTTTATAGTCATGATGGATTTTTATTTAGGGAAAATAGATTAGGTGTGCCTAGGAGTTCTTTAAGAGAATTACTTGTTAGAGAAGCCCATAATGGTGGGTTAATGGGACATTTTGGAGTAAAGAAAACTTTAGATATATTGCATGATCACTTCTTTTGGCCTAACATGAAAAGAGATGTTGAAAAATTGTGTGACATGTGTCACTTGTAAACAAGCTAAGTCTAGAGTTATGAATCATGATCTTTATACTACATTGCCTATTCCTACTACTCCTTGGACTGACATTTCTATGGACTTTGCTTTGGGGTTACCAAGAACAAAGAGAGGTAGAGATTCTGTTTCTGTTATTGTTGATAGGTTCTCTAAGATGGCCCACTTCATTGCTTGTCACAAGACAGATGATGCAAGCAACATTGTCGATTTATTCTTCAAGGAAATTGTTTGTCTACATGGTGTTCCGAGGACCATTGTTTCTGACCGTGTTGTGAAGTTCCTTAGCTACTTTTGGAAAACATTATGGGGAAAGTTAGGAACAAAGCTATTGTTTTCCACTACTTGTCATCCACAAACCGATGGTCAAACTGAAGTAGTCAATCGTACTTTGTCTACTTTGTTGAGGTCCATTATTCAAAAGAATTTGAAGAATTGGGAAGATTGTTTGCCTCATGTGGAGTTTGCTTACAATAGAAGTGTGCATTCTACTACTAGTTATTCTCCATTTGAAGTTGTCTATGGTTTTAATCTACTCACTCCATTGGATCTTTTACCACTACCTATTGAGGAGAGAGCTAGTTTGGATGAGGAAAAGAAAGCTGATTTTGTTAAGCAACTACATGAGAAGGTACGTCAAAACATTAAGAAGAGGATTGAGCAATATGCTACTCAAGCCAACAAGCATTGAAAGAAAGTTGTCTTTGAACCTGGTGATTGGATTTGGGTACATATGCGTAAAGAGAGATTTCCTGCTCAACGTCGCTCCAAGTTACAACCTCGAGGAGATGGATCGTTCCAAGTGATTGAGAAGATCAATGACAATGCTTATAAATTGGATCTTCCAGGTGAGTATAATGTTAGTGCTACATTTAATATTTCTGATCTTTCTCCCTTTGATATTGATATAGGTGATTCTGATTTGAAGACAAATCCTTTTGTGGAGAGGGGGAATGATGGAGACCCATCAAGCTCACATAGCTCAAGTCATGTTCGTAATGTTCTTGATCCTTTGAGCATCCATGGAGGTCCAATTACAAGAGTTAAATCAAAGATAATGCAACAAGCCTTGGCTGGTTTCATTAATGTTGCTGGAGAGAAATCCCAACAAAGCTTGAGCATGGAGGATGATAAAGTCTTCTACAACATGATCCAAGCCCAAGTTCAACCTTCTTGAAGACACATACACAAGTATTGGGCCGAAATGCAATTAGGCTAGATGCATATTTTATTTAGTTAAGTATTATTGGGCTGAACGTTGTCTTAATTTAATTTAAGCCCAATTCTTTTTTAAATAATATATTTTGTAGGACTTCTATTACTTGTTCTGCAAGTTAGGAGAGTAGGATTCCTATTGCTTGTTATGCAAGTTTGCTATTTCCTATTTTGCAAGTTAGGAAAGTAAGATTCCTATTACTTGTGCTGCAAGTTAGTTAGTTGCTTATAAATAGTTATGTAACCCTTTAGGGAGAACACAATTAATTTTAGTAATAAAATTGAGAGACTTTTTCTCTTTGGTTCTCTTGAGAACTCTTGAACTCATCAAGGTCTTCCTTGTGGCGTTCTTCCACCTTCCACCAATATATACCATAGATTCTTGCTTTTCTAAGCAACAGGTCTTGGTCCAATACCATAGGTTCTTGTGTTTCTACACAACGGGTCTTGGTTTTACTTCTAATTTTTGTTTTCCTTTGCTGCGTTTTTAACTTGTTATTGTTTTTCTTCGAGTGTTCTTCGTTTTCTTCATTGAACCTCATCTTCTTTCGGTGAGATCCATATCAAGTTACCTTTCCATCCATAGGTAATTCCATACTATCCTCATCATCTTTTAATGGCAACATAGAATCATCATTGGATTCTTCTCCATAGTAGCTATCCAACTTATTATTACCAACATTACCACATGCATGAAAAGTATTACCTTGGTTTACCTTTGCTAGGGCAACATCATGTTGCTCCACCTTATCATATTTAACCAACTTTGACTCTATCCTTGAAAGTTGTTGTTGCATGGCTTGGAACATGAACTCGATCTTACTCAAATCAGGCTTTTCACTATTAGAAGACATGATTTTATCCTGCAAGAAACGTTAGTAAAAGAAAAGGACCTCACAAGTATGACCTCACGTGTTTACACTCAATACACACAAGAATGTAACACTCACACTCGTGTTTCACACAATTTTAATATGGCTTTTCTCTACTAATGTTACTCACACACTTGCCTTTTTTCCTCACATAACTTTTCTCTATAGGTTCTATATTGAACTCAAGACTCAATCAAAAATCAGCTAATGAAATTCAACTATCAACCAACAATAAACAAGCTGAGCACAAGATTTTAATCAAGGGAAAACAAAACAATGAAGACTCAACAAGACTTTGCAAGACTCAATAAGGCTTAAGAAGACTCTAATGAAACTAAACCTTGAAGGAAATATGCGTGTTTTGGGGTGTTTAATTAGGGTAGGGTTTAGCCAAAGGTGGGGTAGTTTTGTCCTTTTATGTGGTAGGGTCAAAAAGGTAATTTTAGACAGTAGGGTAGAATGGTAACAATAAATTTTCAAATTAGGCAAATAAGAAATTTCAAAGCTCAAGAAAGAATGACTACCTCAAGATTTTGATGAAGCACATGATATGAACCTCACCGAAAGAAGATGAGGTTCAATGAAGAAGATGAAGAACACTTGAAGAAAAACAGTAACAAGTTAAAAATGCAGCAAAAGAAAACAAAAATTAGAAGTAAAACCAAGACCCGTTGTGTAGAAACACAAGAACCTATGGTATTGGACCAAGACCCGTTGCTTAGAAAAGCAAGAACCTATGGTATATATTGGTGGAAGGTAGAAGAACGCCACAAGGAAGACCTTGATAAGTTCAAGAGTTCTCAAGAGAACCAAAGAGAAGAAGTCTCTCAGTTTTATTACTAAAATCAATTGTGTTCTCCCCAAAGGGTTACATAACTATTTATAGGCAAATAGATAACTTGCAGCACAAGTAATAGGAATCCTACTTTCCTAACTTGCAGAACAAGTAATAGAAGTCTTACAAAATCTATTATTTAAAAAGAAATTGGGCTTAAATTAAATTAAGACAATGTTTAGCCCAATAATACTTAACTAAATAAAATATGCATCTAGCCTAATTTGCATTTCGGCCCAATACTAGTGTGTCTTCAAGAAGGTTGAACTTGGGCTTGGACCATGTTGTAGAAGACTTTATCATCCTCCATGCTCAAGCTTTGTTGGGCTTTCTCTCTAGTAATATCAATGAAACCAGCCAAGGCTTGTTGCATTATCTTTGATTTAGCTCTTGTAATTGGACCTCCATGGATACTCAAAGGATCACGATCATCAGGAACATGACTTGAGCTTTGTGAGCTTGGATCTCCATCATTCCCCCTCTCCTCGAAAGGATTTGTCCTCAAATCAGAATCACCTACATCAATATCAAAGGGAGAAAGATCAGAAACATTAAATGTAGCACTAACATTATACTCACCTGGAAGATCTAACTTATAAGCATTGTCATTGATCTTCTCAATCACTTGGAATGGTCCATCTCCTCGAGGTTGCAACTTGGAGCGACGTTGAGCAGGAAATCTCTCTTTACGCATATGTACCCAAACCCAATCACCAGGTTCAAAGACAACTTTCTTGCGATGCTTGTTGGCTTGAGTAGCATATTGCTCAGTCCTCTTCTTAATGTTTTGACGTACCTTCTCATGTAGTTGCTTAACAAAATCAGCTTTCTTTTCCCCATCCAAACTAGCTCTCTCCTCAATAGGTAGTGGTAAAAGATCCAATGGAGTGAGTGGATTAAAACCATAGACAACTTCAAATGGAGAATAACTAGTAGTAGAATGCACACTTCTATTGTAAGCAAACTCCACATGAGGCAAACAATCTTCCCAATTCTTCAAATTCTTTTGAATAATGGATCTCAACAAAGTAGACAAAGTACGATTGACTACTTCAGTTTGACCATCGGTTTGTGGATGACAAGTAGTTGAAAACAATAGCTTTGTTCCTAACTTTCCCCATAATGTTTTCCAAAAGTAGCTAAGGAACTTCACATCACGGTCAGAAACAATGGTCCTCGGAACTCCATGTAGACGAACAATTTCCTTGAAGAATAAATCGGCAATGTTACTTGCATCATCTGTCTTGTGACAAGCAATGAAGTGAGCCATCTTAGAGAACCTGTCAACAACAACAAAAACAGAATCTCTACCTCTCTTTGTTCTTGGTAACCCCAAAACAAAGTCCATAGAAATGTCAGTCCAAGAAGCAGTAGGAATAGGTAATGGAGTATAAAGACCATGATTCATAACTCTAGACTTAGCTTGTTTACAAGTGACACATCTTTCACACAATTTTTCAACATCTCTTTTCATGTTAGGCCAAAAGAAGTGATCATGCAATATATCTAAAGTTTTCTTTACTCCAAAATGTCCCATTAATCCACCACTATGGGCTTCTCTAACAAGTAATTCTCTTAAAGAACTCCTAGGCACACATAATCTATTTTCCCTAAATAAGAATCCATCATGCCTATAAAACTTTCCAAAACCAGTTTTCTCACATGCAATGAACACATTTTCAAAATCCTCATCAGTAGCATACAAGTCTTTAATATACTCAAATCCAAGTAGTTTTGCATTAAGAGTAGTGATTAGAGTATACCTTCGAGATAATGCATCAGCCACGACATTTTCTTTACCTTGTTTATATTTGATCACATATGGAAATGTTTCAATGAACTCCATCCACTTGGCATGACGCTTGTTCAACTTGCTTTGTCCTTTCAAGTGCTTCAAGGACTCATGATCAGTGTGGATGACAAATTCCTTGGGCCATAAATAGTGTTGCCATGTTTCCAAGGCCCTCACTAATGCATACATCTCTTTATCATATGTGGGATAGTTAAGGGCAGCTCCACTTAACTTCTCACTGAAAAAAGCAATGGGGCGCTTCTCCTGCATTAAAACAGCTCCAATATCTATACTTGAAGCATCACACTCAATCTCAAAAGTTTTAGAAAAGTCAGGTAAGGATAATAAAGCTGCGGAACAAAGCTTCTCTTTAAGCAAGTTAAAAGCACGATCTTGCTCAAGACCCCATTTAAAACCAACATTCTTTTTAACAACATCAGTTAAAGGTGCAGCTATAGTACTGAAGTCTCTAACAAACCTACGGTAGAAACTAGCTAATCCATGAAAACTACGCACTTCAGAGATATTCTTAGGTATAGGCCAATCTTTAATTGCCTTAACCTTTTCATCTTCTACTGCTATACCCTTAGAAGAAACAACATATCCAAGAAATATAATCTTATCAGTGAAAAAGGAACATTTCTTAAGGTTAGCATACAACTTCTCCTTTCTCAAGACATTAAGCACATTCTTTAAATGTTCAATATGTTCATGCAAACTTCTACTATAGATCAAGATATCATCAAAATAGACAACTACAAATTTTCCAATGAAAGCACGCAAAACATGGTTCATTAATCTCATGAAAGTGCTAGGTGCATTAGTTAATCCAAAAGGCATAACTAACCATTCATACAAACCATGCTTAGTCTTAAATGCAGTTTTCCACTCATCACCTTCTCTCATGCGAATTTGATGATAACCACTTTTCAAATCAATTTTAGAAAAGATGCAAGAACCATGTAACTCATCAAGCATATCATCTAATCTAGGAATGGGATAGCGATACTTTACAGTGATTTTTGTGATGACACGACAATCAACACACATCCTCCACGTCCCATCCTTCTTAGGAACAAGTAACACAGGAACAGCACATGGACTCATGCTCTCTCTAACATAGCCTTTCTTCATGAGCTCGTCCACTTGCCTTTGAAGCTCCTTTGTCTCCTCGGGATTACTTCTATAGGCAGGTCTGTTGGGAATGGCAGCTCCAGGAACAAGGTCTATTTGATGCTCAATTCCTCTAATAGGTGGCAAACCATTTGGAATCTCCTCGGGGAATATATCTCCAAATTCCTTCAAAAGAGACACAACATTAGTAGGCAAAGAAGATTTAAGATCATTAGAACTAAAACAAGATTCTTTATATAAAAACAAAAGGATTGGGCACTTAGCTAGAAAAGCAGCCTTTACATCACTTTGCTTTGCATAGAAGCTCACATCCTTTCTTTCTTTCTTTGCAATATCTTTGCCTTTGTCTAGATTCTTTAACCTTTGTTGTGATTCATTTTGCTCTTTCAACCTCAACTGATCCTCATAAATCTCCTTAGGACTCAAGGGTGCAAGTGTAAATTTCTTACCATCAATGGTAAATGAATAACGGTTTGTGAATCCATCATGTATGACACGTCTATCAAATTGCCATGGTCTTCCTAAAAGCAAATGGCCAGCATGCATAGGCACAACATCACACAACACTTTATCATTATACCTTCCAATTGAAAATGGCACCAATACTTGCTTGGTCACATTTACTTCTCCACAATTATTGAGCCATTGAAGTTTGTATGGTTTGGGATGTTTTGTAGTGGGCAAACTCAATTTGTCAACCAAATAAGTGCTAGCAACATTAGTGCAACTACCACCATCAATAATCAAAGAGCATACCTTATTGTTGACGTGGCATCTAGTATGAAAAATATTTTCTCGTTGCACTTCATCTTCATCCTTAACTTGGGCACTTAATGCACGACGAGCTACAAGTGCTTCACCATGTGCAGCAAACTCAACATAGTCATCATCCTCATCAATGTCCTCCAATGGTGGCATCTCATCATCAACATCAGAATCTTCACTTACAACATCACCATCATCACGCATAATCATGACTCTCGTTTATTTGGGCATTGTGATGCAATGTGTCCTCTTCCTAAACATCTAAAACACTTAATGTCTCTACTCTTACCTTGGGATGCTTGGACCGCCTCGGGTTTGGGCTTTTGGATACTCTCACCCTTAGGCTTGAATGAGGATTCAGTCTTAAGTTTGAATGTAGTCCTATCATCCCTTCGAAAGGTGTTCGGTTTCCAAGAAGAAGACGAACTAGAACCTTGCATAAAACGAGATGAATAACCTTTTCTCTTGAGTTGCCTTTCAACCTTTATAGCCATATGCAACATATCATCAAACTCCACATAGTGATGTAACTCCACTACATTAGCAATCTCACTATTTAATCCTTGTAAGAATCGAGCCATAGTAGCTTCACTATCTTCTTCAACATTAGCTCTGATCATGATAATCTCCATTTCTTTATGATAATCCTCAACACTCTTAGAACCTTGAGTGAGACCTTGTAACCTTTGATAAAGCTCTCTATAGTAATGATTAGGAACAAACCTTTTTCTCATAACATGTTTCATTTCATCCCATGTAACTATAGGTGGCTCTCTATTCCTACGTCTACCAAGCATGAGTTGGTCCCACCAAATGATTGCATAATCCGTGAACTCTACAGCAGCAAGTTTCACCTTTTTTTCCTCGGAATAGTTATGACAATCAAAGACCATCTCCACTTTCTTTTCCCATTCTAAGTAAGCCTCAGGATCATTCTTAGCTTGAAAGGAAGGAATCTTCAATTTGATACTCCCTAAAATTTCCATCTATCTATCATAATACCTATTCCTTTATACCTATCTCCACGACCTCCTTTATTACATGGTTACCTTTAACTTTCTACTAAACTCATCATCAACTTTATCATCAAAGTCATTATTCACAACATTGCCATTCTCATGAGAAGTATCACCTTGCTTACCTTAGTTAGGACAGCTTCATGTTCCTCCAACTTATCATGAATATTATTAAACCTCAACTCTATCTTGAAAATTGTTGTTGCATAGCTTGGAACATGAACTCAATCTTACTCAAATCAGGCTTTTCACTATTAGAAGACATGATTTTATCCTGCAAGGAAAATGTTAGTAAAGAAAAGGACCACACAAGTATGACCTCAGGTGTTTACACTCAATACACACAAGAATGTAACACTCACACTCGTGTTTCACACAATTTAATATGGCTTTTCTCTACTAATGTTACTCACACACTCTTGCCTTTTTTCCCTCACACAACTTTTCTCTATAGGTTCTATATTGAACTCAAGACTCAATCAAAAAATCAGCTTATGGAATTAACTATCAACCAACAATAAACAAGCTGAGAAAAGATTTTAATCAAGGGAAAACAAAACAATGAAGACTCAAGAAGACTTTGCAAGACTCAATAAGGCTTAAGAAGACTCTAATGAAACTAAACCTTGAAGGAAATATGCATGTTTTGGGTGTTTAATTAGGGTAGGGTCTAGCCAAAGGTGGGTAGTTTTGTCCTTTTATATGGTAGGGTCAAAAAGGTAATTTTAGCAGTAGGGTAGAATGGTAACAATGAGTTTCAAATTAGGCAAATAAGAAATCCCAAAGCTCAGAAAGAATGACTACCTCAAGATTTTGATGAAGCACACCTCCACGAATTGCCGTTGATGTTGCACTTGCTACACACGATGTAATAAATCCCCTTTGAATTGATTTTTCTTTTCTCTTTTTTTTTCTTTTTTTTTTTTTTTCTTTTTTTTTTCTTTTACTAAAGTAAACGAACAATGAGAAAAAAAAAAAAGTCTAAATAATAAGAAGAGGTTTACTTGGGGAACAAGGCAACTTTTGAGAAAAACAAGCTAGTTTTGGTAGTAGCTTGTGTGGCAAGGAACGAGAGGGAACGGTGGTTGTGAAACAAGTAGTCTTTATGTGATGTAGAGCTTTTGAAGGTTTCTTGGTGAGCAAGAAAACCTTTGGAATTTGGTTGCTTGGAGAACAAGATAGGGTTTACTTGGTGGCTAAGTAAAGGTAGGTTATTTTAATGAAGACAATAGGTTTGAAGGACAAACAATATTAGTGGTGGCTTGGAAAAGGATTCAAGATCAAGGTTTGTCCAAGACAAGAAGACAGAAAAAAAAATGAGACTCCCACGAATTGAACTAAGCTCTGATACCAAATGATATGAACCTCACCGAAAGAAGATGAGGTTCAATGAAGAAGATGAAGAACACTTGAAGAAAAACAGTAACAAGTTAAAAATGCAGCAAAAGAAAACAAAAATTAGAAGTAAAACCAAGACCCGTTGTGTAGAAAACAAGAACCTATGGTATGGACCAAGACCGTTGCTTAGAAAAGCAAGAACCTATGGTTATATTGGTGGAAGGTAGAAGAACGCCACAAGGAAGACCTTGATAAGTTCAAGAGTTCTCAAGAGAACCAAAGAGAAGAAGTCTCTCAGTTTTATTACTAAAATCAATTGTGTTCTCCCCAAAGGGTTACATAACTATTTATAGGCAAATAGATAACTTGCAGCACAAGTAATAGGAGTCCTACTTTCCTAACTTGCAGAACAAGTAATAGAAGTCTTACAAAATCTATTATTTAAAAAGAAATTGGGCTTAAATTAAATTAAGACAATGTTCAGCCCAATAATACTTAACTAAATAAAATATGCATCTAGCCTAATTTGCATTTCGGCCCAATACTAGTGTGTCTTCAAGAAGGTTGAACTTGGCCTTGGACCGTGTTGTAGAAGACTTTATCATCCTCCATGCTCAAGCTTTGTTGGGCTTTCTCTCTAGCAATATCAATGAAACCAGCCAAGGCTTGTTGCATTATCTTTGATTTAGCTCTTGTAATTGGACCTCCATGGATACTCAAAGGATCACGATCATCAGGAACATGACTTGAGCTTTGTGAGCTTGGATCTCCATCAGCACACCTCCACGAATTCTTTGGGCCACAAGTAATGTTGCCATGTCTCCAAGGCCCTCATTGACGCGTACATCTCCTTGTCATATGTGGGATAGTTAAGTGCTGCTCCACTTAACTTCTCACTAAAGAAAGCAATTGGGCGTTTTTCCTGCATAAGCACAGCTCCAATACCTACACCTGAGGCATCGCACTCAATCTCAAAAGTTTTAGTAAAGTCAGGCAGAGATAACAAAGGAGCAGAATAAAGTTTATCTTTAAGCAAATTAAAAGCATGCTCTTGTGCAGGACCCCAATGAAATGCAACATTCTTTTTGACCACTTCGATCAAAGGTGCAGCTATAGTGCTAAAATCTCTAACGAATCGACGATAGAAACTAGCTAAACCATGGAAACTACGCACCTCAGAAACAGACTTAGGTACGCCAATCTTTAATTGCCTTTACCTTCGCATTATCAACAGAAATGCCATGTCAAGAAACGACATACCCGAGGAAAACAATCTTATCAGTGCAGAATGTACATTTCTTAAAATTGGCATACAAACTTGCATTCCTCAAAACAGTAAGAACATTCCTAAGATGCTCAACATGATCATGCTGGCTCTTACTGTATATCAAAATATCATCAAAATAGACAGCCACATACTTACCAATGAAATCACGTAAAACATGGTTCATTCAACGCATGAATGTACTGGGTGCATTAGTCAAGCCAAAAGGCATAACTAACCACTCGTAGAGACCATGTTTAGTCTTGAATGCGGTTTTCCATTCATCACCTTCTCTCATACGAACTTGGTGATATCCGCTCTTTAAATCAATTTTAGAAAACATGCATGCACCATGCAACTCATCAAGCATGTCATCTAGCCTAGGAATAGGATAGCGGTACTTTACAGTGATTTTGTTGACGGCTCGGCAGTCAACGCACATCCTCCACGTCCCATCTTTTTTTGGCACAAGCAGTACGGGCACGGCGCAAGGACTCATGCTCTCTCTCACATAACCTTTCCTCATGAGCTCCTCAACTTGCCTTTGAAGCTCCCTCGTCTCTCCGGGATTACTTCTGTAGGCTGGACGGTTAGGAATGGTAGCTCCGGGGACAAGGTCAATCATGTGCTCGATCCCACGAATCGGTGGTAATCCACTTGGGATCTCCTCAGGGAATACATCCTCGAACTCCTGCAACAATGAGACAACATCAGTAGGCAAAGTATCATGGAGTTCAGCATCAATAAAATAAGAATCTTTAAATAAGAGTAAAAGGATAGGAGACTTAGCAAGAAATGCAGTCTTCACATCTCGGGGTTTGGCATAGCAGCTCACTGTTTTGCTGTCCTTGTTTTCCTTCTTTTCTTTAGCTTGCTTCCTTTGCTCGTCATGTTGCTCCTTTAGCCTTAATTGGTCCTCGTAAATCTCCTTGGGGCTAAGGGGAGCAAGAGCGATCTTCTTGCCATCCGTAGTAAAGGAATAACGGTTAGTGTAACCGTCGTGGATGACTCTCCGATCATACTGCCACGGTCTACCCAGCAATATGTGGCTAGCTTGCATGGGCACCACGTCACACAATACCCCATCTTGATACCTTCCAATACGAAAAGGAACCAAGACTTGCTTCACCACGTTGACTTCACCACAGTCATTAATCCACTGCAACTTATATGGGTGGTGATGCTTGGTAGTGGGCAACTTTAATTTATCAACAAGGTATGTGCTAGCAACATTAGTACAACTCCCACCATCAATGATTACAGTACATACCTTGTCACTAATATGGCATCTCGTATGGAAGATGTTCTCGTGCTGTGCCTCATCCTCAAACTTCACATGAGTAGTAAGAGCACGCCTAGCAACAAGTGCTTCACCATGAGCAGCATACTCAACAACTTCTTCTTCGTCGACATCTTCTAACGCAGGCATCTCATCTTCTACACCGAGTTCAGAACCTTCACTCTCAACATCTCCATTCCCATGCATGATCATCACTCTACGGTTGGGACACTATGAGGCAATATGTCCACGACCTAAACACTTGAAACACTTAATGTCACGTGTCCTGCTCTGAGATGCTTGGGCAAGTTCAGTCTTTGGCTTTGGAGGGCCCTCAGGCTTGGGCTTAGCAAAGGTCTCTGACTTATGCGTAGGCACAGGCTTATCATCCCTATGAAAGGTGTTAGATTTCCAAACAGGAACTGAACTAGAAGTAAAACGGGATGTACCTTTCCTTTTGAGTTGCCTTTCCACTTTGATGGCCACATGCAACATCTCCTCTAAATCCATGTAATGCTGCAACTCGACTACATTGGCAATCTCACGGTTTAAGCCTTGAAGAAAACGAGCCATAGTAGCTTCTGCATCCTCCTGGATATTGGCTCGGATCATGCTTATTTCCATCTCTTTGTAATAATCCTCAACACTCTTTGAGCCCTGGGTAAGACCTTGGAGCTTCTGGTATAACTCCCTATAGTAATGAGTAGGAACAAATCTCTTCCTCATGATGCGCTTCATCTCATCCCATGTAGACACTGGAGGATCACCATATCTTCTTCGACTAGTGACTAACTGATCCCACCAAACCATAGCATACTCTGTGAACTCAATTGCTGCAAGTTTGACCTTCTTTTCTTCAGAGTAGTGGTGGCAGTCAAACACCATTTCAAGCTTCCTTTCACACTCCAAATATGCGTCAGGATCAGTCTTGCCTTGGAAAGGAGGAATCTTTAATTTTATACTGCTAAGGTTTCCATCCAGCTTCTCCTTGCCTCTATCACGGGCTCTATCAACTCGATCTCTATACCCATGGTACCTTCTATGATGTCTATCTATCCCAGACTCTTCATTCGAATCATACCCAACATTATCATCATACTCATCATTGGCAACAACCTTACTTTTTTGACGAGAAGTATCACCTTGTTGGATCTTTGCAAACCGAGCTTCATGTTGGCTCAACTTATCATGAATGTCATTGAATTTCACATCCATCCGTTGGAACTGCTGTTGCATTGCCTGAAGCAGGAATTCAATCTTTTTAAAGTCTGACTTATCTCCTTCAGAAGACATTATCAACAAGTAATATCCTCACGTGTTTACACTCCTGTTTCACTCAAGTAATTTGGCTTTTCTCTACTAATGTGTCTTCTTTTCAATAGCTTGACGAACTCTCTCATGGAGTTGCTTCACAAACTTAGCCTTCTGTTCTCTATCCAAGTTACTCTGCTCCGCACTAGGTAATGGCAACAAATCCAAAGGAGTAAGAGGATTGAAGCCATAAACAACTTCGAATGGAGAGCAACTAGTAGTGGAGTGGACACTGCGGTTATATGCAAACTCCACATGGGGCAAGCAATCTTCCCAATTCTTCAAATTTTTCTGAATAATGGACCTCAATAATGTAGACAGGGTTCGGTTGACGACCTCAGTCTGTCCATCAGTCTGGGGGTGACAAGTGGTGGAGAATAACAATTTAGTTCCCAACTTTCCCCATAATGTCTTCCAAAAGTAACTAAGGAACTTTGCATCTCGATCAGAAACAATGGTCCTTGGTACACCATGTAGACGTACTATCTCTTTGAAGAAAAGGTCAGCAACGTTGCTCGCGTCATCCGTCTTGTGGCAAGCAATGAAATGAGCCATCTTAGAGAACCTGTCAACCACAACAAAAACAGAATCTCTACCGCGTTTTGTTCGAGGCAAGCCCAAAACAAAATCCATAGAGATATCAGTCCACGGAGTAGTAGGAATGGGTAAATGAGTATATAAACCATGATTATGAACTCTAGATTTAGCTTGCCTACATGAAATGCATCTAGCACATAACCTCTCTACATCTCTCCTCATGTTAGGCCAAAAGAAATGTGCTTGCAAAACATCTAGAGTTTTCCTAACTCCAAAGTTACCCATTAATCCTCCACTATGGGCTTCTCTAACTAACAGCTCGCGCAATGAACTCCTAGGCACACATAATTTATTTTCTCTAAATAAGAACCCATCATGCCTAAAGAACTTGCCAAAACCAGATGTAGCACATGCATCATAAACATTACCAAAATCAACATCATCAGCATACTGTTCTTTGATATACTCAAATCCTAAAAGTTTAGCATCAAGAGTAGTGATAAGAGTATACCTACGAGATAACGCATCAGCTACGACGTTCTCTTTACCTTGTTTGTACTTGATCACGTACGGGAACATCTCAATGAACTCTATCCACTTGGCATGACGCTTATGCAGCTTACTCTGTCCTTTCAAATGGTTCAAGGACTCATGATCAGTGTGGATGACAAATTCTTTGGGCCACAAGTAATGTTGCCATGTCTCCAAGGCCCTCACTAACGCGTACATCTCCTTGTCATATGTGGGATAGTTAAGTGCTGCTCCACTTAACTTCTCACTAAAGAAAGCAATTGGGCGTTTTTCCTGCATAAGCACAGCTCCAATACCTACACCTGAGGCATCGCACTCAATCTCAAAAGTTTTAGTAAAGTCAGGCAGAGATAACAAAGGAGCAGAACAAAGTTTATCTTTAAGCAAATTAAAAGCATGCTCTTGTGCAGGACCCCAATGAAATGCAACATTCTTTTTGACCACTTCGATCAAAGGTGCAGCTATAGTGCTAAAATCTCTAACGAATCGAAGATAGAAACTAGCTAAACCATGGAAACTACGCACCTCAGAAACAGACTTAGGTACAGGCCAATCTTTAATTCCCTTTACCTTCTCATTATCAACAGAAATGCCATGTGAAGAAACGACATACCCAAGGAAAACAATCTTATCAGTGCAGAACGTACATTTCTTAAAATTGGCATACAAACTTGCATTCCTCAAAACAGTAAGAACATTCCTAAGATGCTCAACATGCTCATGCTGGCTCTTACTGTATATCAAAATATCATCAAAATAGACAACCACATACTTACCAATGAAATCACGTAAAACATGGTTCATTAAACGCATGAATGTACTGGGTGCATTAGTCAAGCCAAAAGGCATAACTAACCACTCGTAGAGACCATGTTTAGTCTTGAATGCGGTTTTCCATTCATCACCTTCTCTCATACGAATTTGGTGATATCCGCTCTTTAAATCAATTTTAGAAAACATGCATGCACCATGCAACTCATCAAGCATGTCATCTAGCCTAGGAATAGGATAGCGGTACTTTACAGTGATTTTGTTGACGGCTCGGCAGTCAACGCACATCCTCCACGTCCCATCTTTTTTTGGCACAAGCAGTACGGGCACGGAGCAAGGACTCATGCTCTCTCTCACATAACCTTTCCTCGTGAGCTCCTCAACTTGCCTTTGAAGCTCCCTCGTCTCCTCGGGATTACTTCTGTAGGCTGGACGGTTAGGAATGGTAGCTCCGGGGACAAGGTCAATCATGTGCTCGATCCCACGAATCGGTGGTAATCCACTTGGGATCTCCTCAGGGAATACATCCTCGAACTCCTGCAACAATGAGACAACATCAGTAGGCAAAGTATCATGGAGTTCAGCATCAATAAAATAAGAATCTTTAAATAAGAGTAAAAGGATAGGAGACTTAGCAAGAAATGCAGTCTTCACATCTCGACGTTTGGCATAGCAGCTCACTGTTTTGCTTTCCTTGTTTTCCTTCTTTTCTTTCTGTTCTTTAGCTTGCTTCCTTTGCTCATCATGTTGCTCCTTTAGCCTTAATTGGTCCTCATAAATCTCCTTGGGGCTAAGGGGAGCAAGAGCGATCTTCTTGCCATCCATAGTAAAGGAGTAACGGTTAGTGTAACCGTCATGGATGACTCTCCGATCATACTGCCACGGTCTGCCCAGCAACATGTGGCTAGCTTGCATGGGCACCACGTCACACAAAACCTCATCGTGATACCTTCCAATACGAAAAGGAACCAAGACTTGCTTCACCACGTTGACTTCACCACAGTCATTAATCCACTGCAACTTATATGGGTGGTGATGCTTGGTAGTGGGCAACTTTAATTTATCAACAAGGTATGTGCTAGCAACATTAGTACAACTCCCACCATCAATGATTACGGTACATACCTTGTCACTAATATGGCATCTCGTATGGAAGATGTTCTCGCGCTGTGCCTCATCCTCAAACTTCACATGAGTAGTAAGAGCACGCCTAGCAACAAGTGCTTCACCATGAGCAGCATACTCAACAACTTCTTCTTCGTCGACATCTTCTAACGCAGGCATCTCATCTTCTACACCGAGTTCAGAACCTTCACTCTCAACATCTCCATTCCCATGCATGATCATCACTCTACGGTTGGGACACTGTGAGGCAATATGTCCACGACCTAAACACTTGAAACACTTAATGTCACGTGTCCTGCTCTGGGATGCTTGGGCAAGTTCAGTCTTTGGCTTTGGAGGGCCCTCAGGCTTGGGCTTAGCAAAGGTCTCTGACTTATGCGTAGGCACAGGCTTATCATCCCTATGAAAGGTGTTAGATTTCCAAACAGGAACTGAACTAGAAGTAAAACGGGATGTACCTTTCCTTTTGAGTTGCCTTTCCACTTTGATGGCCACATGCAACATCTCCTCTAAATCCATGTAATGCTGCAACTCGACTACATTGGCAATCTCACGGTTTAAGCCTTGAAGAAAACGAGCCATAGTAGCTTCTACATCCTCCTGGATATTGGCTCGGATCATGGTTATTTCCATCTCTTTGTAGTAATCCTCAACACTCTTTGAGCCCTGGGTAAGACCTTGGAGCTTCTGGTATAACTCCCTGTAGTAATGAGTAGGAACAAATCTCTTCCTCATGATGCGCTTCATCTCATCCCATGTAGACACTGGAGGATCACCATATCTTCTTCGACTAGTGACTAACTGATCCCACCAAACCATAGCATACTCTGTGAACTCAATTGCTGCAAGTTTGACCTTCTTTTCTTCAGAGTAGTGGTGGCAGTCAAACACCATTTCAAGCTTCCTTTCCCACTCCAAATATGCCTCAGGATCAGTCTTGCCTTGGAAAGGAGGAATCTTTAATTTTATACTGCTAAGGTTTCCATCCAGCTTCTCCTTGCCTCTATCACGGGCTCTATCAACTCGATCTCTATACCCATGGTACCTTCTATGATGTCTATCTATCCCAGACTCTTCATTCGAATCATACCCAACATTATCATCATACTCATCATTGGCAACAACCTTACTTTTTTGACGAGAAGTATCACCTTGTTGGATCTTTGCAAACCGAGCTTCATGTTGGCTCAACTTATCATGAATGTCATTGAATTTCACACCCATCCGTTGGAACTGTTGTTGCATTGCCTGAAGCAGGAATTCAATCTTTTTAAAGTCTGACTTATCACCTTCAGAAGACATTATCAACAAGTAATATCCTCACGTGTTTACACTCCTGTTTCACTCAAGTAATTTGGCTTTTCTCTACTAATGTGTCTCACACACTCATGCCTTTTTCCCTTACTTTACCTAAACTCTATAGGTTCACAATCGCACTAGAGGCTCAATCAAAGATTCAACCTCGTAAAATCAACTAATTCACCAAGTATTGTCACCAAGAATTTTTTTTTTTGAATTCTCTTTTTTTTTTTCGATTTTTTTTTTCTTTTTTTTTTTCACAGAAAGGTGTGGCTAGGGCTAGGGTGACTCAAAGAAAGAAAGACGGAATAAAAAAAAATAAGAAAAAAATAAAAAAAATCACTAGAATGACAAAAAAATAAAAAATGGCCTAAAACTATAGGAAAACAATAGAATTCGGCCGAGATAGGGTGGGGCTAGTAAAGAAAAGCTTAACTAGGTCGTTTTCTTTCGTCGTTTTCTTTAAAACGGGTACTCGCACGCCTCCTAACTCAACCAAAATTTTCTATTTGAACAGTACTGCAACCAATATTTTTTTTTTTCGAATTCTTTTTTTTTCTTCTTCGAATTCTTTTTTTTTCTTTTTCCTTTTTTTTTAATCTGAGGGTTTGCGGCTTCCTTGAAAAGAGTAGGGGTGCGACTAGCATTGAATTAAGTGGCGGCTAGGGTTATGAAATAAGTGGCGGTTAGGGTTTTTTGTGTAATTAAAATAAGTGGTGGCTAGGGTTTTAGGGTTAAGAAATAAGTGGTGGCTAGGGTTTTTTTAGGTGTAATGAAATAAGTGGCGGCTTGGGTTTTAGGGTTATGAAACAAGTGGCGGCTAGGGTTTAGGGTTATGAAACAAGTGGCGGCTAGGGTTTAGGGTTATGAAACAGGTGGCGGCTAGGGTTTAGGGTTATGAATATAAGTGGCGGCTGGGAACACATAAACAAACCAGAAAGTGGAACGAACAAAAGAAAAAAAAATTGAAACAAAAAAAAACCAAAAAAAAAAATCGAAAAGTGAGTGACGCACAAACAAACCAGAAAATCGGAACTTGAGCTCTGAATACCAACTGATGCGTACAGACAAGACAAAACGTAGCTTGGAATTTGAAGGAGCTGACACGCAAGAAGACAGAAGCAAAGTTGATGAATGACAACTTCTGAAACCTAGACCCGAAGCCTAAAGAGACTCGAACCCAAAGGTATTGGACCTTGACCCTACGAATAAGAATTCGAGAACCTAAGGTATAGCAATGGTGGATGGTGAAGAAGGAGGCGCCACAAGGAAGAAGACCTTGATAAGCCTAGTTGAGAGGGAACCCAAGAGAAAGGCACACTCAATTTCTAAAAATTCAATTAACTGATCTCCCATCAATAGCGTTTACAAGGTATTTATAATAATACCTAGCACTTAAGCCCATAAACAAATGGGCTGGAATTAACACCAATAGAAAATAAAACTAAACCCAAATTCATGCCTAAACCTAGTTACATAAAATAAATAGTCCAAGACACAACAAGACTCAAACGTGGGCTATCCAAACACTTAGCCCATCTTATTGTTAAGCTAAAATAAGATAGTAAACCATGCTCATGTCGTTTGGGCTTCCAAGCAAGTACAGATGTCTTGGGACTCTTCATGGAAGCTTCCTTGACACTTCAATGATGCCAGAGCTTGTTGCATGAATGAGGCCAATGGATCCTTAGCATCACAAACATCACGAGCAATTGGATCTCCATCTGGATCTCCATCAGAACTTA
This sequence comes from Heritiera littoralis, assembly GCA_031772115.1. Taxonomy (NCBI): domain Eukaryota; kingdom Viridiplantae; phylum Streptophyta; class Magnoliopsida; order Malvales; family Malvaceae; genus Heritiera; species Heritiera littoralis. The sequence goes on along the minus strand of JAPDPK010000009.1, from coordinate 4,522,583 downwards.
AGGTATAGCAATGGTGGATGGTGAAGAAGGAGGCGCCACAAGAAAGAAGACCTTGATAAGCCTAGTAGAGAGGGAACCCAAGAGAAAGGCACACTCAAATTCTGAAAATTCAATTTACTGATCTGTTCATCAATAGCGTTTACAAGGTATTTATAATAATACCTAGCACTTAAGCCCATAAACAAGTGGGCTGGAATTAATACCAACAGAAAATAAGACTAAACCCAAATTCATGCCTAAACCTAGTTACATAAAAATAAATAGTCCAAGACACGACAAGACTCAAACGTGGTCTATCCAAACACTTAGCCCATCTTATTGTTAAGCTAAAATAAGACAGTAAACCATGCTCATGTCGTTTGGGCTTCCAAGCAAGTATAGATGTCTTGGGACTCTTCATGGAAGCTTCCTTGACACTTCAATGATGCCAGAGCTTGTTGCATTAATGAGGCCAGGGCTTGTTGTGTCTTCTTAGCTCGAGCACGGGTAATTGGACCTCCTTGGATGATCAATGGATCCTTAGCATCACAAACATCACGAGCAAGTGGATCTCCATTAGACAGGGCTCAATCACACCTGATTCGTGAGGCTGAGAGAGATGAGGTCTATGGCCATAGATAGCACCCTAGTTGGTTTTCAGGGGACGATGATATGATTTCACTACTAGTTATAGTGATCTAAGTCTTTATTGATAGAGCATTAGGGATTTAGCCTAGTCTCAAACCGATATGATATGCAGTTTAGAGTATGCTTTTAAATTGATATGATTTCACAGTATATGAAATGTGTTTCGATATTGTACTTGATTACACATGATATGAACAGAGAAATGTGCACGTTTTGATTTGAAATGATAGGAAAAGACATGTTTTGAATTGACATGATATGAAAAGAGAAATGTGCACGTTTGATTTGAAAACGATATGAAAAGACATGTTTTGAATTGACATGATATGAAAAGTGAAAAGACATGTTTTGAATTGACATGATATGAAAAGAGAAATGTGCACGTTTTGATTTGAAATGATATGAAAAGACATGTTTTGAATTGACATGATATGAAAAGAGAAATGTACACGTTTTAATTTGAAACGATATGAAAAGACATGTTTTGATTTGACATGATATTAAAAGAGAATTGTGCATGCTTTCAACCTTGTCTTAAAGGTAAATATGAAATGAATTGAGAATCGACGTGTTAGAACATGCTCTAAAAGTACATGAAACATGATTTGAAATGATAGTTATCTTACATAGTGAAGCTTGCATAAGTTTTGCATGCTGAGTCATAACATAACAACATTCTAACTTTATGATGTCATGATATTATACGGTACATGAACATAATACTGATATGAAGAGAATTATGACCTTACATTATCATGATCATGATTTCTCACATGAAAAGTGATATGAGTTGATGTAATACAAGAGTATAATTATTGAATGTAAAGTGACTTGATATGATATCTCAATTGAACATAATATACTATGAGATTGATGTGAGCATGAATTAATAGTATATGATATTCAAGTTATACGAGATGTATTGTTGTACGATACATTGTAGTATAAGAACAAGAAGGTTGTTAGTGATTTAATAGATTTGTTTAGAGGTTTGAACGATGGATAGATGTCGAGAACGGAGATAATGAGGTACTTCAAATTTCCTTACATCAGTACTCCAACCCTCGATCACTTACAGTCCATAAGACATGATCTTGTTATAAGTATGAGATGGTGAATTGTAATTGCAAACTTGTAGATTTTATGCATGGCAGTTAAGACAGTGTAATTCTACTCCTGCATTTATATTAGTATCTTACTGAGCCGTGGTTTTGCTCACCCTAATTAATTTCATCTCTTTTCAGATTATTAAGTTAAACTTTGCCATGACGGCTTTTGAGTGGGCCTCCGAATCTGGTATCTAGGCTTGGTACTAGCCTTTTGAGGTATACGTTCTTCATAAAACGCTTGCTTATATGTAAGACTTTAATTGATGCACAGTATATATTTTGTTAAATAAGTCGGGATGTAACTTATAACCGTTTCCTCGCTAGTGTAATATTTAAATGAAATGACTATAGTTCACCTAGATAGTATAATTGTGAAATCCCCTATTTCATGTAATTCCATTATGTTTGTAAAGTGTTTTAGCTGAAAAGAATTAAATAAATGTGAAGTTTGATGTGTAAATGATGTATGAATGATGTATGGAACCTGAGAAGAAATAAAGAGAAGTGAACGTCAATTAGTCAAAGAAATTATGTGATATCAGGAAAAGTATTGGCGTATGAGAAAAGAAACTAAAATCAGAAATTTAATTGGTAATTAAATAGATGAGTCATATGGAAGAGGAAGTAAGTTGATGGTCAAATGGTCAAATAGTCAATTAGATAGTTAATGGCTGAGATGAGGGAAGATAAAGCATGCAATTAATGCAAGAGCATGAGTCATCATCATCTCCATCATTCCACGGCAGTTTCCTTTCCAGCTCTCCCTCACGTGTTCTCCAAGTTTCCATAAGTTTCCTCCATAGCTACCTTGACAAACCACCTCATTCCTCCATCAATTCGTTAAGTTTGTTAAACAAAAATCGATCCTTGTCACTAGACTAGGTTATATCCGAAGTTTGGTAGATTGAATCCAAGTATTGGAGGAGATCTCAAATCCTGAAATTTTACTCACTAGCAAAGGTAAGAGAAGAAGATGATTCTTTCAATTATGTTTATGGTATGAAGTCATAGGAGGATAGTAGAGTATGTGTATGGAAATTGTTTAAAGGTTTGGTTTGTGATGAATTTACAGCTTTGAAGGAGTGAAAAGCTAGGGTTGGATGCACCAAGTGATTTCGTGTTCTCGAAGTAATCAAGGTAAGGAATTTAGGTAACGGACGTAAGGCGGCTATGTCCGCATGTTTTAAATATGTTTTATGTGGTTTGGAGAGAAACACCAGTTGGTTTATGCAGGAAAAGTTGCATTTTCAGACTTTACTCCTAGTGCCAATTAGGCTAGGAGCAGCCGATTGCCTTAAGTAGCAGCCGATTGCTTAGAGACAACTAAAGCGTTGTTTTTTGAAAACCGAGACAAACCAGTCAACTGCTTTTTACCTAGTAAGCATTCTGTTTCAAACCAGTCGACTGCTATAAGGGATAGTCGACTGCTTTTACAAGAAAAGCATTTTGTTTCAAAACCAGTCGACTGCCTATAAGACCAGTCGACTGTCAATTTTCTAGAAGCATTCTGTTTCAAAAACAGTCGACTGCTATATGACCAGTCGACTGCTATTCCTTAAGGAGCATTCTATTTGAAAACCAGTCGACTGCTATATGGACCAATCGACTGCCCCATGTGTTTTCAGAAATGAAAAATATCAAAATTTTAAATGAAAATAATTTCGATAAATGAAGTTATGAAGTAGCAGTCGACTGCCCTATATGAAACGAGATTTCAAAGCCTATTTGGTTTAAACACTAAAGTGTTTTCTGAAGAAGTATATGATAAATGTTTTGAGATTATGGACTACGATTATGATCATGCATCCTTATGTTTAGCTGAGAGACTCTGATCAAGTCCTCAGTCTTATGTATGTTGAGCGAGGAACCCTAGTCCGGTACTCAATACCATAGATGACACTTGACTAGTGCTCATTGTGGATTATCAAAGGCAGGAGAGAATCCTTGATCCTTTACATGGTGCACCACTGTTCTAATGCAGGATTAGAATCATATAAATGGGTATAAATGATTTATATGATTTGAATCATATAAGTGGGTATAAATGATTTATATGATGATGCAATCACTTGAACAATTGTACATATTCTCCATCTGATTTAAAGAATATGATGTATGTTTTTAAGTAAGTTTATGAAGTATGATGTTTTGAAGAAGTATAAGATGTATGATGTTTCGAAGAGATATTTGATGTATGTTTGAGAAAAGCATGTAAAGTATGCTTGCTTATACCATCTGAAAGAAGTATGCATGTTTTCAAATGATGTTTTGAAAGAAGGACATGAAGCATGCTTTATAATGATTTACATGACATTATAGAGCCAAGCAGGAAAAATGCATATTGAGGCATAGTACGCTCTTTTACATATTTTTCTTAATGTGCATAAACTCACCATTTTACGACTATTTTTCCTGCAGACTATCTGAAGTGATCCATCGCTCTCGATAGAGAAGAGCCTATTAGTCGGTCATTAAAGTTACCTTCGAGAGACACTTCCCAGTTTTCATAGAAGGTATACTTATGTACTTATGTAAAGTAACTTGTAATTCAGCTACAATACAGTACAAGTAACATTTATGTATATAAGATGTCGTGGATTTAAGTTAAAATGATATGTAAGATCCTGTGGAAACGGATGATATATATATCATTAGTCTATTTTATTAGAAATGAATTAATTACAATTGAGTTATTAAAGGTTACGCTTAAGAAGGAAAAGAATGACTGACATTGACAAATCAAATCGAATCAAGTCGTATAAGATAATAAGAAAAAAGTTGAAAATGTTAGATGGTAAGATGTAGTGATGGGGACGTCACAGATTGGTATCAGAGCGATTCGATTGGTGGTTGTCAATGTCAAGAAGCTAGAAATAGAGTATATCCCCAATTGTACTGTACTTGTCTGAATGCATATGCATAGTATAACTGTTTATAGCTATACTAAAGAGCTCAATTGTGACTATATTGACAGCATGAGCTCACGTAGAAGAGGTATAAGTAGAGGAAGAGGACAGGGTCGTGAAGAACAGCCCCCAGTACAGTCTCCTCCATCTCCACCGCATAGCCCAAACATTAGGCTAGCGAAAATGGAGAAGCATATGGAGAATATGGCCACGATGTTCACACAGTTTATGTCGAACTTCCCAAATGTGGCCACAAGTACCCCATCAGCCACACCTGTTGTTCCTCCTACACAATTACCCCCACCAGTCCCAACTACGGGAAGACGGGATCCTAAGGCCTATTATAGTGTTACATTGATTAAGGAATTCAAGAAATTGGATCCTCCTAAGTTTAAGGGGGATAGAGATCTATTGACCACAGAGAACTGGATGAAGGCGGTCATAAAGTCTTTTGAGTATATGACCTGCTCCGAAAGGGAGAAAGTAGGCCTAGCTGCTTATCTGTTGATACATGATGCCGAGCATTGGTGGCAGGCCACTCGAACAGTATTGGAGACCCGATATGATGAGGTCATGTGGGATCAGTTTGTAGAAGCTTTTAATGAGCAGTACATTTCACGCACTGATTGGAACAGGCTGAAGATCGAGTTTTTGAATTTGACTCAAGGTATGATGACGGTAAATCAGTATGAATCAAAATTTATTACCTTGAGTAGATTCGATCCAGAGGTCCTAAGAGATGAAGGACACAAGATCTACCGGTTCATAGAGGGATTGAGTCCCCTATTAGATCTAAGCTGTACCCGATGGATATTACCACATATGGAGAGGTGGTCCGTAAGGCTCAGTTGTGTGAGCAGGACTATGACCTTCACCACACTGACTTTCGAGCCAAGGGTAAGGGCAAAGAACCAATGAAGCGGAAGTCAGATGAGAAAGCCTCTAGTGATAGGTATCCATCTCGCAGAAGTAGACGATTTGAAGGAGTTTCTATAGGTAAGTAAGTGAATTAAAAGAAAACAATCCTTATTTCAATTACATGGTTATATGGAATTATATTGAAATTAGAGTTATGATGATGATGATATAGGTACTCCTAGAGCTACCCGGATCAAGATAAGTGATGAAAGATCCCGATATCCAGCAGGTAGTACCGCTAGCTCGCCAAAGAGTACAATGCAAAGATGTGAGCAATGCGGGAAGTTCCATGGATCGCAGCCATGCCGGTTGGCAAGTGGCGCATGTTTCAGATGTGGTGAGCAGGGACACATGATTAGGGATTGCCCTAAGAGAAACCAGAGGGTGCCCGAGGAATCTAATAAGACCCCTCAACCACAGCCTAAGGCCACTGTTGCCGAGAAGGGAAAGAAAGTTGTGACTCAAGGACGGGTGTTTGCTATCAAAGAAGAGTCTGCCGATGCCTCATCCAGAGTGATTAAAGGTAAGATTTTGATATAAGTGTTATAGCATTGTTTGATCCAGGCTCTACGCATTCATTTGTGTCACCCATGATTGCTATGAAAGTACCTGTTGAGCCTGAGCTTTTAGGACACTTATTGCAAATAAGCACACCTTTTAAGGAATCACAAATGACGGAAGTAGTGTATAGAAATTGTAAGTTACGGGTAGGAGAAAGAGAATCAATAGTTGACCTAATCCTACTGAATATGTATGGATTTGATGTTATTTTGGGTATGGATTGGTTAGCTAAGAACCATGTCATATTAGATTGTTATGCTAAGAGTGTAACCTTCTCTTCACCTATTAGCTATGTTGTAAATTTTGCAAGTGATTAATGCAAAAGCATATGTATTACTTAAATTGTTTGCAAGTGAAAGTAATGAAAAGTATGTATTGTCCTCTGAAGGATTTATTGCTTATGTAGAGGATGTAGATCAGAAACATCCCAAACTTCCTAAAATTCCTGTAGTTAAGGATTTTCCAGAAGTATTTCTGATATGGACCTCACCGAAAGAACATGAGGTTCGATGAAGAAGACAATGAAACCAGCCAAGGCTTGTTGCATTATCTTTGATTTAGCTCTTGCAATTGGACCTCCATGGATACTCAAAGGATCACGATCATCACGAACATGACTTGAGCTTTGTGAGCTTGGATCTCCATCATTCCCCCTCTCCTCGAAAGGATTTGTCCTCAAATCAGAATCACCTACATCAATATCAAAGGGAGAAAGATCAGAAACATTAAATGTAGCATTAACATTATACTCACCTGGAAGATCTAACTTATAAGCATTGTCATTGATCTTCTTAATCACTTGGAATGGTCCATCTCCTTGAGGTTGCAACTTGGAGTGACGCTGAGCAGGAAATCTCTCTTTACGCATATGTACCGAAACCCAATTACCAGGTTCAAAGACAACTTTCTTGCGATGCTTGTTGGCTTGAGTAGCATATTGCTCAATCCTCTTCTTAATGTTTTGACGTACCTTCTCATGTAGTTGCTTAACAAAATCAGCTTTCTTAGCTCTCTCCTCAATAGGTAGTGCTAAAAGATCCAATGGAGTGAGTGGATAACCATAGACAACTTCAAATGGAGAATAATTAGTAGTGGAATGCACACCTCTATTGTAAGCAATCTCCACATGAGGCAAACAATCTTCCCAATTCTTCAAATTCTTTTGAATAATGGACCTCAACAAAGTAGACAAAGTACGATTGACTACTTCAGTTTGACCATCGGTTTGTGGATGACAAGTAGTTGAAAACAATAGCTTTGTTCCTAACTTTCCCCATAATATTTTCCAAAAGTAGCTAAGGAACTTCACATACCGATCAGAAACAATGGTCCTCATAACACCATGTAGACGAACAATTTCCTTGAAGAATAAATCAGCAATGTTACTTGCATCATCTGTCTTGTGACAAGCAATGAAGTGAGCCATCTTAGAGAACCTGTCAACAACAACAAAAACAGAATCTCTACCTCTCTTTGTTCTTGGTAACCCCAAAACAAAGTCCATAGAAATGTCAGTCCAAGGAGCAGTAGGAATAGGGAATGAAGTATAAAGACCATGATTCATAACTCTAGACTTAGCTTGTTTACAAGTGACACATTTTTCACACAATTTTTCAACATCTAAGATGGCTCATTTCATTGTGGTTGACACAATTTTTCACACAAAACGCGGTAGAGATTCTGTTTTTGTTGTGGTTGACAGGTTCTCTAAGATGGCTCATTTCATTGCTTGCCACAAGACGGATGATGCGAGCAACGTTGCTGACCTTTTCTTCAAAGAGATAGTACGTCTACATGGTGTACCAAGGACCATTGTTTCTGATCGAGATGCAAAGTTCCTTAGTTACTTTTGGAAGACGTTATGGGGAAAGTTGGGAACTAAATTGTTATTCTCCACCACTTGTCACCCCCAGACTGATGGACAGACTGAGGTCGTCAACCGAACCCTGTCTACGTTATTGAGGTCCATTATTCAGAAAAATTTGAAGAATTGGGAAGATTGCTTGCCCCATGTGGAGTTTGCATATAACCGCAGTGTCCACTCCACTACTAGTTGCTCTCCATTCGAAGTTGTTTATGGCTTCAATCCTCTTACTCCTTTGGATTTGTTGCCATTACCTAGTGCGGAGCAGAGTAACTTGGATGGAGAACAGAAGGCTAAGTTTGTGAAGCAACTCCATGAGAGAGTTCGTCAAGCTATTGAAAAGAAGACTGAGCAGTATACCACCCAAGCAAATAAGCATCGAAAGAAAGTAGTCTTTGAGCCCGGTGATTGGGTTTGGGTGCATATGAGAAAAGAGAGGTTTCCTGTTCAGCGACGAACCAAGCTGCATCCCCGAGGAGATGGACCATTCCAAGTCATAGCGAAGATCAACGATAATGCCTACAAATTGGATCTTCCTGGTGAGTATGGTGTATCTGCTACTTTTAATGTTTCTGATCTTTCTCCCTTTTCTTTTGATGAAGGTATATGCGATTTGAGGACAAATCCTTTTGAGGAGAGGGGGAATGATGGAGATCCAGATGGAGATCCACTTGCTCGTGATGTTCGTGATGCTAAGGATCCATTGGTCATCCAAGGAGGTCCAATTACCCGAGCTCGAGCTAAGAAAATGCAACAAGCCCTGGCCTCATTCATGCAACAAGCTCTGGCATCATTGAAGTGTCAAGGAAGCTTCCATGAAGAGTCCCAAGACATCTATACTTGCTTGGAAGCCCAAACGACATGAGCATGGTTTACTATCTTATTTTAGCTTAACAATAAGATGGGCTAAGTGTTTGGATAGCCCACGTTTGAGTCTTGTTGTGTCTTGGACTATTTATTTTATGTAACTAGGTTTAGGCATGAATTTGGGTTTAGTTTTATTTTTCTATTGGTGTTAATTCCAGCCCACTTGTTTATGGGCTTAAGTGCTAGGTATTATTATAAATACCTTGTAAACGCTATTGATGGAGATCAGTTAATTGAATTTTCAGAAATTGAGTGTGCCTTTCTCTTGGGTTCCCTCTCAACTAGGCTTATCAAGGTCTTCTTCCTTGTGGCGCCTCCTTCTTCACCATCCACCATTGCTATACATTAGGTTCTCGAATTCTTATTCGTAGGGTCAAGGTCCAATACCTTTGGGTTCGAGTCTCTTTAGGCTTCGGGTCTAGGTTTCAGAAGTTGTCATTCATCAACTTTGCTTCTGTCTTCTTGCGTGTCAGCTCCTTCAAATTCCAAGCTACGTTTTGTCTTGTCCGTACGCATCACCTGTCAACAACAACAAAAACAGAATCTCTACCTCTCTTTGTTCTTGGTAACCCCAAAACAAAGTCCATAGAAATGTCAGTCCAAGGAGCAGTAGGAATAGGGAATGAAGTATAAAGACCATGATTCATAACTCTAGACTTAGCTTGTTTACAAGTGACACATTTTTCACACAATTTTTCAACATCTCTTTTCATGTTAGGCCAAAAGAAGTGATCATGCAATATATCTAAAGTTTTCTTTATTCCAAAATGTCCCATTAATCCACCACTATGGGCTTCTCTAACAAGTAATTCTCTTAAAGAACTCTTAGGCACACATAATCTATTTTCCCTAAATAAGAATCCATCATGCCTATAAAACTTTCCAAAACCAGTTTTCTCACATGCAATGAACACATTTTCAAAATCCTCATCAGTAGCATACAAGTCTTTAATATACTCAAATCCAAGTAGTTTTGCATTAAGAGTAGTGATTAGAGTATACCTTCGAGACAATGCATCCGCCACAACATTTTCTTTACCTTGTTTATATTTGATTACATATGGAAATGTCTCAATGAACTCCATCCACTTGGCATGACGCTTGTTCAACTTGCTTTGTCCTTTCAAGTGCTTCAAAGACTCATGGTCAGTGTGGATGACAAATTCCTTGGGCCATAAATAGTGTTGCCATGTTTCTAAGGCCCTCACTAATGCATACATCTCTTTATCATATGTGGGATAGTTAAGGGCAGCTCCACTTAACTTCTCACTGAAAAAAGCAATGGGGCGCTTCTCTTGCATTAAAGCAACTTCGATACCTATGCTTGAAGCATCACACTCAATCTTAATTGTTTTCTCTTTTTGCTTAACCTCATCTTCACTCACTATTTTTTTCTTACTCTCTTTTAATCTCAATTGATCCTCATCTTTCATTAGCACACTTAAAGTTTGACATGCTATATATTCCTTTCCATCCATGGGTAATTTCATACTATCCTCATCATCCTCTAATTGCAGCATAGAATCATCATCAAAATCTTCTTCATAATTGCTATCCAACTTATTATGAGCAAGATTATCACATGCATAAGAAGTATTATCTTGGTTTACCTTAGCTAGGGCAACATCGTGTTGCTCCAACTTATCATATTTAATCAACTTCGACTCTATCCTCGAAAGTTGTTGTTGCATGGCTAGGAACATGATCTCAATGTTACTCAAATCAAGCTTTTCACTATTAGAAGACATAATTGTAACCTGCAAGAAACGTTAGTAAAAGACAAGGACCTCACAAGTATGACCTCCCGTGTTTACACTCAATACACATAAGAATGTAACACTCACACTCGTGTTTCACACAATTTTAATAGGCTTTTCTCTACTAATGTTACTCACATACTCTTGCCTTTTTTTTTCCTCACACAACTTTTCTCTATAGGTTCTATATTGAACTCAAGACTCAATCAAAAATCAGCTTATGGACTTCAACTATCGACCAACAATAAACAAGCTGAGCACAAGATTTTAATCAAGGGAAAACAAAACAAAGAAGACTCAACAAGACTTTGCAAGACTCAATAAGGCTTAAGAAGACTCTAATGAAACTAAACCTTGAAAGAAATATGGGTGTTTTTTTGGGTGTTTAATTAGGGTAGGGTTTAGCCAAAGGTGGGGTAGTTTTGTCCTTTTATGTGGTAGGGTCAAAAAGGTAATTTTAGGCAGTAGGGTAGAATGGTAGCCAAAGGTGGGTAGTTTTGTCCTTTTATGTGGTAGGGTCAAAAAGGTAATTTTAGGCAGTAGGGTAGAATGGTAACAATGAATTTTCCAATTAGGCAAATAAAAAAATCTCAAAGCTCAAGAAGGAGTGACTACCTCAAGATTTTGATGAAGCACACCTCCACGAATTGCCTTTGATGTTGCACTTGCTACACGATGTAATAAATTCCCTCTTGAATTGATTTTTCTTTTTTCTTTTTTTTTTCTTTTCTTTTTTTTCTCTTTTTTTTCTGTTTTTTTATATTTTACTAAAGTAAACGAACAATGAAGAAAAAAAAGTCTAAATAATAAGAAGAGGTTTACTTGGGGAACAAGGCAACTTTTTTGACAAAAACAAGCTAGATTTGGTAGCAGCTTGTGTGGCAAGGAATGAGAGGGAACGGTGGCTTGTGAAACAAGTAGTCTTTATGTAATGTAGAGCTTTTGAAGGTTTCTTGGTGAGCAAGAAAACCTTTGGGATTTGGTTGCTTGGAGAACAAGATAGGGTTTACTTGGTAGCTAAGTAAAGAAAATAGGTTTGAGGGACAAACAATATTAGTGGTGGCTTGGAAAAGGATTTAAGATCAAGGTTTGTCCAAGACAAGAAGACAAACAAAAAAAAACAAAAACGAGACTCTCACGAATTGAACCCAAGACAAGAAGACAAACAAAAAAAAACAAAAACGAGACTCCCACGAATTGAACCTAAGCTCTGATACCAAATGATATGGACCTCACCGAAAGAAGATGAGGTTCAATGAAGAACATGAAGAACACTTGAAGAAAAACAAGAACAAGTTAAAAACGCAGCAAAAGAAAACAAAAATTAGAGATAAAACCAAGACCCGTTGTGTAGAAAGACAAGAACCTATGGTATTGGACCAAGACCCGTTGCTTAGAAAAGCAAGAACCTATGGTATATATTGGTGGAAGGTAGAAGAACGCCACAAGGAAGACCTTGATAAGTTCAAGAGTTCTCAAGAGAACCAAAGAGAAGAAGTCTCTCAATTTTATTACTAAAATCAATTGTATTCTCCCCAAAGGGTTACATAACTATTTATAGGCAAATAGATAACTTGCAACACAAGTAATAGGAATCCTACTTTCCTAACTTGCAGAATAGGAAATAGCAAACTTGCAGAACAAGCAATAGAAATCCTACTCTAGAAATCCTACTCTCCTAACTTGCAGAAAAAGTAATAGAAGTCTTACAAAATCTATTATTTAAAAAGGAATTGGGCTTAAATTAAATTAAGACAATGTTCAGCCCAATAATACTTAACTAAATAAAATATGCATCTAGCCTAATTTGCATTTCGGCCCAATACTTGTGTGTCTTCAAGAAGGTTGAACTTGGGCTTGGACCATGTTGTAGAAGACTTTATCATCCTCCATGCTCAAGCTTTGTTGGGCTTTCTCTCTTGCAATATCAATGAAACCAGCCAAGGCTTGTTGCATTATCTTTGATTTAGCTCTTGCAATTGGACCTCCATGGATACTCAAAGGATCACGATCATCACGAACATGACTTGAGCTTTGTGAGCTTGGATCTCCATCACTATTGGTGTTAATTCCAGCCCACTTGTTTATGGGCTTAAGTGCTAGGTATTATTATAAATACCTTGTAAACGCTATTGATGGGGAGATCAGTTAATTGAATTTTCAGAAATTGAGTATGCCTTTCTCTTGGGTTCCCTCTCAACTAGGCTTATCAAGGTCTTCTTCCTTGTGGCGCCTCCTTCTTCACCATCCACCATTGCTATACCTTAGGTTCTCGAATTCTTATTCGTAGGGTCAAGGTCCAATACCTTTGGGTTCGAGTCTCTTTAGGCTTCGGGTCTAGGTTTCAGAAGTTGTCATTGATCAACTTTGCTTCTGTCTTCTTGCGTGTCAGCTCCTTCAAATTCCAAGCTACGTTTTGTCTTGTCCGTACGCATCAAGGAGTGCTCTTAATACCCATGTGAAGTTTGAAGATGAGGCACAGCACGAGAACATCTTCCATACGAGATGCCATATTAGTGACAAGGTATGTATTGTAATCATTGATGGTGGGAGATGTACTAATGTTGGTAGCACATACCTTGTTGATAAGTTAAAGTTGCCCCTTACCAAGCATCACCACCCATATAAGTTGCAGTGGATTAATGATTGTGGTGAAGTCAACGTGGTGAAGCAAGTCTTGGTTCCTTTTCGTATTTGAAGGTATCATGATGAGGTGTTGTGTGACGTGGTGCCCATGCAAGCTAGCCACCTATTGCTGGGTAGACCGTGGCAGTATGGTCAGAGAGTCATCCACGACGGTTACGCTAACCGTTACTCCTTTACTGATGCGCACGGACAGGAGAACTCGTAGGTTGGAGTTTGAAGGAACTGAAACGCAACTGGATAGAAGCAAAAGACGATGAAGGATACCTTATGAAACCTAGACCCAAAGCCTAAAGAGACTCGAACCCAAGGTATTGGACCTTGACCCTACGAATAAGAATTCGAGAACCTAAGGTATAGCAATGGTGGATGGTGAAGAAGGAGGCGCCACAAGGAAGAAGACCTTGATAAGCCTAGTTGAGAGGGAACCCAAGAGAAAGGCACACTCAATTTCTGAAAATTCAATTAACTGATCTCCATCAATAGCGTTTACAAGGTATTTATAATAATACCTAGCACTTAAGCCCATAAACAAGTGGGCTGGAATTAACACCAATAGAAAATAAAACTAAACCCAAATTCATGCCTAAACCTAGTTACATAAAATAAATAGTCCAAGACACAACAAGACTCAAACGTGGGCTATCCAAACACTTAGCCCATCTTATTGTTAAGCTAAAATAAGATAGTAAACCATGCTCATGTCGTTTGGGCTTCCAAGCAAGTATAGATGTCTTGGGACTCTTCATGGAAGCTTCCTTGACACTTCAATGATGCCAGAGCTTGTTGCATGAATGAGGCCAGGGCTTGTTGCATTTTCTTAGCTCGAGCTCGGGTAATTGGACCTCCTTGGATGACCAATGGATCCTTAGCATCACGAACATCACGAGCAAGTGGATCTCCATCTGGATCTCCATCATTCCCCCTCTCCTCAAAAGGATTTGTCCTCAAATCGCATATACCTTCATCAAAAGAAAAGGGAGAAAGATCAGAAACATTAAAAGTAGCAGATACACCATACTCACCAGGAAGATCCAATTTGTAGGCATTATCGTTGATCTTCGCTATGACTTGGAATGGTCCATCTCCTCGGGGATGCAGCTTGGTTCGTCGCTGAACAGGAAACCTCTCCTTTCTCATATGCACCCAAACCCAATCACCAGGCTCAAAGACTACTTTCTTTCGATGCTTATTTGCTTGGGTGGTATACTGCTCAGTCTTCTTTTCAATAGCTTGACGAACTCTCTCATGGAGTTGCTTCACAAACTTAGCCTTCTGTTCTCCATCCAAGTTACTCTGCTCCGCACTAGGTAATGGCAACAAATCCAAAGGAGTAAGAGGATTGAAGCCATAAACAACTTCGAATGGAGAGCAACTAGTAGTGGAGTGGACACTGCGGTTATATGCAAACTCCACATGGGGCAAGCAATCTTCCCAATTCTTCAAATTTTTCTGAATAATGGACCTCAATAATGTAGACAGGGTTCGGTTGACGACCTCAGTCTGTCCATCAGTCTGGGGGTGACAAGTGGTGGAGAATAACAATTTAGTTCCCAACTTTCCCCATAACGTCTTCCAAAAGTAACTAAGGAACTTTGCATCTCGATCAGAAACAATGGTCCTTGGTACACCATGTAGACGTACTATCTCTTTGAAGAAAAGGTCAGCAACGTTGCTCGCATCATCCGTCTTGTGGCAAGCAATGAAATGAGCCATCTTAGAGAACCTGTCAACCACAACAAAAACAGAATCTCTACCGCGTTTTGTTCGAGGCAAGCCCAAAACAAAATCCATAGAGATATCAGTCCACGGAGTAGTAGGAATGGGTAAAGGAGTATATAAACCATGATTATGAACTCTAGATTTAGCTTGCCTACATGAAATGCATCTAGCACATAACCTCTCTACATCCTCCTCATGTTAGGCCAAAAGAAATGTGCTTGCAAAACATCTAGAGTTTTCCTAACTCCAAAGTGACCCATTAATCCTCCACTATGGGCTTCTCTAACTAACAGCTCGCGCAATGAACTCCTAGGCACACATAATTTATTTTCTCTAAATAAGAACCCATCATGCCTAAAGAACTTGCCAAAACCAGATGTAGCACATGCATCATAAACATTACCAAAATCAACATCATCAGCATACTGTTCTTTGATATACTCAAATCCTAAAAGTTTAGCATCAAGAGTAGTGATAAGAGTATACCTACGAGATAACGCATCAGCTACGACGTTCTCTTTACCTTGTTTGTACTTGATCACGTACGGGAACATCTCAATGAACTCTATCCACTTGGCATGACGCTTATGCAGCTTACTCTGTCCTTTCAAATGCTTCAAGGACTCATGATCAGTGTGGATGACAAATTCTTTGGGCCACAAGTAATGTTGCCATGTCTCCAAGGCCCTCACTAACGCGTACATCTCCTTGTCATATGTGGGATAGTTAAGTGCTGCTCCACTTAACTTCTCACTAAAGAAAGCAATTGGGCGTTTTTCCTGCATAAGCACAGCTCCAATACCTACACCTGAGGCATCGCACTCAATCTCAAAAGTTTTAGTAAAGTCAGGCAGAGATAACAAAGGAGCAGAACAAAGTTTATCTTTAAGCAAATTAAAAGCATGCTCTTGTGCAGGACCCCAATGAAATGCAACATTCTTTTTGACCACTTCGATCAAAGGTGCAGCTATAGTGCTAAAATCTCTAACGAATCGACGATAGAAACTAGCTAAACCATGGAAACTACGCACCTCAGAAACAGACTTAGGTACAGGCCATCTTTAATTGCCTTTACCTTCTCATATCAACAGAAATGCCATGTGAAGAAACGACATACCCAAGAAAAACAACCTTATCAGTGCAGAATGTACATTTCTAAAATTGGCATACAAACTTGCATTCCTCAAAACAGTAAGAACATTCCTAAGATGCTCAACATGCTCATGCTGGCTCTTACTGTATATCAAAATATCATCAAAATAGACAACCACATACTTACCAATGAAATCACGTAAAACATGGTTCATTAAACGCATGAATGTACTAGGGCATTAGTCAAGCCAAAAGGCATAACTAACCACTCGTAGAGACCATGTTTAGTCTTGAATGCGTTTTCCATTCATCACCTTCTCTCATACGAATTTGGTGATATCCGCTCTTTAAATCAATTTTAGAAAACATGCATGCACCATGCAACTCATCAAGCATGTCATCTAGCCTAGGAATAGGATAGCGGTACTTTACAGTGATTTTGTTGACGGCTCGGCAGTCAACGCACATCCTCCACGTCCCATCTTTTTTTGGCACAAGCAGTACGGGCACGGCGCATGGACTCATGCTCTCTCTCACATAACCTTTCCTCATGAGCTCCTCAACTTGCCTTTGAAGCTCCTTCGTCTCCTCGGATTACTTCTGTAGGCTGGACGGTTAGGAATGGTAGCTCCGGGGACAAGGTCAATCATGCTCGATCCCACGAATCGGTGGTAATCCACTTGGGATCTCCTCAGGGAATACATCCTCGAACTCCTGCAACAATGAGACAACATCAGTAGGCAAAGTATCATGGAGTTCAGCATCAATAAAATAAGAATCTTTAAATAAGAGTAAAAGGATAGGAGACTTAGCAAGAAATGCAGTCTTCACATCTCGGGGTTTGGCATAGCAGCTCACTGTTTTGCTTTCCTTGTTTTCCTTCTTTTCTTTCTTTTCGTTACCTTGCTTCCTTTGCTCGTCATGTTGCTCCTTTAGCCTTAATTGGTCCTCATAAATCTCCTTAGGGCTAAGGGGAGCAAGAGCGATCTTCTTGCCATCCATAGTAAAGGAGTAACGGTTAGTGTAACCGTCGTGGATGACTCTCCGATCATACTGCCACGGTCTACCTAGCAATAGGTGGCTAGCTTGCATGGGCACCACGTCACACAACACCTCATCGTGATACCTTCCAATACGAAACGGAACCAAGACTTGCTTCACCACGTTGACTTCACCACAGTCATTAATCCACTGCAACTTATATGGGTGGTGATGCTTGGTAGTGGGCAACTTTAACTTATCAACAAGGTATGTGCTAGCAACATTAGTACAACTCCCACCATCAATGATTACAGTACATACCTTGTCACTAATATGGCATCTCGTATGGAAGATGTTCTCGCGCTGTGCCTCATCCTCAAACTTCACATGAGTAGTAAGAGCACGCCTAGCAACAAGTGCTTCACCATGAGCAGCATACTCAACAACTTCTTCTTCGTCGATATCTTCTAACGCAGGCATCTCATCTTCTACACCGAGTTCAGAACCTTCACTCTCAACATCTCCATTCCCATGCATGATCATCACTCTGCGGTTGGGACACTGTGAGGCAATATGTCCACGACCTAAACACTTGAAACATTTAATGTCACGTGTCCTGCTCTGGGATGCTTGGGCAGGTTCAGTCTTGGGCTTTGGAGGGCCCTCAGGCTTGGGCTTAGCAAAGCTCTCTGACTTATGCGTAGGCACAGGCTTATCATCCCTATGAAAGGTGTTAGATTTCCAAACAGGAACTGAACTAGAAGTAAAACGGGATGTACCTTTCCTTTTGAGTTGCCTTTCCACTTTGATGGCCACATGCAACATCTCCTCTAAATCCATGTAATGCTGCAACTCAACTACATTGGCAATCTCACGGTTTAAGCCTTGAAGAAAACGAGCCATAGTAGCTTCTGCATCCTCCTGGATATTGGCTCGGATCATGGTTATTTCCATCTCTTTGTAGTAA
Source organism: Heritiera littoralis (assembly GCA_031772115.1). Lineage (NCBI taxonomy): Eukaryota > Viridiplantae > Streptophyta > Magnoliopsida > Malvales > Malvaceae > Heritiera > Heritiera littoralis. The sequence goes on along the minus strand of JAPDPK010000009.1, from coordinate 4,504,569 downwards.
TCCTCAACACTCTTTGAGCCCTGGGTAAGACCTTGGAGCTTCTGGTATAACTCCCTGTAGTAATGAGTAGGAACGAATCTCTTCCTCATGATGCGCTTCATCTCATCCCATGTAGACACTGGAGGATCACCATATCTTCTTCGACTAGTGACTAACTGATCCCACCAAACCATAGCATACTCTGTGAACTCAATTGCTGCAAGTTTGACCTTCTTTTCTTCAGAGTAGTGGTGGCAGTCAAACACCATTTCAAGCTTCCTTTCCCACTCCAAATATGCCTCAGGATCATTCTTGCCTTGGAAAGGAGGAATCTTTAATTTTATACTGCTAAGGTTTCCATCCAGCTTCTCCTTGCCTCTATCACGGGCTCTATCAACTCGATCTCTATACCCATGGTACCTTCTATGATGTCTATCTATCCCAGACTCTTCATTCGAATCATACCCAACATTATCATCATACTCATCATTGGCAACAACCTTACTTTTTTGACGAGAAGTATCACCTTGTTGGATCTTTGCAAACCGAGCTTCATGTTGGTTCAACTTATCATGAATGTCATTGAATTTCACATCCATCCGTTGGAACTGTTGTTGCATTGCCTGAAGCAGGAATTCAATCTTTTTAAAGTCTGACTTATCACCTTCAGAAGACATTGTCAACAAGTAATATCCTCACGTGTTTACACTCGTGTTTCACTCAAGTAATTTGGCTTTTCTCTACTAATGTCTCTCACACACTCGTGCCTTTTTCCCTTACTCTACCTTAACTCTATAGGTTCACAATCACACTAGAGACTCAGTCAAAGATTCAACCTCGTAAAATCAACTAATTCACCAAGTATTGTCACCAAGATTTTTTTTTTTTAATTCTCTTTTTTTTTCTTTTTTTTTTTTCACAGAAAGGTGTGGCTAGGGCTAGGGTGACTCAAAGAAAGAAAGAATAAAACAATAAAAAAAAAATCACTAGAATGACAAAAAAAATAAAAAATGGCCTAAAACTATAGGAAAACGATGGAATTTGGCCAAGATAGGGTGGGGCTAGTGAAGCAAAGCTTGACTAGGTCATTTTCTTTCGTCGTTTTCTTTAAAACGGGTACTCGCACGCCTCCTAACTCAACCAAAACTTCTGTATAAACAGTACCGCAAATTTTTTTTTTCTTTTTTTTTTCCTTTTTTTTTTTCGAATTCTTTTCTTCTTTTTTTTGTTTTTCGAATTCTTTTCTTCTTCTTTTTTTTTTGAATTCTTTTCTTCTTCTTTTTTTTTTTTAACTCTAAGTGTTGCGGTTTCCTTGAAAGAGTAGGGGTGCGACTAGCGTTGAATTAAGTGGTGGCTAGGGTTATGAAATAAGTGGCGGCTAGGTTTTTTTGTGTAATGAAATAAGTGGTGGCTAGGGTTTTAGGGTTAAGAAATAAGTGGTGGCGGCTAGGGTTTTAGGGGTAAGAAACAAGTGGCGGCTAGGGTTTTAGGGTTATGAAATAAGTGGCGGCTAGGGTTTTTTGTGTAATGAAATAAGTGGTGGCTAGGGTTTAGGGTTAAGAAATAAGTGGTGGCGGCTAGGGTTTTAGGGGTAAGAAACAAGTGGCGGCTAGGGTTTTAGGGTTATGAAATAAGTGGCGGCTAGGGTTTTTTTTGTGTAATGAAATAAGTGGTGGCTAGGGTTTTAGGGTTAAGAAATAAGTGGTGGCGGCTAGGGTTTTAGGGTTAAGAAACAAGTGGCGGCTAGGGTTTAGGGTTATGAAATAAGTGGCGGCTGGGAACACACAAACAAACCAGAAAGTGGAACGAACAAAAGAAAAGAAAAAAAAATTGAAACAAAAAAAAAAAAATCGAAAAGTGAGTGACGCACAAACAAACCAGAAAATCGGAACTTGAGCTCTGAATACCAACTGATGCGCACGGACAGGAGAACTCGTAGGTTGGAGTTTGAAGGAACTGAAACGCAACTGGATAGAAGCAAAAGACGATGAAGGATACCTTATGAAACCTAGACCCAAAGCCTAAAGAGACTCGAACCCAAGGTATTGGACCTTGACCCTACGAATAAGAATTCGAGAACCTAAGGTATAGCAATGGTGGATGGTGAAGAAGGAGGCGCCACAAGGAAGAAGACCTTGATAAGCCTAGTTGAGAGGGAACCCAAGAGAAAGGCACACTCAATTTCTGAAAATTCAATTAACTGATCTCCATCAATAGCGTTTACAAGGTATTTATAATAATACCTAGCACTTAAGCCCATAAACAAGTGGGCTGGAATTAACACCAATAGAAAAATAAAACTAAACCCAAATTCATGCCTAAACCTAGTTACATAAAATAAATAGTCCAAGACACAACAAGACTCAAACGTGGGCTATCCAAACACTTAGCCCATCTTATTGTTAAGCTAAAATACGATAGTAAACCATGCTCATGTCGTTTGGGCTTCCAAGCAAGTATAGATGTCTTGGGACTCTTCATGGAAGCTTCCTTGACACTTCAATGATGCCAGAGCTTGTTGCATGAATGAGGCCAGGGCTTGTTGCATTTTCTTAGCTCGAGCTCGGGTAATTGGACCTCCTTGGATGACCAATGGATCCTTAGCATCACGAACATCACGAGCAAGTGGATCTCCATCTGGATCTCCATCATTTACCATGGATGGCAAGAAGATCGCTCTTGCTCCCCTTAGCCCCAAGGAGATTTATGAGGACCAATTAAGGCTAAAGGAGCAACATGACAAGCAAAGGAAGCAAGCTAAAGAAAAGAAGGAAAACAAGGAAAGCAAAACAGTGAGCAGCTATGCCAAATCCCGAGATGTGAAGACTGCATTTCTTGCTAAGTCTCCTATCCTTTTACTCTTATTTAAAGATTCTTATTTTATTGATGCAGAACTCCATGATACTTTGCCTACTGATGTTGTCTCATTGTTACAGGAGTTCGAGGATGTATTCCCTGAGGAGATCCCAAGTGGATTACCACCGATTCGTGGGATCGAGCACATGATTGACCTTGTCCCCGGAGCTACCATTCCTAACCGTCCAGCCTACAGAAGTAATCCCGAGGAGACGAAGGAGCTTCAAAGGCAAGTTGAGGAGCTCATGAGGAAAGGTTATGTGAGAGAGAGCATGAGTCCATGCGCCGTGCCCGTACTGCTTGTGCCAAAAAAAGATGGGACGTGGAGGATGTGCGTTGACTGCCGAGCCGTCAACAAAATCACTGTAAAGTATCGCTATCCTATTCCTAGGCTCGATGACATGTTTGATGAGTTGCATGGTGCATGCATGTTTTCTAAAATTTATTTAAAGAGCGGATATCACCAAATTCGTATGAGAGAAGGTGATGAATGGAAAACCACATTCAAGACTAAACATGGTCTCTACGAGTGGTTAGTTATGCCTTTTGGCTTGACTAATGCACCCAGTACATTCATGTGTTTAATGAACCATGTTTTACATGATTTCATTGGTAAGTATGTGGTTGTCTATTTTGATGATATTTTGATATACAGTAAGAGCCAGCATGAGCATGTTGAGTATCTTCGGAATGTTCTTACTGTTTTGAGGAATGCAAGTTTGTATGCCAATTTTAAGAAATGTACATTCTGCACTGATAAGATTGTTTTTCTTGGGTATGTCGTTTCTTCACATGGCATTTCTGTTGATAATGAGAAGGTAAAGGCAATTAAAGATTGGCCTGTACCTAAGTCTGTTTCTGAGGTGCGTAGTTTCCATGGTTTAGCAAGTTTCTATCGTCGATTCGTTAGAGATTTTAGCACTATAGCTGCACCTTTGATCAAAGTGGTCAAAAAGAATGTTGCATTTCATTGGGGTCCTGCACAAGAGCATGCTTTTAATTTGCTTAAGGATAAACTTTGTTCTGCTCCTTTGTTATCTCTGCCTGACTTTACTAAAACTTTTGAGATTGAGTGCGATGCCTCAGGTGTAGGTATTGGAGCTATGCTTATGCAGGAAAAACGCCCAATTGCTTTCTTTAGTGAGAAGTTAAGTGGAGCAGCACTTAACTATCCCACATATGACAAGGAGATGTACGCGTTAGTGAGGGCCTTGGAGACATGGCAACATTACTTATGGCCCAAAGAATTTGTCATCCACACTGATCATGAGTCCTTGAAGCATTTGAAAGGACAGAGTAAGCTGCATAAGTGTCATGCCAAGTGGATAGAGTTCATTGAGATGTTCCCATATGTGATCAAGTACAAACAAGGTAAAGAGAACGTCGTTGCTGATGCGTTATCTCGTAGGTATACTGTTATCACTACTCTTGATTCTAAACTTTTAGGATTTGAGTATATCAAGGAACAGTATGCTGATGATGTTGATTTTGGTAATGTTTATGATGCATGTGCTACATCTGGCTTTGGCAAGTTCTTTAGGCACGATGGGTTCTTATTTAGAGAAAATAAATTATGTGTGCCTCGGAGTTCATTGCGCGAGCTGTTAGTTAGAGAAGCCCATAGTGGGGGATTAATGGGTCACTTCGGGGTTAGGAAAACTCTAGCTGTTTTGCAGGAACATTTCTTTTGGCCTAACATGAGGAGAGACGTAGAGAGATTATGTGATAGATGCATTTCATGTAGGCAAGCTAAATCTAGAGTTCATAATCATGGTTTATATACTCCTTTACCCATTCCTACTACCCCGTGGACTGATATCTCTATGGATTTTGTTTTGGGCTTGCCTAAAACAAAACGCGGTAGAGATTCTATTTTTGTTGTGGTTGACAGGTTCTCTAAGATGGCTCATTTCATCATTTGCAACAAGACGGATGATGCGAGGAACGTTGCTGACCTTTTCTTCAAAGAGATCGTACGTCTACATGGTGTACCAAGGACCATTGTTTCTGATCAAGATGCCAAGTTCCTTAGTTACTTTTGGAAGACGTTATGGGGAAAGTTGGGAACTAAATTGTTATTCTCCACCACTTGTCACCCACAGACTGATGGACAGACTGAGGTCGTCAACCGAACCCTATCTACATTATTGAGGTCCATTATTCAGAAGAATTTGAAGAATTGGGAAGATTGCTTGCCGCATGTGGAGTTTGCATATAACCGCAGTGTTCACTGCACTACGAGTTGCTCTCCATTCGAAGTTGTTTTCCTTTTACTCCCTTGGATTTGTTGCCATTACCTAGTGCTGAACAGAGTAACTTGGATGGAGAGCAGAAAGCTAAGTTTGTGAAGCAACTCCATGAGAGAGTACGTCAAGCTATTGAAAAGAAGACTGAGCAGTATACCACCCAAGCAAATAAGCATCGAAAGAAAGTAGTCTTTGAGCCTGGTGATTGGGTTTGGGTGCATATGAGAAAGGAGAGGTTTCCTGTTCAGCGACGAACCAAGCTGCATCCCCGAGGAGATGGACCATTCCAAGTCATAGAGAAGATCAACGATAATGCCTACAAATTGGATCTTCCTGGTGAGTATGGTATATCTGCTACTTTTAATGTTTCTGATCTTTCTCCCTTTTCTTTTGATGAAGATATATGCGATTTGAGGACAAATCCTTTTGAGGAGAGAGGGAATGATGGAGATCCACTTGCGCGTGATGTTCGTGATGCTAAGGATCCATTGGTCATCCAAGGAGGTCCAATTACCCGAGCTCGAGTTAAGAAGACGCAACAAGCCCTGGCCTCATTAATGCAACAAGCTCTAGCATCATTGAAGTGTCAAGGAAGCTTACATGAAGAGTCCCAAGACATCTATACTTGCTTGGAATCCCAAACGACATGAGCATGGTTTACTATCTTATTTTAGCTTAACAATAAGATGGGCTAAGTGTTTGGATAGCCCACGTTTGAGTCTTGTTATGTCTTGGACTATTTATTTTATGTAACTAGGTTTAGGCATGAATTTGGGTTTAGTCTTATTTTCTGTTGGTGTTAATTCCAGCCCACTTGTTTATAGGCTTAAGTGCTAGGTATTATTATAAATACCTTGTAAACACTATTGACGGACAGATCAGTAAATTGAATTTTTAGAATTTGAGTGTGCCTTTCTCTTGGGTTCCCTCTCTACTAGGCTTATCAAGGTCTTCTTCCTTATGGCACCTCCTTCTTCACCATCCACCATTGCTATACCTTAGGTTCTCAAATTCTTATTCGTAGGGTCAAGGTCCAATACCTTTGGGTTCGAGTCTCTTTAGGCTTCGGGTCTAGGTTTCAGAAGTTGTCATTCATCAACTTTGTTTCTGTTCTTTGCGTTTTCAGCTCTTTCAATTTCCAGGCTACGTTTCCTCTTGTCCGTGCCCATCATTTGCCCACTACAAAACATCCCAAACCATACAAACTTCAATGGCTCAATAATTGTGGAGAAGTAAATGTGACCAAGCAAGTATTGGTGCCATTTTCAATTGGAAGGTACAATGATAAAGTGTTGTGTGATGTTGTGCCTATGCATGCTGGCCATTTGCTTTTAGGAAGACCATGGCAATTTGATAGACGTGTCATACATGATGGATTCACAAACCATTATTCATTTACCATGGATGGTAAGAAATTTACACTTGCACCCTTGAGTCCTAAGGAGATTTATGAGGATCAGTTGAGGTTGAAAGAGCAAAATGAATCACAACAAAGGTTAAAGAATCTAGACAAAGGCAAAGATATTGCAAAGAAAGAAAGAAAGGATGTGAGCTTCTATGCAAAGCAAAGTGATGTAAAGGCTGCTTTTCTAGCTAAGTGCCCAATCTTTTTGTTTTTATATAAAGAATCTTGTTTTAGTTCTAATGATCTTAAATCTTCTTTGCCTACTAATGTTGTGTCTCTTTTGAAGGAATTTGGAGATATATTCCCCGAGGAGATTCCAAATGGTTTGCCACCTATTAGGGGAATTGAGCATCAAATAGACCTTGTTCCTGGAGCTGCCATTCCCAACAGACCTGCCTATAGAAGTAATCCCGAGGAGACAAAGGAGCTTCAAAGGCAAGTTGACGAGCTCATGAAGAAAGGCTACGTTAGAGAGAGCATGAGTCCATGTGCTGTTCCTGTGTTACTTGTTCCTAAGAAGGATGGGACGTGGAGGATGTGTGTTGATTGTCGTGCCATCAACAAAATCATTGTAAAGTATCACTATCCCTGATGGAGATCCACTTGCTCGTGATGTTCGTGATGCTAAGGATCCATTGGTCATCCAAGGAGGTCCAATTACCCGAGCTCGAGCTAAGAAAATGCAACAAGCCCTGGCCTCATTCATGCAACAAGCTCTGGCATCATTGAAGTGTCAAGGAAGCTTCCATGAAGAGTCCCAAGACATCTATACTTGCTTGGAAGCCCAAACGACATGAGCATGGTTTACTATCTTATTTTAGCTTAACAATAGGATGGGCTAAGTGTTTGGATAGCCCACGTTTGAGTCTTGTTATGTCTTGAACTATTTATTTTATGTAACTAGGTTTAGGCATGAATTTGGGTTTAGTTTTTATTTTCTATTGGTGTAATTCCAGCCCACTTGTTTATGGGCTTAAGTGCTAGGTATTATTATAAATACCTTGTAAACGTTATTGATGAGAGATCAGTTAATTGAATTTTCAGAAATTGAGTGTGCCTTTCTCTTGGGTTCCCTCTCAACTAGGCTTATCAAGGTCTTCTTCCTTGTGGCGCCTCCTTCTTCACCATCCACCATTGCTATGCCTTAGGTTCTCGAATTCTTATTCGTAGGGTCAAGGTCCAATACCTTGGGTTCGAGTCTCTTTAGGCTTTGGGTCTAGGTTTCATAAGGTATCCTTCATCGTCTTTTGCTTCTATCCAGTTGCGTTTCAGTTCCTTCAAACTCCAACCTACGAGTTCTCCTGTCCGTGCGCATCAGTTGGTATTCAGAGCTCAAGTTCCGATTTTCTGGTTTGTTTGTGCGTCACTCACTTTTCGATTTTTTTTTTGTTTCAATTTTTTTTTCTTTTCTTTTGTTCGTTCCACTTTCTGGTTTGTTTGTGTGTTCCCAGCCGCCACTTATTTCATAACCCTAAACCCTAGCCGCCACTTGTTTCTTAACCCTAAAACCCTAGCCGCCACCACTTATTTCTTAACCCTAAAACCCTAGCCACCACTTATTTCATTACACAAAAAAAACCCTAGCCGCCACTTATTTCATAACCCTAAAACCCTAGCCGCCACTTATTTCATTACACAAAAAACCCTAGCCGCCACTTATTTCATAACCCTAGCCACCACTTAATTCAACGCTAGTCGCACCCCTACTCTTTCAAGGAAACCGCAACACTCAGAGTTAAAAAAAAAAGAAGAAGAAAAGAATTCAAAAAAAAAAGAAGAAGAAATGATGGAGATCCAAGCTCACAAAGCTCAAGTCAGGTTCGTGATGATCGTGATCCTTTGAGTATCCATAGAGGTCCAATTACAAGAGCTAAATCAAAGATAATGCAACAAGCCTTGGCTGGTTTCATTGATATTGCTAGAGAGAAAGCCCAACAAAGCTTGAGCACGGAGGATGATAAAGTTTCTACAACATGATCCAAGCCCAAGTTCAACCTTCTTGAAGACACAAGTATTGGGCCGAAAAGCAAATTAGGCTAGATGCATATTTTATTTAGTTAAGTATTATTGGGCTGAACATTGTCTTAATTTAATTTAAGCCCAATTCCTTTTTAAATAATAGATTTTGTAAGACTTCTATTACTTGTTCTGCAAGTTAGGAGAGTAGGATTCCTATTGCTTGTGCTGCAAGTTATCTATTTACCTATAAATAGTTATGTAACCCTTTGGGGAGAACACAATTGATTTTAGTAATAAAATTGAGAGACTTCTTCTTTTTGGTTCTCTTGAGAACTCTTGAACTTATCAAGGTCTTCCTTGTGGCGTTCTTCTACCTTCCACCAATATATACCATAGGTTCTTGCTTTTCTAAGCAACGGGTCTTGGTCCAATACCATAGGTTCTTGTGTTTCTACACAACGGGTCTTGGTTTTATCTCTAATTTTTGTTTTCTTTTGCTGCGTTTTTAACTTGTTCTTGTTTTTCTTCAAGTGTTCTTCATGTTCTTCATTGAACCTCATCTTCTTTCGGTGAGGTTCATATCATTTGGTATCAGAGCTTAGGTTCAATTCGTGGGAGTCTCGTTTTTGTTTTTTTTTTGTTTGTCTTCTTGTCTTGGGTTCAATTCGTGGGAGTCTCATTTTTGTTTTTTTCTTGTTTGTCTTCTTGTCTTGGACAAACCTTGATCTTGAATCCTTTTCCAAACCACCACTAATATTGTTTGTCCTTCAAACCTATTGTCTTCATTAAAATAACCTACCTTTACTTAGCCACCAAGTAAACCCTATCTTGTTCTCCAAGCAACCAAATCCCAAAGGTTTTCTTGCTCACCAAGAAACCTTCAAAAGCTTTACATCACATAAAGACTACTTGTTTCACAAGCCACCGTTCCCTCCCATTCCTTGCCACACAAGCTGCTACCAAAACTAGCTTGTTTTTGTCAAAAAGTTGCCTTGTTCCCCAAGTAAACTTCTTCTTATTATTTAGACTTTTTGTTTTTTTTTCTTTATTGTTCGTTTACTTTAGTAAAATATAAAAAGGAAAAAAAAAAGAGAAAAAAAAAGAAAAGAAAAAAAAAAGAGAAAAGAAAAAAATCAATTCAAGAGGGGATTTATTACATTGTGTGTAGCAAGTACAACGTCAAAGGCAATTCGTGGAGGTGTGCTTCATCAAAATCTTGAGGTAGTCATTCTTTCTTGAGCTTTGAGATTTCTTATTTTCCTAATTTGAAAATTCATTGTTACCATTCTACCCTACTGCCTAAAATTACCTTTTGACCCTACCACATAAAAGGACAAAACTACCCCACCTTTGGCTAAACCTTACCCTAATTAAACACTCATATTTTCTTCAAGGTTTAGTTTCATTGGAGTCTTCTTAGGTCTTATTGAGTCTTGCTAAGTCTTGTTGAGTCTTCATTGTTTTGTTTTCCCTTGATTAAAATCTTGTGCTCATCTTGTTTATTGTTGGTTGATAGTTGAATTCCATAAGCTGATTTTTGATTAAGTCTTGAGTTCACTATAGAACCTATAGAGAAAAGTTGTGTGAGGGAAAAAGGCAAGAGTGTGTGAGTTACATTAGTAGAGAAAAGCCATATTAAAATTGTGTGAACCACGAGTGTGAGTGTTACATTCTTGTGTGTATTGAGTGTAAACACGTGAGGTCATACTTGTGAGGTCCTTTTCTTTTACTAACATTTCTTGCAGGTTGCAATCATGTCTTCTAATAGTGAAAAGCTTGATTTGAGTAAGATTGAGATCATGTTCCTAGCCATGCAACAACAACTTTCGAGGATAGAGTCGAAGTTGATTAAATATGATAAGTTGGAGCAACACGATGTTGCCCTAGCTAAGGTAAACCAAGATAAGACTTCTTATGCCTGTGATAATGTTGCTCATTATAAGTTGGATAGCAATTATGAAGAAGATTTTGATGATGATTTTATGCTGCAATTAGAGGATGATGAGGATAGTATGGAATTACCCATGGATGGAAAGGAATATATAGCATGTCAAACTTTAAGTGTGCTAATGAAAGATGAGGATCAATTGAGATTAAAAGAGAGTGAGAAAAAAATAGTGAGTGAAGATGAGGTTAAGCAAAAAGAGAAAACAATTAAGATTGAGTGTGATGCTTCAAGCATAGGTATCGAAGTTGTTTTAATGCAGGAGAAGCGCCCCATTGCTTTTTTCAGTGAGAAGTTAAGTGGAGCTGCCCTTAACTATTCCACATATGATAAAGAGATGTATGCATTAGTGAGGCCCTTGGAAACATGGCAACACTATTTATGGCCCAAGGAATTTGTCATCCATACTGATCATGAGTCTTTGAAGCACTTGAAAGGACAAAGCAAGTTGAACAAGCGTCATGCCAAGTGGATGGAGTTCATTGAGACATTTCCATATGTGATCAAATATAAACAAGATGACGCAAGCAACATTTCCGATTTATTCTTCAAGGAAATTGTTCGTCTACATGGTGTTCCGAGGACCATTGTTTCTGACCGTGATGTGAAGTTCCTTAGCTACTTTTGGAAAACATTATGGGGAAAGTTAGGAACAAAGCTATTGTTTTCAACTACTTGTCATCCACAAACCGATGGTCAAACTGAAGTAGTCAATCGTACTTTGTCTACTTTGTTGAGATCCATTATTCAAAAGAATTTGAAGAATTGGGAAGATTGTTTGCCTCATGTGGAGTTTGCTTACAATAGAAGTGTGCATTCTACTACTAGTTATTCTCCATTTGAAGTTGTCTATGGTTTTAATCCACTCACTCCATTGGATCTTTTACCACTACCTATTGAGGAGAGAGCTAGTTTGGATGGGGAAAAGAAAGGTGATTTTGTTAAGCAACTACATGAGAAGGTACGTCAAAACATTAAGAAGAGGACTGAGCAATATGCTACTCAAGCCAACAAGCATCGCAAGAAAGTTGTCTTTGAACCTGGTGATTGGGTTTGGGTACATATGCGTAAAGAGAGATTTCCTGCTCAGCGTCGCTCCAAGTTGCAACCTCGAGGAGATGGACCATTCCAAGTGATTAAGAAGATCAATGACAATGCTTATAAGTTAGATCTTCCAGGTGAGTATAATGTTAGTGCTACATTTAATGTTTCTGATCTTTCTCCCTTTGATATTGATGTAGGTGATTCTGATTTGAGGACAAATCCTTTCGAGGAGAGGGGGAATGATGGAGATCCAAGCTCACAAAGCTCAAGTCAGGTTCGTGATGATCGTGATCCTTTGAGTATCCATAGAGGTCCAATTACAAGAGCTAAATCAAAGATAATGCAACAAGCCTTGGCTGGTTTCATTGATATTGCTAGAGAGAAAGCCCAACAAAGCTTGAGCACGGAGGATGATAAAGTTTCTACAACATGATCCAAGCCCAAGTTCAACCTTCTTGAAGACACAAGTATTGGGCCGAAAAGCAAATTAGGCTAGATGCATATTTTATTTAGTTAAGTATTATTGGGCTGAACATTGTCTTAATTTAATTTAAGCCCAATTCCTTTTTAAATAATAGATTTTGTAAGACTTCTATTACTTGTTCTGCAAGTTAGGAGAGTAGGATTCCTATTGCTTGTGCTGCAAGTTATCTATTTACCTATAAATAGTTATGTAACCCTTTGGGGAGAACACAATTGATTTTAGTAATAAAATTGAGAGACTTCTTCTCTTTGGTTCTCTTGAGAACTCTTGAACTTATCAAGGTCTTCCTTGTGGCGTTCTTCTACCTTCCACCAATATATACCATAGGTTCTTGCTTTTCTAAGCAACGGGTCTTGGTCCAATACCATAGGTTCTTGTGTTTCTACACAACGGGTCTTGGTTTTATCTCTAATTTTTGTTTTCTTTTGCTGCGTTTTTAACTTGTTCTTGTTTTTCTTCAAGTGTTCTTCATGTTCTTCATTGAACCTCATCTTCTTTCGGTGAGGTTCATATCAAGAAAAGAATTCGAAAAACAAAAAAAGAAGAAAAGAATTCGAAAAAAAAAGGAAAAAAAAAAAGAAGAAAAAAAAATTTTTTTGCGGTACTGTTCATACAGAAGTTTTGGTTGAGTTAGGAGGCGTGCGAGTACCCGTTTTAAAGAATTCTTATTCGTAGGGTCAAGGTCCAATACCTTTGGGTTCGAGTCTCTTTAGGCTTCGGGTCTAGGTTTCAGAAGTTGTCATTCATTAACTTTGTTTTTGTCCTTTGCGTTTTCAGCTCCTTCAAATTCCAAGCTACGTTTCCTCTTGTCCGTGCCCATCATTTGCCCACTACAAAACATCCCAAACCATACAAACTTCAATGGCTCAATAATTGTGGAGAAGTAAATGTGACCAAGCAAGTATTGGTGCCATTTTCAATTGGAAGGTACAATGATAAAGTGTTGTGTGATGTTGTGCCTATGCATGCTGGCCATTTGCTTTTAGGAAGACCATGGCAATTTGATAGACGTGTCATACATGATGGATTCACAAACCATTATTCATTTACCATGGATGGTAAGAAATTTACACTTGCACCCTTGAGTCCTAAGGAGATTTATGAGGATCAGTTGAGGTTGAAAGAGCAAAATGAATCACAACAAAGGTTAAAGAATCTAGACAAAGGCAAAGATATTGCAAAGAAAGAAAGAAAGGATGTGAGCTTCTATGCAAAGCAAAGTGATGTAAAGGCTGCTTTTCTAGCTAAGTGCCCAATCTTTTTGTTTTTATATAAAGAATCTTGTTTTAGTTCTAATGATCTTAAATCTTCTTTGCCTACTAATGTTGTGTCTCTTTTGAAGGAATTTGGAGATATATTCCCCGAGGAGATTCCAAATGGTTTGCCACCTATTAGGGGAATTGAGCATCAAATAGACCTTGTTCCTGGAGCTGCCATTCCCAACAGACCTGCCTATAGAAGTAATCCCGAGGAGACAAAGGAGCTTCAAAGGCAAGTTGACGAGCTCATGAAGAAAGGCTACGTTAGAGAGAGCATGAGTCCATGTGCTGTTCCTGTGTTACTTGTTCCTAAGAAGGATGGGACGTGGAGGATGTGTGTTGATTGTCGTGCCATCAACAAAATCATTGTAAAGTATCACTATCCCATTCCTAGATTAGATGATATGCTTGATGAGTTACATGGTCCTTGCATCTTTTCTAAAATTGATTTGAAAAGTGGTTATCATCAAATTCGCATGAGAGAAGGTGATGAGTGGAAAACTGCATTTAAGACTAAGCATGGTTTGTATGAATGGTTAGTTATGCCTTTTGGATTAACTAATGCACCTAGCACTTTCATGATATTAATGAACCATGTTTTGCGTGCTTTCATTGGAAAATTTGTAGTTGTCTATTTTGATGATATCTTGATCTATTGATGGAGATCCAAGCTCACAAAGCTCAAGTCAGGTTCGTGATGATCGTGATCCTTTGAGTATCCATAGAGGTCCAATTACAAGAGCTAAATCAAAGATAATGCAACAAGCCTTGGCTGGTTTCATTGATATTGCTAGAGAGAAAGCCCAACAAAGCTTGAGCACGGAGGATGATAAAGTCTTCTACAACATGATCCAAGCCCAAGTTCAACCTTCTTGAAGACACAAGTATTGGGCCGAAAAGCAAATTAGGCTAGATGCATATTTTATTTAGTTAAGTATTATTGGGCTGAACATTGTCTTAATTTAATTTAAGCCCAATTCCTTTTTAAATAATAGATTTTGTAAGACTTCTATTACTTGTTCTGCAAGTTAGGAGAGTAGGATTCCTATTGCTTGTTCTGCAAGTTTGCTATTTCCTATTCTGCAAGTTAGGAAAGTAGGATTCCTATTACTTATGCTGCAAGTTATCTATTTGCCTATAAATAGTTATGTAACCCTTTGGGGAGAACACAATTGATTTTAGTAATAAAATTGAGAGACTTCTTCTCTTTGGTTCTCTTGAGAACTCTTGAACTTATCAAGGTCTTCCTTGTGGCGTTCTTCTACCTTCCACCAATATATACCATAGGTTCTTGCTTTTCTAAGCAACGGGTCTTGGTCCAATACCATAGGTTCTTGTGTTTCTACACAACGGGTCTTGGTTTTATCTCTAATTTTTGTTTTCTTTTGCTGCGTGTTTAATTTGTTCTTGTTTTTCTTCAAGTGTTCTTCATGTTCTTCATTGAACCTCATCTTCTTTCGGTGAGGTTCATATCATTTGGCATCAGAGCTTAGGTTCAATTCATGGGAGCATCGTTTTTGTTTTTTTTTTCCTTTTTCTTTCTTTGTCTTCTTGTCTTGGACAAAATTTGATCTTGAATCCTTTTCCAAGCCCCCACTAATATTGTTTGTCCCTCAAACCTATTTTCTTTACTTAGCCACCAAGTAAACCCTATCTTGTTCTCCAAGCAACCAAATTCCAAAGGTTTTCTTGCTCACCAAGAAACCTTCAAAAGCTCTACATCACATAAAGACTACTTGTTTCACAAGCCACCGTTCCCTCTCGTTCCTTGCCACACAAGCTACTACCAAAACTAGCTTGTTTTTCTCAAAAGTTGCCTTGTTCCCCAAGTAAACCTCTTCTTATTATTTAGACTTTTTGTTTTTCTTCATTGTTCGTTTACTTTAGTAAAAGAAAAAAAAAGAGAAAAAAAAAGAAAAGAAAAAAAAAAGAGAAAAGAAAAATCAATTCAAGAGGGGATTTATTACATCGTGTGTAGCAAGTGCAACATCAAAGGCAATTCGTGGAGGTGTGCTTCATCAAAATCTTGAGGTAGTCATTCTTTCTTGAGCTTTGGGATTTCTTATTTGCCTAATTTGAAAACTCATTGTTACCATTCTACCCTACTGCCTAAAATTACCTTTTTGACCCTACCATATAAAAGGACAAAACTACCCCACCTTTGGCTAGACCCTACCCTAATTAAACACCCCAAAACATGCATATTTCCTTCAAGGTTTAGTTTCATTATAGTCTTCTTAAGCCTTATTGAGTCTTGCAAAGTCTTCTTGAGTCTTCATTGTTTTGTTTTCCCTTGATTAAAATCTTGTTCTCAGCTTGTTTATTGTTGGTTGATAGTTGAATTCCATAAGCTGATTTTTGATTGAGTCTTGAGTTCAATATAGAACCTATAGAGAAAAGTTGTGTGAGGGAAAAAGGCAAGAGTGTGTGAGTAACATTAGTAGAGAAAAGCCATATTAAAATTGTGTGAAACACGAGTGTGAGTGTTACATTCTTGTGTGTATTGAGTGTAAACACCTGAGGTCATACTTGTGAGGTCCTTTTCTTTTACTAACGTTTCTTGCAGGATAAAATCATGTCTTCTAATAGTGAAAAGCCTGATTTGAGTAAGATTGAGTTCATGTTCCAAGCTATGCAACAACAATTTTCAAGGATAGAGTTGAGGTTTAATAATATTCATGATAAGTTGGAGGAACATGAAGCTGTCCTAACTAAGGTAAAGCAAGGTGATACTTCTCATGAGAATGGCAATGTTGTGAATAATGACTTTGATGATAAAGTTGATGATGAGTTTGATGATGAGTTTAGTAGAAGTGTTAAAGGTAACCATGGTAATAAAGGAGGTCGTGGAGATAGGTATAAAGGAGATAGGTATTATGATAGGATAGATGGAAATTTAGGGAGTATCAAATTGAAGATTCCTTCCTTTCAAGGTAAGAATGATCCTGAGGCTTACTTAGAATGGGAAAAGAAAGTGGAGATGGTCTTTGATTGCCATAACTATTCCGAAAAAAAAGGTGAAACTTGCTGCTGTAGAGTTCACGGATTATGCAATCATTTGGTGGGACCAACTCATGCTTGGTAGACGTAGGAATAGAGAGCCACCTATAGTTACATGGGATGAAATGAAACGTGTTATGAGAAAAAGGTTTGTTCCTAATCATTACTATAGAGAGCTTTATCAAAGGTTACAAGGTCTCACTCAAGGTTCTAAGAGTGTTGAGGATTATCATAAAGAAATGGAGATTATCATGATCAGAGCTAATGTTGAAGAAGATAGTGAAGCTACTATGGCTCGATTCTTACAAGGATTAAATAGTGAGATTGCTAATGTAGTGGAGTTACATCACTATGTGGAGTTTGATGATATGTTGCATATGGCTATAAAGGTTGAAAGGCAACTCAAGAGAAAAGGTTATTCATCTCGTTTTATGCAAGGTTCTAGTTCGTCTTCTTCTTGGAAACCGAACACCTTTCGAAGGGATGATAGGACTACATTCAAACTTAAGACTGAATCCTCATTCAAGCCTAAGGGTGAGAGTATCCAAAAGCCCAAACCCGAGGCGGTCCAAGCATCCCAAGGTAAGAGTAGAGACATTAAGTGTTTTAGATGTTTGGGAAGAGGACACATTGCATCACAATGCCCAAACAAACGAGTCATGATTATGCGTGATGATGGTGATGTTGTAAGTGAAGATTCTGATGTTGATGATGAGATGCCACCATTGGAGGACATTAATGAGGATGATGACTATGTTGAGTTTGCTGCACATGGTGAAGCACTTGTAGCTCGTCGTGCATTAAGTGCCCAAGTTAAGGATGAAGATGAAGTGCAACGAGAAAATATTTTTCATACTAGATGCCACGTCAACAATAAGGTATGCTCTTTGATTATTGATGGTGGTAGTTGCACTAATGTTGCTAGCACTTATTTGGTTGACAAATTGAGTTTGCCCACTACAAAACATCCCAAACCATACAAACTTCAATGGCTCAATAATTGTGGAGAAGTAAATGTCACCAAGCAAGTATTGGTGCCATTTTCAATTGGAAGGTATAATGATAAAGTGTTGTGTGATGTTGTGCCTATGCATGCTGGCCATTTGCTTTTAGGAAGACCATGGTAATTTGATAGACGTATCATACATGATGGATTCACAAACCGTTATTCATTTACCATTGATGGTAAGAAATTTACACTTGCACCCTTGAGTCCTAAGGAGATTTATGAGGATCAGTTGAGGTTGAAAGAGCAAAATGAATCACAACAAAGGTTAAAGAATCTAGACAAAGGCAAAGATATTGCAAAGAAAGAAAGAAAGGATGTGAGCTTCTATGCAAAGCAAAGTGATGTAAAGGCTGCTTTTCTAGCTAAGTGCCCAATCCTTTTGTTTTTATATAAAGAATCTTGTTTTAGTTCTAATGATCTTAAATCTTCTTTGCCTACTAATGTTGTGTCTCTTTTGAAGGAATTTGGAGATATATTCCCTGAGGAGATTCCAAATGGTTTGCCACCTATTAGAGGAATTGAGCATCAAATAGACCTTGTTCCTGGAGCTGCCATTCCCAACAGACCTGCCTATAGAAGTAATCCCGAGGAGACAAAGGAGCTTCAAAGGCAAGTGGACGAGCTCATGAAGAAAGGCTATGTTAGAGAGAGCATGAGTCCATGTGCTGTTCCTGTGTTACTTGTTCCTAAGAAGGATGGGACGTGGAGGATGTGTGTTGATTGTCGTGTCATCAACAAAATCACTGTAAAGTATCGCTATCCCATTCCTAGATTAGATGATATGCTTGATGAGTTACATGGTTCTTGCATCTTTTCTAAAATTGATTTGAAAAGTGGTTATCATCAAATTCGCATGAGAGAAGGTGATGAGTGGAAAACTGCATTTAAGACTAAGCATGGTTTGTATGAATGGTTAGTTATGCCTTTTGGATTAACTAATGCACCTAGCACTTTCATGAGATTAATGAACCATGTTTTGCGTGCTTTCATTGGAAAATTTGTAGTTGTCTATTTTGATGATATCTTGATCTATAGTAGAAGTTTGCATGAACATATTGAACATTTAAAGAATGTGCTTAATGTCTTGAGAAAGGAGAAGTTGTATGCTAACCTTAAGAAATGTTCCTTTTGCACTGATAAGATTATATTTCTTGGATATGTTGTTTCTTCTAAGGGTATAGCAGTAGAAGATGAAAAGGTTAAGGCAATTAAAGATTGGCCTATACCTAAGAATATCTCTGAAGTGCGTAGTTTTCATGGATTAGCTAGTTTCTACCGTAGGTTTGTTAGAGACTTCAGTACTATAGCTGCACCTTTAACTGATGTTGTTAAAAAGAATGTTGGTTTTAAATGGGGTCTTGAGCAAGATCGTGCTTTTAACTTGCTTAAAGAGAAGCTTTGTTCCGCAGCTTTATTATCCTTACCTGACTTTTCTAAAACTTTTGAGATTGAGTGTGATGCTTCAAGTATAGGTATTGGAGCTGTTTTAATGCAGGAGAAGCGCCCCATTGCTTTTTTCAGTGAGAAGTTAAGTGGAGCTGCCCTTAACTATCCCACATATGATAAAGAGATGTATGCATTAGTGAGGGCCTTGGAAACATGGCAACACTATTTATGGCCCAAGGAATTTGTCATCCACACTGATCATGAGTCCTTGAAGCACTTGAAAGGACAAAGCAAGTTGAACAAGCGTCATGCCAAGTGGATGGAGTTCATTGAAACATTTCCATATGTGATCAAATATAAACAAGGTAAAGAAAATGTCGTGGCTGATGCATTGTCTCGAAGGTATACTCTAATCACTACTCTTAATGCAAAACTACTTGGATTTGAGTATATTAAAGACTTGTATGCTACTGATGAGGATTTTGAAAATGTGTTCATTGCATGTGAGAAAACTAGTTTTGGAAAGTTTTATAGGCATGATGGATTCTTATTTAGGGAAAATAGATTATGTGTGCCTAGGAGTTCTTTAAGAGAATTACTTGTTAGAGAAGCCCATAGTGGTGGATTAATGGGACATTTTGGAGTAAAGAAAACTTTAGATATATTGCATGATCACTTCTTTTGGCCTAACATGAAAAGAGATGTTGAAAAATTGTGTGAAAGATGTGTCACTTGTAAACAAGCTAAGTCTAGAGTTATGAATCATGGTCTTTATACTCCATTACCTATTCCTACTGCTCCTTGGACTGACATTTCTATGGACTTTGTTTTGGGGTTACCAAGAACAAAGAGAGGTAGAGATTCTGTTTTTGTTGTTGTTGACAGGTTCTCTAAGATGGCTCACTTCATTGCTTGTCACAAGACAGATGATGCAAGTAACATTGCCGATTTATTCTTCAAGGAAATTGTTCGTCTACATGGAGTTCCGAGGACCATTGTTTCTGACCGTGATGTGAAGTTCCTTAGCTACTTTTGGAAAACATTATGGGGAAAGTTAGGAACAAAGCTATTGTTTTCAACTACTTGTCATCCACAAACCGATGGTCAAACTGAAGTAGTCAATCGTACTTTGTCTACTTTGTTGAGATCCATTGTTCAAAAGAATTTGAAGAATTGGGAAGATTGTTTGCCTCATGTGGAGTTTGCTTACAATAGAAGTGTGCATTCTACTACTAGTTATTCTCCATTTGAAGTTGTCTATGGTTTTAATCCACTCACTCCATTGGATCTTTTACCACTACCTATTGAGGAGAGAGCTAGTTTGGATGGGGAAAAGAAAGCTGATTTTGTTAAGCAACTACATGAGAAGGTACGTCAAAACATTAAGAAGAGGACTGAGCAATATGCTACTCAAGCCAACAAGCATCGCAAGAAAGTTGTCTTTGAACCTGGTGATTGGGTTTGGTTACATATGCGTAAAGAGAGATTTCCTGCTCAGCGTCGCTCCAAGTTGCAACCTCGAGGAGATGGACCATTCCAAGTGATTAAGAAGATCAATGACAATGCTTATAAGTTAGATCTTCCAGGTGAGTATAATGTTAGTGCTACATTTAATGTTTCTGATCTTTCTCCCTTTGATATTGATGTAGGTGATTCTGATTTGAGGACAAATCCTTTCGAGGAGAGGGGGAATGATGGAGATCCAAGCTCACAAAGCTCAAGTCAGGTTCGTGATGATCGTGATCCTTTGAGTATCCATAGAGGTCCAATTACAAGAGCTAAATCAAAGATAATGCAACAAGCCTTGGCTGGTTTCATTGATATTGCTAGAGAGAAAGCCCAACAAAGCTTGAGCACGGAGGATGATAAAGTCTTCTACAACATGATCCAAGCCCAAGTTCAACCTTCTTGAAGACACAAGTATTGGGCCGAAAAGCAAATTAGGCTAGATGCATATTTTATTTAGTTAAGTATTATTGGGCTGAACATTGTCTTAATTTAATTTAAGCCCAATTCCTTTTTAAATAATAGATTTTGTAAGACTTCTATTACTTGTTCTGCAAGTTAGGAGAGTAGGATTCCTATTGCTTGTTCTGCAAGTTTGCTATTTCCTATTCTGCAAGTTAGGAAAGTAGGATTCCTATTACTTATGCTGCAAGTTATCTATTTGCCTATAAATAGTTATGTAACCCTTTGGGGAGAACACAATTGATTTTAGTAATAAAATTGAGAGACTTCTTCTCTTTGGTTCTCTTGAGAACTCTTGAACTTATCAAGGTCTTCCTTGTGGCGTTCTTCTACCTTCCACCAATATATACCATAGGTTCTTGCTTTTCTAAGCAACGGGTCTTGGTCCAATACCATAGGTTCTTGTGTTTCTACACAACGGGTCTTGGTTTTATCTCTAATTTTTGTTTTCTTTTGCTGCGTGTTTAACTTGTTCTTGTTTTTCTTCAAGTGTTCTTCATGTTCTTCATTGAACCTCATCTTCTTTCGGTGAGGTCCATATCATCTATAGTAGAAGTTTGAATGAACATATTGAACATTTAAAGAATGTGCTTAATGTCTTGAGAGAGGAAAAGCTGTATGCTAACCTTAAGAAATGTTCCTTTTGCACTGATAAGATTATATTTCTTGGATATGTTGTTTCTTCTAAGGGTATAGCAGTAGAAGATGAGAAGGTTAAGGCAATTAAAGATTGGCCTATACCTAAGAATATCTCTGAGGTGCGTAGTTTTCATGGATTAGCTAGTTTCTACCGTAGGTTTGTTAGAGACTTCAGTACCATAGCTGCACCTTTAACTGATGTTGTTAAAAAGAATGTTGGATTTAAATGGGGTCTTAAGCAAGATCGTGCTTTTAACTTGATTAAAGAGAAGCTTTGTTCCGCACCTTTATTATCCTTACATGACTTTTCTAAAACTTTTGAGATTGAGTGTGATGCTTCAAGTATAGGTATTGGAGCTATTTTAATGCAAGAGAAGCGCCCCATTGCTTTTTTTCAGTGAGAAGTTAAATGGACCTGCCCTTAACTATCTCACATATGATAAAGAGATGTATGCATTAGTGAGGGCCTTGGAAACATGGCAACACTATTTATGGCCTAAGGAATTTGTCATCCACAC
The DNA here is from genome assembly GCA_031772115.1 of Heritiera littoralis. Lineage (NCBI taxonomy): Eukaryota > Viridiplantae > Streptophyta > Magnoliopsida > Malvales > Malvaceae > Heritiera > Heritiera littoralis. The sequence continues at coordinate 4,482,872 of JAPDPK010000009.1, read as the reverse complement.
TGATCATGAGTTCTTAAAGCACTTGAAAGGACAAAGCAAGTTGAACAAGCATCATGCCAAGTGGATGGAGTTCATTGAGACATTTTCATATGTGATCGAAATATAAACAAGGTAAACAAAAAGTTGTGGCTGATGCATTGTCTCGAAGGTATACTCTAATCACTACTCTTAATGCAAAACTACTTGGATTTGAGTATATTAAAGACTTGTATGCTATGGATGAGGATTTTGAAAATGTGTTCATTGCATGTGAGAAAACTGATTTTGGAAAGTTTTATAGGCATGATGGATTCTTATTTGGGGAAAATAGATTATGTGTGCCTAGGAGTTCTTTAAGAGAATTACTTGTTAGAGAAGCCCATAGTGGTAGGTTAATGGGACATTTTGGAGTAATGAAAACTTTAGATATATTGCATGATCACTTCTTTTGGCCTAACTTGAAAAGAGATGTTGAAAAATTGTGTGAAAGATGTGTCACTTGTAAACAAGCTAAGTCTAGAGTTATGAATCATGGTCTTTATACTCCATTGCCTATTCCTACTGCTCCTTGGACAGACATTTCCATGGACTCTGTCTTGGGGTTACTGATGGAGATCCAGATGGAGATCCAATTGCTCGTGATGTTCGTGATGCTAAGGATCCATTGGCCTCATTCATGCAACAAGCTCTGGCATCATTGAAGTGTCAAGGAAGCTTCCATGAAGAGTCCCAAGACATCTGTACTTGCTTGGAAGCCCAAACGACATGAGCATGGTTTACTATCTTATTTTAGCTTAACAATAAGATGGGCTAAGTGTTTGGATAGCCCACGTTTGAGTCTTGTTGTGTCTTGGACTATTTATTTTATGTAACTAGGTTTAGGCATGAATTTGGGTTTAGTTTTATTTTCTATTGGTGTTAATTCCAGCCCATTTGTTTATGGGCTTAAGTGCTAGGTATTATTATAAATACCTTGTAAACGCTATTGATGGGAGATCAGTTAATTGAATTTTCAGAAATTGAGTGTGCCTTTCTCTTGGGTTCCCTCTCAACTAGGCTTATCAAGGTCTTCTTCCTTGTGGCGCCTCCTTCTTCACCATCCACCATTGCTATACCTTAGGTTCTCAAATTATTATTCGTAGGGTCAAGGTCCAATACCTTTGGGTTCGAGTCTCTTTAGGCTTCGGGTCTAGGTTTCAGAAGTTGTCATTCATCAACTTTGCTTCTGTCTTCTTGCGTGTCAGCTCCTTCAAATTCCAAGCTACGTTTTGTCTTGTCTGTACGCATCAAGTTCTCGAATTCTTATTCGTAGGGTCAAGGTCCAATACCTTTGGGTTCGAGTCTCTTTAGGCTTCGGGTCTAGGTTTCAGAAGTTGTCATTCATTAACTTTGTTTTTGTCCTTTGCGTTTTCAGCTCCTTCAAATTCCAAGCTACGTTTCCTCTTGTCCGTGCCCATCATTTGCCCACTACAAAACATCCCAAACCATACAAACTTCAATGGCTCAATAATTGTGGAGAAGTAAATGTGACCAAGCAAGTATTGGTGCCATTTTCAATTGGAAGGTACAATGATAAAGTGTGTGTGATGTTGTGCCTATGCATGCTGGCCATTTGCTTTTAGGAAGACCATGGCAATTTGATAGACGTGTCATACATGATGGATTTACAAACCATTATTCATTTACCATGGATGGTAAGAAATTTACACTTGCACCCTTGAGTCCTAAGGAGATTTATGAGGATCAGTTGAGGTTGAAAGAGCAAAATGAATCACAACAAAGGTTAAAGAATCTAGACAAAGGCAAAGATATTGCAAAGAAAGAAAGAAAGGATGTGAGCTTCTATGCAAAGCAAAGTGATGTAAAGGCTGCTTTTCTAGCTAAGTGCCCAATCTTTTTGTTTTTATATAAAGAATCTTGTTTTAGTTCTAATGATCTTAAATCTTCTTTGCCTACTAATGTTGTGTCTCTTTTGAAGGAATTTGGAGATATATTCCCCGAGGAGATTCCAAATGGTTTGCCACCTATTAGGGGAATTGAGCATCAAATAGACCTTGTTCCTGGAGCTGCCATTCCCAATAGACCTGCCTATAGAAGTAATCCCGAGGAGACAAAGGAGCTTCAAAGGCAAGTTGACGAGCTCATGAAGAAAGGCTACGTTAGAGAGAGCATGAGTCCATGTGCTGTTCCTGTGTTACTTGTTCCTAAGAAGGATGGGACGTGGAGGATGTGTGTTGATTGTCGTGCCATCAACAAAATCATTGTAAAGTATCACTATCCCATTCCTAGATTAGATGATATGCTTGATGAGTTACATGGTCCTTGCATCTTTTCTAAAATTGATTTGAAAAGTGGTTATCATCAAATTCGCATGAGAGAAGGTGATGAGTGGAAAACTGCATTTAAGACTAAGCATGGTTTGTATGAATGGTTAGTTATGCCTTTTGGATTAACTAATGCACCTAGCACTTTCATGATATTAATGAACCATGTTTTGCGTGCTTTCATTGGAAAATTTGTAGTTGTCTATTTTGATGATATCTTGATCTATAGTAGAAGTTTGAATGAACATATTGAACATTTAAAGAATGTGCTTAATGTCTTGAGAGAGGAAAAGCTGTATGCTAACCTTAAGAAATGTTCCTTTTGCACTGATAAGATTATATTTCTTGGATATGTTGTTTCTTCTAAGGGTATAGCAGTAGAAGATGAGAAGGTTAAGGCAATTAAAGATTGGCCTATACCTAAGAATATCTCTGAGGTGCGTAGTTTTCATGGATTAGCTAGTTTCTACCGTAGGTTTGTTAGAGACTTCAGTACCATAGCTGCACCTTTAACTGATGTTGTTAAAAAGAATGTTGGATTTAAATGGGGTCTTAAGCAAGATCGTGCTTTTAACTTGATTAAAGAGAAGCTTTGTTCCGCACCTTTATTATCCTTACATGACTTTTCTAAAACTTTTGAGATTGAGTGTGATGCTTCAAGTATAGGTATTGGAGCTATTTTAATGCAAGAGAAGCGCCCCATTGCTTTTTTTCAGTGAGAAGTTAAATGGACCTGCCCTTAACTATCTCACATATGATAAAGAGATGTATGCATTAGTGAGGGCCTTGGAAACATGGCAACACTATTTATGGCCTAAGGAATTTGTCATCCACACTGATCATGAGTTCTTAAAGCACTTGAAAGGACAAAGCAAGTTGAACAAGCATCATGCCAAGTGGATGGAGTTCATTGAGACATTTTCATATGTGATCAAAATATAAACAAGGTAAACAAAAAGTTGTGGCTGATGCATTGTCTCGAAGGTATACTCTAATCACTACTCTTAATGCAAAACTACTTGGATTTGAGTATATTAAAGACTTGTATGCTATGGATGAGGATTTTGAAAATGTGTTCATTGCATGTGAGAAAACTGATTTTGGAAAGTTTTATAGGCATGATGGATTCTTATTTGGGGAAAATAGATTATGTGTGCCTAGGAGTTCTTTAAGAGAATTACTTGTTAGAGAAGCCCATAGTGGTAGGTTAATGGGACATTTTGGAGTAATGAAAACTTTAGATATATTGCATGATCACTTCTTTTGGCCTAACTTGAAAAGAGATGTTGAAAAATTGTGTGAAAGATGTGTCACTTGTAAACAAGCTAAGTCTAGAGTTATGAATCATGGTCTTTATACTCCATTGCCTATTCCTACTGCTCCTTGGACAGACATTTCCATGGACTCTGTCTTGGGGTTACTGATGGAGATCCAGATGGAGATCCAATTGCTCGTGATGTTCGTGATGCTAAGGATCCATTGGCCTCATTCATGCATGATAAGATGATATTTTGCAAATTATATATGTGCTAATATATTTTCTTTATTGATGTTTTATGCCTAAAAGAGCTTACTAATGTTTATTTTATGTTTTAGGTATTAAATATCGAAGTTGGAATAAAAAGAAGCTAAAAAGAGCAAAGTGCAGTATTTTCTGTCCAGCTTGAAAGATTGACGTTTTTGACCAATTTAACGACCTGATCTCAAGAAGTGGCCTTCATGGAAGTTGTAGAGGACTTCTCAAGGTTTCCAGAATGCACAAGATCGCAAAAATTGGAGTTCGTTTGGTTGGTCAAACGTCTGGACAAAATCAGTACGAAATTCTGGGCAGAAAAACGAGATTGAGAAGAAATTCCAACTAAGCAAGTTCAAGACAAGATTTTGTTGAGACAAGATAATTTCTTAATTTTATTATGTCTTAGATCTGTAATTAATTAATAAAAATAGGCCTTAGGAATTTTACTTAGAAAGTAATTGTAAAAAGATGATGAGATAAAGGTAAGAGTTTGACTAGTCAAATTACTTGTTTCCCAAGTAAACTCTTATCTGAATCCCACATTGCTTAGGAAAGTCTTTTAAACTCTTCCTTAGGCCTATATAAAGAGCACAAGGCTCTCATAAACAGCATCTCTCTAATCCCTCACATCCTTCTTATCCCTCTTCCCTCTTTTAGTCTTGTAGGATTTTCTTTAGGGTTTTTAATAAAATTTTATTTTTTTCTTTATTTTTAATTAGTTGCTGATTTCTTTATTATTTTTAATTCTGATTTTGTTTTCTTTATTTAAATTAATATTGTTTGTGTGTTCTTGCTTACTAGTTTATAATCTTGATTAGTAATTCTGATTTTATATTATTAAAGATTGCTTCTTTGATTGTTTCTTGCTTGATATTTGTAATCTTTATAATATATAACTTGAATTTTATGATCTTGAATATGTCTAGTGAGTAGTTTTCTTATTCAGTTATGAGGTAAATTCATTGTTCTTGGGAAAAAGAATGTTGTGAGATTTTGAGCTTATAATATAATTGTTGATTAAGTATCTAAGATTCTCTGAGCACATTTGCATGATTATTTGCTTGATTAGATGGTAGGGCCCACTATTTAATTTAATTGAATAATCTACTGCCAGATTAAAAACATAAGTCCGTAATTGCTTATGGAGTTAATCACTAGGGATGGAGGAGAATTGAGGTTTAGATTAAATGAACCGAGCTTATGTGTTTGTTATCTAATGTCAACCCATATCTTTCTAGTTGTTAATGCTGCTACAACTTATATCTAGAGAGCTTGTTCTAGGTAGGTTAAGTAGTTAGAGATTAGTTAAAGAGCTTGTTTTAACTAGCGACTTAGTAAGGGAAGATGGTGTAACAGAGCTTGTTGTTATGCTACGGTTGACTATTTAATTGACAATAATATTTTGTAATCAATGATCAACATCTAAATCCAAGAATAATTAATTACCTTGTAACTGAAGCTTTTTCATATTTGTTTTTGATATTTAATAATCCTTGCTTTCTCTCTTTTAGGCATAGCTTACAAAACTCCAAAACCCCAAAATTTCTTCTTTCCGTAAAACTTAAGATTAGATTTTTAATTTAATAATTAACTTAAATAATTCAGTCTCTGTGGGTTCGACCCTTGCTCCGCTATCTACATAGTAGAGTTAGGAAATTTTATTTTTGGTGACTGACGACACTCATCAATGCAACAAGCTCTGGCATCATTGAAGTGTCAAGGAAGCTTCCATGAAGAGTCCCAAGACATCTGTACTTGCTTGGAAGCCCAAACGACATGAGCATGGTTTACTATCTTATTTTAGCTTAACAATAAGATGGGCTAAGTGTTTGGATAGCCCACGTTTGAGTCTTGTTGTGTCTTGGACTATTTATTTTATGTAACTAGGTTTAGGCATGAATTTGGGTTTAGTTTTATTTTCTATTGGTGTTAATTCCAGCCCATTTGTTTATGGGCTTAAGTGCTAGGTATTATTATAAATACCTTGTAAACGCTATTGATGGGAGATCAGTTAATTGAATTTTCAGAAATTGAGTGTGCCTTTCTCTTGGGTTCCCTCTCAACTAGGCTTATCAAGGTCTTCTTCCTTGTGGCGCCTCCTTCTTCACCATCCACCATTGCTATACCTTAGGTTCTCAAATTATTATTCGTAGGGTCAAGGTCCAATACCTTTGGGTTCGAGTCTCTTTAGGCTTCGGGTCTAGGTTTCAGAAGTTGTCATTCATCAACTTTGCTTCTGTCTTCTTGCGTGTCAGCTCCTTCAAATTCCAAGCTACGTTTTGTCTTGTCTGTACGCATCAAGTTCTCGAATTCTTATTCGTAGGGTCAAGGTCCAATACCTTTGGGTTCGAGTCTCTTTAGGCTTCGGGTCTAGGTTTCAGAAGTTGTCATTCATTAACTTTGTTTTTGTCCTTTGCGTTTTCAGCTCCTTCAAATTCCAAGCTACGTTTCCTCTTGTCCGTGCCCATCATTTGCCCACTACAAAACATCCCAAACCATACAAACTTCAATGGCTCAATAATTGTGGAGAAGTAAATGTGACCAAGCAAGTATTGGTGCCATTTTCAATTGGAAGGTACAATGATAAAGTGTTGTGTGATGTTGTGCCTATGCATGCTGGCCATTTGCTTTTAGGAAGACCATGGCAATTTGATAGACGTGTCATACATGATGGATTTACAAACCATTATTCATTTACCATGGATGGTAAGAAATTTACACTTGCACCCTTGAGTCCTAAGGAGATTTATGAGGATCAGTTGAGGTTGAAAGAGCAAAATGAATCACAACAAAGGTTAAAGAATCTAGACAAAGGCAAAGATATTGCAAAGAAAGAAAGAAAGGATGTGAGCTTCTATGCAAAGCAAAGTGATGTAAAGGCTGCTTTTCTAGCTAAGTGCCCAATCTTTTTGTTTTTATATAAAGAATCTTGTTTTAGTTCTAATGATCTTAAATCTTCTTTGCCTACTAATGTTGTGTCTCTTTTGAAGGAATTTGGAGATATATTCCCCGAGGAGATTCCAAATGGTTTGCCACCTATTAGGGGAATTGAGCATCAAATAGACCTTGTTCCTGGAGCTGCCATTCCCAATAGACCTGCCTATAGAAGTAATCCCGAGGAGACAAAGGAGCTTCAAAGGCAAGTTGACGAGCTCATGAAGAAAGGCTACGTTAGAGAGAGCATGAGTCCATGTGCTGTTCCTGTGTTACTTGTTCCTAAGAAGGATGGGACGTGGAGGATGTGTGTTGATTGTCGTGCCATCAACAAAATCATTGTAAAGTATCACTATCCCATTCCTAGATTAGATGATATGCTTGATGAGTTACATGGTCCTTGCATCTTTTCTAAAATTGATTTGAAAAGTGGTTATCATCAAATTCGCATGAGAGAAGGTGATGAGTGGAAAACTGCATTTAAGACTAAGCATGGTTTGTATGAATGGTTAGTTATGCCTTTTGGATTAACTAATGCACCTAGCACTTTCATGATATTAATGAACCATGTTTTGCGTGCTTTCATTGGAAAATTTGTAGTTGTCTATTTTGATGATATCTTGATCTATAGTAGAAGTTTGAATGAACATATTGAACATTTAAAGAATGTGCTTAATGTCTTGAGAGAGGAAAAGCTGTATGCTAACCTTAAGAAATGTTCCTTTTGCACTGATAAGATTATATTTCTTGGATATGTTGTTTCTTCTAAGGGTATAGCAGTAGAAGATGAGAAGGTTAAGGCAATTAAAGATTGGCCTATACCTAAGAATATCTCTGAGGTGCGTAGTTTTCATGGATTAGCTAGTTTCTACCGTAGGTTTGTTAGAGACTTCAGTACCATAGCTGCACCTTTAACTGATGTTGTTAAAAAGAATGTTGGATTTAAATGGGGTCTTAAGCAAGATCGTGCTTTTAACTTGATTAAAGAGAAGCTTTGTTCCGCACCTTTATTATCCTTACATGACTTTTCTAAAACTTTTGAGATTGAGTGTGATGCTTCAAGTATAGGTATTGGAGCTATTTTAATGCAAGAGAAGCGCCCCATTGCTTTTTTTCAGTGAGAAGTTAAATGGACCTGCCCTTAACTATCTCACATATGATAAAGAGATGTATGCATTAGTGAGGGCCTTGGAAACATGGCAACACTATTTATGGCCTAAGGAATTTGTCATCCACACTGATCATGAGTTCTTAAAGCACTTGAAAGGACAAAGCAAGTTGAACAAGCATCATGCCAAGTGGATGGAGTTCATTGAGACATTTTCATATGTGATCAAAATATAAACAAGGTAAACAAAAAGTTGTGGCTGATGCATTGTCTCGAAGGTATACTCTAATCACTACTCTTAATGCAAAACTACTTGGATTTGAGTATATTAAAGACTTGTATGCTATGGATGAGGATTTTGAAAATGTGTTCATTGCATGTGAGAAAACTGATTTTGGAAAGTTTTATAGGCATGATGGATTCTTATTTGGGGAAAATAGATTATGTGTGCCTAGGAGTTCTTTAAGAGAATTACTTGTTAGAGAAGCCCATAGTGGTAGGTTAATGGGACATTTTGGAGTAATGAAAACTTTAGATATATTGCATGATCACTTCTTTTGGCCTAACTTGAAAAGAGATGTTGAAAAATTGTGTGAAAGATGTGTCACTTGTAAACAAGCTAAGTCTAGAGTTATGAATCATGGTCTTTATACTCCATTGCCTATTCCTACTGCTCCTTGGACAGACATTTCCATGGACTCTGTCTTGGGGTTACTGATGGAGATCCAGATGGAGATCCAATTGCTCGTGATGTTCGTGATGCTAAGGATCCATTGGCCTCATTCATGCAACAAGCTCTGGCATCATTGAAGTGTCAAGGAAGCTTCCATGAAGAGTCCCAAGACATCTGTACTTGCTTGGAAGCCCAAACGACATGAGCATGGTTTACTATCTTATTTTAGCTTAACAATAAGATGGGCTAAGTGTTTGGATAGCCCACGTTTGAGTCTTGTTGTGTCTTGGACTATTTATTTTATGTAACTAGGTTTAGGCATGAATTTGGGTTTAGTTTTATTTTCTATTGGTGTTAATTCCAGCCCATTTGTTTATGGGCTTAAGTGCTAGGTATTATTATAAATACCTTGTAAACGCTATTGATGGGAGATCAGTTAATTGAATTTTCAGAAATTGAGTGTGCCTTTCTCTTGGGTTCCCTCTCAACTAGGCTTATCAAGGTCTTCTTCCTTGTGGCGCCTCCTTCTTCACCATCCACCATTGCTATACCTTAGGTTCTCAAATTATTATTCGTAGGGTCAAGGTCCAATACCTTTGGGTTCGAGTCTCTTTAGGCTTCGGGTCTAGGTTTCAGAAGTTGTCATTCATCAACTTTGCTTCTGTCTTCTTGCGTGTCAGCTTCTTCAAATTCCAAGCTACGTTTTGTCTTGTCTGTATGCATCAAGTTCTCGAATTCTTATTCGTAGGGTCAAGGTCCAATACCTTTGGGTTCGAGTCTCTTTAGGCTTCGGGTCTAGGTTTCAGAAGTTGTCATTCATCAACTTTGTTTTTGTCCTTTGCGTTTTCAGCTCCTTCAAATTCCAAGCTACGTTTCCTCTTGTCCGTGCGCATCAGTTGGTATTCAGAGCTCAAGTTTCGATTCCTGGTTTGTTTGTGCGTCACTCACTTTTCGATTTTTGGTTTATTGGTTTCGATTTTTTTTCTTTTTTTCTCTCTTGTTGGTTTCGATTTCTGGTTTGTTGTTGTGTTTGAGTTGAATTCATAACCCTAGCCACAATTCCTCAAAACCCTGTCGCACCCCTTCAAAAAACCCTAGCCGCACCCTTAAAACCTAAAAAAAAAAAAAACCCTAGCTGCACCCCTAAAAAAAAAACCTAGCTGCACCCCCTCAAAAAAAAAACCCTAGCCGCACCCCTAAAAAAAAAACCCTAGCCGCACCCCTCCTCTTTTCAAGAAACCGCAACACTCAGAGTTAAAAAAAAAAGAAGAAAAGAATTCAAAAAAAAAAGAGAAGAATTCAAAAAAAATTGTTGCGGTACTGTTCAAATCGAAAATTTTGGTTGAGTTAGGAGGCGTTCGAGTACCCGTTTTAAAGGAAACGATGAAAGAAAATGACCCCGTGAAGTCACACAGGCCCCACCCTATCTTGGCCAAATTCCATCGTTTTCCTATAGTTTTATGCCATTTTTCATTTTTTTTATCATTCTAGTGATTTTTTTTTATTTTTTGATTTTTTTATTCTGTCTTTCTTTCTTTCTTTGAGTCACCCTAGCCCTAGCCATACCTTTCTGTGAAAAAAAAAAAGAAAAAAAAGGGAATTCGAAAAAAAAAAGAAGAGAATTCGAAAAAAAAATTCAAAAAAAATACTTGGTGAAAATACCTGGTGAATTAGTTGATTCTGCGAGGTTGAGTCTTTGACTGAGTCTCTAGTGCGATTGTGAACCTATAGAGTTGAGGTAAAGTAAGGGAAAAAGGCATGAGTGTGTGAGAAACATTAGTAGAGAAAAGCCAAATTACTTGAGTGAAACAGGAGTGTAAACACGTGAGGATATTACTTGTCAAAAATGTCTTCTGAAGGTGATAAGTCAGACTTTAAAAAGATTGAATTCATGCTTCAGGCAGTGCAACAACAGTTCCAACGGATGGACGTGAAATTCAATAACATTCATGATAAGTTGAACCAACATGAAGCTCGATTTGCAAAGATCCAACAAGGTGATACTTCTCGTCTAAAAAGTAAGGTTGTTGCCAATGATGAGTTTGATGATAATGTTGGGTATGATTCGAATGAAGAGTCTGGGATAGATAGACATCATAGAAGGTACCATGGGTATAGAGATCGAGTTGATAGCGCCCGTGATAGAGGCAAGGAGAAGATGGATGGAAACCTTGGCAGTATAAAATTAAAGATTCCTCATTTCCAAGGCAAGAATGATCCTGAGGCATATTTGGAATGGGAAAGGAAGATTGAAATGGTGTTTGACTGCCACCACTACTCCGAGGAAAAGAAGGTCAAACTTGCAGCAATTGAGTTCACAGAGTATGCTATGGTTTGGTGGGATCAGTTAGTCACTAGTAGAAGAAGATATGGTGATCCTCCAGTGTCTACATGGGATGAGATGAAGCGCCTCATGAGGAAGAGGCCCAGGGCTCAAAGAGTGTTGAGGATTACTACAAAGAGATGGAAATAACCATGATCTGAGCCAATATCCAGGAGGATGCAGGAGCTACTATGGCTCGTTTTCTCCAAGGCTTAAACCGTGAGATTGCTAATGTAGTCGAGTTGCAGCATTACATGGATTTAGAGGAGATGTTGCATGTGGCCATCAAAGTGGAACGGCAACTCAAAAGGAAAGGTACATCCCGTTTTACTTCTAGTTCAGTTTCTGTTTGGAAATCTAACACCTTTCATAGGGATGATAAGCCTGTGTCTACGCATAAGTCAGAGAGTTTTGCTAAGCCCAAGCTTGAGGGCCCTCCAAAGCCCAAGACTGAATCTGCCTGATAAGATGATATTTTGCAAATTATATATGTGCTAATATATTTTCTTTATTGATGTTTTATGCCTAAAAGAGCTTACTAATGTTTATTTTATGTTTTAGGTATTAAATATCAAAGTTGGAATAAAAAGAAGCTAAAAAGAGCAAAGTGCAGTATTTTCTGTCCAGCTTGAAAGATTGACGTTTTTGACCAATTTAACGACCTGATCTCAAGAAGTGGCCTTCATGGAAGTTGTAGAGGACTTCTCAAGGTTTCCAGAATGCACAAGATCGCAAAAATTGGAGTTCATTTGGTTGGTCAAACGTCTGGACAAAATCAGTACGAAATTCTGGGCAGAAAAACGAGATTGAGAAGAAATTCCAACTAAGCAAGTTCAAGACAAGATTTTGTTGAGACAAGATAATTTCTTAATTTTATTATGTCTTAGATCTGTAATTAATTAATAAAAATAGGCCTTAGGAATTTTACTTAGAAAGTAATTGTAAAAAGATGATGAGATAAAGGTAAGAGTTTGACTAGTCAAATTACTTGTTTCCCAAGTAAACTCTTATCTGAATCCCACATTGCTTAGGAAAGTCTTTTAAACTCTTCCTTAGGCCTATATAAAGAGCACAAGGCTCTCATAAACAGCATCTCTCTTATCCCTCACATCCTTCTTATCCCTCTTCCCTCTTTTAGTCTTGTAGGATTTTCTTTAGGGTTTTTAATAAAATTTTATTTTTTTCTTTATTTTTAATTAGTTGCTGATTTCTTTATTATTTTTAATTCTGATTTTGTTTTCTTTATTTAAATTAATATTGTTTGTGTGTTTTTGCTTACTAGTTTATAATCTTGATTAGTAATTCTGATTTTATATTATTAAAGATTGCTTCTTTGATTGTTTCTTGCATGATATTTGTAATCTTTATAATATATAACTTGAATTTTATGATCTTGAATATGTCTAGTGAGTAGTTTTCTTATTCAGTTATGAGGTAAATTCATTGTTCTTGGGAAAAAGAATGTTGTGAGATTTTGAGCTTATAATATAATTGTTGATTAAGTATCCAAGATTCTCTGAGCACATTTGCATGATTATTTGCTTGATTAGATGGTAGGGCCCACTATTTAATTTAATTGAATAATCTACTGCCAGATTAAAAACATAAGTCCGTAATTGCTTATGGAGTTAATCACTAGGGATGGAGGAGAATTGAGGTTTAGATTAAATGAACCGAGCTTATGTGTTTGTTATCTAATGTCAACCCATATCTTTCTTGTTGTTAATGCTGCTACAACTTATATCTAGAGAGCTTGTTCTAGATAGGTTAAGTAGTTAGAGATTAGTTAAAGAGCTTGTTTTAACTAACGACTCAGTAAGGGAAGATGGTGTAACAGAGCTTGTTGTTATGCTACGGTTGACTATTTAATTGACAATAATATTTTGTAATCAATGATCAACTTCTAAATCCAAGAATAATTAATTACCTTGTAACTGAAGCTTTTCCATATTTGTTTTTGATATTTAATAATCCTTGCTTTCTCTCTTTTAGGCATAGCTTACAAAACTCCAAAACCCCAAAATTTCTTCTTTCCGTAAAACTTAAGATTAGATTTTTAATTTAATAATTAACTTAAATAATTCAGTCTCTGTGGGTTCGACCCTTGCTCCGCTATCTACATAGTAGAGTTAGGAAATTTTATTTTTGGTGACTGACGACACTCATCAAATTTTGGCGCCGTTGCCGGGGACTGTTATTTATTTAAGTTGTTTATTATAATTTAAAGATCTAATTATTTTCTTTTCTTTCTTCCTTGCAGGGTTTGCATGTCTGACGAGCACTCTAGTTACAAACTTCGAAAGATTAGAGATTACATTCAGGCAACCCAAAGTGCGGTGCTACAAACGCCCCAACCACCACCATCCACTTCCGAAGATCCACCTTCCCCCGAGCCCACGTTCAATCCCACTTTTGAATTCTCTAGTGATTCAGAAGAGGACACCATGGCTCAAAACGCTAACAGAACCTTGAAGGAGTTGGCAGCACCCACTATGAACCAACAACCCTTTTGCATAACCTATCCTACTTTAGATGTTGCTTTTGAATTAAAATCTGGTTTGATACATCTTTTACCAACTTTTCATGGTCTTGCAGGTGAAGATCCACACAAACATCTAAAGGAGTTCCATGTTGTTTGCTCCACCATGAAGCCTGCTGGGGTTAGTGAAGAGCAAATCAAGCTAAGGGCCTTTCCATTCTCTTTGGCAGATGCAGCCAAGGATTGGCTTTACTACTTACCTTCTGGGACCATCAACACTTGGGATGATATGAAGAGACTCTTCTTGGAAAGATATTTTCCTGCTTCTAGGGCAGCCAACATCCGCAAAGAAATTTGTGGAATTAGGCAATTTAATGGTGAGTCACTCTATGAATATTGGGAAAGATTTAAACGATTATGTGCTAGTTGCCCACATCACCAAATTCATGAGCAACTATTGATCCAATATTTCTATGAGGGACTATTACCCCATGATAGAAGCATGATAGATGCTGCCAGTGGAGGAGCTTTGGTGGATAAGACTCCTCAAGAAGCTCAAAACTTGATAGCAAACATGGCTGCCAATTCTCAACAATTTAACACAAGGAGAGATCCACCACCACCACTTAAGCAAGCACATGAGGTAAGTACTTCTTCTTTGGAAAAACAAATTGCTAATCTAACATCCCTTGTGCAACAATTGGCTGTAGGTAACATGCAACAAGCCAAGGCTTGTGGAGTTTGCTCCAACATCGGACACCCTACTGATATGTGTCCAACTTTACAAGAAGATTCCATGGAGCAAGCTAATGTTGTAGGAGGATTCCTAGGACCTTCCCAAGGTAAGTATGACCCTTACTCCAATTCTTACAACTCTGGTTGGAGGGACCACCCAAATTTGCAATATGGAAATAGGTCTACACCATATGTCCCACCACACAATAGGCCAAATAATTTCCAAGTCCCCAAACCTACATACCAAGAGAGGCCACCACACCAAACACAACACCAAAGTGGAAGCATGTCTCTTGAAGAAATTGTAAAGAATCTTGCTGCCTCTACTTTACAAAATCAACAAGAGAACAATCAAAGAATTGCACACCTTGAGCACCAAATGAGCCAAATGGCTACTTCACTAAGCAGACTTGAAGCTAGGGAATCCAACAAGTCGCCTTCTCAACCTATGGTGAATCCAAGGGAGAATGTGAGTGCCATCTTTTTGAGGAGTGAGAAGGAAATTGGACCCAAAGAGAATGCATATGAAGAGGTCAACTTTAAGGCTCCTCCACATAAAAATGTAGTCAAGCTCCCTCCTCTTTATAGAGATTTTGACAAGGTAAGTGAAAAACGTGTCCCTTTTAATGTTGGTACTTACCCTCCTCCTTTTCCTAGTAGGTTGGCAAAACCAAAGAAAGAAGAGCATGTTGACACTAACATGGAAGCAAAAGGAGAAGTTGACAACAATGCTTCAAAGTCTAAGGTAAGTGATAAAAGAGTCCCCTTTAATACTGGTACTTACCCTCCTCCTTTTCCTAGCAGGTTAGCCAACAACAAGAAAGAAGAGCAAGACAAAGAGATCTTGGAGACCTTTAGGAAAGTGGAGGTGAACATTCCTCTTCTTGATGCTATCAAGCAAGTACCCAGGTACGCAAAATTTTTAAAAGAATTGTGTACTAACAAGAAGAAATTAAAAGGTGATGAAAAAGTAGTTGTGGGGGAGAATGTGTCTGCCATCATTCAAAGAAAACTTCCCCCAAATTGTGGAGATCCTGGCATGTTTAGTATTTCATGTAAGATAGGTAACACCATGATTGATAAGTCCATGATAGATTTAGGAGCTTCTATAAATGTCATGCCTTTGTCAATTTATAAATCTTTAAATCTTGGACCTTTGAAAGAGACTGGTGTTATTATACAATTGGCTGATAGAACTAATGCCTATCCTGAAGGGATATTAGAGGATGTTCTTGTGCAGGTTGATAAATTAGTCTTCCCAGCAAACTTCTATGTTCTTGATATGGAGGATGATAATTCTCCTTTTCCAACACCAATGCTGCTAGGGAGACCATTCTTGAAGACATCCAAAGCCAAAATAGATGTGGATAAGGAAACACTCACCATGGAGTTTGATGATAACATAGTGGAGTTCAACATCTTTGGAGAAGTAATCATAAGTCAGAACCAACAGAAATCAAAGAAAAGGTTTGCATTTGGGATTGGATGATGGAAAGTGGAGCAGTCGAGCTAACGACATTAAACAAAAGCGCTACTTGGGAGGCAACCCAAGGATGTAAAATGAGGGAGTATTTCTTTCCTTTACTTGTATTACCATTTAATTTTTGAGTTTTTATTGTTCTTCTTTGCATGCTAGACTTACTTTGAGGACAAAGTAAGATTTAAGTGTGGGGGGGAATATTGGTTTATGAGTCTATAGAGTTTTTTTTTTTAGGAAGTGGAAATTAAAAAAAAAAAGAGGTCAAATTTTTAAGAGTTTTGAAGATCATGATATGTTTTCTTTCTTTTAAGGATTGATTCTAAACTAAAACAAAGTTTTATAAGAAAGTTGAGACTATTTTGATTGTTATTATTATTGAAGTGAGTACTTTCTAAAGAATTTATGTGAGTTCATGATTAAATATGATTGATCATATGATATTGATAATGTGATTAGTTCATTGAAGTTGGTATAAGCAAAGGATAAATAGACAAGAACAAAAGAAAAAAAAATAAAAATAAACATAAAGAGAAAAAAAGAGAAGAAAAAAAAATAGAGGTTGAAAGCTTTAAATTCTACTCCAATGTTTTGAGTTGCTTGATCTTGTTGATTAAATTCTTTGAAGTGACTTGAAATATGAGTATGCAAAGCACTCTAAAAGAGGGCTAACTTGTTGAGTAACCGGGTGTTGGTATCACCAATATTAACATTCGCGTAAAAAGGCAAGTAAGTACTTAGGGAAACCATTGTTGAAACCTCAAAAGAAAAAAAAAAGGTTCTTGATCTATTGACTTTGTTTGTAGTAATGTAAAGTGGATAATTGCAAAGTTGATATTATATGTTTCAATTGTGTTGATTGTAAATTTTGCATGAATTTATTTAGAAGTATGCATGAATATGAGAAGTAATGATTAGAATATGATTGACTTGATTATTTAACTCTTGTTGAAGTTACGAGTTAAGAATTGAAAGGTTTGAAAATATGTCCATGATCTTAATCTTGTTTTGGAGATGGAGTCATAATTTTTAAAATTGAGTCTTATTTTGAATTTTTAGGATTGAGTCTTAAGTAAAAGATTTTGTGGATATATCTTCTGAAAGCTCTCACGAGACACAACTCGTCCACTAGGGGTGACCTAGGGGTTTAAAGGCTTATTGCATATGCTAAATGCAATCGTGATTCCTACGAAAGTGAGTTAGGATTTTAGGATTTAGTTCTTTAGGAATTAGTTTAGCTAAGGTTTGCTAGAGGACTAGCAAAAGCTAAGTGTGGGGGAATTTGATAAGATGATATTTTGCAAATTATATATGTGCTAATATATTTTCTTTATTGATGTTTTATGCCTAAAAGAGCTTACTAATGTTTATTTTATGTTTTAGGTATTAAATATCAAAGTTGGAATAAAAAGAAGCTAAAAAGAGCAAAGTGCAGTATTTTCTGTCCAGCTTGAAAGATTGACGTTTTTGACCAATTTAACGACCTGAACTCAAGAAGTGGCCTTCATGGAAGTTGTAGAGGACTTCTCAAGGTTTCCAGAATGCACAAGATCGCAAAAATTGGAGTTCATTTGGTTGGTCAAACGTCTGGACAAAATCAGTACGAAATTCTGGGCAGAAAAACGAGATTGAGAAGAAATTCCAACTAAGCAAGTTCAAGACAAGATTTTGTTGAGACAAGATAATTTCTTAATTTTATTATGTCTTAGATCTGTAATTAATTAATAAAAATAGGCCTTAGGAATTTTACTTAGAAAGTAATTGTAAAAAGATGATGAGATAAAGGTAAGAGTTTGACTAGTCAAATTACTTGTTTCCCAAGTAAACTCTTATCTGAATCCCACATTGCTTAGGAAAGTCTTTTAAACTCTTCCTTAGGCCTATATAAAGAGCACAAGGCTCTCATAAACAGCATCTCTCTTATCCCTCACTGATGGAGATCCAGATGGAGATCCACTTGCTCGTGATGTTCGTGATGCTAAGGATCCATTGGTCATCCAAGGAGGTCCAATTACCCGAGCTTGAGCTAAGAAAATGCAACAAGCCCTGGCCTCATTCATGCAACAAGCTCTGGCATCATTGAAGTGTCAAGGAAGCTTCCATTAAGAGTCCCAAGACATCTATACTTGCTTGGAAGCCCAAACGACATGAGCATGGTTTACTATCTTATTTTAGCTTAACAATAAGATGGGCTAAGTGTTTGGATAGCCCACGTTTGAGTCTTGTTGTGTCTTGGACTATTTATTTTATGTAACTAGGTTTAGGCATGAATTTGGGTTTAGTTTTATTTTTCTATTGGTGTTAATTCCAGCCCACTTGTTTATGGGCTTAAGTGCTAGGTATTATTATAAATACCTTGTAAACGCTATTGATGGAGATCAGTTAATTGAATTTTCAGAAATTGCGTGTGCCTTTCTCTTGGGTTCCCTCTCAACTAGGCTTATCAAGGTCTTCTTCCTTGTGGCGCCTCCTTCTTCACCATCCACCATTGCTATACCTTAGGTTCTCGAATTCTTATTCGTAGGGTCAAGGTCCAATACCTTGGGTTCGAGTCTCTTTAGGCTTTGGGTCTAGGTTTCATAAGGTATCCTTCATCGTCTTTTGCTTTTATCCAGTTGCGTTTCAGTTCCTTCAAACTCCAACCTACGAGTTCTCCTGTCCGTGCGCATCAGTTGGTATTCAGAGCTCCAGTTCCGATTTTCTGGTTTGTTCGTGCGTCACTCACTTTTCGATTTTTTTTTTAAAATTTTTTTTTTCTTTTGTTCGTTCCACTTTCTGGTTTGTTTGTGTGTTCCTAGCCGCCACTTATTTCTTAACCCTAAAACCCTAGCCACCACTTATTTCATTACACAAAAAACCCTAGCCACCACTTATTTCATTACACAAAAAACCCTAGCCGCACCCCTCAAAAATAAACTCCTTGCCGCACCCTAAAAAAAAAAAAACCCTAGCCGCAATTACTCAAAACCCTGTCGCACCCCTTCAACAAACCCTAGCCGCAATTCCTGTGCGCATCACTCACATCCTTCTTATCCCTCTTCCCTCTTTTAGTCTTGTAGGATTTTCTTTAGGGTTTTTAATAAAATTTTATTTTTTTCTTTATTTTTAATTAGTTGCTGATTTCTTTATTATTTTTAATTCTGATTTTGTTTTCTTTATTTAAATTAATATTGTTTGTGTGTTTTTGCTTACTAGTTTATAATCTTGATTAGTAATTCTGATTTTATATTATTAAAGATTGCTTCTTTGATTGTTTCTTGCATGATATTTGTAATCTTTATAATATATAACTTGAATTTTATGATCTTGAATATGTCTAGTGAGTAGTTTTCTTATTCAGTTATGAGGTAAATTCATTGTTCTTAGGAAAAAGAATGTTGTGAGATTTTGAGCTTATAATATAATTGTTGATTAAGTATCCAAGATTCTCTGAGCACATTTGCATGATTATTTGCTTGATTAGATGGTAGGGCCCACTATTTAATTTAATTGAATAATCTACTGCCAGATTAAAAACATAAGTCCGTAATTGCTTATGGAGTTAATCACTAGGGATGGAGGAGAATTGAGGTTTAGATTAAATGAACCGAGCTTATGTGTTTGTTATCTAATGTCAACCCATATCTTTCTTGTTGTTAATGCTGCTACAACTTATATCTAGAGAGCTTGTTCTAGATAGGTTAAGTAGTTAGAGATTAGTTAAAGAGCTTGTTTTAACTAACGACTCAGTAAGGGAAGATGGTGTAACAGAGCTTGTTGTTATGCTACGGTTGACTATTTAATTGACAATAATATTTTGTAATCAATGATCAACTTCTAAATCCAAGAATAATTAATTACCTTGTAACTGAAGCTTTTTCATATTTGTTTTTGATATTTAATAATCCTTGCTTTCTCTCTTTTAGGCATAGCTTACAAAACTCCAAAACCCCAAAATTTCTTCTTTCCGTAAAACTTAAGATTAGATTTTTAATTTAATAATTAACTTAAATAATTCAGTCTCTGTGGGTTCGACCCTTGCTCCGCTATCTACATAGTAGAGTTAGGAAATTTTATTTTTGGTGACTGACGACACTCATCAAATTTTGGCGCCGTTGCCGGGGACTGTTATTTATTTAAGTTGTTTATTATAATTTAAAGATCTAATTATTTTCTTTTCTTTCTTCCTTGCAGGGTTTGCATGTCTGACGAGCACTCTAGTTACAAACTTCGAAAGATTAGAGATTACATTCAGGCAACCCAAAGTGCGGTGCTACAAACGCCCCAACCACCACCATCCACTTCCGAAGATCCACCTTCCCCCGAGCCCACGTTCAATCCCACTTTTGAATTCTCTAGTGATTCAGAAGAGGACACCATGGCTCAAAACGCTAACAGAACCTTGAAGGAGTTGGCAGCACCCACTATGAACCAACAACCCTTTTGCATAACCTATCCTACTTTAGATGTTGCTTTTGAATTAAAATCTGGTTTGATACATCTTTTACCAACTTTTCATGGTCTTGCAGGTGAAGATCCATACAAACATCTAAAGGAGTTCCATGTTGTTTGCTCCACCATGAAGCCTGCTGGGGTTAGTGAAGAGCAAATCAAGCTAAGGGCCTTTCCATTCTCTTTGGCAGATGCAGCCAAGGATTGGCTTTACTACTTACCTTCTGGGACCATCAACACTTGGGATGATATGAAGAGACTCTTCTTGGAAAGATATTTTCCTGCTTCTAGGGCAGCCAACATCCGCAAAGAAATTTGTGGAATTAGGCAATTTAATGGTGAGTCACTCTATGAATATTGGGAAAGATTTAAACGATTATGTGCTAGTTGCCCACATCACCAAATTCATGAGCAACTATTGATCCAATATTTCTATGAGGGACTATTACCCCATGATAGAAGCATGATAGATGCTGCCAGTGGAGGAGCTTTGGTGGATAAGACTCCTCAAGAAGCTCAAAACTTGATAGCAAACATGGCTGCCAATTCTCAACAATTTAACACAAGGAGAGATCCACCACCACCACTTAAGCAAGCACATGAGGTAAGTACTTCTTCTTTGGAAAAACAAATTGCTAATCTAACATCCCTTGTGCAACAATTGGCTGTAGGTAACATGCAACAAGCCAAGGCTTGTGGAGTTTGCTCCAACATCGGACACCCTACTGATATGTGTCCAACTTTACAAGAAGATTCCATGGAGCAAGCTAATGTTGTAGGAGGATTCCTAGGACCTTCCCAAGGTAAGTATGACCCTTACTCCAATTCTTACAACTCTGGTTGGAGGGACCACCCAAATTTGCAATATGGAAATAGGTCTACACCATATGTCCCACCACACAATAGGCCAAATAATTTCCAAGTCCCCAAACCTACATACCAAGAGAGGCCACCACACCAAACACAACACCAAAGTGGAAGCATGTCTCTTGAAGAAATTGTAAAGAATCTTGCTGCCTCTACTTTACAAAATCAACAAGAGAACAATCAAAGAATTGCACACCTTGAGCACCAAATGAGCCAAATGGCTACTTCACTAAGCAGACTTGAAGCTAGGGAATCCAACAAGTCGCCTTCTCAACCTATGGTGAATCCAAGGGAGAATGTGAGTGCCATCTTTTTGAGGAGTGAGAAGGAAATTGGACCCAAAGAGAATGCATATGAAGAGGTCAACTTTAAGGCTCCTCCACATAAAAATGTAGTCAAGCTCCCTCCTCTTTATAGAGATTTTGACAAGGTAAGTGAAAAACGTGTCCCTTTTAATGTTGGTACTTACCCTCCTCCTTTTCCTAGTAGGTTGGCAAAACCAAAGAAAGAAGAGCATGTTGACACTAACATGGAAGCAAAAGGAGTTATGATCATGTGTGGGAATGGAGATGTTGAGAGTGAAGGTTCTGAAATCGGTGTGGAAGATGAGATGCCTGCGTTAGAAGATTTTGATGAAGAAGAAGTTGTTGAGCATGCTGCTCATGGTGAAGCACTTGTTGCTAGGCGTGCTCTTACTACTCATGTGAAGTTTGAAGATGAGGCACAACGCGAGAACATCTTCCATACGAGATGTCATATTAGTGACAAGGTATGTACTGTAATCATTGATGGTGGGAGCTGTACTAATGTTGCTAGCACATACCTTGTTGATAAATTAAAGTTGCCCTCTGCCAAGCATCACCACCCATATAAGTTGCAGTGGATTAATGACTGTGGTGAGGTGAACGTGGTGAAGCAAGTCTTGGTTCCTTTTCGTATTGGAAGGTATCGAGATGAGGAGTTGTGTGACGTGGTGCCCATGCAAGCTTGCCACCTATTGCTGGGTAGACCGTGGTAGTATGATCGGAGAGTCATCCATGACGGTTACACTAACCGTTACTCCTTTAATATGGATGGCAAGAAGATTGCTCTTGCTCCCCTTAGCCCCAAGGAGATTTATGAGGACCAATTAAGGCTAAAGGAGCAACATGACGAGCAAAGGAAGCAAGCTAAAGAAAAGAAGAAAAACAAGGATAGCAAAACAGTGAGCTGCCATGCCAAACCCCGAGATGTGAAGACTGCATTTCTTGCTAAGTCTCCTATCCTATTACTCTTATTTAAAGATTCTTATTTTATTGATGCTGAACTCTATGATACTTTGCCTACTGATGTTGTCTCATTGTTGTAGGAGTTCGAGGATGTACTCCCTGAGGAGACCCCAAGTGGATTACCATCGATTCGTGGGATCGAGCATACGATTGACCTTGTCCTCGGAGCTGCTATTCCTAACCGTCCAGCCTACAGAAGTAATCCCGAGGAGACGAAGGAGCTTCAAAGGTAAGTCGAGGAGCTCATGCGAAAAGGTTATGTGAGAGAGAGCATGAGTCCATGCGCCGTGCCCGTGCTACTTGTGCCAAAAAAAGATGGCACGTGGAGGATGTGCGTTGACTGTCGAGCCGTCAACAAAATCACTGTAAAGTACCGCTATCCTATTCCTAGGCTAGATGACATGCTTGATGAGTTGCATGGTGCATGCATGTTTTCTAAAATTGATTTAAAGAGCGGATATCACCAAATTCGTATGAAAGAAGGTGATGAATGGAAAACTGCATTTAAGACTAAACATGGTCTCTACGAGTGGTTAGTTATGCCTTTTGGCTTGACTAATGCACCCAGTACATTCATGCGATTAATGAACCATGTTTTACGTGATTTCATTGGTAAGTATGTGGTTGTCTATTTTGATGACATTTTGATTTACAGTAAGAGTCTGCATGAGCATGTTGAGTATCTTAGGAATGTTCTTACTGTTTTGAGGACTGAAAGTTTGTATGCCAATCTTAAGAAATGTACATTCTGCACAAATAAGATTGTTTTCCTTGGGTATGTAGTTTCTTCACATGGCATTTCTGTTGATAATGAGAAGATAAAGGCAATAAAAGATTGGCCTGTACCTAAGTCTGTTTCTGAGGTGCGTAGTTTCCATGGTGATGGAGATCCAAGCTCACAAAGCTCAAGTCAGGTTCGTGATGATCGTGATCCTTTGAGTATCCATAGAGGTCCAATTACAAGAGCTAAATCAAAGATAATGCAACAAGCCTTGGCTGGTTTCATTGATATTGCTAGAGAGAAAGCCCAACAAAGCTTGAGCACGGAGGATGATAAAGTCTTCTACAACATGATCCAAGCCCAAGTTCAACCTTCTTGAAGACACAAGTATTGGGCCGAAAAGCAAATTAGGCTAGATGCATATTTTATTTAGTTAAGTATTATTGGGCTGAACATTGTCTTAATTTAATTTAAGCCCAATTCCTTTTTAAATAATAGATTTTGTAAGACTTCTATTACTTGTTCTGCAAGTTAGGAGAGTAGGATTCCTATTGCTTGTGCTGCAAGTTATCTATTTACCTATAAATAGTTATGTAACCCTTTGGGGAGAACACAATTGATTTTAGTAATAAAATTGAGAGACTTCTTCTCTTTGGTTCTCTTGAGAACTCTTGAACTTATCAAGGTCTTCCTTGTGGCGTTCTTCTACCTTCCACCAATATATACCATAGGTTCTTGCTTTTCTAAGCAACGGGTCTTGGTCCAATACCATAGGTTCTTGTGTTTCTACACAACGGGTCTTGGTTTTATCTCTAATTTTTGTTTTCTTTTTGCTGCGTTTTTAACTTGTTCTTGTTTTTCTTCAAGTGTTCTTCATGTTCTTCATTGAACCTCATCTTCTTTCGGTGAGGTTCATATCACATGGGTTAGCTAGTTTCTATCGTCGATTCGTTAGAGATTTTAGCACTATAGATGCACCTTTGACCGAAGTGGTAAAAAAGAATGTTGCATTTCATTGGGGTCCTGCACAAGAGCATGCTTTTAATTTGCTTAAGGATAAACTTTGTTCTGCTCCTTTGTTATCTCTGCCTGACTTTACTAAAACTTTTGAGATTGAATGCGATGCCTCAGGTGTAGGTATTGGAGCTGTGATTATGCAGGAAAAACGTTCAATTGCTTTCTTTAGTGAGAAGTTCAGTGGAGCAGCACTTAACTATCCCACATATGACAAGGAGATGTACGCGTTTGTGAGGGCCTTGGAGACATGGCAACATTACTTGTGGCCCAAAGAATTCGTCATCCACACTGATCACGAGTCCTTGAAGCATCTGAAAGGACAGAGTAAGCTGAATAGGCATCATGCCAAGTGGATAGAGTTCATTGAGACGTTCCCGTATGTGATCAAGTACAAACAAGGTAAAGAGAATGTCGTAGCTGATGCGTTATCTCGTAGGTATACTCTTATCACTACTCTTGATGCTAAACTTTTAGGATTTGAGTATATCAAAGAACAGTATGCTGATGATGTTGATTTTGGTAATGTTTATGATGCATGTGCTACATCTGGCTTTGGCAAGTTCTTTAGGCACGATGGGTTCTTATTTAGAGAAAATAAATTATGTGTACCTATGAGTTCATTGCGTGAGCTGTTAGTTAGAGAAGCCCATAGTGGAGGATTAATGGGTCACTTCGGGGTTAGGAAAACTCTAGCTGTTTTGCAAGAACATTTCTTTTGGCCTAACATGAGGAGAGACGTAGAGAGATTATGTGCTAGATGCATTTCATGTAGGCAAGCTAAATCTAGAGTTCATAATCATGGTTTATATACTCCTTTACCGATTCCTACTACTCCGTGGACTGATATCTCTATGGATTTTGTTTTGGGCTTGCCTAAAACAAAATGCGGTAGAGATTCTATTTTTGTTGTGGTTGACAGGTTCTCTAAGATGGCTCATTTCATCGCTTGCCACAAGACGGATGATGCGAGCAACGTTGCTGACCTTTTCTTCAAAGAGATAGTATGTCTATATGGTGTACCAAGGACCATTGTTTCTGATCGAGATGCCAAGTTCCTTAGTTACTTTTGGAAGACGTTATGGGGAAAGTTGGGAACTAAATTGTTATTCTCCACCACTTGTCACCCCCAGACTGATGGACAGACTGAGGTCGTCAACCGAACCCTATCTACATTATTAAGGTCCATTATTCAGAAGAATTTGAAGAATTGGGCAGATTGCTTGCCACATGTCGAGTTTGCTTATAACCGCAATGTGCACTCCACTACGAGTTGCTCTCCATTTGAAGTTGTTTATGGCTTCAATCCTCTTACTCCCTTGGATTTGTTGCTATTACTTAGTGATATGGACGTCACCGAAAGAAGATGAGGTTCATATGAAGAAGACGAAGAACACTTGAAAAAAAAACAATAACAAGTTAAAAACGCAGCAAAAGAAAATAAAAATTAGAAGTAAAACCAAGACCTGTTGTGTAGAAACACAAGAACCTATGGTATTGGACCAAGACTCGTTGCCTAGAAAAGCAAGAACCTATGGTATATATTGGTGGAAGGTAGAAGAACGCCACAAGGAAGACCTTGATAAGTTCAAGAGTTCTCAAGAGAACCAAAGAGAAGAAGTCTCTCAATTTTATTGCTAAAATCAATTGTGTTCTCCCCAAAGGGTTACATAACTATTTATAGGGAAATAGATAACTTGCAGCACAAGTAATAGGAATCCTACTTTCCTAACTTGCAGAATAGGAAATAGCAAACTTGCAGAACAAGCAATAGGAATCCTACTCTCCTAACTTGCAAAACAAGTAATAGAAGTCTTACAAAATCTATTATTTAAAAAGGAATTGGGCTTAAATTAAATTAAGACAATGTTCAGCCCAATAATACTTAACTAAATAAAATATGAATCTAGCCTAATTTGCATTTCGGCCGAATACTTGTATGTCTTCAAGAAGGTTGAACTTGGGCTTGGACCATATTGTAGAAGACTTTATCATCCTCCATGCTCAAGCTTTGTTGGGCTTTCTCTCTAGCAATATCAATGAAACCAGCCAAGGCTTGTTGCATTATCTTTGATTTAGCTCTTGTAATTGGACCTCCATGGATACTCAAAGGATCACGATCATCACGAACATGACTTGAGCTTTGTGAGCTTGGATCTCCATCATTCCCCCTCTCCTCGAAAGGATTTGTCCTCAAATCAGAATCACCTACATCAATATCAAAGGGAGAAAGATCAGAAACATTAAATGTAGCACTAACATTATATTCACCTGGAAGATCTAACTTATAAGCATTGTCATTGATCTTCTTAATCACTTGGAATGGTCCATCTCCTCGAGGTTGCAACTTGGAGCTACGCTGAGCAGGAAATCTCTCTTTACGCATATGTACCCAAACCCAATCACCAGGTTCAAAGACAACTTTCTTGCGATGCTTGTTGGCTTGAGTAGCATATTGCTCAGTCCTCTTCTTAATGTTTTGACGTACCTTCTCATGTAGTTGCTTAACAAAATCAGCTTTCTTTTCCCCATCCAAACTAGCTCTCTCCTCAATAGGTAGTGGTAAAAGATCCAATGGAGTGAGTGGATTAAAACCATAGACAACTTCAAATGGAGAATAACTAGTAGTGGAATGCACACTTCTATTGTAAGCAAACTCCACATGAGGCAAACAATCTTCCCAATTCTTCAAATTCTTTTGAATAATGGAACTCAACAAAGTAGACAAAGTACGATTGACTACTTCAGTGTGTCCATCGGTTTGTGGATGACAAGTAGTTGAAATCAATAGCTTTGTTCCTAACTTTCCCCACAATGTTTTCCAAAAGTAGCTAAGGAACTTTACATCATAGTAAAAAACAATGGTCCTCGGAATACCATGTAGACGAACAATTTTCTTGAAGAATAAATCGACAATGTTGCTTGCATCATTTATCTTGTGACAAGTAACGAAGTGAGCCATCTTAGAGAACCTGTCAACAACAACAAAAATAGAATCTCTACCTCTCTTTGTTCTTGGTAACCTCAAAACAAAGTCCATAGAAATGTCAGTCCAAGGAGCAGTAGGAATAGGCAATGGAGTATAAAAACCATGATTCATAACTCTAGACTTAGCTTGTTTACAAGTGACACATCTCTCACACAATTTTTGAACATCTCTTTTCATGTTAGGCCAAAAGAAGTGATCATGCAATATATCTAAAGTTTTCTTCACTCCAAAATGTCCCATTAACCCACCACTATGGGCTTCTCTAACAAGTAATTCTCTTAAAGAACTCTTAGGCACAAATAATCTGTTTTCCCTAAATAAAAATCCATCATGCCTATAAAACTTTCCAAAACCAGTTTTCTGACATGCAATGAACACATTTTAAAAATCCTCATCAGTAACATACAAGTCTTTGATATACTCAAATCCAAGTAGTTTTGCATTAAGAGTAGTGATTAGAGTATACCTTCGAGACAATGCATCAGCCACGACATTTTCTTTACCTTGTTTATATTTGATCACATATGGAATATGTCTCAATGAACTCCATCCACTTGGCATGACGCTTGTTCAACTTGCTTTGTCCTTTCAAGTGCTTCAAGGACTCATGATCAGTTTGGATGACAAATTCCTTAGGCCATAAATAGTGTTGCTGTGTTTCCAAGGTTGTCACTAATGCATACATCTCTTTATTGTACATGGGATAGTTAAGGCCAGCTCCACTTAACTTCTCACTTAAGAAAGCAATGGGGTGCTTCTCTTGCATTAAAACAACTTCGATACCTATGCTTGAAGCATCACACTCAATCTTGATTGTTTTCTCTTTTTGCTTAACCTCATCTTCACTCACTATTCTTTTCTCACTCTCTTTTAATCTCAATTGATCCTCATCTTTCAGTAGCAGACTTAAAGTTTGGCATGCTATAAATTCCTTTCCATCCATGGGTAATTCCATACTATCCTCATTGATGGAGATCCACTTGCTCATGATGTTTGTGATGCTAAGGATCCATTGGTCATCCAAGGAGGTCCAATTACCCGAGCTCGAGCTAAGAAGACGCAACAAGCCCTGGCCTCATTAATGCAACAAGCTCTGACATCATTGAAGTGTCAAGGAAGCTTCCATGAAGAGTCCCAAGACATCTATACTTGCTTGGAAGCCCAAACGACATGAGCATGGTTTACTGCCTTATTTTAGCTTAACAATAAGATGGGCTAAGTGTTTGGATAGCCCACGTTTGAGTCTTGTTGTGTCTTGGACTATTTATTTTATGTAACTAGGTTTAGGCATGAATTTGGGTTTAGTCTTATTTTCTGTTGGTGTTAATTCCAGCCCACTTGTTTATGGGCTTAAGTGCTAGGTATTATTATAAATACCTTGTAAACGCTATTGATGGGGAGATCAGTTAATTGAATTTTCAGAAATTGAGTGTGCCTTTCTCTTGGGTTCCCTCTCAACTAGGCTTATCAAGGTCTTCTTCCTTGTGGCGCCTCCTTCTTCACCATCCACCATTGCTATACCTTAGGTTCTCGAATTCTTATTCGTAGGGTCAAGGTCCAATACCTTTGGGTTCGAGTCTCTTTAGGCTTCGGGTCTAGGTTTTCAGAAGTTGTCATTCATCAACTTTGCTTCTGTCTTCTTGCGTGTCAGCTCCTTCAAATTCCAAGCTACATTTTGTCTTTTCCGTACGCATCAATCATCATCCTCTAATGGCAGCATAGAATCATCATCAAAATCTTCTTCATAGTTGCTATCCAACTTATTATGAGCAACATTACCACATGCATGAAAAGTATTACCTTGGTTTACCTTAGCTAGGGTAGCATCATGTTTCTCCAACTTATCATATTTAACCAACTTCGACTCTATCCTCGAAAGTTGTTGTTGCATGGCTTGGAACATGATCTCAATCTTACTCAAATCAAGCTTTTCACTATTAGAAGACATGATTGTAACTTGCAAGAAACGTTAGTAAAAGAAAAGGACCTCACAAGTATGACCTCACGTGTTTACACTCAATACACACAAGAATGTAACACTCACACTCGTGTTTTCACACGATTTTAATATGGCTTTTCTCTACTAATGTTACTCACACACTCTTACCTTTTTTTCTCACACAACTTTTCTCTATAGGTTCTATATTGAACTCAAGACTCAATCACAAATCAGCTTATGGAATTCAACTATCAACCAACAATAAACAAGATGAGCACAAGATTTTAATCAAGGGAAAACAAAACAATGAAGACTCAACAAGACTTAGCAAGACTTAGCAAGACTCAATAAGACTTAAGAAGACTCTAATGAAACTAAACCTTGAAGGAAATATGCGTGTTTTGGGGTGTTTAATTAGGGTAGGGTTTAGCCAAAGGTGGGGTAGTTTTGTCCTTTTATATGGTAGGGTCAAAAAAGTAATTTTAGGCAATAGGGTAGAATGGTAACAATGAATTTTCAAATTAGGCAAATAAGAAATCTCAAAGCTCAAGAAAGAATGACTACCTCAAGATTTTGATGAAGCACACCTCCACGAATTGCCTTGGATGTTGCACTTACTACACATGATGTAATAAATCCCCTCTTGAATTGATTTTTTCTTTTCCCTTTTTTTTTTTTTTTTTTCTCTTTTTTTTTCTTTCTTTTTTTTTATATTTTTCTAAAGTAAACGAACAATTAAGAAAAAAACAAAAAGTCTAAATAATAAGAAGAGGTTTACTTGGGGAACAAGGCAACTTTTTGACAAAAACAAGCTAGTTTTGGTAGCAGCTTGTGTGGCAAGGAATGAGAGGGAACAGTGGCTTGTGAAACAAGTAGTCTTTATGTGATGTAGAGCTTTTGAAGGTTTCTTGGTGAGCAAGAAAACCTTTGGGATTTGGTTGCTTGGAAAACAAGATAGGGTTTACTTGGTGGCTAAGTAAAGAAAATAGGTTTGAGGGACAAACAATATTAGTGGTGGCTTGGAAAAGGATTCAAGATCAAGGTTTGTCCAAGACAAAAAGACAAATAAAGAAAAAAAAACAAAAACGAGACTCCCACGAATTAAACCTAAGCTCTAATTCCAAATGATATGGACGTCACCGAAAGAAGATGAGGTTCATATGAAGAAGACGAAGAACACTTGAAAAAAAAACAATAACAAGTTAAAAACGCAGCAAAAGAAAATAAAAATTAGAAGTAAAACCAAGACCCGTTGTGTAGAAACACAAGAACCTATGGTATTGTACCAAGACTCGTTGCCTAGAAAAGCAAGAACCTATGGTATATATTGGTGGAAGGTAGAAGAACGCCACAAGGAAGACCTTGATAAGTTCAAGAGTTCTCAAGAGAACCAAAGAGAAGAAGTCTCTCAATTTTATTGCTAAAATCAATTGTGTTCTCCCCAAAGGGTTACATAACTATTTATAGGGAAATAGATAACTTGCAACACAAGTAATAGGAATCCTACTTTCCTAACTTGCAGAATAGGAAATAGCAAACTTGCAGAACAAGCAATAGGAATCCTACTCTCCTAACTTGCAGAACAAGTAATAGAAGTCTTACAAAATCTATTATTTAAAAAGGAATTGGGCTTAAATTAAATTAAGACAATGTTCAGCCCAATAATACTTAACTAAATAAAATATGCATCTAGCCTAATTTGCATTTCAGCCCAATACTTGTATGTCTTCAAGAAGGTTGAACTTGGGCTTGGACCATATTGTAGAAGACTTTATCATCCTCCATGCTCAAGCTTTGTTGGGCTTTCTCTCTAGCAATATCAATGAAACCAGCCAAGGCTTGTTGCATTATCTTTGATTTAGCTCTTGTAATTGGACCTCCATGGATACTCAAAAGATCACGATCATCACGAACATGACTTGAGCTTTGTGAGCTTGGATCTCCATCACCTAGTGCTGAGCAGAGTAACTTGGATGGAGAACAAAAAGCTAAGTTTGTGAAGCAACTCCATGAGAGAGTACGTCAAGCTATTGAAAAGAAGACTGAGCAGTATACCACGCAAGCAAATAAGCATCGAAAGAAAGTAGTCTTTGAGCCTAGTGATTGGGTTTGGGTGCATATGAGAAAGGAGAGGTTTCCTGTTCAGCGACGAACCAAGCTGCATCCTCGAGGAGATGGACCATTCCAAGTCATAGAGAAGATCAATGATAATGCCTACAAATTGGATCTTCCTGGTGAGTATGGAGTATCTACTACTTTTAATGTTTTTGATCTTTCTCCCTTTTCTTTTGATGAAGGTATATGCGATTTGAGGACAAATCCTTTTGAGGAGAGGGGGAATAATGGAGATCCACTTGCTCGTGATGTTCGTGATGCTAAGGATCCATTGGTCATCCAAGGAGGTCCAATTACCCATGCTCGAGCTAAGAAGACACAACAAGCCCTAGCCTCATTAATTCAACAAGCCCTGGCCTCATTAATTCAACAAGCTCTGGCATCATTGAAGTGTCAAGGAAGCTTCCATGAAGAGTCCCAAGACATCTATACTTGCTTGGAAGCCCAAATGACATGAGCATGGTTTACTGTCTTATTTTAGCTTAACAATAAGATGGGCTAAGTGTTTGGATAGCCCACGTTTGAGTCTTGTCGTGTCTTGGACTATTTATTTTTATGTAACTAGGTTTAGGCATGAATTTGGGTTTAGTCTTATTTTCTGTTGGTGTTAATTCCGGCACACTTGTTTATGGGCTTAAGTGCTAGGTATTATTATAAATATCTTGTAAACGCTATTGATGAACAGATCAGTAAATTGAATTTTAAGAATTTGAGTGTGCCTTTCTCTTGGGTTCCCTCTCTACTAGGCTTATCAAGGTCTTCTTCCTTGTGGCGCCTCCTTCTTCACCATCCACCATTGCTATACCTTAGGTTTTCGAATTCTTATTTGTAGGGTCAAGGTCTAATACCTTTGGGTTCGAGTCTCTTTAGGCTTCGGGTCTAGGTTTCAGAAGTTGTCATTCATCAACTTTGTTTCTGTCCTTTGCGTTTTCAGCTCCTTCAAATTCCAAGCTACGTTTCCTCTTGTCCGTGCGCATCACTGTCCATGACTATTGTCGGACAAGCATATCTGCCTAATGAGTAATCTCTAATTAGGCAGTTTCCACTATGCTTTATTGAATTTAATTCTTTTAGGGTGCCTACAGTCTCATAAAAGATTTAAATCTTTAGCTTTTCTTGTCAAAGATCATGTAAAGCATATGGTATCATTATTTAAGAGGTTTTATATATAAAATATATATATATATCTACCATATACTTTCCTTTCAAAACTAAATAATACTTTATAGTATTCATATAAACATTATTATAATGTTTCAAGTCGTAACAAGGCATGCTTAAATGCGATGCAAATCAATCATGAGTTCAAAATAATGAATTATCATTTTCGTGAAATATATCATTTAATTATAGTGTTAACTATAATCCAAATTCCTCATTTCCATCCTTTTGATTTCAATCGAATCATACCTCATAGGTAATTTCGATATTCACTGTGGTTCCTCAATATTCAATATCATTTCACAATAATTATTGACTATAAAAATCACTTGTACATTTCATCATTCAATACTAAGACCACCACTGTCAGTATGAGTCCTCTTAGTATTTCTGAATATTTAAATGTCACATTTCTATATAACCATTAAGATATTGAAATTATGCAATTACCGATATCATCACTCAAGACCTATTCCAGAGTCAACATCGAGGATATAAAATCACAAGATCAATAGTCGTCTATCAATCCATCTATGGTTTAACATATTGGCACTCGTTCATTATTCCGACTTGATGCCCAATTTCATCCACTATCACCAAATCAAATGACAGTTTTCAGATCAATTTTCATATGACTTGTATAATATAATACCATGCTAGAATGATCTATAAAGGTATTATCAAATCAATCTTAGTTTAGCAGTTTACCCACTTAAGAGATTTGGCTAATTTCCACTATTAAACACTGTTCCAAAACATTTTATATCAGAATATCGAACTTATACAATTGTCGATCTTATTATTCAAGACCTATTCCAAAGTTATAACCAAAATCATATAATCACATGTTTGACACTCATTTATTTGAATCTATTAATGATTGGATCATATCGTAATTCGACCTCAATTTCAATAACATTATGTATGCACAAGTCATACATTTGTTATAACATCGATATCACAACTATCCATCGTATACCAAAATGTTGATACTAAGACCCCTACCACAAGTGCAAGTCCGCTTATTATCTCACGTATATTCGAAAATACGATGTAATATAATAAAATCATCTCAACATTGACCTCTTGCAATGTCCGTGTTATCACATTTGAAACTACTCCAATATCAAGTAATCGAAATCAATTAATTCTAAAATCATCGCTACGTTGATAATTCCACAATTCAATTGTTCAACCACCTAAATTACAACCTTGATATTCTCTTCCAAGCTATATCATATAATCCTCATTACTTTTATCAATGATCCGACTAATCGATATTCCACTTCAATCTCGACTTGATAACCAATTCGTGATATTAAGATAAATCCATTTATCGATTCTATAAGGCTTACATCATGTCTCATCATGTTATCTATGAGATCCCAAATTTCTCCATTCTTCCTATACTTATTAAAAGTGCTAAATTAAAATATTGAGAAGAGTTATGGAAATTAATTTTCCCATGTGCTGTGTTTATCAAAAATAAAATAAAAAAAATTAAAAATAAATTTTGACTTTGACAGAAAAATATACTGTGTAGTGGCAACCCGTGTAAATAATTGAGTTTTAAAGGGGTAATTGGGTTATTTAAGCACCTATTAAATTTCATTAATTAAAAACATAGAAATCCACCAATAGAAATGAGACAACAAGCCATCATCTTCTATTTTCGTCAGCTGATCTCACCGCCTCAACCATTTCTGCTGCAGTTCACGATTTTGCTTCTTCTTCTCCACTGTTCCTCACGTTCCAGCCTTGAATCACCACCTTTTCATCACAAATTCACCTAGATTTCTTCACATAAATTAATCCTCATCTATATAGCTCCCTAACCTTCCCAAAAACTTAGCTCAAATCAGCCAAATAAATCTCCCCTGGTGCTGCTGTAACGTCTTTGCACAGGTAAAATTCCAGCCTTCATTTTACTCATTTTCTCCTCTTGTTTGTGCTTTAATTGGAGGTGTAAATGATAGATATGATTATAGTTTAGGACAAAAACATGTAGATAGCTCTCTAGGCTGATCGGTCATGGTGTTTGAGAAATTTAAATGTTGGCTATTGTGGCGTTAATAATAGGAAAACAGGGGCTGATTTTTTTGTGTTGGTTGATTTCGTGAAGATGAAAAGCTGACCACGAGCTAAACTAAATGTGATTATAGGATTTATTTAATCAAAATATGAACTAGGGTGTATGGTACTACTGGCAGTAATCGAAATAAAGGAAAATGATGAAGATGGCGTGAATATACGGGCTGGAAATTCTGCTGCTAGTAACATGAGTAACAATAAATATGGACTGATTTAGGTGCTGATGGTGTGAGTGGTAGGGAATTGGAGAAGAAAGTCTAACCATAAATTAAATATAGTCAAAATAATTAATTGACAAAGAAAAAGATGACATAAAATGTTATAGTGTAGCCGGCTAAGGAAGGTCAATATTGGAGTGCTTATGATAATTGGTGTGGTGTAAAGGTCAAAAATAGTGGCTGGTAATGGAATAAAAGAATAGCCATAGAAGTTAATAAATAAAAAAAACATGAATTAAGTAGTATTGTACAACCGGTTGAAGAGAAAAATGAAGGAAAGAAGTGTTGACTTTGATGCCTAAGTGGTGGAAAAATATGGGTAGGAAGGCAGCACATGTACTTAGGTTCATAGACTAAAATGAACCAATAAATTGATTTACAAAAGGGCCATTCGGCCATAGACTATTTAATGGGATTTTGGTGATAATGGTGGTGTGAATTGGTGCATGATAATAGTGAAATTGATATAAGAAATTAATAAATAATATTAATAGTATTAGTAATTGAAATAAGAGGTGTGGAGAACCATGGAAGTCTAGGTCATGGGCTGTCCATGAGGGAGTTAAAATGATTTTAAGGTAGTAATAATAGAAATAATAATAATGAATAATGTAATGAAACCTAATCATGCACCTAAATTAGTTAAATTGTAGTCCAAGCATGTTAAAGCATTATTGGTAAGAATAGATTCTTGAAAAAAGGCGATGATAGTATAGTTGAATATGAGGTATAATAAATATGCAAGATTTTAAAATGAAAAGAAAATGAGCTTACTGGTCATAGCCATATCAGGCCAAATAAAAGTTGAGGAGTCCATAGTGTTTTCTAAGAGTTGGTGACTAAAATAGGAATAATTTATGACGTTAAATTGGGAAAGAATGGGTATAAGGCAAAATGAAGCAGGAAATTCATAAGAATTCCAAGCTACTTTCCTAAGTATTAATGGCTAAAAAGGAAGATAAGTAGAGGTAGAGAAAACTTTATAAGTAAAAGATCATGAATTTAATTAATTCAATGTTGTTTTGCAGCTAGAAATTTGGAAGAAATAAGTGGATCAGTGGTGCCATTGGATTTTATTTCGTACTGCAAAGTGAGGTAAGGATTAGTATATAGAAGTAGTGTAAGAAATGCTGTGCATGC
The DNA here is from genome assembly GCA_031772115.1 of Heritiera littoralis. Taxonomy (NCBI): domain Eukaryota; kingdom Viridiplantae; phylum Streptophyta; class Magnoliopsida; order Malvales; family Malvaceae; genus Heritiera; species Heritiera littoralis. The sequence goes on along the minus strand of JAPDPK010000009.1, from coordinate 4,447,370 downwards.
ATGTGGGAAATTGGGTAATTTAGAAATTATAAATAGAAATTTATGAAAGGGGTTAGGATAGAAATATACCAAAAGGTTACCGAAAATTATAGAAAATTTCCCTTAATTATTTACACGCTCAGTATCTTAAATAAATAGTATTTTTATATAGTTTGAATATTTGAATACGTGAAATGATGATAATATGTTTTATGAATTTTATGAGATTTATTTAGAATATATAAAGTGTTGATTTGTTTACATGAATAGAAATCGATTGAAATAGTTTACATGAAAATTGATTTATTGTGATTTTAAGATATATGAAAATGATTTTATAAGAGTGTTAGCTTCTTGTGGATTCATGCATACAGATTGATGATTAGGGCTGGGAGACCGTAGCTAAGTCCCTAGTACCTTCCCCTTTTTCGATCACAGTTGTCACTGACGAGTGTACACTGTAGATCTTTGACAATGGCCATTGTTACAGGTAGGAACGGCTTAGGGTTGGATGCCTGGCCCCACGTGGGTACGCTTGATTCCTATACAGGTCCCTGTAGGGATATAGTTCGTGTATGGGTTTCTTGGATGCTCACACTCTATTGTTTTACACAGTATATGAAATGATTGATTTACATACAGATTTGAGAGAAATGATTTGAAAAGTGATCTGTGAAAGAATATATGAATAGTATATGAACAGTGATTGAATTAAAGATAGATTGATTTTAAATGATTTGAACAGTGAATATTTATATGAACAGCATATGTTTTAAAAGAGTTTTCAATAAATGTTTACATGCACCCATATGCATTATTTTATTTATAAAATTTAAATTTATGATTTTACTGCATATAGTGGCATAGTACCACTCTTTTATACGCTTTTTCTTATTGGGCTTTCCCCAAAGCTCACCCTTTACTCACCATCCCAGATAGTTCATCCGTGCGCATGGTTACATAAGTTACAAGGTAGTGGAAGAGATCACTAAAAGTTGATATGTCAGGAGTACAGGTACATGTGGAAATGTTATATTTATATTCAGACTAATAAATTAACAACAGACGTATTTGTAAGTGGAATGAAATCAGTATAGTGTTCAAAAAAATATATATACATGATCTAGTGGGATGTAAATTATATTGAATTATTATAAATATAATTATAAATATTATATCTTAGTTTTGTTATAGAATCGAACTTACATCGACACCGAATGCAAACCAATTGATATCAAATAATTGAATGAGAAAGATAGAACTAAAAAGAAAATTTTGATTAGGAATTTATAATTTCGGATGCTACATTATCATACTCAATCATTTACCTTCTCAGCTCTTTCAAAAATCAAGTTTTCTGGCAACATGATAAAGTCCTTTCAAAACTTATCGTTTGATAAATCTTTCCAAAATTCCATTTACACGAGAAAACTTAACTTTTTTCATCAAACATTTTCATATAAATTTCGACAACTTAACGGCTTAATTTTATCAGAACCTCTTGCAAGGAAATACAGTTTATAACCACACAGCCATTGATTCTCACCATTTATTTATCACTTACTAAGACCCCTACCACCAATTGTAGGTCCTCTTAGCATTTAAAAATCATTTCAATAATCATTCATCATCAGGATCACAATTCCAAAATATACAATATAACACTACCACTACTTTATAAAAGTATCTTACCAATTCGCCTTAAGCTTAGCATGTTCCCGATTTCTGTAGCCTAGCCAAAATCCACCACTTGCCTCATTACCAAATTGCTACAATTTTAACAATTCACACATATATTCACTTAGAAAATAATCCAACAATTTCTATAAATTTAAATGGAATATAACAAAATCTTTTAAATTTCCTTACCCATTTCTTCTTCTTCTTCTTCTTTTTTTCTTTTTTTTTCTTCGTTTTCTTTTTCTTTTCTTTTTTTTTTGGTCCGAACCGATTCGGACCGGTTCGGCTGGTTCAGCCGGTTCACCTTTGCTTGGTCGGTTCAGCCACCGGCGGCACCCATTCCAGCTGTTCAGCCACTCCAAAGCTTGCTGGAGTGGTAGCGAGGCTGGATCTGGCCTCTTTTTCCCTATCGGCGGTGGCGGCGGTGGATCTAGAGGTGGGTTTTCGGTCTCCTTTCTCCCTCTTTTCTCTTCCTTTTTTCACCACCGGCTGTTCCTTTCACTTGGCCTGACCTCACCGGCGTCGAAGGTAGCGGTGGCGGCGTTTGGATCGATCGGCATTGCCTCTTTCCTTTTTCCTTTCTTTTTCTCTTCTCTTTTCTGTTTTCCGTTTCGTTTCCTTTTTCTTTCCTTTGCTGTCACCGGCAGCCCTTTTCTCATCTCGTCGGTCGACGACAGCCCTTACCCGATACGGCTTCCCCTCTCTCTCGGCCGACGGCATCGGCATTCTTCCTTGGAGGCTCTACTCTGTTTGTAACAGAGAAGGAAAATGGGAGGAAATCGGGATACCCGATTCCCGCTTCCTTTTTGTGAAATCCCCAATTTCATGTAAAGTCCTTTTATTTGTAAAGTACTATAGGCAGAAATGATTTAAATGAATATGAGAATTAATGTACAAGTGGTGTAAGGAACCTAGAAGAAGGAATGAAATGGATAGTCAATGGTCAATGAATTTAAAGTTGACATCAGAAAAATACTAGAGAATGATAAAAGAAGAATAAATATCATATTTTCATAATTAAATGATATGTGTGGCTGATATGAGGAAGGAAAAGAAGAAGAAGAATTAATTGGTGGTCAAATGAGTCAAATGAGTCAAAGGGATATTAGTGGCTGAGATAAATGATAAGATGAACATGCATTTAATGCAATTTTACAAAGTCATCATCTTCATCTCATCATCCATACGCCAGCTTCCTTCCAGCCCTTCTTCCTCTCGTTTCCTCTCCAAATTCCTCTAAGTGTTCATTTTCTGACCTTGACAAACCACCATTTCCTGTCATCAAATCGCTAAGTCTCCTTAACGAAAAACGATCCTCATCACTAGCTCTCTCTATGTCTGTAATATGGAAGGCTGAAACAAAGTCTTTGAGGAGATCAGAATTTCTGTTATTTTGGCTATTGACAAAGGTAAGGATAGAAGTTGATTCTTTCAATTCTATCTATGATTTGGAGTTAAGTGATGTTGGTATAGTATACTTATGGTGTTGAAATGAAAGAAAGTTAAAGGTTTCAATTTATATGAATTATGCAGTTTTGAAGAAGTGAAGGAAAGAATCGGTGCAACCAAGGGATTTCGTATTATTTGGCTATTTGAGGTAAGGAATATATGTAACGGACGTAGGGTGACTATGTCCGCATGTTTTAAAGGTTTTGGGATGAAACAAAAGCTGGTGTAAGTGCAGGAAATGTAACATTCACGGTTTTCGCCCAGTTACGATTTGGCTCGGGGCAGCCGACTGCCCTAAATAGCAGCCGACTGCTCAGAGACAGTCGTGACGTAACTTTTTCCGAAACCGACTTAGAGCAGCCGACTGCCCTATATAGCAGTCGACTGCCATTTTTCCAGAAGCTTTCTGTTTGCAAACCAGTCGACCGCTAAAGAACCAGTCGACTGCATTTTTCCGAGAAAAATTCTATTTGCAGACCAGTCGACTGCCCTATTTTAGCAGTCAACTGCCCTACTTGCATCCGGAAATTAAATATTTTAAATGCAAAAAGAAAATAAAATTTATTGAATATTTTTATACTAGAGCAGTCGACTGCCCTAAAAGAGCAGTCAACTGCCCCCTTTGAAAAATAATAATTTTTAATTTATTTATATAAATGTATTTGGATTATCATTAAAGTATATAAGAAGGGTTATGAATATCCATGGTTTTACAAGAATGAGTTTTACTACTCAATATTTTGAGATTAACGACTCCATTGGTGATCATGCATATTACTTGCTTATTTGTATTTGGCTGGGGGACTCTAGTCAAGCCCTCAGTACCACGGGTGTCACCTGACTAGTGCACACTGTGGAATATTGACAATGGCCATTAGTCCTTTATATGTGTTTGGCTTAAGGGAGGATCCCTGGCCCATACGTGGGTATGCCACTTTATTTGGTGCATGATTCTATTGGATGTTGACGGTCTCCCCCTATTTGAAGACTATTTGTATATGTAATTTCAAGTTATTTGACATATATATGTGAAAGTATTTGAGTTATTTGAATACGTGCAAGTGACTTCATATGATTTTGTCATGGGTTATATGGTATTTGATGAACTTATATGTTATATGTTTTTACAAGAATAATACATGACATTATAGAGCCAAGCAGGAAAACTACATATAGTGGCATAGTACGCTCTTTTATGTATATTTCTTACTGAGCGTAAACTCACTCCTTTACAATATTTTTCATCCAGATTATTTGCAGTGAAGTCTGCTCTTGGTAGAGGAGTATATATTTGGACCATACGATATTCCTTCGAGGCTAACTTCCAATCCCTTGAAGGTAGATACATTTTGATTATGTAATTCAGACTATAGTATAGTGATGTATATTAGACACATTGGGGATGTAAATTGTTAAAGAGAGTAGTACGTAATTTATATTAGAGTTTTAGACTTATGTGAAAGACGATCCTGTATGTGTATGAGAAATATATCATCATGGAAACAATATAGTGTTAGCTATATTAAAGAAGAAGGATGCACCGTTGAACAGCCTAACCAAAACTATGGGAAAGAAAAAAAAAATTAGTTGGTATTTGGGAGTGAGAGGATGTCACAAATTGGTATCAGAGCAAGGTTAGTCTAACGTTTGACGGTGTCATTAGGCTAGAAATAGTGTACATCCCCATGTACTGTACTTGTCTGAATACATATATGTGGTTGAATTGCTGAAAGTGTTCTAAACGCTTGACCTTGTGGTGATATTGGCAGAATGAGCACTCGTAGAAGGGGTACTGGTAGAGGAAGAGGACGAGGCAGAGTAGAACCGTCCCCAACACAATCTCCTCCTCCATCTCCATCGGGTAGCCCGAATGCTCGACTGTCGAGAGTGGAGCGAAGTATTGAGACTATGGCCACTCTATTTAATCAGTTCATGTCTAATTTCCCAAATGTGGCCACTAATGCCTCAACAGCACCTCCTATTCCATCTGTAAATGCTCCTCCAACACCTCCTATTCCCCCAGTACAGCCTCCACTGGTTTAGCCTGAGTTGCCCCCACCAGCTCAAGCTACTGAAAGGCGAGATTCGAAGGCCTATTGCAATGTGGTCTTAATTAAAGAATTTAAGAAGCTGGATCGGCCTAAGTTTAAGGGCGATAGAGATCCGTTGACCGCCAAGAACTGGGTAAAGGCAGTCACTAAATCTTTTGAGTACAAGACCTGTTCTGAGAAAGAGAAAGTGGGTTTGGCAGCTTATTTGTTAGTAGACGATGCCGAGCATTGGTGGCAGTCTACTCGGGCCATTTTGGAGACTCAACACACTGAGGTTACGTGGGATAGATTTTTAGAGGCCTTTAATGAACAGTACATCCCACGCACTGAACAGACCAGGTTGAAGATCGAGTTTTTGAGCTTGACTCAGGGGACTATGACGGTAAATCAATATGAGTCGAAGTTCATTTCTTTAAGCAGATTTGACCCTGAAGTCCTAAGGAGTGAAGGACATAAGATCTACCGATTCATAGAGGGATTGAGGTCTCCTATCAGATCGAAGTTATATCCTATGGATATCACTACTTATAATGAGGCAGTCCGTAAGGCTCAATTGTGTGAGCAGGACTATAATCTTCACCATGCTGATTTCCGAGCCAAGGGTAAAGGCAAAGAACCGATGAAGCGGAAGTCAGATGAGAGAGCCTCTAGTGACAGATATGCATTTAGGAAAAGTAGACCATATGAAAGAGCTTCGGCAGGTAAGAAAATAAATTTTAAGGGAATGACATGTATCTTAGTTTAATGGTTATATGGAAACATACAAAATTTTGAAGTTTTATGATAATTATTGATGCGTACGGACAAGACAAAACGTAGCTTGGAATTTGAAGGAGCTGACACGCAAGAAGACAGAAGCAAAGTTGATGAATGACAACTTTTGAAACCTAGACCCGAAGCCTAAAGAGACTCGAACCCAAAGGTATTGGACCTTGACCCTACGAATAAGAATTCGAGAACCTAAGGTATAGCAATGGTGGATGGTGAAGAAGGAGGCGCCACAAGGAAGAAGACCTTGATAAGCCTAGTTGAGAGGGAACCCAAGAGAAAGGCACACTCAATTTCTGAAAATTCAATTAACTGATCTCCATCAATAGCGTTTACAAGGTATTTATAATAATACCTAGCACTTAAGCCCATAAACAAGTGGGCTGGAATTAACACCAATAGAAAAATAAAACTAAACCCAAATTCATGCCTAAACCTAGTTACATAAAATAAATAGTCCAAGACACAACAAGACTCAAACGTGGGCTATCCAAACACTTAGCCCATCTTATTGTTAAGCTAAAATAAGATAGTAAACCATGCTCATGTCGTTTGGGCTTCCAAGCAAGTATAGATGTCTTGGGACTCTTCATGGAAGCTTCCTTGACACTTCAATGATGCCAGAGCTTGTTGCATGAATGAGGCCAGGGCTTGTTGCATTTTCTTAGCTCGAGCTCGGGTAATTGGACCTCCTTGGATGACCAATGGATCCTTAGCATCACGAACATCACGAGCAAGTGGATCTCCATCTGGATCTCCATCATTCCCCCTCTCCTCAAAAGGATTTGTCCTCAAATCGCATATACCTTCATCAAAAGAAAAGGGAGAAAGATCAGAAACATTAAAAGTAGCAGATACACCATACTCACCAGGAAGATCCAATTTGTAGGCATTATCGTTGATCTTCGCTATGACTTGGAATGGTCCATCTCCTCGGGGATGCAGCTTGGTTCGTCGCTGAACAGGAAACCTCTCTTTTCTCATATGCACCCAAACCCAATCACCGGGCTCAAAGACTACTTTCTTTCGATGCTTATTTGCTTGGGTAGTATACTGCTCAGTCTTCTTTTCAATAGCTTGACGAACTCTCTCATGGAGTTGCTTCACAAACTTAGCCTTCTGTTCTCCATCCAAGTTACTCTGCTCCGCACTAGGTAATGGCAACAAATCCAAAGGAGTAAGAGGATTGAAGCCATAAACAACTTCGAATGGAGAGCAACTAGTAGTGGAGTGGACACTGCGGTTATATGCAAACTCCACATGGGGCAAGCAATCTTCCCAATTCTTCAAATTTTTCTGAATAATGGACCTCAATAACGTAGACAGGGTTCGGTTGACGACCTCAGTCTGTCCATCAGTCTGGGGGTGACAAGTGGTGGAGAATAACAATTTAGTTCCCAACTTTCCCCATAACGTCTTCCAAAAGTAACTAAGGAACTTTGCATCTCGATCAGAAACAATGGTCCTTGGTACACCATGTAGACGTACTATCTCTTTGAAGAAAAGGTCAGCAACGTTGCTCGCATCATCCGTCTTGTGGCAAGCAATGAAATGAGCCATCTTAGAGAACCTGTCAACCATAACAAAAACAGAATCTCTACCGCGTTTTGTTCGAGGCAATCTCACGGTTTAAGCCTTGAAGAAAACGAGCCATAGTAGCTTCTGCATCCTCCTGGATATTGGCTCGGATCATGGTTATTTCCATCTCTTTGTAGTAATCCTCAACACTCTTTGAGCCCTGGGTAAGACCTTGGAGCTTCTGGTATAACTCCCTGTAGTAATGAGTAGGAACAAATCTCTTCCTCATGATGCGCTTCATCTCATCCCATGTAGACACTGGAGGATCACCATATCTTCTTCGACTACTGACTAACTGATCCCACCAAACCATAGCATACTCTGTTAACTCAATTGCTGCAAGTTTGACCTTCTTTTCTTCAGAGTAGTGGTGGCAGTCAAACACCATTTCAAGCTTCCTTTCCCACTCCAAATATGCCTCAGGATCATTCTTGCCTTGGAAAGGAGGAATCTTTAATTTTATACTGCTAAGGTTTCCATCCAGCTTCTCCTTACCTCTATCACGGGCTCTATCAACTCGATCTTTATACCCATGGTACCTTCTATGATGTCTATCTATCCCAAACTCTTCATTCGAATCATACCCAACATTATCATCATACTCATCATTGGCAACAACCTTACTTTTTTGACGAGAAGTATCACCTTGTTGGATCTTTGCAAACTGAGCTTCATGTTGGTTCAACTTATCATGAATGTCATTGAATTTCACATCCATCCGTTGGAACTGTTGTTGCATTGCCTGAAGCAGGAATTCAATCTTTTTAAAGTCTGACTTATCACCTTCAGAAGACATTGTCAACAAGTAATATCCTCACGTGTTTACACTCCTGTTTCACTCAAGTAATTTGGCTTTTCTCTACTAATGTCTCTCACACACTCGTGCCTTTTTCCCTTACTCTACCTTAACTCTATAGGTTCACAATCACACTAGAGACCCAGTCAAAGATTCAACCTCGTAAAGTCAACTAATTCACCAAGTATTGTCACCAAGAATTTTTTTTTTTTTTTTCACAGAAAGGTGTGGCTAGGGCTAGGGTGACTCAAAGAAAGAGAGAAAGAAGAAAAAAAATAAGAAAGAAAAAAATAAAAAATAAAAAAAAAGCACTAGAATGACCAAAAAAAATGAAAAATGGCCTAAAACTATAGGAAAACGTTCGAATTTGGCCAAGATAGGGTGGGGCTAGTGGAGCAAAGCTCCACTAGGTCGTTTTCTTTCGTCGTTTTCTTTAAAACGGGTACTCACACGCCTCCTAACTCAACCAAAACTTCTGTTTGAACAGTACCGCAAAAGAAATTTTTTTTTCCTTTTCTTTTTTCTTTTTTTTTTTTCGAATTCTTTTCTTCTTCTTTTTTTTTTTTTTTGAATTCTTTTCTTCTTCTTTTTTTTTTTGAATTCTTTTCTTCTTCTTCTTTTTTTTTTTTTAACTCTGAGTGTTGCGGTTTCCTTGAAAGAGGAGGGGTGCGGCTAGGTTTTTTTTTTTTGAGGGGTGAGGCTAGGGTTTTTCTTTTTTTGAGGGGTGCGGCTAGGGTTTTTTTTTGAGGGGTGCAGCTAGGGTTTTTTTTTTATTTGAGGGGTGCGGCTAGGGTTTTTTTTTTTTGAGGGGTGCGGCAGGGTTTTATTTTTAAGGGGTACGGCTAGGGTTTTTTTTTTGTAATGAAATAAGTGGTGGCTAGGGTTTTAGGGTTAAGAAATAAGTGGCGGCTAGGAACACAAAAACAAACCAGAAAGTGGAACGAACAAAAGAAAAAAAAATTGAAACCAAAAAAAAAAAAAATCGAAAAGTGAGTGACCCAAATTCATGCCTAAACCTAGTTACATAAAATAAATAGTCCAAGACACAACAAGACTCAAACGTGGGCTATCCAAACACTTAGCCCATCTTATTGTTAAGCTAAAATAAGATAGTAAACCATGCTCATGTCGTTTGGGCTTCCAAGCAAGTATAGATGTCTTGGGACTCTTCATGGAAGCTTCCTTGACACTTCAATGATGCCAGAGCTTGTTGCATGAATGAGGCCAGGGCTTGTTGCTTTTTCTTAGCTCGAGCTCGGGTAATTGGACCTCCTTGGATGACCAATGGATCCTTAGCATCACGAACATCACGAGCAAGTGGATCTCCATCTGGATCTCCATCAATTATGGTACAGGGACTCCTAGATCTACCGGGATTAAGATAAATGATGAAAGATCCCGATATTCAGTTGGCAGTACCGCGAGCTCGCCGAAGAGTGTGACGCAGAAATGCGAGCATTGCGGGAGATTCCATGGGTCACAGCCATGTCGTATGGCGAGCAGGTCTTGTTTTTGGTGTGGCGAGAGGGGACACATGATTAAAGATTGTCCCAAGATTTCTAAAAGAGTGTCTGAAGAATCGGAAAGGACCACCCAACCACAGCCTAAGGCCACAGCTGCTGAGAAGGGAAAGAAAGTTGTGACTCAAGGACGAGTATTTGCTATAGACGAGGTGATGCGTACGGACAAGACAAAACGTAGCTTGGAATTTGAAGGAGCTGACACGCAAGAAGACAGAAGCAAAGTTGATGAATGACAACTTCTAAAACCTAGACCCAAAGCCTAAAGTGACTCGAACCCAAAGGTATTGGACCTTGACCCTACGAATAAGAATTCGAGAACCTAAGGTATAGCAATGGTGGATGGTGAAGAAGGAGGCGCCACAAGGAAGAAGACCTTGATAAGCCTAGTTGAGAGGGAACCCAAGAGAAAGGCACACTCAATTTCTGAAAATTCAATTGACTGATCCCCTCATCAATAGCGTTTACAAGGTATTTATAATAATACCTAGCACTTAAGCCCATAAACAAGTGGGCTGGAATTAACACCAATAGAAAATAAAACTAAACCCAAATTCATGCCTGAACCTAGTTACATAAAATAAATAGTCCAAGAGACAACAAGACTCAAACGTGGGCTATCCAAACACTTAGCCCATCTTATTGTTAAGCTAAAATAAGATAGTAAACCATGCTCATGTCGTTTGGGCTTCCAAGCAAGTATAGATGTCTTGGGACTCTTCATGGAAGCTTCCTTGACACTTCAATGATGCCAGAGCTTGTTGCATGAATGAGGCCAGGGCTTGTTGCGTCTTCTTAGCTCGAGCTCGGGTAATTGGACCTCCTTGGATGACCAATGGATCCTTAGCATCACGAACATCACGAGCAAGTGGATCTCCATCATTCCCCCTCTCCTCAAAAGGATTTGTCCTCAAATCGCATATACCTTCATCAAAAGAAAAGGGAGAAAGATCAGAAACATTAAAAGTAGCAGATACACAATACTCACCAGGAAGATCCAATTTGTAGGCATTATCGTTGATCTTCGCTATGACTTGGAATGGTCCATCTCCTCGGGGATGCAACTTGGTTCGTCGCTGAACAGGAAACCTCTCCTTTCTCATATGCACCCAAACCCAATCACCAGGCTCAAAGACTACTTTCTTTCGATGCTTATTTGCTTGGGTGGTATACTGCTCAGTCTTCTTTTCAATAGCTTGACGAACTCTCTCATGGAGTTGCTTCACAAACTTAGCCTTCTGTTCTCCATCCAAGTTACTCTGCTCCGCACTAGGTAATGGCAACAAATCCAAAGGAGTAAGAGGATTGAAGCCATAAACAACTTCGAATGGAGAGCAACTAGTAGTGGAGTGGACACTGCGGTTATATGCAAACTCCACATGGGGCAAGCAATCTTCCCAATTCTTCAAATTTTTATGAATAATGGACCTCAATAATGTAGACAGGGTTCGGTTGACGACCTCAGTCTGTCCATCAGTCTGGGGGTGACAAGTGGTGGAGAATAACAATTTAGTTCCCAACTTTCCCCATAACGTCTTCCAAAAGTAACTAAGGAACTTTGCATCTCGATCAGAAACAATGGTCCTTGGTATACCATGTAGACGTACTATCTCTTTGAAGAAAAGGTCAGCAACGTTGCTGGCGTCATCTGTCTTGTGGCAAGCAATGAAATGAGCCATCTTAGAGAACCTGTCAACCACAACAAAAACAGAATCTCTACCGCGTTTTGTTCGAGGCAAGCCCAAAACAAAATCCATAGAGATATCAGTCCACGGAGTAGTAGGAATGGGTAAAGGAGTATATAAACCATGATTATGAACTCGAGATTTAGCTTGCCTACATGAAATGCATCTAGCACATAACCTCTCTACATCTCTCCTCATGTTAGGCCAAAAGAAATGTGCTTGCAAAACATCTAGAGTTTTCCTAACTCCAAAGTGACCCATTAATCCTCCACTATGGGCTTCTCTAACTAACAGCTCGCGCAATGAACTCCTAGGCACACATAATTTATTTTCTCTAAATAAGAACCCATCATGCCTAAAGAACTTGCCAAAACCAGATGTAGCACATGCAGCATAAACATTACCAAAATCAACATCATCAGCATACTGTTCTTTGATATACTCAAATCCTAAAAGTTTAGCATCAAGAGTAGTGATAAGAGTATACCTACGAGATAACGCATCAGCTACGACGTTCTCTTTACCTTGTTTGTACTTGATCACGTACGGGAACATCTCAATGAACTCTATCCACTTGGCATGACGCTTATGCAGCTTACTCTGTCCTTTCAAATGCTTCAAGGACTCATGATCAGTGTGGATGACAAATTCTTTGGGCCACAAGTAATGTTGCCATGTCTCCAAGGCCCTCACTAACGCGTACATCTCCTTGTCATATGTGGGATAGTTAAGTGCTGCTCTCACTTAACTTCTCACTAAAGAAAGCAATTGGGCGTTTTTCTTGCATAAGCACAGCTCCAATACCTACACCTGAGGCATCGCACTCAATCTCAAAAGTTTTAGTAAAGTCAGGCAGAGATAACAAAGGAGCAGAACAAAGTTTATCTTTAAGCAAATTAAAAGCATGCTCTTGTGCAGGACCCCAATGAAATGCAACATTCTTTTTGACCACTTCGATCAAAGGTGCAGCTATAGTGCTAAAATCTCTAACGAATCGACGATAGAAACTAGCTAAACCATGGAAACTACGCACCTCAGAAACAGACTTAGGTACAGGCCAATCTTTAATTGCCTTTACCTTCTCATTATCAACAGAAATGCCATGTGAAGAAACGACATACCCAAGGAAAACAATCTTATCAGTGCAGAACGTACATTTCTTAAAATTGGCATACAAACTTGCATTCCTCAAAACAGTAAGAACATTCCTAAGATGCTCAACATGCTCATGCTGGCTCTTACTGTATATCAAAATATCATCAAAATAGACAACCACATACTTACCAATGAAATCACGTAAAACATGGTTCATTAAACGCATGAATGTACTGGGTGCATTAGTCAAGCCAAAAGGCATAACTAACCACTCGTAGAGACCATGTTTAGTCTTGAATGCGGTTTTCCATTCATCACCTTCTCTCATACGAATTTGGTGATATCCGCTCTTTAAATCAATTTTAGAAAACATGCATGCACCATGCAACTCATCAAGCATGTCATCTAGCCTAGGAATAGGATAGCGGTACTTTACAGTGATTTTGTTGACGGCTCGGCAGTCAACGCACATCCTCCACGTCCCATCTTTTTTTGGCACAAGCAGTACGGGCACGGCGCAAGGACTCATGCTCTCTCTCACATAACCTTTCCTCATGAGCTCCTCAACTTGCCTTTGAAGCTCCTTCGTCTCCTCGGGATTACTTCTGTAGGCTGGACGGTTAGGAATGGTAGCTCCGGGGACAAGGTCAATCATGTGCTCGATCCCACGAATCGATGGTAATCCACTTGGGATCTCCTCAGGGAATAAATCCTCGAACTCCTGCAACAATGAGGCAACATCAGTAGGCAAAGTATCATGGAGTTCAGCATCAATAAAATAAGAATCTTTAAATAAGAGTAAAAGGATAGGAGACTTAGCAAGAAATGCAGTCTTCACATCTCGGGGTTTGGCATAGCAGCTCACTGTTTTGCTGTCCTTGTTTTCCTTCTTTTCTTTAGCTTGCTTCCTTTGCTCATCATGTTGCTCCTTTAGCCTTAATTGGTCCTCATAAATCTCCTTGGGGCTAAGGGGAGCAAGAGCGATCTTCTTGCCATCCATAGTAAAGGAATAACGGTTAGTGTAACCGTCGTGGATGACTCTCCGATCATACTGCCACGGTCTACCCAGCAATATGTGGCTAGCTTGCATGGGCACCACGTCACACAATACCTCATCTTGATACCTTCCAATACGAAAAGGAACCAAGACTTGCTTCACCACGTTTACTTCACCACAGTCATTAATCCACTGCAACTTATATGGGTGGTGATGCTTGGTAGTGGGCAACTTTAATTTATCAACAAGGTATGTGCTAGCAACATTAGTACAGCTCCCACCATCAATGATTACAGTACATACCTTGTCACTAATATGGCATCTCGTATGGAAGATGTTCTCGCGCTGTGCCTCATCCTCAAACTTCACATGAGTAGTAAGAGCACGCCTAGCAACAAGTGCTTCACCATGAGCAGCATACTCAACAACTTCTTCTTCGTCGACATCTTCTAACGCAGGCATCTCATCTTCTACACCGAGTTCAGAACCTTCACTCTCAACATCTCCATTCCCATGCATGATCATCACCCTACGGTTGGGACACTGTGAGGCAATATGTCCACGACCTAAACACTTGAAACACTTAATGTCACGTGTCCTGCTCTAGGATGCTTGGGCAGGTTCAGTCTTGGGCTTTGGAGGGCCCTCAGGCTTGGGCTTAGCAAAGCTCTCTGACTTATGCGTAGGCACAGGCTTATCATCCCTATGAAAGGTGTTAGATTTCCAAACAGGAACTGAACTAGAAGTAAAACGGGATGTACCTTTCCTTTTGAGTTGCCTTTCCACTTTGATGGCCACATGCAACATCTCCTCTAAATCCATGTAATGCTGCAACTCGACTACATTGGCAATCTCACGGTTTAAGTAAGCCTTGAAGAAAACGAGCCATAGTAGCTTCTGCATCCTCCTGGATATTGGCTCGGATCATGGTTATTTCCATCTCTTTGTAGTAATCCTCAACACTCTTTGAGCCCTGGGTAAGACCTTGGAGCTTCTGGTATAACTCCCTGTAGTAATGAGTAGGAACAAATCTCTTCCTCATGATGCGCTTCATCTCATCCCATGTAGACACTGGAGGATCACCATATCTTCTTCGACTAGTGACTAACTGATCCCACCAAACCATAGCATACTCTGTGAACTCAATTGCTGCAAGTTTGACCTTCTTTTCCTCAGAGTAGTGGTGGCAGTCAAACACCATTTCAATCTTCCTTTCCCACTCCAAATATGCCTCAGGATCATTCTTGCCTTGGAAAGGAGGAATCTTTAATTTTATACTGCTAAGGTTTCCATCCAGCTTCTCCTTACCTCTATCACGGGCTCTATCAACTCGATCTCTATACCCATGGTACCTTCTATGATGTCTATCTATCCCAGACTCTTCATTCGAATCATACCCAACATTATCATCATACTCATCATTGGCAACAACCTTACTTTTTGGACGAGAAGTATCACCTTGTTGGATCTTTGCAAACCGAGCTTCATGTTGGTTCAACTTATCATGAATGTCATTGAATTTCACATCCATCCGTTGGAACTGTTGTTGCATTGCCTGAAGCAGGAATTCAATCTTTTTAAAGTCTGACTTATCACCTTCAGAAGACATTGTCAACAAGTAATATCCTCACGTGTTTACACTCCTGTTTCACTCAAGTAATTTGGCTTTTCTCTACTAATGTCGCTCACACACTCGTGCCTTTTTCCCTTACTCTACCTTAACTCTATAGGTTCACAATCACACTAGAGACTCAGTCAAAGATTCAACGTCGTAAAATCAACTAATTCACCAAGTATTGTCACCAAGAATTTTTTTTTTCTTTTTTTTTTTCACAGAAAGGTATGGCTAGGGCTAGGGTGACTCAAAGAAAGAAAGAAAGAAGAGAAAAAAAAATAAGAAAGAAAAAAAAATTACTAGAATGACAAAAAAAAATGAAAAATGGCCTAAAACTATAGGAAAACGATGGAATTTGGCCAAGATAGGGTGGGGCTAGTGGTCGTTTTCTTTCGTCGTTTTCTTTAAAACGGGTACTCACACGCCTCCTAACTCAACCAAAACTTCTGTTTGAACAGTACCGAAAAAAATTATTTTTTTTTCTTCTCTTTTTTTTTCGAATTCTTTTCTTCTTCTTTTTTTTTGAATTCTTTTCTTCTTCTTCTTTTTTTTTTTAACTCTGAGTGTTGCGGTTTCCTTGAAAAAGGAGGGGTGCGGCTAGGTTTTTTTTTTTTTTTTGAGGGGTGAGGCTAGGGTTTTTTTTTTAGGGGTGCGGCTAGGGTTTTTTTTTAGGGGTGCAGCTAGGGTTTTTTTCTTTTTGATGTGAGGGGTGCGGCTAGGGTTTTATTTTTGAGGGGTGCGGCTAGGGTTTTATTTTTAAGGGGTGCGGCTAGGGTTTTTTTTGTGTAATGAAATAAGTGGTGGCTAGGGTTTTAGGGTTAAGAAATAAGTGGCGGCTAGGAACACACAAACAAACCAGAAAGTGGAACGAACAAAAGAAAAAAAAATTGAAACAAAAAAAAAATCAAAAAGTGAGTGACGCACAAACAAACCAGAAAATCGGAACTTGAGCTCTGATACCAACTGATGCGTACGGACAAGACAAAACGTAGCTTGGAATTTGAAGGAGCTGACACGCAAGAAGACAGAAGCAAAGTTGATGAATGACAACTTCTAAAACCTAGACCCGAAGCCTAAAGTGACTCGAACCCAAAGGTATTGGACCTTGACCCTACGAATAAGAATTCGAGAACCTAAGGTATAGCAATGGTGGATGGTGAAGAAGGAGGCACCACAAGGAAGAAGACCTTGACAAGCCTAGTTGAGAGGGAACCCAAGAGAAAGGCACACTCAATTTCTGAAAATTCAATTGACTGATCCCCTCATCAATAGCGTTTACAAGGTATTTATAATAATACCTAGCACTTAAGCCCATAAACAAGTGGGCTGGAATTAACACCAACAGAAAATAAAACTAAACCCAAATTCATGCCTGAACCTAGTTACATAAAATAAATAGTCCAAGAGACAACAAGACTCAAACGTGGGCTATCCAAACACTTAGCCCATCTTATTGTTAAGCTAAAATAAGATAGTAAACCATGCTCATGTCGTTTGGGCTTCCAAGCAAGTATAGATGTCTTGGGACTCTTCATGGAAGCTTCCTTGACACTTCAATGATGCCAGAGCTTGTTGCATGAATGAGGCCAGGGCTTGTTGCGTCTTCTTAGCTCGAGCTCGGGTAATTGGACCTCCTTGGATGACCAATGGATCCTTAGCATCACGAACATCATGAGCAAGTGGATCTCCATCACGAGGAGTCTGCTGATGCTTTGTCCAAGGTGATTAAGGGTAAGATTCACCTCTTTGATATAAGTGTTACTACATTATTTGTTCCAGGCTCTACGCACTCCTTTGTTTCTCCCATAATTGCCATGAGATTACTTGTTGAACCTGAGCCTTTAGGGCATTTGTTACAAATAAGTACACCATTTAGAGAATCCCAGATGACGATATAGTGTATCGTAGTTGTAAGCTACGGGTAGGAGAGAGAGAATCGATAGCTGACCTAATCCTACTGAAAATGTATGGATTTGATGTCATATTAGGAATGGATTGGTTAGATGTGATATTGGATTGTTATGCTAAAAGTGTGATCTTCTCTTCTCCCGTTAGCTATGTTGTAAATTTTGCAAATGTTTAATACAAAAGTATGTTTATTAATTTATTTATTCGTAAATGAAATTAATAGAGAATATATTTGTTATGTGAAGGATTTATATAGCGTATGTGGTGGGCGTAGAAAGGAAACGTCCCGAACTTCATGAAATTCCAATAGCCAATGAGTTTCCATGTGTGTTTCCGGACGATCTTCCAGGACTTCCTCTGGATAGGGAAATCGAGTTTACTATCGATTTGGTGCCAGGGACTGAGCCCATTTCGAGACCACCCTATCGGATGGCACTAGTAGAATTGGAAGAACTTAAGAGGCAGCTTCAGGTGTTACTAGATAAGGGGTTTATACGACCAAGCGTATCCCCATGGGGTGCTCCTGTGCTATTTGTCCAGAAGAAGGACAATAGCTTGAGGCTTTGTATTGATTATCGATGGTTGAATAAGGTGACAATCAAGAACAAGTACCCTCTTCCCAGGATTGACGATCTCTTTGATCAGCTTCGGGGTGCACAAGTCTTCTCCAAGATAGACTTGAGGTCGGGATATCATCAATTGAAGATCCGGAGTGAAGATATCCCTAAGACTGCATTCAGAACACGGTATGGTCACTATGAATTTCTAGTGATGCCGTTTGGTTTAACCAATGCACCCGCGGCTTTTATGAACTTGATGAATGATGTGTTCAAGCAGTATTTGGACCAGTTTGTCATTGTTTTCATCGATGACATATTGGTGTATTCGAGATCCTGGGAAGAGCATGAGCAGCATTTGAGGATAGTTCTGCAAACCCTCAAGGATCGGGGATTATATGCCAAGTTAAGTAAGTGTGAGTTTTGGCTAGATCAAATATCCTTTTTGGGTCACATAATCAATAAAGATGGAGTTTCGATCGATCCATCGAAGATTGAAGCTATGGTGCAATGGGAGAGACCGAAAACAGTGACGGAGATTAGGAGTTTCTTGGGTCTAGCCGGCTATTATCGACGATTTGTAGAGGGTTTTTCGAGGTTAGCTGCTCCCTTGACGCGCTTAACGCGCAAAGAGGTGAAGTTTAAATGGAATGATGCCTGCGAGCGCAGTTTCCACGAGTTGAAGCGTAGGTGGACTACTGCACCTATTCTCACCATTCCTAGTGGTTCTGGAGGATTTTCTGTATATAGTGATGCCTCTGCACAAGGTCTAGGTTGTGTGCTAATGCAACATGGTAAGGTAGTTGCATATGGTTCTCGTCAATTAAAGGACCATGAGAAGAACTATCCGACTCATGATTTGGAGTTAGCGGCAGTGGTGTTTGCTCTAAAGATTTGGAGGCATTACTTGTATGGTGAGAAATTTTAGATTTTTACGGATCATAAAAGTTTGAAGTACTTGTTCTCTCAGAGGGAATTGAATATGAGATAGAGGAGATGGCTCGAGCTTCTGAAGGATTATGATTGTGAGATCCTATACCACCCGGGAAAAGCCAATGTGGTGGCAGATGCTCTAAGCAGGAAGCATATGGGGATAGTATCATACATGATGGTATGAGAATACGAGCTACTTGAGCAGTTTGCAAGCCTTAATCTCAATGTTGTGCCTTATGAGCATTTTGGAATGATAGCTAGTTTAATGATTGAGCTGGAGTTGATGGGTAGAATTCGGATTGCTCAAAGGGAAGATGATCAATGTATGGAGGCCATGAATCAGATTCAATCAGGTATGCCATCGGAATTTAGCATTGATAGTAATGGACTCTTGAGGTTTAAGAATCGTATATGTGTTCCCAAGGATAAGGAGTTGAAGAAGTTAATTTTGACTGAAGCACACTCCACTAAGTATACTTTGCATCCGGGAAATACGAAGATGTATCATAATCTTCGCAAGGTGTATTGGTGGACTGGCATGAAAAGAGACATAGCAGAATTTGTGGCAAAGTGTCTCACGTGCCAGCAGGTTAAGGTAGAGCACCAAAGACCAGCAGGTTTACTACATCCTCTACCTATACCTATGTGGAAGTGGGAGCCATTACGATGGATTTTGTCATGGGACTACCTCGAACGAGGAGGAATCATGATGGTATTTGGGTCATTGTGTGATAGGATGATATTTTGTGAATTTTATATGTGGCAATATATTTTTTTTTATTGATGTTTTATGCCTAAAAGAGCTTACTAATGTTTATTTTATGTTTTAGGTATTAAATATCAAAGTTGGAATAAAAAGAAGTTAAAAAGAGCAAAGTGTAGTATTTTCTGTCCAGCTTGAAAGATTGACGTTTTTGACCAATTTAACGACCTGATCTCAAGATGTGGCCTTCATGGAAGTTGTAGAGGACTTCTCAAGGTTTCCAGAATGTCCACGATCACAAAAATCAGAGTTCATTTGATGGGTCAAACGTCTGGACAAAATCAGTACGAAATTCTGGACAGAAAAACGAGATTGAGAAGAAATTCCAACAAAGCAAGTTCAAGACCAGATTTTGTTGAGACAAGATAATTTCTTAATTTTATTTTGTCTTAGATCTGTAATTAATTAATAAAAATAGGCTTAGGAATTTTACTTAGAAAATAATTGTAAAAAGATGATGAGATAAAGGTAAGAGTTTGACTATTCAAATTACTTGTTTCCCAAGTAAACTCTTATCTGAATCCCACATTGCTTAGGAAAGTCTTTTAAACTCTTCCTTAGGCCTATATAAAGAGCACAAGGCTCTCATAAACAGCAAGCCCTCAAATCCCTCTCCTCCCTCTTCTCTTTTAGTCTTGTAGGATTTTCTTTAGGGTTTTTAATAAAAATTTTATTTATTTTTAATTAGTTGCTTATTTCTTTATTATTTTTAATTCTGATTTTGTTTTCTTTATTTAAATTAATATTGTTTGTGTGTTCTTGCTTGCTAGTTTATAATCTTGATTATTAATTCTGATTTTATATTATTAAAGATTGCTTCTTTGATTGTTTCTTGCATGATATTTGTAATCTTTATAATATTAAACTTGAATTTTATGATCTTGAATATGTCTAGTGAGTAGTTTTCTTATTCAGTTATGAGGTAAATTAATTATTCTTGGGAAAAGCATGTTGTGAGATTCTTGAACCTATTATATAATTGTTGATTAAGTATCCAAGGTTCTCTGAGCACATTATAATGGTTGTTTGTTTGATTAGATAGGGTGCACACTATTTAGTTAAACTAAATAATCTAAAGCCAGATTAAAAACATAAGTCCGTAATTGCTTGTGGAGTTAATCACTAGGGATGGAGGAGAATTAAGGTTTAGATTAAATAAACCAAGCTTATGTGTTTGTTATCTAATGTCAACCCATATCTTTCTTGTTGTTAATGCTGCTACAACTTATATCTAGAGAGCTTATTCTAGGTAGGTTAAGTAGTTAGAGATTAGTTAAAGAGCTTGTTTTAACTAACGACTCAGTAAGGAAAGATGGTGTAACAGAGCTTGTTGTTATGCTACGGTTGACTATTTAATTGACAGTGATATTTTGTAATCAATGATCAACATCAAAATCCAAGAATGATTGATTGCCTCGTAACTGAAGCTTTTTGCTATTTGTCTTTGATACTTAATAATTCTTGTTTTCTCTATTTTAGAATAGTCTCCAAAACCCCCAAACTTCTTCTTTCCCTAAACCCTAAGATTAGATTTTTAATTTAATAATTAACTTAAATAATTCAGTCTCTGTGGGTTCGACCCTTGCTCCACTATCTACATAGTAGAGTTAGGATATTTTATTTTTGGTGACTAATGACACTCATCATTGTGGATCGGTTAACTAAGTCAGCTCACTTCGTGCCTATGAAATCTACAGATACACTTAGTGCTTTGGCAGATTTGTATGTGAAAGAAGTTGTCAGACTACATGGAGTTCCAGTGAGCATTACATCTGACAGAGATTCCAGGTTTACTTCTCATTTCTGGGAACATTTCCAAGAGGCCATGGGATCTCAGTTAAATTTTAGCACGGCTTTTCATCCACAGACTGATGGTCAGTCCGAGCGCACCATTCAGACGCTCGAGGATATGTTGAGAGCTTGTGCTTTGGATTTTAAAGGCTCCTGGGATGATCATCTGCCATTGGCTGAGTTTGCATACAATAATAGTTACCATGCAAGTATCGAGATGGCACCATATGAAGCTCTATATGGTAGAAGGTGTCGATCTCCGATTGGGTGGGAAGAAGTGGGCGAGCGTAAGTTATTAGCTCCAGACTTAGTCGAGCAGGCCTCTGAGGATGTTAAGTTAATTTGCCAAAGACTTAAGACAGCTCAGAGCCGACAAAAGAGTTACGCAGATGCTCGACGGAGACCACTCGAGTTTTTGATCGGGGATTCGGTATTTTTGAAAGTTTCTCCATCCAAAGGTATCATGAGATTTGGCCGAAAAGGTAAACTTAGTCCTCGTTACATAGGGCCATTTGAAGTCCTAGATCGAGTCGGAGATGTTGCATATAGGTTGGCACTACCTCCGGAGCTATCGGGAGTACATAATGTTTTCCATGTGTCGATGCTTCGGAAGTATAATCCGGATCCATCTCATGTCATTGAATATGAGCCCTTAGAGATTCGGGAGGACATGAGTTATGTGGAGAAGCCAGTTCGGATTTTGGATAGAAAGGAGAAAGTGCTAAGGTCTAAGACGATTCCCCTAGTCAAAATTCTCTGGCAATACCATACCATGGAAGAAGCTACATGGGAGCTAGAGAGCTTAATGAAGGAAAGGTATCCGGAGCTATTTAAGTAGTAACCCGATTTAAATTTGGAGGACCAAATTTCTAAAGGTGGGGAGAATGTGAAATCCCCAATTTCGTTAAAGTCCTTTTATTTGTAAAGTACTATAGGCAGAAATGATTTAAATGAATATGAGAATTAATGTACAAATGGTGTAAGGAACCTAGAAGAAGGAATGAAATGGATAGTCAATGGTCAATGAATTTAAAGTTGACATCAGAAAAATACTAGAGAATGATAAAAGAAGAATAAATATCATATTTTCATAATTAAATGATATGTGTGGCTGATATGAGGAAGGAAAAGAAGAAGAATTAATTGGTGGTCAAATGAGTCAAATGAGTCAAAGGGATATTAGTGGCTGAGATAAATGATAAGATGAACATGCATTTAATGCAATTTTACAAAGTCATCATCTTCATCTCATCATCCATACGCTAGCTTCCTTCCATCCCTTCTTCCTCTCGTTTCCTCTCTAAATTCCTGTAAGTGTTCATTTTCTAACCTTGACAAACCACCATTTCCTGTCATCAAATTGCTAAGTCTCCTTAACGAAAAACGATCCTCATCACTAGCTCTCTTTATGTCTGTAATATGGAAGGTTGAAACAAAGTCTTTGAGGAGATCAGAATTTCTGTTATTTTGGCTATTGACAAAGGTAAAGATAGAAGTTGATTCTTTCAATTCTATCTATGATTTGGAGTTAAGTGATGTTGGTATAGTATACTTATGGTGTTGAAATGAAAGAAAGTTAAAGGTTTCAATTTATATGAATTATGCAGTTTTGAAGAAGTGAAGGAAAGAATCGGTGCAACCAAGGGATTTCGTATTATTTGGCTATTTGAGGTAAGGAATATATGTAACAGACGTAGGGTGACTATGTCCGCATGTTTTAAAGGTTTTGGGATGAAACAAAAGCTGGTGTAAGTGCAGGAAATGTAAAATTCACGGTTTTCGCCCAGTTACGATTTGGCTCGGGGCAGCCGACTGCCCTAAATAGTAGCCGATTGCTCAGAGACAGTCGTGACGTAACTTTTTCCGAAACCGACTTAGAGCAGCCGACTGCCCTATATAGCAGTCGACTGCCATTTTTCCAGAAGCTTTCTGTTTGCAAACCAGTCGACCGCTAAAGAACCAGTCGACTGCATTTTTCCGAGAAACATTCTGTTTGCAGACCAGTGGACTGCCCTATTTTAGCAGTCAACTGCCCTACTTGCATCCGGAAATTAAATATTTTAAATGCAAAAAGAAAATAAAATTTATTGAATATTTTTATACTAAAGCAGTCGACTGCCCTAAAAGGGTAGTCAACTGCCCCCTTTGAAAAATAATAATTTTTAATTTATTTATATAAATGTATTTGGATTATCATTAAAGTATATAAGAAGGGTTATGAATATCCATGGTTTTACAAGAATGAGTTTTACTACTCAATATTTTGAGATTAACGACTCTATTGGTGATCATGCATATTACTTGCTTATTTGTATTTGGCTGGGGGACTCTAGTCAAGCCCTCAGTACCACGGGTGTCACCTAACTAGTGCACACTGTGGAATATTGACAATGGCCATTAGTCCTTTATATGTGTTTGGCTTAAGGGAGGATCCCTGGCCCATACGTGGGTATGCCACTTTATTTGGTGCATGATTCTATCGGATGTTGACGGTCTCCCCCTATTTGAAGACTATTTGTATATGTAATTTCAAGTTATTTGACATATATATGTGAAAGTATTTGAGTTATTTGAATACGTGCAAGTGACTTCATATGATTTTGTCATGGGTTATATGGTATTTGATGAACTTATATGTTATATGTTTTTACAAGAATAATACATGACATTATAGAGCCAAGCAGGAAAATTGCATATAGTTGCATAGTACGCTCTTTTATGTATATTTCTTACTGAGCGTAAACTCGCTCCTTTACAATATTTTTCATCGAGATTATTTGCAGTGAAGTCTGCTCTTGGTAGAGGAGTATATATTTGGACTATACGATATTCCTTCGAGGCTAACTTCTAATCCCTTGAAGGTAGATACATTTTGATTATGTAATTCAGACTATAGTACAGTGATGTATATTAGACACATTGGGGATGTAAATTGTTAAAGAGATTAGTATGTAATTTATATTAGAGTTTTAGACTTATGTGAAAGACGATCCTGTATGTGTATGAGAAATATATCATCATGGAAACAATATAGTGTTAGCTATATTAAAGAAGAAGGATGCACCGTTGAACAGCCTAACCAAAACTATGGGAAAGAGAAAAAAATTAGTTGGTATTTGGGAGTGACGAGGATGTCACACTTTTCTTTCTTTTTTTCTATTTATATTT
This sequence comes from Heritiera littoralis, assembly GCA_031772115.1. Lineage (NCBI taxonomy): Eukaryota > Viridiplantae > Streptophyta > Magnoliopsida > Malvales > Malvaceae > Heritiera > Heritiera littoralis. Next base: position 4,423,037 of record JAPDPK010000009.1, on the reverse strand, counting down.
ATAAATATAATTATTAATTAATAATAATATATATACACTTTTTTATTTCTTAAATTTTGGATTTCTTAATATCCAAAAATTATTCAAAATAATTTCCTCAACTTCATCACTTTATCAGTTTTCAGGAATTCCAACAATTTTCCCATCTCGTAAATAAATTTATTTATTTACTTTCGCTTATTTATTTGCATAAAAATTAAATTCCTGAGTAATTTAATACCAAAAATAAAAAAATTCTTGGTTATCATAGTTTCCAAGGCAATTCACTTTCAAAACATTCTCATAAAATTATTTGTATTAAAATCATGCATTCGAAATATCCTTACAGTTCACATACGCATCCCTTACCTGTCTGTCGTATCCGATCTCTTCGAGTTTTCCACTCGTAAATTGATACTCTTAGGCTGCAGATAATTTCACCAAAAATGTTAGCTCATTTAATACTTATTTTTGAGCTATTATTCATGTCTCAATGTAGCTACATTAGACACTGCAAATATTTTTGCAGTAAAAATTCTACCGGTAGCATAACATAACTTCTTCGTTTTTCATCGGATTTTAAATCCGAACATACCGACAAACTCCTTGTAATTCCTACAGTCCAAATCTACCCTTGAATCATCAAAATCAGCCATGGATTATGCACCCCTTATGTTGACTGAAATTGATATCTTGAATTTCTCATGGAAATTCAACAATCCAATGTTACCATGTTGTTCTACCATGCTTAATGATGGAGATCCAGATGGAGATCCACTTGCTCGTGATGTTCGTGATGCTAAGGATCCATTGGTCATCCAAGGAGGTCCAATTACCCGAGCTCGAGCTAAGAAAATGCAACAAGCCCTGGCCTCATTCATGCAACAAGCTCTGGCATCATTGAAGTGTCAAGGAAGCTTCCATGAAGAGTCCCAAGACATCTATACTTGCTTGGAAGCCCAAACGACATGAGCATGGTTTACTATCTTATTTTAGCTTAACAATAAGATGGGCTAAGTGTTTGGATAGCCCACGTTTGAGTCTTGTTGTGTCTTGAACTATTTATTTTATGTAACTAGGTTTAGGCATGAATTTGGGTTTAGTCTTATTTTCTGTTTGGTGTTAATTCCAGCCCACTTGTTTATGGGCTTAAGTGCTAGGTATTATTATAAATACCTTGTAAACGCCATTGATGGGGAGATCAGATCAGTTAATTGAATTTTCAGAAATTGAGTGTGCCTTTCTCTTGGGTTCCCTCTCAACTAGGCTTATCAAGGTCTTCTTCCTTGTGGTGCCTCCTTCTTCACCATCCACCATTGCTATACCTTAGGTTCTCGAATTCTTATTCGTAGGGTCAAGGTCCAATACCTTGGGTTCGAGTCTCTTTAGGCTTTGGGTCTAGGTTTCATAAGGTATCCTTCATCGTCTTTTGCTTTTATCCAGTTGCGTTTCAGTTCCTTCAAACTCCAACCTACGAGTTCTCCTGTCCGTGCGCATCAGTTGGTATTCAGAGCTCCAGTTCCGATTTTTTGGTTTGTTCGTGCGTCACTCACTTTTCGATTTTTTTTTTAAATTTTTTTTCTTTTGTTCGTTCCACTTTCTGGTTTGTTTGTGTGTTCCTAGCCGCCACTTATTTCTTAACCCTAAAACCCTAGCCACCACTTATTTCATTACACAAAAAAACCCTAGCCACCACTTATTTCATTACACAAAAAACCCTAGCCGCACCCCTCAAAAATAAACTCCTTGCCGCACCCAAAAAAAAAAAAACCCTAGCCGCAATTACTCAAAACCCTGTCGCACCCCTTCAACAAACCCTAGCCGCAATTCCTCAAAACCCTGTCGCACTCATTCAAAAAACCCTAGCCGCGCTCCTCCTCTTTTCAAGGAAACCGCAACATTCAGAGTTGAAAAAAAAAACAGAAAAAAAAAAGAATTCAAAAAAACAGAAAAAAAAAAGAATTCGGAAAAAAAAAAAATTTGTTGCGGTACTGTTCAAACCAAAAATTTTGGTTGAGTTAGGAGGTGTGCGAGTACCCGTTTTAAAGGAAACGACGAAAGAAAATGACCCCGTGGAATTTATTGCACGGGCCCCACCCTATCTTGGCCAAATTCCATCGTCTTCTTATAGTTTTAGGCCATTTTTTATTTTTTTTGTCATTTTAGTGATTTTTTTTAATTTTTTTTATTCTGTCTTTCTTTCTTTGAGTCATCCTAGCCCTAGCCACACCTTTCTGTGCAAAAAAAAAAGGAAAAGAATTCAAAAAAAAAAATTCAGAAAAAAAAAAGAGAAGAATTCAAAAAAAAAAAATCTTGGTGACAATACTTGGTGAATTAGTTGATTCTGTGAGGTTGATTCTTTGATTGAGTCTCTAGTGCGATTGTGAACCTATAGAGTTAAGGTAGAGTAAGGGAAAAAGGCAGGAGTGTGTGAGAAACATTAGTAGAGAAAAGCCAAATTACTTGAGTGAAACACGAGTGTACACACGTGAGGATATCTTTGTTGAAAATGTCTTCTGAAGGTGATAAGTCCGACTTTAAAAAGATTGAATTCATGCTTCAGGCAATGCAACAACAGTTCCAACGGATGGACGTGAAATTCAATGACATTCATGATAAGTTGAACCAACATGACGCTCGGTTTGCAAAGATCCAGCAAGGTGATACTTCTCGTCTAAAGAGTAAGGTTGTTGCCACTGACGAGTATGATGATAATGCTGGGTATGATTCGAACGAAGAGTCTGGGATCGATAGACATCATAGAAGGTACCATGGATATAGAGATCGAGTTGATAGAGCCTGTGATAGAGGCAAGGAGAAGATGGATGGAAACCTTGGCAGTATAAAATTGAAGATTCCTCCTTTCCAAGGCAAGAATGATCCTGAGGCATATTTGGAATGGGAACGGAAGATTGAAATGGTGTTTGACTGCCACCGTTACTCTGAGGAAAAGAAGGTCAAACTTGCAGCAATTGAGTTCACAGAGTATGCTATGGTTTGGTGGGATCAGTTAGTCACTAGTAGAAGAAGATATGGTGATCGTCCAGTGTCTACATGGGATGAGATGAAGCGCATCATGCGGAAGAGATTTGTTCCTACTCATTACTACAGGGAGTTATACCAGAAGCTCCAAGGTCTTACCCAGGGCTCAAAGAGTGTTGAGGATTACTACAAAGAGATGGAAATAACCATGATCCGAGCCAATATCCAGGAGGATGCAGAAGCTACTATGGCTCGTTTTCTTCAAGGCTTAAACCGTGAGATTGCCAATGTAGTCGAGTTGCAGCATTACATGGATTTAGAGGAGATGTTGCATGTGGCCATCAAAGTGGAAAGGCAACTCAAAAGGAAAGGTACATCCCGTTTTACTTCTAGTTCAGTTCCTGTTTGGAAATCTAACACCTTTCATAGGGATGATAAGCCTGTGCCTACGCATAAGTCAGAGAGCTTTGCTAAGCCCAAGCCTGAGGGCCCTCCAAAGCCCAAGACTGAACCTGCCCAAGCATCCCAGAGCAGGACACGTGACATTAAATGTTTCAAGTGTTTAGGTCGTGGACATATTGCCTCACAGTGTCCCAACCGTAGAGTGATGATCATGCATGGGAATGGAGATGTTGAGAGTGAAGGTTCTGAACTCGGTGTAGAAGATGAGATGCCTGCGTTAGAAGATGTCGACGAAGAAGAAGTTGTTGAGTATGCTGCTCATGGTGAAGCACTTGTTGCTAGGCGTGCTCTTACTACTCATGTGAAGTTTGAGGATGAGGCACAGCGCGAGAACATCTTCCATACGAGATGCCATATTAGTGACAAGGTATGTACTGTAATCATTGATGGTGGGAGTTGTACTAATGTTGCTAGCACATACCTTGTTGATAAGTTAAAGTTGCCCACTACCAAGCATCACCACCCATATAAGTTGCAGTGGATTAATGACTGTGGTGAAGTCAACGTGGTGAAGCAAGTCTTGGTTCCGTTTTGTATTGGAAGGTATCACGATGAGGTGTTGTGTGACGTGGTGCCCATGCAAGCTAGCCACCTATTGCTGGGTAGACCGTGGCAGTATGATCGGAGAGTCATCCACGACGGTTACACTAACCGTTACTCCTTTACTATGGATGGCAAGAAGATCGCTCTTGCTCCCCTTAGCCCTAAGGAGATTTATGAGGACCAATTAAGGCTAAAGGAGCAACATGAAGAGCAACGGAAGCAAGGTAACGAAAAGAAAGAAAAGAAGGAAAACAAGGAAAGCAAAACAGTGAGCTGCTATGCCAAATCCCGAGATGTGAAGACTGCATTTCTTGCTAAGTCTCCTATCCTTTTACTCTTATTTAAAGATTCTTATTTTATTGATGCAGAACTCCGTGATACTTTGCCTACTGATGTTGTCTCATTGTTGCAGGAGTTCGAGGATGTATTCCCTGCGGAGATCCCAAATGGATTACCACCGATTCGTGGGATCGAGCATATGATTGACCTTGTCCCCGGAGCTACCATTCCTAACCGTCCAGCCTACAGAAGTACTCCTGAGGAGACGAAGGAGCTTCAAAGGCAAGTTGAGGAGCTCATGAGGAAAGGTTATGTGAGAGAGAGCATGAGTCCATGCGCCGTGCCCGTGCTGCTTGTGCCAAAAAAAGATGGGACGTGGAGGATGTGCGTTGACTGTCGAGCCGTCAACAAAATCACTGTAAAGTATCGCTATCCTATTCCTAGGCTAGATGACATGCTTGATGAGTTGCATGGTGCATGCCTGTTTTCTAAAATTGATTTAAAGAGCGGATATCACCAAATTCGTATGCGAGAAGGTGATGAATGGAAAACCGCATTCAAGACTAAACATGGTCTCTACGAGTGGTTAGTTATGCCTTTTGGCTTGACTAATGCACCCAGTACTTTCATGCGTTTAATGAACCATGTTTTACGTGATTTCATTGGTAAGTATGTGGTTGTCTATTTTGATGATATTTTGATATACAGTAAGAGCCAGCATGAGCATGTTGAGCATCTTAGGAATGTTCTTACTGTTTTGAGGAATGCAAGTTTGTATGCCAATTTTAAGAAATGTACATTCTGCACTGATAAGGTTGTTTTTCTTGGGTATGTCGTTTCTTCACATGGCATTTCTGTTGATATTGAGAAGGTAAAGGCAATTAAAGACTGGCCTGTACCAATGTCTGTTTCTGAGGTGCGTAGTTTCCATGGTTTAGCTAGTTTCTATCGTCGATTCGTTAGAGATTTTAGCACTATAGCCGCACCTTTGATCGAAGTGGTCAAAAAGAATGTTGCATTTCATTGGGGTCCTGCACAAGAGCATGCTTTTAATTTGCTTAAAGATAAACTTTGTTCTGCTCCTTTGTTATCTCTGCCTGACTTTACTAAAACTTTTGAGATTGAGTGCGATGCCTCAGGTGTAGGTATTGGCGCTGTGCTTATGCAGGAAAAACGCCCAATTGCTTTCTTTAGTGAGAAGTTAAGTGGAGCAGCACTTAACTATCCCACATATGACAAGGAGATGTACGCGTTAGTGAGGGCCTTGGAGACATGGCAACATTACTTGTGGCCCAAAGAATTTATCATCCACACTGATCATGAGTCCTTGAAGCATTTGAAAGGACAGAGTAAGCTGCATAAGCGTCATGCCAAGTGGATAGAGTTCATTGAGATGTTCCCGTACGTGATCAAGTACAAACAAGGTAAAGAGAACGTCGTAGCTGATGCGTTATCTCGTAGGTATACTCTTATCACTACTCTTGATGCTAAACTTTTAGGATTTGAGTATATCAAAGAACAGTATGCTGATGATGTTGATTTTGGCAATGTTTATGATGCATGTGCTACATCTGGTTTTGGCAAGTTCTTTAGGCATGATGGGTTCTTATTTAGAGAAAATAAATTATGTGTGCCTAGGAGTTCATTGCGCGAGCTGTTCGTTAGAGAAGCCCATAGTGGAGGATTAATGGGTCACTTTGGGGTTAGGAAAACTCTAGATGTTTTGCAAGAACATTTCTTTTGGCCTAACATGAGGAGAGATGTAGAGAGGTTATGTGCTAGATGCATTTCATGTAGGCAAGCTAAGTCTAGAGTTCATAATCATGGTTTATATACTCCTTTACCCATTCCTACTACTCCGTGGACTGATATCTCTATGGATTTTGTTTTGGGCTTGCATCGAACAAAACGCGGTAGAGATTCTGTTTTTGTTGTGGTTGACAGGTTCTCTAAGATGGCTCATTTCATTGCTTGCCACAAGACGGATGACGCGAGCAACGTTGCTGACCTTTTCTTCAAAGAGATAGTACGTCTACATGGTGTACCAAGGACCATTGTTTCTGATCGAGATGCAAAGTTCCTTAGTTACTTTTGGAAGACGTTATGGGGAAAGTTGGGAACTAAATTGTTATTCTCCACCACTTGTCACCCCCAGACTGATGGACAGACTGAGGTCGTCAACCGAACCCTATCTACATTATTGAGGTCCATTATTCATAAAAATTTGAAGAATTGGGAAGATTGCTTGCCCCATGTGGAGTTTGCATATAACCGCAGTGTCCACTCCACTACTAGTTGCTCTCCATTCGAAGTTGTTTATGGCTTCAATCCTCTTACTCCTTTGGATTTGTTGCCATTACCTAGTGCGGAGCAGAGTAACTTGGATGGAGAACAGAAGGCTAAGTTTGTGAAGCAACTCCATGAGAGAGTTCGTCAAGCTATTGAAAAGAAGACTGAGCAATATACCACCCAAGCAAATAAGCATCGAAAGAAAGTAGTCTTTGAGCCTGGTGATTGGGTTTGGGTGCATATGAGAAAGGAGAGGTTTCCTGTTCAGCGACGAACCAAGCTGCATCCCGAGGAGATGGACCATTCCAAGTCATAGCGAGGATCAACGATAATGCCTACAAATTGGATCTTCCTGGTGAGTATGGTGTATCTGCTACTTTTAATGTTTCTGATCTTTCTCCCTTTTCTTTTGATGAAGGTATATGCGATTTGAGGACAAATCCTTTTGAGGAGAGGGGGAATGATGGAGATCCAGATGGAGATCCACTTGCTCGTGATGTTCGTGATGCTAAGGATCCATTGGTCATCCAAGGAGGTCCAATTACCCGAGCTCGAGCTAAGAAAATGCAACAAGCCCTGGCCTCATTCATGCAACAAGCTCTGGCATCATTGAAGTGTCAAGGAAGCTTCCATGAAGAGTCCCAAGACATCTATACTTGCTTGGAAGCCCAAACGACATGAGCATGGTTTACTATCTTATTTTAGCTTAACAATAAGATGGGCTAAGTGTTTGGATAGCCCACGTTTGAGTCTTGTTGTGTCTTGAACTATTTATTTTATGTAACTAGGTTTAGGCATGAATTTGGGTTTAGTCTTATTTTCTGTTTGGTGTTAATTCCAGCCCACTTGTTTATGGGCTTAAGTGCTAGGTATTATTATAAATACCTTGTAAACGCCATTGATGGGGAGATCAGATCAGTTAATTGAATTTTCAGAAATTGAGTGTGCCTTTCTCTTGGGTTCCCTCTCAACTAGGCTTATCAAGGTCTTCTTCCTTGTGGTGCCTCCTTCTTCACCATCCACCATTGCTATACCTTAGGTTCTCGAATTCTTATTCGTAGGGTCAAGGTCCAATACCTTGGGTTCGAGTCTCTTTAGGCTTTGGGTCTAGGTTTCATAAGGTATCCTTCATCGTCTTTTGCTTTTATCCAGTTGCGTTTCAGTTCCTTCAAACTCCAACCTACGAGTTCTCCTGTCCGTGCGCATCACTTAATCATCAATTTGGCATCTATGTTACCATGTTGTAATTCCTGCAGTCCAAATCTAACCTTGAATCATCAAAATCAGCCATGGATCATGCACCCCTTATGTTGACCAAAATTGATATCTTGAATTTCTCATGGAAATTCAACAATCCAATGTTACCATGTTGTTCTACCATGCTTAATCATCAATTTGGCATCAATTTTATGCATGAAACACCATAATTCCATAAGAAACTAAGCTTGGCTGAACACCCCATTAATGGCAAAATTTTATTTAATCACTTTTAATCAAATCCAAAGGTATAGACATGCTTAACTAACTTAGATAGACATTTTTACACCATTAGAATTCAAGGAAACAAAATGCATAATGGCACCCATACCTTGGCTAAAACTTTGAAGTCCCCTTTCTCCTTGTATTGTGGCTTATATAATAAGCTATGGGTATAGTTTGATAGAGGAGAGAGAGATGAACAATTTTATAGTTAATAGTTTGGTGAGATTTTGTGTAGGTAAGTAGTTTAGGTAGCTTTTATTTTTCTTTCTTCCTTTCCTCTTTAATGGTGGCGTGGGAGGCGTGAAGGACACAATGAATAGTTCCATTCAGCTATTGATAGGTTTATGAAGAAAATTCTGGAAATGGGCAAAATGACTAAAATGCCTTTGTATAAATTTCAGACAATTTTGCCCTTATGGTTTCGCTGTCCTAAAAACCATGTAATCGTGTTCCAAAATTTTGGATTCCAGCACCAATCAATCTTATTAAATGTATCTTGATGATTGGAAGTAGTTTCGTTGACGTGCGATACACAGATAGTGAGAAATTATGATTTTACCCTCGCAACCCGCCGACGAAATTTTTTGTTTTAACAACTGATTTGATAAATCCATTAATGCTATCTTAAACTACTTTTCAAGTAGAATATCATGGTATTTTTAATTCGTCCCAATTCATTTTGGTTTGGGTAAAATTTACGAAAATACCCTCAGGACATAACCGTCATTTTTTAATTTGTTTATCATACTTCACAAAATCATGCAATTAGGGTATTTTGAGCTCCAAATTTTCATAATATCATTATTATACTATTAGTACACTATTTCGTCAGTCATATACACATTTGGGCTCGAATTTCCAAGTGGGGCCCACATAACTATTTTCATAATATCATTATTATACTATTAGTACACTATTTCATCAGTCATATACACATTCGGGCTCGAATTTCCAAGTGGGGCCCAATAACTAACCTGACGCAGCAGTTGTCATGCACTTTATGAGCTACCTGGAATGGTGAGAGGGGGTGAGCTTTGGAAAAAGCCCAATAAGAAACATATATAAAAGTTACATTATATGTGGTTAAACAAAAAAAACTTATTTAATGTAACAGTATTATCTTTTAATAAAATACTGTGAAACTTTTTCAAAAATATTGACAATTTCTTGTTTGATGCAGTATAGTAATTCTTTTAAAATCATTAAAATGCGATAAATGCACGTCATTTTTCAATTAATACAGTAAACAATTCAATATCGATAAACCGTTTGGTATCAATAAATAGTTGAGTATCAATTAATAATTCAGTTCACACTGGTCAAGTGCTCACTTTGTAAACATATGGGTTTGACCAATAATCCCACAGTCATAAACCTACGGACCAAAGTCTCACAGTCATAGTCAATAAACTTACGGACCGGAGTCTCCCAGTCATAATCAATAAACCTACGGACCTAATCAGGGTCTCATAGTCATATAACTGTATGCATGATCACTATGAGTAATTGTCTCAAAACATTTCATATAAATCAAATCATATAGATCGTTTCATGTAATCCAATTTGTGTAAATCAAGTTCATATGAATCATTTCATGTAACGTCCGAAATTATAAAATCTCGGACTAAATTTTTTTTCACTTCTATCTTTCTCATTCAATTATTCGGTATCGATTGGTTTGCGTTTGGCATCGATGTAAGTTTAATTTACAATTTTTGATTCTGTGACATCCTCGTCACTACCCAAATATCAACTAACTTTTTACTTCACATGCCATTTAACTAGACTTGTTTATCAATGTCATCCTTTCTTTCTTCTTATACGTCATGCTTTATTTCTTATAGCACGATATCCAATTTGCATTAATAAAATTTCTTATATGTATTTACACATGTGTCACATACATCAGGATCTCACATAACTTACATATCCTATATCCCCAAACTTCCTAATATACATTAATGAAATGTTGTACTGTACAATAGTCTGAAGCACATAATACATGAGTATACCTTCAATAGTTATTGGGAAGCGTATCTCGAAGGTACACTATAAGGTCTCAAAAGTAAGCTCCTCTATTTGGAGTGGAATTCACTTCAGGTAATCTGTATAAAAAAAAGTTCGTAAAAGGGTGAGTTTACGCTCAGTAAGAAATAAATGTAAAAGAACGTACTATGCCACTATATGCAGTTTTCTTGCTTGGCTCTATAATGTCATGTAAAATCATTATAAAACATGTATCATATAATTTCTTCAAATATCATATACATCTAATATCAAATAAGTCAAATACTCTCAATTTCCCTTTAATTCACTTGAAATCATATTTACAAATACAATTAACTTCAATTTCAAATAACTTCAAATACTTTCAAATACTTTCTTACGAAATCACTTGCAAATATTCAAATAACTCAAATATATTCATATACTTCAAATACTTTCATATGTATCAATTCACTTGGAATTGAACATACAAATAACCTTCAAATACTTATGGAGACATTTGACACCCAATAAAATCATGCACCAAATAAATCCCGTAAGGGATGCACATATAAAGTGGCGTACCCACGCATGGGCCATGGATCCTCCCCTAAGCCAAAACATAAGAGACATATGGCCATTGTCTATAGACCACAGTGAACACTAGTCAGGTGACATCTGTGGCAACCGAGGCCTGACTTATGGTCCTCAGGCCAAATACACATAACACATAATCTTAGGGACTTGATCAGAGTCCCTTCAACACATATTGATAGTGCATAATCATTAAGTGGTTCATTGTCTCAAAACATTAGGTAGCAAAACTACTTCTTAGAAAACAATTGCCTTCCAATAAACATTCTTATATACTTTAATGATAATTCAAATACATTTATATAAGTAAATATAAAATTATTATTTTCAAAAGGGGCAGTTGACTGCTATTTTAGGGCAGTCGACTGCTATAGCATAAATAAATTTTATAAATTTATTTTCTTTTTGCATTTACATTATTTAAAAATTTCAAATATACTTAGGGCAGTCGACTGGTCAAATAGGGCAGTCGACTGGTCCGCAAACAGAAACTTTTTCGAGAAAATGCAATCGGCTGGCTCTTTTGCGGTCGATTGGTTTGCAAACAGAATGCTTCTGGAAAAATGGCAGTCGACTGCTATATAGGGCAGTCGGCTGCTTTAAGTCGGTTTCAGAAAAATTTACGTCACGACTGTCTCTGAGCAGTCGGCTGCTATTTAGGGCAGTCGGCTGCCCCGAGCCAAATCGTAACTGGGTGAAAACCGTGATTTTACGGTTGAAGCACTTGAAATTTGTCAACACTATTTATGGCAACACTATTTATGGCCCAAGGAATTTGTCATCCACACTGATCATGAGTCCTTGAAGCACTTGAAAGGACAAAACAAGTTGAACAAGCGTCATGCCAAGTGGATGGAGTTCATTGAAACATTTCCATATGTGATCAAATATAAACAAGGCAAAGAAAATGTCGTGGCTGATGCATTATCTCGAAGGTATACTCTAATCACTACTCTTAATGCAAAATTACTTGGATTTGAGTATATTAAAGACTTGTATGCTACTGATGAGGATTTTGAAAATGTGTTCATTGCATGTGAGAAAACTGGTTTTGGAAAGTTTTATAGGCATGATGGATTCTTATTTAGGGAAAATAGATTATGTGTGCCTAGGAGTTTTTTAAGAGAATTACTTGTTAGAGAAGCCCATAGTGGTGGATTAATGGGACATTTTGGAGTAAAGAAAACTTTAAATAAATTGCATGATCACTTCTTTTGGCCTAACATGAAAAGAGATGTTGAAAAATTGTGTGAGAGATGTGTCACTTGTAAACAAGCTAAGTCTAGAGTTATGAATCATGGTCTTTATACTCCATTGCCTATTCCTACTGCTCCTTGGACTGACATTTCTATGGACTTTGTTTTGGGGTTACCAAGAACAAAGAGAGGTAGAGATTCTGTTTTTGTTGTTGTTGACAGGTTCTCTAAGATGGCTCACTTCATTGCTTGTCACAAGACAGATGATGCAAGTAACATTGCCGATTTATTCTTCAAGGAAATTGTTCGTTTACATGGGGTTCCGAGGACCATTGTTTCTGACCGTGATGTGAAGTTCCTTAGCTACTTTTGGAAAACATTATGGGGAAAGTTAGGAACAAAGCTATTGTTTTCAACTACTTGTCATCCACAAACCGATGGTCAAACTGAAGTAGTCAATCGTACTTTGTCTACTTTGTTGAGGTCCATTATTCAAAAGAATTTGAAGAATTGGGAAGATTGTTTGCCTCATGTGGAGTTTGCTTACAATAGAAGTGTGCATTCTACTACTAGTTATTCTCCATTTGAAGTTGTCTATGGTTTTAATCCACTCACTCCTTTGGATCTTTTACCACTACCTATTGAGGAGAGAGCTAGTTTGGATGGGGAAAAGAAAGCTGATTTTGTTAAGCAACTACATGAGAAGGTACGTCAAAACATTAAGAAGAGGACTGAGCAATATGCTACTCAAGCCAACAAGCATCGCAAGAAAGTTGTCTTTGAACCTGGCGATTGGGTTTGGGTACATATGCGTAAAGAGAGATTTCCTGCTCAGCGTCGCTCCAAGTTGCAACCTCAAGGAGATGGACCATTCCAAGTGATTAAGAAGATCAATGACAATGCTTATAAGTTAGATCTTCCAGGTGAGTATAATGTTAGTGCTACATTTAATGTTTCTGATCTTTCTCCCTTTGATATTGATGTAGGTGATTCTAATTTGAGGACAAATCCTTTCGATGAGAGGGGGAATGATGGAGATCCAAGCTCACAAAGCTCAAGTCATGTTCGTGATGATCGTGATCCTTTGAGTATCCATGGAGGTCCAATTACAAGAGCTAAATCAAAGATGATACAACAAGCCTTGGCTGGTTTCATTGATATTGCTAGAGAGAAAGCCCAACAAAGCTTGAGCATGGAGGATGATAAAGTCTTCTACAACATGATCCAAGCCCAAGTTCAACCTTCTTGAAGACACACAAGTATTGGGCCGAAATGCAAATTAGGCTAGATGCATATTTTATTTAGTTAAGTATTATTGGGCTGAACATTGTCTTAATTTATTTTAAGCCCAATTCCTTTTTAAATAATAGATTTTGTAAGACTTCTATTACTTGTTCTGCAAGTTAGGAGAGTAGGATTCCTATTGCTTGTTCTGCAAGTTTGCTATTTCCTATTCTGCAAGTTAGGAAAGTAGGATTCCTATTACTTGTGCTGCAAGTTATCTATTTGCCTATAAATAGTTATGTAACCCTTTGGGGAGAACACAATTAATTTTAGCAATAAAATTGAGAGACTTCTTCTCTTTGGTTCTCTTGAGAACTCTTGAACTTATCAAGGTCTTCCTTGTGGCGTTCTTCTACCTTCCATCGATATATACCATAGGTTCTTGCTTTTCTAAGCAACGGGTCTTGGTCCAATACCATAGGTTCTTGTGTTTCTACACAACGGGTCTTGGTTTTACTTCTAATTTTTGTTTTTTCTTTGCTGCGTTTTTAACTTGTTATTGTTTTTCTTCAAGTGTTCTTCGTCTTCTTCATTGAACCTCATCTTCTTTCGGTGAGGTCCACATCAGTGAGGGAAAAAGGCAAGAGTGTGTGAGTAACATAAGTAGAGAAAAGCCATAATAAAATTGTGTAAAACACAAGTGTGAGTGTAGACACCATTTTTGTCCGATTCTTTTTCAAACATCTTTAATTAATTAGTTTTTATATATTTTATTATTGATTTTTTAATTTTATTTTTTAATTTTTATTTTTTTTAGAAATAAATTTTGGATTTTTGATTTTGATTTTATTTTTATAAAATATAATAAAAAGGGAAGGAAATCGGAATTAATTTTGATAGGAAAACAGACTTAAATGAAACTATTAAAGATTGAGATTTAAATTTTGTAGAAAGGAAAATCAGAATTAATATCGGATTTAAGATCTGATTCTTGAAGTCTAAAAATTTCCTAAAAGATTGATTCTTGATTTTTATTACCTAAAAATCTCCATCACTGCTTGGTCTTCTCTTTGCTGCTGCCAGTTGTTTATCACTGTCGCACGCTATTTCTTCTGTTGCTCGCCACCATCAATCCCTACCTTGCTAACTCCACGCCTTGCTGCCCAGCAAATCCGAGCCATCTTCATCCCTGTTTGCCTCGCTGCTTTGCTATCCACTGCAGGTTTAGCCACTTACATCTTAAGGTGTAAATAACGTGGAAGAAGAATAAGGAAAATAAGAAGAATAAAGAAGGTAAGTAGTTACGTGACGAATAGAAAAAGAAAGTTCCGCCTTGGTTCCTCACTGCGAGCCCTTTTTTACCAGTCTTCCCGAGCCGTACGCGTAGCAACTACTCCATCGTTGTTGTTGTCCATTGGTTGCTGTTTCGACATCATCATCACCTGCTCCATTATCATCGCCATTTGCTGGAAGAATTGCAACTAAGAGTGGCTGTTGTTGAAGAACGTTAGAACAAGAGCTGTGATCGTGGGTAGCTAGCTAACTTGACTTGAAGAGTAGTAAGAATTTGCTACAGGCCACGTGAAGCAAGAAAGAAAAGCGAAAGAAAGTTTTAAAGAAAAAGAAAGAAAGAAGGCGAGAAAAGGTAGAAAACAATCTTTTATTTATTTGTTTATTAATTTCTTTGTTAGTTTTATATTTATAATTAGATTGGTAGTTTTAATTAATATTTGGGATAGTTAAATTTAAATTAGGAAATTTTATTAAACTAGGTAAACTAATTAATTTACTAAATTAATTTATTTAGGTTTGTGAATAAGTGTAATAAATTTATGGGAAATGTTTAAATAAACATATTTGGTTAAAATAATAGATAAGGAAACTAAATTTTAAAAAAAGAAAAAATTAGTTCTTTTAGAAATAAAAATCAAATTAATTAATAAGTGTGGATTATACCGATGATGAAATTCCTAGAAAGTCAATCAAGACTCCTTGGAAATTTTTAGGTGAGATGATTCTTTCTTAAGTTGAGCCAAATCGATGGAATACTTTTGAAAGAATTTTCAATAAATTATAATCCATTTTTATTCTTAGTAAATTAAATATGAATAAAATATAAATATATATAGATAAATAAATATAAATACGAGAATATAAATTAAATGAGAAATTAAATAAATAGAATGAAATAGCTTAGATTGAAAGTAATTAGTAACTAATAAGATTAGATAATAAAGAAATAAATGTGAATTATACGAAGGATGAAATTTCAAGAAAGTCAATTGAGACTCCTTAGATATTTCTGAGTGAGATGATTCTTTCTTAAGTTGAGCCAAATTGATGCAATACTTTTGAAAGAATTTCAATAAATTGTAATTCATGCTTATTTATAATAAATGAAATATGAATAAAATTAGATAGATATAAACAAATAAATAAACAAATAAATAACTTAAAATAAAAATTATAAGAAATAAAATTAGATAGATAAAGGAGTAAACATGAATCATGCTAATGATGAAATTTCAAGAAAGTCAATCGGGACTCCTTAAAAATTTCTTTGTGGAAAGATTTCTTTTAAGCCGAGCCAAATTGATGTGATGCTTTTAAGAAAATCTTTAATAAACTATGATTCATATTTATTCTCTAAATAAATAAAGTAAACAAATAAATAAAACATATAGATAAGAATAATGTAAAATAAGATTTAGAAAATATAGAAATTAATATGGAATCAATATTAGAGCCAGATTTAAAATATTTATAATAAGAGTTTCATAAAATATTTCATTGATCTGACGATGGAATTCAAGAAAGTCAATTGAGACTCCTTGAACATCTTGAGGTGAGGGAGCTTTTTAAGATTGAAGCCAAATTGATGGAAAAATCTTAGAAATATTCCCAATATATAAGCATATCGAAATTAATAGAAACACAAGGCAAATTGTAAAGATAACCTAAAACTAGTTGGTACCATTTTAGGATGGGCGTTGTAAGGTTGCTGATCCTTCCCTACATGTAACCGTACTCCCGAACCCTAGTATCTTTGAATGTAGACCAAGCCTTATCTTTAGTTTGAATAGGTGACCAATCACACCTAGGTAGAATGGTTGGTGGCGACTCCCATAATTTTAGTGTCTAGATATTAGGTTTTCTGAAACTTAATACGTGAAGACAGTGAGTGTTACATTCTTGTGTGTATTGAGTGTAAACACGTGAGGTCATATTTGTGAGGTCATTTTCTTTTACTAACGTCTCTTGTAGGATACAATCATGTCTTCTAATAGTGAAAAGCCTGATTTGAGTAAGATTGAGTTCATGTTCCAAGCCATGCAACAACAATTTTCGAGAATAGAGTTGAGGTTTAATAATATTCATGATAAGTTGGAGGAACATGAAGCTGCTCTAGCTAAGGTAAAGCAAGGTGATACTTCTCATGTGAATGGTAATGTTGTGAATAATGACTTTGATGATAAAGTTGATGATGAGTTTAGTATGAATAGAAGTGTTAAAGGTAACCGTGGTAATAGAGGAGGTCATGGAGATAGGTATAAAGGAGATAGGCATCATGATAGGATAAATGGAAATTTAAGAAGTATCAAATTGGAGATTCCTTCTTTTCAAGGAAAGAATGATCCTGAGGCTTACTTAGAATGGGAAAAGAAAGTGGAGATGGTCTTTGATTGCCATAACTATTCCAAAGAGAAAAAGGTGAAGCTTGCAACTGTGGAGTTCATGGATTATGCAATCATTTGGTGGGGACCAACTCATGCTTGGTAAATGTAGGAATGGAGAACCACTTATAGCTACATGGGATGAAATGAAACGTGTTATGAGAAAAAGGTTTGTTTCTAACCATTACTATATAGAGCTTTATCAAAGGTTACAAGGTCTCACTCAAGGTTCTAAGAGTGTTGAGGATTATCATAAAGAAATGGAAATTATCATGATCAGAGCTAATGTTGAAGAAGATAGTGAAGCTACTATGGCTTGATTCTTACAAGGATTGAATCGTGAGATTGCTAATGTAGTAGAATTATAAAGGCTGAAAGGCAACTCAAGAGGAAAGGTTCTTCATTTCGTTCTGTGCAAGGTTCTAGTTCTTCTTCTTGGAAACCGAACACCTTTCAAAGGGATGACAGGATTACATTCAAGCCTAAGACTGAATCCTTATTCAAGCCTTAACCTGAGACATCCAAGCCTAAGGGTAAGAGTATCCAAAAGCCCAAACCCGAGGCTGTCCAAGCATCCCAAGGTAAGAGTAGAGACATCAACTGT
The DNA here is from genome assembly GCA_031772115.1 of Heritiera littoralis. Taxonomy (NCBI): domain Eukaryota; kingdom Viridiplantae; phylum Streptophyta; class Magnoliopsida; order Malvales; family Malvaceae; genus Heritiera; species Heritiera littoralis. The sequence goes on along the minus strand of JAPDPK010000009.1, from coordinate 4,405,743 downwards.
TTTAGATGTTTGGGAAGAGGACACATTACATCACTCACAATGTCCAAACAAACGAGTCATGATTATGCGTGATGACGGTACATTGTAAGTGAAGATTCTGATGTTGATGATGAGATGCCACCATTGGAGGACATTGATGAGTATGATGACTATGTTGAGTTTTCTACCCATGGTGAAGCACTTGTAGCTCGTTGTGCATTAAGTGCCTAAGTTAAGGATGAAGATGAAGTGCAATGAGAAAATATTTTCCACACTAGATGCCATGTCAACAATAGGGTATGCTCTTTGATAATTGATGGTGGTAGTTGCACTAATGTTGCTAGCACTTATTTGGTTGACAAATTGAGTTTGCCCACTATAAAACATCCTAAACCATACAAACTTCAATGGCTCAATAATTATGGAGAAGTAAATGTGACCAAGCAAGTATTGGTTATTTTCCATTGGAAGGTACAATGATAAAGTGTTGTGTGATGTTGTGCCTATGCATGCTGGCCATTTGCTTTTAGGAAGATCATGTTAATTTGATAGACGTGTCATACATGATGGATTCACAAACCGTTATTCATTTACCATGGATGGTAAGAAATTCACACTCGCACCCTTGAGTCCTAAGGAGATTTATGAGGACCAATTGAGGTTGAAAGCGCAAAATGAATCACAACAAATGATGGAGATCCAAGCTCACAAAGCTCAAGTCATGTTCGTGATGATCGTGATCATTTGAGTATCCATGGAGGTCCAATTACAAGAGCTAAATCAAAGATAATGCAACAAGCCTTGGCTGGTTTCATTGATATTGCTAGAGAGAAAGCCCAACAAAGCTTGAGCATGGAGGATGATAAAGTCTTCTACAACATGGTCCAAGCCCAAGTTCAACCTTCTTGAAGACACACAAGTATTGGGCCGAAATGCAAATTAGGCTAGATGCATATTTTATTTAGTTAAGTATTATTGGGCTGAACATTGTCTTAATTTAATTTAAGCCCAATTCCTTTTTAAATAATAGATTTTGTAAGACTTCTATTACTTGTTCTGCAAGTTAGGAGAGTAGGATTCCTATTACTTGTTCTGCAAGTTTGCTATTTCCTATTCTGCAAGTTAGGAAAGTAGGATTCCTATTACTTGTGCTGCAAGTTAGCTAGTTGCCTATAAATAGTTATGTAATCCTTTGGGGAGAACACAATTGATTTTAGCAATAAAATTGTGAGACTTCTTCTCTTTGGTTCTCTTGAGAACTCTTGAACTTATCAAGGTCTTCCTTGTGGCGTTCTTCTACCTTCCACCAATATATACCATAGGTTCTTGCTTTTCTAGGCAACGGGTCTTGGTCCAATACCATAGGTTCTTGTGTTTCTACACAATGGATCTTGGTTTTACTTCTAATTTTTATTTTCTTTTGCTGCGTTTTTAACTTGTTATTGTTTTTTTTTTCAAGTGTTCTTCGTCTTCTTCATATGAATCTCATCTTCTTTCGGTGAGGTCCATATCATTTGGTATCAGAGCTTAGGTTCAATTCGTGGGAGTCTCGTTTTTGTTTTTTTTTCTTTATTTGTCTTCTTGTCTTGGACAAACCTTGATCTTGAATCCTTTTCCAAGCCACCACTAATATTGTTTGTCCCTCAAACCTATTTTCTTTACTTAGCCACCAAGTAAACCCTATCTTGTTCTCCAAGCAACCAAATCCCAAAGGTTTTCTTGCTCACCAAGAAACCTTCAAAAGCTCTACATCACATAAAGACTACTTGTTTCACAAGCCACCGTTCCCTCTCATTCCTTGCCACACAAGCTGCTAGCAAAACTAGCTTGTTTTTGTCAAAATGTTGCCTTGTTCCCCAAGTAAACCTCTTCTTATTATTTAGACTTTTTGTTTTTTTCTTAATTGTTCGTTTACTTTAGAAAAATATAAAAAAAAAGAAAGAAAAAAAAGAGACAAAAAAGAAAAGAAAAAAAAGAGAAAAGAAAAAATCAATTCAAGAGGGGATTTATTACATCGTGTGTAGCAAGTGCAACATCCAAGGCAATTGTGGAGGTTTGCTTCATCAAAATCTTGAGGTAGTCATTCTTTCTTGAGCTTTGAGGTTTTTTATTTGCCTAATTTGAAAATTCATTGTTACCATTCTACCCTACTGCCTAAAATTACCTTTTTGACCCTACCATATAAAAGGACAAAACTACCCCACCTTTGGCTAAACCCTACCCTAATTAAACACCCCAAAACACGCATATTTCCTTCAAGGTTTAGTTTCATTAGAGTCTTCTTAAGTCTTATTGAGTCTTGCTAAGTCTTGTTGAGTCTTCATTGTTTTGTTTTCCCTTGATTAAAATCTTGTGCTCATCTTGTTTATTGTTGGTTGATAGTTGAATTCCTTAAGCTGATTTTTGATTGAGTCTTGAGTTCAATATAGAACCTATAGAGAAAAGTTGTGTGAGGGAAAAAGGCAAGAGTGTGTGAGTAACATTAGTAGAGAAAAGCCATATTAAAACTGTGTGAAAACACGAGTGTGAGTGTTACATTATTGTGTGTATTGAGTGTAAACAGGTGAGGTAATACTTGTGAGGTCCTTTTCTTTTACTAACTTTTCTTGTAGGATAAAATCATGTCTTCTAATAGTGAAAAGCCTGATTTGAGTAAAATCGAGTTCATGTTCCAAGCTATGCAACAACAATTTTCAAGGATAGAGTTGAGGTTTAATAATATTCATGATAAGTTGGAGGAACATGAAGCTGTCCTAGCTAAGGTAAAGCTAGGTGATACTTCTCATGAGAATGGCAATGTTGTGAATAATGACTTTGATGATAAAGTTGATGATGAGTTTGATGATGATGAGTTTAGTAGAAGTGTTAAAGGTAACCATGGTAATAAAGGAGGTCGTAGAGATAGGTATAAAGGAGATAGGTATTATGATAGGATAGATGGAAATTTAGGAAGTATCAAATTGAAGATTCCTTCCTTTCAAGGTAAGAATGATCCTGAGGCTTACTTAGAATGGGAAAAGAAAGTGGAGATGGTCTTTGATTGCCATAACTATTCCGAAGAAAAAAAGGTGAAACTTGCTGCTGTAGAGTTCACGGATTATGCAATCATTTGGTGGGACCAACTCATGCTTGGTAGACGTAGGAATAGAGAGCCGCCTATAGTTACATGGGATGAAATGAAACGTGTTATGAGAAAAAGGTTTGTTCCTAATCATTACTATAGAGAGCTTTATCAAAGGTTACAAGGTCTCGCTCAAGGTTCTAAGAGTGTTGAGGATTATCATAAAGAAATGGAAATTATCATGATCAGAGCTAATGTTGAAGAGGATAGTGAAGCTACTATGGCTCGATTCTTACAAGGATTGGATCATGAGATTGCTAATGTAGTGGAGTTACATCACTATGTAGAGTTTGATGATATGTTGCATATGGCTATCAAGGTTGAAAGACAACTCAAGAGAAAAGGTTATTCATCTCGTTTTATGCAAGGTTCTAGTTCATCTTCTTCTTGGAAACCGAACACCTTTCGAAGGGATGATAAGACTACATTCAAACTTAAGACTGAATCCTCATTCAAGCCTAAGGGTGAGAGTGTCCAAAAGCCCAAACCCGAGGCTATCCAAGCATCCCAAGGTAAGAGTAGAGACATTAAGTGTTTTAGATGTTTGGGAAGAGGACACATTGCATCACAATGCCCAAACAAACGAGTCATGATTATGCTTGATGATGGTGATGTTGTAAGTGAAGATTTTGATGTTGATGATGAGATGCCACCATTGGAGGACATTAATGAGGATGATGACTATGTTGAGTTTGCTGCACATGGTGAAGCACTTGTAGTTCGTCGTGCATTAAGTGCCCAAGTTAAGGATGAAGATGAAGTGCAACGAGAAAATATTTTTCATACTAGATGCCACGTCAACAATAAGGTATGCTCTTTGATTATTGATGGTGGTAGTTGCACTAATGTTGCTAGCACTTATTTGGTTGACAAATTGAGTTTGCCCACTACAAAACATCCCAAACCATACAAACTTCAATGGCTCAATAATTGTGGAGAAGTAAATGTGACCAAGCAAGTATTGGTGCTATTTTCAATTGGAAGGTACAATGATAAAGTGTTGTGTGATGTTGTGCCTACGCATGCTGGTCATTTGCTTTTAGGAAGACCATGGCAATTTGATAGACATGTCATACATGATGGATTTACAAACCGTTATTCATTTACCATGGCTGGTAAGAAATTCACACTTGCACCCTTGAGTCCTACGGAGATTTATGAGGATCAATGAGGTTGAAAGAGCAGAATGAATCACAACAAAGGTCAAAGAATCTAGATAAAGGCAAAGATATTGCAAAGAAAGAAAGAAAGGACGTGAGCTTCTATGCAAAGCAAAGTGATGTAAAGGCTGCTTTTCTAGCTAAGTGCCCAATCCTTTTGTTTTTATATAAAGAATCTTGTTTTAGTTCTAATGATCTTAAATCTTCTTTGCCTACTAATGTTGTGTCTCTTTTGAATGAATTTGGAGATATATTCCCCAAGGAGATTCCAAATGGTTTGCCACCTATTAGGGGAATTGAGCATCAAATAGACCTTGTTCCTGGAGCTGCCATTCCCAACAGACCTGCCTATAGAAGTAATCCCGAGGAGACAAATGAGCTTCAAAGGCAAGTTGACGAGCTCATGAAGAAAGGCTACGTTAGAGAGAGCATGAGTCCATGTGCTATTCCTGTGTTACTTGTTCCTAAGAAGGATGGGACGTGGAGGATGTGTGTTGATTCTCGTGCCATCAACAAAATCACTGTAAAGTATCGCTATCCCATTCCTAAATTAGATGATATGCTTGATGAGTTACATGGTTCTTGCATCTTTTCTAAAATTGATTTGAAAAGTGGTTATCATCAAATTCGCATGAGAGAAGGTGATGAATGGAAAACTGCATTTAAGACTAAGCATGGTTTGCATGAATGGTTAGTTATGCCTTTTGGATTAACTAATGCACCTAGCACTTTCATGAGATTAATGAACCATGTCTTGCGTGCTTTCATTGGAAAATTTGTAGTTGTCTATTTTGATGATATCTTGATCTATAGTAGAAGTTTGCATGAACATATTGAACATTTAAAGAATGTGCTTAATGTCTTGAGAAAGGAAAAGCTGTATGCTAACCTTAAGAAATGTTCCTTTTGCACTGATAAGATTATATTTCTTGGATATGTTATTTCTTCTAAGGGTATAGCAGTAGAAGATGAAAAGGTCAAGGCAATTAAAGATTGGCCTATACCTAAGTGATATGGACCTCACCGAAAGAAGATGAGGTTCAATGAAGAACACTTGAAGAAAAACAAGAACAAGTTAAAAACGCAGCAAAAGAAAACAAAAATTAGAGATAAAACCAAGACCCGTTGTGTAGAAACACAAGAACCTATGGTATTGGACCAAGACCCGTTGCTTATAAAAGCAAGAACCTATGGTATATATTGGTGGAAGGTAGAAGAACGCCACAAGGAAGACCTTGATAAGTTCAAGAGTTCTCAAGAGAACCAAAGAGAAGAAGTCTCTTAATTTTATTACTAAAATCAATTGTGTTCTCCCCAAAGGGTTACATAACTATTTATAGGTAAATAGATAACTTGCAGCACAAGCAATAGGAATCCTACTCTCCTAACTTGCAGAACAAGTAATAGAAGTCTTACAAAATCTATTATTTAAAAAGGAATTGGGCTTAAATTAAATTAAGACAATGTTCAGCCCAATAATACTTAACTAAATAAAATATGCATCTAGCCTAATTTGCTTTTCGGCCCAATACTTGTGTCTTCAAGAAGGTTGAACTTGGGCTTGGATCATGTTGTAGAAGACTTTATCATCCTCCGTGCTCAAGCTTTGTTGGGCTTTCTCTCTAGCAATATCAATGAAACCAGCCAAGGCTTGTTGCATTATCTTTGATTTAGCTCTTGTAATTGGACCTCTATGGATACTCAAAGGATCACGATCATCACGAACCTGACTTGAGCTTTGTGAGCTTGGATCTCCATCATTCCCCCTCTCCTCGAAAGGATTTGTCCTCAAATCAGAATCACCTACATCAATATCAAAGGGAGAAAGATCAGAAACATTAAATGTAGCACTAACATTATACTCACCTGGAAGATCTAACTTATAAGCATTGTCATTGATCTTCTTAATCACTTGGAATGGTCCATCTCCTCGAGGTTGCAACTTGGAGCGACGCTGAGCAGGAAATCTCTCTTTACGCATATGTAACCAAACCCAATCACCAGGTTCAAAGACAACTTTCTTGCGATGCTTGTTGGCTTGAGTAGCATATTGCTCAGTCCTCTTCTTAATGTTTTGACGTACCTTCTCATGTAGTTGCTTAACAAAATCAGCTTTCTTTTCCCCATCCAAACTAGCTCTCTCCTCAATAGGTAGTGGTAAAAGATCCAATGGAGTGAGTGGATTAAAACCATAGACAACTTCAAATGGAGAATAACTAGTAGTAGAATGCACACTTCTATTGTAAGCAAACTCCACATGAGGCAAACAATCTTCCCAATTCTTCAAATTCTTTTGAACAATGGATCTCAACAAAGTAGACAAAGTAAGATTGACTACTTCAGTTTGACCATCGGTTTGTGGATGACAAGTAGTTGAAAACAATAGCTTTGTTCCTAACTTTCCCCATAATGTTTTCCAAAAGTAGCTAAGGAACTTCACATCACGGTCAGAAACAATGGTCCTCGGAACTCCATGTAGACGAACAATTTCCTTGAAGAATAAATCGGCAATGTTACTTGCATCATCTGTCTTGTGACAAGCAATGAAGTGAGCCATCTTAGAGAACCTGTCAACAACAACAAAAACAGAATCTCTACCTCTCTTTGTTCTTGGTAACCCCAAAACAAAGTCCATAGAAATGTCAGTCCAAGGAGCAGTAGGAATAGGTAATGGAGTATAAAGACCATGATTCATAACTCTAGACTTAGCTTGTTTACAAGTGACACATCTTTCACACAATTTTTCAACATCTCTTTTCATGTTAGGCCAAAAGAAGTGATCATGCAATATATCTAAAGTTTTCTTTACTCCAAAATGTCCCATTAATCCACCACTATGGGCTTCTCTAACAAGTAATTTCTTAAAGAACTCCTAGGCACACATAATCTATTTTCCCTAAATAAGAATCCATCATGCCTATAAAACTTTCCAAAACTAGTTTTCTCACATGCAATGAACACATTTTCAAAATCCTCATCAGTAGCATACAAGTCTTTAATATACTCAAATCCAAGTAGTTTTGCATTAAGAGTAGTGATTAGAGTATACCTTCGAGACAATGCATCAGCCACGACATTTTCTTTACCTTGTTTATATTTGATCACATATGGAAATGTCTCAATGAACTCCATCCACTTGGCATGACGCTTGTTCAACTTGCTTTGTCCTTTCAAGTGCTTCAAGGACTCATGATCAGTGTGGATGACAAATTCCTTAGGCCATAAATAGTGTTGCCATGTTTCTAAGGCCCTCACTAATGCATACATCTCTTTATCATATGTGGGATAGTTAAGGGCAGCTCCACTTAACTTCTCACTGAAAAAAGCAATGGGGCGCTTCTCTTGCATTAAAACAGCTCCAATACCTATACTGGAAGCATCACACTCAAACTCAAAAGTTTTAGAAAAGTCAGGTAAGGATAACAAAGGTGCGGAACAAAGCTTCTCTTTAAGCAAGTTAAAAGCACGATCTTGCTCAAGACCCCATTTAAATCCAACATTCTTTTTAACAACATCAGTTAAAGGTGCAGCTATAGTACTGAAGTCTCTAACAAACCTACGGTAGAAACTAGCTAATCCATGAAAACTACGCACCTCAGAGATATTCTTAGGTATAGGCCAATCTTTAATTGCCTTAACCTTTTCATCTTCTACTGCTATACCCTTAGAAGAAACAACATATCCAAGAAATATAATCTTATCAGTGCAAAAGGAACATTTCTTAAGGTTAGCATACAGCTTTTCCTTTCTCAAGACATTAAGCACATTCTTTAAATGTTCAATATGTTCATGCAAACTTCTACTATAGATCAAGATATCATCAAAATAGACAACTACAAATTTTCCAATGAAAGCACGCAAACCATGGTTCATTAATCTCATGAAAGTGCTAGGTGCATTAGTTAATCCAAAAGGCATAACTAACCATTCGTACAAACCATGCTTAGTCTTAAATGCAGTTTTCCATTCATCACCTTCTCTCATGCGAATTTGATGATAACCACTTTTCAAATCAATTTTAGAAAAGATGCAAGAACCATGTAACTCATCAAGCATATCATCTAATCTAGGAATGGGATAGCGATACTTTACAGTGATTTTGTTGATGGCACGACAATCAACACACATCCTCCACGTCCCATCCTTCTTAGGAACAAGTAACACAGGAACAGCGCATGGACTCATGCTCTCTCTAACGTAGCCTTTCTTCATGAGCTCGTCAACTTGCCTTTGAAGCTCCTTTGTCTCCTCGGGATTACTTCTATAGGCAGGTCGGTTGGGAATGGCAGCTCCAGGAACAAGGTCTATTTGATGCTCAATTCCCCTAATAGGTGGCAAACCATTTGGAATCTCCTCGGGGAATATATCTCCAAATTCCTTCAAAAGAGACACAACATTAGTAGGCAAAGAAGATTTAAGATCATTAGAACTAAAACAAGATTCTTTATATAAAAACAAAAGGATTGGGCACTTAGCTAGAAAAGCAGCCTTTACATCACTTTGCTTTGCATAGAAGCTCACGTCCTTTCTTTCTTTCTTTGCAATATCTTTGCCTTTATCTAGATTCTTTGACCTTTGTTGTGATTCATTCTGCTCTTTCAACCTCAATTGATCCTCATAAATCTCCGTAGGACTCAAGGGTGCAAGTGTGAATTTCTTACCAGCCATGGTAAATGAATAACGGTTTGTAAATCCATCATGTATGACATGTCTATCAAATTGCCATGGTCTTCCTAAAAGCAAATGACCAGCATGCATAGGCACAACATCACACAACACTTTATCATTGTACCTTCCTGATGCGCACGGACAGGAGAACTCGTAGGTTGGAGTTTGAAGGAACTGAAACGCAACTGGATAAAAGCAAAAGACGATGAAGGATACCTTATGAAACCTAGACCCAAAGCCTAAAGAGACTCGAACCCAAGGTATTGGACCTTGACCCTACGAATAAGAATTCGAGAACCTAAGGTATAGCAATGGTGGATGGTGAAGAAGGAGGCGCCACAAGGAAGAAGACCTTGATAAGCCTAGTTGATTTGTAGGCATTATCGTTGATCCTCGCTATGACTTGGAATGGTCCATCTCCTCGGGGATGCAGCTTGGTTCGTCGCTGAACAGGAAACCTCTCTTTTCTCATATGCACCCAAACCCAATCACCAGGCTCAAAGACTACTTTCTTTCTATGCTTATTTGCTTGGGTGGTATACTGCTCAGTCTTCTTTTCAATAGCTTGACGAACTCTCTCATGGAGTTGCTTCACAAACTTAGCCTTCTGTTCTCCATCCAAGTTACTCTGCTCCGCACTAGGTAATGGCAACAAATCCAAAGGAGTAAGAGGATTGAAGCCATAAACAACTTCGAATGGAGAGCAACTAGTAGTGGAGTGGACACTGCGGTTATATGCAAACTCCACATGGGGCAAGCAATCTTCCCAATTCTTCAAATTTTTTTGAATAATGGACCTCAATAATGTAGACAGGGTTCGGTTGACGACCTCAGTCTGTCCATCAGTCTGGGGGTGACAAGTGGTGGAGAATAACAATTTAGTTCCCAACTTTCCCCATAACGTCTTCCAAAAGTAACTAAGGAACTTTGCATCTCGATCAGAAACAATGGTCCTTGGTACACCATGTAGACGTACTATCTCTTTGAAGAAAAGGTCAGCAACGTTGCTCGCGTCATCCGTCTTGTGGCAAGCAATGAAATGAGCCATCTTAGAGAACCTGTCAACCACAACAAAAACAGAATCTCTACCGCGTTTTGTTCGAGGCAAGCCCAAAACAAAATCCATAGAGATATCAGTCCACGGAGTAGTAGGAATGGGTAAAGGAGTATATAAACCATGATTATGAACTCTAGATTTAGCTTGCCTACATGAAATGCATCTAGCACATAACCTCTCTACATCTCTCCTCATGTTAGGCCAAAAGAAATGTGCTTGCAAAACATCTAGAGTTTTCCTAACTCCAAAGTGACTCATTAATCCTCCACTATGGGCTTCTCTAACTAACAGCTCGCGCAATGAACTCCTAGGCACACATAATTTATTTTCTCTAAATAAGAACCCATCATGCCTAAAGAACTTGCCAAAACCAGATGTAGCACATGCATCATAAACATTACCAAAATCAACATCATCAGCATACTGTTCTTTGATATACTCAAATCCTAAAAGTTTAGCATCAAGAGTAGTGATAAGAGTATACCTACGAGATAACGCATCAGCTACGACGTTCTCTTTACCTTGTTTGTACTTGATCACGTATGGGAACATCTCAATGAACTCTATCCACTTGGCATGACGCTTATGCAGCTTACTCTGTCCTTTCAAATGCTTCAAGGACTCATGATCAGTGTGGATGACAAATTCTTTGGGCCACAAGTAATGTTGCCATGTCTCCAAGGCCCTCACTAACGCGTACATCTCCTTGTCATATGTGGGATAGTTAAGTGCTGCTCCACTTAACTTCTCACTAAAGAAAGCAATTGGGCGTTTTTCCTGCATAAGCACAGCTCCAATACCTACACCTGAGGCATCGCACTCAATCTCAAAAGTTTTAGTAAAGTCAGGCAGAGATAACAAAGGAGCAGAACAAAGTTTATCTTTAAGCAAATTAAAAGCATGCTCTTGTGCAGGACCCCAATGAAATGCAACATTCTTTTTGACCACTTCGATCAAAGTGCAGCTATAGTGCTAAAATCTCTAACGAATCGACGATAGAAACTAGCTAAACCATGGAAACTACGCACCTCAGAAACAGACTTAGGTACAGGCCAATCTTTAATTGCCTTTACCTTCTCATTATCAACAGAAATGCCATGTGAAGAAACGACATACCCAAGGAAAACAATCTTATCAGTGCAGAACGTACATTTCTTAAAATTGGCATACAAACTTGCATTCCTCAAAACAGTAAGAACATTCCTAAGATGCTCAACATGCTCATGCTGGCTCTTACTGTATATCAAAATATCATCAAAATAGACAACCACATACTTACCAATGAAATCACGTAAAACATGGTTCATTAAACGCATGAATGTACTGGGTGCATTAGTCAAGCCAAAAGGCATAACTAACCACTCGTAGAGACCATGTTTAGTCTTGAATGCGGTTTTCCATTCATCACCTTCTCTCATACGAATTTGGTGATATCCGCTCTTTAAATCAATTTTAGAAAACATGCATGCACCATGCAACTCATCAAGCATGTCATCTAGCCTAGGAATAGGATAGCGGTACTTTACAGTGATTTTGTTGACGGCTCGGCAGTCAACGCACATCCTCCACGTCCCATCTTTTTTTGGCACAAGCAGTACGGGCACGGCGCAAGGACTCATGCTCTCTCTCACATAACCTTTCCTCATGAGCTCCTCAACTTGCCTTTGAAGCTCCTTCGTCTCCTCGGGATTACTTCTGTAGGCTGGACGGTTAGGAATGGTAGCTCCGGGGACAAGGTCAATCATGTGCTCGATCCCACGAATCGGTGGTAATCCACTTGGGATCTCCTCAGGGAATACATCCTCGAACTCCTGCAACAATGAGACAACATCAGTAGGCAAAGTATCATGGAGTTCAGCATCAATAAAATAAGAATCTTTAAATAAGAGTAAAAGGATAGGAGACTTAGCAAGAAATGCAGTCTTCACATCTCGGGGTTTGGCATAGCAGCTCACTGTTTTGCTGTCCTTGTTTTCCTTCTTTTCTTTAGCTTGCTTCCTTTGCTCGTCATGTTGCTCCTTTAGCCTTAATTGGTCCTCATAAATCTCCTTGGGGCTAAGGGGAGCAAGAGCGATCTTCTTGCCATCCATAGTAAAGGAATAACGGTTAGTGTAACCGTCGTGGATGACTCTCCGATCATACTGCCACGGTCTACCCAGCAATATGTGGCTAGCTTGCATGGGCACCACGTCACACAATACCTCATCTTGATACCTTCCAATACGAAAAGGAACCAAGACTTCCTTCACCACGTTGACTTCACCACAGTCATTAATCCACTGCAACTTATATGGGTGGTGATGCTTGGTAGTGGGCAACTTTAATTTATCAACAAGGTATGTGCTAGCAACATTAGTACAACTCCCACCATCAATGATTACAGTACATACCTTGTCACTAATATGGCATCTCGTATGGAAGATGTTCTCGCGCTGTGCCTCATCCTCAAACTTCACATGAGTAGTAAGAGCACGCCTAGCAACAAGTGCTTCACCATGAGCAGCATACTCAACAACTTCTTCTTCGTCGACATCTTCTAACGCAGGCATCTCATCTTCTACATCGAGTTCAGAACCTTCACTCTCAACATCTCCATTCCCATGCATGATCATCACCCTACGGTTGGGACACTGTGAGGCAATATGTCCACGACCTAAACACTTGAAACACTTAATGTCACGTGTCCTGCTCTGGGATGCTTGGGTAGGTTCAGTCTTGGGCTTTGGAGGGCCCTCAGGCTTGGGCTTAGCAAAGCTCTCTGACTTATGCGTAGGCACAGGCTTATCATCCCTATGAAAGGTGTTAGATTTCCAAACAGGAACTGAACTAGAAGTAAAACGGGATGTACCTTTCCTTTTGAGTTGCCTTTCCACTTTGATGGCCACATGCAACATCTCCTCTAAATCCATGTAATGCTGCAACTCGACTACATTGGCAATCTCACGGTTTAAGCCTTGAAGAAAACGAGCCATAGTAGCTTCTGCATCCTCCTGGATATTGGCTCGGATCATGGTTATTTCCATCTCTTTGTAGTAATCCTCAACACTCTTTGAGCCCTGGGTAAGACCTTGGAGCTTCTGGTATAACTCCCTGTAGTAATGAGTAGGAACAAATCTCTTCCTCATGATGCGCTTCATCTCATCCCATGTAGACACTGGAGGATCACCATATCTTCTTCGACTACTGACTAACTGATCCCACCAAACCATAGCATACTCTGTGAACTCAATTGCTGCAAGTTTGACCTTCTTTTCTTCAGAGTAGTGGTGGCAGTCAAACACCATTTCAAGCTTCCTTTCCCACTCCAAATATGCCTCAGGATCATTCTTGCCTTGGAAAGGAGGAATCTTTAATTTTATACTGCTAAGGTTTCCATCCAGCTTCTCCTTACCTCTATCACGGGCTCTATCAACTCGATCTTTATACCCATGGTACCTTCTATGATGTCTATCTATCCCAGACTCTTCATTCGAATCATACCCAACATTATCATCATACTCATCATTGGCAACAACCTTACTTTTTTGACGAGAAGTATCACCTTGTTGGATCTTTGCAAACCGAGCTTCATGTTGGTTCAACTTATCATGAATGTCATTGAATTTCACATCCATCCGTTGGAACTGTTGTTGCATTGCCTGAAGCAGGAATTCAATCTTTTTAAAGTCTGACTTATCACCTTCAGAAGACATTGTCAACAAGTAATATCCTCACGTGTTTACACTCCTGTTTCACTCAAGTAATTTGGCTTTTCTCTACTAATGTCTCTCACACACTCGTGCCTTTTTCCCTTACTCTACCTTAACTCTATAGGTTCACAATCACACTAGAGACCCAGTCAAAGATTCAACCTCGTAAAGTCAACTAATTCACCAAGTATTGTCACCAAGAATTTTTTTTTTTTTTTCACAGAAAGGTGTGGCTAGGGCTAGGGTGACTCAAAGAAAGAGAGAAAGAAGAAAAAAAAATAAGAAAGAAAAAAATAAAAAATAAAAAAAAGCACTAAAATGACCAAAAAAAATGAAAAATGGCCTAAAACTATAGGAAAACGTTGGAATTTGGCCAAGATAGGGTGGGGCTAGTAGAGCAAAGCTCAACTAGGTCGTTTTCTTTCGTCGTTTTCTTTAAAACGGGTACTCACACGCCTCCTAACTCAACCAAAACTTCTGTTTGAACAGTACCGCAAAAGAAATTTTTTTTTTTCTTTTTTTTTTTTTTTCGAATTCTTTTCTTCTTCTTTTTTTTTTTCGAATTCTTTTCTTCTTCTTTTTTTTTTTGAATTCTTTTCTTCTTCTTCTTTTTTTTTTTTTAACTCTGAGTGTTGCGGTTTCCTTGAAAGAGGAGGGGTGCGGCTAGGTTTTTTTTTTTGAGGGGTGAGGCTAGGGTTTTTTTTTTGAGGGGTGAGGCTAGGGTTTTTTTTTTTGAGGGGTGCGGCTAGGGTTTTTTTTTGAGGGGTGCAGCTAGGGTTTTTTTTTTTTGAGGGGTGCGGCTAGGGTTTTATTTTTAAGGGGTGCGGCTAGGGTTTTATTTTTAAGGGGTGCGGCTAGGGTTTTTTGTGTAATGAAATAAGTGGTGGCTAGGGTTTTAGGGTTAAGAAATAAGTGGCGGCTAGGAACACACAAACAAACCAGAAAGTGGAACGAACAAAAGAAAAAAAATTGAAACAAAAAAAAAAAATCGAAAAGTGAGTGACGCACAAACAAACCAGAAAATCGAAACTTGAGCTCTGAATACCAACTGATGCGCACGGACAGGAGAACTCGTAGGTTGGAGTTTGAAGGAACTGAAACGCAACTGGATAAAAGCAAAAGACGATGAAGGATACCTTATGAAACCTAGACCCAAAGCCTAAAGAGACTCGAACCCAAGGTATTGGACCTTGACCCTACGAATAAGAATTCGAGAACCTAAGGTATAGCAATGGTGGATGGTGAAGAAGGAGGCGCCACAAGGAAGAAGACCTTGATAAGCCTAGTTGAGAGGGAACCCAAGAGAAAGGCACACTCAATTTCTGAAAATTCAATTAACTGATCTGCCCATCAATAGCGTTTACAAGGTATTTATAATAATACCTAGCACTTAAGCCCATAAACAAGTGGGCTGGAATTAACACCAATAGAAAATAAAACTAAACCCAAATTCATGCCTAAACCTAGTTACATAAAATAAATAGTCCAAGACACAACAAGACTCAAACGTGGGCTATCCAAACACTTAGCCCATCTTATTGTTAAGCTAAAATAAGATAGTAAACCATGCTCATGTCGTTTGGGCTTCCAAGCAAGTATAGATGTCTTGGGACTCTTCATGGAAGCTTCCTTGACACTTCAATGATGCCAGAGCTTGTTGCATGAATGAGGCCAGGGCTTGTTGCGTTTTCTTAGCTCGAGCTCGGGTAATTGGACCTCCTTGGATGACCAATGGATCCTTAGCATCACGAACATCACGAGCAAGTGGATCTCCATCACTTCCAATTGAAAATAGCACCAATACTTGCTTGGTCACATTTACTTCTCCACAATTATTGAGCCATTGAAGTTTGTATGGTTTGGGATGTTTTGTAGTGGGCAAACTCAATTTGTCAACCAAATAAGTGCTAGCAACATTAGTGCAACTACCACCATCAATAATCAAAGAGCATACCTTATTGTTGACGTGGCATCTAGTATGAAAAATATTTTCTCGTTGCACTTCATCTTCATCCTTAACTTGGGCACTTAATGCACGACGAGCTACAAGTGCTTCACCATGTGCAGCAAACTCAACATAGTCATCATCCTCATTAATGTCCTCCAATGGTGGCATCTCATCATCAACATCAGAATCTTCACTTACAACATCACCATCATCACGCATAATCATGACTCGTTTGTTTGGGCATTGTGATGCAATGTGTCCTCTTCCCAAACATCTAAAACACTTAATGTCTCTACTCTTACCTTGGGATGCTTGGACAGCCTCGGGTTTGGGCTTTTGGACACTCTCACCCTTAGGCTTGAATGAGGATTCAGTCTTAAGTTTGAATGTAGTCTTATCATCCCTTCGAAAGGTGTTCGGTTTCCAAGAAGAAGATGAACTAGAACCTTGCATAAAACGAGATGAATAACCTTTTCTCTTGAGTTGCCTTTCAACCTTGATAGCCATATGCAACATATCATCAAACTCCACGTAGTGATGTAACTCCACTACATTAGCAATCTCACGATTCAATCCTTGTAAGAATCGAGCCATAGTAGCTTCACTATCCTCTTCAACATTAGCTCTGATCATGATAATTTCCATTTCTTTATGATAATCCTCAACACTCTTAGAACCTTGAGTGAGCCCTTGTAACCTTTGATAAAGCTCTCTATAGTAATGATTAGGAACAAACCTTTTTCTCATAACACGTTTCATTTCATTCCATGTAACTATAGGTGGCTCTCTATTCCTACGTCTACCAAGCATGAGTTGGTCCCACCAAATGATTGCATAATCCGTGAACTCTACAGCTGCAAGTTTCACCTTTTTTTCTTCGGAATAGTTATGGCAATCAAAGACCATCTCCACTTTCTTTTCCCATTCTAAGTAAGCCTCAGGATCATTCTTACCTTGAAAGGAAGGAATCTTCAATTTGATACTTCCTAAATTTCCATCTATCCTATCATAATACCTATCTCCTTTATACCTATCTCCACGACCTCCTTTATTACCATGGTTACCTTTAACACTTCTACTAAACTCATCATCATCAAACTCATCATCTACTTTATCATCAAAGTCATTATTCACAACATTGCCTTTCACATGAGAAGTATTATCTTGATTTACTTTAGCTAGGACAGCTTCATGTTCCTCCAACTTATCATGAATATTATTAAACCTCAACTCTATCCTTGAAAATTGTTGTTGCATAGCTTGGAACATGAACTCGATCTTACTCAAATCAGGCTTTTCACTATTAGAAGACATGATTTTAACCTGCAAGAAAAGTTTGTAAAAGAAAAGGACCTCACAAGTATGACCTCACGTGTTTACACTCAATACACACAAGAATGTAACACTCACACTCGTGTTTTCACACAATTTTAATATGGCTTTTCTCTACTAATGTTACTCACACACTCTTGCCTTTTTCCCTCACACAACTTTTCTCTATAGGTTCTATATTGAACTCAAGACTCAATCAAAAATCAGCTTATGGAATTCAACTATCAACCAACAATAAACAAGATGAGCACAAGATTTTAATCAAGGGAAAACAAAACAATGAAGACTCAACAAGACTTAGCAAGACTCGATAAGACCTAAGAAGACTCCAATGAAACTAAACCTTGAAGAAAATATGAGTGTTTAATTAGGGTAAGGTTTAGCCAAAGGTGGGGTAGTTTTGTCCTTTTATGTGGTAGGGTCAAAAGGTAATTTTAGGCAGTAGGGTAGAATGGTAACAATGAATTTTCAAATTAGGCAAATAAGAAATCTCAAAGCTCAAGAAAGAATGACTACCTCAAGATTTTGATGAAGCACACCTCCACGAATTGCCTTTGACGTTGTACTTGCTACACACAATGTAATAAATCCCCTCTTGAATTGATTTTTTTCTTTTCTCTTTTTTTTTCTTTTCTTTTTTTTTCTCTTTTTTTTCCTTTTTCTTTTATATTTTACTAAAGTAAACGAACAATAAAGAAAAAAAACAAAAAGTCTAAATAATAAGAAGAGGTTTACTTGGGGAACAAGGCAACTTTTTGACAAAAACAAGCTAGTTTTGGTAGCAGCTTGTGTGGCAAGGAATGGGAGGGAACGGTGGCTTGTGAAACAAGTAGTCTTTATGTGATGTAGAGCTTTTGAAGGTTTCTTGGTGAGCAAGAAAACCTTTGGGATTTGGTTGCTTGGAGAACAAGATAGGGTTTACTTGGTGGCTATGTAAAGAAAATAGGTTTGAGGGACAAACAATATTAGTGGTGGCTTGGAAAAGGATTCAAGATCAAAGTTTGTCCAAGACAAGAAGACAAAGAAAGAAAAAGAAAAAAAAAACAAAAACGATACTCCCATGAATTGAACCTAAGCTCTGATGCCAAATGATATGGACCTCACCGAAAGAAGATGAGGTTCAATGAAGAACACTTGAAGAAAAACAAGAACAAGTTAAAAACGCAGCAAAAGAAAACAAAAATTAGAGATAAAACCAAGACCCGTTGTGTAGAAACACAAGAACCTATGGTATTGGACCAAGACCCGTTGCTTATAAAAGCAAGAACCTATGGTATATATTGGTGGAAGGTAGAAGAACGCTGATGGAGATCCAGATGGAGATCCACTTGCTCGTGATGTTCGTGATGCTAAGGATCCATTGGTCATCCAAGGAGGTCCAATTACCCGAGCTCGAGCTAAGAAAATGCAACAAGCCCTGGCCTCATTCATGCAACAAGCTCTGGCATCATTGAAGTGTCAAGGAAGCTTCCATGAAGAGTCCCAAGACATCTATACTTGCTTGGAAGCCCAAACGACATGAGCATGGTTTACTATCTTATTTTAGCTTAACAATAAGATGGGCTAAGTGTTTGGATAGCCCACGTTTGAGTCTTGTTGTGTCTTGGACTATTTATTTTATGTAACTAGGTTTAGGCATGAATTTGGGTTTAGTTTTATTTTTCTATTGGTGTTAATTCCAGCCCACTTGTTTATGGGCTTAAGTGCTAGGTATTATTATAAATACCTTGTAAACGCTATTGATGGAGATCAGTTAATTGAATTTTCAGAAATTGCGTGTGCCTTTCTCTTGGGTTCCCTCTCAACTAGGCTTATCAAGGTCTTCTTCCTTGTGGCGCCTCCATCTTCACCATCCACCATTGCTATACCTTAGGTTCTCGAATTCTTATTCGTAGGGTCAAGGTCCAATACCTTGGGTTCGAGTCTCTTTAGGCTTTGGGTCTAGGTTTCATAAGGTATCCTTCATCGTCTTTTGCTTTTATCCAGTTGCGTTTCAGTTCCTTCAAACTCCAACCTACGAGTTCTCCTGTCCGTGCGCATCAGTTGGTATTCAGAGCTCCAGTTCCGATTTTCTGGTTTGTTCGTGCGTCACTCACTTTTCGATTTTTTTTAAAAAATTTTTTTTTTCTTTTGTTCGTTCCACTTTCTGGTTTGTTTGTGTGTTCCTAGCCGCCACTTATTTCTTAACCCTAAAACCCTAGCCACCACTTATTTCATTACACAAAAAACCCTAGCCACCACTTATTTCATTACACAAAAAACCCTAGCCGCACCCCTCAAAAATAAACTCCTTGCCGCACCCTAAAAAAAAAAAAACCCTAGCCGCAATTACTCAAAACCCTGTCGCACCCCTTCAACAAACCCTAGCCGCAATTCCTCAAAACCCTGTCGCACTCCTTCAAAAAACCCTAGCCGCGCTCCTCCTCTTTTCAAGGAAACCGCAACACTCAGAGTTGAAAAAAAAAACAGAAAAAAAAAGAATTCAAAAAAACAGAAAAAAAAAGAATTCGGAAAAAAAAAAAATTTGTTGCGGTACTGTTCAAACCAAAAATTTTGGTTGAGTTAGGAGGTGTGCGAGTACCCGTTTTAAAGGAAACGACGAAAGAAAATGACCCCGTGGAATTTATTACACGGGCCCCACCCTATCTTGGCCAAATTCCATCGTCTTCTTATAGTTTTAGGCCATTTTTTATTTTTTTGTCATTTTAGTGATTTTTTTTAATTTTTTTTTATTCTCTCTTTCTTTCTTTGAGTCATCCTAGCCCTAGCCACACCTTTCTGTGCAAAAAAAAAAGGGAAAAGAATTCGAAAAAAAAAAATTCAGAAAAAAAAAAGAGAAGAATTCAAAAAAAAAAAAATCTTGGTGACAATACTTGGTGAATTAGTTGATTCTGTGAGGTTGATTCTTTGATTGAGTCTCTAGTGCGATTGTGAACCTATAGAGTTAAGGTAGAGTAAGGGAAAAAGGCAGGAGTGTGTGAGAAACATTAGTAGAGAAAAGCCAAATTACTTGAGTGAAACACGAGTGTACACACGTGAGGATATCTTTGTTGAAAATGTCTTCTGAAGGTGATAAGTCCGACTTTAAAAAGATTGAATTCATGCTTCAGGCAATGCAACAACAGTTCCAACGGATGGACGTGAAATTCAATGACATTCATGATAAGTTGAACCAACATGACGCTCGGTTTGCAAAGATCCAGCAAGGTGATACTTCTCGTCTAAAGAGTAAGGTTGTTGCCACTGACGAGTATGATGATAATGCTGGGTATGATTCGAACGAAGAGTCTGGGATCGATAGACATCATAGAAGGTACCATGGATATAGAGATCGAGTTGATAGAGCCTGTGATAGAGGCAAGGAGAAGATGGATGGAAACCTTGGCAGTATAAAATTGAAGATTCCTCCTTTCCAAGGCAAGAATGATCCTGAGGCATATTTGGAATGGGAACGGAAGATTGAAATGGTGTTTGACTGCCACCACTACTCTGAGGAAAAGAAGGTCAAACTTGCAGCAATTGAGTTCACAGAGTACGCTATGGTTTGGTGGGATCAGTTAGTCACTAGTAGAAGAAGATATGGTGATCGTCCAGTGTCTACATGGGATGAGATGAAGCGCATCATGCGGAAGAGATTTGTTCCTACTCATTACTACAGGGAGTTATACCAGAAGCTCCAAGGTCTTACCCAGGGCTCAAAGAGTGTTGAGGATTACTACAAAGAGATGGAAATAACCATGATCCGAGCCAATATCCAGGAGGATGCAGAAGCTACTATGGCTCGTTTTCTTCAAGGCTTAAACCGTGAGATTGCCAATGTAGTCGAGTTGCAGCATTACATGGATTTAGAGGAGATGTTGCATGTGGCCATCAAAGTGGAAAGGCAACTCAAAAGGAAAGGTACATCCCGTTTTACTTCTAGTTCAGTTCCTGTTTGGAAATCTAACACCTTTCATAGGGATGATAAGCCTGTGCCTACGCATAAGTCAGAGAGCTTTGCTAAGCCCAAGCCTGAGGGCCCTCCAAAGCCCAAGACTGAACCTGCCCAAGCATCCCAGAGCAGGACACGTGACATTAAATGTTTCAAGTGTTTAGGTCGTGGACATATTGCCTCACAGTGTCCCAACCGTAGAGTGATGATCATGCATGGGAATGGAGATGTTGAGAGTGAAGGTTCTGAACTCGGTGTAGAAGATGAGATGCCTGCGTTAGAAGATGTCGACGAAGAAGAAGTTGTTGAGTATGCTGCTCATGGTGAAGCACTTGTTGCTAGGCGTGCTCTTACTACTCATGTGAAGTTTGAGGATGAGGCACAGCGCGAGAACATCTTCCATACGAGATGCCATATTAGTGACAAGGTATGTACTGTAATCATTGATGGTGGGAGTTGTACTAATGTTGCTAGCACATACCTTGTTGATAAGTTAAAGTTGCCCAGTACCAAGCATCACCACCCATATAAGTTGCAGTGGATTAATGACTGTGGTGAAGTCAACGTGGTGAAGCAAGTCTTGGTTCCGTTTCGTATTGGAAGGTATCACGATGAGGTGTTGTGTGACGTGGTGCCCATACAAGCTAGCCACCTATTGCTGGGTAGACCGTGGCAGTATGATCGGAGAGTCATCCACGACGGTTACACTAACCGTTACTCCTTTACTATGGATGGCAAGAAGATCGCTCTTGCTCCCCTTAGCCCTAAGGAGATTTATGAGGACCAATTAAGGCTAAAGGAGCAACATGAAGAGCAACGGAAGCAAGGTAACGAAAAGAAAGAAAAGAAGGAAAACAAGGAAAGCAAAACAGTGAGCTGCTATGCCAAATCCCGAGATGTGAAGACTGCATTTCTTGCTAAGTCTCCTATCCTTTTACTCTTATTTAAAGATTCTTATTTTATTGATGCAGAACTCCGTGATACTTTGCCTACTGATGTTGTCTCATTGTTGCAGGAGTTCGAGGATGTATTCCCTGCGGAGATCCCAAGTGGATTACCACCGATTCGTGGGATCGAGCATATGATTGACCTTGTCCCCGGAGCTACCATTCCTAACCGTCCAGCCTACAGAAGTAATCCTGAGGAGACGAAGGAGCTTCAAAGGCAAGTTGAGGAGCTCATGAGGAAAGGTTATGTGAGAGAGAGCATGAGTCCATGCGCCGTGCCCGTGCTGCTTGTGCCAAAAAAAGATGGGACGTGGAGGATGTGCGTTGACTGTCGAGCCGTCAACAAAATCACTGTAAAGTATCGCTATCCTATTCCTAGGCTAGATGACATGCTTGATGAGTTGCATGGTGCATGCCTGTTTTCTAAAATTGATTTAAAGAGCGGATATCACCAAATTCGTATGCGAGAAGGTGATGAATGGAAAACCGCATTCAAGACTAAACATGGTCTCTACGAGTGGTTAGTTATGCCTTTTGGCTTGACTAATGCACCCAGTACTTTCATGCGTTTAATGAACCATGTTTTACGTGATTTCATTGGTAAGTATGTGGTTGTCTATTTTGATGATATTTTGATATACAGTAAGAGCCAGCATGAGCATGTTGAGCATCTTAGGAATGTTCTTACTGTTTTGAGGAATGCAAGTTTGTATGCCAATTTTAAGAAATGTACATTCTGCACTGATAAGGTTGTTTTTCTTGGGTATGTCGTTTCTTCACATGGCATTTCTGTTGATATTGAGAAGGTAAAGGCAATTAAAGACTGGCCTGTACCAAAGTCTGTTTCTGAGGTGCGTAGTTTCCATGGTTTAGCTAGTTTCTATCGTCGATTCGTTAGAGATTTTAGCACTATAGCCGCACCTTTGATCGAAGTGGTCAAAAAGAATGTTGCATTTCATTGGGGTCCTGCACAAGAGCATGCTTTTAATTTGCTTAAAGATAAACTTTGTTCTGCTCCTTTGTTATCTCTGCCTGACTTTACTAAAACTTTTGAGATTGAGTGCGATGCCTCAGGTGTAGGTATTGGAGCTGTGCTTATGCAGGAAAAACGCCCAATTGCTTTCTTTAGTGAGAAGTTAAGTGGAGCAGCACTTAACTATCCCAGATATGACAAGGAGATGTACGCGTTAGTGAGGGCCTTGGAGACATGGCAACATTACTTGTGGCCTAAAGAATTTGTCATCCACACTGATCATGAGTCCTTGAAGCATTTGAAAGGACAGAGTAAGCTGCATAAGCGTCATGCCAAGTGGATAGAGTTCATTGAGATGTTCCCGTACGTGATCAAGTACAAACAAGGTAAAGAGAACGTCGTAGCTGATGCGTTATCTCGTAGGTATACTCTTATCACTACTCTTGATGCTAAACTTTTAGGATTTGAGTATATCAAAGAACAATATGCTGATGATGTTGATTTTGGTAATGTTTATGATGCATGTGCTACATCTGGTTTTGGCAAGTTCTTTAGGCATGATGGGTTCTTATTTAGAGAAAATAAATTATGTGTGCCTAGGAGTTCATTGCGCGAGCTGTTAGTTAGAGAAGCCCATAGTGGAGGATTAATGGGTCACTTTGGAGTTAGGAAAACTCTAGATGTTTTGCAAGCACATTTCTTTTGGCCTAACATGAGGAGGGATGTAGAGAGGTTATGTGCTAGATGCATTTCATGTAGGCAAGCTAAATCTAGAGTTCATAATCATGGTTTATATACTCCTTTACCCATTCCTACTACTCCGTGGACTGATATCTCTATGGATTTTGTTTTGGGCTTGCCTCGAACAAAACGCGGTAGAGATTCTGTTTTTGTTGTGGTTGACAGGTTCTCTAAGATGGCTCATTTCATTGCTTGCCACAAGACGGATGATGCGAGCAACGTTGCTGACCTTTTCTTCAAAGAGATAGTACGTCTACATGGTGTACCAAGGACCATTGTTTCTGATCGAGATGCAAAGTTCCTTAGTTACTTTTGGAAGACGTTATGGGGAAAGTTGGGAACTAAATTGTTATTCTCCACCACTTGTCACCCCCAGACTGATAGACAGACTGAGGTCGTCAACTGAACCCTGTCTACGTTATTGAGGTCCATTATTCAGAAAAATTTGAAGAATTGGGAAGATTGCTTGCCCCATGTGGAGTTTGCATATAACCGCAGTGTCCACTCCACTACTAGTTGCTCTCCATTCGAAGTTGTTTATGGCTTCAATCCTCTTACTCCTTTGGATTTGTTGCCATTACCTAGTGCGGAGCAGAGTAACTTGGATGGAGAACAGAAGGCTAAGTTTGTGAAGCAACTCCATGAGAGAGTTCGTCAAGCTATTGAAAAGAAGACTGAGCAGTATACCACCCAAGCAAATAAGCATCGAAAGAAAGTAGTCTTTGAGCCCGGTGATTGGGTTTGGGTGCATATGAGAAAAGAGAGGTTTCCTGTTCAGCGACGAACCAAGCTGCATCCCCGAGGAGATGGACCATTCCAAGTCATAGCGAAGATCAACGATAATGCCTACAAATTGGATCTTCCTGGTGAGTATGGTGTATCTGCTACTTTTAATGTTTCTGATCTTTCTCCCTTTTCTTTTGATGAAGGTATATGCGATTTGAGGACAAATCCTTTTGAGGAGAGGGGGAATGATGGAGATCCTGATGGAGATCCACTTGCTCGTGATGTTCGTGATGCTAAGGATCCATTGGTCATCCAAGGAGGTCCAATTACCCGAGCTCGAGCTAAGAAAATGCAACAAGCCCTGGCCTCATTCATGCAACAAGCTCTGGCATCATTGAACTGTCAAGGAAGCTTCCATGAAGAGTCCCAAGACATCTATACTTGCTTGGAAGCCCAAACGACATGAGCATGGTTTACTATCTTATTTTAGCTTAACAATAAGATGGGCTAAGTGTTTGGATAGCCCACGTTTGAGTCTTGTTGTGTCTTGGACTATTTATTTTATGTAACTAGGTTTAGGCATGAATTTGGGTTTAGTTTTATTTTTCTATTGGTGTTAATTCCAGCCCACTTGTTTATGGGCTTAAGTGCTAGGTATTATTATAAATACCTTGTAAACGCTATTGATGGAGATCAGTTAATTGAATTTTCAGAAATTGCGTGTGCCTTTCTCTTGGGTTCCCTCTCAACTAGGCTTATCAAGGTCTTCTTCCTTGTGGCGCCTCCTTCTTCACCATCCACCATTGCTATACCTTAGGTTCTCGAATTCTTATTCGTAGGGTCAAGGTCCAATACCTTGGGTTCGAGTCTCTTTAGGCTTTGGGTCTAGGTTTCATAAGGTATCCTTCATCGTCTTTTGCTTTTATCCAGTTGCGTTTCAGTTCCTTCAAACTCCAACCTACGAGTTCTCCTGTCCGTGCGCATCAAACGCCACAAGGAAGACCTTGATAAGTTCAAGAGTTCTCAAGAGAACCAAAGAGAAGAAGTCTCTCAATTTTATTACTAAAATCAATTGTGTTCTCCCCAAAGGGTTACATAACTATTTATAGGTAAATAGATAACTTGCAGCACAAGCAATAGGAATCCTACTCTCCTAACTTGCAGAACAAGTAATAGAAGTCTTACAAAATCTATTATTTAAAAAGGAATTGGGCTTAAATTAAATTAAGACAATGTTCAGCCCAATAATACTTAACTAAATAAAATATGCATCTAGCCTAATTTGCTTTTCGGCCCAATACTTGTGTCTTCAAGAAGGTTGAACTTGGGCTTGGATCATGTTGTAGAAGACTTTATCATCCTCCGTGCTCAAGCTTTGTTGGGCCTTCTCTCTAGCAATATCAATGAAACCAGCCAAGGCTTGTTGCATTATCTTTGATTTAGCTCTTGTAATTGGACCTCTATGGATACTCAAAGGATCACGATCATCACGAACCTGACTTGAGCTTTGTGAGCTTGGATCTCCATCACTAAGACTATCTCTGAGGTGCGTAGTTTTCATGGATTAGCTAGTTTCTATCGTAGGTTTGTTAGAGACTTCAGTACAATAGCTGCACCTCTAACTGATGTTGTTAAAAAGAATGTTGGATTTAAATGGGGTCTTGAGCAAGATCATGCTTTTAACTTGCTTAAAGAGAAGCTTTGTTCCGCAGCTTAATTATCCTTACCTGACTTTTCTAAAACTTTTGAGATTGAGTGTGATGCTTCAAGTATAGGTATTGGAGCTGTTTTAATGCAGGAGAAGCGCCCCATTGCTTTTTTCAGTGAGAAGTTAAGTGGAGCTGCCCTTAACTATCCCACATATGATAAAGAGATGTATGCATTAGTGAGGGCCTTGGAAACATGGCAACACTATTTATGGCCCAAGGAATTTGTCATCCACACTGATTATGAGTCCTTGAAGCACTTGAAAGGACAAAGCATGTTGAACAAGCGTCATGCCAAGTGGATGGAGTTCATTGAAACATTTCCATATGTGATCAAATATAAACAAGGTAAAGAAAATGTCGTGGCTGATGCATTATCTCAAAGGTATACTCTAATCACTACTCTTAATGCAAAACTACTTGGATTTGAGTATATTAAAGACTTGTATGCTACTGATGAGGATTTTGAAAATGTGTTCATTGCATGTGAGAAAACTAGTTTTGGAAAGTTTTATAGGCATGATGGATTCTTATTTAGGGAAAATAGATTATGTGTGCCTAGGAGTTCTTTAAGAGAATTACTTGTTAGAGAAGCCCATAGTGGTGGGTTAATGGGACATTTTAGAGTAAAGAAAACTTTAGATATATTGCATGATCACTTCTTTTGGCCTAACATGAAAAGAGATGTTGAAAAATTGTGTGAGAGATGTGTCACTTGTAAACAAGCTAAGTCTAGAGTTATGAATCATGGTCTTTATACTCCATTGCCTATTCCTACTGCTCCTTGGACTGACATTTCTATGGACTTTGTTTTGGGGTTACCAAGAACAAAGAGAGGTAGAGATTCTGTTTTTGTTGTTGTTAACAGGTTCTCTAAGATGGCTCACTTCATTGCTTGTCACAAGACAGATGATGCAAGTAACATTGCCGATTTATTCTTCAAGGAAATTGTTCGTCTACATGGGGTTCGAGGACCATTGTTTCTGACCGTGATGTGAAGTTCCTTAGCTACTTTTGGAAAACATTATGGGGAAAGTTAGGAACAAAGCTATTGTTTTCAACTACTTGTCATCCCCACAAACCGATGGTCAAACTGAAGTAGTCAATCGTACTTTGTCTACTTTGTTGAGGTCCATTATTCAAAAGAATTTGAAGAATTGGGAAGATTGTTTGCCTCATGTGGAGTTTGCTTACAATAGAAGTGTGCATTCCACTACTAGTTATTCTCCACTTGAAGTTGTCTATGGTTTTAATCCACTCACTCCATTGGATCTTTTACCACTACCTATTGAGGAGAGAGCTAGTTTGGATGGGGAAAAGAAAGCTGATTTTGTTAAGCAACTACATGAGAAGGTACGTCAAAACATTCAGAAGAGGACTGAGCAATGTGCTACTCAAGCCAACAAGCATCGCAAGAAAGTTGTCTTTGAACCTGGTGATTGGGTTTGGGTACATATGCGTAAAGAGAGATTTCCTGCTCAGCGTCGCTCCAAGTTGCAACCTCGAGGAGATGGACCATTCCAAGTGATTAAGAAGATCAATGACAATGCTTATAAGTTAGATCTTCCAGGTGAGTATAATGTTAGTGCTACATTTAATGTTTCAGATCTTTCTCTCTTTGATATTGATGTAGGTGATTCTGATTTGAGGACAAATCCTTTCGAGGAGAGGGGGAATGATGGAGATCCAAGCTCACAAAGCTCAAGTCATGTTTGTGATGATCGTGATCCTTTGAGTATCCATGGAGGTCCAATTACAAGAGCTAAATCAAAGATAATGCAACAAGCCTTGGCTGGTTTCATTGATATTGCTAGAGAGAAAGCCCAACAAAGCTTGAGCATGGAGGATGATAAAGTCTTCTACAACATGGTCCAAGCCCAAGTTCAACCTTCTTGAAGACACACAAGTATTGGGCCGAAATGCAAATTAGGCTAGATGCATATTTTATTTAGTTAAGTATTATTGGGCTGAACATTGTCTTAATTTAATTTAAGCCCAATTCCTTTTTAAATAATAGATTTTGTAAGACTTCTATTACTTGTTCTGCAAGTTAGGAGAGTAGGATTCCTATTACTTGTTCTGCAAGTTTGTTATTTCCTATTCTGCAAGTTAGGAAAGTAGGATTCCTATTACTTGTGCTGCAAGTTAGCTAGTTGCCTATAAATAGTTATGTAACCCTTTGGGGAGAACACAATTGATTTTAGCAATAAAATTGAGAGACTTCTTCTCTTTGGTTCTCTTGAGAACTCTTGAACTTATCAAGGTCTTCCTTGTGGCATTCTTCTACCTTCCACCAATATATACCATAGGTTCTTGCTTTTCTAGGCAACGGGTCTTGGTCCAATACCATAGGTTCTTGTGTTTCTACACAACGGGTCTTGATTTTACTTCTAATTTTTATTTTCTTTTGCTGCGTTTTTAACTTGTTATTGTTTTTTTTTTCAAGTGTTCTTCGTCTTCTTCATATGAACCTCATCTTCTTTCGGTGAGGTCCATATCAACAAAGGTCAAAGATATTGCGAAGAAAGTAAGAAAGGATGTAAGCTTCTATGCAGAGGAAAGTGATGTCAAGGCTGCTTTTCTAGCTAAGTGTCCAATCCTTTTGTTTTTATATAAAGAATCTTTTTTTTCATTCTAATGATCTTAATACTACTTTGTCTACTGATGTTGTGTCTCTTTTGAAGGAATTTGAAGATATATTCTCTATGGAGATTCCAGCTGTTCTTGGAGCTTTTTCTTGGAGTTGCCTGATAGGATGATATTTTGTAAATTTTATATGTGCTAATATATTTTCTTTATTGATGTTTTATGCCTAAAAGAGCTTACTAATGTTTATTTTATGTTTTAGGTATTAAATATCAAAGTTGGAATAAAAAGAAGCTAAAAAGAGCAAAGTGCAGTATTTTCTGTCCAGCTTGAAAGATTGACGTTTTTGACCAATTTAACGACCTGATCTCAAGAAGTGGCCTTCATAGAAGTTGTAGAAGACTTCTCAAGGTTTCCAGAATGCACAAGATCGCAAAAATTGGAGATCGTTTGGTTGGTCAAATGTCTGGACAAAATCAGTACGAAATTCTGGGCAGAAAAACGAGATTGAGAAGAAATTCCAACTAAGCAAGTTCAAGACAAGATTTTGTTGAGACAAGATAATTTCTTAATTTTATTATGTCTTAGATCTGTAATTAATTAATAAAAATAGGCCTTAGGAATTTTACTTAGAAAGTAATTGTAAAAAGATGATGAGATAAAGGTAAGAGTTTGACTAGTCAAATTACTTGTTTCCCAAGTAAACTCTTATCTGAATCCCACATTGCTTAGGAAAGTCTTTTAAACTCTTCCTTAGGCCTATATAAAGAGCACAAGGCTCTCATAAACAGCATCTCTCTTATCCCCCTCACATCCTTCTTATCCCTCTTCCCTTTTAGTCTTGTAGGATTTTCTTTAGGGTTTTTAATAAAATTTTATTTTTTTTCTTTATTTTTAATTAGTTGCTGATTTCTTTATTATTTTTAATTCTGATTTTGTTTTCTTTATTTAAATTAATATTGTTTGTGTGTTTTTGCTTACTAGTTTATAATCTTGATTAGTAATTCTGATTTTATATTATTAAAGATTGCTTCTTTGATTGTTTCTTGCATGATATTTGTAATCTTTATAATATATAACTTGAATTTTATGATCTTGAATATGTCTAGTGAGTAGTTTTCTTATTCAGTTATGAGGTAAATTCATTGTTCTTGGGAAAAAGAATGTTGTGAGATTTTGAGCTTATAATATAATTGTTGATTAAGTATCCAAGATTCTCTGAGCACATTTGCATGATTATTTGCTTGATTAGATGGTAGGGCCCACTATTTAATTTAATTGAATAATCTACTGCCAGATTAAAAACATAAGTCCGTAATTGCTTATGGAGTTAATCACTAGGGATGGAGGAGAATTGAGGTTTAGATTAAATGAACCGAGCTTATGTGTTTGTTATCTAATGTCAACCCATATCTTTCTTGTTGTTAATGCTGCTACAACTTATATCTAGAGAGCTTGTTCTAGGTAGGTTAAGTAGTTAGAGATTAGTTAAAGAGCTTGTTTTAACTAATGACTCAGTAAGGGAAGATGGTGTAACAGAGCTTGTTGTTAAGCTACGGTTGACTATTTAATTGACAATAATATTTTGTAATCAATGATCAACTTCTAAATCCAAGAATAATTAATTACCTTGTAACTGAAGCTTTTTCATATTTGTTTTTGATATTTAATAATCCTTGCTTTCTCTCTTTTAGGCATAGCTTACAAAACTCCAAAACCACAAAATTTCTTTTTTCCATAGAACTTAAGATTAGATTTTTAATTTAATAATTAACTTAAATAATTCAGTCTCTGTGGGTTCGACCCTTACTCCGCTATCTACATAGTAGAGTTAGGAAGTTTTATTTTTGGTGACTGACGACACTCATCACTGCCATTCCCAGCTGACCCACCTATAGAAGTAATCTAGAGGAGACAAAGGAGCTTCAAAGGCAAGTTAAAGAGCTCATAAGAAAAGGCTATGTTGGAGAAAGTATGAGTTCATGTGTTGTTCTGTGTCACTTGTTCCTTAGAAAGATGGGACGTGGAGGATGTATGTTGATTGTTGTGTCATTAACAAAATCACTGTAAAGTATCGCTATCCCATTCATAGATTAGATGATATGCTTGATGAGTTACATGGTTCTTGCAACTTTTCCAAAATTGATTTGAAAAGTGGTTATCATCAAATTCGCATGAGAGAAGGTGATGAGTGGAAAATTGCATTTAAGACTAAGTATGAATGGTTAGTTATGCCTTTTGGATTAACTAATTCACCTAGCACTTTCATAAGATTAATGAACCATGTCTTGCATGCTTTCATTGGAAAATTTGTAATTGTCTATTTTGATGATATCTTGATCTATAGTAGAAGTTTGCATGAACATATTGAACACTTAAAGAATGTGCTTAATGTCTTGAGAAAGGAAAAGCTGTATGCTAACCTTAAGAAATGTTCTTTTTGCACTGATAAGATTATATTTCTTGGATATGCTATTTCTTCTAAGGGTATAGCAATAGAAGATGAAAAGGTTAAGGCAATTAAAGCAATCTTATACCTAAGAATATCTATGAGGTGCATAGTTTTCATGGATTAGCTAGTTTCTACCATAGGTTTGTTAGAGACTTTAGTACTATAGTTGCACCTTCAACTAAAATTGTTAAAAAGAATGTTGGATTTAAATGGGGTCCTGAGCAAGATCATGCTTTTAACTTGCTTAAAGAGAAGCTTTATTCTGTATCTTTATTATCCTTACTTGACTTTTCTAAAAATTTTGAGATTGAGTGTGATGCTTCAAGTATAAGTATTGGAGCTGTTTTAATGCATAAGAAGTGCCCAATTGCTTTCTTCAGTGAGAAGTTAAGTGAAGCTGCCCTTAATTATCCCACGTACGATAAAGAAATGTATGTATTAGTGAGGGCTTTGGAAACATGGCAACACTATTTATAGTCCAAGGAATTCGTCATCTACACTGATCATGAGTCCTTGAAGGACAAAGCAAGTTGAACAAGCGTCATGCCAAGTGTTTGGAGTTCATTGAGACATTTCCGTATGTGATCAAATATAAACAAGGTTAAGAAAATGTCGTGGTTGATGCATTGTCTCGAAGGTATACTCTAATCACCACTCTTAATGCAAAATTACTTGGATTTGAGTATATTAAAGACTTGTATGCTACTGATGAGGATTTTGAAAATTTGTTCAATACATGTGAGAAAACTGGTTTTAGAAAGTTTTATAGGCATGATGGATTCTTATTTAGGGAAAATAGATTATGTGTACCTAGGAGTTCTTTAAGAGAATTACTTGCTAGAGAAGCTCATAGTGGTGGATTAATAGGACATTTTGGAGTAAAGAAAACTTTAGACATATTGCATAATCACTTATTTTGGCCTAACATGAAAAGAGATGTTAAAAAATCGGGTGAAAGATGTGTTACTTGTAAACAAGCTAAGTCTAAAGTTATGAATCATGGTCTTTATACTCCATTGCCTATTCCTACTACTTTTTGGATTGACATTTCTACGAACTTTGTTTTAGGTTTACCAAGAACAAAGAGAGGTAGAGATTCTGTTTTCGTTGTTATTGACAGGTTCTCTAAGATGGCTCACTTCATTGCTTGTCATAAGATGGATGATGCAAGCAACATTGCTAATTTATTCTTCAAGGAAATTGTTCTTGTACATAGTGTTCCGAGGACCATTGTTTCTGACCGTAATGTGAAGTTCCTTAGCTATTTTTGGAAAACATTATAGGGAAAGTTAAGAACAAAGCTATTGTTTTCAACTACTTGTCATCCACAAACCAATGGTCAAATTGAAGTAGTTAATCGTACTTTGTCTACTTTGTTGAGGTCCATTATTCAAAAGAATTTGAAGAATTGGGAAGATTGTTTGCCTCATGTGGAGTTTGCTTACAATAGAAGTGTGCATTCTACTACTAGTTATTCTCCATTTGAAGTTGTCTATTATTTTAATTCACTTACTCCATTGGATCTTTTACCACTACCTATTGAGGAGAGAGCTAGTTTGGATGGGGAAAAGAAAGCTGATTTTGTTAAGTAACTACATGAGAAGGTACGTCAAAACATTGAGAAGAGGACTTAGCAATATGCTACTCAAGCCAACAAGCATTGCAGGAAAATTATCTTTGAACCTGGTGATTGGATTTGGGTATATATGCATAAAAAGAGATTTCCTGCTCCATGTCGCTCCAAGTTGCAACCTCGAGGAGATGGACCATTTGATGCGCACGGACAAGAGAAAACGTAGCTTGGAATTTGAAGGAGCTGAAATGTAATAGGACAAACTTCTGAAACCTAGACCCGAAGCCTAAAGAGACTTGAATCCAAAGTATTGGACCTTGACCCTACGAATAAGAATTAGAGAACCTAAGGTATAGCAATGGTAGATGGTGAAAAAAGGAGGCGCCACAAGGAAGAACACCTTGATAAGCCTAGTTGAGAGGGAACCCAAGAGAAAGGCACACTCAATTTCTGAAAATTCAATTAACTGATTTGTCATGAATAGCGTTTACAAGGTATTTATAATAATACCTAGCACTTAAGCCCATAAACAAGTGGGTTGTAATTAACACCAACAGAAAATAAGACTAAACCCAAATTCATGCCCAAACCTAGTTACATAAAATAAATAGTCCAAGACACAATAAGACTCAAATGTGGGCTATTGAAACACTTAACCCATCTTATTGTTAAGCTAAAATAAGACAGTAAACCATGCTCATGTCGTTTGGGCTTCCAAGCAAGTATAGATCTCGTAAGACTCTTTATGGAAGCTTCATTGACGCTTCAATGATGCTAGAGCTTGTGGCATTAATGAGGCCAGGGCTTGTTGCATCTTTTTGGCTCGAGCTCAGGTAATTGGACCTCCTTGGATGACCAATGGATCGTTAGCATCACGAACATCACGAGCAAGTGGATCTCCATCATTTCCCCTCTCCTCAAAAGGATTTATCCTCAAATCGCATATACCTTCATCAAAAGAAAAGGGAGAAAGATCAGAAACATTAAAAGTAGCAGATACACCATACTCACCCAGAAGATCCAATCGTTAGGAATTATCGTTGATCTTCTCAATGACTTGGAATGGTCCATCTCCTCGGGGATGCAGCTTGGTTCGGGGATGAACAGGAAACCTCTCCTTTCTTATATGCACCCAAACCCAATCACCAGGCTCAAAGACTACTTTCTTTCGATGATTATTTGCTTAGGTGGTATACTGTTCAGTCTTCTTTTCAATAGCTTGACGTACTCTCTCATGGAGTTGCTTCACAAACTTAGCCTTCTGTTCTCCATCCAAGTTACTCTGCTCAGCACTAGGTAATGGGATTGAAGCCATAAACAACTTCGAATGGAGAGCAACTCGTAGTGGAGTGGACACTGTAGTTATATACAAACTCCACATGTGGCAAGCAATCTTCCCAATTCTTTAAATTCTTCTGAATAATGTACCTCAATAATGTAGATATGGTTAGGTTGACTACCTTAGTCTGTCCATCAGTCTGGGGGTGACAAGTGGTGCAGAATAACAATTTAGTTCCCAACTTTCCCCATAATGTCTTCCAAAAGTAACTAAGGAACTTGGCATTTCGATCGGAAACAATGGTCATCGGTACACCATGGAAACGTACT
This sequence comes from Heritiera littoralis, assembly GCA_031772115.1. NCBI lineage: Eukaryota > Viridiplantae > Streptophyta > Magnoliopsida > Malvales > Malvaceae > Heritiera > Heritiera littoralis. The sequence continues at coordinate 4,371,546 of JAPDPK010000009.1, read as the reverse complement.
ATCTCTTTGAAGAAAAGGTCAGCAACATTGCTCGCATCATCCGTCTTGTGGCAAGCAATGAAATGAGCCATCTTAGAAAACCTGTCAACCACAACAAAAATAGAATCTCTACCTCGTTTTGTTCTAGGCAAGCCCAAAACAAAATCCATAGAGATATCAGTCCACGGAGTAGTAGGAATGGGTAAAGGAGTGTATAAACCATGATTATGAACTCTAGATTTAGCCTGTTTACATGAAATGCATCTATCACATAACCTCACTACATCTCTCCTTATGTTAGGCCAAAAGAAATGTTCTTGCAAAACATCTAGAGTTTTCCTAACTCCAAAGTGACCCATTAATCCTCCACTATGAGCTTCTCTAACTAATAGCTCTAGCAACGAACTCCGAGGCACACATAATTTATTTTCTCTAAATAAGAACCCATCGTGCCGAAAGAACTTGCCAAAGCCAGATGTAGCACATGCCTCATAAACATTACCAAAATCAACATCATCAGCATACTGTTCATTGATATACTCAAATCCTAAAAGTTTAGCATCAAGAGTAGTGATAAGAGTATACCTATGAGATAATGCATCAGCGACGACATTCTTTTAACCTTGTTTGTACTTGATCACGTACGGGAACATCTCAATGAACTCTATCCACATGGCATGACGCTTATGCAGCTTATTCTGTCCTTTCAGATGCTTCAAGGACTCGTGATCGGTGTGGATGACAAATTCCTTGGGCCACAAGTAATGTTGCCATGTCTCCAAGGCCCTCACTAACTTTGATACCAACTGATGTGCACGGACAAGAGAAAACGTAGTTTGAAATTTGAAGGAACTGAAACACAACAGGACAAACTTCTGAAACCTAGACTCGAAGCCTAAACGACTCGAACCCAAAGGTATTGGACCTTGACCCTACGAATAAGAATTCGAGAACCTAAGGTATAGCAATGGTGGATGGTGAAAAAAGGAGGTGCCACAAGGAAGAAGACCTTGATAAGCTTAGTTGATAGGGAACCCAAGAGAAAGGCACACTCAATTTCTGAAAATGCAATTAACTGATTTGTCATGAATAGTCTTTACAAGGTATTTATAATAAGACCTAGCACTTAAGCCCATAAACAAGTGGGTTGTAATTAACACCAACAGAAAATAAGACTAAACCCAAATTCATGCCTAAACCTAGTTACATAAAATAAATAGTCCAAGACACAATAAGACTCAAATGTGGGCTATTGAAACACTTAACCCATCTTATTGTTAAGCTAAAATAAGACAGTAAACCATGCTCATGTCGTTTGGGCTTCCAAGCAAGTATAGATGTCTTGGGACTCTTTATGGAAGCTTCATTGACGCTTCAATGATGCCAGAGCTTGTGGCATTAATGAGGCCAGGGCTTGTTGCATCTTTTTGGCTCGAGCTCGGGTAATTGGACCTCCTTGGATGACCAATGGATCGTTAGCATCACGAACATCACGAGCAAGTGGATCTCCATCATTTCCCCTCTCCTCAAAAGGATTTATCCTCAAATCGCATATACCTTCATCAAAAGAAAAGGGAGAAAGAACAAAAACATTAAAAGTTGATAGGATGATATTTTGTGAATTTTATATGTGCTAATATATTTGCTTTACTGATATTTTATACCTAAAAGAGCTTACTAATGTTTATTTTATGTTTTAGGTATTAAATATCAAAGTTGAAATAAAAAGAAGCTAAAAAGAGCAAAGTGCAGTATTTTTTGTCCAGCTTGAAAGATTGACATTTTTGACCAATTTAACGACCTGATCTCAAGAAGTGGCCTTCATGGAAGTTGTAGAGGACTTCTCAAGATTTCTGGGTCAAAAGTCTGGACAAAATCAGTACGAAATTCTGAACAAAAAAACGAGATTGAGAAGAAATTCCAACAAAGCAAGTTCAAGACCAGATTTTGTTGAGACAAGATAATTTCTTAATTTTATTTTGTCTTAGATCTGTAATTAATTAATAAAAATAGGCCTTAGGAATTTTACTTAGAAAATAATTGTAAAAAGATGATGAGATAAAGGTAAGAGTTTGACTAGTCAAATTACTTGTTTCCCATGTAAACTCTTATCTGAATCCCACATTGCTTAGGAAAGTCTTTTAAACTCTTCCTTAGGCCTATATAAAGAGCACAAGGCTCTCATAAACAGCAATCCCTCAAATCCCTCTCCTCCCTCTTCTCTTTTAGTCTTGTAGGATTTTCTTTAGGGTTTTTAATAAAAATTTTATTTTTCTTTATTTTTAATTAGTTGCTGATTTCTTTATTATTTTTAATTCTGATTTTGTTTTCTTTATTTAAATTAATATTGTTTGTGTGTTCTTGCTTGCTAGTTTATAATCTTGATTATTAATTCTGATTTTATATTATTAAAGATTGCTTCTTTGATTGTTTCTTGCATGATATTTGTAATCTTTATAATATTAAACTTGAATTTTATGATCTTGAATATGACTAGTGAGTAGTTTTCTTATTCAGTTAAGAGGTAAATTGATTATTCTTGGGAAAAGTATGTTGTGAGATTCTTGAACCTATCATATAATTGTTGATTAAGTATCCAAGATTCTCTGAGCACATTATAATGATTGTTTGTTTAATTAGATAGGATGCACATTATTTAGTTAAATTAAATAATCTACCGTCGGATTAAAAACATAAGTCTGTAATTGCTTGTGGAGTTAATCACTAGGGATATAGGAGAATCAAGGTTTAAGTTAAATAAACCGCGTTGAGTGAGTTTGTTACTTAATGTTGACTCAAATCTTTCTAGATATTAATGCTGCTATTAAAACTTAATCTATAGCACTGAGCATAGGTAAATTTTGATAGTTAGAGATTAATTAAGACGCTGAGCCTTTAATTAACAACACAGTAAGGAAAGATAGGTGTAATTGGACGCTGGGGAATTACACTACGGTTGACTACTTAATTGACAATGATCTTAAATAATCAATGATCAACATCTAAATCCATGAATAATTAAATGCCTCGTAACTGAAGCTTTTTGCTATTTGTTTTTTTTATATTTAATAATTCTTGTTTTTTTTTTATTTTAGAAGAGTCTACAAAACCCCCAAATTCCTTCTTTCCCTAAACCCTAAGATTAGATTTTTAATTTAATAATTAACTTAAATAATTCAATCTCTGTGGGTTCGACCCTTGCTCCGCTATCTACATAGTAGAGTTAGGAAATTTTATTTTTGACTGACGACACTCATCAAATTTTGGCGCCGTTGCCGGGGATTGAATTTTTGTTTAAGTTAATTATTTTAATTAAAATCTGATTTTTTTTCTTTTCTTTTGTTTTTCAGGGATTGCTTTTCTGACAAGGATTCTACTCACAAACTTCAAAAGATTAGGGACTATATACAAGCAACCCAAAGCGCAGTGCCACAAGCACCACAACATCCACCATCACTACCAGCCAAGACAAGAAGTAAGAGGCCTCCATGGAGCAAGCTTATGAACCATACTATGATTATGACCCATACTACAATTATGAACCACACTATGATATCTACAATCAAGGATGGTGGGATCGTTCTAATTTTAGTTATGGGAATCAATATGAGGTTTACAATGCACAATTCCTAGATAGATATCAAGCTCCATCTCAAGACTCAGGTATGCCTCTACCTCAAGAATCAAGTATGTCTCTTGAAGATATTGTTAGGACTCTTGAGATTAAAACCTTACAATTTTCACAAGAGGCTGATGTTTATATTAAGAATATTGATCACCATGTGAGTCAAATAATGAATTCTTTAAGTAACATTGAAGCTATGACCTCTCGACCTGTGGAGAATCCAAGAGATAATATTACTAACATCACCTTGAAAAGTGAAAGGGCAATTGAATCCAAGGAATGTGCACATGAAGATGTCGACAACTTTATAGAAAGGGAGGATGAATCCAATGTCTATATTAAAGGTGGAGTTGTTGACATGCACAATGTAAAAGGGAGAGGACAACTTTATAAAGCACGATGAGGATGTTGAAATCAAGGAATTCAAAGCTGAGGTAAGTGAAAAACAAATTCCTTTTAATGCTTCTACTTACCCTCCTCCTTTTCCTGGTAGGTTTGCAACAGCTACAAACGAAGAGCAAGACAAGGAGACATTGAAGACATTTAGGAAAATGGAAGTTAATATTCCTCTCCTTGATGAAATTAATGATCAAGAGCCTTGTGATGCCAAGTTTTTAAGGGAACTATGTACTTCCAAGAGGAAATTAAAAGGTGATGAAAAGCTAGTTCTTAAAGATGAGCCATGAGCAAAAATCTTGAGAATGAGGAACTTGAGAAACCGATAAAAAAGTTGAGATCTGGGATTGGATGATGGAAGGTGGAGCAGTCAAGCTAACGACATTAAACAAAAGCGCTACTTGGGAGGCAACCCAAGGATGTAAAACGAGGGAGTATTTCTTCCTTTTCTTGTATTACCATTTAATTTTTGAGTTTTTTATTGTTCTTCTTTGCATGCTAGACTTACTTTGAGGACAAAGTAAGATTTAAGTGTGGGGGGGAATATTGGTTTATGAGTCTATAGAGTTTTTTATTTTTTTTAACTGCTATTTTTTTTTTTGAAAAAAAAGGGTCAAATTTTTAAGAGTTTTAAAGATCATGATATGTTTTCTTTCTTTTAAGGATTGATTCTAAACTAAAACAAAGTTTTATAAGAAAGTTAAGAGTACTTTGATTGTTATTATTGTTGAAGTGAGTACTTTCTAAAGAATTTATGTGAGTTCATGATTAAATATGATTGCTCATATGATATTGATAATGTGATTATTTCATTGAAGTTGGTATAAGCAAAGGATAAATAGACAAGAACATAAAAAATAAAAAGAGAAGAAAAATAGAGGTTGAAAGCTTTAAATTCTACTCCAATGTTTTGAGTTACTCGATCTTGTTGATTAAATTCTTGAAGTGACTTAAAATATGAATATGCAAAGCACTCTAAAAGAGGGCTTACTTGTTGAGTAACCGGGTGTTGGTATCACCAATATTAACATTCGCGTAAAAAGGCAAGTAAGTACTTAGGGAAACCATTATTGAAACCTCAAAAGAAAAAAAAAGGAAGAGAAAATAGAAAAAAAAATTCTTGATCTATTGACTTTGTTTGTAGTAATGTAAAATGGATAATTGCAAAGTTGATGTTATATGTTTCAGTTGTGTTGATTGTGAATTTTGCATGAATTTATTTAGAAGTATGCATGAATATGAGAAGTAATGATTAGAATATGATTGACTTGATTATTTAACTCTTGTTGAAGTTATGAGTTAAGAATTGAAAGATTTGAAAATATGTCCATGATCTTAATCTTGTTTTGAGTCTTAATTTTTAAATTTTTGAGTCTTATTTTGAATTTTTAGGATTGAGTCTTAAGTAAAAGATTTTGTGGGTATATCTTCTGAAAGCCCTCACGAGACACAACTAGTCCACTAGGGGTAACCTAGGGGTTTAAAGGCTTATTGCATATGATAAATGCAATCGTGATTCCTACGAAAGTGAGTTAGGATTTTAGGATATAGTTCTTTAGGAATCAGTTAGCTAAGGTTTGTTAAAGGACTAGCAAAAGCTAAGTGTGGGGGAATTTGATAGGATGATATTTTGTGAATTTTATATGTGCTAATATATTTGCTTTATTGATATTTTATACCTAAAAGAGCTTACTAATGTTTATTTTATGTTTTAGGTATTAAATATCAAAGTTGGAATAAAAAGAAGCTAAAAAGAGCAAAGTGCAGTATTTTCTGTCCAGCTTGAAAGATTGACATTTTTGACCAATTTAACGACCTGATCTCAAGAAGTGGCCTTCATGGAAGTTGTAGAGGACTTCTCAAGATTTCCAGAATGTCCAAGATCGCAAAAATCGGAGTTCATTTGATGGGTCAAACGTCTGGACAAAATCAGTACGAAATTCTGGACAGAAAAACGAGATTGAGAAGAAATTCCAACAAAGCAAGTTCAAGACCAGATTTTGTTGAGACAAGATAATTTCTTAATTTTATTTTGTCTTAGATCTGTAATTAATTAATAAAAATAGGCCTTAGGAATTTTACTTAGAAAATAATTGTAAAAAGATGATGAGATAAAGGTAAGAGTTTGACTAGTCAAATTACTTGTTTCCCATGTAAACTCTTATCTGAATCCCACATTGCTTAGGAAAGTCTTTTAAACTCTTCCTTAGGCCTATATAAAGAGCACAAGGCTCTCATAAACAGCAATCCCTCAAATCCCTCTCCTCCCTCTTCTCTTTTAGTCTTGTAGGATTTTCTTTAGGGTTTTTAATAAAAATTTTATTTTTCTTTATTTTTAATTAGTTGCTGATTTCTTTATTATTTTTAATTCTGATTTTGTTTTCTTTATTTAAATTAATATTGTTTGTGTGTTCTTGCTTGTTAGTTTATAATCTTGATTATTAATTCTGATTTTATATTATTAAAGATTGCTTCTTTGATTGTTTCTTGCATGATATTTGCAATCTTTATAATATTAAACTTGAATTTTATGATCTTGAATATGACTGACTAGTGAGTAGTTTTCTAATTCAGTTATGAGGTAAATTGATTATTCTTGGGAAAAGTATGTTGTGAGATTCTTGAACCTATTATATAATTGTTGATTAAGTATCCAAGATTCTCTGAGCACATTATAATGATTGTTTGTTTAATTAGATAGGGTGCACACTATTTAGTTAAATTAAATAATCTACCGCCGGATTAAAAACATAAGTCCGTAATTGCTTGTGGAGTTAATCACTAGGGATATAGGAGAATCAAGGTTTAAGTTAAATAAACTGCGTTGAGTGAGTTTGTTACTTAATGTTGACTCAAATCTTTCTAGATATTAATGCTGCTATTAAAACTTAATCTATAGCGCTGAGCATAGGTAAATTTTGATAGTTAGAGATTAATTAAGACGCTGAGCCTTTAATTAACAACACAGTAAGGAAAGATAGGTGTAATTGGACGCTGGGGAATTACACTACGGTTGACTACTTAATTGACAATGATCTTAAATAATCAATGATCAACATCTAAATCCAAGAATAATTAAATGCCTCGTAACTGAAGCTTTTTGCTATTTGTTTTTTTTATATTTAATAATTCTTGGTTTTTTTTATTTTAGAATAGTCTCCAAAACCCCCAAATTCCTTCTTTCCCTAAACCCTAAGATTAGATTTTTAATTTAATAATTAACTTAAATAATTGAGTCTCTGTGGGTTCGACCCTTGCTCCGCTATCTACATAGTAGAGTTAGGAAATTTTATTTTTGGTGACTGACGACACTCATCAAAAGTAGCAGATACACCATACTCTCCAAGAAGATCCAATCGGTTGGAATTATCGTTGATCTTCTCAATGACTTGGAATGGTCCATCTCCTCGGGGATGCAGCTTGGTTCGGCGCTGAACAGGAAACCTCTCCTTTCTCATTTGCACCCAAACCCAATCACCAGGCTCAAAGACTACTTTCTTTCGATGCTTATTTGCTTGGGTGGTATACTGTTCAGTCTTCTTTTTAATAGCTTGACGTACTCTCTCATGGAGTTGCTTCACAAACTTAACATTCTGTTCTCCATCCAAGTTACTCTGCTCAGCACTAGGTAATGGCAACAAATCCAAAGGAGTAAGAGGATTGAAGCCATAAACAACTTCGAATTGAGATCAACTTGTAGTGGAGTGGACACTGCAGTTATATGCAAACTCCACATGTGGCAAGCAATCTTCTCAATTCTTTAAATTCTTCTGTATAATGGACCTCAATAATGTAGATATGGTTTGGTTGACTACCTTAGTCTGTCCATCAATCTGGGGGTGACAAGTGGTGGAGAATAACAATTTAGTTCCCAACTATAAGGAACTTGGCATTTCGATCGGAAACAATGGTCCTCGGTACACCATGGAGATGTACTATCTCTTTGAAGAAAAGGTCAGCAACGTTGCTCGCATCATCCGTCTTTTGGCAAGCAATGAAATGAGCCATCTTAGAAAACCTGTCAACCACAACAAAAATAGAATCTCTACCTCGTTTTGTTCTAGGCAAGCCCAAAACAAAATCCATAGAGATATCAGTCCAAGGAGTAGTAGGAATGGGTAAAGGAGTATATAAACCATGATTATGAACTCTAGATTTAGCTTGTCTACATGAAATGCATCTATCACATAACCTCACTACATCTCTCCTTATGTTAGGCCAAAAGAAATGTTCTTGCAAAACATCTAGAGTTTTCCTAACTCCAAAGTGACCCGTTAATCCTCCACTATGAGCTTCTCTAACTAACAGCTCTCGCAACGAACTCCGAGGCACACATAATTTATTTTCTCTAAATAAGAACCCATCGTGCTGAAAGAACTTGCCAAAGCCAGATGTAGCACATGCCTCATAAACATTACCAAAATCAACATCATTAGCATACCGTTCTTTGATATACTCAAATCCTAAAAGTTTAGCATCAAGAGTAGTGATAATAGTATACCTACAAGATAATGCATCAGCGACGATATTCTCTTTACCTTGTTTGTACTTGATCACGTACGGGAACATCTCAATGAACTCTATCCACTTGGCATGATGCTTATGTAGCTTATTCTATCCTTTCAGATGCTTCAAGAACTCTTGATCGGTGTGGATGACAAATTCCTTAAGCCACAAGTAATGTTGCCATGTCTCCAAGGCCCTCACTAACTCTGATACCAACTGATGCACACAGACAAGAGAAAATGTAGCTTGAAATTTGAAGGAGCTGAAACGCAACAGGACAAACTTTTGAAAACCTAGACCCGAAGCCTAAAGAGACTCGAACCCAAAGGTATTGGACCTTGACCCTACGAATAAGAATTCGAGAACCTAAGGTATAGCAATGGTGGATGGTGAAGAAGGAGGCGCCACAAGGAAGAAGACCTTGATAAGCCTAGTTGAGAGGGAACCCAAGAGAAAGGCACACTCAATTTCTGAAAATTCAATTAACTGATCTCCGCATCAATAGCGTTTACAAGGTATTTATAATAATACCTAGCACTTAAGCCCATAAACAAGTGGGCTGGAATTAACACTAGTAGAAAATAAAACTAAACCCAAATTCATGCCTAAACCTAGTTACATAAAATAAATAGTCCAAGACACAACAAGACTCAAACGTGGGCTATCCAAACACTTAGCCCATCTTATTGTTAAGCTAAAATAAGATAGTAAACCAAGTAAACCATGCTCATGTTGTTTGGGCTTCCAAGCAAGTATAGATGTCTTAGGACTCTTCATGGAAGCTTCCTTGACACTTCAATGATGCCAGAGCTTGTTGCATGAATGAGGTCAGGGCTTGTTGCGTTTTCTTAGCTCGAGCTCGGGTAATTGGACCTCCTTGGATGACCAATGGATCCTTAGCATCACGAACATCACGAGCAAGTGGATCTCCATCTGGATCTCCATCAGGTTTCATTAATATTGTTAGAGAAAAAGCCTAACAAAGCTTGAGCATGGAGTATGATAAAGTCTTTTACAACATGATTTAAGCCCAAGTTCAACCTTCTTAAAGACACACAAGTATTGGGCCAAAATGCAATTAGGCTGGATGCATAAATTAGACCTAGTGTAATTGGGCTAAATGCTATACTTATTTTATTTTATTTATGTCTTACTGGGGTGAACATTGTTTTAATATAATTTAAGCCTAATTCCTTTTTATTTAATAGGTATTATAGGATTTCTATTTTTTGTTCTGCAAGTTAGAAAAGTAGGATTCCTATTACTTGTTCTGCAAGTTTACTATTTCCTGTTCTGCAAGTTAGAAAAGTAGGATTCCTATTACTTATGCTGCAAGTTTGCTATTTGCTTATAAATAGCTATGTAACCCTTTAGGCAAAAACAATTGATTTTTAGTAATAAAATTAAGAGACTTTTTCTCTTTGGTTCTCTTGAGAACTCTTGAACTTATCAAGGTCTTTCTTGTAGCGTTCTTCTACCTTCCACCAATTTATACCATAGGTTCTTACTTTTCTAAGCAACAGGTCTTGGTCTAATACCATAGGTTCTTGTGTTCTACACAACAGGCCTTGGTTTTATCTCTAAATTTTTGTTTTCCTTTGCTGCATTTTTAACTTGTTCTTGTTTTTCTTCAAGTGTTCTTCGTGTTTTTCATTGAATCTCATCTTCTTTCGGTGAGGTTCATATCAACACCTCATGCATTAAATCATCCAAAAAAATAACTTGTAACTTCCGGAGTTAGAAAATTCCAAACCAAAATTTTCCTTTTACTTCTATCTTCTCATTCAATTAATCGTTATCATTTGGTTTGCATTCAGTGTCGGTGCAAGTTGACTATACAATTTCCGTTTCAATTAAACCTTTATACTATTAAATTATTTAATCTATAATTAGGCAGTAATAAATGTAGAATAAATTCTATAAAATATATTTATAATTTCTATATATTACTATTCATATGAAATTTACATCCCATAATTCATATACATCATATAACTCAACAATACATTATGACATCTCATTATAAATATATCTACTGTGCATTTACTAGTTTGAATATATATATATATATATATAATTCTAAAATACGTGGTTACTTGATACTTCATGCTTCTAGAAGTTTTCTTCAACTAACCTGACGCAGCGGTTGTCATGCACTCTATGAGTTATCTGGAATGGTGACAGGGGGGTGAGTTTTGGGAAAAGCCTATTAAGAAACATATATAAAAGTTACACTATATGTAGTTAAAAAAAAACTTATTCAATGTAACAATATTATCTTTTAATAAAATACTATGGACTTTTAAAAATCATGAGAATTTCGTGTTTAATACAGTATAGCAATTCTTTTAAAATCATTAAATGCAATAAATGCATTTTGTATTTCAATTTAATACTATAAAACATTCCTTGTAAAATCATTAAAATAGAATGAATGCACTTGTATTGAGAAAATATATACTGTAAAACTCGTATCACTTTTTTTTGTTACTTAAAATCAAGTCATGTATCATTCTCGTAAGGCAAATCATTCAGTAAATCAATCACCTGTCCAATATCACATATCGATAGAAAATAATCTCTCAAAGATTCATGCACAATCTCGTATCTCTGAAAAGGACCTCATATCCCTGTAGGGACCTCGTAACAATGGCCACTGTTGATCACTTATAGTTCGCACTGGTCAGGTGCTCCCTGTGTAAACCTGTGGGGTTTGACTGTAACTCCCACAGTCATATTATGTAAAGGGAAGGTCTGGAACGTCTCCTAGCCTAATCATCAATATCTCGTATGCACAATCATCATAGAGACATCAATCTCATAAAATCATTTCATATACTTATATATCATTTCATAAAAATCAATTCATGTAAACTGTGCTATGAAATTCAATTCATGTTAAACATTTCATATAAATATCGCATGTAAGTCATTTCATGGAATTTATTTCATTCAAATCAATGCATGTAAATTATTTCATGTAAGTCAATTCGTGAAAATCATTTTATGTAGATCAAATCATGTAAAACATTTCATGTAAACCATTTCTCGTAAAATCAATCCATATGAATCATTCATGTAATGAAATTTATGTAATTCATTCCCATGCAACTTCCATATGTCTCTTACCTCTATTTCCATGCAATGTCCAAAATTCGATAATGCCACTTATGTTTCCTTTAGTTTCTGAACTTCACACTGCACAATAATTCTAAACTATATTTAGAATTGTGACGTCCCCGTCACTACATCTTACCCTCTAACTTTTTCCTTTTCTCATTATCTTATATGACTTGATTTGACTCGTTCATCAATGTCATTCACTCTTCTACTTAAGCTTAATATCTAATAGCTCAATATGGTTAATTTACTTTCAATAAACAGAATAATGATATGTATATATATCATTTCATACCACAGGATCTTACACATCATCCTAACTTAAATCCCCGACACGTATATACATAATTGTTAACCTGTACTGTACCATAGCTAAATTACAATTTACTTTACATAATTACATAAGTATACCTTTAATACTAACAGGGAAGTGTATCTCGAAGGTAACTTTCAAGATTCACTAGTAGGCTCTTCTCTATTGAGAGCGAGGGATCACTTAAATAGTCTGAAAAATAGTTGTAAAGGGGTGAGTTTACGCTCAATAAGAAATATATGTAAAAGAGCGTACTATGCCTCTATATGTAGTTTTCCTGCTTGGCTCTATAATGTCATGTAAATTATTATAAAGCATGTTCGTATACTTACATCAAAACATACATCATATACTTCTTTCAAAACGTCATATGAAATTATATTTCACATGCTTTCTTCAAAACATACTTCATATACTTGCATCAAAACATGCATCATATTCTTTCTTTGAAACATACATCATATAGCTTGTAAATAACAGAGAGACTAATGAGTGTCGTCAGTCACCAAAAATTAAATTTCCTAACTCTACTATGTAGATAGCGGAGCAAGGTTCGAACCCACAGAGACTGAATTTTTTAAGTTAATTATTAAATTAAAAATCTAATCTTAAGGTTTAGGGAAAGAAGAAATTTGGGGATTTGGAGACTATTCTAAAATAAAGAAAACAAGAATTATTAAATATCAAAAACAATTAGCAAAAAGCTTCAGTTACGAGGCAATCAATCATTCTTGGATTTTGATGTTGATCATTGATTACAAAATATTACTGTCAATTAAACAGTCAACCGTAGCATAACAACAAGCTCTGTTACACCATCTTTCCTTACTGAGTCGTTAGTTAAAACAAGCTCTTTAACTAATCTCTAACTACTTAACCTACATAGAACAAGCTCTCTAGATATAAGTGGTAGCAACATTAACAACAAGAAAGATATGGGTTGACATTAGATAACAAACACATAAGCTCGATTCATTTAATCTAAACCTTAATTCTCCTCCATCCCTAGTGATTAACTCCACAAGCAATTACGAACTTATGTTTTTAATCTGGCGGTAGATTATTTAATTTAACCAAATAGTGTGCACCTTATCTAACCAAACAAACAATCATTATAATGTGCTCAGAGAATCTCGGATATTTAATCAACAATTATATTATAGGTTCAAGAATCTCACAACATGCTTTTTCCAAGAACAATTAATTTACCTCATAACTGAATAAGAAAACTACTCACTAGACATATTCAAGATCATAAACTCCAAATTGTATATTATAAAGATTACAAATATCATGCAAGAAACAATCAAAGAAGCAATCTTTAATAATATAAAATCAGAATTACTAATCAAGATTATAACTAGCAAGCAAGAACACACAAAAAAAATATTAATTTAAATAAAGAAAACAAAATCAAAATTAAAAATAATAAAGAAATAAGCAAAATAATAAAATTTCTATTAAATCTACTCTAAAACTAAACAAGAGAGAAGAGGGGGAAGAGAGGGATGTGAGGGATGCTATTTATGAGAGCCTTGTGCTCTTTATATAGGCCTAAGGAAGAGTTTAAAAGACTTTTCTAAGCAATGTGGGATTCAGATAAGAGCTTACTTGGATAACAAGTAATTTGATTAGTCAAACTCTTACCTTTCTCTCATCATCTTTTTACAATTATTTTCTAAGTAAAATTCCAAAGGCCTATTTTTATTAATTAATTACAGATCTAAGACAAAATGAAATTAAGAAATTATCTTGTCTCAACAAAATCTGGTCTTGAACTTGCTTTGTTGGAATTTCTTCTCAATCTCGTTTTTCTGCCCAGAATTTTGTATTGATTTTGTCCAGACGTTTGACCCATCAAATGAACTCCGATTTTTGCGATCTTGTACATTCTGGAAACCTTGAGAAGTCCTCTACAACTTTTATGAAGGCCACTTCTTGAGATCAGGTCATTAAATTAGTCAGAAACGTCGATCTTTTGAACCGGACAGAAAATACTGCACTTCACTCTTTTTAGCTCCATTTTCCTTTTCTCTTCCGGCTTTCCTTCGTTTCCATCAATTCCGTTTCTGTTTTCTTCACGCCGCCGGCAGCTTCTTTCCTTCCTCTGGCCGATGACGAATCCCCTCCATTTTTCCTCACCGACGGTGGCATCTCCGCCACTGGCGGTCTGCCTGGGAGGGTCGAGATTTCTCCCCGATTTCCTCCTTTCCTTTTCTTCTTTTGTTTCCCTTTTTAGGTTTATTTGCTTTCCCTTTTTAGTATATAGTATACTATATATTATACACTATATAACGTATTTTATGCATATAATGTATACTATATATTCTACATATATTATTTCATATGAAATGAAATAATATAATACACTATATATATTATTTCATATACATTATAATACAATATATATTGTATATAAATTATATATATTGTACGTTATAAAATATATATCTAGTATATACATGTATATTTATATACTTTAAAATAAATAACATTTATATATATAGAATTACATAAATGTTATAATACAATATATATACCTATAAACTTTAATATAAAATAACATTTACATTTTCTTTATATATGTATGTATGTATATATTTATATATACATAAAATATTATGTTTATATACATATGTATTAATTAAATTAATAAAAATAGTTTATATATATATATATATATACACCAACGTATATTAAAATATACCATATAGTATTTTAAATACATACGTATTTGTATAAAATACACTTTATAAAATTTGAAATTATATAAACATATTTTATTTTCATTTCTCGTTTTCCTTATTTAATTTGGATTTTAATTTATCCAATTTAATTCTTTTCCTCTCTCTATTATTTTTATTTTCACTTCCACTTTAATTTCCTTTACACCAATTTCTCGATTCTTTCACTTCCTCACTTCTCTGGATTTTCACCCATATCCCATTCTCGCAAAATTTTATTTATTTCCTCTGATTTAATTTCTCCAATATTTATTTTCAGTATTTCTAATTTCCAATAAAGGGAAAAATTTACGGTTATCACATCCTCCCCACCTTAAGAAATTCGATCCTCTGAATTTAACTTAAGTCCAAAGGTGGTACATGTCGTACACTTACGACTTCTGACCTTTAGTTCATCCTTCAAGTAATACTGCCAGTACACTTTCAACATCAAGAGTACTTTAGACCACTACATGCTGTCTTTCATCATAAATGTCTATACTCCCTTGAGTTAATTTCTCAAACCGAGAGTTATTCACTTTTACTCTTTTCATATAAGAGTCCATACACAATATTTTTAATATTACAGCTAATCTATGCTGTTCATTATCCATTCTTCTCACTTAGTGCTGAGTCGACATAATTTGGTACTATCATGTACTCATGTCAATCAATTATATGTAAGTGTCCCAGTAGCTTTCACATCTCATGCACACGCTCTCTCAATATCATGGAGCGTTTACATTTCACGCTCATATATATAAATATATATCAGTATGGAGCGGTGCTATCAATACACTTGGGATCTCAAAGCCTTTTGCTATCTCTCATTAGCATATGGCAACTCAGAGACTCCCATCACATGTAAAGCTCACTGGAACTGTACATACACATTCACACCGTTTAACACTTATACTTCGACTAAGGCACTAGAGAATCTAGATGTCTGATAATGGAAAGTGATTCTATTTAGATCATCAGTCTTTAATCACTTCCATATCATCATTTCTCTTTTGGACTTTTTATTGTCCAAAATATTCATTTTCACACTTATTCCACCAAGGCTGCATCTCATTTGTCGACTTTACTATAGCTCATCTCTTACGATCATAATTCCTGAGGCTATCATATTCTCTTCATGTAGTATCCATTTAAGCACCACATTATCTATATAATTCCACCATCTATATCATTTCGAGGTGGCTATATATACAAACATTTCTTATTTATATACTGGCAATAAACATATCAATTATCTTACTCCTTGGAGTATCATTACTTTCACTTATCAATTTTGGCTTTGATTTTACATCTTGCCACAGCTATGTGATAACCAACACAATTCACTTTCAATCTTGCCTTCGGGAACTGTTTTATATTGAAGTTCCCTTCTCGTCGTGCAACTTATTTCCTTATTGCACTTTCATTTTCGTTTTCATATTTTTACTCTCATCCCTTTTTGTCAGTTTTCTCGATTGATATGGTACTATACTGTTAAGATCTTTTAAAATCTTGCATACCATCTTTTTCTTTACACTATCCATCTACCGACTTTAATTTCTTTAATTAGATCTCCTCTATAGAGCAGCTAGTCTCATCACTCTTTTATAGGCTGACAATAGTATTTAGCTAGACTCATTACTTTTGTATCTCAATCATTAGCTTTATATCGTAGACAGGTTCACTGTCATCCTGTCGTCTCGAGATCTTATATCTCAAGAGGAGATACTGTCTAGCCAAATCTTTAGTTGCAAATCTTAGCACAATTCCACAGTCTTTAAGAGTTTAAGCATCATATCACAATGCTGCTCATGTTCCATTTATACTTTGGACTCAATCAGTATTTCATCAATTTACTCATGTAAGGATGCCTCATTCTTTAGGCTTATCTACTTTACAAGGCAACTCATTACCCTTGTAACTTCAATAGGAACTCGTAAAATTCACTCCGAGTTCAAATCATTATCTTATGGACACCAATCTTCAATCTTTTGTCTAAGGACTCTTTATATTGAGGCTAGTCTTATTAACTCCTCACACATCCCTAATCAGCTCCATAAAGCGTCTGTTTTCATGTAGATGAATACTTGTTCTTCACCAGAACTTTATCAATGATAGGAAATTAATACATCCTTTTTAATTCATCTACAACTCAATATCATTTGTATTTCTCTCATTTATACTTATACAGACAATTTCATTATTCCCAGTTTTTCATTATCTGTATTTTCGTCATCCAGACCTTTACACGTGAATTTCATTATTTACACAATTTTCAGAGTTATTTTCTTAAGCTTTTCGGATTCTTTCTACATCCTTTGATATAAACTTAGAATTTAACTTCATATTCAAAATCGAGTCAATGTTATCTCGATTCCTCTAATTTATATAACTCTGGAAGTTCTATCGCAAATCAAATCTGATATTTTCTTTAATCATACATTTCTTATCATCTTGTGACCTTCGTTCTTCAACTTTCATCTGATTATGCCTTTTACAAAGATTGCTCTTATAAGCTCCTTATACATCTCCGATTAAATCATATTTAAGGCATCACTTCCATATGATATTTATTTGTTCTTCATAAGAACTTTATTGTATAACAAAAATTTTAATACATCATTTAATTCATCCTCAAATCATATCATTTGTATTTCCCTCCTTTACATCGATACTTGTGGATTTCATCATCCATAACATTTTCCAAAAATTATTTTCTTGAGCTTGTCGGATTTCTTCTATATTCTTCGATACAAGCTTAAGAATAAATTTCATATCCACGATCGAGTCAACATTAACCTGATTTCTCAATCTATGTTACTCTGAAATTTATCAGGATTCTCATCCGATAGTTTCTTTAACCACACTTCTTTTATCATTTTAGACCTTCATCATTGTGTCCCATCATTTCACAGTGTATTCTCAAGGCAGAGACATTCAATATTCAAATCATTTTGATACATACTCTACCTTGATTTTATTACCTAGTCATACTTTACAGCGTTACGAATCTCATTCCGGTAAGCTGTATCAAGTACAATGGTTATCAACACACTTTACAGCTACCTGTTTCAATTCAGTTATTCACTTTAAAACCATTTCCATTTACTGAATTCAGGCTTAGTTTCCCTTGAGTATAATTATCCACGAGGTTCGAACCTTGGCACCCTTACGTACCTAGTTCCTTACACTCGTGTTATCACTAAGCTTCTTGTAAGAGTCCCGCCTGTTCGAATCGGCCGTTGGCGAGCATTCCCTAGGCGATTCCTTTCGCCCCAGGTTTACCCTTACTAGTGAGTCAGCGATGACATATTTCGCCTATATCTCATAACACATGATCCACTACAGGTCACCCATCATTGGGTCGCCAATCACAGTTCTGTCTCAAGGGTCCTGAACAATTTAGGTTCGTTGTCATCTTCTTTTTATCACTTCACTGTTCTTATAATTATTCTCTAATTTACAGTACTCAACACAGTACCTCATTTTGTAGCACATATTTCAAGATATGTCAGTTCTATATAAGATTATCTGTTTGACACCTCAAAGTAGTGAAAACGTATAGAACCATAAGTAACCACACCAGTATGTATTTCATTATTGGTACTATTCACCTTATCAGTCAATTCCTGTAATCATTTCACTTTTCATAGTATTCAACGATCCCGTTCAGTACACTCTTAATTTTTTGACCCTTTCAGTCAATAACCGGGCCAAACATCTGATGACATTCCACTACACTCTTTGGATCGCATCATACCGTTTTATTGTAAAGCCCCGGATTTACCGTTTCTTTCAGGGATTTACCAAGCCACTTCACTCATCCATACTAGTTTTATTGTAAGGACCGGGAGTGCCTGGATCTCCGTTAACCAGGGATTTACCACCCCAGTATCTTACTCATACGTACTGTCTGCTCTGGGTTCTAGAGGTGGCCCCCGTCACACAGACGTGGCACTTAGTCCCTCACGGATTGTTTTATTGTAAAGCCCAGGATTTACCACTATGGCCCAAAGTCCACTAGTGGGGGGCCCTGGCCGCCTCACTCAACCGTATTGTTATCCCCTATGGCCCAAAGTCCACTCGGGGTTTTTCTTTCGCGTCCATAATCTAAGTGTTAGTGGAATCAGTAATAGGGATCGTTAGATTCATATGACATCTTCTATGCCATTAATAATTCCATTACTATCAATGGATTCCAATTCAGCTCGGTTTTAACCCTATTCCGAACATTGCCCAATATAGGGGCATTTTCGTCATTTCGACATTTATTTCTATCTCCTCAATATACATTCAAATCAATGAACTGATCATCTATGTGTTGATAGTATCCTTTCTGATATTTATAACAGCAATTTAGATC
The DNA here is from genome assembly GCA_031772115.1 of Heritiera littoralis. Taxonomy (NCBI): domain Eukaryota; kingdom Viridiplantae; phylum Streptophyta; class Magnoliopsida; order Malvales; family Malvaceae; genus Heritiera; species Heritiera littoralis. The sequence continues at coordinate 4,352,521 of JAPDPK010000009.1, read as the reverse complement.
TCATTCGATTTTCGACAGAGAAGTTCACTAAAATCCACAATGGGATTATTTTGCTTGTAATTTAGCTTTATATCATTAATTTCTCTGTCAAATCGGTCAATTCCAACTTCTGGTGATCTATTTTGACTCTGATAGGATGATATTTTGTGAATTTTATATGTGCTAATATATTTTCTTTATTGATATTTTATACCTAAAAGAGCTTACTAATGTTTATTTTATGTTTTAGGTATTAAATATCAAAGTTGGAATAAAAAGAAGATAAAAAGAGCAAAGTGCAGTATTTTCTGTCCAGCTTGAAAGATTGACATTTTTGACCAATTTAACGACCTGATCTCAAGAAGTGGCCTTCATGGAAGTTGTAGAGGACTTCTCAAGGTTTCCAGAATGTCCAAGATCGCAAAAATTGGAGTTCATTTGGTGGGTCAAACGTCTGGACAAAATCAGTACGAAATTCTGGGCAGAAAAACGAGATTGAGAAGAAATTCCAACAAAGCAAGTTCAAGACCAGATTTTGTTGAGAGAAGATAATTTCTTAATTTTATTTTGTCTTAGATCTGTAATTAATTAATAAAAATAGGCCTTAGGAATTTTACTTAGAAAATAATTGTAAAAGATGATGAGATAAAGATAAGAGTTTGACTAGTCAAATTACTTGTTTCCCAAGTAAACTCTTATCTGAATCCCACATTGCTTAGGAAAGTCTTTTAAACTCTTCCTTAGGCCTATATAAAGAGCACAAGGCTCTCATAAACACATCCCTCAAATCCCTCACATCCCTCTCTTCCCTCTTCTCTTTTAGTCTTGTAGGATTTTCTTTAGGGTTTTTAATAAAATTTTATTTTATTTTATTTTATTTTGCTTATTTCTTTATTATTTTTAATTCTGATTTTGTTTTCTTTATTTAAATTAATATTGTTTGTTTGTTCTTGCTTGCTAGTTTATAATCTTGATTATTAATTCTGATTTTATATTATTAAAGATTGCTTCTTTGATTGTTTCTTGCATGATATTTGTAATCTTTATAATATTAAACTTGAATTTTATGATCTTGAATATGTTTAGTGAGTAGTTTTCTTATTCAGTTATGAGGTAAATTGATTATTCTTTGGAAAACCATGTTGTGAGATTCTTGAACCTATTATATAATTGTTGATTAAGTATCCAAGATTCTCTGAGCACATTATAATGATTGTTTGTTTGATTAGATAGGGTGCACACTATTTAGTTAAACTAAATAATCTACCGCCAGATTAAAAACATAAGTCCGTAATTGCTTGTGGGGTTAATCACTAGGGATGGAAGAGAATTAAGGTTTAGATTAAATAAACCGAGCTTATGTGTTTGTTATCTAATGTCAACCCATATCTTTCTTGTTGTTAATGCTGCTACAACTTATATCTAGAGAGCTTGTTCTAGGTAGGTTAAGTAGTTAGAGATTAGTTAAAGAGCTTGTTTTAACTAACGACTCAGTAAGGAAAGATGGTGTAACAGAGCTTGTTGTTATGCTACGGTTGACTATTTAATTGACAGTGATATTTTGTAATCAATGATCAACATCAAAATCCAAGAATGATTGATTGCCTCATAACTGAAGCTTTTTGCTATTTCTTTTTTTAAATTTAATAATTCTTGTTTTCTTTATTTTAGACATAGCTTACAAAACCCCCCAGATTTTCTTCTTCTTTCCCCAAATCCTGAAATTAGATTTTTAATTTAATAATTAATTTAAATAATTTAGTCTCTGTGGGTTCGACCCTTGCTCCGCTATCTACATTGTAGAGTTAGGAAATTTTATTTTTGGTGACTGACGACACTCATCAGACTCCCGGTAAAATTTTGGGGGTAAGGGTCATTTTGGTCATTTTTGGCTAAAAATTTTCTCTCTTCAAATTACCCTCAATCGGTGATCTTAAAGTCTATTTAATGATGATATATCATTCCCCTCTTTTATACCATCACTTTCGGGTCTCAGTTCGGTTCGGATAGAAAAGTACTGGTGGGGCCCTCACCGAGTCCATTTCTGTTCCTTACAGAACAGGCCTTCATTTAGACTAGAAGAATTACCAATAATTTGGTAATTTCTGAGCCTATTTTCTTCTTTAACATTCTCAGTTTATACTTTCTCACTCCCTTTAAATCATTTTACTCCATTTACAATTATTTATTTTCTCTATGTATTTAGACGACACAGTACTACCGGGGATGTTTAACTCTTTTCCTTCCAAAAGTATCCACAGACATTAGGCCAACCTTTGCTCTGATAACATTAAATCTGTCACGACCCGTGACCACATTTTTCATCTTCTTATACACAACTTAACCGGTTGGGCTGTCTGCGATACTTCACTTGTACTGACTGTTAAACAATTTTACATAATATTGTTTATATTATACACATCCCCTATCGTAACTAATCAGATAAGTAGTACTGTTGACGTGTCTAAATACAAAAAATAAATAATCATACCTCAAATAATCAGTCGGTATGACACATTGTCCTTCGTGTACAGCCAGGATCCACAATCTACTGAACTCACATTCGTCAAAACCTGAAATGTTGAAAATTAAGGGGTGAGCAAAACCACGGCTCAGTAAGAGAATTATATGCCTCACTTGATACTCAGCTTCCTATATGCTGAAAATCTTTTTCATTTTTCCTATGGGCTGTAGGCTCACATGTAGGAAGGATACTACAGTCGGCTAGGGATCCGAATAGAGTAAGGTAGGTATTTTAGAATACCATACTTGTTACGGAACCTAGAAGCAACTGTAGAGAGAAATTTTCATTTCCTTTTGAATTAATAAATCCTCTTCTTTTTTTTTTCAAAACTTTCGTAACCTTTTTCATATTCTTTTTAAAATAATGCTTCTACGAAATAAAGCATTTAAATAAAATAATTAATATTCGTATATTCCTTGAAAAGAATATTAGTTAAATCATCATCTTATTTCTTTAAAACTCATTCCATGTTTTAATGCACTCTTTTAATTAGTACCGTACTTTAAAGAGCAAAATAAGCTATTAATGTGACATCCTCGTCACTACCCAAATATCAACTAACTTTTTACTTCACATGTCATTTAACTAGACTTGTTTATCAATGTCATCCTTTCTCTCGTCTTATACGTCATGCTTTATTTCTTATAGCACGATATCCAATTTGCATGAATAAAATTTCTTATATGTATATACACATGCGTCACATACATCAGGATCTCACATAACTTACATATCCTATATCCTCAAACTTCCTAATATACATTAATGAAATGTTGTACTGTACAATAGTCTGAAGCACATAATACATGAGTATACCTTCAATAGTTATTGGGAAGCGTATCTTGAAGGTACACTATAAGGTCTCAAAAGTAAGCTCCTCTATTTGGAGCGGAATTCACTTCAGGTAATCTGTATAAAAAAAAGTTCGTAAAAGGGTGAGTTTACGCTCAGTAAGAAATAAATGTAAAAGAACGTACTATGCCATATATGCAGTTTTCCTGCTTGGCTCTATAATGTCATGTAAAATCATTATAAAACATGTATCATATAATTTCTTCAAATATCATACACACCTAATATCAAATAAGTCAAATACTCTCAATTTCCTTTATTTCACTTGAAATCACATTTAAAAATACAATTAACTTCAATTTCAAATAACTTCAAATACTTTCTTACGAAATCACTTGCAAATATTCAAATAACTCAAATATATTCATATACTTCAAATACTTTCATATGTATCAATTCACTTGAAATTGAACATACAAATAACCTTCAAATACTTATGGAGACATTTGACATCCAATAAAATCATGCACCAAATAAATCCCGTAAGGGATGCACATATAAAGTGGCGTACCCACGCATGGGCCAGGGATCCTCCCCTAAGCCAAAACATAAGAGACATATGGCCATTGTCTATAGACCACAGTGAACACTAGTCAGGTGACATCTGTGGCGACTGAGGCCTGACTTATGGTTCCTCAGCCCAAATACACATAACACATAATCTTAGGGACTTGATCAGAGTCCCTTCAACACATATCGATAGTGCATGATCATTAAGTGGTTCCTTGTCTCAAAAAATTAGGTAGCAAAACTGCTTCTTAGAAAACCATTGCCTTCCAATAATCCTTCTTATATACTTTAATGATAATTCAAATACATTTATATAAGTAAATATAAAATTATTATTTTCAAAGGGGGCAGTCGACTGCAATAGCATAAATAAATTTTATAAATTTATTTTCTTTTTCCATTTAAATTATTTAAAAATTCCAAATATACTTAGGGCAGTCGACTGGTCAAATAGGGCAGTCGACTGGTCCGCAAACAGAAACTTTTTCGAGAAAATGCAGTCGGCTGGCTCTTTGGAGGTCGACTGGTTTGCAAACATAATGCTTCTGGAAAAATGGCAGTCGACTGCTTTAAGTCGGTTTCGGAAAAAGTTACATCACAACTGTCTCTGAGCAGTCAGCTGCTGTTTACAGCAGTCGGCTGCCCCGAGCCAAATCGTATTGGGCGAAAAACCGAGATTTTAAACCTTCCTGCACTTAAAACAGCTTTTGTTTCAAACCACATATGCAACCAAAAAGGAACATAGTCTCCCTACGTCCATTACACATATTCCTTACCCTTGATTCACTTCGAATATGCAAATCCCTTAGTTGCACCAATTCTTGCCTTTTACTTCCTCGAAGCTGCATAATTCATAACAAATCAAACCTTTAAGAAACCTTTATAACTATACTCTACCAACTCAACTTATCCAAACCATAGATAGAATTGAGAAAATCAACTTCTATCCTTACCTTTGTTATTCATCAAAATTTCAGAATTTCAGATCTCTTCACTTCCTTGGATTCAATCCACCAAACTTCAGATATAGCTTAAACTAGTGATGAGGAGTATTTTTAGTTAAATAAACTTAGCGATTTGATGAAAGGAGATGATGGTTTGTCAAGGCAACTATGGAGGAAACTTAAGGAATTCTGGAAATGAAAGAGAGGCAACGAGAGGGAGGGCTGGGAGTGTTGATGCCGATTGGTGATGGCTAAAGATGGTGACTCATGCCATTTCATTTAATGTCATCCTTATCCCATAATCATCTCATCTCAGCCATGCTTCCTTTTTGACTATGCTTTTGACCCTTGACCATTTAATTCCTTTTTCTTCCATTCATATCAGCCACATCTCAATTAACTAACTAAAAATTCTGATATCTATTTTATCATCCAATTAAATCATTTCGTCTTAGCCCTTAACCTTTTGGCTCTTTAACTCTTTGACCATCATTATTTGACCATTCATTTAACTGGTCTCTTTTCTTCCATATAACACTTGGCTTTAATTATACTTAATTTTCTGATATTAATTCTTTTCTCATACTTTAAATATTTTCCTGATATCAAAATAAATTCTTTCACTAATTGACTATCAATTTCATTATTCCTTCATATGTCTCATACATCAGAACTTTACATTTATTTAATTATTTCAGCTGGAATTCTTCACAACTATAAGAAAATTACATGAAATTAGGAGATTTCACATTCTCCCCACCTTAGAGAATTTGGTCCTCCAAATTCAAATCAAGTTATGTATTAAACAGTTTCGGGTACTTCTCTTTCATTAAGCTCTCTAGCTTCTATGTAGTTTCTTTTATACGGTGATACTTCCAAGGAACTTTAACTAAATGAATCACCTTAGACCTCAACACCTTATATTTTCTGTCCAAAATCTGAACCGGCTTCTCCACATAGCTCATACCTTCCCAAAATCTCTAATGATTCTTATTCAATGACATGAGATGAATCTAGATTATACTTTCAAAGCATAGATACATTAAAAACATTGTGTACTCCTAATAGCTCTAGAGGTAATGCCAACCTATAGGTAACATCTCTCCCTTGGTCCAAGACCTGAAATGATCCAATGTAATAAGGATTAAGCTTACCTCTTTGGCCAAATTTCATAATTCCTTTGGATGGAGAATTTTCACAAACACTGAATCCCCAACCAAAAATTCAAGTGGTCTCTGTTGAACATTTATATAACTCTTTTGTCAATTCTGAGCTGTCTTAAATCTTTGACAAATTAGTCTAACATCCTCAAAGACTTGCTCGACTAAATTTGGAGTTAATAATTCGTGCTCGTCTACTTCGTCCCACCAATCGGAAATTGGCACTTTCCATCATATAATAGTTCATATAGTGTCATCCCGATACTTACATGATAGCTATTATTATAAGCAAGCTTAGTCAATGGCAGATGGTCGTCCCACGAGCTCGTTAAAATCCATAGCACCAGCTCTCCACATGTCCTCGAGCGTCTGAATGGTGCGTTCGGGCTAACCGTCAGTCTGCGGATGAAAAGCTATGCTAAAGTTTAGTTAAGATCCCATGGCTTCTTGGAATTATTCCCAAAAATGAGAAGTAGACCTGGAATCTCTATCAAGTGAAATGCTCACTGGAACTCCATGTAGTTTAACAACTTCTTTTACATACAATTCTGCCAAAGCACTAAGTGTGTCCGTAGACTTCATAAATATATTCATCAATTCTGACTTAATCATTATGCTAGTCATCATTCCTAATTTACCTTGAAGGCAAAACATTTAGCCTAAGGCTTGTGATTTACTCAAGTAATTCATACTCTTTATCATCATATAAACCATTATTCCCTTCATACTTTCGGTTTAGAGCATGCAACACTACAATGGCTCTCCCTAGGTGATATAAAATCTCACCTTCATAATCCTTTAGAAACTTGAACTATTCCTTCGGTCTCATATTCAATTCTCTTTACGAGAATTAGTACTTCAAACAATTATGGTCTGTACAAATCTGAAATTTCTTACCATACAAATAATGCCTCTAAGTTTTCATATGATAATCGCACTTGTATTTCATGCCATAATAAGTGATATTTATCATTAACAATTTCCAAATGAAACTTCTCTTCTATCTCAATCAGAATTATAGCCGTAATTTATTCATAATGGCTATCTATAAAAAAAAATTTTTTTTTATAACATCAAATACGCCAATTGAACAAACATCCTCATTTCCTTATGGTACTCTAGGGATCAATTAGGAAGGATACTATAGTCGGCTAGGGATCCGGATGGAGTAAGGAGGTACTTTGAAATACCTGTCTTGTTCCGAAACCTAGAAGCGACTATAGGGAATAAATACCGTTGTTGAGACAACTGATCTTTCATATTAATTCATCTTCTTTTCAGAGTAATGCTTTCATAGAATAAAACATTTAAGTAAAATCTACTAATAAAAGTCAATCATCATTCTCATTTAAACTCCTTTCACATATCACTATATACATCATAAAACTTCATACCAATAAGTACTTTAGAATTCCAACTATCGTTTCTTGTCGATTATTGTATTTCATTAAGTTCAGGACTTCTCTTTTCTATGTCCACGACATAAGTTAAAATCCTTCACAAAATCATACTTACTTTCTATTAACTTCATTTACAGTAAGTCAGATAATGCAATATACTTTTACATTATACATCTTCAACATTTACATCATAGTTAACAAGTGTCTTTCCCTTCTCTTCAGCTGTGGCCTTACGCTGGGGTTGGGTAGTCTCTTCCGATTCCTCGGGCACCCTTTGATTCATCTTAGGACAATTCTTAATCATATGTCCATGTTTACCACACCAATAACAAGCCCCAATAATCCTGCGGCATGCTTGTAACCAATGAAATTTCTCGCAATGCTCACACCTTTGTCTTATACTTTTAGGTGAACTAGCAGTACTGTCATCTAGATGTCGGGATCTTTCATCATTTATCTTGATCCCGGTAACTCTCGGAGTCCCTGTACCATAATTATCATAATACTCCCAATTTAATATATTTCCATATAATCATTTAATTAAAATAATCATCATTTTCTTATACTTTACTTGTTTACCTATTGAGGCTCTTTCATATGGCCTGCCTCTCTTAGATGGATATCTATCACTAGAGGCTTTCCTTTCTGACTTGCGCTTCATCGGTCCTTTGCCTTTTCCTTTGGCTCGAAAATCATCGTGATGAAGCTCATAGTCCTGCTCGCACAACTAAGCCTTACGGACTGTCTCATTATAAGTAGTGATACCCATAGTATACAACTTAGATCTAATAGGAGACTTCAGTCCCTCTATAAATTTGTAAATCTTATGTCCTTCACTCCTTAGGGTCTCTAAGTCAAATCCGCTTAAAGAAATGAACTTCGACTCATATTGATTAACTGACATTGTCCCCTGAGTCAAGTTCAGAAGCTCAATCTTCAACCTAGTCTGATCGGTGTGTGGGATGTACTGTTCATTAAAGGCTTCTAAAAATTTGTCCCACGTAACTTCAGCATATTGAGCCTCCAAAATGGCTCTAGTGGACTGCCACCAATACTCTGCATCATCCACTAACAAGAAAGCAGCCAAACCCACCTTTTCCTTTTCAAAGCATGACATATACTCGAAGGATCTAGTGACCGCCTTCACCCAGTTCACTGCGGCCAACGTGTCCTTATCCCCCTTAAACTTAGGCAGATCCAACTTCTTGAATTCCTTAATTTAGGTCATGCTACAATAAGTCGTGAGATCCCGCCTTTCAATAGTTGGGACTTGTGAGGGTAACTCTGTCTGTACTGGTGGAGGCTGTACTATTAGGGTATCCACTGGTGCACTAGTGGCCATGTTCGGGAAGTTTGCCATAAATTGCGTGAACATAATGACCATATTCTCCATATGCTTCTCCATTTTTGCTAGCTTAGTGTTCGGGCTATGTGGTGGAGATGGAGAAGAAGACTGTGTTGGGGGTGGTTCTACATGACCTCTTCCCCTTCCTCTACCAATACCCCTTCTACTTGAGCTCATTCTGTCAATAAAATCACAAAATTGACCTATTTAGCATAACTTTAACCAGTTATACTATGCATATGAACTCAAACAAGTACAGTACATTGGGGATATCTACTATTTCTAGCCTAATGACACCGACAAACATCAGTCTAAATTGCTCTGATACCAATCTGCGACATCCTCGTCACTACCCAAATATCAACTAACTTTCTACTTCACATGCCATTTAACTAGACTTGTTTATCAATGTCATCCTTTCTCTCTTCTTATACGTCATGCTTTATTTCTTATAGCACGATATCCAATTTGCATGAATAAAATTTCTTATATGTATATACACATGCGTCACATACATCAGGATCTCACATAACTTACATATCCTATATCCCCAAACTTCCTAATATACATTAATGAAATGTTGTACTGTACAATAGCCTGAAGCACATAATACATGAGTATACCTTCAATAGTTATTGGGAAGCGTATCTTGAAGGTACACTATAAGGTCTCAAAAGTAAGCTCCTCTATTTGGAGCGGAATTCACTTCAGGTAATCTGTATAAAAAAAAGTTCGTAAAAGGGTGAGTTTATGCTCAGTAAGAAATAAATGTAAAAGAACGTACTATGCCACTATATGCAGTTTTCCTACTTGGCTCTATAATGTCATGTAAAATCATTATAAAACATGTATCATATAATTTCTTCAAATATCATATACACCTAATATCAAATAAGTCAAATACTCTCAATTTCATTTAATTCACTTGAAATCACATTTACAAATACAATTAACTTCAATTTCAAATAACTTCAAATACTTTCAAATACTTTCTTACGAAATCACTTGCAAATATTCAAATAACTCAAATATATTCATATACTTCAAATACTTTCATATGTATCAATTCACTTGAAATTGAACATACAAATAACCTTCAAATACTTATGGAGACATTTGACACCCAATAAAATCATGCACCAAATAAATCTCGTAAGGGATGCACATATAAAGTGGCGTACCCACGCATGGGCCAGGGATCCTCCCTTAAGCCAAAACATAAGAGACATATGGCCATTGTCTATAGACCACAGTGAACACTAGTCAGGTGACATCTGTGGCGACCGAGGCCAGACTTATGGTTCCTCAGCCCAAATACACATAACACATAATCTTAGGGACTTGATCAGAGTCCCTTCAACACATATCGATAGTGCATGATCATTAAGTGGTTCCTTGTCTCAAAACATTAGGTAGCAAAACTGCTTCTTAGAAAACCATTGCCTTCCAATAAACCTTCTTATATACTTTAATGATAATTCAAATACATTTATATAAGTAAATATAAAATTATTATTTTCAAAGGGGGCAGTTGACTGCTATTTTAGGGCAGTCGACTGCTATAGCATAAATAAATTTTATAATTTATTTTCTTTTTCCATTTAAATTATTTAAAAATTTCAAATATATTTAGGGCAGTTGACTGGTCAAATAGGGCAGTCGACTGGTCCACAAACAGAAACTTTTTCGAGAAAATGCAGTCGGCTGGCTCTTTGGTGGTCGACTGGTTTGCAAACAAAATGCCTCTGGAAAAATGGCAGTCGACTGCTATATAAGGCAGTTGGCTGCCCCGAGCCAAATCGTACTGGGCGAAAAACCGAGATTTTAAACCTTCCTGCACTTAAAACAGCTTTTGTTTCAAACCACATATGCAACCAAAAGGGAATATAGTCTCCCTACGTCCATTACACATATTCCTTACCTTTGATTCACTTCGAATAAGCAAATCCCTTAGTTGCACCAATTCTTGCCTTTTACTTCCTCAAAGCTGCATAATTCATAACAAATCAAACCTTTAAGAAACCTTTATAACTATACTCTACCAACTCAACTTAACTCCAAACCATAGATAGAATTGAGAAAATCAACTTCTATCCTTACCTTTGTTATTCATCAGAATTTCAGAATTTCAGATCTCTTCACTTCCTTGGATTCAATCCACCAAACTTCAGATATAGCTTAAACTAGTGATGAGGAGTATTTTTAGTTAAATAAACTTAGCGATTTGATGAAAGGAGATGATGGTTTGTCAAGGAAACTATGGAGGAAACTTAAGGAATTCTGGAAATGAAAGAGAGGCAACGAGAGGGAGGGCTGGGAGTGTTGCTGCCGATTGGTGATGGCTAAAGATGGTGACTCATGCCATTTCATTTAATGTCATCCTTATCCCATAATCATCTCATCTCAGCCATGCTTCCTTTTTGACTATGCTTTTGACCCTTCCTTGACCATTTACTTCCTTTTTCTTCCATTCATATCAGCCACATCTCAATTAACTAACTAAAAATTCTGATATCTATTTTATCATCCAATTAAATCATTTCCTCTTAGCCCTTAACCTTTTGGCTCTTTAACTCTTTGACCATCATTATTTGACCATTCATTTAACTGGTCTCTTTTCTTCCATATAACACTTGGCTTTAATTACACTTAATTTTCTGATATTAATTCTTTTCTCATACTTTAAATATTTTCCTGATATCAAAATAAATTCTTTGACTAATTGACTATCAATTTCATTATTCCTTCATATGTCTCATACATCAGAACTTTACATTTATTTAATTATTTCAGCTGGAATTCTTCACAACTATAAGAAAATTACATGAAATTAGGATATTTCACAATTAAAGTCTATTCCCATATAACCGATTATTTAATCACTTTAGGCGTAAGCCCCAATCCACTGCTTCAGTTACGACGTCCATTCTAACTAGCAATGGAGTTAAGTGTCATATCCAGGAACTTGTGTAGCACTTAGTGCTCAAAGGATTCTAGAGGTGGCTCTCCATAGTTCACAAAGAATCTATGTAGCACTTAGGTCCCTTGAGTCTTCTAGAGGTGGCTCACACGGTACAGAAACTCCTTATTCACACATCGAAACTCGTGTAACACTTAGTTCCTGAAGGATTCTAGAGGTGGCTCCCACGATACAGAAATTTCTACTCACACATCAAAACTCGTGTAGCACTTAGTTCCCGAAGGATTCTAGAGGTGGCTCACACGGTACAATCATCGAGTCTTTGCTCGGTTTGGCCTTTACTAACACATCAGAACACGTGTAGCACTTAGTTCTCGAAGGATTCTAGAGGTGGCTCACACGGTACAATCATCGAGTCTTTGCTCGGTTTGGCCTTTACTAACACATCAGAACACGTGTAGCACTTAGTTCCCGAAGGATTCTAGAGGTGGCTCACACGGTACAATCATCGAGTCTTTGCTCGGTTTGGCCTTTACTAACACATCAGAACACATGTAGCACTTAGTTCCCGAAGGATTCTAGAGGTGACTCACACGGTACAATCATCAAGTCTTTGCTCGTTTGGCCTTTACTAACACATCAGAACACGTGTAGCACTTAGTTCCCGAAGGATTCTAGAGGTGGCTCACACGGTACAATCATCGAGTCTTTGCTCGGTTTGGCCTTTACTAACATCAGAACACGTGTAGCACTGTTCCCGAAGGATTCTAAGGTGGCTCACACGGTACAATCATCGAGTCTTTGCTCGTATGCCTTTACTAACATATCGAACTCGTGTATCACTTAGTTCCCGAAGGATTCTAGAGGTGGCCCCTTCGGATTCGAGTCTTTGCTCGGTTAGCTTTAGTTTTTCTAGCTTTCGACAAATATAACTAGGTGTTGATTAGGGTCCATTGACTCAACATCGGGAGCGATATGTATATTTAGTACTCAAATCACATGTCTTAAGAAAGTCATCCCACAGTACTATAATCAGTACCGAAACGAGCATTTTGTAAAAATGCTATAAATCAATTGATGTTCTCCTCATATCATATAAACATATTCTTTTCACATGTCACGCATCATATTTCACATTTTCCATTTGACATATTCCACATCATGTAAAACGCTTTCCTTTTTAACATGTCACCTATCATTTATGGAATCTAAGATAGACATAAATCTTATCATACTATAACCCCGGAGAGTAAAGAAATAAACCGATCAAATCTATGACCATAATCTATATTGTCCTCGGTGGGTCACTGATCAAGTGTCGACCGGGACTAAACATATCACATATCATGCATCAGCATGATAGGAATGCCAACCAATCTCAAAACCGTAGTTTTCATCATAAAATAAACTTATATGGAATTTATATAAATATAAAATTCCATAATTTAAAACCATAAGGGTTAAAATCCTTTAGTGAATATTTATAAAAATATTCATAAAAATATTCACTATATTTCACTTCATCTTTCGTCTCGTATTTCGTGTAATTTATCTATTTCGAGAATTTTCGGTGATTTCGTTGTCACCATTCTCGAATACATGAATATTTTAAAATTCCATCTCATTATATTCATGTTTTATGAAATTTAGTAATTTCCTCATGTTTCATGATTTACTATCGAAATTCGGAAATAAAATCACTTAATATGATTTTATAAAGTTTTTCTAAAATTTTCGGCAGCATAACGGCTGCCGATTTACTAACCTCCTGCACGGAAAAATACAGTTTTAAATCTTTCAGCCAGTACTTCTTCCCATATTATTTTCAGCAAATCATGCATCATAATAATTTTCATAAAATATTTGCATAAAATATTTCAATTTAAAATATGCAGACTGAGTATCCTTACAGTGCTGCACATGCATCCCTTACCTTTTTCCGGGTCAGCGACTTCCGCTTATCGATCGCGCCCGCACTCCATTTCTCCCGATTCCTTATCCGATTGCTGAAAATAATTTTTGGAATTAAAATTCTAATTTTTAGAATTTTTTTCATAATTTATTTAATTTTTTTCTGAAATTAAATTTTCAGGAATTTCTTACCGAATTTCCGTAAATTCCGGGTTGTCAAATTTTCAGAAATTTTCCAAATTCCCGAAATTCTCCTTTTTTCCTCTTTTTCTTCATTTTTCCTCTTTTCTTTTTCTTTCCTTTCTTTTTTCTTTTCTTTCTTTTCTTTTCTTTTTCTTTTTTTTTCTTTTTCTTTTCTTTTTCTTTTCTTTTTTTCCTTCCTTTCCCGGTCAGACCGGTTCAATGCCTTTCCTCACCGGTTCCTCGCCGGCGGTCGGTTCTCCGGCGGTTCGGGCGTCCCTCAGCTGGCCGGCGTCGAGACGAACTTGCCGGTGGTCTCAGCTTGGCCTAGATCGGTGGCATGACGACGGATCGAGGCGGAATAGGTTCGGCTTCTCCTTCCTCTTCGCTGGCCCTCCTCTGCCATTCATTGCGCCTCCGGTGGCCTCCATCAGCTTCCTTTCCCTCCGGTGAAGCTTCGGTTGTAGTGGCAGCCACCGATTTGGCCGGCATCGTCGTCGGCCATTTTCCTTTTCTCTTTCGGCTTTCTTTCGTTTCCGTCGATTCCGTTTCTATTTTCTTCATGCCACCGGCAACTTCTTTCCTTCCTCTGGCCGGTGACGACATCCCCTCCATTTTCCCTCACCGGCGGTGGCATCTCCGTCACCGGCGGTCGCCTGGGAGGGTCGGGATTTCTCCCCGATTTCCTCCTTTCCTTTTCTGTTTTTGTTTCCCTTTTTAGGTTTATTTGCTTTCCCTTTTTAGTATATAGTATACTATATATTATACACTATATAATGTATTTTATGCATATAATGTATACTATATATTCTACATATATTATTTTATATATAATATAATATAATACACTATATATATTATTTCATAACATTATAATACAATATATATTGTATATAAATTATATATATTGTACGTTACAAAATATATATCTAGTATATACATGTATATTTATATACTTTAAAATAAATAACATTTATATATATAGAATTACATAAATGTTATAATACAATATATATACCTATAAACTTTAATATAAGATAACATTTACATTTTCTTTATATATGTATGTATGTATGTATATATTTATATATACATAAAATATTATGTTTATATACATATGTATTAATTAAATTAATAAAAATAGTTTATATATATACACCAACGTATATTAAAATATACCATATAGTATTTTAAATACATACGTATTTGTATAAAATACACTTATATAAAATTTGAAATTATATAAACATATTTTATTTTCATTTCTCGTTTTCCTTTTTTAATTTGGATTTTAATTTATCCAATTTAATTCTTTTCCTCTCTCTATTATTTTTATTTTCACTTCCACTTTAATTTCCTTTACACCAATTTCTCGATTCTTTCACTTCCTCACTTCTCGGGATTTTCACCCATATCCCATTCTCGCAAAATTTTATTTATTTTCTCTGATTTAATTTCTCCAATATTTATTTTCAATATTTCTAATTTCCAATAAAGGGAAAAATTTACAGTTATCACAAAAATACTTAGAAACATGTGGACATAGCCACCCTACATCCATTACTTAAATTTCTTACCTTGATTCACTTCCGAATTGCAAATCACTTGGTTGCACCAAGGGTGTTCTTCACTTCCTCAATTATGAAATTATCATCACAATTTAAACTTCTAAGAAATCGCCATAAACACATTATACTAACTCAATAAGACTCCCAACCATAAACGAAATTGAGAGAATCAACTTATACCATTATCTTTGTTAACCACCAAATTTTCAGAATTTGAGATCTCAATTACTTGGATTCAATCTACCAAACTTCGGATATAGCTTAATCTAATGACAAGGATCGATTTTCGTTACTAAGGTTTATTGATTTGGTGATTGAACATGGGTGTTTGTCATGGGAATTGGAATGAAAACTTAGGAAGAAAATGGAGGAAATGTGAGGGAGAGCTGGGAGGCTGCTGCCATATGGATGATGGCTGGAGATGATGATTCATCAAGTTCATTTAATGCATGATTATCCTATTAATCATCTTAGCCTCTACTTTGACCCTTTGACCATTATTCTCTCTTCTTCTATTCTTATTCCACATGTCATTTAATTACCAAAAATCTGATATTTCATTCTACAAAATCTGACATTTATTTTATCATATCAGCCATTGACTTTTGACCATTCAATTCCTTTTGTTCTATATATGTCCCATATCACATTTACACATCAAAACGTCATATTTACTGAAATCTTTTCAGCTTATAATACTTTACAAATATGAGGACTTTACATGAATTTGGGGATTTCACAAGAATCCTATATTATAATTCTAATAAATAATCTAGAAATTCTTATCTTCTATTTTACCACTTTCTATGGTAAATTAAATTTATTTTATTTTCTATCAATTATCATAATTGTAATTAAAATTAACTATAGTTAAGTTTCATTCTTTTCTCCAAGTCCCATTTCACCAATGTTATCTTTTCTATCATATATATATATATATATTATTAAATTCACTAATTATTTTATTTTATTTTCTATTAAATACTAAAACATAATTGTCAATTAAATCTTAATCTTTCTCGAATTCAATATCACCAATAATCCACCTTCTAACTCTAATAATTTATCTCATAAATTCTTATTTTCTAGTTAACTGCTTTTCATAGAAAGTTATCTTATTTCCTATTAAATTCCATAATATAACACTTATTTTCCTAATGTTAATTTCATTAAAATTCTATTTCCTTTAATAATTTACTAAAGCCAAATATTTTACTTTTACATTATGTCTATGATTTCTCAATTCAAATTTCACAAATAATCTTTATCTTTTATTACTATTAACTCTCATAATCAATTTATTTTATTTTCTATTGATTATCACTATATAATTATCATTCAATTATATTCTCTTACTTTAATTCACTCCATTAATGTTCATGAGACGTTTATTAAAATCAATTTACCATTCTTGAATTTCCTATAATTTTCATTCCCTTTATTAACTTCAACAATTTGTTTCTTTTATTTCCTATTAACTATCATAACATAATTACAATTAGATCATTTTCTTTTATATCTTAAATTTCTTCAATGATTCTATTAACCTTAATTTATTTTCTTTTAACCTTTAAATTATAACTTAGCATGAAATTTCTACCGATTCCTATAATTCCATTACACTAAATAGAACTCTGTTTCAATTTAATTTCTCAAATAATTTCATTAACATTTATAATTTATTCTTAAATTCTCAAACTATAAAATTCCTATGGTACTCCCATTCCAAGCATAAATCAAACACTATTTTATATATATCCAATTTAACTTTCTTTAATTTAGTTTCATAATTTATTCTATTAACTTTGATTTCCATTTGTTAATTTCATAAATTAATTATCTATTTTTTTTACTGTTTTTCTTTTCTTTTCTTGGTTTTCCTTTCAATGTCGACACTTCTCATCTGTGTTCTGGCAGCCATGACCGAGCTCCTCTATTGCTCATCTTGTAGTCTTTCACCTATTCTTTTCTTAATCTAGCTTAGGCACATTTTCTATTTCCCTTAGGCTTTTTATCAAACACCCTTAATTCATCCATTTTCATCACCATTATTTCAGCCCAATAACAGCTGGATAACACCCCTGTTTCACGTCACTCTTCAGTTTTGACAAACTTCCATTTCATCCAAGTTTCAAGCAACTTTCCCTCATCATTTTCTTACTAATCCTACCAAGCCACATATCGAAATCATTAAAATTTCATTATTTTTCTGTCACAGTCAAATCCCATAAGCTTTATTACCTTTCATTTTTCTTCAGTCAAATGTACCAATCATATTCCCATGCATGAATAATTCAAGAACTATAATTGAAATTGGAAAAACCATCACCCTAACAACTCACCTTGTTCCAGTCGAACCAAAACAACCCCCAAACCCATTCTAATCATTCACTTTAGCCCCTCCTTTCTTGGTTTTAGGTGGTCTTAAGATGGAGAAGAGGTTTAGTGAAAAGGGTTAGGCAATTGGATAGAAAGAAAATGAGATTTTGCTAGGTAACCATGGGAGAAACGGGAAGAAAATAAAACAAAACGCGCAGCCAAAGTAGAAAGTCAGTGTGCTGCAGAGAAAGTCAGCAAAGATGGAGATAAATTGTTGAGTTCTTGTTCTATTTAGTCTTCCTTTTTATCATTTTATCCAATAGGGACTTGCCATATAGCCCACTAATACATTTCCTTCCTTTTTTTCTATTTTTCTAAGCAGCTCCTCACGTGTAGAAGCTTGCTGCATTTTTCTTTCTTCTTCTATTTATTATTTATAAACACATAATATTAATATATCATGACTATATTTTCTATTTACAACAGCAAATATATATATTTATACACTCACACTAATATTAACACTTTTTTATATATATAAAATATTTTAAAGATATACTACATATATACATTCTATATGTTTGAAATTTATATTTTGCAATATAATTATTTTATATTAAAAACATATATAAATATAATTTATATCGTACATATATAATCCTTAAAAAAATATATTTATCTATTTTGTTATTTATTAATATATATTTATTGCTCAAAATAATATTTATTGCTCATATATGTGTGTGTGTATATATATATGTTTGTACTTAAAATTACACTAATTTCATCCTATAATATCATCATTTTAGGGTCTTATTTCGATCTGGACAAAGAAAATCTTGGTGGGACTCTCATCGAGTACCTCTCTGAGCCTTATCGAACAGACCCTTTATTTAAATATTTTAACAATTAATTTTCTCTTTTGAATTTCTACACTATGTAATTTATATCAAATATAAGAAAATTTGGGGTCCTTACATAACTAAAATCAAGAGAAAATATCGACACTATGCTTGCTCACCTTTCATCGTCACTATCAGCAGCAGGACAGTAAGTTGCTGTTTTGGTTTGGCTATGAAATTGAGATGGTTGGGGAGCTCTTGGGATGGGAAATAATTTTTGTAAAGAGACCTAAGTGAAAGGATGAAGGAGAGATGGGATTTTCCTAGGTGGGACGTGAAGATGCTTCGGAGAAAAACAGAGAAAACATTGGCTGAAGAAGAAATAAAATTGCTATTGCTAACCGACTTCCTTGGCTGAAATAATACCAGTTTTAACTCAATTTAATATCAATTTTAAGTACAAAAATCAGCCATGTGTCTCTTAATTTAATTGCCCTTGTCTTTTCTCTTCTTTTTCCTTTCGTTTCTGCTTTAATTTTTTGCACTACAGCAAGCTTCCACAAGAAGCTTGCTGCGTTACTTTTTTTCTTTCTTTTTTTTATTTTCTGTCTAAATCGGGTCTGCTATGCAAACCCCCTCTCCATTGTGCAGCAAGCCACGAGCTTGCTTCGATTTTCCTCTTCTTTCCTCTTATTTTAATTACTTAATTATTTATTTATTTATTTTGTTTATTTATATATAAGTAGATGACATTAATATATTAGGAATATATTTTTCAATTAACAACTATATTTTTTTTATATACACACTTATATTAACACTTTGGTACATATAAATATATTCTTAACATATACTATATATATATATATATGTTTAAAATCTATATTTTACAATATAGTTTTTTTATATTAAAACATATATAAAAATAATTTATATCTTATATATAATCCTTAAAATATATATTTATCCATTTTGCTATTCATTAATATATATTTATTTCTCCAAAATAATATTTATTGCTCATATATATATATCTGCACATACATAACTATAAATATATACTAATGTACTTATATATATACCCAAATTTTATTTTTAGTTAATTCAAATTTTTTAAATTTCTTAATACCCAAATTAAATTCCTACATATTAAATCTATAGTTCATCAATTAATATTGGAAATTCAATTTATAGAACCCTAATTCCAAAATAGGAGAATTCACGGTTATCATAGGAAATTTCCTTACGCGAGGATTATTCTATAGCAGTTTATGGGTTCAAAGTCAATTTGGTTTGATCGATATTTCAGAAAAATTCTTCCAGGATATGGACACGATCTTTATTTTCGAATTATTTCTCGCTTTTTGAAATACACTCAAATGAGGTGATTTTGAGATACTGATTCTTATTATGTTTGAATTTCATCTCAATGTCAACATTCTAAGGTCTTACTTCGATCTGGACAGAGAAAGTCCTGGTGAGACCCTCACCGAGTACCTTTATAAACCTTATCGAACAGACCCTTTATTTAAGTATTTTTAACAATTAATATTTTCTTTTTAAATTCTTACACTCTGTACTTATATTGACTATAAGAAAATTTAGGGTCCTCACATTTATCTAGTGAATTAAAGAGATTTAATAATTCACATAGGACTAGTTTTAGTTAAATGGTTGTTAAATTTTAGGAATCTAATTATTCTGAAATAATGTAATTTTGGGAATTCAAATGTAAGATCATGATTCATACTCATAGAAATGAAGTCTTCGAGAATAATATCAAACGTAAACATAAGTCGTATATACGTGTACGTAAAATTGATATGAATGGAGTACACGAATTCCGCACACTTGTTTACGTCTATGTGTGACATCCTCGTCACTATCCAAATAACAGTTAACTTCTTTCATTCACATAACAAGTATTAGACTAGTTTATCAATATCAATCTTCCTTCTTCTTCAATGCTTTAGGCATTATTATCAAAGTATAATATCTATTTTCACATGCATAAAATTTTCATATATAAACATGTGTCACATACATTAGGATCTCAAATATTTACATAACCTATTTTCCCAAATATACACTAATGTGATATTGTACTATACAATAGCCGAAGTACACAGCCAACTAAGTATACCTTTAAGGAATAAGTAGGAAGCGTGTCTCGAAGGTATATCAAAAGAACCTCACAAGGAGCTCCTCTATCCGGAGCGGGATTTACTTCAAGTAATCTATATGAAAAATGTTTGTAAGGAATGAGTTTTGATGAGTGTCGTCAGTCACCAAAAATAAAATTTCCTAACTCTACTATGTAGATAGCGGAGCAAGGGTCGAACCCACAGAGACTGAATTATTTAAATTAATTATTAAATTAAAAATCTAATTTTTGGATTTGGGGAAAAAAAGAAGAAAATCTGGGGGTTTTGGAGACTATTCTAAAATAAAGAAAACAAGAATTATATTCAAAGACAAATAGCAAAAAGCTTCAGTTACGAGGCAATCAATCATTCTTGGATTTTGATGTTGATCATTGATTACAAAATATCACTGTCAATTAAATAGTCAACCGTAGCATAACAACAAGCTCTGTTACACCATCTTTCCTTACTGAGTCGTTAGTTAAAACAAGCTCTTTAACTAATCTCTAACTACTTAACCTACCTAGAACAAGCTCTCTAGATATAAGTTGTAGCAGCATTAACAACAAGAAAGATATGGGTTGACATTAGATAACAAACACATAAGCTCGGTTCATTTAATCTAAACCTTAATTCTCTTCCATCCCTAGTGATTAACTCCACAAGCAATTACGGACTTATGTTTTTAATCTGGCGGTAGATTATTTAGTTTAACTAAATAGTGTGCACCCTATCTAATCAAACAAACAATCATTATAATGTGCTCAGAGAATCTTGGATACTTAATCAACAATTATATAATAGGTTCAAGAATCTCACAACATGCTTTTCCCAAAAATAATTAATTTACCTCATAACTGAATAAGAAAACTACTCACTAGACATATTCAAGATCATATAATTCAAGTTATATATTATAAAGATCACAAATATCATGCAAGAAACAATCAAAGAAGCAATCTTTAATAATATAAAATCAGAATTACTAATCAAGATTATAAAGTAGCAAGCAAGAACACACAAACAATATTAATTTAAATAAAGAAAACAAAATCAGAATTAAAAATAATAAAGAAATCAGCAACTAATTAAAAATAAATAAAAAATAAAATTTTATTAAAAACCCTAAAGAAAATCCTACAAGACTAAAAGAGAAAAGGGAGAAGAGGGATGTGAGGGATTTGAGGGATGTTGTTTATGAGAGCCTTGTGCTCTTTATATAGGCCTAAGGAAGAGTTTAAAAGACTTTCCTAAGCAATGTGGGATTCAGATAAGAGTTTACTTGGAAAACAAGTAATTTGACTAGTCAAACTCTTACCTTTATCTCATCATCTTTTTACAATTATTTTCTAAGTAAAATTCCTAAGGCCTATTTTTATTAATTAATTACAAATCTAAGACAAAATAAAATTAAGAAACTATCTTCTCTCAACAAAATCTGGTCTTGAACTTGCTTTGTTGGAATTTCTTCTCAATCTCGTTTTTCTGCCCAGAATTTCGTACTGATTTTGTCCAGACGTTTGACCCATCAAATGAACTCTGATTTTTGCGATCTTGGACATTCTGGAAACCTTGAGAAGTCCTCTACAACTTCCATGAAGGCCACACCTTGAGATCAGGTCGTTAAATTGGTCAAAAACGTCAATCTTTCAAGCTGGACAGAAAATACTACACTTTGCTCTTTTTAACTTCTTTTTATTCCAACTTTGATATTTAATACCTAAAACATAAAATAAACATTAGTAAGCTCTTTTAGGCATAAAACATCAATAAAGAAAATATATTAGCACATATAAAATTCACAAAATATCATCCTATCAAATTCCCCCACACTTAGCTTTTGCTAGTCCTCTAGCAAAACCTAAACTAACTAATTCCTAAAGAACTAAATCCTAAAATCCTAACTCACTTTCGTAGGAATCACGATTGCATTTGGCATATGCAATAAGCCTTTAAACCCCTAGGTCACCCCTAGTGGACGAGTTGTGTCTCGTGAGGGCTTTCAGAAGATATACCCACAAAATCTTTTACTTAAGACTCAATCCTAAAAATTCAAAATAAGACTCAAAAATTAAAAATTAAGACTCAAAACAAGATTAAGATCATGAACATATTTTCAAATCTTTCAATTCTTAACTCATAACTTCAACAAGAGTCAAATAATCAAGTCAATCATATTCTAATCATTACTTCTCATATTCATGCATACTTCTAAATAAATTCATGTAAAATTCACAATCAACACAATTGAAACATATAACATCAACTTTGCAATTATCCATTTTACATTACCACAAACAAAGTCAATAGATCAAGAACTTTTTTTTCTATTTTCTCTTCCTTCTTTTTCTTTTTTTTTTTTTTTTGATGTTTCAATAATGGTTTCCCTAAGTACTTACTTGCCTTTTTACGCGAATGTTAATATTGGTGATACCAACACCCGGTTACTCAACAAGTAAGCCCTCTTTTAGAGTGCTTTGCATACTCATATTTTAAGTCACTTCAAGATTTAATCAACAAATCGAGTAACTCAAAACATTGGAGTAGAATTTAAAGCTTTCAACCTCTATTTTTTTTTCTCTTTTTATTTTTTATGTTCTTGTCTATTTATCCTTTGTTTATACCAACTTCAATGAACTAATCACATTATCAATATCATATGAGCAATCATATTTAATCATGAACTCACATAAATTCTTTAGAAAGTACTCACTTCAACAATAATAACAATCAAAATACTCTCAACTTTCCTATAAAACTTTGTTTTAGTTTAGAATCAATCCTTAAAAGAAAGAAAACATATCATGATCTTCAAAACTCTTAAAAATTTGACCTTTTTCTTTTTTAATTTCACTTCCTAAAAAAAAAAACTCTATAGACTCATAAACCAATATTCCCCCCACACTTAAATCTTACTTTGTCCTCAAAGTAAGTTAGCATGCAAAGAAGAACAATAAAAAAAATCAAAAATTAAATGGTAATACAAGTAAAGGAAGAAATACTCCCTCGTTTTACATCCTTGGGTTGCCTCCCAAGTAGCTTTTGTTTAATGTCGTTAGCTCGACTGCTCCACCTTCCATCATCCAATCCCAGACCTCAACTTTTTTATCGGTCTCTCAAGTTTCTCATTCTCAAGATTTTTGCTCATGGCTATTTCCAGCTCATCTTTAAGAACCTGCTTTTCATCACCTTTTAATTTCCTCTTGGAAGTGCATAGTTCCCTTAAAAACTTGGCATCGCAAAGCACTTGATCCTTAATTTCATCAAGGAGAGGAATATTAACTTCCATTTTACTAAATATCTTCAATGTCTCCTTGTCTTGCTCTTCATTTGTAGCTCTTGCAAACCTACCAGGAAAAGGAGGAGGGTAAGTAGAAGAATCAAAAGGAATTTGTTTTTCACTTACCTCAGCTTTGAATTCTTTGATTTCAACATCCTCATAGTGCTTTCTAAAGTTGTCGAAATTCTCTCTCCCTTTTACATTGTGCATGTTAAAAACTCCACCTTTAATATTGAAATCGGTTTCATCCTCCCTTTCTATAAAGTCATCGACATCTTCATGGGCACTTTCCTTGGATTCAATTTCCCTTTCACTTTTCAAGGTGATGTTAGTAACATTATCTCTTGGATTCTCCACAGGTTGAGAGGTCATAGCTTCAATGTTACTTATGGAATTCATTATTTGACTCACATGGTGATCAATATTCTTAATATAAACATCAGCCTCTTGTGACAATTGTAAAGTTTTAATCTCAAGAGTCTTAACAATATCTTCAAGAGACATACCTGATTCTTGAGGTGGAGGCATACCTGAGTCTTGAGATGGAGCATGATATGTATCTTGGAATGGCACATTGTAAACCTCATATTGATTCCCATAACTAAAATTAGAATGATCCCACCATCCTTGATAGTAGGTATCGTAGTGTGGTTCATAATTATAGTATGGGTCATGATCATAGTATGGTTCATAAGCTTGCTCCATAGAGGCCTCTTACTTCTTGTCTTGGCTGGTAGTGATGGTGGATGTTGTGGTGTTTGTGGCACCACGCTTTGGGTTGCTTGTATGTAGTCCCTAATCTTTTGAAGTTTGTGACTAGAATCCTTGTCAGAAAAGCAATCCCTGAAAAAGAAAAAAAAAGAAAAAATCAGATTTTAATTAAAATAATTAACTTAAACAAAATTCAATCCCCGGCAACGGCGCCAAAATTTGATGAGTGTCGTCAGTCACCAAAAATAAAATTTCCTAACTCTACTATGTAGATAGCGGAGCAAGGGTCGAACCCACAGAGACTGAATTATTTAAATTAATTATTAAATTAAAAATCTAATTTTTGGATTTGGGGAAAAAAAAGAAGAAAATCTGGGGGTTTTGGAGACTATTCTAAAATAAAGAAAACAAGAATTATTAAGTATCAAAGACAAATAGCAAAAAGCTTCAGTTACGAGGCAATCAATCATTCTTGGATTTTGATGTTGATCATTGATTACAAAATATCACTGTCAATTAAATAGTCAACCGTAGCATAACAACAAGCTCTGTTACACCATCTTTCCTTACTGAGTCGTTAGTTAAAACAAGCTCTTTAACTAATCTCTAACTACTTAACCTACCTAGAACAAGCTCTCTAGATATAAGTTGTAGCAGCATTAACAACAAGAAAGATATGGGTTGACATTAGATAACAAACACATAAGCTCGGTTCATTTAATCTAAACCTTAATTCTCTTCCATCCCTAGTGATTAACTCCACAAGCAATTACGGACTTATGTTTTTAATCTGGCGGTAGATTATTTAGTTTAACTAAATAGTGTGCACCCTATCTAATCAAACAAACAATCATTATAATGTGCTCAGAGAATCTTGGATACTTAATCAACAATTATATAATAGGTTCAAGAATCTCACAACATGCTTTTCCCAAAAATAATTAATTTACCTCATAACTGAATAAGAAAACTACTCACTAGACATATTCAAGATCATATAATTCAAGTTATATATTATAAAGATCACAAATATCATGCAAGAAACAATCAAAGAAGCAATCTTTAATAATATAAAATCAGAATTACTAATCAAGATTATAAAGTAGCAAGCAAGAACACACAAACAATATTAATTTAAATAAAGAAAACAAAATCAGAATTAAAAATAATAAAGAAATCAGCAACTAATTAAAAATAAATAAAAAATAAAATTTTATTAAAAACCCTAAAGAAAATCCTACAAGACTAAAAGAGAAAAGGGAGAAGAGGGATGTGAGGGATTTGAGGGATGTTGTTTATGAGAGCCTTGTGCTCTTTATATAGGCCTAAGGAAGAGTTTAAAAGACTTTCCTAAGCAATGTGGGATTCAGATAAGAGTTTACTTGGAAAACAAGTAATTTGACTAGTCAAACTCTTACCTTTATCTCATCATCTTTTTACAATTATTTCTAAGTAAAATTCCTAAGGCCTATTTTTATTAATTAATTACAATCTAAGACAAAATAAAATTAAGAAACTATCTTCTCTCAACAAATTCTGGTCTTGAACTTGCTTTGTTGGAATTTCTTCTCAATCTCGTTTTTTCTGCCCAGAATTCGTACTGATTTTGTCCAGACGTTTGACCCATCAAATGAACTCTGATTTTTGCGATCTGGACATTCTGGAAACCTTGAGAAGTCCTCTACAACTTCCATGAAGGCCACACCTTGAGATCAGGTCGTTAAATTGGTCAAAAACGTCAATCTTTCAAGCTGGACAGAAAAATACTACACTTTGCTCTTTTTAACTTCTTTTATTCCAACTTTGATATTTAATACCTAAAACATAAAAAAACATTAGTAAGCTCTTTTAGGCATAAAACATCAATAAAGAAAATATATTAGCACATATAAAATTTCACAAAATTATCATCCTATCAAATTCCCCCACACTTAGCTTTTGCTAGTCCTCTAGCACCTAAACTAACTAATTCCTAAAGAACTAAATCCTAAAATCCTAACTCACTTTCGTAGGAATCCACGATTGCATTTGCATATGCAATAAGCCTTTAAACCCTGGGTCACCCTAGTGGACGAGTTGTGTCTCGTGAGGGCTTTCATAAGATATACCCACAAAATCTTTTACTTAAGACTCAATCCTAAAAATTCAAAATAAGACTCAAAAAATTAAAAATTAAGACTCAAACAAGATTAAGATCATGAACATATTTTCAAATCTTTCAATTCTTAACTCATAACTTCAACAAGAGTCAAATAATCAAGTCAATCATATTCTAATCATTACTTCTCATATTCATGAATACTTTCTAAATAAATTCATGTAAAATTCACAATCAACACAATTGAACATATAACATCAACTTTGCAATTATCCATTTTACATTACCACAAACAAAGTCAATAGATCAAGAACTTCTTTTTTTTCTATTTTCTCTTCCTTCTTTTTCTTTTTTTTTTTCTTTTGATGTTTCAATAATGGTTTCCCTAAGTACTTACTTGCCTTTTTACGCGAATGTTAATATTGGTGATACCAACACCCGGTTACTCAACAAGTAAGCCCTCTTTTAGAGTGCTTTGCATACTCATATTTAAGTCACTTCAAGAATTTAATCAACAAGTCGAGTAACTCAAAAACATTGGAGTAGAAGTTAAAGCTTTCAACCTCTATTTTTTTTTCTCTTTTTATTTTTTATGTTCTTGTCTATTTATCCTTTGTTTATACCAACTTCAATGAACTAATCACATTATCAATATCATATGAGCAATCATATTTAATCATGAACTCACATAAATTCTTTAGAAAGTACTCACTTCAACATAATAACAATCAAAATACTCTCAACTTTCCTATAAAACTTTGTTTTAGTTTAGAATCAATCCTTAAAAGAAAGAAAACATATCATGATCTTCAAACTCTTAAAAATTTGACTTTTTCTTTTTTAATTTCACTTCTAAAAAAAAACTCTATAGCTCATAAACCAATATTCCCCCCACACTTAAATCTTACTTTGTCCTCAAAGTAAGTTAGCATGCAAAAGAGAACAATAAAAAAAATCAAAAATTAAATGGTAATACAAGTAAAGGAAGAAATACTCCCTCGTTTTACATCCTTGGGTGCTCCCAAGTAGCGCTTTTGTTTAATGTCGTTAGCTCGACTGCTCCACCTTCCATCATCCAATCCCAGACCTCAACTTTTTTATCGGTCTCTCAAGTTTCTCATTCTCAAGATTTTTGCTCATGGCTATTTCCAGCTCATCTTTAGAACCTGCTTTTCATCACCTTTTAATTTCCTCTTGGAAGTGCATAGTTCCCTTAAAAACTTGGCATCGCAAAGCACTTGATCCTTAATTTCATCAAGGAGAGGAATATTAACTTCCATTTTACTAAATATCTTCAATGTCTCCTTGTCTTGCTCTTCATTTGTAGCTCTTGCAAACCTACCAGGAAAAGGAGGAGGGTAAGTAGAAGAATCAAAAGGAATTTGTTTTTCACTTACCTCAGCTTTGAATTCTTTGATTTCAACATCCTCATAGTGCTTTCTAAAGTTGTCGAAATTCTCTCTCCCTTTTACATTGTGCATGTTAAAAACTCCACCTTTAATATTGAAAATCGGTTTCATCCTCCCTTTCTATAAAGTCATCGACATCTTCATGGGCACTTTCCTTGGATTCAATTTCCCTTTCACTTTTCAAGGTGATGTTTAGTAACATTATCTCTTGGATTCTCCACAGGTTGAGAGGTCATAGCTTCAATGTTACTTATGGAATTCATTATTTGACTCACATTGTGATCAATATTCTTAATATAAACATCAGCCTCTTGTGACAATTGTAAAGTTTTAATCTCAAGAGTCTTAACAATATCTTCAAGAGACATACCTGATTCTTGAGGTGGAGGCATACCTGAGTCTTGAGATGGAGCATGATATGTATCTTGGAATGGCACATTGTAAACCTCATATTGATTCCCATAACTAAAATTAGAATGATCCCACCATCCTTGATAGTAGGTATCGTAGTGTGGTTCATAATTATAGTATGGGTCATGATCATAGTATGGTTCATAAGCTTGCTCCATAGAGGCCTCTTACTTCTTGTCTTGGCTGGTAGTGATGGTGGATGTTGTGGTGTTTGTGGCACCACGCTTTGGGTTGCTTGTATGTAGTCCCTAATCTTTTGAAGTTTGTGACTAGAATCCTTGTCAGAAAAGCAATCCCTGAAAAAGAAAAAAAAAGAAAAAATCAGATTTTAATTAAAATAATTAACTTAAACAAAATTCAATCCCCGGCAACGGCGCCAAAATTTGATGAGTGTCGTCAGTCACCAAAAATAAAATTTCCTAACTCTACTATGTAGATAGCGGAGCAAGGGTCGAACCCACAGAGACTGAATTATTTAATTAATTATTAAATTAAAATCTAATTTTTGGATTTGGGGAAAAAAAAGAAGAAAATCTGGGGGTTTTGGAGACTATTCTAAAATAAAGAAAACAAGAATTATTAAGTATCAAAGACAAATAGCAAAAAGCTTCAGTACGAGGCAATCAATCATTCTTGGATTTTGATGTTGATCATTGATTACAAATATCACTGTCAATTAAATAGTCAACCGTTAGCATAACAACAAGCTCTGTTACACCATCTTTCCTTACTGAGTCGTTAGTTAAAACAAGCTCTTTAACTAATCTCTAACTACTTAACCTACTAGAACAAGCTCTCTAGATATAAGTTGTAGCAGCATTAACAAACAAGAAAGATATGGGTTGACATTAGATAACAAACACATAAGCTCGGTTCATTTAATCTAAACCTTATTCTCTTCCATCCCTAGTGATTAACTCCACAAGCAATTACGGACTTATGTTTTTAATCTGGCGGTAGATTATTTAGTTTAACTAAATAGTGTGCACCCTATCTAATCAAACAAACAATCATTATAATGTGCTCAGAGAATCTTGGATACTTAATCAACAATTATATAATAGGTTCAAGAATCTCACAACATGCTTTTCCCAAAAATAATTAATTTACCTCATAACTGAATAAGAAAACTACTCACTAGACATATTCAAGATCATATAATTCAAGTTATATATTATAAAGATCACAAATATCATGCAAGAAACAATCAAAGAAGCAATCTTTAATAATATAAAATCAGAATTACTAATCAAGATTATAAAGTAGCAAGCAAGAACACACAAACAATATTAATTTAAATAAAGAAAACAAAATCAGAATTAAAAAATAATAAAGAAATCAGCAACTAATTAAAAATAAATAAAAAATAAAATTTTTTAAAAACCCTAAAGAAAATCCTACAAGACTAAAAGAGAAAGGGAGAAGAGGGATGTGAGGGATTTGAGGGATGTTGTTTATGAGAGCCTTGTGCTCTTTATATAGGCCTAAGGAAGAGTTTAAAAGACTTTCCTAAGCAATGTGGGATTCAGATAAGAGTTTACTTGGAAAACAAGTAATTTGACTAGTCAAACTCTTACCTTTATCTCATCATCTTTTTACAATTATTTTCTAAGTAAAATTCCTAAGGCCTATTTTTATTAATTAATTACAAATCTAAGACAAAATAAAATTAAGAAACTATCTTCTCTCAACAAAATCTGGTCTTGAACTTGCTTTGTTGGAATTTCTTCTCAATCTCGTTTTCTGCCCAGAATTTCGTACTGATTTTGTCCAGACGTTTGACCCATCAAATGAACTCTGATTTTTGCGATCTTGGACATTCTGGAAACCTTGAGAAGTCCTCTACAACTTCCATGAAGGCCACACCTTGAGATCAGGTCGTTAAATTGGTCAAAAACGTCAATCTTTCAAGCTGGACAGAAAATACTACACTTTGCTCTTTTTAACTTCTTTTTATTCCAACTTTGATATTTAATACCTAAAACATAAAATAAACATTAGTAAGCTCTTTTAGGCATAAAACATCAATAAAGAAAATATATTAGCACATATAAAATTCACAAAATATCATCCTATCAAATTCCCCCACACTTAGCTTTTGCTAGTCCTCTAGCAAAACCTAAACTAACTAATTCCTAAAGAACTAAATCCTAAAATCCTAACTCACTTTCGTAGGAATCACGATTGCATTTGGCATATGCAATAAGCCTTTAAACCCCTAGGTCACCCCTAGTGGACGAGTTGTGTCTCGTGAGGGCTTTCAGAAGATATACCCACAAAATCTTTTACTTAAGACTCAATCCTAAAAATTCAAAATAAGACTCAAAAATTAAAAATTAAGACTCAAAACAAGATTAAGATCATGAACATATTTTCAAATCTTTCAATTCTTAACTCATAACTTCAACAAGAGTCAAATAATCAAGTCAATCATATTCTAATCATTACTTCTCATATTCATGCATACTTCTAAATAAATTCATGTAAAATTCACAATCA
Organism: Heritiera littoralis; assembly: GCA_031772115.1. Taxonomy (NCBI): domain Eukaryota; kingdom Viridiplantae; phylum Streptophyta; class Magnoliopsida; order Malvales; family Malvaceae; genus Heritiera; species Heritiera littoralis. The sequence goes on along the minus strand of JAPDPK010000009.1, from coordinate 4,321,515 downwards.
ACACAATTGAAACATATAACATCAACTTTGCAATTATCCATTTTACATTACCACAAACAAAGTCAATAGATCAAGAACTTTTTTTTCTATTTTCTCTTCCTTCTTTTTCTTTTTTTTTTTCTTTTGATGTTTCAATAATGGTTTCCCTAAGTACTTACTTGCCTTTTTACGCGAATGTTAATATTGGTGATACCAACACCCGGTTACTCAACAAGTAAGCCCTCTTTTAGAGTGCTTTGCATACTCATATTTTAAGTCACTTCAAGAATTTAATCAACAAGATCGAGTAACTCAAAACATTGGAGTAGAATTTAAAGCTTTCAACCTCTATTTTTTTTTCTCTTTTTATTTTTTATGTTCTTGTCTATTTATCCTTTGTTTATACCAACTTCAATGAACTAATCACATTATCAATATCATATGAGCAATCATATTTAATCATGAACTCACATAAATTCTTTAGAAAGTACTCACTTCAACAATAATAACAATCAAAATACTCTCAACTTTCCTATAAAACTTTGTTTTAGTTTAGAATCAATCCTTAAAAGAAAGAAAACATATCATGATCTTCAAAACTCTTAAAAATTTGACCTTTTTCTTTTTTAATTTCACTTCCTAAAAAAAAAAACTCTATAGACTCATAAACCAATATTCCCCCCCACACTTAAATCTTACTTTGTCCTCAAAGTAAGTTAGCATGCAAAGAAGAACAATAAAAAAAATCAAAAATTAAATGGTAATACAAGTAAAGGAAGAAATACTCCCTCGTTTTACATCCTTGGGTTGCCTCCCAAGTAGCGCTTTTGTTTAATGTCGTTAGCTCGACTGCTCCACCTTCCATCATCCAATCCCAGACCTCAACTTTTTTATCGGTCTCTCAAGTTTCTCATTCTCAAGATTTTTGCTCATGGCTATTTCCAGCTCATCTTTAAGAACCTGCTTTTCATCACCTTTTAATTTCCTCTTGGAAGTGCATAGTTCCCTTAAAAACTTGGCATCGCAAAGCACTTGATCCTTAATTTCATCAAGGAGAGGAATATTAACTTCCATTTTACTAAATATCTTCAATGTCTCCTTGTCTTGCTCTTCATTTGTAGCTCTTGCAAACCTACCAGGAAAAGGAGGAGGGTAAGTAGAAGAATCAAAAGGAATTTGTTTTTCACTTACCTCAGCTTTGAATTCTTTGATTTCAACATCCTCATAGTGCTTTCTAAAGTTGTCGAAATTCTCTCTCCCTTTTACATTGTGCATGTTAAAAACTCCACCTTTAATATTGAAATCGGTTTCATCCTCCCTTTCTATAAAGTCATCGACATCTTCATGGGCACTTTCCTTGGATTCAATTTCCCTTTCACTTTTCAAGGTGATGTTAGTAACATTATCTCTTGGATTCTCCACAGGTTGAGAGGTCATAGCTTCAATGTTACTTATGGAATTCATTATTTGACTCACATTGTGATCAATATTCTTAATATAAACATCAGCCTCTTGTGACAATTGTAAAGTTTTAATCTCAAGAGTCTTAACAATATCTTCAAGAGACATACCTGATTCTTGAGGTGGAGGCATACCTGAGTCTTGAGATGGAGCATGATATGTATCTTGGAATGGCACATTGTAAACCTCATATTGATTCCCATAACTAAAATTAGAATGATCCCACCATCCTTGATAGTAGGTATCGTAGTGTGGTTCATAATTATAGTATGGGTCATGATCATAGTATGGTTCATAAGCTTGCTCCATAGAGGCCTCTTACTTCTTGTCTTGGCTGGTAGTGATGGTGGATGTTGTGGTGTTTGTGGCACCACGCTTTGGGTTGCTTGTATGTAGTCCCTAATCTTTTGAAGTTTGTGACTAGAATCCTTGTCAGAAAAGCAATCCCTGAAAAAGAAAAAAAAAGAAAAAATCAGATTTTAATTAAAATAATTAACTTAAACAAAATTCAATCCCCGGCAACGGCGCCAAAATTTGATGAGTGTCGTCAGTCACCAAAAATAAAATTTCCTAACTCTACTATGTAGATAGCGGAGCAAGGGTCGAACCCACAGAGACTGAATTATTTAAATTAATTATTAAATTAAAAATCTAATTTTTGGATTTGGGGAAAAAAAAGAAGAAAATCTGGGGGTTTTGGAGACTATTCTAAAATAAAGAAAACAAGAATTATTAAGTATCAAAGACAAATAGCAAAAAGCTTCAGTTACGAGGCAATCAATCATTCTTGGATTTTGATGTTGATCATTGATTACAAAATATCACTGTCAATTAAATAGTCAACCGTAGCATAACAACAAGCTCTGTTACACCATCTTTCCTTACTGAGTCGTTAGTTAAAACAAGCTCTTTAACTAATCTCTAACTACTTAACCTACCTAGAACAAGCTCTCTAGATATAAGTTGTAGCAGCATTAACAACAAGAAAGATATGGGTTGACATTAGATAACAAACACATAAGCTCGGTTCATTTAATCTAAACCTTAATTCTCTTCCATCCCTAGTGATTAACTCCACAAGCAATTACGGACTTATGTTTTTAATCTGGCGGTAGATTATTTAGTTTAACTAAATAGTGTGCACCCTATCTAATCAAACAAACAATCATTATAATGTGCTCAGAGAATCTTGGATACTTAATCAACAATTATATAATAGGTTCAAGAATCTCACAACATGCTTTTCCCAAAAATAATTAATTTACCTCATAACTGAATAAGAAAACTACTCACTAGACATATTCAAGATCATATAATTCAAGTTATATATTATAAAGATCACAAATATCATGCAAGAAACAATCAAAGAAGCAATCTTTAATAATATAAAATCAGAATTACTAATCAAGATTATAAAGTAGCAAGCAAGAACACACAAACAATATTAATTTAAATAAAGAAAACAAAATCAGAATTAAAAATAATAAAGAAATCAGCAACTAATTAAAAATAAATAAAAAATAAAATTTTATTAAAAACCCTAAAGAAAATCCTACAAGACTAAAAGAGAAAAGGGAGAAGAGGGATGTGAGGGATTTGAGGGATGTTGTTTATGAGAGCCTTGTGCTCTTTATATAGGCCTAAGGAAGAGTTTAAAAGACTTTCCTAAGCAATGTGGGATTCAGATAAGAGTTTACTTGGAAAACAAGTAATTTGACTAGTCAAACTCTTACCTTTATCTCATCATCTTTTTACAATTATTTTCTAAGTAAAATTCCTAAGGCCTATTTTTATTAATTAATTACAAATCTAAGACAAAATAAAATTAAGAAACTATCTTCTCTCAACAAAATCTGGTCTTGAACTTGCTTTGTTGGAATTTCTTCTCAATCTCGTTTTTCTGCCCAGAATTTCGTACTGATTTTGTCCAGACGTTTGACCCATCAAATGAACTCTGATTTTTGCGATCTTGGACATTCTGGAAACCTTGAGAAGTCCTCTACAACTTCCATGAAGGCCACACCTTGAGATCAGGTCGTTAAATTGGTCAAAAACGTCAATCTTTCAAGCTGGACAGAAAATACTACACTTTGCTCTTTTTAACTTCTTTTTATTCCAACTTTGATATTTAATACCTAAAACGTAAAATAAACATTAGTAAGCTCTTTTAGGCATAAAACATCAATAAAGAAAATATATTAGCACATATAAAATTCACAAAATATCATCCTATCAAGTTTACGCTCAATAAGAAACTTATGTAAATGAGCGTACTATATCACTATATGCAGTTTTTCCTGCTTGGCTCTATAATATCATGTAAAACCATTATAAAGTGTATGCCATATATATCTTTCGCAAATATCAACTACATGTAAATCATCTCTTTCAAATATTTCCACGGATCTCAAATCACGTGAAATCATATATGCAAATACAAATACTTTCAAATAGATGGAAGACAATTAATTTCCAATAGAATTCATGCACCAAGTAATTCTCGTAATAGATACAGCAATTATATCCCGTAAGGGATAATCTATAAGAGATCTCTTAAGGATACCATAAATATATCCCGTAAGGGATAATCTTGAGAGATATCAAATAAATGGCGTACCCACATATGGACTAGGGATCCTCCCCAAAGCTGAACAAGTAAAATATGTATGGCCATTGTCTATAGCCCACAGTGCTCACTAGTCAGGTGCCTTACTACGGGTTTGAAGGCTGGACTAGAGCTCTTCAGTCAAGTACAAGTAGAAATAATGTGCATGCTCTTTCAAGAGATTCATAGTCTCCAAGACATTATTCATATAACCTTTGGCAAATACCATTATCCTTTCTTGAAATAGGTTTTCAAAACCTTCTTTTCAAATGGGCTGTCGACTGGTCTTTAGGGCAGTCGGCTACTATACCACATTTTGCTTTATTGAATTTCTTTTTCTTTTTGAAATTCAAATAATTTATTTTTCAAAATACACATAAGGCAGTCGACTGGTCCCTAATAGCAGTCGACTGGTTTTGAAATAGAATATTTCCCGAGAAAAGGCAATCAACTGGCCCCCTGGGCAATTGGCTGTTTTTGAAATAGAATGCTTTTGAAAGTGATGGAGATCCACTTGCTTGTGATGCTAAGGATCCATTGGTCATCCAAGGAGGTCCAATTACCCGAGCTCGAGCCAAGAAGGCGCAACAAGCCCTGGCCTCATTAATGCAACAAGCTCTGGCATCATTGAAGTGTCAAGAAAGCTTCCATGAAGAGTCCCAAGACATCTATACTTGCTTGGAAGCCCAAACAACATGAGCATGGTTTACTGTCTTATTTTAGCTTAATAATAAGATGGGTTAAGTGTTTGAATAGCCCACATTTGAATCTTATTGTGTCTTGGACTATTTATTTTATGTAACTAGGTTTAGGCATGAATTTGGGTTTAGTCCTATTTTCTGTTGGTGTTAATTCCAGCCCACTTGTTTATGGGCTTAAGTGCTAGGTATTATTATAAATACCTTGTAAATGCTATTCATAAGCAGATCAGTTTTGGAATTTCAGAATTTGAGTGTGCCTTTCTCTTGGGTTCCCTCTCAACTAGGCTTATCAAGGTCTTCTTCCTTGTGGTGCCTCCTTTTTCACCATCCACCATTGCTATACCTTAGGTTCTCGAATTCTTATTCGTAGGGTCAAGGTCCAATACCTTTGGGTTTGAGTCTTTTAGGCTTCGGGTCTAGGTTTCAGAAGGTATCATTCATCATCTTTGCTTCTGTCCTGTTGCGTTTCAGTTCCTTCAAATTCCAATCTACGTTTTCTCTTGTCCTTCAAATTCAGAGCTCAAGTTTCGATTTCTGGTTTGTTTGTGCGTCACTCACTTTTTGATTTTTGGTTTGTTGGTTTCAATTTTTTTTCTTTTGTTGGTTTCGATTTCTAGTTTGTTTGTGAGTCTCTCACTTTTGGTAGAATCCTTGGAAAATTCCACCACCTTAGTTATTGTGTTTGAGTTGAATTCTAGCCCTAGTCGCACCCCTTCAATCATAACCCTAGCCACACCCCTTCAATCACAACCCTAGTCGCACTTCCTCATAACCGTAGCCGCACCCCTTCAATCACAACCCTAGCTACACTTCCTCATAACCCTAGCCGCACTTCTTCAACCACTTAATTCAACACTAGCCGCACCCTTACTCTTTGCAAGGAAACCGTAGAAAAATCAGATTAAAAAAAAAAGAAGAGAAAAAAAAGAATTCAAAAAAAAAATTATCGCGGTACTGTTCAAACACTGTTCAAATAAGAAATTTTGGTTGAGTTAGGAGGCGTGCGAGTACCCGTTTTAAAGAAAACGATGAAATAAAACGAACCCATGATCACGGGCCCCACCCTATCTTGGCCAAATTCCATTGTCTTCCTATAGTTTTAGGCCATTTTTTATTTTTTTCTTTCTTTGAGTCATCCTAGACGTACCTTTCTGTGAAAAAAAAAAAGAGAAGAATTCGAAAAAAAAGAGAGAGAAAATACTTGGTGAAAATACTTGGTGAATTAGTTGATTCTGCGAAGTTGAATCTTTGACTGAGTCTCTAGTGCGATTGTGAACCTATAGAGTTAAGGTAGAGTAAGGGAAAAAGGCATGAGTGTGTGAGAAACATTAGTAGAGAAAAGTCAAATTACTTGAGTGAAACACGAGTGTAAACACATGAGGATATCACTTGTTGAAAATGTCTTCTGAAGGTGAGAAGTCAGACTTTAAAAAGACTGAATTCATGCTTCAGGCAATGCAACAACAGTTCCAATGGATGGACGTGAAATTCAATGACATTCATGATAAGTTGAACCAACATGAAGCTCGATTTGCGAAGATCCAACAAGGTGATACTTCCTGTGATAACCACAAATTTTCTATTTTTGAAAATTAATATTAAAGAAAATAGACGAGGAAATAAATAAATTAAGGTAAATAAATAAAATTTATTTACGAGATGGGAATATCGTTAAAATTCCCAAAATTAAGGAAGTGAGGAAATTAAGGAATTTAAATTTGGATAAATTGGAAATAAGGAGAATGATGAAACTATGGAAAATAATGAAAAGAGAATTTAAATTGGAGAATGGAAATCCAAATTAAATAAGAAATAAGAATGGAGAAATATAATCTGGATATTAAGAAATCCAAATTATAATAAATACAAAGGTGAGTATTTATATATATTTATATAATTTGACTATATAAATACATTTTTAAATATATTTTATATGCTTTACATATTTACATATGTATATGTATGTATATATATATATATATATATATATGAAATATAGTATATATATGATAGATAAATATATACCATTTTTATCATGAAATAAATACATATGTATTTATGTATACAAATAAATATATATATGAAATATATATATATATATATTATTTTAAAGTTAAAGTGTAGATATATATATAATATAATAATTATAGATATAATTTTACAAATATAATTATGTGAATATTCTAATTATATATGTATATAATTATATAAAGTAATAATTATATTATATATAAAAAAATAGAAATTAAGACAGAAACAGGATCGGGACCCCGTTTCTGTCTCAAAACAAAGGAAAACAGAGGAGAGGAACTCAGAGAAGCCGGCCGACGCCGGCCAACCAAAGGAAGAAGAAGAAGACGTCGTCGGCGAGAGGAAGAAGAGGAGGAGGCAATCGGCGATGGGAAAGGACGGAAAGAAGAAGCGAAACGCGGTGAAACAGAAGGGAAAAACCGGCGGAACCGAGAGGAGAAAAGGAAAAGAGATACAGCGGTGCCGCCTGCCCAAGCATCCTAGAGTAGGACACGTGACATTAAGTGTTTCAAGTGTTTAGGTCGTGGACATGTTGCCTCACAGTGTCCCAACCGTAGAGTGATGATCATGCATGGGAATGGAGATGTTGAGAGTGACGGTTGTGAAGTCGGTGTTGAAGATGAGATGTCTACGTTAGAAGATGCTGAAGAAGAAGAAGTTGTTAAGTATGCTGCTCATGGTGAAGCACTTGTTGCCAGGCGTGCTCTTAATACCCATGTGAAGTTTGAAGATGAGGCACAGCGCGAGAACATCTGCCATACGAGGTGCCATATTAGTGACAAGGTATGCACTGTAATCATTGATGGTGGGAGTTGTACTAATGTTGCTAGCACATACCTTGTTGATAAGTTAAAGTTGCCCACTACCAAGCATCACCACCCATATAAGTTGCAGTGGATTAATGACTGTGGTGAAGTGAACGTGGTGAAGCAAGTCTTGGTTCCTTTTTGTATTGGAAGTTATCGGGATGATGTGTTGTGTGACGTGTTGCCCATGCAAGCTAGCCACCTATTGCTGGGTAGACCGTGGCAGTATGATTTGGATTATATTTCCAAAGCATCGACACATGAAAGACATTGTGTACCCCTGATAACTCTGGAGGTAGTTGATGGAGATCCAGATGGAGATCCAATTGCTCGTGATGTTCGTGATGCTAAGGATCCATTGGTCATCCAAGGAGGTCCAATTACCCGAGCTCGAGCTAAGAAAATGCAACAAGCCCTGGCCTCATTCATGCAACAAGCTCTGGCATCATTGAAGTGTCAAGGAAGCTTCCATGAAGAGTCCCAAGACATCTGTACTTGCTTGGAAGCCCAAACGACATGAGCATGGTTTACTATCTTATTTTAGCTTAACAATAAGATGGGCTAAGTGTTTGGATAGCCCACATTTGAGTCTTGTTGTGTCTTGGACTATTTATTTTATGTAACTAGGTTTAGGCATGAATTTGGGTTTAGTTTTATTTTCTATTGGTGTTAATTCCAGCCCATTTGTTTATGGGCTTAAGTGCTAGGTATTATTATAAATACCTTGTAAACGCTATTGATGGGAAATCAGTTAATTGAATTTTTTCAGAAAATTGAGTGTGCCTTTCTCTTGGGTTCCCTCTCTACTAGGCTTATCAAGATTTCTTCCTTGTGGCGCCTCCTTCTTCACCATCCACCATTACTATACCTTAGGTTCTCGAATTCTTATTCGTAGGGTCAAGGTCCAATACCTTGGGTTCGAGTCTCTTTAGGCTTCGGGTCTAGGTTTCAGAAGGTATCCTTCATTATCTTTTGGTCATCCAAGGTTGCGCTTCAGTCCCTTCAAATTCCAACCTACGAGTTTTCTTTTCCGTACGCATCAGTAGTGCCAACCGATAGGCCACATCTCCAACACGATCTAGGATCTCAAATGGTTCGATGTAGCGAGGACTCAACTTACCTCGTTAGCCAAATCTCATGATCCCTTTGGATGGAGAAACTTTCAAAAACACAGAGTCTCCAACCAAAAACTCAAGTGTTCTCGTCGAGCATCCGCATAACTCTTTTGTCTACTTTGAGCTGTCTTAAGTCTTTGACAAATCAGTTTAACATCCTCAGAGGCTTGCTCGACTAAATCTAGAGCCAATAACCTATGCTCGCCCACTTCTTCCCACCTAATCGGAGATCAACACCTTCTACCATATAAAGCCTCATATGGTGCCATCCCGATACTGGCATGATAGCTATTATTATAAGCAAACTTAGCCAATGGCAGATGGTCATCCCATGAGCCTTTAAAATCTAAAGCACAAGCTCTCAACATATCGTCGAATGTCTGAGTAGTACGCTCAGACTGCCCATTAGTTTGCGAATGAAAAGTTGTGCTAAAATTCAACTGAGATCCCATGGCTTCCTGAAACTGCTACCAGAAATGAGAAGTAAACCTAGAATCTCTATTCGATGTAATGCTCACTGGAACTCCATATAGTCTAACGACTTCTCTCACATACAAGTCTGCCAAAGCGCTAAGTGTATCGATAGACTTCATAGGTAGGAAGTGAGTTGACTTGGTTAACCGATCCACAATCACCCAAACACCATCATGATTCCTTTTGGTCCTGGGCAATCCCATAATAAAATCCATCGTAATCTGTTCTCATTTCTACATAGGTATAGGTAGAGGGTGTAACAAACCTGCTGATCTTTGGTGCTCTACCTTAACTTGCTGGCACGTTAGACACTTCGCCACAAACTCAGCTATGTCTCTCTTCATGCCAGTCCACCAGTATACCTTGCGAAGATTATGATACATCTTCGTATTTCCCGGATGTAATGTGTACTTAGTAGAGTGTGCTTCTTTCAAGATTAGCTTCTTCAACTCATTATCATTAGGAACACATATATGGTTATTAAACCTCAAAATTCCCTCGTTACCGATATCGAATTCCGAGATTATACCTGTTTGGATCCCATCCATAGCCTCAATACATTGGGCATCTGCCCTTTAAGCAACTCGAATTTTGTCCGTCAACTCTTGCTCAATCTTCAAACTAGCCATCATTCCAAATTGCTCATAAGGACACACAAACAATATTAATTTAAATAAAGAAAACAAAATCAGAATTAAAACTAATAAAGAAATTAGCAACTAATTAAAAATAAAGAAAAAAATAAAATTTTATTAAAAACCCTAAAGAAAATCCTACAAGACTAAAAGAGAAGAGGGATGTAAGGGGATGCTGTTTATGAGAGCCTTGTGCTCTTTATATAGGCCTAAGGAAGAGTTTAAAAGACTTTCCTAAGCAATGTGAGATTAAGATAAGAGTTTACTTAGAAAACAAGTAATTTGACTAGTCAAACTCTTACCTTTATCTCATCATCCTTTTACAATTATTTTCTGAGTAAAATTCCTAAGGCCTATTTTTATTAATTAATTACAGATCTAAGACATAATAAAATTAAGAAATTATCTTGTCTCAACAAAATCTGGTCTTGAACTTGCTTTGGTGGAATTTCTTCTCAATCTCGTTTTTCTGCCTAGAATTTCGTACTGATTTTGTCCAGACGTTTGATCCATCAAAAGAACTCCGATTTTTGCAATCTTGTACATTCCGAAAGTGTTGAGAAGTCCTCTACAACTTCCATGAAGGCCACTTCTTGAGATCAGGTCGTTAAATTGGTCAAAAATGTCAATCTTTTAATCTGGACAGAAAATACTGCACTTTGCTCCTTTTAGCTTCTTTTAATTCCAACTTTGATATTTAATACCTAAAACATAAAATAAACATTAGTAAGCTCTTTTAGGCATAAAACATCAATATAGAGAATATATTAGCAAATATAAAATTCACAAAATATCATCCTATCAAATTCCCCCACACTTAGCTTTTGCTAGTCCTCTAGCAAACCTTAGCTAAACTAATTCCTAAAGAACTAAATCTTAAAATCCTAACTCACTTTCATAGGAATCATGATTGCATTTAGCATATGCAATAAGCCTTTAAACCCCTAGGTCACCCCTAGTGGACGAGTTGTGTCTCGTAAGGGCTTTCAGAAGATATACCTACAAAATCTTTTACTTAAGACTCAATCCTAAAAATTCAAAATAAGACTCAAAAATTTAAAAATTAAGACTCAAAACAAGATTAAGATCATGGACATATTTTCAAATCTTTCAATTCTTAACTCATAACTTCAACAAGAGTTAAATAATCAAGTCAATCATATTCTAATCATTACTTCTTATATTCATGCATACTTCTAAATAAATTCATGCAAATTTCACAATCAACACAACTGGAACATATAATATCAACTTTGCAATTATCCACTTTACATTACTATAAACAAAGTCAATAGATCAAGAACTTTCTTTTTTTCTTTTTTCTTTTCTTTTTCTTTTGAGGTCTCAATAATGGTTTCTCTAAGTACTTACTTGCCTTTATACGGGAATGTTAATATTGGTGATACCAACACCCGGTTACTCAACAAGTAAGCCCTCTTTTAGAGTGCTTTGCATACTCATATTTCAAGTCACTTCAAGAATTTAATCAACAAGATCGAGCAACTCAAAACATTGGAGTAGAATTTAAAACTTTCAACCTCTATTTTTTTCTTTTTTTTTTAATTTTTTTCTTTTGTTCTTGTCTATTTATCCTTTGCTTATACCAACTTCAATGAACTAATTACATTATCAATATCATATGAACAATCATATTTAATCATGAACTCACATAAATTCTTTAGAAAACATTCACTTCAACAATAATAACAATCAAAATAATTTCAACTTTCTTATAGAACTTTGTTTTAGTTCAGAATCAATCCTTTAAAGAAGGTAAACATATCATGATCTTTTTAAACTCTTAAAAATTTGACCCTTTTTTTTTCTTTTAATTTTCCTCTTCCTAAAAAAATTCTATAGACTCATAAACCAATATTCCCCCCACACTTAAATCTTACTTTGTCCTCAAAGTAAGTCTAGCATAGAAAAAAGAACAATAAAAACTCAAAAATTAAATGGTAATACAAGTAAAGGAAAGAAATACTCCCTCGTTTTTACATCCTTGGGTTGCCTCCCAAGTAGCGCTTTTGTTTAATGTCGTTAGCTCGACTGCTTCACCTTCCATCATCCAATCCCAGACCTCAACATTTTTATCAGTTTCTTGAGTTCCTCCTCAAGATTTTTGCTCGTGGCTATTTCTAGCTCATCTTTAAGAACTTGCTTTTCATCACCTTTTAAGTTCCTCTTAGAAGTGTATAGTTCCCTTAAAAACTTGGCATCGCAAGGCACTTGATCATTAATTTCATCAAGGAGAGAAATATTGACTTCCATTTTCCTAAATGTCTTCAATGTCTCCTTGTCTTGCTCTTCATTTGTAGCTCTTGCAAATCTACTAGGAAAAGGAGAAGGGTAAGAAGTATTAAAAGGAATTTGTTTATCACTTACCTCAACTTTGGATTCCTTAATTTCAACATCCTCATAGTGCTTTATAAAGTTGTCAACATCTTCATGTGCACTTTCCTTGGATTCAATTTCCCTTTCACTTTTCAAGGTAATGTTAGTAACATTATCTCTTGGATTCTCCACAAGTTGAGAGGTCATAGCTTCAATGTTACTTAAGGAACTCATTATTTGACTCACATGGTGATCAATATTCTTAATATAAACATCAGCCTCTTGTGAAAATTTTAAAGTTTTAATTTCAAGAGTCTTAACAATATCTTCAAGAGACATACCTAATTCTTGAGGTGGAGGCATACCTGAGTCTTGAGGTGGAGCTTGATATGTATCTTGGAATGGCGCATTGTAAACCTCATATTGATTCCCATAACTAAAATTAGAATGATCCCACCATCCTTGATTGTAGGTATCGTAGTGTGGTTCATAATTATAGTATGGTTCACAAGCTTGCTCCATGGATTCCTCTTACTTCTCATCTTGGGTGGTAGTGATGGTGGATGTTGTGGTGTTTGTGGCACCAAGCTTTGGGCTGCTCGAATGTAGCCTCTAATCTTTCGAAGTTTGTGACTTGAATCCTCGTCAAACAAGCAATCCCTGAAAAAGAAAAGAAAAGAAAAAGAAAAAAAATTAGACTTTAAATTATAATAATTAACTTAAACAAAAATTCAATCCCCGGCAACAGTGCGAAAAATTGGTAATGTCGCAGGTACCAATAATAAATTACTTTACTTAAACCTATAGATAGGGCAAGCAAAGGTCGTGATATGGACCTCACTGAAAAAATATGAGGTTCAATGAAGAAGACGAAGAACACTTGAAGAAAAACAATAACAAGTTAAAAACGCAGCAAAGAAAAAACAAAAATTAGAAGTAAAACCAAGACCCGTTGTATAGAAACACAAGAACCTATGGTATTGGACCAAGACCCGTTGCTTAGAAAAGCAAGAACCTATGGTATATATTGGTGGAAGGTAGAAGAACGCCACAAGGAAGACCTTGATAAGTTCAAGAGTTCTCAAGAGAACCAAAGAGAAGAAGTCTCTCAATTTCATTACTAAAATCAATTGTGTTCTCCCCAAAGGGTTACATAACTATTTATAGGCAACTAGCTAACTTGCAGCACAAGTAATAGGAATCCTACTTTCCTAACTTGCAGAATAGGAAATAGCAAACTTGCAGAACAAGCAATAGGAATCTACTCTCCTAACTTGCAGAACAAGTAATAGAAGTCCTGCAAAATATATTATTTAAAAAGGAATTGGGCTTAAATTAAATTAAGACAATGTTCAGCCCAATAATACTTAACTAAATAAAATATGCATCCAGCCTAATTGCATTTCGGCCCAATACTTGTGTGTGTGTCTTCAAGAAGGTTGAACTTGGGCTTGGATCATGTTGTAGAAGACTTTATCATCCTCCATGCTCAAGCTTTGTTGGGCTTTCTCTCTAACAATATTAATGAAACCAGCCAAGGCTTGTTGCATTATCTTTGATTTAGCTCTTGTAATTGGACCTCCATGGATGCTCAAAGGATCACGATCATCACAAACTTGACTTAAGCTTTGTGAGCTTGAGTCTCCATCATTCCCCCTCTCCTCGAAAGGATTTGTCCTCAAATCAGAATCACCTTCTCATGTAGTTGCTTAACAAAATCAGCTTTCTTTTCCCCATCCAAACTAGCTCTCTCCTCAATAGGTAGTGCTAAAAGATCCAATGGAGTGAGTGGATTAAAACCATAAACAACTTCAAATGGAGAATAACTAGTAGTAGAATGCACACTTCTATTGTAAGCAAACTCCACATGAGGCAAACAATCTTCCCAATTCTTCAAATTCTTTTGAATAATGGACCTCAACAAAGTAGACAAAGTATGATTGACTTCAGTGTGACCATCGGTTTGTGGATGACAAGTAGTAGAAAACAATAGCTTTGTTCCTAACTTTCCCCATAATGTTTTCAAAAAGTAGCTAAGGAACTTCACATCACGATCAGAAACAATGGTCGGAACACCATGTAGGCGAACAATATCCTTAAAGAATAAATCGACAATGTTGCTTGCATCATCTGTCTTGTGACAAGCAATGAAGTGAGCCATCTTAGAGAACCTGTCAACAAGAACAAAAATAGAATCTCTACCTCTCTTTGTTCTTGGTAACCCCAAAACAAAGTCCATAGAAATGTCAATCCAAGGAGCAGTAGGGATAGGCAATGGAGTATAAAGACCATGATTCATAACTCTAGATTTAGCTTGTTTACAAGTGACACATCTTTCACACAATTTTTCCACATCTCTTTTCATGTTAGGCCAAAAGAAGTGATCATGTAATATATCTAAAGTTTTCTTTACTCCAAAATGTCCCATTAACCCACCACTATGGGCTTCTCTAATAAGTAATTCTCTTAAAGAACTCCTAGGCACACATAATGATATGGACCTCACCGAAAGAAGATGAGGTTCAATGAAGAACACGAAGAACACTTGAAGAAAAACAAGAACAAGTTAAAAATGCAGCAAAAGAAAACAAAAATTAGAGATAAAACCAAGACCCGTTGTGTAGAAACACAAGAACCTATGGTATTGGACCAAGACCCGTTGCTTAGAAAAGCAAGAACCTATGGTATATATTGATGGAAGGTAGAAGAACGCCACAAGGAAGACCTTGATAAGTTCAAGAGTTCTCAAGAGAACCAAAGAGAAGAAGTCTCTCAATTTTATTACTAAAATCAATTGTGTTCTCCCCAAAGGGTTACATAACTATTTATAGGCAAATAGATAACTTGCAGCACAAGTAATAGGAATCCTACTTTCCTAACTTGCAGAACAAGTAATAGAAGTCTTACAAAATCTATTATTTAAAAAGGAATTGGGCTTAAATTAAATTAAGACAATGTTCAGCCCAATAATACTTAACTAAATAAAATATGCATCTAGCCAAATTTGCACTTCGGCCCAATACTAGTGTGTCTTCAAGAAGGTTGAACTTGGGCTTGGACCATGTTGTAGAAGACTTTATCATTCTCCATACTCAAGCTTTGTTGGGCTTTCTCTCTAGCAATATCAATGAAACCAGCCAAGGCTTGTTGCATTATCTTTGATTTAGCTCTTGTAATTGGACCTCCATGGATACTCAAAGGATCACGATCATCACTAACATGACTTGAGCTTTGTGAGCTTGGATCTCCATCATTCCCCCTCTCCTCGAAAGGATTTGTCCTCAAATCAGAATCACCTACATCAATATCAAAGGGAGAAAGATCAGAAACATTAAATGTAGCACTAACATTATACTCACCTGGAAGATCTAACTTATAAGCATTGTCATTGATCTTCTTAATCACTTGGAATGGTCCATCTCCTCGAGGTTGCAACTTGGAGCGACGCTGAGCAGGAAATCTCTCTTTACGCATATGTACCCAAACCCAATCACCAGGTTCAAAGACAACTTTCTTGCGATGCTTGTTGGCTTGAGTAGCATATTGCTCAGTCCTCTTCTTAATGTTTTGATGTACCTTCTCATGTAGTTGCTTTACAAAATCAGCTTTCTTTTCCCCATCCAAACTAGCTCTCTCCTCAATAGGTAGTGGTAAAAGATCCAATGGAGTGAGTGGATTAAAACCATAGACAACTTCAAATGGAGAATAACTAGTAGTAGAATGCACACTTCTATTGTAAGCAAACTCCACATGAGACAAACAATCTTCCCAATTCTTCAAATTCTTTTGAATAATGGATCTCAGCAAAGTAGACAAAGTACGATTGACTACTTCAGTTTGACTATCGGTTTGTGGATGACAAGTAGTTGAA
The DNA here is from genome assembly GCA_031772115.1 of Heritiera littoralis. Taxonomy (NCBI): domain Eukaryota; kingdom Viridiplantae; phylum Streptophyta; class Magnoliopsida; order Malvales; family Malvaceae; genus Heritiera; species Heritiera littoralis. The sequence goes on along the minus strand of JAPDPK010000009.1, from coordinate 4,305,503 downwards.
AACAATAGCTTTGTTCCTAACTTTCCCCATAATGTTTTCCAAAAGTAGCTAAGGAACTTCACATCACGGTCAGAAACAATGGTCCTCGGAACACCATGTAGACGAACAATTTCCTTGAAGAATAAATCGGAAATGTTGCTTGCGTCATCTGTCTTGTGACAAGCAATGAAGTGAATCTTAGAGAACCTATCAACAACAACAAAAACAGAATCTCTACCTCTCTTTGTTCTTGGTAACCCCAAAACAAAGACCATAGAAATGTCAGTCCAAGGAGCAGGAGGAATAGGCAATGGAGTATAAAGACCATGATTCATAACTCTAGACTTAGCTTGTTTACAAGTAACACATCTTTCACACAATTTTTCAACATCTCTTTTCATGTTAGGCCAAAAGAAGTGTTCATGCAATATATCTAAAGTTTTCTTTACTCCAAAATGTCCCATTAACCCACCACTATGGGCTTCTCTAACAAGTAATTCTCTTAAAGAACTCCTAAGCACACATAATCTATTTTCCCTAAATAAAAATCCATCATGCCGATAAAACTTTCCAAAATCAGTTTTCTCACATGCAATGAATACATTTCGAAAATCCTCATTAGTAGCATACAAGTCTTTAATATACTCAAATCTAAGTAGTTTTGCATTAAGAGTAGTGATTAGAGTATACCTTCGAGACAATGCCTCAGCCATGACATTTTCTTTACCTTGTTTATATTTGATCACATATGAAAATGTCTCAATGAACTCCATCCACTGGGCATGATGCTTGTTCAACTTGCTTTGTCCTTTCAAGTGCTTCAAGGACTCATGATCAATGAGGATGACAAATTCCTTAGGCCATAAATAGTGTTGCCATGTTTCTAAGGCCTTCACAAATGCATACATCTCTTTATCATATGTAGGATAGTTAAGGGCAGCTCCACTTAACTTCTCACTAAAAAAAGCAATGGGGCGCTTCTCCTGCATTAAAACAACTTCGATACCTATGCTTAAAGCATCACACTCAATCTCAATTGTTTTCTCTTTTTGCTTAGCCTCGGCTTCACTCACTATTCTTTTCTCACTCTCTTTTAATCTCAATTGATCCTCATCTTTCAGTAGCACACTTAAAGTTTGACATGCTATAGATTCCTTTCCATCCTTGGGTAATTCCATACTATCCTCATCATCCTCTAATGGTAGCATAGAATCATCATCAAAATCTTCTTCATAGTTGCTATCCAACTTATTATGAGCAACATTATCACAGGCATAAGAAGTATTATCTTGGTTTTCCTTAGCTAGGGCAACGTCATGTTGCTCCAACTTATCATATTTAACCAACTTCGACTCTATCCTCGAAAGTTGTTGTTGCATGGCTAGGAACATGATCTCAATCTTACTCATATTAAGCTGTTCACTATTAGAAGACATGATTTTATCCTACAAGAAACGTTAGTAAAAGAAAAGGACCTCACGTGTTTACACTCAATACACACAAGAATGTAACACAAACTCGTGTTTCACACAATTTTAATATGGCTTTTCTCTACTAATGTTACTCACACACTCTTGCCTTTTTTTCCCTCACACAACTTTTCTCTATGGTTCTATATTGAACTCAAGACTCAATCAAAAATCAGCTTATGGAATTCAACTATCAACCAACAATAAACAAGATGAGCACAAGATTTTAATCAAGGGAAAACAAAACAATGAAGACTCAACAAGACTTAGCAAGACTCAATAAGACTTAAGAAGACTCTAATGAAACTAAACCTTGAAGGAAATATGCGTATTTTGGGGTGTTTAATTAGGGTAGGGTTTAGCCAAAGGTGGGGTAGTTTTGTCCTTTTATGTGGTGGGGTCAAAAAGGTAATTTTAGGCAGTAGGGTAGAATGGTAACAATGAATTTTCAAATTAGGCAAATAAGAAATCTCAAAGCTCAAGAAAGAATGACTACCTCAAGATTTTGATGAAGCACACCTCCACGAATTGCCTTTGACGTTGCACTTGCTACACACGATGTAATAAATCCCCTCTTGAATTGATTTTTTCTTTTCTTTTTTTTTTCTCTTTTTTTTATATTTTTCTAAAGTAAACGAACAATTAAGAAAAAACAAAAAGTCTAAATAATAAGAAGAGGTTTACTTGGGGAACAAGGCAACTTTTTGACAAAAACAAGCTAGTTTTGGTAGCAGCTTGTGTGGCAAGGAATGAGAGGGAACGGTGGCTTGTGAAACAAGTAGTCTTTATGTGATGTAGAGCTTTCGAAGATTTCTTGGTGAGCAAGAAAACCTTTGGGATTTGGTTGCTTGGAGAACAAGATAGGGTTTACTTGGTGGCTAAGTAAAGAAAATAGGTTTGAGGGACAAACAATATTAGTGGTGGCTTGGAAAAGGATTCAAGATCAAGGTTTGTCCAGGACAAGAAGACAAATAAAGAAAAAAAAAACAAAAACGAGACTCCCACGAATTGAACCTAAGCTCTGATGCCAAATGATATGGACCTCACCGAAAGAAGATGAGGTTCAATGAAGAACACGAAGAACACTTGAAGAAAAACAAGAACAAGTTAAAAATGCAGCAAAAGAAAACAAAAATTAGAGATAAAACCAAGACCCGTTGTGTAGAAACACAAGAACCTATGGTATTGGACCAAGACCCGTTGCTTAGAAAAGCAAGAACCTATGGTATATATTGATGGAAGGTAGAAGAACGCCACAAGGAAGACCTTGATAAGTTCAAGAGTTCTCAAGAGAACCAAAGAGAAGAAGTCTCTCAATTTTATTACTAAAATCAATTGTGTTCTCCCCAAAGGGTTACATAACTATTTATAGGCAAATAGATAACTTGCAGCACAAGTAATAGGAATCCTACTTTCCTAACTTGCAGAACAAGTAATAGAAGTCTTACAAAATCTATTATTTAAAAAGGAATTGGGCTTAAATTAAATTAAGACAATGTTCAGCCCAATAATACTTAACTAAATAAAATATGCATCTAGCCTAATTTGCACTTCGGCCCAATACTAGTGTGTCTTCAAGAAGGTTGAACTTGGGCTTGGACCATGTTGTAGAAGACTTTATCATCCTCCATACTCAAGCTTTGTTGGGCTTTCTCTCTAGCAATATCAATGAAACCAGCCAAGGCTTGTTGCATTATCTTTGATTTAGCTCTTGTAATTGGACCTCCATGGATACTCAAAGGATCACGATCATCACTAACATGACTTGAGCTTTGTGAGCTTGGATCTCCATCACATAATCTATTTTCCCTAAATAAGAATCCATCATGCCTATAAAACTTTCCAAAACCAATTTTCTCACATGCAATGAACACATTTTCAAAATCCTCATCAGTAGCATACAAGTCTTTAATATACTCAAATCCAAGTAGTTTTGCATTAAGAGTAGTGATTAGAGTATACCTTCGAGACAATGCATCAGCCACAACATTTTCTTTACCTTGTTTATATTTGGTCACATATGGAAATGTCTCAATGAACTCCATCCACTTGGCATGACGCTTGTTCAACTTGCTTTGTCCTTTCAAGTGCTTTAAAGACTCATGATCAGTGTGGATGACAAATTCGTTAGGCCACAAATAGTGTTGCCATGTTTCCAAGGTCCTCACTAATGCATACATCTCTTTATCATATGTGGGATAGTTAAGGGCAGGTCCACCTAACTTCTCACTGAAAAAAGCAATGGGGCGCTTCTCTTGCATTAAAACAGCTCCAATACCCATACTTGAAGCATCACACTCAATCTCAAAAGTTTTAGAAAAGTCAGGTAAGGATAACAAAGGTGCGGAACAAAGCTTCTCTTTAAGCAAGTTAAAAGCACGATCTTGCTCAAGACCCCATTTAAATCCAACATTCTTTTTAACAACATCAGTTAAAGGTGCAGCTATAGTACTGAAGTCTCTAACAAACCTACGGTAGAAACTAGCTAATCCATGAAAACTACGCACCTCAGAGATATTCTTAGGTATAGGCCAATTTTTAATTGCCTTAACCTTTTCATCTTCTACTGCTATACCCTTAGAAGAAATAACATATCCAAGAAATATAATCTTATCAGTGCAAAAGGAACATTTCTTAAGGTTAGCATACAGCTTTTCCTCTCTCAAGACATTAAGCACATTGTTTAAATGTTCAATATGTTCATGCAAACTTCTACTATAGATCAAGATATCATCAAAATAGACAACTACAAATTTTCCAATGAAAGCACGCAAAACATGGTTCATTAATCTCATGAAAGTGCTAGGTGCATTAGTTAATCCAAAAGGCATAACTAACCATTCATACAAACCATGCTTAGTCTTAAATGCAGTTTTCCACTCGTCACCTTCTCTCATGCGAATTTGATGATAACCACTTTTCAAATCAATTTTAGAAAAGATACAAGAACCATGTAACTCATCAAGCATATCATCTAATCTAGGAATGGGATAGCGATACTTTACAGTGATTTTGTTGATGGCACGACAATCAACACACATCCTCCACGTCCCATCTTTCTTATGAACAAGTAACACAGGAACAGCACATGGACTCATGCTCTCTCTAACGTAGCCTTTCTTCATGAGCTCATCAACTTGCCTTTGAAGCTCCTTGATATGAACCTCACCGAAAGAAGATGAGGTTCAATGAAGAAGACAAAGAACACTTGAAGAAAAACAATTATAAGTTAAAAACGCAGCAAAGGAAAACAAAAATTAGAATTAAAACCAAGACCCGTTGGCTTAAATTAAATTAAGACAATGTTCAGCCCAATAATACTTAACTAAATAAAATATGCATCTAGCTTAATTTGCATTTCGGCCCAATACTTGTGTGTCTTCAAGAAGGTTGAACTTGGGCTTGGACCATGTTGTAGAAGACTTTATCATCCTCCATGCTCAAGCTTTGTTGGGCTTTCTCTCTAGCAATATCAATGAAACCAGCCAAGGCTTGTTGCATTATCTTTGATTTAGCTCTTGTAATTGGACCTCCATGGATACTCAAAGGATCACGATCATCACGAACATGACTTGAGCTTTGTGAGCTTGGATCTCCATCACTCCTTTGTCTCCTCGGGATTTACTTCTATAGGCAGGTCTGTTGGGAATGGCAGCTCTAGGAACAAGGTCTATTTGATGCTCAATTCCCCTAATAGGTGGCAAACCATTTGGAATCTCCTCGGAGAATATATCTCCAAATTCCTTCAAAAGAGACACAACATTAGTAGGCAAAGACGATTTAAGATCATTAGAACTAAAACAAGATTCTTTATATAAAAACAAAAGGATTGGGCACTTAGCTAGAAAAGCAGCCTTTACATCACTTTGCTTTACATAGAAGCTCACATCCTTTCTTTCTTTCTTTGCAATATCTTTGCCTTTGTCTAGATTCTTTAACCTTTGTTGTGATTCATTTTGCTCTTTCAACCTCAACTGATCCTCATAAATCTCCTTAAGACTCAAGGGTGCAATTATAAATTTCTTACCATCCATGGTAAATGAATAACGGTTTGTGAATCCATCATGTATGACATGTCTATCAAATTGCCATGGTCTTCCTAAAAGCAAATGGCAAGCATGCATAGGCACAACATCACACAACACTTTATCATTGTACCTTCCCATTGAAAATGGCACCAATACTTGCTTGGTCACATTTACTTCTCCACAATTATTGAGCCATTGAAGTTTTACGATTTGGGATGTTTTGTAGTGGGCAAACTCAATTTGTCAACCAAATAAGTGCTAGCAACATTAGTGCAACTACCACCATCAATAATCAAAGAGCATACCTTATTGTTGACGTGGCATCTAGTGTGGAAAATATTTTCTCATTGCACTTCATCTCCATCCTTAACTTGGGCACTTAATGCACGACGAGCTACAAGTGCTTCCATGTGCAGCAAACTCAACATAGTCATCATCCTCATCAATGTCCTCCAATGGTGGCATCTCATCATCAACATCAGAATCTTCACTTACAACATCACCATCATCACGCATAATCATGACTCGTTTGTTTGGGCATTGTGATGCAATGTGTCCTCTTCCCAAACATCTAAAACACTTAATGTCTCTACTCTTACCTTGGGATGCTTGGACACCCTCGGGTTTAGGCTTTTGGACACTCTCACCCTTAGGCTTGAATGAGGATTCAGTCTTAAGTTTGAATGTAGTCCTATCATCCCTTTGAAAGGTGTTCGGTTTCCAAGAAGAAGACGAACCAGAACCTTGCATAAAACGAGATGAATAACCTTTTCTCTTGAGTTGCCTTTCAACCTTTGTAGCCATATGCAACATATCATAAAACTCCACATAGTGATGTAACTCCACTACATTAGCAATCTCACGATTCAATCTGATGGAGATCCAAGCTCACAAAGCTCAAGTCATGTTCGTGATGATCGTGATCCTTTGAGTATCCATGGAGGTCCAATTACAAGAGCTAAATCAAAGATAATGCAACAAGCCTTGGCTGGTTTCATTGATATTGCTAGAGAGAAAGCCCGACAAAGCTTGAGCATGGAGGATGATAAAGTCTTCTACAACATGGTCCAAGCCCAAGTTCATCCTTCTTGAAGACACACAAGTATTGGGCCGAAATGCAAATTAGGCTAGATGCATATTTTATTTAGTTAAGTATTATTGGGCTGGACATTGTCTTAATTTAATTTAAGCCCAATTCTTTTTTAAATAATAGATTTTGTAAGACTTCTATTACTTGTTCTGCAAGTTAGGAGAGTAGGATTCCTATTGTGATGCGCACGGACAGAAGAACTCGTAGGTTGGAGTTTGAAGGAACTGAAACGCAACTGGATAGAAGCAAAAGACGATGAAGGATACCTTATGAAACCTAGACCCAAAGCCTAAAGAGACTCGAACCCAAGGTATTGGACCTTGACCCTACGAATAAGAATTCGAGAACCTAAGGTATAGCAATGGTGGATGGTGAAGAAGGAGGCGCCACAAGGAAGAAGACCTTGATAAGCCTAGTTGAGAGGGAACCCAAGAGAAAGGCACACTCAATTTCTGAAAATTCAATTAACTGATCTGCTCTCCCATCAATGGCGTTTACAAGGTATTTATAATAATACCTAGCACTTAAGCCCATAAACAAGTGGGCTGGAATTAACACCAAACAGAAAATAAGACTAAACCCAAATTCATGCCTAAACCTAGTTACATAAAATAAATAGTTCAAGACACAACAAGACTCAAACGTGGGCTATCCAAACACTTAGCCCATCTTATTGTTAAGCTAAAATAAGATAGTAAACCATGCTCATGTCGTTTGGGCTTCCAAGCAAGTATAGATGTCTTGGGACTCTTCATGGAAGCTTCCTTGACACTTCAATGATGCCAGAGCTTGTTGCATGAATGAGGCCAGGGCTTGTTGCATTTTCTTAGCTCGAGCTCGGGTAATTGGACCTCCTTGGATGACCAATGGATCCTTAGCATCACGAACATCACGAGCAAGTGGATCTCCATCTGGATCTCCAGCATTCCCCCTCTCCTCAAAAGGATTTGTCCTCAAATCGCATATACCTTCATCAAAAGAAAAGGGAGAAAGATCAGAAACATTAAAAGTAGCAGATACACCATACTCACCAGGAAGATCCAATTTGTAGGCATTATCGTTGATCCTCGCTATGACTTGGAATGGTCCATCTCCTCGGGGATGCAGCTTGGTTCGTCGCTGAACAGGAAACCTCTCCTTTCTCATATGCACCCAAACCCAATCACCAGGCTCAAAGACTACTTTCTTTCGATGCTTATTTGCTTGGGTGGTATATTGCTCAGTCTTCTTTTCAATAGCTTGACGAACTCTCTCATGGAGTTGCTTCACAAACTTAACCTTCTGTTCTCCATCCAAGTTACTCTGCTCCGCACTAGGTAATGGCAACAAATCCAAAGGAGTAAGAGGATTGAAGCCATAAACAACTTCGAATGGAGAGCAACTAGTAGTGGAGTGGACACTGCGGTTATATGCAAACTCCACATGGGGCAAGCAATCTTCCCAATTCTTCAAATTTTTCTGAATAATGGACCTCAATAATGTAGATAGGGTTCGGTTGACGACCTCAGTCTGTCCATCAGTCTGGGGGTGACAAGTGTGGAGAATAACAATTTAGTTCCCAACTTTCCCCATAACGTCTTCCAAAAGTAACTAAGGAACTTTGCATCTCGATCAGAAACAATGGTCCTTGGTACACCATGTAGACGTACTATCTCTTTGAAGAAAAGGTCAGCAACGTTGCTCGCGTCATCCGTCTTGTGGCAAGCAATGAAATGAGCCATCTTAGAGAACCTGTCAACCACAACAAAAACAGAATCTCTACCGCGTTTTGTTCGAGGCAAGCCCAAAACAAAATCCATAGAGATATCAGTCCACGGAGTAGTAGGAATGGGTAAAGGAGTATATAAACCATGATTATGAACTCTAGACTTAGCTTGCCTACATGAAATGCATCTAGCACATAACCTCTCTACATCTCTCCTCATGTTAGGCCAAAAGAAATGTTCTTGCAAAACATCTAGAGTTTTCCTAACCCCAAAGTGACCCATTAATCCTCCACTATGGGCTTCTCTAACTAACAGCTCGCGCAATGAACTCCTAGGCACACATAATTTATTTTCTCTAAATAAGAACCCATCATGCCTAAAGAACTTGCCAAAACCAGATGTAGCACATGCATCATAAACATTGCCAAAATCAACATCATCAGCATACTGTTCTTTGATATACTCAAATCCTAAAAGTTTAGCATCAAGAGTAGTGATAAGAGTATACCTACGAGATAACGCATCAGCTACGACGTTCTCTTTACCTTGTTTGTACTTGATCACGTACGGGAACATCTCAATGAACTCTATCCACTTGGCATGACGCTTATGCAGCTTACTCTGTCCTTTCAAATGCTTCAAGGACTCATGATCAGTGTGGATGATAAATTCTTTGGGCCACAAGTAATGTTGCCATGTCTCCAAGGCCCTCACTAAGGCGTACATCTCCTTGTCATATGTGGGATAGTTAAGTGCTGCTCCACTTAACTTCTCACTAAAGAAAGCAATTGGGCGTTTTTCCTGCAAAAGCACAGCGCCAATACCTACACCTGAGGCATCGCACTCAATCTCAAAAGTTTTAGTAAAGTCAGGCAGAGATAACAAAGGAGCAGAACAAAGTTTATCTTTAAGCAAATTAAAAGCATGCTCTTGTGCAGGACCCCAATGAAATGCAACATTCTTTTTGACCACTTCGATCAAAGGTGCGGCTATAGTGCTAAAATCTCTAACGAATCGACGATAGAAACTAGCTAAACCATGGAAACTACGCACCTCAGAAACAGACTTTGGTACAGGCCAGTCTTTAATTGCCTTTACCTTCTCAATATCAACAGAAATGCCATGTGAAGAAACGACATACCCAAGAAAAACAACCTTATCAGTGCAGAATGTACATTTCTTAAAATTGGCATACAAACTTGCATTCCTCAAAACAGTAAGAACATTCCTAAGATGCTCAACATGCTCATGCTGGCTACTGTATATCAAAATATCATCAAAATAGACAACCACATACTTACCAATGAAATCACGTAAAACATGGTTCATTAAACGCATGAAAGTACTGGGTGCATTAGTCAAGCCAAAAGGCATAACTAACCACTCGTAGAGACCATGTTTAGTCTTGAATGCGGTTTTCCATTCATCACCTTCTCGCATACGAATTTGGTGATATCCGCTCTTTAAATCAATTTTAGAAAACAGGCATGCACCATGCAACTCATCAAGCATGTCATCTAGCCTAGGAATAGGATAGCGATACTTTACAGTGATTTTGTTGACGGCTCGACAGTCAACGCACATCCTCCACGTCCCATCTTTTTTTGGCACAAGCAGCACGGGCACGGCGCATGGACTCATGCTCTCTCTCACATAACCTTTCCTCATGAGCTCCTCAACTTGCCTTTGAAGCTCCTTCGTCTCCTCAGGATTACTTCTGTAGGCTGGACGGTTAGGAATGGTAGCTCCGGGGACAAGGTCAATCATATGCTCGATCCCACGAATCGGTGGTAATCCACTTGGGATCTCCGCAGGGAATACATCCTCGAACTCCTGCAACAATGAGACAACATCAGTAGGCAAAGTATCACGGAGTTCTGCATCAATAAAATAAGAATCTTTAAATAAGAGTAAAAGGATAGGAGACTTAGCAAGAAATGCAGTCTTCACATCTCGGGATTTGGCATAGCAGCTCACTGTTTTGCTTTCCTTGTTTTCCTTCTTTTCTTTCTTTTCGTTACCTTGCTTCCGTTGCTCTTCATGTTGCTCCTTTAGCCTTAATTGGTCCTCATAAATCTCCTTAGGGCTAAGGGGAGCAAGAGCGATCTTCTTGCCATCCATAGTAAAGGAGTAACGGTTAGTGTAACCGTCGTGGATGACTCTCCGATCATACTGCCACGGTCTACCCAGCAATAGGTGGCTAGCTCGCATGGGCACCACGTCACACAACACCTCATCGTGATACCTTCCAATACGAAACGGAACCAAGACTTGCTTCACCACGTTGACTTCACCACAGTCATTAATCCACTGCAACTTATATGGGTGGTGATGCTTGGTAGTGGGCAACTTTAACTTATCAACAAGGTATGTGCTAGCAACATTAGTACAACTCCCACCATCAATGATTACAGTACATACCTTGTCACTAATATGGCATCTCGTATGGAAGATGTTCTCGCGCTGTGCCTCATCCTCAAACTTCACATGAGTAGTAAGAGCACGCCTAGCAACAAGTGCTTCACCATGAGCAGCATACTCAACAACTTCTTCTTCGTCGACATCTTCTAACGCAGGCATCTCATCTTCTACACCGAGTTCAGAACCTTCACTCTCAACATCTCCATTCCCATGCATGATCATCACTCTACGGTTGGGACACTGTGAGGCAATATGTCCACGACCTAAACACTTGAAACATTTAATGTCACGTGTCCTGCTCTGGGATGCTTGGGCAGGTTCAGTCTTGGGCTTTGGAGGGCCCTCAGGCTTGGGCTTAGCAAAGCTCTCTGACTTATGCGTAGGCACAGGCTTATCATCCCTATGAAAGGTGTTAGATTTCCAAACAGGAACTGAACTAGAAGTAAAACGGGATGTACCTTTCCTTTTGAGTTGCCTTTCCACTTTGATGGCCACATGCAACATCTCCTCTAAATCCATGTAATGCTGCAACTCGACTACATTGGCAATCTCACGGTTTAAGCCTTGAAGAAAACGAGCCATAGTAGCTTCTGCATCCTCCTGGATATTGGCTCGGATCATGGTTATTTCCATCTCTTTGTAGTAATCCTCAACACTCTTTGAGCCCTGGGTAAGACCTTGGAGCTTCTGGTATAACTCCCTGTAGTAATGAGTAGGAACAAATCTCTTCCGCATGATGCGCTTCATCTCATCCCATGTAGACACTGGACGATCACCATATCTTCTTCTACTAGTGACTAACTGATCCCACCAAACCATAGCATACTCTGTGAACTCAATTGCTGCAAGTTTGACCTTCTTTTCCTCAGAGTAGTGGTGGCAGTCAAACACCATTTCAATCTTCCGTTCCCATTCCAAATATGCCTCAGGATCATTCTTGCCTTGGAAAGGAGGAATCTTCAATTTTATACTGCCAAGGTTTCCATCCATCTTCTCCTTGCCTCTATCACAGGCTCTATCAACTCGATCTCTATATCCATGGTACCTTCTATGATGTCTATCGATCCCAGACTCTTCGTTCGAATCATACCCAGCATTATCATCATACTCGTCAGTGGCAACAACCTTACTCTTTAGACGAGAAGTATCACCTTGCTGGATCTTTGCAAACCGAGCGTCATGTTGGTTCAACTTATCATGAATGTCATTGAATTTCACGTCCATCCGTTGGAACTGTTGTTGCATTGCCTGAAGCATGAATTCAATCTTTTTAAAGTCGGACTTATCACCTTCAGAAGACATTTTCAACAAAGATATCCTCACGTGTGTACACTCGTGTTTCACTCAAGTAATTTGGCTTTTCTCTACTAATGTTTCTCACACACTCCTGCCTTTTTCCCTTACTCTACCTTAACTCTATAGGGTCACAATCGCACTAGAGACTCAATCAAAGAATCAACCTCACAGAATCAACTAATTCACCAAGTATTGTCACCAAGATTTTTTTAGGGTTAAGAAATAAGTGGCGGCTAGGAACACACAAACAAACCAGAAAGTGGAACGAACAAAAGAAAAAAAAAATTTTTAAAAAATCGAAAAGTGAGTGACGCACGAACAAACCAGAAAATCGGAACTTGAGCTCTGGATACCAACTGATGCGCACGGACAGAAGAACTCGTAGGTTGGAGTTTGAAGGAACTGAAACGCAACTGGATAGAAGCAAAAGACGATGAAGGATACCTTATGAAACCTAGACCCAAAGCCTAAAGAGACTCGAACCCAAGGTATTGGACCTTGACCCTACGAATAAGAATTCGAGAACCTAAGGTATAGCAATGGTGGATGGTGAAGAAGGAGGCGCCACAAGGAAGAAGACCTTGATAAGCCTAGTTGAGAGGGAACCCAAGAGAAAGGCACACTCAATTTCTGAAAATTCAATTAACTGATCTGCTCTCCCATCAATGGCGTTTACAAGGTATTTATAATAATACCTAGCACTTAAGCCCATAAACAAGTGGGCTGGAATTAACACCAAACAGAAAATAAGACTAAACCCAAATTCATGCCTAAACCTAGTTACATAAAATAAATAGTTCAAGACACAACAAGACTCAAACGTGGGCTATCCAAACACTTAGCCCATCTTATTGTTAAGCTAAAATAAGATAGTAAACCATGCTCATGTCGTTTGGGCTTCCAAGCAAGTATAGATGTCTTGGGACTCTTCATGGAAGCTTCCTTGACACTTCAATGATGCCAGAGCTTGTTGCATGAATGAGGCCAGGGCTTGTTGCATTTTCTTAGCTCGAGCTCGGGTAATTGGACCTCCTTGGATGACCAATGGATCCTTAGCATCACGAACATCACGAGCAAGTGTATCTCCATCTGGATCTCCAGCATATTGCTTGTTCTGCAAGTTAGGAAAGTAGGATTCCTATTACTTGTGCTGCAAGTTATCTATTTGCCTATAAATAGTTATGTAACCCTTTGGGGAGAACACAATTGATTTTTGTAATAAAATTGAGAGACTTCTTCTCTTTGGTTCTCTTGAGAACTCTTGAACTTATCAAGGTCTTCCTTGTGGCGTTCTTCTACCTTCCACCAATATATACCATAGGTTCTTGCTTTTCTAAGCAACGGGTCTTGGTCCAATACCATAGGTTCTTGTGTTTCTACACAACGGGTCTTGGTTTTATCTCTAATTTTTGTTTTCTTTTGCTGCGTTTTTAAGTTGTTCTTGTTTTTCTTCAAGTGTTCTTCATGTTCTTCATTGAACCTCATCTTCTTTCGGTGAGGTTCATATCATTTGGCATCAGAGCTTAGGTTTAATTCGTGGGAGTTTCGTTTTTGTTTTTTTTTCTTTGTCTTCTTGTCGTGGACAAACCTTGATCTTAAATCCTTTTCCAAGTCACCACTAATATTGTTTGTCCCTCAAACCTATTGTCTTTACTTAGCCACCAAGTAAACCCTATCTTGTTCTTCAAGCAACCAAATCCCAAAGGTTTTCTTGCTCACCAAGAAACCTTCAAAAGCTCTACATTACATAAAGACTACTTGTTTCACAAGCCACCGTTCCCTCTCATTCCTTGCCACACATGCTGCTACCAAAACTAGCTTGTTTTTGTCAAAAAGTTGCCTTGTTCCCCAAGTAAACCTCTTCTTATTATTTAGACTTTTTTTTCTTCATTGTTCGTTTACTTTAGTAAAATATAAAAAAAAAAAAAAAGAGAAAAAAAAAGAAAAGAAAAAAAAAGAGAAAAGAAAAATCAATTCAAGAGGGGATTTATTACATCGTGTGTAGCAAGTGCAACATCAAAGGTAATTCGTGGAGGTGTGCTTCATCAAAATCTTGAGGTAGTCATTCTTTCTTGAGCTTTGAGATTTCTTATTTGCCTAATTTGAAAATTCATTGTTACCATTCTACCCTACTGCCTAAAATTACCTTTTTGACCCTACCACATAAGAGGACAAAACTACCCCACCTTTGGCTAAACCCTACCCTAATTAAACTCCCTAAAACACGCATATTTCCTTCAAGGTTTAGTTTCATTAGAGTCTTCTTAAGCCTTATTGAGTCTTGCAAAGTCTTGTTGAGTCTTCATTGTTTTGTTTTCCCTTGATTAAAATCTTGTGCTCAACTTGTTTATTGTTGGTTGATAGTTGAATTTCATAAGCTGATTTTTGATTGAGACTTGAGTTCAATGTAGAACCTATAGAGAAAAGTTGTGTGAGGGAAAAAAGGCAAGAGTGTGTGAGTAACATTAGTAGAGAAAAGCCATATTAAAATTGTGTGAAACACGAGTGTGAGTGATACATTCTTGTGTGTATTGAGTGTAAACACGTGAGGTCATACTTGTGAGGTCTGTTTCTTTTACTAACATTTCTTGCAGGTTACAATTATGTCTTCTAATAGTGAAAAGCTTGATTTGAGTAACATTGAGATCATGTTCCTAGCCATGCAGCAACAACTTTCGAGGATAGAGTCGAAGTTGATTAAATATGATAAGTTGGAGCAACATGAAGTTGCCCTAGCTAAGGATGATGAGGATAGTATGGAATCACCCATGGATGAAAAGGAATCTATAGCATGTCAAACTTTAAGTGTGCTACTGAAAGATGAGGATCAATTGAGATTAAAAGAGAGTGAGAAAAGAATAGTGAGTGAAGTCGAGGCTAAGCAAAAAGAGAAAACAATTGAGATTGAGTGTGATGCTTTAAGCATAGGTATCGAAGTTGTTTTAATGCAGGAGAAGCGCCCCATTGCTTTTTTCAGTGAGAACTTAAGTGGAGCTACCCTTAACTATCCCACGTATGATAAAGAGATGTATGCATTAGTGAGGGCCTTGGAAACATGGCAACACTATTTATGGCCCAAGGAATTTGTCATCCACACTGATCATGAGTCCTTGAAGCACTTGAAAGGACAAAGCAAGTTGAACAAGCATCATGCCAGGTGGATGGAGTTCATTGAAACATTTACATATGTGATCAAATATAAACAAGGTAAAGAAAATGTCATGGCTGATGCATTATCTCGAAGGTATACTCTAATCACTACTCTTAATGCAAAACTACTTGGATTTGAGTATATTAAAGACTTGTATGCTACTGATGAGGATTTTGAAAATGTGTTCATTGCATGTGAGAAAACTGGTTTTGGAAAGTTTTATAGGCATGATGGATTCTTATTTAGGGAAAATAGATTATGTGTGCCTAGGAGTTCTTTAAGAGAATTACTTGTTAAAGAAGCCCATAGTGGTGGATTAATGGGACATTTTGGAGTAAAGAAAACTTTAGATATATTGCATGATCACTTCTTTTGGCCTAACATGAAAAGAGATGTTGAAAAATTGTGTGAAAGATGTGTCACTTGTAAACAAGCTAAGTCTAGAGTTATGAATCATGGTCTTTATACTCCATTACCTATTCCTACTGCTCCTTGGACTGACATTGCTATGGACTTTGTTTTGGGGTTACCAAGAACAAAGAGAGGTAGAGATTCTGTTTTTGTTGTTGTTGACAGGTTCTCTAAGATGGCTCACTTCATTGCTTGTCACAAGACAGATGATGCAAGTAACATTGCCGATTTATTCTTCAAGGAAATTGTTCGTCTACATGGAGTTCCGAGGACCATTGTTTCTGACCGTGCTGTGAAGTTCCTTAGCTACTTCTGGAAAACATTATGGGGAAAGTTAGGAACAAAGCTATTGTTTTCAACTACTTGTCATCCACAAACCGATGGTCAAACTGAAGTAGTCAATCGTACTTTGTCTACTTTGTTGAGATCCATTATTCAAAAGAATTTGAAGAATTGGGAAGATTGTTTGCCTCATGTGGAGTTTGCTTACAATAGAAGTGTGCATTCTACTACTAGTTATTCTCCATTTGAAGTTGTCTATGGTTTTAATCCACTCACTCCATTGGATCTTTTACCACTACCTATTGAGGAGAGAGCTAGTTTGGATGGGGAAAAGAAAGCTGATTTTGTAAAGCAACTACATGAGAAGGTACGTCAAAACATTAAGAAGAGGACTGAGCAATATGCTACTCAAGCCAACAAGCATCGCAAGAAAGTTGTCTTTGAACCTGGTGATTGGGTTTGGGTACATATGCGTAATGAGAGATTTCCTGCTCAGCGTCGCTCCAAGTGGAAACCTCGAGGAGATGGACCATTCCAAGTGATTAAGAAGATCAATGACAATGCCTATAAGTTAGATCTTCCAGGTGAGTATAATGTTAGTGCTACATTTAATGTTTCTGATCTTTCTCCCTTTGATATTGATGTAGGTGATTCTGATTTGAGGACAAATCCTTTCGAGGAGAGGGGGAATGATGGAGATCCAAGCTCACAAAGCTCAAGTCATGTTCGTGATGATCGTGATCCTTTGAGTATCCATGGAGGTCCAATTACAAGAGCTAAATCAAAGATAATGCAACAAGCCTTGGCTGGTTTCATTGATATTGCTAGAGAGAAAGCCCAACAAAGCTTGAGCATGGAGGATGATAAAGTCTTCTACAACATGGTCCAAGCCCAAGTTCAACCTTCTTGAAGACACACAAGTATTGGGCCGAAATGCAAATTAGGCTAGATGCATATTTTATTTAGTTATGTATTATTGGGCTGAACATTATCTTAATTTAATTTAAGCCCAATTCTTTTTTAAATAATAGATTTTGTAAGACTTCTATTACTTGTTCTGCAAGTTAGGAGAGTAGGATTCCTATTGCTTGTTCTGCAAGTTAAGAAAGTAGGATTCCTATTACTTGTGCTGCAAGTTATCTATTTGCCTATAAATAGTTATGTAACCCTTTGGGGAGAACACAATTGATTTTAGTAATAAAATTGAGAGACTTCTTCTCTTTGGTTCTCTTGAGAACTCTTGAACTTATCAAGGTCTTCCTTGTGGCGTTCTTCTACCTTCCACCAATATATACCATAGGTTCTTGCTTTTCTAAGCAACGGGTCTTGGTCCAATACCATAGGTTCTTGTGTTTCTACACAACGGGTCTTGGTTTTATCTCTAATTTTTGTTTTCTTTTGCTGCGTTTTTAACTTGTTCTTGTTTTTCTTCAAGTGTTCTTCATGTTCTTCATTGAACCTCATCTTCTTTCGGTGAGGTTCATATCACAATCCTTGTAAGAATCGAGCCATAGTAGCTTCACTATCCTCTTCAATATTAGCTCTGATCATGATAATTTCCATTTCTTTATGATAATCCTCAACACTCTTAGAACCTTGAGCGAGACCTTGTTGATGGAGATCCAAGCTCACAAAGCTCAAGTCATGTTCGTGATGATCGTGATCCTTTGAGTATCCATAGAGGTCCAATTACAAGAGCTACATCAAAGATAATGCAACAAGCCTTGGCTGGTTTCATTGATATTGCTAGAGAGAAAGCCCAACAAAGTTTGAGCATGGAGGATGATAAAGTCTTCTACAACATGATCCAAGCCCAAGTTCAACCTTCTTGAAGACACAAGTATTGGGCCGAAATGCAAATTAGGCTAGATGCATATTTTGTTTAGTTAAGTATTATTGGGCTGAACATTGTCTTAATTTAATTTAAGCCCAATTCCTTTTTAAATAATAGATTTTGTAAGACTTCTATTACTTGTTCTGCAAGTTAGGAGAGTAGGATTCCTATTGCTTGTGCTGCAAGTTATCTATTTGCCTATAAATAGTTATGTAACCCTTTGGGGAGAACACAATTGATTTTAGTAATAAAATTGAGAGACTTCTTCTCTTTGGTTCTCTTGAGAACTCTTGAACTTATCAAGGTCTTCCTTGTGGCGTTCTTCTACCTTCCACCAATATATACCATAGGTTCTTGCTTTTCTAAGCAACGGGTCTTGGTCCAATACCATAGGTTCTTGTGTTTCTACACAACGGGTCTTGGTTTTATCTCTAATTTTTGTTTTCTTTTGCTGCGTTTTTAACTTGTTCTTGTTTTTCTTCAAGTGTTCTTCATGTTCTTCATTGAACCTCATCTTCTTTCGGAGAGGTCCATATCATTTGGTATCAGAGCTTAGGTTTAATTCGTGGGAGTTTCGTTTTTGTTTTTTTTTCTTTGTCTTCTTGTCGTGGACAAACCTTGATCTTGAATCCTTTTCCAAGCCACCACTAATATTGTTTGTCCCTCAAACCTATTGTCTTTGCTTAGCCACCAAGTAAACCCTATCTTGTTCTCCAAGCAACCAAATCCCAAAGGTTTTCTTGCTCACCAAGAAACTTTCAAAAGCTCTACATCACATAAAGACTACTTGTTTCACAAGCCACCGTTCCCTCTCATTCCTTGCCACACAAGATGCTACCAAAACTAGTTTGTTTTTGTCAAAAAGTTGCCTTGTTCCCCAAGTAAACCTCTTCTTATTATTTAGACTTTTTGTTTTTTTCTTAATTGTTCGTTTACTTTAGAAAAATATAAAAAAAAAGAAAAAAAAAGAAAAAAAAAGAAAAGAAAAAAAAAAGCGAAAAGAAAAAAATCAATTCAAGAGGGGATTTATTACATCGTGTGTAGCAAGTGCAACATCCAAGGCAATTTGTGGAGGTGTGCTTCATCAAAATCTTGAGGTAGTCATTCTTTCTTGAGCTTTGAGATTTCTTATTTGCCTAATTTGAAAATTCATTGTTACCATTCTACCCTACTGCCTAAAATTACCTTTTGACCCTACCACATAAAAGGACAAAACTACCCCACCTTTGGCTAAACCTTACCCTAATTAAACACTCATATTTTCTTCAAGGTTTAGTTTCATTGGAGTCTTCTTAGGTCTTATTGAGTCTTGCTAAGTCTTGTTGAGTATTCATTGTTTTGTTTTCCCTTGATTAAAATCTTGTGCTCATCTTGTTTATTGTTGGTTGATAGTTGAATTCCATAAGCTGATTTTTGATTGAGTCTTGAGTTCAATATAGAACCTATAGAGAAAAGTTGTGTGAGGGAAAAAGGCAAGAGTGTGTGAGTAACATTAGTAGAGAAAAGCCATATTAAAATTGTGTGAAAACACGAGTGTGAGTGTTACATTCTTGTGTGTATTGAGTGTAAACACGTGAGGTCATTCTTGTGAGGTCCTTTTCTTTTACTAACGTTTCTTGCAGGTTACAATCATGTCTTCTAATAGTGCACAGCTTGATTTGAGTAAGATTGAGATCATGTTCCTAGCCATGCAACAACAACTTTCGAGGATAGAGTCGAAGTTGGTTAAATATGATAAGTTGGAGCAACATGACGTTGCCCTAGCTAAGGTAAACCAAGATAATACTTCTTATGCCTGTGATAATGTTGCTCATAATAAGTTGGATAGCAACTACGAAGAAGATTTTGATGATGATTCTATGCTGCCATTAGAGGATGATGAGGATAGTATGGAATTACCCACGGATGAAAAGGAATCTATAGCATGTCAAACTTTAAGTGTGCTACTGAAAGATGAGGATCAATTGAGATTAAAAGAGAGTGAGAAAAGAATAGTGAGTGAAGCCGAGGCTAAGCAAAAAGAGAAAACAATTGAGATTGAGTGTGATGCTTTAAGCATAGGTATCGAAGTTGTTTTAATGCAGGAGAAGCGCCCTATTGCTTTTTTCAGTGAGAAGTTAAGTGGAGCTACCCTTAACTATCCCACATATGATAAAGAGATGTATGCATTAGTGAGGGCCTTGGAAACATGGCAACACTATTTATGGCCTAAGGAATTTGTCATCCACACTGATCATGAGTCCTTGAAGCACTTGAAAGGACAAAGCAAGTTGAACAAGCGTCATGCCAAGTGGATGGAGTTCATTGAAACATTTCCATATGTGATCAAATATAAACAAGGTAAAGAAAATGTCGTGGCTGATGCATTATCTCGAAGGTATACTCTAATCACTACTCTTAATGCAAAACTACTTGGATTTGAGTATATTAAAGACTTGTATGCTACTGATGAGGATTTTGAAAATGTGTTCATTGCATGTGAGAAAACTGGTTTTGGAAAGTTTTATAGGCATGATGGATTCTTATTTAGGGAAAATAGATTATGTGTGCCTAGGAGTTCTTTAAGAGAATTACTTGTTAGAGAAGCCCATAGTGGTGGATTAATGGGACATTTTGGAATAAAGAAAACTTTAGATATATTGCATGATCACTTCTTTTGGCCTAACATGAAAAGAGATGTTGAAAAATTGTGTGAAAGATGTGTCACTTGTAAACAAGCTAAGTCTAGAGTTATGAATCATGGTCTTTATACTCCATTACCTATTCCTACTGCTCCTTGGACTGACATTTCTATGGACTTTGTTTTGGGGTTACCAAGAACAAAGAGAGGTAGAGATTCTGTTTTTGTTGTTGTTGACAGGTTCTCCAAGATGGCTCACTTCATTGCTTGTCACAAGATAGATGATGCAAGTAACATTGCCGATTTATTCTTCAAGGAAATTGTTCGTCTACATGGAGTTCCGAGGACCATTGTTTCTGATCGTGATGTGAAGTTCCTTAGCTACTTTTGGAAAACATTATGGGGAAAGTTAGGAACAAAGCTATTGTTTTCAACTACTTGTCATCCACAAACCGATGGTCAAACTGAAGTAGTCAATCATACTTTGTCTACTTTGTTGAGATCCATTATTCAAAAGAATTTGAAGAATTGGGAAGATTGTTTGCCTCATATGGAGTTTGCTTACAATAGAAGTGTGCATTCTACTACTAGTTATTCTCCATTTGAAGTTGTCTATGGTTTTAATCCACTCACTCCATTGGATCTTTTACCACTACCTATTGAGGAGAGAGCTAGTTTGGATGGGGAAAAGAAAGCTGATTTTGTTAAGCAACTACATGAGAAGGTACGTCAAAACATTAAGAAGAGGACTGAGCAATATGCTACTCAAGCCAACAAGCATCGCAAGAAAGTTGTCTTTGAACCTGGTGATTGGGTTTGGTTACATATGCGTAAAGAGAGATTTCCTGCTCAGCGTCGCTCCAAGTTGCAACCTCGAGGAGATGGACCATTCCAAGTGATTAAGAAGATCAATGACAATGCTTATAAGTTAGATCTTCCAGGTGAGTATAATGTTAGTGCTACATTTAATGTTTCTGATCTTTCTCCCTTTGATATTGATGTAGGTGATTCTGATTTGAGGACAAATCCTTTCGAGGAGAGGGGGAATGATGGAGATCCAAGCTCACAAAGCTCAAGTCATGTTCGTGATGATCGTGATCCTTTGAGTATCCATAGAGGTCCAATTACAAGAGCTACATCAAAGATAATGCAACAAGCCTTGGCTGGTTTCATTGATATTGCTAGAGAGAAAGCCCAACAAAGTTTGAGCATGGAGGATGATAAAGTCTTCTACAACATGATCCAAGCCCAAGTTCAACCTTCTTGAAGACACAAGTATTGGGCCGAAATGCAAATTAGGCTAGATGCATATTTTGTTTAGTTAAGTATTATTGGGCTGAACATTGTCTTAATTTAATTTAAGCCCAATTCCTTTTTAAATAATAGATTTTGTAAGACTTCTAT
Organism: Heritiera littoralis; assembly: GCA_031772115.1. Classification (NCBI taxonomy): domain Eukaryota; kingdom Viridiplantae; phylum Streptophyta; class Magnoliopsida; order Malvales; family Malvaceae; genus Heritiera; species Heritiera littoralis. The sequence goes on along the minus strand of JAPDPK010000009.1, from coordinate 4,283,812 downwards.
TACTTGTTCTGCAAGTTAGGAGAGTAGGATTCCTATTGCTTGTGCTGCAAGTTATCTATTTGCCTATAAATAGTTATGTAACCCTTTGGGGAGAACACAATTGATTTTAGTAATAAAATTGAGAGACTTCTTCTCTTTGGTTCTCTTGAGAACTCTTGAACTTATCAAGGTCTTCCTTGTGGCGTTCTTCTACCTTCCACCAATATATACCATAGGTTCTTGCTTTTCTAAGCAACGGGTCTTGGTCCAATACCATAGGTTCTTGTGTTTCTACACAACGGGTCTTGGTTTTATCTCTAATTTTTGTTTTCTTTTGCTGCGTTTTTAACTTGTTCTTGTTTTTCTTCAAGTGTTCTTCATGTTCTTCATTGAACCTCATCTTCTTTCGGAGAGGTCCATATCACTTGTAACCTTTGATAAAGCTCTCTATAGTAATGATTAGGAACAAACCTTTTTCTCATAACACGTTTCATTTCATCCCATGTAACTATAGGTGGATCTCTATTCCTACGTCTACCAAGTATGAGTTGGTCCCACCAAATGATTGCATAATCTGTAAACTCTACAGTAGCAAGTTTCACCTTTTTTCTTCAGAATAGTTATGGCAATCAAAGACCATCTCCACTTTCTTTTCCCATTCTAAGTAAGCCTCAGGATCATTCTTACCTTGAAAGGAAGGAATCTTCAATTTGATACTCCCTAAATTTCCATCTATCCTATCATAATACCTATCTCTTTTATACCTATCTCCACGACCTCCTTTATTACCATGGTTACCTTTAACACTTCTACTAAACTCATCATCATCAAACTCATCATCAACTTTATCATCAAAGTCAGTATTCACCACATTGCCATTCTCATGAGAAGTATCACCTTGCTTTACCTTAGCTAGGACAGCTTCATGTTCCTCCAACTTATCATGAATATTATTAAACCTCAACTCTATCCTTGAAAATTGTTGTTGCATAGCTTGGAACATGAACTCAATCTTACTCAAATCAGGCTTTTCACCATTAGAAGACATGATTTTATCCTGCAAGAAACGTTAGTAAAAGAAAAGGACCTCACAAGTATGACCTCACGTGTTTACACTCAATACACACAAGAATGTAACACTCACACTCGTGTTTCACACAATTTTAATATGGCCTTTCTCTACTAATGTTACTCACACACTCTTGCCTTTTTTCCTCACACAACTTTCTCTATATGTTCTATGTTGAACTCAAGACTCAATCAAAAATCAGCTAAAGGAATTCAACTATCAACCAACAATAAACAAGCTGAGCACAAGATTTTAATCAAAGGAAAGCAAAACAATAAAGACTCAACAAGACTTTGCAAGACTCAATAAGGCTTAAGAAGACTCTAATGAAACTAAACCTTGAAGGAAATATGCGTGTTTTTGGGTGTTTAATTAGGGTAGGGTTAGCCAAAGGTGGGGTAGTTTTGTCCTTTTATATGGTAGGGTCAAAAAGGTAATTTTAGGCAGTAGGGTAGAATGGTAACAATGAATTTTCCAATTAGGCAAATAAGAAATCTCAAAGCTCAAGAAAGAATGACTACCTCAAGATTTTGATGAAGCACACCTCCACGAATTGCCTTTGATGTTGCACTTGCTACACACGATGTAAAAAATCCCCTCTTGAATTGATTTTTTTTCTTTTCTCTTTTTTTTCTTTTCTTTTTTTTCTCTTTTTTTCTTTTTTTTTATTTTACTAACGTAAACGAACAATGAAGAAAAAACAAAAAGTCTAAATAATAAGAAGAGGTTTACTTGGGGAACAAGTCAACTTTTGACAAAAAGAAGCTAGTTTTGGTAGTAGCTTGTGTGGCAAGGAACAAGAGGGAACGGTGGCTTGTGAAACAAGTAGTCTTTATGTGATGTAGAGCTTTTGAAGGTTTCTTGGTGAGCAAGAAAACCTTTGGGATTTGGTTACTTGGAGAACAAGATAGGGTTTACTTGGTGGCCAAGTAAAGGTAGGTTATTTTAATGAAGACAATAGGTTTGAGGGACAAACAATACTAGTGGTGGCTTGGAAAAGGATTCAAGATTAAGGTTTGTCCAAGACAAGAAGACAACGAAAAAAACAAAAACGAGACTCCCACGAATTGAACCTAAGCTCTGATGCCAAATGATATGGACCTCACTGAAAAAAGATGAGGTTCAATGAAAAAGACGAAGAATACTTGAAGAAAAACAATAACAAGTTAAAAACGCAGCAAAGAAAAAACAAAAATTAGAAGTAAAACCAAGACCCGTTGTGTAGAAACACAAGAACCTATGGTATTGGACCAAGACCCGTTGCTTAGAAAAGCAAGAACCTATGGTATATATTGGTGGAAGGTAGAAGAACGCCACAAGGAAGACCTTGATAAGTTCAAGAGTTCTCAAGAGAACCAAAGAGAAGAAGTCTCTCAATTTTATTACTAAAATCAATTGTATTCTCCCCAAAGGGTTACATAACTATTTATAGGCAACTAGCTAACTTGCAGCACAAGTAATAGGAATCCTACTTTCCTAACTTGCAGAATAGGAAATAGCAAACTTGCAGAACAAGCAATAGGAATCCTACTCTCCTAACTTGCAGAACAAGTAATAGAAGTCCTTCCAAATATATTATTTAAAAAGGAATTGGGCTTAAATTAAATTAAGACAATGTTTAGCCCAATAATACTTAATAAAATATGCATCCAGCCTAATTGCATTTCGGCCCAATACTTGTGTGTGTGTCTTCAAGAAGGTTGAACTTTGGCTTGGATCATGTTGTAGAAGACTTTATCATCCTCCATGCTCAAGCTTTGTTGGGCTTTCTCTCTAACAATATTAATGAAACCAGCCAAGGCTTGTTGCATTATCTTTGATTTAGCTCTTGTAATTGGACCTCCATGGATGCTCAAAGGATCACGATCATCACAAACTTGACTTAAGTTTTGTGAGCTTGAGTCTCCATTAGGTCGATCCCACAGAGATTGTTTTAATTCAAGTTAATTATTTAAATTAAATACCTAACTATTATTTAGAAAGAGAAAAGAGATTTGGGAGAGGGGTTTCAATTAAACTATAATAACTAAGAAAATAATCAGAAAAATAAACAAGTAAATAAATTAGAAAATATGAAATTTGATGAGTGTCGTCAGTCACCAAAAATAAAACTTCCTAACTCTACTATGTAGATAGCGGAGTAAGGGTCGAACCCACAGAGACTGAATTATTTAAGTTAATTATTAAAAATCTAATCTTAAGTTTTACAGAAAGAAGAAATTTTGGGGTTTTAGAGTTTTGTAAGCTATGCCTAAAAGAGAGAAAGCAAGGATTATTAAATATCAAAAACAAATATGAAAAAGCTTCAGTTACAAGGTAATTAATTATTCTTGGATTTAGAAGTTGATCATTGATTACAAAATATTATTGTCAATTAAATAGTCAACCGTAGCATAACAACAAGCTCTGTTACACCATCTTCCCTTACTGAGTCGTTAGTTAAAACAAGCTCTTTAACTAATCTCTAACTACTTAACCTACCTAGAACAAGCTCTCTAGATATAAGTTGTAGCAGCATTAACAACTAGAAAGATATGGGTTGACATTAGATAACAAACACATAAGCTCGGTTCATTTAATCTAAACCTTAATTCTCCTCCATCCCTAGTGATTAACTCCATAAGCAATTACGGACTTATGTTTTTAATCTGGCAGTAGATTATTTAATTAAATTAAATAGTGGGCCCTACTATCTAATCAAGCAAATAATCATGCAAATGTGCTCAGAGAATCTTGGATACTTAATCAACAATTATATTATAAGCTCAAAATCTCACAACATTCTTTTTCCCAAGAACAATGAATTTACCTCATAACTGAATAAGAAAACTACTCACTAGACATATTCAAGATCATAAAATTCAAGTTATATATTATAAAGATTACAAATATCATGCAAGAAACAATCAAAGATGCAATCTTTAATAATATAAATCAGAATTACTAATCAAGATTATAAACTAGTAAGCACAAGAACACACAAACAATATTAATTTAAATAAAGAAAACAAAATCAGAATTAAAAATAATAAAGAAATCAGCAACTAATTAAAAATAAAGAAAAAAATAAAATTTTATTAAAAACCCTAAAGAAAATCCTACAAGACTAAAAGAGGGAAGAGGGAAGAGGGATGTGAGAGATAAGAGAGATGCTGTTTATGAGAGCCTTGTGCTCTTTATATAGGCCTAAGGAAGAGTTTAAAAGACTTTCCTAAGCAATGTGGGATTCAGATAAGAGTTTACTTGGGAAACAAGTAATTTGACTAATCAAACTCTTACCTTTATCTCATCATCTTTTTACAATTACTTTCTAAGTAAAATTCCTAAGGCCTATTTTTATTAATTAATTACAGATCTAAGACATAATAAAATTAAGAAATTATCTTGTCTCAACAAAATCTTGTCTTGAACTTGCTTAGTTGGAATTTCTTCTCAATCTCGTTTTTCTGCCCAGAATTTCGTACTGATTTTGTCCAGACGTTTGACCAACCAAACGAACTCCAATTTTTTCGATCTTGTGCATTCTGGAAACCTTGAGAAGTTCTCTACAACTTCCATGAAGGCCACTTCTTGAGATCAGGTCGTTAAATTGGTCAAAAACGTCAATCTTTCAAGCTGGACAGAAAATACTGCACTTTGCTCTTTTTAGCTTCTTTTTATTCCAACTTTGATATTTAATACCTAAAACATAAAATAAACATTAGTAAGCTCTTTTAGGCATAAAACATCAATAAAGAAAATATATTAGCACATATAAAATTTGCAAAATATCATCTTATCAAAATATCACAAAACTTTAGTTACAAGGTAATTAATTATTCTTGGGATATGATGCTGATCATTGATTATTTAAGATCATTATCAATTAAGTAGTCAACTGTAGTGTAATTCCCAAACGTCCAATTACACCTATCTTTCCTTAATGTGTTGTTAATTAAAGGCTCAGCGTCTTAATTAATCTCTAACTATCAAAATTTACCTATGCTCATCACTATAGATTAAGTTTTAATAGCAGCATTAATATCTAGAAAGATTTGAGTCAACATTAAGTAACAAACTCACTCAGCGCGGTTTATTTAACTTAAACCTTAATTCTCCTAGATCCCTAATGATTAAATTCACAAGCTATTCGGACTTATGTTTTTAATATGGCTGTAGATTATTTAATTTAACTAAATAGTAGGCCTCCTATCTAATCAAACAAACAATCATGCAAATGTGCTCAAAGAATCTTGGATACTTAATCAACAATTATATTATAAGTGTAAAATCTCACAACATACTTTTTCCAAGAACAATTAATTTACCTTATAACTGAACAAAAAATCTACTCACTAGACATATTCAAGATCATAAAATTCAAGTTATATATTATAAAGATTACAAATATCATTCAAGAAACAATCAAAGCAGCAATCTTTAATAATATAAAATCAGAATTACTAATCAAGATTATTAACTAGCAAGCAAGAACACACAAACAATATTAATTTAAATAAAGAAAACAAAATCAGAATTAAAACTAATAAAGAAATTAGCAACTAATTAAAAATAAAGAAAAAAAATAAAATTTTATTAAAAACCCTAAAAAAAATCCTACAAGACTAAAAGAGAAGAGGGATGTAAGGGTATGTTGTTTATGAGAGCCTTGCGCTCTTTATATAAGCCTAAGGAAGAGTTTAAAAGACTTTCCTAAGCAATGTGGGATTAAGATAAGAGTTTACTTGGGAAACAAGTAATTTGACTAGTTAAACTCTTACCTTTATCTCATCATCCTTTTACAATTATTTTCTAAGTAAAATTCCTAAGGCCTATTTTTATTAATTAATTACAGATCTAAGACATAATAAAATTAAGAAATTATCTTGTCTCAAAAAAATCTGGTCTTGAACTTGCTTTGTTGGAATTTCTTCTCAATCTCGTTTTTCTTTTTTTTTTTTTCTTTTTTTTTTTTTTTTTTTTTTTTGCCCAGAATTTTGTACTGATTTTGTCCATACGTTTTAACCCATCAAACGAACTCTGATTTGTGCAATCTTGTACATTTTGGAAACATTGAGAAGTCCTCTATAACTTACATGAAGGTCACTTCTTGAGATCAGGTCATTAAATTGGTCAAAAACGTCAATCTTTTAAACTGGACAGAAAATACTGCACTTTGCTCCTTTTAGCTCCTTTTAATTCCAACTTTGATATTTAATACCTAAAACATAAAATAAATATTAGTAAGCTCTTTTAGGCATAAAACATCAATATAGAGAATATATTAGCACGTTAAATTCACAAAATATCATCCTATCATAAACCCTTCACAACACAAGTATATTCTATTACTTTCAAATAATTAAATCAGCAAACATACTTTTGTATTAAGTATTGGCAAAATTTACAACATAACTAACAGGAGAAGAGAAGATCACACTCTTAGCATGACAATCTAGCATCACATGATTCTTAGCTAACTAATCCATTCCTAATATAACATCAAATCCATACATATTCAGTAGGATTAGGCTAGCTATTGATTCTCTTTCTCCTACCCGTAGCTCACAACTATGATACACTATGTCTGTTATTTGGGATTCCCTAAAGGGAGTACTTATTTGCATTAATTGTCCTAAATACTCAGGCTCAACAAGTAATCTCATAGCAATTGCAGGTGACACAAAAGAGTGTGTAAAGCCTAGATCAAATAAAACAAGGACATATTTATCATTAAGGTAAATCTTACCTTGAATCATCTTAGATGAAGCATCAGCGACTCCTTATCAGTAGCAAACACCGGACCCTGAGTCACAGTTGCCTTTCCTTTCTCTGCCGCTGTGGCCTTACGCTGGGGCTGGGTGGTCTTAGGTTGTACTTGAGGGGTCTTCTCTAACTCTTCAGGCACCCTCTGATTTATCTTGGGACAATCCTTAATCCGATGTTCCTACTCACCACACCAATAACAAGCCCTACTTGCAAACCGACAGGACTGCGACCCATGGAATTTCCCGCAATGCTCTCACCTTAGCATTGTACTCCTCGGTGAGCTAGCGATACTACCGGCTGGATGTTGGGATCTCTCATCATTTATCTTGATCCTGGTTGGTCTAGGAGTTCCTGTACCATAATCATCATAACTCCTTATTTAGCATAATTCCATATAACCATTTAATGAAGACAAAGGTCATTTTCTTATAGTTTATTTGCTTACCTATTGAGGCTCTGTCATAAGGCCTATTTCTCCTAGATGGATATCTATCACTCGAGACTCTCTCATCTGACTTCCGCTTCATCAGTTCTTTACCTTTATTCATAGCTCGGAAGTCAGCCTGATGAAACTCATAGTCCTGCTCACACAGTTAAGCCCTATGAACTGCCTCTCCATAGCTAGTGATATCCATAGGGAATAATTTAGACCTGATGGATGGTCTCAATCCCTCCATGAACCGGTAGGTCTTATGCTCTTCTCTCCTCAACACTTCTGGATCAAATCTGTTCAGTGTAATGAACTTTGACTCGTATTGGCTAACTATCATATTTCCTTGAGTCAAGTTCAGAAATTCAACTTGCAATCTCCTCTGAGCAGTACGTGGGACATATTGTTCATTGAAGGCTTCCACAAATATATCCCACGTTACTTTAAAATGTCTAGCCTCTAACACTGTTTGAGTGGCCTGCCACCAGGGTTCTGCCTCATCCACTAATAAATAGGCAACCAATCCTACTTTCCCTTTCTCGGTACAAGTCATGTACCCGAATGACTTAGTGACTGCTTTCATCCAATTCTCTGAGGCCAACGGATCACTGTCCCCCTTAAACTTAGGCGGATCCAACTTCTTAAACTCCTTGATCAATGTCACACTACAATAAGTTGTGGGATCCCACCTCTCATTAGCTGGGGCTAGTGGGGGTTGCGCCGTAAGAGTAGGAGGTACGGTAGATGGAGCTGTTGGTACACTCGTGGCCACATTCTGGAAGTTCGACATAAATTGTGTGAACATTGCGGTCATATTCTCCATGTGTTTCTCCATTTTCGCTAGCCTAGTATTCGGGCTATGTGGTGGAGATGGAGGAGAAGACTATGTTGGGGCCGGTTCATCACGACCCCGTCCTCGTCCTCGTCTAGTACCCCTCCTTCGAGTACTCATTCTGTTAATATCACCATCATATAACAAGGTTTAGTATAACTTTAAACAATTATACTACACATAATTATGTAGACTAGTACAGTACATTGGGGAAATACTCTAATTCAAGCTTATTGACATTGACAAACTTAAGTCAAATCAGCTCAGATACCAATCTGTGACATCCTCGTCACTATCCAAATAACAAATAACTTCTTTCATTCACATAACAAGTATTAGACTACTTTATCAATATCAATCTTCCTTCTTCTTCAATACTTTAGGCATTATTATCAAAGTATAATATCTATTTTCACAGGCATAAAATTTTAATATATAAACATGTGTCACATACATCAGGATCTCAAATATTTACATAACCTATTTTCCCAAATATACACTAATGTGATATTGTACTGTACAATAGCTGAAGTACACGGCCAATTAAGTATACCTTCAAAAGAACCTCACAAGGAGCTCCTCTATCTGGAGCGGGATTTACTTCAAGTAATCTGTATAAAAAATGTTTGTAAAGGAGTGAGTTTACACTCAGTAAGAAACTTATGTAAAAGAGCGTACTATATCACTATATGCAGTTTTTTCTGCTTGGCTCTATAATGTCATGTAAAACCATTATAAAGCGTATGCCATATAAATCTTTTGCAAATATCAAATAAAGTAAATCATCTCTTTCAAATATTTCCACGGATCTCAAATCATGTGAAATCATATATGCAAATACAAATACTTTCAAATAGATGGAAGACAATTAATTTCCAATAGAATTCATGCACCAAGTAATTCTCGTAATAGATAAGCAATTATATCCCGTAAGGGATAATCCATAAGAGATCTCAAAAGGATACCACAAATATATCCCGTAAGGGATAATCTTGGGAGATATCAAATAAATGGCGTACCCACGTATGGGCCAGGGATCCTCCCCAAAGCCAAACGAGTAAAAGACGTATGGCCATTGTCTATAGACCACAGTGCTCACTAGTCAGGTGCCTTACTACGGGTCTGAGAGCTAGACTAGAGCTCCTCAGTCAAGTATAAGTACAAATAATGTGCATGCTTTTTCAAGAGATTCATAGTCTGCAAGACGTTATTCATATAACCTTTGGCAAATACCATTATCCTTTCTTGAAATAGGTTTACAAAACCTTCTTTTCAAATGGGCAGTCGACTAGTCTTTAGGGCAATCGGCTGCTATACCACATTTTGCTTTATTGAATTTCTTTGCCGATAAAAGTAGTCGACTGTCCCATATAGCAGTCGACTGGTTTGAAACAGAATACATTTTGGAAAAATGGCAGTCGACTGGCTTACATAGCAGTCGTCTGGTTTGCCTCGATTTTTAGAAATTTACGCTTTGGTTGTCTCTAGGCAGCTGGCTGCTTCTAGCCTAATTAGTACTAGGAGTAGGACCCGAAATGTGAAATCCCCAATTTCATGAAATTCCTCCACAATTTAAAGTATTTTGTCACATCCCGATTTTCACTTAATCCTTACGGAAGCCTAAATTTGCGGGCTAATTTTTTTCTATTTCTTAATTCATTGTTTGTAGGTGACTGTGTAAGCTATCATTTGATTTAAGTGATCCTTGATCACTACGGTCCCATTTCTATTTCTCTTTAATTGATTCAATTATGGTATTCGTCTTAAACCATCAAGTACTAATGATTTATATATACTTTATCATTGCACTTATCAACGCGAACACCATCTTGAACAACCATCAAACCATTTCATCCTGATAGTAAAATAACATAGCTACATCTCGGACTTTGTACACGCAACCAACAAAATATAAGTAAATACACCGTGCCAAACTCAATCTGTGTCTATCTAGTGTGCTGGAAGCCATATACCTGAAACTACACTTGCGAATCACTCCCGACGAGCTTTTCGAGTCAAAGCATTATGATAATGATCATCAATCTGAAAGGGAGGGAAAGAAGAGGGGAGTGAGTCATAAACTCAGTAAATAACTATAGAAGCAACCTAAAAATCATAACCTGCATCTCTCAGTTTTCAAAACTCATAAATCATACACATCCGGTAAATCAATTTCGATATGCTGCAGTATAAAACATGACTGCATTTTAAAACATAAAGAATAGCAGTCTGATAAACAGATTTAAATCTCATTTCAAACATTGATAAATCAGATCCGATATGCTGCATTGTAAGACATGTTCTCAAATCATAAGGCAAAAGCCAATCATCAATCGTCAAAGCATCATCATAAATCATACTGTCCAATCGATAAAACAGATCGTAGTACCAAGAGATAAGGCATAGCATCATCAAGATACTTAGAGCTAACACAATAACGATCTACGGTAGCTAACTGTAGCAATCTCCCAAAAAGGGAAGTTGCCTATGCATAGACCAATCAACCCCGATTCATTGATCAGATGACACCGGGACTTGTCCGAACGTAATATACGATACAAGCCAATCGTTCCCGAGAGCTAGTCATCGAGACACAGTGCTCTAAGTCAATTAAGAACGCCTACACAATTCTCGAGGTACAGTGCCCTATGGTCTCAATACCTCGGGTCTAAAATAGTGTCCAATATCAATCTTATCAAATCAGCCTTCCAAGACTTCGTATCAAAGTCGTAGTGCATAAATATGAAGCAAACAATCATGGGCTCACTAAGCTTTTAAAGCACTTTAAGTTATAAAACAAAATCAGAAAACCGTATCAAACCAAAAGCTTAGTTCAATTTGGAAACTCAAAAGTGTCATCATATTAAAGCAATAATACATAAAACCAAACAAAGATTTGGCGAGCCTACAACATGCTTATAAAACATTTTCAGAAAGCTAAACCAATCAGTCAAGGATAGGCCCAATATGAAGCATTTTCAATATGCGTCAAAGTCGATTTCATATGCAGCATTTCATTTCATTTCCATACCAAATCAGAATTTAAAACATCGTATGATGATTTGGATGCAAGGTAGTTGCTTAGGGTTACTACAGTGCTTCCTTATCTTACAGATTCAATCCTCCCTGGCCTATCAAGTTCCACACAAGCTATGTAAGCTCTTAGTCAATTTCAGTCCTTAGCATCACCCTCTACATACACAAGGTGGATCGGGTTACTCATTGATTTTCTGACCTTTAGTCATTGTGCTAGCCTTAAGTATAAATTTCAGAATCTAATTGTCAAGCCATAAATTATATATTACTTCTAACTCAGTTCTCTATTCGAAAGTATAAGGCTTACTTCTTAATTCATCCTACGCCATTTTCAATAATTTTTCAAACTTTGATCCAAATCTGGCACATTAGGTAGGATAGTTTTCTGACCTGTGTTCATTAAAATTTATATTACTAATTATAGGGATCTGTAATTTGTACAAACCCAAAACCATATCAATCTTGACTCATTTACCTTTCCTAAAATGTAAAGTTTGCAATCAAACTCCATCTGAATTATTTTCTAGGAATTTTGAAGTTGACACTAGGCTGTTTGTACCCTCCAGTGAGTATCCTGCATTTATATATACATATCCTAAGTTACATAATTCCAAATCCACAAATTCCAGAATTAGATGAAAGCTAACTCATTTTCCTATCTAGAAATGTAAGGTTCATGGTTTAATTCCTCCTAGATCAACATCAGCAATTTTCCAAAGTTGCGTTATGTTCCAGCAGTTTTCAAGCACAGTATTACACTGACCTACTTGCACAAAATACTTCATATTTAATTATAGGTATATCTAATTGGTACAAACCCAGAACCATCACAATCCTAACTTAATTACCTTTCTAGAAATGTAAGGCTTGCAACCTAATTCAATTTAGGCTATTTTCTACAATTTTTCAAAGTTAGAACCATAATTCACGTTTTTGGACAAAGTACCCTGCACTCATTTGTACATATCTCAAGTTATAGAAATCCAAATCAAGAAATTCCAAAACCAAATTTCTCCTAACTTAAAAGGCTATTTACCATAGTTTTTCCAGAATTTTTCTCCTTGTATAACAATTAAACTGATCATTTTAATTACAACCCAAAAGCAAAACATCAATTCCAGATTTGAACATCAAGCTGGAATTCAATTAATCCTTCATCCATACAACAGCCATTTGATTTAGTTCATCACAATTTCATTTTCATGCATAATAATCAAATATTATAAGGTTAGAACCTTACCCCTTAAATTGAGCAAAGTCGAAAGCCCTTCTTATTTAGCTTGGATCTTTGCTGTTTTGTAGCTGCTATGGATTCTAAATGCAGCCCCTCTTCTTTCGTTCTCAGCCTTGTATTTTGTGTTTCGAAAAAGCCTCTACTTGCTGTACCAAGAAACCAATCTTTTTTCACTTACACAGCCTACACAAATAGCCACAAAGTTAGATTTAATCTTACCTCTTTCAATCTTCAAAACAATGCATCTATTGGCTCTTGTTTAAGTCCTAAATTCAGCCCTTAATGACCCATAAGAGCAGCACGTGAGCTGCCATGAAGACCACATTACAGCCCTCTTCTCGGATTGCATTGCTTCGGCCAAAAATGATCCTTGTTCATGCCTTCAAAGCTACCCTATAATGCCCTACAGCCTCCTTGTTTTCTCAACTCTAACCTTACGAATATTTTCTATTCACTTAGTATATTCATCAAACACATTCCATACATTAAGAATCCATCATTATCATCTACTTCACATCATGGCCAAATGGCCCTTGTCATGCCACACACATGAATTTGAAAAACTATCACCATGGCCAAGTTCTACTCATCATTTGCTACCTAATTCAACCCAACAAGCATTGAAATCACCACAATTCCTTTTTGTCCTCTTCATGGCTGAAACCCTCACTTGTCACAGCCCGTGACCCTATTTTTCACCTTATTCTATACATCTTATATGGTTGGGCTGTCTGCGATACTTTACTTTTTCTTTTACATATAAATAATTTCATATTAAATGATAATATGAATTACATCCCCTATCTTACTTCATAAGAAAGTAGTACTGTGAATATGTCTAAATACAGAAAATAAATGATCATACCTCATGTCATAAGTTGAGCTGTCGCATCGTCCCCAAATGCGCAGCCGAAATCCTTTAAGTGTTAGAATCTCAATCTTCGAAAACCTGAAATGTTAAAATTAAGGGGTGAGCAAACCACGGCTCAGTAAAGGAATTATATGCATACTTGATATTCAGCTTCCTATATGCTGAAAATCTTTTTCATTTTTCCTATGGGCTCTAGGCACACATGTAGGAAGGATACTACAGTCGGCTAGGGATCCGGATCGAGTAAGGTAGGTATTTTGAAATACCTATCTTAGCCCGGAACCTAGAAGCAACTGTAGAGAGTAATTTTCATTTTACATTTGGAATTTAAATCCCTTTTTCTTTTTATTTCATAACCTTTTCATATTCTTTTCAAAATAATGCTTTTATGAAATAAAACATTTAAATAAAATAACTAATATTCATATTTTCTGTGAAAAGAATATTAGTTATATCATCATCATTTTCCAATAAAACTCATTTCATGTTTTACTATACAGTCATATTAGTACAGTACTTTAAAATAGCAAAATAAGCTATTAAACCCTTTTTCGCGTAACATATAAATCATTTAAATCTAATATTCAATTTAAAATTTAAATAAGAATATTAGATTTAATTTCCTCCTTTTTGCTTTTGAAAACATGTCACATGTTCATATTACCTATCATTTGAAAATCATCTTGTAGTACTAAAAATAGTACTGAATAAGCATTTTATAAAAATGCTATAAATCATTTCATTTCATGTATCACATATCATGTAAAACCTTTACATTTCACGTATCACATATCATGTAAAACCTTTACATTTCACATATCACATATCATGTAAAACATTTTCATTTAAAACATATCATATATGGAGAGAGTGGCAACCACCGAGTCTTATCATGCAATAATACTCGAAGGTATGAAAAAATCATGTCAGACCTATGGCCATAGTCTATAATTGTCCTCGGTGAATCACTGATCAGGTGTCGGCCTGGACTACATATCACATATCACATGTTACATATCACATATCACGTATTACATATCACATGTCGGCATGATAAAGGGGTCAACTTGTCTCAAAACCATGTTTTTATCGTAGAAATAACCTTTATGAAATTTATAAAATATATAATTTCATACTTTAAAATCATAAAGGTTATAAAACCATTTAATGAATATTTAAGAAATATTTATGAAACTATTCATAAACATATTCACTTTACTCCTTTTCATTTTTCTTCTCGTATTACGTGTAATTTACATATTAAGAGAATTTTCGGTGATTTCATTATCACCATTCTCGAAAACATGAATATTTTAAAATCACTTCCATTTTATTCATGTTTTTGTGAAAAATATTCATTTTCTCGATTTTCGTGATTGAAAATCATTTCTCGTGAAATAAAATCATTTATAATGATCTTATGAAATTTTTTAGAAATTTTCGATAATTTTTCGACAGTATAATGGCTGCCGATTGGCTAGCCTCCTGCACGGAAAATACAGTTTAAAATCCAGCCAGTGCATCACCACAAATTTCCAACCAATCATTCATCGCAATATTTTCATAAAATATTTCATAATTAAAATCATGCAGACTGAATATCCTTACAGTGTTGCACATGCATCCCTTACCTTTTCCGGGTCGGCGAATTCCTCTTACCGGTCGCGCCCATACTCCATCTCTTCCGATTCCTCATCTCGATCGCCGAGAATAATTTCAATTCCTGAGATTCTTGAGTTCCCGAGAATTTTTCGAATTCCCAAAAATTTTCCTTTTTCTCTCTCTCTTTCTTTTCTTCCTCTTTTCTTTCTTCCTTTTTCTCTTTTCTTTTCTTTCTCTTTCTTTTCTTTTTTCTTTTTCTTTTTCTTTTTCCTTTTTCTTTTCGTTTTTCCCGTTGGCCGATTCAGCCTTCTTCATCGGCGGCCGGTTCTCCAGCGGTTCACAGGCTCCTCAGCTGGTCGACAGCATGGCGAAGCTATCGGTGCCCTTCGTTTGCCTTAGATCGGCGACACGGCGGCGGATCGACTCGATTTAGCTTCGGTTTCTTTCGCCTCTTCGCCGGCCTTCCTCTGCCGTTCACCGCGCCTCGGATGGCCTCCATCGTCTTCCTCTCCCTCCGACAGTGCTTCGGTGGCAGTGGCGGTGCCTGGATCGACCAGCACCGCAGTCTGTCATTTTTCCTTTTTCTTTTCGGCTTCGCTGGTTCCTGCTTCGATGCTCTTCTTTCATTCTGTTTATCTCTTCCGTTTTTCCTTTCCCGGCGTCAGCGTCGGCATTGGCTTCCTCTCCTCGGCTCGCCGGCAACCGCCTCCCCCTTCTCTCTTTCCTCTGGTGGTGCCGGCAGCTTCTCCTTTTGTCTTCTCCAAAACAAAAACAACAGGGGTCGGGTAGATCCCGACCCTGTTTCTGTTTTTTTTTATACTTTTATATAATTATAAATATACTTAATAATATATATATTTTATTTTAACAATATATATATTTACACTTCACTAAAATTTAATCTTTATATTTCATATGTATATTATTTATATTTATTTATATACATAATTGTATATAAAAATATACACATTTATTTATTTAATATAAAATAGTATATATTCATTTATAATATATATATATATATATATATATACTATATTTCAAATACATACATATGTATTTATATAAAAATATCTGCAAATATATTTATATAATCTCATTATATAAATATATTCTTATACGCATTTTATTTCATTAAATTTGGATTTCTTAATATCCCATTATTTTCTCCTTTTTCTCATTTAATTTGAATTTCCATTCATCCAAATTAAATTCCTCAAATTTATCCAAATTAATTTTCTCCACTTCTTCACTTCATCAATTACGGAAATTCCAACAGTATTCCCCTATCATGAATAATTTATTTATTTACTTTAATTTATTTATTTCCTCTTATCTATTTTCTTTAATACTAATTTCCCAAAATAGAAAATTTGAGGTTATCACATTCTCCCCACCTTAAGAAATTCGGTCATCCAAATTTAACTTAATTTATAAGGTGGTAGTGTTCTGTATACTCATCATTCTTGACCTTTTGATCATCTTCCATATTATACTGCCAGTATACCTTTAAGATTAAAATCACCTTTTGCACCATTATATATCATTACTCATCATATATTTATACTCCCTTAAATTTCTTATCAATTGGGAGTTATCCATTTTCCACTCCTTTTCATATCACATATGATTCATATTGTTCCTCATTCATCTTTCTTATTTGGTGCCAAGTCGATATAGTTTGGTACTGTCATTTAAACAGGTTAATCAATTGTATGTAATTGTCCAGTAGCTTTCACATCTCATGCATCCGCTCTCTCAACATATTATCGAGCGTTTCCATTCTACGCTCAGATATTTACATCATGTACGGAGCGGTGCTGTCTATAAATTTGGAATCTCAGAGCCTTTTGCTATTTCCCATAACATATAGCTACTCAGAGATTTCGATCACATATATTGCTCACTAGAACTTCACTTACCTTCTCATCATCTTTTATAATTATATTTTGACTATGGCACTAAAGAATCTAAGAGTTTGATAATGGAAAAGTGATTTCATTAGACTATCAGTCTATAATCACTTTCACATTATCATATCTCTTTTAGATTCTTCCTTATCCACAATTTTCATTTCATATTTATTTCATCCAATTGTTGCAGTTCATTTGCAGACTTTACCATTCACCATCTTTTACCATAATTTCATCAAGAGATAATCATTTTCTCTCCATATCGTCTTTCCATGTAATATTCGTATTACCTCTTTTATTCTTATGGTATATTCATTATCACTTTAATCTTAGAATATACTTGAAATTATACTCTTTTGATAATTTAGATTCCATAACGACATAATCAAATTATAATTTGATCTTCTCATTATTTAACTTCATCATTAAATCTATAATTATCAATTTAATCACCTCATTATCCATACAAATCCACGATTTCCATCATTTTGAGGTGGTGGTATATATATATCATTTTCCATTTACATTACTGGCAGTAAATGTAGATCATTTCTTTACTCTTTTGAGTATGATCACTTTTTCTCTATTTAGTTTTGGCTCGATCTTACATCTAGCCATAATCATGTGATAACCACAAAATCACTTTTAGTTTTAAATTCGAGAACTACCTCATATTCGTGTTCCCTCTTCATCATGTACTTTCCTCTTATGACATATTCATCTTTTCCTTCATCATCATTTAATTCATCCTCAATCACATCATTTGTATTTCCATCAATTCCTTTTTATACAAGTGAATTTCATTATCCACAAATTTTCCAGAGTTATTTCTTAAGCTTTTCGGATTCTTCTATATTCTCCAATATAAGCTTAAGAATAAATTTCATATTTAAAATCAAGTCAACGTTAGTTCGATTTCTCCAATCTATATAACTCTGAAAATTCATCAGGAATCTCCTCCGATGCTTTCTTTAATCATTCATCTCTAATCATTTTGGACATTCATCTTTGTGTCCTATCATTTCACTCAAGGCAAAGATATTTAATATTTAAATCATTTTAACATTTGCTCCGCCTTGATTTGCTTATTTCTCGTACTCCACAACATATCAATCCTCTTAATTTACAATGCTGTATTAAGTGCAATTATTTAATTAACACCTTTCACAGCTAACCGATTTATTATTTCTATAATTTATTTTTACAATCATTTTCCGTTAATAATACAGGTTAGCTATTATCTTCCTCATCTCTTATCATCATTTACTGTTCTTATGCATATACTCAAATTTTATATCACTCCATACAGTATATCATTCCTTAAAACATAATTCATAATATTCCGGTTCTATAATTATCTGTTTAATACTTCAAAGATAGTAGGGATGTATAGAACCAGAATTAACAGTATTGCTATGGATTTCATCCTCTATACTGATCTCTTCTTAGTCATCTCTAGTAATCATATTACTTTTCATCATATCCAACGATCCTATAATGATATCCCGTTAATACACTTTTAATTTAGACCCATAAAATCAATACTAAGTTGCTCATCCTGCGACTTCCCTATAACCATTCGGGTCATGTTGGTAACCTAATTACAGTGAAATTTATAATCGGGATCGTTATACCCATATTGTGTCCTTATACCATCAATAACTCCATTACTATCAATGTCATAACATGTCAGGCTTTGGGGAAAACCTAATAGCTAGACACAAAGACATGGAGTCGCCACCAACCATTCTAACCTAGGTGTGATTGGTCACCTATTCAAACTAAGGATAAGGCTTGGTCTACGTTCAAAGATACTAGGGTTCGGGAGTACGGTTACGTGTAGGGAAGGATTAGCACCCCTACAACGCCCATCCTAAAATGGTACCAACTAGTTTTAGGTTATCTTTACAATTTGCTTTGTGTTTATATTAATTTCGATATGTTTATATATTGGGAATATTTCTAAGATTTTTCCATCAATTTGGCTCCAATCTTAAAAATCTCCCTCACCTCAAGATGTTCAAGGAGTCTCGATTGACTTTCTTGAACTCCATCATCGGATCAATTAAATAATTTATGAAAATCTTATTATTTCTAACTTTGGCTCTAATTTCGACTCCATATTAATCTCTATATTTTTTAATATTATTTCATATTATAGTTATCTATATATATTTTTTATTTATTTATTTTATTTATTTAGAAAATAAATATGAATCATGTTTATTAAAGATTTTCTTAAAAGCGTCCCATCAATTTGGCTCGGCTTAAAAGAACTCTTTTTCACTTAGAAATTTTCAAGGAGTCCCAATTGACTTTCTTGAAATTTCATCATTGGCATGATTCATGTTTACTCCTTTATCTATCTAATTTTATTTCTTATGATTTTTATTTTAAGATATTTGGTTCATTTATTTACTTACCTAATTTTATTTAAGTTTCTTTTAATTTTAACCTTGATCTAATTTATTTCATTTATTTATATTTATTTTAATAAACATGAATTATATTTTATCGAAAATTCTTTCAAAAATATTCCATCAATTTGGCTCAACTTAAGAAAGAATCATCTCACCTAAAAATTTCCAAGGAGTCTCAATTGACTTTCTTGGAATTTTATCTTTGGAATAACTCATATTTATTTCTTTATTATCTAATCTCATTAATTACTAATTATTTTCCTATTAATTTTTCATCTCATTTATGTTCTCATATTATATTTGTTTATCTATATTCATTTATATTTTATTCATATTTAATTTACTAAGAATAAACATGTATTATAACTTATTGAAAATTCTTTCAAAAGTATTCCATCAATTTGGCTCAACTTAAGAAAAAATTTCCTCACCTAGACATTTTTAAGCTGTCTCAATTGACTTTCTCAGAATGTCATCATCGGTATAATCCATATATATCTTAATAACTTATTAAAATTTATTTTACAAATGATTTTAATTTTTATAATTTATTTCATTGTTACACAATGATTTTATTTATTTTAATTTACTAATTTATAAATTCTGGTTTAATTTAAGTCATAACTCTAATCCGGTCTCCTAATTTAATTATTACTATTCCTAATGTTAGTTAAACCTAGTTCTAATAAAAAATAAAATAATTAAATTTTAAACGTGTAATGAATAAAACTGCGTAAAAATATTACCTTTTCTTTCTTCTTTTTTCTTACTTTTATTTCTTTCCTTCTTTCTTCACTCTTTCTGCCGGACTAACTCCATCTTCACATTCTCTTTCTTTTCGATTTTTCCTTTATGGCAGTAGCAAAAATTTGGTGCAGTGGCAGCAACAAAGGAAGGTGGTGTAATGTATGCAAGAAGGACGTAGCAAAGGGATGCCACAGGCAGTAAAACAATAGTGCACTAAGACAGAGCGGCAGATGTGTTGCAGCAAAGAGATGATGTCTCGGTGAGTGCAGCGGATCGACGATGGTTCAGGAATGGTGCAGGGCAGGAAGCTTTCCTCCAGTAGCAGGCAGTGGTGAGGTGACAGCGTGCCGCAAGGTCGCACGTGATGAAGAAGACGCTCCAGTGCAAGCAGGCAGCAGGGTGGCGCGCTATGAGGATGATGATGATGCAGCAATTTGCAACTTGGCCAAACAAAATCGGACGAGCAGCTTGGTGGTGAGATTAAAGATGGCGTAATGATGAAGACTCAAGGCTCGGGTTTTGTTGGTGAAGCAGGGCACGGTTTTGAGGCTGTGTAAAATGATGAAAGAGACTAAGCAAGGTTTGAATGATGAGGGTGGCTGAAGATGTTGATGCCGAGAGTGATGATGATCGAGATGGTTGAGGCAGGCAACAGTACACAGTGAAGGGTGCAAAGTGATGATGAAAACGTGGATGAGGGTTTTTAGAAAGATGGTCATGAATAGTGAATCCAAAGAAGAAACCCCCCTCCCCGTCTAGGTTTTTCTCTTTTCTCTTCAGTTTCTTAGGGTTTTCTTAGGGTTTCCTTAGGGTTTCCTCTCTAGGTTTTTTTTTAGGATTTTTCCTCTAGGTTTTTTTCTGTATGCTCCCTCTATTGTTCTCCCCTTTCTGTTTGCTTTTCTTTTTTTTTACCCGTATCTCTCCTCCCCTTAAAACCTAGCCGGCCTCCCCCTTTTATCCTCTTTTCAAAACCCTAGTTCTCCTCCCTTTTTCCTTTTTTAAAACCCTAGTTCCTCTCCCCCTTTAATATAGGTGTTTGCCTCTTTTTTTTATTTAATTTCCTTCCTTTTTCTTGATACAGGTATTAAACCAATTTTATTTTCTTTCCATCCATGCACAAATTTGGGTTTGACTTGTATCTTCATTGATTCTCACTTGATTTATTGATTTTGATTTTCTTTCAAGTTTCCTAACTCAAAATTTAATTTGTTATTTTTTAATTTTTTTATTTTTTTCGAAGTTTCCCTTCTTTGATCACTTTTTTGTTATTTTTATATTTTCTTTTCATTTTATTTATTTATTTTTTTTATTATTTATTTTTTTTAATAATAAACAAGATAGTAATACAAAAATCGTCTTATTAATATTAAAAGATCCCGGACAAAATGGGGTGTCTACAGTTGCCCCTCTTTGTACATTTGCTATAAAATAGTAATTGTGCAAAGACATAGACATCCATTTTGTCCGCATCCATTTTATTATTTTTTCCTTTCTTTTCAAAATTTTTATTTTTATTTTTTTTTTTTGTTCCCTTTTTTTTCTTTTTTTTTTGTGTGGATATTTACTCATTCTAAAAGAAATTGTTTTTCATCATGAAAATACTCCCTCGACCAGGAAGGCCCTGAAACTTCAAATTTTCTCATCTCTTAAATGCTCCTTCGACTAGTAAAGGCCCTGAAACTTTAAATTTTCTCATCTCTAAAATGCTCCTTCGACTAGGAAGGCCCTGAAACTTCAAATTTTCTCATCTCTTAAATGCTCCTTCGACTAGGAAGGCCCTGAAACTTTAAAATTTCTCCTCTTTAAAATGCTCCTTCGACTAGGAAGGCCCTGAAACTTTAAAATTTCTCCCCTCTAAAATGCTCCTTCGACTAGGAAGGCCCTGAAACTTTAAATTTTCTCATCTCTTAAATGCTCTTTCGACTAGGAAGGCCCTGAAACTTTAAATTTTCTCCTCTCTAAAATGCTCCTTCGACTAGGAAGGCCCTGAAACTTTAAAATTTCTCATCTCCAAAATGCTCCTTCAACTAGGAAGGCCCTGAAACTTTAAAATTTCTCCTCTCTAAAATGCTCCTTCGACTAGGAAGGCCCTGAAACTTTAAATTTTCTCATTCTTAAATGCTCCTTCGACTAGGAAGGCCCTGAAACTTTAGATTTCTCATCTCCAAAATGCTCCTTCGACTAAGAAGGCCCTGAAACTTTAAAATTTCTCCTCTCTAAAATGCTCCTTCGACTAGGAAGGCCCTAAAACTTTAAATTTGCTCATCTAAATGTGTTCAATTATGCTCGGTGGTTTTACGGGTTGTACCTAGAGGATTCGACGAATCATGCTCGAAGGTCTTATAGATTATACCCAGAGGTTCTAATGAATCATGCCCGGAGGTCTTACAGATTGTACCCGGAGGTTTTAGTGAATCAAGCCCGGAGGTCTTACAGATTGTACCCGGAGGCTTTAATCTTATCTCATCATTTCCATTCTATCTTCTAGATCATCTTATCATTCCAGTTTCTTCTTTTTGTTATTTTCTATCACATTTTTTCATCTCATCACATCTTTTGATCCCTTTTCCATTATCCCATCATATTCATAACATTTAATTTCCTCTTTCTTTCCAAATTTTAACATTTTTGTTTCAAAACTTCATACCTTTTTTGTCACATCTTATTCCTAATCCTTCTCACATTTTCTGATTTTTTTCTTCTTTTTTTTTTAATTTTCCAAATTTTTAGTCATCTAATCTTTCAGAACCCTTTTTTTTTTATCTTATTGTCTTAACAAACAAACTCTTTTTTTTTTGTGTGTCAAAATGCATGTAATGAAATGTCATGCCTGCATGTCATGAATGCAATGCAAATGATAAACAATGCCTTACCAAGTCACATCATCAGCCTATCTTATTCCTTTCTTCAAAAATTTGTCTTTCTTCAATCTTCTCTTTGCCTTATCTTTCAATGCCTCATCATTCTTCTTTCTTCAAATTTAACAATCCTAAAATCATTTGCCCAATCATCGTTGTTTATTCAATCTTCTTGTTGCCCCAAGATTCTTCTTTCTTTAAATTTAGCAATCATCAATCATTCAATCTACCTGTTGCCCCATCATCATCATTCATTTAGTTTTCTTCTTGCCTCGCAATTCTTATCAACTTAAAATTCATCAATCCAAATCATAACAACAAAATCATCCCAAACTATTCACAAGAACACTTCACCACTTCTCATATCTTCAAGAAAATTCATGCTCTCAAATCAACCAAAGATTGCCCCAAGAATAGTCTTAAAAACATCCTCACCACACTTGATTTCTTTAAAACAAGAACTTGCCCCCATAAAATCTCAAAACTCTCATTTTTCACTTCTTCAAGTTTCTTTTTGAAAATAGAAAATTGCCCCACATAATAACTTTCCAAGGCAAAAAAAACATTTGACATTTAAATCTCTTAAAAATTGGTGATTACTATTGAGAACAAATAGAATGATTTACAACTTGGTTTAGTTGAATAAATGTGTTGATTTGGTGCATCAAGGATGTTTGGTTATCAAGAAAGGTTCTATTGATCAATGTCTCTTCAATCTTGGCTCACAAATGAAACAAATTCCTTGAAAATCAAAATTCCTTTTGTAAAAATAACTTTCACAGAACACAATCCATTTTAGCACTCTCTTAATTTCTTGATACGTGGACTTTAACAAATGTCAAGACTAGCTGTGATGGCTCAAATTTCGGGGTAAGGAAACCAAAGATACAAATCTGAAGTCAAGATTTCAAGGTGATGGTTTTTGAATTTCTCAAAAGGTCTTGACTGAAAGCATCACTCCTCTGGTTTTTCTTCTTTCTTGTTATTGCCTTAGCATCGTCACAAACAATGGCCTTGAGTTGTTTCAACTTTGCTCTAGACTGCCCTTTCATGGGTTTTCACCCTAGAGCTTCATTCTCTTTTTTTTTTATTGATTATTCTACCATGCATTTGAGAATTCAAATTTCATTCCAAACAAAATAATGATGATGGTTTCTCAAAGAAAAGCTTTTCAATACAAGCATCTTTATTTGATCAAAATGGACTTTTAAGCACGTAACGTAGGCCAAGGTTTAGGGTTTTCAAAGAATGGATAAATAGGCCCAAAATAAGTGTTTTCAAGGTTTATCGAACCAAGGATCATTTCTTCGATTGTGAACATCTGTTTTTCCCACTCTTCGAAGCACTTTTCTTTTCTTTTCCAACATTTTATTCTCATTCATTTCTTCTTCTTCTTTTTTTCACATCTACGTTTTTCATTTTTTTTTCAATTTCTTGTTTTTTTTTTTCATATTGATTTCCATCTTCACCTATCCTTCTTCTCACATTTGCCTCTTAATAAGGGCATCATTTTCTTGCATTTGACATAAGACCAATCACTAATGCTTCTAAAACTCCTCTGATGCATTTGCCTCTCCAATGTGGAGGGTGATCCTTGGTCAAGGTTCATTTAAAAAGAAATCAATAAGCTCAAAAGGGGTAACAAAAGGATGATTTCATTTCAGTGATAGGAATATGAAAGATGGCCATTTGTCATATCAAACATTGACACTTCTATTGAAAACCAATCCTCAAGATGAAAATTTGGCTTTTGAAATCATTTGAATATCCCTCGTGCATGGTTTTACAATCAATTTTTTCTTCTTTTCTTTTTTTTTTTACTTCTTTTTTTTTCTTCACCCTCTTTTTTTTTCACAACTCATGCCCATAATGTATCAACTCAACTTTATGAAGGCCATATGCAACAAAAAAAGGATATCAATCAAATTAAGGATGGCCATTAAAAGATGTTGAGGTTATCAAAAGCTTGGCTCTTTCAATCATTGAGAATGGCCATTAAAAGATGTTAAGGTTATCAAAAGCTTGGCTCTTTCAATCATTTTGCCCCAAGGTGTAGCGAAGGATGATTCAAGTTATGAGACAGAATTTTGGGTTGATGTATTTGGGACTCTTAGCTTGGCCTTAACATCTATCAAATTTCCAAATACAAAGTCCTTAAGAGAATGCTTCGTGAATTGGTCCTTCCAAACAATTCAAAAAGTTTTGCAAATTCATCAATCATTTCATTGCTCATTGCCTTAACAAAGATCATTGACTTCAAAAGTTCACCATGGTAAGCAAAAATGAATGAATTTCAAGTTTGTGTGTCTTTATGGATTCCAAGTTTTCACTGAATCGGCAAGTATAATGGAAATGTAATGGCTAGGTCTATTCATTCTCAATAACAACCACCAATGTTTTTAAAATTATTTTATTTCATCTACTCGGAAAGAAAAATATGGAGAGCTTTTCAAAACATCTTGATGCAAATTTCAAGAATCTTGAGAACATCTCACATCCACAAATCACACATAGGAAACTTGGCTTACGGAGAAGCAAACTTCCATTGTTCAATAAGCTCTTGAGTTAAGGCACCACTCCTGATGAGTTCTTCAACCTTTTCCTTCAATTGCCTGCACTTTTCTGTTGAATGCCCAATTGCCCCCATGTGATATTCACATTTGCTATTCGGTTCATAACTCATTGCTGCTGGGTTTGGAGCTGTTTTCAAAGGCGTAGGCACCAGATACTGGTTCTTTATTAGCAAAGGCAATAGTTTAGAAATTGGAATTGGCAACCTCTCCACACCGTTTCTTGGCCATCTTGGATTGTTTGGTAGGGCGGAGAGTGATTAAGGACAAAAGTTAGGCCGAAAACCATTTTGAGGAATTGACTGGTAAGGATATGGACAAAGATGGTGGGTTTGTTGCATGGGGTATGGGTGATATGGGGTATAACTTTCATACTGCTTTTCATTAGTCACAGCTTGAACATCTTGACTTTCTTATTGAATGTTGCACCTCTCATTGTATTTGCCCATTCGATCTTCCCGCTTTTTATAGCATATTCGATCATCTCACCAGAGAGTACCATATCTGCAAAGTTTTTGGTGACATTTCCAATCAGTCTCTCATAGTATGGAGCCTTAAGTGCATTGATAAACAGAATTATCGTCTCTTTCTCCGTAAGGGGAGGCTGAACCTGAGCAGCAATGTCTCGCCATCTCTGAGCATATTCTCTAAAGCTTTCGGTAGCCCTCTTTTCCATATTCTGTAAGAACAATCGATCTGGTGCCATATCCTTTGCATGTTGATATTGAACTATGAAGGCCTTCGCAAGATCCTTCCATGAATGGATGCATCCTCTATCTAATTGGACATACCACCTTGCTGCGGACCCAGTAAGGCTATCTTGAAAATAGTGGATTAGCAACCTTTCATTGTGAGTATGCCCTGCCATTTTTCGACAAAACATTGTAATATGGGCCAATCGGCATTTAGTTCCATCATATTTTTCAAAGTTGGGGACTTTGAATTTCGCGGGTAACACTAAATCAGGAACCAAACTCAATTTCTCCACATCAATGTTTCCATAAATAGTGCTCCTTTCGATAGCCCTTAGTCTCTCCTCTAACATATCACACATACGATGCATCCCCTTATGAAAACCTAGTTCAATTGCTTCCCTCCTAAGCTTCTCTTGCTTGATGGGGTCCTCCATTTGGGGTGCCACTCTAACATTAGTGTCTTCATCAACTCCCTTCCCTTTTGCCAAGCTCATCATCATCTCCATCATCTTGGTCATTTGTTCCTTAGACTCTTCTTGAGCCCTGACAATCTCTAGTTGCACCTTTTCAATTCCATCAATTCGTGCCAATTGCTCATTCTCCATTACTCTTGTTTGCAAACAAGTATCGTGTAGGTGGCTGGCAATTTTGATGGCTGAGCTATCTTCTCACCTTAGTTGCCATAATCTAAGTCAAGATGCCATGATATGCAATTACAAACCTATGCATGAGATGCATGCCCAATTTATGTATGACAAAAAATGTCTAGATGCTTAGGTGCAATGTTCAAATTGACATGTTAGGCATCACAAAATCAAAAGAAGAAATTTTCCTTCATGTGTCCTGGTCCTTGGTTATCTCTACATGGTGAGTTGACGTGGCCCTAACTTAAGTTGGTCTCTTAGGTTTCTTTATATGCTTGGTTTGGATAAGT
The DNA here is from genome assembly GCA_031772115.1 of Heritiera littoralis. Lineage (NCBI taxonomy): Eukaryota > Viridiplantae > Streptophyta > Magnoliopsida > Malvales > Malvaceae > Heritiera > Heritiera littoralis. The sequence goes on along the minus strand of JAPDPK010000009.1, from coordinate 4,256,874 downwards.
AAGAATTCTAAAGGTTCTCAAATTGTTCCTCACTATCGTCCACATAGGACTAGTAAGGCACCCAATCCTCACCCATCACAGGTTACAAACGGAAAGGTTCAATTTGAGTGGGAGTATTTCGCTAGCCATTGCGGAAGTATTACCTCACGAGAGCGTAAATACTTTACTCCCTCCTAAAAAGGACCGAGCCCGGGTCGAGGGCTTATGTATGCAAATGCAAAGTGATGTGTGTGTATGAAGGAATAATGTTTTATTTAATGTTCGTTTTCTATTAAGATCTCTTAAGCAAATTCTAATATAACCTAAAACTAAGTATTGGCCTGACTCTCTTAACTCCCCAGTGGAGTCGCCAAACTGTCATAACATGTCAAGCTTTGGGGAAAACCTAATAGCTAGACACAAAGACATGGAGTCGCCACCAACCATTCTAACCTAGGTGTGATTGGTCACCTATTCAAACTAAGGATAAGGCTTGGTCTACGTTCAAAGATACTAGGGTTCGGGAGTACGGTTACGTGTAGGGAAGGATTAGCACCCCTACAACTCCCATCCTAAAATGGTACCAACTAGTTTTAGGTTATCTTTACAATTTGCTTTGTGTTTATATTAATTTCGATATGTTTATATATTGGGAATATTTCTAAGATTTTTCCATCAATTTGGCTCCAATCTTAAAAATCTCCCTCACCTCAAGATGTTCAAGGAGTCTCGATTGACTTTCTTGAACTCCATCGTCGGATCAATTAAATAATTTATGAAAATCTTATTATTTCTAACTTTGGCTCTAATTTCGACTCCATATTAATCTCTATATTTTTTAATCTTATTTCATATTATAGTTATCTATATATTTTTTTTATTTATTTATTTTATTTATTTAGAAAATAAATATGAATCATGTTTATTAAAGATTTTCTTAAAAGCGTCCCATCAATTTGGCTCGGCTTAAAAGAACTCTTTTTCACTTAGAAATTTTCAAGGAGTCCCAATTGACTTTCTTGAAATTTCATCATTGGCATGATTCATGTTTACTCCTTTATCTATCTAATTTTATTTCTTATGATTTTTATTTTAAGATATTTGGTTCATTTATTTACTTACCTAATTTTATTTAAGTTTCTTTTAATTTTAACCTTGATCTAATTTATTTCATTTATTTATATTTATTTTAATAAACATGAATTATATTTTATCGAAAATTCTTTCAAAAATATTCCATCAATTTGGCTCAACTTAAGAAAGAATCATCTCACCTAAAAATTTCCAAGGAGTCTCAATTGACTTTCTTGGAATTTTATCTTTGGAATAACTCATATTTATTTCTTTATTATCTAATCTCATTAATTACTAATTATTTTCCTATTAATTTTTCATCTAATTTATGTTCTCATATTATATTTGTTTATCTATATTCATTTATATTTTATTCATATTTAATTTACTAAGAATAAACATGTATTATAACTTATTGAAAATTCTTTCAAAAGTATTCCATCAATTTGGCTCAACTTAAGAAAGAATTTTCTCACCTAGACATTTTTAAGCTGTCTCAATTGACTTTCTCAGAATGTCATCATCGGTATAATCCATATATATCTTGATAACTTATTAAAATTTATTTTACAAATGATTTTAATTTTTATAATTTATTTCATTGATACACAATGATTTTATTTATTTTAATTTACTAATTTATAAATTCTGGTTTAATTTAAGTCATAACTCTAATCCGGTCTCCTAATTTAATTATTACTATTCCTAATGTTAGTTAAACCTAGTTCTAATAAAAAATAAAATAATTAAATTTTAAACGTGTAATGAATAAAACTGCGTAAAAATATTACCTTTTCTTTCTTCTTTTTTCTTACTTTTATTTCTTTCCTTCTTTCTTCACTCTTTCTGCCGGACTAACTCCATCTTCACATTCTCTTTCTTTTCGATTTTTCCTTTATGGCAGTAGCAAAAATTTGGTGCAGTGGCAGCAACAAAGGAAGGTGGTGTAATGTATGCAAGAAGGACGTAGCAAAGGGATGCCACAGGCAGTAAAACAATAGTGCACTAAGACAGAGCGGCAGACGTGTTGCAGCAAAGAGATGATGTCTCGGTGAGTGCAGCGGATCGGCGATGGTTCAGGAATGGTGCAGGGCAGGAAGCTTTCCTCCAGTAGCAGGCAGTGGTGAGGTGATAGCGTGCCGCAAGGTCGCACGTGATGAAGAAGACGCTCCAGTGCAAGCAGGCAGCAGGGTGGCGCGCTATGAGGATGATGATGATGCAGCAATTTGCAACTTGGCCAAACAGAATCGGACGAGCAGCTTGGTGGTGAGATTAAAGATGGCGTAACGATGAAGACTCAAGGCTCGGGTTTTGTTGGTGAAGCAGGGCACGGTTTTGAGGCTGTGTAAAATGATGAAAGAGACTAAGCAAGGTTTGAATGATGAGGGTGGCTGAAGATGTTGATGCCGAGAGTGATGATGATCGAGATGGTTGAGGCAGGCAACAGTACACAGTGAAGGGTGCAAAGTGATGATGAAAACGTGGATGAGGGTTTTTAGAAAGATGGTCATGAATAGTGAATCTAAAGAAGAAACCCCCCTCCCCGTCTAGGTTTTTCTCTTTTCTCTTCAGTTTCTTAGGGTTTTCTTAGGGTTTCCTTAGGGTTTCCTCTCTAGGTTTTTTTTTAGGATTTTTCCTCTAGGTTTTTTTCTGTATGCTCCCTCTGTTGTTCTCCCCTTTCTGTTTGCTTTTCTTTTTTTTTTACCCGTATCTCTCCTCCCCTTAAAACCTAGCCGGCCTCCCCCTTTTATCCTCTTTTCAAAACCCTAGTTCTCCTCCCTTTTTCCTTTTTTAAAACCCTAGTTCCTCTCCCCCTTTAATATAGGTGTTTGCCTCTTTTTTTTATTTAATTTCCTTCCTTTTTCTTGATACAGGTATTAAACCAATTTTATTTTCTTTCCATCCATGCACAAATTTGGGTTTGACTTGTATCTTCATTGATTCTCACTTGATTTATTGATTTTGATTTTCTTTCAAGTTTCCTAACTCAAAATTTAATTTGTTATTTTTTAATTTTTTTATTTTTTTCCAAGTTTCCCTTCTTTGATCACTTTTTTGTTATTTTTATATTTTCTTTTCATTTTATTTATTTATTTTTTTTATTATTTATTTTTTTAATAATAAACAAGATAGTAATACAAAAATCGTCTTATTAATATTAAAAGATCTCGGACAAAATGGGGTGTCTACAATCAATATATTCAAAATCGACTTGATTTTTATCACTATTCAAACCATAATCCCACATAGGGGCATTTTCGTCATTTCCACATTTATTTCTTTCTCCTCAATATACATTTAAATTAGTGATCTTATTATCTATTTGCTGATAGTACCCCTTTCTCATACCAATATCAGCAGTTTAAAATCTTTTTCGATTTCGACAGAGAAATCCAATAAAATCCATAATTAGACTAATTTGCCTAAAATGTAGCTTTACATCATCAATTTCTCTGTCAAATCGGTCAATTCCAACTTCCGGTGATCTATTTTGACTCCAGGCAAAATTTTGAGGGTAGGGGTATTTTGGTCATTTTTGGCCAAAAATTTTCTCTCTCCTCAAAATACCTTCAATCGGTGATCTTAAGGTCTATTTAATGATGATATTTCATTCCCCTCTTTTATATCATCACTTTCAGGTCTTAGTTCGATCCGGACAGAAAAGTACTGGTAGGGCCCTCACCAAGTCCATTTCTGTTCCTTACCGAACCGACCCTCATTTAGACTATAGAATCACCAGTTCAAGTAACATTCCTGAGCCGTTTTCCCTTTTTAGCATTCCTTATTCCAAAATTACTCACTCCTTTCTAAACACTTAATTCAATTTATAATCATTTATTTTCTCTACGTATTTAGATTCGCAGTACTACATGGGATGTTAACATTTTCAACATGTTTCCTTTCCAAAGTATCGACAGACATCAGGCTAACCCTGCTCTGATACCATTAAATCTGTCACAGCCCGTAACCCAATTTTTCACCTTATTCTATACATCTTATATGGTTGGGCTGTCTACGATACTTTACTTTTTCTTTTACATATAAATAATTTCATATTAAATGATAATATGAATTACATCCCCTATCTTACTTCATAAGAAAGTAGTACTGTGAATATGTCTAAATAAAGAAAATAAATGATCATACCTCATGTCATAGGTTGAGCTGTTGCATCGTCCCCAAATGCGCAGTCGAAATCCTTTAAGTGTTAGAATCTCAATCTTCGAAAACCTGAAATGTTAAAATTAAGGGGTGAGCAAACCACGGCTCAGTAAAGGAATTATGTGCATACTTGATATTCAGCTTCTTATGTGCTGAAAATCTTTTTCATTTTTCCTATGGGCTCTAGGCACACATGTAGGAAGGATACTACAGTCGGCTAGGGATCCGGATGGAGTAAGGTAGGTATTTTGAAATACCTATCTTAGCCCGGAACCTAGAAGCAACTGTAGAGAGTAATTTTCATTTTACATTTGGAATTTAAATCCCTTTTTCTTTTTATTTCATAACCTTTTCATATTCTTTTCAAAATAATGCTTTTATGAAATAAATCATTTAAATAAAATAACTAATATTCATATTTTATGTGAAAAGAATATTAGTTATATCATCATCATTTTCCTGTAAAACTCATTTCATGTTTTACTATACAGTCATATTAGTACAGTACTTTAAAATAGCAAAATTAGCTATTAAACCCTTTTTCGCGTAACATATAAATCATTTAAATCTAATATTCAATTTAAAATTTAAATAAGAATATTAGATTTAATTTCCTCCTTTTTCCTTTTGAAAACATGTCACATGTTCATATTACCTATCATTTGAAAATCATCTTATAGTACTAAAAACAGTACTGAATAAGCATTTTATAAAAATGCTATAAATCATTTCATTTCACGTATCACATATCATGTAAAACCTTTACATTTCACGTATCACATATCATGTAAAACATTTACATTTCACATATCACATATCATGTAAAACATTTTCATTTAAAACATATCATATATGGAGAGAGTGGCAACCACCGAGTCCTATCATGCAATAATACTCGAAGGTATGAAAAAATCATGTCAGACCTATGGCCATAGTCTATAATTGTCCTCGGTGAATCACTGATCAGGTGTCGGCCTGGACTACATATCACATATCACATGTTACATATCACATATCACGTATTACATATCACATGTCGGCATGATAAAAGGGTCAACTTGTCTCAAAACCATGTTTTTATCGTAGAAATAACCTTTATGAAATTTATAAAATATATAATTTCATACTTTAAAATCATAAAGGTTATAAAACCATTTAATGAATATTTAAGAAATATTTATGAAACTATTCATAAACATATTCACTTTACTCCTTTTCATTTTTCTTCTCGTATTACGTGTAATTTACATATTAAGAGAATTTTCGGTGATTTCATTATCACCATTCTCGAAAACATGAATATTTTAAAATCACTTCCATTTTATTCATGTTTTTGTGAAAAATATTCATTTTCTCGATTTTCGTGATTGAAAATCATTTCTCGTGAAATAAAATCATTTATAATGATCTTATGAAATTTTTTAGAAATTTTCGATAATTTTTCGACAGTATAATGGCTGCCGATTGGCTAGCCTCCTGCACGGAAAATACAGTTTAAAATCCAGCCAGTGCATCACCACAAATTTCCAACCAATCATTCATCGCAATATTTTCATAAAATATTTCATAATTAAAATCATGCAGACTGAATATCCTTACAGTGCTGCACATGCATCTCTTACCTTGTCCGGGTCGGCGACTTCCTCTTACCGGTCGCGCCCGTACTCCATCTCTTTCGATTCCTCATCTCGATCGCCGAGAATAATTTCGATTCTCGAGATTCTCGAGTTCCCGAGAATTTTTTGAATTCCCGAAAATTTTCCTTTTTCTCTCTCTCTCTTCTTTTCCTCTTTTCTTTCTTCCTTTTTCTCTTTTCTTTTCTTTTCTTTCTCTTTCTTTTCTTTTTTCTTTTTCTTTTTCTTTTCGTTTTTCCCGTTGGCCGGTTCAGCCTTCTTCCTCGCCGGTTCTTCACCGGAGGCTGGTTCTTCGGCGGTTCACTGGCTCCTCAGTTGGCCGACGGCACGGCGAAGCTACCGGTGCCCTTCGTTTGCCCTGGATTGGCGGCACGGCGGCGGATCGACTCGATTTAGCTTCGGTTTCTTCCTCCTCTTTGCCGGCCTTCCTCCGCCATTCACCGCGCCTCAGGTGTCCTCCATCGTCTTCCTCTCCCCCCGGCGGTGCTTCGGTGGCAGTGGCGGTGCCTGGATCGACCGGCACTGCCGTCTGCCATTTTTCCTTTTTCTTTCCGGCTTCGCCAGTTCCTGCTTTGATGCTTTTCTTCCGTTCTGTTTGTCTCTTCTGTTTTTCCTTTCCCGGTGTCAGTGTCGGCATCAGCTTCCTCTCCTCGGTTCGCCGGCAACCGCCTCCCCCTTCTCTCTTTCCTTTGGTGGCGCCGGCAGCTTCTCCTTTTGTCTTCTCCAAAACAGAAACAACAGGGGTCGGGTAGATCCCGACCCCGTTTCTGTTTTTTTTTATACTTTTATATAATTATAAATATACTTAATAATATATATATTTTATTTTAACAATATATATATATATATTTACACTTTACTTAAAATTAATATTTATATTTCATATGTATATTATTTATGTGTATTTATATACATAATTGTATATAAAAATATACACTTTTATTTATTTAATATAAAATAGTATATATTCATTTATAATATATATATATATACTATATTTCAAATACATACATATGTATTTATATAAAAATATCTGCAAATATATTTATATAATCTCATTATATAAATATATTCTTATACGCATTTTATTCATTAAATTTGGATTTCGTAATATCCCATTATTTTCTCCTTTTTCTCATTTAATTTGAATTTCCATTAATCCAAATTAAATTCCTCAAATTTATCCAAATTAATTTTCTCCACTTCTTCACTTCATCAATTACAGAAATTCCAACAGTATTCCCCTCTCATGAATAATTTATTTATTTACTTTAATTTATTTATTTCCTCTTATCAATTTAATACTAATTTCCCAAAATAGAAAATTTGCGTTTATCACATCACTTCTTCTTATACATAATTTTAATTCAACCTAAGGTCATAAACCTGTTTCCCATGCATTAGATCATCCAAAAGTATGGTTAGAATTAAAAGAAAACATCAACACTTGTAAGCTTACCTAGAACAGAAAATTTCAGCGGCAAGATCAGTCCCCAAATGCTGGAAATAATCCACCAAATCCCAGGTTTTGAGAGTTCTTAAGATGAGGAATAAGGTTTGTTGAAGGAACTTGGTCATTTGATGAAGAAAGGATAAGGCTTGGCAAGCACACATGAAGGATTTTGGAGGAATTCTTGGGCAAAACGTGAACAGCAGAAAGAGAGGGGAGGAATGTCGGTTTTGCTGGATAAAATGGCTAAGTTTTATCTCATTTATCTATGTTTTAGCCAATAGGAAATAACCACATGGTCCAATAGTAAAATTCCCCCTCTTTTCTTTCTCCTTTTTCTTTTCTTTTTATTTCTTTATTTTTTTTCTACCTTCATTTGGCTGCAGCAAGCTTCCACGAGAATGCTTGCTGCGTTCTTTCATTTTTTTTAATTAATTTGCTGGTGCAATAAAGATGAGTAAAATATAAAATGGCCACAAACAAATCAAATGGAAGAGGTAGCTACGGTTTTAACTTGGTTGTTAAATACAAAATGCTATTTTGAACCCCAAATTCAAAATTCTTCTTAATTCTGAATTGGTATTTTGCTTTTATCATGGATGGACCCTTTTTAATTTATCTCTACTCCATTTAAGCCCTTCTTGGTTATTTTTAAGCCAACAATAATCCACATTTTTCTTAAACTTTTCATTTTAATCTTAATCCTTTGATAAACTCTCAATTTACCAAATTTCAAGTTAACTTCCAGTAATTTACTGTATCAATCTACAAGGGGTATAATGACATGACATAAATGATCAGAAAGGTCTCTAAATTAGCTTTTCAACAAAATTTGAATCACCTAAATTGGAGTTCTCTATCAAAAGTTATGCCCATTTCATTACCGGTTGCTCACAGTCAGAATTTCCAAACTGTGACGTGAATCTAAAAATTCACTGCCATTGATCCACATTGAATTAGACAGCAAGCCTTATATCGTTGGAAAGCTTATCAAGTTAGCTTTTCATAAAAATTTGAATCACCTTAATCGGAGTTTCCTACTAAGAGATATACTTGATTCTTTTCAAAGGTGTCAACTGACAGGTTTCACTGCACATTGTTCAACTTCAAAATTTTTCTGGTATTTATCTTAGGGAATTAAATTATGAGCTTTTTATGGATAAAAGACCTTTAAGTCAGCTTTGATAAGAATTTTACAGTTTATCGTTTCGATACTCCGATCAAGAGATATGGTTGAAACAAGCTAGATTGGTCATAAGCCAAAGGCTGAAACTTTCGGTTTATTGTCAAATCCTCGGATTAGGCCCAAATCATAACCACATGAAACAAATTGTCTTATTTGAAACCATTTATGATGAATTTAAAGTACTTATATGGTTTCTGGATGAGTGTGCGGTCCTATGGGACCCGCCAACTTGTCTGTACGAAAGCCTGCATTCCTACGCCAAAATCCGAATGTGTCACAATTTAGCCTCTAAACACCTCAAGGCTCATTTAACACTAATTAACATGCAGAAGAAATTGTGGTTATTACAATTTTAGCTTAAATGAAGTAAATAAATATGAGAATTATGAAGTATGGAGGATGTATGGAACATGGAAGAAGTAATGAAATGGAAGGTCAAATAGTTAAAGAAGTAAATTCTAATATTATGAGAATGTTTAGAGTATGGTAAAATAAATGACAGATTTTGTAGAATTAAATATCAGAAAATTTGGTGTAATTAAAGACAAGTGTTATATGGAAGAAAGGAGACCAATTAAGTGAATGGCCAAATAATGATGGTAAAAGGTTAAGATGAATTGATTTAATTGGATGATGATAAAATTAATATCAGATTTTAATTGGTGTAATGAGATGTGGCTGATATGAAAAGGGAAGAAGAGAATTAAATGGTCAAAGATGGGTCAAATAAGAGGGTAAAAAGGTCAAAGGCTGAGATGAGATGAGTATGGGATAGGAAAGCATTAAATGAGGCTACATGAGTCATCACCTCCAGCCATCACCCCTATGACAGCACTCCATCTCCCTCACTCTTGTTCCTTCTCCAAGTTTCCATAAGTTTCCATTTTTATCCCCTTGACAAACCACTATCATACGTCATCGATTCGTTAAGCTTGTCCAACGAAAATCGATCCTTGTCACTAGACTAAGCTATATCCGAAGTTTGGTGGATTGAATCCAAGTATTGGAGGAGATCTCAAAATTTGAAATTTTGGTCACTAGCAAAAGGTAAGAGAAGAAGATGATCCTTTCAGTTTTGTTTATGGTATAAAGTTGTACTGAGTTGGTATGATATGTGTATGATGAATTTTAAAGGTTTGCTTTGATATGATGATTTCAGATTTGAAGAAGTAAAAAGCTAGGGTTGGCGAACCAAGTGATTTCGTGTTCTCAAAGTAATCGAGGTAAGGAATTTATGTAACGGACGTAGGGAGGCTATGTCTGCATGTTTTAAATATATTTGAAGTGTATTTGGAGTGAAAAACCAGTTGGTTTATGCAGGAAAAGTTGCATTTTCGGACTTTACTCCTAGTGCCAATTAGGTGCCTAGAGACAACTAAAGCGTTGTTTTTCGAAAACCGAGACAAACCAGTCGTCTGCTATGTAAGCCAGTCAACTACTATTTACCCAGTAAGCATTCTGTTTCAAGCTAGTTGACTACTATATAGGACAGTCAACTGCTATTTGCTAAAATGCATTCTGTTTCAAAACCAGCCGACTGCTATGTAAGCCAGTCGACTGCTATTTTCTCAGAAAGCATTATGTTTCAAACCAGCCGACTACTATATGGGCTAGTCGACTGTTGTTTGCTAAAATGCATTCTGTTTCTAAACCAGCCGACTGCATATAAGACCGGTCGACTGCTAATTTTCCATAAGCATTCTGTTTCAAAAAAAGTCGACTGCTATATGACTAGTCGACTACTATTTCTTAAGAAGCATTTTGTTTGAAAACCAGTTTACTGCTATATGGACCAGTCGACTGCCCTATGAGTTTTCAGAAAAGAAAATATCCAAATTTTAAATAAAAATAATTTCGATAAATGAAAATATAAGGCAGCAGCCGACTGCCTTATGAGGCCAGTCGACTGCCCCGTTTTGAAAAGAGATTTTTAAACCTATTTCAAGAATTATGAAGTGTCATGGCCAAAGAGCTATATGACATATGTTTTGAGATTATGCACTTTTATGCTTATAGTAGGGGCTCTAATCAAGTCCCGGTGAGATATATGTTTGGCTGAGGAACCATAAGTCAGGCCTCAGTCGCTATAGAAGGACACCTGACTAGTGTTAACTATAGCCACCGACAGTTGGCCAAATTTGTCTATATTACATGATTGGCTGTGGGAGGATTCCTAGCCTTACGGGGTACGCCACCTGATAACGATGATGCAGTGCATAACTCCAAAAAAATGCAAATAGTTTTTATATTATTTGAAAACTATATGTATATGCGATTTTGAAGAATAAAGAAATCGAAAGTACTTGGTTTACTTGTATAAGAAGTTTTAAAAGAAGTATATGACGTATGATTTCAAGAAAGTATAAGATGTTTTAAGAGAAGTATGTATGTATGTATGTATGTATGTATGTAAATGATATTTGAAAGAAGTACATGAAGTATGTTTTGAAAGAAGTATAGGAAGTATGTTTTGAATGAAGTATATGACATATGTTTTCACATGATGATTTAAAAGAAGTATACGATGTATGTTGGCATATGCTAATTTAAAGAAGTACATGATTTACTTGATTTATGAGCATATGCTATTATGAAGAATTTTATATATTTGATGAAAGTATATGAATATGCTTTATAATGATTTTACATGACATTATAGAGCCAAGCAGGAAAACTGCATATAGAGGCATAGTACGCTCTTTTACATATTTTTCTTACTGAGCGTAAACTCACCCTTTTACAAATATTTTTATACAGACTACTTGAAGTAATCCCTGGCTCTCGATAGAAGGGCCTACTAGTGGATTTTGAAAGTTACCTTCGAGATACGCTTCCCAGTAAATATTGAAAGTATACTTATGTAATCATGTGAAGTGTGTTGTAATTTAGCTATTGTACAGTACAAGCTAACAATAATGAATGTAAAGTTTTCGGGATTTAGGTTAAGTAAGATGTGTAAGATCCTGTGGTATGGAATGATATTTATATATATCATTACTCTGTTAAATGAAAGCAAATTAATTTTATTTAGCTATTAGATGTTAGCTTAAGAGGAAGACGAATGAATGACATTGACGAGCATGTCTAATCAAGTTTATGTGAATAAGAGGAAAAAGAAAAAAGGTAAGACGTAGTGACAGGGACGTCACAGATTGGTATCAGAGCTGATTAGCCTGAGTTTTGTCAGTGTCAATAAGTTAAAGTTAGTGTATATCCTCAATGTACTGTACATATTTGAATACATATACGATGTATAACTGTTTGAAGTTATACTAAATAGCTTAATTTTATGATTTATCTACAGAATGAGCTCAATAGAAAGGGTATTGGTAAGGGAAGAGGAAGGGGTCATGTAGAACTGCCCCCAGTATAGTCTCATTTTCCATCTCCACCGCATAGCCCAAATACTAGGTTAGCGAAGATGGAGAAGCACATGGAGAATATGACCACTATGTTTACGCAGTTTATGGTGAACTTTCCAAATGTGATCACAAGTGTACCACCAGCTATTCCTATAGTACAACCACCACCAGTATAGACAGAGTTACCCCCACTAGTCCCAGTTACTGAAAGGCGGGATATCACAGCTTATTGCAATGTGACCTTAATTAAGGAATTTAAGAAGCTGGATCCACCTAAGTTTAAGGGAGATACGGACCTGTGGGCCACAGTGAATTGGGTGAAGGCGGTCACTAGATCCTTTGAGTATATGCCATGCTCCAAAAAGGAAAAGGTGGGTTTGGCTGCTTATCTGTAGTGGACGATGCAGAGTATTGGTGGCAGTCCACTCAGGCCATTCTGGAGGCTCAACATGTTGAGGTTACATGGGTAGATTTTTATAGGCCTTTAATGAGCAATACATCCCACGCAATGATCAGACTAGGCTAAAGATCGAATTTTTGAACTTGACTCAGGGGACAATGTCAGTTAATCAATATGAGTCGAAGTTCATTTCTCTAAGCGGATTCAATCAGAGACTCTTAGAAGTGAAGGATATAAGATATACAGATTTATAAAATGACTGAAGTCTCCTATCAGATCCAAGTTGTATGCTATGGACATCATTACTTATAATGAGACAGTCCGTAAGGCTCAGTTGTGGGAGCAGGACTATGAGCTTCATCAAACTGATTTCCGAGCCTCATCAAACTGATTTTCGAGCCCAAGGTAAAGGCAAGAAACTGATAAAGCGGAAGTCAGAAAGGAAAACCTCTAGAGATGGATATCCATCTGAGAGAAGTAGGCCATATGAAAGAACCTCGATAGGTAAGCAAGTGAATTATAAGAAAATGATCATTAATTTAATTAAATGGTTATATGGAATGTATATTAAATTGGGAGTATTATGATGGTTATGGTACATGGACTCCTAGAGCTACCGGGATCAAGATAAATGATGAGAGATCTCGACATTCAGCGGGTAGTACCGCTAGCTCACCTAAGAGTATAAGACCAAGGTGTGAACATTGCGGGAAATTTCATGGATCCCAACCATGCCGTTTAGCGAGTGGCGCATGTTTTAGATGTGGTGAACAGGGACATATGATCAGAGATTGTCCCAAAAGGAACCTAAGGGCGTCTAAGGAATCAGAAAAGACCCCTCAACCCCAGCATAAAGCCACTGCTGAAGAGAAGGGAAAGATACCTGTTAACTATGATGTAAATGTTGAAGATGTATAATGCAAAAGTATCTTGTATTATCTGACTTATTTGTAAATGAAGTTAATAGAAAGTGTGTATGGTTATGTGAAGGATTTTTAGCTTATGTTGTGGAAGTAGCAAAGAAAAGTCCTGAACTAAATGAAATTACGGTAATCATGGAAAATTTTGATATAATTCCGAATGATCTTCCAAAGCTCTCTCTGGATAGGGAAATAGAAAGTACTATCAATTTGGTGCCAAAGATTGAACCATTTCGAGATCACCATATCAAATGGCATTAGTAAAATTTAAAGAACTTGAGAAGTAATTTCAGGAGTTGTCATGAGATAATGGTTATGACTGAAGTTACTATGGTGTGATTTTATATAAGTTGGAGTTTTAATGAATATTTAATAATTTCGACTTCTTAGTTATTGCACTTTTGTTGAGAAGTAAAGTGTGAAATACAATAATTGACAAGAAACGATATTTAAAATTCGGAAGTACTCATTGGTATGAGGTTTGATAGGATGATATTTTGTGAATTTTATATGTGGTAATATATTTTTTTTATTGATGTTTTATGCCTAAAAGAGCTTAGTAATGTTTATTTTATGTTTTAGGTATTAAATATCAAAGTTGGAATAAAAAGAAGTTAAAAAGAGCAAAGTAAAGTATTTTCTGTCCAGCTTGAAAGATTGACGTTTTTGACCAATTTAACGACCTGATCTCAAGATGTGGCCTTCATGGAAGTTGTAGAGGACTTCTCAAGATTTCCAGAATGTCCAAGATCACAAAAATCGGAGTTCATTTGATGGGTCAAACGTCTGGACAAAATCAGTACGAAATTCTGGACAGAAAAACGAGATTGAGAAGAAATTCCAACAAAGCAAGTTCAAGACCAGATTTTGTTGAGAAAAGATAATTTCTTAATTTTATTTTGTCTTAGATCTGTAATTAATTAATAAAAATAGGCCTTAGGAATTTTACTTAGAAAATAATTGTAAAAAGATGATGAGATAAAGGTAAGAGTTTGACTAGTCAAATTACTTGTTTCCAAAGTAAACTCTTATCTGAATCTCACATTGCTTAGGAAAGTCTTTTAAACTCTTCCTTAGGCCTATATAAAGAGCACAAGGCTCTCATAAATAGCAATCCCTCAAATCCCTCTCCTCCCTCTTCTCTTTTAGTCTTGTAGGATTTTCTTTAGGGTTTTTAATAAAAATTTTATTTTTCTTTATTTTTAATTAGTTGCTGATTTCTTTATTATTTTTAATTCTGATTTTGTTTTCTTTATTTAAATTAATATTGTTTGTGTGTTCTTGCTTGTTAGTTTATAATCTTGATTATTAATTCTGATTTTATATTATTAAAGATTGCTTCTTTGATTGTTTCTTGCATGATATTTGTAATCTTTATAATATTAAACTTGAATTTTATGATCTTGAATATGACTAGTGAGTAGTTTTCTTATTCAGTTATGAGGTAAATTGATTATTCTTAGGAAAAGTATGTTGTGAGATTCTTGAACCTATTATATAATTGTTGATTAAGTATCCAAGATTCTCTGAGCACATTATAATGATTATTTGTTTAATTAGATAGGGTGCACACTATTTAGTTAAATTAAATAATCTACCGCCGGATTAAAAATATAAGTTCGTAATTGCTTGTGGAGTTAATCACTAGGGATATAGGAGAATCAAGGTTTAAGTTAAATAAACCGCGCTGAGTGAGTTTGTTACTTAATGTTGACTCAAATCTTTCTAGATATTAATGCTGCTATTAAAACTTAATCTATAGCGCTGAGCATAGGTAAATTTTGATAGTTAGAGATTAATTAAGACGCTGAGCCTTTAATTAACAACACAGTAAGGAAAGATAGGTGTAATTGGACGCTGGGGAATTACACTATGGTTGACTACTTAATTGACAATGATCTTAAATAATCAATGATCAACATCTAAATCCAAGAATAATTAAATGCCTCGTAACTGAAGCTTTTTGCTATTTGTTTTTCTATATTTAATAATTCTTGTTTTTTTTTTAATTTTAGAATAGTCTCCAAAACCCCCAAATTCCTTCTTTCCCTAAACCCTAAGATTAGATTTTTAATTTAATAATTAACTTAAATAATTCAGTCTCTGTGGGTTCGACCCTTGCTCCACTATCTACATAGTAGAGTTAGAAAATTTTATTTTTGGTGACTGACGACACTCATCAAGGTTTCATGATGTAAATAGTGATACGTGAAATGAGTTTAAATGAGAATGATGATTGACTTAAACAAAAATTTCTTTTATATGAATATTAGTTTATTTTACTCAAATGCTTTATTTTATGAAAGCATCACTCTGAGAAGAATAAGAATTAGTATGAAAGATTAGTTATCTCAACAACGGTAATTACTCCCTATAGTCGCTTCTAGGTTTCGGAACAAGACAGGTATTTTAAAGTACCTTCCTTACTCCATCCGAATCCCTAGCCGACTATAGTATCCTTCCTATTTGATCCCTAAAGTACCATAGGGAAATGAGGACGTTCGTTCATTCCGGCGTAAATGATGATATGGGAAGGAAAATTTTTAGATTTAGAGGCATTACTTATATGGTGAGAAATTTCAGATTTTTACAGACCTTAAATGTCTGAAGTACTTATTCTCTCAAGGAGATTTGAATATGAGACAAAAAAGGGCTCGAGTTTCAAAAGGATTGTGAAGGTGAGATTATATCACCTAGGGAAAGCCATTGCGGTGGCAAATGCTCTGAGCCGGAAGCATGAAGGAATCATGGTTTATATGATGATAAGAAAGTATGAATTGCTTGAGTAATTTACAAGCCTTAATATGAATTTATGCCTTCAAAGTAAATTTGGAATTATGGCTAGTACAATGATTGAGCCAGAATAGATGGACAGATTAATTAAATCAGCTCACTTGCTACCTATGAAGTCGACAAATATACTTAGTCTTATGGCAGAATTGTATGAGAAAGAAGTGTTAGACTAAATGGAGTTCCAGTGAGCATTTCATTTGATAGGGATTCCAGGTTCACTCCTCACTTTAAGGAGCATTTTCAAGAAGCCATGGAATCTCAGTTGAAATTAGCACAGTTTTTCATCCACAGACTGATGGGTTGTCCGAGCGCATTATTCAAATGCTCGAGGATATGTTGAAATCTTGTGCTATGGACTTTAAAGGCTCATGGAACAACCATCTACCATTGACTGAGTTTGCTTATAATAATAGCTATTATGCAAGTATCAAGATGGCACCATATGAAGTGTTATATGATGGAAGGTGTCAATCTCCGATTGGGTTGGAAGAAGTAGGCGAACATAAGTTATTAGCTTTAGATTTAGTCGAGCAAGCCTATGAAGATGTTAAGTAAATTGTTAAAGACTTAAGATAGCTTAGGGTAGACAAAAGAGCTATACGGATGCTTGACGAAGACCACTAGAGTTTTGGTTGGAGTCTATGTGTTCTTGAAAGTTTCTCCATCCAAAGGGATTATGAGAATTGGCGACGAGGTAAGCTGAGTCCTCGCTACATCGGTCCATTTGAGGTTTTAGATCGAGTTGATAATGTTGCCTATAGGTTGGCATTGCCTTCGGAGCTATCGAGAGTGTATAATGTATTTATATGTCAATGCTTCGGAAGTGTAATCCGGATCCATCTCATGTCATGGAATATGAGCCCTTAGAGATTTGGGGAGACATGAGCTATGCGGACAAGTTATTCTGGATCTTGAATAGAAAAGAAAAGGTATTGGGATCTAAGACGATCCCATTAGTTAAAGATCTTTGACAATACCACACTATGAAAGAACTAGTTGAGAGATAGCCCGATTTAAATTTGGAGGACCAAATTTCTAAAGGTGGGAGAATGTCAAATCCCCAATTTCAGGAAATTCCTCCATAATTGTAAAGTATTTTAGCTTAAATGAAGTAAATAAATATGAGAATTATGAAGTATGGAGGATGTATGGAACATGGAAGAAGTAATGAACTGGAAGGTCAAATAGTTAAAGAAGTAAATTCTAATATTATGAGAATGTTTGGAGTACGGTAAAATAAATGTCAGATTTTGTAGAATTAAATATCAGAAAATTTAGTGTAATTAAAAACAAGTGTTATATGGAAGAAAGGAGACCAATTAATTGAATGGCCAAATAATGATGGTCAAAGGTTAAGATGAATTGATTTAATTGGATGATGATAAAATTAATATAGATTTTAATTGGTATAATGAGATGTGGCTTATATGAAAAGGGAATAAGAGAATTAAATGGTCAAAGATGGGTCAAATAAGAGGGTTAAAAGGTCAAGGGCTGAGATGAGATGAGTATAGGATAGGGAAGCATTAAATGAGGCTACATGAGTCATCACCTCTAGCCATCACCCCTACGGCAGCACTTCATCTCCCTCACTCTCGTTCCTTCTCCAAGTTTCCATAAGTTTCCATTTTTATCACCTTGACAAACCACCATCATACGTCATCGATTCATTAAGCTTGTCCAACGAAAATCGATCCTTGTCACTAGACTAAGCTATATCCGAAGTTTGGTGGATTGAATCCAAGTATTGGAGGAGATCTCAAAATTTGAAATTTTGGTCACTAGCAAAAGGTAAGAGAAGAAGATGATCCTTTCAGTTTTGTTTATGGTATGGAGTTGTACTGAGTTGGTATGATATGTGTATGATGAATTTTAAAGGTTTGCTTTGATATGATGATTTCAGATTTGAAGAAGTAAAAAGCTAGGGTTGGCGAACCAAGTGATTTCGTGTTCTCAAAGTAATCGAGGTAAGGAATTTATGTAACGGACGTAGGGAGGCTATGTCTGCATGTTTTAAATATATTTGAAGTGTATTTGGAGAGAAACACTAGTTGGTTTATGCAGGAAAAGTTGCATTTTTGGACTTTACTCCTAGTGCCAATTAAGCTAGGAGCAGCCGACTACCTTAAGTAGCAGCCGACTGCCTAGAGACAACCAAAGCGTTGTTTTTTGAAAACTGAGACAAACTAGTCGATTGCTATGTAAGCCAGTCGACTGCTATTTACCCAGTAAGCATTCTGTTTCAAGCTAGTCGATTGCTATATGGGACAGTCGACTGCTATTTGCTAAAATGCATTCTGTTTCAAAACCAACCGATTACTATGTAAGCTAGTCGACTGCTATTTTCCCATAAAGCATTCTGTTTCAAACCAGCCGACTGCTATATGGGCCAGTTAACTGCTATTTGCTAAAATGCATTCTGTTTCAAAACCAGCCGATTACTATGTAAGCCAGTTGACTACTATTTTCCCATGAAGCATTCTGTTTCAAACCAGCCGATTGCTATATGGGCCAATCGACTGCTATTTGCTAAAATGCATTCTGTTTCAAAACCAGCCAACTGCCTATAAGACCAGTCGACTGCTAATTTTCCAGAAGCATTCTGTTTCAAAAACAGTCGACTGCTATATGATCAGTCGACTGCTATTTCTTAAGAAGCATTCTGTTTGAAAACCCGTCGAATGCTATATGGACCAGTCGACTGCCCCTATGAGTTTTCAGAAAAGAAAATATCGAAATTTTAAATAAAAATAATTTCGATAAATGAAAATATAAGGCAGCAGCCGATTGCCCTATGAGGCCAGTCGACTGTCCCGTTTTGAAAAGAGGTTTTTAAACCTATTTCAAGAAGTATGAAGTGTCATGGCCAAAGAGCTATATGACATATGTTTTGAGATTATGCACTTTTATGCTTATAGTAGGGGCTCTGATCAAGTCCTGGTGAGATGTATGTTTGGCTAAGGAACCATAAGTCAGGCCTCAGTTGCCACAGAAAGACACCTGACTAGTGTTAACTATAGCCACCGACAGTTGGCCAAATTTGTCTATATTACATGATTGGCTGTGGGTGGATTCCTGGCCCTACGGGGTACGCCACCTGATGATGATGATGCAGTGTATAACTCCATAAAAATGCCAATAGTTTTTATGTTATTTGAAAACTATATGTATATGCGATTTCAAAGAATAAAGAAATCGAAAGTACTTGGTTTACTTGTATAAGAAGTTTTAAAAGAAGTATATGACGTATGATTTCAAGAAAGTATAAGATGTTTTAAGAGAAGTATGTATGTATGTAAATGATATTTGAAAGAAGTACATGAAGTATGTTTTGAAAGAAGTATAGGAAGTATGTTTTGAATGAAGTATATGACGTATGTTTTCACATGATAATTTAAAAGAAGTATACGATGTATGTTGGCATATGCTAATTTAAAGAAGTACATGATTTACTTGATTTATGAGCATATGCTATTATGAAGAATTTTATATATTTGATGAAAGTATATGAATATGCTTTATAATGATTTTACATGATATTATAGAGCCAAGTAGGAAAACTGCATATAAAGGCATAGTACGCTCTTTTACATATTTTTCTTACTGAGTGTAAACTCACCCTTTTACGAATATTTTTATACAGACTACTTGAAGTAATCCCTCGCTCTCGATAGAAGGGCCTACAAGTAGATTTTGAAAGTTACCTTCAAGATACACTTCCCAGTAAATATTGGAGGTATACTTATGTAATCATGTGAAGTGTGTTGTAATTCAGCTATTGTACAGTACAAGCTAACAATGCAGTGTATAACTCCATAAAAATGCCAATAGTTTTTATGTTATTTGAAAACTATATGTATATGCGATTTCAAAGAATAAAGAAATCGAAAGTACTTGGTTTACTTGTATAAGAAGTTTTAAAAGAAGTATATGACGTATGATTTCAAGAAAGTATAAGATGTTTTAAGAGAAGTATGTATGTATGTAAATGATATTTGAAAGAAGTACATGAAGTATGTTTTGAAAGAAGTATAGGAAGTATGTTTTGAATGAAGTATATGACGTATGTTTTCACATGATGATTTAAAAGAAGTATACGATGTATGTTGGCATATGCTAATTTAAAGAAGTACATGATTTACTTGATTTATGAGCATATGCTATTATGAAGAATTTTATATATTTGATGAAAGTATATGAATATGCTTTATAATGATTTTACATGATATTATAGAGCCAAGTAGGAAAATTACATATAAAGGCATAGTTCGCTCTTTTACATATTTTTCTTACTGAGTGTAAACTCACCCTTTTACGAATATTTTTATACAGACTACTTGAAGTAATCCCTCGCTCTCGATAGAAGGGCCTACAAGTAGATTTTGAAAGTTACCTTCAAGATACACTTCCCAGTAAATATTGGAGGTATACTTATGTAATCATGTGAAGTGTGTTGTAATTCAGCTATTGTACAGTACAAGCTAACAATAATGAATGTAAAGTTTTGGGGATTTAGGTTAAGTAAGATTTGTAAGATCCTGTGATGTGGAATGATATTTATATATATCATTACTATGTTAAATGAAAGCAAATTAATTTTATTTAGCTATTAGATATTAGCTTAAGAAGAAGAAGAAGAATGAATTACATTGACGAGCAGGTCTAATCAAGTTTATGTGAATAAGAGGAAAAAGAAAAAAGGTAAGACGTAGTGACCAGGACGTCACACGAAATGTAACTTTTCCTACACATAAACCAGCATTTGTTTCTTCCCAAAGACATTTCAAATATATTAAAACATGCAGACATAGCCACCCTACGTCTGTTACATAAATTCCTTACCTCGATTGCAATTAATCCACAAGCTTGGTTGCACCAACACTTGTTCTTTTTCACTTCTTCAAAGCTGCATAATTCATAAAATCCAACCTTAATAAATACACTTCACAAACTCTATACAACTCCAAACCATCAATAAAATCAACTAAAACCACCTTTGCAATTCACCAAAATTTTAGAATTTTAGATATCCTCAATCACTTTGATTCAGCCTATCATATTAAAGGCTTAGCTAGAGCTAGCGACAAGGATCTTTTTTCTTTAATGAAGCTTGACAAAACAATGACAAGAAATGGTGGTTTGTCAAGGTGGATGAAATGGAAACTTAGAGGGAAATGGGGTGGAACGAGAGGGAGAGGGATGGTGGCTGTCGATCTTGATGGTGAAGAAAGATGATGACTCATGCAATGGAATTTAATGCCTCTCTATCCATAATCATCTCAGCCATTAAGTCCCCTTTGACCCTTTGACCATTTGACCATCAATTGCTTTAATTCCACTCATGTCTCATATCTCATTTATATATCAGAAATTTTCATTTATCCAATTATTCCAAGTTGGAATACTACACAAGTATGGGAAAATTACATGAAATTGGGGATTTCACACTATGCATGAAACAAATTGAATGCATGCAACGTGCATGCAATTATGCATACATACATAAAAATATATATAATTAATTATGATTAATTATAAAGATAAATGATCCAGTGAAGTAAAAATAATATTGTATATAAATAAATTACATGTGCAAACCTATATATATATTTAGATATATAAACATCAACATAGATTTACTTGTAAGGGCAAGGAAATTTAAATGCATGTACATAGGTGTGAATAAACACACACGTGAACGAGGTATATGCGTATATGTATATATATGTATATGGAAAATTACTATATGAAGAGAAAAGGTATATAAATGTATATTACAAAATATATTAAGTTTGTATTTACACATTATATAATGTATATAATACATATGATGCACAATTGTACATTAAAAGTTATATCTCATAAAAGCTAGAGATATACATATGTAAAGTTTTAAAATGCAACAGTGCAAACTAAGAGTTAAATATATTATATTTTATTATATTGTGTATGAAATAAATAATAATATTAAATAAATAAATAAAATGACAAAAAATTAAATTAAAAAATAAATAATATTTTATGGGTTGATGGGAAATTTCCCACCAACCCATCATAAATCACATCAGCTCTGCCTCCCAATCAAACTTTACGTCTCTTGTTCTTTTTCTAATTTTTAATCCCTCAATTCACTCACCTATTCTCTCATCCTGTCTCTCTCTTGATTTCTCTGTCTCATTTCACTCTTATCGCTCAGTTGCCATCACCCTCTTGCATGCTCACGCCATCATCATTCCACATCTTCCCTCTCTTGTTGTGCCTAAGGAAAAATGAAGGCCAGAGTGTGAAGTAGCTCCACGGCCCATGTGTAAGGAAGAAAGAAAATTGAGGGTTCGCTTTAGGTGAACCTATGCTAGGATAGAAGGCCAAAATGCTAGTATTTGGAGGTTAGAAACAAGGCTGTAAATGGCCTGATACAAGTGCTATTGGAAGTTGAGTTGGTAACTAATGGTAGGCATTAAACAGGGGAGAAGATCAGGTGCTAAGGATGCTATTAGGTGGTTTTTTTTTGGTTGCTTAAATAGAGCTGGTGGAGGCATGAATAGGGGGCCGATTAGGGAGGCTTAAAGCTGGTTTTTTGGTGCTAAAGTAGGGCTGTAAAAAGGTGATTTAGGGCCCAAAACAGGGCTAGGACAAGGAATTTCATTGAAAAAAAAAAGGGATTTTTAGGCCATAACCAAGGCACTTTAAGGCTAGAAATAGTGGTTGTAGAAGGTGCCCTGGGCAGCTGAAAAAGGGTGTGAAGATGAGGGGTGTGCAGGACAATATCTATCGGGCTAGAGAAAACTAAGCTGGAAATTAGGTGCTTTAAGGTTGAAATTGAGGTGTCTTGTGAGTTTCCAAGGGACCAAAAATAGAGCTACCTCGAAGTTGAGTTTATGGCTAAAAAGAAAGGCTGAAAATGAGTTCTTTGGTGCTTGAATGGAGTTGAAAAGGAGGGGGACTTGGAGGTTTGTTGGAGTGTTTGTTAAAGCACAAGGGTTGTTGTTAAGGCTTGCTTAAAAAGGGTTTAAGGCAGAAATTTTTGGGTTGTTTAGTAATTGTTTAAAGACTAAGTCAGGGTTGCCGAACAAGGGTTTGGAGGAGGCCTTTAAGTGCTAAGTTAGTGATTGGTAACCTAGAAGCATAGGGTAAGGATACATGAAATTTTTTTTATGAGACGAAAACAAAGGTAAATTGAAGTCCAGTGATATAATGGTAAAAAATTATTATGAATGTGTTTAACTAATGTTAGCATGGTGTAATGTTGGAATTGTAGAAAATTTAAGTCGGAGACTCTGTGGACAATTAAACAACAAGTGCGAATCTAGCTAAACCTGGGGCACTTTCGGTTTAAGGAAGTCGATAAGCAAATGCTATTTTTTTTATATAAATATTTAGAACTATGCAAGATAGATACTAAGCCATCTGATGGGCTCACAAAGCCCAAGTCATATTCGTGGTGATCGTGATCCTTTGAGCATCTATAAAGGTCCAATGACAAGAGCTAAAACAAAGATAATGCAACAAGTTAATGGAGATCCACTTGCTCGTGATGTTCGTGATGCTAAGGATCCATTGGTCATCCAAAGAGGTCCAATTACCCGAGCTCGAGCCAAGAAGACGCAACAAGCCCTAGCCTCATTAATGCAACAAGCTCTGGCATCATTGAAGTGTCAAGGAAGCTTCCATGAAGAGTCCCAATACATCTATACTTGCTTGGAAGCCCAAACGACATGAGCATGGCTTAATGTCTTATTTTAGCTTAACAATAAGATGGGCTAAGTGTTTGAATGGCCCACGTTTGAGTCTTGTTGTGTCTTGGACTATTTATTGTAACTAGGTTTAGGCATGAATTTGGGTTTAGTCTTATTTTCTGTTGGTGTTAATTCCAGCCCACTTGTTTATGGGCTTAAGTGCTAGGTATTATTATAAATACCTTGTAAACGCTATTGATGAACAGGTCAGTTTTGAATTTCAAAATTTGAGTGTGCCTTTCTCTTGGGTTCCCTCTCTACTAGGCTTATCAAGGTCTTCTTCCTTGTGGCGCCTCCTTCTTCACCATCCACCATTACTATACCTTAGGTTCTCGAATTCTTATTCGTAGGGTCAAGGTCCAATACCTTTGGGTTCAAGTCTTTTTAGGCTTCAAGTCTAGGTTTTCAGAAGTTGTCATTCTTCATCCTTGCTTCAGTCCTGTTGCGATTTCAACTCCTTCAAACTCCAAGCTACGTTTTCTCTTGTCCGTGCGCATTAGTTGGCATCAGAGCTCAAGTTTTGATTCCTGGTTTGTCTGTGTCACTCACTTTTCGATTTCTGGTTTGTCAGTGCGTCACTCACTTTTCAATCACAACCCTAGCCGCATCCCTCCAAAAAAAACCCTAGCCGCATCCCTCCAAAAAAAACCCTAGCCGCATCCCTAAAAAAAAACCCTAGCCGCATCCCTAAAAAAACAAACCGTAGCCGCATCCCTAAAAAAAAAACCCTAGCCGCATCCCTCAAAAAAAAACCCTAGCCGTATCCCTCCAAAAAAAACCCTAGCCGCATCCCTCCAGAAAAAAACCCTAGCCGTATCCCTCCAAAAAAAACCCTAGCCGCATCCCTCCAGAAAAAAACCCTAGCTGCATCCCTCCAAAGAAAAAACCTTAGCCACATCCCTCCAGAAAAAAACCCTAGCCGCATCCCTCCAAAGAAAAAACCTTAGCCGCATCCCTCCAAAAAAAACCCTAGCCGCATCCCTCCAAAAACCCTAGCCGCACTTCTTTAGCCACTTTTTTCAACGCTAGTCGCACCCCTACTCTTTTCAAGGAAACCGCAAACCTCAAATTAAAAAAAAAAGAGGAAGAAAAAAAAACAAAGAATTCGAAGAAGAAAAAAAAAGAATTCAAAAAAAATTGTTGCGATACTGTTCAAACAGAAAAATTTGGTTGAGTTAGGAGGTGTGTGAGTACCTATTTTAAAGAAACGATGAAAGAAAATGAACCCGTCAAACTTTGTTTCACGGGCCACACCCTATCTTGGCCAAATTCTATCATTTTCCTATAGGTTTAGGCCATTTTTCATTTTTTTTGGTCCTTCTAGTGATTTTTTATTTTTTTTCTTTCTTTGAGTCACCCTAGCCGCACCTTTCTGTGAAAAACAACAAAAGGGAGAAGAATTCAAAAAAAAAAAGGAAAATACTTGGTGAATTAGTTGATCCTGCGAGGTTGATTCTTTGACTGAGTCTCTAGTGCGATTGTGAAACTGTAGAGTTAAGGTAGAGTAAGGGAAAAAGGCATGAGTGTGTGAGAAACATTAGTAGAGAAAAGCCGAATTACTTGAGTGAAACACGAGTGTAAACACGTGAGGATATCTTTGTTGAAAATGTCTTCTGAAGGTGATAAGTCCGACTTTAAAAAGATTGAATTCATGCTTCAGGCAATGCAACAATAGTTCCAATAGATGGACGTGAAATTCAATGACATTCATGATAAGTTGAACCAACATGAAGCTCGGTTTGCACAGCTCCAGCAAGGTGATACTTCTCGTCTAAAAAGTAAGGTTGTTGCCAATGACGAGTATGATGATAATGTTGGGTATGATTCGAACGAAGAGTCTGGGATAAATAGACATCATAGAAGGTACCATGGGTATCGAGATTGAGTTGATAGAGCCCGTATAGAGGCAACGAGAAGATGGATGGAAACCTTGGCAGTATAAAATTGAAGATTCCTCCATTCCAAGGCAAGAATGATCCTGAGGCATATTTGGAGTGGGAAAGGAAGATTGAAATGGTGTTTGACTGCCACCACTACTCCGAGAAAAAGAAGGTCAAACTTGCAGCAATTGAGTTTACAGAGTATGCTATGGTTTGGTGGGATCAGTTAGTCACTAGTAGAAGAAGATATGGTGATCCTCCAGTGTCTACATGGGATGAGATGAAGCGCCTCATGAGGAAGAGATTTGTTCCTACTCATTACTACAGAGAGTTATACCAGAAGCTCCAAGGTCTTACCCAGGGCTCAAAGAGTGTTGAGGATTACTACAAAGAGATGGAAATAACCATGATCCGAGCCAATATCCAGGAGGATGCATTTTCTCCAAGGCTTAAACCGTGAGATTGCCAATGTAGTAGAGTTGCAGCATTACATAGATTTAGAGGAGATGCTGCATGTGGCCATCAAAGTGGAAAGGCAACTCAAAAGGAAAGGTACATCCCGTTTTACTTCTAGTTCAGTTCCTATTTGGAAATCTAACACCTTTCGTAGGGATGGTAAGCCTGTGTCTACGCCTAAGTCAGAAAGCTTTTCTAAGCCCAAGCTTGAGGGCCCTCCAAAACCCAGGATTGAATCTGCCGAAGCATCCCAAAGCAAAACACGTGACATTAAGTGTTTCAAGTGTTTAGGTCATGGACATATTGCCTCTCAGTGTCCCAACCGTAGAGTTATGATCATGCTTGGGAATGGAGATGTTGAGAGTCAAGGTTCTGAAATCGGTGTAGAAGATGAGATGCCTGCGTTAGAAGATGTTGACGAAGAAGAAGTTGTTGAGTATGCTGCTTATGGTGAAGCACTTGTTGCTAGGCGTGCTCTTATTACTCATGTGAAGTTTGAAGATGAGGCACAACGCGAGAACATCTTCCATATGAGATGCCATATTAGTGACAAGGTATGTACTGTAATCATTGATGGTGGGAGCTGTACTAATGTTGCTAGCACATACCTTGTTGATAAATTAAAGTTGCCCACTACCAAGCATCACCACCCATATAAGTTGTAGTGGATTAATGACTGTGGTGAAGTGAACGTGGTGAAGCAAGTCTTGGCTCCTTTTCGTATTGGAAGGTATCAAGATGAGGTGTTGTGTGACGGGGTGCCCATGCAAGCTAGCCACCTATTGCTGGGTAGACCGTGGCAGTATGATCTGAGAGTCATCCACGACGGTTACACTAACCGTTACTCCTTTACTATGGATGGCAAGAAGATTGCTCTTGCTCCCCTTAGCCCCAAGGAGATTTATGAGGACCAATTAAGGCTAAAGGAGCAACATGACGAGCAAAGGAAGCAAGCTAAAGAAAAGAATGAAAACAAGGACAGCAAAACAGTGAGCTCCTATGCCAAACCCCGAGATGTGAAGACTGCATTTCTTGCTAAGTCTCCTATCTTGTTACTCTTATTTACATATTCTTATTTTATTGATGCTGAACTCCATGATACTTTGCCTACTGATGTTGTCTCATTGTTGCAGGAGTTCGAGGATGTACTCCCTGAGGAGATTCCAAGTGGATTACCACCGATTCGTGGGATCGAGAACACGATTGACCTTGTCCCTGGAGCTGCCATTCCTAACCGTCCAGACTATAGAAGTAATCCCGAGAAGATGAAGGAGCTTCAAAGGCAAGTTGAGGAGCTCATGAGAAAAGGTTATGTGAGAGAGAGCATGAGTCCATGCGCCGTGCCCGTGCTACTTGTGCCAAAAAAAGATGGGACATGGAGGATGTGCGTTGATTGCCAAACCGTCAACAAAATCACTGTAAAGTACCGCTATCCTATTCCTAGGCTAGATGACATGCTTGATGAGTTGCATGGTGCATGCATGTTTTCTAAAATCGATTTAAAGAGTGGATATCACCAAATTCGTATGAAAGAAGGTGATGAATGGAAAACCGCATTTAAGACTAAACATGGTCTCTACGAGTGGTTAGTTATGCCTTTTGGCTTGACTAATGCACCCAGTACATTCATGCGATTAATGAACCATGTTTTATGTGATTTCATTGGTAAGTATGTGGTTGTCTATTTTGATGATATTTTGATCTATAGTAAGAGTCTGCATGAGCATGTTGAGCATCTTAGGAATGTTCTTACTGTTTTGAGGAATGAAAGTTTGTATGCCAATCTTAAGAAATGTACATTCTGCACTGATAAGATTGTTTTCCTTGGGTATGTAGTTTCTTCACATGGCATTTATGTTGATAATGAAAAGGTAAAGGCAATTAAAGATTGGCCTATACCTAAGTCTGTTTATGAGGTGTGTAGTTTCCATGGTTTAGCTAGTTTCTATCGTCGATTCGTTAGAGATTTTAGCACTATAGCTGCACCTTTGACTGAAGTGGTCAAAAAGAATGTTGCATTTCATTGGGGTCCTGTACAAGAGCATACTTTTAATTTGCTTAAGGATAAACTTTGTTCTGCTCCTTTGTTATCTCTACTTGACTTTACTAAACTTTTGAGATTGAGTGCGATGCCTCAAGTGTAGGTATTGGAGCTGTGCTTATGCGGGAAAAACTTCCAATTGCTTTCTTTAGTGAGAAGTTAAGTGGTGCAACACTTAACTATCCCACATATGACAAGGAGATGCACGTGTTAATAAGGGCCTTGGAGACATGGCAACATTACTTGTGGCCCAAAGAATTTGTCATCCACACTAATCACGAGTCCTTGAAGCATCTGAAAAGACAGAGTAAGCTGAATAGGCATCATGCCAAGTGGATAGAGTTCATTGAGATGTTCCCGTACGTGATCAAGTATAAACAAGGTAAAGAGAACGTCGTAGCTGATGCGTTATCTCATAGGTATACTCTTATCACTACTCTTGATGCTAAACTTTTAGGATTTGAGTATATCAAAGAACAGTATGCTGATGATGTTGATTTTGGTAATGTTTATGATGCATGTGCTACATCTAGCTTTGGCAAGTTCTTTAGGCACAATGGGTTCTTATTTAGAGAAAATAAATTATGTGTGCCTAGGAGTTCATTGCGCAAGCTGTTAGTTAGAGAAGCCCATAGTGGAGGATTAATGGGTCACTTCGGGGTTAGGAAAACTCTAGCTGTTTTGCAAGAACAATTCTTTTGGCCTAACATGAGGAGAGACGTAGAGAGATTATGTGTGATATGAACCTCACCGAAAGAAGATGAGGTTCAATGAAGAACATGAAGAACACTTGAAGAAAAACAAGAACAAGTTAAAAACGCAGCAAAAGAAAACAAAAATTAGAGATAAAACCAAGACCCGTTGTGTAGAAACACAAGAACCTATGGTATTGGACCAAGACCCGTTGCTTAGAAAAGCAAGAACCTATGGTATATATTGGTGGAAGGTAGAAGAACGCCACAAGGAAGACCTTGATAAGTTCAAGAGTTCTCAAGAGAACCAAAGAGAAGAAGTCTCTCAATTTTATTACTAAAATCAATTGTGTTCTCCCCAAAGGGTTACATAACTATTTATAGGCAAATAGATAACTTGCAGCACAAGCAATAGGAATCCTACTCTCCTAACTTGCAGAACAAGTAATAGAAGTCTTACAAAATCTATTATTTAAAAAGGAATTGGGCTTAAATTAAATTAAGACAATGTTCAGCCCAATAATACTTAACTAAATAAAATATGCATCTAGCCTAATTTGCATTTCGGCCCAATACTTGTGTCTTCAAGAAGGTTGAACTTGGGCTTGGATCATGTTGTAGAAGACTTTATCATCCTCCATACTCAAGCTTTGTTGGGCTTTCTCTCTAGCAATATCAATGAAACCAGCCAAGGCTTGTTGCATTATCTTTGATTTAGCTCTTGTAATTGGACCTCTATGGATACTCAAAGGATCACGATCATCACGAACATGACTTGAGCTTTGTGAGCTTGGATCTCCATCATTCCCCTCTCCTCGAAAGGATTTGTCCTCAAATCAGAATCACCTACATCAATATCAAAGGGAGAAAGATCAGAAACATTAAATGTAGCACTAACATTATACTCACCTGGAAGATCTAACTTATAAGCATTGTCATTGATCTTCTTAATCACTTGGAATGGTCCATCTCCTCGAGGTTGCAACTTGGAGCGACGCTGAGCAGGAAATCTCTCTTTACGCATATGTAACCAAACCCAATCACCAGGTTCAAAGACAACTTTCTTGCGATGCTTGTTGGCTTGAGTAGCATATTGCTCAGTCCTCTTCTTAATGTTTTGACGTACCTTCTCATGTAGTTGCTTAACAAAATCAGCTTTCTTTTCCCCATCCAAACTAGCTCTCTCCTCAATAGGTAGTGGTAAAAGATCCAATGGAGTGAGTGGATTAAAACCATAGACAACTTCAAATGGAGAATAACTAGTAGTAGAATGCACACTTCTATTGTAAGCAAACTCCACATGAGGCAAACAATCTTCCCAATTCTTTAAATTCTTTTGAATAATGGATCTCAACAAAGTAGACAAAGTACGATTGACTACTTCAGTTTGACCATCGGTTTGTGGATGACAAGTAGTTGAAAACAATAGCTTTGTTCCTAACTTTCCCCATAATGTTTTCCAAAAGTAGCTAAGGAACTTCACATCACGTTCAGAAACAATGGTCCTCGGAACTCCATGTAGACGAACAATTTCCTTGAAGAATAAATCGGCAATGTTACTTGCATCATCTGTCTTGTGACAAGCAATGAAGTGAGCCATCTTAGAGAACCTGTCAACAACAACAAAAACAGAATCTCTACCTCTCTTTGTTCTTGGTAACCCCAAAACAAAGTCCATAGAAATGTCAGTCCAAGGAGCAGTAGGAATAGGTAATGGAGTATAAAGACCATGATTCATAACTCTAGACTTCGCTTGTTTACAAGTGACACATCTTTCACACAATTTTTCAACATCTCTTTTCATGTTAGGCCAAAAGAAGTGATCATGCAATATATCTAAAGTTTTCTTTACTCCAAAATGTCCCATTAACTCACCACTATGGGCTTCTCTAACAAGTAATTCTCTTAAAGAACTCCTAGGCACACATAATCTATTTTCCCTTAATAAGAATCCATCATGCCTATAAAACTTTCCAAAACCAGTTTTCTCACATGCAATGAACACATTTTCAAAATCCTCATCAATAGCATACAAGTCTTTAATATACTCAAATCCAAGTAGTTTTGCATTAAGAGTAGTGATTAGAGTATATCTTCGAGACAATGCATCAGCCACGACATTTTGTTTACCTTGTTTATATTTGATCACATATGGAAATGTCTTTATGAACTCCATCCACTTGGCATGACGCTTGTTCAACTTGCTTTGTCCTTTCAAGTGCTTCAAAGACTCATGATCAGTGTGGATAACGAATTCCTTAGGCCATAAATAATGTTGCCATGTTTCCAAGGTCCTCACTAATGCATACATCTCTTTATTGTACATGGGATAGTTAAGGCCAGCTCCACTTAACTTCTCACTGAAGAAAGCAATGGGGGGCTTCTTTTGCATTAAAACAACTTCGATACCTATGCTTGAAGCATCAAACTCAATCTTGATTGTTTTCTCTTTTTGCTTAACCTCATCTTCACTCACTATTTTTTTCTCACTCTCTTTTAATCTCAATTGATCCTCATCTTTCATTAGCACACTTAAAGTTTGACATGCTATATATTCCTTTCCATCCATGGGTAATTCCATACTATCCTCATCATCCTCTAATTGCAGCATAGAATCATCATCAAAATCTTCTTCATAATTGCTATCCAACTTATAATGAGCAACATGATCACAGGCATAAGAAGTCTTATCTTGGTTTACCTTAGCTAGGGCAACATCGTGTTGCTCCAACTTATCATATTTAATCAACTTCGACTCTATCCTCGAAAGTTGTTGTTGCATGGCTAGGAACATGATCTCAATCTTACTCAAATCAAGCTTTTCACTATTAGAAGACATGATTGCAACCTACAAGAAACGTTAGTAAAAGAAAAGGACCTCACAAGTATGACCTCACGTGTTTACACTCAATACACACAAGAATGTAACACTCACACTCGTGTTTCACACAATTTTAATATGGCTTTTCTCTACTAATGTTACTCACACACTCTTGCCTTTTTCCCTCACACAACTTTTCTCTATAGGTTCTATATTGAACTCAAGACTCAATCAAAAATCAGCTTATGGAATTCAACTATCAACCAACAATAAACAAGATGAGCACAAGATTTTAATCAAGGGAAAATAAAACAATGAAGACTCAACAAGACTTAGCAAGACTCAATAAGACCTAAGAAGACTCCAATGAAACTAAACCTTGAAGGAAATATGTGTGTTTTGGGGTGTTTAATTAGGGTAGGGTTTAGCCAAAGGTGGGTAGTTTTGTCCTTTTATATGGTAGGGTCAAAAAGGTAATTTTAGGCAGTAGGGTAGAATGGTAACAATGAGTTTTCAAATTAGGCAAATAAGAAATCCCAAAGCTCAAGAAAGAATGACTACCTCAAGATTTTGATGAAGCACACCTCCACGAATTGCCTTTGATGTTGCACTTGCTACACACGATGTAAGAAATCCCCTCTTGAATTGATTTTTCTTTTCTCTTTTTTTTTTCTTTTCTTTTTTTTTCTCTTTTTTTTTCTTTTACTAAAGTAAACGAACAATGAAGAAAAACAAAAAGTCTAAATAATAAGAAGAGGTTTACTTGGGGAACAAGGCAACTTTTGAGAAAAACAAGCTAGTTTTGGTAGTAGCTTGTGTGGCAAGGAACGAGAGGGAACGGTGGCTTGTGAAACAAGTAGTCTTTATGTGATGTAGAGCTTTTGAAGGTTTCTTGGTGAGCAAGAAAACCTTTGGAATTTGGTTGCTTGGAGAACAAGATAGGGTTTACTTGGTGGCTAAGTAAAGAAAATAGGTTTGAGGGACAAACAATATTAGTGGTGGCTTGGAAAAGGATTCAAGATCAAATTTTGTCCAAGACAAGAAGACAAAGAAAGAAAAAGAAAAAAAAACAAAAACGATGCTCCCATGAATTGAACCTAAGCTCTGATGCCAAATGATATGAACCTCACCGAAAGAAGATGAGGTTCAATGAAGAACATGAAGAACACTTGAAGAAAAACAAGAACAAGTTAAAAACGCAGCAAAAGAAAACAAAAATTAGAGATAAAACCAAGACCCGTTGTGTAGAAACACAAGAACCTATGGTATTGGACCAAGACCCGTTGCTTAGAAAAGCAAGAACCTATGGTATATATTGGTGGAAGGTAGAAGAACGCCACAAGGAAGACCTTGATAAGTTCAAGAGTTCTCAAGAGAACCAAAGAGAAGAAGTCTCTCAATTTTATTACTAAAATCAATTGTGTTCTCCCCAAAGGGTTACATAACTATTTATAGGCAAATAGATAACTTGCAGCACAAGCAATAGGAATCCTACTCTCCTAACTTGCAGAACAAGTAATAGAAGTCTTACAAAATCTATTATTTAAAAAGGAATTGGGCTTAAATTAAATTAAGACAATGTTCAGCCCAATAATACTTAACTAAATAAAATATGCATCTAGCCTAATTTGCATTTTGGCCCAATACTTGTGTCTTCAAGAAGGTTGAACTTGGGCTTGGATCATGTTGTAGAAGACTTTATCATCCTCCATGCTCAAGCTTTGTTGGGCTTTCTCTCTAGCAATATCAATGAAACCAGCCAAGGCTTGTTGCATTATCTTTGATTTAGCTCTTGTAATTGGACCTCTATGGATACTCAAAGGATCACGATCATCACGAACATGACTTGAGCTTTGTGAGCTTGGATCTCCATCAATGTGATAGATGCATTTCATGTAGGCAAGCTAAATCTAGAGTTCATAATCATGGTTTATATACTCCTTTACCCATTCCTACTACTCCGTGGACTGATATCTCTATGGATTTTGTTTTGGGCTTACCTAAAACAAAACGCGGTAGAGATTCTATTTTTGTTGTGGTTGACAGGTTCTCCAAGATGGCTCATTTCATCGCTTGCCACAAGACGGATGATGCAAGCAACGTTGCTGACCTTTTCTTCGAAAAGATAGTACGTCTACATGGTGTACCAAGGACCATTGTTTCTGATCGACATGCCAAGTTCCTTAGTTACTTTTGGAAGACGTTATGGGGAAAGTTGGAAACTAAATTGTTATTCTCCACCACTTGTCAGCCCCAGACTGATGGATAGACTGAGGTCGTCAACCAAACCCTATCTACATTATTGAGGTCCATTATACAGAAGAATTTGAAGAATTGGGAAGATTGCTTGCCACATGTGGAGTTTGCATATAACCGCAGTGTCCACTCCACTACGAGTTGCTCTCCATTCGAAGTTGTTTATGGCTTCAATCCTCTTACTCCCTTGGATTTGTTGCCATTACCTAGTGCTGAGCAGAGTAACTTGGATGGAGAACAGAAAGCTACGTTTGTGAAGCAACTCCATGAGAGAGGACGTCAAGCTATTGAAAAGAAGACTGAGCAGTATACCACCCAAGCTAATAAGCATCGAAAGAAAGTAGTCTTTGTGCCTGGTGATTGGGTTTGGGTGCATATAAGAAAGGAGAGGTTTCCTGTTCAGCGACAAACCAAGCTGCATCCCTGAGAAGATGGACCATTCCAAGTCATAGAGAAGATCAACGATAATGCCTATCGATTGGATCTTCCTGGTGAGTATGGTGTATCTGCTACTTTTAATGTTTTTGATCTTTCTCCCTTTTCTTTTGATGAAGGTATATGAGATTTGAGGACAAATCCTTTTGAGGAGAGGGGGAATGATGGAGATCCACTTGCTCGTGATGTTCGTGATGCTAAGGATCCATTGGTCATCCAAGGAGGTCCAATTACCCGAGCTCGAGCTAAGAAGACGCAACAAGCCCTGGCCTCATTAATGCAACAAGCTCTGGCATCATTGAAGTGTCAAGGAAGCTTCCATGAAGAGTCCCAAGACACCTATACTTGCTTGGAAGCCCAAACGACATGAGCATGGCTTACTATCTTATTTTAGCTTAACAATAAGATGGGCTAAGTGTTTGAATAGCCCACGTTTGAGTCTTGTTGTGTCTTGGACTATTTATTGTAACTAGGTTTAGGCATGAATTTGGGTTTAGTCTTATTTTCTGTTGGTGTTAATTCCAGCCCACTTGTTTATGGGCTTAAGTGCTAGGTATTATTATAAATACCTTGTAAACGCTATAGATGAACAGATCAGTTTGAATTTCAAAATTTAAGTGTGCCTTTCTCTTGGGTTCCCTCTCCACTAGGCTTATCAAGGTCTTCTTCCTTGTGGCGCCTCCTTCTTCACCATCCACCACTACTATACCTAAGTTCTCGAATTCTTATTCGTAGGGTCAAGGTCCAATACCTTTGGGTTCGAGTCTTTTTAGGCTTAGGGTCTAAGTTTTTAGAAGTTGTCATTCTTCATCCTTGCTTCAGTCCTATTGCATTTTCAGCTCCTTCAAACTCCAAGCTACGTTTTCTTTTGTCCGTGCACATCACAAGTCTTGGCTGGTTTCATTAATATTGCTAGAGAAAAAGCCCAACAAAGCTTGAGCATGGATGATGACAAAGTGTTCTACAACATGATCCAAGCTCAAGTTCAACCTTCTTGAAGATTTACAAGTACTGGGCTAAAATGCAATTGGGCTAGATGCATAAATTGGACCTAGTGCAATTAGGCCAAATGCTATATATATATATATATATATATATATATATATATATATATATTATTTAGCTGTCTTATTGGGCTAAACATTGTTTTAATTTAATTTAATGTGATAACCGTAAATTTTTCATTTATTGGAAATTACAAATATTGGAAATAAATATTGAAGAAAATAGATAAATTGGAAATTATGGAAAAAAATGAAAAGAGGAAATTTAATTTGGATAAATGGAAATCCAAATTAAATAAGAAAATGAGAAAAGAAAATAGGAAATATATTTATATGATTATATATTATGTAAATATATAAATGTTATGTAAATTAAAGTGAACAAATATAAATATATATATACACATATATACTAAATATGTATTTTGTAAATACATATATATATAGTACTATACTATATATAATAATAATATTATGTGTATTATATATATAATATAAATATAATATATGTTATATTATAAGTATAATATATATTATATATAGTATAGAAAAAAAAAGGGGGAAAACAAAAATGGAAAGGGAAATCGGGAGGAACCGCTTTCCCTCCCAGCTAGAGCTGACCACTGTCAGCCGACGAGAAGGAAAAGAGAGGAGGAAGGGCCGTCGTCGGACGGCAAGCCAAGGAGAGGACAAGACGACGGCGACGGAAAAGGAAGGAAACGGAATCGGAAACAGAAGGAAATTTTCGGCAGAAGTCGAGAGAAAAGGAAAAATGGCAAACGGCGGTGCCGGCGGAATTGGCCACCGCCACTGCCACCAAAGCACCGCCAGAGGGAGAGGAAGAGGATGGATGCCATAGGAGGCATGGTGAACGGCGGAGGAAGGCCGGCGAAGAGGCGGAAGACACCGAAGGAAAATCGACTCGATCCGCCGCCGTGCCGCCGATCCAGGGCAAACGGAGGGCACCGGTAGCTTCGCCGTGCCGTCGGCCAGCTGAGGAGTTAGTGAACCGCCGGAGAACCTGCCGCCGACGAGGAACCGATAAGGAAGGAGGCAGACCAGTCTGACGGGAAAGGAAGAGGAAAAAAGAAAAGAAAAAGAAAAGAAAAAGGAAAAAAAAGAAAAGAAAAAAAAAAAAAAAAAAAAAAAAAAAAAAAAAAAAAAAAAAAAAAAAAAAAAAAGGAAGAGGAAAAAAGAAAAGAAAAAGAAAAGAAAAAGGAAAAAAAAGAAAAGAAAAAGGAAAAAGAAAAAGAAAAGAAAGAGCAAGAAAAGAAAAGAGAAAAAGAGAAATTTTCGGGATTCGGGAATTTCAAAAATTACGAGAGATCCCGAGAATTCGGAAACCCGAAAATTACGGGAATCGGTAAGAAATCCCAAAAAATGCTAAATTATTTAAATAATTATGAAAAAATTCTAAATTTTAGAATTTTAATTCCAAAAAATTCCCTCGATGACCGAGCTGATGGAATCGGGCGAGGTGAACATGGGCGCGACGAACGAGGCGGTCGCTGACCCGAAACAGGTAAGGGATGCATGTACAGCACTGTAAGGATATTAAGTCTGCATGTTTTTAATTATGAAATATTTTATGAAAATATTGTGATGATTCTGTGGTTGGAAATTTGTGATGATGTACTGGCTGAAATTATAAATTGTATTTTTCGTGTAGGAGGCTAGCTAATCGGCAGCCGTTATACTGCCGAAAAATTATCGAAAATTATTGAAATTTTCTAGAAAATTTCATAAAATCAGAATAAATGATTTTATTTCACGAGAAATGATTTCCAACCACGAAAATCGAGAAAATGAATATTTTTCATAAAAACATGAATAAAATGAAAGTGATTATTAAATATTCATGTTTTCTGAATTGGTGATAATGAGATCACCGAAAATTTTCTTGATATATGAATTATATGTGATATGAAATGGAAAATGAAAAAGGGATAAAGAGAATATTTTATAAAAGTTTTCTAAATATTCTCTCGATATATGTAAGTTACACGTAATACGAGATGAAAAATGAAAGAAAATAAAGTGAATATTTTTATATAATTCTTAAATATTCACTAAATGGTTTTATAACCTTTATGGTTTTAAATGATGAAAATATATATTTTTATAAATTCCATAAAGGTTTTCTAATGATGAAAAATATGGTTTTGAGACTAGTTGGCATCCTATCATGCTAATATGTGATATGTGACATGTAATGTGTGATATGTGATATGTAGTCCCGGCCGACACTTGATCAGTGATCCGCCAAGGACAATTATAGACTATGGCCATAGATCTGACATGATTATTTATACCCTTCGGGGTCTATAGCATGATACGAGCAATGACCCAGTGGACAGGCTGGGCGTGCTTCAGTCTTCATATATAAAAATGTTTTATATGATATGTGATATGTGAAATGTAAATGTTTTACATGATATGTGAAATGTAAATGTTTTACATGATATGTGACAAGTTAAATGAAAGAGATGTACAGCATTTTACAAAATGCTTATTTCAGTACTGAATTTAGTACTACGAGATGATTTCATATGATATGTGATACGAATATGTAATATGTTTTAAAAAGAAAAAAGAGGTTATAAGTCTAATATTCTTACTATGATTTTCAATTGAATATTAGACTATATGTGACATGAATATGTGATATGTTTTTCCAAAAAGGAAAAAAGGAGGAAAATAAATCTAATATTCTTATTTTAGCTTTTAAATTGAATATTAGATTTAAATGATATATATGTTATACGAAAAGGATTTAATAGTGGATTTTGCTATTTAAAGTACTGTACTAATTATGGTTGTACAGTAAAACATGAAATGAGATTTAAATGAGAATGATGAGAATTTAACTAATATTCTTTTCAAAGGATATATGAATATTGATGGAGATCCACTTGCTCGTGATGTTCGTGATGCTAAGGATCCATTGGTCATCTAAAGAGGTCCAATTACCCGAGCTCGAGCTAAGAAGACGCAACAAGCCCTGGCCTCATTAATGCAACAAGCTTTAGCATCATTGAAGTATCAAGGAAGCTTCCATGAAGAGTTCCAAGACATCTATACTTGCGTGGAAGCCCAAACGACATGAGCATGGTTTACTATCTTATTTTAGCTTAACAATAAGATGGGCTAAGTGTTTGGATAGCCCACGTTTGAGTCTTGTTATGTCTTGGACTATTTATTTTATGTAACTAGGTTTAGGCATGAATTTGGGTTTAGTCTTATTTTCTGTTGGTGTTAATTCCAGCCCACTTGTTTATGGGCTTAAGTGCTAGGTATTATTATAAATACCTTGTAAACACTATTGATGGACAGATCAGTTTTGAATTTCAGAATTTTGAGTGTGCCTTTCTTTTGGGTTCCCTCTCTACTAGGCTTATCAAGGTCTTCTTCCTTGTGGCGCCTCCTTCTTCACCATCCACCATTGCTATACCTTAGGTTCTCGAATTCTTATTCGTGGGGTCAAGGTCCAATACCTTTGGGTTCGAGTCTCTTTAGGCTTCGGGTCTAGGTTTCAGAAGTTTGTCCTGTTGCGTTTTAGCTCCTTCAAATTCCAAGCTACGTTTTCTCTTGTCCGTGCGCATCAAATATTAGTTACTTTATTTAAATGCTTTATTTTATAAAAGCATTATTTTGAAGAGAATATGAAAATGATATGAAATGAAAAGGTAAAAGGATATAAATTTCAAACGAAAAGAAATTTATTACTCTCTACAGTGGCTTCTAGGCTCCGGGACAAGATAGGTATTTCAAAATACCTACCTTACTCCATCTAGATCCCTAGCCAACTGTAGTATCTTTCATACATGCGAGCCTAGAGCCTATAGGAAAAATGAAAAAGATTTTCAACATATAGGAAGCTGAATATCAAGTATGCATATAATTCCCTTACTGAGCCGTGGTTTGCTCACCCCTTAATAAATACATTTCAGGTTTTTCGAGAACTAAGAGATTTGACATACGAGCATCTCGGCTGCGCATTTGGGGACAATGCAACAGCTTGATTTATTACATAAGGTACGATCATTTATTTTCTGTATTTAGACTTATCTACAGTACTACTTCCTTATGAATTAAGATAGGGGATGTAATTCATATTATAATTTAATATGAAATTGTGTATATGTAAAAGAAAAGTAAAGTATCGCAGACAGCCCAACCATATAAGATGTAAAGAATAAGATGAAAAATAGGGTCACGGGCTGTGACATTTAAGCCCAATTCCTTTTTATTTAATAGGTATTGTAGGATTTCTATTTCTTGTTCTGCAAGTTAGAAAAGTAGGATTCTTATTACTTGTTCTGCAAGTTTGCTATTTCCTGTTCTGCAAGTTAGAAAAGTATGATTCCTATTAGTTGTGCTGCAAGTATGCTATTTGCCGATAAATAGCTATGTAACCCTTTAGGCAGAACTCAATTGATTTTAGTAATAAAACTGAGAGACTTCTTCTCTTT
Organism: Heritiera littoralis; assembly: GCA_031772115.1. Classification (NCBI taxonomy): domain Eukaryota; kingdom Viridiplantae; phylum Streptophyta; class Magnoliopsida; order Malvales; family Malvaceae; genus Heritiera; species Heritiera littoralis. The sequence continues at coordinate 4,217,121 of JAPDPK010000009.1, read as the reverse complement.
GGTTCTCTTGAGAACTCTTAAAATTATCAAGGTCTTCCTTGTAGCGTTCTTCTACCTTCCACCAATTTATACCATAGGTTTTTTCTTTTCTAAGCAATGGGTCTTGATGAGTGTCGTCAGTCACCAAAAATAAAATTTCCTAACTCTACATGTAGATAGTGGAGCAAGGGTCGAACCCACAGAGACTGAATTTTTTAAGTTAATTATTAAATTAAAAATCTAATCTTAGGGTTTAGGGAAAGAAGAAGTTTGGGGGTTTTGGAGACTATTCTAAAATAAAGAAAACAAGAATTATTAAGTATCAAAGACAAATAGCAAAAAGCTTCAGTTACGAGGCAATCAATCATTCTTGGATTTTGATGTTGATCATTGATTACAAAATATCACTGTCAATTAAATAGTCAACCGTAGCATAACAACAAGCTCTGTTACACCATCTTTCCTTACTGAGTCGTTAGTTAAAACAAGCTCTTTAACTAATCTCTAACTACTTAACCTACCTAGAACAAGCTCTCTAGATATAAGTTGTAGCAGCATTAACAACAAGAAAGATATGGGTTGACATTAGATAACAAACACATAAGCTCGGTTTATTTAATCTAAACCTTAATTCTCCTCCATCCCTAGTGATTAACTCCACAAGCAATTACGGACTTATGTTTTCAATCTGGCGGTAGATTATTTAATTTAACTAAATAGTGTGCACCCTATCTAATCAAACAAATAATCATTATAATGTGCTCAGAGAATCTTGGATATTTAATCAACAATTATATAATACGTTCAAGAATCTCACAACATGCTTTTCCCAAGAATAATTAATTTACCTCATAACTGAATAAGAAAACTACTCACTAGACATATTCAAGATCATAAAATTTAAGTTTAATATTATAAAGATTACAAATATCATGCAAGAAACAATCAAAGAAGCAATCTTTAATAATATAAAATCAGAATTAATAATCAAGATTATAAACTAGCAGCAAGAACACACAAACAATATTAATTTAAATAAAGAAAACAAAATCGGAATTAAAAATAATAAAGAAATCAGCAACTAATTAAAAATAAAGAAAAAAATAAAATTTTATTAAAAACCCTAAAGAAAATCCTACAAGACTAAAAGAGAAGAGGGAGGAGAGGGATGTGAGGGATTTGAGGGCTTTTGTTTATGAGAGCCTTGTGCTCTTTATATAGGCCTAAGGAAGAGTTTAAAAGACTTTCCTAAGCAATGTGGGATTCAAATAAGAGTTTACTTGGGAAACAAGTAATTTGACTAGTCAAACTCTTACCTTTATCTCATCATCTTTTTACAATTATTTTCTAAGTAAAATTCCTAAGGCCTATTTTTATTAATTAATTATAGATCTAAGACAAAATAAAATTAAGAAATTATCTTGTCTCAACAAAATCTGGTCTTGAACTTGCTTTGTTGGAATTTCTTCTCAATCTCGTTTTTCTGTCCAAAATTTCGTACTGATTTTGTCCAGACGTTTGACCCATCAAATGAACTCTGATTTTTGCGATCTTGGACATTCTGGAAACCTTGAGAAGTCCTCTACAACTTCCATGAAGTCCACCTCTTGAGATCAGGTCGTTAAATTGGTCAAAAACGTCAATCTTTCAAGCTGGACAGAAAATACTGCACTTTGCTCTTTTTAGCTTCTTTTTATTCCAACTCTGATATTTAATACCTAAAACATAAAATAAACATTAGTAAGCTCTTTTAGGCATAAAACATCAATAAAGAAAATAGATTAGCACATATAAAATTTGTAAAATATCATCTTATCAAATTCCCCCACACTTAGCTTTTGCTAGTCCTCTAGCAAACCTTAGCTAAACTAATTCCTAAAGAACTAAATCCTAAAATCCTAACTCACTTTCGTAGGAATCACGATTGCATTTAGCATATGCAATAAGCCTTTAAACCCCTAGGTCACCCCTAGTGGACGAGTTGTGTCTCGTGAGGGCTTTCAGAAGATATACCCACAAAATCTTTTACTTAAGACTCAATCCTAAAAATTCAAAATAAGACTGAAAAGTTTAAAAATTAAGACTCAAAAAAAGATTAAGATCATGGATATATTTTCAAATCTTTCAATTCTTAACTCATAACTTCAACAAGAGTCAAATAATCAAGTCAATCATATTCTAATCATTACTTCTCATATTCATGCATACTTCTAAATAAATTCATGCAAAATTCACAATCAACACAATTGAAACATATAACACCAACTTTGCAATTATCCACTTTACATTATCACAAACAAAGTCAATAGATCAAGAATTTTTTTTTCTATTTTCTCTTCCTTCTTTTTCTTTTTTTTTTCTTTTGAGGTTTCAATAATGGTTTCCCTAAGTACTTACTTGCCTTTTTACGCGAATGTTAATATTGGTAATACCGACACCCGGTTACTCAACAAGTAAGCCCTCTTTTAGAGTGCTTTGCATACTCATATTTCAAGTCACTTCAAGAATTTAATCAACAAGATCAAGCAACTCAAAACATTGGAGTAGAATTTAAAGCTTTCAACATCTATTTTTTTTTTCTTTTTCTTCTTTTTTTTTGTTTTATGTTTATTTTTATTTTTTATTTTTTTTATTCTTGTCTATTTATCCTTTGCTTATACCAACTTCAATGAACTAATCACATTATCAATATCATATGAGCAATCATATTTAATCATGAACTCACATAAATTCTTTAGAAAGTACTCACTTCAATAATAATAACAATCAAAATAGTCTCAACTTTCTTATAAAACTTTGTTTTAGTTTAGAATCAATCCTTAAAAGAAAGAAAACATATCATGATCTTCAAAACTCTTAAAAATTTGACCCTTTTTTTTTTTAATTTTCACTTCCTAAAAAAAAAACTCTATAGACTCATAAACCAATATTCCCCCCCACACTTAAATCTTACTTTGTCCTCAAAGTAAGTCTAGCATGCAAAGAAGAACAATAAAAACTCAAAAATTAAATGGTAATACAAGTAAAGGAAAGAAATACTCCCTCATTTTACATCCTTGGGTTGCCTCCCAAGTAGCGCTTTTGTTTAATGTCGTTAGCTCGACTGCTCCACTTTCCATCATCCAATCCCAAATGCAAACCTTTTCTTTGATTTCTGTTGGTTCTGACTTATGATTACTTCTCCAAAGATGTTGAACTCCACTATGTTATCATCAAACTCCATGGTGAGTGTTTCCTTATCCACATCTATTTTGGCTTTGGATGTCTTCAAGAATGGTCTCCCTAGCAGCATTGGTGTTGGAAAAGGAGAATTATCATCCTCCATATCAAGAACATATAAGTCTGCTGGGAAGACTAATTTATCAACCTGCACAAGAACATCCTCTAATATCCCTTCAGGATAGGCATTAGTTCTATCAGCCAATTGTATAATAACACCAGTCTCTTTCAAAGGTCCAAGATTTAAAGATTTATAAATTGACAAAGGCATGACATTTATAGAAGCTCCTAAATCTATCATGGACTTATCAATCATGGTGTTACCTATCTTACATGAAATACTAAACATGCCAGGATCTCCACACTTTGGGGGAAGTTTTCTTTGAATGATGGCAGACACATTCTCCCCCACAACTACTTTTTCATCACCTTTTAGTTTCTTCTTGTTAGTGCACAATTCTTTTAAAAATATTGCGTACCTGGGTACTTGCTTGATAGCATCAAGAAGAGGAATGTTCACCTCCACTTTCCTAAAGGTCTCCAAGATCTCTTTGTCTTGCTCTTCTTTCTTGTTGTTGGCTAACCTGCTAGGAAAAGGAGGAGGGTAAGTACCAGTATTAAAGGGGACTCTTTTATCACTTACCTTAGACTTTGAAGCATTGTTGTCAACTTCTCCTTTTGCTTCCATGTTAGTGTCAACATGCTCTTCTTTCTTTGGTTTTGCCAACCTACTAGGAAAAGGAGGAGGGTAAGTACCAACATTAAAAGGGACACGTTTTTCACTTACCTTGTCAAAATCTCTATAAAGAGGAGGGAGCTTGACTACATTTTTATGTGGTGGAGCCTTAAAGTTGACCTCTTCATATGCATTCTCTTTGGGTCCAATTTCCTTCTCACTCCTCAAAAAGATGGCACTCACATTCTCCCTTGGATTCACCATAGGTTGAGAAGGCGACTTGTTGGATTCCCTAGCTTCAAGTCTGCTTAGTGAAGTAGCCATTTGGCTCATTTGGTGCTCAAGGTGTGCAATTCTTTGATTGTTCTCTTGTTGATTTTGTAAAGTAGAGGCAGCAAGATTCTTTACAATTTCTTCAAGAGACATGCTTCCACTTTGGTGTTGTGTTTGGTGTGGTGGCCTCTCATGGTATGTAGGTTTGGGGACTTGGAAATTATTTGGCCTATTGTGTGGTGGGACATATGGTGTAGACCTATTTCCATATTGCAAATTTGGGTGGTCCCTCCAACCAGAGTTGTAAGAATTGGAGTAAGGGTCATACTTACCTTGGGAAGGTCCTGGGAATCCTCCTACAACATTAGCTTGCTCCATGGAATCTTCTTGTAAAGTTGGACACATATCAGTAGGGTGTCCGATGTTGGAGCAAACTCCACAAGCCTTGGCTTGTTGCATGTTACCTACAGCCAATTGTTGCACAAGGGATGTTAGATTAGCAATTTGTTTTTCCAAAGAAGAAGTACTTACCTCATGTGCTTGCTTAAGTGGTGGTGGTGGATCTCTCCTTGTGTTAAATTGTTGAGAATTGGCAGCCATGTTTGCTATCAAGTTTTGAGCTTCTTGAGGAGTCTTATCCACCAAAGCTCCTCCACTGGCAGCATCTATCATGCTTCTATCATGGGGTAATAGTACCTCATAGAAATATTGGATCAATAGTTGCTCATGAATTTGGTGATGTGGGCAACTAGCACATAATCGTTTAAATCTTTCCCAATATTCATAGAGTGACTCACCATTAAATTGCCTAATTCCACAAATTTCTTTGCGGATGTTGGCTGCCCTAGAAGCAGGAAAATATCTTTCCAAGAAGAGTCTCTTCATATCATCCCAAGTGTTGATGGTCCCAGAAGGTAAGTAGTAAAGCCAATCCTTGGCTGCATCTGCCAAAGAGAATGGAAAGGCCCTTAGCTTGATTTGCTCTTCACTAACCCCAGCAGGCTTCATGGTGGAGCAAACAACATGGAACTCCTTTAGATGTTTGTGTGGATCTTCACCTACAAGACCATGAAAAGTCGATAAAAGATGTATCAAACCAGATTTTAATTCAAAAGCAACATCTAAAGTAGGATAGGTTATGCAAAGGGGTTGTTGGTTCAAAGTGGGTGCTGCCAACTCCTTCAAGGTTCTGTTAGCGTTTTGAGCCATGGTGTCCTCTTCTGAATCACTAGAGAATTCAAAAGTGGGATTGAACGTGGGGTCGGGGGAAGGTGGATCTTCGGAAGTGGATGGTGGTGGTTGGGGCGTTTGTAGCACCGCACTTTGGGTTGCCTGAATGTAATCTCTAATCTTTCGAAGTTTGTAACTAGAGTGCTCGTCAGACATGCAAACCCTGCAAGGAAGAAAGAAAAAAAAATAAGTAGATCTTTAAATTATAATAAACAACTTAAATAAATAATAGTCCCCGGCAACGGCACCAAAATTTGATGAGTGTCGTCAGTCACCAAAAATAAAATTTCCTAACTCTACATGTAGATAGTGGAGCAAGGGTCGAACCCACAGAGACTGAATTTTTTAAGTTAATTATTAAATTAAAAATATAATCTTAGGGTTTAGGGAAAGAAGAAGTTTGGGGATTTTGGAGACTATTCTAAAATAAAGAAAACAAGAATTATTAAGTATCAAAGACAAATAGCAAAAAGCTTCAGTTACGAGGCAATCAATCATTCTTGGATTTTGATGTTGATCATTGATTACAAAATATCACTGTCAATTAAATAGTCAATCGTAGCATAACAACAAGCTCTGTTACACCATCTTTCCTTACTGAGTCGTTAGTTAAAACAAGCTCTTTATCTAATCTCTAACTACTTAACCTACCTAGAATAAGCTCTCTAGATATAAGTTGTAGCAGCATTAACAACAAGAAAGATATGGGTTGACATTAGATAACAAACACATAAGCTCGGTTTATTTAATCTAAACCTTAATTCTCCTCCATCCCTAGTGATTAACTCCACAAGCAATTACAGACTTATGTTTTCAATCTGGCGGTAGATTATTTAATTTAACTAAATAGTGTGCACCCTATCTAATCAAACAAATAATCATTATAATGTGCTCAGAGAATCTTGGATATTTAATCAACAATTATATAATACGTTCAAGAATCTCACAACATGCTTTTCCCAAGAATAATTAATTTACCTCATAACTGAATAAGAAAACTACTCACTAGACATATTCAAGATCATAAAATTTAAGTTTAATATTATAAAGATTACAAATATCATGCAAGAAACAATCAAAGAAGCAATCTTTAATAATATAAAATCAGAATTAATAATCAAGATTATAAACTAGCAGCAAGAACACACAAACAATATTAATTTAAATAAAGAAAACAAAATCGGAATTAAAAATAATAAAGAAATCAGCAACTAATTAAAAATAAAGAAAAAAATAAAATTTTATTAAAAACCCTAAAGAAAATCCTACAAGACTAAAAGAGAAGAGGGAGGAGAGGGATGTGAGGGATTTGAGGGCTTTTGTTTATGAGAGCCTTGTGCTCTTTATATAGGCCTAAGGAAGAGTTTAAAAGACTTTCCTAAGCAATGTGGGATTCAGATAAGAGTTTACTTGGGAAACAAGTAATTTGACTAGTCAAACTCTTACCTTTATCTCATCATCTTTTTACAATTATTTTCTAAGTAAAATTCCTAAGGCCTATTTTTATTAATTAATTACAGATCTAAGACAAAATAAAATTAAGAAATTATCTTGTCTCAACAAAATCTGGTCTTGAACTTGCTTTGTTGGAATTTCTTCTCAATCTCGTTTTTCTGTCCAGAATTTCGTACTGATTTTGTCCAGACGTTTGACCCATCAAATGAACTCTGATTTTTTCGATCTTGGACATTCTGGAAACCTTGAGAAGTCCTCTACAACTTCCATGAAGGCCACTTCTTGAGATCAGGTCGTTAAATTGGTCAAAAACGTCAATCTTTCAAGCTGGACAGAAAATACTGCACTTTGCTCTTTTTAGCTTCTTTTTATTCCAACTCTGATATTTAATACCTAAAACATAAAATAAACATTAGTAAGCTCTTTTAGGCATAAAACATCAATAAAGAAAATAGATTAGCACATATAAAATTTGCAAAATATCATCTTATCAGGTCTTGGTCCAATACCATAGGTTCTTGTGTTTCTATCACGACCCGAAGGCCGTAACTTGCACTTGATACTCATACTTTTTCCTTCTTACAATTTTACAGACTAAATTTTTCTTTTTCATTTTATAGTTTGTATTTGGTGTCAGTGTAGTCACTAAATCATTTTCATTCATTCTTTAATTCAATTCTGATTTAGATTACTCTCTAAGATAGAGAAAGATCATTTATAACCCAAAATTTACTATTTCTTAGAAACAGATTGAATATATCCCCTCCTTATATTTTGAGATTTCTCGAGTTAACTACCTGCAATTCATCACAAGACAACAAAACAATATTTCCCACAGTCTTCAATATTCACCAAATGTTTGTCATTTCAACAGCTCTAGTATCCACTACTAATCACCACATACATATCATATAATATCAGAATATTACGTCAAACTACTCATTAGACCTGCTCATGGGCCGGGCCGGGCCCATGACAGATAATAAGAAGCTTATTTGATGCCCACGCCCGGCCCGGCCCGTAATTTGGATAAGATTTTTTGTCCAAGCCCATTTTTATTTTTGTGTTATAAGCCCAAGCCCGAGCCCGAGTCCGGCCCTCCCAAATATAATTTTATTTATTTTTTTTAAATTTTTAATTAATTAATTTTTTATTTTTTATTTCTTTTAAATTTTAATTTAATTTTTCAATTTTCATATTAAATATTTATAATCATGTTTATTAATAAATAATATTTTTTATACATATAAAATTATATTATGCTAAATAAATATATAAAAAATAGTATAAAATATTAATATCAGGTCGGGTCGAGCCAGGCCTGGGCTTTGAAATGCTAAGCCGGGGCCCGAGCCCATTTTTAAAAAGGGCCTAAAATTTTGTCCAAGCCCGATTATTATATCAGATATTTTTGTCCAAGTCCGACCAAATTTTGGGCGGGCCTTCAAGCTTGAGCAGGTAGCCTGGCCCTTGAGCAGGTCCATTCATTATCCTAGTTTACATCCCATCCTATAGTACTGTAGAAGCATTGCCTGAAAATAAAAGCATATAGAGCAAAAACATTACTATACCAAGATATTCAACAATAGGGACTTTAAGAGTTAAGGCACTGTCAAATCACCAGAACCGTCCAACGTGTCCCTTGGATCAATCTGAAAAATAGTTCTCGTTTAATGAGTGAGGCCTCAGTAAGTCATTTATATAAGTGTAGAAGTAGAATTTATACTGTTCTAAAAGCAATGCATGAACCTACAAGTTTGCAATCACAATTTACCATTTCAATCGATAACATCTCATATTTATAACAAGATCATGTCCTAAAAATTTAGGTGAGTGAGGGTTTTGGAGTATCGATGGAAGGGTAATTTGAAATGCCTCATTATTTTCATTCCCAACATATGTCTATCACTCAGACCTCTAATTAAATCAATTTAATCACTTTCAATCTTATTGTCCTTATACTTCAATACATCATGCAACAACGCATCATGTATAATTCGAATATCATATACTATTAATTCATACTCACATCAATCTCGTATTATATCATGTCTCAATTGAACACCATGTTCAAATGCAATATCATATCAAGTCACTTTACATTTAACAATTATGCTAATGTATTATATCGAATCATATCACTTCTCATATAGAAAATCCCGATCACAACTAGTGTAAAGTCATAATACTCTTCATTTAAATCTTATATTCATGTACGGTGTAATGTCATGACATCATGTAGATAGCATGTCGTTGTGTCATAACTCAGTGTGCAAAACTTATGCAAGCTTTTCTTATAAAATGGCTATCATTTCAAATCATATCACATATACTTTTAGAGCATGTTCAAAACATGTAAAACTCAATTCTTTTTATGTTTACTTTTAAGACATGCTAGAGTATGTACAATTCACAAATCATATCATTTGCACTTTAAAGGCATGTTTTAAAAAAATATATAGTGCCTCAAAACGTTTCATATTCACTTTTAGAGCATGTCTAAAACATGTACAGTCTCAAAACATTTCTCACATACTATAAAAACCATGTCAAGTTTAGAGTTCATATCAAATAAAACTATACTTTAGATAGCATATCATATCATGTTTGAGACTAGGCTGAATCCCTAATACTCTATCAATAAAGACTTACTTCACTGCAGCTAGAAGTGAAAAAATCATATCATCATCCCCTGGAAACCAACTAGGGCGCTATCTATGGTCATAGACCTCATGTCTCTCAGCCCCACTGATCAGGTGTGACTAAGCCCTGTCCACGACTATTGTCGGACAAGCATCTCTGCCTAATGAGTAATCTCCAATTAGGCGGTTTCCACTATGTTTTATTGAGTTTAACTCTCTTAGGGTGCCGATAGTCTCATAAAACATTTAAACATTTCACTTTTCTTATGAAAATAATGTAAATATGTAACACATTTCTTTAAGATCATTTACATATATAAATACATGCACTTACATTATATACTCAGTTTTTTCAAAACAATTTAGACATCTAAAATATTCATATAAGTACTGCATGGATAAATCCTTTCAAAATCTCAAGTTATAAAGAAAGTATGTTTAATGGCAATGCAACTAAACATATGAGTTTGAAACTGTATAGTATAATGCTAATGGAATGCATCCATGCAATATCATTTCGGTCTAGTGATGCCTACAAGTCCAATACCACATTAGATTACTTAATTAGAAATCGCATCAATATGTACCTTTATCGAGCTTAATGCCATACTTGCATTTCACTTTGTTTAATTGTAAATCCATGATATCATCCGTTCACATATCATGCATAAGTAGTTAATCTGATATCCATTATTTTCCACAATATTAAATTTCATTCCTAAGCATTCATGCATGCTCAACTAGTAATTAATCAAGATTTACTATGACCACTTGATGGAGATCCAAATGGAGATCCACTTGCTCGTGATGTTCGTGATGCTAAGGATCCATTGGTCATCCAAGGAGGTCCAATTACCCGAGCTCGAGCTAAGAAAATGCAACAAGCCCTGGCCTCATTCATGCAACAAGCTCTGGCATCATTGAAGTGTCAAGGAAGCTTCCATGAAGAGTCCCAAGACATCTATACTTGCTTGGAAGCCCAAACGACATGAGCATGGTTTACTATCTTATTTTAGCTTAACAACAAGATGGGCTAAGTGTTTGGATAGCCTACGTTTGAGTCTTGTTGTGTCTTGGACTATTTATTTTATGTAACTAGGTTTAGGCATTAATTTGGGTTTAGTTTTATTTTTCTATTGGTGTTAATTCCAGCCCACTTGTTTATGGGCTTAAGTGCTAGGTATTATTATAAATACCTTGTAAACGCTATTGATGGAGATCAGTTAATTGAATTTTCAGAAATTGAGTGTGCCTTTCTCTTGGGTTCCCTCTCAACTAGGCTTATCAAGGTCTTCTTCCTTGTGGCGCCTCCTTCTTCACCATCCACCATTGCCATACCTTAGGTTCTCGAATTCTTATTCGTAGGGTCAAGGTCCAATACCTTTGGGTTCGAGTCTCTTTAGGCTTCGGGTCTAGGTTTTCAGAAGTTGTCATTCATCAACTTTGCTTCTGTCTTCTTGCGTGTCAGCTCCTTCAAATTCCAAGCTACGTTTTGTCTTGTCCGTACGCATCAGTTGGTATCAGAGCTCAAGTTCCGATTTTCTGGTTTGTTTGTGCGTCACTCACTTTTCGATTTTTTTTTTTTTTTTTTGGTTTCAATTTTTTTTTCTTTTGTTCGTTCCACTTTCTGGTTTGTTTTTGTGTTCCTAGCCGCCACTTATTTCTTAACCCTAAAACCCTAGCCACCACTTATTTCATTACAAAAAAAAACCCTAGCCGCACCCCTTAAAAATAAAACCCTAGCCGCACCCCTCAAAAAAAAACCCTAGCCGCACCCCTCAAATAAAAAAAAAAAACCCTAGCTGCATCCCTCAAAAAAAAAAAACCCTAGCCGCACCCCTCAAAAAAAAAAAAACCCTAGCCTCACCCCTAAAAAAAAAACCTAGCCGCATGGTGGAGATCCAGATGGAGATCCACTTGCTCGTGATGTTCGTGATGCTAAGGATCCATTGGTCATCCAAGGAGGTCCAATTACCCGAGCTCGAGCTAAGAAAATGCAACAAGCCCTGGCCTCATTCATGCAACAAGCTCTGGCATCATTGAAGTGTCAAGGAAGCTTCCATGAAGAGTCCCAAGACATCTATACTTGCTTGGAAGCCCAAACGACATGAGCATGGTTTACTATCTTATTTTAGCTTAACAATAAGATGGGCTAAGTGTTTGGATAGCCCACGTTTGAGTCTTGTTGTGTCTTGGACTATTTATTTTATGTAACTAGGTTTAGGCATGAATTTGGGTTTAGTTTTATTTTTCTATTGGTGTTAATTCCAGCCCACTTGTTTATGGGCTTAAGTGCTAGGTATTATTATAAATACCTTGTAAACGCTATTGATGGAGATCAGTTAATTGAATTTTCAGAAATTGAGTGTGCCTTTCTCTTGGGTTCCCTCTCAACTAGGCTTATCAAGGTCTTCTTCCTTGTGGCGCCTCCTTCTTCACCATCCACCATTGCCATACCTTAGGTTCTCGAATTCTTATTCGTAGGGTCAAGGTCCAATACCTTTGGGTTCGAGTCTCTTTAGGCTTCGGGTCTAGGTTTTCAGAAGTTGTCATTCATCAACTTTGCTTCTGTCTTCTTGCGTGTCAGCTCCTTCAAATTCCAAGCTACGTTTTGTCTTGTCCGTACGCATCAGTTGGTATTCAGAGCTCAAGTTTCGATTTTCTGGTTTGTTTGTGCGTCACTCACTTTTCGATTTTTTTTTTGTTTCAATTTTTTTTCTTTTGTTCGTTCCACTTTCTGGTTTGTTTGTGTGTTCCTAGCCGCCACTTATTTCTTAACCCTAAAACCCTAGCCACCACTTATTTCATTACACAAAAAACCCTAGCCGCACCCCTTAAAAATAAAACCCTAGCCGCACCCCTCAAAAATAAAACCCTAGCCGCACCCCTCAAAAAAAAACCCTAGCCGCACCCCTAAAAAAAAAACCCTAGCCTCACCCCTCAAAAAAAAACCTAGCCGCACCCCTCCTCTTTCAAGGAAACCGCAACACTCAGAGTTAAAAAAAAAAAAAGAAGAAGAAAAGAATTCAAAAAAAAAAGAAGAAGAAAAGAATTCGAAAAAAAAAAAGAAGAAGAAAAGAATTCGAAAAAAAAAAGAAGAAAAAAAAAAGAAAAAATTTTTTTTTTGCGGTACTGTTCAAACAGAAGTTTTGGTTGAGTTAGGAGGCGTGTGAGTACCCGTTTTAAAGAAAACGACGAAAGAAAATGACCTAGTGAAGCTTTGCTTCACTAGCCCCATCCTATCTTGGCCAAATTCCATCGTTTTCCTATAGTTTTAGGCCATTTTTTATTTTTTTTGTCATTCTAGTGATTTTTTATTTATTTTTTTTTTCTTATTTTTTTTATTCTTTCTTTCTTTCTTTGAGTCACCCTAGCCCTAGCCACACCTTTCTGTGAAAAAAAAAAGAGAATTCAAAAAAAACAAAAAAAAATATTCTTGGTGACAATACTTGGTGAATTAGTTGCTTTTACGAGGTTGAATCTTTGACTGAGTCTCTAGTGTGATTGTGAACCTATAGAGTTAAGGTAGAGTAAGGGAAAAAGGCACGAGTGTGTGAGAGACATTAGTAGAGAAAAGCCAAATTACTTGAGTGAAACAGGAGTGTAAACACGTGAGGATATTACTTGTTGACAATGTCTTCTGAAGGTGATAAGTCAGACTTTAAAAAGATTGAATTCCTGCTTCAGGCAATGCAACAACAATTCCAACGGATGGATGTGAAATTCAATGACATTCATGATAAGTTGAACCAACATGAAGCTCGGTTTGCAAAGATCCAACAAGGTGATACTTCTCGTCAAAAAAGTAAGGTTGTTGCCAATGATGAGTATTATGATAATGTTGGGTATGATTCAAATGAAGAGTCTGGGATAGATAGACATCATAGAAGGTACCATGGGTATAGAGATCGAGTTGATAGAGCCCGTGATAGAGGCAAGGAGAAGATGGATGGAAACCTTGGCAGTATAAAATTAAAGATTCCTCCTTTCCAAGGCAAGAATGATCCTGAGGCATATTTGGAGTGGGAAAGGAAGATTGAAATGGTGTTTGACTGCCACCACTACTCTGAGGAAAAGAAGGTCAAACTTACAGCAATTGAGTTCACAGAGTATGCTATGGTTTGGTGGGATCAGTTAGTCACTAGTCGAAGAAGATATGGTGATCCTCCAGTGTCTACATGGGATGAGATGAAGCGCATCATGAGGAAGAGATTTGTTCCTACTCATTACTACAGGGAGTTATACCAGAAGCTCCAAGGTCTTACCCAGGGCTCAAAGAGTGTTGAGGATTACTACAAAGAGATGGAAATAACCATGATCCGAGCCAATATCCAGGAGGATGCAGAAGCTACTATGGCTCGTTTTCTTCAAGGCTTAAACCGTGAGATTGCCAATGTAGTCGAGTTGCAGCATTACATGGATTTAGAGGAGATGTTGCATGTGGCCATCAAAGTGGAAAGGCAACTCAAAAGGAAAGGTACATCCCGTTTTACTTCTAGTTCAGTTCCTGTTTGGAAATCTAACACCTTTCATAGGGATGATAAGCCTGTGCCTACGCATAAGTCAGAGAGCTTTGCTAAGCCCAAGCCTGAGGGCCCTCCAAAGCCCAAGACTGAACCTGCCCAAGCATCCCAGAGCAGGACACGTGACATTAAGTGTTTCAAGTGCTTAGGTCGTGGACATGTTGCCTCACAGTGTCCCAACCGTAGAGTGATGATCATGCATGGGAATGGAGATGTTGAGAGTGAAGGTTCCGAACTCGGTGTAGAAGATGAGATGCCTGCATTAGAAGATGTCGACGAAGAAGAAGTTGTTGAGTATGCTGCTCATGGTGAGGCACTTGTTGCTAGGCGTGCTCTTACTACTCATGTGAAGTTTGAGGATGAGGCACAGCGCGAGAACATCTTCCATACGAGATGCCATATTAGTGACAAGGTATGTACTGTAATCATTGATGGTGGGAGTTGTACTAATGTTGCTAGCACATACCTTGTTGATAAATTAAAGTTGCCCACTACCAAGCATCACCACCCATATAAGTTGCAGTGGATTAATGACTGTGGTGAAGTCAACGTGGTGAAGCAAGTCTTGGTTCCTTTTCGTATTGGAAGGTATCACGATGAGGTGTTGTGTGACGTAGTGCCCATGCAAGCTAGCCACCTATTGCTGGGTAGACCATGGCAGTATGATCGGAGAGTCATCCACGACGGTTACACTAACCGTTATTCCTTTACTATGGATGGCAAGAAGATCGCTCTTGCTCCCCTTAGCCCCAAGGAGATTTATGAGGACCAATTAAGGCTAAAGGAGCAACATGACGAGCAAAGGAAGCAAGCTAAAGAAAAGAAGGAAAACAAGGACAGCAAAACAGTGAGCTGCTATGCCAAACCCCGAGATGTGAAGACTGCATTTCTTGCTAAGTCTCCTATCCTTTTACTCTTATTTAAAGATTCTTATTTTATTGATGCTGAACTCCATGATACTTTGCCTACTGATGTTGTCTCATTGTTGCAGGAGTTCGAGGATGTATTCCCTGAGGAGATCCCAAGTGGATTACCACCGATTCGTGGGATCGAGCACATGATTGACCTTGTCCCCGGAGCTACCATTCCTAACCGTCCAGCCTACAGAAGTAATCCCGAGGAGACGAAGGAGCTTCAAAGGCAAGTTGAGGAGCTCATGAGGAAAGGTTATGTGAGAGAGAGCATGAGTCCTTGCGCCGTGCCCGTACTGCTTGTGCCAAAAAAAGATGGGACGTGGAGGATGTGCGTTGACTGCCGAGCCGTCAACAAAATCACTGTAAAGTACCGCTATCCTATTCCTAGGCTAGATGACATGCTTGATGAGTTGCATGGTGCATGCATGTTTTCTAAAATTGATTTAAAGAGCGGATATCACCAAATTCGTATGAGAGAAGGTGATGAATGGAAAACCGCATTCAAGACTAAACATGGTCTCTACGAGTGGTTAGTTATGCCTTTTGGCTTGACTAATGCACCTAGTACATTCATGCGTTTAATGAACCATGTTTTACGTGATTTCATTGGTAAGTATGTGGTTGTCTATTTTGATGATATTTTGATATACAGTAAGAGCCAGCATGAGCATGTTGAGCATCTTAGGAATGTTCTTACTGTTTTGAGGAATGCAAGTTTGTATGCCAATTTTAGGAAATGTACATTCTGCACTGATAAGATTGTTTTTCTTGGGTATGTCGTTTCTTCACATGGCATTTCTGTTGATAATGAGAAGGTAAAGGCAATTAAAGATTGGCCTGTACCTAAGTCTGTTTCTGAGGTGCGTAGTTTCCATGGTTTAGCTAGTTTCTATCGTCGATTCGTTAGAGATTTTAGCACTATAGCTGCACCTTTGATCGAAGTGGTCAAAAAGAATGTTGCATTTCATTGGGGTCCTGCACAAGAGCATGCTTTTAATTTGCTTAAAGATAAACTTTGTTCTGCTCCTTTGTTATCTCTGCCTGACTTTACTAAAACTTTTGAGATTGAGTGCGATGCCTCAGGTGTAGGTATTGGAGCTGTGCTTATGCAGGAAAAACGCCCAATTGCTTTCTTTAGTGAGAAGTTAAGTGGAGCAGCACTTAACTATCCCACATATGACAAGGAGATGTACGCATTAGTGAGGGCCTTGGAGACATGGCAACATTACTTGTGGCCCAAAGAATTTGTCATCCACACTGATCATGAGTCCTTGAAGCATTTGAAAGGACAGAGTAAGCTGCATAAGCGTCATGCCAAGTGGATAGAGTTCATTGAGATGTTCCCGTACGTGATCAAGTACAAACAAGGTAAAGAGAACGTCGTAGCTGATGCGTTATCTCGTAGGTATACTCTTATCACTACTCTTGATGCTAAACTTTTAGGATTTGAGTATATCAAAGAACAATATGCTGATGATGTTGATTTTGGTAATGTTTATGATGCATGTGCTACATCTGGTTTTGGCAAGTTCTTTAGGCATGATGGGTTCTTATTTAGAGAAAATAAATTATGTGTGCCTAGGAGTTCATTGCGCGAGCTGTTAGTTAGAGAAGCCCATAGTGGAGGATTAATGGGTCACTTTGGAGTTAGGAAAACTCTAGATGTTTTGCAAGCACATTTCTTTTGGCCTAACATGAGGAGAGATGTAGAGAGGTTATGTGCTAGATGCATTTCATGTAGGCAAGCTAAATCTAGAGTTCATAATCATGGTTTATATACTCCTTTACCCATTCCTACTACTCCGTGGACTGATATCTCTATGGATTTTGTTTTGGGCTTGCCTCGAACAAAACGCGGTAGAGATTCTGTTTTTGTTGTGGTTGACAGGTTCTCTAAGATGGCTCATTTCATTGCTTGCCACAAGACGGATGATGCGAGCAACGTTGCTGACCTTTTCTTCAAAGAGATAGTACGTCTACATGGTGTACCAAGGACCATTGTTTCTGATCGAGATGCAAAGTTCCTTAGTTACTTTTGGAAGACGTTATGGGGAAAGTTGGGAACTAAATTGTTATTCTCCACCACTTGTCACCCCCAGATTGATGGACAGACTGAGGTCGTCAACCGAACCCTGTCTACGTTATTGAGGTCCATTATTCAGAAAAATTTGAAGAATTGGGAAGATTGCTTGCCCCATGTGGAGTTTGCATATAACCGCAGTGTCCACTCCACTACTAGTTGCTCTCCATTCGAAGTTGTTTATGGCTTCAATCCTCTTACTCCTTTGGATTTGTTGCCATTACCTAGTGCGGAGCAGAGTAACTTGGATGGAGAACAGAAGGCTAAGTTTGTGAAGCAACTCCATGAGAGAGTTCGTCAAGCTATTGAAAAGAAGACTGAGCAGTATACCACCCAAGCAAATAAGCATCGAAAGAAAGTAGTCTTTGAGCCCGGTGATTGGGTTTGGGTGCATATGAGAAAAGAGAGGTTTTCTGTTCAGCGACGAACCAAGCTGCATCCCCGAGGAGATGGACCATTCCAAGTCATAGCGAAGATCAACGATAATGCCTACAAATTGGATCTTCCTGGTGAGTATGGTGTATCTGCTACTTTTAATGTTTCTGATCTTTCTCCCTTTTCTTTTGATGAAGGTATATGCGATTTGAGGACAAATCCTTTTGAGGAGAGGGGGAATGATGGAGATCCAGATGGAGATCCACTTGCTCGTGATGTTCGTGATGCTAAGGATCCATTGGTCATCCAAGGAGGTCCAATTACCCGAGCTCGAGCTAAGAAAATGCAACAAGCCCTGGCCTCATTCATGCAACAAGCTCTGGCATCATTGAAGTGTCAAGGAAGCTTCCATGAAGAGTCCCAAGACATCTATACTTGCTTGGAAGCCCAAACGACATGAGCATGGTTTACTATCTTATTTTAGCTTAACAATAAGATGGGCTAAGTGTTTGGATAGCCCACGTTTGAGTCTTGTTGTGTCTTGGACTATTTATTTTATGTAACTAGGTTTAGGCATGAATTTGGGTTTAGTTTTATTTTTCTATTGGTGTTAATTCCAGCCCACTTGTTTATGGGCTTAAGTGCTAGGTATTATTATAAATACCTTGTAAACGCTATTGATGGAGATCAGTTAATTGAATTTTCAGAAATTGAGTGTGCCTTTCTCTTGGGTTCCCTCTCAACTAGGCTTATCAAGGTCTTCTTCCTTGTGGCGCCTCCTTCTTCACCATCCACCATTGCCATATCTTAGGTTCTCGAATTCTTATTCGTAGGGTCAAGGTCCAATACCTTTGGGTTCGAGTCTCTTTAGGCTTCGGGTCTAGGTTTTCAGAAGTTGTCATTCATCAACTTTGCTTCTGTCTTCTTGCGTGTCAGCTCCTTCAAATTCCAAGCTACGTTTTGTCTTGTCCGTACGCATCAGTGAATGATGGAGATCCAGATGGAGATCCACTTGCTCGTGATGTTCGTGATGCTAAGGATCCATTGGTCATCCAAGGAGGTCCAATTACCCGAGCTCGAGCTAAGAAAATGCAACAAGCCCTGGCCTCATTCATGCAACAAGCTCTGGCATCATTGAAGTGTCAAGGAAGCTTCCATGAAGAGTCCCAAGACATCTATACTTGCTTGGAAGCCCAAACGACATGAGCATGGTTTACTATCTTATTTTAGCTTAACAATAAGATGGGCTAAGTGTTTGGATAGCCCACGTTTGAGTCTTGTTGTGTCTTGGACTATTTATTTTATGTAACTAGGTTTAGGCATGAATTTGGGTTTAGTTTTATTTTTCTATTGGTGTTAATTCCAGCCCACTTGTTTATGGGCTTAAGTGCTAGGTATTATTATAAATACCTTGTAAACGCTATTGATGGAGATCAGTTAATTGAATTTTCAGAAATTGAGTGTGCCTTTCTCTTGGGTTCCCTCTCAACTAGGCTTATCAAGGTCTTCTTCCTTGTGGCGCCTCCTTCTTCACCATCCACCATTGCTATACCTTAGGTTCTCGAATTCTTATTCGTAGGGTCAAGGTCCAATACCTTTGGGTTCGAGTCTCTTTAGGCTTCGGGTCTAGGTTTCAGAAGTTGTCATTCATCAACTTTGCTTCTATCTTCTTGCGTGTCAGCTCCTTCAAATTCCAAGCTACGTTTTGTCTTGTCCGTACGCATCACCGCACCCCTCCTCTTTCAAGGAAACCGCAACACTCAGAGTTAAAAAAAAAAGAAGAAGAATAAAAGAATTCAAAAAAAAAAAGAAGAAGAAAAGAATTCGAAAAAAAAAAAAAGAAGAAGAAAAGAATTCGAAAAAAAAAAAAAGAAAAAAAAAATTTCTTTTGCGGTACTGTTCAAATAGAAGTTTTGGTTGAGTTAGGAGGCGTGTGAGTACCCGTTTTAAAGAAAACGACGAAAGAAAACGACCTAGTGGAGCTTTGCTCCACTAGCCCCACCCTATCTTGGCCAAATTCCATCGTTTTCCTATAGTTTTAGGCCATTTTTCATTTTTTTTTGTCATTCTAGTGCTTTTTTTTTATTTTTTTATTTTTTTCTTTCTTATTTTTTTTCTTCTTTCTCTCTTTCTTTGAGTCACCCTAGCCCTAGCCACACCTTTCTGTGAAAAAAAAAAAAGAAAAAAAAAATTCTTGGTGACAATACTTGGTGAATTAGTTGACTTTACGAGGTTGAATCTTTGACTGGGTCTCTAGTGTGATTGTGAACCTATAGAGTTAAGGTAGCGTAAGGGAAAAAGGCACGAGTGTGTGAGAGACATTAGTAGAGAAAAGCCAAATTACTTGAGTGAAACAGGAGTGTAAACACGTGAGGATATTACTTGTTGACAATGTCTTCTGAAGGTGATAAGTCAGACTTTAAAAAGATTGAATTCCTGCTTCAGGCAATGCAACAACAGTTCCAACGGATGGATGTGAAATTCAATGACATTCATGATAAGTTGAACCAACATGAAGCTCGGTTTGCAAAGATCCAACAAGGTGATACTTCTCGTCAAAAAAGTAAGGTTGTTGCCAATGATGAGTATGATGATAATGTTGGGTATGATTCGAATGAAGAGTCTGGGATAGATAGACATCATAGAAGGTACCATGGGTATAGAGATCGAGTTGATAGAGCCCGTGATCGAGGTAAGGAGAAGCTGGATGGAAACCTTAGCAGTATAAAATTAAAGATTCCTCCTTTCCAAGGCAAGAATGATCCTGAGGCATATTTGGAGTGGGAAAGGAAGCTTGAAATGGTGTTTGACTGCCACCACTACTCTGAAGAAAAGAAGGTCAAACTTGCAGCAATTGAGTTCACAGAGTATGCTATGGTTTGGTGGGATCAGTTAGTCACTAGTCGAAGAAGATATGGTGATCCTCCAGTGTCTACATGGGATGAGATGAAGCGCATCATGAGGAAGAGATTTGTTCCTACTCATTACTACAGGGAGTTATACCAGAAGCTCCAAGGTCTTACCCAGGGCTCAAAGAGTGTTGAGGATTACTACAAAGAGATGGAAATAACCATGATCCGAGCCAATATCCAGGAGGATGCAGAAGCTACTATGGCTCGTTTTCTTCAAGGCTTAAACCGTGAGATTGCCAATGTAGTCGAGTTGCAGCATTACATGGATTTAGAGGAGATGTTGCATGTGGCCATCAAAGTGGAAAGGCAACTCAAAAGGAAAGGTACATCCCGTTTTACTTCTAGTTCAGTTCCTGTTTGGAAATCTAACACCTTTCATAGGGATGATAAGCCTGTGCCTACGCATAAGTCAGAGAGCTTTGCTAAGCCCAAGCCTGAGGGCCCTCCAAAGCCCAAGACTGAACCTGCCCAAGCATCCCAGAGCAGGACACGTGACATTAAGTGTTTCAAGTGCTTAGGTCGTGGACATGTTGCCTCACAGTGTCCCAACCGTAGAGTGATGATCATGCATGGGAATGGAGATGTTGAGAGTGAAGGTTCCGAACTCGGTGTAGAAGATGAGATGCCTGCATTAGAAGATGTCGACGAAGAAGAAGTTGTTGAGTATGCTGCTCATGGTGAGGCACTTGTTGCTAGGCGTGCTCTTACTACTCATGTGAAGTTTGAGGATGAGGCACAGCGCGAGAACATCTTCCATACGAGATGCCATATTAGTGACAAGGTATGTACTGTAATCATTGATGGTGGGAGTTGTACTAATGTTGCTAGCACATACCTTGTTGATAAATTAAAGTTGCCCACTACCAAGCATCACCACCCATATAAGTTGCAGTGGATTAATGACTGTGGTGAAGTCAACGTGGTGAAGCAAGTCTTGGTTCCTTTTCGTATTGGAAGGTATCACGATGAGGTGTTGTGTGACGTAGTGCCCATGCAAGCTAGCCACCTATTGCTGGGTAGACCATGGCAGTATGATCGGAGAGTCATCCACGACGGTTACACTAACCGTTATTCCTTTACTATGGATGGCAAGAAGATCGCTCTTGCTCCCCTTAGCCCCAAGGAGATTTATGAGGACCAATTAAGGCTAAAGGAGCAACATGACGAGCAAAGGAAGCAAGCTAAAGAAAAGAAGGAAAACAAGGACAGCAAAACAGTGAGCTGCTATGCCAAACCCCGAGATGTGAAGACTGCATTTCTTGCTAAGTCTCCTATCCTTTTACTCTTATTTAAAGATTCTTATTTTATTGATGCTGAACTCCATGATACTTTGCCTACTGATGTTGTCTCATTGTTGCAGGAGTTCGAGGATGTATTCCCTGAGGAGATCCCAAGTGGATTACCACCGATTCGTGGGATCGAGCACATGATTGACCTTGTCCCCGGAGCTACCATTCCTAACCGTCCAGCCTACAGAAGTAATCCCGAGGAGACGAAGGAGCTTCAAAGGCAAGTTGAGGAGCTCATGAGGAAAGGTTATGTGAGAGAGAGCATGAGTCCTTGCGCCGTGCCCGTACTGCTTGTGCCAAAAAAAGATGGGACGTGGAGGATGTGCGTTGACTGCCGAGCCGTCAACAAAATCACTGTAAAGTACCGCTATCCTATTCCTAGGCTAGATGACATGCTTGATGAGTTGCATGGTGCATGCATGTTTTCTAAAATTGATTTAAAGAGCGGATATCACCAAATTCGTATGAGAGAAGGTGATGAATGGAAAACCGCATTCAAGACTAAACATGGTCTCTACGAGTGGTTAGTTATGCCTTTTGGCTTGACTAATGCACCTAGTACATTCATGCG
Organism: Heritiera littoralis; assembly: GCA_031772115.1. Lineage (NCBI taxonomy): Eukaryota > Viridiplantae > Streptophyta > Magnoliopsida > Malvales > Malvaceae > Heritiera > Heritiera littoralis. The sequence goes on along the minus strand of JAPDPK010000009.1, from coordinate 4,194,983 downwards.
TTTAATGAACCATGTTTTACGTGATTTCATTGGTAAGTATGTGGTTGTCTATTTTGATGATATTTTGATATACAGTAAGAGCCAGCATGAGCATGTTGAGCATCTTAGGAATGTTCTTACTGTTTTGAGGAATGCAAGTTTGTATGCCAATTTTAGGAAATGTACATTCTGCACTGATAAGATTGTTTTTCTTGGGTATGTCGTTTCTTCACATGGCATTTCTGTTGATAATGAGAAGGTAAAGGCAATTAAAGATTGGCCTGTACCTAAGTCTGTTTCTGAGGTGCGTAGTTTCCATGGTTTAGCTAGTTTCTATCGTCGATTCGTTAGAGATTTTAGCACTATAGCTGCACCTTTGATCGAAGTGGTCAAAAAGAATGTTGCATTTCATTGGGGTCCTGCACAAGAGCATGCTTTTAATTTGCTTAAAGATAAACTTTGTTCTGCTCCTTTGTTATCTCTGCCTGACTTTACTAAAACTTTTGAGATTGAGTGCGATGCCTCAGGTGTAGGTATTGGAGCTGTGCTTATGCAGGAAAAACGCCCAATTGCTTTCTTTAGTGAGAAGTTAAGTGGAGCAGCACTTAACTATCCCACATATGACAAGGAGATGTACGCGTTAGTGAGGGCCTTGGAGACATGGCAACATTACTTGTGGCCCAAAGAATTTGTCATCCACACTGATCATGAGTCCTTGAAGCATTTGAAAGGACAGAGTAAGCTGCATAAGCGTCATGCCAAGTGGATAGAGTTCATTGAGATGTTCCCGTACGTGATCAAGTACAAACAAGGTAAAGAGAACGTCGTAGCTGATGCGTTATCTCGTAGGTATACTCTTATCACTACTCTTGATGCTAAACTTTTAGGATTTGAGTATATCAAAGAACAGTATGCTGATGATGTTGATTTTGGTAATGTTTATGATGCATGTGCTACATCTGGTTTTGGCAAGTTCTTTAGGCATGATGGGTTCTTATTTAGAGAAAATAAATTATGTGTGCCTAGGAGTTCATTGCGCGAGCTGTTAGTTAGAGAAGCCCATAGTGGAGGATTAATGGGTCACTTTGCAGTTAGGAAAACTCTAGATGTTTTGCAAGCACATTTCTTTTGGCCTAACATGAGGAGGGATGTAGAGAGGTTATGTGCTAGATGCATTTCATGTAGGTAAGCTAAATCTAGAGTTCATAATCATGGTTTATATACTCCTTTACCCATTCCTACTACTCCGTGGACTGATATCTCTATGGATTTTGTTTTGGGCTTGCCTCGAACAAAACGCGGTAGAGATTCTGTTTTTGTTGTGGTTGACAGGTTCTCTAAGATGGCTCATTTCATTGCTTGCCACAAGACGGATGATGCGAGCAACGTTGCTGACCTTTTCTTCAAAGAGATAGTACGTCTACATGGTGTACCAAGGACCATTGTTTCTGATCGAGATGCAAAGTTCCTTAGTTACTTTTGGAAGACGTTATGGGGAAAGTTGGGAACTAAATTGTTATTCTCCACCACTTGTCACCCCCAGACTGATGGACAGACTGAGGTCGTCAACCGCACCCTGTCTACGTTATTGAGGTCCATTATTCAGAAAAATTTGAAGAATTGGGAAGATTGCTTGCCCCATGTGGAGTTTGCATATAACCGCAGTGTCCACTCCACTACTAGTTGCTCTCCATTCGAAGTTGTTTATGGCTTCAATCCTCTTACTCCTTTGGATTTGTTGCCATTACCTAGTGCGGAGCAGAGTAACTTGGATGGAGAACAGAAAGCTAAGTTTGTGAAGCAACTCCATGAGAGAGTTCGTCAAGCTATTGAAAAGAAGACTGAGCAGTATACCACCCAAGCAAATAAGCATCGAAAGAAAGTAGTCTTTGAGCCCGGTGATTGGGTTTGGGTGCATATGAGAAAAGAGAGGTTTCCTGTTCAGCGACGAACCAAGCTGCATCCCCGAGGAGATGGACCATTCCAAGTCATAGCGAAGATCAACGATAATGCCTACAAATTGGATCTTCCTGGTGAGTATGGTGTATCTGCTACTTTTAATGTTTCTGATCTTTCTCCCTTTTCTTTTGATGAAGGTATATGCGATTTGAGGACAAATCCTTTTGAGGAGAGGGGGAATGATGGAGATCCAAATGGAGATCCACTTGCTCGTGATGTTCGTGATGCTAAGGATCCATTGGTCATCCAAGGAGGTCCAATTACCCGAGCTCGAGCTAAGAAAATGCAACAAGCCCTGGCCTCATTCATGCAACAAGCTCTGGCATCATTGAAGTGTCAAGGAAGCTTCCATGAAGAGTCCCAAGACATCTATACTTGCTTGGAAGCCCAAACGACATGAGCATGGTTTACTATCTTATTTTAGCTTAACAATAAGATGGGCTAAGTGTTTGGATAGCCCACGTTTGAGTCTTGTTGTGTCTTGGACTATTTATTTTATGTAACTAGGTTTAGGCATGAATTTGGGTTTAGTTTTATTTTTCTATTGGTGTTAATTCCAGCCCACTTGTTTATGGGCTTAAGTGCTAGGTATTATTATAAATACCTTGTAAACGCTATTGATGGAGATCAGTTAATTGAATTTTCAGAAATTGAGTGTGCCTTTCTCTTGGGTTCCCTCTCAACTAGGCTTATCAAGGTCTTCTTCCTTGTGGCGCCTCCTTCTTCACCATCCACCATTGCTATACCTTAGGTTCTCGAATTCTTATTCGTAGGGTCAAGGTCCAATACCTTGGGTTCGAGTCTCTTTAGGCTTTGGGTCTAGGTTTCATAAGGTATCCTTCATCGTCTTTTGCTTCTATCCAGTTGCGTTTCAGTTCCTTCAAACTCCAACCTACGAGTTCTCCTGTCCGTGTGCATCACCACTTGTTTCCACAAATAATCTTAAAGGCTATAAAAATTCCCTCATCGATTTGTGCAAGTGTAATTTATCCAACACCATTATATCACTTCTTGCCAATTACCTCAATTTATACTATATCTTAACTACTGGCTAGGTCGAAATCTCTAGGTACTCAGATCCTCAAGAAAACATATATCAATCTATACAATATAACTCTACTTCTACGTTATATAAATGTCTTATCGACTCCTATGGTCGAATCTCATGTGTCGAGCCTAGTCCGAACTTGGGTTGTCGCTTTAGCGTCATGCTTCGAGTTTTGCGTGTACTCCAAACTTGATGTGGATACACCTTGAAATTTCGTTAATCAATTTAGTATGAATTCACTATAATTCCAAATATATATTTAAAATTTAAATGGTATATGCTTACCGATTTTCTTACACTAACTCGAGCCAATGACTATAAATATTCCTTTCTTTTTATTTAATTTTTTTCTTTTCTTTTCTTTCTTTCTTTCGGCCTTCCTTATAAGCCCTGTCCAGTTTTTTTTTAGCCTTTAAGGAACCACCCAATAGCCACCAAAAGTCAACATTTCGATCCTATTTACAACCCTTACAAGATCTTTATTCCAACCCTTGAAATAGCCTTAAACACATCCTTTTAACCCTCCATTTTGTCACTATTCAGCCAACCTAAAGACACCCTTAAGCAGCCACCATTTTTTTTTTGCTTCCAACATAGCCTAACCACTCTATGCAAATCCTTGTTTTAGCTGGTCATTCCAGCATCAAAACACATTGATAAAAAGCCTATGTTCAAACACCTAACCTCACCAGTGAGCCTTTGCTTCTCAGCCTCAATTCAGCATTGTTTTGGCACCCTTAAGTGCGCTCTATCTAGCCCCTATAGTCAGCTTCTCGCCTTTGATTTACAGCTCCAAATGCTAGCATTCGACTTCCTTAAAAGCCCTTATTCTCACGCCACTTATAGCTTGAAAATATTGGCCTAAAAACGTTGTCGAGATCCCTTGTCTCCACTTTTTACGCAGCCATCACTCAACCTTGAATCGTCACCAACCGCAAGCCATTTGCAACCTCTTACAACAAATCTTATTGCCTCTGTTACAGTAGCTTAAAACCCCTCTATTCAGTCATGTTATCAGGCACCCCCAAACAACACACAAATACCCTAACCAAGAACCTTGATTGCGCCCCATGCACCGCACTACTCCCCTGTCTCGGCTCCTTTTCACCCGTGGAGCTTCAGTTCTTTAAACCAAAATGGTTTTGGTTCCTTTTTTTCACTCTCACTTTATCGCTTCACTCTTTTCACTTTCCCAGTTTTTCTTTTCTTTAATCTCTTTTCACTCTCGCCTTTCTAAGCTATCCTTTCTTTCATGATTCATTTTTTTGTTTCTTTTAATTCACTCTTTCACCGTCACTTCACTTCATTACTTATATGTATTATATATATTATATATTTTGTAACGATCTGAGGTACAATTTTACACTATATTTATTCATATTTCACACACTTTTACCGATTGGGCTGTCCACGATGCATTAAAATAAATCAATTCGTCTCAGTAATAACAATATGTCTATAACCGTAAAATTTAGAAATGTGATTATTACACAATTTCTTCACATAATTACATTCCTTGTATCCTACTTGAATTTAAAGTAGTACTGTACATATTCTCTGAATATATAAAACAAAGTAATTATACCTCTGATAATGTAAATCTGCCAACTCAGTAACCGATTTAACAGTAGACAAACTCAGATGGTAAACCTCTTGATCCAAATTAATAACCTGTGGAGTGAAAGTAGAGGGGTGAGCGAACCACGTGCTCAGTAAAGGAGTCGTGTGCTGCTTGATATAACGCAAACTATATGCTGTAAAACGATTTGTTTTCTTAATAGTGTACTATGTATAGTACAGAAGGATACTATAGTCAGCTGAGAAATCCAGATGGAGCATGGAAGGTATTTTGAAATACTTGTCTTGTCCCGAAAACCCAGAGCGACTATAGGGAGTAATTTATAAATTATTGTGATAAAACAATTTAATACTCATTTCCTCATAAATATAAAGGGAATAAACTATTCATTTCTCTTCTTTTCAATATCACTTCAAAACATGTAATAATACAATGGTAAAACAGTATATACAGTAAACAGTATAAATACCCAAATCACTGGATAAACAGTTTAGTAATTATTTCTATTTTAGAAATAATTTTCATAATATCCCTTTTTGAATTCAGTAATCAATAGTTCACAATACCGCATAGTAAACAGTATTTCGTAAACTCATTTAGTAAACAGAAATTAGTAGGTTGAGACTAGGCATCACCCTACATCATGTCATGCTATCATCGTTCCCGAAGGAACATAGTAATCATCCCCACTGGGATGTAATGTAGATCTATGGCCATAATCTATAGGTGGTCTACGGCGTACACTTGCCAGGTGACTCCGAGACCGCTGACGACTAGCGGGTCTATCAGCCACTTACATAATAACAACACCATAGTAAAGCATGAATCTTGAGGCCTAAAGTCTCAAAACATGTGATAACTGTAAATTTTGCACTCGGTAAATAAATGCGATAACTTATATTATTGAATAGAAATTGGGATAATGTAAATTGAAGTGATGGAAATTTAATCATGGGTGACAATGAGCATATCAAAGTAGATTAAATGAAGGACTACTAATATGACCAAAATATATTTGTGTACAATTAAATAGATTGGTTGGAGATTGATTTTAGGAAATCAATTCTTTAAAAATAAAATAACAAAAGTATGTAAATACAATTTTATGTATTTTGTGTGGAGTATGAATATAATTGTATTTATATTATGAAAATTTATAAATACATATATAATATAGAATATATATGTTTATTATATATTGGATATATATAAAAAATGATTTAATATTTATTTGTAAAAAAAAAGAAGAAGAAAGGAGAAAAGAAAAAGAAGGAAAGGAGAAAGAAAAAGAAAAGAGAAAGAAGAAAAGAAAGGAGAAAGGAAAAGAAAGAAAGGAGGTAGAAAAAGAAAAGAGAAGAAGGGAAAGGAAGAAGAAGAATAAGGAAAGAAAAGAAATGGGTAAGGAAAATTAAAAGATTTCGCTATATTTCTATGAAATTTATTAGAAATTGTTGGATTATTTTCTAAATGAAAATATGTGTCAGTTATTGAAATTGTAGCAAAACATAAAATGAAATGAATGGTGGAGTTCGGCTAGGCTCGAAAATCGGGAACACGCTAAGCTTGAGGCGAATTGGTAAGATACTTTTATAAAGCATTAGTAGCATTATATTCTATGATTTGGAATTGTGATTTTTGATATGATGCATTGATCGAATGATGTTAAAAATACTAAGAGGACCCACAACTGATGGTGGGTCTTAGTAAGAGATAAAGAAATTGTGAGAATCAACGGCTGTGGTATAAATTGTGTTTTCCTTGCAGGAGGTTTAATGAAAATTAAGCCGTTATGCTGCTGAAATTTTTATGAAAACGTTTGAGTAAAAAGATTTAAGTTTCTCACATAAATGGAATCTTGGAAATAATTATTGAAAAATAAACATTAAAAGGACTTTATTGTATTACCGAAAAAGTTGATATTGAAATCGAGGAGAAGATAGATCGTTGAGCACAATAACATGATGAATTATATGGTTTAAGCCTTATAGAATCGATAAATCAAGTCATCTTAATATCATAAATGGTTATCAAGTTGAGATTGAGGTGGAATTATCTATTGGGCGGATCACAGGTAAAAGTGACAATGATTATATGATATAACTTAAAAGAGAAAATCGAAGTTGTAATTTAGATGGTCGAAGGACTGAATTGCGAAATTATCAATTGAGTGATGATTTTAGAATTGATAGATTCAAATAAATGGGTGTCACGCATGTGATTATACGGATTTGATTATAACCTTGGAATAGGTCTCGAAAAATATTCTCTCACATTTGAGTGACTTGGAGAAATTTGGAGTACATGATGAATGGTCCGTCTTAATGGTATGATTGAGACGATGATAATAAGAAAGTAGATCGTGACGTCGTATGAACATTTGATAGAACACACGTCTACATAAAAATATACTTGTACATCTCGATATTAAATAGACATGAACTGGGATTTTTGCAATAACATGGATAGTTGCAAGGCGACTTAAATGATTGAAACACTGTTGATAGTGGAAATTGACAAATTCTTTTAAGTGGGTAAATTGCTAACCAAAAATTGAATTGATGATGCCTTATAGATAATTCTAGCATGGTATTACATTATACAAGCCATATAAAAATTGAGTTGAAGATTATGATATGGTTTTGTGATAGTGAATGAAATTGAACCTTAAGTTGGGAATTATGAAAGTGTGCCAATAGGTTAAACCATAGATGGATTTGATAAGTGAATATCAATCTTGTGGTTTTGTTAGCCTTGATGTCGACTCTGAATTAGATATCGAATGATGATACTGGTATCACAAAATTTTAGTTCCTTGAAAGCTATATAGAAACATGGTATTTAAATACTCATAAATACGAAGAGGATTTATACCAATGATGTGGTACTAGTACCGATAATGAAATATACAAATGATTGTTATAGTCGATAATTATCGAAAAAGGATATTGAATACTGAATGGTTTGAATACCAAACCAAGTGATCTAATTTTTGAATAATTGGAGTACTGAACAATTTGAAGACTGAATGAAATGAATATTGAATTGATTTGAATACTGATTTACTGATTTGACAGAAAGAAAGTTTTGAAATCGAATGATTGATGGTGATAAATTTAAATGAATTGCTTTACTGTATTAGATGAAGATATTGCTTATATTGGCATTTGAAAATATCACCGAAGTTACATACTGAAATGGTTTTATAGCATCGCCTTTAAGCATGTCTTGTTACAACTTGTGATGTTAGAATAACATTTATATGAATGCTAAAAATTATAGAATAGTTTTAAAAAAGAAAGTATATGGTATATACATATTTTTTATATATGAATCATCTTAAAGAATTGTACCATATGCCTTACATGGTTTTTGACATGAAAAGTTAAAGATTTAAATGTTTTATGAGATTGTAGGCACCCTAAAAGAATTAAATTCAATAAAGCATAGTGGAAATCACATAATTGGAGATTACTCATTAGGTAGAGATGCTTGTCCGACAATAGTCGTGGACAGGTCTCAGTCACGCCTGATCAGTGGGGCTGAGAGAGATGAGGTCTATGGCCATAGATAGCGCCCTTGTTGGTTTCCAGGGAACGAAGACATGATTTTCACTGCCAGCTACAGTGATTTAAGTCTTTATTGATAGAGCATTAGGGATCTAGCCTAGTCTCAAACCGATATGATATGAAGTCTAGAGTATGATTTTATTGATATGAACTCTAGACTTGACATGATTTATACAGTACATGAGACATGTTTGAAATGAAATATATTTTGAAACTGTACTTGTTTTAAACATGTTTTAAAAGTACATATGATATGATTTCGACACTTATATGATTCATATATGATTTTGTGTCGAACTTGACATGATATGCGATCTAGAGTATAGTTTGATTTGATATGAACTCTAGACCTGATATGACTTACAGTATATGAAAAATATTTTAAAACAGCACATATTTTAGACATGCTCTAAAAACGAATATATGATTTGCAATTGTACATGCTCTTATCATGTCTTAAAAGTAAATATGAAATGAATTGAAATTTTATATGTTGAGCATGTTCTAAAGTATATATGATATGATTTGAAATGATAGCGGTTTCATACAGTGAAGTTACATAAGCTGCCTACTAAATCATGACATAATAGCATGCTTTTTACGTAAGATATGTCATGACCTTATATTGTACAAAACATGAAAATTATATGAGGAGTATCATGACTCGGTGTTAACGATATTCCATCTACATGATGTTATGATATGATATGATATGATACATGAACATAGAATATACAGGAAGAGAATTATGAGTTCGTACCATCGTGATCATGATCTTCCATATGAGATGATAGAATACAGAAGTATGATTATGAAACAAAAAGTGATTCATACGATATCTCAATTTGACATGATGTACTATGAGATTGATGAGAATATGGACTAATAGTATATGATATTCAAATTGGACACGACATATTATTGTGTGATGACTTGATAGGATATCTCAATTAAACATGATACACGATGCATTGTTGTGCGATGCATCGTGGTATAAGGATAAGAAGATTGAAAGTGATTATTGATTTATTTAGAAGTCTAAGTGATAGACAGATGACAGAAATTGAGATAATGAGATGTTATCGATGAAAAATGTAAACTATAATTGCAAACTTGCAGGTTTTAAGCATTGCGGTTTAAGATAGTATAATTCTACTCTTGCATTTATTAGTATCTTACTGAGCCGTGGTTTTGCCCACCCCACTAAATTTCATCTCTTTTCAGACTATTGAAGTTAAAATCTACCATGAGAGCTTTAAGTAGGCCTTCGGAGACGGTATACAGGTTTGGTACTAGCCATTATCCTGTGAATCTACTTCGTTACTTTTGAGGTATACATTTTTGTAAATCTCTTGTTTACATGTATAGACTTTAATTAATACACAGTACGTATGTTGCTCAGTGAGTCGGGATGTAACTTAGAGATGTGATAAAGCATTGTATAGAGGATCAGTGAAATTAGAGTAATAACTACACTAAAATCGAATACAAACCTTAAAATGAAAAAGAAAAATTTAGTCCATAAATTTGTAGACTAAGAAAAAGTATGAGTATCAAATAAATGTTGCAGCCTTCAGGTCGTGACAAAACAATATAAAAATCGTACCACAGCCTTTATAGATTTTATTCAAATAATTTGAAATATTTAATGTGCGTCCATAAGGCTCTCACATTTTCATATATCATCACCTTTATGGAATTTATAAAATAAATAAAATCATTCTTAATTCCATAAAGGTATAAAATCATTCATTTCCTCATAAAAATACCTTTAAGGAAATCAAAATCCTTTTATTTCTCATAAAATACCTCTAAGGAAATTATATAATTTATTCATTTATTTAGATAAATACTTTCCAAAAAGGTATTTATTCTTTATTTCCACAATCAGTAAAACAGTTGATAAATATTCATGTATCAAGTGAGAAAATTAATAAATATTCATTTTGAATATTTAATTTTATATAGGATATAATTTAATTCCCACTTTAGTAAAGTAAACATGAATATTCTTGCCCTCTAACTTGTTTACAGAAAGGGGTACTGGCTCGCCCATTAAATGTACTAGAGCTCGCCCATCTACATAAAAGACCTTAGCTCACCTAATAAAAGTGTATTAGAGCTCGCCTGTCATAGCTCGCCTATGATGGCCAAGTAGAGCTCGCCCGTTTGAAATCACTCAGTAAGGTTTTAAAAGCATTTGACTTGTTTGGGCAAGGTAAGTTTAGTAAAACGTAGAGTACCAACTTTATAGTATAGAGATCGACTTATCAATCCAAAATTTTGCATGCTTTTAAATTAGATCATGCTTCCAATATTTTTATAGAATTCAACTCAAAAAAACATGCAATTCATTATATCCCAACAACTCACACACTTCCCCCTTACCAGTCTTATGAAGTCGAGCTTCCCGGTTGTGTTTACCGAATTTCTTAGCTCCCAACTGCAAGTAAATTTATTAAAATTCATCAATATCTTTCTTCTTAATTTCTATAATCACCTTCATACAGCTTCCAGTTAAGTTTCTTCGTTGTTCTCATTTATACTAATTTCACATCTTGCTCTAATTTCTCCTCTAATAAAGCTTAACTAAATAAGTCTATAACCATGATTATCATATCTAGGAACACGTAAATCTATCATTTAGTATCAAGAAAAACCTTAGAATTATTAAACTTACCTTAACCGAATTTCACCTCCAATCCAGAATGGTTTCTTGCCTCATGTCAGCCTCACCTCTCTTGTTTCTTAGTGGTTTTAAGGTGGATGTAAAGTTTATAAAGAAGGTTAGATGGTTATCTAGGAATATGATGAAGTTCTGCTAAGGATGCAGGGAAGAAACAGAAGGAACCAAGCTGAATAACCTTCAACAGATTACTCGTAGATTAGCAGGAAGAGTTAGCGAAGAGAAGAGAATTACGTGGTAGTTTACTCCCATTAGTTTCTTATGTAACCATGTTAGCCAATAGAATTTTGCCACATATTTACCTACCTTATCTCCTCATCATTACCCTGTCTTATTAAGCATTAAAATTTGTAGAAAAACTGCAGTAAAAAGGAACGGAGGTAGTGGAAAATTTGCTGCACATTTATTGATGGAGACCCAAGCTCACAAAGCTTAAGTCATGTTCGTGATGATCGTGATCCTTTGAGCATCCATGGAGGTCTAATTACAATAGCTAAATCAAAGATAATGCAACAAGCCTTGGCTGGTTTCATTAATATTGTTAGAGAGAAAGCCCAACAAAGCTTGAGCATTGAGGATAATAAAGTCTGCTACAACATGATCCAAGCCCAAGTTCAACCTTCTTGAAGACACACAACTATTGGGCCGAAATACAATTAGGTTGGATGCATATTTTATTTAGTTAAGCATTATTGGGCTGAACATTGTCTTAATTTAATTTTAGCCCAATTCCTTTTTAAATAATAGATTTTGTAGAATTTCTATTTCTTGTTCTGCAAGTTAGGAGAGTAGGATTCCTATTACTTGTTCTGCAAGTTTGCTATTTCCTATTCTGCAAGTTAGGAAAGTAGGATTCCTATTACTTAAGTTAAATGAAAGTGATTTACAACATTTTACATAATGCTTATTTCGGTACTGATTTTAGTACTACGAGATGATCTTCATATGACATGTGATATGAACATGTAATATGTTTTCAAAAGGAAAAAGAGTTTATAAGTCTAATATTCTTACTATGATTTTAAATTGAATATTAGACTATATGTGACATGAATATGTGATACGTTTTCTAAAAAGGAAAGAGGAGGAAAATAAATCTAATATTCTTATTTTAATTTTTAAATTGAATATTAGATTTAAATGATATATATGTTATACGAAAAGGATTTAATAGCTGATTTTGCTATTTAAAGTACTGTACTAATTATGGTTGTACAGTAAAACATGAAATAAGTTTTAAATGAGAATGATGAGAATTTAACTAATATTCTTTTCAAAGAATATATGAATATTAGTTACTTTATTTAAATGCTTTATTTTATAAAAGCATTATTTTGAAAAGAATATGAAAATGTTATGGAATAAAAGGTAAAAAGGATTAAAATTCCAAACGAAAAGGAAAATTATTCTCTACAGTTGCTTCTAGGTTCCGGGACAAGATAGGTATTTCAAAATACCTACCTTACTCCATCCGGATCCCTAGCCGATTGTAGTATCCTTCTTACATGCGAGCCTAGAGCCCATAGGAAAAAATGAAAAAGTTTTTCAGCATATAGATAGCTGAGTATCAAGTGAGGCATATAATTCCCTTACTGAGTCGTGGTTTGCTCACCCCTTAATATTAACATTTTAGGTTTTCGAGGACTAAGAGTCTGACATCTAAAGGACTTCGGCTGTGCATTTGGGGACGATACGACAGCTCGACTTATGACATGAGGTACGATCATTTATTTTCCATAGTTAGACATTTTCACAGTACTATTTTCTTATGAAGTAAGATAGGGGATGTATTTCATATTATAATTTAATATAAAATTGTTAATATGTAAAAGAAAAGTAAAGTATCGCAGACAGCCCAACCATATAAGATGTATAGAATAAGGTGAAAAATAGGGTCACGAGCTATGACATTGAATCCTTTTCCAAGCCACCACTAATATTATTTGTCCCTCAAACCTATTGTCTTCATTAAGATAACCTACCTTTACTTAGCCACCAAGTAAACCCTATCTTGTTCTCCAAGTAACCAAATCCCAAAGGTTTTCTTGCTCACCAAGAAACCTTCAAAAGCTCTACATCGCATAAAAACTACTTGTTTCACAAGCCACTGTTCTCTCTCGTTCCTTGCCACACAAGCTACTACCAAAACTAGCTTGTTTTTGTCAAAAGTTGTCTTGTTCCCCAAGTAAACCTCTTCTTATTATTTAGACTTTTTGTTTTTTTCTTCATTCTTCGTTTACTTTAGTAAAATATAAAAAAAAAGAGAAAAAAAAGGAAAAAAAGATAAAAGAAAAATCAATTCAAGAGGTGATTTATTACATCGTGTGTAGCAAGTGCAACATCAAAGGCAATTCGTGGAGGTGTGCTTCATCAAAATCTTTAAGTAGTCATTCTTTCTTGAGCTTTGAGATTTCTTGTTTGCCTAATTTGAAAATTCATTGTTACCATTCTACCCTACTGCCTAAAATTACCTTTTTGAGCCTATCATATAAAAGGACAAAACTACCCTACCTTTGGCTAAACCCTACCCTAATTAAACACCCCAAAACATACATATTTCCTTCAAGGTTTAGTTTCATTAGAGTCTTCTTAAGCCTTATTGAGTCTTGCAAAGTCTTGTTGAGTCTTCATTGTTTTGTTTTCCCTTGATTAAAATCTTGTGTTCAACTTGTTTATTATTGGTTGATAGTTGAATTCCATAAGCTGATTTTGGATTGAGTCTTGAGTTCAATATAAAACCTATAGAGAAAAGTTGTGTGAGGGAAAAAAGGCAAGAGTGTGTGAGTAACATTAGTAGAGAAAAGCCATATATAAAATTGTGTGAAACATGAGTGTGAGTGTTACATTTTTATAAGTATTAAGTGTAAACACGTGAGGTCATACTTGTAAGGTTCTTTTCTTTTACTAACGTTTCTTGCAGGATAAAATCAAGTCTTCTAATAGTGAAAGGCCTGATTTGAGTTATGCAACAACAATTTTCAAGGATAGAGTTGAGGATTAATAATATTCATGACAAGTTAGAGAAACATGAAGCTGTCCTAGCTAAGGTAAAGCAAGGTGATACTTCTCATGAGAATGGCAATGTTGTGAATAATGACTTTAATGATAAAGTTGATGATGAGTTTAGTAGAAGTGTTAAAGGTAACCATGGTAATAAAGGAGGTCGTGGCGATAGGTATTATGATAGGATAGATGGAAATTTAGGGAGTATCAAATTGAAGATTCCTTCCTTTCAAGGTAAGAATGATCCTGAGGCTTACTTAGAATGGGAAAAGAAAGTGGAGATGGTCTTTGATTACCATAACTATTTCGAAGAAAAAAAGGTGAAACTTACTGCTGTAGAGTTCACGGATTATGCAATCATTTGGTGGGATCAACTCATTCTGATGCGCACGGACAGAAGAACTCGTAGGTTGGAGTTTGAAGGAACTGAAACGCAACTGGATAGAAGCAAAAGACGATGAAGGATACCTTATGAAACCTAGACCCAAAGCCTAAAGAGACTCGAACCCAAGGTATTGGACCTTGACCCTACGAATAAGAATTCGAGAACCTAAGGTATAGCAATGGTGGATGGTGAAGAAGGAGGCGCCACAAGGAAGAAGACCTTGATAAGCCTAGTTGAGAGGGAACCCAAGAGAAAGGCACACTCAATTTCTGAAAATTCAATTAACTGATCTGATCAATAGCGTTTACAAGGTATTTATAATAATACCTAGCACTTAAGCCCATAAACAAGTGGGCTGGAATTAACACCAATAGAAAAATAAAACTAAACCCAAATTCATGCCTAAACCTAGTTACATAAAATAAATAGTCCAAGACACAACAAGACTCAAACGTGGGCTATCCAAACACTTAGCCCATCTTATTGTTAAGCTAAAATAAGATAGTAAACCATGCTCATGTCGTTTGGGCTTCCAAGCAAGTATAGATGTCTTGGGACTCTTCATGGAAGCTTCCTTGACACTTCAATGATGCCAGAGCTTGTTGCATGAATGAGGCCAGGGCTTGTTGCATTTTCTTAGCTCGAGCTCGGGTAATTGGACCTCCTTGGATGACCAATGGATCCTTAGCATCACGAACATCACGAGCAAGTGGATCTCCATCTGGATCTCCATCATTCCCCCTCTCCTCAAAAGGATTTGTCCTCAAATCGCATATACCTTCATCAAAAGAAAAGGGAGAAAGATCAGAAACATTAAAAGTAGCAGATACACCATACTCACCAGGAAGATCCAATTTGTAGGCATTATCGTTGATCTTCGCTATGACTTGGAATGGTCCATCTCCTCGGGGATGCAGCTTGGTTCGTCGCTGAACAGGAAACCTCTCTTTTCTCATATGCACCCAAACCCAATCACCGGGCTCAAAGACTACTTTCTTTCGATGCTTATTTGCTTGGGTGGTATACTGCTCAGTCTTCTTTTCAATAGCTTGACGAACTCTCTCATGGAGTTGCTTCACAAACTTAGCCTTCTGTTCTCCATCCAAGTTACTCTGCTCCGCACTAGGTAATGGCAACAAATCCAAAGGAGTAAGAGGATTGAAGCCATAAACAACTTCGAATGGAGAGCAACTAGTAGTGGAGTGGACACTGCGGTTATATGCAAACTCCACATGGGGCAAGCAATCTTCCCAATTCTTCAAATTTTTCTGAATAATGGACCTCAATAACGTAGACAGGGTTCGGTTGACGACCTCAGTCTGTCCATCAGTCTGGGGGTGACAAGTGGTGGAGAATAACAATTTAGTTCCCAACTTTCCCCATAACGTCTTCCAAAAGTAACTAAGGAACTTTGCATCTCGATCAGAAACAATGGTCCTTGGTACACCATGTAGACGTACTATCTCTTTGAAGAAAAGGTCAGCAACGTTGCTCGCATCATCCGTCTTGTGGCAAGCAATGAAATGAGCCATCTTAGAGAACCTGTCAACCACAACAAAAACAGAATCTCTACCGCGTTTTGTTCGAGGCAAGCCCAAAACAAAATCCATAGAGATATCAGTCCACGGAGTAGTAGGAATGGGTAAAGGAGTATATAAACCATGATTATGAACTCTAGATTTAGCTTGCCTACATGAAATGCATCTAGCACATAACCTCTCTACATCCCTCCTCATGTTAGGCCAAAAGAAATGTGCTTGCAAAACATCTAGAGTTTTCCTAACTCCAAAGTGACCCATTAATCCTCCACTATGGGCTTCTCTAACTAACAGCTCGCGCAATGAACTCCTAGGCACACATAATTTATTTTCTCTAAATAAGAACCCATCATGCCTAAAGAACTTGCCAAAACCAGATGTAGCACATGCATCATAAACATTACCAAAATCAACATCATCAGCATATTGTTCTTTGATATACTCAAATCCTAAAAGTTTAGCATCAAGAGTAGTGATAAGAGTATACCTACGAGATAACGCATCAGCTACGACGTTCTCTTTACCTTGTTTGTACTTGATCACGTACGGGAACATCTCAATGAACTCTATCCACTTGGCATGACGCTTATGCAGCTTACTCTGTCCTTTCAAATGCTTCAAGGACTCATGATCAGTGTGGATGACAAATTCTTTGGGCCACAAGTAATGTTGCCATGTCTCCAAGGCCCTCACTAACGCGTACATCTCCTTGTCATATGTGGGATAGTTAAGTGCTGCTCCACTTAACTTCTCACTAAAGAAAGCAATTGGGCGTTTTTCCTGCATAAGCACAGCTCCAATACCTACACCTGAGGCATCGCACTCAATCTCAAAAGTTTTAGTAAAGTCAGGCAGAGATAACAAAGGAGCAGAACAAAGTTTATCTTTAAGCAAATTAAAAGCATGCTCTTGTGCAGGACCCCAATGAAATGCAACATTCTTTTTGACCACTTCGATCAAAGGTGCAGCTATAGTGCTAAAATCTCTAACGAATCGACGATAGAAACTAGCTAAACCATGGAAACTACGCACCTCAGAAACAGACTTAGGTACAGGCCAATCTTTAATTGCCTTTACCTTCTCATTATCAACAGAAATGCCATGTGAAGAAACGACATACCCAAGAAAAACAATCTTATCAGTGCAGAATGTACATTTCCTAAAATTGGCATACAAACTTGCATTCCTCAAAACAGTAAGAACATTCCTAAGATGCTCAACATGCTCATGCTGGCTCTTACTGTATATCAAAATATCATCAAAATAGACAACCACATACTTACCAATGAAATCACGTAAAACATGGTTCATTAAACGCATGAATGTACTAGGTGCATTAGTCAAGCCAAAAGGCAAACTAACCACTCGTAGAGACCATGTTTAGTCTTGAATGCGGTTTTCCATTCATCACCTTCTCTCATACGAATTTGGTGATATCCGCTCTTTAAATCAATTTTAGAAAACATGCATGCACCATGCAACTCATCAAGCATGTCATCTAGCCTAGGAATAGGATAGCGGTACTTTACAGTGATTTTGTTGACGGCTCGGCAGTCAACGCACATCCTCCACGTCCCATCTTTTTTTGGCACAAGCAGTACGGGCACGGCGCAAGGACTCATGCTCTCTCTCACATAACCTTTCCTCATGAGCTCCTCAACTTGCCTTTGAAGCTCCTTCGTCTCCTCGGGATTACTTCTGTAGGCTGGACGGTTAGGAATGGTAGCTCCGGGGACAAGGTCAATCATGTGCTCGATCCCACGAATCGGTGGTAATCCACTTGGGATCTCCTCAGGGAATACATCCTCGAACTCCTGCAACAATGAGACAACATCAGTAGGCAAAGTATCATGGAGTTCAACATCAATAAAATAAGAATCTTTAAATAAGAGTAAAAGGATAGGAGACTTAGCAAGAAATGCAGTCTTCACATCTCGGGGTTTGGCATAGCAGCTCACTGTTTTGCTGTCCTTGTTTTCCTTCTTTTCTTTAGCTTGCTTCCTTTGCTCGTCATGTTGCTCCTTTAGCCTTAATTGGTCCTCATAAATCTCCTTGGGGCTAAGGGGAGCAAGAGCGATCTTCTTGCCATCCATAGTAAAGGAATAACGGTTAGTGTAACCGTCGTGGATGACTCTCCGATCATACTGCCATGGTCTACCCAGCAATAGGTGGCTAGCTTGCATGGGCACTACGTCACACAACACCTCATCGTGATACCTTCCAATACGAAAAGGAACCAAGACTTGCTTCACCACGTTGACTTCACCACAGTCATTAATCCACTGCAACTTATATGGGTGGTGATGCTTGGTAGTGGGCAACTTTAATTTATCAACAAGGTATGTGCTAGCAACATTAGTACAACTCCCACCATCAATGATTACAGTACATACCTTGTCACTAATATGGCATCTCGTATGGAAGATGTTCTCGCGCTGTGCCTCATCCTCAAACTTCACATGAGTAGTAAGAGCACGCCTAGCAACAAGTGCCTCACCATGAGCAGCATACTCAACAACTTCTTCTTCGTCGACATCTTCTAATGCAGGCATCTCATCTTCTACACCGAGTTCGGAACCTTCACTCTCAACATCTCCATTCCCATGCATGATCATCACTCTACGGTTGGGACACTGTGAGGCAACATGTCCACGACCTAAGCACTTGAAACACTTAATGTCACGTGTCCTGCTCTGGGATGCTTGGGCAGGTTCAGTCTTGGGCTTTGGAGGGCCCTCAGGCTTGGGCTTAGCAAAGCTCTCTGACTTATGCGTAGGCACAGGCTTATCATCCCTATGAAAGGTGTTAGATTTCCAAACAGGAACTGAACTAGAAGTAAAACGGGATGTACCTTTCCTTTTGAGTTGCCTTTCCACTTTGATGGCCACATGCAACATCTCCTCTAAATCCATGTAATGCTGCAACTCGACTACATTGGCAATCTCACGGTTTAAGCCTTGAAGAAAACGAGCCATAGTAGCTTCTGCATCCTCCTGGATATTGGCTCGGATCATGGTTATTTCCATCTCTTTGTAGTAATCCTCAACACTCTTTGAGCCCTGGGTAAGACCTTGGAGCTTCTGGTATAACTCCCTGTAGTAATGAGTAGGAACAAATCTCTTCCTCATGATGCGCTTCATCTCATCCCATGTAGACACTGGAGGATCACCATATCTTCTTCGACTACTGACTAACTGATCCCACCAAACCATAGCATACTCTGTGAACTCAATTGCTGCAAGTTTGACCTTCTTTTCTTCAGAGTAGTGGTGGCAGTCAAACACCATTTCAAGCTTCCTTTCCCACTCCAAATATGCCTCAGGATCATTCTTGCCTTGGAAAGGAGGAATCTTTAATTTTATACTGCTAAGGTTTCCATCCAGCTTCTCCTTACCTCTATCACGGGCTCTATCAACTCGATCTCTATACCCATGGTACCTTCTATGATGTCTATCTATCCCAGACTCTTCATTCGAATCATACCCAACATTATCATCATACTCATCATTGGCAACAACCTTACTTTTTTGACGAGAAGTATCACCTTGTTGGATCTTTGCAAACCGAGCTTCATGTTGGTTCAACTTATCATGAATGTCATTGAATTTCACATCCATCCGTTGGAACTGTTGTTGCATTGCCTGAAGCAGGAATTCAATCTTTTTAAAGTCTGACTTATCACCTTCAGAAGACATTGTCAACAAGTAATATCCTCACGTGTTTACACTCCTGTTTCACTCAAGTAATTTGGCTTTTCTCTACTAATGTCTCTCACACACTCGTGCCTTTTTCCCTTACTCTACCTTAACTCTATAGGTTCACAATCACACTAGAGACCCAATCAAAGATTCAACCTCGTAAAGTCAACTAATTCACCAAGTATTGTCACCAAGAATTTTTTTTTTTTTTTCACAGAAAGGTGTGGCTAGGGCTAGGGTGACTCAAAGAAAGAGAGAAAGAAGAAAAAAAAATAAGAAAGAAAAAAATAAAAAATAAAAAAAAAGCACTAGAATGACCAAAAAAAATGAAAAATGGCCTAAAACTATAGGAAAACGTTGGAATTTGGCCAAGATAGGGTGGGGCTAGTGGAGCAAAGCTCCACTAGGTCGTTTTCTTTCGTCGTTTTCTTTAAAACGGGTACTCACACGCCTCCTAACTCAACCAAAACTTCTGTTTGAACAGTACCGCAAAAGAAATTTTTTTTTTCTTTTTTTTTTTTCTTTTTTTTTCGAATTCTTTTCTTCTTCTTTTTTTTTTTTTCGAATTCTTTTCTTCTTCTCTTTTTTTTGAATTCTTTTCTTCTTCTTTTTTTTTTTTTAACTCTGAGTGTTGCGGTTTCCTTGAAAGAGGAGGGGTGCGGCTAGGTTTTTTTTTTTTTTGAGGGGTGAGGCTAGGGTTTTTTTTTTTTGAGGGGTGCGGCTAGGGTTTTTTTTTTTTTGAGGGGTGCGGCTAGGGTTTTTTTTTTTTTATTTGAGGGGTGCGGCTAGGGTTTTTTTTTTTAGGGGTGCGGCTAGGGTTTTATTTTTATGGGGTACGGCTAGGGTTTTTTTTTTGTAATGAAATAAGTGGTGGCTAGGGTTTTAGGGTTAAGAAATAAGTGGCGGCTAGGAACACAAAAAACAAACCAGAAAGTGGAACGAACAAAAGAAAAAAAATTTAAAAAAAAAAAAATCGAAAAGTGAGTGACGCACGAACAAACCAGAAAATCGGAACTGGAGCTCTGAATACCAACTGATGCGCACGGACAGAAGAACTCGTAGGTTGGAGTTTGAAGGAACTGAAACGCAACTGGATAGAAGCAAAAGACGATGAAGGATACCTTATGAAACCTAGACCCAAAGCCTAAAGAGACTCGAACCCAAGGTATTGGACCTTGACCCTACGAATAAGAATTCGAGAACCTAAGGTATAGCAATGGTGGATGGTGAAGAAGGAGGCGCCACAAGGAAGAAGACCTTGATAAGCCTAGTTGAGAGGGAACCCAAGAGAAAGGCACACTCAATTTCTGAAAATTCAATTAACTGATCTGATCAATAGCGTTTACAAGGTATTTATAATAATACCTAGCACTTAAGCCCATAAACAAGTGGGCTGGAATTAACACCAATAGAAAAATAAAACTAAACCCAAATTCATGCCTAAACCTAGTTACATAAAAGAAATAGTCCAAGACACAACAAGACTCAAACGTGGGCTATCCAAACACTTAGCCCATCTTATTGTTAAGCTAAAATAAGATAATAAACCATGCTCATGTCGTTTGGGCTTCCAAGCAAGTATAGATGTCTTGGGACTCTTCATGGAAGCTTCCTTGACACTTCAATGATGCCAGAGCTTGTTGCATGAATGAGGCCAGGGCTTGTTGCATTTTCTTAGCTCGAGCTCGGGTAATTGGACCTCCTTGGATGACCAATGGATCCTTAGCATCACGAACATCACGAGCAAGTGGATCTCCATCTGGATCTCCATCACATTCTTTGTAGACGTAGGAATAGAGAGCCATCTATAGTTACATGGGATGAAATGAAATGTGTTATGAGAAAAAAGTTTGTTCCTAATCATTACTATAGAGAGCTTGATCAAAGGTTACAAGGTCTAACTCAAGGTTCTAAGAGTGTTAAGGATTATCATAAAGAAATGGAAATTATCATGATCAGAATGTTGAAGAGGATAGTGAAGCTACTATGGCTCGATTCTTACAAGGATTGAATCGTGAGATTGCAAATGTAGTGGAGTTACATCACTATGTGGAGTTTGATGATATGTTGCATATGGCTATAAAGGTTGAAAGGCAACTCAAGAGAAAAGGTTCTTCATCTCATTTTGTGCAAGGTTCTAGTTCATGTTCTTCTTGGAAACCGAACACCTTTCAAAGGGATGATAGGACTACATTCAAACTTAAGACTGAATCCTCATTCAAGCCTAAACCTGAGACATTCAAGCCTAAGGGTGAGAGTGCCCAAAAACCCAAACCCGAGGCTGTCCAAGCATCCCAAGGTAAGAGTAGAGACATCAAGTGTTTTAGATGTTTAGGAAGATGACACATTGCATCACATGCCCAAACAAATGAGTCATGATTGTGTGTGATGATGGTGACATTGTAAGTGAAGATTCTGATGTTGATGATGAGATGCCACCATTGGAGGACATTGATGAGGATGATGATTATGTTGAGTTTGCTGCACATGGTGAAGCACTTGTAGCTTGTCGTGCATTAAGTGCCCAAGTTAAGGACGAAGATGAAGTGCAACGAGAAAATATTTTCCATACTAGATTCCACGTCAACAATAAGGTATGCTCTTTGATTATTGATGGTGGTAGTTGCACTAATGTTGCTAGCACTTATTTGGTTAACAATTTGAGTTTGCCCACTACAAAACATCCCAAACTATACAAACTTCAATGGCTCAATAATTGTGGAGAAGTAAATGTGACCAAGCAAGTATTGGTGTCATTTTCAATTGGAAGGTACAAAGATAAAGTGTTGTGTGATGTTGTGCCTATGCATACTGGCCATTTGTGTCACGATCCGAAGGCCAATGACATCCACTTAACACTTACTTTACCCCTGACGAAAATTTACGAACCAGATTTTTCTTTCTCTATTTACGGTTTGTATTCGGTGTTAGTGCAATATCTTAATCAAATCTTATCCTATTAGTATTATTTCTCAAGCCATGTAATCCTTCTCAAGGTGATTTTTATGATTTTAGCCTTATTTTACTATTTCAAAAGGAACGGGTCGAAAACCTCCCCTTTGTATTTTATCAATTTTCCCAGTAAAATCACCTGCATTAAAACACATTTTTAAACTACACAATACAGCCAGCTGTTGTTTCCCAGAGTTCATACAATCGTGCATCTCATGCTCCTCTAGAGTTTAACCATTAGTAAGTCCACATCTAGCAATTTATACATCATTCAAAATGTACATCTTAACTCGGATTGGACTCGATAATCACCCAGATTCACATAATAATCTAGTACGATCCAAAGCTACATCCCATATTCTTTCCTAGTACTGTGAAATTAAAGTACATATAACTATCAAACTGATATACAAGTAGTATACCTCAAAAATACAAAAGCTAGGCCCAGAGAACGCAGACGAGTACCACTACTAGGTACAATTCTCGAGAGCCTATACGAAGCCTGAGCCGGCTATCAACTCGTAAGATTTGTAGATGTTTAAATTTAAGGCGTGAGCAAATCCACGGCTCAGTAAGTAGTTTAAATAAGTACATACTAGGCTCATATCGTAAAACACGATCATACATGCATGAATTCTATAAAATAGCATGTATGCGTTATATTAGAGTTAGCTACCAATTTGTATGTACACAGATTGCATAAGCTCATTCGTAATTTTCTTCCTTTCTTAAACTCACGAAGTATCATTCTTTTTATCCCCTTTTTATCGGTATGTTTAAGTGTGAAGGAAAACAAACATTCAAATAACACATAATTCTATAGCATAATGTAAATATAATTCAATCATTATTCACATTCTCTGTCTTATGTATAAGATCATACAATTCAATCATTATTCACATTCTCTATTTTATGTATAAGATTATATAATTCAATCATTATTCACATTCTCTATCTTATGTATAAGATCATATAATTCGATCATTATTCACATTCTCTGTCTTATGTATAAGACCTATTTCATCTAATAATATTCGTCACATTCATAGATCACAATCACTTATTCATTGTCTCAATAGCGTATGATTTTCCACATTTCATCAATACACGTGTAGCACTTAGCTCTCAAAGGATTTTAGAGGTGGCTCCCACAGTTTCCGAAGAATCTATGTAGCACGTAGGTCCCTTGAGTTCTTTAGAGGTGGCTCACACAGTACAAAAGATCGAGTTTTACTCGAGTTTGTCTACATGGCTTATGTTTTCAATGGTTCATTGATACACGTGTAGCACTTAGCTCTCAAAGGATTCTAGAGGTGGCTCCCACAGTTCATGAAGAATCTGCGTAGCACGTAGTTCCTTTGAGTTCTCTAGAGGTGGCTCACACAGTACAAAAGATCAAGTTTTTACTCGGGTTAGCCTTTACGACACATACTTTCTAGTGATTCATCGGAACTGGTGTAGCACTTAGCTCTCAAAGGACTTTAGAGGTGGCTCCCATAGTTAACAAAGAATCTGCGTAGCACGTAGTTCCTTTGAGTTCTCTAGAGGTGGCTCACACGATACAAAAGATCAAGTTTCACTCGAGTTGTCCTCTATGGCACATACACTTTCTAATGGCTCAGCGGTACTCGTGTAGCACTTAGCTCTCAAAGGATTCTAGAGGTGGCTCCTACAGTTTTCGAAGAATCTATGTAGCACGTAGGTCCCTTGAGTTCTCTAGAGGTGGCTCACACAGTACAAAAGATCGAGTTTTACTCGGGTTTGTCTACATGGCTTATGTTTTCAATGGTTCATCGATACACGTGTAGCACTTAGCTCACACGGTACAAGGAATCGAGTTTTACTCGGGTTACCTTTCTCCTAGTTTTTGACAACATGACTAGGTACTAATCGAGGCCCATAGATTCAACATTGGGAGCTATATATTCCACACACAAATCACATATACATTCTCAATTTATCACAATATGTTAATATGCTTACTCGGTGCGACTGAATTAATTCATATACATTCCTCATAATGCAAGCACCAAAAATTATACAATTTATGTACTTAGTAAACACAAACAAACCATAAAGTATAACACACATGTCACAAGTAAGGTTCCTTTCCAAACAACTACTATTCACGATCACATTATATCCAAATTTGTATTTTACCGTACTTACTCTTATAATCTTACCCGTAGTATTCCGCCAAACTTAATGTGAATTTAAATAAGTATTTTAATAAGAATTTATTCATCTCTTACGAGATGAATCTAGCAAGGCTTATTTAACCCACTTACCTCGAGGCTTAGTAATTATCCTCCTCGCACTTTCGAGTCTGTATTCAAACATCTACACCGTTCCGCTTCGCTACACATAATCCATTAACATTTCGATAAGTTTACATCATCATGCTTAATCACGTACTTAAAATAAGGACTTTAAACGCTATTAATTTCGAATAACTATTTATCTAAAGCTACCTCCTTATTGTCAATTATGACGTACCCATGGTACGAGTCCTTATATACATATATATGTTTTAAGCATCTTTGTGTTTATATCTATATGTATATTCCAATATATATATTATAGATATATATTTGTTTATCTATGCTTATCCCATTTTTTCTTTCTTCGTACAAATATACATTTTGCATGAGCATATGCATTTAGATATATATGTGTATATATATATATATATGTACTTAGACTTTAAACAAAACATTACAAAGCCTTACTTTACCTTGAAAACCCTTTAAAGCATCCTTGTTAGCTTTTTGTAAAAATTTCAGAATCTAATCGTCAAGCTGTAAATTTTTCATTACTTCTAACTCAGTTCCCTATTCGGAAGTATAAGCCTTACTTCTTAATTCATCTTGTGCCATTTTCCAATAATTTTTTCAAACTTTGGTCCAAATCTGGCACATTAGGTAAGATAGTTTCCTGTCCTCTGTTCATTAAAATTTATATTACTAATTATAGGGATATATAATTTGTACAAACCCAAAACCATATCAATCCTGACTCATTTACCTTTCTGAAAATGTAGAGATTGAAATCAAACTCCATCTGAATTATTTTCTAAGAATTTTTGAAGTTGACACTAAGCTGTTTGTACCTTGCAGTGAGTATCCTGTATTCATATGTACATAGCTTAAGCTACATAATTCCAAATCCACAAATTCCAAAACTAGATGAAAGCTAACTCAATTCCCTATCTAGAAATATAAGGTTCATGATTTAATTCTTCCTAGATCAACATTAGCAATTTTCCAAAGTTGCACTATCTTTCAGCAGTATTTAGGCACAGTGTTACACTGACCTACTTGCACAAAATACTCCATATTTAATTATCAGCATATCCAATTGGTGCAAACTTAAAACCATAATAATCCTAACTCCACTACCTTTCTGGAAATGTAAGGCTTGAAACCTAAGTCAATTTAGACTATTTTCTACAATTTTTCAAAAGGTTAAGACTGGAATTCACGTTTTTTTGATAGAGTACCCTGTACTCATTTGTACATATCTCAAGTTATAGAAATCCAAATCAAGAAATTCCAAAAATGACTTTCTCCTAACTTAAAAGGCTATGCACCATAATTTTTCCAGAATTTTTCTCCTTGTATAATGATTAAACTGAATGTTTTAATTGCAACCCAAAACAAAACATAGATTCCAGATTTGAACATCAAGTTGGAATTAAATCAATCCTTCATCCATAGAGTGCCCATTTGGTTCAATTTATCATAATTTCATTTTCATACTTAATAAATAAACATTGTAAGGTTAGAAGAATTTCTCATTTACCCAAATTTTCCAACAATTCTTCCTTTTATTTTATTTCTTTTCTTTTCTGTTTCCTGTTTCTTTTCTTTTCTGGTTTATGCCACTACAGGCAATTTTATGTTGGTGTTTTCTACTTTTCACTTTACTCTAATTTCATGCATCTTTTCTACTCACTTAAGAATTTCTTCAAACATGTTAAATTCATCAAAACCCATGTGAAATCCCCAATTTCATGTAAAGTCCTCTTATTTGTAAAATACTATGGGCAGAAATGATTTAAATGAATATGAGAATTAATGTACAAATGGTGTAAGGAACCTAGAAGAAGGAATGAAATGGATAGCCAATGAATTTAATGTTGACATCAGAAAAATACTAGAGAATGATAAAAGAAGAATAAATATCATATTTTCATAATTAAATGATATGTGTGGCTGACATGAGGAAGGAAAAGAAGAAGAAGAATTAATTGGTGGTCAAATGAGTCAAATGAGTCTAAGGGATGTTAGTGGCTGAGATAAATGATGAGATGAACATGCATTTAATGCAATTTTACAACTCATCATCTTCATCTCATCACCCATACGCCAGCTTCCTTCCAGCCCTTCTCCCTCTCATTTCCTCTCCAAATTCCTCTTAAGTGTTCATTTTTATGACCTTGACAAACCACCATTTCCTGTCATCAAATCGCTAAGTCTCCTTAACGAAAAAACGATCCTCATCACTAGTTCTCTCTATGTCTGTAATATGGAAGGCTAAAACAAAGTTTTTGAGGAGATCAGAATTTCTGTTATTTTGGCTATTGACAAAGGTAAGGATAGAAGTTGATTCTTTCAATTCTATCTATGATTTGGAGTTAAGTGATGTTGGCATAGTATACTTATGGTGTTGAAATGAAAGAAAGCTAAAGGTTTCAATTAATATGAATTATGCAGTTTTGAAGAAGTGAAGGAAAAGAATCGGTGCAACCAAGTGATTTACGTCTCCGAAGTGAATTGAGGTAAGGAATATATGTAACGGACGTAGGGTGACTATGTCCGCATGTTTTAAAGGTTTTGGGATGAAACAAAAGCTGGTGTAAGTGCAGGAAATGTAAAATTCACGGTTTTCGCCCAGTTACGATTTGGCTCGGGGCATCCGATTGCCCTAAATAGCAGCCGACTGCTCAGAGACAGTCGTGACGTAACTTTTTCCGAAACCGACTTAGAGCAGCCGACTGCCCTATATAGCTGTCGACTGCCATTTTTCCAGAAGTTTTCTGTTTGCAAACCAGTCGACCGCTAAAGAGCCAGTCGACTGCATTTTTTCGAGAAACATTTTGTTTGCGGGCCAGTCGACTGCCCCATTTTAGCAGTCAACTGCCCTACTTGCATCCGGAAATTAAATATTTTAAATGCAAAAAGAAAATAAAATTTATTGAATATTTTTATACTAGAGCAGTCGACTGCCCTAAAAGAGCAGTCAACTGCCCCCTTTGAAAAATAATAATTTTTAATTTATTTATATAAATGTATTGGGATTATCATTAAAGTATATAAGAAGGGTTATGAATATCCATGGTTTTACAAGAATGAGTTTTACTACTCAATATTTTGAGATTAACAACTCCATTGGTGATCATGCATATTACTTGCTTATTTGTATTTGGCTGGGGGACTCTAGTCAAGCCCTCAGTACCACAGGTGTCACCTGACTAATGCACACTGTGGAATATTGACAATGGCCATTAGTCCTTTATATGTGTTTGGCTTAAGGGAGGATCCCTGGCCCATACGTGGGTACGCCACTTTATTTGGTGCATGATTCTATTGGATGTTGACGGTCTCCCCCTATTTGAAGACTATTTGTATATGTAATTTCAAGTTATTTGACATATATATGTGAAAGTATTTGAGTTATTTGAATACGTGCAAGTGACTTCATATGATTTTGTCATGTGTTATATGGTATTTGATGAACTTATATGTTATATGTTTTTACAAGAATAATACATGACATTATAGAGGCAAGCAGGAAAACTGCATATGGTGGCATAGTACGCTCTTTTATGTATATTTCTTACTGAGCGTAAACTCATTCCTTTACAATATTTTTCATCCAGATTATTTGCAGTGAAGTCTGCTCTTGGTAGAGGAGCATATATTTGGACTATACGATATTCCTTCGAGGCTAGCTTCCAATCCCTTGAAGGTAGATACATTTTGATTATGTAATTCAGACTATAGTACAGTGATGTATATTAGACACATTGGGGATGTAAATTGTTAAAGAGATTAGTATGTAATTTATATTAGAGTTTTAGACTTATGTGAAAGACGATCCTGTATGTGTATAAAAAATATATCATCATGGAAACAATATAGTGTTAGCTATATTAAAGAAGAAGGATGCACCGTTGAACAGCCTAACCAAATCTTATGGGAAAAAAAATTAGTTGGTATTTGGGAGTGACGAGGATGTCACAACCCATCATCGTTCTTTCAATTCTGCCAAGACTGAATGGCAGCCTTGTTTACGCCATTTCATATCCAACACATTCATCATCTAATTCAGTCTTCAACCAAGACCCAACAGAATTCTGAACAGATTTTCTTACTCAAAATATATCAAGATCACATAAAATTTTCCTTGTTTCCTTTTCAAAATCGAACATACAATAATTTTCTACACATGAATTTAATTTAATCCAATGTTGTAAATTAGTTTTATTCAGTTCACACTATCACAAACACAAATTAAGATCAAGTGAAAGTATCTCTTTGCTCACCTCTCCCATGAAGCCGAACAGAGCACTCCTCAAAAACCCATTTTGTTCTTCTCTATTCAGCCTTCTTTCTCGTGCCCCACTTCTTCCTTTCTTTCTCTGCTTCACCTTTCTCTTCATCCTTTCCTTCTCAGCTGAGTTTTCCTTTACTTCTTTTTTGGTTCACGTCCCAGCCTCCCTCTCCTCGGCTACACTTTCTTTTCTTTGGTTTTCCAAGCTTTCTAAGAAGCTTTTGTTGCCTTGGCTGTCGAGAATGTGAGCGGAGTTTGATGGGAGAAAGTCCCATCAAACTCCACTAAGTCTTCTTTTATTAATTTAATCTTGTTTTTATTTTAATTTTCTATTCCCTTTTTAATTATCTATAATATATATTTTATAATCATAGTTGCATGATTAATGTTCATATATGTACTAATATATTTATATATATTTGTTTGTTTTATTGATTACATGAATTATGTATTTATTTATTTTATCATATTCTTTACATAAAATAAGTATATGTATTTACATTTAAAATCTTAATTATAATTGATATATATATATATATATACACACACATATATACACGTATCCACATATAATATATATATTTTCATGTCTAGTATATTCTTAGTGTAAGTATGTGTGTATATATATACTTATGTATATTCCTCCTTTCTTTAAACTTACTTTTATATATATAATATATATATATATATATATATATATATATACACACACACACACATAATCAACACTCAAAATGTATACGTATATAATATATATATATATTCCTTATTTATTTTATTTTAACCATTTTAATATTCAAGTATACTACATTTCCTTTAGTATACTTGTGTTCTTGTTTTATTAAAACAAATACACTTCTATATTGTGGAATACATGCACTTATTTGTTCTCATATGATTTTTGAACTTATATAAGATTTCTAAATTATCTCAAAGATCATTTGTTGCTAAATTTACTAAACTTGCAACTTCATTCTCATTACTTGAAAAAAAAATGCTAACTACAAGTTGCATCATAGTACCAAGCTTAGTCTATGTCTCTTATTTATTCACTAACATGGTACAAAATTTGTAGTTTTTACAATTTGCTTTTAGGAAGACCATGGCAATTTGATAGACGTGTCATACATGATGGATTCACAAACCGTTATTCATTTACCATGGATGGTAAGAAATTCACCCTTGCACCCTTGAGTCCTAAGGAGATTTATGAGGATCAATTGAGGTTGAAAGAGCAAAATGAATCACAACAAAGGTCAAAGAATCTAGATAAAGGCAAAGATATTGATATGGACCTCACCGAAAGAAGATGAGGTTCAATGAAGAAGACGAAGAACACTTGAAGAAAAACAATTATAAGTTAAAAACGCAGCAAAGGGAAACAAAAATTAGAAGTAAAACCAAGACCCATTGTGTAGAAACACAAGAACCTATGGTATTGGACCAAGACCCGTTGCTTAGAAAAGCAAGAACCTATGGTATATATTGGTGGAAGGTAGAAGAACGTCACAAGGAAGACCTTGATAAGTTCAAGAGTTCTCAAGAGAACCAAAGAGAAGAAGTCTCTCAATTTTATTACTAAAATCAATTGTGTTCTCCCCAAAGGGTTACATAACTATTTATAGGCAACTAGCTAACTTGCAGCACAAGTAATAGGAATCCTACTTTCCTAACTTGCAGAATAGGAAATAGCAAACTTGCAGAACAAGTAATAGGAATCTTACTCTCCTAACTTGCAGAACAAGTAATAGAAGTCCTACAAAATATATTATTTAAAAAGGAATTGGGCTTAAATCAAATTAAGACAACGTTCAGCCCAATAATACTTAACTAAATAAAATATGCATCCAGCCTAACTGCATTTCAGCCCAATACTTGTATGTCTTCAAAAAGGTTGAACTTGGGCTTGGATCATGTTGTAGAAGACTTTATCATCCTCCATGCTCAAGCTTTGTTGGGCTTTCTCTCTAGCAATATTAATGAAACCAGCCAAGGCTTGTTGCATTATCTTTGATTTAGCTCTTGTAATTGGACCTCCATGGATGCTCAAAGGATCACGAACATCACGAACATGACTTGAGCTGTGTGAGCTTGATGGGTCTCCATCATTCCCCCTCTCCTCGAAAGGATTTGTCCTCAAATCAGAATCACCTATATCAATATCAAAGGGAGAAAGATCAGAAACATTAAATGTAGCACTAACATTATACTCACTTGGAAGATCCAATTTATAAGCATTGTCATTGATCTTCTCAATCACTTGGAATGGTCCATCTCCTCGAGGTTGCAACTTGGAGCGACGTTGAGCAGGAAATCTCTCTTTACGCATATGTACCCAAACTCAATCACCAGGTTCAAAGACAACTTTCTTGCGATGCTTGTTAGCTTGAGTAGCATATTGCTCAGTCCTCTTCTTAATGTTTTGACGTACCTTCTCATGTAGTTGCTTAACAAAATCAGCTTTCTTTTCTCCATCCAAATTAGCTCTCTCCTCAATAGGTAGTGGTAAAAGATCCAATGGAGTGAGTGGATTAAAACCATAGACAACTTCAAATGGAGAATAACTAGTAGTAGAATGCACACTTCTATTGTAAGCAAACTCCACATGAGGCAAACAATCTTTCCAATTCTTCAAATTCTTTTGAATAATGGACCTCAACAAAGTAGACAAAGTACGATTGACTACTTCTGTTTGACCATCAGTTTGTGGATGACAAGTAGTGGAAAACAATAGCTTTGTTCCTAACTTTCCCCATAATGTTTTCCAAAAGTAGCTAAGGAACTTCACATCACGGTCAGAAACAATGGTCCTTGGAACACCATGTAGACGAACAATTTCCTTGAAGAATAAATCGGCAATGTTGCTTGCACCATCTGTCTTGTGACAAGCAATGAAGTGAGCCATCTTAGAGAACCTGTCAACAACAAAAAAAACAGAATCT
Organism: Heritiera littoralis; assembly: GCA_031772115.1. Classification (NCBI taxonomy): domain Eukaryota; kingdom Viridiplantae; phylum Streptophyta; class Magnoliopsida; order Malvales; family Malvaceae; genus Heritiera; species Heritiera littoralis. The sequence continues at coordinate 4,163,092 of JAPDPK010000009.1, read as the reverse complement.
CTACCTCTCTGTGTTCTTGGTAACCCCAAAACAATGTCTATAGAAATGTCAATCCAAGGAGCAGTAGGAATAGGCAATGAAGTATAAAGACCATGATTCATAACTCTAGACTTAGCTTGTTTACAAGTGACACATCTTTCACACAATTTTTCCACATCTCTTTTCATGTTAGGCCAAAAGAAGTGATCATGCAATATATCTAAAGTTTTCTTTACTCCAAAATGTCCCATTAACCCACCATTATGGGCATCTCTAACAAGTAATTCTCTTAAAGAACTCCTAGGCACACATAATATATGTTTCCTAAATAAGAATCCATCATGCCTATAAAACTTTCCAAAACCAGTTTTCTCACATGCAATGAACACATTTTCAAAATCCTCATCAGTAGCATGCAAGTCTTTAATATACTCAAATCCAAGTAGTTTTGCATTAAGAGTAGTGATTAGAGTATACCTTCGAGACAATGTATCAGCCACGACATTTTCTTTACCTTGTTTATATTTGATCACATATGGAAATGTTTCAATGAACTCCATCCACTTGGCATGACGATTGTTCAACTTGCTTTGTCTTTTCAAGTGCTTCAAGGACTCATGATCAGTGTGGATGACAAATTCCTTAGGCCATAAATAGTGTTGCCATGTTTCCAAGGCCCTCACAAATGTATACATCTCTTTATCATATGTAGTAGTTAAGGGCAGCTCCACTTAACTTCTCACTAAAAAAAGCAATGGGGCGCTTCTCCTGCATTAAAATAACTTCGATACCTATGCTTAAAGCATCACACTCAATCTCAATTGTTTTCTCTTTTTGCTTAGCCTCGGCTTCACTCACTATTCTTTTCTCACTCTCTTTTAATCTCAATTGATCCTTATCTTTCAGTAGCACACTTAAAGTTTGACATGCTATAGATTCCTTTCCATCCATGGGTAATTCCATACTATCCTCATCATCCTCTAATGGCAGCATAGAATCATCGTCAAAATCTTCTTCGTAGTTGCTATTCAACTTATTAATGAAACCAGCAATATTAATGAAACCAGCCAAGGCTTGTTGTATTATCTTTGATTTAGCTCTTGTAATTGGACCTCCATGGATGCTCAAAGGATCACAAACATCACAAACATGACTTGAGCTGTGTGAGCTTGATGGGTCTCCATCAGATATTGTAAAGAAAGAAAGAAAGGATGTGAGCTTCTACGCAAAGCAAAGTGATATAAAGGCTGCTTTTCTAGCTAAGTGCCCAATCCTTTTGTTTTTATATAAAGAATCTTGTTTTAGTTCTAATGATGTTAAATCTTCTTTGCCTACTAATGTTGTGCCTCTTTTGAACGAATTTGAAAATATATTCCCTGAGGAGATTCCAAATGGTTTGCCACCTATTCGGGGAATTGAGCATCAAATAGACCTTGTTCCTGGAGCTGCCATTCCCAACCGACCTGCCTATAGAAGTAATCCCGAGGAGACAAAGAAGCTTCAAAGGCAAGTTGAAGAGCTCATAAAGAAAGGCTACGTTAGAGAGAGCACGAGTCCATGTGCTGTTCCTGTGTTACTTGTTCCTAAGAAGGATGGGATGTGGAAGATGTGTGTTGATTGTCGTGCCATCAACAAAATCACTGTAAAGTATCGCTATCCTATTCCTAGATTATATGATATACTTGATGAGTTACATGGTTCTTGCATCTTTTCTAAAATTGATTTGAAAAGTGGTTATCATCAAATTCGCATGAGAGAAGGCGATGAGTGGAAAACTGCATTTAAGACTAAGCATGGTTTGTATGAATGATTAGTTATGCCTTTTGGATTAACTAATGCACCTAGCACTTTCATGAGATTAATGAACCATGTCTTGCGTGCTTTCATTGAAAAATTTATAGTTGTCTATTTTGATGATATCTTGATCTATAGTAGAAGTTTGCATGAACATATTGAACATTTAAAGAATGTGCTTAATGTCTTGAGAAAGGAAAAGCTGTATGTTAACCTTAAGAAATGTTTCTTTTGCACTGATAAGATTATATTTCTTGGATATGTTATTTCTTTTAAGGGTATAGCAGTAGAAGATTAAAAGGTTAAGGCAATGAAAGATTGACCTATATCTAAGAATATCTCTGAGGTGCATAGTTTCCATGGATTAGCTAGTTTCTACTGTAAGTTTGTTAGAGACTTCAGTACTATAGCTGCACCTTTAACTAATGTTGTTAAAAAGAATGTTGGATTTAAATGGGGTCTTGAGCAAGATCATGCTTTTAACTTGCTTAAAAAGAAGTTTGTTCCGTACCTTTATTATCCTTTCCTGACTTTTCTAAAACTTTTGAGATTGAGTTGATGCTTCAAGTATAGGTTTTGGAGCTGTTTTAATGCAGGAGAAGCACTCCATTGCTTTTTTTAGTGAGAAGTTAAGTGGAGCTGCCCTTAACTATCCCACATATGATAAAGAGATGTATGCATTAGTGAGGGCCTTGGAAACATGGCAACACTATTTATGGCCCAAGGAATTTGTCATCCACACTGATCATGAGTCCTTGAAGCAATTGAAAGGACAAAGCAAGTTGAACAAGCGTCATGCCAAGTGGATGGAGTTCATTGAGACATTTTCATATGTGATCAAATATAAACAAGGTAAAGAAAATGTCGTGGCTGATGCATTGTCTCGAAGGTATACTCTAATAATTACTCTCAATGTAAAACTACTTGGATTTGAGTATATTAAAGACTTGTATGCTACTGATGAGGATTTTGAAAATGTGTTCATTGCATGTGAGAAAACTGGTTTTGGAAAGTTTTATAGGCATGATGGATTCTTATTTAGGGAAAATAGATTATGTGTGCCTAAGAGTTCTTTAAGAGAATTACTTGTTAGAGAAGCCCATAGTGGTGGGTTAATGGGACATTTTGGAGTAAAGAAAACTTTAGATATATTGTATGATCACTTCTTTTGGCCTAACATGAAAAGATGTTAAAAAATTGTGTGAAAGATATGTCACTTGTAAACAAGTTAAGTCTAGAGTTATGAATCATGGTCTTTATACTCCATTGCATATTCCTACTGCTCCTTAGACTGACATTTCTATGGACTTTGTTTTAGGGTTACCAAGAACAAAGAGAGGTAGAGATTTTGTTTTTGTTGTTGTTGACAGGTTCTCTAAGACGGCTCACTTCATTGCTTGTCACAAGACAGATGATGCAAGCAACATTACTGATTTATTCTTCAAGGAAATTGTTCGTCTACATTGTGTTCTGAGGACCATTGTTTTTTACCATGATGTGAAGTTCCTTAGCTACTTTTGGAGAACATTATGGGGAAAGTTAGGAACAAAGCTATTGTTTTCAACTACTTGTCATCCACAAATCAATGGTCAAACTGAAGTAGTCAATCGTACTTTATCTACTTTGTTGAGGTCTATTATTCAAAAGAATTTGAAGAATTGAGAAGATTGTTTGCCTCATGTGGAGTTTGCTTACAATAGAAGTGTGCATTCTAGTACTAGTTATTCTCCATTTGAAGTTGTCAATGGTTTAAATCCACTCACTCCTTTGGATCTTTTACTACTACCTATTGAGGAGAGAGCTAGTATGGATGGGAAAAGAAAGCTGATTTTGTTAAGCTACTACATGATAAGGTACGTCAAAACATTAAGAAGATGACTGAGTAATATGCTACACAAGCCAAGAAGCATCACAAGAAAGTTGTCTTTGAACTTGGTGATTAGGTTTGGGTACATATGCATAAAGAGAGATTTCCTGCTCAACATCGCTCCAAGTTACAACCTCGAGGAGAGGGACCATTCCAAGTGATTGAGAAGATCAATGATAATGCTTATAAGTTAGATCTTCCAGGTGAGTATAATGTTAGTTCTACATTTAATGTTTCTGATCTTTCTCCCTTTGATATTGATGTAGGTGATTCTGATTTGAGGACAAATCCTTTCGAGGAGAGGGGGAATGATGGAGACCCAAGCTCACAAAGCTTAAGTCATGTTCGTGATGATTGTGATCCTTTGAGCATCCATGGAGGTCCAATTATAATAGCTAAATCAAAGATAATGCAACAAGCCTTGGCTGGTTTCATTAATATTGTTAGAGAAAAAGCCCAACAAAGCTTGAGCATTGAGGATAATAAAGTTTGCTACAACATGATCCAAGTCCAAGTTCAACCTTCTTGAAGACACATAAGTATTGGGTCGAAATGCAATTAGACTGGATGCATATTTTATTTAGTTAAGTATTATTGGGCTGAACATTGTCTTAATTTAATTTAAGCCCAATTCCTTTTTAAATAATAGATTTTGTAGGATTTCTATTTCTTGTTCTGCAAGTTAGGAGAGAAAGATTCCTATTGCTTGTTCTGCAAGTTTGCTATTTCCTATTTTGCAAGTTAGGAAAGTAGAATTCCTATTACTTGTGCTGCAAGTTTGCTATTTGCCTATAAATAGTTATGTAACCCTTTGGGGAGAACACAATTGATTTTAGTAATAAAATTGAAAAACTTCTTCTCTTTGGTTCTCTTGAGAACTCTTGAATTTATTAAGGTCTTCCTTGTGGTGTTCTTCTACCTTCCACCAATATGTACCTAGGTTCTTGCTTTTCTAAGCAATGAGTTTTGGTCCAATACCATAGGTTCTTGTGTTTCTACACAACGGGTCTTGGTTTTACTTCTAATTTTTGTTTTCCTTTGCTGCATTTTTAACTTGTTATTGTTTTTCTTCAAGTGTTCTTCGTTTTCTTCATTGAACCTTATCTTCTTTCGGTGAGATTCATATCATTTATGACTCATTTTTGTCCTCTGTTTGCAATCTCCAGCCAATAGACTTTAATCACCTGTTTAGCATTAAATTCCTTATCCTTTAAGTATTATTTCTCTTGTCTTTTATGCTATAGCAATTTGCTTTTAACTTTTCTTTCAGTCATTAAACCATGTGGCACTACAGCAGCGAAGAATTTGCATGCAGATCCAAATTACTATCTATCCAAGGTGAATCCACGCTTATTCTAGGCGAGCATGTCACTTTTGGCGATCATCTTATGACCTTAATCGCCTTCTTGGCGTTTATCTATGCCTATATCTGGTCGACCTTTTACTTATCCTTGGCCACTATTCACCTCAATCCATTTTAGGCGATCATGAATTTTGGGTGATCATCGTAGCCTTTGCCCCATTCGGGCAACCAATTTAATTATCCTATTTAGTGAAAATATTTATCAACTATTTATTATTTTCATCCAAAACTCGCCATCATCTTTTGGGCAAACATCTCCATTACTTAGCTCGCTTGTTAGGCGAGCATCATATTTTGCCTTGTTCGCCTATTGTGCGAGTATCAAAATACCTTGCCCGCCTATTGGGCGAGCAGATTGGATTATATCTCTCACCTATCTATTTTTCCATAAGGTGTTTCGGGTGGAGATCCATATTCATTTTTTATTTAATTTTCCTTAAATATTGTATTTCCACTATCACAATTTTACAAAATCTGATATACAGTAATATAAAACTAGATCTAACATATTTAAAGTGCTAGGCAGAAGTGGTCTGGCATAGCAGACCATGTGTCACGAGCCAACCTTGTATAAGGCCATGATCGGGTAGGATGTCATGAGCCAACCTTGTATAGGGCCATGACTGAGTAGAGAGGCATCGGGGAAAATAGAATCCGTGGACTTAGGAAAATAGAATCCATGGAATTAGGAAAAGTGTCCCCGTTTCAAACATTTTTATGGTTACTGATAGCATAGCTATAAAAGCTTTTTAGCTCTTTAGGAGGGGTGAGCAGTCGGCAAAATGTTGGGCTGCCTCACTGTTTAAGGTATGTGCAAGCACACCCATCTAAGGCTGCCCTCCTTGGCCCCGACGATGGTGTGGAGGAACCAACTCCTTTTGTAATCTTTTGTAAACTCTCTATTATTAATAAAACAACTTTTTTTCTACGGGAACACCTGTGGTTTTGATGTGAGAATTCTTTATGCCCCGCTATATCGTGACGTGCCCCATATCTAACTTGTTGCTTGATTATTGATTGTTCAGATAGTTGTGATATCTTGGCTGACTTATATGGACGAGACCATTCAAGTGCCGCGCGGCCAATCGCTTTAGTGAGAAAAAGCCTTGTCCATGACACGTGGTATCCGAGCTTGGTTAATTGCACCAGCAAACGAAAAGAAAATGGTGACGACTCGAGGAGGGTCATACGAGAGAATGAGAATTGAGGAGCTCGAGGCCACAGTGGCCGCCTTGAAAGCTCACATGGCTACTAATGACCGATTGGATGAGATTGAGGCAGCCCAGCGGGAGCTGTCTGATTCTCTAGCCAACTTGGGCGAGGAGACTACAGATGCATTAAGAGTCATTCAAAAAGAGTTCGAGGAACTCAAGGCCCAACTCAGTGTGCTTCAACTAGCAATGGGCAGGGCTGGCTCTAGATCAATAGATAGGGGGAAAAGAGCTAAGGTGCCGGAACCACACCGTTATGAAGGGGCAAGAGATGCGAAATAGCATGAGAATTTCTTGTTTGACATCAAGCAATACTTTCGGGCAGTGCGCACAGAATCAGAGGAGGAAAAGGTTGCAATGGCCTCGATGTATCTTGCTGGAGATGCTAAGTTATGGTGGCATTCCAAGTTTGTTGGCAATGAGTGCCCCATCAAAACATGGAGTAATTTAAAGCAAGAGTTGAAGAACCAATTCTTCCCTGAAAATGTGGAATATTTGGCTCGAAGAAGATTACGAGAACTAGTGCAAACAGAAACAGTGCATGAGTTTGTCAGGAGCTTCTCTACCCTGATGTTGGATATTGGAGACATGTCTGAAAAAGACAAAATGTTCTATTTTCTTGAGGGACTTAAGCCTTGGGCTAGGATGGAACTCCAAAGGCAGATGGTACAAGATGTAGCCACAGCTATGGCTACTACCGAATGCCTAAATTATTACAATGATAGCTCAAGCAAACGTAAGATCCCTCCATCAGTTGGCAGTAACTCTAATTATGGGAATGGGGGAAAGGTGGCCAAAATGGATAAGTCGTCAAGTAGGGGAACAGACAAGAGGTCATCCGATAAGAGTACACCTCCGCCCAGGACAAACAATATCCCAACATTCAAGCCTAAGCAGTTGTTGGCCTGTTTCTTATGCCAAGGACCACACAGAGTTGCTGAATGTCCACATAGAGGTGCCTTTAATGCATTAAGGACTTCTGCCCATGTAATGCCCCAAGAACAATAGACTATTGAAGAAGTTGTCGAAGAGCCAGCGAGGATGGGCCCCATCAGGTTTCTCAATGCTCTCAATGCTCAATTAAGCCAAATGAAGAAAGAACCGAAAAGGGGCCTAATGTATGTGGAGGTGATCCTAAATGGAAAGGCAACAAAGGTCATGGTCGACACGGGGGCAACTGACACTTTCATCACACCCGAGGAAGCCAAGAGGTGTGGCTTAATAGTTAGCAAGGATTTGGGGCAAATGAAAGCTGTGAATTCACTTGCCTTTGCCATTCGTGGGAGCTCTAAGAACGTGATGACCAAACTTGGGCCGTGGGAAGGAGGCATCAATTTCACTGTTTCCCCCATGGACAATTTTGATGTTGTTTTGAGACATGAGATTGGCTCATGCGATTCCGATTCCAACTGCCAGTTGCATGCTATTCTTGGGGGAGCGCCCATGTGTAGTACCAGCCACAATCCTCCCTAAAAGTGGGAAGATGATTCAGCCTTACAGTTCAAGAAGGGAATCAAGAGAGGAGAACCTTCATATGTGGTCGTGTCGGTTTATAAAGAGGGAATAGTACCGGAGTCTGCTTTTAAAGGGATAAGAAAGGTCTTAGAAGAATTTAAGGATGTAATGCCGAATCAATTGACCAAAGTTCTACCACCTCGAAGGCCAGTGGATCATGAAATCGAGCTTATACCAAGAGTCAAGCCACCTGCAAAAGGGCCATATCGCATGGCTCCCCTAGAGTTGGCTAAATTGAGGAAGCAACTAGATGAACTTTTGCAAGCCGGGTTTATCAGGCCATCCAAAGCACCATTCGGAGCTCCAGTACTATTTCAGAAGATACATGATGGGAGTTTGCGATTGTGTGTAGACTACAGAGCCTTGAATAAGGTCACCGTAACGAACAAGTACCCGATCCCTCTAATAGCAGATCTATTTGATCAGTTGAGCCAAGCAAAATACTTCTCTAAACTTGATCTTAGGTCAGTGATAGGATGATATTTTGTGAATTTTATATGTGCTAATATATTTGCTTTATTGATATTTTATGCCTAAAAGAGCTTACTAATGTTTATTTTATGTTTTAGGTATTAAATATCAAAGTTGGAATAAAAAGAAGCTAAAAAGAGCAAAGTGCAGTATTTTCTGTCCAACTTGAAAGATTGACGTTTTTGACCAATTTAACGACCTGATCTCAAGAAGTGGCCTTCATGGAAGTTGTATAGGACTTCTCAAGGTTTCAAGAATACACAAGATCGTAAAAATTGGAGTTCGTTTGATGGGTCAAACATCTGGACGAAATCAGTACGAAATTCTGGGCAGAAATAACGAGATTGAGAAGAAATTCCAACAAAGCAAGTTCAAGATCAGATTTTGTTGAGACAAGATAATTTCTTAATTTTATTTTGTCTTAGATCTGTAATTAATTAATAAAAATAGGCCTTAGGAATTTTACTTAGAAAATAATTGTAAAAAGATGATGAGATAAAGGTAAGAGTTTGACTAGTCAAATTACTTGTTTCCCAAGTAAACTCTTATCTGAATCCCACATTGCTTAGGAAAGTCTTTTAAACTCTTCCTTAGGCCTATATAAAGAGCACAAGGCTCTCATAAACAGATCCCTCACATCTCTCTAATCCCTCTTCCCTCTTTTAGTCTTGTAGGATTTTCTTTACGGTTTTTAATAAAAATTTTATTTTTCTTTATTTTTAATTAGTTGCTGATTTCTTTATTAATTTTAATTCTGATTTTGTTTTATTTATTTAAAGTAATATTGTTTGTGTGTTCTTGCTTGCTAGTTTATAATCTTGATTATTAATTCTGATTTTATATTATTAAAGATTACTTCTTTGATTGTTTCTTGCATGATATTTGTAATCTTTATAATATATAATTTGGAGCTTATATTCTTGAATATAAATAGTGAGTAGATTTCTTGTTCAGTTATGAGGTAAATTAATTGTTCTTGGAAAAAGTATGTTGTGAGATTTTAAACTTATAATATAATTGTTGATTAAGTATCCAAGATTCTCTGAGCACATTTGCATGATTGTTTGTTTGATTAGATAGGAGGCCTACTATTTAGTTAAATTAAATAATCTACAGCCAGATTAAAAACATAAGTCCGTAATTTCTTATGGAGTTAATCACTAGGAATCTACGAGAATTAAGGTTTAAGTTAAATAAATCACGCTGAGTGAGTTTGTTACTTAATGTTGACTCAAATCTTTCTAGATATTAATGCTGCTATTAAAACTTAATCTATAGCGCTGAGCATAGGTAAATTTTGATAGTTAGAGATTAATTAAGACGCTGAGCCTTTAATTAACAACACAGTAAGAAAAGATAGGTGTAATTGGACGCTGGGGAATTACACTACGGTTGACTACTTAATTGACAATGATCTTAAATAATCAATTATCAGCATCATATCCCAAGAATAATTAATTACCTTGTAACTGAAGTTTTGTGGTATTTGATATTTTCTAATTTATTTACTTGTTTATTTTTCTGATTATTTTCTTAGTTATTATAGTTTAATTGAAACCCCTCCCCCAAATCTCTTTTCTCTCTCTAAATAATAGTTAGGTATTTAATTTCAATAATTAACTTGAATAAAACAATCTATGTGGGATCGACCTTTGCTTGCCCTATCTATAGGTTTAAGTAAAGTGATTTATTATCGGTACCTGCGACACTACCAATTTTTGGCGCCGTTGCCGGGGATTGTTATTTATTTAAGTTGCTTATTATAACTTAAAGATCTAATTATTTTCTTTTCTTTCTTCTTTTTAGGGATGCACGTCTGACGAGGACTCTATTCACAAATTGCAAAAGATTAGGGACTAAATACAAGCAACTCGAAGCATAGTTCCACCAACCACCACTAACGATCCACCTCTCACTGAGCCCACATTCAACCCTACTTTTGAGTTCTTTAGTGATTCAAAAGAGGAAGCTATGGCTCAAAATGCGAACAGGACTCTAAAGGAGTTGGCGGCTCCCACTATGGGCCAACAGCCCCTTATCATTACTTACCCCAGTTTAGATGTTGCTTTTGAATTGAAGTTTGGTTTGATACATCTCTTACCAACTTTTCATGGTCTTGCAGGTGAAGATCCACACAAACATCTAAAGGAATTCCATGTGGTCTTCTCAACCATGAAGCCAGCTGGGGTTAGTGAAGAGCAAATCAATTTGAGGGCCTTTTCATTCTCTTTGGCAGATGCAGCCAAGGATTGGCTCTACTATTGACCTTTCGGAACCATCAATACTTGGGATGAAATAAGGAAACTCTTCCTAGAAAGGTATTTTCCAGCCTCTAAGGCAGCCAACATTCACAAAGAAATTTGTGGAATTAGGCAATTTGATGGTGAGTCATTGTATGAGTATTGGGAAAGGTTTAATTGTGCTAGTTGCCCACATCATCAGATTCATGAGCAACTACTAATCCAATACTTCTACGAGGGACTATTACCTCATGATAGAAGCATGATAGATGCAGCCAGTGGAGGAGGTTTGGTGGATAAGACTCCTGAAGAAGCTCAAAACTTGATAGCAAACATGGCTGCTAATACTCAACAATTCAGTTTTAGGCGTGATCCACCACCACCTAAGCAAGCACACGAGGTACGTACTTCTTCTTTGGAAAAACAAATTGCTGATTTAACATCTCTTCTGCGTCAAATGGCTATAGGAAATATGCAACAAGCGAAGGCTTGTGGAGTTTGCTCTAACTTAGGACACCCTACTGACATATGTCCAACTCTTCAAGAAGATTCAATGGAACAAGCTAATGCTTTAGGAGGAGGGCCTTCCTAAGGAAAGTATGATCCTTATTCAAGCACTTACAACCCTGGTGGGAGGGACCACCCAAATTTGCAATATAGAAATAGGTCTGCACCATATGTCCCACCACATAATAGGTCAAATAATTTTCAAGTCCCCAAACCTACATACCAAGAAAGGCCACCACCCCAAACACAACATCAAAGTGGAACCATTTCTCTTGAAGAAATTGTAAAGAACCTTGCTGCCTCTACTTTACAAAATCAACAAGAGAATAATCAAAGACTTGCACACCTTGAGCACCAAATGAGTCAAATGGCTACTTCCCTAAGTAGACTTGAAGCCAAGGAATCCAACAAGTTGCCTTCTCAACCTGTGGTGAATCCAAGGGAGAATGTTAGTGCCATCTTTTTGAGGAGTGGGAAGGAAATTGGACCTAAGGAGAATGCATATGAGGAGGTCAAACATTAAGGCTCCACCATATAAAAATGTTGTGAATCTTTCCCGTCTTTATAGAGATTTTGACAAGGTAAGTGAAAAACATATCCCTTTTAATGTTGGTACTTACCCTCCTCCTTTTCCTAGTAGGTTGGCAAAACCAAAGAAACAAGAGCATGTTGACACTATCATGGAAACAAAAGGAGAAGTTGACAATAATGCTTCAAAGTCTAAGGTAAGTGATAAGAGAGTACCATTTAATACAGGCACTTACCTTCCTCCTTTTCCTAGCAGGTTAGCCAACAACAAGAAAGAAGAGCAAGACAGAGAGATTTTGGAAACCTTTAGGAAAGTTGAGGTAAACATTCCTCTTCTTAATGTTATCAAGCAAGTGCCTAGCTACGTAAAATTTTTAAAAGAATTATGCACAGAAGGTGATGAAAAAGTAGTTGTGGGGGAGAATGTGTCTGCCATCATTCAAAGAAAACTTCCCCCAAAGTGTGGAGATCCTGGCATGTTTAGTATTCCATGTAAGACAGGTAACACCATAATTAATAAGTCCATGATAGATTTAAGAGCTTCTATAAATGTCATTGTGAAATCCCCAATTTTCTGTAATTTTCCTATACTTGTACAGTCTTCCAACTTGGATTAATGGAATAAATATGAATTTTCTGATATATATACATGGTGTATGGGACATAAGAGGAATTAAGGCAATTGAATGGTCAAAGAATCAATGGCCAAAAAGGGTCAATGGATGGTCAATGGCTGAGATAGGATGATGAGGGGATTAGAATGCATTTATGGGCAATTAATGAGAGCCATGACTCATCATCATCATCCTTTTCACCCCACGGTACCAGCCCATCTCCCTCTCCCTCTCGTTGCTTCCATTTTTCCTCTTAAGTGCCCAAGTTTCTCACCTTGACAAACCACCATCTCATGCCATCGATTCGTTAAGCTTCTCTAAAGAAAAACGATCCTTGTCGATAGCTTAACCTATGCCTTTAATATGAGAGAATGAATCCAAGTGAATAAAGAGATCTAGAAATCTAAAGATTTGGTGAATTGCAAAGGTAAGGGAGGTAGATGGTTTTATGTTGATATTTTGATGGTTTGGGATTGTATGGAGTTGGCATAGTAGGTTTATTGAGGTTTAAATTGGCATGATGTTTATAGCTTGAAGAAGTGGAAAAGGACAAGTGTAGATTGGCTACCCAGCTTGTGAATCAATCTCAATCGAGGTAAGGAATTTATGTAACGGACGTAAGGCGGCTATATCCGCATGTTTTAATGTGATTTCGATGGCTTTGTAGAGAAGCATCAGTTGTCTTTTGCAGGAAAAAATGACATTTTCAGACTTGCCTCCTAGTACCAATTAGGTTAGGAGTAGCCGACTGCCTAGAGACATCCAAAACGTCGTTTTTCGAAAACTGGTTCAAACCAGTCGACTACTATGTAAGCCAGTCGACTGCTATTTACCCAGAACCATTCTGTTTCAAACCAATCGATTGCCAAGGGGGCCAGTCGACTGCTATTTATCCAGAAACATTCTGTTTCAAGACCAGCCGACTGCCAAGGGGGCCAGTCGACTGCTATTTCTCGGGAAACATTCTGTTTCAAAACCGGTCAACTGCTATTTGGGACCAGTCGACTGCCCTATTTGTATTTTGAAAAATAAAATAATTGAATTTCAAAAAGGGAAAGAAATTCAATAAGGCAAAACGTAGTGTAGTAGTCGACTGCCATATATGACCAGTCGACTGCCTATTTGAAAGAAAGGTTTTGAAAACCTATTTCAAGAAATATATTTGTATTTGTTTAAAACCTATATAAATGAGGTTTTGGAGACTGTGAATATCTTGAAAGAGCATGCACATTATTTGTTACTTGTACTTGACTTAGGAGCTCTAGTCCAGCCCTCAGACTCGCAGTACGGCACCTGACTAGTGAAATTGTGGGCTATAGACAATGGCCATGAGTCTCTTACTTGATTCGGCTTTGAGGAGGATCCCTGGCCCATACGTGGGTATGCCATTTATTTGATATCGATTGGATTATCCCTTACGGGATATATTTGCTGTATCCATCGTCTCTTTGGATTATCCTTAAGGGATATATTTGCTGTATCCATGATAAGAATTATTTGGTGCATGAATCGTTGGATATAAATTGTCTCCCATCTATTTGAAAGTATTTATATTTGCCTATTTGATTTCACGTGATTTGAGATCCGTGGAAATATTTGAAAGCATGATTTACTTGTATTTGATATTTGCGAAAGAAATATACGACATATGCTTTATAATGATTTTACATGACATTATAGAGCCAAGCAGGAAAAAAACTGCATATAGTGATATAGTACGCTCTTTTACATAAGTTTTTTACTGAGCGTAAACTCACTCCTTTACAACTATTTTTCATACAGATTACTTGAAGTAGTTCCGGTCCGGGTATAAGAGCATCTTTTGGGATTTTGAGATACCTTCGAGGCACGCTTCCTACCTATCCTTTGAAGGTATAATTAGTTGGCCGTACTTCGGCCATTGTACAATACAGTATCACATTGGTGTATATTTGGGGGAATTAGGTTGTATGGATATTCGAGATCCTGATGTATGTGGCACATGTTTATAAATGAAAAATTTTATACATGTGAATTTTGATACTGCTTTCTGATAATAATGCATCATGCATAACAGTAAGGAAGATTGACATCGGATAAACTAGTCGATTTATTTGTTATTTGAAGTAAAAGTTAGTTGCTATCTGGTTAGTGATGAGGACGTCACAGATTGGTATCAGAGCCGATTAGACTGAAGTTTATCGATGTCAATAAGCTAGAATTAGGGTAATTCCCCAATGTACTGTACCAGTCTACTAGATTTTGGGTAGTATAACAGCTTAAGGTTATACTAAATGATGTTATTTGATCATGATCCTAACAGAATGAGTACTCGAAGTAGGGGTACTAGATGAGACGAGGACGGGGTCGTGATGAACCGCCCCCAACACAGTCTTCTCCTCCATCTCCGCCACATAGCCCGAATACGAGGCTAGCTAAAATGGAGAAACATATGGAAAATATGGCCGCAATGTTCACCCAGTTTATGACTAATTTTCTGAATGTGGCCGCTAATGCACCAGCAGTTACCCCTACAGTACCTCCTACTCCAGTGGTACAACCCTCACCAGTCCCAGATAATGAGAGGCGAGATCCTACGGCTTACTACAGTGTGGCACTGATAAAGGAGTTTAAGAAGCTGGATCCGCCAAAGTTTAAAGGGGACAGTGACCCATTGGCTGCGGAAAATTGGATGAAAGCGGTCACCAAGGCATTTGGGTACTTGGCTTGCACTGAGAAAGAAAAAGTAGGATTGGCTGCCTACCTGCTAGTGGATGAGGTCGAGCCATGGTGGCAGGCTACTCAAACAGTCTTAGAGGCTAAACATCCAGAGGTAACGTGGGATAGATTCGTGGAAGCTTTTAATGAACAATATGTCCCACGCACTACTCATAGAAGGTTACAGGTTGAGTTTTTGAACTTGACTCAGGGAAACATGACGGTTAGCCAATATGAGTCGAAGTTCATTACACTAAGCAGATTTGATCCTGAAGTACTGAGAAGAGAGGATCATAAGACCTCCAGGTTCATGGAGGGATTGAGACCTTCCATTAGGTCTAAGCTATATCCGTTGGATATCACTACATATGGAGAGGCAGTCCGTAAGGCTCAACTGTGTGAGCAAGACTATGAATTTCATCAGGCAGACTTTCGAGCAAGAAATAAGGGTAAAGAACCCATGAAGCGGAAGTCAGATGAGAAAGCCTCGAGTGATAGATATCCATCTAGGAGGAATAGGCCTTATGACAGAGCCTCAATAGGTAAGCAAGTTTGTTATAAGAAAATCAATTGTCTTCATTTAATGGTTATATGGAACTATGTTAAAGAGGAGTTATGATGATCATGATACAGGAACTCCTAGATCCACCGGGATCAAGATTGGTGACGAGAGATCCCAACATCCAGTTGGTTGTACCGCTAGCTCACCAAGGAGTACGATGCCGAGGTGTGTGCAATGCGGGAAATTTCATGTAGCACAGCCTTGCCGGTTGGCGAGTGGGGCGTGCTATTGGTGTGGGGAACAGGGACATAAAATTAAAGATTGTCCCAAGATAAATCAGAGGGCACCTGAAGACTCAGAAAAGACCCCTCAACAACAACCTAAGACCACTGATGCGCACGGACAAGAGGAAACGTAGCTTGGAAATTGAAGGAGCTGAAAACGCAAAGGACTGAAACAAAGTTGATGAATGACAACTTCTGAAACCTAGACCCGAAGCCTAAAGAGACTCGAACCCAAAGGTATTGGACCTTGACCCTACGAATAAGAATTCGAGAACCTAAGGTATAGTAATGGTGGATGGTGAAGAAGGAGGCGCCACAAGGAAGAAGACCTTGATAAGCCTAGTAGAGAGGGAACCCAAGAGAAAGGCACACTCAAATTTTGAAAATTCAATTTACTGATCTGATCTGTTCATCAATAGCGTTTACAAGGTATTTATAATAATACCTAGCACTTAAGCCCATAAACAAGTGGGCTGGAATTAACACCAACAGAAAATAAAACTAAACCCAAATTCATGCCTAAACCTAGTTACATAAAATAAATAGTCCAAGACACAACAAGACTCAAACTTGGGCTATCCAAACACTTAGCCCATCTTATTGTTAAGCTAAAATAAGATAGTAAACCATGCTCATGTCGTTTGGGCTTCCAAGCAAGTATAGATGTCTTGGGACTCTTCATGGAAGCTTCCTTGACACTTCAATGATGCCAGAGCTTGTTGCATGAATGAGGCCAGGGCTTGTTGCATCTTCTTAGCTCGAGCTCGGGTAATTGGACCTCCTTGGATGACCAATTGATCCTTAGCATCACGAACATCACGAGCAAATGGATCTCCATCATTCCCTCCTTGGATGACCAATGGATCCTTAGCATCACGAACATCACGAGCAAGTGGATCTCCATCATTCCCCCTCTCCTCAAAAGGATTTGTCCTCAAATCGCATATACCTTCATCAAAAGAAAAGGGAGAAAGATCAGAAACATTAAAAGTAGCAGATACACCATACTCACCAGGAAGATCCAATTTCTAGGCATTATCATTGATCTTCTATATGACTTGGAATGGTCCATCTCCTCGAGGATGCAGCTTGGTTCGTCGCTGAACAGGAAACCTCTCCTTTCTCATATGCACCCAAACCCAATCACCAGGCTCAAAGACTACTTTCTTTCGATGCTTATTTGCTTGGGTGGTATACTGCGCAGTCTTCTTTTCAATAGCTTGACGAACTCTCCCATGGAGTTGCTTCACAAACTTAGCCTTCTGTTCTCCATCTAAGTTACTCTGCTCCGCACTAGGTAATGGCAACAAATCCAAAGGAGTAAGAGGATTGAAGCCATAAACAACTTCGAATGGAGAGCAACTAGTAGTAGAGTGGACACTGCGGTTTTATGCAAACTCCACATGGGGCAAGCAATCTTCCCAATTCTTCAAATTCTTCTGAATAATGGACCTCAATAATGTAGATAGGGTTCGGTTGACGACCTCAGTCTGTCCATCAGTTTGGGGGTGACAAGTGGTGGAGAATAACAATTTAGTTCCGAACTTTCCCCATAACGTCTTCCAAAAGTAACTAAGGAGCTTTGCATCTCGATCAGAAACAATGGTCCTTGGTACACCATGTAGACGTACTATCTCTTTGAAGAAAAGGTCAGCAACGTTGCTCGCATCATCCGTCTTGTGGCAAGCAATGAAATGAGCCATCTTAGAGAACCTGTCAACCACAACAAAAACAGAATCTCTACCGCGTTTTTGGGCTTGCCTCGAACAAAACGCGGTAGAGATTCTGTTTTTGTTGTGGTTGACAGGTTCTCTAAGATGGCTCATTTCATTGCTTGCCACAAGAGGGATGACGCGAGCAACGTTGCTGACCTTTTCTTCAAAGAGATAGTACGTCTACATGGTGTACCAAGGACCATTGTTTCTGATCGAGATGCAAAGTTCCTTAGTTACTTTTGGAAGACGTTATGGGGAAAGTTGGGAACTAAATTGTTATTCTCCACCACTTGTCACCCCCAGACTGATGGACAGACTGAGGTCGTCAACCGAACCCTATCTACATTATTGAGGTCCATTATTCAGAAAAATTTGAAGAATTGGGAAGATTGCTTGCCCCATGTGGAGTTTGCATATAACCGCAGTGTCCACTCCACTACTAGTTGCTCTCCATTCGAAGTTGTTTATGGCTTCAATCCTCTTACTCCTTTGGATTTGTTGCCATTACCTAGTGCGGAGCAGAGTAACTTGGATGGAGAACAGAAGGCTAAGTTTGTGAAGCAACTCCATGAGAGAGTTCGTCAAGCTATTGAAAAGAAGACTGAGCAATATACCACCCAAGCAAATAAGCATCGAAAGAAAGTAGTCTTTGAGCCTGGTGATTGGGTTTGGGTGCATATGAGAAAGGAGAGGTTTCCTGTTCAGCGACGAACCAAGCTGCATCCCCGAGGAGATGGACCATTCCAAGTCATAGCGAGGATCAACGATAATGCCTACAAATTGGATCTTCCTGGTGAGTATGGTGTATCTGCTACTTTTAATGTTTCTGATCTTTCTCCCTTTTCTTTTGATGAAGGTATATGCGATTTGAGGACAAATCCTTTTGAGGAGAGGGGGAATGATGGAGATCCAGATGGAGATCCACTTGCTCGTGATGTTCGTGATGCTAAGGATCCATTGGTCATCCAAGGAGGTCCAATTACCCGAGCTCGAGCTAAGAAAATGCAACAAGCCCTGGCCTCATTCATGCAACAAGCTCTGGCATCATTGAAGTGTCAAGGAAGCTTCCATGAAGAGTCCCAAGACATCTATACTTGCTTGGAAGCCCAAACGACATGAGCATGGTTTACTATCTTATTTTAGCTTAACAATAAGATGGGCTAAGTGTTTGGATAGCCCACGTTTGAGTCTTGTTGTGTCTTGAACTATTTATTTTATGTAACTAGGTTTAGGCATGAATTTGGGTTTAGTCTTATTTTCTGTTTGGTGTTAATTCCAGCCCACTTGTTTATGGGCTTAAGTGCTAGGTATTATTATAAATACCTTGTAAACGCCATTGATGGAGAGATCAGATCAGTTAATTGAATTTTCAGAAATTGAGTGTGCCTTTCTCTTGGGTTCCCTCTCAACTAGGCTTATCAAGGTCTTCTTCCTTGTGGCGCCTCCTTCTTCACCATCCACCATTGCTATACCTTAGGTTCTCGAATTCTTATTCGTAGGGTCAAGGTCCAATACCTTGGGTTCGAGTCTCTTTAGGCTTTGGGTCTAGGTTTCATAAGGTATCCTTCATCGTCTTTTGCTTCTATCCAGTTGCGTTTCAGTTCCTTTAAACTCCAACCTACGAGTTCTGCTGTCCGTGCGCATCAATACTGTTCTTTGATATACTCAAATCCTAAAAGTTTAGCATCAAGAGTAGTGATAAGAGTATACCTACGAGATAACGCATCAGCTACGACGTTCTCTTTACCTTGTTTGTACTTGATCACGTACAGGAACATCTCAATGAACTCTATCCACTTGGCATGACGCTTATGCAGCTTACTCTGTCCTTTCAAATGCTTCAAGGACTCATGATCAGTGTGGATGACAAATTCTTTGGGCCACAAGTAATGTTGCCATGTCTCCAAGGCCCTCACTAACGCATACATCTCCTTGTCATATGTGGGATAGTTAAGTGCTGCTCCACTTAACTTCTCACTAAAGAAAGCAATTGGGCGTTTTTCCTGCATAAGCACAGCTCCAATACCTACACCTAAGGCATCGCACTCAATCTCAAAAGTTTTAGTAAAGTCAGGCAGAGATAACAAAGGGGAAGAACAAAGTTTATCTTTAAGCAAATTAAAAGCATGCTCTTATGCAGGACCCCAATGAAATGCAACGTTCTTTTTGACCAATTCTATCAAAGGTGCAGCTATAGTGCTAAAATCTCTAACGAATCGACGATAGAAACTAGCTAAACCATGGAAACTACGCACCTCAGAAACAGACTTAGGTACAGGCCAATCTTTAATTGCCTTTACCTTCTCATTATCAACAGAAATGCCATGTGAAGAAACGACATACCCAAGGAAAACAATCTTATCAATGCAGAACATACATTTCTTAAAATTGGCATACAAACTTGCATTCCTCAAAACAGTAAGAATATTCCTAAGATGCTCAACATGCTCATGCTGGCTCTTACTGTATATCAAAATATCATCAAAATAGACAACCACATACTTACCAATGAAATCACGTAAAACATGGTTCATTAAACGCATGAATGTACTGGGTGCATTAGTTAAGCCAAAGGGCATAACTAACCACTCGTAGAGACCATGTTTAGTCTTGAATGCGGTTTTCCATTCATCACCTTCTCTCATACTAATTTGGTGATATCCGCTCTTTAAATCAATTTTAGAAAACATGCATGCACCATGCAACTCATCAAGCATGTCATCTAGCCTAGGAATAGGATAGCGGTACTTTACAGTGATTTTGTTGACGACTCGGCAGTCAACGCACATCCTCCACGTCCCATTTTTTTTGGCACAAGCAGTACGGGCACGGCGCAAGGACTCATGCTCTCTCTCACATAACCTTTCCTCATGAGCTCCTCAACTTGCCTTTGAAGCTCCTTCGTCTCCTCGGGATTACTTCTGTAGGCTGGACGGTTAGGAATGGTAGCTCTGGGGACAAGGTCAATCATGTGCTCGATCCCACAAATCGGTGGTAATCCACTTGGGATCTCCTCAGGGAATACATCCTCGAACTCCTGCAACAATGAGACAACATCAGTAGGCAAAGTATCATGGAGTTCAACATCAATAAAATAAGAATCTTTAAATAAGAGTAAAAGAATAGGAGACTTAGCAAGAAATGCAGTCTTCACATCTCGGGGTTTGGCATAGCAGCTCACTGTTTTGCTTTCCTTGTTTTCCTTCCTTTCTTTAGCTTGCTTCCTTAGCTCGTCATGTTGCTCCTTTAGCCTTAATTGGTCCTCATAAATCTCCTTGGGGCTAAGGGGAGCGAGAGCGATCTTCTTGCCATCCATAGCAAAGGAGTAACGGTTAGTGTAACCGTCATGGATGACTCTCCGATCATATTGCCACGGTCTACCCAGCAATAGGTGGCTAGCTTGCATGGGCACCACGTCACACAACACCTCATCTTGATACCTTCCAATACGAAAAGGAACCAAGACTTGCTTCACCACGTTGACTTCACCACAGTCATTAATCCACTGCAACTTATATGGGTGGTGATGCTTGGTAGTGGGCAACTTTAATTTATCAACAAGGTATGTGCTAGCAACATTAGTACAACTCCCACCATCAATGATTATAGTACATACCTTGTCACTAATATGGCATCTCGTATGGAAGATGTTCTCGCGCTGTGCCTCATCCTCAAACTTCACATGAGTAGTAAGAGCACGCCTAGCAACAAGTGCTTCACCATGAGCAGCATACTCAACAACTTCTCCTTCGTCGACATCTTCTAACGCAGGCATCTCATCTTCTATATCGATTTCAGAACCTTCACTCTCAACATCTCCATTCCTAAGCATGATCATAACTCTACGGTTGGGACACTGAGAGGCAATATGTCCATGACCTAAACACTTGAAACACTTAATGTCACGTGTCCTGCTTTGGGATGCTTGGGCAGGTTCAGTCTTGGGCTTTGGAGGGCCCTCAGTCTTGGGCTTAGCAATGCTCTCTGACTTAGGCGTAGACACAGGCTTATCATCCCTACGAAAGGTGTTAGATTTCCAAACAGGAACTGAACTAGGAGTGAAATGGGATGTACCTTTCCTTTGGAGTTGCCTTTCGACTTTGATGGCCACACGTAGCATCTCCTCTAAATCCATGTAATGCTGCAACTCTACTACATTGGCAATCTCACGGTTTAAGCCTTGGAGAAAACGAGCCATAGTAGCTTCTGCATCCTCCTGGATATTGGCTCGGATCATGGTTATTTCCATCTTTTTGTAGTAATCCTCAACACTCTTTGAGCCCTGGGTAAGACCTTGGAGCTTTTGGTATAACTCCCTGTAGTAATGAGTAGGAACAAATCTCTTCCTCATGATGCGCTTCATCTCATCCCATGTAGACACTGGAGGATCACCATATCTTCTTCGACTAGTGACTAACTGATCCCACTAAACCATAGCATACTTTGTGAACTCAATTGCCGCAAGTTTGACCTTCTTTTTCCTCAGAGTAGTGGTGGCAGTCAAACACCATGTCAATCTTCCTTTCCCACTCCAAATATGCCTCAGGATCATTCTTGCCTTGGAAAGGAGGAATCTTTAATTTTATACTGCCAAGGTTTCCATCCATCTTCTCCGTGCCTCTATCATGGGCTCTATCAACTCGATCTCTATACCCATGGTATCTTGTATGATGTCTATCTATCCCAGACTCTTCATTCGAATCATACCCAACATTATCATCATACTCATCATTGGCAACAACCTTACTTTTTTGACGAGAAGTATCACCTTGTTGGATCTTTGCAAACCGAGCTTCATGTTGGTTCAACTTATCATGAATGTCATTGAATTTCACATCCATCCGTTGGAACTGTTGTTGCATTGCCTGAAGCAGGAATTCAATCTTTTTAAAGTCTGACTTATCACCTTCAGAAGACATTGTCAACAGGTAATATCCTCACGTGTTTACACTCCTGTTTCACTCAAGTAATTTGGTTTTTCTCTACTAATGTCTCTCACACACTCATGCCTTTTTCCCTTACTCTACCTTAACTCTATAGGTTCACAATCGCACTAGAGACTCAGTCAAAGATTCAACCTCGTAGAATCAACTAATTCACCAAGTATTGTCACCAAGAAAAATTTTTTTTTTGAATTTTTTTGTTCATAGAAAGGTGTGGCTAGGGTGACTCAAAGAAAGAAAAAAAAAGAAAAATAGAAGAAAAATAAAAAAAAATCACAAGAAGGACCAAAAAAAATGAAAAAAGGCCTAAAACTATAGGAAAACGATGGCATTTGGCCAAGATAGGGTATGGCCCATAAAGCTCAGCTTAATGGGTTCGGTTTCTTTCGTCGTTTTCTTTAAAACAAGTACTTACACACCTCCTAACTCAACCAAAATTTTCTGTATGAACAGTACCGCAACAATTTTTTTTTGAATTCTTCTTCTTTTTTTTTCGAATTCTTTTCTTTTTTTTAATTCTTTTCTTCTTTTTTTTTTTTAACTCTGAGTGTTGCGGTTTCCTTGAAAAGAGGAGGAGTGCGGCTAGGGTTTTGTTTTTTTTTTTAGGGGTGCGGCTAGGGTTTTTTTTTTAGGGGTGCGGCTAGGGTTTTTTTTTTAGGGGTGCAGCTAGGGTTTTTTGGGAAGGGGTACGGCTAGGGTTTTTTTTTTGAAGGGGTGCGGCAGGATTTTGAGGAATTGCGGCTAGGGTTTTTTTTTGAAGGAAGGGGTGCAGCTAGGGTTTTGAGGAATTGCGGCTAGGGTTATGAATTCAACTTAAACACAAAAACAAACCAGAAATCGAACCCAACAACAGAGAAAAAAAAGAAAAAAAAATCGAAACCAATAAACCAAAAATCGAAAAGTGAGTGACGCACAAACAAACCAGAAATCGAAACTTGAGCTCTGAATACCAACTGATGCGCACGGACAAGAGGAAACGTAGCTTGGAAATTGAAGGAGCTGAAAATGCAAAGGACAGAAACAAAGTTGATGAATGACAACTTCTGAAACCTAGACCCGAAGCCTAAAGAGACTCGAACCCAAAGGTATTGGACCTTGACCCTACGAATAAGAATTCGAGAACCTAAGGTATAGTAATGGTGGATGGTGAAGAAGGAGGCGCCACAAGGAAGAAGACCTTGATAAGCCTAGTAGAGAGGGAACCCAAGAGAAAGGCACACTCAAATTTTGAAAATTCAATTTACTGATCTGATCTGTTCATCAATAGCGTTTACAAGGTATTTATAATAATACCTAGCACTTAAGCCATAAACAAGTGGGCTGGAATTAACGCCAACAGAAAATAAAACTAAACCCAAATTCATGCCTAAACCTAGTTACATAAAATAAATAGTCCAAGACACAACAAGACTCAAACGTGGGCTATCCAAACACTTAGCCCATCTTATTGTTAAGCTAAAATAAGATAGTAAACCATGCTCATGTCGTTTGGGCTTCCAAGCAAGTATAGATGTCTTAGGACTCTTCATGGAAGCTTCCTTGACACTTCAATGATGCCAGAGCTTGTTGCATGAATGAGGCCAGGGCTTGTTGCGTCTTCTTAGCTCGAGCTCGGGTAATTGGACCTCCTTGGATGACCAATGGATCCTTAGCATCACGAACATCACGAGCAAATGGATCTCCATCATTCCCTCCTTGGATGACCAATGGATCCTTAGCATCACGAACATCACGAGCAAGTGGATCTCCATCAACCACACAACCCCTGCGTAAGGCCACAGCGGCAGAGAAAGGAAAGGCACCCGTGACTCAGGGACGGGTATTTGCCATCAACAAGGAGTCCGCTGATACTTCATCGAAGATGATTCAGGGTAAGATTTACCTTAATGATACATATGTCCTTGCTTTATTTGATCCAGGCTCTAAGCACTCTTTTATTTACCCTATGGCTACTAGGAGATTAAATGTTGAGCTTGAGCATTTAGGAGGATTGCTACAAATAATTACTCAATTTAGGGAATCTCAAATGACGGACATAGTGTATCGTAATTGTAAGCTACGGGTAGGAGAAAGAGAATCGCTAGCTGACCTAACCCTATTAAACATGTTCGGATTTGATGTTATATTAGGAATGGATTGGTTAGCTGAGAATCATGTGATGATAGATTGTCATGCTAAGAGCGTGATCTTTTCTTCTCCTGTTAGCTATGTTGTAAAGTTTACGAGTATTTAATACAAAAGCATAATTGCTTGTTTGGCTTAATTGAGATTTAATTGATAGAATATATTTGTGATGTGAAGGGTTTATAGCACACGTGGTAGACGTAGATCAGAAATGTCCCGAACTTGATGAAATTCCAGTAGGTAAGGGATTTTCCGAGGTATTTTCAGATAATCTTCCAGGACTTCCTCCAGATAGGAAAGTGGAGTTCACGATCGATCTGGTGCTAGGGACTGAACCTATTTCGAGATCTCCCTATCGGATGGCTTTAGTGGAATTAGAAGAATTGAAGAAGCAGCTTCAGGAGTTGTTAGACAAGGGATTCATACGACCCAGCGTATCCCCTTGGGGTGCTCCTGTGCTATTTGTTCGGAAGAAAGATGGTAGTATGCGATTGTGCATTGACTACCGATGGTTGAATAAGGTGACCATCAAGAACAAGTATCCTCTTCCCAGGATAGACGACCTCTTTGATCAGCTCAAGGGTGCACAAGTCTTTTCCAAGATAGACTTGAGGTCGGGATATCATCAGTTGAAGATCCGAGATGAAGATATCCCTAAGACTGCATTCAGGACATGGTATGGCCATTATGAATTCGTGGTGATGCCGTTTGGATTAACCAATGCACCTGCAACATTCATGAATTTGATGAATGACGTGTTTAAGCAATACTTGGACCAGTTTGTCATTATCTTTATCGATGACATCTTGGTGTACTCGAGGTCTCGGGAAGAGCATGAGCAGCATTTGAGGATAGTTCTGTAGACCCTCAAGGATAGAGGATTGTATGCCAAGCTAAGTAAGTGTGATTTCTGGTTGAACCAAATCTCCTTCTTAGGTCACATTATTAGTAAAAATGGGGTCTCGGTTGATCCATCAAAGATTGAAGTAGTGGTTCAATGGGAGAGACTGAAGACTGTAACGGAGATTAGGAGTTTCTTGGGTTTAGCTGGCTACTATAGAAGATTTGTAGAGGGTTTCTCAAAGCTAGCTGCTCCACTGACGCGCTTGAGCGTAAGGAAGTGAAGTATGAGTGGAATGAAGCCTGTGAGTGTAGCTTTCAAGAGCTGAAGCGTAGGCTAACAACTGCACTGATCCTTACCATCCCTAGTGGTTTAGGTGGATTTGCGGTGTACAGTGATGCCTCAGGGCAAGGTTTGGGATGTGTGTTAATGCAGCATGGTAAAGTAGTGGCATATGGTTCTAGACAGTTGAAGGACCATGAGAAGAACTACCCAACTCATGATTTGGAGTTAGCTGCAGTAGTATTTGCCCTGAAGATATGGAGGCATTACTTATATGGTGAGAAATTTCAGATTTTTACGGATCACAAAAGTCTGAAATACTTGTTCTCCCAGAAGGAATTGAACATGAGGCAAAGAAGATAACTAGAGCTTCTGAAGGACTATGATTGTGAGATCATGTACCACCCAGGAAAAGCTAATGTGGTGGCAGATGCTCTGAGCCATAAGCATGTGAGTATAGTGGCTTATATGATGATAAGAGAATATGAGTTGCTTGAACAGTTTGCAAGCCTCAGTTTAAGTGTTACACCTCTTGATCAAATTGGGATGATGGCTAGCTTGAGAATTGAGCCAAAATTGATGGACAGAATCCGGGCTGCTTAGAGAGAGGATGCCCAATGTATTGAGGCTATAGAGGAAATTCAATCGGGTATGACCTCAGAATTCCATAAGGGTGAGGATGAAATTTTAAGGTTTAATAACCGTATATGTGTTCCCGAGGACAATGAATTGAGGAAGCTAATCTTGACAGAAGCACATTCCATTAAGTACACATTACACCCGGGGAACACGAAGATGTATCATAATCTCCGCAAGGTGTATTGGTGGAAGGGCATGAAGAGAGACATAGCCGAATTTGTAGCGAAATGTCTAACGTGCCAACAAGTTAAGGTAGAGCACCAAAGACCAGCAGGTTTGTTGCATCCTCTACCTGTACCTATGTGGAAATGGGAGCACATTACAATGGATTTCATTATGGGATTACCCAAAACCAAAAGGAACCATGATGGTGTTCGGGTGATTGTAGACCGTTTAACCAAATCAGCTCACTTCCTACCTATGAAGTCTACAGATACACTTAGCGCTTTGGCAGACTTATACGTGAGAGAAGTCGTCAGACTACACGGTGTTCCAGTGAGCATCACATCGGATAGAGATTCTAGGTCTACTTCTCACTTTTGGGAGCATTTTCAGGAAGCCATGGGATCTCAGTTGAATTCTAGCACAGTTTTTCATCCGCAGACTGATGGGCAGTCCGAGTGCACTATTCAGACGCTTGAGGATATGTTGAGAGCTTGTGCTCTGGATTTTAAAGGCTCATGGGATGACCATCTTCCATTGGCTAAGTTTGCTTATAATAATAGCTATCATGCAAGCATCGGGATGGCACCGTATGAGGCCATAAATGGTAGAAGGTGTCGATCACCGATTGGGTGGGAAGAAGTGGGTGAGCGTAGGTTATTGGCTCCAGATTTAGTCGAGCAAGCATCGGAGGATGTTAAACTGATTTGCCAAAGACTCAAGACAGCTCAGAGTCGACAAAAGAGTTATGCGGATGCTCGACGGAGGCCACTTGAGTTTTTGATTGGAGCCTATGTGTTTTTGAAAGTCTCTCCATCCAAAGGGATCATAAGATTTGGCCGACGAGGTAAGCTAAGTCCTCGCTACATCGGACCATTTGAGATCCTAGATCGTGTTGGAGATGTGGCCTATAGGTTTGCACTACCTCTGGAGTTATCGGGAGTACATAATGTGTTTCATGTATCGATGCTTTGGAAGTATAATCCGGATCCATCTCATGTCGTTGAATATGAACCCTTGGAGATTCGGGAAGACATGAGTTATGTGGAGAAACCGATTCGAATTTTGGATAGGAAAGATAAGGTGTTAAGATCAAAAACGATCCCTCTAGTTAAAGTTCTCTAGCAGTACCATACGACAGAAGAAGCTACATGGGAGCTAGAGAGCTTAATGAGAGAGAAGTATCCGGAATTGTTTAAGACACAACCTTAATTGAATTTGGAGGACCAAATTCTCTAAGGTGGAGAGAGTGTGAAATCCCCAATTTTCTGTAATTTTCCTATACTTGTACAGTCTTCCAACTTGGATTAATGGAATAAATATGAATTTTCTTATATATATACATGGTGTATGGGACATAAGAGGAATTAAGGCAATTGAATGGTCAAAGAATCAATGGTCAAAAAGGGTCAATGGCTGAGATAGGATGATGAGGGGATTAGAATGCATTTATGGGCAATTAATGAGAGCCATGACTCATCATCATCATCCTTTTCACCCCACGGTACCAGCCCATCTCCCTCTCCCTCTCCCTCTCGTTGCTTCCATTTTTCCTCTTAAGTGCCCAAGTTTCTCACCTTGACAAACCACCATCTCATGCCATCGATTCGTTAAGCTTCTCTAAAGAAAAACGATCCTTGTCGATAGCTTAACCTATGCCTTTAATATGAGAGAATGAATCCAAGTGAATAAGGAGATCTAGAAATCCAAAGATTTGGTGAATTGCAAAGGTAAGGGAGGTGGATGGTTTTATGTTGATATTTTGATGGTTTGGGATTGTATGGAGTTGGCATAGTAGGTTTATTGAGGTTTAAATTGTCATGATGTTTACAGCTTGAAGAAGTGGAAAAGGACAAGTGTAGATTGGCTACCCATCTTGTGAATCAATCTCAATCGAGGTAAGGAATTTATGTAATGGACGTAAGGCGGCTATATCCCCATGTTTTAATGTGATTTCGATGGCTTTGGAGAGAAGCATCAGTTGTCTTTTGCAGGAAAAAATGACATTTTCGGACTTGCCTCCTAGTACCAATTAGGTTAGGAGCAGCCGACTGCTTTAAGTAGCAGCCGATTGCCTAGAGACATCTAAAACGTCGTTTTTCGAAAACTGGTTCAAACCAGTCGACTGCTATGTAAGCCAGTCGACTGCTATTTACCCAGAACCATTCTGTTTCAAAACCAGCCGACTGCCAAGGGGGCCAGTCGACTGCTATTTCTCAAGAAACATTCTGTTTTAAAACCGGTCGATTGCTATTTGGGACCAGTCGACTGCCCTGTTTGTATTTTGAAAAATAAAATAATTGAATTTCAAAAAGGGAAAGAAATTCAATAAGGCAAAATGTAGTGTAGCAGTCGACTGCCATATATGACCAGTCGACTGCCTATTTGAAAGAAAGGTTTTGAAAACCTATTTCAAGAAAAGATATTTGTATTTGTTTAAAACCTATATAAATGAGATTTTGGAGACTGTGAATATCTTGAAAGAGCATGCACATTATTTGTTACTTGTACTTGACTAAGGAGCTCTAGTCCAGCCCTCAGACCCGCAGTACGGCACCTGACTAGTGAAACTGTGGGCTATAGACAATGGCCATGAGTCTCTTACTTGATTCGGCTTTGAGGAGGATCCCTAGCCCATACGTGGGTACGCCATTTATTTGATATCGATTGGATTATCCCTTACGGGATATATTTGCTGTATCCATCGTCTCTCTGGATTATCCTTAAGGGATATATTTGCTGTATCCATGATGAGAATTATTTGGTGCATGAATCTGTTTGATATAAATTGTTTCCCATCTATTTGAAAGTATTTATATTTGCCTATTTGATTTCACGTGATTTGAGATCCGTGGAAATATTTGAAAGCATGATTTACTTGTATTTGATATTTACGAAAGAAATATACGACATATGCTTTATAATGATTTTACATGACATTATAGAGCCAAGCAAGAAAAAAAAACTGCATATAGTGATATAGTACGCTCTTTTACATAAGTTTCTTACTGAGCGTAAACTCACTCCTTTACAACTATTTTTCATACAGATTACTTGAAGTAATTCCGCTCCAGGTAGAGGAGAATCTTTTGGGATTTTGAGATACCTTCGAGGCACGCTTCCTACCTATCCTTTAAAGGTATAATTAGTTGGCCGTACTTCGGCCATTGTACAGTACAATATCACATTGGTGTATATTTGGGGGAATTAGGTTGTATGGATATTCGAGATCCTGATGCATGTGGCACATGTTTATAAATGAAAATTTTTATACATGCGAATTTTGATACTGCTCTCTGATAATAATGCATCATGCATAACAGTAAGGAAGATTGACATCGGATAAACTAGTCGATTTATTTGTTATTTAAAGTAAAAGTTAGTTGCTATCTGGTTAGTGATGAGGACGTCACAGTCATGCCTTTGTCAATTTATAAATCTTTAAATCTTGGATCTTTGAAAGAGACTGGTGTTGTTATACAATTGGCTGATAGAACTAATGCCTATCCTGAAGGGATATTAGAGTATGTTCTTGTGCAGGTTGATAAATTAGTCTTCTCAGCAGACTTCTATGTTCTTGATATGGAGGATGATAATTCTCCTTTTCCAACACTAATGCTCCTAGGGAGACCATTCTTGAAGACATCCAAAGCCAAAATAGATGTGGATAAGGAAACACTCACCATGGAGTTTGATGATAACATCGTGGAGTTCAACATCTTTGGAGAAGTAATCATAAGTCAGAACCAACAGAAATCAAAGAAAAGGTTTGTATTTGGGATTGGATGATGGAAGTTGGAGCAATCGAGCCAACGACATTAAACAAAAACGCTAATTGGGAGGCAACCCAAGGATGTAAAAAGAGGGAGTATTTCTTTCCTTACTTGTATTACCATTTAATTTTTTAGTCTTTACTGTTCTTCTTTGCATACTAGACTTACTTTGAGGACAAAGTAAGATTTAAGTGTGGGGGGGAATATTGGTTTATGAGTTTATTGAGTTTTTTTTTAAGGAAGAGGAAAAAAAAAGGGTCAAATTTATAGGAATTTTTAAAAAGATCATGATATGTTTTCTTTCTTTTAAGGATTTATTCTAAACTACAACAAAGTTTTATAAGAAAGTTGAAAGTATTTTGGTTGTTATTATTGCTAAAGTGAATACTTTCTAAAGAATTTATGTGAGTTCATGATTAAATATTATTGCTCATATGATATTGATAATGTGATTAGTTCATTGAAGTTGGTATAAGCAAAGGATAAATAGACAAGAAAAAAAAAACATAAAAAGAGAAGAAAAATAGAGGTTGAAAGCTTTAAATTCTACTGCAATGTTTTGAGTTACTCGATCTTGTTGATTAAATTCTTGAAGTGACTTAAAATATGAGTATACAAAGCACTCTAAAAGAGGGCTTACTTGTTGAGTAACCGGGTGTTGGTATCACTAATATTAACATTTGTGTAAAAAGGCAAGTAAGTACTTAGGGAAACCATTGTTGAAACCTCAAAAGAAAAAAAGAAAAAGAAGGAAAAGAAAATAGAAAATAAAAAAAAAGTTCTTGATCTATTGACTTTGTTTGTAGTAATGTAAAGTAGATAATTGCAAAGTTGATATTATATGTTTCAGTTGTGTTGATTGTGAATTTTACTTGAATTTATTTTGAAGTATGCATTAATTTGAGAAGTGATGATTTGAATATGATTGACTTGATTATTTGACTCTTGTTGAAGTTATGAGTTAAGAATTAAAAGATTTGAAAATATATCCATGATCTTAATCTTGTTTTAAGTCTTAATTTTTAAATTTTTGAGTCATATTTTGAATTTTTAGGATTGAGTCTCAAGTAAAAGATTTTGTGGGTATATCTTCTGAAAGCCCTCACGAGACATAACTCGTCCACTAGGGGTGACCTAGGGGTTTAAAGGCTTATTGCATAAGCTAAATGCAATCGTGATTCCTACGAAAGTGAGTTAGGATTTTAGGATTTAGTTCTTTAGGAAGTTAGTTTAGGTTTTGCTTGAGGACAAGCAAAAGCTAAGTGTGGGGGAATTTGATAGGATGATATTTTGTGAATTTTATATGTGCTAATATATTTGCTTTATTGATATTTTATGCCTAAAAGAGCTTACTAATGTTTATTTTATGTTTTAGGTATTAAATATCAAAGTTGGAATAAAAAGAAGCTAAAAAGAGCAAAGTGCAGTATTTTCTGTCCAACTTGAAAGATTGACATTTTTGACCAATTTAACGACTTGATCTCAAGACGTGGCCTTCATGGAAATTGTAGAGGACTTCTCAAGATTTCAAGAATGCATAAGATCGTAAAAATTGGAGTTTGTTTGATGTGTCAAACATCTGGACGAAATCAGTACAAAATTCTGGGCATAAATAACGAGATTGAGAAGAAATTCCAACAAAGCAAGTTAAAGACCAGATTTTGTTGAGACAAGATAATTTCTTAATTTTATTTTGTCTTAGATCTGTAATTAATTAATAAAAATAGGCCTTCGGAATTTTACTTAGAAAATAATTGTAAAAAGATGATGAGATAAAGGTAAGAGTTTGACTAGTCAAATTACTTGTTTCCCAAGTAAACTCTTATCTGAATCTCACATTGCTTAGGAAAGTCTTTTAAACTCTTCCTTAGGCCTATATAAAGAGCACAAGGCTCTCATAAATGGATCCCTCACATCTCTCTCATCCCTCTTCTCTCTTTTAGTCTTGTAGGATTTTCTTTAGGGTTTTTAATAAAAATTTTATTTTTCTTTATTTTTAATTAGTTGCTGATTTCTTTATTAATTTTAATTCTGATTTTGTTTTATTTATTTAAAGTAATATTGTATGTGTGTTCTTGCTTGCTAGTTTATAATCTTGATTATTAAGTCTGATTTTATAATATTAAAGATTGCTTCTTTGATTGTTTTTTGCATGATATTTGTAATCTTTATAATATATAATTTGGAGTTTATATTCTTGAATATGAAAAGTGAGTAGATTTCTTGTTCAGTTATGAGGTAAATTAATTGTTCTTGGAAAAAGTATGTTGTGAGATTTTAAACTTATAATATAATTGTTGATTAAGTATCCAAGATTCTCTGAGCACATTTGCATGATTGTTTGTTTGATTAGATAAGAGGCCTACTATTTAGTTAAATTAAATAATCTACAGCTAGATTAAAAACATAAGTCCGTAATTGCTTATGGAGTTAATCACTAGGGATCTAAGAGAATTAAGGTTTAAGTTAAATAAACCACTCTGAGTGAGTTTGTTACTTAATGTTGACTCAAATCTTTCTAGATATTAATGCTGCTATTAAAACTTAATCTATATAGCTGAGCATAGGTAAATTTTGATAGTTAGAGATTAATTAAGACACTGAGCCTTTAATTAACAACACGGTAAGGAAAGATAGGTGTAATTGGACGCTGGAGAATTATACTACGGTTGACTACTTAATTGACAATGATCTTAAATAATCAATTATCAGCATCATATCCCAAGAATAATTAATTACCTTGTAACTGAAGTTTTGTGGTATTTGATATTTTCTAATTTATTTACTTGTTTATTTTTCTGATTATTTTCTTAGTTAGTATAGTTTAATTGAAACCCCTCCCCCAAATCTCTTTTCTCTCTCTAAATAATACTTAGGTATTTAATTTAAATAATTAACTTGAATAAAACAATCTCTGTGGGATCGACCTTTGCTTTCCCTATCTATAGGTTTAAGTAAAGTGATTTATTATTGGTACTATGACACTACCAGTCAGGGTACAATCAAGTCAGAATTGCTGAGGGTGACGAGCCAAAAACCACTTGTGTGACACGGTATGGTGCATTTGAGTTCTTAGTTATGCCTTTTGGACTAACCAATGCCCTTGCCAATTTTTGTACTTTGATGAACCAGGTATTCCATGATTGTCTTGACAAGTTTGTGGTCATATATGATATGGACCTCACCGAAAGAAGATGAGGTTCAATGAAGAACATGAAGAACACTTGAAGAAAAACAAGAACAAGTTAAAAACGCAGCAAAAGAAAACAAAAATTAGAGATAAAACCAAGACCCGTTGTGTAGAAACACAAGAACCTATGGTATTGGACCAAGACCCGTTGCTTAGAAAAGCAAGAACCTATGGTATATATTGGTGGAAGGTAGAAGAACACCACAAGGAAGACCTTGATAAGTTCAAGAGTTCTCAAGAGAACCAAAGAGAAGAAGTCTCTCAATTTTATTACTAAAATCAATTGTGTTCTCCCCAAAGGGTTACATAACTATTTATAGGCAAATAGATAACTTGCAGCACAAGTAATAGGAATCCTACTCTCCTAACTTGCAGAACAAGTAATAGAAGTCTTACAAAATCTATTATTTAAAAAGGAATTGGGCTTAAATAAAATTAAAACAATGTTCAGCCCAATAATACTTAACAAAATAAAATATGCATCTAGCCTAATTTGCATTTCGGCCCAATACTTGTGTGTCTTCAAGAAGGTTGAACTTGGGCTTGGACAATGTTGTAGAAGACTTTATCATCCTCCATGCTCAAGCTTTGTTGGGCTTTCTCTCTAGCAATATCAATGAAACCAGCCAAGGCTTGTTGCATTATCTTTGATTTAGCTCTTGTAATTGGACCTCCATGGATACTCAAAGGATCACGATCATCACGAACATGACTTGAGCTTTGTGAGCTTGGATCTCCATCATTCCCCCTCTCCTCGAAAGGATTTGTCCTCAAATCAGAATCACCTACATCAATATCAAAGGGAGAAAGATCAGAAACATTAAATGTAGCACTAACATTATACTCACCTGGAAGATCTAACTTATAAGCATTGTCATTGATCTTCTTAATCACTTGGAATGGTCCATCTCCTCGAGGTTGCAACTTGGAGCGACGCTGAGCAGGAAATCTCTCTTTACGCATATGTAACCAAACCCAATCACCAGGTTCAAAGACAACTTTCTTGCGATGCTTGTTGGCTTGAGTAGCATATTGCTCAGTCCTCTTCCTAATGTTTTGACGTACCTTCTCATGTAGTTGCTTAACAAAATCAGCTTTCTTTTCCCCATCCAAACTAGCTCCCTCCTCAATAGGTAGTGGTAAAAGATCCAATGGAGTGAGTGGATTAAAACCATAGACAACTTCAAATGGAGAATAACTAGTAGTAGAATGCACACTTCTATTGTAAGCAAACTCCACATGAGGCAAACAATCTTCCCAATTCTTCAAATTCTTTTGAATAATGGATCTCAACAAAGTAGACAAAGTACGATTGACTACTTCAGTTTGACCATCGGTTTGTGGATGACAAGTAGTTGAAAACAATAGCTTTGTTCCTAACTTTCCCCATAATGTTTTCCAAAAGTAGCTAAGGAACTTCACATCACGGTCAGAAACAATGGTCCTCGGAACTCCATGTAGACGAACAATTTCCTTGAAGAATAAATCGGCAATGTTACTTGCATCATCTGTCTTGTGACAAGCAATGAAGTGAGCCATCTTAGAGAACCTGTCAACAACAACAAAAACAGAATCTCTACCTCTCTTTGTTCTTGGTAACCCCAAAACAAAGTCCATAGAAATGTCAGTCCAAGAAGCAGTAGGAATAGGTAATGGAGTATAAAGACCATGATTCATAACTCTAGACTTAGCTTGTTTACAAGTGACACATCTTTCACACAATTTTTCAACATCTCTTTTCATGTTAGGCCAAAAGAAGTGATCATGCAATATATCTAAAGTTTTCTTTACTCCAAAATGTCCCATTAATCCACCACTATGGCCTTCTCTAACAAGTAATTCTCTTAAAGAACTCCTAGGCACACATAATCTATTTTCCCTAAATAAGAATCCATCATGCCTATAAAACTTTCCAAAACCAGTTTTCTCACATGCAATGAACACATTTTCAAAATCCTCATCAGTAGCATACAAGTCTTTAATATACTCAAATCCAAGTAGTTTTGCATTAAGAGTAGTGATTAGAGTATACCTTCGAGATAATGCATCAGCCACGACATTTTCTTTACCTTGTTTATATTTGATCACATATGGAAATGTTTCAATGAACTCCATCCACTTGGCATGACGCTTGTTCAACTTGCTTTGTCCTTTCAAGTGCTTCAAGGACTCATGATCAGTGTGGATGACAAATTCCTTGGGCTATAAATAGTGTTGCCATGTTTCCAAGGCCCTCACTAATGCATACATCTCTTTATCATATGTGGGATAGTTAAGGGCAGCTCCACTTAACTTCTCACTGAAAAAAGCAATGGGGCGCTTCTCCTGCATTAAAACAGCTCCAATACCTATACTTGAAGCATCACACTCAATCTCAAAAGTTTTAGAAAAGTCAGGTAAGGATAATAAAGCTGCGGAACAAAGCTTCTCTTTAAGCAAGTTAAAAGCACGATCTTGCTCAAGACCCCATTTAAAACCAACATTCTTTTTAACAACATCAGTTAAAGGTGCAGCTATAGTACTGAAGTCTCTAACAAACCTACGGTAGAAACTAGCTAATCCATGAAAACTACGCACTTCAGAGATATTCTTAGGTATAGGCCAATCTTTAATTGCCTTAACCTTTTCATCTTCTACTGCTATACCCTTAGAAGAAACAACATATCCAAGAAATATAATCTTATCAGTGCAAAAGGAACATTTCTTAAGGTTAGCATACAACTTCTCCTTTCTCAAGACATTAAGCACATTCTTTAAATGTTCAATATGTTCATGCAAACTTCTACTATAGATCAAGATATCATCAAAATAGACAACTACAAATTTTCCAATGAAAGCACGCAAAACATGGTTCATTAATCTCATGAAAGTGCTAGGTGCATTAGTTAATCCAAAAGGCATAACTAACCATTCATACAAACCATGCTTAGTCTTAAATGCAGTTTTCCACTCATCACCTTCTCTCATGCGAATTTGATGATAACCACTTTTCAAATCAATTTTAGAAAAGATGCAAGAA
Source organism: Heritiera littoralis (assembly GCA_031772115.1). Lineage (NCBI taxonomy): Eukaryota > Viridiplantae > Streptophyta > Magnoliopsida > Malvales > Malvaceae > Heritiera > Heritiera littoralis. The sequence goes on along the minus strand of JAPDPK010000009.1, from coordinate 4,126,832 downwards.
CCATGTAACTCATCAAGCATATCATCTAATCTAGGAATGGGATAGCGATACTTTACAGTGATTTTGTTGATGACACGACAATCAACACACATCCTCCACGTCCCATCCTTCTTAGGAACAAGTAACACAGGAACAGCACATGGACTCATGCTCTCTCTAACGTAGCCTTTCTTCATGAGCTCGTCCACTTGCCTTTGAAGCTCCTTTGTCTCCTCGGGATTACTTCTATAGGCAGGTCTGTTGGGAATGGCAGCTCCAGGAATAAGGTCTATTTGATGCTCAATTCCTCTAATAGGCGGCAAACCATTTGGAATCTCCTCGGGGAATATATCTCCAAATTCCTTCAAAAGAGACACAACATTAGTAGGCAAAGAAGATTTAAGATCATTAGAACTAAAACAAGATTCTTTATATAAAAACAAAAGGATTGGGCACTTAGCTAGAAAAGCAGCCTTTACATCACTTTGCTTTGCATAGAAGCTCACATCCTTTCTTTCTTTCTTTGCAATATCTTTGCCTTTGTCTAGATTCTTTAACCTTTGTTGTGATTCATTTTGCTCTTTCAACCTCAACTGATCCTCATAAATCTCCTTAGGACTCAAGGGTGCAAGTGTAAATTTCTTACCATCAATGGTAAATGAATAACGGTTTGTGAATCCATCATGTATGACACGTCTATCAAATTGCCATGGTCTTCCTAAAAGCAAATGGCCAGCATGCATAGGCACAACATCACACAACACTTTATCATTATACCTTCCAATTGAAAATGGCACCAATACTTGCTTGGTCACATTTACTTCTCCACAATTATTGAGCCATTGAAGTTTGTATGGTTTGGGATGTTTTGTAGTGGGCAAACTCAATTTGTCAACCAAATAAGTGCTAGCAACATTAGTGCAACTACCACCATCAATAATCAAAGAGCATACCTTATTGTTGACGTGGCATCTAGTATGAAAAATATTTTCTCGTTGCACTTCATCTTCATCCTTAACTTGGGCACTTAATGCACGACGAGCTACAAGTGCTTCACCATGTGCAGCAAACTCAACATAGTCATCATCCTCATCAATGTCCTCCAATGGTGGCATCTCATCATCAACATCAGAATCTTCACTTACAACATCACCATCATCACGCATAATCATGACTCGTTTATTTGGGCATTGTGATGCAATGTGTCCTCTTCCCAAACATCTAAAACACTTAATGTCTCTACTCTTACCTTGGGATGCTTGGACCGCCTCGGGTTTGGGCTTTTGGATACTCTCACCCTTAGGCTTGAATGAGGATTCAGTCTTAAGTTTGAATGTAGTCCTATCATCCCTTCGAAAGGTGTTCGGTTTCCAAGAAGAAGACGAACTAGAACCTTGCATAAAACGAGATGAATAACCTTTTCTCTTGAGTTGCCTTTCAACCTTTATAGCCATATGCAACATATCATCAAACTCCACATAGTGATGTAACTCCACTACATTAGCAATCTCACTATTTAATCCTTGTAAGAATCGAGCCATAGTAGCTTCACTATCTTCTTCAACATTAGCTCTGATCATGATAATCTCCATTTCTTTATGATAATCCTCAACACTCTTAGAACCTTGAGTGAGACCTTGTAACCTTTGATAAAGCTCTCTATAGTAATGATTAGGAACAAACCTTTTTCTCATAACACGTTTCATTTCATCCCATGTAACTATAGGTGGCTCTCTATTCCTACGTCTACCAAGCATGAGTTGGTCCCACCAAATGATTGCATAATCCGTGAACTCTACAGCAGCAAGTTTCACCTTTTTTTCCTCGGAATAGTTATGGCAATCAAAGACCATCTCCACTTTCTTTTCCCATTCTAAGTAAGCCTCAGGATCATTCTTACCTTGAAAGGAAGGAATCTTCAATTTGATACTCCCTAAATTTCCATCTATCCTATCATAATACCTATCTCCTTTATACCTATCTCCACGACCTCCTTTATTACCATGGTTACCTTTAACACTTCTACTAAACTCATCATCATCAAACTCATCATCTACTTTATCATCAAAGTCATTATTCACAACATTGCCTTTCACATGAGAAGTATTATCTTGATTTACTTTAGCTAGGACAGCTTCATGTTCCTCCAACTTATCATGAATATTATTAAACCTCAACTCTATCCTTGAAAATTGTTGTTGCATAGCTTGGAACATGAACTCGATCTTACTCAAATCAGGCTTTTCACTATTAGAAGACATGATTTTATCCTGCAAGAAAAGTTTGTAAAAGAAAAGGACCTCACAAGTATGACCTCACGTGTTTACACTCAATACACACAAGAATGTAACACTCACACTCGTGTTTTCACACAATTTTAATATGGCTTTTCTCTACTAATGTTACTCACACACTCTTGCCTTTTTCCCTCACACAACTTTTCTCTATAGGTTCTATATTGAACTCAAGACTCAATCAAAAATCAGCTTATGGAATTCAACTATCAACCAACAATAAACAAGATGAGCACAAGATTTTAATCAAGGGAAAACAAAACAATGAAGACTCAACAAGACTTAGCAAGACTCAATAAGACCTAAGAAGACTCCAATGAAACTAAACCTTGAAGAAAATATGAGTGTTTAATTAGGGTAAGGTTTAGCCAAAGGTGGGGTAGTTTTGTCCTTTTATGTGGTAGGGTCAAAAGGTAATTTTAGGCAGTAGGGTAGAATGGTAACAATGAATTTTCAAATTAGGCAAATAAGAAATCTCAAAGCTCAAGAAAGAATGACTACCTCAAGATTTTAATGAAGCACACCTCCACGAATTGCCTTTGACGTTGTACTTGCTACACACAATGTAATAAATCCCCTCTTGAATTGATTTTTTTCTTTTCTCTTTTTTTTTCTTTTCTTTTTTTTTTCTCTTTTTTTTTCCTTTTTCTTTTATATTTTACTAAAGTAAACGAACAATAAAGAAAAAAAACAAAAAGTCTAAATAATAAGAAGAGGTTTACTTGGGGAACAAGGCAACTTTTTGACAAAAACAAGCTAGTTTTGGTAGCAGCTTGTGTGGCAAGGAATGAGAGGGAACGGTGGCTTGTGAAACAAGTAGTCTTTATGTGATGTAGAGCTTTTGAAGGTTTCTTGGTGAGCAAGAAAACCTTTGGGATTTGGTTGCTTGGAGAACAAGATAGGGTTTACTTGGTGGTTAAGTAAAGAAAATAGGTTTGAGGGACAAACAATATTAGTGGTGGCTTGGAAAAGGATTCAAGATCAAAGTTTGTCCAAGACAAGAAGACAAAGAAAGAAAAAGAAAAAAAAAACAAAAACGATACTCCCATGAATTGAACCTAAGCTCTGATACCAAATGATATGGACCTCACCGAAAGAAGATGAGGTTCAATGAAGAACATGAAGAACACTTGAAGAAAAACAAGAACAAGTTAAAAACGCAGCAAAAGAAAACAAAAATTAGAGATAAAACCAAGACCCGTTGTGTAGAAACACAAGAACCTATGGTATTGGACCAAGACCCGTTGCTTAGAAAAGCAAGAACCTATGGTATATATTGGTGGAAGGTAGAAGAACGCCACAAGGAAGACCTTGATAAGTTCAAGAGTTCTCAAGAGAACCAAAGAGAAGAAGTCTCTCAATTTTATTACTAAAATCAATTGTGTTCTCCCCAAAGGGTTACATAACTATTTATAGGCAAATAGATAACTTGCAGCACAAGTAATAGGAATCCTACTCTCCTAACTTGCAGAACAAGTGATGAGTGTCGTCAGTCACCAAAAATAAAATTTCCTAACTCTACTATGTAGATAGCGGAGCAAGGGTCGAACCCACAGAGACTGAATTATTTAAATTAATTATTAAATTAAAAATCTAATTTCAGGATTTGGGGAAAGAAGAAGAAAATCTGGGGGGTTTTGTAAGCTATGTCTAAAATAAAGAAAACAAGAATTATTAAATATAAAAAAAACAAATAGCAAAAAGCTTCAGTTATGAGGCAATCAATCATTCTTGGATTTTGATGTTGATCATTGATTACAAAATATCACTGTCAATTAAATAGTCAACCGTAGCATAACAACAAGCTCTGTTACACCATCTTTCCTTACTGAGTCGTTAGTTAAAACAAGCTCTTTAACTAATCTCTAACTACTTAACTTACCTAGAACAAGCTCTCTAGATATAAATTGTAGCAGCATTAACAACAAGAAAGATATGGGTTGACATTAGATAACAAACACATAAGCTCGGTTTATTTAATCTAAACCTTAATTCTCCTCCATCCCTAGTGATTAACTCCACAAGCAATTACGGACTTATGTTTTTAATCTGGCGGTAGATTATTTAGTTTAACTAAATAGTGTGCACCCTATCTAATCAAACAAACAACCATTATAATGTGCTCAGAGAATCTTGGATACTTAATCAACAATTATATAATAGGTTCAAGAATCTCACAACATGCTTTTCCCAAGAATAATTAATTTACCTCATAACTGAATAAGAAAACTACTCACTAGACATATTCAAGATCATAAAATTCAAGTTTAATATTATAAAGATTACAAATATCATGCAAGAAACAATCAAAGAAGCAATCTTTAATAATATAAAATCAGATTTAATAATCAAGATTATAAACTAGCAAGCAAGAACACACAAACAATATTAATTTAAATAAAGAAAACAAAATCAGAATTAAAAATAATAATAAAGAAATCTGAAACTAATTAAAAATAAAGAAAAATAAAATTTTATTAAAAACCCTAAAGAAAATCCTACAAGACTAAAAGAGAAGAGGGAGGAGAGGGATTTGAGGGATTTGTTTATGAGAGCCTTGTGCTCTTTATATAGGCCTAAGGAAGAGTTTAAAAGACTTTCCTAAGCAATGTGGGATTCAGATAAGAGTTTACTTGGGAAACAAGTAATTTGACTAGTCAAACTCTTATCTTTATCTCATCATCTTTTACAATTATTTTCTAAGTAAAATTCCTAAGGCCTATTTTTATTAATTAATTACAGATCTAAGACAAAATAAAATTAAGAAATTATCTTCTCTCAACAAAATCTGGTCTTGAACTTGCTTTGTTGGAATTTCTTCTCAATCTCGTTTTTCTGCCCAGAATTTCGTACTGATTTTGTCTAGACGTTTGACCCACCAAATGAACTCCAATTTTTGCGATCTTGGACATTCTGGAAACCTTGAGAAGTCCTCTACAACTTCCATGAAGGCCACTTCTTGAGATCAGGTCGTTAAATTGGTCAAAAATGTCAATCTTTCAAGCTGGACAGAAAATACTGCACTTTACTCTTTTTATCTTCTTTTTATTCCAACTTTGATATTTAATACCTAAAACATAAAATAAACATTAGTAAGCTCTTTTAGGTATAAAACATGAATAAAGAAAATATATTAGTACATATAAAATTCACAAAATATCATCCTATCAAATTCCCCCACACTTAGCTTTTGCTAGTCCTCTAGCAAACCTAAACTAACTTCCTAAAGAACTAAATCCTAAATTCCAAATTTTAAATCCTAACTCACTTTCGTAGGAATCACGATTGCATTTAGCTTATGCAATAAGCCTTTAAACCCCTAGGTCACCCCTAGTGGACGAGTTGTGTCTCGTGAGGGCTTTCAGAAGATATACCCACAAAATCTTTTACTTAAGACTCAATCCTAAAAATTCAAAATAAGACTCAAAAATTTAAAAATTAAGACTCAAAAAAAAGATTAAGATCATGGACATATTTTCAAATCTTTCAATTCTTAACTCGTCACTTCAACAAGAGTTAAATAATCAAGTCAATCATATTCTAATCATTACTTCTCATAATCATGCATACTTCTAAATAAATTCATGCAAAATTTACAATCAACACAACTGAAATATATAATATCAACTTTGCAATTATCCACTTTACATTACCACAAACAAAGTCAATAGATCAAGATTTTTTTTCTTTTTCTTTTGAGGTTTCAACAATGGTTTCCCTAAGTACTTACTTGCCTTTTTACGCGAATGTTAATATTGGTGATACCAACACCCGGTTACTCAACAAGTAAGCCCTCTTTTAGAGTGCTTTGCATACTCATATTTCAAGTCACTTCAAAGAATTTAATCAACAAGATCAAGCAACTCAAAACATTGGAGTAGAATTTAAAGCTTTCAACCTCTATATTTTTTTTTCTTCTTTTTTTTTCTCTTTTATGTTTATTTTTATTTTTTTTTCTTTTGTTCTTGTCTATTTATCCTTTGCTTATACCAACTTCAATGAACTAATCACATCATCAATATCATATGAGCAATCATATTTAATTATGAACTCACATAAATTCTTTAGAAAGTATTCACTTCAACAATAATAACAATCAAAATACTCTCAACTTTCTTATAAAACTTTGTTTTAGTTTAGAATCAATCCTTAAAAGAAAGAAAACATATCATGATCTTCAAAACTCTTAAAAATTTGACTTTTTTTTTAAGCTTTTTTTTTTAATTTTCACTTCCTAAAAAAAAAACTCTATAGACTCATAAACCAATATTCCCCCCCACACTTAAATCTTACTTTGCCCTCAAAGTAAGTCTAGCATGCAAAGAAGAACAATAAAAACTCAAAAATTAAATGGTAATACAAGTAAAGGAAAGAAATACTCCCTCATTTTACATCCTTGGGTTGCCTCCCAAGTAGCGCTTTGTTTAATGTCGTTAGCTCGACCGCTCCAGCTTCCATCATCCAATCCCAAACCTCAACTTTTTTATTGGTTTCTCGAGTTCCTCATTCTCAAGATTTTTGCTCATGGCTATTTCTAGCTCATCTTTAAGAACTTGCTTTTCATCACCTTTTAATTTCCTCTTGGAAGTGCATAGTTCCTTTAAAAACTTGGCATCGCAAAGCACTTGATCATTAATTTCATCAAGGAGAGGAATATTAACTTCCATTTTCCTAAATGTCTTCAATGTCTCCTTGTCTTGCTCTTCGTTTGTAGCTCTTGCAAACCTACCAGGAAAAGGAGGAGGGTAAGTAGAAGAATTAAAAGGAATTTGTTTTTCACTTACCTCAGCTTTGAATTCTTTGATTTCAACATCCTCATAGTGCTTTATAAAATTGTCGAAATTCTCTCTCCCTTTTACATTGTGCATGTCAACAACTCCACCTTTAATATTGAAATCGGTTTCATCCCCCCTTTCTATAAAGTCATCGACATCTTCATGTGCACTTTCCTTGGATTCAATTTCCCTTTCACTTTTCAAGGTGATGTTAGTAACATTATCTCTTGGATTCTCCACAGGTTGAGAGGTCATAGCTTCAATGTTACTTATGGAATTCATTATTTGACTCACATGGTGATCAATATTCTTAATATAAACATTAGCCTCTTGTGACAATTGTAAAGTTTTAATCTCAAGAGTCTTAACAATATCTTCAAGAGACATACCTGATTCTTGAGGTGGAGGCATACCTGAGTCTTGAGGTGGAGCTTGATATGTATCTTGGAATGGCATATTGTAAACCTCATATTGATTCCCATAACTAAAATTAAAATGATCCCACCATCCTTGATAGTAGGTATCGTAGTGTGGTTCATAATCATAGTATGGGTCATAATTATAGTGTGGTTCATAAGCTTGCTCCATGGAGTCCTCTTCTTGTCTTAGGTGGTAGTGATGGATGTTGTGGTGTTTGTGGCACCACGCTTTGGGTTGCTTGTATGTACTCCCTAATCTTTTGAAGTTTGTGACTAGAATCCTTCTCAGACAAGCAATCCCTGAAAAAGAAAAGAAAAAAAATTAGACTTTAAATTAAAATAATTAACTTAAACAAATTTCAGTCCCCGGCAACGGCGCCAAAATTTGATGAGTGTCGTCAGTCACCAAAAATAAAATTTCCTAACTCTACTATGTAGATAGCGGAGCAAGGGTCGAACCCACAGAGACTGAATTATTTAAATTAATTATTAAATTAAAAATCTAATTTCAGGATTTGGGGAAAGAAGAAGAAAATCTGGGGGGTTTTGTAAGCTATGTCTAAAATAAAGAAAACAAGAATTATTAAATATAAAAAAAACAAATAGCAAAAAGCTTCAGTTATGAGGCAATCAATCATTCTTGGATTTTGATGTTGATCATTGATTACAAAATATCACTGTCAATTAAATAGTCAACCGTAGCATAACAACAAGCTCTGTTACACCATCTTTCCTTACTGAGTCGTTAGTTAAAACAAGCTCTTTAACTAATCTCTAACTACTTAACCTACCTAGAACAAGCTCTCTAGATATAAATTGTAGCAGCATTAACAACAAGAAAGATATGGGTTGACATTAGATAACAAACACATAAGCTCGGTTTATTTAATCTAAACCTTAATTCTCCTCCATCCCTAGTGATTAACTCCACAAGCAATTACGGACTTATGTTTTTAATCTGGCGGTAGATTATTTAGTTTAACTAAATAGTGTGCACCCTATCTAATCAAACAAACAACCATTATAATGTGCTCAGAGAATCTTGGATACTTAATCAACAATTATATAATAGGTTCAAGAATCTCACAACATGCTTTTCCCAAGAATAATTAATTTACCTCATAACTGAATAAGAAAACTACTCACTAGACATATTCAAGATCATAAAATTCAAGTTTAATATTATAAAGATTACAAATATCATGCAAGAAACAATCAAAGAAGCAATCTTTAATAATATAAAATCAGATTTAATAATCAAGATTATAAACTAGCAAGCAAGAACACACAAACAATATTAATTTAAATAAAGAAAACAAAATCAGAATTAAAAATAATAATAAAGAAATCTGAAACTAATTAAAAATAAAGAAAAATAAAATTTTATTAAAAACCCTAAAGAAAATCCTACAAGACTAAAAGAGAAGAGGGAGGAGAGGGATTTGAGGGATTTGTTTATGAGAGCCTTGTGCTCTTTATATAGGCCTAAGGAAGAGTTTAAAAGACTTTCCTAAGCAATGTGGGATTCAGATAAGAGTTTACTTGGGAAACAAGTAATTTGACTAGTCAAACTCTTATCTTTATCTCATCATCTTTTACAATTATTTTCTAAGTAAAATTCCTAAGGCCTATTTTTATTAATTAATTACAGATCTAAGACAAAATAAAATTAAGAAATTATCTTCTCTCAACAAAATCTGGTCTTGAACTTGCTTTGTTGGAATTTCTTCTCAATCTCGTTTTTCTGCCCAGAATTTCGTACTGATTTTGTCTAGACGTTTGACCCACCAAATGAACTCCAATTTTTGCGATCTTGGACATTCTGGAAACCTTGAGAAGTCCTCTACAACTTCCATGAAGGCCACTTCTTGAGATCAGGTCGTTAAATTGGTCAAAAATGTCAATCTTTCAAGCTGGACAGAAAATACTGCACTTTACTCTTTTTATCTTCTTTTTATTCCAACTTTGATATTTAATACCTAAAACATAAAATAAACATTAGTAAGCTCTTTTAGGTATAAAACATGAATAAAGAAAATATATTAGTACATATAAAATTCACAAAATATCATCCTATCAACAAGTAATAGAAGTCTTACAAAATCTATTATTTAAAAAGGAATTGGGCTTAAATAAAATTAAAACAATGTTCAGCCCAATAATACTTAACTAAATAAAATATGCATCTAGCCTAATTTGCATTTCGGCCCAATACTTGTGTGTCTTCAAGAAGGTTGAACTTGGGCTTGGACAATGTTGTAGAAGACTTTATCATCCTCCATGCTCAAGCTTTGTTGGGCTTTCTCTCTAGCAATATCAATGAAACCAGCCAAGGCTTGTTGCATTATCTTTGATTTAGCTCTTGTAATTGGACCTCCATGGATACTCAAAGGATCACGATCATCACGAACATGACTTGAGCTTTGTGAGCTTGGATCTCCATCAATATATCTTGACGACATCATGGTTTTTAGCTCTTCTCTAGAGGAACACCAGAATCACTTGAGGCTTGTCTTCGAAAGGCTTCGACAAAATCAACTATATGTGAAAAGGGAGAAATGTTGCTTTGCTCAAACTCGGGTTCAATTCTTAGGACATATCGTAGAATAGGGACAGATTCGAATGGATATGGAAAAAGTCAAGGCCATTAAGGAATGGCCAGCTCCAAAGAATGTTAGAGAACTTCGCTCGTTTTTGGGACTAGCCAATTATTACCGAAGATTTGTGGAAGGGTACTCTCGGAGAATAACGACCCTTACTGAGCTTTTGAAAAAGGATAAAAAGTGGGATTGGACAAGTGGATGTCATGAAGCATTTAAAGATCTAAAGCAGGCCTTGATGAAAGACCCTATATCCTCCCTGACCTTGGAAAGCCTTTTGAAGTGCAAACTGATGCATCGGATTTTGCCATAGGGGGAGTACTTCTGCAAGAAAAACATTCGGTTGCTTTTGAGAGTCGCAAGTTGAATGAGGCAAAAAGAAGATATACAGCTCAAGAGAAAAATTATTCGCTGTCATTCATTGTCTGAGGGCATGGCGTCATTACTTGCTTGGGTCAAAGTTTGTTGCCAAGACGGATAATACAGCAGTGAGCCACTTCCTAACGCAACCAAAACTCACCGCAAAACAAGCAAGGTGGCAACAGTTCTTAGTAGAATTTGATTTTTGTTTTGAATACAAAACAGGAAGTTCAAATCAGGTTGCAGATGCATTAAGCCGACGAGCAGAGTTAACAGCCCTTAGAAGAATCGCCCCAATGTCAGCCACTAAGGTGACAACAGACATCCGCAAACTAATTGAAGTCAATTTGGATAAGGACCCCCAAGTGAAGTCTATAATGAAAATGGTAGAAGAAGGGAAGTCCAAGTACTTTTGGGTGGAGAATGGAACCTTATTGACAAAAGGGCCTCACTTATTCGTGCCGAGAGCAGGGAACTTGCGGCAAATGTTGATGCGGGAATGTCATGATACCCTTTGGGCTGGCCATCCCGGTGGGCAAAGAACCCTTGCTTTACTAAAACAGGGATACTATTGGCCGCACATGAGACAAGATGTGATGGACTACACCAAAACGTGCCTCATTTGTCAACAGGACAAAGTTGAAAGGAAGAAACAGGCGAGCTTACTTGAACCGTTGCCGGTGGCAACTAGACCATGGGAAAGTATCTCCCTCAATTTTATAGCGGGCCTCCTCAGGGTGGGAGATATTGGGTCGATTTTAGTGGTCATTGATCGCTTTTCAAAGTATGCCACATTCATCCGAACTCAGAAATTTTGCATAGCAGAAGACACAGCTCGATTAATTTTCAAGCATGTAGTGAGGTTTTGGGGCATTCCAGAAAGCGTTGTCAATGACAGGGATCTGAGATTCACTGGGTCATTTTGGAGAGAACTCTTCAATATATTGGGATCCAAACGTAACATCTCATCCAGCTACCACCCCCAGACAGATGGACAAACGAAACGCTTCAACGGATTACTAGAGGAGTATTTGAGGCACTTTGTGCAAGCCAACCAAAAGAATTGGCCTCTGCTATTGGATATGGCACAATTATGCTTTAATTCCAGGAAAAGCTCCTCCACCAACAAAAGTCCTTTTGAAGTAGTCATGGGGCAACAACCACGACTACCCCACACCTCTATTGAGCCATATAAAGGGAGGAATCCTCGAGCCTTTAATTTTACAAAAGAGTGGAAGTAGAACACAGAGATTGCCCGAGCTTATCTAGAAGAAGCATCAAAGCGTATGAAGAAATGGGCGAATAAAGGTTGAAGGCCTCAACAATTTCAGATTGGAGATTTGGTATTTGTCAGGTTAGTGCCCGAGCAGCTTAGATTCTTGAGGAAGCGAGATCGTAGGTTGGTGCGCAAGTATGAAGTTCCGATGAAGATTCTTGAGAGGGTGGGACAAGCCTCTTACAAAATTGATCCCCAAAAGTGGATGAAAGTATACCCAGTCTTCCATGTAAGCAACCTTAAGCCATATCATGCAGACCCAACAAATGCAAGCCGAAGTATAACAATCAAGGGTGCCATCAGCATAAAGCCCCCTTTAGAACGTCGAGTAGAGGAAATCTTGGCTGATAGACATTCTGTGGTGTCAAGAAGACCAATCCATGAGTACCTGGTAAAATGGGAGGGCCTAGGACCGGAAGAAGTCAGCTGGGAAAGAGAATATGACCTGAGAGCTTTCAAGCAGAAGATCGAAGAGTTCCAAGCAACCAAGTCAACGGGGACGTCGACAGATTGAGTGGGGGAGAATGTCATGAGCCAACCTTGTATAAGGCCATGATCAGGTAGAGAGGCATCAGGGAAAATAGAATCCGTGGACTTAGGAAAATAGAATCCATGGAATTCGAAAAAGTGTTCCCGTTTCAAACATTTTTATGGTTACTGGTAGCATAGCTATAAAAGCTCTTTAGCTCTTTAGGAGGGGTGAGCAGTCGGCGGAATGTTGGGCTGCCTCACTGTTTAAGGTATGTGCAAGCACACCCATCTAGGGCTGCCCTCCTTGGCCCTGACGATGGTGTGGAAGAACCAACTCCTTTTGTAATCTTTTGTAAACTCTCTATTATTAATAAAACAACTTTTTTTCTACAGGAACACCTATGGTTTTGATGTGAGAATTTTTTATGCCCCGCTATGTCGTGGCATGCCCCATATCTAACTTGTTGCTCGATTATTGATTGTTCAGATAGTTGTGATATCTTGGCTGACTTGTGTGGACAAGACCATTCAAGTGCCGCGCGGCCAATCGCTTTAGTGAGAAAAAGCCTTGTCCGTGACACCATGTGTGAAATCCCCAATTTCATGTAATTCCTCCATAATTGTAAAATGTTGTAAGCTGAAAGAATTAAATAAATATGAAAATTTGATGTATAAAGATTATATGAGATATAGATGGAGTAAAAAGGAATTGAGGGTCAAAGGGTCAATGGCTGAGTTGGTTAAGAAATTAATATCAGAATTTTGTAATTAAAGGAGATGTGGCTGACCAATAGAAGAAAGAAGACCAATTAAGATGGTCAATTAGTCAAAAAGGGTTAATGAGATGGTCAATGGCTGAGATGAGATGGAAAAGGGGATAATCATGCATTAAATGCATTAAATGAAAGGTAGCTTAGTCATCTTCACCATCCAGGATCGGCAGCAACCTCATTTCCAGCCCTTCCCTCTTGTTTCCATCCAATTTTCCTCTCAAGTTTCCATTGTACTCACCTTGACAAACCACCATTTCCTGTCATCAAATCGCTAAGTCTCCTTAACCAAAAACGATCCTCATCACTAGCTCTCTCTATGTCTGTAATGTGGAAGGCTGAAACAAAGTCTTTGAGTAGATCAGAATTTCTGTTATTTTGGCTATTGACAAAGGTAAGGATAGAAGTTGATTCTTTCAATTCTATCTATTATTTGGAGTTAAGTGATGTTGGTATGGTATACTTATGATGTTGAAATCAAAGAAAGCTAAAGGTTTCAATTAATATGAATTATGCAGTTTTGAAGAAGTGAAGGAAAAGAATCAGTGCAACCAAGTGATTTACGTCTCCGAAGTGAATTGAGGTAAGGAATATATGTAACGGACGTAGGGTGACTATGTCCGCATGTTTTAAATGTTTTGGGATGAAATAAAAGCTGGTGTAAGTGCAGGAAATGTAAAATCCACAGTTTTCGCCCAGTTACGATTTGGCTCGGGGCAGCCGACTGCCCTAAATAGCAGCCGACTACTCAGAGACAGTCGTGACGTAACTTTTTCCGAAACCGACTTAGAGCAGCCGACTGCCCTATATAGCAGTCGACTGCCATTTTTCCAGAAGCTTTCTGTTTGCAAACCAATCGACCGCTAAAGAGCCAGTCGACTGCATTTTTTCGAGAAACATTCTGTTTGCGGGCCAGTCAACTGCCCCATTTTAGCAGTCAACTGCCCTACTTGCATCCGAAAATTAAATATTTTAAATGCAAAAAGAAAATAAAATTTATTGAATATTTTTACACTATAGCAATCGACTGCCCTAAAAGAGCAGTCAACTGCCCCCTTTGAAAAATAATAATTTTTAATTTATTTATATAAATGTATTTGGATTATCATTAAAGTATATAAGAAGGGTTATGAATATCCATGGTTTTACAAGAATGAGTTTTACTACTCAATATTTTGAGATTAACGACTCCATTGGTGATCATGCATATTACTTGCTTATTTGTATTTGGCTGGGGGACTCTAGTCAAGCCCTCAGTACCACGGGTGTCACCTGACTAGTGCACACTGTGGAATATTGACAATGGCCATTAGTCCTTTATATGTGTTTGGCTTAAGGGAGGATCCCTGGCCCATACGTGGGTACGCCACTTTATTTGGTGCATGATTCTATTGGATGTTGATGGTCTCCCCCTATATGAAGACTATTTGTATATGTAATTTCAAGTTATTTGACATATATATGTGAAAGTATTTGAGTTATTTGAATACGTGCAAGTGACTTCATATGATTTTGTCATGTGTTATATGGTATTTGATGAACTTATATGTTATATGTTTTTACAAGAATATTACATGACATTATAGAGCCAAGCAGGAAAACTGCATATAGTGGCATAGTACGCTCTTTTATGTATATTTCTTACTGAGCGTAAACTCACTCCTTTACAATATTTTTCATCCAGATTATTTGCAATGAAGTCTGCTCTTGGTAGAAGAGCATATATTTGGACTATACGATATTCCTTCGAGGCTAACTTCTAATCCCTGGAAGGTAGATACATTTTCATTATGTAATTCAGACTATAGTACAGTGATGTATATTAGACACATTGGGGATGTAAATTGTTAAAGAGATTAGTATGCAATTTATATTAGAGTTTTAGACTTATGTGAAAGACGATCCTGTATATGTATGAGAGATATCTTGTCATCGTAAATAGCAGCGCTATGTTAAATAATAGAATATAAAATATGAGAAAGAAAGAGGATACACTGTCAAACAGCCTAACCAAATCTTATGGGAAAGAAAAAAAAATAATTGGTATTTGGGAGTGACGAGGATGTCACACCATGCGTGGGTGGGTTTTGGTGGATCAATTCCCACCAACCCCACTCACATATTATTATATGTTTTTTTATTTTATTATTTTTTATGATATTTTAATAAATATAATATCTGTTTAATATATATAATATATTTTCACTATAAATATTTACAAACATACCTATATGTTTATACATTTTTATATACATATAAACACACTCATTATTACTCTTTTACATATACATTTATTTTATATTTTAATTATACTTTTCAATATTTATATTAAAAATATTTTCATAATTATCCTTTAATTATATTTTTGATACTTATACATATAGATATGTATATATTCATCCTTGTATGTATTATATACATGTATATATATTCATCCTTGTATGTATTATATACATGTATCTTTATATTTGTTTGCATATATTTGTATCCTTGAACATTTGATGCCCCTATGTCTTCTATTTTATTTTTGCATTATTTTTTTTAACTTTCGTTTCCTTCAAATCAAAATAATATTCATACAACCAATCTCTGAAATTACATCTTCACACTTAGTACACTTAAATTTCATATTAATTTACAGGTTCGGGATTGAGAATTCACGGTCTTCGCATTCTCCCCAACTTAGAAAATTTGATCCTCCAAATTGCTCCAAGTTATCGTAGAATAGGTGAGGATACTTCTCCTTCATCCAACTCTCCAACTCCTATGTAGCTTCCTTCGAAGAGTGATATTGCTAGAGCACTTTTACCAAGGACGTCATCTTAGATCTTAGTACCTTATCCTTTCAATCCAAAATCCGAGTTGGTCTTGGACTGTGACAATCTTATGCGCGGGGCAAATCGCCAGATTTCACTACAAATGGGCTTTCGCCCATTTCTCATGTATGCCCATAGTTCTCTTTCTCTCTCCTCTCTAAGCCTTCTTAATCTAGTCAGTAATATTGAGCTCAATCCTTAACTAGCTACTACACTCGCTTGCAAGCTCTAAGTTCAAATTTGGTTTCTATGAAACTACGCTCACAAGCATCGTTCCACTTAACTTGACATTCTTGTTTATGGTTAGGTTAGTGGAGTCGCAAGCTTAGAAAATCCTCTTACGAACTTCTTGTAATATCCTGCAAGCCTCAAAAACTATGAAGTCTTAATTAGTTTGAATGGCATGATCACAGCTCATGACAATTTACCTTGTTCCAAATGTTGTCTTGAGGTCATCTTCCCTTTCGATTCTCAATTGAAGGTACATTGATCTCAAAACAATCTTATGAATTACTTGAGTACCTTTTAGCTCATCCAATAAGTCATTAATCATAGGCAGCAAGAATTTATTCTGAATTGCCACCTGTACGACTACCTATAATTATATACAATCTCAGACTGTCGTCTATCTTTTTCACTAACAATAGTGAAGCCTTTAAGGTGACACACTTGGGTGTTTATGTGAAATCCCCAATTTCATGTAATTCCCTCATGTTTGTAAAGTATTTCAAACTGAAATGATTAAGTAAATATGAGATTTTGAAGTGTAAATAATATATGGGACATGTAAGGAATAAATTCGGATACTATGAGAGTATTTAGAGTATAAGAAAATAAATGTCAGAATTTTAGTGTAATTAAATGATATTTGCAACTTAGGGAAGAAAGAAGACCAATTAATTAATGGTCAAATAGTCAATAAGTTAAAAAGGGGTCAATGGCTGAAATGAGAAGTAAAGAGATTAGCATGCATTAAATGAAGTGTGCTTTGTCATCTTTTCCCTCCCAAGAGTTGGCAGCCATTGTATTTCTCCTCAAATTTTCCAAAGTTTCCTTCCATAATTACCTTGAGAAACACCTAGCTTCTATCAGCGAATCGCTAAGCTCCCTTAACGAAAAACGTTCCTCATCACTAGCTAAAGCTATAGTTGTAATATGAGAGGCTAAATCAAAGGCGTTGAAGAGATCTGATTTCTATCAACTTTGGCTATTGACAAAAAGGTAAGAAAAGAAATTGATTCATTCAATTTTATTAATAGTTTGGAGTTGTATAGAGTTGGTATAGTATGGTTATAAAGGTTTCCTTAAAGGTTTGGAAATTTTATGATAATTGTAGCTTGAAGAGTTGAAAGGAAAAGAGGTGGTGCCATCAAGTGAATTGTGTATTTGGAATTATTTGAGGTAAGGAATTTATGTAACGGACATAAGGTGACTATGTCCGCATGTTTTGATATGTTTTAAATGTCTTGGGATGAAGTACAAGTTGGTTTTTATGCAGGAAGGTTAAATTTTGGATTTTTCCTCCTAGTTACCAAAATGCTCAGAGCAGCCGATTGCCTTAAGTAGCAGCCGACTGCCTAGAAACAACCAAAGCGAAGATTTTTCGAAAACTGACTGAAACCAGTCTACTGCTATATAAGCCAGTCGACTGCTATTTTCCAAAAAGCATTCTGTTTCAAACCAGTCGACTGCTATATGGACCAGTCTACTGCTAATTACTTGAAAAGCATTTTGTTTCAAAACCAGCCGACTGTCTATGGAGCTAGTCAACTGCCTGATTTTCAGAAGCATTCTGTTTCAAAACCAGTCGATTGCTATATGGGACCAGTCAACTGCCCTTATGTGTTTTCGAAAAATAAAATATTTGAATTTCAAAAAGGAAAAGAAATTCAATAAAGCAATATATGGTGTAGCAGCCAACTGCCCTAATTGAAAAAGGAGGCCTTAAAGCCTATTTCAAGAAAGAATAGTTTTATTTACTAAAAGCTATATGACAAAGGTTTTGGAGACCATGATCCCTTTAACGATCATACATATTACTTGTGTTTGTACTTGGCTGAAGAACCTTAGTCTGGTCCTCAGTGCCACAGCTGTCACCTGACTAGTGTTCACTGTGGTCTATAGATAATGGCCATATGTCTCTTATTTGTATTCGATTTCAAGGAGGATCCTTGGCCTATGCGTGGGTACGCCACTTATTTGATATCTCACAGGATTATCCTTTACGGGATATATTTGTGGTATCCTTATGAGATCTCTCATAGATTATCTCTTACGGGATGGGATATATTTGCTGTATCCTTATGAGAATTATTTGGTGAATGATTCTATTGGAAGTTAATGGTCTCCCACTTATTTGAAAGTATATGAAGTTACTTGTATTTGAAGTAATTGTATCTGTACTTGAGAATTTACGGGTATATGGTATTTGAAGAAATTACTTTACATATGCTTTATAATGATTTTAGATAGAGCCAAGCAGGAAAACTGCATATAGAGGCATAGTACACTTTTTTACATATGTTTCTTACTGAGGGTAAACTCACTCCTTTACAACCTTTTTTCATATAGATTATCTGAAGTAGATTCCCGCTCCAGAGAGAGGAGCTTACTTGGGATCTTCTAATATACCTTCGAGTTACGCTTCTCAATTATTCCTTGAAGGTATAACCAGTTGGCCGTGTACTTCAGCTATTGTATAGTGCAATGTTACATTGATGTATATTGAGTCAGTTGGGGATATAGGATATGTAAGTTATTTGAGATCCTGATGTAGTTGGTTCATATGAATATATGAAAATTTCAATTCATATGACAAATTGATATCATATTATAAGCTCTTAAAATATAGAAGATGAAGGGTGACATTGATGGACAAGTCTAACCAAAGTGTATGTGAGAGGCAAAAGTTAGTTGAAAATTAAATGTTATTTGATAAGAAGTAGAGGTCGCGCGTCGTGACAAAGATTGGTATCAGAGCATGGTTAGACTGATGTCTGTTGATGTTAATAAACTAGAATAGAGGGTATCCCCATGGTACTGTACTTGTCTAAATAATTATACGTAGTATAATTATTTAAAGTTATACTAAATAGTGTTATTTGATAGTGATATTGGTAAAATGAGTAATCGAAGAAGGGGTACTAATAGAGGACGAGGACGAGGACGAGGACGGGGTCGAGTGGAACCGCCCCTAGCATAGTCTTCTCCTCCATCTCCACCACATAGCCCGAATACTATGCTAACTAAGATGGAGAGCCATATGGAGAATACGGTCGCGATATTCACAAAATTTATGTCGAACTTCCTGAATGTGGCCACTAGTGCACTAGCAGCTACTCCTACGGTACAGCCCTCATCAGTCCCAGCTGCTGAAAGGCGGGACCCCAAGGCTTATTGCAGTGTGACCTTGATTAAAGAATTTAAGAAGCTGGATCCACCCAAGTTTAAGGGGGACAGTGACCAGTTGGCAGCAGAAAATTGGGTGAAGGTGGTCACTAAATCATTGGATATATGACTTGTACCGAGAAAGAAAAGGTGAGATTGGCTGCCTATTTGTTAGTGGATGAGGTAGAGCCCTGGTGGCAAGCCACTTAGACGATGTTAGAGGCTAAACATTCAGAGGTAACGTGGGATATATTTTTAGAAGCATTCAATGAACAATACGTCCCACGCACTGCTCAGAGAAGGTTGCAAGTTGAATTTTTGAACTTGACTCAGGGGAATATGACGGTTAGCCAATACGAGTCAAAGTTCACTACTTTGAGCAAATTTAATCCGGAAGTATTGAGGAGAGAAGAGCATAAGACCTACAAATTTATGGAGGGATTGAGACCTTCCATCAAGTCTAAATTATATCCAATGGATATCGCCACACATGATGAGGCAGTCCGTAAGGCTCAACTGTGTGAGTAAGACTATGAATTTCATCAGGCTGACTTTCATGCTAAGAGTAAAGGTAAAGAGCCGATGAAACGGAAGTCAAACGAGAGAGCCTCGAGTGATAGATATCCCTATAGGAGAAGTAAGACTTATGATAGAGCTTCAATAGGTAAGTAAATGAATTATAAGAAAATGATTTCTGTTTAATCAAATGGTTATATGGAAATATACTGAAAATTGGGAGTTATGATAATTATGGTACAGGGACTTCTAGACCTACCGGGATCAAGGTAAGTGATGAAAGATCCCAATATTCAGCAGGTAGTACCGCTAGCTCACTGAAGAGTACAATGCAAAGATGTGAGCAATGCGGGAAATTTCATGGGTCACAGCCTTGCCAGTTGGCGAGTGGGGCTTGTTATTAGTGTGGTGAACAAGGACATAGGATTAAAGATTGTCCCTAGATAAAGCAAAGGGTGCCCGAGGAATCGGAGAAGGCCACCCAGCCCCAACGTAAGGCCACATCTACAGTGAAAGGAAAGACACCCGTGACTCAAGGTCGGGCATTTGCCATAGATAAGGAGTCCGTCGATGCTTCATCTAAGATGATTCAAGGTAAGATTTACCTTTACGATACATATGTCCTTGCATTATTTGATCCAGGCTCTACACACTCTTTTGTTTCTCCTACAGTTGCTATGAAGTTACCTATTGAGCCTGAATCCTTAGGACAATTATTGCCAATAAATACTCTATTTAGGGAGTCAAAAATGACGAACATAGTGGGTAGGGGAGAGACACTCAGTAGCTGACCTAATCCTACTAAATATGTATGAATTTGATGTAATATTAGGAAGGGATTGGTTAGCTAAGAATTATGTGATATTAGATTGTTATGCTGAAAGTGTGACCTTTTCTTCTCCCATTAGCTATATTGTAAATTTTGCAGGTGTTTAATGCAAAATCGAATGTGCTTATTTGATTTATTTAAGATTAAGTTGATAGAATATAATTGTTATGTGAAGGGTTATTAGATTATGTGGTGGACGTAGATTAGAAATGTCCCGAACTTCATGAGATTTCGATAATTAAGGATTTTCCCGAGGTGTTTCTTGGACAATCTTCCAGGACTTCTTTTGGATAGGGAAGTAGAGTTTACGATCGATTTGGTGTCGGGAACTAGCCCATTTCAAGATCACCCTATCGGATGGCTCTACTAGAATTAGAAGAACTTAAGAAGCAACTGTAGGAGTTACTAGATAAGGGGTTCATACGACCTAGTGTATCCTCATGGGGTGCTCCTATGCTATTTGTCCGGAAGAAGGATGGCAGTATGAGGCAGTGCATAGATCACCGATGGTTGAATAAGGTGACGATCAAGAACAAGTATCCTTTTCCCAGGATTAACGATCTCTTTGATCAGCTCAAGGGTGCAGAAGTCTTTTCCAAGATAGACTTGAGGTCGGGATATCATCAATTGAAGATCCGGAGTGAAGATATCCCTAAGATAGCATTTAGGACAAGGTACGGTCATTATAAATTCCTAGTGATGCTATTTGGATTAACTAACGCACCCGCGGCTTTTATGAACTTGATGAACGATGTGTTCAAACAATATTTAGACCAGTTTGTGTGACATCCTCGTCACTACCCAAATATCAACTAACTTTTTACTTCACATGCCATTTAACTAGACTTGTTTATCAATGTCATCCTTTCTTTCTTCTTATACATCATGCTTTATTTCTTATAGCACGATATCCAATTTGCATGAATAAAATTTCTTATATGTATATACACATGCGTCACATACATCAGGATCTCACATAACTTACATATCCTATATCCCCAAACTTCCTAATATACATTAATGAAATGTTGTACTGTACAATAGTCTGAAGCACATAATACATGAGTATACCTTCAATAGTTATTGGGAAGCGTATCTTGAAGGTACACTATAAGGTCTCAAAAGTAAGCTCCTCTATTTGGAGCGGAATTCACTTCAAGTAATCTGTATAAAAAAGGTTCGTAAAAGGGTGAGTTTACGCTCAGTAAGAAATAAATGTAAAAGAACGTACTATGCCACTATATGCAGTTTTCCTGCTTGGCTCTATAATGTCATGTAAAATCATTATAAAAACATGTATCATATAATTTCTTCAAATATCATATACACCTAATATCAAATAAGTCAAATACTCTCAATTTCCTTTAATTCACTTGAAATCACATTTACAAATACAATTAACTTCAATTTCAAATAACTTCAAATACTTTCAAATACTTTCTTACGAAATCACTTGCAAATATTCAAATAACTCATATATATTCATATACTTCAAATACTTTCATATTTATCAATTCACTTGAAATTGAACATACAAATAACCTTCAAATACTTATGGAGACATTTGACACCCAATAAAATCATGCACCAAATAAATCTCGTAAGGGATGCACATATAAAGTGGCGTACCCACGCATGGGCCAGGGATCCTCCCCTAAGCCAAAACATAAGAGACATATGGCCATTGTCTATAGACCACAGTGAACACTAGTTAGGTGACATCTGTGGCGACCGAGGCCTGACTTATGGTTCCTCAGCCCAAATACACATAACATATAATCTTAGGGACTTGATCAGAGTCCCTTCAACACATATCGATAGTGCATGATCATTCAGTGGTTCATTGTCTCAAAACATTAGGTAGCAAAACTGCTTCTTAGAAAACCATTGCCTTCCAATAAACCTTCTTATATACTTTAATGATAATTCAAATACATTTATATAAGTAAATATAAAATTATTATTTTCAAAGGGGGCAGTTGACTGCTATTTTAGGGCAGTCGACTGCTATAGCATAAATAAATTTTATAAATTTATTTTCTTTTTCCATTTAAATTATTTAAAAATTCCAAAAATACTTAGGGCAGTCGACTGGTCAAATATGGCAGTCGATTAGTCCGCAAACATAAACTTTTTCGAGAAAAAGCAGTCGGCTGGCTCTTTGGCGGTCGACTGGTTTGCAAACAGAATGCTTCTGGAAAAATGGCAGTCGACTGCTATATAAGGCAGTCGGCTGCTGTCGGCTGCTTTAAGTCGGTTTCAAAAAAAGTTACGTCACAACTGTCTCTGAGCAGTCAGTTGCTATTTACAGCAGTCGACTGCCCCGAGCCAAATCGTACTGGGCGAAAAACCGAGATTTTAAACCTTCCTACACTTAAAACAGCTTTTGTTTCAAACCACATATGCAACCAAAAAGGAACATAGTCTCCCTACGTCCGTTACACATATTCCTTACCCTTGATTCACTTCGAATATGCAAATCCCTTGGTTGCACCAATTCTTGCCTTTTACTTCCTCAAAGTTGCATAATTCATAACAAATCAAACCTTTAAGAAACCTTTGTAACTATACTCTACCAACTCAACTTAACTCCAAACCATAGATAGAATTGAGAAAATCAACTTCTATCCTTACCTTTGTTATTCATCAAAATTTCAGAATTTCAGATCTCTTCACTTCCTTGGATTCAATCCACCAAACTTCAGATATAGCTTAAACTAGTGATGAGGAGTATTTTTAGTTAAATAAACTTAGCGATTTGATGAAAGGAGATGATGGTTTGTCAAGGCAACTATGGAGGAAACTTAAGGAATTCTGGAAATGAAGGAGAGGCAATGAGAGGGAGGGCTGGGAGTGTTGCTGCCGATTGGTGATGGCTAAAGATGGTGACTCATGCCATTTCATTTAATGCCATCCTTATCCCATAATCATCTCATCTCAGCCATGCTTCCTTTTTGACTATGCTTTTGACCCTTCTTTGACCATTTAATTCCTTTTTCTTCCATTCATATCAGCCACATCTCAATTAACTAACTAAAAATTCTGATATCTATTTTATCATCCAATTAAATCATTTCCTCTTAGCCCTTAACCTTTTTGGC
Source organism: Heritiera littoralis (assembly GCA_031772115.1). Classification (NCBI taxonomy): domain Eukaryota; kingdom Viridiplantae; phylum Streptophyta; class Magnoliopsida; order Malvales; family Malvaceae; genus Heritiera; species Heritiera littoralis. Next base: position 4,103,239 of record JAPDPK010000009.1, on the reverse strand, counting down.
TCTTTAACTCTTTGACCATCATTATTTGACCATTCATTTAATTGGTCTCTTTTCTTCCATATAACACTTGGCTTTAATTACACTTAATTTTCTGATATTAATTCTTTTCTCATACTTTAAATATTTTCCTGATATCAAAATAAATTCTTTGACTAATTGACTATCAATTTCATTTTTCCTTCATATGTCTCATACATCAGAACTTTACATTTATTTAATTATTTCAGCTGGAATTCTTCACAACTATAAGAAAATTACATGAAATTAGGGGATTTCACAGTTTGTCATTGTCTTTATCGATGACATATTGGTGTATTCAAGATCCCGGGAAGAGCATGAGCATCACTTGCAAATAGTTCTGCAACCCCTCAAAGATCGAAGATTGTATGCCAGGCTAAGTAAGTGTGATTTCTGGCTAGATCAAATCTCCTTTTTGGGTCATATAATTAGTAAAGATGGAGTTTCGGTCAATCCGTCTAAGATTGAAGCTGTAGTGCAATGGGAGAGACCGAAAACAGTGACGGAGATTAGGAGTTTCTTGGGTCTAGCTAGCTACTACCGAAGATTTGTAGAGGGTTTCTAGAGGTTAGTTACTCCCTTGACGCGCTTAACGCGTAAAGAAGTGAAGTTTGAATGGGATGAGGCCTGCGAGTGTAGCTTTCAAGAGTTGAAGCATAGGCTGACGACTGCACCTATTCTCACCATTCCTAGTGGTTCTAGTGGATTTTCGGTGTACAGTGATGCCTCAGGAGAAGGTCTAGGTTGTGTACTAATGCAGCATGGTAAGGTAGTTGCATATGGTTCTCGACAATTAAAGGAACATGAGAAGATCTACCCAACTCATGACTTGGAGTTAGCTGCAGTAGTATTTGCTCTGAAGATCTGGAGGCATTACTTGTATGGTGAAAAATTTTAGATTTTTACTAATCATAAAAGTCTGAAGTACTTATTCTCTCAGAAAGAATTGAATATGAGTCAAAGGAGGTGGCTCGAGCTTTTGAAAGATTATGAGTGTGAAATCTTGTACCACCCGGGAAAGGCAAATGTGGTGGCAGATGCTCTGAGCCAGAAGCATGTAGGTTTAGTGTCTTACATGATGGTAAGGGAATACGAGCTGTTAGAGCAATTTTCAAGCCTCAATTTAGATGTTACACCTTATGAGCAATTTGGGATGATAGCTAGTCTGATGATTGAGCCAGAATTGAGGGATAGAATTCGGATTGCTCAGAGGGAAGATGATCAATGTATTGAGGCCATGAATCAGATTCAGTCAGGTATGCTCCTGGAGTTCAATATTGGTAGCGACGGAATTTTATGGTTTAATAGCCGTATACGTGTTCCTAATGATAAGGAGTTGAAGAAGCTAATTTTGATAGAAGCACATGCCACTAAGTACATGTTGCACCCAGGAAATACGAAGATGTATCATAATCTTCGCAAGGTGTATTGGTGGACTGGCATGAAAAGAGACATAGCTGAGTTTGTGGCAAAGTGTCTAACATACCAGCAGGTTAAGGTAGAGCACCAAAGACTAGCAAGATTGTTACATCCTCTACCTATACCTATGTGGAACTGGAAACACATTACGATGGATTTTGTTATGGGATTGCCCAGGACCAAGAGGAATCTTGATTGCATTTAGTTAATCGTGGACAGACTCACTATGTGAAATCTCCAATTTCATGTAAAGTCCTCTTATTTGTAAAGTACTATAAGCAGAAATGATTTAAATGAATATGAGAATTAATGTACAAATGATGTAAGGAACCTAGAAGAAGTAATGAAATGGATAGTCAAATGGTCAATGAATTTAATGTTGATATCAGAAAAATACTAGAGAATGATAAAAGAAGAATAAATATCATATTTTCATAATTAAATGATATGTGTGGCTGATATGAGGAAGGAAAAGAAGAAGAAGAATTAATTGGTGGTCAAATGATTCAAAGGGATGTTAGTGGCTGAGATAAATGATAAGATGAACATGCATTTAATGCAATTTTACAAAGTCATCATCTTCATCTCATCACCCCTACGCCAGCTTCCTTCCAGCCCTTCTTCCTCTCGTTTCCTCTCCAAATTCCTCTAAGTGTTCATTTTTCTGACCTTGACAAACCACCATTTCCTATCATCAAATCGCTAAGTTTCCTTAACGAAAAACGTTCCTTATCAATAGCTCTGCTCATATCTGTAAGATGAAAGGCTGAAACAAAGTCTTTGAGGAGATCAGAAATCCTGTAAATTTGGCTATTGACAAAGGTAAGAAAAGAAATTGATTCATTTGATTTCATCCATAAATTGGAGTCATGTGATGTTGGTATAGTATACTTATGGTGTTGAAATGAAAGAAAGTTAAAGGTTTCAATTTATATGAATTATGCAATTTTGAAGAAGTGAAGGAAAGAATCGGTGCAACCAAGGGATTTCGTATTATTTGGCTATTTGAGGTAAGGAATATATGTAACGGACGTAGGGTGACTATGTTTGCATGTTTTAAATGTTTTGGGATGAAACAAAAGCTGGTGTAAGTGTAGGAAATGTAAAATTCACGTTTTTCGCCCAGTTACGATTTGGCTCGGGGCAACCGACTGCCCTAAATAGCAGCAGACTGCTCAGAGACAGTCATGACGTAACTTTTTTCGAAACCGACTTAGAGCAGCTGACTGCCCTATATAGTAGTCGATTGCCATTTTTCCAGAAGCTTTCTGTTTGCAAACCAGTCGACCGCTAAAGAGCCAGTCGACTGCATTTTTCCGAGAAACATTCTGTTTACGGGCCAGTCGACTGCCCCATTTTAGCAGTCAACTGCCCTACTTGCATCCGAAAATTAAATATTTTAAATGCAAAAAGAAAATAAAATTTATTGAATATTTTTATACTAGAGCAGCCGACTGCCCTAAAAGAGCAGTCAACTGCCCCCTTTGAAAAATAATAATTTTTAATTTATTTATATAAATGTATTTGGATTATCATTAAAGTATATAAGAAGGGTTATGAATATCCATGGTTTTACAAGAATGAGTTTTACTACTCAATATTTTGAGATTAACGACTCCATTGGTGATCATGCATATATACTTGCTTATTTGTATTTGGCTGGGGGACTCTAGTCCAGCCCTCAGTACCACGGGTGTCACCTGACTAGTGCACACTATGGAATATTGACAATGGCCATTAGTCCTTTATATGTGTTTGGCTTAAAGGAGGATCCCTGGCCCATATGTGGGTACGCCACTTTATTTGGTGCATGATTCTATTGGATGTTGACGGTCTCCCCCTATTTGAAGACTATTTGTATATGTAATTTCAAGTTATTTGACATATATATGTGAAAATATTTGAGTTATTTGAATACGTGCAAGTGACTTCATATGATTTTATCATGTGTTATGTGGGAAACCGTATTATTTTAGGAAAATAAATATTTCCTAGAATCAAGTCCATATATTTAGTTGTAATTATGTATTTATTGAGATCCCGTAAGTTTAGGGATTTCAATTAGTATTAGGAGTAGTTTCCTAATTTAGTGCTAGAGCCCTTGTGTATATAAACAAACGTATTATTCAATAAACAATTCAATTCAAACCCTAAACATTGACATGGTATCAGAGCAGTAAGATTTTTCTGGGAAATTAGGTGTTTTTTTTTGGCCTGTCATAGTTTTTCTTTTCTGTTTTGCTCTGTTTTTCTACTGCCAAAACAGAGCATTTACAGTGCTTTACCAGCCTTCATTGCTGGAAATTTTTTATCAGCCTTTATTGCTGTTTTTTTTCTTTCTTCTTCAAGTAATCTGTTAATTTCTGCCCATTGGAGACCAAGGACGATGTCAGAGACCAAGGAGATTGGTACGACTGCTGTAGTTCCATTGGATGAAGGAGGCAAAACTCAATCGCAGGGAGAATTGCAAGCCATTCAGGCTGCCTACAGATTGGATGGAAAGAATTACCTCAAGTGGTCCCAACTTGTTCGTACAATCTTGAAAGGCAAAGGGAAGATCGGCCATCTGTTAGGTACGGGACCGAAGCCAGGAGATTCAGGTTTTGGAGTATGGGATGAAGAGGATTCCATGATTATGGCGTGGTTATGGAATTCTATGGTGCCCGAGATAAGTGATACGGTTATGTTCATGGCTACGGCCAAGGACATTTGGGATGCAATCCAACAGACCTACTCAAAGGCCAGAGATGCAGCTCAAGTGTACGAGGTGAAGGTCAAGACTATGGCTGCGAAGCAAGGAAGCAAGACTGTGACCGAATATGCCAACCAATTGAAATCTCTATGGCAAGAACTTGACCACTATAGGGTGATTCAGACTAAATGCCCGGATGATGCAGCCATACTAAAGGATTTTATTGAACGAGATAGAGTTTATGACTTTCTTGTTGGTTTAAACTCTGAGTTTGATCAAGTCAGGATCCAAATTCTCGGAAAGCAGGAAATTCCATGCTTCAATGAAGTGGTGGCTATTATTCGGAGTGAAGAAAGTAGAAGGAGCTTGATGCTTGATCCTCAAACTGTAGATGGTTCAGCCATGGTAGCTGAAAGTGTAAAAAATGGTTCGACAAGCATGGAAAGGAAGGCTGCCATTGAAGTAGGCAAGAGTGGTCAGCCCAAGGCTCAAGGCCGTGATGGATTATGGTGCACCTACTGCAAAAAGGGGCGCCACACTCGTGAGAAATGCTGGAAACTGCATGGGAAACCTCCCAGCCGTGAGTGGGGTCAAAGAGATAATCCGTCGAGGGGTAATGGGCAAGCCCATGTTGCTACCAACGCACCACATGGAGAAGCCAAGCAGGAACCAGCAAGTCTTAACCAAGAGGAGGTGGAAAGAGTGAGATCATTCTTAAGTAACCTCGAGAAACCTACAGGTACTTGTACTTTGGCGTATTCAGGTAAGCTTCTATTTTCATTTGGATTAAATGCCTCAGAAACATCCTTTACTCAATCTTGGATCATGGATTCAGGAGCCACCGATCACATGACCCACTCATCCAAACATTTTTCCACATACTCACCATGTTCAAGCAATAAGAAAATAGCCACAGCTGATGGATCCTTAGCAACCGTAGCTGGTATAGGAGATGTTCAAATAAACCCATCCATAACCTTGAAAAATGTCCTTCATGTTCCTAAGCTATCCACCAATCTTGTCTCTGTACAGAAACTCACACAAGACTTGCTTTGTAATGTGACTTTTCACAGTAGTTATTGTTTATTTCAGGACAAGGATTCGGGGAGGACGATTGGACGTGCTAGAGAACGGGATGGTCTTTACTACCTTGCGGAATTAAACAAGTCAAACATATTCGAGAGCAGATCACCCCACTCATTCATGTCCGAGTCTATGTTATCTAGTAAGGAGAAAGTTTTTCTTTACCATTGTCAGTTAGGACATCCATCATTTAGGGTTATTAAAATTCTGTTTCCTTCATTGTTTACAAAGTTGGATATTGAGAGTCTTCATTGTGAGGTGTGTGAACTTGCCAAACACAAGCGTATACCTTTTCCAATAAGCAATAAAAGAAGCATTTTTCCTTTTTATCTTGTTCACACTGATATTTGGGGTCCCTCTACTGTTGCTAATGTGTCAGGGGCACGATGGTTTGTGACTTTTATTGATGATTGTACCCGAGTTACCTGGGTTTTCTTGCTTAAACATAAGTCAGATGTTAGCACTGTGTTCCCTAATTTCTTCTCTATGGTAAAAAACCAGTTTGGTGTGAGTATTAAAAAACTTAGGTCAGACAATGCCAAGGATTATTTCAATCATATTCTTACCCCTTTTTGTCAAAGAGAGGGAATAATTCACGAGTCTTCCTGTGTGAGAACACCACAACAAAATGGAGTCGCCGAAAGAAAAAATGGGCACCTTCTAGACCAAACCCGAGCACTGTTGTATCAAAAAAATGTGCCAAAAAGTTTCTGGGGGGAAGCAGTTCTCACAGCCACTCATCTCATCAATAGATTACCCTCTAGAGTTCTAGGATTCAAAAGTCCAATGGATGTGCTTTCTTCATTCTATCCGAACCTCTCTACCACAAACAACCTCTCTACCACAAACAATCTTACACCTCGCATTTTTGGGTGTGTGTCCTTTGTTCATATCCACAGTCAAGACAGGGGGAAGCTAGACCCTAGAGCTCTAAAGTGTGTTTTTATTGGGTATTCCTCAACTCAGAAAGGATATAAGTGTTACCATCCTCCGTCTAAGAAATTTTATGTGTCACGAGATGTAACATTCAATGAACAAGAGGCTTATTTCACTCAACCTTATCTTCAGGGGGAGAGTCTTAGGGAAGATAAGGAAGGTTTTCTTGGGTTGCCTGATCTTTCACTTTTGTCTCAACCCAATCATATGCCCCAACTGTCTGTTGAGCCATCTGTTGAGTCTGAACCTGAGTCAAATGCCCCAGTTGTTGGTGAACTTGAACCTGAGTCAAATAAGACCACTCCTACTGCACCAAATGTGTCTGAACCCAAACTAGTACCTAACCCCGAATCTGCTCTTGGAGATGTGAGATTTGGTAAAAACTTGGTGTACTCAAGGCAGAAAAAGGCCAATCCAGGATCTATGCAAGTTCAAGAGTCCAACTCAAGTCCTTCAAATGAGGTAACAATTACTAACTTTCCAGCATTACAGAGTGAAACCAAAGCCCAAATTACTGATACTGAAGATGACCAGGACCTTCCAATTGCTATTAGAAAAGGGACCAGAAAGTGTACAAAACAGCCATTATATCCTCTTTCACACTACCTATCATTTAAAAATTTCTCACCAACCTACAAAGCCTTCCTTGTAAGCCTAAAGAACACCACCATTCCTACTACCTTATCTGAGGCATTGTCTAATGAAAAATGGAAACAAGCCATGGATGTGGAGATGGAAGCTCTAGAGAAGAATAAAACTTGGGAGTTGGTGAAGTTACCAGCAGGAAAAAGGTCGGTAGGGTGCAAGTGGGTTTATACTGTGAAATACAGGGCAGATGGGTCAATTGAGAGATACAAGGCGAGGTTGGTAGCTAAAGGGTATACACAGACTTATGGGATTGACTACCTAGAGACGTTTGCCCCAGTTGCTAAGATGAATACAGTCAGAGTAATCTTATCTCTAGCTGCCAATTTTGGTTGGGAACTACAGCAATTTGATGTGAAAAATGTCTTCTTACACGGGGAGCTTAAGGAGGAGATTTATATGGAGATTCCACCAGGTTATGGAAGGAATGTGATTGCCAATACTGTATGTAAGTTGAACAAAGCTTTGTATGGCCTGAAGCAATCTCCTCGAGCTTGGTTTGGAAGATTTGCTAGAGTCATGTTGGCCATGGGATACAAACAAAGTCAGGGGGATCACACATTGTTTATCAAACATTCTGCTTCAGGGGGAGTAACAGCACTGTTAGTATATGTGGATGACATTATATTAACTGGAGATGACAAAAGGGAGCAGCAAATATTGAGTCAATGCTTGGCTAAGGAGTTTGAAATTAAGACTTTGGGAAGATTGAAATATTTTCTGGGAATTGAAGTTGCGCACTCTAGAAAAGGGATTTTTATATCCCAACAGAAGTATGTTACGGATTTGCTCAAGGAAACGGGCAAAACTGCATGCAAACCCGCAAGTACTCCTATGGACCCAAACCTCAAGCTAGGAAAAGCAGAGGAAGATGCCACAGTGGACAAGGAAATGTATCAACGTCTCGTGGGAAGACTGATTTACTTATCACATACCAGACCTGATATAGCTTATGCGGTGAGCTTAATCAGTCAGTTTATGCATAGTCCAAGAGAGGTTCATTTGCAGGCTGCCCACCGAATTTTGCAGTATCTTAAAGGAACACCAGGAAGAGGAATTCTGTTCAAGAGGAATAGGAGTACGACACTTGAAGCCTATACTGATGCTGACTATGCAGGATCGATCATCGATAGGAGATCAACCTCCGGGTATTGTACCTTTCTTGGAGGGAATCTTGTGACATGGAGAAGCAAGAAACAGAGTGTAGTAGCACGTTCTAGTGCTGAGGCAGAATTTCGTGCAATGGCACAAGGCGTGTGTGAGCTACTTTGGCTGAAAATTATCCTAGAAGACTTAAAGATTAAATGAGAAGGGCCTATGAGGCTCTACTGTGACAATAAATCAGCAATCAGCATAGCTCATAATCCAGTACAACATGATCGAACGAAGCATATCGAGGTGGATAGACATTTCATCAAGGAGAAGTTAGACAGTGGCTTGATATGTACTCCATATGTGTCAACACATGGGCAACTTGCTGATATCCTCACCAAAGGGTTGAGTAGCACGGCATTTGAGAGAATTGTATCCAAGTTGGGAATGGAAAATTCCTATTCACCAGCTTGAGGGGGAGTGTGGGAAACCGTATTATTTTAGGAAAATAAATATTTCCTAGAATCAAGTCCATATATTTAGTTGTAATTATGTATTTATTGAGATCCCGTAAGTTTAGGGATTTCAATTAGTATTAGGAGTAGTTTCCTAATTTAGTGCTAGAGCCCTTGTGTATATAAACAAACGTATTATTCAATAAACAATTCAATTCAAACCCTAAACATTGACATGTTATATGGTATTTGATGAACTTATATGTTATATGTTTTTACAAGAATAATACATGACATTATAGAACCAAGCACGAAAACTGCATATAGTGGCATAGTACGCTCTTTTATGTATATTTCTTACTGAGCGTAAACTCACTCCTTTACAATATTTTTCATCCAGATTATTTGCAGTGAAGTCTGCTCTTAGTAGAGGAGCATATATTTGGACTATACGATATTCCTTCGAGGCTAACTTCCAATCCCTTGAAGGTAGATACATTTTGATTATGTAATTCAGACTATGGTACAGTGATGTATATTAGACACATTGGGGATGTAAATTGTTAAAGAGATTAGTATGTAATTTATATTAGAGTTTTAGACTTATGTGAAAGACGATCCTGCATGTGTATGAGAAATATATCATCATGGAAACAATATAGTGTTAGCTATATTAAAGAAGAAGGATGCACCGTTGAACAGCCTAACCAAAACTATGGGAAAGAAAAAAATTAGTTGGTATTTGGGAGTGACGAGGATGTCACACACTAAGTCAGCTCACTTCCTACCTATGAAGTCTACGGATACACTTAAGGCCTTGGCAGATTTGTATGTGAAAGAAATTGTCCGATTACATGGTGTGCCAGTGAGCATTACATCTGATAGAGATTCCAGGTTTACTTCTCATTTTTGGGAACATTTTCAAGAGGCCATGGGATCTCAGTTGAATTTTAGCACAACTTTTCATCTACAGACTAATGGTCAGTCCGAGAGCACCATTCAGACGCTTGAGGATATGTTGAGAGCTCGTGCTTTGGATTTTAAAGGCTCCTGGGATGACCATCTGCCATTGGCTGAGTTTGCTTATAATAATAGTTATCATACAAGTATCAGGATGGCACCATATGAAGCTTTATATGGTAGAAGGTGTCGATCTTTGATTGGGTGGGAAGAAGTGGGCGAGCATTAGTTGTTGGCTCCAGATTTAGTCGAGCAAGCCTCTGAGGATGTTAAGCTAATTTGCCAAAGATTTAAGACAGCTCGGAGTAGACAAAAGAGTTATGCCGATGCTCAATGGAGACCACTTGAGTTTCTGGTTGGAGATTCAGTGTTTTTGAAAGTCTCTCCATCCAAAGGAATCATGAGATTTGGCCGAAGAGGTAAACTTAGTCCTCGCTACATCGGCCATTTGAAGTCTTAGACCGTGTAAGAGATGTCGCCTATAGATTGGCATTACCTTTGAAATTATCGGGAGTGCATAATGTATTTCATGTGCCCATGCCTCGAAAGTATAATCTGGATCCGTCTCATGTCATAGAATATGAACCTTTGGAGATTCGAGAAGACATGAGTCATGTGGAGAAGCCGGTTCAGATCTTGGACAAGAAAGAGAAGGTGTTGAGGTCTAAGACAATTCCATTAGTTAAAGTTCTCTGACAATACCATACTACAGAAGAAGCTACATCGGAGCTAGAGAGCTTAATGAAGGAGAAATATCCTGAATTATTTGAGACTACCCTAATCCAATTTTAAGGGACCAAATTTCTAAAGGTGGGGAGAATGTGAAATCCCAATTTCATGTAATTCCCTCATGTTTGTAAAGTATTTTAGACTGAAATGATTAAGTAAATATGAGATTTTGAAGTGTAAATAATATATGGGACATGTAAGGAATAAATTCTGATACTGTGAGAGTATTTAGAGTATAAGAAAATAAATGTCAGAATTTTAGTGTAATTAAACGATATATACAGCATAGGGAAGAAAGAAGACCAATTAATTAATGGTCAAATAGTCAACAAATTAAAAAGGGGTCGATGGCTGAAATGAGAAGTAAAGAGATTAGCATGCATTAAATGAAGTGTGCTTTGTCATCTTCTCCCTCCCAAGAGTCGACAGCCATTGTATTTCCCCTCAAATTTTCCTAAGTTTCCTTCCATAATTACCTTGAGAAACACTTTGCTTCTATCAGCGAATCGCTAAGCTCCCTTAACGAAAAACGTTCCTCATCACTAGCTAAAGCTATAGCTGTAATATGAGAGGCTGAATCAAAGGCATTGAAGAGATCTGATTTCTATCAAATTTGGCTATTGACAAAGGTAAGAGAAGAAATTGATTCATTCCATTTTATTGATGGTTTGGAGTTGTATAGAGTTGGTATAGTATGGTTATAAAGGTTTCCTTAAAGGTTTAGAAATTTTATGATAATTGCAGCTTGAAGAGGTGAAAGGAAAAGAGGTGGTGCCATCAAGTGAATTGCGTATTTAGAATTATTTGAGGTAAGGAATTTATGTAACGGACGTAGGGTGACTATGTCCGTATGTTTTGATATGTTTTAAATGTCTTGGGATGAAGTACAAGTTGGTTTTTATGCAGGAAGGTTAAATTTTAGATTTTTCCTCCTAGTTACCAAAATGCTAGGAGCAGCCGACTGCCTTAAGTAGTAGCCGACTGCCTAGAGACAACCAAAGCGAAGATTTTCTGAAAACTGACTCAAACCAGTCGACTGCTATATAAGCCAGTTGACTGCTATTTTCCAGAAAGCATTTTGTTTCTAACCAGTCGACTGCTATATGGACCAGTTGATTGCTAATTACTTTAAAAGCAATCTGTTTCAAAACGAGCCGACTGCTTATGGAGCCAGTCGATTGCCTGATTTTCAGAAGCATTCTATTTCAAAACCAGTCGATTGCTATATGGGACCAGTCGACTGCCCCTATGTGTTTTAGAAAAATAAAATATTTGAATTTCAAAAAGGAAAAGAAATTCAATAAAGCAATATATAGTGTAGCAGCCGACTGCCCTAAATACCAGTCGACTACCCTATTTGAAAAAGGTGGCCTTAAAGCCTATTTCAAGAAAGAATAATTTTATTTACTAAAAGTTATGACAAAGGTTTTGGAGACCATGGATCCCTTTAACGATCATGCATATTACTTGTATTTGTACTTGGCTGAGGAACCTTAGTCCGGTTCTCAGTGCCACAGATGTCACTTGATTAGTGTTCACTGTGGTCTACAAACAATAGCCATATGTCTCTTATTTGTATTCGGCTTCGAGGAGGATCCCAGGCCCATGCATGGGTACGCCACTTATTTGATATCTCACAGGATTATCCCTTACGGGATATATTTGTGTATCCTTATGAGATCTCTCATGGATTATCCCTTACGAGATATATTTACTGTATCCTTATGAGAATTATTTGGTGCATGATTCTATTGGAAGTTAATGGTCTCCCACTTATTTGAAAATATATGAAGTTACTTGTATTTGAAGTAATTGTATCTGTACATGAGAATTTATGGGTATATGGTATTTGAAGAAATTACTTGACATATGCTTTATAATGATTTTACATGACATTATAGAACCAAGTAGGAAAATTGCATATAGAGGCATAGCACGCTCTTTTACATATGTTTAAACTCACTCCTTTACAACCATTTTTCATACAGATTATTTGAAATAGATTCCCGCTCCAGAGAGAGGAGCTTACTTGGGATCTTCTAATATACCTTCGAGTTACGCTTCCCGATTATTCTTTGAAGGTATAACCAGTTGGTAGTGTACTTTGGCTATTGTACAATACAATATTACATTAATGTATATTGAGTCAGTTAGGGATATAGGATATGTAAGTTATTTGAGATCCTGATGTAGTTGGTTCATACGAATATATGAAAATTTCAATTCGTATGACAAATTGATATCACATTATAAGGTCTTAAAATATAGAAGAATAAGGGTGACATTGATGGACGAGTCCAACCAAAGTGTATGTAAGGCAAAAGTTAGTTGACAATTAAGTGTTATTTGATAAGAAGTAGAGGTCGTGGGTTGCAACAGTTTAGACCCCTGTCTAGCAACTATCGCAGTTGCTTTTAGGTTCTTCCAATACTGATCAATGTCCTCCCAACATATTAGGGTGATTTTCTCTATTATTTTCTCTATCTCCATATCATCTCAAGTTTTATAAATTTCAAAATCCGAATTGCATATTATTACTTATTCTAGAGATCATATCGTTCCCATATAAATTTCAAAATTCAAAACTCGATAAGTCCATTGAATGGGATGTATCTCATTTGTTTTCATCTTATGACCATTTGTCCTCTTATAATTGAAAAACTATCAAATCGGGTCAAGATCAATGCCAAGACATGACAATCTTGAGGGTCCCATTTCAAGCGATCTTAATTTCTACATCAATTTGTTATCCTGCACGACTTGCTTTAATAATCTCCAATTTCCATTTAAATACTCTTTTTTTTTCATAACATGTGTTCATTTTGACTCTACCAATAAGCAATCTGAAGAGTCTTGTAGGTTTCGAATCCACGTTGTTCAAAACCATAAGATTCAATTTACTAGACTTTCAAAATTCACGTAATTCAAACGGTATATTCTAAAAGTTGTATGCTTTCCAAAGTCCATGTACTTTTCAATCATATACTTTCTAAATAATATTCCTTCTAGATCTTATGGGTTTTTGGAAGTCTATACACTTTTTTCTTTTTCTTTTTTTTTATATACAGGATCCATTACATCTTTCAAGTCAATAAGGAGGTTAGGCAATTTTTTCCTCTTGGGGTATCTTAATAAGGTCCACTTCTTGCCGCAGAAGGTGGGCAGATTCTAATAAACTTCTTGATATAGTCGTAATCTGGCCTAAAATTCTACTAATCTACTCCAATAGGCCTAATTGAGCCATACTTTATTGCAACTCATTACGGATATCTAATCTCTCAAAATCTAAAACTTTCGTACTTTGACATCAATTTTCAATTCCAATAGTTTTCAAAACAAGCCTGAATCTTGCATTCGATCAAATCTTATACCCTTTAGGTTCTACAAGTTCATTGACATAAAGTCGTACAATCCTCTCTCTCATTTCACACTTGAGGATTTATAAAGCAATACTTGTCAAAGTCTAAACGTACCATTTAAGCTCCAAGCCATAGCATAACCTCAGTTTTTGGCCAGTTATGCTAGGCCACTCCATAATCATTTCCATCAAACACAATTTTAAGTCTCATTCATAAGTTGTGATAAGTATACCATATCAATCTCCACAACCCAATACTCAATATAGGCTACTGTGTCATTCTCATCTCGCTGCAATTCACAATACCTTATAAGCCATTGTGACACTTATTGAGGCTTCAAACCACCACACCTTGGTGATCTTCTTAACCTTGTTATCATTTACTTTCTATATAAAAACACATGTATTTAGAACAATATTCTGCACTTATTTAGCACTTTAACATTCACGCATTGACAGTACTATGGGATGTAAACTATTTTAACTTATCTATACTGACACGTCCTATACAAACTTTACTCTGATATCATTAAATCTATCCCGACCTGAAGGCCGTAACTTACACTTGATACTCATACTTTTTCCTTACAATTTTATAGACTAAATTTTTCTTTTCCATTTTATTATTTGTATTCAATATCAGTGTAGTCATTAAACCCTTTTCATTCATTCTTTAATTCAATTATGATTTAGATTACTCTCTAAGATAGAGAAAGATCATTTATTTCAATATCAGTGTAGTCATTAAACCATTTTCATTCATTCTTTAATTCAATTATGATTTAGATTACTCTCTAAGATAGAGAAAGATCATTTATAACCCAAAATTTACTATTTCTTAGAAATAGATTGAATATATCCCCCCTTATATTTTGAGATTTCTCTAGTTAGCTACCTGCAATTCATCAAAAGACAACAAAACAATATTTCCCGCAGTCCTCAATATTCACCAAATGTTTATCATTTCAACAGCTCTAGTATCCACTACTAATCACCACATACATATCATATAATAGTAGAATATTACGTCAACTACTCATTATCCTAGTTTACATCCCATCCTATAGTACTATACAAGCATTGCCTGAAAATAAAAACATATAGAGCAGAAACATTACTATACCAAGATATTCAACATAGGGACTTTAAGAGTTAAGACACTGTCAAACCACCAGAACCGTCCAACGTGTCCCTTGGATCAATCTGAAAAATAGTTCTCATTTAATGAGTGAGGGCTTAGTAAGTCATTTATATAAGTGCAGAAGTAGAATTTATACTGTTCTAAATGCAATGCATGAACCTGTAAGTTTGCAATCACAATTTACCATTTCAATCGATAACATCTCATATTTATAACAAGATCAAGTCCTAAAAATTTAGGTGAGTGAGGGTTTTGGAGTATCGATGGAAGGGTAATTTGAAATGCCTCATTATTTCCATTCCCAACATATGTCTATCACTCAGACCTCTAATTAAATCAATTTAATCACTTTCAATCTTATTGTCCTTATACTTCAATACATCATGCAACAATGCATCATGTATAATTCGAATATCATATACTATTAATTCATACTCACATCAATCTCGTATTATATCATGTCTCAATTGAACACCATGTTCAAATGCAATATCATATCAAGTCACTATACATTTAACAATTATGCTAATGTATTATATCGAATCATATTACTTCTAATATAGAAAATCCCGATCACAAGTAGTGTAAAGTCATAATACTCTTCATATAAATCTTATATTCATGTACGGTGTAAAGTCATGACATCATGTAGATAGCATGTCGTTGTGTCATAACTCAGCGTGCAAAACTTATGCAAGCTTTTCGTATAAAATGGCTATCATTTCGAATCATATCCCATATACTTTTGGAGCATGTTCAAAACATGTAAAATTTCAATTCTTTTCATGTTTACTTTTAAGACATGCTAGAGTATGTACAATTCACAAATCATATCATTTGCACTTTAATGGCATGTTTTAAAAAATATATAGTGCCTCAAAACATTTCATATTCACTTTTAGAGCATGTCTAAAACATGTACAATCTCAAAACATTTCTCACATACTATAAAACCATGTCAAGTCTAGAGTTCATATCAAATAAAACTATACTCTAGACAGCATATCATATCATGTTTGAGACTAGGCTGAATCCCTAATACTCTATCAATAAAGACTTACTCCACTGTAGCTAGCAATGAAAAATCATATCATCGTCTCCTGGAAACCAACTAGGGCGTTATCTATGGCCATAGACCTCATGTCTCTCAGCCCCACTAATCAAGTATGACTGAGCCCTGTTCACGACTATTGTCAGACAAGCATATCTGCCTAATGAGTAATCTCCAATTAGGCGGTTTCCACTATGCTTTATTGAGTTTAGCTCTTTTAGGGTGCCGATAGTCTCATAAAACATTTAAACACTTCACTTTTCTTATGAAAATAGTGTAAAGTATGTAACATTTCTTTAAGATCATTTACATATATAAATACATACACTTACACTATATACTCAGTCTTTTTAAAACAATTTAGACATCTAAAATATTTATATAAGTATTGCATGGATAAATCCTTTCAAAATCTCAAGTTCTAAAGAAAGTATGTTTAATGGCAATGCAACTAAACATATGAGTTTGAAATTGTATAGTATAATGCTAATGGAATGCATCCATGCAATATCATTTCGGTCTAGTGATGCCTACAGGTCCAATACCACATTAGATTACTTAACCAGAAATCGCATCACTATGTACCTTTATTGAGCTCAATGCCATACTTGCATTTCACTTCGTTTAATCGTAAATCCATGATATCATCCGTTCACATATCATACATAAGTAGTTAATCTGATATCCATTATTTTCCACAATATTAAATTTCACTCTTAAGCATTCATGCATGCTCAACTAGTAATTAATCAAGATTTACTATGACCACTTGTTTCCACAAATAATCTTAAAGGCTATAAAAATTCCCTCATCGATTTGTGCAAGTGTAATTTATCCAACACCATTATATCACTTCTTGTCAATTACCTCAATTTATACTATATCTTAACTACTAGCTAGGTCAAAATCTCTAGGTACTCAGATCCTCAAGAAAACATATATCAATCTATACAATATAACTCTACTTCTACGTTATATAAATGTCTTACCGACTCCTACGGTTGAAGCTCATGTGTCGAGCCTAGTCCGGACTTGGGTTGTCGCTTTAGCGTCATGCTTCGAGTTTAGCATGCGTACACCAAGTTTTGCATGTACTCCAAACTTGATGTGGATACACCTTGAAATTTCGTTAATCAATTTAGTATGAATTCACTATAATTCCAAATATATATTTTAAATTTAAATGGTATATGCTTACCGATTTTCTTACACTAACTCGAGCCAAGGACTATAAATATTCCTTTCTTTCTATTTATTTTTTTCTTTTCTTTTCTTTCTTTCTTTCTTTCTTTTGGCCTTCCTTATAAGCCCTGTCCAGTTTTTTTTTTCAGCCTTTAAGGAACCACCCAACAGCCACCAAAAGCCAACATTTCAATCCTATTTACAACCCTTACAAGACCTCTATTCCAGCCCTTGAAACAGCCTTAAACACAACCTTTTAACCCTCCATTTTGTCACTATTCAGCCAGCCTAAAGACACCCTTAAGCAGCCACCATTTCTTTTTTGGTTCCAACACAGCCTAACACAACCACATATAACACTCTATGCAAATCCTTGTTTTAGCTGGTCATTCCAACATCAAAACACACTGAGAAAAAGCCTATGTTCAATCATCTAACCTCACCATTTGACCTTTGCTTCTCAGCCTCAATTCGGCATTGTTTTGGCACCCTTAAGTGCGCTCTGTCCAGTCTCGATTGTCCGCTTCTCGCCTTTGATTTATAGCTCCAAATGCTAGCCTTCGACTTCCTTAAAAGCCCCTATTCTCGTGCCACTTATAGCTTGAAAATAACGGCCTAAAAACCTTGTCGAGATCCCTTGTCTCCAGCTTTTACGCAGCCATTGCTCAACCTTGAATCGTCACCAACCACAAGCCATTTGCAACCCCCTTACAACAAATCTTATTGCCTCTATTACAGCAGCTTAAAACCCCTCTATTCAGTCACGTTATTAGGCACCCCCAAACAACACCCAAATACCCCAACCAAGAACCTTGATTGCGCCCCCATACACCACACCACTCCCCTGCCTCGGCTACTTTTCACACGTGGAGCTTCAGTTCTTTAAACCAAAATTTTACATGTAATCTGACTTAATTCCCTATCCAGAAGTATAAAGCCCATTTTCTAGTTCATTCCATGTTTTTCCTCACAATTTCCCAAAGTTCAGCCCAATTCTGACCCATATGACAGGATGGTTTTTTGACCTTTGTGTATTAAATTTTATATTACTAATTATAGGGATATCCAAAATTATGAATCCCAAAACCATATGAATCTTAATCCAATTCCCTATTCATAATAGAAAGTTTCACAATTTTATCATTTGGAAATTATTTTTAATAATTCCTCAAATTTGCCCTATTTCCAGATGCATTCTGGCGGATTGTCTATTGACCTCTATGTACAAATTGAGCCATATCTCAAGATAGGGTTGTCTAAATTGTGCAAACTCAAAACCATATTATTCTTTTCTAGAAACATATATTTTGCAGCCAAATGCAATCTGTGCTAATTTATACAAATTTTCAAAATTGACACAGAGCATCTCGTCTACTGCACTGAGTGCCCTGTGTTGAACTGCCTATATCTCAGGCTACACAACTCCAAATTAGGTAATTCCAAAACTGAATTTTGCCTAACTCTTAAAGCTACCTGTAATAATTTTTGCAGAATTTATTTCATTCTAAAACCCCCAAACTGAATTTTTAAATATGTGGCTCGGACAGACAATTTTCCAGCAAAAATTGAAATCTACATTTAGCACTTTGTTTCTCTTCTTTTCTTAACTATTTCACGCCTACTGTAGTTTCACATTTTCTTTTCTTTTCTTCATGTTTCACATCTACCCATAAGCTTTCCAATGCCATTTACATATAATTTTCTTTTTTCATTCACTTTTGGATTTTTATGAGTTCTTTTCTACTTGTTTAGGATTATTATCAACACTTTCAATCCATTAAACACCATCATCATCGTTAGCCCTTATTCTAACCAAAATACACCAACATTCACGCCACATTCTATTTTGTTAAAGTTAGCTTTCATTGTTAGATTCTCACCCTCACGCCCCTTTGCTGCACTTTGCTATTTTTACAAAATCCTTATTTAATCCAAGCTTCAACCAAATTTCATTCATCATATACTTCCATTTTCAACCCATTATACATAAAAATTCAACATGGGTTTCCACGTTTTCTTCAAATAAACGAACCTACAGAAAATGTCTATATCAAATTTTATTTCCTTTTTCAAGTCATAAACATATTACTCATGCTTTAACTATCAACTAGTCACTAGAATTGAACAGAAAAATCACTCACTGCTTACCTTCCTTTTTGGCTGAACAAAACAGCCCAGATCAGTGTTCCCACGTCATTTTTTGCTCACTTCCTTCCAGTTTAAATCAGTTCATTT
Source organism: Heritiera littoralis (assembly GCA_031772115.1). Taxonomy (NCBI): domain Eukaryota; kingdom Viridiplantae; phylum Streptophyta; class Magnoliopsida; order Malvales; family Malvaceae; genus Heritiera; species Heritiera littoralis. Next base: position 4,084,243 of record JAPDPK010000009.1, on the reverse strand, counting down.
GGTATGAAATTTAGCGGCTGAAGTAAGCTTGGTGTTTTAGTGATAGAAAATGGTGATTTCGGTGGAAAATATAAGAGGGGAAACATGAAACCGATGGGAAATGGAAGCTACAGGGGAGTCGGTTCCAGCAGCAACCAAAACAAGAAAATGAAGTCGGTGCTGAGATGAATTTTCTGATGGTTTTTGGGTCTCCTTTGTCCTATTTTATTATTATTACATCCAATGGGAACTTTACACATGTCAATTATCAAAATCCCCCTTTAAACTCTTTATATTTACACTTTTACCATAGAAAATATCTTATTCTCTATAATTTCCAGATTTTTCATTTCATTTTTTTATATATATTTTGTTAAATTCAATAGTTAACTTACGTTATTTCTTATTAATTGTTTAAAGCATAATTTACCATTAGATTATATTATTTCCCAAATTATATTCCAATCTCTATACTATAATCTTAGTAATTTCTTTCTTTTCCTATCTTCTATTTTATTAATTCCTATAATTAATTTACTTTATTTCTTATTATGTATTACTAAATATAATTACACTAAATTGTATTCTTTTTCAATTTTAATTTCACAATATATCTTTATTCATTATGTACTTTAATTCCATAATTAGCAAATATTAACAATTAATATCTTCTTTTTAAATTCCTATACTCTGTAGCTTATATCGATTATTAGAAAATTGGGTTCTCACATATATCGAGTTTAGAGTTCATTTCCGTTTTCAAAACCGTACTCTAAACTTCATTTCATGTCACATGTACTTTTGAAACATATTTCATGTCATGTACAATATCAAATACATTTCATATGACATAAAAGCTATATCGAGTTTAGAGTTCATTTCTGTTTTCAAAACCGTACTCTAAACTTCATTTCATGTCACATGTACTTTTGAAACGTATTTCATGTCATGTACAATATCAAATACATTTCATATGGCATAAAGCTATATCGAGTTTAGAGTTCATTTCTGTTTTAAAACCATACTCTAAACTTCATTTCATGTCATTTGTACTTTTGAAGCATATATTATGCCATGTATGATATCAAAATACATTTTGTATGCCATATGGCTATATCGAGTTTAGAGTTCATTTCCGTTTAAAACCATACTCTAAACTTCATTTCATATCGTTTGAGACTAGGCTAGATCTCTATTTCACTATCAATAAAGACTTAGATCATTGTAGCTAGCAGTGAAAAATCATATCATCGTCCCCTGGAAACCACTAGGGCGCTATCTATGGCCATAGACCTCATGTGTCTCAGCCCCACTGATCAGGCAAGACTGAGACCTGTCCACGACTATTGTCGGACAAGCATCTATGCCTAATGAGTAATCTCCAATCAGGCAGCTTCCATTATGCTTTATTGAATTTAATTTCTTAGGGTGCCTATAGTCTCATAAAACATTTAACTATTCTCATGAAAATAATGCCAAGTACGTAATATATTTCTTTAAACCCATTTACATATATATATATATATATATATGCGTACATATGCATACACTATAAATTCTTCTTTTGAAAACCATTTAAGCATCCAAAGTATTCTTATAAACACAATAAGAATAAATCATTTCGACTTTCATGTATAGTAATAAGGCATGCTTAATGGCAATAAATTCAAGAAAATGAAATGAAAACTGTAAAATGGAATGCTCATGGATTGCATGAATGTTTATTGTTTCATCTCTTGATGTCTATGAGTCTATACCATATCGATTCATTTCCGGTTAATATCTCACCACTATGGTACTTTATCAAGTCTAATATCGTACTTGCATTTCATTTCGTTATATCCAATCTCTAGGTATTCAAATCATTTCATTGTAAAATTCAATCCTATACAAGATAATCCTACTTCTACGTTATACAAACATCTTACCTAGTGCGAGCTTAGCTTGATCCTGTCCCGTGGTTAGCTAGACCGTGTCCGTCGTCCTCCCATCGTGCTTCATATTCAAAACAAAAAAATTTGACTTAATAATGTCTAGCCTAAGTTTTCTATATGTTTATGAAACTTAAATTCCAACTTAATGCCTATATATATATAACGCAATTCAATTTCTCGCTGGAATTATCTCATCTTCTTACCTCTCTCTCTCTCTCTATATATATGCATCATATCCACATATATATTTGTTTCTTTCTTTTAAATCCTTTTCCTTTTTGTTTCTTTTCTTTTATTTCTTTTCTCACCTGGCTTTATGGTTTTCGGCAGCCTTGCATGGAACACTACGGCAGCCCTTGACACTCCTTAAGTAGCCCCTTTTAATGCTCTGGATCAGCACCCAAATAGCCATAGAAAATCTTGCTTCCAGTCCTTAAAAGGCCCACTGATCAGTCAAGACTTTAAGCTTCTTCCTCAGCCTTGTTCTCCCTTCTTTGTGGCAGCTTATAACCCTCTTGAAGATCACGTTTTCCAGCTTCAAACACAGCTCCTATAAGCTGTCCACGTTCAGCCCTCTCTTTCTTGTTTGAACAAGTCCCAAATGAAGCCTTACGGTTCAGCTCAAATTCCAGCCCAGATATTTCCCTTTCTCAGCCCTATAAACAACTACTGCTTCCATGTTAAAATCACCAGAATGTCACACTCCACTATCTGCCTTTGTTATGCCTGAATCAGTTTTAGAACCTCACCTCTGTCCAGCCTTTAACAGCCCTTTTAAAGCTCCTACTTTGGCTCTACAAACCCTCTATTTCAACCACTGTCAAACCGTGCCAACTAAGCCTCTTAATGCCCTGGAAACACTTTCTGAAAAAACATCTCTCAGCTCTTAAGTCTTGGTTGCTTTCAGCTCGAGAACTTTCCCCTTACTTCCCCTGTTGTTAAGCTCGCCTCTCCAGCCGTAATGTCCTAAATGAGACCTAGTTTCCACAGCCAAAATACTCACACACACACAGCCTTCAACTCTTTGCCGAACCCCATTTTTGTTTCCCCATTTTCCCAAATCACATTTTGTTTCTTACAAGCCTTTTAAGTCGCCACTTTTTGCTGCATTGCTAGCCTTGGTTCAACACCCTTGTACCTGCCAGTAGCTCTTTCATAGTCTTGTTCATCTTTGCCTAAAAATGGCGACACGATGAAGGCGAGAGGAAGGCACGATGGGAAGGTAAGAAAGGCTTAGAAAATACGCAAAGGCAATCGGGAAAGAAGGTAACAGGCTTTTGGGTGTTTGAGTTTTAAAAAAATTAGTGTTAAAGAAATATGAAGGATGTGATAGGGAAACAATATTGTCTCCCTTGATATTGACTTCCCACTAACCCGACTGTATATATATATATATATATTATATACTTAGTTTCTATTAACTTATTTATTTATTTATTTTTTAAGATATCATTCTTTTATATCTTATATATATATGTTCTATACATATATATATATACACACATATCTCATATATATATATTTATCATTTAAACACATTACAAATTCCTTATTCTTACAAATATGTTTTGTACCTATATACGTATATTCCTGAATATGTATATGTATATATATTTTAATTTCATGCATGTACTTTGCAATGATACATGTACATATACACACTTATCTTTTATATATATATATATATATTACATTTTATTATTCGTATTTATCTATGTACGTGCACATGCACGCATGCATGCATGCCCATCGCATACGTGTACATTGTATGTGTTTAACTTGGTTCATGGTGTATGCAACCGATCCTTTATATATAGGTACAAACTCCTTTCGTGTCTATTTAACGTACCATAATCTTATACTTAAAATTTCATGAGTACATTATCTCTTTATATTCACTAAATCACACAAGAAGTACACATTTATCTAGGAAAAATTACGGTTCTCACATCCCTCTCATCTCTTTTCTCTCTTTTAGTCTTGTAGGATTTTCTTTAGGATTTTTAATAAAATTTTATTTTTCCTTTATTTTTAATTAGTTGTTGATTTCTTATTATTGTTTTATAAAATTATTTTCTTTTTCTTTTTTTCTTTTTTTATTCTTAACGATTTCTTTCTTGAATATTTTTAGACGCGATTTCTTGTTTTGTTTTTAATTACTGTTTGTTTGAATCTTATTAAATCAAAATCTTGATTATAGATTTCTTGTTTGATATTACTAAAGATTGATAGTTTAATTGTTTATTGCATGATAATTGTCTACTTTATAATATTAAACTTGAATTTTATGATCTTGAATATGTCTAGTGAGTAGTTTTCTTATTCAATTATGAGGTAAATTGATTGTTCTTAGAAAAAGTATGTTATAAGATTCTTGAACCTATTATATAATTGTTGATTAAATATCCAAGATTCTCTAAGCACATTATAATGATTGTTTGTTTGATTAGATATGGTGCACACTATTTAGTTAAATTAAATAATCTACTGCCATATTAAAAAAATAAGTCCATAATTGCTCATGTAGTTAATCACTAGGGATGGAGGAGAATTAAGGTTTAGATTAAGTGAACCGAGCTTATGTGTTTGTTATCTAATGTCAACCCATATCTTTCTTGTTGTTAATACTGCTACAACTTATATCTAGAGAGCTTGTTCTAGGTAGGTTAAGTAGTTAGAGATTAGTTAAAGAGCTTGTTTTAACTAATAACTCAGTAACGGAAGATGGTGTAATAGAGCTTGTTGTTATACTACGGTTGACTATTTAATTGACAGTAATATCCTGTAATCAATTATCAACATCAAAATCCAAGAATAATTAATTACCTTGTAACTGAAGCTTTTTGCTATTTTTTTAATATTTAATAATTCTTATTTTCTCTGTTTTAGACATAGCTTACAAAACTCCAAAACCCCAAAATTTCTTCTTTCTCTAAACCCTAAAATTAGATTTTTAATGTAATAATTAACTTAAATAATTAAGTCTCTGTGGGTTCGACCCTTGCTTCGCTATCTACATAGTAGAGTTAGGAAATTTTATTTTTGGTGATTGACGACACTCATCACAGAGGTAAGGAACATGTATAAGAGTTGCTTAGGAAATGTTTTATGTATATTTGTTAATTTTCGGAAAACCAAATCATACCCAATTCGAATCCAGTTTTCCTAAGCAAGAAAATATAGATTATTTCAAATTCATATGAGTTTTATATGTTTTAAATTACATAAGATTATATGTTATTTACTATATTTATTTTACATGAAATAATTTACATACATTGAATTACATGAAATGAGTTATATGAAACGATGTACATGCGATTATTTATGTGAAATGTTTCAATTGAAAACATGAAATTTTATTATTGTATTGCATATGACTGTGGGATTATGGTCAAACTCACAGGTTTACACAGTGAGCACCGACCAGTGCAAATTATGTGCACTGATTCGATGATGGCCATTCTTTACAGTTATTGATCGTCCCTACGGGGATACTGTTATTGATCGTGCATGACTCTATTGGATGTGATTGTCTCCACTATACCGAACTATTTTACTGAACTGAATTGATGACTGATACTGAACTGTTTAACGATACTAATTTGTTTACTACACTGTTTACTTGTGAAACCCGATTTTATAATACTGTATACTATACTTTGTAAATTATTGATAGTGAAATTAAATTATTTAGTGGAATTAAGTAAAGATTGAATGAATTTCCACTCTCAATTTGGAATTATTGGATTATAAATTATAGTATGGTGTATAAGCGTTGAAACATATATTGAATGATGAATTAAAAGTATAGAATGAGGGAAGAAAAGAAATATGAAATTTTAAAATGAAAGTGATATTTTCATGGCATAAAATACCAATAAATATATTTATAAGAGAAAGAAAATTATTTATTGTACACATGATTTATTTTGATTGGATGGAATATACAAAAGAGAGGAGAAACAAAGTCCAAACTGTGTAGCATAAGAAAAATTGGCTGTCACGCCACTTAAATTGGTTTTGTTATGATACACGGCTGGAAGCAAAATTTTGTGATGAAATTGTGCTATAAAAAGTGAGAATTGATAATATGATGACAAGGAGTTATTAAATGGATATTTGGCTGAAAATTATTGGATGAAATATGCCTCAAGAGGGGCAAAATGAAGCTAGAAATGTGCAGCCAAAATGGGACAACAGTACGCCACTTTTCTATTGGCCACTTTGTTACATGGCTGGAAAATTTTCTAAAGGAAAAATAATTTTCATTTTATGGCATAAAACATAAAATAAAGGAAGAGAAATTAAAGATGAACATGTGATAACCGAAAATTTTCCTATTTTTGGTATTAATTACCCGGAAATAAATAAATAAAGTTATTTATGAGGATTAGAATATATTGAATTTCAAAAATAAATAGTAAATATCCAGGAAATTTAATTTGGATAAATGGAAATCCAAATTAAATAAGAAATGAAAATGGACATAAGTAATTTGGATATTAAGAAATCCAAATCTAAGAAAATAAAAAAAATTTGCGTATAAGAATATATATTTATATAATTAAATTATATAAATATATTTATATATATATGTTTTTAAATAAATACATATATATGTATTATAGTATATGTATTATAAAATGATATATATACTATTTTATGTTAAAGGAATACATGTGTATATTTTATATACAATTATGTATATAAATAAATATATATGAAATATATATATTAATTTTAATTAAAGTATATATATATATATATATATTGCTAAAATAAAATATATATTAAAAAAATTAACAGAAATGGGAATCAGAGAACCCGATTCCCACATTTCTCTTATGTTTAGCCAAACAGAAGAGAAACAAATGGAGAGCTAGCCAAACAAATGTAGTATGGTCATTCGATTATTGAATCCTCAATTGTCCATTTAATTACCATATTTTCCCATATAGTTCCACCATTTATCATTGCAAGGTGGTTATGTGTATGTATAACACTTTTTTATTTAGATACTGGCAGTAAACATATCGTTCCTCTTATTCCTTTGAGTACCATTACTCTCACTTATCAAATCTGGCTTGTTTTTACATATTGCCATTGTCATGTGATAACCATCACGAGATTATTTTTTTCAATCTTAATTTCGGGAGCTATTTCATGTTCCCTGCTCATTATGCAACTTATCTTCTTATTTCATTTCCGTATTTTCACTCCCATCATTTCAGTCGATTTTCTCAAGTGGTATGGTATTCTATAGTATAAAATCTTTTAACATTCTGCATACCATCTCTTCTCTTCCCACTTATCCGTTTACCGACTTTAGTTTCTTTAATTATATCTCATTAATAGAGCAGCTAGTCCCATAATTCTTTTATATATTGGTAGTGGTATCAAGCTAGACTCCTTATTAATTTTGTATCTCCCAGGAAGAGACACTGTCTGGCCAATTCTCTTATTAGCCAATCTTAACACAAATCCATAATCTTTAAGAGTTTAAGGGTCATACCACAATGCTGCTCATATTTCATTGTACTTTAGGCTCTATCAGTATTTCATCAATTTACTCATGTATGGATGCCTCATTCTGTAGGCCTATATACCTCACAAGGCAAATTCATTAACCTTGAAACCTCAATAGAGACTCGTAAAATTCACTTCGAGTTCTAATCATCATCTTATGGACACTAGTCTCCAATCTTTTATCTAAGGACGCTTTATACTGAGGCTAGTCTTATTAACTCCTCATGTATCTCTGATTAGATCAATAAAGCGTCTATTTTCATGTAGATGAATACTTGTTCTTCATGAGAACTTTATTAGATGGTAAACATTTACTATATCCCTTTATTTCATCTACATTTCAATATCATCAGTACTTCTCTCACTTACACTTATACAGATAACTTTCTTATCCTTAATTTACGTTATCTGTATTTCCTTCAATCACACATTTACAAGTGAATTTCATTATTCACACATTTTCCAGAGTTGTTGTAAAGCTTTCGGACTCTTTCTATATCCTCCGATATAAGCTCAGAATTAAATTTCATACTATCAATCGAGCCAATGTTAGCTCGATTTCTCCAATCTATACAACTCTGAAAAATTTATCGGGGATCATATCCGATATTTTCTTTAGTCACACATCTCTTATTATTTTGGACATTTCATCTCATGTCCTATCATTTTCACTATATAACCCAAGGTAGAAACACTTAATATTCAAATCATTTTGAAATATTATCCACCTTGATTTTGTTATTTACTCATACTTTACAGCCTTATGAATCTCATTCCAGTAAGCCGTAGTAAGTACAATAGTTATCAACACATGTTACAGCTAACCAATTTATTATCTCTGTAATTTGCTTTAAAATCCATTTCATTTAATAGATTCAGGTTTAATTCCCTTGAGTATGTTATCCACGAGGTTTGAACCTTGGCACCTTTACGTACCTAGTTCCTTTCACTCGTGTTGCCATTAAAATAATTGTAAGAGTCTAGCCCGTTCGTATCGGCCGTCGGCGAGCATCCCCTAGCCGATCCTTTCGCCCCAGGTTTACCCTTACTAGTGAGTCGACGATAACATAGTTCGCCTGCATCTCATAACACGTGATCTACTACGGGTCGCCCATCATTGGGTCGCCCATCACAGTTCTGTCTCAAGGGTCTTGAAGAACTTAGGTTAGCTGTCATCTTCTTCTTATCATTTTACTGTTCGTATATTTAAACAGTACTGCACATAGTACCTCATTCTGTAGTACATATTTCAAGATATTTCGGTTCTATATAAGATTATCTATTTGTTACCTCTAAGTAGTAAAATATATAGAACCGTAATTAACCACACCAATATGTATTTCATTATCGATACTATTCACCTCATCAGTCAATTCCTGTAATCAATTCACTTTTCATAGTATTCAACGATCCCGTTCAATACACTCTTAATTTTCGGCCCTTACAATCAATAACTGGGCCAATCATATTACAAAATTCCACTACACTCTTTGGATCGCATCATATAAGGCCTCGGCCCGTCCGCCGTCTGCCTGTACACATCTGTACTGCCCTCTTTGAGAATGCCCAGCCCGTCCACTGAGTCACCCCTCGAGGATCTATCGCGAGGCCCAGCCCGTTCACTAGGTCACTCACAGTCGCGTCCATAATCCAAGTGTCAGTGGAATCAGTAATAGGGATCGTTATATTCATATGACATCCTCTATGCCATTTATAACTCCATTACTATCAATGGATTCCAATTCAGCTCGATTTTATCACTATTCCGAACATCACCCAACATAGGGGCATTTTCATCATTTCGACATTTATTTCTTTCTCCTCAGTATACATTGAAATCAATGATCTGATCATCTATGTGCTGATATTATCCTTTCTCATACTAATATCAGTCATTTCAGATCTTGTTCGATTTCGACAGAGAAGTCCACTAACATCCATAATTGGATTATTTTACTTGTAATTCAACTTTATATCAACATTTTCTCTGTCAAATCAATCAATTCCAAGCTCTGTTGGTTTATTTTAACTCCCTGTAAAATTTTGGAGTCAAGGGTATTTTGGTCATTTCTGGTCAAAAATTTTCTCTCTCTTCAAATTACCCTCAATCGGTGATCTTACGATCTATTTAATGATGATATTTCATTCCTCTCTTTTATACCATCATTTTCAGGTCTCAGTTCGATTCGGACCGTAAAGTACTGGTGGGGCCCTCACCGAGTCCTCTCGATTCCTTACCGAACAGGCCTTCATTTAGATTATAAGAATCACCAATTTTCTGGTAATTTTTGAGCCTATTATTTCTTTAACATTCTCAATTTATACTTTCTCACTCCCTTTAATTTATTTTTCTCAATTTACAATCATTTATTTTCTCTATGTATACAGACGATACAGTACTACCGGGGATGTTTAACACTTTTCCTTCCAAAAGTATTCGCAGACATCAGGCCAACCATGCTCTGACACCATTAAATCTGTAACGACCCGTTACCATATTTTGACCTTATTTTACACAATTCATCCGGTTGGGCTGTCTGTGATACTTCACTTTTACTAACTATTAAACAAATTTACATAACATTGTTTATATTACATACATCCCCTATTTTACTTAATAAGTAAGTAGTACTGCATACATGTCTAAATACAGAAAATAAATGATCGTACCTGATATATCTTAGTCGGTCTGTCACATTATCCTTTATGTGCAACCGTAATCCACAACTATTGGATCTCACCAGCATCAAAACCTGAAATGTTAAAATTGGGGAGTGAGCAAACCACGGCTCAATAAGAGAGTTATATGTCACACTTGATATTCGGCTATCTATATGCTGAAAATATTTTTCATTTTCTTTAAAATCTTCCTAACTGGCTCTAGGCTCACATGTAGGAAGGATACTACAGTCGGCTAGGGATCCAGATAGAGTAAGGCAGGTATTTTGAAATACCTGACTTGTTCCGGAACCTAGAAGCAACTGTAGAGAGTACTATTTTCGTTGTTTTCAAAACGATATAATTTTCGTTTTCCACAAAGTAAACCACTTATTTCTTTTCACATCAGTATACTTTAAAACACGTGACAGTTCAGTAATAAAAATAGTGGTTTACTTTTCTTCTCTTCGGTACAGTAAAACACGTGACAGTACAGTGATTTGTAAATATCCAATCGTGGATAGTTACTTCTTCGATTATTTCTTTCTTAGAAATAATTCTTATGTTATTCTTTTAGAATAAACATTTATTTCTCTTTTCAAATCAGTAACCGTATCGTACAGTTCAGTAAAACAGTATATTCAGTAAAACAGTAAGTCGATACGGTTCACTCAGTAGACAGTAAACAGTAGCTACCAGTTCAGAAAACAGTATAAGGTAGCTTTCAGTTCAGTAAAATAGTAATCAATGGCTACCATTTCAGTAAACAGTACAATTCAGTAATACAGTGTTTTGGTACGGTCTTTCTTCAGTAACAGTAAACAGTACAGTAATTCAGTACAGTAAACAATACAGTATAGTAAATAGGATTCCATAAATCCTTTCGGAAATCAGTAAACAGTAAACAGTAAGCAATAAGTGAGACTAGGCAATACCCTACAAGTAAATCACGCTATCATCGTCCACTAAGGGACACAGTAACAGTAATGAGATCTATGGCCATGATCTATAATATGTCCTCGGTGTACGCTTGCTAGGCGACAATCCGGGACGCTGATGACTAGCTGGTCAATCAGCCACGTGACAGTAATAGTATATGTGATGCATGAAGCTCGGGGCCTAAGTCTCAAAACAGTGTAACCGTACCATAGCCTTTATGGATTTTAAACACAGTAAATTAAAATATTTCACAAGTATCCATAAGGCTCACATGTAATAAATCATCACCTTTATGAAATAATTAAATTAAAATAACATTTCTCAAAATATTTCATAAAGGTATAAATCATAATTTCTATACGGTGAAAACAGTTTATAAATCATCACTGTAAAAATAGAAGGGCAAAACTGTCTTTTTCCACCGTAAAACACATATGCACGTTTTCCCGTGCTTTTTATCGAAAACATGGTTTTCAAAGAAATCGGGATTTAAATCAAATATTTCCATAATTTATGTAAAAATAAATTAATTACTTTCCAAATTTCAAAATCCCTTAACTATGTTTTTCTTCTAGAAACACGTGTAGAGACCTCTAGTCTCGAAATCATGGTTTCCCATTATTTCTAAACCTTTATGGAATTTTCATAATTATTTATTTCCATAATTAAAACCATAAAGGTTTTATATGAAATTAAGTGAATATTTAAGAATATTTATAAAAATATTCACTTTAGTCTCTTTTTCATTTTCATCTCGTTTCACGTGAAATATCACCTATAGAGTGAATTTTCGGTGATTTCCTTTTCACCATTCTTGAAAACATGAATATTTTAAAATCAAATATCATTATATTCATGTTTTATGAAATTTACTTAATTTCTCGATTTTCGTACCCGAAAATCGTTTCACGTGAAATCAAATTATTTATTATGATTTCGGTGATTTTCGGTAAGTTTCAGTAATTATTCGATAATTTTTCGGCAGTATAACGACTGCCGATTTGGCTAGCCTCCTGCACGGAAAATACAGTTTATATTTTTCAACCGGTATTTCACCACAATTTGAAACCGATAAATCACCACAAATTTCAAAACTAATCAATATAAATTGCATTTATAAATTAAATGCATAATTTAAAACATGTGGCCGAATATCCTTACAGGCGGCACATGTCTCCCTTACCTGTTTTGGGGTCGGCGACTGCCTTTCGAAGGTCGCGCCCGTGTTCATCTCTCCTGATTCCATCGTCTCGGTAATCGAGGATGATTTTCTGGAATTTAAATTCTAAAAATTAGAATTTTTCCATAATTATTTAAATAAATAAATTATTTAAATAATTTAACACTTTTCGGGATTTCTTACCGATTCCCGTATTTCCCGGGATTTTTCGTAATTTTCGAATTCTCGGGAATTTTCCAAATTCCCGGAATTCCTTTTCTCTTTTCCCTCTTTCTTCTCTTTTCCCTCTTTCTTTTTCTCTTTTCTTTTCTTTTTCTTTTTCTTTTTTTTTCTTTTCTTTTTCTTTTTCTTTTTTTTTCTTTTCTTTTTCTTTTTCTTTTTCCTTTTCTTTCTTTTCCCGCCGGACCGGTCTGCCTCCTTCCTCGCCGGTTCCTCGCCGGCGGCCGGTTCTCCGGCGACTCAGGGGCTCAGCAGCTGGCCGGCACCATGGCGAAGCCGGATCTGGCCTCCGTTCGTCACGAATCGACGGCACGGCGGCGGATCTACTCGGTTTACCTTCGGTTTCTTCCCCTCCTCCGTCGACCTTCCTCTGCCGTCGTTGGCCTCACCGGTGGCCTCCATCCCTTTCCTCTTCTTCCGCCGGTGCTTCGACTATAGTGGCGGCGGCCAATTCCGCTGGCACCGCCAGATCTGGTTTTCTGTTTCTTCCTCGGTTTTCCACCGTTTCGCGTCGATTCCTTCTCCGTTTCGCTTCGCCGGCGTTGCCGTCGGCTTCCTTTTTCCTTTGCCGGCGACGACGCTTCTCCTTTCCTCTCTCTTTTCCCTCGCCGCCGGCCGCTGACGGGGGCGGCTGCGCCTGGGGAGGCAAAATCGGGGTCTTCCCGATTCTGTTTCTTCTGTTTCCCCTTTCCCCTTTTGTTTTTATTTTACTTACTATTTTTAGTATATTTATATAATATATACTTTATACTATATACATATAATATATATACTATATATTACACATATATTACAATATATATTATATATATAAATTATATATATTGTACATTACAAAATATATATCTAGTATATATATTTATGTATATTTATATACTTTAAAATAAATAACATTGATATAAATATTTATATAAATGTAATACCTCCATATATATATATATTGTATTAACAATATATAAACCTTTAAACTTTAATGTAATTTAATATTTACATTTCCTCAAATATGTATATACTTATATATACATAAAATGTCATACTTGGATACATGTATTATTTAAATTTATAAAATAGTATATATATACTTATATATATACTATATACCATACGGTATTTAAATACATATGTATTTCCATGAAAATACATTTATATAATATATAATTATATAAATATATTTCACATTTCCTTTCCCATTTCCTTATTTAATTTGGATTTCCATTTATCCAATTTAAATTTCCTCTTTCCATTATTTTTATTTTTACTTCCAATTTCATCACTTCCTCAATTCTCAGAATTTCCACAATATTCCGATTCTCACAATTTTATTTATTTATTTCACTAAGTTTCCAATATTGATAATTTCCCATAAATGGAAAATTTACGGTTATCACAGATTTAGCTTCGGTTTCTTCCGCCTCTTCACCGGCCTTCCTCCGCCGTTCACCGCGCCTCGGGTGGCCTCCATCGTCTTCCTCTCCCTCCGGCGGTGCTTCGATGGCAGTGGCGGTGCCTGGATCGACCGGCACCGCGGTATCTCTTTTCCTTTTCTCCTCTTGAATCCGCCAGAATTTCCTTCTGTCTCTGATTCTATTTCCTTCCTTTTCCGTCGCCGTCGTCTCCTCCTCTCCTTGGCTTGTCGGCCGACGATGGCCTCCCTTCTCTCTCTTTCTCCTCCGGTGTCGCCGACGGGGTCGGCTTCCATTTCTATGATATTAACACAAAAACGGGAACGGGTGTTTCCCGTTTCTGTTATTTCCTTTCTTTTTTTTATATTATATTATATATACAAACATAATATAACACACACACATATATATATTTTTTTACACAATATACATATATATAAATTTTAATTTGAATTAATATATATTTCATATATATATGTATTTATAGATATATATATATTGTATTACAATATATATATATATAAATTTTGATAAAAATAATATTTACTTTTCTTATATATGTATATATTTATATATATACATAAAAGATCATATTTATATACATATGTATTATTTAAATGTACTAAATAGTATATATACATGTACATACTAATGTATATTAATATATACTATATAGTATTTTAATACATATGTATTTGTATAAAAATACATTAATATAATATATAATTATGTAAATATATTTTATATTCTTTTCTCCTTTTCTTATTTAATTTGTATTTCCATTTATCCAAATTAAATTTCCTCCTTCATTTCTTATTTCCAATTTAATTTTCCTTTTTATTTCTTATTTAATTTGGATTTCCATTTATCCAAATTAAATTTTCTCAATTTTATCCAAATTAATTTTCTCCACTTCTTCACTTCATCAATTTCGAAAATTTCAACAATATTCCCATCTCGTAATTAAATTTTATTTATTTACATTAACTTCTATATTTGCTTTAGAAATTTAATTACAAATATTTAATATCAAAATATTAAAATTCGCGGTTATCATAACTCGAACCTCGGTGGAGGTGAGGGAAAGGAGAAGAGGGCTACCGGTGAGGCCACCGACGGCAGAGAAAGGCCGACGGAGGAGGAGAAGAAACCGAGGCAAAACCAAGTAGATCCGCCGTCGTGCCGTCGATCCAGGCCGAGCTGAGGCCGCTGGCAGCTTCGCCTTGACGCCGGCTAGCTGAGGGAAGGCTGAACCGCAGGAGAACCGGTTGCCGGAGAAGAACCGGCCATGGAGGAGGCTGACCGATCTGGAACCGGTCTGAACCAGAAAAGAAAGAAAAAAAAAAAAAAGAAAGAAAACGGAAAAAGAAAAAGAAAAGAAAAGAGAAAAAGAAAGAAAAGAGGAAAAAGAAGAAAGAGAAAAAGAAAAGGAATTTCGAGAATTTGGAAAATTCCCAGGAATTTGGAAATCCGAAAAATCCCAGGCACTCGGTAAGGATTTCGGAAATTAATTCCGAATAATTAATTTGAATAAATTATGGAAAAATTCTAATTTTTAGAATTTTAATTTCCAAAAAATTTCCTTGATAACCAAGCCGATGGAATCGGGCGAGGTGAACACGGGCGGGACCTTCGAGAGGCAGTCGCTGACCCGAGACAGGTAAGGGAGACATGTGCCGCCTGTAAGGATATTCGGCCATGTTTTTAAATTGCATTTAATTTTATAAATGCTATTGATAATTATCAGTTTGTAATGTGGTGATTTATCGGTTTTAAATTGTGGTGAAATACCAGTTGAGAAATATAAACTGTATTTTCCGTGCAGGAGGCTAGCCAAATCGGCAGTCGTTATACTGCCGAAAAATTATCGAAAAATTACTGAAATTTACCAAAAATCACCGAAAACCAAAATAAAAGATTTGATTTCACGTGAATCGATTTTCGAGTACGAAAATCGAGAAATTAAGTAAATTTCATAAAATATGAATATAGTGATATTTAATTTTAAAATATTCATGTTTTTGAAAATGGTGAAAAAGGAAATCACCTAAATTTATCCCGATAGGTGATATTTCACGTGAAACGAGGTGAAAAATGAAAAGGACCAAAGTGAATATTTTAATAATATGTCTTCAAATATTCACTTGATTTTATAAATAACCTTTATGGGTTCAATTGTGAAAATAAGTGTTTATAGAAAATTTCATAAAGGTAATTAAAGGTGGAAAACAGTGTTTTGAGACTAAAAGGTCTCCGCAAGTGTTTACAGAGAAAACACATGACGGGAGTGTTGATTTGGAAAATAAATATTTTAATTTTCCATAAATCATAAAAAAAATTGATTTGAATCCCGATAACTTTGAAAATCATGTTTTCGATAGAAAAGCACGGAAAAGCATACGTATATGTTTTACGGTGAAAAAGGACAGTTATGACTTTTTATATTTTACAGTGATTATTTTATAAACTGTTTTCACCGTATGAAAAATGTGATTTATATTGTTCTATAATATTTAGAACATTTTCGGGAATGATTACCCCAATATGAATATTTTATAAACTGTTATTCATAAGATGAAAACATTTTCCTTATGAATATTAATGGAGTGATTGAATTTATATTCAATGAAATTGATTTCATAAATGGGGTTTCTATCACGTGTTTACTGTTTTGAGACTGTTAGGCCCCATATCATGCTCACGTGTCACGTGTTAGTGCTGATAGATACTGATCCCATTATCAGCGTCCCAGTGGACACCTGATCAGTGCACACTAAGGACCCCATAGACTATGGTCATAGATCTCATGTGTTTCCCCTATTAGGGATGATATTATTATAGCATGATATATTTAGGGTGTTGCCTGGTCTCCATGATACTGCATTGAAAGCTACTGTAAAATGTTTACTGAATTGGTAGCTACTGTTTACTGTTTATTGACTGAACCATATCAAGATATTATTTACTGATTTACAGAATACTGTTTTACCGAATGGTACTGTATTAAATATTACTGTTTTACTGAACTGTAAGATACGGTTACTGTACTGATGAGAAAGAAAGCAAACTACAAGTTTTGCTACTATACTGTCATGTGTTTCAACTGTACTGAAAGAAACCACTGTTTTATTACTGAACTATCATGTGTTTTAAATCGTACGAAAGTGAAAAGAAATAAGTGGTTTACTTTGTGAAAACGAAAACTATATCGTTTTGAGAACAAGGAATATAGTACTCTCTACAGTTGCTTCTAGGTTCCGGGACAAGACGGGTATTCTAAAATACCTGCCTTACTCCATCCGGATCCCTAGCCGACTGTAGTATCCTTCCTACATGTGAGCCTAGAGCCAGCTAGGAAGATTTAAAGAAAGTTAAAAATTATTTTCAGCATATAAATAGTTGAATATCAAGTGTTGCATATAACTCTCTTACTGCGCCGTGGTTTGCTCACCCCTTAATATTAACATTTCAGATTTTTGATGACTAAGAGATCTGACATTTGAGGATTACGAGCTGCGCATTTGGAGACACTGCGACAGCTTTATTTATAATATGAGGTATGATCATTTATTTTCTGTATTTAGGCTTACTTTCAGTACTACTTTCTTGAGCATTAAAATAGGGGATGTAATTGATAATATAAATTTTATATTTAACAGTTAAATGAATATGAAAAGTGAAGTATCACAGACAGCCCAACCGGATAAGTTGTGTAGAAAAACGTGAAAAATGTGGTCACGGGATGTGACATATAACCACCTAAACCTTCACTATCACCCTTTCCTCCATCAATTAAATAGCTAAGAAACAAGCAAATAAGACTGACGTGAGGCAGAAAAGAAATTATGTTCAAGGTAAGTTATTTAGACTCTATGGTTTCCTTGATATTAAATGGTGGATTTATATATTTCTTAACATGAGAAGCATGAGTCTAGCATTATTTTTACTTGAGCCTCATTAAAAAATGGAATTTGAGCAAGATGTGAATTTGATGTAGATGAGAACAAGTAAGAAATCTTGGCTAGAAATTATAGGAAGATGTTGTGAAATGCTTAAAGGGACATGAAGGAAATAAATAGGAAGCTTGAAAACATAAAATGATGAAGAATCATAAATTTGGTTATAGAAAGGGGTTTCAGTTTGGACATGAAAGAATAGGGAATTATGGTTGCATGCAAGAATATAACAAGGAAGACTTACATGGACCAGAAATCACCAAATGGAAACAATAAATTGAAGAAAAAGATGAAAATCATGAAAATGGCCAAAGAGGGGGTTCGGCCATGACATCCTTGAATATGAAAATGTGCTGAATTTTGGGATTAATAATAGAAAAGGACTACAGAAATTGAAGGAAAAATATTGGTGAAATTAGAACCCAAAAAGAAGTTAATATGAAAAAGTTGGGTTTTAACGCCAATATAATTTATAGTGGTTGTGCATATGTTATGACATTAGTGGCTACATTTTATGAATGCTAGTGGCTTAAAATTAAAAGGAAAAATATTAATTAATTTTGACAAAATTATTTTGCAGCTGGGAGTTACGAGTTTCGGTAAATGTAACCAGAAAGCTCAACTTTGTAAGACAAGTAAGGGGGAAGTGTGTGAGTTGTAGTGATATAATGAATTGCATGTTTTCTTGAGCTAAATTTTATGAGAATATTGGAAGCATGATTTGGTTTGAAAACATGCAAAATTATGGTTGATAAGCTGGTTTATATACCGTGAATTGTGTGAAGGAGGTTAGGAATCCGCAGCCGTTATGCCGTCGAAAAATTTTCAAAAGTATTCCAAAATATTATAAAATATTTTAGATGCATGAAATTATTTAAATGGGAAATTCTGAATATAATTTCCACTAATTTTCCATAAATTGGAAATTATGTGAAAGTTATAAAATTAAATATTCATGTTTTATATTTTCATTAAAGTGAGAAATTAATTATGTTTTATATGATATTAAATATTCAAAATGAATATTTATTGTGTTCTCATTTAATACATGAATATTTACCGACTGATTTATGGTATGTGGAAATGAGAAATAAATATCTTTTTGGAAATAATTACTTAAATAAATAATTTAATTCATGGGATTTCCTTAAAGGTATTTTTATGGGAAAAGAAATGATTTTATACCTTTATGGAACTAAATATTGATCTTATTTATTTTATAAATTCCATAAAGGTGATGATATATGAAAATGTGAGAGCCTTATGGATAAACATGAAATATTTTAAATTATTTTGAATAAGATCCGTAAAGGCTATGGTACGGTTTTTATACTGTTTTGAGACTTAGGCCTTGAGATTCATGCTTACTACTTTACTGTTACTGTCACGTGGCTGATTGACCCGCCTGTCAACAGCGGTCCTGGATGTCACCTGGCAAGTGTACACCGAGGACCCCCTATAAATCATGGCCATAGATCTCACTATATACTGTTACTGTGTCCCTTCGGGGATGATTACTGTGTCCCTTAGTGGTGATGATAGCATGATACGATATAGGGTGATGCCTAGTCTCAACTTACTGATTTCTGTTTATTGAAATGTTTACTGTACTGCACTGTGAATATTGTTTACTGAACTGAACTGTACCGAAATACTGTTTTACTAAATTGTACTGCACTGGGAAAAACTGTTTTACTGAACTGTATGGTACTAAGAAATACTGTTTACTGAACTGTATCATACTGAGAAATACTGTTTACCAAACTGTACTGACAGTCATTGTTTATTGAAAAGGGATATTATGAAAATTATTTCTAATATAGAAATAATTACTGAACTGTTTATCTAACGATTTTGGATATTTACAAATTATTATACTGAAAGTGACTGATTACTGTTTCTATAGTTTTATACCTACAGTTCATTGTACTGTTTGATCACTGAAACTGTCACGTGTTTTGAACTGTTACTGAAATGGTGGAAATTAAATGATTTATTCCATTTAGATTTATGGAAAAATAAATATTTTCCAGCATATAGATTTCATTATATCAAGCAGCATACGACTCCTTTACTGAGCATGTGGTTCACTCACCCCCTTATCTTTAAACTCCTCAGATTGTTGCAAGGATTATTTGAGACCTTCCTCAAATAAATAGAGTTGCGAGTAAGCACGTTGGGGTAAAGTGCGTTAAATTTTAAAGGTACTGTCACTTATCTTATATATTCAGACACTTGTATACAGTATTACTTTATTGTAAAATAAAAAAGGGCATCGTAAAGTGTAAGGAATATTGAAGAATTTAATATTCCAAATTTATTAAATAAATAAATGTTTACCATTTATTACTGTTACTATGCAAGTGCTAAAAGCATCACAGACAGCCCAACCGTAAATTATGTATAAAATATGTTATTTACTGTATTGTGGATCATTACAGATTTAATGGTATCAAAGTAAGGTTGGCCTGATGTCTGTCGATGCCTTTAGAACAGAAAGTATTGGAAAATGTTAACATCTCCTGTAGTATTGTATAGTCTGAATGAATAGAGGAATCAAGTGATTGTAAAGTTGGTTAAGTGTCTAAAATGGTGTGGAAGTTTACGAATCAAGGGTTACAAAAAAGGAATTGTAATCCGAGAATTTTATATGAAATAGGTGATCTTATAGTCTTAATGGAGGTCTGTTCAGTAAGGTACAGAGAGGAACTCGGTGAGGGACTCACCAGGACTTCTCTATCTGAATCAAACTAAGACCCTGAAACAATGATATTAGAGTGGAATGAGATATCATCGGTACATAGATATTAAGATCACCTGTTAGAATGTATCTTAAAGAGAGAGAAATAAACTGAGAAATGACGAATATGCCCCTATATTGAAATAATGCCTCTGAATCATGGTTGACTAAATTGATTTGGAACTGATTGATGGTGATAGAGTAACTGATGGTGTAAAGAATATATTACATGTTTAATGGTCCCTACTGTGGCCCCACTTATACTGTGATAAGTAATGCGAGCCGAAGTGTATACTGTGGGAGGTTGCGAGATAGTCGACCCTATTATGGATTCTTAGGGCCTGAATTAAAAGTGAAAAGACAGGGTATTTGGTTAGGGATTATTAGATATTATGAAAAGTAATACACTTACTGAATGTGATTAAATAAGTGAAAACATATATAAGTAAATCGATGTGAAAAATATGTTAAAAGATTTAAAAGTTATACGTAAGTGTTTTGAGGATACATAGTGGATTTACAGGATGTAAATAATGAAACTTCCAAGATGATGTGAGGTTATGATTTAGAAGTTACTGGGTGAATTTCTAAATAAATTTTCTGAGTAAGGTGGATTCGAGAGATTATTGACTCGATTCACAACATGGAATCCATTTATAAGCTCTTACCAGATAACATAAAAGAGTCTGAGAACTTAAGAAATTACTTTAGAGATTAATGAATAAAGAACCCATTTATATTAGAGTAACTAGTGAAAAGACAGATGATATGGTTCGAAAGAATAAGCATAGCTTATGATTGTATACTAAATTTCGAGTATTCAACAGTATTATTATTGAAAATGACTATGCACTTGTTCAGGATTGATATTTTACTTGATCTACTTAATGATGTATGTAGAGTTTTGAAATCAATCTTTAAACAAGATGCCATCCAATAAAAAGTTTATAGATAGGTGTTCATAAGATGATATTCAAAACTCGGTATAACTCTTACGAGTCCTTTGTGGTACCTAAGAGATTTATGAGATATCCTATGACATGTGAATTTAAGGAATGAAATATTTTAATCACATATAGATAAATTATAATGGCATGAAACCACGAGATGTGAATATGTATATTTATTTGAAGTATATAAGCAGCATCCTTTGAATAATTCCACAAACTTCTAGAAAATTGAAAATTTTATTGTTATGTTCAGTAAATATGAGTTTTAACTGAACCGTACATTTGTAGAGATGTGTGGTCTCGAATGATACATTAAAGATTGATTTGGTTAAATTGAGGTTGTTACTAAGTGAGATTAAATATAGTGATTGGGGTACGAAAGTTACGAGGTTTACTCGTATAATATAAATGATTTGTTGAAGAGTTTGTGGAATCAACTGTTTTACTAATATGGTACGTAAGTGAGAAAATCAAATGGAAGTGGATGAATATGTGTGGGTATAATATTCAAAAATGTTAAAAGGTTTTAATAGAAGAGTACTATACCATATGGAAAAGTAACTGAAATGATAAATGTGAAAAAAAGGAAATGTAATTTGAAGATAAGTCATATGATGACTAGGGAACACGAATTGAGTTAGTTCCCAAATCTAAGATTGCATCTAATTTCCTCTGACTATTAAATGGTTATTGCTATATTTAAGAATCAAGCCAGACTTAAGAGATGAAATTAGTTATACTCAGAAGAGTAAATACATGAAGTACTGCCAGTCATGTAAATGGATATATATAGATATATGTTGGAATTGTGAAATTGTATAAATAATGTGAAGACGAAATTGGTATTTTGATAATTTCAATTACAGGATGTGACTGTGAAAAGATTACTTCCTTAGGTACATTATACTATTAAGTGATATTACATGTACCATGAGAATGAGGGATGTAATGGTAACTCTATATGAAAAGAGATATTAAGGAAAATTATTACCTAATGCCTCATTCACTGTAAGTAAGGTGATGAGTGTCGTGAGTCACCAAAAATAAAATTTCCTAACTCTACTATGTAGATAGCGGAGCAAGGGTCGAACCCACAGAAACTGAATTATTTAAGTCAATTACTAAATTAAAAATCTAATTTTAGGGTTTAGGGAAAGAAGAAGAAAATCTGGGGGTTTTGTAAGCTATTCTAAAATAAAGAAAATAAGAAAAACAAATATCAAAAAAGCTTCAGTTATGAGGCATTCAATCATTCTTGGATTTTGATGTTGATCATTGATTACAAAATATTACTGTCAATTAAACAGTCAACCGTAGCATAACAACAAGCTCTGTTACACCATCTTTCCTTACTGAGTCGTTAGTTAAAACAAGCTCTTTAACTAATCTCTAACTACTTAACCTACCTAGAACAAGCTCTCTAGATATAAGTTGTAGCAGCATTAACAACAGGAAAGATATAGGTTGACATAGATAACAAACACATAAGCTCGGTTCATTTAATCTAAACCTTAATTCTCCTCCATCCCTAGTGATTAACTCCACAAGCAATTACGGACTTATGTTTTTAATCTGGCGGTAGATTATTTAATTTAACCAAATAGTGTGCACCCTATCTAATCAAACAAACAATCATTATAATGTGCTCAGAGAATCTTGGATATTTAATCAACAATTATATTATAGGTTCAAAAATCTCACAACATGCTTTTCCTAAGAATAATCAATTTACCTCATAACTGAATAAGAAAACTACTCACTAGACATATTCAAGATCATAAAATTCAAGTTTAATATTATAAAGAAGACAATTATCATACAATAAACAATTAAACTATCAATCTTTAATAATATCAAACAAGAAATCTATAATCAAGATTATGATCTAATAAGATTTTAACAAAAAAAAGAAATCACAAAATCTAAAAAAATAAAAAGAAAATAATTTTATAAAACAATAATAAGAAATCAGCACTAATTAAAAATAAAGAAAAATAAAATTTTTATTAAAAACCCTAAAGAAAATCCTATAAGACTAAAAGAAAAGAGGGAGGAGAGGGATGTTGTTTATGAGAGCCTTGTTCTCTTTATATAGGCCTAAGGAAGAGTTTAAAAGACTTTCCTAAGCAATGTGGGATTCAGATAAGAGTTTACTTGGAAAACAAGTAATTTGACTAGTTAAACTCTTACCTTTATCTCATCATCTTTTTACAATTATTTTCTAAGTAAAATTTCTAAGGCTTATTTTTATTAATTAATTACAGATCTAAGACAAAATAAAATTAAGAAATTATCTTCTCTCAATAAAATCTGGTCTTGAATTTGCTTTGTTGGAATTTCTTCTCAATCTCGTTTTTCTGCCCAGAATTTCGTACTGATTTTGTCCATACGTTTGACCCACCAAATGAACTCTAATTTTTGTGATCTTGTACATTCTGGAAACCTTGAGAAGTCCTCTACAACTTTCATGAAGGCCACTTCTTGAGATCAGGTTGTTATGTTGGTCAAAAACGTCAATCTTTCAAGCTGGACAGAAAATACTGCACTTTGCTCTTTTTAGCTTCTTTTTATTCCAACTTTGATATTTAATACCTAAAATGTAAAATAAACATTAGTAAGCTCTTTTAGGCATAAAACATCAATAAAAAAAATATATTAGCACATATAAAATTCAAAAAATATCATCCTATCATAAGGGTTAATATTAAGGTTTGCAAGTGAAGTGCAACCTTAACTAAATTAATGTGAAATTGATTATTGTGGGATAATAAAGAATTTGAAAGAACCATGATGTCATAGAAGTGACAATAGATTGATTGACCAAATTGATTCACTTCTACATCATCAAGTTCTTGATCTCTTGAGTGCCCCAGTCGATATATATCGGTGAAACGGTGAGAATGTATGTGAAGTTCCAGTGAGCGAGTACATGTGATATGGATCCCTAATTTGCCATATGCTTTTAAAAGAATAGCAAAAGGCTTTGGGATTCCAAATTTACTAATAGCACCGCTTAGTATTGATTAAATATTCGAGCGTAATATGTAAATGCTCAATGATATGTTGAGAGGGAGTGCACTGGATGTAAAAGCCACTGGGACAATTACATACGATTGATTAAAATTGTTTAAATGATTGTCGCCAAATTATTATCGACTTGGCACCAAATGAGATAATATGTGATAATAGAGTGAATTAATTACTGTATGAAAAGAAGTGAAATTTGTTAACTCCTAAAGATGATAAAGAATTTCAGGGAGTATAAATTGATTGTGAAAAAGGAAACTCGGATTTTAAAAGTATGTTGGCAGTATTATCTAGAAAAAAAGATTAACTGAAAGTTAGAAACTTTATAAGGAAGAAAAATACCTATATCGGTGGTACTTCCTAAATTAAGTGAAATTCAGAAAACCCACAAAAGATATGATGCTATCTGGATAATTGTGGATAAATTGACTAAGTCTCCTTATTTTGGCTATTAAGTCTACGAATCCAATTAGAACCTTAGCCGATTTATATGTCAGGGAGATAGTGAGATTACATGGTGTTCTAGCGAGCATCACATCTAATAAGGATTCCCGCTTCACATCTCATGTTTGAGAGAGATTTCAGGAAGCCATGGAAGCCCAACTGAGTTTTAGCACCACGTTTCATCTGTAGACTGATGGACAGTCCAAGCGTATGATACAGACGCTTGAGGATATGTGGTGAGCGTGTGCATTTGATTTTAGAGGCTCCTGGGATGATCATTTACCCTAACCGAGTTTACTTATAGTAATAGCTAACAAGTGACTATCGGTATGGCACCTTACAAAATTATATATGGCAGACGATATCGATCCACGATAGCATGGGAAAGAAATGGGAGACCATAAGTTCTTAGCTCCCTATAGGGTTGAGTAAATTCCCGAGATGTATGGTTGATAATATATTTTGAAGGTCTCACCCCCTAAAGACATAATGAGATTCTATAAAAAAAGGAAACCTGAGTCCTCAATACATCGGACTTTTCGAGATCTTAGATTGTGTGAGAAGTATCCAAAAATTTTTTGGTGATAGGTCCAGGTGAAATTTGGAGGACCAAATTTCTTAAGGTGGAGAGAAAATGTGAAACCCGATTTTATAATACTGTACACTATACTTTTTAAATTATTGATAGTGGAATTAAATTATTTAGTGGAATTAAGTAAAGATTGAATGAATTTCCACTCTCAATTTGGAATTATTGGATTATAAATTATAGTATGGTGTACAAGCGTTGAAATAAATATTGAATGATGAATTAAAAGTATAGAATGAGGGAAGAAAAGAAATATGAAATTTTAGAATGAAAGTGATTTTTCATGGCATAAAATACCAATAAATATATTTATAAGAGAAAGAAAATTATTTATTGCACATATGATTTATTTTGATTGGATGGAATATACAAAAGAGAGGAGAAACAAAGTCCAAACCGTGTAGCATAAGAAAAATTGGCTGTCACGCCACTTAAATTGGTTCTGCTATGATACACAGCTGGAAGCAAAATTTTGTGATGAAATTGTGCTATAAAAAGTGAGAATTGATAATATGATGAAAGAGAGTTATTAAATGGATATTTGGCTAAAAATTATTGGATGAAATATGCCTCAAGAGAGGCAAAATGAAGCTAGAAACGTGCAGCCAAAATGGGACAGCAGTACGCCACTTTTCTACTGGCCACTTTGTTACATGGCTGGAAAATTTTCTAAAGAAAAAATAATTTGCATTTTATGGCATAAAACATAAAATAAAGGAAGAGAAATTAAAGATGAACATGAGGTAAATTCTTATTGGCTGGAATATATACAAAAAGAAGAGCAAAGAAGTCAAGGAAAGTGCAGCAAAATTTTGTGGACAGTACACCACTTTCATTGTTGCCGTGGGCTGAAGCATTTAAAGAAATTTCAGCTATAAATTTTATAGTATAAAATTTATCAGAGAAGAGATACTTAAAAGAGGAGAAATTAAAGTTCAACATGTGAGCAATTTTCATTGGTTGAAACTTACAAAAAGAGCAAGCAAAACATGGTCAAACTGAACAGCTAAGGACCCTCCCAGTCGTTCCTTTGATGCAGTTTTTCTTCAGCAATTTAATGCTCAATATGTCATAAAATGATGAAGAAAAGAGATCAGTAAGAAAGATGGTAACTTCTTATTGGTCATCTTGAATAAATAGGAGAATAAAGGAAACAAAACTTCAGCCAATTTTTACATCTTCCTTACCGATCCCCTGCTATCCATGAGAAGTCAGTTAGTTTCATTTTGTGTTCTGTTTTGGCTTCAGTTCTTCCAAAGGAATTCAGCAAATTTATGTCCTCTTAATAAATAACCACCTAAACCTTCACCATCACCCTTTCCTCCATCAATTAAATAGCTAAGAAACAAGCAAATAAGACTAACGTGAGGCAGAAACGAAATTCTATTTTGGAGTGAGCTATTCGGTCAAGGTAAGTTATTTAGACTCTATGGTTTCCTTGATATTAAATGGTGGATTTATATGTTTCTTAACATGAGAAGCATGAGTCTAGCATTATTTTTACTTGAGCCTCATTAGAAAATGGAATTTGAGCAAGATGTGAATTTGATGTAGATGAGAACAAGTAAGAAATCTTGGCTGGAAATTGTAGGAAGATGTTGTGAAATGCTTAAAGGGACATGAAGGAAATAAATAGGAAGCTTGAAAACATAAAATGATGAAGAATAAAAAATTTGGTTATAAAAAGGGGTTTCGGTTTGGAAATGAAAGAATACGGAATTATGGCTGCATGCAAGAATATAACAAGGAAGATTTACGTGGACCAAAAATCACCAAATGGAAACAATAAATTGAAGAAAAAGATGAAAATCATGAAAATGGCCAAAGAGGGGGTTCAGACATGACATCCTTGAATATGAAAATGTGTTGAATTTTGGGATTAATAATAGAAAAGGACTATAGAAATTGAAGGAAAAATACTGGTGAAATTAGAACCCAAAAAGAAGTTAATATGAAAAAGTTGGGTTTTAGGACCAATTTAATTTATACTGGTTGTGCATATGTTATGACATTAGTGGCTGCATTTTATGAATGCTAGTGGCTTAAAATTAAAAGGAAAAATATTAATAAATTTTGATAAAATTATTTTGCAGCTGGGAGTTACGAGTTTCGGTAAACGTAACTGGAAAGCTTGACTTCGTAAGACAGGTAAGGAGGAAGTGTGTGAGTTGTAGTGACATAATGAATTGCATGTTTTCTTGAGCTAAATTTTATGAGAATATTGGAAGCATGATTTGGTTTGAAAACATGCAAAATTGTGGTTGATAAGCTGGTTTATATACTGTGAATTGTGTGAAGGAAGTTAGGAATCCGCAGCTGTTATGCTGTTGAAAAATTTCCAAAAGTATTCTAAAATATTATAAAATATTTTAGATGCATGAAATGATTTAAATGGAAAATTTTGAATATAATTTCCACCAATTTTTCATAAATTGGAAATTATGAGAAAATTATTAAATTAAACATTTATGTTTTATATTTTCATTAAAGTGAGAAATTAATTATGTTTTATATGATATTAAATATTCAAAATGAATATTTATTGTGTTCTTACTTAATACATGAATATTTATCGACTGATTTACAGTATGTGAAAATGAGAAATAAATACCTTTTTGGAAATAATTACTTAAATAAATGATTTAATTCATGAGATTTCCTTAAAGGTATTTTTATGGGAAAAGAAATGATTTTATACCTTTATGGAACTAAATCTTGATCTTATTTATTTTATAAATTCCATAAAGGTGATGACATATGAAAATGTGAGAGCCATATGGATAAACATGAAATATTTCAAATTATTTTGAATAAGATCCATAAAGGCTGTGGTACGGTTTTTATACTGTTTTGAGACTTAGGCCCCGAGATTCATGCTTACTATTTTACTGTTACTGTGAAATCCCCAATTTCATGTAAAGTCCTCTTATTTGTAAAGTACTATAGGCAGAAATGATTTAAATGAATATGAGAATTAATGTACAAATGGTGTAAGGAACCTAGAAGAAGGAATGAAATGGATAGTCAATGGTTAATGAATTTAATGTTGACATTAGAAAAATACTAGAGAATGATAAAAGAAGAATAAATATCATATTTTCATAATTAAATGATATGTGTGGCTGATATGAGGAAGGAAAAGAAGAAGAAGAATTAATTGGTGGTCAAATGAGTCAATTGAGTCAAAGGGATGTTAGTGGCTGAGATAAATGATAAGATGAACATGCATTTAATGCAATTTTACAAAGTCATCATCTTCATCTCATCACCCCTACGCCAGCTTCCTTCCAGCGCTTCTTCCTCTCGTTTCCTCTCCAAATTCCTCTAAGTGTTCATTTTTCTGACCTTGACAAACCACCATTTCCTGTCATCAAATCGCTAAGTTTCCTTAACGAAAAACGTTCCTTATCAATAGCTCTGCTCATACCTGTAAGATGAAAGGCTGAAACAAAGTCTTTGAGGAGATCAGAAATCCTGTAAATTTGGCTATTGACAAAGGTAAGAAAAGAAATTGATTCATTTGATTTCATCCATAAATTGGAGT
This sequence comes from Heritiera littoralis, assembly GCA_031772115.1. NCBI lineage: Eukaryota > Viridiplantae > Streptophyta > Magnoliopsida > Malvales > Malvaceae > Heritiera > Heritiera littoralis. Next base: position 4,055,152 of record JAPDPK010000009.1, on the reverse strand, counting down.
CATGTGATGTTGGTATAGTATACTTATGGTGTTGAAATGAAAGAAAGTTAAAGGTTTCAATTTATATGAATTATGCAGTTTTGAAGAAGTGAAGGAAAGAATCGGTGCAACCAAGGGATTTCGTATTATTTGGCTATTTGAGGTAAGGAATATATGTAACGGACGTAGGGTGACTATGTCCGCATGTTTTAAATGTTTTGGGATGAAACAAAAGCTGGTGTAAGTGCAGGAAATGTAAAATTCACGGTTTTCGCCCAGTTACGATTTGGCTCGGGGCAGCCGACTGCCCTAAATAGCAGCCGATTGCTTAGAGACAGTCGTGACGTAACTTTTTCCGAAACCGACTTAGAGCAGCTGACTGCCCTATATAGCAGTCGACTGCCATTTTTCCAGAAGCTTTCTTTGCAAACCAGTCGACCGCTAAAGAGCCAGTCGACTGCATTTTTTCGAGAAGCATTCTGTTTGCGGGCCAGTCGACTGCCCCATTTTAGCAGTCAACTGCCCTACTTGCATCCGGAAATTAAATATTTTAAATGCAAAAAGAAAATAAAATTTATTGAATATTTTTATACTAGAGTAGTCGACTGCCCTAAAAGAGCAGTCAACTGCCCCCTTTGAAAAATAATAATTTTTAATTTATTTATATAAATGTATTTGGATTATCATTAAAGTATATAAGAACGGTTATAAATATCCATGGTTTTACAATAATGAGTTTTACTACTCAATATTTTGAGATTAACGACTCCATTGGTGATCATGCATATTATTTGCTTATTTGTATTTGGCTGGGGGACTCTAGTCAAGCCCTCAATACCACGGGTGTCACCTGACTAGTGCACATTGTGGAATATTGACAATGGCCATTAGTCCTTTATATGTGTTTGGCTTAAGGGAGGATCCCTGGCCCATACGTGGGTACGCCACTTTATTTGGTGCATGATTCTATTGGATGTTGACGGTCTCCCCCTATTTGAAGACTATTTATATATGTAATTTCGAGTTATTTGACATATATATGTGAAAGTATTTGAGTTATTTGAATACGTGCAAGTGACTTCATATGATTTTGTCATGTGTTATATGGTATTTGATGAACTTATATTTTATATGTTTTTACAAGAATAATACATGACATTATAGAGCTAAGCAGGAAAACTGCATATAGTGGCATAGTACACTCTTTTATGTATATTTCTTACTGAGCGTAAACTCATTCCTTTACAATATTTTTCATCCAGATTATTTGCAGTGAAGTCTGCTCTTGGTAGAGGAGCATATATTTGGACTATACGATATTCCTTCGAGGCTAACTTCCAATCCCTTGAAGGTAGATACATTTTGATTATGTAATTCAGACTATAGTATAGTGATGTATATTAGACACATTGGGGATGTAAATTGTTAAAGAGATTAGTATGTAATTTATATTAGAGTTTTAGATTTATGTGAAAGACGATCCTGTATGTGTATGAGAAATATATCATCATGGAAACAATATAGTGTTAGCTATATTAAAGAAGAAGGATGCACCATTGAACAGCCTAACCAAAACTATGGGAAAAAAATTAGTTGGTATTTGGGAGTGACAAGGATGTAACAAATTGGTATCAGAGTAAGGTTAGTCTGACGTTTGATGGTGTCATTAGGCTAGAAATAGTGTACATCCCCATGTACTGTACTTGTCTGAATACATATATGTGGTTGAATTGCTGAAAGTGTACTAAACGCTTGACCTTGTGGTGATATTGGCAGAATGAGCACTCGTAGAAGGGGTACTGGTAGAGGAAGAGGACGAGGCAGAGTAGAACTGTCCCCAACACAGTCTCCTCCTCCATCTCCATCGGGTAGCCTGAATGCTCGACTGTCGAGAGTGGAGAGAAGTATTGAGACTATGGCCACTCTATTTAATCAGTTCATGTCTAATTTTCCAAATGTGACCACTAATGCCTCAACAGCACCTCCTATTCCATCTGGAAATGCTCCTCCTACACCTTCTATTCCCCCAGTGCAGCCTCCACTGGTTCAGCCTGAGTTGCCCCCACCAGCTCAAGCTACTGAAAGACGAGATCCGAAGGCCTATTGCAATGTGGTCTTAATTAAAGAATTTAAGAAGCTGGATCTGCCTAAGTTTAAGGGCGATAGAGATCCGTTGACCGCCGAGAACTGGGTGAAGGCAGTCACTAAATCTTTTGAGTACATGACCTGTTCTGAGAAAGAGAAAGTGAGTTTGGCAGCTTATTTTTTAGTAGACGATGCCAAGCATTGGTGGCAGTCTACTCGGGTCATTTTGGAGACTCAACATACTGAGGTTACGTTGGATAGATTTTTAGAGGCCTTTAATGAACAGTACATCCCACGCACTGAACAGACCAGGTTGAAGATCGAGTTTTTGAGCTTGACTCAGGGGACTATGACGGTTAATCAATATGAGTCGAAGTTCATTTCTTTAAACAGATTTGACCCTGAAGTCCTAAGGAGTGAAGGACATAAGATCTACCGATTCATAGAGGGATTGAGGTCTCTTATCAGATCGAAGTTATATCCTATGGATATTACTACTTATAATGAGACAGTCCGTAAGGCTTAATTGTGTGAGCAGGACTATAATTTTCACCATGCTGATTTCCGAACCAAGGGTAAAGGCAAAGAATCGATCAAGCGGGAGTCAGATGAAAGAGCCTCTAGTGACAGATATCCATTTAGGAAAAGTAGACCATATGAAAGAGCTTCGGCAGGTAAGAAAATAAATTTTAAGGGACTGACATGTATCTTAGTTTAATGGTTATATGGAAATATACTAAATTTTGAAGTTTTATGATAATTATGGTACAGGGACTCCTAGATCTACCGGGATTAAGATAAATGATGAAAGATCCCGATATTCAGCTGGCAGTACCGCGAGCTCACCGAAGAGTGTGACGCAAAAATGCGAGCATTGTGGGAGATTCCATGGGTCACAGCCATGTCGTATGGCGAGTGGGGCTTGTTTTTGGTGTGGCGAGAGGGGACACATGATTAAAGATTGTCCCAAGATTTCTAAAAGAGTGTCTGAAGAATCAGAAAGTGTGATAACCGTAAATTTTTCAATTATTGGAAATAATAAATATTGAAAATAAATATTAAAGAAAATAGATAAGAGGAAATAAATAAATTAAAGTAAATAAAGAAAATTTATTTACGAGATGGGAATGTAGTTGAAATTCCCGAAATTAAGAAAAGTGAGGAAATTAAATGAAAATAAATAATAATAATAATAATAATAATAAAGTCGGAGTTATTGAAAATAAGAAAAGGAGGAATTTAAACTGGATTAATGGAAATCCAAAATTAATAAAATAAAAATGCGTATATTATATATTTATATAATTAAATTATATAAATATATTTACACATGTTTTTATATAAATACATATGTATGTATATGAATGTTAGTATATATTATGAAATAAAATATATACTATTTTGTCTTAAATAAATACATGTGTATATTAGAAAATGTATTTATATAATTATAAATATATATGTACAGATATATATATGAAATCTATTTATATTATAATTTTAAATAAAAGTATATGAATATATAAGAAAAGTAAATGTGGTTATATATAAAAGTTTATATGTATAAATATTTTATTATAGCATTTATATAATTTGTATACACATATGTTATTTAACTTTAAGTATATAAATATACATATATATATATATATATACTAGATATACATTTTTGTAATACTTAATATACATATATGTATATGTGTGTATCTCTTTAAATATATATATAGTACAATACTATATAAATAAGCAAATATTATTATATTTAAATTGTATAACATAAATATAAAGTAGATATATCGTTATATTATATCTATATAAATATTTATACTATGTATGAATTAATATATGTGTAGTATATAATATATAGTATATGTATAAAGTATAAAATATATTGTATAGTATATAGTAGGTGATAGACTAAAAATGGAAAGGGAAATAAACCAAAAAGGAAACAAAACAGAAAAATAAAAGAGGAGAAAAAACGGGAAGGAACCGAACCTCCCCAGCCACAGAGAGCCGACGACGGCGGAGCCGCCACCGCCGGCGAGGGAAAAGGAAGGGAATGCGTCACCGGCCAAGGAAGAAGGCAGGGAAACCACCGGCGACGGAAGGAAGAAGGAAAACAGAAGCGAAATCACGGCGGAAGCCGAGAAGAGGAGAAATCAGATCCGGCCGCCGCCATCACAGCCGAAGCATAGACGGAAGAAGACGAAGCCGATGGAAGCCACCGGAGACGCAATGGACGGCGGAGGAACGCCGGCGAAGAGGAAGAAGAAACCGAGGCAAAACCGCCTCGATCCGCCACCGTGCCGCCGATCCAGGGCAAACGGAAGGCACCGGCAAGTTCGTCGTGTAGCAGGCCAGCTGAGGGACGCCTGAACCGCCAGAGAACCCGCCGCCAGCGAGGAACCGGCGAGGAAAGGAGCTGGACCGATCTGAACCGGTCTGACCGGGAAAGGAAGAAGAAAAAAGAAAAGAAAAAGAAAAGAAAAAGGAAAAAGAAAAAGAAAAAGAAAAAGAAAAGAAAGAAAGAAAAGAAAAAGAGGAAAAAGGAAGAAAAAGGAAGAAAAAGAGGAAAAAGGAGAATTTCGGGAATTCGGAAAATTCCCGAAAATTCGACAACCCGGACATTTACGAAAATTCGGTAAGAAATTCCCCGAAAATTTAAATTCAGAAAAATTAAATAAATTATGAAAAAAATTCTAAAAATCCGTTATATCACACACATCATATGTCATGTGCACAAGATCTATTTCATCCTTCGACATTTGTCGCATCCCCATCAGAACTTAGACCTTTACTAACACATCAGAACACGTGCAGCACTTAGTTCCCAAAGGATTCTAGAGGTGGCTCACACGGTAAAGTCATCGAGTCTCTGCTCGGTTTGGCCTTTACTAATACATCAGAACACGTGCAGCACTTAGTTCCCGAAGGATTCTAGAGGTGGCTCACACGGTAAAGTCATCGAGTCTCTGCTCGGCTTGGCCTTTACTAATACATCAGAACACGTGCAGCACTTAGTTCCCAAAGGATTCTAGAGGTGGCTCACACGGTAAAGTCATCGAGTCTCTGCTCGGTTTGGCCTTTACTAATACATCAGAACACGTGCAGCACTTAGTTCCCGAAGGATTCTAGAGGTGGCTCACACGGTAAAGTCATCGAGTCTCTGCTCGATTTGGCCTTTACGCCATATGTACTTTCCACTGTCTTATCAGATCTCATGTAGTACTTATGATCTCATATTCCATTTAAGACCATAGAAAGAATATTAGAATTATCATTTCTTCCTTTTTGAAAACATATTACATGTTTGTATCTCATGTCTTATGAGAATCATCTCACAGTATTATAATCAGTACCTAAATGAGCATTTTGTAAAAATTGCTATAATTCAATTGATTCTCTTATCATATTATATAAAACATGTTCTTTTGATATGTCACCCATCATGTATCACATTTTCCGGTTGGCATATTCCATCTTATGTAAAATACTTTCCTTTTTAACATATCACCAATCATTTATGGAGTCTAAGATAGACATCAATCTTATCATACTGTAAACCTCGGAGGGTAAGAGAACACGCCGGTCAAATCTATACCCATAACCTATATTGTCCTCGGTGGATCACTGATTTAGGCGTTGACCGGGACTAAACAGGTCACATATCATGCATCAGCATGATAGGAATGCCAACCAGTCTCAAAACCGTAATTTCATCATAAAATAAACTTATATGGAATTTATATAAATATAAAATTCCATAATTTAAAACCATAAGGTTTAAAATCCTTTAGTGAATATTTATAAAAATATTCATAAGAATATTCACTATATTTCACTTCATCTTTCATCTAGTAATTCGTGTAATTTATCTATTCCGAGGATTTTCGATAATTTCATTATCATCATTCTCGAATACATGAATATTCTAAAGTTCCATCTCATTATATTCATGTTTTATGAAATTTAGAAATTTCCTCATGTTTCGTGATTTACTATCGAAATTCGGAAATAAAATCATTTAATATGATTTTATAAAGTTTTTCTAAAATTTTCGGCAGCATAACGGCTGCCGATTTACTAACCTCCTGCACGGAAAAATACAGTTTAAAATCTTTCAGCCAGTACTTCTTCCCAAATTATTTTCAGCAAATCATGCATCATAATAATTTTCATAAAATAATTGCATAAAATATTTCAATTTAAAATATGCAGACTGAGTATCCTTACAGTGCTGCACATGCATCCCTTACCTTTTTCCGGGTCGGCGAATTCTGCTTATCGATTGCGCCCGCACTCCATTTCTCCCGATTCCTTATCTCGATTGCTGAAAATAATTTCTAGAATTAAAATTCTAATTTTTAGAATTTTTTTCATAATTTATTTAATTTTTCTGAATTTAAATTTTCGGGGAATTTCTTACCGAATTTTCGTAAATGTCCGGGTTGTCGAATTTCCGGAAATTTTCCGAATTCCTGAAATTCTCCTTTTTCCTCTTTTTCTTCCTTTTTTCCTCTTTTTCTTTTCTTTCTTTCTTTTCTTTTTCTTTTTCTTTTTCTTTTTCCTTTTTCTTTTCTTTTTCTTTTCTTTTTTCTTCTTCCTTTCCCGATCAGACCGGTTCAGACCGGTCCAGCTCCTTTCCTCGCCGGTTCCTCGCTGGTGGCGGGTTCTCTGGCGGTTCAGGCGTCCCTCAGCTGGCCGGCTACACGACGAACTTGCCGGTGCCTTCCGTTTGCCCTGGATCGGCGGCATGGTGGCGGATCGAGGCGGTTTTGCCTCGGTTTCTTCTTCCTCTTCGCCGGCGTTCCTCCGCCGTCCATTGCGTCTCCGGTGGCTTCCATCGGCTTCGTCTTCTTCCGTCTATGCTTCGGCTGTGATGGCGGCGGCCGGATCTGATTTCTCCTCTTCTCGGCTTCCGCCGTGATTTCGCTTCTGTTTTCCTTCTTCCTTCCGTCGCCGGTGGTTTCCCTGCCTTCTTCCTTGGCCGGTGACGCATCCCCTTCCTTTTCCCTCGCCGGCGGTGGCGGCTCCGCCGCCGTCGGCTCTCTGTGGCTGGGGAGGTTCGGTTCCTTCCCGTTTTTTCTCCTCTTTTATTTTTCTGTTTTGTTTCCTTTTTGGTTTATTTCCCTTTCCATTTTTAGTCTATCACCTACTATATACTATATACAATATATTTTATACTTTATACATATACTATATATTATATACTACACATATATTAATTCATACATAGTATAAATATTTATATAGATATAATATAACGATATATCTACTTTATATTTATGTTATACAATTTAAATATAATAATATTTGCTTATTTATATAGTATTGTACTATATATATATTTAAAGAGATACACACATATACATATATGTATATTAAGTATTACAAAAATGTATATCTAGTGTATATATATATATATATGTATATTTATATACTTAAAGTTAAATAACATATGTGTATACAAATTATATAAATGCTATAATAAAATATTTATACATATAAACTTTTATATATAACCACATTTACTTTTCTTATATATTCATATACTTTTATTTAAAATTATAATATAAATATATTTCATATATATATATATCTGTACATATATATTTATAATTATATAAATACATTTTCTAATATACACATGTATTTATTTAAGACAAAATAGTATATATTTTATTTCATAATATATAATATACGCATTTTTATTTTATTAATTTTGGATTTCCATTAATCCAGTTTAAATTCCTCCTTTTCTTATTTTCAATAACTTCGACTTTATTATTATTATTATTATTTTTTATTTTCATTTAATTTCCTCACTTTTCTTAATTTCGGGAATTTCAACTACATTCCCATCTCGTAAATAAATTTTATTTATTTACTTTAATTTATTTATTTCCTCTTATCTATTTTCTTTAATATTTATTTTCAATATTTATTATTTCCAATAATTGAAAAATTTACGGTTATCACATCCTCCACACCTTAAGAAATTCGGTCCTCCGAATTTAACTTAAGTCCAAAGGTGGTACATGCCATATACTTATGGCTTCTGACTTTTAGTTCATCCTCCAAATAATACTGCCAGTACACTCTCAGTATCAATAGTACTTTAGACCACTACATGCTGTCTTTCATCATATATGTCTATGCTCATGTAATTTCATTTGCGCAAATCCAGAGTTATTCACTTTACTCTTTTCATATAAGAGCCCATACTCAATCTTTTTCATATTACAGCCGATCTATGCTGTTTATCATCCATTCTTCTCACTTAGTGCCGAGTCGACAAAATATGGTACTATCATGTACTCATATAGATCAATTATATGTAAGTGTCCTAGTAGCTTTCACATCTCATGCACACGCTCTCTCAATAACATGGAGCGTTTACATCTCATGCTCATATATATAAATATATATCAGTATGGAGCGGTGCTATCAATACACTTGGGATCTTAAAGCCTTTTGCTATCTCTCGTTAGCATATGGCAACACAGAGACTCCCATCACATGTAAGGCTCACTGGAAACTGTACATACGCATTCACACCGTTTAACACTTATACTTCGACTAAGGCACTAGAGAATCTAAAAGTCTGATAATGGAAAATGATTCTATTTAGATCATCAGTCTTTAATCACTTCCATATCATCATTTCTCTTTTGGATTTATTGTCCACAATGTTCATTTTCACACTTATTCCATCAATGCTGCATCTCATTTGCCGATTTTACTATTAATCATCTCTTACAGTAATTAAATCATGAGACAATCATTTTCTCTCCATGTCTCTTTTCATGTAGTACGGTCATTACATCTCTTACTCTTATGGTATATTCAATATCATTTAAATTTTAGAATATACCTGAGAATATACTCTTTTCATAATTTAGATTCCGTGATTGAATCCTCGAATTATCCATTTAAGCACCACATTATTTATACAATTCCACCATCTCTATCATTTCGAGGTGGTTATATGTACAAACATTTCTTATTTATATACTGGCAGTAAACATATCAATTATCTTACTCCTTGGAGTATCATTACTTTCACTTATCAGTTCTGGCTTTGATTTTACATCTTGCCATAGTTATGTGATAACCAACACCATTCACTTTCAGTCTTAACTGCGGGAACTGTTTCATATTAATGTTCCCTTCTCGTCATGCAATTTATTTCCTTATCTCACTTTCATTTTCGTTTTCATATTTTTACTCTCATTCCCCTTTTTTTTTGTCGGTTTTCTCGATTGGTATGGTACTATACAGCTAAGATCTTTTAAAATCTCGCATACCATATACTCTTTACACTTATCCATCTGCCGACTTTAATTTCTTTAATTAGATCTCGTCTATAGGGCAGCCAGTCTCATCACTCTTTTATAAGCTGGCAATAGTATTTAGCTAGACTCATTACTTTCGTATCTCAATCATTATCTTTATATCATAGACAGGTTCACGGTCATCCTGTCATCTCGAGATCATATATCTCAAGAGGAGATACTGTCTAGCCAAATTTCTTAGTTGTTAATCTTAGCACAATTCCACAGCCTTTAAGAGTTTAAGGATTATATCACAATGTTGCTCATGTTCCATTTATACTTTAGACTCTATCAGTACTTTAGCAATTTTCTCTTGTAAGGATGCCTCATTCTTTAGGCTTATATACTTTACAAGGCAACTCATTACCCTTGTAACTTCAATAGGAACTTGTAAAATTCACTCCGAGTTCGAATTATTATCTTATGGACATCAATCTTCAATCTTTTATCTAATGACGCTTTATACTGAGGCTAGTCTTATTAGTTCCTCACATATCTCAAATCAGATCAAGAAAGCGTCTATTTTCATGTAGATGGATACTTGTTCTTCACCAAAACTTTTATCAATGGTAGGAAATTAATACATCATTTTTAATTCATCTACATCTCAATATCATTTGTATTTCTCTCATTTACACTTATACAGATAATTCCATTATTCTTAATTTTTCATTATCTGTATTTTCGCCATCCAGACCTCTACACGTGAATTTCATTATTCACACAATTTCCAGAGTTATTCTCTTAAGCTTTTCGGATTCTTTCTACATCCTCCGATATAAGCTTAGAATTTAACTTCATATTCAAAATCGAGTCAATGTTATATCGATTCCTCTAATTTATATAACTCTGGAAGTTCTATCGAAAATCAAATCTGATATTTTCTTTAATCATACATTTCTTATCATCTTGTGACCATCGTTCTTCAACTTTTCATCTGATTATGCCTTTTACAAAGATTGTTCTTATAAGCTCCTTATACGTCTCCGATTAAATCATATTTAAGGCATCACTTCCATATAATATTTATTTGTTCTTCATAAGAATTTTAGTGTATAACCAAAAATTTTAATACATCATTTAATTCATCCTCAAATCATATCATTTGTATTTCCTTCCTTTACATCGATACTTGTGAATTTCATCATCCATAATATTTCCAAAAATTATTTTCTTGAGCTTGTTGGATTTCTTCTATATTTTTCGATACAAGCTTAAGAATAAATTTCATATCCACAATCGAGTCAACATTCACCTGATTTCTCAATCTATGTTACTCTGGAATTTATCGGGATTCTGATCCGATAGTTTCTTTAACCACACTTCTTTTATCATTTTGGACCTTCATCATTATGTCCTATCATTTCACAGTGTATTCTCAAGGCAGAGACATTCAATGTTCAAATCATTTTGATACATACTCTACCTTGATTCCATTACTTAGTCATACTTTACAGCGTTATGAATCTCATTCTGGTAAGCTGTATCAAGTACAATGTTTATCAACACACTTTACAGCTACTCGTTTCAATTCAGTTATTCACTTTAAAACCATTTCCATTTACTAAATTCAGGCTTTGTTCCCTCGAGTATACTCTCCACAAGGTTTGAACCTTGGCACCCTTACGTACCTAGTTCCTTACACTCGTGTTATCACTAAGCTTCTTGTAAGAGTCCCGCCTGTTCGAATCGACCGTTGGCGAGCATTCCCTAGACGATTCCTTTCGCCCAGGTTTACCCTTACTAGTGAGTCGGCGATGACAAAGTTCGCTTATATCTCATAACACATAATCCACTACGGGTCGCCCATTATTGAGTCGCCCATCATAGTTCTGTCTCAAGGGTCCTGAAGAATTTAGGTTACCTGTCATCTTCTTTTTATCACTTCGCTATTCTTATAATTATTTTCTAACTTACAGTACTCCACACAGTACTTCATTCTGTAGCACATATTTCAAGATATGTCGGTTCTATATACGATTATCAGTTTGATACCTCAAAATAATAAAACGTATAGAACCATAAGTAACCACACCAGTATGTATTTCATTATCGATACTGTTCACCTCATCAGTCAATTCCTGTAATCATCTCACTCTTCATAGTATTCAACGATCCCGTTCAGCACACTCTTAATTTTTTTCGACCCTTACAGCCAATAACCGGGTCAATCATCTGATGACATTCCACTACACTCTTTGGATCGCATCATATAAGGCCCCGGCCCGTCCGCCGTCCGCCGTCCGCCTATACACGTTTTATTGTGATGCCTCGGATTTGCGGTCTCAAGCCGGAGGGGCCCGAGCCGCACCACTCATCCGTACTCATTTTATTATAAGGACCGGGAGTGCCTGGATCTCCGTTAACCAGGGATTTACCACCCCAGTATCTTACTCATACGTACTGTCTGCTCTGGGTTCTAGAGGTGGCCCCCGTCACACAGACGTGGCACTTAGTCCCTCACGGATTGTTTTATTGTAAAGCCCAGGATTTACCACTATGGCCCAAAGTCCACTCGTGGAGAGGCCCTGGCTGCCTCACTCAATCGTACAGTTATCCCCTATGGCCCATAATCCACTCGGGGTTTTTCTTTCGCGTCCGTAATCTAAGTGTTAGTGGAATCAGTAACAGGGATCGTTAGATTCATATGACATCTTCTATGCCATTAATAATTCCATTACTATCAATGGATTCCAATTCAGCTCGGTTTTAACACTATTCCGAACATCGCCCAATATAGGGGCATTTTCGTCATTTCGACATTTATTTCTATCTCCTCAATATACATTTAAATCAATGAACTGATTTTCTTTGTGTTGATAGTATCATTTCTGATACTTATACTAGCAATTTAGATCTCATTCGATTTCGATAGAGAAATTCACTAAAATCCATAATTGGATTATTTTGCTTGTAACTCAGCTTTATAACATTAATTTCTCTATCAAACCGATCAATTCCAACTTCTGGTGATCTATTTTGACTCCCGATAAAATTTTGGGGGTAGAGGTATTTTGGTCATTTTTGAAATTTTCTCTCTCTTTAAATTACCCTCAATCGGTGATCTTAAAGTCTATTTAATGATGATATTTTATTCCCCAATTTTATACCATCACTTTCAGGTCTCAGTTCGATTCGGACAAAAAAGTACTGGTGGGGCCCTCACCGAGTCCATTTCTGTTCCTTACCGAACAGGCCTTCATATAGATTAGAAGAATCACCAATTTTTCGGTAATTTCCGAGCCTATTTTCTTCTTTAACATTCTCAATTTATACTTTCTCACTCCCTTTAAATCATTTTACTCCATTACAATCATTTATTTTCTCTATGTATTCAGACGACACAGTACTACCGGGGATGTTTAACTCTTTTCCTTCCAAAAGTATCCACAGACATCAGGCCAACCATTGCTCTGATACCACTAAATCTGTCACGACCCGTGACCACATTTCTTACCCTTCTTATACACATCTTAACCGGTTGGGCTGTCTGTGATACTTTACTTATACTGACTGTTAAACAATTTTACAATGTATTGTTTATATTATACACACCCCCTATCGTAATTTATCAGATAAGTAGTACTGTTGACATGTCTAAATACAGAGAATAAATGATCATACCTCAAATGAACAGTCGGTCTGACACATTGTCCTTCGTGTACAACCAGGATCCACAATCCACTGAACTCCCATTCATCAAAACCTGAAATGTTGAAAATTAAGGGGTGAGCAAAACCAGGCTCAGTAAGAGAATTATATGCCTCACTTGATACTCAGCTTCCTATATGCTGAAAATCTTTTTCATTTTTCCTATGGGCTCTAGGCTCGCATGTAGGAAAGATACTACAGTCGGCTAGGAATCTGAATGGAGTAAGGTAGGTATTTTAGAATACCCTACTTGTTACGGAACCTAGAAGCAACTGTAGAGAAAATTTTTTTCTTTTTGTTTTGAATTAATAAATCCTTTTCCTTTTCAATCTTTCATAACCTTTTTCATATTCTTTTCAAAATAATGCTTCTACGAAATAAAGCCTTTAAATAGAATAATTAATATCCGTATGATCCTTGAAAAGAATATTAGTTAAATCATCATTTTATTTCTTTAAAATTCATTTCGTGTTTTAATGTACTCTCTTAATTAGTACCGTCCTTTAAAAAGCAAAATAAGCTATTAAAGTCTATTCCATTCTTAAGTTCACAAGGCATCATTCTTTTTATCAGTATGATTAAGTGTGAACGAGACGAACATTCAAGTAGCACATGCTTGAGTGGCATATATAAACAATACATTGTAAAATTGTTTAACAGTCAGTACAAGTAAAGTATCACAGACAGCCCAACCGGTTAAGATGTGTATAAGAAGGGTAAGAAATGTGGTCACGGGTCGTGACAGAAAGGACCACCCAACCACAGCCTAAGGCCACAGCTGCTGAGAAGGGAAAGAAAGCTGTGACTCAAGGACAAGTATTTGCTATAGACGAGGAGTCTGCCGATGCTTCGTCCAAGATGATTAAGGGTAAGATTTACCTCTTTGATATAAGTGTTACTGCTTTATTTGATCCAGGCTCTACGCACTCCTTTGTTTCTCCCATAATTGCTACAAGATTACCTGTTGAACCTGAGCCTTTAGGACATTTGTTACAAATAAGTACACCATTTAGAGAATCCCAGATGACAGACATAGTGTATCGTAGTTGCAAGCTACGGGTAGGAGAGAGAGAATCGATAGCTGACCTAATCCTACTGAAAATGTATGGATTTGATGTCATATTAGGAATGGATTGGTTAGCTAAGAATCATGTGATATTGGATTGTTATGCTAAAGGTGTGATCTTTTCTTCTCCCGTTAGCTATGTTGTAAATTTTGCAAATTTTTAATACAAAAGTATGTTTATTAATTTATTTATTCGTAAATGAAATTAATAGAGAATATATTTTTTATGTGAAGGATTTATAGCGTATGTGGTGGATGTAGAAAGGGAACGTCCCGAACTTCATGAAATTCCGATAGCCAATGAGTTTCCATGTGTGTTTCCGGACGATCTTCCAGGACTTCCTCCGGATAGGGAAATCGAGTTTACTATTGATTTGGTGCCAGGGACTGAGCCCATTTCGAGACCACCCTATCGGATGGCCTTAGTGGAATTGGAAGAACTTAAGAAACAGCTTCAGGAGTTACTAGATAAGGGGTTTATACGGCCAAGTGTATCCCCATGGGGTGCTCCTGTGCTATTTGTCCGGAAGAAGGATGGCAGCTTGAGGCTTTGTATTGATTATCGATGGTTGAATAAGGTGACAATCAAGAACAAGTACCCTCTTCCTAGGATTGATGATCTCTTTGATCAGCTTCGAGGTACACAGGTCTTCTCCAAGATAGACTTGAGATCGGGATATCATCAATTGAAGATCCGGAGTAAAGATATCCCTAAGATTGCATTCAGGACACTGTATGGTCACTATGAATTTCTAGTGATGCTGTTTGGTTTAACCAATGCACCCGCGGCTTTTATGAACTTGATGAATGATGTGTTCAAACAGTATTTGGACCAGTTTGTCATTGTTTTCATCGATGACATATTGGTGTATTCGAGATCCTGGGAAGAGCATGAGCAGCATTTGAGGATAGTTCTACAAACCCTCAAGGATCGGGGATTATATGCCAAGTTAAGTAAGTGTGAGTTTTGGCTAGATCAAATCTCCTTTTTGGGTCACATAATCAATAAAGATGGAGTTTCGGTCAATCCATCGAAGATTGAAGCTGTGGTGCAATGGGAGAGACCGAAAACAGTGACGGAGATTAGGAGTTTCGTGGGTCTAGCCGGCTATTATCGACGATCTGTAGAGGGTTTTTCGAGGTTAGCTGCTCCCTTGACGCGCTTAACGCGCAAAGAGGTGAAGTTTGAATGGATTGATGCCTGCGAGCGCAGTTTCCACGAGTTTAAGCGCAGGTTAACTACTGCACCAATTCTCACCATTCCTAGTGGTTCTGGAGGATTTTCCGTATATAGTGATGCCTCTGCACAAGGTCTAGGTTGTGTGCTAATGCAACATGGTAAGGTAGTTGCATATGGTTCTCGTCAATTAAAGGACCATGAGAAGAACTACCCGACTCATGATTTGGAGTTAGCGGCAGTGGTGTTTGCTCTAAAGATTTGGAGGCATTACTTGTATGGTGAGAAATTTCAGATTTTTACGGATCATAAAAGTTTGAAGTACTTGTTCTCTCAGAGGGAATTGAATATGAGACAGAGGAGATGGCTCGAGCTTCTGAAGGATTATGATTGTGAGATCCTATACCACCCAGGAAAAGCCAATGTGGTGGCAGATGCTCTAAGCAGGAAGCATATGGGGATAGTATCATACATGATGGTAAGAGAATACGAGCTATTTGAGCAGTTTGCAAGCCTTAATCTCAATGTTGTGCCTTATGAGCATTTTGGAATGATAGCTAGTTTAATGATTGAGCCGGAGTTGATGGGTAGAATTCGGATTGCTCAAAGGGAAGATGATCAATGTATGGAGGCCATGAATCAGATTCAATCAGGTATGCCATTGGAATTTAGCATTGATAGTAATGGACTCTTGAGGTTTAATAATTGTATATGTGTTCCTAAGGATAAGGAGTTGAAGAAGTTAATTTTGACTGAAGCACACTCCACTAAGTATACTTTGCATCCGGGAAATACGAAGATGTATCATAATCTTCGCAAGGTGTATTGGTGGACTGGCATGAAAAGAGACATAGCAAAGTTTGTGGCAAAGTGTCTCACGTGCCAGCAGGTTAAGGTAGAGCACCAAAGACCAGCAGGTTTACTACATCCTCTACCTATGTGGAAGTGGGAGCACATTACGATGGATTTTGTCATGGGACTACCCCGAACAAGGAGGAATCATGATGGTATTTGGGTCATTGTGGATCGGTTAACTAAGTCAGCTCACTTCCTGCCTATGAAATCTACAGATACACTTAGTGCTTTGGCAGATTTGTATGTGAAAGAAGTTGTCAGACTACATGGAGTTCCAGTGAGCATTACATCTGACAGAGATTCCAGGTTCACTTCTCATTTCTGGGAACATTTCCAAGAGGCCATAGGATCTCAGTTAAATTTTAGCACGGCTTTTTATCCACAGCCTGATGGTCAGTCCGAGCGCACCATTCAGACGCTCGAGGATATGTTGAGAGCTTGTGCTTTGGACTTTAAAGGCTCCTGGGATGATCATCTGCCATTGGCTGAGTTTGCATACAATAATAGTTACCATGCAAGTATCGGGATGGCACCATATGAAGCTCTATATGGTAGAAGATGTCGATCCCTGATTGGGTGGGAAGAAGTGGGCGAGCGTAAGTTATTAGCTCCAGACTTAGTCGAGCAGGCCTCTAAGGATGTTAAGTTAATTTGCCAAAGACTTAAGACAGCTCAGAGCCGACAAAAGAGTTACGCAGATGCTCGACGGAGACCACTCGAGTTTTTGGTCGGGGATTCGGTATTTTTGAAAGTTTCTCCATCCAAAGGTATCATGAGATTTGGCCGAAAAGGTAAACTTAGTCCTCGTTACATAGGGCCATTTGAAGTCCTAGATCGAGTCGAAGATGTTGCATATAGGTTGGCACTACCTCCGGAGCTATCGAAAGTACATAATGTTTTCCATGTGTCGATGCTTCGGAAGTATAATCCGGATCCATCTCATGTCATTGAATATGAGCCCGTAGAGATTCGGGAGGACATGAGTTATGTGGAGAAGCCAGTTCGGATTTTGGATAGAAAGGAGAAAGTGCTAAGGTCTAAGACGATTCCCCTAGTCAAAATTCTCTGGCAATACCATACCATGGAAGAAGCTACATGGGAGCTAAAGAGCTTAATGAAGGAAAGGTATCCGGAGCTATTTGAGTAGTAACCCGATTTAAATTTGGAGGACCAAATTTCTAAAGGTGGGGAGAATGTGAAAACCCCAATTTCATGTAAAGTCCTTTTATTTGTAAAGTACTATAGGCAAAAATGATTTAAATGAATATGAGAATTAATGTACAAATGGTGTAAGGAACCTAGAAGAAGGAATGAAATGGATAGTCAATGGTCAATGAATTTAATGTTGACATCAGAAAAATACTAGAGAATGATAAAAGAAGAATAAATATCATATTTTCATAATTAAATGATGTGTGGCTGATATGAGGAAGGAAAAGAAGAAGAAGAATTAATTGGTGGTCAAATGAGTCAAATGAGTCAAAGGGATGTTAGTGGCTGAGATAAATGATAAGATGAACATGCATTTAATGCAATTTTACAAAGTCATCATCTTCATCTCATCACCCCTACGCCAGCTTCCTTCCAACCCTTCTTCCTCTCGCTTCCTCTCCAAATTCCTCTTAAGTGTTCATTTTTCTGACCTTGACAAGCCACCATTTCCTGTCATCAAATCGCTAAGTTTCCTTAACGAAAAACGTTCCTTATCAATAGCTCTGCTCATACCTGTAAGATGAAAGGCTGAAACAAAGTCTTTGAGGAGATCAGAAATCCTGTAAATTTGGCTATTGACAAAGGTAAGAAAAGAAATTGATTCATTTGATTTCATCCATAAATTGGAGTCATGTGATGTTGGTATAGTATACTTATGGTGTTGAAATGAAAGAAAGTTAAAGGTTTCAATTTATATGAATTATGCAGTTTTGAAGAAGTGAAGGAAAGAATCGGTGCAACCAAGGGATTTCGTATTATTTGGCTATTTGAGGTAAAGAATATATGTAACGGACGTAGGGTGACTATGTCCGCATGTTTTAAATGTTTTGGGATGAAACAAAAGCTGGTGTAAGTGCAGGAAATGTAAAATTCACGGTTTTCGCCCAGTTACGATTTGGCTCGGGGCAGTCGACTGCCCTAAATAGCGGTCGACTGCTTAGAGACAGTCGTGACGTAACTTTTTCCGAAACCGACTTAGAGCAGCTGACTGCCCTATATAGCAGTCGACTGCCATTTTTCCAGAAGCTTTCTGTTTGCAAACCAGTCGACTGCTAAAGAGCCAGTCGACTGCATTTTTTCGAGAAGCATTCTGTTTGCGGGCCAGTCGACTGCCCCATTTTAGCAGTCAACTGCCCTACTTGCATCCGAAAATTAAATATTTTAAATGCAAAAAGAAAATAAAATTTATTGAATATTTTTATACTAGAGTAGTCGACTGTGTAACATCCAGAATTACGAAATTCGGACTAACTTTTTCCTTTTAATTACTATTAATTACTATCTTTCCCATCCAATTTGTCGGTATCAATTGCTTTGCATTTGGTGTCAGTGTAAGTTCATTTTACAATTTTCATTACAATTCATAAACATGCTTTAATTTAACATCACACTATTTACATCCCATCGTAAACACATCTACTGTGCATTTATAAATCCGAATATAAATATAAAATTCTAGACATATACCTGTTCACTTGATACCTTAAACTTCTAGTGAATTCTTCAACTAACTCGAAGGTAGCGGATATCTTGTACACTGATGGGCTATCTGGGATGGTGAGTAAGGGGGTGAGCTTTGGGAAAAGCCCAGTAAGAAACATATATAAAAGCGCGTATAAAATGCAGTTAAATAAAAATCACTTATTTTACTAATTAAGAGAAAAGCATGATAAATACAGGCTTAACATTTTATGCAATGCCATTTCAAATCATTAATCAATATAAAACAATTAATAATCCATGTGATGCTATTTCAAATCAATAATCCGTATAAAATATTTTATAATTTATGCAATGCACTTTTAAATCATTAATCAATATATAAGCCATTTATGTAGACGATGCTATAAAACAAATTTCAGTATGCAACTTCGGTAACAAGTTTAAATGTCAATATAAGCAAGATTTTCGTCTTATACAGTAAAGCAAATCATTTAAGTTTATCACCTTCGATCATTTGATTTCAAACCTTTCTTTCTTTCTGTCAAATCAGTAAATCAGTATTCAAATAATTCGGTATTCAAATCATTCGATATTCAAAGTATTTGGTATTCAAATCGTTTAGAAATCAATTCATTCAGTATTCAAAGTATTTGGTATTTATTGTGAGGGCCCGAAGTACCTTACGGGTCATTCATCACCTCACTCAATTCGGTATTCAAATCATTCAAGTACAATTCAGTGGAGACAGTCACATCTAATAGAATCATGCATAAAACAATATCGGTATCCCCGAAGGGACGATCGGTAACGAATGGCCATCGTCGGTCGGTCACAGTTCGCACTGGTCAGGTGCTAGCTGAGTAAATCTGTGGGTTTGACCATAATAATCCCACAGCCGGTAGTCAGTATGTCAGTAACCTGCGGACTTGATCAAGGTCTCGCAGTCAGTAATAGTATGCATGATCACTAAGGAACGACCGTCTCAAAACATTTCTTTAAATCATATAATTCAATGGTAGAAATCATTTTAAATAGCAATTAACGGTAGAAATCTTTTCAAATAGCAGTTTGCAGTAGAAATCATCTCATATAGCAATTTACAATATAACTCATTTCAAATAGCCATTATCTTCAATCAGTTCAAAATCATATAAAGAGTAATTATTGTAATTGAACAACAATAAAATTCATTTAAAACTCAATGCAAAACTTTAATTACACAGTAACATATATGAACATAAATGGTAAATCATGAGAAATTACATTTTATGTAATTTGAAACCTTTCATGTAAATCATTTCATGTCAATCAATTCATGTATATCGTTTCATGTAATTCGATTCATGTAATTCATTTCATGTAATGCAATTCAAGTAAAACATTTCATATAATTCAATACTTAGACTTGTAGGAATTAGATATGAATTCAAATCCTTATATTCGGGAAAATTGGGTGAGAACAATTAAAACGAGATTTCTGATAATTTTCAATTGCAAATAAAATATGTTATATGCAACTTCTATACATGTTCCTTACCTCTACTTCCGTGCAGTGTACAATCCACAGCTCCAATTATGCCTCTTTATTCTTCGTACTTCACACTGCACAACAATTCTAGATTAAATTCAAAATTCTGCATTATGATTCTAGTAAACATTCCATCAATTCTATTTTCTATTTATCATCCTCAACAATCTATTTATTTTATTTTTCTTTTCTTTTCCATTTTCCATTCTCCTCTGTTTTGGTTTCTTTTATTTCTTGGTTTCCTTTTCATCCCGGCAACTGCACATTTTCTTCTCATTTGCCGGCAGCTTCATTTTGCCTCTTTCTCATTGTTTTTCCTCAACCTAAATTATGGACATCTTATATTTCACCTAGGCTTTTCATCAAACAATCTAAAGTCATCAAATATCATCATTTTTGTTCAGCCAAAACCCAACAATCATCACCCCTGTTGACGCCATTTCAGGTTAGCAAAATTCATCATTGCAGCCATGATTAATTCACGTACCAAACAATTTCTTCCATCAATATTCTACAATTTCTATCCCAACAACATTAAAATGAACACTAGTTCACCTATTTTCCTATCATGATCGAACCTGTCCTGCTATTCTACACTTCCATTTAATTCAACCCAAGGTTTAAATCATGTTATCTATGCATAAACAAGTAGATACCATGATTGGGATGAAGCAAAACATCATTCAACCACCTTACCTTGTTCAACCGAGCATCGCGGCCCCAAAACCCATTTTATTTTCTTCACGTCAGCCCCTCCATTTTTGGATTCTGTCCACGCCGTTACAGCCAAAATCAATGTTTAAAATGAAGGACAAAGTTTGCTTGATGGTTCGGTAGAGGAAACGAGTGAATTTGCTAAGAAATATAGGTGAAACGTGAGGGACTTAAGAATTTTTCTGGGCAGAAACGAGCAGAAATTCAGGGGAGGAGAGTCGGTTTCTTGGCTAGTGAAAATGGTTGATTTTCAGCCTAATTTAGATCTTTTAATTTGCATATCATCCAATAGAAATTTGCCATGTGATATATTAATTTAATGTCCCTTGTCTTTTCTTTTTTTTCTGTTTTAAATTTGGCTGTGTAGTAAAGGAAAAATCAAACAAAGAATTCGATGCTGCAGTTTTTTTTTCTCTCTTTGTCGACTTGAAAATTTCAAGAAGACTCTCTTTTGTCTTCTTTACTTTTGTGTTGTTCCAATGGAAAATTGCCAGCTAATTCAATGTTTAAAATTTCTCTCCTTTTTCTTTTATTTATTTATTTATTAATATATATATATACACACACTTTAATTCAAAATAACATTTATTATTTATATATATATACTTTTATAGTTGTACATATATGTATATATATAATCACATATATATACACACATATTTTTTTTATACCTGAATTAAATTCCTAATTATTAAATTTTTAATTTATCGATTGATCAAATATTATAATCTCCAAATATTCCAATCCCTTAATAAACTTATTTATATTATTTCAACAAATCTATTAGCATCTGAAATTAAATTTACAGATACCTAACTCCAAAATAGGAGAATTCACGGTTATCACAGACTGCCCTAAAAGAGCAGTCAACTGCCCCCTTTGAAAAATAATAATTTTTAATTTATTTATGTAAATGTATTTGGATTATCATTAAAGTATATAAGAAGGGTTATGAATATCCATGGTTTTAGAAGAATGAGTTTTACTACTCAATATTTTGAGATTAACGACTCCATTGGTGATCATGCATATTATTTGCTTATTTGTATTTGGCTGGGGGACTCTAGTCAAGCCCTCAGTACCACGGGTGTCACCTGACTAGTGCACACTGTGGAATATTGACAATGGCCATTAGTCCTTTATATGTGTTTGGCTTAAGGGAGGATCCCTGGCCCATACGTGGGTACGCCACTTTATTTGGTGCATGATTCTATTGGTTGTTGACGGTCTCCCCCTATTTGAAGACTATTTGTATATGTAATTTCAAGTTATTTGACATATATATGTGAAAGTATTTGAGTTATTTGAATACGTGCAAGTGACTTCATATGATTTTGTCATGTGTTATATGGTATTTGATGAACTTATATGTTATATGTTTTTACAAGAATAATACATGACATTATAGAGCCAAGCATGAAAACTGCATATAGTGGCATAGTACGCTCTTTTATGTATATTTCTTACTGAGCGTAAACTCATTCCTTTACAATATTTTTCATTTAGATTATTTGCAGTGAAGTCTGCTCTTGGTAGAGGAGCATATATTTGGACTATACGATATTCCTTCGAGGCTAACTTCCAATCCCTTGAAGGTAGATACATTTTGATTATGTAATTCAGACTATAGTACAGTGATGTATATTAGACACATTGGGGATGTAAATTGTTAAAGAGATTAGTTTGTAATTTATATTAGAGTTTTAGACTTATGTGAAAGACGATCCTGTATGTGTATGAGAAATATATCATCATGGAAACAATATAGTGTTAGCTATATTAAAGAAGAAGGATGCACCGTTGAACAGCCTAACCAAAACTATGGGAAAGATAAAAATTAGTTGGTATTTGGGAGTGACGAGGATGTTACAGTTACTATCACGTGGCTGATTGACTCGCCAGTCATCAGCGATCCTGGATGTCACCTGGCAAGTGTACACTAAGGACCCCCTATAGATCATTGCCATAGATCTCACTGTATACTGTTACTGTGTCCTTTCGGGGATGATTACTTTGTCCTTTAGTGAACGATGATAGCATGATATGATATAGGGTGATGCTTAGTCTCAACTTACTAATTTTTGTGCCCCTTATCTTTGAACTCCTCAGATTGTTGCAAGGATTATTTGAGACCTTCCTCAGATAAATAGAGCTGCGAGTAAGCACATTGGGGCAAAGTGCGTTAAATTTTAAAGGTACCGTCACTTCTCTTATATATTCAGACACTTATGTATAGTACTACTTTATTGTAAAATAAAACAGGGGATGTAAAGTGTAAGGAATATTGAAGAATTTCATATTCCAAATTTATTAAATAAATAAATGTTTACCATTTATTACTGTTACTGTGCAAGTGCTAAAAGCATCACAGACAGCCTAACCATAAATTATGTATAAAATATGTTATTTACTGTAATGTGGATCGTTACATTACTAATACTGAATGGTTTATTAATGCTGAACGGTTTAACGATACTAATTTGTTTACTACACTATTTACTAATACTGAATGGTTTATTGATATTGAATGGTTTATTACATTGTATACTGAATTGTTTACTGAACCATTATTGGATTTTATATTGAACCGTTTACTGAATTGATTGACATAAAGTGTTTGGGAAATGCTAGGGGCAACTTGTCACGACACGAAGGCCGCTACGTTCACTTGATACTCATACTTTTCTTGGTCTACAAATTTATGGCCTAAATTTTTCCTTTTCATTTTATGGTTTGTATTCGGTGTCAGTGTAGTTACTATAATATCTAGGTGAACTATAGTCATTTCACTTAAATATTAAACTAGTGAGAAAACGGTTCTAAGTTACATCTCGACTTATTTAACAAAATATGTACTGTGCATCAAATAAAGTCTTACATATAAACAAGCATTTTATAAAGAGCGTATACCTCAAAGGCTAGTATCAAGCCTAGATATCATATCCAGAGGCTCGCTCAAAAGCCCTCATGGTAGAGTTTAACTCAATAATCTGAAAAGAGATGAAATTAATTAGGGTGAGCAAAACCATGGCTCAGTAAGATACTTGTTAAGATGATATTTTGTGAATTTTATATGTGCTAATATATTTTCTATATTGATGTTTTATGCCTAAAAGAGCTTACTAATGTTTATTTTATGTTTTAGGTATTAAATATCAAAGTTGGAATTAAAAGGAGCTAAAAGGAGCAAAGTGCAGTATTTTCTGTCCAGTTTAAAAGATTGACGTTTTTGACCAATTTAACGACCCGATCTCAAGAATTGACCTTCATGGAAGTTGTAGAGGACTTCTTAAGGTTTCTGGAATGTACAAGATCACAAAAATTGGAGTTCTTTTGATGGGTCAAACGTCTGGAAAAAATCAGTACAAAATTCTGGGCAGAAAAACGAGATTGAGAAGAAATTCCAACAAAGCAAGTTCGAGACCAGATTTTGTTGAGACAAGATAATTTATTAATTTTATTATGTCTTAGATCTGTAATTAATTAATAAAAATAGGCCTTAGGAATTTTACTTAGAAAATAATTGTAAAAGGATGATGAGATAAAGGTAAGAGTTTGACTAGTCAAATTACTTGTTTCCCAAGTAAACTCTTATCTTAATCCCACATTGCTTAGGAAAGTCTTTTAAACTCTTCCTTAGGCCTATATAAAGAGCACAAGGCTCTCATAAACAACATCCCCTCTTATCCCTCACATCCCCTCTTATCCCTCACAGCCCCTTACATCCCTATTCTCTCTTTTAGTCTTATAGGATTTCCTTTAGGGTTTTTAATAAAATTTTATTTTTTTCTTTTTTTTAATTGGTTGCTGATTTCTTTATTATTTTTAATTCTGATTTTGTTTTCTTTATTTAAATTAATATTGTTTGTGTGTTCTTGCTTGCTAGTTTATAATCTTTATTAGTAATTCTGATTTTATATTATTAAAGATTGCTTCTTTGATTGTTTCTTGCATGATATTTGTAATCTTTATAATATATAACTTGAAGTTTATATTCTTGAATATGAATAGTGAGTAGATTTTTTGTTCAGTTATGAGGTAAATTGTAGATTTTTTGTTCAGTTATGAGGTAAATTAATTGTTCTTGGAAAAAGTATGTTGTGAGATTTTAAACTTATAATATAATTGTTGATTAAGTATCCAAGATTCTCTGAGCACATTTGCATGATTGTTTGTTTGATTAGATAGGAGGCCTACTATTTAGTTAAATTAAATAATCTACAGCCAGATTAAAAACATAAGTCCGTAATAGCTTGTGAATTTAATCATTAGGGATCTAGGAGAATTAAGGTTTAAGTTAAATAAACCGCGCTGAGTGAGTTTGTTACTTAATGTTGACTCAAATCTTTCTAGATATTAATGCTGCTATTAAAACTTAAAATATAGCGCTGAGCATAGGTAAATTTTGATAGTTAGAGACTAATTAAGACGTTGAGCCCTTAATTAACAACACAGTAAGGAAAGATAGGTGTAATTGGACACTAGGGAATTACACTACGGTTGACTACTTAATTGACAATGATCTTAAATAATCAATGATCAGCATCATATCCCAAGAATAATTAATTACCTTGTAACTGAAGTTTTATGATATTTGATATTTTCTAATTTATTTACTTGTTTATTTTTCTGATTATTTTCTTAGTTATTATAGTTTAAATGAAACCCCTCCCCTAAATCTCTTTTCTCTCTCTAAATAATAGTTAGGTATTTAATTTAAATAATTAACTTGAATAAAACAATCTCTGTGGGATCGACCTTTGCTTGCGCTATCTATAGGTTTAAGTAAAGTAATTTATTATTGGTGCCTACGACACTACCAATACTAATATAAATGCAAGAGTAGAATTATACTGTCTTAACTGCCATGCAAAAAATTTGCAAGTTTGCAATTACAATTCACCATCTCAATCGACAACATCTCATACTTACACCAAGATCATGTCTTAAGGATTGTAAGTGATCGAGGGTTTTGGAGTACTAATGTAAGGAAATTTGAAGTACCTCTATCTCCATTCCCGACATCTATCCATCGTTCAAACCTCTAAACAAATCTATTAAATCATTACAACCTTCTTGTTCTTATACTACAATGTATCATACAACAATATATCCCGTATAACTTGAATATCATATACTATTAATTTATGCTCACATCAATCTCATAGTATATTATGTTCAATTGAGATATCATATCAAGTCACTTTACATTCAATAATTATACTCCTGTATTACATCAACTCATATCACTTTTCATGTGAGAAATCATGATCATGATAGTGTAAGGTCATAATTCTCTTCATATCAGTCTTATGTTCATGTACCGTATAATATCATGACATCATATAGTTAGAATGTTGTTATGTCATGACTCAGCATGCAAAACTTATGCAAGCCTTACTATGTTAGATTACTATCATTTCAAATCATGTTTCATGTACTTTTAGAGCATGCACAATTCTCTTTTTATATCATGTCAAATCAAAACATGTCTTTTCATATTGTTTTAAATCAAAACATGTACATTTCTCTTTTCATATCATGTCAATTCAAAACATGTCTTTTCATATCATTTCAAATCAAAACGTACACATTTCTCTTTTTATATCATGTCAATTCAAAACATGTCTTGTCATATCGTTTCAAATCAAACGTGCACATTTTTCTTTTCATATCATGTTAATTCAAAACATATCTTTTCATATCATTTCAAATTAAAATGTGTACATTTCTCTTTTCATATCATGTGTAATCAAGTACAATATCGAAACATACTTAATATACTGTGAAATCATATCAATTTAGAGTTCATATCAATTTAAAAGCATACTCTAAACTGCATATCATATCGGTTTGAGACTAGGTTAGATCCTTAATACTCTATCAATAAAGACTTAGGTCAGTGTAGCTAGAAGTGAAATCATATCATCGTCCCCTGGAAACCAACTAGGGTGCTATATATGGTCATAGACCTCATCTCTCTCAGCCCCACGGATCAAGTGTGACTGAGCCCTGTCCACGACTATTGTCGGACAAGCATCTCTGCCTAATGAGTAATCTCCAATTAGGCGGTTTCCACTATGCTTTATTGAATTTAATTCTTTTAGGGTGCCTACAGTCTCATAAAACATTTAAATCTTTAGCTTTTCTTGTCAAAGATCATGTAAAGCATATGGTATCATTATTTAAGAGGTTTTATATATAAAATATATATCTACCATATACTTTCCTTTCAAAACTAATCAATACTTTATAGTATTCATATAAACATTATTATAATGTTTCAAGTTATAACAAGGCATGCTTAAATGCGATGCAAATACAATCATGAGTTCAAAACAATGAACTATCATTTTTGTAAAATATATTATTTAGTTATAGTGTTAATTATAATCCAAATTCCTTATTTCCATCCTTTTGATTTCAATCGAATCATACCTCATAGGTAATTTCGATATTCACTGTGGTTCCTCGATATTCAATATCATTACGCAATAATTATCGACTATAAAAATCACTTGTACATTTCATCATTCAATACTAGGACCACCATTGTCAGTATGAGTCCTCTTAGTATCTCTGAATATTTAAATGTCACATTTTTATATAGCCATTAAGATACTAGAATTATGCAATTACCGATATCGTCACTCAAGACCTATTCCAGAGTCAACATTGAGGATATAAAATCACAAGATCAATAGTCGTCTATCAATCCATCTATGGTTTAACATATTGGCACTTGTTCATTATTCCGACTTGATGCCCAATTTCATCCACTATCACAAAATCAAATCACGGTTCTCAGATCAATTTTCATATGACCCGTATAATATAATACCATGCTAGAATTATCTATAAAGGTGTTATCGAATCAATCTTAGGTTAGCAGTTTACCCACTTAAGAGATTTGGCCAATTTCCACTATCAAACAGTGTTCAAAAACATTTTATATCAGAATATCGAACTTATACAATTGTCGATCTTGTTATTCAAGACCTATTCCAAAGTTATAACCGAAATCATATAATCACATGTTTGACACTCATTTATTTGAATCTATCAATGATTGGATCATATCGTAATTCGACCTCAATTTCAAGAAGATTATGTATGCACAAGTCATATATTTGTTATAATATCGATATCACAACTATCCATCATATACTGTGTTGATACTAATACCCCTACCACAAGTGTAGGTCTGCTTATTATCTCACGTATATTCGAAAATACGATGTAATATAATAAAATTATCTCAACATTGACCTCTTGCAATGTCCTTGTTATCACGTTCGAAACTACTCCAACATCAAGAAATCGAAATCAGTTAATTCTAAAATCAGCGCTACGTCAATAATTCCACAATTCAATCGTTCAACCATCTAAATTACAACCTCGATATTCTCTTCCAAGCTATATCATATAATCATTGTTACTTTTATCAATGATCTGACTAATCGATATTCCACCTCAATCTCAACTTAATAACCAATTCGTGATATTAAGATAAATCCATTTATCGATTCTATAAGGCTTACATCATGTAACTCATCATGTTATCATACTCAATCATTTACTTTCTCAACTATTCCAAAAATCAAGTTCTCTGTGTAACGACCCGTTACCACATTTTTAACCTTATTTTACACAATTCATCCGGTTGGGCTGTCTGTGATACTTCACTTTTACTAACTATTAAACAAATTTACATAACATTGTTTATATTACATACATCCCCTATCTTACTTAATAAGCAAGTAGTACTGCATACATGTCTAAATACAGAAAATAAATGATCATACCTCATATAAATCAGTCGGTCTGTCACATTGTCCTTTATGTGCAGCCGTAATCCACAACTATTGGATCTCACCATCATCAAAACCTGAAATGTTAAAATTGGGGAGTGAGCAAACCACGGCTCAGTAAGAGAGTTATATGTCACACTTGATATTCAGCTATCTATATGCTGAAAATAATTTTTTTTTTCATTTTCTTTAAAATCTTCCTAGCTGGCTCTAGGCACACATGTAGGAAGGATACTACAGTCGGCTAGTGATCCAGATAGAGTAAGGCAGGTATTTTGAAATACCTGACTTGTTCCGGAACCTAGAAGCAACTGTAGATAGTACTATTTTCGTTGTTTTCAAACGATATAATTTTCGTTTTTCCACAAAGTAAACCACTTATCTCTTTTCACTTTCAGTATACCTTAAAACACGTGACAGTTCAGTAATAAAACAGTGGTTTACTTCTCTTCTCTTCAGTACAGTAAAAACACGTGACAGTACAGTGATTTGTAAATATCCAATCATTTGATAATTACTTCTTCAATTATTTCTATCTTAGAAATAATTCTTATGTTATTCTTTTAGAATAAACATTTATTTCTCTTTTCAAATCAGTAACCGTATCGTACAGTTCAGTAAAACAGTATATTCAGTATTCAGTAAAACAGTATCTCGATACGGTTCGGTCAGTAACAATAAACAGTAGCTACCCATTTAGTAAATAGTATACGGTAGCTTTCAGTTCAGTAAACAGTAAATGGTAGCTTTCAGTTCAGTAAAACAGTAATCAATGGCTACCATTTCAGTAAACAGTTCAGTTCAGTAAACAGTGTTTTGGTACAATTTTTTATCAGTAAACAGTAATCAGTACAATAATTTAGCACAGTAAACAGTATAGTATAGTAAATAGGATTCCGTGAATCCTTTCAGTAAACAGTAATCAGTATGTGAGACTAGGCATCACCCTACAATTAAATCATGCTATCATCGTCCAATAATGGACCAGTAATCATCCCCAAAGGGACACAGTAAACAGTATGTATGCGATCTATGGCCATGATCTATATGGTGTCCTCGGTGTACACTTGCCAGGTGACATCTGGGACGCTGATGACTGGCAGGTCTATCAGCCACGTGACAGTAACAGTATAAGTGTGATGCATGAAACTCGGGGCCTAAGTCTCAAAACAGTATAAACCGTACCATAGCCTTTATGGATTTTAAACACGATAAATCAAATTATCCATAAGGCTCACATGTAAATATAATCACCTTTATGAAATTTATAAAATAAATACTATTTTTCAAATTATTTCATAAAAGTATATATCAGGTTTTCCATACGGTGAAAACAGTCTGCAAAATCATCACTGTAAAAATAGAAGGGCAAAACTGTCCTTTTCCACCGTAAAACACATATGCACGCTTTCCCGTGCCTTTTATCCAAAACATGGTTTTCAAAGAAATCGGGATTCAAATCAAATGTTTTCATAATTTATGTAAAAATAAATTATTTACTTTCCAAATTCAAAATCCCTTAACCATGTTTTCTTCTAGAAACACGTGTAGAGACCTTTTGTCTCGAAATCATGGTTTTCCACCATTTCTTAACCTTTATGGAATTTTCATAATTAATTAATTCCATAATTAAAACCATAAGGTTTTATGTAAAATCAAGTGAATATTTAAGAATATTTATAAAAATATTCACTTCAGTCTCTTTTTCATTTTCATCTCATTTCATGTGAAATATCACCTACCGGTGAATTTTCGGTGATTTCCTTTTCACCATTCTCGAAAACATGAATATTTTAAAATTAAATATCACTATATTCATGTTTTATGAAATTTACTTAATTTCTCGATTTTCGTACCCGAAAATCGATTCACGTGAAATCAAATCTTTTATTTTGGTTTTCGGTGATTTTTGGTAAATTATGTAATTTTTCATAATTTTTTCGGCAGTATAACGGCTGCCGATTTGGCTAGCCTCCTGCACGGAAAATACAGTTTATATTTTCAACCGGTGTTTCATCACAATTTCAACCGATAAATCATCACACCAAAAACCGATAATTATTAATAGCATTTATAAAATTAAATGCAATTTAAAAACATGGCCAAATATCCTTACAGGTGGCACATATCTCCCTTACCTGTTTCGGGTCGGCGACTGCCTCTCGTAGGTCGCGCCCGTGTTCACCTCGCCCGATTCCATCGGCTCGGTCATCGAGGGAATTTTCTGGAAATTAAATTCTAAAATTTAGAATTTTTCCATAATTATTTAAATAAATAAATTATTTAAATAATTTAATACTTTTCGAGATTTCTTACCGATTCCCGTAATTCTAGGGATTTCCCGTAATTCCCGAATTCTTGGGAATTCTCCAAATTCCCGGAATTCCTTTTCCCTTTTTCTTCTTTTTCTTCTTTTCTTTCTTTTTCTCTTTTCTTTTCTTTTCTTTTCTTTTTCTTTTTCTTTTTCCTTTACTTTTTCTTTTCTTTTTCCCGCCAGACCGGTCTGCCTCTTTCCTCGCCGGTTCCTCGCCGGCGGCCGGTTCTCCGACGGCTCAGGGGCTCAGCAGCTGGCCGGCACCACGGTGAAGCCGGATCTGGCCCCCGTTCGTCACGAATCGACGGCACGGCGGCGGATCTACTCGGTTTCTTCTCCTCCTCCGTCGGCGTTCCTCCGCCGTTCACCGCCTGAACCGTGGCCTCCCACGTTTTCCTTTTCCTCCGACGAAGCTTTGGTGGCATTGGCGGTGGCCAATTCCGCCGGCACCACCACTTTCTCTTCTTTTTTTCTTCCCGGCCTCCGCCGGTTTTTCCTTCGATTTTCCTTCCTATTTTCGCCGTCTCCCGTCGCCGATCACCTTGTCTTCCACCCCTTATCTCGCCGGCCGACGTCCTCTCTCCCTTCTCCTCTCTTCCTTCTCCGGCGAAGGGCCGGTCACCCTTCGAGAAGACAGAATCGGGAGTCTTCCCGATTCTGTTTCTTTTCTTTTTTTTTATTTTATTTTAGTTATAATTATACATTATACATATATATATTATACTTATAATATATATAATACATATAATATTATTATTATATATATTATATAGTACTATATATATTTATTTATATAAAGATATATATTTTGTGTATAAAAATATATATCTAGTATAAATATATATGTATATATTTATGTACTTTGAAATAAATAACATTTATATATACCTATATAAATGTAATAGTAAAATATATATTGTATTTACAATATATATATATTTTCTTTCTCAATTTCTTATTTAATTTGGATTTCTATTTATCAAAATTAAATTTCCTCCTTTCCTTATTTTCCGAATTTAATTTTCCTTCACTCGGATTTCCACCATCCGTTCCTTTCTCAATTCTCGGGATTTTCACTAGTATCCCATTCTCATAATTTTATTTATTTATTTATTTATTTCCAATATGTATAATTTCCAATAAATCAAAAAATTTACGGTTATCACACTCTGGCAACATGATAAAGTCCTTTCAAAACTTATCTTTCGATAATTCTTTCCAAAATTCCATTTACACGAGAAAACTTAACCTTTTTCATCAAACATTTTCATATAAATTTCGGCAGCATAACGACTTAATTTTATCAAAACCTCCTGCAAGGAATTATAGTTTATAACCACATAGCCGTTGATTCTCACCATTTATTTATCTCTTACTAAGACCCCTACCACCAATTGTAGGTCCTCTTAGCATTAAAAAATCATTTCAATAATCATTATCATCAGGATCAAAATTCCAAAACATACAATATAACACTACCACTACTCTATAAAAGTATCTTACCAATTCGCCTCAAGCTTAACGTGTTCCTGATTTCCGAGCCTAGCTGAACTCCACCATTCGTCTCATTTCCATTTTGCTACAATTTCAATAATTGACACATATTTTTTTTTTTAGAAAATAATCCAACAATTTCTAATAAATTTCATAGAAATATAGCGAAAACTTTTAATTTTCCTTACCTATTTCTTCTTCTTCTCCTTCTTCTTCCTTTTCCTTTTTCATTTTTCTTCTCGTTTTCTTCCCTTTTCTTTCTTTTTCCATCGCCGACCGACCTTCCTCCCTTCTCTTCGACCAGGGACGACCCTCTTTCCTTTCTCCTTTCTCGCCGACGGTGGCAGCTGCTACTGTCGTCAGCCTCTGTTGTGGGAGAGGGAATCGGGTTTCTCAATTCCCATTTCCTTTTCCCTTTTTTTTAAAAATTATATAGTATAGATAAGTATACCCATTTTATTCCTTATAATTTGGATCCTTTAATATCCAAATTAAATTCCTCCAATTCATCACTTTCGGGAATTCCGACAATATTTCGATCTCATAAATGAATTTATTTATTTATTTCTGAGTAATTAATACCAAAAATAGAAAAATTCCCGGTTATCACACAGCTGCACCAACCATCGCCTTTCAACACTTGAGATTATAGCAAGCCACAT
This sequence comes from Heritiera littoralis, assembly GCA_031772115.1. Lineage (NCBI taxonomy): Eukaryota > Viridiplantae > Streptophyta > Magnoliopsida > Malvales > Malvaceae > Heritiera > Heritiera littoralis. The sequence continues at coordinate 4,021,824 of JAPDPK010000009.1, read as the reverse complement.
CGCTTTAAAGTTTAAGTTGAAAACCGATAACTTGTAATCACGAGTTACCTAACTTCCTCTCTGGTGCTTATGATAGCTTAATGAGAAAAAGAGACAAAAATTGTTTTACAACTTTTATAACCAAACGAAAAAGAAAATAATAAACCTCGTATTTATACAAAAAAACAATCAATGTATATATTTATTAAGATTTGTAAATAAAATATGTAATTTATTTAGCTAAAAAATGATTATTCTACTTTTACTAATTTCTTACATTGCAAATCAATCCTACATTATAATTAGTTATAACTTTACATTTTTTTCTTTATTTCAAAGTAATTTTTGAAAAATTCAAAATAAATAAATAATTAAAATAACAATTAATCAAAACTATAAACTTTTACTTTGTTTATTTATTTTTTCATATATATATATAAATATATATTTTATTTAAACATAATTATTTTATCTATTTATTTATTTCTATTTATATTGTTATTAAAGCATTTGTTCATGACACCAACTCTCTTGAATAAATTACCAAAAATGATGAAAAATATTATGAAAAATAAGAAATAAAAAATATTTATGTCCTAATTTTTTTGAACAAATTTGTTATTTGAAAAAAAAAAACTCAAAAGCTACCCATTTTTACACTAAAAAAAAAAATTATATAAGTAACTCCTCTTTTCTTGACGTCTTTTTTTCCTAACAAAAAAACACTTATATTATGACTTTTTTTGTTTTTTGGTCTAAATATTATGATGTTTTGAAGGTACTAAATTCTATTATATGCATATTTGTCTTTACCTACAAAATAACACTTTAAAATTTATACATACTCAAAATTGTGGTATCTTTGATGATATAAAATCATTTCATAATTTTAAATATAGTTATGGAATGTTTAATGATGATTTGATTAAAAATTAATAAAATGTAAATAACCAAAGTTTAGCTAGTAGTTGATATCTTGCTTTAAGAAAGATTAGATCCAGGATTTGAATCCCCTTCCTCTTTGTATCTCATATGAACAAAAAATAATATGTAATGATGATTTTAAGATGAAAAATACCAATACAAGATTTTGGTTGGTATTAAAATATCATAGATTCCTACCCTTTTCTTTAATTCATTGTCACAAAATTTATCAACAAGATTTAATTGTAAGAAATGATATTTAAAATTAATTATGTAAAATTAAATATTTTAAGCAATTGAGAAAAATGTAAAATAAAAAGTGAAAAATATTAATATTTATTAAAATTTAAATATATTTTAAATATTTATATTAAAATAAAAATTTAAATATATTTTAAAAAATATTAATATTTATTAAAATTTAAATATATTTTAAATATTTATATTTTAAACATATACTTTATTTTATTTATTATTTATTTTTGTAATATTTTTATAGGACATGTGTCAAGATCCTAACATTGTTTGTAGAGTAAAAAAATTCATTGGTGGTGTATGTAATAATTATCTTTTATCAAAATAACTCTTCTTTTGCCTTCACGATGATTTGAAAAAAAAAAGTAAAAGAAAAAGTGACAAAAATATAAATATTTATTAAAATTTAAATATATTTTAAATATTATATTAAAAAAAATTAGTAAAAATAGAATCATCATTTTTTAGCTAAAAAAATTACATATTTTATATGCAAATCTTAAAAAATATATATTGATTGTTTTCTATCTATATAATGGTTTTATTGTTTTCTTTTTCGTTTGGTTACAAAAGGTGTAAAACAATTTTTTTGTCTCTTTTTCACATTAAGTTATCATAGGCATACAGGGAAATGAAGTAACTTGTGATTACAAGTTACCGGTTTTCAACTTAAACTTTAAAGTGACGTGGCTTGCTGTAATCTCGAGTGTTGAAAGGCGATGGTTGGTGCAGTTGCCCCTCGCATTTCCCAAATTGTTTACATAATGCATACTTGTTTAAAATGATTTTTAAATAGTTTAATATTCAAATTTACATCATTTTTACAATACGCAAATAAGTTTATTTAATTTTATTTAATTGCATATAGCCAAACTTTTATATACGTTTCTTACCGGGCTTTCTGTGATAACCACAAATTTCGACTCACAGTAGATATAAATCAATATAGTGATTTGGAACAAATGGATTTTTAGGAAATTTCTAGAGGAATCACGAGAACTATAAAGTAATAAATTAAATGGAAATGTGATGAGGAAATTAATGAATTAAATTTTATGTGTATATAACAAGTATACATGAAATTGTATACATGGAAAATAAATAGAATTGATGTATAAAACATATTATACATTAATTAAATAAGAAGTGAGAATATTAAAAATAGATATATATATATATATATATATATATACACACATACATAAATCAAGTAAGTGTAAATTATGTATAAAATCATAAAAATGCATGTTATAAATATCTATTTATTAATATGAAATAGATTTATAAAATAAATATTTGCTAATACAAGATATAATTATAATATGAAAAATATTTAAATAAAATAAAATAAAATAAAATAAAAAATAATACAATAGAAAGGGAATTGGGATAACCTGATTCCCTCCCTTTCTCATCTGTAAAACAAACAGAGGAGAATATATGGAATGCCGATCAGAGAAAGAGAGAAAAAAAGGGGGATCGACGCCGGCGAGGGTTGTCGCTGACCGGCGAGAAGAGAAAAAGGCTGCCGGCGACAGCAAAGGAAAGGAAAAGGTAAACGAAATGGAAAACTGAAAAAAGAAGAGAAAAAGAAAGGAAAAAGGAAAGAGGCAATGTCGGCCGATCCAGACACCGCCACCACTGCCTTCGACGTCTGCGAGGTCAGGCCAAGTGAAAGGAACAGTCGGCTGTGAAAGGAGGAGGAGAAAAGGGGGAGAAAAGAGGAAAGAAAGGAGCCAAGAGCTGCCGTTTAGATCCGCCACTATCGCCGCCATCGATCTGGAAAAGGAAGCCAAATCTGGCTTTGTGAAAACCCTAGGATACTGTGGAATGGCTGAACCACTGGAAATGATGGCTGCCGGTGGTTGAACTGCCCGACGAGGGGCTGAACCGGTTAACCAATCCGAACCGATCTGAATCGGAAAAGAAAAAAAAAGAAGAAAAGAAAAAAGAAAAGAAAAGAAAAGAAAAAGAAAAAGGGAAAATGGAAAAGGAAAAAGAAGGAAAAAGAAGAAGAAAGAGAAGAAGAAGAAGGCAAAAAAAAGAAGTGGTAAGGAAAATAATAAATTGAGTGATATTTATTGAATAATTTTATTAATATATATTTTTGTAAGTGCATTTGGTGTTGTTAAAATTGTAGCGGAAGTGACAAAGATGTGATTTGGTGTTCGACGAAGCTTGGAGCTCGTCAAAGCGCTAAGTTTCAGCGCCAGGTAAGATACTTTTATAAAGTAGTGGTAGTGTTATATTGTATGTTTTGGAATTGTGATCCTGATGATGAATGAATTATTGAAATAATTTTTAAATGCTAAGAGGACCTACAATTGGTGGTAGGGGTCTTAGTAATGATCATGATATCGAAATAAAAATAATTGTGGAATACCACTGTGTCTATTTGGAATTGTTGCTGGAGGTTTTAAGTTCCTGAAATGTTATGCTGCTGAAATTTATAGGAAAATGTTTGATGAAAAGGGTTAAGGTTTTCTCGTATAAATGGAATTTTGGAAAGAATTATCGAAAGATAAGTTTTGAAAGGACTTTATCATATTAACGGAAAACTTGATTTTTGGAATAGTTTGAGAAGTTAAATGGTTGAGCATGATAACATGATGAGTTATATTGTGTAAGTCTTATAGAATCGATAAATTGATTTATCTTAATATTACGAATTTGTTGTCAAGTTGAAATTGAGGTTGAATAATGATTAGTCAAACCATTGATGAAATTAATGATGATTGTATGATATGACTTGGAAGAGAACAGCAAGGTTGTAATTTAGATGGTTGAATGATTAAATTGTGTTATACAAAGGATAGTTGTAATATCGAGTTATAACAAATGTATGATTTTGCATATATAATCTTATTGAAATTAAGGTTGAATTCCCGATATAATCTAATCATTGATAGATTCAAATAAATGAGTGTCACACATGTGATTATATGGCTTTGATTATAACTTTGGAATAGGTCTTGAAAATTATCACATTTGAGTGACTTGGAGAAATTTGGAGGACATGATGAATGGTCCATCTTAGTAGTGTGATTGAGACGATGAGAATAAGAAAGTAAATTGTGATGTCTTGTGGACAATTGATAGAGCACACATCTGCATAAAAGTATACTTATACATGTCTATATTAAATAGATGTGAACTGAGATTCTTGCAATAATATGGATGGTCGTAAGGGACTTAAATGATTGAAACACTGTTGATATTGGAAATTGGCCAAACCTCTTAAGTGAGTAAACTGCTAACCTAAATTTGACTTGATAATACCGTTAAAAATAATTCTAGCATGGTATTATATTATACAAGCCATATGAAAATTGATTGAAAACTGTGATTTGAGTTTGTGATAGTGAATGAAATTAGGCATCAAGTCGGAATTACGAATGGGTGCCAATATGTTAGACCATAGATAGATTTGATAGATGACTATTGATCTTGTGGTTTTATATCCTCGATGTCAACTCTGGAATAGATCTTGAATGATGAAATCGGTATTGTCTAATTCCAGTATTTTGATGGCTATAGAGAAATATGAAATTTAAATATTCATAGATACTAGGAGGACTCATATTGATGGTGGTGGTCCTAGTATTGATGATGAAATGTACAAGTGATTGTTATAGTCGATAATTATTGAGAAAGGATATTGAATATCGAGGAACCACAGTGAATATCGAAATTACCTATTAGGTATGATCCTATTGAAATCAAAAGGATGAAAATGAGGAATTTGGATTATAGTTAGTACTATCCAAATGATATTGCATCGACACCATTCATGAGCATGATAGTAAATCGTGTTAAACTCAAGTTTTAATTTGCATTGCCTTTTTAAGTATACTTTAATTATAACTTGAGAAGTTGAAAGGATTTACTCATGCGATATTTATATGAATACCTCATGTTTAAAATTATTTTGAAAAGATTGAATATATAGTGTAAGTGTATGTATTGATATATGTAAATGATCTTAAAGAAGCGTGTTACATACCTTATACTATTTTGATAAGAAAAATGAAATGTTTAAATGTTTTATGAGACTATAGGCACCTTAAGAGAGTTAACTCAATAAAGCATAGTGGAAACCGCCTAATTGGAGATTAATCATTAGGCAGAGATGCCTATTCGACAATAGTCGTGGACAGGTCTCAGTCACACCTGATTAGTGGGGCTGAGAGAGATGAGGTCTATGACCATAGATAGTGCCCTAGTTGGTTTCCAGGGGACGATGACATTATTTTCACTGCTAGCTACAATGATTTAAGTTTTTATTGATAGAGCATTAGGGATTTAGCCTAGTCTCAAATCGATATGATATGAAGTCTAGAGGATGATTTTATTGATATGAACTCTAGACTTGACATGATTTATATCGTACATGAGCCATACTTGAGATGAGGTATGTTTTGAAACTATACGTGTTTGAACATGTTTTAAAAGTACATATGATATGATTTTGATACTTCATATGATTCATATATGATTATATGTCGAACATGATATGATATGTGGTCTAGAGTTGTGAAATCCTCAATTTTTATATAAATTCCCATCATTGTAAAGTATTTCAGCTGAAAAGAATTAAATAAATATAAGATTTTGAAGTATGAATGATGTATGAGACATATGTAGAAGAAATAAGGAAATTAAAGGTCAAATAGTCAAGGAATTTAATGGATATTTTAAGAATATTAGAGTATGAGAAAAGAATAAATGTCAAAAATCTTAATGTAATTAAATGATATATGTGGCTGATATGAGAAAGGGAAGAAGAGAATTAAATGGTCCAAAGGTCAAAGGGTCAAAGAGGATGAGTGTATGGATTAACATGCAATTAATGAAGAAAGCCTTGTCATGTTCTTCATCAGCCAAAGTCGGCAACAACTCAGCCATTCCCTCTCGTTCACTTTATTTTCTCCCTAAGTTCCATTCCTACTCACCTTGATAAACACCCCTATTGAGTGACCAAATCGTTAAGCTCACTTAACGAAAAACGATCCTTGTCACTAGCTTAAGCTAAGCCTATAATATGAAAGGCTGAATCAAAGTGATTAAGGAGATAAGAAATTTTGTTATTTGGTGAATTACAAAGGTAAGAGATGGAAGTGGTTTTAGTTGATTTTATCTATAGTTTGGAGTTAAGTTGAGTTGGTATAGCATGTTAATGGTGAATTGTTAAAGATTTAATTGTGATGATGTTTATAGCTTTGAAGAAGTAAAGGAAAGGAATTGGAGCCACCAAGCGATTACATGTTTCGGTGTGATTGAGGTAAAGAATTTATGTAACGGACGTAGGGTGGCTATGTCCGCATGGTTTTAAGTATTTTGGAAAGAAGTACCAGCTGTTTTAAGTGCAGGAAATGTGATTTTCGGGTTTTACTCCTAGTTACCAAAATGCTAGGAGCAACCGACTGCCTAGAGACAACCAAAGCATAGTTTTCCAAAAACCGAGACAAACCAGTCAACTGCTATACAAGCCAGTCGACTGCTATTTTCCAGTATGCATTCTGTTTAAAAATAGTTGACTGCTTTTACTAAAAAAGCATTCTGTTTGAAGACAAGCCAACTGCCCTATAAGACCAGTCGACTGCCCTATTTTCAAAAGCATTTTGTTTCAAAACCAGCCGACTGCTATATGACCAGTCGACTGCCTTTTCTCGAAAAGTATCTGTTTCAAAACCGATCGACTGCTATATGGACAAGTCAGCTGCCTTATGTGGTTTCAGATTTTAAATATCGAAATTTTAATAGAAAATAATTTCGATAAAAAGATTTAAGTAATAGCAGCTGACTACCATGAAGACCAGTCGACTGCCGTCTTTTGAAAATGAGGATTTCGAAGCTTATTTGATAAAACCGGTCGATTGCTATATGGATTAGTCGACTGCCCCATGTGTTTTCAGAATTTCAAAATATTGAAATTTATAAAAGAAAATAATTTCGATAAATGAAAATATGAGGCAACAGCCGACTGCCCTATGAGGCCAGTCGACTACCCTTTTTGAAAAGAGGTTTCAAAGGTTATTTCAAAAAAGTATGATTGTCATGGCAAAAAGCTATATGACAAATGTTTTGAGATTATGCACTTCTGTACTTGTTAGAGGGATCTTGATCAAGTCCCCGAGATGATTTATGTTTGGCTGAGGAACCATAAGTCAAGCCTCAATCGCTACATAATGACACCTGACTAGTGTTTGCTGTAGCCACCGACACTTGGCCAATTTGTCATATGTATATGTTTGGCTGTGGGAGGATTCCTAGCCCTACAGGGTATGCCACATATTTAGTGCATAACTCTGTTAAAATGCAAACAGTCTTTATGTTATTTGAAAGATATATGAATATACGATTTCAAAAGAATAAAGAAATCGAAAGTATTTGATTTACTTGTATAAGATGTTTTGAAAGAAGTATGTATGTATGCAAATGATATTTGAAAGAAGTATATGATGTATGTTTTCAAACGATGATTTGAAAGAAGTATGATGTATGTTTTCAAGAAAGTATGTGAAGTATGTTTGCATATGCTATTTTAAAGAAGTATATGATTTACTTGAATTATAAGCATATGCTATTGTGAAGAACTTTTATATATTTGATGAAAGTATACGAATATGCTTTATAATGATTTTACATGACATTATAGAGCCAAACAGGAAAACTGAATATAGAGGTATAGTACGCTCTTTTACATATTTTTCTTACTGAGCATAAACTCACCCTTTTACAAATATTTTTCATACAGACTACTTAAAGTGATTCCTCGCTCTCAATAGAAGAGCCTACTAGTGGATCTTGAAAGTTACCTTCGAGATATGCTTCCCAGTTGTATTAAAGGTATACTTATGTAATCTTGTAAATCAGACAATACTACAGTACATTAGTGTTTACAAGAGTTATGGGGATTTAGGTTAAGTAAGATGTGTAAGATCCTGTGGTAAGGAATGATATGTATATATATATCATTATTATGTTTTATTTGAAATCAAATTTTTATGATGACCTATTAAATATCAAGCTTAAGAAAAAGAAGAAGAATTGACATCGACGAACGAGTCTAATCAAGTATAAGTGAAAGAAAAAGTTATAGGTAAATGTGTAGTGACTGGGATGTCACAAGAGTATAGTTTTATTTGATTGAACTCTAGACCTGATATGACTTTACAGTATATAAAAAATGTTTTGAAAATCGCACATGTTTTAGACATGCTCTAAAAATAAATATATGATTTGCAATTTTTACATGCTCCGACCATGTCTTAAAAGTAAATATGAAATGAATTGAAAATTTACATGTTTGAGTATGCTCTAAAAGTATACGTGATATGATTTGATGTGAAATTCCCAATTTCATGTAATTTCCTTATGTTTGTATAGTGTTCCAGTTGAAAGGAATTAAATAACTATGAAGTTTAGATGTATCAATGATGTATGAAACATATGAAGAAATAAAGGAATTGAAAGTCAATTAATCAAAGAATTTATTTTGATACCAGGAAAAATATTTAGAGTATGAGAAAAGAATCAAAGTCAGATTTTGATTGGTAATTAAATACATGTGTCATATGAAGAAAGGAGAAAAGAATTAAATGGTCAATTATTCAATGGTCAAAAGGGGTTCAAATATTAATGGTTGAGATGATGTGGGATGAGTATGCATTAAATGAAAATAGCATGAGTCATCATCTTCATCTCCCATCACCCCTACGGCAGCAACATTCTAGTCCTCACTCTCGTTCACTCCATTTTCTCCTAAGTCCCTTCCATAGCTACCTTGACAAGCTACCTTGTTCCTCCATAGATCCCTTTAGCTAGTTGAACAAAAAACGACCATAGTCACTAGACTAAGCTATATCCGAAGTTTGGTAGATTGAATCCAAGTGTTAGAGGAGATCTCAAAGTCTGAAAATTTGGCTATTGATAAAGGTAAGAGAAGAAGTTAGTTCTTTCAATTTCATTTATAGTTTGGAGTTGTACTGAGTTGGTATAGCATGTGTATGGTGTTTAAAGGTTTGAATTATGATGATGTATGCAGCTTTGAAGAAGTGAAGTGAAAGGTTAAGTTGATGCAAGCAATCTTGTGGATTTTGGCAATCGAGGTAAGGAAATTATGTAATGGACATAAGGTGGCTATGTTCACATGTTTTAATATGTTTTTAATTGTTTTGGAGAGAAGTACTAGTTGGCTTTTATGCAGGAAAAGTTACATTTCGAGTCTTACTCCTAGTACCAATTAGGCTAAGAGTAGTCGACTGCCTTAAGTAGTAGCCGACTGCCTAGATACAACCAAAGCGTAATTTTCTGAAAACCGAGACAAACCAGTCAACTTCTATGTAAGCCAGTCGACTGCTATTTTCCCAGCATGCATTCTGTTTCAAACCAGTCGACTGCTTTTTCTTAAAAAGCATTCTGTTTCAAAACCAGCCATGACAAATGTTTTGAGATTATGAAGTACTTAATGATTATGCACTTCCGTATATGTTCATGGCTGAAGAGCTCTAGTCCAGCTCTCAGTGCTACAGATGTCACTTGACTAGTGTTCACTGTAGCCACCGACGTTTGACCAAATTGTCTCTGTTATGTATATATTGGCTAGGGGAGGATTCCTGGCTCCTACGAGAATACGCCACATGATTCAGTGCATAATTCTGTTAAATTGCCAATAGTCTCTCTGCTACACATACGTATTTGTATAAAATACATTTATAATTTTTGTAATTATATAAACATACTTTATTTTCATTTCTCGTTTTCTTTATTTAAATTTGGATTTTTAATTTATCCAATTTAATTCTTTTTTTTCCTCTCTCTATTATTTTTATCTTCACTTCCAATTTAATTTCCTTTATACGAATCTCCCAATTCTTTCACTTCCTCAATTCTCGGGATTTTCACCAATATCCCGTTCTCGCAAAATTTTATTTATTTCCTCTGATTTATTTTCTCCAATATTTATTTTCAATATTTATAATTTCCAATAATTGGAAAATTTACGGTTATCACAGTTTTAAAGTATACTGAAAGTGAAAAGAGATAAGTGGTTTACTTTGTAAAAAAACGAAAATTATATCGTTTTGAAAACAACAAAAATTGTACTCTCTACAGTTGCTTTTAGGTTCCAGAACAGGTCAGGTATTTCAAAATACCTGCCTTACTCTATCTGGATCCCTAGCCGACTGTAGTATCTTTCCTACATGTGTGCCTAGAGTCAGCTAGGAAGATTTTAAAGAAAATGAAAAATTATTTTCAGCATATAGATAGCTGAATATCAAGTGTGACATAAAACTCTCTTACTGAGCCGTGGTTTGCTCACTCACCAATTTTAACATTTCAGGTTTGGATGATGGTGAGATCCAATATTTGTGGATTACGGCTACACATAATGGATAATGTGACAGACCGACTAAGATATATGAGGTACGATCATTTATTTTCTGTATTTAGACATGTATACAGTACTACATTTTTTGTAAATAAGATAGGGGATGTGTATTATCTTAACAATGTTATATTAAATTTGTTTAACATTAAGTGCAAGTGAAGTATCGCAGATAGCCCAACCGGATAAATGGTGTAAAATTAAGGTGAAAAATGTGGTAACAGGTCGTTACAGGAAGTGAGCTAACTTGGTTAATCTGTCCACCACTACCCAGACACCATCATGATTCCTCTTGGTCCTGGGCAATCCCATAATGAAGTCCATCGTAATGTGTTCCCATTTCCACATGGGTATACGTAGAGGTGTAACAAACCTACTGGTCTTTGGCGTTCTACCTTAACCTGTTGACATGTGAGACACTTTGCTACACACTCAGCTATGTCTCTCTTCATGCCCGTCCACGAACACACCTTGCGAAGATTGTGATACATCTTCATATTTCCTGGGTGTAATGTGTACTTAGTGGAATGTGCTTCTGTCAAGATCAACTTCCTCAACTCATTATCCTTAGGAACACATATACGATTCCTAAACCTCAAAATTCCATCACTACTGATATCAAACTCCAAGAGTATACCTGATCGGATTCCATCCATAGCCTTAATACACTAGGTATCCTCCCTTTGAGCAACTCGAATTCTGTCCATGAGATCCGGCTCAATCATCAAACTTGCTATCATCCCGAATTGCTCATAAGGTGAAATCTTTAAGCTGAGGCTTGCAAACTGTTCTAGCAACTCATACTTTTTTATCATCATATAAGCCACTATGCTCATCCGCCACAACATTAGCTTTCCTCACGTGGTATAAGATCTCACAATCATAATCCTTTAGAAGCTCGAGCCATCTGGGAGAACAAATATTTCAGACTTTTGTGATCCGTAAAAATCTAAAATTTTTCACCATATAAGTAATGCCTCCAAATCTTCAGAGCAAATACTACTGCAGCTAACTCCAAGTCATGAGTCGGGTAGTTTTTCTCATTGTCCTTTAATTGTCTAGAACCATATGCTACTACCTTACCATGCTGTATTAGTACACATCCCAAACCTTGCCCTGAGACATCACTATACATCGAAAATCCTCCTGAACCACTAGGAATGGTGAGGATAGGTGCAGTCGTCAGCCTGCGCTTCAATTCTTGGAAACTTTGCTCACAGGCATTATTCCATTCAAACTTTACTTCTTTGCGCGTTAAGTGCGTCAATGGAGTAGCTAACTTCAAGAAACCCTCCACAAATCTTTGATAGTAGCCAGCTAGATCCAAGAAACTCCTTGTCTCCGTTACTGTCTTCGGTCTCTCCTATTGAACCACCGCTTCAATCTTCGATGGATCGATCGAAACTCCATCCTTACTAATTATATAACCCAAAAAAGAGATATGATCTAGCTAGAAATCACACTTACTTAGCTTGGCATACAATCCTCGATCTCTAAGGGTTTCCAAAACTATCCTCAAGTGTTGCTCATGCTCTTCCCAGGACCTCGAATACACCAAGATGTCATTGATAAAGACAATGACAAACTGGTCCAGGTACGACTTGAACACATCGTTTATCAAGTTCATAAAAGTCGCGGGTGCATTAGTTAGGCCAAACGGCATCACTAGAACCTCATAGTGACCATATCGTGTCTTGAATGCAGTCTTAGGGATAACTTCACTCCGAATCTTCAACTGGTGATATCCCGACCTAAAGTCTATCTTGGAAAAGAATTGTGCACCCTTGAGCTGATCGAACAGGTCATCAATCCTGGGGAGAGGATACGTATTCTTGATCGTCACTTTATTCAGCCGTCGGTAGTCGATGCACAACCTCATACTACCATCTTTCTTCCGAACAAACAGTACAAGAGCACCCCAAGGGGATACACTGGGTCGTATGAATCCCTTGTCTAATAACTCCTGAAGCTACTTCTTCAATTCCTCTAGTTCTACTAAGGCCATTCGATAGGGTGATCCCAAAATGGGCTCGGTTCTTGGCACCAAATCGATATTGAACTCTATTTCCCTATCCGGAGGAAGTCCTGGAAGATCATCTGGAAATACCTCGGGAAAATCTTGGACTACTGAAATATCATTGAGTCCGGGACGTTTCTGATCTACGTCCTCCATATAAGCAATAAATCCTTCACATAACCATACATACTTTTTATTACTTTCACTTGCAAACAATTTAAGTAATACATATGCTTTTGCTTTAATCACTTGCAAAATTTACAACATAGCTAATGAGAGAGGAGAAGATCACACTCTTAGCATGACAATCTAGCATCACATGATTCTTAACTAACCAATCCATTCCCAAAATAACATCAAATCCATACATATTCAGTAGGATTAGGTTAGCTATTGATTCTCTTTCTCTTACCCGTAGCTTACAATTACAATACACTATGTTCGTCATTTGGGATTCCCTAAATGGAGTGCTTATTTGCAGTAATTATCCTAAATACTCGGGCTCAACTATTAATCTCATAGCAACCTTAGGTGACATAAAAGAGTGCGTAGAGCTTGGATCAAACAATGCAAGGACACATGTATCATTAAGGCAAATCTTACCTTGAATCATCTTAGACGAAGCATCGGCGGACTCCTTATCAATGGAAAATACCCGACCCTGAGTCACGGGTGCCTTTCCTTTCTCTGCCGCCGTGGCCTTATGCTGAGGCTGAGTGGTCTTAGGTTGTATTTGAAGGGTCTTCTCTGACTCTTCAGGTACCTTCTGATTTATCTTGGGACAATCCTTAATCCTATGTCCCTATTCACCACAACAATAGCATGCCCTACTCGCAAACCGGCAAGGCTGCGAGCCATGGAATTTCCCGCAATGCTCACACCTCGGCATTTGACTCCTCAGTGAGCTAGTGGTACTACCAGCTGGGTGTCGGGATCTCTCATCACTTATCCTGATCCCGATGGGTCTAGGAGTTCCTGTACCATGATCATCATAACTCCTAATTTAGCACAATTCCACATAACCATTTAATTAAGACAAGTTATTTCCTTATAATTGAATCACTTACCTATGTCATAAGGCCTACTTCTCCTAGATGGATATCTATCACTCGAGGCTTTCTCCTCTGACTTCCGCTTTATAGGTTCTTTACCCTTATTTCTAGCTTGGAAGTCGGCTTGATGAAACCCATAGTCCTGCTCACACAGTTGAGCCTTACGGACTGCCTCTCCATATGTAGTGATATCCAAGGGATACAACTTAGACCTAATGAAAGGTCTCAATCCCTCCATGAATCTATAGGTCTTATGATCCTCTCTTCTCAACACTTTAGGATCAAATCTGCTCAGTGTAATGAACTTCGACTCGTATTGACTAACCGTCAAATTCCCTTGAGTCAAGTTCAAGAACTCAACCTGTAACCTTCTCTGAGCAGTGAGTGGGATGTATTGTTCATTGAAAGCTTCCACAAATATGTCCCACGTTACCTCTGGATGTTGAGCCTCTAACACCGTCTGAGTGGCCTGCCCCCATAGTTCGGCCTCATCCACTAACAAGTAAGAAGCCAATCCCACCTTTTCTTTCTCCGTACAAGTCAAGTACCCAAATGCCTTAGTAACCGCCTTCATCCAATTCTCTGCGGCCAATGGATCACTATCCCCCTTAAACTTAGGCGAATCCCGCTTCTTAAACTCTTTCATCAAAGTCACACTGCAGTAAGCTGTAGGATCCCGCCTCTCATTAGCTGGGACTGGTGGGGGTTGTACAGTAGGTGTAACTATTGGTGCACTAGTGGCCACGTTCGGGAAGTTTGCCATAAACTGGGTGAACATCGTGGCCATATTTTCCATATGTTTCTCCATTTTCGCTAGCCTTGTATTCGGGCTGTGCGATGGAGATGTAGGAGAAGACTATGTTGGGGGCCGTTCATCGTGACCCCGTCCTCGTCTAGTACCCCTTCTTCAAGTACTCATTCTGTTAATATCACGATCAAATAGCATGATTTAGTATAACCTTAAACCGTTATACTACATAAATTTATGTAGACTAGTATAGTATATTGGGGAGATTCACTAATTCTAACTTATTGACATCGATAAACTTCAGTCAAATCAGCTTTGATACCAATCTGTGACATTCTCGTCACTATCCAAATAACAACTACTTCTTCTTCAATTAACAAATAAATTGACTAGTTTATCAATGTCAATCTTTCTTCCTCTACAATGCTTTAGGCATTATTATCAAAGTATAATATCCATTTACACATGAATATAATTTTCATTTATAAACATGTGTCACATACACCAGGATCTCAAATATTTACATAACCTAGTTCCCCAAATATACACAAATGTTATATTGTACTGTACAATGGCAAAAGTAACGGCCAACTGATTATACCTTCAAATGACTAGTAGGAAGCGCGTCTCAAAGGTATATCAAAATCCCAAAAATGTGCTCCTCTATTCGGAGTGGAATTACTTCAAGTAATCTGTATGAAAAAATGTTTGTAAAGGAGTGAGTTTACGCTCAGTAAGAAACTTATGTAAAAGAGCGTACTATATCACTATATGCAATTTTCCTGCTTGGCTCTATAATGTCATGTAAAACCATTATAAAGCATATACCATATATATTTCCCACAAATATCAAGTACAAGTAAAATCCTCTTTCAAGGATTTCCACGGATCTCACATCACGTGAACTCATATATGCAAGTTCAAACAATATCAAATACTTTCACATGCTTTCAAATAGATGGGAGACAATTTATATCCAATAGAATCATGCACCAATTAATTCTCATAATGGATACAACAAATATATCCTATAAGGGATAATCCAAGAGAGATCTCATGAGGATACCGCAAATATATCCCGTAAGGGATAATCCTGAGAGATATCAAATAAGTGGCATACCCACGTATGGGCCAGGGATCCTCCCCAAAGTTGAACAAGTAAAAGACTCATGGCAATTGTCTATAGCCCACAGTGCTCACTAGTCAGGTGCCTTACTACGGGTCTGAGGGCTAGACTAGAGCTCTTCAGTCAAGTACAAGTACAAGTACAAATACAAATAATGTGCATGCTCTTTCAAGAGATTCATAGTTTCCAAAACATTATTCATATACCCTTTTTCAAATACAAATATCCTTTCCTTAAATAGGTTTTCAAAACCTCTTTTTCAAATAGGTAGTCGACTGGTTTTTAGGGCAGTCGGCTGCTATACCACATTTTGCTTTATTGAATTTCTTTTCTTTTTTTTATTTATTTTTCAAAATACAAATAGGGCAGTCGACTGGTCCCAAAGGGCAGTCGAATAGTCAACTGGTTTTTAGGGCAGTCGGCTGCTATACCACATTTTGCTTTATTGAATTTCTTTTCTTTTTTTATTTATTTTTCAAAATACAAATAGGGCAGTCGACTGGTCCCAAATAGCAGTCGGCTGGTTTTGAAACAGAAAGTTTTCCGAGAATTGGCAGTCGACTAGCCCCCTGGGCAGTCGGCTGATTTTGAAACAGAATGCTTTTTAACAAATAGCAGTCGACTGTCCCATATAGCTGTTGATTGGTTTGAAACAGAATACTTTCTGGGAACATGGCAGTCGACTGGTTTATCTCGGTTTTCGAAAATCTTCGCTTTGGTTGTCTCTAGGCAGTCGGCTGCTACTTAAGGCAGTCGGCTGCTCCTAGCCTAATTGGTACTAGGAGTAGGACCCAAGATATCCCTTTTTCCTGCACTTAAACCAACAGTTGTTTCTCTCCAAATACACTTCAAATATATTTAAAACATGTAGACATAGCCTCCCTACGTCCGTTACATAAATTCCTTACCTCGATTGCTTCGAGCACACGAAATCACTTGGTGCGCCAACCCTAGCCTTTCACTTCATCAAAGCTGCATAATTCATAAAATCAAACTTAAATAAATACATTCTACTAACTCCGTACAACTCCAAACTATCCATAGAATCAACTAAAACCATTTCTTCCCTTACCTTTGCTAGTGACCAAATTTTCAGATTTTGAGATCTCCTCCATCACTTGGATTCAACCCACCAAACTTCATGTCACAGCTCGTGACCCTATTTTTCACCTTATTCTATACATCTTGTTTGGTTGGGTTGTCTGCGATACTTTACTTTTCTTTTACATATAAATAATTTCATATAAAATTATAATATGAATTACATCCCCTATCTTAATTCATAAGGAAGTAGTATTGTAGATAAGTCTAAATACAGAAAATAAATGATCATACCTTATTAAATAAATCAAGCTGTTGAATTGTCCCCCAAATGCACAGCTGAAGTCCTTTAGATGTCAAACTCTTAGTCCTCAAAAACTTGAAATGTTAAAATTAAGGGGTGAGCAAACCACGGCTCAGTAAGGGAATTATATGCCTCACTTGATACTCAGCTATCTATATGCTGAAAAACTTTTTCATTTTTCCTATGGGTCTCTAGGCACGCATGTAGGAAGGATACTACAGTCGGCTAGGGATCCGGATGGAGTAAGGCAGGTATTTTGAAATACTTATCTTGTTCTGGAACCTAGAAGCAACTGTAGAGAGTAATTTTCTTTTCGTTTGGAATTTAAATCATTTTTCCTTTTTATTCCATATCGTTTTCATATTCTTTTCAAAATAATGCTTTTATGAAATAAAGCATTTAAGTAAAATAACTAATATTCATATATTCTTTGAAAAGAATATTAGTTAAATCATCATCATTTTCATTCAAAACTCATTTCATATTTTACTGTACAACCATAATTAGTATAGTACTTTAAATAGCAAAATCAACTATTAAATCCTTTTGTATAACATATATATCATTTAAATCTAATATTCAATTTAAAAATTAAAATAAGAATATTAGATTTATTTTCCTCCTCTTTTTTTTTTATTTTTTGGATAACATATCACATATTCATGTCACATATAGTCTAATATTCAATTTAAAATCATAGTAAGAATATTAGACTTATAAACTCTTTTTCCTTTTGAAAACATATTACATGTTCATATCACATGTCATATGAAAATCATCTCGTAGTACTAAAATCAGTACTGAAATAAGCATTATATAAAATGCTGTAAATCACCTTCATTTAACTTATCACATATCATGTAAAACGTTTACATTTAACATATAACATATCATATAAAACATTTTTCATATATGGAGACTTAGGCACGCACGCCCAGCCCGTCCACTAGGTTGTTACTCATATCACGCTATAGACCCCGAAGGGTATAAATAATCATGTCAGATCTATGACCACAATCTATAATTGTCCTCGGCAGATCACTGATCAGGTATCGGCCTGGACTACATATCACATATCAGCATGATAAGGTTGCCCACTAGTCTCAAAACAGTATTTTTCATCATCAATAAACCTTTATGGAATTTATAAAAATATATAATTTCATAATTTAAAACCATAAAGGTTATAAAACCATTTAGTGAATATTTAAGAAATATTTATAAAAATATTCACTTTATTTCTTTTCATTTTCCATCTCATATTACGTGTAATTTACATATCAAGAGAATTTTCGGTGATTTCATTATCACCATTCTCGAAAACATGAATATTTTAAAATTCAATCTCATTATATTCATGTTTAATGGAAAATAATAATTTTCTCATTTTTCGTGATTTAATATCGATTTTCGAAAATAAAATCATTTAATATGATTTTACGTAATTTTCTAAAAATTTTCGGCAGCATAACGGTTGCCAATTGACTAGCCTCCTGCACAAAAAATACAGTTTATAAAACCAGCCAGTACATTATCACACTTTTTCAACCAATCAATCATCACGATATTTTCATAAAATATTTAATAATTAAAACATGCAGACTGAATATCCTTACAGTGCTGCACATGCATCCCTTACCTTTTCCTGGTCGACGATTTCCTCATTATCAGTCGTGCTTGTACTCCATCTCTTCCGATTCCATCATCTCGTTCGCCGAGAATGATTTCTGGAAACCAAATTCTAACATTTAGAATTTTTTTTCATAATTTATTAAAAATCACAGGAAATTAATTTTCGGAATTTCTTACCAAATTTTCGTAAAATTTTGAATTTTTGAATTCCCCAGAATTTCCGAATTCCCAAAAATTACCTTTTCTCTCTTTCTTTCTTCCTTTTTTCTTCTTTATGTTCACGCCACTTAGCCAATTTTCATTGACTTTTATGCCATATTCATCATCATCGGTTAACATGCAATTTCCATTCCCATTTCTAGTTTCGGTTCAAGTCAACTTCATATTCAATTTTCAAGCTTTTATTTTCTGTTTTTACTATTATCTTACCACCTTTACACCTCTTTAAATTTCTCATGGTTGACCTTAACAACAGGGTCCCATATCTCTTTAATTTCCTTATGTTCCATCTTACCTCTCATCATTCATGACACACACAGAGCACAAATTTATTCCAGCATACACGTTACCAATCCACAGCCATGTTTTCAGTCTTCTTTCTTCCTCTCCATTCACGTAAATCACTCCCCTGTCTCCCATATTCAAACTCTCATGGCTGACCATATACTACCCTATTTTCCTAAGGTTTTCAATTTATTAATTTCCTGGCTACATCTGTCTCCATTTTGTTACCCATTTCTGTTTTCTTTTTCGATCCACAATTATCATCATCACCGTTTAACATTTCATAGCCATTTATTTCAGCATGATATCCATAAGGCTTTGCTCAAATCATACTCACACTCATCATTAATTTATCTAGCATATATACATGCTAAAACTAAATTTACATAAACCGAAAGCAATACCATACCTGGGCAGAATCGGTTCTGCCAGCAGCTCAATAAATCATGTATGGTAGCTTTGATCGGATTGTTTTGGAAATATCAGGAAACTTTTGCCGTTTAGAACAATTTTTATAATAAACTTAGCAACTTGCTGCAAGAAAGAGGGGAGTTTCCACAAAGAATAATCAGGTGAGCACTTGAAAGCTCCATAGAAACGAGAGGAAAATATAGCAGGACAGAGGCAGTGGAAATGGCTGAAGAAATTTGTAGAAATCTGCTTTGTTGTCTCGATTTTCATTGGTGGATTTAAACATTTTCTTAATTATAATTAAGCTCTTGTCTTAAAGTCAAAATACTACTAAAATTTCCATTTATTTTCTAAATGTGCCACTACGCAGAATTTTCTATCCAGCCATTTTTTTAAACTTTATTTATTTTAATTATTTCTTAAGCTAAATTATGGCTTATTTGGTCCACTTTGACCACTCCATGAGAAAAAAAATTTTACCCTTGTATAAATTCGAAATTTCGAATTTATCCCACTTAAATTTCGATATTTAGAAATTATCTACTATTTATTTATTTTATTTTAAAATTCATTATTCCGTATATTTACAGTACGAAATAATGAGTTCTCACACTTCGGATATAGCTTAGTCTAGTAACAAGGATTGATTTTCGTTTTAGAAGCTTAACGAATCAATGACATGAGAGGGTGGTTTGTTAAGGCAGTTGAAATTGGAAACTTGAAGGAAAATGGAAGAAACGAGAGGGATGGGGAAAATGGTGTTGCCGTGGGGTGATGAGGATGATGATGATGAGTCATGTTATTTCATTAAATGCCCATTAATGCATGCTCATCATCTCAGCCATTCACCACCTCTTTTGACCCTTTGACTATTTGACCCTCAATTCCTTTTATTCCATTTATGTCCTATATATCCTTTATATATATGAAATTTCATATTTATTTCCTCCATTTAAGCTGAAATACTTTACAAAAATGAGAAATTTACAGGAAATTGGGGATTTCACATAAGTGGCCTTGCGACTATCCATGTTATTGCAAAAATCTCAGTTCACATCTATTTAATATCGATATGTACAAGTACATTTTTATGTAGACGTGTACTCTATCATTGTCCATAAGACATCACAATCTACTTTTTTATTATCATCATCTCAATCATACCACTAAGACGGGCTATTCATCATGTACTCTAAATTTCTCCTAGTCACTCAAATGTGAAAGAATATTTTTCGAGACCTATTCCAAAGTTATAATCAAATCTGTACAATCACATATTTGACGTCCATTTATTTGAATCTATCAATTCTATAATCATCACTCAATTGATAATTCCATAATTCAGTCATTCGACCATCTAAATTACAACTTTGATTTTTCTCTTTTAAGTTGTATCATATAATCATCGTCACTTTTATCCGTGATCCGTCTAATAAATAATTTCACCTCAATCTCAACTTGATACCATTTGTGATATAAAGATGACTTGATTTATCGATTCTATAAGGTTTAAACCATATAATTCATCACGTTATCGTGCTCAACAATCGATCTTATCATCGATTTCAATATCAACTTTTCCGGTAATACCAGAAAGTCCTTTCAATGTTTATTTTTCAATAATTATTTCCAAGATTCCATTTACGTGAGAAACTTAATCTTTTTCCTCAACGCTTTCATAAGAATTTTGACAGCATAACGACTTAATTTTCACTAAACCTCCTGCAAGGAAAAGATAATTTATAATCCAGCTGTTGATTCTCACAAATTATTTATCTTTTACTAAGACCCCCACCATCAGTTGTGGGTCCTCTTAGCCCTTTAACATCAATTCATCAATGCATCATATAAAAAATCATAATTCCAAATCGTACAATATAAAGCTACTAATGCTTTCTAAAAGTATCTTACTTGGCGCTGAAGCTTAGCACTTTAACGAGCTCCTAGCATCGTCGAACACCAAATTGCGTCTGTCACTTCCGCTACAATTTTCACAACACAAATGTACTTACATGAGTACATATTATAAAATTATTCAATAAATATTTATCAATTTATTGTTCTTAATTTTCCTCACCATTTTCTTTCTTTTCTTCTTCTTCTTCTTCTCTTTCTTCTTCCTCTCCTTCTTTCTCTTTTTCTTTTCTTTTCTTCTCCTCTTTCTTCTTCCTTTCCCTTCTTTCTCCTTTTCTTTTTTTTCTTCTTTTTCTTTTCTCCCCTTTTTTTTTTGGTTTGAACCGGTTCAGCCGGTTTAGCCCTTGCTGGTCAGTTTAGCTTCCGATGGCCACCATCTCAGGCGGTTCGGCCATTCCTCAGCGCCCCAGGATCAGCACGAAGCCGAATCTGGTGTCCTTTTCCCCCCATCGCCGGCGACGGCGCGAGGTCTGGAGGTGGGTTTTCAGCCTCTTTCTTCCCTTTTTCTCATTTCCTTTGCCGCTTTCTTCCTTACCGGCGGTCACCTCCTCTTTCCTTTCCCTCTGCTGGCAGCGCAGGTGGTGTGGTGGTGGCCAGATCGACGGCCTTGCCACTTTTCCTCTTTCTCTTTTCAGCCTTCGCTTCTTCCACTTCGGTTTGTCGGATCTTCTCTTCTCTCCGCCTCTTGCTGTCGCCGGTGGTCTTCTACTCCTCCTATTGACTAGCGGCAGCTCGCTCCTCCTCTCTTTCTTTCTCCGGTAAGCCAATAGGGGGTCGGCTGCCATGCATTTCTTCTCTGTTTACAACAGAGAAGAAATGAGGGAATCAGGTTGTATTCTCGATTCTTGTTTTTTTATTATTATATTATATATATGTGATAACCGTAAATTTTTCATTTATTGGAAATTATAAATATTGAAAATAAATATTGGAGAAATTAAATAAGAGGAAATAAATAAAAATTGCGAGATCGGGATATTGGTGAAAATCTCGAAAATTAAGGAAGTGAAAGAATTGGGAAATTGGTGTAAAGGAAAAAGAATTAAATTGGATAATTTAAAATCCAAATTAAATAAGGAAAATGAGAAATGAAAATAAAGTATGTTTATATAATTACAAATTTTATAAATATATTTTATACAAATACGTATGTATTTAAAATATTATACAGTATATTTTAATATACATTGGTATATATATATATGAAAATATATACTATTTTATGAATTTAAATAATACACATGTATATAAACATAATATTTTATGTGTATATATAATTATATAATATAAAAGAAAGGTAAATGTTGTTTTATATTAAAGTTTACTTGTATAAATATTGTGTTATAACATCTATATAATTTGTATATGTAAATGTTATTTATTTTAAAGTATATAAATATACATATATATACTAGATATATATTTTCTATTATACAATATATATAATTTATATTGTATTACATTATATATGAGATAATATATGTATGATATGTAATATATATTATAAGTATAAAATATAAATTATAGTATATAATATATAGTATATTATATACTAAAAAGAGAAAGAAAATAAACTAAAAATAGAAATGAAACAAAAAAAAAGAGAAGACCAGAATTGGGATTCCCGATTCTGTCTCCGGAAGAAGTTGCCCCCATCAGTGGTCGCCGGAGAAGGAAAGGAGAAGAGGGAAGAGAAGCGTCGTCACCAGCAAAGGAAGAGGAAGTCGACGCCAACGCCGGCGAAGTGAAACGGAAGCAAAAGCCAGAAGGAAAAAAGGAAAATGGCCGACGATGGTGCCAACCAAATCAGTGGCTGCCACTGCAACCGAAGGTTCATCGGAGGAAGAGGAAGACGTGGGAAGCCACCGGAGGCGCAATGAACGGCGAAGGAGGCCCGGCGAAGAGGAAGGAGAAACCGAACCTATTCCGCCTCGATCCGCCTCCAAGCCGTCGATCCAGGCCAAGCTGAGGCCACCGGCAAGTTTGTCTCGACGCCAACCAGCTGAAGGACGCCCGAACCACCGGAGAACCGATCGCCGGCGAGGAACCGGCGAGAAATGGTCTGAACCGGTCTGACCGAGAAAGGAAGAGGAAAAAAGAAAAGAAAAAGAAAAGAAAAGGGAAAAAGAGAAAAAAAAGAAAAAGAAAGAAAGAAAAAGAAAAGAGAAAAAAGGAAGAAAAAGAGGAAAAAGGAGAATTTCGGGAATTCGGAGATTCCCGAAAATTCGACAACCCGAAAATTTACGAAAATTCGGTAAGAAATTTCCCGAAAATTTAATTTCAAAAAAATTAAATAAATTATGAAAAAAATTCTAAAAATTAGAATTTTTATTTCCAGAAATTTATTTTCAGCAATCGGGATAAGGAATCGGGAGAAATGGAGTGCAGGCGCGATCGATAAGAGGAAGTCGCTGACTCGGAAAAGGTAAGGGATGCATGTGCAGCACTGTAAGGATATTCAGTCTGCATATTTTAATTTGAAATATTTTATGAAAATTATTATGATGCATGATTGGTTGAAAATTTTGGGATGAAGTACTGGCTGGAAATTTAAAATTGTATTTTTCGTGCAGGAGATTAGTAAATCGGCAATCGTTATGCTGCCGAAAATTTTAGAAAAACTTTATAAAATCATATTAAATGATTTTATTTCCGAAAATCGATATTAAATCACGAAACATGAGGAAATTACTAAATTTCATAAAACATGAATATAATGAGATGGAATTTTAAAATATTCATGTATTCGAGAATGGTGAAAATGAAACCACCGAAAATTCTCGGAATAGACAAATTCACGTAATATGAGGTGAAAGATGGAGTGAAATACAGTGACTATTTTTATGAATATTTTTGTAAATGTTCACTAAAGGATTTTAACCCTTATGGTTTTAAATTATGGAATTATATATTTATATAAATTCCATAAAGGTTTATTTTATGATGAAACTACGGTTTTGAGACTGGTTGGCATTCCTATCATGCTGATGCATGATATGTGATATGTTTAGTCCCGGTCGACACCTGATCCGTGATCCACCGAGGACAATATAGATTATGGTCATAGATTTGACCGGTTTATTTCTTTACCCTCCGGGGTTTATAGTATGATAAGATTGATGTCTATCTTAGACTCCATAAATGATAGGTGATATGTTAAAAAGGGAAAGTGTTTTACATGATATGGAATATGTCAAACAGAAAATGTGATATATGATTGCGTGACATGTGGAAAGAACATGTTTTATATGATATGAGAAGAAAATCAATTGATTTATAGCATTTTTACAAAATGCTCATTTCGGTACTGATTTTAGTACTGTGAGATGATTTTCATAAGACATGTGATACGAACATGTAATATGTTTTCAAAAAGAAAGAAATGATAAATCTAATATTCTTACTATGGTCTTAAATGGAATATTAGATTATAAGTACTACATGAGTTCTGATAAGATAGTGGAAAGTATATACGGCATAAAGGCCAACCCGAGTAAAGACTCAATCTTTGTACCGTGTGAGCCACCTCTAGAAGACTCAAGGGATCTAAGTGCTACATAGATTCTTTGTGAACTATGGGGAGCCACCTCTAGAATCCTTTGAGCACTAAGTGCTACACGAGTTCCGATGTGTTAGTAAGAAGTTTCTGTACCGTGTGAGCCACCTCTAGAAGACTCAAGGGACCTAAGTGCTACATAGATTCTTAGTGAACTATGGGGAGCCACCTCTAGAATCCTTTGAGCACTAAGTGCTACACGAGTTCCGATGTGTTAGTAAGAAGTTTCTGTACCGTGTGAGCCACCTCTAGAAGACTCAAGGGACCTAAGTGCTACATAGATTCTTAGTGAACTATGGGGAGCCACCTCTAGAATCCTTTGAGCACTAAGTGCTACACGAGTTCTGATGTGTTAGTAAGAAGTTTCTGTACCGTGTGAGCCACCTCTAGAAGACTCAAGGGACCTAAGTGCTACATAGATTCATTGTGAACTATAGGGAGCCACCTCTAGAATCCTTTGAGAACTAAGTGCTACACGAGTTCCGATGTGTTAGTAAGAAGTCTGTGTCCTAAAGGCCAAATCGAGTGAAGACTCGATTTCTGTACCGTGGGAGCTACCTCTAGAATCCCGAAGGACCTACGTGCTACACGAGTTCCTCAATATGACACTTAACTCCATTGCTAGTTAGGATGGATGTCGTAACTAAATCAGTGAATTGGGGCTTACGCCTAAAGTGATTAAGTAATTCGGTTATATTTGAAATGTTTTCAATGAGTTAAGCTATACGTTTTAAGTTTATGGATTTTCGTTTTGTGAATGGATTGATTTATTAACTTACATAGTAACCGCTTTATCAACGTGTATAGTGACCAATCTATCGAAGTGCTTACTGCTTTGCTAATTTGATAAATGGAATAGATTTTAATAGCTTATTTTGCTATTTAAAGTACTGTACTAATTAAGAGAGTACAGTAAAACATGAAATGAGTTTTAAAGAAATAAGATGATGATTTAACTAATATTCTTTTCAAGGAATATACGAATATTAATTATGTTATTTAAATGCTTTATTTCATAAATGCATTATTTTGAAAAGAATATGAAAAGGTTATGGAATGAAAAAGAAAAGGATTTATTAATTCAAAACGAAAAGAAATTTATCACTCTCTACAGTTGCTTCTAGGTTCCGGAACAAGATAGGTATTTCAAAATACCTACCTTACTCCATCCGGATCCCTAGCCGACTGTAGTATCCTTCCTACATGCGAGCCTAGTGCCCATAGGAAAAATGAAAAAGATTTTCAGCGTATAGGAAGCTGAGTATCAAGTGAGGCATATACTTCCCTTACTGAGTCGTGGTTTTGCTCACCCCTTAATTTTAAACATTTCAGGTTTTGATGATCGTAAGATCAGTTTATTGTGGATCGTGGCTGTACACAAAGGACAATGTGACAGACCGACTGAATTATTTGAGGTATGATCATTTATTCTCTGTATTTAGACATGTCTACAGTACTACTTATCTGATTAAATACGATAGGAGATGTGTATAATATAAACAATATTATGTAAAATTGTTTAACAGTTAGTACAAGTGAAGTTGTGTGCAATAAGGTGAAAAATGTGGTCACGGGTCGTGACATATTATACATATAATTATATTTATATAATTATACATATAATCACTATAATAGATATATATATATATATATATTAATGTATATATATATATACTTGTGTAAACCATATAAATATACTTTAATTTAAAATACTATACATATACTTCATATTTATATATTATATTTATATATGTATAAATATATATTTCATATAAATCATTTATACATATATATACTCTAATTTAAAATACTATATATATATATTTCATATATATGTATTATATAAATACATATATGTATGATAAAATACACATGTATTCATTCTATGGTATAAAATAGTATATAACAATATATAGCATGTATACTATATTTCATACATACATACGTATGTACTTATATAAAACATATCAAGTATGTTTTAAAAAAATATATTTATGAAATAAAATTATATAAATATATAAAAATTATCATCTTTTTATTTTTCTTAAGTTTTTGGATTGCAATTTATCCAAACTGAATTTTCCGGATATTTGACATTTATGTGAAAAATTCATGGTCTTCACATTCTCCCCACCTTAAGAAATTCGGTCATCCGAATTTAACTTAAATTGAAAGGTGGTACCATCCTGTACTCTTATCTTTCTTGTCTTTCATTCATTCTTCAAATGATACTGCTAGCGTACCTTCAACACTAGAATCGCCTTTTATACCATTATATATCGTTTTACTCCATATCTTTATACTTTTTAAAATTTCTTATAGATTTTGGGAGTCAACAATTTTCATCTCTCATTGCATCATAGCTAATTCATACTGTTCATCATTCATTTTTCTCATTTGGTGCCAAGTCGATATAGTTTGATAACCGTTATTTACTCAAATTAATCAATAGTATGTAATTGTTCCAGTAGGTTTCAAATCTCGTGCATCCGCTCTCTCAACATATCTTCGAGCATTTCCTTACTACGCTCATATATTTACATCAATATGGAGCGATGCCGTCAATGAATTTGGAATCCCAAAGCCTTTTGCTATTTCCCATAAGCATATGGCAATTAGAGATTCCGTCACATGTAACGCTCGTTGGAAGTTCACATACGATGTGCTTTCAATCAAGCCATATACTTTTGTTCGATTAGTTTCATTGGCGTAATGCCACAAGTCTTAAGTGACCTTATAAAACAAAACCCTTAGATTGAGTTCATTATATAATTCAAGTTCCATATCATCACATGACCTATCTTAGGCCGACTATGTTAGGTCATTTCCATTGGTGATTCTTTTACTTCTTTCAATCCTTTTCAATTTATATATCGACCATATCTTATACGATCATTCCACTATTCTCAAAATAAAAAAATGTCTCGATCAATCATTCTCGATTAGTTAATATCTTATTCCTTTAAGGTGATACACAATTCTTTTATATCGTATCGATACCGTTCGTTAACTATTCTCAGTCGGTTTCAATAGGCTATCGATTGGCATCCTTTATGTCAAAGCCCAACCTGTTTCAATAGGCCGTCGACTGGTATCACCCATACCAATAGCTGACTAATCTTGGTATAGATAGAAAATCAACAAGTTTATATATAGACACTACACAGTACATGAGATGTAACACTATCACGGTCTCAATTACACCAACACATACTTGACAAACTCTGCTCTGATACCATTAAATGTGAAGACCGAGAATTTTCAAAAAATAAATAGTAAATATCCGGGAAAATTTAATTTGGATAAGTTGCAATCCAAATTAAATAAGAAAAGAAATGGAGAAAATAATTTTGGATATTAGGAAATTCAAAAATTTAAAGAAATAAAAAGGTATATATTTATATAATTATAAAAATATATTGTATAAATATATTTTAAATGTTAAAAAAATAAAATGTGAATAAAAATATAATTATATAAATAGATTATATAATATATTTTTACACGTTTTTTTAAATAGGTATATATATATATATGAAATATATATACTATTTAGATCAAAGTGTATATATATACATATATTTTAAGATAAAGTATGTATATATGTATATATATTAAAATTTAATAGTATACGATATATATATAAAAATCTAATATTATATATATAATAAATAAATATATTAAAAAAATAAAAAAAATGAAACAGAAGTGGGAATCGGGTTCCCTGATTCCCACATTTCTCTTTTGTTAGCTAAAAATAGAAGAGAAGAAAATAGAAAAGCCCCGGACGACGCCAGCCACCGGAGAAAGGAAGAAGCGGGAGGAGCGGTGTCGCCGGGAAGGGAAGAAGCAGATGACGGTAACCCGAGGCAGAAAGAGAAGGGATTGGTGCGAAAATAGAAGGGAAAACCGAAGGAAAAATAAGAAAAGAGAGAAGAGAGAAGTGGCGGTGCCGGCCGGTCTAGGCACCGCCACCCCAACCCTGAGCTCGGTGGAGCTGAGGGGAAGAAAAGAAAAGCTACCGGCGAGGCAAAGGACGGCGGAGGGAGGAAGAAACAGAGGAGAAAAGGACCGAGAGCCACCGTTCCAGATCCGGCGCCGTCGCCGGTGATGGGGCAAAACCGAAGGCAGATCCGGCATCCTCGCAACCATGGCCAGCTGAGGGAGGTCCTAACTGGCGGAGATGCCGGCGGGAAGAGGCCGAACCAGCCAGCAGAAGTGAGTCGGCCCGAACCGGCCTGAGCCGGTTATAACCGGTTTTGGCAAAAAAAAACAGAGCAGAAAAGAAAAAGGAAAGAAAAAGAAAAGAAAGAAGAAAAGAAAAGAAAAGAAAAGGAGAAAGAAAGGAAGGAAGAAGAAGAAGAAGGAAAGGAAAAAGAAAGAGAAGAAAAAAATGGTAAGGAAAAAATTTGGAAAAAAATAAATTGATGGCATTTATTTAATAATTTATGGTTATATTAATGTAGTGCGTTGATATTGCAATTGTAGCAAAAAGGAGATGAGATGAATGGTGAATTTCGGCAAGGCTCGAAAATCGGAAAGTGCGCTAAGCTTGGCGAATAGGTAAGATATTCTTATAAAGCCTTAGTAGCATTATATTGTATGTGGGATTTATAATGTTATATGATGCATTGATGGAATGATTTTTAATGGAATTGTGAATTTTTTTATATGATGTATCGATTTAAATTGATTTGCTAAAAATGCTAAGAGGACCCACAACTGATGGTGGGGGTCTTAGTAAGAGGTAAAAATTGGTGAGAATCAACGGCTGCAAGTATAAATTGTGTTTCCTTGCAGGAGGTTTAGAGAAAATTAAGTCGTTATGCTGCCGAAATTTCCACGAAAATGTTTAAGGAAAAATATTAAGTTCTCATCTAAATGGAATCATGAAAGAATTATCGAAGATAAGTTTGAAAGGATCTTACTGTATCATAGGAAAAATTGATGGTTGAGAAGGTTAATGGATGAGCACGATAATGTGAGGAATTTTGTTGTGAATCTTATAGAGTCGATAATTCGAGTTATTTAACATTACAAGTTGACTATCGAGTAGAAATTGAGGTCGAATCTCGATAGTTGGAGTATTGATGATGTAACGATGATTATATGATATTGCTTTGAAGAGAAGATCATAGTTGAAAATTGATGGTTAAATAATGATTTTCAGAATTTACCGAGTCCGGTTTCTTGATTTTAAAATAATTCCAAAATGTGATAATATGGACAAATTCGAAAGATCGAAATGGAGACGATTTCACCATCCTATATTGTACTGTCGAATATACGTGAGATAATAAATGGACATACCCTAGTAATATGGGTCTTAGTATCGATACGATGGTACACAATAAATAGTTATGATATTGAATCATAATGAATGTACGAATTGTGCATGCAGAAAATTGATTGAAATTGAGATTGAATTACGACACAATCCGATCAATTATGGGTTCAAAGAAATGAGTGATAAATATGTGAAAAGGTGGTTGTGCTTATGACCTTAAAATAGATCTCGAATAATAAGATCGACAATTGCATAAATTCGGATTAAGTCATAAAGGCCGCATAAAAGTTGATTTGAGGATTTAGATATGATTTTGTGATCATAAATGAAATTGAACCTCAAATCGGAAATGATAAACATGTATCAATAGATCAAATCATAAATGGATTTGATAAGTGACTATCGATGTGGTGATTCTGTTACCCTCGATGTCGATTCTAGAATAGATATTGAGTGATGATATTATTATTTGCATAATTTCGGTACCTTGATGACTAATTAGAAACATGATGTTTAAAAGCTCATAGAAACTTAGAGGATTCATACTAATGATGCGATCCTAATATTGATGATGAAGTGTATAAATGATTATAATAGTCGATGACGATCGACAAAGGATATTGAATACCGAATAGTCTGAATACCAAGTGATTCAATTTCCAAATGAATTGAGTACTGAGCAAATTGAATACCGAACTAAATGAATAGTGATGAATTGCATAGTGATTTACTAACCTGACAGAAAGAAAGTCTTGAAATCGAATAATTGATGGTGATAAAGTTAAAGGAATCGTTTCACTGTATTGATGAAAATATTACTGAAGTTGCATACTGAAATGTTTTATAGCATTGCATTTAAGCATGCTTTCTTGCAACTTGAAACATTTTAATAATGTTTATATGAATACTGAAAAGTATTGATTTATTTTGAAATGAAAGTATATTGTAGATATATATATTTTGATATATGAAGTCTCATACAGAATTTTACCATATGCTTTACATGATATTGAAAAGAAAGTTATAGATTTAAATGTTTTATGAGACTGTAGGCACCCTAAAAGAATGAAATTCAATAAAGCATAGTGGAAACCGCCTAATTAGAGCTTTGTTCATTAGGTAGAGAGATGCTTGTCCGACAATAGTCGTGGACAAGTCTCAGTCACGCCTGATCAGTGGGGCTGAGAGAGATGAGGTCTATGGCCATAGATAGCGCCCTAGTTGGTTTCCAGGGGACGATGACATGATTTTCACTGCTAGCTACAGTGATTTAAGTCTTTATTGATAAAGATGATAGGGATCTAGCCTAATCTCTAACCGATATGATATGAAGTCTAGAGTATGATTTTATTGATATGAACTCTAGACTTGACATGATTTATACTGTATATGAAACAAATTTGAAATGAAATATGTTTTGAAACAGTACATGTTTTAAACATGTTTTAAAAGTCCATGAGATATGATTTCGACACTTATATGATTTATATATGATTTTGTGTCGAACATGGCATGATATGCGGTGTAGAGTATAGTTTGATTTGATATGAACTCTAGACCCGATATGACTTACAGTATTGTTTTAAAAGTACATGATAAATGATTTCGACACTTATATAATTTATATACGATGTTGTGTCGAATTTAAAATGATATGCGGTCTAGAGTATAGATTGATTTGATATGAACTCTAGACCTGATATGACTTATAGTATATGAAAAATGTTTTAAAATTGCACATGTTTTAGACATGCTCTAAAAATGAATACATGAATTGAAATTGAACATGTTTTTATCATGCCGTAAAGGTAGACTTGAATGAATTGAAATTTCATACGTGGAGTATGTTCTAAAATACATATGATACGATTAGAAATGATAGCGGTTTGTATAGTAAAGCTACATAAATTGCATATTAAACCCTGATATGATAATATGCTTTGTACATGAGAGTTACATGAGGAATGTCATGACTCGACATTAATGATATTTCATCTAGACGATGATATGATATGATATATGAATATAAGATTGATATGAAGAGAATTGTGAACTTACACTATGGTGATCATGATTTCTCTATATGGAAAGTGATATGAGATGATAGATTACAGGAGTACGATTATGAAACATAAAGTGAATTGACATGATGCTTTAATTAGACATGATGTATTCCGAGATAGAGAAAAATATAGACTAATAGTATATGACATTCAATTTGGACATAACAGATTGTTGTGCGATGCACTATAGTGTAAGGACGAGAAGATTGAAAAAGTGATTATGATGATTTATTTAAAAGTATAAGGGATAGATAGATGACAAGAAATAAGATAATGATATGTTATCGATGAGAAAAGATTAACTGTAATCGCAAACTTGCAAGTTTTAAGCATTGCAGTTTAAGATAGTGTAATCCTACTCTTGTATTTATATTAGTAGCTTACAGAGCCGTGGTTTTGCTCACCCCACTAAATTTCATATCTTTCAGATTTTTGAAGTTAACATCTGTCATATGAGCTGCTAAGTGGGCATCGGAGATGGTGTATGGACTTGGTACTAGTCTTCTGAGGTATATGTTCTTTATAAAATACTTGTTTACATGTAAGACTTTAATTGATGCATAGTACATATTCTGTTTAACAAGTCGGGATGTAACTAAGAACCATTTCCGTGTTAGTTAAATATTTAAATGAAATGACTATAGGTCACCTAGATAGTATAGTAATTACACTGACACCGAATACAAATCTTAAAATGAAAAAAGAAAAATTTAGTACATAAATTTGTAGACTAAGAAAAGTATAAGAATCAAGTGAAAGTCGCGGTCTTTGGGTCGTGACATTAAATCTGTCACGACCCGAAGGCCGCAACTTTCACTTGTCACGACCCGAAGGCCGCAACTTTCACTTAATACTTATACTTTTTCTTAGTCTACAAATTTTTGAACTAAAATTTTCTTTTTCTTTTTAAGGTTTGTATTCAGTGTCAATGTAGTTACTACTCTAATTTCACTGGTTCTCCATACAATAATTTACCACACTTCTAAGTTACATCCCGACTCGTTGAACAAAATACGTACTGTGTATTAATTAAAGTCTGTACATGTAAACAAGAGATTTACAAAGAACGTATACCTCAAAGGCAATGAAGCGGATTCGAAGAACGGTGACCAGTACCAAGCTTAGATACCGTCTCCAATGCCCACTTAGCAGCTCGCATGGCAGATGTTAACTTCAGTAGTCTGAAAAGAGATAAAATTTAGTGGGGTGAGCAAAACCGCGGCTTAGTAAGATACTAATATAAATGCAGGAGTAGAATTATATTGTCTTAACCGCAATGCTTAAAACTTGCAAGTTGCAATTACAGTTCACCTTTTTCATCGATAACATTTCGTTATCTCAATTCATGTAATCTGTCTATCACTCAGACTTCTAGATAAATCGATAATCACTTTCAATCTTCTTATCCTTATACCACGATGCATCGCACAACAATGCATCGTGTATCATATTTAATTGAGATATCCTATCAAGTCATCGCACAACAATATGTCGCGTCCAATTTGAATATCATATACTATTAGTCCATATTCTCATCAATCTCATAGTACATCATGTCCAATTGAGATATCGTATCAATCACTTTTTGTTTCATAATCATACTTCTGTATTCTATCATCTCATATCACTTTCCATATGGAGAATCATGATCACGGTGGTACGAAATCATAATTCTCTTCGTGTATATTCTATATTCATGTATCATATCATATCATGACATCATGTACATGAAATATCGATACCACCGAGTCATGATACTCCTCATATACTCTTCATATTTTTGTACCATATAAGGTCATGACATATCTTATGTAAATGTCATGATTTAGTAGGCAGCTTATGTAAACTTCACTGTATAAACCGCTATCATTTCAAATCATATCATATATACTTTAGAACATGCTCAACATATAAATTTTCAATTCGTTTCATATTTACTTTTAAGACATGATCGATGCATGTACAATTGCAAATCATATATTCATTTTTTGAGCATGTCTAAAACATGTGCGGTTTCAACATATTTTTCATATACTGTAAGTCATATCAGGTCTAGAGTTCATATCAAATCAATCTATACTCTATACCGCATATCATGTCAAGTTCAACACAAAATCATATATAAATCATATAAGTGTCGAAATCATATCACATGTATTTTTAAAACATGTTTAAAACATGTACTGTTTCAAAATATATTTCATTTCAAACATGTCTCATGTACTGTATAAATCATGTCAAGTCTAGAGTTCATATCAATAAAATCATACTCTAGATTTCATATCATATTGATTAAAGACTAGGTTAGATTCCTATCACTCTATCAATAAAGACTTAAATCACTGTAGCTAGCAGTGAAAATCATGTCATCGTCCTCTAGAAACTAACTATGGCACTATTTATGGCCATAGACCTCATCTCTCTCAGCCCCACTGATCAGGAGTGACCGAGACCTGTCCACAACTATTGTCGGACAAGCATATATGCCTAATGAGTAATCTCCAATTAGGCGGTTTCCACTATGCTTTATTGAGTTTAATTCTTTTAGGGTGCCTACAGTCTCATAAAACATTCAAATCTTTAACTTTTCAATGTCAAAAATCATGTAAGGCATATGGTACAATTCTTTAAGATGATTCATATATAAAAATATATATACCATATACTTTTTTTTTAAACTATTCTATACTTTTTAGCATTCATATAAATGTTATTATAACATCTGAAGTTGTAACAAGTTATGCTTAAAAGCAATGCTATAAAACTATTTCAGTATGCAACTTCAGTAATATTTTCATCTAATACAGTGAAGCAATTCATCTAAATTATCACCATCAATCTTTCGATTTCAAAACTTTCTTCAGTCAAATCAGTAAATCAGTATTCAAATCATTCAATATTCCTTTCATTCGGTATTCAAATTATTCAGTACTCAAATTATTCAATAATCAACTCACTTGGTATTCAAACCAGTCGGTATTCAGTATCCCTTTCGATAATCATCGACTATAACAATCATTCGTATATTTCATTATCGATGCTAGTACCACATCATTAGTATGAATCCTCTTAGTATCTATGAGCATTTAAATACCATGTTTCTA
The DNA here is from genome assembly GCA_031772115.1 of Heritiera littoralis. NCBI lineage: Eukaryota > Viridiplantae > Streptophyta > Magnoliopsida > Malvales > Malvaceae > Heritiera > Heritiera littoralis. The sequence continues at coordinate 3,986,516 of JAPDPK010000009.1, read as the reverse complement.
TATAGCCATCAAGATACTGAAATTATGCAATACAATATCTATTCCAGAGTTGACATCGAGGATCTCAAAACCACAAGATCAATAGTCACTTATCAAGTCCATTCATGGTTTGACCTATTGGCACACATTCAAAATTTTCGACTTGAGGTTCAATTTCATTCACTATCATAAAATCAAATCACAATCCTCAATTCACTTTTCATATGCCCTGTAGAGTATAATATCATGCTAGAATTATCTATAAAACATTATCAATTCAATTCTTGGTTGGCAATTTACCCACTTAAAAGAATTTGCCAATTTCCACTATCAACAGTTTTTCAATCATTTAAGTCGCCTTGCGACTATCCATGTTATTGCAAAAATCTCAGTTCACATCTATTTAATATCAATATGTACAAGTACATTTTTATGTAGATGTGTGCTCTATCATTGTCCATAAGACATCACAATCTACTTTCTTATTATCATCATCTCAATCATACCACTAAGACGGGCTATTCATCATGTACTCCAAATTTCTCCAACTCACTCAGATGTGAAAGAATATTTTTCGAGAGCTATTCCTGTGAGAGCTCATTATTTTACATTATAGATGTACATTTATATGAACAAATTATCAATAAAGAAATTAGTGATAACATTTTGAAGAATTAAATATATAAGAATAGTGTCTCTCACATAAAAAAATTTTAATCCTAGATGAAAAATATAGGTATGGAAAATACTACATACAAAATGGTATAAAAAAATTAAATTAATTAAATGGATATTGGAAAATTTGGAATTGGACAAAACAGAAAAGTGTTGGTGGCATGAAGAAACAAATAATGTAAGAGGGATGGAAAGTCAAAATGAGGGGGACGGCATAAGGAAATAAAAGAAATAAAATAGAAAAGGAAGCATGACTTCGGTTTGGACAAGTGAATAATAGGAAAACAAGAGAATAAAATATGAAGTAACTAACAAAGGAAGACAAAAGGAAAGTCTCCCTCACGTGTTTCATGGGTTGACAGAAACTATAACTAATTTGGTTAAATCCTTGCTGCACCGAAGAGCAAACCATAACAAAACAAGAAAAGAACTAAAGCAAGGAAAAGATGGGAAAGTCAGAAAAACGTGTGCTGCATGAAGAAAAATTGTAACAGAAACAGAACGTGTAGTCTCGGCTTGGAAGGTAAGTAGTATAAACAAAAGAAAAGAAATAGGTAATAATGTAGGGCTTTTAACGAAACAGAAAAAGTCTAAATAACATATTTTTAGTGCTATATATTCCTTTCCATCGAAAACTCATCTCCAACCATCATCATCACCAAAAACTTGCTCTGTTTTCCTACAAACAGTATAGTCTTCTGTGTCTAGTAGAACCATGCATAACCTTTAGCAAATAAACCAAGCTTTTGAAGGAAAATAAGCCTTGGATATTAATCTCCCACAACCCCAAGGAAGCTAACACAAAAACCCTCTAAACAGGAGGTAATTCACATGGACAGATTTGCTTCTTTGTACAGGTAATGTTCAACTCAGTTTTTTTAAGCTCCTTGTTCTTTAGTTTGTTTGTTATGATTAAGTATAGGTTAGAAATAACTTTGGTTTGAAAATATATATATATATATATGTATAAGCTAAACCTAAGTTCGGTTGTAAGGGTTTAGAAAGGAGAAAAATGATGCTTTACTGATATGATCCACGTGAAATTGCAGAACAGAAAAGAAGAAACTGTCGGCTTGGGACAATAATGTAACAGAAAATAAATAAAGACTGGGTGAAGAAGGTTTTAAAGGAGGTTAACTGTGAATGAGATTATGTGAGCTAAGGGGGGAAGAAGAAGAAAAATAAATCGATAAAATGGTGTTCCTTAAAGTAAAAGAAAATGGCTGGAAGAAAGAAAGTAAGTTGGCTGGTTGTATATTCGAAAATGCAAAGGGATTGTATGACAGATTAGTGCAGCCGAAATTGAGGAAAGTAAGGGAGTATGACTGACCCGTTGCTGACTTTTAGATGAGGAAAGAGTATAAAATTAATAGCCTAAAATTATAACATATAGGGTAGTGTTATAATGATCAAGAAAAGCAAGAATAGATGAAGAAGAAGCGCAGTACGTGGGAGAGAAGACCAAGAATGATGATGACAACCGAATATGAAAAATAAAAGAGAGAAGAAAAGGTTAGCCTTAGCTGACTTTGTGTGTGTGAATACTAGACTTTTGGCAACCTAAGATATACTAGATATGACCATGATGTAGGAACCAAACGGGATCCAACGTAAATGGAAAACAGAAAGGGAAGAAGGATCACGCCTGGTCAGTAAATAACAGGAAAGAAAGAAAATAAAAATGAAAGAGAGGGTTAAGCTTAGGTTGACTAAATGGTTAGGTATAGTACCAATGAAGTTAATACATATAGACATTTTAAAGGAGTAAACTACCTAACCAAGATAAAGCCAACTTGGGCGGGAAAATAAAAAAAAAAGGGAGCTCTCGGTTTGGAGATAAGTAGTAGAAAAATAGAGGAAAAGAAAAGAACCAATAGAGGTTAAGTTGACCTACATGGAAAATAAGTGATATATATATATATATTAAGTGGAGAAGACACCTACATATAATCAAGACCATTCAGCCAAAAGAATAAACAATGAGAATAACGTGAATGAGATGGAAAATGGGAGAAAAACAGTCAATTAAGGTGGCTGGAAATTATACAAGAGAATATATAAAATATAACATGGAAAAAAAAAAGAAAAGTAAATAAAATATTTACCTATGAGAAAATCATAGGAAATATTAATATTATAAGTAATGATGAGATAAATAGGAGCTAGATAAGCAAAGGAAATTTTTATAAGTCATACTGAAAATTAATTTCAGTAAAACTGTTACCTTGCAGTTTATAATTCGGAGAGATAGGAAGCACATGGGTGCAACATAAGGCATTGCTCTATAGTGTACTGAGGTAAGGGATGTAATTTAAAGTTGTGATGGTATCCCTTACTTTCATCGCTAATTTTAAAGAAATGTTTGAAGATGAATTTTATTCCGAAATTAATTTCCATGAGGCTCTCTAGCTCCCACGTAGCTTCCTCTGTTGTGTGGTGCTGCCAGAGAATCTTGACCAATGGAATAGTTTTAGATCGAAGTACCCTTTCCTTTCTGTCAAGGATCCGGATTGGCTGCTCAACATAGCTCATATCTCCTTGAATATCTAATGGTGTATATTCGATAACATGGGAGGGATCCGAATGATACTTCCTCAACATAGAGACATGGAAGACGTTATGTATACTAGAAAGCTGTGGTGGTAAAGCTAACCGGTAAGCAACATCCCCAATTCTTTCCAATATCTCAAATGGACCAATGAAACGAGGACTTAATTTTCCTTTCTTTCTGAAGTGTATGACACCCTTGCTCGGAGATACTTTTACAAATACAAAGTCCCCAACCTGAAATTCAAGTGGTCGTCTACGTACATCAGCATAACTTTTCTGTCTGCTTTGGGCAACCTTGAGTCTATCACAAATAGTCCGAACACCCTTAGCTGCCTCTTCAACAAGATCAGGGGCTAAAATCTTACGATCACCCACTTCTTCCCAAGCTACTGGGGATCTACATTTCTTGCCATATAGAGCTTCGTATGGTGCCATTCCGATGCTGGCATGATAACTATTATTATAGGCAAACTTTGCGAGAGGCAAGTGGTCATCCCATGAACCCTTAAAATCTAGTGCACACGCCCTCAACATGTCCTCTAAGGTCTGAATAGTCCGCTCGGATTGACCGTCTGTCTGAGGATGGTAGGCGGTGCTCAAATGTAATTGAGATCCTATGGCTTCCTGAAAATGAGTCCAAAATCGAGAGGTGAACCTGGAATCTCTATCAGAAGTGATGCTCACGGGAGCCCCATGTAATCGAGCAATCTCGCTAACATACAAGTCTGCCAATGTACTCAGTGAATCTGTGCTCTTAATGGCAAGAAAATGGGCACTCTTAGTCAATCTATCAACAATAACCCAGATCGCATCATGACCTCTCCGGGTTCTTGGTAAGCCCATAATAAAATCCATCGTAATGTGCTCCCATTTCCATGTAGGCACCGGTAAAGACTTAAGTAGTCCTGCTGGCTTCTGGTGCTTAGCCTTTATCTGTTGACAGATCAAACATTTGGCCACGAACTCTGCTACATCTCGTTTCATTCCAATCCACCAATACACCTTACGCAAGTCATGGTACATTTTAGTACTGCCTGGGTGCATAGTGTAACGAGAACAATGGGACTCTTTCAAAATTCTTTGTCTTAGGGTATCATCGTTCGGAACACATATACGGCCCTTAAATCTCAATAATCCATCATCACTGACCAAAAAATCCGACTGCAAATCTTGCTCTGCTTGGCTAACCATGTCCAATAGCCTCTGATCATTTCTCTGTCCTAACCGGATCTGATCTAAGATACTAGGCTCGATCTGAAGGCTAGCCATAAACCCGACATCTACTGTTTCAACACTGATATTGAGCTCGGCGAACTGCTCTAGCAATTCCCATTCTCTAACCATCATAACAGAAACCATACTCTTCCTGCTTAGAGCATCTGCAACTACGTTCGCCTTGCCCGGATGGTACAGAATCTCGCAGTCATAATCCTTAAGAAGCTCTATCCAACGTCTCTACCTCATATTAAGTTCCTTCTGATCGAATAGATACTTCAAACTCTTATGGTCAGTGAAGATCTGGAACTTCTCACCATACAGATAATGCCGCCATATCTTTAAAGCAAAAACAACTGCGGCTAACTCTAAATCATGTGTAGGGTAGTTACGCTCATGGTCTCTAAGCTGGCGTGAGCCATACGTGACTACTCTACCATGTTGCATTAGCACACAACCTAAACCCTGACTGGAAGCATCACTGTATACAACGAAGCCTCCAGATCCACTCGGAATGGTCAGGATTGGTGCTGTAGTTAATCTTTGCTTAAGCTCCTGAAAACACTGCTCACACTGACTTGACCATTCAAACGGAACTCCTTTGCGTGTAAGCTTAGTCAATGGAGCTGCAATCCGAGAAAAACTCTCCACAAACCTTCGATAGTACCCTGCCAATCCCAAGAAACTCTGAATCTCAGTCACTGTCTTCGGTCTCTCCCATTGGAGTACTGCCTCAACCTTGGACAGATCAACTGACACCCCGTCCTTAGATACTATGTGGCCAAGAAAAGCTATTCGATCCAACCAAAATTCACACTTACTAAGCTTTCCATAAAGCTGCTTATCTCGGAGAGTCTGAAGCACAATCCTCCGATGCTACTCGTGCTCCTCCCGAGACTTAGAATATATTAGAATATCATCTATAAAGACAATCACAAATTTATCCAGATACTCTCGAAACACATCATTCATCAAATTCATAAATGTGGCAGGGGCATTAGTCAAACCAAAAGGCATCACCAGAAACTCGAAATGGCCATATCAGGTTCTGAAGGCCGTCATCGGTACATCTTCCTTCCTAATTCTGAACTGATGATAGCCTGATCTCAGATCAATCTTAGAAAACACCGAAGCCCCTTTCAGTTGATCAAACAAATCATCTATTCTTGGCAGGGGGTACTTATTTTTAATTGTAGCCTTGTTTAGTAACCTATAGTCGATGCATAACCGGAGACTACCATCTTTCTTTCTCACAAATAATACCGGAGCACCCTATGGAGACACACTTGGTCTAATAAAACCCTTATCCAGCAACTCTTGCAACTGTTTCTTTAATTCTTCTAATTCAACTAGTGCCATCCGATAGGGAGGTTTAGAAATAGGCTGGGTATCCGGCACTAAATCAATAGTGAACTCCAGCTCTCTTTCTAATGGTAATCCTGGTAATTCATCCGGAAACACATCGAAAAACTCACATACCACTGGTATATCGAATACATGTGGAGATTCTCGACTCGTATCGGAGATAACGGCAATATAACCTTCACACGAATAAATTTATTTGAAATTTCAAACATATAAACATTATAAAACTTCATCGAACATAACATCATATATTTTATTACTTAGTAGCAAAACATACATCAAATTTGTCAAGTAAAGAGAAAGTTATAGTCTTAGTGTAGCAATCTAGACTTGCACGATTGATTTCTAACCAATCCATGCCTAAGATTACATCGAAACTATGCATATTTAACAAAACTAGATCTGCTAACATTACTCTATTTCCAACCTTAATTTCACAATTTCTACACACCAAATCTGTCATTTGAGAATCATTCATGGGTGTGCAAATATGTAATATATGACTTAAAGGCTCAGTTTCTAAATGAAGATTGTGTGCAAACTGTGGTGATATAAATGAGTGCGTGGACCCTGGGTCAAATAAAACATGTGCCTCATGCTTACAGACAAGAAGATTACCTCTAATAGTCGCGGAGGAATTATCGGCAGTCTCCCTGTCTAAAGCAAATACACGCCCCTGAGTAACAGGCTTCTTACCCTTCTCAACTCCTGTAGCTCGTTTCTGTGGGGCCTGTCTTTGTGGAGCCCGTGTCTCTGGCTGCTGTCGTAGTGGCTCCTGAGACTGTGGGGTCTTATCTTGCATTTGTGGGCAATCCCTGATCAAATGACCCTTTTCGCCACACTTAAAACAATTTCCAGTGACCCAATGACATGGCCCACCATGTGCCTTACCACAATCTTTGCACTGTTTAGAAACGTTCTAGAAGCCTCTGTTGATCTCTACTATATTAGTAGGAATCTTAGGCTTGCCAGTCCTTGCTCGAAACTCATATGTCCTCGGTCTCTTAAATGAACTCCACCTTTGCTCTGATCGGGAACTGTCTGTCCTCTTATCTTTACCCTTACTCTTACTTCTGAACCCATACTGTGATTGCGTAACATCAAGACCCCTCTCTATATCCTGAGCCCGTCCAAGAGCATCCTCAAAATCAGTAATACGAAACCCTAATAATCTGTCTCGAATGGCTGGCCTCAATCCAGACAAAAATCTCTCGGTACGACGCTCCGGATCTCTGACTGTCTCGGGGTCATATCTCATCAACATCGTAAATTGGTTCTCATACTCATCAACCGACATACTGCCTTGTATTAAATTCAGAAAATCTATCTACATTTTCTTCTAGGCAGTACGGGGAACATATTGGGTCCTAAAAACTGACAGAAAAGTATCCCAACTAATCACTGTATGTTGGGTAGTTAACTGCCTCTTAGTGGCTATCCACCAATGTCCTGCCTGACCTTTCAACATATACGAACCCATATTGACTTTCTCAGCATCTGTGCACCCCAAGTAGTCAAAAGCTAGTTCCAATTCTAATAACCACTCCTCGGCCTTAACTGGATCCTTAATCCCCTTAAATTCTGGGGGATTCATCTTAAGAAAGTCTCTTAATCTGCCTGTATCTCTGTCATCTCTAGGCGGTGGGACTGAAGGTTGAGGAGCAGAGGGTGCCGGAGGAACCTGTGGAGGAGGAGGTGGTGAAGTAGGTGTGGGCACTGTGGCACCTATAGCTGAGGTGTTCGCTCCAAAATGTTGAGTAAACATAGCAGCAATGCTATCAAACCCCTCTTTCATACTATGTTCGAGCCTATTTATTCTAGCATTTTGGCTCTCTGGTTAGGGAGTAGATGGTAGAGGTGGCTGAGCCTGCCTCCGGGAGCGACCTCGTCTCCCACTCATAGTGTGTGATCAAATACCTGCACATAAACCCTATGTTTTAATCAAAACTTTAGCAGATATACTCAATTTTATAACCTAACAAGCACAGATACTTGGGATGTAATCTTATCCTAACTATCGACATTGACAGTACTAGACAACCTTTGCTCTGATACCAAGAAAGACTGTCACATCCCGGAAACGTGGAAGTTTTGGGCTAAAATTTTTTTTTTATCTTAATTCCTTACTTGGGTTGCATTCCTGCTAGTATCTCATCACACTTCTTCAACCACAGAAACATCATAATATTTTCATGAAATATTTTATTCACATTATATTGACTCATTCCTCAAAGTAACGTTACATTCTTACAATATTGATTACATCCCAAAAGTATTATCATATACAAATATCTGTGCCATACAGGATGTCTGGTATCAAAATATGAGTATACCTTACGTGAGTACAAAAATGGCCGGAGGAGAGACGTATCCCTCAGCCTACGTCATATGCGCAACAGGCAAGGAGATGATCACTGCAAATAATCTGGTAGAGTAGGGGGTGAGCTTCTTGGAAAGCCCCGTAAGAAATGCATTTAAAATAGTTATAGCATCTATATATATGCAGAAAACAAATGCCATAATGATGCATTTCATACTTTCAAACATTATATGAATTCTTTAATACATATATATCAAAATTCATACTTGATCAAACATGCATCTTACTTTAAAAATTTAAATTCAAAATTAATAGAACATATCATACAGTTCATGGAGACTAGGCAGAATCATATAGCCAGTATGCAGGTCATGACACTTACTTCTTCCTCCGAAGAGGGAACGGAATACCTATGGCCATGGTATGGGCTGTAGACCTGATCAGAGTCGTACAGGGAACATACACCACGAAGGACCAACATACCCACAAAGGATGTAATCATACACAATGTGGGCGAGGACATGCACGACGTGGCTAAACTTATGCCACAATGTGGCAAGCATGACAGGCAGTAACATAAACTATAGGAAGGCCTTAGTCTCAAAACTTACTTTCATACAATTGATATAAAATAGTAAGGACCGGCCGTGCCAGGGTCTAAGTTAGCCTGGGGTGTGCCACCCCGATACCTTTTTTCGGAAAACATATACTTAAATCATACAACTGATATAAAATAGTAAGGACTGGGCATGCCAGGGTCTAAGTTAGCCTGGGGTGTGCCACTCCGATACCTTTTTCGGAAAACATATTTATTTCATGTCATACTTAAAACATTATGGAAAAATATGCATAGAAATTATAAGGTACGTTTAGCTAATTATCAAAAGATTATGGAAATTAATTTCGGAATAAAATTCATGCTTCAAACATTTCTTTAAAATTTTCGATGAAAGTAAGGGACACCATCACAACTTTAAATTACATCCCTTACCTCAGTACACTGTAGAGCAACGCCTTATGTTGAACCCTTATGCTTCTTTTCTCTCCGAATTATAAACTGCCAAATCAAAATTTGATATAATTAATTTTCGATATTAAATTTTGTTGGCTCTATAGGCTATACCGAGAGGGGGGTGAATCGGTTCTTAGCTAACCTTATGCCCGTTTTTCGGTTTCTCTAAATTCTCTAGCCTATTTGAGTTTTTTCTAAGTTCTCTAAGCTCGGCAATTATACAATATAAATTCAATACAATAAACACAAATATAATTGCAAGAAAGTAAAGAGAGAAAGGATAGAGAAATGTACACAAGTGATTTATAGAGGTTCGGCAACCTTGCCTACGTCCTCTACCTTGAGACGCTCCCAAGGATTTTCCCAAATTCACTATCCTTGAATTTGTTACACTCCCTCTTTTCAAGGCTCAAGAGAAACCTCTCTCTTTTCTAAGCTCAAGAGAAACCTCTCTCTTTTCTAGGCTCAAGAGTAACCTCTCTCTTTTCTAGGCTCAAGAGTAACCTCCCTCTTTTTCTTAGGCTAAAGAGTAACCTCCCTCTTTTTCAAGGCTCAAGAGAAACCTCCCCTTTACAAGGAATGAAATGAGTTTACAAATGAGTAATCAAGGAAAGCCTCTAGATAGGCAAGTGATTACAGAAATTAAGCACAAGGAAAAGCCTATACAATTTTTGTGCTAGACAATACAAGGAATAAGAGAATGATAGACGATGAAGACTTTGTAGCACTTGATTTGTTGTTTGAGACTTGAGGATTTGAGGAATATGAGTTTTGGAGTTGCTGAGTAGTTCCTCTTACTTCCTTTAGCTTCTAAGCTTCTATTTATAGTCCCTTGGATGTATTCTAGCCGTTGGGTGGAGCCAAATCTCGAATATTACCGTTGTCTTACAAAAACTAGCCGTTATAGGCTATTTTCGGACAAAGGGATCAATCCCTTCCCATAGGGGATCGATCCCTTCATTCCAGAATGCTTTATTCTGGGCTGAGGGACCTTTTCTAGCCGTTGGGAAGCTTACTGCCAAAAGGGGATCGATCCCTTCCCTTAGGGGATCAATCCCTTCTTTCCAGAAGGTGATTTCCTGCACTTTTTGAGTTAGAAATGATGTGGTCTTTGATCCTAATCCAACCCAAAACATTTTGGCTCTTTTGTGGGAGTTTTTCTTGACTTTCTCAAATGAAAATATTGTTCAAAAACTTATAAGCAATTTTCTAAACTTATGTTCAATCATTCTTGATAAAATTACTTAATATTGAAAACCATTTTAAGACTAATAAGAATATATCATTAAATCATGGTCTTAATGTTTGATATGATATCTTGACAATGGATTGAGAAAATCATATGTGATAAGGCAAATTTACAATATGAATTAATACATTGAAGCGTACTTAAGTTTTTGTCATTTCAAAATACATATAGCAATTTAAAGCTAACAATCTCCCCCTTTTTGATATGACAAAACTTAATGTAAATTTGCTTTGAAAATTCTTTGATAAAATACTCCCCCTTAAATAAAGCAGGATTTTATAAAGCTCCCCCTTAATATAAGCATGGGTTTTGAAAATGAATTTTCCCTCATTATCTCTCCCCCTTAATATCTCTCCCTATATCTATCTCTCCCTTTATCTATCTCCCCCCCTTTTTGTCATAGCAAAAAGAAGGAAAAATAATAAAAAATATGCTTCCCCTAAAATCACGGCAATGTGAGAACAAATAAAAATGCTCCATCCAACAAGAAACATGTTAGTACATGGGACTTATAGCACAAATAAATAAGTCAATATTCTCAAAGAGTATGAAATATTTATGCAATGAATATGACTTATGATCCTATACCAATTGTTTATAAATAATTTTGATACCAATTGTTGATAAGTAATTTTGTAAGAAGGTTCCAATTGGTAAGAAGTTAAGCAAGCACCTAAGTATATCAATTGTTCTCTAAGATCCAACTAAGGTGCATGGTAATACATCATGATTATGAGCTAAAATTAGATAACATATCATATGCATGTGCTCATAAATCATTTTCAAGAAATATTATGCCTAGAATTAAGATATATAGCAATTAACTACAAATTCTAGCACACAAGAGTTTCATGCAAAAATATCCTAAGAGAATTCTTTCTATTTGTCATTTCAATCTAAGGAGCATGAGAAGAATTGTCAATTTAAAGCTCATATCACTTGGCAATTTAGATTTGGCTTACCAATTAGTGAAAATATGGTTGCCAATGATACTAAGTGTTATTTCAATCTAAATACCAATTGTTACTAATGGTTGACTTAGGCATTTTGCATGAATCCAATATCTATTTGTAGTGTGTTCATATCAAGAAAATAATCATTCTAAAAATGCAAGAACACAATTACACACATCATCAAATATGCATATGGATTAATTAAACATAAGCACACTATCATAAAGTATTAATCCACATTCATATTCACAAATTTATACCATATGGAAGATTCAAAAGATCAAGGAATTCAAGCAAACACATTTTCTTCCATGGTTTCAAGCACAAAAATCCTATGCTCATTTTCCAATTCAAGTCCTTAACCAATTATGAGCGAGGAAAGATTCGAAATTACCATTTTAATCAATTAAGAGCTATATCCCTAGTTGTTATCATCATTTAACGTTCTAGAGGGTATAAGCTATTTTAACTAAAATGGCTTTACCTAAGTGAATCAATATTATGACCTTATACCAATTTGAATTTATATTTGAAATCAATCCATAAGGTCAAATTTTAATTATTCTTCCACTAGATGTACAATTATGATGAGACCTAGTGTGGAGTAGTTGAGTCAAGTTAAGAAACATAATCCTATAAGCATGCTTGACTAAGATGAACAAAGAGATGAAAAATATTCATTATGCATGAGTTCATCAAATTCTCAAACATATCCACAAATCAATGAAATAAATCTCAAAATTATGTTTAAGCATTCATTGAAAGTATATTTCAAGATTATTTCAAGATTTATGAATGTTTTCAACAAAAGATGATTTTGCACTTGTGAGTTGATTGTTGGAAGTGATACCATTTTGTTGGAAATGATTCAAATTGATGGATTTGAGGCATGATATCAATGAAAAATGAATTTTCATACATTAAAGTTCATCAAAAAGGAGTTAAAACAATGAATTTTAAGTTGAGAAGAGAGAAAGTATCAAAGCAATGAAAAGTTCTTCTCAATTTCGGTTGAAAACATGCAGGAAAGCCCTTACTGGCTTGGGGGGATCGATCCCTTTAGGAGGGGGATCGATCCCTTATCTCCAGAATACACCAATTATGTTTTCTGCTCAAGGGGATCGATCCTGCTTGTTGAGGGATCGATCCCTCATCCTGTTTCTGCAAATTTTTGACAGAAAATCCAACCTTTGAGGTGCCAAAACTTCGTTTTTGAGTATTTTAAGTCCAAGTAAAGGTTTAAACATTTGTAAAACATGATTTTGGACTTGTATGAATGAAAAACATGAATGAAAAACCATTTAACAATCGATTTTGCAATTTTGGAAGGATTTTCACCAATAAAAGCATTTTTGGCCTCAAAGTGGGTCATTTTGATAGTTATGCATATTTTGGCCAAACCAATGCATTGAATTACATAAATATGTCAAAACAAACTTGTTCACATAGGTTTTAATTACAAATATCATTAAAGCATACATCTTGTGAACAACATGCCATGATTGTCAACATACAAGTTCTTCATTATTGCTCATGACATGGCATTTTGCATATATGACATATTTGACAACTTTTGAGCAACTAAATATATTATCTATACATATCAAGCTTGCTCAAACTACAAAATTCCAATAATCTTTTCAAAATCATTAAACATGCTTTTCATTCAATGCATCAAGAACTATTCATCAAGCACTCAAAAATCATTTATCATGCCTTTTGTTCAATCATTCAACTCACAAAGCATCAAAAATCATTAACCAATTTTCTCATCAAAGCATAAACAATAAAAAGTTTAAGGAGTAAGGAATTAAGCTTACAATACTCCTTTGCTAGAGAATGCTTTGCCTTGAATTGTTGAGTCTACCTTGAGCTATCCTTTGAAGAATTGTTCTGATGGATCCTCAAGCTTTTTCTTTTTCTCATTGGCACAAGCAATCTCCATAGAGGTGTGTAGAGCATTCAAACTCCATTGTTCCATTGTATTCCCATGCTCTAACACTCCTACAATAAACAAATTTATGCATGCTTTGGTACCCAAATTTTCTTGGGTCCACGAGAGTTAGTGTTCACAATTTTTGATCCTTTTGGGATCCATTTCAAGCACAATTCATCATTATTTATTGCATGCTTTGGCACCCATATTTTCCTAACAACTCTTCCTCTAAATGTAGTTTTTCTATATGTGCATGCTTGTGAAGAGTGGCCTATCCTATTACATAGTGAGCATGTGAGAGATGTATTATGCATAGTATTTTTGCTCACAAGGAAATTCTTTAGATGAGTTTCTTTTTGTATTGCATTATAGCCTAACCCATCTTTATCAAAGAAAGCTCTTTGGGTCTCTAACATATGATCTAGCTTTTGTTGACCCATATAAAACCTAGTAAATGAGTTATGCAAATTTGTATTCTTTTCATTCAACTCATTTATTTCTAAGTTAGCCTCTTCTAATTTCTTTTCAAATTCAAGCTTGGCATTTGCTAAGGCTTCATTTTCTATCTTCAATTTAGCAATGATTTTCTTATATTTGGAGTTCATTGTGAGATCCCTAATTTTCATGTAATTCCTCCATGTTTGTAAAGTATTTCTAAGTTAATATGATTAAATGAATATGAAGATTGATGTGTAATTGATGTATGGATAATGTATGCATGATGAATGGAATATAGAAGAAATAATAAAGTTGAATGTCAATAAGTTAAATGAAGCATGTAGATATCAGAAAATGAATAAAGCATGAGAAAAGAATTAAAATCAGAATTTTTGGATTGGTGATTTAATGAATGGCTGAGATGAGAAGGAGAAAAAGAGGAATTAAATGGTCAAATGGATGAGTCAAAGAGGAAAGAAAGGGCTGAGATGATTAATGAGATGAGCATGCATTAAATGCATCTTGCATGACTCACCATCTCCATCAGCTATCACCAACGTCAGCCCCTTGCCAGCCCCATCCCTCTCGTTCCATCTCCAAGTTTCCAAGTTTCCATTCCAAGCTCCTTGCTAAACCACCTTACTCCCTCACCAATTCACTAAGTTCATGTAACGAAAAATAATCCTTGTCGTTAGACTAGGAGATATCCAAAGTTTGATAGAGTGAATCCAAGTATTGAAGGAGATCTTAACATCAGAAATTTTGGTCTCTAGTGAAGGTAAGAGAAGAGGATGATTCTTACAATTTGGTTCATGATAAGGAGTTGTACTGAGTTAGTAGGACATGTGTATGTTGTTTAATTTGAGGTTTGAAATGGTATGATGATTTCAGGTTGAAGAAGTGAAAAGCTAGGGTTACGCGCTAAGTGATTTTGCGTTCTCGAGGAATCGAGGTAAGGAATTTATGTAACGGACGTAAGGCGGCTATGTCCGCATGTTTTATGATGTTTTTACATGTTTTGGAGAGAAGCACCAGTTGATTTTGTGCAGGAAAAGATGCATTTTCGGACTTGTCTCCTAGTACCAATTAGGTTAGGAGCAGCCGACTGCCTTAAGTAGCAGCCGACTGCCTAGAGACAACCAAAACGCCGTTTTCCGAAAACCGATGCAAACCAGTCGACTGCTATGTAAGCCAGTCGACTGCTATTTTCCCAGAAGCATTCTGTTTCAAACCAGTCGACTGCTATATGGACCAGTCGACTGCTATTTACCAAATTGCATTCTGTTTCAAAAACAGTCGACTGCTATATGGACCAGTCGACTGCTATTTCTTAAGAAGCATTCTGTTTGAAAACCAGTCGACTGCTATATGGACCAGTCGACTGCCCCCATGTATTTTCAAAGATGAAATTATCGAAATTTTAAATGAAATTAATTTCGATAAAAGGAATTATGAAGCAGCAGTCGACTGCCATATAAGACCAGTCGACTGCCATGTATGAAAAGATGTTTCAAAGCTTATTCAATGTAAACACAAAGGTGTTTTCTGAAAAGTATATTATAAATGTTTTGAGGCTATGGACTGCGTAATGATTATGCATTTCTGATGGCTGAGAGACTCTGATCAAGTCCTCAGTAATATGTATGTTAAGTGAGGAACCCTAGTCCGGTCCTCAAGACCATAAGTGACACCTGACTAGTGCTCACTATGGTATTATTAAGGCAGGAGAGAATCCCTGACCTCTACATGGTATACCAATGTACTAATGCATGATTAGAGTCATATGAGTCATATGAATGGGAATGAACGGTTCATATGACGACTCAATCGCTTAAACATTGTACATAGTCTCCATCTATTTCAAAGTACAAGATGTACATATGAAGAAGTATATGATGTATGTTTTAAAGTATGTATGAAGTATGATGTTTTAAAGAAGAAGTATGATGCATGTTTAATATGTATGCTATGTTTTAAAGAAAGCATACAAAGTATGTTTGCCATGGCATTTGAAATAAATATGCATGTTGCAAACAATGCATGAAAAATGTTTATGATACATGCTTTCTAATGCTCTACATGACATTATAGAGCCAAGTAGGAAAAACGCATATAGAGGCATAGCACGCTCTTTTACATACTTTTCTTACTGAGCGTAAACTCACCCTTTTACGACCATTTTTCCTACAGATTACTTGAAGTGAAATCCGCTCCGACTAGAGGAGCTTGTTTTGAAGAATCAAGGTGTACCTTCTTGATACGCTTCCCGGTTAGCATAGAAGGTATACTCATATGTTCATGTATATAGTAAATTGTAATTCAGCTACAGTACAGTACAAGTAGGAAATTGTGTATATAGGATATCGGGGATGTAAGATAAGATGATGTATGAGATCCTGTGGAAAATGGAATGATATGTATATATATCATTTTTATGTTTATGGTAATTGAGTAAAAATATTATAAGCTATTAAATAATTAGCTTAAGGATAAGAAGAGAATGACACTGCATGAACTAAATCTAAATAAAGAAGGAAAAAGATAAGTGATAAGATGAAGTGACGGGGACGTCACAGAGTGGTATCAGAGCAGTTTAGATTGAGGTTTGTCAGTGTCAAGAAGCTAGAAATAGAGTATATTCCCCAATTGTACTGTACTTGTCTGAATACAAATGTATAGTATAGCTATTTCTAGTTATACTAAAGAGCTCAATGATGATTATATTTACAGTATGAGCTCACGAAGAAGAGGTACAAGTAAGGAAGAGGACGGGGTCGCACTGAAGAGCCCCCAGTTCCGTCTCCTCATCCATCTCCACCGCATAGCCCAAACACAAGGCTAGCGAAAATGGAAAAGCATATGGAGAACATGGCCACGATGTTCAACCAGTTTATGTCTAATTTCCCGAATGTGGCCACAAGCACTCAAGCAACTGCAACTGTTATTCCTCCTACTGAAGTAACCCCACCAGTCCCAGTTACTGGAAGGCGGGATCTAGAGCTTATTGCAGTGTGGCATTGATTAAGGAATTTAAGAAATTGGATCCGCCTAAGTTCAAGGGGAAAGAGATTTGTTGACAGCTGAGAACTGGATGAAAGCTGTCCTAAAATCTTTCGAGTACATGCCCTGTTCTGAAAGGGAAAAAGTAGGATTGGCTGCCTACCTGTTAGTGATGATGCTGAATATTGGTGGCAAGCCACCCGGACCGTGTTAGAGGCCCGATATGATGAGGTTACGTGGGATAGATTTGTAGAAGCTTTCCATGAGCAGTACATCCCACGCACTGATCGTAATAGATTGAAGATTGAGTTTCTTAGTTTGACTCAAGGTACGATGACGGTGAATCAGTATGAATCAAAGTTTATTACCTTGAGTAGATTTGATCCAGAGGTCCTCAGAGATGAAGGGCATAAGATATACAGGTTCATCGAGGGATTGAAGTCCCCGATTAGATCCAAACTGTATCCGATGGATATCACCACCTATGGAGAAGCTGTCCGCAAGGCTCAGTTGTGTGAGCAGGACTATGATTTGCATCATGCTGACTTCCGAGCCAAGGGTAAGGGCAAGGAACCGATGAAGCGGAAGTCGGATGAGAAAGCTTCGAGTGATAAGTATCCATTTCGGAGGAGTAGACGATCTGAAGGAGTTTCTATAGGTAAGTAAAGTATAGAAAGATGATCTTTAAATTAATTTAATAGTTATATGGAATTATATTGAAGTTGGAGTTATGATGATGATGATACTGATATAGGTACTCCTAAAGCTACAGGGATCAAGATAAGTGATGAGCGATCCCGAAATCAAGTTGGAAGTACCGCTAGCTCGCAAAAGAGTACAATGCAAAGATGTGAGCAGTGCGGGAAATTTCACGGATCACAGCCATGTCGCTTGGCGAGTGGCGCTTGCTTTAGATGTGGGGAGAAAGGGCACATGATTAAGGATTGCCCTCAGAGAGATCCGAAGATGCCTGACGAATCTGATAAGATCCCTAAACCGCAACCTAAGGCCACTGCTGCCGAAAGGGGAAGAAAGCTGTGACCCAAGGACGAGTGTTTGCCATCGACGAAGAGTCTGCCGATGCCTCGTCCAAAGTGATTAAAGGTACAATTTACCTATTTGAATGAATGTCATGGCATTGTTTGATCCAGGCTCTACGCATTCTTTTGTGTCTTCTAAGTTTGCTATGAAAATACCTGTTGAGCCTGAGACTTTAGACACTTATTAAAGGATAAGTACACCATTTAAGGAATCACAAATGACGGAGTTAGTGTATAGAAATTGTAAGCAGGTAGGAGAAAGAGAATCTAAGGCTGACCTAATCCTACTGAATATGTATGGGTTTGATGTTATTTTGGGTATGGATTGGTTAGCTAATAATCATGTCATAGTGGACTGTTATGCTAAGAGCGTAACATTCTCTTCACCTGTTAGCTATGTTGTAAATTTTGCAAGTAATTAATAAAAGCATGTTTGATCTTAATTGTTTGCAAATGAAATGATGAATAATATGTATGATGATGTGAAGGATTTATTGCTTATGTGGAGGACGTAGATCAGAAACGTCCCGGACTCAAGGATATTCCTGTAGTCCAAGATTTTCCAGAAGTATTTCCGGATGATCTTCCAGGACTTCCTCCGGATAGGGAAGTGGAGTTCACTATTGATTTGGTGCCGGGGACTGAGCCTATATCAAGAGCTCCTTACCGGATGGCTTTGGTAGAATTGGAAGAACTTAAGAAACAGCTTCAGGAGTTGCTAGACAAGGGATTCATACGACCCAGCGTATCCCCTTGGGGTGCTCCTGTGCTTTTTGTCCGGAAGAAGGACGGTAGTATGAGGTTATGTATTGACTACCGGTGGCTGAATAAAGTGACGATCAAGAACAAGTACCCTCTTCCCAGAATTGACGACCTCTTTGATCAGCTTAAGGGTGCACAAGTCTTTTCCAAGATAGACTTGAGATCGGGATATCACCAGTTGAAGATTCGAGATGAAGATATCCCTAAGACTGCATTCAGGACGCGGTATGGCCATTATGAATTTTTGGTGATGCCGTTTGGTTTGACTAATGCACCTGCAGCCTTCATGAACTTGATGAATGATGTATTTAAGCAGTACCTGGACCAGTTTGTCATTGTCTTCATCGATGACATTTTGGTCTACTCGAGGTCTCGGGAAGAGCATGAGCAACATTTAAAGATAGTTCTGCAAACCCTCAAGGATAGAGGATTGTATGCCAAGCTAAGTAAATGTGATTTCTGGTTGAATCAGATCTCCTTTTTAGGTCATGTGATCAGTAAAGATGGAGTCTCGGTTGATCCATCGAAGATTGAAGCGGTGGTTCAATGGGAAAGACCGAAGACTGTGACGGAGATTAGGAGTTTCTTGGGTTTAGCTGGCTACTATAGAAGATTTGTAGAGGGTTTCTCGAAGCTAGCTGCTCCACTGACGCGCTTGACGCGCAAGGAAGTGAAGTATGAGTGGAATGAAGCCTGTGAAAGTAGCTTTCAAGAGTTGAAGCGCAGGCTAACGACTGCACCGATCCTTACCATCCCTAGTGGTTCAGGTGGATTTGCGGTGTATAGTGATGCCTCAGGGCAAGGTTTGGGATGTGTGTTGATGCAGCACGGTAAAGTAGTGGCATATGGTTCCAGACAATTGAAGGACCATGAAAAGAACTACCCCACTCATGATTTGGAGTTAGCTGCAGTAGTGTTTGCCCTGAAGATATGGAGGCATTACTTGTATGGTGAGAGATTTCAGATTTTTACAGATCACAAAAGTCTGAAATACTTGTTCTCTCAGAAGGAATTGAACATGAGGCAAAGAAGATGGCTCGAGCTTCTGAAGGATTATGATTGTGAGATATTGTACCACCCGGGGAAAGCCAATGTGGTGGCGGACGCTCTGAGCCGGAAGTATGTAAGTATGGTGTCTTATATGATGATAAAAGAGCATGAACTAATTGAGCAATTTGCAAACCTCAACCTTAATGTCATGACTTATGAGCAAATTGGAATGATGGCTAGTTTAAGGATTGAGCCAGAGTTAATGGACAGAATCCGAAGTGCTCAAAAAGAAGATGATAGATGCATAGAGGCTATGAAACAGATGCAGTCAGGTATGACCTCAGAATTTGTTGTTAGTAATGATGGAATTTTGAGGTTCAGGAGTCGTATATGTGTCCCACATGATGATGAATTGAAGAAGTTGATCTTGACTGAAGCACATGCCACTAAGTACACGTTACATCCAGGAAATACGAAGATGTATCACAATCTTCGTAAGGTGTACTGGTGGAAGGGCATGAAGAGAGACATAGCAGATTTTGTAGCAAAATGTCTCACATGTCAACAGGTCAAGGTAGAGCACCAAAAGCCAGCAGGATTACTGCACCCTCTGCCCATACCTATATGGAAGTGGGAACACATTACGATGGACTTTATTATGGGGTTGCCCAGAACCAAGAAGAATCATGATGGTATTTGGGTGGTTGTCGATAGATTGACAAAATCAGCTCACTTCCTGCCTATGAAGTCAACAGATACACTCAATACTTTGGCAGATATGTATGTAAAAGATGTTGTAAGACTACACGGTGTTCCAGTGAGCATCACTTCTGATAGAGATTCCAGGTTTACTTCCCATTTCTGGGAGCATTTTCAAGAAGCCATGGGATCTAAGTTAAGTTTTAGCACAGCTTTTCATCCGCAGACTGATGGACAGTCCGAGCGCACGATTCAAACGCTCGAGGATATGTTGAGAGCTTGTGCTATGGACTTTAAAGGCTCCTGGGATGACCATCTGCCATTGGCTGAGTTTGCATACAATAATAGTTATCATGCAAGCATCGGGATGGCACCATATGAAGCTTTATATGGAAGAAGGTGTCGATCTCCGATTGGGTGGGAAGAAGTGGGCGAACGTAAGTTATTGGCTCCAGATCTAGTCGAGCAAGCATCAGAAGATGTTAAGTTGATTTGTCAGAGGCTTAAGACAGCTCAAAGTAGACAAAAGAGCTATGCGGATGCTCGACGGAGGCCACTTGAGTTCATGGTTGGAGATTATGTATTCTTGAAGGTTTCTCCATCCAAAGGAATTATGAGATTTGGTCGGCGAGGTAAGCTGAGTCCTCGTTACATCGGTCCATTTGAGGTCTTAGATCGAATAGGCGATGTTGCCTATAGATTGGCATTGCCTCCGGAGCTATCGGGAGTGCATAATGTGTTTCATGTATCGATGCTTCGGAAGTATAATCCGGATCCGTCTCATGTCATAGAATATGAACCCTTGGAGATAAGGGAAGATATGAGCTATGTAGAGAAGCCAATTCAGATTTTGGACAGAAAAGAAAAAGTTTTGAGGTCTAAGACGATCCCATTAGTGAAAGTGCTCTGGCAATACCATACGATGGAAGAAGCTACATGGGAGCTAGAGAGCTTAATGAAGGAAAGGTATCCAGAATTATTCACATGATAAGCTAAGGCAAATTTGGAGGACCAAATTTTCTAAGGTGGGGAGGATGTGAGATCCCTAATTTTCATGTAATTCCTCCATGTTTGTAAAGTATTTCTAAGTTAATATGATTAAATGAATATGAAGATTGATGTGTAATTGATGTATGGATAATGTATGCATGATGAATGGAATATAGAAGAAATAATAAAGTTGAATGTCAATAAGTTAAATGAAGCATGTAGATATCAGAAAATGAATAAAGCATGAGAAAAGAATTAAAATCAGAATTTTTGGATTGGTGATTTAATGAATGGCTGAGATGAGAAGGAGAAAAAGAGGAATTAAATGGTCAAATGGATGAGTCAAAGAGGAAAGAAAGGGCTGAGATGATTAATGAGATGAGCATGCATTAAATGCATCTTGCATGACTCACCATCTCCATCAGCTATCACCAACGTCAGCCCCTTGCCAGCCCCATCCCTCTCGTTCCATCTCCAAGTTTCCAAGTTTCCATTCCAAGCTCCTTGCTAAACCACCTTACTCCCTCACCAATTCACTAAGTTCATGTAACGAAAAATAATCCTTGTCGTTAGACTAGGAGATATCCAAAGTTTGATAGAGTGAATCCAAGTATTGAAGGAGATCTTAACATCAGAAATTTTGGTCTCTAGATAAGGTAAGAGAAGAGGATGATTCTTACAATTTGGTTCATGATAAGGAGTTGTACTGAGTTAGTAGGACATGTGTATGTTGTTTAATTTGAGGTTTGAAATGGTATGATGATTTCAGGTTGAAGAAGTGAAAAGCTAGGGTTACGCGCTAAGTGATTTTGCGTTCTCGAGGAATCAAGGTAAGGAATTTATGTAACGGACGTAAGGCGGCTATGTCCGCATGTTTTATGATGTTTTTACATGTTTTGGAGAGAAGCGCCAGTTGATTTTGTGCAGGAAAAGATGCTTTTTCGGACTTGTCTCCTAGTACCAATTAGGTTAGGAGCAGCCGACTGCCTTAAGTAGCAACCGACTGCCTAGAGACAACCAAAACGCCGTTTTCCGAAAACCGATGCAAACCAGTCGACTGCTATGTAAGCCAGTCGACTGCTATTTTCCCAGAAGCATTCTGTTTCAAACCAGTCGACTGCTATATGGACCAGTCGACTGCTATTTACCAAATTGCATTCTGTTTCAAAAACAGTCGACTGCTATATGGACCAGTCGACTGCTATTTCTTAAGAAGCATTCTGTTTGAAAACCAGTCGACTGCTATATGGACCAGTCGACTGCCCCCATGTATTTTCAAAGATGAAATTATCGAAATTTTAAATAAAATTAATTTCGATAAAAGGAATTATGAAGCAGCAGTCGACTGCCATATAAGACCAGTCGACTGCCATGTATGAAAAGATGTTTCAAAGCTTATTCAATGTAAACACAAAGGTGTTTTCTGAAAAGTATATTATAAATGTTTTGAGGCTATGGACTGCGTAATGATTATGCATTTCTGATGGCTGAGAGACTCTGATCAAGTCCTCAGTAATATGTATGTTAAGTGAGGAACCCTAGTCCGGTCCTCAAGACCATAAGTGACACCTGACTAGTGCTCACTATGGTATTATTAAGGCAGGAGAGAATCCCTGACATCTACATGGTATACCAATGTACTAATGCATGATTAGAGTCATATGAGTCATATGAATGGGAATGAACGGTTCATATGACGACTCAATCGCTTAAACATTGTACATAGTCTCCATCTATTTCAAAGTACAAGATGTACATATGAAGAAGTATATGATGTATGTTTTAAAGTATGTATGAAGTATGATGTTTTAAAGAAGAAGTATGATGCATGTTTAATATGTATGCTATGTTTTAAAGAAAGCATACAAAGTATGTTTGCCATGG
The DNA here is from genome assembly GCA_031772115.1 of Heritiera littoralis. Taxonomy (NCBI): domain Eukaryota; kingdom Viridiplantae; phylum Streptophyta; class Magnoliopsida; order Malvales; family Malvaceae; genus Heritiera; species Heritiera littoralis. Next base: position 3,963,459 of record JAPDPK010000009.1, on the reverse strand, counting down.
CATTTGAAATAAATATGCATGGTTGCAAACAATGCATGAAAAATGTTTATGATACATGCTTTCTAATGCTCTACATGACATTATAGAGCCAAGTAGGAAAAACGCATATAGAGGCATAGCACGCTCTTTTACATACTTTTCTTACTGAGCGTAAACTCACCCTTTTACGACCATTTTTCCTACAGATTACTTGAAGTGAAATCCGCTCCGCCTAGAGGAGCTTGTTTTTGAAGAATCAAGGTGTACCTTCTTGATACGCTTCCCGGTTAGCATAGAAGGTATACTCATATGTTCATGTATATAGTAAATTGTAATTCAGCTACAGTACAGTACAAGTAGGAAATTGTGTATATAGGATATCGGGGATGTAAGATAAGATGATGTATGAGATCCTGTGGAAAATGGAATGATATGTATATATATCATTTTTTATGTTTATGGAAATTGAGTAAAAATATTATAAGCTATTAAATAATTAGCTTAAGGATAAGAAGAGAATGACACTGTATGAACTAAATCTAAATAAAGAAGGAAAAAGATAAGTGATAAGATGAAGTGACAGGGACGTCACATTCATGCATTGAAATTCATTTGCTAAATCATTAAAGGCATTTTGTAGTTCACTAAAGGTATAACATTATCTTCACTAGAACTACTACTAGCCTCATCATCACTAATGGCCATAAAGCATGAGTAGGCTACCTCATCATCAATGTTTTCCTCATCGAAGCTATCACTATCGCTCCATGCAGCCACAAATGCTTTCTTCCTAGGTTTCCTATCCTTTTCCTTCCTAAGTAAGGGGCAATCTAGCTTAGTGTGACCCGGTTCATTACATTCATAACTCACTAAGGGGTCTTTTTCTCTCCTACTAGATTCTCCTCTTATTACCCCTCTACTTTGGTGCCTCCTATCATTCTCTCTCTCTTTCATTCTCATAAATCTATTAAATCTTTTGGCAAACATTTCCATTTCCTTTTCTTCCTCATTTCCACTCTCATCACTATCATCTTCAAGGACCTCATGAGTGGAAGACTTAAGTGCTACCCCTCCTTTCTTTGAAGGTTCTTCATTTCTTTTCAATTTCATCTCATATGTAAGTAGGGAGCCCATAAGTTCATCTAGAGACAAGGTGTTAGGATCCTTAGATTCTTCTATTGCGGTCACCTTTGCCTCCCAAGATTTTGGCAAGCTATTCAAAATTTTCTTAACCATTTCTACATTGGAATAGCTCTTGCCTAATGCCTTAAGTCCATTGATTATATCATTAAACCTAGTGAACATTTTGTTGGATTATGCCCTTAGAACCATTCATTAGATGATTGACTTTGGCATTTTTATGTATCATGACATTTTATTTATAGTTCATTATTATATTTGTCTTATAACTGCGTAATATAATCTTATATGATAATGTCCTTAGAATAGTAATAACACACTATTCTTAAAATATCCCTAGTCAAGTATTATTGTGAACAAGGATAACAATGATACGATAAGACTAGTATGTGGTTGACTGATGACCATTGTCATGGATATAGGATATCAAGTCATCACATAGGTACATGTTAGAGAACTATGTACTGGATCGACCCTCCATGAGAACGCTACATGGATTGTTATATGAGTGTCATAAGCGATTCTCATAGTGATGATGGTGTATGTGATCCTTTGACTTGAGATCATCAGAGATCCCAACATAGACAATTGCATACTTTAATGCTGCTAGATGTCATTCGTAACTAGATGGACTATAAAGGTAGTAATTGGGTATGCCTCGATCTATGTAGAGGGATGTTGAGTGATCAAGATAGGATTTATCCCTCTTATATAACAAGAGTGATGTCTTGGGCCCTTTGATAGAGTGAGACTAAAATGCATGGCCGTGCTCAAATAAGTCAATATGAGATATTGATTTTATTTGTTTAATTAGTCTACTCAGGAATCAAGAAACGCTGATTAGACTATACAAGTGTGACACATTCCATGACTTGTGTCTAATCAAGACATCAAAGGATAAAGGGATTAGACTACACAGTAACATCTATCACTAGTAAGGTTATGTCGAGTCATTGACATTCTCGTTACATGGGTAGCAATGATGTGTTGCTAGATACCGCTCATTGCCTGTGACAATTTTGTCATTGCCATTGTTTTGAGAACCTATTGGGTCGCACACTTAGAACGGATCAATGAGGAGCTTAATTAATCCTATTCTGAATTGGATTAAGGATATAACTAATCCTATTCTGAATTGGATTAGGGATACAACTAATCCTATTCTAAGTAGGATTAGAGTTCTGTTTGGCAGTAAATTTTAGGGTAAAATTTACTGCCTATAAAAGGATGTTTTCTGAAACATAGCCGTACAACAATTAGAAAATAGAAAAAGTATTCTTTTAATCGAAGCTAGCAGTTCGGTTATAAAGAATCAAAAACGCTCCTTAAGGCTTCTGATCGTGAGACATTCAAGAGTCGTGAGATCCGTTTGTGTGGATACCATAGAGGCAGGAACGAAAGGTTGTTGCTTGTGACTCGACCAACGACAGAAATCAAAGAAAACTTTAGGTAAAATCTCGAATCCCTAATCAGGCAACTCTCCGAATCGATCCTGGTGGAGGCCGGAATGATTTAAATTCCGCTGCATGTTTGTTTCGGTCTCCTTCACATTTCGCTAATGGACTCATTTTCTTTCATCCTAAATAGCTCATAATCATGTGTGAGCATTCCTACTTTGGTCTCTTTCACTTGATTGGTCCCTTCATGTGTGATGGCTAATTTGTCCCATATTTGCTTGGCATTCTCATATAGTGATACTCTATTATACTCATTGGGACCTAAAGCACAAAATAGGGTGTGCATAGCCTTGGCATTCATTTGTGCCAATCTAATGTCATTTGTGTCCCACTCATCCTCACTCTTAGGGACATCTTTTCCATCTACTTTCTTCATGGGAATTCTAGGACCATTCACTATAATTCTCCACACTTTATAATCATTTGATTGTACAAATAACATCATTCTAGTTTTCCAATATGAATAGTTCTCACCAATAAAGAGTGGAGGTCTAACTAATGATTGTCCCTCTTCTCCTAGGGGTGTGCCTATATTCAAATGAGCCATTTAAGATCGTTTTGCTCGATAGAGGTTAGTCTAATTCAATCTCGAGCCCAAGCTCTGATACCAATTGTTGGCTCTATAGGCTATACCGAGAGGGGGTGAATCGACTCTTAGCTAACCTTATGCCCGTTTTTCGGTTTCTCTAAATTCTCTAGCCTATTTGAGTGTTTTCTAAGTTCTCTAAGCTCAGCAATTATACAATATAAATTCAATACAATAAACACAAATATAATTGCAAGAAAGTAAAAAGAGAAAGGATAGAGAAATGCACACAAGTGATTTATAGAGGTTCGGCAACCTTGCCTACGTCCTCTACCTTGAGACGCTCCTAAGGATTTTCCCAAATTCACTATCCTTGAATTTGTTACACTCCCTCTTTTCAAGGCTCAAGAGAAACCTCTCTCTTTTCTAGGCTCAAGAGAAACCTTTCTCTTTTCTAGGCTCAAGAGTAACCTCCCTCTTTTCTAGGCTCAAGAGTAACCTCCCTCTTTTTCTTAGGCTAAAGAGTAACCTCCCTCTTTTTCAAGGCTCAAGAGAAACCTCCCCTTTACAAGGAATGAAATGAGTTTACAAATGAGTAATCAAGGAAAGCCTCTAGATAGGCAAGTGATTACAGAAATTAAGCACAAGGAAAAGCCTATACAATTTTTGTGCTAGACAATACAAGGAATAAGAGAATGATAGACGATAAAGACTTTGTAGCACTTGATTTGTTGTTTGAGACTTGAGGATTTGAGGAATATGAGTTTTGGAGTTGCTGAGTAGTTCCTCTTACTTCCTTTAGCTTCTAAGCCTCTATTTATAGTCCCTTGGATGTATTCTAGCCGTTGGGTGGAGCCAAATCTCGAATATTACCGTTGTCTTACAAAAACTAGCCGTTATAGGTTATTTTCGGACAAAGGGATCGATCCCTTCCCATAGGGGATCGATCCCTTCATTCCAGAATGCTTTATTCTGGGCTGAGGGACCTTTTCTAGCCGTTGGGAAGCTTACTGCCAAAAGGGGATCGATCCTTTCCCTTAGGGGATCGATCCCTTCTTTCCAAAAGGTGATTTCCTGCACTTTTTGAGTTAGAAATGATGTGGTCTTTGATCCTAATCCAACCCAAAACATTTTGGCTCTTTTGTGGGAGTTTTTCTTGACTTTCTCAAATGAAAATATTGTTAAAAAACTTATAAGCAATTTTCTAAACTTATGTTCAATCATTCTTGAGAAATTACTTAATATTGAAAACCATTTTAAGACTAATAAGAATATATCATTAAATCATGGTCTTAATGTTTGATATGATATCTTGACAATGGATTGAGAAAATCATATGTGATAAGGCAAATTTACAATATGAATTAATACATTGAAGCGTAAGTTTTTGTCATTTCAAAATACATATAGCAATTTAAAGCTAACAAATTTCCTCTTTGTCTAATTCTTAATTAAATTCTTATTACTTAGAATATTATAATTTCTTAAAATTTCACGTTGTAGCCGAATGACCTTGAATGTCCTAAGTGACTTACTCCCCCATAACATATATATATATATATATATATTTCTATGATGCCACTTTAATTGACCAATTTTCTCCTCCTTTCCATTGGTCCAATGTCATAGCCGAATATTCCTCTTCATTTACTAAGCCTATTTGGCTTAAAATTTCCATTTTCCATAGTATTACTTTTATTTTATCCTTGTATATTTTCAACCTTTTAAGCTTGTCAATTATTCCACTTTCCTCTACCATTCACGTCAGTTTCCATTTTCTGTTTCTGCACTTCACGTTAACTTCATCTTGGTTAGGTAGTTTACTTCTTTACAATGTCTATATATATATATATATATATATATATATATATTAACTTCATTATTACTATACCTAGGCCTTTAGTCAATTTAACCTAATCCTCTCTTTCACTTTTATTTATTTTTCTGTTGTTTGTTGACCCCAAAACGTGATTTTCTTCTCCTTTATTCCAGTTCACGTTGGCTGCATGCATAAGCCTTCTTTCTTTTCTATTTTCTGTAGTTTCCCGTTGGCTTCTCTTCTTTTTTTCTCTATATATATAGTCACATATAGTACACTTCTAAGTCACCTACATTCAGTGTTCATACCTACAAAAGTCAGTTATGCCACACTATTTTTTTTCCACATTTTTGGCTGGACTTTTAGTCACCTATTCTCACTTCCTTTTTCGGCTATACTAGCAGCCACTTATTTCCTTTCTTCCAGCCATTTTCTTTGACTTTATGGAACACCATTTTATTGGTTTATTTTTCTTCTTCTTCTTCTTCTTCAACTCACGTAACCTCTTTCAAAACTTCTTCAAACAGAAGTTATTTGTTTTCTGTTTCATGGCTGTCCAAACCGACAGCTTCTTCTTTTCTGTTCTATAGTTTCACGTGGATCATATTAACAAAGCATCATATTTTTCAATTCAAACCAAAGTTATAACTAATATATACTTAATCATGATAAGCAAAACTAAAGAATGAGAAGCTTAAAAACTGAGTTGGACGTTACCTGTGTATAACAAGCAGATCTGTCCACTTAAGTTAACTTCTGTTTGGAGTTTTCGGTTAGCTTCTTTAGTGGTTCTTGGAAGCTCTTAAGGCAAGGTTTATTTTACCTCAAGAAACTTGGGTTAATTGTTAAAGAAAAGAAGGCTCTGTTAGGGAGAGGAAAAGCTGTCCGACATGCTTAAACAGAAGAGAATATTTTCGGTGATGATGTTGGCTGGAGATGAAGGTCACGATGGAGGAATATAAAGCACAAGAAAATATATTATTTGGACTTTTTGCCAGCTTCATTAAAAGCCCTCTTCATTTCCTATTTCTTTCCTTTTGTTTTATATTCCTTATCCTCCAAGCCGAGACTAACTTCTTGTTTCTGTTAAAATTTTCTTCATGCAGCCCACGTTTTTGACTTTCCCATCTTTTCCTTGCTTTAGTTCTTTTCTTGTCTTGTTATTGCTTACTCTTCGGTGCAGCAAAAATCAACACAAGTCAGTGTTATATTCTTTTGTCAACCAAAAGAAAATGTGGAGAAGACTTTCCTTGTCTTCCTTTATTGTTTGTTTTATCCTTTCTTTTTCTCTTGTTTTCTATTAGCCATTTGATCAACCGAACTTCACTCCCTTTCTTCTACTCTTTCTTCATGTCGCCAACACTCTTCTATTTTGTCCAAATCAGAATTTGCAATATCCATTTAATTATTTAATCCATCCTTTATGTAATAATTTCCATACCTATATATATATATATTTTAAATTTTCTATGTGAGAAACACTATTCTTATATATTTAATTCCTCAAAATATTATCAATAATTTTTTTATTGATAATTTGTTCATATACATGTACAACTATAGTATAAGAAAATGAGATCTCACACCCACTGACTGAGGCATGATAATCTACATGATAATAAGTTTTATGCCATGGTAATAGATAAACTAAATCGGGGATAAAATAATAAATCTATGCGATTACCCGATAGGGGTATTTTGGTTATTTTACCCTTACAATCAGTCAAACCTCAATAAAACCCCATCCATTCATTAGAATATGTTCAATAATAATATTTAATGATGAAATGAAATATTTCATAGTTAAAATGACTAGTAAAAATATTATGAAAATTTAAGGGCAAAATTGTCCAAAATCATTAAACATAAGGGCATTTTGGTCATTTTGGTCATTTTGCAAGGAAGATAGTTTTTAAAGAAATTGCTACACTCTCTTAAAGGGGATGGTCACCATCATCTTCAACCTTAAGACATTCCTCCATAACCAAGCTTAGGCAAAATAGAAAAGCTCCCAAAACACCTAGTAAACAAGCTTAAAACCGAAAACTTTCTTCTACAAACTTGTCCCAAATTTAGTGCTCTACAAGCCTATACCAATATTTAAGTGTGAGGTGGACAAAATTAAGGTGCTTGGATCCCTCTTGATTTCGGCCAAGACAAGGTATCATTGTGCTTGAATTTTCTTTATGAATTAATGATAGTGATGTAATTAAGGTAGATAGCTAGATTTTGCCCTAGATTAAATCAAAACCTATTTAATTGCTCCCATAGGGTTTCAATCATGATGGGATGTTCATGATTCATGATGTTTTGATGCATGAAAATGATGTTAAATGGATGAAGAATAATGATAAAGCATGAAACAAAGCTTAAATTGTTGAAAAACCATGGAATTCTTCCCATGAAGCATTCAGCCATGATAAGGGGAACATGTAATGGTGCCCAATTTGATGTGTTTTAGGTCCCATAATACTATATAAATTAAGAAAAGACTGTCAGTGCAATCAGAATCGAAAACGGAGTTGATTTAGGCATAGTTGTAGTTTTAGCACAGTGTAAATTAGACTGGTTTAATAACTATAGTAGACAATGTGATAGATTTTAGTGAGAAAAGAATTGATTATAATTGAAGTGTAGTGAAATAATGGTGTTTGCATAATGTTTTACAGCCCAGGAGTGAAATAAGTCAAGTGGTGCTGTTGGTTGTTTTGGTAGAAATCGACAAGTAAGGGATAAGTATGGAAGACGTAGGGATACTATGAATGCATATTGTGGTTGAAAATGATTTTATGAAATTATTTTGAAGTCAATTGCTTTGGAAATTGTTGAAATTGTAGACTGTTGCTAGTATTATACACTATGTTTTCACTGCATGAAGGCTAAGATAGAAACAGCCGTTATACTGCCGAAAATTCTAATAAATTATGAAAACATATTTTGGTATTCTTAAATACTAGAAATGAAAGATTTATTAAGTTAAATTTATTATCATCATTGAAATTCCATATTTTACCAAACACCGAAAATATATATTTAAAAATTTATGTTATCGAATTTTACGTACGTGAAGGTACTGACATGTTTTTTTAACTTGTTTACAAATAAATAGAACATTTTTTCATCTGGATATTGAACTGTGAATATTTTATGAATTTTTATTATTGAACTACTTATGTTTTCCAACATATGTATTTATGGACTGATTGAGGGTTTTATCACTAAAATTGATTTCTTTAATCGTATTTACACTACCTATAAACTATTGTGAGACTGTTTGGCCTCGTATCATGCTGACTAACTGTTACTGCTACTGTTACTGTACTATTGCTGATTGATGCTGATCATATCATCAGTTTTTGCATACGAATTTCTTACTGGGCATTAAGCTCACCCCCTCTTTTCCCCTCCTCATAGATATCTTCAGTGATATATCGTTCCACAGATTGGCTACGCTTCTGGTACACTCAGGCAGCAATTATTTGATCGTGAAGGTATATTTTATTTTCTTTTATATGTTCAGACATTTATGTACAGAGTACTACTTTTGTATATCCTATATACAAGGGATGTAAATGTTTGTGAAAGTTACTAAAAATGATACTATTTATGTAAATATTAAATTAGTTAGTAAATGATCTTCTATTTAAAGTTTTGATTACTATTACGAATGAAAGATATAAAGGCATCATAGACAGCCCCAACCAACTGATTGGATATGAAATTATCGATATGAAATTATCGATAATCACTGTATATGACAGAACGTGACAATTTTATTTACCTACTTGTCCCAATATACAAGAATGAATTTTTGGATATATATATATATATAAACTATGAATGTCAGTGAAATGTGCATGTATACCATATATTAGATGTACATTAAATTATAAGTAAGAAGCACGTAATTCGATATGAATGTTAACTTATGCCCAGCTAGTACATGCAACATGCATGCATCATTTTTGTGTGTGTGTGTGTGTGTGTATAAAATACGGACTTGCTCACATGGACAAAAAGAAAATTAAAAATTTACATACAACTAAGTATAAATTTTATACACATAAGTGTAAAATGCATTTATATATATAAGTAAATATAAATATATGCATGTGGAAATTTACATATGTAAGGAAATGTAAATATATATTGTGAGATTCCAAATTTCTTTATTCTCCCTATACTTATTGAAGGTGCTGAATTAGAATATTAAGTGAAGTTACGGAAATTAATTTCCATATGTTATAGAGTTATCGAAAAAACTATTAAGTGGGCCCTACAGGGCAATCTACAACTCGGATAGCCTCTGAAGTAACAAAATGTGAAATTTAGGCCCGAAAAGCCTAAAGGGCAAGAAGACCATTTTTTGGAATTCTTTAATATGAGCATACCTAGGTTTACGTGTAACAAATTCAAAAATGACGATTTAGTCCATATCCCGAAAAAATTTTTTGAATAACGATCAAACCAAATTGACTTTGGACCCACAAACTATCATAAGAAAATCTTTGTGTAAAGAAGTTTTATGTGGATCCAGCTCGTGAACGGAATTACGCGAATAAAGCAAAAAGCATTCGTTTAGGGTTACTTTACTAATTTCACTACCTATGACGATCAAACCACCTTAAGAGTCAACCTTTGACCATATTTGACCTGAATATATGCAAAATAATAAAAATAAAATATAAATTTTGAATATAAAAATATTAAAATAATATTAGGACATAAATGGAAATAATGAGATTGTATAAGGGTATTATTGTCTTTTATCAAGGGGCTGGTCAAACTAGTCAATGTTTGACAAAAATTGACTTAAATACATAAAATTGAATAAAAATATAAATTAAAATCTAAAATTTAAAAATAATCCAAATGGCATAGTTGTAAATATTGAAGTTTAAGAGGGGCATTATAGACTTTTTGCACATGGTAGATTTTTATGCAATAAAATAATATAAAATAAAGATAAAAACTAGCCATTTTCAGCCTTCATCAACTGACCTCCCCTGCTGCTCGTTTCTTCTCCATTTTTCTCCAAGGTTCCTTACGTTTGCCTTGTAAAACCCCATATTCTCTTCATCAACTCATCCAACTCCCTTCACAAAACTTGTTTCTCACCTCAAGAACACCTTGAACCCAGAATTTGAGTGGTTGAAGTCAAGAAATCAGCACTGATTGGGCTGTTGAACATTTCAGTTTTGAGCAAGGTGAGAAGAGATGATGTTTTCTTTAAGTCTTAGTTATAGTATTTGATTTATTTTTGTATGAGAAATATGTTTGATCCTTTAGATTGAAATAAAAATATGTTTTGGTAGCTATGAGGTGTTCGGCCATGAGAGGGAAGTGGGGAAATTATGATAATTTTAATGCATGTTGGGTAGGAATTAATAGCAAATAGTGAGTTGAACTTGGTTTTGCTAATAATTTGCAAAACTTGGAAGTTGGCATGATGAAGAGGACCATTTGGCCATGGGGTAAAATAGAGGATGATGATGAGTTTTTGATGAATTGAAGATGTTTGATGAAAATGCTAAGTGAGTAGGAAAAGTTCATTAAACAAGAATTGAGGAAAGAATGAAAAACCACAAGGATAGGCAATTGGAAGCTTTTGGCCATGAAGAAGAATAAGGGATGTTGATGTAATTTTTAATACTGGTAATTATAGAATTAATATAATGATAAATAAAGATCAATTGTAAAGTTAAATATTGGAAAAAGAATAAGATGTGGGCATGTGTTGAATTCGACCAAGGCAAAAATGGAATGATGTTGGTGCAATTTTTAATAAATTGATGGTGTAGAATAGAGGTACTAAATTAATAAAGAATGTTTATAAAGTCTAAATTAGGAAATGAATGAGTTAGAGCAAATTGAAGTATTCGGTCAAGCTTAAATGAGGGGGGTTTTAGGTTAAATTGTTATGATTAAATAGTTAGAGAACAACGAATTAAGGTTAATATGATTACTAATAAAATAAGATCTGGAAAAGAATATAATTTAATTGTGGTTATGTATTTAATAAGAAATAAAATAACTTAATTGTTGAAATTAATAAATGGAAGATAAGAATTAAAAGAAAAATTTATTAAAGTCACAACAAGGAATTTTGAATAAAATTTGGAATTATTGTGCAGTGCTAAGTTCGTAAGATAAAGAGACGTAAGTAGTGCTATCAGATTTTTATATCGCGCAGAAGTATAGGTAAGGAATCTTATATAGAAGGCGCATAGGAAAGCTATGCTTGCATTCAAAAATTTTGGGTATTTATTTGAAAAATATAAATAGTGAATTTCCTATAAGAAAGGGACATGATGGATTTAAATCGAAAGCTATTTGAATTTTAGAAAATTAATTTTCACTATCCAACCATCCAATTTCCCTCCCAAAGAAAAATAGAAAATTTATTTTAAATCCACCTAAATTTCAATATGATCTAAATTGCATAAGAATTATTTTAATTATTTTACATGCAATAAATTATCATTTTATATGCTAAAATATTATTGGATATTTAAAGTTAGTATTGAGATTTTAAATGATTTTTATTACTGCTAAATATAGTGTTTATTACTGTTATGTAATTTATGGACTAATTGAAGATAATTTTATAAAATGATTTCTTATTGTAACTGAATGTTTTTATGGAATGATTTTGGGACTGTTGCTCCCTAATAATCATGCATACTGTTATATATGATATTGTTATGAGACTATGGTCAAGTCCACAACATCCACAGTGAGCACCTGACCAATGTAAATTGTGACTATTCGACGATGGCCATTCGTTACTATTCGTCCCTTCAGGGATGCTATTCGTCCTTTTAGGGATACTGTTTCATCCCTCCGGGGATACGTACTGTTTGTGCATGATTATATTAGAAGTGGACGTCTCTACTGATTTGATTATTGAATTATTAAAATATCGATTTGACTGAACTAAAAAGAAAAAAATGTTTAAAGTGAATGACAATAATTGATGGTTTTAAATGAAATGATTTTACTGTACAATCGTACCCTACTGTTCATATTTAATATGTTTTGAATGACAGTTATTAATAATTTTTTAAAAAAGAACTGTTATTACTGTACACTTGCATTTTTATGTATTTATTTGATAGATTTTTCATAACTAGCAAAAAAAATTTTTAATTAATGATTTTATTTGCATGTAGTAGCATAGTTCAACCCTTTTGTATAGGTTTCCTTACTGAGCATAAACTCACTCTCCTATTTTTCCACTCGGATTATTCAAAGTAAAATCTGCTCAGCTTAGAGGAGCACAAATTTTGGCATATACAGTATTCCTTTAGGATGCGCGTGAAGTCCACTGAAAGAATATTGTAATTTATTATATATTTTAGACATATTGTACAGTACTTTTATTTTGTAAATACCTCTGGGGATGTAAATTAGTAGAACTAGCATTATAATAGAAATTAGAAATTGTGAAACTTGGATGTAGAAAGAGTTATGAAAAGGGTATTATGACATAAATGCATTGGTAATTAAATTTTATTAGACTTATTTTATATTCTAATGAAATGAAATTAATGTAACGATAGTATTAGCATATGAAAGAAAGAGAAATGACATCGGCAAAGAACCTAACCATTATAAGAAAATGAAAAAGTTAATTGGTGTTTTAATGGAAAACGGATGTTACATATATAGTATGAATAAAATTTGAAATAAAACTAAAAAAATACAAGAATTTAATTGTATAAATATATATAAAAGGAAATTTAATTAATATATTTAAAAAAATATAAATAATAACAACAAAATTAAAAAAGAAAAAGAGTGTACTGTCCGGTTTGTGGGAAAATTCCCGCTAACCTTGAATAAAATTTTGGTTAGTGCTCCGTCATGGATAGAGCACCCATAACTCTATAACTTTTCCCTACTGTTTTCCTTCTCACATACACCTCTCCTATCAGTTTCATCTTCTCCACGGACTCTTGCATAGTGCACTCATCTTTTCCTCTCATTGCACCATCCCTTGCTACACACAGCACCTCTGATGGAGACCCATCAAGCTCACACAGCTCAAGTCATGTTCGTGATGTTCGTGATCCTTTGAGCATCCATGGAGGTCCAATTACAAGAGCTAAATCAAAGATAATGCAACAAGCCTTGGCTGGTTTCATTAATATTGCTAGAGAGAAAGCCCAACAAAGCTTGAGCATGGAGGATGATAAAGTCTTCTACAACATGATCCAAGCCCAAGTTCAACCTTCTTGAAGACATACACACAAGTATCGGGCTGAAATGCAATTAGGCTGGATGCATATTTTATTTAGTTAAGTATTATTGGGTTGAACGTTATCTTAATTTAATTTAAGCCCAATTCCTTTTTAAATAATATATTGTATAGGACTTCTATTACTTGTTCCGCAAGTTAGGAGAGTAGGATTCCTATTACTTGTTCTGCAAGTTTGCTATTTCCTATTCTGCAAGTTAGGAAAGTAGGATTCTTATTACTTGTGCTGCAAGTTAGCTAGTTGCCTATAAATAGTTATGTAACCCTTTGGGGAGAACACAATTGATTTTAGTAAAAAATTGAGAGACTTCTTCTCTTTGGTTCTCTTGAGAACTCTTGAACTTATCAAGGTCTTCCTTGTGGCGTTCTTCTACCTTCCACCAATATATACCATAGGTTCTTGCTTTTCTAAGCAACGGGTCTTAGTCCAATACCATAGGTTCTTGTGTTTCTACACAACGGGTCTTGGTTTTACTTCTAATTTTGTTTTTCCTTTGCTGCGTTTTTAACTTGTTATTGTTTTTCTTCAAGTGTTTTTCGTCTTTTTCATTGAACCTCATCTTCTTTCGGTGAGGTCCATATCATTTGGCATCAAAGCTTAGGTTCAATTCGTGGGAGTCTCGTTTTTGTTTTTTTTTTCTTCTTTCTTTCTTTGTCTTCTTGTCTTGGACAAACCTTGATCTTGAATCCTTTTCCAAGCCACCACTAATATTGTTTGTCCCTCAAACCTATTTTCTTTACTTAGCCACCAAGTAAACCCTATCTTGTTCTCCAAGCAACCAAATCCCAAAGGTTTTCTTGCTCACCAAGAAACCTTCAAAAGCTCTATATCACATAAAGACTACTTGTTTCACAAGCCACCGTTCCCTCTCATTCCTTACCACACAAGCTGCTATCAAAACTAGCTTGTTTTTGTCAAAAAGTTGCCTTGTTCCCCAAGTAAACCTCTTCTTATTATTTAGACTTTTTTTTTCATTGTTCGTTTACTTCAGTAAAATATAAAAAAAAAAGAAAAAAAAAGAGAAAAGAAAAAAATCAATTCAAGAGGGGATTTTTTACATCGTGTGTAGCAAGTGCAACATCAAAGGCAATTCGTGGAGGTGTGCTTCATCAAAATCTTGAGGTAGTCATTCTTTCTTGAGCTTTGAGATTTCTTATTTGCCTAATTGGAAAATTCATTGTTACCATTCTACCCTACTGCCTAAAATTACCTTTTTGACCTTACCACATAAAAGGACAAAACTACCCCACCTTTGGCTAAACCCTACCCTAATTAAACACCCAAAAACACGCATATTTCCTTTAAGGTTTAGTTTCATTAGAGTCTTCTTAAGCCTTATTGAGTCTTGCAAAGTCTTGTTGAGTCTTTATTGTTTTGTTTTCCCTTGATTAAAATCTTGTGCTCAGCTTGTTTATTGTTGGTTGATAGTTGAATTCCATTAGCTGATTTTTGATTGAGTCTTGAGTTCAATATAGAACATATAGAGAAAAGTTGTGTGAGGAAAAAAAAGGCAAGAGTGTGTGAGTAACATTAGTAGAGAAAAGCCATATTAAAATTGTGTGAAACACGAGTGTGAGTGTTACATTCTTGTGTGTATTGAGTATAAACAAGTGAGGTCATACTTGTGAGGTCCTTTTCTTTTACTAACGTTTCTTGCAGGATAAAATCATGTCTTCTAATGGTGAAAAGCCTGATTTGAGTAAGATTGAGTTCATGTTCCAAGCTATGCAACAACAATTTTCAAGGATAGAGTTGAGGTTTAATAATATTCATGATAAGTTGGAGGAACATGAAGCTGTCCTAGCTAAGGTAAAGCAAGGTGATACTTCTCATGAGAATGGCAATGTGGTGAATACTGACTGTGATGATAAAGTTGATGATGAGTTTGATGATGATGAGTTTAGTAGAAGTGTTAAAGGTAACCATGGTAAAAAATGAGGTCGTGGAGATAGGTATAAAAGAGATAGGTATTATGATAGGATAGATGGAAATTTAGGGAGTATCAAATTGAAGATTCCTTCCTTTCAAGGTAAGAATGATCCTGAGGCTTACTTAGAATGGGAAAAGAAAGTGGATATGGTCTTTGATTGCCATAACTATTCCGAAGAAAAAAAGGTGAAACTTGCTGCTGTAGAGTTTACGGATTATGCAATCATTTGGTGGGGCCAACTCATACTTGGTAGACGTAGGAATAGAGATCCACCTATAGTTACATGGGATGAAATGAAACGTGTTATGAGAAAAAGGTTTGTTCCTAATCATTACTATAGAGAGCTTTATCAAAGGTTACAAGGTCTCACTCAAGGTTCTAAGAGTGTTGAGGATTATCATAAAGAAATGGAAATTATCATGATCAGAGCTAATATTGAAGAGGATAGTGAAGCTACTATGGCTCGATTCTTACAAGGATTGAATCGTGAGATTGCTAATGTAGTGGAGTTACATCACTATGTGGAGTTTGATGATATGTTGCATATGGCTATAAAGGTTGAAAGGCAACTCAAGAGAAAATGTTATTCATCTCGTTTTATGCAAGGTTCTAGTTCGTCTTCTTCTTGGAAACCGAACACCTTTCAAAGGGATGATAGGACTGCATTCAAACTTAAGACTGAATCCTCATTCAAGCCTAAGGGTGAGAGTGTCCAAAAGCCTAAACCCGAGGCTATCCAAGCATCCCAAGGTAAGAGTAGAGACATTAAGTGTTTTAGATGTTTAGGAAGAGGACACATTGCATCACAATGCCCAAACAAACGAGTCATGATTATGCGTGATGATGGTGATGTTGTAAGTGAAGATTCTGATGTTGATGATGAGATGCCACCATTGGAGGACATTGATGAGGATGATGACTATGTTGAGTTTGCTGCACATGGTGAAGCACTTGTAGCTCGTTGTGCATTAAGTGCCCAAGTTAAGGATGAAGATGAAGTGCAACGAGAAAATATTTTCCATACTAGATGCCACGTCAACAATAAGGTATGCTCTTTGATTATTGATGGTGGTAGTTGCATTAATGTTGCTAGCACTTATTTGGTTGACAAATTGAGTTTGCCCACTACAAAACATCCCAAACCATACAAACTTCAATGGCTCAATAATTGTGGAGAAGTAAATGTGACCAAGCAAGTATTGGTGCCATTTTCAATTGGAAGGTACAATGATAAAGTGTTGTGTGATGTTGTGCCTATGCATGCTGGCCATTTGCTTTTAGGAAGACCATGGCAATTTGATAGACATGTCATACATGATGGATTCACAAACCGTTATTCATTTACCATGGATGGTAAGAAATTTACACTTGCACCCTTGAGTCCTAAGGAGATTTATGAGGATCAGTTGAGGTTGAAAGAGCAAAATGAATCACAACAAAGGTTAAAGAATCTAGATAAAGGCAAAGATATTGCAAAGAAAGAAAGAAAGGATGTGAGCTTCTATGCAAAGCAAAGTGATGTAAAAGGCTGCTTTTCTAGCTAAGTGCCCAATCCTTTTGTTTTTGTATAAAGAATCTTGTTTTAGTTCTAATGATCTTAAATCTTCTTTGCCTACTAATGTTGTGTCTCTTTTGAAGGAATTTGGAGATATATTCCCAAAGGAGATTCCAAATGGTTTGCCACCTATTAGGGGAATTGAGCATCAAATAGACCTTGTTCCTAGAGCTGCCATTCCTAACAGACCTACCTATAGAAGTAATCCCGAGGAGACAAAGGAGCTTCAAAGGCAAGTTGACAAGCTCATGAAGAAAGGCTACGTTAGAGAGAGCATGAGTCCATGTGCTGTTCCTGTGTTACTTGTTCCTAAGAAAGATAGGACGTTGAGGATGTGTGTTGATTGTCGTGCCATAAACAAAATCACTGTAAAGTATCGCTATCCCATTCCTAGATTAGATGATATGCTTGATGAGTTACATGGTTCTTGCATCTTTTCTAAAATTGATTTGAAAAGTGGTTATCATCAAATTCGCATTAGAGAAGGTGACGAGTGGAAAACTACATTTAAGACTAAGCATGGTTTGTATGAATGGTTAGTTATGCCTTTTGGATTAACTAATGCACCTAGCACTTTCATGAGATTAATGAACCATGTTTTGCGTGCTTTCATTGGAAAATTTATAGTTGTCTATTTTGATGATATCTTGATCTATAGTAGAAGTTTGCATGAACATATTGAACATTTAAAGAATGTGCTTAATGTCTTGAGAGAGGAAAAGCTGTATGCTAACCTTAAGAAATGTTCCTTTTGCACTGATAAGATTATATTTCTTGGATATGTTGTTTCTTCTAAGGGTATAGCAGTAGAAGATGAAAAGGTTAAGGCAATTAAAGATTAGCCTATACCTAAGAATATCTCTGAGGTGCGTAGTTTTCATGGATTAGCTAGTTTCTACCGTAGGTTTGTTAGAGACTTCAGTACTATAGCTGCACCTTTAACTGATGTTGTTAAAAAGAATGTTGGATTTAAATGGGGTCTTGAGCAAGATCGTGCTTTTGTCCTTACCTGACTTTTCTAAAACTTTTGAGATTGAGTGTGATGCTTCAAGTATAGGTATTGGAGTTGTTTTAATGCAAGAGAAGCGCCCCATTGCTCTTTTCAGTGAGAAGTTAGGTGGACTTGCCCTTAACTATCCCACATATGATAAAGAGATGTATGCATTAGTGAGGGCCTTGGAAACATGGCAACACTATTTATGGCCTAAGGAATTTGTCATCCACACTGATCATGAGTCCTTGAAGCACTTGAAAGGACAAAGCAAGTTGAACAAGCATCATGCCAAGTGGATGGAGTTCATTGAGACATTTCCATATGTGATCAAATATAAACAAGGTAAAGAAAATATCGTGGCTGATGCATTGTCTCGAAGGTATACTCTAATCACTACTCTTAATGCAAAACTACTTGGATTTGAGTATATTAAAGACTTGTATGCTACTGATGAGGATTTTGAAAATGTGTTCATTGCATGTGAGAAAACTGGTTTTGGAAAGTTTTATAGGCATGATGGATTCTTATTTAGGGAAAATAGATTATGTGTGCCTAGGAGTTCTTTAAGAGAATTACTTGTTAGAAAAGCCTATAGTGGTGGGTTAATGGGACATTTTAGAGTAAAGAAAACTTTAGATATATTGCATGATCACTTCTTTTGGCCTAACATGAAAAGAGATGTTGAAAAATTGTGTGAGAGATGTGTCACTTGTAAAAAAGCTAAGTCTAGAGTTATGAATCATGGTCTTTATACTCCATTGCCTATTCCTACTGCTCCTTGGATTGACATTTCTATGGACTTTATTTTGGGGTTACCAAAAACAAAGAGAGGTAGAGATTCTGTTTTTGTTGTTGTTGACAGGTTCTTTAAGATGGCTCACTTCATTGCTTGTCACAAGACAGATGATGCAAGCAACATTGCCGATTTATTCTTCAAGGAAATTGTTCGTCTACATGGTGTTCCGAGGACCATTGTTTCTGACCGTGATGTGAAGTTCCTTAGCTACTTTTGGAAAACATTATGGGGAAAGTTAGGAACAAAGCTATTGTTTTCCACTACTTGTCATCCACAAACCGATGGTCAAACAGAAGTAGTCAATCGTACTTTGTCTACTTTGTTGAGGTCTATTATTCAAAAGAATTTGAAGAATTGGGAAGATTGTTTGCCTCATGTGGAGTTTGCTTACAATAGAAGTGTGCATTCTACTACTAGTTATTCTCCATTTGAAGTTGTCTATGGTTTTAATCCACTCACTCCATTGGATCTTTTACCACTACCTATTGAGGAGAGAGCTAGTTTGGATGGGGAAAAGAAAGCTGATTTTGTTAAGCAACTACATGAGAAGGTACGTCAAAACATTAAGAAGAGGACTGAGCAATATGCTACTCAAGCCAACAAGCATCGCAAGAAAGTTGTCTTTGAACCTGGTGATTGGGTTTGGGTACATATGCGTAAAGAGAGATTTCCTGCTCAACGTCGCTCCAAGTTGCAACCTCGAGGAGATGGATCATTCCAAGTGATTGAGAAGATCAATGACAATGCTTATAAATTGGATCTTCCAGGTGAGTATAATGTTAGTGCTACATTTAATGTTTCTGATCTTTCTCCCTTTGATATTGATATAGGTGATTCTGATTTGAGGACAAATCCTTTCGAGGAGAGGGGGAATGATGGAGACCCATCAAGCTCACACAGCTCAAGTCATGTTCGTGATGTTCGTGATGTTCGTGATCCTTTGAGCATCCATGGAGGTCCAATTACAAGAGCTAAATCAAAGATAATGCAACAAGCCTTGGCTGGTTTCATTAATATTGCTAGAGAGAAAGCCTAACAAAGCTTGAGCATGGAAGATGATAAAGTCTTCTACAACATGATCCAAGCCCAAGTTCAACCTTCTTGGAGACATACACACAAGTATCGGGCTGAAATGCAATTAGGCTGGATGCATATTTTATTTAGTTAAGTATTATTGGGCTGAACGTTGTCTTAATTTAATTTAAGCCCAATTCCTTTTTAAATAATATATTTTGTAGGACTTCTATTACTTATTCTGCAAGTTAGGAGAGTAGGATTCTTATTACTTGTTTTGCAAGTTTGCTATTTCCTATTCTGCAAGTTAGGAAAGTAGAATTCTTATTACTTGTGCTGCAAGTTAGCTAGTTGCCTATAAATAGTTATGTAACCCTTTGGGGAGAACACAATTGATTTTAGTAAAAAATTGAGAGACTTCTTCTCTTTGGTTCTCTTGAGAACTCTTGAACTTATCAAGGTCTTCCTTGTGGCGTTCTTCTACCTTCCACCAATATATACCATAGGTTCTTGCTTTTCTAAGCAACAGGTCTTGGTCCAATACCATAGGTTCTTGTGTTTCTACACAACGGGTCTTCGTTTTACTTCTAATTTTGTTTTTCCTTTGCTGCGTTTTTAACTTGTTATTGTTTTTCTTCAAGTGTTTTTCGTCTTCTTCATTGAACCTCATCTTCTTTCGGTGAGGTCCATATCAACCTCCATTACTTTCTCATGCAATCCTCCCTCATTTTGAGACAAGAGAAGAAGCGAGAGATAGAGAGATAGAAGGCAAGAAGGATCTTCAGTTCAAGCAGCAAAAGAGGCTTGCATCAACGTGGAAATATAAAGAAATTGAAGAAAGAGGCACATGAAGGCAAGGGAGGCGTGAAAGGAGATTTTCTTTAGGGAAAACTGAGCAGCTTCTGCCTTAGAGTGTCTCAGTTGATAAGGGGCTCTTCTTCGGACAGTGACAACAGTGGCGAGAAAGGAGGTTTGAAGAGCTGAAAATGATGGCTAAAAAGGGTGAAGGAGAAATATGGTATTCCATTTGGCTAGAACCATAGGAGGAAAGGTGGGTGTAAAGGCAAACTCCTTTTGGTGGGAACAGAGTAGCAACCAGCAATTGCTGGCCTTCCATCGTTGGCCAAAAATTATGAAACTGCTAGTGTCTTCACGGCTACAGCATAGGACCACCATTGAGGGCTGAAAGGGAGGGCTTCTTTGGGCAGCGTATGAAGGCTGAAAATTGTGAGGTTAAGGCTTAGATACCTTGGCTTTTGAAGGTTGGGGTGTGAGCTTGGACTTGAGTTTAAGGGCAGTGCTTGAAGGCTATTTGAAAGGATGAAAATGGCGTGAAAATATGGCAACGTTAGGGGTTCCACAAGGATGATTTTGGGTTCAAGCTGGAGGATGCATTCTCAGGTGGTGAAGGTAAACAAGAGATGTGTGGTGCTTTAGTTTACAACCATTTGATCAGTGATAGTGAGGTTGGACTAAAAGATTTAAAAAAAACAAAAACTAAATGAAGGCAGAACAAGGGTAGGTGGCATTTGGCACTCCTGGGAGCAAAGAGTAAGTTCCCTTTTAGCTTGAGAATTAATTCATGTGTAGTGCATTAACACTAAGGCTATGTGTATATCTAAGGGTTGTTTGAAATGCAATATCGGTTGCTATCTCACTGAAGTAACAACAGTTGCCTTCAAACCAAAACTGAGAGGCCAAGCAAGAAAGAGGGAAGGCAACGACAAGCTCGATTTCAAGGGTTTTAAGGTAAGATTTATAGCTTGGGATCAGGCTTATTATATATGTGTGTAATATGTGTGTGTGTATATATTAATGTGAAGTAAGAAGATGTATGATTTGATTAAGGTTAATGTATATTTCTAAATATGCAAATTATATATATTATAAGAGTGTGAAGTGGTGATGAGTAATGAATTCAATATTTGAAATGTTGACAAATAGGAGTTGTTAGTAAGAGGGACAACAACAACAATTTGTGAAAGCAAAAAGGGCTATCAAGGATGTTTTAAAGGGTAAGTGACATAATTCTTGATTTAAGGCTACTAGTATATGTATATATATATATATATATATTTAGATATATATATATATATATATCAATAGTATAATAGCGAAGAGTTAATTCTTGGTGTAGAAATGAACTTAATTAATTTTGGTTTCAAGATATACATTTAGTATGCAAGTAAATATGATGTGGATGTGTGATTGAAAAGGTTTGTAGTGACTTGGACTGGTATGGAAGATTGAGCATTGCTTTGGAAGCTTGAGGGAGATTCTTGCTAAGTGATAGGATGATATTTTGTGAATTTTATATGTGCTAATATATTCTCTATATTGATGTTTTATGGCTAAAAGGGATTACTAATGTTTATTTTATGTTTTAGGTATTAAATATCAAAGTTGAAATTAAAAGGAGCTAAAAAAAGTAAAGTGCAGATTTTTCTATCCAGTTCAAAAGATTGATGAATTTGATCAACTTAACGACCTGATCTCAAGAAGTGGCATTCATGAAAGTTGTAGAGAACTTCTCAAGTTTCCGAAATGTATAAGATCGCAAAAATCAGAGTTTGCTTAATGGGTCAAACGTCTGGACAAAATCAGTATGAAATTCTGGGCAGAATAACGAGATTTAGAAAGAATTCCAATAAAGCAAGGTTAAGACAAGATTTTGTTGAGACAAGACATGTCTGAAAATTTTGTTATGTTTTAAAGTTTTAATTATTTTTAAGACAATGTAATAAAGTAGGAAAATAGAGTTTAAGTAGAAAAAGAATTGTAAAGAGAGAGAAGTTCTAAAAAGGGTTTGAGTCAAATTAAAACTCTTCTCAGACTCCTACTCTAATTCAGATTCTTAGGCCTATATAAAGAGCAAATTATTATTAAAGATTGCTTCTTTGATTGTTTCTTGCATGATATTTGTAATCTTTATAATATATAATTTGGAGTTTATATTATGGAATATGAAGAGTGAGTAGATTTCTTGTTCAGTTATGAGGTAAATTAATTGTTCTTAGAAAAAATATATTGTGAGATTTTAAACTTATAATATAATTGTTGATTAAGTATCCAAGATTCTCTGAGCACATTTGCATGATTGTTTCTTTGATTAGATAGGGGGCTTACTATTTAGTTAAGTTAAATAATCTACAGCCAGATTAAAAACATAAGTCCGTAATAACTTGTGAATTTAACCACTAGGGATCTAGGAAATTAAGGTTTAAGATAAATAAACCGCGCTGTGTGAGTTTGTTACTTAATGTTGACTCAAATCTTTCTAGATATTAATGCTGCTATTAAAACTTAATCTATAGTGCTGAGCATAGGTAAATTTTGATAGTTAGAGATTAATTAAGACACGGAGCTTTTAATTAACAACACAATAAGGAAAGATAAGTGTAATTGGACGCTAGGGAATTACACTACGGTTGACTACTTAATTGACAATGATCTTAAATAATCAATGATCAAAATCATATCCCAAGAATAATTAATTACCTTGTAACTGAAGTTTTGTGGTATTTGATATTTTCTAATTTATTTAATTGTTTTTTATCTGATTATTTTCTTAGTTATTATAGTTTAATTGAAACCCCCCAAATCTCTTTTCTCTCTTTAAATAATAGTTAGGTATTTAATTTAAATAATTAACTTGAATAAAACAATCTTTATGGGATCGACCTTTGCTTGCCCCATTTATAGGTTTAAGTAAAGTAATTTATTATTGGTACCTATGACATTACCAATTTTTGGCACTGTTGTCGGGGACTGTTATTTATTTAAGTTGTTTATTATAATTTAAAGATTTAATTATTTTCTTTTCTTTCTTCCTTACAAGGTTTGCATGTCTGACGAAGACTCTATTTACAAACTTCAAAAGATTAGAGACTACATACATTTGTGATAACCGTGAATTTTCAAAAATTAATATTAAATATTTGTAAATTTAATATTAAAACAAATAAATAAGTTAAAGAAAATAAATGAAATTTATTTAAGAGAGAAATATTTGGAAAATTCGAAAGTTAATGAAATGATTAGATAGAGGAAATTTAATTTGGATAAATAGAAATCCAAATTAAATTAATCAAGGAAAATGTGTATAATTATTTTTGGATACTAAGAAATCCAAATTAAAGAAATCCAAATTAAAGAAAACAAAAATGCGAGTATTTATATATTTATATAATTTTATTAAATAAATATATTTTTTATTAAATATATTTTATATGTTTTACATGATTACATATGTATATATATGAAAAATAGTATAAATATGATTATTATATAATGATATATACTATCTATACGTATATATATCATAAATAAATACATATGTAAATTTATATACATTAGGTATATATATAAATGATTTAAATATATAATATATATATGTAATATCTAATATTATATATAATTATATAAATATAATTATATATATTAGAAAAAAAAAGAAAAGAAGCAGAAACAGTGTCGAGATCTACCCGACCCCCGTTATTTTCTGTTTGGGAAACAGAGGGAAAAGGGGGAAACAGAAATAAAACAGAAGAAGGAGCGCGGTCAGCCACCGTGGGTCAATCGACCGAAGGAGAGAGGAAGAGGGGAACGATGCTAGCGATGTGAGAAAGACGAAGCTGATGCCGATGCCGATGACGGAAAACGAAACAAAAGCGAAGTGAAACAGGAGAGGCGAAAACCGAAGGAAAAAGAGGAAAAGAGACACGACGGTGCCGACTGATCCGGGCACCGCCACTCCCCCCACGACACCGGCGGAGGCCAAGGGAAGGAAAGGTGACCACTGACAGTGAAGGAAACAGCGGAAAAGAGGGAGAAAAAGAGAAGAAGGAGGCCGAAACCCAAGCCTCCAGATTTGGCACCGTCGCCAGTGATGGGGAAGGACGGAGGCCAGATCCAGCGTCACCACCACCTCGGCAAGCGGTAAGAGCTTGAACCGGCGGTGATGCCGGCAGGATGAGGCTGAACTGGCGAGATGAAGCGTACCAGGTCTGAACCAGTCCGAACCGGTTCAGACCAGAAAAAGGGAAAAGAAAAAGAAAAAGAAAAGAAAAAGAGAAGAAAAGAAAAAGAAAGAAAAAGAAAAAGGAAGAAAAGAGGAAAAGAAGAAAAGGAGAGAAGGAATTTTCGGGAATTCTCGGGAATTCGAAAATCTGAAAAATCCCAGACATTCGGTAAGGATTTTGAAAATTATTTTCGAGTATTTAATTTAAATAAATTATGAAAAAATCCTAATTTTTAGAATTTGAATTCCAGAAAATTATTCTCGGCGAATGAGATGATGGAATCGGAAGAGATGGAGTACGGGCGCGACCGATAACGAGAAAGTTGCCAACCTAAGATAAGTAAGGGATACATGTGCAGCACTGTAAGGATATTCAGTCTACATGTTTTTAAATTATAAATTATTTTATGGAAATGTTGTGATGATTTATCGACTGAAAATTTGTGATGACGTACTGGCTGGAATTATAAACTGTATTTTTCGGGCAGGAGGCTAGTTAATCGACAGCCGTTATGCTGCCAAAAATTTTTAGAAAATAACGTAAAATCATATTAAATGATTTTATTTCCGAAAATTGATATTAATTCATGAAGAAAACGAGAAAATTACTAATTTTCATAAAACATGAATATAATGAGATTTAATTTTAAAATATTCATGTTTTCGAGAATGGTGATAATGAAATCACCAAAAATTCTCTTGACATGTAAATTTCACGAAATACGAAATGGAAAATGAAAAGAAATAAAGTGAATATCTTTATAAATATTTCTTAATCACTAAATGGTTTTATAACCTTTATGGTTTTAAATTATGAAATTATATACTTTTATAAATTCCATAAAGGTTTATTGATGATGAAAAATACTGTTTTGAGACTAGTGGGCAACCTTATAGTGCTGATATGTGATATGTGATATGTAGTCCCAGTCGACACCTGATCAGTAATCTGCCGAGGACAATTATAGACTATGGCCATAGATCTGACATGATGATTTTATATCCTTCGGGGTCTATAGCATGATATGAATAACGACCCAGTGGACGGGATGGGCGTACCTCAGTGTCCATATATAAAAATGTTTTATATGATATGTTATACGTTAAATGTAAACGTTTTACATGATATGTTATAAGTTAAATGAAAGTGATTTACAGCATTTTACATAATGCTTATTTCGGTACTGATTTTAGTACTACGAGATGATTTTCATATGAACATCTAATATGTTTTCAAAAGGAAAAAGAGTTTATAAGTCTAATATTCTTACTATGATTTTAAATTGAATATTAGACTATATGTGACATGAATATGTGATACGTTTTCTAGAAAGGAAAGAGGAGGAGAATAAATCTAATATTTTTATTATAATTTCTTAAATTGAATATTAGATTTAAATGATGTATATTTTATATGAAAAGGATTTAATAGCTTATTTTGCTATTTAAAGTACTGTACCAATTATGCTTTGTATGGTAAAACATGAAAAGAATTCAAATGAAAATAACATGAAATGAAAGGAAAAAGGATTTAAATTTCAAAAGAAATTTATTACTCTCTACATGTCACATCCCGTGACCCCATTTATTCTCATAAAATACACAAATTATCCGGTTGGGCTGTATATGATACTTTACCTTTCATACTCATTTAATTATTAAATATAAAATTAGTAATATTAATCACATCCCCTATCTTAATTCTCAAGAAAGTAGTACTGAAAGTAAGTCTAAATACAGAAAATAAATGATCATACCTCATATTATAAATTAAGCTGTCGCAGTGTCTCCAAATGCGCAGCTTGAAATCCTCAAATGTCAGAGCTCCTAGTCCTCGAAAATCTGAAATGTTAATATTAAGGGGTGAGCAAACCACGGCTCAGTAAGAGAGTTATATGCAACACTTGATATTCAGCTATCTATATGCTGAAAATAATTTTTCACTTTCTTTTTAAATCTTCCTAACTGGCTCTAGGCTCACATGTAGGAAGGATACTACAGTCGGCTAGGGATCCGGATAGAGTAAGGCAGGTATTTTAGAATACCTGGCTTGTCCCGGAACCTATAAGCAACTGTAGAGAGTACTACATTCCTTGTTTTCAAAACGATAAAATTTTCGTTTTCACAGAGTAAACCACTTATTTCTTTTCACTTCAGTATAATTTAAAACACGTGACAGTTCAATAATAAAACAGTGGTTTCCTTCACTATAATTAAAAACACGTGACAGTACAGTGGTCTGTAAATATCCAAGTCATTGGATAACCACTTCTGCAATTATTTCTATTTTAGAAATAATTTCATGTTATTCTTTTTGAATAAACATTAATTTCTCTTTAATTCAATAACCGTATCATACAGTTCAGTAAAACAGTATATTTAGTAAAACAGTATCTTGATACGGTACAGTCAGAAAACAGTAAACAATAGCTACCAATTTAGTAAACAGTATACATATGGTAGCTTTCATATCAGTATCCTGGAGACCAGGCAACACCCTAAATATATCATGCTATAATAATATCATCCCAAATAGGGGAAACACATGAGATCTATGGCCATAGTCTATGGGGTCCTCAGTGTGCACTGATCAAGTGTCCACTGGGACGTTGATAATAGGATCAGTATCTATCAGCACTAACACGTGACACGTGAGCATGATATGGGGCCTAACAGTCTCAAAACAGTAAACACGTGATATAGACCCCATTTATGAAATCACTTTCACTAAATATAAGTTTAATCAATCCACAAATATTCATAAGGAAAATATTTTCATCTTATGAATAACATTTATAAAATATTCATACTGGGGTCATCATTCCCGAAAATGTTCTAAATATTATAGAACAGTATAAATCACATTTTCCATACGGTGAAAACAGTTTATAAAATAATCACTGTAAAATATAAAAAGTCATAACTGTCTTTTTTCACCGTAAAACATATACGTACGCTTTTTCGTGCTTTCTATCGAAAACATGATTTTCAAAGTTATCGGGATTCAAATCAATTATTTTTATGATTTATGAAAAATTAAAATATTTATTTTCCAAATCAGCACTCCTATCCCGTGTTTTCTATGTAAACACATGCGGAGACCTTTTAGTATCAAAACACTGTTTTTCACCTTTAATTACCTTTATGGAATTTCTATAAACACTTGTTCTCACCATTGAACCCATAAAGGTTATTTATAAAATCAAGTGAATATTTGAAGAAAGATTAGTAAAATATTCACTTTGGTCCTTTTTCATTTTACACCTCGTTTCATGTGAAATATCACCTATCAGAATAAATTTAGGTGATTTCCTTTTTCACCATTTTCAAAACATGAATATTTTAAAATTAATTAGCAGTATATTCATGTTTTATGAAAACTAATCGATTTCTCGATTTTCGTGTTGAAAATCGTTTCTCATGATGAAAAATCGTTTAGTATGATTTTTGGTAATTTTTCCAATAATTTTTGACAGTATAACGGCTGCCGATTGGCTAGCCTCCTGCACGAAAATACAGTTTAAATCTCAACCGGTAAATCACCACAATTTTTCCAAACCGATAAATCACCACAATTTTCAACCAATCACTGCCGATTGCATTTATAAAATTTAAATGCATAATTTAAAACATGTGTGCCGATATCCTTACAGGCTGCACATGTCCCCTTAACCTGTTTCGGGTCGGCGACTGCCTCTCGAAGGTCGCGCCCGTGTTCACCTTGCCCGATTCCATCGGCTTGGTTATCGAGGAAATTTTCTGAAAATTAAAATTCCAAAAATTAGAATTTTTCCATAATTTATTCAAATTAATTATTCGGAATTAATTTCCGAAATCCTTACCGAGTGCCCGGGATTTTCCGGATTTTCGAATTCCCGGGAATTTTCCAAATTCCCGTAATTCCTTTTCTTTTCCTCTTTCTTCTTTTTCTTTCTTCTTTCTTTTTCTCTTTTCTTTTCTTTTCTATTTCTTTTTCCTTTTTCTTTTCTTTTCTTTTTCCTTTCTTCCCAGCCGAACCGGTCACCTCCCCTCACCGCCGGTTCTTCACCGGTGGCCGTTTTTTCTCCGGCGGTTCAACGGCTCAACAGCTGGCTGGCGTGACGGTGAAGCCGGATCTGGCCTCCGTTCATCCCGAATCGACGGCACGGTGGCAGATCTACTCGATTTTTGGCTCGGTTTCTCTCCTCCTCCGTCGGCGTTCCTCCGCCGTTCCCCGCCTCTCTGGTGGCCTCCCACGTCTTCCTCTTCCTCCGGCGAAGCTTCGGTGGCAGTGGCGGCGACCAATTCTGCCGGCGCCGTCCGTTCCTCTTCTCTTCTCCCTCTCGGCTTTTGCCGGTTTTTGCCTCTGTTTCCGTTTCTGTTCCTCCCGTTTTCGTCACCGTCATCTCGTCCTCTTCTTGGCTCGCCGTCCGACGACGATCCTTCCTCCTCTCTCGCTCTCTCGGCCGCCGATAGTGCTCGGCCTTCATCGGGGAAGGCAGAATCGGGAGTCTTCCCGATTCTGTTTCTTTTCTTTCTTTTTTTTTTAATTTTATTTTACTATTATAATTATATATATATAATACTTATAACTATATATTGTACATATAATATCATTATTATATATAGTATTATACTATATATATTATATAAAGATATATATATTTTGTATAAAATATATATCTCTCTAATATATATAAAGTATATTTATATACTTTTAATTAAATAACATTTATATACATATTTATATAAATGTAATAATATAATATATATTGTATTTACAATATATATATATTCAACTTTAATGTAAATTAATATTTACATTTCTCATATATGTATATATATTTATATATACATAAGATATACATATGTACTATTTAAATGTATAAAATAGTATATATTTACATATATACTAATGTATAATAATAGATACTATTTAGCATTTAAATACATATGTATTTGTACAAAAATACATTTATATAATATATAATTATATAACTATATATCATATTCATTTCTCATTTCCTTATTTAATTTGGATTTCAATTTATCCAAATTAAATTTCCTCCTTCATTATTTCCTTAAATTCACTTCTTATTCTTATTCCAAATTTAATCTTCCTTCATTCGAAATTCTTGGTATATCACTTCCTCAATTCTCGAGATTTTCACCAATATCCCGTTCTCATAATTTTATTTATTTATTTATTTCCAATATTTATTTTCT
The DNA here is from genome assembly GCA_031772115.1 of Heritiera littoralis. Classification (NCBI taxonomy): domain Eukaryota; kingdom Viridiplantae; phylum Streptophyta; class Magnoliopsida; order Malvales; family Malvaceae; genus Heritiera; species Heritiera littoralis. The sequence continues at coordinate 3,933,763 of JAPDPK010000009.1, read as the reverse complement.
CCAATATTTATTTCCAATAAATGGAAAATTTACGGTTATCACACTACAGTTGCTTCTAGGTTCCGAGACAAGACAGGTATTTCAAAATACCTGCCTTACTCCATCCGGATCAAGCCGACTGTAGTATCCTTCCTACATGTGTGCCTAGAGCCCCAAAGGAAAAATGAAAAAGTTTTTCAGCATATAGATAGCTGAATATCAAGTGAGGCATATAATTTTATCTTACTGAGCCATGGTTTGCTCACCCTTTAATTTTAACATTTTAGGTTTTCGAAGACTGAGAGTCTGACACCTAAAGGATTTCGGCTGCGCATTTGGGGATGATGTGACAGCTCGACTGAAATATGTCACAGCCCGTGACCCTATTTTTCATCTTTTTCTATACATCTTATTTGGTTGGGCTGTCTACGATACTTTACTTTTCTTTTACATATAAACAGTTTCATATAAAATTATAATATGAATTACATCCCCAATCTTAATTCATAATGAAGTAGTACTGTAGATAAGTCTAAATACAGAAAATAAATGATCGTACCTTATGTAATAAATCAAGCTGTCGCATCGTCCCCAAATGCATAGCCAAAATCCTTTAGACGTCAGACTCTTAGTCCTCGAAAATCTGAAATGTTAAAATTAAGGGGTGAGCAAACCACGGCTCAGTAAGGGAATTATATGCATCACTTGATATTCAGCTATCTATATGATGAAAAACTTTTTCATTTTTCCTGTAAGGGTTTTTGGCTCTCATGTAGGAAGGATACTACAGTTGACTAGGGATCCGGATGGAGTAAGACAGGTATTTTAAAATACCTGTCTTGTCCCGGAACCTAGAAGCAACCGTAGAGAGTAATAAATTCCTTTTGAAATTTAAATCCTTTTTCCTTTCATTTCATGTCATTTTCATTTGAAATCGTATCATGTTTTACTGTATAAAGCATAATTGGTACAGTATTTTAAATAGAAAAATAAGCTATTAAATCTTTTTCATATAAAATATACATCATTTAAATCTAATATTCAATTTAAGTAATTATAATAAGAATATTAGATTTATTTTCCTCCTCTTTTCTTTTTGGAAAACATATCACATATTCATGTCACATATAGTCTAATATTCAATTAAAAATCATAGTAAGAATATTAGACTTATAAACTTTTTCCTTTTGAAAACATATTACATGTTCATATCACATGTCATATGAAAATCATCTCGTAGTACAATAATCAGTATCGAAATAAGCATTATGTAAAATGCTGTAAATCACTTTCATTTAACTTATCACATATCATGTAAAACGTTTACATTTAACGTATAACATATCGTATAAAACATTTTTCATATATGGAGACTGAGGCACGCCCAGCTCGTCCACTGGGTCGTTACTCATATCATTCTATAGACCCCGAAAGGTATAAACTAATCATGTCAGATCTATGGCCATAGTCTATAATTGTCCTCGGCGGATCACTGATCAGTGTCGACCGGGACTACATATCACATATCACATGTCACATATCACATATCACATATCACTTATCAGCATGATAAGGTCACCAACTAGTTTCAAAACAGTATTTTTCATCATCAATAAACCTTTATGGAAATTATAAAAATATATAATTTCATAATTTAAAACCATAAAGGTTATAAACCATTTAGTGCATATTTAGGAAATATATATATAAAAATATTCACTTTTTTTCTTTTCATTTTCCATCTCGTATTACGTGTAATTTACATATCAAGAGAATTTTTGGTGATTTCATTATCACCATTCTCGAAGAGAATTTTTGGTGATTTCATTATCACCATCTCGAAAACATGAATATTTAAAAATCAATCTCATTATATTCATGTTTTATGAAAAATAATAATTTTCTCGTTTTTTGTGATTGAATATCGATTTTCGAAAATAAAATCATTTAATATGATTTTTCGTAATTTTCTAAAAATTTTCTACAGCATAACGATTGCCGATTGACTAGCCTCCTGCACGGAAAATACAGTTTATAATTCCAGCCAATACGTCATCACAAATTTTTAGTCGATAAATCATCACAACATTTCTATAAAATAATTTATAATTTAAAAACATGCAGACTGAATATCCTTACAGTGCTGCACATGCATCCCTTACCTGTCTCGTGGTGTCAACTTTCCCGATGTCATCACACGAAATCTGATGTTCCTGAGCTGTAGACAATTCCACCAACAGTTCTATTACCATAATATATATATATATATATATATATATATATATATATATATATTTCATTCTCATACCATAAAATTCACATTGAATCTCATTGTCACACATAAAATTATATTCCTTCTCATAATCATAATTTATCCTCTTTACAATTTGCTTCACCAATAACTTTATTACTATTGATTACCTCATTTCTTCTCTAATTTATATCAAAACTTAATATGATCAAGTTGTAAAGTCTACTTGATCAAGTATGTCTTCATGCCCTAAAACTTATTCTTTTTCAATCCAACTTTCATAAATAATTCTATTTTCCTTTCTTTAATTTTCTTTAACCATTTAGCATATTAACTTACTATAAAGATCCCATGTATATTGACTTGGCCAATTTTACCATTTTTCTCAATCTCTTTCTTTTCAAATTTCAATTTTATAAACACTCTTTATTTACTTCATGCCATGCATTTTATGCATTCATCCAACAGCCACCTACTCATAATTTTGTCTTTATATTAATTTCATAAATACTCATCCATTTAAATTTATTTTAATATTTCTATCCTTTTCTTGGCTGAACATACATGTATATTCAGCTTCTTATTTTTCTTCCTTCCATGGCCAACTGTTTACATGAGTTCTTCTTCATAGTTTCCTTTCTTTATACACTTATCATCTATTCACTTAGGACTTTTATCAAGCATCTTAAATTCATCAATTATTATCATCAACATCCAGCCAAGTCTTCAAGACCGAATAGCCTCCCCTGTTCACGTCATTTACCTATGTTTCATGCCATTTTCCACGTTTTGGGATTCTTTCGCTATGGTTTAGCCCATATTTTGTAAAATCATCAGTATAAAGTATTTACAATAAAATTCTCCCATCATCTACTACTAAACCCAACCTAAAATACATCCAAATTACATCAATCTTCAGAAATTTTCTTTTACTGTTTGTCATAACTGAACCTCCCTGTTCTTCTACATTAAATTTTACTTCAATTCAACATTTTACACAAGCTTCTCAAGCATGAATAAATCATAAATCATAACTAGAAACATTTAAAACAACATCAATCCTCACCTTCCCAACCAAACCGAATTGTACTAAACTTCCAGCCCCTGTCACGTTGATTTTCAACTCACCATATCTTGGCTTTAATCAGCTTTTTCTTATAGGAATTAGGATTGATGAAGGGAGCTGAGTGTTTTAGTAATAGAAATTGATGATTTTTGTTGAGAAATATTAGAGGAAAACTTGAAAATGAAAAGAAAATGGAAGCTGCAGAGGAACGACACAGCAAAGAAATTCAAAGAAAGAAAGTCAGTTGTGGCAGGGCTACAAATGACAGAAATATCTGTTCTTTATTATATTCCAACCAATAAAAAGTTACCAAGTGGTCCACTTATTAAATCCCTTCTCCTTTCTCCCCTTTTCTTTTATTTTTCTGTCACGCTTTCCTCAATAATGTGCAGCAAGCTTCAACGTGAAGCTTGCTGAAATTCTTCCCTTCGTTTTCTCTTATTTTTTTCTTTTTTTTTCATAATATAAATATATTATATGTATATATATTTTCTATTAACATATATTTATAAATATATGTTTACAATTTTATGTGTATAAACATATCTTTGACATATACTATGTTATATATATCTTTAAAACATTGATCTTATTTTTTTGATTGCTATACTGCACTTATAACCAACTTTAAAATTTCACTGAGATCAATCCAAAATGTATAAAAGTATGAGACATATATGGTCAAAAATATCTTTGAGTTAACTTTCTAACGCAATTTGAATCACCTCAATTGGAGTTCCCTATCAAAACTTATGTCCGATTCTTTACTGATTGCTCAACTCTAAATTCCCTACATCTGCCGTGAATGCAGGAATTTCTTGTTGTTAATATATAATGAATTAAAATATGAGACTTATATGAATAAACGATATTTAAGTTAGCTTTCTAATAGATTTTGAATCACCTTAATCGGAGTTTTCTACCAGTTGCTATGGATGAATCTTTACCGATAGGTCGGTTGAGTCGGTTGGTAGAATCTACTGCTCATGGAATAACTTTACAAAATTTCTGGTATTGATCCATGAGGAACTAGAATATGAGGCTTATATGTTTGGAAAGATAATTAAGTTAACTTTCCAAAGAATTTTTACGGTTTATCATTTGGATACTCCGATAAAATTTTATAATCAAAACACTACCGATGAGTCATTCTAGCCTCATGTTATTTTTATCCTCACAATTTCCAATCCTTAATTCAATCATCAAAAATATATCTTCTCAATCATATTATCGTCTGAACATCGAAATTTAAGTAGGGTCCACATAGCTTTTTATTTAATATTTGTAAAAATGTACAAAATAATTTATTCATTAGTTAAAATTTACATGTCCGTACATATACAATACAGTAAAATTGGATCTTACATTTTCTCCCCATCTTAAGAAATTCGGTCCTCTGAATTTTACTTAAACCGATCATTGACATGACTTATGTACTTTAAATTCTCTATTTCTCATATCATTTCTTTCTTAAGTATTTCTTCCACGATGCATTTGAAATGCAACATTCCTAATAAGGAATTCTCAAGGTCGTCATTAATCAATTATATAATTTTACTGCCGCTTCATATATGTTAAGGTCTTGTTTCCATATACTAAATCTGTATGTAATAAGGACTTCACTTTATAATTCGGGAGCTAATTGCTTCAAATTCTCCATTCCCGTCTATATCATTAGAAATCTACATTGTATATCATTTTATATCTATGTAGTACCATGCCGATATTAGTTTGAAACAAGTTTATAGTAGTCCCAAGAGTTATTTTTTTTTGAATCCATAGCACTCGCTTCCATGTATTCTCAAGCGTCTAAGTAATATACTCACTTTCTCTATCAATTATAGGTAAGAAGCAGTGCTGGAACTATATTAGAATTCCCATAGTCTATTAAATTCTTTACAAATTTAGAATGCGACATGGGAATCTATATCATAAACAATGCTCCCTGGAACTCAACATACCATTTCACTATTTATCGGCTAAGGCACTAAGAAGAGTCATAAATCTGGTTACTGAGAAATTTTATTATTTTAATCATCTCTATAACATTATAGTTCTTCCATTTCTTCAGTAACCTCAAAATAAAGTCCTCCCGGTTGGCTCCCTTTTTCACATTAATTTGAGGAGGACTGTAATAGATTTGCATATTTTGCTATTTAACTTCCATTCACTGTCTATAAAATATTCAGTATCAGTCCCATTATACCTCCTTTCATCTAGAGATGTAATCTCTCTCATTAACATTACATTTCAAATTTAAGCAAATCCATAATTGCTTCGTCAACAAAGATCATGTCTCAGAAGAATACATTTAGTTGAAATTCATAATCAATGCATCTTAGTTATTAAGCTTCCAACCTCTGAAAGTCTATAAAATTATATATATAACACTAGTCATATTCTTCATGTGCCTTAACATATCTTGGCATTTCATCGTTAAGCACCATCACAATTAGCCCAGGTATAATTTAAATACCTTATTCATTTGACTCATGTATCATTATTACTCTCCCAAACAATTTAACCCCAGTTTCTCCCATAGATACACATTAGGAGAAATAATTTCTTTATTCAGTAAATTTTTGAAGTGACTTCTTAAGCTTTTCAATCTTGCTTATAGCATCTGGTAATGATTACAGCTTAAAATTAGTCTCTATACTAATTATCGAGTAAACGTTAAACTCAATATTCCGAATCAATGGTGGTATTCATCTAGAAATGTATCTAGAAATTTTCAATCACATTTCTCACACCACTTTGAACGTTTCATTTGTATGTCTTTCACATAATTAATATTTCTTACAACACACGCACATAACTCTTAAACAATTTTAACACACCTCCTTCTCTGATTCATTCATCTATCTAATAGTTCCACAATATTACATTCAAAGTAAGAGAAGGTGATAAACTTAATATAACAATTTAGTTTAACATAATTTGTAGCTAACCTATCCATTTTTGGAATTACACCGAAATCAAATATGTTCGATAAACTTAGGTTAGCTGTCGTTTTCTTTCTCTTTTACAATCGCTTCACAGTTTCTATACACCTTTTTTAGAAAATTGGTGACATGCAGAACAGTATATCGTCCTATGAGGTATGTCCCAAAATTCTCTAGTTCTACAAGCATCTGTTTAGTACACACTTCGAAGACAAAAGAAATGTGTAGAATTAGAATCAGCAATGCTGATATTGAATCATCGAATACCCCAACCACATTCTTAATCATATTCAGTAGATATATCACTTTTCATATCATCAAACACTCCCTAACCAAATACCCCATTCATTCACATTTAAATTAGGCCTTAAGGAATGCATAGCAAGGCCAACAATCTTGCGACCTCCCATTAGGTACACATAATTAGGTTGCACTTATCATCTAAACATAGGTGGGGTCAGAAATAGGGATTGTTATACAAGAATTTCTCCCCACACTATTACAAGAAAAATTCTTTACACAATCCTCTTCTTTATCACTTTCACTTAGTTTAATATCCAAATCTGTTTACTGTTATTCAAGGGTTGTTTCAATGTAAGGACATATTCGTCATTTTCTAAATTTATTTCTCTCTCTTCAATATAATTTAAACCAATGATCTTAACATCTATATGCTAATAGTATCTCTTCTTACACTAATATCAGCATTTTATAAGATTTGTCTGATTTAGACAGAGAAATCTTGATAGGACTGATATACAGATCATTTGCATTAAATGCATCCTTACACCATCAATTACTCTGTCAAATTAGTCAATTCTAACTTTTGTTGGTTTATTATGATTCCAGGTAAAATTTTGGAGGTAAGGGTATTTTGGTCATTTTTTGCCAAAAGTTTTCTCTCTCCTTAAAATACCTTCAATCGGTGATCTTAAGGTCTATTTAATGACGATATTTCATTCCCCTCCTTTATATCATCACTTTCAGGTCTTAGTTCGATCCGAACGGAAAAGTACTGGTGGGGCCCTCACCGAGTCCATTTCTGTTCCTTACCGAATCTACCTTCATTTAGATTATAAGATCACCATTTCAGGTAACATTCCTGAGCCATTTTCCCTTTTTGACATCTTTAGTTCATAATGCTCACCCTCTTTTTAAAACATTTAATTCAATTTGCAATCATTTATTTTCTCTATGTACTCAGACTACACAGTACTACAAGGGATGTTAACCTTTTCAACACATTTTCTTTCCAAAGTATCGACAGATATCAAGCCAACCCTGCTCTGATACCAATAAATCTGTCACAGCCCGTGACCCTATTTTTCATCTTTTTCTATACATCTTATTTGGTTGGACTGTCTACAATACTTTACTTTTCTTTTACATATAAACAATTTCATATAAAATTATACTATGAATTACATCCTCAATCTTAATTCATAATGAAGTAGTATTGTAGATAAGTCTAAATACAGAAAATAAATGATCGTACCTTATATAATAAATCAAGCTATCGCATCATCCCTAAATGCACAGCCGAAATCCTTTAAACGTCAGATTCTCAGTCCTCGAAAATCTGAAATGTTAAAATTAAGGAGTGAGCAAACCACGGCTCAGTAAGGGAATTATATGCATCACTTGATATTCAGCTATCTATATGCTGAAAAACTTTTTCATTTTTCCTATAAGGGCTCTAGGCTCGCATGTAGGAAGGATACTACAGTCGGATAGGGATCCGGATGGAGTAAGACAGGTATTTTAAAATACCTGTCTTGTCCCGGAACCTAGAAGCAACTGTAAAGAGTAATAAATTCCTTTTGAAATTTAAATCCTTTTTCCTTTCATTTCATGTCATTTTCATTTGAAATCTTTTCATGTTTTACTGTACAAAGCATAATTGGTACAGTACTTTAAATAGCAAAATAAGCTATTAAATCCTTTTCATATAAAATATACATCATTTAAATCTAATATTCAATTTAAGAAATTATAATAAGAATATTAGATTTATTTTCCTCTTTTTTCCTTTTTGGAAAATATATCACATATTCATGTCACATATAGTCTAATATTCAATTAAAAATCATAGTAAGAATATTAGACTTATAAACTCTTTTTCCTTTTGAAAACATATTACATGTTCATATCACATGTCGTATGAAAATCATCTCGTAGTACAATAATCAGTACCGAAATAAGCATTATGTAAAATGCTGTAAATCACTTTCATTTAACTTTCACATATCATGTAAAACATTTACATTTAATGTACAACATATCGTATAAAACATTTTTCATATATGGAGATTGAGGCACGCCCAGCTCGTCCACTGGGTCGTTACTCATATCATGCTATAGACTCCGAAGGATATAAAATAATCATGTCAGATCTATGGCCATAGTCTATAATTGTCCTCAGCAGATCACTAATCAGGTGTCGGCTGGGACTACATATCACATATCACATGTCACATATCACATATCACATATCAGCATGATAAGGTTGCCAACTAGTTTCAAAACAGTATTTTTCATCATCAATAAACCTTTATGGAATTTATAAAAATATATAATTTCATAATTTAAAACCATAAATGTTATAAAACCATTTAGTGCATATTTAAGAAATATATATATATAAAATATTCACTTTTTTCTTTTCATTTTCCATCTCATATTACGTGTAATTTACATATCAAGAGAATTTTCGGTGATTTCATTATCACCATTCTCGAAGAAAATTTTTGGTGATTTCATTATCACCATCTCGAAAACATGAATATTTAAAAATCAATCTCATTATATTCATGTTTTATGAAAAGTAATAATTTTCTCGTTTTTCGTGATTGAATATCGATTTTCGGAAATAAAATCATTTAATATGATTTTTCGTAATTTTTTTAAAATTTTTGATAGCACAACAGCTGTCGATTAACTGGCCTCCTGCACGGAAAATACAGTTTATAATTCCAGCCATTACGTCATCACAAATTTTCAGTCGATAAATCATCACAACATTTCCTTAAAATAATTTATAATTTAAAAACATACAGACTGAATATCCTTACAGTGCTACACATGCATCCCTTACCTGTCTCGTGGTGTCGACTTTCCCGATGTCATCACACGAAATCTGATATTCCTGAGCTATAGACAATTCCACCAACAGTTCTATTACCATAAAATATATATATATATATTTCATTCTCATACCATAAATTTCACATTGAATCTCATTGTCACACTTAAAATTATATTCCTTCTCATAATCATAATTTATCCTCTTTACAATTTGCTTCACCAATAACTTTATTACTATTGATTACCTCATTTCTTCTCTAATTTATATCAAAACTTAATATGATGAAGTTGTAAAGTCTACTTGATCAAGTATGTCTTCTTGCCCTAAAACTTATTCTTTTTCAATCCAACTTTCATAAATAATTCTATTTTCCTTTCTTTAATTTTCTTTAACCATTTAGCATATTAACTTACTATAAAGATCCCATGTATATTGACTTGGCCAATTTTACCATTTTTCTCAATCTCTTTCTTTTCAAATTTCAATATTATAAACACTCTTTATTCACTTCATGCCATGCATTTTATGCATTCATCCAATATCCACCTACTCATAATTTTGTCTTCATATTAATTTCATAAATACTCATCCATTTAAATTTATTTTAATATTTCTATCCTTTTCTTGGCTGAACATACATATATATTCACCTTCTTATTTTTCTTCCTTCCATGGCCGACTTTTTACATGAGTTCTTCTTCATAGTTTCCTTTCTTTATACACTTATCATCTATTCACTTAGGACTTTTATCAAGCATCTTAAATTCATCAATTATTATCATCAACATCCAGCCAAATCTTCAAGACCAAATAGCCTCCCCTGTTCACACCATTTACCCATGTTTCATGCCATTTTCCACGTTTTGGGATTCTTTCACTATGGTTTAGCCCATATTTTGTAAAATCATCACTATAAAGTATTTACAATTAAATTCTCCCATCATCTACTACTAAACCCAACCTAAAATACATCCAAATTACATCAATCTTCAGAAATTTTCTGTCACGACCCGTGACCACATTTTTCACCTTATTGTACACAACTTAACCGGTTGGGCTGTTTATGATACTTCACTTGTACTAACTGTTAAACAATTTTACATAATATTGTTTATATTATACACATCCCCTATCGTAATTAATCAGATAAGTAGTACTGTTAACATGTCTAAATACAGAAAATAAATAATCATACCTCAAATAACTCAGTCGGTCTGTCACATTGTCCTTCGTGTACAGCCGGGATCCACAATCCACTGAACTCACAATCATCAAAACCTGAAATGTTTAAAATTAAGGGGTGAGCAAAACCACGGCTCAGTAAGGGAATTATGTGCCTCACTTGATACTCAGCTTCCTATATGCTGAAAATCTTTTTCATTTTTCCTATGGGCTCTAGGCTCGCATGTAGGAAGGATACTACAGTCGGCTAGGGATCCGAATGGAGTAAGGTAGATTTTTTAGAATACTATACTTGTTACGGAACCTAGAAGCAACTGTAAAAAGAAATTTTCATTTTGTTTTGAATTAATAAATCCTTTTCCTTTTCCATTTTCATAACCTTTTCATATTCTTTTCAAAATAGTGCTTTTATGGAATAAAGCATTTAAATAAAATAATTAATATTCGTATATTCCTTGAAAAGAATATTAGTTAAATCATCATCTTATTCCTTTCAAACTTATTTCATGTTTTACTGTACTCTCTTAATTAGTACAGTACTTTAAATAGCAAAATAAGCTATTAAAATCTATTCCAATTATCAAATTAGCAAAGCAGTAAGCACTTCGATAGATTGGTCACTATACACGTTGATAAAGCGGTTACTATGTAAGTTAATAAATCAATCCATTCACAAAACAAAAATCCATAAACTTTAAGCGTATAGTTTAACTCATTGAAAACCGTTCCAATATAACCTATTACTTAGTCACTTTAGGCGTAAGCCCCAATTCACTGATTCAGTTACGACATCCATTCTAAATAACAATGGAGTTAAGTGTCATATTGAGGAACTCGTGTAGCACGTAGGTCCCTTCGGGATTCTAGAGGTGGCTCCCACGGTACAAAGATCGATTCTTCACTCGGTTTAGCCTTTAGGACACAGACTTCTTACTAACACATCGAAACTCGTGTAGCACTTAGTTCTCAAAGAATTCTAGAGGTGGCTCCCCATAGTTCACAAAAAATCTATGTAGCACTTAGGTCCATTGAGTTCTTTAGAGGTGGCTCACACGGTACAGAAACTTCTTACTAACACATCGGAACTCGTGTAGCACTTAGTACTCAAAGGATTCTAGAGGTGGCTCCCACGGTCCAATTGGTATCCGTGTTGAACGTAGGTCCCTTGAGTCTTCTAGAGGTGGCTCACACAGTACAGAAACTTCTTACTAACACATCGGAACTCGTGTAGCACTTATTGCTCAAAGGATTCTAAAGGTGGCTCCCACGGTCCAACTGGTATCCGTGTAGCACGTAGGTCCCTTGGGTCTTCTAGAGGTGGCTCACACGGTACAGAAACTTCTTACTAACACATCGGAACTCGTGTAGCACTTAGTGCTCAAAGGATTCTAGAGGTGGCTCCCACGGTCCAACTGGTATCCGTGTAGCACGTAGGTCCCTTGAGTCTTCTAGAGGTGGCTCACACGATACAGAAATCGAGTATCTACTCGGTATGGCCTTTATGCCATATACTTTCCACTATCTTATCAGAACTCGTGTAACTCTTATAATCTAATATTCCATTTAAATTCATGGTAAGAATACTAGATTTATCAATTCTTCCTTTTTGAAAACATATTACATGTTTGTATCTCATGTCTTATGAGAATCATCTCACAGTATTATAATCAGTACCGAAATGAGCATTTTGTAAAAATGCTATAATTCAATTAATTTTCTTCTCATATTATATGAAACATGTTCTTTTCACATGTCACGCATCATATATCACATTTTCCGTTTGACATATTCCATGTCATGTAAAACACTTTCCTTTTTAACATGTCACCTATCATTTATGGAGTCTAAGATAGACATCAATCTTTTCGTACTATAAACCCCAGTGGGTAAAGAAATAAACCGATCAAATCTATGACCATAATCTATATTGTCCTCGGTGGATCACTGATTAGGTGTCGTTCGAGACTAAACATATCACATATCATGCATCAACATGATAGGAATGTCAACCAGTCTCAAAACCGTATTTTTGATCATCAAATAAACCTTTATGGAATTTTTATAAATATATAATTCCATAATTTAAATCCATAAGGGTTAAAATCCTTTAGTGAATATTTATAAAAATATTCATAAAAATATTCTCTGTATTTCACTTCATCTTTCGTCTCGTATTTCGTGTAATTTATCTATTCCGAGAATTTTCGGTGATTTCATTATCACCATTCTCTAAAACATGAATATTTTCAAATTCCATCTCATTATATTCATGTTTTATAAAATTTAGTAATTTCCTTATTTTTCGTGATTTAATATCGATTTTTGGAAATAAAATCATTTAATATGATTTTATGAAATTTTTCTAAAATTTTCGGCAGCATAACGGCTGCCGATTTACTAAACTTCTGCACGAAAAAACACAGTTTAAAATTTTCAGCCAGTACTTCATCCCAAAAATTTCAGCAAATCATGCATCATAATAATTTTCATAAAATATTACCATAAAATATTTCAAATTTAAAATATGCAGACTGAATATCCTTACAGTGCTGCACATGCATCCCTTACATTTTTCCGGGTCGGCAACTTCCTTTTATCGATTGCGCCCGCACTCCATTTCTCCCAATTCATTATCTCGATCGCTGAAAATAATTTCTGGAAATAAAAATTCTAATTTTTAAAATTTTTTCATAATTTATTTAATTTTTCAGAAATTAAATTTTCGGGAAATTTCTTACGGAATTTTCGTAAATTTCTGGGTTGTCGAATTTCCGGGAATCTACAAATTCCCGAAATTCTCCTTTTTCCTCTTTTCTTTTTCTTTCTTTCTTTTTCTTTTCTTTCTCTTTCTTTTCTTTTTCTTTTTCTTTTTCTTTTTCTTTTTCTTTTTCTTTTTCTTTTTCCTCTTCCTTTCCCAGTCAGACCGGTTCAGACCATTCCTCGCCGGTTCCTCGCCGGTTCCTCGCTGGCGGCCGGTTCTCTGGCGGTTCGGGCGTCCCTCAGCTGGCCGGCGTCGAGACAAACTTGCCGGTGCCCTCCGTTTGCCCTGGGTCAGCAGCACGACGGCGGATGGAGGCGGAATAGGTTCGGTTTCCCCTTCCTCTTCGCTGGCACTCCTCCGCCATTCATTAGCCTCTGGTGGCATCCATCCTCTTCCTCTGCCTCCGGCGGTGCTTAGATGATAGTGGCGGTGCCTGGATCGGCCGACGCCGCTGTCCGCCATTTTTCCTTTCCTCCCGGATTTCCTTCGTTTTCCTTCCATCCTGGTTTCTGTTTCTTCACACCGCCGGTAGTTTCTTTCCTTTCTCTGGCTAGCGGTGTCTCGCCCTTCTCCTTCCTCCCTCGCTAGCGGTGGCAGCTCTGCCGCCGTCGGCCCTTTAGCTGGGAAGGGTCGGGTCCTTCCCGATTTTTCCTTCCTTTCTTTCTTTTCCTCTTTTAGTTTTATTTCCTTTCCCTTTTTAGTATACAATATACTATATATTATACACTATAAATTATATTTTATACATATAATATATACTATATATTATATATTTATCATTTCATATATAATGTAATACAATATATATTATATATAAATTATATATATTGTATGTTACAAAACATATATCTAGTATATTTATATATGTATATTTATACACTTTAAAACAAATAACATTTACATATACAAATTATATAAATGTTATAATATAACCTATTTACATATAAACTTTAATATAAAATCACATTTACCCTTCTTCTATATGTATTTATATAATTATATATACACATAAAATATTATGCTTATATACATATGTATTATTTAAATTTATGAAATAGTATATATTTCCATATATATACCAACGTATATTAAAATATACTATATAATATTTTAAATTCATATGTATTTGTATAAAATACATTTGTAAGATTTGAAATTATATAAACATACTTTATTTTCATTTCTCATTTTTCTTATTTAATTTAGATTTTAATTTATCCAAATTAATTCTTTTTCCTCTCTCTATTATTTTTATTTTCACTTCCAATTTAATTTCCTTTACACCAATTTCCCGATTCTCTCACTTTCTTAATTCTCGGGATTTTCACCAATATCCCGTTCTCGCAAATTTTTATTTATTTCCTCTTGTTTAATTTCTCCAATATTTATTTTCAATATTTTTAATTTCCAATAAATGAAAAATTTACTATTATCACATCCTCCCCACCTTAAGAAATTCGGTCCTCCGAATTTAACTTAAGTCCAAAGGGGGTATACGCCGTATACTTATGACTTTTGAACTCTAGTTCATCCTCCAAGTAATACTGCCAGTACACTTTCAACATCAAGAGTGCTTTAGACCACTACATGCTGTCTTTCATCATATATGTCTATGCTCCCGTAAGTTCATTTCTCAAATCGGGAGTTATTCACTTTTACTCTTTTCGTGTAAGAGTCCATACACAATATTATTAATATTACAGCTGATCTATGCTGTTCATCATCCATTCTTCTCACTTAGTGCCAAGTCGACATAATTCGGTACTATCATGTACTCATGTCAATCAATTATATGTAAGTGTCCCAGTAGCTTTCACATCTCATGCACACGCTCTCTCAATATCATGGAGCGTTTACATCTCACGCTCATATATATATATATATACACCAGTATGGAGTGGTGCTATTAATACACTTGGGATCTCAAAGCCTTTTGCTATCACTCATTAGCATATGGCAACTCAGAGACTCCCATCACATGTAAGGCTCACTGGAACTGTACATACACATTCACACTGTTTAACACTTATACTTCGACTAAGGTACTAGAGAATCTAAAAGTCTAATAATGGAAAGTGATACGATTTAGATCATCAGTCTTTAATCACTTCCATATCATCATTTCTCTTTTGGACTTTTATTGTCCACCATATTCATTTTCACACTTATTCCACCAAGGCTGCATCTCATTGCGAATTTTACTGTTAATCATTTCTTACAATCATAATTCATGAGACTATCATATTCTCTTCATGTAGTATGGTCTTTAAATCTCTTTTCATAATTTAGATTCTACAATTGAATCCTCCCATTATTCATTTAGTCATCAACCTATCTATACAATTCCACCATTTCTATTATGTTACGATGGTTATATGTATAATCATTTTTCATTTATATACTGGCAGTAAGCATATCAATTATCTTACTCCTTGGAGTATCATTACTTTCACTTATCAATTCTGGCTTTGATTTTACATCTTGCCACAATTATGTGATAACCAACACAATTCACTTTCAGTCTTACCTTCGAGAACAGTTTCATATTGATGTTCCCTTCTCATCATGCAATTTATTTCTTTACTCCACTTTTATCTCTTCATATATATATACATATATATATTTTAAATGGTATAGTACAATACTGCTAAGATCTTTTAAAATCTTGCATACCATCTTTTCTTTACACTAGCCATCTACCGACTTTAATCTCTTTAATTAGATCTCATCTATAGAGCAGCCAGTCTCATCACTCTTTTATAGGCTGGCAGTAGTATTTAGCTAGACTCATTACTTTCGTATCTCAATCATTATCTTTATATCATAGACAGGTTCACTGTCATCCTGTCGTCTCGAGATCTTATATCTCAAAAGGAGATATTGTCTAGCCAAATCTCTTAGTTGCAAATCTTAGCACAATTCCACAGTCTTTCAGAGTTTAAGGATCATATCACAATGCTGCTCATGTTCCATTTATACTTTGGACTCTATCAGTATTTCATCAATTTACTCATGTAAGGATGCCTCATTCTTTAGGCTTATCTACTTCACAAGGCAACTCATTACCCTTGTAACTTCAATAGGAACTCGTAAAATTCACTCCGAGTTCACATCATTATCTTATGGACACCAATGTTCAATCTTTTATCCAAGGACGCTTTATACTGAGGCTAGTCTTATTAACTCCTCACATATCTCTAATCAGATCAAATAAGCGTCTATTTTCATGTAGATGAATACTTGTTCTTCACCAGAACTTTATTAATGATAGGAAACTGATACATCCTTGTTAATTCAACTACATCTTAATACCATTTGTATTTCTCTCATTTACACTTATACAGACAATTTCTTTATTCTCAATTTTTCATTATCTGTATTTTCGTCATCCAGACCTTTACACGTGAATTTCATTATTCACACATTTTCCAGAGTTATTTTCTTCAGCTTCTCGGATTCTTTCAATATCCTCCGATATAAGTTTAGAATTTAACTTCATATTCAAAAATCGAGTCAATGTTATCTCGATTCCTCTAATTTATATAACTCTGAAAGTTTTATCGAAAATCAAATCTGATACTTTTTTTAATCATACATTTCTTATCATCTTGTGACCATCGTTCTTTAACTTTTTATCTGATGACGCCTTTTACAAAGATTGCTCTTATAAGCTCCTTATACATCTCCGATTAAATCATATTTAAGGCATCACTTCCATATAGATATTTATTTGTTCTTCATAAGAACTTTAGTGTATAATAAAAATTTTAATACATCATTTAGTTCATCCTCAAATCATATCATTTATATTTCCATCCTTTACATCGATACATGTGAATTTCATCATCCACAATCGAGTCAACATTAACCTTATTTCTCAATCTATGTTACTTTGGAATTTATCGGGATTCTCATCCGATAGTTTCTTTAACCGCACTTCTCTTATCATTTTGGACCTTCATCTTTGTGTCTCATCATTTCACAGTGTATTCTCAAGGCAGAGACATTCAATATTCAAATCATTTTGATACATACTCTACCTTGATTTCATTATCCAGTCATACTTTACAGCATTACGAATCTCATTCTGGTAAGCTGTATCAAGTACAATGGTTCTCAACGCACTTTACAGCTACCCGTTTCAATTCAGTTATTCACTTTAAAACCATTTCCATTTACTGAATTGAAGCTTAATTCCCTCGAGTATATTATGCACGAGGTTCGAACCTTGGCACCCTTACGTACCTAGTTCCTTACACTCGTGTTATCACTAAGCTTCTTGTAAGAGTCCCGCCCGTTCGAATCGACCGTCGGCGAGCATCTCCTAAGCAATCCTTTCACCCCAGGTTTACCCTTACTAGTGAGTCGGCGATAATATTGTTTGCCTGTATCTCACAACACATGATCCACTACGGGTCGCCCATCATTGGGTTGCCCATCACAGTTCTGTCTCAAGGGTCCCGAAGAACTTAGGTTAGTTGTGATCTTCTTTTTTATCACTTCACTGTTCTTATAATTATTCTCTAATTCATAGTACTCCATACAGTACCTCATTCTGTAGCACATATTTCAAGATATGTCGGTTCTATATAAGATTATCTGTTTGATACCTCAAAGTAGTAAAAATGTATAGAACCATAAGTAACCACACCAGTATGTATTTCATTATCTGTACTATTCACCTCATCAGTCAATTCCTGTAATCATTTCACTTTTCATAGTATTCAACGATCTCGTCTCATACACTCTTAATTTTTTCACCCTTACAGTAAATAACCGGGCCAAACATCTGATGACATTCCACTACACTCTTTGGATCGCATCACATAAGGCCACGGCCCGTCCGTCGTCCACCTGTACACATCTGTACTGTCCGCTCTGGGTTCTAGAGGTGGCCCCCGTCACACAGATGTGGCACTTAGCCCCTCACAGATTTCTTTCACGTCCGTAATCTAAGTGTTAGTGGAATCAGTAATAGGGATCGTTATGTTCATATGACATCCTCTATGCCATTAATAATTCCATTACTACCAATGGATTCCAAATTCAGTTCGATTTTATCACTGTTCCGAACATCGCCCAACATAGGGGCATTTTCATCATTTCGACATTTATTTCTTTCTCCTCAGTGTACTTTTGAATCAATGATCTCATTATGTATGTGCTGATAGTATCATTTCTCACACTGATATCAGCCATTAAGATCTTGTTCAATTTCGACAGAGAAATTCACAAAAATCCACAATTGGTTTATTTTGCTTGTAATTCAACTTTATATCATTAATTTCTCTGTCAGATCAATCAATTGCAACCTCTGTTGGTTTATTTTAACTACTTGTAAAGTTTCAGAGTCATGGGTATTTTTGTCATTTTTGGCCAAAAATTTTCTCTCTCTTCAAATTACCCTCAATCGGTGATCTTAAAGTCTATTTAATGATGATATTTCATCCCCCTCTTTTATACCATCACTTTCAGGTCTCAATTCGATTCGGACAGAAAAGTACTGGTGGGGCCCTCACCGAGTCCATTTCTGTTCCTTACCGAACCGACCTTCATTTAGATCATAAGATCACTATTTCAAGAAACATTCCCGAGCCGTTTTCCCTTTTTAGCATTCCTTATTTCAAAATTGCTCACTCCCTTCTAAACACTTAATTTAATTTGCAATCATTTATTTCCTCTATGTATTCAGACTACACAGTACTATAGGGGATGTTTAACTCTTTTCCTTCCAAAAGTATCCACAGACATCATGCCAACCATTGCTCTGATACCATTAAATCTTTCACAACCCGTGACCACATTTTTCACCTTATTGTACACAACTTAACCGGTTGGGCTGTCTATGATACTTCAATTGTACTAACTGTTAAACAATTTTACATAATATTGTTTATATTATTCACATCCCCTATCGTAATTAATCAGATAAGTAGTACTGTTGACATGTCTAAATACAGAAAATAAATGATCATACCTCAAATAACTCAGTCGGTCTGTCACATTGTCCTTCGTGTACAGCCGTGATCCACAATCTACTGAACTCACAATCATCAAAACCTGAAATGTTTAAAATTAAGGGGTGAGCAAAACCACGGCTCAGTAAGGGAATTATATGCCTCACTTGATACTCAGCTTCCTATATGTTGAAAATCTTTTTCATTTTTCCTATGGGCTCTAGGCTCGCATGTAGGAAGGATACTACAGTCGACTAGGGATCCAAATGGAGTAAGTTAGGTATTTTAGAATACCATACTTCTTACGTAACCTAGAAGCAACTGTAGAGAGAAATTTTCATTTCGTTTTGAATTAATAAATCCTTTTCCTTTTCCATTTTCATAACCTTTTCATATTCTTTTCAAAATGGTGCTTTTATGGAATAAAACATTTAAATAAAATAATTAATATTCATATATTCCTTGAAAAGAATATTAGTTAAATCATCATCTTATTCCTTTCAAACTTATTTCATATTTTACTGTACTCTCTTAATTAGTACAGTACTTTAAATAGCAAAATAAGCTATTAAAATCTATTCCATTTATCAAATTAGCAAAGCAGTAAGCACTTCGATAGATTGGTCACTATACACGTTGATAAAACGGTTACTATGTAAGTTAATAAATCAATCCATTCACAAAACGAAAATCCATAAACTTTAAGCATATAGTTTAACTCATTGAAAACTGTTCCAATATAACCGATTACTTAATCACTTTAGGCGTAAGCCCCAATTCACTGATTCAGTTACGACATCCATTCTAACTAACAATGGAGTTAAGTGTCATATCGAGGAACTCGTGTAGCACGTAGGTCCTTGGGATTCTAGAGGTGGCTCCCACGGTACAAAGATCGAGTCTTCACTCGGTTTAGCCTTTAGGACACAGACTTCTTACTAACACATCGGAACTCGTGTAGCACTTAGTTCTCAAAGGATTCTAGAGGTGGCTCCCCGTAGTTCACAAAGAATCTATGTAGCACTTAGGTCCATTGAGTTCTCTAGAGGTGGCTCACACGGTACAGAAACTTCTTACTAACACATCAGAACTCGTGTAGCACTTAGTACTCAAAGGATTTTAGAGGCGGCTCCCACGGTCCAACTGGTATCCGTGTAGCACGTAGGTCCCTTGAGTCTTCTAGAGGTGGCTCACACGATACAGAAACTTCTTACTAACACATCAGAACTTGTGTAGCACTTAGTGCTCAAAGGATTCTAGAGGTGGCTCCCACGGTCCAACTGGTATCCGTGTAGCATGTAGGTCCCTTGAGTCTTCTAGAGGTGGCTCACACGGTACAGAAACTTCTTACTAACACATCAAAACTTGTGTAGCACTTAGTGCTCAAAGGATTCTAGAGGTGGCTCCCATGGTCCAACTGGTATCCGTGTAGCACGTAGGTCCCTTGAGTCTTCTAGAGGTGGCTCACACGGTACAGAAATCGAGCATCTACTCGGTATGGCCTTTATGCCATATACTTTCCACTATCTTATCAGAACTCGTGTAACTCTTATAATCTAATATTTCATTTAAATTCATGGTAAGAATACTAGATTTATCAATTCTTCCTTTTTAAAAACATATTATATGTTTGTATCTCATGTCTTACGAGAATCATCTCACAATACTATAATCAGTACCGAAATGAGCATTTTGTAAAAATGCTATAATTCAATTGATTTTCTTCTCATATTATATGAAACATGTTCTTTTCACATGTCACGCATCATATATCACATATTCCGTTTGACATATTCCATGTCATGTAAAACACTTTCCTTTTTAACATGTCACCTATCATTTATAGAGTCTAAGATAGACATCAATCTTATCGTACTATAAACCCCGGAGGGTAAAGAAATAAACCGGTCAAATCTATGATCATAATCTATATTGTCTTCGGTGGATCACTGATTAGGTGTCGTTCGAGACTAAACATATCACATATCATGCATCAACATGATAGGAATGTCAACGAGTCTCAAAATTGTATTTTTCATCATAAAATAAACCTTTATGGAATTTATATAAATATATAATTCCATAATTTAAATCCATAAGGGTTAAAATCCTTTAGTGAATATTTATAAAAATATTCATAAAAATATTCTCTGTATTTCACTTCATCTTTCGTCTTGTATTTCGTGTAATTTATCTATTCTGAGAATTTTCGGTGATTTCATTATCACCATTCTCTAAAACATGAATATTTTCAAATTCCATCTCATTATATTCATGTTTTATGAAATTTAGTATTTTCCTTATTTTTCGTTATTTAATATCGATTTTTGGAAATAAAATCATTTAATATGATTTTATGAAATTTTTCTAAAATTTTCGGCAGCATAACGGCTGCCGATTTATTAACCTCCTACACGGAAAAACACAGTTTAAAATTTCCAGCCAGTACTTCATCCCAAAAATTTCAGTAAATCATGCATCATAATAATTTTCATAAAATATTACCATAAAATATTTGTAACGACCGTTACCACATTTTTAACCTTATTTTACACAATTCATCCGGTTGGGCTGTCTGTGATACTTCACTTTTACTAACTATTAAACAAATTTACATAACATTGTTTATATTACACACATCCCCTATCTTACTTAATAAGCAAGTAGTACTGCATACATGTCTAAATACAGAAAATAAATGATCATACCTCATATAAATCAGTCGGTTTGTCACATTGTCCTTTATGTGCAGCCGTAATCCACAACTATTGGATCTCACCATCATCAAAACCTGAAATGTTAAAATTGGGGAGTGAGCAAACCACGGCTCAGTAAGAGAGTTATATGTCACACTTGATATTCAGCTATCTATATGTTGAAAATAATAATTTTCATTTTTTCATTTTCTTTAAAATCTTCCTAGCTAGCTCTAGGCACACATGTAGGAAGGATACTACAGTCGGCTAGTGATCCAGATAGAGTAAGGTAGGTATTTTGAAATACCTGACTTGTTCCGGAACCTAGAAGCAACTGTAGAGAGTACTATTTTCGTTGTTTTCAAACGATATAATTTTCGTTTTTCCACAAAGTAAACCACTTATATCTTTTCACTTTCAGTATACCTTAAAACACGTGACAGTTCAGTAACAAAACAGTGGTTTACTTCTCTTCTCTTCAGTACAGTAAAAACACGTGACAGTTCAGTAATTTGTAAATATCCAATCATTTGATAATTACTTCTTCGATTATTTCTATCTTAGAAATAATTCTTATGTTATTCTTTTAGAATAAACATTTATTTCTCTTTTCAAATCAGTAACCGTATCGTACAGTTCAGTAAAACAGTATATTCAGTATTCAGTAAAACAGTATCTCGATACGGTTCAGTCAGTAACAATAAACAGTAGCTACCCATTTAGTAAATAGTATACGGTAGCTTTCAGTTCAGTAAACAGTAAATGGTAGCTTTCAGTTCAGTAAAACAGTAATCAATGGCTACCATTTCAGTAAACAGTACAATAATTTAGCACAGTAAACAATATAGTATAGTAAATAGGATTCCGTGAATCCTTTCAGTAAACAGTAATCAGTATGTGAGACTAGGCATCACCCTACAATTAAATCATGCTATCATCGTCCAATAATGGACCAGTAATCATCCCCAAAGGGACACAGTAAACAGTATGTATGCGATCTATGGCCATGATCTATATGGTGTCCTCGGTGTACACTTGCCAGGTGACATCCGGGACGCTGATGACTGGCAGGTCTATCAGCCACGTGACAGTAACAGTATAAGTGTGATGCACGAAACTCGGGGCCTAAGTCTCAAAACAGTATAAACCGTACCATAGCCTTTATGGATTTTAAACACGATAAATCAAATTATCCATAAGGCTCACATGTAAATATAATCACCTTTATGAAATTTATAAAATAAATACTATTTTTCAAATTATTTCATAAAAGTATATATCATGTTTTCCATACGGTGAAAACAGTCTGCAAAATCATCACTGTAAAAATAAAAGCGCAAAACTGTCTTTTTCCACCGTAAAACACATATGCACGCTTTCCCGTGCCTTTTATCCAAAACATGGTTTTCAAAGAAATCGGGATTCAAATCAAATGTTTTCATAATTTATGTAAAAATAAATTATTTACTTTCCAAATTCAAAATCCCTTAACCATGTTTTCTTCTAGAAACACGTGTAGAGACCTTTTGTCTCGAAATCATGGTTTTCCACCATTTCTTAACCTTTATGGAATTTTCATAATTAATTAATTCCATAATTAAAACCATAAGGTTTTATGTAAAATCAAGTGAATATTTAAGAATATTTATAAAAATATTCACTTCAGTCTCTTTTTCATTTTCATCTCATTTCACGTGAAATATCACCTACCGGTGAATTTTCGGTGATTTCCTTTTCACCATTCTCGAAAACATGAATATTTTAAAATTAAATATCACTATATTCATGTTTTATGAAATTTACTTAATTTCTCGATTTTCGTACCCGAAAATCGATTCACGTGAAATCAAATCATTTATGTTGGTTTTCGGTGATTTTCGGTAAATTATGTAATTTTTCATAATTTTTCGGCAGTATAACGGCTGCCGATTTGGCTAGCCTCCTGCACGGGAAATACAGTTTATATTTTCAACCGGTGTTTCATCACAATTTCAACCGATAAATCATCACACCAAAAATCGATAATTATTAATAGCATTTATAAAATTAAATGCAATTTAAAAACATGGCCAAAAATCCTTACAGGTGGCACATGTCTCCCTTACTTGTTTCGGGTCGGCGACTGCCTCTCGTAGGTCGCGCCCGTGTTCACCTCGCCCGATTCCATCGGCTCGGTCATCGAGGGAATTTTCTGGAAATTAAATTCTAAAATTTAGAATTTTTCCATAATTATTTAAATAAATAAATTATTTAAATAATTTAATACTTTTCGGGATTTCTTACCGATTCCCGTAATTCTCGGGATTTCCCGTAATTTCCGAATTTTAGGGAATTCTCCAAATTCCCGAAATTTCTTTTCCCTTTTTCTTCTTTTTCTTCTTTTCTTTCTTTTTCTCTTTTCTTTTCTTTTCTTTTCTTTTTCTTTTTCTTTTTCCTTTTCTTTTTCTTTTCTTTTTCTTTTTCTTTTTCCTTTTCTTTCTTTTCCCGCCGGATCGGTCTACCTCCCTCACCGCCGGTTCTTCTCCGGTGGCCGGTTCTCAGGCGGTTCGGCGGCTCCACAGCTGGCCGGCACCACGACGAAGCCGGATCTGGCCTCCGTTCGTCACGAATCGACGGCACGGCGGCGGATCAACTCGGTTTTGGTTCGGTTCCTTCTCCTCCTCCGTCGGCCTTCCTCCGCCTTCGTTGGCTTCACCGGTGGCATCCATCCATTTCCTCTCCTTCCGCCGATGCTTTGGCTGTGGTGGCTGCAGCCAATTCCGCCGGCAACCACCAGATCTGGTTTTTCCTTTTCTCGGCTTTTTCCGTCGATTTTCGCTCCTTTTCCGTTTCCGTTTCGCAGGCGTTGGCGTCGGCTTCCTCTTCCTTAGCCGGCGTCGACGCTTCTCATCCCTCTTCTCTCCCTTTCCGGCGGCCGTTGACGGGGTCGGCCTCCATCGGGGAAGACAGAATCGGGAAATCCCGATTCTGTATTTTGTTTCCTTTCCTTTTTGGTTTTATTTTCCTTTCTAAATTTAGTATATACTACATTATATACCATATATCATATATTATATATATAATATCTATCATATATTATACATATACTATTATTTCATGTATAATGAAATACAATATATATTATATATTAATTATATATATTGTACATTACAAAAATATACATTTAGTGTATATATATATATGTATATTTATATACTAAAAAATTAAATAACATTTATATAAATATTTATATAAATGTTATAATTCCATATATATTGTATTTACAATATATATATACATTTAAACTTTAATGTAATTTAATATTTATATTTTCTCAAATATGTATACATAAAATGTCATACTTGAATACATATGTATTATTTAAATTTATCAAATAGTATATATACTTATATATACCAATGTATATTTAATATATACTAGATACCATATACCATATGGTATTTAAATACATATGTATTTACATCAAAATACATTTATATAATCTAAAATTATATAAATATATTTCATTTTCTTTTCCTCATTTTCTTATTTAATTTGGATTTCCATTTATCCAAATTAATTTTCTCCTTTACTTATTTTCCAAATTTCCACCATCCATTCCTTTCTCAATTCTATTTATTTATTTTACCAATTTCCAATATTCCTTATTTCCAATAAATGGACAATTTACGGTTATCACATCCTCCCCACCTTAAGAAATTCGGTCCTCTGAATTTAACTTAAGTCCAAAGGTGGTACATGCCGTATACTTACGACTTCTAACCTCTAGTTCATCCTCCAAGTAATACTGCCAGTACACTTTCAACATCAAGAATATTTTAGACCACTACATGCTGTCTTTCATCATATATGTCTATACTCCCGTAAGTTCATTTCTCAAATCGGGAGTTATTCACTTTTACTCTTTTCATATAAGAGTCCATACACAATATTTTTCATATCACAGCTAATCTATGCTGTTCATCATCCATTTTTCTCACTTAGTGCCAAGTCGATATAGTTTAAAACTATCAATTACACATGTCAGTCAGTTGTATGTAAGTGTCCCAGTAGCTTTCACATCTCATGCACACGCTCTCTCAATATCATGGAGCGTTTACATCTTACGCTCATATATGTATATATATCAGTATGGAGCGGTGCTATCAGTACACTTGGGATCTCAAGCCTTTTGCTATCTCTCATTAGCATACGGCAACTCAGAGACTCCCATCACATGTAATGCTCACTGGAACTGTACATACACATTCATACTGTTTAACACTTATACTTCAACTAAGGCACTAGAGAATCTAGAATTCTGATAATGGAAAGTGATTCTATTTAGATCATCAGTCTTTAATCACTTCCATATTATCATTTCTCTTTTGGACTCTTTATTGCTCACAATATTCATTTTCACTTTTATTTCATTAAGGCTGCATCTCACTTGCAGACTTTACTATTGATCATCTCTTACAATTATAAATCATGAGACAATCATATTCTCTTCATGTAGTATGGTCTTTAAATCTCTTTTCATAATTTAGATTCCACAATTGAATCCTCAATTATTCATTTACTCACCACATTATCTATACACTTCCACCGTTTCTATCATGTTATGGTGGTTATATGCATAATCATTTTTCATTTATATACTGGCAGTAAACATATCAATTATCTTACTCCTTGGAGTATTATTAATTTCACTTATCAAACCTGGCTTGATTTTACATCTTGCCACAGTTATGTGATAACCAACACAAATCACTTTCAATCTTACTTTCAGGAACTATTTCATGTTCCCTACTCATCATGCAACTTATTTCCTTATTCCACTTTCATTTTCATTTTCATTTTCATATTTTTACTCTCATCCTTTTAGTCGGTTTCTCGATTGGTATGGTACTATACTGCTAAGATCTTTTAAAATCTTGCGTACCATCTTTTCTTTATACTTATTTGTTTACCGACTTTAACTTCTTTAATTAGGTCTTATCTACAGAGCAGCTAGTCTCATCACTCTTTTTATAGACTAGCAGTAGTATCTAGCTAAACTCATTATTTTCGTATCTCGATCATTATCTCTCTATCATAGACAGGTTCACTGTCATCCTATCATCTCGAGATCATATATCTCAAGAGGAGATACTGTCTAGCCACATTTCTTAGTTGCCAATCTTAACACAAGTCTGCAGTCTTTAAGAGTTTAAGGGTTATACTACGGTGCTGCTCATATTTCATTTGTATCCTTAACTATTTCGATATCTCACTCTTTAGGTTTATATACCTCACAAGGTAATTCATTAACCTTGAAACCTCAATATGAACTCGTAAAAATTTCGTCGAGTTCTAGTCATCATCTTATGGACATCAGTCTCTGACCTTTCTCTAATGACGCTTTATACTGAGGCTAGTCTTATGGACTCCTCCTGTATCTCTGATCAGATCAATAAAGTGTCCATTTTCATGTAGATGATCACTTGTTCTTCATAAGAACTTTATTTAAATAATCAGAATTTAATATACCATTTTAATCCATCTATATATCACGGTCATCTGTGCTTCTCTCATTTGCACTTATACAGATACTTCATTAACCTCAAATCACACTATCTGTATTTCCATAATCACACCTTTACAAGTGAATTTCATTATTCACACATTTTCTAGAGTTGTTGTAAAGCTTTTGGATTCTCTTAAGTTCTCCGATATAAGCTTAGAATCAGATTTCATATTCAAAATCGAGTCAATGTTATCTCGATTCCTCCAATTTATATAACTCTGAAAGTTCTATCGGAAATCAAATCCGATACTTTCTTTAATCACATATTTCTTATTAATTCGGACATTTCATCCTCATGTCCTTTCATTTACATTGTGTATTCTCAAGGCAGAGACATTTACTATTCGATTCATTTCGACTCATACTCTACCTTGATTTTATTGTTTACTAATACTTTACAGCCTTACGGATCTCATTCCAGTAAGCTGTAGTAAGTACAACAGTTATAAATATATGTTACAGCTAACCAATTCATTACAGTTATTCATTTCAAAATCATTTCCATTTAATGAATTCAGGCTTAATTCCCTTGAGTATCCTATCCACGAGGTTCGAACCTTGGCACCCTTACATACCTAGTTCTTTACACTCGTGTTATCATTAAAATAATTGTAAGAGTCCCGCCCGTTCGTATCGGCCGTCGGCGAGCATCCCCTAGGCGATCCTTTCGCCCCAGGTTTACCCTTACAAGTGAGTCGGCGACCACATAGTTCGCCCATACCTCACAACACATGATCCACTACGAGTCGCCCATCATTGGGTCGCCCATCACAGTTCTGTCTCAAGGGTCCTGAAGAACTTAGGTTAGCTGTCATCTTCTTCTGTTTATCACTTTACTGTTCTTATATATATTCACCAATTCACAATACTCCATACAGTACATCAATGGCAAGGCATATCTCATAATGCTCGAGTTCTATAATTAAATATTCATTTAATACCTCAAAATAGTATAAATGTATAGAACCTCAATCAACCGTACTGCTATGGATTTCCTCATCTGTACTATTCACCTTCTCAGTCATTTTCTGTAATCATTTCACTTTTCATAATATCCACGATCCCGTAATAATTTTCGAGTCGATACACTCGTAATTCAGGCCCTTACAATCAAAACGAGCCAATCATCTTGTGGCATTCCACTACACTTTTATCGGATCGCCATCATATAAGGCCTCGGCTCGTCCGCCGTTCGCCTGTACACACGTGTATTAACCTCTTTGAGAATGCCCAGCCCGTTCACTGGGTCACCCCTCGAGGTTTTATCATGAGGCCTAGCCCGTTCACTAGGTCACTCGTAATTCGCGTCAGTCCTCTAAGTGTCAGTGGAATCAGTAATAGGGATCGTTATATTCATATGACATCCTCTATGCCATTAATAACTATTTCTCTCAATGGATTCCAATTCAGTTCGGTTTTATCTTTGTTCCGAACTTCACCCAACATAAGGGCATTTTCGTCATTTTGACATTTCTTTCTTTCTCAGTATACATTTAGATCAACGATATGATCATCTATGTGCTGATAATATCCTTTCTGATACTTATATCAGCAATTAAAATCTCATTCGATTTCGATAGAGAAGTTCACTAAAATCCACAATTGGATTATTTTGCATGAAATACAGCTTTATATCATCAATTTCTCTATCAAATCACTCAAATCCAACTTTTGTTGGTCTATTCTGACTCCCAGTAAAATTTTAGGGTCAGGGGTATTTTGGTCATTTTTAGCCAAAAATTTTCTCTCTCTTCAAATTACCCTCAATCGGTGATCTTAAAGTCTAT
This sequence comes from Heritiera littoralis, assembly GCA_031772115.1. Taxonomy (NCBI): domain Eukaryota; kingdom Viridiplantae; phylum Streptophyta; class Magnoliopsida; order Malvales; family Malvaceae; genus Heritiera; species Heritiera littoralis. Next base: position 3,904,506 of record JAPDPK010000009.1, on the reverse strand, counting down.
TTAATGATGATATGTCATTCCCCTCCTTCATACCATCATTCTCAAGTCTCAGTTCGATTCAGACCGTAAAGTACTGGTGGGGCCCTCACCGAGTCCTTTCGGTTCCTTACCGAACAGGCCTTCATTTAGATTATAAGAATCACCAATTTTCTGGTAATTTCTGAGCCTATTATTTCTTTAACATTCTCAATTTATACTTTCTCACTCCCTTTAAATCATTTATTTTCTCTATGTATTCAGACGACACAGTACTACCGGGGATGTTTAATACTTTTCCCTTCAAAAGTATTCACAGACATCAGGCCAACCATGCTCTGATACCATTAAATCTGTAACGACCCGTTACCACATTTTTAACCTTATTTTACACAATTCATCCGGTTGGGCTGTCTGTGATACTTCACTTTTACTAACTATTAAACAAATTTACATAACATTGTTTATATTACATACATCCCCTATCTTACTTAATAAGCAAGTAGTACTGCATATATGTCTAAATACAGAAAATAAATGATCATACCTCATATAATCAGTCCGGTCTGTCACATTGTCCTTTATGTGCAGCCGTAATCCACAACTATTGGATCTCACCATCATCAAAACCTGAAATGTTAAAATTGGGGAGTGAGCAAACCACGGCTCAGTAAGAGAGTTATATGTCACACTTGATATTCAGCTATCTATATGTTGAAAATAACAATTTTCATTTTTTCATTTTCTTTAAAATCTTCCTAGCTGGCTCTAGGCACATATGTAGGAAGGATACTACAGTCGGCTAGTGATCCAGATAGAGTAAGGCAGGTATTTTGAAATACCTGACTTGTTCCAGAACCTAGAAGCAACTGTAGAGAGTACTATTTTCGTTGTTTTCAAACGATATAATTTTCGTTTTTCCACAAAGTAAACCACTTATCTCTTTTCACTTTCAGTATACCTTAAAACACGTGACAGTTCAGTAATAAAACAGTGGTTTACTTCTCTTCTCTTCAGTACAGTAAAAACACGTGACAATTCAGTAATTTGTAAATATCCAATCATTGATAATTACTTCTTCGATTATTTCTATCTTAGAAATAATTCTTATGTTATTCTTTTAGAATAAACATTTTATTTCTCTTTTCAAATCAGTAATCGTATCGTACAGTTCAGTAAAACAGTATATTCAGTATTCAGTAAAACAGTATCTCGATACGGTTCAGTCAGTAACAATAAACAGTAGCTACCCATTTAGTAAATAGTATACGGTAGCTTTCAGTTCAGTAAACAGTAAATGGTAGCTTTCAGTTCAGTAAAACAGTAATCAATGGCTACCATTTCAGTAAACAGTACAATAATTTAGCACAGTAAACAGTATAGTATAGTAAATAGGATTCCGTGAATCTTTTCAGTAAACAGTAATCAGTATGTGAGACTAGGCATCACCCTACAATTAAATCATGCTATCATCGTCCAATAATGGACCAGTAATCATCCCCAAAGGGACACAGTAAACAGTATGTATGCGATCTATGGCCATGATCTATATGGTGTCCTCGGTGTACACTTGCCAGGTGACATCCGGGACGCTGATGACTGGCAGGTCTATCAGCCACGTGACAGTAACAGTATAAGTGTGATGCATGAAACTTGGGGCCTAAGTCTCAAAACAGTATAAACCGTACCATAGCCTTTATGGATTTTAAACACGATAAATCAAATTATCCATAAGGCTCACATGTAAATATAATCACCTTTATGAAATTTATAAAATAAATACTATTTTTCAAATTATTTCATAAAAGTATATATCATGTTTTCCATACGGTGAAAACAGTCTGCAAAATCATCACTGTAAAAATAGAAGGGCAAAACTATCTTTTTCCATCGTAAAACACATATGCACGCTTTCCCGTGCCTTTTATCCAAAGCATGGTTTTCAAAGAAATCGGGATTCAAATCAAATGTTTTCATAATTTATGTAAAAATAAATTATTTACTTTCCAAATTCAAAATCCCTTAACCATGTTTTCTTCTAGAAACACGTGTAGAGACCTTTTGTCTCGAAATCATGGTTTTCCACCATTTCTTAACCTTTATGGAATTTTCATAATTAATTAATTCCATAATTAAAACCATAAGGTTTTATGTAAAATCAAGTGAATATTTAAGAATATTTATAAAAATATTCACTTCAGTCTCTTTTTCATTTTCATCTCATTTCACGTGAAATATCACCTACCGGTGAATTTTCGGTGATTTCCTTTTCACCATTCTCGAAAACATGAATATTTTAAAATTAAATATCACTATATTCATGTTTTATGAAATTTACTTAATTTCTCGATTTTCGTACCCGAAAATTGATTCACGTGAAATCAAATCTTTTATGTTGGTTTTCGGTGATTTTCGGTAAATTATGTAATTTTTCATAATTTTTCGGCAGTATAACGGCTGCCGATTTGGCTAGCCTCCTGCACGGGAAATACAGTTTATATTTTCAACCGGTGTTTCATCACAATTTCAACCGATAAATCATCACACCAAAAATCGATAATTATTAATAGCATTTATAAAATTAAATGCAATTTAAAAACATGGCCAAATATCCTTACAGGTGGCACATGTCTCCCTTACCTGTTTCGGGTCGGCGACTGCCTCTCGTAGGTCGCGCCCGTGTTCACCTCTCCCGACCACAGCTGGCCGGCACCACGACGAAGCCGGATCTGGCCTCCGTTCGTCACGAATCGACAGCACGGCGGCGGATCTACTCGGTTTTGGTTCGGTTCCTTCTCCTCCTCCGTCGGCCTTCCTCCGCCGTTGTTGGCTTCACCGGTGGCATCCATCCATTTCCTCTCCTTCCGCCGATGCTTTGGCTGTGGTGGCGGCGGCCAATTCCGCCGGCAACCACCAGATCTGGTTTTTCCTTTTCTCGGCTTTTTCCGTCGATTTCCGCTCCTTTTCCGTTTTCGTTTCGCAGGCGTTGGCGTCGGCTTCCTCTTCCTTAGCCGGCGTCGACGCTTCTCGTCCCTCTTCTCTCCCTTTCCGGCGGCCGTTGACAGGGTCGGCCTCCATCGGGGAAGACAGAATCGGGAAATCCCAATTCTGTATTTTGTTTCCTTTCCGTTTTATTTTCCTTTCCTTTCTAAATTTAGTATATACTACATTATATACCATATATCATATATTATACATATAATATCTATCATATATTATACATATACTATTATTTCCTGTATAATGAAATACAATATATATTATATATTAATTATATATATTGTACATTACAAAAATATACATTTAGTATATATATATATGTATATTTATATACTAAAAAATTAAATAACATTTATATAAATATTTATATAAATGTTATAATTCCATATATATTGTATTTACAATATATATACATTTAAACTTTAATGTAATTTAATATTTATATTTTCTCAAATATGTATACATAAAATATCATACTTGAATACATATGTATTATTTAAATTTATCAAATAGTATATATACTTATATATACCAATGTATATTTAATATATACTAGATACCATATACCATATGGTATTTAAATACATATGTATTTACATCAAAATACATTTATATAATCTAAAATTATATAAATATATTTCATTTTCTTTTCCTCATTTTCTTATTTAATTTGGATTTCCATTTATCCAAATTAATTTTCTCCTTTACTTATTTTCCGAATTTCCACCATCCATTCCTTTCTCAATTCTATTTATTTATTTTACCAATTTCCAATATTCCTTATTTCCAATAAATGGACAATTTACGGTTATCACAATATTTCAAATTTAAAATATGTAGACAGAATATCCTTACAGTGCTGCACATGCATCCCTTACCTTTTTCCGGGTCGACGACTTCCTCTTATCGATCGCGCCCGCACTCCATTTCTCCCGATTCCTTATCCCGATCGCTGAAAATAATTTCTGGAAATAAAAATTCTAATTTTTAGAATTTTTTCATAATTTATTTAATTTTTCTGAAATTAAATTTTTGGGAAATTTCTTACCGAATTTTCGTAAATTTTCGAGTTGTCGAATTTCCGGGAATCTCCGAATTCCCGAAATTCTCCTTTTTCCTCTTTTCTTTTTCTTTCTTTCTTTTTCTTTTCTTTCTCTTTCTTTTCTTTTTCTTTTTCTTTTTCCTTTTCTTTTCTTTTTTTTTTCCTCTTCCTTTCTCGGTCAGACCGATTCAGACCATTCCTCGCAGGTTCCTCGCCGGCGCCCGGTTCTCTGGCGGTTCGGGCGTCCCTCAGCTGGCCGGTGTCGAGATGAACTTGCCGATGCCCTCCGTTTGCCCTGGGTCGGCAGCACGACACGGATGGAGGCGGAATAGGTTCGGTTTCTCCTTCCTCTTCGCCGGCCCTCCTCCGCTGTTCATTGCGCCTCCAGTGGCATCCATCCACTTCCTCTGCCTCCGGCGGTGCTTCAATGATAGTGGTGGTGCCTGGATCGACCGGCACCGCCGTCCGCCATTTTTCCTTTCCTCCCGGATTTCCTTCGTTTTCCTTCGATTCTGGTTTCCGTTTCTTCACGCCGCCGGTAGTTTCTTTCCTTTCTCTGGCTAGCGGCGTCTCGCCCTTCTCCTTCCTCCCTTGCCGGCGGTGGTAGCTCCGCCACCGTCGGCCCTTTGGCTGGGAAGGGTCGGGTCCTTCCCGATTTTTCCTTCCTTTCTTTCTTTTCCTCTTTTAGTTTTATTTCCTTTCCCTTTTTAGTATACAATATACTATATATTATACTATAAATTATATTTTATACATATAATATATACTATATATTATATATTTATCATTTCATATATAATGTAATACAATATATATTATATATAAATTATATAGATTGTGTGTTACAAAACATATATCTAGTATATTTATACACTTTAAAACAAATAACATTTACATATATAAATTATATAAATGTTATAATACAACCTATATACATATAAACTTTAATATAAAATCACATTTACCCTTCTTCAGTATGTATTTATAGAATTATATATACACATAAAATATTATGCTTATATACATATGTATTATTTAAATTTATGAAATAGTATATATTTCCATATATATACCAACGTATATTAAAATATACTATATAATATTTTAAATTCATATGTATTTGTATAAAATACATTTGTAAGATTTGAAATTATATAAACATACTTTATTTTCATTTCTCATTTTCCTTATTTAATTTGGATTTTAATTTATCCAAATTAATTCTTTTTCCTCTTGCTATTATTTTTATTTTCACTTCCAATTTAATTTCCTTTACACCAATTTCCTGATTTTTTCACTTTCTTAATTCTCGGGATTTTCACCAATATCCTGTTCTCGCAAATTTTTATTTATTTCCTCTTGTTTAATTTCTCCAATATTTATTTTCAATATTTTTGATTTCCAATAAATGAAAAATTTACAGTTATCACATTTTCTTTTACTGTTTGTCATAACTGAACCTCCCTGTTCTTCTACATTAAATTTTACTTCAATTCAACATTATACACAAGCTTCTCAAGCATGAATAAATCATAAATCATAACTAGAAACAATTAAAACAACATCAATCCTCACCTTCCCAACCAAACCGAACTGTACTAAACTTCTAGCCCCTGTCACGTTGATTTTCTACTCAACATATCTTGGCTTTAATCAGCATTTTTTTTATAGGAATTAGGATTGATGAAGGGAGCTGAGTGTTTTAGTAATAGAAATTGATGATTTCGGTTGAGAAATATGAGAGGAAAACTTGAAAATGAAAAGAAAATGGAAGCTGCAGAGGAACGACACAGCAAAGAAATTCAAAGAAAGAAAGTCGGTTGTGGCTGGGCTACAAATGACAGAAATATCTGTTCTTTATTTATATTTCAGCCAATAAAAAGTTACCATGTGGTCCACTTATTAAATCCTTTCTCCTTTCTCCCCTTTTCTTTTATTTTTCTGTCACGCTTTCCTCAATAATGTGCAGTTGAAGCTTGCTGAAATTCTTCCCTTCCTTTTCTCTTATTTTTTTCTGTTTTTTCATAATATAAATATATTATATGTATATATATTTTCTATTAACATATATTTATAAATATATATTTACAATTTTATGTGTACAAACATATCTTTGACATATACTATGTTATATATATCTTTAAAACATTGATCTTATTTTTCTGATTGCTTTACTGCACTTATAACCAACTTTAAAATTTCACTGAGATCAATTCAAAATGTATAAAATATGAGCCATATATGGTCGTAAAGATCTTCGAGTTAACTTTCTAACGCAATTTGAATCACCTCAATTGGAGTTCCCTATCAAAACTTATGTCCAATTCTTCACTGATTGCTCAACTCTAAATTCCCTACATGTGACGTGAATGTAGGAATTTCTTGTTGTTAATCTATAATGAATTAAAATATGAGCCTTATATGCATAAACGATATTTAAGTTAGCTTTCTAATAGATTTTGAATCACCTTAATCGAAGTTTCCTACCAACCGCTATGGATGAATCTTTACCAATAGGTCGGTTGAGTCGGTTGGTAAAATCTACTGCTCATGGAATAACTTTACAAAATTTCTAGTATTGATCAATGAGGAACTAGAATATGAGGCTTATATGTTCGGAAAGATAATTAAGTTAACTTTCCAAAGAACTTTTACGGTTTATCATTTGGATATTCCGATAAAATTTTATAATCAAAACACTACCGATGAGTCATTCTAGCCTCATGTTATTTTTATCCTCACAGTTTCCAATCCTTAATTCAATCTTCAAAAATATATCTTCTCACTCATATTATCGTCAGAACACCGAAATCTAAGTAGGGTCCACATAACTTTTTATTCAATATTTGTGAAAATGTACAAAATAATTTATTCATTAGTTAAAATTTACATGTCCGTACATGTACAGTATAGTAAAATTGGATCTTACAAAATATGAGGTACGATCATTTATTTTCTGTATTTAGACTTATCTACAGTACTACTTCCTTATGAATTAAGATAGGGGATGTAATTTATATTATAATTTTATATGAAATTGTTTATATGTAAAAGAAAAGTAAAGTATCGCAAATAGCCCAACCAAATAAGATGTATAGAAAAAGGTGAAAAAATAGGGTCACAGGCTGTGACAACATTCAAGCAACCCAAAGCACGGTGCTACAAACGCCCCAACAACCACCATCCACTTCCAACGATCCACCTTCCACCGAGCCCATGTTCAATCCTACTTTTGAATTCTCTAGTGATTCAAAAGAGGACACCATGGCTCAAAATGCTAGTAGAACCTTGAAGGAGTTGGCAGCACCCACTGTGAACCAACAACCCCTTTACATAGCCTATCCTACTTTAGATGTTGCTTTTGAATTAAAATCTGGTTTGATACATCTTTTACTAACTTTTCATGGTCTTGCAGGTGAAGTTCCACACAAACATCTAAAGGAATTCCATGTTGTTTGCTCTACCATGAAGCCTACTGGGGTTAGTGAAGAACAAATCAAGTTGAGGGCCTTTCCATTCTCTCTGGTAGATGCAGCCAAGGATTGGCTCTACTATTTACCTTCTGGAACCATCAATACTTTTGATGAAATAAGGAAACTCTTCCTAGAAAGGTATTTTCCAGCCTCAAAGGCAACCAACATTCGCAAAGAAATTTGTGAAATTAGGCAATCTGATGGTGAGTCATTGTATGTGTATTGCGAATGGTTTGAAAAGGCTTTATGCTAGTTGCCCACATCATCAAATTCATGAGCAATTACTAATCCAATACTTCTACAAAGGACTATTACCCCATGATAGAAGCATGATAGATGCAGCCAATGGAGGAGCTTTGATGGATAAGACTCCTCAAGAAGCTCAAAACTTGATAGCAAACATAGCTATCAATTCTCAACAATTCAGTTTCAAGCGTGATCCACCACCACCACTGCCTAAACAAGAACATGAGGTAAGTACTTCTTCCTTGGAAAAACAAATTGCTGATTTAACCTCTCTTGTAAGTCAAATGGCTGTAGGTAATATGCAACAAGCTAAGGCTTGTGGAGTTTGCTCTAACTTAGGACACCCTACTGACATTTGTCCAACTATTCAAGAAGATACAATGGAGCAAGCTATGCTTTAGGAGGTTTTCCTGGGTCCCCAAGTAAGTATGATCCTTATTCAAGCACTTACAACCCTGGTTGGAGGAATCACCCAAATATGCAATATGGAAATAGGCCTACACCTTATGTTCCACCACACAATAGGCCAAACAATTTCCAACCTCCTAGACCACAGCCTCAGGAAAGGCCTTAAGCCCAAAGTAGCACTCAGTCTCTTGAAGATATGGAAAAGAACCTAATTTCTACTACTTTACAAACTCAACAAGAAAATAATCAAAGATTTGCACATCTTGAGAATCAAATTAGGCAAATGGCAACTTTATTGAGCAAACTTGAATCTAGAAACTCTAACAAATTGCCATCTCAGCCTGAAATCAATCAAAGAGAGAATGCTCATGCTATCACCTTAAGAAGTGGTAAGGAAATTGGTTCCAAGGAACCCTTAATAGTAGATGTCGACAATGACCCCTCAAGTAAAAAAGAAACAGAAAATTCAAAGGAACAAAGAGGGCATGTCGACAACTTTATAGAAGGGGACCCCAAAATTGATTTTGATAATAGAGAGGTTGACAAGCACAATGCAGATAAGGAAGGACATGTCAGCAACCTTCCTCCACTTTATAAAGATATCGACAAAAAGGTAAGTGATAAAAAAGTTCCATTTAATACAAGCACTTACCCTCTACCTCTTCCTAACAGGTTGGCCAAGAACAAGAAAGTCGAAGAAGAAAAAGAAATCTTGGAGACTTTTAGAAAAGTTGAGATCAATATTCCTCTACTTAATGCTATCAACCAAGTGCCAAGGTATGCAAAGTTTCTGAAAGAATTATGCACTAACAAGAGGAAATTACAAGGTAATGAAAAGGTAAGTGTGGGGGAGAATGTTTCTGCGATTATCCGAAGGAAACTTCCTCCCAAATGCAAGGATCCAGGTACATTTACTATCCCTTGTACAATAGGTAATACTAGATTTGAAAGATGCATGATAGATCTAGGTGCTTCAATTAATGTTATGCCATTGTCAATCTTTAAAACTTTGAATCTTGGAGCTTTAAATGAGACTGGTGTAATATTTCAATTAGCTGATAGATCTAATGCATATCCTGAAGGGGTAGTAGAGGATGTACTAGTAAAAGTAAATGAACTTGTTTTCCCTGCTGATTTTATGTCCTGAATATGGAAGATGATCACTCTCCTAACGCTGCACCTATATTGTTAGGTAGACCATTCTTAAAAACATCTAAGACTAAAATTGATGTGTGCAATGGAACTTTAACTATGGAATTTGATGATGAGACTATTAAATTTAATATTTATGAAGCCATGAGATATCCTAGTGACGCGCATGAAGTTTTTGGAATAGATGTAATTGATGATCTAACTCAACAGTTCTTTGAGCTAGAAAAAAAGGACAAGCTAGAAGTGGCTATAAGCCACAGCCTAAAAATGGAAACTTTGGAAGAGGAAGGTTGTGCTGATTTTAATAATTCCCTAAAAGAGAAAGTGATGGAACTTCAATCCTTACCAGCCATAAGGTATGAAAGCTTACATAAAAATTTACCTGATTCTCATACAAAGCTTCTTTCTTTTGTTGTGCAAGCTCTTGGGGTGGAAGCTAAAGCCACTAGGACTGATGATTATAAAGTTGTTGTAGAATTTTTCAAGTCTAATATATTTGCTAGGTATGGAACACCAAGAGCTTTGATAAGTGATAGAGGTGCTCATTTTTGCAATAGAATGGTTGAATCTTTATTGAAGACGTACCATGTCACACACAAGGTGTCTATAGCCTATCATCCACAAACAAATGGCCAAGAAGAAGTCTCTAATAGAGAGATAAAAAGCATTCTTGAGAAAATCGTGAACCCACAAAGGAAGGATTGGAGCACGAGGCTTAATGATGCTCTATGGGCTTATAGGACAACTTACAAAACACCTATTGGGATGTCCCCTTATAGGTTGGTTTATGGAAAGCCATGTCATCTTTCTGTTGAATTAGAGCATAAAGCTTATTGGGCAATCAAACAATGCAATATGAGTTATGATAAGGTAGGAAACCATAGGAAGTTGCAATTGTAAGAGCTAGAAGACTTACGGAATGAAGCTTATGAGAATTCAAAAATTTACAAGGAAAAGACTAAAGCCTTCCATGACAAGATGATTTCAAGAAAGACTTTTGAAATTGGTCAAAAAGTTCTTTATCATTCAAGGCTAAAGTTATTTCCAGGTAAGTTACATTCTATATGGTTAGGGCCTTTTATTGTTACTAATGTTTACCCTCATGGTGCAGTTGAAATCCAAAGCTTAAATACCTTTAAAGCTTTCAAAGTGAATGGACAGAGATTGAAACTATACTATGAAGGATTCCAAGTCTACACAGTGGATGAGATGCAATTAGAAGATCTAACCTATAAAGATTGATGATGGTGGAAATGTCAAGCCAACGACATTAAACAAAAGCGCTACTTGGGAGGTAACCCAAAGATGTAAAAAGAGGGAGTTTTTCTTTCCTTTACTTGTATTACCATTTAATTTTTGAGTTTTTATTGTTCTTCTTTGCATTCTAGACTTACTTTGAGGACAAAGTAAGATTTAAGTGTAGGGGGAGGGGGGGAATATTGGTTTATGAGTCTATAGAGTTTTTTTTAGGAAGAGAAATTAAAAAAAAAAAGGTCAAATTTTTTAGAGTTTTAAAAGATCATGATATGTTTTCTCTCTTTTAAGGATTGATTCTAAACAAAAACAAAGTTCTATAGGAAAGTTGAAAGTATTTTGATTGTTATTATTATTGAAGTGAATACTTTCTAAAAAATTCATGTGAGTTCATGATTAAAAATGATTGTTCGTATGATATTGATAATGTGATTAGTTCATTGAAGTTGGTATAAGCAAAGGATAAATAGAAAAGAACAAAAGAAATAAATAAAAAATAAAAATAAACATAAAAAAAAGAAAAAAATAGAGGTTGGAAGCTTTAAATTCTACTCCAATGTTTTGAATTGCTTGATCTTGTTGATTAAATTCTTAAAGTGACTTGAAATATAAGTATGCAAAGCACTCTAAAAGAGGGCTTACTTGTTGAGTAATCTGGTATTGGTATCACTAATATTAACATTCCTGTAAAAGACAAGTACTTAGGGAAACCATTATTGAAACCTCAAAAGAAAAAAAAAGTTCTTGATCTATTAACTTTGTTTGTAGTAATGCAAAGTGGATAATTACAAAGTTGATACTATATGTTTCAATTGTGTTGATTATGAATTTTGCATGAATTTACTTGGAAGTATGCATAAATATGAGAAGTAATGATTAGAATATGATTGACTTGATTATTTGACTCTTGTTGAAGTTATGAGTTATGAATTGAAAGATTTGAAAATATGTCCATGATCTTAATCTTGTTTTGAGTCTTATTTTAAATATTTAAGCCTTTTAAGTTTTTAGGATTGAGTCTTAAGTAAAAAGATTTTGTGGGTATATCTTTTAAAAGCCCTCACGAGACACAACTCGTCCACTAGGGGTGACCTACGAGTTTAAAGGCTTATTGCATATGCTAAATGCAATCGTGATTCCTATGAAAGTGAGTTAGGATTTAGGATTTTGGGATTTAGAATTCGGAGTTAGTTTAGGTTTTGCTTGAGGACAAGCAAAAGCTAAGTGTGGGGGAATTTGATAGGATGATATTTTGGCAATTTTATATGTGCTAATATATTCTCTATATTAATATTATATGCCTAAAAGAGATTGCTAATGTTTATTTTATGTTTTAAGTATTAAATATCAAAGTTGGAATTAAAAGGAGCTAAAAAGAGCAAAGTGCAGATAGTATCATCTCATAGGAGATGTTTAATTATTTATTAATATTTAAGTTGAATTTTTAGATTAAGCCATGCAAATGCTATTGATTGGGCAATTGAGATAAGTAAAGGTTAGATTGAAGATGAAATTGAATTATGATTTTTGGATTATGCTTAGGCTAGATTGAAACCTTGTTTTCTGCCTTATGTGTTATGGTCAGCCAAGCTTGTATGTTGGGTGAAGTGAATTGCACATGTATCAAGAGAATTATATAAACTTTTCTTGTTGTGTATGTTAAAGCTAAGTGTACATGTGCATGACTTACATTACTTACTCGAGGTAACAATGCAAAGTGTGTAGTGGCAAATCATCGATGCATAAACAACTTCATGCATAGCATGTTTTGATTCAAGCTACTTTTATGCATAAGTTTTATAATGACTTGCATTATGTGTTAACTTGAAGGGTTTTGGTTTTGAGTTAACCTTTGAAATAAATTGAAAATCATGTGTATTTGAAACTCAAACTATTTTAATTAGTGTTTTTTATTCGTAGGAGCCACTTCTAAAGTACTAAGGGACCTACGTGCTACAAAAGTTCCTCTGAGACTGTGGAAGTCACCTCTAAGATCCCAAGGGAGCTAAGTGCTACACGAGAAATTTGTTTTCAAACCACTTTTTAGTGAAGCATACCTTCCAAGCCTATCAAGCTTCGCTTTAGGTTTTATTACTCGTCCATCAAACTCTGTGCTCTAGACTATCAAAGCAGTGTTACACTTAGACCTTCAAGTCACTATGAGCTTATCGAGCTTCGCTCTAGGTTCTAATACCCATCTATCGAGCTCTACGCTCCAGACTACTAGGCGAGTGTACACTTTGACCTTCGGGTCACTTTAAGCCTATCGAGTTTCACTCTAGGTTTTATTAACTATCGATCAAGCTTCATGCTCTTGACTAGTGTAGTGTAATGTACATATTGAGTCTAGTGCTCTAGGTAAATCATACTTGTCTAGAAAACTAGTAGACAATTTCCAACTCCCGATTGTGTAGCGAGATTGGAATAAATCTATGACCATAGTGTTGTGTCACTTGTGACACTTCTTTATCAGTGAGTGTTTAAGTGATCAGGGTTATATCTAAACTCTCTTAATCATCGTTTTAAGTAATTTAAGACTTTTGCCTAAAAGTGATAAATAATCAGATTTGAAATCATTTTCTGTGAATTGACGCTTACGCCTAAAGTGATAAGTGATCGGTTTTGAAATCATTTCCAGTAATTTGAGGCTTTTGCCTAAAAGTGATAAGTTATTTGTTTTGAAATTGTTTTCAGTAATTTGAGGCTTGCACCTACAGTGATCAGTTACGTTTTTGATAATTGTATTTGTTTTCACTACTTTAAGGTATTTTGCCTAACTAAATCAATTTTCGATTTTTGTAAGTTCATCTGTTTTAACCAAAGTGCACAATTGTAACGTTCGAAATTAGAAAATTTTGAACTAAATTTTCTATTTTCACTTCTATTTTTCTTATTCAATTAATCAATATCAGTCGGTTTGCATTCTGTGTCGATGTAAGTAAGATGTACAATTTCCAATTTAATTAAATACTTGTACCATTAAATTAAAAAATTATAAATAATAAATAAGTATTCATAAGTAAAATTGTAACATGATATGTATAATTTCTGTGCAAAACAATTTAGGGTAAATTACATCCCACAATACATATAGATACTCTACTTATAATTGTAGTGCAAATATATGTCTGAATATAAATATAAAATTCCAAATATACTTGTTCACTTGATACTTTAGAACTTCTACTAATTTTTTTTGACTAACCTGTCGCAACAGTTGACGCTTACACTGACGGACTATCTAGGATGGTGAGTAAGGAAGTGAGCTTTGGGGAAAGCCTAGTAAGAAATATATATATAAAAGTGTATACTATATGCAATTAAATAAAATAATTTATTCAAACTAATTATGAAAAAGGCATATTAAATATAAATATTAAAATGCAATAAAAACATTTATTTCCTAATGGCTCACTAGGGTACGCTATAGGAAGGATACTATAGTCGACTAGGAAACCAGGTGGAATATGGGAGGTACTTTGAAGTACCTGTCGTGTTTCGCTCCCTAAAAGCGACTATAGGGAGTGAGCGATTGATAATAAAATTCTTAATCAGTATAAATCATTTAATGATTTATTAAATGCAATTTCAAATCCATATATAAAACAATTTATTTAAATAATGTTATAAAAATCATCTCATGAAGTATTTTAGTAAAACACTATAGTAAATAGTTTAGTATTGATAAACAATTCTATATCAGTAAACCATTCAATATCAATAAACAATTTTGTATCAGTAAGCAATTTCATTCGGTAAAACAATACAGTACAATAAAGACAGTCACATTGAATAGAATCATTCACAATCAATAACATTATCCCCAAAGGGACGATCAATAACAGTATCCTCGTAGAGACAATGAATAACAGTAATGAATGGCCATCATCGAAATAGTGCACACAGTTCGCAATGGTCAGGTGCTCACTGTAGAGACCTGTGGGTTTGACCATAATCCCATAGTCATATACAATAAACCTGTGAATTGATTAGGTATCGCAGTCATATAACAGTATGCATAATCACTAAGGTACGACTGTCTCAAAACATTTTCATAAATCATTTCATCTAACAGTAGAAATCAATTTCAAATAGTGATTAACAGTAGAAATCATTTCAGATAGCAGTTTGCAATAGAGATCATCTTTAATAACAATTAACAGTAGAAATTATTTCAAATAGCAATTTACAGTATAAATAATTTCAAATAGGAATTATCTTCAGTCAATCAAAAAACATATAAAGAAATAATCAAATTTCATGTTATGCAATTGAAAGATATCATATAAATCATTTCATTTAACTCATTTCATGTAAAGTAATGAATGTAATTTATCTCATGTAGATCAATTCATAGAACTCATTTCAAATGGCTTAATACACGTAAATCATTTCATGTGAATTTAAACTCATGTAAACCATTTCATGTATAATAATAAAAACATATTTCATGCAAATAAAATCATATTTTGATTTATACGAACGTAAAATAAATGTCTATTTTCTTTTAGAGGAAGATTTGGGTATGAAACGGTTATGATTTGGTTACAAAAAATTACTGATGTAAATAAAATAAATCCTATGCAACTCCTATACATGTTTCTTACCTCTATTTCTGTGTTGTACAAAAATCTGGTAGCCCCATTTACGTTTCCTTATTTCTCATACTTTGCACTGTGCAATTTGGTTTTGTCCAGTAGCAGAACAATTTGCATTTGGCTGATTTAGGCTGAACTTTTTAGGTGATTAAGAAGCTCAAAAGGTGAAGAACAATTTTCATGAAGGAACCTAGGTGATTTGGTGAGAGGAAGAGGGTGTTTCCATGGCTGAAACGTGAAAAACCCATGGTGAATAAGAGTAAAACGTGAAACAGAACAGTAGCACAAGCTAAGTTGATGATGGAGCTGGGAAAAATGGCTGAGAATGACTCCTTTTAATGACATTTCATCCAATAGAAATTGGCCACATAGTCCACTAATCCATGTCCTCTCTTTTCTCTTTTTATTTTTATTTTTATTTTTCTATTTCAATATAGCAACCCCCTTCCTCATTTCCTGCAGCAAGCTTCCATGAGGAGCTTACTGCAATATTTTTCTTTTTTTTTCATTTATTTAATTATTTATAAATACATAATATCAATATATCATGAATATATATATATATAACAACTACAGATATATATATATACACATATTTATATTAACATTTATATATATATTCTTAACATATACTATATATATACACACATATATTTTTCTATATGTTTAAAATTTATATTTTACAATATAATTATTTTATATTAAAAACATATTTAAATATAATTTATATATTATATATATAATCCTTAAAACATATATTTATCCATTTTCTTCTCTGTGATAAAAACATATATAACCCGATCCCCGTTTTCTTCTCTGTGATAAACAGAGAAGAAAGCCACCCAATAGCCGACCCCGTCAGTGGTGAGAGAAAAGAGAAAGGAGGGGAGGCCATCACTTGCGAGAAGAGGAAGAGAAGGAACTGATCGGCGACAGAAAAAGAAGAAAGGGAGAAGGAAAAATCGGAAACCAAAAAAAAAGGAAAAAATAAAGAAAAGAGAAAAAGGAAAAAAGGGAAAGGAGGTGGTCGCCGGTCGAACCCCATGCCACCACTGCTTGGCTAGACTCCGGCGAAGCCAGAACTGAAGGAGGGCTCACCGACGATGAAGGAAAAAGGGGAAAGAAAGAAGGAAAAAGGGGAAGCCGAACCACGTTCCAGATCTGCCGCCGTCAATCGGGAAAAGGAGGCCAAATCCAGCCTTGCTGCCACCCCAGCAAGCTTTGGAGTGGTTGAACCGTCGGAAATGGTGGCCATCGGTGGCTAAACTGGCCAAGCAAAGGTGAACCGGCTGAACTGGCCTGAACCGATCTGAACCGGTTCAGGCCAGAAAAAGAGAAAAAAAGAAGAAAAGAAAGAGAAGAAGAAGAAGAAGAAGAAGAAAAAGAAGAAGAAGAAGAAGAAGAAAAAGAAGAAAAGAGAAGAAGAAAGGAAAATAGGTAGGAAAAAAAAGTAGAATTTATTATTATTATTTTATTTAATAATTTTATATGACTCTAAATGTGGAAATTGGACTTGTAGAAATTATACAAGAATGATTGGAGCATGAACGAATTTGGGAGAGATTACATCGTCAACTTTGATACTAGGTAAGATACTTTTATAAAGTAGTAGTAGTGTTATATTGTATATTTTGGAATTGTGATCTTGAGGATGAATTATTGATGAAATGATGTTAAAATGCTAAGAAGACCCACAATTGGTGGTGGGGGTCTTAGTAAGAAATAAATAAATTGTGAAAACCAACTGCCTTGTGGTTTATAAATTTTATTTCCTTGCAGGAGGTTTTTAATAAAATTAAGTAATTATGTTCCTAAAATTTATATGAAAATGTTTGATGAAAAAGGTTAAGGTTTTCACGTATAAATGGAACCTTGGAAAGAATTATCAAAAGATAAGCTTTGAAAGGACTTTATCGTATTGCCGGAGTATTTGATTTTTGGAATAGTTTGAGAAGGTAAATGGTTGAGCATGATAACATGATGAGTTATATTGTGTAAGCCTTATAGAATCGAAAAAATTGAAATTGAGGTTGAATATCGATTAGTCGAATCATTGACAAAATTAATGATGATTATATGATATAGCTTGGAAGAGAATATCGAGGTTATAATTTAGATGGTTGAATGATTGAATTATGGAATTATTGACGGAGTGATGATTTTAGAATTAATTGATTTCAAATTCTTGATTTTGGAGTAGTTTCAAACGTGATAACACAGACATTGCAAGAAGTCAATGTTGAGATGGTTTTATTATATTACATCGTATTGTTGAATATACGTGAGATAATAAGCGGACCTACACTTGTGGTAGGGGTCTTAGTATCAACATTGTGGTATACGATGGATAGTTGTGATATCGGGCTATAACAAATGTATGACTTGTGCATGCATTAGTTTATTGAAATTGAGGTTGAATTTCGATATTATTTAATTATAGATAGATTCAAATAAATGAGGGTCGAATATGTGATTATATGATTTCGGTTATAACTTTGGAATAGGTCTTGAATAATAAGTTCGACAATTGCATAAGTTTGGTATTCTGATATGAAATGTCTTGGAACATTGTTTGATAGTGGAAATTGGCCAAATCTCTTAAATGGGTAAACTGCTAATCTAAGATTTGATTCAATAATACCTTTATAGATAATTCTATCATGGTATTATATTATACAGGCCATATGAAAATTGATTTGAAAATTGTGATTGATTTTGCGATAGTGAATGAAATTGGATATCAAGTCGGAATTATGAATGAGTGTCAATATGTTGAACCATAGATGGGTTGGATAGGTGACTATTGATCTTGTGATTTTGTATCCTCGATGTTGACTCCAGAATAGGTCTTGAATGATGATATCGGTATTTGCATACTTTCAGTATCTTGATTACAAGTTATTGTTATAGTCAATAATTATTAAGAAAGGATATTTAATATTGAGGAACCACAGTGAATATCGAATTTACCTATTAGGTATGATCCGATTGAAATCAAAAGGATGGAAATGAGGAATTTGGATTATAATTAGCACTATACTAAATGATATATTTCATGAAAATTATAGTTCATTGCTTTGAACTCATGATTTAATTTGCATCGCCTTTAAGCATGCCTTGTTACAACTTGAGATCTTATAATAATGTTTATATGAATACTATAAAGTATTGATTTGTTTTGAAAGGAAAATATATGGTGTACATATATTTTTATATATAAATCCTCTTAAAGAATTGTACCATATACTTTACATGATTTTTGACAAGAAAAGCTAAAGATTTAAATGTTTTATGAGACTATAGGCACCCTAAGAGAGTTAAACTCAATAAAGCATAGTGGAAACCACCTAATTGGAGATTACTCATTAAGCAGAGATGCTTGTCCGACAATAGTCGTGGATAGGGCTTAGTCACACCTGATCAGTGGGGCTAAGAGACATGAGGTCTATGGCCATAGATAGCGCCCTAGTCGGTTTCTAGGGGACGATGACATGATTTTCACTACTAGCTACAGTGATTTAAGTCTTTATTAATAGAGCACTAAGGATTTAGCCTAGTCTCAAACCAATATGATATGAAGTCTAGAGTATGATTTTATTTGATATGAACTCTGGACTTGACATGATTTTTACAACACATGAATATGTTTGAGATGGAATATGTTTTAGACATGCTATAAAAGATGAATATGAGATATGTTTTGAAACTATACATGTTTTAAACATGCTTTAAAAGTACATGTAATATGATTTCAATACTCTATATGATTCATATATGATTATATGTCAAACGTGATATGATATACTGTCTAGAGTATAGTTTTATTTGATATGAACTCTAGACTTGACATGGTTTTATAGTATATGAGAAATGTTTTGAGACTGTACATGTTTTAGACACGCTCTAAAACTGAATATGAAATGTTTACGACATTACATGTATTTTTAAACATGCCTTAAAAGTGCAACTAATATAATTTGCGAATTGCACATACTTTAACATGTCTTAAATGTAAACATAAAATGAATTGAGATTTTATATGTTTTAAACATGCTCTAAAAGTATATGTAATACGATTTGAAATGATAGTCGTCTTATACAGTAAAGCTTGCATAAGTTTTGCACGCTGAGTTATGACATAATGACATTCTATCTATATGATGTCATGATATTACACTGTGCATGAACATAAGATTTATACAAAGAGAATTATGTGTGAAATCCCCAATTTCCATGTATTCCTCTATGTTTGTAAGGTATTTCAATCTAATATGATTAAATGAATATGAAGTTTAATGTATGAATGATGTATGAATGATGTATGAATAATGTATGGATTATGGAAGAAATAATAAAGTTGAATGTTAATTTATCCAAAGACTTAATGTTAATATCAGGAAAATAATTGAAGTAGGAAAGAAAATAAAATCAGATTTTTATTTGGTAATTAAATGGATGAATGGCTGAGATGAGGAGGAGGAAAAGAGAAATTAAATGGGTCAAATAGTCAATTAGAGGATTAATGGCTGAGATGAGAGGATAAAGCATGCAATTAATGCATGTTGCATGACTCACCACCCTCATCATCATCACCTACGGTAGTAAACCTTCCAGCCTTCTCCCTCTCGTTCCATTCAAGCTTCCAAGTTTCCAATCCAAGCTACCTTGACAAACCCCCTCATCCATCCACCAATTCATTTAGTTTATTGAATGAAAAACAATTCTTGCCACTAGACTAAGTGATATCTAGAGTTTGGTGGATTGATTCCAAGTATTGGAAGAGATCTCAAGGTTTGAGATTTTGGTCTCTAGTGAAGGTAAGAGAAGAAGATGGTTCTTACAACTCTGTTTATGATTTGAAGTTGTTTTGAGTTAGTATGATATATGTATGATGATGGTTTAAATATTTGAATTTATATGATGATTTTAGGTTGAAGAAGTAAAAAGCTAAGGTGACGCATCAAGTGATCTTGCGTTCTCGAAGGAATCGAGGTAAGAAATTTATGTAACGGACGTAAGGCGGCTATGTTCGCATGTTTTATGATGTTTGTATGTGGTTTGGAAAGAAACACCAGCTGATTTCATGCAGGAAAAATGACATTTTCAGACTTTTCTCCTAGTGCCAATTAAGTTAGGAGCAGCCGACTACCTTAAAGGGAAGTCGACTGCCTTAAAGGGAAGTCGACTGCCTAGAGACAACCAAAACGCCATTTTTCAAAAACCGACTCAAACCAGTCGACTGCTATGTAAGCCAGTCGACTACTATTTACCCAAAAGCATTTTGTTTCAAACTAGTCGACTGCTATATGAGACAGTTGACTGCTATTTGCTAAAATGCATTCTGTTTCAAAACCAGCCGACTGCCTATAGAACCAGTCGACTGTTAATTTTCCAGAAGCATTCTGTTTTAAAAACAGTGGACTGCTATATGACCAGTCGACTGCTATTTGCTAAGAAGCATTCTGTTTGAAAACCAGTCGAC
Organism: Heritiera littoralis; assembly: GCA_031772115.1. Taxonomy (NCBI): domain Eukaryota; kingdom Viridiplantae; phylum Streptophyta; class Magnoliopsida; order Malvales; family Malvaceae; genus Heritiera; species Heritiera littoralis. Next base: position 3,883,875 of record JAPDPK010000009.1, on the reverse strand, counting down.
TGCTATATAGACCAGTCGACTGCTCTCATGTATTTTCAAAGATGAAAATATCGAAATTTTAAATGAAATTAATTTCGATAAAAGAAGTTATGAAGGAGCAGCCGACTGCCATATAAGACCAGTCGACTGCCATGTATGAAAAGAGCTTTCAAAGCTTATTTGATTTAAACACAAAAGTGTTTTCTGAAATAGTATATTATAAATGTTTTGAGACTATGGACTGCGTAATGATTATGCATTTCTGATGGCTGAGAGACTCTGATCAAGTCCTCAGTAATATGTATGTTAAGCGAGGAACCCTAGTCCGGTCCTTAATTGTAACATCCAGAATTTTGAAATTCAGACTAACTTTTTACTTTTAATTACTATCTTTCCCATTCAATTAGTCGGTATCAATCGATTTGCATTCAGTGTCAGTGTAAGTTCATTTTACAATTTTCATTACAATTCATAAACATGCTATAACTTAATATCACACTATTTACATCCCATCGCAAACACATCTACTGTGCATTTATAAATCCGAATATAAATATAAAATTCTAGACATATACCTGTTCACTTGATACCTTAAACTTCTAGTGAATTCTTCAACTAACTCGAAGGCAGCGGATATCCTGTACACTGATGGGCTATCTGGGATGGTGAGTAAGGGGGTGAGCTTTGGGGAAAGCCCAGTAAGAAACATATATAAAAGCACATATAAAATACAGTTAAATAAAAATAACTTATTTTACTAATTAAGAGAAAAGCATGTTAAGTACAGGCTTAACATTTTATGCAACGCAATTTCAATTCATTAATCAATATAAAACAATTAATAATCCATGTGATGCTATTTCAAATCAATAGTCCGTATAAAACATTTTATAATTTATGCGATGCACTTTTAAATCATTAATCAATATATAAGCCATTTATGTAGGCGATGTTATAAAACAAATTTCAGTATGCAACTTCGGTAACAATTTTAAATGTCAATATAAGCAAGATTTTCATCTTATACAGTAAAGCTATTTATTTAAGTTTATCACTTTCAATCATTTAATTTCAAACCTTTCTTTCTTTCTGTCAAATCAATATTCAAATCATTCAGAATTCAAATCATTCGGTATTCAAATCGTTTAGAAATCAATTCATTCAGTATTCTAAGTATTTGGTATTTATTGTGAGGGCCCGAAGTACCTTACGGGTCATTCATCACCTCACTCAATTCGGTATTCAAACCATTCAAATATAATTCAGTGGAGATAGTCACATCTAATAGAATCATGCATAAAACAATATCGATATCCCCGAAGGGACGATCGGTAACGAATGGCCATTGTCGGTCGGTCACAGTTCGCACTGGTCAGGTGCTAGCTGTGTAAATCTGTGGGTTTGACCATAATAATCCCACAGCCAGTAATCAATATGTCGGTAACCTGCGGACTTGATCAAGGTCTCGCAGTCGGTAACAGTATGCATGATCACTAAGGAACGACCGTCTCAAAACATTTCCTTAAATCATATAATTCAATAGTATAAATCATTTTAAATAGTAATTATCTTTAGTAAATCCAAATTATTTCCATAAATCATAGAATTAACAATAGAAATCATTTAAATAGCACTTATCTTCAATCAGTTCAAAATCATATAAAGAGTAATTATCGTAATTGAGCAATAATAGAATTCATTTAAAACTCAATGCAAAACTTTAATTACACAGTAACGTATCTGAACATAAATGGTAAATCATGAGAAATTACAATTTATGTAATTTGAAAGGTCATGTAAATCAATTCATATAATGTTATTCATATAAATCATTTCATGCAATTAAATCCATGTATATCGTTTCATGTAATTCGATTCATGTAAATCATTTCATGTAAGGCAATATTTAAATTGTAAGTATTTAAGATAAATTTCTAGCTTTCATTTGGGAGGATTAAGCGAATAAACGGTTATGATTTGGTATCCGAAAATTTCTAAATGCAAGTAAAGGTTATTTTATGCAACTTCTATACATGTTCCTTACCTAATCGCAGTGTGAAATAATACTCCGAATTGTACCACTGAACCGCCTACGTCTCGGGATTTATGGCTGCACGATAATATTAAAACAATCAACATGCATTGCTCTAATTTAGGAAATTCTCTTTTATTTCCTATACTTTCATTTAATCATTTTCATTTTGAAACACAATTAAAGTTCCCATGAATTCTCAATTTTTTACAAATGTGATCATCACCACTACACCACATATTGTCATTTTATATCATGTGATTTTAAAAATCAGCATTCATCACCTTACAATTCTTCATGGCCAAATGGCCTTATATAACTAGGCCAATTTATTCTTTTAAGATATGCCAACAGCCAAGTCAATCCAAGTCAGCCCAATCTTCTCCTTTCTGTTTTCCTAATGATTGGCTATCCAAAACAGCCAAATTTTCCTTTTGTTTCTCTTTTCAGCCCACGTTTTTGACTAACTAAATTTTATAAATATTTACCTGTTATGGCCAGCTTTCTTTCCTCCTAATTCATGCCATTAGTCAATATTGTTATACTCTAAAATCACCATAGTCAACCTACCATCAGCCCATCAAATCCACATTTAACAAATTCCATTTTTTTTCTTTCTTTTCTGTTTCTGTTTTCGTTCATGTTCAACAGCCTCTAATTTCTATCCAAATCGTGAGCCTCCTTCAGTCCAATTTTGCATGAATTCAATCTTCATTAAATTCTTAAATTATGACTATCTCTTACTCACTTAGAATTTTCTTAAAACATCTTAAAGTCATAAAACACCATCACCATCGTTCAGTCCTAAACAACACTATCTTCACGCCATTTTCTGTTTGCAAAATCAGCTCCATTCGTTCAACCCATCCTCATGCTAATCCTCTATTTTGCAAATTATCAACATGATTACACTCATCTCATTATTTACTTCCATTTCAATCCATCATACATAAAAATCAGTATGAATTTCCATGTTTTCCTCTCATGAACGAACCTACAGGGGACATCTATGTATGATTTTTATTTCATTTTTAAAGCAACAAACATACTACTCATGTTTTAAACTATCAAAATAATCAACTAGAATTGCATAAAAATTATTTACTGCTCACCTCCCTCATTAGCCGATCAGAATAGCTGCTCAAAGACCCATTCCGTTTCCTTCCCTCCAGCCCTCTAATTCCAGATCTAAGGTCATCTTAATGTGGAGATGATGTCTTGTGAAGGAGGGTAGATGGATTAATGCAAAAAAGTTGAGGTTTGGGAAGGTGAACGTGAGGGAAACGGGAAGAAATACAGGGGAACGATGCAACAGAAAGAAATAATAGCAGGGGACGGGAAAAACATCTGCTGTAGCCAACCCCTTCTCAGCCAATTAAACCAGATTTTAACTTTATTTAATAAAATTTTGGTGTACAAAAATCTCACATGTGCTAATTGACTTCTTTGTCCCATTTAAAAGTCAATATTTACCATTATATCATTAATTTTATTTTATTCTTTTTTTTTCAGATTTTTATTTATTTATTTATTTATTCACAATATCATCAATATATCACTAATATATTTTCTATTAACAATTACATATATATATATACACACACACACACACACATGTTTCTATATGTTTAAAATTTATATTTTACAATATAATTATTTTATATTAGAAACATATGTAAATAAAATTTATATATATTATATATAATCCTTAAAACATATATTATTCATCTTGTTATTTAATAATATACATCTACTTTAATTCAAAATAACATTTATTATTTATATATATATATACTTTTATATTTGTACATACATATATATAATCACATATATATACACACTTTTTTTTTCTTCAGTTGATCAAGTATTATAATTTCGAAATATTCCAATCCTTTAATAAATTTATTTATTTCAACCAGTCTATTAACATCAAAAATTAAATTTTACAGATACCTAACTCCAAAAATAGAAGAATTTGCGGTTATCACATTAATCCCACATGTGACACCTGACTAGTGTTCACTGTGGAAATTTAAAGGCAGGAGAGAATCCCTGACCTATACGGAGTGCACTGCTGTACCAATGCATGATTAGAGTCATATAAATGGGAATGAACAGTTTATATGACGATGCAATCGCTTAAATATTGTACATAGTCTCCATCTATTTCAAAGTACAAGATGTATGTATGAAGAAGTATATAATGTATGTTTTAAAGTATGATGTTTTAAAGAAAGAAGTTTAAGTATGATGTTTTAAAGAAAGTATGTTTGCCATGTCATTGAAATAAATATGCATGATTACAAACAATGCATGAAAGATGTTTATGATGCATGCTTTATAATGCTTTACATGACATTATAGAGCCAAGTAGGAAAAGTGTATATAGAGGCATAGCACGCTCTTTTACATAATTTTCTTATTGAGAGTAAACTCACCCTTTTACGACCATTTTTCCTACAGATTACCTGAAGTGAACCCCGCTCCGACTAGAGGAGCCTGGTTTTGAAGAATCGAAGTGTACCTTCTCAATACGCTTCCCAGTTAGTATAGAAGGTATACTTGTATGTTTATGTATAGCAAATTGTAATTCAGCTACGGTACAATACAAGTAGCGTTTATGTATGATAGATGTCAGGGATGTAAGATAAGATGATGTATGAGATCCTGTGGAAAGAGAATGGTATTTATATATATCATTTTATGCTTATAGAAAAATAACAAAATTTTATGAGCTATTAGATAATTAGCTAAAGGGTAAGGAAAGAATGACACTGGATAAACTAAATCAAATAATGTCATATAAGAGGTGAAAAGAAAAAGTTAGATGACAAGATGGAGTGACGGAGACGTCACAGAGTGGTATCAGAGCGATTTGATTGGTAGTTTGTCAATGTCAAGAAGTTAGAAATAGAGTATATCCCCAATTGTAGTGTACTTGTTTCAATACAAATGCATAGTATAACTGTTTATGGTTATACTAAAGAGCTCAATGATGACTATATTTACAGCATGAGCTCACAAAGAAGAGGTGCTAGTAGAGGAAGAGGACGGGGTCGTGAAGAAGAGCCCCCAATTCCTCCATCTCCACCGCATAGCCCGAATACAAGGCTAGCTAAAATGGAGAAGCATATGGAGAACATGGCCACAATGTTTACACAATTCATGTCTAACTTCCCAAATGTGGCCACGAGTACCCAAGCAGCTACACCTGTAGTTCCTCCTACAGAAGTACCCCCACCAGCCCCAACTATGGAAAGGCGGGATTCTAGAGCCTATTGCAGTGTGACATTGATAAAAGAATTTAAGAAGTTGGATCCGCCCAAGTTTAAGGGGGAAAGAGATCTATTGGCCGCAGAGAACTGGATGAAAGCGGTCCTAAAGTCTTTTGAATACATGCCCTGCTCTGAAAGGGAGAAAGTAGGATTGGCTGCCTACCTATTAGTAGATGATGCTGAGCATTGGTGGCAAGCCACTCAGACCGTGTTAGAGTCCCAATATGATGAGGTTACGTGGGATAGATTTGTAGAGGCTTTCAATGAACAATACATCCCACGCACTGATTGGAATAGACTGAAGATTGAGTTTTTGAGTTTGACTCAAGGTACAATGACGGTGAATCAGTATGAATCTAAGTTCACTACCTTGAGTAGATTTGATCCAGAGGTCCTCAGAGATGAAGGACACAAGATCTACAGGTTCATAGAGGGATTGAAGTCCCCTATTAGATCGAAGTTGTATCTGATGGATATTACTACTTATGGAGAGGCGGTCTGTAAGGCTCAATTATGTGAGCAGGACTATGATCTTCATCACGCTGACTTTCGAGCCAAGGGTAAAGGCAAAGAACCGATGAAGCGAAAGTCAGATGAGAAAACCCCGAGTGATAGGTATCCATATCGGAAAAGTAGACGATCTGAAGGAGTTTCAATAGGTAAAGTATAGAAAGATGATCTTTAAATTAATTTAATGGTTATATGGAATTATATTGAAATTGGAGTTATGATGATGATGATAATGATATAGGTACTCCTAGAGCTACCGGGATCAAAATCAGTGATGAGCGATCCCGAAATCCAGCTGGAAGTACCGCTAGCTCACCGAAGAGTACGATACAAAGATGTGAGCAATGCGGGAAGTTTCATGGATCGCAGCCATGCCGATTGGCAAGTGGCGCATGCTTTAGATGTGGGGAGAAAGGACACATGATTAGGGATTGCCCTCAGAGAGATCCGAGGATGCTTGATGAATCTGATAAGACCCCTAAACCGCAACCTAAGGCCACTGCTGCCAAGAAGGGAAAGAAAGCTGTGACCCAAGGACGAGTGTTTGCCATCGATGAAGAGTCTGCCGATGCCTTGTCCAAAGTGATTAAAGGTACAATTTACTTGTTTGATATAAGTGTCATAGCATTATTTGATCCAGGCTCTACGCATTCATTTGTGTCTCCTAGGATTGCTATGAAAGTACCTGTTGAGCCTGAGCCTTTAGGACACTTATTGCAAATAAGCACACCTTTTAAGGAATCACAAATGACAGAGTTAGTGTATAGAAACTGTAAGCTACGGGTAGGAGAAAGAGAATCAATAGCTGACCTAATCCTACTAAATATGTATGGGTTTGATGTTATTTTGGGTATGGATTGGTTAGCTAAGAACCATGTTATATTAGACCGTTATGCTAAGAGTGTAACATTCTCTTCACCCGTTAACTATATTGTAAACTTTGCAAGTGATTAATATGAAAGCATGTTTGATTTTGATTTGGTTACAAATGAAAGTAATGAATAATGTATATGATGATGTGAAGGGTTTATTGCTTATGTGGAGGACGTAGATCAGAAACATCCCGGACTCAATGATATTCCTGTAGTCTGAGATTTTCCATAGGTATTTTTGGATGATCTTCCAGGACTTCCTCTGGATAGGGAAGTGGAGTTTATGATCGATTTGGTGCCGGGGACTGAACCCATTTCGAGAGCTCCCTACCGGATGGCTTTGGTAGAATTGGGAGAACTGAAGAAGCAGCTTCAGGAGTTGCTAGACAAGGAATTCATACGACCCAGCGTATCCCCTTGGAGTGCTCTTGTGCTTTTTCTCAGGAAGAAGGACGGTAATATGAGGTTGTGCATCGACTACCGGTGGTTGAACAAAGTGACGATCAAGAACAACTACCCTCTTCCCAGGATAAATGACCTCTTTGATCAGCTTGAGGGTGCACAAGTCTTCTCCAAGATAGACTTGAGTAGAGGTGGAAAAAATTGGCCCGAGCCCGAAAACCCGCCCGAGACCGAACCGAGACCAGCCCGAATTGACCAAAAAAGTCAAAGGCCCGGAACCGAAAAAGCCCAGAACTGAAAAAGCCCGGAACTGAAAAAACTCGAAACCGAAAAAGCTCGAAACCGAAAAAACTCGAACCCGACACAACCCGAACCCGATATAACCCGAGCCCGATACGATCCGAAACCGAGACCGATCCGAAACCGAAAATCGAAAAAAACCGAATTTATAACCCGAGAAAACCCGAATTATATTTATATAATTATTATTTAAAAATAAATAAATAATTGATACACTTTTTTAATTAAAAAGTTTAAAATTTTGAAAACAATTATTATTTATTATACAATTTTATCAATTATATATTACCAGCATAATAATATTGAATCTTTTTAATTAAATTAAATTAATTTAAAATACCATAACATATGATATAATATATGATATCAAATAATCTTTAAAATTATCCTTATTGCATGTATAATAATAAATATATTATTAATTTGACATTTGATTTTATTATAAAAATCATTTTAACATTTTATTATTTTTATTTATAATAAAATTTTAATTTTAATATAATAATAAATCAAATATATAAAAATTATATAATTTCAATATTTGTTTGAAACTTTTAATTTGATATTTTGTGCAACACATTAAAAATATTTTAATAAAATTAAATTTAAACTATATTTTCTTAAAGTTTCAAGTATAGAAAGATATTAAATTTAGATTAAAAAAAACCTAATCTTAAAAGTAAAATTCAAGTTTTTAAGATTAGAAAAAGTTAAGTAATTAAATTAAACAATACAAGTACAATTTTTTTATACTTGGGTATCATTAAAAGAGAAAATTATAGTGGTAATTTTATTTTTAGCCTTAAAACAAAAGACATTAAAAAATCAAGCTAGTGATAATTAATTATTTATTATATTATAATAATCTTATACATGAATAAACTAATTTGGTATCTTATAATAATAATTTGTATATTATATTATAATAATCTTTTAAGAATAAATTACGTAATCTCTTAGTGTGTAAGTATTATTTTGATAGAATTAAGTATTTATTAAAAATAATTTATTTATTATCTATTAAATGTAAAATTAAAGTGTGGATAAAAATAATAATTCTAATAGTAAATTAAAGTGTAATTTAATAATATATTAGAGTTGTATTACTATGTAAGTGGTAATTTTAATAAAATTTATTTTTTATACTTTGTTAATATTATTATTAATTATATTTAAATAACTAGCATTATATTAATTAATTTAGTAATATCTATTATTTAACATTTTAATTAGATATTCAATCAATTGGTGTATATCTAATATTATTATGTTAATGTGAGTATGAAAAAAAATTAGTACTCAATTTGGAATAGTTTTTTTGATAGCAAATAAAATACATAATATAGTTAATAAATAACGCCTTATCATAATGATTTGTATGTTATTATAACCTTAAAAATAATATCTTATCATGTGATATATAATCAACTATACAAGCTCTTAATTATATAAAATAGATTATTAATATGTTTATCTTATCATAATGATTTGTATGTTACATTATAATAATCTCTTACCATATAATATAGAATAAATTAAACAATCTCTCATAGCATATTTGTGATAACCGTAAATTTTCCATTTATTGGAAATAAGGAATATTGGAAATTGGTAAAATAAATAAATAGAATTGAGAAAGGAATGGATGGTGGAAATTCGGAAAATAAGTAAAGGAGAAAATTAATTTGGATAAATGGAAATCCAAATTAAATAAGAAAATGAGGAAAAGAAAATGAAATATATTTATATAATTTTAGATTATATAAATGTATTTTGATGTAAATACATATGTATTTAAATACCATATGGTATATGGTATCTAGTATATATTAAATATACATTGGTATATATAAGTATATATACTATTTGATAAATTTAAATAATACATATGTATTCAAGTATGACATTTTATGTATATGTAAGTATATACATATTTGAGAAAATATAAATATTAAATTACATTAAAGTTTAAATGTATATATATTGTAAATACAATATATATGGAATTATAACATTTATATAAATATTTATATAAATGTTATTTAATTTTTAAGTATATAAATATACATATATAATATATGTAAAAATGTATATTTTTGTAATGTACAATATCTATAATTAATATATAATATATATTGTATTTCATTATACATGAAATAATATTATATGTATAATATATGATAGATATTATATGTATAATATATGATATATGGTATATAATGTAGTATATACTAAATTTAGAAAGGAAAATAAAACCAAAAAGGAAAGGAAACAAAATACAGAATCGGGATTTCCTGATTCTGTCTTCCCCGATGGAGGCCGACCCCATCAACGGCCGCCGGAAAGGAAGAGAAGAGGGACGAGAAGCGTCGACGCCAGCTAAGGAAGAGGAAGCCGACGCCAACGCCGGCGAAACGGAAACGGAAAAGGAGCGAAAATCGACGGAAAAAGCCGAGAAAAGGAAAAAACCAGATCTGGTGGTTGCCTGCAGAATTGGCCGCCGCCACCACAGCCGAAGCATCGGCGGAAGGAGAGGAAATGGATGGATGCCACCGGTGAAGCCAACGACGGCGGAGGAAGGCCGACGGAGGAGGAGAAGGAACCGAACCAAAATCGAGTAGATCCGCCGCCGTGCCGTCGAATCGTGACGAACGGAGGCCAGATCCGGCTTCGTCGTGGTGCCGGCCAACTGTGGAGCCGCCGAACCGCCGGAGAACCGGCCACCGGAGAAGAACCGGCGGTGAGGGAGGTAGACCGGTTCGGCGGGAAAAGAAAGAAAAGGAAAAAGAAAAAGAAAAAGAAAAGAAAAAGGAAAAAAGAAAAAGAAAAGAAAAGAAAAGAAAAGAGAAAAAGAAAGAAGGAAGAAAAAGAAGAAAGAGAAAGAGAAAAGGAATTCCGGGAATTTGGAGAATTCCCGAGAATTCGAAAATTACGGGAAATCCCAAGAATTACGGGAATCGGTAAGAAATCCCGAGAATTACGGTGTTAAATTATTTAAATAATTTATTTATTTAAATAATTATGGAAAAATTCTAATTTTTAGAATTTAATTTCCAGAAAATCATCCTCGATTACCGAGACGATGGAATCGGGAGAGGTGAACACGGGCGCGACCTTCGAGAGGCAGTCGCCGACCCGAAACAGGTAAGGGAGACATGTGCCTCCTGTAAGGATATTCGGCCATGTTTTAAAATTGCATTTAATTTTTAAATGCTATCGATAATTATTGGTTTATAATGTGGTGATTTATCGGTTTTAAATTGTGGTGAAATACCAGTTGAGAAATATAAACTGTATTTTCGGTGCAGGAGGCTAGCCAAATTGGAAGCCGTTATACTGCCGAAAAATTATCGAAAAATTACTGAAATTTACCGAAAATCACTGAAAACAAAAATAAAAGATTTGATTTCACATGAATTAATTTTCGGGCACGAAAATCGAGAAATTTAGTAAATTTCATAAAACATGAATATAATGATATTTAATTTTAAAATATTCATGTTTTCGAGAATAGTGAAAAGGAAATCACCGAAAATTCACCCGGTATGTGATATTTCACGTGAAACGAGATGAAAATGAAAAAGAGACTGAAGTGAATATTTTTATAAATATTCTTAAATATTCACTTGATTTTACATAAAACCTTTATGGTTTTAATTATGGAAACAAATAATTATGAAAATTCCATAAAGGTTAAGAAATTAAGAAAAACTATGATTTCGAGACCTCTAGTCTCTACACGTGTTGCTAGAAGAAAAACATGGTTAAAGGATTTTGAATTTGGAAAGTAAATAATTTATTTTTACATAAATTATGAAAATATTTGATTTGAATCCCGATTTCTTTGAAAACCATGTTTTGGATAAAAAGCACGGGGAAGCGTGCATATGTGTTTTACGGTGAAAAAAGACAGTTTTGCCCTTCTATTTTCACAGTGATGATTTTGCAAACTGTCTTCATCATATGAAAAACATAATAAATACCTTTATGAAATAGTTTGAAAAATGTTATTATTTTATAAATTTCATAAAGGTGATTATATTTACATGTTAGCCTTATGGATATTTCGATTTACCGTATTTAAAATCCATAAAGGCTATGGTACGGTTTATACTGTTTTGAGACTTAGGCCCCAAGTTTCATGCATCACACTTATACTGTTACTGTCACGTTGCTGATAGACCTGCCAGTCATCAGCGTCCCAGATGTCACCTGGCAAGTGTACACCGAGGACACCATATAGATCATGGCCATAGATCTCACTGTTATACTGTTACTGTGTCCCTTCGGGGATAATGATTACTGGTCCATTATTGGCGATGATAGCATGATTTAATTGTAGGGTGATGCCTAGTCTCACTTACTGTTTACTATTTACTGAAAGGATTTACGAAATCCTGTTTACTGTATTGTTTACTGTAGTTCACTGTTCACTGTTCACTATTCACTGTTCGCTGTTTACTGTTTACTGTTTACTGATAAAAGACTGTACCAAGACACTGTTTACTGAACTATACTGTTTACTAAAATGGTAGCCATTGATTACTGTTTTACTGAACTGAAAGCTACCATTTACTGTTTACTGAACTGAAAGCTACCTTATACTATTTACTGAATTGGTAGTTACTGTTTACTGTTACTAATTGAGCCGTATCGAATTACTGTTTTACTGAATATACTGTTTTACTGAACTGTATGATACGGTTACTGATTCGAAAAGAGAAATAAATGTTTATTCTAAAAGAATAACATAAGAATTATTTCTAAGAAAGAAATAATCAAAGAAGTAACTATCCAATGATTGGATATTTACAAATCACTGTGCTGTCACGTGTTTTACTGTACCGAAGAGAAGAGAAGTAAACCACTGTTTTTATTACTGAACTGTCACGTGTTTTAAAGTATACTGATGTGAAAAGAAATAAGTGGTTTACTTTGTGGAAAACGAAAATTATATCGTTTTGAAAACAACGGAAATAGTACTCTCTACAGTTGCTTCTAGGTTTTGGAACAAGCCAGGTATTTCAAAACACCTGCTTTACTCTATCTGGATCCCTAGCCGACTGTAGTATCCTTCCTACATGTGTGCCTAGAGCCAGCTAAGAAGATTTTAAAGAAAATGAAAAAAATTATTTTCAGCATATAGATAGCGGAATATCAAGTGTAGCATATAACTCTCTTACTGAGCCGTGGTTTGCTCACTCCCCAATTTTAACATTTCAGGTTTTGATGATGGTGAGATCCAATATTTGTAGATTATGGCTGCACATAATGGACAATGTGGCAGACCGACTGATTTATATAAGGTACGATCATTTATTTTCTGTATTTAGACATGTATACAGTACTACATTTTTGTAAATAAGATAGGGGATGTGTATTATATTAACAATGTTATATTAAATATGTTTAATATTAAGTGCAAGTGAAGTATCACAGACAGCCCAACTGGATAAATTGTGTAAAATAAGGTTTAAAAATATGGTAACGGGTCGTTACAGATTTAATGGTATTAGAGCATGGTTGGCCTGATGTCTGTGAATACTTTTGAAGGGAAAAGTATTAAACATCTCTGGTAGTACTGTGTCGTTTGAATACATAGAGAAAATAAATGATTTAAAGGGAGTGAGAAAGTATAAATTGAGAATGTTAAAGAAATAATAGGCTCAGAAATTACCAGAAAATTGGTGATTCTTATAATCTAAATGAAGGCTTGTTCGGTAAGGAACCGAAAGGACTCGGTGAGGGCCCCACCAGTACTTTACGGTCCGAATCGAACTAAGACTTAAGAATGATGGTATGAAGGAGGGGAATGACATATCATCATTAAATAGACTTTAAGATCACCGATTGAGGGTAATTTGAAGAGAGAGAAAATTTTTGGCTAAAAATGACCAAAATACCCCTGACCCTAAAATTTTACTGGGAGTCAGAATAGACCAACAGAAGTTGGATTTGAGTGATTTGACAGAGAAATTGATGATATAAAACTGCATTTCATGCAAAATAATCCAATTATGGATTTTAGTGAACTTCTCTGTCGAAATCGAATGAGATTTTAATTGCTGATATAAGTATTAGAAAGGATACTATCAGCACATAGATGATCAGATCATTGATCTAAATGTATACTGAGGAGAAATAAATAAATGTCGAAATGACGAAAATGCCCCTATGTTAGGCGATGTTCTGAATAGTGATAAAATCAAATTAATCTTAAATCCATTCCTAGAAATGGAGTTATTAATAGCATAGAGGATGTCATATGAATATAACAATCCCTATTACTGATTCCACTGACACTTAGATGACGGACGCGAATTACGAGTGACCTAGTGAACGGGCTAGGCCTCATGATAGATCCTTGAAGGGTGACCCAGTGAAAGGGCTAGGCATTCTCAAAGAGGACAGTACAGATGTGTACAGGCGGACGGCGGACAGGCCGAGGCCTTATATGTTGTGATCCGATAAAAGTATAGTGGAATGTCATTAGATGATTGGTCCGGTTATTAACTGTAAGGGCCGAAATTAAAAGTGTATTGAACGGGATCGTTGAATGCTATGAAAAGTGAAATGATTACAGGAATTGACTGAGGTTTTATATACTTATACTAATTCTGAAGTATTAAAAGAATAATTAATTATAGAACCGGAGCATTTGAGATATGCCTTGCAAATTAATGTACTGTATGGAATACTGTGAATTTGTGAATATATATAAGAACAGTAAAGTGATAAAAAGAAGATGACAGCTAACCAGAGTTTTCAGGACCCTTGAGACAGAACTGTGATGGGGGACCCAATGATGGTCAACTCGTAGTAGATCATGTGTTGTGAGGTGTGGGCGAACTATGTGGTCGCCGACTCACTTGTAAGGGTAAACCTGGGGCGCTAGGATCGCCTAGGGGATGCTCGCCGACGGCCGATACGAATGGGCGGGACTCTTACAATTGTTTTAATGGTAACACGAGTGAAAGGAACTAGGTACGTAAGGGTGCCAAGGTTTGAACCTCGTGGATAATATGCTCAAGGGAGTTAAACCTGAATGTATTAAATGAACTTGATTCTAAAGTAAATTACAGTGGTAATAAATTGGTTAGCTATAACATGTGTTGATAACTGTTGTACTTACTACAGCTTACTGGAATGAGATTCATAAGGCTGTAAAGTATGAGTAAGCAATGAAATCAAGGTAGAGTATGAGTCGAAATGAATCGAATAGTAAATGTCTCTGCCTTGAGAATACACATTGTGAATGAAAGGACATAAGAATGAAATGTCCAAGTTGATAAGAAATATGTGATTAAAGAAAGTATCGGATTTGATTTCCAATAGAACTTCCAGAGTTATATAAATTGGAGTAATCGAGATAACATTGACTCGATTTTGAATATGAAATCTGATTCTAAGCTTATATCGGAGAACTTAAGAAAATCCGAAAGCTTAAGAAATTCACTATAAAAAATGTGAGAATAATGAAATGCACGTGTATAAGGTGTAATTGAGGGAAATACAGATAACGTAAATTGAGGATAAGAAAGTTGTCTGTATAAGGGTAAATGAGAGAAATACAAATGACCTCGATATGTAGATGAATGAAAGCGATATAGTAAATGATTACTATTTAATAAAGTTCTTGTGAAGAACAAACATTCATCTACATGATGAAATAGACGCTTTATGGACCTGATTTGATATGCATGAGGAGTTAATAAGACTAGCCTCAGTATAAAGCGTCATTTGATAAAAGATTGGAGACTGATATCCATAAGATGATGATTAGAACTCAGAGTGAATTTTACGAGTTCCTATTGAGGTTACAGGGTTAATGAGTTGCCTTGTGAAGTATATAAGCCTAAAGAATGAGGCACCCATACATGAGTAAATTGATGAAATGATGATACAGTTTAAAGTACAAATGAAACATGAGCAGCATTGTAATATAACCCTTAAACTCTTAAAGACTGTGGAATTGTGCTAAGATTGGCAACTAAGATGTTTGGCTAGACAGTGTCTCCTTATGAGGGATATATGATCTCGAAATGACAAAATGACAGTGAATCTGTCTATAAGAGATAATGATTGAGATACGGAAATAATGAGTCTAGCTAAATACTACTGTCAGTCTATAAAAAGGGTGATGAGATTAGCTGCTCTATTAATGTGATGTAATTAATGAAAGAAGTTAAAGTCGGTAAATGGATAAGTGTAAAGAAAAGATGGTATGCAAAATTTTAAAAGATCTTGGCAATATAGTACCATACCAATTGAAAAAAAAAAACTGACTAAAAGGATGAGAGTAAAAATATGAAGAGATAAAAGTGGAAATATGAAAACGAAAATGAAAGTGGAATAAGGAAATAAGTTGCATGATGAGTAGGGAACATGAAATAGTTCTTGAAATTGCAACTGAAAGTGATTTGTATTGGTTATCACATGATAGTGATTAGATGTAAAATCAAGCTAAATTTGACAAGTGAGAGTAAGAGTACTCAAAAGAGTAAGATAAATGACAAGTAGTGTTTACTGCCAGTATCTAAATAGAAAAGTGTTATACATACACATAACCACCTTGAAATGATAAATGGTGGAACTATATGGATAATGTAGTGATTAAATGGACAATTGAGGATTCAATAATCGAATGACCATACTACATGAAGAGAACATGATTGTCTTATGAGCTATGATTGTAAGAGATGATCAATAGTAAAGTTTGCAAGTAAGATGCGGCCTTAATAAAATAAAAGAGAAAATGAATACTGTGAATAATAAAGAGTCCAAAAGAGAAATGATAATATGGAAGTGATTAAAGACTGATGATCTAAATAGAATCACTTTCCATTATCAGAATTCTAGATTCTCTAGTGCCTTAATTGAAGTATAAGTGTTAAACAGTATGAATGTGTATGTACAGTTCCAGTGAGCATTACATGTGATGGGAATCTCTGAGTTGCCGTATGCTAATGAGAGATAGCAAAAGGCTTGAGATCCCAAGTGTACTGATAGCACCGCTCCATACTGATATATATACATATATGAGCGTAAGATGTAAACGCTCCATGATATTGAGCGAGCGTGTGCATGAGATGTGAAAGCTACTGGGACACTTACATACAACTGACTGACATGTGTAATTGATAGTTTTAAACTATATCGACTTGGCACTAACTGAGAAAAATGGATGATGAACAGCATAGATCAGCTGTGATATGAAAAATATTGTGTATGGACTCTTATATGAAAAGAGTAAAAGTGAATAACTCCCGATTTGAGAAATGAACTTACGGGAGTATAGACATATATGATGAAAGACAGCATGTAGTGGTCTAAAATATTCTTGATGTTGAAAGTGTACTGGCAGTATTACTTGGAGGATGAACTAGAGGTTAGAAGTCGTAAGTATACGGCATGTACCACCTTTGGACTTAAGTTAAATTCGGAGGACCGAATTTCTTAAGGTGGGGAGGATGTGATAATCGTAAATTTTCCATTTATTGGAAATAAGGAATATTGGAAATTGGTAAAATAAATAAATAGAACTGAGAAAGGAATGGATGGTGGAAATTCGGAAAATAAGTAAAGGAGAAAATTAATTTGGATAAATGGAAATCCAAATTAAATAAGAAAATGAGGAAAAGAAAATGAAATATATTTATATAATTTTAGATTATATAAATGTATTTTGATGTAAATACATATGTATTTAAATACCATATGGTATATGGTATCTAGTATATATTAAATATACATTGGTATATATAAGTATATATACTATTTGATAAATTTAAATAATACATATGTATTCAAGTATGACATTTTATGTATATGTAAGTATATACATATTTGAGAAAATATAAATATTAAATTACATTAAAGTTTAAATGTATATATATTGTAAATACAATATATATGGAATTATAACATTTATATAAATATTTATATAAATGTTATTTAATTTTTAAGTATATAAATATACATATATATATATATAAATGTATATTTTTGTAATGTACAATATCTATAATTAATATATAATATATATTGTATTTCATTATACATGAAATAATATTATATGTATAATATATGATAGATATTATATGTATAATATATGATATATGGTATATAATGTAGTATATACTAAATTTAGAAAGGAAAATAAAACCAAAAAGGAAAGGAAACAAAATACAGAATCGGGATTTCCCGATTCTGTCTTCCCCGATGGAGGCCGACCCCGTCAACGGCCGCCGGAAAGGAAGAGAAGAGGGACGAGAAGCGTCGACGCTGGCTAAGGAAGAGGAAGTCGACGGCAACGCCGGCGAAACAGAAACGGAAAAGGAGCGGAAATCAACGAAAAAAGCCGAGAAAAGGAAAAAACCAGATCTGGTGGTTGCCGGCGGAATTGGCCGCCGCCACCACAGCCGAAGCATCGGCGGAAGGAGAGGAAATGGATGGATGCCACCGGTGAAGCCAACGAAGGCGGAGGAAGGCCGACGGAGGAGGAGAAGGAACCGAACCAAAACCGAGTAGATCTGCCGCCGTGCCGTCGATTCGTGACAAACGGAGGCCAGATCCGGCTTCGTCGTGGTGCCGGCCAGCTGTGGAGCCGCCGAACCGCCTGAGAACCGGCCACCGGAGAAGAACCGGCGGTGAGGGAGGTAGACCGGTCCGGCGGGAAAAGAAAGAAAAGGAAAAAGAAAAAGAAAAAGAAAAGAAAAAGGAAAAAAGAAAAAGAAAAGAAAAGAAAAGAGAAAAAGAAAGAAGGAAGAAAAAGAAGAAAGAGAAAGAGAAAAGGAATTCTGGGAATTTGGAGAATTCCCGAGAATTCGAAAATTACGAGAAATCCCGAGAATTACGGGAATCGGTAAGAAATCCCGAGAATTACGGTGTTAAATTATTTAAATAATTATGAAAAAATTCTAATTTTTAGAATTTAATTTCCAGAAAATCATCCTCGATTACCGAGACGATGGAATCGGGAGAGGTGAACACGGGCGCGACCTTCGAGAGGCAGTCGCGGACCCGAAACAGGTAAGGGAGACATGTGCCGCCTGTAAGGATATTCGGCCATGTTTTTAAATTGCATTTAATTTTTAAATGCTATCGATAATTATTGGTTTATAATGTGGTGATTTATCGGTTTTAAATTGTGGTGAAATACCAGTTGAGAAATATAAACTGTATTTTCGGTGCAGGAGGCTAGCCAAATCGGCAGCCGTTATACTGCCGAAAAATTATCGAAAAATTACTGAAATTTACCGAAAATCACTGAAAACAAAAAAAAAAGATTTGATTTCACATGAATTAATTTTCGGGCACGAAAATCGAGAAATTTAGTAAATTTCATAAAACATGAATATAATGATATTTAATTTTAAAATATTCATGTTTTCGAGAATGATGAAAAGGAAATCACCGAAAATCAACCCGGTAGGTGATATTTCACGTGAAACGAGATGAAAATGAAAAAGAGACTGAAATGAATATTTTTATAAATATTCTTAAATATTCACTTGATTTTACATAAAACCTTTATGGTTTTAATTATGGAAACAAATAATTATGAAAATTCCATAAAGGTTAAGAAATGAAGAAAAACTATGATTTCGAGACCTCTAGTCTCTACACGTGTTGCTAGAAGAAAAACATGGTTAAGGGATTTTGAATTTGGAAAGTAAATAATTTATTTTTACATAAATTATGAAAATATTTGATTTGAATCCCGATTTCTTTGAAAACCATGTTTTGGATAAAAAGCAAGGGGAAGCGTGCATATGTGTTTTACGGTGGAAAAAGACAGTTTTGCCCTTCTATTTTCACAGTGATGATTTTGCAAACTGTCTTCATCATATGAAAAACATAATAAATACCTTTATGAAATAGTTTGAAAAATGTTATTATTTTATAAATTTCATAAAGGTGATTATATTTACATGTGAGCCTTATGGATATTTCGATTTACCGTATTTAAAATCCATAAAAGCTATGGTACAGTTTATACTGTTTTGAGACTTAGGCCCCGAGTTTCATGCATCACACTTATACTGTTACTGTCACGTGGCTGATAGACCTGCCAGTCATCAGCGTCCCGGATGTCACCTGGCAAGTGTACACCGAGGACACCATATAGATCATGGCCATAGATCTCACTGTTATACTGTTACTGTGTCCCTTCAGGGATAATGATTACTGGTCCATTATTGGACGATGATAGCATGATTTAATTGTAGGGTGATGCCTAGTCTCACTTACTGTTTACTATTTACTGAAAGGATTTACGAAATCCTGTTTACTGTACTGAACCACTGTTCACTGTTCACTGTTCACTGTTTACTGATGAAAGACCGTACCAAGACACTGTTTACTGAACTATACTGTTGACTAAAATGGTAGCCATTGATTACTGTTTTACTGAACTGAAAGCTACCATTTACTGTTTACTGAACTGAAAGCTACCTTATACTATTTACTGAATTGGTAGTTACTGTTTACTGTTACTGATTGAGCCGTATCGAATTACTGTTTTACTTAATATACTGTTTTACTGAACTGTACGATACGGTTACTGATTCGAAAAGAGAAATAAATGTTTATTCTAAAAGAATAACATAAGAATTATTTCTAAGAAAGAAATAATCGAAGAAGTAACTATCCAATGATTGGATATTTACAAATCACTATGCTGTCACGTGTTTTACTGTACCGAAGAGAAGGGAAGTAAACCACTGTTTTTATTACTGAACTGTCACGTGTTTTAAAGTATACTGATGTGAAAAGAAATAAGTGGTTTACTTTGTGGAAAAAGAAAATTATATCGTTTTGAAAACAACGGAAATAGTACTCTCTACAGTTGCTTCTAGGTTTTGGAACAAGCCAGGTATTTCAAAATACCTGCCTTACTCTATCTGGATCCCTAGCCGACTGTAGTATCCTTCCTACATGTGTGCCTAGAGCCAGCTAAGAAGATTTTAAAGAAAATGAAAAAAATTATTTTCAGCATATAGATAGCGGAATTTCAAGTGTAGCATGTAACTCTCTTACTGAGCCGTGGTTTGCTCACTCCCCAATTTTAACATTTCAGGTTTTGATGATGGTGAGATCCAGTATTTGTAGATTATGGCTGCACATAATGGACAACGTGGCAGACCGACTGATTTATATAAGGTACGATCATTTATTTTCTGTATTTAGACATGTATACAGTACTACATTTTTGTAAATAAGATAGGGGATGTGTATTATATTAACAATGTTATATTAAATATGTTTAATATTAAGTGCAAGTGAAGTATCACAGACAGCCCAACTGGATAAATTGTGTAAAATAAGGTTTAAAAATATGGTAACGGGTCGTTACAATATTATAGTTTTAATTTCAGACATTTTTCATTCCAATTTCTTATCATGCTTTTAGAATATACTCTTGTTTTTAATTTCAAACATTTAATCTCTTATGATTTATTTATGTAATTTAGTTTAACTTGATCAATTAATAATCATAATATTGGATGATTAAATAGATATTGACCTTCTCAACTACTTTTTTAGTCAAAAAAGTGTTTTTTTAATTTATTATAATGAGTTACAAATAAAATAATAAACATAATATACTATATATATATATATATTAAGATTTACATTATAATAAAATGTCATATATGTTAAATTATCAATATCTTAAGAATTGTATCTTAACATATTATGAAATTTCTATTAATTTAAAATTTTAGTACTTTATGTCTAAAATTTTAAAATC
This sequence comes from Heritiera littoralis, assembly GCA_031772115.1. Classification (NCBI taxonomy): domain Eukaryota; kingdom Viridiplantae; phylum Streptophyta; class Magnoliopsida; order Malvales; family Malvaceae; genus Heritiera; species Heritiera littoralis. Next base: position 3,862,749 of record JAPDPK010000009.1, on the reverse strand, counting down.
TTATTATCTTAAGAATAAATTATTATTATTATTATTATTATTATTATTATTATTATTATTATTATTATTATTATTCAGTAAAATAAGGTTTAAAAATATGGTAACGGGTCGTTACAATATTATAGTTTTAATTTCAGACATTTTTCATTCCAATTTCTTATCATGCTTTTAGAATATACTCTTGTTTTTAATTTCAAACATTTAATCTCTTATGATGTATTTATGTAATTTAGTTTAACTTGATCAATTAATAATCATAATATTGGATGATTAAATAGATATTGACCTTCTCAACTACTTTTTTAGTCAAAAAAGTGTTTTTTTAATTTATTATAATGAGTTACAAATAAAATAATAAACATAATATACTATATATATATATATATATATATATATATATATTAAGATTTACATTATAATAAAATGTCATATATGTTAAATTATCAATATCTTAAGAATTGTATTTTAACATATTATGAAATTTCTATTAATTTAATTTTAGTACTTTATGTCTAAAATTTTAAAATCTTATTATCTTAAGAATAAATTATTATTATTATTATTATTATTATTATTATTATTATTATTATTATTATTCAGTAAACTATTTTTTTGGCCAACAATGTTTCATTAAATTTTAAATTGCAAGTTGTGTTAAAATAAAAATAAAATTTACAACAAATATAACAAATTCCCAATCTAGCTCATGTGATTAAACATATAATAATAAATATAAGAGGCCATGGTTCAAATCTTTGTACAAGCATATAATTTTGATTACTTTCATATAATTGATGAACAAGTTCAGGTACCAGAAACTACTTGATCAAAAGTTAATCGAGTATAGCGTACCTTAAGGGTATTACCCGAATCCGATACGGGTAATAAGAACACTATCCGAACCCTATAATTATTCGATTATAGAGTCAGGTAGTGTCGGGTACTTGATTATATATTACCCATTTACATCATTATATCAAATGTTTTTTTTTGTACATTATATCAAATGTTATTATTTATAATATAATGTCAATTGGTGTATATAACTTGTTTAATTTAACGTTCTAAATTTTTAATGAGATATTTGATTAATTAATGTGTTTGAGTATTATTATATTTAATAAAAATAATGTTATATTATGATTTATGTACAAACTAAAAACAAAATAAATATAAAATTGAGATAATTAATTGAACAATTATTCATAATATTAATTATTTTTTTTAATGTATACTATAATTTTATTCAACAGTATAATAGAAGAATTAGTTAACTAGTTATGCGGTTAAATTTAATTTAAGTACTAATTATGTTGGTATTTAAAAGATAAAATAAATGTAAAAAAGATTCTTAAAAATTTAAAATTTTACTAAAAATATAATATAATTATTAAAAAAGCTAATTAAACAAAGTAAAAAAAAAAACAAATTTATTGAACTAAGAGTATCTGAATTCCAATGACCCAATATTGACCCAAAAAAAAACACAATGACTCAATAAGTTATTGTTAAGAGCATAAAGCTATTTATATAAATGTTTAATTGTTTAATGTGATTTATTTATAATTTGTTCATTATTTATTTGTATAGCTAATACTTTTGGATTTTCACTTTCTTTTAGTTTTACTATATATATTTGGCTCATTTAAAAAATAAATTTTTATATAATTATTAATATATAATTATATATTTTATAACAAATGTAAATATCACAGGAAATTTAAAAAAATAAATAATAATTATCAAGTAATAAAAACATTAAAATGTAAAAATTTATATTTATATAAATTTAGTCAAAACAACAAAAGAAATTAAAAATAATGAATAATAATATTTTATTTATGAGAGTTTCTTGTGAAAAGAGATCTGTTTGATTTTCATTTTTCAATTCCCTCCAAACATGCTTTTCCCACATTACCAAAAAATTCAAATTCTTTGGGAATATGCCTTTTCCCTCTCTTGAGAATCACATGAAAAAACTTCAAAAGCAAACTTTGAAATATTTTTATCTCAATATACTGTCATGCAATGTAGATATGATAATTAAAAAAATGAACGTGACATTGGATCAAATTTTGATAAAAATTAGAAAAAAAATTGTGTTTGTTATATCAATATAAATTTTCATACAATAATTTTTATATTTTATATGATACAAATATATTTGATGCAATACGAATACAATATATATATACGAATTATTAAGTCTAATATAATGTAATGTCTATTATAATCGTTTTAATTATAATCGAAATTCAAAGATGATTTTTTTTATTATAAGGGAAATATTAAATAACTGAGGATGGGGGTGTTGGATTCAAACCCAAGACTTACAATACGTCACAACTCATATTTAAGCACTAGGCCAAGAGGTTGTTGGCAACTCAAAGATGATTTTTAGTAGTTGGAGTTTGTGGACAAAAAAAATTAATTAGTACAGAAATCTAGATGCTTCCAAGGCAGAAGTTTACAATAGCAAAAGTGCTTTCATTTCTTGTAAATGCAATGCAAGATTTAAAACTTTTTCAATGTCTTTTACGTCTTCGAGTATTTTACTTGTAAGTCTTTTTACGATAATTAATCAATTATAATTAAAAATTATGTACTGGTCCATTATTTACAAGTGCGAACTTTATGTATTATTTTGATAGATCTCATGTGACTTTAAATTTTGATTAATTAATTATAATGTAATAATTATAGATGATATGTTCTCTTTTATTATTGGAGATAACTATATTCTTTATTGGTCCACTCCCAATGTTTTCAAAATCATCCCAACCAAATTTCTCAATATATATATATATATATTATACAATTCTCATTTATTCAATTTTAACTTTAATTTAGCATTTCTATTATATTTTTATTTAACTATATAAAATTAAATTAATTATTACATTCAAAATTATAAAATATTTATAATTTATAAAATTTTAAAATAATTTGACTAAGCCCGCTAAGCCCACCCGATTAAAACTGGACCGAACCCGAAACCGGACCGAAACCGAGAAAACCCGCAACCGAAAAAACTCGAAACCGAGAAAACCCGCAACCGAAAAAACCCGAGACCGAAAAAACCCGCAACCGAGAAAAATCGAGACCGAAAAAACCCGTAGCCGAGAGAACCCGCAACCGAAAAAACCCGTAACCGAAAAGCCCGTAACAGAAAAAACCCAGACCGAAACCTGCCCGAACCCGCCCGTTTGCCACCTCTAGACTTGAGGTCGGGATATCATCAATTGAAGATCCGAGATGAAGATATCCCTAAGACTGCATTCAGGACACGGTATGGCCATTATGAATTCTTAGTGATGCCGTTTGGATTAACCAATGCACTCCCAGCATTTATGAATTTGATGAATGATGTGTTTAAGCAGTACTTGGACCAGTTTGTCATTGTCTTCATCGATGACATCCTGGTGTATTCGAGGTCACGGGAAGAGCATGAGCAGCATTTGAGGATTGTTTTGGAGACCCTCAAGGATAGAGGACTATATGCCAAGCTAAGTAAGTGTGATTTCTGGTTGAATCAGATCTCCTTCTTAGGTCACATCATCAGTAAAGATGGAGTCTCGGTTGATCCATCGAAGATTGAAGCGGTGGTTCAATGGGTGAGACCGAAGACGGTAACGGAGATTAGGAGTTTCTTGTGTTTAGCTGGCTACTATAGAAGATTTGTAGAGGGTTTCTCGAAGCTAGCTGCTCCACTGACGCGCTTGACGCGCAAAGAGGTGAAGTATGAGTGGAATGAAGCCTGTGAAAGTAGCTTCCAAGAGTTGAAGCACAGGCTAACGACTGCACCGATCCTTACTATCCTTAGTGGTTCAGGTGGATTTGCGGTGTATAGTGAAGCCTCAAGGCAATGTTTGGGATGTGTGTTAATGCAGCATGGTAAGGTAGTAGCCTATGGTTATCGACAACTAAAGGACCATGAAAAGAACTACCCGACTCATGATTTGGAGTTAGTTGCAGTAGTATTTGCCCTGAAGATATGGAGGCATTACTTATATGGTAAGAGATTTCAGATTTTTACGGATCACAAAAGTCTAAAATACTTGTTCTCTCAAAGAGAATTGAACATGAGGCAAAAAAGATGGCTCGAGCTTCTAAAGGATTATGATTGTGAGATCTTGTACCACCCGGGGAAAGCTAATATGGTGGCGGATGCTCTGAGCCAGAAGCATGTAAGTATGGTGTCTTATATGATGATAAAAGAGTACGAGCTAATTGAGCAATTTACAAGCCTCAACCTTAATGTTATGACTTATGAGCAATTTGGAATGATGGCTAGTTTGAGGATTGAGCCAGAGTTAATGGACAGAATTCGAAGTGCTCAAAAGGAAGATGATAGATGCATTGAGGCTATGAATCAGATGCAGTCAGGTATGACCTCAGAATTTAATGTTAGTAATGATGGAATTTTGAGGTTTAGGAGTCGTATGTGTTCCTAATGATGACGAATTGAAGAAGTTGATTTTGACTGAAGCTCATGCCACTAAGTACACGTTGCATCCAGGAAATACGAAGATGTATCACAATCTTCGCAAGGTGTATTGGTGGAATGGCATGAAGAGAGACATAGCTGTTTTGTAGCAAAATGCCTCACATGTCAACAGGTTAAGGTAGAGCATCAAAAGCCAGCAGGATTACTGCATCCTCTGCCTATACCTATGTGGAAATGGGAACACATTACGATGGACTTTATTATAGGATTGCCCAGAACGAAAAGAAATCATGATGGTATTTGGGTGATAGTGGATAGATTGACGAAGTTAGCTCATTTCCTGCCTATGAAGTCAACAGATACACTCAATGCTTTGGCAGATATGTATGTAAGAGAACTCGTAAGACTACACGGTGTTCCAGTGAGCATCACTTCCGATAGAGATTCCAAGTTTACTTCCCATTTCTGGGAACATTTTCAGGAAGCCATGGGATCTAAGTTAAATTTCAGCACAGCTTTTCATCCGCAGACTGATGGACAGTCCGAGCGCACGATTCAGACGCTCTAGGATATGTTGAGAGCTTGTGCTATGGACTTTAAAGGCTCCTGGGATGACCATCTGCCATTTGCTGAGTTTGCATATAATAATAGTTATCATGCAAGTATTGGGATGGCACCATATGAGGCTTTGTATGGAAGAAGGTGTCGATCTCCGATTGGGTGGGAAGAAGTAGGCGAACGTAAGCTGCTAGCTCCAGATTTAGTCGAGCAAGCCTCAGAAGATGTTAAGTTGATTTCTCAGAGGCTCAGGACAGCTCAAAGTAGACAAAAGAGCTATGCGAATGCTCGACGTAGACCACTTGAGTTCATGGTTGGAGATTTTGTGTTTTCGAAAGTTTCTCCATCCAAAGGAATTATGAGATTTGGCCGACGAGGTAAGTTAAGTCCTCGTTACATCGGCCCATTTGAGGTCTTAGATCAAGTAGGCGATGTTGCCTATAGATTGGCATTGCCTCCGGAGCTATCGGGAGTGCATAATGTGTTTCATGTATCGATGCTTCGGAAGTATAATCCGGATTCGTCGCATGTCATAGAATATGAACCCTTGGAGATAAGGGAAGATATGAGCTATGTAGAGAAGCCAGTTCGGATTTTGGACAAAAAAGACAAAGTATTGAGGTCTAAGACGATCCCATTAGTGAAAGTTGTCTGGCAATACCACACGATGGAAGAAGCTACATGGGAGCTAGAAAGCTTAATGAAGGAAAGGTATCCAGAGCTGTTTACATGACAAGCTAAGGCAAATTTGGAGGACCAAATTTTCTAAGGTGGGGAGGATATGAAATCCCCAATTTCCATGTATTCCTCCATGTTTGTAAGGTATTTCAATCTAATATGATTAAATGAATATGAAGTTTAATTTATGAATGATGTATGAATAATGTATGGATTATGGATGAAATAATAAAGTTGAATGTTAATTTATCCAAAGACTTAATGTTAATATCAGGAAAATAATTGAAGTACGAAAGAAAATAAAATCAGATTTTTATTTGGTAATTAAATGGATGAATGGCTGAGATGAGAAGGAGGAAAAGAGAAATTAAATGGGTCAAATAGTCAATTAGAGGATTAATGGCTGAGATGAGAGGATAAAGCATGCAATTAATGCATGTTGCATGACTCACCACCCTCATCATCATCACCCACGGTAGTAAACCTTCCAGCCTTCTCCCTCTCGTTCCATTCAAGCTTCCAAGTTTCCATTCCAAGCTACCTTGACAAACCCCCTCATCCATCCACCAATTCATTTAGTTTATTGAATGAAAAACGATTCTTGCCACTAGACTAAGTGATATCTAGAGTTTGGTGGATTGATTCCAAGTATTGGAAGAGATCTCAAGGTTTGAGATTTTGGTCTCTAGTGAAGGTAAGAGAAGAAGATGGTTCTTACAACTCTGTTTATGATTTGGAGTTGTTTTGAGTTAGTATGATATATGTATGATGATGGTTTAAAGATTTGAATTGATATGATGATTTTAGGTTGAAGAAGTAAAAAGCTAAGGTGACGCATCAAGTGATCTTGCGTTCTCGAAGGAATCGAGGTAAGAAATCTATGTAACGGACGTAAGGCGGCTATGTCCGCATGTTTTATGATGTTTGTATGTGGTTTGGAAAGAAACACCACTGATTTCATGTAGGAAAAATGACATTTTCAGACTTGTCTCCTAGTGCCAATTAGGCTAGGAGCAGCCGACTGCCTTAAAGGGAAGTCGACTGCCTAGAGACAACCAAAATGCCGTTTTTCGAAAACCGACTCAAACCAGTCGATTGCTATATGGGATAGTTGACTGCTATTTGCTAAAATGCATTCTGTTTCAAAACCAGCCGACTGCCTATAGAACCAGTCGACTGCTAATTTTCCAGAAGCATTCTGTTTCAAAAATAGTCGACTGCTATATGACCAGTCGACTGCTGTTTGCTAAGAAGCATTCTGTTTGAAAACCAGTCGACTGCTATATGGACCAGTCGACTGCTCTCATGTATTTTCAAAGATGAAAATATCAGAATTTTAAATGAAATTAATTTCAATAAAAGAAGTTATGAAGGAGCAGCCGACTGCCCTATAAGACCAGTCGACTGCCATGTATGAAAAGAGCTTTCAAAGCTTATTTGATTTAAACACAAAAGTGCTTTCTGAAAAAGTATATTATAAATGTTTTGAGACTATGGACTGCGTAATGATTATGCATTTCTGATGGCTGAGAGACTCTAATCAAGTCCTCAGTAATATGTATGTTAAGCGAGGAACCCTAGTCCGGTCCTCAATCCCACATGTGACACCTGACTAGTGTTCACTGTGGAAATTTAAAGGCAGGAGAGAATCCCTGACCTATACGGAGTGCACTACTGTACCAATGCATGATTAGAGTTATATAAATGGGAATGAACAGTTTATATGACGATGCAATCGCTTAAATATTGTACATAGTCTCCATCTATTTCAAAGTACAAGATGTATGTATGAAGAAGTATATAATGTATGTTTTAAAGTATGATATGAAGTATGATGTTTTAAAGAAAGAAGTTTAAGTATGATGTTTTAAAGAAAGTATGTTTGCCATGTCATTGAAATAAATATGCATGATTGCAAACAATGCAAGAAAGATGTTTATGATGCATGCTTTATAATGTTTTACATGACATTATAGAGCCAAGTAGGAAAAGTGCATATAGAGGCATAGCATGCTCTTTTACATAATTTTCTTACTGAGCGTAAACTCACCCTTTTACGACCATTTTTCCTACATATTACTTGAAGTAAACCCCGCTCCGACTAGAGGAGCTTGTTTTTGAAGAATAGAAGTGTACCTTCTCAATACGCTTCCCAGTTAGTATAGAAGGTATACTCGTATGTTTATGTATAGCAAATTGTAATTCAGCTACGGTACAGTACAAGTAGCGTTTATGTATGATAGATGTCGGGGATGTAAGATAAGATGATATATGAGATCCTGTGGAAAGAGAATGGTATTTATATATATCATTTTATGCTTATAGAAAAATAACAAAATTTTATGAGCTATTAGATAATTAGCTAAAGGGTAAGGAAAGAATGACACTGGATAAACTAAATCAAATAATGTCGTATAAGAGGTGAAAAGAAAAAGTTAGATGACAAGATGGAGTGACGGAGACGTCACATTATGACTTTAGACTATCGTGATCATGATTTTGTATATGAAAAGTGATACGAGTTGAAATAATACAGGAGTATAATTGTTAAATGTAAAGTGACTTGATATGATATCTCAATTAAGCATGATATACCATGAGATTGACGTGAGCATGGAGTAATAGTATATGATATTCAAGTTATACATGATGTATTGTTGTAAGATGCATTATAGTATAAGGTGTAAGACCCGATTTTACACTACTGTAGACCCTAATTTCATAAAATGGATAATGGAAATTAAGTAAATAATAAATATTGAATTCTGCATATGTAAAAAGCTCCTTAATTTAAGAAGTAAATGGAGCAATTTCGGTGAAATAATGTATGGGCAAGTAGATAGAGCAGCTCGCCATTGGGCGAGCAAGGGTGATCGCCCAATGTTACGTGATATCTGATTTCCTAAGTGATGATTATGGCGAGTTGATTGTTTGCCTTTTCGGTTTGGCAAATAGCTGAGTTCGCCAAGTTGATTTGAGTGGTGATCGCCCGAGTTTGGCGAGGACTCATGATCGCCCATATAGATGTTGTGAGTTAAAAGATAGCAAGTGGGCGAGTATGATTAATGGCCTTAATGGCCAATGAGTTCGCCAAGTGAGTTGTTGGGATGATCGCCCAAATGGGCGAGGACATGTAATCACCCATTTATATTGAATAAACTAGAATGGAATCAGCATGTGACCATTGCAGCTAAAATTGACTTTGTAAGTGATTCGGTTGGAGACAATTAATAGAGAGGAGGTAAAGTCAATAAAGGAATTTTCCTTATTGGTTGAGGAGTAAAACAAAGTCAATAGCAGAGAAAAAGGCCTGTGGAAGGAGGACTTTCACGCCACTTGTGCTGCAGTTTTTCTTCATGCATTAAAGGAATGAAAGACGTGAAATGATGAAAGAAAACAGGATAAGGGACAGGTGGTAGATGTTGATGGGTAAAGCATGGCTATATATATAAAGATTGAATGGAAAATCGATTTCTTGTTGCAGCAAGTTCATGTTCGGTTCCTTCCATTTCTCTGCCATGTTTGATCTACTAAACTCCAACCTTAAGTTGGCTAAACACATAAACCTGCTTGCAAAACCATTCCTCCATCGTTGATGAGCTAAAGGAATAAGCAAAGTGAGGCTAACAGGAGACAGGAAGTATTCTATTTTGGAAGTGCAGTTGATTAAGGTGAGTTTTCATATTATATGGTTATTTTGGTATTTGATGATATCGTTTGATTTTTAAAAAGTAATGAACATAGAAATAGCCTTGATAGAATATACCAGAAACTAGAACAAGGTATCGTCTGGAAAATAATTGAGAATAAATAAGGGAAGTAATGGAGATGGTGTAAAAGTGATGAGAGTGGCAATTATGGTGATCGCTCATATTGAATATTTGTGATCGCCAATGAGGCGAGTAGGCAATATGAACTCGCCAAGTCTAAGAGGGCGAGGTTGCCCAATTTAGTATAATTCATGGGCGAACTGATAAAGGACGGGCGAGCCCATCTCTGAGTTGAAAGCTGTATGGCGAACTCACATGCATAAGGCATTGGGAGAGTAGAAATGTGGGCGAACTCTCGAATTTAAGTCAATGTAAACCTGGCGAGTTGAATATTAGGCGAGCTCACAAATATATGGCGAGTACTGGCGGGCGAGCTCCCACGTGTAAGCCATTTGGTGAATGGAGAGCTCGGATTGGGCGAGCTAGTTAGAACTCTGTTGGGCGAGTAGTCATTCCATTTATCTTAATCTCGCCAAGTGCTAAGAAATGAAAATATTAATTGAATTTATAAATTATTTGCAGCCCGGAATTATGACCTCGGTGTATGCGATTTGGAAAGCGAGAAGGAAGCAAGGCTTCGTTGAACCAGGTAAGGGAGATGTGTGTAAAGTGAATGCATGTCCTGTGGAGTAAATTTCATAGAAATTATTGAGAAATTGTTTTGTTTTATGACATGCATTATTTTGATAATTATTTTGGATTTGGGCGAGCTAAAGGCCACCCTTATATTATGATTGGGCAAACTGGTACAGGGCGGGCGAGCCCTTGTATTTTTATGTTGGGCGAACAGGTATTGGCGGGCGAGCCAAGCCCTTTTATAATTTTTATAAACCCGTTTATAATTTTTAAGGGCGGGCGACACGTTTTGTTAAGAAAGCTGTGGGCGAGCCGAAATGGGCGAGCCAGTGTTCTTGTTTTAAATATAGAGGGTGGCGGGCGAACACTTGTTCACCCCATTTTCGAGTGACCATGGGCGAGCTGACCATGGCGGACAGATTTCAATGGTATTTTCTTAAGGAAAAATGAGCCATATATCTTTGAAAATAGAAAATATAAACACTTTTGGGCGAATTGACTAATGGGCGAGCTACTAAGGGCGAGCCAGTTTGCTTTCTGATTTTAAAAGCAAAGTTGGGCGGGCGTATACAAGTTCTCCGCGTTGGGCGAGCTGCCATGGGCGAGCAGATTTTAAAGGTTGAGATTTTGGAATATTTTCAAGTAGTTTTGTAAACAGAAAGCCTAAACCTTTTTGGGAATTAAATCATTTGAGTAAATGATAATGTGGGTGAGAAAATCCCTTAAAGGTTTTTCATGAGATATAAAAGTGATTTTGAGACTTTAGGCCCTGAGATTATGCAGTATGATTCATGTAGTTGCGTGACCCGCCTGGGGCAGTGGCTCGGATCAATGGACCTACGGGTGCACCTCAGGGCGTCACAGGGCTGATGGACCCGCCAAGTCATCAGCGGTCTCGAGGTCACTTGGCAAGTGGACCCGAGGACCACTTATAGATTATAGCCATAGATCTAAGATAGCCGTGAGGGGCGGTGGCCTACGGGTGCACCTCAAAAGCGGACTTGTGTTCCTGGGGGAACAATGATAGCATGATTTGTTTGTTGCCTAGTCTCAACTTGTGGATTTCTGTTTATTGAGAGGATTTATTTAATCCTATCTACTGTTTACTACATTTCAAAGTAAACTGTTTAACCAGTGGTTTGAATGGTGTATTGAGAGTGTTGCTTACTATATCCACTGTTTTCCTATGTGATATGATTTTAGGAAAAACAAATATTTGGTGGTATATAGTCTTTATTTTTATAAAGCAGCATATGTCTCCTTTACTGAGCATATGAATCGCTCACCCCTTTGTTTTAACTCCACAAATAAAAGACACGGAGTTAGAGAACTAGCTCTCAGATGGGTATAACTACGTTTAAAGCGCTGAGGCATGTTATGTTAAACGTGACAGGTACAGTCTCTTCTCTTTTACATTCCAGACATATGTATACAGTACTTCTTTATGAAAATAAAGGTTAATAGGGGATGCCAGATGTAAGGAATAATGAAAAAAAAAATTTCATATTCCGCATTTGATAAATAAATGTTATTATTTATCATTATCATTGTAGAATGTTATTGGCATCGCAGACAGCCCAACCGGTAAAGTTGTATGAAAATAGGTGAAAAATGTGGTAATGGGCTGTTACATAAGGACAAGAAGATTGAAAGTGATTAAATTGAATTATTTAGAGGTTTGAGTGATGGACAGATGTCGGGAATGGAGATAATGAGGTACCTTAAATTCCCTTACATCAGCAGTCCAAATACCTCGCTCACTTAAGGTCCTTAGGACATGATCTGGCTATAAATATGAGATGTTATCAATTGAAAACTTGCAGGTTTTATGCATTGCAGTTAAGACAGTATAATTCTACTCCTGCATTTATATTAGTATCTTACTGAGCCGTGGATTTGCTCACCCTTCTTCATTTCATCTCTTTTCAGACTATTTGAGTTAAATTCCGCCATGAGAGCTTTTGAGCGGGCCTCCGGATACGGTATCTAGGCTTGGTGCCTTTTGAGGTATACGCTCTTTATATAACGCTTGTTTATATGTAAGACTTTAATTAATGTACAGTACATATTTTGTTAAATAAGTCAGGATGTAACTTAGAACTATTTCCTTCCTAGTTTAAAATTTAAGTGAAACGACTATAGCTCACCTAGATAGCTGAGTAAGTACACTCACAAATTAATGTTTAAGTTATCAAGGCTAAAGTATAAAGAAAGGATCAGTGAAATTAGTTTAATGACTACACTGACACCGAATACAAACCGTAAAATGAAAAGAAAAAATTTAGTCCATAAATTTGTAAGAAGAAAAAGTATGAGTATTAAGTGAACGTCCCGGCCTTCGGGTCGTGACAGTAAGCCAACCATTGCTCCAAGTCCATGCTATTAAATTGAGTAAGTTCTAAGCCATGTAACCAACTCTTCCAAATTTATTAAGACGTGTGGTAGTCTCTTAATACATGCAAGATGTTCTCCAATGGTCCTCCACAATGTGCACAAACGATATCATGATGCAATTTCCTCAGATGGTAACTTTCCTTCGTGAGAAGTCTATTGTGCTCCACAAGCCGAAGAAAATGTCTAATACATGGTAATACATCAAGTCTCCAGAATTGTTTCCATGGAAAGTCAAAATTTACTTAGCCTAAGATTAAGCCATATGCTAAACTAATTGTGAACTCTCCTAAAGAAAATGTCGTCTAGTAAAATTTATCTGGTTCTAAGGAGAGAGATGGTAAAATTGATATCAACTAAGTAATATCACTAGGAAGCATAGTCAATCGCTCCGAATCCCATCCTCTATTAGATAGTACATAATCACTCACAATACAATTTCGATTAGCAGAAGGGATTGATCTAGGCCATACTTTAGCCAGTGATTGGGCAACTATCCAATGATCCATGCCAAAAGGATATGTTACGACCATCTCCAACGATCTTGGCAATACCATTAGCAATCACGTTTCTGCATGAAAAAATACTACCCCATGTGTGCGACGATGAAGAACGACATTTAACCTTTAAGAATGTTTCTTTTGGAAAGTACTTAGCTCTAAGGACCCTAGCCCAAACCTGCATCACCTGTTTCCAACTTCCAACCTAGTTTAGCTAGAAGCGTAGAATTCGTGTCCTTGGCTTTACGAAATCCTAGAGTACCTACACCTTTCGGTTGGCAAACTGTGTCCCATTTAACTAGTGGTATTCTTCTCTTGTTTTTTGTTGAACCCCACAAAAATTCTCTGTTCATTCTATCTATTTCTTTAGTAATTGAGGTAGGGAGATAGGTTGTCTATATTGTGTAAGAAGCAATTATGCTTAAGATTGGTTGAACCAAGGTTGCTTGACCTACTAATGAGAGTTGTTGAGCCTTCTAATTTGGGAGACGATTCTTCATTTTGTCCAATAGAGCTTGGAAATCAGCCTTTCTCACTTTTTATTAAGAATTAGGACCCCCAAGTATTTGCCAAAATTTGAATTGTCAGACATTCTAGTGCACATTTGGATACTAGCAACAATATTATAATGAATATTTCGGGAAGTAAAAATTTTTTATTTTCCAAAATTTACTTTTTGACCCGAAAAGTTACAAAATAAATTTAAGCAGTTCATTAGCACCTAGATTTGTTGGACCAATGGCTTACCAAATAGAAGCAAATCATCAGCGAAGAATATGTGAGATAACATAAGGCCACTTCTTGTTAAATAAATTGGTTTCCAATTTCCCTGATTCACATTAAGCTCAATTAAATCTATCAGTTTTTGTAAGCAAAGTACAAAAGATAGGGAGAAAGAGGGTCTCCTTGTCTTAATCCTCTAGAAGGCTTGAAGTTCTCAGTCAATTCCCCATTCCACAAAAAGTTATCTTTGTTGAAGTAACGCAAAACATGATAAGGTCAATAAGAGAGTGAGGAAGGCCAACATCAGACAGTATCCATTTCAAAAACTCCCAGTTAACCTGGTCATATGCTTTTTCAAGATCAATCTTCATTATCATCCCTCTATCCCTTCCTTTTTTCTTTGACAAAGAGTGAACCACTTCCTGAACCACCACTATGCTATCCGAGATACTTTGACTAGGAATGAAACTGCATTGAGTAGGTGTTATGATGTTCTCTAAATGTGGTCGAAGTTTGTGAACAATAATCTTTGAGATTAACTTCATATATAGATTTGTGAGAACTCATTAAATTGTACTGTACATGTACGAAATAATAAAAATATTTTGAATAAATAAATAAATAAAATTTTGACATTTTCTAAATATCGAAATTAAGATGGAATAGAATCAAAAATTTCGATATTGTACAAGAGAAAAAATTAGTTTTCTCATGGAGTGGTCAAAGTGGACCAAATAAGCCATAATTTGGCTTAAGAAGCAATTTAAAGAAACGAATTTTTGAATGGAAAATGGGCTAAACCAGAAAAATTACTATGCAATGGCAAAATGAGTAATTAAAGTGTCTCTAATGGGTAATTTGGACTTTAGATAAATGAAATCAGAATTTTATTAATTAAAATTAATATTTGGCCAATTAGAAAAAGCCAACAAGTACCCTTCATTTATTTCCTGCAGCTTGTTGCACCGCCTTACCATTTTTCTGGCTTCAACTCACGGTTCTACTTTCACCTCCACCGATTTCATGCTTTAGCTCTAAAATCACCATCCTCCCATCATTAAATTAGCTAAGATCTCTCTTAGAACCTTATCCTCATCTCCATGGCTGCTCATTTCTCAAAGAAATTCAGCCAAAAATCGCCTAAGAGGGGTTCCCCTGCAGCTGACCAGTGGTCTGAACCTGGTAAAGGAATTTCCAGCTAACGTTTCATGCATTAATCTTTGATTTATGGTGAAAACTTGCTATTACATGCGTGTATGGCGTAAATAGAAGAAGCAGAAAAATTTCTGCTGTGTAGGTGTATGTGGCGTGGCTGACTTGAATAAGAGATAAATATGGAAAGGAAATTATATAAATATATATATATATATATATGTAGGGTACATGCTATTGAATGATAATAATAATGTTAAGAAATAAAACATGGTATATTACAAGCATGAAGACCGAATAGAAAAAAAAAAGGGGGCTGACTAGAAAAAAAAAAAAGAAATCGAATGAAGTTAGACTGACGTGATTTTGTGGTCAGTTGATGCTGAAAATTTAAGAGTAAAATACTGTTTAAAAGACATGGAACAGAAAGTAAGAGCTGGAACCGAAAATGAAAATAGAAAGAGATGTAGGGTGTTGACAGAATGTGGTAAAGGACTGAAAATGAACAGAATAAGAGGGACTAAATTGGTGTAGTGATCGGCCTTGACAAAGAGTGGCAAGAAAGTCAATAAAAAAGGTTGATGAGGCATGAAATGAGAAAGAAAATGGCTGACTTTGGCAGGGAAAGAAAGATTAAATTTATGAGAAAATGACTAGGAAGCAAATGGTCAATAAAAAAAGCTAATGAAACGTGAAAGGAGAAAGGAAAAATTGGCTGAAAATAAGTGTGGTGTGTGACGTGAAACGAGAAACAAGAAAAGGTGGTGAGTGACGTGAAAAGGGGAAGAAATGAGAGCTGAAATGTGTGCTATGTAGTCAATAATAAAAGTCAATAAAAGGGGCTGAAATGAAGGCTGTTAGAGCAGAAAATAAAATTTATAAAAGAATGAGTATAGTCAATACATCTAGCAGTCGAATGGAGAAGAAATGAAAGAAATAAAAATATGCTATTTTATTTCTTAATTGATAGAAATATACAAGTAAAGGGCAGCTCATGCATTTATTATATTAACAAAAAATTTAAAACAATAAATTTATTTATTTAAAGGTCATTCAGCCATGATAAGACGAGGGAGGAAGAAGAGGATGAAAAATAGCCATTTTAGCTATAAGCATATACTTACGTCTACATGTTGATGTAGACAATAGCTTAAAATAAAATGAAATTTTAGCTAATGATTGCGATAAATTTAATTGCAGTCGGAAGCTCGGCGTTCGAGAGGAGCACGAGATAATGCGATCTCGATACTCAAGTAAAGGAGACATATGCAGCCTGTAGGGATATTCGGCACACATGTTTTATGAAGGAAACCGAAACAACACGCAGCGGAATTTAAATCATTCGGCCTCCACCAAGATCGATTCGGAGAGTTTCCTGATTAGGGTTTCGAGATTTTACCTGACGTTTTCTCTGAATTTTCTGTTGTTGGTCGAGTCACAAGTAGCAACTTTTCGTTCCTGCCTCTACGGTATCCACACGAACGGATCTCACGACTCTTGAACGTCTCACGATCAGAAGCCTTAAAGAGCTTTTTAATTCCTTATAACCGAATTGCTAGCTTCGATTAAAAGGAATGTTTTTTGTTTTCTGTTTTTAAAAGTGCGGCTATGTTTTTTGGAAAAACATCCTTTTTATAGGCGGTAAATTTTACCCTAAAATTTTACTGCCAAACAGAACTCTAATCCTACTTAGAATAGGATTAGATATATTCTTAATCCAATTCAGAATAGGATTAGATATATCCTTAATCCAATTCAGAATAGGATTAATTAAGCTCCTCATTGATCCGTTCTAAGTGTGCGACCCAATAGGTTCTCAAAACAATGGCAATGACAAAATTGTCACAGGCAATGAGCGGTATCTAGCAACACATCATTGCTACCCATGTAACGAGAATGTCTATGACTCGACATAACCTTACTCGTGATAGATGTTACCGTGTAGTTTAATCCCTTTATCCTATGATGTCTTGATTAGACACAAGTCATGGAATGTGTCACACTTGTATAGTCTAATCAGCGTTTCTTGATTCCTGAGTAGACTAATTAAACAAATAAAATCAATATCTCATATTGACTTATTCGAGCACGGCCATGCATTTCTTAGTCTCACTCTATCAAAGGGCCCAAGACATCACTCTTGTTATATAAGAGGGATAAATCCTATCTTGATCACTCAACATCCCTCTACATAGATCAAGGCATACCCAATTACTACCTTTATAGTCCATCCTGTTACGAATGACATCTAGCAGCATTAAAGTATGCAATTCTCTATGTTGGGATCTCTGATGATCTCAAGTCAAAGGATCACATACACCATCATCACTATGAGAATCGCTTATGACATTCATATAACAATCCATGTAGCGTTCTCATGGAGGGTCGATCCAGTACATAGTTCTCTAACATGTACCTATGTGATGACTTGATATCCTATATCCATGACAATGGTCATCAGTCAACCACATACTAGTCTTATCGTATCATTGTTATCCTTGTTCACAATAATACTTGACTAGGGATATTTTAAGAATAGTGTGTTATTACTATTCTAAGGACATTATTATATAAGATTATATTACGCAGTTATAAGACAAATATAATAATGAACTATGATAAATAAAATGTCATGATACATAAAAAAATGCCAAAGTCAATCATCTAATGAATGGTTCTAAGGGCATAATCCAACAATCTCCCACTTGCACTAAGACCATTCACTCATGTATCTAATACCTAGTGACCTAGTGTGACGATCATGTCTCTGCTGCATCAAAGGCTTCGTCAGTGGGTCGGCGATGTTATCGTCAGTTGGTACTTTGCATATCCTCACATCTCCTCTCTCGATGATATCTCGAATGAGATGGAAGCGCCGTAGTATATGTTTGGATCGTTGGTGAGATCTAGGTTCCTTAGCTTGTGCGATGGCTCCATTGTTGTCACAATAGAGCTCAATCGGATCTACAATGCTAGGAACAACTTCAAGCTCAGTAATGAACTTCCTGATCCAAACAGCCTCCTTAGCAGCTTCAGAGGCAGCTATATACTTAGCCTCTGTTGTAGAATCGGCCACTGTCGCCTGCTTTGAACTCTTCCAGCTCACAGCACCACCATTAAGGCAAAACACATAACCAGACTGCGATCTATAGTCATCTTTATCAGTTTGGAAGCTAGCATCAGTGTAACCTGTTACAATGAGCTCTTCCTCACCTCCATATATCAAGAATGTATCCTTAGTCTTTCTCAAGTACTTAAGAATATTCTTGACAGTGATCCAGTGACGTTCACCAGGATCAACTTGATATCTACTCGTCATGCTCAAGGCATACGAGACATCGGGACGTGTGCATAACATGGCATACATAATGGATCCAATAGCAGATGCATATGGAACTTTACTCATACGTTCTCTCTCTTCTTGTGTTGTAGGACACTGTTCTTTTGAGAGAGAAATGCCATGTGTCATAGGCAAGAATCCTTTCTTGGAATCCTGCATGCTAAACCTCTTTAGCACTTTATCTATGTATGCACTTTGACTTAGGCCAATTAATTTCCTTGATCTATCTCTATAGATCTTTATACCCAGTATATAGGAAGCTTCACCCAAGTCCTTCATTGAAAAGCAATTCCCTAACCAAGTCTTTACAGACTGAAGGGTAGGGATGTCATTCCCAATGAGTAGTATGTCATCTACATACAACACCAGGAAGACAATAGTGCTCCCACTGACCTTCTTGTAGACACAAGGTTCATCTTCATTCTTGATGAAACCAAACTCTTTGATTGCATCATCAAAACGAAGATTCCAACTTCGAGAAGCTTGCTTTAGTCCATAAATAGAACGTTGCAGCTTACAAACCTTTCCAGCATTTTTTGGATCAACAAAACCCTCAGGTTGTGTCATGTACACATCCTCGAGTAGCTTTCCATTAAGAAAAGCAGTCTTGACGTCCATTTGCCAGATTTCATGATCATGGTATGCAGCTATCGCAAGCAAGATCCTAATGGATTTGATCATCGCGACTGGTGAAAAAGTTTCATCATAGTAAATACCATGAATTTGTTTAAAACCTTTAGCAACCAATCGCCCTTTATAGGTATGAACATTTCCTTCCATGTCGGTTTTCTTCTTAAAAACCCATTTACACCCTATAGGTTTTACCCTTTCGGGTAAGTCAACCAAGGTCCAAACTTGGTTGGCATACATGGATTCCATCTCAGATCTCATGGCTTCAAGCCATTTCTCAGAGTCTGGCCCTGTAATAGCCTCTTGATAGGTAGTAGGCTCATCTTGGTCCATGAGCAATACATCACCGTTCTGAGTCATTAGAAATCCATATTTCTGTGGCTCACGATGTGTTCTAACTGATCTACGCAAGGCTTGTGTCTCTTGAGCAGGCGGTTGCTCCACAACAGCTTGTGGTTCTGGTTCCACAACAACTTGTGGTGCTTGCTCAGGCTCCATCTCAACATCGGGTGCGCTATCTTGTAGCTCTTGAATTTCTTCAAGTTCTACTTTTCTCCCACTAGTTCTTCTAGAAATGAATTCTCTTTCTAGAAAGACACCTGTTCTAGCTACAAACACTTTGCGCTCAGTGGGATTGTAAAATTAATATCCTTTAGTTTGTTTAGGATATCCCACAAAATAGCACTTATCAGATTTAGGTGCAAGTTTGTTAGAGACTTGACGTCTTACATAAGCCTCACAACCCCAAATCTTCATAAAAGACATACTGGGACGTTTACCAGTCCATATCTCATATGGTGTCTTTGGAACCGATTTAGATGGAACACGGTTCAGTGTAAAAGCAGCTGTTTCTAATGCATGTCCCCAAAAGGATTCTGGAAGATCTGTATGACTCATCATTGATCGAACCATATCTAATAAAGTTCGGTTTCTCCTTTCAGATACACCATTCCATTGTGGTGTATTTGGAGGAGTGAGTTGTGAGACAATCCCACACTCTTTAAGATAGTCAAGCAATTCTTGGCTTAAGTATTCACCACCTCGATCTGATCGAAGTGCCTTAATGCTCTTGCCAAGTTGGTTTTGTACTTCATTCTTGAATTCTTTGAACTTTTCAAAAGATTCTGACTTGTGTTTCATAAGAAACACATAGCCATATCTACTGAAATCATCAGTAAATGTAATAAAGTACATAAACCCACCTCTGGCCTGTGTGTTTAAAGGTCCACATACATCTGTATGTACTAAGCCCAATAAATCACTTGCCCTTTCACTATGTCCTTTGAAAGGGGCTTTAGTCATCTTACCCATCAAACAAGATTCACATGTCTCATACGATTCAAAATCAAGTGAGTCCAAAAGTCCATCTTTATGGAGTTTGGAAATGCGATTCTCATTTATGTGTCCTAAGCGACAATGCCAGAGATATGTTGGATTTTGATCATTAGATTTAATCCTTTTAGCATTTATGTTATAAATAGGCATATCAAGATTTAGAATGTAAAGACCATTAATTAGTTGTGCACTACCATAAAAGATATCATTTAAATAAATGGAGCAACAGTTGTCCTTTATTATAAATGAAAAACCCTTCTTGTCCAAACAAGAAATAGAAATAATGTTTTTAGTGATGGAAGGCACATAATAACAATCATCTAATTCTAAAACAAGCCCTGTGGGCAATGTCAAAATATAAGTTCCTACAGCTAATGCAGCAACCCTTGCTCCATTTCCCACTCGTAGGTCGACCTCGCCCTTAGTCAATGATCTACTCCTTTTGAATTCCTGCACATTTACACAAATGTGAGAACCACATCCAGTATCTAATACCCATGATGAAGAAGTAGATAGATTAACTTCTATAACATAAATACCTGAAGTGGAAGTCTCACTTCCTCTCTTCTTCTTTAGTTCTTCCAAGTATTTGTTGCAATTCCTCTTCCAATGTCCGGTCTCACCGCAATGGAAGCATTTCCCTTCTTTGGCAACCCCACCTTTAGGCTTCAGTGTAGTATCATTGGGCTTGAACTTGCCATTGGCTTTATTACCTTTTTTCTTGCCCTTTGCATTAGCCTTGCCCTTAGCTTTCTTAACTATTAAGACATCTTTGGGCTTGGCCTTTTTCATGTTGGATTCAGCTGTTTTCAACATGCTAAGTAATTGTGGCAGAGTCTTGTCAATTTCATTCATGTTGTAATTAACAACAAACTGACTGTAGCTGTCTGGCAACGATTGCAGAATCACATCAGTGGCCAACTCTTGGCCCAAAGGAAATCCCAATCTTTCAAGGTTTTCAGTGTACCCAATCATCTTGAGCACATGAGTACCAACGGGAGTCCCCTCTGCCATCCTACACTGAAACAATGCCTTAGAGACATTGTACTTTTCTTTGCCTAGCTTCCTCTTCATAGAGTTGCTTGAGATGCTCGATCATATCGAACGCATCCATTTCCTCATGTTGCTTTTGAAGCTCAGGATTCATGGAGGCAAGCATAAGGCAACTAACATCCAATGCATCATCTTGATGCTTCTTATAAGCATCTCTTTCTGCCCTTGGAGCATTAGAGGGTGGTTCCTCAGGTAAGGGAATTTCAAGGACATACAACTTCTTTTCATGCTTGAGGACTATCCTCAGGTTCCTGTACCAATCCAGGAAGTTTGTCCCATTCAACTTGTCCTTCTCAAGGACAGATCGCAGTGAAAGTGTGTTATTTGTGTTTGATGCCATGGTAATCTACAACAAAAATATGCAAAATATAAGTATCATGAATGCATTCATTTAATTAAATATTTATTAAATGATGCTCCCACTATTTTTATCGAATCAACAACCCTCATTATTAATTCGGAAAAATTATCACATAATTTCTCTAGTGGGCCAAGATCCATATTTCACCTTATCTAGAGTTAGCTTTGGCTAATCGCCCAAGATTTGGCTATTTAGGTAGGCAACACTTACCAATTACATCTCATGTAACTCTTGGATAGTTGGGTGAACAACACTTGTTCTAATTCATCTCATGAATGGAAGCCCAACTTTATGCCTCTAAATTCCCAATCCTATTGATGAAATTTAGTTAAGTCAACCCAATTTATAGCCTTTGGATATCACTATTATCCCATCGCGTCTTACTAAGATAGATATGATATTTTGCTTTGGCAAACATAACAAAATCGATTCTAGTCTTGACGAGTGCTATTCATTGGTAGGCATCTATTATTGACTTAATTTAATTTGAGGGATTTTCTTAGTTTATTGAATAAGATCTCACCAATTTTACTTTTTTTTTTTTTTTAAAAAAATTATCATATGATTTTCATATCATAAACGTACAAAATAAACCATGCATCTCATGCAATTAAGCAATAAAATAAACGTGACATAGTTATAGCCCAAACTAAATGGATTTCCCAAGCCAATGAGAAACCCTAAGGGTTAACCTAAGGGTAATAGCATCTTCTCCAAGTGCCTCTTTGGTCATCCTTTGCATGGTTGTCAGCTCCAATTACATAGTTTAAGAGAAACCTCGAGTTACATTCGAGGGGAGTAAGATGAGAAAAGAATGTACAACAAGAATTTCAAGAACAAGGCACGACACGCAGGTCGTATTTATTAAAATTTACAACCACGAAAATACAATCATATTGGGCTAGGGCTATAACTATGCACCATGCTCAAACAACAACCACCGTGTTATACAAACAAGTGTAATGCAATTTTTAATTTTTAGTTTTATTAATGAGGCACATTTGAAACGAATTATAACCCTGACTGCGGGGTTCCCAGGGGCGGCCAACGCCCCTTATCCGGAAGTGTCCTAATCTTATTAGGATGTTCCAGCCAGTATCTCATACTGACTATAATTTTAGTCGCATTAGAACTCTTATCTAAAAGTGTTTCAATCTTTATACACTTTCGACATTATTCTGTTTCTTCCATAACGTTTATTTTATTGCTTAATTGCATGAGATGCATGGTTTATTTTGTACGTTTATGATATGAAAATCATATGATAATTTTTAAAAAAAAAAAAAGTAAAATTGGTGAGATCTTATTCAATAAACTAAGAAAATCCCTCAAATTAAATTAAGTCAATAATAGATGCCTACCAATGAATAGCACTCGTCAAGACTAGAATCGATTTTGTTATGTTTGCCAAAGCAAAATATCATATCTATCTTAGTAAGACGCGATGGGATAATAGTGATATCCAAAGGCTATAAATTGGGTTGACTTAACTAAATTTCATGATACATAAAAAAATGCCAAAGTCAATCATCTAATGAATGGTTCTAAGGGCATAATCCAACATTTTAAATATGCATTTAAATTTTTATAAATGCTATTGAGGATGATTGGTTGGAAATTTGTGGTGACTTACCGGTTAAAATTATAAAATGCATTTTCCGTGCAGGAGGTTAGACAATCAGCTGTCGTTATACTGTCGAAAAATTCTCGAAAATTACCGAAAATCATAATAAATGATTTTATGTCACGAGAAATGATTTTCAGCCACGAAAATCGAGAAAGTGAATATTTTCATAAAAACATGAATAAAATAAAACTGATTTTAAAATATTCGTGTTTTCGAGAATGGTGATAATGAAATCACCGAAAATTCTCTTGATATGTAAATTACACGTAATACGAGATGGAAAATGAAAAGAAATAAAGTGAATATTTATATATATATTTCTTAAATATTCACTAAATGGTTTTATAACCTTTATGGTTTTAAATTATGAAATTATATATTTTTATAAATTCCATAAAGGTTTATTGATGATGAAAAATACTGTTTTGAGACTAGTTGGCAACCTTATCATGCTGATATGTGATATGTGACATGTGATATGTGATATGTGATACATAGTCACGGTCGACACCTGATCAGTGATCCGCCGAGGACAATTATAGACTATGGCCATAGATCTGACATGATTATTTTATACCTTTCGGGGTCTATAGCATGATATGAGTAACGACCCAGTGGACGGGCTAGGCATGTCTCAGTCTCCATATATGAAAAATGTTTTATATGATATGTTATACGTTAAATGTAAACGTTTTACATGATATGTGATAAGTTAAATGAAAGTGATTTACAACATTTTACATAATGCTTATTTCGATACTGATTTTAGTACTACGAGATGATTTTCATATGACATGTGATATGAACATGTAATATGTTTTCAAAAGGAAAAAGAGTTTATAAGTCTAATATTCTTACTATGATTTTAAATTGAATATTAGACTATATGTGACATGAATATATGATATGTTTTCCAAAAAGGAAAGAGGAGGAAAATAAATCTAATATTCTTATTATAATTTCTTAAATTGAATATTAGATTTAAATGATGTATATTTTATATGAAAAAGATTTAATAGCTTATTTTGCTATTTAAAGTACTGTACCAATTATGCTTTGTACAGTAAAACATGAAAAGATTTCAAATGAAAATGACATGAAATGAAAGGAAAAAGGATTTAAATTTCAAAAGAAATTTATTACTCTCTACAGTTGCTTTTAGGTTCCGGGATAAGACAGGTATTTCAAAATACCTGCCTTACTTCGTCCGGATCCCTAGCCGACTGTAGTATCCTTCCTACATGTGAGCCTATAGCCCTTATAGGAAAATGAAAAAGTATTTTCAGCATATAGATAGCTGAATATCAAGTGTTGCATATAACTCTCTTACTGAGCCGTGGTTTGCTCACCCCTTAATTTTAACATTTCAGATTTTTGAGGACTGAGAGTCTGACATCTAAAGGATTTAGGCTGTGCATTTGGGGACGATGTGACAACTTGATTTATTACATAAGGTACGATCATTTATTTTTTGTATTTAGACTTATTTGCAATACTACTTCCTTATGAATTAAGATAGGGGATGTAATTCATATTATAATTTTATATGAAATTGTTTATATGTAAAGAAAAGTAAAGTATCGCAGACAGCCCAACCAAATAAGATACATAGAAAAAGGTGAAAAATAGGGTCACGGGCTGTGACAAGATTGCACAGAGTGATGGGTGTGAATAGAGAGACCAACTCAAGTTGTTCCACTTTTGGTATTAAGACTACTAACACCTTACTCCATTCAATGTCAAAACAACCATTTTGGAATGCTTGCTTAGTAGAGCTATAGACAGATTCTTTGATCATTGACCAATTTGATTTGTAGAAGCCCGCATCGTAACCATCTAGGCCTAAGGCTTTGAAAGGTGCCATGAAACATAAAGCTCTATATATTTCCTCATCATTAGGGACCTCACATAACAACTCAGCTTGTTGAAGAACCAAGGAAAAGCAAGATTTGGGGCATCCAACCAGATTAATATTTAAGCAATTAACAGTATAATGTTTGTGATAAAAGGAACATACCATCCCTTTTATCTCCTCTTGGCCCGTACACCATTAGTGTAAGATCCGATTTTTCTGTATTGTACATGTATGGACATGTAAATTTTAATTAAGGAATAAATTATTTTTTACATTTTTACAAATATTAAATTAAAAGTTACTTGGACCCCACTTAGATTTCGGTGTTCAGATGATGATATGAGTGAGAAGGTATATTTTTCGAGGTTGAATTAAGGATTGGAAATTGTAAAGATAAAAATATCAGGAGACTTGAACGACTCATCGGTAGTGTTTCGATGATAAAATTTTATCGGAGTATCCAAATGGTAAACCGTAAACTTCTTTGGAAAGTTAACTTAATTATCTTTCTAAACATATAAGCCTCATATTCTAGTTCCTCATGGATCAATACCAGAAATTTTATAAACTTACTCCATGAGCAGTAGATTCTACCAACCGACTCAACCGACCTATCTGTAAAGATTCGCCCATAGCGGTTGGTAGGAAATTCTGATTAAAGTGAATGAAAATCCATTAGAAAGCTAACTTAAATCCCGTTTTATCAATGTAAGGCTTGTATTTTAATTCATTATATATTAACCACTAGAAATTTCTACATTCATGTCACATGTATGGAGTTCAGCATTGAGCAATCAGTAAAGAGTCAGACATAAGTTTTGATAAGGAACTCTGATTGAGGTGATTCAAATTGCATTGAATAGTTAACTCGAAGACCTTTTCGGTCATGTATGGATCATATTTGTATACATTGTGGATTGATCTTGGTGAATTTTTAAAGTTAGTTATAAGTGCAGTAAAATAATCAAAAAAATGAAACTAAAAATTTGAAGATGATGTGTATATATATATGTATATAAAATATAGTATATGTTAAAGATATGTTTATACATATAAAATTGTAAATATATAATTATAGTATATTTATAAAAAAAATAAAGGAAGAAAACGCAACAAGCTTCACGTGGAAGCTTGCTGCTGAATGGAGGTCTGTATAACAGACCAAATGAAGACAGAAAAATAAATAAAAAGAAGAGAAAGTGGGGAATTAAATGAGGAACTACGTGCTGTAATTTTATTGGATGAATATTAATAAAAGAGGACTAAAAGTCAGCCAGTTCAGCCATTTTCTCCGGCAAACCGACTTAATCTCCCGTCTTTCTGCTGCTCACGATTCTACTCCATTTCTTTGCAATTCCTCTCGTTTCTTCTACGCCAAGTCCTCTCTACATTGTAGAACCTCACCAAATCAACACCAAATCACTAAGCCTTTGGAATAAAAATTATTCCTTACTATATGAGCTTCTTAAACCTGGATTTAGTGGCTGAAATTTTAGCAATTGGAAGCTAGAAAAATCACACTGACAGTGGCGGTTCAAGGTAAGAAATTATGGGTTGATGTTTTCTTTAGTTTTAGTTAGGCTTTTGAATGGTATTATGCATGGGAAGTATATTGGAAAACTTAAATTGAAATAAAATTATGTTGTGGCAATAAAATGATGTTCGGTTGGAAGAAATAAATGGAGAAATTTTAGGTATTTTAATGTTGTTGGGAAGGAATTTGAAGAACATGAAAAATGGAAATGGCATAAAACCTGAAATTTGTGATGAAGTGTAGAATTTTGATCGGTGATAAAACACATAATTGACCGGAAGGAAGTGCTGTTCGGGAACAGGGCAGTCACGTTGTGGAGTGATTTTGTTGAGATCAACATGTTGGATAAAACTCTTAAATGTTGTAAAGATTGAA
This sequence comes from Heritiera littoralis, assembly GCA_031772115.1. Taxonomy (NCBI): domain Eukaryota; kingdom Viridiplantae; phylum Streptophyta; class Magnoliopsida; order Malvales; family Malvaceae; genus Heritiera; species Heritiera littoralis. The sequence continues at coordinate 3,835,844 of JAPDPK010000009.1, read as the reverse complement.
GTGAACATAAGAGGAGGAACCATGAAGGTAAGCTGAATTTCAGCTTACAGAAATGAAGCAGAAATTGATGGTGGCGTGAATGATAAATAATTTTTGTTGTAGTATAGTTTCACGTGGATGATGGTGCTGTTGTGAAATTTTAATGTTTGATGAAAATATAAAAAGATGTGAGAGTAATTATAAGACAATAAGAGAGAAAAGAAAAGAAAATAAAATTTGCTTATGAAAGGAGCATTCAGCCAAGCATGATTTCTCATGCATTTAGTGTGCTTCATGTATAAAATGGATGCCAATTGGATGGTTAAACATAGTAGAATAAGGATATGCCATTATATTGTTGAAAATTATTAAAGTATGGAAGATAGCAATTCAATCAACATAAAGAGCACAGTATGTATGGTTGATTTTAATAATTTAAAGACATATTTAGACTATAGAAATTACAAAAAGTGTCGATATACTCGGATTTAAAATCTAACACAAAACAAAAAAGTTATGTTATACTATCGATAGAATTTTTACTGCAAAAATAATTGCAGTGTACAATATGCTGCATATAGATAGGAACAATAGCTCAAAAATAAGTATTTAAATGAGCTAATGATTGTAAATGGAATTATCTGCAGCTCGGAAGAATCGGATTACGAGTGGCGCATTCGAAAAGAGTCGAAATACGCTACGCAGGTAAGGGAGACATATGCAGCCTGTAAGGATATTCGGCACACATGTTTTAATTATGCATTTAATTTTATAAATGTTGTTGATAATGATTGGTTAGAAAATTGTGGTGATTTACCGGTAGAAATTATAAATTGTATTTCCGTGCAGAAGGCTAGCCAATCGGCTGCCGTTATATTGCCGAAAATTTCTAGAAAATTATCGAAAATCATAATAAATGATTTTATTTCATGAGAAACGATTTCCAACCACGAAAATCGAGAAATTAATTATTTTTCATAAAACATGAATATACTGAATTTTAATTTTAAAATATTCATGTTTTCAAATTTGGTGATAATGAGATCACTGAAAATTTTCTCGATATATGAACTATATGTGACATGAAAAGGAAGATGAAAAGAAATAAAGTGAATATTTTTATAAATATTTCTTAAATATTCACTAAATGGTTTTATAACCTTTATGGTTTTAAATTATGAAATTATATATTTTTATAAATTCTATAAAAGTTTACTGATGATGAAAAATACTGTTTTGAGACTAGTTGGCAACCTTATTATGCTGATATGTGATTTGTGATATGTGACATGTGATATGTGATATGTAATCCCGGCCGACACTTGATCAGTGATCCACCGAGGACAATTATAGACTATGGCCATAGATCTGACATGATTATTTTATACCCTTCGGGGTCTATAGCATGATATGAGTGATGATTGCCTCAGTCTCCATATATAAAAATGTTTTATATGATTTGTGATACATGAAATGTAAATGTTTTACATGATATATGACAAGTTAAATGAAAGAGATTTACAACATTTTACATAATGCTTATTACGGTTCTGATTTTAGTACTACGAGATGATTTTCATATAATATGTGATATGAACACGTAATATGTTTTAAAAAGGGAAAAGAGTTTATAAATCTAATATTCTTATTTTAGTTTTTAAATTGGATATTAGATTTAAATGATGTATAATTTATATGAAAAGGATTTAATAGCTTATTTTGCTATTTAATGTACTGTACCAATTATGCTTTGTACAGTAAAACATGAAAAGATTTCAAATGAAAATGACATGAAATGAAAGGAAAAAGGATTTAAATTTCAAAAGAAATTTATTACTCTCTACAGTTGCTTCTAGGTTCCGGGACAAGACAAGTATTTCAAAATACTTACCTTACTCCATCCGGATCCTTAGCCGACTGTAGTATCCTTCCTACATGCGAGCCTAGAGCCCTTATAGGAAAACGAAAAAGTTTTCAGCATATAGATAGCTGAATATCAAGTGTTGCATATAACTCTCTTACTGAGCCGTGGTTTGCTCACCCCTTAATTTTAACATTTCAGATTTTTAAGGACTAAGAGATCTGACATACGAGCATCTTGGCTGCGCATTTGGGAACGATGCAACATCTTGATTTATTACATAAGATCCGATCATTTATTTTCTGTATTTAGACTTATTTGCAATACTACTTCCTTATGAATTAAGATAGGGGATGTAATTCATATTATAATTTTATATGAAATTGTTTATATGTAAATGAAAAGTAAAGCATTGACAGACAGCCTAACCATATAAGATGTATAGAAAAAGATGAAAAATAAGGTCACGGGCTGTGACAGATTTAATGGTATCAGAGCGGGGTTGGCCTGATGTCTGTCAATACTTTTGGAAGGAAAATGTGTCGAAAAAGATTAATATCCCCTGTAGTACTGTGATAACCGTAAATTTTTCATTTATTGGAAATTAGAAATATTGAAAATAAATATTGGAGAACTTAAATAAGGGGAAATAAATAAAATTTGCGAGAACGGAATATTGGTGAAAATCCCGAGAATTAAGGAAGTGAAAGAATCGAAAAATTGTTGTAAAGGAAATTAAAGTGGAAGTGAAAATAAAAATAATAGAGAGAGGAAAAGAATTAAATTGGATAAATTAAAATCCAAATTAAATAAGGAAAACGAGAAATGAAAATAAAATATGTTTATATAATTTCAAATTTTATATAAGTGTATTTTATACAAATACGTATGTATTTAAAATACTATATGGTATATTTTAATATACGTTGGTGTATATATATATAAACTATTTCATGAATTTAATTAATACATATATATATATATAAACATAATATTTTATGTATATATAAATATATATATATACATACATATATAGAAAATGTAAATGTTATTTTATATTAAAGTTTATAGGTATATATATATATATTCTATTATAACATTTATATAATTCTATATATAAATGTTATTTATTCTAAAGTATATAAATATATATATATATACTAGACATGTATTTTGTAATGTACAAGATATATTTTATATATAATAAATATTGTATAACATTATGTATGAAATAATGTATGTATAACATATAATATATATTATATGTATAAAATATATGGTATAATGTATAGTATATTGTATACTAAAAATGGAAAGAAGACATAAACCAAAAAAGGAAACTAAAACAGAAAAAGGAAAGGGAGAATCGGGACAGAGCCCGACCCTCCCAGCCAGACCGCCGGTGGCGGAGCTGCCACCGCCGGCGAGGGGAAAAGGAAGGGATGACATCGCCGGCGAGAGGGGAAGCGAACGGCTGCAGCCCGAGGCGGAAAGAGAAGAAAACGACGCGAAACGAAGGGGGGAAAAACCGAAAGGAAAAAAGAGAAGGGAGATCGGCGGTGCCGGCCGATCCGGGCACCGCCACCGCCAACAACGCCACCGGCAAGGACCAACAAAGGTGAAGGAGACCACCGGCGGTGAAGGAAACGGCGGAGGAAGGAAGAAACGGAGGAGAAAGAGGCCGAAACCCACGGACTCAGATCCGGCGCCGTCGCCGGTGATGGGGTGAAACGGAGGCCAGATCCGGCATCCTCGCAACGTCGGCCAACTGTGGGAGGCGTGAACCGGCGGAAAGGAGGATCGCCGGCGGTCGAACCGGCCGAACCGGCGGGATGAGGCACAAACCGGTCTGAACCGGTCCGGCCAGAGAAAGGAGAAAAAGAAAAAGAAAAGAAAAAGGAAAAAGAAAAAAAAAAAAAGAAAAAGAAAAAGAAAAGAAAGAAAGAAAAGAAAAAGAGGAAAAAGGAAGAAAAAGAGGAAAAAGGAGAATTTTGGGAATTCGGAAAATTCCCGAAAATTCGACAACCCGGGATTTTACAAATTCGGTAAGAAATTTCCGAGAATTTAATTTCAGAAAAAAAAATTAAATAAATTATGAAAAAATTCTAAAAATTAGAATTTTAATTCCAGAAATTATTTTCAGCAATCGAGATAAGGAATCGGGAGAAATGGAGTGCGGGCGCGATCGATAAGCGGAATTCGCCGACCCGGAAAAAGGTAAGGGATGCATGTGCAGCACTGTAAGGATACTCAGTCTGCATAATTTAATTTGAAATATTTTATGCAATTATTTTATGAAAATTATTATGATGCATGATTTGCTGAAAATAATTTGGGAAGAAGTACTGGCTGAAAGATTTTAAACTGTATTTTCCGTGCAGGAGGTTAGTGAATCGGCAGCCGTTATGCTGCCGAAAATTTTAGAAAAACTTTATAAAATCATATTAAATGATTTATTTCCGAATTTCGATAGTAAATCGCTAGACATGAGGAAATTTCTAAATTTCATAAAATATGAATATAATGAGATGGAACTTTAGAGTATTCATTGTATTCGAGAATGGTGATAATGAAATCACCGAAAATTCTCGAAATAGATAAATTACACGAATTACGAGACTAAAGATGAAGTGAAACATAGTGAATATTTTTATGGATATTTTTATCAATATTCACTAAAGGATTATAACCCTTATGGTTTTAAATCATGGAATTATATAATTGTATAAATTCCATAAGGTGTATTTTCCGATGAAAAATACGGTTTTGAGACTGGTTGGTATTCTTATCATGCTGATACATGATATGTGACATGTTTAGTCCCGGTCGACACCTGATCCGTGATCCACCGAGGACAATATAGATTATGGTCATAGATTTGACCGGTTTAGTCCTTTACCCTCCAGGGTTTATAGTACGACAAGATTAACGTCTATATTAAAATCCATAAATGATAGGTGACATGTTAAAAAGGGAAATATTTTACATGACATGGAATATGTCAAACGGAACAGGCCATACCGAGCAGAGACTCGATGATTGAACCGTGGGAGCCACCTCTAGAGTCCTTCGGGAACTAAGTGCTACACGTGTTCCGATATTTCAGTACAGGCCATACCGAGCAGAGACTCGATGATTGAACAGTGGGAGCCACCTCTAGAGTCCTTCGGGAACTAAGTGCTACACGTGTTCCGATATTTCAGTACAGGCCATACCGAGCAGAGACTCGATGATTGAACAGTGGGAGCCACCTCTAGAGTCCTTCGGGAACTAAGTGCTACACGTGTTCCGATATTTCAGTACATGCCATACCGAGCAGAGACTCGATGATTGAACCGTGGGAGCCACCTCTAGAGTCCTTCGGGAACTAAGTGCTACACGTGTTCCGATATTTCAGTACAGGCCATACCGAGCAGAGACTCGATGATTGAACCGTGGGAGCCACCTCTAGAGTCCTTCGGGAACTAAGTGCTACACGTGTTCCGATGTTTCAGTACAGGCCATACCGAGCAGAGACTCGATGATTGAACCGTGGGAGCCACCTCTAGAGTCCTTCGGGAACTAAGTGCTACACGTGTTCCGATGTTAGTATGAGAAATCGTAGGATATTATGACGATAAGTAAGTGAGTGTGATTCGTGAATTCGACAAATGTCCAAGAATGAAATAGATTTTAATAGCTTATTCTGCTTTTAAAGGACGGAACTAATTAAGAGAGTACATTAAAACATGAAATAAGTTTTAAAGAAATAAGATGATGATTTAACTAATATTCTTTTCCAGGAATATACGGATATTAATTATTCTATTTAAAGGCTTTATTTCGTAGAAGCATTATTTTGAAAGGAATATGAAAAAGGTTATGAAAGATTAAAAAGGAAAAGGATTTATTAATTCAAAACAAAAAGAAAAAAATTTTTCTCTACAGTTGCTTCTAGGTTCCGTAACAAGTATGGTATTCTAAAATACCTACCTTACTCCATTCGGATCCCTAGCCGACTGTAGTATCTTTCCTACATGCGAGCCTAGAGCCCATAGGAAAAATGAAAAAGATTTTCAGCATATAGGAAGCTGAGTATCAAGTGAGGCATATAATTCTCTTACTGAGCCGTGGTTTTGCTCACCCCTTAATTTTCAACATCTCAGGTTTTGACGAATGTGAGATCAGTGGATTGTGGATCCTGGCTGTACACGAAGAACAATGTGTCAGACCGACTGATTATTTGAGGTATGATTATTTATTCTCTGTATTTAGACACGTCAACAGTACTACTTATCTGCTTTGTTACGATAGGGGATGCATATAATAAAAACAATATTATGTAAAATTGTTTAACAGTTAGTACAAGTGAAGTATCGCAGACAGCCCAACCGGTTAAGTCGTGTATAAGAAGATGAAAAATGTGGTCACGGGTCGTGACAAGTACTGTATAGTATGAATTCATAAAGGAAATAAATGGTTGTAAATTGAATTAAATGTTTTGAAAGGAGTGAGAAATTAAGAATTAAGGATGTTAAAGAAGGGAAAATGGCTCTAAAATTTTCTTGAAATAGGTGATCTTATATCTTAAATGAAGGTCGGTTCGGTATGGAACAGAAAGGACTCGGTGAGGGCCCTACCAATGTTTTTTCTATCCGGATCGAATTGAGACCTTACAATGATGATATAGGAGTGGAATGAGATATCATCAGTAAATAGATCTCAAGATCACCCACCTGTTGAATGTATTTTGAAGAAAGAGAAAATTAATGGAAAAATGACGAAACTACCCTTACCTTGAAATTTTCTTCTGAGGTATAGAAGACCAACATAAGTTAGAATTTGCTGATTTGACAATGTAATTGATGGTGTATGAATGGATTATATGCCAAAAATGATCCATTTATTAACACCATCAAGATTTCTCTGTCTAAATTGAACAAGATCTTATAAAATGCTGATATTAGTGTGAGAAGAGATACTATCAGCATATAGATATTGAGATCATCGGTTTAAATTATATTGAAGAGAGAGAAATAAATTTAGAAATTGACGAATATGTCCTTACATTGAAACAACCCCTGAATAACAGTAAACGGATTGGATATTAAACTAAGTGAAAGTGATAGAGAAGAGGATTGTGTAAAGAATTTTTCTTGTAATATTGTGATGGAGAAATTCTTGTATAACAATCCCTATTTTCGACCCCACCTATGTTTAGATGATAAGTGCGACCTAATTATGTGTACCTAATGGGAGGTCACAAGATTATTGGCCCTGCTATGCATTCCTTAAGGCCTAATTTAGATGTGAATGAATGAGGTATTTGGTTAAGGAGTGTTTGATGATATTGTTGGATTATGCCCTTAGAACCATTCATTAGATGATTGACTTTGGCATTATTTATGTATTATGACATTTTATTTATTATAGTTCATTATTATATTTGTTTTATAACTGCGTAATGTAATCTTATATGATAATGTCCTTAGAATAGTAATAACACACTATTCTTAAAATATCCCTAGTCAAGTATTATTGTGAACAAGGATAACAATGATACGATAAGACTAGTATGTGGTTGACTGATGACCATTGTCATGGATATAGGATATCAAGTCATCACATAGGTACATGTTAGAGAACTATGTACTGGATCGACCCTCCATGAGAACGCTACATGGATTGTTATATGAGTGTCATAAGCGATTCTCATAGTGATGATGGTGTATGTGATCCTTTGACTTGAGATCATCAGAGATCCCAACATAGAGAATTGCATACTTTAATGCTGCTAGATGTCATTCGTAACAGGATGGACTATAAAGGTAGTAATTGGGTATGCCTCGATCTGTGTAGAGGGATGTTGAGTGATCAATATAGGATTTATCCCTCTTATATAACAAGAGTGATGTCTTGGGCCCTTTGATAGAGTGAGACTAAAATGCATGGCCGTGCTCAAATAAGTCAATATGAGATATTGATTTTATTTGTTTAATTAGTCTACTCAGGAATCAAGAAACGCTGATTAGACTATACAAGTGTGACACATTCCATGACTTGTGTCTAATCAAGACATAAAAGGATAAAGGGATTAGACTACACAGTAACATCTATCACGAGTAAGGTTATGTCGAGTCATTGACATTCTCGTTACATGGGTAGCAATGATGTGTTGCTAGATACCGCTCATTGCCTGTGACAATTTTGTCATTGCCATTGTTTTGAGAACCTATTGGGTCGCACACTTAGAACGGATCAATGAGGAGCTTAATTAATCCTATTCTGAATTGGATTAAGGATATAACTAATCCTTTTCTGAATTGGATTAGGGATATAACTAATCCTATTCTAAGTAGGATTAGAGTTCTGTTTGGCAGTAAATTTTAGGGTAAAATTTACTGCCTATAAAAAGGATGTTTTTCTAAAACATAGCCACACTTTTTAAAAACAGAAAACAAAAAAAGGTATTCTTTAATCGAAGCTAGCAGTTCGGTTAAAAGAATCAAAAACGCTCCTTAAGGCTTCTGATCGTGAGACGTTCAAGAGTCGTGAGATCCGTTCGTGTGGATACCATAGAGGCAGGAACGAAAAGTTGCTGCTTGGGATTCGACCAAAGACAGAAAAGCAGAGAAAACGTTAGGTAAAATCTCGAAACCCTAATCAGGCAACCCTCCGAATCGATCCTGGTGGAGGCCGAATGATTTAAATTCCGCTGCATGTTTGTTTCGGTCTCCTTCAGATATGAAACGTGATATATCTACTGAATATGATTGAGAATGTGATTGGGGTATTCGATGATTCAATATCAGCATTGCTGATTCTAATTCTACACATTTCTTTTGTCTTTGGAGTGTGTACTAAATAGATGCTTGTAGAACCAGAGAATTTTGGGACATACCTCACAAGATGATATACTGTTCTGCATGTCACCAATTTCTGAAAAAGGGTGTATAGAAACTGTGAAGCGATTGTAAAAGAGAAAGAAAACGATAGCTAACCTAAGTTTATCGAACATATATGATTTCGGTGTAATTCCAAAAATGGATAGGTTAGCTATAGATTATGTTAAACTAAATTGTTATACTAAGTTTATCACCTTCTCTTACTTTGAATGTAATATTGTGGAACTATTAGATAAATGAATGAATCAGAGAAGGAGGTGTGTTAAAATTGTTTAAGAGTTACGTGCGTGTGTTGTAAGAAATATTAATTATGTGAAAGACATAGAAATGAAACGTTCAAAGTGGTGTGAGACATGTGATTGAAAATTTCTATATACATATCTAGATGAATACCACCACTAATTCGGAATATTGAGTTTAATACTTACTCGATAATTGGTATAGAGACTACTTCTAAGCTGTAATCATTACCAGATGCTATAAGCAAGATTAAAAAGCTTAAGAAGTCACTTCAAAAATTTACTGAATAAAGAAATTATTTCTCCTAATGTATATCTATAGGAGAAACCAGTGTTAAATTGTCTGGGAGAGTAATAATGATATATGAGTCAAATGAATGAGGTATTTAAATTATACATGGGCTAATTGTGATGGTGCTTACGATGAAATGCCAAGATATGTTAAGGCACCTAAGGAATATGACTAGTGTTATATATATATAATTTTATAGACAGTAAATGGAAGTTAAACGACAAAATATGCAAATCTATTATAGTCCTTGTCAAATTAATGTGAAAAAGGAGCCAACTGGGAGGGACATTGTTTTGAGTTTACTGAAGAAATGGAAGAACCATAATGTTATGGAGATAATTAAAATAACAAAACTTCTCAGTAACCAGATTTATGACTCTTCTTAGTGCCTTAGCCGATAAATAGTGAGATGGTATGTTGAGTTCTAGGGAGCATTGTTTATGATATGGATTCCCATGTCGCATTCTAAATCTGGAAAGAATTTAATATACTATGGGAGTTCTAACATTTCCAGCACTGCTTCTTACCTGTAATTGATAGAGAAATTGAGCGTACTACTTAGATGCTTGAGAATACATGCAAGTGAGTGCTATGGATGCAAAGGCTCCTAGGACTACTATAAATTTGCTTTAAACTTATATCGGCATGGTACTACATGGAAATAAAATGGTGTACAATATAGATTGCTAATGATATAGACGGGAATGGAGAATTCGAAGCAGTTAACTCCTAAATTATAAAGTGAGCTCCCTATCACATACGGATTTAGTATATGGAAACAAGACCTTAACTGACACGACCCGAAGGCCAATTACGTCCACTTAACATATACCTTATTGCTTTTGGAAAATTCCGAACCAAATTTTTCTTTTCTATTTACAGTTTGTATTCGATGTTAGTGTAGTATCTAAATCAAATCTTATCTTACTAATATTATTTCTCAAGCTATGTCATCTTCTCAAGGTGAATTTAATTATTTTAGCCTTATTTTTACTATTCCAAAAGAAATGGGTCGAAAACCTTCCCCTTATATTTTATCAATTTTCCCAGTAAAATCACCTGCATTTAAACACATTCTAAACTTCACAATATAGCCAGCTTTTGTTTCCCACAATTCACACAATCATGCATCTCATATATCTCAAGATTCATTTCATTCGAAATTCCACATTTTGCATTTTTATACATACTTCAAAATATATATCTAATCCCGGATCATACTCGATAATCACATGGACCTATATAATAATCTAGTACGATCCAAAGTTACATCCCATATTTCTTCCTAGTACTGTGAAAATAAAGTTTGTGTAATTATCAAAATGATATACCATTGTATACCTCAACAGCACAAAAGCAAGGCTAGAAAAACGTAGATGAGTACCACAGCTAGGTACAGTTTCCGAGAGAGCCTATATAAAGCCTGAGCTGGATATCAACCCGTATGATCTGTAGATGTTAAATTTAAGGGGGTGAGCAAATCCATGGCTCAGTAAGTAGTTTAAATAAATACAGACTAGTCTCATGTTGTAAAATATGATCATACATGCATGAACTCCATAAAATAACATGTATGCACTTTGTCAAGATTAGTTACTATCATAAAATCTACAACAGATTGTATAGGCTCATTCATACTTTTCTTCACATCTTTAAATCTCACAATATCATTCTTTTCATTTCTTTCATCGATATGGTTGAACGTGAAATAAACAAACATTTCGAAAAGTACATGATACTATAGCATAATATATGTAAGGTTCGACAATTATTCCAAATCATTGTCGTATGTATAATATCCATCTTATCAAACGATATTTACCACGTCACAAGACCACCATCGTTTATCCATTGTCTCATTGGCATATGATTTCCCATGATTCATCGGTACACGTGCAGCACTTAGCTCTCAAAGGACTCTAGGGGTGGCTCCCACACTTCACGAAGAAAGCTGGTAGCGTGTAGTTCCTTTGAGTTCTTTAGAGGTGGCTCACACGGTACGAAGGAGTGAGTTTTACTCGAATTGGCCTTTATGGCGTACGTTTCCTAATGGTTCATCGATACACGTGCAGTATTTAGCTCTCAAAGGACTCTAGAGGTGGCTCCCACAGTTCACAAAGAAAGCTGCGTAGCACGTAGTTCCTTTGAGTTCTCTAGAGGTGGCTCACACGGTACGAATGAATGAGTTTTACTCGAATTGGCCTTTATGGCGTACGTTTCCTTATGGTTCATCGATACACGTGCAAAACATAGCTCTCAAAGGACTCTAGAGGTGGCTCCTACAATTCACGAAGAAAGCTGCGTAGCACGTAGTTCCTTTGAGTTCTCTAGAAGTGGCTCACACGGTACGAAGGAATGAGTTTTACTCGAATTGGCCTTTATGGCGTACGTTTCTTTATGATTCATCGATACACATGCAGCACTTAGCTCTCAAAGGACTCTAGAGGTGGCTCCCATAGTTCACGAAGAAAGCTGCGTAGCACGTAGTTCTTTTGAGTTCTCTAGAGGTGGCTCACAAGGTACAAAGGAATGAGTTTTACTCGTACTTGCCTCTATGGCGCATGCTTTCTGATGTTTCATCAATATACGTGCAGCACTTAGCTCTCTAAGGACTCTAGAGGTGGCTCCCGCAATTCACGAAGAAAGCTGTGTAGCACGTAATTCCTTTGAGTTCTTTAGAGGTGTCTCACACGATACAAAGGAGTGAGTTTTACTCGGATTAGCCTTTATAACACATTCTTTCTAATGGTTCATCGGAACTCGTGTAGCACTTAGCTCTCAAAGGACTCTAGAAGTGGCTCCCACAATTCACAAAGAAAGCTGCATAGCACGTAGTTCCTTTGAGTTCTTTAGAGGTGGCTCACAGGGTATAAAAGGAGTGAGTTTTACTCAATTACCATTTCGACGCATGATTTCTAGAGATGATGTTTTAAAATCATTCAAGTCCTAGAATCGCATGTACACCTTAGTTATCATATAGTTCCATTGTCCTAGTTTTCGACAATTACAACTAGGTACTAATCGAGGTCCATGAATTCAACATCGTGAGCTGTATATATTGTATGTAATTCACATATACATTCTTAAAATATCGCAATATATTCACATGCTCACTTGGTGCGACTTATAAATAATTCACATGCATTTCTCATAATGCAGACATCGACAATATATACGATTTTATATGCTCATTTAGCATAAACCAGTCATGCACATAATACACAATTCATAAATAAGATTTTATTCCGAAAGAATACTACTCGGGAACACATCAAGTCTAACTTACATCTTACCAAGACTTACCCTCATGGTCTTTTTCGCGATATTTCACCAACTTGATATGAAATTAAATAATTAATGAGTAGAGATTTCTTTCATCTCTTATGAGATGATACTAGTAAGTTTTATTTAACCCACTTACCTTGAGGTTTAATCGTTTCTTCCCGACCTTTTGAATCCGTATTCAAGTCCTTAACCGTTCCGATTCACTACACATAATCCAATGACGTTTCGATAAGTTTTCATCGTTACATTTAATCATGTACTTAAATAAAAATCTTAAAAACACTATCAAGTTCAATTAACTACTAATCCAAGACTACCTCCTTATCGTCATTAGCGACATACCCATTGGTAGTTATCCTTATGTACATATATTTAAACACATAGATGTTTACATCTATGTGTGTGTCCCAATATATATTTTATATATATATCCATGTTCATCCTTTTCTTCTCCATATCAATATTTATTATGTATAAATATATATTTATACATATATATCATTTTAACGATACATAACATATTGATCATCATGGTACTTATATCCATATCTCTATCACTATTCTCATCCTTTAGCATGCTCATATATTAACCTCGAGTTAATATTATCTATCTTAAATCATAAATCAAACATACCTCTTTGAACCATAATTACTTGGGTTCATTCCTTGGTCGAGAGTTAAGTCTTCATGTATTTTTCTAAAATATTACTTGTCATTTTAATGTAACCTATCTTCTATTTCTCATAGGACAATAAAATATTCTTTAACTTCGACCGGATATATATATACATATATATTTTTTTGTAACACTAATATAATGTTAATTCTCAAATAACATTCTGTCTTATTTCTCATTTCCGTGATTGGAAATCACTTCTCGTGTAATAAAATCATTTAAAAATGATTTTTACGCAATTTTTCTAAAATTTTCGGCAGCATAATGACTGCCTATTGACTAACCTCCCTGCACAAAAATACAGTTTAAATATCCAGCCAGTCCATCATTACACTTTTTCAACTAATGAATCATCACAATATTTTCGTAAAATATTTCATAATTAAAAACATGCAGACTGAATATCCTTATTGTCACAACCCGTGACCACATTTTTACCCTTCTTATACACAACTTAACCGGTTGGGCTGTCTGCGATACTTCACTTGTACTGACTGTTAATAAATTTTACATAATATTGTTTATATTATACACATCCCCTATCGTAACAAATCAGATAAGTAGTACTGTTGACGTGTCTAAATACAGAGAATAAATAATCATACCTCAAATAATCAGTCGGTCTGACACATTGTCCTTCGTGTACAGCCAGGATCCACAATCCACTGATCTCACATTCATCAAAACCTGAGATGTTGAAAATTAAGGGGTGAGCAAAACCACGGCTCAGTAAGAGAATTATATGCCTCACTTGATACTCAGCTTCCTATATGCTGAAAATTTTTTTTTTTCATTTTTCCTATGGGCTCTAGGCTCGCATGTAGGAAAGATACTACAGTCGGCTAGGGATCCGAATGGAGTAAGGTAGGTATTTTAGAATACCATACTTGTTACGGAACCTAGAAGCAACTGTAGAGAAAAAGTTTTCTTTTTGTTTTGAATTAATAAATCCTTTTCCTTTTTAATCTTTCATAATCTTTTTCATATTCCTTTCAAAATAATGCCTCTACGAAATAAAGCCTTTAAATAGAATAATTAATATCCGTATATTCCTTGAAAAGAATATTAGTTAAATCATCATCTTATTTCTTTAAAACTTATTTCATGTTTTAATGTACTCTCTTAATTAGTTCCGTTCTTTAAAAAGCAAAATAAGCTATTAAAATCTATTTCATTCTTTGACATTTGTCGAATTCACGAATCACAATCACTTACTTATCGTCGCAATATCCTACGATTTCTCATACTAACATCGGAACACGTGTAGCACTTAGTTCCCGAAGGACTCTAGAGGTGGCTCCCACTGTTCAATCATCGAGTCTCTGCTCGGTATGGCCTGTACTGAAATATTGGAACACGTGTAGCACTTAGTTCCCGAAGGACTCTAGAGGTGGCTCCCACTGTTCAATCATCGAGTCTCTGCTCGGTATGGCCTGTACTGAAACATCAGAACACGTGTAGCACTTAGTTCCCGAAGGACTCTAGAGGTGGCTCCCACGGTTCAATCATCGAGTCTCTGCTCGGTATGACCTTTTCCGTTTGACATATCCCATGTCATGTAAAACATTTCCCTTTTTAACATGTCACCTATCATTTATGGATTTTAATATAGACGTTAATCTTGTCGTACTATAAACCCCGGAGGGTAAAGGACTAAACCGGTCAAATCTATGACCATAATCTACATTGTCCTCGGTGGATCACGGATCAGGTGTCGACCGGGACTAAACATGTTACATATCATGTATCAGCATGATAAGAATACCAACCAGTCTCAAAACCGTATTTTTCATCGGAAAATACACCTTTATGGATTTTATATAATTATATAATTCCATGATTTAAAACCATAAGGGTTATAATCCTTTAGTGAATATTGATAAAAATATCCATAAAAATATTCACTATATTTCACTTCATCATTCGTCTCGTAATTCGTGTAATTTATCTATTTCGAGAAATTTCGGTGATTTCATTATCACCATTCTCGAATACATGAATATTCTAAAGTTCCATCTCATTATATTCATATTTTATGAAATTTAGAAATTTCCTCATGTCTCGTGATTTACTATCGAAATTCGGAAATAAATAATTTAATATGATTTTATAAAGTTTTTCTAAAATTTTCGGCAGCATAACGGCTGCCGATTCACTAACCTCCTGCACGGAAAATACAGTTTAAAATCTTTCAGCCAGTACTTCTTCCCAAATTATTTCCAGCAATTCATGCATCATAATAATCTTCATAAAATAATTGCATAAAATATTTCAAATTAAATTATGCAGACTGAGTATCCTTACAGTGCTGCACATGCATCCCTTACCTTTTTCCGGGTCGGCGAATTCCGCTTATCGATCGCGCCCGCACTCCATTTCTCCCGATTCCTTATCTCGATTGCTGAAAATAATTTCTGGAATTAAAATTCTAATTTTTAGAATTTTTCATAATTTATTTAATTTTTTTTTCTGAAATTAAATTCTCGGGAAATTTCTTACCGAATTTGTAAAATCCCGGGTTGTCGAATTTTCGGGAATTTTCCGAATTCCCAAAATTCTCCTTTTTCCTCTTTTTCTGCCTTTTTCTTCCTTTTTCCTCTTTTTCTTTTCTTTCTTTCTTTCTTTTTCTTTTTCTTTTTCTTTTTTCTTTTTCCTTTTTCTTTTCTCTTTTTCTTTTTCTTTTTCTTTTTCCTTTCCCGGTCAGACCGGTCCAGCTTCTTTCCTCGCCAGTTCCTCGCCGGCGGCCGGTTCTCCGGCGGTTCGGGCGTCCCTCAGCTGGCCGGCTGCACGACGAACTTGCCGGTGCCCTCCGTTTGCCCTGGATCGGCTGCACGGTGGCGGATCGAGGCGGTTTTGCCTCGGTTTCTTCTTCCTCTTCGCCGGCGTTCCTCCGCCGTCCATTGCGTCGCCGGTGGCTTCCATCGGCTTCCTCTTCCTCCGGTGAAGCTTCGGTGGTAGTGCCGGCCACCGATTTGGCCGGCATCGCCGTCGACCATTTCCTCTTCTTCTCCGGCGTTTGCTTCTGTTTCCCGTTCGATTTTCCTCCGTTTCTTCACGCCGGCGTTGGCGTCGGCTTCCTCTTCCCTTGCCGGCGTCGACGCTTCTTTTCCTTCTCCTCCTTTCCCTCTCCGGCGGCCGCTGACGGGGGCGGCTCTTCCGGTGACAGAATCGGGTTTCCCGATTCTGTCTTTTGTTTTCCTTTTTATTTGGTTTCCTTTTTGGTTTATCCCTTTCCCTTTTTAGTATGTAACCTAATATATATTATACACCATATTTTATACTTTATACATATACTATATGTTATATACTACACATATATTAATTCATACATAGTATAATTATTTATATAGATATAATATAACAATATATCTACTTTATATTTATGTTATACAATTTAAATAAAATAATATTTGCTTATTTATATGGTATTGTACTATATATATATATTTAAAGAGACACATACATATACATATATGTATATTAAGTATTACAAAAATGTATATCTAGTATAAATATATATATATATGTATATTTATATACTTAAAGTTAAATAACATATATGTATACAAATTATATAAATGCTATAATAAAATATTTATACATATAAACTTTTATATAAAACCACATTTACTTTTCTTATATATTCATATACTTTTATTTAAAATAATAATATATATATTTCATATATATATATATATATCTGTACATATATATTTATAATTATATAACTACATTTTATAATATACACGTGTTATTATTTAAGACAAAATAGTATATATTTTATTTCATAATATATACTAACATTCATATACATACATATGTATTTATATAAAAACATGTGTAAATATATTTATATAATTTAATTATATAAATATATAATATACGCATTTTTATTTTATTAATTTTGGATTTCCATTAATCCAATTTAAATTCCTCCTTTCCTTATTTCCATAACTCCGATTTTATTTTTATTTTCATTTAATTTCCTTCACACGAATTTCCTTATTCATCACTTCCTCATTTCTCAGGATTTTCACCAATATCCCGTTTCTTGCAAATTTTAATTATTTCCCCTTATTTAATTTCTATAATATTTATTTTCAATATTTCTAATTTCCAATAAATGGAAAATTTACGGTTATCACACTTATAGTGCTGCACATGCCTCCCTTACCTTTTTCTGGGTTGGCGACTTCCTCGTTATCAGTTGCGCCCGTACTCCATCTCTTCCGATCCATCATCTCACTCGCCGAGAATAGTTTCTGGAAACCAAATTCTAACATTTTAGAATTTTCACAAGTAATTTATTTAATTGAATAATCGGAATAATTTTCGTAATTTCCTACCGAATTTCTGGGATCTCCTAATTTTCGAAATTTTCGAATTTCGAAAATTTCCTTTTCTCTCTTTTTTTTTCTTCTTTTTCTTTCTTTTTCTCCCTTTTTTTTCCTTCTTTTTCTTCCTTTTTCTTTTCCTTTTTCTTTTTTTGTTTTTTTGTTTTTTCTTTTTCTTTTTCCTTTTCTCTTTTCTAGTCTGGACCGGTTCAGACCGGTTTGGTCCCATCCCGCCGATTCGGCCGATTTGGTCACCGGCGGCCACCATTTCCACTGATTCATGCTTCCCATAGTTGGCCGATGTTGCGGGGATGCCGGATCTGGCCTCCATTCCTCCCCATCACTGGCGACGGCGCCGGATCTAGAACGATGGGTTTCGGCCCCTTTCTCCTCTGTTTCTTCCTTCCTTCGCTGTTCTCCTTCACCGGTGGCCAACCCTTCACCTTGGTCGACCTTCGGCGGTGGTGCAGGTGGCGTTGGCGGTGCCCGGATCGACCGACACCGCCATTTCCTTCCCTCTCTTTTCCTTTTCGGCTTCGCCACGTTTCGCCCCGTTTCGCCCTTTTTCCTTTCCTTTTCCTTTCCCGTCGCCGGTGTCGGCTTCCTCTTCTCGGCTGGCCGGCGACCTCGCCTCCTCTCCTTCTTCCCGGCGTTGGCCGGCTTCTCCATTTGGTTCTCTTTTGTTAGCTAAACAGAAGGAAAATATGGGAATCGGGTTTTTCCCGATTCCCATTCTGTTTTATTTTTTTTATATATTATATATAATTATATATATATATTTATATCACCCATTTACTTATATATATATATATCTATACATATCACTTTAAAATAATATAATATATATTTCTGATATATATTTATATACTTTTATTTTAAAAAAATAAGGTATATATATAGATATTTCGTGTATATATATATACATATACATATATATTTATAAATATATAAATATATATTTTATAATATACACATGTATTTATTTAATGATATAAAATAGTATATATCCATATATAATATATATACTATATTTCATATATAATATATACATATGTAATTATATAAAACATATATAATATAGTTAAAAATATATTTATATAATGAAATTATATAATTATTCACATTTGTATTTCTTATAATTTGGATTTCTCAATAACCAAATTATATTTCTCCATTTTCATTTCTTATTTAATTTGGATTTTCTTAATATCCACATTAAATTTCCAACTTCAGAATTCTCAAATTCATCACTTCATCAACTTTCGAATTTCCAAATATTTCTATCTCTTAGATAAATTCATTTATTTTCTTTAGCTTATTTATTTGTTTTAATATTAAATTTACAAATATTTAATATTAAATTTATAAAATTAGCGATTATCACACCCTTCCCACCTTAAGAAATTTGGTCCTCCGAATTGCACTTAAGTTAAAAAGGTGGTACCATCCTATACTCTTATCTTTCTTGTCCTTTCAATCATCCTTTAAATGATACTGCTAGCATACCTTCAACATTAGAATCACATTTTACACCATTATATATCGTTTTTCTCCATATATTTATACTTTCTAAAATTTCTTATCAGTTTGGAGTTATAAATTTTTACACATAATAGTTAATTCACACTTTTTATCACCTATTTTCTCTTTTGGTGCCAAGTCGTTATAGTTTGATAACTATCAGTTACCTAATTTAATCAGTAGTATGTAATTGTCCTAGTAACTTTCACATCTCGTGCACACGCTCTCTCAATATCATGGAGCGTTTACATATCACGCTCATATATTTACATTAGTATGGAGTGGTGCTATCAATACATTTGGGATCTCAAATCCTTTTGCTATTTTCTATTAGCATATGGCAACTCAGAGATTCCCATCATATGTAATGCTCACTGGAACTGTACATATACATTCTCATCATTTCATACTCATACTTCGACTATGGCACTAGAGAATCTAAGAGTTTGATAATGGAAATTGATTCTATTTAGACAATCAGTCTTTAATCACTTCCATATCATCATATCTCTTTTAAACTCTTTATTGTTCACAATATTCATTTTCACATTTATTCCATCAAGGCTGCATCTCCTTGCAGACTTTACTGTTAATCATCTCTTACAATAATAATTCATGAGACAATCATTTTCTCTCCATGTCTCTTTTCATGTAGTATGGTCATTACATCTCTTATTCTTATGGTATATTCAATATCGCTTAAATTTTAGAATATACCTAGGAATATACTCTTTTCATAATTTAGATTCTATGATTGAATCCTCAAATTATCCATTTAATCACCACATTATCTATACAATTCCACCATTTCTACCATTTCAAGGTGGTTATATCTATATAACATTTTTCCATTCACATTACTAGCAGTAAAAATGTAATTCATTTATTTACTCCCTTGAGTATCATTAAATTTCCTCTATCGAGTTTGGCTTAATCTTACATCTAACCATTATCTTGTGATAACCAAAAGAAATCACTTTTAGTTTTAATTTAGGAATTGCTTCATACTCATGTTCCCTAGTCCTCATGTAATTTTATCTTCTTATTACATTTTCATCTTTTCACTCTCATCATTTTAATCCCTTTTTCCAAGTGGTATAGTACTCCACTGTCGAACTCTTTTAACATTTTGAATATCATCTTTACACTTATTCATCCATCGACCTTAATTTCTTTAATTATAAGTCACATCTGTAGAGCTGCTAACCCAATAACTCTTCCATAGACTGGCAATAGTATCAGCTAGACTTAGTGCATTTCATATCTCAATCATTATCTCTTCCTCATAGACAGATTCACTGTTATTCTGTCATTCGAGATCATATATCTTAGAAAGAGATACTGTCTAGCCACATCTCCTATTTGCCATACTTAAAATATAGTTCACTGTCTTTGAGAGTTTACAAGGTCATACAACGTGCTGCTCATATTCCATTAATGTCTTAGACCGTATCGATATATCATTACTTTATCCTTATACTGATGCCTCATTCATTAGGCTTATGTAAATCACAAGGTATTTTATTAACTTTGTAAACCTCAATATGAACTCGTGATAATTATATCAAGTTCTAATTATTATCATCTTATGACCATCAGTCTTCAACTTTTCATCTAACGACACACTGTATATGTACTAATCTTAGGAACTCCTTATACATCTCTAGTTAGATCAGATAAGGTGTCAATTCCATATAGATGATTATTTGTTCTTAGTAAAAACTCTATGAATTAATAAAATTTAATTCACCATTATAAATCATCATCATATTACATCATCTTTATTTTCATCATTTACATCTATTACCAATTTGGACACTTCCTCATTATGTCCTTCCATTCCACTGTATAACCTCCAGGCAGAGACATTTAACATTCATTTCATTTTCATATATATTCCACCTTGATCCTCTTGTTTACTTATACTACACAACATATCAATCATTTTAATTTGTATGCTGTATCTAGTATAACCATTTAACTAACACATTTTATAGCTAACCTATTTATCACTATGTTTTACTTTAGAGATCATTCTCATTTAATAATCTCAAGTTAGCTATCCTCTTCCTCATCTGTCAAAATATATTATATGTGGATTAGGTAGGGAGAAAGTTACGGTTTTCTTATAGCAGTGTACATTAGTACGATCGGTAGCCATCCCATCCATATCCAAGTTGACACCAAGATTGTAACTGTGCAATATTAGCAAATCTGCTATTAGGTCTCTATCTCCCACCTTCACTTTATACTTATGATACACACTCATTCTTTTGAGGTTCTTTGAAAGACGTGTTAGCAACAACCAATAACTTAGAAGTTTTGACTCTATGTGCAAGCTACTTGCAAGAGCACATGTGATAATAAGGAGTTGAGCTTGTTGTACTAGTTCGATTAACCACTAACTACTATAGTAGGGTTATCACTATCTCATGATCCTGCTCTATTCTAGCCATCCTCAACACCCTATTATCTGGGTGGGAGTGAGTCGAATATGATAGTAATAGGGGTGATAATAGTGATGGGGTTAGAAATGAAATTAACTATCTTAAGCTGATCTTCTGGATCTAATTCTATGCCCAGTCCCCCCTCAATTCTGAATTAAATCAGAATAGAAACCTACACCAAGTGTAGACCAATTTCAGTATAAGACAAGTAATAGATAATTTTCCAAACATATATTTCACAGTACATGGGATGTAACACCACAAATAATCTTAACTACACTAACACGTATTGGACAAACCAAGCTCTGATACCATTTAATCTATCATGACTCGAAGGCCAATTACGTCCATTTAACATATACCTTATTGCTTTTGGAAAATTTTGAATCAAATTTTTCTTTTCTATTTACGGTTTATATTCGGTGTTAGTGTAGTGTCTAAATCAAATCTTATCTTACTAATATTATTTCTCAAGCTGTGTCATACTTCTCAAGGTAATTTTAATTATTTTAGCCTTATTTTTACTATTCCAAAAGAAGTGGATCGAAAACCTTCCCCTTATATTTTATCAATTTCCCCAATAAAATTACCTGCATTTAAACACATTCTAAACTTCACAATTTAGCCAGCTTTTGTTTCCCACAATTCACACAATCATGCATATCATATATCTCAAGATTCATTTCATTCAAAATTCCACATTTTGCATTTTTATACATACTTCAAAATATATATCTAATCCCGGATCATACTTGATAATCACATGGACCTACATAATAATCTAGCGCGATCCAAAGTTACATCCCATATTTCTTCCTAGTATTGTGAAAATAAAGTTTATGTAATTATCAAAATGATATACCATTGTATACCTCAATAGCACAAAAGCAAGGCTCGAAAAACGTAGACAAGTACCATAGCTAGGTACAGTTCCCAAGAGAGCCTATATGAAGCCTGAGCTGGATATCAACTCGTATGATATGTGGGTGTAAAATTTAAGGGGGTGAGCAAATCCACGGCTTAGTAAGTAGTTTAAATAAATACAAACTAGGCTCATGTCGTAAAATATGATCATACATGCATGAACTCCATAAAATAACATGTATGCACTCTATCAAGATTAGCTACTATCATATAATCTACAACAGATTGTATAGGTTCATTCATACTTTTCTTCACATCTTTAAATCTCACAATATCACTCTTTTCATTTCTTTCATCGATATGGTTGAACGTGAAATGATACTATAGCATAATATATGTAAGGTTCGACAATTATTCCAAATCATTGTCGTATGTATAATATCTATCTTATCAAATGATATTTACCACATCACAAGACCACCATCGTTTATCCATTGTCTCATTGGCATATGATTTCCCATGATTCAACGGTACACGTGCAGTATTTAGCTCTTTAAGGACTCTAGAGGTGGCTCCTACGGTTCACGAAGAAAGCTACGTAGCACGTAGTTCCTTTGAGTTCTCTAGAGGTGGCTCACATGGTACAAAGGAGTGAGTTTTACTCAAATTGGCCTTTATGGTGTACGTTTCCAAATGGTTCATCGATATACGTGCAGCATTTAGCTCTCAAAGGACTCTAGAGGTGGCTCCTACAGTTCACAAAGAAAGCTGCGTAGCACGTAGTTCCTTTGAGTTCTCTAGAGGTGGCTCACCAGGTACAAAGGAATGAGTTTTACTCGAATTGGCCTTTATGGCGTACGTTTCCTTATGGTTCATTGATACACGTTTAGCACTTAGCTCTCAAAGGACTCTAGATGTGATAACCGCAAATTTTCTATTTTTGAAAATTAATATTATAAAAATAGAAGAGGAAATAAATAAATTAAGGTAAATAAATAAAATTTATTTACGAGATGGGAAAATTTTTAAAATTCCCAAAATTAAGGAAGTGAGGAAATTGAGGAATTTAAATTTGGATAAATTGGAAATAAGGAGAAGGATGAAACTACGGAAAATAATGAAAAGAGAATTTAAATTGGAGAATGGAAATCCAAATTAAATAAGAAATAAGAATGGAGAAATATAATTTGGATATTAAGAAATCCAAATTATAATAAATACAAAGGTGAGTATTTATATATATTTATATAATTTGACTATATAAATACATTTTTAAATATATTTTATATGCTTTACATATTTACATATGTATATATATATATGAAAAATAGTATATATATGATAGATAAATATATACCATTTTTATCATGAAATAAATACATATGTATTTATGTATACAAATAAATATATATATGAAATATATATATTATTTTAAAGTTAAAGTGTAGATATATATATATAATATAATAATTATAGATATAATTTTACAAATATAATTATATGAATATTCTAATTATATATGTATATAATTATATAAAGAAATAATTATATTATATATAATAAAAAAATAGAAATTAAGACAGAAACAGGATCGGGACCCCGTTTCTGTCTCAAAACAAAGGAAAACAAAGGAGAGGAACCCGGAGAAGCCGGTCAACGTCGGCCGACCAAAGGAAGAAGAAGAAGACGTCGCCGGCGAGACGAAGAAGAGGAGGAGGAGGCGACCGGCGACGAGAAAGGACGGAAAGAAGAAGCGAATCGCGGTGAAACAGAAGGGAAAAACCAGCGTAATCGAGAGGAGAAAAGGAACAGAGATAAGGCAGTGCCGACCGGCCCAGGCACCGCCACCGCCACCACCACCCGAACCTTGGCGGAGGAGAGGGGAAGGTGAAGGAGGCCACGGTGAGGCCAACGACGGTGGAGGAAGGGAGAACGAAGGAGGAGGAGAAACCGAGACCCACGCCGCCAGATCCGTTGCCGTGCCGCCGATCCAGGGCAAATGGAGGGCACCAGCGAGTTCACCTTGACGTCGACCAGCTGTAGGGCACCTGAACCGCCAGAGAACTGACCGCCGACAAGGAACCGACGAGGAAGGAAGCTAAATCGATCTTACGGGAAAGGGAGAGGAAAAAGGAAAAGAAAAAGAAAAGGAAAAGGAAAAAGAAAAAGAAAAAGGAAAAGAAAAGAAAGAGAAAGGAAAGAAAAGAGAAAAAGGAAGAAAAAGAGGAAAAGAAGAAAAAGAGAGGAAAAAAAGGGGAATTTCGAGAAATCGAAAGATTCCCGAGAATTTGGCAACTCGAAATTTACGGAAATTTGGTAAGAATTCCGGAAAATGATTTCGAGTAAAAATTTAATAAATTATTTATGAAAATTCTAAAATTTAGAATTTAATTTTCAGAAATTATTCTCAGCGATCGAGACAGTGGATTGGGAGAGATGGAGTACGGGCGCGACCGATAAGAGGAAGTCGCCGACCCAGAAAAAGTAAAGGATGCATGTGCAGCACTGTAAGGATATTCAGTTTGCATGTTTTAATTTTGAAATATTTTATGTAAATATTCTATGAAATTATTATGATGAATGATTGGTTTGAAATTTGGAATGAAATACTGGATGGAAATTATAAACTGTATTTTCTGTGCAGGAGGCTAGCCAATCGACAGCCGTTATATTGCCGAAAAATTTTCGAAAAAAATTCTCGAAAATTACTGAAAATCATAATAAATGATTTTATATCATGAGAAATGATTTTCAACCACGAAAATTAAGGAAATGAATATTTTCATAATAACATGTATAAAATGAAAGTGATTTTAAAATATTCATGTTTTCGAGAATGGTGATAATGAAATCACCGAAAATTCTCTTGATATGTAAATTACTCGTAATACGAGATGAAAAACGAAAAGAAATAAAGTGAATATTTTTATATATATTTCTTAAATATTCACTAAATGGTTTTATAACCTTTATGGTTTTAAATTACGAAATTTATATTTTTACAAATTCCATAAAGGTTTATTGATAATGAAAAATACTGTTTTGAGACTAGTAGGCATCCTATCATACTGATGTGTGATATGTGATATGTGTAGTCCGGTCGACACCTGATCAGTGATCCACCGAGGACATATAGATTATGGTCATAGATTTGACATGTTTATTTCTTTACCCTCTAGGGTCTATAGCATGATGTGATTGATGATTGTCTTAGACTCGTTATAGGATGCGTGACATGTGAAAAGAATATGTTTTATATGATATGCGAAGAAGATCAATTGATTTGTAGCATTTTTACAAAATGCTCATTACGGTGCTGATTATAGTACTGTGAGATGATTTTCATAAGACATGTGATAAAAACATGTAATATGCTTTCAAAAAGGAAGAATTGATAAATCTAATATTCTTACCATGATTTTAAATGGAATATTAGATTATACGTGCTACATGTGTAACGATGAACCATTGAAAACATAAGCCACGTAGGCAACCCGAGTAAAGACTCGATCTTTGTACCATGTGAGCCACCTCTAGAAGACTCAAGGGACCTAAGTGCTACATAGATTCTTCGTGAACTATGGGAGCCACCTCTAGAATCCTTTGAGCACTAAGTGCTACACGAGTTCTGATGAGATAGTGGAAAGTATATGGCATAAAGGCCAATCCGAGTAAAGACTCGATCTCTGTACCGTGTGAGCCACCTCTAGAAGACTCAAGGGACCTAAGTGCTACATATATTCTTCGTGAACTATGGGAGCCACCTCTAGAATCCTTTGAGCACTAAGTGCTACATGAGTTCTGATGAGATAGTGGAAAGTATATGGCGTAAAGGCCAACACGAGTAAAGACTCGATCTTTGTATCGTGTGAGCCACCTCTAGAAGACTCAAGGGACCTAAGTGCTACATAGATTCTTCGTGAACTATGGGAGCCACCTCTAGAATCCTTTGAGCACTAAGTGCTACATGAGTTCTGATGAGATAGTGGAAAGTATATGGCGTAAAGGTCAATCCGAGTAAAGACTCGATCTTTGTACCGTGTGAGCCACCTCTAAAAGACTCGAGGGACCTAAGTGCTACATAGATTCTTCGAAAACTATGGGAGCCACCTCTAGAATCCTTTGAGCACTAAGTGCTACACGAGTTTTGATGAGATATTGGAAAGTATATGGCATAAAGGCCAATCCGAGTAAAGTCTCGATCTTTGTACCGTGTGAGCCACCTCTAGAGAACTCAAGGGACCTAAGTGCTACATAGAATCTTCGAAAACTATAGGAGCCACCTCTAGAATCCTTTGAGAGCTAAGTGCTACACGTGTTTTGATGAAATATGAGGAATCATAGGTTATTGTGACAATAAATAAATGATTGTGATTCGTGAATGTGACAAATGTCAGTAGATGGAATAGATCTTACATAAGACAGAGAATGTATATGATCATTGAATTATGCTTATATATGCCATACAAACATGTGCTATTTGAATGTTTGTCCTCTTTCACACTTAACTCCATTGCTAGTTAGGATGGATGTCGTAACTGAATCAGTGAATTGGGGCTTACGCCTAAAGTAATTAAGTGATCGGTTATTTTGAAACTGTTTTCAGTGAGTTAAGCTATATGCTTAAAGTTTATTAATTTACGTTTTGTGAATGGATTGATTTATTAACTTGCATAGTAACCGATTTATCGACGTGTATAGTGACTAATCTACCGAAGTGCTTGCTGCTTTGCTAATGTGATAAGTGGAATAGATTTTAATAGCTTACTTTGCTATTTAAAGTACTGTACTAATTATGATTGTACAGTAAAACATGAAATGAGTTTTAAAGGAAAATGATGATGATTTAACTAATATTCTTTTCAAAGAAAATGTGAATATTAGTTATTTTATTTAAATGCCTTATTTTATAAAAGCATTAATTTGGAACGATATGGAAATGATATGGAATAAAAAGGAAAAATGATTTAAATTTCAAAAGAAATTTATTACTCCCTATAATAGCTTCTAGGTTACGAGACAAGACAGGCATTTCAAAATGCCTGCCTTACTCCATCCGGATCCCTAGCCGACTATAGTATCCTTCCTACTTGTGAGCCTAGAGACAGATAGGAAGATTTAAAAGAAAATGAAAAAAAAGTTTTTTAGCATATAGATAGCTGAGTATCAAGTGAGGCATATAATTCCCTTACTGAGCCATGGTTTTGCTCACCCCTTAATTTTAAACATTTCAGGTTTTGATGATATTTGATCAGTTGATTGTGGATCACGGCTGTACACAAAGGACAATGTGACAAACCGACTGATTTATTTGAGGTACGATCATTTATTCTCTGTATTTGGACATGTTTACAGTACTACTTATCTAATTAATTAAGATAGGGGATGTGTATAATATAAACATTGTTATGTAAAATTGTTTAACAGTTAGTACAAGTGAAGTATCACAGACAGCCCAACCGGTTAAGTTGTGTACAATAAGGTAAAAAATGTGGTAACGGGTCATTACAGATTTAATGGTATCAGAGCATGGTTGGCCTGATATCTGCAGATACTTTTGGAAGGAAAAGTGTTAAACATCCCCGGTAGTACTGTGTCGTCTGAATACATAGAGAAAATAAATGAATAAAATTGAGTAAAATGATTTAAAAGGAGTGAGAAAGTGTAAATTGAGAATGTTAAAGAGGAAAATTAGGCTAAAAAATTATCGAAAAATCGATGATTCTTATAATCTAAATAAAAGCTTGTTCGGTAAGGAACCGAAAAGACTCGGTGATGGTCCCACCAGTACTTTTTCTGTCCAAACCGAACTAAGACCTAAAAGTGATGGTATCAAGTAGGGGAATGAAATATAATCATTAAATAGACTTTAAGATCACCGATTGAGGGTGATTTGACGAGAGAGAATTTTTAGCCAAAATGACCAAAATAACCCTGCCTCTAAAAATTTTTTAGGAGTCATAATAGACCAACAGAAGTTGGAAATGATTGATTTGACAGAGAAATTAATGATGTAAAGCTGCATTACGTGCAAAAATAATCCAATTATGGATTTTAGTAGAATTCTCTGTCGATATCGAATAAGATCTGAAACTGCTGATAATAGTATGAGAAATGATACTATCAGCACATAGATGATGAGATCCTTGGTTTAAATGTATACTGAGGAGAAAGAAATAAATGTCAAAATGATGAAAATGACCCTATGTTAGGCGATGTTTGGCACAGTGATAAAAACCGAGCTGAATTGGAATCTGTTAGCTTTAAATTGCAATATATATTTTGAAATGACAAAAACTTAAGTAAATTTTAATGTTTTAATTCATATGGTAAATTTGCCTTATCACAAATGATTTTCTCAATCCATTTTAAGTTATCATATCAAACATTAAGACCATCATTTAATGATACATTCTTATTGGTCTTAATACTTTATAAAATGGTTTTGAATATTAAGTAATTTTCTCAAGAATTATTGAACATAAGTTTAGAAAATTACTTATAAGTTTTTGGACATTATTTTCATTTGAGAAAGTTAAGAAAAACTCCCTTAAAGCTTATAAATGTTATGGGTTGAATTAAAATCAAAAGCCATATCATTTCTAACCCAAAAGTGCAGGAAAAACCCATTCTGGAAGCATGGGATCGATCCCCTAAGGAAAGGGATCGATCCCTTTTTGACAGAATGCTCCGGAAGGCTAGATTGAAGGAAAGGATCGATCCCTTTGGTGAAAGGATCGATCCCTTTACACCAGAAAGTCCCCAACGGCTAGTTTCTGTGAGATACAACAGCTAGTTTCTGTTTTGGCTCCAACCAACGTCCACAAACCATCCAAGGGACTATAAATAGAGGCTTAGAAGCTAAAGGAAGAAAGAGGAACTACTCAATCAACTCCAATACTCATTTTCCTCAAATCCTCAAGCCTCAACAACAAATCAAGAGCTACAAAGTCTTCATCTTCCATCATTCATATATTTCTTGTATAGCTTAGCACAAATATTGCATAGGCTTTTCTTTGTGCCCAATTTCTGTAATCATTTGCCTACTTAGAGGTCTTCCTTGATTACACAATTTGTTAACCAATTCAATCCTTGTAAAAAGGGGAGGTTTCTCTTTAGCTTAAGAAAAAGAGGGAGGTTTCTCTTTAGCATAGAAAAAGAGGGAGAAGAGGTTTCTCTTGAACCTAGAAAAAGAGAGAGGTTTCTCTTGAGCCTTGGAAAAGAGGGATTGTAAAGACAAATTCAAAGATAGTGAATTTGGGAAAAATCCTTGGGAGCATCTCAAGGTAGAGGACGTAGGCAAGGTAGCCGAACCTCTATAAATCACTTGTGTACATTTCTCTATCCTTACTTTCTTTACTTATTTGCAATTATATTTGTGTTTATTGCTTTGAATTTATATTGCATAATTGAGTAGCCTAGAGAACTTAGAAAATATCAATATAGGTTAGAGAATTTAGAGAAACCGAAAAACGAACTTAAGGTTAGCGAAAAACCGATTCACCCCCCCTCTCGGTATAGCCTATAGAGCCAACAATTGGTATCAGAGCTTGGACTCGAGATTAATTTAGACTAACCTCTATCGAGCAAAACGATCTTAAATGGCTCACTTGAATGTAGGCACATCCTTAGGAGAAGAGGGACAATCATTAGTTAGACCTCCACTCTTCAATGGTGAGAATTATTCATATTGGAAAACTAGAATGATGTTATTTGTACAATCAAATGATTATGAAGTGTGGAGAATTATAGTGAATGGTCCTAGAATTCCCATGAAGAAAGTAGATGGAAAAGATGTCCCTAGGAGTGAGGATGAGTGGGACACCAATGACATGAGATTGGCACAATTGAATGCCAAGGCTATGCACACTCTCTTTTATGCTTTAGGTCCCAATGAGTATAATAGAGTATCCTTATGTGAGAATGCTAAACAAATATGGGATAAACTAGCCATCACACATGAAGGGACAAATCAAGTTAGAGAGACCAAAGTAGGAATGCTCACACATGATTATGAGCTATTTAGGATGAAAGAAAATGAGTCCATTAGCGAAATGTTCACTAGGTTTAATGATATAATTAATGGACTTAAGGCTCTAGGCAAGGCTTATTCCAATGTTGAAATGGTAAAGAAAATTTTGAATAGCTTGCCTAAGACTTGGGAGGCAAGGTAACCGCAATAGAAGAGTCTAAAGATCCAAATACCTTGTCTCTAGATGAACTTATGGGCTCTCTACTTACTCATGAAATGAAATTAAAAAGAAATGAAGAGCCTTCAAAGAAAGTAGGGGTAGCACTTAAGTCTTCCACTTATGAGGATGATAGTGATGAGAGTGGAAATGGCAAAAAAAAGGAAATGGCAATGTTTGCCAAAAGATTCAATAGATTTATGAGAATGAAAGAGAGAGAGAGTAATAGGAGACATCAAAGGGGAGAGTCAAGTAGAAGAGAAAAGGACCCCTTAGTATGTTATGAGTGCAATGAATCGGGTCATACTAAATTAGATTGCCCCTTACTTAGAAAGGAAAATGATAGAAAGCCTAGGAAGAAAGCATTTGTGGCTGCATGGAGCGATAATGATAGCTCCGATGAGGAAAATGTAGATGAAGAGGTAGTCTACTCATGCTTTATGGCTATTAATGATGATGAGGCTAGTAGTAGTTCTAGTGAAGATAATGATTATACCTTTAGTAAACTACAAAATGCCTTTAATGATTTAGCAAATGAATTTCAATGCATGAACTCCAAATATAAGAAAATCATTGCTAAATTAAAAATAGAAAATGAAGCATTGATAAATGCTAAGCTAGAATTTGAAAAGAAATTAGAAGAGGCTAACTTAGAAATAAATGAGTTGAATAAAAAGAACTTAAATTTGCATAACTCATTTTCTAGGTTTTATATGGGTCAACAAAAGCTAGATCACATGTTAGAGACCCAAAGAGCTTTCTTTGACAAAGATGGGTTAGGATATAATGCAATACAAAAAGAAACTCATATAAAGAATTTCCTTGTGAGCAAAAATACTATGCATGATCTATCTCTTACATGCTCACTATGCAATAGAATAGGACACTCTTCACAAGCATGCACATATAGAGAAACCACATTTAGAGGAAGAGTTGTTAGAAAATGTAGGTGCCAAAGCATGCTATGAATAATGATGAATTGTGCTTGAAATGGATCCGAAAAGGATCAAAAATTGTGAACACTAACTCTCATGTACCCAAGAAAATTTGGGTACCAAAGCATGCATAAATTTGTAGGAATGTTAGAGCACGGGAATACAATGGAACAATGGAGTTTGAATGCTCTACACACCTCTATGGAGATTGCTTGTGCCAATGAGAAAAAGAAAAAGCTTGAGGATCCATCACAACAATTCTTCAAAGGATGGCACAAGGTGGATTCAACTATTCAATGCAAAGCATTCTCTAGCAAATGAGTATTGTAAGCTTAATTCCTTACTCTTTAAAACTATTATTTGATTATTTGTGCTTTGATGAGAAATTTGGTTAATGATTCTTGATGCATTATGAGTTGAATGATTGAACAAAAAGGCATGACAATGATCTTTGAATGTTTGATGAATAGTACTTGATGCATTGGATGAAAGGCATGATTTATGATTTTGAAATGATTATTGGATTTCTGCATTTTGAGCAAGTTTTATATGTGTTGATAATGTATTTACTTGCCTCAAATTGCCAATATGTCATTTATGCAAAATGCCTTGTCATGTGCATTAATGAAGAATTTGTATGTTGGAAATCATGGCATGTTGTTCACAAAATGTATGCTTTAATGATATATGTGCTTAAAACCTATATGAACAACTTTGTTTTGACATATGTATGTAATTCAATGCGTTGGTTTTGCCAAAACAAGCATAACTCTCAAAATTACCTCCTTTGAGGCCAAAAATGCATTTATTGGTTAAAATCCTTCCAAAATTGCAAAATCTATTGTTAAATGGGCTTTCATTCATGTTTTACATATGTTTAAACCCTTACTTGGACTTAAAATACTTAAAAACGAAGTTTTGGCACCTCACAAGTTGGATTTTCTGTCAAAAATCTGCAGAACCGGGATGAGGGATCGATCCCTCTACATACAGGATCGATCCCTTTGGAAAAACATGCAGAAGACTAGTTTCTGGAGTTTAGGGATCGATCCCTTTGCTCATAGGATCGATCCCTCTAGGCAATTTATGCCCTTTTCTGCATTTTTAAGCCTTAGTTGAGAAGTTTTCTTCATTCTTTTGATATTTTCTCTCTTCTCAACTTAAAATTCATTGTTTTAACTTCTTTTTGATGAACTTTAAACCATGAAAATTCATTTTTCATTGTATCATTTCCAACAAATGGTATCACTTTCAACAATCAATATCATTCTTCATTGATCTCACAAGTGCAAAATCAATTTTCTCATTGAAAATGGTCATGAATTGCATAAATCTTGAAATAATCTTGAAATATACTTTCAATGAATGATTAAACATAATTTTGAGAAATATTTCAAGAATTTATGGATATATTTGAGAAATTGATGAACTAGTGCATAATGAATCTTCTTTATTCCTTTTGTTCATCTTAGTCAAGCATGCTTATAGGATTAAATCTCTTAGCTTGACTTATCTATTCCACACTAGGTTTCATGATAATTATACATCTAGTGGATTAATTTCAAATGTAAATTCAACAATTGGTAATGGTGGCCAAATTATTAAAGAACTTGGACTTTAATGACAACACCAACAAGTGATACACATGCATTGAATCTTGATTGTTTTGATGTTGAACATGCATGCTTGCTTAAGTGGAATTAATAATCATGCCTATGAGATGAGAATAGTTGTTTTCATGATATTATGTGCTTAACCTCACTCATATATAATGGATTTTATTGTTAAAATATACTTAAGCATGATATTGATTTATTTAGACAAATCCATTTTAGTTAAAAATAGCATATACCCTTTGGAACCTTAAATGATTAAAATGGTAATGTTGAATCTTTCCTTGCTCATAATTGGTTAAGGACTTGAATTGGAAAATGAGCATAGGATTTTTGTGCTTGAAAACATGGAAGAAAATGTGTTTGCTTGAATACTTTGATTTTATGAAACTTCCATATGGTATAACTTTGTGAATATGAAAATGGATTAATACTTTATGATAGTATGCTTATGTTTAATTAATCCATATGCATATTTGATGATATGTGTTGTGTTCTTGCATATTTAGAATGATAATTTTCTTGACATAAACACTACACATAATTATTGGATTCATGCAAAATGCCTAAGTCAACCATTAGCAACAATTGGTATTTAGATTGAAATAACAATTAGTATCATTGGCAACCATATTTTCAATAATTGGTAAGCCAAATTTAAATTGCCAATTGGTATGAGCTTTAAATTGACAATTCTTCTCATGCTCTTTAGTTTGAAATGACAAATAGAGAAGAATTCTCTTAGGATATTTTTGCCTAAAACTCTTGTGTGCTAGAATTTGTAGTTAATTGCTATATATCTTAATTCTAGGCACAATATTTCTTGAAAATGATTTATGAGCACATGCATATGATATGTTATATAATTTTAGCTCATAATCATGATGTATTGCCATGCACCTTAGTTGGACTTAAGAGAACAATTGATGTACTTAGGTGCTTAATAGGATTGAAAATGAGCAAGTCATAGACCTTAGTAGATATTTATACACAACTTGCTTCATTATTTACCAATTGGGAACTTCTTGCAAAATTATTTCTTAACAATTGGTATCAAAATTATTTATAAACAATTGGTATAGGATCATAAGTCATGTTCTTTGCATGAATATTTCATACTCTTTATGAACAATTGACTTATTTATTTGTGCTATGAGTCTCATGTACTAACATGTTTCTTGTTGGATGGAGCATATTCTTTTATCTCTTCTCACATAGCCATGATTTTAGGGGGAATATATTTTTTATTATTTTTCCTTCTTTTTGCTATGATAAAAAGGGGGAGAGATAGATATTAAAAGGGAGAGATATTAAGGGGGAGAGATAATGGGGGAGAAATAGTTTGAAAATTCATTTTCGAAACCCATGCTTATATTAAGGGGGAGCTTTGTAAATCCTGCTTTATTTGAGATGGAGTATTTTATCAAAGAATTTTCAAAGCAAATTTACATTAAGTTTTGTCATATCAAAAAAGGGGAGATTGTTAGCTTTAAATTGCAATATATATTTTGAAATGACAAAAACTTAAGTAAACTTTAATGTTTTAATTCATATGGTAAATTTGCCTTATCACAAATGATTTTCTCAATCCATTTTAAGTGTTCATATCAAACATTAAGACCATCATTTAATGATACATTCTTATTGGTCTTAATACTTTATAAAATGGTTTTGAATATTAAGTAATTTTCTCAAGAATTATTGAACATAAGTTTAGAAAATTACTTATAAGTTTTTGGACATTATTTTCATTTGAGAAAGTCAAGAAAAACTCCCTTAAAGCTTATGAATGTTTTTGGTTGAATTAAAATCAAAAGCCATATCATTTCTAACCCAAAAGTGCAGGAAAAACCCATTTTGGAAGCATGGGATCGATCCCCTAAGGAAAGGGATCGATCCCTTTTTAACAGAATGCTCCGAAAGGCTAGATTGAAGGAAAGGATCGATCCCTTTTGGGGACTTTCTGGTGTAAAGGGATCGATCCCTTTCCCTTTACACCAGAAAGTCCCTAACGGCTAGTTTCTGTGAGATACAGCGGCTAGTTTTTGTTTTGGCTCCAACTAACGTCCACAAACCATCCAAAGGACTATAAATAGAGGCTTAGAAGCTAAAGGAAGAAAGAGGAACTACTCAATCAACTCCAATACTCATTTTCCTCAAATCCTCAAGCCTCAACAACAAATCAAGAGCTACAAAGTCTTCATCTTCCATCATTCATATATTTCTTGTATAGCTTAGCACAAATATTGCATAGGCTTTTCTTTGTGCCCAATTTCTGTAATCATTTGCCTACTTAGAGGTCTTCCTTGATTACACAATTTGTTAACCAATTCAATCCTTGTAAAAAGGGAAGGTTTCTCTTTAGCCTAAGAAAAAGAGGGAGGTTTCTCTTTAGCCTAGAAAAAGAGGGAGAAGAGGTTTCTCTTGAGCCTAGAAAAAGAGAGAGGTTTCTCTTGAGCCTTGAAAAAGAGGGATTGTAAAGACAAATTCAAAGATAGTGAATTTGGGGAAAATCCTTGGAAGCGTCTCAAGGTAGAGGACGTAGGCAAGGTAGCCGAACCTCTATAAATCACTTGTGTACATTTCTCTATCCTTACTCTCTTTACTTATTTGCAATTATATTTATGTTTATTGCTTTGAATTTATATTGCATAATTGAGTAGCCTAGAGAACTTAGAAAATATCAATATAGGCTAGAGAATTTAGAGAAATCGAAAAACAAACTTAAGGTTAGCGAAAAACCGATTCACCCCCCTCTCGGTATAGCCTATAGAGAAAACAGAATCCATTGATAGTAATGGAGTTATAAATGGCATAGAGGATGTCATATGAATATAACGATCCCTAGTATTGATTTCCACTTACACTTCGATTATGGACGCAAATTACGAGTGACTTAGTGAACGGGCTAGGCCTCACGATAAAACCTTGAGAGGTGACCCAGTGAACGGGCTGGGCATTCTCAAAGAGAACAGTACACAGGTGTAAAGGCGGATGGCGGACGGGCCGAGGCCTTATATGATGCGATCCGATAAGAGTATAGTGGGATGTTACATGATGATTGGCCCAGTTATTGATTGTAAGGGCCTGAATTACGAGTGTACTGAATGGATAATATTACGAGATCGTTGAATATTATGGAAGGTAAAATGAATACAAAAATTGATTGAGGAAGTAGATAGTACAAATAATGAAAAACATATTGTTGTGGTTACTTATGGTTTTATACATTTTTACTACCTTGAGGTATCAAACAGATAATCTTATATAGAACCGAAACATCTTGAAATATGTGCTACAGAATGAGGTACTGTGTGGAGTACTGTGAATTGGTGAATATATATATAAGAACAGTAAAGTGATAAAAAGAAGATGACAGCTAACCTAAGTTATTCAGGACCCTTAATACAAAACTGGGATGGGCGACCCGTAATGGATCATGTGTTGTGAGATGCGGGCGAACTATGTTATCGCCGACTCACTAGTAAGGGTAAACCTGGGGCGAAAGAATCGCCTAGGGGATGCTCGCCGACGGTCGATACGAACGGGCGGGGCTCTTACAATTATTTTAATGGTAATACGAGTGTAAGGAACTAGGTACGTACGGGTACCTAGTTCAAACCTTGTGGATAATATGCTCAAGGGGGTTAAATCTGAATTTATTAAATGAACTTGATTCCAAAGTAAATTATAGTGGTAACAAATTGGTTAGCTATAATATGTGTTGATAACTGTTGTGCTCCCTACAGCTTACTGGAATGAGATTCGTAAGGCTGTAAAGTATGAGTAAATAATGAAATCAAGGTAGAGTATGTATCAAAATGATTTGAATATCGAATGTCTCTGCCTTGAGAATACACAGTGTAAATGACAGAACATGAGGATAAAATGTCCAAGATGATAAGAGAGATGAATGATTAAAGAAAGCATCGGATGAGATTCCCGATAAATTTTCAGAGTTATATAGATGGGAGAAATCAAGCTAACATTGACTCGATTGTTAATATGAAATTTATTTTAAAGCTTATATCGGAGAACATAGAAAAAAAAATCCGAAAAGCTTAAGAAATAACTCTGAAAAAATTTGTGAATAAATGAAATTCACTTATATAAGGATAATTGATGGAAATACAAATGATATGATTGAGGATGAATTAAATGATGTAAAGGATGGAAATATGGATGAGGTGAATTGAGGATGAAGTATAATGGAGTATTAAATTCCTATTAATTTATGAGTTCTTATTAAGAACAAATGATCATTTGTATGAAATTGATGCCTTAAATTGATTTAATCAGAGATGTATAGGGAGTTTATAAGATCAATCTTTGTAAAAGGCATCATCAGATGAAAAGTTGAAGAATGATGGTCACAAGATGATAATGATTAGAACTCGATAAAATTTTTTACGAGTTCCTAGTGAGGTTTACAGAATTAATGAAATACCTTATAAGGTATATAAGTCTAATGAATGAGGCATCCATCTATGGATAAAATGATGATATACTGATACAGTATAAGGCACAAATGGAAAAATGAGCAGCATAGTGATATAACCCGCAGACTCTCAAAAATAGTGAACAATATGTTAAGTATGGCAAATAAAGATTTGGCTAGACAGTATCTCTTTCTAAGATATATGATCTCGAATGACAGAGCAATGTGGATCTGTCAATGATGAAGAGATAATGAGTAACATACGAAATGTACTGGGTCTAGCTAAATACTATTGCCAGTCTATAAGAGAGTTATAGGTTAGCTGCTCTACAGATGTGATTAATAAGTAAAGAAATTAAAGTCAGTGGATGAATAAACGTAAAGATGATATGTAAAAAGTTAAAGGAGTTAATAACAGAATACTTTACCACTGAAGAAAGAGTGATCGAAATGATGATGAAGGAAAAGATGAATGTGTAAAAAAAGAGGACAAGTACATGATAAAGAGGGAACACGAATATGAAGTAGTTCCCGAAGTTAAAAGCTAACAGTGATTTTGTGGTTATCACATGATTATGGTTAAATGTAAGATCGAGCCAAAACTCGATAGAGGAAAAGTAATCACACTCAAAGGAGTAAAGAAATGATCTACATTTTACTGCCAGTAATGTAAATGGAAAAATGATAAATATATATACCACTTCGAAATAATGGAAATAGTGGAATTATATGGATAATGAGGTGATTAAATGGATAATTTGAGGATTTAAAAATCGAATGACCATATTACATGGAAAGACGATATGGAGAGGAAATAATTGTCTCCTGATTAAATTATGGTAAAAGATAGTGAATGATAAAGTCTGCAAATGAACTACAGCATTTGATGAAATAAATATGAAAAGAACATTGGAGATAATAATGAAGAATCTATAAGAGATATGATAATATGGAAGTGATTATAGACTG
Organism: Heritiera littoralis; assembly: GCA_031772115.1. Classification (NCBI taxonomy): domain Eukaryota; kingdom Viridiplantae; phylum Streptophyta; class Magnoliopsida; order Malvales; family Malvaceae; genus Heritiera; species Heritiera littoralis. Next base: position 3,797,318 of record JAPDPK010000009.1, on the reverse strand, counting down.
ATAGTCTAATGCAATCACTTCTTCATTATCAAACTCTTAGATTCTATAGTGCCATAGTCGAAATATGATTATAAAAAGATGAGAATGTATGTGAAGTTTCAGTGAGCACTATATGTGATGGGAATCTCTGAGTAGCTATAGGTTAGGGGAAATAGCAGAAGGCTCTGAGATTCCAAATCTATTAACAGCATCGCTCCGTACATGATGTAAATATTTGAGCGTAGTACAAAAACGCTCGAAGATATGTTGAGGGAGTGGATGCATGAGACGTGAAAGCTACTGGGACAACCACATACGATCGATTTAAATCAAGTAAATAATAGTTACCAAACTTATCAACTTGGCACCAAATAAGAAAGATGGATGATGAAAAATATGAATTATATGTGATATGAAAAAGAGTGGAAATGGATAACTCCCAATTGATAAGAAATTTAAGGGAGTATAAGTATATGATGAGAAATGATATATAGTGGTATAAAAGGCGATTATGATCTTAATGGTATACTGGTAGTATAATATGGAAGATGATCAAAAGGTCAGGAATGATAAGTATATAGGATGCTACCACCTTATGAATTAAGTTAAATTCGGAAGACCGAATTTCTTAAGGTGGGGAGAATGTGATAACCGTAAATTTTCTATTTTTGGAAATTAATATTAAAGAAAATAGACGAGGAAATAAATAGATTAAGGTAAATAAATAAAATTTATTTACAAGATGGGAATATCGTTAAAATTCCCGAAATTATGGAAGTGAGGAAATTTAGGAATTTAAATTTGGACAAATTGGAAACAAGGAGAAGGATGAAACTATGGAAAATAATGAAAAGAGAATTTAAATTGGAGAATGGAAATCCAAATTAAATAAGAAATAAGAATGGAGAAATATAATTTGGATATTAAGAAATCCAAATTATAATAAATACAAAGGTGAGTATTTATATATATTTATATAATTTGACTATATAAATACATTTTTAAATATATTTTATATGCTTTACATATTTACATATGTATATATATATATATGAAATATAGTATGTATATGATAGATAAATATATACCATTTTTATCATGAAATAAATACATATGTATTTATGTATACAAATAAATATATATATGAAATATATATATATATTATTTTAAAGTTAAAGTGTAGATATATATATATAATATAATAATTATAGATATAATTTTACAAATATAATTATATGAATATTCTAATTATATATGTATATAATTATATAAAGAAATAATTATATTATATATAATAAAAAAAATAGAAATTAAGACAGAAACAGGATCGGGACCCCGTTTCTGTCTCAAAAAAAAGGAAAACAAAGGAGAGGAACCTGGAGAAGCCGGCCGACACCGACCGACCAAAGGAAGAAGAAGAAGACGTTGTTGGCGAGAGGAAGAAGAGGAGGAGGCGACCTGCGACGGGAAAGGACGGAAAGAAGAAGCGAAACGCGGTGAAACAGAAGGGAAAAACTGCTGGAATCGAAAGGAGAAAAGGAAAAGAGATACGACGGTGCCAGCCGGCCCAGGCACTGCCACCGCCACCGCCACCCGAACCTTGGTAGAGGTGAGGGGAAGGTGAAGGAGGCCACTGGTGAGGCCAACGACGGCGAAGGAAGGGAGAACGAAGGAGGAGGAGAAACCGAGACCCACGCCGCCAGATCCGTCGCTATGCCGCCTATCCAGGGCAAACGAAGGGCACCGACGAGTTCACCTTGACGTCGACCAGCTGATGAGTGTCGTCAGTCACCAAAAATAAAATTTCCTAACTCTACTATGTAGATAGCGAAGCAAGGGTCGAACCCACAGAGACTGAATTATTTAAGTTAATTATTAAATTAAAAATCTAATATTAGGAGTTGGGGAAAGAAGAAGAAAATCTGGGAGTTTTGTAAGCTATGTCTAAAATAAAGAAAACAAGAAAAACAAATATCAAAAAGCTTCAGTCATGAGGCATTCAATCATTCTTGGATTTTGATGTTGATCATTGATTACAAAATATTACTGTCAATTAAACAGTCAACCGTAGCATAACAACAAGCTCTGTTACACCATCTTTCCTTACTGAGTCGTTAGTTAAAACAAGCTCTTTAACTAATCTCTAACTACTTAACCTACCTAGAACAAGCTCTCTAGATATAAGTTGTAGCAGCATTAACAACAAGAAAGATATGGGTTGACATTAGATAACAAACACATAAGCTCGGTTCATTTAATCTAAACCTTAATTCTCCTCCATCCCTAGTGATTAATTCCACAAGCAATTACGGACTTATGTTTTTAATCTGGCGGTAGATTATTTAATTTAACTAAATAGTGTGCACCCTATCTAATCAAACAAACAATCATTATAATGTGCTCAAAGAATCTTGGATACTTAATCAACAATTATATATTAGGTTCAAGAATCTCACAACATACTTTTCCCAAGAATAATCAATTTACCTCATAACTGAATAAGAAAACTACTCACTAGTCATATTCAAGATCATAAAATTCAAGTTTAATATTATAAAGATTACAAATATCATGCAAGAAACAATCAAAGAAGCAATCTTTAATAATAAAAAATCAGAATTAATAATCAAGATTATAAACTAACAAGCAAGAACACACAAAAAATATTAATTTAAATAAAGAAAACAAAAGCAGAATTAAAAATAATAAAAAAAATCAGCAACTAAGAAAGAAAAAAAATAAAATTTTATTAAAAACCCTAAAGAAAATCCTACAAGACTAAAAGAGAAGAGGGAAGAGACGGATGTGAGGGATTTGAGGGATGCTATTTATGAGAGCCTTGTGCTCTTTATATAGGCCTAAGGAAGAGTTTAAAAGACTTTCCTAAGCAATGTGAGATTCAGATAAGAGTTTACTTGGAAAACAAGTAATTTGACTAGTCAAACTCTTACCTTTATCTCATCATCTTTTTGCAATTACTTTCTAAGTAAAATTCCTAAGGCCTATTTTTATTAATTAATTACAGATGTAAGACATAATAAAATTAAGAAATTATCTTGTCTCAACAAAATCTTGTCTTGAACTTGCTTAGTTGGAATTTCTTTTCAATCTCGTTTTTCTGCCCAAAATTTCGTACTGATTTTGTCCAGACGTTTGACCCATCAAACGAACTCTAATTTTTACGATCTTGTGCATTCTGGAAACCTTGAGAAGTCCTATACAACTTCCATGAAGGCCACATCTTGAGATCAGGTCGTTAAATTGGTCAAAAATGTCAATCTTTCAAGCTGGACAGAAAATACTGCACTTTGCTCTTTTTAACTTCTTTTTATTCCAACTTTGATATTTAATACCTAAAACATAAATAAACATTAGTAAGCTCTTTTAGGCATAAAACATCAATAAAAGAATATATTATCACATATAAAATTCACAAAATATCATCCTATCAAATTCCCCCACACTTAGCTTTTGCTAGTCCTCTAGCAAACCTTAGCTAACTAATTCCTAAAGAACTAAATCCTAAAATCCTAACTCACTTTCGTAGGAATCACGATTGCATTTAGCATATGCAATAAGCCTTTAAACTCCTAGGTCACCCCCAGTAGACGAGTTGTGTCTCGAGAGGGCTTTCAGAAGATATACCCACAAAATCTTTTACTTAAGACTTAATCCTAAAAATTCAAAATAAGACTCAAAACAAGATTAAGATCATGGACATATTTTCAAATCTTTCAATTCTTAACTCATAACTTCAACAAGAGTTAAATAATCAAGTCAATCATATTCTAATCATTACTTCTCATATTCATGCATACTTCTAAATAAATTCATGCAAAATTCACAATCAACACAATTGAAACATATAATATCAACTTTGCAATTATCCAATTTCCATTACTACAAACAAAGTCAATAGATGAAGAACTTTTTTTTCTCTTTTTTTTTTCTTTCTTTTTCTTTTGAGGTCTCAACAATGGTTTCCCTAAGTACTTACTTGCCTTTTTACGCGAATGTTAATATTGGTGATACCAACACCCGGTTACTCAACAAGTAAGCCCTCTTTTAGAGTGCTTTGCATACTCATATTTTAAGTCACTTCAAGAATTTAATCAACAAGATCGAGTAACTCAAAACATTGGAGTAGAATTTAAAGCTTTCAACCTCTATTTTTCTTCTCTTTTTATGTTTTTTTTTGTTATTGTCTATTTATCCTTTGCTTATACCAACTTCAATGAACTAATCACATTATCAATATCATACGAACAATCATATTTAATCATGAACTCACATAAATTCTTTAGAAAGTACTCACTTCAACAATAATAACAATCAAAATACTCTCAACTTTCCTATAAAACTTTGTTTTAGTTTAGAATCAATCCTCAAAAGAAAGAAAACATATCATGATCTTTTAAAACTCTTAAAAATTTGACCTTTTTTTTTTCAAAAAAAATTTCCAGTTCCTAAAAAAAAAAACTCTATAGACTTATAAACCAATATTCCCCCCCACACTTAAATCTTACTTTGTCCTCAAAGTAAGTCTAGCATGCAAAGAAGAAAAATAAAAATTCAAAAATTAAATGGTAATACAAGTAAAGGAAAGAAATACTCCCTCATTTTACATCCTTGGGTTGCCTCCCAAGTAGCGCTTTTGTTTAATGTCGTTAGCTCGACTGCTCCACCTTCCATCATCCAATCCCAGACCTCAACATTTTTATCGGCTTCTCGAGTTCCTCATTCTCAAGATTTTTACGTGTGGCTATTTCTAGCTCATCTTTAAGAACTTGCTTTTCATCACCTTTTAATTTCCTCTTGGAAGTGCATAGTTCCCTTAAAAACTTGGCATCACAAAGCACTTGATCATTAATTTCATCAAGGAGAGGAATATTGACTTCCATTTTCCTAAATGTCTTCAATGTCTCCTTGTCTTGCTCTTCGTTTGTAGCTCTTGCAAACCTACCAAGAAAAGGAAGAGGGTAAGTAGAAGAATTAAAAGGAATTTGTTTATCACTTACCTCAGCTTTGAATTCCTTGATTTCAACATCCTCATAGTGCTCTATAAAGTTGTCGAAATTCTCTCTCCCTTTTACATTGTGCATGTCAACAACTCCACCTTTAATATTGAAATCAGTTTCATCCTCCCTTTCTATAAAGTCATTGACATCTTCATGTGCACTTTCCTTGGATTCAATTTCCCTTTCACTTTTCAAGGTGATGTTAGTAACATTATCTCTTGGATTCTCCACAGGTTGAGAGGTCATAGCTTCAATGTTACTTAAAGAATTCATTATTTGACTCACATGGTGATCAATATTCTTAATAGAAACATCAGCCTCTTGGGACAATTGTAAAGTTTTAATCTCAAGAGTCTTAACAATATCTTCAAGAGACATACCTGATTCTTGAGATGGAGGCATACCTGAGTCTTGAGGTGGAGCTTGATATGTATCTTGGAATGGCACATTGTAAACCTCATATTGATTCCCATAACTAAAATTAGAATGATCCCACCATCCTTGATAGTAGGTATCGTAGTGTGGTTCATAATTATAGTATGGGTCATAATTATAGTATGGTTCATAAGCTTGCTCCATGTAGTCCTCTCACTTCTCGTCTTGGGAGGTAGTGGTAGTGGATGTTGTGGTGCTTGTGGCACTGCGCTTTGGGTTACTTGTATATAGTCCCTAATCTTTTGAAGTTTGTGACTAGAATCCTTGTCAGAAAAGCAATCCCTGCAAAAGAAAAGAAAAGGAAAAGAAAAAAAATTAGACTTTAAATTAAAATAATTAACCTAAACAAATTTCAGTCCCCGGCAACGGCGCCAAAATTTGATGAGTGTCGTCAGTCACCAAAAATAAAATTTCCTAACTCTACTATGTAGATAGCGGAGCAAGGGTCGAACCCACAGAGACTGAATTATTTAAGTTAATTATTAAATTAAAAATCTAATATTAGGAGTTGGGGAAAGAAGAAGAAAATCTGGGAGTTTTGTAAGCTATGTCTAAAATAAAGAAAACAAGAAAAACAAATATCAAAAGCTTCAGTCATGAGGCATTCAATCATTCTTGGATTTTGATGTTGATCATTTATTACAAAATATTACTGTCAATTAAACAGTCAACCGTAGCATAACAATAAGCTCTGTTACACCATCTTTCCTTACTGAGTCGTTAGTTAAAACAAGCTCTTTAACTAATCTCTAACTACTTAACCTACCTAGAACAAGCTCTCTAGATATAAGTTGTAGCAGCATTAACAACAAGAAAGATATGGGTTGACATTAGATAACAAACACATAAGCTTGGTTCATTTAATCTAAACCTTAATTCTCCTCCATCCCTAGTGATTAATTCCACAAGCAATTACGGACTTATGTTTTTAATCTAGCGGTAGATTATTTAATTTAACTAAATAGTGTGCACCCTATCTAATCAAACAAACAATCATTATAATGTGCTCAAAGAATCTTGGATACTTAATCAACAATTATATATTAGGTTCAAGAATCTCACAACATACTTTTCCCAAGAATAATCAATTTACCTCACAACTGAATAAGAAAACTACTCACTAGTCATATTCAAGATCATAAAATTCAAGTTTAATATTATAAAGATTACAAATATCATGCAAGAAACAATCAAAGAAGCAATCTTTAATAATAAAAAATCAGAATTAATAATCAAGATTATAAACTAACAAGCAAGAACACACAAAAAATATTAATTTAAATAAAGAAAACAAAAGCAGAATTAAAAATAATAAAAAAAAATCAGCAACTAAATAAAATTTTATTAAAAACCCTAAAGAAAATCCTACAAGACTAAAAGAGAAGAGGGAAGAGAGGGATGTGAGGGATTTGAGGGATGCTGGTTATGAGAGCCTTGTGCTCTTTATATAGGCATAAGGAAGAGTTTAAAAGACTTTCCTAAGCAATGTGGGATTCAAATAAGAGTTTACTTGGAAAACAAGTAATTTGACTAGTCAAACTCTTACCTTTATCTCATCATCTTTTTACAATTACTTTCTAAGTAAAATTCCTAAGGCCTATTTTTATTAATTAATTACAGATGTAAGACATAATAAAATTAAGAAATTATCTTGTCTCAACAAAATCTTGTCTTGAACTTGCTTAGTTGGAATTTCTTCTCAATCTCGTTTTTCTGCCCAGAATTTCGTACTAATTTTGTCCAGACGTTTGACCCATCAAACGAACTCCAATTTTACGATCTTGTGCATTCTGGAAACCTTGAGAAGTCCTCTACAACTTCCATGAAGGCCACATCTTGAGATCAGGTCGTTAAATTGGTCAAAAACGTCAATCTTTCAAGCTGGACAGAAAATACTGCACTTTGCTCTTTTTAACTTCTTTTTATTCCAACTTTGATATTTAATACCTAAAACATAAAATAAACATTAGTAAGCTCTTTTAGGCATAAAACATCAATAAAACAATATATTACCACATATAAAATTCACAAAATATCATCCTATCACCAGCTATAGGGCACCTGAACCGCCAGAGAACCGACTGCCCGCCCGCAAGGAACCGGTGAGGAAGGAAGCTAAACCGATCTGACGGGAAAGGAAGAGGAAAAGGGAAAAGAAAAAGAAAAGAAAAAGTAAAAAGAAAAAGAAAAAGGAAAGAAAGAGAAAGGAAAGAAAAGAGAAAAAGGAAGAAAAAGAGGAAAAGAAGAAAAAGAGAGGAAAAAAAGGGGAATTTCGAGAAATCGAAAGATTCCCGAGAATTTGGCAACTTGGAAATTACGAAAATTCGGTAAGAATTCCGGAAAATGATTTCGAGTAAAAATTTAATAAATTATTTATGAAAATTTTAAAATTTAGAATTTAATATTTAGAAATTATTCTCAGCGATCGAGTTGGTGGATCGGGAGAGATGGAGTACGGGCGCGACCGATAAGAGGAAGTCGCTGACCCGGAAAAGGTAAGGGATGCATGTGCAACACTGTAAGGATATTCAGTCTGCATGTTTTAATTTCGAAATATTTTATGGAAATATTCTATGAAATTATTATGATGAATGATTGGTTGGAAATTTGGAATGAAATACTGGCTAGAAATTATAAACTATATTTTTTGTGTAAGAGGCTAGCCAATCGGCAGCCGTTATACTGCCGAAAAATTTTCGAAAAAAATTCTCAAAAATTACTGAAAATCATAATAAATGATTTTATATCACGAGAAATGATTTTCAACCACGAAAATTGAGGAAATGAATATTTTCATAAAAACATGTATAAAATGAAAGTGATTTTAAAATATTCATATTTTCGAGATTGATGATAATGAAATCACTGAAAATTCTCTTGATATGTAAATTACTCGTAATACGAGATGAAAAAAGAAAAGAAATAAAGTGAATATTTTTATATATATTTCTTAAATATTCACTAAATGGTTTTATAACCTTTATGGTTTTAAATTATGAAATTTATATTTTTATAAATTCTATAAAGGATTATTGATGATGAAAAATACTGTTTTGAGACTAGTAGGCATCCTATCATGCTGATGTGTGATATGTGATATGTGATATGTGTAGTCTTGGTCGACACCTGATTAGTGATCCACCGAGGACAATATAGATTATGGTCATAGATTTGACATGTTTATTTCTTTACCCTTCGAGGTCTATAGCATGATGTGATTGATGATTGTATTAGACTCTTTATAGGATGTGTGACATGTGAAAAGAATATGTTTTATATGATATGAGAAGAAGATCAATTGATTTATAGCATTTTTACAAAATGCTCATTACGGTACTAATTATAGTACTGTGAGATGATTTTCATAAGACATGTGATACAAATATGTAATATGCTTTCAAAAAGGAAGAATTGATAAATCTAATATTCTTACCATGATTTTAAATGGAATATTAGATTATACGTGCTACATGTGTAACGATGAACCATTAAAAACATAAGCCACGTAAGCAACCCGAGTAAAGACTCGATCTTTGTACCGTGTGAGCCACCTCTAGAAGACTCAAGGGACCTAAGTGCTACATAGGTTCTTCGTGAACTATGGGAGCCACCTCTAGAATCCTTTGAGCACTAAGTGTTACACGAGTTCTGATGAGATAGTGGAAAGTATATAGCGTAAAGGCCAATCCGAGTAAAGACTCGACCTCTGTACCGTGTCAGCCACCTCTAGAAGACTCAAGGGACCTAACTGCTACATAGATTCTTCGTGAACTATAGGAGCCACCTCTAGAATCCTTTGAGCACTAAGTGCTACACGAGTTCTGATGAGGTAGTGGAAAGTATATGGCGTAAAAACCAACTCGAGTAAAGACTCGATCTTTGTACCATGTGAGCCACCTCTAGAAGACTCAAGGGACCTAAGTGCTACATAGATTCTTCGTGAACTATGGGAGCCACCTCTAGAATCCTTTGAGCACTAAGTGCTACACGAGTTCTGATGAGATAGTGGAAAGTATATGGCGTAAAGGCCAATCCGAGCAAAGACTTGATCTTTGTACCGTGCGAGCCACCTCTAGAAGACTCAAGGGACCTAAGTGCTACATAGATTCTTCGGAAACTATGGGAGCCACCTCTAGAATCCTTTGAGCACTAAGTGCTACACGAATTCTGATGAGATATTGGAAAGTATATGGCATAAAGGCCAATCTGAGTAAAGACTCGATCTTTGTACCGTGTGAGCCACCTCTAGAGAACTTAAGGGATCTAAGTGCTACATAGAATCTTCAGAAACTATGGGAGCCACCTCTAGAATCCTTTGAGAGCTAAGTGCTACACGTGTTTTGATGAAATATGAGGAATCATAGGTTATTGTGACAATAAATAAATGATTGTGATTCGTAAATGTGACAAATGTCAGTAGATGGAATAGATCTTATACATAAGACAGAGAATGTATATGATCATTGAATTATGTTTATATATGCCATACAAACATGTGCTATTTGAATGTTTGTCCTCTTTCACCCTTAACTCCATTGCTAGTTAGGATGGATGTCATAACTGAATCAGTGAATTGGGGCTTACGCCTAAAGTAATTAAGTGATCGGTAATTTTGAAACTGTTTTCAGTGAGTTAAGCTATATGCTTAAAGTTTATTAATTTACGTTTTGTGAATGGATTGATTTATTAACTTGCATAGTAACCGATTTATCGACGTGTATAGTGACTAATCTACCGAAGTGCTTGCTGCTTTGCTAATGTGATAAGTGGAATAGATTTTAATAGCTTACTTTGCTATTTAAAGTACTGTACTAATTATGATTTTACAGTAAAACATGAAATGAGTTTTAAAGGAAAATGATGATAATTTAATTAATATTGTTTTCAAAAAAATGTGAATATTAGTTATTTTATTTAAATGCCTTATTTTATAAAAGCATTAATTTGGAACGATATGGAAATGATATGGAATAAAAAGGAAAAATGATTTAAATTTCAAAAGAAATTTATTACTCCCTACAGTTGCTTCTAGGTTACGGGACAAGACAAGCATTTCAAAATGTCACGACTCGAAGGCTAATGACGTCCGCTTAACACTTACTTGATTTCTTATGAAAATTTCGAACCAAATTTTTTTTCTTTTTCTACTTACGGTTTGTATTCGGTGTTAGTGTAGTATCTAAATCAAATCCTATCTTACTCATATTATTTCTCGAGCTATGTCACGTTTCTCAAGGAGATTTTTCTTATGATTTTTGCCTTATTTTACTATTCCCAAAAGAAACAGGTCGAAAACCTCCCCTTTGTATTTTATCAATTTCCCCAGATATAATTTCCTGCACTAAAACACATTTTAAATCACATAACACAACCAGCTGGTGTTTCTCCACAGTCCATACAATCGAGTATTTCAAGGATCTCAAGATATATAATTTAAAACATACATTAGGACCCGGATCGGACTCGATAACCACCTAGACTCACATAATCATCTAGTGCGATCCAAAGTTACATCTCATATACTTTCCTAGTACTGTGAAATTAACGTACACATGATCATCAAAATGATATAGAGTAGTATACCTCAAAATACAAAATGCTAGCTCAGAAAACGCAAATGAGTACCACTACTACGTACGGTTTCCCCGTGAGCCTACACGAAGCCTGAGCCGACTATCAACTCGTATAATCTGCAGATGTTAAATTAAGGGGTGAGCAATCCACGGCTCAGTAAGTAGTTTAAATAAGTATATGCTAGGCTCATATCGTAAAACACGATCATACATGCTTGAGTTATTGTAAGACAGCATGTATGGATTATACTAAGGTTTATTACCATTTCGTATGTACACAGACGTCATAAACTTGTTCATGCTTTCATTCCATTCTTAAATTCACAAGGCATCATTCTTTTGATCAGTATGATTAAGTGTGAAAGAAACAAACATTCAAATAGCACATGTTTGAGTGGCATATATAAACATAATCCAATAATCACACACATTATATGTCATATGCATAAGATTTATTTCATCCTTTGACATTCGTTGCATTCACAAATCACAATCACTTACTTATCTTCACAATATCCTACGATTTCTCATATTTCGTCAAAACACGTGTAGCACTTAGTTCTCAAAGGATTCTAGAGGTGGCTCACACGGTACAGAAATCGAGTCTTTGCTCGATTTAGCCTTTAGGACTTAGACTAATTACTAACACATCGAAACTCGTGTAGCACTTAGTTCCCGAAGGATTCTAGAGGTGGCTCACACGGTACAGAAATCGAGTCTTTGCTCGGTTTGGCCTTTAGGACTTAGACTGATTACTAACACATCGGAACTCGTGTAGCACTTAATTCCCGAAGGATTCTAGAGGTGGCTCACACGGTACAGAAATCGAGTCTTTGCTCGGTTTGGCCTTTAAGACTTAGACTGATTACTAACACATCGGAACTCGTGTAGCACTTAGTTCCCGAAGAATTCTAGAGGTGGCTCACATGGTACAGAAATCGAGTCTTTACTCAGTTTGGTCTTTTTCCTAGTTTTCGCCAATATGATTAGGTATTAATTGAGATCTATTAACTCAACATCGGGAGCTATAGGTATATATTGTACTCAAATCACATATACATTCTCAAAGCATGACAATATATTACCATGCTCAGTAATCACAAGTAACCATAACACACAACACATCACACAAGTCACAACAAGATCACTTTCAGATAAGTGTTATTCATGAGCACACCATGTCCGATTTAAAAATCTTACCATACTTACTCTATTTGTTTTACCCGTAATGTCCAACCAAAATTCTATATAAATTTAATTAAATATTTAATAAGAATTCTTTCATCTCTTACGAGATGATACTAGTAGGATTTATTTAACCCACTTACCTTAATGTTTGGTAGGTTATCTTTCCTCGATCCTTAACTCAAGCTAAACTCCTACACCGCTCCAAATTCACTACAATTAAATCAAAAGATGTTTCAATAACATGTCTTAACTACTTTTTGATCACATATCAATTGTATATCTTAGAATCTAAACTATTCCAACTCATTTCTTTAGCGAGGAACTAAATTCTTTATGTGTCTCGCCAAACATTACCTATTTGATTTAATAACTCTTTACTTTATATTTTTTATAAGATGATAAGAGGTTTATTAACTTGTATATACTATTTTCCATTCGTTATATATATATATATATATATATATATATATACATATATATATGATTATAACTATATTTTAAACACTTTTACAATTATACTTGTACTTATATCTCAACAAACCCCTTTTTCTTTTTCTTTTTTGCATTTCTTTTCTTTATCTCTTATTTAGTTTTCAAGTGAGTAGCATATATATATATATATATATATTTATATATGTATGTATTTAGCATTAGCATAATAAAATTTCTAAGGATTTACTATATGTCTTTATATAAGCACTATACATACATATATTTATTTATTTCTTCGTTTTTAAGCAAGTAGTGTACATACATATATATACAAGTGATATATATGTACATATATATATGGGTATTTGATACTAGTGTAGTCTAAATTCTTAGATTTTATTCTTTCATTTCTAAATATGCACATATATATATAGCAATATATATATATATATAGCAATATATAATATATATATACACATTTAAATACATAGCATTTACATGGTATAAATTTCCAATTTCAATTCCCTGACTTTCCTACATCTTGATACATATGTATATCTATATAGATATATATTTACATCTATGTATATATATATGTGTGTGTGTGTGTGTGTGTGTATTACATATATATATATATATATATCTTTTAATTCTTTTCCTTTTTCTTTTATCCTTTTTCTTTTTATTTCTCTTGTTATTTCTTTCAAGACCTATTTCTATGCACATTGCTATCCTCAAAATCAATTAAACCATCAACTAAGAAAACGTCATTTACCTTAGTTAAAACCATCCAAATTTGGCTGCAAGATCAGCCCTCATAATCCCCCTCTCGGCTTGGATAAATTTCCAGCCAATGTGCCTTGTTCCACTCTCTTTTCCAGCTTTTAGTTCTGTCCCCAAGAGACACAATTTGGTTTAGTTCAAATGCTCCACGTTTGGTACCTCTTTCTATATTCAAAACATCAAAACCTTACCTGCTTCCAGACGTGAATCACTCCCTAACCCTACCAGCCTTCACGTCCAGCCAAGCCCTCAATTTCCTTTCTATGTTTCGTGAAATGGCATAGCCATCATCAGTCTCCCTCAAACCACGTTGAAACCCCTCTTGTCTACTACCTCCTACACAACTAAAACCAATTTAAACTACAGCCAACCACAAGCAGAAATTAATTAGTCAAACAGTCATGTAACTCCACTTAAAACCCTTATTTACAACCCTTGCTACACTTACATTTAACAGAAATGGCTCCCGAAATTTGCTCCTGTTTTGGCATCAAGGTTTTACCACATGGTTCTTCACTGCAACTTTAATCCTTCTTCCTTCTTCCCTTGTCCGAAGCTTAAGAAGACCAACCTTCAGCTTCGTGATCCAACTTTCTGACCAGCATTGGTCTTGCCAAGCTTCCCGCCGGTGGTTTCCCTCTTTTGCTATCGTCCCCTGATGCTCAAGATGGTGAGGCAGTAGCTGTACGTGCCTTTCTCTTCTTCCCTTTCGGCTTCCTCTTTTCTTTCTCCCTTTTCCTTTCGGTTTTCAGTATTCTTTCCTTCTCTTATTTTTTTCTCCACCGAATGTCTCAAGCTACCGCCCTACCTCTCGTGCCTCTCCTCTCCATTCTCTCATTTCCCTTTTTCTTTTTCATCAGTTATGTTATGCTGCTATTGGCTTAGATGATGATGGACGGTGATGCTAGGTTTAGTGGAGTTTTGGTGGGAAAAGTCCCATCAAACTCCACTAAACATGTATTTTAAATTACTTTATTTCATTTTTGTTTTATTTTTAGTTTATTTTAGATTTCCAATGTCTATACTTATATAACTCATAATTATATTTACATTATTTATACAAATAATTAATATGTATTCATATATATATTTATTTTGTTATATCCACTACATATAATATGTGTATGTACTTATATTTTAGACCTTAATTATAAAAATATATATACATACACATAGCCAAATAAATATATGTATGTTTATGTATACATATAATATTTTCATATCTAATATATTTTTATTATGGCATGTGTATACATACATATTCTTCAATTTATTTTAATTGTCTAATATTCATGCATACTGCACTTCCTTTAGTGTACTTGTGTACTTTGTTTTATTAAAAATAACCTACTTATGTATTTTGCGGAATATATGCGTCTTATCAGTTCTTATTTAATTCTTGAACTTAGTTATGGGATTTTCCAAATGACGCAAAAGTATAAATTATTTGTTTTCTCATTCCACCAATTTGAGGTTTCATCCTCGTTACTTGACATAAGATTATGACTTACAAAATGTATCATAGTACTCAACTTACTCCATGTCTCTTATTTATTCACTAATATGGTACAAAGTTTGTAGTTTTTACATAAAATGCCTGCCTTACTCCATCCGGATCCCTAGCCAACTGTAGTATCCTTCCTACATGTGAGCCTAGAGCCAGATAGGAAGATTTAAAAGAAAATGAAAAAAAAGTTTTTCAGCATATAGATAGCTGAGTATCAAGTGAGGCATATAATTCCCTTACTAAGCCGTGGTTTTGCTCACCCCTTAATTTTAAACATTTTAGGTTTTGATGATATTTGATCAGTTGATTGTGGATCACGGCTGTACACAAAGGACAATGTGACAGACCGACTGATTTATTTGATGTACAATCATTTATTTTCTGTATTTGGACATGTCTACAGTACTACTTATCTAATTAATTAAGATAGGGGATGTGTATAATATAAACATTGTTATGTAAAATTGTTTAACAGTTAGTACAAGTGAAGTATCATTGACAACACAATCGGTTAAGTTGTGTACAATAAGGTGAAAAATATGGTAACGGGTCGTTACACTATAGGTGGCTCCCACGGTTCACGAAGAAAGCTGCGTAGCACGTAGTTCTTTTGAGTTCTCTAGAGGTGGCTCACATGGTACAAAGGAATGAGTTTTACTCGAATTGGCCTTTATGGCGTACGTTTCCTTATGGTTCATCGATACACGTGCAACACTTAGCTCTCAAAGGACTCTAGAGGTGGCTCCCACAGTTCACGAAGAAAGCTACGTAGCAGTAGTTCCTTTGAGTTCTCTAGAGGTGGCTCACATGGTGCAAAGGAATGACTTTTACTCGTACTTGCCTCTATGGGGCATGCTTTCTGATGTTTCATCAGTATACGTGCAGCAATTAGCTCTCAAAGGACTCTAGAGGTGGCTCTCGCAGTTCACGAAGAAAGCTGCGTAGCATGTAGTTCTTTTGAGTTCTCTAGAGGTGGTTCACACGATACAAAGGTGTGAGTTTTACTCGATTAGCCTTTATAGCACATTCTTTCTAATGGTTCATCGAAACTCGTGTAGCACTTAGCTCTCAAAGGACTCTAGAGGTGGCTCCTATAGTTCACGAAGAAAGCTGCGTAGCACGTAGTTCCTTTGAGTTCTCTAGAGGTGGCTCACACGGTACAAAGGAGTGAGTTTTACTCAGTTGCCATTTCGGTGCATGATTTCTAGAGATGATGTTTTAAAATCATTCAAGTCCTAGAATCGCATGTACACCTCAGTTATCATATAGTTCCATTGTCCTAGTTTTCGACAATTACAACTAGGTACTAATCGAGGTCCATGAATTCAACATCGTGAGCTATATATATTGTACATAATTCACATATACATTCTTAAACTATCGCAATATATTCACATGCTCACTTGGTGAGACTTAAATAATTCACATGCATTTCTCATAATGCAGACACCGACAATATATACGATTTTATATGCTCATTTAGCATAAACCAGTCATGCACATAATACACAATTCACAACTCGCGAACACATCAAGTCTAACTTACATCTTACCAAGACTTACCCTCATGGTCTTTTCCGCGATATTTCACTAACTTGATATGAAATTAAATAATTAATGTGTAGAGATTTATTTCATCTCTTTCGAGATGATACTAGTAAGTTTTATTTAACCCACTTACCTCGAGGTTTAACCATTTCTTCCCGACCTTTTCAATCCGTTTTCAAGTCCTTAACCATTCTGATTCACTACACATAATCCAATGACGTTTTAATAAGTTTTCATTGTTACATTTAATCATGTACTTAAAATAAAAATCTTAAAAACACTATCAAGTTCGATTAACTACTAATCCAAGACTACCTCCTTATCGTCATTTGTGACATACCCATTGGTAGTCATCCTTATGTACATATATTTAAACACATAGATGTTTACATCTATGTGTGTGTCCCAATATATATTTTATATATCTATCCATGTTCATCCTTTTCTTCTCCATATCAATATTTATTACGTATAAATATATATTTATACATATATATCATTTTAACGATACATAACATATTGATCATCATGGTATTTATATCCATATCTCTATCACTATTCTCATCCTCTAGCATGCTCATATATTAACCTTAAGTTAATATTATCTATCTTAAATCACAAATCAAACATACCTCTTTGAACCATAATTACTTGGGTTCATTCCTTGGTCGAGAGTTAAGTCTTCATGTATTTTTCTAAAATATTACTTGTCATTTTAATGTAACCTATCTTCTATTTCTCATAGGACAATAAAATATTCTTTAACTTCGACCGGATATATATATACATATATATTTTTTTGTAACACTAATATAATGTTAATTCTCAAATAACATTTTGTCTTATTTCTCATTTCCGTGCTTGGAAATCACTTATTGTGTAATAAAATCGTTTAAAAATGATTTTTACGCAATTTTTCTAAAATTTTTGGCAGCATAACGACTGCCTATTGACTAACCTCCCTGCACAAAAATACAATTTAAATATCCAGCCAGTCCATCATCACACTTTTTCAACCAATGAATCATCACAATATTTTCATAAAATATTTCATAATTAAAAACATGCAGACTGAATATCCTTACAGTGCTGCATATGCCTCCCTTACCTTTTTCCGAGTTGGCGACTTCCTCGTTATCAATCGCGCCCGTACTCCATCTCTTTCGATTCAATCATCTCGCTCGCCGAGAATAATTTCTGGAAACAAAATTCTAACATTTTAGAATTTTCACAATTAATTTATTTAATTAAATAATCGAAATAATTTTTGTAATTTCCTACCGAATTTCTGGGTTCTCCAAATTTTCGAAATTTTGGAATTCCGAAAATTTCCTTTTCTCTCTTTTTTTTTCTTTTTTTTCCTCCTTTTTCTTCTTTCTTTTTCCTTCTTTTTCTTCCTTTTCTTCTTTTTCTTTTCCTTTTCCTTTTTCTTTTTTCTTTTCCTTTTTCCTTTTCTCTTTTTTGGTCTGGACCGGTTCAGACCGGTTCGGACCAGTTCAGACCGATTTAGTCCCATCTCGCCGGTTCGGCCGGTTCGATCTCCTAAAGCCACCATTTCCGCCGGTTCATGCTTCCCACAGTTGGCCCACGTTGCAAGGATGCCGGATCTGGCCTCCGTTTCTCCCCATCACCGGCGACGGCGCCGGATTTGGAACGATGGGTTTCGGCCCTTTCTCCGCTGTTTCTTCCCTCCTTCGCCATTCTCCTTCACTGGTGGCCATCCCTTCACCTTGGTCAACCTTCTGCGATGGTGCAGGTGGCGGTTCAGGCACCGCTGTTTCCTTCCCTCTCTTTTCCTTTTCGGCTTCGCCCCGTTTCGCCCTTTTTCCTTTCCTTTTCCTTTCCCGTCGCCAGTGTTGGCTTCCTCTTCTCGGCTGGCCAGCGACCTCGCCTCCTCTCCTTCTTCTTGGCGTTGGCCGACTTCTCTATTTGGTTCTCTTTTGTTAGCTAAACAGAAGGAAAATATGGGAATTGGGCTTTTCCCGATTCCCATTTTGTTTTATTTTTTTATATATTATATATAATTATTTCTTTTAATTATATATAATTATAGATATATACATATATTTATATCACCCATTTATTTATATATATATATATCTATACACATCACTTTAAAATAAAATAATATATATTTCTTATATATATATATATATATTTATATACTTTTATTTTTAAAAAAATAAGGTATATATATAGATATTTCATATATATATATATATATACATATATATTTATAAATATATAAATATATATTTTATAATATACACATGTATTTATTTAATGATATAAAATAGTATATATCCATATATAATATATATACATATGTAATTATATAAAACATATATAATATATTTAAAAATATATTTATATAATGAAATTATATAATTATTCACATTCGTATTTCTTATAATTTGGATTTCTCAATAACCAAATTATATTTCTCCATTTTCATTTCTTATTTAATTTGAATTTTCTTAATATCCACATTAAATTTCTAACTTCCGAATTCTCAAATTCATCACTTCATCAACTTTCGAATTTCCAAATATTTCTATCTCTTAGATAAATTCATTTATTTTCTTTAGCTTATTTATTTGTTTTAATATTAAATTTACAAATATTTAATATTAAATTTATAAAATTAGCGATTATCACATTAACATATATGAGGCGGCACTAAAGTTATATAATTAATTAATGACGACCTTGGGAATTCCTTATTAGGAATGTTACATTTCAAATGCATGGTGGAAGAAATACTTAAGAAAGAAATGATATGAGAAATAGAGAATTTAAAGTACATAAGTCATGTTAATGATCGGTTTAAGCAAAATTCAGATAACCGAATTTCTTAAGGTAGGGAGAAAATGTAAGATCCGATTTTTTTGTACTGTACATGTATGGACATGTAAATTTTAATTAAGGAAAAAAATTATTGTCTACATTTTTACAAATATTAAATAAAAAGTTATGTGGACCCCACTTAGATTTCGGTTTTCAGACGATGATATGAGTGAGAAGGTATATTTTCGGAGGTTGAATTAAGGATTGGAAATTATGAGGATAAAAATATCATGAGACTTGAACGACTCATCGATAGTGTTTCGATTATAAAATTTTATCGGAGTATCCAAATGGTTGTCACAGCCCGTGATCCTATTTTTCACCTTTTTCTATACATCTTATCTGGTTGGGCTGTCTGCGATACTTTACTTTTCTTTTACATATAAACAATTTCATATAAAATTATATTTTGAGTTACATCCCCTATCTTAATTCATTAGGAAGTAGTACTGTAAATAAGTCTAAATACAGA
Organism: Heritiera littoralis; assembly: GCA_031772115.1. Lineage (NCBI taxonomy): Eukaryota > Viridiplantae > Streptophyta > Magnoliopsida > Malvales > Malvaceae > Heritiera > Heritiera littoralis. The sequence goes on along the minus strand of JAPDPK010000009.1, from coordinate 3,777,536 downwards.
AAATAAATGATCGTACCTTATTAAATAAATCTAGCTGTCGCATCGTCCCCAAATGCACAGCCGAAGTCCCTTATGTGTCAGACTTTCAGTCTTCAAAAACTAAAATGTTAAAATTAAGAGGTGAGCAAACCACGGCTTAGTAAGGGAATTATATGCATACTTGATATTCAACTTCCTGTATGCTGAAAAACTTTTTCATTTTTCCCATGGGGCTCTAGGCTCACGTGTAGGAAGGATACTACAGTCGGCTAGGGATCCGGATGGAGTAAGGTAGGTATTTTGAAATACCTATCTTCTCCCGGAACCTAGAAGCAACTGTAGAGAGTGATATTCCTTCTTGTTTTGAAATTCAAATCCTTTCCTTTTTATTCCGTAACATTTTCATATTCTTTTTCAAAATAATGCTTTTATGAAATAAAGCATTTAAATAAAATAACTAATATTCATATTTTCTTTAAAAAGAATATTAGTTATGTTGGCTCTTATAGGTAATACCGAGAGGGGGGGTGAATCGGTTTTTAACTAACTATAAGCTCGTTTTGCGATTCTTCTAAATTCTCTAGCCTATATTAATAATTTCTAAGTTCTCTAGGCTAGACAAGCATGCAATCCAAGTTCAATGCAATAAACACAATATAATTGCAAGTAATTAAAGAGAGTAGGGAAAGAGAGATTTACACAATCGATTTATAGAGGTTCGGCAACCTTGCCTACGTCCTCTACCTTGAGACGCTCCCAAGGATTTTCTCCAAATCCACTATCTTGAATTTGTGATTACAATCCCTCTTTTCAAGGCTCAAGAGTAACCTCCCTCTTTTCTAGGCTCAAGAGAAACCTCTCTCTTTTTCTTAGGCTAAAGAGTAACCTCCCTCTTTTTCAAGGCTTAAGAGAAACCTCCCCTTTTACAAGGAATGGTGGGTTACAAATAATGTAATCAAGAGAAGCCTCTAAGTAGGCAAATGATTACAGAAATTAAGCACAATAAAAAGCCTATACAAAGTTTGTGCTAAGCAATACAAGAAATAGATGAGTGATAGAAGATGAAGACTCTTTATCTCTTGAATTGATGTTGAGGCTTGAGGAAGATGAATAAAATGATGAAAGATGTTGCTTGGTTGTTCCTCTTCCTTCCTTTAGCTTCTAAGCCTCTATTTATAGTCCCTTGGATGGTTTGTGGACGTTGGTTGGAGCCAAAACAGAAAGTAGCCGTTGTGTCTCACAGAAAAGAGCCGTTGGGGGCTTTCTGGTGCAAAGGGATCGATCCTGCTACAGTGGGGATCGATCCCTTTTGTCCAGAATCTTAATTCTGGGCTTCAGGGACCTTGGGAAGACTTTCTGCCAAAAGGGGATCGATCCTGCTACAGTGGGGATCGATCCTTTTCTTCCAGAGGGCATTTTTCCTGCACTTTTGGGTTAGAAATGATATGACCTTTGATCCTAATTCAACCCAAACCATTTATAAGTTTTAAGGGAGTTTTTCTTGACTTTCTCAAATGAGAATATTGTCCAAACATTCATCAAGTGATTTTCTAAAATATTCAAGACATTACAAAGTATTAAGACCAATAATAGTATGTAATTAAATCATGGTCTTAAGTTTGATATGATCACTTGAAAATGAATTGAGAAAATCATGTGTGATGAGCAAATTTACAATGTGAATTAAGACATTAAAGCTTACTTAAGTTTTTGTCATTTCAAAATATATATTGCAATTTAAAGCTAACAATCTCCCCCTTTTTGATATGACAAAACTTAATGTAAATTTGCTTTGAAAATTCTTTGAAAAGAATACTCCCCCTCAAATAAAGCAGGATTTTATAAAGCTCCCCCTTAATATAAGCATGGGTTTTGAAAATGAATTTTCCCTCATTATCTCTCCCCCTTAATATCTCTCCCTATATCTATCTCTCCCTTTATCTATCTCTCCCCCTTTTTGTCATAGCAAAAAGAAGGAAAAAATAATAAAAAAAATGCTCCCCCTAAAATCATGGCTATGTGAGAACAAATAAAAGAATATGCTCCATCCAACAAGAAACATGTTAGTACATGGGACTTATAGCACAAATAAATAAGTCAATATTCTCAAAGAGTATGAAATATTCATGCAATGAATATGACTTATGATCCTATACCAATTGTTTATAAATAACCTTGATACCAATTGTTGATAAGTGATTTTGCAATAAGTTTCCAATTGGTAAGAAGTTAAGCAAGCACCTAAGTATGTCAATTGTTCTCTAAGGTCCAACTAAGGTGCATGGTAATACATCATGATTATGAGCTAAAATTATATAACATATCATATGCATGTGCTCATAAATCATGTTCAAGTAAGAGTGTGCATAGAATTAAGACATATAGCAAGTAACTACAAGTTCTAGCACACAAGAGTTTCATGCAAAAATATCCTAAGAGAATTCTTCTCTATTTGTCATTTCAAACTAAAGAGCATGAGAAGAATTGTCAATTTAAAGCTCATACCAATTGGCAATTTAGATTTGGCTTACCAATTATTGAAAATATGGTTGCCAATGATACTAATTGTTATTTCAATCTAAATACCAATTGTTACTAATGGTTGACTTAGGCATTTTGCATGAATCCAATATCTATGTGTAGTGTGTTCATATCAAGAAAATAATCATTCCAAATATGCAAGAACACAACACATATCATCAAATATGCATATGGATCAATTAATCATTAGCACACTATCATAAAGTATTAATCCATATTCATATTCACAAATTTATACCATATGGAAGATTTATAAAATCAAGGTATTCAAGCAAACACATTTTCTCCCATGGTTTCAAGCACACAAATCCTATGCTCATTTTCTAATTCAAGTCCTTAACCAATTATGAGCAAGGAAAGATTCAAATAATAAATGCATGGATATCAAGTTTGTTCAAGTTTGCATTTATCTTTGAGTGTTGGTGTTATCATTAAGACCCTAGTTCTTTAAGTACAAGGATGATAAAGTTTTATGCATTTTAACTTTTAGGATCCATTTACCATCACAAATTATAGGCCAATGACTATTACCAATTGTTGAATTTACATTTGGAATCAATCCACTAGATGTAAAATTATCATGAAACCTAGTGTGGAATAGATAAGTCAAGCTAAGAGACATAATCCTATAAGCATGCTTGACTAAGATGAACAAAAAGAATGAGACATATTTATTATGTACAAGTTCATCAAATTCTCAAATATATCCATAAATTCTTGAAATAATTCTCAAAATTATGGTTAAGCATTCATTGAAAGTATATTTCAAGGTTATTTCAAGAGTTATGCAAATCATGAATGTTTACAACAAGAAAAATGATTTTGCACTTGTGAGCTCAAGAAAAATGATAATGATTGTTGAGAGTGATACCATTTGTTGGAAATGATATTAATTGGTGGAGTTGAGGCATGATATCAATGAAGAATGAGTTTTCATATATTACCAATCATCAAAAAGAAGTTAAAACAATGAATTTTAAGTTGAGAAGAGAGAAAATATCAAAACAATGAAAAGTTCTTCTCAATTTCGATTGAAAACATGCAGGAGTGCCTTTTCTGGCCTGGGGGGATCGATCCTGCTACAGTGGGGATCGATCCCTCATATGTTCCTGCAGATTCTGCAGTTGTTTTGACAGAAAATTGGACTTGTGAGGTACCAAAACTTCGTTTTTGAGTGTTTTAAGTCCAAGTAAAGGTTTAAACATTTGTAAAACATGATTTTGGACTTGTATGAATGAAAAACATGAATGAAAAACCATTTAACAAAAGATTTTGCAATTTTGGAAGCATTTTCACAATAAAATGCATTTTTGGCCTCAAAGGAGGTCATTTTGAGAGTTATGCATATTTTGACCAAACCAATGCATTGAATTACATAAATATGTCAAAACAAACTTGTTCACATAGATTTTAAGCATATATATCATTAAAACATATATCTTGTGAACAACATGCCATGATTGTCAAAATACAAGTTCTTCATTAAGGCTCATGACAAGGCATTTTGCATATATGACATATTTGACAACTTTTGAGCAACTAAATATATTATCTAAACCTATCAAACTTGCTCAAACTACAGAAATCCAATAATCATTTCAAAATTGCTAGACATGCTTTTCATCCAATAATCCAATGCACCACTCAAAAATCATTTTTCATGCCTTTTCATCAATCATTCAACTCACAAAGATTATCAACCACATTTTTCATCAATGCACAAATAATCAAATAAAAATTTTTAAGGAGGAAAGAATTAAGCTTACAAAACTCCTTTGCTAGAGAATGCTTTGCCTTGAATAGTTGAGTCCACCTTGTGCCATTCTTTGAAGAATTGTTGTGACCTTGCCAAGGATGGATCCTCAAGCTCTTCCTTTTTCTCATTAGCACAAGCAAACTCCATGAGGATGTGTTGAGCATTCAAACTCCATTGTTCCATTGTATTCCCATGCTCTAACACTCCTACAATAAACACATTCAAGCATGCTTTGGTACCCAAATTTTCTTGGGTCCATGAGAGTTAGTACAAATAATTTTTGATCCTTTTGGGATCCATTTCAAGCACAATTCATCATTATTTACAGCATGCTTAGGTACCCATATTTTCTTCACTACTCTTCCTCTAAATGTAGTTTTTCTATATGTGCATGCTTGTGAGGAGTGGCCTATCCTATTACATAGTGAGCATGTGAGAGATGTATCATGCATAGTATTTTTGCTCACTAAAAAGTTCTTAAGATGAGTTTCTTTTTGTTTTGCATTATAACCTAACCCATCTTTATCAAAGAAAGCTCTTTGGGTCTCAAGCATGTGATCTAATTTTTGTTGACCCATATAGAACCTAGAGAATGAGTTATGCAAATTTGTATTCTTTTTATTTAACTCATTTATTTCTAAGTTAGCCTCTTCTAATTTCTTTTCAAATTCTAGCTTAGCATTTATCAAGGCTTCATTTTCTATTTTTAATTTAGCAATGATTTTCTTATATTTGGAATTCATGCATTGAAATTCATTTGCTAAATCATTAAAGGCATTTTGTAGTTCACTAAAGGTATAGTCATTATCTTCACTAGAACTACAACTAGCCTCATCATCACTAATGGCCATAAAGCATGAGTAAGCTACCTCTTCATCTACATTTTCCTCATCGGAGCTATCACTATCGCTCCATGCAGCCACAAATGCTTTCTTCCTAGGCTTCCTATCCTTTTCTTTCCTAAGTAAGGGGCAATCTAACTTAGTATGACCCGGTTCATTGCACTCATAACACACTAAGGGGTCTTTTTCTCTTCTACTTGACTCTCCCCTATGATGTCTCCTATTTTGCTCTCTCTCATTCATTCTCATGAACCTATTGAATCTTTTGGCAAACATTGCCATTTCCTTTTCTTCCTCATTTCCACTCTCATTTCCATCATCTTCAATGACCTCATGAGTGGAAGACTTAAGTGCTACCCCTACTTTCTTTGAAGGCTCTTCATTTCTTTTTAATTTCATTTCATATGTAAGTAGGGAGCCCATAAGTTCATCTAGAGACAAGGTGTTAGGATCCTTAGATTCTTCTATAGCAGTCACCTTTGCCTCCCAAGATTTTGGCAAGCTATTCAAGATTTTCTTAACCATTTCTACATTGGAATAGCTTTTGCCTAATGCCTTAAGTCCATTAATTATGTTATTGAACCTAGTGTACATTTCACTCATGGACTCATTTTCTTTCATTCTAAATAGCTCATAATCATGTGTGAGCATTCCTACTTTGGTTTCCCTAACTTGATTGGTCCCTTCATGTGTGATGGCCAATTTGTCCCATATTTGCTTAGCATTTTCACATAGGGACACTCTATTATATTCATTGGGACCTAATGCACAAAAGAGAGTGTGCATGGCCTTGGCATTCAATTGTGCCACTCTCATGTCATTTGTGTCCCACTCATCCTCACTCTTAGGGACATCCTTTCCATCTACTTTCTTCATAGGAATTCTAGGACCATTCACTATAATTCTCCACACTTCATAATCATTAGATTGTACAAATAGCATCATTCTAGTTTTCCAATATGAGTAATTCTCACCATTGAAGAGTGGAGGTCTAACTAATGATTGTCCCTCTTCTCCTAGGGGTGTGCCTATATTCAAGTGAGCCATTTGTGATCGTTTTGCTCGATAGATGTCAGTCTAATTCAATCTCGAGCCCAAGCTCTGATACCAATTGTTGGCTCTTATAGGTAATACCGAGAGGGGGGGTGAATCGGTTTTTAACTAACTATAAGCTCGTTTTGCGATTCTTCTAAATTCTCTAGCCTATATTAATAATTTCTAAGTTCTCTAGGCTAGACAAGCATGCAATCCAAGTTCAATGCAATAAACACAATATAATTGCAAGTAATTAAAGAGAGTAGGGAAAGAGAGATTTACACAATCGATTTATAGAGGTTCGGCAACCTTGCCTACGTCCTCTACCTTGAGACGCTCCCAAGGATTTTCTCCAAATCCACTATCTTGAATTTGTGATTACAATCCCTCTTTTCAAGGCTCAAGAGTAACCTCCCTCTTTTCTAGGCTCAAGAGAAACCTCTCTCTTTTTCTTAGGCTAAAGAGTAACCTCCCTCTTTTTCAAGGCTTAAGAGAAACCTCCCCTTTTACAAGGAATGGTGGGTTACAAATAATGTAATCAAGAGAAGCCTCTAAGTAGGCAAATGATTACAGAAATTAAGCACAATAAAAAGCCTATACAAAGTTTGTGCTAAGCAATACAAGAAATAGATGAGTGATAGAAGATGAAGACTCTTTATCTCTTGAATTGATGTTGAGGCTTGAGGAAGATGAATAAAATGATGAAAGATGTTGCTTGGTTGTTCCTCTTCCTTCCTTTAGCTTCTAAGCCTCTATTTATAGTCCCTTGGATGGTTTGTGGACGTTGGTTGGAGCCAAAACAGAAAGTAGCCGTTGTGTCTCACAGAAAAGAGCCGTTGGGGGCTTTCTGGTGCAAAGGGATCGATCCTGCTACAGTGGGGATCGATCCCTTTTGTCCAGAATCTTAATTCTGGGCTTCAGGGACCTTGGGAAGACTTTCTGCCAAAAGGGGATCGATCCTGCTACAGTGGGGATCGATCCTTTTCTTCCAGAGGGCATTTTTCCTGCACTTTTGGGTTAGAAATGATATGACCTTTGATCCTAATTCAACCCAAACCATTTATAAGTTTTAAGGGAGTTTTTCTTGACTTTCTCAAATGAGAATATTGTCCAAACATTCATCAAGTGATTTTCTAAAATATTCAAGACATTACAAAGTATTAAGACCAATAATAGTATGTAATTAAATCATGGTCTTAAGTTTGATATGATCACTTGAAAATGAATTGAGAAAATCATGTGTGATGAGCAAATTTACAATGTGAATTAAGACATTAAAGCTTACTTAAGTTTTTGTCATTTCAAAATATATATTGCAATTTAAAGCTAACAAGTTAAATTCTCATCATTCTCATTTAAAACTCATTTCATGTTTTACTGTACAACCATAATTAGTACAGTACTTTAAATAGCAAAATCAGCTATTAAATCCTTTTGGTATAATATATATATATATCATTTAAATCTAATATTCAATTTAAAAATTAAAATAAGAATATTAGATTTATTTTCCTCCTTTTTCCTTTTGAAAACATATCACATATTCATGTCACATATAGTCTAATATTCAATTTAAAATCATAGTAAGAATATTAGACTTATAACTCTTTTTCCTTTTGAAAACATATCACATGTTCATATTACATATCATATGAAAATCATCTCGTAGTACTAAAATCAGTACTGAAATAAGCATTTTGTAGAATGCTATAAATCACTTTCATTTGATTTATCACATATCATGTAAAACATTTTCATTTCACGTATCACATATCATATAAAACATTTTCATATATGGAGACTTAGGCACGCACGCCCAGCCCGTCCACTCGGTCGTTACTCGTATCATGCTATAGACCCCAAAGGGTATGAATAATCATGTCAGATCTATGGCCATAGTTAGGGGAGTGCATTCGGTCGGTTCGGTTTTTTCGGTTCTGTTTTTGAGAAAAACCGAAAAAACCGAAGTACTATTGAATAAAATCGAACCAACCGAATTTAACTATCAAACCGAACCGACCAAACCAATTAAATTTCGATCGGTTTGGTCGGTTTTAGAAGGGTTGGTCGGTTTTCTTAATCCATTCCTGTGCACTTCTTTTCTTTTTAATTTTTCAATCAACTAACAAATAAATAACAACAAAACTTTACACCAAAAAACATAATAATACCAGTGAATTATTTAACAAATAAAACTTAACAACATTTTTTTTTGCTAAGCAAAGATATTATTCAATAGATTAAGTTTTTTTTTGGTTTTTTTACTAATCTAAAACTATAAAACTATGAACTACTCAATTAAATGTTTAAAGAAATATCATTTTTCTTTCTTTAATTTTGTCATTGAAAGACAAGATTTCTGACAAGTATGAACTACCCAGTTAGCAACTAAATCAACTCCTTGGAAAGAGATTAGAGAATCAAGCATCAACCATAAACATAGAAAATATGCACTGAAACTCCCAGTGAGAGCCATTTCAAGGTGAAAAGCCAAGACTTTCAACATCTTAAAGAGTAGATTCTTAAGAGTAAAAACAACCAAAACAAGAAATACTTAAACCATCCTATTTTCAGCCGATCCATCACCAGCCCATTTTCAGTAAACTCAATTCATCCACCAAAATCTGCACCTTTCCCCCCAATAAAGAAACAAACAATAAGTTTACTCACCAAAAGAAAGATAAACCAACAAAAGACCAGAATTCCCAGAAACCCCTAAAAAAAAGTAACAAAGAAGATAGGAAGCTGAAAAAACACCAAAGAAGGGGAACAACAGAACAAAGGAAGCTGCACAATGAGATAACAAGACCCCAAAATAGGAAAGAACAAAATCAAAAGCCAAACAGAATATCTTAAAAAATAAGGAAACACATCGAAGCAACAACATGGAGAACCAAATGAAAACAAAAGATCCAAACAGCTTGGGAAAATGGAATTGCTAATATAAAAAGGCCAACCAAGCAACAGTCAAAGATGCCCAGAAATCCACAGCACAACACTGAAAGGAAACAAGTAGAACCACCCCCACCAATTACTAGTTACCAACAAGCTTAACAACATAAAACATGATACCTCAAATTTCAAACATTCAGCTTAGCATCAACAGTCAGCCACAATATTTCAGAATAGAGAAATATCCAGAACTAGTACAAACAACAAAATATTAATAAATAGAACAAATGTAGACAGCAAGCAAGCAACAGCTCCGACAGAACAAATGTACACAGCAAGCAAGCAATAGCTCCGACTCCAAGCAGCAATTCCAGCCTCCAAAAGAACCAACCTCCAAGCATGACAATGACTACAATTCAAGTATTCAACAACTAAAATTAAAATAAAGATTAAATTTAAATATACTTTCAATATATGAAAACATTTAAACTAATGAATATTGAATACTAATATTATCTCAATTTAATATGATCAACACATTTTCTACTCTAGTAAGGATCCAAAGCAAATTTGGACAAATCTAAGAATAAATAAACAATATATAACAGTATGTTAGCTTTAAATAAATAACCGAAATATTTTAGAAATAAGAATTGAAAAAAAAACATGGGGTGGTATAAACAAAATATTTACCTAAATCAATTTGGTCAAGTTGTGCAATTTCATCCTCAAAAGCATTTGGATTGAAATGTGAAGATCCACGTAACCAATCTTGAGCACATATAAGAGCTTGAACAAGTTTAGGAGTCAAAGAACTCCTATACGGATCAAGCACACGGCCACCAGTGCTGAAGGCAGATTCAGAAGCAACTGTGGATATTGGGACTGCCAAGACATCGCGAGCTAGATGAGAAAGAATAGGAAACCTAGGACAATTGAGTTTCCACCAAAGAAGAACATCAAACTCTACCCCTTTCTTAAAAGTATCAAGCTCTTCATTCAAATATCTATCCAACTTCGTCTTGTTCTCTTCTTTTCCATTTTCCATCCTATACCTCTTAAACTCATCCATAGCAACTTGTGAGTCATCTCGATCCCCAATCATAATATCATCGTTGAATTCTATAACTTGACTTGCTTGACTACTACTACTTTCACCAACTCTTTCAGGTTGAGGTTGCACCATTTTTTTGTATTCATCAAACAACTCACTTAGTGCTTCTTGCACTTTTTTCATCATCAATAAAGTTTGCTCTTGAGAATACATTTTCACAAAACAAAATTCAACAAAGGCAAGCTTTTTTCTAGGATCAAGAATAGAGGCAATATAAAGCAGCATATTCATTTTCTCAACATTCCCCCAATATTTATCAAATTTTTCTTTCATTTTCTTTGCCATTACACTCGATATAGCATCATGATGCAATTGCCAATCTTTCAAAATTCCATAAACCCCACAAATATCATCAAGAAATGTATTAGCAGTGACATAAGAAGAACTAGAATATTTTATTTGAGCTTATAAAACTTTTGCAAAAAAAGACATAATCTCCTAACACTTGCCCAATCATTTTGATCGGGCATCCCATCTACCATTGATAGCTCACTTCTAAAATAAGGATCAACATCATCAAAAGCCTCAAAGGCTCTTTCAAACTTTTGAGCTTGTTCTAACATCAAATAAGTGGAATTCCACCTAGTGCTAACATCCAAACACAACAAGCTCTTACTTTGAATTTTTTTTTCATTGGAAACACATTCTTTAAACTTAGCTAACCTAGAGGGTGATTGTCTAATATATCTAACTGCCCCTCTAACACGAGCCACAGATTCACTCATTTCCTTCAATCCATCATGCACAATAAGATTAACAATATGAGCAATACATCTCAAATGAATATATTTGCCTCCTACAACATTGGTTCTTGCATTGTTAAATTTTTTTCTCAAGTGTGAGATTGCAACATCATTTGAACTAGCATTATCAACTGTAATGGTAAAAACCCTTTCAATCCCCCAATCATGCAAGCATTTCTCAATTGACTTCCCAATAGCCTCACCCTTATGACTGAAAATGGGACAAAAGTTTAAAATCCTTTTGTTTAGTTTCCAATCATTATCTATAAAATGAACTGTAAGACACATATAGTTGATTCTTTGTAAAGAGGTCCATGTGTCAGTGGTAAGGGATACTCTCACAAAAGAAGAAGTCAATAATTGCTTTAGATGAATTTTTTCATCTATATAGAGTTGATAGCAATCTCTAGCAATAATCCATTGTGATGGTACATGAAATCTTGGACATGCAAGAGCCATGCAACGCCTAAATCCTTCACCTTCCACAAAACTAAAAGGCAACTCATCTATAATAATCATCTCAACCACACCCCTCCTAATAGCATCTTGATTAAACTTCCAAGTGCATAAAGACACATATCCCGAGCCTACAACTATTTCTGTTTGGGAAGGATCAGAACTAACTCGAGGAAACTTGGTACAACGAATCATGTGACCCTTTAATGCAGATGTACCATTATGTTTTGTATCAGCAAAGAAGTCTCTATCACAATAATTGCATCTAGCTTTGTTCTCACCTTTGTCATTAACAAATTTAGTGAAATGAGTCCATACCTCCGACCATGAGCTAGGTCGTCTCCTTTTGGACCCTTGCAGAGAACTTGCAGCTTTACATTTTGCTACTGCTCCTCCATGATATGTGTTTTCTTGAGGGAATGATGATTGCACAGCCTCCTCTCCATCAGCAGTAGACGACATTTGTATAAAAAAGAACATGAATTGAATAAAATAATTTCTTACTAATTAATCAGAGTTAATAAACAAGTACTACTATTTCATAATTACCTTTGGTTTGGTGGCTCAGATGAGAGACTAAAAGTACTGTTGGCTGTCGAAACTCGAATGGTCGAATGGGAGACTGAGACAAGATAGCGACAGAACAGAATCGGAGAAAGGAGGCACGATGCAATGAGGAGACTGGAGAGACAAAATGGGCATGATGAGGAGAGACAAAAAGGGGAGAAGGAGACGCGATGAATGAGAGAATGAATTGGAGAAGGAGGAGCGATGAAGGAGAGATAGAAAAAGGAGAAGGATGCACGATAGCAATGGAGGAGAGAAAGAATAGGAGAAGCTGAGAAGGAGGAGCGATGGAGGAGAGAAAGAATAGGAGAAGCCCAAAAGGAGGCGCACAATGAAAAAGAGACAGAATGGGAGCAGTTGTAGACCGGGGAACAACGTCGGCGGGGGTAGGCGACTGCGACAGTATTTGAAGGGTGAGATTCGATCGATTTACAGACTTAGGGTTAGGAATAGGATATTGGGAAAGGTATATCGTGAAATGGAAGAGGTTGGCCGGTTGGGATTTGGGAGGGAATATGTGGGAGTGGGATGGGAATATTGTAAATGGTAAAAATACATAACTATAATCGGTTTATTCGGTTACTTCGGTTCTAAAAATTTTCACCGAGAACCGACCGAATAAACCAAACAGTCCAATGCTGCAACCGCTCTAACCGAATAACCGATTGAGTCGAATCGAAATCACCGTTTTTCTTCTATTTCGGTCGGTTTAATCGGTTGAAATCGATTTATGCTCACCCCTAGCCATAGTCTATAATTGTCCTCGATGGATCACTGATCAGGTGTCGGCCGGGACTACATATCACATATCACATGTCACATATCACATATCACATATCAGCATGATAAGGTTGCCATCTAGTCTCAAAACAGTATTTTTCATCATCAGAAAACCTTTATGGAATTTATAAAAATAATAATTTCATAATTAAAACCATAAAAGGTTATATAATAAATCAAGTGAATATTTAAGAAAATATTTATAAAATATTCACTTTATCCCTTTTTCATCTTTCATTTCATATCATGTATAATTCATATATCGAGAGAATATTTAGAAAACTTTTATAAAATATTCTCTTTATCCCTTTTTCATTTTCCATTTCATATCACATATAATTCATATATCGAGAGAATTTTCGGTGATCTCATTATCACCAATTTCGAAAACATGAATATTTTAAAATGAATTTCGTTATATTCATGTTTTATGAAAAATAATCATTTTCTCAATTTTCGTGGTTGGAAATCGTTTCTTGTGAAATAAAATCATTTATTATGATTTTATAAATTTTCTAGAAATTTTCAATAATTTTCGATAATTTTTCAGCAGTATAACGGCTGCCGGTTGGCTAGCCTCCTGCATGGAAAATACAGTTTATAATTTCAACTGGTACTTCACCACAATTTTCTAACCAATCAATCTTCACAATATTTTCATAAAATATTTCATAATTAAAAATATGCAGACTGAACATCCTTACAGTGCTACACATGCATCCCTTACCTGTACGTTGTCATTTCGTTCAAACCGTACACTATGTGACCTTGAACCAATGATTAGGTCCTCATTCATTTCCTTTCCCATTTCGTGGATTTAGCTTCAGAGCTGCAGAAATTAAATCATACAAGTTCAATTCCAAAACATACATATACACTAAGAATTCTTAGAAATCCTACTCTTTATGGTAGAATTATTCTTTATAAGAATTTCCGGCCTATCAATGTCTTTCTATTTATAACGTAAAATATTGAATTCCAATTAATGCACCGTCAATTTTATATATAATCTGATTTAATTCCCTATCCAGAAGTATAAAGCCCATTTTTTTGTTCGTTTCATATTGTTCCTGACAATTTTCCAAAGTTCAGCCCAATTCTGACCCATATGGCAGGATGGTTTCCTGATCTTTGTGCATTAAAAATTGTATTTCTGATTCTAGAGATATCTAAAAATTATGAATCTAAGATCATATGAGTCATAATCCAATTCGCTATTCAGAATAGTGAGTTTCATGATTTTATCATTTTGGAATTAGTTTTAATAATTCCTCAAAGTTACCCTGTTTCCAGATGCATTCTGGCAGATTGTCTAATGACCTTTATGTACAAACTGGGTCATATCTCAAGATAGGCGTGTCCAAATTGTGCAAACTCAGAACCATATTATTTGAGACTCATTTAGCTTTCCTGAAACATAAAGCTTGCAGCCAAATTCAATCTGTGCTATTTCCTTCAATTTTTCAAAGTTTCCATAGAGCATCACGCCTATTGCACTGAGTGCCCTGTCTTCAGCTGCCTATATCTCAGGATATACTACTCCAAATTAGGTAATTCAAAGACTGACTTTTTCCTAACTCACGAAGCTATCTGACATAAATTTTCCAGAATTTATTTATTTCTAAAAGCCCCAAACTGAATTTTTCAATTTGGCTCAGACAGGACAGTTCTTCCAGCAGAATTATAATCTACACTTAACACTTTATATCTTTCTTTTATTCAATTCAGTCTTTATATTTATCATTTAATCACTTAGAAATTTTAGTAAACATCATTTATGTACAAAAAAGATCCATCACTATTGTTCCATCCATGTTTTAGCCGAATATACCCAATTCACACCACTTCAAGTTTTCTGCAACTTATTACTACTCAAATCAAGTTTCCAACAATTTAATTCATCATCTCTACTAATTTCTACCTAAACATGTTGAAATCACCAAAATTCTTCATTTTCTTTCAACAACCGAATTTGCCCTGTTTTGTAACAGTTCAATCAAATGTAAATTTAAAGTTTAATCCATATTAATCCATATCATCTATGCATAAAACCCACAATTACCATGGATAGAATCAAGTAAAACATCATCAACCCACCTTACCTCAATTAATCGAGCAACAAAGCCTCCATACTAGTGCAAATTGTTTCACGTCAGCCCCTCCAATTCCAGCTATATGATGATTTTAAGGCGAGGGAGAGGTTTAGTGAAAAAAATGGAATAATTAAATAAAGAGAAAATGGGATTAGCATACTAAACCGTAAAGAATTCATGAAGAACCAGTAGAAAAATCGTGTAGCAAAGAAACGGGAAGGAAAGTCGGTTTTGGCTGAAGAATGGCTGAGTTTGGGTTTTCTTAATTTATTTTTCAACCAATAATAAACAGCCACATAGCTAACAATCCCATTTCTTTCATCCTTTCTTTCCTTGTAGTGGATTTACATGTGCAACACTTAACAGCCAAGAAAAGTGACGTGAGACATGAATTTTTCTGCACATCTTTCACTTATCTTCCCTCTCTTTTATATACTCTAACCAATTACCTTTTATCACTTGTACAAATAAATCAATTTCCTTCTCAAAAATTCATTTCTTTTGAATATTTTTATTCCATTGGAATTGCATTTAAATTCCAAATTTCAGATTTATTCATTTATTTATTTCTATACCTCCACTTCATCATGTAATATTTATTTCACCTCTTATACACCATGTTTCAAATCATAACTCCAAAAATTCCTAAATTCTGTAGTAGAGATTCACATTTAATATTTATGTTCACTAAATAATTTATTTCCACTATCAAGGATTTATAAAAATATGGTGTATAGTATTATAAAATCGGGTCTTACAATGGTAAACCGTAAAATTCTTTGGAAAGTTAACTTAATTATCTTTCCAAACATATAAGCCTCATATTCTAGTTCCTCATGGATCAATACCAGAAATTTTGTAAACTTACTCCATGAGCAATAGATTTTACCAACCGACTCAACCGACCTATCTGTAAAGATTCACCCATAGCGGTTGGTAGGAAATTCCGATTAAGGTGAATCAAAATCCATTAGAAAGCTAACTTAAATATCGTTTTATCAATGTAAAGGCTTGTATTTTAATTCATTATAGATTAACCACAAGAAATTTCTACATTCACGTAACATGTATGGAGTTCAGCATTGAGCAATTAGTAAAGAGTCGGACATAAGTTTTGATAGGGAACTTCGATTGAGATGATTCAAATTGCGTTGAAAAGTTAACTCGAAGACCTTTCCGGCCATGTATGGCTAATATTTTTATACATTGTGGATTGATCTCGGTGAATTTTTAAAGTTAATTATAAGTGTAGTAAAATAATCAAAAAAATGAAACTAAAGTTTTAAAGATGATATATATATGTATATAAAATATAGTATATGCCAAAGATATGTTTATACATATAAAATTGGAAATATATAATTATAGTATATTTATTATAAAAAAAAAGGAAGAAAACGCAACAAGCTTTACGTGGAAGCTTGCTGCTGAATGGAGGTCTGTATAACAGACCAAATGAAGACGGAAAAATAAAATAAAAGGAAGAGAAAGTGGGGAATTAAATGAGGGGACTGCATGCTGTAATTTTATTGGATGAATATTAATAAAAGAGGACTAAAAGTTAGCCAGTTTAGCCATTTTCTCCAGCAAACCGGCTTAGTCTCCCCTGTCTTTCTACTGCTCACGATTCTACTCCATTTCTTTGCAATTCCTCTCGTTTCTTCTACGCCAAGTCCTCTCTACATTGTGGAACCTCACCAAATCAAGACCAAATCACTAAGCCTTTGGAATAAAAATTATTCCTTACTATATGAGCTTCTTAAACCTGGATTTAGTGCCTGAAATTTCAGCAATTGCAAGCTAGAAAAATCACAATGACAGTCAATGGCGGATCTTGACATTCGAATTTGAGGGGGCCAGGTATAAACCAGTCAAGCTATTTGTGAGCTATTTAAGTTCGACATGAGTGGCTTGACTCGATAATTACTCGAATTTGGCTCATTTATTTTAAGCTAAACTTAAGATTGAGTTGCTCGAGAAACTAGTTGAGTTAAATTCGAATATTTTAATATTCGAATCGAACGACTAGTGAGTCTAATCAAACTTTTTTTAATATATATTTTTAATATTTTATTATTAATTTACTATTTTACTCTTATTATATATAATTAAAAATTAACAAAGTAAGCCTATCGAGTTCAGTTCGAGCTTGAGCGGCACAAGTATTTTGTCAAGCCGAACTCGAGTTTAAAAAACCCTCGAATTTTTGAGTCAAACCTAGGTCAAGTTTGATACTAAATCATCGCCACTCAATTACACTTCTAAAGCCAAGTAAAATTTTAAATTACATCAATTTTACTTGAGTTATGTATACTAATTATAAAAATAACAAGTTCGTAATAAGTTCGACATGAGTGGCTTGACTCGATAATTACTCGACTTTGGCTCATTTATTTTGAGCTAAACTTAAGATTGAGTTGCTTGAGAAACTAGTTGAGTTAAATTCGAATATTTTAATACTCGAATCGAACGACTAGTGAGTCTAATCAAACTTTTTTTAATATATATTTTTAATATTTTAATATTTTACTCTTATTATATATAATTAAAAATTAACAAAGTAAGCCTATCGAGTTCAGTTCGAGCTTGAGCGGCACAAGTATTTTGTCAAGCCGAACTCGAGTTTAAAAAACCCTCGAATTTTTGAGTCAAACCTAGGTCAAGTTTGATACTAAATCATCTCTACTCAATTACACTTCTAAAGCCAAGTAAAATTTCAAATTACATCAATTTTACTTGAGTTATGTATACTAATTATAAAAAATAACAAGTTCGTAATAAGTTCGACATGAGTGGCTTGACTCGATAATTACTCGACTTTGGCTCATTTATTTTGAGCTAAACTTAAGATTGAGTTGCTTGAGAAACTAGTTGAGTTAAATTCGAATATTTTAATACTCGAATCGAACGACTAGTGAGTCTAATCAAACTTTTTTTAATATATATTTTTAATATTTTAATATTTTACTCTTATTATATATAATTAAAAATTAACAAAGTAAGCCTATCGAGTTCAGTTTGAGCTTGAGCGGCACAAGTATTTTGTCAAGCCGAACTCGAGTTTAAAAAACCCTCGAATTTTTGAGTCAAACCTAGGTCAAGTTTGATACTAAATCATCTCCACTCAATTACACTTCTAAAGCCAAGTAAAATTTTAAATTACATCAATTTTACTTGAGTTATGTATACTAATTATAAAAAATAACAAGTTCGTAAAATTATAAATCTTATAAATTTATAAACAAAAGTATAATGAAACAAAATACAACAAATAGATTATAATATCATCTAAAATTGTGAACGATTTTTTTTAAAAAAATTTTCAAAAATTGAATCTGAACTATGTAATAAGTGAATTATATATGGGTAAACTTTCTTGATCATTTCCTTTGAAAATTTAAAATTAAATATATATAAATAAACTAAATTATATCAAACAAAAATATATAATATATCTTTAAAATAATAAAATTGAATATGTTTTTCTTACATTTTACAAAGTGATCCCAATCTAATTTTGGTATTGAAAAAAATTGTAAGATTTTTTAAAGAATAATTCTTCATAGGTAATCAAGACAAGTGAATATAATGTTATGCTATAAAAAAACAAAAATTTAATTATTCCAATTTTTTATTAAATAAAAATAATTTAAATAGTATCCAGCATATACTTACAAGTATATAAAAAGATAAAATGGCATACAAACCTTGTATAAAGAAATATTCAAATGTTTGTAGGGGCCAAAACTATTTATTATAAATAATATATTTATTAATTTACAATTATATTATATATATAAATTTTATTTTTCAGAAGTTGGGGGGGGGGGGGCTAAGGCCCCCATAAGAGAGGCTTACCATCCGCCTCTGCTGACAGTGGCAGTTCAAGGTAAGAAATTATGGGTTGATGTTTTCTTTAGTTTTAGTTAGGCTTTTGAATGATATTATGCATGGGAAGTATATTGAAAAACTTAAATTGAAATAAAATTATGTTGTGGCAGTAAAATGATGTTCGGTTGGAAGAAATAAATGGAGAAATTTTAGGTAATTTTAATGTTGTTGGGAAGGATTTGAAGAACATGAAAAATGGAAATGGCATAAAACCTGAAATTTGTGATGAAGTGTAGAATTTTGATTGGTGATAAAACACATAATTGACAGGAAGGAAGTGGTGTTCGGGAATAGGGCAGTCACGTTAGGGAGTGATTTTGTTGAGATCAACATGTTGGACAAAACTCTTTAAATGAATAAGTGGTGTTGTAAAGATTGAAGTGAACATAAGAGGAGGAACCATGAAGGTAAGCTGAATTTCAGCTTACGGAAATGAAGCAGAAATTGATGGTGGCGTGAATGATAAATAATTTCTGTTGTAGTATAGTTTCACGTGGATGATGGTCTGTTGTGAAATTTTAATGTTTGATGAAAATATAAAAAGATGTGAGAGTAATTATAAGACAATAAGAGAGAAAAGAAAAGAAAAGAAAATTTGCTCATTAAAGGAGCATTCAGCCAAGCATGATTTCTCATGCATTTAGTGTGCTTCATGTATAAAATGGATGTCAGTTGGATGGTTAAACATAATAGAATAAGGATATGCCATTATTATATTGTTGAAAATTATTAAAGTATGGAAGATAGCAATTCAATCAACATAAAGAGTACAGTATGTATGGCTGATTTTAATAATTTAAAGACATATTTAGACTATAGAAATTACAAGGAGTGCCGATATACTCGGAAACACAAAACAAAAAAGTTATATTATACTATCGATAGAATTTTTACTGCAAAAATAATTGCAGTGTACAGTATGCTGCATATAGATAGGAACAATAGCTCAAAAATAAGTATTTAAATCAGCTAATGATTGTAAATGGAATTATCTGTAGCTCGGAAGAATCGGATTACGAGTGGCACACTTGAAAAGAGTCGAAATGCGCTACGTAGGTAAGGGAGACATGTGCAGCCTGTAAGGATATTCGGCACACATGTTTTAATTATGCATTTAATTTTATAAATGCTGTTGATAATGATTGGTTGGAAAATTGTGGTGATTTACTGGTTGAAATTATAAACTGTATTTTCCGTGCAGGATGCTAGCTAATCAGCTGTCGTTATACTGCCGAAAATTTCTAGAAAATTACTGAAAATCATAATAAATGATTTTATTTCACGAGAAACGATTTCCAACCACGAAAATCGAGAAATTAATTATTTTTCATAAAACATGAATATACTGAATTTTAGTTTTAAAATATTCATGTTTTCAAATTTGGTGAAATGATATCACTGAAAATTTTCTCGATATATGAACTATATGTGACATGAAAAGGAAGATGAAAGGAAATAAAATGAATATTTTTATAAATATTTCTTAAATATTCACTAAATGGTTTTATAAGCTTTATGGTTTTAAATTATGAAATTATATATTTTTATAAATTCCATAAAGGTTTACTGATGATGAAAAATACTGTTTTGAGACTAGTTGGCAACCTTATCATGCTGATATGTGATATGTGATATGTGATATGTAGTCCCGGCCGACACCTGATCAGTGATCCGTCGAGGACAATTATAGACTATGGCCATAGATCTACATGATTATTTTATACCCTTCGAGGTCTATAGCATGATATGAGTAATGATTGCCTCACTCTCCATATATGAAAATGTTTTATATGATTTGTGATACATGAAATGTAAATGTTTTACATGATATGTGACAAGTTAAATGAAAGAGATTTACAGCATTTTACATAATGCTTATTACGGTACTGATTTTAATACTACGAGCTGATTTTCATATGATATGTGATATGAACCCATAATATGTTTTAAAAAGGGAAAAGAGTTTATAAATCTAATATTCTTATTTTAGTTTTTAAATTGCATATTAGATTTAAATGATGTATATTTTATATGAAAAGGATTTAATAGCTTATTTTGCTATTTAAAGTACTGTACCAATTATGCTTTGTACAATAAAACATGAAAAGATTTCAAATGAAAATGACATGAAATGAAAGGAAAAAGGATTTAAATTTCAAAAGAAATTTATTACTCTCTACAGTTGCTTTTAGGTTCCGGGACAAGACAAGTATTTCAAAATACCTACCTTACTCCATCTGGATCCCTAGCTGACTGTAGTATCCTTCCTACATGCGAGCCTAGAGCCCTTATAGGAAAACAAAAAAGTTTTCAGCATATAGATAGCTGAATATCAAGTGTTGCATATAACTCCCTTATTGAGCCGTGGTTTGCTCACCCCTTAATTTTAACATTTCAGATTTTCAAGGACTAAGAGATCTGACATACGAGCATCTTGGCTGCGCATTTGGGAATGATGCGATAGCTTGATTTATTACATAAGGTACAATCATTTATTTTTTGTATTTAGACTTATCTACAGTACTACATTTCTTGTAAATTACGATAGGGGATGTAAATGACATTACAATTTTATATGAAATTGTTTATATGTAAATGAAAAGTAAAGTATTGACAGACAGACCAACCATATAAGATGTATAGAAAAAGATGAAAAATAAGGTCACGAGCTGTGACAATAAGCCAACATCATTCTTCAAGGCAACCAACCTGTTTCTGTTTCACCTAATTACCGCGGTTGTGTGAAAAAATTTGGTGTTGAGATCTCCATATTGCACCCACTTGGATTTAGATTTCTAAAACCAAAGTAACTTCTCTTGCTGTGGTACTTTATTATACTCTAGTGATAGGTCTTTTTCCAGTCAAACTAAAAAAGAACTTGGATGGGATTCCATCCCCTTTTGCACTCCCTCCAACCAAGCTAATAAATTACACTTTCTCTTAAAAATATTGCCGAAGACATTCTTATTCCAATCTGTGACCACCTGTTGAAACATGCTAAGATTGGAAGTAAGAGAATCTTCCTTTTTCCAACTTGAACTAAGTAGTGTACCAAATCCATCATGAAATTTCCATACAACTTCGAATCGAAAGGGTCTACAATTTCAGTTATGCACAAAGGTAAAGGATAGTCTCAAAAGTAAAGGGCAATGATCACTGCATGTTCTAAAGAGATTCATTACCATAGCTTCAGGAAATAACATTCTTTAGTTAGTATTGCAAAGAGCTCTATCTAACCACTTAAGAAGCCATTCAGATTTTGTTTACTTGTGACGCCCCAGGGTCCACTCGCTGGTCCACAGACCCGAGCCACCGCCCTAGGTGAGTCACTCATCTGTATTATCCGCTCTAGGGTGCACCACACAGGCCACCACCCCTCAAGGATTTCTTTCGCGTTTGGTGCGACTCGAACCCTTAACATCATTAAAGGTCAAGTCACTCCTAACCAATTGTCACTGAACTATTTTCATTCATTCTTTAATTCTGATATGATTTTAATTACTCCTTAAAAATAGAGAAATCTCATTTATAGCCCATAACTTACTATTCTTTAAAAATAGATCGAAAATATCCCCCTTATATTTTGAGATTTCCCAATTAACTTCCTGCAAATCATCACAATGCAACAGCATAACATTCCCCATAATCCACATTATATTTGCCAACTAGGTATCATCTTAACATCGCTAATATCCATAACTAATCACCATATATATATATATATATATATATATCATATAATGTCATACTATTATATCGACTAATTATCCTAGTTCACATCCCATCATATAGTACTATACTAACATTGCCTGAAAATAAAAGCATATGGAGAACAAATATTACTATACCAAGATATTCAACAACGATGACTTCAAGTGTTGAGACACTATCAAATCGCCAGAACTGTCTAACATGTTCCTTCAATCAATCTGAAAAATAGTTCTCATTTAATGAGTGAGGGCTCAATAAGTCATTTATATAAGTGCAGAATTAGACTTATACTGTTGTAATGCAAACGCATGAAACCTTTAGGTAAAGATTCTCATATCATATTCACTTTGTAATCGTTTATCAGGCAGATTAGATCATGCCTAAAGTTTTCTAAGTGAGCAAGCGTTTAAGATATCAATGGAAAAAGGGTATTTTGAAATACCTCATTATCCACGTCACAGCACCTATCTATCACATAAATCTCTAATTATATCAGTTCAATCATTTTTTCAATCTTCTTGTTCTTATACCACAGTATTTTGTACGATAATGAAACATATGTAGATCCAACCTCATATGGTATTAACTATGCTTATGTCAATCTCATATTATGTCACATCTCATATGCAAACCATGATCAAATGCCATACCAAATTCAGGTCATTTATCTGTACGATATTAAATCATATCACTTTTCGTGTGTAAAACCATGGTCACTTGTATTATATAGCCATGACACTCCTCATATAATGTCACGACCCGAAGATCGTGACGTTCACTTGATTCTCATACTTTTTCTCTCTAACAAATTTATGGACTAAATTTTTCTTTTTCACTTTAAGGTTTGTATTCGGTGTCAGTGTAGTTACTATACTATCTAGGTGACCTATAGTCATTTCATTTAAATATTAAACTAGCGAGGAAACTGTTCTAAGTTACATCCCGACTTGTTTAACAGAATATGTACTGTGCATCAATTAAAGTCTTTCATATAAACAAGTGTTTTATAAGGAACATATACCTCAGAAGACTAGTACCAAGTCTAGATACTGTATCCGGAGGCCCACTCAGAAGCCCTCATGGCAAAGTTTAACTCAATTATCTGAAAAGAGATGAAATTAAGTAGGGTGAGCAAAACCACGACTCAGTAAGATACTAATATAAATGCAGGAGTAGAATTATACTATCTTACTACAATGCTTAAAACCTGCAAGTTTGCAATTACAGTTCACCTTTTTCATCGATAACATCTCGTTATCTCAATTCCTATCATCTATCTATCATTCAAACCTCTAAATAGATCGACTTAATCACTTTCGATCTTCTTATCCTTATACTACATTGCATCACACAACAATGCATCGTGTATAATTTTAATATCATATACTATTAATTCATACTCACATCAATCTCATCGTATACCATGTTTAATTGAGATATCCTGTCAAGTCACTTTACATTTAACAATTATACTGCTGTATTCTATCATCTCATATCACTTTCCATATGGAGAGTCATGATCACGGTGGTACGAAGTCATAATTCTCTTCGTGTATATTCTATATTCATGTATCGTATCATGTCATGACATCATGTAGATGGAATTTCGTTAATACCGAGTCATGACACTCCTCATATTATTCTCATGTTTGTATACAATATAAGATCATGACATCTCTTGTAAAAAGCATTTTGTTATGTCATGATTTAGTATGTAAACCGCTATCATTTCAAATCATATCATATATATTTTAGAGCATGCTCAAACATGTAAATATTCAATTCATTTCATATTTACTTTTAAAACATGGTCAAAGCATGTACAATTTGCAAATCATATATTCACTTTTAGAGCATGTCTAAAACATGTGCGGTTTCAAAACATTTTTCATATACTGTAAAGTCATATCAGGCCTAGAGTTCATATAAGATAAACTATACTCTAGACCGCATATCATATCATGTTATGTTAAAACATGTCTTTCCATATCATTTCAAATCAAAATGAGCACATTTCTCTTTTCATATCATGTCAAATCAAAACATGTCTTTTCATATCATTTCAAATCAAAACGTGCACATTTCTCTTTTCATATCATGTGTAATCAAGTACAATATCGAAAACACATTTTATATACTATGAAATCATATTAGTTTAGAGTTCATATCAATTTAAAAGCTTACTCTAAACTGCATATCATATCGGTTGAGACTAGGCTAGATCCCTAATACTCTATCAATAAAGACTTAGATCACTGTAGCTAGCAGTGAAATCATATCATCGTCCCCTGGAAACCAACTAGGGCGCTATCTATAGCCATAGACCTCATCTCTCTCAACCCCACTGATCAGGCGTGACTGAGACCTGTCCACGACTATTGTCAGACAAGCATCTCTGCATAATGAGTAATCTCCAATTAGGCGGTTTCCATTATGCTTTATTGAGTTTAATTATTTTAAGCTGCCTACAGTCTCATAAAACATTTAAATCTTTAACTTTTCATGTCAAAAATCATGTAAGGCATATGGTACAATTCTTTAAGATGATTCATATATAAAAAATGTATATACCATATACTTTCTTTTTAAAACTATTCTATACCTTTTAGCATTCATATAAATGTTATTATAACATCACAAGTTGTAACAAGGCATGCTTAAAGGCGATGCTATAAAACCATTTCAGTATGTAACTTCGGTGATATTTTCAAATGCCAATATAAGCAATTTCTTCATCTAATACAGTGAAGCAATTCATTTAAATTTATCACCATCAATCATTCGATTTCAAAACTTTCTTTCTGTCAAATCAGTATTCAAATCAATTCAATATTCATTTCATTCGGTCTTCAAATTGTTCAGTACTCCAATTATTCAATAATAAGATCACTTGGCATTCAAACCATTCGGTATTCAATATCCATTTTCGATAATTATCGACTATAACAATCATTTGTATATTTCATTATCGGTACTAGTACCACATCATTAGTATAAATCCTCTTTGTATTTATGAGTATTTAAATACCGTGTTTCTGTATAGCCTTCAAGGTACTGAAATTTTGTAATACCAATATCATCATTCGATATCTAATTCAGAGTCGACATCGAGGGTAACAAAACCACAAGATCGATATTCACTTATCAAATCCATCTATGGGTTAACCTATTGGCACACATTCATAATTCCCGACTTGAGGTTTAATTTTATTCACTATCACAAAACCAGATCACAGTCCTCAAATCAATTTTCATATGGCTTGCATAATTTAATACTGAACTTATGCAATTGTTGATCTTATTATTTAAGGCCTATTCCAAGGTTATAACCGAAACCATATATTCACATGTTTATCACTCATTTATTTGAATCTATAAATGATTGGATTGTGTCGTAATTCAACCTCAATTTCAATAAGATTATGTATGCACAAGTCATACATCCATTATAATTCAATATCATCACTATCCACTGTATACCATAATATTGATACTAAGACCCATACCACTAGTGTAGGTCCGCTTATTATCTCACGTATATCAGACAATATGATGTAATACGATAAAACCATCTCAACATTGACCCCTTGAATTGTCTATGTTATCACGTTCGGAACTACTTCAAAATCAATAGATCGAATTCAATAAATTCTGGAATCGTCACTCCATTATTACTTCCACAATTAAATCGTTAGACCATCAAGATTTCAACTACGATCTTCTCTTCCAAGCTATATCATATAATCATCGTTACTTTCATCAATATTCCAACTAATCGACATTCCACCTCATTTTCGACTCGATAATCAACTTATAATGTTAAGATAACTCTAATTATCGACTTTATAAGACCCACAATATAATTCCTCACGATATTGTGCTCATCCATTTACCTTTTTAACTATTTCAAAAAAATCAATTTTCCTACAACACGATAAAGTCCTTTCAAGCTTATCCTTCGATAATTCTTTTCAAGGTTCCATTTATACGAGAAAATTTAACATTTTCCAACAACATTTTCGTATAAAATTCGACAGCATAACGGTTTAATTTTTATTAAAACCTCCTGTAAGGAAACACAATTTATAACCACAGCCGTTGATTCTTACCATTTATTTATCTCTTACTAAGACCCCTACCACCAATTGTAGGTCCTTTTAGCATTTAAAATCACTTCAATAATCATTCATCATCAGGATCAAAATTCTAAAACATACAATATAACACTACCACTACTTTATAAGAGTATCTTACCTACTCACCAGAGCATAGCATGTTTGCAAGCCTAGCCGCACTCCACCACTTACCTCATTACCATGTTGCTACAATTTTAACACACACATATATTCGCTTAGAAAAATAATCCGATAAATTCTATAAATTTCTATGGAATATAGCAAAATCTTTAAATTCCTTACCCATATTCCACATTAAAAATTTTGGTGAAGTACTTCCCAAGCTCCTCTTGTTTCTTTCTTTCTTTCTTTTCTTTCCTTCCCTTTCTTCTTTCTTCTTTTTCTTTTTCCTTTCCCTCTTTTTCTTTTTCTTTTCTTTTCTTCTTTTTCTTCTATTTTTCTTTTTCCTTTCTTTCTTCTTCTTTTTCTTTTTCTTTTTCTTCTTTTTTTTTGTCTAAACCGGTTCAGACCGGTTCAGACCTGTTCAACCTTTGCTGGCCGGTTCAGCCACCGACGGCCACCCATTTTGGAGGTTCAGCCACTCCACAGCTAGCCAAGGTTGCCACGAAGCCGGATATGGCCTCCTTTTCTCGAGCGGCGGCAGCGGCGGCGAATCTGGAGGTGGGTTTTCGGCCTTTCTCTTCTCTTTTTCTCCCTCCTTTTCTCTTCCCCTTCACTGTCACAGCCCGTGACCCTATTTTTCACCTTATTCTATACATCTTGTTTGGTTGGGCTGTCTGTGATACTTTCCTTTTTCTTTTACATATAAACAATTTCATATTAAATTATAATATGAATTACATCCCCTATCTTAATTCATAAGGAAGTCGTACTGTAATAAGTCTAAATACAGAAAAAAATGATTGTACCTCATATTTCAATCGAGCTGTCACATCGTCCCCAAATGCGCAGCCGAGATGCTCGTATGTCAGATCTCTTAGTCCTCGAAAATCTGAAATGTTAATATTAAGGGGTGAGCAAACCACGGCTCAGTAAGGGAATTATATGCGTCACTTGATATTCAGCTATCTATATGCTGAAAAACTTTTTCATTTTTCCTATAGGGGCTCTAGGCACACATGTAGGAAGGATACTACAGTCGGTTAGGGATCCGGATGGAGTAAGGCAGGTATTTTGAAATACCTGTCTTGTCCCGGAACCTAGAAGCAACTGTAGAGAGTAATTTTCTTTTTGTTTGGAATTTAAATCCTTTTTCTCTTTTATTCCATATCATTTTCGTATTTTTTTCAAAATAATGCTTTTATAAAATAAAACATTTAAATAAAATAACTAATATTCATATATTCTTTGAAAAGAATATTAGTCAAATCATCATCATTCTCATTTAAAACTCGTTTCATGTTTTACTTTTCAATCGTAATTAGTACAATACTTTAAATAGCAAAATAAGTTATTTAAATCTTTTTCGTATAACATATAAATCGTTTAAATCTAATAATTAATTTAAAAATTTAAATAAGAATATTAGATTTATTTTCCTCCTCTTTCCTTTTTGAAAACATATTACATATTCATATTTCATGTCATATGAAAATCATCTTGTAGTACTAAAATAGTACCGAAATGAGCATTTTAGAAAAATGCTATAAATCATTTCATTTTCTTCTCATATCATATGAAACATATTCATTTTACATGTCACATATCGTAAAAACATTTTCATTTCACATATCATAAATCATATATGGAGACAGTGGCAACCACCGAGTCCTATCATGCAATAATACCCGAAGGTATAAAATAGTCATATCATATCTATGGCCATAGTCTATAATTGTCCTCAGCGGATCACTGATCAGGTGTCGGTCGAGACTACATATCACATATCGCATGTTACATATCACATATCACGTATCACATGTCAGCATGATAGAGAGGCCAACTTGTCTCAAAACCATGTTTTTCTCATAAAATAACCTTTGTGGAATATATAGAATATATAATTTCATAATTTAAAACCATAAAGGTTAAAAATCATTTAGTGAATATTTCAGAAATATTTATAAAAATACTCATAAAAATATTCATTGTATTTATTTTCATTTTTCGTCTCGTATTTCATGTAATTTACCTTTCACGAGAATTTTCGGTGATTTCATTATCACCATTCTCGAAAGCATGAATATTTTAAAATTTAATCTCATTATATTCATGTTTTATGAAAAATAATGATTTTCTCATTTTTCTTGATCGAATATCGATTTTCGTGAAATAAAATCATTTAATATGATTTTATGAAATTTTCTAAAAATTTTTGGCAGCATAACGGCTGCTAATTGACTAGCCTCCTGCATGGAAAATACAATTTATAAATCCAGCCAGTACATCATCACAAATTTTCAACTGATAAATCACCACAATATTTTCATAAAATATTTCGTGATGAAAAGCAATGCAAACTGAATATCCTTACAGTGCTGCACATGCATCCCTTACCTTTTTCGGGTCGATGACTTCCTCGTTATCGGTCACGCCCGCACACCATCTCTTCCGATTCCATCATCTCGTCCGCCGAGAATAATTTCTGGAATTAAAATTCTAAACTTTAGAATTTTTCCATAATTTATTAAAATTCATTCGAAATTAATTTTCAGAATTTCATACCAAATTTTTCATAATTTCCGTATTTTTCGAATTCCCAGGAATTTCCAAATTCCCAAAAATTCCCTTTTCTCTCTCTTTCTTTCTTCCTTTTTCTTCTTTCTTTTTCCTTCTTCTTCTTTTTCTTCCTTTTTCTTCTTTTTTTCTTTTTCCTCTTCTCTTTTCTGGTTTGAACCGGTTCGGACCAGTTCAACCTTCCTCCACCGGTTTGACGTCATCCTACCGGCATCGCCGCTTGTTTATCTCCTCCACAGCTGCCCATTTCTGGTCTCCCTTTCCTCCTAATGATGGCGACGGTGCCGAATCTAGGATGGTGGGTTTCGACTCCTTTCTACCCTTTTTCTTCCTTCCTCCTCCGTTTCCTTCACCGCCAATGGCCTCCTTCTCCTTTGTTGGTCTTCATCGGTGGGGGGAGTGGTAGTGGCAGTGCCTGGATCGACAGGCACCGCCGTTCCTCTTTCTCTTTTTTCCTCCCAGTTTTTCTTTCTCCGCTTCTGTTTTCCTCTCGATTTCCCGCGTTTCGCTTATTCTTTCTATCTCTAGCCACTGTCGTTTGCTTTTCCTCTCCGGCAACGCCACTCTTTCTCCCTTCTCTCCTTCTCTTCCCTGCCGGCCGACGAGGTCAGCTCTCCTTCTTCTATTTCCCTTCTATTTCTCTTAACCCAAAAATGACAAGGGTCGAGTAAATCCCGACCCCGTTTTCTTCTTTTATATATATATATAATTATCTTTATAATTATATATATAATTATATTATTAATAATATATATTTTATTGTAACAATATATGTATATATATTCACACTTTAATTTAAAATTAATATATATTCCATATATATTTATTTATATACATAATTGTATATAAACATATACATATGTCTTTATTTAATATAAAATAGTATATATATCATTTTATAATATATACTATATTTCATATATACATATGTATTTATATAAAAAAATATCAAAATATATTTATATAATCTAATTATATAAATATATAATATACGCATTTTATTTCATTTTATTTGGATTTCTTAATTTCTAATTATTTTCTCTTTTTCATTTCTTATTTAATTTAGATTTCTATTTATCCAAATTAAATTTCCTCCTTTCATTATTTTCCATAATTTCAACCTTAATCTTGTTTCCAATTAAATTTTCTTTCACTCGAATTTCCAATTTCGTCACTTCCTCAATTCACAAAATTTTCACAAATATTCTGTTCTCTTAAATAAATTCATTTATTTTCTTTAACTTATTTATTTGTTTTAATATTAAATTTACAATTATTTAATATTAATTTTAGAAAATTAGCGGTTATCACATTCACCGTCGGTTACCCCATTCCTCTTGGTCGGCCTTCGCTGGTGACGCCGATGGTAGTGGCGGTGCCTGAATCGATCGGCACCGCCGTTTCCCTTCTCCTCTTCCTCTTCTCGATTTTTCCTTTCCACTTCGATTTCTCTTTCCTCTTTTCCTTTTCCCTGTCACCGGCCAGCTTCTCCTCTTCTCCTTCTCAGCTGGTCGGTGACCTCGCCTCCCTTTTCTCTCGCTCGACCGGCCGACGAGGGTTGACTGCTTCTCTTGTTTTCTTCTCTGTTTTACAAAACAGAAAAAAAAAAAAGAAACAAGGGAATCGGGTTTGTATCCCGATTCTCGCTCTTTTCCTTCTTTTTTTTAATTATATTTATAAATAAATATTTATAAATATAATTATTAATTAATACATATATATACACATTTTTATTTTCTTAAATTTTGGATTTCTCATTATCCAAAATAATTATATTCATTTTCATCTCTTTAATATTTGGATCTCTTAATATCCGAAAAATTATTCAAAATAATTTCCTCAACTTCATCACTTCATCAAATTCGGGAATTTCAACAATTTTCTGATCTCGTAAATAAATTTATTTATTTACTTTCGCTAATTTATTTGCATAAAATTAAGTTCCCGAGTAATTTAATACCAAACATAGAAAAATTCTTGGTTATCACATATAATTCTCATGTTCGTGTGCAATATAAGGTCATGACATCTTTCTTGTAAAAAGCATAATGTTATGTAATGATTTAGTATGCAAATTATGCAGCTTTACTGTATAAACCGCTATCATTTCAAATCATATCACGTTCGTTATATAATCATGTGCGAGATGTATATAATCTCGAAATCGTATTATATATACTTTTTAAAGCATGTTCATAACATGTAAAATCTCAAATCATTTCATCTTTACTTTTAAAACATGACTAAAGCATGTATAATTCACAAATCATATCACATGTACCTTTAAAGCATGTTTTAAAATAAAAAGATGTAATCTCAAAATATCTCATATTCACTTTTATGGCATGTCAAAACATGCACAGTTTCAAAACATTTCTCATATACTGTAAAAATCATGTCAAGTCTAGAGTTCATATTAAATAAAATCATACTTTAGACAACATATCATATCAAGGTTGAGACTAGGCCAAATCCCTAATACTCTATCAATAAAGACTTTAATCACTGTAGCTAGCAGTGAAAATCATGTCATCGTCCTTTGGAAACCAACTAAGGTGCTATCTATGGCCATAGACCTCATGTCTCTTAGCCCTATTGATCATGTGAGAATGTGAAATCCCCAATTTTCATGTAATTTTCTCATAATTGTAAAGAATTCCAGTTGAAAAGAATTAAATAAATATGAGAATTATGAAGTTTTAATGTGTGAATGATATATGGGACATAGAAGAATGAAGGGATTGATAGTCAAATGGTCAAGATGAAATTTTGATATTGTAAGATTAATTGAAGCATGAGAAAAGAATTAATATCAGAATTTTATGTAGTTAAATGAGATGTGGCTGACAAATGAAAGAAAAGAGACCAATTAAGTTAATGGTCAAATAATGTGGTCAAAGGTTGAGATGAAATGATTTAATTGGATGATGATGAAACAAATATCAGATTTTCATAATTTAATGGTATATGTGACTGATATGAGAAAAGGGAAGAAAAGGAAGAGAATTAAAGGTCAAAGGGTCAAAGGGTCAAGGCTGAGATGATTAGGGGATTAACATGCATTTAATGCAAAAATTCATGAGTCATCATCCTCATCAGCCATCACCGATTGACAGCCCCTTTTTCCTAGCCCTCTCCCTCTCTCGTTCCTTTTCCATTTTTCCTAAGTTTCCATTCCTACTCACCTTGACAAACCACCCTATTCCTCCATCGATTCATTTAGTTAGTTGAATGAAAACGATCATAGTCACTAGAGTAAGCTATATTCGAAGTTTGGTGGATTGAATCCAAGTGATTAAGGAGATCTGAAATTTTGTCCAAGTTGGCTGTTGATAAAGGTAAGAGAAGAAGTTAGTTCTTTCAATCTTGTTTATGGTTTGGAGTTTTAGTGAGTTGGTATGATATGTTTATGGTGATTTCTTAGAAGTTAAATTGTGATGATAATTTCAAATTTGAAGAAGTGAAAGGCTAAGGTTGTTGATGCAACCAAGCTTGAGGATTATGGGCTATTGAGGTAAGGAATTTATGTAACAGATGTAGGGTGGCTATGTCCGCATGTTTTGGTGTATTTTAAATGTCATTAGGAAAGAAGTACTAGTTGTTTTTAAGTGCAGGAATTATGATTTTCAGGTTTTACTCCTAGTGCCAATTAGGCTAGGAGCAGCCGACTACCTGGAAACAACTAAAGTGTAGTTTTCGAAAATCGAGACAAACCAGTTGACCGCTATACAAACCAGTCGACTACCATTTTCCAGAAAAGTATTCTGTTTCAAGCCAGTCGACTGCTATATGGGACAGTCGACTGCTATTTGCTCAAATGCATTCTGTTTCAAAATCAACCAACTGCCTATTTGGACCAGTCGACTGCCTGTTTTCAGAAGCATTTTGTTTCAAAAACAGTCGACTGCTATATGGACCAGTCGACTGCTATCTGTTTAAAAAGCATTCTGTTTGAAAAACCAGCCAACTGCTATATGGACCAGTTGACTGCCCCTTGTGTTTTCAAAAAATAAAAATATCGAAATTTTAAAAGAAAAGAATTTCGATAAATGAAATATGAGGCAGCAGTCGACAGCCCTATGAGGCCAGTCGACTTCCCTGTTTGAATAGAGGTTTTTAAACCTATTTGAAGAATGTATGAAATGTCATGGCAAAAAGCTATATGACAAAGGTTTTGAGGTTATGCACTTCTATACTGATAGTAGGGGCTCTGATCAAGTCTCGGTATGATTTATATTGGCTGAGGAACCATAAGTCAGGTCTCAGTCGCTACAAAAGGACACCTGACTAGTGTTAACTGTAGCCACCGACAGTTGGCCAAATTGTCTATATTACTTGTTTGGCTGTGGGAGGATTCATTGCCTTACGGGGTACACCACTTGATGACTCAGTGCATAATAGTGCAAAATTTCATAAAGATGAAATAGTTTTATGTTATTTGAAAGCTATATGTATGTATACGTGATTTCAAAGAATAAAGAAATCGAAAATATTTGATTTACTTGTATAAGATGTTTTGAAAGAAGTATGTATGGTTGCAAATGATATTTGAAAGAAAGTATATGAAGTATGTTTTCAAGAAAGTACGTGAAGTATGTTTGCATATGCTAATTTAAAGAAGTACATGATTTATTTGATTTATAAGCATATACTATTATGAAGAATCTTATGTATTTGATGAAAGTATATGAATATGCTTTATAATGATTTTACATGACATTTTACAGCCAAGCAGGAAAACTGCATATAGAGGCATAGTACCCTCTTTTACGTAGTTTTCTTACTGAGCGTAAACTCACCCTTTTACGAATATTTTTATACAAACCATTTAAAGTGATCCCTCGCTCTCGATAGAAGAGCCTACTAGTGGATCTTGAAAGTTACCTTCGAGATACGCTTCCTAGTTAATATTGAATGTATACTTATGTAATCATGGAAAGTGTATTGTAATTCAGCTATTGTACAGTACAAGCTAACAATAATGAATGTAAGATTTTGGGGATTTAGGTTAAGTAAGATGTGTAAGATCCTGTAGGAAGGAATGATATGTATATATATCATTTTTATGTTTTAATTGATGTTAAAATTATTTATGATGAACTATTAAATACTAAGTTCAAGAAGAAGAAGGAATGACATTGACGAGCAAGTCTAATCAAATTTATGTGAATAAGAAAAAAGTTATAGGTAAATGTGCAGTGATTGGGATGTCACAAAGAACCACAATTTTCTTTAATTGGTCATATACTCAACATGTAATTATGAGTATAGATAATGCAATTTAACGAAATTAAGTTTTCAAGAATAGAAATCAAGAATGACGTGAAACGTACACATATGCAGTATATACAATGTACTTAAATTGAAATGGAAGGAGTACTCAAAGTTCTACGTACAGGTTACGTACATGCATGCGCTAAGTAATGCATGCAACGTGTATGCATACGTATGAACGTAAATACATATATATAACTAATTATATAAATGAACAATCAAGTGAAGTAAAAATAATATATATAAATTAAAAATTACATGTGTAAATATATGTATATATTTGAAAATATACGTATATAAATATGAATATATTTGAGATAACAAGGAATTTAAATAAGTATACGATGGATTAATAAATGTACACACAAGTGTATGGGGTGTGAGTATATATATATATAGGCATATATTCATATAGAAATTAAAATAAGATATATGTATATTTTAGGAATTTAAAATTATATATATATATCATATCTCGGGATAAATGTATATATATATGGATTACATATATCTTATAAAAAGAAAATATACATTACATCTTAGTAGTTAAAATATATTTATAGAAATAAACATTTTTACAAAATATATAGATATTTTAAGATTTAAAAATATATAAAAATATATATAAAAAAGGGAAATTTAAATGTAAAAAGGGGAGGGGAGTCGGTGGGAAAATTCCCACCAAAAACTGACCCATACGTTTCTGTCAAAGGCAGAAACTGATCAGCACCTTACCCTTTCCCATCAATATTTTTAAATAAAAAAAATGTAACGAAAAGAATGGAAGGAAATGGAACCAGAGAAAGAGAGACCCGTGAGAGAGAAAAGAGAACTAAAGAAGGAAATAGGGTGAAAATGAGAGAAAGAACCGAGGATGAGAGAAGATTTAGCAAAACAGAAAAAAAATAGAAAGGAAAGCAAAGAAGCTACTGCCAAACCAGGCAGCAGCACCTAAAAGAAATAAAGAAGAGAGGAGTTCTCAGGCTGAAAGTGGTGTGAACCGATGCTGCCAGTGGAGGAAGCAGACTGAGGTGTTGTTTTGATGAAGGTTTGAAGCAGGAGACTCGACAAGCTGGCCAGGAGTGATGTGTTACTGGTTTAGGCATGGTTTTGGGCTATTGTGAACGGCTGTTTTCAAAGCTGAAAATGTGGCTGTGTTTTAGTCGATCAAGGGTTGGTGTTTGGTCGCTTCAGATGTTGGTTTGGGGGGAGCTAGACATTGGCGTTTTTAGCTTGTGTAAGGGTGCATTGTTTGATCTGAAACAGAGGCAATCCAAGGCCAAAACAGAGAGCTTTTTGGTGGCAAGTTTGGTAGCAAACAAAGAAGGTTTATGGGCTGTCAAACACTGATCAGGGGCAGGCCAAGGTTGGATTGATTTCTATTGTTGGCGTGGTGGTTAGGAGGTGGTTCAAGGCTGGAGTCCAGCTCGTGAAGGCTGGGGAAGGGGACAACCGAGCGGTGGCATTCGAAAGCCATTTGAGAGAGTGAAGACTTGCTTGGATGTTGTTCGAAGCTGCAGTATGTGGCTGTTTTGTGGTGGTTTCGGGTTGTGATGAAAGAGTTTTGGAAGCTGGAAAATGGAGTGTGGTAGAAATAGATTAGTGTGGTTGAAAAAGACTGGATTTTTGGGACTGTTCAAGGCTGAAAACAGCACTGGATCGGTGGTGTTTGAAGGCTGGTTTAGGTGCTGGAATGAGGCTGATGTTGGGTGATTTCTAGGTCTTGGAACAAGGGCCAAACATGGGTCTAAACTAGGTGTTTTGTTGCTGTGCATAGCACCGAATCAGGGACTAGATAGAACACTGAATATAGGTGCTGAAACATGCCAAAATGGGAGCTAAAAATGGGGAGCTTTAACTGAAATTTTAATTGTGTTTAAAGGCTGGAAATTGGAACGTGTATGGGACTCTTAGGCGACATATTTTTCATGGCTGTTAGGTGTTGGTTGGTGGTTAGCAAGTGAGGGAACTAGGTGCCAATACTGAAGATTGAGATAAAGACAAAATAGGGGTCTTAGTTGGCGGTTTGAGGCTGGTAAAAAGAGGTCGATAATGGTGCCCTTCAATGGGCAATTTAGGGCCTGCTGAGTTGAATCGAGATTGACTAGGCCAAACGAAAAAAAAAAAAAAGAAAAAGAAAGAAAGAAAGAAAAGAAAGGAATATATATATTTAAGGAAAAGGAAATATATATATCTTGGCTCGGATTTATAGGTAAGCTAATATTGTTTAAATTTAATTATATACATTTTAGATTTTATTAAATTTATATTATACTAATTAACAATGTTTAAAGGGTACGCGCATCAAGCCTGGAGTAGGCATGAAATTCAATACATGTATACGAAGCTCGGATCTTGTGCATAAGTTTTTAAGTCGCGCGACACTAAGGTGTCAAATGCAAGTTTGGCTAGGTTCGACGCCCAAGCACAGGAGTAGGTAAGACATTTATATAACGTAGAAGAAGAGTTATATTGTATAGGTTGATATATGGTTTCTTGAGGATCCGAATCCTTAGAGATTTCGACTTAGCTAGTAGTTATGATATAATACAAATCGAGATAATTAATATGACGTAATATATTGGTATTGGATATGTAGACACCAAATTTTGTCCGAAAAAAAAACTTAAATTAAAAAAATTGAAAAAAAGCAAAAAAAAAAATAATAAATAAATTAAACTCATTCTTCAATGCCCATGCATCATGGTTGACTTGAGAGATTTAGACCAAATATGAATAAGTAAATAAAAGGAAAATAAATCATGCAAAAAAAGAAAATAATTAAATGCAATAAAAGCTGAAAATAAATTACCAAAAATAATACAATGAAAAAGGAATAAAAAGATAGGTCAAATAAAAAATAAATGACAAAATAAAAATTCCCTAATCATGGGGTCAATACATTAAAGTCAAGATTTTTCTTTCCTAAATAAAGGGGGGCTACATGGTTATAAAAGGGGAGGGTTTTTCGACAGTCAAAGGAGGAGGGGAGAAAGAGATCACAATCTGCAGCATAACTCCTACCCTTACCTACCGAATTGCCTCTTTCACTATTCATAAAACCACCCCTGCTATTCCTGGTCTGCTGGCACCCCTCTCCACTGCACCGCTCCATATCGTGTTGCATCATCTTCATCACTGCACCGTGCATCATCATCTCGCTGCTGGCTTCTGTTTAAGGTGAGCCTGCTTATATTTCTTTTACATAAAATATAGATCATGTTCCTTAAAAGGTTATCTACGTTGAAAGCATGTTATTTGGTCTTTCTTTACGTGGCTTCTACATATATTTCTTTTACATAAACTATATATCATGTTCTTTAAAAAGTTATTCACGTTATAAATATTGTGTGAATTAAAATAAGAGTTAAGAATATTTCTTTTAAATAAACATTGTGAGTGCTATTCTATGAATTAATTATTATAATTTTTAATTCTGAAGATAAACAAATATTCCAAAGTGATAAAAGGTTATTCAATAAAATAGTAAAAACCAATAAGGATAAATAATAAAAACAAAATATTTATAAGTTTTAAAAAAATAATTCCGATGATAAGATTCCGAAGAAATCACAAGTAGTGATTCTCCGATAATCTTTAGGATCGAGAAGAAGTCTTTAGATGTCACCAGCGTATTGGGACACTTAATCGACTTTATCTCGATATCGAAACTTGCCTTATATAAGTAAAAAAATAAAATAAATAAAACAAAAAATGGTAAAAAAAATAATAATATAAAGAATAGGTAAATAGGAGAAAATAGTAAGTGAATATAAATAAAAATTTAGGAATAAAAATAAATAAATAAATCTAAATACATTGATAAATGCAAATATAAGTATTAAAACAAAATATAAGAATATACATCTTAAAGATATAAATAATTTCCGATGATAAGATTTCGAAGAAATCACAAGTAGTGATTCTTCGATAATCTTTAGGATCGAGAAAAACCCTTAGATGTTACCAGTGTATTGGAACATTTAATTGGTTCTATCTCGATTTCAAAATTCTTTAAATAAATTAATATAAAAAACAAAAATAAATTAATCAAATATAAAATTTAAAATGAACAAATAAATAAATATAAATATGAATTATAAATAAATAAATAAAATATAAATTTAAAAGAATATCCTATGATAGGATTTCTTAGAAATCACAAGTAGTGATTCTTTGATAATCCTTAGGGTCGAAATGAAATATTTGAATATTACCAGCGTATTGGGGTATTCAAGTAATTTTAGTTCGATGAAATAAATTAATATTAATAAACAAATAATAAATAAATAAAATTTTTAAACAAATAAATAAGAGTACAAAATTGTTATAATTAACCTTCGGAAATAAATGATAATAAAACAATTAAAAATTAAATAAAAAGTATAAGTTTTAAAGATTTTCCGATGATGAGATGTTACGGAATTCACAAGTAGTGATTCCTAACTGATCTCTAGGTGAGAGAAATATGCTAAATGTTACCAGCGTATTGGAATATTTAGTATGATTTTTCAATAAAAACAAGATTTTATAAATATAAATAAATTACAAAATAATAATATAAGTATAAATGAATTAAAAAATAATAAAATGGATTTCTCATGTGCATCATCTATATTTTGATTGCATCATTTGCATTCATGAAATTTCAAAATAAGTGTGAATCTCCCAAGGATGGGATTCTATAGAAATCGCAAGTAGCGATTCTTACGAAATCTCTAGATGAGGAAATTATCCGAAATGCTACCAAAAGTATTGGGGTTCTTCGGAATAATTTTCAATACAAAAGATTCTCATTTATTTCAAATAAAAAATAAATTTAACATAAATAAAAATAAAATTTAATGTTTCAAATAATAAGCAAATAACAAATTGATTTCAAAATAAATGAATTTCTTTTTAAATGTTTAATTAAGACCATTTTATTAAGATCAAAAGATAATACATGATTAAGTGGTACCGTTTTCTAACGGGCGCTGTGGGGGTCCTAATCATTCCCCACGCGTAACCGAACTCCCGAACCCAAACTTTGTTTTCGCAGACCAAAAATTATTTTTTTTGATAAACCTTAATTAATTTTAAGATTTTATTGAAAAAAATAAATGATTTTAGGTGGCCAATCACACCTAGTCAAAAAAAGATTGGTGGCGACTCCATTTTATGTTTTTTCCAAAATCGTCTAGCAATCGAGTCCCCGGACAAAAATCGTTACGACAGCTTGGCGACTCCACTGGGGACATTAGAGAGTCGAACCATGATTAATCATGTTTTATCCAAAATCTTAGTTAATGGTCTTAATAAATATTTAATAAAACTTTTCATAAAAAATAATTTAAAAAAACAAAAAAATACAAACAAAAAAATGTGTGAATCATCTTTATCATTTGCATTTTGTTGGGATGCACTTTAAATTTTGTTCCTTTGCATACATGACATATTCATTGCATACATCAACCCTACACCCGGGTTTGTCCCTTTTAGGAGAGAGTATAGTACCTTTGCTTTCGTGAGGTGATAATCTCCGCAATGGCAAGCGAAATACTCTCACTCAAGTTAAACCCTTTCCGTTTGTAGCCTGTCATGGGTGAGGATTGGGGTGCCTTACTAGTCTAGTGTGGACGTCAGTAAGGAACAATTTGAGAACCTTTTACCCTTTAAAGACTTAAACCAAGCATGTACTGAGCCATAGAGAAACTAACCTTAGCTAGAGCCATACCAGCCTTTTGTGGGGGTTACCTTAAATTATGGCACATGCATGAATACTTTAATGTAATGCCTTTATGGGAAATATAATAAAGTGAATATTGAAATTGTGAAAAAAAATAAAAATAAAAACCTTCTCATTCAATTTTATTTGTGATTTCAATAGTATACATATTCTAAAAAAAAAGGTGTTTTTGCCAGATTTTAAACTTGATATATGCATCTCATCACATGTACAATAGCTATTGAATTTCATGCACATACATACATTTAGCATGCATACATACATTTCATCTTGTGCCCACTTATGAAAATTTTTGGTGATCATAAGTAATGACATCAAATCTTGGAAGTAAAAAGTTAAGATTTTTAAAATCCTCACCAGCGTATTGGGATGATTTTAATAGTCTTTTCTTTTATGGCACAATTTCAAACAATAATTGCTCTAAATTGCGGTAAACAAATGTCAGAGGTGCCAAAATAAAGAAGCCACCGCATTCTGAACCACTTATTCGACATCGTTATAGTACTCAATCAAAGGCCAAAGCCATGGAAAATGAACATGTTGAGCGAATGGAAAAGATGGAAAGAATTCAACAAGAGCTAGCTAAATCTCAAGAAGAATCTCAGAAGCAAATGTCGAAGATGATGGAGATGATGATGACTTTGATGAAAGGCAAAGAGGTCACGGAAGGATCAGGAAATGAGCCTCAACCTATGAGAGAGACTCTACTGTACCCATCGGAGTTTATAGCACCTCAAACTCAAACTTCCCAAAGAGCTTATCCCCCAGCTCATGTTTTTGTGAATCAACAACCAGATCGAGGACAGCACTCGAGATCTAGCCCTGTTGATCCTATTTTTGTTTCAAATTTACATGATCCCATGGAGCAAGAAAAGTTGAGGAAAGAAAGTGGCGAGTCACAACAAAAATATGAACTGTTGGATGAAAGGTTAAGGGCAATCGAAGGAATGGATTTCTTTGGAAATATAGATGCTAATGAGCTTAGTTTGGTCCCAGACCTAGTAATTCCACCGAAATTTAAAGTACCTGAATTTGAGAGATACAATGGGACCACATGCCCAGTAACTCACATCACTATGTTTTGTCGAAAAATGTCTGGGTATACGAATAATGATAAGTTGCTCATTCATTGCTTCCAAGATAGCTTAACTGGAACAGTAACAAAGTGGTACAATCAGCTAGATCAAAGTCATGTTCGCAAGTGGAATGACCTGGCAAAAGCCTTCTTGTCCCAGTATAAGCATATGATTGACATGGCACCAGATAGATTGTCTCTGCAGAATATGGAAATGAAGCCTTCTGAAAGTTTCAAGGAGTATGCCAATAGGTGGAGGGGCATCGCATCTCAAGTGCAGCCTCCCCTTACTGAGAAGGAAACCACAGTGTTGTTTGTTAATACTTTGCCATCATTGTATTATGATAGGCTTGTGGGGAATGCTACAAAAAATTTTGCTGACTTGGTAATTTCTGGAGAAATGATAGAGAATGCTATTAAGAGTGGTAAAATTGAGGATGCTTCTGCTTCAAATAGAGTTGGGACAAATAAGAGGAAGGACGGAGAAACACAAGTTGTTGCCATTGAAGATCAACCACCAAGGATTTTCATTCCTTTTGAACCCTGTATTAGACATCACTCATATCCTTATTATCCAACTATAGACAGCACTACCCATAGTCCTTTTGTTTATCGCCCAAGTTGGCAATCAAACTTTCAAGTCTCAACTCAATCAAACAAACCAGTGGGTAGTAAAAAAGGGGCGATGAACAATCAAGGGAGAATCTCTGTAGACTCGATTCCTATAACCTATACAGAGTTATTTCCACAATTGGTGAGAGATGATCTTGTTGCACCTGTTTATTTGGAACCATTAAAACCTCCATATCCTAAATGGTATGATGCCACTGCTCGATGTGATTATCATTGTGGGAATGTAGGCCACTCCATAGAGACTTGCCCTGCTTTTAAATACAAGGTGCAGAGTTTGATCAATGCTGGCTTGTTAAATTTTGATGAGAAGGAAAAGTAAAATGTTGGTGGGAACCTGTCGCTACAAAAAGGCATAAATTTTGGAGGATAAGTGTTCTATGAGGAAAGGCCAAAGTTTTTGTCACTTTTGAGTTCTTATTCTAAAGTAATGAAATTCCTTAAATGCTTACGTCTATAAGCTTTGGGGAAAATTTTATGCATGAGCTAGTTTATCTATTATCATTTGAATAAAATGACAAATGTATTTGCACTACATATCCTCTTCCATACAGATCTTTGTTTTCATCTCTTTGAATTTCAGCCACACTTAACTTTCAAAAAATGAATGAGCTGTCAATTATGACGATAGTCTGGGATTTTATTTTGAAAATTCTATTTCTATTGGCAAAATCAGTGATCATTCTTGTCCCTTAAATTGGTAAAATTGTTGAAGCAATAAAGAGATAGCTCCTATCAAGAGAAGTTAAAATCGCATGAAATGAGAAAGAAGTGAAGCTCTTGTATTTTGTTCAATAAATGTTCTTCAATAAGAGTATTTACATTTGAGATGAGAAATGGCCGTCTTTGATCTATCCTTCGTGCATGAGTAAAATTATCCATTTGCCACCCCCATTGAGCCTATTATGTTTTTTCAAAACAAACCCACCAAGGATCACCCTTCACATTGAAGGGCAAATTTTGCAAAAAAAAAAACAGTCGACAAATGAAGAAATTCAGGTTATGAGTTATGAAAAATCTCAAGAGAAAATACCTTTTGGTGTTTGAGTCCTCTTGTAAAAAAAAAAGAGGGGTGAAAATGAAAAGTTAAAAAAATGGAAAAAAGAAAAGAAAATGATGAAAATGAAAATCAATTAAGGCAGAGC
The DNA here is from genome assembly GCA_031772115.1 of Heritiera littoralis. Lineage (NCBI taxonomy): Eukaryota > Viridiplantae > Streptophyta > Magnoliopsida > Malvales > Malvaceae > Heritiera > Heritiera littoralis. The sequence goes on along the minus strand of JAPDPK010000009.1, from coordinate 3,734,472 downwards.
GGCAAGCATGCTTTGCATGATGATAAATGATCCTTTGGTTTTTGACCCTTAAAGAAACAAATTTTGAGCTTGATTATATCCATATTTTTCATAACCTATCACCAGAGCCTACATTACGTGCCTTAAAAGTCCATTTTGATCAAATGTGAATACTTGAAATTGGAGAATCATGTATTGAACTTGGACATACTTATGATGCCATCAAGAAACAACAAGATTGCGATTAGTTTGTTGGGAATATTAGTGATGTTGAAAAAAAAAAGAGAATGAATGAGAAAATGAAAAAAAAAAAGAAAAGACAAAAAAGAAGAAAAGAAAGAAAAGAAGGATAAAAGGGGGAGGCTCAAATTGAAAACCCGAAAGGGCGGTTTGAGTTAAAAGAATGATAATCTAGTTGAAGATTTGGGGAGATGGTTTGACACAAGGAGAACCAGCATCATTGAGAATCTCATGGTGTAGGGGGCAACTCAATTTGATCGAGAATCTCAATTGAATAGATTTTTCAAAGAATCCTGACTAGTTTGTCAAAATTGTCTGGTTTTTCATTGAGAATCTATCATTGTCATTTGCTTTGAATTATCCAATTTCTTAATTGAGAACCTATCATTGTTATTCACCCCAAATTGTCCAATTTCTTGTTATACTTTGACAAGTTTGTTCCTACATTCTCGCCAAACCTTCTAGTGTCTTTACTTTCCCAAAATGGATCGAGGAAATTGGTGACTGAACTGCATTTCTCATGGAATTGGAATGATAATAAATAAATGACAACTATACATAAAAATCTTTGGCATTACTTTGGAAAAGATTCTAAAGATGACAAAGGGCCAAAAACAAAAAGAGAACAAGAATGTTGAATGTAGCTGACATATGTGCTTCTACGAACGAAATGGGAAAGAAAGAAGAGAATCTTTGTGAGAAGAAGAAATGATCCTAATGAAGAAAGCCATGGATTGTCAGCATTGAAAAAAAAAAGAGAAATTTTGAGAAAAAGGAGACTTCTGTCATTCAGGCATTCACATAATTCTAAAAGATGCATGCATCATGGTTTTTAACTATTACATTGGGGCATATTTCAAGAAAGCATTTGCATTACCATCATTGTGATAGACATTTTTTAGGGGCATGCATTTTGCATTTGCATCATTGAAAAAAAAAAAAAAGAAAAAAGAAAATGAATGATTAAGGAATGCAATGAGGTTAAATGTTCCTCAAAGAGTAAGAAAATGTTTGTTTAAAGAAAAATGGTTGCAATCATGATGAGAGTTTAAGTCTAATGTTGCTGGCATCGTTTTGTAGTTTTAAGACGAGGAAATTAGCTCATGAGTAAATGAGATTTAGTTGGCTTCATGGTGAGATTGATGCATGATAAGATTATACCTTAGATCTTCTAAATGCAACCTACAAAACCAATGAACGCTTAAGATGGGAAACTTCTAGTCAAGATGTGAATCTCTTATAATGCAAATCTTACATTTAAGATGTGAGTTTCTTAGAATGCGAATCTTTGAGTCAAAATGTGAAATCTTGAGATGTGAATCCTTGAGTCAAGATGGGAAACTCTTAGGATGTGAATCTCCAAGTCAAGATGAGAAACTCTTAGAATGTGAACTTTCAAGTCAAGATGTAAAACTCAATGTGAATCTTCAAGTTTAGATGTGAATCTCTTAGGATGTAAATCTTCGAGTTTTTCTAGATGCGAATCTCAAAATTTTTGTAAATCATGGAATATTTTCTTTGTTCCAAATATGTGAATTTCTCTAAAAAAAAAAAACTTTTCTCAAAATCGAATTCACTTTTTCAAAGTGGGTCGAGCCTTGGTAGGGAGTCAAGGTATCATGTTCAAAATTGAATTCACTTTTTCACAGTGGATCGAGCCTTGGTAGGGAGTCAAGGTATTATGTTTTAAAGTCGAATTCACTTTTTCGAAGTGGATCAAGCCTTGGTAGGGAGTCAAGGTATCATGTGTTTCAAAATCGAATTCACTTTTTCAAAGTGGATCGAGCCTTGGTAGGGAGTCAAGGTATCATGTGTTTCAAAATCGAATTCACTTTTTCAAAGTGGATCGAGCCTTGGTAGGGAGTCAAGGTATCATGTTTCAAAATTGAATTCACTTTTTCACAGTGGATCAAGCCTTGGTAGGGAGTCAAGGTATTATGTTTTAAAGTCGAATTCACTTTTTCATAGTGGATCGAGCCTTGGTAGGGAGTCAAGGTATCATGTGTTTCAAAATCGAATTCACTTTTTCGAAGTGGATTGAGCCTTGGTAGGGAGTCAAGGTATCATGTTTCAAAATTGAATTCACTTTTTCACAGTGGATCAAGCCTTGGTAGGGAGTCAAGGTATTATGTTTTAAAGTCGAATTCACTTTTTCATAGTGGATCGAGCCTTGGTAGGGAGTCAAGGTATCATGTGTTTCAAAATCGAATTCATCTTTTCAAGGTGGATCGAGCCTTGGTAGGGAGTCATGGTATCATGTGTTTCAAAATTGAATTCAGCTTTTCAAGGTGGATCGAGCCTTGGTAGGGAGTTACGATATCATGTGTTTCAAAATTGAATTCAGCTTTTCAAGGTGGATCGAGCCTTGGTAGGGAGTTACGATATCATGTGTTTCAAAATCGAATTCAGCTTTTCAAAGTGGATCAAGTCTTAATAGGGAGTCAAGATATTATGTGTTTCAAATCGAATCCATTGTTCTCATGGGTCGAGCCTTGGTATGGAGTCAAGGTATTATTTTCGAGAATCAAAACTGAATTTTCCCAAAAAATAAAAAAAATGAAAAAAAATGAAATGACTTCAGACAAAATTGTTGTCTAAAGTCTTTGCCCTATTCCTGATTCTCAGCAATGTGCAAAGAGGGGCAGCTGTAGACACCAAATTTTGTCCGAAAAAAAAACTTAAATTAAAAAAATTGAAAAAAAGCAAAAAAAAAAAATAAATAAATAAATTAAACTCATTCTTCAATGCCCATGCATCATGGTTGACTTGAGAGATTTAGACCAAATATGAATAAGTAAATAAAAGGAAAATAAATCATGCAAAAAAAGAAAATAATTAAATGCAATAAAAGCTGAAAATAAATTACCAAAAATAATACAATGAAAAAGGAATAAAAAGATAGGTCAAATAAAAAATAAATGACAAAATAAAAATTCCCTAATCATGGGGTCAATACATTAAAGTCAAGATTTTTCTTTCCTAAATAAAGGGGGGCTACATGGTTATAAAAGGGGAGGGTTTTTCGACAGTCAAAGGAGGAGGGGAGAAAGAGATCACAATCTGCAGCATAACTCCTACCCTTACCTACCGAATTGCCTCTTTCACTATTCATAAAACCACCCCTGCTATTCCTGGTCTGCTGGCACCCCTCTCCACTGCACCGCTCCATATCGTGTTGCATCATCTTCATCACTGCACCGTGCATCATCATCTCGCTGCTGGCTTCTGTTTAAGGTGAGCCTGCTTATATTTCTTTTACATAAAATATAGATCATGTTCCTTAAAAGGTTATCTACGTTGAAAGCATGTTGTTTGGTCTTTCTTTACGTGGCTTCTACATATATTTCTTTTACATAAACTATATATCATGTTCTTTAAAAAGTTATTCACGTTATAAATATTGTGTGAATTAAAATAAGAGTTAAGAATATTTCTTTTAAATAAACATTGTGAGTGCTATTCTATGAATTAATTATTATAATTTTTAATTCTGAAGATAAACAAATATTCCAAAGTGATAAAAGGTTATTCAATAAAATAGTAAAAACCAATAAGGATAAATAATAAAAACAAAATATTTATAAGTTTTAAAAAAATAATTCCGATGATAAGATTCCGAAGAAATCACAAGTAGTGATTCTCCGATAATCTTTAGGATCGAGAAGAAGTCTTTAGATGTCACCAGCGTATTGGGACACTTAATCGACTTTATCTCGATATCGAAACTTGCCTTATATAAGTAAAAAAATAAAATAAATAAAACAAAAAATGGTAAAAAAAATAATAATATAAAGAATAGGTAAATAGGAGAAAATAGTAAGTGAATATAAATAAAAATTTAGGAATAAAAATAAATAAATAAATCTAAATACATTGATAAATGCAAATATAAGTATTAAAACAAAATATAAGAATATACATCTTAAAGATATAAATAATTTCCGATGATAAGATTTCGAAGAAATCACAAGTAGTGATTCTTCGATAATCTTTAGGATCGAGAAAAACCCTTAGATGTTACCAGTGTATTGGAACATTTAATTGGTTCTATCTCGATTTCAAAATTCTTTAAATAAATTAATATAAAAAACAAAAATAAATTAATCAAATATAAAATTTAAAATGAACAAATAAATAAATATAAATATGAATTATAAATAAATAAATAAAATATAAATTTAAAAGAATATCCTATGATAGGATTTCTTAGAAATCACAAGTAGTGATTCTTTGATAATCCTTAGGGTCGAAATGAAATATTTGAATATTACCAGCGTATTGGGGTATTCAAGTAATTTTAGTTCGATGAAATAAATTAATATTAATAAACAAATAATAAATAAATAAAATTTTTAAACAAATAAATAAGAGTACAAAATTGTTATAATTAACCTTCGGAAATAAATGATAATAAAACAATTAAAAATTAAATAAAAAGTATAAGTTTTAAAGATTTTCCGATGATGAGATGTTACGGAATTCACAAGTAGTGATTCCTAACTGATCTCTAGGTGAGAGAAATATGCTAAATGTTACCAGCGTATTGGAATATTTAGTATGATTTTTCAATAAAAACAAGATTTTATAAATATAAATAAATTACAAAATAATAATATAAGTATAAATGAATTAAAAAATAATAAAATGGATTTCTCATGTGCATCATCTATATTTTGATTGCATCATTTGCATTCATGAAATTTCAAAATAAGTGTGAATCTCCCAAGGATGGGATTCTATAGAAATCGCAAGTAGCGATTCTTACGAAATCTCTAGGTGAGGAAATTATCCGAAATGCTACCAAAAGTATTGGGGTTCTTCGGAATAATTTTCAATACAAAAGATTCTCATTTATTTCAAATAAAAAATAAATTTAACATAAATAAAAATAAAATTTAATGTTTCAAATAATAAGCAAATAACAAATTGATTTCAAAATAAATGAATTTCTTTTTAAATGTTTAATTAAGACCATTTTATTAAGATCAAAAGATAATACATGATTAAGTGGTACCGTTTTCTAACGGGCGCTGTGGGGGTGCTAATCATTCCCCACGCGTAACCGAACTCCCGAACCCAAACTTTGTTTTCGCAGACCAAAAATTATTTTTTTTGATAAACCTTAATTAATTTTAAGATTTTATTGAAAAAAATAAATGATTTTAGGTGGCCAATCACACCTAGTCAAAAAAAGATTGGTGGCGACTCCATTTTATGTTTTTTCCAAAATCGTCTAGCAATCGAGTCCCCGGACAAAAATCGTTACGACAGGATAAATTACGCTTGCACAAATCGATGAGGAAATTTTTATAACTATTAAGATTATCTGTAGAAATAAGTGGTAATAATAAATCTCGATTAACTACTAGTTGAGCATGCATGAATGCCTGAGAATGAAATTTAGTATTGTGGAAAATAATGGATATCAAATTAAATAATTATGTATGATATGTGAATGGATGATATCATGGATTTAGTATTAAATGAAATGAAATGCAAGTATGGCATTGAGATCGATAAAGGTATATATTGATGTAATTTATGGTTAAATGATCTAATGTGGTATTGGACCTATAGGCATCACTAGACCGAAATAACATTACATGGATGCATTCCATTGGCTTTATGTTATACGGTTTTAAACTCATGTTTAGTTGCATTGCTTTCAAGCATACCTTGCTTATAACTTGAGATTTTGAAAGGATTTATTCATGCAATACTTATATGAATACTTTATATGTTTAAATTGTTTTGAAAAGATTGAATACATAGTGTAAGTGTATGTATTTATATATGTAAATGATCTTAAAGAAATGTGTTACATACTTTACACTATTTTCATAAGAAAAGTGAAATGTTTAAATGTTTTATGAGACTATAGGCAGCCTAAGAGAGTTAAACTCAATAAAGTATAGTGAAAACCGTCTAATTGGAGATTACTCATTAGGCAGAGATGCTTATTCGACAATAGTCGTGAACAAGGCTCAGTCACACCTGATCAGTAGGGTTGAGAGACATGAGGTTTATGGCCATAGATAGCGCCCTAGTTGGTTTTCAGGGGACGATGACATGATTTTCACTGCTAGCTACAGTGATTTAAGTCTTTATTGATAGAGCATTAGGAATTTAGCCTAGTCTTAAACCGATATGATATATAGTTAAGAGTATGATTTTATTCGATATGAACTCTAGACTTGACACAATTCTTTTACAGTACATGAGATATGTTTTGAAACGGTACATGTTTTAAACATACTGTAAAAGATGAACATGAGATATGTTTTGAAACTGTACATGTTTTGAACATGCTTTAAAAGTACACGTGATATGATTTACGAATTGTACATGCTTTTATCATGTCTTAAAAGTGAACATGAAATGAATTGAGATTAGACATGTTTTGAACATACTTTAAAAGTACACGTGATATGGTTTACGAATTTTACATGCTTTTGTCTTGTCTTAAAAGTGAACATAAATGAATTGAGATTATACATGTTTTGAACATGCTTTAAAATTATATATAATATGATTTCGAGATTGTATATGCTTTATATATGACTATATGCCAAACGTAATATGATTTGAAAGTATAGTCATATTGCACAGTAAAGCTTGCATGAGCTGCATATTAGATTATGATATAACAATATGCTTTATACGTGAAAGATGTCATAACCTTATACTATATATAAACGTGGAATTTATATGAAGAGTGCCATGACAGTATACTATCTGTGATCATGTTTTTCCACATGAAAAGTGAGATGATTTAATAGAGTACATTAGAATAAATTGTATACGATAAATGACTGGATTGATATTGTGTTTGATCATGGTTTTTATGTGATATGTGATACGCCATGAGATTAATATAAGCATGGTTTAGTATCATACAATGTTGGAATTATATAAGATGCACTATGCATGATATTCAGTGGAATAAGGACAAAAGGGTTGAAAATAACTGAATTGATACGATCAGAGGTTTATGAGATAGACAGGTGCCAAGACGGGAATGATAAGGTATTTTCAAGTACCCTTATATTGACATCTTAAAACTCTTTGCCCACTTTTAGATTTTAGGGCATGATCTGAGATGTTCGATAAATAATTACAAATGGAACATGATATGAAAATCTTTACTTAAAGGTTTTATGCATTTGCACTAAAACAGTATAAGTCTAATTCTGCACTTATATAAATGACTTACTAAGCCGTGAATTTGCTCACCCCCTTAATTTCACCTCTTTTCAGACTATTTGAGTTAAATTTCGCCATGAGGGCTTTTGAGTGGCACTTCGGAGACAGTATCTAGGCTTGATACTGGTCCTTGTCCTCCGAACCTATTTGGTTGCTTTTGAGGTATACACTCTTTCGCATATGTTTTTATTTTCAGGTAATTTCTGTACACTACTATAAGATGGGATGTAAACTAGGATAATAAGTAGTTGATGTAATATTCTGATATTATATGATATGTATGTGGTGATTAGTAGTAAATATTAGAACTGTTGAAAAGATAGACATTTGATGAATATAATGTGGACTGTGGAAAATGTTCTATTATATTGTGATGTTTTACATGTAGTTAATGGGGGAAATCTCAAAATATAAGGGGGGATATTTTCAATCTGTTTCTAAGAAATAGTAAGTTATGGACTATAAATGATCTTCCCCTACCTTAGAAAGTACTTTTAATTATAATGGAATTAAAGAATGAATGAAAGTGGTTTAGTGACTACACTGACGCTGAATACAAACTATAAAATGGAAAAGAAAAATTTAGTTCGTAAATTTGTAAGGAGGAAAAAGTATGAGTATTAAGTGCAAGTTACGGCCCTCGAGTCGTGACAGATCAGGTGTGATTGAGCCCTGTCCACGACTATTGTCGGACAAGCATCTCTGCCTAATGAGTAATCTCCAATTAGGAGGTTTCTACTATGTTTTATTGAATTTAACTCTCATAGGGTGCCTATAGTCTCGAAAACATTTAAACATTTCATTTTTCTTATGAAGATAGTGTAGGGTATGTAACACATTTCTTTAAGATCATTTACATATATAAATACATACACTTACACTATATATTCAATCTTTTCAAAACAATTTAAATATCTAAAGTATTCATATAAGTATTGCATGGACAAATCTTTTCAAGATCTCAAGTTATAAGTAAAGCATGCTTAAAGGTAATGCAACTAAACATATGAGTTTGAAACTGTACAGTATAACGCTCATGGAATGCATCCATGCAATGTCATTTCGATCTAGTGATGCTTACAAGTCCAATACCACATTAGATCATTTAATCAGAAATCGCATCAGTATGTATCTTTATCAAGCTCAATGCTATACTTGCATTTCACTTCATTTAATCATAAATCCATGATATCATCCATTCACATATCATACATAAGTAGTTAATCTGATATCCATTGTTTTCCACAATATTAAATTTCATTCTTAAGCATTCATGCATGCTCAATTAGTAATTAACCAAGATTTACTATGACCACTTGTTTCCACAAATAATCTTAAAGGCTATAAAAATTCCCTCATCGATTTGTGCAAGTGTAATTTATCCAACACCATTATATCACGTCTTGTCAATTACCTCAATTTATACTATATCTTAACTACTAGCTAAGTCGAAATCTCTAGGTACTCAGATCCTCGAGAAACATATATCAACCTATACAGTATAATTCTACTTCTACGTTATATAAATGTCTTACCGACTCTTGTGGTCGAAGCTCATGTGTCGAGCCTAGTTCGGACTCGGATTGTTGCTTTAGCACCATGCTTCGAGTTTAGCGTGCGTACACCAAGTTTTTGTGTGTACTCCAAACTTGACATGGATACACCTTGAAACATCGTTAATCAATTTAGTATGAATTCACTATAATTCCAAATATATATTTTAAATTTAAATGGTATATGCTTACCGATTTTCTTACACTAACTCGAGCCAAGGACTATAAATATTCCTTTCTTTCTATTTTTTTTTTCTTTCTTTCTTTCTTTCGGCTTTCCTTATCGGCCCTGTCTAGTTTTTTTTTTTTCAGCCTTTAAGGAACCACCCAACAGCCACCAAAAACCAACATTTCGATCCTATTTACAACCCTTACAAGACCTCTATTCCAGCCCTTGAAACAGGCTTAAACTCAGCCTTTTAATCCTCCATTTTGTCACTGTTCAGCCAGCCTAAAGACACCCTTAAGCAGCCACCATTTTTTTGCTTCCAACACAGCCTAACACAGCCACATATACCACTCTATGCAGTCCTTGTTTTAGCTGGTCATTCCAACATCAAAACACACCTAGAAAAAGCCTATGTTCAAACACCTAACCTCACCATTCGGCCTTTGCTTCTTAGCCTCAATTCAGCATTGTTTTGGCACCCTTAAGTGCGCTCTGTCCAGCCCCGATAGTCAGCTTCTCGCCTTTGATTTACAGCTCCAAATGCTAGCCTTCTACTTCCTTAAAAGCCCCTGTTCTCGCGCCACTTATAGCTTGAAAATGCCGGCCTAAAAGCCTTGTTGAGATCCCGTCTCCAGCTTTTACACAGCCATCGCTCAACCTTGAATTGTCACCAACCGCAAGCCATTTGCAACCCCTTACAACAACTCTTATTGCCTCTGTTACAACAGCTTAAAACCCCTCTATTCAGTCACGTTATCAGGCGGCAGGCGCCCCCAAACAACACCCAAATACCCCAACCAAGAACCTTGATCGCGCCCCCATACACCGCACTACTCCCCTGCCTCGGCTCCTTTTCACACGTGGAGCTTCAGTTCTTTAAACCAAAATGGTTTTGGTTCCTTTTTCACTCTCACTTCACCGCTTCACTCTTTTGACTTTCCTATTTTTTCTTTTCTTTGATCTCTTTTCTCTCTCGCCTTTCTAAGCTATCCTTTCTTTTGATGATTCATTTTTCTTTTTCTTTTTTTCCCTTTTAATTCACTCTTTCACCGTACCTTCACTTCAATATATATATATAAATATATATATATATATATATATTTATATATATATTATATATATATATATAGTGCTATGCAGAAGTGGTCTGCTGGTGGGTTTTGCTGGGACAATTCCCACCAACCCCACTCACATATTATTATATGTTTTTTTTTAATTATTTTTTTATGATATTTTAATATATATATATATATAAAATATCTGTTTAATATATATAATATATTTTCACTATAAATATTTACAAACATACCTATATGTATATACATTTTTATGTACATATAAACACACTAATTGTTACTCTTTTATATATACATATTTATTTTATATTTTAATTATACCTTTCAATATGTATATTAAAAATATTTTCATAATTATCCTTTAATTATTATTTTTTTTAACTTCGGTTTCCTTCAAATCGAAACAATATTCATACAACCAATCTCTGAAATTATATCTTCATACTTATTACACTTAAATTTCATATTAATTTATAGGTTCGGGATTGAGAATTCACGGTCTTTACATTATTCGTCCATGTATATTAGCACCTCGATACTCCAAGATCAAGTAGGCTTTGGTTGGCAATCACACACAGAAAGCTTACATCTTAGCAAATGATTCAAGCCTCCCACTTTGCATTTCTATCGATGAAGCACTTTGATTAAAATCACCATCAACATCCATGGACAAGTATCAAAATCGTTGAAATCATTCAAGTGTTGCCAAAGATGAAGTCGTTGAGAAGGAAATGGTCTCGCATACACAGCTGAAATTGTCCATTTACAGCCATCCTTGGTAACAGTAAAGGAAATTATTTGTCTACTGTTGTGAATTATATCGACATCACCGAACTTGGAATTCCACAACAGCCAGATGCCTCTAGAAAAACCCCTAGCATCAACTTTGAATGCATTTTCAAATTGTAGCCTATGAATAACTCTGTCAACTACTTGACCACTTATTCGTGGTTTTGCAATTATCAATTAATCAAACTTATGAGCTCTTCATCTGTCTGAATTCCATACTAGCAGCACCCCTACAGTTCCATAATAAAATCGACTTAATAGGTTAGAATAGAAGAAAAACCATATATATGGTTACATGACCTCCATGGAATTAGTGTCATGGTCTCTTGCATCCTGCATATTAACATCCCGATTATCCATATGATATTCATCGCTTTTATTTGAAAACTCTCTGCGCTCCTGTGTTGTTGGGTTTGTAGGGTGTTCTGGTTGTGGAAGACATAGGTGATTTATAGGCGTGGATAAAAGGCCTCTGTTGTTGTTGGTTGTTATTTCTTTGGGCTTGTCCATGTTGGGGTTCGGTTCAATCATTATATCGGAAGAATCCATATTCATGAACGAACCGGCCTGAAAGATGAAGCTCGATGGTGCTTTAACATGGTCCAAAATTGTATTAGGCCTAACTATGTTTTTCGCTTGGTCCATATTAGTCCTGGGTCCAATTAAAACCTTAGCTATTTCTGAGGATGATGATGCTCCAGCATAAAAATCCAATGGTAAGTTTAAACCAAAACCCGAAAATATGCCCCTTGCCTTATTCTTTCTTTCTCAACGACATTGCATTTAATATTCTACGATTTATTTGGCATAGAATATGGCAATTTTTGATTCTTTGTCTGTGCAACTTTAGGAAATGTCAAATCTTGAGTAGATTCCTTAATTACGCCTAACCCCGCTGTTGTTGCACAAAACAACAATAAAGATATGCTGACGTCGATGTTCGTATTTAGTCTCCACGTGTCTCCAAGAAGCTTCTGTAAAATAAGAAAAGTCAGAGAGACGCAGGAGTGGTTCCCTGAGTAGATACTCCGATGCTTAAGTCAACAAAAAGTTCTTCAGTATTGGGAAGCGTAAAAGCCAGTAGTCAAAAATTAGGGAATAAGATTATACCTGAAGCCTATTTATAGGCGAATATTCTAGGTTAATTACCTAGGGATAAATACGTAACTTTGCTAAGAGTTTGTATCCAGATGTAATAAAGATTCCATGTACAGATAAACTCGAACCCTGATGCTGGCGAGAGACCCTCTTGCGAATCACGTTATGGTGACCATCTCGCGAATCAGGTTATGGCGTCAGGGTCTGTCGCCAGTCGATAGACGGAATTGATGCCATTTGTCGCGCTGCGTTTTCAGGCTACAGGCTGAGAGTCTGTCGCCTAGCGACAGGTGTTATGCCGCAGCCAATGTCGTCTGTCGCAAGTTGGTAGATGGACGGATGCCACGTGTCGTGCTGTGACGTCAGGCGATAGGCTGAGAGTCTGTCGCTTAGCGAAGGGTGTTATGCCGCAGCCTATGTCGTCTATCGTCGAAGGCCACGTGGCCTAGTGATATCCTGCCACGTGGTGGTCTTTGATGAACCTTGGGCCTGGCCCAAATTTGGTATACTTTGTCATATCAATTGCTCCCCACTCTCTTGTTGGATTTTTCTAACCAAGAGAGTATAAATATGTGTTTTTTTGGGCTTCAGCCCACCGTGAATAGTCTTCTCTATTTTTTGCTACTTCTTCTGGTATTTTTTGCAGGTGAAAGAGCTCTACTCTGCGACAGACGTGATTGGGCGCGACGTTTAGCATTCCCTGTCACAGCTATATAAACCGCTAGGGCTCGTCGAGAGAGTGCACGAAAACCTCTGAGCAGCCATCTGTTGCCCATCTCTCAGCTCTCTCGTCAAAAGAGTCTGTCACCTAAAAGAGTCTGTCGCTCTCTCGTCAGGATCTCTCGCTCATCTCAGTGACAGTAAGTGCATATCTGTCACCTTATTTATCACCTTTTCGCATTCAGATTTAGGCCTCCTGTAGGTGTTTTTAGTCTTCCGCATAGAGCCTAGGTCTCCCACAGGTCTCTCGTTCAGCAGGTCTGTCGCCTATTAGGTCATTCCTTCGCCATGTCTTTGCTACGTCCGGGTAAAACACTCAGAACCGGTGGTGTTCTGTGTTCTTTGACAAATGCTGACTTAGAGGATTTTAGGACTCGTTTCCCCCTTCCGTCAGGTTATAGTTGTAGACTTCCAGTCCAAGGGGAGGCTACACCCAACTTGGTTAAAAATGGTGTAGCCGTTCATAAGGCCTCTTTATTCTTCGGTTTTCGCTTCCCTCTTCCAGAGTTTGGTGAAGCGTTTCTTAGGTATAAGGACATCGTCCCGTGTCAACTCCATCCCCATGCGTGGGCCCAGTTGGTAGCGTTTTCCATAGTGTGTTGTCACTTGGATATTGTCCCAACTGTTCCTCTTTTAAGCGCTTTTTTCAGGGTTCGTGGTTTGAAAGGGATGATAACGTTCTCTCTCCAACGGTTGAAGACCGACGAGTTTCCTAATAATAAAATCTTCTCGGATCTTCCCAATAAACTGCGTGCCTTTGAGAGCGAGTGGGTTGTTGTCGAGATTCCAAGCGACCTACGGATCCGTAAGAGATGGAATCGTGATATCTCCGACCACTCACAGCGCTCAGAAAGATTCAAAGTAGAAACCTTGAGAGACCAATTTGGTGAGCCTATTCGACGGATCTGTTCTACCGGGGAGCGTAATTTATTCTCCCTTTTAACCCCGGAGAATATCGCCGCTGCCGGCTGGGGGGTAAGCAGGATCGTTGTTGGGACTTCCGCTGCCTCGTCTAACTTGCCTACGACTCCACGTGTTGATGCTGGTCCAAGTCAGCCATCTCCGGTAGTCGTAGCTGAAGCGTCCGCCCCTGTAGGTCATCTTGTAGATGAATCCTCTTCGGACTCGGAGGATGAGACCCCTAAGGCTGCGGGTACTAGTGATCAGTCAGAGGAGAATCCTGAGTGGGCTCGGGCCGATGCCTTTGGGAGTCCCTTCGTCGATTTCCCCTTGGATTCATCCTTGAATAGTTTAGAGGATATTGGTGGTTTTTTAGTTTTCTAATTTCCTTTTTACTTTTTGTATACGTGGGTGTGGCGTTTTACTTGGTCAGCTAATTCCTTCTTATATTGTGCAAGTATGAATTTTCAAGAGTTTTTGCGTAGGAGGGATGCCAGTGATGCTGCTCGAGCGGCTCCTGCTTCTCAGTCGCAAGCTGGGGCTTCCTCATCTGGACCAGCTCGCGCTCCCTCATCTGGGCCAGCTCGTGCTCCCTCATCTGTACCAGCTCATGCTCCTACTGCCCCTCCTCCTGCCGCTGGTGTATCCAGCCATCCTACACAAGAGGCCGGGAGAAATAAATGAAAGAGGCCTCTTGTCCCTGATCGTGGTTCGGATGACCGCGAGAGCTCAGAGTCCTAGAGGAGTGATTCAGCCCGTCAAGAGGGTGGATCTCGTGTTGCTGAGGATAGGTCTGTTCCTCACCAGCCTAGGTGCAAATACAGGAAGAGGCTAATTATTGAAGCCATAATGCCTACAAGACCAATTTTGCCTAAGGTGGCCGATTCGACTTTGAGGCGCTATCAAGTTGATTGCGGGGTCGTTATAGGTGGAGAAGACTTCCAGACCTATCCCGATGTGAATGACAATGACAGCATTGAAGATGTCGGGATAGCATCTCGTCTGGCTTGGAGCACCATTCTCCCTCAAAACGAGGCGAGGCTTTTCACCAATCTGACTGAGGCGGAGGATAATTCTGACTACCTCGCGATGAAGGTAAGTTTTGTGCTTGTTTGGTAATTAGCTTTTTCCTTTTTATGCTTTTTCGTCAAGTTTGTTGAGCCTTTGTTTGTTTTTTGTCTTGTCAGACGGCTCAGCAAATTGCGGCTGTTAATGCTCGACAAAGGGCCCTTAGGGAGCAAGCCGATAAAGACATTTGTGAGCTTCGAGAGCAGAAAATGGAGACATTCAGGGGAGAATCCTGAGTGGGCTCGAGCCGATGCCTTTGGGAGTCCCTTCGTCAATTTCCCCTTGGATTCATCCTTGAATAGTTTAGAGGATATTGGTGGTTTTTTAGTTTTCTAATTTCCTTTTTGCTTCTTGTATACGTGGGTGTGGCGTTTTACTTGGTCAGCTAATTCCTTCTTATATTGTGCAGGTATGAATTTCCAAGAGTTTTTGCGTAGGAGGGATGCCAGTGATGCTGCTTGAGTGGCTCTTGCTTCTCAGTCGCAAGCTGGGGCTTCCTCATCTGGACCAGCTCGCGCTCCCTCATCTGGGCCAGCTCGTGCTCCCTTATCTGTACCAGCTCATGCTCCTACTGCCCCTCCTCCTGCCGCTGGTGTATCCAGCCATCCTACACAAGAGGCTGGGAGAAATAAACGAAAGAGGCCTCTTGTCCCTGATCGTGGTTCGGATTACCGCGAGAGCTTAGAGTCCCAGAGGAGTGATTCAGCCCGTCAAGAGGGTGGATCTCGTGTTGCTGAGGATAGGTCTGTTCCTCACCAGCCTAGGTGCAAATACAGGAAGAGGCTAATTATTGAAGCCACAATGCCTACAAGACCAATTTTGCCTAAGGTGGCCGATTCGACTTTGAGGTGCTATCAAGTTGATAGCGGGGTCGTTGTAGGTGGAGAAGACTTCCAGACCTATCCCGGGGTGAATGACAATGACAGCATTGAAGATGCTGGGATAGCATCTCGTCTGGCTTGGAGCACCATTTTCCCTCGAAACGAGGCGAGGCTTTTCACCAATTTGACTGAGGCAGAGGATAATTTTGACTACCTCGCGATGAAGGTAAGTTTTGTGCTTGTTTGGTAATTAGCTTTTTCCTTTTTATGCTTTTTCATCAGGTTTGTTGAGCCTTTGTTTGTTTTTTGTCTTGTCAGACGGCTCAGCAAATTGCGGCTGTTAATGCTCGACACAGGGCCCTTTGGGAGCAAGCCTATAAAGACATTTGTGAGCTTCGAGAGCAGAAAATGGAGCTTATGAATGAGGTTGTCCAGCTTAGCCCCTATCCCAAAAGGACGGAGGAGCTAAATAAAAAGAGCGCTGATCTCGAGCGACGGAATGCTGATCTTGAGCGAAAGCTCCAAGAAGAGAAAGCGAAGGTGGCTTCCCTTCAGGGGTACCAAGAAGCTTATAATAAGGCTGTCAATGATCGGGGAGCCATGGAGAGACAACGGGATGAAGCCATTGAGGAGCTGCACAACGTACTGGACCGTCAGAGAGAGGTTCGGGCCGAGGCCGTTCGTGAGTACCGCTTGTCCCAACATTGCTATGATAAGAAAGCAATGTTCGCGGCGGGATTCATCAAGTATGGTTTTTATTTGGCTCGTTCGTGGCTGGAGAAGCATCGGCCTAGCTAGACTTTTTCTGAGTTGCTCTTTACTGAGGAGGCCAAGTACTACGCAGCTCCTCCTTGGACTAAGTATGAGCCCGACTTGCAAGGTCTGGATGCCTATTTGGAGGAGGGTGCTGGGGATGAATTGGACAATCTTGAGGGCCCATGGCCTCCTAGGAGGCCACAACGTCAGCCTGAGGCTTCTGGCGCACGTGATCGAGTCGAACCTTCAACAGTGTGTGATGTTCCTGAGGCTATCGAGGCGGGCGATCAGCCTGAGTCTATCGAGGCACTTCTAGGGTTGGACAGCGATGAGTTCCAGATTTCTAATTCCACAGCCGTTGATCCTATGCCAGACTCCACAGCTGTGTTTGGGCCTTCAAGTGATGATCCTTCATCCGGGATGGCTCCTTCGGCTCCCCAGGATCCTTGTGCTTCGGTTCCTCAAGTTCCTGATCCCCCGGTTATTGAGGGCTCCGGTGTCGAGGCGGCTTCTTCTCAGCCAGATGACTTAGTACTTAGCGTAGATTAGGATTTTTTGTATTTTCTTCTATTTGTAAACATTCAATGAAAAGTACATTTCTTTTTGCAGCTTTTTGTATTTTCCTCTGTTTGTAAACATTCAATGAAAAGTACATTTCTTTTTGCAGCTTTTTGTATTTTCCTCTGAATGGATGTTTGTTTTTATCACAAGATTTTAAAGAGCAGCATTAAAGCATAAAAATATGAAATGATTCTGTTTTCACGGTATAAAGCGTACCTTTACACCATGTTGCTCCCCGAGTTCTACTTTGAGATAGCATTGTCATTACTGTTCAAAGATGAACTTTTCTCGAGCGTTGTGCCTATCTCGCACTCTTTTGGCTTAAGGACTTATTAGAATAATCAAGACTAAAATGTCCAAGTGTTAACCCTAATTTGTCAACTTATTGCAACATATTAATCTGAAGGATTTGTAACGTACCTTGTAACATGCTATATAATTTGTATCTTTATGTTATCTGGATTTCGCACATGTCTATTTGCCTAGTGCTTAATGATTCTGCGATTTGTCTTTTTGGTCTTTTGCCCGTCTCGCACCTTTGTGCTTAGGGACTTTTAGATTTGCCCGTCTCGTGCATTTTTCGCTTAGGGACTTTTATTTGCCCGTCTCGCGCATTTTTCGCTTAGGGACTTTTGTTTGCCCATCTCGCTCATTTTTTGCTTAGGGACTTTTGTTTGCCCGTCTCGCACCTCTTGTGCTTAGGGACTTTTGATTTGCCCGTCTCGCGCATTTTTCGCTTAGGGACTTTTGTTTGCTAGCTGTTGCCTCATTTCAATTCTTGTAACACATAATCTGTCTCACATATTGAGTTAGAGAATATAGGAAATGATTGGTTGGCCTTTATTCATGAATCAGAAAAATAATAACATCTGTAAAGTAATGTAGCAATAGATGGGAAAGTAAAGACAAGAATAATAACAATCAGAAAGCAAAAATTACAATGTTTACTGCCAATATAGCTTAAGATGGTTGGCATTCCAAGTCTTTGAGATCTTCTTTCCTTGCAAGATTTCCAAGGTACATGTGCTAGGTCCGACCATCTTTCTGATTCTCTATGGTCCTTCCTAATTAGCCCGGAGCTTTCCATCCTCCTTATGGGCGTTTGTGATTGCCGACTTTCTCAACACCAGGTCTCCTTCTTGCATTTCTCTGTTCTTCACCCGTGCATTGTAATAAGTAGCTACCCTCTGTTGGTAGGCAGCCAGTCTTATTTTTGCTTTGTCTCTCAGCTCGTCTAGCAGGTTTAGATTCTCCCTTAATCCCTGAGATTTGAGTTCCTCAATGTAGGGGACCAACCGGGGTGACTCAGCTCCAACTTCTACTGGGATGAGGGCTTCAGTGCCATATACCAAATTGAACGATGTTTCACCTGTTAACACTTTGCTTGTCGTTCTGTAGGCCCATAGGACACTTGGGAGCTCATCTACCCATGCTCCCTTTGCCTTGTCCAGTCTGTCTTCAATCCGTGTAGTATAGTTCGATTGCTCACCTCTGCCTGCCCATTGGCCTGTGGGTAAGACACAGAAGATATTCTTAGGAGAATCTTCAGGCCATTACAAAAATTCCGGAAAGCATCACAGTCGAACTGCTTCCCATGATCTGCATTTATCACACGGGGGATCCCAAATCAGCAAATTTTGTCTTTCCACACCATTGCATCCACCTTCTTCTCAGAAATTGTAGCCAAAAGCTCGGCCTCTATCCATTTTGTGAAGTAGTCTGTGGCCACAAGCAAATACTTCCTTTGTCCTGAGCCTAGGGGAAAAGGCCCCAGCATATCTAGTCCCCATTGTGCAAATGGAGTTGGTTGAAGTGTGTTTTGAAGAGCCGAAACAGGCGCGGTAGTTATAGGAGCGAATTTCTAACACTTTTCACATCTTCTTACTTTGTCTGTGGCATCCTTCCTTAGTGTAGGCCAATAAAACCCTATGTGCAATATTTTCGAGGCCAGGGCTCGAGCCCCCAAATGTTCACCGCATATTCCCTCATGAACTTCAGCTAAGGTGTACTCAGCCTATTGGGGCCCTAAACACTTCAACAGGGGCATTGTGAATCTCCGTTTATAGAGTTCCCTATTCACCACGGTAAACCTGGCACTTTTTAACTTCAGCCTTCGAGCTTCGTCTCTCTTAGTGGCGAGTGTGCCCCTCAGTATGTAGTCTTTGATTGGGCTTCTCCAATCGCCCTCGATTTCGACATCACAGACATCTTCTTCTTCAATACTTGGCCTAGCTGTTGGATTATGCCCTTAGAACCATTCATTAGATGATTGACTTTGGCATTTTTTTTATGTATCATGACATTTTATTTATTATAGTTCATTATTATATTTGTCTTATAGCTGCGTAATGTAATCTTATATGATAATGTCCTTAGAATAGTAATAACACACTATTCTTAAAAAATATCCCTAGTCAAGTATTATTGTGAACAAGGATAACAATGATACGATAAGACTAGTATGTGGTTGACTGATGACCATTGTCATGGATATAGGATATCAAGTCATCACATAGGTACATGTTAGAGAACTATGTACTGGATCGACCCTCAATGAGAACGCTACATGGATTGTTATATGGGTGTTATAAGCGATTCTCATAGTGATGATGGTGTATGTGATCCTTTGACTTGAGATCATCAGAGATCCCAACATAGAGAATTACATACTTTAATGCTGCTAGATGTCATTCATAACAGGATGGACTATAAAGGTAGTAATTGGGTATGCCTTGATCTATGTAGAGGGATGTTGAATGATCAAGATAGGATTTATCCCTCTTATATAACAAGAGTGATGTCTTGGGCCCTTTGATAGAGTGAGACTAAGAAATGCATGGCCGTGCTCGAATAAGTCAATATGAGATATTGATTTTATTTGTTTAATTAGTCTACTCAGGAATCAAGAAACGCTGATTAGACTATACAAGTTTGACACATTCCATGACTTGTGTCTAATCAAGACATCAAAGGATAAAGGGATTAGATTACACGGTAACATCTATCAGGAGTAAGGTTATGTCGAGTCATTGACATTCTCGTTACATGGGTAGCAATGATGTGTTGCTAGATACCGCTTATTGCCTGTGACAATTTTGTCATTGCCATTATTTTGAGAACCTATTGGGTCGCACACTTAGAACGGATCAATGAGGAGCTTAATTAATCCTATTCTGAATTGGATTAAGGATATAACTAATCCTATTCTAAGTAGGATTAGAGTTCTGTTTGACAGTAAATTTTATGGTAAAATTTACTGCCTATAAAAGGATGTTTTGTGTTTTCTAAAACCAAGCCGCACAAAAAAAAAAACAGAAAAGAGAAACCTGTTTTCTATGGTTTTAGAGCTTCTTTAAAACAAAACAAAATATTATTTTAATCGAAGCTAGCAATTCGGTTAAAATAAAAAAACGCTCTTTAAGGCTTCTGATCGTGAGACGTTCAAGAGTCGTGAGATCCGTTCGTGTGGATACCATAGAGGCAGGAACGAAAAGTTGTTGCTTGTGACTCGACCAACGAAAGAAAATCAGAGAAAACGTTAGGTAAAATCTCGAAACCCTAATCAGGCAACTCTCCGAATCGATCCTGGTGGAGGCCGAATGATTTAAATTCCGCTGCGTGTTTGTTTCGGTTTCCTTCACTAGCGAGGGATTCCACTTTGACCATACCCTCTTTGACCCCTCTGGAAGAAGCCAATTTTGAAAGAGCGTCTGCATGGTTGTTCTCTGTTCGATTTATCTGAGTCAGCTGGAAGTGCTTGAATGACTGTGCCAAAAATTGTACCTTCTGCAGATAAGGGACTAAGGCGGGTTCTCGTGCTTCATATTCACTCGAGAATTGGTTTACCACCAATTGTGAATCGTTATGTGCTATTAAGTTGCTGACTCCTAGTTTCTCAGCAAGTCTCATCCCAGCTATCAAGGCTTCGTACTCGGCTGTATTGTTCGAACTTGGGAAATCGAAATGTAGGGAATACTCATAGGTTTCCCCTTCAGGCGATATTAGCACAATTCCGGCTCCATTGCCGTCCATGTTACGAGCTCCATCAACAAATAATTTCCACCAGACTAACTCTGTTTCCTCTTGGACCTCTCGGCCAGTGCATTCTACAATGAAATCTGCCAATGCCTGTCCTTTTATTGCTTGGCGAGGCTGGAAGTGAATGTCATATTCACTTAATTCGATAGCCCACTTAATTCGATAGCCTACTTAATTAGACGCCGGGAGTGTTCTGGTTTCTGCAGTATTTGCCTGAGGGGCTGATCTGTTAAGATAGTCACCGAGTGAGCTTGGAAGTAAGGTCGCAACTTCCGAGTTGCCGTCACCAGGGATAAAGCTATTCTTTCAACTAAGGGGTATCTTGCCTCGGCATCTAGTAGGACTTTGCTTAGATAATAGATCGGGCAATCGTTATCCCCTTCTTTCCTTAGTAGGACTGCACTTACAGCTTTCTCTCCTACACCGAGGTACATAAGGAGGTGGTCTCTAGGATGTGGCCGAGATAATAGAGGCAACTCTTTCAGGTAGTCTTTCAACCTTTCAAAGGCGTCGTTGCACTCTTCCGTGCACTTGAAGTTCTTTCCTGCCTTTATCGCCTTGAAAAATGGTAGACTTCTTTCAGCTGATTTGGACAAGAAACGACTCAAGGCTGCTACTCTTCCTGTCAGCCTTTGAACTTCTCTTATTGTATTAGGCGGCCTCATGTCCAAAATAGCTTGAACTTTCTCGGGATTAGCCTCTATCCCTCGATTAGTAATCATGAATCCCAGAAACTTTCCAGATCTCACCCCGAATGAGCATTTGTTGGGATTCAACTTCATCTTGTATTGTCGCAGCACATTGAATACCTTAGTCATTTTCTCGGCATGTGATTCTCCCTGTCGGCTTTTGATGATCATTTTATCAACATAAGCTTCCATGGTGTTGCCCAACAAGTCTTGGAACACCTTATTTACCATGAGCTGGTAGGTTGCACCCGCGTTTTTCAAACCGAGCGACATTACTCGGTAGCAATATGTCCCACCATCGGTAATGAACGAGGTCTTCTCCTCATCATCTGGATGCATTATGATTTGGTGGTACCCCAAAAAGGCATCCAAGAAGCTAAGTAATTCATACCCACAAGTTTCGTCTACTAACTTGTCAATTCGAGGTAGTGGATATGAATCCTTAGGACAAGCTTTATTCAGATCTGTGTAGTCCACACACATTCTCCATTTCCCGTTGGTTTTCTTCACCATCACAACATTAGCCAACCACTCCGGATAATTAACTTCTCTGATGAATTCTGCTTGCAACAACTTCGATATTTCTTCATTTATTGCCTGTTGCCTCTCTGGAGCAAAATTCCTCTTCTTCTGTTTTATCGGCTTTGCCCCTGAGAATACGTTCAATCGATGGCAAATAACTTCAAGGTCTATTCCAGGCATATCGGTTGGAGTCCATGCAAACACATCACAATTCTCTTTTAAGCATCGGACTATCTCCCTTTTTACTTCTTCAGGCAACTGGCTTCCTACGTACACTATTCTTTCTTCATCTTTCTCATCCAACCGGATTGCTTCCATCTCCTCATCAAGTTTTGGCTTAGGCTTTTCTTCGATCGTAAGGGTTTCTTTCCTCTGAATCCCTTTACATGTGGTGGATGCGACATTACACGTCCTGGCTTTCCTTTGATCTCCCCTCACTTGTCCAACACCACGGGGAGTCGAAAACTTCATTAACAAATAGCAGGGATGCACCATCGCTCTCATGTCATTTAACAATGGCCGCCCGAGGATCATATTGTATGCCACGAAAGTTGATCTCACCACCATAAAAAACGCTTGTCGAGTGGCATACTTCGGGCTTTCCCCCAATGTCACAGGTAGCTGAACTGCACCCTCCACCTTCACTTTTTCTCCTGAAAAGCCATACAATGGTGTGGTTACTGGCTTCAATCTATCATTCGAGATGTTCATTTTCTCAAAGCAACCCCAGTAGATCAAATTTACCGAACTCCCATTATCGACTAGGATGCGACTCACTGGGTGTTTTGCTATTATCGTCGAAATCACCATTGGGTCATCATGAGGGATCATTACATCACCTTTGTCAGCTGGCATGAAAGTAATGGGCTCTTCATCATGTTTTTCCTCCATCACCGAATTAATTTGATAAGCTTGTAGGGCGTAGGTCTTTTGAGACGAGGAAGAAGTGCCAGCTAATGACTCACCCCCGGATATCACGTTAATAGCTGGCCCTGTGGGTTCATTGTCTTCCTCTCGATTCCTTCTTTCTACCCTTCTGTCACTATCTCTTCTTTTACCTTCATTTCGTCTAACAAGTCCTCTATTTTCACCTCTTCTATCTCTGAAATTGTTTCCCCTGTTCTGCACAGGATAGTTAGTTCTATCACCTCTCCATATGAAACGGTTTATTTTTCCCTCTCGTGCTAGCTTTTCTAGCTGATTCATCAACTCCCTACATTTTTTGGTTGTGTGCCCATGTGCTGAGTGATAATCGCAATACGACCTTAAATCACGGCCCAGATTCCCTGATGCTTTCTTTAGAGTCTGTATAAGCCCTGATCCTTCAATAGCTACCAACACTGAAGCTCGAGATTCAGTGAGTGGAGTATAGGAATTGTATTTCAGTGTGGGAGCTTTTTCAAACTTCCTTGGTTGGCTAGAAGATGCTTCAGTGACCTCTCTTCCTCGTTTCCTTCCATCCTTGGATTCTCCTATCGTCACCATTTTCATTACTTCCTCTTGGGTTACATACTTATTTGCACGGGAAAGTAGGTTTGAGATGGTAGTTGGCTGGTCTAGCGACAGGGATTCTTGCAATTTCTCAGACCTTGTCCCCTGTAACATAGCTGCCACAGCTATACCGACTTGCAGATCTCGTACCTCTAAGGTAGCATCTCTGAACCGATCCACATAACTCTTCAAAGACTCCTTAGCTCCTTGCTTAATAGTGAGCAAATAGGTCGGTTCCTTCCTTCTTTGACTGTTCACCGCAAACGCCTTAAGAAACTCACTTCGCAATTGGTCAAAAGAGGCAATAGACCCTTCAAGCAAGTTATTAAACCATTTCATTGCATGTCCGGACAGAGTTAAAGAGAAGGCCCTGCACATTTTCTCGTCCTTCCATTCATGTAGCAACATTAGGGCCTCATAATTTTGCATATGATCATAGAGATCCGTCTTCCCGGCGTATGCGGCCATCTGCGGCATTTTGAACTTTGAGGGCAAAGGTTTTTGCATGATGGTTGTGCAGAACGGTACTCTTCTTCTCTGACTCTCTTCTGCAGACACTAATTTTTTCTCTTCTAACACCTGTTCAATCATCTTCTTCATGTCTACGGGAGGAGCAAGCTGATTTCTGGCATGAGACGAATCAGGTAGGTCTCTGATTACTTCCTTGCCCTTAGCTTGAGGTGCGTTTGTCCGTACCATTTGCGTGCACCAAGTGGGGTCAAACTCCGACCCGGTTCCCCAAGTGCTTTGATCTTTGACATCGTTCTTTCCAGCACCTCCAACACCATGGTCTAAATTAGCACCATCAAAATTTGACAAGTCATGGTGGTGGGCGGCAGACCCTGTCGCCCATTCAACATCCTGTCGCCCAGACACCTGCCGCCCTGTGTATGGAACCTGTCGCCTGACCCCTATCTCGCTGGATGCCTGCGACAGGCCTCTCTCTCCCCTGTCCTGCCGTACACTGATGAGTGTCATGCTCTTCCACAGGGGGGACCTCTCGCAGATGAGAGGGGTTTGCCGCTGTTGTGTGCTTCTGTCGCCCAAACACCTGCGGCGGGACACCTCTATTTGTTCCTCCTACCAAGTTCTGCACGGCGGGCGGCAGATCCAATGTCGGGAGAACTCCTTGGAACAGATCCACCATGGCTCGCAGCGCCTGGGTAGTTTCTTCACTCTGTCGCCTTAGAGCCTCGAATTCTGCCACCGACATAGGAATTCTTTCTTCCTCCCTGTTCACCTGGTTTGTCTGGCGAGTCTGTTGTTCAGGGGAGCTCACAGAGTTTTCCTTACTTTTAGTCCTTACGTTTGTAGATCTTGTTCTCACCATCTTTGAAAATATTGATTGGCTTTTTATACGTTTCCCACAGACGGCGCCAATTGTTGTTGCACAAAACAACAATAAAGGTATGCTGACTTCGATGTTCGTACTTAGTCTCCACGTGTCTCCAAGAAGCTTCTGTAAAACAAGAAAAGTCAGAGAGACGCAGGGGTGGTTCCCTGCGTAGACACTCCGATGCTTAAGTCAGCAAAAAGTTCTTCAGTATTGGGAAGCGTAAAAGCCAGTAGTAAAAAATTAGGGAATAAGATTATACCTGAAGCCTATTTATAGGCGAATATTCTAGGTTAATTACCTAGGGATAAGTACGTAACTTTGCTAAGAGTTTGTATCCAGATGTAATACAGATTCCACGTACAGATAAACTTGAACCCTGATGCTGGCAAGAGACCCTCTTGCGAATCACGTTATGGTGACCATCTCGCGAATCAGGTTATGGCGTCAGGGTCTGTCGCCAGTCGATAGACGGAATTGATGCCATTTGTCACGTTGCGTCGTCAGGCGACAGGCTGAGAGTCTGTCGCTAGTGACAGGCTGAAAGTTTGTCGCCTAGCGACAGGTGTTATGCTGCAGCCAATGTCATCTGTCGCAAGTCGGTAGACGGATGGATGCCACGTGTTGCGTTGTGACGTCAGGCGATAGGCTGAGAGTCTGTCACCTAGCGACGGGTGTTATGTCGCAGCCTATGTCGTCTCTCGCCGAAGGCCACGTGACCCAGTGATATCCTGCCACGTGGTGGTCTTTGATGAACCTTGGGCTTGGCCCAAATTTGGTATACTTTGTCATATAACCCGCCATCACCCTTTAGAATATCCTCACTTCCCAAAACATCAAATTTGTTACCTTGATTGCTGCTTGAAGTTTGGGATACCTTTTGACTTTCCTTTTTTTGCATCACCCCTGTACTGCCTTGGTCTGGCATTCCTCTACACCAGCATCTATGGACTAAGGCTATTCTCCTTAGAACTCACATCATTAGATTCTGCTTGTTTCATGACATTTCTAGTGTTTTTATGCTCGTTTTGTACCATCGTGGGACAAGTTTCAACTTTATGCCCTACCTTTCCACCATGGAAGTAGATAAGGTGAAAGCCTTCAAACTCTACCAATTGTTGAACATAGTTGCCAACGAAGATATTTGAAACTAGCAGTTTAGTAAGATCAATTTCCACATAGATGTGAGAGCCCAAATTTCTCTATTCTCCTTATACCTATTGAAGGTGAAGAATTGGAATAATGAGTAAAGTTACAAAAATTAATTCTCCTATGTTATGAAATTATCGAGAAAATTGCCAAGTGAGCCTCACAGGGCAATTCATAACAGGGATGACCTCTAAAGTGGCAAAATGTGAAAGTTGGGCTCGAAATACTTATAGGCTAAGAAGATAATTTTTTGAAATTCTTTAAGATGAGCGCACCTAGGTTTATGTGCAACAAATTGGAAAATGACGATTGTGTTTATACCCATGGAGAACTTTTCTAAATAATGGTCAAACCAAATTGACTTTGGACCTATAGATTGTCATAGGATAATTCTCACGTAAAGAAATTTCATGTGGATCTAGCCTGTGAATTGAATTACACGAAAGTGCTAAAAACAACGCGAACAAAACTGAAAACCCTCGTTAAAGGGTAGTTTGGTAATTTTACTGCCCATGATCAATCAAACCCCCTTGAGAGTCAATAATTGATCATGTTTGACCTAAATATAGGGAAAATAATAAAAATAAAGTATTAAATCTGAATTTAGAAATATTAAATAAATGATAGGACATAAAGGGAAATAATGAAATTATACAAGGGTATAATGGTCATTTAATATAAGGGCTGGTCAAATTAGTCAAAGTTGACTAGAATCCACCTAAATTAATTAAATTTAATTAAAATAAAATTAAAACCAGAAATTTGAAATTAATAAAATATTTGAAATGGCTTAAGTGTAAATCATGGAATTTTTAAGAGGCAAAATTGTCATTTTGGTCATGGGACATAAAACTCTCCTTAAAAATCTGCTGGAACCAGAATTTTCTGGTTCATTCTTCCCTATCCATCCCATTACCTACAACAGCTTCATTTTCCTTTCTTCCTCTCACGTTACCACACCATTTTACCATGAAAAATCCCCGCTTCAAGTCTCTAATTCACCAAGCTTCCTTCACCAACCTTATTCCTCACCTCAAAAAATGCCTTAAAATTGGAATTTGGAGGATTAAATCCAACATTTGGAGGCTATTCGAGTAGCTACAGGTTTTCGTTTTAGGGGGTAAGACCAAGTGATGATATTTTTCCTATGTCTAGCAATAGTATTTAGTTGTTAATGCATGAATAACATGTCTATGAGAAAAATTTAAAGCAAATCAGATTATAGGAACATATTAGGGTTTCTTTTATGAGGGTTTCCTATGAGGAAAATGTGTTCTCATGCTCAAAGTATTGTAAAGTTGCAAGAAACAAAGTGTAGAATGTGTATATGTGCTAAAATAGCAATCCTAATGCATTGTCCTAATTTTGGGTTTAATGTTTAAATGTTCAGTTTAGGGGTTTTGTAATGTGATAAATTCTGTAAAATATATGATAGATATCCTTATGATTTAGGAGAAATTCAGTTTTGGAATCACTTGATTTGGAATTCTGTAGCTTAAGATATGTGCAAATGAATGCAAGGCACTCTGCCCAAAAAATGTTACCCAAATGGCTAATTTTGAAAAATTGTAGAAAACAGACCAGATTGAATTTGGATGGAAGCCATACATTTCCAGAAAGGTAAATGAGTTAGGAATAATATGGTTCTGGGTTTGGGTTTGCACAATTTGGATAACCCTGCACTGTGATATGAACCACTTTGTGCACAGAGGTCAGTAGATAGATCCGCCAAAATGCATATAAAAATGGAGTAAATTTGAGGAATTATTAAAAATGACTCAAAAATGATAAAATTGTGAAACTTACCATTGCAAATTGGGAATTGAATTAAAAATCACATGGTTTTGGATTCATAATTTTTGGACATCCCTATAATTAGTAATGTAATTTTTAATGTACAAATGTGAGAAAACTATCCTACCAAATGGACAAAATTGGGCTGAAATTTGGAAAATTGTTAAAAATAATACAGAATGAATTAAAAATCAACCTTACACCTCTTAATAGGGAATTAAGTTAGGTTACATATAAAACTGAAGGTGTATTAATTGAAATCCAATATTTTTGGTTATGAGCAGAAAGGCATCGATAGGTCAGAAATTCTTGTAAAGAACAATACTACTCATATAGTGAGATGGGGTGAAGAGAAAGATTTCAAAGTGTAAAACATTCTTTATAATTGAAGAACTAAATTTTAACTATAATTCAATATTGTTTGTAGCACTAAGTTTGAAAGATAAAGAGGTGTAAATGGCGCTATCGAATATTGTACTATACGGAAGTAAATGTGAGGAACATGTATGAGAGTTGCATAGGAAACGTTTTATTTGCACCATAAATTCTTGGAATCAAATCGTAACTATTCCACACCTAATTCTCCTAAACAAGAAAATATAAATTTATTTCATCTTTATACAAATCTAAATATGATTTTATTTGCATGAAATATATTTTTTTATTATTATTATATTACATGAAATGATATACATGAATTGATTTACATAAAATGATTTATGTGAATTGAATTACATGAAATGTTTAAATTTTATAAATGAAATTTTATTATTATTTTACATGAAATGACTTATTAGTTATATTTAAATATGCCAGTTGAATATTAAAGATTTATATTGATAGTTTAATGAATTTTTATTACTATCAAAAGAAATAATTATTTCTTTATATGATTATGGATTGACGCAAGATAATTGCTATTTGAAAATGATTTCTTTCATGATTAGGAATATATGAAAATGTTTTAAGATTGTTAACTCCTATGGTGATCATGCATACTTAAATGCTTATGTACTTACGTGATTTACATATATATGGCTGTGAGACCTTAGTCAAGTCCTCTGCATCACAATTGTCACTTGACTAGTGTACACTGCGGACTTCTGATGATGGCCATTTGTCTTCTTTTATGTGCTTGGCTTAAGGGATGATCCCTGGCCCACGCGTTGGGTACGCCACTTTTATGTACTTCCTTTATGGGATATCTTTTATGCATGATTCTGTTGCTGTGATTATCTCCACTAAATTGATTATGAGTAATTTGAATATTGATTTATTGATTTGATGGAAAGAAAGAAATGTTTAATTTCACTAATTAATAATAAGGATTTTTAAATGAAGGGATTTATTGTATTAAACAAGAATACGAAAAGTATTGCTTTTATTATGATTTGAAATGTTACTATTTTATTTATTGAAATTTTTACTAAAACTGTGTTATACCATTATTTAAATAAATTATTTATATACTGATATTGATTTGAAATTGCATTGCCTAAATTATAACATGTTTCATACTAATTTATTGTCAACTGTTTACTCCCTATAGTCACATCTAGGGATCGGAACACAACAAGTACTTCAAAGTACCTCCCATACTCTACCCAGTTACCTAGTCAACTATAGTATCCTTCCTATAACGCCCCCTAGTGAGCTGCTAGGAAATAAATGTTTTTATTACATTTTAATGTTTATATTTAATATGCCTTTTTCATCATTAGTAAAATAAATTATTTTTATTTAACTGCATTTAGTATGCACTTTTATATATGTTTCTTACTGGGTTTTCTCCAAAACTCACCCCCTTACCCATCCCAGATAGTTCTTCTGTGTACATGACTATAGCTGCTTTAGGGTAGTGAAGAAGGTGATTAGAAGTTAAAGTGTTAAGAGAATAGGTATATGTAGAATTTTATTTTTATATTCAAGCAAATATATGCACAGTAGATGAATTTGTGATGGAATGTAGATAGTAAAATGTTAAATTAAAGGAATGTATATGAACTAGTGGGATGTAATGACATTGAACTGATATAAATAGAATTATAAATATTATGTTATAATTTTATTATGATTTCTTATCTAGTATTTATGGATAAATAAATTTAATGGTATAGAGATGTATTGGTAATGAGAATTATAGAATCGAACTTACATTGATACCGAATGCAAAACGATTGATATTGAATAATTGAATGAGAAAGATAGTAGCAAAAAGGAAAAAGTTAGCTCAGAATTTTATAATTTCGGACGTTACAATAGATTCTCTCAAATTTGCCACGAATGGCTTCCTTAGTATTTTTATCAATCTTAATGACCTCGCTAACACATTCACCCATTTTTGTTAATGCCAAGCGACTAAAATACTCCATAGGAAGATACTAGAATTTGATCCATGCAACAACCCTTTATTGTGTCTTTTGTCAAGTTGAAATTTGGTGTCCTTTGTTTTACTGTTAAGTAGTGCCCACATATAATCCATGGCCTTCTGTCCAGGTTATTGATATAATCTATCCACTGCGTTATTGTTAAGTAGTGCCCGCATACAATCCATGGCCCTCTATCCATGACATTGATATAATCTATCTTCCTCTCAAATTTAAATAGAAAATAATTATTTCTGATGTCAATAGCCTTATATCTCCTAGTTAAATTCCAGAGTTGCTTTATCCTACTGGAAAGGGTTTGAAATCCCACACCCTTCCAAACAGTTTGATTATGAGTGCAATTCACCAAGGATTCCTCATTGCAGCTTTCTCCTCTTTGGTGAAAATAATCCGCGTTTCTTGTACATCCAATCCATTTTCATTGTTTGAATCATCTTCATCAAATATCTTTGCACCAGTATAATCTAAAATCCCCCAGTCATCCCAGGAATCAGAACCACCATTGTTTCCACCTATCAACATGTCTTTGTATGAAAATTTGGCATCTTCGATGGGGTTAACCTCAACAATGATAGGAGTATCAATCTCTTCCATGAGATCTTGATCACTTGACCCATCCTCATTGTACTACGTTCACGCTTGACTTTTTTCTTAATACACATTGGTATTTCATTCTGAGAGGCAATAATTGTATCATCCCTTCGTACAGATCCATTACCAGCTGGAGGTTCCAATGAAGAGGATGCCATTAAACTGCCCTTTAGTCATTATTTTAGCAACTAGTATGAATCTATAAGTTATAATTTTTGGTAGAAATTAATGAGGGCGTGACCGCATACAAAGCATAATTAAGTAATCACATTGAAATATTTAAGTAGTTACAAACGCTTCATAATTAAGTAATTACATTAAAATTCCAAAATTTAATCAAAATTCATGTAATAAAATACTCCAAAAATTGTATATTTTAGAGACTTATCACACCTCCAAACTTAATATTTTGCTTGTCCTCAAGCAAAACAATCTCAAAACATGTAAGAGATAACATTTACTTGAAAGATTCATTCTCGACATACATCTTAGAGAAAGAGTACTAATCTAAACAAAGAAAAATCATAATTATTAATTAGCACAGAGTTTCTTCCAATCACATGCCAAGACCGAATTAGATTCTCCATGTGTGTGTGAATGTCAATCACATATCAATGTATGCATATTCGAATGAGATTATACAAACATGAAAAAGCAAAATCTCTAAAGCATGAACAATCCCATATGTTTGCTTTTCACTTCTCTCTCAACTAATGTAGCCATACTTAATCAAGAATCAATAGGACTTCATTAAGCTTATAATATAAAGCTAGGGTGAAGGTATGATAAAAGACAATTTAGGCTTAATAACCCCTAATCATGCATCATATCCTAGGATCTTAATGTTTTAAGCTTCACTTAACTTCCCCGAACTTATTTTCTTCTTACTTTGTTATACACTTTATTCTATTTTTGTATTTTTCTCATTTTTTTGAATTTTCTATTTTTCTATTTTGTTTTCTTTTTTTTTTTTCATTTTCATCATTTTCATTTTTTATATTCTATTTATTTACCTAAATATGTACATAGCTCATGATATATCCTAGTAAATCACATGCTATCAGGGTAAGGGATAGGAAAGTATATTTATTTAGCTAAAGGAAATTAACTTGTAGGCCCGTAAACAAAAGTAGGCTAATTTGATACAGAGGGTGGCTAAGAGAAATATGTACAAGGTTAGCTTGAAAAGCTTAAACAATCGAAGGATGGCCTAAATCATCTTCTTAACTAAGCATGGGCTAAAATTTTGCCATGAGAGAAGATCAAAAAACATCTAAGATATGCTCACAACTTCAAAGACAAATTAATCCTATATTCACATAATCCATCTCTAAACATGCATGCAAATCCCTGATCAAGACATACATAAAGATGGAAAAATCATAGTTAGAATAAGGCAAGTCAAGAATTCAACTCATGCTTCTCAATAATCATGCATTTCCAAGGATCAACATCTTAATCATGGGGACATGGGTAATAACTGAATCAAGCACAATATATCTCAGGGCAAAACATTTAACGCCAAAAAAGTTTGAAATTTCTTGAAAAAATAAGCTCAAATTTCCTTCCCTCCAAACTTGAAGTGCACTTTGTCCTCAATGTGTAAGTGATTCAAGAATTTAGAAAAGATAGAATAAAACTTCCCTGAATTTTCCATTGAAGCTAAATTACATGGCCACAAAGTTTTTTAATTGCTCACCTAAACTTAGACTTAAACCGACAAAATAGAAAGAAAAAGAAAATCAAAGCTATGGAATATTAACACTAAAGGTAATAAAAGAAAGAAAACAACTAATAAACTAATAAAAAGCTAGGGTTGCCTCCCCAGAAGCACTTCATTTATAGTCATCAGCTTGACTATCTCTGTCATCCTTCAAGATAGTTTGAATGATCTACAGATGGAGGGATATACATAGTGTACCACCATGGAAGGTCATTCCATAAGATACTTTACTTCAAAGAACTTAACTCCACAGTCTTTTAAGATATAACCCACTTCATGCTCTTGTGGAAAGTTCCATGAAGAAACAATGAAGATTGCCTTTCGATGTTTCACGTCAACCTCTATAACTTGGATTTCAATCTTAAACCCTTCCTCTTGGACTTCTTCCTCACCCTTACTATTCTTCATTTCTTTTTCTTCAACCACACTTTCATTTTCAATAAGCTCGAGTGGTGTAAGCTTTTCAACATCTTCAGTTAAGACCTCTTGCTACAATACTTGTAGAAGAGCTTGATGAGAAAGGTCACATGTCTCCATGAGCTCCGAATAAGGTAATGAAAGCTTCCCGTAGTTGCTTGAGTAATAGCTTGAATGATTCTCCCAACTCAAATTGATGGGACAATTCTCAGTAGCATGACTCTCTTCACATTTCTCACTTGAAATAAAATGACTCTGGTAGACCTTTTTGGGTAAGGTGGCTTTTAGAGAAGTCCAAGTCTCAATAAGATCAATCTTGTGACTATTGACGATCTTCCTCGATATATCTCACTTATACTGCCATTGGAAGTTATTGGAAGCCATTAGATTTGTCAATTCATATGCTTTTTCAACGGACTTCCCCATAAGAGCTCCACCTGCTGCCGCATCAATCACTGCTCTCTATGAATCACTCAAATCATTATAGAAACTTTGTATTTGTATCCACATGGGTAATCCATGAGAAGGACATCTCCTCATAAAACCCTTAAATGTTTCCCTGCTTCACAAAGAGGTCGGAGTCATGTTGCTCAAATGACAAAATATGATTCCTCATCTTCTCCATATATTCCAATGAAATAAAACTAGTTAAGAATTTATAAGACATATCATCCCAAGTACAAATAGAATGATGAGGAAGTGATTGTAGCTAGTTCTTCACCCTATCGCAAAGTGAGAATGAGAAGAGTCTCAATGAATGGTGTCATCAGAAATGCCCTTGTACTTGCACAAGTCGCATATATTTAAGAAGTTGACAAGATACGCATATGGGTCTTCAATAGGCAAACCTCCAAACTAAATTGAATTCAATAACATTGGGATGAAGTCCGGCTCGTTCTCAAGGCTATTAGCTTCAATCTCGGGCTTCTTAATGCTTGAATGTATCACACTCACACAAGGCATAACGTAGTCTCCCAAGTTCAGGGCTTCGCCAGATCCATCATGGTACCTCACAAAGTAACAAAATTAAAATATTAGAAGAAGAAATATTTACAAAAATAAGAAAAAAAAGGCTTGAACTAAACCTAGGCATGATTGATTTTAATATTAACTAAGAACAACCTTAACTAATCCTCAGCAACAACACCAAAAACTTGTTGCATCTAAAACTTATATTACAAGTGCATAGGTCACGACAAGAAATAAAGAGTGAGTAGAGTAACGTTCACATGAGGATTAGTTTGAATTGCTATAGTTAAATACTATAATTGGTCATCCTAAGTTTATTCAAACAATTGAAAAAAAAATTTATAACTACAAAAGAATAATAATAAATAAAACCTATAATAAAATGTGAAATAATTTAATTTAACTATATTTAACTTAAATCCTAATGCATAAAAATTTAATTATTGTCAAACTAAAATTTAAAATTAATTTATAAACTAAAATTCAAAAAAAATTAGTCTAACATGCAAATTAATTAAAATTCAACTCCTAACAACACCTAAACTAACGATTAATAAAAATATAAAAAAAAATTAACAAGCTAAAACTCAATAAAAAAAGAGTTTGTATATGATGCACTAACAGTGTATAGTTTCTATACACTGTCAATGCACTAGAGGTTGACACCTCATCAATAAGCCCTTATGGGCAAATTAAAAAATTTTATTTATATTTGCATATAAAGGCCTATTGATGAGATGTCAACCTCTAGTGCATTGACAGTGTATAGAAACTATACACTGTCAGTGCATCATATATAAATACATAAAGAAAAGTGATATATATATGTATTTGAAGTGCCATGCACGCAAGAAGTTACTACTCAGCCTTGCCACGCCATTCCTCTCCATCCACGCAGCAGCCATGCGTGCCTACACCAGTCTTCCACGCAACATCAGCCAAAAGCACCTGCTGTCCATCACTTTTCCTTTCCGGCAACGCAGCAAGCCTCTAGCCACTACCAAGCCTTGTGTCTCCAACTCGTCACCGGTTCATGCGCGCCTCCCTTTGAAATCTACTTTAAGAATGGGAATACAAACTTAAATTAATTCCTAAACTAGAGAGAGAGAGAGAGAGAAAAGAAAAGCTTGAAAAATGGTGAAGAATGAGTTGCCGTCACCGAGCTCTCGTCCACACTTTTTTATCCGGCTGCTTACTCTTTTCTGTAAGTTAGGGTTGCTTCCATGGGCTTTCGTCAAAAAAGGTCGACTTTTGGGTTGGATTTTAAGTGTTTTAGGGTTTAAGTTTTGGTATTTTTGATAGGCTTAAATAATACTTGGGCTTTACGTGAGAAGGGGTAGGTTTTAAATGGATTATAGTGGAGTATGGGTTAAAAGTTTTAGGGTTATGGTAATTTACGGGTTTAGAGTAGGGTTTTGTAAAAAGGTTTTAAAGGTTTTCTAAAAGTAATTTAAGTTTTCCTAAGGTTTGAAGAGGTTTAAAGTAAAAAATATATATTTTTAGGGTTAGTGTTTAGGGTAGAGGTAAGGTGGATGTTTGAGGTTTAAAAGAAAATTTGAGATTTAATTAAGTTTTTGGGTTTGGGTTTTAGGATAATAGGAATAGGGTTTAGGGTTAGGAAAATGGATTGGTGTAGGAATTTTAGGGTAAGGTTAAGGTTAGGATTTAAACATCAAATCTAACCATTTGTCTTTGATTTTATTGCCATTTTTTCGATTTTCTTGTTATTCTTGAAGTTCCTACACATGAAAGCAATTTAATTAAATTGAAAAAAATTACATTAAAATTCTAAAATTTAATCACAATTCATGTAATTAAATACTCTAAAAATTGTATATTTCAAAGATTTATCAGATATCGCACTCATTGAGTTTATTGTTGAATCTAAATCCAAAATTTAGTCTAGTGTTTTATAATGAAATGCCAAAATTTTGCTATGAAAATTTTAATTGAAATGCGAATCAAATTTACCATTTAATTTCGAGTTTCAATTTAATGATTGAACTTTGGTTCCATTTTGGCACATGAAATTGAACTGTAGATTCATTTTTCGGTTTTGATTGAGCCTTAAACCCAATGTTTTATTCTTTTTTTTTTATTTCTTAATTTTTATTAAAATTCAAAAAAGAAAAAACAAAGTTGAAATTTTAATGCGAACATGAATACAAGTTGTAATGTGAAGGCTCAAGCTGTACCCCAATATATTTATGATACAACAAGAATAGAAAAAAAGAAAAAAATAAAAACCGAAAAATTGTTAAATCAAGCACGTGTGCTCCATTATGAGGTTACAAATTTCTCTATGGCCAAAATACAAAAAGTCAACCACTCAGTCCACTTGGAGTTGCTTGTTCTTTATGATAACCACCTAATCTCCCACTTTTATAAAGCAGTGATTGAATATGCCGAAGGTAAGAGAAATTTTGGCAGGGGAGAAGAAAAACATGGGAGACCTTAAAACAACAGGTTTATATCTACCAGTTCTTCTGATTCTGTCGCTAGTGGTAATGATTCCATCCAGCACAAGCCATTCTGCAATCGGTTCACCAGAGAGCAAT
The DNA here is from genome assembly GCA_031772115.1 of Heritiera littoralis. Lineage (NCBI taxonomy): Eukaryota > Viridiplantae > Streptophyta > Magnoliopsida > Malvales > Malvaceae > Heritiera > Heritiera littoralis. Next base: position 3,697,878 of record JAPDPK010000009.1, on the reverse strand, counting down.
AGCCTCAGCTTCTTCTACTGCAACGGCTCATCCGCTGAATGCTTCGGCCGTCGGTTTCAGGACGATTTGGGATTCGAGTTCTCGATGGTGTCGGAAACGAGAAGAATGCTGCAGCCGAGAGGTAGACCTTCGACTAACACTCTTGATCCTGGGAATGCAGCTTGTGGTCGTGATAAGTTCGGCTACTTATGCACTCCACCGGGTAATAAAGACGTTAAAAGATCTGAAAATTGCAAAGGGAATACGTTTAATCGTGGCTGCCACCAACAACGCAAATGAGGAGTTGATTTGCCACTGTTCAGCTGTTTACTCTGGTGATTACTGGTGTAAAAAAAAAAAAAATCTTTCCCGCTAGGCCCTAGCTCGGTCCTCTCCCCTCCCTTGCCTCCTTTTCTTTTCTCCATTTTATCCTCACTGTGTTCAAGCTAGATCTTTGATGTTCGATCGCGATTGTTTTGCAGGTATCATTATCTATCATAAAAAAAATTATTATGGTTTCCAATTTTGGAGTATATGATTTTTGTATGGTGACTTTTTTGGTTGAATAGTCAGGCACATACAAAATGGCTAATTAATTAGAGATTCAATGTTGATCATTTTTAGGCTCCTTATTTACGAAGTCCTTTTTAATGAAAACCAGATTATAATTATAATCATAATCAAATATTAAATTTATAGGTCATTTAAATAAGTCAATCAAAGCAAAATATTATATTTATAAATTAAAATTAACTAGGAGGAATTCACTTATATTAATGTAAAACTAAATTAATTTTACATCATTTCATATTTTTATATGATTTATATTTTTTGAATCGATTGTTGACTCTTTGTAACAGTCTAAACATACAGTAAATCACACATTTTCCACATAAATTTCGTTAGGCTGTTTGTAACGCCTTTAACACCATTCATCTACAACAGTAGAACGATTTAGACAACATTTTTTTTGTTAATAATAAATTTTAATAGCTGCATGAATCAGTTACATCCCCTGAAATTAAAATTTACAACAAGTAGTACTATATAAAAATGTCTGAACATACAAATGTAAGCATGATACCTTCAGGATCCATTATGAGCTACCTCGAGCTACTTAAAGCGCAACTAATCCACAGATTGATACTTCAGTTAACCGATACATATAATTTGTGGATGATGAAAGCAAAGGAGTGAGCAAACCACGGCACAGTAAAGAAATTGTATGCAAATCTTGATATTCTTAAATCTATATGCAATAAAATCCTTTATTTTCTTATAGGTTCACTAGGGACCGAAATAAGAAGGATACTATAGTCAGTGAGGGATCCAAATGGAGTAAGGAAAGTATTTTGAAATACCTGCCTTGTCTCGAAACCTAGAAGCGACTATAGGGAGTAAGTATTCTTTTGAAAATAAGGTACTTTTCATAACATTTCACATTCATTTCAAAACGATACTTTCAACATATATAAAAACATTTAGCCACATAATATAATATTCACATTTAAATCCTAAAAGAATATTGATTGATAATTTTCCATTTTTTTTCCTTTTAAATACATGTCACGTACATTACTAAAAATTTCCTAAACAGTATTGTACTTAATTTGGTACAGTAAACAATTTAGAAAACCATCTTTCATTTCATTTAAAACATATAAATAACAATTCATCTTTTCATATCGTCATTCATTTAAAATCATCAATTTTCATCTCATTAAATAGTGGAGACTAAGGCAACACCCTCAATATATATCATGCTATAATCTTCGTAGGGAACAGTATCAGTAAACATGTGAGATCTATGGTCATAGTTTATATGTGTCCTCGGTCATACACTGATCAGATGTCAACAGGGACGCTGAAGACAAGATCAGTGTCAACAGCTTCACACAGCATATACATATCACATATCACATATCACATATCACATATCACATATCACATATTACATGTCACATATCAGTATGATACAGGGCTTATCAGTCTCAAAACAATATAAATAAAATCTTATTACCTTTATGGAATTAAGAAAAATCAATAATATCTTTAAGAAAATTCATAAAGGTATAAATCACAGTATCTCGTACGGCGAAAACAGTGTTATAGAATAATGACTCCGTAGTAATAAATCTCATAAATATTTCATTTCACCTTAAACAAATATGCTCGTATTTCCACGCTTTCCTTTCAAAATTTTCACTTTTAAGATTACTGGAAATCATTTCCGGTAATTTCATACTTTATGGAAAATAGAAATATTTACTTTCCAAAATTAATAGTAATTCCATAAACACACCATTTCACTATGGAATACATTTAGAAACATTTCAGTCTCAAAATAGTATTCACATGATAATATCACCTTTATGGAAATCAATAAAACAAGTAAAATCTTCAGTCATTCCATAAAGGTTTTTATTAAAACATATGGTGAATATTTATGGAAAATAATTTTATAAAATATTCACCTTTCCAATTTTCACTTTATAAACCATTTCATATATTGTAAAATATATAAGAAGAATTTTCAATAACCTCACTTCCATTGGATTCGGCAACATGAATATTTAAATAATAATTTTATCATTTTCAAGGTTAGGAAATTATCTCAATATGTATTAAAATATTTCATGAGACTTTTTAGAAAATTTTCTAGGAAATTTCAACAGCCTAACGACTAATATTACTCCAACCTTCCTGCACTTTCAATCCAATTTCAAGATTTACAAACAGCCACAATTACATAGTTTCCAAGGCAATTCACTTTCAAAACATTCTCATAAAATTATTTGCATTAAAATCATGCATTCGAAATATCCTTACAGTTCACATACACATTCCTTACATGTTTAGTGTTATTGACTTTCTCAATAATGTCGCACGCAATCCACTTCTCCCGAGCTGCAAAGCATTTTACCAACAATATTAATTCACCTTCCTCTAAGTTTTGGCCAACTTTACCTTTTACTACCAATTTATTATCTCGCTACTATACATTTATACTTAAACTTATCATATGATAAACAATTATTTTCTATCGATGATTTTCATAAAAAATTTTGGTAGAATAACGGCTATAATTGTCCTAACCCTCTTGTATGAAAAACACAGTTTTTATATATCACCACTTAGTCACAATTTTCAGTACAATTCATTTCAAATGCTTGTTTACTTCTCATACCATTATCCACATATTAAAACTAAATTATCAATATCCAAAACCAGTTGATTTGATACAATAAAATATTTAATCTCCACCCTTAATCAATTCAATGTTATAGTCAGTTTCAATTCTACCTTAAAAACTCAATCCATTGAAACCACAAATGTTCCATATCAACCACAAATGATTATTATTCTTGAATCATACATTAAACAATCATACTATTATTTATCTATCAACATTCAACCTGATAGGATGATATTTTGTGAATTTTATATGTGCTAATATATTTTCTTTATTGATGTTTTATGCCTAAAAGAGCTTACTAATGTTTATTTTATGTTTTAGGTATTAAATATCAAAGTTGGAATAAAAAGAAGTTAAAAAGAGCACAGTGCAGTATTTTCTGTCCAGTTTGAAAGATTGACATTTTTGACCAACATAACGACTTGATCTCAAGAAGTGGCCTTCATAGAAGTTGTAGAGGACTTCTCAAGGTTTCCAGAATGTCCAAGATCACAAAAATCAGAGTTCATTTGATGGGTCAAACGTCTGGACAAAATCAGTACAAAATTCTGGACAGAAAAACGAGATTGAGAAGAAATTCCAACAAAGCAAGTTCAAGACCAGATTTTGTTGAGACAAGATAATTTCTTAATTTTATTTTGTCTTAGATCTGTAATTAATTAATAAAAACAGGCCTTAGGAATTTTACTTAGAAAATAATTGTAAAAAGATGATGAGATAAAGGTAAGAGTTTGACTAGTCAAATTACTTGTTTCCCAAGTAAACTCTTATCTGAATCCCACATTGCTTAAGAAAGTCTTTTAAACTCTTCCTTAGGCCTATATAAAGAGCACAAGGCTCTCATAAACAGCAATCCCTCAAATCCCTCAAATCCCTCACATCCCCCTCTTCTCTCGTTTAGTTTTAGAGTAGATTTAATAGAAATTTTATTTTTATTATTTTGCTTATTTCTTTATTATTTTTAATTCTGATTTTGTTTTCTTTATTTAAATTAATATTGTTTGTGTGTTCTTGCTTGCTAGTTTATAATCTTGATTATTAATTCTGATTTTATATTATTAAAGATTGCTTTTTTGATATTTGTAATCTTTATAATATTAAACTTGAATTTTATGATCTTGAACATGACTAGTGAGTAGTTTTCTTATTCAGTTATGAGGTAAATTGATTATTCTTGAGAAAAGCATGTTGTGAGATTCTTGAACCTATTATATAATTGTTGATTAAATATCCAAGATTCTCTGAGCACATTATAATGATTGTTTGTTTGATTAGATAGGGTGCACACTATTTAGTTAAATTAAATAATCTACCGCCAGATTATGCCCTTAGAACCATTCATTAGATGATTGACTTTGGCATTATTTATGTATCATGACATTTTATTTATTATAGTTCATTATTATATTTGTTTTATAACTGCGTAATGTAATCTTATATGATAATGTCCTTAGAATAGTAATAACACACTATTCTTAAAATATCCCTAGTCAAGTATTATTGTGAACAAGGATAACAATGATACGATAAGACTAGTATGTGGTTGACTGATGACCATTGTCATGGATAGAGGATATCAAGTCATCACATAGGTACATGTTAGAGAACTATGTACTGGATCGACCCTCCATGAGAACGCTACATGGATTGTTATATGAGTGTCATAAGCGATTCTCATAGTGATAATGGTGTATGTGATCCTTTGACTTGAGATCATCAGAGATCCCAACATAGAGAATTGCATACTTTAATGCTGCTAGATGTCATTCGTAACAGGATGTACTATAAAGGTAGTAATTGGGTATGCCTTGATCTATGTAGAGGGATGTTGAGTGATCAAGATAGAATTTATCCCTCTTATATAACAAGAGTGATGTCTTGGGCCCTTTGATAGAGTGAGACTAAGAAATGCATGGCCGTGCTCGAATAAGTCAATATGAGATATTGATTTTATTTGTTTAATTAGTCTACTCAGGAATCAAGAAACGCTGATTAGACTATACAAGTGTGACACATTCCATGACTTGTGTCTAATCAAGACATCAAAGGATAAAGGGATTAGACTACACGGTAACATCTATCACGAGTAAGGTTATGTCGAGTCATTGACATTCTCGTTACATGGGTAGCAATGATGTGTTGCTAGATACCGCTCATTGCCTGTGACAATTTTGTCATTGCCATTGTTTTGAGAACCTATTGGGTCGCACACTTAGAACGGATCAATGAGGAGCTTAATTAATCCTACTCTGAATTGGATTAAGGATATGTCTAATCCTATTCTGAATTGGATTAAGGATATAGTTAATCCTATTCTGAATTGGATTAGAGTTCTGTTTGGCAGTAAATTTTAGGGTAAAATTTACTGCCTATAAAAAGATGTTTTTTCTAAAACAGAGCCGCACAATTAAAAAACAGAAAAGGTATTCTTTTAATCGAAGCTAGCAATTCGATTATAAGAAATCAAAAACGCTCTTTAAGGCTTCTGATCGTGAGACGTTCAAGAGTCGTGAGATCCGTTCGTGTGGATACCATAGAGGCAGGAACGAAAAGTTGTTGCTTGTGACTCGATCAACGACAGAAAATCAGAGAAAACGTTAGGTAAAATCTCGAAACCCTAATCAGGCAACTCTCCGAATCGATCCTGGTGGAGACCGAATGATTTAAATTCCGCTGCGTGTTTGTTTCGGTTTCCTTCAGTTCTTAACTGCTACCCAATGACGCTCACCTGGGTCAGCTTGATACCTGCTCGCCATGCTTAAAGCATGTGAGACATCAAGCCTCGTACATAACATGGCGTACATGATAGATCCAATAGCTGAAGCATATGGAATCTTAACCATTTTATCTTTCTCATTTGTGTTTTAGGACACATATCCTTTGAGAGATAAATGCCATGAGACATAGGTAAGAATCCTTTCTTGGATTCTTCCATGTGGAACCTTTTCAACACTTTGTCAATATATGTACTTTGACTTAGACCTAGCAGCCTACTCAATTTATCTCTATAGATCTTTATTCCAAGAATATAGGATGCTTCTCCCAAGTCTTTCATGGAGAAACAATTCCCTAGCCAAGTTTTGATAGATTGTAGGGCAAGAATGTCATTTCCTATGAGTAGTATGTCATCCACATATAACACTAGGAATATGACAACACTCCTACTAACCTTTTTGTAAACACAAGGTTCATCTTCATTCTTGATGAAGCTAAACTCTTTTACTGTCTCATCAAAACGAATGTTCCAACTCAAGCTTCTCAGGCTCTCGACGTATCCTATTAAACTTACGCAGGCCTTGTGTTTCTGGAGCTATTTCCTGTTCCACAACATCTTGTGGGACTTGCTCTTGTTCCACTAAAGGTTCAGTGACATTTTGTGGTTCTTAAACCTCTTCATGCTTTATTTTCTTCCCACTAGTTCTTCTAAAAAGGAAGTCTTTTTCTAGAAAGACACCATACCAAGCTACAAACACTTTGTGCTCTGTGGGATTACAGAAATAGTATCCTTTTGTCTCTTTATGATACCCCACAAATATGCATTTATCAGATTTGGATCCTAATTTATCTGAGACTTGTCTTTTGACATAAGCCTCACAACCCCAAATCTTTAGAAAAGACAGATTAGGCTTCTTTTTTTTTCAATCCACATCTCATATGGTGTCTTTTCAATAGCTTTAGTAGGAACACAATTTAGTGTGAATGCTACTGTCTCTAAAGCATAACCCCAAAAGGAGACAAAAAGGTCAGATAGACTCATCATGGATCAAACCATGTCTAACAAGGCCTGATTCCTCCTCTCAGATACACCGTTCCATTCAGGTGTACAAGTGGAGTGAGTTGTGCAACTATTCCACACTCCTTTAGATGATCTGTAAATTCTAAGCTCAAATACTCTCCACTGCGATCTGATCAGAGTGTCTTGATATTCTTGCCTAGCGGATTTTGTACTTCATTCTTGAATTCTTTGAACTTTTCAAAGGATTATGACTTGTGTCCCATTAAATACACATAGCCATATCTACTGTAGTCATCAGTAAATGTGATGAGGTATTGGAATCCTCCTCTAGCCTGTGTGGTTAATGGACCACATACATCTGTATGTATGAGCTCTAATAAACCACCAGCCCTTTCACTTGTTCTTGTAAAAGGGGCCTTGGTCATTTTACCAAGCAAACAAGATTCATATACATCATATGATTGAAAATCAAATGAATCTAAGTGTCCCTCTTTATGAAGCCTAGATATGCGTTTCTCGTTTATGTGACCAAGTCTACAATGCCAGAGGAATGTTGGGTTAATCTCATTACCCTTTGACCTCTTGGAATCAATGATGTATATGTGATTATCTAAATCTAGAACATACAATCCATTCATAATGGAAGCATTGCCATAGAAAATATCATTAAAATAAATTGAACAACTATTGTTCATTATTTTAAAAGAAAAACCTTTCTTGTCCAAACAAGAAACAGAAATAATATTCTTAGCAATTGCTGTAACATAATAACAATTATCAAGTTCTAGAATTAGGCTCAAAGGCAACAATAAATTAAATGTTCCTACAGCTAATGCAGCAACCGTTGCTCCATTTCCAACTAGTAGGACCACCTCGCCCTTAGCAAGTTTTCAACTCCTTGTTAGTCCCTGCACATTCATGCAAATGTGAGAACCACATCTAGTATCTAATACCCAAGATGAAGAAGTAGACAAATTTATCTTAATCACATATATACATGAGGTGGAAGTCTTACTTCCTTTCTTTTTCTTCAGCTTCTCAAGGTACACAGTGCAGTTTCACTTCCAATGGCCAGTCTTATTGCAATGGAAGCATTTTCCTATCTTAGAAACTCCACCAGATGGCTTGAGGTTCTTGACCTTTTCCTTCTTGTTACCCTTGGGCTTGGGCTTACCCTTAGGCTTGCCTTTGCCTTTGCCTTTGGATTTAGTCTTGTCAATCACCATAATAGAAGTAGGCCTTGACTTCTTCAAGTCCTGCTCAGCAGTTCTCAACATGTTGAGCAATTCTGCCAGTGTCTTATCCATACTGTTCATGTTGTAGTGTAACACAAACGAACTATAACTTTTCGGTAAGGATTGGAGGATGAGATTAACTGACAACTCTTTATGCATGGTGAAGCCCAATGCTTCTAGCCTCTCAATGTACCTAATCATATTAAGTACATGAGTGTGCATCGGAGCTCCCTCAATCATCTTGCTCTGGAAAAGCACCTTAGACACCTTATAACGTTTGTGTTGTGCTTGCTCTTGGAACATTTTCTTGAGATGTTCGATCATATCAAACGGTTTCATATTCTCATGTTGCTTCTGGAGTTCAGAACTCATGGAAGCTAACATTAGGCATTGTACGTTAGTGGCATCATCCAAATGCTTTTGATAAGCTTGCTTATCAGTAGTGGAAGCATTCTGTCGGGGTTGAGCAAGGATCGCATGCTCTAGAACATATAACTTCTTTTCTTGAGTGAGGACTATCCTCAAATTTCTATACCAATCTAAGAAGTTTGCCCCAACTAACTTGTCATCCTTCTCAATGATAGAACGAAGGGATAAATTGTTGTTTGCCAAAGAATTTTACGGTTTATCATTTAGATACTCCGATCAAAAATTATAATAGAAACACTATCGATTGATCATTCAAGTCTCATGATTTTTTATCCTTACATTTTTCAATTCTTAATTAAATTTACCAATTACTTTCAATAAATTAATTTATTCATTTTCATTGACTTTTCATATTGAAAAGTAAATTTTCCATTATCCTTTAGGAAAATGTGGTCCTCACACTATTCTATTGTGTTCAAATAGAATATGCATATAAAATTTCAAATTAATGAAAATTATTTAACTATTAATTTGATAAAAATAAATTTTAACCGTTAAAATATATTGATGAATTACTAAGACGGCATAAAACAAATTGTTTATTAGTGTAAATTGATTTTTTCTAAATTAAAATATTACTTTTTTATAATTAAAATATTATATTTATATATAACTTAAATCAATCAATCAAATTAATAGATAACTTTACATACAAGCCACACACGGAATTATTAAAATTCTAAAACTTTTTTTTAACTAAATCAATATTTTATTGACAATTTTTTAAGCGTTTTAAGTTTGAAAAAAAATGAATTACATATGAAATAATGAAATAAAATAATCAAAAGATAATAGGAAAGTAGCTACGTAAAGTTTTTGCGTCACATCATTGCCTATCTTGTTCCCTTCAAATTTTAATATGTGGTGGTTTCATACATTGAAGTTGAATATATCAAATATAATCAATTATATTTTATTGATATTTAATATGGTATTAAAAATTAAAAATTATTATTTTTTACTATATGTTTTTTTTTAAATTTGTTTGTAATATTGGTTTTATAACTAAATCTATTTGTGAAAAGAGCTTGTTAAATAACATTGTCTCACATCAATCAAAATTGAAAATTTTTGTAATTTTAGGTTTCGTTTGGTTCGCGTAAAATGACTTTCAGAAAATGATTTCTGTAAAATGATTTCTGAAAATTTGATTTTTTGGAAATACTAATATTTTCTGTTGTTTGGTTGATATGCTGAAAAATATTTTCTATTGCTTGTTTTAACTCAATATAGATCAACTTGAGTTTCAGTGAAGCCTTTTTTCTTAACAGTGGCATATGTTTGGATATTATTTTCTCCTTTTGAAAATGGTAAGACAATTTTTCAAAATCTTTAAAGATTTTTTATTGACCGAATTTCATTTTTCATTGACCTAAAATGTTTTACAGGTACCAAACACGAAAAAATATGAAAAATATTTTCTGAAAAATGAAATTTTTGTACCAAACGGACCCTTATATTAAAATTAAATATTTTTATCTGCTATCAATTAATTTTAAATTAAATGTATATTGCAACAGTAATAAGTTTCCCAATACTCTTTCATTATTTTTTTTTGGTACAGAATTCTCTTTCATTATTTATGACAGACACTATTTAGCATAGTTATAAAATTGGTTCAAAAGATACTCAGATAATCGGCTCAGTCTCCTCATATTTAATTTATATTTAAATTTATTTATAATTCATATATAATTATATATTTATTATATAATAAATATTTTAAGAAATATAAAAAATAAAATCAATAGAATTGATTCAAACTTAAAAATTCATTCAATTTTATACGAACCAGAATCCAACGCAGTTTAATAAAAAAATTGTCAATGATCTAAACTTAATAATTTAAATTAGAAATAATCTGTTTTCGATAATTTAAATTAAATAATTCAATTATAAAGTACAAAATAGTCAAACACAAAATAACCTTAACACAAGATAATTTTAATCCGATTGAATGACGAATTCTTAGTAGATTTGTCCGAAGGTTGGACCACCTGTTGAAACTCGAAAATTAACCTGATTTTTTCAAGAGCTTGGATAAAAATATTAATGCAATTAGCGGTTTTAGACAAATTCTTTTAGGCCCAACTTAACTTGACTATTCGAAACCTAAGCTCGGCCCGACCCGAACATAAAAGAATTAAAAGTTTTTTTTAATATATTTAATACATTTAATAAGTGTATGTATATAAAACATTATTGATTAATAAATATTATTATATATAATATAAAAATTGACATGTAAATTTTGACTAATAAAATTAAACTTTAAAGGAAATAAAAGAATAAAAAATAAGTAAACAAAAAATTAAAATACAAAAAAAATAATAAAATAACCGAGCTTGGGCTTACATGATAAAATAAAAAAGGATCCGGACTAAAAGTCAGGCTCAAACTTACGGGTCAGGCCAAACTTAGGCTTGTGTCCAAGCCATTATTATATGACCTAGGCCTAATCTGACCTGACTTATGGACATTCCTAATTCTTGGCTTATCCGACCAATATAAAACAGAATTTATTATATGATTGGATCATTGATTCATGAGTAATACTGCGTTCTGTATCAGCATTGCAAGAGTAATCCACTATACTTGAGTTTACTATCTTCAACTCTCATATCAAATTAAAAACAACACAACTAATTGGAGCTGGTAATCCATCCTTATCCAGAATTCCGACTAAGGCGGGGAAAAGGTCTGATTCTACCAGAACAATGCATCCCCTTTTTGGCATAAGAAGCCACCCAATCAGCTGCTTTATTAGTTGTTCTGCATATCTTTACAATCCTATAATTAGAGCATTGAAAGAATAAATCTTGTATTATCTTTGATCACCACACTAGTTCTCCGGTTAGAAGGGACCTTATTCACAATCACATAAAAAACTTTCTTTGCATCTGTTTCAAATAAAACCTTCTCATATTTTTTCTGTAAAGCCAACAGAACACCATCTCTAAATGCTAAACATTTGCAACCAAGGCATTATCTGTCACAAAACTCCTATTCCAACCATCTATGACAGCACAATCAGAGCTCATTGCAGTCACTCCTAAACCAGCATTCTTGGTGCACACATCAAACGCCCCTTCACAATTTATTTTAACCCAACCATCTTCAGGTGCAGTCCATTTTTCATCATTTCTTCTTATATCCTGCACCCAACTTGCTTCTACAACAGTACTAGCACAACTATAAAATTCAGCAATTTCCCATATCTTACTTTGGAAATCATGCTGTAAATATCAAGGCTTTTCCTCCCAACAACTTTGTTACATCTTGCCTTCCAAATATTCCAGCAAACAAATGCCACATCATTCATCAAGTCTTCTTTGCAAATATTCTTAAGCTCACCCCAAAACCACAGTAACCATCTGTCTGGAGAAGAAATATCTCCCTTGTTTAACTTCAATGCAAAACAAACCTCAAACCAGATGGCCCTTGTCCATTCACAAATTAACAAAACATGCTCGACTGATTCGTCATGCTCATTACAAAATCTGCAGTTTGGAGTACCTGAAACCTTCCTTTGCCATAACAGCTTACCAACTGGAATTGCATTCCAACAAGCCCTCCACAAAAAAATCTTGATTTTGTTTGGTACTTTTAACTCCAAATTATCTTCACACAATTTTGTTAATGACCTGAGAACAAGAAGGTTTATCGTACGTGCACAAATGTCTTCGAGCATTTCAGCACCTGATAACCAGATTTGACACTGTGTACTCACCGTTATTAACTAAAGGCCATTTTTAATCTGTCTTTAAAATCCCCTTGACCAATAAACATGCATCTAATAGCATTTTGCTTCTCTTCAGTCAACGAATGTTCAATTTGATCTAGCTTCCAGTTCTCACTTCTTTTATCCAATATCTCAGAAACTTTGTTTGGCAAATCTGTATTAACTGTATCAACTTAAAATCCCATAAAAAATACATGTAGAGTTGCCATAAATAAAAATAAAATAATAGGTTTTCTTAAAAGAAAATTAAAAAAAATTAATTTCAAAACATCACCTAAATAACAACTATTTTGACGGAGTTAAGTCAAAAATATATTTTTAATAATTTATAAATTTTAAATTTTTAATTAAAAATATATTTTTACCTATGAAATTTCCATCAGTATTCCGTTGATACTATAGTTATTGATGAAATTATTCACAAAAATTCCATCCGTAATTCACATGCTTTTTTTTTTTGGCTCCACAATATACATACTGAATAAGATTCCGTCGGTAATCCGGCAGAAATCTGTTGGTAGGTAACTAAAATAAATTTATATAAACCTATCGGTGAGTTGTCGGTGTTCCGATGGTAATTATAGATGAAAAATTCTGTCGGTATTACCACTGTTTTTGGTAGTGAATTGTTTGAAATTTTGAGCTTAGGGAAAACTTTGTTAAATTCGATTCAAGTGTTGTGTTGGAGAATTTAAAATTTAATTTCAATATAAAAAATTTTCATTTTTTAAGCAAATAGATAAAAACAAATTCTAGAAAAATAAAAATGAATAACAATTAAATTTAAAATATTTTCATGAAGATATTTAATAAATTTGACTATGGAGTCTCCTTATGAGAAATTATTTTTTTCCATATTGTTGAAGTAAGAAAATTTTTAAGAAAATCAATGAGAATGCAGGAGAAGATTTAAAGAAATTTTTGATATCTAATTATCAAATAAAAAAAATAACGGAAGAAATATAATTTTTAAGGCAATTAATTTAGGAAAAAGTATGATTAATGGTATTATCTTTTAGATGAATAACACAAAAGTGCTAATCTTTCTTCACACGTAATTGAATGTTTGGACTTAAGCTTTGCTTAGTAAGATGGAAAGAAAGAGGTGAGGAAGAAAAATGAGTTAATCAAATGATCATGTTTCATAACAACTTTCCTACTTTGTAGCTTAATTATTTGATTAATTAATTTTCTCTCCTCATCCCTTTCTTTCCACCATACCAAGCAAAGCTAGAGATGTAAATGAACACTTTATAAACTAGTATTTTGCACTACCTGATTTGAGTAAGTAGAACTAGGATATCTAATAATCAGGTTTGGTAATAATCTTAGGTTATCCTACTAAAAGAACTAGATTATAAAATAATAATTTTTAAATATTATTATATGTATATATATTTATTTATAAATTATTTATTATTAATATAATACTTAATTAAATTAATATATTAAGTATTTAATTATGATTTTTAACATTAAGTTACTTTTATAAGTTAATTTAAAATTATTATTTAAATTTTTCTTTATAATATCCATTGAAATTGATATTAAATTTAAAATTAAAAATCAAATTTTAATTTAATAAATAAGTACTTAATAAGTTTGGATAATTAACTGGTAATTTTATATTATATGACACCACAAAAAATATAATTTTTAGTAGCACTTTTATTCTGACAATTTGGAAAACCACCTGTAATTTCATTCTTTTAATTGACTTTTTCCGACCCAAAAAAAAGTGTCATTGTTTACGATGCTTTAAACAGCACCAAACATTATCACCCAACTATTTTAGTTTTAAGAAATTACTCAATTCATTGATAGCTCAAAGTAAGCTACAACTCCCTCACTCGTTCAACTCCTTTACTTGTAGAAAAATTCTATTTACACTATATTTTTTTTACTTTTTTATACTATACTTCTACTTACATTACAAAAAATCACTAAATATACTTTTTTAATTTACAACATTAACCTTCCACCTTTTCACCCAAATCAACCTTGTTTTCTTCTTCATCCCTAGAAAACATGATTTAGAGTTTAGGATTAAATTTTTGTTGTTTGATTGCTGTGTTGGTGTCCACTACCGGAGCAGGGTGCGTGTTGGGGAGGTCGCCGCTTGCACGGCCATGTCTCTAGCCACCATACCCACCATGCGTTGTGGATCCACCTTGGTGTTTATCTTTCACCGCAAAGCCTCTATTCTATCCCCAAATAAGCACATTGTATTTGCAACAATGAGAGTTTCATCCAGATCAAATACAATTCCAAGACATCTTAGGTTCAGCATGACAAGACAAGAATCATAGAGTCCCCTTGCCACATTGAATCCCCAGAAACAGGGTCTGCTGCTATTCCTAGAAACCTTTGCAACCAAATGGAGTTGTGAAGGAAACCGAAACAAACATGCAGCGGAATTTAAATCATTCGGCCTCCACCAGGATCGATTCAGAGAGTTGCCTAATTAGGGTTTCGAGATTTTACCTGACGTTTTCTCTTGTTTCTGTCGTTGGTCGAGTCACAAGCAACAACCTTTCGTTCCTGCCTCTAAGGTATCCACACGAACAGATCTCACGACTCTTGAACGTCTCACGATCAGAAGCCTTAAGGAGTGTTTTTTATTCTTTATAACCAAACTGCTAGCTTCGATTAAAAGAATACTTTTCTATTTTTCTAATTGTTGTACGGCTATGTTTCAGAAAACATCCTTTTATAGGCAGTAAATTTTACCCTAAAATTTACTACCAAACAGAACTCTAATCCTACTTAGAATAGGATTAGTTATATCCCTAATCCAATTCAGAATAGGATTAGTTATATCCTTAATCCAATTCAGAATAGGATTAATTAAGCTCCTCATTGATCCGTTCTAAGTGTACGACCCAATAGGTTCTCAAAACAATGGCAATGACAAAATTGTCACAGGCAATGAGCGGTATCTAGCAACACATCATTGCTACCCATGTAACGAGAATGTCAATGACTCGACATAACCTTACTCGTGATAGATGTTACCGTGTAGTCTAATCCCTTTATCCTTTGATGTCTTGATTAGACACAAGTCATGGAATGTGTCACACTTGTATAGTCTAATCAGTATTTCTTGATTCCTGAGTAGACTAATTAAACAAATAAAATCAATATCTTATATTGACTTATTCGAGCACGGCCATGCATTTCTTAGTCTCACTCTATCAAAGGGCCCAAGACATCACTCTTGTTATATAAGAGGGATAAATCCTATCTTGATCACTCAACATCCCACTACATAGATCAAGGCATACCCAATTACTACCTTTATAGTCCATCCTGTTACGAATGACATCTAGCAGCATTAAAGTATGCAATTCTCTATGTTGGGATCTTTGATGATCTCAAGTCAAAGGATCACATACACCATCATCACTATGAGAATCGCTTATGACACTCATATAACAATCCATGTAGCATTCTCATGAAGGGTCGATCCAGTACATAGTTCTCTAACATGTACCTATGTGATGACTTGATATCCTATATCCATGACAATGGTCATCAGTCAACCACATACTAGTCTTATCGTATCATTGTTATCCTTGTTCACAATAATACTTGACTAGGGATATTTTAAGAATAGTGTGTTATTACTATTCTAAGGACATTATCATATAAGATTACATTACGCAGTTATAAAACAAATATAATAATGAACTATAATAAATAAAATGTCATGATACATAAAAAAAATGCCAAAGTCAATCATCTAATGAATGGTTCTAAGGGCATAATCCAACAGTTCATACTCTCCTATAGGCATTACTGCAGTCTGGAAGCACCAAATAACATTACCGTAAATGGTATGTCTCAGGCCGTTTATTCAAAAGAGCCATCACTGCTTAGGAAAGAGCAGCTTGAATGGCTAATTAGTTTAAGGTACTAACCATCTGAGCCGCAGAGAGCCCTTTATCAGTGTTGGCGGAATAAGATCTGCTGGTGATTTAAAGGGCCTTGCACAGTCTAGTAAGACTGTCGGTTTAGCGCAACGCTTCATGCGCTAGGCTGGTGCAAAGATTTGTCCTTTTGATTAAGATAAAGACTAAAAAAAGAAGAATAAAAGAAGGAAAAACAAAAGAAACCTAACAGAACTAAAATTGTATTGCTTAAAATACAATCAAGAGCATCATTTTCATTGATTGAAGATGAGCCAGGGACAGCCAAAGAGGCCCTAAGCAGCAGCCCAACGTGAGAACCAAGAGCCCATCAAATATGGAGATGTTTTAGGCCGGCGTATAATCACTGAATCAGTTGCTGGACAGGTTGTTGACAATATGTTCAAGCTATGCCAGTTCAGACAACTCAAGTGGGGCTTATTCAGCAAACTGCAGTAACTATTGGGGAAGCACTTGAAGCAACCGCTCAAACCGCGGGTGATAAACCTATTGATCAAAGCGATGCGGCAGCAATTCAAACAGCAAAGGTGAGAGCAACAGGTTCAAACGTTATAATCCCTTGTGGACTAGCAGCTATAGCTTAGTCGGCTGCGGCTCACAATGCATCCATGAATCGTAGTGAGGGAAAGATCAGGCTCAAGGAAGTTTTTAATGGGTGCAACTGCAAAGTCGCCAGCGAATAAGGCAGTGACGAGGCAGGATGCTAAAGGAGTGGTAAGAACATAGTTGAGAAACAATCCGAATTTAGCCACGCATCTCGGTGGAGTGGCCGCTTCTATTGCTGCAGCTGCTAGGCTTAACGAGAATGTCAATGTTTGATAATAATTACATGTCTTTTTTATGTAAAAGTGTTTTTGTCTCAAACTGATATGGCAAAGCCCATTCACACTGGGCTAAGGCCTAAATGCCAGAGAGTCCTCCACATGACAAGAGCCCATTGGATCACGTGGTAGTCGGCGAGAGATAGCACGAGGCAGCATGAGGGCCTATCGCCTGCGGCAGGGACTCTGTCGCCAGCGACTAAGGCTCAATGGTCTATTGACCGAATCCTGTCGCTATACCCGTGGCATGTGTTTAACCTCTTGCATGGTGCGGCAGACGTCTACGGCTCTTATGTGTCGCATCCATTATATAGTCTCCCGCTGGCGACAGCCTCCTGCTAGTTGAAGGAATTTGTGTTATACTTAGAAACAAACTCCAACCAAAAGGACGTGATCACCCCTAAGTAATTACCCTAGAATATTCGCCTATAAATAGGCCTCAGGTACAATTCTATTCCCTAATTTTTGACTATTGGCTTTTACACTTCTCAATATTCAAGAACCATCTTGCTGACTTAAGCATTGGAGTGCCTACGCAAGGAACCACTCCCTGCGTTCCTCTGACTTTTCTTATTTTGACAGAAACTCTTTGGAGACACGTGGAGGAAGAAGACGAATATCGACGTCAGTACTCATTTATTGTTGTTTTGAGCAACAACAATTGGCACCGTCTGTGGGAAACGTATAAAAAGCCAATCAAAACTTTTAAGATGGTGAGAACAAGATTGACTAATGTAAGAACGGGAAGTGATGAGAATTCTGTGAGTTCTCCCAAACAGCTAATTCGCCAGAGAACTCAGGTGAATAGAGAAGAGGAGAGAACGACTGTGTTTGCGATAGAATTCGAAGCTCTGAGGTGGCAGAGCGAAGAAACAACTCAGGTGCTAAGAGCCATGGTGGATCTGTTTAAGGGAGTTCTCCTGACACTGAGCCTGCCGCAAGCTGTACAGAATTTGGTGGGAGAGACAAGCCAAGGGGTCCCGTTGCAAACAAATGGGCGACAAGATGATGTGACAGTGGCAGATCCTTCTCGGCGGCAGGAGGCCCTATTTGTAGAAAAGGATGATATTCAGCAGGACACGGCAGGACATGGGAGCAAGAGGCCTGTCGCAGGCACCCAGCGGGAGATTAAGGATGCGGTAGAGCTGGAACCTACGACAAGAGTAAGGCGATAGGTGTTTGGTGTTGGGCGACAGGTGTCTGGTGTTGGGCGACAGGGTGCTGAATGTGCGGTAAGGTCTTCCGCCCATCACCGTGATTTGTCGAATTTTGCTGGTACCAACTTAGAACATGGTGTCGGAGGTGCTGGAAAGAATGGTAGTGACGATCAAAGCACTTGGGGAGCCGGGTCGGAGTTTGACCCCACCTGGTGCACACAAATGACACGAACAAATGCACCTCAAGGAAAGGGTAAGGTAATAGTGGTTGAAGACTTGCATGATTCGTCGCATGCTAGAAATCAACTCGCTCCCTCTGTGGAAATGAAGAAGATGATATAACAGGTGCTGAAAGAGAAGAAACTAGTGTCCGCAGAAGAAAGCCAAAGGAAAAGAGTACCATTTTGCATGGCCATCATGCAAAAATCGTTGCCCCTAAAATTCAAAATGCCACAGATGACTGCATACACTGGGAAGACGAACCCCTATGACCATATGCAAAACTATGAGGCCTTAATGTTGTTACATGGATGGGAGGATGAGACAATATGTAGGGCCTTTTCGCTTACTCTGACCGGGCATGCGATGAAGTGGTTTAAGAACTTGCCCGAGGGGTCTATTGTCACTTTTGACCAGCTACGAAGCGAGTTTCTTAAGGCGTTTGCAGTGAATAGTCAGAGAAAGAAAGAGCCAACTTATTTGCTCACTCTTAAACAGGGAGTTAAGGAGTCATTAAAGAGTTATATGGATCGGTTTAGAGACGCAACTCTAGAGGTGCGGGTTTTGCAAGTAGGTATAGCTGTGGCAGCTATGTTACAAGGAACAAGGTCTGAGAAATTACAGGAATCCCTGTCACTAGACCAGCTAACCACAATCTCAGACCTGATTTTTCGAGCAAATAAGTATATCACTCAGGAAGAAGTGATGAAAATGGTGGTGAATGGGGAGCCCAAGGAAGGAAGGAAACGAGGAAGAGAAGTTTCTGAGGCGTCCTCTGTCAATCGAGGAAATTTGATAAAACCCCAACACTAAAATACACCACATACACCCTGCTCATTGAACCTTATGCTTCAGTGTTGGCAGCTATCGAGGGGTCAGGACTAATACGGCTACCAAAGAAAGCGTCAGGGAATTTGGGCCGTGACTTGGATTCATTTTGTAACTACCATTTGGTTCATGGGCATTCAACAGAGAAGTGTAGGGAGTTGATGAATCAGCTAGAGAAGTTGGCGTGGGATGGAAAGATAAATCGATTTGTTTGGAGAAGCGACAGAAACAACTATCCCATGCGAAACAGGGGAAACTACTTTAGAGACAAAAGATATGAAAACAGGAGGATTGTAAGGTGAAATGAAGGTGACAGGAGAAATAATGACAGGAGGACAGAGAGGAGGAATCACGAGGAAGATAACGAGCCCACGGGACTAGTAATCAATGTAATATCTGGAGGAGAGTCATTGCTGGTACATCTTCCTCATCTCGAAAGTCCTATGCCCAACAAGCACACCAAGTTAACTCAGTGATGGAAGAAAGGCAGGATGAGAAGCCCATCACTTTTACAAGGGAGATGTAATGATCCTATATGATGACCAAATGGTGATTTTAGCAGTTATAGCAAAGCATCCAGTGAGTTGTATCCTAGTCGACAATGGGAGTTCGGTGAACTTAGTCTACTGGAATTGCTTTAAGAGGATGAACATCTCAGAGGACAGGCTAAAGCCAATGCCTAAACCACTATATGGGTTCTCTGGAGAAAAGGTGAAGGTAATAGGTGCAGTTCAGCTACCTGTAATGTTAGGAGAGAACCTAAGAAGTGTTGTCCGCCAAGTATTGTTTATGGTGGTGAAGTCAACATCAATGGCTTACAATATGATCTTCGGATGACCATTGTTGAATGACATAAGGGCGGTAGTGCACCCTTGTTATTTGGTAATGAAGTTCCCGACTCCCCACGGTGTTGGACAAGTAAGGGGAAACCAAAGGAAGGCTAGGACATGTAGTATAGCGTCAACTACGTGTAAGGGAATTCAAAGGAAGGAGACCCTTACGATCGAGGAACCACCTAAGCCAAAGCCTAATAAGGAGATGGAGGCAGTCCGATTAAATGAAGAAGACGAGGAAAGAGTGGTATATGTGGGAAGCTAGTTGCCTGAAGGAACAAAAGAGGAGATAATCCAATGCTTAAAGGAAAATGCTGATGTATTTGCATGGACCTTGGCCGATATGCCTGGGATTGACCCCGAGGTTGCTTGTCATCGGTTGAATGTAGTTTCTGGAGCAAAATCGATCAAGCAAAAGAAGAGAAATTTTGCTCCAGAAAGGCAGCAGGTTATAAACGAGGAGATATCGAAATTGTTGCAAGTAGGGTTTATCAGAGAAGTTAACTATCCCGAATGGTTGGGTAACATTGTGATGGTGAAGAAAGCCAACGGAAAATGGAGAATGTGTGTGGACTTCACAGATTTGAACAAAGCCTGCCCAAAGGTTTCGTATCCACTACCTCGAATTGATAAGTTGGTAGATGAAACTTGTGGATACGAATTACTTAGCTTATTAGATGCTTTTTCGGGGTACCACCAAATCATGATACATCCAAAAGATGAGGAGAAGACCTCTTTCATTACTGATAGCGAAACATACTGCTATCGAGTAATGCCATTCGATTTGAAAAACGCAAGGGCAACCTATCAGCGCATGGTAAACAAGGTGTTCAAGGACTTGTTGGGTAACACCATGGAGGCATATGTGGATGACATGATCATTAAAAGCCAAAAAGAAGAATCACATGTCGAGAAGATGGCAAAGGTATTTAAGGTGTTGTGGCAGTATGAGATGAAGTTAAACCCCAACAAATGCTCATTCGGAGTAAGGTCGGGAAAATTCTTGGGGTTAATGATCACTAATCGGGGAATAAAAGCTAATCTCGAGAAAGTTCAAGCCATTTTGGACATGAGGGCACCCAATACTGTCAGAGAGGTTCAAAGGCTAACATGGAGGATAGCAGTTTTGAATCGCTTCTTATTCAAATCAACTGAAAAAAGTTTGCCATTTTTAAGGCGATAAAGGCTGGGAAGAACTTCAAATGGACAGAAGAGTGCAATGATGCTTTTGAAAAGTTAAAAGACTACCTGAAAGAGTTGCCACTATTGTCTCGACCACAACCTAAGCCCATCTCCTCATGTATCTTAGTGTAGGAGAGAAGGCTGTAAGTGCAGTCCTATTGAGGAAGGAAGGAGACAAGGATGTCCAATATATTATGTGAGCAAAGTCTTACTAGATGCCGAGACAAGGTACCCCCTAGTAGAGAAGATAGTTCTATCATTGGTGATGGCAACTCGAAAGTTACGACCGTACTTCTAGGCTCGCTCGGTGACTGTCTTAACAGATCATCCTTTGAGGTAAATACTACAGAAACCAGAGCACTCCGGACGTTTGACCAAATGGGCCATTGAATTGAGTGAACATGACATACACTTCCAGCCTCGTCAAGTGATAAAAGGACAGGCATTGGTGAATTTTATTGTATAATGCACCGGCGGGAGGCCCAAGAAGAAATAGAGTTAGTCTGGTGGAAGTTATTTATAGATGGGGCTCGTAGCATAGATGGTAGTGGAGCTGGAATTGTGATCATTTTGCCTAAAGGGAAAATCTGTAAGTATTCCATGTGCTTCGATTGTCCAAGCTCGAATAATGTTGCTGAGTATGAAGCCCTGATAGCTGGAATGAAACTTGCTGATAAGCTAGAAGTTAGCAACTTGATGGCCCATAACGATACATAGTTAGTGGTAAATCAGTTCTCGAGTGAGTATGAAGCGCGAGAACCAACTCTAGTACCTTATTTGAAGGAAACCGAAACAAGCACGCAACGAAATTTAAATCATTCGGCCTCCACCAGGATCGATTCGGAGGGTTGCCTGATTAGGGTTTCGAGATTTTACCTAACGTTTTCTCTGATTTTTCTGTCTTTGGTCGAATCACAA
Source organism: Heritiera littoralis (assembly GCA_031772115.1). Classification (NCBI taxonomy): domain Eukaryota; kingdom Viridiplantae; phylum Streptophyta; class Magnoliopsida; order Malvales; family Malvaceae; genus Heritiera; species Heritiera littoralis. The sequence continues at coordinate 3,675,674 of JAPDPK010000009.1, read as the reverse complement.
GCAGCAACTTTTCGTTCCTGCCTCTATAGTAACCACACGAACGGATCTCACAACTCTTGAATGTCTCACGATCAGCAGCCTTAAGGAGCGTTTTTGATTCTTTATAACCGAACTGCTAGCTTAGGTTAAAAGAATACTTTTATGTTTTCTAATTGTTGTGCGGCTATGTTTCAGAAAACATCCTTTTATAGGCAGTAAATTTTACCCTAAAATTTACTGCCAAACAGAACTCTAATCCTACTTAGAATAGGATTAGTTATATCCCTAATCCAATTCAGAATAGGATTAGTTATATCCTTAATCCAATTCAGAATAGGATTAATTAAGCTCCTCACTGATCCGTTCTAAGTGTGCGACCCAATAGGTTCTGAAAACAATGGCAATGACAAAATTGTCACAGGCAATGAGCGGTATCTAGCAACACATCATTGCTACCCATGTAACGAGAATGTCAATGACTCAACATAACCTTACTCGTGATAGATGTTACCGTGTAGTCTAATCCCTTTATCCTTTGATGTCTTGATTAGACACAAGTCATGGAATGTGTCACACTTGTATAGTCTAATCAGCGTTTCTTGATTCCTGAGTAGACTAATTAAACAAATAAAATCAATATCTCATATTGACTTATTCGAGCACGGCCATGCATTTCTTAGTCTCACTCTATCAAAGGGCCTAAGACATCACTCTTGTTATATAAGAGGGATAAATTCTATCTTGATCACTCAACATCCCTCTACATAGATCAAGGCATACCCAATTACTACCTTTATAGTCCATCCTGTTACGAATGACATCTAGCAGCATTAAAGTATGCAATTCTCTATGTTGGGATCTCTGATGATCTCAAGTCAAAGGATCACATACACCATCATCACTATGAGAATTGCTTATGACACTCATATAACAATCCATGTAGCGTTCTCATGGAGGGTCGATCCAGTACATAGTTCTCTAACATGTACCTATGTGATGACTTGATATCCTATATCCATGACAATGGTCATCAGTCAACCACATACTAGTCTTATCGTATCATTGTTATCCTTGTTCACAATAATACTTGACTAGGGATATTTTAAGAATAGTGTGTTATTAGTATTCTAAGGACATTATCATATAAGATTATATTACGCAGTTATAAAACAAATATAATAATGAACTATAATAAATAAAATGTCATGATACATAAATAATGCCAAAGTCAATCATCTAATGAATGGTTCTAAGGGCATAATCCAACATTATTTACAGAAGGTGCAATTATTGGCACGGTCGTTTAAGAATTTTTGGTTAACCCAGATAAACCGATCTGAAAATGGTCATGCAGATGCTCTTTCGAAGTTGGCTTCCTTCAAAGGAATTAAAGGTGGTATGGTAGAGGTAGAATCCCTCGCCAAACCGAGTATCGAGGAAGAAAATGTTTGCGATGTCAAGATTGAAAGTGATTGGAGAAATCCAATCAAGGACTACATATTGGGGGGTAGACTCCCCACCGACAGAGATGAAGCTCGAAGGCTAAAATTGCAGAGTGCTAGGTTTACCGTGGTGAATGGAGAACTCTACAATCGTGGGTTCACTATGCCCTTGCTAAAATGCCTAGGGCCTCAACAGGCCGAATACACCTTGGCTGAAGTCCACGAGGGGATATGTGGTGAACACTTAGGGGCTCGAGCCTTGGCCACGAGAATATTGCATACGGGGTTTTATCGGCCTACACTGAAGAAAGATACCACTGAGAAGGTGCGAAAATGCAAAAAATGCCAAAAATTCGCTCTTATAGTTACTGTGCCAGTCTCAACCCTTCAGAGCACCCTCCAACCAACACCATTTGCGCAATGGGGACTCGATATCTTGGGACCTTTTCCCTTGGGCACAGGACAAAGGAAATATTTACTCGTAGCCACAGACTACTTCACAAATTGGATAGAGGCGGAACCTCTTGCTACAATTTCTGAAAAGTAGGTGGAAGTAATGGTGTGGAAAGATATCATCTGCCGTTTCGGAATCCTTTGGGTGCTAAATGCCGATCATGGAAAACAATTTGACTGTGACACATTCTGAGAATTTTGTAAAGGCTTGAGCATTCAATTAAGAATATCCTCCATGTCATAACATATTAAGCTTCGAGAAACCTAATAGCTAGACACAAAACTACGGAGTCGCCACCAACCATTCTAACCTAGGTGTGATTGGTCACCTATTCAAACTAAGGATAAGGCTTGGTCTACGTTAAGAATTCTAAGTTCAGGAGCACGGTTACGTGTGAGGAAGGATTAGCACCCTCACAACGCCCATCCTGAAATGGTACCAAATAATCTAAGGTTATCCTAATTTTGCCTTTTTACTTTAATCTTGATATAATTAAATATTGAAAAATCTTTTAAGTCTCCTCCATCAAGCTAGTTGGATAACCTAAAAGTTTTTCTCACCTCAAGAGTATTCAAGTAGGACCAATCGCCTTTCTTGAAGAGGTTCCGTCGTCGGATAATTTAAGTACATTATGTAAACCCTATCTTGACTCCTATTCGAATTTCTATTTTATCTTATTTTATTCCATTATTATTATTTTTTATATAAATTATTATTTCACATATTTTTTATATATTTAAATAAACATGAATTATTTTATATTGAAAATTCTCTTAAAGACCTTCCATCAAGCTGATAAGACCTTAAAGAAAATTTTCTCACCTTATGAATTTTTTTAGAGAAACTACTCAAGCGCAATTCCCTTTAAATCCCATCCTCGGAATAATTCACATTTATTAAAATATTTAATTTAATTTAATTCAATTTCTATTTATTTTAATTCTTTTCTAATTTTAATTCTAGTTAATTAATTTGATTTTTATTATTTATTATAATGAACTTAATTTTAATTTACTATTTTTTAATCTAACTTAATTTTTTTTTATAATTGATTTATTAAATATTGGAAATATCCTTTTAGATCTTCCATTAAGCTAGTAAGACCTAAAAGAAACGTCCTTACCTCAAGATATCTAAAAGTACTACTCGAGCGCAGTCCTTTTAGAATTCCGTCGTCGGGATATTTGTAGTTGTATTATTTTATTCTATCTAAAATATATTAAAATTTTTTATGACTTTTAATTCCTAATTTGATTACTAATTCTTTTGTTTGTAATTAATTTTAATTAATTCTTATTTCAATTTTTTAATAAATTTGAGTTTTAAATATCGAAAATGACTTTTTAAATCTTTCATCAAGTTGGTAAGATTTAAAAAGGACCTCCTCACCTCAAGATCTCCGAGAATATTACTCAATCGCAATCCTCTCAGAGTTTCATCGTCGGAATAAATTATGTCTACCTTTAATATAAATCTTATCGATATTTATTATTTTATTTTTTAACTTTGTATTTTTATTTAGATTTATTTATTTTCATCTTTATAACCTAAATAATTTTTTTCTATAATTTCCGAAAGAGTCGTATTAAATTTTTAAAATCTTATTCTATATACAAAATTCATCTCCTAATCAGTCATGCAAACCAAGTCAGCATATCATAACACTATCATGCAAACAGATCACATCATTAAGTTAAAACGAATTATTATTAAATCATCATTATCTTACCAAGTCATTAAATCACATGCAAATTATTTAATTAATTGAATTTATTAACATGCTATAATATTTTAATAAGCAAATTAATCATCGAGTTATTAAATTAATTAACTAGTCATGCAAATTATTAAATTGACGTGGAAACCAGTTAATTGATTAACAAGCAAACAAAACCAAAATAAAAACAAACCTGGAAATCGGTCCAATCCATCTCTTCTTTAATTGGTCGAATGAAGTTGGCATGGCGGGGGGTGATACAGTAGATGTGTTGGGCAAGGGTATAAGCTGGTGCGATGAAGCTTCAGCAGCGAGAAGACTACGGTGGCTACGACGATGAGCAGAGAAGTGGCAGCGATGAAGAATGCACAGCCCCAGTTTGTTTCTTCTCTTTTCTTTATGCTTCAACGTTTCTTCCCTTGTCTTCTTTTCCTGGTATCACGTAGCCTTCTTTCCTTTAGCAATTGCAACCTACGATTTACCAAGAATGAACAAGAAACAGCAGGCACGAGCAGCAAGGACAACAACGAGCGACAGTGTTGAAGCAGCTTGTCTTGTCTTCTTTGTATTTTTTTAAAGCTTTCTTTGACTTTAGTTTTGAAACTTTCTTTCTCAACTCTCTGTTCTTGTTTTGTCTTCTTTCTAACCTTCACGGGTGCTTTTAAACTTTCTTCTTTTCTCCATGAAGCCAGTAGCAACAGCGGTAGGAAATCTGTAGCAGCTCCTCTCCAAGTTGTCAGTAGGTTTTGGTCTTGGCTTCAAACAGCAGTAAGTTTCGGCTTTTCAAGCTTTCTCCTCCTCGACTATCCTTTTTTTTTATTCTTGCCCGTGTACTCCTGTATGTCTTCTTTCATGCAAGATCAGCCCCTTTAAGCTGGGCTTCATGCATTTTTGGGAGCTATGGATATGCAAGTCAGCAAACAAGTGGTGGATTTGAGTTTGTTGCTGTCCACGTTTTTGCTTTCTTTTTCATGCAGACGGTAGCAAACACATTTACAATGAGAGGCCTCGCAACAGTGAAGAACCAAAGCAGGACAGCAAGATGATGATGGTGAATGGAAGCTTCGGTGACAAGCAGTGGTGCTTGGAGGATGCAGTGATGGTGCAGTTATGGTGTCAGGAGCAGAATGGTGATGATGATAGCAGCAGACGACAACTTTGGTTGAAGCAGAATGGTGCGGCAGGGAGCGATGCAGTGATGGTGCGGTTATGGTGTCAGGAGCAGAAAAGGCTAGTGGTTGGACTGGTGCAGCGAACTGGAAAAGAAAGCAAGGTCGCCACAGTAGGGCAAGGGGTTGGTGCGTGGGCCAAGACTGATGCAGGCACACAGCAGCAGCGAGACTGGGTTGAAGCGATGGAATGGCCGCCACAAAGCTTGAAGGAAGATGATGATCAATAGGAAAGGTGGCAGCTAGGTTCCCTAAGAACTGAGAGATCTCTTTTTTTCTTTTTTATTTTTTTTCTCCCTTTTCACTCTTCTCTTTTTCCCCGTGTAAGCTCCTCCCTCTCTTTATTTAAGAAAGAAAAATCATGATTTTAATGTGTTGACCATGTGATTAGGGAATTTTATTTTGTCATTTATTTTTATTTGACCCATCTTTTTATTCCTTTTTCATTGTATTTATTCTTGGTAATTGATTTTCAGCTTTTATTTCACTTTGATCATTTCCTTTTTTTGCATGATTGTTTTCCTTTTATTGACTTATTCATATTTGGTCTAAATTTCTCAAGTCAACTTTGGCTTTAATTTGCATGATGCATGGGCATTGAAGAATTTATATTTATTCATTATTATTTTTATATTTTTGATTCTTTTATTATTTTTTCATCATTTTTTTATTAAAATTTTTTAGACAAAATTCGGTTTTTACAATCATCAAATTTAGAGAAACACACCAAGTGCATCTAAGGCCCACAATTTCGAACTAACTAGACCCACAAAATTGGTGTCTACAGCTGCCCCTCTTTGCACATTACTAAGCATTAGGAATAGAACAAAGACTTTAGACACCAATTTTGCCTCTCTCTCTCTCTCTCTCTCCTCTTTTTTTCTATTCTAAAAGAAATCGATTCTCACCAAGAAAATGCTCTTCTAAATAGCTAGACCCTTAAAACTTTAAATTTTCTCCTTTTTGAAGTGCTCCTTCGACTAGGAAGGCCCTGGAACTTTAAAACTTTCTAAAATTTTCTCATTTCTAAAATGCTCCTTCGACTAGGAAGGCCTTGAAACTTTAAAATTTCTAATCTCTAAAATGCTCCTTCGACTAGGAAGGCTCTGAAACTTTAAAATTTTCTCATCTCTTAAATGCTCCTTCGACTAGCAAGGCTTTGAAACTTTAAAATTTTCCCACCTCTAAAATGCTCCTTCGACTAGGAAGGCCTTGAAACTTTAAATTTTCTCATCTCTTAAATGCTCCTTCGACTACCTGAAACTTTAAAATTTCTTCTCTAAAATGCTCCTTCGACTAGGAAGGCCCTGAAACTTTTAAATTTCTCATCTAAAAAATGCTCCTTCAACTAGGAAGGCCCTGAAACTTTAAAAATTTTCATCTCTAAAATGCTCCTTCGACTAGGAAGGCCCTAAAACTTTAAAATTTCTCATCTCTAAAATGCTCCTTCGACTAGGAAAGCCCTGAAACTTTAAAAATTTTTCATCTCTTAAAGTGCCCAATTATGCCCGAAGGTCTTATAGATTGTACCCGGAGGTTTTAGCGAATCATGCCTGGAGGTTTTAATGAATCATGCCTGCAGGTCTTACAGATTGTACCCAAAGGCTTTAATGAATCATGCTTGGAGGTCTTACAGATTGTACCCGGAGGTTTTAACGAATCATGCCCGGAGGTCTTACAGATTGTACCCGGAGGTTTTAATGAATCAAGCTCGAAGGTCTTACAGATTGTACCCGGAGGCTTTAATGAATCATGCCCGGAGGTCTTATAGATTGTACCCGGAGGTTTTGATCTTATCTCATCATTTCAATTCTATCTTCTAGATCATCTTATCATTCCAATTTCTTCTTCTTGTTATTTTCTATCTAAATATCACATTTTTCATCTCATCATATCTTTCAATCCCCTTTTCATTGTCCCATCATATCCATAGTTGTTTAATTTCATCTTTCTTTCCAAAATTTTAACATTTTTGTTTCAAAACTTCATACTTTTTTCATCACATCTTATTCCTTATCTTTCTCACATTTTTTGATTTTTTTTCTTTTTTTTTTCCATATAATCTTTCAGAACTTTTTATCCTATTGTCTTAACAAACAATTCATTTTTTTTGTGTGTCAAAATGCATATAATGAAATGTCATGCATGTCATGAATGTAATTCAAATGATAAACAATGCCTTACCAAATCACATCATCAATCTACCGTGTTCCTTTCTTCAACAATTTGTCATCCTTCAATCTTCTCTTTGCCTTATCATTCCATCTTTCAATGTCTCATCATTCTTCTTTCTTCAAATTTAGCAATCCTAAAATCATTTGCCCCATCATCATCGTTCATTCAATCTTCTTCTTGCCCTACAATTCTTCTTTCTTTAAAGTTAGCAATCATCACTCATTCAGTCTTCCCATTGCCCCATCATCATCATTCATTTAGTTTTCTTTTCGCCCCACAATTATTATCAAATTAAAATTCATCAATCATAACAACAACATCATCCCAAACTATTCACAAGAACACTTCACCACTTCTCATATCTTTAAGAAAATTCATGCTCTCATAACAACCAAAGATTGCCCAAAGAATAGTCTTAAAAACAGCATCACCACACTCGATTTCTTCAAAACAAGAACTTGCACCCATAAAATCACAAAACTCTCATTTTTCACTTTTTCAAGTTTCTTTTTGAAAATAGAAAATTGCCCCACATAATAATTTTCCAAGACAAAAACATTTGACATTTAAATCTCTTAAAAATTGGTGATTACTATTGAGAACAAATAGAAAAGTCACAATTTGGTCTAGCTGAATAAGTGTACTGATTTGGCGCATCAAGGATGTTCGGTTATCAAGAAAGGTTCTATTGATCTATGTCTCTTCATCTAGGCTCACAAATGAAACAAATTCCTTGAAAATCAAAATTCCTTTTGTAAAAGTAACTTTCACAGAACACAATCCATTTTAGCACTCTCTTAATTTGTTGATATGTGGACTTTAACAAATGTCAAGACTAGCTGTGATGGCTCAAATTTTTAGGCAAGGATTCAAATCTCAAATCAAATTTTCAAGGTGATGGTTTTTTAATTCCTCAAAAGGTCTTGACTAAAAGCGTCACTCCTCTGGTTTTTCATCTTTCTTGTTATTGCCTTAGCATAGTCACAAACGATGGCCTTGAGTTGTTTCAAATTTGCTCTAGACTGCCCTTTCATGGGTTTTCACCCTAGAGCTTCATTCTCTTTTTTCTTCTTTTTTTTATTGATTATTCTACTATGCATTTGAGAATTCAAATTTCATTCCAAACTAAATAACGATGATTGTTTCTCAAAGAAAAGCTTTTTAATACAAGCATCCCTATTTGATCAAAATGGACTTTTAGGCATGTACCGTAGGCCAAGGTTTAGGGTTTTCAAAGAATGGATAAATAGGCCCAAAGTAAGTGTTTTTCAAGGTTTATTGAACCAAGGATGATTTCTTCGATTGTGAACATCTGTCATTCCCACTCTTCGAAGCATTTTTCTTTTCTTTTCTAACCTTCTATTCTCGTTCATTTTCTTTTTTTTTCTTTTTTTTTTTTCACATCCACCTTTTTCATTTTTTTCAATTTCTTGTTTTTTTCATATTGATTTCCATCTTCACATATCCTTCTTCTCACATTTGCCCATTAACAAGGGCATCATTTTCTTTCATTTGACATAAGACCAATCACTAATACTTCTAAAACTCCTCTGATGTATTTGCCTCTCCAATGTGGAGGGTGATCCTTGGTCAAGGTTCATTTAGAAAGAAATCAATAAGCTCAAAAGGGGTAACAGAGGGATGATTTCATTTCAGTAATAGGAATATGAAAGATGGCCATTTGTCATATCAAATATTGACACTTCTATTGAAAACTAATCCTCAAGATGAAAATTTGGCTTTTTAAATCATTTGAATATCCCTCGTGCATGGTTTAACAATCAATTTTTTTCTTTTTTCCTTTTCTTTTTTTTACTTCTTTTTCTTCACTTTTTTTTTTCACAACTCATGCCCAGAATGTATCAACTCAACTTTATGAAGGCCTTATGCAATGATTTTCATTATCATGGTTTAAAATAGGATAAGGATATCAATCAAATTAAGAATGGCCATTAAAAGATGTTGAAGTTATCAAAAGCTCAACTCTTTCAATCATTTTGCCCCAAGGTGTAGCGAAGGATAATTTGAGTTAGAAAGTTCAAGTTACGAGAAAGAATTTTGGGTTGATGTGTTTGGGACTCTTAGCTTAGCCTTAACATCTATCAAATTTCCAAATACAAAGTCCTTAAGAGAATGCTTCATGAATTGGTGCTTCAAAACAATTCAAAAGTTTTACAAATTCATCAATCATTTCATTTCTCATTGCCTTAACGAAGATCATTGACTTCAAAAGTTTACTACGGTAAGCAAAAATGAATGAATTTCAAGCTTCTGTTTCTTTATGGATTCCAAGTTTTCACTGAATCAGAAAGTATACTGGAAATGTAATGACTAAGTCTATTCATTCTTAATAACAATCACCAATGTTTTCAAAATTATTTTTATTTCATCTACTTGGAAAGAAAAATATGAAAAGTTTTTCAAAACAACTTGATGCAAATTTCAAGAATCTTGAGAACATCTCACATCCACAAATTACACATAGGAAAACTTGGCTTATGGAGAAGCAAACTTCCATTGTTCAATAAGCTCTTGAGTCAAGGCACCACCCCTGATGAGTTCTTCAACCTTTTCCTTCAATTGCCTGCACTTTTCTGTTGAATGCCCAATTGCTCCCATGTAATATTCACATTTGCTATTTGGTTCATAACTTTTTGCTGCTGGGTTTGGAGTTGTTTTCAAAGGCATGGGCACCAGATACTGGTTCTTTATTAGCAAAGGCAATAGTTTAGAAATTGAAATTGGCAATCTCTCTACACCGTTTCTTGGCCTTCTTGGATTGTTTGGTAAGGTGGAGAGTGATTGCGGACAAAAGTTAGGTTGAAAACCATTTTGAGGAATTGACTGATAAGGATATGGACAAGGGTGGTGGGATTGTTGCATGAGGTATGGGTAATATGGGGTATAACTTTCATACTGCTTTTCATTAGCCACAGCTTGAACATCTTGACTCTCGTTGTTGAATGTTGCACCTCTCATTGTATTTGCCCATTCAATCTTCCCTCTTTTTATAGCATATTCAATTATCTCACCAGAGAGTACCATATCTGCAAAGTTTTTGGTGACATTACCAATCATTCTCTCATAGTATGGAGCCTTAAGTGTATTGACAAATAGAATTGTAGTCTCTTTCTCTGTGAGGGGAGGTTGAACTTGAGCGGCAATATCTCGCCATCTCTGAGCATATTCTCTAAAGTTTTCGGTAGCCCTCTTTTCCATATCTGTAAGAATAATTGACCGATGCCATATCCTTTACATGTTGATATTGAGCTATGAAGGCCCTTGCAAGATCCTTCCATGAATGGATGAGTCCCTTATCTAATTGGACATACCACCTTGCTGCGGACCCAATAAGGTTATCTTGAAAACAGTGGATTAGCAACTTTTCATTGTGAGTATGCCTTGCCATTTTTCGACAAAACATTGTAATATGGGCTAATGGGCATTTAGTTCCATCATATTTGTCAAAGTCAGGGATTTTGAATTTTACGGGTAGCACCAAATCAGGAACCAAACTCAATTTCTCCTTTCCATAAATAGTGCTCCTTTCAATGGCCCTCAGTCTCTCCTCTAACATATCACACATACGATGCATCCCCTCATGAGAACCTAGTTCAATCGCTTCCCTCCTAAGCTTCTCTTGCTTGATGGAATCCTCCATTTGGGACGCCACTCTAACATTAGCGTCTTCATCAACTCCCTTCCCTTTTGCCAAGCTTATCATCGTCTCCATCATCTTGGTCATTTGTTCCTTAGACTCTGCTTGGGCCCTGACAATCTCTTGTTGCACCTTTTCTATTCCATCAATTCGTGCTAATTGCTCATTCTCCATAATGTACTTAAAAATTATCCGACGACGGAGCCTCTTCAAGAAAGGCGATTGGTCCTACTTGAATACTCTTGAGGTGAGAAAAACTTTTAAGTTGTCCAACCAGCTTGATGGGAGGAGACTTAAAAGATTTTTCAATATTTAATCATATCGAAATTAAAGTAAAAGGCAAAATTACGATAACCTTAGATTATTTGGTACCATTTTAGGATGGGCGTTGTGAGGGTGCTAACCCTTCCTCACACGTAATCGTACTCCTGAATCCTAGGATTCTTTTAACGTAGACCAAGCCTTATCCTTAGTTGTCTTGAGGTGAGGAGAGTTCTTTTAAGTCTTGCTAGCTTGATGGAAGATTTAAAGGACATTTCCAAGATTTAATAAATTTAATTATATAAAATAAAAATTAAATTAGATTAAAAAGTAGTAAATTAAAATTAAGTTTATTATAATAAAGGAAAAAGACCAAATTAATAAATTAGAATTAAAATTAGAAAAGAATTAAAATAAATAAAAATTAAATTAAATTAAATATTTTAATAAATGTGAATTATTCCGAGGATGGAATTTAAAGGAAATTGCGCTTGAGGAGTATTCAAGTAGGACCAATCGCCTTTCTTGAAGAGGCTCCGTTGTCGGATAATTTAAGTACATTATGTAAACCCTATCTTGACTTCTATTCGAATTTCTATTTTATCTTATTTTATTCCATTATTATTATTTTTTTATATAAATTATTATTTCACATATTTTCCATATATTTAAATAAACATGAATTATTATTTCACATATTTTTCATATATTTAAATAAACATGAATTATTTTATATTGAAAATTCTCTTAAAGACCTTCCATCGAAACTTTCTCACCTTAGAAATTTTTAAAGAAACAACTCAAGCGCAATTTGCTTTAAATTCCATCCTCGGAATAATTTACATTTATTAAAATATTTAATTTAATTTAATTTCTATTTATTTTAATTCTTTTCTAATTTTAATTCTAATTTATTAATTTGGTCTTTATTCTTTATTATAATAAACTTAATTTTAATCTAATTTAATTTTTATTTTTTATAATTAAATTTATTAAATCTTGGAAATGTCCTTTAAATCTTTCATCAAGCTAGCAAGACTTAAAAGAACTCTCCTCACCTCAAGGCATTTAAATCTTGGGTCTTGACCAGAGAGCGGTACAGAGGCAAGGCGTGGCTAGACCACGATGATGGTGATTGGCGAAGATGATGCAGCAAACAGAAATGGGGAAATCACGATGCGAGCAAGGCAAAGCTTGACGATGATAAAGACAGTGGCGGTGACACAGCAAACCAAGAATAGTGCCAAGGTTGGCTCGCTGCAGCAGGTGGTGAGAATATGATGAACAGTGTTCAACAAAGTCCTTTCTTCTCTTGCTCGATTTTACCTGCTCTTTTCCTGTGTGCTCTTTTTTTTTGAATCTCAATTTCCAGTCTCTCCACAGAGGCACGGCGTGGCTAGACTACAATGATGGTGATTGGCGAAGACGATGCAGCAAACAGAAAAGGGGAAATCACGATGCGAGCAAGGCAAAGCTTGACGATGATTAAGATAGTGGCAGTGACGCAGCAAACCAAGAATGGTGCCAAGGTTGGCTCGCTGCAGCTGGTGGTGAGAATATGATGAACAGTGTTCAACAAAGTCCTTTCTTCTCTTGCTCGATTTTACCTGCTCTTTTCCTCTGTGCTCTTTTTTTTTTGAATCTTAATTTCCAGTCTCTCCCTCTCTTTCCTGTCTCCCTCCCTTTTTCTTTTTCCTCCTTTCTCTTTTTTAACTTTTTTTTTCTACCCTCCGTCCTCCCCATAACCTAGAATCCTTTAATTAGTCTTTATTTTCCTTGATTCTTTCCTGGTAATTAATCCCATAATCTCAATGTTGACATATTTTCTTTTAAAGCTTTCCATAAACAAATTCTAATTTGACTCTTTTAATTAATTCTAGATTTGTCCAAAGTTTCTAAAACCAAAAGATTTGATTTTTATTCCACAATTTGCAATACAAGTTTGACTTTCCCCCTTTTTGTTTTCCTTTATTTTTTTTAATTTTAATTTTTTATTTTTCCTTAGTAAATGTAAAATATATTAAAAATTAAATTTAAATATAAAAATTGGTCTTTTAATCATCGGGCCTAAAATCCAAATCTAATCTTAAGTCCAAAATCATAGTTTCATATCCAAAAGTCTAATTAAACTCTAAAAGAGCATTAAACTCATATTAAAATTTATTTAGTTTCAAACTTTGATAAAAAATATCTCGACAAGCCCAATAATATTCGAGACCCGGATAAAATAGGGTGTCTACAGTTGCCCCTCTTTGTGCATTTGCTGTGAAATAGTAATTGCGCAAAGACATAGACAATCCATTTTGTCCGCATTCAACAGTTTTGTCATTTTTCATTTCTTTCTCTTCTCTTTTTTTTTTTTGATAATTGCTCATTCTAAAAGCAATTAGTTCTCACCGTAGAAATGCTCTTTTGACAAGGAAGACCCTGAAACTTAAAAATTTCTGATCTTTAAAATGCTCCTTCAACTAGAAAGGCCTTAAAACTTTTAAATTTCATCTCTAAAATGCTCCTTCAACTAAGAAGGCCCTGAAACTTTAAAATTTCCCATATCTTAAATGCTCTTTCGACTAGGAAGGCCCTAAAACTTTAAAATTTTCTTATCTTAAAATGCTCCTTCGACTAGGAAGGCCCTGAAACTTTAAAATTTTCATCTCTAAAATGCTCCTTCGACTAGGAAGGCCTTGAAACTTTAAAATTTTCTCATCTTAAAATGCTCTTTCGACTAGGAAGGCCCTAAAACTTTAAAAAGTTTCTCATCTCTAAAATGCTCCTTCGACTAGGAAGGCCCTGAAACTTAAAAAAAAAATTCTCATCTTAAAATGCTCCTTCAACTAGGAAGGCCTTGAAACTTAAAAAAAAATTCTCATCTTAAAATGCTCTTTCAACTAGGAAGGCCTTGAAACTTTAAATTTTCTTATCTTAAAAGGCGCCCAATTGTGACCGGAGATCTTATAGATTTTACGTGGAGGTTTTAATGAATCATGCCCGGAAGTCTTACAGATTGTACCCAGAGGTTTTAATGAATCATGCCCGGAGGTCTTACAGATTGTACCCAAAGGTTCTAATGAATCATGCCCGGAGGTCTTATAGATTGTACCTAGAGGTTTTAATTAATCATGACTGGAGGTCTTATAGATTGTACCCGGAGGTTTTAATGAATCATGCTCGGAGGTCTTACAGATTGTACCCGAAGGTTTTAATGAATCATGCCTGGAGGTCTTGCAGATTGTACCCGGAGGTTCTAATGAATCATGCCTCTTACAGATTGTACCCGGAGGTTTTAATGAATCATGCCTGGAGGTCTTACATATTGTACTCAGAGGTTCTAATGAATCATGCCCGGAGGTCTTATAGATTGTACTTAGAGGCCTTGATCTTATCTCATCATTTCAATTCTATCTTCTAGGTCATCTTATCATTTCAGTTTCTTCTTCTTGTTATTTTCTATCTAAATATCACATTTTTTTTCATCTCATCACATCTTTCAATCTCTTTTTCATTGTCCCATCATATCCATACCTTTTTAATTTCCTCTTTCTTTCCAAAATTTTAACATTTTTGTTTTAAAACTTCATACTTTTTTTCATCACATCTTATTCCTTATCTTTCTCACATTTGCTGATTTTTTTTCTTTTTTTTTTCATATAATCTTTCAGAACTTTTTATCCTATTGTCTTAACAAACAGTTCAATTTTTTTGTGTGTCAAAATGCACATAATGAAATGTCATGCATGTCATGAATGCAATGCAAATGATAAACAATGCCTTACCAAATCACATCATCAATCTACCATGTTCCTTTCTTCAACAATTTGTCATCCTTCAATCTTCTCTTTGCCTTATCATTCCATCTTTCAATGTCTCATCATTCTTCTTTCCTCAAATTTAGCAATCCTAAAATCATTTGCCTCATCATCATCGTTCATTCAATCTTCTTCTTACCCCACAATTCTTCTTTCTTTAAATTTAGCAATCCTAAAATCATTTGCCCTATCATCATCGTTCATTTACTCTTTTTCTTACCCCACAATTCTTCTTTGTTTAAATTTAGTGATCATCACTCATTCAGTATTCCCATTGCCCCATCATCATCATTCATTTAGTTTTCTTCTCACCCCGCAATTCTTATCAACTTAAAATTCATCAATCCAAATCACAACAACAAAATCATCTCAAACTATTCACAAGAACACTTCATCACTTCCTATATCTTCAAGAAAATTCACGCTTTCATAACAACAGAAAATTGCCCCAAGAATAGTCTTAAAAACACCATCACTACACTTGATTTCTTTAAAACAAGAACTTGCCCACATAAAATTACAAAACTCTCATTTTTCACTTCTTCAAGTTTCTTTTTGAAGACAGAAAATTGCCCCACATAATAATTTTCCAAGATAAAAACATTTGGCATTTAAATCTCTTAAAAATTGGTGATTACTATTGAGAACGAATAGAATGAGTCACAACTTGGTCTAGCTGAAGAAATGTACTGATCAAGGATGTTTGGTTATCAAGAAAGGTTCTATTGATCAATGTCTCTTCATCCAGGCTCACAAATGAAACAAATTCCTTGAAAATCAAAAACTCCTTTTGTAAAAGTAACTTTCGCAGAACACAATCCATTTTTGCACTCTCTTAATTTGTTGATATGTGGACTTTAACAAATGTCAAGACTGGCTGTGATGGCTCAAATTTCTAGGCAAGGATTCAAATCTCAAATCAAATTTTCAAGGTATTGATTTTTGAATTTCTCAAAAGGTCTTAACTGAAAGCGTCACTTCTCTGTTTTTCTTCTTTCTTGTTATTGCCTTAGCATAGTCACAAATAATGGCCTTGAGTTATTTCAAATTTGCTCTAGACTGCCATTTCATGGGTTTTCACTCTAGAGCTTCATTCTCTTTTTTCTTTTTTTTTTCTTTTTCTTTTATTGATTATTCTACCATGCATTTGAGAATTCAAATTTCATTCCAAACTAAATAATGATGATGGTTTCTCAAAGAAAAACTTTTCAATACAAGCATCCCTATTTGATCAAAATGGACTTTTAGGTATGTACCGTAGGCCAAGGTTTAGGGTTTTCAAAGAATGGATAAATAGGCCAAAAATAAGTGTTTTCAAGGTTTATCGAACCAAGGATCATTTCTTCGATTGTGAACATCTGTCATTCCCATTCTTCGAAGCATTTTTCTTTTCTTTTCTTTTCTTTTCTAACCTTTTATTCTCATTCATTTCTTTTTTTTTCTCTTTTTTTTTCCACATCTATTTTTTCCATTTTTTTCAATTTCTTGTTTTTTCATATTGATTTCCATCTTCACATATCCTTCTTCTCACATTTTCCCCTTAACAAGGGCATCATTTTCTTGCATTTGACATAAGACCAATCACTAATGTTTCTAAAACTACTCTTATGTATTTGCCTCTCCAATGTGGAGGGTGATCCTTGGTCAAGGTTCATTTAGAAAGAAATCAATAAGCTCAAAAGGGGTAACAAAGGGATGATTTCATTTCAGTAATAGGAATATGAAAGATGGCCATTTGTCATATCAAATATTGACACTTCTATTGAAAACCAATCCTCAAGATGAAAATTTGGCTTTTGAAATCATTTGAATATCCCTCGTGCATGGTTTCACAATCAATTTTTTCTTCTTTTTTTTTTTTCCCTTCACTTTTTTTTTCACAGCTCATGCCCAGAATGTATCAACTCAACTTTATGAAGGCCATATGCAACAATTTTCATTATCATGGTTTAAAATAGGAAAAGGATATCAATCAAATTAAGAATGGCCATTAAAAGAAGATGGGCTTATCAAAAGCCTGGCTCTTTCAATCATTTTGCTCTAAGATATAGCAAAGGATGGTTTAAGTTAGAAAGTTGAAGTTATGAGAAAGAATTTTGGGTTGATGTGTTTGGGATTCTTAGCTTGGCCTTAACAGTTATCAAATTTTCAAATACAAAGTCCTTAAAAGAATGCTTCATGAATTGGTCCTTCAAAACAATTCCAAAAAGTTTTGCAAATTCATCAATCATTTCATTGCTCATTGCCTTAACGAAGATCATTGACTTCAAAAGTTTACCATGGTAAGCAAAAATGAATGAATTTCAAGCTTGTGTTTCTTTATGGATTCCAAGTTTTCAATGAATCGGAAAGTATACTGGAAATGTAATGGCTAGGTCTATTCATTCTCAATAAAAATCACCAATGTTTTCAAAATTATTTTATTTCATCTACTTGGAAAGAAAAATACGGAAAGCTTTCAAAACAACTTGATGAAAATTTCAAGAATCCTAAGAACATTTCACATCCATAAATTACATATAGGAAACTTGGCCTATGGAGAAGCAGACTTCCATTGTTCAATAAACTCTTGTTTGCAAACAAGTATCGTATGAATGATTGGCAATTTTGATGGCTAAGCTATCTTCTCACCTTTATTACCATAGTCTAAGTCAAGATGCCATGATACGCACATACAAACCTATGCATGAGATGCATGCTCAATTTATGTAGGACAAAAAATGTCTAGATGTAAAGGTGCAATGTTGAAATTGACATGTCATGCATTGTAAAATCAAATAGATGCACATTGTAATGAACCATTTTGTCTCCTAATTTATTTTTTTTTATTTTTTGAAAAGGAATATTCCTTTGTGTGTCCTAGCTATAGGTTATTTCTACATATTAAGTTGGCAAGTCTTTGTCTAAAGTTGGGCCTCTTAAGTCTCATTACATGCTGGGCTTTGGATAATTCAACCTTCTAAAAGTTCCCAAATTGCTCCTCACTGTCGTCCACATGGACTAGTAAGGCACCCTAATCCTCACCCATTATAGGCTTCGAACGGAAAGGGTTCAACCTGAGTGGGAGTATTTTACTGGCCTATGTGGAGGATACCACCTCACGAAGGCAAAGCTACTTTACTTCCTCCTAAAAAGGTAAGCCCAGGTCGAGGGCTAATGTATGCACATGCAAGTGAAGTGTGTGTATTTAAATGTCTTATGAAATTTAAAGCTTTTAGGCAAGATTTTGATAACCTTAGACTTCCTAATGGCCTGACTCTCTAAGTATCCCCACTTGAGTCTTCAAACTGTCATAACGTATTAAGTTTCGGGAAACCTAATAGCTAGACACAAAACTATGGAGTTGCCACTGACCATTCTAACCTAGGTGTGATTGGTCACCTATTCAAACTAAGGATAAAGCTTGGTCTATGTTAAAAGTTCTAAGTTCGGGAGTACAGTTACGTGTGAGGAAGGATTAGCACCCTCACAACGCCCATCCTAAAATGGTACCAAATAATCTAAGGTTATCCTAATTTTGCCTTTTTACTTTAATTTCGATATAATTAAATATTGAAAAATCTTTTAAGTCTCCTCCATCAAGTTGGTTGGATAACCTAAAAGTTTTTCTCACCTCAAGAGTATTCAAGAAGGACCAATCGCCTTTCTTGAAAAGGCTCCGTCGTCGGATTGTTTAAATATTTTATGCAAGCCCTATTTTGACTACTATCCAATTTCTATTTATTATTTTATCTTATTTTATTCTATTTTTATTGTTTTCTTATATAATTATTATTTCATATATTTTTTATATCTTTAAATAAACATGAATTATTTGATATTGAAGATTTTCTTAAAGACCTTCCATCAAGCTGGTAAGACCTTAAAGAAACTTTCTCACCTTAGGAATTTTTAAAGAAACTACTCAAGCGCAATTCCCTTTAAATTCCATCCTCGGAATAATTCACATTTATTAAAATATTTAATTTAGTTTAATTTCTATTTATTTTAATTCTTTGGAATAATTCACATTTATTAAAATATTTAATTTAATTTAATTTCTATTTATTTTAATTCTTTGGAATAATTCTAATTTTAATTTATTAATTTGATTTTTATTCTTTATTATAATGAACTTAATTTTAATTTACTATTTTTTAATCTAATTTAATTTTATTTTTATTTTTATAATTTAATTTATTAAATTTTGGAAATGTCCTTTAAATCTTCCATCAAGCTAGCAAGACTTAAAAGAATCTCCTCACCTCAAGACATCTAAAACTATTGCTCAAGCGCAGTCCCTTTAGAATTCCGTCATCGGAATATTTGTAGTTGTATTATTTTATTCTATTAATTTTTATAATTCTTTATTTCTAATTTGATTATTTATTCTTTTAATTGCAATTAATTTCAACTGATTCTTATTTCAATTTTTAATAATAAATTTGAATTTTAAATATTGAAAATATCTTTTTAAATCTTCCATCAAGCTAATAAGACTTAAAAAGAACCTTCTCACCTAGACAATTTTAAGATGTCTCAATTGACTTTCTCAAAACATCATCATCGGTATAATTTTTACTTAAATTAAAGCTTTATTATTATAATTTAATTCATGACACAAATTTTAATTTTATAAATTGATTTGATAATAAATTCATTATAAGTTTTATTCGATACATTTTTTATATTCCTAATGATTAAGACCCATTTTTAAAAAAAAAACTACAAATAAATAAATTAATGAGGCATGCTACATATAGTACAATCAAAACCAACAATTGAATAACCAAGATGAATAGCCAAATCAATGCAAGATAGACGTAAACAACTAAAATGCTAAAACAAATCCATAAAGTGCTGCTTATTATAAATTTACTTTGAGAGAATGTAAGGTACACGTGCAAAGACATGATTCCTTAGTCAATTAGTCAATAAAGATATATTAAACATAAGCATAAAGGCAAGGAATGGGGGTACCTGCGGTTTTGCTCCAATCTTCTTGTTTGTTTTCTTTGTTTAACCCGTGCCTACCTTGGTTCTCTTCTATTCACCCACTGACGCCGTTGTACATGTAGCAGGCGTGAGGCGAGACGAGAAGGATGAAGCGGTTGTTTTTAATGCACAACACAGGAAGCAAACGATCGATGTAGAGGCAGCCTTGGAATGTAGAGACAGCAGGTAAGGATGATGCGGCAGCCTCTTGTCCTTTTCTTTTTCCAAATTGGTTCCCTTTCCTTTTGGTTGTTTGGCTTTCTTTTTAGTTTATCCTCCCCTTTTTCTTTGTTTCACGTGTATACCTTCAACAAATCACAGCAACAGTAGGCGGCAAGCAGAGATCGTAGCGTCGATGCAGGTACTGATGGAGGGACGACTCAGCAAGAAGCAACAAGCAGCCAAAGGTGTTGCGTGAACTATGGTGCGGTGCGCAGGAGACTTGGGTCTTCACCATAGATCGGTACAATAGGCGAGGCGCGGCTGGACTATGATGATGGTGATTGGCGAAGATGATGCGGCAAACAACAAGGGAGAAATCACGATGCGAGCAAGGCAAAGCTTGAGGACGATGAAGACAGTGGCGATGGCACAGCAAACCTAGAATGGTGGCAAGGTTGGCTTGATGCAGCGAGCGGTGAGAAGATGATGAACAGTGTTCAACAAAGTCCTTTCTACTCTTCCTCGATTTTACCTATTCTTTTCTTGTGTGTTTTTTTTTTTCAATTTCCAGTCTCTCCTTCCCTTTTCATATCTCCGTCCCCGTTCTCCCCCTTTTTCTTTTTTCCTCCCTTCTTTTTTAACTTCTTTTTTTTCTACCCTCCGTCCTCCCCATGACCTAGAATCCTTTAATTAGTCTTTATTTTCCTTGATTCTTTCCTGGTAATTAATCCCATAATCTCAATGTTGACATATTTTCTTTTAAAGCTTTCCATAAACAAATTCTAATTTGACTCTTTTAATTAATTCTAGATTTGTCCAAAGTTTCTAAAACCAAAGATTTGATTTTTATTCCACAATTTGCAATACAAGTTTGATTTTCCCCTTTTTGTTTTCCTTTATTTTTTTTTTAATTTTAATTTTTTATTTTTCCTTAGTAAATGTAAAATATATTAAAAATTAAATTTAAATATAAAAATTGGTCTTTTAATCTTCGGACCTAAAGTTCAAATCTAATCTTAAGTCCAAAATCATAGTTTTATATCCAAAAGTCTAATTAAACTCTAAAAGAGCATTAAACTCATATTAAAATTTATTTAGTTTCAAACTTTGATTAAAAATATCTCGATAAGCCCAATAATATTCAAGACCGGACAAAATGGGGTGTCTACACTCCGTATCTTACCCGCAAGCTAATAGGCAGGCCAAGGTTAGTAACCGAACTATACTCGATGGTTTGAAAACCAGACTGGACAATGCAAAGGGAGAATGAGTAGATGAGCTCCCAAGTGTCCTATGGGCATATAGAACGACAAGCAGGGTGTCAACAGGAGAGACGCCGTTTAATTTGGTATATGGGACTGAAGCCCTTATCCCGGTTGAAGAATGTAACTCCCAGGGACTTAGGGAGAATCTTGATCTAATAGATGAACTGAGGGACACAGTGAAAGTGAAATTGGCCGCTTACCAACAACGAATAGCTTCTTATTACAATGCACGGGTTAAAAACAAAAAAATGCAGGAAGGAGACCTGGTACTGAGAAAGTCAGCCATCACAAATGTTCATAAAGAGGATGGTAAACTCCAGGCCAATAGGGAAGGGCCTTACAGAATCAAAAGGATTATCGAACCCAACACATGCACTTTAGAAACCTTGCAAAGGGAGAAGATCTCGAAGACTTGGGACGCCAATCATCTTAAACTATATTGGCAGTGAAGCATTGTACTCTTTTATTATTATTGTCTTTATTTTTCCATCTATTACTACATTATTTTGCAGATACCATTGCCCTGTTATCATTTGATTTATGAATAAAGCCAGCTATTCACATTTTATATTTTCTAATGCAATATGTTAGATGAATTATGTGTTGCAGGAATAGAAATAACTGAGGTGAAAGCTGGCAAAACATAAGTCCCTAAGCACAAAAGGGTGCGAGACGGGCAAAACATAAGTCCCGAAGCACAAAAGGGTGTGAGACGGGCAAACATAAGTCCCTAAGCACAAAAGGGTGCGAGACGAGCAACATAAGTTCCTAAGCACAAAAGGGTGTGAGACGGGCAAAACATAAGTCCCTAAGCACAATAGGGTGCGAGACGGGCAAACACAAGTCCTTAAGCACAAAAGGGCGCGAGACGGGCAAATACAAGTCCTTAAACGAAGAAAGCGCGAGATAGGCACAATGCTCAAGCGAAAAGTTCTTCTTCGAGCAAGAAAAGTAACATTGTCTCAAAAAAGAACTTGGGGAGCAGAGTACCATATAAAAGATAGAAGGTAAGTTTATATTACAACTTTTTGAAAGCACATAATTGCTTTATCGATAAAATACTATTACAGTACTTTGACATACTCATATTGTCATGACTACAACATGTTGGAATTCGAATGGACATGTAAAATTTGAATAAACATGACTGCATACATTTTATCACAAGCATACAAAGAGAAGAACAAAACACAAAAGAAATTGCACTTTTCATTAAGAACGAATTTGTACATCGTTTAGAGGAATTAACAAATAGAATGAAATGAAAAGACAAAATGAAAATAAAAGTATCCTAGTCTATGGTGAGAACCAAATCAGTTGGTTGAGAAGATGCAACATCGACATTAGGATCTTGGGGAGCTGGAGGAGCAATTTCAGAAGCGGGAGCATCGTTTGAGGGCCCAGCCACAGCTGCAGAGTCTGGCATGAGATCGATGGCAATAGAATCGGAGAATTGGAGCTCATCACTATCTAACCCTTGCAGTGCCTCGATAGGCTCAGGTTGATCATCTGCCTCGATATGTTTAGGCTCATTACGCACCTCAACAGGCCTAAGTTGGTCACGAACCTCAGTAGCCCCAGGTTGATTAAGTGGCTGTCGAGGAGGCCACGAACCTTCGAGGTTATCTAGGTCATCTATGGCCCCCTCTTCTATATAATCATCCGGACCTAGTGAGTCGAGCTTATACTTAGTCCAAGAGGGAGCATCGTGGTACTGGGCCTCCTCAGTGAAAATCAGCTTAGGAAAAGTCTCGTTAGGCCTTTGCTTCTCCAACCAAGAGCGAGCCAAGTAGAAACCATAATTGACAAATCCCGCCCCGAAGTCTTGCTTCTTGTCATAACAGTGCTAAGACAGGCGGTATTCGTGGACGGCCTTAGCTCGGACCTCTCTTTGCCGTTCTAACACATTCTGTAGCTCATCGATGGCCTTATCCCGCTGCCTTCTCATGGCTTCCCGATAGTTGGTTGCTTATTGTAAGCTTCCTGATATCCCTTAAGGGAGGCCAGCTTCGCCTTTTCTTCTTTCAGCTTTTGATCAAGATCTGTGTTCTGCTTCATCAATTGCTCGACTTTACTGGTGTATGGGCGAAGCTGGACAACATCATTATGAAGCTCCATGTTTTTCTCTCGGAGCTCACTCAGCCTACACCCTAAAAGCCCTGTGCCGCGCATTAACGGCCACCGCTTATTGAGCTGCCTAACAAAACAAAAAGAAAATAACTCAAAAACCTAACAAAAGAAGTTAATAAGAGCATATCATTATCGAAGAAAGGCGGCACTCTCACTTTTATTGTGAGGAAATCAGTGTTATTTTTAGCCTCCGAAAGGTTCGTGAAAAGTTCTTTCTTGTCACGAAGAAGGATGGTGCACCAAGCTAGGCGAGAAGCTACCCCAGGCTCCTCAATGCTATCATTATCGTTGACACCGGTGTAGGTCTGAAAGTCTTCCCCATTGACAACGATCCGCCCGTTTACCGGATACCACCTAAGGGTTGGATTAGTCATCTTTGGTAGAATTGGCCTCGCAGGTATTGCATCCTCGATATACAGCCGCTTTCGATTTTTGTAGCAAGGCCTGCAAAGAGCTCGCCTATCTCCACTAGCATCAGGGCGGCCCTCTTGGGGAGCAGACTCGCTCCTTTGCAATTTTGAGCCCTCGTGATCGCCCAAGTTATGATCGCGAATCAGATACCTCCTCCGTTTGTTTCTTCCAGCCTCTTGTGAAGGACAACTGGGCTCACCAACAACCGGAGGAGGTGGAGTAGGGGCGCGAGGATGTCCAGAACCAGAGGCCTTAACCCAAGGCTGTTGTTGAGAAGGAGCTTCTCTGGTAAACACATTGGTCTCCCTCCTAGGCATGGCTACTTGAAAATTCATATCTGCATAACACAAGGAGAAGGAGTTAGTAAATCAAATCCAAAAATATTGCACACACGCATGCAAAATTAAAGAAAATTGAAAACCTATAATATCACCAAAGTCTTCTAAGCTAGCGAAGTTCGCATCTGATGGAAAATCATAGAAAGGACTCCCAAAGGCGTCGCCTTGATTCCATTCAAGATCCTCCTCGAATGGATCACCAGCACCCGCGGCCTCAAGTCTCTCATCCCCTGAATCAGGAGAAGATTCATCTACAAGATGACCTAAGGGGTTAGATGTTTCGGCTACGAGAACTGCTGGTGACTGCTAGAACTAGCATCGAGAACACGCGAGGTTGTAGGAAGGTCTGATGGAACAGTGGAAGTCCCAGGGATCATACTACTAACTCCCCAATCGGCTGCTGCAATATTCTCAGGGGACAAAAGAGGGAACAAATTTCGTTCCTTGGTGGAACAGATAAGCTAAATGGGCTTACCAAAATGGTCCTTTAAAGAATCTAGGCTGAATCTTTCCGAACACTTCGAGTGGTCGCTAGTATCATGGTTCCATCTAGTGCGTATTCTTAAATCACTAGGGATCTCAACAACAACCCACTCGCTCTCAAAATTGCTCAGTTTATTAGGAAGGTTCGAAAAGATTTTATTGTGAAACTCATCAACTTTCAACCTCTGAAGGGAAATTGTAACTAGCTCTTTTAGCCCGCGAACTCTGAAAAAGGCACTTAGAAGAGGGACGATAGGAACAATGCCTAAGCTATGGCATACTACCGAAAACCCTACTAATTGAGCCCAAGCATGAGGATGGAGTTGACAAGGAACTATATCTTTGTACCTAAGGAACGCTGGACCATATTCTGGTAACGAAAAATGAAAACCGAAGACTAAGGACGCTTTATGTACAGCTACGCCGCTTCTAACTAGGTCGGGTGTAACTTCCCCATCGGTTGGAAGTCTATAAAGATAACCAGAAGGAAAGGGAAAACGAGTATTGATCTCTTTTAAATCAGCATTCGTCAGTGTGCATTCAATACTGCCCCTTCTCAGAGTTTTACCTGGGTGTTGCGAAGACATGGTTGAGATATGGAAGAAGACAAGAAACAGGGCTAGAGACCTACTGAGCGAATGACCTATAAGGCGAGAGCCTACTGGGCGAATGACCTACTGGCGAGAGATCGAGAGACCTACTATGGTCGAGAGACCTATGACGCAAGAGACCTAAGGCTAGACACCTGCGAGAGACTCAAAAACAAAGTGCAAGAGTTGGTATATTGAAGCGAAAGGTGCACACTTACTGTGATAGTGATAGGCGAAAGACTTCTATGAGAGGGTGAAAGACTGTTTTGGCGACAAACCGTTTCAACAAGAGAGCCAAAGTAGCATGCAGCAGAGTGTTTTCTCAGAGGTTTTCACACTCAGTTTCGTCGAACTTCAACTATTTATATAGCCGCGACAGCGAATGCCAAACGTCGTGCCTGACAACGCCTCCCGCAGAACTAAGCTTTTTTACCTGCAAAAAAATCAGAAAAACCACAAAAAATCAGGAAAAGACTACAATGTCCTATACTCAAGTATTTATACTCTCTTGATTGGAAAAATCCAACAAGAGAGTGGGAAGCAATTGATATGGCAAAGCCTATTCACACAGGGCTAAGGCCCAAATGCCAGAGAGTCCTCCACGTGACAAGAGCTCATTGGACCATATGGCGATTAGCAAGAGATAGCACGAGGCAGCATGAGGGCCTATCGCCTGCGGCAGGGACTCTGTCGCCAGTGACTAAGGCTCAATGGTCTATCGACCGAATCCTGCCGCTGTACACATGGCACGTGTTTAACCTCCCTCATGGTGCAACAAACGTCTACTGCTCTTATGTGTCACATCCATTCTACAGTCTCCCATCGGCGACAACCTCTTGCTAGTTGAAGGAATTTGTGTTATACTTGGAAACAAACTCCAACCAAAAAGACGTGATCGCCCCCAGTTAATTACCCTAGAATATTCGCATATAAATAGGCCTCAGGTACAATTTTATTCCCTAATTTTTGACTACTGGCTTTTATGCTTCCCAATATTCAAGAACCATCTTGCTGACTTAAGCATCGGAGTGCCTACGCAGGGAACCACCCCCTGCGCTCCTCTAACTTTTCTTATTTTGACAGAAACTGGAGACACGTGGAGGAAGAAGATGAATATCGACGTCAGCATGCATTTATTGTTGTTTTGAGCAACAACACAAACAAAAGTTGAAGTTTAAAGAGTAAAAAGTGAAGTAGAATTAGAAATTCTTCTTCATCTCAAATTAAAATTCCCCTAATTTGACAAACAAACCCTAGCCTTTCCTCTTATCATCCTCAGCGTCAAACCATATTCTCTTCTTCTTGCCATTGATCATCTCAGTTCTCACTTTCCTTATTTTCTTAATTTTTGTTTCTTGTTCTTTTCTCACCTCGTCTCTTCTTTTAATTTGTGTTAGTTTCATTTATCTCTACTTCATCGTTTCCAAATATCAAGTTATATTTTTGATGATAAAATTTTTAAAATATTCTTCGATTTTCTCTTTGTTTTGTAATTGTTTGATGATTGCTTGAGTTGTTGATTTTTATGCATTGTTTTCGTTATTAAATTTGATGCTTTTTCTTTTAAGATCTACTTCAATTCAAATTGTAAGGATTTGAAATCAAAAAGTCTGGGGAAAGGATAGTGAGCTGAGCTTTGTGATCAATGCGTGTGAGTTTTACTTTTTTTTTTTTGAATTTTCTATTGATTTGTTTTTAGTCGTTTCTTTTTTTTTTTCATATTTTTTTTGTTTTAATTTAACCTAAGGTAGAGTTTCTCCTCTTTTATAGTTTGTTGGCTAATCAAAGCTTTGCTTATGAACTTGGTATTTAAAGGCTCTTGGACTGATTGACAACTTTGTTTATTTTGACAATGTGTTTGTCTTTTTAATTTACCAGCAAAATGGTAAATGCAGTCATTTACTTCTATAAAGTTTGGTATCTCCAATTTTCCTTCTAAGTTTGCGTTTTTCAAGCAAATGGGTGATTTGTTGTATAAATTCAATCTATATTATCCTTGTGCTTTTATTTAAGTTCTTGAAGTCGTATCTTGTAAAAATCTTCTTTCTTAGGTGTCTCTGCTAGCTAAAAACTTAGAAAAATGGGAAAAGATTATCAAGCGGCACTTATTCAAATCAAGGTCATTTTAGTAGTTCCTAGTTTTAGATTTCTTAGTCAATATGTCTCTTGATTGCATGATTCATTAAAACTTGGCATTTTTCTTTCTATGCAGGGAGCCAGGCATGCTTTTTCTGTTGATGGGGATTTAAGGTCATGTTTGGTGCATATGATGATGGATAGGATAGGATGATAATTATCCTATCTTATGTTTGGTGCACACATTAAGGGGAGGATTGGATTGCAAGGAGGATTAGTCATCCTCCTAGTATATGATAACTTAATCCTCTCCAAAATGTGAGGATTATTTCTAATCCCATAAGATTATAAATAAATACTTATATTTTATTATTTTATCCTTAACATTTATATTTAAAAATTAACTTAAACATTTAATAAAAATAGTAAGGATATTTAATTAATTAATATAATTTTTTCCTTCTTTTTCATTTTTCCTTCTTTTTCTTTCTTTTATTTTCTTGTTTTTGACTAAAGAAAAACTATAATTTTGATAAAATAATATTTTCTTGTACACATTTTTTTAAAGTATTTTTTAGAAAATAAATTTTCAAACATAAAAATTATTACAAAATATATTTTTAACTAGTTTTTTCTTACATTTAAATTTTTATTTTTTCTTTCTTAATTTTTTTCTTTTTGCCTTAAAAAATGAAAGAAAAATGACTATTAACCATAAATTATTAGAAATTATATATTTTTTAATTCATCAAAATGGAATTATTAAATTTAACTTGTATTTTTCTTTTTGTTTTTGTTTTCTATATTTCCTTATAATTGACAAAAAAAAAAGAAAGAAGATAAATAAACCATAAAAATAAAGAAAAATATTTAAGAATAGTCTTTTGGAAAATTTAATGTAATTAAAAAATAAACTTATTTCCAAGAAAAACTCAATTTTCTAAAAATAAATATCTTTAATTTACAATAAAAAATTATTTTCAATTTAAATCATATAAAAGAAATAAAAAAAAGGAAAAAAAGAAAAGATTAAAAAAATACAAAAAATGCTTTTTATAAAAATTCATTTCTTAACAAAATAATTTTTTTAAAACAGTAATATAAATTTTTTAGAAGTAATTTTTTATTAAAAAATCAGCTAATAAATTAGACTATTAATTATAGTATTATAATTAATATTTAAATTTTTAATATTTCATTTATATTTATAACAAAAAAAATTATAAATTTAAATTATGTTACTTTAAAAAATAGTATTTAAAAAAATCATTTTATATTATTTTTAATTTTACACATAACAAATACTGTGAAAGACATAAAAAATCATCCTATCCTTTTCTTAATCCTTGTACACACCAAACATAAGATAGGATGATATAATCTAATCTTATCCTATCCATAATCTTATATTATCTTATCCTATTCTCATCCTATGCACCAAACATAACCTAAAATTGTTCAATGAGGGAAGGAGATCAAGTAAATGCTCTATCCTGATTTTGAACTTTTGTTTATATACTATTCTGTTTTAAATTATATTACTTCCACCACAATACTTATATTTATGACTGTGTTCAAACGCACGTAAAGCAATATGAATTCTCACTTGTAATGAATTAATCTTTTGACAGAGGATTCTTGTCTTGAAGTGGTCTATCGAATGTATTGTCTTCGCTATCACATTCATACCTATAAGAATACCCAAGTTATTTTCTACACTATATTCTCATGCCATTGCAGAAGTAAATTCATTGAATGTGGGATTTGCATCATGGTGGAATGAACCTATTAGCTCTTTATGTGTTTGACAGGTTGTTCTTATTCAAGGAATTAAGATATACCTAAGCTCTCATGAAGGGCCATTATTCTTGTCCCACCTTCAACACATACAGTAAATATACTACATGCAAATTAAGTCTCTATTTCAGACCTTGCAAATTAAAAAAAGAAAAACGTTTTTCACTTTGTCAATCCTAATCACAGATGAGGATTTCATTATTGCTTCTATAGAGAGTTTTAAGACTGCTGATGTTACATGCCATATTCAATGCTTTGCTTGTAACTTGTAATCTTATGGTGTCTTTGTACTTGTAAGTGCTCCAATCAAGGGGTGTTTCTCCACAGAATGCAATGTTATAGAGTGTAATTACATCCTTACTGTCGGTATCTAATCATGTCATTTGGTTTGTCAAGCTTTGAGCATATCTGTTTATATCTGTCTGCTTGTCGGACTTTAGCATTTCTATCAGGCTTTAAGCATATCCTTACCACAAGTTTTACTCAAATGTTTTTTGTTTGCTCTGCCCATAATACTAGTTCCCTTTCTAATTTTTCAAAATTTCATAAAATTTTGAACAATTTATAATTGTATCTAAATTAAAAGTTAAAATGATTTCGATGTTCTTGATTAAATATAAAAGTTTTGAAAAAAATTTGAAGATGACTGTCATCATGGAAAGGAGCATATTTCATGAGTTGGCTTATTAACTATAGTTCTTAAACTGAGAGATGGTATACTACTATGACGTCATCAAAGAACCAATGGATTTTGGCATGATTACAAAGAAACTGAATGAAGGAAATTATCAAACATTGGAAGAATTCGAAGTTTGCTATCACATCCTGTCTTTCTTAACTATCTTACGGAAGTATAAATTTGTGGGTTGATTTTTTTATATATATCCATTTGCTTCGCTTAATCATTTGTAAGTGACTGTGTAGGTCACAATTCGGATTTAAGTGATCCTTTGATCACTAAGGTCCCATTTCTATTTTTGTGTAATTGATTATGATATTCGTCTTAAACCATCAAGTAATTATATATATATATACACACACACTTTATTATTGCACATATCATGTAATGATTGGCTATATACAATAAATATCAATGATTACATATCCAGTCAGTTGGTTGGGCTATATGTGATGCTTTTATAACACTCACTTATCACAGTAATCAAATTATAAATAAAAATCTATTTATAACTGATATTAATATTTACATCAAAAGTATCATTTCTAGTACATTTCACTAATTTTACATCTCCTGTACATAAATTATATGAAAGTAGTACTTGTAATAGTCTGTTATATACAATAATTATTGCATATATCACATATCACACGTATACAGTGGTTGGTTGGGCTATTTGTGATGTCTTTCACACTATTCACTTAAAACAATAAAACACTTTACACAATATTTTATTCACATAAAGAATTAATATTTACAACTGTATAAATCAGTCTACATCCCTTGAAATTAAATTTACAACTAGTTTTGTATAATAAATGTTTGAACATACAAATGTAAACACAATACCTCCAGGATCCACTATAACTGCTTCAGGATAACCAAAGCGTTGCCAATCCACGGAACGGTATACCAATTAACCACTTAATATAATCTGTGAACTGGAAAAATAAAGGGGTGAGCGAAATGTGCTTAGTAACAGAATTGTATGTAAGTCTTGATATTATGAAATCTATATGCACAAAAGTGTTTAAATTTTCCTAACAGTACACTAAGGGTAGTAAAAGGATGGATACTATAGTCAGCTAGGCAACCAAATGAAGTATGGGAGGTATTTTGAAATACATGTCGTGTTTCGAAAACCCAGAAGCAACTAGAGGGAGTAATTGTTAAATTGTTGATATAAAATCAAATTTAATATATTCTAAATAAATAAATCGCAAGAAAACCATTTAATAAACATTTCAATATTATTTAAAACACATGACAGTAAACAGTAACAGTGATAGTACGATAAATAGTTCGGTGAACAATAGTAATAGTATAGTGATAGTACGAAAATTAGAAGGAAACAGTATTAACATAGTAAACACTTTAGTAAAACAGTGAGTAAACAGTTCAGTGAACAGTTTCACTTTAACATTTATTTTGGAAGACACATTCAGTTGTAACAGTTCAGTAAACCATAGCAGTTTTAGTAAACAGTAACAGTTCAATCACAATTCACTAAACATCACAGTGAGGTGAACAGTTTCAATAAACAATATTGGGTTTAGTGACAGTAACAATATTCACTTCAAAACATTAATAGTTCAGTAAAACACTTTTAGTAAAAGTTCGGTAACAGTAATATTTTCAATAACAGTAAACAGTTCAGTAACAGTAAACAGCTTGAGTACCAGTAACAGTTCAGTAAAACAACAAGGTAACAGTAACAATTCAGTAAAACAGTACAGTAAACATTTTAGTAGCGGTAAACACTATCACTTCGATAATAGCAATAGCAAAACATTTTTTGTAATGATATTAAAATGTAACAACTACGTGGCACTTTGTTCCATAGGACTCAAAAGATGGCGCCTACAATTTACATGATTTGTAAACACTTTGGTATTAATAAAACTATTTTCAATAACAGTAAACAGTTTAAGTAACAGTGAACATATTCAGTAACAATGAACAGTTTAGTAACGGTAACCACTTCAGTAACAGTAAACAGTTTCACTTCAGTAACAGTAAAAGTAGGTGAAGACCCGGTAACACCCAAAGTATATCATGCTATAACTGTGAGGACCTCAATTTTCTCATATTCAATATAATCTACAGAGTGTAGTAATTTAAAAAGAAAATATTAATTGTTAAAATAATCAAAAAAGGGTCTGTTCGATAGGGTTCAGAGAGGTACTCAGTGAGGGCCCCACCAGGACTTTCTCTATCCAGATCGAAGTGAGACCCTAAAATGATGATATTAGAAGATGAAATTAGTGTAATTTTAAGTATAAAATAAATATATTACATGAGTAGAAGTAACTCCTAAGTTAAGTTAAGAAAAAAAATGATGTAATTGTTAATATTTGTTAATTATGGAATTAAAGTAAATAATGAATAAAGATAGATTGTGAAATTAAAATTGAAAAAGAATACAATTTATTGTAATTATATTTTAGTAATGAGTAATAAGAAATAAAATAAATTAATTATAGGAATTAATAAAATAGAAGATAGGAAATTAAAAAGAAATTACTAAGATTATAGTATAGAAATTGAAATATAATTTGGGAAAGAATATGTAAGAATCACTACTTTATAAATCGTTATTAAATTAATTCAATATGTTTTTAAGTCATGAGGAATATGGAAAATGATTTAAGGCTTTGTTTGGAGAAAGAATGAATTATGGAAAATTTGAAAAAAAAATATGTAAGAAAGAAAAATGGTAAAGTAGGATATTTTGGTTGCAAAGCTTATGTAATAAGCTAAAAGTCTTATTTTATTAATTCTTTTATTTCCTTTCCTTTTAAGTGCACAGCAGCCACTTTTTACCCAGCAAAAAGATCAGAAAAAAAAATAAGGGAAGAAATGTGAGAGATTGGAAGAAAAGAGGAAACCCGTAAGTTACTGTGCAAGCAGATTTTGTTGTCATTTTTCGTCCTACTTCCAGTCAGTTTTAACCTTTCCTTGCTTCATGAAAGTTGTTCCAAATTCTCTCCTCTAAAACTTATCCGAAATTCATCTCAAATGGAGTTCATTTGGCTGGTGAGAAGTTTGCTGGAAGTTAGATCTGTCAAACTGCCCTGTTTTGACGAGATTGAGAGAATAACTTTGTATGGCAGAAACGATCAGAAAGATGACCTTTTCTTGAAACGGCCAAGAAGGATCAATTGAAGATCTACCTCTTCTCTACCACATATCCGAAAATCAGCTCAATTGGATGACGTTTGATAAGGGAAATCTGTTATGGAAATTTCTGCTGTATAGGGTAGGTAGTGCTGGAAATTTTCTATTCTTTCTAAACTGGATATAGGTTGCATTTCTGATTTTCTAGGCCTATTTCTAGTGTTATAATGGTGTAAAACTGACACTAAAGAAGTGTTTTAAGTCTTGACCAAATGGGTTTCCATAAGAAAAGTGTAAGGAGACAAGGGTGCTTTTGTTATTAATAATGTAATTCATGTTAATGAACATGAGGTAAATGTTATGTAGCTTTAAAGTGAAATTTGGACTTGTATATAGAAAGATAAACATTAGGCCTAAGGATGGGCAATGTAGTAAATTCACCTTTAAGGTGAAATGACACTGGTAAATGAGAAGTAGATGAGTACTAATGTGAATGATGCAGTTGGAACGATCAAAAAGATCGTATAGTGACTTTTGTCACAATACAGCTAAAGTGCAGCTAAGAAAGAGTAACAATTAGTTAGTGTTAAATGGTTATTTTTAAGTGTAAGGTGGTAAATGACATTGTATATATATGTTTGTAGTGTTAACGACGCAGTTTGGTGGTGTACAGTACACGGATTTCCAAGCTTGAACAAGCGAGCTTAATCTTTGCTTTCAGTAAGTTTATTATGCAAGCTACGAGTAGTAGCTTACGGGGTAAGTACCCTACATAATGCTACAAGTAATGATTTATAGAATAAATGAAAGGTTTATGAATTAAATGAATTAATTTGGATATGAATTTTGAGATGTGTTGCTGTTGGGAATATAAATTGTTTTTCCTATGCAGGCTAGGTAATGACATATCCTAACCCCGTCTTATTGTAGAAATTTTGAAAAATTATTAAAAATTGGATGTAGATCTTTATGTCTGCATCATGCTACTGCATCTTTATGCATAATTGGTTTTATGAGAGTTAAGCTTACACGAAGTTTATACGAAACGTATGAAAGCTTTTACATCTCATTTACATCACATTTTGAAGTCTGTGAATAATATGACTTTATAGCATATTCATATGAGTTTTTGGATTGAGCATGCATTGCTTGTACATCCTATTAATGTGAGACTTCAAAACATGAGATGATTTCTAGTTTACAAACTTTTACAGCATCCCATTGTACTCTGAGACTAATAGAGCACTATGGAACATGTCCGAGTAGTTGATACTCTTATATAGGCAATATGAGACTTTTCCGACATTGTCGTTGACAGGTTCCAATTCTGGCTGATCATTAGGATTGGAGATGACGAGGATCTATGGTCATAGGTAACACCTTAGTTCCGAGGTAATAAGGATTGCTTGCTGCTAGCTATAGTAGGCTAAGACTTTCTTAGTTGAATTACTGGGTTTGCCTAACGAGAAATGTTTTATGAACATGGCATATGAGATTACATGATATGTGATTGAACTTTACGAAGTATTGTTTTTATGATAACTATATGGTTTGACAAAATCGACTTTGCAACATTTTATGTGCATGACATCGGTTTTACCATAAAAGCATTGTGATATTAAGTTACATGAGATATGAAGTTTAAATGAGTTATTGATATATGATTTTATACGAACACGTGTTGCATGCATTAGTGGTGCTATAACCTGTTTGTTACTATCTCTGCACTTGTATAATGGCTTACTGAGCTATCCCTAAAAGCTCACCTCTTCATTCTCCTCTACAGGTTAAGCTGAGATAGCAACATTTGATAAGAGCTGTTTCATGTTTTGACGTTTCAAGCTAGATGTCAGACTTCAGTTCATAGCTCGGTATATATGTTTACTATTCATATGTACTTGGAATTTGATGATTTTGTACAGTAATGTAGGGTGAGATGTGATAAGTATGAATATGTGATTATTTTCAAAAATCAGGTTACAAATGGGATGTAAATGAGTGTTGGTTAATTGTTGATGTGAATAGTGTTAAGTACATAAAAAGTTTTGGTTGAGAAAAATTTTAATGACCTTCGGGTTATCAGAAAATTATGAAACTTTCTCGAATATTCTATTGGACTGTATGAGAGTGTGATAGGCCATTTAGGGCCAAAGATATCTTAAAATGGATAGTATCTTGTTTTTTTGTTGAATTATGCTATAGGGGTTTTTCCGTAGTTCAACGAAAATGCTGTCGAAATTTAGTCTTGAGTGATTTAAAGTTATGAAATGAATTGGGATATAAGGAAATTAACCTTGAACCATGATCAGGTGAATAGTGAATCGAAATTGAAATAGTGAGACTACTCACTACACAAACCGTAGTTAAAATAAAAAGAAAAAGTTAGTCCCAAAATCCATTCTTCTACTATTTCGTTATTGAAAATGTCTCGTTTTTCGAAGTGTTATAAAATATAATCTAATGGTAATTATGTTTTAAACACTTAATAAGAAACAAAGTAAATTAATTATTTAAATTAACAAAATATCTATAAAAAAATTACAAATTAAAATCTGAAAAAAAAAAGTTAGATAAAAATATCGCAGCAAGCTTCACGTGGAAGCTTGCTGCACTGCAGATAAATTTCAACAGATAAAAAAAAGAGAGAAAAAAGAGAAAAATGGGGTTGCTATCTAGGAGGCAAGATGTAATTGGATGGATTATAATTAAAAGGAGATAAACTAAGGCTGAAACTCAGCCTCATCATCGACTTTCACACTGTTGAATTGCTGCTGGAACCGACTCTGCTACAACTCTCATTTTCTGCTCGTTTTTCATGCTCTTCCCTCTATTTTTCTAGCCGTTTGACCAATCTCCTCCACCCAAAACATCAAACCTCCTTTACATAACCTGTGCCTCACCTTAAGTGCTCCTTAAACTTAAAGTTTGAAGGACTGGACAGCAGCAAATCGGCACTGGTTTGGGATGCCGAACAGTTCCGTTTTTGGAGGAATGTAAGGAAGAGTTTGTTTCATCCAATTTTGTTCATTATTTATGGTTGTATTAGATTAGTAGAATGTATATATGGCCTTGATTTGGAACGAAATTAAATGCAAAAGAAAATGAAGTGTTCGGTCATGAAATTGAAATAAGGGATTTGTTGTGATTTTTATGTAGTTTGGGTATGATTTAATGGTAAATGATGAGATTAGCTTGGTTAGAGCTTGGCTGGAATTTTGATTAAATGGTGGATGCAAAACAGAAAAAATGGGCGTGAAGAGGGGCTGTTCTGCCGTCGATGTTAATTGGATGATGTTGATAAATTTTAATGAGTTAAAGGTGTACGATAAAATTCTTAAGTGAGTGTGAGATGATCATAAATTGAGATGGAGAAAAGAAAGAAAACCATGAAGATGAGGGAAGCTGCTGCCGGCCACAAGGAGGAAACAGAAAAGCAAAATCGAAAAAAAAAAGTAGAAAAAACGGGAAAGAAAAGAAAAAGAAACAGAAAAAAGAAAGAAGAGAAAACAAAACCAAAAAAGAAGAGAAAGGAAAATATAAAAGAGAAGGAAAGAAAAGAAATATTAATGTAATTTGAAAAGTGGTAATATAGTAATGAATTTAGAATTAATTGTAAGACTAAAGTTGGGAAAAGACATAAGAAATTGGCAAATATAAATTGGGGTTAAAGCTTAATGCATGAGCTTATTATATAAAACTTTATAAGTTAACAGTAAATAAGTAATACATAGGTTAATTAAACCATTAATGAAATTGAATTGGGAAAAAGAATGAAATTTTGGATATGTGAACACATTTGACCAAGTATATTTTTATAGAATGAATTATTGAATTTTGATGGGTAAAGAATAAATTCTTAGGTAAATAAGAAATTGGTTAACCATTATTCATAATATTAAACATTGAATTTAATGATTAATGAGTAAGAAACACTATAACAATATTAATAAGAGCTGTTAGTGAAATTTGCATTGAAAAATAATAAAGTGAAAATCCAAGAATAATAAATGACTAAAAATGAAAATATTATATGATATAGGTGGAGAGAATTAGAAGGAAAGAACATAATTTAATTTAAATTTCATTGTGGTCATTAATAGAAAAACAAAATAAATTAAATTGTGAGGAGGTATTAGTATTCAATAAGAGACCAAGATAAATTAATTATGGAAATTAATAAAATGGAATGTAATTCTAATATAAGTAAATGGTGGAAATAATATTAATAGTGAACAAAAATAAGTTGTAAAATTTGAATTGGGAAAAATAATAAATCTAATATAAGAACAAAATATTTAACTATAATAAAAAAAATTAAAGATAATAGAATTTTAAATGAAATTAAAATTAGGAAAATGAATCAATTTAATTGTAGTTAAATTTTGGTGTTTAATAAGAAACAAAATAATTCAAAAGGATTAATAAAATAATTATTAGAATTTAAATATGAATTAATATTATTATGGGTAGAAATTAGGATTGGGAAAAGATTTTAATCTAAGTATAATTATGTTAAGCATTTAGTAGGAAATCAATTATTGGAATTTACAAAATGAAGAATAGAGATTTATAAAAAAATATTCATTTAAGTTATATATGGAATTTTAAATTGAAATTGAAATTATTGATGACATGATAATTGAAAAGAGAATGAGAATTTAATAGAAATTATATTTGAATATGTGAGAACTCGTTATTTTGTACCGTATATGTACATTTATTCGGTTAATTATCAATAAAGGAATTATTGATAAGATTTTTACATAAATTAAATATAAGGAATGTGGCTCTCACACGAAAATGTTCCATGCTAAATGAAAGTATAAGTCTGGAAAATAGTAGCTAAATGATGAAATAAAATCATTGTGAAATCCCCTAATTTTATGTAATTTTCTTATAGTTGTGAAGAATTCCGGCTGAAATAATTAAATAAATGTAAAGTTCTGATGTATGAGACATATGAAGGAATAATGAAATTGATAGTCAATTAGTCAAAGAATTTATTTTGATATCAGGAAAATATTTAAAGTATGAGAAAAGAATTAATATTAGAAAATTAAGTGTAATTAAAGCCAAGTGTTATATGGAAGAAAAGAGACCAGTTAAATGAATGGTCAAATAATGATGGTCAAAGAGTTAAAGAGCCAAAAGGTTAAGGGCTAAGAGGAAATGATTTAATTGGATGATAAAATAGATATCAGAATTTTTAGTTAGTTAATTGAGATGTGGCTGATATGAATGGAAGAAAAAAGGAATTAAATGGTCAAAGAAGGGTCAAAAGCATAGTCAAAAAGGAAGCATGGCTGAGATGAGATGATTATGGGATAAGGATGGCATTAAATGAAATGGCATGAGTCACCATCTTTAGCCATCACCAATCGGTAGCAACACTCCCAGCCCTCCCTCTCGTTGCCTCTCTTTCATTTCTAGAATTCCTTAAGTTTCCTCCATAGTTGCCTTGACAAACCATCATCTCCTTTCATCAAATCGCTAAGTTTATTTAACTAAAAATACTCCTCATCACTAGTTTAAGCTATATCTGAAGTTTGGTGGATTGAATCCAAGGAAGTGAAGAGATCTGAAATTCTGAAATTTTGATGAATAACAAAGGTAAGGATAGAAGTTGATTTTCTCAATTCTATCTATGGTTTGGAGTTAAGTTGAGTTGGTAGAGTATAGTTATAAAGGTTTCTTAAAGGTTTGATTTGTTATGAATTATGCAGCTTTGAGGAAGTAAAAGGCAAGAATTGGTGCAACCAAGGGATTTGCATATTCGAAGTGAATCAAGGGTAAGGAATATGTGTAACGGATGTAGGGAGACTATGTTCCTTTTTGGTTGCATATGTGGTTTGAAACAAAAGCTGTTTTAAGTGCAGGAAGGTTTAAAATCTCGGTTTTTCGCCCAATACGATTTGGCTCGGGGCAGCCGACTGCTGTAAATAGCAGCTGATTGCTCAGAGACAGTTGTGACGTAACTTTTTCCGAAACCGACTTAAAGCAGCCGACTGCCATTTTTCCAGAAGCATTCTATTTGCAAACCAGTCGACCGCTAAAGAGCCAGCCGACTGCATTTTCTCGAAAAAGTTTCTGTTTGCGGACCAGTCGACTGCCATATTTGACCAGTCGACTGCCCTAAGTATATTTGGAATTTTTAAATAATTTAAATGGAAAAAGAAAATAAATTTATAAAATTTATTTATGCTATAGCAGTCCACTGCCCTAAAATAGCAGTCAACTGCCCCCTTTGAAAATAATAATTTTATATTTACTTATATAAATGTATTTGAATTATCATTAAAGTATATAAGAAGGTTTATTGGAAGGCAATGGTTTTCTAAGAAGCAGTTTTGCTACCTAATGTTTTGAGACAATGAACCACTTAATGATCATGCACTATCGATATGTGTTGAAGGGGCTCTGATCAAGTCCCTAAGATTATATGTTATGTGTATTTGGGCTGAGGAACCATAAGTCAGGCCTCGGTCGCCACAGATGTCACCTGACTAGTGTTCACTGTGGTCTATAGACAATGGCCATATGTCTCTTATGTTTTGGCTTAGGGGAGGATCCCTGGCCCATGCGTGGGTATGCCACTTTATATGTGCATCCCTTACGGGATTTATTTAGTGCATGATTTTATTGGGTGTCAAATGTCTCCATAAGTATTTGAAGGTTATTTGTATGTTCAATTTCAAGTGAATTGATAAATATGAAAGTATTTGAAGTATATGAATATATTTGAGTTATTTGAATATTTGCAAGTGATTTCATAAGAAAGTATTTGAAGTTATTTGAAATTGAAGTTAATTGTATTTGTAAATGTGATTTCAAGTGAATTAAAGGAAATTGAGAGTATTTGGCTTATTTGATATTAGGTGTATATGATATTTGAAGAAATTATATGATACATGTTTTATAATGATTTTACATGACATTATAGAGCCAAGCAGGAAAACTGCATATAGTGGCATAGTACGTTCTTTTACATTTATTTCTTACTGAGCGTAAACTCACCCTTTTACGAACTTTTTTTATACAGATTACCTGAAGTGAATTCCGTTCCAAATAGAGGAGCTTACTTTTGAGACCTTATAGTGTACCTTCAAGATACGCTTCCCAATAACTATTAAAGGTATACTCATGTATTATGTGCTTCAGACTATTGTACAGTACAAAATTTCATTAATGTATATTAGGAAGTTTGGGGATATAGGATATGTAAGTTATGTGAGATCCTGATGTATGTGACGCATGTGTATATACATATAAGAAATTTTATTCATGCAAATTGGATATCGTGCTATAAGAAATAAAGCATGACGTATAAGAAGAAAGAAAGGATGACATTGATAAACAAGTCTAGTTAAATGGCATGTGAAGTAAAAAGTTAGTTGATATTTGGGTTGTGATGAGGATGTCACAGATTGGTATCAGAGCAGTTTAGACTGATGTTTGTCGGTGTCATTAGGCTAGAAATAGTAGATATCCCCAACGTACTGTACTTGTCTGAGTTCATATGCATAGTATAACTGGTTAAAGTTATGCTAAATAGGTCAATTTTGCGATTTTATTGACAGAATGAGCTCAGGTAGAAGGGGTATTGGTAGAGGAAGGGGAAGAGGTCATGTAGAACCACCCCCAACACAGTCTTCTTCTCCATCTCCACCACATAGCCCGAACACTAGGCTAGCAAAAATGGAGAAGCATATGGAGAATATGGTCATTATGTTCACGCAATTTATGGCAAACTTCCTGAACATGGCCATGTTGGATTATGCCCTTAGAACCATTCATTAGATGATTGACTTTGTCATTTTTTATGTATCATGACATTTTATTTATTATAGTTCATTATTATATTTGTTTTATAACTGCGTAATGTAATCTTATATGATAATGTCCTTAGAATAGTAATAACACACTATTCTTAAAATATCCCTAGTCAAGTATTATTGTGAACAAGGATAACAATGATACGATAAGACTAGTATGTGGTTGACTGATGACCATTGCCATGGATATAGGATATCAAGTCATCACATAGGTACATGTTAGAGAACTATGTACTGGATCGACCCTCCATGAGAACGCTACATGGATTGTTATATGAGTGTCATAAGCGATTCTCATAGTGATGATGGTGTATGTGATCCTTTGACTTGAGATCATCAGATATCCCAACATAGAGAATTGCATACTTTAATGCTGCTAGATGTCATTCGTAACAGGATGGACTATAAAGGTAGTAATTGGGTATGCCTTGATCTATGTAGAGGGATGTTGAGTGATCAAGATAGGATTTATCCCTCTTATATAACAAGAGTGATGTCTTGGGCCCTTTGATAGAGTGAGACTAAGAAATGCATGGCCGTGCTCGAATAAGTCAATATGAGATATTGATTTTATTTGTTTAATTAGTCTACTCAGGAATCAAGAAACGCTGATTAGACTATACAAGTGTGACACATTCCATGACTTGTGTCTAATCAAGACATCAAAGGATAAAGGGATTAGACTACACGGTAACATCTATCACGAGTAAGGTTATGTCGAGTCATTGACATTCTCGTTACATGGGTAGTAATGATGTGTTGCTAGATACCACTCATTGCCTGTGACAATTTTGTCATTACCATTGTTTTGAGAACCTATTGGGTCGCACACTTAGAACGGATCAATGAGGAGCTTAATTAATCCTATTCTGAATTGGTTTAAGGATATATCTAATCCTATTCTGAATTGGTTTAAGGATATATCTAATCCTATTCTGAATTGGTTTAAGGATATATCTAATCCTATTCTGAATTGGATTAAGGATATAGTTAATCCTATTCTAAGTAGGATTAGAGTTCTATTTGGCAGTAAATTTTAGGGTAAAATTTACTGCCTATAAAAGGATGTTTTTTCTAAAACATAGCCGCACAATTAAAAACAGAAAAAAAAATATTCTTTTAATCGAAGCTAGCAATTCGGTTATAAGGAATCAAAACCGCTCTTTAAGGCTGCTGATCGTGAGACGTTCAAGAGTCGTGAGACGTTCAAGAGTCGTGAGATTCGTTCGTGTAGATACCATAGAGGCAGGAACAAAAAGTTGCTGCTTATGATTCGACCAAAGACAGAAAAAACAGAGAAAACGTTAGGTAAAATCTCGAAACCCTAATCAGGCAACCCTCCGAATCGATCCTGGTGGAGGCCGAATGATTTAAATTCCGCTGTGTGTTTGTTTCGGTTTACTTCAGGCCACTAGTGCACCAGTGGATACCCTAATAGTACAGCCCCCACCAGTACACACAGAGTTACCCCCACAAGTCCCAACTATTGAAAGGCGGGATCTCACGACTTGTTGCAGCATGACCTTAATTAAGGAATTCAAGAAGTTGGATCCGCCTAAGTTTAAGGGGGATAAGGACACGTTGGCCGCAGTGAACTGGGTGAAGGCGGTCACTAGATCCTTCGAGTATATGTCATGCTCTGAAAAGGAAAAGGTGGGTTTGGCTGCTTTCTTGTTAGTGGATGATGCAGAGTATTGGTGGCAGTCCACTAGAGCCATTTTGGAGGCTCAATATGCTGAAGTTACGTGGGACAAATTTTTAGAAGCCTTTAATGAACAGTACATCCCACACACCGATTAGACTAGGTTGAAGATTGAGCTTCTGAACTTGACTCAGGGGACAATGTCAGTTAATCAATATGAGTCGAAGTTCGTTTCTTTAAGCGGATTTGACTTAGAGACCCTCAGGAGTGAAGGACATAAGATTTACAGATTTATAGAGGTACTGAAGTCTCCTATTAGATCTAAGTTGTATACTATGGATATCACTACTTATAATGAGACAGTCCGTAAGGCTCAGTTGTGCGAGCAGGACTATCAGCTT
Organism: Heritiera littoralis; assembly: GCA_031772115.1. Taxonomy (NCBI): domain Eukaryota; kingdom Viridiplantae; phylum Streptophyta; class Magnoliopsida; order Malvales; family Malvaceae; genus Heritiera; species Heritiera littoralis. The sequence continues at coordinate 3,633,116 of JAPDPK010000009.1, read as the reverse complement.
CATCATGATGATTTTCGAGCCAAAGGAAAAGGCAAAGGACCGATGAAGCGGAAGTCAGAAAGGAAAGCCTCTAGTGATAGATATCCATCTAAGAGAGGCAGGCCATATGAAAGAGCCTCAATAGGTAAGCAAGTAAAGTATAAGAAAATGATCATTATTTTAATTAAATGATTATATGGAAATATATTAAATTGGGAGTATTATGATAATTATGGTATAGGGACTCCGAGAGTTACCGGGATCAAGATAAATGATGAAAGATCCCGACATCTAGATGGCAGTACCGCTAGTTCACCTAAAAGTATAAGACAAAGGTGTGAGCATTGCGGGAAATTTCATGGGTTACAAGCATGCCGTAGGATTACTGGGGCTTGTTATTGGTGTGGTAAACATGGACATATGATTAAGAAGTGTCCTAAGATGAATCAAAGGGTGCCCGAGGAATCGGAAGAGACTACCCAACCCCAGCGTAAGGCCACAGCTGAAGAGAAGGGAAAGACACTTGTTAACTATGATGTAAATGTTTAAGATGTATAATGTAAAAGTATATTGCATTATCTGACTTATTGTAAATGAAGTTAATAGAAAGTAAGTATGATTTTGTGAAGGATTTTAACTTATGTCGTGGACGTAGAAAAGAGAAGTCCTGAACTTAATGAAATACAATAATCGACAAGAAACGATAGTTGGAATTCTAAAGTACTTATTGGTATGAAGTTTTATGATGTATATAGTGATATGTGAAAGGAGTTTAAATGAGAATAATGATTGACTTTTATTAGTAGATTTTACTTAAATGTTTTATTCTATGAAAGCATTACTCTGAAAAGAAGATGAATTAATATGAAAGATAAGTTGTCTCAACAACGGTATTTATTCCCTATAGTCTCTTCTAGGTTTCGGAACAAGACAGGTATTTCAAAGTACCTCCTTACTCCATCCGGATCCCTAGCCGACTATAGTATCCTTCCTAATTGATCCCTAGAGTACCATAAGGAAATGAGGACGTTCGTTCAATTGGCATATTTGATGTTATAAAAAAATTTTTTTTATAGATAGCCATTATGAATAAATTACGGCTATAATTCTGATTGAGATAGAAGAGAAGTTTCGTTTGGAAATTGTTAATGATAAATATCGCTTATTATGGCATGAAATACAAGTGCGATTATCATATGAAAACTTAGAGGCATTATTTGTATGGTAAGAAATTTCAGATTTGTACAGACCATAATTGTCTGAAGTACTAATTCTCGTAAAGAGAATTGAATATGAGACCGAAGGAATAGTTCAAGTTTCTAAAGGATTATGAAGGTGAGATTTTATATCACCTAAGGAGAGCCATTGTAGTGGCGCATGCTCTAAACCGAAAGTATGAAGGGAATAATGGTTTATATGATGATAAAGAGTATGAATTACTTGAGTAAATCACAAGCCTTAAGCTAAATGTTTTTCCTTCAAGGTAAATTGGGAATGATGACTAGCATAATGATTAAGTCAGAATTGATGAATAGATTTATGAAGTCTACGGACACACTTAGTGCTTTGGCAGAATTGTATGTAAAAGAAGTTGTTAAACTACATGGAGTTCCAGTGAGCATTTCACTTGATAGAGATTCCAGGTCTACTTCTCATTTTTGGGAATAATTCCAAGAAGCCATGGGATCTTAACTAAACTTTAGCACAGCTTTTCATCCGCAGACTGACGGTTAGCCCGAACGTACCATTCAGACACTCGAGGACATGTGGAGAGCTGGTGCTATGGATTTTAACGAGCTCATGGGACGACCATCTGCCATTGACTAAGTTTGCTTATAATAATAGCTATCATGTAAGTATCGGGATGACACTATATGAACTATTATATGATGGAAAGTGTCAATTTCCGATTTGGTGGGACGAAGTAGACGAGCACGAATTATTAACTCCAAATTTAGTCGAGCAAGTCTCTGAGGATGTTAGACTAATTTGTCAAAGATTTGAGATAGCTCAGAATTGACAAAAGAGTTATATAAATATTCAACGGAGACCACTTGAATTTTTGGTTGGGGATTCAGTGTTTGTGAAAATTCTCCATCCAAAGGAATTATGAGATTTGGCCAAAGAGGTAAGCTTAATCCTTATTACATTGGATCATTTGAGGTCTTGGACCAAGGGAGAGATGTTACCTATATGTTGGCATTACCTCTAGAGCTATTAGGAGTACACAATGTTTTTAATGTATCTATGCTTTGAAAGTATAATCTAGATCTATCTCATGTCATTGAATAAGAACCATTAGAGATTTTGGGAAGGTATGAGCTATGTAGAGAAGCCGGTTCAGATTTTGGACAGAAAATATAAGGTGTTGAGGTCTAAGGTGATTCATTTAGTTAAAGTTCCTTGGCAGTATCACCGTATAAAAGAAATTACATAGAAGCTAGAGAGCTTAATGAAAGAGAAGTACCCGAAACTGTTTAATACATAACTTGATTTGAATTTGGAGGACCAAATTCTCTAAGGTGGGGACAATGTGAAACCCCTAATTTCATGTAATTTTCTTATAGTTGTGAAGAATTCCGGCTGAAATAATTAAATAAATGTAAAGTTCTGATGTATGAGACATATGAAGGAATAATGAAATTGATAGTCAATTAGTCAAAGAATTTATTTTGATATCAGGAAAATATTTAAAGTATGAGAAAAGAATTAATATCAGAAAATTAAGTGTAATTAAAGCCAAGTGTTATATGAAAGAAAAGAGACCAATTAAATGAATGGTCAAATAATGATGGTCAAAGAGTTAAAGAGCCAAAAGGTTAAGGGCTAAGAGGAAATGATTTAATTGGATGATAAAATAGATATCAGAATTTTTAGTTAGTTAATTGAGATGTGGCTGATATGAATTGAAGAAAAAGGAATTAAATGGTCAAAGAAGGGTCAAAAGCATAGTCAAAAAGGAAGCATGGCTGAGATGAGATGATTATGGGATAAGGATGGCATTAAATGAAATGGCATGAGTCACCATCTTTAGCCATCACCAATCGGCAACAACACTCCCAGCCCTCCTTCTCATTGCCTCTCTTTCATTTCCAGAATTCCTTAAGTTTCCTCCATAGTTGCCTTGACAAACCATCATCTCCTTTCATCAAATCGCTAAGTTTATTTAACTAAAAATACTCCTCATCACTAGTTTAAGCTATATCTGAAGTTTGGTGGATTGAATCCAAGGAAGTGAAGAGATCTGAAATTCTGAAATTTTGATGAATAACAATGGTAAGGATAGAAGTTGATTTTCTCAATTCTATCTATGGTTTGGAGTTAAGTTGAGTTGGTAGAGTATAGTTATAAATGTTTCTTAAAGGTTTGATTTGTTATGAATTATGCAGCTTTGAGGAAGTAAAAGGCAAGAATTGGTGCAACCAAGGGATTTGCATATTCGAAGTGAATTAAGGGTAAGGAATATGTGTAACGGACGTAGGGAGACTATGTTCCTTTTTGGTTGCATATGTGGTTTGAAACAAAAGCTGTTTTAAGTGCAGGAAGGTTTAAAATCTCAGTTTGTCGCCCAGTACGATTTGGCTCGGGGCAGCCGACTGCTGTAAATAGCAGCTGACTGCTCAGAGACAGTTGTGACGTAACTTTTTCCGAAATCGACTTAAAGCAGCCGACTGCCTTATATAGCAGTCGACTGCCATTTTTCCAGAAGCATTCTATTTGCAAACCAGTCGACCGTTAAAGAGCCAGCCGACTGCATTTTCTCGAAAAAGTTTCTGTTTGCGGACCAGTCGACTGCCATATTTAACCAGTCGACTGCCCTAAAATAGCAGTCAACTGCCCCCTTTGAAAATAATAATTTTATATTTACTTATATAAATGTATTTGAATTATCATTAAAGTATATAAGAAGGTTTATTGGAAGGCAATGTTTTTCTAAGAAGCAGTTTTGCTACCTAATGTTTTGAGACAATGAACCACTTAATGATCATGCACTATCGATATGTGTTGAAGGGGCTCTGATCAAGTCCCTAAGATTATATGTTATGTGTATTTGGGCTGAGGAACCATAAGTCAGGCCTCGGTCGCCACAGATGTCACCTGACTAGTGTCCACTGTGGTCTATAGACAATGGCCATATGTCTCTTATGTTTTGGCTTAGGGGAGGATCCCTGGCCCATGCGTGGGTACGCCACTTTATATGTGCATGATTTTATTGGATTTATTTGGTGCATGATTTTATTGGGTGTCAAATGTCTCCATAAGTATTTGAAGGTTATTTGTATGTTCAATTTCAAGTGAATTGATAAATATGAAAGTATTTGAAGTATATGAATATATTTGAGTTATTTGAATATTTGCAAGTGATTTCGTAAGAAAGTATTTGAAAGTATTTGAAGTTATTTGAAATTGAAGTTAATTGTATTTGTAAATGTGATTTCAAGTGAATTAAAGGAAATTGAGAGTATTTGACTTATTTGATATTAGGTGTATATGATATTTGAAGAAATTATATGATACATGTTTTATAATGATTTTACATGACATTATAGAGCCAAGCAGGAAAACTGCATATAGTGGCATAGTACGTTCTTTTACATTTATTTCTTACTGAGCGTAAACTCACCCTTTTACGAACTTTTTTTATACAGATTACCTGAAGTGAATTCCGCTCCAAATAGAGGAGCTTACTTTTGAGACCTTATAGTGTACCTTCAAGATACGCTTCCCAATAACTGTTGAAGGTATACTCATGTATTATGTGCTTCAGACTATTGTACGTACAACATTTCATTAATGTATATTAGGAAGTTTGGGGATATAGGATATGTAAGTTATGTGAGATCCTGATGTATGTGACGCATGTGTATATACATATAAGAAATTTTATTCATGCAAATTGGATATCGTGCTATAAGAAATAAAGCATGACGTATAAGAAGAAAGAAATGATGACATTGATAAACAAGTCTAGTTAAATGGCATGTGAAGTAAAAAGTTAGTTGATATTTGGGTAGTGACGAGGATGTCACAATCATAGTGGAAAATTACAGATTTAATATGAAATTAATTTTCAGAGAATCAAGTGATGGTTAAATTGATCAAAAGGGATAAAAAATTAACCAAATAAATTAGAAGAAATATTGATATCTAGAAGAAAATTCTAATTTGGAAAATCAGAATTTATTATGGTGGCATGAAAAGGAAATTAAGTTAAGAAAAGTAGGCTAAATAAATTATAATAATGGTAGTAAAATTATATTAATTAAATTTTACTGTTGGCTAATAAGATACAGCCAACACACGCCCTTTTTTTTGCTTTTTTTTTCCAGCTGCATCGTGATCTTTATTTCAGACTTCCATCACCAAACTTCTCCCCTGTTCTCACCTAGTGAAACCCTTCTTTTTACAGTAGGAATTCTCTTGTTCTTTAGCTAAGAATATGAGTTCTTTTTAGAGGGAAAATAAACCTTGCTTATTTAGCTTTATAAAACACAAAGAACACAAACTTAAAAACCTTTAAACAGATGCTGAATCAATGTGGACAGACTTCTCCTCTATACAGGTAACGTCTAGCAGCTGTAATCTTTAAGCTGTTGGTTCTTTAATTTTGGCTATAGTAATCATTTATTTACTGCTTATAGCTTTTGTTTGAAGTAAGAACATGTATAAGTTAAGATCTAGGGTTCAGCTAAAAGGGTTAGGAAGAAGGAAATGGTGTTTCGATGAAGGGACTGACGTGAAACCAAGGCTGAACGTGAGACAGAAACAGCCATCAAATTTGAAGAGCTAAAAACGTAGGTTAGAAAATTGTTGTAAATCGGTTAAAGAAGATTTAAGCATAGTGATAGGTAGAGAGGTTACGTGAACCATGAAGGAGAAAAGAAGTGTTTTTAATGTAGTCAACAAAGGTGGCTTATGGAAGAAAATCTGGCTTGTTGTACAGCCGCATGTGAAAAAAGGAAATTGTGGCTGATGAGTGCTGCCGAAAATGGAAGAAATGTGTAAATGTTTTGACTGATTTTTGGCTGACTTTTATGTGTGAAAGGTGGAATTTTGGCAGCCTAAGATGTACTAGATACGACCATAATATAGGGACCAAATGGAAGCCAACGTGGGCTGAAAATAGAAAAGAAAGAAGGCTCACGGCTTGGATAGGAAACAGTAGGAAAGAAAAGAAAAAGAAAGAAAGAAAGGATTAGGTTTGACTTGACCAAATGGGTAGAATAAAGTGTTAAGTGTAAGTGATTTATATATATAATTGAGAAGAATAAATTACCTAGACCATATAAGGCCATTCGGCCATAAAAAGAGATAAGGAAAGTGACAGAGAGTGGCGTAGAAATTGAAGAAAATCAGTCAACTTGGTGGCTAGAAAAATATAAAAGAGTATATATATAAAATATAACAAGGAAAATAAAGGACATAAGCCAAGTAGGCTTATACATGAAAAGGGACATTCGGCTATCCCATTTTGGTGAGAATGTTGACTTGGTGAAATGGCATATAATGCCAAAACAGAAAATGGAAAGTAAATGAAATATTCATTTACCATGGAGAAATTATAAGAAATTCTAATATTCTAAGAAATGATAATATAAATAAGAGTTAGATAAGTGAAGAAATTTTTTATACTGAAATTTAATTATATTAAACTGTTATTTTCACAGTTTATAATCCGGTGAGATAAGAAGCATAGTGGTGCAAATTAGAGTATATCTCTACAATGCTACTGAGTCGAAAGTTCGGCGTTCGTGTGGAGCATGAAATAGCGTGATCTCGATACACAGGTAAGAGACGCGTATGTAGATTTGTAGGGATATCCGAATGCATGATTTACGTGCTATGACTTTTATACGAATTATGGAATATTGGTTTGCCTCCCATTTACATGAAATCTGTGGTTTTCTGGTTGGTGAACTGTGTTTATAAGTGCAGGGGGCTAGGATTCGGACAGTTATTATACTGCCAAAATTTATTCAAAATATTTCTAAAAATGTTAGAAATTATTTTGGTGCATTATTGATATTTTCCTAGCCTCGAAAGGGATGAATTAAATATTTTTCATAAATGGTGAAATTTTCGAAAAGTAGTGATTAAATATTTATGATACCGATTTTGATAAAGGTTTCACTACTGAAAATTCATCCCACGTGTTTTATAGTGAAAGGTGTGACTGGTGAAGTGAAATGGTGAATAATGAATATTTTATAATTATTTTCAGGATGATATACACTATTCTATTTATGGTTTTCCTTTATGGATAAAATAAATTCCATCACGTGTAATGATTTCCATAAAGGCTTCAACACTGTGAAATTATTGTTTTGAGACTAAAATGTCTCTGCATGTGTTTTATAGCGTGAAATGTGTTGGTGAAATTACTATTAATTTTGGAAAATAAATATTTCCATTTTTTCAAAAAGTATGAAATTACTAGAAATGATTTCCTATAACCTTGAATTTAAAGTTTTAAAAAGGAAAGTGTGGAAACATGTGTATATGTGTACTACGATGAAAAGGTATAGTTATGAGAATTTTATCTCACAGTGAAATTATTTTATAAACTGTTTTCACCATACGATATTGTGATTTATACCTTTATGGATTTTCTGAAAGATGTTATTGATTTTACTTAATTCCATAAAGGTAACGAGATTTCACATATACTGTTTTGAGACTATTAGGCCCTATATCATGCTCACGTGTTCATGTGTACCTTCTCATGTGTTGTGCTGTTGACATTGAGCCGTCTTCAGCGGTCTCGGTGTCACCAGCTCAATGTACAACCGAGGACACTTATAGACTATGACCATAGATCTCATGTGTTTATTATATTGTCCCTACAGGGATCTCATGTGTACCCTATTATTCCCTACGGGACTTATAGCATGATATTATTAGGGTGTGCCTGGTCTTCACTATTATTCCACGTGTTTGGATTTGATGAGAAATGTGGAAATTATACTGTTTATTGTGATGTTTTATCACTGATTTATGAAATATGTGTACAGTGTATTTTACTGCTACATGTGTTTAAAGTGATTGATTTCACGGTAGAAATCAAACTGAATTTCCAATGTGGTTCATATGATTTACTAAATTGTTTATTTAATCATATGACATTTTATATGCAGTAAACATTTTAATAAATTTTATAACTAAAAGATTTTATTGCATATAGTCTTCAAGGTATCAAGATTTGCATACAAATCTCTTACTGAGCCGTGGTTTGCTCATTCCAATATATTATCTCTCCAGATTATTTTCAGTGACCACTTGAATATATCATCCGAGGATTAGAGGCTGCACACTGAGCATCCCGAGGCAGCATTTATAGATCCCGGAGGCATATTTATTTTATTTTATATGTTCAGACTTCTGATTTACAGTACTACCATGTTATATTAAATTAAGGGATGTAAGAGTTGATAAAAATACAATTTGTAGATATTTATTTTCGTTCACTATATTGAATTACGGGGATCATGTTTTCAGTGAATTAAATGTGAAAATTAAGATATCGTAGATAGCCCAACATGTTCATGTGTAGTAAAAATGTGTAAAAAGTATAAAATACTGTGTATTTGGGATGTGACAGTTTTAATGGTATCAGAGTAAGGTTGGCCTGATGTCTGTCGATATCTTAGTAATAAAGTAAAGTGAAAAAGTAAAGTGATTACATCCCCGTAGTACTGTAGAGTCTGAATATATAGATTGTCACTAACCAAAATTCAAGAAATCGTGGCGTGGTGCAGATATGAGTGGACGATGGATGACTCTGCATACAAGGGTAAAGGCCGAGGTAGGGCGGAGCATATTCCGAAGCCTTAGACGCTAGAACCTAGACCGAAGCCCACCCCAGGATTGGCTCACCCTCCGCATCCTAAGAGTCCAAATACCTGGATGTCTAAGAGTGAGCGCATGTTGGTTGATTTATTGTCATGTATCATACTGATAGAGCTATTGACCGGGTAGAAAGAGAGTGTGCAGCTCCGGTTGCTCCACCTGTAGCTCCAACTGTTCCATCTGTTGCACCACGTCTACCATCTCTAGTACAGTCAGTACCACAGGCTCAGTCTGTTTGAATTTCTATAACCTGAGATATGTACAAATGAGTGCAGGGTATTCTGTCCAGAAACGTGAATCATGGTTCTAACTTTAAAAAAATTGTGACAAATAGCCTAAATTGAATTAGGTTGCAAGCCTTGCATTTTTGAAAAGGTAATTAAGTTAGGATTGTTATGGTTCTGAGTTTGCACCAATTGAATATGCCTATAATTAAATATGAAGTATTTTGTACAAGTAGGTCGGTGTAACACTGTGCTTGAACACTGTTGGAAGATCGTGCAATTTTGGAAAATTGCAGATGTTGATTTAGGAAGAATTAAATCATGAACCTTACATTTCTAGATAGGGAAATGAGTTAGCTTTCATATAATTCTGGAATTTGTGGATTTGGAATTATGTAACTTAGGATATGTATATATAAATGCAGGATACTCACTGGAGGGTACAAACAACTTAGTGTCAACTTCAAAAATTCTTAGAAAATAATTCAGATGGAGTTTGATTGCAAACTTTACATTTTCAGAAAGGTAAATGAGTTAGGATTGATATGGTTTTGGGTTTTTACAAATTATATATCCCTATAATTAGTAATATAAATTTTAATGAACACAGGTTAGGAAACTATCCTGCTTAGTGTGCCAGATTTGGACCAAACTTTAGAAAATTATTGGAAATGGCACGGGATGAATTAAGAAGTAAGCCTTATACTTCCGAATAGGGAACTGAGTTAGAAGTAATATAAAATTTATGGCTTGACGATTAGATTCTGAAATTTATACTTAAGGCTTGCACAATGACAAAAGGTCAGAAAATCCTAAAGTGCAGAAATTGAATCAAGTAGATTATGAAAGGCTCAAGGGAGCAAAAAGGAAATGAATGAATAGAGCTAGTTCATATTTGAAAGAATTCAGAATTACTCCTTGATGTCATTCTTATTGAATTGTATAATTCTTAATCCTAGAATGCCATTAACCCGATCCACCTTGTGCATGTAGAGGGTGATGCTAAGGATTGAAATTGACTAAGAGCTCACATAGCTCGTGTGGAACTTGATAGACCAGGGAGGAGTGAATCTGTAAGATAAGGAAGCACTATAAGTAACCCTAAGCAACTACCTTGCATTCAAATCATCATACGATGTTTTAAATTCTGATTTGGTATGGAAATGAAATGAAATGCTACATATGAAATCGACATTGACGCATATTGAAAATACTGCATATTGGGCCTATCCTTGACTGATTGATTTAGTTTTATGAAAATGTTTTATAAGCATGCTAAAGGCTCGCTAAATCTATGTTTGGTTTCATGTATTATTGCTTTAATATGATGACACTTTAAAGTTTCCAAATTGAACTAAGCTCTTGGTTTGATACGGTTTTCTGATTTTGTTTTATAACTTAAAGTGCTTTAAAAGCTTAGCGAGCCCATGATTGTTAGCTGCATATTTATGCACTATGATTTTGATATGAAGTCTTGGAAGGCTGATTTGATAAGATTGATATTGGATACTGTTTTAAACCCGAGGTATTGAGACCTTAGAGCACCGTACCATGAGAATTGTGTAGGCGTTCTTAATTGACTTAGAGCACTGTGTCTCGATGACTAGCTCTCAGGAACGATCGGCTTGTCCCATATATTATGTTTGGACAAGTCCCGGTGTCATCTGATCAATGAACTGGGGTTGATTGGTCTATGCATAGGCAACGTCCCTTTTTGGGAGATTGCTACGGTTAGCTACCGTAGATCGTTATTGTGTTAACTCTAAGTATCTTGATGATGCTATGCCTTATCTCTTGGTACTGCGATCTGTTTTATCGATTGGACAATATGATTTATGATGATGCTTTGACGATTGATGATTGGCTTTTGCCTTATGATTTAAGAACATGTTTTACAATGCAGCATATCGAATTTGAGTTATCAATGTTTGAAATGAGATTTAAATCTCATTGGCTTTTGCCTTATGACTTGAGAACATGTTTTACAATTCAGCATATCAGATCTTATTTATCAATGTTTGACATGAGATTTAAATCTGTTTATGAGACTGCTATTCTTTATGTTTTAAAATGCAGTCATGTTTTATACTGCAGCATATCGAAATTGATTTACCGGATGTGTATGATTTATGAGTTTGAAAACTGAGAGATGCAGGTTATGATTTTTAGGTTGCTTCTATAATTACTTACTGAGTTTATGACTCACTCCCCTCTTCTTTCCCTCCCTTTCAGATTAAGGATTACTGTCACACTATCTTCGTTGAGGAGTTCTTTTGGAGTGCATCCTCACGTATATTGTAAGGTATATGGCTCCCAGCAGATTATATAGACACAGTTGGTTAATGGCACAGTGTGTTTTTGTTTCAATTAGTTGTATATACATATTTATACATCGAGTATAGGATGTAGGCTAGGTTTTACTACTGTTGAATTGATACTGAATTTATGCTTGTTTGAGATAAAAATGATATGCTAATATATGTTTACAAATATATGTGTTTAAGTAAGACTGAAGTGCATGACATAAATGAATTTAATTTGATGCACTGAAGGTAATGACAAGAATCGGTTTACCTATGATTTCAAAATTAGAGAATGGCTAAAGATGATAATCTGATAATTTGAATTTGGATGAATAATAATTTTGCTAGATGATTATGCTTCAGCTTTTAAAGGATAGAAATGGGACCTTAGTGATCAAGAATCGCTTAAAACCGAATTGTGACCTATGCAGTTACCTACAAACGATGAATAAAATAGAAACAAATTAGCCCGCAAATTTAGGCTTCCATAAGGATTAAGTGAAAATCGGGATGTGACACGTACCTCGAGTTTAACAATTTCTTCCCGACCTCTTGAATTCGTATTCAAGTCCTTAATCTCTCCGATTCACTATACATAATCCATTAACATTTCAATAACTCTACGTCATTAGGCTTAATCATACACCAAGAACAAGATCTTAAAACACTATTAAATTCAATTTACTACTAATCCAAGACTACCTCCTTATCGTCATTTGCGACATACTCATAGTTACTCATCATTATATGTATGTGTGTATATATATATATAAATGTTTAAACACATACATGCTTATATCTATGTGTATATCCCAATATTTTATATATATTTCTATATTCACCTTTTTCTTTCTCCATATAAATATTTATTACGCATAAGTATATATATCCTTTTAATGACATATAAACATCTTGATCATCTTGATATATATATATATATATATATATAAATTTCAATCACTATTCTTATCCTTTAGCATGCTCATATGTCCACCTTAAGTCAATATTATTACCTTAAACTCCATTGATTTTAGCCCTCTCTTTAAGACCTACTATGCCTCTCGGTTGGTTGTTATTTTCTCCTTTGAGCTAGTCCTATTGCTATGTTGAATACCCGATTATTTTGTCCCTTATACAACCTGTCAAAACAACCAAGAATTCCATCATATTTGCCGCATTTCACACTTTGTATAGTCCAACTTATTTTCTATCCTAGCCAAAAAAATCTTACCGCCATTTAAAATAGCTGCATTACTCACGATTTAGCCTCCAACAGCCAAGAACATCAGCCTTTTAGCTTCTATTTCAATGTTCCTTGCTTCTTCGATGGTGGTAGTAGCCTTGGTTCGATCTTCACTCTGCCCCAATTCAATGTCTCACACGTTTGTCTCCTTCCTAGTCGAACTCAGCCTCCTTTCTCCCTGTTCTTCCCTTGTCCGATGCCTAAGGAACCCAGCCTCTAGCACTTGGTTTAGCCTTCCTTGATCAGCACTGACATTGCCAAGTTTCCAGCCCATATTTTCCTCCTCTGCTACCGTCCCCTGCAGCTCACGGTGGTGAGGCAATAGCTACACTTTCCTTTCCCTTGCTTTCCCTCTTCTCTTCTTTCCCTTCGGCTTTTCCTCCCTCTTCTTCCCAGTTTATTTCAGCTTTTGGTTCTCTCTCATGCCTCTCTTCCTACCTTTCATTTTCATTTTCTTTCCATGGCTTTTTGCTAAGCCACAGATGATGATGACGATGATGGCTGCTTAGTGGGGTTTGCTGGGAGAAAGTCCCATCAAACTCCACAAGTATATATTTAACTTATTTAATTTTACAAATTTCAAATTGTTTTATTTTAATTTTATTCTAATCTCTAATATCTATATTCACATAATTTATAACTACAATTACACAACCAATATATATTTATATATATTTATTTATTTATTTTGTTATATTCCTTACATATAATATGTATATGAACATATATTTCTAATGTTAAATATATATAATTTATATATATACACACACACACACACACTCACACACACACATATATTTACATATATATATATATATATTTTCATGTCTAAAGTATATAAATGAATATAATAGTAAATATATAATTATATATTATATTTTCCTTTATTTTAAATATCTAGTTCATAACACAATGCTTGACACTTGTATATTTTCCTCTTTTTATTACATTTATATCTATTTAATTATATATTCATGTGTATATTATCTTTAATTCAATATATTTGTACTCTTTATTTAGTTAAATGAATATACACATGAATATATATATATATATATCTATTTGATCTTTTAATTATCTATGCACTTAGGTTTCGTAAGTGCATTTATATAATTTATCAGTTTACTTCACAATGTGCAAAATATTAATTCCTTTTCCTTATTGAATTAATATCTATATACGTCTCTTGAACCTATTTATACAATTTCTAATTATATAGGTGTACTAATCACTTAGTGCTAATTTACTAAACTTGTAACTTCATTGTCATTGCTTGAAATAATAATAATTACAGACTTTATTTTAGTACTTAACTTATACAACATCGTTGATTTATTTACAGAATCGATACAGAATTTGTAGCCTTCACACCCGCATACCTTTACATCCTACACAATAAATTGATAGTTCAATTAATTGATAATTTGATTATCTCAAGAACACAAGGTAGCTAGATTAAGGTTAAGGAAACTGAGGTTATTTCATTTGCTCTTGAAATGGTTGTTTATCTATTTCTTTGATCCCTTATTTTTGGAGTAGGGATAACTTTCACACTGTTCCAGAACTTAGGAATCAAACTGCATTCTCATGTTTCCTCTGGTCGGTGATAATTTACTACTACTGTCACAAAGGTCATAGTGAGCAATGAGGGATTTTTGTGATTTCTTATTTTACATTTGTCTTTTTTGAAGTCACATGTAGGCAGATCTATAAAATATAAAGTCAAGTAGGCAGATCTGTAATTGTCACATCCCAAGTACATAGTATTTTACACTTTTTACACATTTTCACCACACATGAATAGGTTGGGCTGTCTGTGATATCTTAATTTCCACATTAATTCACTGAAAACACAAGTTCTGTAATTTAATATAATTAACAGAAATAAATATTTACAAGCTTTATTTTAATCAATACTTACATCCCCAAATTTAATATAACACTGTAGTACTGTAATCAGAAGTCTGAACATATAATGTAAAATAAATATACCTCCAGGATCTATAAATGCTGCCTCGTGGTGCTCAGTGTGCAGCCTCTAATCCTCGGATGATATACTCAACTGGTCACTACAAAATATCTGGGGAGAGAAAATATTGGAGTGAGCAAAACCACAGCTCAGTAAGAGATTTGTATGCAAATTTTGATACCTCGAAGACTACATGCAGTAAAACCTTTAGTTTCCTATTTATAAACTGGCACTTTATAAGGGAGTGATACTATAGTCAGTCGGGAAATCCAAATGGAGCATAGAAGGCATTTTGAAATACATGTCTTGTCCCGAAACCCATAACGACTATAAGGAGTAAAAATTTATTTTAATATAAACTCACTAAAATATTTACTGCATATAAAATATCACATGTTTAAATAAAATAATTTATTAAATCATGTGAACAACACTTGGAAATTATTTGATTTCCACCATTGAAATCAATCACTTAAAACACGTGTACCAATAAAACACCCGTTCACATATTTCACTAGTCAGTAATAAAGCATCACAATAAACAGTATATTTCGATAGTTATCACTAAAACCAATAATAATACGTGGAATAATAGTGGAGACCAGGCAACACCTTGATGATATCATGCTATAAGTGCTGTAGGGAATAATAGGGTACACTTGAGATCCCTGTAGGAATAGTATAATAAACACATGAGATCTATGGCCATAGTCTGTAAATGTTCTCGGTCGTATACTGAGCGGGTGACGCCAGGACCGCTGAAAACGGCTCAATGTCAATAGCACAACACATGAGAAGGTACACATGAACACGTGAGCATGATATAAGGCCTAATAGTCTCAAAACAGTATATGTGAAATCTCGTTACCTTTATGGAATTAAGTAAAATCAATAACATCTTTCAGAAAATCCATAAAGGTATAAATCACAGTATCGTACGGTGAAAATAGTTTATAAAATAATTTCACTATGAAATAAAATTCTCATAACTGTACCTTTTCACCATAGTACACATATACACATGTTTCCACAGTTTCCTTTTTAACATTCGAAATTCAAAATTATTGGAAACCAATTTCCAATATTTTCATAATTTATGGAAAAATAAAAATATTTGTTTTCCAAATTTAATAATAATTTCACCAACACATTTCACGCTATAAAACATGTGCAGAGACATTTTAGTCTCAAAACAATAATTTCACAGTGATGAAGCCTTTATGGAAATCATTACACGTGGTGAAATTTATTTTATCCATAAAGGAAAACCATAAATAGAATAGTGAATATCATACTAAAAATAATTATAAAATATTCACTATTCACTATTTCACTTCACTAATCACACCTTTCACTATAAAACACGTGGGATGAATTTTCAGTAGTGAAACCTATACTGAAATCGGTATCATGAATATTTAATCACTACTTTTCGATAATTCCACCATTTATGAAAAATAATTAATTCATCCCTTTTGAGGCTAGGATAAACACCAATGATGTACTAAAAATATTTAATAATATTTTTGAAAATATCTTTAGTAAATTTCGGTAGCATAATGGCTACTAGAGTCCTAGCCTCCCTACACTTTCAAACACAGTCTCAACAGCTAGAAACTACAATTTCGTAGCATTTCAAGGTAATTCAATATCCGATAAATCTTATAAAATTCATAGCATGAAAACCATGCATTCGGATATTCCTACAAATTCACACACGCATCCCTTATTGGTTTATTGAGATTGCGCTATCTCGTGCACCACTCGAACGTTGAACTTCCAACTACAATATAATTCAACCAAATTCATTAGCTTAATTATCCTTAATTTTTAAGCTATGACTTATATTAAAATTAAGTATAAATAATTTCTCATAGCTAATGATGGATAATCTTCATGCCATTTTCTTTCCTTATTCACGGCAGCAACATGTTCATTTCTTTCTTATTTCTCCACCATTTTAGCCCCATTTTATTGACTTTTATTCTTAGCCCTTTACCCCATTCAGTCAACATTATACACCTCTTTCCACTTTCATTTTCGGTTTCCAACTTTTACTTTCTGTTTCGGTTCTGCTTTTAAATTTCTGTTTGCACCATCAAAATACCACATTTACTCCTTTAAAACTCTCTTGGTTGAACGTAGTAGTGGGGTCCCATATCTATTTATTTTTTTTCTCATAGTCCATCATTCATGTTTCCAGCTTTCTTTCTTCCTGTTCGGTTGAATCTCTACTTTCTATTTTCATAGCATTTAGACGCCATGTTCATACCTCTTTGTAACCTTCATGGCTAACCATAACCGTATGGTATCATGTATACATATAATATATATATATATATATCATGCTAGATCTTAAAACTCTGCTCTTCAAGTCACACGTATGAACAGCAGAATTTTCTGCTTCATTAAATCATGCCATTCACGTACAGACATACATAGCCTTTGTTGTCAGTCTTTCAATCTTATTTCTTTAAAATTTGATTCACAACCTGATATGAACCTCACAGAAAGAAGATAAGGTTCAATGAGGAAAACGAAGAACACTTGAAGAAAAACAATAACAAGTTAAAAATGCAGCAAAGGAAGACAAAAATTAGAAGTAAAACCAAGACCCGTTGTGTAGAAACACAAGAACCTATAGTATTGGACCAAGACCCATTGCTTAGAAAAGCAAGAACCTATGGTATATATTGGTGGAAGGTAGAAGAACGCCACAAGGAAGACCTTGATAAGTTCAAGAGTTCTCCAGAGAACCAAAGAGAAGAACTCTCTCAATTTTATTACTAAAATCAATTGTCTTCTCCCCTAAGGGTTACATAACTATTTATAGGCAAATAGCAAACTTGCAGCACAAGTAATAGGAATCCTACTTTCCTAACTTGCAAAATAGGAAATAACAAACTTGCAGAACAAGCAATAGGAATCCTACTCTCCTAACTTGCAGAACAACTAATAGAAGTCCTACAAAATCTATTATCTAAAAAGGAATTGGGCTTAAATTAAATTAAGACAATGTTCAGTCCAATAATACTTAACTAAATAAAATATGCATCCAGCCTAATTTGCATTTCGGCCCATTACTTTTGTGTCTTCAAGAACATTGAACTTAGGCTTGGATCATGTTGTAGAAGACTTTATCATCCTCCATGCTCAAGCTTTGTTGGGCTTTCTCTCTAGCAATATTAATGAAACCAACCAAGGCTTGTTGCATTATCTTTGATTTAGCTCTTGTAATTGGACCTCCATGGATGCTCAAAGGATCACGATCATCACGAACATGACTTGTGCTTTGAGAGCTTGGTGGGTCTCCATCATTCCCCCTCTCCTCGAAAGGATTTGTCCTCAAATCAGAATCACCTATACCAATATCAAAGGTAGAAAGATCAGAAACATTAAATGTAGCACTAACATTATAATCACCTGGAAGATCCAACTTATAAGCATTGTCATTGATCTTCTCAATCACTTGGAATGGTCCATCTCCTCGAGGTTGCAACTTGGAGCGACGTTGAGCAGGAAATCTCTCTTTACGCATATGTACCCAAACCTAATCACCAGGCTCAAAGATAACTTTCTTGCGATGCTTGTTGGCTTGAGTAGCATATTGCTCAGTCCTCTTATCAATGTTTTGACGTACCTTCTCATGTAGTTGCTTAACAAAATCAGCTTTCTTTTCCCTATCCAAACTAGCTCTCTCCTCAACAAGCAGTGGTAAAAGATCTAATGGAGTGAGTGGATTAAAACCATAGACAACTTCAAATGGAGAATGACTAGTAGTAGAATGCACACTTCTATTGTAAGCAAACTCTACATGAGTAAACAATCTTCCCAATTCTTCAAATTCTTTTGAATAATGGACCTCAACAAAGTAGATAAAGTACGATCAACTACTTCAGTTTGACCATCGGTTTGCGGATGACAGGTAGTTGAAAACAATAGCTTTGTTCCTAACTTTCCCCATAATGTTTTCCAAAAGTAGCAAGGAACATCACATCACGGTCAGAAAAAATGGTCCTCGGAACACCATGTAGACGAACAATTTCCTTGAATAATAAACCAGCAATGTTGCTTGCATCATCTGTCTTGTGACAAGCAATGAAGTGAGCCATCTTAGAGAACCTGTCAACAACAACAAAAACAGAATCTCTACCTCTCTTTGTTCTTGGTAACCCCAAAACAAAGTCAATGGAGTATAAAGACCAAGGTGCAGTAGGAATAGGCAATGGATTATAAAGACCATGATTCATAACTCTAGACTTAGCTTGTTTACAAGTGACACATTTTTCACACAATTTTTCAACATCTCTTTTCATGTTAGGCCAAAAGAAGTGATCATGCAATATATCTAAAGTTTTCTTTACTCCAAAATGTCCCATTAACCTACCACTATGGGCTTCTCTAACAAGTAATTCTCTTAAAGAACTCCTAGGCACACATAATCTATTTTCCCTAAATAAGAATCCATCATGCCTATAAAACTTTCCAAAACCAGTTTTCTCACATGCAATGAACACATTTTCAAAATCCTCATCAGTAGTATACAAGTCTTTAATATACTCAAATTCAAGTAGTTTTGCATTAAGAGTAGTGATTAGAGTATACCTTCGAGACAATGCATCAGCCACGACATTTTCTTTACCTTGTTTATATTTGATCATATATGGAATTGTCTTAATGAACTCCATCCACTTGGCATGATGCTTGTTCAACTTGCTTTGTCCTTTCAAGTGCTTCAAGGACTCATGATCAGTGTGGATGACAAATTCCTTGGGCCATAAATAGTGTTGCCATGTTTCCAAGGCTCTCACTAATGCATACATCTCTTTATCATATGTGGGATAGTTAAGGGCAGCTCCACTTAACTTCTCACTGAAAAAAGCAATGGGGCGCTTCTCCTGCATTAAAACAGCTCCAATACCTATACTTGAAGCATCACACTCAATCTCAAAAGTTTAAGGAAAGTCAGGTAAGGATAATAAAGGTGTAGAACAAAGCTTCTCTTTAAGCAACTTAAAAGCATGATCTTGCTCAAGACCCCATTTAAATCCAACATTCTTTTTAACAACATCAGTAAAGGTGCAACTATAGTACTGAAGTCTCTAACAAACCTACGGTAGAAACTAGCTAATCCATGAAAACTACGCACCTCAGAGATATTCTTAGGTATAGGCCAATCTTTAATTGCCTTAACCTTTTCATCTTCTACTGCTATACCCTTAGAAGAAATAACATATCCAAGAAATATAATCTTATCAGTGCAAAAGGAACATTTCTTAAGGTTAGCATACAACTTTTCCTTTCTCAAGACATTAAGCACATTCTTTAAATGTTCAATATGTTAATGCAAACTTCTACTATAGATCAAGATATCATCAAAATAGACAGCTACAAATTTTCTAATGAAAGCACGCAAGACATGGTTCATTAATCTCATGAAAGTGCTAGGTGCATTAGTTAATCCAAAAGGCATAACTAACCATTCATACAAACCATGCTTAGTCTTAAATGCAGTTTTCCACTCATCACCTTCTCTCATGCGAATTTGATGATAACCACTTTTCAAATCAATTTTAGAAAAGATGCAAGAACCATGTAAGTCATCAAGCATATCATCTAATCTAGGAATGGGATAGCGATACTTTACAGTGATTTTGTTGATGGCACAACAATCAACACACATCCTCCACGTCCCATCCTTCTTAGGAACAAGTAACACAGGAATAGCACATGGACTCATGCTCTCTCTAACATAGCCTTTCTTCATGAGCTCTTCAACTTGCCTTTGAAGCTCCTTTGTCTCTGTAGACACCCCATTTTGTCCGGGGTCTTTTAATGTTATTGGGCCTATTGGGTTTAATAATTAGAAGATGAATCTAATTTTTGTATTACTATCTTGTTTACTATTATTAAAAAAAATAAAAATAAAAAGAAAATAAAAAATAGAAAAAAAATAAAAAATAAAAAAAATAATAATAACAAAATAAAGTGATCAAAGAAGGGAAACTTGAAAAAAAAATAAAAAAGAATCAGAATCTTAAAATAAAGGCAAAGTCAAAAATTTGAAAATTTTAGAAAGAAAATCAAAATCAATAAGTGAATCAAGTGAGAATCAATGAAGATACAAGTCAAACCCAAATTTGTGCATAGATGGAAAGAAAAGAAAATTGGTTTAATACCTGTATCAAGAAAAAGGAAGGAAAATTAAATAAGAAAGAGACAAACACATATATTAAGGGGAGAGAGAACTAGGTTTAAGGGGAAAGGGGAGAAAAAAAAAGACCTGAGGGAACACACGGAAACCCTAAAAAAAAAGCTAAAAAAACCCTAGAGAAACCTTGGAGAAACCCTAGAAAAAAACCTAGAAGGCGGAGGGGCTGCGTGCGTGACAGAGCCACCTACTCCAACCCGTTTCTGTTGAAGAGGAACCAGGCAGTGTCCATTTGTGCTGGATGGAACGAAGGCTGGCGTGAAGGTGATGTGCAGGGAAGGTCGATGCGCTGAAGCAGGCAGAGGTAGTGTAACGTGACTGTAGAAGGGCTGAGAGCTTGTTGCGTGTCTGCTGGTCCTGGTGCGTAGCAAATCAATGCAGGATCAGTGGACGCTAGCTTGCGTGAGTGGGCAGGAGATAAGCAAGTGCTAGCAGGAAGCAGCCCGTGCGTGAAGGCTGAAGCGGTGGGCTGGTGTACATGGAGGCGTGGCAACACGCATGGTTGCCGCAGTAGTTGTAATTCCACAATTCTGTTTTGAAGTTTCAGATTTGGCATGCATGGTGTCATGAGCCAACCTTGCATAAGGCCATGACCAGGTAGAAGTACTTTAGGGGAAAATAGAATCTATGTACTTAGGAAAATAGAATCCAACGAATTAGGAAAAGTGTCTCCAATTCAAACATATTAATGGTTAGTGGTAGCATTCTTGTAAAAGCTCCTTTTGCAACTATAAGAGGTGAGCAGTCGGCAGATTATTAGACTATCTCACTAGTAGGTATGTACTCTTTCCCATCTTCTTTTTTTTAACCATTGCTTTATTATTTTTAGACTTGTTTTATTGACGTTGGTGCAAAAGTTAGAATTGTTTAGCATGTTTTTGATCCCCTTGTGTTTCACGTATATTTGGATCCTCCTTTAATATTTTATTTATTTATTTATTTTTTTCTTTTTTAAGCATGATATGATATTGTTAAAGGCTATATTAGTTGAATTATGATTTAGAGTGGTTATAAAAGTCCTTATAATTGTGTTACTTAAATCTAAAAGTTTTGCTTAGTATTAGTTTATTTTATCAATTTACGTTTTGTTCATTTTACTTTAGACTTAGAATCAAAAATTAAATTATTGATAGAAGATTAAATTATGAAATTTATGAGATGCTTTTTTTTAATTAAAATAAAAAATAAACTAGTAATTATGAAAATAAATATAAGTATTCCGACGATGGAATTTTAAAAGTACTGCGCTTGAGTAGTACTTTTAGATATCTTGAGGTGAGGAGATTCTTCTTAAATCTTACCAGCTTGATGGAAGATTTGAAAAGATATTTCCGATATTTAAAATTTAAAAAATATTATTAAAATTAATTGCAATTAAAAGAATAAATAATCAGATTAGAAATAATGAATTATAAAAATTAATTTAGACATAAAATAGAATAAAATAATAAAAATACAAATTATCCTACGACGGAATTCTAAAGGGACTGCGCTTGAGTAGTACTTTTAGATGTCTTGAGGTGAGGAGAGTTCTTTTAAATCTTGCCAGCTTGATGGAAGATTTATAGGACATTTCCAAGATTTTATAAATTAAATTATAAAAATAAAAATAAAAATAAAATTAGATTAAAAAATAATAAGTTAAAATTAAGTTTATTATAATAAATAATAAAGATCAAATTAATAAATTAGAATTAAAATTAGGAAAGAATTAAAATAAATAGAAATTAAATTAAATTAAATATTTTAATAAATGTGAATTATTCCGAGGATGGAATTTAAAGGAAATTGCGATTGAGTAGTTTCTTTAAAAATTCCTAAGGTGAGAAAGTTTCTTTAACGTCTTACCAGCTTGATGGAAGGTCTTTAAGAAAATCTTCAAATAATACATGTTTATTTAAAGACATAAAAATATATGAAAATAATAATTTATATAAGAATAATAATAATCATAATAGAATAAAATAAGATAAAAATAATAAATAGAAATTGGATAGGAGTCAAAATAGGGTTTGCATAAAATATTTAAACAATCCGATGACGGAGCCTCTTCAAGAAAGGCGATTGGTCCTACTTGAATACTCTTGAGGTGAGAATAACTTTTAAGCTGTCCAACCAGCTTGATGGAGGAGACTTAAAAGATTTTTCAATATTTAATTATATCGAAATTAAAGTAAAAGGCAAAATTAAGATAACCTTAGATCACTTGGTACCATTTTAGGATGGGCGTTGTGAGGGTGCTAATCCTTCCTCACACGTAACCGTACTCCCGAACTTAGAACTTTTAACGTAGACCAGGCCTTATCCTTAGTTTGAATAGGTGACCAATCACACCTAGGTTAGAATGATTGGTGGCGACTCCATAGTTTTTGTGTCTAGCTATTAGGTTTCCCCCGAAACTTGATACGTTATGACAGTCTCCTTAGGATTACTTCTATAGGCAGGTTGGTTGGGAATGGTAGCTCCAGGAACAAGGTCTATTTGATGCTCAATTCTCCTAATAGGTGGCAAACCATTTGGAATCTCCTCAGGGAATATATCTTTAAATTCGTTCAAAAGAAACACAACATTAGTAGGCAAAGAAGATTTAAGATCATTAGAACTAAAACAAGATTCTTTATATAAAAACAAAAGGATTTGGCACTTAGCTAGAAAAGCAGCCTTTATATCACTTTGCTTTGCATAGAAGCTCACATCCTTTCTTTCTTTCTTTGCAATATCTTTGCCTTTATCTAGATTCTTTGACCTTTATTGTGATTCATTTTGCTCTTTCAACCTCAATTGATCCTCATAAATCTCCTTAGGACTTAAGGGTGCAAGTGTGAATTTCTTACCATCCATGGTAAATGAATAATGGTTTGTGAATCCATCATGTATGACACGTCTATCAAATTGCCATGGTCTTCCTAAAAGCAAATGGCCAGCATGCATAGGCACAACATCACACAACACTTTATCATTGTACCTTCCAATTGAAAATTGCACCAATACTTGCTTGGTCACATTTACTTCTCCACAATTATTAAGCCATTGAAGTTTGTATGGTTTGGGATGTTTTGAAGTGGGCAAACCCAATTTGTCAACCAAATAAGTGCTAGCAACATTAGTGCAACTACCACCATCAATAATCAAAGAGCATACCTTATTGTTGACGTGGCATATAGTATGGAAAATATTTTCTTGTTGCACTTCATCTTCATCCTTAACTTGGGCACTTAATGCACGACGAGCTACAAGTGCTTCACCATTTGCAGTAAACTCAACATAGTCATCATCCTCATCAATGTCCTCCAATGGTGGCATCTCATCATCAACATCAGAATCTTCACTTACAATGTCACCATCATCACGCATAATCATGACTCGTTTGTTTGGGCATTGTGATGCAATGTGTCCTCTTCCCAAACATCTAAAACACATGATATCTCTACTCTTACCTTAGGATGCTTGGACAGCCTCGAGTTTCGGCTTTTGGACACTCTCACCCTTAGGCTTGAATGGGGATTCAGTCTTAAGTTTGAATGTAGTCCTATTATCCCTTCGAAAGGTGTTCAGTTTCCAAGAAGAAGATGAACTAGAACCTTACATAAAACGAGATGAATAACCTTTTCTCTTGAGTTGCCTTTCAACCTTTATAGCCATATGCAACATATCATCAAACTCCACATAGTGATGTAACTCCACTACATTAGCAATCTCACGATTCAATCCTTGTAAGAATCGAGCCATAGTAGCTTCACTATCCTCTTCAACATTAGCTCTGATCATGATAGTTTCCATTTCTTTATGATAATCCTCAACACTCTTAGAACCTTGAGTGAGACTTGTAACCTTTAATAAAGCTCTCTATAGTAATGATTAGGAACAAACCTTTTTCTCATAACACGTTTCATTTCATCCCATGTAACTATAGGTGGCTCTCTATTCCTACGTCTACCAAGCATGAGTTGGTCCCACCAAATGATTGCATAATCCGTGAACTCTACAGTAGCAAGTTTCACCTTTTTTTCTTCAGAATAGTTATGGCAGTCAAAGACCATCTCCAATTTCTTTTCCCATTCTAGGTAAGCCTCATGATCATTCTTACCTTGAAAGGAAGGAATCTTCAATTTAATACTCCCTAAATTTCCATCTATCCTATCATAATACCTAACTCCTTTATACCTATCTCCACAATCTCATTTATTACCATGGTTACCTTTAACACTTCTACTAAACTCATCATCATCAAACTCATCATTAACTTTATCATCAAAGTCATTATTCACAACATTGCCATTCTCATGAGAAGTATCACCTTGCTTTACCTTAGCTAGGATAGCTTCATGTTCCTCCAACTTATCATGAATATTATTAAACCTCAACTCTATCCTTGAAAATTTTTGTTGCATAGCTTGGAACATGAACTCGATCTTACTCAAATCAGGCTTTTCACTATTAGAAGACATGATTTTATCCTACAAGAAACGTTAGTAAAAGAAAAGGACCTCACAAGTATGACCTCACGTGTTTACACTCAATACACACAATAAATGTAACACTCACACTCGTATTTCATACAATTTTAATATGGCTTTTCTCTACTAATGTTACTCACACACTCTTGCCTTTTTCCCTCACACAACTTTTCTCTATAGGTTCTATATTGAACTCAAGACTCAATAAAAAATCAGCTTATGGAATTCAACTATCAACCAACAATAAACAAGCTGAGCACAAGATTTTAATCACGGGAAAACAAAACAATGAAGACTCAACAGGACTTTGCAAGACTCAATAAGGCTTAAGAAGACTCTAATGAAACTAAACCTTGAAGGTAATATGGGTGTTTTGGGGTGTTTAATTAGGGTAGGTGTAGCCAAAGGTGGGGTAGTTTTGTCCTTTTATGTGGTAGGGTCAAAAAGGTAATTTTAGGCAGTAGGGTAGAATGGTAACAATGAATTTTCAAATTAGGCAAATAAGAAATCTGAAAGCTACCTCAAGATTTTGATGAAGCACACCTCCACGAATTGCCTTTGATGTTGCACTTGCTACACACGATGTAATAAATCCCCTCTTGAATTGATTTTTCTTTTCTCTTTTTTTTTTCTTTTCTTTTTTTCTCTTTTTTTTCTTTTTTTTTCTTTTACTAAAGTAAACGAACAATGAAGAAAAACAAAAACTCTAAATAATAAGAAGAGGTTTACTTAGGGAAGAAGGCAACTTTTGACAAAAACAAGCTAGTTTTGGTAGTGGCTTGTATGGCAAGGAACAAGAGGGAATGGTGGCTTGTGAAACAAGTAGTCTTTATGTGATGTAGAGCTTTTGAAGGTTTCTTGGTGAGCAAGAAAACCTTTGGGATTTGGTTGCTTGGAGAACAAGATAGGGTTTACTTAGTGGCTAAGTAAAGGTAGGTTATTTTAATGAAGACAATAGCTTTGAGGGACAAACAATATTAGTGGTGGCTTGGAAAAGGATTCAAGATCAAGGTTTGTCCAAGATAAGAAGACAAAGAAAAAAACAAAAACAAAAACGAGACTCCCACGAATTGAACCTAAGCTCTGATGCCAAATGATATGAACCTCATCGAAAGAAGATGAGGTTCAATGAAGAAAACGAAGAACACTTGAAGAAAAATAATAACAAGTTAAAAACGCGACAAAGGAAAACAAAAATTAGAAGTAAAACCAAGACTCGTTGTGTAGAAACACAAGAACCTATGGTATTGGACCAAGACCCATTGCTTAAAAAAGCAAGAACCTATGGTATCTATTGGTGGAAGGTAGAAGAATGACACAAGGAAGATCTTGATAAGTTCAAGAGTTCTCAAGAAAACCAAAGAGAATAAGTCTCTCAATTTTATTACTAAAATCAATTGTCTTCTCCCCAAAGGGTTACATAACTATTTATAGGCAAATAGCAAACTTGCAGCACAAGTAATTGGAATCCTACTTTCCTAACTTGCAAAATAGGAAATAGCAAACTTGCAGAACAAGCAATAGGAATCCTACTCTCCTAACTTGCAGAACAAGTAATAGAAGTCCTACAAAATCTATTATTTAAAAAGAAATAGGGCTTAAATTAAATTAAGACAATGTTCAGTCCAATAATACTTAACTAAATAAAATATGCATCTAGCCTAATTTGCATTTCGGCCCATTACTTGTGTGTCTTCAAGAAGGTTGAACTTAGGCTTGGATCATGTTGTAGAAGACTTTATCATCCTCCATGCTCAAGCTTTGTTGAGTTTTCTCTCTAGCAATATTAATGAAACCAGCCAAGGCTTGTTGCATTATCTTTGATTTAGCTCTTGTAATTGGTGAAGGAGACCGAAACAAACATGCAGCGGAATTTAAATCATTCGGCCTCCACCAGGATCGATTCGGAGGGTTGCCTGATTAGGGTTTCGACATTTTACCTAACGTTTTCTCTGCTTTTCTGTCTTTGGTCGAATCCCAAGCAGCAACTTTTCGTTCCTGCCTCTATGGTATCCACACGAACGGATCTCACGACTCTTGAACGTCTCACGATCAGATGCCTTAAGGAGCGTTTTGATTCTTTTAACCGAACTGCTAGCTTCGATTAAAAGAATACTTTTCTGTTTTCTAATTGTTGTGCCGGCTATGTTTAAGAAAACATCCTTTTTATAGGCAGTAAATTTTACCCTAAAATTTACTGCCAAACAGAACTCTAATCCTACTTAGAATAGGATTAACTATATCCTTAATCCAAGTCAGAATAGGATTAGTTAAGCTCCTCATTGATCCGTTCTAAGTGTGCGACCCAATAGGTTCTCAAAACAATGGCAATGACAAAATTGTCACAGGCAATGAGCGGTATCTAGCAACACATCATTGCTACCCATGTAACGAGAATGTCAATGGCTCGACATAACCTTACTCGTGAAAGATGTTACCGTGTAGTCTAATCCCTTTATCCTTTGATGTCTTGATTAGACACAAGTCATGGAATGTGTCACACTTGTATAGTCTAATCAGCGTTTCTTGATTCCTGAGTAGACTAATTAAACAAATAAAATCAATATCTCATATTGACTTATTTGAGCACGGCCATGCATTTCTTAGTCTCACTCTATCAAAGGGCCCAAGACATCACTCTTGTTATATAAGAGGGATAAATTCTATCTTGATCACTCAACATCCCTCTACATAGATCAAGGCATACCCAATTACTACCTTTATAGTCCATCCTATTACGAATGACATCTAGCAGCATTAAAGTATGCAATTCTCTATGTTGGGATCTCTGATGATCTCAAGTCAAAGGATCACATACACCATCATCACTATGAGAATCGCTTATGACACTCATATAACAATCCATGTAGCGTTCTCATGGAGGGTCGATCCAGTACATAGTTCTCTAACATGTACCTATGTGATGACTTGATATCTTATATCCATGACAATGGTCATCAGTCAACCACATACTAGTCTTATCGTATCATTGTTATCCTTGTTCACAATAATACTTGACTAGGGATATTTTAAGAATAGTGTGTTATTACTATTCTAAGGACATTATCATATAAGATTACATTACGCAGTTATAAAACAAATATAATAATGAACTATGATAAATAAAATGTCATGATACATAAATAATGCCAAAGTCAATCATCTAATGAATGGTTCTAAGGGCATAATCCAACAATCTCCCACTTGCACTAAGACCATTCACTCATGTATCTAATACCTAGTGACCTAGTGTGACGATCATGTCTCTGCTGCGTCAAAGGCTTCGTCAGTGGGTCGGCGATGTTATCGTCAGTTGGTACTTTGCATATCCTCACATCTCCTCTCTCGATGATATCTCGAATGAGATGGAAGCGCCGTAGTATATGTTTGGATCGTTGGTGAGATCTAGGCTCCTTAGCTTGTGCGATGGCTCCATTGTTGTCACAATAGAGCTCAATCGGATCTATAATGCTAGGAACAACTTCAACCTCAGTAATGAACTTCCTGATCCAAACAGCCTCCTTAGCAGCTTCAGAGGCAGCTATATACTCAGCCTCTGTTGTAGAATCGGCCACTGTCGCCTACTTTGAACTCTTCCAGCTCACAGCACCACCATTAAGGCAAAACACATAACCAGATTGCGATCTAAAGTCATCTTTATCAGTTTGGAAGCTAGCATCAGTGTAACCTGTTACAATGAGCTCTTCCTCACCTCCATATATCAAGAATGTATCCTTAGTCTTTCTCAAGTACTTAAGAATATTCTTGACAGTGATCCAGTGACGTTCACCAGGATCAACTTGATATCTACTCGTCATGCTCAAGGCATACGAGACATCGGGACGTGTGCATAACATGGCATACATAATGGATCCAATAGCAGATGCATATGGAACTTTACTCATACGTTCTCTCTCTTCTTGTGTTGTAGGACACTGTTCTTTTGAGAGAGTAATGCCATGTGTCATAGGCAAGAATCCTTTCTTGGAATCCTGCATGCTAAACCTCTTTAGCACTTTATCTATGTATGCACTTTGACTTAGGCCAATTAATTTCCTTGATCTATCTCTATAGATCCTTATACCCAGTACATAGGTAGCTTCGCCCAAGTCCTTCATTGAAAAGCAATTCCCTAACCAAGTCTTTACAGACTGAAGGGTAGGGATGTCATTCCCAATGAGTAGTATGTCATCTACATACAACACTAGGAAGACAATAGTGCTCCCACTGACCTTCTTGTAGACACAACGTTCATCTTCGTTTTTGATGAAACCAAACTCTTTGATTGCATCATCAAAATGAAGATTCCAACTTCGAGAAGCTTGCTTTAGTCCATAAATAGAACGTTGTAGCTTACAAACCTTTCCAGCATTTTTTGGATCAACAAAACCCTCAGGTTGTGTCATGTACACATCCTCGAGTAGCTTTCCATTAAGAAAAGCAGTCTTGACGTCCATTTGCCAGATTTCATAATCATAGTATGCAGCTATCGCAAGCAAGATCCTAATGGATTTGATCATCGCGACTGGTGAAAAAGTTTCATCATAGTCAATACCATGAATTTGTTTAAAACCTTTAGCAACCAATCGCCCTTTATAGGTATGAACATTTCCTTCCATGTCGGTTTTCTTCTTAAAAACCCATTTACACCCTATAGGTTTTACCCTTTCGTGTAAGTCAACCAAGGTCCAAACTTGGTTGGCATCCATGGATTCCATCTCAGATCTCATGGCTTCAAGCCATTTCTCAGAGTCTGGCCCTGTTATAGCCTCTTGATAGGTAGTAGGCTCATCTTGGTCCATGAGCAAAACATCACCGTTCTGAGTCATTAGAAATCCATATTTCTGTGGCTCACGATGTGTTCTAACTGATCTACGCAAGGCTTGTGTCTCTTGAGCAGGCGGTTGCTCCACAACATCTTGTGGTTCTGGTTCCACAACAACTTGTGGTGCTTGCTCAGGCTCCATCTCAACATCGGGTGCGCTATCTTGTAGCTCTTGAATTTCTTCAAGTTCTACTTTTCTCCCATTAGTTCTTCTAGAAATGAATTCTCTTTCTAGAAAGACACCTGTTCGAGCTACAAACACTTTGCGCTCAGTGGGATTGTAAAAATAATATCCTTTAGTTAGTTTAGGATATCCCACAAAATAGCACTTATCAGATTTAGGTGCAAGTTTGTTAGAGACTTGACGTCTTACATAAGCCTCACAACCCCAAATCTTCATAAAAGACATACTGGGACGTTTACCAGTCCATATCTCATATGGTGTCTTTGGAACCGATTTAGATGGAACACGGTTCAGTGTAAAAGCAGCTGTTTCTAATGCATGTCCCCAAAAGGATTCTGGAAGATCTGTATGACTCATCATTGATCGAACCATATCTAATAAAGTTCGATTTCTCCTTTCTGATACACCATTCCATTGTGGTGTACCTGGAGGAGTGAGTTGTGAGACAATCCCACACTCTTTAAGATAGTCAAACAATTCTTGGCTTAAGTATTCACCACCTCGATCTGATCGAAGTGCCTTAATGCTCTTGCCAAGTTGGTTTTGTACTTCATTCTTGAATTCTTTGAACTTTTCAAAAGATTCTGACTTGTGTCTCATAAGATACACATAGCCATATCTACTGAAATCATCAGTAAATGTAATAAAGTACATAAACCCACCTCTGGCCTGTGTGTTTAAAGGTCCACATACATCTGTATGTACTAAGCCCAATAAATCACTTGCCCTTTCACTATGTCCTTTGAAAGGGGCTTTAGTCATCTTACCCATCAAACAAGATTCACATGTCTCATACGATTCAAAATCAAATGAGTCCAAAATTCCATCTTTATGGAGTTTGGAAATGCGATTCTCATTTATGTGTCCCAAACGACAATGCCAGAGATATGTTGGATTTTGATCATTAGATTTAATCCTTTTAGCATTTATGTTATAAATAGGCATATCAAGATTTAGAATGTAAAGACCATTAATTAGTTGTGCACTACCATAAAAGATATCATTTAAATAAATGGAGCAACAGTTGTCCTTTATTATAAATGAAAAACCCTTCTTGTCCAAACAAGAAATAGAAATAATGTTTTTAGTGATGGAAGGCACATAATAACAATCATCTAATTCTAAAACAAGCCCTGTGGGCAATGTCAAAATATAAGTTCCTACAGCTAATGCAGCAACCCTTGCTCCATTTCCCACTCGTAGGTCGACCTCGCCCTTAGTCAACGATCTACTCCTTTTGAGTTCCTGCACATTTACACAAATGTGAGAACCACATCCAGTATCTAATACCCATGATGAAGAAGTAGATAGATTAACTTCTATAACATAAATACCTGAAGTGGTAGTCTCACTTCCTTTCTTCTTCTTTAGCTCTTCCAGGTATTTGTTGCAGTTCCTCTTCCAATGTCCGGTCTCACCGCAATGGAAGCATTTCCCTTCTTTGGCAACCCCACCTTTAGGCTTCAGTGCAGTATCATTGGGCTTGAACTTGCCATTGGTTTTATTACCCTTTTTCTTGCCCTTTGCATTAGCCCTGCCCTTAGCTTTCTTAACTATTAAGACATCTTTGGGCTTGGCCTTTTTCATGTTGGATTCAGCTGTTTTCAACATGCTAAGTAACTGTGGCAGAGTCTTGTCAATTTCATTCATGTTGTAGTTAACAACAAACTGACTGTAGCTGTCTGGCAACGATTGCATAATCACATCAGTGGCCAACTCTTGGCCCAAAGGAAATCCCAATCTTTCAAGGTTTTCAATGTACCCAATCATCTTGAGCACATGAGTACCAACGGGAGTCCCCTCTGCCATCCTACACTGAAATAATGCCTTAGAGACATTGTACCTTTCTTGCCTAGCTTCCTCTTGATAGAGTTGCTTGAGATGCTCGATCATATCGAACGCATCCATTTCCTCATGTTGCTTTTGAAGCTCAGGATTCATGGAGGCAAGCATAAGGCAACTAACATCCAATGCATCATCTTGATGCTTCTTATAAGCATCTCTTTCTGCCCTTGGAGCATTAGAGGGTGGTTCCTCAGGTAAGGGAATTTCAAGGACATACAACTTCTTTTCTTGCTTGAGGACTATCCTCAGGTTCCTGTACCAATCCAGGAAGTTTGTCCCATTCAACTTGTCCTTCTCAAGGACAGATCGCAGTGAAAGTGTGTTATTTGTGTTTGATGCCATGGTAATCTACAACAAAATATGCAAAATATAAGTATCATGAATGCATTCATTTAATTAAATATTTATTTATTAAATGATGCTCCCACTATTTTTATCGAATCAACAACCCTCATTATTAATTCGGAAAAATTATCACATAATTTCTCTAGTGGGCCAAGATCCATATTTCACCTTATCTAGAGTTAGCTTTGGCTAATCGCCCAAGATTTGGCTATTTAGGTAGGCAACACTTACCAATTACATCTCATGTAACTCTTGGATAGTTGGGTGAACAACACTTGTTCTAATTCATCTCATGAATGGAAGCCCAACTTTATGCCTCTAAATTCCCAATCCTATTGAGGAAATCTAGTTAAGTCAACCCAATTTATAGCCTTTGGATATCACTATTATCCCATCGCGTCTTACTAAGATAGATATGATATTTTGCTTTGGCAAACATAACAAAATCGATTCTAGTCTTGACGAGTGCTATTCATTGGTAGGCATCTAGTATTGACTTAATTTAATTTGAGGGATTTTTCTTAGTTTATTGAATAAGATCTCACCAATTTTACTTTTCTGAAATTATCATATGATTTTCATATCATAAACGTACAAAATAAACCATGCATCTCATGCAATTAAGCAATAAAATAAACGTGACATAGTTATAGCCCAAACTAAATGGATTTCCCAAGCCAAT
Source organism: Heritiera littoralis (assembly GCA_031772115.1). Classification (NCBI taxonomy): domain Eukaryota; kingdom Viridiplantae; phylum Streptophyta; class Magnoliopsida; order Malvales; family Malvaceae; genus Heritiera; species Heritiera littoralis. The sequence goes on along the minus strand of JAPDPK010000009.1, from coordinate 3,600,002 downwards.
GAGAAACCCTAAGGGTTAACCTAAGGGTAATAGCATCTTCTTCAAGTGCCTCTTTGGTCATCCTTTGCATGGTTGTCAGCTCCAATTACATAGTTTAAGAGAAACCTCGAGTTACATTCGAGGGGAGTAAGATGAGAAAAGAATGTACAACAAGAATTTCAAGAACAAGGCACGACACGCAGGTCGTATTTATTAAAATTTACAACCACCAAAATACAATCATATTGGGCTAGGGCTATAACTATGCACCATGCTCAAACAACAACCACCGTGTTATACAAACAAGTGTGATGCAATTTCAAAATTTTAGTTTTATTAACGAGGCATATTTGAAAAGAATTATGACCCGACTGCGGGGTTCCCAGGGGCCAACGCCCCTTATCCGGAAGTGTCCTAATCTTATCAGGATGTTCCAGCCAGTATCTCATACTGACTATAATTTTAGTCGCATTAGAACTCTTATCTAAAAGTGTTTCAATCTTTATACACTTTCGACATTATTCTGTTTCCTCCATAACGTTTATGCAGAACAGAAACCGCCATTAATAATTCGCATCACAGATTATACATAACATTTATGCAGAACAGAAACGCCATTAATAATTCGCATCACAGATTATATCTCACATATAAGTTGAATCGAAATTGATATATATCATATATATAATTTCAACAATTCGATTTGTAGCCTCTGAATATATCATATACATTCTAATCCGTATTAATCTCATTAAAACGATTGCATGTAATCATAAACAGAAAGTAACCAGAGATCATGCTTTTATCAAAACTAATCAGGGACTACGAATCTCGCTCGGATACCAGTGAAGGAGACCGAAACAAACATGCAGCGGAATTTAAATCATTCGGCCTCCACCAGGATCGATTCGGAGGGTTGCCTTATTAGGGTTTCGAGATTTTACCTAACGTTTTCTCTGCTTTTCTGTCTTTGGTCGAATCCCAAGCAGCAACTTTTCGTTCCTGCCTCTATGGTATCCACACGAACGGATCTCACGACTCTTGAACGTCTCACGATCAGATGCCTTAAGGAGCGTTTTGATTCTTTTAACCGAACTGCTAGCTTCGATTAAAAGAATACTTTTCTGTTTTCTAATTGTTGTGCCGGCTATGTTTCAGAAAACATCCTTTTTATAGGCAGTAAATTTTACCCTAAAATTTACTGCCAAACAGAACTCTAATCCTACTTAGAATAGGATTAACTATATCCTTAATCCAAGTCAGAATAGGATTAGTTAAGCTCCTCATTGATCCGTTCTAAGTGTGCGACCCAATAGGTTCTCAAAACAATGGCAATGACAAAATTGTCACAGGCAATGAGCGGTATCTAGCAACACATCATTGCTACCCATGTAACGAGAATGTCAATGACTCGACATAACCTTACTCGTGATAGATGTTACCGTGTAGTCTAATCCCTTTATCCTTTGATGTCTTGATTAGACACAAGTCATGGAATGTGTCACACTTGTATAGTCTAATCAGCGTTTCTTGATTCCTGAGTAGACTAATTAAACAAATAAAATCAATATCTCATATTGACTTATTCGAGCACGGCCATGCATTTCTTAGTCTCACTCTATCAAAGGGCCCAAGACATCACTCTTGTTATATAAGAGGGATAAATTCTATCTTGATCACTCAACATCCCTCTACATAGATCAAGGCATACCCAATTACTACCTTTATAGTCCATCATGTTGCGAATGACATCTAGCAGCATTAAAGTATGCAATTCTCTATGTTGGGATCTCTGATGATCTCAAGTCAAAGGATCACATACACCATCATCACTATGAGAATCGCTTATGACACTCATATAACAATCCATGTAGCGTTCTCATGGAGGGTCGATCCAGTACATAGTTTTCTAACATGTACCTATGTGATGACTTGATATCTTATATCCATGACAATGGTCATCAGTCAACCACATACTAGTCTTATCGTATCATTGTTATCCTTGTTCACAATAATACTTGACTAGGGATATTTTAAGAATAGTGTGTTATTACTATTCTAAGGACATTATCATATAAGATTACATTACGCAGTTATAAAACAAATATAATAATGAACTATGATAAATAAAATGTCATGATACATAAATAATGCCAAAGTCAATCATCTAATGAATGGTTCTAAGGGCATAATCCAACAATTGGACCTCTATGGATGCTCAAAGGATTACGATCATCACGAACATGACTTGAGCTTTGTGAGCTTGATGGGTCTCCATCACAACCAAACATCCAAGTGCCTCTAACAAGTCTCCCTCAAAACAACAATTTTGTACATCCTCAATTTATTTAAATCTAACCATACACAAAATACAACTGCAACAACTAAGGCAAATATTTACCTGCGTAGAAGACGTTACTAGTAGAGGCAGAACAAATTCATTTGGTAGCTTCTTGTACGTTTAGGTTGAGATGTTGAGATGTTTATGAAGCTTTTTAAGTAGGAAACAATTTTGTTATCTAAGGTTTTAAATAATTACATGAAGAAAAGAAGAGATCTAGCATAGAAGTAACGAGGGATCACTTGGAGAACTAGCAAAAATGGGGAAGAAATCTGAAACAGAATGCGCTTCTCGTGAGGCGGTGCAAATCTCAGTTGAGAATTAAATGAAGCCAGCTTTGTTTGGTTATTTTGATTGGCCATAATTTCTTTTAATTTTATAAATTTCTGATATGATTTATTTAAAGTCTAAAATGTCCTCTAATTTCACCATATTTACTCATATTGCAACTGCATATTTTCTTTTCTGTTCCAGCCCATTTTTTAATTAAATTTTCATTTATTTAATTTACTTCTTAAGCCAAATTATGGCTTATTTGGTCCATTTTGACTACTTCATGAGAAAACTATTTTTGCCCTTGTACAACTTCAAAATTTTCGTTTCTATCATATTTTTCTTTCGATATTTATAAAATATCAAAAATTTATTTATTTATTTAAAATTTATTATTCCGTACATATACAGTATAAATTAACGAGTTCTCGTAGTAATATATAGACTTCTACTTTTTTTTAGAACACTCATGAACAAACCATTTTCATCCTGTTTTTAATTTGATTCCCGATGTACAAATGGACATCTTTATTGTATGTCACATATACGATCTCCTATCTTCCTTTCTTAATTCTACCATCAAAGTAATCAAATTATTGCGCTTCTGTTTTGCAGCATATGTACTGACCATACAACTACTTTTGCAGGCATATGTGATGTTTATGCTACAACAACTGTCCAAGCAAAATCTATAAACAACAAAATCTATACCCAACATCAATCACAACATTGCTTTAGTAAACCACTACTAAAATTTGATCCAAGGACAGTTATTTTTCAGAGAGCTCGAAGCCTAGAAAGTAGTCATTTATTGCAAGAAGTGCCTGAGCTGATTGCCTAGTTGTCAAGATAAGATGCATTTGTTGTTGTGTTTGCTATCGCAGATTATCAGCCTGATGAAGGAACCCCTAAAGGGTTCCTAAATTTCCTACGGCCATGGCCATTTGACCCATATAGTTCGCCACATTCCCAGATGAGCCGAGGGAGCAGATGAACCATTGGCCAACGTTTCAGCCAAAGATTGTTGCAGTGCTTCCATCCCTTGTGACAAAGCATCTTTAGCATGTCGGGATGACTGTTGCAAGTTTTGGATACCCATAAATTGTTGAACAGTTATAGACTTCTGCTTTAGCTCAGGTTCGACATAGGTGTTTAAGCACATCCATCTCCTGGTTTTTGTATGCGTGCACATGTCCCTTCACTTTATCTCTATGCAATTGTCGTTTATTTTTCAGGGAACCATATTCTCCATGTCTAATTTCTTATTTCTTCTTGCATGCTTTTTTTTTATTTGATTCTTATTTAATTGAGATTGGGACGTGATTGTAATGCACTTGATTTGATGGTTCTTTCAACAGGAGCTTGTGTGCAGAACGTCTTGGATTCTGTCTGATATGACAAAGTCTACCTGTGCTAGGCCAGGCCCAATAGCGTCAGAGATTACCACATGGCAAAGACTCAATGGTCCACGTGTCCATCAGCGACAGAGGCAAAGTGCGTCACACCTGTCGCTAGGCGACAGGCTCTTTGGCCCACGTGGCATTCGGCGAAAGAGGTAGAGGTGCGTGATCATACCTGTCGCTCGTGACAGATACGCAGTCTATCGCCTACAATCATAAGGCGACACATGGCGCTCATATACCTATCGCCTGGCGACAGATCCACAGTCCGTAGCCTATAGTCATATGGCGACACGTGGCGCCTGACCTCGGCTCCCGCGAGCGACAGAACCCTAACGCCACAGTGTACCACGTGGTGTTAGTCTCTCGCCGGCGACAGGCTCCAGAAGCTCCCAATTTCCAAGGAATTTGTGTTATATTGAGACACAAACTCTTAGCAAGATGATATACTTATCCTTAAACAATTAACCTTGGACGCTGGCCTATAAATAGGCCCCCAGGTACAACTTTATTCTCTAATTTTTGACTACTGGCTTTTACACTTCCCAATATTGAAGATCTTTTTGCTGACTTAAGCATCGGAGTGTCTACGCAGGGAACCACCCCTGCGTCTCTCTGACTTTTCTTGTTTTACAGAAGCTTCTTGGAGACACGTGGAGACTAAGTACGAATATCGACGTCAGCATACTTTTATTGTTGTTTTGTACAACAACAATTGGCGCCGTTTGTGGGAAACGTATAAAAAGTCAAGATTTTCTAAGATGGTGAGAACAAGATCTACAAACGTAAGGACTGGAAGTGAGGAAAACTCTATGAGCTCCCCTGAACAACAGATTCGCCAGACAAACCAGGTGAACAAGGAGGAAGAAAGAATTATTGTGTCAGCGGCAGAATTCGAAGCTCTAAGGCGACAGAGCGAAGAAACTACCCAGGCGCTACGAGCCATGGTGGATCTGTTCCAAGGAGTTCTCCCGACATTGGATCTGCCGCCTGCCGTGCAGAACTTAGTAGGAGGAACAAATAGAGGTGTCCCACCGCAGATGTTTGGGCGACAGGAGGACACGACAGCGGCAGACCCCTCTCGTCGGCGAGAGTTTCCCCCGGTGGAAGAACACGACATTCATCAGGGTGCGGCAGGACAGGAGAGCGGCAGGCCTGTCGCAGGCACTCAGCGAGAGATTGAGGAAGCATTTGGCTTAGAGCCTGCGATAGGGGTCAGGCGACAGGGTAGCGGGAGGCCTGTCGCAGGAACCCAGCCAGAGAATGAAGAAGCAGTAGAGTTAGAGCCTGCGACAGGGGTCAGGCGACAGGTTCCACATGTAGGGCGGCAGATGTCTGGGCGACAGGACATTGATCGGGCGACATGGTCTACCGTCCACCACCATGACTTGTCGATTTTTGATGGTGCTAACTTAGACCATGGTATTGGAGGTGCTGGAAAGAATGGGGTCAAAGATCAAAGCACTTGGGGAACCGGGTCGGAGTTTGACCCCACTTGGTGCACGCAAATGGTACGAACAAACGCACCTCAAGCTCAGGGCAAGGAAGTAGTCGGAGACCTACCTGATTCGTCTCATGCCCGAAATCAGCTCGCTCCCCCCGTGGACATGAAGAAGATGATAGAACAGGTACTGGAAGAGAAAAAGTTAGTGTCTGCAAAAGAGAGCCAGAGGAGGAGAGTACCGTTCTGCACAACCATCATGCAAAAACCTTTACCCCCAAAGTTCAAAATGCCACAGATGACCGCCTACACCGGAAAGACGGACCCCTACGACCATATGCAAAACTATGAGGCACTAATGTTGTTACATGGATGGGAAGACGAGATAATGTGTAGGGCCTTTTCCTTGACTCTGTCGGGACATGCGATGAAATGGTTTAATAACCTGCCTGAAGGGTCCATTATCTCTTTCGACTAACTGCGAAGTGAGTTTCTCAAGGTGTTTGCAGTAAATAGTCAGAGAAGGAAAGAACCGACCTACCTGCTCACTATTAAACAGGGAGCTAAGGAGTCATTGAAGAGTTATGTGGATCGGTTCAGAGATGCTACTTTGTAGGTACGAGATCTGCAAGTTGGTATAGCCGTGGCAGCCATGTTACAGGGGACAAGGTCTGAAAAATTGCAAGAATCCTTGTCGCTAGATCAGCCAACAACCATCTCAGACCTACTTTCCCGCGCAAATAAGTATGTAACCCAGGAGGAAGTAATGAAAATGGCGACGATAGGAGGATCCAAGGATGGAAGGAAACGAGGAAGAGAGGTCACTGAAGCATCTTCTAGCCAACCGAGAAAGTTTGAAAAAGCTCCCGCACTAAAATACAATTCCTATACCCCACTCACCGAATCTCGAGCTTCAGTGTTAGCAGCCATTGAAGGATCAGGGCTTATACAGACTCCAAAGAAGACGTCCGGGAATTTGGGCCATGATTTAAGGTCATACTGCGATTACCACTCAGCGCATGGGCACACAACTGAGAAGTGTAGGGAGTTGATGAATCAGCTAGAAAAGCTAGCACGAGAGGGAAAAATAAATCGTTTCGTATGGAGCGGTGATAGAACTAACTATCCTGCGCAGAACAGAGGAAACAATTTCAGAGATAGAAGAAGTGAAAACAGAAGACCTGTTAGACGAAATGAAGGTGAAAGAAGAGATAATGACAGAAGGGTAGAAAGAAGGAATCGAGAGGAAGACAATGAACCCACAGGGCCAGCTATTAACGTGATATCCGGGGGTGAGTCGTTAGCCGACACTTCTTCCTCGTCTCGAAAGACCTACGCCCGACAGGCTTATCAAATTAATTCGGTAATGGAGGAAAAGCATGATGAAGGGCCCATCACCTTCACGCCAGCTGACAAAGGTGATGTAATGATCCCTCATGATGACCCAATGGTGATTTCGGCAGTAATAGCAAAACACCCAGTGAGTCGCATCTTAGTTGATAATGGGAGTTCGGTAAATTTGATTTATTGGAGTTGCTTTGAGAAAATGAACATCTCCAATGATAGACTGAAGCCAGTAACCACACCGCTGTATGGCTTCTCAGGAGAAAAAGTGAAGGTGGAGGGCGCAGTTCAGCTACCTGTGACATTGGGGGAAAGCTCGAAGTGTGTCACTCGATAAGCGTTGTTTATCGTGGTGAGATCAACTTCCGTGGCGTACAATATGATCCTCGGGTGGCCATTGTTAAATGACACGAGAACGGTGGTACATCCCTGCTATTTGTTAATGAAGTTTCCGACTTCCCGCGGTGTTGGACAAGTGCGGGGAGATTAAAGGAAAGCCAGGACATGTAATGTCGCATCCACCACATGTAAAGGGATTCAGAGGAAGGAAACCCTTACGATCGAAGAGAAGCCTAAGCCAAAGCCTGATGAGGAAATGGAAGCAATCCGGTTGGATGAGAAAGATGAAGAAAGAATAGTGTACGTAGGAAGCCAATTGCCTGAAGAAGTAAAAAAGGAGATAGTCCGATGCTTAAGAGAGAATTGTGATGTGTTTGCATGGACTCTAGCCAATATGCCTGGAATAGACCCTGAAGTTATTTGCCATCGGTTGAACGTAATCTCAGGGGCAAAGCCGATAAAACAGAAGAAGAGGAATTTTGCTCCAGAGAGGCAACAGGCAATAAACGAAGAAATAACGAAGTTGTTGCAAGCAGGATTTATCAGAGAAGTTAATTATCCGGAGTGGTTGGCTAATGTTGTGATGGTGAAGAAAACCAACAGGAAATGGAGAATGTGTGTGGACTTCACAGATCTGAATAAAGCTTGTCCTAAGGATTCATATCCACTACCTCGAATTGACAAGTTGGTAGATGAAACTTGTGGTTATGAACTACTTAGCTTTTTGGATGCCTTTTCGGGGTACCACCAAATCATGATGCATCCAGATGATGAGGAGAAGACCTCGTTCATTACCGATAGTGGGACATATTGCTAAACGAGTGATGCCGTTCGGTTTGAAAAACACGGGTGCAACCTACCAACGCATGGTAAATAAGGTGTTCCAAGATTTGTTGGGCAACACCATGGAAGCTTATGTTGATGATATGATCATTAAAAGCAGACAAGGAGAATCACATGCCAAGAAAATGACCAAGGTATTCGATGTGCTGCGACAATACAAGATGAAGTTGAATCCCAATAAATGCTCATTCGGGGTGAGATCAGGAAAGTTTCTGGGATTCATGATTACTAACCGAGGGATAGAGGCTAATCCCGAGAAAGTTCAAGCTATTTTGGACATGAGGCTGCCTAATACAGTAAGAGAAGTCCAAAGGCTAACAGGAAGAATAGCAGCCTTGAGTCGTTTCTTGTCCAAATCAGCTGAAAGAAGTCTACCATTTTTCAAGGCAATAAAGGCAGGAAAGAACTTCAAGTGGACGGAAGAGTGCAACGACGCCTTTGAAAGGTTGAAAGACTACCTGAAAGAGTTGCCTCTGTTATCCCGGCCACATCCCGGAGACCACCTCCTTATGTACCTCGGTGTAGGAGAGAAAGCTGTATATGCAGTCCTACTAAGGAAAGATGGGGATAGAGATTGTCCGATTTATTATGTAAGCAAAGTCCTGCTAGACACCGAGGCAAGATACCCCTTAGTTGAAAGAATAGCTTTATCCCTGGTGATGGCAACTCGAAAATTACGACCGTACTTCCAAGCTCACTCGGTGACTATCTTAACAGACCAGCCCCTCAGGCAAATATTGCAGAAACCATAACACTCCAGGTGTCTGATTAAGTGGGCTATCGAATTGAGTGAATATGACATTCACTTCCAGCCTCGCCAAGCAATAAAAGGACAGGCATTAGCAGATTTCATTGTAGAATGCACTGGCCGAGAGGCCCAAGAGGAAACAGAATTAGTCTGGTGGAAATTATTTGTTGATGGAGCTCGTAACATGGACAGCAGTGGAGCTGGAATTGTGCTAATATCGCCTGAAGGGGAAACCTATGAGTATTCCATACGTTTCGATTTCCCAAGTTCAAACAATACAGCCGAGTACGAAGCCTTGATAGCTGGGATGAGACTTGCTGAGAAACTAGGAGTCAGTAACTTAATGGCACATAGCGATTCACAATTGGTGGTAAACCAGTTCTCGGGTGAGTATGAAGCAAGAGAACCCGCCTTAGTCCCTTATCTACAGAAGGTACAATTGTTGGCACAATCGTTCAAGCGCTTCCAGCTGACTCAGATAACTCGAACAGAGAACAACCATGCAGACGCTCTTTCAAAGTTGGCTTCTTCCAGAGGGGTTAAAAGGGGTATGGTCAAAGTGGAATCCCTCGCTAGACCAAGCATTAAAGAAGAAGATGTCTGTGATGTCGAAATCGGAGATGATTGGAGAAGCCCAATCAAAGATTACATACTGGGGGGCACACTCCCCACTAACAGAGACGAAGCTCGAAGGCTGAAGTTAAAAAGTGCCAGGTTTACCGTGGTGAATGGGGAACTCTATAAACGAGGATTCACAATGCCCCTATTGAAGTGTCTAGGGCCCCAACAGGCTGAGTATACCTTAGCTGAAGTTCATGAGGGAATATGCGGTGAATATTTGGGGGCTCGAGCCTTGGTCTCGAAAATATTGCACACAAGGTTTTATTGGCCTACACTGAGGAAGGATGCCACAGATAAAGTAAGAAGATGTGAAAAATGTCAGAAATTCGCTCCTATAACTACCGCGCCTGTTTCGTCTCTTCAGAACACACTCCAACCAACTCCATTTGCACAATGGGGACTAGATATCCTGGGGCCATTTCCCCTAGGCTCGGGACAAAGGAAGTATTTGCTTGTGGCCATAGACTACTTCACAAAATGGATAGAGGCAGAGCCTTTGGCTATAATTTCTGAGAAGAAAGTGGAAGCAATGGTGTGGAAAGACATAATTTGCAGATTTGGGATCTCCCGCGTGATAAATGCAGATCATGGGAAGTAGTTTGACTGTGACGCTTTCCGAAATTTTTGTAGTGGCCTGAAGATTCTCCTAAGAATATCTTCCGTGTCTTACCCCCAGGCCAATGGGCAGGCAGAGGTGAGCAATCGAACTATACTACATGGGTTGAAGACTAGGCTGGACAAGGCAAAGGGAGCATGGGTAGATGAGCTCCCAAGTGTCCTATGGGCCTACAGAACGACAAGCAAAGTGTCAACAGGTGAAACACCGTTCAATTTGGTATATGGCATTGAAGCCCTTATCCCAGTAGAAGTTGGAGCTGAGTCACCCCGGTTGGTCCCCTACATCGAGGAACTCAATTCTCAAGGACTAAGGGAGAATCTAGACCTGCTAGACGAGCTGAGAGACAAAGCAAAAATGAGACTAGCTTCTTACCAACAGAGGGTAGCTACTTATTACAATGCACGGGTGAAGAACAGAGAAATGCAAGAAGGAGACCTGGTGCTGAGAAAATCGGCAATCACAAACGCCCATAAGGAGGATGGAAAGCTCCGGGCTAATTGGGAAGGACCATACAGAATCAGAAAGATGGTCGGACCAAGCATATGTACCTTGGAAACCTTGCAAGGAAAGAAGATCTCAAAGACTTGGAATGCTAACCATCTTAAGCTATATTGGCAGTAAACGTTGTAATTTTTGCTTTTTGATTGTTATTATTCTTGTCTTCACTTTTCCATCTATTGCCACATCACTTTACAGATATTATTTTTCTGATTCATGAATAAAGGCCAGCAATCCTTGTCTATATTCTCTAACACAACATGTGAGACAGATGATGTGCTACAGGAATTGAACTAAGGCAACAGCTGGCAAACAAAAAGTCCCCATGCGAAAAATGCGCGAGACGGGCAACCAAAAAGTCCTTAAGCGAAAAATGCACGAGACGGGCAAACAAAAAGTCCCTAAGCGAAAAATGCGCGAGACGGGCAAATACAAAAAATCCCTAAGCGAAAAATGCGCGAGGCGGGCAAATACAAGAAGTCCCTAAGCGAAAAATGCGCGAGACGGGCAAATACAAAAAGTCCCTAAGCGAAAAATGCGCGAGACGGGCAAACAAAAAGTCCCTAAGCGAAAAATGCGCGAGACGGGCAAATACGAAAAGTCCCTAAGCGAAAAATGCGCGAGACGGGCAAATACAAAAAGTCCCTAAGCGAAAAATGCGCTAGACGGGCAAACAAAAAGTACCTAATCGAAATATGCACGAGACGGGCAAAAGACCAGTCCTTAATACGAAACGTGCGTACAAAAGGTAAAGGTACAAGCTATATAGCAAGTTACGAGGTACGTTACAAAATTTTTGGATTCATATGTTGCAATAAATTGACAAATTATGATTAAACTTTGGCGTTTTTAGTCTTGATTATTCTAACAAGTCCTTAAGCGAAAATAACACGAAATAGGCACAACGCTTGAGAAAAGTTAATCTTTGAACGAAATGACAACACTGTTTCAAACAAGAACTTGGGGAGCAACATGGTGTAAAAGTAAAGTCATACAAGCCGGCTGGGAAGGCGCTACATCGGCACTAGTGTCTCGAGAAGCTTGGGGCTCAGGAATTGGAGGAGTTAAAGAACCAAGATCCTGGGAAGACGAGGAAGCCACCCCGAAAGCAGGAACGTCACTTGAAGGCCCAACCACGGCCGCAGAGTCTGGCACGAGATCAACTGCAGCAGAATCTAAAATTTGGAACTCGTCGTTGTCCAATCCCAGCAGTGCCTTGATAGACTCAGGCTGATCGCCTGTTTCGATAGGCTTAGAGACGTCACGTACTGCCGGAGGCTCAGATCGATCAAGTACTTCGGAAGACTCAAGCATATGTAGCGGCTGTCGAGGAGGCCACGGACCCTCGAGGTTGTCCAGATTATCTACGGCCCCTTCCGCTAAATAGGCCTCTGGACTTTGTGCGTCGGGCTCATACTTGGTCCAAGAAGGAGTATCATAGTACTTAGCCTCCTCGGTGAAGAGCAATTCAGGAAAAGCCTCACTAGGCCGATGCTGTTCCAGCCAAGCGCGAGCCAAATAGAAACCGTACTTAATAAATCCCGTCGAGAACGCCGCTTTCTTGTCAAAACAATGCTGGGACAAGCGGTATTCACGAACGGCCTCGATTCGAGCTTCTCTTTGACGATCCAGTATATTGTGCAGTTCTTCAAAAGCCTCATCTCGCTGCCTCTCCATGGCTCCCCGATCATCGACGGCCTTGTTATAAGCTTCCTGGTACCCTTGAAGGGAAGACACCTTCGCCTGCTCTTCTTGGAGCCTTCGCTTGAGATCAGCATTCTTTCGCTCAAGATCAACGTTCCTTTTGTTTACCTCCTCCACCCTGTTGACATAAGGACGAAGCTGGTTGACCTCGTTTGAAAGCTCCATCTTTTGATCCCGAAGCTCGCGAATCTCTTTGTTAGCTTGCTCCCTGAGAGCCCAGTGCCGAGCATTGACGGCCGCAATTTGTTGAGCTAACTGATAAGACGAAAAACAAAAGTAACTCAAAAAATCTTTTAACGAAAAAAGTTTAGACGGGGAAATTAGTTACCAAACGAACACAAAACTCTTACCTTCATAGCGAGATAATCAGAGTTATCCTCCGCCTCCGGGATGTTTGAAAAAAGCCCCGCCTCGTCACGAGGGAGAATGGTGCTCCAAGCCAGACGAGACGCTATCCCGGCATTCTCGATGCTGTCGTTGTCGTTCACTCCGGGATAGGTCTGAAAATCGTCCCCACTGACGATGACCCCACTATCAATCACATAGCGCCTCAAAGTAGGGTCTACCACCTTGGGTAAGACTGGTCTTGTAGGCATTGAGGCTTCAACAATCAACCTCTTCCTGTATTTGTGCCTCGGCTGGCGAGGAGCCGACCTACCCTCAGCAACACGAGAGCCACCTTCTTGAGGGACTGGATCACTCCTTTGGGACTCGGAGCTCTTGCGATCGCCTGAACCTCGATCAGGGACAAGAGGCCTCTTCCGTTTGTTTCTCCCGGCCTCTTGTGTAGGACGGCTGGATTCACCAGTAGAGGGAGGAGGAGGAGTAGGAGCACGGGCCGGTCCAGATGGGGCTCCAACTGGCGACCGAGGAAGAGGAGCCGCTTGAGCAGCAACGTTGGCATCCCTCCTACGCATCAAATTTCGGAAGTTCATGCCTGCACAATATATAAAGAAAGGATTAGCCGACGAAGTGAAACATCACGCACATGTGTACAAGAAATAAAAAAGGATGGAAAACCTAGAAAACCACCAAAGTCCTCTAAACTATCCAGATTCGAATCCGACGGAAAATCAATGAAGGGACTCCCAAAGGCGTCAGCCTGAGCCCACTCAGGGCCATCCCCTGAATAACCACTAGTACCCGCAACCTTAGGGGTCTCGTCCTCCGAATCTGAAGAGGACTCATCTACAAGGCGGCCCACGGGGGTAGATGCTTCGGCTACTAAGACCGGGGATGGCTGACTAGGGCCAGCATCAGATAAACGGGGAGTTGTAGACAGGTTAGATGGGGCAGCAGAAGCTTCAAGAACAGTCCTGCTTACGCCCCAGCCGGCAGCGACAATGTTTTCCGGGGTTAGAAGAGAAAATAAATTACGCTCCCCGGTAGAACAGATTTGCCGAATAGGCTCGCCAAATTGGTCTCTTAAAATTTCTGTCCTGAACCTGTCCGAACGCTGTGAGTGGTCAGAGGTATCACGATTCCATCTAGAGCGAATCCGCAGATTGCTTGGAATCTTGACAACGACCCACTCGCTCTCAAAACCGCGCAGTTTATTGGGGAGATCCGAGAAGATTTTATTATTAGGAAACTCGCCGACTGTTAACCGTTGAAGAGAGAACGTTATCAATCCTTTCAGCCTACGAACTCTAAAAAAGGCACTTAAAAGGGGAACCGTTGGAACAATACCCAGATGATGACACACTATGGAAAACGCTACCAGCTGAGCCTAGCATGGGGGTGGAGTTGACACAGGACGATGTCCTTGTATCTAAGAAATGCTTCGCCAAACTCCGGAAGAGGGAAGCGAAAACCAAAAGACAAAGAAGCCTTATGGACGGCCACACCATTTCTAACCAAGTCAGGCGTGACCTCCCCTTGCACTGGAAGTCTATAGCCATAACCCGAGGGAAGAGGGAAACGAGTTCTAATATCCTCTAAGTCAGTATTTGTCAAAGAACACACAAGACCACCTGTCTTAAGTGTTTTACACGGGCGTAGCAAAGACATGGCAAAAGAAAGCAAAAACTACCCGGCGACAGACTCTACAGGCGACAGACCCTTTTGGGCGACAGACCCTTCGGGCGACAGACCTAGTAAGACGACAGACCCTTGGACGACAAACCCCTTGGGCGACAAACCTACTGAAAAAGACACTTGCGGAAGACTAAACTCTACGCGGAAGACCAAATCACCTGCGGGAGACCTAAACCTAGTGCGGTAGGCGAATATATAAGGCGACAAGGGTATACTTACTGACGATAAGATAAGCGAGAGATTCCAAGCGTGAGAGCGAAAGAATCTTTGTGGCGAAAGAGCGGAAAAATGGGCGACAGATGGATGCTTAGAGGTTTTCTCGTGCGTTCTCTCGTTGGGTCCCAGCAGTTTATATAGCCGCGACAGGGAATGCCAAACGTCGCGCTTGATCACACCTGTCGCAGAGTAGAATTTTTCACCTGCAAAAAATACAAAAAAAAAAAAGAAAAAGAAAAAAACAAAGAGGACTATTCACAGTGGGTTAAGGCCCAAAAACATATATTTATACTCTCTTTGTTGGAGAAATCCAACAAGAGAGTGGGGAGCAATTGATATAACAAAGTCTACCCATGCTAGGCCAGGCCCAATAGCGTCAAAGATTACCACATGTCAAAGACTCAATGGTCCACATGTCCATCGGCGACAGAGGCAAAGCGCGTCACACCTGTCGCTGGGCGACAAGCTCTTTGGCCCACGTGGCATTCGGCGAAAGAGGTAGAGGTGCGTGATCATACCTGTCGCTCGCGACAGATACGCAGTCTATCGCCTACAATCATAAGGCGACACATGGCGCTCATATACCTATCGCCTGGCGACAGATCCACAGTCCGTCGCCTATAGTCATATGGCGACACGTGGCGCCTGACCTCGGCTCCCGCGAGCGACAGAACCCTGACGCCACAGCGTACCACGTGATGTTAGTCTCTCGCCGGCGACAAGCTCCGGAAGCTCCCGATTTCCAAGGAATTTGTGTTATATTGAGACACAAACTCTTAGCAAGATGATAGACTTATCCTTAAACAATTAACCTTGGACGCTGGCTTATAAATAGACTCCCAGGTACAACTTTATTCTCTAATTTTTGACTACTGGCTTTTATGCTTCCCAATATTGAAGATCTTTTTGCTGACTTAAGCATCGGAGTGTCTACGCAGGGAACCACCCCTGCGTCTCTCTGACTTTTCTTGTTTTATAGAAGCTTCTTGGAGACACGTGGAGACTAAGTACGAATATCGACGTCAGTATACTTTTATTGTTGTTTTGTGCAACAACACTGTCATTTCAGTTTTATTAGATGATAAAAATAGTAAATCTCTCTATGTTGAGATGGAAAATTTTTTTTCCTTTTTTTAAGAGTTTTCTGTTCTAAGTTTCGACTTCTTTTCCCATGTTAATGTGATTGGTTTATGATTATGATTACATCGTTTTATTTTCCTTTTCAGGCTTTCTTTCAACGGCAGTTGAGACAGCAGAGTAATGCTAAAATGAAGGAGCTAGTCAACTCCGGTCAACTAGAGTTCATGTAGTTTGTTTTCTTTTTGTTCTCCTTATATTATGCACTTTTTGTTATGTGCGGAGGGGTGCCAATGCTTTGGCCCATAGTTTGGCTAAAATGAATTGTCAGGTGAATAGTTTCTTGTCGTGGGAGGAGGAGATACAAAATGATTTATGTAATCCTGACATCTAAATGGAAGTATGGTTTATCTCAAAAAGAAAAAAACTCTAGGCTCTTCTAGGAAACAAGAATTTGAGTTGTATTTATATATATATTAATTTTTTTTAATTTACTCAAAATTTTCAAATTTAGTGTTGGAATATAATGAATATAAGTTACCTTATAATTTGAGGTCTTTGTTCTTTAATTATTAATTCAATAATTAAGTTATATTGGCAAAAGTTTTTAAATTTAAAATAACCAGTTAAATATAAAAATTTAAAATAAAATTTTTAAAGCTTTTAAATTTAAAATAAAATTTAATAAATATAAAAATTCCAAATTTCAAATAAGATTTTTAAAGCTTTTAAATTTAAAATAAAGCTAAATAAATGTAAAATTTAAAATTGAAAAGTGTAGGTAAAAACATTTTACATTTAAAGACATTTAAAAGCGTCAGGAAAAGTTATGTTGAAATTTACCAAACTTTTACTGGCTTTAGAGTACTTGATCATCGGCAAACTTTCACCCATATTCACTTGGTCAATGGTCAGCTAGCAATCAACAAATTACTGGTGGTTCGTTGGTCTTTTACCAGCACTTATAAGTGCCGATAAAAGTTAGTTTTTTTTTTTTTGTAGTGTGGGTAGAGTTCGGATAGTAAAAATCAAAATATTCGGATAGTTAAACTGAGTCCGGGTATTTTAAACTATAATCAGATTAGGATACTTCAAAACTTGCGGTACTCCTCTAGTTGCCATTCCTACTTGGACTTAAACTCTGAAACATTTATCATACTTTATTTTATAGAATTTTTAATGTAATTTAAGATATTTTTTAAATATAAATGTAAGGTGATCAACCGCAATTAAAAAAAATTGGTGATAACTCATTTTTTACATCTAGTTGTTATGTTTCTCTGGATTTACACTTGCCACATGTCCAATTTGTTCTATATGTATATAAGCCACAGCCACTTCATTTTTAATCTAATTTTATGTCTCAAGTGGTCCAAAATATGGTTGAGGTTTAGAGGGAGTAGACAGGCTGCTCGAACACTTGTACACCTGTAATTAATTAGTTATTGTTTCTGTTCTATTGGAGCTTCAATCAATTGATACGGTTTCACCCTAACAATTTCAAACTCACTAGGCTCAAGTTTATGTTTATATCTGCAATTTTTTCATTTGGTCCATCCGCACTTTTTTTTTTCAAATAAATGGAACAATTTGGTGTGTATATACAGCATGGAACTTTATCACTAGCATAAAAATTTTTAAATTGGAGAGGTTAAAACAACATTATTCCACCTTTTCAATTCTCTTGAGCTTTATCTTTTCATTTGTTCACATTATGGTAGAAAAAAAATATAAATCTTTGCTAATGTCTACAATGCAATTAACAATGTAGAATATGAAGTGAGGTAGTTGTTGCTATTGGTTTATGAAAACAGTTCATTTGTTGACATTATGGTAGAAAATATATATATATATATATATATATATATATTTGCTAATGTCTACAACAAGCAATTAACAATATAGAATATGAAGTGAGGTAGTTGTTGCAATTGATTTATGAAAACTGTGGATGCAACATTCCAACTGTGGATGTAACATTCCACCTGATTCCATTTGGCATTATTTATCAATTGGATGGAATAGTCTGCCAAATGTTTATATTACTGAGTTTTAAACATTTCCGTTGACAAATCAACCCAAATGAGTTATACTTATTCCAACTCATAAAGATTCCACGACTTTAAAAGACCTGTTTGAGCTGTGTCATTGGTTGACATTTGAGAGAAAGGAGGGTTGAAAAAACATATGGAAGCCAAAATGAAGAAACAATGCCTTTCTCTTGCAATTCTAGTGCTGGTGTTCTGCAATTCCATGAATTCCTCTGGAGCCATGTCAATGGAAGCCAACGGCAGCAGCTCCATTATCGCCGACGATGACGAGCTGGAGTTCCTGATGGATTCTCATAGCAGTAGAATCCTCCAAACTGGTGGAACCGTGACTGGGAACACAGGCAACGCCGGTCAACCGGCAGCAAATTGTGGGAGATATCAGCCCTATGACAGCTGCCTTCCGAACCCAAACCGCCCCACTGTGCAACAAAATTGCGGCACTTACACCCGTTCATGCAACAGGTGAAAGGCCATTGAAAGTCTCTTCGTAATAATTTCTTTTTGGTGTTTTCTTCGTGATTAATTTCGATTTGAAGTCTCTGGTTCCTTTTGTATGATTTAATCATCCCCTTTCGATCTGTTGGGTCATTGCGCGTTGGTCTGCAAGTGATTATACGTGTATCAATAATGACCATGTTTATTGAATTTGCAATTGTTGTACGTGATTCAATGCTCGACCAGTCTGTTTCTGTTTTTTCTCTCCGATTTGTAACTTATTAATCATCATTGTCTCAAAATTAAAATGTTGTCAATCGAGCAATCTAAGCTTTATAACCACCAAATATATTTTCGTCTTTTTGTATAAAATGAATATAACTTTTCAATATTTTATCGTATTGAAGTCAATCTATAAACTTTTATTTTACTATAAATAAATCTTCAACCTTTTAGAATCATGTAATTAAATACAAATCTGCTAAATGACATTAACTATCGTTTAGACATTCTACATAAAAATTGACGTAGATAGCTTAGTTAGTTATCACGTGTGTAATACTAACGGAAGTTAGTATCATTTAATAAATTTGAATTTAATTGCATTATTTTGAAAGATTAAGATTTTATTTACAATAAAATAAAAATTTATGTATTGATTTATTGATGACTTATATCCATTTTGTATAAAAAATTGAGAATATATTTGCAATTAAACCAGCAATCTACAGTATTTTTCCGAAGAAAAGATTTGAGCAAAATACTGCAAATTTCGGTGAACTATAATTCTTCCAAACTATGGCTAAATTGTGAAATACCTGTATAAATGCCTCAATTTAACTAGGCTTTCTATTGAATACGCCTTCACGAGTTGGATAGTATTGAAACATGACCAATTGCCGTAGTGTCACGGACTAAGCTTTCTCACAATAAAGCGATAGGCCATTCGGCAGTTGGATAGTCTCGTCCACACAAGTCAGCCAATTATCTTGATAATCTGGGCAAGTCATGAGCCAACAATAAGTCACTACAAGGAACACGGCAAAATCTCGGGGCATAAGTAAAGCATACCATCATAACCACAGGTGCCACCATGGAAAAAAATGTGTTTTTATTGATAATGAAAATATTACAAAGCTTACAAAAGAGTTTTGAGATTTCCACACCATCGTCGGGGCCAAGGAGAGCAGCCCTAGATGGGTGTGCTTGCACATACCTTAACCAGTGAGGCAGCCCAACATTACGCCGACTGCTCACCCCTCCTAAAGAGCTAAAGAACTTTTATAGCTATGCTACCAGTAACCATTAAAATGTTTGAAATGGGGACACTTTTCCTAATTCCATGGATTCTGTTTTCCTAAGTCCATGGATTTTGTTTTTCCCAAAGCCTATCTACCCGATCATTGCCTTATACAAGGTTGGCTCATGACACATAGCATGTGAATTTTCAAAATTCAGGATGCCCCTACAGAAAAGACGAATTCGTAGTCATTGAAAAAGTCAAATTCAGACAACAATAACCATTCTAAAACCAAAAAGGGGAATTTTCAATAATTTAGAACAAAGGAAGTGCATTTGTCGGTGTTTAGATTAATTTCTTGCACCTCCATAAACTGGGTTACATGTTTTTCGATTATTCTTTAAACATGTTGCGACTCAAATTAATGACAAGGTCAAATGCCAATCGAGTCAAAATTCCACAAAATTTCAGTTGAGATTTACTTTTGCATATGAGTTTAGGTACAGAAAAAAAAAATTAAAAGGAAGAAAGAAGAAGAGCCCAAGAGGCTTGCGATTAGGCTTTTAAACCAACTATTGACTTTCCAGTCGTGTGTCTGTTATCATTGAAATTTTCAAACAATTGAAACTTTTAAATTTTCAATACGGTTGATAACATACTTATTTTATGTATTAAGTATTAACTCAAATTTCTTAAAAAATATTATTTTATTAACAATCATTTTGTATTCGTTACTTTTTACTATTTATTTCTAATTTTACTGATTAAAAATAATTATAAAACTGTATCTCTATTTTATAGAAAACTACAAAAAGTATACTAAATAATTAATTTTTAATATCATATCAAATATTTTCTTATATTATAAGTTCAATACTAGCCTTTTTAATTAAAAATTTAGTCCTTACCAAAAAAAATTAAAAATTTAGTACTTAATTTTTAACATTAAATTTGTTCAATTTATCAAACAATATTTACTATTATTTAGTATTTGGAAAAGCTTGTTTGCTTAACACTTGAGTTTTGAGGTTATTGACACTCATATCATTATTTCTACTTTATTCTAATAATTTGGAGTACCATCCTTTATCTAAAGACCTAAAAGGTTCATACAATAAGAAAAGGCACAATAAAATACAAGATTAGCTACACCAAATAGGAATTAGATTTATGGAAGGTAAAAGGGAAAGCTAAAGGTAACTAAAATGGAAGAAGTTAGAATCTTTCCAAACAAAGATGAATTTTTTTACTGCTAAGAAGATAAAATATTCATGATTATACTTTGAGTAGTTGTGATGTCAAAATCGGGGACGGCGAATATTCACCCCAAGAAACTTTTAATTACCAATTAGCTATCCACGTTAGAGGAGTTTACTAGTAGGATTGAATTTAGATAATGAATTAAAAGATTTAAATTGGGTTCAAATACGGTTTGATCAGATTTTTTTGTTTTTGCTCAAACCCATTTTTATATATAATGAATAAATCAAATTTCGCTTAAGTACTTTTAATTTTTTCAAAAAATATTATGATAAAATATAAAAAATTAAAATAAATAATAGTTAATAAATATAACACAATAAGTTCAAATAATGTTTTACAAAAAAAATACAAAAAAATGAAAATTTTAAATTAAAGTCTAAAAAATAAGACAAGCTCAAATAAAATTGCACAAAAATAAAAAATAATTAAAAAATACATTAGATTAACAAAATATTAAAAGAATTATAATTTCCGACTAGACCAAGTTTGGACTTAAAGTGGTGAACCTAAGTTTAGCGCAATTTTTTTTCGAGCCTTGGTTTCAAGCCTAAACTGTTAACGGGCTTAATAATTTTACTCGAACTCTTTCAAAAATTGAATGAATATTTGAATTTGGACAAATAACTCCCTATTTGAACAAATCTAGTTGACATGAATGTCGATTCAAGTTAAAGAGGGAGTAACAAACTACACGAATCGAGCACAATAGGAGCTGCCCATACGGTTGTCCAGGGGCATAGGGAATCTCCAAGAAAAATCGGATTCTAAAAATTTTGGAGAACAATTTAAAATTGAAGTCAAGTTTACAGCTTGACTTTCACTTCGTACATTAAATTAATCTTAGGTTGAGTGGCTTTTATAGATTTGAATACCGATTTCGTATATGAATTTTGATCAAATGTATAAATTTTTACTTAAGAAATCCAAATTCTAATACAGTTAATTTAGTTTTTTTGTTACAATTAATTTAATTTGATTATATGTAAATCTAATCAGTATAATTGTGTCATATGCATGTCATTTGTTGAATATAATTGTAAAACATTTTGTAACAATTCGGCATCCAACTTTGTCCAATCTTGTACTAATTTTTTATTATTCGGGTAAAATGCCTTTTTTTTTTTAATTTATGTTAAAAGAATATGTTGATAGTTGATAATATTAATAGTACAAAACTTGATAATTTTTTTTTTTGAGAAAACATAACTTGATAATATTAGTAAAACGTCACATATACATGCTGATTTTTTTTTTTTTTTGTTCTAACATATACATGCTGATTGGATTAACGATATGTTGGTATTCTAATTAAAGATAATTATTCCATACACTGTCAGTAGAATATTTTTATTCCACAAGCAGTATTAGAATCGTGGCACGTGTCTTATTTTATTTAATTTTTAATTTTTTAATATTTTTATAAGACACGTGTCATGATCTTAACATCGCTTGTGAAATAAAAATATTCAATTGACAGTATATGAAATAATTATCCTTTAATTACACATAATACATAATTTCAAGGTTTAAGGTGCAAATTGCACAATTATTCTTCAGATATAATTTTTTACGTTTTTCAAAAATTCAGATACCATATGAATTAACACTTTTATATACCGTAAATTGTGGTTCCTTACGATGGGTTTACACATTTCATCTAAAGTAACTATTTTATAGGTGCCGTTCAGCAAAAAATTCGACAAAAGGATAATTAAAAATAAGTCTACTTTAACGCATGTTTTGATTTCTTTAACTCAGAACGTTAAATTGTGAATACACATATGAGATCACATGTCAGTAAATTAAACTGTTGGGAATTAATATAGAGTTTATATATGTGCATTGATAGTGTAAAAGCTACACTGTCAATGCATTAGAATTTGACATCTTATTAATGAGTAAACTGAAAATATGTCAAACCCTTAAAATTAAATACAAATGAAGTTTTTTTCATTTTGCTCATAAAGGCTTGACATTTTTGTAGTTTGTTCATTCATGAGGTGTCAAACTCTGATGCATTAATAATATATAAAAATTATACACTGTCAGTGCATTATATATAAACTCATTAATATATACAACACATCACAACCCATATCAATAATTCCATTTAAAATAATCATAATGAAATTATTTGTATATAAACCCTTACAATTATGGATGAGATCATTTGCTTAATTCATAGGTCAAGTACAAAATCACAAAGTCAAAATTGCATAATCTTTTCCACAACCTAAATCATTTCAAGCAATCATACAACGCCTTTGAGAGCTTTCCTTTCTCTGTTCTTTTTTGCCTTTTTCTCTTTCCTATCTCACTTCACAAAATGGTTGAATGCCATTTTTATATCAAAAAATGAGAGAGTTCCAAATGACGAGGATGTAACATTCCCTCAACCTATCTTTAAAAGTATCAAATGAAAGCACACGAATGGTAAGGATGTGACATTCCCCCTCAATCTATCTTGAGTAAGTTAGACTAGTATGTTAAAGTCTAAGTATTGGAAAACCACGGATGTGCATCCTCTTCGCTGAAAATCTTCTAAGTTCTCAGAGAGTAGAAGCAACTATGCTAGAGCTCGAGGCACATGTCACGACTCGAAGGCCAATGACGTCCACTTAACACTTACTTTATTGCTTTTGAAAAATTACGAACCAAAATTTTCTTTTCTCTACTTACGATTTGTATTCGATATTAGTGTAGTGTCTAATTCAAAACCTTATCTTACTAATGTTATTTTTCGAGCTATGTCACACTTCTCAAGGTGATCTTTATGATTTTAGTCCTATTTTAACTATTCCAAATGAAATGGGTCGAAAACCTCCCCTTTGTATTTTATCAAATTCCACAATAAAATCACCTGCATTAAAACACATTTTAAACTTCACAATACATCCAGCTGTTGTTTCCCACAGTTCACCTAATCATGCATCTCATACTGTCACAGCCCGTGACCCTATTTTTCACCTTATTCTGTACATCTTATTTGGTTGGGCTGTCTGCGATACTTTACTTTTCTTTTACGTATAAACAATTTCATATTAAATTATAATATGAATTACATCCACTATCTTAATTCATAAGGAAGTAGTACTGTAGATAAGTCTAAATACAGAAAATAAATGATCATATCTTATTAAATAAATCAAGCTGTCGCATCATCCCCAAATGCACAGCTGAAGTCCTTTAGATGTCAGACTCTTAGTCCTCGAAAACCTGAAATGTTAAAATTAAGGGATGAGCAAACCACGGCCCAGTAAGAGAGTTATATGCAACATTTGATATTCAGCTATCTATATGCTGAAAAACTTTTTCGCTTTCTTTAAATCTTCCTAGAAGGGTCTAGGCTCGCATGTAGGAAGGATACTACAGTCGGCTAGGGATCCGGATGGAGTAAGGCAGGTATTTTAAATACTTGTCTTGTCCCGGAACCTAGAAGCAACTTTAGAGAGTAAAAAAATTTCATTTGAAATTTAAATCCTTTTTTCTTTTATTACATGTCATTTTCGTTTGAAATCTTTTCATGTTTTACTGTACAAAGCATAATTGGTACAGTACTTTAAATAGCAAAATAAGCTATTAAATTCTTTTCATATAAAATATACATCATTTAAATCTAATATTCAATTTAAAATTTAAAATAAGCATATTAGATTTATTTTCCTCCTCTTTCCTTTTTGGAAAACATATCACATATAGTCTAATATTCAATTTAAAATCATAGTAAGAATATTAGACTCATAAACCCTTTTTCCTTTTTGAAAAATATTACATGTTCATATCACATATCATATGAAAATCATCTCGTAGTACTAAAATCAGTACCGAAATAAGCATTATGTAAAATGCTGTAAATCATTTCCATTTAACTTATCACATATCATGTAAAACGTTTACATTTAACGTATCACATATTAATAAAAACATTTTCAGATGTGGAGACTAAGGCACGCCCAGCCCGTCCACTGGGTCGTTACTCATATCATGCTATAGACCCCGAAGGGTATAAAATAATCATGTCAGATCTATGGCCATACTCTATAATTGTCCTCGGCAGATCACTGATCAGGTGTCGGCTGGGACTATATATCACATATCACATATCA
Source organism: Heritiera littoralis (assembly GCA_031772115.1). Classification (NCBI taxonomy): domain Eukaryota; kingdom Viridiplantae; phylum Streptophyta; class Magnoliopsida; order Malvales; family Malvaceae; genus Heritiera; species Heritiera littoralis. The sequence continues at coordinate 3,575,427 of JAPDPK010000009.1, read as the reverse complement.
CATGTCACATATCAGCATGATAAGGTTGCCAACTAGTCTCAAAACAGTATTTTTCAACATCAGTAAACCTTTATGGAATTTATAAAAATATATAATTTCATAATTTAAAACCATAAAGCTTATAAAACCATTTAGTGAATATTTAAGAAATATATATAAAAATATTCACTTTATTTATTTTCATTTTTCATCCCGTATTACGTGTAATTTACATATCAAAAGAATTTTCGGTGATTTCATTATCACTATTCTCGAAAACATGAATATTTTAAAATCACTTTTATTTTATTCATGTTTTTATAGAAAATATTCATTTTCTCGATTTTCGTGGTTGAAAATCATTTCTCGTAAAATAAAATCATTTATTATGATTTTATGAAATTTTCTAAAATTTTTTTTCGTAATTTTCGATAATTTTTCGACAATATAACGGCTGCCGATTGGCTAACCTCCTGCACGGAAAATACAGTTTATAATTTCAGCCAGTACATCATCACAAATTTCCAACCACAGGATCATCACAATATTTTCATAAAATATTTCATAATTAAAACATGCAGACTGAATATCCTTACAGTGCTGCACATGCATCCCTTACCAGTCTTATGAAGTCGAGCTTCCCGGTTACGCTAACTGAACTTCGTTAACCCGGGTTGCAAAATAATTTCATCAAATTTATTAATATTTTTCTTCTTATTTTTAAGTCACTAATATTCGAAATATACAGCCACTAACTTCATAACATAAGCATAATCAGTATAAATTATACCGGTGCTAAATCTCAACTTCCTCATTTTTAATCCTTTTTCGGTTTTAATTCTACCAATCCTTCCCTTTTAATTTTTATAGTTATTTTCTACCATTAGTCCCAAAATTAATACATTTTTCCTATTCAATTTGTCATGGCCGAAATCAATTTTATGGCCATTTCTTTGATTTCAATTCCTTTTCTTCAATTTATTGTTTCCCATTGAAACATGCTTGTCCACGTGAGCCTTCCTTGTTATCTTCTTGCATGAACCATAAATTTCCTATTCTTTCATGTCCAAACTGAAACCTTCATTCCATAGCCAAATTTCATTTTCAATCATCTCATAATACCAAGTTTTCTCTTCATTTTCTTTTTATTCTATTAATCATTTCTCATCATCCTTAAATTCCAGCACACTTTCTTTATTTTTTTTTTCATCTATACCAAGATCTCAATTTTGTTCCATTTCCATGATCTAATAAGGCTCAACTAAAATTAATACTAGAATCATAGTTCTCATGTTAAGAAACATATAAATCCACCATTGAAATTTAAGAAAACCATAATAATATGAAAACTCACCTTGAACGATCATCACTACTCCAACCCAAAGCAGTTTCTGTTTTAACATTAGCCTCCTCCTTTCTTGGTTTTCTTGATGTTCTTAAGGTGGATGTAAAGTCTATGGAGGTGGTTTGATGATCAAATAGCATAAAGATGGAGTTTTACTAAGAATTCATGAGAGGACAGAAGCAAAGCAGAGCATGGACGGTTGGCCAAAGACAGAAAACTCGAGGAGTTGCTGAATGAATCGGTAAGACTGAAGAAGATTACAACAGTTTTTATTTTATTCAATCCTCTTATCCTCATGTCAACCAATAGCAATTTGCCATATTATTTACTCTTCTATTTCTTTCATCATATCTTGCTTTAATTGAGGTTACACGTGCAGCAAACAAGGCAGCAAAGAGAGGTGGCGATGAAGACAATTTGAGTTACACGTTTCTTGACTTGTTTGTGTTTTTTTTGGAAAGCTTTATCCAATGAAAATTAATCATATTTTCAAAAACAAAATTTTTCTTCATTACATATTATTTGTTGGTAATTTTTATACCATAAAAATTGCAATTCATTTATTTTAGATTGGGTCCAGCTGGATAGCTTAACTACAGCAGAGAAGTGGCGTATGAGACCTGTTTTACTGATCAGTTTTGTTGACTTAATTTACTTACTTTTGATGTATTCTTCAACCAATAAAGTTTAACCATATGTTAAACTTTAAATGCCTTTTTCTTTTAAGCCTTATTCTGTTGTATTTTATACCATAAACTAGCTTTTAAACTTGCATCAGCTGTGTAGTATACAGCAGTACAAGTGGCGTGAGTATCCAATTTATCTGCTCATTTTTAGCTTATCTTCCCTCTCTTTTATGTACTCAACCAATCACAATTCATCACTTGTCAAGCTAATCCATATCCTTCCTTTAGTCAAGACTTGTTTGAATTTTTTTTTTATACCATAATTTACATCTCAACGTATAGCACAACAGCAGCCAAAAGGAAGTGGTGTACATGCTGAGAATTTTCTGATCACTTTACTGCATGTACAACTAACTTTAAAATTCACCGAAATTAATCCAAAATTAACAAAACTATGAGCCATATATCGTCGGAAAGGTCTTCGAGTTAACTTTCCAACGCAATTTGAATCACCTCATTTGGAGTTCCCTATCAAAACTTATGTCTGATTCTTTACTGATTGCTCAATGCTGAATTCCATACTTGTGACGTGAATGTAGGAATTTCTTGTGGTTAATCTATAATGAATTAAAATATGAGCCTTATATGGATAAAAAGATATTTAAGTTAGCTTTCTAATGGATTTTGAATCACCTTGATCGGAGTTTCCTACCAACCGCTATGGGTAAATCTCTACAGATAGGTCGGCTGAGTCGGTTGGTAGAATCTACTGCTCATAGGGAAATTTTACAAAATTTTTGGTATTGATCCATAAGGAACTAGAATAAGAGGCCTATATGCTTAGAAAGATAATTGAGTTAGCTTTCCAAAATATTTTACGATTTATCAATTGGATACTCCGATCAAAATTATAATCGAACCACTGTCGATTGGTCATTCAAGCCTCATGATATTTTATCTCCACAATTTCCAATCCTTAATTAAATTTACTAACTACTTTCGATAATTTAATTCATTCATTTCATTTACTTTTCATCTTAGAAAGTAAATTTCCCATTATCCTTTAGGAAATTGTGGTCCTCCTAATTAAAAACTCAAAAAATATTTATATTTTACATGTACAATACAGTAAAATCGGGTCTTACACATAACTCAAGGACTTAACCATTAATAAATCCACATCTTGCAATTTATACATAATTTAAAATGCACATCTTAACCCGGTTCGAACTCGATAATCACCTAGACTCACATAATAATCTAGTGCGATCCAAAGCTACATCCCATATTCTTTCCTAGTACTGTGAAATTAAAGTTCGTATAACTATCAAAATGATATACAAGTAGTATACCTCAAAAGCACAAAGGCTAGGCCCAGAGAACGTAGACGAGTACCACTACTAGGTACAGTTCCCGGGAGCCTATACGAAGCCTGAGCCGGATATCAACTCGTATGATCTGCAGATGTTAAATTTAAGGGGTGAACAAATCCACGACTCAGTAAGTAGCTTAAATAAGTACATACTAGGCTCATGTCGTAAAACACGATCATACATGCATGAATTCTATAAAATAGCATGTATGCATTATATCAAGAATTGCTACAAATTCGTATGTACACAGATTTCATAAGGTCATTCATGCCTTTATTCATTTCTTTAATTCTCACAATATTATTCTTTTTGTCATTTTTTGTCGATATAGTTCAGTATGAAAAACACAACCATTTCAAATAATATATGGTTCTATAGCACAATGTAAGTATAATTCAACCATTATTCACATTCTCTGTCTTATATATATAAGATCTATTTCATCTAATAATATTCATCACAGTCACAGATCACAATCATTTATTCATTGTCTCAATAACCTATGATTTCTCATATTTCATCAATACACGTGTAGCACTTAGCTCTCAAAGGATTCTAGAGGTGGCTTCCATAGTTTCCGAAGAATCTATATAGCACGTAGGTCCCTTGAGTTCTTTAGAGGTGGCTCACACGGTACAAAGGTTCGAGTTTTACTTGGGTTTGCTTCTATGGCTTATGTTTTCAATGGTTCATCAATACACGTGTAGCACTTAGCTCTCGAAGGACTCTAAAGGTGGCTCCCACAGTTTCCGAAGAACCTGCGTAGCACGTAGTTCCTTTGAGTTCTCTAAAGGTGGCTCACACGATACAAAGATCGAGTCTTTACTCGGGTTGGCCTTTATGACACATACTTTTTAGTGATTCATCGAAACTCGTGTAGCACTTAGCTCTCAAATGACTCTAGAGGTGGCTCCCATAGTTTCTGAAGAACCTGCGTAGCACGTAGTTCCTTTGAGTTCTCTAGAGGTGGCACACACGGTACAAAGATCGAGTTTTACTCGGATTAGCCTCTTTTCCTAGTTTTCGATAAACACGACTAGGTATTAATTGGGGTCCATGAACTCAACATTGGGAGCTGTATATACCGCACACAAATCACATATACATTCTCAAAGTATCACAATGTGTTAACATGCTCATTCGGTGCGACTTAATTAATTCATATGCATTCCTCAAATGCAAGCACCAAGATTATACAATTTATACATTCAGTAAACACAAACAAACTATAACAAATAACACGCAAGTCACAAGCAAGATTCCTTTCTAAACAACTACTATTCACGATCACATTATGTCTAATTTGTATTTTATCGTACTTACTCTTATAGTCTTACCCATAGTATTCCGCCAAACTTGAGGAAAATTTAGATAAGTATTTTAATAAGAATTTATTCATCTCTTACGAGATGATACTAGCAAGGCTTATTTAACCCACTTACCTCGAGACTTAGTAATTATCCTCCTCACGTTTCCGAGTCTGTACTCAAACCTCTACACCGTCCGCTTCGCTACACATAATCCATTAACATTTCAATGAGTTTGCATCATCCTGCTTAATCACGTACTTAAATAAGGACTATAGAAAAACATTATTAATTTTGAGTAACTATTAATTTAAAGCTATCTCCTTATCGTCAATTACGACGTACCCATGACACGACTCCTTGTATACGTGTGTATATATATATATGTTTAAGCATATATGTGTTTATAGCCATATGTATATTCCAATACATATATTATATATATATATATATATTAATTTACCTATGTTCATCTCTTTTTCTTTCTCCATACAAATATACATTATGCATGAGTGTTGTATTTATACTCTTATATAAAATTCATTTTATCGACACACTATCATATTGATTATCATGATATACGTATATACCTACATATATATATATAAATAAAGCTTCTGACATAGGATACGGAGGAATCCTCAAACAGTTAAAAGATAAGGATTCCTCTGTATCCTATGTCAGAAGCATCGGTTTCTACGATTTTTTTTAGAAGTTTGGATGTTTGAATTGTCTATTTTTGTTTCAATTTTCTCTAAATAGATTGTACCTCTGAAGAGGTTTGTGGTAATGACTCGGAGAATTGACGAATCATTTCCAGTTGTGACTCTTCAAAATTGGATGATGACTCCTGTCTTTGGTGTTCTTGGGCAAAGAGTTTTGTGCTGTTGAGTTTCAAGCTAGTGATTGCAAAATAATTTTTCAAATCTAAATCTCCATACAATAAGCCATCATTTAGAGAAAAGAATAAAGTCATCATCCAATTTTGAAGAGTCACAACTGGAAATGATTCGTCAATTCTCCGAGTCATTACCACAAACCTCTTCAGAGGTACAATCTATTTCAAAAAATAGAGAGGTCATGATTTCAAAAACCCAACCTCTCCAAACTATTTTCCCAAAACAAGGAGTGGTGATTACATATCCATGTCCTAAAGCTGATCAAAAATATTTTTCAAAACAGCAATTTCAACATATGATTCTTGTTGAGCCTGAATATTTTCATGAAAATCCAAACACTGGTATCAGAGCCACTGTAGCAAGTAGCAATTAGAGGTAAATATAGAGTTTATTTAAGAAATAACTTCTTAATTGTTTTGAGTTTTGTGCTGTTGAGTTTCAAGCTAGTGATTGCTGAGTCCTTTGATTGTCCTGATAAGCCATGGGTTAGGCGCAATTAGGATTTTTCTCCCTTGTAGGCATTCAACCTAGCTTTCCTTTGTAGACAGAAATAAAAATTAAAATAGTTAAGCTTTTGTTTCAAGAATGAATTCTTTATTTAGATCTAGTTTTTCTGCTTCCAATAGCTTAAGAGCCCATGAACCAAACGATAATGAAGAAGAAATCAATATGACAAACATAATTCAAGACATAGATAATTGGGAAATTCCTAAAATACATCTAAACGAAATATACAAACAAAATAAATCTTTAATAAGTCATCTGTTAAAAACGGACTATACAATCCAATTAAAAGAAAAAGATCTCCCAATTACAAATTCTTATGAATCAATCCAATTATTAGAAAGAGAATCAATTAACAAACATATTCAAAGAAAATATAAATATATTCATATAGGATTAATTCAAGTCGCAGTTAAACCACTCTCAAAAGAAGGTCTAAACACTTCAATCTTTATGACACTAAGAGACACCAGATTTGAAGATTTCAATGATTCCCTCTTAGGAACTATTGAATCAAGTCTCTGTAATGGTCTAATTTATTTTAATTGTTTTCCAAACTATACTGTTTCTTTACAAGATAAAAACATCTTAGATGTTTTAACTCTTCAAATAAAAACCCATAATTATAAAATGAAACCAGGATCTGTACCTTTGGCTTTAGCTTATAGAATATATTATAAAGCCATGATTTCAGCTTTAGGTTCAGGAGCCTTAATCCATAGCCCAAAAGGAGAGACACTTCTTTTCCAAACAGACATGACTAGATCCAGGATACATATTCCCAAACCAATTAAGTGGAATGAAGTTTCTTTTCCAGATGAATGGGTTTTAGAAAAAGCAGTCCAACCTATAACACAAGAAACAACTGAATTAAGAGTTGTCTCTCAAACTGATAATGGAGACGTCAAGATTTCTTTTAATAGAACAAATTCTATAAACTTTAGACATCCCTCCCATATTCCGATACATCTACCATATCAAAGTTTGAGGTCAACCTCAAGTTTTCAAACTCCTAGATATTCAACATCATCTATTCCTTCAACTTTACAAGATTTTCAATCTGTAGCCACTAATCTCCAATCTGTAAATACATCTACAAGTGTTCCTAAACCAATCTACCAAAGGCAAAGACAACCCATGTCTCCCTAAACCAAATCACAAAGTGATGAAAATTTACCAATTTCCCCAACTTACTCTTCAATGACAAATAATCCAGAATTAAACGTTTTACAAAGAGAATTCTCTATTGATAAAGAAAAAATAAGAAAAGAATTTTATTCTGAAAAGAATAAAATCAAATGTGAACTATTTTTTAAAAATCATCAAGAGAGTAAACAAGAAATCCAAGAGGAATATTATGATTTCATGAATACACATAAAATTCAAATAAAATTTTTCAAATGGTATGAACAGTATTATGATAAGTGTATTAACACAAATAATACAGTTAAAGTATGGCAAACAAATAAATCTCAAGTTGAATCTCAACATCCACCATTGACAGAAATTCAATATGAACATAAAGGATCTGGATTGAAAGCATCCCCACTCAAGGTTACAAATCCTGAAAGAGAAAACTCCCAAGTGATTTATAAAGATATTAAACTCTTAATCGAGCAAAATAATTTTTCAAATCTAAATCTCCATACAATAAGCCAGCATTTAGAGAAAATTGAAACAAAAATAGACAATTCAAACATCCAAACTTCTAAAAAAGACAAACTAGGTGAAGAAAAACAAAAAACAAAAAATTCAAAACCTTTATTTAAGCCACATGAAATATCATCAGACACTCAATTAAATTTCTTGCAAGAAATTCAACAAAGACTTAATGCATTAAACTCAGAAATAACTGGAGAAAATGAAAGATATATACCAGATACACCTGATAGAACACAACAAAGGTCAATTAATACAATAAAAGATTCATAAACTAATAGTGAACAATTTCAATCATCTGATGAACAGATAATTCAAAAACTTCATTGGAAAGAACCACAAAAATTGTACTACCCAAAAACATCTGCACCAGATTTAGTATTAGAAGAAAAACCCTTAATCCAAAACAAATATAATGCAAATACAGTTTATGAATGGAACATAGATGGAATGTCTGAATATAACATTCTCAATCTTTTGCAACAAATGACAATGGTATCAAATGTTTATAAAACTCAAAAAACAATATCTGATTGGGCAATAGCTGATTTATTAGTATCTGGATTTTCCGGACAACTCAAAGGATGGTGGGATAATTATCTCAATTCCAAAGAACAAAAAGAAATACTTAATGCAATCAAAACTGATAATGATAATAATCCAATCTTAGATGAAGAAAATCAACATATACAAAATGCTGTTGCAACATTAATCTTTGCAATTGCTAAACATTTCATTGGAGATCCATCACATTTAAGGGATAAAAATGCAGAACTTTTGTCCAATCTCAAATGTAAGAAATTAGGCGAATTTAAATGGTATAAGGATAATTTTATCACCAGAGTCATGCAAAGGACAGATAATAACCAACCCTTTTGGAAAGAAAAATTTCTAGCTGGATTACCAAATCTGCTAGGAGCAAAAGTTAGAAACAAAATAAGAGAAGACTTCAAAGGAATAATTCCTTACGAAAAATTGACATATGGTGAACTAATTAGTTACACCCAAAAAGAAGGATTAAAAATTTGTCAGGATATCAAACTACAAAAACAATTGAAAAAAGAACAAAGACAATCTAAGAAAGAATTAGGAACATTTTGCAAACAATTTGATATAAACTATAATCCAAAATGTTCTTCAACAAAATGTTGTAGAACAAAGAAATTTGAATACAAACGAAACTTTTCCAAAGACAAATATTACCAAAAACCCAAAAGAAATAAAATTCAAACTAAAAAGGAATTTAAAAGCCAAGAAAACAAACCTAAAAAGGAATGGAAAAATCCAAACATAAAATGCTATAGATGTGGGAAAATAGGACATATTTCAAAATATTGTAAAATAAAGAGAAGAATAAACCAAATACAACTTGATCAAGAAACAAACCAGAAAATTTGTGAACTTCTGACATATACAACTTCAGAGACACAAACTTCAGATACTGAATCACAATCTTCATCAGATATACAAGTTAATCAAATGGATGATATAGAGACATCTTCAGATCAAGACACACTCAATGTCTTAACAAAAGACCAAGAATTGATGATGGAGATAATTGATAAAATACAAGATCCTCAAATTAAGAAAGATTATTTAGAACAATTAAAAAAATCTCTCTCTACACCAACCTTTATCTCAACAACTTCAAAATCTTATAATTTAAAAGATATAATCTTTGATAAAATACAAACTTCCAACAAAGAAATCACTATCCAAGACCTCCAACATGAAATCCACAATATTAAAACAGAAATAAAATTGCCTAAACAACAACAGCAGCAGCACAGTCAACAACTAAAAACTTTAGCAAACTCAAATGGAAACACTTCCAGTGAATCTTCTGATGAAGACAAACAACCATCACAGGAATTTTTAAATATCCTAACTGAAGTCTCAATCCAAAAATACTTAATAAAAATATCAATTTTAATCAATAATGAATTTTTAGTAGAAACAATTGCTCTATTTGACACAGGAGCTGATCAAAATTGTATTAAAGAAGGAATAATTCCAACAAAATATTGTGAGAAAACTTTTGAAAGTTTAAAAGCAGCAAACAATGAAAAACTCCAAATCCAATACAAATTAACAAAAGCAGAAATCTGTAAAGACCAAATTACATTCAAGACACCATTTTTAATAATAAAAAATATTAGTCAAAATGTTATATTAGGATTACCATTTATATCCCTAATCAAACCATATAAAGTAACAAATAATGGAATATCTACAAAAATCCTTGGAACAAAATTAATATGGAACTTTACAGAAAAACCAAAAATAAGAAATATAAATTTATTAAAATCAAAAACAATTACAAATCAACAAATTAATATAATAATCAAAGACAAACAAAAACAAATATTCTATTTAAAAGAAGATATTAATTTCAAAAGAATCCAACAGCAATTACAAAATCCTCAAATACAGAATAAGATAAAGTTATTGCAAACAGAAATTGAGAAAACAATTTATTCTGATTTACCAACAGCTTTTTGGCAAAGAAAAAAACATGTGGTAGAATTACCATATGAAAAAGATTATGATGAAAAACAAATTCCAACAAAAGCAAGACCAATACAAATGAATCAAGAAATGGAGCAATACTGTAAAAAAGAAATACAAGAACTGCTAAACAAAAAACTTATCAGAAAAAGTAAATCTCCTTGGAGCTGTTCAGCTTTTTATGTCAATAAAAATGCAGAACTAGAGAGAGGAACACCAAGACTTGTCATTAATTACAAACCTCTGAATGAAGCATTAAAATGGATTAGATATCCTATTCCAAATAAAAAAGATTTACTTCAAAAACTTTGCAATGCTCAAATCTTTTCAAAATTTGATATGAAATCAAGATTTTGGCAAATTCAAATTTCAGAAAAAGATAGGTATAAAACAGCATTTACAGTCCCGTTTGGACAATATGAGTGGAATTTAATGCCGTTTGGACTTAAAAATGCTCCATCAGAATTCCAAAGAATAATGAATGAAATATTTCACCAATATTCACAATTTATGATAGTATACATTGATGATGTATTAATATTTTCAACAACTATTGATCAACATTTCAAACATTTGTCAATTTTGAATCAAAGATTGATAAAATTGCTTGCCATCTCGCAAAAATTTGTTTGGATGCCATATTTTTCACATCTTTTTGAAGAATCTCTTTTGCAGATTTGCAATCAATTCTGAGAAGAAATTTTTGATTTAACAAGTCACTTTGAAACTTTGTGATGCATAAAACGATGGAAAGAATCTCTTTCTTTATTGTGGAATAATTCTTCTGGGTGCTGTTCCAGTGCTTGGAAGTATACTGAACTATACTTTCTTTGTTATCTTTTAACTGTTTGAGGATTCCTCCGTATCCTATGTCAGAAGCATCGGTTTCTACGATTTTGAAGGTATTTGGGTCTGCTAAATGTAGACATGGTAATTCTTTGATTTGGGCTTTAACAGATTGAACTACTTCTGTATGGGCTTGAGTCCATGGTGGAGGATTTTTCTTAAGTCTTTCATGAAGAGGTTTAAGAATTTTATTGAGATTTGGATAGAAATCTAAAATATAATTCAGACTCCCTAAAAACCTTTGAAGTTGGGTTTTATCTAAGATTTGATCAGGAAACTTATCAGCAAATTGGATTGACCTTTCTATTGGAGTAATGGTTCCTTGATAGACATAATGTCCTAAAAACCTTTTTGTTCTTTGGAATTGAGATAATTATCCCACCATCCTTTGAGTTGTCCGAAAAATCCAGATACTAATAAATCAGCTATTGCCCAATCAGATATTGTTTTTTGAGTTTTATAAACATTTGATACCATTGTCATTTGTTGCAAAAGATTGAGAATGTTATATTCAGACATTCCATCTATGTTCCATTCATAAACTGTATTTGCATTATATTTGTTTTGGATTAAGGGTTTTTCTTCTAATACTAAATCTGGTGCAGATGTTTTTGGGTAGTACAATTTTTGTGGTTCTTTCCAATGAAGTTTTTGAATTATCTGTTCATCAGATGATTGAAATTGTTCACTATTAGTTTATGAATCTTTTATTGTATTAATTGACCTTTGTTGTGTTCTATCAGGTGTATCTGGTATATATCTTTCATTTTCTCCAGTTATTTCTGAGTTTAATGCATTAAGTCTTTGTTGAATTTCTTGCAAGAAATTTAATTGAGTGTCTGATGATATTTCATGTGGCTTAAATAAAGGTTTTGAATTTTTTGTTTTTTGTTTTTCTTCACTTAGTTTGTCTTTTTTAGAAGTTTGGATGTTTGAATTGTCTATTTTTGTTTCAATTTTCTCTAAATGCTGGCTTATTGTATGGAGATTTAGATTTGAAAAATTATTTTGCTCGATTAAGAGTTTAATATCTTTATAAATGACTTGGGAATTTTCTCTTTCAGGATTTGTAACCTTGAGTGGGGATGCTTTCAATCCAGATCCTTTATGTTCATATTGAATTTCTGTCAATGGTGGATGTTGAGATTCAACTTGAGATTTATTTAATTGCCATACTTTAACTGTATTATTTGTGTTAATACACTTATCATAATACTGTTCATACCATTTGAAAAATTTTATTTGAATTTTATGTGTATTCATGAAATCATAATATTCCTCTTGGATTTCTTGTTTACTCTCTTGATGATTTTTAAAAAATAGTTCACGTTTGATTTTATTCTTTTCAGAATAAAATTCTTTTCTTATTTTTTCTTTATCAATAGAGAATTCTCTTTGTAAAACGTTTAATTCTGGATTATTTGTCATTGAAGAGCAAGTTGGGGAAATTGGTAAATCTTCATCACTTTGTGATTTGGTTTGGGGAGACATGGGCTGTCTTTGCCTTTGGTAGATTGGTTTAGGAACACGTGTAGATGTATTTATAGATTGGAGATTAGTGGCTACAGATTGAAAATCTTGTAAAGTTGAAGGAATAGATGATGTTGAATATCTAGGAGTTTGAAAACTTGAGGTTGATCTCAAACTTTGATATGGTAGATGTATCGGAATATGGGAGGGATGTCCAAAGTTTATAGAATTTGTTCTATTAAAAGAAATCTTGACGTCTCCATTATCAGTTTGAGAGACAACTCTTAATTCAGTTGTTTCTTGTGTTATAGGTTGGACTGCTTTTTCTAAAACCCATTCATCTGGAAAAGAAACTTCATTCCACTTAATTGGTTTGGGAATATGTATCCTGGATCTAGTCATGTCTGTTTGGAAAAGAAGTGTCTCTCCTTTTGGGCTATGGATTAAGGCTCCTGAACCTAAAGCTAAAATCATGGCTTTATAATATATTCTATAAGCTAAAGCCAAAGGTACAGATCCTGGTTTCATTTTATAATTATGGGTTTTTATTTGAAGAGTTAAAACATCTAAAATATATATATATATATATATATATATATGTCCATATCTCTATCCGTCTCAATAATATATCTTAGAGCAAAATAAATCGAAGCCACTTGTACATTGAGAATTTATTCATTTATAATTTATTTATTATACTAATGATATTAATTTGCATGTGCGTGCATATATTTATTCTACAAATATATATATATATATATATATATATCTTGATCTTATAAGATAACATATTTCCTCACTTTTTACTATATATATATATTTATTTATTTATATATATTTTAATGGATTACTTGTATCTATCTCCATTACCTCTTCTTTGTGTGTGTGTCCACATTATGTTAATGATATCATGCATATATAGATGTGTATGTTTGTACACATGTGCATATATATATATATGTGTGTGTGTGTTGGCTCTTATAGGCAATACCGAGAGGGGGGTGAATCGGTTTTTAACTAACTATAAGCTCGTTTTGCGATTCTTCTAAATTCTCTAGCCTATATTAATAATTTCTAAGTTCTCTAGGCTAGGCAAGCATGCAATCCAAGTTTAATGCAATAAACACAATATAATTGCAAGTAATTAAAGAGAGTAAGGAAAGAGAGATTTACACAATCGATTTATAGAGGTTTGGCAACCTTGCCTACGTCCTCTACCTTGAGACGCTCCCAAGGATTTTCTCCAAATCCACTATCTTAAATTTGTGATTACAATCCCTCTTTTCAAGGCTCTAGAGTAACCTCCCTCTTTTTCTAGGCTCAAGAGAAACCTCTCTCTTTTTCTTAGGCTAAAGAGTAACCTCCCTCTTTTTCAAGGCTTAAGAGAAACCTCTCTCTTTTTCTTAGGCTAAAGAGTAACCTCCCTCTTTTTCAAGGCTTAAGAGAAACCTCTCTCTTTTTCTTAGGCTAAAGAGTAACCTCCCTCTTTTTCAAGGCTTAAGAGAAACCTCCCCTTTTACAAGGAATGGTGGGTTACAAATAATGTAATCAAGAGAAGCCTCTAGGTAGGCAAATGATTACAGAAATTAAGCACAATGAAAAGCCTATACAAAGTTTGTGCTAAGTAATACAAGAAATAGATGAATGATAGAAGATGAAGACTCTTTATCTCTTGAATTGATGTTGAGGCTTTGAGGAAGATGAATAAGATGATGAAAGATGTTGCTTGGTTGTTCCTCTTGCTTCCTTTAGCTTCTAAGCCTCTATTTATAGTCCCTTGGATGGTTTGTGAACGTTGGTTGGAGCCAAAACAGAAACTAGCCGTTATGTCTCACAGAAACTAGCCGTTGGGGGCTTTCTGGTGCAAAGGGATCGATCCCTTTTGTCCAGAATGTTGATTCTGGGCTTCAGGGACCTTGGGAAGATTTTCTGCCAAAAAGGGATCGATCCTGCTACAGTGGGGATCGATCCTTTTCTTCCAGAGGGCATTTTTCCTGCACTTTTGGGTTAGAAATGATATGACCTTTGATTCTAATTCAAGCCAAAACATTTATAAGCTTTAAGGGAGTTTTTCTTGACTTTCTCAAATGAAAATATTGTCCAAAAACTTATAAGTAATTTTCTAAACTTATGTTCAATAATTCTTTGAGAAAATTACTTAATATTCAAAACCATTTTATAAAGTATTAAGACCAATAAGAATGTATCATTAAATGATGGTCTTAATGTTTGATATAAACACTTGAAAATGGATTGAGAGAATCATGTGTGATTAGGCAAATTTACAATGTGAATTAGAACATTAAAGCTTACTTAAGTTTTTGTCATTTCAAAATATATATTGCAATTTAAAGCTAACAATCTCCCCCTTTTTGATATGACAAAACTTAATGTAAATTTGCTTTGAAAATTCTTTGATAAAATACTCCCCCTCAAATAAAGCAGGATTTTATAAAGCTCCCCCTTAATAAAAGCATGGGTTTTGAAAATGAATTTTCCCTCATTATCTCTCCCCCTTTAATATCTCTCCCTATATCTATCTCTCCCTTTATCTATCTCTCCCCCTTTTTGTCATAGCAAAAAGAAGGAAAAATAATAAAAAATATCCTCCCCCTAAAACTATGGCTTATGTGAGAAAAGATAAATATGCTCCATCCAACAAGAAACATGTTAGTATATGGGACTCATAGCACAAATAAATAAGACAATGTCCATAAAGAGTATGAAATGTTTAGGCATGCAAAGGACAAGGCTTATTTTCCTATACCAATTGTTTATAAATAATTTTGATACCAATTGTTGATAAGTAATTTTGCAAGAAGTTCCCAATTGGTAAATAATGAAGCAAGTTGTGTATAAATATCTACTAAGGTCTATGACTTGCTCATTTTAATCCTATCAAGCACCTAAGTATATCAATTGTTCTCTAAAGTCCAACTAAGGTGCATGGCAATACATCATGATTATGAGCTAAAATTATATAACATATCATATGCATGTGCTCATAAATCATTCTCAAGAAATATTGTGTCTAGAATTAAATCATATAGCAATTAACTTCAAATTCTAGCACACAAGAGTTTCATGCAAAAATATCCTAAGAGAATTCTTCTCTATTTGTCATTTCAATCTAAGGAGCATGAGAAGAGTTGTCAATTTAAAGCTCATTCCAATTGGCAATTTAGATTTGGCTTACCAATTATTGAAAATATGGTTCCCAATGATACTACTTGTTATTTCAAGCTAAATACCAATTGTTACTAATGGTTGACTTAGGCATTTTGCATTAATTCAATATCTATGTGCAATGTGTTCACGTCAAGAAAATAATCATTCAAAATATGCAAGAACACAATCACACATTATCAAATATGCATATGGATTAATTAAACATAAGCATACTATCATAAAGTATTAATCCATATTCATATTCACAAATTGATACCATAAAGAAGATTCAAAAAATCAAGGAATTCAAGCAAACACATTTTCTTCCATGGTTTCAAGCACACAAATCCTATGCTCATTTTCTAATTCAAGTCCTTAACCAATTATGAGCAAGGAAAGATTCAAATAATAAATGCATGGATATCAAGTTTGTTCAAGTTTGCATTTATCTTTGAGTGTTGGTGTTGTCATTAAGACCCTAGTTCTTTAAGTACAAGGATGATAAAGTTTTATGCATTTTAACATTTAGGATCCATTTACCATCACAAATTATAGGCCAATGACTATTACCAATTGTTGAATTTACATTTGGAATCAATCCACTAGATGTAAAATTATCATGAAACCTAG
Organism: Heritiera littoralis; assembly: GCA_031772115.1. NCBI lineage: Eukaryota > Viridiplantae > Streptophyta > Magnoliopsida > Malvales > Malvaceae > Heritiera > Heritiera littoralis. The sequence continues at coordinate 3,559,113 of JAPDPK010000009.1, read as the reverse complement.
TGTGGAATAGATAAGTCAAGCTAAGAGACATAATCCTATAAAGCATGCTTGACTAAAAAGAATGAGAAATATTCATTATGTACAAGTTCATCAAATTCTCAAATATATCCATAAATTCTTGAAATAATTCTCAAAATTATGGTTAAGCATTCATTGAAAGTATATTTCAAGATTATTTCAAGAGTTATGCAAATTATGAATGTTTGCAACAAGAAAAATGATTTTGCACTTGTGAGCTCAAGAAAAATGGTATTGATTGTTGAAAGTGATACCATTTGTTGGAAATGATATTAATTGATGAAGTTGAGGCATGATATCAATGAAGAATGAGTTTTCATATATTACTGATCATCAAAAAGAAGTTAAAACAATGAATTTTAAGTTGAGAAGAGAGAAAATATCAAAACAACGAAAAGTTCTTCTCAATTTCGGTTGAAAACATGCAGGAGTGCCTTTTCTGGCCTGGGTGGATCGATCCTGCTATAGTGGGGATCGATCCCTCATATGTTCCTGCAGATTCTGCAGTTGTTTTGACAGAAAATTGGACTTGTGAGGTACCAAAACTTCATTTTTGAGTAATTTAAGTTCAAGTAAAGGTTTAAACATTTGTAAAACATGATTTTGGACTTGTATGAATGAAAAACATGAATCAAAAACCATTTGACAATAGATTTTGCAATTTTGGTAGGATTTTCACCAATAAAAGCATTTTTGGCCTCAAAGGAGGTCATTTTGAGATTTAAGCATATTTTGACCAAGCATATTTTGACCAAACCAATGAATTGAATTTCATAAATATGTCAAAACAAACTTGTTCACATAGATTTTAAGCATATATATCATTAAAGCATACATCTTGTGAACAATATGCCATGATTTCCAACATACATATTCTTCATTAAGGCTCATGACAAGGCATTTTGCATAAATGACATATTTGACTTCTTTTGAGCAACTAAATATATTATCTAGACATATCAAACTTGCTCAAGATGCAGAAAACCAAAAATCATTTCAAATTCACTAAACATGCCTTTCATTCAATGTATCAAGAACAATTCATCAAGCACTTCAACAATCATTTATCATGCTTTTTGCTCAAACACAATGCATCATTAATCATTAACCAATTTTCTCATCAAAGCACAACTAATCAAATAAAAAGTTTAAGGAGTAAGGAATTAAGCTTACAAAACTCCTTTGCTTGAGTATGCTTTGCCTTGAATAGTTAAGTCCACCTTGTGCCATCCTTTAAAGAATTGTTGTGATTTGTCAAAGATGGATCCTCAAGCTTTTCCTTTTTTTTTTCTTATTAGCACAAGCAAACTCCATGGAGGTGTGTAGAGCATTCAAACCCCATTGTTTCTTTGTAACTCCATGCTCTAACACTCCTACATCAAACAAATTCAAGCATGCTTTGGTACCCAAATTTTCTTGGGTCCATGAGAGTTAGTGTTCACAATTTTTGATCCTTTTGGGATCCATTTTAAGCACAATTCATCATTATTTATTGCATGCTTTGGCATCCACATCTTTCTAACAACTCTTCCTCTAAATGTGGTTTTTCTATATGTGCATGCTTGTGAAGAGTGTCCTATTCTATTGCATAGTGAGCATGTGAGAGATGTATCATGCATATTATTTTTGCTCACAAGGAAATTCTTTAGATGAGTCTCTTTTTGTATTGCATTATATCCTAACCCATCTTTGTCAAAGAAAGCTCTTTGGGTCTCAAGCATATGATCTAATTTTTGTTGACCCATATAAAACCTAGAAAATGAGTTATGCAAATTTAAGTTCTTTTTATTCAACTCACTTATTTCTAGATTTGCTTCTTCTAACTTCTTCTCAAATTCAAGTTTGGCATTTAATAGCATTTCATTTTCTATTTTCAATTTAGCAATGATTTTCTTATATTTGGAGTTCATGCATTGAAAATCATTTGCTAATTCATTAAAAGCATTTTGTAGTTCATCAAATCTATAATCATTATCTTCACTAGAACTACTACTAGACTCATCATCACTAATAGCCATAAAGCATGAGTAGGCTACTTCATCATCTACGTTTTCCTCATCGGAGCTATCACTATCGCTCCATGCAGCCACAAACGCTTTCTTCCTAGGTTTCCTATCCTTTTCTTTCCTAAGTAAGGGGCAATCTAGCTTAGTGTGACCCGGTTCATTACATTCATAACACACTAAGGGGTCTTTTTCTCTCCTACTAGATTCTCCTCTTATTACCCCTCTACTTTGGTGCCTCCTATCATTCTCTCTCTCTTTCATTCTCATAAATCTATTAAATCTTTTGGCAAACATTGCCATTTCTTTTTCTTCCTCATTTCCATTCTCATCACTATCATCTTCAATGACCTCATGAGTGGAAGACTTAAGTGCTACCCCTATTTTCTTTGAAGGCACTTCATTTCTTTTCAATTTCATCTCATATGTAAGTAGGGAGCCCATAAGTTCATCTAGAGACAAGGTGTTAGGATCCTTAGATTCTTCTATAGCAGTCACCTTTGCCTCCCAAGATTTTGGCAAGCTATTCAAGATTTTCTTGACCATTTCTACATTGGAATAGCTCTTGCCTAATGCCTTAAGTCCATTAATTATATCATTAAATCTAGTGAACATTTCGCTAATGGACTCATTTTCTTTCATCCTAAATAGCTCATAATCATGTGTGAGCATTCCTACTTTGGTTTCTCTAACTTGATTGGTCCCCTCATGTGTGATGGCTAATTTGTCCCATATTTGCTTGGCATTCTCACATAATGATACTCTATTATATTCATTGGGACCTAAAGCACAAAAGAGGGTGTGCATAGCCTTGGCATTCATTTGTGCCAATCTCATGTCATTTGTGTCCCACTCATCCTCATCCTTATGGACATCTTTGCCATCTACTTTCTTCATGGGAATTCTAGGACCATTTACTATAATTCTCCACACTTCATAATCATTTGATTGTACAAATAACATCATTCTAGTTTTCCAATATGAATAATTTTCACCATTGAAGAGTGGAGGTCTAACTAATGATTGTCCCTCTTCTCCTAGGGGTGTGCCTACATTCAAGTGAGCCATTTATGATCGTTTTGCTCGATAGAGGTTAGTCTAAATCAATCTCGAGCCCAAGCTCTGATACCAATTGTTGGCTCTTATAGGCAATACCGAGAGGGGGGTGAATCGGTTTTTAACTAACTATAAGCTCGTTTTGCGATTCTTCTAAAGTCTCTAGCCTATATTAATAATTTCTAAGTTCTCTAGGCTAGGCAAGCATGCAATCCAAGTTTAATGCAATAAACACAATATAATTGCAAGTAATTAAAGAGAGTAAGGAAAGAGAGATTTACACAATCGATTTATAGAGGTTCGGCAACCTTGCCTACGTCCTCTACCTTGAGACGCTCCCAAGGATTTTCTCCAAATCCACTATCTTGAATTTGTGATTACAATCCCTCTTTTCAAGGCTCAAGAGTAACCTCCCTCTTTTTCTAGGCTCAAGAGAAACCTCTCTCTTTTTCTTAGGTTAAAGAGTAACCTCCCTCTTTTTCAAGGCTTAAGATAAACCTCTCTCTTTTTCTTAGGCTAAAGAGTAACCTCCCTCTTTTTCAAGGCTTAAGAGAAACCTCCCCTTTTACAAGGAATGGTGGGTTACAAATAATGTAATCAAGAGAAGCCTCTAGGTAGGCAAATGATTACAGAAATTAAGCACAATGAAAAGCCTATACAAAGTTTGTGCTAAGTAATACAAGAAATAGATGAATGATAGAAGATGAAGACTCTTTATCTCTTGAATTGATGTTGAGGCTTTGAGGAAGATGAATAAGATGATGAAAGATGTTGCTTGGTTGTTCCTCTTGCTTCCTTTAGCTTCTAAGCCTCTATTTATAGTCCCTTGGATGGTTTGTGAACGTTGGTTGGAGCCAAAACAGAAACTAGCCGTTATGTCTCACAGAAACTAGCCGTTGGGGGCTTTCTGGTGCAAAGGGATCGATCCCTTTTGTCCAGAATGTTGATTCTGGGCTTCAGGGACCTTGGGAAGACTTTCTGCCAAAAAGGGATCGATCCTGCTACAGTGGGGATCGATCCTTTTCTTCCAGAGGGCATTTTTCCTGCATTTTTGGGTTAGAAATGATATGACCTTTGATTCTAATTCAAGCCAAAACATTTATAAGCTTTAAGGGAGTTTTTCTTGACTTTCTCAAATGAAAATATTGTCCAAAAACTTATAAGTAATTTTCTAAACTTATGTTCAATAATTCTTTGAGAAAATTACTTAATATTCAAAACCATTTTATAAAGTATTAAGACCAATAAGAATGTATCATTAAATGATGGTCTTAATGTTTGATATAAACACTTGAAAATGGATTGAGAGAATCATGTGTGATTAGGCAAATTTACAATGTGAATTAGAACATTAAAGCTTACTTAAGTTTTTGTCATTTCAAAATATATATTGCAATTTAAAGCTAACAATATATATATATATACACACACACACATTGGTTTTAACGTAATTATATAGTATCCTCATCTACCGTAACATTTTCACAGATCGAACACATCACACACATACATATATATCTTATTTATTCACCACATTCCTAATTTCGTAATACTCTTATGATATATATATATATATTTACTTAAATATATATATCTATATATATATGTATATATATATATACACACATATATATACCTAATATGGTGTAAAGACTGCAAAATTTCGTACTATATTAGTGAATGAATAAAAGACATAGGATAAGCTTAGCTTTGAGATTGACCTTGTAATTGTTGTTATTTCAAGTTATGAAAATTGAGTTTCAAGTTAGTGAAATTAGCAAATAAATGATTTATACCTTTATGTAATTTAGAAATTTTATAATGAGTTTAAGAGATATATAAGAACAAATAGGTACATATATTCCACAATATATAGGTATATTTGTGCTAATAAAACAAAGGACGCAAGTATACCAAAAGAAATGTAATATACTTGAATATTAAAATAGTTAAAATAAAATAAATAAGGAAATACATATATATATATATATTTATATATACCTATTGAGTATTAAATATGTATATATATATATAGATATATATATATATATATGTAAATTTTAAAATAAAGGAGGAAAATGTATATATATATATATACACACACACACATACCTACATTAAAAATGCATTAGACATGAACCTATAAAATATGTGTATATATATATATATGTGTATGTAGATATTATATATTTAATGTTTAAAATGTAGGTACAAATACATATTACATATAAGTAATATAACAAGATAAATAAATATATATGAATATATATATGTTAGATATATATAAATATATAATATTATGTAAAGATACTTATAAAATATATGGATGTAGATATTTGAAATAGGAAATATATATATATATATATATATATATATATAAAATAAAATAAACTTGAAATTTATAAAATAAAAAATATAATTTAAAATATGTGCTTAGTGGAGTTTGATGGGACTTTCTCCCATCAAACCCCACTAAGTCACATTCTTGGCATTCACCATCCAAGACTTCGCAAAGAAGTCTTGGAAATAAAATAAGAAAATGAAAGTGTAAGAGAGGAGAGGGGACACGGGAGAGAACCAGAAGAAAGAAAGGAAAGGAAGCTGAGCCATAGTGAATCGGGAAGAAAAGAAAGAGCAAATGAAAAGAAAAAGGGAAATGAAAGAAAGAAGTGGGGCACGAGAATGAAGGCTGGAAACTGAAGCCGAAAGGGAAGAAAGAAGAGAAAAAGAAGAGCTGTTGGAAATTTTGGGTAAATGAGATATTCTTCTAACTTTACAATGTTTATTTATTAAGTATGAAAATGAATTTATAATAAATTGAATCAAATGGGCACTCTATGGATGAAGGATTGATTAAATTCCAACTTGATGTTCAAATCTGGAAATCTATGTTTTGTTTTGGGTTGCAATTAAAACATTCAGTTTAATTGTTATACAAGGAGAAAATTTTGGAAAAATTATGGTGGATAGCCTTTTAAGTTAGGAGAAAGTCAGTTTTGGAATTTTTTGATTTGAATTTCTATAACTTGAGATATGTACAAATGAGTACAGGGTACTCTGTCAGAAAAACGTGAATTCCAGTCTTAACTTTGAAAAATTGTAGAAAATAGCCTAAATTGAGTTAGGTTTCAAACTTTACATTTCCAGAAAGGCAGTGGAGTTAGGATTATTATGGTTTTAAGTTTACACCAATTGGATATGCTGATAATTAAATATGGAGTATTTTGTGTAAGTACGTCAGTGTAACACTGTGCCTAAATACTGCTGGAAGATAGTGCAAATTTGAAAAATTGCTAATGTTGATCTAGGAAGAATTAAATCATGAACCTTACATTTCTAGATAGGGAAATGAGTTAGCTTTCATCTAGTTTTGGAATTTATGGATTTGGAATTATGTAGCTTAAGCTATGTACATATGAATGCAGGATACTCACTGCAAGGTACATACAGCCTAGTGTCAGCTTCAAAAATTCCTAGAAAATAATTCAGATGGAGATTGATTGCAAACTTTACATTTTTAGAAAGGTAAATGAGTCAGGATTGATATGGTTTTGGGTTTATACAAATTACATATCCCTATAATTAGTAATATAAATTTTTATAAACAGAGTTCAGGAAACTATCCTACCTAATGTGCCAGATTTGGACCAAAGTTTGGAAAATTATTGGAAATGGCACAAGATGAATTAAGAAGTAAGTCTTATTCCGAATAGGGAACTGAGTTAGAAGTAAGGCTTTGTAATGTTTTGTTTAAAGTCTAAGTACATATATATATATATATACACACACACACACACACACACACACACATCTAAATGCAAATGGTCATGCATAATGTATATTTGTATGAAGAAAGAAAAAAAATGGGATGAGCATAGATAAACAAGTATGTATCTATAATATATATATATATATTGGAATGTACATATAGATATAAATACAAAGATGCTTAAAACATATATATATATATGTATATAAGGACTCGTACCATGGGTACGTCGTAATTGACGATAAGGAGGTAGCTTTAGATTAATAGTTACTCGAAATTAATAGCGTTTAAGGTCCTTATTTTAAGTACGTGATTAAGCACGATGATGTAAACTTATCGAAATGTTAATGGATTATGTGTAGCGAAGCGGAATGATGTAGAGGTTTGAGTACAGACTCGGAAGCGCGAGGTGCATAATTACTAAGCCTCGAGGTAAGTGGGTTAAGTAAGCCTTACTAGTATCATCTCGTAAGAGATGAAAGAATTCTTATTAAATACTTATTTAAATTCATATTAAGTTTGGTTGGACATTTCGGATAGGACTAATAGAGTAAGTATGGTAAGATATAAATTGGACATGATATGATCGTGAATAGTACTTGTCTAGAAAGAAACCTTATTTGTGAGTTGCGTGCCATGTATTATAATTTATTTATGTTTATTAAGCTTGCTAATGTATTATGATACTTTGAGAATGAATACGTGAAATAGTGTGCAATATATATGCCACTTGTGATATTCAATTGATGAACTCCAAATAATACCTAGTTGTATTTATCGAAAACTAGGAAAATGAAATTGTGTGACAACTCATGCATACATGTGACTCAAGGACTTTAGTGATCTTAGATCATTATTAGAGAACATGCGTCAAAGAGGCCAACCGGAATAAAGACTCGATCCTTTGTACCGTATGACCACCTCTAGAGAACTCAAAGGAACTACATGCTACGCAGCTTTCTTCGTGAACTGTGGGAGCCACCTCTAGAGTCCTTTGAGAGCTAAGTGCTATACGTGTATCGATAAACTGTTTGAAACCATAAGCCATAGAGGCAAACCCGAGTGAAACTTGATCTTTTGTACCGTGTGAGCAACCTCTAGAGAACTCAAAGGAACTACGTGCTACCCAGCTTTCTTCGTGAACTATGGGAGTCACCTCTAGAGTCCTTTGAGAGCTAAGTGCTACACGAGTTCCGATGAATCACTAGAAAGTATGTGTCATAGAGGCCAACCCGAGCAAAGACTCGATCCTTTGTACCGTGTGAGCCAACTCTAGAGAACTCAAAGGAACTACGTGCTATGTAGCTTTCTTCGTGAACTGTTGGAGCCACCTCTAGGGTCCTTTGAGAGCTAAGTGCTACACGTGTACCGATGAATCATGAGAAATCATATGCCAACAAGATAATGGATAAACGATTGTGAACTGTGAATGTGACACCTATCATTTGATAGGATAGATACTATACATAAGATAGAGAATTGAAATAATTATTGAACTTTACTTACATTGTACTATAGAATCATGTATTATCTCAAATGGTTGTGTTTTTCATACCTAATCATATTGATAAAAAGAGGCAAAAAGAATGATATTGTGTGAATTAAAGAAATGAAGAAAAGTATGAATGACCTTATGAAGTCTGTTGTACATACAAGTTAGTAGCTAATCTTGACATAATGCATACATGGTTTTTTATAGAGTTCATGCATGTATGATCGTGTTTTTAAAATTTGAGCCTAGTATGTACTTATTTAAGCTACTTACTGAGTCGTGGATTTTCTCACCCCTTAAATTTAACATCTACAGATCATATGAGTTGATATCCAACTCAAGCTTCATATAGGCTCTCTCGGGAACTGTACCTATCTGTGGTACTCGTCTACGTTCACCGAGCCTTGCTTTTGTACTTTTGAGGTATACAATGGTATATTATTTTGATAATTATGCAAACTTTATTTTCACAGTACTAGGAAATAAATGGGATGTAACTTTGGATTGCACTAGATTATTATGTAAGTCTATGTGATTATCGAGTACGATCCAAGATTAGATATATAGATTTTGAAATACGTATAAACTGCAAAATGTGGAATTATTACTGGTTTAGATCCTTGAGAAACATGTGATGCATGATGATGTGAATTCTGGGATTTAAAGTTGGCTGTGTTATGAAAGATTGAAATGTATTTTAATACAGGTGATTTTACTAGGAAAAGTGATAAATTACAAGGGGGAGGTTTTCGATCTGTTTCTTTTGGATAAATGAAAATAAGGCTAAAATGATTAAAATCACTTTGAGAAATATGACATAGCTAGAGATATAATATTATTAAGGCAAAAATTGATTTAGTTACTACATTAACACCGAATACAAACTGTAAATAGAAAAGAAAAATTTGGTTCGTGATTTTCCAAAAGCAATAAGGTATATATTAAGTGGATGTCATTGGCCTTCGGGTTGTGACATATGGTATCACAAATAACATAGCACTTCCTTAATTCCTTTCTCTTAGCTCACCCTTTAGGACATATATCTTCCATTTCTTTAAAAATTTTCTCTACTTAAACATAAAATTTGTTACATGGTATTACTTAAGAAATTTCATGGATCAACTGAACAAGGTAATTTTTTACCTTAGCAGGATTATGTTTGCTGTCACGTTCTCCTACCCCAGATCCTCAAGGTTCTCCACTTAACCTCTCTTGGTTTTTGCCGTCTCGGAGTCCTTGTTTTCAGCCACGGCACAGCCTTCCCAAACAGCATCATTTCCCCTATTTTCTTCTTGACCGAGACTCTTATTCAGCATTAAAAGAAAACATCTTTATTCTTCCTTTATTTACTCCTTTGCAAAGCTAGACTACAAAACAACACCTCTAGCTTCAATCTTCCTCACGCATCCACAACTTGTTGAGCCTTCAAACTCAACTACTTATAGCCCCTAAATGCCACCACACCAGGCTGATTTTCAGCCTTCAGACTAGTGCCATAATGCTGCCCGAAAATCTCCTGTGATCTGCCCTTAAATCACTTTTCAGCTTAAGACAAAAGCCATAAGCCCTCGCTTCTCACCTTTTGTTCCAGCCCAGCTTCAAGTCTCAAAACCTCCTTCGATAAGCTGCATTTTAGCAGCCAAACCAATACCATTTCCAGTCCCAATCTACCTTGATCACAGCCTAAAACCCCTGTCCCAAGAAGCATTCGAAAGCGCCTAAACTGACCACTAAATTAGCTGTTGGATTATGCCCTTAGAACCATTCATTAGATGATTGACTTTGGCAATTTTATGTATCATGACATTTTTATTTATAGTTCATTATTATATTTGTCTTATAACTGCGTAATATAATCTTATATGATAATGTCCTTAGAATAGTAATAACACACTATTCTTAAAATATCCCTAGTCAAGTATTATTGTGAACAAGGATAACAATGATATGATAAGACTAGTATGTGGTTGACTGATGACCATTGTCATGGATATAAGATATCAAGTCATCACATAGGTACATGTTAGAGAACTATGTACTGGATCGACCCTCCATGAGAACGCTACATGGATTGTTATATGAGTGTCATAAGCGATTCTCATAGTGATGATGGTGTATGTGATCCTTTGACTTGAGATCATCAGAGATCCCAACATAGAGAATTGCATACTTTAATGCTGCTAGATGTCATTCGTAACAGGATGGACTATAAAGGTAGTAATTGGGTATGCCTTGATCTATGTAGAGGGATGTTGAGTGATCAAGATAGGATTTATCCCTCTTATATAACAAGAGTGATGTCTTGGGCCCTTTGATAGAGTGAGACTAAAATGCATGGCCGTGCTCAAATAAGTCAATATGAGATATTGATTTTATTTGTTTAATTAGTCTACTCAGGAATCAAGAAACATTGATTAGACTATACAAGTGTGACACATTCCATGACTTGTGTCTAATCAAGACATAAAAGGATAAAGGGATTAGACTACACAGTAACATCTATCACGAGTAAGGTTATGTCGAGTCATTGACATTCTCGTTACATGGGTAGCAATGATGTGTTGCTAGATACCGCTCATTGCCTGTGACAATTTTGTCATTGCCATTGTTTTGAGAACCTATTGGGTCGCACACTTAGAACGGATCAATGAAGAGCTTAATTAATCCTATTCTGAATTGGATTAAGGATATAACTAATCCTATTCTGAATTGGATTAGGGATATAACTAATCCTATTCTAAGTAGGATTAGAGTTCTGTTTGGCAGTAAATTTTAGGGTAAAATTTACTGCCTATAAAAAGGATGTTTTTCTAAAACATAGCCGCACCTTTTAAAACAGAAAAAAAAAACATTCTTTTTAATCGAAGCTAGCAATTCGGTTATAAGGAATCAAAAACTTTTTAAGGCTTCTGATCGTGAGACGTTCAAGAGTCGTGAGATCCGTTCGTGTGGATACCGTAGAGGCAGGAACGAAAAGTTGTTGCTTGTGACTCGACCAACGAAAGAAAAATCAGAGAAAAACGTTAGGTAAAATCTTGAAACCCTAATCAGGCAACTCTCCGAATCGATCTTGGTGGAGGCCGAATGTTTTATTTCCGCTGCGTGTTTGTTTCGGTTTCCTTCATTAGCTCCATTTCACGCCTTACTTTCAGCCAAATTCCCTAGCAGCAGTTTCCATTTTTCCTTCAGCTCTCTCGATCTTTCCTTTCTTAATTTCCTTTTTCTGTTCCAGTGCAGCAATAACGTGAAGGATCATATGGCTGAGGTGAGGGGCGGTGTGAGAGAGATGAGAATGAAATGATGATGCGTGGGAGAGAGAAAGAGTGTTTTGAGTTGTTTGTAATCTGATGGGATAGTGTGTGCCAAGAGACGAAGGTGAGTGAGTGACGATTTATTTATTTATTATTATTATATATATATTATTATAATATGACAGTGGGGAGGCAGAGTGACTTGAATTTGACGGGTTGATGGAAGTTTTCCCATCAACCCAAAATATATATATTATTTATTTTTATTTATCTTCTCTTTTTATATATATATAATATATTTAATTTTCTTAATATTATTTATATATTTATATATTAAATTCTCAGAATATATATGAAATATTCTCATAACATATATATATATATATACACACATCTCATCTTAATGACAAATACGCATATACTTGTATTTACACACCATATTGCTTTTGTGTATATTTAACCTTATGCGTATAAATATAAGTATTTATGTCTATACTCCTAAATATCTTTTTGTACGTATTTAGCTTATTTTGTTATTTATTTTCACTTCACTTGATTCTTTATATATTTATATATGCACTTATATACGCATGTACGTATGTTGCATGTAGGCACGTTTACGTACGCACGCGTGCATGCATGTCTGGTGCTTTTAGTTTACGTACTCATGCATGCATTTAGTTCAAGGCACGCGTGCATGTAAACATACGTCTGAAATTCTCGAACTCCATTCATATTAATTTAATGTACATTATATATATCGCATACATGTATGTTTCACGTTATTCTCGGCTTCTTTACTAGAAGACTTTATTCCATAATATGAACCGATATCTTATATTTGAGATCCTGATATTCCATCATAGCAATGATATTCACTTAAATTACACAATGAATACATATTCAGTTTACAAAAATTTATGGTTCTCACATCCTTCCCACCTCGAAAATTTTGGTCCTCCAAATTGCTCCATGTTATCCTATTCTTTTTCATTAAACTTTCTATGTCCCATGTAGCTTTCTCTGAAAAGTGATGTTACCAAAGCACCTTTACCCACGGAGTTGCCTTGGATCACAATATCTTATTCATTCGATCCAAAATCTGAATCGTCTTCTCAATATAACTCAAGCCCTCTTAGATCTCCAAAGTTTCATACTCAATCATATGAGAGGGATCGAAATGATGCTTCTCAAGCATAGATATGTGGAAGATGTTATGCACACCCAATAGTTAAGGTGGAAGTACTAGTCAATGTGCCGCGTCACCCGCATTCTCTAGAATCTCAAATGGTCCAATGTATCGAGGAATTACTTCTCTTCTTTCCCAAATTTCATTGCACATATAGACGGAGAAATCTTCAAGAATACTTTATCTTTAAGTTGAAACTCCAAGTGTTTCCTTCGTTTATTAGCATAACTCGTCTGTTCACTCTAAGTTGTCTTTAACAGATCCCATATCAACTTCACATTTTGAGAAATTTTTTCTCTGTTATCTCCCAAGCACTTATCTTGTTCTTATACCCCAAAAATTCATCATCATTAATCTTATACTCCAAGTTTTGACTTAGTTGTACCTTCTCCTAAATGCTGCCTTGAGACCTATTTTCCTTTCGATTCTCCACTGAAGGTACCATGAGCTTAAATCAATTTTTAAAAATTACTTGGGCATTTTTTTATAATATTGTAATCTTTAGATTGACACACCTGGGCGTGCAAAATTGTTATCTAGCAACTCTAATAGTAGCTTTCTAAGTTCTTCCAGCATTAATCACTGTCATTCTGTGATAACCGAAAATTTTCCAATTATTGGAAATTATAAATATTGGAAGTAAATATTGGAGAAAATAGATCAGTGAAAAGAAATAAAATTTTGAGAACGAGATATTGGTAAAAATCCCGAGAATTGAGGAAGTGATAAATCGGGAAATTCAAGTGAAGGAAGTTAAATTGGAAATTCGAAAAATAAAGAAAGGAGGAAATTTAATTTGGATAAATGGAAATCCAAATTAAATAAGAAAATGAGAAAAGAAAATAGGAAATATGTTTATATAATTATATATTATATAAATATATTTTATACAAATACATAGGTACTTAAATACTATATAGTGTATATATATACATTAAAAATACAATGGTATGTATATATGTATATATATATACTATTTGATTAATTTAAATAGTACTTATGTATATAAGTTTGTATATATCAATATATATACATATAAGAATAAAAATGTAAATATTAATTTACATTAAAGTTTGAATAGATATATATTGTAAATACAATATATATTGTATTATTATTATTATTATTATTATTATTATTATTATTATTATTATTATATAAAAATGTATAAATGTTATGTGATTTAAAGTGAACAAATATATATATATATATATATATACACACACATATATATACTAAATATGTATTTTGTTAATAAATAATATATATAGTACTATACTATATATAATAATAATATTATATGTATTATATTTATATAATATAAACATAATAAGTGTTATATTATAAGTATAATATATATTATATAGTATAGATAAAAATATAAAGTAAAATAAAAACAAAAGAGGAAAGAAAATGGAAGAGAAGGAATCGGGGGAAACTCGATCCTCCCAGAGGGGCCGACGGTAGCGAAGCTGCCACCACTGGCGAGGGAGAAAAGGAAAAGGTGAAACGGCACCGGCAGAGAGAGAGGAGAAGCCGATGACCGACGGAAGGAAAATAGAAACGGAGAAGGAAAATCCGATGAAGCCGAGGAAGAAAAAGGAAAATGGGAACCGGTGGTACCGGCCGAATTGGCCGCCGCCACTGCAGCCACACCATCGCCAGAGGAAGAGGAAAGTGTAGGAGGCCACCGGTGAGGACACTGACGGCGGAGGAAGGCCGAATGGAGGAAGAGAGAAACCGAGGCAAAATCGAGTAGATCCGCCGCCGTGCCGTCGATCCAGGCCGAACGGAGACCACCGCAAGTTCGACGTGCTGTCGGCTAGCTGAGGAGCCGTCGAACCGCCGGAGAACAGACCGCCGGAGGAGAACCGGCGAAGAGGGGAAATGGCCAGTCTAGCTAGGACAAAGAAAAAGAAAAAGAAAAAGAAAAGAAAAAGAAAAGAAAAGAAAAAGGAAAAAGAAAAAGAAAAGAAAAAAAAAAGAAAGAAGGAAGAAAAAGAAGAAAGAGAAAGAGAAAAGGAATTTCAAGAATTTGAAAAATTCCCGAGAATTCAAAAATTACAAGAAATCCCGGGAATTACGGGAATTGGTAAGAAAGCCCGAAAAGTGTTAAATTATTTAAATAATTTATTTATTTAAATAAATTGAGAAAAATTCTAAAATTTAGAATTTGGTTTCTAGAATCGTTCTCGGTGAATGAGGCGATGGAACCGGGAGAGGTGAACACGGGCACGACCTTCGAGAGGCAGTCGTCGACTCGAAACAGGTAAGGGAGACATGTGCCGCCTATAAGGATATTCGGCCACATGTTTTAAATTATGCATTTAAATTTTACAAATGCAATTTACAATGATTGGTTGAAAACTATGGTGATTTATCGGTTTGGAAATTGTGGTGAATTACCGGTTGAAAATTATAAAACTGTATTTTCTATGCAAGAGTCTAGCCAATCGGCAGCTGATATGCTGTCGAAAAATTATCGAAACATTACTGAAATTTACCGAAAATCACCGAAAATCATAATAAATGATTTGATTTCACGAGAAACAATTTTCAGGCACGAAAATCAAGAAATCAAGTAATTTTCATAAAACATGAATATATGGAGATTTGATTTAAAAATATTCATATTTTCGAGAATGGTGAAAATGGAATCACCGAAAATTCACCCGATAGGTGATATTTCACGTGAAACGAGATGAAAATGAAAAAGAGACTGAAGTGAATATTTTTATAAATATTCTTAAATATTCACTTGATTTAATATAAAACCTTTATGGTTTTAATTATGAAATAATTAATTATATAAATTCCATAAAGGTTAAGAAATGATGAAAAACTATGATTTCGAGATTAGAGGTCTCTACACTTGTTTTTAGAAGAAAACATGGTTACGGGATTTATAATTTGAAAAATAAATATTTTATTTTTCAATAAATTATGAGATTATGTGAATTAAATTCCGATAATTTTCAAAACCATGTTTTGGATACAAAGCACGAAAAAGCGTGCGTACAGGTTTTTACGGTAAAAAAAGACACAGTCACGAGATGTGTTTTCAGTGTGACTATTTTATAACTGTTTTCACCGTATGGAAAACATGATTTATACCTTTATGAAATGTCCTGAAAAATGTTAACTATTTTATAAATTTCATAAAGGTGATGATATTTACATGTGAGCCTTATGGATATTTGTGAAATGATTTGATTTACGATGTTTAAAATTCATAAAGGCTAAGGTACAGTTTTACACTGTTTTGAGACTTAGGCTCCGAGCTTCATGCATCATATTATACTATTACTGTCACATGGCTGTTTGACCAGCTAGTCATTTAGCGTCCTGGATTGTCACCTAGCAAGTGTACACTAAGGACATATTATAGATCATGGCCATAGATCTCATTACTATTACTGTGTCCCTAGTGGATGAGATAGCATGATTTAATTGTAGGGTGATGCCTAGTCTCACTTACTATTTACTGTTTACTGAAAGGATTTACGAAATCCTATTTACTGTACTGTTGTGATAACCGTAAATTTTCCATTTAATTGGAAATTATAAATATTGAAATAAATAAATAAATAAAATTATGAGAATCAGAATATTGTGGAAATTTCAAGAATTAAGGAAGTGATGAAATTGGAAATTTAAGTGAAGGAAATTAAAATAAGGAATAGAGGAAATTTAATTTGGATAAATGGAAATCCAAATTAAATAAGAAAATGAGAAATGAAAGAGAAATATATTTATATAATTATAAATTATATAAATGTAATTTTAAATGAATACATATGTATTGAAATTATTATATAGTATACATATATATACCGAGGTATATATAGACATATATACTATTGTACAAAATAAAATAATACATATGTATCTAAGTAAAGTATTTTGTGTATATATATAGATATATACATAAATGAGAAATGTAAATACTAATTTACATTAAAGTTTGAGTGTATATATATTGTTAATACAATATATATGGAATTATTACATTTATATAAATGTTTATATAAATGTTATTTAATTTTAAAATATATAAATATACATATATATATATATTAGACATATATTTTGTAAAATACAATATATATATTTTATAGATAATATATATTGTACTATACATTATATATGAAATAATATTATATGTATAATATATAGTATATATATTATATGTATATAGTATAAAGTATATAGTATGATATATACTAAAAATAGAAATAAAATAAAACAAAAAAGAAAGAAAACAGAGGAAAGGATCGGGACAACCCCGACCCCTTCCCAGCCAAAGGCTGACGGCGGCGGAGATGCCACCGCCGGCGAGGGAAAAAGGGAAGAGACGGCGCCGGCCAGAAAGGAGAAAATGACCGGCAATTGAAACGGAAGGGAACAGAAGCGGAAACAGGGGCGGAAACCGACGAAACCGGAAGAGGAAAGGAAAACCAGATCTGGCGGTGCCGGCCAAATCGGTCGCCGCCACTGCCATCGAAGCACCGCCGGAGGAAGAGGAAAACGTGGGAGGCCACGGTTCAGGCGGTGAACGGCGGAGGAAGGCCGACGGAGGAGGAGAAGAAACCGAAGGTAAACCGAGTAGATCCGCCGCCGTGCCGTCGATTCGTGACGAACGGAGGCTAGATCCGGCTTCACCGTGATGCCGGCCAGCTGTGGAGCTGCCGAACCGCCGGAGAACCGGCCACCGGAGAAGAACCGGCGGTGAGGGAGGTAGACCGGTCCGGCGGGAAAAGAAAGAAAAGGAAAAAGAAAAAGAAAAAGAAAAGAAAAAGGAAAAAGAAAAGAAAAAGAAAAGAGAAAAAGAAAGAAAAGAAGAAAAAGAAGAAAAAGGGAAAAGGAATTCCGGGAATTTGGAGAATTCCCGAGAATTCGGAAATCACGAGAAATCCCGGGAATTTACGAGAACCGGTAAGAAATCCCGGAAAATGTTAAATTATTTAAATAATTTATTTATTTAAATAATTATGGAAAAATTCTAATTTTTAGAATTTAAATTCCAGAAAATCATCCTCGATTACCGAGACGATGGAATCGGGAGAGGTGAACACGGGCGCGACCTTTGAGAGGCAGTCGCCAACCCGAAACAGGTAAGGGAGACATGTGCCACCTGTAAGGATATTTGGCCATGTTTTTAAATTGCATTTAATTTTATAAATGCTATTAATAATTATCGGTTTTTGGTGTGTTGATTTATCGGTTGAAATTGTGATGAAACACCGGTTGAAAATATAAATTGTATTTCCCGTGCAGGAGGCTAGCCAAATCGGCAGCCGTTATACTGCCGAAAAATTATGAAAAATTACATAATTTACCGAAAATCACCGGAAACCAACATAAAAGATTTGATTTCACGTGAATCGATTTTCGGGTACGAAAATCGAGAAATTAAGTAAATTTCATAAAACATGAATATAGTGATATTTAATTTTAAAATATTCATGTTTTCGAGAATGGTGAAAAGGAAATCACCGAAAATTCACCGGTAGGTGATATTTCACATGAAATGAGATGAAAATGAAAAAGAGACTAAAGTGAATATTTTTATAAATATTCTTAAATATTCACTTGATTTTACAAAAACCTTTATGGTTTTAATTATGGAAATAATTAATTACGAAAATTCCATAAAGGTTAAGAAATGATGGAAAACTATGATTTCGAGACTAGAGGTCTCTACACGTGTTTTTAGAAAGAAACATGATTACGGGATTTATGAATTTGGAAAAATAAATATTTTATTTTTCATAAATTATTGAAAAATCATGTTTTCAAGTGAAAGCACGGAAAAGCGTGCATATGGTTTTACGATGGAAAAAGGACAATTTTGCCCTTCTATATTTTCAGTAATGATTTATAAACTGTTTTCACCGTATGAAAAATATGATTTATACCTTTATGAAATATTTTGAAAAATGTTATTTATTTGATAAATTTCATAAAGGTGATTATATTTACATGTGAGCCTTATAGATATTTGATTTATGGTGTTTAAAATCCATAAAGGCTATGGTACGGTTACACTGTTTTGAGACTTAGGCCCCGAGCTTCATGCATCACATATACTGTTACTGTCACGTGGCTGATTGACCAGCTAGTCATCAGCGTCCCGGATTGTCGCCTAGCAAGCGTACACCGAGGACATATTACAGATCATGGCCATAAATCTCATTACTGTTACTGTGTCCCTTAGTGGACGATGATAGCATGATTTACTTGTAGGGTGTTGCCTAGTCTCACTTACTGCTTACTGTTTACTGTTTACTGATTTCTGAAAGGATCTGCGGAATCCTATTTACTGTACTGTACTGTTTACTGTACTGAATTACTGTACTGATTACTGTTTACTGATGAAAAAACCGTACCAAAATACTGTGTTACTGAACTGTACTGTTTACTGAAATGGTAGCCATTGATTACTGTTTTACTGAACTAAAAGCTACCATTTACTGTTTACTGAACTGAAAGCTACCGTATACTATTTACTGAATTGGTAGCTACTGTTTACTGTTACTTACTGAACCGTATCGAGATACTGTTTTACTGAACACTGAATATACTGTTTTACTGAACTGTACGATACGGTTACTGATTTGAAAAGAGAAATAAATGTTTATTCTAAAAGAATAACATAAGAATTATTTCTAAGATTTTCTATCGAAGAAGTAATTATCAAATGATTGGATATTTACAAATCACTGTACTGTCACGTGTTTTTACTGTACTGAAGAGAAGAGAAGTAAACCACTGTTTTATTACTGAACTGTCACGTGTTTTAAGGTATACTGAAAGTGAAAAGAGATAAGTGGTTTACTTTGTGGAAAAAAAAAACGAAAATTATATCGTTTGAAAACAACGAAAATAGTACTCTCTACAGTTGCTTCTAGGTTCCGGAACAAGTCAGGTATTTCAAAATACCTGCCTTACTCTATCTGGATCCCTAGTCGACTGTAGTATCCTTCCTACATGTGTGCCTAGAGCCAGCTAGGAAGATTTTAAAGAAAATGAAGAAAATTGAAAAATTATTTTCAGCATATAGATAGCTGAATATCAAGTGTGACATATAACTCTCTTACTGAGCCGTGGTTTGCTCACTCCCCAATTTTAACATTTCAGGTTTGGATGATGGTGGGATCCAATATTTGCGGATCACGGTTGTACACAAAGGATAATGTGACAGACGGTCTGAGACATATAAGGTACGATCATTTATTTTCTGTATTTAGACATGTATACAGTACTACATTTTTGTAAATAAAATGGGGGATGTGTATTATCTTAACAATGTTATATTAAAATTGTTTAACATTAAGTGCAAGTGAAGTATCACAGACAGCCCAACCGGATAAATGGTGTAAAAATAATGTGAAAAATATGCTAACGGGTCGTTACAGATTTAATGGTATCAGAGCATGGTTGGCCTGATGTCTGTGGATACTTTTGGAAAGAAAAGTGTTAAACATCCCCTGTAGTACTGTGTCGTCTGAATACATAGAGAAAATAAATGATTGTCAATTGAGTAAAATGATTTAAAGGGAGTGAGAAAGTATAAATTGTGAATGTTAAAGAAATGATAGGCTCAGAAATTACCAGAAAATTGGTGATTCTTATAATCTAAATGAAGGCCTGTTCGGTAAGGAACCGAAAGGACTCGGTGAGGGCCCCACCAGTACTTTACGGTCCGAATCGAACTGAGACTTGAGAATGATGGTATGAAGGAGGGGAATGGCATATCATCATTAAATAGACTTTAAGATCACCGATTGAGGGTAATTTGAAGAGAGAAAATTTTTGGCTAAAAATGACCAAAATACCCCTGACCCTAAAATTTTACTGGGAGTCAGAATAGACCAACAGAAGTTGGATTTGAGTGATTTGACAGAGAAATTAATGATATAAAGCTGCATTTCATGCAAAATAATCCAATTGTGGATTTTAGTGAACTTCTCTGTCGAAATCGAATGAGATTTTAATTGCTGATATAAGTATCAGAAAGGATATTATCAGCACATAGATGATCATATCGTTGATCTAAATGTATACTGAGAAAGAAAGAAATGTCAAAATGACGAAAATGCCCTTATGTTGGGTGAAGTTCGGAACAAAGATAAAACCGAACTGAATTGGAATCCATTGAGAGAAATAGTTATTAATGGCATAGAGGATGTCATATGAATATAACGATCCCTATTACTGATTC
The DNA here is from genome assembly GCA_031772115.1 of Heritiera littoralis. Classification (NCBI taxonomy): domain Eukaryota; kingdom Viridiplantae; phylum Streptophyta; class Magnoliopsida; order Malvales; family Malvaceae; genus Heritiera; species Heritiera littoralis. The sequence continues at coordinate 3,538,111 of JAPDPK010000009.1, read as the reverse complement.
CACTGACACTTAGAGGACGGACGCGAATTACGAGTGACCCAGTGAACGGGCTGGGCATTCTCAAAGAGGTTAATACACGTGTGTACAGGCGGACGGCGGACGAGCCGAGGCCTTATATGATGCGATCCGATAAAAGTGTAGTGGAATGCCACAAGATGATTGGCTCGTTTATTGATTGTAAGGGACTGAATTACGAGTGTATCGACTCGAATAATTATTACGGGATCGTGAAAATTATGAAAAGTGAAATGATTACAGAAAATGACTGAGAAGGTGAATAGTACAGATGAGGAAATCCATAGCAGTACGGTTGATTGAGGTTCTATACATTTATACTATTTTGAGGTATTAAATGAATATTTAATTATAGAACTCGAGCATTATGAGATATGCCTTGCCATTGATGTACTGTATGGAGTATTGTGAATTGGTGAATATATATAAGAACAGTAAAGTGATAAACAGAAGAAGATGACAGCTAACCTAAGTTCTTCAGGACCCTTGAGACAGAACTGTGATGGGCGACCCAATGATGGGCGACCCGTAGTGGATCATGTGTTGTGAGGTATGGGCGAACTATGTGGTCGCCGACTCACTTGTAAGGGTAAACCTGGGGCGAAAGGATCGCCTAGGGGATGCTCGCCGACGGCCGATACGAACGGGCGGGACTCTTACAATTATTTTAATGATAACACGAGTGTAAAGAACTAGGTATGTAAGGGTGCCAAGGTTCGAACCTCGTGGATAGGATACTCAAGGGAATTAAACCTGAATTTATTAAATGAAATCTGATTCTAAGCTTATATCGGAGAACTTAAGAGAATCCGAAAGCTTTACAACAACTCTAGAAAATGTGTGAATAATGAAATTCACTTGTAAAGGTGTGATTGATGGAAATACAGATAGTATGATTTGAGGTTAATGAAGTATCTGTATAAGTGCAAATGAGAGAAGCACAGATGACCGTGATATATAGATGGATTAAAATGGTATATTAAATTCTGATTATTTAAATAAAGTTCTTATGAAGAACAAGTGATCATCTACATGAAAATGGACACTTTATTGATCTGATCAGAGATACAGGAGGAGTCCATAAGACTAGCCTCAGTATTAAGCGTCATTAGAGAAAGGTCAGAGACTGATGTCCATAAGATGATGACTAGAACTCGACGAAATTTTTACGAGTTCATATTGAGGTTTCAAGGTTAATGAATTACCTTGTGAGGTATATAACCTTAAAGAGTGAGATATCGAAATAGTTAAGGATACAAATGAAATATGAGCAGCACCGTAGTATAACCCTTAAACTCTTAAAGACTGCAGACTTGTGTTAAGATTGGCAACTAAGAAATGTGGCTAGACAGTATCTCCTCTTGAGATATATGATCTCGAGATGATAGGATGACAGTGAACCTGTCTATGATAGAGAGCTAATGATCGAGATACGAAAATAATGAGTTTAGCTAGATACTACTGCCAGTCTATAAAAAGAGTGATGAGACTAGCTGCTCTGTAGATAAGACCTAATTAAAGAAGTTAAAGTCGGTAAACAAATAAGTATAAAGAAAAGATGGTACGCAAGATTTTAAAAGATCTTAGCAGTATAGTACCATACCAATCGAGAAACCGACTAAAAGGATGAGAGTAAAAATATGAAAACGAAAATGAAAGTGGAATAAGGAAATAAGTTGCATGATGAGTAGGGAACATGAAATAGTTCCTGAAAGTAAGATTGAAAGTGATTTGTTTTGGTTATCACATAACTGTGGCAAGATGTAAAATCAAACCAGGTTTGATAAGTGAAATTAATGATACTCCAAGGAGTAAGATAATTGATATGTTTACTGCCAGTATATAAATGAAAAATGATTATGCATATAACCACCGTAACATGATAGAAACGGTGGAAGTGTATAGATAATGTGGTGAGTAAATGAATAATTGAGGATTCAATTGTGGAATCTAAATTATGAAAAGAGATTTAAAGACCATACTACATGAAGAGAATATGATTGTCTCATGATTTATGATTGTAAGAGATGATCAATAGTAAAGTCTGCAAGTGAGATGCAGCCTTAATGAAATAAAAGAGAAAATGAATACTGTGAATAATAAAGAGTCCAAAAGAGATAAGATAATATGGAAGTGATTAAAGACTAATGATCTAAATAGAATCACGTTCCATTATTGGAATCCTTTATTCTCTAGTGCCTTAGTCACAGTATGAGTGAGAAACAGTAGAAATGTATATGTACAGTTCCAGTGAGCATTACATGTGATGGGAGTCTCTGAGATGCCATATGCTTAATGAGAGATAGCAAAAGGCTTTGAGATCCCAAGTGTATTGATAGCACCGCTCCATACTGATATATATACATATATGAGCGTAAGATGTAAACGCTCCATGATATTGAGAGAGCGTGTGCATGAGATGTGAAAGCTACTGGGACACTTACGTACAACTGACTGACATATGTAATTAATGGTTTTAAACTATATCGACTTGGCACTAAGTGAAAAAAATGGATGATGAACAGCATAGATTAGCTATGATATGAAAAAATATTGTGTATGGACTCTTATATGAAAAGAGTAAAAGTGAATAACTCCCGATTTGAGAAATGAACTTACGGGAGTATAGACATATATGATGAAAGACAGCATGTAGTGGTCTAAAATATTCTTGATGTTGAAAGTGTACTGGCAGTATTACTTAGAGGATGAACTAGAGGTTAGAAGTCGTAAGTATACGGCATATACCACCTTTGGACTTAAGTTAAATTCGGAGGACCGAATTTCTTAAGGTGGGGAGAATGTGATAACCGTAAATTTTCCATTTAATTGGAAATTATAAATATTGAAATAAATAAATAAATAAAATTATGAGAATCAGAATATTGTGGAAATTTCAAGAATTAAGGAAGTGATGAAATTGGAAATTTAAGTGAAGGAAATTAAAATAAGGAATAGAGGAAATTTAATTTGGATAAATGGAAATCCAAATTAAATAAGAAAATGAGAAATGAAAGAGAAATATATTTATATAATTATAAATTATATAAATGTAATTTTAAATGAATACATATGTATTGAAATTATTATATAGTATACATATATATACCGAGGTATATATAGACATATATACTATTGTACAAAATAAAATAATACATATGTATCTAAGTAAAGTATTTTATGTATATATATAGATATATACATAAATGAAATGTAAATACTAATTTACATTAAAGTTTGAGTGTATATATATTGTTAATACAATATATATGGAATTATTACATTTATATAAATGTTTATATAAATGTTATTTAATTTTAAAATATATAAATATACATATATATATATATATTAGACATATATTTTGTAAAATACAATATATATATTTTATAGATAATATATATTGTACTATACATTATATATGAAATAATATTATATGTATAATATATAGTATATATATTATATGTATATAGTATAAAGTATATAGTATGATATATACTAAAAATAGAAATAAAATAAAACAAAAAAAAAGAAAGAAAACAGAGGAAAGGATCGGGACAACCCCGACCCCTTCCCAGCCAAAGGCTGACGGCGGGGAGATGCCACCGCCGGCGAGGGAAAAAGGGAAGAGACGGCGCCGGCCAGAAAGGAGAAAATGACCGGCGACGGAAACGGAAGGGAACAGAAGCGGAAACAGGGGCGGAAACCGACGAAACCGGAAGAGGAAAGGAAAACCAGATCTGGCGGTGCCGGCCAAATTGGTCGCCGCCACTGCCATCGAAGCACCGCCGGAGGAAGAGGAAAACGTGGGAGGCCACGGTTCAGGCGGTGAACGGCGGAGGAAGGCCGACGGAGGAGGAGAAGAAACCGAAGGTAAACCGAGTAGATCCGCCGCCGTGCCGTCGATTCGTGACGAACGGAGGCCAGATCCGGCTTCACCGTGATGCCGGCCAGCTGTGGAGCTGCCGAACCGCCGGAGAACCGGCCACCGGAGAAGAACTGGTGGTGACGGAGGTAGACCGGTCCGGCGGGAAAAGAAAGAAAAGGAAAAAGAAAAAGAAAAAGAAAAGAAAAAGGAAAAAGAAAAGAAAAAGAAAAGAGAAAAAGAAAGAAAAGAAGAAAAAGAAGAAAAAGGGAAAAGGAATTCCGGGAATTTGGAGAATTCCCGAGAATTCGAAAATCACGAGAAATCCCGGGAATTTACGGGAACCGGTAAGAAATCCCGGAAAATGTTAAATTATTTAAATAATTTATTTATTTAAATAATTATGGAAAAATTCTAATTTTTAGAATTTAAATTCCAGAAAATCATCCTCGATTACCGAGACGATGGAATCGGGAGAGGTGAACACGGGCGCGACCTTCGAGAGGCAGTCGCCAACCCGAAACAGGTAAGGGAGACATGTGCCACCTGTAAGGATATTTGGCCATGTTTTTAAATTGCATTTAATTTTATAAATGCTATTAATAATTATCGGTTTTTGGTGTGTTGATTTATCGGTTGAAATTGTGATGAAACACCGGTTGAAAATATAAACTGTATTTCCCGTGCAGGAGGCTAGCCAAATCGGCAGCCGTTATACTGCCGAAAAATTATGAAAAATTACATAATTTACCGAAAATCACCGGAAACCAACATAAAAGATTTGATTTCACGTGAATCGATTTTCGGGTACGAAAATCGAGAAATTAAGTAAATTTCATAAAACATGAATATAGTGATATTTAATTTTAAAATATTCATGTTTTCGAGAATGGTGAAAAGGAAATCACCGAAAATTCACCGGTAGGTGATATTTCACGTGAAATGAGATGAAAATGAAAAAGAGACTAAAGTGAATATTTTTATAAATATTCTTAAATATTCATTGATTTTACAAAAACCTTTATGGTTTTAATTATGGAAATAATTAATTACGAAAATTCCATAAAGGTTAAGAAATGATGGAAAACTATGATTTCGAGACTAGAGGTCTCTACACGTGTTTTTAGAAAGAAACATGATTATGGGATTTATGAATTTGGAAAAATAAATATTTTATTTTTCATAAATTATTGAAAAACCATGTTTTCAAGTGAAAGCACGGAAAAGCGTGCATATGGTTTTACGATGGAAAAAGGACAATTTTGCCCTTCTATATTTTCAGTAATGATTTATAAACTGTTTTCACCGTATGAAAAATATGATTTATACCTTTATGAAATATTTTGAAAAATGTTATTTATTTGATAAATTTCATAAAGGTGATTATATTTACATGTGAGCCTTATGGATATTTGATTTATGGTGTTTAAAATCCATAAAGGCTATGGTACGGTTACACTGTTTTGAGACTTAGGCCCCGAGCTTCATGCATCACATATACTGTTACTGTCACGTGGCTGATTGACCAGCTAGTCATCAGCGTCCCGGATTGTCGCCTAGCAAGCGTACACCGAGGACATATTACAGATCATGGCCATAGATCTCATTACTGTTACTGTGTCCCTTAGTGGACGATGATAGCATGATTTACTTGTAGGGTGTTGCCTAGTCTCACTTACTGCTTACTGTTTACTGTTTACTGATTTCTGAAAGGATCTGCGGAATCCTATTTACTGTACTGTACTGTTTACTGTACTGAATTACTGTACTGATTACTGTTTACTGATGAAAAAACCGTACCAAAATACTGTGTTACTGAACTGTACTGTTTACTGAAATGGTAGCCATTGATTACTGTTTTACTGAACTAAAAGCTACCATTTACTGTTTACTGAACTGAAAGCTACCGTATACTATTTACTGAATTGGTAGCTACTGTTTACTGTTACTTACTGAACCGAATCGAGATACTGTTTTACTGAACACTGAATATACTGTTTTACTGAACTGTACGATACGGTTACTGATTTGAAAAGAGAAATAAATGTTTATTCTAAAAGAATAACATAAGAATTATTTCTAAGATTTTCTATCGAAGAAGTAATTATCAAATGATTGGATATTTACAAATCACTGTACTGTCACGTGTTTTTACTGTACTGAAGAGAAGAGAAGTAAACCACTGTTTTATTACTGAACTGTCACGTGTTTTAAGGTATACTGAAAGTGAAAAGAGATAAGTGGTTTACTTTGTGGAAAAAAAAAACGAAAATTATATCGTTTGAAAACAACGAAAATAGTACTCTCTACAGTTGCTTCTAGGTTCCGGAACAAGTCAGGTATTTCAAAATACCTGCCTTACTCTATCTGGATCCCTAGCCGACTGTAGTATCCTTCCTACATGTGTGCCTAGAGCCAGCTAGGAAGATTTTAAAGAAAATGAAGAAAATTGAAAAATTATTTTCAGCATATAGATAGCTGAATATCAAGTGTGACATATAACTCTCTTACTGAGCCGTGGTTTGCTCACTACCCAATTTTAACATTTCAGGTTTGGATGATGGTGGGATCCAATATTTGCGGATCACGGTTGTACACAAAGGATAATGTGACAGACGGTCTGAGACATATAAGGTACGATCATTTATTTTCTGTATTTAGACATGTATACAGTACTACATTTTTGTAAATAAAATGGGGGATGTGTATTATCTTAACAATGTTATATTAAAATTGTTTAACATTAAGTGCAAGTGAAGTATCACAGACAGCCCAACCGGATAAATGGTGTAAAAATAATGTGAAAAATATGCTAACGGGTCGTTACAACTGTACTATTTACTATACTGAATTACTGTACTGTTTACCGTTTACTAATGAAAAATCGTACCAAAACACTGTGTTATTGAACTGTACTGTTTACTGAAATGGTAGCCATTGATTACTATTTTACTGAACTGAAAGCTACCATTTACTGTTTACTGAACTGAAAGCTACCTTATCTGTTTTCTGAACTGGTAGCTACTGTTTACTGTCTATTGATTGAACCGTATCAAATTACTGTTTTACTGAATATACTGTTTTATTGAACTGTACGACATGGTTACTGATTGGAAAAGAGAAATAAATGTTTATTCCAAAAGAATAACATAAGAATTATTTCTAAGATAGAAATAATCGTAAAAGTGTTTATCCAATGATTGGATATTTGCGAATCACTGTACTGTCACGTGTTTTTACTGTACTGAAGAGAAGAGAAGTAAACCACTGTTTTACCACTGAACTGTCACGTGTTTTAAAGTATACTGAATGAGAAAAGAAATAAGTGGTTTACTCTGTGGAAAAAAAAAACGAAAATTTTATCATTTTGAGAACAATGAATATAGTACTCTTTACAGTTGCTTCTAGGTTCCAGAACAAGTCAGGTATTTTAAAATACCTGCCTAACTCTATCTGGATCCCTAGCCGACTGTAGTCTCTTTCCTACATGTGAGCCTAGAGCTAGCTAGGAAGATTTAAAAGAAAGTGAAAAAGTTTTTCAGCATATAGTTAACCGAATATCAAGTGTGACATATAACTCTCTTAGTGAGTCGTGGTTTGCTCACTCCCTAATTTTAACATTTCAGGTTTTGATGATGGTAAGATCCAATATTTGTGGATTACAGATGCACATAATGGATAATGTGACAGACCGACTGAGATTTATGAGGTACGATCATTTATTTTCTGTATTTAGACGTGTATGCAGTACTACTTGCTTATTAAGTAAGATAGGGGATGTATGTAATATAAACAATATTTTTATGAAATTGTTTAACATTAAGTACAAGTGAAGTATCACAGACAGCCCAACCAGATTAGTTGTGTAACATAAGGTGAAAAATGTGGTAACAGACTGTTACACATTTAATGGTATTAGAGCATGGTTGGCCTGATGTCTGTGGATACTTTTGGAAGGAAAAGTGTTAAACATCCCCGGTAGTACCCTGTCGTCTGAATACATAGAGAAAATAAATGATTATCAATTCAGTAAATTGATTTAAAGGGAGTGAGAATTGAAAATTTAGAATGTTAAAGAGAAAAATAGGCTCAAAAATTATCAAAAAATTGGTAATTTTTATAATCTAAATGAAGGCCTGTTCAGTAAAGAATCGAAAGGACTCGGTGAGGGCCCCACCGTACTTTTCAGTCCGAATCGAACTGAGACCTTAGAATGATGATATAAATGGAGGGGAATGAAATATCATCATTAAACAGACTTTAAGATCAACGATTGAGGGTAATTTGAAGAGAGAGAAAATTTTGGCCAAAAATGACCAAAATACCCCTGCCTCCAAAATTTTACAGGGAGTTAAAATAAACCAACAGAGGTTGGAATTGACTGATTTGACAGAGAAAATGATGATGTAAAGCTGAATTACAAGCAGAATAATCCAATTATGGATTTTAGTGGACTTCTCTGTAGAAACCAAGCAAGATTTGAAATTGTTGATATAAGTATGAGAAAGGATAATATCAGCACATGGATAATGAGATCATTGATGCCAATGTATACTGAAGAGAAAGAAATAAATGTCAAAATGACGAAAATGCCCCTATGTTGAGCAAAACTCTGAATTGTGATGAAATTAAGTAATTTTGAATCCATTGAGAGTAATGGAGTTATTAATGGCATAAAGGATGTCATATGAATATAGCGATCCTTATTATTGATTCCACTGACACTTAGATTACGGACGCGAACTGTGAGTGACCAAGTGAACGAGCCAGGCCTCATGATAAAACCTTAAGGGGTGACCCAGTGAACGGGCTTGGCATTCTCAAAAGGGACAGTACACATGTGTAAAGGCGGACGGCGGACGGGCCGAGGTCTTATATGATGCGATCCGATAAGAGTGTAGTGGGATGTTGCAAGATGATTGGCCCGGTTATTGATTGTAAGGGCCTGAATTACGAGTGTATCAACTTCGGATAATTATTATGGGATCGTGGATATTATAAAAGTGAAATGAATACAAAAATTGATTGAGAAAGTAGATAGCAAAAAAATTGATGAAATCCACAGTAGTACGGTTGATTGAGGTTCTATACATTTATACTATTTTGAGGTATTAAATGAATATTTAATTATAGAACCGGAGCATTTGAGATATGCCTTGCAAATTGATGTATTGTATGGAATACTGTGAATTGAATAGTAGGCATAAGAATAGTAAAGTGATAAACAGAAGAAGATTATAGCTAACCTAAGTTCTTCAGGACCCTTGAGACAGAACAGTAATGGGCGACCCAATGATGGGCGACCCGTAATGGATCATGTATTGTGAGATGCGGGCGAACTATATTATCGCCGACTCACTAGTAAAGGTACACTTGGGGCAAAAGAATCGCCTAGGGGATGCTTGCCGACGGCCGATACGAAACGGGCGGGACTCTTACAATTAGTTTAATGGTAACACGAGTGAAAGGAACTAGGTACATAAGGGTGTCAGGGTTCGAACCTCGTGGATAACATGCTCAAGGGAATTAAACCTAAGTTCATTAAATGAAGGTGATTTTAAAGTAAATAACTGTAATGAATCGGTTAGCTGTAACATGTGTTGATAATTGTTGTACTTGATACAGCTTACTAGAATGAAATTCGTAATGCTGTAAAGTATGAGTAGACAATGAAATCAAGGTAGAGTATGTATCAAAATGATTTAAATAGCAAATGTCTCTACCTTGAGAATACACAGTGAAAAAATGACAGGACGTGAGGAGGAAATGTCCAAGATAATAAAAGATGTGTGATTAAAGAAAGTTGTCACGACCCGTGACCACATTTCTCACCTTATTGTACACAACTTAACCGATTGGGTTGTTTGTGATACTTCACTTGTACGGACTGTTAAACAATTTTACATAACATTATTTATATTATACACATCCCCTATCGAAATTAATCAGATAAGCAGTACTGTTGACATGTCTAAATACAGAAAATAAATGATCATACCTCAATTAACTCAGTTGGTCTGTCATATTATCCTTCGTGTACAGCCAGGATCCACAAATCACTGAACTCACAATCATCAAAACTTGAAATGTTTAAAATTTAGGGGTGAGCAAAACCACGGCTCAGTAAGAGAATTATATGCCTCACTTGATACTCAGCTTCCTATATGCTGAAAATCTTTTTCATTTTTCCTATGGGCTCTAGGCTCGCATGTAGGAAGGATACTATAGTCGGCTAGGGATCCGAATGGAGTAAGGTAGGTATTTTAGAATACCATACTTGTTACGGAACCTAAAAGCAACTGTAGAGAGAAATTTTCATTTCTTTGTTGAATTAATAAATCCTTTTTCCTTTTTAAACTTTCATAACCTTTTTCATATTCTTTTCAAAATAATGTTCTACGAAATAAAGCATTTAGATAAAATAATTAATATTCGTATATTCCTTGAAAAGAATATTAGTTAAATCATCATCTTATTTCTTTAAAACTCATTTCGTGTTTTAGTGTACTCTCTTAATTAGTACCATCCTTTAAAGAGCAAAATAGGCATTAAAATCTATTCCCATATAACCGATTACTTAATCACTTTAGGCGTAAGCCCCAATTCACTGATTCAGTTACGACATCCATTCTAACTAACAATGGAGTTAAGTGTCATATCGAGGAACTCGTATAGCACTTAGTGCTCAAAGGATTCTAGCGGTGGCTCACACAGTACAGAAATTTCTTACTAACACATCGAAACTCGTGTAGCACTTAGTTCCCGAAGGACTCTAGAGGTGGCTCCCACGATACAGAAATTTCTTATTAACACATCGAAACTCGTGTAGCACTTAGTTCCCGAAGGACTCTAGAGGTGGCTCCCACGGTACAGAAATTTCTTATTAACACATCGAAACTCGTGTAGCACTTAGTTCTCGAAGGACTCTAGAAGTGGCTCCCACGGTACAGAAATTTCTTATTAACACATCGAAACTCGTGTAGCACTTAGTTCTCGAAGGACTCTAGAGGTGGCTCCTACGGTATAGAAATTTCTTACTCACACATCGAAACTCGTGTAGCACTTAGTTCCCGAAGGACTCTAGAGGTGGCTTCCATGGTTCGGAACTCGAGTCTTTGCTCGGTTTGGCCTTTATGCCATATACTTTTCACTGTCTCTTCAGAACTCGTGTAGTACTCATAATCTAGTATTCCATTTAAATCATAGTAAGAATATTAGATTTATCAATTCTTCCTTTTTGAAAGCATATTACATGTTCGTATCCCATGTCTTATGAATATCATCTCACAGTACTATAATCAGTGCTGGAATGAGCATTTTGTAAAAATGATATAAATCAATTGATTTTCTTCTCATATCATATAAAACATGTTCTTTTCACATGTCACGCAATTATATATCACATTTTCCGTTTGACATATTCCATATCATGTAAAACACTTTCCTTTTTAACATGTCACCTATCATTTATGGAGTCTAAGATAGACATCAATCTTATCATACTATGAACCCCGGAGAGTAAAGAAATAAACCGATCAAATCTATGACCATGATCTATATTGTCCTCGGTGGATCACGGATTGGTGTCGACCGGGACTAAACATTCACATATCATGCATCAACATGATAGGAATGCCAACCAGTCTCAAAACCGTAGTTTTCATCATATAATAAACCTTTATGGAATTTATATAAATATATAATTCCATAATTTAAAACCATAAGGGTTAAATCCTTTAATGAATATTTATAAAAATATTCATAAAAATATTCACTGTATTTCACTTCATCTTTCACCTCGTATTACATGTAATTTATCTATTCCGAGAATTTTCGATGGTTTCATTATCACCATTCTCGAATACATGAATATTTTAAAATTCCATCTCATTATATTCATGTTTTATGAAATTTAGTAATTTCCTCGTGTTTCGTGATTTAATATCGATTTTCGGAAATAAAATCATTTAATATGATTTTATAAAGTTTTTCTAAAATTTTCGGCAGCATAACGGCTACCGATTTAGTAACCTCCTGCACGGAAAATACAGTAATAAATTTGCAGCCAGTACTTTATCTCAGAATTTTCAGCAATTCATGCATCATAATAATTTTCATAAAATATTTGCATAAAATATTTCAATTTAAAATATGCAGACTGAGTATCCTTATAGTGCTGCACATGCATCCCTTACCTTTTTCCGGGTCGGCGATTTCCTTTTATCGATCGCGCCTATACTCCATCTCTCCCGATTCCTTATCCCGATCGCTGAAAATAATTTCTGGAAATAAAAATTCTAAATTTTAGAATTTTTCCATAATTTTATTAAATTTTTCTAAAATTAAATTTCCGGGAAATTTCTTACCGAATTTTCGTAAATTTCAAGATTGTCGAATTTTCGGGAATTTTCCGAATTCCCGAAATTCTCCTTTCTCCTCTTTTTCTTCCTTTTTCCTTTTTCTTTTCTTTTCTTTCTTTTCTTTTTCCTTCTTTTCCCGGTCAGACCAGTTCAGACCGGTCCAGTGCCTTTCCTCGCCGGTTCCTCACCGGCGGCCGGTTCCTCACCGGCGGCCGGTTCCTCACCGACGGCCGGTTCCTCACCGACGGCCGGTTCTCCGGCGGTTCGGGCGTCCTTCAGCTGGTCGGCATCGAAACGAACTTGTCGGTGGCCTCAGCTTGGCCTGGATCGGCGGCACGGCGGCGGATCTACTCGGTTTTGCCTCTGTTACTTCTCCTCCTCCGTCGGCCTTCCTCCGCCGTTCATTGCGCCTCCGGTGGCTTCCTACGTCTTTCTCTTCATCCGGTGAAGATTCGGTTGCAGTGGCAGCCACCGATTTGGCCGGCACTGCCGTCGGCCATTTTCTTTTCTCTTTCGGCTTTCCTTTGTTTTCCTTCGGTTTTGTTCCCGTTTCTTCACGCCGCCGGCAGCTTCTTTCCTTTCTCTGGCCGGTGGCGTCTCGCCCTGCTCCTTCCTCCCTCACCGGCGGTGGCAGCTCCGCCACCGGTGGTCTGGTTGGGAGGGTCGAGATTTCTCCCCGATTTTCTCCTTTCCTTTTCTGTTTTATTTCCTTTTTTTTGGTTTTTGTTCTCTTTCTATATTTAGTATATAATACACTATATATTATACACTATATTTTATATTTTATACATATAATATATATTATATATCATACATATATCATTTCATATATAATATAATACAATATATATTATATATACATTATATATATTGTATATTACAAAACATATATTTAGTATATATATGTATATATGTATATTTATATACTCTAAAGTAAATAACATTTATATACGTAAATTATATAAATGTTATAATACAATATATATACCTATAAACTTTAATATAAAATAATATTTATATTTTCTATATATGTATGTATATATATATATATTTATATATACATAAAATATTATGTTTATATACATATGTATTAATTAAATTAATAAAAATAGTTTATATATATATACACCAACGTATATTAAAATATACCATATAGTATTTTAAATACATACGTATTTGTATAAAATACACTTATATAAAATTTGAAATTATATAAACATATTTTATTTTCATTTTTCGTTTTCCTTATTTAATTTGGATTTTAATTTATCCAATTTAATTCTTTTCCTCTCTCTATTATTTTTATTTTCACTTCCACTTTAATTTCCTTTACACCAATTTCCTGATTCTTTCATTTTCTTAATTCTCGGGATTTTCACCGCTATCCCGTTCACGTAAATTTTTTTATTTATTTCCTCTTATTTAATTTCTCCAATATTTATTTTCAATATTTCTAATTTCCAATAAATAGAAAATTTACGGTTATCAAATCCTCCCCACCTTAAGAAATTCGGTCCTCCGAATTTAACTTAAGTCCAAAGGGGGTATACGCCGTATACTTATGACTTCTGACCTCTAGTTCATCCTCTAATTAATACTGCCAGTACACTTTCATCATCAATAGTACTTTAGACCACTACATGCTATCTTTCGTCATATATGTCTATGCTCATGTAATTTCATTCTCTCAAATAAAGAGTTATTCACTTTTACTCTTTTCATATAAGAGCTATACATAATATTTTTAATATTACAGCTGATCTATGCTGTTCATCATCCATTCTTCTCACTTAGTGCCGAGTCGACATAATTTGGTACTATCATGTACTCATGTCAATCAATTATATGTAAGTGTCCCAGTAGCTTTCACATCTCATGCACACGCTCTCTCAATATCATGGAGCGGTTACATCTCACGCTCATATATATAAATATATATATATATATCAGTATGGAGCGGTGCTATCAATACACTTGGGATCTCAAAGCCTTTTGCTATCTCTCATTAGCATATGGCAACTCAGAGACTCCCATCACATGTAAGGCTCACTGGAACTGTAGATACACATTCACATCGTTTAACACTTATACTTCGACTAAGGCACTAGAGAATCTAGAAGTCTGATAATGGAAAGTGATTCTATTTAGATCATCAGTCTTTAATCACTTCCATATCATCATTTCTCTTTTGGACTTTTATTGTCCACAATATTCATTTTCACACTTATTCCACCAAGGCTGCATCTCATTTGCCGACTTTACTATAGCTCATCTCTTACGATCATAATTCATGAGACTATCATATTCTCTTCATGTAGTATGGTCTTTAGATCTCTTTTCATAATTTAGATTCTGTGATTGAATCCTCAAATTATCCATTTAAGCACCACATTATCTATATAATTCCACCATCTCTATCATTTCGAGGTGGCTATATATACAAACATTTCTCTTTATATACTGGCAGTAAACATATCAATTATCTTACTCCTTGGAGTATCATTACTTTCACTTATCAATTTTGGCTTTGATTTTACATCTTGCCACAGCTATGTGATAACCAACACAATTCACTTTCAGTCTTACCTTCGAGAACTGTTTTATATTGAAGTTCCCTCTTGTCGTGCAACTTATTTCCTTATTGCACTTTCATTTTCGTTTTCATATTTTTACTCTCATCCCTTTTTGTCAGTTTTCTCGATTGGTATGATACTATACTGCTAAGATCTTTTAAAATCTTGCATACCATCTTTTCTTTACACTTATCCATCTACCGACTTTAATTTCTTTAATTAGATCTCATCTATAGAGCAGCTAGTCTCATCACTCTTTTATAGGCTAGAAATAGTATTTAGCTAGACTCATTACTTTGGTATCTCATTCATTATCTTTATATCATAGACAGGTTCACTGTCATCCTGTCGTCTCGAGATCTTATATCTCAAGAGGAGATACTGTCTAGCCAAATTTCTTAGTTGCAAATCTTAGCATAGTTGCACAGCCTTTAAGAGTTTAAGGATCATATCACAATGCTGCTCATGTTCCATTTATACTTTAGACTCTATCAGTATTTCATCAATTTACTCATGTAAGGATGCCTCGTTCTTTAGGCTTATATACTTTACAAGGCAACTCATTATCCTTGTAACTTCAATCGGAACTCGTAAAATTCACTCCGAGTTCAAATCATCATCTTATGGACACCAATCTTCAATCTTTTATCTAAGGACTCTTTATACTGAGGCTAGTCTTATTAACTTCTCACACATCCCTAATCAGCTCCATAAAGCGTCTGTTTTCATGTAGATGAATACTTGTTCTTCACCAGAACTTTATCAATGATAGGAAATTAATACATCCTTTTTAATTCATCTACAACTCAATATCATTTGTATTTCTCTCATTTATACTTATACAGACAATTTCATTATTCTCAATTTGTCATTATCTGTATTTTCGTCATTCAGACCTTTACACGTGAATTTCACTATTCACACAATTTTCAGAGTTATTTTCTTAAGCTTTTCGGATTCTTTCTACATCCTCCGATATAAACTTAGAATTTAACTTCATATTCAAAATCGAGTCAATGTTATCTCGATTCCTCTAATTTATATAACTCTGGAAGTTCTATCGGAAATCAAATCTGATATTTTCTTTAATCATACATTTCTTATCATCTTGTGACCATCGTTCTTCAACTTTTCATCTGATTATGCCTTTTACAAAGATTGCTCTTATAAACTCCTTATACATTTCCGATTAAATCATATTTAAGGCATCACTTCCATATAATATTTATTTGTTCTTCATAAGAACTTTAGTGTATAACCAAAAATTCTAATACATCATTTAATTCATCCTCAAATCATATCATTTGTATTTCCATCCTTTACATCGATACTTGTGAATTTCATCATCCATAATATTTTCCAAAAATTATTTTCTTAAGCTTGTCGGATTTCTTCTATATTCTTCGATACAAGCTTAAGAATAAATTTCATATCCACGATCGAGTCAACATTAACCTGATTTCTCAATCTATGTTACTCTGAAATTTATCGGGATTCTCATCCGGTAGTTTCTTTAACCACACTTCTTTTATCATTTTGGACCTTCATCATTGTGTCCCATCATTTCACAGTGTATTCTCAAGGCAGAGACATTCAATATTCAAATCATTTTGATACATACTCTACCTTGATTTCATTACTTAGTCATACTTTACAGCGTTACGAATCTCATTCTGGTAAGCTGTACCAAGTACAATGGTTATCGACACACTTTACGGCTACTCGTTTCAATTCAGTTATTCACTTTAAAACCATTTCCATTTATTGAATTTAGGCTTAATTTCCCTTGAGTATATTATCCACGAGGTTGGAACCTTGGCACCCTTACGTACCTAGTTCCTTACACTCGTGTTATCACTAAGCTTCTTGTAAGAGTCCCGCCTGTTCGAATCGACCGTCGGCGAGCATCCCGGCGAGCATCCCCTAAGCAATGCTTTCGCCCCAGGTTTACCCTTACTAGTGAGTCGGTGATAACATAGTTCGCCTGTATCTCACAACACATGATCCACTACGGGTCGCCCATCACAGTTCTGTCTCAAGGGTCCTGAAGAACCTAGGTTAGCTGTGATCTTCTTTTTATCACTTCATTGTTCTTATAATTACTCTCTAATTCACAGTACTCCACACAGTACCTCATTCTGTAGCACATATTTCAGGATATGTCGGTTCTATATAAGATTATCTGTTTGATACCTCAAAGTAATGAAAACGTATAAACCCATAAGTAATCACACTAGTATGTATTTCATTATCGGTACTATTCACCTTATCAGTCAATTCCTGTAATCATTTCACTTTTCATAGTATTCAACGATCCCGTTCAGTACACTCTTAATTTTTCGACCCTTACAGTCAATAACCGGGTCAAACATCTGATGACATTCCACTACACTCTTTGGATCGCATCACATAAGGCCCCGGTCCGTCCGCCGTCCGCCTGTACACATCTGTACTGTCCGCTCTGGGTTCTAGAGGTAGCCCCCGTCACACAGACGTGGCACTCAGCCCCTCACGGATTTCTTTCACGTCCATAATCTAAGTGTTAGTGGAATCAGTAATAGGGATCGTTAGATTCATATGACATCTTCTATGCCATTAATAATTCCATTACTATCAATGGATTCCAATTCAGCTCGATTTTATCACCGTTTCGAACATCGCCCAACATAAGGGCATTTTCGTCATTTCGACATTTATTTCTTTCTCCTCAATATACATTAAAATCAACGAACTGATCATCTATGTGTTGATAGTAAGCTTTCTGATACTTATAACAGTAATTTAGATCTCATTCGATTTTCGATAGAGAAGTTCACTAAAATCCACAATGGGATTATTTTGCTTGTAATTTAGCTTTATATCATTAATTTCTCTATCAAATCGGTCAATTCCAACTTCTGGTGATCTATTTTGACTCCCGATAAAATTTTAGGGGTAGGGGTATTTTGGTCATTTTTGGCTAAAAATTTTCTCTCTCTTCAAATTACCTTCAATCGGTGATCTTAAAGTCTATTTAATGATGATATTTCATTCCCCTCCTTTATACCATCACTTTCGGGTCTCAGTTCGGTTCGGATAGAAAAGTACTGGTGGGGCCCTCACCGAGTCCATTTCTGTTCCTTACCGAACCAACCTTCATTTAGATCATAAGATCACTATTTCAGGTAAAATTCCCTCGCCGTTTTCCCTTTTTAGCATTCCTTATTCCGAAATTGCTCACTCCTTTCTAAACACTTAATTCAATTTGCAATCATTTATTTTCTCTATATATTCAGACTACACAGTACTACAGGAGATGTTTAACTCTTTTCCTTCCAAAAGTATCCACAGATATCAGGCCAACCATTGCTCTGATACCATTCAAAAAGTATCGGATGTAATTCCCGATAAAATTTTCGGAGTTGTATAGATTGGAGAAAATTGAGCTAACCTTGAATCGATTGGTTATAAGCTTATATCGGAAACATGGGAAGAATCCGAAAAGCTTAAGAATTAACTTTGGAAACTGTGTGAATAATGAAATTCACGTGTAAAGGTGTAATTGATGAAAATACAGATAACATAAATTGATTATAATGAAGTTGTCTGTATAAGGGTAAATGTGAGAAACACATATGATATCGAGACGTAGATCAATTAAAAAGGATGTATTAATTTCCTGTCATTAAAAAAGTTCTTGTGAAGAACAAGTATTCATCTACATGAAAATAGACACTTTATTGATTTGATCAGAGATACATGAGGAGTTAATAAGACTAGCATCAGTACAAAGCGTCATCAGATAAAAGATTGGAGATTGATGTACATGAGATAATGATTTGAACTCGATAAAATTTTTACGAGTTCCTATTGAGGTTAAAAGGTTAATGAATTGCCTTGTGAGGTATATAAACCTAAGGAATGAGGCATCCATACATGACTAAATTGATGAAATACTGACAGAGTCTAAAGTATAAATGGAACATGAGCAGTATTGCGGTATGACCCTTAAACTCTTAAAGATTGTGGAATTGTGTTAAGATTGGCGAATAAGAGATTTGGCTAGACAATATCTCTTTATGAGATGTGTAATCTCGGATTGACAGAATGACAGTGAATCTGTCAATGATAGTGAGATAATGATCGAGATATAGAAATAATGAGTCTAGCTAGATACTGATGCCAATATATAAAAGAGTTATGGGATTAACTGCTCTACTAATGAGACATAATTAAAGAAGTTCAAGTCGATAAATGAATAAGTGGGAAGAAAAGATGGTATGAGAAAGGTTAAAAGATTTTAACAATAAAGTACCATACCACTTGAGGAAACCGACTAAATTGATGAAAGTGAAATAAGAAGGTAAGTTGCATGATGAGAAGAGAACACCAATAAGAACTAGTTCTCAAAAGTAAGATTAAAAGTGATTTCATGATGGTTATCACATGACTGTGGCCAGATGTAACATCAAGCCAAATTTAATAAGCGAAATTAATGATACTCCAAGGACTAAGATAATTGATATGTCTACTGCTAGTATATAAATGGGAAATGATTATACATATAACCACCTCGAAATGATAAATGGTGGAAGTGTATAGATAATGTGATGATTAAATGGATGATTGGAAGATTCAACTGTAGAATCTAAATTATGAAAAGAGATGTAAAGACCATACTACATGAAGAGAACATGATTGTCTTATGAATTATGATTGTAAGAGATGATCCATAGTAAAGTCTGCAAGTGAGATGCAGCCTTGATAAAATGAATATTGTAGATAATAAAGAGTCCAAAAGAGAAATGATGATATGGAACTGATTAAAGATTGAAGATCTAAATAGAATCACTTTCCATTATCAGACTCTTAGATTCTCTAGTGCCTTAGTCGAAGTATGAGTGTGAAACGGTGTGAATGTATGTATATAGTTCCAGTGAGCATTACATGTGATGGGAGCCTCTAAGTTGCCATGTGCTTAATGAGAAACAACAAAAGGCTTCGAGATCCCAAGTGTAATGATAGCATCGCTCCGTACTGATGTAAATATCTTAGCGTAATATTGAAACGCTTGAAGATATATTGAGAGAGCAGATGCATGAGATATGAAAGCTACTGGGACAATTACATACAACTGATTGACATGTGTACATGATAGTACCAAACCATATTGATTTGGCACTAAGTGAGAAAAATGGATGATGAGCAACATGGATCAGCTGTGATATGAAAAATATTGTGTATGGACTCTTATGTGAAAAGAGTGGAAATGAATAACTCCCGATTTGAGAAATGAACTTACAGGAGTATAGAAATATATGATGAAAGACAGCATGTAGTGGTCTAAAGTACTCTTGATGTTGAAAGTGTACTGGCAGTATTACTTGGAGGATGACCTAGAGGTCAGAAGTCGTAAGTATACGGCATGTACCACCTTTGGACTTAAGTTAAATTCGGAGGACCGAATTTCTTAAGGTTGGGAGAATGTGATAACCATAAATTTTTCAATTATTGGAAATTATAAATATTGGAAATAAATATTGGAGAAAATAGATGAGTGGAAAGAAATAAAATTTTGAGAATGGGATATTGGTAAAAATCTCGAGAATTGAAGAAGTGATAAATCGGGAAATTCCAGTGAAGGAAGTTAAATTAGAAATTCGAAAAAAAAAGAAAGGAGGAAATTTAATTTGGATAAATGGAAATCCAAATTAAATAAGAAAATGAGAAAAGAAAATACGAAATATGTTTATAAAATTATATATTATATAAATATATTTTATACAAATACATAGGTACTTAAATACTATATAGTGCATATATATATACATTAAAAATACAATGGTATGTATATATGTATATATATATACTATTTGATTAATTTAAATAGTACTTATGTATATAAGTATGTATATATAAATATATATATATATAAGAATAAAAATGTAAATATTAATTTACATTAAAGTTTGAATAGATATATATTGTAAATACAATTATTATTATTATTATTATTATTATTATTATTATTATTATTACATTTATATAAAAAAGTATAAATGTTATGTGATTTAAAGTGAACAAATATATATATATATATATATATATTCATATATATACTAAATGTGTATTTTGTTAATACATAATATATAGAGTACTATACTATATATAATAATAATATTCTATGTATTATATATATGGATAATTATTACATACACTGACAGTGGAGTTTTTTTACTCCACAAGCAGCGTTAAGATCATGACATGTGTCTTATAAAAATATTAAAATAAATAAAACAGGACATGTGTTACGATCTTAACGCTGCTTGTGGAGTAAAAAAACTCCACTGTCAGTGTATGTAATAATTATCCTATATATATAATATAAATATAACATGTGTTATATTATAAGTATAATATATATTATATGGTATAGATAAAAATAGAAAGTAAAATAAAAACAAAAGAGGAAAGAAAACGAAAGAGAAGGAATCAAGGGAAACCCGATCCTCCCAGAGGGGCCGACGGCAGCGAAGCTGCCACAGCCGACAAAGGAGAAAAGGAAAACGTGAAACAGCACCGGCAGAGAGAGAAGAGAAGCCGGTGACCGACGAAAGGAAAACAAAACAGAGAAGGAAAATCCGGTGAAGCCGAGGAAGAAAAAGGAAAATGGGAACCAACAGTACCGGCCGAATTGGCCGTCGCCACTGCAGCCACACCACCGCCAGAGGAAGAAAAAACGGTAGGAGGCCACCGGTGAGGCCACCGACGGTGGAGGAAGGTCGAACGGAGGAAGAGAGAAACCGAGGCAAAACCGAGTAGATCCGTCACCGTGCCGTCGATCCAGGCCGAACGGAGAACACCGCAGGTTCGTCGTGCCGTCGACCAGCTGAGGAACCGCTGAACCGCCGAAGAACCAGTGAGGAGGGGAAATGGCTCGTCTGGCCAGGAAAAAGAAAAAGAAAAGAAAAAGAAAAAAGAAAAAGAAAAGAAAAGAAAAAGAAAAGAAAGAAGGAAGAAAAAGAAGAAAGAGAAAGAGAAAGAGAAAGAGAAAGAGAAAAGGAATTCCGAGAATTTGAAAAATTATCGAGAATTCAGAAATTACGGGAAATCCCGGGAATTACGGGAATCGGTAAGAAAGCCCGAAAAGTGTTAAATTATTTAAATAATTTATTTATTTAAATAAATTGAGAAAAATTCTAAAATTTAGAATTTGACTTCCAAAATCGTTCTCGGTGAATGAGACGATGGAACCGGGAGAGGTGAACACGGGCGCGACCTTCGAGAGGTAGTTGTCGACCCGAAACGGGTAAGGGAGACATGTGCCGCCTGTAAGGATATTCGGCCACATGTTTTAAATTATGCATTTAAATTTTACAAATGCAATTTACAATGATTGGTTGAAAATTGTGGTGATTTATCGATTTGGAAATTGTGGTGAATTACCGGTTGAAAATTATAAAACTGTATTTTCTGTGCAGGAGGCTAGCCAATCGGCAGCCGATATACTGTCGAAAAATTATCGAAACATTACTGAAATTTACCGAAAATCACCGAAAATCATAATAAATGATTTGATTTCACAAGAAACGATTTTCAGGCACTAAAATCAAGAATCAAGTAATTTTCATAGAACATGAATATATGGAGATTTGATTTAAAAATATTTATGTTTTCGAGAATGGTGAAAATGGAATCACTGAAAATTCACTTGGTAAGTGATATTTCACGTGAAATGAGATGAAAATGAAAAAGAGACTGAAGTGAATATTTTTATAAATATTCTTAAATATTCACTTGATTTAATATAAAACCTTTATGGTTTTAATTATGAAATAATTAATTATATAAATTCCATAAAGGTTAAGAAATGATGAAAAACTATGATTTCGAGACTAGAGGTCTCTACACGTGTTTTTAAAAGAAAACATGGTTATAGGATTTATAATTTGGAAAATAAATTTTATTTTTCCATAAATTATGAGATTATGTGAATTAAATTCCGATAATTTTCAAAACCATGTTTTGGATACAAAGCACGAAAAGCGTGCGTACAGGTTTTTACGTTGGAAAAAGACACAGTCACAAGATGTGTTTTTAGTGTGACTATTTTATAATTGTTTTCACTGTATGGAAAACATGATTTATACATTTATGAAATGTCTTGAAAAATGTTAATTATTTTATAAATTTCATAAAGGTGGTGATATTTACATGTGAGCCTTATGGATATTTGTGAAATGATTTGATTTATGGTGTTTAAAATCCATAAAGGCTAAGGTACAGTTTTACACTGTTTTGAGACTTAGGCCCCGAGCTTCATGCATCATATTATACTGTTACTATCACGTGACTGTTTGACCAGCTAGTCATTCAGCGTCCTAGATTGTCACCTAGCAAGTGTACACTGAGGATATATTATAGATCATTGCCATAGATCTCATTACTCTTACTGTGTCCCTCGTGGACGAGATAACATGATTTAATTATAGGGTGATGCTTAGTCTCGCTTACTGTTTACTGTTTACTGAAAGGATTTACGGAATCATATTTACTGTACTGTACTGTTTACTGTACTGAATTAATGTACTATTTACTGTTTACTAATGAAAAATCGTACCAAAACACTATGTTACTGAACTGTATTGTTTACTGAAATGGTAGCCATTGATTACTGTTTTACTGAATTGAAAGCTACTATTTACTGTTTACTGAACTGAAAGCTACCTTATATTGTTTTCTGAATTGGTAGCTACTGTTTATGTCTATTGATTGAACCGTATCAAATTACTATTTTACTGAATATACTGTTTTACTTAACTGTATGATACAGTTACTGATTGGAAAAGAGAAATAAATGTTTATTCCAAAAGAATAACATAAGAATTATTTCTAAGATAGAAATAATCGCAAAAGTGTTTATCCAACGATTGGATATTTGCGAACCACTATACTGTCAGGTGTTTTTACTGTACTGAAGAGAAGAGAAGTAAACCACTGTTTTACTACTGAATTGTTACGTGTTTTAAAGTATACTGAATGTGAAAAGAAATAAGTGGTTTACTCCGTGGAAAAAAAAATGAAAATTTTATCGTTTTGAGAACAATGAATATAGTACTCTTTACAGTTGCTTCTAGGTTCTAGAACAAGTCAGGTATTTTAAAATACCTGCCTTACTCTATCTGGATCCCTAACCGACTGTAGTATCCTTCCTACATGTGAGCCTAGAGCTAGCTACGAAGATTTAAAAGAAAGTTAAAAAGTTTTTCAGCATATAGTTAACCGAATATCAAGTGTGACATATAACTCTCTTACTGAGACATGGTTTGCTCACTCCCCAATTTTAACATTTCAGGTTTTGATGATGGTGAGATCCAATATTTGTGGATTACGAATGCATATAATGGATAATGTGACAGACCGACTGATATTTATGAGGCACGATCATTTATTTTCTGTATTTAGACATATATGCAGTACTACTTGCTTATTAAGTAAGATAGGGGATGTATGTAATATAAACAATATTTTTATGAAATTGTTTAACATTAAGTACAAGTGAAGTATCACAGACAGCCCAACCGGATTAGTTGTGTAACATAAGGTGAAAAATGTGGTAACAGATTATTACACATTCCCTACATGTGAAGGTGCTTTCATTCATCATTTTCTCTATCTCTATTTCATCTCAAAGTCCTGTAAATTTGAAGATTAAGTTTCCATATTATCACTTGTTCTAAAGATTGCATCACTTCTATATAAATTTCAAGATTCAATATTTGATAAGTCCACCAAATTAGACGTATCTCGTTAGTTCACACCTCGTGACCATTCATCCTCTTATAATTCAAAATCTATCAAACTAGATCAAGATCAAAGCCAAGCCTTAATGATCTCGAACGTCTCATCTCGCACAATCTTAACTTTCACATCGATTGGTTATTTTTCACGACATACCCCAATAATCTCCAATTTCCATTCAGAGACCTCTTTGATAGCATGTTGTGCTCATTTCAACTCTTATAGTGAGGAATCTAAAGAGCCTTGTAGGTTCTAAATCCACATAGTTCAAAATTATAGGGTTCAATTTATTAGACTTTTCAAAATTCACATAGCTCAAACAATATATTTCCAAAGGTTGAATACTTTTCTAAGTTCATGTACATTTCAAATTATATACCTTTTAAATCATATGGTTTCTGAAATCCACACACTTTTCAAAATATACAGGATCCACTATATTTTTCAAGTTCATAAAGAGGTTAGGCAATTGTTCCTCTCAAGGCATCACAGTAAAGTCCACTTTCTGTCACATGTGGTAGACAATTTGAATAAACTTCCTGCCACTACCATTGTTAGGCCTAAAACTTTACTGATCCACTCCAATAGACCTAATCGAACCATTCTTTATTGATGTTCATTAAAGACACCTAATCCCTCAAAATCCAAAACTTTCGTATCTTAAAATTGTTTTCCAATTCCAATAGTTTTAATTATCAATCTGGATTCTGCTTTCGAACAAATCCTATACCTTTTAGGTATAATAAGTTCATTGATAAAATGCGGCTCAATCCTATCTTTAGTTTCAAACTTGAGGTTTTATCAAGCACTACTTGTCTGAAGCTAAATGTATAGCCCTAACTCTATGTAATCGCATAACTTATTTCGTAGGGTAATTAGTGCCAGGTCTATCCACTATCATTTCTATAAAACACCATTCCATACTACTTTCATGAGCCCTAGCAAGTATATCATATTAGCCTCTATCTCTCAATATTTCATATAGGTTATTATGCTACTTATCGAGACTTCAAATCATTCACAATTTAGCAATCCTCAAATCATATCTGTATTTCCATTACTTACACCCATACCAGTGAATTTCATTATCCACACATTTTTCAAAGTTGGTTTCTTAAATTTTTCAGGTTCTTTCAATATTCTCTAATACAAGCTTAGATATAGCTTCCATATCAACAGTTAAGTCGATGTTAACCCGATCTTTCAAATCTATATTACTCTGAAAATTTGTCGGGAATAACATCCGATACTTTTTAATTATAAATATCATACCATTTTGGACATTTTGTCTCTGTGTCCTATCATTTCACCATATATCCTCAAGGCAGAGATACTTAACATTCAACTCATTTTAACATATATTCTGCCTTAATTCACCTATTTACTTATACTTCACAGCGTATCAATTATCTTAATTAGTATGCTATATCAAATAAAACTATTTAACTAACACATTTCATAGCTAACCGATTCATTACTGTAATTCACTTTGAAATTATTTTCATTTAATAATTCAAGTTAGCTATCATCTTTTTTTTTATAGTCACTTTATGGTTCTTTTACATATTCTTCAATTTATAATACTCTAATCAGCATACCATTTTGCAAAGCATATCTCAAAATGCTCTGGTTCTATAAATATCTGTTTGATACTTAGAAACAGACTGAATGTATAGAACCAAATTTAACAGTACTAATATAAATTTAATCAACTATAAATATCACTTTTTTTCAATCATCTTTAGTAATCATCTCATCTTTCATAATATCCAATGATCCCTTAATAAATATCCCATCAATACACTTTTACTTCAGACCCTTAAGGGTCAATAACAGGGCCAATCATCCTGTAACTTCCCACTATAAACATTTCGAGTCGCATTCGTAATCTAAGTGTAGATAGGATTAATAATCGGAACCGTTATACGCATATTACATTTTTTTCTACCATCACTAACTTCATCATTACTAATGACTTCAAGATCAAATTGGTTTTATCACAATTGAGAACATAGTCCAACATAGGGACATATTTGTCATTTCAAAATTTATTTCTTTCTCTTCAATATAAATTTAACCAATGATCTTGATATCCATATAGTTTCTAAATCGTAAAACTTTAATAGTATGATATTCAACTTCTGCATCCTTCAAACTCCAACTTATCACATAACTCATTTCTCATTCATGAGTCTTGACCGGTATATCATGTCAATCTCCAACCAAGTAGGCCCTTATGCCTTTACTGGTATTACTCCAATATATTTAGAACAAAACAAATGAGCACTTATTGCTTCGTCATCTGTAAAAACATATTATGTGGATTAGGTAGGGAGAAAGTTACGGTTTTCTTATAGCAGTGTACATTAGTACGATTGGTGGCTATTCCATCCATATCCAAGATGACACCAAGGTTGTAATTGTGCAATATTAGCAAATCTGCTATTAGGTCTCTATCTCCCACCTTCACTTTATACTTATGATACACACTCATTCTTTTGAGGTTCTTTGAAAGACATGCTAGCAACAACCAATAACTTAAAAGTTTTGACTCCATGTGCAAGCTACTTGAAAGAGCACATGTGATAATAAGGAGTTGAGCTTGTTGCACTAGCTCGATTACCCACTAACTAATATAATAGGGTTATCGTATCTCATGATCCTGCTCCATTCTAGCCATCCTCAGCACCCTATTATCTGGGTGGAAATAAGTCGAATATGGTAGTAATAGGGGTGATAATAGTGATGGGGTTGGAAATGAAATCAATTATCTTTAAGCTGATCTTCTGGGTCTAATTCTATGCCCAGTCCCCCCTCAATTCCGAATTAAATCAAAAGAGAAACCTACACCAAGTGTAGACCAATTTTCAATATAAGACAATTAATAGATAGTTTTCCAAACATATATTTCACAATACACGGGATGTAACACTATAGAAGGTCTAAACTACACTAACACATACTAGACAAACTAAGCTCTGATACCATTAAATCTGTCACGACACGAAGGCCAATATCGTCCACTTAACACTTACTTTATTGCTTTTGAAAAATTACGAACCAAAATTTTCTTTTCTCTACTTACGATTTGTATTCGGTGTTAGTGTAGCGTCTAATTCAAAACCTTATCTTACTAATGTTATTTCTCGAGCTATGTCACACTTCTTAAGGTGATCTTTACGATTTTAGTCCTATTTTAACTATTCCAAATGAAACGGGTCGAAAACCTCCCCTTTGTATTTTATCAATTTCCCAGTAAAATCACCTGCATTAAAACACATTTTAAACTTCACAATACAGCCAGCTGTTGTTTCCCACAGTTCACCCAATCATGCATCTCATACTTCTCAAGGACTAAACCATTTATAAATCCACATCTTGCAATTTATACATAATTCAAAATACACATCTTAACCCGAATCGAACTCAATAATCACCTAGACTCACATAATAATCTAGTGCGATCCAAAGCTACATCCCATATTCTTTCCTAGTACTGTGAAATTAAAGCTCGTATAACTATCAAAATGATATACAAGTAGTATACCTCAAAAACACAAAGGCTAGGCCCGGAGAACATAGACGAGTACCACTACTAGGTACAGTTCCCGGGAGCCTATACAAAAAGCCTGAGCCGGATATCAACTCATATGATCTGCAAATGTTATATTTAAGGGGTGAGCAAATCCACGACTCAGTAAGTAGCTTAAATAAGTACATACTAGGCTCATGTCGTAAAACACGATCATACATGCATGAATTCTACAAAATAGCATGTATGCATTGTATCAATAATTGCTACAAATTCGTATGTACACAGATTTCTTAAGGTCATTCATGCCTTTCTTCATTTCTTTAATTCTCACAATATTATTCTTTTTGTCATTTTTTGTCGATATAGTTCAGTATGAAAAACACAACCATTTCAAATAATATATGGTTCTATAGCACAATGTAAGTATAATTCAACCATTATTCACATTCTCTGTCTTATATATATAAGATCTAGTTCATCTAATAATATTCATCACATTCACAGATCACAATCATTTATTCATTGTCTCAAAAACCTATGATTTCTCATATTTCATCAATACACGTGTAGCACTTAGCTCTCAAAAGATTCTAGAGGTGGCTCCCATAGTTTCTGAAGAATCTATGTAGCACGTATGTCCCTTGAGTTCTCTAAAGGTGGCTCACACAGTAAGGTTCGAGTTTTACTCGGGTTTGCTTTTATGGCTTATGTTTCAATGGTTCATCAATACACGTGTAGCACTTAGCTCTCAAAGGACTCTAGAGGTGGCTCCCAAAGTTTCTGAAGAACTTGCGTAGCATGTAGTTTATTTGAGTTCTCTAGAGGTGGCTCACACGGTACAAAGATCGAGCCTTTACTCGGGTTGGCCTTTATGACACATACTTTCTAGTGATTCATCGAAACTCGTGTAGCACTTAGCTCTCAAAGGACTCTAGAGGTGGCTTCCACAGTTTTCGAAGAACCTGCGTAGCATGTAGTTCCTTTGAGTTCTCTAAAGGTGTCTCACACGGTACAAAGATCGAGTTTTACTCAGATTGGCCTATGTTCCTAGTTTTCGATAAACACGACTAGGTATTAATTGGGGTCCATGAACTCAACATTGGGAGCTGTATATACCGCACACAAATCACATATACATTCTCAAAGTATCACAATGTGTTAACATGCTCATTCGGTGCGACGTAATTAATTCATATGCATTCCTCAAATGCAAGCACCAAGATAATATAATTTATACATTCAGTAAACACAAACAAACTATAACACATAACACGCAAGTCACAAGCAAGATTCCTTTCTAAACAACTACTATTCACGATCACATTATGTCCAATTTGTATTTTACCATACTTACTCTTATAGTCTTACCCATAGTATTCTGCCAAACTTGAGGTAAATTTAGATAAGCATTTTAATAAGAATTTATTCATCTCTTACGAGATGATACTAGTAAGGCTTATTTAACCCACTTACCTCGAGGCTTTGTAATTATCCTCCTCGCGTTTCCGAGTCTGTACTCAAACCTCTACACCATCCGCTTCGCTACACATAATCCATTAACATTTCGATGAGTTTGCATCATCCTGCTTAATCACGTACTTAAATAAGGACTTTAGAAAGACATTATTAATTTTGAGTAACTATTAATTTAAAGCTATCTCCTTATCGTCAATTACAACGTACCCATGACACAAGTCCTTGTATACGTATATATATATATATATATATATATGTTTAAGCATCTATGTGTTTATAGCCATATGTATATTCCAATACATATATTATATATATATATATTTATTTATTTACCTATGTTCATCTCTTTTTCTTCCTCCATACAAATATACATTTTGCATGAGTGTATGCATTTATACTCCTATATAATTCATTTTATCGACACACTATCATATTGATTATCATGATATACGTATATACCTACATATATATATTTATAAATATCTATATTGTAGACACCCCATTTTGTCCGAGGTCTTTTAATGTTATTGGGCCTATTGGGTTTGATAATTAGAAGATGAATCTAATTTTTGTATTACTATCTTGTTTATTATTAAAAAATAAAAATGAAAAGAAAATAAAAAATAGAAAAAAATAAATAACAAAAATAAAGTGATCAAAGAAGGGAAACTTGAAAAAAATCAGAATATTAAAACAAAGGCAAAGTAAAAAATTTGAAAATTTTAGAAAGAAAATCAGAATCAATGAGTGAATCAAGTGAGAATCAATGAAGATACAAGTCAAATTCAAATTGGTGCATGGATGGAAAGGAAATAAAGTTGGTTTAATTACCATATCAAGAAAAGGAAGGAAAATTAAATAAAAAAAGGGGGGCTGGCCACGAGGGAGGAGGATAAGGAGAAAACCCTAGGGAGAACCTAGTTGGAGAAGAAAAAACCTAGCTAGTGAACCTGTGCCTAGCTCACCACAATCATCACGAAGCCATCATCATCACCAAACTTCCATCTTCTTCATCGTAACCTTGCTGCACAGACTTATCACCGAGCCTGATCACCATCAACATCTTCATTTTTGCATCCTCTGCACATCATCACCACCAGGCCACTTCCATCACTACCACGGCACTTCATCACCGTCGCTCATCATCTTACAAAACACCATCCCTTCTGCTAAGACCTCTGCCACGTTGACCTACACCATCGAATCACTTGGCCACCATTTTCTTCACTGAACTTCACCAGTTTCACTACTCGGGGTCACCACCTAGCTTGCTGTCCGTTGCCAATTTTATACCTGCTCAAGTCTGCCAGTTACCACTTCAGTGCCGCTTCTTTTCTTCTTGTCATCGTCACCAAGCTGCTGTCGTCTTACTGCAGTTTGCTGTAAAAAAGGGAATAAAAAAAAAGAAGCTGCCATTGTAACTTGCTCTTCAACGTTGGTCCTGCTGTTGCAACATTATTGCAGTGCTGCAGTTTCTTCTTGGAGTCGCCCCTGAACCAGCCACCATTACCACCCCATTTTTGCATCAGTTTACTTCATCTCGTGGCCTTACCATCTCCATCGCTTCTGCTCTTGCTGTCTCTGCATCATCACATCATTCCACCCTGATGCTCACTACTGGAGCTGATTGTTACGCTGCCGTTCACCGTCTTTTTGCATCAAGATATGCTGGAAACGGTGCTGGAGATAAGAAAGGAAGGAAAATATAAACACACGCAGCAAGGGAAGAATTAAAGAGTTGCTAGAAAAGGTGCGTTGAAAGTTGGTCTGTTATTTTTTTTTTGTTCTTTTGTTTTATTAAGTTAACTTCATTAGTGTAATTCAAATAGAAAAAAAATATAGATAGAATCATTTAATCAAGATAATTGAATTAGATTAATTGAAATAAATTTGTTGACATTTAGTTGGATTGATTTAATGATGTTGTTGAGTTTGAATTTAATAAGTGTTTAACTGCATGTAATAATGAATATGATGTTTTGTTTTATGTATTGAATATGGATTTATTATTTTAGTTTCAAGATTAGGATTAGTTATGGATAAAAATAAAATAAAATTCACGATAATAAAAATTAGGAAATTTAAATTTTGTATTGAAAATTAAAATATAAATAAAATAAGACTAGAATAAAGAAATATCAATATAAGATGAATTATTCCGATGATGAAATATCAAGAGAATTATGCTTAAGTAATTTTCTTGAAAATTTCTAGGTAAGAAAATTCTATCCAAGGCCTCACCAGCTTAATGGAGGGTCTAAATAGGATTTTTGATAATAAAGAAGTCATATTCATTTTTAATAAATTAAGTTTATTATAAAATAACAGTAAAAATAATTAGTTGTAAAATTAGAAAAGATGTCAATAATATAATAAAAATAGTAATAGCAAATAACAAAATAAGGGAGTAAATAAATAAAATAACTAGAATTAAATATCAAAATAATGATGAATATGAATATGAATTACTCCAAAGATGAAATATCAAGAGAATTACGCTTAAGTATTTTTCTTGAAAATTTCTAGGTTAAAGGGTTCCCTCAAGGCCTCACCAGCTTAATGGATGGCCTAAAGAGGGTTTTTGATAACAAGTAGCTTATATTTAGTCTAAAAATAAATTAAGATGCATTATAGAAATAAAATTAAAATATTTAGTTACAAAGATAAAATATAAAGAAATAATAATAATAATAATAATAATAATAATATAATAATAATAATAATAATAATAATAATAATAATAATAAATGATAAAATAGGATGATAATAATTGATAATAATTATCGAGATTGAGCATTGATTATTTCGATGATAAGATTTCAAAAGAGATTATGCTTAAGTAATACTTTGGAAATCTTTAGGTCAAACAATTTCTTTCAATATCTGACCAGCTTAATGGAAGATCTAAAAGGAATCTTTGAGAAAAATAGTTCATATTCTTTCTCTAATAAAATAAAATAATAAAATTAAACATTAATAAAATAATATAAAATAATAAAAGTAGTAAAAATGATAAGATAGCGAGAACAAATTAGATAAGAGTCAAAATTAGAGTTTCTCATAAAACATTAAAATGAATCTGACGACGGAGCCTCTTCAAGTAAGTCGCATAGTACTACTTGAATACTCTTGAGGTGAGGAAGATTTTTTAAGTTGTCCCACCAGCTTAATGGAGGATGCTTAGAAATATTTTTCAATATTTAATTATTAAACTTAAGATTAACTAAGGCAAATTTGAGATAACCTAAAATTAATTGGTACCATTTTAGGATGGACGTTGTGAGGGTGCTAATCCTTCCTCACACGTAACCGTACTCCCGAACCCTAAATTTGAAATGCAGACCAGTCCTTATCCATAGTTTTAACAGGTGACCAATCACACCTAGTAGAATGGTTGGTGGCGAGTCCATAGATTTTGTGTCTAGCTATTAGGTTTTCTCCAAAAACTTAATACGTTACGACAGTTTGGCGACTCCATTGGGGACTTAAGAGAGTCAGGCCAATACTTAGTTTTAGGTTATCTTAGAATTTGCTTAAGAGATCTTAGTAGAAAATAAACATTAAATAAAACATTATTCCTTCATACACATACTTCACTTTGCATTAGCATGCATAAGCCCTCGACCCGGGCTCAGTCCTTTTAGGAGGGAGTAAAGTATCTACGCTCTCGTGAGGTAATACCTCCGCAATGGCTAGCGAAATATTCCTACTCAAATTGAACCTTTCCGTTTGTAACCTGTGATGGGTGAGGATTGGGTGCCTTACTAGTCCTATGTGGACGATAGTAAGGAACAATTTGAGAACCTTTAGAATTCTGACTTATCCAAACCAAGCATATAAAGAAACTTGAGAGGCCAACTTAAGTTAGAGCCATGCCAGCTCATCATGTAGAGATAACCAAGGATCCGGACACCTGAAGGAAAATTTGTTCTTTTCAAGAAATATAATAATAAAAAAATCAAAAAAAAATAAAGAGATGAAACGTGTCTATTCATCACATGAGGCTTTCCTTTGATTTTGCGATGCATAACATGTCAATTTGAACATTGCACCTATACATCTAGACATTTTTGGTCATACATAGGTTTGTATGTGCATATCATGGCATCTTGATTTAGACTATGGTAATAAAGGTGAGAAGATAGCTCGGCCGTCAAAATTGCCAGTCACCCATACGATACTTGTTTGCAAACAAGAGTCATGGAGAATGAGCAGTTGGCACGAATTGATGAAATAGAAAAGGTGCAACAAGAGATTGTTAAAGCTCAAGAGGAAACTCAAGAGCAAATGACCAAGATGACGGAGTTGATGATGAGTATGACTAAAGGGAAAGGAGTTGTGCAAGACCTAACAGCGGAGAAATATCCTAGTGATGATCCACCATACCCTCCAGGGTTCACCCATCAAGCCCAAATGTCTCCAAAGGTTTATGCTCATGCAAAACCTTCAATGGGAGGACAAGGCCGTACTCTGGGCCAAGGTTAACTTGGTATAGGGTCTAGTCCTGTTGACCCTATTTTTGTCCTAAACTTGGATGATCCTGTTGAACAAGAAAAGTTAAAGAGAGAGGCAGTTGACAGTCTGGTTGTAGGGATACAACATAAATGTGACATGTTGGAGAAAAGGTTGAAGAACTCATCAGTAGTGGTGCCTTAACTCAAGAGCTTATTGAACAATGGAAGTCTGCTCTTCCATAGGCCAAATTTCCTATATGTAATTTGTGGATGTGAGATGTTCTCAAGATTCTTGAAATTTTCATCAAGTTGTTTTGAAAGCTTTCCATATTTTTCTTTCCAAATAGATGAAATAAAATAATTTTGAAATCATTGGTGATTTTTATTGAGAATGAATAGACCTAGCCATTACATTTCTAGTATACTTTCCGATTCAGTGAAAACTTGGAATCCATAAAGAGACAAACAAGCTCGAAATTCATTCATTTTTGCTTACCATGATGAACTTTTGAAGTCAATGATCTTCGTTAAGGCGATGAGCAATGAAATGATTGATGAATTTGCAAAAATTTTTGAATTGTTTTGAAGGACCAATTCATGAAGCATTCTCTTAAGGACTTTGTATTTGGAAATTTGATAGATATTAAGGCCAAGCTAAGAGTCCCAAACACATCAACCCAAAATTCTTTCTTATAACTTGAACTTTCTAACTCAAATCATCCTTCGCTACACCTTGAGGCAAAATGATTGAAAGAGCTAAGCTTTTGATAACCTCAATATCTTTTAATGGCCATTCTTAATTTGATTGATATCCTTTTTCCGATCTTAAACCATGATGATGAAAATTGTTGCATATGGCCTTCATAAAGTTGAGTTGATACATTCTGGGCATGAGTTGTGAAAAGAAATGAAGAAAAAGGAAGTAAAAAAAAAGAAAAAAAAAAGAAAAGAAGAAAAAATTGATTGTGAAACCATGCATGAGGGATATTCAAATGATTTCAAAAGCCAAATTTTCATCTTAAGGATTGGTTTTCAATAGAAGTGTTAATATTTGATATGACAAATGGCCATCTTTCATATTCCTATTACTGAAATGAAATCATCCATTTGTTACCCCTTTTGAGCTTATTGATTTCTTTTTAAATGAACCTTGACCAAGGATCACCCTCCACATTGGATGGGCAAATACATCATAGGAGTTTAAGAAGCATTAGTGATTGGTCTTATGTCAAATGCAAGAAAATGATGCCCTTGTTAAGGGGCAAATGTGAGAAGAAGGATATGTGAAGAAGGAAATCAATATGAAAAAACAAGAAATTGAAAAAATGAAAAAGGTAGATGTGAAAAAAAAAGAAAAAAGAAAGAAATGAATGAGAATAAAAGGTTAGAAAAGAAAAGAAAAATGCTTCGAAGAGTGGGAAGGACAGATGTTCACAATCGAAGAAATGATCCTTGGTTCGATAAACCTTGAAAACACTTATTTTGGGCCTATTTATCCGTTCTTTGAAAACCCCAAACCTTGGCCTACGGTACATGCTTAAAAGTCCATTTTGATCAAATAAAGATGCTTGTATTGAAAAGCTTTTCTTTGAGAAACCATCATCATTATTTAGTTTGTAATGAAATTTGAATTCTCAAATGCATGGTAGAATAATCAATAAAAAAAAGAAGAAGAAAAAAAAAGAAGAAGAAGAAAAAAAGAGAATGAAGCTCTAGGGTGAAAACCCATGAAAGGGTAGTCTAGAGCAAATTTGAAACAACTCAAGGCCATTGTTTGTGACTATGCTAAGGCAATAATAAGAAAGAAGAAAAACCAGAAGAGTGATGCTTTCAATCAAGACCTTTTGAGAAATTGAAAAACCATCACCTTGAAAATCTGATTTGAGATTTGAATCCTTGCCCAGAAATTTGAGCCATCACAGCTAGTCTTGACATTTGTTAAAGTCCACATATCAACAAATTAAGAGAATGCTAAAATGGATTGTGCTCTGTGAAAGTTACTTTTACAAAAGGAATAATGATTTTCAAGGAATTTGTTTCATTTGTGAGCCAAGATGAAGAGACATTGATCAATAAAACCTTTCTTGATAACCAAACATCCTTGATGCACCAAATCAGCACACTTGTCAGCTAGACCAAGTTGTGACTCGTTCTATTTGTTCTCAATAGTAATCACCAATTTTTAAGAGATTTAAAAGTCAAATGTTTTTATCTTGGAAAATTATTATGTGAGGCAATTTCCTATTTTCAAAAAGGAACTTGAAGAAGTGGAAAATGAGAGTTTTGTGATTTTTATGGGGGCAAGTTCTTGTTTTAAAGAAACCAAGTGTGGTAATGGTGTTTTTAAGACTATTCTTGGGGCAACCTTTGGTTGTTACGAGAGCATGAATTTTTGTGAAAATATGAGAAGTGGTGAAATGTTCTTATGAATAGTTTGGGACGATTTTGTTGTTATGATTTGGATAGATGAGTTTTAATTTGATAAGAATTATGGGGCAAGAAGAACACTAAATGAATGATGATGATGGGGCAATGGGAAGACTGAACGAGTGATGATTGCTAAATTTAAAGAAAGAAGAATTGTGGGGCAAGAAGAAGATTGAATGAACGATGGTGATGGGGTAAATGATTTTAGGATTGCTAAATTTGAAGAAAGAAGAATGATGAGGCATTGAAAGATTGAATGATAAGGTAAAGAGAAGATTGAAGGATGACAAATTTTTGAAGAAAGGAATAAGGTAGGCTGATGATGTGACTTGGTAAGGCATTGTTTATCATTTGCATTGCATTCTTGACATGCATGGCATTGCATTCCATTACATGCATTCTGACACAAAAAAAAGAGAGTTTGTTTGTTAAGACAATAGGATAAAAAAAAGGGTTTTGGAAGACTAGATGACTAAAAATTTGGGAAATCTTAAAAAAGAGAGAGAGAAAAAAAATCAGAAAATGTGAGAAAGATTGGGAATAAGATGTGAAAAAAAAAGGGTAGGAAGTTTTGAAACAAAAATGTTAAAATTTTGGAAAGAAAGAGGAAATTAAAAAGGTATGGATATGATGGGATAATGAAAAATGGATTGAAAGATGTGATGAGATGAAAAAGTGTGATAGGAAATAACAAAAAGAAGAAACTGTGATGATAAGATGATCTAGAAGATAGAATTGAAATGATGAGATAAGGTCAAAGCCTCCAGGTACAATCTATAAGACCTCTGGGCATGATTCATCAAATCCTCTGGGTACAATCTGTAAGACCTCCGGGCATGATTCATTAAAACCTCCGGGTACAATCTGTAAGACCTCCGGGCATGATTCATTAGAACCTCTGGCTACAATCTATAAGACCTCCGGGCATGATTCATCAAATCCTCTGGGTACAATCCGTAAAACCTCCGAGCATAATTGAACACATTTAGAGGAGAAATTTTAAAGTTTCAGGGCCTTCCTAGTCGAAGGAGCATTTTAGAGATGAGAAAATTTAAAGTTTCAGGGCCTTCCTAGTCGAAGGAGCATTTTACAGAAGAGAAATTTTAAAGTTTCAGGGCCTTCCTAGTCGAAGGAGCATTTAAGAGATGAGAAAATTTAAAGTTTCAGGGCCTTCCTAGTCGAAGGAGCATTTTGGAGATGAGAAATTTAAAGTTTCAGGGCCTTCCTAGTCGAAGGAGCATTTTCGAGATGAGAAAATTTAAAGTTTCAGGGCCTTCCTAGTCGAAGGAGCATTTTGGAGATGAGAAATTTAAAGTTTCAGGGCCTTCCCAGTCGAAGGAGCATTTTACAGAAGAGAAATTTTAAAGTTTCAGGGCCTTCCTAGTCGAAGGAGCATTTAAGAGATGAGAAAATTTAAAGTTTCAGGGCCTTCCTAGTCGAAGGAGCATTTAAGAGAGGAGAAATTTAAAGTTTCAGGGCCTTCCTAGTCGAAGGAGCATTTAAGAGATGAGAAAATTTTAAAGTTTCAGGGCCTTCCTAGTCGAAGGAGCATTTTAGAGATGAAAAATTCTAAAAAAGTCTCATGGCCTTCCTAGTTGAAGGAGCACTTTAGGTGAAAGATTAAAAAAAAGGGGGAACAAAACAAAAAAAAATAAAAATAAAAATTTTGAAAAGAAAGAAAAAAATAATAAAATGGATGCGGACAAAATGGATGTCTATGTCTTTGCACAATTACTATTTCAGAGCAAATGTACAAAGAGGGGCAACTATAGACACCCCATTTTGTCCGAGGTCTTTTAATGTTATTGGGCCTATTGGGTTTGATAATTAGAAGATGAATCTAATTTTTGTATTACTATCTTGTTTATTATTAAAAAATAAAAATGAAAAGAAAATAAAAAATAGAAAAAAATAAATAACAAAAATAAAGTGATCAAAGAAGGGAAACTTGAAAAAAATCAGAATATTAAAACAAAGGCAAAGTCAAAAATTTGAAAATTTTAGAAAGAAAATCAAAATCAATGAGTGAATCAAGTGAGAATCAATGAAGATACAAGTCAAATTCAAATTGGTGCATGGATGGAAAGGAAATAAAGTTGGTTTAATTACCATATCAAGAAAAAGGAAGGAAAATTAAATAAAAAAAGGGGGGCTGGCCACGAGGGAGGAGGAGAAGGAGAAAACCCTAGGGAGAACCTAGTTGGAGAAGAAAAAACCTAGCTAGTGAACCTGTGCCTAGCTCACCACAATCATCACGAAGCCATCATCATCACCAAACTTCCATCTTCTTCACCGTAACCTTGCTGCACAGACTTATCACCGAGCCTGATCACCATCAACATCTTCATTTTTGCATCCTCTGCACATCATCACCACCAGGCCACTTCCATCACTACCACGGCACTTCATCACCGTCGCTCATCATCTTACAAAACACCATCCCTTCTGCTAAGACCTCTGCCACGTTGACCTACACCATCGAATCACTTGGCCACCATTTTCTTCACTGAACTTCACCAGTTTCACTACTCGGGGTCACCACCTAGCTTGCTGTCCGTTGCCAATTTTATACCTGCTCAAGTCTGCCAGTTACCACTTCAGTGCCGCTTCTTTTCTTCTTGTCATCGTCACCAAGCTGCTGTCGTCTTACTGCAGTTTGCTGTAAAAAAGGGAATAAAAAAAAAGAAGCTGCCATTGTAACTTGCTCTTCAACGTTGGTCCTGCTGTTGCAACATTATTGCAGTGCTGCAGTTTCTTCTTGGAGTCGCCCCTGAACCAGCCACCATTACCACCCCATTTTTGCATCAGTTTACTTCATCTCGTGGCCTTACCATCTCCATCGCTTCTGCTCTTGCTGTCTCTGCATCATCACATCATTCCACCCTGATGCTCACTACTGGAGCTGATTGTTACGCTGCCGTTCACCGTCTTTTTGCATCAAGATATGCTGGAAACGGTGCTGGAGATAAGAAAGGAAGGAAAATATAAACACACGCAGCAAGGGAAGAATTAAAGAGTTGCTAGAAAAGGTGCGTTGAAAGTTGGTCTGTTATTTTTTTTTTGTTCTTTTGTTTTATTAAGTTAACTTCATTAGTGTAATTCAAATAGAAAAAAAATATAGATAGAATCATTTAATCAAGATAATTGAATTAGATTAATTGAAATAAATTTGTTGACATTTAGTTGGATTGATTTAATGATGTTGTTGAGTTTGAATTTAATAAGTGTTTAACTGCATGTAATAATGAATATGATGTTTTGTTTTATGTATTGAATATGGATTTATTATTTTAGTTTCAAGATTAGGATTAGTTATGGATAAAAATAAAATAAAATTCACGATAATAAAAATTAGGAAATTTAAATTTTGTATTGAAAATTAAAATATAAATAAAATAAGACTAGAATAAAGAAATATCAATATAAGATGAATTATTCCGATGATGAAATATCAAGAGAATTATGCTTAAGTAATTTTCTTGAAAATTTCTAGGTAAGAAAATTCTATCCAAGGCCTCACCAGCTTAATGGAGGGTCTAAATAGGATTTTTGATAATAAAGAAGTCATATTCATTTTTAATAAATTAAGTTTATTATAAAATAACAGTAAAAATAATTAGTTGTAAAATTAGAAAAGATGTCAATAATATAATAAAAATAGTAATAGCAAATAACAAAATAAGGGAGTAAATAAATAAAATAACTAGAATTAAATATCAAAATAATGATGAATATGAATATGAATATGAATTACTCCAAAGATGAAATATCAAGAGAATTATGCTTAAGTATTTTTCTTGAAAATTTCTAGGTTAAAGGGTTCCCTCAAGGCCTCACCAGCTTAATGGATGGCCTAAAGAGGGTTTTTGATAACAAGTAGCTTATATTTAGTCTAAAAATAAATTAAGATGCATTATAGAAATAAAATTAAAATATTTAGTTACAAAGATAAAATATAAAGAAATAATAATAATAATAATAATAATAATAATAATAATAATAATAATAATAATAATAAATGATAAAATAGGATGATAATAATTGATAATAATTATCGAGATTGAGCATTGATTATTTCGATGATAAGATTTCAAAAGAGATTATGCTTAAGTAATACTTTGGAAATCTTTAGGTCAAACAATTTCTTTCAAGATCTGACCAGCTTAATGGAAGATCTAAAAGGAATCTTTGAGAAAAATAGTTCATATTCTTTCTCTAATAAAATAAAATAATAAAATTAAACATTAATAAAATAATAATAAAAGTAGTAAAAATGATAAGATAGCGAGAACAAATTAGATAAGAGTCAAAATTAGAGTTTCTCATAAAACATTAAAATGAATCCGACGACGGAGTCTCTTCAAGTAATTCGCATAGTACTACTTGAATACTCTTGAGGTGAGGAAGATTTTTTAAGTTGTCCCACCAGCTTAATGGAGGATGCTTAGAAATATTTTTTAATATTTAATTATTAAACTTAAGATTAACTAAGGCAAATTTGAGATAACCTAAAATTAATTGGTACCATTTTAGGATGGGCGTTGTGAGGGTGCTAATCCTTCCTCACACGTAACCGTACTCCCGAACCCTAAATTTGAAATGCAGACCAGTCCTTATCCATAGTTTTAACAGGTGACCAATCACACCTAGTAGAATGGTTGGTGGCGACTCCATAGATTTTGTGTCTAGCTATTAGGTTTTCTCCAAAAACTTAATACGTTACGACATATATATATATATATCAATATCTCTATCCGTCTCAATAATATATCTTAGAGCAAAATAAATCGAAGCCACTTGTACATTGAGAATTTATTCATTTATATTTTATTTATTATACTAATGATATTAATTTGCATGTGTGTGTATATATTTATATACCTACAAATATATATATCTTGATCTTATAAGATAACATATTTCCTCACTTTTTACTATATATATTTATTTATATATATATTTTAATGGATTACTTGTATCTATCTCCATTACCTCTTCTTTGTGTGTGTGTCTCCACATTATGTTAATGATATCATGCATATATACATGTGTATGTTTGTACGCGTGTGCATATATATATATATGTATATATATACATTGGTTTTAACGTAATTATATAGTATCCTCATCTACCGTAACATTTTCACAGATCCAACACATCACACAGACATATATATCTTATTTATTCACCACATTCCTAATTTTGTAATACTCTTATGATATATATATATATATATATATATATATATATATATATATATATATATATATATATATATATACCTATACCTAATATGGTATCACAAATAACATAGCACTTCCTAATTCCTTTCTCTTAGCTCACCCTTTAGGACATATATCTTCCATTTCTTTAAATATTTTCTCTACTTAAACTTAAAATTTGTTACATGGTATTACGTAAGAAATTTCATGGATCAACTGAACAAAGTAATTTTTTTCCTTAGCAGGATTCTGCTTGCTGTCACGTTCTCCTACCCCAGATCCTCAAGGTTCTCCACTTGACCTCTCTTGGTTTTTACCCTCTCGGAGTCCTTGTTTTCAGCCACGGCACAGCCTTCCCAAGCAGCATCATTTCCCCTATTTTCTTCTTTACCGAGACTCTTATTCAGCATTAAAAGAAAACATCTTTATTCTTCCTTTATTTACTCCTTTGCAAAGCTAGACTACAAAACAACACCTCTAGCTTCAATCTTCCTCACGCATCGACAACTTGTTGAGCCTTCAAACTCAACTACTTATAGCCCCTAAATGCCACCCCACCAGGCTGATTTTCAGCCTTCAGAATAGTGCCATAATGCCGCCCGAAAATCTCCTGTGATCTGCCCTTAAATCACTTTTCAGCTTAAGACAAAAGCCACAAGCCCTCGCTTCTCACCTCTTGTTCCAGCCCAGCTTCAAGTCTCAAAACCTCTTTCGATAAGCTGCATTTTAGCAGCCAAACCAATACCATTTCCAGTCCCAATCTACCTTGATCACAGCCTAAAACCCCTGTCCCAAGTAGCATTCGAAAGCCCCTAAACTGACCACTAAGTCAGCTCCATTTCACGCCTTACTTTCAGCCAAATTCCCTAGCAGCAGTTTCCATTTTTCCTTCAGCTCTCTCGATCTTTCCTTTCTTAATTTCCTTTTTCTGTTCCAGTGCAGCATTAACGTGAAGGATCATATGGCTGAGGTGAGGGGCGGTGTGAGTGAGATGAGAATGAAATGATGATGCGTGGGAGAGAGAAAGAGTGTTTTGAGTTGTTTGTAATCTGATGGGATAGTGTGTGCCGAGAGACAAAGGTCAGTGAGTGATGATTTATTTATTTATTTGATATATATATATATATATATATATATATATATATAATATGATACTTGAATTTGACGAGTTGATGGGAGTTTTCCCATCAACCCAAAATAGATATATATTTTATTTCTCTATTTATCTTCTCTTTTTTTTTATATATATATATATTTAATTTTCTTAATATTATTTATATATATTAAATTCTCAGAATATATATTAAATATTCTCATAACATATATATATATATATATATACACACACACACACACACATCTCATCTTAATAACAAATACACATATACATGTATTTACACACCTTATTGCTTGTGTGTATATTTATCCTTATGCTTATAAATGTAAGTATATATGTCTATACTCCTACATATCTTTTTGTACGTATTTAGCTTATTTTGTTATTTATTTTCACTTCACTTGATTCTTTATATATTTATATATGCACTTATATACGCTTGTACGTATGTTGCATGTATGCACATTTACGTACGCACGCGTGCATGCACGTCGGATGCTTTTAGTTTACGTACTCATGCATGCATTTAGTTCAAGGCACGCGTGCATGTAAACATACGTATGAAATTCTCGAACTCCATTCATATTAATTTAACGTACATTATATATGCCACATACATGTATGTTTCACATTATTCTCGACTCCTTTACTCGAAGAATTTATTCCATAATATGAACCGAGATCTTATATTTGAGATCCTGATATTCCATCATAGCGTTATATTCACTTAAATTACACAATGAATACATATTCGTTTTACGAAAATTTATGGTTCTCACAGCACATGAATTTATCTAAGTCCTTTTAAAAGTAAAAGCAATTGTGCTAGAGCTCGAGGCATGTGAATCTATCTAAATCCTCAAAAGAG
The DNA here is from genome assembly GCA_031772115.1 of Heritiera littoralis. Taxonomy (NCBI): domain Eukaryota; kingdom Viridiplantae; phylum Streptophyta; class Magnoliopsida; order Malvales; family Malvaceae; genus Heritiera; species Heritiera littoralis. The sequence goes on along the minus strand of JAPDPK010000009.1, from coordinate 3,494,418 downwards.
TGGAATGTATTAAGCTAGGGCTCGAGGCACACATAGAATATAAGTCCTCAAAAGAGCGAAAACTATTAAGCTATTGAGGCATGCAAGAAATTTAAGTCCTCATAAGATTAGAAGCTAACAAGCTAAGGCTTGAGGCATGCAAGGAATCAAAGTCCTCAAAAGAGCGAAAGTTATTAAGTTGGGACTCAAGGCATGCTAGAAATCTAGGTCCTCATAAGAGCAAAAACTAACAAGCTAGGGCTCGAGGCATGCAAGGTTTTGAAGTCCCCATAAAAGTGGAAGCTATCAAGTTAGGGCTCGAGGTGTGCAAGGAATCAACATCATATGAGAAAACAAGCTAAAGACCTAAGTTTAAGACACAACAAAAGCTAAGTCATAATAGCCATCAAAACTGAAAAGATGGACAAATCAAAGCTAGCAATCTAGAACTCACAATAAGTGAAGTCAAAGCTCAAGGCAACAAGATGAACAAGCCAAGATAAGAAAGGAAAGGCATTCATGCAAAAGCAACATTAGACTTTGCTCAAAGATGTCATAACTTCAATGATAAAGAAGCTAATTCAACAAAGAATGACAACAAAATCCTTATTGTTAAGGCAGCAAGCCAAAGATATGATGATCATGCAAACACGACAAAGTTCCATTCAAGCTTTTTGGACAACATAGGACCACAATCGATCCTCAATTTTGGTTTAAGAGGGGACCTAGTGCTAGAAGTGGACTCAATCTAGAGACTATATGCCTAATAGGCCTAGTCCAAATCTTGTTGAGTCTCCTAGTCTCTCCAGTCTCATTACTTGAAGACTAATATTGTTAGGGATAGACCTAAATAGTTAGATTCCACTAGATGGTGACACTGTGACAGTCGAATTTTTCAAAAACCGTAACTAATTTAAATTATTTAATTCTCAATAATATACTCATAATCCAATAATAACAATTTGGATATAAGTGCAGAGATACAATAAGCAAACGTGCAACTGAGTGAACTTGTAAGCACGAATCCCAAGGTAATAATACCGAGCCAAACCCTAAAGTGTAATCAAACCTTAAGAAACCCATGAGAAGTATAATCCCTATTTCATATAAATGGGACCGATTACTTGATATTTAGTGAGAAATTGACTTTGGCTACACAAAATAATTTAACTTGGCAAAATAAAATTTTCAAGGCTAATTCTAATGCTATATGAATTAATAAAGAAGGTATAGTACTTCATTTAAACCATAAGATGAAGATTAGCTATGTGAGGCAATTTACATTAAGCCCATGAATCTCCTAGTTATAAAAAAAAATTTCATTTATTTAAATTAGGCAAATAAATTCATATGGTTAATTTTAAATATTTGATAAATATATACACAGATAAGTGGTAATCCAATTAGGTATAATTTAGTCATGCAATTTAATAATTTCACTACTAGGGATTTAACTATATATATACATAAGAGTGGAAAGTTCATAACATCACATCATTAAATTTAAAGCCATAGGCATATAATAATTTATCATCAAACATTTAAATCAATTTAAATAGAATATACATATATTTAGTAAAATCCCACATTAAAATACTATAAACTGATAGTATATAATATAGTATATAAAAAGATATAGTACACCGATTGGCTTCTAGAAGCCAATCAAGTTTACCTACCCCACTGACGTGGGGATTGTTTTGTCTGCTAGAACAGAGAGTAAACTGAGGCACTAAAGGTGGAGGGCAAAGACGAGGGGCAGTCCTTGTTGCAGCGTTGATCAGTGACGCGAGGCAGTGAGGGAAAAAGGGTTCTATTCTTGGGTCTTTCCTTTGAGCATCAAGAAAGATTAAGGGCTGAGCTGAAGAAGAGAGGAAAAAGTTGGTACTTCGGCTATCAAGGAAGAAAAGGAAATGGAGAAGGGCTGAAACACAAGGGCTACATTCTCACGGCATGAACAGATAAAGGACAAGGAGACTTGAGGCGAGACTGCAGTAGAATGAGCCAAGAAATAAGCTAAAGCAAGTCTAAAGCAAGGGCTTTCCTATCAGTTTGAATCCCTGCTGCTGCCCTTCTCTCATTCTCGGTACAAACAGGAAGGCAGTAGAGAAGTTTAGGTGCGAGAGATTTAAGCATTCTTTTGGCTGGAACAGGAAAAAAAATAAGGGAAAAACAAAGATAGAAAGCCGAGAGTAAATGGAAGAAAAGAAAAAAATATATATAAAAAAAGAATGGAAGAGAGGGTTGAGCCTACACATACACTACCCTATCATCTACCATATTAAGCTAGAAATATCTTGATGTGGTAACTGGATTTGAGCTTCATTTCAGCTGGAGCAGGGGACGTAGCAAGGGATAAATGGACAGAAAATGAACTGGAGAATCAGCAGCAGACCGAGGGGTATAAGGAGAGGTAGAAAGGAAGAGTACAACCCTACTTAATCTACCTTAATTCTAGTGTTTTAAGCCTCTAAAACCCTTTGAAGCTGCTGCATTGGAGCCAAAATAGTGGCTGTTCAGTGAATTATATATATATATATATATAGGAGAATTGTCTGAAAAACTTTGAGGTAAGGGATTAATATCTTGAGTTAAGCTTAATATATTGGTATGTTAGGATGATATTGAGATGAGTATTGGTGTAGGAATGGTTTAAAACGTTGAGAATTCAACAAGCTCGTGGATAAAGGAAATGCGTGTATATATATATTAGTAGTGAGCATGGTTTTAAATTGCGGTCGCGGCCGCGTTTTCGGCCGCGTTGCGTTTATCGCGGTTGCGGAAATAGCGGTGGTAATTGCGGCCATCGCGGTCATCGCGGTCGTGAATTTTTTTTTATTTTGCACAATTCTATATAAAGTGTAGTAATTGTAATTTTAATCATATAAAATCTTATTTTATAGTTTTTAAAATAATTTATGATACCTCAAGTATATTATTTATATGAAAAAAAGGTTATTTATAATTTTTTGAATTATAATAAAACATTCATATTAAAAAAATTACTTATGATAATTAAAAAATAACAAATATTGAAAATAGAAATAAATAATTATGTACTAATTATTTAGCATTAATTATTTTTTATCTAAATTATTAAGAAAATTTTTCATCTAAATTTTGTCAAATCTTTTTTTATTTAAATTAATTATGTCAATATTTTATTATGATTCATTAATTTTTATATCACTAATTAAAACATATTAAATTTTTATAACAAAAATATTTAAAAAAAAAACCCATTATCCCCCACCCAACCCTCACAATCACAATCTGCTCTATCACCCCTCGTCCCTCATCTCACACCAGTCAAAACCACCCACCTCCTCCCCTAACCCCTCACCTCAGCCTCATGCAATGGCGACGCCCTCACCAGTCACCTCAGCCTTGCCTCTCCCTCCTTCGGTTTCACGATTTCAGTCACTTCTCGCCCTCACCTCACCTCCTTCAGCTTTCACAAATCAGTCACCCACACCTCGCGTCGGTCGCCGTCGCACCCTCACCTCCTTTCCTTTCGGGCTCGGCATTCACAAATGATTTCATACGGCCTCAGTCCTCATCTCACTCAGTTTCCCCCCTTCGTGACCTCATGCCACCAGCCGCCAACGCCAGGGCCAGATCTGAGCCGCCAGCACCCGAGGTTGTGAGCCTATGACAGGCTGACAGCCCACGCCACCCTCGCCATCAAGCACGTAGCACGCCCCTCCGATGAGTGATGACTAATCAAGAATGTAGATCGATTGTGAGTCTGTGATGAATGATGATTGATGTTTTGAACTTTTGATTCTTTTGAATTTGATGCTTGCTTGTGTGACTTAGCGTGCTGTTTGTAGTTGGGGAATCTGGCCACTGCTTGTCTTCTGTTTTGTGTCCTTGATTCTTTTCAGTTCGACTGAATTCCTTTTTTTTTTTTAATTTTATCTTAAAGGTAACGGTGGATAGCGGCGATAACGGGCCGCTATCGCTGCTATCCTCCGTTACGGCGTTTTATAGCGACCGTTATTGGGCAACGGGTGTGATCCGTACTCACACCCGTTATTAAGGAAATAGCGGTAGCGGCCACCGCCGCTACCGCGAGATGAAATAGCGGCCGCTATTTGAAACCCTGGTAGTGAGCAAAATTTTAATGACAAAAATTTGGTGAGTGCTATAAGGAAGTGTAGATGTACATTGGTGGGTATACGTGTGAATACTATAAAGATGGGACGTAATGAGTAGTGAAATTAATGTTGAACTTGTGATAATAGGTGTCGTCGAGGAGGGGGACAACCACTGTCTTTAACACAAGGAGTTAACAAGAACATACTGAAGCGAATTGATGCAATGTAGAAGCTGATCTTTGATTCGAAGGTGTAAAGAAGATATTGGTTAACAATCAAGGTAAGTGGATTAAGTAAAGTTCGCTAGTATTATCTCGTATGAGATATTTAATTTTTATAAATAAATTACCTAGCTTTTGAATTTAAGTGCCACAATGCTATTGATCGAGTTATTAAGATAAGATATAAGGTATGACTGAACTGTAAATTCTGGATGATGTTTGGGTTGGGTTTGAAAAATTGTTTTTTATGATTTGTGTGTTGTGGCCAGCCAAGCTTGCTTGTTGTGTGAAATAAATATTCAGGTTTAAGTTATTGCATGAATCTTATCTGTTTAGTTTGTTTAGGCTAAGTGTACTGTGCATGGTCTACATTAAAATCTTACTAGGTAGCTATGCAAAGTACATGGAGGTACTCCATTGATGCATAAGAGAATTTACACACAGCATGTTTTGACTTTACACATAGAATTTACACACAGCATGTTGTATGCATAAGCCTTATAATACTCATCATTACGCTTTGGTTTGAAAAGCGTAATTTTGAACTAACTCTGTAACAAAGAGCTTTTATGCATATTTGGAAACTTCAAAACAGTTTTGATCCATGTTTTGAAAAATTGTGCCCCCAATAGGCATAAAGTTGTACCTTTGAATTTTGACAATACATTCTGTCTTGCTAAGTTAACTTTTGATTAGTAATTTGTTTTCTGAACTTGAGGATTTCGATCTGTATTCAATAATCCATTTTCTAAATTAAAGGATTTTGATCAGTATTCAGTAATCCATTTTCTGAATTGAAGGATTTCAATATTACTCAGTTTTCTGCTCTATATTTGATTTTGGGTAGATCTATTAACCTTCAGGTCACTCAGAGCTTATCGAGTTTCGATTTGGGTTCCATTACTCATCGATCGAGCTTTGTACTCTAGACTTTCAGTATCAGTATATGCACCTTACGAGCCTCATACTCTAAACATTATTAGGCTTGTCTGGAAAATCAGCAAACAAGTTCCTGCTCTCGACTGTGCAATGAGACTGGAGTAACTCTATGGCCATAGGTATTGTATTGCTTGCGACACTCATCTATCACTAGCTAGGATGGACATCAGTATTAGTATCAGTTATTAGGGATCTTTGTCTACACTTTATCAGTATCAATTTTCAGTGATTTAAGGCTTTATGCCCAAACTTGATCTGTATTTGTTTTGATTTCGGTTTTAGTTCAGCATGTGATGCTTTATGCCAAACTTTATCAGTATATGTTTCGATTTTAGTTTTAGTTCAACATTTGAGGCTTTATGCCAAACTTGATCAGTTTATATTTTGATTACAATTTCAGTTCAATGATTTAAGGCTTTATGCTTAAACTTTATTAGTATCTATTTTGATTTCAGTATCAGTTTTCAGTATTTTGAGGCATTTTGCCTAACTCCATAGAGTATCATTGTTATAAGATTATTTGTTTTGAACTCAATGCATAGTGATCGTGTTTTGAACTTATATGCATAGTCACCGTGTTTTGAGCTTATGTGCATAGTGATCGTGTTTTGAACTCGTTTATAGTCATGGAACTCATTTGCATAGTTACCGTGTTTTGAACTCATATGCATAGTAACCATGTTTTGAACTCATATGCATAGTGGCCATGTTTTGAATTCATGTGCATAGTGACCATGTTTTGAACTTGTGTATAGTGATCATATTTTGAACTTATGTGCAAAGTGATCGTGTTTTGAACTCAATGCACAGTGATTCTACTTTAAACTACGTGTATTAGAAATCTTTTTTCTTATTTATATTAGTTTTCAGCTTTTTGAGACTTAATTCATAAAGTTATTCATTTTTCATTTTTAGTACGATTATTGATTTTGAACTAAATGCATTAGAAAATCTATTTTGATATTAATATTTGGTTTTAGTATTCAAAGGCATTAGGCCTAACTTTATCAATTATCAGTCCAGTACATTTATTTGTTTTGAACCATGTGTTTAAAAAATCTGTTTTGTTATTAGTATCGATTTCAGTATTTTTAGGTTCACGCCTAAAGTGATTAGAAATTTGTTTGTACTAATGCATAGTGATTGTTTTGAACAAGTACACTCTGAATCTGTTTTGACTTATGTGCATAAGGAATTGGTTTTAAACTAAGCCCATTACCTATTGTAGCGTTGTGCATTCTGTTGACATTATTGTATTGTGATGAGTGACAGTGTCTTTTCAGTATCGTGTTAGGGTTCGAGGAAATGAAATACCTAAGGTATCCTTTCGACAAATATCCCGTACAGCCTTAACCTCGAAGTATGAATCCAGATAGATATATTTGGCATCAGGATATTGTATCATGCATACAAGTCACTTTATTTTCTGTTCATGCATACACGTGTGTGTAGATTGACATGGGCCTAATATGCATTTATTTAAACTACTTACTGAGCTATGAATTGCTCACTCCTTTGTCCACCACCTTCAGACTGTTTGTGCAAGGCTCTTGTATGGGGGCCATCAAGGACCATACCTAGCCTAGTTACATGCCTATGTCCTTTAAGCTCTGCTTTCGCTATTTTCGAGGTATGCAAAAGTGTATCATTTTGTTTACATTCACATTCTATATAGATTATACAGTACAATTTATTTGTGTCATGGGATACAACAGGAGAGTCTAGGATTATTGATATGTAAATATGGTTATTAATTGCGATCTTGGATACGATATGTATTTGTTTATTATTTGTGGATATTAGGATTGCTGGTATAGTATTTATTTGATGATAACTAGTACGTAGTTAATGTTATGGATACAATGAATGATTTGAATTGTATGTTGCCAATTGTCGAAATGGTTGATATAGTTGAGTTAAGATAAATAAAAATGACTTCAAGGTAAATTATCTGGGGAAACCTTAAAATATAAGGAGAATATTTTCAATCTGTTTTCTAGGCAAGAATATATTATAGATCAAGAACAATAATTACATGTCTACAGAGTTATTTAACTCATCTTTGGATCAAAGAATAAATTAGTAAAGTTGAATTAAAATGAAGAAGATAAGTGAAAACCGTTTAGTGACTACACTGACACCAAATATAAACCATAATTTGAAAAAAAAATTGGTTCGTAAATTTGTAAATTAGAATAAGTGTAAATGTTAAACGTATGTCATGGCCTTTTGGTCATGACAAACACATGGCACAATCTTAGTACCCCTCACTTGCCTGTATATAGGCTTTCTTCCTAAAGCTTCAAGATTTTTTCGGCTCTCATTCCTGCCTAGGATTTGTTGATATTACTTTATACCTTATTCTTTTTTCTACTCACTTGTACCTTCATCGAGCCCAACCACCCGACCAATTATGTCAAGAGCTTTGTATTTAGTGAATAGTCCAGTTCATACCCGTTACATAGTAGCATATTTATAGCTATCCCTTAAACATAGGCATATTGTCGAACCATGTAAATTTTGGTGTCTCTTTATATTTGTTTAACACTGTTCACACCTTTAGCAGAACACATGTACATAACACAAGTCTTATAGTGATTAAAACCAAAATTTAGTCATCTTATGTTATATAGACTCCTAAAGTTAATTTAGGACTTAAAACTTTATATTATTATTTTATTAATTTCGTCGATGGTATTTTATTACCTTCTATGATTTCTTATACTTTTTAAAAAAAATAATAAAAAAAGAATAAAACAGTAAACTGCCCTGAATTGGGCATTCGCATGCCTATGGTGAGAATTATATATATTTTTTAGTTCCTAAACATCCTAATATGTAACATCCCGAATCTACAGTAAATCACATATTTTACTCTTATTCACACATTTTTACCGATTGGGCTGTCTGTGATGCTTAACATTCTATTAACCCTTTAAGAAATAAATGGTACTTTCATTTCAGTATCAAAATAGAAATATGAATACCTCATAAATTTTGAGATCACCTACATTCCCTTTTTACTCAAAGTAGTACTGTACAATGTTACTGAATATATAAAAGAATATAATGTACCTTCAATATCGTATATCTACTGACTCTAACTGTCACACCCCGGAAACGTTGAAGTTTTGGGCTAAATTTTTTTTATATATATATTTTTAATCTTAATTTCTTACTTGGGTTGCATTCCTGCCAGTACCTCTTTACACTTTTCCAACCACAGAAACATCATAATATTTTCATAAAATATTTCATTCACTTTATATTGACTTGTTTCTCAAAGTAACGTTTACATTCATACGTTATCAATTACATCCCAAAAGTATTGTTTATATACGAATATCTGTGCTATATAGGATGATTGGTATCAAAATATAAGTATACCTTACGTGAGTACAAAAAGTAGCCGGAGGAGAGACGTATCCCTCAGCCTACGTCATATGCGCAACAGGTAAAGAGATGATCACTGCAAATAATCTGGTAAGGTAGAGGGGGGTGAGCTTTTTGGAAAGCCCCGTAAGAAATGCATTTAAAATAGTCATAGCATCGATATATGTAGAAAACAAATGCCATAATAATGCGTTTCATACATTAAACATTTGTATGAATTCTTTAATACATATATCAAAAATTCATACTTGTTCAAACATGCATCATACTTTAGAAATTTAATATCAAAATTAATAAAACTTATCATACAGTTCTTGGAGACTAAGCAGAATCATATAGCCAGTATGCGGGTCATGACACTTACTTCATCCTCTAAAGAGGGAACAAAATACCTATGGCCATGGTATGGGCTGTAGACCTGATCAGGGTCTGTCATATCCCGGAAACGTAGAAGTTTTAGGCTTTTTTTTTTACTTGGGTTAATTTCTTACTTGGGTTGCATTCCTGCCAGTATCTCATCATACTTTTTAACCACAGAAACATCACAATATTTTTATAAAATATTTCATTCACATTATATTGATTTTTTTCTCCAGGTAACGCTTACATTCATACAATATCGATTACATCCCAAAAGTATTATTTATATACAAATATCTGTGCCATACCGGATGTCTGGTATTAAAATATGAGTATACCTTACGTAAGTACAAAAAAGTAGTCGGAGGAGAGACGTATCCCTCAGTCTACATCATATGCGCAACAGGCAAAGAGTTGATCACTGCAAATAATCTGGTAGAGTAGGGGGTGAGCTTTTTGGAAAGCCCCGTAAGAAATGCATTTAAAATGGTCATAGCATCTATATATGCAGAAAACAAATACCATAATAATGCATTTCATACTTTAAATCATTGTATGAATTCTTTAATGCATATATATAAAATTCATACTTGTTTCAAACATGCATCATACTTTATAAACATCACATCATAATTAATAAAACTTATCATACAGTTCATAGAGACTAGGCAGAATCATATAGCCAGTATGCGGTCATGACACTTACTTCATTCTCCGAAGAGGGAACATACTTCTTCCTCCGAAGAGGGAACAGAATACCTATGGCCATGGTATGGGCTGTAGACCTGATCAGAGTCGTACAGCGAACATGCACCACGAAGGACCAACATACCCACAAAGGATGAAAACATACACAATGTGGGCGAGAACATGCACGACGTGGGCTAAACATATGCCACAAGGGACGGAAACATGCACAATGTGGCAAGCATGACAGGCAATAACATAAACTATAGGAAAGCCTTAGTCTCAAAACTTACTTACATACCATCGATATAAAATAGTAAGGACCGGACGTGCCAGGGTCTAAGTTAGCCTGGGGTTTGCCACTCCGATACCTTTTTTGGAAAAACATATTTATTTCATGTCATACTTAAAACATTATGGAAATATGCATAGAATTTATAAAATTAATTTAACAATTTAAAAGATCATAAAAATTAACTTTGGAATAAAATTCATACTTCAGGCATTTCTTTAAAATTTGCAATGAAAGTAAGGGATACCATCACAACTTTAAATTACATCCCTTACCTCAATACACTGTAGATCAATGCCTTATGTTGCACCCATGTGCTTCCTATCTCTCCGAATTATAAACTGCAAGATAACAGTTTTACTGTAATTAATTTTCAGTATAACTTATAAAAATTCCCTTTTTTATCTAGCTACTATTTATCTCATCATTATTCATAATATTAACATTTCCTATGATTTTCTCATAGGTAAATATTTTATTTGCTTTTCTTTTCTTGTTTTGGCATCATTAGCCTTTTTACTAAGTCAACATTTCCTCAAAGATTGCAAGGCCGCATGTCCTTCTTAGATGACTAAGCTTATTTAACTTATGTCTTATATTTTCTTTCATGCTATTTATGTGCTTTATCCATGTATATTTCTAGCCACCATTTCCATCCAATTTCTCCCATTTTTTCTAAAATACATCATTCCTCTTAATCCATTATTGTGGCCGAATGGCCTTGGTAGGTATCTTCTCCACTTAATGTATGTATATATATATATATATCACTTATTTTCCATGTAGGTCAACTTACCCTCTATTGGTTCTTTTCTTTTCCTTTATTTTTCTGCCATTCATATCCAAACCGAGAGCTCCCTTTTCTTTTTATTTTCTTGCCCAAGTTGGCTTTATTTTGGCTAGGTGGTTTACTCCTTTAAAATGTCTATATATATTAACTTCATTGGTACTACACCTAGTTATTTAGTCAACCTAAACTTAACCCTCTCTTTCATTTTTATTTTCTTTCTTTCCTATTGTTTACTGACCAACGTGAGTCTTCTTCCATTTTCTGTTTCTGTTTGTATTTTACGTTGGCTTTCTTAGGTATCTATATAATGGTCATGTCTAGTATGTCTTAGGTTGTTAATATTCTAGCATTCACACACCTAGAAGTCAGCCAAAAAGTCAGCCAAGCTACCCAATTTTTCCTCATTTTCGGCTGCATGAATCTGTCACATAATCCCTTTGCACTTTCGGATATACAACCAGCCATTTACTTTCTTTCTTCCAGCCATTTTCTTTGACTTTAAGGAACATCATTTTATTGGTTTATTTTTCTTCTTCTTCTTCTTCAACTCACGTAATTCACAACTTCTTCAACCAAGCTTTAATTATTTTCTGCTTCATTTCTATTCAAGCCGACAACTTCTCCTCTTTTTCTTCAAGGTTCACGTGGTATTCATTTCCTATCAACTCACTCTTTCTTAACTTATTCAACTCTAGTACATAACTTATAGGTTTTTATTTCCTTTTCATATTTTCCTTGACTGGTTCGATTCTTAATTTTCCAGCTTGTTTTCGGTTCATGCCTATTTTGCATTCCATCTTCACGTAAATCACCATTAGCATCATCCTATTTTCATTCTAAATTCTCCTTATTGAACTAGGGTTTTCATTCTACATGTATTTACTTCAAACAAGGCTGTGACTAACATATTCTTGATCATTACATGCAAAATCAAAGGATAAAAATCTTAAAAACTGAGTTGGACATTACCTGTATAAAAGAGCAAATCTGTCCACGTGAATTGCCTCCTGTTTTGAGGGTTTTTGTGCTAGCTTCTTTGAGGTTTTGTAAGCTTAATATCCAAGGTCTGTTTTCCTTCCAAAAGCTTGGTTTATTCACTAAAGGTTATGCATGGTTTTGCTATGGATAGTAGGCTACACAGTTGAAATAAAACAGAGCAATTTTCGGTGATGAGAATGGCTGGAGATGAAGGTCACGATGGAAAGAGGATTTTATAGCACAAAATATATATTTGTTGGACTTTTTGCCAACTTCATTAAAACCCTTCTTTAATGTTTATATCTTTTCTTTTGTTTAATGCTTCTTCTTCTCCAACCGGCTACACTCTCTTTTCTTTAATGCAGCCCACGTTTTCTGACTTTCCCATCTTTTCCTTGCTTTAGTTCTTTTCTTATCTTGTTATTGCTTACTCTTTGGTGCAGCAAAAATCAACACAAGTCAATGTTATGGTTTGGTCTTCGGTAAAGCAAGGAAATGAACCAAAGTCATTGTTATAGCTTCTGCCAACCTTGGACAAAAACGTGAGGAAGACTTTCTTGTGTCTTCCTTTATTGGTTACTTCATATTTTATTCTCTTGTTTTCCTATTATTCACTTGTCCAAACCGAAGTCATGCTTCCTTTTCTATTATATCTTAGGTTGTCAAAAGTCTAGTGTTCCCATGTATGAAGTCAAGATAATTAACCTTTACTTCTATTAGCCATTTAGATCAACCGAAACTTCCTTTTATTTCCTCTTATTCTTTCATTTCTTCATGCCGCCAACACTCTTCCATTTTGTCCAAATTAAAATTTGCAATATCCATTTAATTATTTATTCCATCCTTTATGTAATAATTTCCATACTTATATTTATTTTATCTAGAATTAAAATTCTCTATGTAAAAGACACTATTCTTATATATTTAATTTCTCAAAATATTATCAATAATTTCTTTATTGATAATTTGTTCATATACATGTACAACTATAGTATAAGAAAATGAGATCTCACATTCTCCTCACCTTATAAGAATTTGGTCCTCCAAATTCAAGCTGGTTCATTAAACAAATGCGGGTACTTTTCTTTCATGAGGCTCTCTAGCTCCCACGTAGCTTCCTCTGTTGTGTGGTGCTGCCAGAGAATCTTGACCAGTGGAATAGTTTTAGATCGAAGTACCCTTTCCTTTCTGTCAAGGATCCGGATTGGCTGCTCAACATAGCTCATATCTCCCTGAATATCCAATGGTTGGTATTCAATAACATGGGAGGGATCCGGATGATACTTCCTTAACATAGAGACATCGAAGACGTTATGTATACCAGAAAGCTGTGGTGGTAAAGCTAACCGGTAAGCAACATCACCAATTCTTTCCAATATCTCAAATGGACCAATGAAACGAGGACTTAATTTTCCTTTCTTTCCGAAGCGCATGACACCCTTGCTCGGAGATACTTTTACAAATACAAAGTCCCAAACCTGAAATTCAAGTGGTCGTCTACGTACATCAGCATAACTTTTCTGTCTACTTTGGGCAACCTTGAGTCTATCACAAATAGTCCGAACACCCTTAGCTGCCTCTTCCACAAGATCGGGTGCTAAAATCTTACGGTCACCCACTTCTTCCCAAGCTACTGGGGATCTACATTTCCTGCCATATAGAGCTTCGTATGGTGCCATTCCGATGCTGGCATGATAACTATTATTATAGGCAAACTCTGCGAGAGGCAAGTGGTCATCCCATGAACCCTTAAAATCTAGTGCACACGCCCTCAACATGTCCTCTAAGGTATGAATAGTCCGCTCGGACTGACCGTCTGTCTGAGGATGGTAGGCGGTGCTCAAATGTAATTGAGATCCCATGGCTTCCTGAAAATGAGTCCAAAATCGAGAGGTAAACCTGGAATCTCTATCAGAAGTGATGCTCACGGGAGCCCATGTAATCGAGCAATCTCGCTAACATACAAGTCTGCCAATGTACTTAGTGAGTCTGTGCTCTTAATGGCAAGAAAATGGGCACTCTTAGTCAATCTATCCACAATAACCCAGATCGCATCATGACCTCTCCAGGTTCTCGGTAAGCCCATAATAAAATCCATCGTAATGTGTTCCCATTTCCAGGTAGGCACCGACAAAGACTTAAGTAGTCCTGCTGGCTTCTGGTGCTCAGCCTTTATCTGCTGACAAGTCAGACATTTGGCCACAATCTCTGCTACGTCTCGTTTCATACCAATCCACCAATACACCTTACGCAAATCATGGTACATCTTAGTACTGCCTGGGTGCATAGTGTAACGAGAACAATGGGACTCTTTCAAAATCCTTTGTCTTAAGGTATCATCGTTCGGAACACATATACGGCCCTTAAATCTCAATAACCCATCATCACTGACCGTAAAATCTGACTGCAAATCTTGCTCTACTTGGCTAACCATGTCCAATAACCTCTGATCATTTTTCTACCCTGACCGGATCTGATCTAAGATACTTGGCTCAATTTGAAGGCTAGCAATAAACCCGACATCTTTTGTTTCAACACTGACATTGAGCTCGGCGAACTGCTCCAGCAATTCCCATTCTCTAACCATCATAACAGAAACTATACTCTTTCTATTTAGAGCATCTGCAACTACGTTCGCTTTGCCCGGATGGTACAGAATCTCGCAATCATAATCCTTAAGAAGCTCTATCCAACGTCTCTGCCTCATATTAAGTTCCTTCTAATCGAATAGATACTTTAAACTCTTATGGTCAGTGAAGATTTGAAACTTCTCACCATACAGATAATGCCGCCTTATCTTTAAAGCAAAAACAACTGCGGCTAACTCTAAATCATGCGTAGGGTAGTTGCGCTCATGGTCTCTAAGCTGGCGTGAACCATACGCGACTACTCTACCATGTTGCATTAGCACACAACCTAAACCCTGACTAGAAGCATCACTGTATACAACGAAGCCTCCAGATCCACTCGGAACGGTTAGGATTGGTGCTGTAGTTAATCTTTGCTTAAGCTCTTGAAAACACTGCTCACACTGACTTGACCATTCAAATGGAACTCCTTTACGTGCAAGCTTAGTCAACGGAGCTGCAATCCGAGAAAAACTTTCCACAAACCTTCGATAGTACCCTGCCAATCCCAAGAAACTCCGAATCTCAGTCACTGTCTTCGGTCTCTCCCATTGGAGTACTGCCTCAACCTTGGACGGATCAACTGACACCCCGTCCTTGGATACCACATGGCCAAGGTAAGCTATCCGATCCAACAAAAATTCACACTTACTAAGCTTCCCATAAAGCTGCTTATCTCGAAGAATCTGGAGCACAATCCTTAGATGCTGCTCGTGCTCCTCCCGAGACTTAGAATATACTAGAATATCATCTATAAAAACAATCACAAATTTATCCAGATACTCCCGAAACACATCATTCATCAAATTCATAAATGCGGCAGGGGCATTAGTCAAACCGAAAGGCATCACCAGAAACTCAAAATGGCCATATCGGGTTCTAAAGGCCGTCTTCGGTACATCTTCCTTCCTAATTCTCAACTGATGATAGCCTGATCTCAGATCAATCTTAGAAAACACCGAAGCCCCTTTCAGTTGATCGAACAAATCATCTATTCTTGACAGGGGGTACTTATTCTTAATTGTAGCCTTGTTTAGTAACCTATAGTCGATGCATAACCGGAGACTACCATCTTTCTTTCTCACAAACAATATCGGAGCACCCCATGGAGATACGCTTGGTCTAATAAAACCCTTATCCAGCAATTCTTGCAACTGTTTCTTTAATTCTTCTAATTTCACTAGTGCCATTCGGTAAGGAGCTTTAGAGATAAGCTGGGTATCCGGCACAAAATCAATAGTGAACTCCAGCTCTCTTTCTAGTGGTAATCCTGGTAATTCATCCGAAAACACATCGAAAAACTCACATACCACTGGTATACCTGATATATGTGGAGGTTCCGGACTTGTATCGGAGATAAAGGCAATATAACCTTCACACGAATAAATTTATTTAAATTTTCAAACACATAAACATTATAGAACTCCATTGAACATAACATCATATATTCTATTTCTTCATAGCAAAACATACATCAAATTTGTCAAGTAAAGAGAAAGTTATAGTCTTAGTGTAGCAATCTAGACTTGCACGATTGATTTCTAACCAATCCATGCCTAAGATTACATCAAAACTTTAACAGATATACTCAATTTATAACCAAACAAGCACAGATACTTGGGATGTAATCTTATCCTAACTATCGACACTGACAGTACTAGACAACCCTTGCTCTGACACCAAGAAAGACTGTCATATCCCGGAAACGTAGAAGTTTTGGGCTTTTTTTTTTTACTTGGGTTAATTTCTTACTTGGGTTGCATTCCTGCCAGTATCTCATCATACTTTTTAACCACAGAAACATCACAATATTTTTATAAAATATTTCATTCACATTATATTGATTTTTTTCTCCAGGTAACGCTTACATTCATACAATATCGATTACATCCCAAAAGTATTATTTATATACAAATATCTGTGCCATACCGGATGTCTGGTATTAAAATATGAGTATACCTTACGTAAGTACAAAAAAGTAGTCGGAGGAGAGACGTATCCCTCAGTCTACATCATATGCGCAACAAGCAAAGGGTTGATCACTGCAAATAATCTGGTAGAGTAGGGGGTGAGCTTTTTGGAAAGCCCCGTAAGAAATGCATTTAAAATGGTCATAGCATCTATATATGCAGAAAACAAATACCATAATAATGCATTTCATACTTTAAATCATTGTATGAATTCTTTAATGCATATATCTAAAATTCATACTTGTTTCAAACATGCATCATACTTTATAAACATCACATCATAATTAATAAAACTTATCATACAGTTCATAGAGACTAGGCAGAATCATATAGCCAGTATGCGGTCATGACACTTACTTCATTCTCCGAAGAGGGAACATACTTCTTCCTCCGAAGAGGGAACAGAATACCTATGGCCATGGTATGGGCTGTAGACCTGATCAGAGTCGTACAGCGAACATGCACCACGAAGGACCAACATACCCACAAAGGATGAAAACATACACAATGTGGGCGAGAACATGCACGACGTGGGCTAAACATATGCCACAAGGGACGGAAACATGCACAATGTGGCAAGCATGACAGGCAATAACATAAACTATAGGAAAGCCTTAGTCTCAAAACTTACTTACATACCATCGATATAAAATAGTAAGGACCGGACGTGCCAGGGTCTAAGTTAGCCTGGGGTTTGCCACTCCGATACCTTTTTCGAAAAAACATATTTATTTCATGTCATACTTAAAACATTATGAAAATATGCATAGAATTTATAAAATTAATTTAACAATTTAAAAGATCATAAAAATTAACTTTGGAATAAAATTCATACTTCAGGCATTTCTTTAAAATTTGCAATGAAAGTAAGGGATACCATCACAACTTTAAATTACATCCCTTACCTCAATACACTGTAGATCAATGCCTTATGTTGCACCCATGTGCTTCCTATCTCTCCGAATTATAAACTACAAGATAACAGTTTTACTGTAATTAATTTTCAGTATAACTTATAAAAATTCCCTTTTTTATCTAGCTACTATTTATCTCATCATTATTCATAATATTAACATTTCCTATGATTTTCTCATAGGTAAATATTTTATTTGCTTTTCTTTTCTTGTTTTGGCATCATTAGCCTTTTTACTAAGTCAACATTTCCTCAAAGATTGCAAGGCCGCATGTCCTTCTTAGATGACTAAGCTTATTTAACTTATGTCTTATATTTTCTTTCATGCTATTTATGTGCTTTATCCATGTATATTTCTAGCCACCATTTCCATCCAATTTCTCCCATTTTTTCTAAAATACATCATTCCTCTTAATCCATTATTGTGGCCGAATGGCCTTGGTTAAATGTAGGTATCTTCTCCACTTAATGTATGTATATATATATATATATATATATATATATATATCACTTATTTTCCATGTAGGTCAACTTACCCTCTATTGGTTCTTTTCTTTTCCTTTATTTTTCTGCCATTCATATCCAAACCGAGAGCTCCCTTTTCTTTTTATTTTCTTGCCCAAGTTGGCTTTATTTTGGCTAGGTGGTTTACTCCTTTAAAATGTCTATATATATTAACTTCATTGGTACTACACCTAGTTATTTAGTCAACCTAAACTTAACCCTCTCTTTCATTTTTATTTTCTTTCTTTCCTATTGTTTACTGACCAACGTGAGTCTTCTTCCATTTTCTGTTTCTGTTTGTATTTTACGTTGGCTTTCTTAGGTATCTATATAATGGTCATGTCTAGTATGTCTTAGGTTGTTAATATTCTAGCATTCACAAACCTAGAAGTCAGCCAAAAAGTCAGCCAAGCTACCCAATTTTTCCTCATTTTCGGCTGCATGAATCTGTCACATAATCCCTTTGCACTTTCGGATATACAACCAGCCATTTACTTTCTTTCTTCCAGCCATTTTCTTTGACTTTAAGGAACATCATTTTATTGGTTTATTTTTCTTCTTCTTCTTCTTCAACTCACGTAATTCACAACTTCTTCAACCAAGCTTTAATTATTTTCTGCTTCATTTCTATTCAAGCCGACAACTTCTCCTCTTTTTCTTCAAGGTTCACGTGGTATTCATTTCCTATCAACTCACTCTTTCTTAACTTATTCAACCCTAGTACATAACTTATAGGTTTTTATTTCCTTTTCATATTTTCCTTGACTGGTTCGGTTCTTAATTTTCCAGCTTGTTTTCGGTTCATGCCTATTTTGCATTCCATCTTCACGTAAATCACCATTAGCATCATCCTATTTTCATTCTAAATTCTCCTTATTGAACTAGGGTTTTCATTCTACATGTATTTACTTCAAACAAGGCTGTGACTAACATATTCTTGATCATTACATGCAAAATCAAAGGATAAAAATCTTAAAAACTGAGTTGGACATTACCTGTATAAAAGAGCAAATCTGTCCACGTGAATTGCCTCCTGTTTTGAGGGTTTTTGTGCTAGCTTCTTTGAGGTTTTGTAAGCTTAATATCCAAGGTCTGTTTTCCTTCCAAAAGCTTGGTTTATTCACTAAAGGTTATGCATGGTTTTGCTATGGATAGTAGGCTACACAGTTGAAATAAAACAGAGCAATTTTCGGTGATGAGAATGGCTGGAGATGAAGGTCACGATGGAAAGAGGATTTTATAGCACAAAATATATATTTGTTGGACTTTTTTCCAACTTCATTAAAACCCTTCTTTAATGTTTATATCTTTTCTTTTGTTTAATGCTTCTTCTTCTCCAACCGGCTACACTCTCTTTTCTTTCATGCAGCCCACGTTTTCTGACTTTCCCATCTTTTCCTTGCTTTAGTTCTTTTCTTATCTTGTTATTGCTTACTCTTTGGTGCAGCAAAAATCAACACAAGTCAATGTTATGGTTTGGTCTTCGGTAAAGCAAGGAAATGAACCAAAGTCATTGTTATAGCTTCTGCCAACCTAGGACAAAAACGTGAGGAAGACTTTCTTGTGTCTTCCTTTATTGGTTACTTCATATTTTATTCTCTTGTTTTCCTATTATTCACTTGTCCAAACCGAAGTCATGCTTCCTTTTCTATTATATCTTAGGTTGTCAAAAGTCTAGTGTTCCCATGTATAAAGTCAAGATAATTAACCTTTACTTCTATTAGCCATTTAGATCAACCGAAACTTCCTTTTATTTCTTCTTATTCTTTCATTTCTTCATGCCGCCAACACTCTTCCATTTTGTCCAAATTAAAATTTGCAATATCCATTTAATTATTTATTCCATCCTTTATGTAATAATTTCCATACTTATATTTATTTTATCTAGAATTAAAAATTCTCTATGTAAAAGACACTATTCTTATACATTTAATTCCTCAAAATATTATCAATAATTTATTTATTGATAATTTGTTCATATACATGTACAACTATAGTATAAGAAAATGAGATCTCACAGGGTCGTACAGCGAACATGCACCACGAAGGACCAACATACCCACAAAGGATGGAAACATGCACAATGTGGGCGAGAACATGCACGACTTTCTTTTGTCTTCCTTTATTGTTTATTTTATCCTTTCTTTTTCTCTTGTTTTTCTATTAACCATTTGATCAACCGAAACTTCATTTCCTTTCTTCTACTCTTTCATTTCTTCATGCCGTCCCCACCTTGACTTTCCAAGTTAATGTTTTACAAGTTTATTTATCTTCTTTTTATTCCATCCTTTATGTAATATTTTTCCATACTTATATATATATATTTTTTTTCTAGAATTAAAATTTTCTATGTGAGAAACACTATTCTTTTATATTTAATTCTTCCAATTATTCTCAATAATTTCTTTATTGGTAATTTGTTCATATAAATGTACATCTACAGTATAAAATAATGAGTTCTCACATTCTCCTCACCTTATAAGAATTTGGTCCTCCAAATTGAGGCAGGTCCATCAAACAAGTGCAGGTACTTTTCTCTCATGAGGCTCTCTAACTCCCACGTAGCTTCTTCTATTGTGTGGTGCTGCCAAAGAATCTTAACCAATGAAATAGTTTTAGATCGAAGTACCCTTTCCTTTCTGTCAAGGATCCGGATTGGCTGCTCAACATAGCTCATATCTCCCTGAATATCCAATGGTGTGTACTCGATAACATGGGAGGGATTCGGATGATATTTCCTCAACATAGAGACATGGAAGACGTTATGTATACCAGAAAGCTGTGGTGGTAAAGCTAACCGGTAAGCAACATCCCCAACTCTCTCCAATATCTCAAATGGGCCAATAAAACGAGGACTCAATTTTCCTTTCTTTCCAAAGCACATGATACCCTTACTCGGAGATACTTTCACAAATATAGAGTCCCAACCTGAAACTCAAGTGGTCGTCTACGTACATCAGCATAACTTTTCTGTCTATTTTGAGCAACCTTGAGTCTATCACAAATAATCCGAACACCCTTAGCTGCCTCTTCAACAAGATCAGGTGCTAAAATCTTACGATCACCCACTTCTTCCCAAGCCACTGGGGATCTACATCTCCTACCATATAGAGCCTCGTATGGTGCCATTCCGATGCTGGCATGATAACTATTATTATAGGCAAACTCTGCGAGTGGCAAATGGTCATCCCATGAACCCTTAAAGTTAGTGCACACGCCCTCAACATGTCCTCTAAGGTCTGAATAGTCCGCTCGGACTGACCGTTTGTCTGAGGATGGTAGGCGGTGCTTAAATGTAATTGAGATCCCATGGCTTCCTAAAAATGAGTCCAAAATCGATAAGTGAACCTGGAATCTCTATCAGAAGTGATGCTCACGGGAGCCCCATGTAATCGAGCAACCTCGCTAACATACAAGTCTACCAATGTACTCAGTGAATCTGTGCTCTTAATGGCAAGAAAATGGGCACTCTTAGTCAACCTATCCACAATAACCCAAATTGCATCATGACCTCTCCGGGTTCTCGGTAAGCCCATAATAAAATCCATCGTAATGTGCTCCCATTTCCATATAGGCACCGGTAAAGGCTTAAGTAGTCCTACTGGCTTCTGGTGCTCAACTTTATTTTGCCGGTAGATCAAACATTTGGCCACAAACTCTGCTACGTCTCGTTTCATACCAATCCACCAATACACCTTACGCAAGTCATGATACATCTTAGTGCTGCCTGGGTGCATAGTGTAACGAGAACAATGGGATTCTTTCAAAATCCTTTGTCTTAGGGTATCATCGTTTGGAACACATATACGGCCCTTAAATCTCAATAAACCATCATCACTGACCGTAAAATCTGACTGCAAGTCTTGCTCTGCTTGGCTAACCATGTCTAATAGCCTCTGATCATTTCTTTGCCCTGACCGGATCTGATCTAAGATACTTGGCTCGATTTGAAGGCTAGCCATAAACCCGACATCCACTGTTTCAACACTAACATTGAGCTCGGCGAACTGCTCCAGCAATTCCCATTCTCTAACCATCATAACAGAAACCATACTCTTTCTGCTTAGAGCATCTGAAACTACGTTCGCCTTGCCCGAATGGTACAGAATCTCGTAGTCATAATCCTTAAGAAGTTCTATCCAACGTCTCTGCCTCATATTAAGTACCTTCTGATCAAACATATACTTCAAACTCTTATGGTCAGTGAAAATCTGGAACTTCTCACCATACAGATAATGCCACCATATCTTTACAGCAAAAACGACTGCGGCCAACTCTAAATCATGCGTAGGGTAGTTGCGCTCATGGTCTTTAAGCTGGCATGAACCATACGCGACTATTCTACCATGTTGCATTAGCACACAACCTAAACCCTGACTGGAAGCATCACTGTATACAACGAAGCCTCCAGATCCACTTGGAATGGTCAGAATTGGTGCTGTAGTTAATCTTTGCTTAAGCTCTTGAAAACACTGCTCACACTGACTTGACCATTCAAATGGAACTCCTTTGCGTGTAAGCTTAGTCAATGGAGCTACAATCCGAGAAAAACTCTCCACAAACCTCCGGTAGTACCTTGCCAATCCCAGAAAACTACGAATCTCAGTCACTGTCTTCGGTTTCTCCCACTGAAGTACTGCCTCAACCTTGGATGGATCAACTGACACCCTGTCCTTGGATACTACATGACCAAGGAAAGCTATCCAATCCAACCAAAATTCACACTTACTAAGCTTCCCATAAAGCTGCTTATCTCTGAGAGTCTGGAGCACAATCCTCAGATGCTGCTCGTGCTCCTCCCGAGACTTAGAATATATTAGAATATCATCTATAGAGACAATCACAAATTTATCCAGATACTCTTGAAACACATCATTCATCAAATTCATAAATGCGGCAGGGGCATTAGTCAAACCGAAAGGCATCACCAAAAACTCAAAATGGCCATATCAGGTTCTAAAGGCCGTCTTCGGTACATCTTCCTTCCTAATTCTCAACTGATGATAGCCTGATCTCAGATCAATCTTAGAAAACATTGAAGCCCCTTTCAATTGATCAAACAAATCATCTATTCTTGGCAGGGGATACTTATTCTTAATTGTAGCTTTATTTAGTAACCTATAGTCGATGCATAACCGGAGACTACCATCTTTCTTTCTCACAAACAGTACCGGAGCACCCCACGGAGACACACTTGGTTTAATAAAACCCTTATCCAGCAACTCTTGTAACTGTTTCTTTAATTCTTTTAATTCAACTAGTGCCATCCAGTAGGGAGGTTTAGAGATAGGCTGGGTATCCGGCACTAAATCAATAGTGAACTCTAGCTCTTTTTCTAGTGGTAATCCTGGTAACTCATCCGAAAACACATCGAAAAACTCACATACCACTGGTATATCTGATATACGTGGAGATTCCCGACTCGTATCGGAGATAAAGGCAATATAACCTTCACACAAATAAATTTATTTCAAATTTCAAACATATAAACAATATATAACTTCATCGAATATAACATCATATACTTTATTTCTTAATAGCAAAACATACATCAAATTTGTCAAGTAAAGAGAAGGTTATGATCTTAGTGTAGCAATCTAGATTTGCACGATTGATTTCTAACCAATCCATGCCTAAGATTACATCGAAACTATGCATGTTTAACAAAACTAGATCTGCTAACATTTCTCTATCTCCAACCTTAATTTCACAATTCCTACACACCATATCTGTCATTTGAGAGTCATTCATAAGCGTGCAAATATGCAATAGATGACTTAGAGGTTCAGGTTCTAAATGGAGATTGTGTGCAAACCGTAGTGATATAAATGAGTGCATGGACCCTGGGTCAAATAAAACATGCGCCTCATGATTACAGATAAGAAGATTACCTCTAATAGTCGCGGAAGAGTTATCGGCAGTCTCCCTGTCTCAAGCAAATACACGCCCCTGAGTAACAGGCTTCTTACCCTTCTCAGCTACTGTAACCCGTTTCTGTGGGGCCTGTCTCTGTGGAGCCCGTGTCTCTGGCTACTGTCGTAGTGGCTCCTGAGGCCGTGGGGTCTTATCTTGCATTTGTGGGCAATCCCTGATCAAATAACCCTTTTCCCCACACTTAAAACAATTCCCAGTGACCCAGTGGCATGGCCCACGATGTGTCTTACCACAATCTCTGCACTGTTTAAAAACCCTCTGGGAGCCTCTGATGATCTCTACCATATCAGTAGAAGTCTTGGGCTTGCCAACCCTTGCTCGAGACTCATCTGTTCTCGATCTCTTAAACGAACCCCACTTTTGCTCTGTTCGGGAACTATCTGTCCTCTTATCTTTACCCTTACTCTTACTTCTAGACTCATACTGTGCCTGCGTAACATCTAGACCCCTTTCAATATCCCGAGCCCGTCCAAGAGCATCCTCAAACTTAGTAATACGAAACCCTAATAACATGTCTCGGATGGCTGGTCTCAGTCCAGACAAAAACCTCTCGGTACGACGCTCCTGATCTCTAACTGTCTCGGGGTCATATCTCATCAACATCGTAAATTGGTTCTCATACTCATCAACCGATATACTGCCTTGTACTAAATTCAGAAAATCTGTTTGCATTTTCTTCTGTGCAGTACGGGGAACATACTGGGTCCTAAAGACTGACAAAAAAATATCCCAACTAATCACTGTATGTTGAGTAGTTAACTGTCTCTTAGTGGCTCTCCACTAATGTCCTGCCTGGCCTTTCAACATATAAGAACCCATACTAACTTTCTCAGCATCTGTGCACCCAAAATAGTCAAAAGCTATCTCTAACTCTAATAACCACTCCTTAGCTTTTACTGGATCCTTAATCCCCTTAAATTTCAAAGGATTCATCTTAAGAAAGTCCCGTAATCTGCCTGTATCTCTGTCATCTCTAGGCGGTGGGACTGAAGGTTGAGGAACGAAGGGTGCCGGAGGAACCTGTAGAGGAGGAGGTGGTGAAGTAGGTGTGGGTACTGTGGCACCTATAGCTGAGGTTTTTGCTCCAAGATGTTGAGCAAACATAGCAGCAATGCTGTCAAACCCCTCTTTCATACTGTGTTCGAGCCTGTTTATTCTAGCATTTGGGCTTTCTGGTTGGGGAGTAGGTGGTAGAGGTGGCTGAGCCTGCCTCCGGGAGCGACCTCGTCTCCCACTCATAGTGTGTGATCAGATACCTGCGCATAAACCTTGTGTTTTAATCAAAACTTTAATAGATATACTCAATTTTATAACCAAACAAGCACAGATACTTGGGATGTAATATTATCCTAACTATCGACACTGACAGTACTAGACAACCCTTGCTCTGATACCAAGAAAGACTGTCACACCTCGGAAACGTGGAAGTTTTGGGCTAAATTTTTTTTATATATATTTTTTTAATCTTAATTTCTTACTTGGGTTGCATTCCTACCAGTACCTCTTTACACTTTTCCAACCACAGAAACATCATAATATTTTCATAAAATATTGCATTCACTTTATATTGACTTGTTTCTCAAAGTAACATTTACATTCATACGGTATCGATTACATCCCAAAAGTATTGTTTATATACGAATATCTGTGCTATATAGGATGTTTGGTATCAAAATATAAGTATACCTTACGTGAATACAAAAAGTAGCCGGAGGAGAGACGTATCCCTCAGCCCACGTCATATGCGCAACAGGTAAAGAGATGATCACCGCAAATAATCTGGTAAGGTAGAGGGGGGTGAGCTTTTTGGAAAGCCCCGTAAGAAATGCATTTAAAATAGTCATAGCATCGATATATGCAAAAAACAAATGCCATAATAATGCGTTTCATACTTTAAACATTTGTATGAATTCTTAATACATATATAAAAAATTCATACTTGTTTAAACATGCATCATACTTTAGAAATTTAATATCAAAATTAATAAAACTTATCATACAGTTCTTGGAGACTAGGCAGAATCATATAGCCAGTATGCGGGTCATGACACTTACTTCATCCTCTAAAGAGGGAACAGAATACCTATGGCCATGGTATGGGCTATAGACCTGATCAGGGTCATACAGCGAACATGCACCACGAAGGACCAACATACCCACAAAGGATGGAAACATGCACAATATGGGCGAGAACATGCACGGCGTGGGCTAAACATATGCCACAAGGGATAGAAACATGCACAATGTGGCAAGCATGACAGGCAATAACATAAACTATAAGAAGGCAATAACCTTTTTCAGAAAACATATTTATTTACTGACATACTTAAAACATTATGGAAAAATATGCATAGAAGTCATAAGGTTCGTTTAGTTAATTATCAAAAGACTATGGAAATAAGTTTCGAAACAAAATTCATGCTTCAAACATTTCTTTATAAATTGAGATGAAAGTAAGGGACACCATCACCACTGTAAATTACATCCCTTACCTCAGTACACTGTAGATCAATGCCTTATGTTGCACCCATAAGCTTCCTATCTCTCCGAATTATAAACTGCCAAGCCACAATTTAATATAATAAATTTTCGGTATAAAATTCTCTCTTTGTCTAATTCTTAGTTAAATTCTCATTACTTAGAATATTAGAATTTCTTAAAATTTCTCATTGTAGCTGAATGGCCTTGCATGACTTAAGTGACTTATTCCTCCATAATATATATATACATTCAACTATGATGCCACTTAATTTTAATTTTTTTACAATCTAATTAGGTTAACTTAATTATTTCTTTCTTTTATTTTCCTGCCATTTGTTGACCCCAAACCATGAACTTTCTTTCCCTTTAATTCAGTTCACTTTGGCTGCATGTAGGTTAGGAAATTTTATTCCTTTATGATGCATATATAATTTAACTTTATAGGTACTTCATCATGCCATTTAGTCAACCTAAACTTAACCCTCTCTTTCATTTTTATTTTCTTTCTTTCCTGTTGTTTACTGACCAAATGTGAGCCTTCTTCCTTTTCTGTTTTCAATTTACGTTGGCTCCCATTTGGTCCCTACATCATGGTCATATCTAGTATGTCTTAGGTTGCCAAAAAGTCTAGTATTCACACACACAAAGTTAGCCAAGGCTAGCTTTTTCTTCTCTCTTTTATTTTTCATCTCTTTCGGCTGTACCATTATCCATATTCTTCATCTCTATTTTCGGTTGTACAAGCCTAATTTTATGTTCTTTCTTCCAGCCCTTTTTGTTGACTAAAATCACTTTTTTTCTTTTCTTTTATTCTCCCCCTTAGCTCACGTAACCTCATTCAAAGTTAACCTTCATCACAACTTCTTCAACCAAAATTTATTTATTTTCTGCTTTATTGCTGTCCAAACCGACAGCTTCTTCCTTTTTCTTCATGGTTCACGTGGCCCTCATTTCATACCGACTTATCCTTTCTTAACCTATTCAACCCTAGTATGTAACTTATAGTTTTATTTCCTTTTTATATTTTTCTTGACTGTTTCGGTTCATGTCTCACGGGTTTTCCATCTCCACGTAAATCATCATCAACATCATTTTATTTTTATTTTAAACCCTCCCAACTGAACTAGAATCTTCACCCTATATATGTTTACTTCAAACAAGGCTATAACCAATACATTCTTGCTCACTAAAGCTACAATTTAAAGAACAATCATCTTAAAAACTGATGCTGGAAATTTACCTATATAAAGAAGCAATCTGTGTACGTGAATCTCGTCCTATTTTGAAGGTTTTTGTGCTAGCTTCTTTAAGGTTTTGGAAGCTTAATATCCAAAGTTTATTTTCCTTCAAAGGCTTGGTTTATTTACTAAAGGTTAGGAGTGATTCTACTATGCATAGAAGGCTACACGGTTGTAAGAAAACAGAGCAAGCTTTCAGTGATGATAATGGCTGGAGATGAGTTCACGATGGGAAGCAAATAAAACACTAAAAGATATATTGGTTGGACTTTTGTCAACTTCATTAAAAGCTATCTTTATTTCCTATTTCTTTCCTTTTGTTTTTCCTTTCTTGTCTTTTTTTATTGGTCTTCGGTGGAGCAAAGAAGATTAACAAAATCAATACTTTTGTCAACCAAATAAAAACGTGGGGAAGACTTTCTTTTGTCTTCCTTTATTGTTTATTTTATCCTTTCTTTTTCTCTTGTTTTTCTATTAGCCATATGATTAATCGAAACTTCATTTCCTTTCTTCTACTCTTTCATTTCTTCATGCCATCCCTACCTTGACTTTCCAAGTTAATGTTTTACAAGTTTATTTATCTTCTTTTTATTCCATCCTTTATGTAATATTTTTCCATACTTATATATATATATATATTTTTCTAGAATTAAAATTTTCTATGTGAGAAACACTATTCTTTTATATTTAATTCTTCCAATTATTCTCAATAATTTCTTTATTGATAATTTGTTCATATAAATGTACATCTACAATATAAAATAATGAGTTCTCACACTAACTCTAGCAGCCGATAACTCTGGAAGGTAAACCTTTTAATCCAAATCAATAACCTGTGGAGTGGAAATAAGGGGATGAGCGACAACATGCTCAGTAAAGGAGTTGTATGCTACTTTATAAAACCAAAATTATATACCACAAAATGTTTATTTTCCCTAACCGCATACCCAGTAGGAAAATAGTGGATATAGTGAACAGTCTTTAATATTCAAATCACTGGCTAAATAGTTTACGATATAGTATAGTAAACAGTAAATAGGATTCAGTAAATCCTTTCAGTAAACTAAAATCAGTAAGTTGAGGCTAGGCATCACCCTACAATTAAATCATGCTATCATCGTTCCCGAAGGAACCCAGTAATTGTCCCCACTGGGACACAGCTAAATCTATTGCCATAATCTATAGGTGGTCCTCGGGTACACTTGCCAGGTGACCTCGAGACCTGTGATGACTTGGCGGGTCAATCAGTCATGTGAATAGTAACGCATGAAACTCGGGGCCTAAAGTCTCAAAAATCAATTTATATCTCATAAAGAACCTTTAAGGAATACTTCACATATTTCATCATTTCTTTAAAATGATTGTTTTCCAAAAAGGTATTATGTTTTCTGTTTACCAAACACAGTAAAAACAGCCAGTTATTTCACCATTTTTCGTGTGAGAAAAACACAGGTTAAACCGGCTCGCCCATGGTCAGCTCACCCATTACGGTGAACTAATGTTCGCCCACTAACATTCGCATTTGAGCTTGACTAGTGCTCGCCTACTATATTGGATTACATGACAGAGCTGACTAGGGAATCACCCATAAAAATATTCACCCGAAGGCTGAAATATAACTCAATAGTTTGGGGTCGCCCATAAGATTATTAGGGATCGCCCATAAATACTTTCAAAACCAAGGGTCACCCACTTTTGGCTCACCCAAAATATCACAAAGGGTCGCTTATCTTTGGCTCACCCGGATTTTATTAAAACAGGGTTCGCCTTTCTTTGGCTCACCCAGAAAACAACATAGGGGTCAGCTTTATAGCTCGCCCAAATCATGGTCTGTGAAAACAATTTATCAAACCAATGCATGTTTCAAACCAAATCATTTTCTCAATATTTCCATAAATTTAACTCCACAGAACATGCATTCACTTCACACACATCTCCCTTACCTGTCTTACAAAACCGAGCTCCCCGGTTGCGCCTATCAAAATCCGTAATTCCCGACTGCAATATAAATTTATCAAAAATTATCAATATTTTTCCTCTTACTTTTAAGCCTCTAATTTTCATAAAATGCAGCCATTAATATAATAATATAAGCACAACCAGTATAAATTATACTGGTGCTAAAACTGAACTTTTCCATTTTAGCTTCTTTTTCGGTTCCGATTTCACCGGTCTTCTTCTTTAAATTTCTATAGCCATTTTCTAACTTTAAACCATAAAATACAACATGATGTCATATTCTAATAACCATGGTCGAAACTTCCCACTTATCACCTTTCATGGTTTTTTTCAATTCTTTCCATGATTTATTGGTTCACCTTTGTTAACCCATCTCAAGCTTCTATTTCCTACCATTCTCATGCAAGAAAAATGTATGAATTCTCATATTACATGACTGACCAAAACCCATGAAGATGTCATATTTTGGCTCAAATAAAATAACTCAACACTAATAGCAATTATAAGATGTACACCTTTAGATCTATACATTTATAACTTTGAATTAACATAAAACAAGAGAGTTTGATATCCCTTTTCTCTGACCGAACTCTCCTTAGTGTGTGTGTGTGTGTGTGTGTATATATATATATATATATTCTTATTTATTCATTTCAATCTCATGTCTCAATATGTTATCCATGCATGAAAATTAAAACCTCATCAATTCAACCAACACATCACCAACACCCTTACTTTAGCTTGACCAAATCAATACTACTCCCAAAACAGAATACATTCTGTTTCATGTCTACTCTCTCTTTCCTTAGTTCTTAGGTGTTCCTTAGGAAAAAGAAAGGTTTACGAAGAAAGTTTGAAAGATTAGTTAGCAAGAGAATAAAATTTTGCTAATAAATCATGGGAGGAATGAGAGCAAGACAGAGCAAAATGAGCAGCTGAGTATAATCGGTGAAGACGAAGAGGTTCGGCTGAAGTTGTTTCACTTTAGTTCATATATTTATCCCATTATCAATTCCACTTATCTTCCTATCACTTTCCTCATCAAGTTCCTTGTCTGATGTCTCATTAAATGGTGAAGAAAATCGTAGCCAAAAGGAAAAGGGCGAGGAGTAATTTTTCCACGCCCATTAAATGATGAAGAAATCTGCAGCCAAAAGAACGGTATGCAAAAATTCTTCTGCCCATTCCTTGCCTTTATTTTCCTCTTTCTTGCCTTTATTTTCCTCTTTGTCTTATTCTTCAACTAACAGCACTTTATCTCATGTTGACTTTAACTTCTGTATACACAAAGAAGCAAAACGGCATGCATCACAACGGCAGTAGAAATTTAAGTTGCATGCAATAGAAATTTCTGTTAGCTGCACGATTTTACTTATTTTCTACCTCTTTTAATATATCCTAAGCAATCCAAATTTAGTTAGATGTACAATTAATCCATTTATTCATGCTTTCCTTGTCTTTTTCTACATTAAAACTTGTAGAAAAACTGCAGCAAAAAGGAGTGGCGTGGAGTTCATTTTGCTGCACATTGTTGACTGATTTTCCCCTCTTGTTATCTACTTCAACCAATAAAATTTAGCTAAAATTTTAAATCTTAAAATTCTCTTCCTTTTAGTGTCTTTTACCTTGCTTTTTATAGCATAAAAATTTATTCTCCAATTTCCTTTGGATTATTCCTGGCCATGTATCACAATTGAGAAAGAGAAGTGGTGTGCAGTACAATTTTCTGCACATTATTGGACTTGTTTTCCTTTTCCTTTTGTGTTTTCCAGCTAATGATAATTTAACATATGTCCAACACATAAAATTTCCTCTCTTATAATTCACATAATTACCTATTATACTATGGAAATATCACTTCCATGTATAAATTTCAGATTTATTTTCTTTATTTCTTTCTATACCTTTACTTCATCATGAAATATTTATTCCACCTCTTATACAGCATATTATAAATTATAAATCCAATTATTCCAATTTCTATGTGAAAATTCAAATTAAATATTTATTTAATTTCACTAATTAATTTATTTTCACTATCAAGGATTACGAAATATGGTGTATAGTATTATAAAATCGGGTCTCACATAATAGGAAATGCTTTTAGAGTCAAAATACCCCTTACACAGTATAATAACTTTTTAAAAAAAATCATACACATTTGTGCTACCTTTAATGACATAGCATATTAGAAATATATCATAATTAGTTTTTCTGTGTTTTCTTTACAAGAAATCAACAATAAGAAACAAATTCATGTGTGTGTGTGTGTGTGTATGTATATATATATATCATATCAAAAATCAAGCATATAGGCTATGATACCAATACTACAATTAATATATACAACATCATCACAATCAAAATATCAATAATTGGATATAAAATAATTACAACGAAATTGGCGAAATATTAACACTTACAATTATAGGTGAAATCGCCTGCTTGATTCACAGTCAAATACAAAATCACAGTGAAAATTGCACAATCTTTTTCACAATTTAAATTCTTTCGAGTTAATTGCAAAGTGCCTTTAAAAGTTTTTGTCATGACTCGAAGCTTGTGATGTACACTTAACACTTACACTTATTACACTTAGCAAATTTACGAATTAGAGTTTTTTTCTTTTCACTTTAATGTTTGTATTTGGTGTCACTGTAGTCACCAAATGATTTTCATTTTTCCTTTTTAGTTTTAATCCAACTTATTCTTTATTCCAATGGCGAATTATAAAACACTTTTAAATATGCAATGATCATTTTTATTCCATATAACTCTGTCTAAAAACAAATCGAAAATATCCCCCTTTATAATGAGAAACTATCCCCAGATAATCACCTGCAATAGATAAGCATTTACCATATCCCAATCACAAGTCATTTTCATATTATTTCACATCCAATAACATCCATTCACATCTCTTAACTAATCAGTTCAAAATCGCACAGATCATCATATCACTCATAAAACGATCTAAAATAATCTTAAGTTACATCTAAAGACACATCCATAAATTTTACTGTGTAATATATATATATATATATAAAGTGCACATGTAAACAAAGTGATACACTTTTGCATACATCGGAATAACAAAAGCAGGGCTCGAAGGACACTGGTATGTACCTAGGCTAGGTAAAGTCCTTAATGGCCCATACAACAACTTTGCACAGTAACCTAACTTAGATAGTCTGCAAGTGGTGGAAATAAGGGGTGAGCAATCCACACTCAATAAGTAGATTAAGTATATGCATACTAAACTCATGTCGATCTACATGCAAGTGTTTGAATAAGCAATACTGAAGTGATGTGTATGCATGGTATTATGTCATGATATCAAGTATCCTAATATGGACTTTGATCAAAACACTTTCAGTATGCACTTGATTTAAAATACTTGTACTATGTACTTCAATTAAAAAGTTATATTGTGCACTTAGTTCAAGCAGGATTACCACATATATAGTTCTAAACACAATCACTATGCATTGAGTTCGAAACATGATCACTATGTGTAAGAGCCCCGCCCAATTGTCTCAATGGTAACACGAGTGTAAGACCTAGGTACTTGAGGGTCCTGGGGTCAAGCCTCGTGGAAAACGCGCTCAAGGGGATTAAACCTGAGTTCTTCAGGGCCCTTGGGACAAAGCCGTGATGGGTGACCAAAAGCGGACAGTACGTTGTGAGGTGTGGGCGAACTATGGGGTCGCCGACTCTCTTGTAGGGGTAAACCTGGGGCAATGAGGAAGCCCAGGGGATGCTCGCCGATGGCCGATTCAAATAGGCGGGGCTCTTACACTATGCACTTGGTTCAAAATAGATTCTTATGCACTTCGTTTTAAAATGAATGAACTCTTGATCGATATAATTAGGCGAAATTCCTTATAGTACGAAAAACAAATACAAACGTCAAACATGTAACTAATCCTTTAGGTGCAAGCCTTAATTTTTAGGAAACGATGTCAAAATCGATAAATTATCACTTTTAGGCAAAAGCCTCAAATCATTGAAAACGATTTCAAATCGATCAGTTATCACTTTAAGCGTTAGCTTCAATTCACTAGAAACGATTTTAAAACTGATCAGGCAATTATCCCAATTAACTGATATACATATAATATCCCCCTTAGTTAATGATGGATAAAATGTCACAAAGACGTAACCTTGCACACGTAGTTCCATCAGGACTCTAAAGATGGCTCCCACAATCTTGGAAGTACCTGTGTAGCACGTAGTTCCTTTAAGGTCTCTAGAGGTTGCTCTCACGATCCAAGATATATTCATGTAGTGTGTAGTTCCCTTAGGATTCTAGAGATGGCTCTCACAATCCCAGAAGTATCTGTGTAGCATGTAGGTCCTTTGGGATCTTTAGAGGTGGCTCCCATGGTATGGTATTTATGGCCATAGAATGCTCCAGTCATGCTGATCAGTCAAGAACCAGAACTTGTTTGTTGGTTTTCCAGACTAGTATGATTTGCCTAGAGCATTAGGCTCCATAGGCACATTACACTGATAGTCTATAGCACGAAGCTCGATAAACAGGTAATAGGCTCAATGTGACTGAAGGTCAATGGGTTTGCCTACACTTAGAAGCGGAGTTGCAAACTGAGTGCAAATCAAAAGCTTATAGTTCACAAAACGGAGCACTTATCAAAACATAACAAAATGGGACGTGTTGTCAAGATTCAAAGGTACCCGTGTAGTACATGTTCCCTTAGGACTCTAGAGGTGGATCCCATAGTCTCGAAGGTATCTGTGTAGCACGTAGCTCTTTTGGGATCTCTAGAAGTGGCTCCCACAATCTAGAATATAATGAACTTGTCTGTTTTGACCGGTAGGCGCTCAGTTTTTCAAAACATATATTAGAAACAGTTTTTCGTTTTCAAATCACATGGATGCCAATTATTACAAAATTGATTAAGCACTATGATTTTTAAGTCAAAACATAGTATCTGATATTATAAAACTCGTGCGTAAAGCAACATGAACTGAACATGCTATGCATGAATTCACTTAAGCATCCATAGAATAGCACGATACATTTTATCGGGCTACCTATTGAAATTAATGTAAGACATGCACACGTACACTTAACTTTCGCATATAAAGTAAGACTTATAATTTCACTTATTCTTATTCAAATAGAAATTTCGACAACATAACAGCTTATCTTTTAGCCTAGCCTAACTTGTAGAAAAACACAGTAACACAAGTTCTATTCCACAATTTTCATCTCAATCCCAATTCAAACATTTCAATCTCAATCATAATTCACCAGTCTCATCACTCTCCAATAGGTAGACTAATTCTTACACAATATATTTACAAGAGATGTTCACATATTAACTAGCACATACAATACATCTCACCTAACACACAAGCTTGGTTAGCCACAACGCACAAGGTAGAAAAACAACACTTTAGTCTAGCCCAAAGCAATGTCCAAAATCACAATTCAATTATATCTTCAATCTTACCTTTACTTACCTCAATTGCCCAATTAATAGCATTGTATCACTTAATTCAAAAGCTAAATTAATTATTAAATTAAACCCAGTCATCTCCTATGAGATGATTTTAGCAAACTTTACTTAATCCACTTACCTTAATGTTTAGCAAATTTTCTTCCTTGAAGCTCCAACTCGCAACTCAAGCTTTCACTCCAATCCACATCACTACAACCATTTCATTACCATCACAATCACATATTTATATTATACTTAATTCTATGCTACAGGATAACATACCTTAAAATCACAATTAAATGAAATTCACTTCTACATCAAGAATTCATTCTTTAGTATCACTCATGTTATGTGCAGACATGTATATATGTTTATGTACATATATGAATACACTTCAACCATCCTCCTCATACCAATGATATTTATTTATAGATATATCGATAAATATATATATATGTATATATATATATATATATATATATATATATATATATTGGCCTTATACGAAAACACATTTCCTTACTTCTATTAATATATATATTAAGTTTAACCAAAGAAACAGATCTTACCCTTGGGAAACCTTTAAACTTGGGCCCTTCACCAATTCTTTGGAGTCTCCTTTAAACTCTTACATCACACTAAATTTTCTCATCACCATGTCAACCATATATATATATATATATATATATATATATATAAATTTATACATATTAACCTCGATAAACAAAACAGCCTTACCTCCAAAATCTATCAAAATTGAGCCTTATCACTTTGTTTGACCTTTATCGTTTCGGTTAGCAGTTGCCTTTCAAAACAGTTATAAACCAAGAGCTTCAAGCTTTACTCTCCTCTATTTTGAACCTTTGTTTTTGCACCCAAAATCATCCAGTACTCAACCTCAAGGCAGCCCTTACGTTGCTAACCCAAACTCCTTTGACTGATGTCTAATTGGCCTCAACACAGTGCCATTTCAACCATGTTTTCAACGCCTACCCAGCCTCACTACAACCTTTTAAACAAAGTCATAGCTGCCACATTTTCAACCTTTAAAACCTAATGCCGAACAGCCCTAAAAATTCCCTGTTCCTACGCCATTTCTGGCAGCCATAATAAGCTTCATAGACCTTGATAAATGCCCCATTTAGCTGTGTTTCAGCTACCAAAAACCCTTGCTTTCAACCACACTAACTCCTGTTTCAGTTCTGCTTTTGACACGTTTACAGCTGTTCCCCTGGTCAGCTACTGTTTCTTGCCTAAGTCACCTGCTGTTACAATCCTGAACGGTCCTACAACAAAAGCCATTTTCAGCTTCCCTCTTCTTTATCGTTGGCTTCCGCGATTCAACCACTTCACTCAAATTTTCCAATTGCAGTTCCCAACCAATCAATCGTTGTTCATGCTCGATTTTGAAACCCAACTCAACACCTCCAACCCGTAAATACTCTACACAAAGTGTAATTCACCTGTGCAACTGACCAAGGAAAGTGGCGGCAGTAGCAGTGGCAGCAATGGGCTTCTCTTTCATCCCTTCGGCAGCTTCAGCAGGGTCCCATGGTCACATCATGCTCTCTCTCCTATAGTTCCACCTCCGCCAGTGATGATCGGGGTAGTGGCAGCACGGAAACAGGGCGATAGCACCGGCAGCAAGGACGACGGGCTTGGCTTTGTCCCATCTTTTCTTCTTTTGCTTCCTTTCTCTCTTTTCTTTTCTACTACCGATGATACTCCTCCCCTCTCTCCTCAACGCCAACGACTTCCCCTTTTATATTTGTTTTCTTTTCTTTTTTTGGTCAAGTTCTCTCCTCTGGTTTGAAACCAGTAGCTTAAAACGATGTGTTGGTGGGATATATCCCACCAATCCAATTTCCTTTTCTTTCTTTTTAATATATAATAAATACATATTATATTTGCACATTATACTTATATTTATATTTGATCTTTACGTATTATAAATATACATATTTATTATATTTTCATATTATATTTATATCAAATACATTATATTTGATAAATATATTTTGTAATATGTATTATGTTTGTCACGACCCGAAGACCGCGACATTCACTTAATACTCATACTTTTTTTAGTCTACAAATTTATGGACTAAATTTTTCTTTTTTGTTTTAAGGTTTGTATTCGGTGTCAGTGTAGTTACTACTCTAATTTCACTGATTCTCCATAAAATAATTTATCACACTTCTAAGTTACATCCCAACTCATTGGACAATGTACGTATTGTGTATTAATTAAAGTCTGTACATGTAAACAAGAGATTTACAAAAAAGTATACCTCAAAGTAACGAAATGGATTCGCAGGATAATGGCCAATGCCAAACCTATATACCGTCTCCGAAGGCCCACTTAAAAGCTCTCATAGCAGATTGTAACTTCAATAATCTGGAAAGAGATGAAATTTAGTGGGGTGAGCAAAACCATGACTCAGTAAGATACTAATATAAATACAAGAGTAGAATTATACTGTCTTAAACCGCAATGCTTAAAACCTGCAAGTTTGCAATTACAGTTCACATTTTTCATCGATAACATCTTATATCACTTTCCATATGGAGGATCATGAACACGGTGGTACGAAGTCATAATTCTCTTCGTGCATATTCTATGTTCATGTATCATATCATATCATCACATCATGTAGATGAAATATCATTATCACTAAGTCATGATACTCCTCATATATTCTTCATATTTCAACGATTCCTATCATCTGTCTATCACTTAGACTTCTGAATAATTCGTCTTAATCACCTTTCAATCTTCGCGTCTTTATACCACAATGCATCGCACAACAATGCATAATGTATCATTTGGATATCATATACCATTAATCCATACCCACAGCAATCTCATCGTGTATCATGTTTAATTGAGATATCCTATTGAGTCACTTTACATTTAACAATCATACTCCTGTATTACATCAATTCATATCACTTATCGTGTGGGAACTTATGATCACAATAGTGTAAGATCATAATTCTCTTCATATCAATCTTATGTTCATATGTCATATCATATCATGACATCATATAGATGAATTATCGTTAATGCCGAGTCATGACATCTTCATAGAATTCTCATGTATAAAGCATATTATCATGTCAAGGTTTAATATGCAATTTATGCAACTTTACTGTATAAACCGCTATCATTTCAAATCATATCATATATACTTTAGAACATGCTCAACATATGAATTTTCAATTCATTTCATATTTACCTTTAAGGTAAGATAGGAACATGTTCAATTTCAATTCACGTATTCGTTTTTAGAGCATGTCTAAAACATGTGCGATTTTAAAACATTTTTCATATACTAAAGTCATATCAGGTCTAGAGTTCATATCAAATCAATCTATACTTTAGACCGCATATCATTTCAAGTTCGACACAAAATCATATATAAATCATATAAGTGTCGAAACCATATCACATGTACTTTTAAAACATGTTTAAAACATGTACTGTTTCAAAATATATTTCATTTCAAACATGTCTCATGTACTGTATAAATCATATCAAGTCTAGAGTTCATATCAATAAAATTATACTCTAGACTTCATATCATATCAGTTAGAGACTAGGCTAGATCCCTATCACTCTATCAATAAAGACTTAAATCACTGTAGCTAGTAGTGAAAATCATGTCATCGTCCCTTGGAAACCAACTAGGGCGCTATCTATGGCCATAGACCTCATCTCTCTCAGCCTCACTGATCAGGCGTGACTGAGACCTGTCCACGACTATTGTCGGATAAGCATCTCTGCCTAATGAGCAAAGCTCTAATTAGGCAGTTTCCATTATGCTTTATTGAATTTAATTCTTTTAGGGTGCCTACAGTCTCATAAAACATTTAAATCTTTATCTTTTCATGTCAAAATCATGTAAAGCATATGGTAAAATTCTTTAAGATGCTTTATATATAAAAATGTGTATCTACCATATACTTTCCTTTTTAAAACTAATCTATACTTTATAGCATTCATATAAGTTTTAGTATAACATCTCAAGTTGTAATAAGTTATACTTAAAAGCGATGCTATAAAACATTTCAGTATGCAACTTCAGTAATATTTTAATCAAATACAGTGAAGCGATTCATTTCACTTTATCACCATCAATTATTCGATTTCAAGACTTTCTTTCTGTCCAATCAGTAAATCACTATTAAAATCATTCAATATTCATTTCATTCAGTATTCAAATTGCTCAGTACTCAAATTATTTGATAATCAAATCACTTGGTATTCAAACCATTCGGTATTCAATATCCTTTTTCGGTAATTATCGACTAAACAATCATTTGTACATTTCATTATCGATACTACGACCACATCATTAGTATGAATCCTCTTAGTATCTATAAGTATTTAAATACCAAGTTTCTATGTAGTCATCAAGATACTAAAATTATACAAATACCAATACCCTCATTTGATATCTATTCCAGAGTCGACATCGAGGATCACAGAACCATAAGATCAATAGTCACTTATCAAATCCATTTATGGTTTGACCTATTGGCACACTTTCAAAATTTTCGACTTGAGGTTCAATTTCTTTCACTATCATAAAATCATATCACAATCCCCAAATCAATTTTTTCATATGGCCTGTATAATTTAATATTGAACTTATGCAATCGTCAATCTTATTATTCAAGGCCTATTCTATGGTTATAAGCAAAACCATATATTCATATATTTTCATCATTCATTTATTTGAATCTATAAATGATCAGATTGTGTCGTAATTCAACCTCAATGTCAATAAAGTTATGTATACTCAAATCATATATTCGTTACGACTCAACATCATAGCTATCCATTGTGTAACACAACATTGATACTAAGACCCATATCACTAGTGTAGGTCCGTTTATTGTCTCACGTATAACTAGTAATACGATGTAATACGGTGAAATCGTCTCAGCATCGACCTCTTGAATTGTTCATATTATCACATTTGGAACCATTTAAAATCAAGAGATCGAATTCGACAAATTCTCAAATCATTACTCCATTTATAGTTCCACAATTCAATCGCTCGACTATCAAAATTCCAACTGCAGTCTCCTCTTCCAAGCTATATCGTATAATTATCATTACTTTCATCACTATTCCAATGAACTGATATTCCATCTCATTTTCAACTCAATAATTAACTTGTAATGTTGATATAACTCGAATTGTCGATTCTATAAGACTCACAATATAATTCCTCATGTTATCGTGTTCATCCATTTACCTTCTCAACCATTTCAAAAATCAATTTTCCTATGACACGATAAGGTCCTTTCAAATTTATCTTCGATAATTCTTTCGAAATTCCATTTATATGAGAAACTTAATCTTTTTCCTTAAACATTTTCATGGAAATTTCGACAGCATAACGACTTAATTTTTACTAAACCTCTTGCAAGGAAAACACAGTTTCTACCACAGTCGTTGATTCTCACAATTCCTCTGTCTCTACTAAGACCCCCACCATCAGTTGTGGGTCCTCTTAGCATTTTTAACATCAATTCAATCAATGCATCATATCAAAAATCACAATTCCAATTTATACAATATAAAGCTACTAATGCTTTATAAAAGTATCTTACCTTTCTGACTTCTGAGTCTAGCCGAAATTCATCACTTGCC
The DNA here is from genome assembly GCA_031772115.1 of Heritiera littoralis. Classification (NCBI taxonomy): domain Eukaryota; kingdom Viridiplantae; phylum Streptophyta; class Magnoliopsida; order Malvales; family Malvaceae; genus Heritiera; species Heritiera littoralis. The sequence goes on along the minus strand of JAPDPK010000009.1, from coordinate 3,453,923 downwards.
TCATTGCCATGTTGCCAAAATCTAAACAATTCACATATATTCATTTAGAAAAATCATCCAACAATTCCATAAATTTAAATGGAACATAATAAAATCTTTCAATTCCTTACCCATATTCAACATTAAATTTCGAGTAAGGTACTTCCAAAGCTCCTCTTCTTTCCTTCTTCTTCTTCTCTTTCTTCTTCCTTTTCCTCTCTTTTTCCTTTTCCTTTTCCCTTTTTCTTCTTTTTTTTCTTTTTCTTTCTCCTTTCCTTCTTTTTCTTTCTCCTTTCTTTTCCTCTTTTTCTTTTTTTTTTCTGTCCTGAACCGATTCAGACCGGTTCAGGTCAGTTCACCTTTGTTTGGCCGGTTCAGCCACCAGCGGCCACCATTTCCGGCGGTTCAACCACTCCGAAGCTTGTTGGGGTGGCGATGAGGCTAGATCTGGCCTCCATTTTTCGATCGGCGACGGCGGCGGCGGTGGATCTGGAGGGTGTTTTTCGGCCTCTTCTCCTCTCTTTTCTCCCTTTTTTTTCCTTTCTTCCTTCACCGCCGGCTCCCATTTCACTTGGTTTGACCTCGCTGGTGTCGAAGGCAACGGTGTTGGCATTTGGATCAACCGGCATTGCCTCTTTCCTTTTTCCTTTCTTTTTCTCTTTTCTCTTTTCCTTTCCGATCTGCCCAACCCCCCATTGTTTCTACTCTTTCCGATGGCAACTCTCTTTCTTTCCTCTCTTCTCATCGCCGGCAGCCCTTACCTCCCTTTGGCTCAACCTGCCGGCCCTTCCTTTGGCCACTTCTCCTCTGTTTTGTACAAAGGAGAAAAATGAAGGGGGAGTCGGGTAAGACAGTCCCGCTTCCCTTTTTTTTTTATAATATAATTATATTTATTCATATAATTATATTAATACAATATATATTGTATTTACAATATATATATACACATGTTTATTTCTTACATTTTGGATTTCTTATCATCCAAAACAAATATACTCATTTTCATCTCTTTAATATTTGGATCTTTTAATATCCGAAAATCATTTAAAATAATTTCCTCAACTTCATCACTTCATCAGATTCGGGAATTTCAACAATTTTTCCATCTCGTAAATAAATTTATTTATTTACTTTCGCTCATTTATTTGCATAAAAATTTAATTCCCGAGTAATTTAATACCAAAAATAGAAAAATTCTCAGTTATCACAATATTATACTTGATAATTATACATATATATAACATATAGATTACTAATTTTTTATATATATGCATTCATTCTGTTTACATATATATATATATATATTTCTTTTCCCCTATATATATATATGTATACTTTTGTTTAAAATATATACATATATATTTCCTTGATTTAAATCCCTAAATTTTCAAGTTAAGAGATTCCCTAAATTTAATCATTGCTTAATTAAATAATTCTCCTAGTAGTTCATTACTTCCTATCGAATCGTCAGATTCTTAATAATTCAATTTTACTCACCGAGATAAAAAATTGCAGTTATTACATCCTCCCCACCTTAGAAAATTTGATCTTCTAAATTGATCATTGTCATTTCAAAAGTGTAAGGATGCTTTCCTTCCTCACATCTTCTATATCCATATAATTCAAGTCTGATATACTTCAAAATCAAATTTCCATATTATCACTTATCTAAAGATCCATTTACCTCAACCTCACAGTTCAATGTTTGAGAAGTTCATTAATTGAGCATATCCTTTGGTTCACACATTGCGATTACACATCTTATAATTCAGAAACTATCAATTTAAACTAAGATCAATGTCACAACAAGGTGATCTCGAGTGTCTTACCTAATACAATCTTAGCTCTCATATCAATTGTTATATTGTACAACATATCCGAATAATCTTCTTTGTTCACTCAAGGATTCACTTTTTATAGCATGTCGTGTTCAATCTTGATTTTATTAACGAAAAGTTTGTAGAGTCTTTTGTCCTTAAAATTCACATAGTTCAAACAATCAGGTTCTATTTATTGAACTTTCGAAATTGATGTAGTTCAAATAATATGTTTCCAAAGTCAAAGACTTAATGAAATCTACACACTTTCCAAATCATATACTTTCTAAATCATAAGATTTTTGAATGCCCGTACACTCTTCAAATTATAGGATCCAGTACATTACTTCAAATCTATAAGGAGGTTAGGCATTTGCTCCTCTTGAGGTATTTCGATAAAGCCCTCCTTCCTGCTATACATGGTGGACAGGTCTAAACCTTTAGTGATCAAACCCAATAGACCCAATCAAATAATACAACAAATACCCTTTAAGAACATCTAATCTCTCAAAAATCAAAATTCTATAATTCAAAATCGTAATTTCAGATCTTAATAGTTTTTAAAACTAAGGCTGGATTAAGCTTTTAACCAAACCATATACTTTTATGTAAACAGTTTCGTTGACGAAAAATCTTAAGTTTGGATGCTTTCGTAAAACAAAACTCTTGATTTAAGCTCAACACATGACTCAAGTTTCAAACCATGGCATGACCTATTTTAGGCCAACTATGCTAGGTCATTCCACTATCATTTCTATCAAACATAACTTCAGTCCTCACTCCTCACAACCCCATACATAACACCACTAAATGAATTGCGGCATTTTAAAGAAATGTCGGCTAAAGCAGTGTTGGCAAAAATAGCGGCGCTAAGCTCGTGACAGTTTTAAATTATTTAATGGCATTTCTAAACATCGAATAATTTTTTAAAACTTTTTTTTAATTTAGTTGCGTTTTACAAGAAAACACCGCTAAAATAACGGCATTTTTATAAGAAATGACGCTATTATAAAAATCACGATGTTTTCCTTTGAGTTACTTAAGAAACGTCGAGAAATCATTTTTTTTTCAAAAATGCTTGGCGTGCGATTGTATAGAATTTGAAAAGCCAGTTTTTATTGTCATATTAATTATCGAATAGAATGAAAAGCCAATATTTTCCTTTTTAATTATTTTTTATTATATTTTAATTTTATATTTGATTTTCCTAATAAAAAAATTATAGAATTTGATTTAATATTTTTTATTATACAATTTGATTTATATTATTTAATTTGATTATATTTAATTATTTTTTAATTATATTTAAAAAACACATATATTTATATAAATTACAATAAAATCTAATTATATTTTTAATTTAATTATTTTTAAATATGAATTACTTTAATGCTATGTTTTATGGTTATAGAACCAATAACTAATTAGGAGTAAAATATGTCATATAAAACATTCTTTGTCGTTATGCTATGTCAAAAATCACAAAACTCATTTCATACAAATGTAGTAGAAATTAAATGTAAATCATTTAAAGATGAAAATACATTTTAACATCAGTTAGAATTTAAGATCGTATCTCAAAATCATTAAAAACAAATTGCAACAATGTATAGCTACCAATATTTAAAAACTACTAAAGTTTGAATTTGTCCTTAATCTACCCACGTTAAAGTTTGAATTTGCAACCATGTGTCTTAAAATCATTAAACTACTAAACTTTTACCTAAAATAAAGCACCAAATGTGCACGTCAGCTTGTCCAACAAAAAGCGTCTTTGCAAAAGTTTGGGGCTGGAAATAAAAAAAAAAAAGAGAAAACTTGAAGCAACTTTGGACGGTAAATTATAAAATTAGATAATAGTAAATTGATACTAGAACAAAAGGAACATTTACATAAATTGTGAGATCCCAAATTTCTCTATTCTCCCTATACCTATTGAAGATGTTAGATTAGAATATTAAGTCAAGTTCCGGAAACTAAATCTCGTAAGTTGTTAAATCATCAAGAAAACTACCAAGTGGGCCCCACAGGGCAATTCTAACTCAGATGGCTTCTGAAGTGGCAAAATGTGAAATTTGAGGCCGAAACACTTATGGGACAAGAAGACCACTTTTTGGAATTCTTTAAGATGAGCACACCTAGATTTATGTGCAACAAATTCAAAAATAACGATTTAATCCATATCTTGGAAAAACTTTTCTGAATAACGGTCAAACTAAATTGACTTTGGACCCACAGACTATCATAGGAAAATTCTCACGTAAAGAAGTTTCAAGTAGATCCAGCCCATGAATTGAATTACATGAAAGTGTTAAAAATAACGCGAATGAACTAAAAAGCTTTCGTTTAGGGGTAGTTTAGTAATTTCACTACCCATAATTAGTCAAACCACCTTGGGAGTCAATATTTGACCATGTTTGAGCTGAATATGGGAAAAATAATAAAAATAAAATATTGATTTTGAATTTAAAAATATTAAAATAAAGCTAGATATAATTAGAAATAATAAAATTGTACAAAGGTATTATGATCATTTAACATAAGAGCTGGTCAAATTGGTTAAAGATTGATGAAAATTGACCTAAATGAATTAAATTTAATTAAAATAAAATTAAAAATTTGAAACCTAGAACTAATAACATAATCCAATAGCATAGTTGTAAATACTGAATTTTTAGAGGGGCATTTTGTACTTTTTGCATAGAGCAGATTTTTATACAATAAAATAATATAAATTAAAGGGAATTCCAGCCTTCTCCAACCTCTAGAAGGTCGGCACCCCTGCAACTTCTATTTCTCTCCATTTCTCACGTTGTTCCTCTCTTTTTCCTAGCCAAACCACCATTTGCCTCCACTAAAACAGCAAGCATTCTCTACAAAACCTATCCCTCACCTTAAGAACTCTTTAAATTCAGAACAAGACAGGCTAAACAATAGAAATCAGCACTGGTTTGGGTGGCAGTACTGTTTGATCACCATGCAAGGTATGAAGAGGTTGTGTTTCATCCAATTTTAGTTGATGATTTGGATTATTTTAAGCATGAATAACATGCTTAGAAACTTAATTTGAAACAAAATGAAGTGTAATGCTAGGAGAGGGTTTCAGCCATAGAAGCAACATGATGATATCTTGGTGCTTTTATGGCATGATGGATAGAAAATGGAAGTTTGTAGGTAGTTAACCTTAGCCATAAGCATAAACTAGTTAAAACAATAAATTGGTACCACATAGTGAAGTTGGCCATGAAGCTATGTAGGTGAAACTATGGAAATTTTGATACTTGATGGGTGTAGTATGATTATTTATGATGAGATAAATATAAAGCTAGAATTTGCAAAATTATGAGTGTGGTGTCAAGAGGAAGTATTCGGCAATGGGATGGTTTGGGAGGATGATGATGAGTTTTAAGGCATGGAAGGTGTTTGACAAAAGTCCTAAGTAAAATGGAAAATATTCATAGGTTAGGTTGAGAAAAGAATCAATGGAAATTAATAAAGACAAGGCCATAAAGAGCTTTCAGCCAAAGCTAAATGGAATAGAGTGGGTGTAATTTTTAATGAATGGATGGTGTAAAATAGAAATATAAACTTGTCATAGTCTGGATATATAGTATTTTACACTTTTTCACATTTTTCGATACACACTATACTGTTGGGTTGTCTGTGATGCCTTTAACATTAGTCATCTATAACAGTAAAATCATTTAAACAACCTTTATTTATTAATAAATAATATTCACAACTGTACAAGTTAATTTTTCATCCCTTGAATTTTAAATTTACAATAAATAGTACTGTATAGAAATATCTGAACATATAAATGTAAATACAATACCTCCAGGATCCTTTATAACTCGTATCAGAATAACCATATGTAGTCAATCCACGAGTATGTAAATCCTTCAACGTTTAAAGGTAATCTATGGATGATAAAATTAAAGGAGTGAGCAAACCATGGCTTAGTAAAGGAATTGTATGTAAATCTTGATATTTCGAAATCTATATGCAATAAAATGTTTTATTTTCCTATGGGTACACTAGTGTAACAGTCCACAATACAGTAAATAACATATTTTATGCATAATTTACGGTTGAGCTGTCTGTGATGCCTTTAACACTTGCACAGTAGTAGTAATAAATGGTAAACATTTATTAAATAATTTCGGAATATGAAAATTTTACAATATTCCTTACACTTTACATCCCCTGTTTTCATTTTATAATAAAGCAGTACTATATACATGCGTCTGAATATATAAGAGAAGTGACTGTACCTTTAAAATTCAACGCACTTTGCCCCAGCATGCTACTTGCAGCTATATTTATTCGAGTTAGATCTCAATTAATTCTTGCATTTTATCTGGAGAGTTGAAAAATAAAGGGGTGAGCGAACCACGTGCTCAGTAAAAGAGTCGTATGCTGCTTGATATAATGAAATCTATATGCTGGAAAATATTTATTTTTCCATAAATATAAATAGAATAAACCATTTAATTTTCATCACTTCAGTAACAGTTCAAAACACGTGACAGTTCAGTACTAAAGCAGTATAGTGACCAGTAGATATAAAACTGCAGAAACAGGAATCAGTCACTTTCAGTACAGTAGTTTGTAAATATCCAAAATCATTGGATAAACAGTTCAGTAATTATTTCTATATTAGAAATAATTTTTCATAATATTTTTTCCACCAAACAGTAGTTTTTAGTACGATTCAGTAGACAGTAATTAGTATGATACAATTCAGTAAACAATATTTCTCAGTACAGTATAGTTCAGTAAACAGTATTTCTCAGTAAAATCCAGTTCAGTAAACAGTATTTCTGACACATCCTGTCTTTCTTAATATCTTACGGAAGCTTAAATTTGAGGGCTAAAATTTTTTTTTCTTCGCTTCTTGTTTGTAGGTGACTGTGTAGGCTACCTTTCGATTTCATGTAACCCATGGATCAGTAAGATCACTTATTAACATATTAACTCTTTTAGTAGATAAATTACCTTATCAAGATCATCTACATCAAACTTTTTAATATATTCAAGCACATCTACAAAACATACATAATGCCAACTCAACAAGTATAATGGTCATAATATTCCAATAATAACATAACATAGCTTACATCCCAGACCCGTCACGTAAGTGTGTGTATATATATATATACAACCAAAAGATTTTCAATACAATGTGCCATCATCCACCTATGTCTATACAATCTGCTGGGAGCCAAATACCTTTAACTGTGCAGGGAAGACCACTCTCAAGAAGCTTCCCAAGCCAAAATCAACAGTAACGATATCGATCAATCTGAAAGGGAGGGGAAAGAAGAGGGGAGTGAGTCATAACTCAGTAAGTAACAACAATAAGTAACTAAATCATACCAAGCATCTCTAATTTGTGAAAACTAATTCAAATCACTTTCAAATACATCAAATCAATTATGCTGCATTAAGCTTAAGATACAGTATGGAAACTCAATGACAAATCGTAGGCAAAACATAGAGTTCCATCATTAGACTAGAAGTCTCAATATCAAATCATACATAAAGTATACAGTGTAATCAATAAAACAAGTCGTAGCACCAAGAGAGTCTGTATAGTATCAATCCAGGCTACTTAGAGGTAACACTATAATGATCTACGGTAGCTGGCCGTAGCAATCTCCCAGAAAGGGACGCTGCCTATGCATAGACCAATCCACCGCTAGTTCATTGCGCATATGACACCAGGACCTGTCCAAACGTAATATATGGGACAAGCCGATCGTTTCCGAGACTAATGCTCGAGAAACAGTGCTCTAAGTCAATCAAGAATGCCTACAAAATTCTCAAGGTACAGTGCCCTAAGGATTTAATACCTCGGGTCTAAAATAGAAATCTATTAATCTTTTAAAAATCATTCTTCCCTGACCTCATAGCAATTATCGTAGTTCATAAAGAGGAAATTCCACAAATCAAGGCTCACAAGGCATTTAACATATCAACAAGGTTACAACTCAAAATATGAGATCATATTAGGTTAGAATTTAATCTAAACCTTTAAAACATTTAAAATATTTCTTGATTATATAGTACGTACAAAAAGTATAATACTTGCGAGCCCATCACCTGTTTACAAACCAATTCTAGTAAAGCAAAGCCAACAGTCAAGGGAAGACATCTCATATGCAGCATTTATTTTGTTTCAATTGCCAAATTCCAAAAATTTATAGCATTAAACAATTTAGATGCAAGGTAGTTGCTTAGGGTTACTTACAGTGCTTTCTTAGCTTACAAATTCAATCTTCCCTCGCCTATCAAGTTCCACACGAGCTATGTGAGCTCTTAGTCAATTTCAATCCCTAGCATCACCCTCTACATACACAAGGTGGACTGGATTACTCATTACCCCCAATGGCATGCTAGGATTAAGAATTATACAATTTAATAAGAATGACATCAAGGAGTAATTCTGAATTATATCAATTCCTGCATTTTAGGATTTTCTGACCTTTTGTCATTGTGCTAGCCTTAAGTATTTTTAGAATCTAATCGTCAAGCTGTAAATTTTATATTACTCCTAACTCAGTTCCCTATTCGGATGTATAAGGCTTACTTCCTAATTCATCCTGTGCCATTTCCAATAATTTTCCAAACTTTGGTCCAAATCTGGTACATTAGGCAGGATAGTTTCCTGACCTGTGTTCATTAAAATTTATATTACTAATTACAGGGATATGAAATTTGTACAAACCCAAAACCATATCAATCATGACTCATTTACCTTTCTGAAAATGTAAAGTTTGCAATCAAACTCCATCTGAATTATTTTCTAAGAATTTTTGAAGTTGACACTAGGCTGTTTGTACCTTGTAGTGAGTATCCTGCATTCATATATACATAGCTTAAGCTGCATAATTCCAAATCCACAAATTCCAAAACTAGATGAAAGATAATTCATTTCCCCATCTAGAAATGTAAGGTTCATGATTTAATTCTTCCTAGATCAACGTCAGCAATTTTCCAAAGTTGCACCATGTTCTAGCAGTTTTCAGGCACAGTGTTACACTGACCTACTTGCACAAAATACTTCATATGTAATTTTAGGCATATCCAATTGGTGCAAACCCAGAACCATAACAATTCTAACTTAATTACCTTTCTATAAATGTAAGGCTTGCAACCTAATTCAATTCAGGCTATTTGCCACAATTTTTCAAAGTCAGGACCATGATTCACGTTTCTGGACAGAATACCCTGCACTCATTTGTACATATCTCAAGTTATAGAAACCCAATTCAAGAAATTCCAAAACCGACTTTCTTATAACTTAAAGGGCTATTAATCATAATTTTTTCAGAATTTTTCTTCATGTAGAACAATTAAACTGATCGTTTTAATTACAACCCATAACAGAACATTAATTCCAGATTTGAACATCAAGTCAGAATTCAATTAATCCTTCATCTATACAACAGCCATTTGATTCAATTTATCATAATTTCATTTTCATATTCAATAAATAAACATTGGAAGGTCAGCAAAATAATTCATTTACCCAATTTTCCAATAGCTCTTCTTTATTTCTCTGAAACAGTAGCTCTCATTCCAAACTTTGCCTTTGATTTCCTTCAAATCAGAACCTAACCCATTCTCCTCTCTTCGGTTAATGCTTTTCCTAACAGCATTGTCATATGGAAACCCATGAATTCACAATCTAAGAGAGTTTATACAGCAGGAATTCAAAAGAATTTATCTTCCTTACCTTGGTCTCTTGAAGTTCCCAAATCCCTCAAGCTGACCCTTCACTCTTGGTTTCACCTTTCCTCTTTTTTTGGATTCACCTCAAAGCCTACATGCAATCCACATTTACCCCATCAAACATAGTATTCATGAGGTATAAACTTCCAAAATTGCAAGAAAATCGTCTTTCTTACCCAGTGCTCTTGGAACGGAATGCCTCTCACTCTTGAATCCTTGGTCTTTCCCCGTAAACACACAAGCAGAAGCTAAATCAGGATCCTCTCAAGATTTCCTCTTTTTCTTTTTGATTCCTAAATTTTTCATGAATTTTCCCTCTCCATCGTGGCTGTTTAGACAGTTTTTTTTTTTTTTTTCCAAGTCTTTAAATGGCTGAACATAAAAGAAGGAAAAAGGTGAATAGTTAAACCTAGAGTGAGACTTGTGTTACTAGCCCTTTAACTCTTGTAATATCAGCTTCTAATAACCCAATTTAATATTAATGGATTAGTAGATAAATAATTATTGTTTCAAGCAAATAATAATGTCTCCTAAACTAGCCTTTTTCTTTGAGACATAAATTGGACTATGTTTATGTGTCCCCCACTATTTATTGTCTTTATAAATTTAATTTCCATATCTTTTATATATATATATATTTAATTCTCTTATAGTATATCTTAATTAATTAATTAATTTCCTACTTTATATCTTAATACCTAAATACATACATATATATCCACAAATTCTTGACCAAGATGACCAGGATATTCTCAGCTTCAACAATCTGTTCATAATTCCAAAATAACCTCAAGTTAGTTAGAATTCACTTTAGTACACTTACGATTGATATCGCAAATAAGGGTTATTGCAATTTCTCAGTAAAATCCAGTTCAGGAAACAGTATTTCAGTAGGTTGAGACTAGGCATCACCCTAAATCATATTATGCTATCATCATCCCCTAAGGGACATAGTAATCATCCTCGAAGAGACACAGTAACAGTATACAGTAAGATCTATGGCCATAATCTATAGAGGGTCCTCGGGTACACTTGCCAGGTGACTTCGAGACCGCTGATGACTTGGCGAGTCAATCAGCCACGTGACAGTAACAGTAATCAGTAAGCAAGAAATCGGGGCCTAAGTCTCAAAACAGTATAAAATTGTATCGTAGCCTTTATGGATCTTATTCAAATTAATTTGAAATATTTCATGTTTATCCATAAGGCTCACAATTTCATATATTTCCTCTTTTCATGAATTTCCATCATTTTCACATTTTTCCCAAAATCATCTCAAACATTCTATTCACCATCTCATCACCTTTATGGAATTTATAAAAATAAATAAAATCCTTAATTAATCCCATAAAGGTATAAAGTCATTTATTTTCCCATAAAAATACCTTTAAGGAAATCTAAGGAATTCAATCATTTATTTAAATAAACATTTCCAGAAAGGTATTTATTTCTCATTCCCATACAGGGAAAACAGTCAATAAATATTCATGTAGAAATCTCATAAATATTCTTTTTGAATCATTAATAGTAAAAAGAATATATTTCATTCTCACTTTAAATAAAAATCCAAACATAAACATTTAATTTAGCATTTTTCAACAATTTCCACTTTATGGAAAATTTATGGAAATGATTTCCAAAATTCATGATTTATTCCATTCATGCATCTAAAATATTTCATGATATTTTAGAATAATTTTGATAATTATCTGGTAGCATAACGGCTACAAATTTCTAGCCTCCTGCATGGAAATTATAGTATATAAAACTAGCTTTCAACCTCAAGTTGCATAATTTTCAAATCAATTCAAGCTTCCAATAATTTCATAAAATTATACTCGATAAATCATGCAATTCATCATATCCATATAACGAAACGGAGCTTCCTAGTTGCGCCTACCGAATTTCGTAATTCCCGGCTGCAAAGTAATTTTATCACAAATTATTAATAATTTTCCTCTTAATTTTGAGCCACTAACTTTCATAAAATGTAGTCGTTAATAGTACAACACATGTATAACCAGTATAAATTATACTGGTGCTAAAACGAAAAATATACTGGTGCTAAAACTAATCTTTTTCATTTTAGCTTCTTTTTCGGTTCCGTTTTCACCGATCTTTCTCTTTCAATTTCTATAGTCAGTTTCTAACATCAAACTATAAATTTCAGCATTAATTCATGCCTAAAACCTTCTTGGCCGAAACTACCATTTGGCCATTTTCTTGACTTTGCTTCCATTTTTCACTCTAACCTTTCTATCATTTTTATTTCATCATAAATTATCATTTCTTATTATTCTCATGCAAGAAAGTGCACATCTTCCTTATATTCTCAACCTAACCGAACCCATCAAATGGCATATTTTGATTTTCAAACTTCTCCCACAATTTAATGTTTCAACCTTAATTCTTTATTCACTTAATCATTTCTTATTATTTTCTTGCATGAAAACACAAGATATTACTCATTCTCATGCCAACCGAACATCCACTTCCATGGCAAATTTTAATCTAGCCAATATCATGTAAACCCAACTTCATAAAACTTTCTCTACACCTTACACTAAGTTGGAAAATAACTTTAGATTTAACTAAAACAATAACACATGATATCTCCTCACCTTGATTGAACCAACAACTCCAAAAGAGAACAATTTCTGCTTCACGTCAGCCTCCCTTTTCTTGTTTCTTAGCTAGTTTAAAGATGGAGGAAAGGTAGATGGTAGAGGTGGTTATTGGGCCAGGTTGGCCCGACCCAGCTCTGTGATAACCGTAAATTTTCCATTTATTGGAAATAAATATTAGAGAAAATAAATATTTGAAATAAATAAATGAATTAATTATGAGAACGGGATACTAGTGAAAATCCCGAGAATTGAGAAAGGAACGGATTGTGGAAATCCGAGTGAAGGCAATTTAAATTGGAAGTGAAAATAAAAATAATGGAAAGAGGAAATTAAATTCGGAAAATAAGGAAAGGAGGAAATTTAATTTGGATAAATAGAAATCCAAATTAAATAAGAAATTGAGAAAGAAAATATATATATATATTGTAAATACAATATATATTTTATTATTACATTTATATAGGTATATATAAATGTTATTTATTTCAAAGTACATAAATATATACATATATATTTATACTAGATATATATTTTTATACACAAAATATATATCTTTATATATATAAAATATATATAGTACTATATAATATATATATAATAATAATATTATATGTATTATATACATTATAAGTATAATATATATGTATAATGTATAATTATAATTAAAATAAAAAAAAAAAAGAGAAAAGAAACAGAATCGGGAGTCCCGATTCTGTCTTCTCGAAGGATGACCGGCCCTTCGCCGGAGAAGGAAGAGAGGAGAAGGGAGAGAGGACGTCAGCCGGCGAGATAAGGGGCGGAAGACAAGGTGACCGGCGACGGGAAACGGCGAAAACAGAAAGGAAAATCGAAGGAAAAATAGGCGGAGGCGGGAAGAAAAAAAGAAGAGAAAGTGGCGGTGCCGGCGGAATTGGCCACTGCCAGTGTCACCGAAGCTTCGCCGGAGGAAGAGGAAAACGTGGGAGGCCACGGTTCAGGCGGTGAACGGCGGAGGAACGCCGACGGAGGAGGAGAAGAAATCGAAGCAAAACTGAGTAGATCCGCCGCCGTGCCGTCGTTTCGTGACGAACGGAGGCCAGATCCGGCTTCACCGTGGTGCCGGCCAGCTGTGGAGCTGCCAAACCGCCGGAGAACCGGCCACCGGAGAAGAACCGGCGGTGAGGGAGGTAGACCGGTCCGGCGGGAAAAGAAAGAAAAGGGAAAAAGAAAAAGAAAAAGAAAAAGAAAAGAAAAAGGAAAAAAAGAAAAAGAAAAGAAAAGAAAAGAGAAAAAGAAGAAAGAAAAAGGGAAAAGGAATTCCGAGAATTTGGAGAATTCCCGAGAATTCAAAAATTACGGGAAATCCCGAGAATTACGGGAATCGGTAAGAAATCCCGAAAAGTATTAAATTATTTAAATAATTTATTTATTTAAATAATTATGAAAAAATTCTAAATTTTAGAATTTAATTTCCAGAAAATTTCCTCGATAACCGAGCTGATGGAATCGGGCGAGGTGAACACGGGTGCGACCTTCGAGAGGCAGTCGCCAACCCGAAACAGGTAAGGGAGACATGTGCCGCCTGTAAGGATATTCGACCACATGTTTTAAATTATGCATTTAATTTATAAATGCAATTTATATGATTGGTTTTGAGAATTGTGGTGATTTATCGGTTTCAAATTGCGGTGAAATACCAGTTGAGAAATATAAACTGTATTTTCCGTGCAGGAGGCTAGCCAAATCGGCAGCCGTTATACTGCCGAAAAATTATCGAATAATTACTGAAATTTACCGAAAATCACCGAAAATCATAATAAATGATTTGATTTCATGTGAAATGATTTTCAAGTACGAAAATCGAGAAATTAAGTAAATTTCATAAAACATGAATATAACGATATTTGATTTTAAAATATTCATGTTTTTGAGAATGGTGAAAAGGAAATCACCGAAAATTCATCCTGTAGGTGATATTTCACATGAAACGAGATGAAAATGAAAAAGAGACTGAAGTGAATATTTTTATAAATATTCTTAAATATTCACTTGATTTTACAAAAACCTTTATGGTTTTAATTATGAAAAAAATTAATTATGAAAATTCCATAAAGGTTAAGAAATGATGGAAAACTATGATTTCGAGACTAGAGGTCTCTACACGTGTTTTTAGAAAGAAACATGATTACGGGATTTATGAATTTGGAAAAATAAATATTTTATTTTTCATAAATTATTGAAAAACCATGTTTTCAAGTGAAAGCATGGAAAAGCGTGCATATGATTTTACGGTGGAAAAAGGACAATTTTGCCCTTCTATATTTTCAGTAATGATTTATAAACTGTTTTCACCGTATGAAAAATATGATTTATACCTTTATGAAATATTTTGAGAAATGTTATTTTAATTTAATTATTTCATAAAGGTGATGATTTATTACATGTGAGCCTTATGGATATTTGTGAAATATTTTAATTTACTGTGTTTAAAATCCATAAAGGCTATGGTACGGTTACACTGTTTTGAGACTTAGACCCCGAGCTTCATGCATCACATATACTGTTACTGTCACGTGGCTGATTGACCAGCTAGTCATCAGCGTCCCGGATTGTCGCCTAGCAAGCGTACACCGAGGACATATTACAGATCATGGCCATAGATCTCATTACTGTTACTGTGTCCCTTAGTGGACGATGATAGCATGATTTATTTGTAGGGTGTTGCCTAGTCTCACTTACTGCTTATTGTTTACTGTTTACTGTTTACTGATTACTGAAAGGATCTACGAAATCCTATTTACTGCACTGTACTGTTTACTGTTTACTGTTTACTGTTTACTGTTTACTGATGAAAGACCGTACCAAAACACTGTGTTACTGAACTGTACTGTTTACTGAAATGGTAGCCATTGATTACTGTTTTACTGAATTGAAAGCTATCATTTACTGTTTTACTGAACTGAAAGCTATCATTTACTGTTTTACTGAACTGAAAGCTACCGTATACTATTTACTGAATTGGTAGCTACTGTTTACTGTTACTGACTGAACCGTATCGAGATACTGTTTTACTGTTTTACTGAATATACTGTTTTACTGAACTGTACGATACGGTTACTGATTTGAAAAGAGAAATAAATGTTTATTCTAAAAGAATAACATAAGAATTATTTCTAAGATAGAAATAATCGAAGAAGTAATTATCCAATGATTGGATATTTACAAATCACTGTACTGTCACGTGTTTTTACTGTACTGAAAAGAAGTAAACCACTGTTTTACTACTGAACTGTCACGTGTTTTAAAGTATACTGAAGTGAAAAGAAATAAGTGGTTTACTCTGTGGAAAAACGAAAAGTTTATCGTTTTGAAAATAACGAAAATAGTACTCTCTACAGTTGCTTCTAGGTTCCGGAACAAGTCAGGTATTTCAAAATACCTGCCTTACTCTATCTGGATCCCTTGCCGACTGTAGTCTCCATCCTACATGTGTGCCTAGAGCCAGCTAGGAAGATTTTAAAGAAAATGAAAAATTATTTTCAGCATATAGATAGTTGAATATCAAGTGTGACATATAACTCTCTTACTGAGCCGTGGTTTGCTCACTCCCCAATTTTAACATTTCAGGTTTGGATGATGGTGGGATCCAATATTTGTGGATCACGGCTGTACACAAAGGATAATGTGACAGACCGTCTGAGACATATAAGGTACGATCATTTATTTTCTGTATTTAGACATGTATACAGTACTACATTTTTGTAAATAAAATGGGGGATGTGTATTATCTTAACAATGTTATATTAAAATTGTTTAACATTAAGTGCAAGTGAAGTATCACAGACAGCCCAACCGGATAAATGGTGTAAAAATAATGTGAAAAATATGCTAACGGGTCGTTACAGATTTAATGGTATCAGAGCATGGTTGGCCTGATGTCTGTGGATACTTTGAAAGGAAAAGTGTTAAACATCCCCGGTAGTACTGTGTCGTCTGAATACATAGAGAAAATAAATGATTGTAAATTGAGAAAAAAAAATAAATTAAAGGGAGTGAGAAAGTATAAATTGATAATGTTAGAGAAATGATAGGCTCAGAAATTACCAGAAAATTGGTGATTCTTATAATCTAAATGAAGGCCTGTTCGGTAAGGAACCGAAAGGACTCGGTGAGGGGCCCCACCAGTACTTTACGGTCTGAATCGAACTGAGACCTGAAAATGATGGTATGAAGGAGGGGAATGAAATATCATCATTAAATAGACTTTAAGATCACCGATTGAGGGTAATTTGAAGAGAGAGAAAATTTTGGCCAAAAATGACCAAAATACCCCTAACCCTAAAATTTTACTGGGAGTCAGAATAGACCAACAGAAGTTGGATTTGAGTGATTTGACAGAGAAATTAATGATATAAAGCTGCATTTCATGCAAAATAATCCAATTGTGGATTTTAGTGAACTTCTCTGTCGAAATCGAATGAGATTTTAATTGCTGATATAAGTATCAGAAAGGATATTATCAGCACATAGATGATCATATCGTTGATCTAAATGTACACTGAGAAAGAAAGAAATGTCAAAATGACGAAAACGCCCCTGTGTTGGGTGATGTTCGGAACAGTGATAAAACCGAACTGAATTGGAATCCATCGATAGTAATGGAATTATTAATGACATAGAGGATGTCATATGGATATAACGATCCCTATTACTGATTCCACTGACACTTAGATGACGGACGCGAATTATGAGTGACCTAGTGAACGGGCTAGGCCTCATGATAAAACCTCGAGGGGTGACCCAGTGAACGGGCTGGGCATTCTCAAAGAGGTTAATACACGTGTGTACAGGCGGACGGCGGACGAGCCGAGGCCTTATATGATGCGATCCGATAAAAGTGTAGTGGAATGTCACAAGATGATTGGCTCGTTTATTGATTGTAAGGGCCTGAATTACGAGTGAATCGACTCGAATAATTATTACGGGATCATGGATATTATGAAAAGTGAAATGATTACAGAAAATGACTGAGAAGGTGAATAGTACAGAGAGGAAATCCATAGCAGTACGGTTGATTGAGGTTCTATACATTTATACTATTTTGAGGTATTAAATGAATATTTAATTATAAAACTCGAGCATTATGAAATATGCCTTGCCATTGATGTACTGCATGGAGTGTTGTGAATTGGAGAATATTCCAAAGAATAGTAAAGTAATAAACAGAAGAAGATGATAGCTAACCTAAGTTCTCAAGGACCCTTGAGACAGAACTGGAATGGGCGACCCAATGATGGGCGACCCATAGTGGATCATGTGTTGTGAGATGCGGGCGAACAATGTTATCGCCGACTCACTAGTAAGGGTAAACCTGGGGCAAAAGGATCGCCTAGGGGATGCTCGCCGACGGCCGATTCGAACGGGCGGGACTCTTACAATTATTTTAATGGCAACACGAGTGAAAGGAACTAGGTACGTAAGGGTGCCAGGGTTCAAACCTCGTGGATAACATACTCAAGGGAATTAAACCTGAATCTATTAAATGAAATGGATTTTAAAGCAAATTACAGAGATAATAAATTGGTTAGCTGTAACATATGTTGATAACTGTTGTACTTACTACAGCTTACTGGAATGAGATCCGTAAGGCTGTAAAGTATTAGTAAACAATAAAATCAAGGTAGAGTATGAGTCGAAATGAATCGAATAGTAAATGTCTCTGCCTTGAGAATACACAATGTAAATGAAAGGACATGAGGATGAAATGTCCGAATTAATAAGAAATATGTGATTAAAGAAAGTATCGGATTTGATTTCTGATAGAACTTCCAGAGTTATATAAATTGGAGGAATCGAGATAACATTGACTCGATTTTGAATATGAAATCTGATTCTAAGCTTATATCAGAGAACTTAAGAAAATCCGAAAGCTTAAGAAATCCACTCTGGAAAATGTGAGAATAATGGAATTCATGTGTAAAGGTCTGAATGACGAAAACACAGATAGTGAAATTGAGAATAATGAAGTTGTCTGTATGTGTAAATGAGAGAAATACAGATGACCTCGATATGTAGATGAATGAAAGTGATATAGTAAATGGTTACTATGTAATAAAGTTTTGTGAAGAACAAATATTCATCTACATGATGAAATAGACGCTTTATGGACCTGATTCGATATGCATGAGGAGTTTATAAGACTAGCCTCGGTATAAAGCGTCATCAGATAAAAGATTGGAGATTGATATCCATAAGATGACGATTAGAACTCGGAGTGAATTTTACGAGTTCCTATTGAGGTTACGAGGTTAATGATTTGCCTTGTGAGGTATATAAGCCTAAGAATTGAGGCATCCTTACATGAGTAAATGGATGAAATGCTGATAGAGCCTAAAGTACAAATGAAACAGGAGCCGCATTGTGGTATAACCCTTAAACTCTTAAAGAATGTGATTTATTTAAGATTGCCGATAAGAATTGGCTAGACAGTATCTCCTCCTGAGATATATGATCTCGAGATGACAGGATGACAGTGAACCTGTCTATGATATAGTGATAATGATTGAGATACGAAAGTAATGAGTCTAGCTAGATACTACTGCCAGTCTATAAAAAGAGCGATGAGACCTAATTAAAGAAATTAAAGTCGGTAAATGGATAAGTGTAAAGAAAAGATGGTATGCAAGATTTTAAAAGATCTTAGCAGTATAGTACCATACCAAGCGAGAAACCGACTAAAAGGATGAGAGTAAAAATATGAAAACGAAAATGAAAGTGGAATAAGGAAATAAGTTGCATGATGAGAAGGGAACATGAAATAGTTCCTGAAAGTAAGATTGAAAGTGATTTGTGTTGGTTATCACATTTCTAAATTATGAAAAGAGATTTAAAGACCATACTACATGAAAAGAATATGATTGTCTCATGATTTATGATTGTAAGAGATGATCAATAGTAAAGTCTGCAAGTGAGATGCAGCCTTAATGAAAAAAAAAGAGAAAATGAATACTGTGAATAATAAAGAGTCCAAAAGAGATAAAATAATATGGAAGTGATTAAAGACTAATGATCTAAATAGAATCACGTTCCTTTATCGGAATCCTTTATTCTCTAGTGCCTTAGTCACAGTATGAGTGAGAAACAGTAGAAATGTATATGTACAGTTCCAGTGAGCATTACATGTGATGGGAGTCTCTGAGATGCCATATGCTTAATGAGAGATAGCAAAAGGCTTTGAGATCCCAAGTGTATTGATAGCACCGCTCCATACTGATACGTATACATATATGAGCGTGAGATGTAAACGCTCCATGATGTTGAGAGAGCGTGTGCATGAGATGTCTAAGCTACTGGGACAATTACATATAACTGACTGACATGTGTACATGATAGTATCGAACCATATCGACTTGGCACTAAGTGAGAAAAATAGATGATGAACAGCATAGATCAGCTGTGATATGAAAAATATAGTGAATGGACTCTTATGTGAAAAGAGTGGAAAGGAACAACTCCCAAATTGATAAATGAATTTATGGGAGTATAAATATATACTAAATGATGAAAGTCTTCATGTAGTGATCTAAAAGTACTCTGGAATGCTGAAAGTGTACTGACAGTATTACTTGGAGGATGACCTAGAGGTCAGAAGTCGTAAGTATACGGCATATACCACTTTTGGACTTAAGTTAAATTCGGAGGACCGAATTTCTTAAGGTGGGGAGAATGTGATAACCGTAAATTTTCCATTTATTGGAAATAAATATTAGAGAAAATAAATATTTGAAATAAATAAATGAATTAATTATGAGAACGGGATACTAGTGAAAATCCCGAGAATTGAGAAAGGAACGGATTGTGGAAATCCGAGTGAAGGCAATTTAAATTGGAAGTGAAAATAAAAATAATGGAAAGAGGAAATTAAATTCGGAAAATAAGGAAAGGAGGAAATTTAATTTGGATAAATAGAAATCCAAATTAAATAAGAAATTGAGAAAGAAAATATATATATATATATATATTGTAAATACAATATATATTTTATTATTACATTTATATAGGTATATATAAATGTTATTTATTTCAAAGTACATAAATATATACATATATATTTATACTAGATATATATTTTTATACACAAAATATATATCTTTATATATATAAAATATATATAGTACTATATAATATATATAATAATAATATTATATGTATTATATACATTATAAGTATAATATATATATGTATAATGTATAATTATAATTAAAATAAAAAAAAAAGAGAAAAGAAACAGAATCGGGAGTCCCGATTCTGTCTTCTCGAAGGATGACCGGCCCTTCGCCGGAGAAGGAAGAGAGGAGAAGGGAGAGAGGACGTCGGCCGGCGAGATAAGGGGTGGAAGACAAGGTGACCGGCGACGGGAGACGGCGAAAACAGAAAGGAAAATCGAAGGAAAAACCGGCGGAGGCGGGAAGAAAAAAAGAAGAGAAAGTGGCGGTGGCGGCGGAATTGGCCACCGCCAATGTCACCGAAGCTTCGCCGGAGGAAGAGGAAAACGTGGGAGGCCACGGTTCAGGCGGTGAACGGCGGAGGAACGCCGACGGAGGAGGAGAAGAAACCGAAGCAAAACTGAGTAGATCCGCCACTATGCCGTCGATTCGTGACGAACGGAGGCCAGATCCGGCTTCACCGTGGTGCCGGCCAGCTGTGGAGCTGTCGAACCGCCGGAGAACCGACCACCGGAGAAGAACCGGCGGTGAGGGAGGTAGACCGGTCCGGCGGGAAAAGAAAGAAAAAGAAAAAGAAAAAGAAAAAAAAAAGAAAAAGAAAAAGGAAAAAAGGAAAAAGAAAAGAAAAGAAAAGAGAAAAAGAAGAAAGAAAAAGGGAAAAAGAATTCCGAGAATTTGGAGAATTCCCGAGAATTCAGAAATTACGAGAAATCCCGAGAATTACGGGAATCGGTAAGAAATCCCGAAAAGTATTAAATTATTTAAATAATTTATTTATTTAAATAATTATGGAAAAATTCTAAATTTTAGAATTTAATTTCCAGAAAATTTCCTCGATAACCGAGCTGATGGAATCGGGCGAGGTGAACACGGGTGCGACCTTCGAAAGGCAGTCGCCAACCCGAAACAGGTAAGGGAGACATGTGCCGCCTGTAAGGATATTCGGCCACATGTTTTAAATTATGCATTTAATTTATAAATGCAATTTATATGATTGGTTTTGAGAATTGTGGTGATTTATCGGTTTCAAATTGCGGTGAAATACCAGTTGAGAAATATAAACTGTATTTTCCGTGCAGGAGGCTAGCCAAATCGGCAGCCGTTATACTGCCGAAAAATTATCGAATAATTACTGAAATTTACCGAAAATCATAATAAATGATTTGATTTCACGTGAAATGATTTTCAAGTACGAAAATCGAGAAATTAAGTAAATTTCATAAAACATGAATATAACGATATTTGATTTTAAAATATTCATGTTTTTGAGAATGGTGAAAAGGAAATCATCGAAAATTCATCCTGTAGGTGATATTTCACATGAAACGAGATGAAAATGAAAAAGAGACTGAAGTGAATATTTTTATAAATATTCTTAAATATTCACTTGATTTTACAAAAACCTTTATGGTTTTAATTATGAAAAAAATTAATTATGAAAATTCCATAAAGGTTAAGAAATGATGGAAAACTATGATTTCGAGACTAGAGGTCTCTACACGTGTTTTTAGAAAGAAACATGATTACGGGATTTATGAATTTGGAAAAATAAATATTTTATTTTTCATAAATTATTGAAAAACCATGTTTTCAAGTGAAAGCATGGAAAAACGTGCATATGATTTTACGGTGGAAAAAGGACAATTTTGCCCTTCTATATTTTCAGTAATGATTTATAAACTGTTTTCACCGTATGAAAAATATGATTTATACCTTTATGAAATATTTTGAGAAATGTTATTTTAATTTAATTATTTCATAAAGGTGATGATTTATTACATGTGAGCCTTATGGATATTTGTGAAATATTTTAATTTACTGTGTTTAAAATCCATAAAGGCTATGGTACGGTTACACTGTTTTGAGACTTAGGCCCCGAGCTTCATGCATCACATATACTGTTACTGTCACGTGGCTGATTGACCAGCTAGTCATCAGCGTCCCGGATTGTTGCCTAGCAAGCGTACACCGAGGACATATTACAGATCATGGCCATAGATCTCATTACTGTTACTGTGTCCCTTAGTGGACGATGATAGCATGATTTACTTGTAGGGTGTTGCCTAGTCTCACTTACTGCTTATTGTTTACTGTTTACTGTTTACTGATTACTGAAAGGATCTACGAAATCCTATTTACTGCACTGTACTGTTTACTGTTTACTGTTTACTGATGAAAGACCGTACCAAAACACTGTGTTACTGAACTGTACTGTTTACTGAAATGGTAGCCATTGATTACTGTTTTACTGAATTGAAAGCTATCATTTACTGTTTTACTGAACTGAAAGCTATCATTTACTGTTTTACTGAACTGAAAGCTACCGTATACTATTTACTGAATTGGTAGCTACTGTTTACTGTTACTGACTGAACCGTATCGAGATACTGTTTTACTGAATATACTGTTTTACTGTTTTACTGAATATACTATTTTACTGAACTGTACGATACGGTTACTGATTTGAAAAGAGAAATAAATGTTTATTCTAAAAGAATAACATAAGAATTATTTCTAAGATAGAAATAATCGAAGAAGTAATTATCCAATGATTGGATATTTACAAATCACTGTACTGTCACGTGTTTTTACTGTACTGAAGAGAAGTAAACCACTGTTTTACTACTGAACTGTTACGTGTTTTAAAGTATACTGAAGTGAAAAGAAATAAGTGGTTTACTCTGTGGAAAAACGAAAAGTTTATCGTTTTGAAAATAACGAAAATAGTACTCTCTACAGTTGCTTCTAGGTTCCGGAACAAGTCAGGTATTTCAAAATACCTGCCTTACTCTATCTGGATCCCTAGCCGACTGTAGTATCCATCCTACATGTGTGCCTAGAGCCAGCTAGGAAGATTTTAAAGAAAATGAAAAATTATTTTCAGCATATAGATAGTTGAATATCAAGTGTGACATATAACTCTCTTACTGAGCCGTGGTTTGCTCACTCCCCAATTTTAACATTTCAGGTTTGGATGATGGTGGGATCCAATATTTGTGGATCACGGCTGTACACAAAGGATAATGTGACAGACCGTCTGAGACATATAAGGTACGATCATTTATTTTCTGTATTTAGACATGTATACAGTACTACATTTTTGTAAATAAAATGGGGGATGTGTATTATCTTAACAATGTTATATTAAAATTGTTTAACATTAAGTGCAAGTGAAGTATCACAGACAGCCCAACCGGATAAATGGTGTAAAAATAATGTGAAAAATATGCTAACGGGTCGTTACAAGCTCGCAATCGAATCAGGTCGATCCAGCCTAATAACCGAACTAGTACTGTACCGGTTCGAAACCGGCACCAGGCTGGGCTGATTCTAATAAATTGAAACTAGGCCCGCTAAGGGCCCGGCCCATTAAGGATCGGGACTGTCCCAAACCGGATTGGTTCCAGTGAATTAGTCTGGTTCAAATTCGAAAAAGAAAAAAGACTGCTTGCGCAGTGGCAGCCTTCTTTTGGCAAGTCACAGCAGCTATGTGACTTGCCATTTGATGGGCAATAGCAATTTGGCTATTGCCCATCTATCAAATTTATTTTTTTTAATTTTAAAAATTTCAATTTTTTTCCTATAAATACCTCTATTCTTCCTTTTATTTTTCTTTACATTTTCTTCTATATTTTCTCTCAATTCTACTATCTACATTCATCCACTCTTATTCTCTTCACTCACATACTCTCTCAATATTCACACATACTCTCTCAAATTCACTTAAATTCCCTTATTCCAAGTTTATTATATAATCATTTTCCTCTCTAAATTTCGTTTTTCTTTTTATTTTATAATTTTACAAATTTTATTTTTAATTTTCAAGTTTCAATTTCCAAATTCCAATATATTATATATATCCTACATCTATTTTTTAAAATTTTTAACATATATTTATTTTCAAAAAAATATAAAAATGTCAAATTTCTTTCATCGTTCATGCTCTGTTTCTCGACCTTTTGGTTCCACTGAAATTCCTAATTTGGGTGACGAATCATTTAATGAAATTGAACCCGATATTCATCTGGAGGAGGAGGAGCTTCCTTTGGCACCATCGTTTGGTCGTGGTCGTGGAGGAGGTCGTGCTCAAACACAATCATCAACTACCACCACTGCTGCTACATCATCAAGACCGAAGTTTAGTCGAAAAAAAACAAGCAAAGTGTGGGAGTATTTCAACATTGTAGCAAAAGAAGGTGAGACGAATAAATATTGTGCTATCTGTAAATTGTGCAAAGGCGTTTACTCTTATAACTTTAGTGGAGGTGGTGGCGGTACAGGTACATATAAAAGACATTTAATTACTGCAAATAAAATAAATCCTGATGCCAAAGAAAATGAAATTTTATAAGGCAAACAATCTCAAATTAATACACATGATGGTGGAAAAAATTTTAATTTTGATAATGTTCAAGGTAGACGTGGTTTAGTTAGATTTGTAGTTAGGACTGAACAACCATTCACAATTTGTGAAAAAGTAGGATATTTAGAATTTGTCTGTAAATATTTACAACCCTCATATAAATCTGTTTCTAGACATACATTAAAAAAAGATTGCATGGATATATTTAAAAAATATAGACAAGCTTTAATTGATAAACTTAATAATATTTCATCTAGGGTTAGTTTAACTAGTGATATATGGACTAGTACTAATGGTATAAGTTATCTTGTTATAACTTGTCATTGGATAGATGAAGATTGGTGCATGCAAAAACGAATTTTATCTTTAGATGTACTAGAAGAGGCACATAATTCATATACTATTCATAAATATATTACTAAAGTTTGTAAATTATATGACTAGAAAATAATAAAGTTTTTGCTATTACTTTTGATAATGCTTCTAGTAATACTGCAACTATTCCTCATTTAATTAAAAGTTTAAACCTGTTATGCAAGGTATATTTTTTTTATGCAAGATGTGCATGTCATATTATAAATTTATGTGTTCAAAATGGTTTTAGTTCTAGTGGTACTGGTAATGGCATAGGTCCAATTGATAAAATTAAAATTTTAGCAAAATGGATTCGCACACCAAGTAATAAACGTGAATAGAAGCAAATTTGTATAACAAATAATATACCTGTTAAAGCGTTTCTACTTCCCATGGAAACAAGATGGAATTCACTTTATCGTTTGCTTTCTTCTATTTTACCTTATAAAGAACTTGTTACTCCTTTTTATAATAATTATGCAAGTAGCACACATTTAGCACTTTTTAAAGAAGATTAGACTTTTATTGAATATTGTGTTGATTTATTATCTACTTTTAAAGATGCAACTGAAAGATTTTCAACTCAATTTTATCCAACTACACCGTATTTTGTTCCTATTATCTACACCATGTTTGAAAAATTTGTAAAATTTAGGAATCATGAAACTTTAAGTTCTTTTGTATATGATATGGAGGAAAAATTTTAAAAATATTGGGAAATAATTCCTCATATTATTGTATTACAACTTTACTAGATCCTAGTCAAGGTGAGGTAAATATAGAGATTTTTTTTATTGTTATAAAGAATTTCTTGGTCTTGATTCTATTGAGGATCAAAAGTCCTCAATTAAGAATCTTTTTCAAGAATTGTTTAATGTTTATGAAGCAGAAAGGGAGTAGTTCAACTTTAATCAAGGAGAAGAAGATTCACGTGAAGAAACCGAGAGTAGCAAAAAAAGAAAAGGAATTTTAAACACAATTAAGGAAGCAACAAAGAAGAGAATGAAGTTAAAAGGAAAAGCTAGCGGATCCGGATCAACAACTCGACGAAATTCTAACTTCAATTAGCTAGGATTTTTCTTAGGTCAGGATTTTTCTGTAGATGAAAACTTTAATATTCTCCAATGGTGGAAAGAAAACCAAAAACAATTTCCAATTTTTGCTTCCATGGCCTGAGATGTTTTTGCGATGCAAGTTTCTTCTGTTGCTTTGGAATTCGCATTCTCGACATGTGGAAGAATTATTGGAGACCATCAAACCACTCTTAATCCGGATCATTGTGCATGTTAACATGCCTTAAAGATTGGTTTGATGCGGAGTTGCGTAATGTCGAACTTGGAATAGCCAATGAATTCGCTAATAATAATTCAGCGGAGGAGGAAGAAATTTCCAAGGCAATCCATATAAATTATGAAGAATAGAGAATAATCTTTTTTTTTTTGTAAATTGCATGTAAAATTGTAAATAAGTTTAGTCATACTAGATATTTTTATGGACTACGGTACTGTGGTTTTTATGATACCGTGGTTTTTACCCTTCTAACTTTTGAAGGCGTTTTCCACGTAAAAAATCTTTGGTCTCCTCCTCTCTCCTTTTTCTCCTTTTGTTGTTGTTGTTGTTGTTGTTGTTGTTATTATTATTATTATTATTATTATTATTATTATTAAATACCAAATTAATTAATGTTATACTTATCTATGTTTAAAATAAATAAATATTTAAAATACAAAATAAATGACTATTTTAAAAACATATTAAATAAATGAATAAATATTAAGTAAATGATATTTCAAATATAATAAATTATTTTAAATGCAAAATGATATTGATATATTTACAGCTTATTTATCATTTTAAATGCAAAATGAATATAAATAATGATATGCAAAATGATATTGCAAAATGAATATAATAATAATATTATATATTTTGAATCAAATATCACTTTATCATAATATCACTTTATCATAATAACTTTCTTATAATATTTATATTCATATATAACTTTATTTTATTATAACAATAATTTTATTAGATAATTTTATAGTAATTTATTTTTACATTATTGTTACATAAATTGTAATAACTTTATAATAAATTATTGTTAAATTAAACTATTAACATTATTTATAATAAAAATAATTTTTTTAGATTAAATTATAAAAATATATTAATATATATTTATTTTTATTAAAATAAATTAATATAAATTTTAAAAAATAAAAATTTTAAATTTAAAAAAACTGAACCGAACTGGTTTAACCCGATTCAATACGGTTTGAGGCAAACCGATCCTATGAACCGGGCCGGTTTGCACCTAAAGAAAAGATGAACCGGGCCGGTTTGCACCTAAAGAAAAGATGAACCGGCCCGGCTTGGACCGGTTCGCCTACCGATTTAGACCGGTTCCATCGTGGTCTGGGTCGGAACCGGTAAAAACCTGTCTGGAATCGGTCTGAACCGGCCCATAACCACCCCTAGTTGATGGGGAAGGGTTAAATAGTTAGGTATCAAGAGGATGAGATTTTTGCTGAATTTCCTTGGAAGAACGGAAGCAAAACAGAGCAAGGATGAGCGACCAAAATAGAAAATCGTGGAGCAGCAGGGGGAAGTCGGCAAGAAGAAAGAAAATTGCTGAAGTTTAGTTCCATTTAATTTTCTATTTATTCATGTCATCCAATAAGAGGTTGCCACTTAGCCACTTATCCCATTTCCTCATCATTTCATGTCTTATATTGCATTAAAATGGGTAGCAAACAGCAGCAGAAAAAGTGTGGTGGTGAAGACCATTTGTTGCACATTTTTTGACTAATTTCTTCTTCTTTTTGTAGGCTTCAACCAATAAAAATTATTCACATGTTAAATTTTTAACTTCTCTTCCTTTAAATATCACTTATATTGAAATTTTATACTATAAAAATTTATATTCAATTTTTCTTTAGATGGTTCCAGCTGAACAGCTCATGGCAGCAAGGAAGTGGCGTAAGGAGACCCATTTTTTTCTGCTCATTTTTAGCTTATCTTCCCTCTCTTTTATATACTCAACCAATCACAATTCATCACTTGTTTAATAAATTAATTTCCTTCTCTTAAAATACTCAACCAATCACAATTCATCACTTGTCCAATAAATTAATTTCCTTCTCTTAAAAATCATTTCTTGTATTTTTCATGCCATTAAAAATGTATTAAATTTCCCAATTTTCAGATTTACTTCTTTGTTTACTTCTACACCTTAATTTCATCCCTTAATATTTATTTCACCTCTTATACACCATACTATAAATCATAAATCCAATAAATCTAAAATCCAAAGTGGAAATCCTCATTTAATCTTTATTTAATTTCACTAATTAATTTATTTTCACTATCAAGGATTTACAAAATATAGTGTACAGTACTATATAGTCGAGTCTTACATTTAGGGACTGAAATAGGAAGGATATACTCTGCTAGGGATCCGGATGGAGTAAGGAAGGTATTTTGAAATACCTTTCTTGTACCAGAACCTAGAAGCAACTATAGGGAGTAAATGATATTTTTGAAAATAAATCACTTTTCCACTACTTTTCATATTCATCTCAAAACAATCCTTTCAACATATAAAACTTTTATTCACAAAGTCTAATATTCAATTTTGGATCATAAAAAAATATTAGCTCCAATTCCTTTTTGAAAACATATCACATATCACATGTCTCATATATAATTGAAATCTTATAAACAGCATCGTACTCATGTAGTACGGTGGACTAACTGTATAAAAGTCATCAAATGAAACACTTTTCCATATCATGTCATAGTAAATTTCAAAAATAAATGCTTTTATAAATTAAAGCATTTAAATCAAATAATCTAATATTCATATTGAATTATAAAAAGAATATTAGATTAAATAATCCCTTTTTTCCTTTTAAACACGTGTCACGTATTGTAAGAGCCTCGCCTGTCTCACCAGGCCGTTGGCAAGCATCCCCTAGGCACCCTCACCCCAAGTTTACTCTTACACGCGAGATAGGCGATCGCCCACTCTCACTTACGTATTGTCTGCTTAAATCTGTCATGGCCCGAAGGCCAATAACGTCCACTTAACACTTACTTTATTGCTTATGAAAATTATGAACCAAATTTTTTCTTTTTCTAATTACGGTTTGTATTCGGTGTTAGTGTAGTATCTAAATCAAATCCTATCTTACTAATATTATTTCTCGAGCTATATCACATTTCTCAAGGTGATTTTTTTTATTTTAGCCTTATTTTACTATTCCCAAAAGAAGTGGGTCAAAAACCTCCCCTTTGTATTTTATCAATTTCCCCAGGTAAAATTTCCTGCATTAAAACACATTTTTAATCTTCACAATATAGGCAGCTGTTGTTTCCCACAATTCACACAATCATGCATCTCAAGAATTAACCATTAATAAGCCCACATCTAACAGTTTATACATCATTCAAAATGTACATCTGAACTCGGATCGAACTCGAAAATCACCTAGACTCACATAATAATCTAGCGCAATCCAAAGCTACATCCCATATACTTTCCTAGTACTGTGAAATTAAAGCACATATAACTATCAAACTAATATACAGGTAGTCTACCTCAAGAATACAAAAGCTAGGCCCGGAGAATGCAGACGAGTATCTCTGTCATGACCCGAAGGCCAATGACATCCACTTAACACTTACTTTATTGCTTATAAAAATTACGAACCAAATTTTTTCTTTTTCTAATTACGGTTTGTATTCGGTGTTAGTGTAGTATCTAAATCAAATCCTATCTTACTAATATTATTTCTCGAGCTATATCACATTTCTCAAGGTGATTTTTTTTTATTTTAGCCTTATTTTACTATTCCCAAAAGAAGTGGGTCAAAAACCTCCCCTTTGTATTTTATCAATTTCCCCAGGTAAAATTTCCTGCATTAAAACACATTTTTAATCTTCACAATATAGGCAGCTGTTGTTTCCCACAATTCACACAATCATGCATCTCAAGAATTAACCATTAATAAGCCCACATCTAACAGTTTATACATCATTCAAAATGTACATCTGAACTCGGATCGAACTCGAAAATCACCTAGACTCACATAATAATCTAGCGCAATCCAAAGCTACATCCCATATACTTTCCTAGTACTGTGAAATTAAAGCACATATAACTATCAAACTAATATACAGGTAGTCTACCTCAAGAATACAAAAGCTAGGCCCGGAGAATGCAGACGAGTATCTCTGTCATGACCCGAAGGCCAATGACATCCACTTAACACTTACTTTATTGCTTATGAAAATTACGAACCAAATTTTTTCTTTTTCTACTTACGGTTTGTATTCGGTGTTATTGTAGTATCTAAATCAAATCTTATCTTACTAATATTATTTCTCAAGCTATATCACATTTCTCAAGGTGATTTTTTTTATTTTAACCTTATTTTACTATTCCCAAAAGAAGTGGGTCAAAAACCTCCCCTTTGTATTTTATCAATTTCCCCAGGTAAAATTTCCTGTATTAAAACACATTTTTAATCTTCACAATATAGGCAGCTGTTGTTTCCCACAATTCACACAATCATGCATCTCAAGAATTAACCATTAATAAGCCCACATCTAACAGTTTATACATCATTCAAAATGTACATCTGAACTCATATCGAACTCAAAAATCACCTAGACTCACATAATAATCTAGCACGATCCAAAGCTACATCCCATATACTTTCCTAGTACTGTGAAATTAAAGTACATATAACTATCCAACTGATATACAGGTAGTCTACCTCAAAAATACAAAAGCTAGGCCCAGAGAATGCAGATGAGTACCACTACTAGGTACAATTCCCGGGAGCCTATACGAAGCCTAAGTCAGCTATCAACTCGTAAGATCTGTAGATTTTTAAATTTAAGGGAATGAGCAAATCCACGGCTCAGTAAGTAGTTTAAATAAGTACATACTAGGCTCATATCGTAAAACACGATCATACATGCATGAGTTCTATAAAATGGCATGTATGCATTATATCAAGGTTTGTTATCAATTCGTATGTACACAGATTTCATAAGCTTATTTATGCTTTCATTCCATTGTTAAATTCACAAGGTATCATTCTTTTTATCAATATGGTTAAGTGTGAATGAAGACAAACATTCAAATAGCACATGTTTGTATGGCATATGTAAGCATAATTCAATGATCATACACATTCTCTGTCTTATGTATAAGATCTATTCCATCTACTGACATTCATCACATTCACGAATCACAATCATTTATTTATTGTCACAATAACCTACAATTCCTCATATTTCATCAAAACACTTGTAGTACTTAGCTATCAAAAGATTTTAGAGGTGGCTCCCATAGTTTTCGAAGAACCTATGTAGCATGTAGGTCTCTTGAGTTCTCTAGAGGTGGCTCACACGGTACAAGGATCGAGTCTTTACTGCGGTTGGCCTTTGTGACACATACGTTCTACTATCTTATCGGAACTCGTGTAGCACTTAGCTCTCAAAGGATTCTAGAGGTGGCTCTCATAGTTTTCGAAGAACTTATGTAGCACGTAGGTTCCTTGAGTTCTCTAGAGGTGGCTCACACGGTACAAAGATCGAGTCTTTACTCGAGTTGGCCTTTATGACATATACTTTCCACTATCTCATCGGAACTCGTGTAGCACTTAGTTCTCAAAGGATTCTAGAGGTGGCTCCCATAGTTTCCGAAGAACCTATGTAACACGTAGGTCCCTTGGGTTCTCTAGAGGTGGCTCACACGGTACAAAGATTGAGTCTTTACTCGGGTTAGCCTTTATGACATATACTTTCCACTATCTCATCGGAACTTGTGTAGCACTTAGTTCTCAAAGGATTCTAGAGGTGGCTCCCATAGTTTCCGAAGATTCTATGTAGCACTTAGGTCCCTTGAGTTCTCTAGAGGTGGCTCACACGGTACAAAGATCGAATCTTTACTCGGGTTAGCCTTTATCCTAGCTTTCGACAAACATGACTAGATACTAATTTAGGTCCATGAACTCAACATTGGGAGCTTTACATACCGCACACAAATCACATATGCATTCTCAAAGTATAGCAATATGCTAACATGCTCCCTCGGTGCGACTTAATTAATTCATATGCATTCGTCAAAATGCAAGCACCAAAAAGTATACAATTTATACATTCAATAACCACAATCAAACTATAACACATAACATGCAAGTCATAAGCAAGATTTCCTTTCTAACAACTACTATTCATGATCACATTATGTCCAATTTGTATTTTACCGTACTTACTCTTACAGTCTTACCCATAGTATTCCGCCAACTTGAAGTAAATTTACATAAGTATTTTAGTAAGTATTTATTCATCTCTTACGAGATGATACTAGTAAAGCTTATTTAACCCTCTTACCTCGAGACTTAGTAATTATCCTCCTCGCGCTTCCGAGTCTGTACTCAAACCTCTACACCGTTCCGCTTCGCTGTGCGGAGCCAATACTGTCCAACAGCAGGGGAGATGGATTTTGATGATTTTTAGCTGAGCTTTTTGGGGGGTTTTGAAGCTCTTGATGTGGGGAATATTTCTTATAAAGGGACCTAGATGATTAAGTGAAGAGAAGAGGGTGTTCTACTAGGGGAGACATGAAAGACTTGGAGCAAAATGGAAGCAACGGAAGAAAAACTGAAACAGAACGTAGCAGCAGCAAATTGAAGAAAGAAGTCGGGTAGGAATGGCTGATGAAGACTAGATTTTGTCTTCTTTATTTAATATTACATCCAATAAAAATCAGCCACCTAGATAACTACTAAATTTTTCTCCTCTTTTCTCTTTTTTTTTTTATTTACAATGCAGCAAGCTTCCACGAGAAGCTTGCTGCGTTGTTAATTTTTTTTATTATATATATTTTGTTAATTTTAATAATTAACTTCTTTATTTTTTATTAAGTGTTTAAAACATAATTATCATTAAATTATTTTCTTTTCCAAATTATATTCCCATTTCTATACTATAATCTTAGTAATTCCTTTTTAATTTTCTATCTTCTATTTTATTAATTCCTATAATTACTTTATTTTAGTTCCTCTTACATATTACTAAAATATAATTACCATAAATTGTATTCTTTTTCAATTTTAATTTCACAATCTACTTTTATTTATTATTTACTTTAAATTCCATAATTTAAGAGTTATTTCTACTCACATAATATATTTATAGTACACTTATTTTGTACTCAAAATTACACTAATTTCATTGTCTAATATCTTCATTCCAGGATCTCATTTCGATATGGACAGAGAAAGTTTTGGTGGGGCCCCCACCAAGCACTTCTCTGAACCTTATCGAACGAACCCTTTATTAAATATTTTAAACAATTAATTTTCTCTTTTTAAATTCATACATTGTAGTTTATTTAGAATTTGGAAAAATTGGGGTTATCACAGCGAGATAGGCGATCGCCCACTCTCACTTACGTATTGTCTGCTTCGGCGGTCGCCCACCTCAGAGATTTGTCTCAAGGGTCTTGAAGAACTCAAGAATAATCCCTTGAGCGCGTTTCACATGAGACGCCCGAACCCTGGCACTTCTCATTAAGTACCCGAGCCTGACACTCATGTTACCATTTGAGACAAGTTGTCTCAAATGGTAACATGAGTGTAAGGCTCGGGTACTTAATGAGATGTGCCAGGGTTCGAGCGTCTCATGTGAAACGCGCTCAAGGGATTATTCTTGAGTTCTTCTAGACCCTTAAGGCAAATCCGTGAGGTGGACGACCGTCAAAGCGGACAATACGTAAGTGAGAGTGGGCGATCGCCTATCTCACGTGTAAGGGTAAACCTAGGGCGAGGGTGACTAGGGGATGCTCGCCGACGACCTGGTGAGACAGCGAGGCTCTTACATAAAAACGCGCTGTAAGAGCCTCGTCCGTCTCACCAGGCCGTTAGCGAGCATTCCCTAGGTGACCCCTTGCCCCAGGTTTACCCTTACACGTTAGCTGGACGATCGCCCATTTCACTTACGTATTGTCCGCTTCGGCGGTCGCCCACCTCACGGCTTTGCCTCAAGGGTCTTGAAGAACTCAAGAATAATCCCTTGAGCGCGTTTCTGAGGCTCGAACCCCGGTACTCTTCAAGTACCCGAGCCTTACACTCATGTTACCATTGGGACAGGTCTTGAAGAACTCAAGAATAATCCCTTGAGCGCGTTTCTGAGGCTCGAACCCTGGTACTCTTCAAGTACCCGAGCCTTACACTCATGTTACCATTGAGACAAGTTGTCTCAATGGTAACATGAGTGTAAGGCTCGGGTACTTGAAGAGTACTAGGGTTCCAGCCTCAGAAACTCGCTCTAGGGATTATTCTTGAGTTCTTCAAGACCCTTGAGGCAAAGCCGTGAGGTGGGCAACCGCCGAAGTGGACAATACGTAAGTGAAATGGGCGATCGTCCAGCTCACGTGTAAAGGTAAACCTGGGGTGAGGGTCACCTAGGGGATGCTCACCGACGGCTTGGTAAGACAGGCGAGGCTCTTACATAAAAACGCACTGTAAGAGCCTCGCTCGTCTCACCAGGTCATCGGCGAGCATCCCCTAGGCGCCCTCACCCCAGGTTTACTCTTACATGCGAGATAGGCGATCGCCCACTCTCACTTACTTATTGTCCGCTTCGGCGGTCGCCCACCTCACGGCTTTGTCTCAAGGGTCTTAAAGAACTCAAGAATAATCCCTTGAGTGTGTTTCACATGAGATGCTCGAACCCTGGCACTTCTCATTAAGTATCTGAGCCTTACACTCATGTCTCAAATGGTAATATGAGTGTAAGGCTCAGGTACTTAATGAGAAGTGTCAAGGTTCGAGCGTCTCATGTGAAACGCGCTCAAGGGATTATTCTTGAGTTCTTCAAGACCCTTGAGACAAAGCCGTGAGGTGGGCGACCGCCAAAACGAACAATACGTAAGTGAGAGTGGGCGATCGCCTATCTCGCGTGTAAGAGTAAACTTAGGGCAAGGGTGCCTAAGGGATGCTAGCCAACGGCCTGGTGAGACGGGTGAGGCTCTTACACGTATATCACTGAAAATATCATAAACAATATTGTACTTAATTTAGTACAGTAAACTGTTTAGAAAACTATCTTTCATTTTATTTAAAACATATAAATAATCATTCATCTTTTCATATCATCATTCATTTAAAATCATCATTTTTCATCTCATGAAAATAGTGGAAACTAAGGTAACACCCTTAATATATCAAGCTATAATCCCCGTAGGGAATAGTATCAGCAAACACGTGAGATCTATGGCCATAGTCTATAGGTGTCCTCGATCGTACACTGATCAGGTGTCAAACGGGACGCTGAAGACAGGATCAATGTCAACAGCTTCACATAGCATGTACATATCACATATCACATATCATATATTACATGTCACATTGTGAGGACCCCAGTTTTCTTATATTCAATATAAGCTACAGAGCATAAGAATTTAAATTGAGAAAATTTATTGTTAAAATATTTAATGAAGGGTCTGTTCGATAAGGTTCAATGAGGTACTCGGTAAGGGCCCCACTAAGACTTTCTCTATCCAAATCGAAGAGAGACCTTAGAATGGTGATATTAGATGATGAAATTAGTGTAATTTTAAGTACAAAATAAGTGTATTATAAATATATTACGTGAGTAAAAATTACTCCTAAGTTAAGTAATAATAATAATAATAATAATAAATAAAATATGATGAAATTGTTAATATTTGTTAATTATGGAATTAAAGTAAATAATGAATAAAGATAGATCGTGAAATTAAAATTGAAAAAAGAATACAATTTATTGTAATTATATTTTAGTAATATGTAATAGGAAATAAAATGTGTTATATATATATATATATGTATACACACACACACATATATATAAACAAATAAACAATAAATATTATTTTGAATTAAAGTATATATATATTAATAAATTATAAAATGGATAAATTGTGATAACCGTAAATTTTTACTCGTAGTAAATATAAATCAATATAGTGATTTGGAGTAAATGGATTATTAGGGAAATTTTAAAGAGAATTAAGAGAACCATAAAGAAATAAATAGAAACGTCAGGAGGAATTTAATGAATCAATTTTGTGTACATAATAAGTATATATGAAAATACATATATGGAAAATAAATTAAATTGATGTGTAAAACATGTTATACATTAATGAAATAAGAAATGAGTATGTTTGAACACACACACACACACACACACACATATATACACATTAAGTATATTCAATGTGTATGTATATTTATACCTGTGTATGTGTAAAACAAATAAAATATATATATATAAAAGAATATTGAGTAATATTATATATATAATATATATATATATATATAATATATATATAAGATTAAAGGAAGATATCAATATATGTAAATTATTAGTAAGTAGAAATTACATGCACACATGTATTAAACTAATGTAATATATAATGTTATACATTTATTATCAACTATGAATATATTTTTAAAATATAAGTGTATTATAGGTAAATATATTCGAATAAAAATTGACTATTTATCAAGTATAAATTATATATATAAATATATGATACACGTTATAAAAATGTATAATTACATAAATAAATATATATAGAATACAAATAAATTGATATAATATATATAAATATATATTATTATAAAATTATTATATGTATTAATATAATTGTAGACACCTTATTTTATCCAGGTTATTAATTTGTAAAAATAATTAACTGGGTTGGGTGATATTTTATTTTAATTTAATTTAACAATTTAGAATTAGGATAGAATTAAATTAAGATTTAGAATTAACATTAATTAGGAAATTAAAATAGAATTTAGGAATAATAAAAAAAACACAGAGAGACAAGAAAAGAAAAAAATTAATTTTAGGATTAAATAATTAGATTTTTTAGAATAATTATTTAAATTAGGATTAATTAATTAATTAGGAAGAGTTATTATCAAATTAAATTTAGACTAGTAGAGTTAGATTTGAATAGGAATTAATATATAATTTGGATTAAAATAAATTAAAAGATAAAAAAAGAATAAAAGCTAAAGTAGTGTAATGGTATAAAAACTCCAATATTTCTTTAGACTATAAAAATGGAGGAGATTCATTGTCATTTTTGGAGACCCACCTTTCATCATCGTTGCTGCCAGGCTGCTACACCTATACCTTTGCTGCGTTATTATAAACCGCTCCTACCTAATGTTTCTGTGCTGCACCGCTTGCTTCGGGTTCTGCATTCATCATGATCAAGCCTTATCACCAAGCGAAACTTCTCACCTGCCATTGCTCTAAGCTGCCATAGCCACTCTTTCTTTTTGTAATTACAATCCATCTAAAGCCATTACCACCGCTGCAAAAATCGTTTGCTATCGCTGTTGTTGTCGACCTCTAGAATTCACCCGTGTCGTGAAGTCCTCTTGCAATCGATATGTGTGACGTCATTGGCCTCCGTTTGCTACACCTTGTGTCAAAGAGTGGGGAAGATTAGACAGGCTGGTCTTTCCACGTGTAAGTGAGCAGTGAAGTAAAAATGGTGAGTGTAGTTTGTATTCTTTTGTTGTTTTTACTTTACCGTTTTGTTAGGCTAGTTTCAAATTGATTGACTAATTCTAGTTTTAAATAAATTGATTAACTCTTGAAGTCTTTAGCTAAGATTAAAATTAATTGATGAATTAATTGGTCAACTTAGGTAAGATTAAAATTAATTAATTAATTGATTAGTTAATTTGGATATTCATAATTCTTAATAATAAGATAATTCTTTAGGTTATAAAGCCAATGAGGCCTTGGTTTAGTGGCAAGGAGGAGGTCCTGAGACTTTAAGATCTCAGGTTCGAGTCTCACCAAGTGTGAGCTTGAGTTAGTCTAGTTATTTACTAGTTTATTTAGTTTGTTATAGTTATTTACTAGTTTACCTAGTTTGAGTAATGTGATTTTCATAGTTACTTGTTTCATGGAATGTAATATGCTGATTGTAATTGTAACTTCTAATGAAAATGTACTACTCAAAAAAAAAATTCTTTAGGTTATAAAAAAAATAAATAAATTTAAATAAAACATAAAGTTAAAATAATAAAATAGTGACAAGATTTAGTAAATGAAAAATAATAAAGGTGGATATGATTTATTCTGATGATGAAATTCTAAGGAGGGTTACGCTTAAGTAATGCTTTGGAATCTGTAGGTAAGAAGATTTCCTTCATGGTCTGACCAGCTTAATGGAAGGAACTAAAGGGAATTTTCAATAAAAAAAATTCATGTGCATTTTCTAAAAATATAATAAATAATAATAAAGAATATGATAAATAAAAATATAATAATAATAATTCATGAAAGTGAGTATAAATCATTCTGATGATAAGATTCCAAAGAGGGTTACACTTAAGTGATGTTTTGGAAATCTTTAGGTAAAAGAATTTCTTTTAAATTATACCAGCTTAATGGAGGATTTTCAAGGAATTTTTTATAAGAATGATTTATATTCATTTTCTAAAAATAAAAATAATTTATATTCACAAATAAATATGACAATAAATAATAGATAAAAATATTAGTCAAGAACATAATAGAAAATAATAAATGATAAAAATAAAATAAGATAATTTGGGTAGAGGAGTCGAAGTTAGGAAATTTCCATAAAATACTAAAATTCATCCGACGACGGAGTCTCTTCAAGCAAGTCGCATAGAATTACTTGAATACTCTTGAGGTGAGAAGGATTTTTAAGTTATCCCACCAGCTTAATGGAGGATAATTAGAAATATCTTTCAATATTAAGCATATCGAAATTAAAGATTAACCTAAGCAAATTTAAAAGATAACCTAAGACTAAGTGGTACCATTCTAAGATGGGCATCGTGGGGGTGCTAATCCTTTCCCACACGTAACCATACTCCCAAGTTTAAGAATCTTTGAACGTAGACCAAGCCTTATCTTTAGACAAGAATAGGTGACCAATCACACCTTAGGTTTGAATGGTTGGTGGCGACTCTAAGAATTTAAGTCT
Source organism: Heritiera littoralis (assembly GCA_031772115.1). NCBI lineage: Eukaryota > Viridiplantae > Streptophyta > Magnoliopsida > Malvales > Malvaceae > Heritiera > Heritiera littoralis. Next base: position 3,414,789 of record JAPDPK010000009.1, on the reverse strand, counting down.
AGTGGGTTAGGTTTTAGGACTTGACACCTTATGACAGCTTGGCGACTCCACCGGGGACTCTAGAGAGTCAGGCCAATACTTGGTTTTAGGTTATCTTGGAATTTGCTTTGGAAATCATAATTTGGAAATTTTTAATAAAACATTGTTCCTTCACCACACACATCACTTGCATGCATAAGCCCTAGACTCGGGCTCTGTCCTTCTTAGGAGAGAGTAAAGTACTTATACCCTTGTGAGGTAAATACCTCCGCAGTGGTTATGAAATACTCTCACTCAAATTGAACCTTTCCGTTTGTAGCCTGTCATGGGTAAGGATTAGGTGCCTTACTAGTCTTGTGTGGACGACAGTAAGGAGCAATTTGGGGACCTTTAGAACTTTAAACTACCCAAGCCTAGCATGTAATAAAAAATAAGACTCAGCCTTAGGGTGGAACCATACTAGATTGAAATGTAGACTGAAACCCTAGATAGGACACATGAAGGAATAAGTTTTACTTCCTCTTTTGTACATTGATTTTTTAAAAAAAAATTCAAAAAATATAGTTTTTATTTTCCTTTCCAATTTTTTTTAAGAGGAGTTTGTTTATATCATTAAGTCATGCATCTTTACATTTGATTTTGCATTGCATAACATGTTCTTTACATTGGTCTTATCATGGAACATTTTTTTAATTGTTAGGAGAGATTACAAGACTTTAGTGCATCCCATGTAGTTCATTCATTTGTATGTGCATAAACATATCATCACATGAAAAATAATTTCGACTTAATTGTGGCACTCAAGGTATCAAAATTGCATCCACTAAACAATCCACCCTCCACAGATATCATACAAGGTATCAAGCGCACATAATGGAAGAGGATCGAAATAGTATGATAGAAAAGTTAGAAAGGGAAAATGTAGAGATGAGGGGGCAATTGAGCAAAATTACTCAGTTGCTAAAAGTCATGATTAAGGAAAAGGAGAAGATGGGTAATCAAGACGAGTCTGTCTAAGAGACTCAACAAAGCATGCGAGACAACCCCGTTTTCGTCCCTGAAGGAAGTACTATTAAAGTTCCAACACCTCTATAGATACAAGCTCAAAACTAGTCGAAGTACCAAATTTAGATGACCCCAAAGAGTTGGAAAAGCTAAGATATAGGGAGAAAGATGGTGATACTAAAGCTCAACTAAGCTTGATAGAGGAAAGGCTAAGTGTCGTAGAAGGAGTTGACTATTTTGGATCAATTGATGCTGAAGGGTTGTGCTTGGTTCATGGTGTGGTGCTACCGCCAAAATTCAAGGTACCTGAATTTGAAAAGTTTAATGGAACTTCGTGCCCAAAAGACCATATTACCATGTACTATAGAAAGATGGCAGCATATGCGTGGGATGACAAGCACTAATTCATGTTTTTCAAGATAGCTTGACTGGGTCAACCGCTAAATGGTATAACCAACTAGAAAGGAGCCGAGTTACCTCTTGGTTTGAGTTGGCTAAAGCTTTCATAAAGGAGCCGAGTTACCTCCTGATCGCTTATCTCTCTAAGGTATGGAAAAGAAGAAAGATGAGAGTTTCAAAGAATATGCCCAACGACGGAGAGACGTGGCATCACAAGTTCAACCTCTTTTGACTGAGAAGGAGGTCACCATGTTCTTTTTGAATACTCTTAAGGCTCCCTACTATGAGTGTATGCTTAGAAGTGTGACCAAGAATTTTGCAGACATGGTGTTAACAGGTGAAGTTATTGAAAATGCCCTCAAGAGTGGTAAGATTGAAGAACCTATGGATGATAACAAGAGGAATGGGTTTTCAAAAAAGAAAGAAGAAGATGCACAAGCTGTCTCTAATAACTCATGTCGCTTCTATACCCTTTATTCACCTTCAGTGAATTAACCTTATTCTCAACCCTACCCATAAACTCATCATCAAAAAGCATACCAACCCATTTCCCATTCACAAGCCCCTACTTTTTCACCTAATGACCAAAAGAATACTCGAGCTAGCCGAAATGTCACCATAGACCTTATACCAATGACATACACAGAGCTGTTCCCGCAGTTGGTAAGGGGTCACCTTATTGCCCTTGTTTATGTAGAGCCCTTGAAGCCTCCCTACCCAAAGTGGTATGATTCTAATGCAAAGTGTGCTTATCATAATGACAATGTTGGTCACTCTATTGAGAATTGTATGGGCTTGAAAAGGAAAGTCCAAGCACTTGTCAACGCTGGAATTTTGAGTTTTGGGGCAAAGAATGACCTAAATGTGAATGATAATCCTCTGCCAGATCACACAAAGGGTAGCGGTTAATGCTATGGAAGAAAGTGGGTGATATTGATCAATTCACCTAATTTGAAGTTAATGGTTGTTTCTTTGTTTCTTGTTTCTAATTTCATTCATCTTAGGACATTTCAATTTCTTAAGTAATGTAGGGGTGCTTGTGCCCAAAATCACTAAATTTTCTTTTATGTATTAGGCTAACTTTCATTTATTTTCATTTTCAACAAAGGATTAATATGATGCATATTTCTCAATTCCTCATTCCCACCTTGTTCTTTTATGCAAAACACCAATACCTACATTGTTACCAAGCTTGAAAGTATCCAAGTAATGAACATGATAATGATAATGGCAATGAGTATAAAATTCAATTTTGAAAGAGCTGCTTTGGTTTGTTGAATGGATTTTTAGGTTGCCAAGATTGTTTAAGCAAGAAGAGAATAAGAAGATATTTGTCTAAAATCTTCAACTATAGAATGTTACGAGTAAAGGTGAATCTCTAGATGAAATTCTAATGAGTTTGCCTTTGTTCAATAGATGACATCTAATGAGAGTACTTGTATTGAGATGAGAAATGGCCTTCTTTCACTACCTTTCAAGCGTAAGTAAAACTATCCATTGATTACCCCTTTTGAGCCTATTATATTCTTTTTGATATAACCCACCAAGAATCACCCTCCACACTAGGGGCAAAGAGTATAGAGGATGAAAGATCAGTGGGGCAAAATAAAAATAGAAAAGGGGCAAAGAAAAAACCCTTTTGAGGAAAAAAGAACGAAAAAGAAAAAGAGAATGAAGAAGAAGAAAGGGTTTGAATCAAGAAAGTGAAAACCCTAGTCACATTTGAATAAAAAAGGACAGAAAAAGCAATTTAGAATGGAGCAAAAGGTAAAATGCCTAAATGATTCATGAAAAATGATTCTTGGTTTGATAAACCCTAAAACCCTTATTTTAGGCCTATATTATCCTTTCTTTCATGCACCTCACCTGAGCCTACGTTACGTGCCTTAGAAGTCCATTTTGATCAAATATAAGTACTCCTATTGAAGAATCACGTGTTGAATGAAGGTATACTTACACAATGAGATGATGATCCTTTAGATTGAAACTAGGAGAAGTATATCAAGATAAGCAAAAAGATTTCATCTAGATGGAAGTAATGGGATTCCAAAGATTCTCTTGGATCTATGTGAGCATTACATCGGGTGAAGAAATATCTACTGTTGGGGCATGAATTAGAATGGAGAACAGACTGAAGAAGTTTCATCAAGGACAATGAAGTTGAAAATGAAGAGAAATGAATAAAAAGAAAAAGAAAAGAAGAAAAAAAAAGAAAAAGAAAAAATGAAAGAAGGATTCAGATCGAAAACCCAAAAAGGGCAGTTTGGATCAATAGAGTGCATCTAAGTTGAAACCCTGAAAAGGCGGCCTAGATATAAGAAAAATCAGATGTCAACAATACTGGGGCAAGAGGATATTTTGATGAACTCAACATGATTAGATAAAATGGACCTCTGAAGGGAATTTTGTATTCATTGATCAGAATTATTTGAATTTTTGTTATTTGGATACTATTACCTAAAATTTAATCCTGAAAATTCTAGCTTTCCCTTTCTAGCCCTATTTTCCTTCAAGCTTGGCTACCTCTTGTAATATTTTCAGATATGACTAATACCATTCCTTCCATTTTCACCTATTATTTCTTTGTTATATCCTAACCTTGAGGGATTGAGAAGTTGTATTGCATTGATCTTGAAATTGGAATGATAATAAATGTTTACTTGGTACATTGTGAGGAATCTTCAATTTTATATTGCCAAGGTTTCCATCCATCTTCTCCTTGCCTCTATCACGAGCTCTATCAACTCAATTTCTATACCCATGGTACCTTCTATGGTGTCTATCTACCCCAGATTCTTCGTTCGAGTCATACCCAACATTATCATCATACTCGTCATTGGCAACAACTTTACTTTTTAGACGGGAAGTACCACCTTGTTAGATCTTCGCAAACCGAGCTTCATGTTGGTTCAACTTATCATGAATGTCATTAAATTTCACGTCCATCCGTTGGAACTGTTGTTGCATTGCTTGAAGCATGAATTCAATCTTTTTAAAGTCTGACTTATCACCTTCAGAAGACATTTTCAACAAGTGATATCCTCACGTGTTTACACTCGTGTTTCACTCAAGTAATTTGGCTTTTCTCTACTAATGTTTCTCACACACTCATGCCTTTTTCCCTTACTCTACCTTAACTCTATAGGTTCACAATCGCACTAGAGACTCAGTCAAAGATTCAACCTCGCAGAATCAACTAATTCACCAAGTATTTTCACCAAGTATTTTCTCTTTTTTTTTGAATTCCCTTTTTTTTTCGAATTCTTCTCCTTTTTTTTTTCAAATTCTTCTCCTTTTTTTTTCACAGAAAGGTGCGGCTAAGGTGACTTAAAGAAAGAAAAAATAAAATAAAATAAAATAAAAAATCACTAGAAGGACCAAAAAAATGAAAAATGACCTAAAACTATAGGAAAACGATGGAATTTAGCCAAGATAGGGTGGGGCCCATGTTCCACGAGTTCGTTTTATTTCGTCATTTCCTTTAAAACGGGTACTCGTACGTCTCCTAACTCAACCAAAATTTTCTATTTGAACAGTACTGCAACAATTTTTTTTTGAATTCTTTTTTTTTCTTCTTCGAATTCTTTTTTTCTTCTTCTTCGAATTTTTTTTTCCTCTTTTCTTTTAATATGAGTTTTGCGGTTTCCTTGAAAAGGGTAGGGGTGCGGCTAGCGTGGAATTAAGTGGTTGAAGAAGTGCGGCTAGGGTTGTGATCAAAGAAGTGCAGCTAGGCTTATGAGGAATTGCGGCTAGGTTTATGAGAAATTGGGGCTAGGGTTTTAATTGAAGGGGTGCAGCTAGGGTTATGAATTCAACTCAGACACAATAACTAAGGTGGCAGAATTTTTCAAGGATTCTACCAAAAGTGAGAGATGCACAAACAAACCAGAAATCGAAACCAACAAAAGAGAAAAAAAATTGAAACCAACAAACCAAAAATCGAAAAGTGAGGGATGCATAAACAAACCAGAAATCGAAACATGAGCTCTGAATACTAACTGATGCGCATGGACAAGAGAAAACGTAGATTGCAATTTGAAGGAACTGAAACGCAATAGGACAGAAGCAAAGATGATGAATGATATCTTCTGAAACCTAGACCCGAAGCCTAAAAAGACTCGAACCCAAAGGTATTGGACCTTGACCCTACGAATAAGAATTCGAGAACCTATGGTATAGCAATGGTGGATGGTGAAAAGGAGACGCCACAAGGAAGAAGACATTGATAAGCCTAGTTGAGAGGGAACCCAAGAGAAAGGCACACTCAAATTCCGAAAATTCCAAAACTGATCTCTCATGAATAGCGTTTACAAGGTATTTATAATAATACCTAGCACTTAAGCCCATAAACAAGTGGGCTGTAATTAACACCAACAGAAAATAAGACTAAACCCAAATTCATGCCTAAACCTAGTTACATAAAATAAATAGTCCAAGACACAATAAGACTCAAATGTGGGCTATTCAAACACTTAACCCATCTTATTGTTAAGCTAAAATAAGACAGTAAACCATGCTCATGTCGTCTGGGCTTCCAAGCAAGTATAGATGTCTTAGGACTCTTCATGGAAGCTTCCTTGACGCTTCAATGATGCCAGAGCTTGTTGCATTAATGAGGCCAGGGCTTGTTGCATCTTCTTGGCTCAAGCTCGAGTAATTGGACCTCTTTGGATGTCCAATGGATCCTTAGCATCACGAACATCACGAGCAAGTGGATCTCCACCATTCCCCCTCTCCTCGAAAGGATTTGTCCTCAAATCGCATATACCTTCATCAAAAGAAAAGGGAGAAAGATCAGAAACATTAAAAGTAGTAGATACACCATACTCACCAGGAAGATCCAATCGGTAGGCATTATCGTTGATCTTCTCAATGACTTGGAATGGTCCATCTCCTCGAGGATGCAGCTTGCTTCGGCGCTGAACAGGAAACCTCTCCTTTCTCATATGCACCCAAACCCAATCACCAGACTCAAAGACTACTTTCTTTCGATGCTTATTTGCTTGGGTGGTATACTGCTCAGTCTTCTTTTCAATAGCTTGACGTACTCTCTCATGGAGTTGCTTCACAAACTTAGCCTTCTGTTCTCCATCCAAGTTACTCTGCTCAACACTAGGTAATGGCAACAAATCCAAAGGAGTAAGAGGATTGAAGCCATAAACAACTTCGAATGGAGAGTAACTCCTAGTGGAGTGGACATTGTGGTTATATGCAAACTCCACATGTGGCAAGCAATCTTCCCAATTCTTCAAATTCTTCTGTATAATGGACCTCAATAATGTAGATAGGGTTCGGTTGACTACCTCAGTCTGTCCATCAGTCTGGGGGTGACAAGTGGTGGAGAATAACAATTTAGTTCCCAACTTTCCCTATAACGCCTTCCAAAAGTAACTAAGGAACTTGGCATCTCGATCGGAAACAATGGTCCTCGGTACACTATGGAGACGTACTATCTCTTTGAAGAAAAGGTCAGCAACGTTGCTCGCATCATCCGTCTTATGGCAAGCGATGAAATGAGCCATCTTAGAAAACCTGTCAACCACAACAAAAATAGAATCTCTACCTCTTTTTGTTCTAGGTAAGCCAAAAACAAAATCCATAGAGATATCACTCCACATAGTAGTAGGAATGGGTAAAGGAGTATATAAACCATGATTATGAACTCTAGATTTAGCTTGTCTACATGAAATGCATCTATCACATAACCTCACTACATCTCTCCTCATGTTAGGCCAAAAGAAATGTTCTTGCAAAACATCTAGAGTTTTCCTAACTTCAAAGTGACCCATTAATCCTCCACTATGAGCTTCTCTAACTAACAGCTCCCGCAACGAACTCCAAGGCACACATAATTTATTTTCTCTAAATGAGAACCCATCGTGCCGAAAGAACTTGCCAAAGCCAGATGTAGCACATGCCTCATAAACATTACCAAAATCAACATCATTAGCATACTGTTCTTTGATATACTCAAATCCTAAAAGTTTAGCATCAAGAGTAGTGATAAGAGTATACCTACGAGATAACGCATCAACGACGACATTCTCTTTACCTTGTTTGTACTTGATCACGTACAGTAACATCTCAATGAACTCTATCCACTTGGCATGATGCTTATGCAGCTTATGCTATCCTTTTAGATGCTTCAAGGACTCGTGATTAGTGTGGATGACAAATTCCTTGGGCCACAAGTAATGTTGCCATGTCTCCAAGGCCCTCACTAACGCGTACATCTCCTTGTCATATGTGGGATAGTTAAGTGCTGCTCCACCTAACTTCTCACTAAAGAAAGAAATTGGGTGTTTTTCCTACATAAGCACAGCTCCAATACCTACACCTGAGGCATCGCACTCAATCTCAAAAGTTTTAGTAAAGTCAGGCAGAGATAACAAAGGAGCAGAACAACAAAGTTTATCCTTAAGCAAATTAAAAGCATGCTCTTGTGCGGGACCCCAATGAAATGCAACATTCTTTTGGACCACTTCGATCAAAGGTGCAGCTATAATGCTAAAATCTCTAACGAATCGATGATAGAAACTAGCTAAACCATGGAAACTACGCACCTCAGAAACAGACTTAGGTACAGGCCAACCTTTAATTGCCTTTACCTTCTCATTATCAACAAAAATGCCATGTGAAGAAACTACATACCCAAGGAAAACAACCTTATCAATGCAAAATGTACATTTCTTAAAATTGGCATACAAACTTACATTCCTCAAAACAGTAAGAACATTCCTAAGATGCTCAACATGCTCATGGTGGCTCTTACTATATATCAAAATATCATCAAAATAGACAACCACATACTTATTAATGAAATCACGTAAAACATGGTTCATTAAGCGCATGAATGTACTGGGTGCATTAGTCAAGCCAAAAGGCATAACTAACCACTCGTAGAGACCATGTTTAGTCTTGAATGCAGTTTTCCATTCATCACCTTGTCTCATACGAATTTGGTGATATCCGCTCTTTAAATCAATTTTAGAAAACATGCATGCACCATGCAACTCATCAAGCATGTCATCTAACCTAGGAATAGGATAGCGGTACTTTACAGTGATTTTGTTGACGGCTCAGCAGTCAACGCACATCCTCCACGTCCCATCGTTTTCAGGCACAAGCAGTACGGGCACGGCGCATGGACTCATGCTCTCTCTCACATAACCTTTCCTCATGAGCTCCTCAACTTGCCTTTGAAGCTCCTTTGTCTCCTCGGGATTACTTCTGTAGGCTGGACGGTTAGGAATGGTAGCTCCGGGGACAAGGTCAATCATGTGCTCAATCCATGAATCGGTGGTAATCCACTTGGGATCTCCTCAGGGAATACATCCTCGAACTTCTGCAACAATGAGATAACATCAGTAGGCAAAGTATCATGGAGTTCAGCATTAATGAAACAATAATCTTTAAATAAGAGTAAAAGGATAGGAGACTTAGCAAGAAACACAGTCTTCACATCTCGGGTTTTGGCATAGCAGCTCACTGTTTTGCTTTCCTTGTTTTCCTTCTTTTCTTTAGCTTTCTTCCTTTGCTCGTCATGTTGCTCCTTTAGCCTTAATTGGTCCTCATAAATCTCCTTAGGGCTAAGGGGAGCAAGAGTGATCTTCTTGCCATCCGTAGTAAAGGAGTAACGGTTAGTGTAACCATCCTGGATGACTCTCTGATCATACTGCCACGGTCTACCCAGCAATAGGTGGCTGGCTTGCATGGGCACCACGTCACACAACACCTTATCCCGATAACTTCCAATACAAAAAGGAACCAAGACTTGCTTCACCACGTTCACTTCACCACAGTCATTAATCCACTGCAACTTATATGGGTGGTGATGCTTGGTAGTGGGCAATTTTAACTTATCAACAAGGTATGTGCTAGCAACATTAATACAGCTCCCACCATCAATGATTACAGTGCATACCTTGTCACTAATATGGCACCTCGTATGGAAGATGTTCTCACGCTGTGCCTCATCTTCAAACTTCACATGGGTATTAAGAGCACGCCTGGCAACAAGCGCTTCACCATGAGCAGCATACTCAACAACTTCTTCTTCTTCAGCATCTTCTAACGCAGGCATCTCATCTTCAACACCGACTTCAGAACCTTCACTCTCAACATCTCCATTTCCATGCATGATCATTACTCTACGATTGGGACACTGTGAGGTAACATGTCCACGACCTAAACACTTGAAACACTTAATGTCACGTGTCCTGCTCTAGGATGCTTGGGCAGGTTCAGTCTTGGGCTTTGGAGGGCCTTCAGGCTTGGGCTTATCAAAGCTCTCTGACTTAGGCATAGACATAAGCTTATCATCCCTACGAAAGGTGTTAGATTTCCAAACAGGAACTGAACTAGAAGTGAAACAGGATGTACCTTTCCTTTGGAGTTACCTTTCCACTTTGATGGCCACATGCAACATCTCCTCTAAATCCATGTAATGCTACAACTCTATGACATTGGCAATCTTACGGTTTAAGCCTTGGAGAAAACGAGCCATAGTAGCTTCTGCATCCTCCTGGATATTGGCTCGGATCATGGTTATTTCCATCTCTTTGTAGTAATCCTCAACACTCTTTGAGCCCTGGGTAAGACGTTGGAGCTTCTAGTATAACTCTCTATAGTAATGAGTAGGAACAAATCTCTTCCTTATGATGCTCTTCATCTCATCCCATGCAGACACTGGAGGATCACCATATCTTTTTCTACTAGTGACTAATTGATCCCACCAAACCATAGCATACTTTACGAACTCAATTGCTGCAAGTTTGACCTTCTTTTCCTCAGAGTAGTGGTGGCAGTCAAACACCATTTCAATCTTCCTTTCCCACTCAAAATATGCCTCAGGATCATTCTTGCCTTGGAAAGGAGGAATCTTCAATTTTATATTGCCAAGGTTTCCATCCATCTTCTCCTTGCCTCTATCACGGGCTCTATCAACTCGATCTCTATACCTATGGTACCTTATATGGTGTTTATCTGCCCCAGACTCTTCGTTCGAGTCATACCAAACATTATCATCATACTCGTCATTGGTAATAACCGTACTTTTTAGACAGGAAGTACCACCTTGTTGGATCTTCGCAAACTGAGCTTCATGTTGGTTCAACTTATCATGAATGTCATTGAATTTCATGTCCATCCATTGGAACTGTTGTTGCATTGCTTGAAGCATGAATTCAATCTTTTTAAAGTCTGACTTATCACCTTCAGAAGACATTTTCAACAAGTGATATCCTCACTTGTTTACACTCATGTTTTACTCAAGTAATTTGGCTTTTCTCTACTAATGTTTCTCACACACTCATGCATTTTTCCCTTACTCTACCTTAACTCTATAGGTTCATAATCGCACTAAAGACTCAGTCAAAGATTCAACTTGCAGAATCAACTAATTCACCAAGTATTTGCTCTTTTTTTTTTAATTCCTTTTTTTTTGAATTCTTCTCCTTTTTTTTCGAATTCTTCTCCTTTTTTTCATAGGAAGGTTTGGCTAAGGTGACTTAAAGAAAGAAAAAAATAAAATAAAATAAAATAAAAAATAAAAAAATCACTAGAAGGACCAAAAAAAATGAAAAATGGCCTATAACTATAGGAAAACGATGGAATTTGGCCAAAATAGGGTGGGGCCTGTGTTTTACGGGTTCGTTTTATTTCGTCATTTCCTTTAAAACGGGTATTCGCATGCCTCCTAACTCAACCAAATTTTTCTGTTTGAACAGTACCGCAATAATTTTTTTTGAATTCTTTTTTTTTCTTCGAATTCTTTTTTTTCCTTTTTTTTTAATCTGAATTTTGCAGTTTCCTTGAAAAGAGTAGGGGTGCGGCTAGCGTTGAATTAAGTGGTTGAAGAAGTGCGGCTAGGGTTATGAGGAAGTGCGGCTAGGGTTGTGATTGAAGAAGTGCGGCTAGGTTTATGAGAAATTGCGGCTAGGGTTATGAGGAATTGGGGCCAGGGTTCTGATTGAAGGGGTGCGGTTAGGATTTTGAGGAATTGCGGTTAGGGTTTTGATTGAAGGGGTGTGGTTAGGGTTTTGAGGAATTGCGGCTAAGGTTTTGATTGAAGGGGTGCGGCTAGGGTTTTGAGGAATTACGGCTAGGGTTATGAATTCAACTCAGACACAATAACTAAGGTGGCAGAATTTTCCAAGGATTCTACCAAAAGTGAGAGACACACAAACAAACCAGAAATCGAAACCAAAAAAAAAGAAAAAAAATCAAAACCAACAAACAAAAAATCAAAAAGTGAGGGACCCACAAACAAACCAGAAATCGAAACTTGAGCTCTGAATACCAACTGATGCGCACGGACAAGAGAAAACGTAGATTAGAATTTGAAGGAACTGAAACACAACAGGACAGAAGCAAAGATGATGAATGATATCTTCTAAAACCTAGACCCAAAGCCTAAAAAGACTCGAACCCAAAGGTATTGGACCTTGACCCTACGAATAAGAATTCGAGAACCTAAGGTATAGCAATGGTGGATGGTGAAAAGTAGGCGCCACAAGGAAGAAGACCTTGATAAGCCTAGTTGAGAGGGAACCCAAGAGAAAGGCACACTCAAATTCTGAAAATTCCAAAACTGATCTCTCATGAATAGCGTTTACAAGGTATTTATAATAATACCTAGCACTTAAGCCCATAAACAAGTGGGCTGTAATTAACACCAACAGAAAATAAGACTAAACCCAAAATCATGCCTAAACCTAGTTATAGAAAATAAATAGTCCAAGACACAATAAGACTCAAATGTGGGCTATTCAAACACTTAACCCATCTTATTGTTAAGCTAAAATAAGACAGTAAACCATGCTCATGTCGTTTGGGCTTCCAAGCAAGTATAGATGTCTTAGGACTCTTCATGGAAGCTTCCTTGACGCTTCAATTATGTGATAACTGTAAATTTTTCGTTTATTGGAAATTATAAATATTGGAAATAAATATTGGAGCAAATAAATATTGGAAATAAATAAATAAAATTATGAGAATGGGATACTAGTGAAAATCTCGAGAATTGAGGAAGTGACGGATCGGGAAATTCGAGTGAAGGAAATTAAGTTGGAAATAAAATAAGGAATAGAGGAAATTTAATTTGGATAAATGGAAATCCAAATTAAATAAGAAAATGAGGAAGAATGTATGTATATATATATATATATATATATATATTGTAAATACAATATATATATATATATTTATGGAATTATTACATTTATATGAATATTTATATAAATGTTAAATTTTTAAAGTACATGAAAATATATATTTTTATGTGAAAATATATATTATTAATATATAATATATATTTATATAATATATAGTTCAAAGTACTATATAATAAAATAATGTAATTATATTTAAAATGTAATTATAAATATAATTATAATTAAAATAAAATAAAAAAAAAGGAAAGAAGAAGAAATAAACAGAATCGGGAAGACTCCCAATTCTGTCTCCTCGAGTGGCACCGGCCACTGTCGCCGGAGAAGGGAAGAGAGAAGAAGGAAGAGAGGACGTCGGCCGGTGAGCCAAGGGAAGGAGGAGATGACCGGCGACGGAAGATAACGAAAACAGGAAGGAAAATCGAAGGAAAAACCGGCGAAGCCGGAAAGAAAAGGAAAAATGGTAGACGGCGATGCCGGCCGATCCAGGCACCGCCACTGCCACCGAAGTACAGCCGGAGGGAGAGGAAGGCGATGGAGGCCACCCGAGGTGTGGTGAACGACGGAGGAGGGCCAGTGAAGAGGAAGATGAAACCGAACCTATTCTGCCTCGATCCACGGCCGTGCCGCCAATTCAGGCCAAGCTGAGACCACCGGCGAGTTCGCCTTGACGTCGGCCAGCTGAGGAGCGGTCGAACCACCAGAGAACTGGCCATCGGAGGAGAACCAGCAGTGAGGGAGGTGACCGAACCGGCTGGGAAGAAAGAAAAAGAAAAAGAAAAGGAAAAAGAAAAAGAAAAGAAAAAGGAAAAAGAAAAAGAAAAGAAAAAGGAAAAAGAAAAAGAAAGAAGGAAGAAAAAGAAGGAAGAGAAAGAGAAAAGGAATTTCGAGAATTTGGAGAATTCCCGAGAATTCGAAAATTACGGGAAATCCCGAGAATTACGAGAATCGATAAGAAATATCGAAAAATGTTAAATTATTTAAATAATTATGGAAAAATTCTAAAATTTAGAATTTAATTTCCAGAAAATATCCTCGATGACTGAGCCGATGGAATCGGGCAAGGTGAACACGGGCGCGACCATCGAGAGGTAGTCGCCGACCCGAAACAGGTAAGGGAGACATGTGCCGCCTGTAAGGATATTCGGCCATATTTTAAATTATGCATTTAATTTATAAATGCAATTTATAATGATTGGTTTTGAAATTTGTTGTGATTTATCGGTTTTAAATTTTGGTGAAATACCGGTTGAGAAATATAAACTGTATTTTCTGTGCAGGAGGCTAGCCAAATCGGCAGCCGTTATATTGCCGAAAAATTATCGAAAAATTACTGAAATTTACCAAAAATCACCGAAAACCAAAATAAAAGATTTGATTTCACGTGAATCGATTTTCGGGGACGAAAATCGAGAAATTAAGTAAATTTCATAAAACATGAATATAGTGATATTTAAATTTAAAATATTCATGTTTTCAAGAATGGTGAAAAGGAAATCACCGAAAATTCACCCGGTAGGTGATATTTCACATGAAACGAGATGAAAATGAAAAAGAGACTGAAGTGAATATTTTTATAAATATTCTTAAATATTCACTTGATTTTACATAAAACCTTTATGATGTTAATTATGGAAATAATTAATTATGAAAATTTCATAAAGGTTAAGAAATGAAGAAAAACTATGATTTCGAGACTAGAGGTCTCTACACGTGTTTTTAGAAGAAAACATGATTATGGGAATTTAAAGTTAGAAAATAAATAATTTATTTTCATAAATTATAAAAATGATTTGTTTGAAATTCGGATAATTATAAAACCATGTTTTCAATTGAATGCACGAAAAAGCGTGCATATGTGTTTTACGATGAAAAAAGGACAGTTTTGCCCTTCTATATTTTCAGTAATGATTTATAAATTGTTTTCACTGTATGGAAAAATATGATTTATACCGTTATGAAATATTTTGAGAAATGTTATTTTAATTTAATTATTTCATAAAGTTGATGATTTATTACATGTGAGCCTTATGGATATTTGTGAAATATTTCGATTTCCTGTATTTAAAATCCATAAAGGCTATGGTACGGCTTATACTGTTTTGAGACTTAGGCCCCGAGCTTCATGCATCACATATACTATTACTATCACGTGGCTGATTGACCAGCTAGTCATCAGCGTCCCGGATTGTCCCCTAGCAAGCGTACACCGAGGACATATTATAGATCATGGCCATAGATCTCATTACTGTTACTGTGTCCTTAGTGGACGAGATAGCATGATTTACTTGTAGGGTGTTGCCTAGTCTCACTTATTACTTACTACTTACTGTTTACTGTTTACTGAAAGGATTTACGGAATCCTATTTACTGTACTGTTTACTGTACTGAACTACTGTTTACTGTTTACTGTTTACTGTTACTGATGAAAGACCGTACCAAAATACTGTGTTACTGAACTGTACTGTTTACTAAATGGTAGCCATTGATTACTATTTTACTGAACTGAAAGCTACCATTTACTGTTTACTGAATCGAAAGCTACCTTATACTATTTTTTGAACTGGTAGCTACTGTTTACTGTCTACTGATTGAACCGTATCGAATTACTGTTTTACTGAATATACTGTTTTACTGATGTATGATACGGTTACTGATTTGAAAAGAGAAATAAATGTTTATTCTAAAATAATAACATAAGAATTATTTCTAAGATAGAAATAATCGAAGAAGTACTTATCCAATGATTGGATATTTACAAATCACTGTACTGTACTGTTTTTACTGTACTGAAGAGAAGAGAAGTAAACCACTATTTTTATTACTGAACTGCCACGTGTTTTAAAGTATATTGAAGTGAAAAGAGATAAGTGGTTTACTTTGTGGAAAAACGAAAATTATATCGTTTTGAAAACAATCGATTTAGTATTCTCTACAGTTGCTTCTAGGTTCCGGAACAAGCCAGGTATTTCAAAATACCTGCCTTACTCTATCTGGATCCCTAGCCGACTGTAGTATCCTTCCTACATGTGAGCCTAGAGCCAGCTAGGAAGATTTTAATGAAAAAGAAAAAAATTATTTTCAGCATACAGATAGCTGAATATCAAGTGTAGCATATAACTCTCTTACTGAGCCGTGGTTTGCTCACTCCCCAATTTTAACATTTCAGGTTTTGATGATCGTGAGATCCAATATTTGTGGATTACGGCTGCACATAATGGACAATGTGATAGACCGACTAAGATATATTTGGTGCAATCATTGATTTTCTATATTTAGACATGTCTACAGTACTACATATTTGTAAATAAGATAGGGGATGTGTATAATGTGAACAATATTTTATTAAATTGTTTAACATCAAGTGTAAAGTGAAGTATCACAGACAGCCCAATCGGATAAATTGTGTAAAATAAGGTTTAAAAATATGGTAACGGGTCGTTACAGATTTAATGGTATCAAAGCATGGTTGGCCTGATGTCTGTGGATACTTTTGAAAGGAAAAATGTTAAACATCCCCAGTAGTACTGTGTCGTCTGAATACATAGAGAAAATAAATGATTGTAAATTGAGTAAAATGATTTAAAGCGAGTGAGAAAGTATAAATTGAGAATGTGAAAGAGGAAAATAGGCTTAGAAATTACCAGAAAATTGGTGATATTTATAATCTAAATGAAGGCTTGTTCGGTAAGGAACCGAAAGGACTCGATGAGGTCTCCACCATACTTTACAGTCTGGATCGAACTGAGACCTGAAAATGATGGTATGAAGGAAGGGAATGAAATATCATCATTAAATAGACTTTAAGATCACAGATTGAGGGGAAATTGAAGAGAGAGAAAATTTTTGGTCAAAAATGACAAAAATACCCCTGCCTCCAAAATTTTATCGGGAGTCAGAATAAACCAACAGAAGTTGGATTTGATCGAGTTGACAGAGAAATTAATGATATAAAGCTGAATTACAAGTAAAATAATCCAATTATGGATTCCAGTGAACTTCTCTGTCGAAATTGAACAAGATCTTAATGGCTGATATTAGTATGAGAAATGATACTATCAACACATAGATAATGAGATCATTGATTCAAGAGTATACTGAGGAGAAAGAAATAAATGTCGAAATGCAAAAATGCCCCTATGTTGGGCGATGTTCGGAACAGAGATAAAACCGAGCTGAATTGGAATCCATTGAGAGAAATGGAGTTATTAATGGCATAGAGGATGTCATATGAATATAACGATCCCTATTACTGATTCCACTAACACTTAGATTTCGGACGCGACTGTGAGTGACCCAGTGAACGGGCTGGGCATTCTTAAAGAGGACAGTACAGATGTGTACAGGCGGATGGCGGACGGGCCGAGGCCTTATATGATGCGATCCAATAAGAGTGTAGTGGAATGTTGTAATATGATTGGCCCGGTTATTGACTATAAGGGTCGAAAATTAAGAGTATTGAACGGGATCGTTGAATACTATGAAAAGTGAAATGATTACAGGAATTGACTGATGAGGTGAATAGTACAAATAATGAAACACATACTGGTGTGTTAACTTACGGTTCTATATATTTTACTACTTATGGTATCAAACAGATAATCTTATATAGAACCGAAATATCTTGAAATATGTGCTACAGAATGAGGTACTATGTGGAGTACTGTGAATTGGAAAATAAATATAAGAACAGTAAAGTGATAAAAAGAAGATAACAGCTAACCTAAGTTCTTCAGAACCCTTGAGACAGAACTGTGATGGGCGACCCAATGATGGGCGACCCATAGTGGATCATGTGTTGTGAGATGCGGGCGAACAATGTTATCGCCGACTCACTAGTAAGGGTAAACCTAGGGCGAAAGGATCGCCTAGGGGATGCTCGCCGACGGCCGATTCGCATGGGCGAGACTCTTACAAAGAGCTTAATAATAAAACGAGTGTAAGGAACTAGGTACGTAAGGGTGCCAGGGTTCAAACCTCGTGGATAATATGCTCAAGGGAGTTAAACCTGAATTTATTAAATGAACTTGATTTCAAAGTAAATTACAGTGGTAATAAATTGGTTAGCTGTAACATGTGTTGATAACTGTTGTACTTAATACAACTTACTAGATTGAGATTCGTAAGACTGTAAAGTATGAGTAAACAATGAAATCAAGGTAGAGTATGAGTCGAAATGAATCGAATAGTAAATGTCACTACCTTGAGAATACACAGTGTAAATGATAGGACATGAGGATGAAATGTCCAAATTAATAAGAAATGTGTGATTAAAGAAAGTATCGGATTTGATTTCCGATAGAATTTCCAAAGTTATATAAATTGAAGGAATCGAGATAACATTGACTCGATTTTGAATATGAAATCTGATTCTAAGCTTATATCAGAGAATATAGAAAGAATTCGAAAAGCTTAAGAAAATAACTCTGGAAAATGTGTGAATAATACAATTCACTTGCGAATAAGTGATTGACAAAAATACAGATAGTAAAATTGAGAATAATGAAGTTGTCTGTATAACTGTAAATGAGAGAAATACAAATGACCTCGATATGTAGATGAATGAAAGTGATATAGTAAATGATTACTATTTAATAAAGTTCTTGTGAAGAACAAGCATTTATCTACATTAAAATAGACGTTTTAGTGATCTAATTAGAAATTTATGAGGAGCTCATAAGACTAGTCTCAGTATAAAGCGTCCTTAGATAAAAGATTGGAGAATAATGTGTGAGAGCTGATTCTACACTATTGTAGAGTCTAATTTCATAAATTAATAATAGAAATTAAATAAATAATGAATATTGATTTCCACTTGGGTGGAAAAGCTCTTTTATTTGAGATATGAACAGAGTAATTTATGTGAAATACTTGACGGGCGAGTACTAAATGGATGAGCTCGCCAATGGGCGAGCAAGGCTGATTGCAATGGAGGGTGATTAGTTGTACCGGCGAACAGGTGAGTTCGCCAACATGTGGCGTGATATTAGCAAAGCGGGCGAGTTGAGCCATACCTGGTGATCGCCCAATGTGACGTGCCATCTGATCGCCCAAGGAATAAGTGTGGCGAGTTGATGGTGGCGAGTTGATTGTTTTCCTCATTGGTTTGGCAAATAGTTGAGTTCGCCAACTCTGTGGATAGATGATGGCCCACCTGTGGCGAGGACTAGGAACGCCAATGTATTTGGCGAGTAAGGTGGTCGCCCATATAGAGGGGCAAGTGAAAGACCAAGTTGGCGAGAAAGGCAATTGCTACTCGCCAAACCTCTATGTGATCGCCAAGAAGAAGAAATTTCTTGTAATTGCCAAATTTAAAGTTTGCATCAAGATAAAGCTGGCAAGCTGAAAGGTTGGCGAACTGAAATAGTGTTGGCGAGATGATGCCTCAAATTGAAGGCGAGCTGGAAATAAGCATGGGCAAAATAAAAACAGATTCAACCTAGCAGCCAAGATTGACTTTGTGAGTTATACGGTTGAGGACAAAAAATTGAGAAAGAATAAAGTCAACAAAGGAAGTAATCTTATTGGTTGAGGAATAAGACAAATGGTGTAATAAGTCAAGAAAAGAGGCTGTGGACTTCACGCCATTGGCTTCTGGGTTTAGACAATTAATGGCAAGTGAAGTTAGTCAAAATGTGCAGAGAATAACTTCTCACAGCCGTAACATTTGCTACAGTTTTTCTTCATGCGTTAAATGCATGAAAGACATGAAAAAAATGATGAAAGAAATAGGATAAGGGACAGGCGGTAGCTTTGGATTGGCTAGCATGGCTATATAAGAGGAAATGTGTGAGGAAAATTGATTTAGCCAAACTCATCATCTTCACGAGAGAGCTACACAATTGCAAGTTTATTCCTTCCATTCCTGTCATGCGTGATTTACTGAGCTTCACTCTTCAGTTGGCTAAACACATAAACCTGCTTGCAAACCTTTCTTCCATAGTTTGATGAGTTAAAGGAATAAGCAAAGGAAGGCCAACGTGAGATGGAAAGCAATCTGTTCTGGAAGTGCAGTTGGTTGAGGTGAGTTTCATATTTCTAAGGTGTTCTTGATGCTCAATGATAGATTTCTATGTTTTACAACGTAATAAACATAAATACAGTCTTGTTTTTAGTTAGATCCTTCCAGAATATGAAAACAAGGAAAATAATGGAATAAGTGGCGAGAATGGCGACTATTGTGATCGCCAATGATTAAAATTTGTAATCGCCAATGAGTCGAGTAGTTAATAAGAACTCGCCAAAGTAAATTCTGTGTTCAAATGAGCGAGATCGCCCAACTCTAGTGAAGTGATTTAATGGGCGAGCTCAAATCATAGGGCATTGGGCGAGTAGAAATGTGGGCGAACTCTCGCATTAAGCCAATGTAAACCTGACAAGTTGATTATTGGGCAAGCTCACAAATATATGGCGAGTACTGGCGGGCGAACTCCCACGTGTAAGCCTTTGGTGATTGGAGAGCTCGGATTGGGCGAGCTAGTTAGAGCTCTGTTGGGCGAGTAGTCATTCCATTTATCTTAATCTCGCCAAAGTGCTAAGAAATGAAAATATTAATTGAATTTATAAATTATTTGCAGCCGGGAATTATGACCTCGGTGTATGCGATTTGGAAAGCGAGAAGGAAGCAAGGCTTCGTTGAACCAGGTAAGGGAGATGTGTGTGAAGTGAATGCATGTCCTGTGGAGTAAATTTCTTAGAAATTATTGAGAAATTGTTTTGTTTTATGACATGCATTGTTTGAGAAATCTATTTTATATTAGGCGAGCTATTAAGCCGACCCTTGTGATATTTGTGGGCAAAATGGTATTGGCGGGCGAGCCAAGCTTTTATGATTTTTGGCGAAGAACCCTTTTATCACATTTGGGCGAGTAATCTTGTTTTAAATAAAAAGGCGGGAGAGCCATGTTGGCGAACCCCTTGATGTTCTTGTTGGCGAGCCGCTAAGACCGAGCCGGGTTGCTTGTGTTGAAAAGTTACGTGGCGGGCGAATACTATTCCCCGCATTGATGGTTGACTATGGGCGAGCCATGTTGGGCGAGCTGACCATGGTGAACAGGTTTCACGTTTCCAAAGTTTCTTAATTGAAAAATAAACTAATTTTCATATCTTTGAAAATAGAAATGATAAACCCTTTTGAGCGATTTGATTAATGGGCGAGCCACTGAGGGCGAGCTAGTATTGCTTATTGTTTTAAAAGCAAGGTTGGCGGGCGAACAGAAGTTCCCCGTAGTGGGCGAGCTGACCATGGGCGAGCAGATTTTAAATATTGAGAATTTGGAAGGTTTTCAACGTGTTTTTTAAACAGAAGCTTAAACCTTTTTGGAAAATCAAATCATTTTGAGAAAATGATAATATGGTGAGATAATTCCATAAAGGTTTTCATGAGATATAAAAGTTATTTTTGAGACTTTAGGCCATGAGTTCATGCGTTACTATTGCGTGACCCGCCTGGGGCGGTGGCTCGGTCGATGGACCAACGAGTGCACCTCAGGGCGTCACAGGGCTGATAGACCTGCCAAGTCATCAGCGGTCTCGAGGTCACTTGGCAAGTGGACCCGAGGACCACCTAGAGATTGTGGCCATAGATCTAGCAGAGATAGCCGTGAGGGGCGATGGCCTATGGGTGCACCCTAATAGCGGTAGATTCCGTTCTCGCAAGGGGGAGGGGAACGATGATAGCATGACTTATTTATAGGGTGATGCCTAGTCTCAACTTGTTGATTTCTGTTTACTAAGAGGATTTGTTAAATCTTATTTACTATTTAATACGTTTAAAGTAAATTGATTAACCAGTGATTTGAATGATGTTTTGAGAGTACTGTTTACTATATCCACTGTTTTCCTACTTGATATGATGTTAGGAAAAACAAATACTTTGTGGTATATAGTTTTGGTTTTATAAAGCAGCATATGTTTCCTTTACTGAGCGTATGAATCGCTCACCCCTTTGTTTTACTCCACAGATAAAAGACACGGAGTTTGAGAGAATTAGCTCCCATATGGAGAGCTACATATAAAGCGCAGGGGCAACTTATGTCAAATATGACACAGTCACTTCTCTTTTACATTTCAAACATATGAATACAGTACTACTTTATTTAGACAAAGACAATAGGGGATGTCAGATGTAAGGAATAATGAAAAGAAATTTCATATTCCGTATTTGATAAATAAATATTATTATTTATCACTATCATTGTAGAATGTTATTGGCATCGCAGACAGCCCAACCGGAAAAGTGGTATAGAAATACGTGAAAAATATGGTAACGGGATGTTACAGATTTAATGGTATCAGAGCTTGGGTTGGTCTGATGTCTGTTAATGCCTTTAGCATGGGAAGTGTTGAGAAAGGTTAACATCCCCTATAGTACTGTATAGTCTGAATGTATAGAGGAGTCAAATGATTGTGAATTGAGTTAAGTGTTGAAATATGGTGAAAGTTGATGAATTAAGGGTTAAAAATAGAGATAGTAATCCAAAAATTTTGCACGAGATAGTCGATCTTATCATCATAATATCGGGTTTATTCAGTAAGGTACAGTGAGGAACTCGGTGAGAGCCCCACCAGGACTTCTTTGTCCATATCGAATTAAGATCCTGAAATGATGATATTGAGATGAAAAGGGATAATATTAGCATATAAG
The DNA here is from genome assembly GCA_031772115.1 of Heritiera littoralis. Taxonomy (NCBI): domain Eukaryota; kingdom Viridiplantae; phylum Streptophyta; class Magnoliopsida; order Malvales; family Malvaceae; genus Heritiera; species Heritiera littoralis. The sequence continues at coordinate 3,392,589 of JAPDPK010000009.1, read as the reverse complement.
CCATAAGATCGCATGTTTGGATGTATATCGAAGAGAGAGAATTAAAGGGGAATTTATGAAAATACCCCTATATTGAAATGTTTTATCTAAGTCATGAATGATTAAATTGAATTAAAATAGTAATTGATGGTGTAAAGGATGATCCCTACTGTGGACCCCACTGATATATTGATGAGTAAGATGACCCTGAGTATATGCTATGAGAGGTCGCAAGATAGTTGGTCCTGTTGTGGATATTGGGGTTTGAATTGAAGTAAAACATGAGCTATTTTGGTTAGGGATTTTTGAGTATTGTGAAAAGTGAATTTTGTGAGAAACGATGTAAAAATCGATGCTAATACTGGTTATATATACTCCATATGTTTCAGGAGAATGAATATTAGTAGTAACTTGACAATTAAAGAAGTCAAGTGTTCGAGTCACTATGGATGTGAAAGGAAAACCTTGAGATGGGCGAGCTCGAGCACGGTTGGAAGGACCGGGCGTCGAGGTAATCGCCAAAGAGGACAGTATGGATAAGTAACGTTGTCACAGCAATCGTTGTCAATGGGCCTAAAGAGGGGTTGCCATGGCCGGTTGGGCTGGTCCGTTACGATATCCATAAAACTGGAATACTGTGAAATACTTGTAAAGTGACTTGAAAATTTATATATGTGTTTGGAGGATACATAGTGATTTGGTTGGATGTAAATAATGAGACATCCAAGATGATATGAGTTTGTGAATTTGAAATTACATGATGATGTTAAGTAAGAATCTGGAGTAACGTGGATTCGAGAGATGGTTGACTCGATTCACAATATGGAATTTGTTTGTAAGCTCTTACCAGAGAATCAGAAGAGCTTGAGAGATTACTCAAGAGATTGATGAGTAGAGAACTAAACTGTTTTGATATAACTGGTGAAAATGAAAATTATATCATTTTGAAAAACAACGAGATTTGTATTCTCTACAGTTGCTTCTAGGTTCCGGAACAAGTATGGTATTCTAAAATACCTATCAATTCTATCTGGATCCCTAGCCGACTGTAGTATCCTTCCTATTTGTGTGCCTAGAGCCAACTAGGATGATTTTAAGAGAATAACTATGCATATTGATATAAGCAATATCGTTGAATAACGTCACAAACTTCTAGGAATGGAAAACCTTACTGTTAAGTCAGTAAAGATGAGTTCAGATTGAACTATATACGGTATAGTCGTGAGGTCTCGAATGATTAAATAGACATTGAAGTTGTCTAAGTAAAGAATCTCACTACTTAAGTGAGATTAAAGTATGGTTATTGAGATATAGGATTTATGAGATTTCCCTGTATATGATTGTTGAGGAACTTTGTGGTGATGAAGGTAAAAGAATGAAATTGTCTTGAGAAGACAAGTCATATGATGACTAGGGAACACGAGTTATGAGGTAATTCCCAAGTACAAGAATAAATGTGATTTTGTTGGATCATCACGTGAGTTTGGCTGGAATTAATGACAAGCCAGATGTGAACAAAAGAAATTGTTATACTCAGAGAAGCAGATACAAGAAGTACTGCCAATCCTGAAAGAGGATATACATATGTGTATATATGTACATAATTGGGAATGTGAAATTGTATAAATAAGTGGTGATGAAAATCTGAAAGATAATAAAATTTAAATTTCAAAGATTGATGTGAGGAAGTTATACTCTCAAATATATTCTCCAAGTAGTGACATTATATGTACTAGGAGAATAGAAGCGATAAAAATGATAACTTGATATAAGAGAAGTTATCAAAGGGAAAATGATTACCTGAGACGTAATCGGTGGTTAGTATTAAGGTCTGCAAAAGAAGGGCAGTCATAGTGTAACCATGACATTATAGAAGTGAATATGAATTGTGTAACTGAGTCAATTCACTTCATCATCATGTTTAAGATGTCTTGAGTGCCTTAGTCGATATATATCGGTGAAATAGAAAGAAAGTATGTGAAGTTCCAGTGAGTGAGTAAATGTGATAAGGATTTCTGAATTGCCATATGCTTTGAGAAAATAACAAGAAGCTTCGAGATTCCAAATTTTTTTGTTAGCACCGCCTTTGATTGATATAGATATTCGAGCGTATGGTGTGGACGCTTCGGGATATATTGAGAGCGAGTGCGTTGTATTTAAGAGACTATTGGGACAATTACGTACGATTGATTTAAAACTATCTAAATGGTAGTCACCAAACCAGTATCGACTTAGCACCGAATGAGATGATAAGTGATAAGTAGTATGAATGAGCTATTATATAAAAGAAGTGAAAATTTGCTAAACCCCCAAGAATGATAAAAGATTTTAAGGAGTGTAAATTGGTTTTGAGAAAAGAAGCTGAGTTCTTCATAACCTTGAGCAAAATCCGTGTTGAGCGACCCAAGAGTGGGGCGATCGCCTAACAACGGATAAGATGTTGTGAGATGTGGGCGAACTATGTAGTCGCCGACTCACTTGAAAGAGTAAACCTGGAGCGCGGGAAAGCGCCAAAGGGATGACTATTGATGACCTGGAGAGATGGACAGGACTCTTAAAGAAAATTTGGAATATAATGAGATGCTAGCAGTCTCATAGTAGAGACGAGATTTGCTAGAAGTTAAAAATGTGATAAGGAAGAAAGATACCTATGTTGGTGGTACTTCCTATAGTAAATGAAAATTGAAAAGAGTAGATGCTATCTAGATAATTGTGGATGTATTGAGTAAGTCTACTTATTCCTTGAGTATGGAATTTATTGATGCTAATTAATGCCTTGGCCGAGTTATATGTCAGGGAAGTGGTGAGGTTTACAGTATTCCAAGGAGCATTACATTTGATAGGGAGTCCCACTTCGTATCTCAGTGTTGAGAGAGATTACGGGAAGCTAGGGGATCCCGATTGAGTTTTGCAACGCAGTTTATCAGCTGACTGAGAGACAATCTGAGCATATGATATGGACGCTCGAGGAATTATGTAAGTGTGTGCAGTTGATTTTATAGACTCCTGGGATAATCCTCTACCCTAGCAGAGTTGCTTCTGAAAATGGCCCAAGGAGAGTATGGGCATAACACTTGAAAGGGTTTATTTAGCAGACAATATAATCCATGATAGCATGGGAAAATGGGAGACCGAAAACTAGTTTCGACTTGGTCGAACAAACTTCTTGAGATATATAGGAGATTATATATATTAAGGTCTCACCATTGGGATGCATAATGAGAGGGAAATTGAGTTCCCGATGCATTGGATCGTTAGAGATCTTAGATTGTGTGAGAGATGTGCATTGCCTCCAGAGTTGTCAGGAATACACAATATATTTCATGTCTCAATGATGAGAAAGTACTATCCATATCCTTCTCATGTGATTCGACATGAGTCCTAGAGATTAGAGAGGACATGAGTTACGTTGAGAAATAGGTACGGATTTTGGATAAGAGGGATAAAGTATTGTGATAAAGTGATTGTGATCTAAGATAAATCCTTTGATTGAAATGCTCTGGCAATGGGAGGCTACTAGAGAGTAGATAGCCTTATCAATGAGAAGTATCCAGAGCTCTTTCAGTGATAGGTCCAGTTGAAATTTGAAGGACCAAATTTCTTAAGGTGGGGAGAAAATGTAAGAGCTGATTCTACACTACTGTAGAGTCTAATTTCATAAATTAATAATAGAAATTAAATAAATAATGAATATTGATTTCCACTTGGGTGGAAAAGCTCTTTTATTTGAGATATGAACGGAGTAATTTATGTGAAATACTTGACGGACGAGTACTAAATGGATGAGCTCGCCAATGGGCGAGCAAGGCTGATCGCCAATGGAGGGTGATTAGTTGTACCGGCGAACAGGTGAGTTCGCCAACATGTGGCGTGATATGAGCAAAGCGGGCGAGTTGAGCCATACCTGGTGATCGCCCAATGTGACGTGCCATCTGATCGCCCAAGGAATAAGTGTGGCGAGTTGATGGTGGCGAGTTGATTGTTTTCCTCATTGGTTTGGCAAATAGTTGAGTTCACCAACTCTGTGGATAGATGATGGCCCGCTTGTGGCGAGGACTAGGAACGCCAATGTATTTGGCAAGTAAGGTGGTCGCCCATATAGAGGGGCAAGTGAAAGACCAAGTTGGCGAGAAAGGCAATTGCTACTCGCCAAACCTCTATGTGATCGCCAAGAAGAAGGAATTTCTTATAATTGCCAAATTTAAAGTTTGCATCAAGATAAAGCTAGCAAGCTGAAAGGTTGGCGAACTGAAATAGTGTTGGCGAGATGATGTCTCAAATTGAAGGCGAGCTGGAAATAAGCATGGGCAAAATAAAAACAGATTCAACCTAGCAGCCAAGATTGACTTTGTGAGTTATACGGTTGAGGACAACAAATTGAGAAAGAATAAAGTCAACAAAGGAAGTAATCTTATTGGTTGAGGAATAAGACAAATGGTGTAATAAGTCAAGAAAAGAGGCTGTGGACTTCACGCCATTGGCTTCTGGGTTTAGACAATTAATGGCAAGTGAAGTTAGTCAAAATGTGCAGAGAATAGCTTCTCACAGCCGTAGCTTTTGCTGCAGTTTTTCTTCATGTATTAAATGCATGAAAGACATGAAAAAAATGATGAAAGAAATAGGATAAGGGACAGGCGGTAGCTTTGGATTGGCTAGCATGGCTATATAAGAGGAAATGTGTGAGGAAAATTGATTTAGCCAAACTCATCTTCTTCACGAGAGAGCTACACAATTGCAAGTTTATTCCTTCCATTCCTGTCATGCGTGATTTACTGAGCTTCACTCTTCAGTTGGCTAAACACATAAACCTGCTTGCAAACCTTTCCTCCATAGTTTGATGAGTTAAAGGAATAAGCAAAGGAAGGCCAACTTGAGATGGAAAGCAATCTATTCTGGAAGTGCAGTTGGTTGAGGTGAGTTTCATATTTCTGAGGTGTTCTTGATGCTCAATGATAGATTTCTATGTTTTACAACGTAATAAACATAGATACAGTCTTGTTTTTAGTTAGATCCTTCCAGAATATGAAAACAAGGAAAATAATGGAATAAGTGGCGAGAATGGCGGTTATTGTGATCGCCAATGATGAAAATTTGTAATCGCCAATGAGGTGAGTAGTTAATAAGAACTCGCCAAAGTAAATTCTGTGTTCAAATGGGCGAGATCGCCCAACTCTAGTGAAGTGATTTAATGGGCGAGCTCAAATGCATAGGGCATTGGGCGAGTAGAAATATGGGCGAACTCCCGCATTAAGCCAATGTAAACCTGACGAGTTGAATATTGGGCGAGCTCACAAATATATGGCGAGTACTGGCGGGCGAGCTCCCACGTGTAAGCCTTTGGTGAATGGAGAGCTCGGATTGGGCGAGCTAGTTAGAGCTCTGTTGGGCGAGTAGTCATTCCATTTATCTTAATCTCGCCAAAGTGCTAAGAAATGAAAATATTAATTGAATTTATAAATTATTTGCAGCCGGGAATTATGACCTCGGTGTATGCGATTTGGAAAGCGAGAAGGAAGCAAGGCTTCGTTGAACCAGGTAAGGGAGATGTGTGTGAAGTGAATGCATGTCCTGTGGAGTAAATTTCTTAGAAATTATTGAGAAATTGTTTTTGTTTTATGACACGCATTGTTTGAGAAATCTATTTTATATTAGGCGAGCTATTAAGCCGACCCTTGTGATATTTGTGGGCGAAATGGTATTGGCGGGCGAGCCAAGCTTTTATGATTTTTGGCGAAGAACCCTTTTATCACATTTGGGCGAGTAATCTTGTTTTAAATAAAAGGCGGGCGAGCCATGTTGGCGAACCCCTTGATGTTCTTGTTGGCGAGCCGCTAAGGGCGAGCTGGGTTGCTTGTGTTGAAAAGCTACGTAGCGGGCGAATACTATTCCCCGCATTGATGGTTGACCATGGGCGAGCCATGTTGGGCGAGCTGACCATGGCGAACAGGTTTCACGTTTCCAAAGTTTCTTAATTGAAAAATAAACTAATTTTCATATCTTTGAAAATAGAAATTATAAACCCTTTTGTGCGATTTGATTAATGGGCGAGCCACTGAGGGCGAGCCAGTATTGCTTATTGTTTTAAAAGCAAGGTTGGCGGGCGAACAGAAGTTCCCCGCAGTGGGCGAGCTGACCATGGGCGAGCAGATTTTAAATATTGAGAATTTGGAAGGTTTTCAACGTGTTTTGTAAACAGAAGCTTAAACCTTTTTGGAAAATCAAATCATTTTGAGAAAATGATAATATGGTGAGATAATTCCATAAAGGTTTTCATGAGATATAAAAGTTATTTTTGAGACTTTAGGCCATGAGTTCATGCGTTACTATTGCGTGACCCGCCTGGGGCGGTGGCTCAGTCGATGGACCAACGAGTGCACCTCAGGGCGTCACAGGGCTGATAGACCTGCCAAGTCATCAGCGGTCTCGAGGTCACTTGGCAAGTGGACCCGAGGACCACCTAGAGATTGTAGCCATAGATCCAGCAGAGATAGTCGTGAGGGGCGATGGCCTACGGGTGCACCGCAATAGCGGTAGATTCCATTTTCGCAAGGGGGAGGGGGAACGATGATAGCATGACTTATTTATAGGGTGATGCCTAGTCTCAACTTGTTGATTTCTGTTTACTAAGAGGATTTGTTAAATCCTATTTACTGTTTACTACGTTTTAAAGTAAACTGATTAACTAGTGATTTGAGTGATGTTTTGAGAGTACTGTTTACTAAATCTACTGTTTTCCTACTTGATATGATGTTAGGAAAAACAAATACTTTGTGGTATATAGTTTTGGTTTTATAAAGCAGCATATGTTTCCTTTACTGAGCGTATGAATCGCTCACCCCTTTGTTTTACTCCACAGATAAAAGACACGGAGTTTGAGAGAATTATCTCCCATATGGATAGCTACATATAAAGCGCGGGGGCAACTTATATCAAATATGACAGGTACAGTCACTTCTCTTTTACATTTCAGACATATGCATACAGTACTACTTTATTGAGACAAAGACAATAGGGGATGTCAGATGTAAGGAATAATGAAAAGAAATTTCATATTCCGTATTTGATAAATAAATATTATTATTTATCACTATCATTGTAGAATGTTATTGGCATCGCAGACAGCCTAACCGGAAAAGTGGTATGGAAATACGTGAAAAATATGGTAACGGGATGTTACATAATGTTTGTAAGATGATGATTAGAACTCGGAGTGAATTTTACGAGTTCCTATTGAGGTTACAAGGTTAATGAGTTGCCTTGTGAGGTATATAAACCTAAGAAATGAGGCATTCATACATGAGTAAATTGATGAAATACTGATAGAGTTTAAAGTATAAATGGAAAATGAGCAGCATTTTAGTATGATCCTTTAAACTCTTAAAGAATGTGGAATTGTGCTAAGATTGGCAACTAAGATGTTTGGCTAGACAGTGTCTCCTTATGAGGGATATATGATCTTGAGATGACAGAGTGACAGCGAATCTGTCTATGATAGAGAGATAATGATTGAGATACGAAAGTAATGAGTCTAGCTAGATACTAATGCCAATCTATAGAAGAGTGATGAGACTAGCTGCTCTACTAATGTGATGTAATTAAAGAAAGAAATTAAAGTCGGTAAAAGGATAAGTGTAAAGGAAAGATGGTATGCAAGATTTTAAAAGATCTTAGCAGTATAGTACCATACCAATTGAGAAAACCGACTAAAAGGATGAGAGTAAAAAAACATGAAAAGATAAAAGTGGAAATATGAAAACAAAAATGAAAGTGGAATAAGGAAATAAGTTGCATGATGAGAAGGGAACATTAATATGAAACAGTTCCCAAAGGTAAGACTAAAAATGATCTACTGTTGGTTATCACATGTTAGTGGTTAGATGTAAAAATCAAGCCAAATTTGATCAGTGAAAGAAATGGAACTCAAAGGAGTAAGATAATTGATATGTTTACTGCCAGTATTTAAATAAAAAAGTGTTATACATACACATAACTGATGGAGATCCACTTCCTCGTGATGTTCGTGATGCTAAGGATCCATTGGTCATCCAAGGAGGTCCAATTACCCGAGCTCGAGCTAAGAAGACGTAACAAGCCCTGGCCTCATTCATGCAACAAGCTCTGGCATCATTGAAGTGTCAAGGAAGCTTCCATGAAGAGTCCCAAGACATCTATACTTGCTTGGAAGCCCAAACGATATGAGCATGGTTTACTATCTTATTTTAGCTTAACAATAAGATGGGCTAAGTGTTTGGATAACCCACGTTTGAGTCTTGTTGTGTCTTGGACTATTTATTTTATGTAACTAGGTTTAGGCATGAATTTGGGTTTAGTTTTATTTTCTGTTGGTGTTAATTCCAGCCCACTTGTTTATGGGCTTAAGTGCTAGGTATTATTATAAATACCTTGTAAACGCTATTGATGCAGAAATCAGTTAATTGAATTTTCAGAAATTGAGTGTGCCTTTCTCTTGGGTTCCCTCTCAACTAGGCTTATCAAGGTCTTCTTCCTTGTGGCGCCTCCTTCTTCACCATCCACCATTGCTATACCTTAGGTTCTCGAATTCTTATTCGTAGGGTCAAGGTCCAATACTTTTGGTTCGAGTCTCTTTAGGCTTCGGGTCTAGGTTTCAAAAGTTGTCATTCATCAACTTTGCTTCTGTCTTCTTGCGTGTCAGCTCCTTCAAATTCCAAGCTACGTTTTGTCTTGTCCGTACGCATCAGTTGGTATTCAGAGCTCAAGTTTCGATTTCTGGTTGCGTCACTCACTTTTCGATTTTTTGGTTTATTTGTTTCGATTTTTTTTTCTATTTTTTCTCTCTTGTTGGTTTTAATTTCTGGTTTGTTGTTGTGTTTGAGTTGAATTCATAATCCTAGCCGCAATTCCTCAAAACCCTAGTTGCACCCCTTCCTTCAAAAACCAAAACCCTAGCTGCAATTCCTCAAAACCCTAGCTGCACCCCTTCCTTCAAAAACAAAAACCCTAGCCGCAATTCCTCAAAACCCTAGCTGCACCCCTTCCTTCAAAAACAAAAACCCTAGCCGCAATTCCTCAAACCCCTAGCTACACCCCTTCCTTCAAAAACAAAAACCCTAGCCGCAATTCCTCAAAACCCTGTCGCACCCCTTCAAAAAAACCCTAGCCGCACCCCTAAAAAAAAACCCTAGCCGCACCCCTCCTCTTTTCAAGGAAACCGCAACACTCAGAGTTAAAAAAAAAAGGAAGAAAAGAATTCGAAAAAAAAAAAGAAGAAAAGAATTCGAAAAAAGAAGAATTCAAAAAAAAATTGTTGCGGTACTGTTCAAACAGAAAATTTTGGTTGAGTTAGGAGGCGTGCGAGTACCCGTTTTAAAGAAAACGACGAAAGAAAATGACCCCGTGGAGCACGGGCCCCACCCTATCTTGGCCAAATTCCATTGCTTTCCTATAGTTTTAGGCCATTTTTCATTTTTTTGGTCATTCTAGTGATTTTTTTTTTGATTATTTTTATTCTGTCTTTCTTTCTTTGAGTCACCCTAGCCCTAGCCGTACCTTTATGTGAAAAAAAGAAAAGAAAAAAAAACTTGGTGAAAATACCTGGTGAATTAGTTGATTCTGCGAGGTTAAGTCTTTGACTGAGCCTCTAGTGCGATTGTGAACCTATAGAGTTTAGGTAAAGTAAGGAAAAAAGGCTTGAGTGTGTGAGAAACATTAGTAGAGAAAAGCCAAATTACTTGAGTGAAACAGGAGTGTAAACACGTGAGGATATTACTTGTTGACAATGTCTTCTGAAGGTGATAAGTCAGACTTTAAAAAGATTGAATTCCTGCTTCAGGCAATGCAACAACAGTTCCAACGGATGGATGTGAAATTCAATGACATTCATGATAAGTTGAACCAACATGAAGCTCGGTTTGCAAAGATCCAACAAGGTGATACTTCTCGTCAAGAAAGTAAGGTTGTTGCCAATGATGAGTATGATGATAATGTTTGATATGATTCGAATGAAGAGTCTGGGATAGATAGACATCATAGAAGATACCATGGGTATAGAGATCGAGTTGATAGAGCCCGTGATAGAGGCACGGAGAAGATGTATGGAAACCTTGGCAGTATAAAATTAAAGATTCCTCCTTTCCAAGGCAAGAATGATCTTGAGGCATATTTGGAGTGGGAAAGGAAGATTGAAATGGTGTTTGACTGCCACCACTACTCTGAGGAAAAGAAGGTCAAACTTGCAGCAATTGAGTTCACAGAGTATACTATGGTTTGGTGGGATCAGTTAGTCACTAGTCAAAGAAGATATGGTGATCCTCCAGTTTCTACATGGGATGAGATGAAGCGCATCATGAGGAAGAGATTTGTTCCTACTCATTACTACAGGGAGTTATACCAGAAGCTCCAAGGTCTTACCCAGGGCTCAAAGAGTGTTTAGGATTACTACAAAGAGATGGAAATAACCATGATCCGAGCCAATATCCAGGAGGATGCAGAAGCTACTATGGCTCGTTTTCTCCAAGGCTTAAACCGTGAGATTGCCAATGTAGTAGAGTTGTAGCATTACATGGATTTAGAGGAGATGCTACATGTGGCCATCAAAGTCAAAAGGCAACTCCAAAGGAAAGGTACATCCCGTTTCACTCCTAGTTCAGTTCTTGTTTGGAAATCTAACACCTTTCGTAGGGATGATAAGCCTGTGTCTACGCCTAAGTCAGAGAGCTTTGCTAAGCCCAAGACTGAGGGCCCTCCAAAGCCCAATACTGAACCTGCCCAAGCATCCCAAAGCAGGACACGTGACATTAAGTGTTTCAAGTGTTTAGGTCATGGACATATTGCCTCTCAGTGTCCCAACCGTAGAGTTATGATCATGCTTGGGAATGGAGATGTTGAGAGTGAAGGTTCTGAAATCGGTATAGAAAATGAGATGCCTGCGTTAGAAGATGTCGACGAAGAAGAAGTTGTTGAGTATGCTGCTCATGGTGAAGCACTTGTTGCTAGGCGTGCTCTTACTACTCATGTGAAGTTTGAGGATGAGGCACAGCGCGAGAACATCTTCCATACGAGATGCCATATTAGTGACAAGGTATGTACTGTAATCATTGATGGTGGGAGTTGTACTAATGTTGCTAGCACATACCTTGTTGATAAATTAAAGTTGCCCACTACCAAGCATCACCACCCATATAAGTTGCAGTGGATTAATGACTGTGGTGAAGTCAACGTGCTGAAGCAAGTCTTGGTTCCTTTTCGTATTGGAAGGTATCAAGATGAGGTGTTGTGTGACGTGGTGCCCATGCAAGCTAGCCACCTATTGCTGGGTAGACCGTGGCAGTATGATCGGAGAGTCATCCATGACGGTTACACTAACCGTTACTCCTTTGCTATGGATGGCAAGAAGATCGCTCTCGCTCCCCTTAGCCCCAAGGAGATTTATGAGGACCAATTAAGGCTAAAGGGGCAACATGACGAGCTAAGGAAGCAAGCTAAAGAAAAGAAGGAAAACAAGGAAAGCAAACCAGTGAGCTGCTATGCCAAACCCCGAGATGTGAAGACTGCATTTCTTGCTAAGTCTCCTATCCTTTTACTCTTATTTAAAGATTCTTATTTTATTGACGCTGAACTCCATGATACTTTGCCTACTGGTGTTGTCTCATTGTTGCAGGAGTTCGAGGATGTATTCCCTGAAGATATCCCAAGTGGATTACCACCGATTCGTGGGATCGAGCACATGATTGACCTTGTCCCTGGAGCTACCATTCCTAACCGTCCAGCCTACAGAAGTAATCCCGAGGAGACGAAGGAGCTTCAAAGGCAGGTTGAGGAGCTCATGAGGAAAGGTTATGTGAGAGAGAGCATGAGTCCTTACGCCGTGCCCGTACTGCTTGTGCCAAAAAAAGATGGGACGTGGAGGATGTGCGTTGACTGCCGAGCCATCAATAAAATCACTGTAAAGTACCGTTATCCTATTCCTAGGCTAGATGACATGCTTGATGAGTTGCATGGTGCATGCATGTTTTCTAAAATTGATTTAAAGAGTGGATATCACCAAATTCGTATGAGAGAGTTCGTCAAGCTATTGAAAAGAAGACTGAGCAGTATACCACCCAAGCAAATAAGCATCGAAAGAAAGTAGTCTTTGAGCCTGGTGATTGGGTTTGGGTGCATATGAGAAAGGAGAGGTTTCCTGTTCAGCGACGAACCAAGCTGCATCCCCGAGGAGATGGACCATTCCAAGTCATAGAGAAGATCAACGATAATGCCTACAAATTGGATCTTCCTGGTGAGTATGGTGTATCTGCTACTTTTAATGTTTCTGATCTTTCTCCCTTTTCTTTTGATGAAGGTATATGCGATTTGAGGACAAATCCTTTTGAGGAGAGGGGGAATGATGGAGATCTACTTGCTCGTGATGTTCGTGATGCTAAGGATCCATTGGTCATCCAAGGAGGTCCAATTACCCGAGCTCGAGCTAAGAAGACGCAACAAGCCCTGGCCTCATTCATGCAACAAGCTCTGGCATCATTGAAATGTCAAGGAAGCTTCCATGAAGAGTCCCAAGACATCTATACTTGCTTGGAAGCCCAAACGACATGAGCATGGTTTACTATCTTATTTTAGCTTAACAATAAGATGGGCTAAGTGTTTGGATAGCCCACGTTTGAGTCTTGTTGTGTCTTGGACTATTTATTTTATGTAACTAGGTTTAGGCATGAATTTGGGTTTAGTTTTATTTTCTGTTGGTGTTAATTCCAGCCCACTTGTTTATGGGCTTAAGTGCTAGGTATTATTATAAATACCTTGTAAACACTATTGATGCAGAAATCAGTTAATTGAATTTTCAGAAATTGAGTGTGCCTTTCTCTTGGGTTCCCTCTCAACTAGGCTTATCAAGGTCTTCTTCCTTGTGGCGCCTCCTTCTTCACCATCCACCATTGCTATACCTTAGGTTCTCGAATTCTTATTCATAGGGTCAAGGTCCAATACCTTTGGGTTCGAGTCTCTTTAGGCTTCGGGTCTAGGTTTCAGAAGTTGTCATTCATCAACTTTGCTTCTGTCTTCTTGCGTGTCAGCTCCTTCAAATTCTAAGCTACGTTTTGTCTTGTCCGTACGCATCAATAACCACCTTGAAATGATAAATGGTGGAACTATATGGATAATGTGGTGATTAAATGGACAATTGAAGATTCAATAATCGAATGACCATACTACATGAAGAGAACATGATTGTCTCATGAGCTATGATTGTAAGAGATGATCAATAGTAAAGTCTGCAAGTGAGATGCAGCCTTAATGAAATAAAAGAGAAAATGAATACTGTGAATAATAAAGAGTCCAAAAGAGATATAATGATATGGAAGTGATTAAAGACTGATGATCTAAATAGAATCACTTTTCATTATCAGACTTCTAGATTCTTTAGTGCCTTAGTCAAAGTATGAGTGAGAAACAGCGGAGATGTATATGTACAGTTCCAGTGAGCATTACATGTGATGGAAGTCTCTGAGTTGCCATATGCTAATGAGAGATAGCAAAAGGCTTTGAGATCCCAAGTGAATTGATAGCACCGCTCCATACTGATATATATATATGTATATGAGCGTGAGATGTAAACGCTTCATGATATTGAGAGAGCATGTGCATGAGATGTGAAAGCTACTGGGACAATTACATATAACTGACTGACATGTGTAATTAATAGTTTTAAACTATATCGATTTGGCACTAAGTGAGAAAAATGGATGATGAACAGCATAGATCAGCTGTGATATGAAAAATATAGTGAATGGACTCTTATGTGAAAATAGTGGAAATGAACAACTCCCGAATTGATAAATGAATTTATGGGAGTATAAATATATACTAAATGATAAAAGACTTCATGTAGTGATCTAAAAGAATTCTTGATGTTGAAAGTGTACTGGCAGTATTACTTAGAGTATGAACTAGAAGTCAGAAGTCGGAAGTATATGACATGTACCACCTTTGGACTTAAGTTAAATTCGGAGGACCGAATTTCTTAAGGTGGGGAGAATGTGATAACCTTAAATTTTTCGTTTATTGGAAATTATAAATATTGGAAAAAAATATTGGAGCAAATAAATATTGGAAATAAATAAATAAAATTATGAGAATGGGATACTAGTGAAAATCTCGAGAATTGAGGAAGTGACGGATCGGGAAATTCGAGTGAAGGAAATTAAGTTGGAAATAAAATAAGGAATAGAGGAAATTTAATTTGAATAAATGGAAATTCAAATTAAATAAGAAAATGAGGAAGAAAATATATATATTGTAAATACAATATATATATATATGGAATTATTACATTTATATGAATATTTATATAAATGTTAAATTTTTAAAGTACATGAAAATATATATTTTTATGTGAAAATATATATTATTAATATATAATATATATTTATATAATATATAGTTCAAAGTAATATATAATAAAATAATGTAATTATATTTATAATGTAATTATAAATATAATTATAATTAAAATAAAATAAAAAAAAGGAAAGAAGAAGAAATAAACAGAATCGGGAAGACTCCCGATTCTGTCTCCTCGAGTGGCACCGACCACTGTCGTCGGAGAAGGGAAGAGAGGAGAAAGAAGAGAGGACGTCAGCCGACGAGCCAAGGGAAGGAGGAGATGACCGACGACGGAAGACAACGGAAACAGGAAGGAAAATCGATGGAAAAACTGGCAAAGCCAGAAAGAAAAGGAAAAATGGCAGACGGTGGTGCCGGCCCATCCAAGCACCGCCACTGCCACCGAAGCACCGTCGGAAGGAGAGGAAGACGATGGAGGCCACCCGAGGCGCGGTGAACGGCGGACGAGGGCCGGCGAAGAGGAAGATGAAACCGAACCTATTCCGCCTCGATCCGCCGTCGTGCCGCCGATTCAGGCCAAGCTGAGACCACCGGCGAGTTCGCCTTGACGTCGACCAGCTGAAGAGCGACCCAACCGCTGGAGAACCGGCCACCGGAGGAGAACCGGCGGTGAGGGAGGTGACCAAACCGACTGGGAAGAAAGAAAAAGAAAAAGAAAAGGAAAAAGAAAAAGAAAAGAAAAAGGAAAAAGAAAAAAAGAAAAGAAAAGAAAAGAGAAAAAGAAAGAAGGAAGAAAAAGAAGGAAGAGAAAGAGAAAAGGAATTCCGGGAATTTGGAGAATTTTCGATAATTCGAAAATTACGGGAAATCCTAGGAATTACGAGAATCGGTAAGAAATCTCGAAAATGTTAAATTATTTAAATAATTTATTTATTTAAATAATTATGGAAAAATTCTAAAATTTAGAATTTAATTTCCAGAAAATATCCTCGATGACCGAGCCGATGGAATCGAGCGAGGTGAACACAGGTGCAACCATCGAGAGACAGTCGCCGACCCGAAACAGGTAAGAGAGACATGTGTCGCTTGTAAGGATATTCGGCCATGTTTTAAATTATGCATTTAATTTATAAATGCAATTTATAATGATTGGTTTTGAAATTTGTTGTGATTTATCGGTTTTAAATTGTGGTGAAATACTGGTTGAGAAATATAAACTGTATTTTCTGTGCAGGAGGCTAGCAAAATCAGCAGCCGTTATACTGCCAAAAAATTATCGAAAAATTACTGAAATTTACCGAAAATCACCGAAAACCAAAATAAAAGATTTGATTTCACGTGAATCGATTTTCGGGTACGAAAATCGAGAAATTAAGTAAATTTCATAAAACATGAATATAGTGATATTTAAATTTAAAATATTCATGTTTTCAAGAATGGTGAAAAGGAAATCACCGAAAATTCACCCAATATGTGATATTTCACGTGAAACGAGATGAAAATAAAAAAGAGACTGAAGTGAATATTTTTATAAATATTCTTAAATATTCACTTGATTTTACATAAAACCTTTATGATGTTAATTATGGAAATAATTAATTATGAAAATTTCATAAAGGTTAAGAAATGGAGAAAAACTATGATTTCGAGACTAGAGGTCTCTACACGTGTTTTTAGAAGAAAACATGGTTATGAGAATTTAAAGTTAGAAAATAATAATTTATTTTCATAAATTATAAAAATGATTTGTTTGAAATTCCGATAATTATAAAACCATGTTTTCGATTGAATGCATGAAAAAGCGTGCATTTGTGTTTTACGGTGAAAAAAAGACAGTTTTACCCTTCTATATTTTCAGTAATGATTTATAAATTGTTTTCACTGCATGGAAAAATATGATTTATACCGTTATGAAATATTTTGAGAAATGTTATTTTAATTTAATTATTTCATAAAGGTGATGATTTATTACATGTGAGCCTTATGGATATTTGTGAAATATTTCGATTTCCTGTATTTAAAATCCATGAAGGCTATGGTACGACTTATACTGTTTTGAGACTCAGGCCCTGAGCTTCATGCATCACATATACTGTTACTGTCACGTGGCTGATTGACCAGCTAGTCATCAGCATCCCGGATTGTCGCCTAGCAAGCGTACACCGAGGACATATTATAGATCATGGCCATAGATCTCATTACTGTTACTGTGTCCCTAGTGGACGAGATAGCATGATTTACTTGTAGGGTATTGCCTAGTCTCACTTATTACTTACTACTTACTGTTTACTGTTTACTGAAAGGATTTACGGAATCCTATTTAATGTACTGTTTACTGTACTGAACTACTGTTTACTGTTTACAGTTACTGATGAAAGACCGTACCAAAATATTGTGTTACTGAACTGTACTGTTTACTGATATGGTAGCCATTGATTACTGTTTTACTAAATTGAAAGCTACCATTTACTGTTTACTGAATCGACAGCTACCTTATACTGTTTTCTGAACTGGTAGCTACTGTTTACTATCTACTGATTGAATCGTATCGAATTACTGTTTTACTGAATATACTGTTTTACTGATGTACGATACGGTTACTGATTTGAAAAGAGAAATAAATGTTTATTCTAAAATAATAACATAAGAATTATTTCTAAGATAGAAATAATCGAAGAAGTAATTATCTAATGATTGGATATTTACAAATCACTGTACTGTATTGTTTTTACTGTACTGAAGAGAAGAGAAGTAAACCACTATTTTTATTACTGAACTGCCACGTGTTTTAAAGTATATTGAACTGAAAAGAGATAAGTGGTTTACTTTGTGGAAAAACGAAAATTATATCGTTTTGAAAACAATCGATTTAGTATTCTCTACAGTTGCTTCTAGGTTCCGGAACAAGCCAAGTATTTCAAAATACCTGCCTTACTCTATCTGGATCCCTAGCCGACTGTAGTATCCTTCCTACATGTGAGCCTAGAGCCAGCTAGGAAGATTTTAATGAAAAAGCAAAAAATTATTTTCAGCATATAGATAGCTGAATATCAAATGTAGCATATAACTCTCTTACTGAGCCATGGTTTGCTCACTCCCCAATTTTAATATTTCAGGTTTTGATGATGGTGAGATCCAATATTTGTGGATTACGGCTGCACATAATGGACAACATGACAGACCGACTAAGATATATCAGGAACGATCATTTATTTTCTGTATTTAGACATGTCTACAGTACTACATATTTGTAAATAAGATAGGGGATGTGTATAATGTTAACAATATTTTATTAAATTGTTTAACATCAAGTGTAAAGTGAAGTATCACAGACAGCCCAACTAGATAAATTGTGTAAAATAAGGTTTAAAAATATGGTAACGAGTCGTTACAAATGATGCCAGAGCTTGTTGCATTAATGAGGCCAGGGCTTGTTGCATCTTTTTGGCTGGAGCTCGGGTAATTGGACCTCCTTAGATGACTAATGGATCCTTAGCATCACGAACATCATGAGCAAGTGGTTCTCCATCAATATGTGAAAGACTCCTATATTATTTAGGAAAAATCAAAGAAAAGGAAACTTATGGATGAATAGAAAATGGAAATTAAGAAAAACCAATGAAAAAGAAAGAGTGAATGAAGGTGAAAGAAGAAACAAGGGATAAGATAAGATATAGAGAGGCACGAAGACAAGAGCTTCATTGGAAAAGAGAAATGGAAGAAGGAAAATAAGAAAAGAAGTAAGAAATATAAGGACAAAGAGGACAGATGAAAAAGAAGAATGCATGAGATATATTGATGAAGATAAACCTTGTTATTACCACAATTTGTCACGACCCGTGACCACATTTTTACCCTACTTATACACATCTTAACCGGTTGGGCTGTCTGTGATACTTCACTTGTACTAGCTGTTAAACAATTTTACAATGTATTGTTTATGTTATACACATCCCCTATCGTAATAAATCAGACAAGTAGTACTGTTGACATGTCTAAATACAGTGAATAAATGATCATACCTCAAATAAACAGTCGGTTTGACACATTGTTCTTCGTGTACAGCCAGGATCCACAATGCACTGATCTCACATTCATCAAAACCTGAGATGTTGAAAATTAAGGGGTGAGCAAAACCACGGCTCAGTAAGAGAATTATATGCCTCACTTGATACTCAGCTTCCTATATGCTGAAAATCTTTTTCATTTTTCCTATAGGCTCTAGGCTCGCATGTAGGAAAGATACTACAGTCGGCTAGGAATCCGAATGGAGTAAGGTAGGTATTTTAGAATACCATACTTGTTACGGAACCTAGAAGCAACTGTAGAGAAAAATTTTTTCTTTTTGTTTTGAATTAATAAATCCTTTTCCTTTTTAATCTTTCCTAATCTTTTTCATATTCTTTTCAAAATAATGCTTCTACGAAATAAAGCCTTTAAATAGAATAATTAATATCCGTATATTCCTTGAAAAGAATATTAGTTAAATCATCATCTTATTTCTTTAAAACTTATTTCATGTTTTAATGTACTCTCTTAATTAGTTCTGTCCGTTAAAAAGCAGAATAAGCTATTAAAATCTATTTCATTCTTTGACATTTATCGAATTCACGAATCACACTCACTTACTTATCGTCACGATATCCTACGATTTCTCATACTAACATCGGAACACGTGTAGCACTTAGTTCCCGAAGGACTCTAGAGGTGGCTCCCACTGTTCAATCATCGAGTCTCTGCTCGGTATGGCCTGTACTGAAACATCAGAACACGTGTAGCACTTAGTTCCCGAAGGACTCTAGAGGTGGCTCCCACTGTTCAATCATCGAGTCTCTGCTCGGTATGGCCTGTACTGAAACATCAGAACACGTGTAGCACTTAGTTCCCGAAGGACTCTAGAGGTGGCTCCCACGGTTCAATCATCGAGTCTCTGCTCGGTATGGCCTGTACTGAAACATCAGAACACGTGTAGCACTTAGTTCCCGAAGGACTCTAGAGGTGGCTCCCACGGTTCAATCATCGAGTCTCTGCTCGGTATGGCCTGTACTGAAATATCGGAACACGTGTAGCACTTAGTTCCCGAAGGACTCTAGAGGTGGCTCCCACGGTTCAATCATCGAGTCTCTGCTCGGTATGGCCTTTTCCGTTTGACATATTCCATGTCATGTAAAATATTTCCCTTTTTAACATGTCAGCTATCATTTATGGATTTTAATATAGACGTTAATCTTGTCGTACTATAAACCCTGGAGGGTAAAGGACTAAACCGGTCAAATCTATGACCATAATCTATATTGTCCTCGGTGGATCACAGATCAGGTGTCGACCGGGACTAAACATGTCACATATCATGTATCAGCATGATAAGAATACCAACCAGTCTCAAAACCGTATTTTTCATCGGAAAATACACCTTATGGAATTTATACAATTATATAATTCCATGATTTAAAACCATAAGGGTTATAATCCTTTAGTGAATATTGATAAAAATATCCATAAAATATTTACTATATTTCACTTCATCTTTCGTCTCGTAATTCGTGTAATTTATCTATTTCGAGAATTTTCGGTGATTTCATTATCACCATTCTCGAATACATGAATATTCTAAAGTTCCATCTCATTGTATTCATATTTTATGAAATTTAGAATTTTCCTCATGTCTCGTGATTTACTATCGAAATTCGGAAATAAATCATTAAATATGATTTTATAAAGTTTTTCTAAAATTTTCGGCAGCATAACGGCTGCCGATTCACTAACCTCCTGCACGGAAAATACAGTTTAAAATCTTTCAGCCAGTACTTCTTCCCAAATTATTTTCAGCAATTCATGCATCATAATAATTTTCATAAAATAATTGCATAAAATATTTCAAATTAAATTATGTAGACTGAGTATCCTTACAGCGCTGCACATGCATCCCTTACCTTTTTCCGGGTCGGCGACTTCCGCTTATCGATCGCGCCCGCGCTCCATTTCTCCCGATTCCTTATCTCGATTGCTGAAAATAATTTCTGGAATTAAAATTCTAATTTTTAGAATTTTTCATAATTTATTTAATTTTTTCTGAAATTAAATTCTCGGGAAATTTCTTACCGAATTTGTAAAATCCCGGGTTGTCGAATTTCCGAGAATTTTCCGAATTCCCGAAATTTTCTTTTTTCCTCTTTTTCTTCCTTTTTCTTCCTTTTTCCTCTTTTTCTTTTCTTTCTTTCTTTTCTTTTTCTTTTTCTTTTTCCTTTTTCTTTCCTTTTTCCTTTTTCTTTTCTTTTTCTTTTCTTTTTTCTTCTCCCTTTCCCGGTCAAACCGGTTCAGACCGGTCCAGCTTCTTTCCTCGCCGGTTCCTCGCCGGCGGCCGGTTCTCCGGCGGTTCGGGCGTCCCTCAGCTGGCCGGCGTCGAGGCGAAGCTGCCGGTGGTCTCAGCTTGGCCTGGATCGGCGGCACGGCGGCGGATCCACTCGATTTTGCCTCGGCTTCTTCTCCTCTTCGCCGGCGTTCCTCCGCCGTCCATGGCGCGTCGGGTGACCTCCATCGTGTTCCTCTCCCTCCGGCGGTGCTTCGGTGGCAGTGGCGGCGCCTGGATCGGCCGGCACCGCCGTCCGCCATTTTCTTTTCTCTCCCGATTTTCCTTCGTTTCCGTCGATTCTGTTTCTGTTCCTTCACGCCGCCGGCAGTTTCTCCCCTTTCTTTGGCCAGTGGCGTCTCGTCCTCCTTCCTCCCTCGCCGGCAGTGGCGGCTCCGCCGCCGATGGTTGTGGCTGGGAGGGTCGGGATTCCTTCCCCCGATCCTTCCTTCTATTTTCTGTTTTCTTTCCCTTTTTGGTTTATGTCTTCTTTCCATTTTTAGTATACAATATACTATACATTATACCATATATTTTATACATATAATATATATTATTATGTTATACATACATTATTTCATACATAATGTTATACAATATTTATTATATACAAAATACATATTGTACATTACAAAATACATGTCTAGTATATATGTGTATGTTTATATTATACTTAAAATTAAGTAACATTTATATATATAAATTATATAAATGCTATAATAAAATATTTATACATATAAACTTTAATATAAAACCATACTTACTTTTCTTCTATATGTATTTACATAATTATATATACACATAAAACATTATATTTATATACATATGTATTATTTGAATTTATGAAATAGTATATATATATTTCTATATATATAACAACGTATTTTAAAATATACTACATAATATTTTGAATACATATGTATTGGTATAAAAATACATTTATATAATAATATATAATTATATAAATATATTTCATTTATTTTCTTATTTTTCTTAATTAGATTTGGATTTTAATTTATCCAATTTAATTCTTTTCCTCTCTCTATTATTTTTATCTTCACTTCCTCATTTCTCAGGATTTTCACCAATATCCCGTCTCTCGCAAATTTATATTTATTTCGTCTTATTTAATTTCTCTAATATTTATTTTCAATATTTCTAATTTCCAATAAATGGAAAAATTTACGGTTATCACATCCTCCCCACCTTAAGAAATTCGGTCCTCCGAATTTAACTTAAGTCCAAAGGTGGTACATGCCGTATACTTACGACTTCTGATCTCTAGTTCATCCTCCAAGTAATACTGCCAGCACACTTTCAACATCAAGAGTGCTTTAGACCACTACATGCTGTCTTTCATCGTATATGTCTATACTCCCGTAAGTTCATTTCTCAAATCAAAAGTTATTCACTTTTACTCTTTTCATATAAGAGCCATACATAATATTTTAATATTACAGCTGATTTATGCTGTTCATCATCCATTCTTCTCACTTAGTGCCGAGTCGACATAATTTGGTACTATCATGTACTCGTGTCAATCAATTATATGTAAGTGTCCCAGTAGCTTTCACATCTCGTGCACACGCTCTCTCAATATCATGGAGCGGTTACAATCTCACGCTCATATATATAAATATATATCAGTATGGAGCGGTGCTATCAATACACTTGGGATCTCAAAGCCTTTTGCTATCTCTCATTAGCATATGGCAACACAGAGACTCCCATCACATGTAAGGCTCACTGGAACTGTACATACACATTCACACCGTTTAACACTTATACTTCGACTAAGGCACTAGAGAATCTAGATGTCTGATAATGGAAAGTGATTCTATTTAGATCATCAGTCTTTAATCACTTCCATGTCATTATTTCTCTTTTGGACTCTTTATTGTCCACAATATTCATTTTCACACTTATTCCATCAAGGCTACATATCATTGCAAATTTTACTGTTAATCATCTCTTACAGAAATAAATCATGAGACAATCATTTTCTCTCCATGTCTCTTTTCATGTAGTATGGTCATTACATCTCTTACTCTTATGGTATATTCAATATCATTTAAATTTTAGAATATACCTGAGAATATACTCTTTTCATAACTTAGATTCTGTGATTGAATCCTCGAATTATCCATTTAAGCACCACATTATCTATACAATTCCACCATCTCTATCATTTCGAGGTGGTTATGTGTACAAACATTTTACTGGCAGTAAACATATCAATTATCTTACTCCTTGGAGTATCATTACTTTCACTTATCAGTTCTGGCTTTGGTTTTACATCTTGCCACAGTTATGTGATAACCAACACCCTTCGCTTTCAGTCTTAACTGCGGGAACTGTTTCATATTGATGTTCCCTTCTCATCATGTAATTTATTTCCTTATTCCACTTTCATTTTCGTTTTCATATTTCTACTATTTATCTCTTCATATATATATATATACATATATATATATATATATTTTTAATTGGCATGGTACTATACTGCTAAGATCTTTTAAAATCTTGCGTACCATCTTTTTCTTTACACTAGCCATCTGCCGACTTTAATTTCTTTAATTAGATCTCGTCTATAAAGCAGCCAGTCTCATCACTCTTTTATAGGCTGACAATAGTATTTAGCTAGACTCATTACTTTCGTATCTCAATCATTATCTTTATATCATAAACAGGTTCACTGTCATCCTGTCGTCTCAAAATCATATATTTCAAGAGGAGATACTGACTAGCCAAATTTCTTAGTTGTTAATCTTAGCACAATCCCATAGCCTTTAAGAGTTTAAGGATCATATCACAATGTTGCTCATGTTCCATTTATACTTTAGACTCTATCAGTATTTCATCAATTTTACTCATGTAAGGATGCCTCATTCTTTAGGCTTATCTACTTTACAAGGCAACTCATTACCCTTATAACTTCAATCGGAACTCGTAAAATTCACTTCGAGTTCAAATCATCATCTTATGGACACCAACCTTCAATCTTTTATCTAAGGACGCTTTATACAGCAGCTAGTCTTATTTACTCCTCACGTATCTCTGATCAGATCAATAAAGCGTCTATTTTCACGTAGATTAATACTTGTTCTTCACCAGAACTTCATCAATGATAGAAATTTAATATATCTTTTTTTTTTGTCAACAACTCAACATCATTTGCATTTCTCTCATTTACACCTATACAGATAACTCCTTTATTCTCAATTTTTCATTATCTGTATTTTCGTCATTCAGACCTTTACACGTGAATTTCATTATTCACACATTTTCCAGAGTTATTTTCTTAAGCTTTTCAAATTCTTTCTACATCTTCCGATATAAGCTTAGAATTTAACTTCATATTTAAAATCAAATCAGTGTTATCTCGATTCCTCTAATTTATATAACTTTGGAAGTTTTATCGGAAATCAAATCTGATACTTTCTTTAATCGTACTTTTCTTATCATCTTGTGACCATCGTTCTTTAACTTTTTATCTGATTATGCCTTTTACAAGGATTGCTCTTATAAGCTCCTTATACATCTCCGATTAAATCATATTTAAGGCATCACTTCCATATAATATTTATTTGTTCTTCATAAGAATTTTAGTGTATAACCAAAAATTTTAATACATCATTTAATTCATCCTCAAATCATATCATTTGTATTTCCTTTCTTTACATCGATACTTGTGAATTTCATCATCCGTAATATTTTCCAAAAATTATTTTCTTAAGCTTGTCGGATTTCTTCTATATTCTTCGATACAAGCTTAAGAATAAATTTCATATCCACGATCGAATCAACATTAACCTGATTTCTCAATCTATGTTACTCTAGAATTTATCGGGATTCTGATCCGATAGTTTCTTTAACCACACTTCTTTTATCATTTTGGACCTTCATCATTGTTTCCCCTCATTTCACAGTGTAGTTTCAAGGCAGAGACATTCCATATTCAAATCATTTTGATACATACTCTACCTTGATTTCATTACATAGTCATACTTCACAGCGTTACGAATCTCATTCTGGTAAGCTGTATCAAGTACAATGGTTATCAACACACTTTACAGCTACTCGTTTCAATTCAGTTATTCACTTTAAAACCATTTCCATCTACTGAATTCAGGCTTAGTTCCCTTAAGTATATTCTCCACGAGGTTTGAACCTTGGCACCCCTTACGTACCTAGTTCCTTACACTCGTGTTACCGTTGGGATACTTATAAGGGCCTCGCCCGTTCATATCGACCATCGACGAGCATCCCCTAGGCGATCCTTTCGCCTCAGGTTTATCCTTACTAGTGAGTCGGCGATGAGATAGTTCGCCTATATCTCACGACACATGATCCACTACGGGTCGCCCACCATTGGGTCGCCCATCACAGTTCTGTCTCAAGGGTCCTGAAGAACTTAGGTTAGCGGTCATCTTCTTTTTATCACTTGACTGTTCTTATAATTATCCTCTAATTCACAGTACTCCAAACAGTACCTCATTCTGTAGCACATATTCCAAGATACGTCGGTTCTATGTACGATTATCTGTTTGATACCTCAAAGAAATGAAAACGTACAGAACCATAAGTAATCACACCAGTATGTATTTCATTATCTATACTTTTCACCTCATCAGTCAATTCTTGTAATCATTTCACTTTTCACAGTATTTAACGATCCCGTTCAATACACTCTTAATTTTCGACCCTTTCAGTCAATAACCGGGCCAAACATTTGATGACATTCCACTACACTCTTTGGATCGCATCATATAAGGCCCCAGCTCGTTCGCCGTCTGCCTGTACACGTTTTATTGTGATGCCTCGGATTTGCCGGTCTCAAGCCGGAGGGGCCCGAGCCGCACCACTCATCCGTGCTGTCCGCTCTGAGCTCTAGAGGTGGCCCCCGTCACACAGACGTGGCACTTAGTCCCTCACGGATTGTTTTATTGTGAAGCCCAGGATTTACCACTATGGCCCAAAGTCCACTCGTGGGGGGAGCCCTGGCCGCCTCACTCAACCATACTGTTATCCCCTATGGCCCACAGTCCACTCGGGGTTTTTCTTTCGCGTCCATAATCTAAGTGTTAGTGGAATCAGTAATAGGGATCGTTAGATTCATATGACATCTTCTATGCCATTAATAATTCCATTACTATTAATGGATTCCAATTCAGCTCGGTTTTATCACTATTCCGACATCGCCCAATATAGGGGCATTTTCGTCATTTCGACATTTATTTCTATCTCCTCAATATACATTCAAATCAATGAACTGATCATCTATGTGTTGATAGTATCCTTTCTGATACTTATTACAGCAAGTTAGATCTCATTCGATTTTCGACAGAGAAGTTCACTAAAATCCACAATGGGATTAATTTACTTGTAATTCAGCTTTATAACATTAATTTCTCTGTCAAATCGATCAATTCCAACTTCTGGTGATCTATTTTGACTCCCAGTAAAATTTTGGGGGTAGGGGTATTTTGGTCATTTTTGGCTAAAAATTTTCTCTCTCTTCAAATTACCCTCAATCGGTGATCTTAAAGTCTATTTAATGATGATATTTTATTCCCCTATTTTATACCATCACTTTCAGGTCTCAGTTCGGTTCGGACAGAAAAGTACTGGTGGGGCCCTCACCGAGTCCATTTCTGTTCCTTACCGAACATGCCTTCATATAGATTAGAAGAATCACCAATTTTTCGGTAATTTCTGAGCCTATTTTCTTCTTTAACATTCTCAATTTATACTTTCTCACTCCCTTTAAATCATTTTACCCTATTTACAATCATTTATTTTCTCTATGTATTCAGACGACACAGTACTACAGGGGATGTTTAACTCTTTTCTTTCCAAAGTATCCACAGACATCAGGCCAACCAATGCTCTGATACCACTAAATCTGTCACGACCCGTGACCACATTTTTACCCTACTTATACACATCTTAACCGGTTGGGCTGTCTGTGATACTTCACTTGTACTAGCTGTTAAACAATTTTACAATGTATTGTTTATGTTATACACATCCCCTATCGTAATAAATCAGACAAGTAGTACTGTTGACATGTCTAAATACAGTGAATAAATGATCATACCTCAAATAAACAGTCGGTTTGACACATTGTTCTTCGTGTACAGCCAGGATCCACAATGCACTGATCTCACATTCATCAAAACCTGAGATGTTGAAAATTAAGGGGTGAGCAAAACCACGGCTCAGTAAGAGAATTATATGCCTCACTTGATACTCAGCTTCCTATATGCTGAAAATCTTTTTCATTTTTCCTATAGGCTCTAGGCTCGCATGTAGGAAAGATACTACAGTCGGCTAGGAATCCGAATGGAGTAAGGTAGGTATTTTAGAATACCATACTTGTTACGGAACCTAGAAGCAACTGTAGAGAAAATTTTTTTTCTTTTTGTTTTGAATTAATAAATCCTTTTCCTTTTTAATCTTTCCTAATCTTTTTCATATTCTTTTCAAAATAATGCTTCTACGAAATAAAGCCTTTAAATAGAATAATTAATATCCGTATATTCCTTGAAAAGAATATTAGTTAAATCATCATCTTATTTCTTTAAAACTTATTTCATGTTTTAATGTACTCTCTTAATTAGTTCTGTCCGTTAAAAAGCAGAATAAGCTATTAAAATCTATTTCATTCTTTGACATTTGTCGAATTCACGAATCACACTCACTTACTTATCGTCACGATATCCTACGATTTCTCATACTAACATCGGAACACGTGTAGCACTTAGTTCCCGAAGGACTCTAGAGGTGGCTCCCACTGTTCAATCATCGAGTCTCTGCTCGGTATGGCCTGTACTGAAACATCAGAACACGTGTAGCACTTAGTTCCCGAAGGACTCTAGAGGTGGCTCCCACGGTTCAATCATCGAGTCTCTGCTCGGTATGGCCTGTACTGAAACATCAGAACACGTGTAGCACTTAGTTCCCGAAGGACTCTAGAGGTGGCTCCCACGGTTCAATCATCGAGTCTCTGCTCGGTATGGCCTGTACTGAAATATCGAAACACGTGTAGCACTTAGTTCCCGAAGGACTCTAGAGGTGGCTCCCACGGTTCAATCATCGAGTCTCTGCTCGGTATGGCCTTTTCCGTTTGACATATTCCATGTCATGTAAAATATTTCCCTTTTTAACATGTTAGCTATCATTTATGGATTTTAATATAGACGTTAATCTTGTCGTACTATAAACCCTGGAGGGTAAAGGACTAAACCGGTCAAATCTATGACCATAATCTATATTGTCCTCGGTGGATCACAGATCAGGTGTCGACCGGGACTAAACATGTCACATATCATGTATCAGCATGATAAGAATACCAACCAGTCTCAAAACCGTATTTTTCATCGGAAAATACACCTTATGGAATTTATACAATTATATAATTCCATGATTTAAAACCATAAGGGTTATAATCCTTTAGTGAATATTGATAAAAATATCCATAAAATATTTACTATATTTCACTTCATCTTTCGTCTCGTAATTCGTGTAATTTATCTATTTCGAGAATTTTCGGTGATTTCATTATCACCATTCTCGAATACATGAATATTCTAAAGTTCCATCTCATTGTATTCATATTTTATGAAATTTAGAATTTTCCTCATGTCTCGTGATTTACTATCGAAATTCGGAAATAAATCATTAAATATGATTTTATAAAGTTTTTCTAAAATTTTCGGCAGCATAACGGCTGCCGATTCACTAACCTCCTGCACGGAAAATACAGTTTAAAATCTTTCAGCCAGTACTTCTTCCCAAATTATTTTCAGCAATTCATGCATCATAATAATTTTCATAAAATAATTGCATAAAATATTTCAAATTAAATTATGCAGACTGAGTATCCTTACAGCGCTGCACATGCATCCCTTACCTTTTTCCGGGTCGGCGACTTCCGCTTATCGATCGCGCCCGCGCTCCATTTCTCCCGATTCCTTATCTCGATTGCTGAAAATAATTTCTGGAATTAAAATTCTAATTTTTAGAATTTTTCATAATTTATTTAATTTTTTCTGAAATTAAATTCTCGGGAAATTTCTT
The DNA here is from genome assembly GCA_031772115.1 of Heritiera littoralis. Taxonomy (NCBI): domain Eukaryota; kingdom Viridiplantae; phylum Streptophyta; class Magnoliopsida; order Malvales; family Malvaceae; genus Heritiera; species Heritiera littoralis. The sequence goes on along the minus strand of JAPDPK010000009.1, from coordinate 3,363,863 downwards.
ACCGAATTTGTAAAATCCCGGGTTGTCGAATTTCCGGGAATTTTCCGAATTCCCGAAATTTTCTTTTTTCCTCTTTTTCTTCCTTTTTCTTCCTTTTTCCTCTTTTTCTTTTCTTTCTTTCTTTTCTTTTTCTTTTTCTTTTTCCTTTTTCTTTTTTTTCCTTTTTCTTTTCTTTTTCTTTTCTTTTTTCTTCTCCCTTTCCCGGTCAAACCGGTTCAGACCGGTCCAGCTTCTTTCCTCGCCGGTTCCTCGCGGCGGCCGGTTCTCCGGCGGTTCGGGTGTCCCTCAGCTGGCCGGCGTCGAGGCGAAGCTGCCGGTGGTCTCAGCTTAGCCTGGATCGGCGGCACGGCGGCGGATCCACTCGATTTTGCCTCGGCTTCTTCTCCTCTTCGCCGGCGTTCCTCCGCCGTCCATGGCGCGTCGGGTGACCTCCATCGTGTTCCTCTCCCTCCGGCGGTGCTTCGGTGGCAGTGGCGGCGCCTGGATCGGCCGGCACCGCCGTCCGCCATTTTCTTTTCTCTCCCGATTTTCCTTCGTTTCCGTCGATTCTGTTTCTGTTCCTTCACGCCGCCGGCAGTTTCTCCCCTTTCTTTGGCCAGTGGCGTCTCGTCCTCCTTCCTCCCTCGCCGGCAGTGGCGGCTCCGCCGCCGATGGTTGTGGCTGGGAGGGTCGGGATTCCTTCCCCCGATCCTTCCTTCTATTTTCTGTTTTCTTTCCCTTTTTGGTTTATGTCTTCTTTCCATTTTTAGTATACAATATACTATACATTATACCATATATTTTATACATATAATATATATTATATGTTATACATACATTATTTCATACATAATGTTATACAATATTTATTATATACAAAATACATATTGTACATTACAAAATACATGTCTAGTATATATGTGTATGTTTATATATATACTTAAAATTAAGTAACATTTATATATATAAATTATATAAATGCTATAATAAAATATTTATACATATAAACTTTAATATAAAACCATACTTACTTTTCTTCTATATGTATTTACATAATTATATATACACATAAAACATTATATTTATATACATATGTATTATTTGAATTTATGAAATAGTATATATATATTTCTATATATATAACAACGTATTTTAAAATATACTACATAATATTTTGAATACATATGTATTGGTATAAAAATACATTTATATAATAATATATAATTATATAAATATATTTCATTTATTTTCTTATTTTTCTTAATTAGATTTGGATTTTAATTTATCCAATTTAATTCTTTTCCTCTCTCTATTATTTTTATCTTCACTTCCTCATTTCTCAGGATTTTCACCAATATCCCGTCTCTCGCAAATTTATATTTATTTCGTCTTATTTAATTTCTCTAATATTTATTTTCAATATTTCTAATTTCCAATAAATGGAAAAATTTACGGTTATCACACAATTAAGGTTGAAATGTTTTCCAAAGAAAGCATTGCATGGATAGAATAGATTGCATTGCATGATATCATAGATTGCTTGAATGACAATGCATGGGTAAAATAGATTGCATTGTATGAATAGAATAAATTGCATGAATAATCTTACATTGATAGATAAGATTTAATGAATGACATTGCATGAATAGAATAAATTACATGAATGATAGGATAAATTGCATTTGCATGAATAGGATAAATTGCATAAAGATCTCTAAAATTGGACATGAAAGAAATCTTGGAGGGGTTTCCCAAGATTTCAAATTTTGACAAGAAAAGAAGTTTTGGAGGGGTTTCCTAAAATTTCAAATTTTAACAAGAAAAAGAATTTTAGAGGGGGTTTCCTAAAATTCAAAAATTAGGCAAGAAAAGAAATTTTAGAGGGGTTTCCTAAAATTCAAAATTTGACAAGAAAAGAAATTTTAGAGGGGTTTCCTAAAATTTCAAAATTAGACAAGAATAGAAGTCTTGGAGGGGTTTCCCAACATTTCAAATTTTGGACAAGAAAAAGAATTTTAGAGGGGTTTCTTAAAATTCAAAATTTGACAAGAAAAGAAGTTTTGGAAGGGTTTCCTAAAATTTCAAAAATTTGACAAGAAAAGGAGTTTTAGAGAGGTTTCCTAAAATTCCAAAGTTTGATAAAAAAGAAAGAAAGAGATTTTAAAGGGATTTCCTAAAATTTCAAAATTAGACAAGAAAAGAAGTCTTGGAGGGGTTTCCTAAGATTTCAAAATTTGATAAGAAAAAGAAATTTTAAAGGGGTTTCATAAAATTTCAAAAATTGGACAAGAATGGAAGTTTTGGAGGGGTTTCCCAAAATTTCAAAATCAGATAAGAAAAAGAATTTTAGAGGGGTTTCCTAAGATTCCAAATTTTTGATAAGAAAAATTTTAAAGGGGTTTCCTAAAATTTTTAAAAAAAAAATCAACTTTTTTTAGACAAGATTTTGAAGTTTGACTATCTACCTGTTTAGGATGAGCATTTTAGACAAGATTTTAAAGTTTAACTGTCTGCCTATTTAGGAGTAGGTTTTTAGACAAGATTTATAAATTTGACTGCCTTTCTATTTAGAAGGAGCTTTTTGAAAATAAAAAAGGAGCTTTTTGAAAAAAAAAAGGAAAAAATTTAAAAAATTTAAAAAAATCAAAAAAAAAAGAAAAGAAGTCAGGCAAAATATGTGTCTATGTCTTTATGCAATTATTGTTTCACAGGAAATGCACAAAGAGAGGCAGTTGTAGACACCTTATTTTATCTAGGTTATTAATTTGTAAAAATAATTAACTGGCTTGGGTGATATTTTATTTTAATTTAATTTAACAATTTAGAATTTAGATAGAATTAAATTAAGATTTGGAATTAACATTAATTAGGAAATTAAAATAGAATTTAGGAATAATAAAAAAAACACAGAGAGACAAGAAAAGAAAAAAAATTAATTTTAGGATTAAATAATTAGATTTTTTAGAATAATTATTTAAATTAGGATTAATTAATTAATTAGGAAGAGTTATTATCAAATTAAATTTAGACTAGTAGAGTTAGATTTGAATAAGAATTAATAGATAATTTGGATTAAAATAAATTAAAAGATAAAAAAAGAATAAAAGCTAAAGTAGTGTAATTGTATAAAAACTCCAATATTTCTTTAGACTATAAAAATGGAGGAGATTCATTGTCATTTTTGGAGACGCACCTTTCATCATCGTTGCTGCCAGGCTGCTACACCTATACCTTTGCTGCGTTATTATAAACTGCTCCTACCTAATGTTTCTGTGCTGCACCGCTTGCTTCGGGTTCTGCATTCATCATCATCAAGCCTTATCACCAAGCGAAACTTCTCACCTGCCATTGCTCTAAGCTGCCATAGCCACTCTTTCTTTTTGTAATCACAATCCATCTAAAGCCATTACCACTGCTGCAAAAATCGTTTGCTATCGCTGTTGTTGTCGACCTCTAGAATTCACCCGTGTCGTGAAGTCCTCTTGCAATCGATGTGTGTGACGTCATTGGCCTCCGTTTGCTACACCTTGTGTCAAAGAGTGAAGGAGAAGATTAGAGAGGCTGGTCTTTCCACGTGTAAGTGAGCAGTGAAGTGAAAAAGGTGAGTGTAGTTTGTATTCTTTCAGTGTTTTTACTTTACTGTTTTGTTAGGCTAGTTCCAAATTGATTGACTAATTCTAGTTTTAAATAAATTGATTAACTCTTGAAGTCTTTAGCTATGATTAAAATTAATTGATGAATTAATTGGTCAACTTACGTAAGATTAAAATTAATTAATTAATTAATTGATTAGTTAATTTGGATATTCATAATTCTTAATAATAAGATAATTCTTTAGGTTATAAAAATAAAATAAATAAATTTAAATAAAACATAAAGTTAAAATAATAAAATAGTGACAAGATTTAGTAAATGAAAAATAATAAAGGTGGATATGATTTATTCCGATGATGAAATTCTAAGGAGGGTTACGCTTAAGTAATGTTTTGGAATCTCTAGGTAAGAAGATTTCCTTCATGGTCTGACTAGCTTAATGGAAGGAACTAAAGGGAATTTTCAATAAAAAATAATTCATGTGCATTTTCTAAAAATATAATAAGTAATAATAAAGAATATGATAAATAAAAATATAATAATAATAATTCATGAAAGTGAGTATAGATCATTGCGATGATAAGATTTCAAAGAGGGTTACGCTTAAGTATGCTTTGGAAATCTTTAGGTAAAAGAATTTCTTTTAAATTCTACCAGCTTAATGGAGGATTTTAAAGGAATTTTTTATAAGAATGATTTATATTCATTTTCTAAAAATAAAAATAATTTATATTCACAAATAAATATGACAATAAATAATAGATAAAAATATTAGTCAAGAACATAATAGAAATAATAAATGATCAAAATAAAATAAGATAATTTGGGTAGAGGAGTCGAAGGTAGGAAATTTTCATAAAAAACTAAAATTCATCCGACGACGAAGTCTCTTCAAGCAAGTCGCATAGAACTACTTGAATACTCTTGAGGTGAGAAGGATTTTTAAGTTATCCCACCAGCTTAATGGAGGATACTTAGAAATATCTTTCAATATTAAGCATATCGAAATTAAAGATTAACCTAAGCAAATTTAGAAGATAACCTAAGACTAAGTGGTACCATTCTAGGATGGGCACCGTGGGGGTGCTAATCCTTCCCCACACGTAACCGTAATCCCGAGTCTAAGAATCTTTGAACGTAGACTAAGCCTTATCTTTAAACAATAATAGGTGACTAATCACACCTTAAGTTTGAATGGTTGGTGGCGACTCTAAGAATTTAAGTCTAGTGGATTAGGTTTTAGGACTTGACACGTTATGACAATAATATACATGGGACAAGCTTCCAAAGGAAGCTTGCCCATGTGATAGTCTGCTCAGCAGACTAAGGGTCTACTGAGCAAACCGAAAAGTCTGCTGAAGCAGACCTAATACAAAACATATATATTATAATAATAAAATTAAAATTTAATATAAAAAAAAAAGAAGAAAAGACTTTTGCTTCAGCAGAACGCGTCTGCTAAAGCAAAAGGCCTTAGTTTTGCTTTAGTAGACCGAGTCTGTTAAAGCACCAAATAAATAAAAAAAAAGAAAAAAAGAAGAAGAGGTTGAATCGATCGGAAAAGGGAGGGGTGAAGCCGTTGCCGGCCAAGGAAAGGAAGAATGGTTGGCTGATGACAGTGGAAAAAGGAAAGAGAACGAGCAGATGGGAAAGGAAAAGAAGGAAAGAAAGAAAAGAAATGGGCAAGGGGAAGAATCGATCAGAGTAGTGAACCCCGATCTGACGCCGACATGAAGGAGGGGAGGAAGGGTTCGCCGATGACGACAAAGAAAAAAAAAAGAGAGAAGAAAGAAGCTGCAGCATCACTACCTTGCTATCACCGTTGCCATCGCCAACCGATCTGGAGGGGAGGTAAAGAGAACGGCCACGTTGCAACCCTAGCTGCTGTTAGAGTGGTTGAACCGACGGCGACAAGGGAAATAGAAGGCTGAACCGGTAGGGCAAGGCTGAACCAATCTGAACCTGCTCAGACTGGTTAGGCAAAAAAAAAAGACATAATAGAAAAAGAAGAAGAAGAAGAAGAAGAGAAAAGGAATATGGGAAAATTGTGGTGTTTGGACTAAGATTTTAGTGAAACCAATGGTAAGGAAGAAATAGTATAATTAGCCTTGAATTTTATAAAGATTATATGGAGTTTTAGTTTAATTATACTAAGTGATTTTTACAATATTTGATTTTGTAGCAACGTTGTAATGCAATTGATCGAGAAGTTGGCTAAGATTTGCCCATAAACACTAAGCTTGGAGTTAGTAAGATACTTTTATAAGATTGCATTAGCATTATATTGTATAGTTTAGAGTTATAATTGTTGATGATGGATAATTGTTAAAATGTTGTGAAAATAATGTTCTGATATTGTTAGAATATTGATGAGTTAACAGCAGAGTATAGATAAGAGATTAAAGGAATTTTGGTGAAATAAGTGCAGGTGTAATCGATGATTGTTGAACTGTGTTGAAATACGAGATCAAATACGAATGGAGTATCTTAGGAATGGGCTTGACATGTGACTAGATATCGAAATAAGTGAAACTAAGTTTTTGAGTGGTAAGGAAATTGTTAAAATTGTTTTGGAAACTTCATTAGACATGAAATGTAGTATCGTGGTATTTTTGAATCCTGATTACTTAGATTGCAAACGAAACAAGTGAAAATAATGATGCGTCCTCATGGAATGTTGTGAATTTTGATCATACATACTAATAACGAAATGATTGAAAATAATGTGTCCTTATGGAAATTTGTGGATCTTGATTATATATTCCATGATTGAGATGATTTGATAACAATGTGTTCCTCATTAAAAAAAATGGTGAAATTTTGACCATATATACTATGATTGAGATGATTCGAAAGTAATATAGTAATAAGTGGACTTTGGTGAACTTGATAATGTTGCTCTAGATAGCATGTAGTGTGAATGAAATGAGAATTAATGGTTAAGGGAATATTGTCGGATTGTAGAGAAACGAATTAATATCTATTTGAAATTTATCAGAATAATTAAATGAAATGTGAAATGTGAAAGAATGGATTGTGATTGAAAGTTTCCTAAGTTATGTGATATTGTGAATAATATTGTAATTATGATGTCTTATGGATAGTGTTGAGTCACATGTTTCAATAAACATGTGGTTTTATTATGATTTTGACGTGTTATGATCTCGAAGCTAGAGAATTGAAAGTGTAGATAATGACCTATCTTGCAATATGACAATATAATCTTAGTATGCCATAAGGTTGAAATTGAGAAAAGTAATAGCAATAAAATGAGATTGAGAGAACTTTGGTACTTGATAAATGCTATGTTATGGAATATCTTTGTCAATAGAATGAATTCGAATCAACGTTTGATTGTGGTATGTTAACTTTGTGTGTGCGAAGCTAATTTGGGAATGGATTATTTAATGTGCAAAAAAATGAAAGGGAGAATGAACGTTGATGTTTGCTTGTGATCTTTGATGGAAAATATACTAGTATGATCCTAATAGTCTATGGATGTTATTGGAATATATTTGAATATACATCCATACAAATGTATTGCGGATCTTATTGATGCCATTGGGGGCTTGATAGACGTGTATAATTGTAGAATGAATGACGTATGACATTTGTGTCATGATCATGTTTGAATAAGAAATTGAGGCTACTGCAGACATACCTTAGTTTGATTTCATAATATGCACAACATTGGATTGAATGAGTATTGAGCTATATCTTGGTATATTTAGAAATTCATTCATGCATGGCATATGATCTCATGTTGTTTTAAAGGAGAAAGTGTTGTTTTAACAAGAGATGCATCGAAATCTTTTAAGTGAAAGTAAATATTTGAAATGATTAGACAGCCATAGACCTTGATATTTAACACTCGTTTTGACATTATTCATGACGTGTACAGATTTAACATGAGATTTAATTATGCATTGATTTGAGAAAAGACTTAGTTTTAAATGTTTTATTATGTGAGCTGTCTAAATGATTCAAAAATGTTATAACAAAAGATTTCGATTTTGAGACGACAGGTACCCTATTGAATGCCTGTGTGGCATATGCCTTTGTGGCATAGAGTATATATATTGTGTGGTTCTACTTGTGTGGCATGGAACCCCATTTATATATACATGATATGTACATGTTGCCTGATGAGATCATTCTAGGTTGTCCGACAATAGTCGTGGACATATTCCTCAGTTTCCAGCTGATTAGTGGGACTGGGACGATCTATGATCATAGATAGATGCCCCTCGAGGGAAACTATCTCATTAATAGCTACAATGGGTTAGAGATGATATGATATGAGTATAGGGATCCATGCCTAGTCTCTCACTAAATGTTAAATGTTGTTTAGAGTATGATTTACTATATGTGGACTCTAGACATGATATGCTTTTGCAGTATATTTGATATGACTGAGACCGAAAATGATCTACATATGGTTTTATACCACACATGATATGACTTAAGATTGTATATGTTTTGAAATGTGTTTTAAAGCATATGTTAAATGATTCAGAACTACATGATTTTCGTACATGATTATGTACTACATGAAATATGATTTGAAATGGATGTTTTATACAATAAAAATTTTATACGTTACATATTGAATCCTGTGATGACAGTACACGTATTAATGCATGATTTGCAGTTATACAAGAATACTTAGTATCATTAGGGCATGATCGAATAAATATTCAAAGAATTGACTTCTAAATAATACTGGGAGATGAACTTGCAGGATTTCATGCATTGCATTAGGGACGATATAATCCTAATTCAATTATTATATTAGTATCTTACTGAGTCGTGGATTTGCTCACCCTCTTAATTTCACATCTTTTCAAACTATTTGAGTTAAATTCCGCCATGAGAGCTTTTGAGTGGGCCTTCGGAGACGGTATCTAGGCTTGGAACTAGCCTTTGTCCTCTGAACCTACTTTGTCGCTTTTGAGGTATACACTCTTCATAAATTACTTGTTTGCATGTAAGACTTTACTTGATGCACAGTACGTATTTGGTTCAATGAGTCGGGATGTAACTTAGGACCGTGTTAAATTATTATATAGGTTCATATAATCATCACATGCTATATTGGATGTGATTATGTTTGGTTGACCGTATGTTTAGTGGAATATGTAAATGTAATTGAGATGATTTTGAGATTGTGTATAGTACATGAGGTATATGAATTGTGGATTGTGGATTGTGGATTGTGGATTTCTTATAGGTAAGATACTAGGGAAAGTGATAAAATATGAAGGGGAGGTTTTCATCCCGTTTCTTTGCTAGTTTAATATTTAAGTGAAATGACTATAGTTCACCCAGATAGTTGAGTAAATATGCTCATAAATTAATATTTAAATAATCAAGGCTAGAGTATAAAGAAAGGATCAATGAAATTAGTTTAGTGATTACACTGACACCAAATACAAACCTTAAATCGAAAAGGAAAAATTTAGTTCGAAAATTTTAAAAAAGGAAAAATGTATGAGTATCAAGTGAACGTCGCGGCCTTCGGGTTGTGACATAAATATATGTTTTAAGGATCATATATAATATATAAATTATATATGTAAATAAGTTTTTAATATAAAATAATTATATTGAAAGTATAAATTTTAAATATATAGAAATATATATGTATATATATAGTACATGTCAAGAATATGTATATATATATGTATATATACATAAAAATTGTTAATATAAAGTATATTTAAATAGTATTAATAGATAATATGTTTATGATATAATTGTATTAAATATAAATATAATAAAAAATAATTAAAAAAATAAAAAATGAAATAAAATAAACCAAGCTTCCCGTGTCTGCTTATGCAGACACGGAGAAAAAAGAAAAAAAAAGAAAAAAAAAAGAGGGAGATTAAATTAGTAGACCACATGGCTGATTTTTGTACTTAAAAATGATATTAAATTGAGTTAAAACTGGTCTTATTTCTGCTGAGGAAGTCGGTTAGCCGCAGCAGTTTTATTTCTTATCAGCCAACGTTTTCTCTATTCTCCTCCTAAGCAATTTCACGTCCCACCTAGGAAAATCCCATCTCTCCTTCATCCTTTCACTTAGGTCTCTTCACAAAAATCATTCCTGACCATGAGAGCTTATAAATCATCCCAAGAACTCAGCCAAAATCCCATGGACGTGAGCTGCCCTCCTGTTGGCAGATTTGGGTACGGTTCAGGTAAGCAAGAAAGTGATCATCTCATCCAATTTCATTTGATGTTTATGCTTGTACTAGATGAGTAAATAGGGTTTATGGTTTTGATTTAAAGAAAAACTTGATAAGGAATCTATTGGGTATTTGGGTATGGAAGAACGGTAGTGGAATTATTGTGTTTTAACAAATCAATGGTAAGAAATAATAAGCTGAAATGAAGTAATAAAAATAATGCTTGTAAAATTATGGAACAAAGATGGATGAAGAGTTCTCAAGTTGGTTCGGCCATGGGGATTTAAGGGACTTAATTTTGTTGTTGGTGGCGTAAAAGATGAGAAGAAATGTTGGTTAGGAAACAAATGTAGTCGTGAATTGATATAACAAGAACATATGGTAAGTGTGGAATTGTACAGTCGGCCATAGGAAGATTGGTGAGAGTTTTTGCAAAACAGAGAGAGCTGACGTGAAATGTATGTGGCCTTGGGCTGGTTGGAATAATAATGGAGAAATTTTTAATGTGTTCAAAATATTTGCTAAAATTCCTAAATTGAGTACATGATAAAGATGGAATTGAATAAAGGAAGAAGACTTTGAAGATTAATCCATGTGGGCTGTCGGCTAAGAAGAAGAGGGGAAGCAATTGATGTAATTATTACATAGGAAATATAGAATGAGAAATATTTGGCCAAGGATTAAGGAGGAGTGGTGTTGATATAATCTAATAAAAGGCAATTATAGAGAAAATGTAAGGATGGATTAAGATTAAGCATAAAATTAAATTTAGAAAAGATTTGTAACTTAAGAATATCTATGTTGTAGCCTTTGATAGAAAATAAAATAAATTAATTATAAAAAAACTAATTAATAAACAAAAGACAGAAAATTAAAAGGAATTATTAAAAATATAGTATAGAAATTGAAATATAACTTGGGAAAGAATATAATTTAATGGTAATCATGTTTTAATCAATTAATAAGAAATAAAGTAAATTAGCTATAGAAATTAACAAAATGTATAATAAAAATATTGGCATTGATGAAAATGGGATTTAGAGAAAACACTACAATTTAATTATAATTATAATTATAATTATATTTATAATTAATAGAATAATTATTAGAATTGAAATAGGAATTACTGGTGAGGTTGGGAGTATAAAAGAAATATATTTTTATTGTAATTATATTGTAAAAATTAATAAGAGATAAAATAAATTGCTTATAGAAGTTAATAAAATGGAAATAAAATATATTTATTGTTGAGAATGATACATAGGAAATAGAAATTTATAGAATATTTATTGGAATTCTAACATAGAATATTAAATATGATTTAGTATTATGGTGCAGTGTGAAGTACGAAAAATAAAGAAGCATAAGGGATGTTATCGGACTTTGGATATTTCGTAGAAGTAGAGGTAAGGAACATATATAAGAGTTGCATAAGAAACGAATTACATGAATTGAAATATATTAAATGATTTACATGTATTGAACTACAAGAAATGATTTACATCCATTGCATTGCAAGAAATGATTTACACGAATTGAATTACATGAAACCATTTGCATGATTTAAATTACATGAGATGAATTACATGAATTGATTTGCATGAAGTGATTTATATGCATTGACTTACATGAAATAAATTACAAGAAAAGATTTATATAAATTGAATTACATGAAATGATTTATATGAAACGATTTAATTGAAAATGATTTCTACTTTAACGATTTAATTGAAAATGATTTCTACTTTTAAATGAAATGATTTATGAAAATGTTTTTCAGACAGTGGCTCTTGGTAATCATGCATACTGTTATGTGATTTATATGACTGCTACCCTGATCAAGTCACATGTATTGTATATGACTGTGGGAATTATGGTCAAACCTATAGGTTTCCACAGTGAGCACCTGACCAATGCGATCTGTGATAGGACAGTGACCATTGTTACAAGATATGTGATCGTCCCTATGGGAATACGAGATCCTTTCAGGAATACGAGATTGTGCATGAATCTTTGGGAGATTGTTTTATATCGATACATGATATTTGACAGGTGATTTATTTATTGAATGATTGATTTATGAGAATAGTACATGATTTGACTGAAAAATGACGAAAGAAGTGATACGAGTCTTACAATACATGTTTTCTCAATATAAATACACTTATCATATCTTTAATGATTTTACGAGAAATGTTTTATAGTATTAACTGAAATACGAAATGTATTTATTTCCTTTTAATCATTTTAAAAGAATTGCTATACTGAATTAAACACGAAATTCTCATGATCTTGAAAAAGTTTTGTAGTATTTTATTAAAAGCTAATATTGTTACATTAAATAAATTTTATTTCGTTTAACTGCATATAGTGTAACTTTTATATATGTTTCTTACTAGGCTTTTCCCAAAGCTTACCCCCCTCTCTCACCATCCCAGAGAGCTCACGAGTGTATGTATCATCCGTTGCGATAGGATAATTGAAAAAATTTTTTAGAAGTTTAAAGTGCTCAGTGGCCAAGTACATGTAAAGTTTTATATTTATATTTGACTTAAATATGCACAGCAGATGTAGTTATGATGGGATGTAAATACCGTAAGTGTAAAATTTAGGAAGGTACTTGAATAGTAAGACGTAAATTACTATGTATTGTTGTTAATAGATTTATAAATATTATTTAATAGATTTTATTCTGATTTCTTAATTATTATTTATGGGTTAGTTTTATTTACTAGTATAAAGATATAAGCGGAAATGAAAATTGTATATTGAACTTACATTGACACCGAATGCAAACCAAATGATATCGATTAATTGAACGAAAAGATAGAAATGAAAGGAAAAATTTGGTTCAAAATTTTCTAATTCCAGACATTACACACATATTAGCATAATATGAGACCTATCAGTCTCAAAACAGTTTATATGAACTCTCATTACCTTTATGAAATTTAATAAAATCAATAATATCTTTCAAAAAATCCATAAAGGTATAAATCACAGTATCTCGTACAGTGAAAACAGTGTTATAAAATAATTACACTGTAGTAGTAAATCTTATAAATATTTCATTTCACCGTAAACACATGTACTCGTATTTCCACGCTTTCCTTTTAAAATTCAAATGTCAAGATTACTGGAAATCATTTTTCGATATTTTTATACTTTACGAAAAATAGTAATATTTATTTTTCAAAATTCATAGTGATTTCATAAATACATTTTTCACTATGAAACACATGTAGAAATGTTTTAGTCTCCAAAACGATATTCACATGACAATATCGCCTTTATGGAAAATAGTAAAATGAGTAAAATCTTCAGTCAGTCCATAAAGGTTTTATTAAAGCATATGTCACGACCCGAAGGCCGCAATGATTCCCTTTACACTCATACTTTTTCTTAGTCTACAAATTTATGGACTAAATTTTTCCTTTTCATTTTACAGTTTGTATTCGGTGTCAGTGTAGTCACTATCTAATTCCGTTCATTTCTTAATTCAGTTATGATTTAAATTTGCTCCTTAAGATGAGAAGAAATCAATTATTGTCCATAACTAATCCTCGCATACTTATCATATAACATTATAACATTAAAACATTATATCGATTACTCATTATTTTAGTTTACATCCCATCTTATAGTACCATACAGAAATTTGCCTGAAAATAAAAGCGTATGCCCAAGAGTGCATACCTCAAAAGCAACCAAGTAGTTTCGGAGGACAGGGACAAGTATCGAGCCTAGATACCTCTCCGAGTCCCACTCAAAAACCCTCATGGTGAAGTTTTAATCCAAGTAGTCTGAAAAGATATGAAATTGAAGGGGTGAGCAAAACCACGGCTCAGTAAGTCATTTATATAGTTGCAGAATTAGACTTATACTGTCCTAATGCGATGCATGAAACCTTTAAGGATTTTCACGTCATATTTACTCTATGATCGTTTATCAAATGGCTCAAATCATGTCCTAAAAGTTCCTTGGTGTGTAAGAGCTTAAGGTATCAATAAGGGAGAGTCTCTTTATAGTACCTCATTATACTCATCCCGATACTTATCTGATACATTAACCTTTAATCATAGTCGATCAACCATTTTCAATCTTTTATCATTCTTCCATAATATACCATATCATATCATATCATGTCATTTCATATGAAGTTTTGTTCAGACACTATTAGACCATATCACTTCTCATCAATAAGTACATTTTGTTCTGTATTAATACGTAATATTTTCAATTTAGAGAAATATAGTCACATATAGTATAAAAGTCATGATACCTCTTCCTATACATCTCATGTTCAATGTACCGCATAAGATCATAATATATTTCATGCAGAATGTATATCGTTCTATTCTGATTCCACATATCACTTATGCAAGTTTTACTGTATAAAACGACTATCATCTCACATTGCATTACATTTAACATATAGTCGTATATGAATCATAGGTGATATTGAAATCATATCATGTGTACTCTTAGAACACGTTCAAATCATGTCAAATCTCAAATCATCTCTCGTTTATTTTTAAGACATGATTGAAAGCATACACATTTCCCTTTTCATATTATGTGTAATCAAAGCATGCATATTTCTCTTTTCACATTTCGTGAAATCAAAACAAGTACTTTTCTTATCGTTTCAAATAAAACGTGCACATTTCACTTTTCATATCATGTCAAATCAAAATATGTCTTTTCATTTCGTTTCAATCAAAACGTGCACATTTTTCTTTTCATATCATGTCAAATCAAAATATGTCTTTTCATTTCGTTTCAATCAAAACGTGCACATTTTTCTTTTTGTATCATGTCAAAGGAAAACATGTCTTTTCATTTCGTTTCAATCAAAACGTGCACATTTTTCTTTTCATATCATGTCAAATGAAAACATGTCTTTTCATTTCGTTTCAATCAAAACGTGCACATTTTTCTTTTCATATCATGTCAAATGAAAACATGTCTTTTCATTTCGTTTCAATCAAAACGTGCACATTTTTCTTTTCATATCATGTGTGATCGAATAAAATATCGAAACACATTTCACATATTGTAAAATCATATCAGTTTAGAGTTCATATCAATCTAAAAGCATACTCTAAACTGCATATCATATGGTTGAGACTAGGCTAGATCCCTATCACTCTATCAATAAAGACTTATATCACTGTAGCTAGCAGTGAAAATCATGTCATCGTCCCCTGGAAACCAACTAGGGCGCTATCTATGGCCATAGACCTCATCTCTCTCAGCCCCACTGATCAGGCGTGACTGAGACCTGTCCACGACTATTGTCGGACAAGCATCTCTGCCTAATGAGCAAAGCTCCAATTAGGTGGTTTCCACTATGCTTTATTGAAATTTAAATTCTTTTAGGGTGCCTACAATCTCATAAAACATTTAAATCTTTCGCTTTTCTTGTAAAAATAGTGTATAGTATGTAACACGTTTTTCTTTAAGATCATTTACATATATATGAATACATACATTACACTGTATGTTCAATCTTTTCAAAACAATTTAAGCATTCAAAACATTCATGTAAGTATCGTATAAACGAATGTTTTCAAATCTCGTGCATAATACGAGGCATGTTTAAGAGCGATGCAATTAAACAATGGGATCAAAACATTATTGAAATGAGGCATGCTTATGAAATGGATTAAGGTAATGTCACTCGGTATAGTGCTAACTATAATGTCAATTCTTCCTTAGATCATCACCCTCAAACATCTCGACTTAGCACCTATACCTAACTCGTCATCATTTTTACATTTCATTTTAAAGTCCTCGATTCAATCCATTCTATTTCAACAAGAGCACATCTAATAAATCATCCAAGATTTTCTATTGTCCAATAACATATAATATCATTTCATGGTGTTGGTAAACTAAATCACCTTTACTTTCAATGTTAAAACTAAGACTCATCCATTCATGTCGGTCTTCTTAGTATTTCATTATGACACTAAAATCATTCAATGTTAAGGAGTCCATTCGAGATCTATTCTGTAGATCATTTACTCATCATACCCATATCATTGAGTCATTTCCTCAATTTACCATATTACTATGGGTATATCATTTCTTATGTGACACTAAACCTCAAATCTTTTAATTTTCACCATTACCATACAATTCAACTATATCTATACAATATAATTCTAACGCTGAATTATATAAATGTCTTACCTCATTGAGCTTGATGTTTCATGCGTTGAGCTTCGCCGAACTCGAATCATCGTCTTACATCATGCAACTTCCTTAAACTAATCACCTTGAGATTAGCTATGCTAATGGTGGCCGCTCAATCGCCAACAAGGTCCCCGCTTTATAGCTTTCCTACAATTACCGCATTGTAACTTAGTTGAGAATTAATTAAATATATTCATAAAAGCTTCATGAATATATTACGGGGCTCATTTATTAACTTACAAATTTTCATATAAGGATTTAATAAATCCTTCTCTTGTTCTTTCTATTTATTCTTTTTGTTCTTTTCTTTATTGTTACATATATATCTATAATTATGTATGTCATACCTATGCTTATTCATTTGACATACCATACATATTCATGTATATATATACATGTATGTATTTCTTTTCTTGTCTCTTCTTTCTTCCATTTCTTTCTTTTCAATTCACATGTGGTTTACAAACCGGGAGAAATTTCGGTGGTCTCAAAATCACCAATTTTCATAACATGAATATTTTTTAATTAAAATTCAGTATATTCATGTTTTTATGAAAGTATTTAATTTCTTATTTTCGTGGTTGGAAATTACTTCTTGTGTAATAAAATCATTTTTTTAAATGATTCTACATAATTTTTCTAAAATTTTCGACACATAACGGCTGCTTATTGACTAACCTCCCTGCACAAAGTAGACAGTTTATAATCTTTTTAACAGCCAGTGAATCTCCACAATTTCCAACCAATCGATTTTCCCCAATATTTCCATAAAACTCATGCATTATTTAATCACGCAAATTTAGATATTCTTACTTGTCCCGGGCTAGCGACTTCCTTATTACGTCGCGTCCGTAATCATCTCTCCCGATTTCTCTCGCTTCGGCTTCCGAGCATATTTTTTCTACACGTCCACATCATATTAAATTTAGATATTTAATACAATTATTAAATAAATTGATAATAATGAAATTATCGTAATTTCCTACCGCATTTTCTCTTTCTTTCTTCTTCTCTTTTCTTCCTCTTTTCTCTTTTCCTTTTTCTTTCTTTTCTTTTCTTTTCTTTTTTTTTTCTTTTTTTTTCCTGGTCTGAACCGGTTTGGACCGGTTCAGACCGGTTCAGCTGGTTTGGCCGGTTCGGCACCCCATCGGCCGGTTCTCCGCCGGCTTGGCCACCCCGAAGCTCACCGAGGTAGTGCTGGTGCCGGATCTGACCTCCTTTTCCCCCCACCGCCGGCGACGGTGCCGGATCTGGGATGGTGGGTTTTGACCTCTTCTCCACTCTTTTCTCCCTCTTTTTTTCCTTTCTCCCCTCAACTGCCAGCTTCCTTTTCTCTCCCCTTATCTCCGCCGGCGTTGTGGCGGGTTCGGCGGTGCCTGGATCGGCTGGCACCGCCGCTTCCTTCTTTCTTTTCTTTCCTTTCTTTTCCTTCTCTGGTCCGCTTCGCTTTGCTTTCCCCTCTTTCTTTTCTTTTCCGCCGGCCGCTGGTCGCTTCTGTCCTCCTCTCCCTCGACTCGCCGGCTTCTTCCCTCTCTCTCTCTCTTTCTACCACCGTCGGACACCCCCCTTTTTCCTCTATTTTTTTTTTTTCGACAGAAACGGGGGTCCCTATTCCCGTTTCTGTCTTAAGCCTTTCTTTCTTTTTTTTTTTATCATATTATTATTATATTTATATATTTTATTTATAATATATCTTATATAGATATATATATATATATATATACATTGTACATAAAAATATATTTTTTTTTACATATAATATACATCTTGTTATATACTTTAAATTAAAGTACTATATACATTTAATATATGTATATATATTATTCATGTACAACATTATGTATAATACTAATATGTACATATTTATTTATGTAAAAACATATAAAAGTATATTTATATAATATAATTATATAAATATACGCTTTTTTTTTCTTTATATCTTTAAATTCGGATTTCTTAATATCCGAATTAAATTTCCAAATTCCAATTTCTCAATTTCATTACTTCATCGACTTTCGAATTTTCCAAATATTTCTATCTCTTATATAATTTCATTTATTTTCTGTAGTTTATTTTTTTTGTTTTAATATTAAATTTAAAATTTTAGCGGTTATCACAGCATATGGTGAATATTTATGGAAAATAATTTATAAAATATTCACTTTTTCAGTTTTCACTTTATAATCCACATCATATATTGTAAAACATGTAGGGAAAATTTTCTGCAATCTCACTTTCATCATTTTCGATAAGACGAATATTTAAATAACATTTTTTTGATATATTCATGTTTTATGAAAATAATAAATACATCATTTTGCAAGGCTAGGAGATTATCCCAATATGCAATAAAATATTTTATGAGATTTTTAGAAAATTTTCTAGGAAATTTCAGCAGTATAACGACTGCTTTTATCCTAACTTTCCTACACTTTCAACATATTTTCAAATTCCTCAAACAGCCACAATTCCATAGTTTCCAAGGCAATCCACTTTCAAAACGTTCTCATAAAATTATTTGTATTAAAATCATGCAATCGAAATATCCATACAGTTCACATACGCATCTGTTACCTATCTGTCGTATCTGATCTCTTCGAACGTTCTACTCGTAAACCAATACTCTTGGGCTACAGATAATTTCATCAAAAAATATTAGCTCATTAAATACTTATTTTTGAGCCATTGTTCATGTCTTAATGCAGCCATATTGGACACTGCAAATATTTTTGTAGTATAAATTCTACCTATAATATAACATAACTTCTTCGTTTTGCGTCGGATTTTAAATCTGAGCATACCGGCAGACTCCTTGTAATTCCTACAGTCTAAATATACCCTCAAACCATCAAGAACAACCATGATTCAAGGTCCCCTTCATGAGGCCGAATGCTCCCTCTTCTAATTTTAGTGATTTTTCAACAATCTAATTTTATCAAGTTATTCTACTATGCTCAACAATCATTTTGGCATCATTTTTAAGCATGAAACCATATGAATTCACCATGCTCCCATGTTGGCCAAAACCCTCCCTCATGGCAACTTTTGATTTTTCAACATTTAATTAAAACTATGGCTACAAACAAAATCACTAAGCTTAAAGGAATAATTTCATGCCATTGAACTTGAGAAAAACATAAAGAATGGCCACATTACCTTGCTTGGATGAATCTTTGAGGAGTTCTTTCTCCTTGTATAGTGCTTTATAGGATGAGATATTGGTGTAGAAATGTAGAGGAGAGAGAAAGGATTAAATTTGGTGTGGAAATGTTATTGAAATTTTAAGTAGATTAAAAGATATAAGCTTAGGAAAATTTTCTTTCTTTCTTTCTTTGAAGATGGCATGAAGCTTGGTGGAGAAGAGAATGAATAGTGCCGTGACTCAGCAGAATTAAAAGTGTGGAGAATTCTGGAAATGGGTAAAATTACCAAAATGCCCTTGGTAATGAAAATTTCGGACAAATTTGCCCTTGTAGTTTCGCTGGTGTAAAAACCAAGTAAACATACTCCAAATTTTTGGATTCCAGTACCAAATGGTCATATTAACTATAATTTGAGGATTGGAAGTGGTTTCATCGACGCACGGTGCACGGATAGTGAGAAATCATGATTTTACTCTCGCGACCCGCTAGCAAATTCTTCTATTTTAGTGACCGATTCAAGAAATCCGTTGACACCATGTCAAAATACTTTTCATGTAGAATCTTATGATATTTTCACTGCGTCTCAATTCATTTTGGTTTGAGTGAAATTTAGGAAATTACCCTTGAGACGTATCCGTCATTTTCCATTTGTTTTCGACCTTCACAAAATAATTCAAAATAATTTAAAATAATATAATTCAATGATTTTTAAACCTAAAAAATCATCATATTATATTTTATTGCACCACTGTACACTTAATTATTGATCTTGAGCCCCCTAGAACTCATTTAAATAAGTGAGGCCCATGTCGCCCCGTTCACTTATAATCACTTAACACTATAATTTCCACTCAATATTTAATTATATATCACATGTACAGCATAGTAGAATTGGGTCCCACAAAAATTTATGAGGACTAAATATAAAGTTAAAATTGGAAGAAAGAATGAAATTGTGCAACTTGGAGTGTTTTGGCCAAGCTTATGGATGAGGCTTCATGTAAAATTTCATGATTTGTGAGGTTAGAGAAAAAATAAATTAAAATTAATAAATTTATTGGTGGAATTAAATTTGGAAAAGAATACAAATTTAATTGTGGGCATGTGTTGGTATTTAATAGGAGATAAAATAAATTAATTGTGGGAATTAATAAAATGGAAGATAGGAACTAAAAGAAAATCCATTATAGTATGGAATTTTATATATAATTTGGAATTATTGTGCAGTGCTAAGTTCGAAAGATAAAGAGGCGTAGTGGTACTATCAGATTTTTATATGACGCGGAAGTAGAGGTAAGGAATCTTATACAAAAGTCGCATAGGAAAGCTATGCTTGCATTTGGGATTTGAATTTTAGAAAAAAATTTTAACTATCCAATTATCCAAACTCCCCTTTCAAAGAAAAGTAGAAAATTATTTTAAATCCACCTAAATTTCAAAATGACCTAAATTGCATAAAATTATTTTAATTATTTTACATGAAATAAATTATTGTTTTATGTTCCAAATATATTATTGGATATTTAAAGTTTGGTATTGAGAATTTAAATGATTTTTATTACTACTGAATGTAGTGTTTATTACTGTAATGTAAATTATAGACTGATTGAAGATAATTTTATGAAATGATTTCTTATTGTGACTAAATGATTTTAAGGAAATTATTTCTGGGACTGCTGCTCCCTAGTAATCATGCATACTATTATAGTGATATAGTTGTGAGACTATGGTCAAGTCCAAGGTATCTACAGTAAGCATATGACCAATGTAAACTGTGACTGTTCAATGATGGCAATTCGTTAAGGTTCGTCCCTTCAGGGATACTGTTTGTCACTTCAGGGATACTGTTCATCTCTCCAAGGATACTGTTTCGTGCATGATTATATTGAAAGTGGACTGTCTCTACTGATTTAATTATTGAATTATTTAAATATTGATTTGACTGAACTGAAAAGAAAGAAATGTTTAACTGAATGATAGTAATTGATGATTTTAAATGAAATGATTTTACTAGACAGTCACACTTTACTGTTCATATTTAATTTGTTTTGAATGACAATCATTAATGATTTTTAACAAAACTGCTTTTATTGTATACTTGCATTGTAATGCATTTATTTGATAGATTTTTCATAATTAGTGAAAATGAATTTTATTAACGATTTTATTTTGCATATAGTAGCATAGTCTAGCCCTTTTGTATAGGTTTCCTTATTGAGTGTTAACTCACTCCCCTATTTTTTCACCTAGACTATTTGCAGTAGATTCCACTCATCGTAGATGAGCACATCTTTTGGGATGTACAATGTTCTTCCAAGATAGGCATGTCGTCCACTGAAGGTTTATTGTATTTTATTATATATTTCAGATATATTGTACAGTACTTTTTATTTTGTAAATACCTCCGGGGATGTAAAGTAGTAAAACTAGCACTGTAATAGAAATTAGAAACTATGGAACTTGGATATGTACAGAGTTACGAAAGAAGTATTATGTGATAAATGCATTGGTAAATTAATTTTACTAGTCTTATTTTATAGTTTGATGAAATGAAATTAATGTAATGATGGTTATAACATATGAAAGACAGAGAAATGACATCGGCAAATAATCTAACCATTATAAGAAAAGGAAAAAAATCAACTAGTATTTTTATAGAAAATCAGATGTTACAGAATTGGTATCAGAGCAATGTTAGTGTGATATTTATCGAAGTCATTAGATTAGAATAGTTTACATCTTCGAGTATTGTACTTGTCTGATATTTATGGCATAACTGATCAAAGATATACTAAATTACATCATCTTATCTCGGTGTTGACAGATTGAGTAGCCGTAGAAAGGGTACTGTTAAAAGATGAGGATAGGGACGGGGACGAGCAGAATCGTCTCCTACCTATACTTCTCCATCTCCACCAGGTAGCCCAAGCACTCGATTGTTGAGAATCGAGCGTAGCATGGAAACCATGGCCGCACTATTCACGCAGTTTATGACGAATTTTCCTAATTTGGCCATAAATACATCACCTACACCACCCGTAACGCCTCCTTCTCCGCAAGAAAATGCTCCTCCAATGCCTCCTGCTCCCTAAGTACAGACCATATCTATCCAGCCAGAGCTTTCACCTATAGCACCAGCTCCAAAGAGGCAGGATCCTGATGCCTTTGCAGTGTTAGTTTGATAAAAAGAGTTTAAGAAGTTGGATTTGCCTAAATTTAAGGGAGACAGAGACCCATTAGTAGTAGAGAACTGAGTGAAGGTGGTGACTAAATTATTTAAGTACATGACCTGTTCTGAGAGGGAGAAAGAGGGCCTAACTTGTAACGTCCAGAATTATAAAATTCGAATCAAATTTTTCCTTTTTAAAATACTTATTCACTTACTATCTTTTGGTTTGCATTCGGTGTCAGAGTAAGCACACTCCACATTTTCTTTGTCAGTAAATTCCTTATATCATAAAAAAAAAATCAGTAATCAATCTATCTACAATAAAATATTTATCCATATCAGTTACATCCCACTGTAAATTTTTACATCCTGTTTCATAAATCCATTTGCTGTGCAATTAAATGTCTGAATATAAATGTAAATATATACCTCATCATTTGTACTTTAAGCTTCTAAAAATTCCTCAACAAATTGGGAAGCAGTGGTAGACACATACACTGAACAGTTATCTAGAAGAGAGGGGAGTAAGGGGGTGAGCTTTGGGAAAAGCTCGTAAGAAACATATATAAAAGTGTTGAAAATATTATAGAAAAGGTCTTAAAAATCATATCATAAATTATTTCAATATATTTATCATTTGTAAATCACATGTGAAAATGCTACAGTAATCAGCAAAAAAATTCTGTAATAATACACAGTTCATTATTCACTAAACAGTTTAATAACTAGTACAGTAAAGGTTCAATATCGGTAAACGATTCAATATTCGTAAATAATTGAGTACCAGTAATCGGTAAACAATGCAGTACTTAAATCATCTCTTAAATTTTTTCCATGTGTAAACACTTTACAAACCATAATTTAAAATACTGCAGTGATCAGTTTTGTAATAGTAACTAGTAAACAGTTCACTTCAGTAATTTAATTTCCAATAAATCAGTCGTCACAAACAGTACCGTCACAGTAAACGGTTCAATCGTAGTAAACAATTCAATCACAATAAATAGTTCAGTAAAAACAGTTCAGTAATCGTAAATAGTTTAGTACTAGTAATAGTACAATAAAACAGTACAGTAAACAGTAACAATAAGTGGAGACCAAGCATCACCCAAAGTATACCATGCCATAACAGTAGTCCTCAAAGGGAGTAACAGTAACAGTAAACACGTGAGACCTATGATCATAGTCTATAAGTGTCCTCAAAGTACACTTGTCAGGTGACCTTGGGATTGCTGATGACTTGACGGGTCAATCAACCACAGTAACAGTAACACATGAACATATGACACGTGAGCATGATATGGGGCCCAATGGTCTCAAAATAGTTTATTCACAGTTTAAACTTCATAAAGGAAATCATTTAATTTCCATAATAAATCATAATAAGATCACATAAATAGTTCGTAAATTGTATAAATTCTACAATGGTAATCACTTCACAACACATGTATGGAAATATATAACTGGTTTATAATATATACCCAGTTCCCAATATATATTTTTTTATAAAATATTTAAAATTTAGTTTTTCACTTTTGAAAAATATTTCATTTCATTGTAGATGGGTAAAAATAACATGTTGGTCACATGTAAAATTCAATAATAGGAATGTTTAAATATTGTTTTTCAGTACGTAAACCACATATAAACGGTAAATCTGAAGTCACTGCAGTAAAGTTTTAGTATCAATAAACCATTCTGTCCCAAACCAACATAGTACACAATTCAGTGCACAGTACAGTAAACATGTAACTTGAAAACACATTTGGTTATATGAATAAATTATATTTCCCTCTTTAAGAAAATTAATGGAAAAGGGTTAAGAATTAAATTTCCAAAAATTCCAAAAACACGTAAAACATTTATAATTAACTCCTATATATGTTCCTTACCTCAAGTCCATGCACTATCTTTGCGTTCCTATTATCGCTTGTGTAATCCTATTTCCTTGTATTGCTACTCCTGCATAGTATTTCACCGTATATTTTATATCACCATATCACAATGATAATAAATATTCCATAATTCCTATTTTACATCTATCATTCTCAACACTTGATTTATTTTATTTCCTATTATTTACCTCAATATAATTACAATTAAATTATATCCTTTTCCAATTACACTAATCCACAACCTCATTAACTTTCATGTTATATTTATTTATTCCCAGATCATGATAATTCACACTGCAATCCCTTTTTACATTTCAACCAAATATCTCTTTTATACACCATCTATTTCCCTCCAAATTTATTTCCAACAATATTCTCTACTGATCTTTAGTTATTTCTTTTTAACCAATTAGTCACAAAATTAACTTGAAAACCTCTTGGACAATGCCTTAACCAACCATTTATTTCTTGCATTAAACTTATTATTCTTCAATCCCACTTTATCCATAATTTCTAAATCATACTATTTAATTCCATTGACAATTTCAATAACATTTATATTTTATTCACTTGTTCTCATACCATGAAATTTCATTTGAAATTCCGTTATCAAACCTAACTTCTCTTCATGCATATAATTTATTTCCTTTCCAATTTATTGTCACCAATACTCTTATTAAATTATTGCTATACTATTTCTTACTCTTTAACCTTCCAAATCCAATATTTTATAATATAAAATATAGTTAACTTAATACTCCCATTGATCCCAAATTCATTCCTTTCCTCAATTCTCATTTCATGAATTCAAATTTTCTTTTCACTCTTAATACCGTTTAATTGCTATTCTTTAACTTTTAAATTAAAAAGTTTAGTATAATCTTCCATAGTTGATGCCTTAGCCAATAGCTTTTTTTTTTTTATTAAATGCTTAAACATAATTACAATAAAATTTATTCTCCTTTTCTCCAATTTTAACTTTACAATAAATTTCAATTTATCATTAAATAAATTTTATATTTATCTATTATTAAAAATAATCTCATTAACAATTTTTTTCTCCGGTTTTGCTTTTCTGTTTCTTTCTTGTGGCCGGCAACAACTTCACTCATCTTCATGGTTTTCTTTCTTTGCCCTGTTCAGTCCTTATAAACATCATCTACCCACTTAGGATTTTCTTCAAATGGGTTAAATTCATCAACTGGCAGCATCATTGTTCAGCCTATCTCACGTCTAAGAACACCTGTCTTCACGCCACTTGTAGCCAAAATTAGCATTACAACCATAATTCAATCAAATTCCAATCCAAATTAAGCTTGATTCTTCATCTAATCAAATTTCAACCAAGTTTCATTCATTATCATCAACTAATTTGTATTCAATCATACATCAAAATCACCAATTTTTTTTTTTATTTTCTGCCAGCCGAATCTGTCTTCTTCTCTATTCTCAAATTTAATTCAATTCCTAATTCTAAACACATCATTCATGCATAAAACAACTAAATTCCATAACTAAGATTAGCAAACCATCACCAATCCATTACCTTTGCTCATTCCCGAACTGTATAGCCTTCACAATCAATCTCGTTTCTTCACGTTAGCCCGTTCTTTTTCTGGGTTTCTGATGCCTGCCCAATCGAGAATCTTCAAGAATTATAGAGAAGAGAAAGAAAGAAGAAAACAGAGGAAGAAGGATAGGAGAAAATAGGCAAAGAAGATGCGGGAAACTTTTCCAGAGTTTGTAAAAATGATTCTCTAAAATCTATTTCGTATGCTGACATGGTATATATAGCATAGCCGACTTGGCAATAGCTGACTCAGCAAATGCTGTTATACAAAAATGAAAACCAAGGTTCAAAAACGAAACAGTAGCCAGTTAATACCAAATGGCTCATATCAATACCCCCCCTAGAAAACCATCCTTGTCCTCAAGGATGAAAAGAGGGAAACTGCTGTTGCAACAGAAATAAACTCTCCCAAGTTGCATCTTCGGGAAAACTATTGCTCCACTGCACCGAAACCTCAGTAACAGCACGACCCCTGCGCTTGGCAATTCGGCGATCAAGAACAGCGAGAGGTTCCTTCTCCAAAACACCGTCAGCATCCAACAAAGGCAGTGTGGATTGTGTAGGCAGCGGACCAACATGTTTCTTTAACTGAGAAACATGAAAGACAGGATGAATACGAGCAGTAGCAGGTAAAGCAAGTTTGTAGGCAACAGCACCCACTCTGGCTAAGACTGGAAAAGGACCAAAATATTTAGCAGCCAATTTTAAGCAACTCCGATTAGCAACAGACTTTTGTCGATAAGGCTGAAGCTTCACATAGACAAAATCTCCCACAGCAAACTCCCTCTCAGATCGACCTTGATCAGCAAATTGTTTCATACGATGCTGAGCTCGAAGGAGATAGAAGTGCAAAAGCTTGATAGCAGCCTCACGTGCTTGAAGAGTACGATCCACAGCAGCCACACAAGAATCACCAGCAAGATAGGGTAAATGAATTGGAGGGGGCTGACCATAAACAATTTGATAAGGAGTCATGTGAGAAGCAGAATGATAGGTGGTATTATACCACCATTCGGCCAGTGGCACCCATTTAGACCACTCCTTAGGACGCTCCCCAGCCATGCAACGCAAATAAGACTCCAAACACCGGTTCACAACTTCAGTTTGACCGTCAGACTGAGGATGATAAGAAGTAGACATCCGCAAACTAGTGCCAAGCTTCTTAAAAAGCTCCTTCTAGAAAGAGCTAACAAAAATACTATCACGATCAGAAACTGTACTGGAAGGAATACCATGCAACTTATAAACATTATCCAGAAAAGCTTGGGCCACCACAAGAGCAGTAAAAGGATGAGAAAGTGTGATAAAATGAGCAGCTTTACTAAGCCGATCCACAACAACCATAATAACATCCTGACCAACAGATTTGGGAAGACCCTCAATAAAATCCATAGAAAGATCAGTCCAAACCTTATCAGGAATAGGCAAGGGCTGTAATAATCCCGGATAAGCAGCTGTGTCATATTTGTACTTCTGACAAACCAAACATTCACGTACGAACTGCCGAATAGATCGTTTCATTCCCTTCCAATACACAACAGCAGCCATCCGCTTCATAGTGGCTTCAACACCAAAGTGACCACTCTCAACAGAACAATGGAAATAGGTCAACAAATTTTGCCTCAAATTATCATCATACCCGATCAGCAACTTTCCTTTTCTTCGTAACTGATCATGTTGCCAGGTATACTTGGCATCAGGAGATGGATCATGCTTGGCTTTGTGTAAAAGCCTCACCATAACAGGGTCTGCTACCCAAGATTTCTTAATTCTGTCCAAAAGATCAGTGCTATAAAAAGAAATAGCATTGAATTCAACTCTTGGCAAGCGAGACAAAGCATCAGCAGCCAGGTTAGTAGACCCGGTCCTGAATTTCACCTCAAAATCATACCCCATCATCTTAAAGACCCATTGTTGTTGAGCCATAGTCTGAGCCTTCTGATCGAGCAAAAACTTCAGACTTTGGTGATCAGTTCGAATTTGAAAATGTCAGCCCATTAGATGAGAATGCCATTTTTTGACTGCAGCTAAAATAGCAAGCATTTCTTTTTCATACACGGACAAAGTTTGATGCCTCGGAGACAAAGCTCAACTGAAAAAAGCAATTGGACGGCCATTTTGGCTCAACACAGCTCCTATACCTTCACTGGAAGCATCAGATTCCACAACAAAGGTCTCAGAAAAATTGGGTAAAGTTAACACTGGAGCTGAAGTGATAGCATGTTTCAAAGCATCCCAAGCTTGCTGAGCAGAGATAGACCATTCACTACAAGAAAAATGATTTTCAGCGACGGAAATTTAGCTACGGAATTTTTCCGTCGCTGATAATTAGTATTAGCGACGGATTAGCGACGGAATTTATAATGAATTTAGCGACGGAATTAGCGACGGATTAGCGACAGAAATTCATCGGTAATTAGCGACAGAAATTCGTCGCTAATTCTGTCGCTAATTATGGCGGGATATACTGTTTAATTGCGCCAAATTATTAGCGACGGAATTAGCGACGGAATTATCCGTCGCTAAACCCAAAACATAGGTGGAATTTAGTGACGGAATTTTTCCGTCGCTAATTCCGTAGCTAATGGGCTTTAGCTACGGAATTAGCGACGGAAAAATTCCGTCGCTAAATTCCCACATGATTTTCGGTGGAAAAATTAATGGGAACTTAGCGACGGAATTTTTCTGTCGCTAATTCCGTAGCTAATGGGCTTTAGCTACGAAATTAGCGACGGAAAAATTCCGTCGCTAAGTTCCCATTAATTTTTCCACCGAAAATCATGTGGGAATTTAGCGACGGAATTTTTCCGTCGCAAATTCCGTAGCTAAAAGCCCATTAGCTACGGAATTAGCGACGGAAAAATTCCGTCGCTAAGTTCCATGAACATTTCAGACCGAAGAATCATGTGGGAATTTAGCGACGGAATTTTTCCGTCGCTAATTCCGTAGCTAAAGCCCATTAGCTACGGAATTAGCGACGGAAAAATTCCGTCGCTAAGTTCCCATTAATTTTTCCACCGAAAAAACATGTGTGAACTTAGCGACGGAATTTTTCCGTCGCTAATTCCGTAGCTAATGGGCTTTAGCTACGAAATTAGCGACGGAAAAATTCCGTCGCTAAGTTCCCATTAATTTTTCCACCGAAAATCATGTGGGACTTTAGCGACGGAATTTTTCCGTCGCTAATTCCGTAGCTAAAGACCATTAGCTAGGGAATTAGCGACGGAAAAATTCCGTCACTAAGTTCCATGAACATTTTAGACCGAAGAATCATGTGGGAATTTAGCGACGGAATTTTTCCGTCGCTAATTCCGTAGCTAAAGCCCATTAGCTACAGAATTAGCGACGGAAAAATTCCGTCGCCAAGTTCCCATTAATTTTTCCACCGAAAAAACATGTGGGAATTTAGCGACGGAATTTTTCCGTCGCTAATTCCGTAGCTAATGGGCTTTAGCTACGGAATTAGCGACGGAAAAATTCCGTCGCTAAGTTCCCATTTTTTTCCACCGAAAATCATGTGGGAATTTAGCGACGGAATTTTTCCGTCGCTAATTCCGTAGCTAAAGACCATTAGCTACGGAATTAGCGACGGAAAAATTCCGTCGCTAAGTTCCCAATAATTTTTCCACCAAAAAAACATGTGAGAATTTAGCGACGGAATTTTTCCGTCGCTAATTCCGTAGCTAATGGGCTTTAGCTACGGAATTAGCGACTAGGAAAAATTCCATCGCTAAATTCCCACATGATTCTTCGGTCTAAAATGTTCATGGAACTTAGCGATGGAATTTTTCCGTCGCTAATTCCGTAGCTAATGGTCTTTAGCTACGGAATTAGCGACGGAAAAATTCCGTCGCTAAATTCCCTCCAAAATTCCCTCCAAAATATTTTAGAAAAGGTCAAAAAATTAGCGACGAAATTTTTCCGTCGCTAATTCCGTAGCTAAAGCTCATTAGCTACGGAATTAGCGACGGAAAATTTCCGTCGCTAATTCCTCGTGTAGCGTGTTAGATCTAGTTAGCGACAGAATTTTTCCGTCGCTAATCCGACTGAAATTCCGTCGCTAATACCTCGAAATTCGTAATCCACTTTCTTTTTCTTCTTCTTCCGCCCGTGATGGTCAAATTTCTGCTTGTTTTTCTCTTCCTCTCCCCTTTGCGTCGCCGTCCCTTGCCCCACCGAAGGTCCGAAGCTGCGCCGTCGGTCACCTCTCTCTTCTCATCACCGCCGGCGCCTTCTAGTTTTTAAAGAAGAAAACCAACACAGCCCACTCCTCTGAAGCTTGCCACTGCGCCCATAGGCGCCGCTGCTGCCGCCCGCCCCTGCCATCGCCGTTGCTGCCGCCACTGCCCGCCGCCGTTGACCTGCCGCCGGTCGTCCTTACCGCCGGTCATACTCTTGGTATATAGTAGTTGTATTATTTTTAAATTTAAAAGATATAATTATTTGTTTGGTTGTTTGTTTATGTAAAATATATATTTATTTGTATTTATAATAATATTAGTAGAAATTTTGTATTTATTGGGAAAAATTATTTTTGTTAGATTTAAAATATATAAATTTATTTATGTAAATTTAATTTGGTCATAATATTATTAATTATAAAAATTTATTGTTGTTTTTTGTATCTAATTATATGATAGTAATAGATTGATTGAACTACTATTATTAATTTTTATTTATTTGTTTAATTTGTTTATTTAAAATATATATTTAAAATGTTAATTTGTTTTTAGTTGTTTATTTTTGTTTGTCCGTATTTATAATAATATTACTAGAAATTTTGAATTTAAATGTTTAAAGTTATTTTTGTTACATTTTAAATATATAAATTTATACATGTAAATTTAATTTGGTCATAATATTATTAATTCTGAATATTTATTATTGTTTTAGTGTATCTAATTATATGATATCAATAAATTAATTGAATTAGTATTATTAATTTTGGGATTAATGTGAGATATATACATTGTTATATATATTATTTTTTTTCATTGCATAAATGTATATATTGTTGTATTAATAGTTTTAATATGTATTGTAACGAAAGTTGTATGTATTGTAATCGTTATTTTTTTATTTTAAAATAGAAAGAAAATAATATTTAATTTTTAATATGTAGTTTTTATGCTTTTGTAGGTTATTTAATATTAATAAGGAGTGCTTTGGTGGATTGTGATCGTGAGGTAATATTTTAACTATTTTATTATGCATTTTATAGTAAATAATTGTTAATTTTGATTTAAAATTTTTATTTTGTTTTTAAATTGGTTGAGATATTTGCTTTGATTGCTATATTTTATTTATTTTGTGTGGTTTTGTTTATTCAATTACAGATCTTTTATTCAGATCATATCATGAATAAGGATAGGAGTTGGATGTACAACCGGTTAGATAGTAATAGTTATATTACAAATGAATTTTTAAATGGAGTTGAAGAGTTTATCGATTTTGCATGTTCAAATAGGCAGTTTGTCAGTGGAGATAGAATAAAATGTCCTTGCATCAAATGTCAAAATAGAATCTTTTTAGAATGTGATAAGGTACGGGAACATTTGTTTTACAAAGGTTTTATGGGTGGTTATACTATTTGGGAAAAACATGGTGAAGTTGTTGAAGGAGAATCCTCAAGAAATAGAGACGAGATTGGTGATCTGATGTATGAAATGTATTCAGAACAAAACCCGTATAATAGAATGGTGAGGGATGCTTGTCATATTAATTTTGACGGGAATGCTAATCAGTCAAGATTTGATGAGCATGAACAAAATTCATCAAGACAAAACTTTGCTTCTCTATTAAATGATGCAAATGAACCATTGTGGACAGAATGTTCTAAGCACACGACATTATCTGCTATGTCACAATTGTGTAATTGGAAGTCGGAGCACAATGTTAGTGAAGCATGTTTTAATCGAATGTTGGAGATTGTGAGAGGTATGCTTCCGGAGAATAATCATTTACCGGAAAACTTTTATGAAATGAATAAAAAAATGGAGAAATTCGGTCTTGGTTATGTTAAGATAGATGCTTGCAAGAATAATTGTATTTTATTTTGGAAAGAATATGCCGAGTTAATGCATTGTGTGATATGTGGGCATCCTAGATATAGACAATGTGGGATAAGAGGAAAGAAGACACCGTACAAGATTTTGCGCTACTTGCCATTAATCCCTAGGCTTCAAAGGCTTTATATGTCAGCTGCAACTGCTAAGTTTATGACATGGCATGCGCACAATCGAAGTTCTTCAGGAGTGCTTAGACATCCAGTTGATGGTGAAGCTTGGCAACATTTCAATTGTACTCATCCATCATTTGCTATGGAACCTCGTAATGTTAGAATTGGTTTATGTGCAAATGGGTTTTGTCCGTTTGGGCCAGCTACGAGGTCATATTCTTGTTGGCCAGTTATGCTTGCTGTTTACAATTTACCTCCCTGGATGTGTATGAAACAACCATATTTGTTATTGAATATGGTAATTCCGGGAAGGAGCAATCCATCACAAAACATAGATGTTTTTTTAAGGCCTTTGATAGATGAGTTGAAAATCTTATGGGATGAGGGTGTTCAAACTTATGATGCTTATAGAAATCAACTTTTTTTGTTAAGGGCTGCATTAATGTGGACAATTAATGACTTTCCTGCATATGGAATGTTGTCTGGGTGGAGTACACATGGAAGATTATCTTGTCCTTATTGTATGGAACATACAAAAGCTTTTAGATTGCAACATGGACGAAAGCCTTGTTTTTTTGATTGTCATCGTCAATTTTTACCTCCTAATCATTCTTTTAGGAAGCAAAGGGATAAATTTAGTAAAAGGGTTGATTATGATCCTCCGGTTATGAGATTGTCAGGTGAAGAAGTGTTGTCTCGGATAGATAGTTTGGAAGACTTAACATTTGGGACAAAATGTCCTCAACAAAAACCTCAAGGTTTTGGGGTAACTCATAATTGGGTGAAGAAAAGCATTTTTTGGGAGCTGTCTTATTGGCATACCAACCTTATTCGTCACAACTTAGATGTCATGCATATTGAAAAAAATGTGTTTGACAATTTATTCAATACATTAATGGATGTTAAAAGCAAAACAAAGGACAACACAAATGCAAGGTTAGATTTGGCGCTGATTTGTAAACGAAACGAATTGGAATTGGTGACAAGTAATGGAAAAACTTTCGCACCTAAAGCATCGTTTACCTTAAGCAAAGAGGATCAGAGAAGAGTGTGTAAATGGGTGAAAGAGCTAAGGCTTCCTGATGGGTTTGCATCAAACATATCTCGGTGTGTAAATATTGAGGAAGGCAAGTTTTATGGAATGAAAAGTCATGACTGTCATGTTTTTATGCAAAGATTAATTCCGATTGCCTTTCGTGATTTCATACCTAATTCAATATGGGATGCTATTACTGAGCTATCTCATTTTTTTCGAGATATATGTTCAACTGAATTACATGTGAATTACATGGAACAGTTGCAGAGCAACATTGTAGAAACAATTTGCAAATTAGAGAAAATTTTTCCACCAAGTTTTTTTGACTGCATGGAACATCTCCCCATTCACTTACCTTACGAGGCCAAGGTTGGCGGACCCGTTCAATACCGATGGATGTATCCATTTGAGAGGTAATAATTTGTTTGCTATGAGCATTTTTCAATGTGCTATAAGAAATAGAGCGCTTATTATATGCCATTAAATGTGTATTGTATACTTTAATTAGGTTTTTGCATCGCCTAAAAAAGAAGGTGAAAAATCGTGCACATGTGGAGGGATCTATATGTGAGGCATATATGAGGGAGGAAATTGCAACTTTTTGTGCATTATACTTTGATCCCAATATTCAAACAAGGCTAACTCGTCCACCACGGAATGATGATGGAGGAGACGTAGATCCCATGGGACGTTTGTCAATTTTCAAATATCCTGGGCGACCACTTGGGCGGGCAAAGAACAATCGTCGATATCTGGAAGAAGATGAGTTTGATGCAGCGGTGATATATGTGCTAATGAATTGTGAAGAAGTTCTCCCGTACATTGAGTAAGTATATAGCATTACATATCATACAATAAATACAACGAAGGCTTTTTGATCTTAAGCATTTTCATATATACTTGCTATATATTGATTTTATAGGATATTTGATGAAATGGTCAAAAGAAATGAACCAGAGATGAACGATGGACAATTGGAGAAAACACGTCAAGCGCATTTTACGAAATGGTTTAGACAATATGTAAGTAATTTAAATATAATTCGTTTTGTTTTAATAGATGATACTGCATTTCACTCATCACAAGAATCACTATTATGTAGGTTCGTGAACAAGGAAATGCAATTGATAAACGTATCGTTGACCTCTCTCATGGTCCAGCACGTTTGGCAAGTTGTTATCAAGGGTATTTTGTAAATGGATTTACGTTTCATACCTTTGAATATGGAAAAACTCGAAAAACAATGAACAGCGGTGTTTGTGTGAAAGGTGATTGTTACAATGATTTTGACCGTGACTTTTATGGTATATTGATAGATATAGTGGAGTTGGAATATTTTGGGATTGGAAATAAAGTTATACTCTTTAAGTGCCATTGGTTTGACATTGAGAGAGGTTATCGTGTTCATCCTAGACATGCTCTTGTTGAAATCAAACATAGGTCTATACTTGCTAGCAATGAACCTTTTATATTAGCTCAACAAAGTCAGCAAGTGTATTTTAGTCCTTATCCATCTAGAAAAAGAGATCGTCGTGATTGGTGGGTTGTTTTCAAGACAAAAGCAAGAGCTAGATTTAATATTCAAAATTGTGATGTGGACATAGTGGATTTAAATGATGGGGTTTATCAAGAAATTGAAAATCCACATCCTATAAATATCACATATTCAGAAGACCTTGACAATCCCACTATTCTCGTTCGCGGAGATTATGAAGAGGTAAATATTGCAGAAGAAGAAGAAGAAGAAGAAGAAGAAGAAGAAGAAGATGATGATGATGATGATGATGATGATGATGACGATGACGACGACGACGACGACACCAACAAGGACGACGACAATGATGATGATGATGAGGACGAGGTCTTTTTTAGCTAATTGCTCTTATTTCTTTTAAGAAAATGTTTATGTGATTTTAATAACTTAATTACTTTTTTGTTTGCTTTTATTTACGATATTTTGTAAGATGTTTTGTAAAATGTTAATTTATTTTGTATGTTAAGTTCATTATCTAATACATATATTATTTTTTTCATGTATTGTAGGTATAATGAAATCATCAAAAAAATCATCTGGTAAGAAGGCTCGCTCCGGTGGATCTTCTACATCGAGTTGGAAGTCTTTTTTCATGCCTACTCCACGATCTCAGACCCCAGCAATTAACCTTGAAGCGCAATTATTTCCATCAATAGAAGTGGATACTGATGAGATGGACCCACCCACTGACCAACCGATTGACCAGAGAGATAGTCCAATTGACCAAGGCCCATCCACACATGGTCCATCTGGCCAACTCTCATCTGCCGAGGTATATCCCCTGACGGAATACCGATTGAGCAGCTTAACATCGATCATACTTGGACAAATACAGGCAGTGGTGCGAGTTCCGATGGTAGTGGCAGTGGAGGTAGAAAACGAACAAGAGGGCCCAATCAAGGATATTCGACTCCAAGTAATCCGGATCAAAGGGCACGACTTACTTGTCTGAATAACGGGTAATAAAAATAATAATACTATTTTGCTATATGAAGTTACTTAATTAATATTATATAAAAAATTTGAATTTGCTTTTTTTCGCAGCGCTTTTCTGGAGCCTCAAGCTGTTCGGACAATTACAACATTAATTAAAGAGTATTTTACTGATCCTTGGCCAACATGGAAAAGTGTTCCAATTGCTGTGAAAACCAAAATATGGGAAAAATTTTCGGTATGTCAATCGCAAATAATTAATACATTACTTTATTTAATTATTTTACTTAACATGATTTTTTACTAATGATTTCAATTGATTTAGGAAATTTTTGCGTGGCCTCCTGAAGAAACGATTATTGTGAAAAATATTTGGGAGAACATTTGCAAAACACGATTCCGTGACTTGTTGCAAGCTGAAAGAAAAAAACAATGCAACATTTTGGCACAGATCGAATTGCTGACTGTAAAGGGTATATGTCAACTGGATCAAAGTTGAGATATGGGACTCCTTGATTGATGACTTATGGGGCAAATCGAATGGGAGGCGAAGTCACAGAAAGGAAAGCAAAATCGATTGACCATAAAAGAAGGAACTGTTACCAAGCATACAGGTGGATCGATTTCTTTTCCTGTGCATGCATATAGACTGGTATGTAACTTTTTAAATCATATGTATGATATTATAATTAAAATATATATTGTTTACAGCTAATCTCTTATTTATTTTTTGTTTTACTTGTGAAGAGGAATCAATATAATCGAACACCTACATATAAGGAGGTATTTGATCGCACTCATAAAAAAAATGTTGGCCAAGGTGAATATGTGGATAATAAGTCAAAAGTTGTCAGTGTACGTATATTTAAAATTATTTTGTTTTATGTATGTTAATTATTATTTAATTACTTTTTAAGTATAGATATATTTATAATAATAAATTTTTTTTATAGGAAAAATATAATGCTTCATTGGTTGAAAAGTATGGTACGGATATTAGCAGTCAACCACACTTTGATCCTGTTGCTTGGTGTGACTGTATTGGAGGAATGGAAACAACCCGCACACATGTGTACGGCCTTGGAAGCAGTTCACAAAACAGAGATATACTTGAGTCATCCACCTCCTCAGCAAGTCCAATATTCTCGGTTTCTCAAGCAACAGTAAGCCAGGATGAGCGCATCGATGTTATAGAAGAGAAACTTGATGAAGTTATCAAATATTTACCGCAAATGCACCAATGGATGGCTGAGATGAGTAATGCATGGAAGAGTAGCAAAGGAGGCCCTTCAAATCCCGATGATAGCCAGACACCGAACCTCGGAGATGGGCCTTCTTCATAGATCTCTGTTATAATGTAAGAAATTTAAGTACTTTATTCTTTTTATGTTTTAAGAATTTGATGGTTGTTGAGAGATGTTATGAATTTGTTGAATTTTAATCATGTTTTATGATTATGTATGAATTTTATTAAAAATTTATGTTTATGTATTAAGGTCTTTTAAATGTTGCTATAGTCATGAATTTAGGGTTTTAACATGAATTTAAGCTTAAGCTTAAATTTAAATATATTTCGGAAAACTTTTCGAAACAATTTTGGAATTTAACATTTTGGTAGCGAAATGCATAAATAATATATGATGATAAAAAAATATATTATTAGCGACGGAATTCAAAGAAATTAGTGACAGAAATAATAGCATTAGCGACGGAATATTCCGTTGCTGATAACATTCAGCGACGGAAAATTTTTATTATTAGCGACGGAATATTCCGTTACTGATAACATTCAGCGACGGAAAATTTTTATTATTAGCGACGGAATATTCCGTTGCTCATAACATTTAGCGACGGAAAATTCCGTAGGTAAAATTATTTAGCGACAGAAAATTTTATTATTAGCGACGGAATATTATGTCGGTAAAACTTTTAGCGACGGAATATTTTCATAAAATTTAAAAAAAATAAAAAAAACTTAGCGACGGAATTAGCGACGGAAAATTCCGTCGCTGAAATTTTTAGCTACGGATAATAGGTGACCGATTTCCATTTTAGCGACAGAAAAATTCCGTCGCTGATAACAAAAAATCCGTCGCTGATAAGGACAAATTCCGTCGCTAATTAGCAACGGAATTAGCGACGGAATTTTCTTTCAGCGACGGAATGAGCATCAGCGACATTGATTTTTCCAACGGAATTATTCCGTCGCTAATCCGTCGCTAAAACCCTTTAGCGACGGAATAAGACTTTTAGCGACGGAAAATTCCGTCGCTAATTTCGTCTCTAAAAGTCTCTTTTTTTGTAGTGATTGGAACCCATTCTTTTTCAATAGATCAGTAAGTGGTTTACTTAACAAACCATAATTCCGGATAAATCTCCTATAATATCCTGTCAGGCCAAGAAACCCTCGCACCTCCTTCACTGTCTGGGGATAGGGCCAGAGAAGAATACAGTCAACTTTAGTCATATCCATAGCAACACCTTGTGGACTTATAACGTGGCCCAAATAACCGATGCGATCAGCTGCAAAGTCACACTTAGAGAACTTCACAAAGAGCTGGTTTTCCAACAAAACTTCAAAAACCAGCTGTAAGTGATATAGATGGTCAGACCAAGTAGTAGAGAAAACCAAAATATCATCGAAAACACCAAGACAAATTTTCGAAGATATTGTTGAAAAACATGGTTCATCAAGGCCTGAAAAGTCGAAGGTGCATTAGTAAGCCCAAAGGGCATTACCAAAAACTCAAAATGGCCATGGTGAGTACGAAAGGCAGTCTTATGCACATCATCCTCCTTCATTCGAATCTGATGATAGCCAGATCGAAGGTCCAACTTAGAAAAGAAACAAGCCCCTGCAAGTTCATCAAAAAGCTCCTCAATCAAAGGAATTGGAAACTTGTCTTTTATAGTTAACTGATTAAGTTGTCTATAATGAACACAAAGTCTCCAAGATCCATCTTTCTTTTTAACCATCACCACCGGAGAAGCAAAACAGCTAGTACTGTCCCTTATAATTCTAGAATCTTTCATCTCAGCAACATGTTTCTCAATCTCATTCTTTTGAATGGTAGGGTACCTATAGGGCCTAAGTTTAAAAGCTTGAGCTTCTGGTACCAAGAAAATATTGTGATCATGCTTTCGAGCTGGAGGTAATCCTTTAGGAACTCCAAAAATTACAGCATACTGACCAATAAGTTCCTGCAAATCCAAAGGTAACTTACTAACATCCAGGTCAGCAAAATTATTCTGTTCTTGAGTAGTAGAGACCATCAACAAAGTACAAGGTCCTTTGCTTTTACTACTCATAAGATGAAACTGCTTACCAGCGACCATCTCAACAAAATTGGAGGATAAATCATGCAGTACAAACCAAAGATTCTCGATTGCAAACTGCATAGTAAAGTTTGTAAAGTCCCACAAAATAGGACCCAATTGCCTAAGCCATTGCACTCCAAGGACTAAGTCATAACCCATAAGAGGCAGTAACAAAAAGTCAGTCTCTTGTTGTAGTCCTTGTGACTCCCATTTCACATTTTTACAAACCTTTTGAGCCCACATTTTATCACCATTAGCAACAGTAACACTCATACCAGCCACCTCTTGAATCGGACAACCCACTCTTTTAGCTACACCTTGATCCAAGAAATTATGAGTGCTACCACTATCAATAAGAATGATCACAGACTGCTGTTTAATTTTGCCTTTAATTCTCATGGTTTGCGAATCACCAATACCAGATAAAGCATGTAAAGAAATAACATGTGGAAAATCTGCATTAGATTCCTCCTCACTAATTCTTGAACCTCAAATCCTTTATTCAAATTTTCTGCCAATTCAAGAACCTACTCATTCACAGTCTCCACTAAAATCTGATAAAGTTGAGACTTCATACACCTATGGCCTACTGTGAACTTGAACACCACACCACATGCATAAACCTTTCCTTCTCCTGTCATCCCTCTCCTCTTTTGTTGGAGTTCTTGCATTTTTTGTAACAGGCACTTCCAATCTAGCATTCTGAGGTTTAAAAGTATTTCCAGGTTTGTTAGTTTGAGGGTAAGAAGGACTAGATTTTGGTGTAGGTAACAAAGGAGGTAGGTCAATTTTAGCTGGTGGCTGAATCAATGGATGAAACTGGTTAGTGTTTGGAGGAGCTCGATAAGGCAAAGTTAGTTTGTGTGGTGTATCATAAGCTATAGATTCCAACTGTTTGGCTAGGTTATAGGCAAAGTGCAGGAAAGTGTTTTTGGATAGAATAGCTTCACTGACCTAGACACTTCTGGTTTGAGATTACTGATGAATATGCTTAAGGCATAATCCTCAGTTAATTGTAACAGATTTAATAGACTTTCAAAAGCATCAAAATAGTCTTCAACAGTAGTAGTCTGTTTAAGACTAACAAGTTCACACACAGGATCCGAGTATTCATTATCACAAAATCTAGATTGCATATCAGCAATATATTGAGTCCAGATTACCTCACTCAAATCTCCCTGATTCTGCAAATATCTTTGATGCCATTGAAGTGCTTTTCCATCCAAATGCATCATCACCGTTCGAACCTTATCTTGATCTCTAGTCAAATCAGCAGCAAAAAACTGTTCAATCTTCAAATGCCATCCTCGAAAATCACTTCCATCAAATCGAGGACATTCCAGCTTGGTATACTTAGTCTGAACCACTGCAGATTCATTAGAATCATAACCTCTGGTAGTCACAGAAGACTTGGATCTAACCTCATTTACCGACCTCAGAACTGATTTCTGCTTTGGATCTAATGATCCACAACAACTATGAACCTCAGCAGATAAGGATTCAATCTTGAACATCAACTTCTCAAACATACTCCTATTTTCAACACCCATCGACTCAAGGCTAGTTCGAATCTCAGCTTGGAACTCAGATCTGAGTTGCTCAGTTGTATTTCCAAGCTTAGCCTCCAATTCTTTTTGCAACGCTCCAATCTCCTTTTGATTTCTGGTTTGAATACCTTCCGCCATTGCCAGAATTCAAAGCTCTGATACCAATGATGCCTGCCCAATCGAGAATCTTCAAGAATTATAGAGCAGAGAAAGAAAGAAGAAAACAGAGGAAGAAGGATAGGAGAAAATAGGCAAAGAAGATACGGGAAACTTTTCCAGAGTTTGTAAAAATGATTCTCTAAAATCTATTTCGTATGCTGACATGGTATATATAGCATAGCCGACTTGGCAATAGCTGACTTAGCAAATGCTGTTATACAAAAATGAAAACCAAGGTTCAAAAACGAAACAGTAGCCAGTTAATACCAAATGGCTCATATCAGTTTCAGATGATTTTGGTGCAAGGAATAAGCATTGTGAAGAAAGGGAGAAGAATTGATGAAGAAAAATCAAGGTTTGGCAAGACACACGTGAAGCATGCTCGGAGGAAAAGAGTAAAACGTGCAGTAAAAATGGCAGCAGGGAAGAGGCGGTGAAGAAGATGAATTTTCTGTTCAGTTTTTGGCTTATTTCCTCTTCTTTATTTATATTCCAACCAATAGAAATTTAGCACATGTCCAAATAATAAAAATTCACCCTTTAAAGCTCATTTATTTACATATTATGCCATTAAAATATCTTTTCCATTTCAAAATTTCAGATTTAATTTTTAATTGAATTGAATTTAATTTATTTAAATCAATTCTGATCAACATTGACCAGCCTCATGTTAAATGATCATTTTACCCTTGTATAATTTTATTGTTTTCATTTATATCCTATTCTTTATTTCGTATTTCTATATTCATATTTAATATTTGTTTTCCATTATTTCTTACATATTTGGCTAAAAAATAACTCCGCCTGTGTGAGTTAACGCAGCCGGTCCCACGCCCGGGTGAAAGAGGAGGCTGGCGGTAGGTTTGGACAACCAAACTTAAAAATTAGTCCAATCTCATGAAATGAACCAATATCAAAACATCTTTGGGCATCCCCTACACAGCGACGCGCTGCATCGGAGCCCGGGTGTAGTGAAAAGTGGGCAAGGGTTGCTAGGTCGTCGCCCGGAAGTGACACGCCACATCGACGCCTAGATGTGATGTTAAATAGGTAAAGGTTCCCACACCACAATGGACGGGGGTGAGTAAAGAAGTTAGTCCATAACCATAAGCTTAGGTTAGGATCTTGGAATATAGGTACGCTTAGTGGTAAGTTAGGTGTGATTTGTGAGGTTATGAGTAGGAGGAGGGTTAACATCTTGTGTCTCCAAGAGACCAAATGGATTGGGGAAAAGGCTAGAGAGATAGCACCTTGGCAATATAAGCTTTGGTACACAGGGAAAGATAGAGACCGAAATGGAGTAGGTATCATTATAGATAAAGAGTACCATAAGGATGTTGTACAGATTAAGAGACAAGGGATAGGATTATTTTGGTTAAACTAGTTTTAGGAGAAGAGGTGCTGAATGTCATTTGCGTGTATGCACCCCAGATAGGACTTGATGAGGTTAGTAAACGACAGTTTTGGGAGGATTTAGATAAATTAGTACAAGAAATACCCATAGGAGAAAACCTTTTTATTGGCGGTGATCTTAATGGACATGTAGGTACAAGTAGAGAGGGTTTTGAGAGAGTACATGGGGGTTTTAGTTATGGTGTAAGAAACGAGGGAGGAGATGCTATCTTAAATTTTGCTTTATCTTATGACCTAATCCTAGCAAATACATTGTTTAAGAAGAGAGATTCTCATCTTATAACCTTTAGAAGTGGACCAAGAGCAAGCCAGATAGATTTCTTTTTAACTAGGAGTAGGGATAGACATAGATGTTTGGATTGTAAAGTTATCCCAGGTGAGAGTGTTACCGCGCAACATAGACTCTTAATTCTAGATATGAAGATAGATAGACGACATCGAAGGAACCAACAAAAAGGAATTGAACGGATTCGATGGTGGAAGCTAAAAGAAGATTGTCATATAACATGTAGAGATAGTTGGATTCAAAAAGAGGCTTGGACAACAGAAGAAAACTCAAATGTAATGTGGAATAAGATGGCAAAATGCATTCGGGAGGTAGGCAAAGAGACATTAGGAGTATCAAACGGAAGAGTGCCG
Organism: Heritiera littoralis; assembly: GCA_031772115.1. NCBI lineage: Eukaryota > Viridiplantae > Streptophyta > Magnoliopsida > Malvales > Malvaceae > Heritiera > Heritiera littoralis. Next base: position 3,321,364 of record JAPDPK010000009.1, on the reverse strand, counting down.
ACTGGAAAGGACGTAACATGGTGGACTGCAGTAGTAAAAGATGCTATAAAGACTAAGCGAGAGCGTTACAAGGCTTTGAAGAAGAACAATATAGACGAGAGTTTTTTGGAATATAAGGTAGCAAGAAAGGAGGCAAAGAAGGTTGTGGCAGAAGCTAAGATGAAGGTTGCGAAAGAGATTTACGACAAGTTGAACACAAAGGAGGGAGAGAAAAGGATATACAGATTGGCGCGAGCAAGAGAAAGGAGGAGTCGCGACCTAGGAGTCGTGAAATGTATTAAGGATGAGCATCAAAGAACTCTCGTTAAAGATAATGACATTAAGGATAGGTGGCGAGATTATTTTAACAAATTATTTAATGACGGACAAAATAAAGTTTTGTATAATATTTCGGTGCCTCTCAAGGATTTAAATCGGTGCTTTATGCGTAGAATCCAAGAGACAGAGGTCAAAGAGGCACTAAAGATGATGAAGAATGGAAAAGCTGTTGGACCTGATGACATCCCAATTGAAGTTTGGAAATGCCTTGGAGATGTAGGAGTTAGGTGGTTGACAAATCTATTTAATAAGATTTGGCACACTAACAAAATGCCAGAGGAATGGAGGAAGAGTGTCTTAGTACCTTTATATAAGAACAAGGGAGATATTCAAAGTTGCACCAACTACCGAGGCATAAAATTGATGAGTCACACGATGAAACTATGAGAGAGAGTGATAGAACGGAGATTAAGAAAGAATGTAGAGATATCAGAGAATCAATTTGGTTTTATGCCGAGTCGATCAACTATGGAGGCAATATATTTGCTTAGACAACTTATGGAGCGCTTTCGAGTAATGAGTAAAGATCTCCATATGGTCTTTATATATTTGGAGAAAGCATATGATAAAGTACCTAGGGAGGTACTATGGTGGTCCTTAATGAAGAAAGGAGTTCCTTTGAAATATATTAAACTAATTAAGGATATGTATAGAGGTGCAATGACACATGTGAGGATAGGTGGGGGACAAACAAGTGAGTTTCCTATCACGGTTGGATTACACCAAGGGTCACGTTGAGTCCATTCTTGTTTGCAGTAGTTATGGACGAACTGACAAAATCCATCCAGGATAAGGTGCCTTGGTGTATGATGTTTGCGGATGATATTGTCCTATGTGCGGAAACTAGAGCGGAGATCAATACAAAGTTGGAATTATGGAGACAAACGTTGGAATCAAAAGGATTTAAACTAAGTAAAGTGAAGACTGAATACATGGAGTGTAAATTCAGTTCTAATCGACTGGAAGAGCATGATGTAGTGAAGTTAGATGGGGTGGTGATACCTAAGCGGGATAATTTTCGATACTTGGGATCAATAGTACAGATGGATGGAGAGATTGATGGTGATGTGACCTATAGGATCCAGGCTGATGGAGTAAGTGGAGAAGTGCTACAGGTGTGTTGTGCGATAAAGGAATTCCTACATGATTGAAAGGCAAGTTTTATAGGACAGTTGTTAGACCAACATTGTTATATGGTAGTGAATGTTGGGCGACTAAGAGGCTACATACACAAAAGATGAGTGTAACAGAAATGAGAATGTTACGGTGGATATGTGGATATACAAGAAAGGATAGAATGAGAAATGATGATATTCGTAAGATGATTAGAGTGGTACCTATCGAAGAAAAAATGTGTGAAAATCGTTTACGTTGATTTGGACATGTAAGACGTAGACCTGTAGATGCTCCAGTTAGGAGAATAGAGGCTATGGATGTTGAGAGAAGGGTTAAGACTAGAGGAAGACCGAAAAAGACTTGGAAGGAAGTAGTTTGGAAAGACATGGAGGTTTTAGAATTAGATGAGCAAATGGCCTTGAATAGGAATCTATGGAGGCAGAGAATACATATGGACGATCTAACATGATTTTAGATATTGGTTCATATAGCCTACCCCAATCTATTGGGATAAAGGCTCTGATGATGATGATGATGATGATGATTTGGGTAAAAAATAGTCAATTATTGACCCTTAAAGTGGTTTGACCAGTCATAGGTAATAAAATTATCGAATTACCCCTGACCATAAAATCGTGTAAGTTTAGACTTTTACGCTTGATTTCTTCTATCAAACCACATGATCTAAGACTTTACTACATATAGAATTATTCACCTCAAACATCGTCATTCTAGGATCTCACTTCGATCAGGACAAAGAAAGTCCTGGTAGGGCCCTCACCGAGTACCTCTCTGAATCCTATTGAACAAACCCTTTACTTAAATATTTTAATAATAAATTTCTCTTTTTAATTTCTTACACTTCATAACTTACATCAAATATGGGAAAATTGGGGTTATCACATGGTTACAATTTGCTAGTGGACAACGCAGAACATTAGTGGCAGTTCACTCAAACCATATTTGAGGCTCGACATATTGAAGTTACATGGGACAGATTTTTGGAGTCCTTCAATAAGCAATATATCCCACGAACTACTTAGAAGAAATTGAAGATAAAGTTTTTGAACTTGACTCAAAGGGACATGTTAGTTGATCAATATGAGTCTAAGTTCACACTCTGAACAGATTTGATCCAAAAGTCTTACGAAGTGAGGAGCCTAAAATATATCGGTTTGTGGAGGGTTTGAAGCCATCTATAAGGTCCAAGCTTTATTTGATGGACATCGTCACCTATGATGAAGCAGTTCATAAGGCTCAGTTATGTGAGCAGAACTATGAGTTCCATCGTGCAGAGAAGGGAAAAGTGAAGGAAAAGATGAAGGGACCAACAGATGATGAAGATTTGGGTGATAGTCATCTAAAAAGGTGAAGAACAATATAGATTTTCAAAAAGCTACAGGGATTAAGATAACGAGCTATAGATCTTGATCTTCAGTGGGTAGTACCACTGGCCCACTGAGGGGTATATAGAGGCAATGTGAATATTGTGGGAGATTTCATGGTACACAGCCTTGTCGCTCTCTAACTGGAGCCTGATTTAGATGTGGTCAACTGAGGCACCCAGTTAAAGATTATCCAGTGACTAGATCGAGAGCACCGGAAGAATCGGAGAAGACCATATAGCAGACCACCCAATCACAACGTAGGGTTACATGGTAGAGAAGGGAAAGAAACCTGTGACTGAGGGTTGGGCCTTCTTTATTGATAGGGAGTCCATTGATACTACTTCATCCGATATAATTAAAGGTAAGATTTATAATTTTTAGATATGAAAGTCAATGCATTACTTGATTTGAGCTTAATAAAATGCAAATAAATTCTCTATAGTGGACTTGGATGTTGGGACACGTGAGGTGCTCCAAAGCATCCTTCCATACTCACCTAGTTGTACAATCCACTATAGTATCCTTCCTGATAGATCGTGCCTAAGTAATTTTATTCTGTTCATTTGAATTGCATATAGGATATATTGTATTCACATTTAAGTGTGTTTGTCATGATTGCTAAGGAATTCTCTTGTTGTGATAAATATACCATTTAAGGGAAATCAAATGATTGACATAGCATACTGTAATCACATGCTACTAGTAGAAAGAAGGGAATGGGTAATTGATAATGTTAGGCTAAAATTGTTAAAGTAGTAGTTCGATCTAAATTTGTAGGACCAAATTTCTAAAGTGCGAAGGATGTGAGATCTCAGATTTCTCTATTCTCCCTATACCTATTGAAGATTTTAGATTAGAATATTAAGTCAAGTTCCGGAAACTAAATCTCATAAGTTGTGAAATTATCAAGAAAAATTGCAAGTGGGCCCCACAAGGTAATTCGTAACTCAGATGGCTTCCAAAGTGGTCAAATGTGAAATTTGAGGCCGAAATACCTATGGGACAATAAGACCACTTTTTGGAATTCTTTAAGATGAGCACACTTAGGTTTATGTGCATCAAATTCAAAAATGATGATTTAGTCCGTACCTCGGAAGAACTTTTCTGAATAACAATCAAACTAAATTGATTTTAGACCCACAAACTATCATAGGAAAATCCTTGCGTAAAGAAATTTCACGTGGATCCAGCCCATGAATTGAATTACTCAAAAGTGCTAAAAACAACGCGAATGAAGTAAAAAGCTTTCGTTTAGAGGTAGTTTGGTAATTTCACTACCCATAATCGATCAAACCACCTTGGGAGTCAATATTTGACCATGTTTGACCTGAATATGGGAAAAATAATAAAAATAAAATATTAATTTTGAATTTAAAAATATTAAAATAAAGATAAGATATAATTGGAAATAATGAAATTATACAAGGGTATTATAGTCATTTAATATGGAGGCTAGTCAAATTGGTTAAAGATTGACCAGAATTGACCTAAATAAATTAAATTTAATTAAAATAAAATTAAAAATCTGGAACCTAAAACTAATAAAATAATCCAATGGCATAGTTGTAAATATTGAATTTTTAAAGGGGCATTTTAGACTTTTTGCATAGAGAAGATTTTTATACAATAAAATAACATAAATTAAAGGGAATTCCAGCCTTCTTCAACCTCTAGAAGGCCGGCACCCCTGCAACTTCTATTTCTCTCCATTTCTTATGTTTTTCCTCTCTTTTTCTTGGCTAAACCACCATTTGCCTCCACCAAAACACCAAGCATCCTCTACAAAACTTGTCCCTCACCTTAAGAACTGTTTAGACCCAGAATTGGAGGGGCTGAACAACAAAAATTAGCACTGGTTTGGGTGGCAGTACTGTTCGATCACCATATAAGGTATGAAAAGGTTGTGTTTTATCCAATTTTAGTTGATGATTTGGATTATTTTAAGCATAAATAACATGTTTAGAAACTTAATTTGAAACAAAATGTAGTGCTAGGAAAGTGTTTCAACCATAAATGCAACATGACGATATCTTGGTGCTTTTATGGCATGATGGATAGAAAATGGAAGTTTGTAGGTAGTTAACCACAGCCATAAGCATAAACTAGTTAAAACAATAAATTGTTACCAAATAGTGAATTTGGCCATGAAGATATGTAGGTGAAACCATGGAAATTTTGATACTTGATTGGTGTAGTATGATTATTTATGATGAGATAAATTGCAAAATTATGACTGTGGTGTCAAGAGGAAGTATTCAACCATGGAATGGTTTAGGAGGATGATGATGAGTTTTAAGGTATGGAAGGTGTTTGACAAAAGTCCTAAGTGAAGTGGGAAATATTCATAGGTTAGGTTGAGAAAAGAATAAGTGGAAATTAATAAAGACAAGGCCATAAGGAGCTTTCGGCCAAAGCTAAATGGAATAGAGTGGGTGTAATTTTTAATGAATGGGTGGTGTAGAATAAAAATATAAAATTTATGAAAACTAAATATAAAGTTAAAATTGGAAGAAAGAATGAAATTGAGCAACTTGGAGTGTTTCGGCCAAACTTATGGATGAGGTTTCATATAAAATTTCATGATTTATGGAGGTAGAGAAAAAATAAACATAAATTAATAAATTTATTGGTGGAATTAAATTTGGAAAAGAATACAAATTTAATTGTGGTCGTGTGTTGGTATTTAATAGGAGATAAAATAAATTAATTGTGGGAATTAATAAAATGAAAGATAGGAATTAAAAGAAAATCCATTAAAATCATAGTATGGAATTTTAAATGTAATTTGGAATTATTGTGCAATGCTAAGTTCAACAAAGAAAGAGGCGTAGTGATGCTATCTGATTTTTATACGACGCGGAAGTAGAGGTAAGGAATCTTACACAAAAGTCACATAGGAAAGCTATGCTTCCATTTGGGATTTGAATTTTAGAAAATAATTTTAACTATCCAATTATCCAAACTACCCTTTCAAAGAAAAATAGAAAATTATTTTAAATCCACTTATATTTCAATATGACCTAAATTGCATAAAATTATTTTAAGTATTTTACATGAAATAAATTATTGTTTTATGTGCCAAATATCTTATTGGATATTTAAAGTTTGGTATTGAGAATTTAAATGATTTTTATTACTGTTTAATATAGTGTTTATTACTGTTATGTAAATTATGAATTGATTGAATATAATTTTATGAAATGATTTCTTATCATGACTAAATGATTTTATGGAAATGATTTTTGGGACCGTTGCTCCCTAATAATCATACATACTGTTATAGTGATATAGCTGTGAGACTATGGTCAAGTCCACGGCATCCACAATAAGCACCTGACCAATATTAACTGTGACTGTTCGACGATGGCCATTCGTTAGTATTCATCCCTTTAGGGATACTGTTCATCCCTTCGAGGATATTATTCGTCCCCTCGAAGATACTGTTCGTCCTTCTAAGGATACTATTTCGTGCATGATTATTTGGAAGTGGACTGTCTCTACTAATTTAATTATTGAATTATTTAAATATCGATTTGCCTGAACTGAAAAGAAAAAAATGTTTAACTAAATGATAGTAATTGATGATTTTAAATGAAATGATTTTATTGTACAATCACACTCTACTGTTCATATTTAATATGTTTTGAATGATAATCATTGATGATTTTTTAAAAAAAAAACTGCTTTTACTATATACTTGCATTGTAATGTTTTTATTTGATAGATTTTTCATAATTAGTGAAAATGAATTTTATTAACGATTTTATTTTGCATATAATAGCATAGTTCAATCTTTTTGTATAAGTTTTCTTACTGAGCGTAAACTCACACCCCTATTTTTTCACCTAAACTATTCGCAATAGATTCCACTCATCGTAAAGGAGTAAATCTTTTGGGATATACAGTATTCCTTTGAGACACGCATGCTATCCACTAAAAGTATATTGTATTTTATTATATATTTCAGACTTATTGTATAGTACTTTTTATTTTGTAAATACCTCCGTGGATGTAAATTAGTAAAACTAGCACTGTGATAGAAATTAGAAATTGTGGAACTTGGATATGTACAGAGTTATGAAAGGAGTATTATGTGATAAATGCATTGGTAATTTAATTTTAATACTCTTATTTTATATTTTGATGAAATGAAATTAATATAATGATAGTTATAGCATATGAAAGAAAGAGAAATGACATCGGTAAACAGCCTAATCATTATAAGAAAAGGAAAAAATTAACTGGTATTTTTATAGAAAATCGGATGCTACATAAGCTAAGTAATCACTTTTCCTGCAATATGTAACAGACTAACATTTGTTTTGTTTTCCACTCATCTCAATGTAGGATGGAAGCTTATAAACCAAATTAAGTTGCTCGGAGATTGATAAAATAGAGTTAATCTTCAAACTTTGAAAATGAGGACATGAGGTTAATCTAGTATACAAACTCTCTAACATAGAAAACTAACATTGCCATACTTTAAAACACATTAACTAAATTTAGACAGTTTAAACTTGAACATAGCCATACCTTAAAACACATCAACCAGCCAATAGTCATTCATTCTATACCTTAATTAATATGACAATAATAGGTCAGATTAACATATAATTTAAATGCCAATCTCACAATGTTATCACTCAAGCAATGAAACAAAGAAGTGGCTAATACACAACCAAAGCAGGCAAGGCAACTACATTAGAACAGATGCTCCAGTTTCTATTGTGGGGGTGGCTGAGACATTATAATCTATAGCTTTAGCAACAAGAGCAGGGCTAGCCTTGTTCTGTTCCAGCAAAATTCATTACAATGACAAAAATGAATAGCCAAGCAAGCAATTTCATTTAACAAGACAATCTCCTATTTCCAATAACAATCTGATATGCGTTGCATTACCCAAAAACAGTACACAATTCATTGTCAGGAACTAATTCTCGTAAATTTCCCATTTTGGAAGATCCCAACATGCAGATAACACCAAAAACAAAGCGTAATGTACAAAAGCCAGATCAAACTCTGCATCCCTAATAAAAAAAAGGGCAAAAAGCAAATACCTTTCTTAATCCGAGCTTTGACAACCTTATCATCCACATGAATGCTACGGGTGGCAAACTTAACCCCACGAGTTCACTTGAGTAGTGTTCAAATGTTCTTAGAAGATGGATCTAGATTTACAAACACACACAAGGAAGATGAGTATCTAGATATAGTTGCAAACAGGATACTTGCTTTTCAACTTGTCCACCATATCCTTGTTCTAATCTCATTGTACACATTTTCGAGCAGGATACTAGATCTGAGCATGCACATTGGACATGTTTTCAAGCAAAATCAAGGAATAATCAAGCCTTAGTAAACTAGTTTAATAAATGTAGAGACTACTACTGGTGAATCAACATGTCAACGACTATAGTAAGTGTTCAACAACATGACAAAAAATATTAGAAAGTTCTAGTAAATTATATAGCAGCATAGCAAAACTTGACGAGCACTATATAACAGCAAAATTCAACATGTCCCAGCTAATCAAAACGACAAGTTTTGTCACCATTGTTGTTAGAATGATCCGAAACTTACCAAAAAACAAAAAAAGTGTATGTATATACTTAGAATAATAATAACAAAAAATATTAAAAAAAAAGTAAATTTGCCCTAAACCCCTAATTCAAACCTAACTCAGATCTGTTCTATATCAATTGACGCAATCTGTGGGAAACAAAAAAAAATCTGATCTGTAAAAAAAGTTTTGGATAGATTTGAGTTTGCAATTAGTTTACTCAATTTTGTGTCTATGATGGTGACTAACGCTGAATTAAGTGAGGCTATGGGTGAACCCTAACAAGACCATGAGCGTACCAAGGGTGCTGAGGAGAATATGAAGGAACGTCTTAATGGTTTACAATAGACTGTTGAAACACTAGCAGCTTCTATGACACGAATAAAAGCACATCTAATTCAAGCCCCACAAGGTGTTCTTATCCAACTTGTTGCTCAACTACCTGCAGTTGTAGGAGAGCATGCCGAGCCATGTGATCATGCTGGAGATATCACAAGGAAGGTGAAAGTAGGAGTGGCGGATTTTAAAGGTAAAGTGGATCCAACTTTGTTTCTTGATTGGCTTAAATCCCTTGAAGATTATTTTAATTGGTATGACATGTCGGATGAAAGAAAGGTTCGATTTGCCAAGATGAAGTTGATTGGGTTAGCAAAAATCTACTGATATGGTGTGGAAAGTGAAATAACAAGGTTAGGACAGCCCAAATTCAGACTTGGGAAGAGATGAAGGCCAAGCTCAAAGATAAGTACTTGCCACTTAATTATCTTGAGAAGATGCAACAACAACCGTATAGCTTAGGACAAGGCAGCATGTCTGTTGCTAAATACATGAATAAATTTTATGAATACAAGATAAGGAGTCAAGTTGTGGAAGATGCTACACAAGCAGCATCACGATTTCAGGCTGGGTTGAGGGTTGATATCAAAATGAAGATGCTTAGGTAGCCTATTAGCTCAGTAGAACAAGCCTTCCAGGCAGCCCTTGATGTAGAAAAATATTTGAGCTATTCCACTAACAAAAAAAGGGGTCTTCAAACTGGGGAAATAGCAACTAGGAGGAGCCTTGGTGCACACCCAAGAAGAAAGGCTATTCCAGCAAAGCCTTTTGCTCGCCCTAATGGAACAAGACCTTCTATCAGTGCCACCAATCCTAAGAAGGAGTATGTTTCAAGTGTGGGGAGGCTAGACACTTTGGGCATGATTGTCCAACAAAAAGAAATAAGCTTAATACTCAAATATGTCCTTTGCCATAAAATGGAATTAAGTCCTCAACGTTTAATTGCATGGAAATCAGTCCTAAACGTTTCAAAATAACAGAATTAAGGATATTTTCGTTAATTCCCTCTAACACCAATAAGTTTTATTATTGTGCAAAGGTAACGGAAATTAAAGAATTTAACGGAAATGTCCTTAATTCTATTATTTTGAAACATTTAAGATTAATTTCCATGCAATTAAATGTTCAAGACTTAATTCCATTTTATGGCAAACGTGGAAGACATATTTGGGTATTAAGCCAAAGAAATATGCATATGGGAGTGGAACAAGAGGATAAAGAAATTCAATAAGATGAAGATGATAATTCTATTGATTATGGTGCTTATGAGGTTGATGATCTTGACTTTGATGATGTAGAAACATCCCCTTTGGCGGTAGTTCGACGTATCCTAGCTGCCCCTAGAGTAGAAAAGGAGGATTGGTGATGCACCCCAATAATCCAAACCCTTGTTCGTTGTGGTGACCAAGCCAAAAAACTTGTCATTGACGGTTTCCATGAATGTAGTTTCTACCTCCACTGTTGAGCATCTTAAACTAAAAACTACACCACACCCTTACCCCTATAAAGTGGGTTGGATTGATAGAACCACAATTCCGGTAACACAACAATGCCTTATATCTTTTAGTTGTGGTGATTATGTTGACTCTATACTTTGTGATGTTATTGCTATGCAAGTTACCCACATTCTTCTTGGTCGCCCCTGGCAATATGACCAAGATGTGAGTCATGCGGGTAAGGCAAACACTTCTAGTTTTTGTCATCAAAACAAGAATATTATCCTAAAACCTATGAGCTCAGAGGATATCAAGAAATATGAAGAGAAAAGGGCCCCAAGGTCTAGTAAAGTTATTGGGGGTGAAAGAAAACAACTCCATATTCTGACTAAGAAGTAGTTTGAAGCTGAAAGTAAAAAATCTAAACTTATTTTTTTTGTCATGGCTAAAGAAGTTCAGAAATCAGCAACTATTCCTACGTCAAAAGTACTCCTCAAGTGAGTAAATTGCTGTCTGATTTTTTTGATGTAGTGCCAAAAGAACTACCCAACGAACTACCTCCTATGAGTAATATTCAGCACGCAATTGATCTTGTTCCAGAATAACAATTACCTAATCTGCCAGCCTATCGTACGAATCCTAGTGAACATAAGGAGCTTAAGAGAAGTAGATGAGCTGTTGTCTAAGGGATTCATTCGTGAAAGCTTGAGTCCATGTGCTTTCCCAGCATTGTTAACACCCAAAAAAGATAGTTCTTGGAGGATGTGTGTTGATAGCCATGCAATTAACAAGATAATCATAAAGTATAGGTTCCCTATTCCAACACTTGATGATATGTTGGATCTAATGGTTGGTTATATTATCTTTTCCAAGATTGATTTGAAGAGTGAGTATCATCAAATTCGAATCAGACCGGGTGAAGAATGGAAGACTGCCTTCAAAACTAGAGATGGCCTTTATGAATGGTTGGTCATGCCATTTGGGCTTTCTAATGCACCAAACACCTTTATGTGCTTCATGAATCAAGTGTTACAGCCCTTTATTGGTCGTTTTCTTGTTGTTTATTTTGATGATATTCTAATTTATAGTAAGACCAAGGAAGAAAACCTCTCTCACATACAACAAGTGATGAGAGTCCTCCGACAAGAGTAACTTTATGTTAATTTGAAGAAGTGTGCTTTCATGACTGAAACTGTGGTATTCCTGGGATTTGTTGTTTCTTTTGAGAGAATTGAGGTTGATCCCGAAAAGGTTAAAGCTATTACGGAATGGCCTATACCCAGCAATTTGCATGAATGGCTTAGCCACATTTTATAAGCGTTTTATTGAGAATTTCAGCACTGTTATGGCTCCTATTACCAACTATATGAAGAAGGGTCAGTTTGTGTGGACGGAAGCAGCTTCTAAGGCCTTCGAAGAAATTAAAAACAGGATGATAACAGCTCCTGTTTTATGCCTTCCAGATTTTTCTAAGGTATTTGAAGTGGCTTGTGATGCCTCTCATGTGGGCATTGGACGAGTACTTAGCCAAGGTCATCCTATTGCTTATTTTAGTGAAAAACTTAATGAAGCCAAGCAGAAATATTCTAACTATGATAGAGAATTTTATGCTGTTATTCAAACACTTTGCCATTGGAGATATTACTTGCTTCCTAAGGAGTTTGTACTGTATTCTGACCATGATGCACTTAGGCATATAAACTCCCAAAAGAAATTGAGTAGTCAGCGTGCTAGCTGGGTTGCTTTCTTACAAGAGTATACAGTTGTTCTTAAGCATAAGGCTGGCACTGAAAATAAAGCAGCAGATGCACTCAACAGGGTTAAGCACCTTCTTACTTCCATTGCTGTCCAAGTGGTGGGTTTTGAATTGCTCAAGCAAGAATATCCATCTTGCAAGGATTTTGGTATCATTTATACAGATTTATTGGCTAGACAAAATGCTAATTATCCTGATATCTCTATTCATGATGATTATCTATTCAAAGGAACGCTTCTTTGTTTGCTTAATACATCCCTACGAGAGGAGGTGATTCGTGAATTGCATTTTGGAGGGATAGCAAGACATTTTGGAAGGGACAAAACTATTGCCATGGTGGAGGATCGATTTTATTGGCCAAGTATGAAAAGAGATGTTGGTAGATTTGTTACTAGATGTCAAACTTGCCAGATTTACCAGGGAAAAAAACAGAATACAGGTTTGTGTACACCATTGCCCATCCCAGATGAGCCATGGCAGGATTTGAGTATGGATTTTGTTCTTGGATTACCCAAGACAAGAAGGGGACATGATTCAATTTTTGTAGTAGTTGATCGGTTTTCTAAAATGGCTCACGTTATTCCTTGTTCAAAGACTGCTGATGCTGTTCATGTTACGAAACTTTTCTTTAATGAAGTTGTTCGACTTCATGGGTTACCTTTGACCATTGTCTCTGATTGAGATGTGATGTTCATGAGTTGTTTGTGGAAGTCTTTGTGGAAGATGTTTAATACAAAGCTAAAATTTTCTTCACCTTTTCATCCACAAACCGATGGTCAAACTGAAGTTGTGAATAGAAGTTTAGGTGATCTCCTTCGATGTTGTGTTTGTGATAAGGTTAATTGGGATCAAATTCTGATTATGATTGAATTTGCCTATAACAATTCTGTGAACCGAGGAACCGGAGTGAGTCCATTTGAATGTGTAATAGGTATGGTTCCCTGGAAACCAATTGATTTGATTTCTTTGCCCATAGAAAGTCACCGTAGTGTAGAGGCTGAAGCTTTTGCTAAGCATATGCATGAGATCCATGACAACCTAGGAGAAAAATTGCTGCCGGTAATGAAAATTACCAAACACATGCTAATTTGAGAAGGAGGTTTGCTGATTTCAATGAAGGTGACATGGTTATGGTGCGGATAAAACCAAAAAGATATCCAAAGGGAATTCACAAGAAACTTCATTCAAGATGTGTTGATCCTTACAAGATTCTCAAGAAGATCAGTTCTAATGCTTATGTCCTTGAGCTACCTTCTGATATGGGCATTAGTAACATCTTTAATGTTGAGGATTTGACCATCTATCATGGAAATGATGGTGATTTATGTAATGATACTATTGTTACTCATCTTCCTCCTATGCCACAATTGAAGGAAGAGATTGAAGATATAGTTGATTTTCGTCAAATTTTTACTAGTGCAGATAGTTGTCAAGAGTTTCTTGTGAAGCGGAAAGGATGACCAATGTCAGATTGCATTGGATCACAAAGCAAGAATTGCAACGTCTCAATCCTCCCCTTTGTGATGATTATCTGCTTTTAACTCGTTGGGGTCGAGTTTTTCCCAGCTGGGGAGAAATGATGAAAAATGGCAGCAACCTTTGCCAAGTCTAGTTCTAAGCCTCATGCCTTAATTTGGCATGTGTCTGATAATGAGATGTGTTATTGGAAGCTTGAATAAGTTTTAGATTTTATGTTTAAAGTCAAGGTATCATGATTTAGGATTTTATTTTAGTCTTTTAATTGTTTTACAGTTCTAGGCTGGAAAATATTGTGTTTAATTTTATTAATAGGATTAGGATATTAGAGTTTTAATAAAGAATTTGTATCCTATTAGAATTAGGCTTGCTTGCTTGCCTATAAATAGGCTTTGTTCTCTCTTTAAACAATAGAAAATAATAATTTTAGAATTTTTAGCAAAGTTTTGCACTTTGGTGTGCAGCTCAACCATTCTTAGGTGCGACTCCTAAGAAACCCTAGGTGAGACTCCTAGGCTTTTATTCTTTACTGTTTTAACACCATAATTAGCCCCAATTCACATCCTAAACCCTAATTCAAACATAACTCAGATCTATTCTACATCACTCCATCAAACAACTTTGATAACTTGAATTAAAAAAAAATGGCTGACAATAGATCATGAGGAGGAGCAAACTCTTGGTAGCTCATAAAGGAATTAAGCAAAAACCATAATCTATCAAATTAGTGGAATTTTTGAGAAAATAATTAAAACAATTGTTTCACAAAAAAAAAATGCATTTTCAAAAGTTGAACCTGAACAAACAGAACATACCCAGGAAGCTAAGTTATGCTCTAAGATTCTTGGCATATAATTAGGTCAGATTGGTGGGATTTGGCCACAGATTGAAACCAAACCAAGAACGAAAAGAAGATGCTTTGATAAACCTCAAACCTAAACTTAATAGCATGCCATAACTTCTCTTTAATAGTTAGACCAGAAAGTTGTTCACAGGTGAAAGTTAAAATTGTGTTAGTAAATTATATTCTAAAGTATATGTAAGTTTCATATAGGTGTGTTCACACAATTACAGTAAAGCTTCAATATAAAAGAAGTTGGAGGTTGGCCAAAAGAAATGGCTAGTAAGCTCCATGGACAACATGTGTGATTGTAAATTTGGTTAGTAAGGCAGCACCGGCCTATGAAGAATCAATTCCTAAATCTGGTTATTCCATAGTCACAACTCACAACAAGAACCAAGCCATGCCAGGCTTACATTTCTGATTTTCTTGCCATGAAAAAGGGATTTTAGCTTTTGCCTTGGCTTTTCTCAAGATGTGGAGTCTTACATCATTCACACATTGTTTGGGTGAAGTCTTGTATATTTAAAAGAATGATAGCTAATTCAACATTCCATTATCTACTTGTATTATTCAACATTCACCATACTTCACTGTAAATATAATTGTGTTGGCTATGAGATTTAGGGTTGGACTTGCTGTAATTTTTTATTACTTCTTTTCCTGAAATCATATTTGTTTGTTAGTCTTGTTTTCTGTCTTTCAGTTGATTTTCTATAATTTTTCGTAAGGGTAGGATAAGAATTACCATGTGAAGTTGGGAGCCACAACTTACAGCACCTTGATTTTTTAACTGCTATGCTATCACATGCTTATTATCTTTTTCTTCTCTTCTCTTCTCTTCTGGAAATCTAAACTAAATCTAATTAGCCAAATTATCTAAATGAAGGAAATCGAAACAAACACGCAGCGGAATTTAAATCATTCGGCCTCCACCAAGATCGATTCGGAGAGTTGCCTGATTAGGGTTTCGAGATTTTACCTAACGTTTTCTCTGATTTTCTGTCGTTGGTCGAGTTACAAGCAACAACTTTTCGTTCCTGCCTCTATGGTATCCACACGAACGGATCTCACGACTCTTGAACGTCTCACGATCAGTAGCCTTAAAGAGCATTTTTGATTCCTTATAACCGAATTGCTAGCTTCGATTAAAAGAATATTTTTGTTTTCTGTTTAATTGTGCGGCTATGTTTTAGAAAACACAAAACATCCTTTTATAGGCAATAAATTTTACCCTAAAATTTACTGTCAAATAGAACTCTAATCCTACTTAGAATAGGATTAGTTATATCCTTAATCCAATGCAGAATAGGATTAATTAAGCTCCTCATTGATCCGTTCTAAGTGTGCGACCTAATAGGTTCTCAAAACAATGGCAATGACAAAATTGTCATAGGCAATGAGCGGTATCTAGCAACACATCATTGCTACCCATGTAACGAGAATGTCAATGACTCGACATAACCTTACTCGTGATAGATGTTACCGCGTAGTCTAATCCCTTTATCCTTTGATGTCTTGATTAGACACAAGTAATGGAATGTGTCACACTTGTATAGTCTAATCAGCGTTTCTTGATTCCTAAGTAGACTAATTAAACAAATAAAATCAATATCTCATATTGACTTATTCGAGCACGGCCATGCATTTCTTAGTCTCACTCTATCAAAGGGCCCAAGACATCACTCTTGTTATATAAGAGGGATAAATCCTATCTTGATCACTCAACATCCCTCTACATAGATCAAGGCATACCCAATTACTACCTTTATAGTCCATCATGTTACGAATGACATCTAGCAGCATTAAAGTATGCAATTCTCTATGTTGGGATCTCTGATGATCTCAAGTCAAAGGATCACATACACCATCATCACTATGAGAATCGCTTATGACACTCATATAACAATCCATGTAGCGTTCTTATTGAGGGTCGATCCAGTACATAATTCTCTAACATGTACCTATGTGATGACTTGATATCCTATATCCATGACAATGGTCATCAGTCAACCACATACTAGTCTTATCGTATCATTGTTATCCTTGTTCACAATAATACTTGACTAGGGATATTTTTAAGAATAGTGTGTTATTACTATTCTAAAGACATTATCATATAAGATTACATTACGCAGCTATAAGACAAATATAATAATGAACTATAATAAATAAAAATGTCATGATACATAAAAAATGCCAAAGTCAATCATCTAATGAATGGTTCTAAGGGCATAATCCAACACTAAACCCTAATGCTTCAAAATTAACAACAGAAATTAGCTACAAAGTAAAAAATAATAAGAGGATAATAGAAACAAAAATAATAGAAACACAGACAACAGAAATCAGTGTCGCCAAAATCAGATAATAAATTTAATTCCAAACAAAAATATTAACAGTAGAAATTGAATCGACAAGAAACGCCAATTTCTATTAAATTCCAAACAAAAATATTAACAAAAGCATTTAACACTACATAGACATTTCTATTGAAGATGAAAGACTTAAAAATGTTAAGCAGGAAAGCTTACTTGAAAGACACTTGAATCGATGAGAAACGCCAATTTCTATTCAACACTTACGCTAATTTCAGGTAAGCTCAAAAATATTCAACACTTCAATAGACATTTCTACTGAAGATTAACAGTAGAAATTGGCATCGGGCAAACCTTGAGTCGACAAGAGATAGATGAAAAAGCAAAGAGTGGGGTTGGGAAGAGAATTGCAAAGAGAGGGGAAGAGAATCGCAGAGGGGAAGAAAGGGTGGCGCGAGAAATTTGGGAGAAAAGCGCAGTGCGGGTGTTTTTTTAAGCTTATATATTTAATTTTGGAGTACAGTGGCGTTTCACAGTAGAAATATTTGATATACTATTCTCACCAATTCAAGAAAAGATAATATATTAATTATAGTTTTTCTTAAATATCATCTTACATGTGTATAATCTAAAAATTCTACAGTAAAATTATAAATTTTGATCTTACTATAAAATCAATATAAAAGATTATCAATCGTAAATTTAAAATTATTATGCATAAAATATGTTAAATGTATTGTAAAACTTAATAATTAACTTAAGGTTAATGTAAACAATATATGATTAAACATAAATCTAAAATTATTAGGTGTAAAATATGTTAGAAGCATGTAAACACATAACAATTAACATAAACATATATTGTAGCAAAATTATCATGTGTTTAAATTTATTAACATTAATATTTACATTAATGATCATATTTTTACGATACTTCTAACATATTTTACGTTTAATGACTTTAAATTTATGTTTAATCATATTTTTTTATATTGACCTTACAATAAAATCAAAATTTGTGATCTTACCATAGAAATTCTTGTGTCTAAATACTCTTTAGGATTTCTCATACTGTAAAACTATGTAATCATTATAACAATAGGATGTGTGAAATGTAAAAGTAATTCATTTATTAGGGAAATTATTTTTGAAGGAATATGTTTGGTAGGAATCTAAATGACAGTAGGATTTTATAGCTAATAATGAAGCAAATTAACCGACTAAATAGAATTCCTAAATCATCTATATAAATTTTGTTAGAGTCATGTTACAGTACTTTTTTAGATCCGTGTGCATTCCAATTTTTCTATTGATGAGAACGAGTTCAAGTTGTTATAATTTGAAAACTGAATTTAAGATCTACAAACATATTATTATTATTATTATTATTATTATTATTATTATTATTATTATTATTATTATTATTATTTCTGATATGGCAAAGCTCATTCACAATGGGCCTAAGCCCAAGACGTCAAAGGGTCTGCCATGTGGCATCAACGAGAAGGTCTTTTTTGCCTGCGACAGGACATCTGTTGCAGGCGAAAAACCCGTAAGGTCTATCGTCCAATGCTCATCGTGTAGACATGTGGTACGGATATGTCTCCCTGCTTGGCGACAGACGCCTCCCGTTGCAAGGTGTCGCATTATCCTATAAGTCTCTCGCCGACGATAGGCTCTCCACTACGCCCGGAATTGATAGAATTTGTGTTGTATTTGGAAACAAACTCCTACCAAAAGGACGTAATCACCCCCAGGTAATTACCTTAGAATATTCGCCTATAAATAGGCTTCAGGTACAATTCTATTCTCCAACTTTTGACTACTGGCTTTTATGTTTTCCAATACTAAAGAACCTTTTACTGACTTAAGCATTAGAGTGCCTACGTAGGGAACCATCCCCTGCGTTCCTTTGACTTTTCTTATCTTAACAAAAGCTTCCTGGAAACACATGGAAAAAGAAGACAATATCGACGTCAGCAAGCATTTATTGATGTTTTGTGCAACAACAGTTGGCGCCGTCTATGGGAACGTATAAAAAGCCAATTAAGACTTTCAAGATGTTGAGAACAAGATCGACTAATTTGAGAACTGGAAGCGATGAGAACTCTGTGAGTTCCCCTGAACAACCGATTCGCCAGAGGAACCAGGTGAATAGGGAAGAAGAAAGAATTAGTGTGTCGACGGCAGAATTCGAAGCTCTGAGGCGGTAGAGCGAAGAAACTACTCAGGCGCTGAAAGCCATGGTGAATCTATTCAAAGGAGTCCTCCCGACTCTGAGTTTGCCGTAAGCCGTACAGAATTTGGTGGGAGAGACAAGCCAAGGGGTTCTGCCACAGGCATTCGGACGATAGGATGATGTGGCAGCGGCAGACCCCTCTAGGCTGCAGGAAGCTCCCCCTGTGGAGGAAGACAACATTGACGTCAGCAAGCATTTATTGTTGTTTTGTGCAACAACAATTGGTGGACTGGGGGGCAGGAGGCCTGTCGCAGGGACCCAGCGAGGGACTGGGGGGAGGCGGCAGATCAGGGACATGTGGTAGGGTTCAAGTGACAGGTGTCTGGTGTTGGGCAACAGGCATCTGGGCGGCAGGATACTAAACGTGCAGTAGGGTCTTCCCCCTATCACCGTGAATTGTCGAATTTTGTTGCCATTAACTTAGAACATGATGTTGGAGGTGTTGGACAGAATGGGATCAATAATGAAAGCACTTGGGGATTCGGGTCGGAGTTTGACCCTACTTGGAACACGCAGTGGCGCGAGGAGATGCGCATCGAGGGAAAGGCAAAGAAGTAACGGTGGAGAACCTGCTAGATTCATCCCATGTTGAAAGGGATAGAAATCAATTAGCTCCCTTTGCGGACATGAAAAAGATGATAGAATAGGTGCTGGAAGAGAAGAAGTTGGTGTCCACAGAAGAGAGCTAGAGGAGAAGAGTACCGTTTAGCACAACCATCCTACAAAAACCACTACCTCCAAAGTTCAAAATGCCACAGATGACCGCATATACTGAAAAGACAGACCCCTATGATCATATGCAGAATTATGAAGCGCTAATGTCGTTACATGGATGGGAGGATGAGATAATGTGCAGGGCCTTTTTACTCACTTTGACCGACCATGCGATGAAATGGTTCAACAATTTGCTCGAGGGGTCTATTGTCTCTTTTGACCAACTACGGAGTGAATTTCTTAAGGCGTTTGCGGTGAACAGTCAAAGAAAGAAAGAACTAACTTACTTGCTCACTCTTAAACAAGGAGTTAAGGAGTCGCTTAAGAGTTACGTGGATCAGTTTAGAGACGCCACACTGGAGGTAAGGGATTTGCAAGTTGGTATAGCCGTGGCAACCATGCTACAGGGAACAAGGTATGAGAAATTACAAGAGTCCCTATCGCTGGATCCGCCGACCACAATCTTAGACCTACTTTCCCGAGCAAATAAGTATATCACTCAGGAAGAAGTAATGAAAATGGTGATGAGTGAGGAGCCCAAGGAAGGAAGAAAGCGAGGAAGAGCGATCACTGAAGCATCCTCTAGCCAACTGAGAAAGTTTGATAAAGCCCCTACATTGAAATACACCACCTATACCCCACTCATTGAATCTTGGGCTTCGGTGTTGGTAGCGATTGAGGGGTCAAGTCTTATACGGCCTCCAAAGAAGGCGTCAGGGAATCTAGGCCGTGACTTGGAGTCATATTATGACTACCACTCGGCACATTGGCACTCAACAGAGAAGTGTAGGGAGTTGATGAATCAGCTAGAAAGGCTAGCACGGGAAGGAAAGATAAATTGGTTTGTGTAGAGGAGTGACAGAAACAACTATCCCATGCGAAATCGAGGAAATTACCCAAGGGATAGGAGAGGTGAGAACAGGGAGAATGTGAGAAGAAATGAAAACCTCAGGAGAAATGATGATAGGAGGACAGAAAGGAGGAATTGCAAGAAAGATAATGAACCCACAGGACCAGCAATCAATGTAATATCTGGAGGAGAATTGCTAGCTGGTACCTCTTCCTCGTCTAGAAAATCCTATGCCTGACAAGCACACCAAATTAACTCGGTGATGGAGGAAAGGCAGGATAAGGAGCCCATCACCTTTACTCCGGCCGATAGAGAAGATATAACAATTCCCCATGATGACCCCATGGTGATTTCAGCAATTGTAGCAAAGCATCCAGTAGGTCGAATCCCAGTTGACAATGGGAGTTCGTTGAACTTGATTTACTAACACTGCTTCGAGAAGATGAACATTTCGGACGATAGGATGAAGCTAGTGCCCATGCCACTATACGGTTTCTCTGGAGAGAAAGTGAAGGTTGAAGGTAGAAGGTGCCATTCAGTTATCCGTTACGTTAGGGGAGAGTCCGAGAAGTGTCGTCCATCAAGTGTTATTTATGGTGGTGAAGTCAACGTCAGTGGCTTATAACATGATCTTCGGGCGGCCATTGTTGAATGACATGAGAGCGGTGGTACATCCCTGTTATCTGTTAATGAAATTCCCGACTCCCTATGGTGTTGGACAAGTGAGGGGAGATCAAAGGAAAGCTAGGCGTGTAATATCGCATCTACCACGTGTAAGGGGATTCAAAGGAAGGAAACCCTTACCATCGAAGAACCGCCTAAGCCAAAACCTGATGAGGAGATGGAGGCAGTTCGATTAGATGAAAAAGATGAAGAAAGAGTAGTATATGTGGGAAGCCAATTGCCTGAAGGAGCAAAAGAGGAAATAATCCGATGTTTGAAGGAAAACGCTGATGTATTTGCATGGACCCCAGTCGATATGCCTAGGATTGACCCCGAAGTTTCTTGTCATCGGTTGAACATAGTCTCAGGAGCAAAACCGATCAAGCAAAAGAAGAGAAATTTTGCTCCAAAGAGGCAGCAGGTTATAAACGAGGAAATTTCGAAATTGTTGCAAGCAGGGTTTATCAAAGAGGTCAATTATCCAGAATGGTTGGCTAACGTTGTGATGGTGAAGAAAGCCAACGAAAAATGGAGAATGTGTGTAGATTTTACAGATTTGAACAAAGCCTGCCCTAAGGATTCGTATCCACTACCTCGAATTGATAAGTTGGTAGATGAAACTTATGGATACGAATTGCTTAGCTTTTTGGATGCTTTTCGAGGTACCACCAGATCATGATGCATCCAGAGGATGAGGAGAAGACCTCTTTCATTACCGATAACGGAACATATTGCTATCGAGTAATGTCATTCGGTTTGAAAAACACAGGGGCAACCTATCAGCGCATGGTGAACAAGGTGTTTAAGGACTTGTTGGTCAACACTATGGAGGCTTATGTGGATGACATGATCATTAAAAGTCGAAAAGAAGGGTCACATGCCGAGAAGATGTCGAAAGTATTCAAGATATTGCGGTAGTACGAGATGAAGTTGAACCCCAACAAATGTTCATTCGGAGTGAGGTCGAGAAAATTCTTGGGATTCATGATCACTAATCGGGAGATACAAGCTAATCTTGAGAAAGTTCAAGCTATTCTGGACATGAGGCCACCCAATACTGTTAGAAAGGTTCAAAGGCTAACAAGGAGGATAGCAGCTTTGAATCGCTTCTTGTCTAAATCAGCTGAAAAAAGTCTGCTATTCTTTAAGGCGATAAAGGCGGGAAAGAATTTCAAATGGACAGAAAAATGCAATGATGCTTTTGAGAAGTTAAAAGACTACCTGAAGGAGCTGCCTCTATTGTCTCAACCGCAGCCCGGAGACCATCTCGTCATGTATCTCGGTGTGGGAGAGAAGACTGGAAGTGCAGTCCTACTGAGAAAAAAAGGAGACAGGGACTGTCTGATTTATTATGTAAGCAAAGTCTTGCTAGATGCCGAGACAAGCTACCCCCTAGTAGAGAAAATAGTTCTATCATTGGTGATGGCAACTCGGAAGTTACGACCGTACTTCCAGGCTCACTCGATGACTGTCTTAATAGACCAGCCTTTGAGGCAAATACTGTAGAAACCAGAGCACTCTGGACGCTTGACCAAATAGGCCATTGAATTAAGTGAACACGACATACACTTCCAGCCTCGTTAAGAGATAAAGGGATAGGCATTGGCGGATTTCATTGTAGAATGCACCGGTCGGGAAGAAACAGAGTTAATCTGGTGGAAGTTATTTGTAGACGGGGCCCGCAGTATGGATGGTAGTGGAGCCGAAATTGTGCTCTCTTCACTTGAAGGGAAAATCTATGAGTATTCGTTGCGCTTCGATTTTCCCAGCTCAAATAATGTAGCTGAGTATGAAGCCTTAATAGCCGGAATGAAGCTTGCTGAAAAGCTAGAAGTTAGCAACTTAATGGCCCATAGCGATTCACAGTTGGTGGTAAATCAGTTCTCGGGTGAGCGACAGAACCAGCCTTGGTTGATAGAGATCCACTTGCTCTGATGCTCGTGATGCTAAGGATCCATTGGTCATCCAAGGAGGTCCAATTACCTGAGCTCGAGCCAAGAAGATGCAAAAAGCCCTGGCCTCATTAATGCAACAAGCTCTGGCATCGTTGAAGTGTCAAGGAAGCTTCCATGAAGAGTTCCAAGACATCTATACTTGCTTGAAAGCCCAAACGACATGAGCATGGTTTACTGTCTTATTTTAGCTTAACAATAAAATCGGTTAAGTGTTTGAATAGCCCACATTTGAGTCTTATTATGTCTTGGACTATTTATTTTATGTAACTAAGTTTAGGCATGAATTTGGGTTTAGTCTTATTTTCTATTGGTGTTAATTCCAGCTCACTTGTTTATGGGCTTAAGTGCTAGGTATTATTATAAATACCTTGTAAATGCTATTGATGAACATATCAGTTTTGAATTTCAGAATTTGAGTGTGCCTTTCTCTTGGGTTCCCTCTCAACTAGGCTTATCAAGGTCTTCTTCCTTGTGGCGCCTCCTTTTTCACCCCCCCCCCCCCCCCCCCCCCCCCCCCCCCCCCCCCCCCCCCACCATTGCTATACCTTAGGTTCTCGAATTCTTATTCATAGGGCCAAGGTCCAATACCTTTGGGTTCGAGTCTCTTTAGGCTTCGGGTCTAGGTTTTCAGATGTTGTCATTCATCATCCTTGCTTCTGTCCTGTTGCGTTTTCAGATCCTTCAAATTCCAAGCTACGTTTTCTCTTGTCCGTACGCATCATTGGTCCCATATTTACAGAAGGTGCAATTATTAGCACGATCGTTCAAGAGTTTTCGGTTAACTCAGATAAATCAGTCTGAGAATAGTCATGCAGCTGCTCTATCAAAGTTAGCCTCTTCTAGAGGAATCAAAGGTGGTATGGTGAAGGTAGAATCCCTCGTTAAGCCAAGTATCGAAGAAGAAAATGTCTGCGCTGTCAAGATCGGAGGTGATTGGAGAAGCCCGGTCAAAGACTACATATTGGGGGGCACACTCCCAATTGACAGAGATGAAGCCCGAAGGCTAAAATTGCAAAGTGCCAGATTTACCGTGGTGAATGGGGAACTCTACAAATGTGGATTCACTATGCCCTTGCTAAAGTGTCTAGGGCCTCAACAGGCTGAGTACACCCTGGTTGAAGTCCACGGAGGGATATATGGCGAACGCTTAGGAGCTTGTGCCTTAGCCACGAAAATATTGCACTCAGGGTTTTATTGGCCTATACTAAAGAAATATGCCACTGAAAAGGTGCGAAAGTGCGAAAAATGCCAAAAGTTCGCTCCTATAGTTATTGCGCCAATCTCGACCCTTCAGAGCACCCTCCAACCAACGCCATTTACGCAGTGGGGGCTCAACATCTTGGGACCTCTTCCCTTAAGAACAAGCCAAAAGAAGTGTTTGTTGGTAGCCACAAACTACTTTACAAAGTGGATAGAGGCGGAACCTTTGGCTACAATTTCTGAAAAGAAGGTAGAGGCGATGGTATGGAAAGATATTATCCGCCGCTTTGGAATCCCCCGAATGTTAAATGCCGATCATGGGAAACAATTCGATTGTGATGCATTTTGAGAATTTTGTAGAGGCTTGAGTATTCAGCTGAGGATATCATCCGTGTCCTACCCACAAGCCAATGGGCAGGCTGAAGTGAGTAATCGAACGATACTGCATGGGCTGAAAACCAGGTTGGATAAAGCTAAGGGATTGTAGGCAGATGAGCTCCCAAGTGTCCTATGGGCCTATAGAACGACAAGTAAGGTGTCGACAGGTGAAACACCATTCAATTTGGTGTATGGGACTAAAGCCCTCATCCCAGTTGAAATTGGAGTTGAGTCACATAGATTGGTCCCCTTACATTGAAGAACTTAACTCACAGAGGTTAAACGAGAATCTCGATCTGATAGATGAGCTAAGGGACACAGCCAAAATGAAACTGGCTGCTTACCAACAGCACGTTGCCGCTTATTACAATGCAAGAGTTAAAAGTAGAAAATTGCAGGAGGGAGACCTTGTACTTAGAAAGTCAGCAATCACAAATGCCCATAGAGAGGAAAGTAAACTCCAGGCTAATTGGGAAGGACCTTACAGAGTTAGAAGGATGATCGAACCCAGCACATGCGCTCTAGAGACCTTGCAAGGAAAGAAGATATCGAAGACTTGGAATGCTAACCACCTTAAATTATACTAGCAGTGAAACATTGTATTTCTTATTGTTCTTGTTTTTATTTTTCCATCTATTACTTTACAAATGCAATTATCTTGTTATCATTTGATTTATGAATAAAGCCAGTTATTTATACTCTATATTCTCTAATGCAATGTGTTAGATGGATTATGTGTTACAGGAATTGAAATGAAGCAAAAGTTGGCAAATCTAAGTTCCTAAGCACAAAAGGGTGCGAGACGGGCAAATTTAAGTCCCTAAGCACAAAAGGGTGCGAGACGGGCAAACATAAGTCCCTAAGCACAAAAGGGTCTGAGACGGGCAAATCTAAGTCCCTAAGCAAAAAAGGGTGCGAGACGGGCAAATCTAAGTTCCTAAGCACAAAAAGGTGCGAGACGGACAAATCTAAGTCCTTAAGCATAAAAGGGTGTGAGACGGGCAATCTAAGTCCCTAAGCATAAAAGGTTGCGAGACGGACAAACATAAGTCCCTAAGCACAAAAGGGTACGAGATGGGCAAACATAAGTCCTTAAGCACAAAAGGGTGCGAGACGGGCAAACATAAGTCCCTAAGCACAAAAGGGTGTGAGACGGGCAAAGATAAAGTCCCTAAGTGAAAAATGCGCGAGACGGGCAATCCTATAATCCCTCATCGAAAAATGCATGAGACGGGCAATCCTATAATCCCTAAGCGAATGCGGACAAGTACAGTACCCAAGTAGCACACAGAATGCAGACTGTGAAGCATGTTACGAGGTACGTTACAATTTTATCGAATGTATATGTGCTGCAATTGGTTAAAAAAATTACATTTTGTGTCAGCATTTCAGATATAAATGACATTATAGTCTTATAAAATCTAACAAGTCCTTAAGCGAAAAAAGCGCGAGATAGGCACATCGCTCGATAAAAGTTCATCTTTGACAAGAATAACAATACTGTTTCAAAGCAGAACTTGGGGAGCAATATGGTGTAAAGGTATGCTTTATGCCGCGAAAATAGAAATATTTGATCTTTCTAGTACTGCTTTAGAGCTTTGTGATGTAACAGTTATACAAAATATTCTATTGAATTCACACAAAAAGAAGAATAGCTACAAAAAGAAATTGCACTTCTCATTAAGAATGAATCCGTATATCCTTTAGATGAATTAAAAAACAAAGTGAAATGAAAATACAAAATATCTTAATCTATGGTGAGGACCAAGTCAGCCGGCTGAGAAGATGCCGCATCAGCGCTAGGGTCTTGAGTAATCGGAGGATCAGGAATTTGAGGAGTCGTAGGATCAGGAACTTGAGGGGTCGGAGGATCAGGGTCCTGGGGAGCTGAAGAAGCCATCCTGAAAAAGGAAGCATCGCTTGAAGGCCCAGCCATTGCCGTAGAGTCTGGCACGAGATCAACGGCAGCAGAATCAGAAAATTGTAGCTCACCGCCATCTAACCCTAGCAAGACCTCGATAGGCTCGGGTTGATCGCCTGCCGCGATAGGTTCAAGCTCATTATGCACTGTTGCAGGCCTAGGTTGGTCACGTGCCTCAGTAGGCTCAGGCTGGCTGCATAGCTGTCGAGAAGGCCACAGACCTTCAAGATTGTACAAGTCATCTATGGCTCCTTCCTCTAAATAGTCGTTCGAACCCTGCGAGTCGGGTTCATATTTGGTCTAGAAAGTAGCTTCATAATATTGAGCCTCTTCAGTGAAAAGCAACTTAGGGAAAGCCTCGTTAGGCCGATGCTTCTCCAACCAAGCACGAGCCAAGTAGAAGCCGTACTTAATGAATCCTGCCGCAAGCTCTTCCTTCTTTTCATAGCAGTGCTGAGACAGGCGGTATTCACGGACGACCTCGGCTTGGACCTCTCTTTGCTGGTCTAACACATTTTGCACCTCCTCTATGGCCTCATCCCGTTGCCTCATCATGGCTTCCCGATCGTTGGTGGCCTTATTGTATGCCTCTAGATATCCTTAAAAGGAGGCTACCTTCACCTGTTCCTCTTTTAGCCTCTCATCAAGGTCCATATTCTTCTTTGTCAGTTCCTCGACCCTGTCGGTATATGGGCGAAGCTGAACAACCTCATTCAGAAGCACTTTGTTTTTCTCTCGGAGCTCACAAATTTCTTTGTCAGCTTGCTCCCTAAAAGCCCTACGCCGTGCATTAACGGCCGCCGTTTGTTGAGCCGCTTGACAAAACAAAAACAGAATAACTCAAAAACCTGACAAAAGAAGTTAAAAAAAAGGAGTATCATTATCAAATAAATGCGACACTCTCACCTTCATTGTGAGATAATCAGAGTTGTTCTCAGCCTTTGTAAGGTTCGTGAAGAGCCCCATCTCATCGCGAGGGAGAATGGTACTCCAGGCCAGGCGAGAAGCTATCCCAGGCTCCTTGATGCCATCATTATTATTGACTTCGGGATAGGTCTGAAAGTCCTCTCCATCAACGATGACCCCACCATCAATTGGATATCGCCTCAAGGTAGGATTGGCTACCTTAGGCAAGATTGGCCTCGTAGGCATCGATCCCTCAATGATCAACCTCTTCCTGTATTTACGATGAGGCCTACGAGGAGCCGACCTACCCTCGGCAGCACTAGGTTCACCTCCTTGAAGGGTGGACTCACTCCTCTGCGACCCAGAGCTTTCTTGATCGTTCGAGCTACGATCACGAATAAGGGGCCTCTTTCACTTGTTTCTCCCGACCTCTTGCGCAGGACGGCTGGGCTCGTCGGTAGCTGGAAAAGGAGGAGTAGGAGCACGAGGATGTCCGAAAGCGAAGGCTCCGACCTGCGGCTGTTGTTAAGGAAGAGGAGCCGCTCTGGCAGAAGCATTGGCCTCCCTTCTACGCATAACCCTATGAAAGTTCATATCTGCATAATATAAAGAAAAGGAATCAGCAAACCAAAATCCAAAAATACCACGCACACGAATATATGAAGTAAAGAAAATTAGAAACCTATAATATTTCCAAAATCCTCTAATGTATCTAAGTTCGCATCCAATGAAAAGTCGTAGAAAAGACTCCCAAAGGCGTTGCCTTGGTTCCATTCAAGTTCTTCATCAGATGGATCGTCGGCACCCATGGCCTCGGATGCCTCATCTCCTGGGTCAGGGGAAGGTTCATCTACGAGACGACCTATGGGAGTAGTTGATTCTACTATGGGAACTGAAGATGGGCGATTGGAACTAGAACCAGGAACCGACGAGGTTGTAGGAAGGTTGGACGGAGTAGCAGCAGTCCCAGGAACAGCCCTGCTTACTTCCCAGCCAGCAGCTGTAATATTTTTGAGAGTTAAAAGGGAAAATAAATTCCGCTCCCCAGTGGAACATATACGCCTAATGGGCTAGCCAAAGTGGACCCTTAGGCTAGCTATGTCGAATTTTTCTGAGCGCTTCGAGTGGTCGCTAGTATCATGATTCCATCTAGTGCGAATTTGTAAATCACTTGGAATCTTAACAACGACCCACTCGCTCTCAAAACCGCGCAATTTATTAGGAAGGTCCGAAAAAATTTTATTAGGAAACCCGTCGACCCTTAACCTCTAAAGAGAGAACATTATCAGTCCTTTTAGCCCACTGACTCTAAAAAAGGGGCTTAAAAGGGGGATCGTTGGGACAATATCTAAATTACGGCATACTATTGAAAATGCTACTAGTTGAGCCCATGCATAAGGATGAAGTTGACATGGAACAATATCCTTATACCTAAGGAACGCTAGACCAAACTTTGGTAACGGAAAACGAAAACCGAAGTCTAAAGATGCTTTATGTACAGCTATGCTGCTTCTAACCAGGTCGGGTGTAACTTCCCCCTCGACTGGAAGTCTATAACGATAACCAGAAGGAAGGGGAAAATGAGTATTGAAATTCTCTAAGTCTGCATTCGTTAGTGTGCATTCGACACCACCCCTTCTCAGTGTTTTACCAAGGTGTTGCGAAGACATGATTGGTCAAGGATAGGATGTGAGGCGACAGACTTGAGGAATAGCGAAAGACCTATGGGTGAGAGACTCTGGAAACAAGAGACGAGAGACCTTAATCCCTATGCGGAAGACTAGATAACAGCGAGTAACAGCGAGAGACTAAAAGCAAGTGCGAGAGATGTTAAATTATGGTGAAAGGTGAACACTTACTGCGATACTGTAAGTGAGAGACTTCTGTGATTATACGATAAACTCTTTTGGCAAGAGAGCTGAAAATATGAGCGACAGATTGCTGCTCAGAGGTTTTCGTATACTCTTTCGTCAAACCCCAGCCATTTATATAGCCGCGACAGGGAATGCCAAACGCCGCGCCTGACCACGTCTCCCGCAGAGTAGAGCTTTTTCACTTACAAAAAAATCAGAGAAAACCACAAAAATTAAGAAAAGTCTATTTATGCTGGGCTAAGGCCCAAAACTCATATTTATACTCTCTTGACTAAAAAGATCCAGTAAGAGAGTGGGGAGCAATTGATATGGCAAAGCTCATTCACAATGGGCCTAAGCCCAAGACATCAAGGGTCTACCACGTGGCATCAACGAGAAGGTCCCTTTTGCCTGCGACAGGACATCTGTCGCAGGCGACAGACCCATGTGGTCTATCGTCCAATGCTCGTCGTGTAGACACGTGGCATGGATATGTCTCCCCGCTTGGCGACAGACGCCTCCCATTACAAGGTGTCGCATTATCCTATAAGTCTCTAGCCGACGACAGCACTACGCTTGGAATTGATGGAATTTGTGTTATATTTGGAAACAAACTCCTACCAAAAGGACGTAATCACCCCTAGGTAATTACCCTAGAATATTCACCTATGAATAGGCTTCAGGTACAATCTATTCTCTAATTTTTGACTACTGGCTTTTACGTTTCTCAATACTGAAGAACCTTTTGCTGACTTAAGCATCGGAGTGCCTACGCAAGGAACCACCCCCTGTGTTCCTCGACTTTTCTTATCTTAAAAGAA
The DNA here is from genome assembly GCA_031772115.1 of Heritiera littoralis. Taxonomy (NCBI): domain Eukaryota; kingdom Viridiplantae; phylum Streptophyta; class Magnoliopsida; order Malvales; family Malvaceae; genus Heritiera; species Heritiera littoralis. The sequence continues at coordinate 3,291,319 of JAPDPK010000009.1, read as the reverse complement.
GCTTCCTGGAAACACATGTAGAAAGAAGACAACATCGACGTCAGCAAGTATTTATTGTTGTTTTGTGCAACAACAATTTCAATTTAGATTCAAATAAAAATTCATATATTTTATTAGAGTTTTTAACCATCTCTTTGTATCTTAAAAACTGAAGAACCTTTTGCTGACTTAAGCATCGGAGTGCCTACGCAGGGAACCACCCCCTGTGTTCTTCTGACTTTTCTTATCTTAAAAGAAGCTTTCTGGAAACACGTATAGAAAGAAGATAACATCGATGTCAGCAAGCATTTATTGTTGTTTTGTGCAACAACAATTTCAATTTAGATTCAAATAAAAATTCATATATTTTATTAGAGTTTTTAACCATCTGTTTGTATCTTAAAAACTTATTTGCCAAATTATGCTTACACCAAAAAAAATATATCTTATAACTTTTGACGTTTCGTCATTATATTAAAAATTTACCATTCTTAACATTCGCCTTCCTCACTGTCTTTTTATTTTCAAAACCTTTCTCTCATTTTTTTTATAAATTTTCAAGAGTTGGGCTTTTTTCTTCATATTACAAGTTAATAAAATAGATTTTTTTGTCAAACAATAATAATTTCAAAACTTATTTATCAATATATGGTTTAAACATACTTTTCAAATTATTGTAATTTTTACCATATCAGCTTTCCTTAATTATGAATTAAATAAAAAGGATATTATTGTATTTCTTCTCCTTCGTCCTCTTTTCAGAATTTTTTTTAATTTCCTACTAACCATCGAGTCAAAAAAAATCAAAAAGAAAGGGAAAGATGAGATCAGGAGAAAATAAAGCGGTAGCTTTGATTCCCTCTTATCTTTAAAGCACAATTATTGATACTTTTCTATTGCCATTTGCGACAACCTTGAAAAGAAGGCAGTGTTAATTTACTCTTCTATTCTGTCCTCATATTCCACACACTAGTGACTAGTCAACTAAATCGCCCGCACTTGTACGAGCTTACGGTTGAAAGTTCAAAAACATCGAAAAAGTGAAACCAGTTTCTTATACACTCATAATTTGAAAGTATCATCATCATCCAGTAAAATTGGAAGCCCAGAGTCAGTTGAGTTGCTCATTTGGCCATCGCGTGACAAGTCACCATAACCAGGAACTGCACAACAAAGTGCCTGGAGACCAAACAAAGCCGGTGGTGTAGCCCATTTGAGTCCTGCCTTGTCACTGAGAAACCTGAATAATTCCTTGTGAGAAATTGTTTTGCTCCAAAATGTTGGACAAGAATGCACCACTTTGAAGTTGTTGCATGGTCTTAACTCAACCTCCATCCCATTGCTGCTCATAATTTCTTCATCCAAAGCAGCATCAGCGCACGCTTGTAATTCGAAAGCATGCTCAAGTCTCTTTAACACAGCAGACATCGTAGGCCGTTTATGTTTGTCATCGTTCAGGCACTTGTAAGCAAAACTCACACACGCTTTCAAGCACCCTGGAGCAATCTCACCTTTTAGATTGGGATCCATAATCTGTTTAAGCTTTCTAGCTTTAATGCACTGTCGAAGCCATTCTGCCAGGCTTTGCTGCTCGTTATCTGGCTTCAATTCCATTGCTGGTCTAGCACACAACATCTCAAGTAAAACTACCCCAAAGCTATACACATCGGATTTCACTGATAGGTGGTTAGTCTGAAAATATTCAGGATCCAAATATCCATACGTACCCTTAACACCAGTTGTGACATGGCTGCGTGACAAGCTTGTTGGGCCTAATCTGGATAGACCAAAATCAGAAACTTTGGCAACCCAGTTCTCGTCTAAGAGAATGTTGCTTGGCTTGATATCCCTATGGATGATCTTGGGGTTTAAGGCATGAAGGTATTTAAGCCCACGGGCGACACCAATGCAGATTTCAAGCCTTTGTTTCCATGATAACGGAGGACCCTCGGTGCTGTATAGATGATCCCGGAGGGTTCCCCGGGGCATGTAGTCATAAACAATGATCTTGACCCGGTCTTCATCACAGTAACCTATCAGCGATACAATATGTGGGTGCCGGAGATCGGATAGCATTTTAATCTCTGCCTGAAACTCGTCGGAACCTTGAGTTGATGTCGGTGTCAAGGCCTTTATAGCAACTGGTGTTTCACCGTCAATGCAACCTTTGAAAACTCTACCAAAACCACCATTGCCAATTACAAGAGCTCTGTCAAAGTTGTTGGTGGCATCTCGGAGCTCGTTCAATGTAAAGCGTCTGCAAAGTCCTCTCGGTGCCACTGATTGGTCCTTAGCGTTGCTTTTCCCTCTCCTCAAAAGACAGAAAACAGTGAGACCAAATAGCAAGATTACACTGAAAGCAGCCAGCGTAGCCCCACCAATGATGAATGCCAATTTTCTGTCCTTAGGCTTGTCCGCTCGCGGACTTCGGATTGGTGCAGTCTTGGAGGCGGGATTTGGTCCAGCTAGATTGCGTTGAGAGTCACTGAGTTTAAACACTTCCAAACCATTCAGGATAGGATCAGAGTTTATGGCTCTTAAATTAGTGTTGTTTCCCAAAGATATGAGAAGATCAATCCTACCAAAACTTTCAACATTTGGCATCTTGACAACGTAGTCTCTGTAAACAGCAATTCCCCTGCCCCCGCTCCATGTGACCACATCTGCCTCAATCTCAGTCTTTCCATTTCCAATTCTAACAAGACATTCCCTGCTTGCACGCTTTGTTACATATGGGCGAAGATCACATACGTGAAGTCTTACCAGGTATGTAAACCCTGCATCAACAGTCAAATTCCAGGCGACCCTTTTCTGCTTGTTTGCGGACCGGGCTGTTTGATAGACCTTCGCCGGCGCTACGCAAGCAGCAGTTTCCGAGTATTTGATTCGAATCGATGCATTGACAAGCTGGTCACCTGAGCCTTGAAAATAGGCCTTGTCCTCTAACCATCCCCGATACAAGCCAGAGTCATGTACTGGTGAAATAGTACTCCCACCTATGTTTAACCTCAGAATCATTTCCAGGGCTGTATTGTTTTGAACAGCAAACCGATTTCGCCAGGCAGAGCCATATCTACGTCTGGCTTTTGAGTTCGTGTAATAAAGATTCGTTGGCATAGAGACAATCTCAATCCCATTGATGAAAGCATAAGTACCCAAAGCAGTTGAAGGAGAGAACGTAATATTTAAAACCTGGTGTTCTTCTATGTTTAAACAGAATTCTTTCACCAGAGTTTTCAGTCCAAAAGAATCAGCAGTAAGAGAAGGACTAAAGTGGCTAAGAAGAGTGAATGGCCCGGCAGTGACAGTGAAGAAGGCTGTAGACCTTTGAAATCCTTGGTAAGAACTAGGATTAAAGTATAAGCGCACAAATTTTTGGCCTGGACTAACCGAGAAAGCGTAAGTGAATGGAGACTGAAAAATTCTAGCTGTCAAATATGGAACTGGATCAAGAGAGGAGGGCAACTTAATGGATTTTGAGACTATAGAGGTTTCATTTTGTTGCTCTGAAGCAAGAAATTTTGAGCCAGTGCCAGAATCACCGGTCCATTTATGGCCATCAAGGCCAATTGAGTAATCACGGGAGGAACCGCAATTAAGGAAGATATCTTTGGCATCTGTGAATCTAAGATAATTAATTGAGAAGAAGAAGAAGAAGAAGAAGTGAAGAATCTGGTCCCTGGGTGGAGAATTCATGGAGAATTTGGCCGGGTTTGGATGGCAAGGAATATGAAATTTTTGCTCTATAAATATCAGTTCAGCTGGGGAAGGACACGGTGATAATAGAATTTCAGGACCAAGGGTGGACGCGTAATGCTCTGGTAAGTAAGACTAGACTGAAGTATGGCTGACTGAAAGGGAAAAGGTGGTCAATGATTCAATTGCTGGGAAAATCTCGTGGGTGACCAAAGATTAAAAACCTCAATTAGTTTGTTTTTTATAATCTTTAAAAATTCTTGTATTTAATTTTAAATATTATATTGGTCAACCTGTTATAAATTAATAAATTTTATCTTTAAATTATGTCGCATTGAAAAGAAAGAAATAGAAGAAATAAACGTGCAAAATCAAATTTCAAACTAACCAAGGCGAGTAGTTAAAAAATTTCCACGACACGGCTTGCACGCATGATAGACTGTTAACTTTCTTAAATTAATGGTTGCTGAACCAAAAAAGATTAAGAAATTATACCCCCAATTAGGAATGGTTATTATGGCTTTCGCTTTCATTAAAACGATAATTCAACAACTTCCCAAAAGATCCTTTGCATGGATTGTCTGGAAGTTCCATCAACCATACAAAAATTGTAAACCATTCCCTAAACATTGCCTTAGGTCTTTAAATTAGACATCATAATTGCCAATCCCTTGTATTGTAGAAGAGAATTAAAAAAATGAAATTTCAAAATTCATGCAAGTAATGGTCAGAAAGCAAATTAATCCAATTTCAAATTAAGCAAGCACAAAAAAATTATTGAAAATGTAGCTGATTTTATAGTATCATATGTATTTATATTATAAGTATTTATATTATATCCTGTTATACCGTTCAACTTATATACTCTCAGATTATTATAAATAAATGATTTATCAAAATTTCAAAATATCTTTATGTATACTTCCTCAATCAAACAAAAGAAGTTAGACACAATTGTTGTAATGGTTAAAATTAACAAAAGAAGTTAGACACAATTATTGTAATGGTTAAGATTAACAAAAGAAGTTAAGACATAGTTACCGTAATGGTTAAGATTTAAGAATTATAATTTGCCAATCGATATAACTCTTACTAGAGTCATTGGATCCAGAGATGGTCTAGGCCCAAATAAGGAAAAATCCCTTTGACAAAAGGTTAGCCAATTGGAGAATGCAACGTGGCTGCATCCAGGGGTGCCATGTGGCAACACCGATTCAAGATCAAAGAAGCCACTTTGCAACATTAGGAGTTGCCAATGGCGAGAACTCTCTCACATGGTCTCTCACCAAAGGTGAGAGATTGTGGTGTGGCAAACATATGAGACAAGAAAGTACTCTCTCGCCAAAGGCCTTTCTCACATATGGGGTCTACTCACGCGCTTGGGCCTACTTTTCTTACGATGCTTATAATACGAGTTTAATTGAATGAGAGCCCACATGTCCCATTCAGTTAGACCTAACTTGATGAGCATTAAGATCAAGAAGTTCAAGATAGCACGATATTATTGTGCTGAGATCACCCTTGGGCCAATTGGCATATTTGGATGGACTGGATTGTATCTTGGGTTGGTTGCACACCCTGTGCAAGCACATGCTTATATTTATGCTATATGGGTTAAATTTTGTATGAAACCCCATATCTTTATTGTTAAATTTTTAAGCTTATGTCTACTAGGATTGCATTCCCTAACATTCTATTTGATTTAAAGTTTAATTTGATTTAGAGTTTTATTTTGGAGAAATGAACTAATGATATAAGTTTTAGGGTTTCTTTTATTTAGCTATAATAGGCATGTAACCCTTTAGGAATAATACAACAATATAGATTTCAAATTTTTTAAGAGACTTTTCTCTTTGTTCCTCTTGAGAACTCTTAAACTTGTCAAGGTTTTCTTTTAGCTTTTTTCTACGTTCCATCAATTTATACCTTAGGTTCTTGCTATGTTAAGCAATGAGTCTAAGTACAATGCCATAAGTTTTATGTTTCTACACAACGGGTTTTGGTTTCAATTTTTAATTCTTTGTTTGTTCTTTTTGTTCCTTGTGTTATTTGTTAAATCTCATCTTTTTCAATGAAGTTCATATTATTTGATATCAGAGCTTAGGTTTGATTCTGTGAGTATCGTTTTTGTTGCGTTTTTGTGTTTTTCTTTATCTTCTTGTCTTGTTTGACTTCCTTGTGTTTTTGTGTCTTTATCTTTCTTCATAATTGAGTCTTGTTTTGTGTTTGAATTTGGTGTAATTTCTTGTTCTTGTTTGCTTTCTTGTTAAAAAAAAAATCTTGTTAGTCCCTAAAAAAAAGGTTGAACTATTGATCTTAAATCCTCTTTTAAGCCACCATCTATGTTGTTTGACCAACCCCTTTTGAGTCTTCTTGCCAATCTAGCAAACCCTAAACCTTAGATCCCAACTCTTTTTAAGTTGTACTCATTTTTTCTTTCTAAACCTTAAACCCCAAATCTTTTCAAGTTTTACTCAGTTTTTTTCTAAACCCTAAACCCTAGATCCTAAATATTTTCAAGTTATTCTTTGTTTTCCTCTCTAATATTATTTCCAAAATTCAATCATGTCAGCAAACAAAGATAAATAAGTAGCCAAGAAGGAAAGTTTAAGTATATTGTTCATGTTTAAAGCCATGCTTTCGGAGTTTAAGAGGATGAACATTATGTTTAAAGAGATTAATGTTGCTATAGGTATTTTGTGCCAAGATCTGCAGCATGAGACTCTTAATGCACATGGTAATGTTGCCAATAATAAGTTGGATAGCAACTATGGAGAATAATCTAACGATGATTCTATGCTGCCATTAGAAAATGATGAGGATAGCATGGAAGTACCTATTGATGGAGAGTTACTTGTAGTGTAATGTCCAGAAGTACTAAATTTCCAAAATAACTTTTTCTTTTTGATACCATTTTTCTCATTCAATCATTCATTACCATTTGATTTGTATTCGGTGTCAGTGTAAGTTCATTCTATAACTTTTGTCATAATTTAATCTTTATACCAACTGGTAATTTTGTCCATAAATATGAAACAGGAAATCCACATGTAACTATAATATAAAAATTTATAATATTATTTATATAAGTTTAATTTAAATACATCCCACTAATTTATAAATATTCTTTAACTTTATACTACAATATTTACATCCCATCTATAAATATATCTACTGTGCATGCACTTGTATGAATATAAAAATAACATTTTACATATACCTGGTTACTCGACACTTTAAACTTTTAATGATCTTCTTTAATTAACTTGAATATAGTGGTCACCACGTACATTGATAAACTATCTATGATGGTGAGTAAGGGGGTGAGCTTTGGAAAAAGCCCAATAAGAAACATATATAAAAGTGCGTACTATACTATATATAGATAAATAAAAATAAAATAAACTTATTTTATTAGTTATGAAAAATGTATTAAATGTAAACATTAAAATGCATAGAATTATTTAATTCCTAGTGGTATACTAAGGGACATTTTAGGAAGAATACTATAGTTAAACTTTTAATGATATTCTTCAATTAACCTGAATACAGTGGTTGCCACGTACATTGATAAACTACCTATAATGGTGAGTAAGTGGGTGAGTTTTGAGGAAAGCCCAGTAAGAAACATATATAAAAATGCTTACTATGCTATTATATGCAAATAAATAAAAATAAAATAAACTTATTTTATTAGTTATTAAAAATTATTAAATGTAAATATTAAAATGCATAAAATCATTTAATTCCTAGTGGTACACTAAAGGACATTTTAGGAAGGATACCATAATCGGCTAGGTAACCAGATAGAGTATGAGAGATATTTTGAAGTACCTTTCGTGTTCTAATCTCTAGTTCTAACTATAGGGGGTAAGCCGTTGACAATGAAATAGATAAACGGTATAAAACACTAATATTTTCATGAAATTTCTAATCGATAAAAGTATATAAAACAATTTATTTAAAACGATTCCATAAAGCAATTTTAGTATGAAATTTCAGTAAACAGTACCATAACACTTTTAAATCATGATGCAAAGTAATATTTTTCGTATTATCATCTAGTACAGTAAAGCAATTCATTTAAAAATCCTCATTATCAATCATTCAATTCTTTCTTGGGAATTAGTCAAATTGGTATTCAATTAAATCACAATCAATTTAGTAGAGACAGTTAGCATCTAATAGAATCATGCACGAACTCTATCCCATAAGGGACGCTGTATAGGAAGGCCAGGAAATCCCTAGGCTAATCCTACGAAACTATAACGAATGGCCATCGTCGATCTGTCGCAGTTCACACTGGTCAGGTGCTCACTGCGGGAACCCTTGGACTTGACCATAGTCTCACAGTCATAACATATACATGTACCTGTATGCAAGATCACTAAGAAGCAACCGTCTCAAAAATCATTTTCATATATCATATAATTTAATAGTAGAAATCATTTTAAATAGCAATTATCTTCAGTCAATCGATAATCATAAAAAAGAATAATTATTTTATTTGGTAGTAATAAAATTCATTAAATACTTAATGAAAACTGTAAATATCTAAATAGCACATTTGCACATAAATACTAAATCATTCATGTAAGATAATGAAATATATTTTATGCAATTTAAACCATATTTAAACTTGTATGGATTTAAAATAAATTTCTATTTTCTTGTTTAAAAACACTGGGTGAGACACCGTTGAGATTGATTTCCGAAATTTCTCTTATGCAAGCATAACATTTCCTATGCATCTCTCATACATATTCCTTACCTTAATTGCCACACAGTGTGATGACGTTAATAACATAGCTTAAACCTCTTTAATCACCCAAACTCAGTGCTGCAAACAATATTGAATTACAGTTAAAATTTAATTCTTCAATTATAAAGAATGTTCTAGTCTTTGAAATCTTTCTCTTCACCCCATCTCACTATATGAGAAGCATTATTCTTTGTAAGAATTTCTGACCTATCAATGCCTTTCTGCTCATAACCGAAAATATTGGATTTCCATTAATACACTGTCAATTTTATATGTAACCTAATGTAATTCCCTATTCAGAGGTGTAAGGTCTATTTTCTAATTCATTCTATATTATGTTTAACAATTTTCCATAGTTCAGCCCAATTTTATCCATTTGGCAAGATGGTTTCCTTATCTTTGCATGTTAAAAATTACATTACTAATTATAGGGATATCCAAAAATTATGAATCCAAAACCATATAAATCCTAATTTAATTTCCTATTCAAAATGGTAACTTTCACAATTTTATTATTTCTGAGTCATTTTTAATAATTCTTCAAATTTACTTTATTTTCAGGCACATTTTGGTAGATCCATCTACTGACCTTTATGCACAAACTAGTTCATATCTCAGTGCAGGGTTATCCAAATTGTGCAAATCCAAAACCATATTATTTCAAACTCATTTACCTTTCTAGAAATGTATGGTTTGCATGCAAATTCATTTTGGTCTATGTTTTACAATTTTTCAAAGTCATCCGTTTGAATCACGTTTTTTAGGCAGAGTGCCATGCATTCATTTGCACATAACTTAAGCTACTGGATTCCAAATGAGGTGATTCCAAAACTGACTTTCTCCTAACTTATCAAGCTATCTACCATAAGTTTTACAGAATTTATCTCATTAGAAAACCCCCAAACTAAACATTTAAACATGAAGCTTGGAGCAGGATAGTTTCTACAAGATGGCAATCTCAGTACACACACACACTTTACACCTGTTTTCTTGAACTTTTACAACACTTCGAGCATGAGAACAACATTTTCTTTTTGGGAAACCCTCATGGCTAAGACCCATATCCATTCATACACCTAAATTTAGTTCAATTCAAAGCCATAAATATGCTTCCCACATCTAAAGCAACCTTAAGTTCTAAGTGAAATTAAAGAAAACATCACTTATTAATGGCCTTACCTTATAACCAAATCTGCCAGCAACAAAACAACCATCAATTGCTGGATTTTGATTTAGCAAATTAGATGTTTAGGTAGCTCTAGTAATAGGAAACAACTTTTGTGAAGGAAGATTGGTGAGTTGGTGGCTTGGAGTGGTGGTTTTTCAAGGTGAAAGTGGAGGAGACTTAGAGAAAAATGAGGAAGAAGAAGGCTATTGAGGGGTGATTGGCCAATGCTTGAAAAAGACCAGAATTTTCTGGTTTTGCTGATATTGTTAAAGATATTTCCAGCCCACAAGCGAAATGACAACATTGCCCTTTAAAAATTTCAATATTTTCAACTATGCCAGTAATATTATTTTATTAATTTCTATTTCAGATTTTTCATTTTATTTTTATTATATTTTATTTATTTTAGTCAATTCTAGTCAAACATTGACCAGTTGACCAGCCTCTTGCGAAAAGACCATAATACCGTTGTACAATCTCATTATTTCCATTTATGTCCTAATATTATTTTAATATTTTTAAATTCAAAATTTATATTTTATTTTTATTATTTCACATGTATTCAGGTCAAACATGGTCAATTATTGACTCTTAAGGTGGTTTGACCAATCATGGGTAGTGAAATTACTAAACTACCCCTGAATGAATTCATTTGCATTGTTTTTAGCATTTTCACGTAGTTCAGTTCATGGTCGGATCCACATGAAACTTTTTTATGTGAGGACTTTCCTATGATAGTTTGTAGGTCCAAAGTCAATCTAGTTTGACCGTTATTCAAGAAAATTCTTTCGAGCTATGGACTAAATCGTCATTTTTGAATTTATTGCACGTAAACCTAGGCATCCTCATCTTAAAAAATTTCAAAAAGTAGTCTTCTTGGCCTTTAGGTATTTCGGGCCCAAATTTCACATCTTGTGGGCCCACTTGACAATCTTTCCAGATAACTTCTAAATATATGAGAGGTAGTTATTGTAATTTGGCTTGATATTCTACCTCATCATATTCAATAAGTATATGAGAAATAGAGAATTTTGGGATCTCACATGAAGCTCGCCAAGCTTTAAGTGTGCAAGTGAAAGATTAGGACGAAGTACAACAAGAGAACATCTTTCATACGAAGTGCCAAATCCAAGAAAAGTCTCTTTTATAAGAATTTGATGATACGTTTCAAGGACATTCTTAATGGTTTACCACCTTTGAAGGGAATTAAGCATCTTGATTTTATCTGTAAAGCAAGCATTCCTAATCGACCTACTTATACAAGCAACCTTAAGGAGACTAAAGAGATTTAAAGGCATGTTGAAGAGCTTATGAGTAAGGGATATGTGAGAGTGAGCATAAGTCTATATACAGTTCCTATGTTACTTCTGCTTGGGAAGGATGGGACTTGGCAGATATACATTGATTGTTGAGCAATCACATCACTCTAAACAAGAGCTTAGATGATCGTATTGAGCATTTGAGAAGTGTGAAAGTTGTTTTTGACCATGGTGATTGGGTTTGGATTCATATATGCAAGGATAGAATCCTTGTATAAAGGCATTCTAAGTTGCATCTACAATGAGATGGACCATTACAAGTGACTGCAAGTATCAATTATAATGCATACAAGTTGGATCTTTCTCCTTTTGATGTTGGTTCTAATTTAAGGACAAATCTTTTTTAAGCGAGGGAGAATTATGAGCGTCAAGATTAAAAAGTTCAAGATAGCACGATATTATTGTGTTGAGATCACCTTAAGGCCAATTGACATACTTGGAGTGGGTTGGATTGTATCTTGGGTTGCTTGCACACCCTGTGCAAGTGCATGCTTATATTTATACTACATGAGTCAAACTTTGTATTAAACCTCATATCTTTATTGTTAGAATTTCAGGCTTATTATTTTATTAGGCTTATGTCTACTTGTCATGACCCAAAACCCATGACATATACTTAACACTTACACTTATTACGCTTAGCCAATTTATGAGCTAAATTTTTCTTTTCACTTTAAGGTTTGTATTCAGTGTCAGTGTAGTCACTAAATGATTTTTACGTATCCTTTTTATTTCGATTCAACTTCACTAACTTTTCTTTGATCCAAATATGAGTTAAAATAATTTTCTAGGCATGTAATTATTGTTTTTGATCGATAAGATATACATATCCAAAAAAAAATTGATTGAAAATATCCCCCCTTATATTTTAAGATTTTCCCTAGATAAATTACCTACAAATCATTTTCATTTATCTTAGCTCAACCCCATCCAACAATCCAAATATCCACAACCAAATCATTAATTGCACATCATATCTAATAACATCCATTCACATCACAATACAGATTATGTTCCAAGATCACACTCAATCATCATATAACTCACAAAATAATCTAAAACGATCTTAAGTTACATCTCATGACACATCCATAATTTGCACTGTGTAATCTTTATAGAGTGCACATATAAACAAAATGATATTGCTTTGCATACCTCGAAAATAGCAAAAGCAAGGCTCGAAGGACACTGGCATATACCAAACTAGGTATGGTCCTCGATTGCCACACAAGAGCTCTATGCTGATGCCTAACTCAGATAGTCTGCAGGTGGTGAAAAAAGGGGTGAACAATTTATAGCTCAGTAAGTAGTTTAAGTAAATGCACGCTAGGCTCATGTCGATTTACATGCACGTCTATGCATGAACAGAAAAATAAAGTGATATGTAACATGATACTATGTCTTGATGTTAGATCTGTCTATTTGGACTTAGAATTCAAGATTGAGATTGTACGGGATATTAGTCAAAAAGATACCTTAGGTACCCCATTTCCCCGTGCCTCAACACGATACTAAAAAGACATGATCACTCGTCACAATACTATAATGTCGACAGAATGCACAGTACTACAATGAGCAACATGCATAGTTCAAAACCAATTCCTTAGGCACATAGTTCAAAACAGATTCACAATGTATTTAGTTCAAATCAAAATCACTATGCATTTGTACAAAACAGATTTTTAAGCACTTTAGGCATGAACCTTGAAATACTAAAACAAAACTGATAGCAAAACAAATTTCTTAAACACATGGGTATTGGATTGATAACTGATAAAGTTAGGCCTAAAGCCTCTGAATACTAAAACCAAATAATGATAACAAAACAGATTTTTTGATGCATTTAGTTCAAAATTGATAATCGTACTAAAACTGAAAAATCAATAAGTTTAGGAATAAAATCACAAAACGTTGAAAACTATTACAAATAACAAAACAAGTTTCTAATACATTTAGTTTAAAACATAACCATTGTGCATCGAGTTCAAAACACATTAACTATGCACGTGAGTTCAAAACACAGTGACTATACATGAATTCAAAGCACGGTGATTATGCACATGAGTTTAAATCATGATGACTATGCACTGAGTTCAAAACAAGTAATCTTATGAAAATAGATACTTGATGGAGTTAGGCAAAATGCCTCGAATTACTGCAAAATTGATGCTAAAATAAAAACTGATGTTGATAAAGTTAGGCATGAAACCTCAAATCACTAAACTGAAATTGTAATCAAAATATATACTGATCAAGTTTAGCATAAAGCTTCAAATACTGAATTGAAATTGAAATCAATACATATATTGATAAAGTTTGGCATAAAGCCTCAAATTTTGAATTGAAATTGAAATCAATACATATACTAATAAAGTTCGACATAAAGCCTCAAATTCTAAACTAAAACTGAAATCAAAACAGATACTGAAAAACTTAGGCATAAAGCCTCAAATCATTGAAAATTGATACTGATAAAGTGTAGGCAATGGTCTCTGATAAATGATATTGATACTGATGTCCATCCTAGTTAGTGATGGAGGAGTGTTGCAAGCAACACAATACCTATGGCCATAGATTTGCTTAAGTCCCGCTGCGTAGTTGGGAATTAGAACTTGTATGCTGGTTTTCAAGACAAGCCTGATAATGCCTAGATCACGAGACTCATAAGGCGTAGATACTAATATTGAAGGTCTAGAGCAGAAAGCTCGATAGACGGGTAAACGAACCTAGAGCAAAGCTCGATAGGCTTTAAGTGAGCAGAAGGTCAATGGATCTGCCCAAAATCAAATATAGAACAGAAAACTGAGTACTGATGAAAATCATTTAAAATAAAATCCTTTAGTTCAGAAAATGGATTACTAAATACTGATCGAAATCGTTAAGTTTAAAAAACGAATTATTGAATATTGATCGAAATTCTTTTAGTTCAAAAAACGGAGTACTGATCAAAATTTAACTTAGCAAGACAGAATGTATTGTCAAAATTCAAAGGTACACCATTATGCCTACTAAGCTCACGGTTTTTAAAACACAAATCAAAACAGCTTTAAGGTTTCCAAAAATGCATAAAAGCTCTTTGTTACAGATTGGTCTAAAACTATACTTTTCAAACCAAAGCGTAGTGCCAAGTATTACAAAGCTTATGCATACAACAGTTCGAGTCAAAACATGCAATGCATGAATTCACATATGTATCAATGAGTACCTTTACATACTTTCCATGGTTACCTAGTGAGATTTTAAATGTGAATCATGCACATGTACTCTTAGTCTAAACAAACTAAACAGACAAGATTTATATAGTAACTTAACACTTGATATTTATTTCACACGACAGGCAAGCTTGGCCGGCCACAACACACAATTCATAAAACACAATTTTCAAACCTGGCCCAAGCATCATCCAGAGTTCATAGTTCGATCATACGTTATATCTCACCTTAATAACCCCAGCAATAGCATTGTGGTACTCAAATTCAAAAACTAGGTAAGTTATTTATAAAAATTAAACATCTGTTACAAGATGATAGTAGTGAAACTTTACTCAATCCACTTACCTCGATCTTAGTAGTTTCTTCCTCGAGTTTCCAAATCAAACTCAAGCTTCTTTGCCACTCCAATTCACTATAGTATCGAGACTTGGTACTTAACCAATCACACACGAAGCCAAAAAGGTATGTCCACTTCCTTGTCAATGTTTCCTTAAGATTAACACATCTAACAATTAATATATCATTCACATTTTTTTATCGAATCAAAACTATTCAATATCGAATTTACTTACCCTTTTGAAACCATTATTTTCCTTGCTTTAGCCGAACATGTACTTCAAACCTGTGTTGTCTCATTCTCCAACAAGACCCTCATTGGTTCAACCCTTAAGCAACCTTGAAACACCCTTGTCATTTAGCCTTCATGATTGAACCTTCACTAGGTTTCCTCCTTGATTTTTCCAACCAAGTTCTTAATATCCATACTAACCAAACTTTGTTGCCTTTCAGTTCACTTCTCCTTAAACACCGTTAAATTCTAGGCCTCATGCAAGGTTCTTGTGTCAACTATAATTCCAGCCGAATGACACTTAAACCGCAGCCCAAAAATGAAGAAAGAGCAGTGGTACAAACCTGATCAGCCTTTCTTTTCCTTCTTCGTCCTTGCTCAATTCCTTGCTGTCTCAGGCTTCACCTTCACTACTGCTAAGTAAATGCCGAAACCACTACCCCTATTTCTAGTTTCTCGATTGGCAGCTGCTTCAGCCTTAACAACAATCGTAACTCAGTCTTTTTTCTAGCCTTGAACACCTTCCAAACACAGTTCTAAACTACCTTTAAACCCCTATTTTCAACTACTAGAACCGATCCTATTCAGACCTGAACATCGTATTGGATAGCTTGTAATAAATACAAGGGAACAAGTTCCCACATTGCTTGTAAAAGTGTAAAGTGATATATTTATAAAGGGAAATCAACTCTTTAGAGTAATTTGGAGCCAAAGAGGGAATGGGCTTTGACCATTTGGTTTGGGCTTGAGCTTGCTTGGCTTGGGCTTGGACTTCATTTGTGAAATCCCCAATTTCATGTAATTCCTCCATAATTGTAAAGTATTACAGTCTGAAATGATTAAGTAAATATAAAGTTTTGATGTATAAATGATGTACGAGACATATGAATGAATAAGGGAAGTGATAGTTAATTAGTCAAGAAATTAATGTTGATATCAGGAAAATAATTAGAGTATGATGAGAAACTAATATCAGATTTTGTAAGTAAAGTACAAGTGGCATATGCATGGAAGAAGAGGAATTAAATCGGTCAAAAAGGGTCAAAGTCTTAATGGCTGAGAGGATTATGGGATTAACGTGCATTTAATGCAAAATTCATGAGTCATCATCTTCATCTCCCATCACCCATACGACAGCAACATTCCAGCCCTCACTCTCGTTCACTCCATTTCTCCTAAGTTCCTTCCACAACTACCTTGACAAGCTACCTCAATTCTTCATTGAATCAATGAGCCCCTTAAACAAAAATTGATCCTTGTCGCTAGCCTAAGCTACCTCCGAAGTTTGGTAGATTGAGTCCAAGTAATGGAGGAGATCTCAAATTCTGAAAAAATGATCACTAGCAAAGGTAAGTGAAGAAATGGATTTAGTCAATTTCATTCATGGTTTGAAGTTGTACTAAGTTGGTATAGCATGTGTATGGTGAGTGCTTAAAGGTTTGAATTGTGGTGATGTTTACAGATTTGAAGAAGTGAAAGAAAGGAATTGGTGCCACCAAGTGATTTCGTGTTCTCGAAGTAATCGAGGTAAGGAATTTATGTAACGGACGTAGGGTGGCTATGTCTACATGTTTTAATGTGTTTTTAAGTGTTTTGGAGAGAAGTACAAGTTGGATTTGAAGTGCAGGAAATGTGATTTTAGGGTTTACTCCTAGTTACCAAAATGCTAGGAGCAGTCGACTGCTTTAAGTAGCAGCCGACTGCCTAGAGACAACCAAAGCATAGTTTTTCGAAAACCGAGACAAACCAGTCAACTGCTATGTAAGCCAGTTAACTGCTATTTTCCCAATAGGCATTCTGTTTCAAACCAGTCGACTGCTATATGGGACAGTCGATTGCTTTTGCTTAAAAAGCTTTCTGTTTCAAACACAGCTGACTGCCTATAAGACCAGTCAACTATTATGTTTTAAGATTACTTTTGCCATTTCTCGACAAGCATTCTGTTTGAAAACCAGCCGACTGTTATATGGATCAGTCGACTGCTCCAAGTGTTTTCAGAAAATAAAAATATCGAAATTTTAAAAGAAAATAATTTCGATAAATGAAAATATGAGGCAGCAGCCGACTGCCTTACGAGGCCAATCGACTGCCCTATATCAAAAGAGATTTCAAAGTCTATTTCAAGAAAGTATAAATGTCATAGAAAATAGATATATGACAAATGTTTTGAGACTATGAAGTACTTAATGATTATGCACTTCCGTATATGTTCATGGCTGAGGAGCCCTAGTCCAGCCCTCAGTGCTACAGATGTCACCTGACTAGTGTTCACTGTAGCCACCGACGTTTGGCCAAATTGTCTCTGTTATATATATTAGCTAGGCGAGAATTCCTGGCTCCTACGGGAGTACGCCTCATGATTCAGTGCATAATTTTGTTAATATGCAAATAGTCTTTCTGTTATTTACAAGCTATATGATGTATGTTTTAAAGAAAGAATATGATGCATGTTTTGATGCAAGTATATAAAGTATGTTTTGAAGAAAGCATGTGAAGTATGTTTTAATGAAAGTACGTGAAATATAATTTCATATGATGATTTGAAAGAAGTCTATGCTATACGCTTTATAATGATTTACGTGACATTATAGAGCCAAGTAGGAAAACTGCATATAGAGGCATAGTACGCTCCTTTATATATTTTTCTTTCTGAGCGTAAACTCACCCTTTTACGAATATTTTTCCTACAAATTATCTGAAGTGAACCCCGCTCCGAATAGAGGAGTTTGCTTTTTAGATATCAAAGTGTACCTTCGTAGTACGCTTCCCAGTTAGTATTAAAGATATACTTATGTACTTACGTAAAGTAAATTGTAATTCAGCTATGGTACAGTACAAGTTAACATTATGTACATAAGATGTCGGGGATTTAAGTTAAGAATGATGTGTAAGATCCTGTAGTATGGAATGATATATATACATATCATTATTCTATTTATTAAAAGTAAATTAATCATATTGAGCTATTAGATATTAAGCTTGAGAAGAAGAAGGAATGACATTGATGAACGAGTCAAATCAAGTTGTATAAGATAATAAGGAAAAAGTTAGATGGTAAGATGTAGTGACGGGGACGTCACAGATTGGTATCAGAGTTGATTTGACGAAAGTTTGTCGATGTCAATAAGCTAGAATTAGTGTATAGCCCCAATGTACTGTACTTGTCTGAATACATATGCATAGTATAACTGTTTATAGTTATAGTAAAGAGCTCAAATTGTGATTATATTGACAGCATGAGCTCACGTAGAAGAGGTACTAGTAAAGGAAGAGGACGGGGTCGTGAAGAATAGCCCCCAGTATAGTCTCCTCCTCCATCTCCACCGTATAGTCCGAATACTAGGCTAGCGAAAATGAAGAAGTATATGGAGAATATGGCCACCATGTTCATACAGTTTATGTCGAACTTTTTTAATGTGGCCACAAGTACCCTAGCAGCTACACCTATTGTTCCTCTTACAGAGTTACCCCCACCAGTCCCAGCTACTGAAAGGCAGGATCGCAAGGCATATTGTAGTGTGACCTTGATCAAAGAATTCAAGAAGTTAGATTCGCATAAGTTTAAGGGAGAAAGAGATTTGTTGGCCGCAGAAAACTGGATGAAGGCGGTCATGAAATCTTTTGAGTATATGACCTGCTTCGAAAGGGAGAAGGTGGGCTTGGTTGCTTATCTATTGATAGATGATGCCGAGTATTGGTGGTAGGCCACTAGAATCGTATTCGAGGCCCGATATATGGAGATTACGTGGGATAGATTTGTAGAAGCCTTTAATGAGCAATATATCCCACGCACTGATCATAATAGGTTGAAGATAGAGTTTTTGAGTTTGACTCAAAGGACGATGACAGTAAATCAGTATGAATCGAAGTTCATTACCTTGAGTAGATTCGATCCAGAGGTCCTAAGAAATGAAGGACATAAGATCTATCGGTTTATAAAGGGATTGAAGTCCCCCATCCGATCTAAGCTATATCCTATGGATATCACCACTTATGGAGAGGCGGTCCATAAGGCTCAGTTGTGTGAGCAGGACTATGAGCTTCATCATGCCGAGTTTCGAGTTAAGGGTAAGGGCAAAGAACCGATGAAGTGGAAGTCAAATGAGAAAGCTCCGAGTGATAGGTATCCATATAGGAGAAGTAGAAGATCTGAAGGAGTCTTTATAGGTAAGTAAACAAATTAAAAGAAACTGATCTTTGTTTTAATTTAACGGTTATATGACAATATGTTGAATTTGGAGTTATAATGATAATGATACAGGAACTCCTAGACCTACCGGGATCAAGATAAGTGATGAAAGATCCTGATACCTAGCTGGAAGTACCATGTCACGACCCGAGGGCCAAAGACGTCTACTTAACACTTACTTTATCCCTTACGAAAATTTACGAACCAAATTTTTCTTTCTCTATTTACGGTTTGTATTCGATGTTAGTGAAGTATCTAAATCAAATCTTATCCTAATAATATTATTTCTCGAGCTATGTCATTCTTCTCATGGTGATTTTTATGAATTTAGCCTTATTTTACTATTTCAAAAGAAACAGGTCGAAAACCTCCCCTTTGTATTTTATCAATTTCCCCAGTAAAATCACCTGCAATAAAACACGTTTTAAACTACACAATACAGCCAGCTGTTGTTTCCCACAATTCACACAATCATGCATCTCAAAAATCAATCATTAATAAGCCCACGTCTAACAGTTTATACATAATTCAAAATGTACATTTGAACTCGGATCGGACTCGATAATCACCTAGACTCTCATAATAATCTAGTGCGATCCAAAGTTACATCCCATATTTCTTCCTAGTACTGTGAAATTAAAATTCGTATAATTATCAAAATGATATAGAAGTAGTATGCCTCAAATACACAAAAGCTAGGCCCAGAGAACGTAGACGAGTACCACTACTAGGTACAGTTCCCGGGAGAGTCTATATAATGCCTAAGCTGGATATCCACCTGTATGATCTGTAGATGTTAAATTTAAGGGGTGAGCAAATCCACGGCTCAGTAAGTTTAACTCAATGACCTTTCAAGAAATATAATGCTTGCAACCTAATTCATTGTAGGCTATTTTCTACAATTTTTCAAAAATTAGAACCATGATTCACGTTTCTGGACAGAGTATCCTACACTCATTTGTACATATCTCAAGTTATAGAAATCCAAATCAAGAAATTCCAAAACCGACATTCTTGTAACTTAAAGGGCTATTGATCATAATTTTTCAAGAATTTTTCTTCATGTAGAAGAATTAAACTGGTCGTTTTAATTACAACCTAAAATAGGACATCAATTCCTGATTTGAACATCAAGTCAGAATTCACTTAATTCTTCATCATACAACAACCATTTGATTCAATTTATCATAATTTCATTTTCATACTTAATAAATAAACATTGTAAGGTTATAAGAATATCTCATTTACCCAAATCCAACAGCTCTTCCTTCCTTTCCGATGGCTGTTCACGATGGAGGCAGCAGCTGTACACTTCCTCCTCTTCTTTCTCTTCTCTTCTTTCCTTTCTTCTCTTTCCTTTTTCCTTCGGCAGCTCTTTCTTTTCTTTCTTTCCCTTCCTCTTGGCTACAGCTTCCTTTCTTCCTTTCTCGGTTCCACCCAAGCCCTTTCTTTCCTTCACTTACTCTTTCCCTTCATTTGTTTCCCAAGCTTCCTCAAGAAGCTTGTTTCTTATTGTTACTCGAGGAGGGTTAGTGGGGTTTGATGGGAGAAAGTCCCATCAAACTCCATTAACTCTTATTTAATTCATTTAAATTTTGTTTTTATATTTTCTATTCTTGCATTTTTAATTGTTTATAATATATGTATTTTATAATCATAATTACATAGTTAATATTCATCTATGTAACTAATATATTTATATATATGTTTGTTTTATTGATTACATAAATTATGCATTTATTTATTTTATATTCTTTACATAAACTAAGTGGAGGTATTTATATTTAAAAATCTTAATTATAATTGATGTATATATATATGTACACATATCCACATATATATATGATTTCATGTCTAATATATTCTTAGCGTAAGTATGTGTATATATATATATATATATATACTTATGTATATCCCTCCTTTGTTAAAACTTACATATATCTATATGTGTATATATATATATATAAATATATATGTGCATATTTAACCCTCAACATGTATACATATATATAAATATATATATGTATTCCTTGTTTATTTTATTTTAACCCTTTTTAATATTCAAGTATACTACATTTCCTTTAGTATACTTATGTCCTTGTTTTATTAAAACAAATATACTTATATGTTGTGGAATACTTGTATCTCTTTGCTCTCATACATCTCATGAGCTCATTATTAGATTTTCTAAATTATCTCAAGGTATTAATCATTTATTGCTAAATTTACTAAACTTGTAACTTCATTCCTTATTACTTGAAATAATAAAATTTACAAGGAGCATCATAGTGCTTAACTTATTCTACGTCTCATTTTTATCCACTAACATGGTACAAAGTTGGTAGTTTTTACATACCGCTAGCTCACAGAAGTGTACGATGCAAAGATGTGAGCAATGCAAGAAGTTTCATGGATCACAGCCATGTCGATTGGCAAGTGGCGCATGTTTCAGGTGTGGTGAACAGGGACACATGATTAGAGATTGTCCTAAGAGGAATTTGAGGGCGTCTGAGGAATCAGAGAAGACCCCTTAACCACAGCCAAAGGCCACTACTGTAGAGATGGGAAAGAAAGTTGTGACCCAAGGACGAGTGTTTGCCATCGATGAAGAGTCTGCCAATGCCTTGTCCAAGGTGATTAAAGGTAAGATTTATCTGTTTGATATAAGTGTGAATGCATTATTTGATCCAGGCTCTACGCATTCATTTGTTTCCCCTATGATTGCCATGAAATTACCTGTTGAGCCTGAACCTTTAGGACACTTGTTGCAAATAAGCACACCATTTAAGGAATCCCAAATGACAGATATAGTGTATCGTAATTGTAAGCTACGGGTAGGAGAAATAGAATTAATAGCTGACCTAATCCTACTAAATATGTATGGATTTGATGTTATTTTGGGTATGGATTGGTTAGCTAAGAATCATGTCGTATTAGATTGTCATGCTAAAAGTGTAATGTTCTTTTCACTCGTTAGCTATGTTGTAAAATTTGCAAGTGATTAATGTTAAAGTATGTTTATTACTTGAATTGATTTCAAATGAAAGTAATGAAAAGTATGTATGGTTATGTGAAGGATTTATTGCTTATGTGGAGGACGTAGACAAGAAATGTCTCAGACTTCATGAAATTCCTGTAGTCAAGGATTTTCCTTAAGTGTTTCCGGACGATCTTCTAGGACTTCCTCTGGATAGGGAAGTAGAGTTTACGATTGATTTGGTGCCAAGGACTGAGCCCATTTCGAGATCTCCCTATCGGATGGCATTAGTGGAATTGGAAGAATTGAAGAAGCAACTTCAGGAGTTACTAGATAAGGGATTTATACGACCCAGCGTATCTCCTTGAGGTGCTCCTGTGCTTTTTGTCCAGAAGAAAGATGGTAGTATGAGGTTGTGCATTGACTACAGATAGTTGAATAAGGTGACAATCAAGAACAAGTATTCTCTTCCCAGGATTGATGACCTGTTTGATCAGCTTAAGGGTGAACAAGTCTTTTCCAAGATAGACTTGAGATCAGGATATCATTAATTGAAGATTCGAAGTGAAGATATCCCTAGGATTGCATTTAGGACACGGTATGGCCATTATGAATTTTTGGTGATGCCGTTTGGATTAACTAATGCACTCGCGGCTTTCATTAACTTGATGAATGATGTGTTCAAACAGCACTTAGACCAGTTTGTCATTGTCTCTATTGATGACATATTGGTTTATTCGAGGTCTCGGGAAGAGCATGAGCAGCACTTAAGGACAGTTCTACAAACCCTCAAAGATCGAGGATTGTATGCCAAGCTAAGTAAGTGTGATTTCTGGCTAGATCATATCTCCTTTTTGGGTCATATAATCAGTAAAGATGGAGTCTCGGTCGATCCATCGAAGATTGAAGCGGTGGTTCAATGGGAGAGACCGAAAATGGTGACGGAGATTAGGAGTTTCTTGGGTCTAGCTAGCTACTGTAGAAGATTTGTAGAGGGTTTCTCGAAGTTAGCTGCTCCATTGACGCGCTTGACACGCAAAGAAGTAAAGTATGAATAGAATGATGCTTGTGAGCATAGTTTTCAAGAGTTGAAGCACAGGCTGACATCGACACCTATCCTCACCATTCCTAGTGGTTTTGGAGGATATGCGGTGTATAGTGATGCCTCAGGGAAAGGTTTGGGATGTGTACTAAT
Organism: Heritiera littoralis; assembly: GCA_031772115.1. Taxonomy (NCBI): domain Eukaryota; kingdom Viridiplantae; phylum Streptophyta; class Magnoliopsida; order Malvales; family Malvaceae; genus Heritiera; species Heritiera littoralis. The sequence continues at coordinate 3,268,254 of JAPDPK010000009.1, read as the reverse complement.
GCAGCATGGTAAGGTAGTTGCATATGGTTCTCGATAATTAAAGGACCATGAGAAGAACTACCCCACTCATGATTTGGATTTAGCTGCAGTAGTGTTTGCTTTAAAGATTTGGAGGCATTACTTATATGGTGAGAGATTTCAGATTTTTACGGATCATAAAAGTCTGAAGTATTTGTTCTCTCAAAGAGAGTTGAATATGAGACAAAGAAGATGGCTCGAGCTTCTAAAGGACTATGATTGTGAGATCTTGTACCACCCGGGGAAAGCTAATGTGGTGGCAGATGCTCTGAGTCGGAAGCATATGGGAATGGTATCGTACATGATGGTAAGAGAATATGAGTTGCTTGAATAGTTTGCAAGCCTTGACCTAAATATTATACCTTATGAGCAATTTGGAATGATGGCTAGTTTAAGGATTGAGCCAGAGTTGATGGACAAAATTCGGATTGCTCTAAAGGAAGATGATCAATGTATTGAGGCTATGAGTTAGATTCAGTCAGGTATGACCTTAGAGTTCAATATGGGTGGTGATGGAATCTTATGGTTTAGGAATCGGATATATGTTCCTAATGATGAAGAGTTGAGGAGGTTAATTTTGACAGAAGCACATGCCACTAAATACATGTTGCATCCAGGAAATACGAAGATGTATCACAATCTTCGTAAGGTGTATTGGTGGACTGGCATGAAGAGAGACATAGCTGAGTTTGTAGCAAAGTGTCTAACGTGCCAGCAAGTTAAGGTAGAGCACCAAAAGCCAGCAGGATTATTGCATCCTCTGCCTATACCTATGTGGAAGTGGGAGCACATTACAATGGATTTTGTTATGGGATTGCCCAGGACCAAGAGGAATCATAATGGTATTTGGGTAATCGTGGATAGACTAACTAAGTCAGCTCACTTCCTACCTATGAAGTCTAAAGACACACTTAGTGCTTTGGCAAACTTGTATGTAAGAGAAGTTGTAAGACTACATGGTGTTCCAGTAAGGATCACATTTGATAGAGATTCCAGGTTTACCTCTCACCTTTGGGAGCATTTTCAAGAAGCCATGGGATCTAAGTTGAATTTTAGTATAGCTTTTCATCCGGAGACTGATGGTAAGTCTGAGCGCACGATTCAGACACTCGAGGATATGTTAAGAGCTTGTGCTATGGATTTTAAAGGCTCCTGGGATGACCATCTGCTATTGGCTGAGTTTGCATACAATAATAGCTATCATACAAGCATAGGGATGGCACCTTATGAAGCTTTATATGGTAGAAGGTGTCGATCTCTGATTGCGTGGGAAGAAGTGGGCGAGCGCAAGTTGTTAGCTCTTGATTTGGTCGAGCAAGCTTCTGAGGATGTTAAGATGATTTGTCAAAGGCGAAAGACAGCTCAGAGTAGACAAGAGAGTTATGCGGATGCTCGACGGAGACTACTTGAATTTTTGGTTGGAGATTTTGTGTTTTTGAAGGTTTATCCATCCAAAGGGATTATGAGATTTGGCCGATGAGGTAAGCTGAGTCCTTGCTACATCGGTCCATTTGAGGTCTTAGATCAAGTTGGCAATGTTGCCTATAAGTTGGCATTACCTCCAGAGCTATCGGGAGTGCATAGTGTATTTTCATGTATCGATGCTTCGGAAGTATAATCCGGATCCATCTCATGTTATAGAGTATGAGCCTTTAGAGATAAGGGAAGACATGAGCTATGTAGAAAAGCCGATTCGGATTTTGGATAGAAAAAATATGTGATAACCGCAAATTTTCTATTTTTGGAAATTAGTATTAAAGAAAATAGATAAGAGGAAATAAATAAATTAAAGTAAATAAATAAAATTTATTTACGAGATGGGAATATCATTGAAATTCCTGAAATTAAGGAAAGTGAGGAATTTAAATTTTGGATAAAATGAAAATAAAAATAAAGTCGGAGTTATGGAAAATAAAAAAAGGAGGAATTTAATTTGGATAAATGGAAATCCAAATTAAATAGGAAATGAAAAGGAGAAATAAATTGGATATTAAGAAATCCAATTAAATGAAATAAAAAAATACGTATATTATATATTTATATAATTCGATTATATAAATATATTAAAAAAAAAAATTTGTATAAATACCTATGTATATATATGAAATATAGTATATATTATAAAATGAAATATATACTATTTTGTCTTAAATAAATACATATGTATATCTTTATATACAATTATGTATATAAATAAATATGTATATGTATGAAATATATATGTTAATTAATATAATTAAAGTGTAAATATATATATACTATTAGTAATTTAATTATGTATATAATTATAAATATAATTATATATAATAAAAAAAAGAAATGATTATAAAAAAATAAAATAAAAAATAATAGAAACAGGGGTCGGGACCCGACCCCTGTTATTTCTTTTTGTTTGGGAGAAAGACACAGAAACGAAACAGATGAAGAGGCCGGCCGACGGCCAAAGGAAGAAGAAGAAGACGTCACCGGCGAGAGGAGGAGGAAGAGGAGGCATCCGGCGATGGGAAAGGACGGAAAGAAGAAGCGAAACGCGGTGAAATAGAACGAAAAACCGGCAGAACTGAGAGGAGAAAAAGAGAAGAGGGAATCGGCGGTGCCGGCCGTTCCAGGCACCGCCACCCCAACCCGAACCTCGACAGAGGTGAGGGGAAGATGAAGGAGGCCACCAGCGAGACCAACGGCGGCCGAGGAAGGACGAACGGAGGAAGAAAGGAGGCGAAACCCATCCTTCTAGGTCTGGCACCGTCGCCGACGATGGGGAAGAACGGAGGCCAGATCCAGCTTCGTCGCCACTCCGGCAAGCTATGGGAGGCCCGAACCGACGGTGATGCCGGCGGGATGAAGCTGAACCAGCGGTGATGAGGCGAACTGGGTTGAACTGGTCTGAATCGGTCCGAACCGGTTCAGACCAGAAAAGAGGAAAAGGAGGAGAAAAAGAAAAGAAAAAGAAAAGAAGAGAAAAAGAAAGAAAAAGAAAAAGGAAGAAAGAAAGGGGAAAAAGAAGAAAGAGAGAAAAAGAAAATTTTCGGAATTCGAAAAAATTCTCGGGAACTCGGGAATCGATAAGAAATTCGGAAAATTATTAATGATAATTATTTAAATAATTTATTTATTTAAATAATTTGAGAAAATTCTAAAATTTAGAATTTAAATTCCAGAAATTATTCTCGGCGATCGAGATGAGGAATCGAGAGATGGAGTACGGGCGCGACCGGTAAGAGGAAGTCGCCGACCTGGAAAAGGTAAGGGATGCATGTGCAGCACTGTAGGGATATTCAGTCTGCATGTTTTAATTACGAAATATTTTATGGAAATATTTTATGAAATTATTATGATAAATGATTGGTTGGAATTTGGAATGAAGTACTGGTTGGAAATTATAAACTGTATTTTTCGTGCAGGAGGCTAGCCAATCGGCAGTTGTTATACTGCCGAAAAATTATCGAAAAATTACTGAAAATCATAATAAATGATTTTAGGTCACGAGAAATGATTTTCAAACACGAAAACTGAGAAAAGGAATATTTTCATAAAAACATGAATAAAATGAAAGTGGTTTTACATTTATTCATGTTTTCGAAAATGGTGATAATGAAATCACCGAAAATCCTCTTCGAGAATGGTGATAATGAAATCACCGAAAATTCTCTTAATATGTAAATTACACGTAATACGAGACGAAAAATGAAAAGAAGTAAAGTGAATATTTTTATGAATATTTTCATAAATATTTCTTAAATATTCACTAAATTGTTTTATAACCTTTATGATTTTAAATTATGAAATTATATATTTTATAAATTTCATAAAGGTTATTTTTACGATAAAAACATGGTTTTGAGACTAGTTGGCCCTTCTATCATGCCGACATGTGATATGTAATACGTGATATGTGATATGTAACATGTGATATGTGATATGTAGTCCCGGCCGACACCTGATCAGTGATCCGCCGAGGACAATTATAGACTATGGCCATAGGTCTGACATGATTATTTTATACCTTCGGGTATTATTGCATGATAGGACTCGGTGGTTGCCACTGTCTCCACATATGATATGTTTTAAATGAAAATGTTTTACATGATATGTGATATGTGAAATGTAAAGGTTTTACATGATATGTGATATGTGAAATGAAATGATTTATAGCATTTTTATAAATGCTTATTTCAATACTGATTTTAGTACTACGAGATGATTTTCAAATGATATGTAATATGAATATGTGACATGTTGTTAAAAGGAAAAAGGAGGAAATTAAATCTAATATTCTTATTTAAATTTTTAAATTGAATATTAGATTTAAATGATTTATATATTTTACAAAAAAAAGAATTAAATAGCTTATTTCGCTATTTAAAGTACTGTACTAATTATGAGAGTACAGTAAAACATGGAATGAGTTTTAAAAGAAAAAGAAGATGATTTAACTAATATTCTTTTCAAAGAATTTATGAATATTAGTTATTTTAATTAAATGCTTTATTTCATAAAAGCATTATGAGAAAAAGAATATGAAAGTGTTACGAAATAAAAAGGAAAGGATTTGAATTTCCAAACGAAATGAAATTTACTCTCTACAGTTGCTTCTAGGTTTCAGAACAAGATAGGTATTTCAAAATACCTACCTTACTCCATCCGGATCCCTAGCCGACTGTAGTATCTTTCCTACATGCGAGCCTAGAGCCCATAGGAAAAATCGAAAAAGATTTTCAGCATATAGGAAGCTGAATATCAAGTATGCATATAATTCTTTTACTGAGCCGTGGTTTGCTCACCCCTTAATTTTAACATTTCAGGTTTTCGAAGACTGAAAGTCTGACACGTAAAGAATTTCGGCTGCGCATTTGGGGACGATGCGACAGCTTGATTTATTTAATAAGGTATGATCATTTATTTTCTGTATTTAGACTTATTTACAGTACTACTTCCTTATGAATTAAGATAGGGGATGTAACTCATATTATAATTTAATATGAAATTGTTTATATGTAAAAGAAAAGTAAAGTATTGCAAACAGCCCAACCAAATAAGATGTATAGAATAAGGTGAAAAATAGGGTCATGGGTTGTGACAAAATAAGGTGCTAAGGTCTAAGATGATCCTACTAGTTAAAGTTCTTTGGCAATACCACACGATGGAAGAAGCTACATAAGAGCTAGAGAGCTTGATGAAAGAGAAGTATCCGGAACTGTTTGTGACACAACCTGATCTGAATTTAGAGGACCAAATTCTCTAAAGTGGGGAGAATGTGAAATCCCCAATTTCATGTAATTCTTCCATAATTGTAAAGTATTACAGTTCGAAATGATTAAGTAAATACAAAGTTTTGTTACATAAATGATGTATGAGACATATCAATGAATAAGGGAAGTGATAGTCAATTAGTCAAGAAATTAATGTTGATATCAGGAAAATAATTAGAGTATGATGAGAAACCAATATAAGATTTTGTAAGTAAAGTACATGTGGCATATGCATGGAAGAAGAGGAATTAAATGGGTCAAAGTCTTAATGGCTGAGATGATTATGGGATTAACGTGCATTTATTTTAAAATTCATGAGTCATCATCTTCATCTCCCATCACCCTTACGGCAGCAACATTCCAGCCCTCACTCTTGTTCACTCCATTTCTCCTAAGTTCCTTCCACAGGTACCTTGACAAGCTATCTCATTCTCCATTGAATCAATGAGCCCTCTAAACGAAAATCAATCCTTGTCGCTAGCCTAAGCTACCTCCGAAGTTTGGTAGATTGAGTCCAAGTAATGGAGGAGATCTCAAATTCTGAAAAAGTGATCACTAGCAAAGGTAAGTGAAGAAATGGATTTAGTCAATTTCATTCATGGTTTGAAGTTGTGCTAAGTTGGTATAGCATGTGCATGGTGAGTGATTAAAGGTTTGAATTGTGATGATGTTTAGAGATTTGAAGAAGTGAAGGACAGGAATTGGTGTCACCAAGTGATTTCATGTTCTCGAAGTAATCAAGGTAAGGAATTTATGTACCGGACGTAGAGTGGCTATGTTCGCATGTTTTAATGTGTTTTTAAGTGTTTTGGAGAGAAGTACAAGTTGGATTTGAAGCGCAGGAAATGTGATTTTAGGGTTTTACTCCTAGTTACCGAAATGCTAGGAGTAACCAACTACTTTAAGTAGTAGCCAGTCAACCAAAGCATAGTTTTTCGAAAACTGAGACAAACCAGTCAACTGCTATGTAAGCCAGTCGACTACTATTTTCCCAATAGGCATTCTATTTCAAACCAGTCGACTGCTATATGGGACAGTCGACTGCTTTTACTTAAAAAACTTTCTGTTTCAAAACCAGCCGACTGCCTATAAGAGCAGTCGACTACCTTGTTTTCAGAAGCATTCTGTTTCAAAAATAGTCGACTGCTATAAGACTAATCGACTGCCATTTCTCGACAAGCATTCTGTTTGAAAACCAGCCGACTGCTATATGGACCAGTCGATTGCCCTAGGTGTTTTCAGAAAATAAAAATATCAAAATTTTAAAAGAAAATAGTTTCGATAAATGAAAATATGAGGCAGCAGCCGACTGCCCTACGAGGCTAGTCGACTGCCCTACGAGGCCAGTCGACTGCCCTGTATGAAAAGAGATTTCAAAGTCTATTTTGAGAAAGTATAAATGTCATAGCAAATAGCTATATGACAAATGTTTTGAGATTATGAAGTACTTCATGATTATGCACTTCTATATATGTTCATGGTTGTGGAGCTCTAGTCCAGCCCTCAGTGCTATAGATGTCACCTGACTAGTGTTCACTGTAGCCACCGACGTTTGGCAAAATTGTCTCCATTATATATATTGGCTAGGGGAGGATTCCTGGCTCCTACAGGAGTACGCCATATGATTCAGTGCATAATTCTGTTAATATTCAAATAGTCTCTCTGTTATTTACAAGCTATATGATGTATGTTTTAAAGAAAGAATATGATGCATGTTTTGATGCAAGTATATGAAGTATGTTTTAATGAAAGTACGTGAAATATAATTTCATATAATGATTTGAAAGAAGTCTATGCTATACGCTTTATAATGATTTACGTGACATTATAGAGCCAAGTAGGAAAATTGCATATAGAGGCATAATATGCTCCTTTACATATTTTCTTACTGAGCGTAAACTCATCCTTTTACGAATATTTTTCTTACAGATTATCTGAAGTGAATCCCGCTCCGAATAGAGGAGCTTGCTTTTGAGATATCAAAGTGTACCTTCGTGATACGCTTCCCAGTTAGTATTGAAGGTATACTTATGTACTTACGTAAAGTAAATTGTAATTCAGCTATGGTACAGTACAAGTTAACATTATGTACATAAGATGTCGGGGATTTAAGTTAAGAATGATGTGTAAAATCCTGTGGTATGGAATGATATATATACATATCATTATTCTGTTTATTGAAAGTAAATTAATCATATTGAGCTATTAAATATTAAGCTTAAGAAGAAGAAGGAATGACATTGATGAACGAGTCAAATCAAGTCGTATAAGATAATAAGGAAAATTTAGATGGTAAGATGTAGTGACGGGGACGTCACATGCTTGGCTTGGGCTTGGGCTAGAGCTTGGGCTATTTTAAAAAGTCAAAGATGAGCACTTGGGGCACTTGAGCTCTTGGCTCTTTGACTTAAATCAAAATTTTATTTTTTGACAGAATATTTTAAATTCAATTTTGAATTTAAAATTATTTTAAATATTCCAACAAACATATTTTCAGTTATATGTCTGGAATAGTTATGTCTGAAATGAATGGTTGTTATTTAACAGAGAATCACAACCATTCATTTATGTCTCTTCATACTCTATATAAGAGTGATGATTTCCAGAAAAGATGAACTCTGCATTCTTATTTTTCACGAAAATTCTGAAGGCTTTGTTGTATACTGGGGTAACTTGCTTCTGTGTGAAGCAATATTACACTCAAGAAAGTGTAACTCTACAAGCCTCAAAGCCATATACTCTGTTATTTTCCTAACAATTTGAGTGTAATATTTCTTTTGATATGGCAATGGTTACCAATCCTGTGTTTATCAATCAACAAGATCCTGTCAAGTTGAACCAGTTTGATGGGACAAACTTCACCAGATGGAAGGACAAGATGAAGTTTCTATTGACAACTTTGAAGGTGTTCTATGTTCTGGATCCGAATTTGCAGCCACTAGCAGATCCTACACTAGAAGACACAGATACAGTGAAAGAAGAAAGAAAGAAACGTGCAGAAGATGAACTGGTGTGTCGTGGTCACATCCTCAACTCTCTTACAGATAGACTTTACGATTTGTACTCCAACTATACATCACCAAGAGAGATCTGGACTGCCTTGGAAACAAAATACCAGAATGAGAAAAAAGGTACAGATAAATTGTTGGCACTAAATTATTTTGATTTCAAGATGACTGATGACATGCCAGTCATGGATCAAGTCCATGAACTAGAAATACTGGTTTCCAGACTTAAAGATTTGGAAGTGATCGTTCATGACACTTTACAAATCGGAGCAATTCTGTCTAAGTTGCCTCCGTCATGGAACAATTACAGAAAAGAGGTTTTGCAGACACCAGAAAGTTTCACACTGGAAAAATTTCAGACTCATTTGCAAATTGAGTTTGAAACTTGACTCAGAGATGAAAAACTCCAGAAAGAGAAGGCTGTGAATTCAAATGGGAATTCACAAGTAAATGCCATAGGGAGCAATTCTGGAAAGTTTGCAAACAAGTCTGGAAAGAATCAGAACAAATTCAAAGTCCAGAAAACTGGTGGATTTAAGAAGTCCAATAACTATAAGAAGAACAAGGCCTGCTTTCATTATGGAAAGAAGGGACACTATATTAAAGAATGTAGAGTCAAAATTGTAGAAGACAAGAAGAATAAGGACAATGGTTCTAAACAATCTGGTCAAGCCAATATGGTTGTTGAAGATGACATGAACTTTGTTGCCATGATTATTGAATTAAACATGGCAACAAGTGCAGGAACCATGGAGTGGTTTCTTGATTCTGGAGCCACAATTCATGTCAACAACAACAGGGAATTCTTTAGCACTTACACTGAAGAAAACAGTGAAGTCTTTATGGGAAATCATGCTCTTGTCAAAGTGCTGGGAAAAGGGAATGATGTTAAACTTCACTTCTGGACAAAAACTGACTCTTCTCAATGTGCACCATGTTCTTGATGTCAAGAGGAACTTAGTTTCTGCAAATCTGCTTTGCAAGAAAGGCTTTAAGATTGTTATAGAATCCAATAAGTTTGCAATATCTAAGAATGGTGTGTTTGTAGGAAAGGTATATTCCCTTGATGGCATATTCAAACTCAGTATTAATAAAATAAATGTTGCTTCTGCTTATATCGTTGAATCTTTTATTTTGTGGTATGTTAGATTAAGACATTTAAATTATGCTATGATTAAATACATACAAATCATAATTATATTTCTTGTAAGCATGATCACCATGATAAGTGTCAAATCTGTATAGAAGCTAAGATTACAAGAAAGCCTTTTTCTAAAGTAGAACATGAAACAAAATTGCTGGAACTAGTTCATTCGGATATTTGTGAATTAAATGGAAAATTGACTAGAGGAGGAAATAGATATTTTATAACTTTTATAGATAATTGTTCACGTTTTACTAGTATTTATTTACTAAGAAACAAGGATGAAGCTTTTGATAAATTTAAGGAATTTAAATCTGAAGTAGAGAATTAAAAGGAAAGAAAAATTAAAATTATAAGGAGTGATAGAGGGGGTGAATATTTCTCAACTGATTTTGATAAGTTTTGTGAAGATCATGGAATAATTCACTAAAGGTCAGCTCCTTTTACAACCCAACATAATGGTTTGACAAAAAGGAAAAATAGGACCCTAATTGATATGGTAAATGCAATGATTTTAAATGCTGGATTACCTTTCAACTTGTGGGGTGAAGCTTTGCTTACTGCCTGTTACATACATAATAGGGTTCCTTCAAAGAAGACACATATCTCACCATATGAAGTTTGGAATGGAAGGAAGCCAAATTTATGTTATTTTAAAGTGTGGGGGTGTATTGCATATTATAGACTTCCTGATTCTCAAAGGACTAAATTAGGTTCAAGAGGAATTAAATCTGTTTTTGTTGGTTATGCACAAAATTCAAAGGCATATAGATTACTAGATTTAGAATCTAATGTTATTGTAGAGTCCATACATGTTGAATTTTTTGAAAACAGTTTTGCGAAAAATCAGTTTATGCATGAACCAGAAAAAGATCAAAATACATCTAATGCCTTTGATTCCTTAGTTAAACGTAAGGAAATAAGTGAACCATCTGAACCAAGAAGAAGTCAGAGGTTAAGGAAAGAAAAACATCTTGATTATGACTTTGTTTCTCCTGATCATATTACCTTTTTAGTTGAAGGTAATAGAGACAGAATTATGAGAAAAATGAAGATATTATTAAACATTGAAGATGAGCCCAAAACTTTGGGTGAAGCTTTGACTTCAAGAGATTTAGCTTTTCGGCAAGAAGCTGTAAATGATGAAATGGACTCTATCATGTCTAATAATACATGGATCTTGGTGGATTTACCTCCAGGATCAAAGCCTATTAAAAATAAGTGGGTTTTCAGGAGAAAGTATAATTCTGATGGTACTATACAAACCTTTAAAGCAAGATTAGTTGCTAAAGGTTTTACACAAAAGAAAGGCTTGGATTATTTTGATAGTTATGCTACAGTAGCTAGAATACTTCTATTAGAATTCTTTTTTCTCTAGCTTCTATATATAAGTTGCATATTCACCAAATGGATGTTAAAACTACATTTTTAAATGGTGATTTAAAAGAAGAAGTTTATATGGAACAACCCGAAGGGTTTGTTTTACCTGGAAATGAACATAAAGTTTGCAAGCTTGTTAAATCTTTATATGGTCTTAAACAAGCTCCTAAACAATGGCATGAGAAATTTGATTCTGCTATTTTATCTTTTGGTTTTAGGCATAATACTGTTGATAAATGTATATATTCTAAATTTACTAGTGATTATGGAGTGATTGTTTGTTTATATGTAGATGATATGCTTATATTTGGTACTAACATGCTTGGTATAAATGAGACTAAGAATTTTCTTACTGCTAAATTTAAGATGAAAGATCTTAATCAAGTAGATACAAGTTTAGGAATTAAAATTACAAAGAATGATAATGGATTTCATTGAATCAAACTCATTACATAGAAAAGCTGTTAGATAAGTATCAATATCTTAAAATAAAAGAAAATAGTCTCCATATGATTCAAGTGTGAAACTTGTCAAGAATGATGCTAGACCAATAGAGCAATTAAAGTATGCTAGTGTTATAGGAAGCTTGATGTATGCTATGCATTGTACTAGACCTGATATTGCCTACACTGTATGTAAGTTGTCAAGATTTACAAGTAATCCTAGTATAGTACATTGAAGGGCAGTCGAGAGGGTACTTGGTTACCTTAAAAGAACTGCCAAATTAAGATTGTGTTATACAGGTTTTCCTGCTGTTTTAGAGGGTTATTCAGATGCAAGCTGGATAACAAAAGTTGGTGATAATATATCAACTACAGGTTGGATATTTACACTACCTGTTAGTGCTGTAAGTTGGGCATCTAAGAAACAAACATGTCATGCACACTCAACTATGGAAGCTAAGTTTATAGCTTTAGCAGCTGCTGGTAAGGAAGCTGAGTGGCTAAGAAATATGTTGTTTGAAATTGAGTTGTGGCCACAACCAATGCCACCTCTTTCCTTACATTGTGATAGTGAGGCTACTATGTCTAGTGCTTTTAATAACATTTATAATGGTAAGTCTAAACATATAAGCCTAAGGCATGACTATGTTAGAGAGTTAATCTCCAATGGTACCATTACGATCATATATGTAAAGTCTGCAGAAAATTTGGCAGATCCTCTTACTAAAGCTTTGCCAAGAGATAAAGTGCGGAGGACTGCATGTAGTATGGGACTAATACATAACCCTTAAGACACCACTAATGGTAACCCAACTTTGAATTACCAAACCGGTAATTACTAAAGTTTAATGGGTAATAACAAGTTATTGATCAGTGTCTGTTATGGCACTTATAATAGGAGTCTCATACTTGATTTCAAGAGAATGCCACTGTTACATTGAGAGGTTGAGTTTAAGCTCTTAATGGAGATCGTTCTGAAAATTGTCCAAAGTAATAGGGACAATAAAAGGATCTCCACCTATGTGAATATGAAGTGGTGCCGCTTCAACAAGAGTATAAGGGTTTTACTCTTGAAATATTCACAGAAATTGGATTGCTAGCACATGGCCATTGAAATAGTGCTAGGAGCAAGTAAGAGTTTTGTGAAAAGTGACAAATTGATGTGTGTTGTACTTTCGATCCTAATAGTAAGAAGTCATAGTTTAATCTTAGGACACTATGTACTTTTATTAGCATCCTAAAGTACTTACACTAATTGAAGGTTTAAATCAATAAGATACCTTCTTGTATGCATCATATTTGTTGTATTATAAGCTAGTGGGGGATTGTTGGATAGCTTGTAATAAATACAAGGGAACAAGTTCCCACATTGCTTGTAAAAGTGTAAAGTGATATATTTATAAAGGGAAATCGACTCTTGAGAGTAATTTAGAGCCAAAGAGGGAATGAGCTTTGACCATTTGGTTTGGGCTTGAGCTTGCTTGGCTTGGGCTTGGACTTGCTTGGCTTGGGCTTGGACTTGCTTGGCTTGGGCTTGGGCTAGAGCTTGGGCTATTTTAAAAAGTCAAAGATGGAAACTTGGGCACTTAGGGCACTTGAGCTCTTGGCTCTTTGACTTAAATCAAAATTTTATTTTTTGACAGAATATTTTAAATTCAATTTTGAATTTAAAATTATTTTAACTGTTCTAACAGACATATTTTCGGTTATATGTCTGGAACAGTTATGTCTGAAATGAATAGTTGTTATTTAACAGAGAATCACAACCATTCATTTATGTCTCTTCATACTCTATATAAGAGTGATGATTTCCAGAAAAGATGAACTCTGCATTCTTACTTTTCACGAAAATTTTGAAGGCTTTGTTGTATCCTGGGGTAACTTGCTTCTGTGTGAAGTAATATTACACTTAAGAAAGTATAACTGTAATAACCGCAAATTCTTCTATTTTTATAGTTAAGTATTTGTAAATTTAATTTCAGATGTTAATAGACTGGTTGAAATAAATAAATAAATAAATTATTAAAGGATTGGAATATTTCGAAATTATAATACTTGATCAATTGATAAATTAAAAATTTAATAACTAGGAATTTAATTCGGGTATTAAGGAATCCGAAAATTAAAGAAATAAGAGCGTATGTAGATTTATATATCTATATATATAAATGTATTATTATATATGTACAAATATACATATGTACATATATGAATAATAAATATTATTTTGAATTAAAATATATATATTAACAAATAATAAAGTGAATAAATATATGTTTTAAGGATTATATAAAAAATATATAAATTACATATATAAATATGTTTTTAATATAAAATAATTATATTGTAAAATATAAATGTTAATTATATAGAAATATAATGTACATATAGTACATGTTAAGAATATATTTATATATACAAAAGTGTTAATATAAGTGTGTGTATATAGTTGTTAATAGAAAATATGTTCAAGATATATTGATATATTATGCATTTAAAAAAAAACAGAAATGTGAAAGATAATAAAATAATGCATTGGTAAAGTTGAAATTAGTTGAGTTTAAAGGGGGCAATTTAATATTTTTGCTCATACCAGATTTTTTATAGGAATATTATAATATTAAAAATGATGAAATGAAGTAGAAAAGGTCTTCTTCAACCCAGCAGAAACCGACCTACTTTGTTGTCCCCTGCTGGTTATTTTTTCTTCATTCTTCTCCAAGCTTCCTCACGTGAACCATGCTAAACCCCAACCTCTCTTCATCAAATCATCCTACCTTCTTTAGGAAACTTATTACCCACCTCAAGGACGTCTTAAACTTGGAAATTAGTGGGCTAAAATGAAGAATTCAGAACTGATATAGGGGCTGTTCTGTTTCGGTTGGGGCAGGTAAATTCATATGGTAATGATTTGCTTAATTCTACTATGGTATTTGCTTATTTTATGCATGAATGAGATGATTAGAGTCTTTGATTGAATTAATTAAGAGTGTAGAAGGAGGAGACAGATTCGATTAATAAAGAAAAGTGAGGAAATTTTGCTAACTTTAATACATGATAGGTAGAAATTAGTAGTTTAGGATGAATGGAACTTGATGGGAACATGGCTGTAGTGATAGTTTACAAGAAAATCTGAAATGGCGTGAATACGGAAATCCATGGGTTTTAAATAGGTTGAACGATGGTGTTGGTGTTTTGACGATCTGAAATTGTTTGAGGAAAATCCTAAGAGAAGTTGGAAGAGTAAAGAAAGAATTAATTAAAGACCATAAAGATATAGTCATGGGAAGTTCACGGTAGTGACTGTTAAAGATTGGATTTTTTAGTTTTAATTATAGAAAGAAATTGTATGGTGAAAATATTAAGTGAGTAAAGAATACATCTCTAGTTGATGTGAGAAGAAACCAAATGACAATAATGAGAATGAAAACAAAAAAAATAAAACAATGAAGAAACAACAGCCGGTCATGACAAGGGAACAAAAAGAACCTATCGGTCATGTAAGGAAAAAAAAAGGAGGCTGCTGACAGCTTCAGGGGAAAATAGAAAAGAAAATAGAAAAGAAAGGAAAAGAAAAACTAGAGAAGAAAAGAAAGGAAAACAGAAATGAAAAGAAAAGAAAAGAAATGTTAATATAATTTAATGAATGGTACTAATAAAATTAATATAATGATGAATTAAGATTTATTGTAAAACTAAAGTTGGAAAAAAAAAATAATAAGGATTTGGCAAATATAAATTTGGGGTCAAAGCTTAATTTATGAGCTCTCATAGAAATTATGGAAATATTCATTTGAGTTATTTATGAGATTTTAAATAGAATTTTAAAAAAAAAAGAGTGAGAATCAACAGAAAATAGCAAATGATGGAATATTTATTAGAATTAGAATTTGTCATATAGGATTTTGAATATAATTTAGATTTATTGTGCAGTATGGGGTACGAGAGATAAAGAGGCACAAGTAGAGCTACCGGGTTTTTATACTGCGCGGAAGTAGAGGTAAGGAACATGTATAGGAGTTGCATAAAATAATCTTTACTTGCATTTAGAAATTTTTGGATACTGAATCATAACCGTTTACTCGCTTAATCCTCCCAAATGAAAAATAGAAATCTATCTTAAATTTCTATAGATCCAAATATTGCCTTACATGAAAAGATTTACATGAATCGCTTTGAATGAAATGATTTACATGAATTGCATTACACGAAATGATTTATATGAATTAATTTCTACGAAATGATTTACATGGATTGATTTACATAAAATGAATTACATGACGGAAATTACATGAAATAGTTTACATGAATTGAGTAAATGGCATAAATGATGATTTATTAATTATGTGTCAATGAGTTAATTGTATATTTAAAGTTTTCATTTAGTTTCTAATGAATTTATGGCTACCAAATTTAATAACTATTCTTTATATGATTTTGAATTGATTGAAGATAATTGCTATTTAAAATGATTTCTGCTATTGAATTATATGATTTAAGGAAATGTTTTGAGACGGTCGTTCCTTAGTGATCTTGCATACTGTTACCGACTGCGAGACCTTGATCAAGTCCGCAGGTTACTGACATACTGACTACCGGCTGTGGGATTATTATGGTCAAACCCACAGATTTACTCAGCTAGCACCTGACCAGTGCGAACTGTGACCGTTCAACGATGGCCATTCGTTACCGATCGTCCCTTCGGGGATACCGATATTGTTTTATGCATGATTCTATTAGATGTGACTGTCTCTACTGAATTGTATTTGAATGATTTGAATACCAAATTGAGTGAGGTGATGAATGACTCGTAAGGTACTTCGGGCCCTCACAATAAATACCAAATACTTTGAATACTGAATGAATTGATTTCTAAACGATTTGAATACCAAATACTTTGAATACCGGATGATTTGAATACTGATTTACTGATCTGACAGAAAGAAAGAAAAGTTTGAAATCAAATGATCGAAGGTGATAAACTTAAATGATTTGCTTTACTGTATAAGACGAAAATCTTGCTTATATTGACATTTAAACTTGTTACCGAAGTTGCATACTGAAATTTGGTTTATAGCATCGCTTACATAAATGGCTTATATATTGAGTAATGATTTCAAAGTGCATCGCATAAATTATAAAATGTTTTATACTGATTATTGATTTGAAATAGTATCATATGAATTATTAATTGTTTTAGACTGATTTATGAATTGAAATTGCATTGCATAAAACGTTAAGCGTGTATTTAATATGCTTTTCTCTTAATTAGTAAAATAAGTGATTTTTTATTTAACTGCATTTTATACGCGCTTTTATATATGTTTCTTACTGGGCTTTTCCCAAAGCTCACCCCCTTACTTACCATCCCAGATAGCCCATCAGTGTACATGATATCTGCTACCTCCGGGTTAGTTGAAGAATGCATTAGAAGTTTAAGGTATCAAGTGAACAGGTATATGTCTAGAATTTTATATTTATATTCGGATTTATAAATGTACAGCAGATGTGTTTGCGATGGGATGTAAATAGTGTGATGTTACGTTAAAGCATGTTCATGAATTGTAATGAAAATTGTAAAATGAACTTACATTGACACCGAATGCAAACCGATCGATACCGACTAATTGAATGGGAAAGATAGTAATTAAAAAGAAAAAGTTAGTCTGAATTTCAAAATTCTGGATGTTACAATAACTCTACATGCCTCAAAGCTATATACTCTATTTTTTTTCTAACACTTTGTCTTATAACCAGCTTCAATAGCTCATGTTCTGCCTTTTCGACGTTGCCCCAAACAGGCATCGTTTCCCCTATTTTTCAAGCCTTGCACAACCACGAAAATGCTCAAGGATACCCTACATTTTCATGCTTGAAATAGGTTTTCTTAACTCCCTGTTTTCGCCACCAAAAGTTCACTTAGCCTTCCCCTATTACAACAACAATGGTGATCTATTCTAGCATTGAATAGCAGCCCATGGAGTCCCTATACCGAGTCACATTTTTGTCACCACACAGTCCGGTTTGGAGCCCTGCACCAATCCTGATCATTACCTGAAGGCTACTGTTTCTGGCCGCTACTGAGGCCCTATTCATGCACCAAGAGAAACAGTCGCTTCTACTATGTTTTGGCCACCAAATCACCTTACTTCGATGTTATTTCTCTTTATCAAGAACTCCTTCGATCTCCCTCTCCCTTCACGCTTCAGATTCATTTTTTTTTCTCTCGACAACAACAGCAAATCTCCAGCATTTGGGTCGGTACAACCAATAACTGCAAAACCAACACCAATAGCACTAGTAGATTCCGATCCGGTGCGACGCCCACTCTATCCTCCCTCAATCTTTTTCAATTTCTTTCTCTTCCACTATGCCATTTTCTCCTCTCTACTCCCTTGCTCTCGATGGTTAGTTTAGGTTGGCAGATGACTTTTTATTGGGAGCAGGTGAGAAAACAAATTGGCTTCCTAAGGAAGCCAATCGGTTTTCTCTTCTTTTTCTCTTCTCTTTTTTTTTAAATTATATATATTTCCTATTATATATATATATATATATATGTTTCATATATATAGTTTACATTATATATATTTCTTATCTTACTTTTATATATATATATATATTCATGTCTAATATTTACATTTATAATAGTAGTATATATATATATATTATATTTTACTATATACATATATATATTTTTATTCATATACTCATGTGTATATCACATCTAATTTAATATACATGTATGTTTTATTTAATTAAATAAATATATATTTACATATATATTTTTTGTTCTTTTAATTATCTTATCACTTATAATACATGCACTTAGATTTTGTAAGTCTTATATTTTGTAAGTACATTTATACATCCATTGACTTATTTCGTTACTGTAAAAATTATCTATTTACTTTCTTTATTGAATTAATAGTTATATATTTCGAACTTATTTATATAAATCTAAATTATTTACATTAATCATTTATTGTTAAATGCACTAAACTCATATCTCCGGTTTCATTACTCAAAATAATAAAAACTTTCAGAACACATCTCGATAATTAGTTTATTTAATTCCTTTGTTTATTTATAAACTTAGTACAGAAAATTTGCAGTCTTCACACTAGTAGGATTGCATTTCCTAACAATTCTATTTGATTTAAAGTTTAATTTGTTTTAGAGTTTTATTTTGGGGAAATAACCTAATGATATAATTTTTACAATTTCTTTTATTTGTTATAAATAAGCATGTAACCCTTTGGGAATAATACATCAATATATATTTCAGTTTTTTTTAGAGACATTTCTCTTTGGTTCTCTTGAGAACTTTTGAACGTATGAAGGTTTTTCTTGTGGCATTCTTTTACATTCCATCCATTTATATCTTAGGTTCTTGCTTTGCTAAGCAACGGTCCTAGGTCCAATATCATAGGTTCTTGTATTTCTACTTAACAGATCTTGGTTTCTATCTTTAATTTTTTGTTCTTTGTTGAATTTCATCTTTTTTTGATAAGGTTCATGTCATAGCCTATGGATAAATGAATAATTATGACCCAATTTATTGCTCTAAATAGTAGACAGGTATCTTCTAGACTCAATTAAATTCTATTTTTCTTGCTAAAACTATGCTACAACACTTTTTTGACTTAAGAATTAGAGTGCGCACACAGGAAAACATCCTACGCCCTCTGAATATTTCATTTCTTGCAGAGTTCATAATGAGACACATGTGTGAAGATCCAAACTAGTTTGTTAGCGTTCAATCATTGTTTTCTGTGGCAATAACAATTGGCACCGTCTACGAAAACTTACTAAAAGCTTGGTTTTAAAAGATGGTAAGAACACAATTAGTAGTAGTAGGAAATATTGGGGATAAAGGTTCTGTTAGCTTTCCAAATCATCAATCACATAGGACGACTCCAATAAGAGGGGGAGAATTGTTGATGGCAGTCCCTCTATTAGAGCTTGAAGCTTTGAAATGACAGAATGAAGGACTGCTTAAGCATTGAAGGCATTAGTGGGTTTCTTCCAGGATGCTCTCCTACAAATGAGTCTACAACCTGTAGTCTAAAACTTAGCAAGTGGAAGTTGGCTATGACAAATCCTCGATTTGTTAGACAACGTGCAGCAAACCACTATCGTGGATCAAAGGTAGTAGAGTTACGTCTCAGCAGACTCGGAGTGGTAGAGTTACCTTGCGGTAGACTAGGGGTGGCAAAACACTGTCGTAATAGACCATTGGGTAGTAAAACATTGCCGTAGCAAACTAGGGGCTACAACCCCTATCATGGTAGAATAAGGACGGTAAAACCCTGTTACGACATACCAAGGTGGCAAACTAGAGAGCGAAGGTAAACCTCATGTGCGATAGACTAAGGTGATAGAATGGTGTGTAGCAGCCCTAGGATATGGGAGGTATTAGGATGATAGATCCAAACGTAGGGGTATGATAGGCTTATGATATGAAGAGAGGTAAGGAGTTAGACTTATAGATAAACCCTGCTTGGGAAATGGGAATGCTAATGAAAAGAAATAAGGTTAGTAGAAAGTCAATATCTACTACTTGTAATAGAGGAAAAGAGGTAATTGACTGTGATCAATTGAACTCCTCTAGCACTGGGAGGGCAAGGATTCAATCCACATTCACGACTTATGAAGTAGCGACGTGAAAATGATGGTGGAAAAATTTTTTAGAGGAAACAAGGTTGGTATTCATTAAGGAGACTTAGAAGAGATAGATAACATTTAGTGTAGCAATCATAAGGAAGCCTTTACCGTCGAAATTTAAGATACTATAGATGATTACATATGCGATAGAGACTGACTCGTATGATCATATTCAGAACTATGAATCATTGATCCTCCTCCATATATGGGAGGATGAGATCATGTGTAGAGCATTTTCGCTCACACTAATGGATCACTTGGTTCAATAGTATAAAAAAAGGATCCATTTCTTCAATTGATTAGCTAAGGAATGAGTTCTTAAAAGCATTTGTGATCAATAGTCGAAGGAAGAAGAAGGCTACCTATTTTCTTACTCTCAAGTAAGGGAATAAGGAATCGTTGAAAAGTTACGTTGACAGATACCATGATGTTTGTGACTTGCAAGTTGGTGTTGTTGTAGATGCAATGTTACAAGGGATTAGGTCGAAAAACTATAAGAGTCTCTATCGTTAGATCAATTGATGATGATTTTGGATTTATTCTTTAGGGTGAAGAAGTACATTACCTAAGAGGAGGTAATGAGGATGATACAACCGTGTAAGTTCAAAAAAAGAAGAAAGCAGGAAAGGGACTCCAATGAGAAAACTTTGTCCAGTTCTGATAAGTCTAGTAAAGCTCCAAAGTTGAAGCACAACAATTACAGTCAGCTCACTGAGCCTCGATGCCAGTAGTAATTGAAAAGATCGGATTACTGCAAATCTTGAAAGTAATAGAAATGAATCTAGGAAGAAACCTGAAGTCTTTTTATACTTTTGACTTTACATATGGTCATGTTTGAAAAATGCAAGGAATTGATGAACTAGCTGAAGAAATTAGCCCATGAATTATATCAATATGTTTGTCTGGAGGAATTAAAGGGTTCGCTATCTTGTAGCGACGAAAGAGATAACCACAGGTAGGATAGGTGGAATGATAATAGGCGAGGAGCCGAAAGGAATGATAGGAAAAGGGATGATGATAAGAGGGTTGGTCAAAGGGATCAGTAGACAGATAATGAGCCAACGAAGGCCACCATTAATGTCATCTTAAGAGGAGATTCATTGGTGGGCAGTACATCCTCATTAAGGAAAGCTTATGCTAGACAAGCCTATGAGGTTCACTTAGTGATGGCAAAGACCAAGGAAGAGGAGTTGATTATCTTTACTCCAGCAGATATGAGAGATATCATTATTCTTCATGATGACCTTATGGTGATATCGATAGTCATAGCAAAGCATCCAATTAGTCGAATCTTGATAGATAATGGAAGGTCTATAAACCTCATTTATTTGAATTGCATTAAAAAGATGAACATCACAGAAGATAGATTAAAGCTCTTGACCACACCTTTATATGGTTTTGCAGGAAAGAAGGTAAAGGTGGTTGGGTTTGTTTAATTGCTAATTATTATTAGAGAAAGCCTTAAGAGTGTGACTTTACAAATTTATTCATAGTTATGAATTTAACCTTTATGGCTTACAACATGATCTTGGGAAGACCTTTGGAAAATGATATGTCAGTGGTGATTTCCTTATGTTACCTACAAATAAAGTTTCCAACATCTAAAAGAGTGAGCCATGTCAGGGGGATCACAAAAAGGTAAGGACATGTTATAGCTTGTCTACTACATGCAAAGGTACAGAGAAAGAAGACACTCGCCATTGTTGAACCACCTAAACCTAAACCCATTAAATAGGTAAAGGCTATTCAATTGAGGGAAAATGATGAGGAGAAAAAAGTTTGTGTTAGGGGCTAGTTAACGGCAAATGTAAAAGATGAGATAGTGAAGTGCTTGAGGGAAATTTTAGATGTTTTCGCATGGATTCCCGATGATATGCTCGAGATTAACTCAAGGGTTATTTGTCATCATTTAAATGTCTTACCTGGGGTAAAGCATGTCAAGCAGAAGAAGAGAAACTTCATCTTAGAAAGACAACAAGTGATTGATGAAGAGATTAACAAGTTGTTAGATGCAGGATTCATCATAGAAGTTGATTATCTAGATTGGTTGGCAAACATTGTGATAGTGAAGAAGGCTAATGGAAAGTGGAGAATGTGTTTAGACTTACTGATCTAAACAAGACTTGTTCAAAAGATTCGTATCCCCTACTGATAATTGATAAGTCAGTGGATGAGATGTCAGGGTATGAACTCCTTAGCTTTTTGAACACTTTTTTGGGCTACCATCAGATAATGATACACCTCGAGGATGAGGAGATAACATCTTTTATTATGGATAATGGGACTTATTTTTATCCGATAATGCCTTTTAGGCTAGAAAACATTGGGGCCACTTATCAACAGATGGTCAATAGAGTGTTCGAAAACTTATTGGGCAACACCATGAAAGCTAATGTTGATGATATGATCGTTAAAAGTAAGGAAGGTGAATCACATATGCAACAATTTTCAAGGGTGCTTCATGTGTTGCAAAAGTTTAATATAAAACTGAACCCCAAAAAGTGCTTATTCGGAGTTAGGTCAGGAGGCTTTTAGGGTTCATGATTACAAACAAGGTGATCAAGCCAATTTGAATAAATCCAACTCATTCTAGATAAGAAATCTCCAACTACTGTAAGGGAAATGCAGAGGTTGACTGGGAGAATAATGGCTCTTAAACGCTTTTTGTCAAAATTAACAAAAAGAAGCTTACGTTTTTCAAAACCTTTCAAGGTGGAAATGATTTTAAGTGGACAGATGAGTGCCATAAGGTATTTGATGAATTGAAAGAGTATTTGAAAGAGCTACCTTATTGTCGAGACCTCAAATCAAAGAGCAGCTTTGCATATGCCCTATAGCCAAGACCTTAAATCGAATAGCTACCCTATTGTTAATGCCATTATGTTAAAAGGAGATGTAAATGGTGACTATCCAATTTACTATGTCAGTAAAGTGCTATTATATGCAAAAACATGCTACCCTCAAGCTGAAAAGGTGGCATTATCACTTGTACTGGCTACTCGAAAGTTGTGCCCCTATTTTCAAGCACATTCAGTCACAATGCAAACTGATCAACCATTGAGACAAATACTTCAAAAATCAGAGTGCTTAGGGAGGTTGGTAAAATAGGTAGTTGAACTTAGAGAGTACAAGATTTCCATTAAGCCTCGAAAGGAAATCAAAAGTCAAGCCCTTGCCCACTTTATTGTAGAATCTGTAGGTTAAAAAAGCTCCAATGAAGAATAAATAGTATGGTTGAAGTTATTTGTTGACGAGGCCTTAAGTACAAATGGAAGTGGAGCTGGGGTAGTGTTTGTGTCACTTGAAGAAGAAGTTTTGGATTAGCCCCTCCAATTTAATTTCTCAAGTTCAAACAACACAACTGAATATAAGGCCCTACTAATGGGCATAAAGCTAGCTAAAAAAATTAGAAATTCACAATTTGATAGCCCATAATGATTCTCAGTTGGTAATTAATCAATTTCGTGGCTAATATAAGGTTAGGGACCTTATCTTGATCCAATACCTTAGGAAGGTCTAACAACTCACTTGATCTTTTAAAATGTTCAGTTGGTCCAAATCAACTGCTTCGAGAACACCCATGTTAACGCTTTGTTGAAGTTACCTTCCTTAAAAGAAACTTTTAATTGGATGGTGAGAACTAAAAACTTGGTGAGGCCTAGCATAGAGGAGGAAAAACTATGTGACATTGAGGTTGAAGATGATTGGAGAGCATCGAAAAAGTAATACTTGCTAGATGGTGCTTTACATGGTGACAAGGAAGAGGCCTAGAGGATCAGAACCCAGGGAGCTAAATTTACCTTTGTGAATGGATACCCATACAAAAGAGGGGTTCACTATGCCCTTGCTAAAGTGTTTGGGATTGGAGTAGGCAAGTTACACTTTGGTCGAAGCACATGAAGGGATATGAGGAGACCAATTCGGCACACAAGCTTTAGCCACTAAGGTGCTTCGAGCTAGTTTTCATTGGTGCACACTAAAATAGGATGTGGCCAATAAACTACACAAGTGGGACAAGTGTCAGAGGTTTGCTTCAATAACATTAGCCCCAGTATCTACACTATTGAATACTTTTCAACCAACACTGTGTGCTCAATGGAGACTAGATATTTGGGGTCCATTTCCTCTAGCTACTGGACAGGAAAAGTATCTATTGGTGGTGACAAATTACTTCAGCAAATGGATTGAAGTAGAGCCTTTGGCTACCATTACTTGAAGAAGGTAGAAGCCATGGTGTAGAAGGATATCATTTGTCGGTTTGGAATTCCATGAGTATTGAATGCTGATCATGAGAAGCAATTGCGATGCCTTTCGAAATTTCTACAAAGGCCTGAACATTCAGCTACGAATATCTTCTGTTGCATATCCACAAGCTAATAGGCAAGTTGAGATCAACAATTGGACCACAGTTCATGGACTCAAAACTTGATTGATAAGGTTAAAAGAGGCTAGGTTGATGAATTACCTAGTATCTTATGCGCTTACAAGAGTATGAGTCGAGCATCTACAGGAAAAACACCATTCAACTTGGCATATAGAACTAGACTTTAATACCTATTAAGATTGGTGCTGTCTCGGCAAGGATAGTTCCTTCTGTAGAAGAAGCTAATTCTTATGGGCTATAAGAGAATCTTAACTTGATAGATGAGCAGAAGGACTTAGCAGAAACAAGATTGGTTGCTGACTAACAAACGGTTGTTATATCTATAATGCCAAAGTCAAAAACAAAATGTAAAAACTACAAACTTTGTACCATATTAGTGAATAAATAAGAGACATAGAATAAGCTTGATACTATGATACACTTTGTCATTTTCATTATTCCAAGTAATGAGAATGAAGTTGCAAGTTTAGCAAATTTAGCAATAGATGATTGATACTTTAAGGTAGTTTAGAATTTCTTATAATGAGTTCAAGAAATATATATAAGAACCAATAGATACATGTATTCCACAGTACATATGTATAATTGTTTTAAATAAAACAAGGACATAAGTAAAATATAGTATACTTGAATATTACATAGTTAAAATAAAATAAATAAGGAATACATATATATATATATGTGTATATTGAGTGTTAAATATGTATACATATATATATATATGTAAATTTTAAAAGAAAGGAAATATATATATTATATATACACACATACCTACACTAAAAGTACACTAGACATGAAAACATATATATATATATATATTATACGTATATAAATATATATGGACATGTGTATGTATATATCATTTATAATTAAGATTTTTAAATATAGATACATATACTTATTTGATATAAAGAATATAATAAAATAAATAATACATATAAATATATGTTAGTGTATAAATAAATAAATATATTTTAGTTAAAGACAATTATAAAAATTGTATGAATTATAAATAATTAAAAAGGGAATAGAAAACTTAAAATATAAAACAAAAACAAAAATTAGATAAATTAAATAAGAGTTAGTGGAGTTTGATGAGACTTTCTCCCATCAAACTCCACTAGCAATTCTCGGGTAACAACAAAAACAAAAGCCTCTTGAAGAAGCTTTGAAAAAATCAAAAGCAAAGAAAAGAAAGAAGTGAAACGAGAGAGAGGGCTGAAGCTTGGACCGTTTGGTGAAGAGAAGAGAAGGAAAGAAAAGCTGAAGCCGAGAAGGAAGAAAGGAAAGGTAAAACTGAACTGGGAAGAAAAGAAGAGAAAGAAGAGAAAAGGAAGAGCTACTAGAAAATTTGGGTAAATGAGATATTCTTCTAATCTTGCAATGTTTATTTACTAAGTATGAAAATGAAAATATGATAAATTGCATTAAATGGGCACTCTATGGATGAAGGATTAATTGAATTCCAACTTGATGTTCAAATCTGGAATCTATGTTTTGTTTTGGGTTGCAATTAAAATATTTAGTTTAATTGTTATACAAGGAGAAAAATTCTGAAAAAATTATGGTGGATAGCCTTTTAAGTTAGGAGAAAGTCAGTTTTGGAATTTCTTGATTTGGATTTCTATAACTTGAGATATGTACAAATGAGTACAGGGTACTTTGTCAGAAAAACGTGAATTCCAGTCTTAACTTTGAAAAATTGTAGAAAATAGCCTAAATTGAGTTAGGTTTCAAGCCTTACATTTCCAGAAAGGTACTGGAGTTAGGATTATTATGGTTTTAAGTTTGCAGCAATTGGATGTGCTGATAATTAAATATGGAGTATTTTGTGCAAGTAGGTCAGTGTAACACTGTGCCTAAATACTGCTAGAAGATAGTGCAACTTTGGAAAATTGCTAATGTTAATCTAGGAAGAATTAAATCATGAACCTTACATTTCTGGATAGGGAAATGAGTTAGCCTTCATCTAGTATTGGAATTTGTGGATTTGGAATTATGTAGCTTAAGCTATGTACATATGAATGCAGGATACTCATTGCAAGGTACAAACAGCCTAGTGTCAACTTCAAAAATTCCTAGAAAATAATTCAGATGGAGTTGGATTGCAAACTTTACATTTTCAAAAAGGTAAATGAGTCAGGATTGATATGGTTTTGCGTTTTTACAAATTACATATCCCTATGATTAGTAATATAAATTTTAATGAACAGAGGTCAGGAAACTATTATATCCAATGTGCCAGATTTGGACCAAAGTTTGGAAAATTATTGGAAATGGCACAAGATGAATTAAGAAGTAAGCCTTATGCTTTCGAATAGGGAACTGCGTTAGAAGTAATGTAAAATTTACGGCTTGACGATTAGATTATGAAATTTTTACGAAAGGCTAACAAGGATGCTTTAAAGGGTTTTCAAGATAAAGTAAGGCTTTGTAATGTTTTGTTTAAAATCTAAGTACATATATATATATATATGTCTAAATGCATATTATGGATATAATGATAATGGGAGATATGCATGGGTGTGTGTATATATATATATATATATAAAATATAATTACATGTCGTGTAGATATAATAAAGGATGAATATGGTAATGTATATATATATATATACATATAAATACGCGTCTAAATATACGTTAATATGAGAAGTATTGATGACGGTTGATACATGGGTATACTAGAGGATGAGAATGATAATAGAGGTATGGACGTGTGTATATATATATATCATGATAAATCAACATGTTGACATATTATTGAAATGATATATATATATATATGTATAAATACATATGCTCATGCATAATGTATATTTGTACGAAAAAAGAAAAAAATGGGATGAGCATAGATAAACAAATATATATCTATAATATATATATATATTGGAATATACATATAGATATAAACACAAAGATGCTTAAAACATATATATGTATATAAGGACTCGTACCATGGGTACGTCATAATTGACGATAAGGAGGTAGCTTTAGATTAATAGTTACTCGAAATTAATAGCGTTTAAGGTCCTTATTTTAACTACGTGATTAAGCACGATGATGTAAACTTATCAAAATGTTAATGGATTATGTGTAGAGAAGCGAAACGGTGTAGAGGTTTGAGTACAGACTTGGAAGCGCTAGGAGGATAATTACTAAGCCTCGAGGTAAGTGGGTTAAATAATTCTTACTAGTATCATCTCGTAAGAGATGAAAGAAATCTTTATTCGATAATTATTCAATTTCATATCGAGCTTAGTAAAATATCACGAAAAAGACGATGAGGGTAAGTCTTGGTAAGATATAAGATTGATTTGATGTGATCGAGAATAGCACCTGTTTGGACTGAAATCTTATTGCGATTTGTGTGTTATGTGCTATGACTTGTTTATGCTTACTGAACATATAGAATTGTATAAATGTCAGTGCTTGCATCTTGAGAAATGCATGTAATTTATTTAAGTTGCACCAAGTGAGCATGTTAATATATTATGATGCGATGAGAACGTATATGTGAATTGTGTACAATACATACATCTCACGATGTTATGCTCAAGGACCTCAAATAGTATTTAGTTGTTCTTGTTAGAGAATAGGATGATGGAATCATATCACAACTGACGTGTATATGTCATTAGGAAACATACACCATAGAGGCCAACCCGAGTAAAGACTCGATCATTTGTACCGTGTGAGCCACCTCTAGAGAACTCAAAGGAACTACGTGCTAAGCAGCTTTCTTTGTGAACTGTGGGAGCCACCTCTAGAGTCCTTTGAGAGCTAAGTGCTACACGTGTATCGATGAACCAATTGAGAACATAAGCCATAGAGGCAAACCTAAGTAAAACTCGATCTTTTGTACCGTGTGAGCCACCTCTAGAGAACTCAAAGGAACTACGTGATTCGTAGCTTTCTTCGTGAACTATGGGAGCCACCTCTAGAGTCCTTTGAGAGCTAAGTGCTACACGTGTATCGATGAACGAATTGAGAACATAAGCCATAGATGCAAACCCGAGTAAAACTCAATCTTTTGTACCGTGTGAGCCACCTCTAGAGAACTCAAAGGAACTACGTGCTACGCAGTTTCTTTGTGAACTATGGGAGTCACCTCTAGAGTCCTTTGAGAGCTAAGTGCTACACGTGTACTGATGAATTATGAGAAATCATATTTGCCAATGAGATAGTGGATAAACGATTGTGAACTGTGAATGTGACAACTATCATTAGATAGGATAGATACGATGCATGTGATTGAGAATTAAAATACTTGTTGAACTTTACTTACATTGTGCTATAGAATCAGATATTGTTTGAAATGGTTGTGTTTTTCATACTGAACTATATCGACACAAAGTGACAAAAAGAATGATATTGTGTGAATTAAAGAAATGAAGAAAGGCATGAGTGTCCTTATGAAATCTGTTGTACATACGAGTTAGTAGCTAATTTCGACATAATGCATACATGCTATGTTATAGAGTTCATGCATGTATGATCGTGTTTTACGATGTGAGCCTAGTATGTACTTATTTAAGCTACTTACTGAGCCGTGGATTTGCTCACCCCTTAAATTTAACATCTATAGATCATACAGGTTGATATCCAGTTCAGGCTTCTCGGTCAAATAAAACAAAGGCTGATCGATGATGTTAATTATACAAGTTGGAAGTGGCGTGAATTGGGTAATTTTCGGTAAAAAACATGGGCTAGATGAATGGGTGACATTTCAATGGGTTAGACATGCTTGAGGATAATCCTAGATGAGTAAAAGTAACAAAAAAAAATTGGAATTGAATTGAAGATGGAAGAGCAATGTAGGGGCTGTCGACCATGGCTGTTGGGAGAAGAAATTGGAGGCTGCTGAACCAAAGGAAAATAGAAAAGAAAAGAAGATAGAAAAGAAAAAGGAAGAAAAATAGACAGAAAAAAATAAATAATAAATAAAAATGAAATGAAAAATGAGAGAAATGGCAGGGGAAATTTTTAAAGAATGTGTTTATAGTTTATATGGTAATAAATAATGATTAATTATAAGACTAAAGTGATAAGCAAGACTCTTGGCTATAAAGAAGATGGAAGACTATAGAATGAGAATATGAGGGCTACGGCTTTGAAAATTCCATGATTATTTAGAAATTTTATGATTTATTGAAATTCTATAATTTATTAAGTAAGGAAAAATAAATCAAAGGGAATGAATTATTGGTGCAATTGGATATGAAATTTGAGTTAACGGTGAAGTCGTGTATTATTACCAATGTAAATTTCACTGGTTAGACATAAGTAATGTGCAAGATGGCTGCATTTAGTGATGAATGATGATTCAAAAATTAGAGAATAATTAATGGGAATTATTGGTGAAATTATTTTGCAGCCTGAATAATCGGATTTCGTGTGATGACACCCGAAAATTCGACACCATGAGATAGGTAAGGGAGGCATGTGCAACCTGTAAGGATATTCAGTCTGCATGATTTTAATTATGAATTATTTTTTGAAATGTTGTGGTAATTCATTGGTTGGAAAAATTGTGGTGATTGACTAGCTGTGAATATAAACTGTCTTTTCTGTGTAGGGAGGCTAGTCAATTGGCAGCCGTTATGCTGCCGAAAAGTTTAGAAAGATTATGTAAAATCATAATAAATGATTT
The DNA here is from genome assembly GCA_031772115.1 of Heritiera littoralis. Lineage (NCBI taxonomy): Eukaryota > Viridiplantae > Streptophyta > Magnoliopsida > Malvales > Malvaceae > Heritiera > Heritiera littoralis. Next base: position 3,238,312 of record JAPDPK010000009.1, on the reverse strand, counting down.
TATTTCATGAGAAACGATTTCCAACCATGAAAACCGAGAAATTAATTATTTTTCATGAAACATGAATATACTGAATTTTAATTTTAAAATATTAATGTTTTTAAATTTGGTGATAATGAGATCACCGAAAATTCTCTCGATATGCGAACTACATGTGACATGAAAAGGAGAATGAAAGGAAAATAAAAGTGAATTTTTTATAAATATTTTCTTAAATATTCACTTGATTTATTATATAACTTTTATAGTTTTAATTATGAAATTACTTATTTTTATAAATTCCATAAAGGTTTACTGATGATGAAAAACACTGTTTTGAGACTAGTTGGCATCCTTATCATACTGATATGTGATATGTGATATGTGACATGTGATATGTGATATGTGATATGTGATATGTAGTCTCGGTCGACACCTGAACAGTGATCCGTCGAGGACAATTATAGACTATAGTCATAGATCTGACATGATTATTTTATACCATTCGGGGTCATAGCATGATATGAGTGATGATTGCCTCAGTCTCCATATATGAAAATGTTTTATATGATATGTGATACGTGAAATGTAAATGTTTTACATGATATGTGACAAGTTACATGAAAGTGATTTACAGCATTTTACATAATGCTTATTACGATACTGATTTTAGTACTACGAGAAGATTTTCATATGACATGTGATATGAACATGTAATATGTTTTCAAAAGAAAAAAGAGTTTATAAGTCTAATATTCTTACTATGATTTTAAATTGAATATTAGACTATATGTGACATGAATATGTGATGTTTTCCAAAAAGGAAAGAGGAGGAAAATAAATCTAATATTCTTATTATAATTTTTTAAATTGAATATTAGATTTAAATGATGTATATTTTATATGAAAAGGATTTAATAGCTTATTTTTCTATTTAAAGTACGATACCAGTTATAAATTGTACAGTAAAATACGAAAGGAATTCAAAAGAGAATAATGATGATTTAAACTAATATTTATCTAAAAGAATAGATAAATATTAGTTACTTTATTTAAATGCTTTATTTCATAAAAGCATTATTTTGAAAAGAATATGAAAATGATATGAAATAAAAAGGAAAAAGGATTTAAATTTCAAACGAAATGAAATTACTTTCTACAGTTGCTTCTAAGTTCCAGGACAAGACAGGTATTTCAAAATACCTACCTTACTACATCCGGATCCCTAGCCGACTGTAGTATCATTCCTACATGTGAGCCTAGAGCCCTTATAGGAAAACAAAAAAAAAGTTTTTCAGCATATAGATAGCTGAATATCAAGTGTTGCATATAACTCTCTTACTGAGCTGTGTTTTGCTCACCCCTTAATTTTAACATTTCAGATTTTCGAGGGCTGAGAGTCTGACATCTAAAGGATTTCGGTTGTGCATTTGGGGATGATGCGACAACTTGATTTATTACATAAGGTACGATCATTTATTTTTTGTATTTAGACTTATCTATAATACTACTTCCTTATGAATTAAGATAGGGGATGTAATTTATATTATAATTTTATATGAAATTGTTAATATGTAAAAGAAAAGTAAAGTATCGCAGACAGCCCAACCAAATAAGATGTATAGAAAAAGATGAAAAATAGGGTCACGGGCTGTGACATCTTTAAACTTGTTACCAGTTTTGCCACACTTGAAGCAAACTGCAGTAGTTTTATAGCAAGGCTTGTAGCCATGATCTCTACCGCAAGTGACACACGGCTGAGAAGTAGTGGTAGGTGTAGTAATTATGACTCTAGCAGTGGTGGTAACCATACTTGTAGGCCTAGCAACCTGTGGTTGAGGCACAACAAATCTCTATCTCTTACTTTGCCTATGAGACTTACACTGTTCAGCTATCCTTTTCTCACTTTTGTTATTTGTGGACTGTTTTAGCTCTAGGTGGCCTTCTAAGCTCAAACCTTGCTTGGGTAGTCTCTAGTTCTTGCTCTACAATATGAGTTTTTCTGACTACATTTGTATACTTGGTGAGCTCAAATGGGGTTACCTTGCTTCGAACATTAGGTCTCAATCCTGAAGCAAACTTCTTTGCCTTCTTTTCTTCATTGTTGGCAAAATCTATATCATACTTAACCAAGGTAATGAATCGGGTCTCATACTTATCCACTTTCATAGCCTAGAGTAAGCTCAAGAAATTCCTTCTTCTTATGTTTGGCAGCTGTGAAGATGTGGTAGTTCATGAAGACCTTTACAAATCTTTCCCATGCAATTACTCGATCTTTGGCCAATAAGAACGATTCAATAGTCTTCCACCATCATTGTGCCTCACCTCTCAACATGTAGAAGCTAAGGCAACCTTCTTAATAGTACTACACACCATACACTTAAAGAGGAACTTTATACCTCAATACATTCCTTAGCCTTTGTTGGATATCTCTCTCCCTTAAACTATGGTGGATTCATTTTTTGAAATTATTTGAGGAGTGCCAGTAACATCCTGAACCTACAGTAATACACAATATTTACTCATATTTATCTATTTTCACCAGTTGGGCTATCAGTAATACTTAACCATCCGTTAATCACTTTAGTAATAATTAGTACACTTATTCATTGTACTGATATGGAAGTATGCATTGTTACATTATTTCCTTAAGATATATATACATTCCCTTCTACTCAAAGTAGTACTGTACAAATTCGCCGAATATATATAAGAAAATCATATACCTTCAATATCGAATATCTGCTAACACTAGTAGTCGCAAATCTCTAGAAGGTAATCTTAATCTAAAATCAACACCTTGTTGAGTGGAAAATAAGGGGTGAGTGACAACGTGCTCAGTAAGGAAGTTGTCTGCTGCTTTATAAAATAAAAACTATATATCACAAAACGTTTATTTTCCCTAACAGCATACCTAATAAGAAAACAATGGATATAATGAACAGTCTTTAATATTCAAATCACTAGCTAAATAGTTTACAATATAGTATAGTAAACAGTAAACAAGATTCAGTAAATCCTTTCAGTAAACAGAAATCAGTAAGTTGAGACTAGGCATCACCCTACAATTAAATCATGCTATCATCGTTCCTGAAGGAACACAGTAATCGTCCCCACTAGGACACAGTAGATCTATGGCCATAATCTATAGGTGGTCCTCGGGTACACTTGCCAGGTGACCTCGAGACCTCTAATGACTTGGTAGGTCAATCAGTCACGTGAATAGTAATGCATGAAACTCAGGGCCTAAAGTCTCAAAAATCACTTTATATCTCACAAAGAATCTTTAAGGAATATTTCACATATTTCATCATTTCTTTAAAATGATTGTTTTCTAAAAAGGTATTATGTTTTCTGTTTACAAAACACAGTAAAAACAGCCAGTAATTTCACCATTTTTCGTGTGAGAAAAACACAAGTTAAATTGGCTTGCCCCTTACCAGCTCGCCCATTACGGCTCGCCCATTATAGTGGATTGAGCTCGCATGTTTTCATTCGCCCATGTGGCGAACTAACATCACCCACTGTGGCTCTCACACCGAGTTGAATTGGGGGGTCGCCCACAAAATACTTTTCTTTAAAAAATAAGGGATTACCTACTGTTGGCTCGCCCAGAATTATATAAAAGGGGTTGCCTATCTTTGGCTCACCCAAATTCAAAACAGTTTATCAAACTAATGCATGTCTCAAACCAAATCATTTTCTTAATATTTTTACAACATTTTTCTCCATAGGATATGCATTTCACTTCACATACTACTCCCTTACCTGGTCTTACGAAACCGAGCTTCCCGATTGTGCTTATCGAAATCCGTACTTTTCACTGCAAAATGATTTTACCAACTCATTAGCTTAATTATCCTTTTATATTAAGATATGATTTATATCAAAATACAAATATAAGTAAGTCTCATAGCTAAAATGACTATTCTTCATGCCATTTTCTCTTCTTTCTTCCTCTATAGCTGAATGGCCTTTATTTACTTAAAGATCATTGTTTCATTTTTAGTCAATGCATAATATAAATGTGCTACCTTCTTCCTTGACATTTTTCCTCATTTTAGAAGTAAAATTTAATATTTTATTTCCTTTATTTCTTGTACAATCAGCAGCATAACATTCATCTTATGTAAAAATAGTTTTTAGTCATGGTTATGGTTCTATTCTTTTTCTTATCTTTAGCCTTCATATTTGACTTTCTTACCTTGACTAATTAACACAATTTTCAGCCTTTTATTCTTTCCTTTTTACACACCACACTCAGCCATTTTCTTTCTCATTTTACGTTTCACTCAACCATTTTCATCTTTCTCTCTAAGTTTCATGCCGCTTAGCCACTATTGTTGACTATTTATTCCTTAAGTCATTTTCTCACAACTTAGTCTTCCTTCTTTCTTTCTTCTTCATTTCCATGCCATTTTCCAGCCAACTTTTATTGACTTTTATCTCAGCTTCTCTTCATTCGGTCAGCAGCAATTACTCCCTTTCACATTTTTCATTCAATTTTTCTTTCACCATTTCCTTTCTTTGTTTTGGTTCCAGCCCCTACATCTTCAATTTTCCATGCTTTATTTTATGTTTTCACATCATTAAACACCATGTTTAAACCTTAATTTAGCAAGATCAACTCTCCTTCATTTCTATATTTCCTCATGATAAATCTATATTCATACCATTAACGCCACCAACAACTTGGAAATTCAACCATACAAAATTGCTACATATATTTAGCAATACCTATATATATATATATTCATATACATACCACCAATTTAACATATCATTCTATCAACCAAGGCTTAATTACATAAAACATTGGCTGAAATTCTTTACCTTCGTTTGATCGAACAACCACAGCTTAAAGCTTTGTTGTTTCTTCCTACGTCAATCCTCCCTTCCCTTAGTTCTTTGGTGTCTTATGAGTGAAGGAAAAGCGTATGAAGGAAAGCTAGATGCTTAGATAGCAAGAGAGGGAATCTTGCTAAGTAACGAGGAAGAAATGAAACTAAAACAGTGCAAAAGGGGTCGGCAGAGCAGTAACTCGTGAAGTAGCTAAGTGTAGTCGGTCTTGGAGAAGAAATATGTTAAAAGTTTGTTTTACTTAATCAATTATATATCCGGCTATCAAGTCCTATAGCTTCTTATCTCTTTGCTCATCATTTTCCTTATCCTTTAGCTCATTAATTGTTGAAGAAAAATGGTAGCAAAAGGTATGGCATGGTAACAATATTCTACATTCATTAATTTGTAATTAAAACCTGTAGCCAAAAGAATAATGATGCTGAGATTCTTTTCTTTCTTCTTGTTTTTCTTGGCTTATTTTCTTACTTGTCTTATTCTTCAATCAATACCAAAATCCCATGTTGACTTTGATTTCTCTGCCATTAAACATCTTTCACATTGCATTATAATAGGTTTAGCCATGTATCACATGGCAGAAATTAGAGTGCAGTAGAAATTTTTTTGCTGCACGGTTTACTTGTTTCCAATTTCTTTTATATACTTCCCACCAATAGAAATTTAATCATATATTCATTAATTAAATTTCTCTTTTTTCTATGTACTATATATATTGTATTTTATAATGTATAGTGTAATAAAATCGGGTCTCACATTTTCTTCCCTCCTTAAGAAATTTGGTCCTCCAAATTTTACATGAATATATCACTGAAAGAGCTCTGGATACCTCTCACACGTAAGGCTATCTAACTCCCAAGTAGCCTCCGTCAGAGCACTTTAACTAAAGGAATCGTCTTAGATCGCAATACCTTATACTTCCTATCCAAGATCCGTACCGGTTTCTCAACGTAACTCATATCCTCTCTGATCTCTAATGGCTCATGTCGAATTACGTGAGAAGGATCTGGATGGTATTTTCTCAACATCGAGCCATGGAATATGTTATGCACTCCTGACAACTCTGGTGGTAGTGCTAACCGATATGCCACATCTCCCACACGATCTAAGATCTCATTAGGCCTAATGTATCGGGGACTCAACTTTCCTCTCTTCCCGAATCTCATTATACCTTTGGACAGTGAGACCTTTAAGAATACATAATCACCCGCTACAAACTCTAGTGGCCGACGTCTAGTATCTGCATAACTCTTCTACCGACTCTGAGCCGTTTTAAGCCTCTCACAAATTATCTATACATCACGGGAAGCCTGCTCAACCAAATCAGGAGCTAATAGTTTACTGTCTCCCACTTCTTCCCATGCTATCGGGGATATGCATCGTCTGCCATACAAGGCCTCATAAAGTGCCATGCCAATACTCGTATGAAAGCTATTATTATAAGCAAACTCTCCTAGGGGTAAGTGATCGTCCCATGAGCCTCTAAAATCTAGTGCATACGCTCTCAACATATCCTTGAGCATCTGTAGCGTACGCTCCGACTGTCCATCAGTCTGTGGATGAAAAGCGGTGCTAAAATTCAGCTGGGATCCCATAGCCTCCTGAAATCTTTCCCAGAAATGAGATGTGAAACGGGAATCCCTATGAGATGTAATACTCACTGGAACACCATGTAATCTCACCATCTCCCTAACATACAATTCGACTAAGGCATTAACTGAATCTGTAGATCTCATGGCCAAGAAATAAGCAGACTTAGTCAATCTATCTACGATCACCCAAATAGCATCATAACCCTTCCAGGTCCATGGTAAACCCATAACAAAATCCATAGTCACATGCTCGCATTTCCACGTAGGAATCGATAACAGTCGAAGCATATCTGCAGGCTTCTGATGCTCAATCTTAATCTACTGGCATGTCAGACATCTAGCAACAAAATCAACAATGTCCTTCTTCATCTTAGGCCACCAATATACTCTCCGGAGATTTTGGTACATCTTAGTACTACCTGGATGTAATGTATATCTAGAGGTAAAGGCCTCGGATAAAATCAAGTCTTTAATCTGCTGATCACTGGGAACACATATCCTACCTCAGAACCTCAGTAACCCATCGGTGCCAATCTCGAAATCTGACACAACTTCCATCTGAATTTGACTGGCAACCTCGATGCAATAATTATCACTCCTCTGAGCTTCCCTAATCCGATCCATTAAATCCGGCTCTATACGAAAACTAGTCATAAATCCATACTGGTCAGAGGAATTAACCGTCAAGTTGAGGCTAGAGAACTGCTCTATCAAATCATGCTCCCTAATCATCATGTAAGAAACCATGCCAACATGTTTACGGCTCAGTGCATCTGCCACTACGTTCGCCTTACCCGGGTGATACAAAATCTCACAATCATAGTCCTTTAGCAGTTCCATCCACCGTCGCTGCCTCAAGTTCAATTCTCGCTGCGAGAATATATACTTCAGACTCTTATGGTATGTATATATCTGAAATTTCTCCCCGTACAAGTAATGCTGCCATATCTTCAGTGCAAACACTACTGCGGCTAGCTCCAAATCATGTGTCGGGTAATTCCTCTCATGATCCTTCAACTGTCGAGAACCATAGGCTATAACCCAACCATACTGCATAAGCACACACCCTAAACCTTGAGTGGACGCATCAGTATACACCATAAATCCACCTGATCCGCTGGGAAGGGCTAATACGGGAGCAGTAGTCAATCTCCTCTTAAGCTCAAGAAAACTGCGCTCACACGCATCATTCCATTCAAACTTCAGATCCTTACGTGTGAGTCATGTCAATGGAGCAGCAAGTCTAGAAAATCCCTATACAAATCTGCGATAATATCTGGTAAGACCTAAAAAGCTCCGTATCTCAATAACAGTGCTAGGCCTTTTCCACTGTACAATGGCCTCGATCTTGGACGGATCAACTGACACCCCGTCCTTCGACACTATGTGTCCCAAAAAGATTATATGGTCAAGCCATAAATCACACTTACTGAATTTGGCATACAACCTCCGGTCTCTGAGGGTTTGTAATACCATATACAAATGCTGCTCATGCTCCTTTGGAGTCTTAGAATAAATCAGAATGTCATCTATAAATACTATGACAAACTTATCCAAAAATGGATGGAACACCTCATTCATCAAACTCATAAAAGCTATAGGGGCATTTGTCAACCCAAATGGCATTACTATGAACTCATAGTGACCATAACGAGTCCGAAATGCTGTCTTATGCACATCCGACTCCTTAATCTTCAACTGGTGGTAGCCTGATCGAAAATCTAACTCAGTCAGTGCCATCCGATATGGGGGTCTAGAAATTGGCTCCGTACCGGGTACCAACTCGATCATAAACTTCATCTCTCGATCCAGTGGTAACCCTGGTAAATCCTCTAGAAATACATCCGAAAAATCCTTGACCACAAGAATCTCTTGAATCTCTGGATGTTTCCTCTCTACATCCTCCACACTAGCAATATATCCTTCATAAACATTCATACATAACCACAATTCAGTACACATGTCATTTCACAAACATATATTCACATACTTTTTATTAATTTACAATAACTTTACAATGTACTTTTCGGGATGAGAGAAGGTAATAAACTTAATATTACAATCCAAATTAACATGGTTCGTAGCTAACCAATCCATACCCAAAATGATGTCAAAATCATATATATTCAATAAAATTAGGTTAGCTATCATAACCTTCTCTCCTATAGTCAATTTACAATTCCTATATACAATATCTATCCTCTGGAAATCTTTAAAAGGGGTATTCACTTGCAAGGTACACCCTAACAACTCCGGCTCTACTGGGGTCCTATTAGCACATGTAGGCGATAAGAACGAATGGATAGAACCCGGATCAAATAAGGCAATTACGAGAATATCAAAGAGATAAACTTTAGCTTTAATCACATCGATAGAGGCGTTGGCAGTCTCCTGATCCATCGTGTACACCCAACCCTGAGTCACAACCTTTTTACCCTTCTCTGCGACTGTCGCCCGCCTAGGCTGTAAGGGTGTTGCCTTCTCCGACTCACTCGGAGTTGCCAGTGCTGGTATCTGAGGTAATGCAGGAGGAATAGTAGAAGCAGCTGACTCTCTGAGCATCGGGCAATTCCTGATAAAGTGCCCCGTTTGTCCACATCTAAAACATGCCTTACACATCAAAGGACAAGAGCGTGAACCATGCGACCTTTCACAATGTCTACATAAGGTCGCAACACTCCTCTGAGTAGCGGTGGGGCCACTAGCAAGGGTAGAAACTACTGATCTAGGAAATCGACCCTCTGTGATTTGTATGCCCGAAGACCTAGTCCTCTTGGGCTGCTTTTACTTATATTTACCCTTTGAAAATCTTTTACCCTTATCTTTACCTTTACTCTTGCTCTTACCACCAGCCTCTATATGGTACTGCTCATAATCCCTCTCACATAGCTGAGCCCGTCATACTACCCCATCATAGGTCAAGATATCAAATGGGGCTAGCTTTGATCTGATAGAGGGTCTCAAACTAGCCTTAAATCTCTCGATCTTATGTCTCTCATTAACACTGGTTTGTGGATCAAATCGGCTCAAGGTGGTAAATTTAGCCTCATACTCGTCCATTGCCATACTCCCCTGAGTCAAATCCATAAACTCCTACTATAGTTTCTACTGGGCAGTCTTAAGGATATATCTTCATCTAAAAGCATCTACAAAAATATCCCAAGTAATATCCTGGTGTTGGGAGGATAATACTATTAGAGTAACCTTCCACCAGTGCTCTGCATCATCTGTCATATGGAACACTGCTAGACCTACCTTCTCGGTCTCCGTACACCTCGTAATCCTTAATAGCTTATTTATAGCAATTATCCATTGCTCTGCCGCCAACGGATCCCTAGTATCTTTAAACTTAGGTGGATCCAACTTCCTAAATGATCGTACCAAAACAACATCACAACACGACTCCACGTCTATAGGTGGCTGAGCTAATGGCTGTGGTGGAACTACCTATGGCTGAGGTGCCGGTGGTGGAATAGGCTGAGGCTCGAGTATATCTGGTGTCGGCTGTGGCAAAACTGGTGCAACTACGAGAGCTGCGGCAGGAGTTGCTGCTTTCTCCCTCTCCGCCCTATCTACGGCTCTATCCGCCTGATACATAGCCATAAAATCAGCTAACAGCCTCTCTACCCGGTTCACACGGGCATCAATGCTCTGTGGCCGTAGAGGACTATAGGTCTTGGGGCGGGTTCCGGTGTCTGCGGCTCCAGAATCTGTGCCGCCCTACCTCGGCCTCTACCTCTAACTGAGTGATAGGATGATATTTTATGAATTTTATATGTTCTAATATATTTTCTTTATTGATGTTTTATGCCTGAAAGAGCTTACTAATGTTTATTTTATGTTTTAGGTATTAAATATCAAAGTTAGAATAAAAAGAAGCTAAAAAGAACAAAAGTGTAGTATTTTCTGTCCAGCTTGAAAGATTGACGTTTTTGACTAATTTAACGACCTGATATCAAGAGGTGGCCTTCATGGAAGTTGTAGAGGACTTCTCAAGGTTTCCAGACTGCACAAGATTACAAAAATCGGAGTTCGTTTGATGGGTCAAACTCTGGACAAAATCAGTACAAAATTCTGGGCAGAATAACGAGATTGAGAAGAAATTCCAACAAAGCAAGTTCAAGACCAGATTTTGTTAAGACAAGAAAATTTCATAATTTTATTATTTCTTGGATCTGTAATTAATTAATAAGAATAGGCCTTAGGAATTTTACTTAGAAAATAATTGTAAAAGATGATGAGATAAAGGTAAGAGTTTGACTAGTCAAATTACTTATTTCCCAAGTAAACTCTTATCTGAATCCCACATTGCTTAGGAAAGTCTTTTAAACTCTTCCTTAGGCCTATATAAAGAGCACAAGGCTCTCATAAATAGCATCCCTCACATCCCTCTTCCCTCTTAGTCTTTTGTAAGGTTTTCTTTAGGGTTTTAATAAAAGTTTTATTTTCTTTCTTTTAATTTTGATATTGCTGATTTCTTTTTCTTTAAAAATTTTATTTTTCTTCTTTTCTATATCATTGGTCTTGCTGATTTCTTTCTTTTAAGTTATAAAATTATTTTCTTTTTAGTCTTCCCAATAGAAACAGATTTAATTTTGTATTTAATATTTTTCAAAGTAAACAATTTCTTTATAGTTTTTAGGATTAAATTGTTTTCTTTTCTTTTCTTTATTTAAACTGATTCTTCCCTTAGGTTTATTGGGTTTTATCTATTTTATAATTTTATATGGTTGTTGATTTCTTTAGTGATAATTATTTTGATTCTTTTTTGTTTTTCCTATTATTTGTTTAGTTCTTGCTAGTTTATAATCTTGATTCCAGATTTCTTGTTTTAGATTATTAAAGATTGATATATTGATTGTCTTTTGCTTGATTCTTGATATCTTTATAATATTAAACTTGAAATTTATGATCTTGAATATGACTAGTGAGTAGGCTTGTTATTCAATTACAAGGTAAATTGATTGTTCTTGGGAAAAAGAATGTTGTGAGATTTTGAGCTTATAATATAATTATTGATTAAGTATCAAAGATTCTCTGAGCACATTTGCATGATTATTTGCTTAATTAGATAGTACGGCCCACTATTTAATTTAATTAAGTAATCTACTGCTAGATTAAAAACATAAGTTCGTAATTGCTTATGGAGTTAATCACTAGGGATGGAGGAGAATTGAGGTTTAGATTAAATGAACCGAGCTTATGTGTTTGTTATCTAATGTCAACCCATATCTTTCTAGTTGTTAATGCTGCTACAACTTATATCTAGAGAACTTGTTCTAGGTAGGTTAAGTAGTTAGAGATTAGTTAAAGAGCTTGTTTTAACTAACGACTCAATAAGGAAGGATGGTGTAACAGACTTTTTGTTATGCTACGGTTGACTATTTAATTGATAATAATATTTTATAATCAATGATCAATATCTAAATCCAAGAATAATTAATTACCTTGTAACTGAAGTTTTGTAATATTTGATTTTTTTTAATTTATTTACTTGTTTATTTTTCTGATTGTTTTCTTAAGTATTATAGTTTAATTGAAACCCCCCAAATCTCTCTTCTCTCTCTAAGTAATAGTTAGGTATTTAATTTAAATAATTAACTTGAATAAAACAATCTCTGTGGGATCGACCTTTGCTTGCCTTATCTATAGGTTTAAAGTAAAGTAATTTATTATTGGTACCTGCGACACTACCAAAATTTGGCGTCGTTGCCGGGGATTGTTATTTATTTAAGTTGCTTATTATAACTTAAAGATCTAATTATTTTCTTTTCTTTCTTCCTTGTAGGGTTTGCATGTCTGACGAGGACTCTAGTTATATACTTTGAAAGATTAGAGACTACATTCAAGCAACCCAAAGTGCAGTGCTACAAATGCCCCAACTACCACCATCCACTTCTAACGATACACCTTCCACCGAGCCCACGTTCAATCCCACTTTTGAATTCTCTAGCGATTCAGAAGAGGACACCATGGCTCAAAACGCTAATAGAACCTTGAAGGAGTTGGCAACACCCACTATGAACCAACAACCCCTTTGCATAGCCTATGCTACTTTAGATGTTGCTTTTGAATTAAAATCTGGTTTGATACATCTTTTACCAACTTTTCATGGTCTTGCAGGTGAAGATCCACACAAACATCTAAAGGAGTTCCATGTTGTTTGCTCCATCATGAAGCCTGCTAGGGTTAGTGAAGAGCAAATCAAGCTAAGGGCCTTTCCATTCTCTCTGGTAGATGCAGCCAAGTATTGGTTTTACTACTTACCTTTTGGGACCATAAAGACTTGGGATGATATGAAGAAACTCTTCTTGGAAAGATATTTTTCTGCTTCTAGGGCAGCCAACATCCGTAAAGAAATTTGTGGAATTAGGCAATTTAATGGTGAGTCACTCTATGAATATTGGGAAAGATTTAAACGATTATGTGCTAGTTGCCCACATCACCAAATTCATGAGCAATTATTGATCCAATATTTCTATGAGGGACTATTACCCCATGATAGAAGTATGATAGATGCAGCTAGTGGAGGAGCTTTAGTGGATAAGACTCCTCAAGAAGCCAAAAACTTGATAGCAAACATGGCTGCCAATTCTCAACAATTTAATACAATGAGTGATCTACCACCACTATCTAAGCAAGCACACGAGGTAAGTACTTCTTCTTTGGAAAAACAAATTGCTAATCTAACATCTCTTGTGCAACAACTGGCTGTAGGTAAAATGCAACAAGCCAAGGCTTGTGGAGTTTGCTCCAACATAGGACACCCTACTGATATGTGTCCAACCTTACAAGAAGATTCCATGGAGCAAACCAATGTTGTAAGAGGATTCCCAGGGCCTTCCCAAGGTAAGTATGACCCTTACTCCAATTCTTACAACCCTGGTTGGAGGGACCACCCAAGTTTGCAATATAGAAATAAGTCTGCACCATATGTCCCACCACACAATAGGCCAAATAATTTCCAAGTCCCTAAACCTTCATACCAAGAGAGGCCACCATCCCAAACACAACACCAAAGTGGAACAATGTCTCTTGGAGAAATTGTAAAGAACCTTGCTGCCTCTACTTTACAAAATCAACAAGAGAATAATCAAAGAATTGCACATCTTGAGTCCAACAAGTTGCCATCTCAACCAGAGGTCAATCCAAGAGAGAATGCACATGCCATAACTTTGAGAAGTGGTAAGGAAATTGGCCTTAAGGAACCCTTAATTATAGATGTTGACAATGGCTTTAAAAACTATCAAGAAATTGAAAATTCAAGGGAAATAAAGGAGGATGTCAACTCTAATAATAAAGGAGACCAAGGGACCGATTTTGATAATGCAAATGGGGATGTCAACAAGCATAATGCAGGCAAGGAAGGATATGTCAGCAACCTTCCTCCACTTATAGAGAGGTAAGTAATAAAAAAGTTTCATTTAACACAGGCACTTACCCTCCTCCTTTTCCTAGTAGGTTAGCCAAAAACAAAAAAAGATGAACAAGAAAAAGAGATTTTGGAAACCTTTAGGAAGGTTGAAGTCAATATTCCTCTTCTTGATGCCATCAAGTAAGTGCCAAGGTATGCAAAGTTTCTAAAAGAATTGTGCACTAATGAGAGGAAATTGCAAGGTAATGAGAAGGTAAGTGTGGGGGAGAATGTTTCTGCAGTTATCCAAAGGAAACTCCCTCCCAAGTGCAAGGATCCAGGTACATTCACTATCCCTTGTAAGATAGGTGATATTAGATTTGAAAGATGCATGATAGATCTAGGTGCTTCGATTAATGTTATGCCATTGTCAATCTTTAAAAGTTTGAATCTTGGAACTTTAAAAGAGACTGGTGTAATAATTCAATTAGCTGATAGATCTAATGCATATCCTGAAGGGGTAATTGAGGATGTACTAGTCCAAGTTAATGAACTTGTCTTCCTTGCAGATTTTTACATACTGAATATGGAAGATGATCACTCTCCTAATGCTGCACCTATATTGTTAGGTAGACCATTCTTAAAAACATCTAGGACTAAAATTGATGTGCACAATGGAACATTAACTATGGAATTTTATGGTGAAAGTGTTAAATTTAATATTTTTGAAGCCATGAGATATCCTAGTGATATGCATGTTGTTTTTCGAATTGATGTTATTGATGATCTAATCCAACAGTTCTTTGAGCTAGGAAGAGAAGACAAGTTAGAGGTGGCTATAAGCCACAATTTAAAAATGGAAAATTTTGACAAAGACCCCTTTGCTGATTTGAATAGTTTCCTAAAGGAGGAAGTTTTTGCTCTTCAGTCCCTACCCGAAGCAAGGTATGAAAATTTAAAGAGAGACTTGCCTATTACTCATACAAAGCTTCTTCCTTCTGTTGTGCAGGCCCCTAAGATCTAATTGAAGCCATTGCCAGAACATCTTAAATATGTGTTTTTGGGAGACAATGAAACCTTGCCTGTAATCATTGCAAAGGACCTCACACCACTGCAAGAAGAAAAGCTCATTCAAGTGCTTAAAGATCATAAGACAGCCATATGATGGACTATTGCAAACATCAAGGGAATAAGCCCAACTGTGTGTATGCATCGCATCTTACTTGAGGAAGGTTCAAAACCAACACGAGAGGCTCAAAGAAGATTGAACCTCCAATGATGGAAGTTGTGAAAAAGGAGATATTAAAACTCCTTGATGTTGGGATTATCTATCCAATCTTTGGCAGTAAGTGGGTGAGCCCAATACAAGTGGTTCCAAAGAAGTCAAGCATCACGGTGGTGAAGAATGAAGATAACAAGTTGATACCAACAAGAATTCAAAATGGGTGGCGAGTTTGCATAGATTATAGAAAATTGAATGCTACTACCTACAAGGATCACTTTCCTTTACCTTTTATTGATCAAATGCTTGAAAGACTTGCTGGTAGAACTCACTATTGTTTTCTTGATGGTTATTCAGGTTATAATCAAATTGTGATAGCCCCCGAGGATCAAGAAAAGACAACCTTCACATGCCCCTTTGGCACTTTTGCTTATAGACGTATGCCATTTGGTCTTTGTAATGCCCCTGCCACATTCCAAAGGTGTATGGTAAGCATATTTTCTGATTATATAGAAAATATCATAGAAGTTTTTATGGAGGATTTCATAGTCTATGGAAACTCCTTTGATGAATGCTTAAACAACCTTACACTTATCCTTCGAAGATGCATGGAAACTAACCTTGTTTTAAATTCTGAAAAATGTCACTTTATGGTAGAACAAGGAATAGTTTTAGGGCATGTAATTTCTGCAAATGGCATAGAAGTTGATAAATCTAAGATTAGCATTGTTCAATCTTTACCTTACCCCACAAATGTGCGGGAAGTGCGTTCTTTTCTTGGACATGCAGGTTTTTATCGTAGGTTTATCAAAGACTTCTCCAAGATTGCGTTACCTTTGTGTAAACTCTTACAAAAGGATGTTGATTTTGTGTTTGATGAGAGATGCAAGGAAGCATTCGACAAGTTGAAAGAATGTTTAATCTCTGCTCCAATCATTCAACCACCTAATTGGGATCTACCATTCGAATTGATGTGTGAATCAAGTGATTACGCAATTGGGGCTGCTTTGGGACAAAAAGTTGGAAGAGCTTCACACGTTATCTATTATGCTTCAAGGACCCTAAATGAAGCTCAACGAAACTACTCCACCACAAAAAAAGAGCTTCTTGCTATTATTTTTGCTTTAGATAAGTTTCGATCTTACTTGCTTGGTACTAAAATAATTGTTTATTCTGATTATGCAGCCTTAAGATATTTACTGTCCAAAAAGGAGGCAAAGCCAAGACTCATAAGATGGATCCTTTTGCTTCAAGAATTTAACTTAGAGATCAAAGACAAGAAAGGTGTAGAGAACTTTGTGGCAGATCATTTAAGTAGATTGGAAAGAGAAGAAGATGCGTTACCACTTCAAGAGTTCTTTCCTCATGAAGAATTGATGGCAGTCAAAGTAACTACACCATAGTATGCTGATATTGTGAATTATTTAGTTACTAACACTTTGCCTCATGATTTGACTAGAGCTCAAAAGGATAAGCTTAAGAGTGATGCCAAATATTATATTTGGCATGACCCTTACTTGTGGAAGAATTGCTCTGACCAAATAATAAAAAGGTGTGTCACACAAGATGAGATTCAATCAATCTTGACCTTTTGCCATAGCTATGAGTGTGGAGGCCACTTTGGACCTACTAGGACGGCAAGAAAGGTATTTGAATGTGGATTCTTTTGGCCCACAATATTTAAAGATGCATACTTATTTTGCAAGACATGTGAGCATTGCCAAAAGTCAGGTAACATCTCTCAAAGAAACCAAATGCCCCAAACCCTTATTCTAGTTTGTGAAATTTTTGATGTTTGGGGCATTGATTTCATGGGACCTTTTCCTTCCTCTTATAATAATCTTTACAAAATTCTTGCTGTTGATTATGTCTCGAAATAGGTGGAAGCTAAAGCCACTAGGACTGATGATTCTAAAGTTGTTGTAGAATTTGTTAAATCTAATATTTTTGCTAGGTATGGAACACCAAGAGCTTTGATAAGTGATAGAGGTACCCACTTTTGCAATCGTATGATTGAAGCTTTATTGAAGAGGTACCACGTCACTCACAAGGTGTCTACAGCCTACCACCCTCAAACAAGTGGCCAAGCAGAAGTCTATAATAGAGAGATAAAAAGTATTCTAGAGAAACTGTGAAGCCTTAAAGGAAAGACTAGAGTATGAGGCTTAATGATGCATTATGGGCATATAGAACAGCCTATAAAACACCTATTGGGATGTCCCCTTATGGGTTGGTTTATGGTAAGCCATGCATTCTTCCTGTTAAGTTGGAATATAAAGCTTATTGGGCTATAAAACAATGCAACATGAATTATGATAAAGTGGGAAACCATAGAAAGCTTCAGTTGTAAGAGCTAGAGGAGATTCGTAATGAAGCCTATGTGAACTCAAGGATTTACAAGGAGAAAACTAAAGCCTTCCATGACAAGAATATTGCAAGAAAGACTTTTGAAATTGGACAAAAAGTTCTTCTTTATCACTTAAGGCTTAAGTTATTTCCAGGTAAGTTACATTCTAGATGGATAGGACCATTTATTGTTACTAATGTTTTTCCTCATGGTGCAATTGAAATTCAAAGTTCAAAAACTTCAAAAGCTTTCAAGGTGAATGGACATAGATTGAAACCATACTATGAGGGATTTGAAGTCTACAATGTGGAAGAGGTGAAGTTGGAAGATCCAATCTACGAGGATTGAAAGAGGAGCAGTCGAGCTAATGACATTAAACAAAAGCGCTACTTGGGAGGCAACCCAAAGATGTAAAAACGAGGGAGTATTTCTTTCCTTACTTGTATTACCATTTAATTTTTGAATTTTAATTGTTCTTCTTTGCATGCTAGACTTACTTTGAGGACAATGTAAGATTTAAGTGTGGGGGGGAATATTGGTTTATGAGTCTATAGAATTTTTTTTTTAGGAAGAGGAAAATTAAAAGAAAAAAAAGAGGTCAAAATTTATAGGAGTTTTAAAAGATCATGATATGTTTTCTTTTTTTTAAGGATTGATTCTAAACTAAAACAAAGTTTTATAAGAAAGTTGAAAGTATTTTGATTGTTATTATTGTTGAAGTGAATGCTTTCTAAAGAATTTATGTGAGTTCATGATTAAATATGATTGTTCATATGATATTGATAATGTGATTAGTTCATTGAAGTTGGTATAAGCAAAGGATAAATAGACAAGAACAAAAGAAAAAATAAAAAAATGAACATAAAAAAAAACGGAAAAAAAATATAGAGGTTGAAAGCTTTAAATTCTACTCCAAAGTTTTCAGTTGCTTGATCTTATTGATTAAATTCTTAAAGTGACTTGAAATATGAGTATGCAAAGCACTCGAAAAGAGGGCTTACTTGTTGAGTAACCGGGTGTTGGTATCACCAATATTAACATTCGCGTAAAAAGGCAAGTAAGTACTTAGAGAAACCATTGATGAAAGCTCAAAAGAAAAAGAAAAAAAAAGTTCTTGATCTATTGACTTTGTTTGTAGTAATGTAAAGTGGATAATTGCAAAGTTGATATTATATGTTTCAATTGTGTTGATTGTGAATTTTGCATGAATTTATTTAAAAGTATGCATGAATATGAGAAGTAATGATTAGAATATGATTAACTTGATTATTTGACTCTTGTTGAAGTTATGAATTAAGAATTGAAAGATTTGAAAATATGTCCATGATCTTAATCTTGTTTTGAGTCTTATTTTGAATTTTTAGGATTAAGTATCAAGTAAAAGATTTTGTGGTATATCTTCTGAAAGCCCTCCCGAGACACAACTCGTCTACTAGGGGTGACCTAGGGGTTTAAAGGCTTATTGCATAAGGTAAATGTAATCGTGATTCCTACGAAAGTGAGTTAGGTTTTAGGAAAAGGATTTTAAGATTAGGACTTTAAGATTTAGTTCTTTAGGAAGTTAGTTTAGGTTTTGTTAGAAGACAAGCAAAAAGCTAAGTGTGGGGGAATTTGATAGGATGATATTTTGTGAATTTTATATGTTCTCATTATATTTTCTTTATTGATGTTTTATGCCTAAAAGAGCTTACTAATGTTTATTTTATGTTTTAGGTATTAAATATCAAAGTTGGAATAAAAAGAAGCTAAAAAGAGCAAAGTGCAGTGTTTTCTGTCTAGCTTGAAATATTGAAATTTTTGACCAATTTAACGACCTGATCTCAAGAAGTGGCCTTCATCGAAGTTGTAAAGGACTTCCCAAGGTTTCCAGAATGCACAAGATCGTAAAAGGTGGGTCAAACGTCTAGACAAAATCAGTACAAAATTCTGGGCAGAATAACAAAATTGAGAAGAAATTCCAACAAAGCAAGTTCAAGACCAGATTTTGTTAAGACAAGATAATTTCTTAATTTTATTATGTCTTAGATCTGTAATTAATTAATAAGAATAGGCCTTAGGAATTTTACTTAGAAAATAATTGTAAAACATGATGAGATAAAGGTAAGAGTTTGACTAGTCAAATTACTTGTTTCCCAAGTAAACTCTTATCTGAATCCCACATTGCTTAGGAATGTCACGACCCGTGACCACATTTCTTACCTTATTGTACACAACTTAACCGGTTGGGCTGTCTGTGATACTTCACTTGTACTAACTGTTAAACAATTTTACATAACATTATTTATATTATACACATCCCCTATCGAAATTAATCAGATAAGCAGTACTGTTGACATGTCTAAATACAGAAAATAAATGATCATACCTCAATTAACTTAGTTGGTCTGTCATATTGTCCTTCGTGTACAGCCAGAATCCACAAATCACTGAACTCACAATCATCAAAACCTGAAATGTTTAAAATTAAGGGGTGAGCAAAACTACAGCTCAGTAAGAGAATTATATGCTTCACTTGAAACTCAACTTCCTATATGCTGAAAATCTTTTTCATTTTTCCTATGGGCTCTAGGCTCACATGTAGGAAGGATACTACAGTCGGCTAGGGATCCGAATGGAGTAAGGTAGGTATTTTAGAATACCATACTTGTTACGAAACCCAGAAGCAACTGTAGAGAGAAATTTTTACTTTTTGTTTTGAATTAATAAATCCTTTTCCTTTTCAATCTTTCATAACCTTTTTCATATTCTTTTCAAAATAATGCTTCTACGAAATAAAGCATTTAAATAAAATAATTAATATTCGTATATTCCTTGAAAAGAATATTAGTTAAATCATCATCTTATTTCTTTAAAACTCATTTCGTGTTTTAATGTACTCTTTTAATTAGTACCGTCCTTTAAAGAGCAAAATAAGCTATTAAAATCTATTCCCATATAACCGATTACTTAATCACTTTAGGCGTAAGCCTCAATTCATTGATTCAGTTACGACATCCATTCTAACTAACAATGGAGTTAAGTGTCATATCGAGGAACTCGTGTAGCACTTAGTGCTCAAAGGATTCTAGCGGTGGCTCACACGGTACAGAAATTTCTTACTAACACATCGAAACTCGTGTAGCACTTAGTTCCCGAAGGACTCTAGAGGTGGCTCCCACGGTACAGAAATTTCTTATTAACACATCGAAACTCGTGTAGCACTTAGTTCCCGAAGGACTCTAGAGGTGGCTCGCACGGTACAGAAATTTCTTATTAACACATCGAAACTCGTGTAGCACTTAGTTCCCGAAGGACTCTAGAGGTGGCTCCCACGGTACAAAAATTTCTTATTAACACATCGAAACTCGTGTAGCACTTAGTTCCCGAAGGACTCTAGAGGTGGCTCCCACGGTACAGAAATTTCTTACTCACCATCGAAACTCGTGTAGCACTTAGTTCCCGAAGGACTCTAGAGGTGGCTCCCACGGTACAGAAATTTCTTATTAACACATCGAAACTCGTGTAGCACTTAGTTCTCGAAGGACTCTAGAGGTGGCTCCTACGGTACAGAAATTTCTTATTAACACATCGAAACTCGTGTAGCACTTAGTTCCCGAAGGACATTAGAGGTGGCTCCCACGATACAGAAAATTTCTTATTAACACATCAAAACTCGTGTAGCACTTAGTTCCCGAAGGACTCTAGAGGTGGCTCCCACGGTTCGGAACTTGAGTCTTTGCTCGGTTGGCCTTTATGCCATATACTTTTCACTATCTCTTCAGAACTCGTGTAGTACTCATAATCTAGTATTCCATTTAAATCATAGTAAGAATATTAGATATATCAATTCTTCCTTTTTGAAAGCATATTACATGTTCATATCCCATGTCTTATGAAAATCATCTCACAGTACTATAATCAGTGCTGGAATGAGCATTTTGTAAAAATGCTATAAATCAATTGATTTTCTTCTCATATCATATAAAACATGTTCTTTTCACATGTCACGCAATTATATATCACATTTTCCGTTTGACATATTCCATATCATGTAAAACACTTTCCTTTTTAACATGTGACCTATCATTTATGGAGTCTAAGATAGACATCAATCTTATCATACTATGAACCTCGGAGAGTAAAGAAATAAACCGGTCAAATCTATGACCATGATCTATATTGTCCTCGGTGGATCACGGATAGGTGTCGACCGGGACTAAACATATCACATATCATGCATCAACATGATAGGAATGCCAACCAGTCTCAAAATCGTAGTTTTCATCATATAATAAACCTTTATGGAATTTATATAAATATATAATTCCATAATTTAAAACCATAACAGTTAAATCCTTTAATGAATATTTATAAAAATATTCATAAAAATATTCACTGTATTTCACTTCATCTTTCACCTCGTATTATGTGTAATTTATCTATTCCGAGAATTTTCGGTGGTTTTATTATCACCATTCTCGAATACATGAATATTTTAAAATTTCATCTCATTATATTCATGTTTTATGAAATTTAGTAATTTCCTCATGTTTCGTGATTTAATATCGATTTTCAGAAATAAAATCATTTAATATGATTTTATAAAGTTTTTCTAAAATTTTCGGCAGCATAACGGCTACCAATTTACTAACCTCCTACACGGAAAATACAATAATAAATTTACAGCCAGTACTTTATCTCAGAATTTTCAGCAATTCATGCATCATAATAATTTTCATAAAATATTTGCATAAAATATTTCAATTTAAAATATGCAGACTGAGTATCCTTACAGTGCTGCACATGCATCCCTTACCTTTTTCCGGGTCGGCGACTTCCTTTTATCGATCGCGCCCATACTCCATCTCTCCTGATTCCTTATCCCGATCGCTGAAAATAATTTCTGGAATTAAAATTCTAAATTTTAGAATTTTTTTCATAATTTATTAAATTTTTCTGAAATTAAATTTCCGAAAAATTTCTTACCAAATTTTCGTAAATTTCCGGGTTGTCGAATTTCCGAAAATTTTTCGAATTCCCGAAATTCTCCTTTTTCCTCTTTTTCTTCCTTTTTCTTTTCTTTTTCTTTTTCTTTTTCTTTTTCTTTTTTCTTTTTTTTTTCTTTTCTTTCTTTCCCGGTCAGACCGGTTCAGACCATTCCTCGTCGGTTCCTCGCCGGCAGCCGGTTCTCCGACGGTTCGGGCGTCCCTCAGCTGGCCGGCTGCATGACAAACTTGCCGATGCCCTCCGTTTGCCCTGGATCGGCGGCACGGCGGCAGATCGAGGCGGAATAAGTTCGGTTTCTCCTTCCTCTTCGCCGACCCTCCTCCGCCGTTCATTGCGCCTCTAGTGGCCTCCATTGGCTTCCTCTCCCTCCGGTGAAGCTTCGGCTGCAGTGGCGGCCACCGATTTGGCCGGCACCACCGTCAGCCATTTTCCTTTTTCCTCTCGAGTTTCTTTTGTTTTCCGTCGATCCTGTTTCCGTTTCATCACGTCGCCGGCAGCTTCTTTCCTTTCTCTGGCTGGTGGCGTCTCGCCCTACTCTTTCCTCCCTCGCCGGCGGTGGCAGCTCCGCCATCGTCGGCCCTCTGGCTGGGGAGGATCGGGTCCTTCCTGATTTTCCTCTTTTCCTTTTTCTGTTTTATTTCCTAGGTTTATTTGCTTTCCCTTTTTAGTAGATAGTATACTATATATTATACACTATATAATGTATTTTATGCATATAATGTATGCTATATATTATACATACATTATTTCATATATAATATAATATAATACACTATATATATTATTTCATATACATTATAATACAATATTATTGTGTATAAATTATATATATTGTATATTACAAAATATATATCTAGTATATATATATGTATATTTATATACTTTAAAATAAATAACATTTATATATATATAGAATTACATAAATGTTATAATACAATATATATACCTATAAACTTTAATATAAAATAACATTTACATTTTCTTTATATATGTATGTATGTATATATTTATATATACATAAAATATTATGTTTATATACATATGTATTATTTAAATTCATGAAATAGTATATATTTCCATATATATACCAATGTATATTAAAATATACTATATAGTATTTTAAATACATACGTATTTGTATAAAATACATTTATAAAATTTGTAATTATATAAACATATTTTTTTTCATTTCTCATTTTTCTTATTTAATTTGGATTTTAAATTACCCAAATTAATTCTTTTTCCTCTCTCTATTATTTTTATTTTTCACTTCCAATTTAATTTCCTTTACACAAATTTCCCGATTCTTCCACTTCCTTAATTCTCGGGATTTTCACCAATATCCTGTTTTCGCAAATTTTATTTATTTCCTCTGATTTATTTTCTCCCATATTTATTTTCAATATTTATAATTTCCAAAAAGATAGAAAATTTACGGTTATCACAAGGAAAATCTTTTAAACTCTTCCTTAGGCCTATATAAAGAGCACAAGGCTCTCATAAACAACATCCTTCACATCCCTCTTCCCTCTTAGTCTTTTGTAAGGTTTTCTTTAGGGTTTTAATAAAAGTTTTATTTTCTTTCTTTTAATTTTGATATTGTTGATTTCTTTTTCTTTAAAAATTTTATTTTTCTTCTTTTCTATATCATTGGTCTTGCTGATTTCTTTCTTTTAAGTTATAAAATTATTTTCTTTTTAGTCTTCCCAATAGAAACAGATTTAATTTCGTATTCAATATTTTTCAAAGTAAACATTTTCTTTATAGTTTTTAGGATTAAATTGTTTTCTTTTCTTTTCCTTATTTAAAATGATTCTTCCCTTAGGTTTATTAGGTTTTATCTATTTTATAATTTTATATGGTTGCTGATTTCTTTAGTGATAATTATTTTGATTCTTGTTTTGTTTTTCGTATTATTTGTTTAGTTCTTGCTAGTTTATAATCTTGATTCCAGATTTCTTGTTTTAGATTATTAAAGATTGATATATTGATTGTCTTTTGCATGATTCTTGATATCTTTATAATATTAAACTTGAAATTTATGATCTTGAATATGACTAATGAGTAGGCTTGTTATTCAGTTACGAGGTAAATTGATTGTTCTTGGGAAAGAGAATGTTGTGAGATTTTGAGCTTATAATATAATTGTTGATTAAGTATCCAAGATTCTCTGAGCACATTTGCATGATTATTTGCTTAATTAGATAGTAGGGCCCACTATTGAATTTAATTAAGTAATCTACTGCTAAATTAAAAACATAAGTTTGTAATTGCTTATGGAGTTAATCACTAGGGATGGAGGAGAATTAAGGTTTAGATTAAATGAACCGAGCTTATATGATTGTTATCTAATGTCAACCCATATCTTTCTAGTTGTTAATGCTGCTACAACTTATATCTAGAGAGCTTGTTCTAGGTAGGTTAAGTAGTTAGAGATTAGTTAAAGAGCTTGTTTTAACTAACGACTCAATAAGGAAGGATGGTGTAACAGAGCTTGTTGTTATGCTACGGTTGACTATTTAATTGATAATAATATTTTGTAATCAATGATCAACATCTAAATCCAAGAATAATTAATTACCTTGTAACTGAAGCTTTGTGATATTTGATATTTTTTAATTTATTTACTTGTTTATTTTTCTGATTATTTTCTTAAGTATATAGTTTAATTGAAACCCCTCAAATCTCTCTTCTCTCTCTAAGTAATAGTTAGGTATTTAATTTAAATAATTAACTTGAATAAAACAATCTCTGTGGCATCGACCTTTGCTTGCCTTATCTATAGGTTTAAAGTAAAGTAATTTATTATTGGTACCTGCGACACTACCACTGAGCGTGTCACCCTTCTTCCACTCATATCTGTACCACAAAGATTATTTAATTCACTTATTATTAGTGTTTCTATTATACATTTAGATTATACAGTACTACCAAGAATGTTTACGATTCACTTTTCGTTTTAAGCAATGCTAGACATCCGACCAACCTTCTTTGATTCCATTAAATCTGTAACATCTTGAACCTATAGTAATACACAATATTTACTCATATTTACCTGTTTTCACCGGTTGGGTTGTCAGTAATACTTAACCATCCGTTAATCACTTTAGTAATAATTTGTACTCTTATTCATTGTACTAATATGGAAGTATGCATTGTTACATTATTTCCTTAAGATATATATACATTCCCTTCTACTCAATGTAGTACTGTACAAACTCCCTTACCTGGTCTTACGAAACTGAGCTTCCCGGTTGTGCTTAACGAAATCCGTACTTCTCAGCTGCAAAATGATTTTACCAACTCATTAGCTTAATTATCCTTTTATATTATGCTATGATTTATATCAAAATACAAATATAAGTAAGTCTCATAGCTAAAATGGCTATTCTTCATGCCATTTTCTCTTCTTTCTTCCTCTATAGCCGAATGGCCTTTATTTACTTAAAGATCATTGTTTCATTTTTAGTCAATGCACAATATAAATGTGCTACCTTCTTCCTTGATATTTTCCCTCATTTCAGAAGTAAAATTTAATATTTTATTTCCTTTATTTCTTGTACAATCGACAGCACAACATTCATCTTGTGTAAAAATAGTTTCTAGTCAAGGTTATGGTTCTATTCTTTTCTTATCTTTAGCCTTCACATTTGACTTTCTTACCTTGACTAATTGACACAATTTTCAGCCTTTTATTCTTTCCTTTTTACATGCCACACTCAACCATTTTCTTTCTCATTTTACGTTTCACTCAACCATTTTCATCTTTCTCCCTAAGTTTCATGCCACTTAGCCACTATTGTTGACTATTTATTCCTTAAGTCATTTTCTCACAACTTAGTCTTCCTTCTTTCTTTCTTCTTCATTTCCACGCCATTTTCTAGCCAACTTTTATTGACTTTTATCTCAACTTCTCTTCATTCGATCAGCAACAATAACTCCCTTTCACATTTTTCATTCGATTTTTCTTTCACCCTTTCTTTTCTTTGTTTCGATTCCAGCCCCTACATCTTCAATTTTCCATGCTTTATTTTATGTTTTCACATCATTAAACACCATGTTTAAACCTTAATTTAGCAAGACCAACTCTCCTTCATTTCTCTATTTTCCTCATGATAAATCTATATTCATACCATTAACGCCACCAACAACTTGGAAATTCAACCATACAAAATTGCTACATGTATTTATGACAAGCAATACATATATATATATATATTCGTATACATACCACCAATTTAAAATATCATTCTATTAACCAAGGCTTAATTACATAAAACATTCGCTGAAATTCTTTACCTTCGTTTGATCGAACAACCACAGCTCAAAGCTTTGTTGTTTCTTCCTACGTCTGTCCTCCCTTCCCTTAGTTCTTTGGTGTATTATGAGTGAAGGAAAAGCGTATGAAGGAAAGCTTAATGCTTAGATAGCAAGAGAGGGAATCTTGCTAAGTAAACGAGGAAGAAATGAAACTAAAACAGAGCAAAAGGGATCGGCAGAGTAGTAACTCGTGAAGTAGCTGAGTGCAGTCGATCTTGAAGAAGAAATATGTTAAAAGTTTGTTTTACTTAATCAATTATATATCCGACTATCAAGTCCTATTGCTTCTTATCTCTTTGCTCATCATTTTCCTTGTCCTTTAGCTCATTAATTGTTGAAGAAAAATGGTAGCAAAAGGTATGGCATGGTAATAATATTCTACATTCATTAATTTGTAATTAAAACCTGCAGCCAAAAGAATAATTATGCCGAGATTCTTTTCTTTCTTCTTGTTTTTCTTGGCTTATTTTCTTACTTGTCTTATTCTTCAATCA
Source organism: Heritiera littoralis (assembly GCA_031772115.1). NCBI lineage: Eukaryota > Viridiplantae > Streptophyta > Magnoliopsida > Malvales > Malvaceae > Heritiera > Heritiera littoralis. The sequence goes on along the minus strand of JAPDPK010000009.1, from coordinate 3,211,161 downwards.
ATACCAAAATCCCATGTTGACTTTGATTTCTCTACCATTAAACATCTTTCACATTGCATTAAAATAGGTTCAGCCATGTATCACATGGCAGAAATTGGTGTGCAGTAGAAATTTTTTTGCTACACGGTTTACTTGTTTCCAATTTCTTTTAGATACTTCCCACCAATAGAAATTTAATCATATATTCATTAATTAAATTTCTCTTTTTTTATGTACTATATATATTGTATTTTATAATGTATAGTGTAATAAAATCGAGTCTCACAGTGTTATCTTTCGATCCACCGGATTCCCAGCTTAAGGCATGTCTGGTTGAGGCACAGATTCCTAAGGTGCAACTAGCGAAGGTGCAGCCTATGGTACCACAAGAGGTGGTTGAAGTGGTGCCTATTGTTGTGGTGGCAGAGGTGATGGCACCATTAAGGTCGAAAAATTGTCAACATTGAGTACTGTTAACAAACAAAGGTGGATTAAATTTTGAGGTGGTGCCTTAATAGTATTGAAATTGAAAATGACATTGGTAGAGGAAATTCAAGCTTCAAAATGCCAAAATCATTTATAAAAATTTCAACAGCATAACGTTTCTGTAATCGAAACATCTTGTAAGTTCAAAATAGTAGAAATCCATATTGTCTCAAACAACTTCATTTCCATAATTCCATGAGCAATAAGCATTCTTTAAAACCATCAATCAGATCTTTATCATTTAGATAGAATAACTTTAAAATCCAATCATTTCCAAAATTTCATTTCATTATCAAAACCGAAAACTAGTAAAATCATGAACATGATATCATCTTATATCCATTATATATGTCCCTTACCACAATTGACAATGTGATAGCAAATCTTAGCACCAAAGTCGATAAGCAAGCATATATTTACCTATCCTCCAAATCCAATCCAAATGCAGTTAAATGTCAATATACCCTTTACTAAAAATTAAGAGCACTTAAAGATCTTTCTAATTTTCTAATATAATTGTGAGAGCTTGAATTCCTCATATTTTAAAGAAGTTATTGAGTGTAGAAAATTTAAATGGGGAAATTTATTATTAAAATATTTAAAGGCGGGGTCTATTCGATAAGGTCAGGAAGGTACTTGGTGCGGGCTCCATCAGGACTTTCTTTGTCTAGATAAAAGTGAGACCCTAGAATGATGATATTGAAGGTGAATAATTTTATATATAATAAAGTTTTAGATCATGTAAATTAATAGAAGAAATCAAGTGTAAAAATAGGAACTTACGCAATTTTACGTTTGAGGGCAATTCGGTAATTTCATTACCTAAGACTGGTCAAACAACTTTGAGAGTCAATAGTTGACCATGTTTGAAATAAATATAGGAAAAATAATAGAAATTAAATATTAAATCTGAATTTTAAGGATTAAATAAATTATAGGACATAAGTGGAGATAATGAAATTGAATAAGGGTATTATGGTCATTTAACATGGAGGTTGGTCAAACTAGTCAATGTTTGACCAAATTGGACTTAAATTAATTTAATTTAACTAAATGGAAATTAGAAATCTAGAAATTCGGGAATAATAAAATATTTCATGGTATAAGTGTAAATAAAGGGAAGTTTAGGGAGAATTTTGATAGTGAACCATGTGGCTATTTTTCATTGGCTGGAAAAATAATAAAAGAGGACAAATAAGATGAAAATTCAGCCAGTTTTGAGCTACATCACCGACTTACTTGCTCTACCATTTTGCTGCACTGATTCTTCTTTCCCATATCAAGTTTTCTCACGCTTTTTTTAAGGAAAACATTAATTTCCTCTCATCCATTTAATCAAGTTCCTTCATAAAATTATTTTTTCATCCCATAAGCTCCCTAACTGCTCCATTTGCTCATCCAAAATTGAGCCGAGTAAGCTGCCCTGTCACTGGTAGGTTTGGTTTCCTACAGGTAAATAAGGAATTCATACTTTTATGTGATTTTATTTAGTGTTTATGTGAATATGAGATGAGAAATTTATGCTTGTGGTTTTGGTTTAAAATAAAATACATGTAGATAGCCTATTAGGCTGTTCGATCATGGAGTGGGAGATGGAAAAATGTGCTAATTTTAAATAAGCTAAAAAAGGTGAAGTGATTTTATGTATTGTGAACATGATAGTGGATAGTATAGGTAATTGAAATAATAAGTTGGTCTTGTGAAGGCCAATCGACCATGTTAAAGAAATGAGGAAGAAGGCGTGGTAATGATTTGCAAAGCAGAAAAAGTGGTGTGAATGTGGGGGACTTATGGCAGAACAGGGTAGTCACGATGGTGAGGAGATTTTGTTGAATTTAACATGTTTGATAAAATTCTTAAGTGAATAAATGATGTTTGTAAAGATAGAAGTGAACAAAGGAGGAAAAAACCATGAAGACATAGTAATTAAGGACTCACAACAATGAAGGAACAGAAGAAGGGTGCCGGCAGTAGAAGGAAACCAAAACAGAAAAAAAGAAAATAAATGAAGAAGAAAAGAAAAGGAAAATGATTAATGAAATTTAATAAATGGTAATTGGGCAATTGTAAAATTTGATTAAAGCCCAATGCATGAGCTTATCATGTAGAATTTTATAAGTTAATAGTTAATAAATAAAATACATAGGTTAATTAAATTATTAATGAAACTAAAAGTGGGAGAAGAATGAATAAGTTTTGAGATCAATTGGAGTATATTTCATAATATGAAATGTTGAATTTTGATGGTTGATGAATAAGAAATAATATAGCAAAATTAATAAGAGTGTTAGTGGAAGTAAATTAAAGAAAAGATAAATTATATGCAAGAAGGAGATTATGAATTAAATTTGGTAATGGAATCACTATGAATTTTATGATTGAGAATTAGTGAATAAAATATAAATGTGGATGAAATTGTTGGTGGAATTAAATTTAAGGAAAGAATAAATTTTCAGTAAATTAAAGGAAATTTGGAAATTTCATGATTTATGGAAAATTGTATGATTTATAAATTATGGATGAAATTGGAATTGAAGAATGATAATTTTAGTGCAAGGTATAAATAGTTGGTTAAGGCATTGTCCATGAGGTTCTCAAGTTAATTTTATGACTAAATGATTAAAGAGAAATAATTAAAGATGAGTAGAGAATATTGTTGTGAGACCCGAATTTGTTACACTGTACACCATAATTGTAAATGTTGATAGTGGAAATAAATTATTTAATGGACTTAAATAAATATTGAATGTGGATTTCCACTTTCCATTTTTAATTATTGGATTTATAATTTATAATATGGTGCATAAGAGGAGGAATGAATATTAAGTGATTGATTGAAGGTAAAGACAAAGGAAGAAAACAAATATGAAATTTTAAAATGAAAGTGATATTTCATGGCATGAAATAAAAAAAAATGTAATTATAAGAGATGGAAACATGAGCTAAAACCATGTAACAAACAAAGTGGCTTTTACGCCACTTATATAGCTGCTTGATGATACACAGTTAAATGCCAAATTTTATTTGGCTTTTGGTACTATAAAATTTGGAAATAATAATAGATGAAGTTGGCTGTAGGTAATTGGAAGAAGTAGGCCTCAAATGAGGCAAAATAGACAAGAAACGTGCAGCCATTCACGCCAAGTTTCTGTCGTGTGATTTCATGGCTGAACTGATTTTAATGTAATGTGAAAGATGTTTAATGACAAAGAAATCAAAGTCAACATGGGAATTTTGGTATTGGTTGAAGAATAAGACAAGTAAGAAAATAAGCTAAGAAAACAAGAAGAAAGAAAAGAATCTTGAGATCATAATTCTTTGGCTGTAGCTTTTATCTATAAATTAATGAATGTAAAATATTGTTACCATGCCATACCTTTTGCTACCATTTTTCTTCAACAATTTAATGAGCTATAAGACAAGGTAATGATGAAGAAAGGGATAGGAAGTTAAGTGACTTTGATAACAGAATATATATCTGACTAAGTGAAACAAACTCAAATATATTTCTCTTCATCATAGACTATACTCAGATGCTCCACGAATGGCTGTTTTGCTATTCAGTTTTGTTCTGTTTTACTCTTGTTTCTCCCACGTTTAATTAGTAAGATTACAACCTCTTGCTATCTAATCATCTAACACTCCTCTATACACTTTCCTTCACCCTTAAACCATCCAAGAAAACCAAGAAATGAAGGACTGACAATAGAGGAAACAACACAAACCTTGAACTGTGTTGGTTCAGTCAAACAAGGTAAATAAAGTTTTCAGCCAATGTTCATGTATTTAGTTCTTGGTTATAATGATGATATGTTAATTAGGTAAGGTGTGTGTATATTGCTTAGCATAAGAACCAGTAGCAATTTTGTATGGTTGAATTTCCAAGTTATTAGTGACGTTAATGGTGTGAATAAATCAAGCAGAAAATTCTGCTGCTATGAGTGTGTGCCGAGAAGGATAAGAAGCAAAATTAAATATAAGGAAAATATAGAAATATATGGGATTTGATCTTGATAAATTAAGGTGTGAACATAGTGTTAATGGTGTGAAAACATAAAATAAAGTAGGGAAAACTAAAGATGTAGTAGCTGGAACCGAAACAAAGAAAAGAAACAGTAAAAGGAAGAATCAAATGGAAATGTGAAAGGAGTAATGGCTGCTGGCCGAATGAAGAGAAGAGGAGATAAAAGTCAATAAAAGTTGGCTGGAAAATGGCGTGGAAATGGCGAAGAAGAAAGAACGAAGAAAGACTAAAGTTATTAGGAAATGACTTAAGGAATAAATAGTCAACAATAGTGGCTAAGTGGAGTGAAACTTAGAGAGAAGAGAAAAATGGTTGAGTGAAACGTAAAATAAGAAGGAAAAGGAATGCTGAAAATTAAATGAAAAAAAAAAGAGATATGTTGTTAAGGCTAACCGAATGGGAGAAGCTCAAAACAATAGTAAAAAATGGGGGCTAGGTGACGTGAAAGAGAATGAAGAAAGAATACATGAGGGACGTGAAAGAGAATGAAGAAAGAATGCATGAGGGAAGTGAATTTAAGAGGGAAAGAAAGGGGCTGAGAGTGGTGTATAAAAAAGGAGGAATAAAGGCTGAAATTTGGTTAATTAATCAAGGTAAAGAAAATCAAATATGAAGGATAGAGATAAGCAAAGAAAATAACCATAACTTGACTAGAAAATATTCATATACAAGGTAAGTATGTGTGCTGTCGAGTATGAAAGAAATAAAGAGAATAAAATATTACATTTTATTTCTTAAAAGATGGAAAATGTCAAGGAAGAAGGTAGCACATTTATATTGTGCAAAAATAAAACAATGACCTTTAATTAAATAAAGGCCATTCGGCCATAGAGGAAGAAAGAAGAGAAAATGGCATGAAGAATAGCCATTTTAGCTATAAGACTTATTTGTATTTGTATTTTGATATAAATCATAGCTTAATATAAAAAAGGAAAATTAACCTAATGAGTTGGTAAAATTATTTTGCAGTCGAGAAGTACGATTTCGGTAGACGCAACCGGGAAGCTCGATTTCGTAAGACCAGGTAAGGGAGTAGTATGTGAAGTGAAATGCATGTCCTGTGGAGAAAAATGTTATAAAAATATTGAGAAAATGATTTGGTTTGAGACATGCATTAGTTTGATAAACTGTTTCAAATTTGGGTGAGCCAAAAATAGGCGACCCCTTTGATATAATTCAGGGCGAGCCAACAGTGGGCGATCACTTGTTTTTTTTAAAGAGAAATAATTTATGGGTGACCCCCAGTTTAGCTCGGTGTGAGAGCCACAGTGGGTGATGTTAGTTCGCCACATGGGCGAATGAAAACATGCGAGTTCAATCCACTGCGATGGACGAGCCGTAATGGGCGAGCTGATAAGGGGCGAGCCGGTTTAACTTGTGTTTTTCTCACATGAAAAATGGTGAAATTACTGGCTGTTTTTACTGTGTTTTGTAAACAGAAAATATAATACCTTTTTGGAAAACAATCATTTTAAAGAAATGATAAAATATGTGAAATATTCCTTAAGGGTTCTTTATGAGATATAAATTGATTTTTGAGACTTTAGGCCCCGAGTTTCATGCATTACTATTTACGTGGCTGATTGACCTACCAAGTCATCAGAGGTCTCGAGGTCACCTGCAAGTGTACCCGAGGACCACTTATAGATTATGGCCATAGATCTACTGTGTCCCAGTAGGGATGATTACTATGTTCCTTCGGGAATGATGATAGCATGATTTAATTGTAGGGTGATGCGTAGTCTCAACTTACTGATTTCTATTTACTGAAAGGATTTACTGAATCCTATTTACTGTTTACTATACTATATTGTAAACTGTTTGGCCAGTGATTTGAATATTAAAGACAGTTCATTATATCCACTATTTTCCTACTGGGTATGCTGTTAGGGAAAATAAACGTTTTTGTGGTATATAGTTTTTAGTTTATAAAGCAGCATACAACTCCCTTACTGAGCACGTTGTCGCTCACCCCTTATTTTCCACTCCACATGTTGTTGATTTTGGATTAAGAGAATTACCTTCCAGAGATTATCGACTGTTAGAGTCAGCAGATATTCGATAACGAAGGTAGATGATTTCTTTTATATATTCAGTGAATTTGTATAGTACTATTTTGAGTAGAAGGGAATGTATATATACCTTAAGGAAATAATGTAACAATGCATACTTCCATATTGGTACGATGAATAGGAGTACTAATTATTACAAAACTGTTTAATGGATGTTTAAGTGTTACTGACAGCCCAACCGGTGAAAATAGGTAAATATGAGTAAATATTCTGTATTACTGTAGGTTCAGGATGTTACAATTGTTGGAAGTAAATTTTGAAGGAAATAAATTATGTGCATAAAAGAGATATTTAGTTGAGATGTAAAAAGGGAATTATAATGTGAATTACCATGATCTTGGAACAAATAAAGGTAATATAAAAGTTAATGAGGTTATTGATTTTTGAAATTTGAAAGGGGTATGATTTAATTGTAATTATATTGAGGTAATTGAATAGGAAATAAAATAAATCAAGCGTGGAGAATGATAAATATAAAATAGAAACTATGAATTAATTATTATCATTGTGATATGGTGATATAAAATATAAGGTGATATTACTGTATAGGAGTAGTAATTCTAGGAAATAGAAATACACAAGCGATAGTAGGAACGCAGAGATATTGCATGGACTTGAGATAAGGAACATATATACGGGTGCTTATAAATATTTTACGTCTTTGGAATTTTCGAAAATATTTAATTCTTAATCGTTTTCCATCAATTTTCCTAAAGGGAGAAATAAAATTTATTCACATAATCAAATGTGTTTTTAAGTTGCATGTTTATTATACTGTGTACTGAATTGTGTACTACACTGGTCTGGAACAAAACTGTTTATCGATATTAAAATATTTCTGCAGTGATTTCAGATTTACCGTTTATACACAGTTTATATACTGAAAAACAATATTTAATATTCATGTTATTGAATTTTTACATGTAAAAGAATACCAGCATGTTCTTTTTATCCATCTACAGTGAAATGGAATATTTCAGAAGTGAAAACTGAATTTTAAATATTTTATAAATATTTATTTCGGAACTAGTTATATATTTTCATACATGTGTTGTGAAGTGATTTCCAATAATTACCTTTATGGAAATTATATAGTTTACAAACTGTTTTGCTGTTAGGCTCCATATCATGCTCAGTGTCATGTGTTACTGTTACTGTGGTGGATAGACCTGCCAAGTCATCACTATCCCAGTTGCACTGGCAAGTGAACATTGTGGACCCTACAGACTATGGCCATATGTCTCACGTGTTTATTGTTTGTTGTTACTCCTTTTGGGGACTATTGTTATAGTATGATATACTTTGGGTGATGCTTTGTGACATCCTCATCACTATCCAAATAACAACTAACTTTTTCCTTTCACATAACATTACTTAGACTAGTTTGTCAATATCATTCAAATAACAACTAACTTTTTCCTTTCACATAACATTACTTAGACTAGTTTGTCAATATCATTCTTACTTCTTCTTATGCTTTAGGCATTATTATCAAAATATGATATCAATTTACTACATGAATTGAAATTTTCCTTATATATATATATATATATATATATACAAACCAAACACATCAGGATCTCAAATATCTTACATATCCTATATCCCTAAAACAAACAATATACATAAATGTAGTGTTGTACTGTATAATAGCCGAAGTACATGGCCAATTAATTATACGTTCAAAGAATAAGTGGGAAGCGTGTCTCGAAGGTATATCAAAAGATCCCAAAATGTGCCCCTCTATCTGGAGCGGCAATTACTTCAAATAATCTGTATGAAAAATGTTTGTAAAGGAGTGAGTTTACGTTCAGTAAGAAACATATGTAAAAGAGCGTACTATGTCACTATATGCAATTTTCCTGCTTGGCTCTATAATGTCATGTAAAGCCATTATAAAGCATATGCCATATATATTTCCCGCAAATATCAAATACTAGTAAAATCATCTCTTTCAAATACTTCCATGGATCTCAAATCATGTGAAATCATATATACAAGTACAAATAACTTCAAATAGATGGGAGACAATTAATTTCCAATAGAATCATGCACTAAGTAATTCTCATAATGGATACAACAAATATATCCCCTAAGGGATAATCCATAAGAGATCTCATAATGGATATCACAAATATATCCGTAACGGATAATCCTGAGAGATATCAAATAAGTGGCGTACCCACGCATGGGCTAGGGATCCTTCCCAAAGCCGAAACAAGTAAGAGACATATGGCCATTGTCTATAACCCACAGTGCTCACTAGTCAAGTGCCTTACTATGGGTCTAAGGACCGAACTAAGGCTCCTCAGCCAAGTACAAGTACAAATAATGTGCATGCTTTTTAAAGGAATCCACGGTCTCCAAAACATTATTCATATAACCTTTGGCAAATACAAATATCCTTTCTTGAAATAGATTTTCAAAACCTGCTTTTTCAAATGGGCAGTCGACTGGTCTTTAGGCCAGTCGGCTACTACACCACATTTTGCTTTATTGAATTTCTTTTCCTTTTCGAAATTCAAATATTTTATTTTTTGAAAAACATATAGGGCAGTCGACTGGTCCCATATAGCAGTCGCCTGGTTTTGAAACAGAATGTTTCGAGAAAAAGGCAGTTGATTGGCTCCTTAGGCAGTCAACTGTTTTTGAAACAGAATGCTTTTGAAAACAGGGCAGTCGACTGGCCCCTTAGGCAGTTGGCTGATTTTGAAACAGAAAACTTTTCAAGTAAATAACAGTTGACTGGTCCATATAGCAGTCGACTGGTTTAAAACAGAATACATTCTGGAAAATAGCAATCGACTAGCTTGTATAGCAGTCGACTGGTTTGTCTCGGTTTTCAAAAATCTACGCTTTGGTTGCTTTAGGCAGTCGGCTGCTCCTAGCATTTTGGTAACTAGGAGTAAATTCAAAATTTACCATTCCACACATCCAATCAGTTGGTACTTATCTCCAAAACAATTAAAAACATGCGGACATAGTCACCCTACGTCCGTTACATAAATTCCTTACCTCAATTACACCGAAACACGTAATCGCTTGGTTGCACCAATCCCTTTCTTTCACTTCTTCAAAGCTGTAAACATCATCACAAATCAAACCTTTAAGAAACCTCTATAAATATCTTGTACCATCTTCATATGACTCTAAACCATACACGAAATTGAAAGAATCAATTTCTATTCTTACCTTTACCAATGACCAAATCAACAACAATTCTGATCTCCTTAAATACTTGGATTCAATCCCCCAAACTTCGGATATAGTTTAAGCTAGTGATGAAGATTAATTTTCGTTTAACAAGCTTAACGAATCGATGACAGAATTTGGTGGTTTGTCAAGGTGAGTATGGAAGGAAACTTGGAGAAAATGGAAGAGGAACGAAAGGGAGAGCAATGGGGCTGCCGACCTTGGCTGATGAAGATGATGATGACTCATGCTATTTCATTAAATGTAATCTAATCCCATAATCATTTCAGCCATTGACCATTTAATGCTTTGACCTCTTAACTATTTGACCCTCAGTTCTTTTTATTCCATCTATATCCCATATAACATTTATACATCAGATTTTTTTTATACATACATTTACTTCATTTAAGCTGAATTGCTTTACAAATATGGGAAATTATAGGAAATTTGGGGATTTCACATGCTTGGTCTCCACTTACTATTATTGTTTACTATACTATTTTACTATATTATTATGGGTGCTGAATTGTTTCCTGTTACTGAACTGTTTATGCTCACTGAACTGTTTATTGTTACTGAATTGTTTACTAATAATTGAATTGTTTACCATACTGTTTATAACTGAACTGTTTATCAATCATGAACTATTTACTACTACAAATTTGATCACTGTAGTGTTTTTAAATATTGTTTATAAACTGTTTTCTTATTGAAATAATTTAGGAGAAGATTAAAAATAAGTACTGCATTTTATTGTTACGGGTACTCAAGTGTTTACGGATATAGAACTATTTACTGACAGTAAACTGATTATTATTACAAAAAAACGATTTACTGTGTACTGTCGTGTTTTTAAATGTGGATTTTAGATGGGTTATATATTAAAATAACTTATGATATAATTTCTAAAGCATTTCATAATATTTTAGCACTTTTATGTATATGTTTCTTACTGAGCTTTCCTAAAACTCACCCCCTTACTCCTCTCTCTCCCAGATAACTTTTTAGTATACGTGTCTGCCAGTGCTTCTAGACTTGTTGAGGAAATTATTAGAAGTTTAAAGTAACAAATGAACAGGTATATATTTATATTTATATTTAGACGTTTAATTGCACACCAAATGTATTTATGGAAAAGAATGTAAATTTTATGAAAGGATGTAAATTGTATGGATAAATATTTGATTGTAAATACATTAAATTTCTAATTTATTTATTTGTCTGATTGTATAGTGAGTTAACGAAAAATAAAAAGGTGGAGTCTACTTACACTGACACCGAATGCAAACTAAAAGATTGTAAGTGAATAAGTGTTAAAAAGGAAAAAGTTAGTTCGGGAATTTAATATTTTCGGACGTTACAATAACAACATTTCTGGTCAACTTTCTATCGTGACTGGTATTACAATTAGTACCAAAACTTATCGATTTTTTATTCTAACTTCAAAATTAATGTCCTTATCATTAAAATATTGTTCCATATTATTTTCATAATGTGTTGAGCATCCAAACCCTAGGTTCTCATCACGCATAGCATAAGGATTCCTTAAGTTTTATTTAAAACTCAGAATTAACGAAACACTAACATATATCGTTACCACACTTGTTAACACTATAGGTACCTTTAGGTTGGACCGACTTCATAGTCTTAGTCATTTTTACATCATTTTGACACCACAAATCAGCTTAGAATCATCAAAAACATCATATATATCAACTTGAGATCAAATCAAATTTTCTCTCTCTAAGTTACCTTTGAACACCAAACCTTCCAACTAGCTTTTCACCAGTCAAACGATGTCTGTTTTAGCTGATTTTTTTGATATAGAGCTAAATTCAGTCTCAAGGGTCAGATTGATCCTAGGTCGTTTTCTGTAGGGTTTTCTTTTTCCTCCTCTTTTACTCTTTATTTTCTATTATTCACACCAAGCTTAGCAAAATGGTGGACTTGGTTGCTTTTGTGACGTCCCGTCACTTCATCTTATCACTTATCTTTTTCCTTCTTATTTAGATTTAGTTCATCCAGTGTCGTTCTTCCCTTAATCTTAGGCTAATCATTTAATAACTCATGAAATTTTATTCAATTTCCATAAACATAAAAATGATATCTATAAATATCATTCCATTTCCACAGGATCTCATACATCATCTTAACATACATCCCCGACATCTTATATATATATAATTTCTACTTGCACTGTATTGTAGCTGAATTATAATTTACCGTGCACAACATACAAGTATACCTTCTATGCTAACTGGGAAACGTATCGGGAAGGTACACTTTGCTTCTTCAAAAACAAGCTCCTCTAGTCGGAGCGAGGTCTACTTCAGGTAATCTGTAGGAAAAATGGTCGTAAAAGGGTGAATTTACGCTCAGTAAGAAAACTACATAAAAGAGCGTGCTATGCCTCTATATGCCTTTTTCCTACTTGGCTCTATAATGTCGTGTAAAGCATTATAAAGTATGCATCATAATATTTTTCATGCATTGTTTGCAATCATGCAGGTTTATTTCAAATGACATATCAAACATACTTTGTATGCTTCATTTAAAATGTAGCATACATATAAAACATGCATCATACTTCTTTCTTAGAAACTTCATACTTCATAGCATACTTTAAAACATACTTCATGCTTCTTTACTTCTAAACATACATCGTATACTTCTTCATGCATACATCATATATCCTTTCAAATAGGATGGAGACTATGTACAATATTTTAAGCGATTGAATCGTCATATGAACCGTTCATTCCCATTCATATGACTCTAATCATGCATTGGTACAGTAGTGCACTCCGTATAGGTCAGGGATTCTCTCCTGCCTTTATCTTTCCACAGTGAACACTAGTCAGGTGTCACACGTGGGATTGAGGACCGGACTAGGGTTCCTCGCTCAACATACATATTACTGAGGACTTGATCAGAGTCACCCAGCCATCAGAAATGCATAATCATTACGCAGTCCATAGTCTCAAAACATTTATTGTATACTTCTTTCTTTCAGAAAACACTTTGGTGTTTAAAACATTTTGGCTTTGAGATTCTCTTTTCATACCAGGGCAGTCGACTGGTTTTATAGGGCAGTCGGCTGCTCCTTCATAACTTCTTTTATCGAAATAATTTCATTTAAATTTTTCGATATTTTCATATTTGAAAATACATGAGGGCAGTCGACTGGTCCATATAGCAGTCGATTGGTTTTCAAACAGAATGTTTCTTAAGAAATAGCAGTCGACTGGTCCATATAGCAGTCGACTGTTTTTGAAACAGAATGCATTTTCTCAATTAGCAGTCGACTGTCCCATATAGCAGTCGACTGGTTTGAAACAGAATGCTTCTGGGAAAATAGCAGTCGACTGGCTTACATAGCAGTCGACTGGTTTGCATCGGTTTTCGAAAAACGGCGTTTTAGTTGTCTCTAGGCAGTCGGCTGCTACTTAAGGCAGTCGGCTGCTCCTAACCTAATTGGTACTAGGAGACAAGTCCGAAATGGTCATTTTCCTGCAAAGAAACAACTGGTACTTCTCTCCAAATCATACACAAGTATCATAAAACATGCGGACATAGCCGCCTTACGTCCGTTACATAATTTCCTTACCTCGATTCCTTCGAGAACGCGAAATCACTTGGTGCTTTAACCCTAGCTTTTCACTTCTTCAACCTGAAATCATCATACCATTTCAAACCTCAAATTAAACAACATACACATGTCCTACTAACTCAGTACAACTCCTTATCATGAACCAAATTGTAAGAATCATCCTCTTCTCTTACCTTCACTAGAGACCAAAATTTCTGATGTTAAGATCTCCTTCAATACTTGGATTCACTTTATCAAACTTTGGATATCACCTAGTCTAACGACAAAGATTATTTTTTGTTAAATGAACTTAGTGAATTGGTGAGGGAGTAAGGTGGTTTAGCAAGGAGCTTGGAATGGAAAACTTGGAAGCTTGGAGATGGCACGAGAAGGAGAGGGCTGGAGGTAGAGGCTGACGTTGGGGATAGCTGATGGGGATGATGAGTCATGCACTTGCATTAATTGCATGCTCATCCTTTAATTCATCTCAGCCCTTGACCTTTCCCTTGACTCATTTGACCCATTAATTTCCTCTTTTCCTCCTTCTCATCTCAGCCATTCATTAAATCACTAATCAAAATTTTTGATTTTATTTCTTTTCTCATACCTTAATTAAATTTCTGATATCAACATGCTTCATTTGACTTATTGACATTCAACTTTATTATTTCTTCTATATTCCATTCATCATGCATACATTATTCATACATCAATTACATATCAACTTCATATTCATTTTTATCATATTAACTTAGAATACTTTACATACATAGAGGAATACATGGAAATTGGGGATCTCACATCCTCTCCACCTTAGAAAATTTGGTCCTCCAAATTTGCCCTAGCTTGTCATGTAAATAATGCTGGATACCTTTCTTTCATTAAGCTCTCTAGCTCCCATGTAGCTTCTTCCATCGTATGGTATTGCCAGAGAACTTTCACTAAGGGGATCGTCTTAGACCTCAATACTTTGTCTTTCCTGTCCAAAATCCGAACCGGCTTCTCTACATAACTCATATCTTCCCTTATCTCCAAGGGTTCATATTCAATAACATGAGACGGATCCGGATTATACTTCCGAAGCATCGACACATGAAACACATTATGTACTCCCGATAGCTCCGGAGGTAATGCCAATCTATAGGCAACATCACCTATCCGATCTAAGACCTCAAATGGACCGATATAGCGAGGACTCAACTTACCTCGTCGGCCAAATCTCATGATCCCTTTGGATGGAGAGACTTTCAAGAACACAAAATCTCCAACCATGAACTCAAGTGGCCTCCGTCGAGCATCTGCATAGCTCTTTTGTCTACTTTGAGCAGTCTTAAGCCTCTGACAAATCAACTTAACATCTTCTGATGCTTGCTCGACTAGATCTGGAGCCAATAACTTACGTTCGCAAACTTCTTCCCACCCAATCGGAGATCGACACCTTTTTCCATACAAAGCTTCATATGGTGCCATCTTGATGCTTGCATGATAACTATTATTGTATGCAAACTCAGCCAATGGCAGATGGTCATCCCAGGAACCTTTAAAGTCCATAGCACAAGCTCTCAACATATCCTCGAGCGTCTGAATCGTGCGCTCGGACTGTCCATCAGTCTGCGGATGAAAAGCTGTGCTAAAATTTAACTTAGATCCCATGGCTTCTTGAAAATGCTCCCAGAAATGGGAAGTAAACCTGGAATCTCTATCAGAAGTGATGCTCACTGGAACACCATGTAGTCTTACAACATCTTTTACATACATATCTGCCAAAGTATTGAGTGTATCTGTTGACTTCATAGGCAGGAAGTGAGCTGACTTCGTCAATCTATCGACAATCACCCAAATACCATCATGATTCCTCTTGGTTCTAGGCAATCCCATAATAAAGTCCATCGTAATGTGTTCCCACTTCCACGTAGGTATAGGCAGAGGGTACAATAATCCTGCTGGCTTTTGATGCTCTACCTTAACCTGTTGACATATGAGACATTTCGCTACAAAATCTGCTATGTCTCTCTTCATGCCCTTCCACCAGTACACCTTGCGAAGATTGTGATACATCTTCGTATTTCCTGGATGCAACGTGTACTTAGTGGCATGTGCTTCAGTCAAGATCAACTTCTTCAATTCATCATCATGTGGGACACATATACGTCTCTTAAACCTCAAAATTCCATCACTACCGAGATTGAATTCTGAGATCATACCTGACTGCATCTGATTCATAGCTTCAATGCATCTATCATCTTCTTTTTGAGCACTTCGAATTCTTTCTATCAAGTCTGGCTCAATCCTCAAACTAGCCATCATTCCAAACTGCTCATTAAACCTTACATCAAGGTTGAGGCTTGCAAATTGCTCAATTAGCTCATATTCTTTTATCATCATATAAGACACCATACTTACATGCTTTCGGCTCACAGCGTCCGCCACCACATTGGCTTTTCCCGGGTGGTACAATATCTCACAATCATAATCCTTCAGAAGCTCGAGCCATCTTCTTTGCCTCATGTTCAATTCCTTCTGAGAGAACAAGTATTTCAGACTTTTGTGATCCGTAAAAATCTGAAATCTCTCTCCATACAAGTAATGCCTCCATATCTTCAGGGCAAACACTACTGCAGCTAACTCCAAATCATGAGTGGGGTAGTTCTTTTCATGGTCCTTCAATTGTCTAGAACCATATGCCACTACCTTACCATGCTGCATTAACACACATCCCAACCCTTGCCTTGAGGCATCACTATACACTGCAAATCCTCCTGAACCACTAGGGATGGTAAGGATCGGTGCAGTCGTTAGCCTGCACTTCAACTCTTGGAAGCTACTCTCAATGGCTTCATTCCACTCATACTTCACTTCTTTGCGCGTCAAGCGCGTCAATGGAGCAGCTAGCTTGGAGAAACCTTCTACAAATCTTCTATAGTAGCCAGCTAAACCCAAGAAACTCCTAATCTCCGTCACTGTCTTCGGTCTTTCCCATTGAACCACCGCTTCAATCTTCGATGGATCAACTGAGACTCCATCTTTACTGATCACATGACCTAAAAAGGAGATACAATTGAGCCAAAACTGACATTTACTTAGCTTGGCATACAATCCTCGATCTCTGAGGGTCTCCAAAACAATCTTCAAATGCTGCTCATGCTCTTCCTGTGACCTCGAATATACCAAGATGTCATCGATGAAGACAATGACAAACTGGTCCAAGTACTGTTTAAACACGTCATTCATCAGATTCATGAAGGCTGCAGGTGCATTGGTCAGACCAAACGACATCACCAAGAATTCATAATGGCCATACCGTGTCCTGAATGCGGTCTTAGGGATATCTTCGTCTCTGATCTTCAATTGATGATATCCCGACCTCAAGTCTATCTTGGAAAAGACTTGCGCACCCTTTAGCTGATCAAAGAGGTCATCTATCCTTGGAAGAGGATACTTGTTCTTGATTGTCATCTTGTTCAACCACCGGTAGTCTATGCATAATCTCATACTACCATCCTTCTTCTTGACAAAAAGCACAGGAGCACCCCAAGGGGATACGCTGGGTCGTATGAATCCCTTGTCTAGCAACTCCTGAAGCTGCTTCTTCGGTTCTTCCAATTCTACCAAAGCCATCCGGTAGGGAGCTCTTGAAATGGGCTTTGTCCCCGGCACCAAATCAATCGTAAACTCCACTTCCCTATCCGGAGGAAGTCCTGGAAGATCATCCGGGAACACCTCGGGAAAATCTCGGACTACAGGAATATCATTGAGTCCGCGACGTTTCTGATCTACGTCCTCCACATAAGCAATAAACCCTTCACATCATCATACATATTATCCATTACTTTCATTTGTAAACAATTAAGATCAAACATACTTTCATATTAATTACTTGCAAAATTTACAACATAGCTATCGGGTGAAGAAAATGTTACACTCTTAGCATAACAGTCTACTACAACATGATTATTAGCCAACCAATCCATACCCAAAATAACATCAAACCCATACATATTCAGTAGGATTAGGTCAGCCTTAGATTCTCTTTCTCCTACCCGTAGCTTACAATTTCTATACACTAACTCTGTCATTTGTGATTCCTTAAAAGGTGTGCTTATCTTTAATAAGTGTTCTAAAATCTCAGGCTCAACAGGTATTTTCATAGCAAACTTAGGGGACACAAAAGAATGCGTGGAGCCTGGATCAAACAATGCCATGACATTCATATCAAATAGGTAAATTGTACCTTTAATCACTTTGGACGAGGCATCGGCAGACTCTTCATCGATGGCAAACACTCGTCCTTGGGTCACAACTTTCTTTCCCTTCTCAACAGCAGTGGCCTTAGGTTGTGGTTTAGGGGTCTTATCGGATTCGTCAAGCATCCTCGGATCTCTCTGAGGGCAATCTCTAATCATGTGCCCTTTCTCCCCACATCTAAAGCAAGCGCCACTCGCCAAGCGACATGGCTGTGATCCGTGAAATTTCCCGCACTGCTCACATCTTTGCATCGTACTCTTCGGTGAGCTAGCGGTACTTCCAGCTGGATTTTGGGATCGCTCATCACTTATCTTGATCCCGGTAGCTCTAGGAGTACCTACATCATTGTCATCATCATACTTTAATTCCAATATAATTCCATATAACCATTTAATTAATTTAAAGATTATCTTTCTATACTTTACTTACCTCTAGAAACTCCTTCAGATCTCCTACTTCTCCGAAATGGATACCTATCACTCGGAGCTTTCTCATCCGACTTCCGCTTCATCGGTTCTTTGCCCTTACCCTTGGTTCGGAAGTCAGCATGATGCAAATCATAATCCTGCTCACACAACTGAGCCTTACGGACAGCTTCTCCATAGGTGGTGATATCCATCGGATACAGTTTAGATCTAATCGGGGACTTCAATCCTTCGATGAACCTGTAGATCTTATGCCCTTCGTCTCTTCGAACCTCTGGATCGAATCTACTCAAGGTGGTGAACTTCGATTCATACTGATTCACCATCATTGTACCTTGAGTCAAACTTAGGAACTCGATCTTCAATCTATTCCGATCCGTGCGTGGGATGTATTGCTCATTGAAAGCTTCCACAAATCTATCCCACGTAACCTCATCATATCGGGCCTCTAACACGGTCCGAGTGGCTTGCCACCAATATTCAGCATCATCAATCAACAGATAGGCAGCCAAACCTACTTTCTCCCTTTCGGAGCAGGGCATGTACTCAAAGGATTTTAGGACAGCTTTCATCCAGTTCTCAGCTGTCAACAAATCTCTTTCCCCCTTGAACTTGGGCGGATCCAACTTCTTGAATTCCTTAATCAATGCTACACTGCAATAAGCTCTAGGATTCCGCATTCCAGTAACTAGGACTGGGGGGTTTACTTCCGTAGGAGGAACTACAGGGGTAGCTGCTTGGGTACTTGTCGCCACATTCGGAAAGTTAAACATGAACTGGGTGAACATTGTGGCCATATTCTCCAAGTGCTTTTCCATCTTCGCTAGCCTTGTATTCGGGCTATGTGGTGGAGATGGATGAGGAGACGGAACTGGGGGCTCTTCAGTGCGACCCCGTCCTCTTCCTCTACTTGTACCTCTTCTTCGTGAGCTCATACTGTAATTATAATCATCATTGAGCTCTTTAGTATAACTAGAAACAGCTATACTATACATTTGTATTCAGACAAGTACAGTACAATTGGGGGATACACTCTATTTCTAGCTTCTTGACACTGACAAACCTCAATCTAAACTGCTCTGATACCACTCTGTGACGTCCCGTCACTTCATCTTATCACTTATCTTTTTCCTTCTTATTTAGATTTAGTTCATCCAGTGTCGTTCTTCCCTTAATCTTAAGCTAATCATTTAATAACTCATGAAATTTTATTCAATTTCCATAAACATAAAAATGATATATATAAATATCATTCCATTTCCACAGGATCTCATACATCATCTTAACTTACATCCCCGACATCTTATATATATATAATTTCTACTTGTACTGTACTGTAGCTGAATTATAATTTACCGTGCACAAACATACAAGTATACCTTCTATGCTAACTGGGAAACGTATCGGGAAGGTACACTTTGCTTCTTCAAAAACAAGCTCCTCTAGTCGAAGCGAGGTCTACTTCAGGTAATCTGTAGGAAAAATGGTCGTAAAAGGGTGAATTTACGCTCAGTAAGAAAACTACATAAAAGAGCGTGCTATGCCTCTATATGCCTTTTTCCTACTTGGCTCTATAATGTCGTGTAAAGCATTATAAAGTATGCATCATAATATTTTTCATGCATTGTTTGCAATCATGCAGGTTTATTTCAAATGACATATCAAACATACTTTGTATGCTTCATTTAAAATGTAGCATACATATAAAACATGCATCATACTTCTTTCTTAGAAACTTCATACTTCATAGCATACTTTAAAACATACTTCATGCTTCTTTACTTCAAAACATACATCGTATACTTCTTCATGCATACATCATATATCCTTTGAAATAGGATGGAGACTATGTACAATATTTTAAGCGATTGAATCGTCATATGAACCGTTCATTCACATTCATATGACTCTAATCATGCATTGGTACAGTAGTGCACTCCGTATAGGTCAGGGATTCTCTCCTGCCTTTATCTTTCCACAGTGAACACTAGTCAGGTGTCACACGTGGGATTGAGGACCGGACTAGGGTTCCTCGCTCAACATACATATTACTGAGGACTTGATCAGAGTCACCCAGCCATCAGAAATGCATAATCATTACGCAGTCCATAGTCTCAAAACATTTATTGTATACTTCTTTCTTTCAGAAAACACTTTGGTGTTTAAAACATTTTGGCTTTGAGATTCTCTTTTCATACCAGGGCAGTCGGCTGCTCCTTCATAACTTCTTTTATCGAAATAATTTCATTTAAATTTTTCGATATTTTCATATTTGAAAATACATGAGGGCAGTCGACTGGTCCATATAGCAGTCGACTGGTTTTCAAACAGAATGCTTCTTAAGAAATAGCAGTCGACTGGTCCATATAGCAGTCGATTGTTTTTGAAACAGAATGCATTTTCGCAATTAGCAGTCGACTGTCCCATATAGCAGTCGACTGGTTTGAAACAGAATGCTTCTGGGAAAATAGCAGTCGACTGGCTTACATAGCAGTCGACTGGTTTGCATCGGTTTTCGAAAAACGACGTTTTAGTTGTCTCTAGGCAGTCGGCTGCTCCTAACCTAATTGGTACTAGGAGACAAGTCCGAAATGGTCATTTTCCTGCAAAGAAACAACTGGTACTTCTCTCCAAATCATACACAAGTATCATAAAACATGCGGACATAGCCGCCTTACATCCGTTACATAATTTCCTTACCTCGATTCCTTCGAGCACGCGAAATCACTTGGTGCTTTAACCCTAGCTTTTCACTTCTTCAACCTGAAATCATCATACCATTTCAAACCTCAAATTAAACAACATACACATGTCCTACTAACTCAGTACAACTCCTTATCATGAACCAAATTGTAAGAATCATCCTCTTCTCTTACCTTCACTAGAGACCAAAATTTCTGATGTTAAGATCTCCTTCAATACTTGGATTCACTTTATCAAACTTTGGATATCACCTAGTCTAACGACAAAGATTATTTTTTGTTAAATGAACTTAGTGAATTGGTGAGGGAGTAAGGTGGTTTAGCAAGGAGCTTGGAATGGAAAACTTGGAAGCTTGGAGATGGCACGAGAGGGAGAGGGCTGGAGGTAGAGGTTGACGTTGGGGATAGCTGATGGGGATGATGAGTCATGCACTTGCATTAATTGCATGCTCATCCTTTAATTCATCTCAGCCCTGGACCTTTCCCTTGACTTATTTGACCCATTAATTTCCTCTTTTCCTCCTCCTCATCTCAGCCATTCATTAAATCACTAATCAAAATTTCTGATTTTATTTCTTTTCTCATACCTTAATTAAATTTCTGATATCAACATGCTTCATTTGACTTATTGACATTCAACTTTATTATTTCTTCTATATTCCATTCATCATGCATACATTATTCATACATCAATTACATATCAACTTCATATTCATTTTTTATCATATTTACTTAGAATACTTTACATACATAGAGGAATACATGGAAATGGGGATCTCACAGCTTTCTCAATTGTTTGGCTGGCCACTTAACCATTTAAGGGAGATAAACATGTGCCTAATTAGATATATTAATAACATAATGGGTTTTGTGGTGAAATTCCACTTTGCCCTTACTAACAACATTAATCCCTAAGTTATGTTTGTTTAAGCTTTATTCTATTACTTTTAATAACTCATTTTTAATTCAATATCCAAACATGCCTTATCACTTTTCCATAATTAATTATTACAATTTAAATATCTTATAATATAATAATAATATATATGTATATATCTTTTTGACACTTTACCAAATTACCCTTCACAATTCCATAATTTCTTAAGGTTTTGTTTGGTTAGCAATAAACGTTTTAAAGGCTTTAATTCATTAATTCTTAATTAGCCAAACATGAAAGAGTCAAACTTTTGACTTTCCATGGGTGGTGAATGGTTAAGAGTGGTGAAATAAAGGATGAGCTTTATGCCTAGTAAGAAACGCATATAAAATGAATCAGATACCATGACATCTATATGCATTTATCCTTCATATACATCTAACTGTGACATATATGGTATGCTTTACATTACATTTATAATCTTAAGACAATCAAACAGAATGCATCCTATAGCTATTTAGGAGTTTAGGGCTTTTAGGAAGGATACTTTAGAGTACCTCATTATCCCCATCTCCGAACATAGAACTATAGAGTTCCTATCATGCAATGGCATGTTCAATGCATGTAATCAAAACCATTTCAAAATCATATCATTGCAATGCAATATTCGTAAAACGTTCATTCAAACTTACGGAATCATTTCAATTCAACGCATTACAGCATTTATAAAACTTTAATAAAAACATTACTTATAATAATAAACAATTTATTTCAAAACATATTCTTTCAAATAATAATGGTACGATTACATTCAAATGGACCGATCGTATCAAAACAATTTATGGCTTTTGAAATTGCTACAATATGGACAAGGTCATATACCAATAGTATATCATGAAGATAGGTATCCAAGAAGGGAATTGTAACAGTCTAGTAATACAGTAATGCACATATTATTACACAATTTAGACGGTTGGGCTGTCTGCAATACTTTACTTTTCATTTACATTTAAATAATTTATATGAAATTATAATATGAATTACATCCCCTATCTTAATTCCCAAGAAAGTAGTACTGTAGAAAAGTCTAAATACGGAAAATAAATGATCGTACCTCATGTAGTAAATCAAGTTGTCGCATAGTCCCCAAATGCACAGCCGAAATCCTTGGATATCAGACTCTCAATCCTCGAAAATCTGAAATGTTAAAATTAAGGGGTGAGCAAACCACGGCTCAATAAGAGAGTTATATGCAACACTTGATATTCAGCTACCTATATGATGAAAATAATTTTTTACTTTCTTTAAATCTTCCTAGAGGCTCTAGGCTCACATGTAGGAAGGATACTACAGTCGGCTAGGGATCCGGATGGAGTAAGGTAGGTATTTTGAAATACCTGTCTTGTCCCGGAACCTAGAAGCAACTTGTTAGCTTTAAATTGCCATATATATTTTGAAATGACAAAAACTTAAGTAAGCTTTAATGTTTTAATTCATATTGTAAATTTGCCTTATCACACATGATTTTCTCAATACATTTCAAGTGATCATATCAAACATTAAGACCATGATTTAATGATGCATACTCTTATTGGTCTTAATACTTTGTAAATGTTTTGAATATCTTAGAAAATCACTTGATGAATTTTTGGACTATGTTTTCATTTGAGAAAGTCAAGAAAAACTCCCACAAAAGAGCCAAAATGTTTTGGGTTGGATTAGGATCAAAGACCACATCATTTCTAACTCAAAAAGTGCAGGAAATCACCTTCTGGAAAGAAGGGATCTATCCCCTAAGGGAAGGGATCGATCCCCTTTTGGCAGTAAGCACCCCAACGCAAGAAAAGGTCCCTCAGCCCAGAATAAAGCATTCTGGAATGAAGGGATCGATCCCCTATGGAAAAGGATCGATCTTTTTGCCTGAAAATAGCCTGTAACGACTAGTTTTTGTGAGGCAACGGTTATATTCAAGTTTTGGCTCCACCCAACGGCTAGAATACATCCAAGGGACTATAAATAGAGGCTTAGAAGCTGAAGCAACCAAGAGGAACTACTCAGTAACTCCAAAACACTATTCCTCAAATCCTCAAGCCTCAATAACAAATCAAGAGTTACAAATTGCTCATTTTCTATCATTCACATATCTCTTGTATTGTTTAGCACAAACATTGTATAGGCTTTTCTTTGTGCCTAATTTCTGTAAGCACTTGCCTATTTAGAGGCCCTTCTTTGGTTACATTATTTGTAACCCATCATTCCTTGTAAAGGGGAGGTTTCTCTTTAGCCTAAGAAAAAGAGGGAGGTTACTCTTTAGCCTAAGAAAAAGATGGAGGTTTCTCTTGAGCCTAGAAAAAGAGGGAGGTTTCTCTTGAGCCTAGAAAAAGAGGGAGGTTACTCTTGTAAGAAAAAGATTGTAATCACAAATTCAAGATAGTGGATTTGGAGAAAATCCTTGGGAGCATCTCAAGGTAGAGGACGTAGGCAAGGTTGCCGAACCTCTATAAATCGCTTGCGTACATTTCTCTATCCTTACTCTCTTTACTTATTTGCAATTATATTGTGCTCATTGAATTGAATTTATATTGCATGATTGAATAGCCTAGAGAACTTAGAAAATATTTATATAGGCTAAAGAATTTAGAAGAATCAAAAAACGGGCTTAAGACTAGCTAAGAACCGATTCACCCCCCCTCTCGGTATTGCCTATAAGAGCCAACAATTGGTATCAGAGCTTGGGCTCGAGATTAATTTAGACTAACCTCTATCGAGCGAAACGATCATAAATGACTCACTTGAATGTAGGCACACCCCTAGGAGAAGAGGGACACTCATTAGTTAGACCTCCACTCTTCAATGGTGAGAATTACTCTTATTGAAAAATTAGGATGATGTTATTTGTGCAATCCAATGACTATGAAGTGTGGAGAGTAATAGTTAATGGCCCTAGAATCCCAATAAAGAAAGTAGATGGAAAAGATGTCCCTAAGAGTGAAGATGAGTGGGACACCAATGACATGAGATTGGCACAATTGAATGCCAAGGCTATGCACACCCTCTTTTGTGCTTTAGGTCCCAATGAATATAATAGAGTCTCCTTGTGTGAGAATGCTAAACAAATATGGGACAAACTAGCCATCACACATGAAGGGACCAATCAAGTTAGGGAAACCAAAGGTAGAATGCTCACACATGATTATGAGCTATTTAGGATGAAAGAAAATAAGTCCATTAGTGAAATGTTCACTAGGTTTAATGATATAATTAATGGACTTAAGGCTCTAGGCAAGACCTATTCCAATGTAGAAATGGTGAAGAAAATTTTGAATAGCTTGCCACAATCATGGGAGGCAAAGGTAATCGCAATAGAAGAGTCTAAGGATCCAAATACCTTGTCTCTAGATAAGCTTATGAGCTCCCTACTTACATATGAAATGAAAATGAAAAGAAATGAAGTGCCTTCAAAGAAAGTATGGGTAGCACTTAAGTCTTCCACTCATGAGATCATTGAAAATGATAGTGATGAGAGTGGAAATGAGGAAGAAAAGGAAATGGCAATGTTTGCCTAAAGATTTAATAGATTTATGAGGACGAAGGAGAGAGAGAATGATAGGAGACATCAAAGAAGAGGGGTGAGAATAGAGGAGTCAAGTAGAAGAGAAAAGGAACCCTTAGTATGTTATGAGTGTAATGAACCGGGTCATACTAAGTTAGATTGCCCTTTACTAAGAAAGGAAAAGGATAGGAAACCTAAGAAGAAAGCATTTGTGGTTGCATGGAGCGATAGTGATAGCTCCGATGAGGAAGATGTAGATGAAGAGGTAGTCTACTCATGCTTCATGGCCATTAGTGATGATGAGGCTAGTTGTAGTTCTAGTGAAGATAATGATTATACCTTTAGTGAACTACAAAATGCCTTTAATGATTTAGCAAATAAATTTCAATGCATGAGTTCTAAATATAAGAAAATCATTGCTAAATTAAAAATAGAGAATGAAATATTATTAAGTGCTAAGCTAGAATTAGAAAAGAAATTAGAAGAAGCAAGCTTAGAGATAAATGAGTTGAATAAAAATAACTTAAATTTGCATAACTCATTTACTAGGTTCTATATGGGTCAACAAAAATTAGATCACATGCTTGAGACCCAAAGAGCTTTCTTTGACAAAGATAGGTTAGGCTATAATGCAATACAAAAAGAAACTCATCTAAAGAATTTCCTAGTGAGCAAAAATACTATGCATGATTTATCTCTTATATGCTCACTATGCAATAGAATAGGACACTCTTCACAAGCATGCACTTATAAAAAAACTACATTTAGAGGAAGAGTAGTTAGAAAAATGTGGGTGCCAAAGCATGCTATGAATAATGATGATTTATGCTTGAAATGGATCCCAAAAGGATCAAAAATTATTTGCACTAACTCTCATGGACCCAAGAAAATTTAGGTACCAAAACATGCTTAAATTGTTTGTTGTAGGAGTGTTAGAGCATGGAGTTATAAAGAAACAATGGGGTTTGAATGCTCTACACACCTCTATGGAGATTGCTTGTACCAATGAGAAAAAGGAAAAGCTTGAGGATCCATCCTTGGGAAAGATCACAACAATTCTTCAAATAAAGGCCTAAGATGGATTCAACAATTCAAGGCAAAGCATTCTCTAGCAAAGGAGTATTGTAAGCTTAATTCCTTACTCCTTAGCCTCTTTATTGTTTATGCCTTGATGATATAGTTTGTTGATGTTCTTTGATGGCTTATGAGTTGAGTGAATCAATAATAAGCATGACAAATGATCTTTGAATGTTTGATGAATAGTACTTGATATATTGAATGAAAAGCATGATTTGTGATTTTGAAATGATTATTGGATTTCTGCATTTTGAGCAAGTTTTCTATGTGTTGATAATGTATTTACTTGCCTCAAATTGCCAAATATGTCATATATGCAAAATGCCATGTCATGTGCATTAATGAAGAACTTGTATGTTGGAAATCATGGCATAATGTTCACAAGTATGATGATTTGATGTTATATATGCTTAAAATCTATGTAAACAAGTTTGTTTTGGCATATTTGTGGTTTCCAATGCTTTAGTTTTGTCAAAATATGCTTAACTCTCAAAATGACATCCTTTGAGGCTAAAAATGCATTTTATTGGGTAAATTCTTCCAAAATTGCAAAATCTTTTGTAAAATGATTTTTCATTCATGTTTTTCATTCATACAAGTCCAAAATCATGTTTTACAAATGTTTAAACCCTTACTTGGACTTAAAATACTCAAAAACAAAGTTTTGGCACCTCAAGGGTTGGATTTTCTGTCAAAAACTGCAGAAACAGGATGAGGGATCGATCCCCCTTGAGCATAATGCAGGAAATCTGCATTCTAGAGTTAAGGGATCTATCCCCCTCCTCTAGGGATCGATCCCCCCAGGCCAAAAAGGGCTTTCCTGCATGTTTAAACTGAAAATTGGGAAGATCTTTTGTTAGTTTCACACTATCTTTTGTATAAGCATAAAATTCATTGTTTGAACTTCTTTTTGATGAACTTTAAAATATGAAAAATCATTTTTCATTGATATCATGCCTCAACTTCATCAATTAATATCATTTCCAACAAATGGTATCACTTTCAACAATCAATATCAGTTTTCTTGAGTTCACAAGTGCAAAATCATTTTTCTTGTTGAAAACATTCATGATTTGCATAACTCTTGAAATAATCTTGAAACATACTTTCAATGAATGCTTAAACATAATTTTGAGAATTATTTCAAGAATTTATGGATATATTTGAGAAATTGGTGAACTAGTGCATAATGAATCTTCTTCATTCCTTTTTGTTCATCTTAGTCAAGCATGCTTATAGGATTATGTCTCTTAGCTTGACTTATCAATTCCACACTAGGTTTCATGATAATTACACATCTAGTGGATTGATTTTAAATAGAAATTCAACAATTGGTAATGGTAAATGGATCCTAAATGTTCAAATGCATGAAACTCTATCATCCATATACTTAAATTTTTGTAATGGCCAAATTATTAAAGAACTTGGGCTTTAATGACTACACCAACATTCAAAGATAAACGCAAACTTGAACAAATTTGATTAATATCCATGCATTTACTATTTGAATCTTTCCTTGCTCATAATTGGCTAAAGACTTGAATTGGAAAATGAGCATAGGATTTTTGTGCTTGAAGCCATGGGAGAAAATGTGTTTGCTTGAATACCTCGATTTTTTGAATCTTCCATATGGTATAATTTTGTGTGATTGTGTCCTTGCATATTTAGAATGATTATTTTCTTGACATGAACACACTACACATAGATATTGGATTCATGCAAAATGTCTAAGTCAGCCATTAGTGACAATTGGTATTTAGATTGAAATAACAATTAGTATCATTGACAACCATATTTTCAACAATTGGTAAACCAAAACTAAATTGCCAATTGGTATGAGCTTTAAATTGACAATTCTTCTTGTGCTCTTTAGTTTGAAATGACAAATAGAGAAGAATCCATTTAGGATATTTTTGCATGAAACTCTTGTGTGCTAAAATTTGAAGTTAATTGCTATATGTCTTGATTCTATGCACACTCTTGCTTAAACGTGATTTATGAGCTCATGCATATGATATGTCATCTAATTTTAGCTCATAATCATGATGTATTGCCATGCACCTTAGTTGGACTTAAGAAAAACAATTGATATACTTAGGTGCTTGCTTAATTTCTTGCCAATTGAGGACTTATTGCAAAATTATTTATCAACAATTGGTATAGGATCATAAGTCATGCTCTTTGCATGAATATTTCATACTCTTTGTGGATATTGACTTATTTATTTGTGCTATAAGTCCCATGTACTAACACGTTTCTTGTTGGATGGAGCATATTTTATCTCTTCTCACATAGCCATGATTTTAGAGGGAGCATATTTTTTTTATTATTTTTCTTTCTTTTTGCTATGACAAAAAGGGGGAGAGATAGATATTAAAACGGAGAGATATTAAGGGGGAGAGATAATGGGGGAGAAATAGTTTGAAAATCCATTTTCAAAACCCATGCTTATATTAAGTGGGAGCCTTATAAAATCTTGCTTTATTTGAGAGGGAGTATTTTATGAAAGAATTTTCAAAGCAAATTTATATTAAGTTTTGTCATATCAAAAAAAGGGAGATTGTTAGCTTTAAATTGCCATATATATTTTGAAATGACAAAAACTTAAGTAAGCTTTAATGTTTTAATTCATATTGTAAATTTGCCTTATCACACATGATTTTCTCAATACATTTCAAGTGATCATATCAAACATTAAGACCATGATTTAATGATGCATACTCTTATTGGTCTTAATACTTTGTAAATGTTTTGAATATTTTAGAAAATCCCTGATAAATTTTTGGACTATGTTTTCATTTGAGAAAGTCAAGAAAAGCTCCCACAAAAGAGCCAAAATTTTTTGGGCTGGATTAGGATCAAAGATCACATCATTTCTAACTCAAAAAATGCAGGAAATCACCTTTTGGAAAGAAGGGATCGATCCCCTAAGGGAAGGGATCGATCCCCTTTTGGCAGTAAGCACTCCAACGCAAGAAAAGGTCCATCAGCCCAGAATAAAGCATTCTGGAATGAAGGGATCGATCCCCCATGGAAAGGGATCGATCTCTTTGCCCGAAAATAGCCTGTAACGGCTAGTTTTTGTGAGACAACGGTCATATTCAAGTTTTGGCTCCACCCAACGACTAGAATACATCCAAGGGACTATAAATAGAGGCTTAGAAGCCGAAGCAACCAAGAGGAACTACTCAGCAACTCCAAAACACATATTCCTCAAATCCTCAAGCCTCAACAACAAATCAAGAGCTACAAATTCCTCATTTTTTGTCATTCACATATCTCTTGTATTATTTAGCACAAACATTGTATAGGCTTTTCTTTGTGCCTAATTTCTGTAATCACTTGCCTATTTAGAAGCCCTTCTTTGATTACATTATTTGTAACCCATCATTCCTTGTAAAAGGGAGGTTTCTCTTTAGCCTAAGAAAAAGAGGGAGGTTACTCTTTATTTCTCTTGAGCCTAGAAAAAGAGGGAGGTTTCTCTTGAGCCTAGAAAAAGAGGGAGGTTGCTCTTGAGCCTAAGAAAAAGAGGGATTGTAATCACAAATTCAAGATAGCGGATTTGGAGAAAATCTTTGGGAGCGTCTCAAGGTAGAGGACGTAGGCAAGGTTACCGTACCTCTATAAATCGCTTGCGTACATTTCTCTATCCTTACTCTCTTTACTTATTTGCAATTATATTGTGCTCATTGAATTGAATTTATATTGCATGATTGAATAGCCTAGAGAACTTAGAAAATATTCATATAGGCTAGAGAATTTAGAAGAATCGAAAAACGGGCTTAAGGCTAGCTAAGAACCGATTCACCCCCCTCTCGGTATTGCCTATAAGAGCTAACACAACTGTAGGGAGTACTATAAAAATTGTTCTCCAAAACGATTTAATATTCGTTTTTCGTATAGTAAACCATTTAGTTCTCTTCACTTCAGTAAGGTTTAAAACACGTGACAGTTCAGTAGTAAAATAATGGTTTACTTCTGTTCTCGTTAGTATAGTTAAAACACGTGACAGTACAGTCGTTTATAAATATCCAAAACCATTGGATCAATAAAGAGTAGTTTTCGGTACTATTTATTAATTCAGTACCTTACAACACAGTAAAACCGTATCTTGTAGCTCAGTAAGATAGTAATATTCAGTAAAACAGTATTTCGATATGGTTTAGTCAGAAAACAGTAAACAATAGCTATCAATTTAGTAAACAGTATACGATAGCTTTCAGTTCAGTAAACAGTAAATGGTAGCTTTCTTTTCAGTAAAACAGTAATCAGTGGCTACCATTTCAGTAACCAGTACAGTTCAATAATAAACAGTGTTTTGGTACAATTTTTCATCAGTAAACAGTACAGTAATTCAGTACTTTAGACAGTATAATATAGTAAACAGGATTCAGTAAATCCTTTCAGTAAACAGTAAACAGTAAGTGAGACTAGGCAACACCCTACAATTAAATCATGCTATCATCGTCCACTAGGGACACAGTAATAGTAATGAGATCTATGGCCATGATCTATAATATGTCTTCGGTGTACACTTGCTAGGTGACATTCCGAGACGTTGATGACTAGCTGGTCAATCAGCCACGTGACAGTAACAGTAATAGTACGATGCATGAAACTCGGGGCCTAAGTCTCAAAACAGTATAAAATTGTACCATAGCTTTTATGGATTTTAAACACAGTAATTTAAAATATTTCACAATTATCTATAAGGGTCACATTTATAAATCCTAGCCTTTATGAAATAAATAAAATAAATAACATTTTTCAAAATATTTCATAAAGGCATAAATTTCATTTACCATACAGTGAAAACAGTTTATAAAATAATCACAGTAAAATATAAAATGTCAAAATTGTTTTTTTCACCGAAAAACGTGTACGCACGCTTTTTCGTGCTTTCTATCGAAAACATGGTTTTCAAAGTTATCGGGATTCAAATCAATTATTTTTATGATTTATGAAAAATTAAAATATTTATTTTCCAAATCAACGCTCCCGTTGCAATGTTTTCCTCTGTAAATACGTGTAGAGACCTTCTCGTCTCAAAATGCCATTTTTCATATTTAGTTAACCTTTATGAAATTTTTATAAATAATTATTTTCATAATTAGGACCATAAAGGTTATTTATGAAATCAGTGGATATTTGAAGAATTATTAATAAAATACCCACTTTGTGTCTTTTTATCTTCCATCTCGTTTTACGTGAAATGTACACCTCGAGAGGAATTTTGGGTGATTTCATTTTCCAATTTCTCGAAAACATGAATATTTTAAAATTAAATTTCCATATATTCATGTTTTATGAAAAATCATCGATTTTTCGATTTTTGTGGTTGGAAGTCGTTTCTCGTAAAATCAAATCATTTATTATGATTTTCGATAATTTTCGGCAGTATAACGGCAACCGATTGGCTAGCCTCCTACACGGAAAATACAGTGTCTGATTCAACCGGCACATAATCACAAATTTCCAACCAATCATTGTAAACAACATTTATAAAATTAAATGCATAATTAAAACATTTGTGCCGAATATCCCTA
The DNA here is from genome assembly GCA_031772115.1 of Heritiera littoralis. Taxonomy (NCBI): domain Eukaryota; kingdom Viridiplantae; phylum Streptophyta; class Magnoliopsida; order Malvales; family Malvaceae; genus Heritiera; species Heritiera littoralis. The sequence continues at coordinate 3,179,391 of JAPDPK010000009.1, read as the reverse complement.
CAGGCTGCACATGTCTCCCTTACCTATCTCGGGTCGGCGATCGCCTCGTTCGTTGCGCCCGTGTTCACCTCGCCCGATTTCATCGGCTCGGTCATCGAGGGAATTTTCTGGAAATTAAAATTATAAAATTTAGAATTTTTTCCATAATTCTTTAATTTAAATACTCGGAATTAATTTGTGAGATCCCCAATTTCCATGTATTTCTCCATGTACGTAAAGTATTCTAAGTTAATATGATTAAATGAATACGAAGTTGATGTGTAATTAAGATATAATAGATGTATGAATGATGTATGATTAATGTATAGAATATAGAAGAAACAATGAAGTTGAAGGTCAATAAGTCAAATGAAGCATGTTGATATCAGAAAATTAATTAAGGTATGAGACAAGAAATAAAACCAGAATTTTGATTGGTGATTTAATGGATGAGTCGTAGGAAGAAAGGAGAAGAGGAATTAATTGAGGGTCAAATAGTCTTGAGTCAAGGAGTAAGCATGGCTGAGATTGAGGATGAGATAAGAAGCAATTAATGCATCTTGCATGACTTATCACCCTCGTCATCATCACCCCTACGCCAGCCCCTCTTCCAGCTCTCCCTCTCGTTTCCTCCATTCTTCCAAGTTACCATCCATAGCTACCTTGACAAACCACCTTACTCTCCCATCGATTCAACAAGTTTATTAGACGAAAATCGATCCTTGTCACTAGAATAAGAGATATCCAAGGTTTGGTGGATTGATTCCAAGTATTGGAAGAGATCTCAAAGTTTGAGATTTTGGTCTCTAGTAAAGGTACGAGAAGAAAATGATTTAGTCAATTTCGTTCATGGATTTGAGTTGTATTGAGTTGATATGATATGTGTATGTAGTTTAATTTAAGGTTTGATGTGGTATGATGATTTTAGGTTAAAGAAGTGGAAAAGCTAGGGTTACGCGCCAAGTGATTTCGCGTTTCCGAAGGAATCGAGGTAAGGAAATTATGTAACGGACGTAAGGCGGCTATGTCCGCATGTTTTATGATACTTGTGTATGATTTGGAGAGAAGTACCAGCTGTTTCCTTGCAAGAAAATGACCATTTCGGACTTGTCTCCTAGTACCAATTAGGTTAGGAGCAGCCGACTGCCTTAAGTAGCAGCCAACTGCCTAGAGACAACCAAAACGCCGTTTTTCGAAAACCGATGCAAACCAGTCGACTGCTATGTAAGCCAGTCGACTGCTATTTAATCAGAAGCATTCTATTTCAAACCAGTCGACTGCTATATGACAGTCGACTGCTAATTGCCAAATTGCATTCTGTTTGAAAACCAGCCGACTACCCTATGAGACCAATCGACTGTTAATTTTCCAGAAGCATTCTGTTTCAAAAACAGTCGACTGCTATATGACCAGTCGACTGCTATTTGCCAAGAAGCATTCTGTTTGAAAACCAGTCGACTGCTATATGGACCAGTCGACTGCCCCCATGTATTTTCCGAAATGGAAATGATTTCGAGAAATGAAGTTATGAAGCAGCAGCCGACTGCCCTATGAGTCCAGTCGACTGCTATGTATGAAAAGATGCTTTCAAAGCTTATTTGATTTAAACACAAAGGTGTTTTCCGAAAAAGTATATTATAAATGTTTTGAGACGATGGACTGCGTAATGATTATGCATTTCTGATGGCTGGGTGACTCTGATCAAGTCCTCAGTAATATGTATGTTGAGCGAGGAACCCTAGTCCGGTCCTCAATCCCACATGTGACACCTGACTAGTGTTCACTGTGGAAATATAAAGGCAGGAGAGAATCCCTGACCTATACGGAGTGCACTACTGTACCAATGCATGATTAGAGTCATATGAATGGGAATGAACGGTTCATATGACGTTTCAATCGCTTAAATATCGTACATAGTCTCCATCTATTTCAAAGTACAAGATGTATGCATGAAGAAGTATATGATGTATGTTTTAAAGTATGATATGAAGCATGATGTACGTTTTCAAGTATAAAATGTATGTTTTGAAGTATGTTATGAAGTATGAAGTTTCCAAGAAAGAAGTATGATGCATGTTTTATATGTATGCTATATTTTAAATGAAGCATACAAAATATGTTTGCCATGTCATTTGAAATAAATACACATGTTTGCAAACAATGCATGAAAGATGTTTATGATGCATGCTTTATAATGCTTTACATGACATTATAGAGCCAAGTAGGAAAAAGGCATATAGAGGCATAGCATGCTCTTTTATGTAGTTTTCTTTCTGAGCGTAAACTCACCCTTTTACGACTATTTTTCCTACAGATTACCTGAAGTAGACCTCGCTCCGACTAGAGGAGCTTGTTTTTGAAGAAGCAAAGTGTACCTTCTCGATACGCTTCCCAGTTAGCATAGAAGGTATACTTATACATTTATGTATAGCAAATTGTAATTCAGTTACAGTACAGTACAAGTAGATAATATGTATATAGGAATTCTGGGGATGTAAGATAAAGATGATGTATGAGATCCTGTGGAAATGGAATGGTATTTATACATATCATTTTTATGTTTATGGAAATTGAATATAATCTCACGAGCTATTAAATCATTAGCTTAAGGGTAAATGGAGAATGACACTGGATAAACTAAATCAAAATATGATCGGATAAGATAAAAAGAAAAATTTAGATGATAAGATGAAGTGACGGGGATGTCACATAATTTCTGAAATTCTTACCGAATTTCTCGGGTTTTTCCGGGTTTTTCAAATTTTCGCGATTTCTCGTAATTTTTGAAATTTCCAAATTCCGAAAATTTCTCTTTTTCTCTTTTCTTTTTCTTTCTTTCTTTTCTTTCTTTTTTTTTCTTTTTCCTTTTCTTTTTCTTTTCATTTTTCTTTTCATTTTTTTTCCTTTTTTCCTTTTTCGGGCCGGACCAGTCACCTCCCCTCACCGCCGGTTCTTCTTCGGCGGCCGGTTCTCCAGTGGTTTGGTGGCCCCTCAGCTAGTTGGCGTCAAGGTGAACCTAGATCTGGCCTCCGTTCATCCTGAATCGGCGGCATGGCGACAGATCGACTCGGTTTAGGTCTGGTTTCTTCTCCCTCTTCGCCCTTCCTCCTCTGCCGTTCTCCGCCTCTCCGATGGCCTCCTACCTCTTCCTTTTCCTCCGTCGAAGCTTCAGTTGCAGTGGCAGTGGCCAAATCGGCTGGCACCGCCACTTTCCCATTTTTCCTTTTCTTTTTCTCGACTTCCGTCAGTTTCCTTCCTTTCTCTTTCCGTTTTTCCTTCTGTCGCCAGTCGAGCTTCCTTCTCCTCTTCCTTCACCAGTGACTGCCTCCCTCATCTCTCTTTCTTTCTCGCCGGTGATGGTGGCCAGCTGCAAATCGGGGAAGAATCGGGATTCTTCCCGATTCTTTTCTTCTGTTTTCTCTTTTTTGTTTTATTTTATTTATTATATCAATTATACATATAATATATTATATACCATATATTATATATCATACATATAGTATATACAATATATTATACATGTAATATTATTATTTAATATATAGTATTGTACTATATATATTATATAAATATACATATATATATTAAGTATTAACAAAATATATATCTAATATATATATATACTTATATACTTTAAATTAAATAACATTTATATATATTTTTATATAAATGTAATAATACAGTATATATTGTATTTACAATATATATAAATATATATATTCAAACTTTAATGTAAATCAATATTTACATTTTTCATATATGTATATATTTATATATACATAAATTATTATATTTGTATACATATGTACTATTTAAATTATAAAATAGTATATATACATATATACATACCAATATATATTAATATGTACTATATACTATACAGTATTTAAATACATATGTATTTGTGTAAAAATACATTTATATAACATATAATTACATAAATATATTTCATATTTCTTTTCTCCTTTTCTTATTTAATTTGGATTTCCATTTATCCAAATTAAATTTCCTCCTTTCATTATTTTTCATAATTCCAACCTTATTTTCTAATTTAAATTTTCTTCCACTCAAGCTTCTCAATTTGTCACTTCCTTAATTCACGGAATATTCACTAATATTCTGATCTCATAATTATATTTATTTATTTTATTTATCTATTTTCTTTAATATTAATTTTCCAATATTAAATAGTGAAAATTTTGCGATTATCACAAGAGTAAGCATTAATAACATATGGCTATAGTTAAAAAGGTCCAACAATATCATGGAGCAAGTGATAACTGAAGAGTGCTGAAGACTTGCTCAAGGTCAACAACCAATACAATAAAATACAATATAATACGGAAAGCATGATTACCGATTGGCAAACTATGAGAAGTCTAATGTTACTAAAACATTTTACTTGATTCCTCAATTTATAATAAAATACTATTTACTTTCCAAAATGATATAATAACAATATATTTCTGAACTAAAATTAAAAGAGGAATCAAGCATTTCATTTCAAAACATTTTTGACAAACCACTATTTAAAACATTTTAATTGATCTAAAATCAATATCATTTGCAGTATGTTCAAATCGAAACAATCAAATCATTTCAATATGCACTTTGTTGTCAGAAATGTAGTCGTAAGCATTATGCAGGTTGTCATCTACCACTCAAAACATTTCAATACAATAAAAGCATATCATTAAAAATTCGTTCAAATTCAAAACATTCAAAATTGTAAATTCATTTTGTAAGGACCATATTTTCCTAAAAGATTCTATAAACCAACGTTGTGGAAATCAAAAAGCAAGAGTTAATCACTAAGATTTCCAAAATAGAAGTAGTGTCAGAGAAAAACTGGACGTGGGTCCCATGGGATTTGTTAAGACCTGAAATGACCTCGAGAGGGAAATTATTGACCTCTGGAGTCTAAAATACCTATGGTTTAAATTTCCACAAAATTGGAGTTCAATTAGGCATACCTAAGAATAAGTGCTAACAAATTCAAAAATGACGATTTTGTCCATAGCCAAAATAAATATATTTAAATACCGGTCAATGTAGTTCGACTTTTAACCAACAGACTGAGATTGTCCAGCCCTTGAGTGAAGTTGTTAAATACTATTCCAACCTGAATAACAGATTCACTCAAAAATGTCGAAAACAATGCAAGTGTGTGTGTTTAAGGGTATTTTGAAATTTTCACCACCTTTGATCGTCCACCACCCATCGGAAGTCAAAAATTTGACTCTTCCATGTTTGGATAATTAAGAATTAATGAATTTATACCATAGTAAGTTAAGTTACTAACCAAACAAAGCCTCAGTAATTAAACAAATTATAAAGCGGTATTTTATTAATTTGCCAAATTAGAAATTTTTATATATAAAAGATATTTTAAAAGGCCAAATTCATCTTCTCCATGTGTGTGGCCAGCCATGTGGGAATAGGTGTGAGAACTCGTTATTTTGTACTGTATATGTACATTTATTTGGTCAATTATCAATAAAGGAATTATTGATGAGATTTTTTTACATAAATTAAATATAAGGAAAGTGGCTCTCACATGAAAATTTTCAAGGCTGGATGAAAAATATAAGTGTGGAAAATAGTAGACAAATGATGGAACAAAATCATCATGGAAAATTAGGGACTCAAAATGATAGTGAGCCAAATGGATCAAGAAAGGATCAAGAAAAGATCAAGTAATTAACTAAATAAGTTAAAATAAATATTTATAATTCATACAAATTTTGATTTTGGAAATTAGAAAATATTATAGTGGATGAAAAAGGAAATAAAGGCAAGTAAAATAGGCTAAATAAATTTTAATAACTGTAGGAAAATTATATTAATTAAACTTTAATATTGGCTAATAAGAATTAGCCAACACACGCCACTTTCTCCCTTATCTTCCAGCTACATCGTGCGAAGCATTTCAGATTTATTATCACCGAAATCCTCCTTTGTTCTTCCATCATCCAGCAGCTTCCATAGTAGAAACTTTTTTCTCTTCAGCTCATTATCTAAGCATATGAGTTCTTTTTAGAGGGAAAATAAACCTTGCTTATTAAGCTTTATAGAACACCAAGAACATAGCTCAAAAACCTCCAAACAGAGGTTGAAGCAACGTGGCCAGATTTATGTTCTGTACAGGTAATATTCAGCATTAGCTTTTTTAAGTTTGTTGTTCCTTAATTATGGTTGTAATGATCATGTATAAGCTGTTGATAGCTATGGTTTGAACTGAAAACATGTGTAGGAAAACCCTAAGTTCGGTTGTAAGGGTTAGAAAGAAGGAAGATATTGATTTGAAGAGATGAATTGCGTGGAATGAAGGCTGAACATATGATCGAAAAATAGTCAGGAAAATTAAAGGGAACGAAAAACGTGAATAGGTGGTTAGTCAAGAGAGGTTGGAGCTGAATATTAGATAGGATTTTACGTGAAACAGGGGAAAAGAGAAATCATGTCTTCTTATAGTCAACAATTGTGGCTAAAGAATGAAGAAAATCTGGGCTGTTTGTATAGCCAAAAACGAAGAAGATTTATATGGCTGAATGAAGCAGCCGAAAATGGAAGGAATGGATAAATGGTTTGGCTGGTTTTGGCTGACTTTGTGTTTAACGACCCGTTACCATATTTTTCACCTTACTGTACACAACTTAACCGGTTAGGCTGTCTGTGATACTTCACTTGTACTAACTGTTAAACAATTTTACATAACATTGTTTATATTATACATATCCCCTATCTTAATTAATTAGATAAGTAGTACTGTAGACATGTCCAAATACAGAAAATAAATGATCGTACCTCAAATAAATCAGTCGGTCTATCACATTGTCCTTTGTGTACAGCTGTGATCCACAATCAACTGATCAAATATCATCAAAACCTGAAATGTTTAAAATTAAGGGGTGTGAGATCCCCAATTTTCATGTATTCCTCCATGTATGTAAAGTATTCTAAGTAAATATGATAAAATGAATATGAAGTTGATGTGTAATTGAGGTATGAATAATGTATGGTTGATGTATGGAACATAGAAGAAATAATGAAATTGAATGTCAATTAGTCAAATGAATTATGTTGATATCAGGAAAATAAATGGAATAGGAGAAAGAAGAAAATCAGAAGCATGATTGGTGATTAAATGGATGAGTCCTATGGAAGAAGAATTAAATGATAGTCAAATGGGTCAAAAAGGTCAAGGAAAAGCTTGGCTGAGATTGATAATGAGATAAAGAGACATTTAATGCCTCTTGCATGACTCACCCTCATCATCTCATCACCAACGTCAGCCACTCTTCTTCCCAGCTCTCCCTCTCGTTCCATCCAACTTTTCCAATTTCCATTTCCAAGCTCCTTGCTAAACCACCTTACTGCCTCACCAATTCATTAAGTTCAGTTAACGAAAAACGATCCTCGTCGTTAGACTAGGTGATATCTGAAGTTTGATAGAGTGAAGCCAAGTATTGGAGGAGATCTCAAGATTTGAAGTTTTGGTCTCTAGTGAAGGTAAGAGAAGAAGAGGATTCTTGCAATTTCGTTCTTGATGTGAAGTTGTTTTGAGTTAGTATAACATGTGTATGTGGTTTAATTTAAGGTTTGATATGATGTGATGATTTCAGATTTGAAGAAGTGAAAGCTAGGGTTACGCATCAAGTGATTTCGCGTTTCCGAAGGAATCAAGGTAAGGAATTTATGTAACGGACGTAAGGCGGCTATGTCCGCATATTTTATGATGTGTGTATGTGATTTGGAAAGAAACATCAGCTGGTTTTGTGCAGGAAAAGATGCATTTTCGGACTTGTCTCCTAGTACCAATTAGGTTAGGAGCAGCCGACTGCCTTAAGTAGCAGCCGACTGCCTAGAGACAACAAAAACGTCGTTTTCCGAAAACCGATGCAAACCAGTCGACTGCTATGTAAGCCAGTCGACTGCTATTTTTCCAGAAGCATTCTGTTTCAAACCAGTCGACTGCTATATGAGACAGTCGACTGCTATTTTTCAAGATGCATTCTGTTTCAAAACCAGCCGACTGCCTATAGAACCAGTTGACTGCTATTTTCCGAGATGTATTCTGTTTCAAAAACAGTCGACTGCTATATGGACCAGTCGACTGCCCTCATGTATTTTCAAAGATGAAATTATCGAAATTTTAAATGAAATTAATTTCGATAAAAGGAATTATGAAGCAGCAGTCGACTGCCATATAAGACCAGTCGACTGCCATGTATGAAAAGATGTTTCAAAGCTTATTCAATGTAAACACAAAAGTGTTTTCTGAAAAGTATATTGTAAATGTTTTGAGGCTATGGACTGCGTAATGATTATGCATTTCTGATGGCTGAGTGACTCTGATCAAGTCCTCAGTAATATGTATGTTGAGCGAGGAACCCTAGTCTGGCCCTCAATCCCACATGTGACACCTGACTAGTGTTCACTGTGGAAATTATAAAGGCAGGAGAGAATCCCTGACCTATACGGAGTGCACTACTGTACTAATGCATGATTAGAGTTATATGAGTCATATGAATGGGAATGAACGGTTCATATGACGACTCAATCGCTTAAACATTGTACATAGTCTCCATCCATTTCAAAGTACAAGATGTATGTATGAAGAAGTATATGATGTATGTTTTAAAGTATGTATGAAGTATGATGTTTTAAAGAAGAAGTATGATGTATGTTTTATATGTATGCTATGTTTTAAAGAAAGCATACAAAGTATGTTTGCCACGGCAATTAAAATAAATATGCATGGTTGCAAACAATGCATGAAAGATGTTTATGATGCATGCTTTATAATGCTTTACATGACATTATAGAGCCAAGTAGGAAAAGTGCATATAGAGGCATAGTACGCTCTTTTACATACTTTTCTTACTGAGCGTAAACTCACCCTTTTACGACCATTTTTCCTACAGATTTCCTGAAGTGAAATCCGCTCCGACTAGAGGAGCTTGTTTTTGAAGAATCGAAGTGTACCTTCTTGATACGCTTCCCGGTTAGCATAGAAGGTATACTCATATGTTCATGTATATAGTAAATTGTAATTCAGCTACAGTACAGTACAAGTAGGAAATTGTGTATATAGGATATCGGGGATGTAAGATAAGATGATGTATGAGATCCTGTGGAAAATGGAATGATATGTATATATATCATTTTTATGTTTATGGTAATTGAGTAAAAATTTTATAAGCTATTAAATAATTAGCTTAAGGATAAGAAGAGAATGACACTGCATGAACTAAATCTAAATAAAGAAGGAAAAAGATAAGTGATAAGATGAAGTGACGGGGACGTCACAGAGTGGTATCAGAGCAGTTTAGATTGAGGTTTGTCAGTGTCAAGAAGTTAGAAATAGAGTATATTCCCCGATTGTACTGTACTTGCCTGAATACAAATGTATAGTATAGCTAATTCTAGTTATACTAAAGAGCTCAATGATGATTATATTTACAGTATGAGCTCACGAAGAAGAGGTACAAGTAGAGGAAGAGGACGGGGTCGCACTGAAGAGCCCCCAGTTCCGTCTCCTCATCCATCTCCACCGCATAGCCCAAACACAAGGCTAGCAAAAATGGAAAAGCATATGGAGAACATGGCCACTATGTTCACACAGTTCATGTCGAACTTTCCAAATGTGGCCACGAGTACCCAAGCAGCTACACCTGCTGTTGCTCCTGTAGAAGTAACCTCACCAGTTCCAGTTACTGGAAGGCGGGATCCTAGAGCTTATTGCAGTGTAGCATTGATTAAGGAATTCAAGAAGTTGGATCCGCCCAAGTTTAAGGGGGAAAGAGATCTATTGACCGCAGAGAATTGGATGAAAGCGGTCCTAAAGTCTTTTGAATATATGCCCTGCTCCGAAAGGGAGAAAGTAGGATTGGCTGCTTACCTATTAGTAGATGACGCTGAGTATTGGTGGCAAGCCACTCGGACCGTGTTAGAGGCCCGATATGATGAGGTTACGTGGGATAGATTTGTAGAAGCTTTCCATGAGCAGTACATCCCACGCACTGATCGGAATAGATTGAAGATTGAGTTTCTCAGCTTGACTCAAGGTACGATGACGGTGAATCAGTATGAATCGAAGTTTATTACCTTGAGTAGATTTGATCCAGAGGTCCTCAGAGATGAAGGGCATAAGATATACAGGTTCATCGAGGGATTGAAGTCCCCGATTAGATCTAAATTGTATCCGATGGATATCACCACCTATGGAGAAGCTGTCCGTAAGGCTCAGTTGTGTGAGCAGGACTATGATCTGCATCATGCTGACTTCCGAGCCAAGAGTAGGGGCAAGGAACCGATGAAGCGGAAGTCGGATGAGAAAGCTTCGAGTGATAAGTATCCATTTCGGAGAAGTAGAAGATCCGAAGGAGTTTCGATAGGTAAGTAAAGTCTAGAAAGATAATCTTTAAATTAATTTAATGGCTATATGGAATCATATCGAAATTGGAGTTATGATAATAATGATAATGATATAGGTACTCCTAAAGCTACAGGGATCAAGATAAGTGATGAGCGATCCCGAAATCAAGTTGGAAGTACCGCTAGCTCGCAAAAGAGTACGATGCTAAGATGTGAGCAGTGCGGGAAGTTTCACGGATCACAGCCATGTCGTCTGGCGAGTGGCGCTTTCTTTAGATGTGGGGAGAAAGGGCACATGATCAGGGATTGCCCTCAGAGAGATCCGAAGATGCCTGAGGAATCAGATAAGACCCCTAAACCGCAACCTAAGGCCACTGCTGCTGAGAAGGGAAAGAAAGCTGTGACCCAAGGACAAGTGTTTGCCATCGACGAGGAGTCTGCCGATGCCTCGTCCAAAGTGATTAAAGGTACAATTCACCTATTTGATATGAATGTCATGGCATTGTTTGATCCAGGCTCTACGCATTCGTTTGTGTCTCCTAAGTTTGCCATGAAAATACCTGTTGAGCCTGAGACTTTAGAATCCTCATTAAAGATAAGCACACCATTTAGAGAATCACAAATGACAGAGTTAGTGTATAGAAATTGTAAGCTACGGGTAGGAGAAAGAGAATCTAAGGCTGACCTAATCCTACTGAATATGTACGGGTTTGATGTTATTTTGGGTATGGATTGGTTAGCTAACAATCATGTCATAGTGGACCGTTATGCTAAGAGCGTAACATTCTCTTCACCTGTTAGCTATGTTGTAAATTTTACAAGAAATTAATATAAAAGCATGTTTGATTTTAATTGTTTGTAAATGAAAATGATGAATAATATGTATGATGATGTGAAGGATTTATTGCCTATGTGGAGGACGTAGATCAGAAACGTCCCGGACTCAAGGATATTCCTATAGTCCAAGATTTTCCAGAAGTATTTCCGGATGATCTTCCAGGACTTCCTCCGGATAGGGGAGTGGAGTTCACTATTGATTTGGTGCCGGGGACTGAACCTATATCAAGAGCTCCTTACCGGATGGCTTTGGTAGAATTGGAAGAACTTAAGAAACAGCTTCAGGAGTTACTAGACAAGGGATTCATACGACCCAGCGTATCCCCTTGGGGTGCTCCTGTACTTTTTGTCAGGAAGAAGGACGGCAGTATGAGGTTATGTATTGACTACAGGTGGCTGAACAAAGTGACGATCAAGAATAAGTATCCTCTTCCCAGGATAGACGACCTCTTTGATCAGCTTAAGGGTGCACAAGTCTTTTCCAAGATAGACTTGAGATCGGGATATCACCAGTTGAAGATTCGAGATGAGGATATCCCTAAGACTGCATTCCGGACACGGTATGGTCACTATGAGTTCCTAGTGATGCCGTTTGGTCTGACCAATGCACCTACAGCCTTCATGAACTTGATGAATGACGTGTTCAAACAGTACCTAGACCAGTTTGTCATTGTTTTCATCGATGACATTTTGGTGTACTCGAGGTCACGGGAAGAACATGAGCAGCATTTGAGGATTGTTTTAGAGACCCTCAAGGATAGAGGATTGTATGCCAAGCTAAGTAAATGTGATTTCTGGTTGAATCAAATCTCCTTTTTAGGTCATGTGATCAGTAAAGAGGGTGTCTCAGTTGATCCATCAAAGATAGAAGCGGTGGTTCAATGGGAAAGACCGAAGACAGTGACGGAGATTAGGAGTTTCTTGGGTTTAGCTGGCTACTACAGAAGGTTTGTAGAGGGTTTCTCGAAGCTAGCTGCTCCATTGACGCGCTTGATGCGCAAGGAAGTAAAGTATGAGTGGAATGAAGCCTGTGAAAGTAGCTTTCAAGAGTTGAAGCGCAGGCTAACGACTGCACCGATCCTTACCATTCCTAGTGGTTCAGGTGGTTTTGCGGTGTATAGTGATGCCTCAGGGCAAGGTTTAGGATGTGTGTTAATGCAGCATGGTAAAGTAGTGGCCTATGGTTCCAGACAATTGAAAGACCATGAGAGGAACTACCCGACTCACGATTTGGAGTTAGCTGCAGTAGTATTTGCCTTGAAGATATGGAGGCATTATTTGTATGGTGAGAGATTTCAGATTTTTACGGATCATAAAAGTCTGAAATACTTGTTCTCTCAAAGAGAATTGAATATGAGGCAAAGAAGATGGCTCGAACTTCTAAAGGATTACGATTGTGAGATCTTGTACCACCCGGGGAAAGCTAATGTGGTGGCGGATGCTCTGAGCCGGAAACATGTAAGTATGTTGTCTTATATGATGATAAAAGAATATGAGCTAATGGAACAATTCGCAAGCCTCAACCTTGATGTAAGACCTAATGAGCAATTTGGAATGACGGCTAGTTTGAGGATTGAGCCAAACTTGATAGAAAGAATCCGAAGTGCTCAAAAGAAAGATGATAGATGCATTGAGGCTATGAAACAGATGCAGCCAGGTATGATCTCAGAGTTCAATCTTGGTAGTGATGGAATTTTGAGGTTTAAGAGTCGTATATGTGTTCCTAATGATGATGAATTGAAGAAGCTGATTTTAACTGAAGCACATGCCACTAAGTACACGTTGCACCCAGGAAGTACGAAGATGTATCATAATCTTCGCAAGGTGTATTGGTGGAAGGGCATGAAGAAAGACATAGCAGATTTTGTAGCAAAATGTCTCACATGTCAACAGGTCAAGGTAGAGCACCAAAAACCAGCCGGATTACTGCACCCTCTGCCTATACCTATGTGGAAGTGGGAACACATTACGATGGATTTTATTATGGGGTTGCCCAGAACCAAGAAGAATCATGATGGTATATGGGTGATTGTCGATAGAGTAACGAAGTCAGCTCACTTCCTACCTATGAAGTCAACAGATACACTCAATACTTTGGCAGATATGTATGTAAAAGATGTTGTAAGACTACACGGTGTTCCAGTGAGCATCACTTCTGATAGAGATTCCAGGTTTACTTCCCATTTCTGGGAGCATTTTCAAGAAGCCATGGGATCTAAGTTAAGTTTTAGCACAGCTTTTCACCCGCAAACTGATGGACAGTCCGAGCGCACGATTCAGACGCTCGAGGATATGTTGAGGGCTTGTGCTATGGACTTTAAAGGCTCCTGGGATGACCATCTGCCATTGGCTGAGTTTGCATACAATAATAGTTATCATGCAAGCATCGGGATGGCACCATATGAGGCTTTGTATGGAAGAAGGTGTCGATCTCCGATTGGGTGGGAAGAAGTGGGCGAACGTAAGTTATTGGCTCCAGATCTAGTCGAGCAAGCATCAGAAGATGTTAAGTTGATTTGTCAGAGGCTTAAGACAGCTCAAAGTAGACAAAAGAGCTATGCAGATGCTCGACGGAGGCCACTCGAGTTCATGGTTGGAGATTTTGTGTTCTTGAAAGTTTCTCCATCCAAAGGGATCATGAGATTTGGCCGACGAGGTAAGCTGAGTCCTCGTTACATCGGTCCATTTGAGGTCTTAGATCGGATAGGTGATGTTGCCTATAGATTGGCATTGCCTCCGGAGCTATCGGGAGTGCATAATGTGTTTCATGTATCGATGCTTCGGAAGTATAATCCGGATCCGTCTCATGTCATAGAATATGAACCCTTGGAGATAAGGGAAGATATGAGCTATGTAGAGAAGCCAATTCAGATTTTGGACAGAAAGGACAAAGTATTGAGGTCTAAGATGATCCCATTAGTGAAAGTGCTCTGGCAATACCATACGATGGAAGAAGCTACATGGGAGCTAGAGAGCTTAATGAAGGAAAGCTATCCAGAATTATTCACATGATAAGCTAAGGCAATTTGGAGGACCAAATTTTCTAAGGTGGGGAGGATGTGAGATCCCCAATTTTCATGTATTCCTCCATGTATGTAAAGTATTCTAAGTAAATATGATAAAATGAATATGAAGTTGATGTGTAATTGAGGTATGAATAATGTATGGTTGATGTATGGAACATAGAAGAAATAATGAAATTGAATGTCAATTAGTCAAATGAATTATGTTGATATCAGGAAAATAAATGGAATAGGAGAAAGAAGAAAATCAGAAGCATGATTGGTGATTAAATGGATGAGTCCTATGGAAGAAGAATTAAATGATAGTCAAATGGGTCAAAAAGGTCAAGGAAAAGCTTGGCTGAGATTGATAATGAGATAAAGAGACATTTAATGCCTCTTACATGACTCACCCTCATCATCTCATCACCAACGTCAGCCACTCTTCTTCCCAGCTCTCCCTCTCGTTCCATCCAACTTTTCCAAGTTCCATTTCCAAGCTTCTTGCTAAACCACCTTACTGCCTCACCAATTCATTAAGTTCAGTTAACGAAAAACGATCCTCGTCGTTAGACTAGGTGATATCTGAAGTTTGATAGAGTGAAGCCAAGTATTGGAGGAGATCTCAAGATTTGAAGTTTTGGTCTCTAGTGAAGGTAAGAGAAGAAGAGGATTCTTGCAATTTCGTTCTTGATGTGAAGTTGTTTTGAGTTAGTATAACATGTGTATGTGGTTTAATTTAAGGTTTGATATGATGTGATGATTTCAGATTTGAAGAAGTGAAAGCTAGGGTTACGCATCAAGTGATTTCGCGTTTCCGAAGGAATCAAGGTAAGGAATTTATGTAACGGACGTAAGGCGGCTATGTCCGCATATTTTATGATGTGTGTATGTGATTTGGAAAGAAACATCAGCTGGTTTTGTGCAGGAAAAGATGCATTTTCGGACTTGTCTCCTAGTACCAATTAGGTTAGGAGCAGCCGACTGCCTTAAGTAGCAGCCGACTGCCTAGAGACAACAAAAACGTCGTTTTTCGAAAACCGATGCAAACCAGTCGACTGCTATGTAAGCCAGTCGACTGCTATTTTTCCAGAAGCATTCTGTTTCAAACCAGTCGACTGCTATATGAGACAGTCGACTGCTATTTTTCAAGATGCATTCTGTTTCAAAACCAGCCGACTGCCTATAGAACCAGTCAACTGCTATTTTCCGAGATGTATTCTGTTTCAAAAACAGTCGACTGCTATATGGACCAGTCGACTGCTATTTCTTAAGAAGCATTCTGTTTGAAAACCAGTCGACTGCTATATGGACCAGTCGACTGCCCTCATGTATTTTCAAAGATGAAATTATCGAAATTTTAAATGAAATTAATTTCGATAAAAGGAATTATGAAGCAGCAGTCGACTGCCATATAAGACCAGTCGACTGCCATGTATGAAAAGATGTTTCAAAGCTTATTCAATGTAAACACAAAAGTGTTTTCTGAAAAGTATATTGTAAATGTTTTGAGGCTATGGACTGCTGATGAGTGTCGTCAGTCACCAAAAATAAAATTTCCTAACTCTACTATGTAGATAGCGGAGCAAGGGTCGAACCCACAAAGACTGAATTTTTTAAGTTAATTATTAAATTAAAAATCTAATCTTAGAGTTTAGCGAAAGAAGAAGTTTGGGGGTTTTGTAAACTATTCTAAAATAAAGAAAACAAGAATTATTAAATATAAAAAAACAAATAGCAAAAAAAGCTTCAGTTACAAGGCAATCAATCATTCTTGGATTTTGATGTTGATCATTGATTACAAAATATCACTGTCAATTAAATAGTCAACCGTAGCATAACAACAAGCTCTGTTACACCATCTTTCCTTACTGAGTCGTTAGTTAAAACAAGCTCTTTAACTAATCTCTAACTACTTAACCTACCTAGAACAAGCTCTCTAGATATAAATTGTAGCAGCATTAACAACAAGAAAGATATGGGTTGACATTAGATAACAAACACATAAGCTCGGTTTATTTAATCTAAACCTTAATTCTCCTCCATCCCTAGTGATTAACTCCACAAGCAATTACGGACTTATGTTTTTAATCTGGCGGTAGATTATTTAGTTTAACTAAATAGTGTGCACCCTATCTAATCAAACAAACAACCATTATAATGTGCTCAGAGAATCTTGGATACTTAATCAACAATTATATAATAGGTTCAAGAATCTCACAACATGCTTTTCCCAAGAATAATTAATTTACCTCATAACTGAATAAGAAAACTACTCACTAGACATATTCAAGATCATAAAATTCAAGTTTAATATCATAAAGATTACAAATATCATGCAAGAAACAATCAAAGAAGCAATCTTTAATAATATAAAATCAGAATTAATAATCAAGATTATAAACTAGCAAGCAAGAACACACAAACAATATTAATTTAAATAAAGAAAACAAAATCAGAATTAAAAATAATAAAGAAATAAGCAAAATAAAATTTCTATTAAATCTACTCTAAAACTAAACAAGAGAGAAGAGGGGGAAGAGAGGGATTTGAGGGATTTGAGGGATTTGAGGGATTTTGTTTATGAGAGCCTTGTGCTCTTTATATAGGCCTAAGGAAGAGTTTAAAAGACTTTCCTAAGCAATGTGGGATTCAGATAAGAGTTTACTTGGAAAACAAGTAATTTGACTAGTCAAACTCTTACCTTTATCTCATCATCTTTTTACAATTATTTTCTAAGTAAAATTCCTAAGGCCTATTTTTATTAATTAATTACAGATCTAAGACAAAATAAAATTAAGAAACTATCTTCTCTCAACAAAATCTGGTCTTGAACTTGCTTTGTTGGAATTTCTTCTCAATCTCGTTTTTCTGCCCAGAATTTCGTACTGATTTTGTCCAGACGTTTGACCCACCAAATGAACTCCAAATTTTGCGATATTGGACATTCTGGAAACCTTGCGAAGTCCTCTACAACTTCCATGAAGGCCACATCTTGAGATCAGGTCGTTAAATTGGTCAAAAATGTCAATCTTTCAAGCTGGACAGAAAATACTGCACTTTGCTCTTTTTAGCTTCTTTTTATTCCAACTCTGATATTTAATACCTAAAACATAAAATAAACATTAGTAAGCTCTTTTAGGCATAAAACATCAATAAAGCAAATATATTAGCACATATAAAATTCACAAAATATCATCCTATCAAATTCCCCCACACTTAGCTTTTGCTAGTCCTCTAGCAAACCTTAGCTAACTAATTCCTAAAGAACTAAATCCTAAAATCCTAACTCACTTTCGTAGGAATCACGATTGCATTTAGCTTATGCAATAAGCCTTTAAACCCCTAGGTCACCCCTAGTGGACGAGTTGTGTCTCGTGAGGGCTTTCAGAAGATATACCCACAAAATCTTTTACTTAAGACTCAATTTTAAAAATTCAAAATAAGACTCAAAAATTAAAAATTAAGACTCAAAAAAAGATTAAGATCATGAACATATTTTCAAATCTTTCAATTCTTAACTCATAACTTCAACAAGAGTCAAATAATCAAGTCAATCATATTCTAATCATTACTTCTCATATTCATGCATACTTCTAAATAAATTCATGCAAAATTCACAATCAATACAATTGAAACATATAAAATCAATTTTGCAATTATCCATTTTACATTACTACAAACAAAGTCAATAGATCAAGAACTTTTTTTTTGTTTTTCTTTTTTTCTTCTTTTGAGGTTTCAATAATGGTTTCCCTAAGTACTTACTTGCCTTTTTACGCGAATGTTAATATTGGTGATACCAACACCCGGTTACTCAACAAGTAAGCCCTCTTTTAGAGTGCTTTGCATACTCATATTTTAAGTCACTTCAAGAATTTAATCAACAAGATTGAGTAACTCAAAACATCGGAGTAGAATTTAAAGCTTTCAACCTCTATTTTTCTTCTTTTTTTATGTTTTTTTTTGTTCTTGTCTATTTATCCTTTGCTTATACCAACTTCAATGAACTAATCACATTATCAATATCATATGAGCAATCATATTTAATCATGAACTCACATAAATTCTTTAGAAAGTACTCACTTCAACAATAATAACAATCAAAATAGTCTCAACTTTCTTATAAAACTTTGTTTTAGTTTAGAATCAATCCTTAAAAGAAAGAACACATATCATGATCTTTAAAACTCTTTAAAAATTTGACCCTTTTTTTTCAAAAAAAAAAAATTGCAGTTAAAAAAAAAAATCTATAGACTCATAAACCAATATTCCCCCCCACACTTAAATCTTACTTTGTCCTCAAAGTAAGTCTAGCATGCAAAAAAGAACAATAAAAAAAACTCAAAAATTAAATGGTAATACAAGTAAGGAAAAAAATACTCCCTCGTTTTACATCCTTGGGTTGCCTCCCAAGTAGCGCTTTTGTTTATTGTCGTTAGCTCGACTGCTCCACCTTCCATCATCCAATCCCAAACCTCAACTTTTTTATCGGTTTCTCGAGTTCCTCATTCTCAAGATTTTTGCTCATGGCTATTTCTAGCTCATCTTTAAGAACTTGCTTTTCATCACCTTTTAATTTCCTCTTGGAAGTGCATAGTTCCCTTAAAAATTTGGCATCACAAGGCACTTGATCATTAATTTCATCAAGGAGAGGAATATTAACTTCCATTTTCCTAAATGTCTTCAATGTCTCCTTGTCTTGCTCTTCGTTTATAGCTCTTGCAAACCTACCAGGAAAAGGAGGAGGGTAAGTAGAAGAATTAAAAGGAATTTGTTTTTCACTTACCTCAGCTTTGAATTCTTTGATTTCAACATCCTCATAGTGCTTTATAAAGTTGTCGAAATTCTCTCTCCCTTTTACATTGTGCATGTCAACAACTCCACCTTTAATATTGAAATCGGTTTCATCCTCCCTTTCTATAAAGTCATCGACATCTTCATGTGCACTTTCCTTGGATTCAATTTCCCTTTCACTTTTCAAGGTGATGTTAGTAACATTATCTCTTGGATTCTCCACAGGTTGAGAGGTCATAGCTTCAATGTTACTTATGGAATTCATTATTTGACTCACATGGTGATCAATATTCTTAATATAAACATCAGCCTCTTGTGACAATTGTAAAGTTTTAATCTCAGAGTCTTAACAATATCTTCAAGAGACATACCTGATTCTTAAGGTGGAGGCATACCTGAGTCTTGAGGTGGAGTTGATATGTATCTTGGAATGGCATATTGTAAACCTCATATTGATTCCATAACTAAAATTAGAATGATCCCACCATCCTTGATAGTAGGTATCGTAGTGTGGTTCATAATTATAGTATGGGTCAGATCATAGTATGGTTCATAAGCTTGCTCATAGAGGCTCTTACTTCTTGTCTTGGCTGGTAGTGATGGTGGATGTTGTGGTGTTTGTGGCACCACGCTTTGGGTTGCTTGTATGTAGTCCCTAATCTTTGAAGTTTGTGACTAGAATCCTTGTCAGAAAAGCAATCCCTGAAAAGAAAAGAAAAGAAAAAAAATCAGATTTAATTAAAATTAATTAACTTAAACAAAAATTCAATCCCCGGCAACCGGCGCCAAAATTTGATGAGTGTCGTCAGTCACCAAAAATAAAATTTCCTACTCTACTATGTAGATAGCGGAGCAAGGGTCGAACCCACAAAACTGAATTTTTTAAGTTAATTATTAAATTAAAAAATCTAATCTTAGGTTTAGCGAAAGAAGAAGTTTGGGGGTTTTGTAAACTATTCTAAAATAAAGAAAACAAGAATTATTAAATATAAAAAAAACAAATAGCAAAAAAAGCTTCAGTTACAAGGCAATCAATCATTTTGGATTTTGATGTTGATCATTGATTACAAAATATCACTGTCAATTAAATAGTCAACCGTAGCATAACAACAAGCTCTGTTACACATCTTTCCTTACTGAGTCGTTAGTTAAAACAAGCTCTTTAACTAATCTCTAACTACTTAACCTACCTAGAACAAGCTCTCTAGATATAAATTGTAGCAGCATTAAACAACAAGAAAGATATGGGTTGACTTAGATAACAAACACATAAGCTCGGTTTATTTAATCTAAACCTTAATTCTCCTCCATCCTAGTGATTAACTCCACAAGCAATTACGGACTTGTTTTTAATATGGCGGTAGATTATTTAGTTTAACTAAATAGTGTGCACCCTATCTAATCAAACAAACAACCATTATAATGTGCTCAGAGAATCTTGGATATTAATCAACAATTATATAATAGGTTCAAGAATCTCACAACATGCTTTTCCCAAGAATAATTAATTTACTCATAACTGATAAGAAAACTACTCACTAGACATATTCAAGATCATAAAATTCAAGTTTAATATTATAAAGATTACAAATATCATGCAAGAAACAATCAAAGAAGCAATCTTTAATAATATAAAATCAGAATTAATAATCAAGATTATAAACTAGCAAGCAAGAACACACAAACAATATTAATTTAAATAAAGAAAACAAAATCAGAATTAAAAATAATAAAGAAATAAGCAAAATAAAATTTCTATTAAATCTACTCTAAAACTAAACAAGAGAGAAGAGGGGGAAGAGAGGGATTTGAGGGATTTGAGGGATTTGAGGGATTTTGTTTATGAGAGCCTTGTGCTCTTTATATAGGCCTAAGGAAGAGTTTAAAAGACTTTCCTAAGCAATGTGGGATTCAGATAAGAGTTTACTTGGAAAACAAGTAATTTGACTAGTCAAACTCTTACCTTTATCTCATCATCTTTTTACAATTATTTTCTAAGTAAAATTCCTAAGGCCTATTTTTATTAATTAATTACAGATCTAAGACAAAATAAAATTAAGAAACTATCTTCTCTCAACAAAATCTGGTCTTGAACTTGCTTTGTTGGAATTTCTTCTCAATCTCGTTTTTCTGCCCAGAATTTCGTACTGATTTTGTCCAGACGTTTGACCCACCAAATGAACTCCAAATTTTGCGATATTGGACATTCTGGAAACCTTGAGAAGTCCTCTACAACTTCCATGAAGGCCACATCTTGAGATCAGGTCGTTAAATTGGTCAAAAATGTCAATCTTTCAAGCTGGACAGAAAATACTGCACTTTGCTCTTTTTAGCTTCTTTTTATTCCAACTCTGATATTTAATACCTAAAACATAAAATAAACATTAGTAAGCTCTTTTAGGCATAAAACATCAATAAAGCAAATATATTAGCACATATAAAATTCACAAAATATCATCCTATCAACTGCGTAATGATTATGCATTTCTGATGGCTGAGTGACTCTGATCAAGTCCTCAGTAATATGTATGTTGAGCGAGGAACCCTAGTCTGGCCCTCAATCCCACATGTGACACCTGACTAGTGTTCACTGTGGAAATTATAAAGGCAGGAGAGAATCCCTGACCTATACGGAGTGCACTACTGTACTAATGCATGATTAGAGTTATATGAGTCATATGAATGGGAATGAACGGTTCATATGACGACTCAATCGCTTAAACATTGTACATAGTCTCCATCTATTTCAAAGTACAAGATGTATGTATGAAGAAGTATATGATGTATGTTTTAAAGTATGTATGAAGTATGATGTTTTAAAGAAGAAGTATGATGTATGTTTTATATGTATGCTATGTTTTAAAGAAAGCATACAAAGTATGTTTGCCACGGCAATTAAAATAAATATGCATGGTTGCAAACAATGCATGAAAGATGTTTATGATGCATGCTTTATAATGCTTTACATGACATTATAGAGCCAAGTAGGAAAAGTGCATATAGAGGCATAGTACGCTCTTTTACATACTTTTCTTACTGAGCGTAAACTCACCCTTTTACGACCATTTTTCCTACAGATTTCCTGAAGTGAAATCCGCTCCGACTAGAGGAGCTTGTTTTTGAAGAATCGAAGTGTACCTTCTTGATACGCTTCCCGGTTAGCATAGAAGGTATACTCATATGTTCATGTATATAGTAAATTGTAATTCAGCTACAGTACAGTACAAGTAGGAAATTGTGTATATAGGATATCGGGGATGTAAGATAAGATGATGTATGAGATCCTGTGGAAAATGGAATGATATGTATATATATCATTTTTATGTTTATGGTAATTGAGTAAAAATTTTATAAGCTATTAAATAATTAGCTTAAGGATAAGAAGAGAATGACACTACATGAACTAAATCTAAATAAAGAAGGAAAAAGATAAGTGATAAGATGAAGTGACGGGGACGTCACAAGGGGTGAGCAAAACCACGGCTCAGTAAGGGAATTATATGCCTCACTTGATACTCAGCTATCTATATGCTGAACAACTTTTTCATTTTCTTTTAAATCTTCCTATATGGCTCTAGGCTCACATGTAGGAAGGATACTATAGTCGGCTAGGGATCCGGATGGAGTAAGGCAGGCATTTTGAAATGCCTGTCTTGTCTCGTAACCTAGAAGCAACTGTAGGGAGTAATAAATTTCTTTTGAAATTTAAATCATTTTTCCTTTTTATTCCATATCATTTCCATATCATTCTAAATTAATGCTTTTATAAAATAAGGCATTTAAATAAAATAACTAATATTCACATTTTCTTTGAAAAGAATATTAGTTAAATCATCATCATTTTCCTTTAAAATTCATTTCATGTTTTACTATACAATCATAATAAGTACAGTATTTTAAATAGCAAAGTAAGCTATTAAAATCTATTCCACTTATCACATTAGCAAAGTAGCAAGCACTTCGGTAGATTAGTCACTATACACGTTGATAAATCGGTTACTATTCAAGTTAATAAATCAATCCATTCACAAAATGTAAATTAATAAACTTTAAGCATATAGCTTAACTCACTGAAAACAGTTCCAAAATAACCGATCACTTAATTACTTTAGGCTTAAGCTCCAATTCACTGATTCAGTTATGACATCCATCCTAACTAGCAATGGAGTTAAGTGTGAAAGAGGACAAACGTTCAAATAGCACATGTTTGTATGGCATATATAAGCTTAATTCAATAATCATATACATTCTCTGTCTTATGTATAAGATCTATTCCATCTACTGACATTTGTCACATTCACGAATCACAATCATTTATTTATTGTCACAATAATCTATGGTTCCTCATATTTCATCAAAACACGTGTAGCACTTAGCTCTTAAAGGATTCTAGAGGTGGCTCCCATAGTTTTCGAAGATTCTATGTAACACTTAGGTCCCTTAAGTTCTCTAGAGGTGGCTCACACAGTACAAAGATCGAGTCTTTACTCGGATTGGCCTTTATGCCATATACTTTCCAATATCTCATCAGAACTCGTGTAGCACTTAGTGCTCAAAGGATTCTAGAGGTGGCTCCCATAGTTTCCGAAGAATCTATGTAGCACTTAAGTGCCTTAAGTCTTCTAGAGGTGGCTCACACGGTACAAAGATCGAGTCTTTACTCGGATTGGCCTTTACTCCATATACTTTCCACTATCTCATCAGAACTCGTGTAGCACTTAGTGCTCAAAGGATTCTAGAGGTGGCTGTCACGACTTGAAGGCCAATGAAATCCGCTTAACACTTACTTGATTTCTTAGGAAAATTTCGAACTAAATTTTTCTTTCTCTACTTACGGTTTGTATTCGGTGTTAGTGTAGTATCTAAATCCAATCCTATCTTACTCATATTATTTCTCGAGCTAAGTCACATTTCTCAAGGAAGGTTTTCTTATGATTTTTGTCTTATTTTACTATTCCCAAAAGAGACAGGTCGAAAACCTCCCCTTTGTATTTTATCAATTTCCCCAGGTATAATTTCCTGCACTAAAACACATTTTAAATCACATAACAAAGCAGCTGGTGTTTCTCCACAGTTTCATGCAATCATGTATTTCAAAGATCTCGAAAGTTTAACTATTACTAAGTTCGTATCTACCATATTATACATAATTCAAAACATACATTAGGACCCGGATCGGACTCGATAACCACCTAGACTCACATAGTCATCTAGTGCGATCCAAAGTTACATCCCACATATTTTCCTAGTACTGTGAAATTAACGTACATATGACCATCAAAATGATATACGAATAGTATACCTCAAAATACAAAATGCTAGCTCCGGAGAACGCAAACGAGTACCACTACTAGGTATGGTTTCCCGAGAGCTTACACGAAGCCTGAGCCGGCTATCAACTTGTATGATCTGCAGATGTTAAATTAAGGGGTGAGCAATCCACGACTCAGTAAGTAGTTTAAATAAAAACATACTAGGCTCAAATCGTAAAACACGATCATACATGCTTAAGTTATTGTAAATTAGCATGTATGGATTATACTAAGGTTTATTGTCATTTCGTAAGTGCACAGACGTTATAAACTTGTTTATGCTTTCATTCCATTCTTAATTTCACAAGGCATCATTCTTTTTATCAATATGACTACATGTGGAAGAAAACGAACATTCAAGTAGCATATGTTCAAGTGGCATATATAAACATGATCCAATAATCGAAAGAAACGAACATTCAAGTAGCACACGTTCAAGTGGCATATATAAAAATAATCCAATAATCGAAAGAAATGAACATTCAAGTAGCACACGTTCAAGTGGCATATATAAACATAATCCAATAATCCAAAGAAACGAACATTCAAGTAGCACACGTTCAAGTGGCATATATAAACATAACCCAATAATCGAAAGAAACGAACATTCAAGTAGCACACGTTCAAGTGGCATATATAACTATAACCCAATAATCGAAAGAAACGAACATTTAAGTAGCGCATGTTCAAGTGGCATATATAAACATAATCCAATAATTACACACATCATATGTCATTTGCATAAGATCTATTCCATCCTTCGACATTCGTCGCATTCACGAATCACAATCACTTACTTTTCGTCACAATATCCTACGATTTCTCATATTTCGTTAGAACTCGTGTAGCACTTAGTTCTCGAAGGATTCTAGAGGTGGCTCACACGGTACAGAAGTCAGGTCTTTGCTCGGTTTGGCCTTTACATCAAAACTCGTGTAGCACTTAGTTCCAGAAGGACTCTAGAGGTGGCTCACACGGTACAGAAATCGAGTCTTTGCTTGGTTTGGCCTTTACATCAAAACTCATGTAGCACTTAGTTCTATAAGGACTCTAGAGGTGGCTCACACGGTACAGAAATCGAGTTTTTGCTCGGTTTGGCCTTTAGGACTTAGATTTTGACAAATATGATGAGGTGCTAATTGAGGTCTATTAACTCAACATCGGGGGCGATATGTATATTTGGTACTCAAATCACATATACATACTCAAAGCATAACAAATATGTTAACATGCTCAGTAATCATAAGGGAGCCATAACACATAACACATTACACAATTCACAACAAGATCACCTTTCAAATAAGCATATTTCACAGGCACATCATGTCCAATTTAAAAATCTTACCATACTTACTCATTTTGTCCTACCCGTAATGTCTAACCAAAACTCTATATGAGTTGAATCAAGTATTTAATGAGAATTCTTTCATCTCTTACGAGATGATACTAGTAAGATTTATTTAACCCACTTACCTCGGTGCTTGGTAGGTTACCTTTCCTCGATCCTCAACTCAAGTTAGACTCCTACACCGCTCCAAATTCACTACAATTAAATCAAATGATGTTTCAATAACATGTCTTAATTACGTTTTGATCACATATAAATTATATGTCTTAGAATCTACACTATTCCTACTCATTTCTTTGGCGAGGAACTAAATTCTTTATGTGTCTCTCCAAACATTACTTATTCGATTTAATAATTCTTTACTTATATTCTTTATAAGATAATAAGAGGTTTATTAATTTGTATACGATATTTCCTTTTATTATATGTGTATATATATATATATATATAAATATGTGATTATAACTATATCTTAAACACTTATACAATTACACTTGTACTTATATCTCAACAAATCCCTTTTTCTCTTCCTTGCATTTCTTTTCTTTGTCTCTTATTTAGTTTTCAAATGAGTAGCATGTATATCTATATTTATATATGTATGTATTTAGCATTTGCATAATAAAGTTTTTGAGGATTTACTATATGTTTTTATATAAGCACTATACATACATATATTTATTTATTGGTTTTTTTTTTTTAAGCAAGTAGTATACTTATATATGTATACTAGTAATACATATGTACATATATATATATGGTTATTTGATACTAGTGCAAATCTAAATCCTTAGATTTTATTCTTTCATTTCTAAATATGCAAATATATATATATATATATATATATATATATATATATTTATAGCAATATAGAGGTATACCTTTAAATACATAGCACTTGCATGGTATACATTTCCAATTTCAATTCCCTTACTTTACTACATCTTGATACATGTGTATATCTATATAGATATATATTTACATCCCCATATATATGTGTGTATTACATATATATATACACACATTTGTGTACTCATATACATATATATATTTGTATATATATATATTTATGTATATGTTTTTATATCCATTATTTCATTTCAAAATTTAAATGGCATATTATATATTGACTACATTTAATTATAGTTAAGTTTTTTTTTCTCTATTTCCCTGTCAATCACGTTACACACGTGCACAGCCCATATTCGAACCTTCAAAATTTCATAATTAAAACCCTTACATGCTATCCATCAAGCTTCGGTTAGATCAACAATTTTTTTTTTTTTACAAATCATTTACTCATTCACACCAAGCATAAACAAAATTCTAAAGCAAAAACCAGGGCTGTGAACTACCCGTGAAAATTTTGGTTCTGTCCAGCTTTCAAAATAGCCCTCTTTGGTGGTTTTCGGCTGAGCTTTTTGGGGTTTTTTGAAGCTCTCAAGATGGATAGAAATTCTATGAAATGACCTAGTTAAACCGAAAGGAGAAAGATGCACTCAACATGGCTGACGTGAGAGGCGATTTGGAGAGGAAGAAGGAGAACGTGGGACTGCAGCAGTTCTTCTTTTCTTTTTTCCCGCTGGTTGCCTACAATGGCAAGGAAAAAGGGTTGCACCTTCCTCTATTTTCTTTCTCTTCCTTTCTTCTCCTTTTTGGCCTCACTTTTCCTTTCTTTCTTTCCTTCTCCTTGCTGATACCTTCTTCTCTTTGGCTACACTCTCTCTTCTTCGAAATTTTTACCAAGTTTCCTCCAGAAGCTTTTGCTTTTTCCTTTCTTGGTTTTACCCGTGATTTGCTAGTGGGGTTTGATGGGAGAAAGTCCCATCAAACTCCACTAACCCTTATTTTATTATTTAAGTTTTATTTTGTTTTTGTATTATGTGTTCTATTCTTATTTCTTTGTTTATTTATAATATATATCTTCTAGTCATAGTTACTAAATTAATATTCACATATCTGTAACTAATTTATTTATATATATGTATATATATATATTGTTTTATTGATTACATGAAATATGGATTTATTTGTTTTATCATATTCTTTACATAAATTAAGCATATGTATTCATATTTAAAATCTTAATTATAATTGATATATATATATATATACACACACATATCCACATATATGTATTTATAATATATATATATTTATAGGTATTTCCTTGATTTTATTTTATTTTAACTATTTAATATTCAAGTATACTATATTACCTTTAGTATACTTGTGTCATTGTTTTATTAGAACAATTACATTTATATATTGAGGAATACATGTATCTCTTTTCTCTTATAAAATTCTTAAACTCATTGTAAGATTCTAATTTATTTCAAAGATTATCTACTTCTAAATTTGCTAGACTTGCAACTTCATTCTCATTACTTGAATTAATGTTAATTACAAAGTGAAATCATAGTACCAAGCTTATTTGTGTCTCTTATTTATTCACTAACATGGTACAAAATTTGTAGTTTTTACATCCTCCCCACCTTAGAAAATTTGGTCCTCCAAATTTTCCGTGTCTATCTTAAATATGTGAGGGTATTTCTCTCTCATTAAGCTTTCCAACTCCCATGTTGCTTCCTCTGAAGAGTGGTGTTGCCAAAGCACTTTGATTAAAGGGATTGTCTTAGACCTCAATATCTTATCTTTCCTGTCTAAGATCCGAATTGGTCTCTCGACATAGCTTAAGTCCTCTCTAATCTCCAGTGGCTCATACTCGATCACATGAGATGGGTCCGGATGATATTTCCGTAGCATCGACACATGAAAGACGTTATGCACACCCGATAGCTCTGGGGGTAATGCTAGTCGATATGCTACGTCACCCACTCTCTCCAATATCTCAAATGGACCAATGTATCGAGGACTCAACTTCCCTTTCTTGCCAAATCTCATTATGCCTTTAGACGAAGAGATTTTCAAGAACACTTTATCACCCACTTGGAACTCTAAAGGCCTCCTTCGACAGTCGGCATAACTTTTCTGTCTACTTTGGGCTGTCCTCAGTCTATCACATATCAATCTCACATCTTTGGAAGCTTTCTCTACAATCTCCAGAGTGAATAACTTTCTTTCACCTACCTCTTCCCAGCCAATGGGAGACCTACACCTGTACCCATACAACGCCTCATAAGGTGCCATCCCAATACTAGAGTGAAAGCTGTTATTATATGCAAATTCCGCTAGTGCCAGATGATCATCCCATGAGCCTCGAAAATCCATAACACATGCCCTCAACATGTCCTCAAGTGTCTGAATAGTCCTCTCTGATTGCCCATCGGTTTGAGGATGGAATGTTGTGCTAAAGCTCAGTTTAGTTCCCAAAGCATCCTGGAAATGTTCCTAGAAACGGGAAGTAAACCGTGAATCTCTGTCCGAAACTATGCTCACTGGGACTCCATGTAACCTCACAATTTCTTTGACATACATATTTGATAAGGCACTAAGCGAATCGGTAGCCTTCATAGCTAGGAAATGAGCGGACTTTGTCAATCTGTCAACTATCACCCAGATTGCATCATGATTCCTACGAGTCCTCGGGAGCCCCATAATGAAGTCCATAGTCACATGTTCCCACTTCCATGTAGGTATAGGCAAAGGCTTTAGTAAGCCCGCTGGCCGTTGGTGTTCAATCTTAACCATTTGGCACACTAGACACTTGGACACAAAGGTCACTATATCTTTCTTCATACCTGTCCACTAATACACCTTACGTAAATTCTGATACATCTTCGTATTGCCTGGATGCATAGTGTATTTGGAGCTGTGTGCCTATTCCAAAATTTACCTCTTCAACATCTCATCATTCGGAACATAAATTCTGCCCCTATATCTCAACAACCCATCATCTAAGATCCCAAACTCTGAGTCTTGGCCCGGTTGCATTCCACCGACAATCTCCACAAGTCTAGGATCCTCTTTCTGGGCTTGTCTAATTTGATCCATAATGCTAGGCTCTATTCTCAAGCTAGCCATCAAACACTCACCACCGGGCTCTAGGTTGATATTCAACTCTGAAAATTTCTCCATCAAATCCCATTCTCGAACCATTATGTAACTAACAAAACCCACACTCTTCCTACTTAATGCAGCCGCTACCCGGTTTGCTTTACCCGGATGGTAGAGAATCTCGTAGTCATAGTCCTTTAATAGCTCCATCCATCTTCTCTGTCTCATATTCAACTTTTTCTGCGAGAATAAGTACTTTAAACTCTTGTGGTCTGTGTAAATCTAGAACTGCTCACCATACAAATAATGGCGCCATATCTTTAGCGCAAACACTACCGCTGCCAACTCCAGATCATGAGTAGGGTAGTTCCTCTCGTGGTCTTTCAACTGTCTCGAACCATATGCCACTACTCTACCATTCTGCATCAGTACACACCCTAGACCTTGTAGAGAAGCATCACTATACACTGCAAATCCTCCAGATCCACTTGGAATCGTCAACACAGGAGCCGTAGTCAACCTTTGCTTAAGCTCTAGAAAGCTACGCTCACATGCATCATGTCACAGCCCGTGACCCTATTTTTCACCTTATTCTATACATCTTATATTGTTGGGCTGTCTGCGATACTTTACTTTTTCTTTTACATATAAATAATTTCATATTAAATGATAATATGAATTACATCCCCTATCTTACTTCAGAAGAAAGTAGTACTGTGAATATGTCTAAATACAGAAAATAAATGATCATACCTCATGTCATAAGTTGAGCTGTCGCATCGTCCCCAAATGCGCAGCCAAAATCCTTTAGATGTCAGACTCTTAGTCCTCGAAAACCTGAAATGTTAATATTAAAGGGTGAGCAAACCACGGCTCAGTAAAGGAATTATATGCATACTTGATATTCAGCTTTCTATAAGCTGAACATCTTTTTCATTTTTCCTATGAGCTCTAGGCACTCATGTAGGAAGGATACTACAGTCGGCTAGGGATCCGGATGGAGTAAGGTAGGTATTTTGAAATACCTATCTTAGCCCGGAACCTAGAAGCAACTATAGAAAGTAATTTTCATTTTACATTTCGAATTTAAATCTGTGATAACTGTAAATTTTCCATTTATTGGAAATTACAAATATTGGAAATAAATATTGAAGAAAATAGATAAATTGGAAATTATGGAAAATAATGAAAAGAGGAAATTTAATTTGGATAAATGGAAATCCAAATTAAATAAGAAAATGAGAAAAGAAAATAGGAAATATATTTATATAATTATATATTATATAAATATATAGATATTATGTAAATTAAAGTGAACAAATATAAATATATATATATACACATATATATACTAAATATGTATTTTGTAAATACATATATATAGTACTATACTATATATAATAATAATATTATGTGTATTATATATAATATAAATATAATATATGTTATATTATAAGTATAATATATATTATATAGTATATATAAAAATAAAAGGGAAATAAAATAAAAAAATAAAAAAAAAGAAACAGAATGGAAATCGGGAAAGACCCCGATTTCCTGTCCCAACCGAAGGACCGTCGGCAGCAACCACTGTCGCCGCCGACGAGAGGAGGCCATAGAGAGGTAGAGAACGCCACTGGCTAGAAAAGGGAAGTGGTTGCCGGCGTCGAAAGGAAGAAAAATGGAAAGAAAACAGAAGGAGAAACCGACAGAAAATGGAAGAGAAGAGAAAGAGATACGACGGTGCCGGCGGAATTGGCCACCGCCACTGTCACCGAAGCATCGCCGGAGGGAGAGGAAGAGGATGGAGGCCACCGTTGGGGCGGAGAACAGCGGAGGAAGGCCGGCGAAGAGGCGGAAGAAACCGAAGCTAAATCGAGTCGATCCGCCGCCGTGCTGTCGATCCAGGGCAAACGGAGGGCACCGGTAGCTTCGCCGTGCCATCGGCCAGCTGAGGAGCCAGTGAACCGCCGGAGAACCAGCCGCCGGCGAGGAACCGGCGAGGAGGGACACTGACCGGTCTGACGGGAAAGGAAAAGAAAAAGAAAAGAAAAGGAAAAAGAAAAAGAAAAGAAAAGAAAGAAAGAAAAAGAAAAGAAAAAGAAAAAGGAAAAGAAAGAAAGAAAAGAGGAAAAAGAAGAAAGAGAGAGAAAAAGGAGAATTTCGAAAATTACGGGGAATCCCGAGAATTCGGAAACCCGAGAATTACGGGAATCGGTAAAAAATCCCGAAAAGTGATAAATTATTTAAATAATTTATTTATTTAAATAATTATGGAAAAATTCTAAAATTTAGAATTTTAATTTCCAAAAAATTCCCTCGATGACGGAGCCGATGGAATCGGGCAAGGTGAACACGGGCGCGACGAACGAGGCGGTCGTCAACCCGAAACAGGTAAGGGATGCATGTGCAGCACTGTAAGGATATTCAATGTGCATGATTTTAATTATGAAATATTTTATGAAAATATTTTATGAAAATATTGCGATAAATGATTGGTTGGAAATTTGTGGTGATGCACTAGCTGGATTTTAAACTGTATTTTTCGTGCAGGAGGCTAGCCAATCAGCAGCCGTTATACTGCCGAAAAATTATCGAAAATTATCGAATATTTTTAGATAATTTTATAAAATCATAATAAATGATTTTATTTCACGAGAAAATGAGTATTTTCCATAAAAACATGAATAAAATGAGAGTGATTTTAAAATATTCATGTTTTCGAGAATGGTGATAATGAAATCATCGAAAAATCTCTTCGAGAATGGTGATAATGAAATCACCGAAAATTCTCTTGATATGTAAGTTACACGTAATACGAGACGAAAAATTAAAGGAAATAAAGTGAATATTTTTATATAATTCTTAAATATTCACTAAATGGTTTTATAACCTTTATGGTTTTAAATGATGAAAATATATATTTTTATAAATTCTATAAAGGTTTTCTGATGATGAAAAATATGGTTTTGAGACTAGTTGGCATCCTATCATGCTGATATGTGATATGTGACATGTAATATGTGATATGTGATATGTGATATGTAGTCTCAGCTGACACCTGATCAGTGATCCGTCGAGGACAATTATAGACTATGGCCATAGATCTGACATGATTATTTATACCCTGCAGGGTTTATAGCATGATACGAGTAATGACCCAGTGGACGGACTAGGCGTGCCTCAATCTCCATATATGAAAATGTTTTATATGATATGTGATATGTGAAATGCAAATGTTTTACGTGATATGTGAAATGTAAATGTTTTACATGATATGTGACAAGTTAAATGAAAGAGATTTACAGCATTTTACAAAATGCTTATTTCAGTACTGATTTTAGTACTACGAGATGATTTTCATATGATATGTGATATGAACATGTAATATGTTTTCAAAAGGCAAAAGAGTTTATAAGTCTAATATTCTTACTATTATTTAAATTGAATATTAGACTACATGTGACATGAATACGTGATATGTTTTCCAAAAAGGAAAGATGAGGAAAACAAATCTAATATTCTTATTTTAATGTTTAAATTGAATATTAGATTTAAATGATATATATGCTATACAAAAAGGATTTAATAGCTGATTTTGCTATTTAAAGTACTGTACTAATTATAGTTGTACAGTAAAACATGAAATGAATTTTATATGAGAATGATGAGAATTTAACTAATATTCTTTTCAAAGAATATATGAATATTAGTTACTTTATTTAAATGCTTTATTTTATAAAAGCATTATTTTGAAAAGAATATGAAAATGTTATGGAATAAAAAGTAAAAGGGATTAAATTTCCAAACGAAAAAGAATTTATTCTCTACAGTTGCTTCTAGGTTCCGGGACAAGATAGGTATTTCAAAATACCTACCTTACTCCATCCGATCCCTAGCCGACTGTAGTATCTTTCCTACATGTGAGCCTAGAGCCCATAGGAAAAATGAAAAAGTTTTTCAGCATATAAGAAGCTGAATATCAAGTATGCATATAATTCCCTTACTGAGCTGTGGTTTGCTCACCCCTTAATTTTAACATTTCAGGTTTTTGAAGACTGAGAGTCTAACATTTAAAGGATTTCGGCTGCGCATTTGGGGATGATGCGACAGCTAGATTTATTTAATAAGGTATGATCATTTATTTTTTGTATTTGGACTTATTTACAGTACTACTTCCTTATGAATTAAGATAGGGGATGTAATTCATATTATAATTTAATATGAAATTGTTTATATGTAAAAGAAAAGTAAAGTATCGCAGACAGCCGAACCAAATAAGATGTATAAAATAAGGTGAAAAATAGGGTCACGGGCTGTGACAAAATCCCTTTTTCTTTTTATTTCATAACCTTTTCATATTCTTTTCAAAATAATGCTTTTATGAAATAAAGCATTTAAATAAAATAACTAATATTCATATTTTTTGTGAAAAGAATATTAGCTATATCATCTTCATTTTCCTGTAAAACTCATTTCATGTTTTACTGTACAGTCATATTAATACAGTACTTTAAAATAGCAAAATAAGCTATTAAACCCTTTTTCTCGTAACATATAAATCATTTAAATCTAATATTCAATTTAAAATTTAAATAAGAATATTATATTTAATTTCCTCCTTTTTCCTTTTGAAAACATGTCACATGTTCATATTACCTATCATTTGAAAATCATCTTGTACTACTAAAAACAGTACTGAATAAGCATTTTATAAAAATGCTATAAATCATTTCATTTCACGTATCACATATCATGTAAAACCTTTACATTTCACATATCACATATCATGTAAAACATTTACATTTCACATATCACATATCATGTAAAACATTTTCATTTAAAACATATCATATATGGAGACAGTGGCAACCACTGAGTCCTATCATGTAATAAGACCCGAAGGTATGAAATAATCATGTTAGACCTATGGCCATAGTCATAATTGTCCTTGGAGGATCACTGATCAGGTGTCGGCCGGGACTGCATATCACATATCACATGTTACATATCATATATCACGTATTACATATCACATGTCGGCATGATAGAGGGGCCAACTAGTCTCAAAACCATGTTTTTATCGTAGAAATAACCTTTATGAAATTTATAAAATATATAATTTCATACTTTAAAATCATAAAGGTTATAAAACCATTTAGTGAATACTTAAGAAATATTTATGAAACTATTCATAAACATATTCACTTTACTCCTTTTCATTTTTCTTCTCGTATTATGTGTAATTTACATATTAAGAGAATTTTCGGTGATTTCATTATCACCATTCTCGAAAACATGAATATTTTAAAATCACTTCCATTTTATTCATGTTGTTGTGAAAAATATTCATTTTCTCGATTTTCGTGATTGAAAATCATTTCTCGTGAAATAAAATCATTTATTATGATTTTATAAATTTTTCTAGAAAATTTCGGTAATTTTTCGATAATTTTTCGGCAGTAGAACAACTGCTGATTGGCTAGCCTCCTGCACGAAAATACAGTTTATAATTCCAACCGGTACTTCACCACAAATTTCCAACAAATTTCCAACCAAAGAATCACCACAATATTTTCATAAATTATTTCATAATTTAAAAGCATGCAGACTGAATATCCTTACAGTGCTGCACAGCATCCCTTACCTTTTTTCGGGTCGGCGACTTCCTCTTATCAGTCGCGCCCATACTCCGTCTCTCCCGATCCATCGTCTCGATCGCTGAGAATAATTTCTGAAAATTAAATTTTAAATTTTAGATTTTTAGATTTTTCATAAATAATTTATTAAATTTTTACTCGAAATCATTTTCCGAAATTCTTACCGAATTTTCGTAATTTTCGAGTTGCTAAATTCCTGAGAATCTTTTGATTTCCCGAAATTTCCTTTTCTCTTTTTTTTTCTTCCTTTTTCTTCTTTTTTCTTTCTTTCTTTTTTTTTCTTTTTCCTCTTCTCTTTTCTGGTCAGAATCGGTTCAAACCGGTTCACCTCATCCCACCGATTCGACCACCGGTGGCCACCATCGCTGGCGGTTCAGCCACTTCACAGCATCCTCGGGTTGCCACGAAGCCGGATCTGGCCTCCGTTCGTCCCCATCGCCGGCGACGGCACCGGATCTAGGATGGTGGGTTTTGGCACCTTTCTCCCCTTTTTTCTCCTTCCTCCATCGGTTTCCCCTTTACCGATGGCTCCTCTCACCTTCCCCTGGTCTCCGTCGGTCTCGTCGGGGGAGTAGCGGTGCTTGGATCGACCGGCACCGCCGTCTCCTTCTTCCTTTTCCTTTCGATTTTTCCTTTTTCGGTTTCGCCGTTTTTTCCTTTTCCTTTCTCGTTTCGGGCCGTTGTCGGTCGTTCTCCTCTTCCTCCTCTCGCCGGTGACACCCTTCTCTCTCCCCGTTCTCCTCTCTTCTCCGATCACCGACAGTGGTCGGCTGTTTCGTGCGAAAGGAAATCGAGTTTCTCGATTTCTTTTTCTGTTTCTTTTCTGTTTTTTTTTATATCTATAAATTATATTATAGATAAATACTAATAATATATATATACCATTATACTATATATAATTTTATATAGATATCTATATATACTTTGTGTTTATATAATATATATATCTATATCTATACCATATATTATAAACACAAAATATATACCATTTATATATATATTTTTTATATATATATGTATTTATATTTATATATATACATAAGTATGTATAATAATATACATATATATATATATATTTATTTAATGATATAAAATAATATATATCAATATATAATATATGTATATATATACTATATTTCATATATATATATATATATATATATACACACATATGTAATTATATAAAACATATCAAAATATATTTATATAATCTAATTTTAGATTTCCTTAATATCCAACTTATTTACACTTATTTTCGTTTCTTATTTAATTTGGATTTTCATTTATCCAAATTAAATTCTCTCTTCATTATTTTCCATAATTTAAACCCTATCCTTATTTCCGATTTATCCAAATTTAAATCCCTCAATTTCTTCACTTCCTTAATTTCCAGAATTTTTTAACGATATTCCCTTTTTCATTATTTCTTAATTTCACATCTTATTTTTATTCCGATTTTTAATCTTCCTTCATTCGAATTTCCACCATCAGTCACTTCCCCACTTCTCGAAATTTTTACTAATATTCCGTTCTCACAATTCCATTTATTTATTTACACTCATCTATTTGCTTTAATATTAATTTTCAATATTATTAATTTCCAATAATTGAAAATTTTGCGGTTATCACACATCATTCCACCTAAACTTGACATCCTTACGTGTGAGTCGGGTTAGTGGGGTAGCAAGCTTGGAAAATCCCTCTACAAATCTCCTATAGTAACCTGCAAGCCCTAAAAAGCTGCGAATCTCGGTTACTGTTTTACGCCTCTCCCAATTCATCACGGCCTCTATCTTAACTAGATCAACTGCTACACCATCCTTTGATACCACATGCCCCAGAAAACTGATTTGTTCCAACCAAAACTCACACTTGCTGAACTTTGCATATAGCTCTTTCTCTCTAAGAGTCTGGAGTACCATGTGGAGGTGGTGCTCATGTTCTTCCCGGGATCGGGAATACACCAGCATGTCATCTATGAACACAATGATGAACTTATCCAAGTGAGGCTTGAATACTTCATTCATCAATGCCATGAATGCTGCAGGGGCATTCGTTAGGCCGAATGACATAACCAGGAATTTGTAGTGACCATACCGAGTCCTGAAGGCTGTCTTTGGCACATCTTCCCCTTTAATCCTCAATTGGTGGTACCCCGACCTCAAATCAATCTTCAAAAATATTTGGGCACCTTTCAATTGATCCAACAGATCATCAATCCTAGGCAGGGGATACTTATTCTTCACCGTTGCTTGATTCAACTGCCTATAATCGATACATAGCCTCAAACTGCCATCCTTCTTTTTCACAAACAACACCGGAGCTCTCTATGGTGACACACTCGGCCTTATGAACCCTTTGTCCAACAACTCTTGTAATTGCTTTTTCAACTCCTCTAACTCAACTAAGGCCATTCGATACGGGGGCTTGGATATAGGTTGAGTGCCTAGGAGTAGCTCTATGGCAAACTCCATCTCTCTTTCCGGAGGTAGCCCTGGTAGCTCATCCGGAAATACATCGGAGAAGTCCTTGACCACTGGGATGTCAGACAATTCCGATTGGCTCTTTTCGGCATCCTTGACAAATGCGAGATAGCCTTCATAAACAAATTAATCTCATATTAGTGAGACACCAATAAAATCATAAACATTCTATTCATTATCTCCAAGACGTAATACAAGCTTTTCAGGTAAGGAGAAAGTAACAACCTTGCTATAGCAGTCTACACTAGCACGATGGTTGGTTAGCTAATCCATGCCTAGTATTACATCGAAGTCATACATGTCTAATAACACCAAATCTACCACTAAGTACTTATCTCCCACCTTTACTTTACACTTACGATACACATGTTCGGTCATTTGAAACTCTTTAAGAGGAGTAATCACATGTAATAAATGTCCTAGGGGCTCACACTCTATATGCAATTTACTAGCAAACATAGGTGAAACAAAGGAGTATGTTGAGCCTGGATCAACAAGTACAAATGCTTCTAAATCACAAATAGTAAGCTTACCCTTAATGACTGAACCAGAAGCGTCGGCCGTTTCTTGGTCGAGAGCGAACACCCTTCCATGCTCCATGGGTTTCTTGCCCTTATCTTGAACTTTCTTCTGTTGCGCCATTGGTGGTCTATCATCTCGCTTTTCTGTGGCCTTAGGCTGGGGGCAATCTTTCATCACGTGGCCTCTCTCACCATAATTAAAGCAAGCTCCTGAAGCTCTATAACAAGGTCGATTCCTATGAAATTTGCCGCAAATAGTACATGGCTGAGAAGCATCAATGGGTGCTGCAGTTATGGCTCGAGTAGTGGGCATAGCTGTAGCAATAGGCCTAATAGCCTGTGGTCGAGGCGCAACAAACTTCTGCCTCTTACTAGGGCCCCGATATCTTCTTTGCTCGGGCCTCCTTCTATCAAATCTTTTATTAGTGGGCTGTTTCGGTTTGGGCTGTCTCCTAGCATCATATTCGGCCTGTGAAGCCTCAATTTCTTGTTCAACTGTTAATGCCTTCCTCACAACAGCCGCATACTCCGTAAGCTCAAAAGGGCTAACTCTACCCCTAATATTGGACCTCAAACCCGAAGTGAATTTCTCTACCTTCTTCTCATCATTGTTGGCATAATCCGCATCATATTTGACTAAGGCAGTGAATCGGGTCTCATACTCATCTACTTTCATAGACCCTTGCTTTAGTTCAAGAAACTCTGTCTTCTTCTTTCGTCTTGCCACTACCGACACATAATAACCCATAATGGTCTCAATGAACTTCTCCCATGTAATAATGGGATTTTCGGCCAACATCAAAGGCTCATTAGTCTTCCACCACTTCTGAGCCTCACCTCTCATCATATATACGGCTAAGGACAACTTTTCGGTGGAATTGCAGCCCATGTATTTAAAGAGGAACTCCATCTCCTCTATCCACTCTTCCGCCTTAGTGGGATCTTTTTCCCCTTTGAACTATGGAGGATTCATCTTTTGAAATTGCTTCAAGAGAGACATATTCCGATCTACTGAACTCCCAACCTGAATAGTAGCTGGCTGAGGTGCGGCTACTTGAGGTGTAATCGGAGGAGGAGCAATTTGTGGCTCTACGGGAATCGGTGGAGGTGGCACCTATGGTGGTGGTGCAAGGGGAGGCACTACGGGTGCAGATGGAGGCACTGAAGGTACTGAAGGTGCATGTGGAGGTGGCGGAGCCTGAGGTGCACTAGTTTGATTTGCCACAAGTTGTTGTAGCAAGGCTATCATAACCTCGTAATTCTGCTCCATTCTAGCCATTCTTGCCTCCATACTATCCGGAGGTGGAGGAGTCGGATGTGGAGGTGATAGAGGTGCAAAAGGTGAAGGAGTCGAGGGTGGTATTGCTGACCCCCGAGATGGCCTCCCGGATCCACCTCTACATCTCGTTCTCCTCATTCTACTCAAATTTCAAGTGCCTATACCAAGAGCAGATCAATCTCAGTATAAGTCAAATTTGGAAACTTTCATATAAATTTCACAGTACATGGGATGTAACGCTATAGACAGTCTAAACTACACTAACACGTACTAGACAAACCAGGCTCTAATACCATTTAATCTGTCATGACCCGAAGGCCAATGACATCTGCTTAACACTTACTTGATTTCTTAGGAAAATTTCGAACTAAATTTTTCTTTCTCTACTTACGGTTTGTATTCGGTGTTAGTGTAGTATCTAAATCCAATCCTATCTTACTCATATTATTTCTCGAGCTAAGTCACATTTCTCAAGGAAGGTTTTCTTATCATTTTCATCTTATTTTACTATTCCCAAAAGAGACAGGTTGAAAACCTCCCCTTTGTATTTTATCAATTTCCCCAGGTATAATTTCCTGCACTAAAACACATTTTAAATCACATAACACAGCAGCTGGTGTTTCTCCACAGTTTCATGCAATCATGTATTTCAAAGATCTCGAGATTTTAACTATTACTAAGTTCGTATCTACCACACTATACATAATTCAAAACATACATTAGGACCCGGATCGGACTTGATAACCACCAAGACTCACATAGTCATCTAGTGCGATCCAAAGTTACATCCCACATATTTTCCTAGTACTGTGAAATTAACGTATATATGACCATCAAAATGATATACGAATAGTATACCTCAAAATACAAAATGCTAGCTCCAGAGAACGCAAATGAGTACCACTACTAGGTATGATTTCCCGGGAGCCTACACGAAGCCTGAGCCGACTATCAACTCGTATGATCTGCAGATGTTAAATTAAAGGGTGAGCAATCCACGGCTCAGTAAGTAGTTTAAATAAAAACATACTAGGCTCAAATCGTAAAACACGATCATACATGCTTAATTTATTGCAAATTAGCATGTACGGATTATACTAAGGTTTATTGTCATTCCGTAAGTGCACAGATGTTATAAACTTGTTTATGCTTTCATTCCATTCTTAATTTCACAAGGCATCATTCTTTTTATCAGTATGACTACATGTGGAAGAAAACGAACATTTAAGTAGCATATGTTTAAGTGGCATGTATAAACATGATCCAATAATCGAAAGAAACGAACATTCAAGTAGCACACGTTCAAGTGGCATATATAAACATAATCCAATAATTGAAAGAAACGAACATTCAAGTAGCACACGTTCAAGTGGCATATATAACATAATCCAATAATTGAAAGAAACGAACATTCAAGTAGTACACGTTCAAGTGGCATATATAAACATAATCCAATAATCGAAAGAAACGAACATTCAAGTAGCACACGTTCAAGTGGCATATATAAACATAACCCAATAATCGAAAGAAACGAATATTCAAGTAGCACACGTTCAAGTGGCATATATAACCATAACCCAATAATCGAAAGAAACGAACATTTAAGTAGTGCATGTTCAAGTGGCATATATAAACATAATCCAATAATTACATACATCATATGTCATATGCATAAGATCTATTCCATCCTTCGACATTCGTCGCATTCACGAATCACAATCACTTACTTTTCATCACAATATCCTACGATTTCTCATATTTCGTCAGAACTCGTGTAGCACTTAGTTCCCGAAGGATTTTAGAGGTGGCTCACACGGTACAGAAGTCGGATCTCTGCTCGGTTTGGCCTTTACATCAAAACTCGTGTAGCACTTAGTTCCAGAAGGACTCTAGAGGTGGCTCACACGGTACAGAAATCGAGTCTTTGCTCGGTCTGGCCTTTACATCAAAACTCATGTAGCACTTAGTTCCAGAAGGACTCTAGAGGTGGCTCACACGGTACAGAAATCGAGTCTTTGCTCGGTTTGGCCTTTACATCAAAACTCGTGTCGCACTTAGTTCCAAAAGGACTTTAGAGGTGGCTCACACGGTACAAAAATCGAGTCTTTGCTCGGTTTGGCCTTTAGGACTTAGATTTCGACAAATATGACTAGGTGCTAATTGAGGTCTATTAACTCAACATCGGGGGCGATATGTATATTTGGTACTCAAATCACATATACATACTCAAAGCATAACAAATATGTTAACATGCTCAGTAATCATAAGGGAGCCATAACACATAACACATTACACAATTCACAACAAGATCACCTTTCAAATAAGCATATTTCACAAGCACATCATGTCCAATTTAAAAATCTTACCATACTTACTCATTTTGTCCTACCCGTAATGTCCAACCAAAACTCTATATGAGTTGAATTAAGTATTTAATGAGAATTCTTTCATCTCTTACGAGATGATACTAGTACGATTTATTTAACCCACTTACCTCGATGCTTGGTAGGTTACCTTTCCTCGATCCTCAACTCAAGTTAGACTCCTACACCGCTCCAAATTCACTACAATTAAATCAAATGATGTTTCAATAACATGTCTTAATTACGTTTTGATCACATATCAATTATATGTCTTAGAATCTACACTATTCCAACTCATTTCTTTGGCGAGGAACTAAATTCTTTTTGTGTCTCTCCAAACATTACTTATTCGATTTAATAACTCTTTACTTATATTCTTTATAAGATAATAAGAGGTTTATTAATTTGTATACGATATTTCCTTTTATTATATGTGTATATATATATATATATATAAATATATATAAATATGTGATTATAACTATATCTTAAACACTTATACAATTACACTTGTACTTATATCTCAACAAATCCCTTTTTCTCTTCCTTGCATTTCTTTTCTTTGTCTCTTATTTAGTTTTCAAGTGAGTAGCATATATATCTATATTTATATATGTATGTATTTAGCATTTGCATAATAAAGTTTCTGAGGATTTACTATATGTTTTTATATAAGCACTATACATACATATATTTATTTATTTCTTTGTTTTTTTTTTAAGCAAGTAGTATACTTATATATGTATACTAGTAATAGATATGTACATATATATATATATATATGGTTATTTGATACTAGTGCAAATCTAAATCCTTAGATTTTAGTCTTTTATTTCTAAATATGCAAATATATATATATATATATATATATATATATATATATATATAGCAATATAGAGGTATACCTTTAAATACATAGCACTTGCATGGTATACATTTCCAATTTCAATTCCCTTACTTTACTACATCTTGATACATGTGTATATCTATATAGTTATATATTTACATCCCCATATATATGTGTATTACATATATATATATATATACATCTGTGTACTCATATATATATATTTGTATATATATATATTTATGTATTTATATCCATTATTTGTCACAGCCCGTGACCCTATTTTTCATCTTATTCTGTACATCTTATTTGGTTGGGCTTTCTGCGATACTTTACTTTTCTTTTACATATACAGAATTTCATATTAAATTATAATATGAATT
The DNA here is from genome assembly GCA_031772115.1 of Heritiera littoralis. Lineage (NCBI taxonomy): Eukaryota > Viridiplantae > Streptophyta > Magnoliopsida > Malvales > Malvaceae > Heritiera > Heritiera littoralis. The sequence continues at coordinate 3,136,243 of JAPDPK010000009.1, read as the reverse complement.
ACATCCCCTATCTTAATTCAAAAGGAAGTAGTACCGTAAATAAGTCTAAATACAAAAAATAAATGATCATACCTTATGTAATAAATCAAGTTGTTGCATCGTCCCCAAATGCGCAGCCAAAATCCTTTAAGTGTCAGACTCTCAGTCTTCAAAACCTGAAATGTTAAAATTAAGGGGTGAGCAAACCACGGCTCAGTAAGGGAATTATATGCATACTTGATATTCAGCTTCCTATATGCTGAAAAACTTTTTCATTTTTCCTATGGGCTCTAGGCTCACATGTAGGAAAGATACTACAATCGGCTAGGGATCCGGATGGAGTAAGGTAGGTATTTTGAAATACCTATCTTGTCCCGGAGCCTAGAAGCAACTGTAGAGAGTAATAAATTTCTTTTCGTTTGAAATTTATATCCTTTTACCTTTTCATTTCATATCATTTTCATATTCTCTCCAAAATAATGCTTTTATAAAATAAAGCATTTAAATAAATTAACTAATATTCATATATTCTTTGAAAAGAATATTAGTTAAATTCTCATCATTCTCATATAAAATTCATTTCATGTTTTACTGTACAACTATAATTAGTACAGTACTTTAAATAGCAAAATCAGTTATTAAATCCTTTTTGTATAGCATATATATCATTTAAATCTAATATTCAATTTAAACATTAAAATAAGAATATTAGATTTATTTTCCTTATCTTTCCTTTTTGGAAAACATATCACGTATTCATGTCACATGTAGTCTAATATTCAATTTAAATCATAGTAAGAATATTAGACTTATAAACTCTTTCTCCTTTTGAAAACATATTACATGTTCATATCACAAATCATATGAAAATCATCTCGTAGTACTAAAATCAGTACTGAAATAAGCATTTTGTAAAATGCTGTAAATCTCTTTCATTTAACTTGTCACATATCATGTAAAACGTTTACATTTCACATATCATGTAAAACATTTACATCTCACATATCACATAAAACATTTTCATATATGGAGACTGAGGCACGCCCAGCCCGTCCACTGGGTCGTTACTCGTATCATGCTATAGACCCCGAAGGGTATGAATAATCATGTCAGATCTATGGCCATAGTCTATAATTGTCCTCGGCGGACCACTGATCAGGTGTCGATCGGGACTACATATCACATATCACATATCACATATCACATATCACATATTACATGTTACATATCACATATCACATATCAGCATGATAGGATGCCATCTAGTCTCAAAACCGTATTTTTCACCATTTGAACCTTTATGGAATTTATAAAAATAATAATTTCATCATTTAAAACCATAAAGGTTATAAAACCATTTAGTGAATATTTAAGAATTATATAAAAATATTCACTTTATTTCCTTTCATTTTTCATCTCGTATTACGTGTAACTTACATATCAAGAGAATTTTCAGTGATTTCATTATCACCATTCTCGAAGAGATTTTTCGGTGATTTCATTATCACCATTCTCGAAGAGATTTTTCGGTGATTTCATTATCACCATTCTCGAAAACATGAATATTTTAAAATCACTCTCATTTTATTCATGTTTTTATGGAAAATACTCATTTTCTCGATTTTCGTGATTGAAAATCATTTCTTGTGAAATAAAATCATTTATTATGATTTTATAAAATTATCTAAAATATTCGATAATTTTCGATAATTTTTCAGCATTATAACGGCTGCCGATTGGCTAGCCTCCTGCACGAAAATACAGTTTATAATTTCAACCGGTACTTCACCACAATTTTCCAACCAATCATTCATCGCAATATTTTCATGAAATATATTTATAAAATATTTCATAATTAAAATCATGCAGACTGAATATCCTTACAGTGCTGCACATGCATCCCTTACCTGTTTCGGGTCGGCGACCGCCTCGTTCGTCGCGTCCGTGTTCCATCTCTTCCGATTCCTCATCTCGATCGTCGAGAATAATTTCTGGAATTTAAATTCTAAATTTTAGAATTTTCTCAAATTATTTAAATAAATAATTTATTTAAATAATTATCATTAATAATTTCTCGGATTTCTTACCGATTCCCGAGATTCTCGAGTTTCCAAAATTTTTTCGAATTCCCGAAAATTTTCCTTTTTCTCTCTCTCTTTCTTCTTTTCCTCTTTTCTTTCTTCCTTTTTCTCTTTTCTTTTCTTTCTCTTTCTTTTCTTTTTCTTTTTCTTTTTCTTTTTCCTTTTTCTTTTCTTTTTCTTTTTCCTCTTCCTTCCGGTTAGACCGGTTTAGCTCCCTTCCTCGCCGGTTCCTCGCCGGCGGTCGGTTCTCTGGCGATTCAAGGGCTCCACAGTTGGCCGACGGCACAACGAAGCTACCGGTGGCCTCCGTTTGCTCTGGATCGACGGCACGGCGGCGGATCGACTCGATTTAGCTTCGGTTTCTTCCGCTCTTCACCGGCCTTCCTCCGCCGTTCTCCGCCTCAACTGTGGCCTCCCACATCTTCCTCTTCCTCTTCCTCCGGCGAAGCTTCGGTGGCAGTGGCGACAGCCAATTCCGCCGGCACCGCCAAATCCCTTTTTCGTTTTCTTCCCGGTTTCTGCTGGAAATTCCCTTCGATTCGCCTCATTTCTTTCCTTTCTTCCGCCAGTCATCGACCTCCTTCTCTTTGCCGGCACCGTCTCTTCCTTTTTCCCTCACCGGCGGTGGCAGCTCTGCCACCGTCGGCCTCGCCTGGGAAGGGTCGGGATCTTCCCCGATTTCCTTCCTTTCCCTTTTTGTTTTCCCCTTTTTATTTTTCTTTCCTTTCTATTTTTAGTATATAATTATACCATATACTATTTAATATATTTTATACATATAATATATGCTATATATTATACATATATTATTTCATATATAATATACTACAATATATATTATATATAAAATACATGTATATTGCATATTACAAAATATATGTCTAGTAGTATATATATATATATGTATGATTTATATATTTTTAATTAAATAACCTTTATATATATTTTCTTAAACTTTAATGTAAATTATTATTTACATTTTTCTCATATATGTATATATTTATATATACATAAAATATCATACTTGAATACATATATATTATTTAAATTTATCAAATAGTATATATACCTATATATACCAATGTATATTTAATATATACTATATACCATACGGTATTTAAATACATATGTATTTGTATGAAAATACATTTATATAATATATAATTATATAAATATATTTCACATTTCCTTTCTCATTTTCTTATTTAATTTGGATTTCGATTTATCCAAATTAAATTTCCTCTTTCCTTTAATTTCCATAATTCCAACATTATTCTTATTTCCAATTCAATTTTCTTTTAGTCGAATTTCTCAATTTGTCACTTCCTTAATTTCGGGAATTTTAACGATATTCCCATCTCGTAAATAAATTTTATTTATTTACTTTAATTTATTTATTTCCTCGTCTATTTCCTTTAATATTAATTTCCAAAATAGAAAATTTGCGGTTATCACATTCTCCCCACCTTAAGAAATTCGGTCCTCCGAATTTAACTTAATTCATAAGGTGGTAGCATCCTGTATACTTATTATTCTTGACCTTTTGATCATCTTCCATATTATACTGCCAGTATACCATTAAGATCATAATCGCCTTTTATACCACTATATATCATTTCTCGTCATATACTTATACTCCCTTAATTTTCTTATCAATTGGGAGTTATCCATTTCCACTCCTTTTCATATCACATATGATTCAAATTGTTTATCATCTGTTTTCTCAATTAGTGCCAAGTCGATATATTTCGATAATTATCGTTTATCGATTTTAATCAGTTGTATGTAATTGTCCAGTAGCTTTCACATCTCATGCATCCGCTCTCTCAACATGTCATCGAACGTTTTATACTACGCTCACATATCTATATCATGTACAGAGCGGTGCTGTCTATAAATTTGGAATATCAGAGCCTTTTGCTATTTCCCATAACATATAGCTACTCAGAGATTCCCATCACATATAGAGCTCACTGGAACTTCACATACATTCTCGTCATTTTATAATCAAATCTCGACTATAGCACTAAAGAATCTAAGAGTTTGATAACAGAGGAGTGATTTCATTAGACTATCAGTCTATAATCCATTCCATATTATAATATTTCTTTTAGATTCTTCATTATTATCTCCAATACTCATTTCATATTTATTTCAGCAAATGCTGCAGCTCATTTGCAGACTTTGCTATTTACTCATCATTTTCTTTCCATATCGTCTTCCCATGTAATCTCATCATTACATCTCTTATTCTTATGGTATACTCTATATCACTTAAGTTTTAGAATATACCTGAGCTTATACTCTTCATAATTTAAATTTCATAGGTGACAAATCAATCATCATTTTCGTCACCACATTATCCATGTAATTCCACCATTTCCAAGGTGGTTGTATATATATTTATCATTTTTCCATTTACATTACTGGTAGTAAAATGTAAATCACTTCTTTACTTTTTTTTTTAGTATAATTACTTTTCCTCTATCGAGTTTGACTCGATCTTATATCCAACCATAATCATGTGATAACCACAAAATCACTGCTAGCTTTTAACTTCGGAAACTACTTCATATTCGTGTTCCCTCTTCATCATGTACTTTCCTCTTATGACATATTCATCCTTTCCTTTATCATCATTTCAATCACTTTTCTTTAGTGATAACATATTCCACTATTACCTCTTTTAACATCTTATATGCCATCTTTACATTTACTCATTTACCGACCTTAACTTCTTTACTTATTAGTCACATTTGTAGAGCAGCTAACCCAATAACTCTTCTATAAACTGGCAATAGTATTTAGCTAGACCCAGTACATTTCGTATCTCAGTCACCATCTTTCAGTCATAGACAGATTCACCGTCATTCTGTCATTTGAGATCATATATCTTAGAAAGAGATACTATCTAGCCAAATCTTTTATTTGCCAATCTTATCATATAATTCACTGTCTTTAAGAGTCTACGGGGTTATACCACTATGCTGCTCATTTTCCATTTGTACCTTAGACTACATCAGTATATCATTACTTATCCTTATATGGATGCCTCATTTATTAGGCTCATATACTTCATAAGGTATTTCATTAACCTTATAAACCTCAATAGAAACTCGTAAAAATTTCCTTGAGTTCTAATCATTATCATCTTATGACTATCAATTTCCAACTTTCCATCTAGTGATGCCTTGTACAGAGATTGGTTTTATAAATTCCTTACACATCTCCGATTAAATCAAATAAGGCATCACTTCCATAGAAATGATTATTTGTTCTTAATAAAAACTTTATTATAAAATAGGAATTTAATTCCCCATTTATACTTCATCCTCAATTACATCATTTGTATTTCCATTCTTTACATCAATATATGTGAATTTCATTATCCACAAATTCTTCAGAGTTATTTTCTTAAGCTTTTTGGATTTCTTCTATATTCTCCGATATAAGCTTAGAAATAACTTTCATATTCACGATCGAGTCAATGTTAACTCGAACTCTCCAATCTATACTACTCTGAAATCTTATCGGGAATCTCATCCGATACTTTCTTTGATCATTCATCTCTCGTCATTTTGGACATTCGTCTTTGTGTCCTATCATTTCACCGTATATTCTCAAGGCAAAGAGATTTAATATTTAAATCATTTTAACATCTGCTCCGCCTTGATTCACTTATTTCCTCATATTTCACAGCATATCGATCATCTTAATTAGTATGCTGTATCTAGTATAATAATTTTCATTAACACCTTTCATAGCTAACCGATTTATTATTACTATAATTTATTTTAAAATCATTTCCATTTAATGAACTCAGGTTTAATTCCCTTGAGCATACTATCCACGAGGTTCGAACCCTGGCACCCTTACGTACCTAGTTCCTTACACTCGTGTTACCACTGAGCTAATTGTAAGAGTCCCGCCCGTTCGAATCGGCCGTCGGCGAGCATCCCCTAGGCGATCCTTTCGGCCCAGGTTTACCCTTACTAGTGAGTCGACGATAACATAGTTCGCCTGCATCTCACACATATAATCCACTACGGGTCGCCCATCATTGGGTCGCCCATCACAGTTCTGTCTCAAGGGTCTTGAAGAACTTAGGTTAGCTGTCATCTTCTTTTATAATTTTACTATTCTTGTGCATCTTCTCCAATTCACAGTACTCCACATAGTACCTCATTCTGTAGCACATATTTCAAGATATTTCGGTTCTATATAAGATTATCTGTTTGATACCTCAAAGTAGTAAAATATCTAGAACGTAATTAACCACACTAATATGTATTTCATTATCTGTACTATTCACCTTATCAGTCAATTCCTGTAATCATTTCACTTTCCATAGTATTCAACGATCCCTTTCAATACACTCTTAATTTTCGGCCCTTACAGTCAATAACCGGGCCAACCATCTTATAACCTTCCACTATACACTCTTATTGGATCGCATCATACAAGGCCCCGGCCCGTTCGCCATCCGCCTATACACATGTGTACTAACCTCCTTGAGAATGCCCAGCCCTTTCACTGGGTCACCCCTCGAGGTTTCGTCATGAGGCCTAGCCCTTTCACTAGGTCACTCGCAATTTGCGTCCATAATCGAAGTGTAAGTGGAATCAGTAATAGGGATCGATATATCCATTTGACATCCTCTATGCCATTAATAATTCCATTATCATCAAGGAATTTGAAATCACTTAGTTTCATCACTATTCAGCACATCGCCCAACATAAGGGCATTTTCGTCATTTCCACATTTATCTCTTTCTCCTCATTATACATTTAAATCAGTGATCTTATTATCTATTTACTGATAGTACTCCTTTCTAATACCAATGTCAGCATTTTAAGATCTTTTTCAATTTTGACAGAGAAGTCCACTAGGATCCATAATTAGATTATTTTGCATGAAATGCAACCTTACATCATCATTTACTCTGTCAAATCAGTCAATTCCAACTTCCGTTGGTCTATTTTGACTCCCAATAAAATTTTGGGTGTAGGGGTATTTTGGTCAATTTTGGCCAAAAATTTTCTCTCTCCTTAAAATACCTTCAATCGGTGATCTTAAGGTCTATTTAATGATGATATTTCATTCCCCTCCTTTATATCATCACTTTCAAGTCTCAGTTCGATCCTGATAGAAAAGTACTGGTGGGGCCCTCACCGAGTCCATTTCTGTTCCTTACCGAACCAACCCTCATTTAGATTATAGGATCACCATTTCAGGTAACATTCCTGAGCCGTTTTCCCTTTTTTTTTGACATCCTTAGATCATAATGCTCACTTCCTTCTAAACACTTAATTCAATTTGCAATCATTTATTTTCTCTATGTATTTAGACTACACAGTACTACAGCGGATGTTAATCTTTTTCGACACATTTTCTTTTCAAAAGTACCGACAGACATCAGGCCAACCGTGCTCTGATACCATTAAATTTGTCACAGCCCATGACCCTATTTTTCATCTTATTCTGTACATCTTTTTTGGTTGGGCTGTCTGCGATACTTTACTTTTCTTTTACATATACACAATTTCATATTCAATTATAATATGAATTACATCCCCTATCTTAATTCATAAGGAAGTAGTACCGTAGATAAGTCTAAATACAGAAAATAAATGATCATACCTTATGTAATAAATCAAGCTGTCACATCGTCCCCAAATGCGCAGCCGAAATCCTTTAAGTGTCAGACTCTCAGTCTTCAAAACTTGAAATGTTAAAATTAAGGGGTGAGCAAACCACGGCTCAGTAAGGGAATTATATGCATACTTGATATTCAGCTTCCTATATGCTGAAACACTTTTTTATTTTTCCTATGGGCTCTAGGCTCACATGTAGGAAAGATACTACAGTCGGCTAGGGATCCGGATGGAGTAAGGTAGGTATTTTGAAATACCTATCTTGTCCCGGAGCCTAGAAGCAACTGTAGAGAGTAATAAATTTCTTTTCGTTTGAAATTTATATCCTTTTACCTTTTCATTTCATATCATTTTCATATTCTCTCCAAAATAATGCTTTTATAAAATAAAGCATTTAAATAAAGTAACTAATATTCATATATTCTTTGAAAAGAATATTAGTTAAATTCTCATCATTCTCATATAAAATTCATTTCATGTTTTACTGTACAACTATAATTAGTACAGTACTTTAAATAGTAAAATCAGCTATTAAATCCTTTTTGTATAGCATATATATCATTTAAATCTAATATTCAATTTAAACATTAAAATAAGAATATTAGATTTATTTTCCTCATCTTTCCTTTTTGGAAAACATATCACGTATTCATGTCACATGTAGTCTAATATTCAATTTATATCATAGTAATAATATTAGACTTATAAACTCTTTCTCCTTTTGAAAACATATTACATATTCATATCACATATCATAAGAAAATCATTTCGTAGTACTAAAATCAGTACTGAAATAAGCATTTTATAAAATGCTGTAAATCTCTTTCATTTAACTTGTCACATATCATGCAAAACGTTTACATTTCACATATCATGTAAAACATTTACATTTCACATATCACATATCATATAAAACATTTTCATATATGGAGACTGAGGCACGCCCAGCCCGTCCACTGGGTCGTTACTCGTATCATGCTATAGACCCCGGAGGGTATGAATAATCATGTCAGATCTATGGCCATAGTCTATAATTGTCCTCGGCGGATCACTGATCAGGTGTCGGCCGGGACTACATATCACATATCACATATTACATGTTACATATCACACATCACATATCAGCATGATAGGATGCCATCTAGTCTCAAAACCGTATTTTTCATCATCTGAAAACCTTTATGGAATTTATAAAAATAATAATTTCATCATTTAAAACCATAAAGGTTATAAAACCATTTAGTGAATATTTAAGAATTATATAAAAATATTCACTTTATTTCCTTTCATTTTTCATCTCGTATTACGTGTAACTTACATATCAAGAGAATTTTCGGTGATTTCATTATCACCATTCTCGAAGAGATTTTTCGGTGATTTCATTATCACCATTCTCGAAAACATGAATATTTTAAAATCACTCTCATTTTATTCATGTTTTTATGGAAAATACTCATTTTCTCGATTTTCGTGATTGAAAATCATTTCTTGTGAAATAAAATCATTTATTATGATTTTATAAAATTATCTAAAATATTCGATAATTTTCGATAATTTTTCAGCATTATAACGGCTGCCGATTGGCTAGCCTCCTGCACGAAAATACAGTTTATAATTTCAACCGGTACTTCACCACAATTTTCCAACCAATCATTCATCGCAATATTTTCATGAAATATATTTATAAAATATTTCATAATTAAAATCATGCAGACTGAATATCCTTACAGTGCTGCACATGCATCCCTTACCTGTTTCGGGTCGGCGACCGCCTCGTTCGTCGCGTCCGTGTTCCATCTCTTCCGATTCCTCATCTCGATCGTCGAGAATAATTTCTGGAATTTAAATTCTAAATTTTAGAATTTTCTCAAATTATTTAAATAAATAATTTATTTAAATAATTATCATTAATAATTTCTCGGATTTCTTACCGATTCCCGAGATTCTCGAGTTTCCAAAAATTTTTCGAATTCCCGAAAATTTTCCTTTTTCTCTCTCTCTTTCTTCTTTTCCTCTTTTCTTTCTTCCTTTTTCTCTTTTCTTTTCTTTCTCTTTCTTTTCTTTTTCTTTTTCTTTTTCTTTTTCCTTTTTCTTTTCTTTTTCTTTTCCTTTTTCCTCTTCCTTCTCGTCAGACCGGTTTAGCTCCCTTCCTCGCCGGTTCCTCGCCGGCGGCCGATTCTCCGACGGTTCAAGGGCTCCACAACTGGCCGACGGCACAACGAAGCTATCGGTGGCCTCCGTTTGCTCTGGATCGGCGGCTCGGCGGCGGATCGACTCGATTTAGCTTCGGTTTCTTTCGCTCTTCGCCGGCCTTCCTCCGCCGTTCTCCGCCTCAACCGTGGCCTCCCACATCTTCCTCTTCCTCCGGCGAAGCTTCGGTGGCAGTGGCGGTAGCCAATTCCACCGGCACCGCCAAATCCCTTTTTCGTTTTCTTCCCGGTTTCCGCCGAAAATTCCCTTCGATTCGCCTCATTTCTTTCCTTTCTTCCGCCGGTCATCGACCTTCCTCTCTTTGCCGATGCCGTCTCTTCCTTTTTCCCTCGCCGGCGGTGGCAGCTCTGCCACCGTCGGCCTCGCCTGAGAAGGGTCGGGATCCTCCCCGATTTCCTTCCTTTCCCTTTTTGTTTTCCCCTTTTTATTTTTCTGTTTCCTTTCTATTTTTAGTATATAATTATACCATATACTATATAATATATTTTATACATATAATATATGCTGTATATTATACATATATTATTTCATATATAATATACTACAATATATTATATATAAAATACATATATATTGCATATTACAAAATATATGTCTAGTAGTAGTATATATATATGTATAATTTATATATTTTTAATTAAATAACCTTTATATATATTTTCTTAAACTTTAATGTAAATTATTATTTACATTTTTCTCATATATGTATATATTTATATATACATAAAATATCATACTTAAATACATATGTATTATTTAAATTTATCAAATAGTATATATACCTATATATACCAATGTATATTTAATATATACTATATACCATACGGTATTTAAATACATATGTATTTGTATGAAAATACATTTATATAATATATAATTATATAAATATATTTCACATTTCCTTTCTCATTTTCTTATTTAATTTGGATTTCGATTTATCCAAATTAAATTTCCTCTTTCCTTTATTTTCCATAATTCCAACATTATTCTTATTTCCAATTCAATTTTCTTTTACTCGAATTTCTCAATTTGTCACTTCCTTAATTTCGGGAATTTTAATGATATTCCCATCTCGCAAATAAATTTTATTTATTTACTTTAATTTATTTATTTCCTCGTCTATTTTCTTTAATATTAATTTTCAAAATAGAAAATTTGCGGTTATCACATTATTTGGCATATTATATATTGACTACATTTAATTATAGTTAAGTTTTTTTTCTCTATTTCCCTGTCAATCACGTTACACACATGCATAGCCCATATTCCAACCTTCAAAATTTCATAATTAAAACCCTTACATGCTATCCATCAAGCTTTGGTTAGATCAACAATTTTTTTTTTTTTTACAAATCATTTACTCATTCACACCAAGCATAAACAAAATTCTAAAGCAAGAATCAGGGCTGTGAACTACCTGTGAAAATTTCAGTTCTGTCCAGCTTTCAAAACAACCATCTTTGGTGGTTTTCGGCTGAGCTTTTTGGGGGATTTTGAAGCTCTCAAGATGGATAGAAATTCTATGAAATGGCCTAGTTAAACCGAAAGGAGAAAGATGCACTCAACATGGCTGACGTGAGGGGCGGTTTGGAGAGGAAGAAGGAGAACGTGGGACTGCAGCAGTTCTTCTTTTCTTCTTTCTAGCTGGTTGCCTACAATGGCAAGGAAAAATGGCTGCACCTTCCTCTTTTTTCTTTCTCTTCCTTTCTTCTCTTTTTCAGCCTCACTTTTCCTTTCTTTCTTTCCTTCTCCTTGCCGAGACCTTCTTCTCCTCGGCTACAGTCTCTCTTCTTCGAAATTTTTACCAAGTTTCCTCCAGAAGCTTTTGCTTCTTCTTTTCTTGGTTTTACCCGTGATTTGCTAGTGGGGTTTGATGGGAGAAAGTCCCATCAAACTTCACTAACCCTTATTTTATTATTTAAGTTTTATTTTGTTTTTGTATTATGTGTTCTATTCTTATTTCTTTGTTTATTTATAATATATATCTTCTAGTCATAGTTACTAAATTAATATTCACATATCTGTAACTAATTTATTTATATATATATATGTATATATATATTGTTTTATTGATTACATGAAATATGGATTTATTTGTTTTATCATATTCTTTACATAAATTAAGCATATGTATTCATATTTAAAATCTTAATTATAATTGATATATATATATATACACACACATATATCCACATATATGTATTTATAATATATATATAGGTATTTCCTTGATTTTATTTTATTTTAACTATTTAATATTCAAGTATACTATATTACCTTTAGTATACTTGTGTCATTGTTTTATTAGAACAATTACATTTATATATTGAGGAATACATGTATCCCTTTGCTCTTATAAAATTCTTGAACTCATTGTAAGATTCTAATTTATTTCAAAGATTATCTACTTCTAAATTTGCTAGACTTGCAACTTCATCTCATTACTTGAATTAATGTTAATTACAAAGTGAAATCATAGTACCAAGCTTATTTGTGTCTCTTATTTATTCACTAACATAGTACAAAATTTGTAGTTTTTACAGTGGCTCCCATAGTTCATGAAGAATCTATGTAGCACTTAGGTCCCTTGAGTCTTCTAGAGGTGGCTCACATAGTACAAAGATCCAGTCCTTACTCGGATTGGCATTTACTCCATATACTTTCCACTATCTCTTCAAAACTCGTGTAGCACTTAGTGCTCAAAGGATTCTAGAGGTGGCTCCCATAGTTCACGAATAATCTATGTAGCACTTAGGTCCCTTGAGTCTTCTAGAGGTGGCTCACACGGTACAAAGATCGAGTCTTTACTCGGATTGGCCTTTACGCCATATACTTTCCACTATCTCATCAGAACTCGTGTAGCACTTAGTGCTCAAGGGATTCTAGAGGTGGCTCCCATAGTTCACGAAGAATCTATGTAGCACTTAGGTCCCTTGAGTTTTCTAGAGGTGGCCACACTGTACAAAGATCGAGTCTTTACTCGGGTTGCCTACGTGGCTTATGTTTTCAATGGTTCATCGTTACACATGTAGCACGTATAATCTAATATTCCATTTAAAATCATGGTAAGAATATTAGATTTATCAATTCTTCCTTTTTGAAAGCATATTATATGTTTGTATCACATGTCTTATGAAAATCATCTCACAGTACTATAATCAGTACCGTAATGAGCATTTTGTAAAAATGCTATAAATCAATTGATCTTCTTCTCATATCATATAAAACATATTCTTTTCACATGTCACGCATCCTATAAAGAGTCTAAGACAATCATCAATCACATCATGCTATAGACCCCGGAGGGTAAAGAAATAAACATGTCAAATCTATGACCATAATCTATATTGTCCTCGGTGGATCACTGATCAGGTGTCAACCGGGACTACACATATCACATATCACACATCAGCATGATAGGATGCCTACTAGTCTCAAAACAGTATTTTTCATCATCAATAAACCTTTATGGAATTTATAAAAATATAAATTTCATAATTTAAAACCATAAAGGTTATAAAAACCATTTAGTGAATATTTAAGAAATATATATAAAAATATTCACTTTATTTCTTTTCATTTTTTGTGATAACCGTAAATTTTTCCATTATTGGAAATTAGAAATATTGAAAATAAATATTAGAGAAATTAAATAAGAGGAAATAAATAAAATTTGCGAGAAACGGGATATTGGTGAAAATCCCGAGAAATGAGGAAGTGATGAATAAGGAAATTCGTGTGAAGGAAATTAAATGAAAATAAAGATAAAAATAATAGAGAGGAAAAGAATTAAATTGGATAAATTAAAATCCAAATTTAATTAGAAAATAAAAGAATAAAATGAAATATATTTATATAATTACAAATTATATAGATGTATTTTATATAAATACATATGTATTTAAAAATACTATATAGTATATTTTAATATACGTTGGTATATATATAGAAATATATACTATTTCATGAATTTAAATAATACATATGTATATAAACATAATACTTCATGTATATATAAATATATACATACATATATATATATACATACATATATAGAAAATGTAAATGTTATTTTATATTAAAGTTTATAGGTATATATGTTGTATTATAACATTTATATAATTCTATATATATACATGTCATTTATTTTAAAGTATGTAAATATACATATGTATACTAAATATATGTTTTGTAATATACAAAATATATAATTCATATATAATGTATATTGTATTACATTATATATGAAATAATATATGTATAATATATAGTATAAATTATATGTATAGAATATAATTTATAGTGTAATATATAGTATACTATATACTAAAAAGGGAAAGGAAATAAAAACCAAAAGAGGAAAGAAACAAAAAAAAAGGAAAGCAAGCTGGGAATCGGGAAACCCGATTCCCATCCCAGCTGAAAACCCGGTGGCAACAGATGCCGTCGGTGAGAGGAGAAAAGAGAGAGGAGGGTACGAGAGGATCACCGACGAGCAGAAAGGAGGAAGATGGCCGCCGGCGACGATCCAAAAAGGAGAAAAATCGGGACAGAAACGGAAAATCGGAAGAGAAGAGAAGAGAGGAGATCGGCGGTGCCGGCCGATCCGGGCACCGCCACCGCTACGAACGCCACCGGCAAGGACCAACGAAGGTGAAGGAGACCACCGGCGGTGAAGGAAACGGCGGAGGAAGGAAGAAACGGAGGAGAAAGAGACTGAAACCCACGGACCCAGATCCGGCGCTGTCGCCGTCGCCGGTGATGGGGTGAAACGGAGGCCAGATCCGGCATCCTCGCAATGTCGGCCAACTGTGGGAGGCATGAACCGGCGGAAAGGAGGACCGCCGGCGACCGAACCGGCAGAATCGGTGGGATGAGGCACAAACCGGTCTGAACCGGTTAGGCCAGAGAAAAGAGAAAAGAAAAGAAAAAGAAAAGAAAAAGAAAAAGAAAAGAAAAGAAAAAAGAAAAGAAAAAGAGGAAAAAGGAAGAAAAAGGAAGAAAAAGAGGAAAAAGGAAAATTTCGGGAATTCGGAAAATTCTCGGAAATTCGACAACCCGGGATTTTACAAATTCGGTAAGAAATTTCCCGAGAATTTAATTTCAGAAAAAAATTAAATAAATTATGAAAAAATTCTAAAAAATTAGAGTTTTAATTCCAGAAATTATTTTCAGCAATCGAGATAAGGAATCGGGAGAAATGGAGTGCGGGCGCGATCGATAAGCGGAAGTCGCCGACCCGAAAAAAGGTAAGGGATGCATGTGCAGCACTGTAAGGATACTCAGTCTGCATATTTTAAATTGAAATATTTTATGCAATTATTTTATGAAAATTATTATGATGCATGATTTGCTGAAAATAATTTGGGAAGAAGTACCGGCTGAAAGATTTTAAACTGTATTTTCCGTGCAGGGGGTTAGTAAATCGGCAGCCGTTATGCTGCCGAAAATTTTAGAAAAACTTTATAAAATCATATTAAATGATTTTATTTCCGAATTTCGATAGTAAATCACGAAACATGAGGAAATTTCTAAATTTCATAAAACATGAATATAATGAGATGGAACTTTAGAATATTCATGTATTCGAGAATGATGATAATGAAATCATCGAAAATTCTCGGAATAGATAAATTACACGAATTACGAGATGAAAGATGAAGTGAAATATAGTGAATATTCTTATGAATATTTTTATAAATATTCACTAAAGGATTTTAAACCTTATGGTTTTAAATTATGGAATTTTATATTTATATAAATTTCATATAAGTTTATTTTATGATGAAAATACGGTTTTGAGACTGGTTAGCATTCCTATCATGCTGATGCATGATATGTGACCTGCTTAGTCCCGGTCGACGCCTAAATCAGTGATCCACCGAGGACAATATAGGTTATGGGTATAGATTTGACCGACGTATTCTCTTACCCTCCGAGGTTTACAGTATGATAAGATTGATGTCTATCTTAGACTCCATAAATGATTGGTGATATGTTAAAAAGGAAAGTATTTTACATAAGATGGAATATGCCAACCGGAAAATGTGATACATGATGGGTGACATGTGAAAAGAACATGTTTTGTATAATATGATAAGAGAATCAATTGAATTATAGCAATTTTTACAAAATGCTCATTTAGGTACTGATTATAGTACCGTGAGATGATTCTCATAAGACATGAGATACAAACATGTAATATGTTTTCAAAAAGGAAGAAATGATAATTCTAATATTCTTTCTATGGTCTTAAATGGAATATGAGATCATAAGTACTACATGAGATCTGATAAGACAGTGGAAAGTACATATGGCGTAAAGGCCAAACCGAGCAGAGACTCGATGACTTTACCGTGTGAGCCACCTCTAGAATCCTTTGGGAACTAAGTGCTGCACATGTTCTGATGTGTTAGTAAAGGCCAAACCGAGCAGAGACTCGATGACTTTACCGTGTGAGCCACCTCTAGAATCCTTTGGGAACTAAGTGCTGCACGTGTTCTGATGTATTAGTAAAGGCCAAACCGAGCAGAGACTCGATGACTTTACCGTGTGAGCCACCTCTAGAATCCTTTGGGAACTAAGTGCTGCACGTGTTCTGATGTGTTAGTAAAGGCCAAATCGAGCAGAGACTCGATGACTTTACCGTGTGAGCCACCTCTAGAATCCTTTGGTAACTAAGTGCTGCACGTGTTCTGATGTGTTAGTAAAGGCCAAACCGAGCAGAGACTCGATGACTTTACCGTATGAGCCACCTCTAGAATCCTTTGGGAACTAAGTGCTGCACGTGTTCTGATGTGTTAGTAAAGGTTTAAGTTCTGATGGGGATGCGACAAATGTCGAATGATGAAATAGATCTTGTGCCCCTGACATATGATGTGTGTGATATAGCGGATTTTGTTATATATGCCACTCAAACATGTGCTACTTGAATGTTCGTCTCGTTCACACTTAATCATACTGATAAAAAGAATGATGCCTTGTGAACTTAAGAATGGAATAGACTTTAATAGCTTATTTTGCTTTTTAAAGGACGGTACTAATTAAGAGAGTACATTAAAACATGAAATGAATTTTAAAGAAATAAAATGATGATTTAACTAACATTCTTTTCAAGGAATATACGAATATTAATTATTTTATAGAAATGCTTTATTTCATAGAAGCATTAATTTGAAAAGAATATGAAAAAGGTTATGAAAGATTGAAAAGGAAAAAGGATTTATTAATTCAAAACAAAATGAAAATTTCTCTCTACAGTTGCTTCTAGGTTCCGTAACAAGTATGGTATTCTAAAATACCTACCTTACTCCATTCGGATTCCTAGCCGACTGTAGTATCTTTCCTACATGCGAGCCTAGAGCCCATAGGAAAAATGAAAAAGATTTTTAGCATATAGGAAGCTGAGTATCAAGTGAGGCATATAATTCTCTTACTGAGTCGTGGTTTTGCTCACCCCTTAATTTTCAACATTTCAGGTTTTGATGAATAGGAGTTCAGTGGATTGTGGATCCTGGCTGTACACGAAGGACAATGTGTCAGACCGACTGTTTATTTGAGGTATGATCATTTATTCTCTGTATTTAGACATGTCAACAGTACTACTTATCTGATAAATTACGATAGGGGATGTGTATAATATAGACAATACATTGTAAAATTGTTTAACAGTCAGTACAAGTGAAGTATCATAGACAGCCCAACCGGTTAAGATGTGTATAAGAAGATGAAAAATGTGGTCACGGGTCGTGACATTTTTTATCTCGTATTATGAGTAATTTACATATCAAGAGAATTTTCGGTGATTTCATTATCACCATTCTCGAAAACATGAATATTTTAAAATCACTTTCATTTTATACATGTTTTTATGAAAATATTTATTTCCTCAATTTTTGTGGTTGAAAATTATTTCTTGTGATATAAAATCATTTATTATGATTTTCAGTAATTTTCGAGAATTTTTCAATAATTTTTCGGTAGTATAACGGCTGCCGATTGACTAGCCTCCTGCACAGAAAATACAGTTTATAATTTCCAGCCAGTATTTCATTCCAAATTTCCAACCAATCATTCATCATAATAATTTCATAGAATATTTCCATAAAATATTTCGAAATTAAAACATGTATACTGAATATCCTTACAGTGTTGCACATGCATCCCTTACCTGTCTCGGGTTGGCGACTGACTCTCGAAGGTCACGCCCATGTTCACCTCGCCCGGTTTCATCGGCTCGGTTATCGTGGGAATTTTATGAAATTTAAATTCTACAAATTATAATTTTTCCATAATTATTTAAATAAATAAATTATTTAAATAATTTAACACTTTTCAGGATTTCTTATTGTAGACACCCTATTTTGTCCGGGGTCTTGAATTGTAAAAATAATTAGTGGAGTTAAGTGACATTGTATTTTAAGTAATTAGGCTAGAGTTAAATTAGAATTTTTTAGATTTAGAATTAACATTAATTAGGAAATTGAAATAGGACTTAGGAATAAAAAAAAAGAGGGAGAAAAGATAAAAAAAGAAATAAAAATAAAATTAGTTTTAGGATTAGATAATTAGGATAATTATATGGATTAATATTAAATTTGATAGAGTTAGATTAGGATTAATATAAGAAATAGATAAAATGTTAAAAAAGGGAGATAATTATTAGAATAAGTATAGTTGTATTAGGACTCTAACTAATTTGTGGCTATAAAAAGGATTAAAGCTCAGGGTTTAAGGGACAGACAACAAATACACAATCAAATACTCAACCTTAACCGAAACTTTCTACCACCATCATCTTCTCCCATCTTGCTGCATAGGCCAACCCGTGGCCATTTTCATCATCGGATTCTCTTCACCGTGTCGCTTGTTCTGTCATCACCACAAAGTCGCGTGCCAAGTTATTTACTCTGTCTCATTGCCTCGTTATAGCCCTGTTATTGAACCATTATCTTCATCGCTCTGCACTGTCACTGCTTGTCACGTTCCAGCTGTTGACTCTGTTGCTTGCCGCTTGCATCGCCGAAGACGCTTGGCTTTTGTTAACTACTGTTTTCCTTGTTCTGCCTCGTGTGCACTCTACTGATACTGCATACTTCCAGCTGCACCCTTGTCCCTCATCATCCCCAGTGTACACGTGAGTTGCAGCTAAAAGATACAAAAGAAGAGCTTGGTTTCCGTCCTCTACAGGTTAGTATAAATGTTTAATT
The DNA here is from genome assembly GCA_031772115.1 of Heritiera littoralis. Lineage (NCBI taxonomy): Eukaryota > Viridiplantae > Streptophyta > Magnoliopsida > Malvales > Malvaceae > Heritiera > Heritiera littoralis. The sequence goes on along the minus strand of JAPDPK010000009.1, from coordinate 3,117,108 downwards.
AATTAATAGTGGTAGATGATTACTAAGTTAACATGTGTAATTGGGTGTTAACCGCTTCTATAATAATTACACTAACAGTTAACAGTTTAGCATATAAATAACGTGCTAAGCGCATGATGATACTAACAATAATTGTATAATTAAAAAAATATATTTGTATTGATTTGATTGGCATATAATATTTGTAAGATGTTAAATTATGTTTTTTTGCATGATTTATGTCATAAGATTTGCTTGCATGATAATTTGATTTGTTTTGCATCTGTGATTAATAGATTATAAAATAAAATAGATAGAATAAAAATTAGAAAAAATAATAAAATCATAAAATATGGAGATTATTCCGATGATGAGATCCTAAAGAGGGTTACGCTTAAGTAATACTTTGGAATCTCTAGGCAAGAGGATTTCCTTCATGGTCTAACCAGCTTAATGGAAGGAGCTAAAGGAAATTTTCAAATAAAAAAATAATTCATGTGCATTTTCTAAAAAATATAATAAATATAGTAAATAATAATAAAAAATATGAAAAATAAAAATAATACGAGTCAGATAATAATAATTCATGAAAGTGAATATCGATCATTCCGATGATAAGATTCCAAAGAGTGTTACGCTTAAGTAATACTTTAGAAATCTTTAGGTAAGAGAATTTCTTTTGAATTCTACCAGCTTAATGGAGGATTTTAAAGGAACTTTTGATAAAATGATATATATTCATTTTCTAAAAACAAAAATAATTTATATTCACAAATAAATATGACAATAAATAATAGATAAAAAATATTAGTCAAGAACATAATAGAAAATAATAAATAATAAAAAATAAAATAAGATAATTTGGGTAGAGGAGTCAAAATTAGGAAATTTCCATAAAATACTAAAATTCATCCGACGACGGAGCCTCTTCAAGCAAGTCGCATAGAACTACTTGAATACTCTTGAGGTGAGAAGGATTTTTAAGTTATCCCACCAGCTTAATGGAGGATACTTAGAAATATCTTTCAATATTAAGGATATCGAAATTAAAGATTAACCTAAGCAAATTTAAAAGATAACCTAAGATTAAGTGGTACCATTCTAGGATGGGCGTCGTGGGGGTGTTAATCCTTCCCCACACGTAACCGTACTCCCGAGTCTAAGAATCTTTGAACGTAGACCAAGCCTTATCTTTAGACAAGAACAGGTGACCAATCACACCTTAGGTTTGAATGGTTGGTGGCGACTCCTAGAGTTTTAAAGTCTAGCGGGTTAGGTTCACGGACCTAGACGTTATGACAGTTTGGCGACTCCACTGGGGACTATAGAGAGTCAGTCCAATACTTGGTTTTAGGGTATCTTAGAAATTGCTTGGAAAATCATAATTTGGAAAATTTTAATGAAACAATGTTCCTTCAACACACACATCACTTGCATGCATAAGCCCCCGACCCGGGCTCTGTCCTTCTTAGGAGAGAGTAAAGTACCTACGCCCTCGTGAGGTAAATACCTCTGCAATGGCTATGAAATACTCTCGCTCAAATTGAACCTCTCCGTTTGTAGCCTGTCATGGGTGAGGATTGGGTGCCTTACTAGTCTTGTGTGGACGACAGTGAGGAACAATTTGGGGACCTTTAGAATTTTGAACTACCCAAGCCCTGCATGTAGAGAAAATTGAGACCTAACTTAGATAGAGCCATACCCACCCATTGTGTAAAAATAAACCGAAACCAAGTCACACGAAGGAACAAATCACATAATGAATATTTTCCTTTTTTGTTGCATTCATTGGTTTTAACTATCTCATAACGATTATTGATAGGATTGATATCCATTACATCCATGGAGAAAGCTAAAGCTAAGCCTATGACATACAAACACTCCGATGAGGTGAAGGCCATATCTGAAGAAGCTCAGCGCAAAAATGGTGATTGTTTACCTGAAGGTTACACTTCTAAACTCCCTGAAAAGATTGGTCTTGATCTCAAGCAAAATGACCTCACTGAATTAGTTGACATATGGGGGAGTTGGGACAGTATTAGGAAGGAAGCATTCGAAGAAAAGTATGGAGCTATAGCGAGGCTTTTTAGGGTACCTGTGGATTTTAACTTAATTAGAGCCATGTTACATTTTGGGACCCATCATATAGGTGCTTTGTATTCAATAAGGTTGACATGGTCCCCACAATAGAGGAGTATTCAGTATTACTACATTTTGACCCTGAAAAGTCCGATAAGACCTACTGGCGGAGGAAGAAATTGAGCTACCGTAAAAAGTTGGCCTCCATGACGTGTACTGATGTGCAAGAGGTTGATCGACATATAAAAAAGAAGGGAGAATGTACCTACGTGCCTTGGGAGTTCCTAAAGAGTTGCATCAATAGGCATAGGGAAGATGACTACGGTATGAAGATGATGGCTTTGGCAATTTATGGGATGGTAATCTTCCCAAAATCCCTCCAATACATTGAGATTACATTAGTGGATTTCGTCGAACAAATTGATCATGGTGTAGTTATAGTCCCTGCTATCTTAGCTGAGACTATTGGGTCATTAAATTATTGTCGGCGAAATGGAGGGGGACGTTTCATAGGGTGTCTGCCTTTGCTTTATATTTGGATGAAAAGCCATTTTAGATGTGAAGAGCCTGAATTTCGGTCTGTGTTATTCAGAAAACATGTTCCTATTTAGGAGTTTTGTAAAAGCAAGTGGCCTAAGTCAAAGACAAAAAAAGAATAGGTGTCATTTTTTAGTAGGCTCACTGATAAAGATGTAGTTTGGGTAACGCCGTGGATGACGAGACAACCAATGATATATAGTTGTGATGAACAGCCGTGGGTAATCTTGCTAGGCATATGGGGAACTGTTACTTATGCTCCTCTCATGGTACGTCGACAGTTGGGATATGAACAGTTTATTCCAATGACTCATGGCCTTAATCAACGAGAATATTGTTATGCTGAAACGGGATCTATGAACAAAGTAGAAGAAGATGTCAAAACATGGAAGACAACCATCAGAATAGACCAAGGGATATTTATAGATAAAGTCGCTCCAGAATATACAGTGTGGCATGCAAGGCGAGCTAAGGACATCAAACTTCCTCATGAGGAGAATGAAGAAATTCTTCAAAATCCTATGCCCCGAGACCCAATGATCGATTTGGAGATGGCCAAAAGGAAGTTAGAGGAAGAAAAAAGCGAATTGGAACAAGAATACAAGAAATTCAAGTACGAGACTGATGTGAGAATAGGAAGGAGAGATCATGCATATTCAAAGGTCCGTCAAGAGAAGAACAAGTTATTGGACGAGATCAGTTACTTGAAGAGAAAGCTCGCAAAGTCTGAGAATAGTCGCCTGATGCAAGAAAACAAACGACTGAAGGAAGAAGCTCAAAAGAACCAGGAAGAAATTGCACGACTCAAGGAGAAAGCACAAAAGGAGGAAAATGAGCTTGATGAAGCTCAAAAAGAGATAATAAGATGGAAGATTCGACTACAAGGAGTTCTCAATCAAGCCCAAAAAGACCAACAAAAGATGGCCCAAAATATGCAAACCTTAGTAGAAGAATGGAAGATCTTCAAGAAGGACTCACAACTCTTACAGACAATGTTTCATCAAATTAATGGGGTGGCTCATAGGGCCCAACAAATCGAAGATGAAATAAGGGAGGTTAAGCCTGGAGTTAACCCAATAACTGAACATGGAGAGAGGATGCTACAATTTTTGGAAGAGATAGAAGGCCATTATAGTGCTGTTAGAATACTTATGTGGCACCATTAGATTTCTTCATGGATGTCTTAGGATTTTTGGTTTTGTTAAATGATTGTTATGAGACGATTTTTTTTTTCCTTTTCCATCTTATGCATTTAGGTTGTAAAATTCCATCTATTAATAAAATATATCTTTGAATTCTTTTAAGTCTTTGCACATTTTTCTTGAAAATAATTTCAACTTAATTGTGACATTCAAGGTGTCAAAATTGAATCTACTAGACGGTCCGCTCTCCATAAATATCATACAAGGTATCAAGCACGCATGATGGAAGAGGATCAAAATAGTAGGATAGAGAGGTTGGAAAGGGAAAATACAGATATAAGGGGACAATTGAGTGAAATTACCCAGTTGCTAAAAGCCATGATTAAGGGAAAGGAGAAGATGGGTAATCAAGAGGAAGACATCCAAGATGCTCAACAAAGCATGCGAGACAACCCTATTTTTTTTCCTGAAGGAAGTACTGTCAAAGCTCCCGCACCTCTACAGATGCAAGTTCAAAATTCAAAGTGCCTGAATTTAAAAAATTCAATGGAACATCGTGCCCAAAAGATCATCTCACCATGTACTATAGAAAGATGGCGGCATATGCATGGGACGACAAGCTATTGATTCATGTATTTCAAGATAGCTTGACTGGGTCAGCTGCTAAGTGGTATAACCAATTAGAAAGGAGCAAAGTTTCCTCTTGGTCGGAATTGGCAAGGGCTTTTATAGCTCAATACAAACATGTGTCTGATGTAGCCCCTGATCGCTTGTCTCTCCAAGGTATGGAAAAGAAGAAAGATGAGAACTTCAAGGAATATGCCCAACGGTGGAGGGACATGGCATCACAAGTTCAACCTCCTTTAACTGAAAAGGAAGTCACTATGTTCTTTTTGAATACTCTCAAGGCACCTTACTATGAGCGTATGCTTAGCAGCATAACTAAGAGCTTTGCAGATATGGTGCTAACAGGTGAAGCTATTGAGAATGCCATCAAGAGCAGTAAGATCGAAGCACCTGTGAATGATAGTAGGAAGGGTGGATTCTTGAAGAAGAAGGAAGGAGATGCACAAGCCGTCCAAAACAATTCGCGTCACCCTTATACCCCTTACCCACCTTCAGTAAACTATACTTATTCTCAATCTTACCCACAAACTCATCCCCAAAACACCTATCAACCTGTTTTCCATCGACAAACTCCTACAACCTCAACAAACCCCATTTTCCCACCTAATGACAAGAGGTACACCCGACCTAGCCGAAATATCGCCATAGACCCTATACCCATGGCATACGCTGAGCTATTCCCAAAGTTGGTGGAAGGTCATCTCATTGCCCCTATTTATATAGAACCCTTGAAACCTCCTTACCCAAAGTGGTACGATCCCAATGCAAAATGTGCCTATCATAACGGCAATATTGGTCATTCTATTGAGAATTGCATGGGTCTGAAGGTGAAAGTCCAATCACTTGTCAAAGCTGGGCTTTTGAGTTTTGGGAAGAAAGGTGAGCCAGATGTTAATGCAAACCCATTGCCCGATCATGCTGGGACAACGGTAAATGCGGTTGAGGACCCAATGAGAGGTACAATCAAGAGGACTATTGTCGAAATAAAAACTCCATTAGAAAAGGTGTTTGAGGTTCTGGTGGAATCTGACTTATTACAACCAGTGATGTTTGTCGCAGGCTCTTATAAAGGGCAATATGATAGAAAAATGACATGCAAATACCATTGGGGAGCAATAGGGCACTCTGTTCAGTATTGCGAGGATTTTAGAAGGAAGTTGCAAGAACTAATTGATGAATCTTGCGTGGAGTTCTATGAAGAAGTTCAAGATGAAGGAGTTCATGCCACTGATAAGGAGTTTGTTTTAAAACCATTGAAAGTGCTTTATGAAGAGAAACCTACGCCATCAGTACAAGGGCCTAAGTTGGTGATAGAAGTGCCAACTCCATTCCCATACAAGAGTGACAAAGCCGTACCTTGGAGGTATGGGTATGATGTAATAATCAAAGATGGAGCAAATGTTGAACTAATGGTGGATAGTTCTGATTCCGCCAATATAGCTGGAGTTGGGGGGATGATACGTAGTGGACGTTGCTACACCCCTGAGATGCTACAACAGGCAAGAAAAGAGAAGGCCAAAGTGGGAGAAGAAGAAATGGCACCAGTCCCAGATCCTGAGGAGAATCGACAAAGGCAGGTAACAGACGAAGATGCTTGTGAATTCTTGAGACTCATTAAGCATAGTGAGTATAGTGTGGTAGAACAATTAAACAAGATGCCGGCTCGAATTTCATTATTGTCTCTGCTCTTGAACTCTGAACCTCATAGGAAGGCATTGTTGAAGGTGTTGAATCAAGCTTATGTGGTGCACGATGTATCTGTAGAAAAGATAGACCATCTAGTGAGCAATTTGGTGGTAGATAATTTCATATCCTTTAGTGACGATGAAATTCCAGCTGAAGGAAGAGGGAGTACTAAAGCTCTCCATATAAGTGCAAAATGCAGAGGCATCACAATTGGTAGGGTGTTGGTTGATAATGGCTCATCTATCAATATCATGCCGATGATTACTTTGACAAGGATGCCGATAGATGAATCTCACATGAAGCCAAGTAATATGGTGGTAAAGGCATTTGATGGAGCTCGTAGAGAAGTTATGGGAGACAGAACTTCCAATGCAGATCGATCCATGTACCTTTAATATACAATTCCAGGTGATGGACATTACACCATCTTATAGTTGCCTTTTGGGAAGGCAATGGATTCATATGGCAGGAGCGGTCCCTTCCTCTCTTCACCAAAAGCTAAAATTTGTGGTGGACGGCCAAATAATTATTATCTCAGGAGAAGAAGCTGTGGAATGCTCATACAGATCCTTTGAGGTGGCAAATGCTCTATATGTGAGTGAAGGGTCAAGTCTGTGTACTCCTCGCTTGTCAAAAACCACTGGTATGGTCGTGAAGGAAATATTGTGGAAAGGATGGTGCCCTGGTTCTGGGTTGGGCAGAAACCTGCAGGGAGTGTTGGAGCCACTAGAGATCATCGAAAACAAGGACAGATTTGGGTTAGGGTACAGACCGACAAGGATGGAAAAAATGAAGATGATGACTGAGAAGAAAGAGAAGAGAATTGCTCGTTTGCATGGTCGTGATTTTGAGTCCAAGAGATTAATCATACCACACTTATATGATTCGTTTCACTCAGCAGGGTATATTCATCCAGATCCAATGATGGTGACTGAAAATGGATTGTTGAAGGTTTTTGCAAATTTGTCTGTCTCCGTGGTTGATGAAGAAGGAAGTGGAGGGTTTGACATTGATCGGTTCATGTACCCTTCAGACGCAGAGCTAGGAAATTGGACGGTTTATGAGATGCCAGTTGTCTATGCCGCCCAAAAGTAATGGATTTTCTTTATTTTCTTATTTTCATTTGTTTTAGGTTTTCTTAGGATCATTCAGTTTCTTAAATAATGTAGTAGTGCTTATGCCCAAGAGCACTGAGATTTTCTTTCATGTATTGGGCCAACTTTCATTCATTTTCATTTCAATAAAAGGATTAGTAAAATGCATTTTCTTCAATTCCTCAAGTACAGATCTTATTTCTTTCCAAGACACAATTACCCACATTCTTCATTTTACCAATTTTCAGGGATCCAGACAATGAAAATAATGATAACAATGACATTAATTCAGAATTTAATTTTGAGAATCCTGTTCAATTTAATGAAGCTGATCATGAAGAGAACCTTGAGGATTATATCGTGCCTTCTGAGTTACTAAGATTGGTGGATCATGAAAAGAAACCCATCAAACCTTATCAAGAAGAAACAGAAATAATAAGTTTGGGAGATGATGAGAATAAAAAGGAGGTGAAGATAGGAACTTCCTTGCCATCCAATGAAAGGGAGGAATTAAAGGAGCTACTTCATGATTATGTAGATGTGTTCGCTTGGTCCTATCAAGATATGCCTGGACTCGATACTAGAATTGTGGAGCACAAGTTGCCATTGAAGCCTGAGTGTAAGCCTGTACAGCAGAAGTTAAGGCGCATGAAGCCTGATATGTTATTGAAGATTAGAGATGAAGTTAAGAAGCAATTTGATGCTGGTTTCTTGGAGGTGGCCAGGTACCCTGAATGGGTAGCCAATATAGTTCCAGTTCCGAAGAAAAGGGGGAAAGTGCGAATGTGTGTGGACTATAGAGACTTGAACAAAGCTAGTCCTAAGGATAATTTTCCTTTACCCCACATTGATACACTTGTGGACAACACTGCCAAATACTCCACATTTTCTTTCATGGATGGATTTTCGGGCTATAATCAAATAAAAATGGCTCGCGAAGACAGGGAGAAAACCACATTTGTGACAATGTGGGGAACCTTTTGTTACAAAGTTATGCCTTTTGGGCTAAAGAATGCTGGAGCTACATATCAAAGAGCAATGGTGACTCTCTTCCATGACATGATGCATAAAGAGATAGAGGTCTATGTAGACGATATGATTGCAAAATCGCGTAAAGGGGAGAATCATGTCACTAGTCTCAGAAAACTATTTGATAGATTGAGGAAGTATCAATTGAAGCTGAATCCGGCTAAGTGCACATTCGGGGTTAAATCCGGAAAGCTATTGGGCTTTATGATCAGTGAAAAAGGGATAGAAGTAGATCCAGATAAGATACAAGCTATTCAAGACCTGACTCCTCCACGCACCCAAAAGGAAGTGAGAGGATTTTTGGGAAGATTAAACTATATCTCTCGTTTCATTTCTCAACTCACCCTCAAATGTGATCCAATATTCAAGTTGCTTCGTAAGAGAGATCCCGGGGAATGGAATGAAGAATGCCAGGAAGCCTTCAACAAAATCAAAGAATATTTGTCGAACCCTCCTGTGTTGGTACCACCAGTAACTGGAAGACCTTTGATTTTGTATTTGATAGTCTACGAGAAGTCAATGGGATGTGTGTTGGGGCAAAGAGATGAATCTGGGAAGAAAGAACATGCAATTTACTATCTGAGCAAAAAATTCACAGATTATGAGTCCAAATATACTGAGTTAGAAAAAATGTGTTGCACATTGGCTTGGACGGCTCATAGACTCAGACAGTACATGTTGTATCATACCACATGGTTAATCACAAAATTGGATCCTTTCAGGTACATCTTTGAAAAGCCTGCATTGTCTGGAAGGATCGCAAGGTGGCAAGTAATGCTTTCCGAATATGATATCATATATGTGGCCCAAAAAGCCATCAAAGGGAGTGCAATTGCAGAATTTATTGCTGATCGCAGTACGAATGGTTATGAACCAATGAAGATGGAGTTCCCAGATGAAGATTTGATGTTTGTAGAAGAAAAATGTGAGAAAAGACCATGGAAGATGTGTTTTGATGGGGCGTCGAATGCTCTGGGGCACGGGGTAGGAGTGATTCTTATATCTCCTGAAGGTGGTTATTATCCAATTACTGCTAAATTGGATTTTAATTGCACGAACAATGTAGCTGAGTATGAGGCATGTGTCATGGGTCTGCAGGCGGCCGTAGAAAGAAAAGTCAAGATACTTGAGGTGTATGGTGATTCAGCTCTGGTAATTTATCAATTAAAAGGAGAATGGGAAACTAGAGATCCAAAATTAATCCAGTACCGAAAGTATATCGTTGAGTTGATTGATTATTTTGAAAATATCCAGTTCGAACATTTGCCACGAGAAGAAAATCAGATAGCTGATGCTTTAGCCACCCTAGCAGCAATGTTCAAGTTGGATGCAAATGCAGAGATCCAACCAATTAGGATGGAAGTGAAGAGTTCCCCAGCACACTGCTTGAGTGTTGAAGAGGAAGTAGATGGGAAGCCTTGGTATCACGATATTCTGCAATACATAAAAAATCAGCAGTATCCTGAGCATGCTACTGAAAATGACAAAAGAACTATAAGAAGATTGGCTATGGGATTCTTCTTAGATGGAGAAATTTTGTACAAAAGAAGTCGAGATCAAGTACTGTTAAGGTGCGTGAATTCAACTGAAGCTACTAAAATTCTTGAAGAAGTGCATGATGGAGTCTGTGGAGCTCATGCTAATGGTCACATGATGGCCCGACAAATCATGAGAGCAGGTTACTACTGGCTGACTATGGAGAGAGATTGTATTAACTATGCTCGAAAATGCCACAAGTGCCAGATCTATGCTGATAAAATTCATGCACCTCCATGGCCTTTTTCAATGTGGGGCATGGATGTGATCGGACCAATTACTCCCAAGGCTTCGAATGGGCATAGGTTCATTTTTGTGATGATTGATTACTTTACCAAATGGGTTGAAGTTGCTTCATATGCAACTGTAACACGAGCAGTGGTTTGCAAGTTTATCAAGAGGGAGATAATTTGTCGATACGGGCTTCCAGAAAGAATTATCTCTGATAATGCTCGAAATTTGAACAACAAGATGATGGAAGATGTGTGTACTCAGTTCAAAATCAAGCATCATAATTCAGCGCCATATCGTCCAAAGATGAATGGGGCAGTAGAAGCAGCAAATAAAAACATCAAGAGGATAGTGGAAAAAATGGTTGAGACATATAGAGATTGGCATGAAAAGTTGCCATTTGCCCTACTTGCTTATAGAACATCTGTTCGCACTTCTACTGGGGCAACACCATTTTCACTAGTGTATGGAATGGAAGCTGTGCTGCCTGTTGAAGTTGAAATTCCATCCTTAAGGGTCCTGATGGAAACAAAGTTAGAAGAGGCTGATTGGGTAAGAGATCGTTACGAGCAGCTCAACTTCATTGAGGAAAAAAGAATGGCAGCATTGTGTCACGGCCAACTGTATCAAAGGAGAATGATGAAAGCGTATGATAAGAAGGTTCGACCAAGAAAATTCAGAGAAGGAGAATTGGTCCTAAAGAAGATTCTCCCAAATCAACCAGACAATAGAGGAAAATGGGCTCCAACTTGGGAAGGTCCTTATGTTGTGAAAAGGGCATTCTCTGGCGGGGCATAACTTTTGGTAGATATGGATGGAGATGATTTGCCAAACCCAATAAATTCAGATGCTGTGAAGAAGTATTATGCCTAAAAAAAAAAGAGATAAAGAAAAAGGAGGATTCAAATTGAAAACCCAAAAGGGCAGTTTGAGTCAATAGGGGGTGAATTCGAACTGAAAACCCGTAAAGGGCAGCTTGAATCAAGGGGACATATCTAAGTTGAAAACCTGAAAAGGCGACTTAGGTATGAGGAGAAAAGGCATTCAAGGGTCATGATACAGAAGCACTAATATGATTTGATAGGACTTTACATGGTCAGATGACTTGAAGAGAATGAGATTTTTGAATGAGAATTTTGTATTAATTAATCAGAGTTATTTGAATTTTTGCCCAAAGCCTGGTTAAATAATCCTAGAATCCTTATTTTTCTTTCAACCCTGCTTTGCCTTCACACTTGGCTACCTTTTGTAATATTTTCAGATATTGAATAACACCATTCCTTTCATTTTCACCTATTATTTCTTTACCTTGAGGGATTGAGAAATTGTATTGCATTAATTTTGAAATTGGAATGATAATGAATATTTGCTTGGCAAAATATGTGAAAGACTCCTATATTATTTAAGAAAATGAAAAAAAAGGAAACTTGTGGATGAATGGAAATTGGAAATCAAGAAAAACCAATGAATAAGAAAGAATGAATGTTGAGGTCTCAGTAAAGATTTTAATGAGCCAATGAATGACCAGATAGAGAGGATAGTAAAAAAGAAGAAACAAGGGAGAAGATAAGATAAAGAGGGCACGAAGACAAGAGCTTCATTGGGAAAGAAAAATGGAAGAAGGAAAATGAGAAAAGTAAGGAAATATAAGGACATGATGGCAAATGAAAAGTGAAGAATGCATGAAGATAGATTGATGAAGAAAAACCTTGTTGCCACAATTGAGGTTGAAATATTTTTCAAATAAAACATTTCATGGATAGAATAGTTTGCATGAAAACATTGTACAGATAGACTAGAACACATGAATGACATTGCATGAATAGGATAAATTGCATAAAATCCCTAAAATTGGACATGAAAGAAGTCTTAAGGGGTTTCCCAAGATTTCATATTTTGACAAGAAAAGAGTTTTGGAGGGATTTCCCAAATTTCAAAATTTGACATGAAAAGAATTTTAGAGGGGTTTCCTAAAATTCAAAATTAGACAAGAAAAGGAGTTTTAGAGGGGTTTCCTAAAATTCCAAAGTTTGACAAGAAAAGAATTTTAGAGGGGTTTCCTAAAATTTAAAATTTGACAAGAAAGAAGTTTTGGAGGATTTCCTAAAATTTCAAAATTGGATAAGAAAAGGGAATTTTAGAGGGGTTTCCTAAGATTCCAAATTTTAACAAGAAAAATTTTAGAGGAGTTTCCTAAAATTTTCAAAAAAAAAATCAGAGCTTTTTCAGACAAGATTTTTAAAGTTTGACTGCCTGCCTGTTTAGGAGGAGCTTTTAGACAAGATTTTTAAAGTTTGACTGCCTGCCTGTTTAGGAGGAGCTTTTAGACAAGATTTTTAAAGTTTGACTGCCTGCCTGTTTAGGAGGAGCTTTTTGACAAGATTTTAAAGTTTGACTGCCTTTCTGTTTAGAGGGAGCATTTTCAAAAAAATAAAAAATATAAAAAAGGAAAAAAATAAAATATAAAAAATAAAAAAAAAGAAAAGAAATAAAATATAAAAAAATAAAAAAATAAAAAAAAAAGAAGAAGAGAAGAAGTCAGACAAAATAGGTGTCTATGTCTTTATGCAATTACTGTTTCACAGCAAATACACAAAAAGGGGCAACTGTAGACACCCTATTTTGTCCGGGGTCTTGACTTGTAAAAATAATTAGTGGAGTTAAGTGACATTGTATTTTAAGTAATTAGGCTAGAGTTAAATTAAGATTTTTTAGATTTAGAGTTAACATTAATTAGGAAATTGAAATAGGACTTAGGAATAAAAAAAAAGAGGGAGAAAAGATAAAAAAAGAAATAAAAATAAAATTAGTTTTAGGATTAGATAATTAGGATAATTAGATTTTTTTTAGGATAATTATATGGATTAATATTAAATTTGATAGAGTTAGATTAGGATTAATATAAGAAATAGATAAAATGTTAAAAAGGGAGATAATTATTAGAATAAGTATAGTTGTATTAGGACTCTAACTAATTTGTGGCTATAAAAAGGATTAAAGCTCAGGGTTTAAGGGACAGACAACAAATACACAATCAAATACTCAACCTTAACCGAAACTTTCTACCACCATCATCTTCTCCCATCTTGCTGCATAGGCCAACCCGTGGCCATTTTCATCATCGGATTCTCTTCACCGTGTCGCTTGTTCTGTCATCACCACAAAGTCGCGTGCCAAGTTATTTACTCTGTCTCATTGCCTCGTTATAGCCCTGTTATTGAACCATTATCTTCATCGCTCTGCACTGTCACTGCTTGTCACGTTCCAGCTGTTGACTCTGTTGCTTGCCGCTTGCATCGCCGAAGACGCTTGGCTTTTGTTAACTACTGTTTTCCTTGTTCTGCCTCGTGTGCACTCTACTGATACTGCATACTTCCAGCTGCACCCTTGTCCCTCATCATCCCCAGTGTACACGTGAGTTGCAGCTAAAAGATACAAAAGAAGAGCTTGGTTTCCGTCCTCTACAGGTTAGTATAAATGTTTAATTAATTAATAGTGGTAGATGATTACTAAGTTAACATGTGTAATTGGGTGTTAACCGCTTCTATAATAATTACACTAACAGTTAACAGTTTAGCATATAAATAACGTGCTAAGCGCATGATGATACTAACAATAATTGTATAATTAAAAAAATATATTTGTATTGATTTGATTGGCATATAATATTTGTAAGATGTTAAATTATGTTTTTTTGCATGATTTATGTCATAAGATTTGCTTGCATGATAATTTGATTTGTTTTGCATGTGTGATTAATAGATTATAAAATAAAACAGATAGAATAAAAATTAGAAAAAATAATAAAATCATAAAATATGGAGATTATTCCGATGATGAGATCCTAAAGAGGGTTACGCTTAAGTAATACTTTGGAATCTCTAGGCAAGAGGATTTCCTTCATGGTCTGACCAGCTTAATGGAAAGAGCTAAAGGAAATTTTCAAATAAAAAAATAATTCATGTGCATTTTCTAAAAAATATAATAAATATAGTAAATAATAATAAAAAATATGAAAAATAAAAATAATACGAGTCAGATAATAATAATTCATGAAAGTGAATATCGATCATTCCGATGATAAGATTCCAAAGAGTGTTACGCTTAAGTAATACTTTAGAAATCTTTAGGTAAGAGAATTTCTTTTGAATTCTACCAGCTTAATGGAGGATTTTAAAGGAACTTTTGATAAAATGATTTATATTCATTTTCTAAAAACAAAAATAATTTATATTCACAAATAAATATGACAATAAATAATAGATAAAAAATATTAGTCAAGAACATAATAGAAAATAATAAATAATAAAAAATAAAATAAGATAATTTGGGTAGAGGAGTCAAAATTAGGAAATTTCCATAAAATACTAAAATTCATCCGACGACGGAGCTTCTTCAAGCAAGTCGCATAGAACTACTTGAATACTCTTGAGGTGAGAAGGATTTTTAAGTTATCCCACCAGCTTAATGGAGGATACTTAGAAATATCTTTCAATATTAAGGATATCGAAATTAAAGATTAACCTAAGCAAATTTAAAAGATAACCTAAGATTAAGTGGTACCATTCTAGGATGGGCGTCGTGGGGGTGTTAATCCTTCCCCACACGTAACCGTACTCCCGAGTCTAAGAATCTTTGAACGTAGACCAAGCCTTATCTTTAGACAAGAACAGGTGACCAATCACACCTTAGGTTTGAATGGTTGGTGGCAACTCCTAGAGTTTTAAAGTCTAGCGGGTTAGGTTCACGGACCTAGACGTTATGACACTTACCGATTCCCGTAATTCTAGAGATTTCCTGTAATTTTCGAATTTTCGAGAATTTTCCAAATTCCCGAAATTCCTTTTCTCTTTCTCTTTCTTCTTTTTCTCGTTTCTTTTTCTTTTTCTTTTTCCTTTTTCCTTTTTACCTTTTTCCGGTCCAGACCGGTTTGCCTCCTTCCTCGCCAGTTCCTCACCGGCGACCGGTTTTCCGACGGTTCGGTGGTTCCTCAGCTGGCCGGCACCATGACGAGTCTGGATCTGGCCTCCGTTCATCCCGAATCGACGGCATGGCGACGGATCTACTCAGTTTACATTCGGTTTCTTCTCTTCTTCGTTCTGCCTTCCGTCGCCGTCGATGGCCTCACCGTTGGCCTCCTGCTGTTTTCTCTTCCACTTGTGGTGGTGTGGCTGCAATGGCGGTGGCCAATTTGGCCGGCACCGCCGGTTTCTATTTTTCTTCTTTTCTCGATTTCCCGTCGGATTTCTCTTCTCCATTTCCGTTTCTCCTTTCTTTTGCCGCCGGCAACTTCTTTCCTTTCTCTGGCCGGTGGCATCTCGCCCTTCTCCTTCCTCCCTCGCCAACGGTGGAAGCTCTGCCGCCGTCGGCTCTTTGGCTGGGAAGGATTGGGTCCTTCCCCGATTTTCCTTTCCTTTTGTTTTCTGTTTTCTTTCCCTTTTTGTTTTTTTTTTTGTCTTATTTCCATATTTAGTATATAATACACTATATACTATACACTATAAAATATATTTTATACATATAATATATACTATATATTATACATATATTATTTCATATATAATGTAATACAATATATATTATATATAAATTATATATATTGTATATTACAAAATATATATCTAGTATATATATGTATATTTATATACTTTAAAATAAATGACATTTATACATACAATTATATAAATGTTATAATACAATATATATACATATAAACTTTAATATAAAATCACATTTACCTTTTTTTCTATACGCATATATATATAATTATACATGCACATAAAATATTATGTTTATATACATATGTATTATTTAAATTTATGAAATAGTATATATTTCCATATATATACCAACGTATATTAAAATATACTATATAGTATTTTAAATACATATGTATTTGTATAAAATACATTTATATAATTTGTAATTATATAAACATATTGTATTTTCATTTCTTATTTTCCTTATTTAATTTGGATTTTAATTTATCCAAGTTAATTTTCCTCTCTCCGTTATTTTTATTTTCACTTTCAATTTAATTTCCTTTACACTAATTTCCGATTCTTTTACTTCCTCAATTCTCGGGATTTTCACCAATATCACGTTCTCACAATTTTATTTATTTCCTATGATTTATTTTCTCCCATATTTATTTCCAATATTTATAATTTCTAATAAATGAAAAATTTACGGTTACCACATCCTCCCCACCTTAAGAAATTCGGTCCTCCGAATTTAACTTAAGTCCAAAGGTGGTACATGCCATATACTTACGACTTCTGACCTCTAATTCATCCTCCAAGTAATACTGCCAGTACACTTTCAACATCAAGAGTACTTTAGACCATTACATGCTGTCTTTCATCATATATGTCTACACTCCCGTAAGTTCATTTCTCAAATCGGGAGTTATTCACTTTTTACTCTTTTCATATAAGAGTCCATACACAATATTTTTCATATTACAGCTGATCTATGCTATTCATCATCCATTCTTCTCACTTAGTGCCAAGTCGACATAATTTGGTACTATCATGTACTTATGTCAATCAATTATATGTAAGTGCCCCAGTAGCTTTCATATCTCATGCACACGCTCTCTCAATATCATGGAGCGTTTACATCTCACGCTTATATATATATATTTATATCAGTATGGAGCGGTGCTATCAATACACTTGGGATCTCAAAGCCATTTGCTATTTCTCATTAGCATATGGCAACTCAGAGACTCCCATCACATGTAAGGCTCACTGGAACTGTACATACACATTCACACCATTTAACACTTATACATCGACTAAGGCACTAAAGAATCTAGAAGTCTGATAATGGAAAGTGATTCTATTTAGATCTTAAATCTTTAATCACTTCCATATCATCATTTCTCTTTTGGACTCTTTATTGTCCACAATATTCATTTTCACACTTATTCCACCAAGGTTGCATCCCATGCAGACTTTACTATGGATCTTCTCTTACCATCATAAATCATGAGACAATCATGTTCTCTTCATGTAGTATGGTCTTTACATCTCTTTTCATAATTTAGATTCTACAATAGAATCCTCAAATTATCCATTTAGTCACCATATTATCTATACAATTCCTCCATTTACCATTTCAAGGTGGTTATGTGTATAATCATTTTCCATTTATATACTGGCAATAAACATATAATTATCTTACTCCTTGGAGTATCATTAATTTCACTTATCAAATCTGGCGTGATTTTACATCTTGCCATAGTTATGTGATATCCAACACAAATCACTTCTAGTCTTACCTTTGGGAACTGTTCATATTGATGTTCTCTTCTCATCATGTAACTTATTTCCTTATTCCACTTTCATTTTCATTTTCATATTTCCACTTTTATCTCTTCATATTTTTACTCTCATCCTTTTTGTCAGTTTTCTCAATTGGTATGGTATTATACTGCTAAGATCTTTTAAAATCTTGCATACCATCTTTTCTTTACACTTATCCAACTACCGACTATAATTTCTTTAATTAGGTCTCATCTATAGAGCAACTAGTCTCATCACTCTTTTATAGACTGACAGTAGTATCTGGCTAGACTCATTACTTTCGTATCTCAATCATTATCTCTATATCATCGATAGGTTCACTGTCATCTTGTCGTCTCAAGATCATATATCTCAGGAGGAGATACTATCTAGCCAAATCTCTTAGTTGCCAATCTTAGCACAATTCCTCAGTCTTAAAGAGTTTAAGGATCATATCACAATGCTGCTCATTTTCCATTTATACTTTAGACTCTATCAGTATTTCATCAATTTACTCATGTATGAATGCCTCATTCTTTAGGCTTATATACTTCACAAGGCAAATCATTAACCTTGTAACCTCAATAGGAACTCGTAAAATTCACTTTGAGTTCTAATCATCATCTTATGGACACCAATCTCCAATCTTTTATCTAAGGACACTTTATACTGAGGCTAGTCTTATTAACTCCTCACATAACTCTAATCAGATCAATAAAGCGTCTATTTCCATGTAGATGAATATTTGTTCTTCATAAGAATTTTATTAGATAGTAAACATTTACTATATCACTTTCATTCCTCTACATATCGAGGTCATTTGTATTTCTCTCATTTACACTTACACAAATAACTTCATTATCATCAAATTTATGTTATCTGTATTTTCATCAATCACACCTTTACACGTGAATTTCATTATTCACTTGGTTTTCAGAGTTATTTTCTTATGTTCTTCGGATTCTTTCTATATTCTCCAATATAAGCTTGGATTTAAATTTCATATCATCAACCGAGTCAATGCTAGCTTCATTTCTCCAATCTATATAACTTTGGAAGAATTTATCGGGAATCACCTCCGATACTTTCTTTAATCACATCTCTTATCATCTTGGACATTTCATCCTCATGTTTTGTCATTTACACTGTGTATTCTCAAGGCAGAGACATTCGATATTCAAATCATCTTGATACATACTCTACCTTGATTTCATTGTTTACTCATACTTTACAGTCTTACAAATCTCATTCCAGTAAGCTGTAGGGAGTACAACAGTTATCAACACATGTTACAGCTAACCAATTTATTACCACTGTAATTTACTTTGGAATCAAGTTTATTTAATAAATTCAGGTTTAACCCCCTTGAGCATATTATCCACAAGGTTTGAACCCTGGTACCCATACGTACCTAGTTCCTTACACTTGTATTACCATTAAAATAATTGTAAGAGCCCCGCCTGTTCGTATCGACCGTCAGCGAGCATCCCCTAGGCGATTCTTTCACCCCAGGTTTACCCTTACTAGTGAGTCGGCGATAACATAGTTCGCCCGCATCTCACAACACATGATCCATTACGGGTCGCCCATCATTGGGTCGCCCATCCCAGTTTTGTATTAAAGGTCCTGAATGACTTAGGTTAACTATCATCTTTTTTTTATCACTTTACTGTTCTTATATATATTCACCAATTCACAGTACTCCACACAGTAGCTCATTTTGTAGCTGTCACATCCCGTGACCACCTTTTTCACGTAAAATACACAAATTATCCGGTTGGGCTGTCTGTGATACTTCACTTTTCATATTCATTTAACTATTAAATATAAAATGTATATTATCAATTACATCCCCTATTTTTGATTTTCAAGAAAGTAGTACTGAAAGTAAGTCTAAATACAGAAAATAAATGATCATACCTCATATTATAAATCAAGCTGTCGCAGTGTCTCCAAATGCGCAGCTCAAACTCCTCAGATGTCAGATCCCTTAGTCCTCGAAAATCTGAAATGTTAATATTAAGGGGTGAGCAAACCACGGCTCAATAAGAGAGTTATATGCAACACTTGATATTCAGCTACCTATATGCTGAAATAATTTTTTTTTCACTTTCTTTAAATCCTCCTAGAGGCTCTAGGCTCACATGTAGGAAAGATACTACAGTCGGCTAGGGATCCGGATGGAGTAAGGCAGGTATTTTAGAATACCTGGCTTGTCCCGGAACCTAGAAGCAACTGTAGAGAGTAATCATTTTCTTTTAATATTCAAATCCCAGTAAAACATTAAGTATTCACGTGATAAAACACTTAAGTAAATTAAATAAGGAATTAATGTTCCTTTCACAAATACTTATTTTCACACTTGTAAAACACCGTATAATATTTAGTTTAACACGTAATATATCAAAAGCTCAGTAGCTGTAAATAATTTAGTACCAGTCAAAGTTCAGTGAAAAGTACAATCATCAGTATAATATCATGGAGACTAGGCAACACCCTAAATATATCATGCTATAAAATCATCCCAAATAGGGGAAACACATGAGATCTATGGCCATATTGTAATGCCCAGGCTCACAGTCCTATGGGACCCTCACTGGCGCATTACTTAAGGGGATCGCTATCCCTCAGCACTAACACGTGACACGTGACACATGAGCATGATATGGGGCCTAACAGTCTCAAAATAATAAACACGTGATATAAACCCCATTTATGAAATCAATTTCACTGACTATAAGTTCATGCAAACCATATACATTCACAAGGAAAATATTTTCATCTTATGAATAACAATTTATAAAATATTCATACTGGGGTAATCATTCCCGAAAATGTTCTAAATATTATAGAACAGTATAAATCACATTTTCCATACGGTGAAAACAGTTTATAAAATAATCACTGTAAAATATAAAAAGTCATAACTGTCTTTTTCACCGTAAAATATATACGCCGCTTTTCCGTGCTTTCTATCGAAAACATGATTTTCAAAGTTATCGGGATTCAAATCAATTATTTTTATGATTTATGAAAAATTAAAATATTTATTTTCCAAATCAACATTCTCGTCTCGTGTTTTCTCTGTAAATACATGCGGAGACCTTCTAGTCTCAAAACGCTGTTTTCCACCTTTAATTACTCTTATGGAATTTTCTATAAACACTTATTTTCACAATTGAACCCATAAAGGTTATTTATAAAATCAAGTGAATATTGAAGAAATATTATTAAAATATTCACTTTGGTCCTTTTTCTTTTTCATCTCGCTTCACGTGAAATATCGCCTATCGGAATAAATTTAGGTGATTTCCTTTTTCACCATTTTCAAAACATGAATATTTTAAAATTAATTATCAGTATATTCATGTTTTATGAAAACTAAGCAATTTCTCGATTTTCGTGTTGAAAATCGTTTCTCATGATGAAAAATCATTTATTATGATTTTCGGTAATTTTTTCCAATAATTTTCGGCAGTATATCGGCTGCCGATTGGCTAGCCTCCTGCACGGAAAATACAGTTTAAATCTCAACCGGTAAATCACCACAATTCCAAACCGATAAATCACCACAATTTGCAACCAATTACTATAAATTGCATTTATAAAATTTAAATGCATAATTTAAAACATGTGTGCCGATATCCTTACAGGCTGCACATGCCTCCCTTACCTGTCTCGGGTCGGCGACTGCCTCTCGAAGGTCGCGCCCGTGTTCACCTCGCCCGATTTCATCGGCTCGGTCATCGAGGGAATTTTCTGGAAATTAAATTCTACATTTTAAAATTTTTCCATAATTATTTAAATAAATAAATTATTTAAATAATTTACTATTTTTCGGGATTTCTTACCGATTCCCGTAATTCCCGAGTTTTCGAGTTTTCCGAGATTTCTCGAAATTCTTGAAATTTCCGAAGTCCGAAAATCTCCTTTTTCTCTCTCCTTTTTCTTCCTTTTTCTTTTTTCTTTCCTTTTCTTTTTCTTTTTCTTTTTCTTTTTCTTTTTCTTTTCTTTTTTCTTTTTCCCTTTTTTTTCTTCCCAGCCGAACCGGCCACTCCCCCTCACCGCCGGTTCTTCACCGGTGGCCGGTTCTCCGGCGGTTCAACGGCTCAGCAGCTGGCCGGCGTGACGGTGAAGCCGGATCTGGCCTCCGTTCATCCCGAATCGGCGGCACGGCGGCGGATCTACTCGGTTTACCTTCGGTCACTTCTCCTCCTCCGTCGGCCTTCCTCCACCGTTCCCAGCCTCTCCGGTGGCCTCCATCCCATTCCTCTCCTTCCGCCGATGCTTCGGCTGTGGTGGCAGTGGCCGATTTGGCCGGCAACCGCCAGATCTATTTTCGTTTTCTTCCTCGGTTTTTCGCCAGATTTTCCTCTGTTTTCCTTTCCGATCTCCTTCGCCGGTCGTCCTCTTCCCTTCCTTTCTTCGCCAGCGACATCGTCTCTCCCTTCCTCTCTCTTTTCCCTCGCCGGCGGTGGCATCTCCGCCACCGACGTCTCACCTTGGGGTTATCGGGTTTCCTCCCCGATTTACCTTTCCTCTTTTTAGCTAATTCCTTTCTATTTTTAGTATACACTATACTATACTATATATTATATCTATATAATATATATAAATATAATACAACAATATATATATATACTTTATATTTACATTATACATGTTAAATATAATTATGATAATTTATATATAGTATTCTACTATATATATAATATATAAAGATATATATATGTATATTATGTATTACAAAATATATAGCTAGTATATATATATATGTACAATTTAAATGTAAAATCATATTTACATTTCTTTTTAAATATGTATATACTTATATATACATATTATGTTATATTTAATACATATGTATTATTTAAATTTATAAAATAGTATATATACTTATATATACCACTGTATATTAATATATACTATATAGTATATCAATAAATATGTATTTGTATACAAATACATTTATATAATTTATAATTATATAAATATATTTCTCTTTTTCTTATTTAATTTGGATTTCCATTTATCCAAATTAAATCTCATGTTTCCATTATTTTTCATAATTCCGATTTTATTTCCAATAAATGAAAAATTCACGGTTATCACATTCTCCCCACCTTAAGAAATTCGGTCCTCCGAAATTAACTTAAGTCCACATGTGGTATATGCCGTATACTTACGACTTCTGACCTCTAGGTAATCCTCCAAGTAATACTGCCAGTACACTTTCAACATTCGAGATTACTTTAGACCACTACATGCTCTCTTTCATCAGATATTTATACTCCCGTGAGTTTATTTCTCAAATCGAGAGTTATTCATTTCCACTCTTTACACATAAGAGTCCATACGTAATATTTTTCATATTACAGCTGATCTATGCTATTCGTCCTCCATTTCTCTCACTTAGTGCCAAGTCGATATAGTTTAAAACTATCAATTACACATGTTAGTCAGTTATATGTAATTGTCCCAGTAGCTTATACATCTCATGCACACGCTCTCCCAATATCATGAAGCGTTTACATCTCACGCTCATATATGTATACATCAGTATGGAGCAGTGCTATCAATACACTTGGGATCTTGAAGCCTTTTGCTATTCTCATTAAGCATATGGCCTCTTAGAGACTCCCATTACATGTAATGCTTACTGGAACTGTATACATACTTTCACACTCATATTTCAACTATGGCATTAGAGAATCTAAGAGTCTGATAATGGAAAGTGATTCTATTTAGATCTTCAATCTTTAATCACTTCCATATCATCATTTCTCTTTTGGACTCTTTATTGTCCACAATATTCACTTTCACATTTATTCCACCAAGGCTGCATCTCATTGCAGACTTTACTATTGATCATCTCTTACAATCATAGATCAGGAGACTATCATGTTCTCTTCATGTAGTATGGTCCTTACATCTCTTTTCATAATTTAGATTCCACAATTGAATCCTCAATTTATATATTTAATCATCACATCATCTATACACTTCCACCAATTATCATTTCGAGGTGGTTATGTGTATGTATAACACTTTTCTATTTAGATACTGGCAGTAAACATATCTTCCTCTTATTCCTTTGAGTACCATTACTCTCACTTATCAAATCTGGCTTGTTTTTACATATTGCCATTGTCATGTGATAACCATCACGAGATTATTTTTCAATCTTAATTTCGGGAGCTATTTCATGTTCCCTGCTCATTATGCAACTTGTCTTCTTATTTCATTTTCGTATTTTCACTCCCATCATTTCAGTCGATTTTCTCAAGTGGTATGGTATTCTATAGTATAAAATCTTTTAACATTCTGCATACCATCTCTTCTCTTCCCACTTATCTGTTTACCGACTTTAGTTTCTTTAATTATATTTCATTAATAGAGCAGCTAGTCCCATAATTCTTTTATATATTGGTAGTAGTATCAAGCTAGACTCCTTATTAATTTTGTATCTCCCAAGAAGAGACACTATCTGGCCAAATCTCTTATTAGCCAATCTTAACACAATCCACAATCTTTAAGAGTTTAAGGGTCATACCACAATGCTGCTCATATTTCATTGTACTTTAGGTTCTATCAGTATTTCATCAATTTACTCATGTATGGATGCCTCATTCTGTAGGCCTATATACTTCACAAGGCAAATTCATTAACCTTGAAACCTCAATAGGAACTCGTAAAATTTCATCGAGTTCTAGTCATCATCTTATGGACATCAGTCTCTGACCTTTCTCTAATGACGCTTTATACTGAGGCTAGTCTTATGGACTCCTCCTGTCTCTCTGATCAGATCAATAAAGCGTCCATTTTCATGTAGATGATCACTTGTTCTTCACAAGAACTTTATTAAATAATTAGAATTTAATATACCATTTAAATCCATCTACATATCACGTTCATCTGTGCTTCTCTCATTTGCACTTATACAGATACTTCATTAGCCTCAAATCACACTATTTGTATTTCCATCAATCACACATTTACAAGTGAATTTCATTATTCACACATTTTCCAGAGTTATTGTAAAGCTTTCGGACTCTTTCTATATCCTCCGATATAAGTTCAAAATTAAATTTCATACTATCAACTGAGCTTATGTTAGCTTGATTTCTCCAATCTACACAACTCTGAAAAATTTATCGGAGATCATATCCGATATTTTCTTTAGTTACACATCTCTTATTATTTCGGACATTTCATCTCATGTCCTATCATTTTCACTATATAACCCAAGGTAGAAACATTTAACATTCAAATCATTTTGAAATATTATCCACCTTGATTTCATTTTTTGTACTATTCACTTTCTCAGTCATTTTCTGTATTCACTTCACTTTTCATAATATCTAACGATCCCGTAATACTTCAATACACTCTGAATTTCGGCTCTTACAGTCTATAACCGGGCCAATCATCTTATGACATTCCACTATACACTCATTGGATCGCATCGTGTAAGGCCCCGGCCCGTCCGTCGTTCGCCTGTACATATCTATACCGTCCTTTTTTGGCGAGCACACTGGCCCCCTCAAGGATCTATCGTGAGGCCCAGTCCGTTCACTAGGTCACTCACCATTCGCGTCCATAATCTACAGTAAGTGGAATCAGTAATAGGGATCGTTATATTCATATCATCTCCTCTATGTCATTAATAACTCCATCACCATCAATAGATTCAAGATCAACTTGGTTTTATCACTATTCAGCACATCGCCCAACATAGGGGCATTTTCGTCATTTCGAATTTTATTATTTTCTCCTCAGTATCCATTTGAATCATTGAACTAGTCATCTATGTGCTGATAGTATCCTTTCGAATACTTATATCAGCAATTTAGATCCTGTTCGATTTCGACAGAGAAGTTCACTAAAATCCACAATTGAATTATTTTGCTCGTAAGATAGCTTTATACCATCACTTTCTCTGTCAAATCACTCAAATCCAACTTCTGTTGATTTATTTTAACTCCCTGTAAAATTCTGGGGTCAGGGGTATTTTGGTCATTTTTGGCCAAAAAATTTCTCTCTCTTTAAATTACCCTTAATCGGTGATCTTAAAGTCTATTTAATGATGATATGTCATTATTCTCCTTTATATCATCACTTTCAGGTCTTAGTTCGATCCGGACCGAAAAGTACTGGTGGGTCCCTCACCGAGTCCTTTCGGTTCCTTACCGAACAAGCCTTCATTTAGATTATAAGAATCACCAATTTTTCGGTAATTTCTGAGCCTATTATTTCTTTAACATTCTCAACTTACACTTTCTCACTCCCTTTAAATCATTTTACTCAGTTTACAATCATTTATTTTCTCTATGTATTTAGACGACACAGTACTACCGGGGACGTTTAATACTTTTCCTTCAAAAAGTATCAACAGACATCAGGCCAACCCTGCTCTGATACCATTAAATCTGTCACATCCCGTGACCACCTTTTTCACGTAAAATACAAATTATCGGGTTGGGCTGTCTGTGATACTTCACTTTTCATATTCATTTAACTATTAAATATAAAATGTATATTATCAATTACATCCCCTATTTTTGATTTTCAAGAAAGTAGTACTGAAAGTAAGTCTAAATACAGAAAATAAATGATCATACCTCATATTATAAATCAAGCTGTCGCAGTGTCTCCAAATGCGCAGCTCAAACTCCTCAGATGTCAGATCCCTTAGTCCTCGAAAATCTGAAATGTTAATATTAAGGGGTGAGCAAACCACGGCTCAGTAAGAGAGTTATATGCAACACTTGATATTCAGCTACCTATATGCTGAAATAATTTTTTTTTCACTTTCTTTAAATCCTCCTAGAGGCTCTAGGCTCACATGTAAGAAAGATACTACAGTCGGCTAGGGATCCGGATCGAGTAAGGCAGGTATTTTAGAATACCTGGCTTGTCCCGGAACCTAGAAGCAACTGTAGAGAGTAATCATTTTCTTTTAATATTCAAATCCCAGTAAAATATTAAGTATTCACGTGATAAAACACTTAAGTAAATTAAATAAGGAATTAATGTTCCTTTCACAAATACTTATTTTCACACTTGTAAAACACCGTATAATATTTAGTTTAACACGTAATATATCAAAAGCTCAGTAGCTGTAAATAATTTAGTACCAGTCAAAGTTCAGTGAAAAGTACAATCATCAGTATAATATCATGGAGACTAGGCAACACCCTAAATATATCATGCTATAAAATCATCCCAAATAGGGGAAACACATGAGATCTATGGCCATATTGTAATGCCCAGGCTCACAGTCTTATGGGACCCTCACTGGCGCATTACTTAAGGGGATCGCTATCCCTCAGCACTAACACGTGACACGTGACACATGAGCATGATATGGGGCCTAACAGTCTCAAAATAATAAACACGTGATATAAACCCCATTTATGAAATCAATTTCACTGACTATAAGTTCATGCAAACCATATACATTCACAAGGAAAAATATTTTCATCTTATGAATAACAATTTATAAAATATTCATACTGGGGTAATCATTCCCGAAAATGTTCTAAATATTATAGAACAGTATAAATCACATTTTCCATACGGTGAAAACAGTTTATAAAATAATCACTGTAAAATATAAAAAGTCATAACTGTCTTTTTCACCGTAAAATATATACGCCCGCTTTTCCGTGCTTTCTATCGAAAACATGATTTTCAAAGTTATCGGGATTCAAATCAATTATTTTTATGATTTATGAAAAATTAAAATATTTATTTTCCAAATCAACATTCTCGTCTCGTGTTTTCTCTGTAAATACATGCGGAGACCTTCTAGTCTCAAAACGCTGTTTTCCACCTTTAATTACTCTTATGGAATTTTCTATAAACACTTATTTTCACAATTGAACCCACAAAGGTTATTTATAAAATCAAGTGAATATTGAAGAAATATTATTAAAATATTCACTTTGGTCCTTTTTCTTTTTCATCTCGCTTCACGTGAAATATCACTATCGGAATAAATTTAGGTGATTTCCTTTTTCACCATTTTCAAAACATGAATATTTTAAAATTAATTATCAGTATATTCATGTTTTATGAAAACTAAGCAATTTCTCGATTTTCGTGTTGAAAATCGTTTCTCATGATGAAAAATCATTTATTATGATTTTCGGTAATTTTTTTCCAATAATTTTCGGCAGTATATCGGCTGCCGATTGGCTAGCCTCCTGCACGGAAAATACAGTTTAAATCTCAACCGGTAAATCACCACAATTCCAAACCGATAAATCACCACAATTTGCAACCAATCACTATAAATTGCATTTATAAAATTTAAATGCATAATTTAAAACATGTGTGCCGATATCCTTACAGGCTGCACATGCCTCCCTTACCTGTCTCGGGTCGGCGACTGCCTCTCGAAGGTCGCGCCCGTGTTCACCTCGCCCGATTTCATCGGCTCGGTCATCGAGGGAATTTTCTGGAAATTAAATTCTACATTTTAAAATTTTTCCATAATTATTTAAAATAATAAATTATTTAAATAATTTACTATTTTTCGGGATTTCTTACCGATTCCCGTAGTTCCCGAGTTTTCGAGTTTTCCGAGATTTCTCGAAATTCTTGAAATTTTCGAAGTCCGGAAATCTCCTTTTTCTCTCTCCTTTTTCTTCCTCTTTCTCTTTTCTTTCCTTTTCTTTTTCTTTTTCTTTTTCTTTTCTTTTTTCTTTTTCCCTTTTTTTTCTTCCCAGCCGAACCGGCCACTCCCCCTCACCGCCGGTTCTTCACCGGTGGCCGGTTCTCCGGCGGTTCAACGGCTCAGCAGCTGGCCGGCGTGACGGCGAAGCCGGATCTGGCCTCCGTTCATCCCGAATCGGCGGCACGGCGGCGGATCTACTCGGTTTACCTTCGGTCACTTCTCCTCCTCCGTCGGCCTTCCTCCACCGTTCCCAGCCTCTCCGGTGGCCTCCATCCCATTCCTCTCCTTCCGCCGATGCTTCGGCTGTGGTGGCGGTGGCCGATTTGGCCGGCAACCGCCAGATCTATTTTCGTTTTCTTCCTCGGTTTTTCGCCGGATTTTCCTCTGTTTTCCTTTCCGATCTCCTTCGCCGGTCGTCCTCTTCCCTTCCTTTCTTCGCCGGCGACATCGTCTCTCCCTTCCTCTCTCTTTTCCCTCGCCGGCTGTGGCATCTCCGCCACCGACGGCTCACCTGGGGGTTATCGGGTTTCCTCCCCGATTTACCTTTCCTCTTTTTAGCTAATTCCTTTCTATTTTTAGTATACACTATACTATGCTATATATTATATCTATATAATATATATAAATATAATACAACAATATATATATATATACTTTATATTTACATTATACATGTTAAATATAATTATGATAATTTATATATAGTATTCTACTATATATATAATATATAAAGATATATATATATGTATATTATGTATTACAAAATATATAGCTAGTATATATATATGTACAATTTAAATGTAAAATCATATTTACATTTCTTTTTAAATATGTATATACTTATATATACATATTATGTTATATTTAATACATATGTATTATTTAAATTTATAAAATAGTATATATACTTATATATACCACTGTATATTAATATATACTATATAGTATATCAATAAATATGTATTTGTATACAAATACATTTATATAATTTATAATTATATAAATATATTTCTCTTTTTCTTATTTAATTTGGATTTCCATTTATCCAAATTAAATCTCCTATTTCCATTATTTTTCATAATTTCGATTTTATTTCCAATAAATGAAAAATTCACGGTTATCACAGTAGCACATATTTCAAGATGTTTCGGTTCTTTAGAAGATTATCTGTTTGATACCTTAAGGCAGTAAAAATGTATAGAACCATAAGTAACCACAACAGTATGTTTTTCATTATCTGTACTATCTACTTCCTCAATCAATTTCTGTATTCATTTCACCTTCCATAATATTCAACGATCTCGTAATATTATCCATTTCAATACACTCGTAATTCAGGCCCTTACAATCAATAACCGGGCCAATCATCATGTAAAATCCCACTATACTCTTATCGGATCGCATCATATAAGACCTCGGCCCGTCCACCGTAAGCCTTTACACCTGTGTACTATTCTCTTTGAGAATGCCCAGCCCGTTCACTAGGTCACCTCTCAAGGTTTTATCGTGAGGCCTAGCCCGTTCACTAGGTCACTCGTAATTTGCGTCCATAATCGAAGTGTAAGTGGAAATCAATACTAGGGATCGTTATATTCATATGACATCCTCTATGACATTTATAACTCCATTACTATCAATAGATTCCAATTCAGCTCGGTTTTTATCACTGTGCCGAACATCGCCTAACATAGGGGCATTTTCATCATTTTGACATTTATTTCTTTCTCTTCAGTATACATTTAAACCAAGGATCTCATCATCTATGTGCTGATTGTATCATTTCTCATACTACTATCAGCAGTTTCAGATCTTATTCGATTTCGACAGAGAATTCCACTAAAATCCATAATTGGATTATTTTTGCACGTAATGCAGCTTTACATCATCAATTTCTCTGTCAAATCAATCATTTCCAACTTTTTTTGGTCTATTATGACTCCCAAAAAAATTTTTGGAGGCAGGGGTATTTTGGTCATTTTTGGCTAAAAATTCTCTCTCTTCAAATTACCCTCAATCGGTGATCTTAAAGTCTATTTAATCATGATATTTCATTCCCCTCCTTGATACCATCACTTTTAGGTCTCAGTTCGGTTCGGACAGAAAAAGTACGGTGGGGCCCTCACCGAGTCCTTTCGGTTCCTTACCGAATAGGCTTTCATTTAGATTATAAGAATCACCGATTTTTCGATAATTTCTGAGCCTAATTTTCCTCTTTAACATTCTCAATTTACACTTTCTCACTCCCTTCAAATCATTTTACTCAATTTATAATCATTTATTTTCTGTATGTATTCAGACGACACAGTACTACTGGGGATGTTTAATACTTTTCCTTCCAAAAGTATCCACAGACATCAGGCCAACCAAGCTCTAATACCATTAAATTTGTAACGACCCGTTACCACATTTTTCACCTTATTGTACATAACTTAACCGGTTGGGCTGTCTGTGATACTTCAGTTGTACTAACTGTTAAACAATTTTACATAACATTGTTTATATTATACACATCCCCTATCTTAATTAATTAGATAAGTAGTACTGTAGACATGTCCAAATACAGAAAATAAATGATCATACCTCAAATAAATCAGTCGGTCTGTCACATTGTCCTTTGTGTACAGCCGTGATCCACAATCAACTGATCAAATATCATTAAAACCTGAAATGTTTAAAATTAAAGGGTGAGCAAAACCACGGCTCAGTAAGGGAATTATATGCATCACTTGATACTCAGCTATCTATATGCTGAAAAACTTTTTCATTTTCTTTTAAATCTTCCTATCTGGCTCTAGGCTCACATGTAGGAAGGATACTACAGTCGACTAGGGATCCGGATGGAGTAAGGCAGGCATTTTGAAATACCTGTCTTGTCCCATAACCTAGAAGCAACTGTATGGAGTAATAAATTTCTTTTGAAATTTAAATCATTTTTCCTTTTTATTCCATATCATTTCCATATCATTCCAAATTAATGCTTTTATAAAATAAGGCATTTAAATAAAATAACTAATATTCACATTTTCTTTGAAAAGAATATTAGTTAAATCATCATCATTTTCCTTTAAAACTCATTTCATGTTTTACTGTACAATCATAATTAGTACAGTATTTTAAATAGTAAAGTAAGCTATTAAAATCCATTCCACTTATCACATTAGCAAAGCAGCAAGCACTTTGGTAGATTAGTCACTATACACGTCGATAAATCGGTTACTATGCAAGTTAATAAATCAATCCATTCACAAAACGTAAATTAATAAACTTTAAGCATATAGCTTAACTCACTGCAAACAGTTTCAAAATAACCGATCACTTAATTACTTTAGGCGTAAGCCCCAATTCACTGATTCAGTTACGACATCCATCCTAACTAGCAATGGAGTTAAGTGTGAAAGAGGACAAACATTCAAATAGCACATGTTTGTATGGCATATATAAGCATAATTCAATGATCATATACATTCTCTGTCTTATGTATAAGATCTATTCCATTTACTGACATTTGTCACATTCACGAATCACAATCATTTATTTATTGTCATAATAACCTATGATTCCTCATATTTCATCAAAACACATGTAGCACTTAGCTCTCAATGGATTCTAGAGGTGGCTCCCATAGTTTCCAAAGATTCTATGTAGCACTTAGGTCCCTTAAGTTCTCTAGAAGTGGCTCATACGGTACAAAGATCGAGTCTTTACTCTGATTGGCCTTTATGCCATATACTTTCCAATATCTCATCAAAACTCGTGTAGCACTTAGTGCTCAAAGGATTCTAGAGGTGGCTCCCATAGTTTCCGAAAAATCTATGTAGCACTTAGGTCCCTTGAGTCTTCTAGAGGTGGCTCACACAGTACAAAGATCGAGTCTTTACTCGGATTGGCCTTTACACCATATACTTTCCAGTATCTCATCAGAACTCGTGTAGCACTTAGTGCTCAAAGGATTCTAGAGGTGGCTCCCATAGTTCACGAAGAATCTATGTAGCACTTAGGTCCCTTGAGTCTTCTAGAGGTGGCTCACACGGTACAAAGATCGAGTCTTTACTCCGATTGGCCTTTACGCCATATACTTTCCACTATCTCATCAGAACTCGTGTAGCACTTAGTGCTCAAAGGATTCTAGAGGTGGCTCCCATAGTTTACGAAGAATCTATGTAGCACTTAGGTCCCTTGAGTCTTCTAGAGGTGGCTCACACGGTACAAAGATCGAGTCTTTACTCGGGTTGCCTACGTGGCTTATGTTTTCAATGGTTCATCGTTACACATGTAGCACGTATAATCTAATATTCCATTTAAAATCATGGTAAGAATATTAGATTTATCAATTCTTCCTTTTTAAAAGCATATTATATGTTTGTATCACATGTCTTATGAAAATCATCTCACAGTACTATAATTAGTACCGTAATGAGCATTTTGTAAAAATGCTATAAATCAATTGATCTTCTTCTCATATCATATAAAACATATTCTTTTCACATGTCGCACATCCTATAAAGAGTCTAAGACAATCATTAATCACATCATGCTATAGACCCCTGAGGGTAAAGAAATAAACATGTCAAATATATGACCATAATCTATATTGTCCTCGGTGGATCACTGATCAGGTGTCAACCGGGACTACACATATCACGTATCACACATCAGCATGATAGGATGCCTACTAGTCTCAAAACAGTATTTTTCATCATCAATAAACCTTTATGGAATTTATAAAAATATAAATTTCATAATTTAAAACCATAAAGGTTATAAAACCATTTAGTGAATATTTAAGAAATATATATAAAAATATTCACTTTATTTCTTTTCGTTTTTCATCTCATATTACGAGTAATTTACATATCAAGAGAATTTTCGGTGATTTCATTATCACCATTCTCAAAGAGAATTTTCGGTGATTTCATTATCACCATTCTCGGAAACATGAATATTTTAAAATCACTTTCATTTTATACATATTTTTATGAAAATATTCATTTCCTCAATTTTCGTGGTTGAAAATCATTTCTCATGATATAAAATCATTTATTATGATTTTCAGTAATTTTTGAGAATTTTTCGATAATTTTTCGGCAGTATAACGGCTACCGATTGGCTAGCCTCCTGCACAGAAAATACAGTTTATAATTTCCAACTAGTATTTCGTTCCAAATTTCCAACCAATCATTCATCATAATAATTTCATAGAATATTTCCATAAAATATTTCGAAATTAAAACATGCAGACTGAATATCCTTACAGTGCTGCACATATATCCCTTACCTGTCTCGGGTCAGCGACTGACTCTCGAAGGTCGCGCCCGTGTTCACCTCGCCCGGTTTCATCGACTCGGTTATCGTGGGAATTTTCTGAAATTTAAATTCTACAAATTAAAATTTTTCCATAATTATTTGAATAAATAAATTATTTAAATAATTTAACACTTTTCGGGATTTCTTACCGATTCCCGTAATTCTTGAGATTTTCTGTAATTTTCGAATTCTCGAGAATTTTTCAAATTCTCGGAATTCCTTTTCTCTTTCTCTTTCTTCTTTTTCTTCCTTCTTTTTCTCTTTTCTTTTCTTTTCTTTCTTCCTTTCTTTTTCTTTTTCCTTTTCCTTTTTTCCTTTCTCCTTTTTCCCGTCCAAACCAATCTGCCTCCTTCCTCGCCAGTTCCTTGTCGACGACCGGTTCTCTGGCGGTTTGGTGGTTCCTCAGCTGGCTGGCACCACGACGAGTCTGGATCTGGCCTCCGTTCATCCCGAATCGACGGCACGGTGACGGATCTACTCAGTTTACATTCGGTTTCTTCTACTCTTCATTCTACCTTCCTCCGCCGTCAATGGCCTCACCGGTGGCCTCCTACCGTTTCCTCTTCTTCTGGCAGTGGTGTGGCTGCAGTGGCGGTGGCCAATTTGGTCGGCACCGCCGGTTCCTATTTTTCTTCTTTTTTCGGTTTCCCGTCGGATTTCTCTTCTCTGTTTCCGTTTCTCCTTTCTTTTGCCGCCGGTAGCTTCTTTCCTTTCTCTGGCCAGTGGCATCTTGCCCTTCTCCTTCCTCCCTCACCGGCGGTGGCAGCTCCGCCGCCGTCGGCCCTTTGGCTGGGAAGGATCGGGTCCTTCCCCGATTTTCCTTTCCTTCTGTTTTCTGTTTTCTTTCCCCTTTTGTTTTTTTTTTTTTGTCTTATTTCCACATTTAGTATATAATACACTATATACTATACACTATAAAATATATTTTATACATATAATATATACTATATATTATACATATATTATTTCATATATAATGTAATACAATATCTATTATATATAAATTATATATATTGTATATTACAAAATATATATCTAGTATATATATGTATATTTATATACTTTAAAATAAATGACATTTATACATACAATTATATAAATATTATAATACAATATATATACATATAAACTTTAATATAAAATCACATTTACCTTTTTTCTATACGTATATATATATTATTATATATACACGTAAAATATTATGTTTATATACATATGTATTATTTAAATTTATGAAATAGTATATATTTCCATATATATACCAATGTATATTAAAATATACTATATAGTATTTTAAATACATATGTATTTGTATAAAATACATTTATATAATTTGTAATTATATAAACATATTGTATTTTCATTTCTCATTTTCCGTATTTAATTTGGATTTTAATTTATCCAAGTTAATTTTCCTCTCTCCGTTATTTTTATTTTCACTTCCAATTTAATTTCCTTTACACTAATTTCTGATTCTTTCACTCCCTCAATTCTCGGGATTTTCACCAATATCACGTTCTCACAATTTTATTTATTTCCTCTGATTTATTTTCTCCAATATTTATTTCCAATATTTATAATTTCCAACAAATGAAAAATTTATGGTTATCACACTTCGCAACCCAAAAGTCCAGATACCTTGATGTCCAGGAGGGAGCGCATGTTGGCTGATTTATCACCATGTATCATACTGATAGAGCTGCCGACCGAGTAGAAAGAGAGTGTGCAGCTCTAGTCGCTCCACCTGTTCCACCTGTTGCACCACCACCACCTCCACCAACTCTAGTATAGTCAGTACCACTGGCTCAGTCCGTTCCGCTGCTACCAACACAGCCGCCACGTGAGGTTGAATCTTACTATGATGTGACCTTAGTACGGCAATTCACTAAGCTAAATCCGTCAAGGTTAAAGGATGAGAGAAAACTACGGGTGGCAGAGTAGTGGAATATAGCTGTGGAGAAACTGTTTAAGTATATGAGATGTTTTGAAACAGAGCGAGTCGGACTAGCGGTGTTTCAGATGAGTGAGGATACGGAACACTGGTGGAACTGCAGTCAGATAGTACTCTTCACCCAGCACCTAATGATTACATGGAACAATTTTATTAAGGCTTTCCGCTGTCAGTATATCCCCAATACTGCACAGACGAAGCTTCAGTAGGAGTTTATGGATTTGATCTAGGGGAGTATGTCAGTGGACCAATATGAGTCTCGATTTACTACAGTTAGTAGATTTGACCCACTGACTAAGATTGACGAGCGACATAAGATTGACAGGTGTAAGGCTGGGTTGAGATTGTCCATTCGGTCAAGTTGGCTCTTTTTGATATATGGACATATGATTAGGTGGTCCGACGTGCTCAGCTCTGCGAGCAAGATTTCAAGCACTATCATATAGAGTCCACTGGTAAGGGTAAAGGTAAAGCGAAGAAGGGCATGGATGATAGATCTGGTAGAAAGCAACCCAAGAGAGCTAGATCTTCTGGTATTCAGATCTCAGAGGGGCAATCCACTAGATCGACTGCTGCAGCACCCCGAGACAACGCTTCTAGAACCCGGAGGTATAATTATTTTAATCTATATGTTCAGACTTATGATTTACAGTACTATTATATTGTATTAATTATGGGGATGTAAGTATTGATCACAAATACAAATTGTGAATATTTATTTCCGTTAACTATATTAAATTACGGAAATCGTGTTTAAAGTGAATTAAATGTGGAAATTAAGATATTGCAGACAGCCCAACTTGTTCATGTGTGGTGAAAACGTGTAAAAAGTGTCAAATACTACGTACTTGGGATGTGACAATTTTAATAGTATCAGAGCGAGGTTGGTCTAATGTCTGTCGATATCTTAGTAATAAAGTAAAGTGGAAAAGTAAAGTGATTATATCCCCGTAGTACTGTAAAGTCTGAATATATAGATGGTCACTAACTGAAATTCGAGAAATCGTGGCGTGGTGCAATATGAGTGGATGACGGATGACTTGTGCATACAGGGGTAAAGGCCGAGGTAGGCAGAACAGATTCCGGAGCCTTAGACGCTAGAACCTAGACTGGAGCCCGCCCCAAGACTGGCTCACCCTCCACAACCCGAGAGTCCAGATACCTAGATGTCCAGGAAGGAGTGCCTGTTGGCTAATTTATCGCCATGTATCATACTGATAGAGCTACTGATCAGGTAAAAAGAGAGTGTGCAGCTCTAGTCGCTCTACCTGTAGCTCCAACTATTCCACCTGTTGCACCACCACCACCTCCACTAACTCTAGTATAGTCAGTACCACAGGCTTAGTCCGTTCCACTGCTACCAACACAGTCGCCACGTGAGGTTGAATCTTGCTATGATGTGACCTTAGTACGATAGTTCACTAAGCTAAATCCGTCAAGGTTTAAGGATGAGAGAAAACTACGGGTGGTGGAGCAATGGAATATAGCTGTGGAGAAACTGTTTAAGTATATGAGATGTTCCGATATAGAGCGAGTCGGACTAGCGGTGTTTCAGATGAGTGAGGATACAGAACACTGGTGGAAGTCCACTCAGACGATACTCTTTACCCAGCATTTAATGATTACATGGAATAGTTTTATTAAGGCTTTTCGCTGTCGGTATATCCCCGATACTACAGAGAAGAAGCTTCAGTAGGAGTTTATGGATTTGATCCAGGGGAGTATGTGAGTGGACAAGTATGAGTCTCGATTTACTACACTTAGTAGATTTAACCCACTGACTAAGATTGACGAGCGGCATAAGATTGACAGGTGTAAGGCTGGGTTGAGATCATCTATTTGGTCTAAGTTGGCTCTTTTTGATATACGAACATATGATGAGGTGGTCTGACGTGCTCAACTCTGCGAGCAAGATTTCAAGCACTATCATATAGAGTCCGCTAGTAAGGGTAAAGGTAAAGTGAAGAAGAGCATTGATGATAGATCTGGTAGAGAGCAGCCCAAGAGAGCTAGATCGTCTGGTATTCAGATCTCAGAGGGGCAATCCACTAGATCGACTGCTGCAGCCCCCACTATTACTGGTCTTGCTTCTGCGCTGAGAGGTACCACGGCCAGATGAGATCGGTGTGGATGGTCGCATGGTACCCGACCTTGCCACATGTCGACCAGGGCTTGTTTTAGATGTGGGTGGGCAGGATGTTTGGTGAGAGACTGCCCCATGCTCATAGAGGCAGCTGCATCTACCACACCAGCCCCAGTACTTACATTACTAACTTCGACACCAGCAGCTCTGACAGAATCGGAGAGAGCGACACCCTCTCAGCCTAAACAGGTGGCAGTAGCGGAGAAGAGTAGGAAGCCTGTGGCTCAAGGATGGGTGTGCACATTAGATCAGGAGACTGCTGATGCATCCACGAACTTCATTAAAGGCTTTCGTAGAGCCGGAACAGTTAGGGTATATAATACACGTAAAATATTCTTTTTAATGAATCTCAAATTTTCGATGTATATGGAAACTGTAAGATAAGAGTATGTGAGAAGGAAATTACAGCTAACCAAATTTTGATAGTGAAGTATGAATTTGATGTGATATTAAGAATGGATTGGTTAGCTGCGAACCATGTAATTATAGATTGTTACACTAAATTTGTAATCTTCTCCCAACCCAAGAAAGATGTTGTAAAGCTTTATGATAAGTAATAATAAAAGTGAATGTGTATGTCATGTGTGAAAGGATGTGAATTTAGAGTGAACAGACACTCCGAGCCGAAAGCATGTAGCGATGGTGTCCTATATGATGGTCAGGGAACATGAACTTCTAGAGTAGTTCTCGAACCTCAGTATTAGTGTGGTATCCTCTAAGTGTTACGGATTTACTACTAGCTTTAGAATTGAGCCCGATTTGATGGGTCAGATCAGAGAAGCTCAGAGGACAGATGATTACTGTATCGGTTGCCAGTCAGGTACAGGTGGGGGTACAATTTGATTTCAAGATTGGTACCGATAGGATTTTAAGGTTCCAAGGCAGAATTTGTGTTCTCGATAATAAGCAACTTAGAGACTTGATTTTGATTGAGGCCATACCTCCAGGTACACTCTGCATCCTGGCAGTATTAATATGTAACAAAATCTACAGAGGAATTACTGGTGGCATAAGATGAAGAAAGAGATATCGTAGAGTTTGTAGCTAGATGTCTCACGTGTTAGCAAATGAAAAATCGAGCATCAAAAGCCTGCAGGATTATTACAACCTTTACCAATTACTAATTAGAAATGGGAGCACATCCCGATGGAGTTCATCATGGGTTACCAAAGACCTGGTGACAACATAATCCAAATTGGATGATAGTTGATTGATTGATGAAGTCAGCCCACTTCTTAGCTATCAGATCTACCGATCCTCTTAATGCCTTTGTCGATCTATATCTGAGGGAAATAGTGAGGCTACATGGAATTCCAGTGAGCATTATATCAGATAGGGATTCTCGGTTTACATCCCATTGCTGGGAGAGATCTCAAGAGGCCATGGGATCTCAGTTGAACTTTAGCACCACCTTTAATCCGTAGACTGATGGGCAGTCTGAGCGAGTGATATAGATGCTCGAGGATATGTTACGGGCATGTGCGTTGAATTTTAAAGGCTCCTGGGATGATCATTTGTCGTTAGCCGAGTTTACATAAAATAACAATTACCAAACTTACATCGGCATGGCATGATACGAGGCGTTATATGATAGACGATATAGATTTTCGATCACATGAGAAGAAATGGGAGATTGAAAGTGATAAGCTCCTGAATTGGTAGAGCGAGCCTCATAAGATGTATAGTGGATATGTGAGAGGCTCAGTACAGCACAGTATTGGCAGAAAAGTTACATGGAAATAAGAAGCTGACCACTTGAGTTCTCACCAGGGATTATGTATTTTTGAAAATTTCCCCATCTAAAAGCATAATGAAATGTGGTAAGAAAGGAAAGCTGAGTCCTCACTAGGTCGGACCATTTGAGAGCTTGGATCGCGTAGAATTCGAAAAGATAAAGTGTTGCAATCCAAAATGATTCTTCTAGCAAAAGTGCTCTGGCAGTATCACTCTGAAGAATAGGTTACATGGAAATTAGAAAGTGTAATGAGGGAAAACTATCCAGAGCTATTCTAATGAGTCATCCAAATGTCAATTCGAAGGACCGAATTTCTCAAGGTGGGGAGAATGTGAGAACTCGTTATTTTGTACTATATATGTACATTTATTTGGTCAATTATCAATAAAGGAATTATTGATGAGATTTTTTTACATAAATTAAATATAAGGAAGGTGGCTCTTACATGAAAATTTTCAAGGCTAGATGAAAAATATAAGTGTGGAAAATAATAGGCAAATGATGGAATAAAATCATCATGGAAAATTAGAGGCTCAAAATGATAGTGAGCCAAATGGATCAATAAAGGATCAAGTAATTAACTAAATAAGTTAAAATAAATATTTATAATTCATACAAATTCTGATTTTGGAAATCAGAAAATATTATAGTGGATGAAAAAGGAAATAAAGGCAAGTAAAATAGGCTAAATAAATTTTAAGAATTGTTGGAAAATTATATTAATTAAACTTTAATATTGGCTAATAAGAATTAGCCAACACACGCCACTTTTTCCCTTATCTTCCAGCTGTATCGTGGGAAGCATTTCAGATTTATTATCACCGAAATCCTCCTCTGTTCTTCCATCGTCCAGCAGCTTCCATAGCAGAAACCTTTTTCTCTTCAGCTCATCATCTAAGCATATGAGTTCTTTTTAGAGGGAAAATAAACCTTGCTTATTAAGCTTTATAGAACACCAAGAACATAGCTCAAAAACCTCCAAACAGAGGCTGAAGCAACGTGGTCAGATTTCTACTCTGTACAGGTAATATTCAGCATTAGTTTTTTTAAGTTTGTTGTTCCTTAATTATGGTTGTAATGATCATGTATAAGCTGTTGATAGCTATGGTTTGAACTGAAAACATGTGTATAGAAAACCCTAAGTTCGGTTGTAAGGGTTAGAAAGAAGGAAGATAGTGATTTGAAGAGATGAATTGCGTGGAATGAAGGCTGAACATATGATCGAAAAACAGTCAGGAAAATTAAAGGAAACGAAAAACGTGAATAGGTGATTAGTCAAGAGAGGTTGGAGCTGAATATTAGATAGGATTTTACATGAAACAGGGGAAAAGAGAAATCATGTCTTCTTATAGTCAACAATTGTGGCTGAAGAATGAAGAAAATCTGGGCTGTTTGTACAGCTAAAAATGAAGAAGATTTATATGGCTGAATGAAGCAGTCGAAAATGGAAGGACTGGATAAATGGTTTGGCTGGTTTTGGCTGACTTTGTGTGTGTGAATGCTAGACTTTTTGGCAACCCAAGATGTACTAAGGAAAGCCACAATATAGAGACAGAAATTGAAAGCCAACGTCGGCTGAAACAGAAAGGAAAGAGTGCTATGGGTTTGGACAGCAACATCAGAAAAAGAAAAGAAAAGAAAAAGGGGTTAGGTTGATTTGACTAAATGATAAACTAATGTATCAATTTAATTGATATATATATATATATGTATATACACATTTTAAATGAATAAAGCACCTAACCTATATAAGACCATTCGACTAGGATGAGAGGAAAAGAAACTGACGTGAATGGAAGGAAGTTGGTTGATTTTGTGATAACCGCAAATTTTCTATTTTGGAAATTAATATTAAAGAAATAGATAAGAGGAAATAAATAAATTAAAGTAAATAAATAAAAATTTATTTACGAGATGGAATATCGTTGAAATTCCGGAAATTAAGGAAGTGAGGAAATTGAGGAAATTTAATTTGGATAAATGGAAATCCAAATTAAATAAGAAAAAGGAGAAAAGAATATAAAATATATTTTATATAATTTTAGAAAATTCTAAAATTTAGAATTTAAATTTCCAGAAATTATTCTCAGCGATCGAAACAATTGATCGGGAGAAATGGAGTACGGGCGCGACCGATAAGAGGAAGTCGCCAACCCGGAAAAGGTAAGGGATTAGTATTTCAATACATATGTATTTGTATAAAAAATACATTTATATAATATATAATTATATAAATATATTTTATATTCTTTTCTCCTTTTTCTTATTTAATTTGGATTTCCATTTATCCAAATTAAATTTCCTCAATTTCCTCACTTCCTTAATTTCCGGAATTTCAACGATATTCCATCTCGTAAATAAATTTTTATTTATTTACTTTAATTTATTTATTTCCTCTTATCTATTTCTTTAATATTAATTTCCAAAATAGAAAATTTGCGGTTATCACAGATTTAAAGGGCTGCAATTATACAAGGACAAAACAAATATAATACTGCGAAAATAGAAGTATAAGCCAAATAGGCTTAGTTATTTAAGAAGGCCATTCGGCTATAGATATAGACAGGAAAAGGGTCGTGAGTTAGTGGAGAAAATGGGAGAAATTAACAAAATAGATGACTGGAAAAATATACAAAAATAGTGTATATATATAAGCTCATGGGAAACAATGCACATAAGCCAAATAAGCTTATATATACAAAGAATAGCATTTGGTCATTAAAAAGGAAGATGATTTGAGATTAAGAAGTGGGGAATAATGCCAAAACAGAAAATGGAAAAGGAATGAAATATTCATTTAGCATAGGAAACTCATAGGAATTTCTAATATTCTAAGTAAGGATAATTCAATTAAGAGTCTAAATAAGTAAAGGAATTTTATACATTTTATACTGAAAATTAATCATATTAAACTATGATTTTCGCAGTTTATAAGCCGGTGATATAAGAAGCATAGTGGTGCAAATTAGAGCATATCTCTACAATGCTACTGAGTCGAAAGTTCGGCATTCGTGTGGAGCACGAAATAGCGCGATCTCGATACATAGGTAAGAGACGCATGTGTAGATTTGTAGGGATATTCGAATGCATGATTTACGAGCTATGACTTTTATACGAATTATGGAATATTGGTTTGCCTCCAATTACATGAAATCTATGGTTTTCTAGTTGGTGAACTGTGTTTACAAATGCAAGAGGCTAGGATTCAGGCAGTCGTTATACTGCCGAAGTTTATTCAAAATATTTCTAAAAATGCTAGAAATTATTTTGGTGCATTATTGATATTTTCCTAGCCTCGAAAGGGATGAATTAAATATTTTTCATAAATGGTTATTATACCGAAAAATATTTATTAAATATTCTGGACACTGATTTCGGTGAAGGTGTCATTACAAAAAATTCATTCCATGTGTTTTACAGTGAAATGTGTGATTGGTAAAGTGAAATGCTGAATAGTGAATATTTTATAATTATTTTTAGTATGATATTCACAAATTCAATTATGATTTGCCTTTATGGAATAAATAAATTTTTATCACGTGTAATGATTTTCATAAAGGCTTTATTATAGTGTAAATATTGTTTTGAGACTAAAATGTCTCTACACGTGTTTATGGTGGAAAATGGGTTGGCGAAATTATGAAATTTGAAAGATAAAATATTTATTTTTCCATAAATCATGAAAATATTGGAATTGATTTCCAATAACTTTGAATTTCATGTTTTGGAAAGAAAACATGGAAACACGTGTGTATGTGCTATATGGTGAAAAGAAATAGTTATGAGATTTTATTACTATAGTGTAGTTATTTTATAAACTGTTTTCACCGTACGAGATACTGTGATTTATACCTTTATGGATTTTCTGAAAGATATTATTCATTTTACTTAATTCCATAAAGGTGATGAGATTTCTTATACACTGTTTTGAGACTGATAGGCCCCATATCATGTTCACGTGTTCATGTGTACCTTCTCATGTGTTGTGCTATTGACATTGAGCCGTCTTCAACAGTCCCGGTTTCACTCGCTCAGTGTACGACCGAGGACACTTATAGACTATGGCCATAGATCTCATGTGTTTATTATACTGTCCCTACTGGGATCTCATGTGTACCCTATTATTCCCTACAGGACTTATAACATGATATTATCAGGGTGTTGCCTGGTCTCCACTATTATTCCACGTGTTTGGATTTGATATGAAAAGTGGAAATATACTGTTTATTGTGATGTTTTATCACTGATTTGTGAAATATGTGAATAATGTATTTTACTGCTACATGTGTTTAAAGTGATTGATTTCAATGGTGGAAATCAAATAATTTCCAAGTGTTGTTCATATGATTTACTAAATTGTTTATTTAATCCTATGACATTTTATATGCAGTAAAGATTTTAAGGAATTTTATATTTAAATAAATTCTTACTCCCTATAGTCGCTCTGGGTTTCCGAGACAAGACAGGTATTTCAAAATACCTTCTATGATCCATCTGGATTTTGCGGCCGACTATTGTATCACTCCCTTGTAGAGTGCTAGTTTATAACTAGGAAACTAAAGGTCTTACTGCATGTAGTCTTCAAGGTATCAAGATTTGCATACAAATCTCTTACTGAGCCGTGGTTTTGCTCACTCAATATTTTATCTCCCCAGATATTTTGTAGTGACCATTTGAGGTATTTCATCCGAGGATGAGAGGCTGCGTATTAAGCACCCAGAGACAACGCTTATAGATCCCAGAGGTATAATTATTTTAATCTATATGTTCAAACTTATGATTTACAGTACTACTATATTGTATTAATTATAGGGATGTAAGTATTGATCACAAATACAAATTGTGAATATTTATTTCTGTTAACTATATTAAATTACGAAAATTGTGTTTAAAGTGAATTAAATGTGGAAATTAAGATATCGCAGATAGCCCAACCTG
Source organism: Heritiera littoralis (assembly GCA_031772115.1). Lineage (NCBI taxonomy): Eukaryota > Viridiplantae > Streptophyta > Magnoliopsida > Malvales > Malvaceae > Heritiera > Heritiera littoralis. The sequence goes on along the minus strand of JAPDPK010000009.1, from coordinate 3,073,127 downwards.
TTCATGTGTGGTGAAAACGTGTAAAAAGTGTAAAATACTGTGTACTTGAGATGTGACAATAGGAAAGAGAAAAAACTTGAGTTTTCATGATTTTAGAGAGAGAAAGTGAAGAAAACCCTAGTGTAAACACCCAAAATCGAACAACACCCTAATGGAAAGTTGTTTTACTCGATAAATCCTACAAAATACTGAAAATTGAGCCTTAGAAGAAGCCATTTGGATGGTGAAAATCAAGCCCAAAGTTTTGATCACTAATGTATGTAGAGAGAGAAAATTTAGTTTTGATTCAATTTGACTTGCTTATGTTGGAATAATAAAGAATATGTTTGTGAAGTCAAATTTGAAAATCGATAAGTTTTGGTTCTAGCTTCAGTTTCGGTCTGGTTAGAAAGTAGACTAGAAATGTTGTTGTATTAGAAAATTTGGAAGATCTTTAAGTGCTATAAATACTTTTGTGAAAGAAGTACTGACATCTGACTACATTTGAATTGATTTCTACAGTTCTAAAGTGAATGGGTTGAGTTTGGAGGAGTAAGCAAATACATGCTTGCCTACCTGCATTTTGCTATTGATTTGAATGACACCATACTATATTGTGACTGGAGTTGTGAGGAATATATATAAGAGATGTAGGATGATATCATAAATGCACCATTTTCTAAATCATATTTGGTTTTTATGAGAAAGGTTGAAAGTTTACTCAAGATTATGCTTTACATACAATACATGAATTGTTTTGGTTTATACTGATTTAAAGCATTGAATTGGTTATGGATTTAAATTTCTAAATTGATTGTAAGCAGTGAATTGATTGTTAAAGTAATAAACTAAATTATGGTTTAAAGCAATGAACTGATTGAGGTTTTAAAGTAATGAATTGATTAAGGATTTAAAGAATGTTTACTGCTTGTGGATTTATGGAAATGAACTAGATTTAGAAGATATGGATTTCTACCTTTCAAACTTGCAGGGGGTTTCAGTTTTAGAAATGTTATGCTGTTGAAATTTTTATAAATGATTTGATTTGATTTGATTTGACAAGTGTTATGATCTTCAGAAGAAGTATTTGAACGATAATTTTAGTATCAATTTAAGAGGAACCGTTTTAAAAGTATTTGATCTAACTGATAATAGTAAAGCTTATGTTCAGAATAAGTTTAGTACCAATTTTAAGAACACATTATGAAAGTATTAGATATGATTGATACGACTAAAATATACATTTGAAAGTTATTAGTTTTGTACTGTTAAAGGTATTTGAAAGTAACTGATTTGCACCATAAATGATGTCTTGATAGTATACGATTGTCTTGAACGAAATTATTGCAAGTGCACATAAGGTACTGAAAAGCATTGGTTAATCCATACAATAGTATTTGATAGAAAGTGAACTATTCATATAGTCTATTAGTGAGTAATTCATAAATGCATTATTGCTCATGCATTTTGGTTTTTGAAATTTATTATCAAAAGTTTTGATCATTTGACTATAGTAAATGTTTTGAATGATTTGGATTGACCGATACTATTTTACTGAAAGTCTTGATTGTCTGATTGAAGTTAATGTTTGATTGAACGTTTTGAACATAATATTCTGGTCTTTGAACGATATGATTTGAAATGCTAATGATCTATCTGGCCTGATTTTTAATACACTAAAATGATATTTGTTCTATATCGAATTACATGATTTTAAAGTATGGTTTTCGTAACTGTTTTAAGATGGAATTCTACAGGTTGAGTGATACACTGAGTGAGCCACCTCTAGAACCTATGGGACTAAAGGCTACATGATGTTACTCACCTCTAGAATCCATGGAATTTCAAAATGAAACTTGGTTCCCAAAAGTATTATATTTTGAATGTATTACTATTACTATGTTCTAAAAATATAAAGTATGTTTTATTGTTTTTATGGGAATCGTGTAAATGTTTTGAGACTGTTGGCTCCTCGTAGTTGCTTTCATGGTAATCATGTGGTATTATATCTGAATTCTGAACTATGAATAGCTATTAGACCATGAGCAAGTTGCAGCCACCTCTGTATCACCTGCTCAATGGTATTGTGGGGTGCTGTGATTTGAACCACTGATTAACCCTCATCACATCATCAGTAGTCCGAGATGTCACTTGATAATGTACACTGTGGACCCTTGTAGAATATTGGCCATATGTCTATACTTATTCTCCTTATATGGGATCTGAAACCGCATGATTTCTATTGGGATGTTGCCTTGTCTCCTTCTGAACTGTTTTAAATGATCAGTTACATATTTGATATGAACTATTTAATCCTTGAATTATTTTGAATGATCTATTTTTTTATCTAAACTTGTTAGCTTTAAATTAACATATGTATTTTGAAATGACAAAAACTTAAGTAAGCATTAATGTTTCTTTCATATTGTAAATTTGTTTTATCACACATGATTCTCTCAAACCATTTTAAGTGTTCATATCAAACATTAAGACCATGATTTAATTGTATATTTTTATTGGTCTTAATATTTTACAAAATGAGTTTGAATGTTTTCATTAAGTAATTTTCTTTAGAATATATTGAACACAACTTTAGAAAATTACTTAACAAGTTTTTTACACTAAGTCTTTAGTTGAGAAAGTCAAGAAAAACTCTCATAAAACTCACAAGTGTTTTGGGGTAAATTAAAACCAAAGATCACATCATTTCTAACCCAAAATGACTCAGAAAAGTGCAGGAAAAATATGAGGGATCGATTCGCTAAGGTAAAAGATCGATCCCCTATTGGCAGAATGCTTTGGAGGCATGGAATGAAGCATGGGATCGATCCCCTAGGGCATAGGATCGATCCCTTAACACGTGAAAAGCCTCAAACGGCTAGTTTTTGTGAGATACAACGGCTACATTCAGTTTTAGCTCCTACCAACATTTAGAAACCATCTAAGGGACTATAAATAAAGGCTTGGAAGCTAAAGGAAGTAAGAGGAACAGTTGAGCATCATTTTTCTTTATCTTCGCCATCTTCCTGAAGCCTATCAAACTCATAAGTACTACAAAGTCATCATATTCTATCATACTCATCATCTTTGTATAGCATAGCACAAACATTGTATAGGATTACCCTTGTGCTTAATCATTGTAATCACTTGCCTAACTAGAGGCCTTTCTTTGATTACATTTCTTGTAAGCTCATTCACACCTTGTAAAGGGGAGGTTTCTCTTAAGCCTTAGAAAAAGAGGGAGGTTTCTCTTTAGCCTAGAAAAAGAGGGAGGTTTCTCTTTAGCCTTAGCTAAAGAGGGAGGTTTCTCTTTAGCCTTAGAAAAAGAGGGAGGTTTCTCTTGTGCCTGCAAAAAGAGGGATTGTAAATACAAATTCAAGTTAGTGGATTTGGGAAAAGTCCTTGGGAGCGTCTCAAGGTAGAAGACGTAGGCAAGGTTGCCGAACCTCTATAAATCGCTTGCGTACATTTCTCTTTCCCTTCTCTCTTTATTTACTTGTAATTATATTTGTGCTTATTGTATTGAGTTTGGATTGCAAGCTTGTATACTACAGCCTATAGAACTTAAAAAGCTTCAATATAGGCTAGAGAATTTAGAAGAATCGAAAAATGAATATAAGGATAACTAAGAACCGATTCACCCCCCTCTCGGTTTAGCCTATAGAGCCAACAAAACTAATGACATTTGAACTATTTTAAAGAATTTGTTTCTAATATGAAATGAACGATCTATCTTTTTGTTAGCTTTAAATTGAAAATTAAATATTTTGAAATGAGTAAAACTTAAGTACAATTAAACGCTTAATGTTTATTTGTAAATTTGCATAAAGCTTTTGACAACAATATCAAGTGCATGTATGTATTGAAAATGTTTTATTACAATGCACTTGGAAAACATGAGATTAAGTAATTTTCTATTGAATTAGTTAATTAAAATTTTGAGAAAATTACTTAATAAATGTTTTTGGATCAAATTTTTACTTGACTAAGTTAAAAAACATTTACATGAATTTTAAAAATGATTTGCGATCAAAGATTACACTTAATGTAACTCAAAAGTACCATAAAAGTCAAGTCTGGAATGAAAGGATCGATCCCTTCCTACATGGGATCGATCCCAAAATGGTAGAATGCATAGAATGGGTAATTAGGACATGAGGGATCAATCCCTACCTTAAAAGGATCGATCCCAAGGAGGTAGAATGGTATAGATGCTCAACAATGCTGAAAAGGATCAATCCCTTGAGGCTAAAGATCGATTCTATGTCATGCAATTCCCTTCCACCAGCTAGTTTTGAGGGTTTCAACGGGCAAAAATGCATTAAATGCTCCAACAACTATCCTTAGCCTTAGGTGCAATATAAATTCCAGCATTTATGAGATTGAAGGGCAGAACGAGCACTCATCATCTTCTCTAGTCATCAAGAAAGACTTCAAAGCTTAAAATTCTCTCTTCATCATACTCATTGTACCTCATTTGTGTATTTCTATCTTTGAGAGATCTTGTATTGTACACAACCCATCTCAAACTCAATTCTATATTCAAAAAAGGGAGTGTAGTCTTGTGAGGTTATCTTGTGAGAGGTTGGCTAGCTTTACAAGGGATTGGTTATGGAGGTTTCTTCCTAAGCCTACACAAGGAAGTGTAAGAGGTCTTAAGACACCTTGAAGTGCTGTGTGTTGTATTCCAAAGAAGAGCTAAATCAATACCTTGACAAGTGGATTAGAGAGAGACGACGTAGCTAAGAGAATTGGCTGAACCTCTATAAATCTTATGTTTGCTTCTTCTCTCCTACTCTTTATTTACTGCTTTTGTGAATTTATTGCGTAAATTGTTTTATTTGCCTGTTAAGTCTTTATGTGAAATCCCCAATTTCATGTAATTTTCTCATTTTTGTAAAGTATTTCAACTTAAATGGAGGAAATAAATATGAAAATTCTGATATATAAAGGATATATGGGACATAAGTGGAATTAAAGGAATTGAGGGTCAAATAGTAAAAGGGTCAAAGGAGGTGGTCAATGGCTGAGATGATGAGCATGCATTAATGGGCATTTAATGAAATAACATGACTTATCATCATCATCCTCATCACCCCACGGCAGCACCATTTTCCCCATCCCTCTCGTTTCTTCCATTTTCCTTCAAGTTTCCAATTTCAACTCCCTTGAAAAACCACCCACTCATGCCATTGATTCATTAAGCTTCTAAAACGAAAATCAATCCTTGTCACTAGAGTAAGCTATATCCGAAGTTTGGTGGGTTGAATCCAAGTGGTTGAGGAGATCTCAAAATTTGAAAATTTGGTCACTTGCAAAGGTAAGGGAAGAAATGGTTTTAGTTGATTCTATGGATAGTTTGGAGTTGTACGGAGTTGGTAGAATGTATTTATTTAAGTTTGATTTTATGAATTATGCAACTTTGAAGAAGTGAAAGGCTAGGGTTGGTGCACCAAGGGATTTTGTGTGCTCGAAGTAATCGAGGTAAGGAATTTATGTAACGGACGTAGGGAGGCTATGTCTGCATGTTTTAAATATATTTGAAGTGTATCTAGAGAGAAACAACTGTTGGTTTAAGTGCAGGAAAAAGGGAAATCTTGGGTCCTACTCCTAGTACCAATTAGGCTGGGAGCAGCCGATTGCCTTAAGTAGCAGCCGATTGCCTAGAGATAACTAAAGCAGAGATTTTTGAAAACCGAGATAAACCAGTCGACTGCTATGTAAGCCAGTCGACTGCCATTTCCCAAAAAGTATTATGTTTCAAACCAGTCGACTGCTATATGGGACAGTTGACTGCTATTTGTTAAAAAGCATTCTGTTTCAAAACCAGCCGACTACCCAGGGGGCCAGTTGACTATTATGCTTTTAAAAGCATTCTGTTTCAAAAACAGCTAACTACCCAAGGGGCCAGTCGACTGCCAATTCTTAGGAAACTTTTTGTTTTAAAACCAGCCGACTGCTATTTGGGACCAGTCGACTGCCCTATTTGTATTTCGAAAAATAAATAAATTGAATTTCAAAAAGGAAAAGAAATTCAATAAAGCAAAATGTGGTGTAGCAGCCGACTGCCCTAAAAACCAGTCGATTGCCTATTTGAAAAAGAGGTTTTGAAAACCTATTTTAGGAAAGGATATTTGTATTTGAAAAAGGGTATATGAATAATGTTTTGGAGACTATGAATCTCTTGAAAAAGCATGCACATTATTTGTACTTGTACTTGACTGAGGAGCTCTAGTCCAACCCTCAAACCCGTAGTAAGGCATCTGACTAGTGAGCACTGTGGGCTATAGACAATGGCCATAAGTCTTTTACTTGTTTGTCTTTGGGGAGGATCCTTGGCCCATACGTGGGTACTCCATTTATTTGATATCTCTCAAGATTATCCCTTACGGGATATATTTGCGGTATCCTCATGAGATCACTCTTGGATTATCCCTTATAGGATATATTTGTTGTATCTATTATGAGAATTACTTGGTGCATGATTCTATTGGATATAAATTGTCTCCCATTGATAATAATATATTTGTTATATTATTTTATTATTTATTACCACATTTATTGCTATATTTTTGTGTAAAATTAATTGTTAAATGTATCTTTTGAATTAATTTAGAGAAAGTGACTTTGGAATTAATTTTGGAAGATATGATTTGAATTTATTAAAATTTAAAAGATATATTGTTTTCAAAATAAAAAGGAAAATTTTATTAGGGCTTTTACTTAGTTTGCAAGTTTTGTGTTTCTATATAAGTACAAATAGGTTGAAGAGCCAGAGATATAAAGGATAGAGAGAAGGGCGGCAGCAACTTAAGAAAAATAAAAATTAAGGGGAAGAGCAGTAGCCGAAAGTTACAGCAGAACCGAGTGAAGAAGAATTGCTGAAGAACCGTGAGCTACAGTTGAAGTCATAAGTTGCACCAGAGCCGACGAAAGGCAGGGGTCATGGTGTCCAGTTGTTAAACAAGTGAGAACCAAAAGCAGAGAAATCAACAGGTGGAAGAACAAAAACTGAATCTGCTAAAACGTACAATTTAAGTTGTTGTGGTGTCGAGATTTGTGCTGCTGTCTCAAGCTTTCGCTATTCTCGTCTTGTTGAAACCAATTGCAATTGGTTTAAAAGAGTTGCTGTGGACCGAACGTGAGTGAAACAAGTTGAAGTTGCTGGAAACAATAGCTACTGTTCATCTCAAATAGTAGGAAGTTTTGGTGAAATTCTTTTAACTATTGCTAGGCCCACGTGTTTGGTTTGCTGAGGAAGGATTAATTACTTTATTATATTTTTCTATTTATATAATGAATTAGTTAGTGTTTAATTTTAAGCATGAGTTTTCAATTTTATTTGATATTTTGTTTTGCTAAATTAAACATGAACTAATTTATTTACTAGGAATTTGATCAAGCCTACTTGCATATTTTATGTCTTATGATTAATTGATTAATTCTTAAATTCTAGTATCATTCATTGTGATTTATTCAATCTTTTAATTTGTGTTATTGATTGGTCACCTTTAATATAAATTAATTGATTGTTTGAGACATGGTAAAGGTACACATCATATGTTAAGCCATGTATAGCTCTCTTGAATGATTGAATAAATATTTGATGCATACATCAAGCTAGAATATTTATTTGGTTCTTGTTAGATGTTCTTCTATTCTTAATGGATTTTTAGTCATTAATTATGCTACACATCATAAATAATTTAATGACAAAAAATACTTGATTATAGCTGCCATCAAACAGAGTAATCATATATTAGGAAGAATGAACCCTAGAATTGAATTGAGATTTTTAGGATTGAAGACATAAAATTGCAATGTATTGGTGAAATCAAATTCCTAGGCTTTTCTCTATTGGTGAATTTATTTATTTTATTAGGTTAATTAATTTCATTAGTTAATTAGATAATTAGATAATTCTTTTTATTGGCTTTTATAATTTTTAGAGCATAAGTAATTGAATTTTAATTGAATAAATTTAGCAAATCTCTGTGGGATCGACTCTTGTACTTGCACGTTATACTACCTTGATTCGTGCACTTGCGAGAATATAACTTTTTGTTCATCAAGTTTTTGGCGCCATTGCCGGGGATTTGTCTTAAGTTTATTCAATTTTATTTAACTACGTGTGTTTTTCTTTTATTATTTTTCTTTTTAGCTTACTAATTTTTTCTCTCTCTTTCTTTAGGTAGTAGATGCAAGGTCGACAATCACTTGGTCAAGAGATAGTACCCATCAACGATCAAATTGACAGAATCGGTAGGAAAGCAAGGGCACAAGAAGAGGAACTAGTTGAAACCAACATGGAGTTACAAGTTGGGAATCAAGCTGAAAATCAAGTTCAAAATCGTGTTCAAAATCGTCTTATGAAGGAGTTTGCACGTCCTACTGTGGGGACATCACCATCATGCATTGTTCTCAATGATGCAGCTAGAAACTATGAGCTTAAGATATTCATTTTAATATGCTTCCTTCTTTTCATGGTGCTACTATTGAAGATCCTTTGACATTCATTCGTGATTTTTATGCAACTGTTCAAACTTTTCCTTTGTAGGGATTAACTGAGGACCAATTACGAATGAGATGTTTTCCCTACACCTTGAAGGATGCGGCAAAGATGTGGTTCATGTCTATAACCTCACTTACCACTTGGGATGCAGTGTACAATAAGTTCATAAGTAAGTTCTACTCACATGCCAAAACCACTGAATTGAGGGGTAAGATTGCAACATTCACACAAGCAGATGGTGAGGCATTCCATGAAGCTTGGGAACGCTTTAAATTGCTTTTGATACAATGTCCACATCATCGGTACCCATTAGAATTGCAAAATCAATTTTTTTATGATGGACTAACTCAAGCTTGTCAAGCTATGGTTGATAATGCTACTGGAGGTGCCATGGGAGAAAAGACTGCACAAGAGACCTACGAGCTCTACGAGATGCTTGGAGCTAATTCGCAACAAAAGAGTGTTACAGGTAAACCTAGAGGTCTTCATGAGATTAACACTAATACTGAGTTAGCAATGCAGGTTTCAGAATTAACCAAGCAAATGAAGTCTATGTGTGCTATGATGATGGGTCAAAGAATGGCAGTTTCCAATGAGGTATGTGGAATTTGTGGGATTCATGGTCATGTTACTAATGCTTGTCCCTCTAGTGAAAAATTCCCAGATTTTGTTGAGCAAGCCAATATGATGAACTCTCATAACCCACGGGTGAGGAATGATCCTTTTTCAAATACTTACAACCCAGGTTGGAGAAGTCATCCCAATTTTTCATGAAGTAACAACCAAAACTAGAATCAAGCAAGCTCTTCTTTCCAACAGCAAAGGCCAGCTTTAGAGGATACTTTGTAAAACTTCATAGAAGTTTGTCAGAGTAATCAACAAAGCAATGAACAGAGATTCCAGCAACTAGAGGCTTCTCAGCGGAAATTAGAGGTCCAAGTGGGGCAAATTGCAAAGGCATTGCAAGGACATGTTCCTGGAAAATTTCCAAGCCAACCTGAGCAAGCCAAAGCAATTACTATTCTGAGAAATGGTATTGTATTTTATAATAAAATGAATGATGATTCTGATGAAAGTTTAACCTTACATGCAGGTGATGAGGTTGCAAGGGAGAAGCAACAAGAAAACAGTCCAAGTGGTGGCAAAAAGAAGGATATTGAGGAACCGAGTCAAAGTGAGAAGTCTAATCCATCTTTTGAAACTCCTAAGTTACACAAGGCTCAACACCTCTATGTTCCTCCTATTCCGTTTCCAAACAAACTCAAGAAAAGCAAATTGGATAAGTCATTTTCTGAAATATATGATATTTTGTCTAAGGTTAATGTGAACTTACCTTTGCTTGATATGATCAGGAACATACCATCTTATGCAAAGTTCTTAAAGGAATTGAATACTCACAAGCGTAAGTATGAGCCAAATGAAAAGGTAATGGTTTCGGAAACGGTAAGTGCTGTGCTTCAAAAGAACTTGCCACCCAAATTGAGAGATCCAGGGAGTTTTAACATCAACATTACTATAGGAGGTTCAAAGAAAGAAAGGGCTATGTTGGATTTGGGTGCAAGCATCAATTTAATGCCTTATTCTGTTTACTTGTGTTAGCTCTTATAGGCAATACCGAGAGGGGGGTGAATCGGTTTTTAACTAACTATAAGCTCGTTTTGCGATTCTTCTAAATTCTCTAGCCTATATTAATAATTTCTAAGTTCTCTAGGCTAGGCAAGCATGCAATCCAAGTTCAATGCAATAAACACAATATAATTGCAAGTTATTAAAGAGAGTAAGGAAAGAGAGATTTACACAATCGATTTATAGAGGTTCAGCAACCTTGCCTACGTCCTCTACCTTGAGACGCTCCCAAGGATTTTCTCCAAATCCACTATCTTGAATTTGTGATTACAATCCCTCTTTTCAAGGCTCAAGAGTAACCTCCCTCTTTCTCTAGGCTCAAGAGAAACCTCTCTCTTTTTCTTAGGCTAAAGAGTAACTTCCCTCTTATTCAAGGCTTAAGAGAAACCTCCCCTTTTACAAGGAATGGTGGGTTACAAATAAAGTAATCAAGAGAAGCCTCTAGGTAGGCAAATGATTACAGAAATTAAGCACAATGAAAAGCCTATACAAAGTTTGTGCTAAGCAATACAAGAAATAGATGAGTGATAGAAGATGAAGACTCTTTATCTCTTGAATTGATGTTGAGGCTTGAGGAAGATGAATAAAATGATGAAAGATGTTGCTTGGTTGTTCCTTTTGCTTCCTTTAGCTTCTAAGCCTCTATTTATAGTCGCTTGGATGGTTTGTGGACGTTGGTTGGAGCCAAAACAGAAACTAGCCGTTATGTCTCACATAAACTAGCCGTTGGGGGCTTTCTGGTGCAAAGGGATCGATCCTGCTACAGTGGGGATCGATCCCTTTTGTCCAGAATCTTGATTCTGGGCTTCAGGGACCTTGGGAAGACTTTCTGCCAAAAAGGGATCGATCCTGCTACAGTGGGGATCGATCCTTTTCTTCCAGAGGACATTTTTCCTGCACTTTTTGGTTAGAAATGATATGACCTTTGATCCTAATTCAACCCAAACCATTTATAAGTTTTAAGGGAGTTTTTCTTGACTTTCTCAGATGAAAGACATGTCCAAAAATTAATCAAGTGATTTTCTAAAATATTCAAAACATTTATAAAGAATTAAGACCAATAAGGATATGCATCATTAAATCATGATCTTAATGTTTGATATGATCACTTGAAATATATTGAGAAAATCATGTGTGATAAGGCAAATTTACAATATGAATTAAAACATTAAAGCTTACTTAAGTTTTTGTCATTTCAAAATATATATAGCAATTTAAAGCTAACAATCTCCCCCTTTTTGATATGACAAAACTTAATGTAAATTTGCTTTGAAAATTCTTTGATAAAATACTCCCCCTCAAATAAAGCAGGATTTTATAAAGCTCCCCCTTAATATAAGCATGGGTTTTGAAAATGAATTTTCCCTCATTATCTCTCCCCCTTAATATCTCTCCCTATATCTATCTCTCCCTTTATCTATCTCTCCCCCTTTTTGTCATAGCAAAAAGAAGGAAAAAAAAAATAAAAAATATGCTCCCCCTAAAATCATGGCTATGTGAGAACAAATAAAAATGCTCCATCCAACAAGAAACATGTTAGTACATGGGACTCATAGCACAAATTAATAAGTCAATATTCACAAAGAGTATGAAATATTCATGCAATGAATATGACTTATGATCCTATACAAATTGTTTATAAATAATTTTGATACCAATTGTTGATAAGTAATTTTGCAAGAAAGTTCCAATTGGTAAGAAGTTAAGCAAGCACCTAAGAATATCAATTGTTCTCTAAGGTCCAACTAAGGTGCATGGTAATACATCATGATTATGAGCTGAATTAGATGACATATCATATGCATGAGCTCATAAATCATGTTCAAGCAAGAGTGTGCATAGAATCAAAACATATAGCAATTAACTTCAAATTCTAGCACACAAGAGTTTCATGCAAAAATATCCTAAGAGAATTCTTCTCTATTTGTCATTTCAAACTAAAGAGCATGAGAAGAATTGTCAATTTAAAGCTCATACCAATTGGCAATTTAGATTTGGCTTACCAATTATTGAAAATATGGTTCCCAATGATACTAATTGTTATTTCAATCTAAATACCAATTGTTACTAATGGTTGACTTAGGCATTTTGCATGAATCCCATATCTATGTGTAGTGTGTTCATGTCAAGAAAATAATCATTCTAAATATGCAAGAACACAACCACATACCATCATCATTAAATATGCATATGGATCGATTAATCATTAGCACACTATCATAAAGCATTAATCCATATTCATATTCACAAATGTATACCACATGGAAGATTCAAAACAATCGAGGAATTCAAGCAAACACATTTTCTTCCATGGTTTCAGGCACAAAAATCCTATGCTCATTTTCCAATTCAAGTCCTTAACTAATTATGAGCAAGGAATGATTCAACATTACCATTAAGACTTTCTATCTATGAGTGAAGTCAAGTATAATTTCATGAAAAACTAATATTTTCATCTCATAGACATGATCATTGATTCAACTTAAGCAAACATGCATGTTCATCATCAAAACAATCAAGAGTCTATGCATGTGTATCAATTGTTTGTGTTGTCATTAATGCTCAAGTTCCATAATAATTTGGCTATAAAGAATTAATTTCATGGATGATAAATTTTCATGTAACTCAACATTTATGATTCATTTATCATCACTAATTATAAGCCAAGGAAAAGTATGACCTTATACCAATTGTTGAATTTACATTTGAAGTCAATCCTTAAGGTCAAGTTTTAATTATTCTTCCACTAGATGTATAATTATCATGAAACCTAGAGTGGAGTAGGTGAGTCAAGCTAAGAAACATAATCCTATAAGCATGCTTGACTAAGATGAACAAAAGAAATCATAATCTATCATGCACATGTTCATCGTTAATTCTCAAATATATCCATAAATTCTTGAAATAAATCTCAAAATTATGTTTAAGCATTCATTGAAAGTGTATTTCAAGATTATTTCATGATTTATGCAATTCATGACCATTTTTAATGAGAAAACTGATTTTGCACTTGTGAGCTCAAGAAAAGTGATATTGATTGTTGGAAGTGATACCATTTGTTGGAAATGATATTAATTGATGAAGTTGAGGCATGATATCAATGAAAAATAAATTTTCATAGTTTAAAGATCATCAAAAAGAAGTTAAAACAATGAATTTTAAGTTGAGAAGAGAGAAAGTATCAAAACAATGAAAAGTTCTTCTCAATTTCTGTTGAACACATGCAGGAGAGCCTTTTCTGGCCTGGGGGGATCGATCCTGCTACAGTGGGGATCGATCCCTCATATGTTTCCTGCAGATTCTGCAGTTGTTTTGACAGAAAATTCAACCTTTGAGGTACCAAAACTTCGTTTTTGAGTGTTTTAAGTCCAAGTAAAGGTTTAAACATTTGTAAAACATGATTTTGGACTTGTATGAATGAAAAACATGAATCAAAAACCATTTTACAAAAGATTTTGCAATTTTTGAAGAATTTACACAATAAAATGCATTTTTGGGCTCAAAGGAGGTCATTTTGAGATTTAAGCATATTTTGACCAAACCAATGCATTGGATTACATAAATATGTCAAAACAAACTTGTTCACATAGATTTTAAGCACATATAACATCAAATCATCATACTTGTGAACATTATGCCATGATTTCCAACATACAAGTTCTACATTGATGCTCATGACATGGCATTTTGCATATATGACATATTTGGCAATTTGAGGCAAGTAAATATATTATCAACACATAGAAAACATGCTTAAATTCCAGAGATCATTTCAAAATAAAAAATCATGCTTTTCATCCAATCATCCAATACCTCAAGAACTATCCATCAACCACTCAACAATCAATTATCATGCCTTTTTGCTCAATCACAATTCATCATGAATCATTAACCAAATTTCTCATCAAAGCACAACTAATCAAATAAAAAGTTTAAGGAGTAAGGAATTAAGCTTACAAAACTCCTTAGCTTGAGTGTGCTTGCCATGATGTGTTGGATCCACCATTAGCCATTCTTTGAAAGATTGTTGTCACCTTGCTAAGGATGGATTTCCAAGCTCTTCCTTTTTCTCATTGGCACAAGCAAACTCCATGAGGATGTGTTGAGCATATAAACTTCATTGTTCTATTGTATTCTCATGCTCTAACACTCCTACAACAAACAAATTCAAGCATGCTTTGGTACCCAAATTTTCTTGGGTCCATGAGAGTTAGTACAAATAATTTTTGATCCTTTTGGGATCCATTTCAAGCACAATTCATCATTATTTATTGCATGCTTTGGCACCCACATTTTCTTAACCACTTTTCCTCTAAAGGTAGTTTTTCTATAAGTGCATGCTTGTGAAAAGTGTCCTATTCTATTGCAAAGTGAGCATATAAGAGATGTATCATGCATAGAATTTTTGCTCACTAAGAAATTCCTAAGATGAGTTTCTTTTTGATTTGCATTATAACCTAACCCATCTTTATCAAAGAAAGCTCTTTGGGTCTCAAGCATGTGATCTAATTTTTGTTGACCCATATAGAACCTAGAGAATGAGTTATGCAAATTTGTATTCTTTTTATTTAACTCATTTATTTCTAAGTTAGCCTCTTCTAATTTCTTTTCAAATTCTAGCTTAGCATTTATCAAGGCTTCATTTTCTATTTTTAATTTAGCAATGATTTTCTTATATTTGGTGTTCATGCATTGAAATTCATTTGCTAAATCATTAAAGGCATTTTGTAGTTCACTAAAGGTATAGTCATTATCTTCACTAGAACTACAACTAGCCTCATCATCACTAATGGCCATAAAGCATGAGTAAGCTACCTCTTCATCTACATTTTCCTCATCGGAGCTATCACTATCGCTCCATGCAGCCACAAATGCTTTCTTCCTAGGCTTCCTATCCTTTTCCTTCCTAAGTAAGGGGCAATCTAACTTAGTATGACCCGGTTCATTGCACTCATAACACACTAAGGGGTCTTTTTCTCTTCTACTTGACTCTCCCCTATGATGTCTCCTATTTTGCTCTCTCTCATTCATTCTCATGAACCTATTGAATCTTTTGGCAAACATTGCCATTTCCTTTTCTTCCTCATTTCCACTCTCATCACTATCATCTTCAATGACCTCATGAGTGGAAGACTTAAGTGCTACCCCTACTTTCTTTGAAGGCACTTCATTTCTTTTCAATTTCATCTCATATGTAAGTAACGAGCCCATAAGCTCATCTAGAGACAAGGTATTTGGATCCTTAGACTCTTCTATTGCGGTTACCTTTGCCTCCCAAGATTTAGGCAAGCTATTCAAAATTTTCTTTACTATTTCAACATTGGAATAAGTCTTGCCTAGAGCCTTAAGTCCATTAATTATATTATTAAACCTAGTGAACATTTCGCTAATCGACTCATTTTCTTTCATCCTAAATAGCTCATAATCATGTGTGAGCATTCCTACTTTGGTTTCCCTAACTTGATTGGTCCCTTCATGTGTGATGGCCAATTTGTCCCATATTTGTTTAGCATTCTCACATAGAGAGACTCTATTATACTCATTGGGACCTAATGCACAAAAGAGAGTGTGCATAGCCTTGGCATTCAATTGTGCCAATCTCATATCATTTGTGTCCCACTCATCTTCACTTTTAGGGATTTCTTTTCCATCAACTTTCTTCATTGGAATTTTGGGACCATTAACAATCACTCTCCACACTTCATAATCATTAGATTGTACAAAGAACATCATCCTAATTTTCCAATATGAATAATTCTCACCATTGAAGAGTGGAGGTCTAACTAATGATTGTCCCTCTTCTCCTAGGGGTGTGCCTACATTCAAGTGAGCCATTTATGATCGTTTTTCTCGATAGAGGTTAGTCTAAATCAATCTCGAGCCCAAGCTCTGATACCAATTGTTAGCTCTTATAGGCAATACCGAGAGGGGGGTGAATCGGTTTTTAACTAACTATAAGCTCGTTTTGCGATTCTTCTAAATTCTCTAGCCTATATTAATAATTTCTAAGTTCTCTAGGCTAGGCAAGCATGCAATCCAAGTTCAATGCAATAAACACAATATAATTGCAAGTTATTAAAGAGAGTAAGGAAAGAGAGATTTACACAATCGATTTATAAAGGTTCAGCAACCTTGCCTACGTCCTCTACCTTGAGACGCTCCCAAGGATTTTCTCCAAATCCACTATCTTGAATTTGTGATTACAATCCCTCTTTTCAAGGCTCAAGAGTAACCTCCCTCTTTCTCTAGGCTCAAGAGAAACCTCTCTCTTTTTCTTAGGCTAAAGAGTAACCTCCCTCTTATTCAAGGCTTAAGAGAAACCTCCCCTTTTACAAGGAATGGTGGGTTACAAATAAAGTAATCAAGAGAAGCCTCTAGGTAGGCAAATGATTACAGAAATTAAGCACAATGAAAAGCCTATACAAAGTTTGTGCTAAGCAATACAAGAAATAGATGAGTGATAGAAGATGAAGACTCTTTATCTCTTGAATTGATGTTGAGGCTTGAGGAAGATGAATAAAATGATGAAAGATGTTGCTTGGTTGTTCCTCTTGCTTCCTTTAGCTTCTAAGCCTCTATTTATAGTCCCTTGGATGGTTTGTGGACGTTGGTTGGAGCCAAAACAGAAACTGGCCGTTATGTCTCACAGAAACTAGCCGTTGGGGGCTTTCTGGTGCAAAGGGATCGATCCTGCTACAGTGGGGATCGATCCCTTTTGTCCAGAATCTTGATTCTGGGCTTCAGGGACCTTGGGAAGACTTTCTGCCAAAAAGGGATCGATCCTGCTACAGTGGGGATCGATCCTTTTCTTCCAGAGGACATTTTTCCTGCACTTTTTGGTTAGAAATGATATGACCTTTGATCCTAATTCAACCCAAACCATTTATAAGTTTTAAGGGAGTTTTTCTTGACTTTCTCAGATGAAAGACATGTCCAAAAATTCATCAAGTGATTTTCTAAAATATTCAAAACATTTATAAAGAATTAAGACCAATAAGGATATGCATCATTAAATCATGATCTTAATGTTTGATATGATCACTTGAAATATATTGAGAAAATCATGTGTGATAAGGCAAATTTACAATATGAATTAAAACATTAAAGCTTACTTAAGTTTTTGTCATTTCAAAATATATATAGCAATTTAAAGCTAACAACTTGCAATTAGGTTTAGGAGAGCTAAAACCTACCACAATGTGTCTTCAACTTGCTGATCGTTCAATTAGATATCCTAGAGGCATTGTGGAGGATATTTTAGTTCAAATTAATAAACTAATCATTCCTGTTGATTTTGTAGTTTTGGACATGAAGAGACAGTCAAAGAATGAGCATGAGCTACCCATTTTGCTTGGATGTCCATTCATGGCTACAACAAACACAATAATTGATGTTCAAAATGGGAAACTAACCATGACAGTCTTAGATGAGACTGTGGAATTTTTTGTGTTTAATTCTTTAAAATTACCTATAGATTCTAATGATTGCTTCTTAGTTGATGTTTTGGACTCAGTTGTTGACTCTAATCTTGCGCAGGATAAAACAGATGACTTGGTTGGTGGAGCTAAGAAAAGCCAACTGAATGAGTTGGATGAGATTCGAAAAGAAGCCTATGAGAATGCAAAGATTTACAAGGAGAGAACAAAGCTGTACTATGACAAATCCATTTTTCGGAAAGAGTTCAAACAAGGTATGAAAGTTTTACTTTATGATTCACATTTGTGTCTCTTTCCAGGAAAGTTGTAGACAAGGTGGTGTGGACCATTTTTGGTGTGGAAGGTGTTTCCGTATGGTGCAGTTGAGATTCAGAACATGAGAACAGGAGCTAGTTTCAAGGTGAATGGGCATAGATTGAAGCCATATTTGGAAGGCACTCCAAAGGGCCAGATAGTGGATTTCGTTGATTTGGGGAAGCCTTAGACCAAGCATTCTGTCTTGCCTAGACGTTAAATAAAGCGCTTGTTAGGAGGCAACCCAACTAGGTATGATTTTTCATTCTTTTTATTTTATTTTATTTTTTTTAGTGTGCACATTCCTACTCATTTATTAATCTTTGTTTTTCAACTTTGAGGACAAAGTTTGATTTAGGTTTAGGGGTGTAGTTTAGTTATGTTTATATAGTATATTGTTTTTAAAAAAAAACAGAACAAAAAAATTTTTTTAAAAGAAAAACTTTACTTGGATTTATGTTTTTTCTTTTTCACTATGATTTTTCACTAGTGTATGATGAATATGAGAGAATTTTACTATGGTCAAGTGATTGTGAGAAATGCATACTTAGGTAATTAAATAATTTGATGTTAATTTTATTCACTTCATGATTGATGAACAATTGAGCACATAAAGCCATACTCTTATGAATTGTTGATACTTAGTGACTGATTATGCGAACTTGTGAAATTAGTGATCATGCATGACACTCTAGAACTTGTTTTATTACACTTGGGGCGAAATCATAGGCAATTGATTGACTTAGAGATAATTTAGGCATTACTTGGAATGAGCCTTTCAAGCCTACCATGTTACAAATTATTCACTAGTATACCCCATTGAGCCTTATTGAAAGAATGGCTTATGCAAAAGCATATGAATAGCAATAATAGCCATCATTCGAATTTTCTTGTAAACTCATTGCCCTTACCCAAATTAGCTTGAAAAACAATGAATGTTCCCTTAAAGAGAGCTTTAATGCACATATCTATCATTGAGGGGATGTGATTCAAGAAATATTTTCAAGCTAATAAAAGAAGAGGTTCCCAAAAAAAAAAAGAAAGGAGTTTAAAATGTGGCATGGAAATTGTCATCCACAAACAAATGCATGAAAAAGATAGGTTTGGGGGTTGTGGAGATAAATATGTGGAGTTCAAAAAAATAAAACAAAAAAGGAAGTGAAAAAAAAAAGGAAGAGAAAATTCAATATGTGTTTTATCATTGTTAGCTCTCTTGTTTTGATTTTTACCTTCCCTTTCTTTGTTAACCAATACCTTGGCCAAACATTATAAGCTAATAAAGACCTATTGATCTAAGTTGATTTTATTGTCTACATTAGTGGAGAGATGTAAGAAGAGCAAGCCTATGGAATGTCATTAAAATAAAAAAAATTTGAGATCACATCAATTATTCATGAGTTGCATAATTTTAATTAAGTACTGACAAGGAATTTGAGTTTGGCTAAACACATACACACATCTGATATCATGATTTGAGTTAATTAACATTTGAATTATGAGATTATTGAGTTGTGTTTTGAACAATTCCTTTAATCATAGATGTGAGGTATATTTGAGGCAATATGTGGAAATCAAGTGAAATTGAATCTACATGAATTTGAGTGAAACATTTTAGGTGTCCTTGAGTTGTCACTTTTGTTCTTAAAGGTCACAAACAAGTGCATTTTCTTTTAATTTTGCTCGAAGGCTAGCAAAAATGTAGGTTTGGGGGTATTTGATAATAATATATTTGTTATATTATTTTATTATTTATTACCACACTTATTGCTATATTTTTGTTTAAAATTAATTGTTAAATGTATCTTTTGAATTAATTTAGAGAAAGTGACTTTGGAATTAATTTTGGAAGATATGATTTGAATTTATTAAAATTTAAAAGATATATTGTTTTCAAAATAAAAAGGAAAATTTTATTAGGGCTTTTACTTGGTTTTCAAGTTTTGTGTTTCTATATAAGTACAAATAGGTTGAAGAGCCAGAGATATAAAGGATAGAGAGAGGGGCGGCAGCAACTTAAGAAAAATAAAAATTAAGGGGAAGAGCAGTAGCTGAAAGTTACAGCAGAACCGAGTGAAGAAGACTTGCTGAAGAACCGTGAGCTGTAGTTGAAGTCATAAGTTGAACCAGAGCCGACGAAAGGCAGGGGTCGTGGTGTCCAGTTGTTAAACAAGTGAGAACCAAAAGCAGAGAAATCAACAGGTGGAAGAACAAAAGCTGAATTTGCTAAAACGTACAATTTAAGTTGTTGTGGTGTTGAGATTTATGCTGCTGTCTCAAGCTTTCACTGTTCTCGTCTTGTTGAAACCAATTGCAATTGGTTTAAAAGAGTTGCTATGGACCGAACGTGAGTGAAGCAAGTTGAAGTTGCTGGAAACAATAGCTACTGTTCATCTCAAATAATGGGAAGTTTTGGTGAAATTCTTTTAACTATTGCTAGGCCCACGTGTTTGGTTTGCTGAGGAAGGATTAATTACTTTATTATATTTTTCTATTTATATAATGAATTAGTTAGTGTTTAATTTTAAACATGAGTTTTCAATTTTATTTTATATTTTGTTTTGCTAAATTAAACATGAACTAATTTATTTACTAAGAATTTGATCAAGCCTACTTGCATATTTTATGTCTTATGATTAATTGATTAATTCTTAAATTCTAGTATCATTCATTGTGATTTATTTAATCTTTTAATTTGTGTTATTGATTGGCCACCTTTAATATAAATTAATTGATTGTTTGAGACATGGTAAAGGTACACATCATATGCTAAGTCATGTATAGCTCTCTTGAATGATTGAATAAATATTTGATGCATACATCAAGCTAAAATATTTATTTGGTTCTTGTTAGATGTTCATCTGTTCTTAATGGATTTTTAGTCATTAATTATGCTACACATCATAGATAATTTAATGACTAAAAATACTTGATTATAGCTGCCATCAAACAGAGTAATCATATATTAGGAAGAATGAACCCTAGAATTGAATTGAGATTTTTAGGATTGAAGACATAAAATTGCAATGTATTGGTGAAATCAAATTCCTAGGCTTTTCTCTATTGGTGAATTTATTTATTTTATTAGGTTAATTAATTTCATTAGTTAATTAGATACTTAGATAATTCTTTTTATTAGCTTTTATAATTTTTAGAGCATAAGTAGTTGAATTTTAATTGAATAAATTTAGCAAATCTCTGTGGGATCGACTCTTGTACTTGCACGTTATACTACCTTGATTCGTGCACTTGCGAGAATATAACTTTTTGTTCATCACCCATCTATTTGAAAGTATTTGAAAGCATGTGAAATTATTTGATATTATTTGTACTTGCATATTTGATTTCACGTGATTTGAGATCCGTGGAAATATTTGAAAGATATAATTTATTTATATTTGATATTTGCGAAAGATATATATGGCATATGCTTTATAATGGTTTTACATGACATTATAGAGCCAAGTAGGAAAACTGCATATAGTGATATAGTACGCTCTTTTACATAAGTTTCTTACTGAGCGTAAACTCACTCCTTTACGAATATTTTTCATACAGGTTATTTGAAGTAATTCCCGCTCCAGATAGAGGAGCATCTTTTGGGTTTCTTTGATATACCGTCGAGACATGCTTCCCACTACTTCCTTGAAGGTATACTTAATTGGTCGTGTACTTCGGCTATTGTATAGTATAATATAACATTTGTGTATATTTGGGGAAAATAGGTTATGTAAATATTTGAGATCCTGGTGTAGTTGATTCATGTTTATATATAAAAGTTATATTCATGAGAATTTGATATCGTGTTTTGATAATAATGCCTAAAACATTGTAGAAGAAGAAAGATTGACATTGATAAAGTAGTCAATTTATTTGTTAATTGAAGAAGAAGTAGTTGTTATTTGGATAGTGACGAGGATGTCACAGATTGGTATCAAAGCTGATTTGACTGAAGTTTATCGATGTCAATAAGCTAGAATTAGAGTATTTCCCCAATGTACTGTACTAGTCTACATAAATTTATGTAGTATAACGGTTTAAGGTTATACTAAATCATGCTATTTGATCGTGATATTAACAGAATGACTACTCGAAGAAGGGATACTAGATGAGGACGAGGACAGGGTCGCGATGAATCGCCCCCAACATAGTCTTTTCCTCTATCTCTATCGCATAGCCTGAATACGAGGCTAGCGAAAATGTAGAAACACATGGAAAACATGGCCGCGATGTCCACTCAGTTTATGGCAAACTTCCCGAACGTGGCCACTAGTTCACCAGCAATTACACCAACTGTACAACCCCCACCAGTCCCAACTAATGAGAGGTAGGATCCTATAGCTTACTGCAATGTGACTTTGATTAAAGAGTTTAAGAAGCTAGATCCGCCTAAGTTTGAGGGGGATAGTGATCCATTGGCCGTAGAGAATTGGATGAAGGCAATCACTAAGGCATTTGGGTACTTGACTTGTACGGAGAAAGAAAAGGTGGGATTGGTTGCTTACTTGTTAGTGGATGAGGCCGAACCATGGTGGCAGGCCACTCAGACGGTGTTAGAGGCTCGACATCCAGAGGTAACACGGGACATATTTGTGGATGCTTTCAATGAACAATACGTCCCACGCAATGCTCAGAGAAGGTTACAGGTTGAGTTCTTGAACTTGACTCAAGGGAATTTGACGGTTAGTCAATACGAGTCGAAATTCATTACACCGAGCAGATTTGATCCTGAAGTGTTGAGAAGAGAGGATCATAAGACCAACAGATTCATGGAAGGATTGAGACCTTCCATTAGGTCTAAGTTGTATCCCTTGGATATCAATACATATGGAGAGGCAGTCCGTAAGGCTCAACTGTGTGAGCAGGACTATGAGTTTCATCAAGCCGACTTACGAGCTAGAAATAAGGGTAAAGAACCTATGAAGCGGAAGTCAGATGAGAGAGCCTTGAGTGATAGATATCCATCTAAGAGAAGTAGGCCTTATGACAGAGCTTCGATAGGTAAGCGATTCAATTATAGGGAAATAACTTGTCTTAATTAAATGGTTATATGGAATTGTGCTAAATTTGGAGTTATGATGATCATGGTACAGGAACTCCTAGACCCACCGAGATTAGGATAAGTGATGAGAGATCCCGACACCCAGTTGGTAGTACCGCTAGCTCACTAAGGAGTACAATGCCGAGGTGCGAGCATTGCGGGAAATTCCATGGGTCGCAGCCTTACTGGTTTGCGAGTGGGCATGCTATTGGTGTGGTGAACAGGGACATAGGATTAGGGATTGTCCCAAGAAAAATCAAAAGGTACCTAAAGAGTCAGAAAAGACCCCTCAAGTACAACCTAAGACCACTCAGCCTCACCGTAAGGCCACGGCGGCAGAGAAAGGAAAGGCGCCCGTGACTCAGGGTCGGGTATTTGCCATTGATAAGGAGTTTGTCGATGCTTCATCTAAGATGATTCAAGGTAAGATTTACTGTGATAACCCTTAATTGCGATATCAATCATAAGTATACTAGAGTAAATTTTAACTAACTTGAGGTTATTTTGGAATTTGGACAGATTATGGAAGCTGAGAATGTCCGGGTCATCTTGGTCAAGAAGCGGTGGATATGTATATGTGAGTATGTAGGTACTAAGATATGAAGTAGGAAATAAATTAAATAGGTTGAGATATACTAAAAGGGATTTAAATATATATATATGTGTATATATATATATATATATAAAAGATATGGAAATTAAATTATAAAGATAATAAAAAAAGTGGGAGACACATAAACATTGTCCAAATTATGTCTCAAAGAAAAAGGCTAGTTTAAGAGACATCATTATTTGCTTGAAACAATTGTCAATTATCTACTAATCCATTAATGTTAAATTGGGTTATTAGAAGTTGATGTATTAAGGGCTGGAAACACAAGAGTAAAGGGCTGGAAACACAAGAGTAATGGGCTAGAAACACAAGGTTGAAAGGGCTGGAAACACAAGGGGAAAAGGGGTTGGAAAACATTAAGGGCTGGAAAATAAAAGCCACATTTTCTTCTATTTTACCCCACTCCAAACCGAGACAAAGAAGAGCCAAATTTTCCTTAGCAAATGTCGACAACCCTAGCTAGAAAACCCATCTCCCTTCTCCCTCATTTCTGGCCATAGATTGAATCTCTCTTCAAACCCTCATCCATTTCGCCCAAATACACCAACTGATTGAGGGATTCCATCGTTATGGAAGCAGAGATGAAATGAAGGGGGGACGTTACTGGTTGGTTATAAGCTGGCTAAGGGAATCATGAGCCATAGATGCAAAGGGAGTTTTGGTTCCACCAGATTAGTGTTGGATTATGCCCTTAGAACCATTCATTAGATGATTGACTTTGGCATTTTTTTTATGTATCATGACATTTTATTTATTATAGTTCATTATTATATTTGTCTTATAGCTGCGTAATGTAATCTTATATGATAATGTCCTTAGAATAGTAATAACACACTATTCTTAAAAATATCCCTAGTCAAGTATTATTGTGAACAAGGATAACAATGATACGATAAGACTAGTATGTGGTTGACTGATGACCATTGTCATGGATATAGGATATCAAGTCATCACATAGGTACATGTTAGAGAACTATGTACTGGATCGACCCTCAATGAGAACGCTACATGGATTGTTATATGAGTGTCATAAGCGATTCTCATAGTGATGATGGTGTATGTGATCATTTGACTTGAGATCATCAGAGATCCCAACATAGAGAATTGCATACTTTAATGCTGCTAGATGTCATTCGTAACAGGATGGACTATAAAGGTAGTAATTGGGTATGCCTTGATCTATGTAGAGGGATGTTGAACGATCAAGATAGGATTTATCCCTCTTATATAACAAGAGTGATGTCTTGGGCCCTTTGATAGAGTGAGACTAAGAAATGCATGGCCGTGCTCGAATAAGTCAATATGAGATATTGATTTTATTTGTTTAATTAGTCTACTCAGGAATCAAGAAACGCTGATTAGACTATACAAGTGTGACACATTCCATGACTTGTGTCTAATCAAGACATCAAAGGATAAAGGGATTAGACTACACGATAACATCTATCACGAGTAAGGTTATGTCGAGTTATTGACATTCTCGTTACATGGGTAGCAATGATGTGTTGCTAGATACCGCTCATTGCCTGTGACAATTTTGTCATTGCCATTGTTTTGAGAACCTATTGGGTCGCACACTTAGAACGGATCAATAAGGAGCTTAATTAATCCTATTCTGAATTGGATTAAGGATATAACTAATCCTATTCTGAATTGGATTAAGGATATAACTAATCCTATTCTAAGTAGGATTAGAGTTCTGTTTGACAGTAAATTTTAGGGTAAAATTTACTGCCTATAAAAGGATGTTTTGTGTTTTCTAAAACAGAGCCGCACAATTAAACAGAAAAGAGAAACCTGTTCTCTATGGTTTTAGAGCTTCTTTCAAACAAAAACAAAATATTATTTTAATCGAAGCTAGCAATTCGGTTAAAATAAAAAACGCTCTTTAAGGCTTCTGATCGTGAGACGTTCAAGAGTCGTGAGATCCGTTCGTGTGGATACCATAGAGGCAAGAACGAAAAGTTGTTGTTTGTGACTCGACCAACGACAGAAAATCAGAGAAAACGTTAGGTAAAATCTCGAAACCCTAATCAGGCAACTCTCCGAATCGATCCTGGTGGAGGCCGAATGATTTAAATTCCGCTGCGTGTTTGTTTCGGTTTCCTTCAATTAGGGCATTGGAAGTGGAAGAGAAGAAGTGAGAAGAGTTGTTCCACAATGGGTGACTGAGGAAAGTGAAGGATTGAAACCCTAAACTGAAGCAAATTGATTTGGGACTTCAGGTCAAGATAGCAAAGGTAATAAATTGAGGTGAGTTAGTGTATTTTGCTGGAATTAAGCTATGAAAACAGAATGTAATATGGTTACTGGATTGGCATTGATGTGTCTAGGTGTAACAGCAAGCAAGCTGTGAGGAAGTGGTCTGAGATTGTTTCAACAGATTCTGGTTTTGCATCAAATTAAGGGGGTAAGGTTCTAACCTTATTATATTTGATTATTATGCATGAAAGTGAAATTGTGATGAACTAAATTGAATGGCTATTGTTAGATGAAGGATTAATTGAAATTTTGACTTGATGTTCAATCCGGAAATTGATGTTCTGTCTGGGTGGAAATTAAGACGAGCAGTTTAATTGTTCTACATGGAGAAAAATTCTGGAAAAATTATGATTAATAGTCCTTTAAGTTAAAAGAAAGTCAGTTTTGGAATTTCTTGAATTGAATTTCTGTAACTTGAGTTATGCACAAATGAGTGCAGGGTGTTCTGTCCAGAAACGTGAATCATGGTCCTGATTTTGAAAATTTGTGGTAAATAGCCTAAATTGAATTAGGTTGCGAGCCTTACATTTCTAGAAAGGTAATTAAGTTAGGATTGTGATGGTTCTGGGTTTACATCAGTTGGATATTCCTATAACCAGATATGAGATAATTTGTGCCAATTGGTCAGTGTTATACTGTGTCAGGAAACTACTGAACATACTGAAACTTTGGAAAATTTCTGGTGTTGATATAGGAAGAGTTAAATTACAAACCTTACATTTATAGATAGGGAAATGAGTTAGTTTTCATCTATTTTTGGAATTTCCAGATTTGGAACTTTGTGGCTTAAGATATGTATAAATGAGTGCAGGACACTCACTGCTGGAGACAAATTTTTAATGTCAACTTCAAAATTTCATAGAAAATAGCCAAGATCAAATATGACTGCAAACGTTACATGTTCAGAAAGATAATTGAGTCATGATTGACATGGTATTGGGTTTGTATATGTCACAGCCCATGACCTTATTTTTCACCTTATTCTATACATCTTATTTGGTTGGGTTATCTGCGATACTTTACTTTTCTTTTACATATAAACAATTTCATATTAAATTATAATATGAATTACATCCCCTATTTTAATTCATAAGGAAGTAGTACTGTAGATAAGTTTAAATACAGAAAATAAATGATCATACCTTATTAAATAAATCAATCTGTCGCATCGTCCCCAAATGCACAGCCGAAGTCCTTTAGATGTCAGACTCTCAGTCTTCGAAAACCTAAAATGTTAATATTAAAGGGTGAGCAAACCACGGCTCAGTAAGGGAATTATATGCCTCACTTGATACTCAGCTATCTATATGCTGAAAAACTTTTTCATTTTTTCCTATGGGCTCTAGGCTCGCATGTAGGAAGGATACTATAGTCGGCTAGGGATCCGGATGGAGTAAGGTAGGTATTTTGAAATACCTATCTTGTCCCGGAATCTAGAAGCAACTGTAGAGAATAATTTCCTTTTCGTTTGGAATCTTAATCCTTTTTACTTTTTTTTTTTAAACACTTTCATATTCTTTTCAAAATAATGCTTTTATAAAATAAAGCATTTAAATAAAGTAACTAATATTCATATATTCTTTGAAAAGAATATTAGTTAAATTCTCATCATTCTCATTTAAAGCTTATTTCATGTTTTACTGTACAGCCATAATTAGTACAGTAATTTAAATAGCAAAATCAGTTATTAAACCTTTTCGTATAACATATATATCATTTAAATCTAATATTCAGTTTAAAAATTAAAATAAGAATATTAGATTTATTTTCCTCCTCTTTCCTTTTCATTTGGAAAACATATCACATATTCATGTCACATATAGTCTAATATTCAATTTAAAATCATAGTAAGAATATTAGACTTATAAACTCTTTTTCCTTTTGAAAACATATTACATGTTCATATCACATGTCATATGAAAATCATCTCGTAGTACTAAAATCAGTACCGAAATAAGCATTATATAAAATGCTGTAAATCACTTTCATTTAACTTATCACATATCATGTAAAACATTTACATTTAACATATAACATATCATATAAAACATTTTTCATATATGGAGACTTAGGCACACACGCCCAGCCCGTCCACTAGGTCGTTACTCATATCATGCTATAGACCCCGAAGGGTATAAATAATAATGTCAGATCTATGGCCATAGTCTATAATTGTCCTCGGTGGATCACTGATCAGGTGTCGGCCGGGACTACATTTCACATATCACATATTACATGTTACATATCACATATCACATATCAGCATGATAGGATGCCATCTAGTCTCAAAACTGTATTTTTCATCATCAATAAACCTTTATGGAATTTTTAAAAATATATATAATTTCATAATTTAAAACCATAAAGGTTATAAAACCATTTAGTGAATATTTAAGAAATATATAAAAATATTCACTTTATTTCCTTTCATTTTTCATCTCGTATTACGTGTAATTTACATATCAAGAGAATTTTCAGTGATTTCATTATCACCATTCTCGAAGATAATTTTCGGTGATTTCATTATCACCATTCTCGAAAACATGAATATTTTAAAATCACTTTCATTTTATTCATGTTTTTATGAAAATATTCATTTTCTCGATTTTCGTGGTTGAAAATCATTTCTCGTGAAATAAAATCATTTATTATGATTTTATGAAATTTTCTAGAAATTTTCGATAATTTTTCGGTAGTATAACGACTGCCGATTGGCTAGCCTCCTACACGGAAAATACAGTTTATAATTTCAACCGGTACTTCACCACAATTTTCCAACCAATCATTCATCACAATATTTTCATAAATATTTTCATAAAATATTTCATAATTAAAATCATGCAGACTGAATATCCTTACAGTGCTGCACATGCATCCCTTACCTGTTTCGTGGTGTCGAACTTCCCAATGTCACCACAAGGACTTCGATTATTCATGCTGCAAAATAATTTTATCGAAAATTGTCATTAATTATTCTCTTAATTTCTACAGTTAGTTCCCATATTTAAACCATAAAATGCAGTATAATAACAGTCCAAAATGCTCATGGCCAAATACCTTCATGAATCCCTTCTTAAGGTGATTCATCTATTCTTTCCTTAAACTCATTTATACATGTCTATCATTTCCTTTATTTCCCTTCTCAATTATTTTTCTTTAATCCTCAATCATAAAATTAACATGAGGATTTCTCATGAACAATGTCTTGTCCAATTCTCATACCTTATACTATGAAAATTACATATATATACTTTTTTCCAATATATATTATTATTATGTATCAAACCTCTTCCTTGTATTTATAACTAGATACCTTAAAATAAATGATTTATCATATTTATTATTTTTCTTTCTTTCTTTTCTGTTCCACGCCTGCTGCAACTTCACAATTTCTTCTTCATGTCTCCTTCTCCACACATGTGAGCTTTCTAGTCTCATTTACCCATGATTTTCTTTCTTTATTCTCTTCTAAGCTTATACACCTCTTTTATTCACTTAGAAATTTCCTCCAACCTCTTTACTTCTTTAAGATTTATTCACTATAAATTAACCCCTGTTTTGTTAAACATCATCCACGTTCACACCGTTTTTCCGTATCTAGCATAATTTCATTTGATCCAAATTCTAATTAAATTCCAACAAATTTTATTTCATTAAGATTTAATTGTTTACTAGCCATATAACAATTCATTAAACACCTTTTTTTTTAATTCTTAAATCCTCATCAACTTATCATCACCATCGTGCCACCAACTAGAGCCGGCAGCATCATTCACACCACTGCCTTGTGTTGAGCTATCATCTAGCCAACTCAATTTTTTTTTTCACAAATCATGTAATCCAAGTCCCAATCGAGCTTAATTCTTCATCTATTTCTAAATCCTACCCAAATACATCATATTTATCATCAAAATCTTTCCAAAATTTCCACATATAGACGAACATCCCTTGACAGTTTAGACATATTTTTACTTCAATCAAATATTCCAAATACATTTCTTCTACATGAATAAATCAATTTCTATAGCTACTTGAAGAAAAATATTACCAATTCCTTACCTTTATCCATTTTCGAACAGTACAATCATCCCAAACAGTTTTCGATTTTCTTCTTTTAAGTTCTTTATTCTGCATTTTAAGATGACCTTGAGGTGGGGAATAAGTCTTGTAAATGATAATCAAGGTTTTGGTGATGAAAAGGAATTGATTTCCTAAGGAAAAATGAAGAACAAGAAGCAAAAATGGCGAGCAGGTAACAGCAAAAATGGGTTGATTTTCACATAGGAGAGGCGGCAGAATTCTATAAGAAAATGCTAAATTTTGCCTTCTTTTAATTATGGTCTAACCAATGGAAGCTTGCCACATGTGCCACTTATGTATTTCTCCTTGAAAATTTCTTTCCTTGTAGTGGATTTACACGGCAACACACAGCAGCAAAATATGCGGCAGTAAAATAAATTTTTCCTCACGTTTTTGACTGGTTTTCCTCCCACTTTTTGTGTGCTCCAACCCATAGCAAATTACCACATGTCCATTTAATATAATTTCCTTCCCTTAATATTATTTAATTGCATTTTATACCATTAAAATGCCACTTCTATTTTCCAAATCATCTTTTAATTTTTATTTCAATTCATACGCACCATATTATAAATTATAGTTCCAATAATTCCATAATTCAAAGTGGAATTTCCTATTCAATATTTATTTAATTCCACTAAAGAATTTATTTCCACTATCGTTCATTTACAAATATGGTGTACAGTGTTATAAAATTGAGTCTTACATTTTCTCCCCACCTTAAGAAATTCGGTCTTCCGAATTTAACTTAAATTAAAGGTGGTACCATTCTGTACACTCCTTATTTCTGACCTTTCAATCATCTTTTGACTATTACTGCCAGTATACCTTCAATATCAAATCACCTTTTATATCATTACATATCATTTCTCATCATATATTTATACTCCCTAAAATTTCTTATCAATTGGGAGTTATCCATTTCCACTCCTTTTCATATCACATATGTTTCGTATTGTTCATCATTCATTTTTCTTATTTGGTGCCAAGTCGATACATTTCGATAATTATCATTTACCGATTTAAATCAATAGTATGTAATGGTCCAGTAGCTTTCACATCTCATGCATCCGCTCACTCAACATATCATCGAGCGTTTCCATATTACGCTCAAACATTTTTTCATCATGTACGGAGCGGTGCTGTCTATAAATTTGGAATCTCAAAGCCTTTTGCTATTTCCCATAACATATAGCTACTCAGAGATTCCCATCACATATAAAGCTCACTGGAACTTCACATACATTCTCATCCTTTTATAATCATATTTCGACTATGGCACTAAAGAATCTAAGAGTTTGATAATGGAGGAGTGATTTCATTAGACTATCAGTCTATAATCACTTCCATATTATCATATCTCTTTTAGATTCTTTATTATTATCCTCAATACTCTTTTCATATTTATTTCATCAACTGCTGCAGTTCATTTCCAAACTTTACTATTTACCACCTTTTACCATAATTGAATCAGGAGACAATCATTTTCTCCCCATATCTACTTCCATGTAATCTCATCATTACATCTCTTATTCTTATGGTATACTCTATATCACTTAGGTTTTAGAATATACCTGAGAATATACTCTTTTGATAATTTAGATTCCATTATGGCATAATCAAATTATAATTTAATCTTCTCATTATTTAACTTCATCATTGAATCTATAATTATCAATTTAATCATTTCATTATCCATATAAATCCATTATTTCCATCATTTCGAGGTGGTATATATATATCCTTTTTGTTCCATTTACATAACTGGCAGTAAAATGTAAATCACTTCTTTACTTCTTTGAGTATAATTACTTTTCCTCTATCGAGTTTGGCTCGATCTTACATTTAACCATAATCATGTGATAACCACAAAATCACTTTTAGTTTTAAATTCGGGAACTATTTTATATTCGTGTTCCCTTTTCATCATGTACTTTCCTCTTATGACATATTCGTCTTTTCCTTCATCATTATTTCAGTCACTTTTCATCAGTGGTAAAATATTCCACTATTAAATTCCTTTAACCTTTTACATATCATCTTTATGTTTATTCATCCACTGACTTTAACCTTTTACTTATTAGTCACGTCAGTAGAGCAGCTAACCCATAAACTCTCCTATAGACTGGCAATAGTATTTAGCTAGACCCAGTAGCTTCCGTATCTCGATAACTATCTCTTCATCATAGACAGATCCGCATTGCTCTGTCATTCGAGATCATATATCTTAGAAAGAGATACTGTCTAGCCCATGTTCTATTTGCCAATCTTAACATATAGATTACAATCTTTGAGAGTCTGTAGGGTCATACCACTATGCTGCTCATTTTCCATTGATGTCTTATACTGTATCAGTATATCATTACTTTATCCATATTTGGGTGCCTCATTCATTAGGCTTATATACCTCACAAGGAATTTCATTAACCTTGTAAACCTCAATAGGAACTCGTAAAATTTATATCGAGTTCTAATCATTATCATCTTATGACCATCAATTTTCAACTTTTCATCTAGTGATGCCTTGTGTAGAGATTGGTCTTATAGACTCCTTATATATCTCCGATTAAATCAATTTAAGGCATCAATTCCATATAGATGATTATTTGTTCTTAATAAGAACTTTATTGCATAATAAAAATTTAATAAATCATTTAATTCATCCTTAATCACATCATCTGTATTTCTATCGATTATCCTTATATAAGTGAATTTCATTATTCACAAATTTTTCAGAGTTATTTCCTAAGCTTTTCGGATTCTTTCTATATTCTCCGATATGAGCTTAGAAATAGATTCCGTATCAACAATCGAGTCAATGTTAACTTGATCTTCCATATCTATATTATTCTAAAATTTTATCGGGAATCTCATATGATACTTTTTAAATTTCATATCTCTTATCATTTTGAACATTTCATCTCTTTGTCCTATCATTTCCACTGTACATCCTTAAGGCAGAGACATTTAATATTTAAATTATTTTAACACATACTCCACCTTGATTCACTTATTTACTTATACTTCACAACATATCGATCATCTTAATTAGTATGCTGTATCCAGTATAATTATTTGATTAACACCTTTCACAGCTAACCAATTTATTATTGAAATTCATTTTAAAATCATTTTCATTTAATAATTTAGGTTAGCTGTTATCTTCCTCATCTCTTATCTTCACTTACTGTCCTTGTGCATACTCTCCAATTTCATATTGTTCCATACAGTACATTATTCTGTAAAACATATTTAAAAATATTTCGGTTCTGTAATTATTCATTTAATACTGCAAAAACTGTATAATTGTATAGAACCAGAATTAATCGTACTAGTATGGATTACATCCTCTGTACTGATCTCTTTCTTATTCATCATCTGTAATCATATTACTTTGCATCATATCCCATGATCCCGTAATCATTTCCCGTTAATACACTTTTAATTTAGACCCTTAAAAATAAAAAAAAAAACTGAGTCGCTCATCCTGCGACTTCCCTATAACCATTCGGGTCACATAGCAATATAAATGTAGATGAAATTAATAATCGGGATCGTTATACTCATTACATTCCTTTATACCATCAATAACTCCATTTCTATCAATGGAATTCAAAATCGACTTGGTTTATCACAATTCAAAACATAATCCCACCTAAGGGCATTTTCGTCATTTCGATATTTATTTCTTTCTCCTCAGTATACATTTAACCAAAGATCTTCTTATCTATGTGCTGATAGTATTCTTTCTCATACTAATATCAGCAATTTAAGATCTTGTTTGATTTAGACAGAGAAATCCAATAGGATTCATAATTGGATTATTTTAAATGAAATGCATCCTTACCCCATCAATTTCTCTGCCAAATCAGTCAATTCCAACTTTTGTTGGTCTATTTTGACTCCAGGTAAAATTTTGAGGGTAGGGGTATTTTGGTCATTTTTTGCCAAAAATTTCCTCTCTCCTTAAAATACCTTTAATCGATGATCTTAATGTCTATTTAGTGATGATACTTCATTCCCCTCCTTTATATCATCACTTTCAGGTCTCAGTTCGATCCGGACAGAAAAGTATTGGTGGGGCCCTCACCGAGTCCATTTCTGTTCCTTACCGAACCGACCTTCATTTAGATCATAAGATCACCATTTTAGGTAACATTCCTGATCCGTTTTCCCTTTTTAGCATTCCTTATTTCATAATTGCTCACTCCCTTCTAAACACTTAATTAAATTTGTAATCATTTATTTTCTCTATGTATTCAGACTACACAGTACTACAGGTGATGTTAATCTTTTTTGACACATTTCCTTTTCAAAGTATCGATAGACATCAGGCCAACCCTGCTCTGATACCATTAAATCTGTCACAGCCTGTGACCTTATTTTTCACCTTATTCTATACATCTTATTTGGTTGGGCTGTCTGCGATACCTTACTTTTCTTTTACATATAAACAATTTCATATTAAATTATAATATGAATTACATCCCCTATTTTAATTCATAAGGAAGTAGTACTGTAGATAAGTCTAAATACAGAAAATAAATGATCATAGCTTATTAAATAAATCAATCTGTCGCATCGTCCCCAAATGCACAGCCGAAGTCCTTTAGATGTCAGACTCTTAGTCTTCGAAAACCTAAAATGTTAATATTAAGGGGTGAGCAAACCACGGCTCAGTAAGGGAATTATATGCCTCACTTGATACTCAGCTATCTATATGCTGAAAAACTTTTTCATTTTTTCCTATGGGCTCTAGGCTCGCATGTAGGAAGGACACTACAATCGACTAGGGATCCGGATGGAGTAAGGTAGGTATTTTGAAATACCTATCTTGTCCCGGAATCTAGAAGCAACTGTAGAGAATAATTTCCTTTTCGTTTGGAATCTTAATCCTTTTTACTTTTTTTTTTAACACTTTCATATTCTTTTCAAAATAATGCTTTTATAAAATAAAGCATTTAAATAAAGTAACTAATATTCATATATTCTTTGAAAAGAATATTAGTTAAATTCTCATCATTCTCATTTAAAGCTTATTTCATGTTTTACTGTACAGCCATAATTAGTACAGTAATTTGAATAGCAAAATCAGTTATTAAACCTTTTCGTATAACATATATATCATTTAAATCTAATATTCAGTTTAAAAATTAAAATAAGAATATTAGATTTATTTTCCTCCTCTTTCCTTTTCATTTGGAAAACATATCACATATTCATGTCACATATAGTCTAATATTCAATTTAAAATCATAGTAAGAATATTAGACTTATAAACTCTTTTTCCTTTTGAAAACATATTACATGTTCATATCACATGTCATATGAAAATCATCTCGTAGTACTAAAATTACTACCGAAATAAGCATTATATAAAATGCTGTAAATCACTTTCATTTAACTTATCACATATCATGTAAAACATTTACATTTAACATAAAACATATCATATAAAACATTTTTCATATATGGAGACTTAGGCACACACGCCCAGCCCGTCCACTAGGTCGTTACTCATATCATGCTATAGACCCCGAAGGGTATAAATAATAATGTCAGATCTATGGCCATAGTCTATAATTGTCCTCGGTGGATCACTGATCAGGTGTCGGCCAGGACTACATGTCACATATCACATATTACATGTTACATATCACATATCACATATCAGCATGATAGGATGCCATCTAGTCTCAAAACTGTATTTTTCATCATCAATAAACCTTTATGGAATTTATAAATATATATAATTTCATAATTTAAAACTATAAAGGTTATAAAACCATTTAGTGAATATTTAAGAAATATATAAAAATATTCACTTTATTTCCTTTCATTTTTCATCTCGTATTACGTGTAATTTACATATCAAGAGAATTTTCAGTGATTTCATTATCACCATTCTCGAAGATAATTTTCGGTGATTTCATTATCACCATTCTCGAAAACATGAATATTTTAAAATCACTTTCATTTTATTCATGTTTTTATGAAAATATTCATTTTCTCGATTTTCGTGGTTGAAAATCATTTCTCGTGAAATAAAATCATTTATTATGATTTTATGAAATTTTCTAGAAATTTTCGATAATTTTTCGGCAGTATAACGGCTGCCGATTGGCTAGCCTCCTGCACGGAAAATACAATTTATAATTTCAACCGGTACCTCACCACAATTTTCCAACCAATCATTCATCACAATATTTTCATAAATATTTTCATAAAATATTTCATAATTAAAATCATGCAGACTGAATATCCTTACAGTGCTGCACATACATCCCTTACCTGTTTCGTGGTGTCGAACTTCCCAATGTCACCACAAGGACTTCGATTATTCATGCTGCAAAATAATTTTATCGAAAATTGTCATTAATTATTCTCTTAATTTCTACAGTTAGTTCCCATATTTAAACCATAAAATGCAGCATAATAACAGTCCAAAATGCTCATGGCCAAATACCTTCATGAATCCCTTCTTAAGGTGATTCCTCTATTCTTTCCTTAAACTCATTTATACATGTCTATCATTTCCTTTATTTCCCTTCTCAATTAATTTTCTTTAATCCTCAATCATAAAATTAACATGAGGAATTCTCATGAACAATGTCTTGTCTAATTCTCATACCTTATACTATGAAAATTACATATATATACTTTTTTCCAATATATATTATTATTATGTATCAAACCTCTTCCTTGTCTTTATAACTAGATACCTTAAAATAAATGATTTATCATATTTATTATTTTTCTTTCTTTCTTTTCTGTTCCACGCCTGCTGCAACTTCACAATTTCTTCTTCATGTCTCCTTCTCCACACACGTGAGCTTTCTAGTCTCATTTACCCATGATTTTCTTTCTTTATTCTCTTCTAAGCTTATACACCTCTTTTATTCACTTAGAAATTTCCTCTAACCTCTTTACTTCTCTAAGATTTATTCACTATAAATTAACCCCTGTTTTGTTAAACATCATCCACGTTCACACCGTTTTTCCGTATCTAGCATAATTTCATTTGATCCAAATTCTAATTAAATTCCAACAGATTTTATTTCATTAAGATTTAATTGTTTACTAGCCATATAACAATTCATTAAACACCTTTTTTTTTAATTCTTAAATCCTCATCAACTTATCATCACCATCGTGCCACCAACTAGAGCCGGCAGCATCATTCACACCACTGCCTTGTGTTGAGCTATCATCTAGCCAACTCAATTTTTTTTCACAAATCATGTAATCCAAGTCCCAATCGAGCTTAATTCTTCATCTATTTCTAAATCCTACCCAAATACATCATATTTATCATCAAAATCTTTCCAAAATTTCCACATATAGACGAACATCCCTTGACAGTTTAGACATATTTTTACTTCAATCAAATATTCCAAATACATTTCTTCTACATGAATAAATCAATTTCTATAGCTACTTGAAGAAAAATATTACCAATTCCTTACCTTTATCCATTTTCGAACAGTACTATCATCCCAAACAGTTTTCAATTTTCTTCTTTTCAGTTCTTTATTTTGCATTTTAAGATGACCTTGAGTTGGGGAATAAGTCTTGTAAATGATAATCAAGGTTTTGGTGATGAAAAGGAATTGATTTCCTAAGGAAAAATGAAGAACAAGAAGCAAAAATGGCGAGGAGGTAACAGCAAAAATGGGTTGATTTTTACATAGGAGAGGCGGCAGAATTCTATAAGAAAATGCTAAATTTTGCCTTCTTTTAATTATGGTCTAACCAATGGAAGCTTGCCACATGTGCCACTTATGTATTTCTCCTTGAAAATTTCTTTCCTTGTAGTGGATTTACACGGCAACACACAGCAGCAAAATATGCGGCAGTAAAATAAATTTTTCCTCACGTTTTTGACTGGTTTTCCTCCCACTTTTTGTGTGCTCCAACCCATAGCAAATTACCACATGTCCATTTAATATAATTTCCTTCCCTTAATATTATTTAATTGCATTTTATACCATTAAAATGCCACTTCTATTTTCCAATTCATCTTTTAATTTTTATTTCAATTCATATACACCATATTATAAATTATAGTTCCAATAATTCCATAATTCAAAGTGGAATTTCCTATTCAATATTTATTTAATTCCACTAAAGAATTTATTTCCACTATCATTCATTTACAAATATGGTGTACAGTGTTATAAAATTGAGTCTTACAGTATAAATCTCATATCCCTATAGTTGGCAGTATACATTTTACTGAACACAAGTCAGGAAATTATCTTGCCTACTGTGCCAGATTTGGACCAAAGTCTAAAAATTGATGGGAAATGACACAAAATGAATTAGGAAATGTGCCTTATATGTCTAAATAGGGATCTGAGTTAGAAGTAATATAAAAATTACGGTTTGACAATTAAGTTATGAAATTTATACTTAAGGTTAGCACAATACCATAAGGTCCAAAACCTTAAAGGGCAGAAATGGACCAAATGGGTCATAAGTAGTTCAAATGAACGAAAAGACAATAAACGGTGCTAGTAATGTTTGAATAATTCTGGAAACACTGCCAAGTATCGTTTCTTGTTGAATTATACAATGCTTAATGTTAGCTTATATTTGGAAGTATTAAGATTGATGGATGTATAGAGATTGATTCAATCTACAATGTATTATGTAGAGGGTTGTCCTAAGGACTAAGTTTGACCGAAATCAATCGATACTCCAAGACTTGTTAGGCGAGGGAGAACTGATTCAGAAGCTAAGGAA
The DNA here is from genome assembly GCA_031772115.1 of Heritiera littoralis. Taxonomy (NCBI): domain Eukaryota; kingdom Viridiplantae; phylum Streptophyta; class Magnoliopsida; order Malvales; family Malvaceae; genus Heritiera; species Heritiera littoralis. The sequence goes on along the minus strand of JAPDPK010000009.1, from coordinate 3,034,542 downwards.
GTACTGTCAGTAACCCTAAGCGACTACTTGCATCCAAATTGTTTAATGCTATAAATTCTTGGAATTTGGCAATCGAAATAAAATGAATACTGCATATGAGATGTCTTCCCTTGACTATTGACTTTGCTTTACTAGAAATGGTTTGTAAACAGGTGATGGCTCGCAAGAAATAAACTGTTTGCGCGTATTATATAATCAAGAAATATTCTAAATGTTTTAAAGGTTAAATTAAATTCTAATTTAATATGATTTTATACTTTGTGTTGTAACTTTGTTGATGCTTTAAATGCCTTGTGAGCCTTGTTTATGGAATTTCCTCTTTATGAACTACGATGATTGCTATGAGGTTAGGGAAGAATGAATTTTGTTTTAAGACTACTGGATTTCTGTTTTAGACCTAGGGTATTGAGACCTTAGGGCACTGTACCTTGAGACTTTTGTAGACACTCTTGATTGACTTAGAGCACTGTTTCTCAAGCATAGTCTCGGAAACTATCGGCTTGTCCCGTATATTATGTTTGGACAGGTCTCAGTTTCATATGCGCAATGAGCCGGGGTTTGATTGGTCTATGCATAGGCAGCGCCCTTTATGGGATTTTGCTACGGTTAGCTACCGTGGGTTTGTTAAAGTGTTAGCTCTAAGTAGCATCGATTGATACTATCTGAACTTTCTTGGTACTAAGATTGGTTTTATTGATTTCACTGCATACTTTATGTATGGTTTGATATTGAGACTTTCATACTTTATGAATGGTTTGATATTGAGACTTCTAGTCTAATGATGGAACTCTATATTTGACTACGATTTGTTATCGAGTTTCCATACTTTGTTTTAAGTTGATGCAACATACTTGATTTGATATATTTGAAAGTGATTTGAATTAGCTTTCATAAATGAGGGATGCTTGGTATAATTTAGTTGTTTATTGTTGTTACTTACTGAGTTGCGACTCACTCTCCTCTTCTTTCCCCTCCTTTTTAGAGTGATCGATATCGCTACTGTTCATTTTGGCTTGGGAAGCTTCTTGAGAGTGGTCTTCCCTGCACAGTTAAGGTATATGGCTCCCAGCAGATTGTATAGACATATGTGGATGGTGGCACAGTGTATTGGAAATCTTTTGATTGTATATATATACTTACGTGAAGAGTCTGAGATATAAGTTAGGTTATATTATTATTGGAATATTATGACCATTATGCTTTTTGAGTTGGCATTATCTATGTTAGTAGATATGCCCGAATACATTAAAAGATTTGATGTAAATGATCTTATTGATCCAAGGATCATATGAAATTGAAAAGTGGCCTACATAGTCACCTACAAATGAATAGTGAAGTAAAGGGATAAAAAAAAATTTTAGCCTAAATTTAAGCCTCCATAAGAGATTAAGAAAATCCGGATGTGACAATTTGGTATCAGAGCCGGTTTGTTCGTGTTTGTGTAGGTCGATAAAGTTACCTTACATCCCTGTACACTATGCCTATGTCTATCCTTGAACTGCGGTTGCCATTTAGATTGTACTAAATTGTTGTTAATGTGACAAGAAGGAAGTAAGTGATAATGAAGAGGAGAGGTAGACCACGACGAGTTCTTACTACAGAGCGGTTTAGGTCACCTACTCCCCCGCCTCCACCACAGCCTTCTCAGTCCCCAGATCTTAACGCAGAAGTAGGCCAGCTATTGAGGACTGTGGGAGAATTACAACAAACGGTCCAAAATCTTGCAACTTTTATAGTGCACCAATTCGAAGGCAACTCTAATTAGCCTCCAACTCAAGCTTAGGCACAGGCACAAGTCCCTCCTCCTGCGCCGCAACCTCAGGCTGCTCCGTAGCAACAACCGGGTGTACCACCACAGCCACCAGCACCACTGCAACCACCTGCAGCCCACAGCCTCTACTACCTCTAGTGCCACCACCACAGGCTGGAGATCAGGTGGATAGGAACATGAATAGACTTCGACAATTTCAGAAGATGAACCCGTCCACTTTTAAGGGCGAAAAGGACCCGAAAGTAGCTAAAGAGTAGGTCAAACAGCTAGAGAAGCTATTCAAGTGTATGGGTTACAGTTCTGCTGAAAAAGTGAGATTAGCTGTGTTTATGTTTCGAGAGAAGGCAGAAATTTGGTGGGAATCAGCTGAGAAATTGTTGACAAAAGAGAACCCGGAGATTACATGGGAAGCTTTTTTGGAGAGTTTCTTTAAGCAATATATTCCAGATCCTGCTCAGAGAAAGAAATAGGCAGAGTCTCTGAGATTGACTCAGGGTTCCGACACAGTGGATGAATATGAGTCGAAGTTTTCAGCTTTATGTCGGTATGATCTTTTAGCATCCAAGGATGAGAAAGCTAAGACCATCAAGTTCATTTCGGGATTGAAACCCACTATTCGGAGTAAGATGGCAGTACTGGATATCACTGATTATTCAGAAGCTCTTAGACGAGCTCAGATGGTCGAGCTTGAACACGACCTGATTCAACTGGAATATGGGTCTAAGTGGAGGAACAAGGGAAAAGATAAGAGAGTAGATGATAGAAAGCCCTACAAGGGCAAGCAGCTAGAAAAGAAGCAGAAGACAATGGGAAACAAACAGAAAGGGGATGAGACTAAGAAGAGTCCAACTTGTCCTAAGTGTGGAAACAATCATGGTACTAAACCTTGCTATAGAGATACAGGAGCTTGTTTTCACTGCGGGAAACAGGGACATATGGTCAGAGATTGTCCCCATCTCAAGACTGTAGGAAGGACCTTTGAGCATTCGGCTGGTGACAAGGGTAAAGCAGTTGATAAGGGCAAGAAGCCTGTTGCTCAAGGTCGAGTCTTTGCATTGGATGAGGCTTCTACACAGGGAAGAGACTCCGTGGTTAAAGGTAAGCTTACTATTGCTGCTTTTGAAGCTTATGTTTTAATAGACTCGGTTCTACTCAATTTTGAATATGAAATCTGATTTTAAGCTTATATCGGAGAACTTAAGAAAATCCAAAAGCTTAAGAAATCCACTCTAGAAAATGAGAGAATAATGAAATGCACGTGTATAAGGTGTGATTGAAGGAAATACAGATAACGTAAATTAAGGATAAGAAAGTTATATGTATAAGTGTAAGTGAGAGAAGCACTGATGATATTGAGATGTAGATGAAATAATGTGATATAGTAAATGTTTACTATCTAATAAAGTTCTCATGAAGAACAAGTATTTAATCTACATGGAAATAGACGCCTTATCGATCTAATTAGAAATACATGAGGAGTTATAAGACTAGCCTCAGCATAAAGCGTCCTTAGATAAAAGATTGGAGATTGGTGTCCCTAAGATAATTAGAACTCGATAAAATTATCACGAGTTCATATTGAGGTATATAAACCTAATGAATGAGGCAACCATATATGAATAAAAGGATGAGATACTGATACAGTCTAAGGCACAAATGGAAAATGAGCAGCATAGTGGTATAACCCTTTGGACTCTTAAAGACTGTGATTTATATGATAAGTATGGCAAATAAAGATTTGGCTAGACAGTATCTCTTTCTAAGATATATGATCTCGAATGACAGAGCGATGTAGATCTGTCAATGAAGAAGAGATAATGATTGAGATACGAAAGTAATGAGTCTAGCTAGATACTACTGCCAGTCTATAAAAGAGTGATGAGACTAGCTGCTCTATAGATGAGATCTAAATAAAGAAATTAAAGTCGGTAAATGGATAAGTGGAAAAAAAAAGGTATTATATAAATGGAAAATGATTATACACATAACCACCTTGAAATGGTAAATGGTGGAATTATATAGATGATGTGGTGATTAAATATATAAATTGAGGATTCAATTGTGGAATCTAAATTATGAAAGGAGATGTAAAGACCATACTACATGAAGAGAACATGATAGTCTCATGATTTATTATTGTAAGAGATGATCTATAGTAAAGTCTGCAAGGAGGATGCAGCCCTGATAAAATGAATATTGTGGATAATAAAGAGTCCAAAAGAGAAATGATGATATGGAAGTGATTAAAGATTGGAGATTTAAATAGAATCACTTTCCATTTTCAGAATCCTAGATTCTCTAGTGCCATAGTCTAAGTATGAGCATGAAATAGTATAAATGCATATGTACAGTTCCAGTGAGCATTACATGTGATGGGAGTCTCTGAGTTGCCATATGCTAATAAGAGATAGCAAAAGGCTTTGAGATAGCAAGTGTACTGATGACACCGCTCCATACTGATGTATACATTTATGAGCGTGAGATGTAAACGCTACATGATATTAAGAGAGCGTGTGCATGAGATGTATAAGATACTGGGACAATTACATATAACTAACTAACATGTGTAATTGATAGTTTTAAACTATATCGACTTAGCACTAAGTGAGAAAAATGGATGATGAACATCATAGATTAGCTGTAAAATGAAAATAATGTGAATAGACTCTTATGTGAAAAGAGGAATGAAATGAATGACTCCCAATTTGATAAATGAACTTACAGGAGTATAGATATATGTGATGAAAGACAGCATGTAGTGGTCTAAAGTACTCTTGATGTTGAAAGTGTACTGGCAGTATTACTTGGAGGATGACCTAGAGGTCAGAAGTCGTAAGTATACGGTAGATACCACCTTTAAATTAAGTTAAATTCTGAGGACCGAATTTCTTAAGGTGGGGAGAATGTAATAACCACGAATTTTAATATTTTGGTATTAAATATTTGTAATTAAATTTCAAAATAAATAGAGAAGTTAAATAAATAAATAAAATTGTGAGAACGGGATATTGGTGAAAATCCCGAGAATTGAGAAAGGAACGGAAGATGGAAATCCGAGTGAAGAAAAGTTAAATTGGAAATTCGAAAAATAATGAAGAAGAAATTTAATTTGGATAATGGAAATCCAAATTAAATAAGAAAATGAGAAAAGAAAAGAAAATATATTTATATAATTATATATTATATAAATGTATTTTATACAAATACATATGTACTGAAATATTATATAGTATATATTAATATACAGTGGTATATTTATATATATACACTATTTTATCAATTTAAATAGTACATATGTATACAAGTATAATATTTTATGTATATATAAATATATATACATACATATAGGAAAAATGTAAATATTAAATTACATTAAAGTTTGAATGTATATATATATTGTAAATACAATATATATATGGAATTATTACATTTATATAAATATTTATATAAATGTTATTTAATTTAAAGTATATGAAAATATACATTTTTATGTGTACATATATATTATTCATATATAATATATATTTATATAATATATAGTACAAAGTACTATATAATAAAATAATATAATTATATTTATAATATAGTTATAAATATAATTATGAAAAAATAAAAGAAAAAAAAAGAAATAGAAAATGAAAGGAAGAAAACGGGAAGACTCCCGATTTTTCCTCCCCAAGTGGCAACCGGCCACTGTCGCTGAAGAAAGGAAGAGAGAAGAAGGAAGAGATGATTTCGTTGGCAAAGAAAGGAAAGGAAGGAACTTACCGGCGGCGGGAAAGGAGAAGAAAAGATCGGAAATCAGAAGGAAATTTTCGGCGGAAGCCGAGAAAGAGAAGAGAAGAGAAAGTGGCGGCGCCGGCCAAATCGGTCGCCACCACTGCCACCGAAGCTTCGCCGAGGAAGAGGAAGACGTGGGAGGCCACGGTTGAGGCGGAGAACGGCGGAGGAAGGCCGACGGAGGAGGAGAAGAAACCAAGGTAAAACCGAGCAGATCCGCCGCAGTACCGCCGATCCAGGCCAAGCTGAGGCCACCGGTAAGTTTATCTCAACGCCGGCCAGCTGAAGGGCACCTGAACCGCTGGAGAACCGGCCGCTGGTAAGGAACCGGTGAGGAAGGAAGCTGACCGGTTCGGCTGGGAAGAAAGAAGAGGAAAAAGGAAAAGAAAAAGAAAAGAAAAAGGAAAAAGAAAAAGAAAAAGAAAAGAAAGAGAAAGGAAATAAAAGAGAAAAAGGAAGAAAAAGAGGAGAAGAAGAAAAAGAGAGGAAAAAAAAGGAGAATTTCGAAAATTACGGGAAATCCCGAGAATTCGAAAACTAGGGAATTTAGGGAATCGGTAAGAAATCCCGAAAAAGTGCTAAATTATTTAAATAATTTATTTATTTAAATAATTATGGAAAAAATTCTAAATTTTAGAATTTAATTTCCAGAAAATTCCCTCGACGACCGAGCCAATAGAATCAGGCGAGGTGAACACGGGCGCGACGAACGAGGCGGTCGTCGACCCGAAAACAGGTAAGGGATGCATGTGCAGCACTGTAAGGATATTCAGTCTGCATGTTTTTAATTATGAAATATTTTATGAAAATATTGTGATGATTCTTTGGTTGGAAATTTGTGATGATGTACTGGCTGGAATTATAAACTGTATTTTTCGTGCAGGAGGTTAGCCAATCGGCAGCCGTTATACTGCCGAAAAATTATCGAAAATTATCGAAAATTTTTAGAAAATTTCATAAAATCATAATAAATGATTTTATTTCACAAGAAACGATTTTCAACCACGAAAATTGAGAAAATGAATATTTTCCACAAAAACATGAATAAAATGAAAGTGATTTTAAAATATTCATGTTTTCGAGAATGGTGATAATGAAATCACCGAAAATTCTCTTGATATGTGAATTACACGTAATACGAGATGAAAATGAAAAGAGATAAAGTGAATATTTTTATATATATTTTTATAAATATTCACTAAATGGTTTTCTAACCTTTATGGTTTCAAACTAAGAAATTATATATTTTTATAAATTCCATAAAGGTTTACTGATGATGAAAAATACGGTTTTGTGAAATCCCCAATTTCAGGAAAATCCTCCATAATTATAAAGTATGTTAGCTTAAATTGAAAAATAAGTAGATATGACAATTTTGAAGTATGAAGGATGTATGAAACATGGAAGAAGTAATGAGATGAAAGATTAAATAGTCAAGGAAATTAAATTGATGTTATAAGAATAATGGAGGTATGAGCAAAGAATTAATATCAGAAAATTTTGTAAGTAAAGACAAGTGTTATATGGGAGAAAGAAGACCAATTAAATGAATATGAAGTTTAATATATGAATGATGTATGCATGATGTATGGAAGAAATAAGAAAGTTGATAGTCAATAAGACAAATGATTTATTATGTTGATATCAGGAAAAATAATTGAAGTAGGAAAGAAAATAAATATCAGATTTTAATTGGTGTAATGAGATGTGGATGATATGAAAAGGGAAGAAGAGAATTACTGGTCAAAGAAGGGTCAAAAAGCATGGTCAAAAGGAAGCATGGCTGAGATGATTAAAGAGATAGGGAGGCATTTAATGCAAGTGCATGAGTCATCTCCAACCATCACCCCACGGCAGCAACTTTTCCAGCCCTCTCCCTCGTGTTCTCCAAGTTTCCATAAGTTTTCTTCCATAGCTACCTTGACAAACACCCTTGTTTAGTAACCAAATCGTTAAGTTTGTTAGACGAAAAACGATCATAGTCACTAGACGAGGTTATATCTGAAGTTTGGTGGATTGATTCCAAGTATTGGAAGAGATCTCAAAGTTGAGATTTTGGTCACTAGCAAAAGGTAAGAGAAGAAGATGATTTAGTCAATTTAGTTCATGGTTTGGAGTTGTAGTAAGTTGATATGATGTATGTATGATGATTGTTTAAAGGTTTAAATTGATTTGATGATTTCAGATTTGAAGAAATGAAAAGCTAGGGTTACGCGCCAAGTGATTTCGCGTTTCCGAAGGAATTAAGGTAAGGAATTTATGTAACGGACGTAAGGCGGCTATGTCCGCATGTTTTATGATGTTTTTATATATTTTGGAGAGAAGCACCAGTTGATTTTGTGCAGGAAAAGATGCATTTTCGAACTTGGTTCCTAGTACCAATTAGGCTAGGGGCAGCCGACTGCCATAAAGAGAAGTCGACTGCCTAGAGACAACCAAAACGTCGTTTTCCGAAACCCGAAGCAAACCAGTCGACTGCTATGTAAGCCAGTCGACTGCTATTTTCCCAGAAGCATTCTGTTTCAAACCAGTCGACTGCTATATGGGACAGTCGACTGCTATTTTCTAAAATGCATTCTGTTTCAAAACCAGTCGACTGCCTATAAGACCAGTCGACTGCTAATTTTCTATAAGCATTCTGTTTCAAAACCAGTCGACTGCTATTTGCTAAAAAGCATTCTGTTTGAAAACCAGTCGACTGCTATATGGACCAGTCGACTGCCCCCATGTAATTTCAAAGATGAAATTATCGAAATTTTAAATGAAAATAATTTCGATAAATGAAATTATGAAGAAGCAGCCGACTGCCCTATTAAACCAGTCGACTGCCCTGTTTTGAAAAGAGGTTTTCAAACCTATTTCAAGAAAGTATGAAATGTCATGGCAAAAAGGCCATATGACATATGTTTTGAGATTATGCACTATCATGTTTATAGTAGGGGCTCTGATCAAGTCCTGAAATGATGTAATGTATGTTATGGGCTGAGGAACCATAAGTCAGGCCTCAGTCGCTACAGAAGGACACCTGACTAGTGTTAACTGTAGCCACCTGCAGTTGGCCAATCTGTTTATATTTCATGTTCGGCTAAGGGAGAATTCCTGGCCCTACGGGGTACGCCACATGATAATGATGATGATGCAGTGCATAACTCCACAAAAGTACGAATAGTTTTTATGTTATCAAAAACTATATGTATATGCGATTTCAAAGAATAAAGAAATCGAAAGTACTTGGTTTACTTGTACAAGAAGTTTCAAAAGAAGTATAAGATGTTTTAAAGAAAGTATGTATGTATATATGTAAATGATATTTCAAAGAAGTACTTGAAATATGTTTTGGAGAAGTATACGAAACATGCTATGTTATAAAAGCATGTAAAGTATGTTTTAAAGATAGAAGATGAAGTATGTTTTGAAGTAAAGAAGTATGATGTTTTCAAGAAAGAAGTTATGTTTGATGATCTAAAGAAAGTATGTTTGCCTACACCATTTGAAATAAATATGCATGGTTGCAAACAATGCATGAAAGAGGTTTATGATGCATGCTTTATAATGCTTTACATGACATTATAGAGCCAAGTAGGAAAAATGCATATAGAGGCATAGTACGCTCTTTTACATATTTTTCTTACTGAGCGTAAACTCACCCTTTTATGAACATTTTTCATACAGACTATCTGAAGTAATCCCTCGCTCTCAATAGAAGAGCCTCTGAGTGGATTTTGAAAGTTTACCTTCGAAAGACGCTTCCCAAGTAGTACAGAAGGTATACTTATGTAATTATGTAAAGTAAATTGTAATTCAGTTATGGTACAGTACAACTAACATTAATGTATATAAGATGTCGGGGATTTAAGTTAAGATAATGTATGAGATCCTGTGGAAATGGATGGTACATATATATATGTATCATTAGTCTGTTTTATTGAAATTAAATTATTCATATTGAGCTGTTAGATATTAAGCTTAAGAAAGAAAAGTATGATTGACATTGACAAGCAAATCAAATCAAGTTAAGTGGAAATAGGAAAAAGATAAGTGATAAGATGAAGTGACAGGGACGTCACAGGTTTTGAGACTAGTAGGCATCCTATCATGCTGATATGTGATATGTGATATTTGACATGTAATATGTGATATGTGATATGTAGTCCCGGCCGACACCTGATCAGTGATTCGTCGAGGACAATTACAGACTATGGCCATAGATCTGACATAATGATTTTATACCCTTCGGGGTCTATAGCATGATATGAGTAACGACCCAGTGGACGGGCTGGGAGTGCGTGCCTGAGTCTCCATATATGAAAATGTTTTATATGATATGTGATATGTGAAATGAAAATGTTTTACATGATATGTGATACGTGAAATGAAAATGTTTCATATGATATGTGATACGTAAAATGAAAGTTATTTACAGCATTTTACATAATGCTTATTTCAGTACTGATTTTAGTACTACGAGATGATCTTCATATGACATGTGATATGAATATGTAATATGTTTTCAAAAGGAAAAAGGAGTTTATAAGTCTAATATTCTTACTATGAGTTTAAATTGAATATTAGACTATATGTGACATGAATTGTGATAATCGTAAATTTTCCAATTATTGGAAATTATAAATATTGAAAATAAATATTGGAGAAAATAAATCAGAGGAAATAAATAAAAATTTGCGAGAACGAGATATTGGTGAAAATCCCGAGAATTGAGGAAGTGAAAGAATTGGGAGATTCGTATAAAGGAAATTAAATTGGAAGTGAAGATAAAAATAATAGAGAGAGGAAAAATTAATTGGGATAAATTAAAATCCAAATTAAATAAGGAAAATGAGAAATGAGAATAAAATATGTCTATATAATTACAAATTATAGAAGTGTATTTTATACAAATACATATGTATTCAAAATATTATATAGTATATTTTAATATACGTTGTTATATATATAGAAATATATACTATTTCATAAATTCAAATAATACATATATATATAAATATAATGTTTTATGTGTATATATAATTATATAAATACATATAGAAGAAAGGTAATTGTGATTTTATATTAAAGTCTATATGTATATATATTGTATTATAACATTTATATAATGGTATATATAAATGTTATTTAATTTAAAGTATATAAATATACATATATATAGTATATTTATATTTTTAATATACAATATATATATAATTTATATATAATATATATTGTATTTCATTATATATGAAATAATATATGAAATAATATATGTGTAAAATATAATTTATAGTATATAATATGTAGTATATTATATACTAAAAAGGGAAATGAAATAAAAACTAAAAGAGGAAAGAAAAAAAAGAAGAAACAGAATGGAAATCGGGAAAGACCCCAATTCCATTTCCCAGTCGAAACCGAAGGCAGCAACAGTTGCCACCGTCGGTTGAGAGAGGAGAAGGAAGAGGAGGAGAGGTCGTCGGTGAGAAGAGAGAAAGAAGAAGCCGACGTTTGCGACGGGAAAAAATGAAAGAGAAAGGAGCGACGCGAGGCGAAAAAGAGAGGAAAGAAAGAGACGAGGGAATCGGCGGTGCCGGCCGTTCCAGGCACCGCCACCCCAACCCGAACCTTTTGGAGGTGAGGGGAAGATGAACGAGGCCACCGGCGAGACCAACGGCGGTCGAGGAAGGACGAACGGAGGAAGAAAGGACCGAGACCCATGCTGTCAGATCCACCATCGTGCCGCCGGTCTGGGCTGAACGAAGGCCACCAGCTGCTTCGTCGTGATGTCCACCAGTCGTGGAGATGCCGAACCGCCGGAGAACCGGCCGTCGGCGAGGAACCGGTGAGGAAAGGCACTGGACCGGTTTGAACTGGTCTGACCGAGAAAGGAAGGAAAAAAAAAGAAAAGAAAAAGAAAAGAGAAAAGGAAAAAGAAAAAAGAAAAAGAAAAAGAAAAGAAAGAGAAAGAAAAGAAAAAGAAAGAAAGAAAAAAAAGAAAAGAGGAAAAAGGAAGAAAAAGAGGAAAAAGGAGAATTTCAGGAATTCGAAAAATTCGCGAAAATTCGACAATCCGAAAATTTACGGAAATTCGGTAAGAAATTTCCTAGAAATTTAATTTCAGAAAAATTTAATAAATTATGAAAAAATTCTAAAATTTAGAATTTTAATTCCATAAATTATTTTCAGCGATCGCGATAAGGAACTGGGAGAGATGGAGTACGGGCGCGATCGATAAGAGGAAGTCGCCGACCTGAAAAAAAGGTAAGGGATGCATGTGCAGCATTGTAAGGATACTCAGTCTGCATATTTTAAATTGAAATATTTTATGCAAATATTTTATGAAAATTATTATGATGCGAGAATTGCTGAAAATTCTGAGATAAAGTACTGGCTGCAAATTTATTACTGTATTTTCCGTACAGGAGGTTAGTAAATCGGTAGCCGTTATGCTGCCGAAAATTTTAGAAAAACTTATAAAATCATATTAAATGATTTTATTTCCGAAAATCAATATTAAATCACGAAACATGAGGAAATTACTAAATTTCATAAAACATGAATATAATGAGATGGAATTTTAAAGTATTCATGTATTCGAGAATGGTGATAATGAAACCACCGAAAATTCTCAGAATAGATAAATTACACGTAATACGAGGTGAAAAATGAAGTGAAATACAGTGAATATTTTTATGAATATTTTTAGAAATATTCATTAAAGGATTTAACCCTTATGGTTTTAAATTATGGAATTATATATTTATATAAATTCCATAAAGGTTTATTATATGATGAAAACTACGATTTTGAGACTGGTTGGCATTCCTATCATGTTGATGCATGATATGTGATATGTTTAGTCCCGGTCGACACCTATCCGTGATCCACCGAGGACAATATAGATCATGGTCATAGATTTGACCGGTTTTATTTCTTTACACTCCGGGGTTCATAGTATGATAAGATTGATGTTTATCTTAGACTCCATAAATAATAGGTGACATGTTAAAAAGGAAAGTGTTTTACATGATATGGAATATGTCAAACGGAAAATGTGATATATAATTGCGTGACATGTGAAAAGAATATGTTTTATATGATATGAGAAGAAAATAAATTGATTTATAGCATTTTAAAAAAATGCTCATTCCAGCACTGATTATAGTACTGTGAGATGATTTTCATAAGACATGGGATACGAACATGTAATATGCTTTCAAAAAGGAAGAATTGATAAATCTAATATTCTTACTCTGATTTAAATGGAATACTAGATTATGAGTACTACACGAGTTCTGAAGAGATAGTGAAAAGTATATGCATAAAGGCCAAACCGAGCAAAGACTCGAGTTCCGAACCGTGGGAGCCACCTCTAGAGTCCTTCGAGAACTAAGTGCTACACGAGTTTCGATGTGTTAATAAGAAATTTTCTGTACCATGGGAGCCACCTCTAGAGTCCTTTGGGAACTAAGTGCTACACGAGTTTCAATGTGTGAGTAAGAAATTTCTGTACCGTGGGAGCCACCTCTAGAGTCCTTTGGGAACTAAGTGCTACACGAGTTTCGATGTGTTAATAAGAAATTTCTGTACCGTGGGAGCCACCTCTAGAGTCCTTCGGGAACTAAGTGCTACACGAGTTTCGATGTATTAATAAGAAATTTCTATACCGTGGGAGCCACCTCTAGAGTCCTTCTGGAACAAAGTGCTACACGAGTTTCGATGTGTTAATAAGAAATTTCTATACCGTGGGAGCCATCTCTAGAGTCCTTCGGGAACTAAGTGCTACACGAATTTCGATGTGTTAATAAGAAATTTCTGTACCGTGGGAGCCACCTTTAGAGTCTTTCGGGAACTAAGTGCTACACGAGTTTCGATGTGTTAGTAAGAAATTTCTGTACCGTGTGAGCCACCGCTAGAATCCTTTGAGCACTAAGTGCTACACGAGTTCCTCGATATGACACTTAATGTCACGACCCGAAGGCCAATGACGTCCACTTAACACTTACTTGATTTGCTTATGAAAATTTCGAACCAAATTTTTCTTTTTCTACTTACGGTTTGTATTCGGTGTTAGTGTAGTATCTAAATTCCGATCCTATCTTACTCATATTATTTCTCGAGCTATGACACGTTTCTCAAAGAGGTTTTTCTTATGATTTTCGTCTTATTTTACTATTCCCAAACGAAACAGATCGAAAACCTCCCCTTTGTATTTTATCAATTTCCCCAGGTATAATTCCCTGCACTAAAACACATTTTTAAATCACATAATACAGCAGCTGGGGTTTCTCCACAGTTTCATGCAATCATGTATTTCAAGATCTCGAGAGTTTAACCGTTACTAAGTTCGTATCTACCACATTATACATAATTCAAAACATAAATTAAGACCTGGATCGGACTCGATAACCACCTAGACTCACATAATCATCCAGTGCGATCCATAGTTACATCCCACATATCTTCCTAGTACTGTGAAATTTAACGTAGACATGATTATCAAAATGATATACTAGCAGTATACCTCAAAATACAAAATGCTAGCTCCGGAGAACGCAAATGGGTACCACTACTAGGTACGGTTTCCTGGGAGCCTACGCGAAACCTGAGCCGGCAATCAACTCGTATGATCTGTAATTGTTAAATTAAGGGGTAAGCAATCCACGGCTCAGTAAGTAGTTTAAATAAAACATACTAGGCTCATATCGTAAAACACGATCATACATGCTTGAGTTATTGTAAATTAGCATGTATGGATTATACTAAGGTTTATCATCATTCCGTAAGTGCACAAATGTAATAAACTTGTTCATGCTTACATTTCATCCTTGATTTCACAAGATATCATTCTCTTTATCAGTATAATTAATTGTGGAAGAGCGAACATTCAAGTAGTACATATTCAAATGGCATATATAACATAATTCCAATAATCGAAAGAAACGAACGTTCAAGTCGCACATGTTCAAATGGCATATATAACATAATCCAATAATCGAAAGAAACGAACGTTCAAATCGTACATGTTCAAATGCCATATATAACATAATCCAATAATCGAAAGAAACAAACATTCAAGTAGCATATATTCAAATGACATGTACAAACATAATCCAATAATCACACATATTGTATGTCATATGCCTCAGATCTTTTTCATCCTTCGACATTCGTCACATTCACGAATCACAATCACTTACTTATCATCCAATATCCTATGACTTTTATATTTCGTTGGAACTCGTGTAACACTTAGTTCCCGAAGGATTTTAGAGGTGGCTCCCACGGTTCTTTACTCGAGTCTTTGCTCGGTTGGGCCTTTAGTACATTGAAACTCATGTAGCACTTAGTTCCCCAAGGACGCTAGAGGTGGCTCCCACGGTTCGAAATTCGAGTCTTTGCTCGGTTGGGCCTTTAGTACATCAAAACTCGTGTAGTACTTAGTTCCGAAAGGACTCTAGAGGTGGCTCCCACGGTTCGGAATTTGAGTCTTTGCTCGGTTGGGCCTTTAGTACATCGAAACTCGTGTAGCACTTAGTTCCCGAAGGACTTTAGAGGTGGCTCCCACGGTTCAGAATTCGAGTCTTTGCTGAGTTGGGCCTTTAGTACATCGAAACTCGTGTAGCACTTAGTTCCCGAAGGACTCTAGAGGTGGCTCCCACGGTTCGGAATTTGAGTCTTTGCTCAGTTGGGCCTTTAGTACATCGAAACTCGTGTAGCACTTAGTTCTCGAAGGACTCTAGAGGTGGCTCCCACGGTTCGAAATTTGAGTCTTTGCTAGGTTGGGCCTTTAGTACATCGAAACTCGTGTAGCACTTAGTTCCCGAAGGACTCTAGAGGTGGCTCCCACGGTTCGGAATTCGAGTCTTTGCTCGGTTGGGCCTTTAGTACATCGAAACTCGTGTAGCACTTAGTTCCCAAAGGACTCTAGAGGTGGCTCCCACGGTTCGAAATTCAAGTCTTTGCTCGGTTGGGCCTTTAGTACATCGAAACTCGTGTAGCACTTAGTTCCCGAAGGACTCTAGAGGTGGCTCCCACGGTTCGGAATTCGAGTCTTTGCTCGGTTGGGCCTTTAGTTTTCCTGGCTTTCAACAAATATAACTAGGAGCTGATTAGGGTCCATTGACTCAACATCGAGAGCGATATGTATATTTAGTACTCAAATCACAAGTCCATACCCAAAGCATAACAATATGTTACATGTTCAGTAATCATAAGAGAGCCATAACACATAACACATTACACCATTCACAACAAAAATCACTTTTCAAATAAGCGCATTTCACAGGCACATTATGTTCGATTTAAAAATCTTACCATACTTATTCTATTTGTCTTACTCGTAATATCCAACCAATATCCTATATAAATTTAATTAATTATTTAATGAGGGTTCTTTCATCTCTTACGAGATGATACTAGTAAGATTTATTTAACCCACTTACCTCGATGCTTGGTAGGTTACCTTTCCTCGATCCTCAACTCAAGCTAAACTCCTACACTGCTCCAAATTCACTACAATTAAATCAAATGATATTTCAATAACACGTCCTAATTACGTTTTGATCACATATCAATTATATATCTTAGAATCTAGACTATTCTAACTCATTTCTTTGACAAGGAACTAAATTCTTTATGTGTCTCTCGAAACATTACTTATTCGATTTAATAACTCTTTACTTATATTCTTTAGAAGATAATAAGAGGTTTATTAATTTGTATATGCTATTTTTCATTCGTTAGATATATATTTATATATAATCGAATAGTTATATAATTATAACTATATCTTAAACACTTATACAATTATACTTGTATTTATATCTTAACAAACCTCTTTTTCCTTTCTTTGCATTTCTTTTCTTTGTCTCTTGTTTAGTTTTCAAGTGAGTAGCATATATATCTATATTTATATATGTATATATTTAGCATTTGCATAATAAGATTTCTGAGGATTTACTATACTTCTTTATATAAGCACTATACATACATATATTTATTTATTTCTTTGTTTTTCAAGCAAGTAGTATACTTATATATGTATACTAGTAATATATATGGTTATTTGATACTAGTGCAAATCTAAGTCCTTAGATTTTATTCCTTCATTTTCTAAATATGCAAATATATATATATATATAAATCTATAGCAATTATAGATATACCTTTTAAATACATAGCACTTACATGGTATACATTTCCAATTTCAATTCCCTACTTTCCTGCATCTTTATATATATATATACACATATTTATATATGTATTTTCATCTATATATATGTACCACATATATATTTTAAATTCTTTTTTCCTTTTTCTTTTATTCCTTTTCTTTTATTCTTCTTCCTTTATTTTTCTGCTATATTGGTTACATGGTACTGCTTAAGAAATTTCAGAATTAATCAAAAAATGTAATTCTCAGCTTAGAAGTTTCTGTTTGCTGTCACATTCCAGCCCTTCATTCACACCCAAAATATCCCGTTTGCAAACCTTGAAGATTTGAGGAAATGTAGCCCTTTTTAAGCTGCAAAAATGTCGACAAAAGAGCAGCTTCCAACTGCCATGTACGCCACCATATGAACACCTCGCAGCTCTGTCCTGTTCAGACAACAGAAATCTTGGTGTCGATGAAGGTTTAAAATGCCGAGAGAAGTCTGAACTCCCTTTCCAATATCAGTTGCTGCTTTGATAGAGAAGAGGGAAGACTCCTACAGCCCCTCCATCCTCTTTAAATTTTCTTTCTTGTCTTCACCGAAACATCCAGCCTTCAGTTCCCTCTCTCACGTTTCACTTCTTTCTCTTCCTTTCTCGGCTCCAGCTCTCTCTTTCTTTTCTCTTTCTCGGTTCTACCCGAGCTTTTCCTTTCCTTTACACTTTCTTTTCTTTCCTTTGGTCTTCAACCCCCCCTTCAATGGTATGATGGTCGAATGGCAGGGAAGGAAAACAACAGGAACGAACTGAAGGAGATGGGCTGAGAAAAGGTAGGGCAACAGTGGCAAACTTCTCTTTGACCGAAAGAAGAATGAAGTGGGGGCTGGCTAGAGATGAAAAAGAGCAAAACAAAGAGTGTTTTTCACTGCAGTAAAAGTGAAAGAGTAGGGTTGTCTGACGGGATTGGAAATTTGATGGAAAGTTTCCATCAACTCCAATGTATTTTATTGGTTATTTCCTTTTTATATTGTTAATATTATCATATGGTTTATTTTTTTATTCATGTGTTTTCTTTATTTTTGTTAACATCTTGTGTATGTGTATATCATATTTTGTTTTATTTATTTTATTTTGTTTTCTTTTATTTTATGTTGACATTCTTTCATATCATATATATATATATATATACACCATACATATATATATATATATATATATTCTCTTGTTTATTTTTATTTTTATTTTTATTTTATTTTTATTTTTTTTCTAACTATTTTAAATATTCAAGCACACTACATTTCCTTTAGTATACTTGTGTACTTTGTTTTATTAAAACAAACCTACCTATGTATTTGGTGGAATATATGCATCTCATTAGTTCATATTTAAATTCTTGAACTTAGTTATGAGATTTTCCAAATGACATAAAAGTATAATTATTTGTTTCCGAATTCCACTAAATTGAGGTTTCATCCTCATTACTTGGCATAAGATCATTACTTACAAAATATATCATAGTACTAAACTTACTCCATATCTCTTATTTATTCACTAATAGGGTACAAAGTTTGTAGTTTTTACACTTAACTCCATTGTTAGTTAGAATGGATGTCGTAACTGAATCAGTGAATTGGGGCTTACGCCTAAAGTGATTAAGTAATCGGTTATATAGGAATAGATTTTAATAGCTTATTTTGCTCTTTAAAGGACGGTACTAATTAAGAGAGTACATTAAAACACGAAATGAGTTTTAAAGAAATAAGATGATGATTTAACTAATATTCTTTTCAAGGAATATACGAATATTAATTATTTTATTTAAATGCTTTATTTCGTAGAAGCATTATTTTGAAAAGAATATGAAAAAGGTTATGAAAGATTGAAAAGGAAAAGGATTTATTAATTCAAAACAAAAAGTAAAAATTTCTCTCTACAGTTGCTTCTAGGTTCCGTAAAAAGTATGGTATTCTAAAATACCTACCTTACTCCATTCGGATCCCTAGCCGACTGTAGTATCCTTCCTACATGCGAGCTTAGAGCCCATAGGAAAAATGAAAAATATTTTCAGCATATAGGAAGCTGAGTATCAAGTGAGGCATATAATTCTCTTACTGAGCCGTGGTTTTGCTCACCCCTTAATTTTAAACATTTCAGGTTTTTATGATTGTGAGTTCAGTGATTTGTGGATCCTGACAGTACGCGAAGGACAATATGATAGACCGACTGATTAGTTTGAGGTATAATCATTTATTTTCTGTATTTAGACATGTCAACAGTACTGCTTATCTGATTAATTTCGATAGGGGATGTGTATAATATAAATAATGTTATGTAAAATTGTTTAACAGTCCGTACAAGTGAAGTATCACAGACAGCCCAACCAGTTAAGTTGTGTACAATAAGGTGAGAAATGTGGTCACGGGTCATGACAAATTTGATGGTATCAGAGCAATGGTTGGCTTGATGTCTGTGGATACTTTTGGAAGGAAAAGAGTTAAACATCCCCTGTAGTACTGTGTAGTCTGAATACATAAAGAAAATAAATGATTCCAAATTGAATTAAGTGTTTAGAAGGGAGTGAGCAATTTTGGAATAAGGAATGCTAAAAAGGGAAAACGGCTCGGGAATGTTACCTGAAATAGTGATCTTATGATCTAAATGAAGGTCGGTTCGGTAAGGAACAGAAATGGACTCGGTGAGGGCCCCACCAGTACTTTTCTGTCCGAACCGAACTGAGACCCGAAAGTGATGGTATAAAGGAGGGGAATGAAATATCATCATTAAATAGACTTTAAGATCACCGATTGAGGGTAGTTTGAAGAGAGAGAAAATTTTTAGTCAAAAATGACCAAAATACCCCTACCACCAAAATTTTACCAGGAGTCAAAATAGATCACCAAAAGTTGGAATTGACCGATTTGACAGAGAAATTAATGATATAAAGCTAAATTACAAGCAAAATAATGCCATTGTGGATTTTAGTGAACTTTTCTGTCGAAAATCGAATGAGATCTAAATTACTGTTATAAGTATCAGAAAGGATACTATCAACACATAGATGATCAGTTCGTTGATTTGAATGTATATTGAGGAGAAAGAAATAAATGTCGAAATGACAAAAATGCCCTTATGTTGGGCGATGTTCGGAACAATGATAAAATCGATCTGAATTAGAATCCATTGATAGTAATGGAATTATTAATGGCATAGAAGATGTCATATGAATCTAACGATCCCTATTACTGATTCCACTAACACTTAGATTATGGACGCGAAAGAAATCCGTGAGGGGCTAAGTGTCACGTCTGTGTGACGGGGGCCACCTCTAGAACCCAGAGCGGACAGTACAGATGTGTACAGGCGGACGGCGGACGGGCCGGGGCCTTATGTGATGCGATCCAAAGAGTGTAGTGGAATGTCATCAGATGTTTGACCCGGTTATTGACTGTAAGGGTCGAAAAATTAAGAGTGTACTGAACGGGATCGTTGAATACTATGAAAAGTGAAATGATTACAGGAAATGACTGATAAGGTGAATAGTACCGATAATGAAATACATACTGGTGTGATTACTAATGGTTCTATACGTTTTCGTTACTTTGAGGTATCAAACAGATAATCTTATATAGAACCGACATATCTTGAAATATGTGCTACAGAATGAGGTACTGTGTGGAGTACTGTGAATTAGAGAATAATTATAAGAACAGTGAAGTGATAAAAAGAAGATCACAGGTAACCTAGGTTCTTCAGGACCCTTGAGACAGAACTGTGATGGGCGACCCAATGATGGGCGACCCGTAGTGGATCATGTGTTGTGAGATACAAGCGAACTATGTTATTGCCGACTCACTAGTAAGGGTAAACATGGGGTGAAAGGATTGCTTAGGGGATGCTCATCGACGGTCGATTCGAACAGGCGGGACTCTTACAAGAAGCTTAGTGATAACACGAGTGTAAGGAACTAGGTACGTAAGGATGCCAAGGTTCAAACCTCGTGGATAATATACTCAAGGGAAATTAAGCCTGAATTCAGTAAATGGAAATGGTTTTAAAGTGAATAACTGAATTGAAACGAGTAGCTGTAAAGTGTGTTGATAACCATTGTACTTGGTACAGCTTACCAGAATGAGATTCGTAACGCTGTAAAGTATGACTAAGTAATGAAATCAAGGTAGAGTATGAATCAAAATGATTTGAATATTGAATGTCTCTGCCTTGAGAATATACTGTGAAATGATGGGACACAATGATGAAGGTCCAAAATGATAAAAGAAGTGTGGTTAAAGAAACTATCGGATAAGAATCCCGATAAATTTCAGAGTAACATAGATTGAGAAATCAGGTTAATGTTGACTCGATCGTGGATATGAAATTTATTCTTAAGCTTGTATCGAAGAATATAGAAGAAATCCGACAAGCTTAAGAAAATAATTTTTGGAAAATATTATGGATGATGAAATTCACAAGTTTCGATGTAAAGGATGGAAATACAAATGATATGATTTGAGGATGAATTAAATGATGTATTAAAATTTTTGGTTATACACTAAAGTTCTTATGAAGAACAAAAAAATATTATATGGAAGTGATGCCTTAAATATGATTTAATCGGAGATGTATAAGGAGCTTATAAGAGCAATCTTTGTAAAAGGCATAATCAGATGAAAAGTTGAAGAACGATGGTCACAAAATGATAAGAAATGTATGATTAAAGAAAATATCAGATTTGATTTCCGATAGAACTTCCAGAGTTATATAAATTAGAGGAATCGAGATAACATTGACTCGATTTTGAATATGAAGTTAAATTCTAAGTTTATATCAGAGGATGTAGAAAGAATCCGAAAAGCTTAAGAAAATAACTCTGAAAATTGTGTGAATAATGAAATTCACGTGTAAAGGT
Source organism: Heritiera littoralis (assembly GCA_031772115.1). Lineage (NCBI taxonomy): Eukaryota > Viridiplantae > Streptophyta > Magnoliopsida > Malvales > Malvaceae > Heritiera > Heritiera littoralis. The sequence continues at coordinate 3,012,940 of JAPDPK010000009.1, read as the reverse complement.
CTGGATGACGAAAATATAGATAATGACAAATTGAGAATAATGAAATTGTCTGTATAAGTATAAATGAGAGAAATACAAATGATATTGAGTTGTAGATGAATTAAAAAGGATGTATTAATTTCCTATCTTTGATAAAGTTCTGGTGAAGAACAAGTATTCATCTACATGAAAACAGACGCTTTATGGAGTTGATTAGGGATGTGTGAGGAGTTAATAAGACTAGCCTCAGTATAAAGAGTCCTTAGATAAAAGATTGAAGATTGGTGTCCATAAGACGATGATTTGAACTCGCAGTGAATTTTACGAGTTCCGATTGAAGTTACAAGGATAATGAGTTGCCTTGTAAAGTATATAAGCCTAAAGAACGAGTCTAAAGTATAAATGGAACATGAGCAGCATTATGATATGATCTTTAAACTCTTAAAGGTTGTGGAACTATGCTAAGATTTGCAACTAAGAAATTTGGCTAGACAGTATTTCCTCTTGAGATATAAGATCTCGAGACGACAGGATGACAGTGAACCTGTCTATGATATAAAGATAATGATTGAGATACAAAAGTAATGAGTCTAGCTAAATACTATTGCCAGCCTATAAAAGAGTGATGAGACTAGCTGCTCTATAGATGAGATCTAATTAAAGAAATTAAAGTCGGTAGATGGATAAGTGTAAAGAAAAGATGGTATGCAAGATTTTAAAAGATCTTAGCAGTATAGTACCATACCAATCGAGAAAACCGACAAAAAGGGATGAGAGTAAAAATATGAAAACGAAAATGAAAGTGCAATAAGGAAATAAGTTGCACGACGAGAAGGGAACTTCAATATAAAATAGTTCCCGAAGGTAAGACTGAAAGTGAATTGTGTTGATTATCACATGGCTGTGGCAAGATGTAAAATCAAAGCCAGAATTGATAAGTGAAAGTAATGATACTCCAAGGAGTAAGATAATTGATATGTTTACTGCCAGTATATAAAGAGAAATGTTTATATATATAGCCACCTCAAAATGATAGAGATGGTGGAATTGTATAGATAATGTGGTGCTTAAATGGATAATTTGAGGATTCAATCACAGAATCTAAATTATGAAAAGAGATCTAAAGACCATACTACACGAAGAGAATATGATAGTCTCATGAATTATGATCGTAAGAGATGAGCTATAGTAAAGTCGACAAATGAGATGCAGCCTTGGTGGAATAAGTGTGAAAATGAATATTGTGGACAATAAAAGTCCAAAAGAGAAATGATGATATGGAAGTGATTAAAGACTGATGATCTAAATAGAATCACTTTCTATTATCAGACTTCTAGATTCTCTAATGCCTTAGTCGAAGTATAAGTGTTAAACGATGTGAATGTGTATGTACAGTTCCACTGAGCCTTACATGTGATAGGAGTCTCTGAGTTGCCATATGCTAATGAGAGATAGCAAAAGGCTTTGTGACCCCAAGTATATTGATAGCACCGCTCCATACTGATATATATATTTATATATATGAGCGGGAGATGTAACCGCTCCATGATATTGAGAGAGCGTGTGCATGAGATGTGAAAGCTACTGGGACACTTACATATAATTGATTGACATGAGTACATGATAGTACCAAATTATGTCGAATCGGCACTAAGTGAGAAGAATGGATGATGAACAGCATAGATCAGCTGTTATATGAAAAATATTGTGTATGGACTCTTATATGAAAAGAGTATAAATGAATAACTCCCGAATTGAGAAATGAACTTACGGGAGTATAAACATATATGACGAAAGATAGCATGTAGTGGTCTAAAGTACTCTTGATGTTGAAAGCGTACTGGCAGTATTATTTGAAGGATGAACTAGAGGTCAGAAGCTGTAAGTATACGGCATGTACCCCCTTTTGGACTTAAGTTAAATTCGGAGGACCGAATTTCTTAAGGTGGGGAGGATGTGATAATCGTAAAATTTTCAATTATTGGAAATTATAAATATTGAAAATAAATATTGGAGAAAATAAATCAGAGGAAATAAATAAAAATTTGCGAGAACGGGATATTGGTGAAAATCCCGAGAATTGAGGAAGTGAAAGAATTGGGAGATTCGTATAAAGGAAATTAAATTGGAAGTGAAGATAAAAATAATAGAGAGAGGAAAAATTAATTGGGATAAATTAAAATCCAAATTAAATAAGGAAAATGAGAAATGAGAATAAAATATGTCTATATAATTACAAATTATAGAAGTGTATTTTATACAAATACATATGTATTCAAAATATTATATAGTATATTTTAATATACGTTGTTATATATATAAAAATATATACTATTTCATAAATTCAAATAATACATAAATATAAAAATATAATGTTTTATGTGTATATATAATTATATAAATACATATAGAAGAAAGGTAATTATGATTTTATATTAAACTCTATATGTATATATATTGTATTATAACATTTATATAATGGTATATATAAATGTTATTTAATTTAAAGTATATAAATATACATATATATAGTAGATTTATATTTTTAATATACAATATATATAATTTATATATAATATATATTGTATTTCATTATATATGAAATAATATATAAAATAATATATGTATAAAATATAATTTATAGTATATAATATGTAGTATATTATATACTAAAAAGGGAAATGAAATAAAAACTAAAAGAGGAAAAAAAAAAAGAAACATAATGGAAATCGGGAAAGACCCCGATTCCATTTCCCAGTCGAAACCGACGGCAGCAACAGCTGCCACCGTCGGCTGAGAGAGGAGAAGGAAGAGGAGGAGAGGTCGTCGGCGAGAAGAGAGAAAGAAGAAACCGACGTCTGCGACGGGAAAACACGAAAGAGAAAGGAGCGACGCGAGGCGAAAAAGAGAGGGAAGAAAGAGAAGAGGGAATCGGCAGTGCCGGCCGTTCCAGGCACCGCCACCCCAACCCGAACCTCGGTGGAGGTGAGGGGAAGATGAAGGAGGCCACCGGCGAGACCAACAGCGGCCGAGGAACGACGAACGGAGGAAGAAAGGACCGAGACCCATGCCGTCAGATCCACCGTCCTGCCGTCGGTCTGGGCTGAACGAAGGCCACCAGCTGCTTCGCCGTGATGTCTGCCAGCCGTGGAGATGCCGAACTGCCGGAGAACCGACCGCCGGCGAGGAACCGGTGAGGAAAGGCACTGGATCGGTCTGAACCGGTTTGACCGGGAAAGGAAGGAAAAAAAAATAAAAGAAAAAGAAAAGAGAAAAGGAAAAAGAAAAAAGAAAAAGAAAAAGAAAAGAAAGAGAAAGAAAAGAAAAAGAAAGAAAAAAAAATAAAAGAGGAAAAAGGAAGAAAAAGAGGAAAAAGGAGAATTTCGGGAATTCGGATGTCACAGCCCATGACCCTATTTTTCACCTTATTCTATACATCTTATATGGTTGGGCTGTCTGCGATACTTTACTTTTTCTTTTACATATAAATAATTTCATATTAAATGATAATATGAATTACATCCCCTATCTTGCTTCATAAGAAAGTAGTACTGTGAATATGTCTAAATACAAAAAATAAATGATTATACCTCATGTCATAAGTTGAGCTGTCGCATCGTCCCCAAATGGCAGCCGAAATCCTTTAAGTGTTAGAATCTAAATCTTCGGAAACCTGAAATGTTAAAATTAAGGGGTGAGCAACCCACAGCTCAGTAAAGGAATTATATGCATACTTGATATTCAGCTTCCTATATGCTGAAAATCTTTTTCATTTTTCCTATGGGCTCTAGGCACACATGTAGGAAGGATACTACGGTCGGCTAGGGATCCGGATGGAGTAAGGTAGGTATTTTGAAATACCTATCTTGTCCCGGAACTTAGAAGCAACTGTAGAGAATAATTTCCTTTTCGTTTGGGATTTTAATCCTTTTTACCTTTTTATTCCATAATATTCTCATATTCTTTTCAAAATAATGCTTTTATAGAATAAAGCATTTAAATAAAGTAACTAATATTCATATATTCTTGAAAAGAATATTAGTTAAATTCTCATTATTCTCATTTAAAACTCATTTCATGTTTTACTGTACAACCATAATTAGTACAGTACTTTAAATAGCAAAATCAGCTATTAAATCATTTTCGTATAACATATATATCATTTAAATCTAATATTCAATTTAAATTTCAAAATAAGAATATTAGATTTATTTTTCCTCCTCTTTCCTTTTTGGAAAACATATCACATATTCATGTCACATATAGTCTAATATTAAATTTCAAATCATAGTAAGAATATTAGACTTATAAACTCTTCTTCCTTTTGAAAACATATTACATGTTCATATCACATATCATATGAAAATCATCTCGTAGTACTAAAATCAGTACTGAAATAAGCATTATGTAAAATGCTGTAAATCACTTTCATTTAACTTGTAACATATCATGTAAAACATTTACATTTCACATATCACATATCATCTAAAACATTTTCATATATGGAGACTTAGGCACGCACGCCCAGCCCGTCTATTGGGTCGTCACTCATATCATGCTATAGACCCCGAAGGGTATGAATAATCATGTCAGATCTATGGCCATAGTCTATAATTGTCCTCGGCGGACCACTGATCAGGTGTCGGCCGGGACTACATATCACATATCACATATTACATATCACATATCACATATCAGCATGATAGGATGCCATCATGTCTCGAAACCGTATTTTTCATCATCAGAAAACCTTTTTGGAATTTATAAAAATATATAATTTCATCATTTAAAATCATAAAGGTTATAAAACCATTTAGTGAATATTTAAGAAATATATATAAAAATATTCACTTTATTTCCTTTCATTTTTCATCTCGTATTACGTGTAACTTACATATCAAGAGAATTTTCGGTGATTTCATTATCACCATTCTCGAAGAGATTTTTCGGTGATTTCTTTATCACCATTCTTGAAAACATGAATATTTTAAAATCACTCTCATTTTATTCATGTTTTTATGAAAAATACTCATTTTCTAGAAATATTAGATAATTTTCGATAATTTTTCGACAGTATAAAGGCTGTCGATTGGCTAGCCTCCTGCACGAAAATACAGTTTACAATTTCAACCAGTACTTCACCACAATTTTCCAACCAATCATTTATCGCAATATTTTCATAAATATTTTCATAAAATATTTCCTAATTAAAATCATGCAGACTGAATATCCTTACAGTGCTGCACATGCATCCCTTACCTGTTCCGGGTCGGCGACCGCCTCGTTCGTTGCGCCCGTGTTCACCTCGCCCGATTCCATCGACTCGGTCATCAAGGGAATTTTCTGGAAATTAAAATTCTAATTTAGAATTTTTCCATAATTATTTAAATAAATAAATTATTTAAATAATTTATCACTTTCCGGGATTTCTTACCGATTCCCGTAATTCTCGGGTTTCCAAATTCTTGAGATTTCCCATAATTTCCAAAATTCTCCTTTTTCTCTCTCTTTCTTCTTTTTCCTCTTTTCTTTCTTTCTTTTCCTTTTTCTTTTTCTTTTTCTTTTCTTTTTTCTTTCTTTCTTTTCTTTTCTTTTTTTCTTTTTTTTTCCTGGTATGACCGGTTCAGACCTGTCAGACCGGTTTGGCCTTCCTTATGGCCGGTCTTCCGCCAGTGGTCGGTTCCCCGCCGGTTCTGGTCTCCCACAGCTGGCCGAGCTGGCGACGAAGCTGGATCCGGCCTCCGCTCTTCCCCATCGCCGGCGACAGTGTCGGACTTAGGAAGGTGGGTTTCGACTCCTTTCTTCCCTATTTCTTCCCTCCTCCGCCGTTTCCTTCACCACCGGTGGCTCTTCTCGCCTTCATCTCCCTTCGGCAGTGGTGCTGGTAGCGGTGGCGGTGCCTGAACGGGCCGGCACCGCAGTTCCACTTTTCTCTTTCTCTCGGGTTCATTTCCGTTTCGCTTCGCTTCTGTTTTCTTTTCCCTTCGCCAGCGTCAGCTTCCTCCTTCTCTCTTCTCGCCGACGTCGTTCTCATTTTCCTCTCTCCTTCGATCGGCCGGCAGATGGTGGTTGATCGCCCCTTTCTGTTTCGCTTATGTTTTTTACTAAACAGAAAATAGCAGAGGTCGGGTAGATCCCGACCCCGTTTCTACTCTTCTTTTTTTTTTTATATAATATATATAAACATAATATAATAACATATATGTTTTATACACAAAATACATATATATATATATTTTAATTTGAATTAATATATATTTCATATATATATATATGTATTTATAGATATATATTGTATTACAATATATAGATACAAATTTTGATAAAATAATATTTACTTTTCTTATATATGTATATATTTATATATACATAAAATATCATATTTATATACATATGTATTATTTAAATGTACTAAATAGTATATATACATATATACTAATGTATATTAATATATACTATATAGTATTTCAATACATATGTATTTATATAAAATACATTTATATAATATAAAATTATATAATTATATTTCATATTTCTTCCTCATTTTCTTATTAAATTTGGATTTCCATTTATCCAAATTAAATTCTCTCTTCATTATTTTTCATAATTTCAACCTTATCCTTATTTCCGATTTATCCAAATTTAAATCCCTCAATTTTCTCACTTCCTTAATTTCGGGAATTTTTTTAACGATATTCCCTTTTTAATTATTTCTTAATTTCACATCTTATTTTTATTCCGATTTTTTTAATCTTCCTTCATTCGAATTTCCACCATCAGTCTCTTCTTCATTTCTCGAAATTTTCACTAATATTTCGTTCTCACATTTCCACTTATTTATTTTCACTCATCTATTTGCTTTAATATTAATTTCCAATATTATTAATTTCCAATGATTGAAAAATTTGCGGTTATCACATCGGAAAATTCCCGGAAATTCAACAACCCGAAAATTTACGAAAATTCGGTAAGAAATTTCCCGAAAATTTAATTTCAGAAAAATTTATTAAATTATGAAAAAAATTCTAAAATTTAGAATTTTAATTCCAGAAATTATTTTCAGCGATCGCGATAAGGAATCGGGAGAGATGGAGTACGGGCGCGATCGATAAGAGGAAGTCGCCGACCCGGAAAAAAGATAAAGGATGCATGTGCAACACTGTAAGATACTCAGTCTGCATATTTTAAATTGAAATATTTTATGCAAATATTTTATGAAAATTATTATGATGCATGAATTGCTGAAAATTCTGAGATAAAGTACTGGCTGCAAATTTATTACTGTATTTTCCGTGCAGGAGGTTAGTAAATCGTTAGCCATTATGCTGCCGAAAATTTTAGAAAAACTTTATAAAATCATATTAAATGATTTTATTTCCGAAAATCGATATTAAATCACGAAACATGAGGAAATTACTAAATTTCATAAAACATGAATATAATGAGATGGAATTTTAAAATATTCATGTATTCGAGAATGGTGATAATGAAACCACCGAAAATTCTCGGAATAGATAAATTACACGTAATACGAGGTGAAAGATGAAGTGAAATACAGTGAATATTTTTATGAATATTTTTATGAATATTCATTAAAGGATTTAACCCTTATGGTTTTAAATTATGGAATTATATATTTATATAAATTCCATAAAGGTTTATTATATGATGAAAACTACAGTTTTGAGACTGGTTGGCATTCCTATCATGTTGATGCATGATATGTGATATGTTTAGTCCCGGTCAACGCCTATCCGTGATCCACCGAGGACAATATAGATCATGGTCATAGATTTGACCGGTTTATTTCTTTACTCTCCGGGGTTCATAGTATGATAAGATTGATGTCTATCTTAGACTCCATAAATGATAGGTGACATGTTAAAAAGGAAAGTGTTTTACATGATATGGAATATGTCAAACGGAAAATGTGATATATAATTGCATGACATGTGAAAAGAACATGTTTTTTATGATATGAGAAGAAAATCAATTGATTTATAGCATTTTTACAAAATGCTCATTCCAGCACTAATTATAGTACTATGAGATGATTTTCATAAGACATGGGATATGAACATGTAATATGCTTTCAAAAAGGAAGAATTGATAAATCTAATATTCTTACTATGATTTAAATGGAATACTAGATTATGAGTACTACACGAGTTCTGAAGAGATAGTGAAAAGTATATGGCATAAAGGCCAAACCGAGCAAAGACTCGAGTTCCGAACCGTGGGAGTCACCTCTAGAGTCCTTCGGGAACTAAGTGCTACACGAGTTTCGATGTGTTAATAAGAAATTTTCTGTACCGTGGGAGCCACCTCTAGAGTCCTTCGGGAACTAAGTGCTACATAAGTTTCGATGTGTTAATAAGAAATTTCTGTACCGTGGGAGCCACCTCTAGAGTCCTTCGGGAACTAAGTGCTACACGAGTTTCGATGTATTAATAAGAAATTTCTATACCATGGGAGCCACCTCTAGTGTCCTTCGAGAACTAAGTGCTACACGAGTTTCGATGTATTAATAAGAAATTTCTATACTGTGGGAGCCACCTCTAGAGTCCTTCGGGAACTAAGTGCTACACGAGTTTCGATGTATTAATAAGAAATTTCTATACTGTGGGAGCCACCTCTAGAGTCATTCGGGAACTAAGTGCTAACGAGTTTTGATGTGTTAATAAAAAATTTCTGTACCGTGGGAGCCACCTCTAGAGTCCTTCGGGAACTAAGTGCTACACGAGTTTCAATGTGTTAATAAGAAATTTCTGTACCATGGGAGCCACCTCTAGTGTCCTTTGGGAACTAAGTGCTACACGAGTTTCGATGTGTTAATAAGAAATTTCTGTACCGTGGGAGCCACCTCTAGAGTGTGATAACCGCAAATTTACTATTTTTGGAAATTAATATTTAAGAAATAGATAAGTTGAAATAAATAAATAAAATTTTGATAACAGAATATTGATGAAAATTTCGAAAAGTGAGGAAGTGACGAATAAGGAAATTCGGGTGAAGGAAATTAAATGAAAATAAAAATAAAGTCGGAGTTATGGAAAATAAGGAAAGGAGGAATTTAATTTGGACAAATGGAAATCCAAATTAAATAAGAAAAGAAAGGGAGAAAATAATTGGATATTAAGAAAATCCAAAAAATTAAATAAAATAAGAATGAGTATAAAAATATATTTATATAATTAGATTATATAAATATATTTACACATGTTTTTATATAAATACATTAGTATGTATATGAATTTTAGTATATATTATAAAATGAAATATATACTATTTTGTCTTAAATAAATACATGTGTATATTATAAAATATATTTATATAATTATAAATATAAATGTATATATATATGAAATATATATATACGTTAGTATTTTAAATAAAAGTACATAAATATATATACGAGAAATATATATATTGTTTTAATTTAAAGTGATGTGTGTATAATATATATGGTATATATATTTATATGTAGAAAAAAAAGAAATAAAACAAAACAGAAACGGGAAATTGAATCCCGTTTCTGTCGAAAACGAAAGGAAGAGGCTGCCCCCGTCAACGGCCGCCGGAGAAGGAAAGGAGAAGAGGGAAGAGAAGCGTCGTCGCCGGCAAAGGAAGAGGAAGTCGACGCCAATGCCGGCGAAGCGAAACGGAGAAGGAACCAGCGTGAAACAGAAACAGAAGCGACGAACGGGGAAGAGAAAAGAAAAATGGGAACCGGCGATACCGGAGGAATTGGTTGCTGGCACTACCACCGAAGCTTCGCCGGAGGAAGAGGAAGACGTGGGAGGCCACCGTTGGGGCGGAGAACGGCAGAGGAAGGCCGGCGAATAGCGGAAGAAACCGAGGGAAAATCGACTTGATCCGCCGCCGTGCCGCCGATCCAGAGCAAATAGAGGGCACCGGTAGCTTCGCCATGTCGTCGGCCAACTGAAGAGCCAGTGAACCGCCGGAGAACCGGCCGCCGGCGAGGAACCGGCAAGGAGGGACACTGACCTGTCCAACGGGAAAAAGGAAAAAAAAAGAAAAGAAAAAGGAAAAAGAAAAAGAAAAAGAAAAAGAAAGAGAAAGAAAAGAAAAGAGAAAAAGGAAGAAAGAAAAGAGGAAAAGAAGAAAGAGAGAGAGGAAAAGGAAAATTTTTGGGAATTCGAAAAATTCTCAGGAACTCGAGAATCTCTGGAATCGGTAAAAAATCCGAGAAATTATTCATAATAATTATTTAAATAAATTATTTATTCAAATAATTTGAGAAAATTCTAAAATTTAGAATTTAAATTCCAGAAATTATTCTCGGCGATCGAGATGAGGAATCGGAAGGGATGGAGTACGGGCGCGACGAACGAGGCGGTCGCCGACCCGGAAAAAGGTAAGGGATGCATGTGCAGCACTGTAAAGATATTCAGTCTGCATGATTTTAATTATGAAATATTTTATGAAAATATTTTATGAAAATATTGCGATGAATGATTGGTTGGAAATTTGTGGTGATGCACTGGCTGGATTTTAAACTGTATTTTTCGTGCAGGAGGCTAGCCAATCGGCAACCGTAATACTGCCGAAAAATTATCGAAAAATTCTTGAAAATTACTGAAAATCATAATAAATGATTTTATGTCACAAGAAATGATTTTCATCCACGAAAATCGAGAAAATGAATATTTTCATAAAAACATGAATAAAATGAAAATGATTTTAAATTATTCATGTTTTCGAGAATGGTGATAAGGAAATCACCAAAAATCCTCTTCGAGAATGATGATAATGAAATCACCGAAAATTCTCTTAATATGTAAATTACACGTAATACGAGACGAAAAATGAAAAGAAGTAAAGTGAATATTTTTATGAATATTTTCATAATTATTTCTTAAATATTCACTAAATGGTTTTATAACCTTTATGATTTTAAATTATGAAATTATATATTTTATAAATTTCATAAAGGTTATTTTATGATGAAAACATGGTTTTGAGACTAGTTGGCCCTCTATGATGCCGACATGTGATATGTAATACGTGATATGTGATATGTAACATGTGATATGTGATATGTAGTCCCGGCCGACACCTGATCAGTGATCCGCCGAGGACAATTATAAACTATGGCTATAGATCTGACATGATTATTCATACCCTTCGGGGTCTATAGCATGATATGAGTAACGACCCAGTGGACGGGCTAGGCGTGTGTGCCTAAGTCTCCATATATGAAAATGTTTTATATGATATGTGATACGTGAAATGAAAATGTTTTACATGATATGTGATAAATCAAATGAAAGTGATTTACAGCATTTTACAAAATGCTTATTTCAGTACTGTTTTTAGTACTACGAGATGATTTTCATATGATATGTAATATGAATATGTGATATGTTTTCAAAAGGAAAAACGAGGAAAATAAATCTAATATTCTTATTTTAATTTTAAATTGAATATTAGATTTAAATGATTTATATGTTATACGAAAAAGGTTTAAATAGCTTAATTTGCTATTTTAAAGTACTGTACTAATTATGATTGTACAGTAAAACATAAAATGAGTTTTAAAGGAAAATGATGATGATTTAGCTAATATTCTTTTCAAAGAAAATATGAATATTAGTTATTTTATTTAAATGCTTTATTTCATAAAAGCATTATTTTGAAAAAGAATACGAAAATGTTATGAAATAAAAAGGAAAGGATTTGAATTTCAAAACAAGAAAGAATATTACTCTCTACAGTTGCTTCTAGGTTCCGGGACAAGATAGGTATTTCAAAATACCTACCTTACTCCATCCGGATCCCTAGCCAACTGTAGTATCCTTCCTAAACGTGAGCCTAAAGCCCCATAGGAAAAATGAAAAAGTTTTTCAGCATATAGGAAGCTGAATATCAAGTATGCATATAATTCCCTTACTGAGCCGTGGTTTGCTCACCCCTTAATATTAACATTTCAAGTTTTCGAATACTAAGAGTCTGACATCTAAAGGACTTCGGCTGTGCATTTGGGGATGATACGACAGCTCGACTTATGACATGAGGTACGATCATTTATTTTCTGTATTTAGACATTTTCACAGTACTATTTTCTTATGAAGTAAGATAGGGGATGTATTTCATATTATAATTTAATATGAAATTGTTAATATGTAAAAGAAAAGTAAAGTATCGCAGACAGCCCAACCAAATAAGATGTATAGAATAAGGTGAAAAATAAGGTCACGGGCTGTGACATAGAGTCCTTCGGGAACTAAATGCTACACGAGTTTCGATGTGTTAGTAAGAAATTCTGTACCGTATGAGCCACCGCTAGAATCCTTTGAGCACTAAGTGTTACACGAGTTCCTCGATATGACACTTAACTCCAATGTTAGTTAGAATGGATGTCGTAACTGAATCAATGAATTGGGGCTTACGCCTAAAGTGATTAAGTATTCGGTTATATGGGAATAGATTTTAATAGCTTATTTTGCTCTTTAAAGGACGGTACTACTTAAGAGAGTACATTAAAACACGAAATGAGTTTTAAAGAAATAAGATGATGATTTAACTAATATTCTTTTCAAGGAATATACGAATATTAATTATTTTATTTAAATGCTTTATTTCGTAGAAGCATTATTTTGAAAAGAATATGAAAAAGGTTATGAAAGATTGAAAAGGAAAAGGATTTATTAATTCAAAACAAAAAGTAAAAATTTCTCTCTACAGTTGCTTCTAGGTTCCGTAACAAGTATGGTATTCTAAAATACCTACCTTACTCTATTCGGATCCCTAGCCAATTGTAATATCCTTCCTACATGCGAGCCTAGAGCCCATAGGAAAAATGAAAAAGATTTTCAACATATAAGAAGCTGAGTATCAAGTGAGGCATATAATTCTCTTACTGAGCTGTGGTTTTGCTCACCCCTTAATTTTAAACATTTCAGGTTTTTATGATTGTGAGTTCAGTGATTTGTGGATCCTGGCGGTACGCGAAGGACAATATGATAGACCGACTGATTACTTTGACGTATAATCATTTATTTTCTGTATTTAGACATGTCAACAGTACTGCTTATCTGATTAATTTTGATAGGAGATGTGTATAATATAAATAATATTATGTAAAATTGTTTAATAGTCCGTACAAGTGAAGTATCACAGACAGCCCAACCGGTTAAGTTGTGTACAATAAGGTGAGAAATGTGGTCACGGGTCGTGACATGAATATATGATATGTTTTCTAAAAAGGAAAGAGAAGGAAAAATAAATCTAATATTCTTATTTTAAAATTTAAACTGAATATTAGATTTAAATGATATATATGCTATACGAAAAGGATTTAATAGCTGATTTTGCTATTTAAAGTACTGTACTAATTATGGTTGTATAGTAAAACATGAAATGAGTTTTAAATGAGAATGATGAGAATTTAACTAATATTCTTTTCAAAGAATATATGAATATTAGTTACTTTATTTAAATGCTTTATTTTAGAAAAGCATTATTTTGAAAAGAATATGAGAATGTTATGGAATAAAAAGGTAAAAAGGATTAAAATTCCAAACGAAAAGGAAATTATTCTCTGCAATTGCTTTTAGGTTTCGGGACAAGATAGGTATTTCAAAATACCTACCTTACTCCATTCGGATCCCTAGCCGACTGTAGTATCCTTCCTACATTTAAATAAAGTATGCATATAATTCCCTTACTGAGCCGTGGTTTGCTCACCCCTTAATTTTAAAATTTCAGGTTTTCGAAGACTAAGAGTCTGACACATAAAGGATTACGGCTTCGCATTTAGGGACGATGCGACAGCCTGATTTATTTAATAAGGTATGATCATTTATTTTCTGTATTTAGACTTACCTACAGTACTACTTTATTATGAATTAATATAGGGGATGTAATTCATATTATAATTCAATATGAAATTGGTTATATGTAAAAGAAAAGTAAAGTATCGCAGACAGCCCAACCAAATAATATGTATAGAATAAGATGAAAAATAGGGTCACAGGCTGTGACAGCAAATCAGCTATAAAAATACATATACTTCCAATACTCTTAAATCAGTAAGATCATTCGTTTAGTCATAAAACATTTCAATCAATTCAACATTTCATTAACATAAAGCCTTTAGTCTATAATCTGTCGAACTATATACATTCAGTGGAGACATCAACATTCTAGTAAGATCATGCACAGGCAATACAATATAGGAAATTGCATACTCAGGGTCTAGGCTAGGGTTTTACGCCTAATAGGCCAATCTACGAATACAGAGACTAATGGCCATCGTCGAACAATCACACAATGTACACTAGTCAAGCGAGATTTATGGGAGCTAATGATTGACTAGGGTCATGCAACAATAAATCAATACAATCTGAATGCATGATATGAGAGCCAACAATCTCAAAACATTTATTAGCAGATGAATTACTTTTAAAATCATCAATACATGCTAAAATCCCATTTTTTCTTAAGAGACAGGAATTGTAAAATATCACATTTATACCAAATAAGAATTTCAAAGCAATATGTCAAAAAGGGGCAGTTGATTGCTCTGTTAGGGCTATCAACGGCTATGCACTTTCTTCAAATAATTACTTTGTTTTCTAAATTAATTTGGGAATATTTGAAAATCCAATACAAAGAAAGGCAGTCAATTGGTCATTCAGGCAGTCGACTAGTTTTGAAACAGAATGCTTCTGGATAAAATGTAGTTGATTGGCCTATGTGGCGATCGACTAGCGCACAAACAAAATGCTTCCTAGAAAAAGGCAGTCGACTGGTGTACAAACAAAATGCTTTCAGGAAAAAAGCAGTCGACTGGTTTTGAAACAGAATGCTATGGAATAAAAGCGGTCGATTTAGCTTTAACGCAATTGGCTGGTTTTAAGTCCATCATAGAAAAGGGCAGTTGATTGGTTTAAGTTGGTTTCGAAAATAAGTACATCATACCTTTGTCAAGGCAGTTAGCTGCCCTTTAGGGCAGTCCATTGGTCTTAGACAAAATCGACATTAGGAGCTAAACTGAATTTCAATCTTCCTGCACTTATAAAACAATTCCTTTTTTGCAATAAACCACAATGCAAGCATAGTACCCCTATTCCCCTTTACATATATCTCTTACCTTAATACCACAGTAACATAATATCTTGCACCACCAAACGATCCTTCTATAGTTATCCAAAGCTCAAGCTGCAAAATAATAACACTTCCAAAAAATCTCATTTTCTTTTAATTCTAACTCTACCAACCACCTTCCTAATACTTAAACATCATCTTATAACTTTCAAGACACTACAGTCAATACCAATATTTCTCTCTTATCATACCAAGTGCACCCAAAGCGTTAAACTCAACTTCTTTCAATACCAACACTATAATCATCTTTCTCTTGCTCACTACTTTCACTTTACACCATCCATGCTTGCAAATCATACAACTTCTCCATAAACCCTCTCTCAACCGAAACCCTCAAGAATCTCTGCACATAGTTTTGCTTCATTTTAAAACTATATACATGTTATATAAAACAATCAAAAGCAAAAGCTAGGTTCAAGTAAAACTTTATATTTTCTCACCTTCAACAATAACATAATTTGAAACATCCAAAACAACCATCTAATGACTGATTCAGGCTTCATACTCTAAGTATAGATAGAGCTAAGCAAGGGGAATAGTTTTCCTTTAGGGTGCAAGTTGATTGGATGAGGTTTAAGAGGGGTTCTCTAAGCATTCTCGCTCTTACCCTTACCAAAATTTTGAGAGAAATGGATGGCAATGGTGGTGTGGTTGGCCTTTGTAGAAGAAGGACCCAAAATTTCCTATTTAATTATTATTTTATGATTAAAATATCATTCTTCGCTACTTTGACCATTTTGCTCCTTTAAAATTCCATTAATTCCACTTATGACCTTAGCCATACAATATCAATTTACTTTATCTATTCAATTCTTATTTATTTTCATTTTCCATGATTATAATCCTCTAAAAATAGAAGAAGTCAAATCTTTGACTTTAAGGTTCGATATTGGGTAGTAATGGGGTGAAATTACGTAAATACCACTAATGGTACAATCATATAATTTTCAACATTTTCAAGTGATTCGGTCTATGACTTGGAATAGCTTAAGATATCTTCACACAGGGATTTGACTATGATAGTCTTTGAATCAAAAGTCAAACTAGGTTGACCAATATTCACTAAAGTTCTTCTAGTCTATAGACAAAATCGTCATTTTTGAATTTGTTGCACTTAAACCCAAATATGCTCAATTAAAGGGATTTCGGAGAATGATCTTCTTACCATTTATATATTTCAAGCCTAAATTTAAGAATTTGCCACTTCTATGTCCATCCAATTTACACATAATGTCGTGGGGCCCCTTTCCAATTTCTCCTTTTCTTATAAAACATAGTGTCACTTCTCATTACAATTTATCCAATCATTTTAACTTAAAAATACTATGTAGGTAAGGAAGGAATAAGGAAAATTAGGAATCTCACAAACTACCCTAAAACAGTACCTAAATGCATGGAATTAATAGAAGAATAAAATCTGGATGGCAAGCAACTTTAATGCTAAATGAACCTAAAAAGGCAACTAAATGCTCATCTAAATTAACCAAACTTGTCCTATACTTAAATCACTATCTACATGTACTTAAAATGACCTAAACTTAATGGGACATGACATAAACAACTAACAAAACAGCAGCTCAAAGAAATATGGATAGAACACCTAGCCAAGTACGCCTAAAAAAGAATGAATGCAAAGTTTGTGATGTAAATGGTATAAAAATGCAACTTAAACTAGCCTAAAAAATTATCTAATGAATATATCGTCCTAATAAGATCTAATACTACCTAAATGCACCTTAAAATATCATAAAATAGTAGCAAAAAACATGTAAACAGCCCACAAAAATTGATCAGGAAAAACAGTGTACTAATGTAACTTTGTCTAGAAAATGCAATGGAACCTAATCTAAATGAAGTCCTAAAATTCCCAAATTAAAATATAACCTAGATATGACCTTAAGACACATAAATGGACCTTAAAATGAAGCAAATATTGTCACAACCTTTTCACCCAACATTAGGGCTAACTTTTTCCTTTTCATTCATTTGGTTGGGCTGTGATCAATATCATCCTCTCAAGGTTAAGCTAAAATTTACTTAGCTAGATCAATATTTTATTATTCAGATTGGTCCCGACATAATCATTACAGTACATGTTTACTTCCTTTACATTTTCATTTCACCTACATCAAGTCAAGTAATACTTCATAACTATACTAAACTAAACAACCTCAAACTATATAAATATCATATGTCAAACGATTAACCTCAATATACATTCATATCTATATCAAATGACTATCATTGGCACTTAAACTCCTTGAGTTTACGTCCCCTTTGACACAGTAAAGTATGTATAGTAAAATATGAATACATAGAGTAACTGTGCAATTATACCTCAAAAGTATAATACGAAAGCCTTAAAGAAATTTGATCAGAATCGTCCCTTTAACAAAACAGCTACTATTGCAAATTATATGTGAGGTGGAAAAAGGGTGAGCTTTATGCCCAGTAAGGAATACATATAAAAGAGTAAATACCATGCTAACTATATACACGTATCCTATACATGTTCTTATGATGTCAGTTTACCATGAATAACATTAAACTTGATCTCAAAAGGAATAGATACTATGCAACTAAAATGCATGTATCCTAACTATATTTCTTACGTTTACATTTACTATCAATAACTATAACCTAGGAATCGAAAGGAATGAATTATTATAACTGGTTAGGGATACCAGGTTGAGTAAAGAATGATGCTTTGAAGCACCTCACTTGTCCTGGTCCCAAATCCAACTATAGGTGTCCTAAGTGAACTTACAGACATTAGATTCATGCATTTTTGAAACAATGGAATTTCAATACAATATTTCTGAAAACCATGACAATGCAAATGATAAACATTTCATTTCAAATCCATAATTCTAACTTTCAAATCAGTAACCGTTAAAATGATAAAATCCAATAAACAGTTTCAATTCCAATCCAATAAACAATCCCATTTCATTTCATTTCTTTACATTTCTATAAAACATTTAGTAGAAACATTTCATTTCATTTCATATCAATAAAACATTCGGGAGAAGCATTTCATTTCATTTCAATAAAACATTCGATAGAGATAGTTAACATCCCAGTAGAATCATGCAACATTAGGTTGCCAAATGGGAATAATATTAAGACATATGGCCTTAGTCATATTGGTGTCCATCCAGCGTCACGAAGTTAGTGACATCCTACGGACTACTGAGGACTTGCTTAGGGTCAACAGCAAATATTACATCACATTACATTAGCATGATTACTTGAAGGTAACTATGGGAGCTCACAATCTCAAAACATTTACTTGATCTCAGGAAAATAATAAAATAACTTTATACTTTCAAATATTATATAATATACAGTCGAAATATAAACTTTTAGGGAATGAAGATTCATTTTACATTTCCATGTATTCTAACGGTGACATATACTATGTAGCACTTAGCTCCCTCGAGATCCTAGAAATGACTTTCACGGTCTCAAAGGAACTCATGTAGCATATAGATCTTTTAGGACTTTAGAGGTAGCTCCCACAATATGGCTCTCAAACCGTAACGTAACATGTTAGAACATTTACAATAACTCATCTTCTATTAAACATTTCATTCGGTACAAAACCAAAACATTTCATTCGAGCTTTAGAACATTTCATTACTATAAAGCCAAAACATTTCATTCCATTCAATTCAAACTTTAAAACATTCTAAACTATACATTCTTTCAAAGCCATAAACATTAACAATACCTTCTAAAATCATCAGGCATAACGATTGAAAAACATCAAAATAATTATTATGCATGTAAACAATGTAATTATGCATGACTAAACTCATGCCTATACATTATAATTTCATTTTTGATTCTATACCATTCTTATAATTCCAAATCCAATACTTTCGATATAATTCATAACGTCCAATCATTAACCTTATATGATCATTAACCAATCCCAACGCATTTCCTTTCAGTCAATAACAACTAACCATTTCAATTCATCAAACCTTAAAGTCCATTCAATCATTTCGATACACTTATTTTCAAACACTATACTTTAAAGTCTTTTAATACTTTTCATAAACTTTCAATTATGTAATATAACTCAACACATTCAAAATGTATACCTTTAAATCAATGCCAATCATTTCAATCCAAAGTCTCATTCTAAAATCATCATTCACTATTAAAATCCAATGATTCTGAAACGATCGATAGACATTAAAACCTTTTTGAATACGTTAACTTATTTAAATCATTACTTTACTTAACACTTTCTTAAGCCAAAACCATTCTAGCTTAGGCAGTTGATTGCTCTTTTGGGGCAATTAGCTGCCATTCATTTCTTTAATTTTTCAATTTAAAATTCTCAATACTTAAATACTAACTGTAAAAGGGGCAGTCAACTAGTTACTTGGGCAATTGACTGGTTTTCGACAGAAAGCTTTGAGGTAAAATGTAGTCGATTGGCCTACATGGTAGTCAACTATTTTTTAGACAATATGATTCTGGGTAAAATGTAGTCTATTGGCCTACATGGCAGTCAACTATTTTTTAGACAATATGATTCTGGGTAAAAGGTAGTCGATTGGTCTTTAAAGCAAAGTGAGATCCCATATTTCTCTATTCCTCCCATACCTATTGAAGGTGTTGAATTAGAAAATTAAGTGAAGTTATGGAAATTTATTTTCACATGTAGTGTAGTCACCTAGAAAATTGTCAAGTGGGCCCTATAGGGTAATCCATAATTCAAATGGCCTCGAAGTGGTAAAATGTGAAAATTGGGCCCAAGATATCTAAAGGTCAAAAGACCATTTTTAAGATGGACACACCTAGGTTTACGTGCAACAAATTCGAAAATGACGATCATGTCCATACCTAGGAAGAACTTTTCTGAATAACAGTCAAACCAAATTGACTTTGGACCCACAGACTGTCATAGGATAATCCTCGCATAAAGAAGTTTCACGTGGATCTAGTCCGTGAACCAAATTACGCGAAAGTACTAAAAACAATGCGAACAAAACAAAAAGCATTCATATAGGGGTAATTTGGTAATTTCACTACCCTTACTTGGTCAAACCACCTTGAAAGTCAATATTTGACCATGTTTGACCTAAATATATAGAAAATAATAAAAATAAAATATTAATTCTTAATTTAAAAATATAAAAATAATATTAGGACATAAATGAAAATAATGACATTGTATAAGGGCATTATAGTCATTTAATATCGGAGCTGGTCAAATTGGTCAAAAATTGACCAAAATAAATTAAATTTAATAAAAATAAAATTGAAAATCTAAAATAAAATTTATAAGATATCTATTAAGGCATAGTTGAAATTTCTTGAATTTTTAGGAGGCAAACTTGTCGTTTTATACATGGGTTGTTTATTTAATAAAATATGAATAAAAAATCAGAATAATTTGATTTTCTTCCCTGCCCAAATCGATATACCAGCTGCTACACTCTTCTCGTTATTTTCCTTCACGTTTTCTCACCATTTCTTAAGGATTTCATCACTTCTCTTCATTAGGACCTTAGGCAACCTTCTGTAAGACCCGGTTCTACTGTACTATACATATAAAATATAAAAAATTTGATCGGAGTATCCAAATGTTAAACCGTAAAATTCTTTGGAAAGTTAACTTAAGTACCTTTCCAAACATATAGGTCTCATATTCTAGTTCCTCATAGATCAATACCAAAAATTTTGTAAAGTTACTCCATGAGTAGTAGATTCTATCAACCAACTCAGCCGACCTATCTGTAAAGATTCACCCATAGAGGTTGGTAGGAAACTCCGATTTAGGTGAATCAAAATCCATTAGAAAGCTAACTTAAATACGTTTTTATCCATGTAAGGCTTGTATTTTAATTCATTATAGATTAACCAAAAGAAATTCCTACATTCACGTCACATGTATGGAATTCAGCATTGACCAATCAGTAAAGAGTCGGACATAAATTTTGATAGGGAACTCCAATTGAGGCGATTCAAATTGCGTTGGAAAGCTAACTCGATGATCTTTCCGGCCATATATGGCTCATATTTTTATACATTATAGATTGATCGCGGTGAATTTTTAAAGTTTGTTGTAAGTGCAGTAAAGTGATAAAAAAATGAGATTAATGTTTTAAAGATATAATGCGGCAAAAAGTGCTAATTATTGATTTTTGAGGGGGAAATTAATATATTAACATGTACTACCCTCCTATTGGTTAGAATAATTGTAAAAAAATCAGATAAAGAAAAATTTCTCAGCCATTTTAACTCAATACGTGGACTGCACTGCTAAACATTAAAGCAGAAAAGAAAAACATAAATAAAGAGAAAAGAGGAAGAATTGTATTAGTAGGCCATGTGACCCCCTTTTATTGGTTGATATGTTAATAAAAAGAAAACCAAATTAGCAAAAGCTCAGCCAAAAACTTTATCACCATCACCGACTTAAGCTCTGTTACTTTGCGGGTTAAACCGACTTCTACTGCAACTTATTTCTTTCTTCGTTTTCTTCACGTCTTCCCTTAGTAGAACCCCTCCTTCTTGTATTAACTCACTTAAATTCTTTCATAAGAATTATTCTACACTTCAAGGGCTTCCTAAACCCCCTAAAATCCCATCCAAAAACCATCCAACGTTGTTTGTTCTGCTGCTGCTGAACCGGTTCTGTTTCAGGTAAGGAAGATGATTTCAGTTCATGTAGTTTTAGCTATAACTTATGTTTATATGGGAATGAATAGGTGATGGGTATGATTATATTTTGAACAAAACATGATGAATAGCATAATAGGGTATTCGGCTAGGCAGAATAAGGAAGAGGATGATGCTGTTTTGACGTGTAGAAAGGCAGAAACATGGTTAGCAATAGGATGAGATGAATATAGTTCTAAAATTAAAATAGTTTTATACATGAAATTATTGAGGCTGTTGAATATTCAGCCATGAGGTTTGACTATGAAAATAAGGAGTTCTTGACGTGAATGAGGAGGAAGAAAAATTTACCATGTTGAAATGGACATAAGGCTTTTATTCTAGTCAAAACGTGGGCTGAGTGGAAGAAAACTTGGCTGCTATTGTACAGCCAAATATAAAAGGAAATTTGGGCTGTTTTGTGCAGCCGAACATGGAAGAAAAATGAAGGAACATTATGCTGACTTCTAAGTGTGAATGGTAGAAAAATTTAGCAATTTAAGATATGATAAATATGGCCATAATATAAAGGTAAATAGGACACTTGAACTAGTCAAATAATGTGTGCTGAAAAGAAAAGAAATGTTCTGCTTTAAGCTGCCAATATTAAGGAAGAAAAGTAAAGAAATTGGGCTGACTTGACTAAAACTGGGTAGAATGATAATATATTAACTATGATTGAACTTATATTTTTAAGGAATAAATTTCCTAGTCTATCTAAGGCCATTCGGCCATGATAAGCAGCCATGAAAATGGCGGGAACAATTGGAAGAAAATGAGAGGAAATTTGGTTGACTTTGATGGCTGGAAAATGTACAATGAAAACATAAAATATGCTATGGAAAATAAGAGTTATAAGCCAAGTAGGCTTATCCAACAAAAGGGGCCATTCGGCCATCAAGTATGATGATACTATTGGCATGGTGATGATGCAAAATAATGTTAAAATGGAAATGAAAATTTAATGAAACAGTCAGCCACCATGAAAAATCTTAGGAATTTCATAGTATTTTCTAAGTATTTATGATTCAAAATAAGAGTTTATGCAAGTAAAGGAATTTTATGAAGGTAAGCAATGAATATTGATTTTATTAAAATGTTATTTTGCAGCTTATTGTCAAAGAAATAAGAGGTATTAATGGTGTAATTCAAAGCATTACTCTACAGTGTTATTGAGGTAAGGGATGCATGTGCAGCACTGTAAGGATATTCAGTCTGCATGTTTTTAATTATGAAATATTTTATGAAAATATTGTGATGATTTTGTGGTTGAAAATTTGTGATGATGTACTGGCTGGAATTATAAACTGTATTTTAGTGCAGGAGGCTAGCCAATCGGCAGCCGTTATGCTGCCGAAAAATTATCGAAAATTACCGAAAATTTCTAGAAAATTTCATAAAATCATAATAAATGATTTTATTTCACGAGAAATGATTTTCAATCACCAAAATCGAGAAAATGAATATTTTCCATAAAAACATGAATAAAATGAAAGTGACTTTAAAATATTCATGTTTTCGAGAATGGTGATAATGAAATCACCGAAAATTCTCTTAATATGTAAATTACACGTAATACGAGATGAAAAATAAAAAGAAATAAAGTGAATATTTTTATATATATTTGTTAAATATTCACTAAATGGTTTTATAACCTTTATGATTTTAAAGTATGAAATTATATATTTTATGAATTTCATAAAGGTTATTTTTACGATAAAAATATGGTTTTGAGATTAGTTGGCATCCTATCATACTGATATGTGATATGTAACATGTAATATGTGATATGTAGTCTCGGCCGACACCTGATCAGTGATCCGCCGAGGACAATTATAGACTATGGCCATAGATCTGATATGATTACTTTACACCCTTCGGGGTCTATAGCATGATATGAGTAGCGACCCAGTGGACGGGCTGGGCGTGCGTGCCTAAGTCTCCATATATGATATGTTTTAAATGAAAATGTTTTACATGATATGTGATATGTAAAATGTAAATGTTTTACATGATATGTGATACGTGAAATGAAATGATTTATAGCATTTTTATAAAATGCTTATTTCAGTACTGTTTTTAGTACTATGAGATGACTTTCATATGATATGTAATATGAATATGTAATATGTTTTCAAAAGGAAAAAGGAGGAAAATAAATCTAATATTCTTATTTTAAATTTTAAATTGAATATTGGATTTAAATGATTTATATGTTATGCGAAAAAGGTTTAACAGCTTATTTTGCTGTTTTAAAGTACTGTACTAATTATGATTGTACAGTAAAACATGAAATGAGTTTTAAAGGAAAATGATGAGGATTTAACTAATATTCTTTTCAAAGAATATATGAATATTATCTATTTTATTTAAATGTTTTATTTTAGAGAAGCATTATTTTGAAAAGAATATGAACAAGATATGAAACGAAAAGGTAAAAGGATTTGAATTTCAAACAAAATGAAATTTATTACTCTCTACAGTTGCTTCTAGGTTTCGGGACAAGATAGGTATTTCAAAATACCTACCTTACTCCATCCGGATCCCTAGCCGACTGTAGTATCCTTCCTACATGTGTGCCTAGAGCCCATAGGAAAAATGAAAAAGTTTTTCAGCATATAGGATAGCTGAATATCAAGTATGCATATAATTTCCCTTACTGAGCCGTGGTTTTGCTCACCCCTTAATTTTAACATTTCAGGTTTTCAAAGACTGAGAGTCTGACACCTAAAAGATTTCGGCTGCGCATTTGGGGACGATGCGACAACTTGAGTATTTAATAAGGTATGATCATTTATTTTCTGTATTTAGACTTACTTACAGTACTATTTCCTTATGAATTAAGATAGGGGATGTATTTCATATTATAATTTAATATGAAATTGTTAATATGTAAAAGAAAAGTAAAGTATCCCAGACAGCCCAACCATATAAGATGTATAGAATAAGGTGAAAAATAGGGTCACGGGCTGTGACACCTTCATAAAAACTCCCCCACACTTTAAAGACATCTTAAATATAGAATTTTGGGGGGCTAAACAATTGAGTGCTAGGCTGGTTTCCTTGCTACCCTGTTAGGTTTTCAAAGAGAGGTAAGAGAAAAACTAGTTTCAATCAATTTTACTTATCATTTATGATTGTATGGAGTTAGTGAAACCTATTTATAGCTTTGGATTGAACAAAAATTGGTTGTAAACAATCATGGTGTATTCAGCCATGGCAGGGAAATGGATGAATTTTGGTGAATTTAAGGTATGTTAGGTAGAAATTAATAGGAAAGGATGAGTTAAGCTTGGTTATGGTGATAGGATTTGATAGTTTGTAAAACATGGATGTTGGTATAAAAATGGGCACTATTCGGCCATAGTGGATTAGTAACGATGATGATGAGTTTTGTTGCATAATAGGTGTTTGATGGAAGTTTTAAGTGAGTCGATGACAATTATAAGTTAGAATGGAATAAAGAAAGAAAACCATGAAGATGAGACTATGTTAGGCAACTGGCCATGAAAGGGGAAGAATTGTAGTTGATGTAATTTTAATATATTAATTGGTAAATTATTATAAATAATGAATAAGAATTATTTGTGAAATTGAAATTGAAAAAACAAATAATAGTTAAAGTTCATGAATGGGATTTTGGTTACCATATGGGATATGTGGTTAGTAAAATATGGAGGTGTGAAGGAAAAATAAAATGATAATAAAATATGAATCAATAACATATATGAAATAGGAAATTGGAATAAATATTAGACAAATGAAACTTTTGGCCAAAACATTATTTATGGGTTTCCATGTAAAATTTTTATGAGTTAATGGTTAAAGAAGAATAAATTAAAGTTAATAAAATTATTGGTGAAATTAGATTTAGAAGAAGAATATGATTTAATTTTGACAATTGGTAGGAAATAAATTAAGTTAAATTAATTGTTGAAATTAATAAAAATGGAAACACTTATGATATATAAGTAAATGGTGGAACAAATATTAATAATGAATAAAGAATATTTATAAAAGAAAATATGAGAAAAGAATAAATTTTGAGTATTAGAAAAATTTGGCTAAGCTTATGTAACATCCGAAATTAGAAAATTCCAAACCAAATTTTTCCTTTTCACTTCTATGTTTCATATCCGATTTTTCGGTATCAGTCGGTTTGTATTCGGTGCCGATGTAAGTTCGTTTTACAATTTCAGATTCAATTAAACTGTTTATTCCATTAAATCAGTTAATCAATAAAGATAAACATAGAAATAGAAATAAAAACTATAATATAATATAAAATATATTAATTTAATACTGTCAACTCAATTTCAATACATCCCACAAATCCATATACCTTCCTTAAAATAAATCACTACACTACTGACATCCATGTAGTTGTTTACATTTGCTGTGCATATCTAGTTTGAATATAAATATAAAATTCTGTAAATACGTAATCATTGGATACCTTAAACTTTTAGTAGTTATCTTCAACTAATCGATCGCAACGATTGGTGTTTATAATTGTGATAACCGAAAATTTTTCTATTTTTGGTATTAATTACCCGAAAATAAATAAATAAAGTTATTTATGAGAATTAGAATATATTGAATTTCAGAAATTGATGAAGTGATGAATTGAGGGAAATTATTTTGGATATTAAGAGATTCAAAATAATAAGGAATAAAATGGGTATATTTATATCCATATAAATATAATTAGTGTATTTATATATATTTATAAATATAAATATATATAAATTAAAAAAAAAGGAAGAAAAGGCGGGAATCGGGACAACCCGATTCCCTGCTTTATTTCTCCTCTGTCTCAAAACAAAGGAGAAAACGAAAACCAAAGGAGGCCGCCAACCTCCTGCCGGCTGGCCCACCGAGAGAAAGGAGAGACGAGGATGGAGAGGATGTCGCTGGCAAGCCGAGGAGCGTGAAGGGAGAAGCCGACCGGCGACAGGGAAAAGGAAAAGTGGAAAGCGAAGCGAAAAAAACCTGAGAGGAAAAAGAAAAGAGGAAATCGACGGTGTCGGCCGGTCCAGGCGCCGCCACCGCAACCTCGACCTCGACGGAGGTGAGGGGAAGAAGAGGGAAACCACCGGTGAGGACGACGATGGCTGAGGAAGGAGAAAAAAGGAGGAGAAAGGAGCCGAAAACCCATCACCAGATCCGCCACTACCGGCGCAGTCGCTGGGGAAATGGAGACCAGATCCGGCTTTGTGGCAATCACGAGATGCTGTGGAGTGGCCGAAACACCGAAGATGGTGGCCGCTGGTGGCTGAACCAGCCAAGCCAAACTAAACCGGCCAAGCCAAGCTGAACCGGCCCGAACCCGATTCGACCCGACCTGGTTCAGAAAAGAAAAAGAAAAAAAAAGAAAGAAAGGAAAAAGAAGAAAAGAAAAGAAAAAAGAGAAAGAAGGAGAAAGAAAAAGAAGAAAAGAAAAGAAAAAGAAAAAGAAAAAGGAAGAAGAAAAAGAAGAAGAAGAAGAAATGGGTAAGGAAAATTGAAAGATTTCGCTATATTTCTATGAAATTTATTAGAAATTGTTGGATTATTTTCTAAATGAAAATATGTGTTAATTATTGAAATTGTAGCAAAACGGAAATGAGACGAATGGTGGAGTTCGGCAAGGCTTGAAAATCGGAAAGTGCGCTAAGCTTTGGCGAATAGGTAAGATACTTTTATAAAGCATTAGTAACATTATATTGTATGTGGGATTATGATTTTTATACGATGCATTGATGGAATGATTTTTAATGCAATTGTGATTTTTTAATATGATGCATTGATTGAATTGATGTTAAAAATGCTAAAAGGACCAACAACTGATGGTGGGGGTCTTAGTAGAGACATAGGAATTGTGAGAATCAACGGCTGTGGTATAAATTGTGTTTTCCTTGCAGGAGGTTTAGTAAAAATTAAGCCGTTATGCTGTCGAAATTTCCATGAAAATGTTTGAGGAAAAAAGATTAAGTTTCTCATATAAATGGAATTTATAAAGAATTATCGAAGATAAACTTGAAAGGACCTTATCGTGTCTTAGGAAAATTGATTATTAAAATGGTTGAGAAGGTAAATGGATGAACACGATAACATGACGAGTTATATTATGAGTCTTATAGAATCGACAATTCGAGTTATATCAACATTTCAAGTTGATTATTGAGTTGAAAATGAGATGGAATATCAATTTGTTGAAATAGTGATGAAAGTAATGATAATTATGCGATATAGCTAGGAAGAGGAGACCGCAGTTGGAATTTTGATAGTTGAGCGATTGAATTGTGGAACTATAAACGAAGTAATGATTTGAGAATTTGTCGAATTCGATCTCTTGATTTTAAATGGTTCCGAATGTGATAATATGGACAATTCAAGAGGTCGATGCTGAGACGATTTCACCAAATTACATCGTATTACTGATTATACATGAGATGATAAACGGACCTACACTAGTGATATGGGTCTTAGTATCAATATTGTGGTACACAATGGATGGCTATGATGTTGAGTACACATAACTTTATTGATATTGAGGTTGAGTTACGACACAATCAGATCATTTATAGATTCAAATAAATGAGTGATGAAAATATATGAATATATGGTTTTGCTTATAACCATAGAATAAGATTAATAATCGCATAAGTTCGATATTAAATTATACAAGCCATATGAAAACTTGATTGAGGATTGTGATCTGGCTCTGCGGTAGTGAATGAAATTGAACCTCAAGTCGGAAATCATGAACGTGTCAATAGGTCAAATCATAATTGGATTTGATAAATGATTATTGATCTGGTGGTTTTGTTATCTTCAATATCGACTCTAGAGTAAATATTGGATGACGACATTAGTAATTACATAATTTCCGTACCTTGAGAGTTATATTGAAAACATGATATCTAAATGTCCATAGAAACTAAGAAGATTCATACTAATTATGCGATCCTAATATTGATGATGAGATGTAAAAATGATTATTATGGTCGATGACGATTGAGAAAAGATATTGAATATCGAATGGTCTGAATACCAAGTGATTTGATTTTCGAATGAATTGAATACTGAACAATTTGAATACCAAATGAATCGAATATTGAATGAGTTGAATACGGATCTACTGATTTGATAAAAAGAAAGTTTTGAAATCGAAAGATTGATGGTGATAATTTAGATGAATTGATTCACTGTATTAGATGAAAATATTACTAAGGTTGCATACTGAAATAGTTTCATAGCATCGCTTTTAATCATAACTTGCTACAACTTCATATGTTATAATAGCAGTTATATGAATGCTAAAAAGTATAGAATAGTTTTAAAAAGAAAGTATATGGTATATATATTTTTATATATGAATCATTTTAAAGAATTTTACCATATGCTCTACATGATTTTGATATGAAAAGATAAAGATTTAAATGTTTTATGAGACTATAGGCACCCTAGAAGAATTAAATTCAATAAAGCATAATGGAAACTGCCTAATTGGAGCTTTGCTCATTAGGCAGAGATGCTTGTCCGACAATATTCGTGGATAGGTCTCAGTTACGCCTGATCAGTGGGGCTAAGAGAGATGAGGTCCATGGCCATAGATAGCGCCCCAATTGGTTTCCAGGGGACGATGACATGATTTTCACTGCTAGCTACAGTGATTTAAGTCTTTATTGATAGAGTGATAGGGATCTAGCCTAGTCTCTAACCGATATGATATGAAGTCTAGAGTATGATTTGATTGATATGAACTCTAGACTTAACATGATTTATATAGTACATGAAACATATTTGAAAAGTGAGGTATTTTGAAACTGTACATGTTTTAAACATGTTTTAAAAATACATGATATATGATTTCGACACCTATGTGATTTGTATTTGATTTTGTGTCGAACATGAAATGATATGCGGTCTAGAGTATAGATTGATTTGATATGAACTCTAGACCTAATATGACTTACAGTATATGAAAAATATTTTTGACTTGACATAATATGAAAAGAGAAATGTGCATGTTTTGATTTGAAATGATATGAAAAAACATGTTTTGAATTAACATGATATGAAAAGAAAAATGTGCATGTTTTGATTTGAAATGATATGAAAAGACATGTTTTGAATTAACATGATATGAAAAGTGAAAAGACATGTTTTGAATTGACATGATATAAAAAGAGAATTATGCATGCTTTCAACCTTAAATATGAAATGAATTGAAAATTCATATGTTGAGCATGTTCTAAAGTAAATATGATATGATTTGAAATGATAGCAGTTCATACAGTGAAATTAATAAGTTACCTACTAAATCATGACATAATAGGATGCTTTTTACATAAGATATGTCATGACCTTATATGGTACAAAAACATGAAGAGTATATGAGGAGTATCACGACTTGGTGGTAACGATATTTCATCTGCATGATGTCATGATATGATGTGATATGATACATGAATATAGAATATGCACGAAGAGAATTATGACTTCATACCACCGTGATTATAATCCTCCATATGGAAAGTGATACAAGATGATAGAATACAGGAGTACGATTATGAAACATAAAGTGATTTGATACGATATTTCAATTAGACATGATGTACTCCGAGATTGAGGAAAGTATAGACTAATAGTATATGACATTCAAATTGGACACGACATATTGTTGTGTGATGCACTATAGTATAAGGATGAGAAGACTGAAAAAGTGATTATGATGATTTATTTAAAAGTATAAGTGATAGACAGATGACAAGAAATGAGATAATGAGATGATTTTTCAATGAGAAAGGATTAACTGTAATTGCAAACTTGCAAGTTTTAAGCATTGCGGTTTAAGACAGTATAATCCTACTCTTGCATTTATATTAGTATCTTACTAAGCGTGGTTTTGCTCACCCCACTAAATTTCATATCTTTCAGACTATTGAAGTTAACATCTGCCATGCGAACTGCTAAGTGGGCATCGTTGACGTATTGGCCACCGTTCTTGGAATCCACTTCATTGCCTCGAGGTATACGTTCTTGTAAATCTCTTGTTTACATGTACAGACTTTAATTAATACACAGTACGTATTTTATTCAACGAGTCGGGATGTAACTTAGAAGTGAGATAAATTATTGTATAGAGGATCAATGAAAGTAGAGTAGTAACTACACTGACACCGAATACAAACCTTAAAATGAAAATGAAAATGAAAAATTTAGTCCATAAATTTGTAGACTAAGAAAAGTATAAGTATTAAGTGAAAGTCGCGGCCTTCGGGTCGTGACAATAATTATAGGCTATCTAGGATAGTGAGAAAGGAGGGTGAGCTTTGGGGAAAGCTCAGTAAGAAACAAATATAAAAGTGCACACTATATGCAGTTGAATAAAATAATTTATTTTATGACACAATATAATCCTTTAATCAAATAATGTAGTACCTTTCAAACCATGAGAAATGATACAGTAAAGCGATTCTTTTAAAATCATTAAAATGCAATGAATGCATTTCGTATTTCAATTAATGCTATAAAACTTATATAACTTCTTTCATCACTGCTTAATCAAACCATGTACTGAGCTGGTAAATCAAATCATTCAATAATTCAATTTTTTGTCAAATATCACATATCAATAGAAAAAAATCTCTTAGAGATTCATGCACAATCTCGTATTCCCGTAGGGACGATCACATATCTCATAACAATGGCCATTGTCCTATCACAGATCGCACTGGTCAGGTGTTCACTATGGAAACCTGTGGGTTTGACCATAATTCTCACAGTCTTATACAAGTAAACCTGCGGACTGATCAGGTCTTGCAATAATATACACGTAAATCACATAAGCACATAAGTATGCATGATCATCAGGGAGACATCATTTTATAAAATCATTCCACATAAATCAATTCATATAGATCATTTCATTTAAATCATTTCATGTAAATCAATTCATATAAATCATTTCATGTAATTCAGATCATGTAAACAGTTTCATGTAATTCAATTCATGTGAATCATTTTATGTAATTCATTTCAGGTAGATCAATGCATGTAAATTATGTCATGTAAATTAATGCATATAAATAATTTCATGTAATAAAGTTGTAACGACCCGTTACCATATTTTTCACCTTATTTTACACAATTCATCCGGTTGGGCTGTCTGTGATACTTCACTTTTACTAACTGTTAAACAAATTTACATAACATTGTTTATATTACACACATCCCCTATCTTAATTAATCAGATAAGTAGTACTGTAGACATGTCTAAATACAGAAAATAAATGATCGTACCTCATATAAATCAATCGGTCTATCACATTGTCCTTTGTGTACAGTCGGATCCATAAATATTGGATCTCACCATCATCAAAATTTGAAATGTTAAAATTGGGGAGTGAGCAAACCACGGCTCAGTAAGAGAGTTATATGTCACACGTGATATTCAGTTATCTATATGCTGAAAATATTTTTCATTTTCTTTAAAATCTTCCTAGCTGGCTCTAGGCTCACATGTAGGAAGGATAATACAGTCGGCTAGGGATCTAGATAGAATAAGGTAGGTATTTTAGAATACCATACTTGTTCCGGAACCTAGAAGCATCTGTAGAGAGTACTAATTCCGTTGTTTTCAAAACGATAAAATTTTCGTTTTTCCACAGAGTAAACCACTTATTTCCTTTCACTTCAGTATACTTTAAAACACGTGACAATTCAGTAATAAAAACAGTAATTTACTTCTCTTCTCTTCAGTACAGTAAAAACACGTGAC
Source organism: Heritiera littoralis (assembly GCA_031772115.1). NCBI lineage: Eukaryota > Viridiplantae > Streptophyta > Magnoliopsida > Malvales > Malvaceae > Heritiera > Heritiera littoralis. Next base: position 2,980,380 of record JAPDPK010000009.1, on the reverse strand, counting down.
AGTACAGTGATTTGTAAATATCCAATCATTGGAAAATTACTTCTTCGATTATTTCTAGCTTAGAAATAATTCTTATGTTATTCTTTTAGAATAAACATTTATTTCTCTTTTCAAATCAATAACAGTATCGTACAGTTCAGTAAAACACTATATTCAGTAAAACAGTAATTCGATACGGTTCAATCAGTAGACAGTAAACAATAGCTACCAGTTCCGAAGACAGTATAAGGTAGCTTTTAGTTCAGTAAACAGTAAATGGTAGCTTTCTTTTCAGTAAAACAGTCATCAGTGGCTACCATCTCAGTAAACAGTACAGTTCAGTAATAAACAGTGTTTTGGTACGGTTTTTCATCAGTAATAGTAAATAATGAACAGTAGTTCAGTACAGTAAATAGTACAGTAAATAGGATTCCGTAAATCCTTTCAGTAAACAGTAAGTAGTAAGTAATAAGTAATAAGTGTGACTAGGCAACACCCTACAAGTAAATCATGCTATCTCGTCCACTAGGGACACAGTAACAGTAATGAGATCTATGGCCATGATCTATAATATGTCCTCAGTGTACGCTTGCTAGGCGACAATCCGGGATGCTGATGACTAACTGGTCAATCAGCCACGTGACAGTAACAGTATATGTGATGCATGAAGCTCGGGGCCTAAGTCTCAAAATAGTATAAACCATACCGTAGCCTTTATGAATTTTAAACACCGTAAATCAAATATCCATAAGGCTCGCATGTAAATATAATCACCTTTATGAAATTTATAAAATAAATAATATTTTTCAAATTATTTCATAAAGGTATACATCATGTTTTCCATACGATGAAGACAGTTTGCAAAATCATCACTGAAAGTATAGAAGGGCAAAACTGTCTTTTTCCATAGTAAAACACATATGCACGCTTTTCCTTGCATTCAATCGAAAACATGGTTTTATAATTATCGAAATTTCAAACAAACCATTTTTATAATTTATGAAAATAAATTATTTATTTTCTAACTTTAAATTCCCATCACCATTTTTCTTTTAAAAACACGTGTAGAGACCTCTAGTCTAGAAGTAATAGTTTTTCTTCATTTCTTAACCTTTATGGAATTTTCATAATTAATTATTTCCATAATTAAAACCATAAAGGTTTTATGTAAACTCAAGTGAATATTTAAGAATATTTATAAAAATATTCACTTCAGTCTCTTTTTCATTTTCATCTCGTTTCACGTGAAATATCACCTACCAGGTGAATTTTCGGTGATTTCCTTTTCACCATTCTCGAAAACATAAATATTTTAAAATTAAATATCACTATATTCATGTTTTATGAAATTTACTTAATTTCTCGATTTTCATACCCGAAAATCAATTCACGTGAAATCAAATCTTTTATTTTGGTTTTCAGTGATTTTCGGTAAATTTAAGAAATTTTTCAATAATTTTTCGGCAGTATAATGGCTGCCGATTTGGCTAGCCTCCTGCACGGAAAATACAGTTTATATTTCTCAACTGGTATTTCACCATAATTTAAAACCGATAATTCACTACATTATAAACCGATAATTATCAATAGCATTTATAAAATTAAATGCAATTTAAAAACATGGCCGAATATCCTTACAGGCGGTACATGTCTCCCTTACTTGTTTCGGGTTGGTGATTGCCTCTCAAAGGTCGCGCCCGTGTTCACATCGCCCGATTCCATCGGCTCGGTTATCGAGGGAATTTTCTGGAAATTAAATTCTAAATTTTAGAATTTTTCCATAATTATTTAAATAAATAATTTATTTAAATAATTTAACATTTTTTGGAATTTCTTACCGATTCTTGTAATTCCCGGGATTTTCGTAATTTTTGAATTCTCGGGAATTTTCCAATTTCCCGAAATCCCTTTTTCTCTTTCTCTTTCTCTTTCTTCTTTTTCTTCCTTCTTTCTTTCTCTTTTCTTTTCCTTTCTTTTTCTTTTTCCTTTTTCCTTTTTCTTTTCTTTATTTTCTTTTTCTTTTTCCTTTTCTTTTCTTCCAGCCGGACCGGTCACCCCCCTCACCGCCAGTTCTCCTCCGGCAGTCGGTTCTCTGGAAGTTGACCTTCCCTCAGCTGGTCGACGTCACGGCGAACCTACTGGTGGTCTCCGTTCAGCCTGGATCGGCGGCACGACGACGGATCGAGTCGGTTTAGCTTCGATTCTTCCGCCTCTTGGTTCTCCCTCCTCCACCGTTCACCGCCCCTCCGGTGGTCTCCATCCTCTTCCTCTTCCTCCGGCGATGCTTCAGTGACAGTGGCTACGATCGATTTGGCCGGCACCGCCACTTTCTCTTCTCTTCTCCTTCTCGGCTTTTTCCGCCGGTTTCTGTTTCGTTTTCCAACTCTGCTTCTTCCATTTTCCATCGCCGGTCACCATCTTTTCCATTTTTCAGCTCACCAGTGACGTGGATCCTCCCTCTTCTCCTTTCCTTCTCTGGCGACAGTGGCCAGCAGCCACTTGAGGGGAAGAACCGGGAGGCTTCTGATTCTTTCTCTCTTTTCCTATTTATTTTCTTACTTTATTTCATATTATAATTATACATTATACATATATATATATTATACTTATATTATATATTATATATATAATATTAGTACTTTATATATGAGATAGTACTATATATATTATATATATAATGATATATATATATATATATGTATTGTATATTAATAATATGTATACATATTGTATATAAATAAAATATATGTAATACATATATGTATACTTATATACTTTTAATTTAACTAACATCTATATATTTCTTTATATAAATGTAAAAATTTCCATATATATTGTATTTATAGTATATATATATGTATTTAAACTTTAATGTAAAATAATATTTACATTTTTCTCATATGTATATATTTATATATATATATATAAAATGTCATACTTGAATACATATGTATTATTTAAATTTATAAAATAGTATATATAATTATATATACCCATGGATATTTAATATATACCATATACCACACGGTATTTAAATACATATGTATTTGCATGAAAATACATTTATATAATATATAATTATATAAATATATTTCACATTTCCTTTCTCATTTTCTTATTTAATTTGGATTTCCATTTATTCAAATTAAATTTCCTCCTTTCATTATTTTCCATAATTTCTAATTTAACTTTTCTTCACTCGGATTTCCACCATCTGTTCTTTTCTCAATTCTCAGGATTTTTCACTAATATCCCATTCTCACAATTTTATTTATTTATTTATTTCCAATATTTATGATTTTCAATAAATGAAAAATTTACGGTTATCACAAAAGTTCATATAAATCATTCTATGTAAATCATTTTGTGTAAATCAATTCATGTAATTCATTTCATGTAATGCAATTCATGTAACTTATGTCATGTAATTCAATTCAGATAAAACATTCCACGTAATGCATCATGTTACGGTGGTTATATGTATAATCATTTTTCATTTATATACTAGCAGTAAACCTATCAATTATCTTACTCTTTGGAGTATCATTAATTTCACTTATCAAATCTGGCTTGATTTTACATCTTGCCACAGTTATGTGATAACCAATCACAAATCACTTTCAGTCTTACCTTCAGGAACTGTTTCATATTGATGTTCCCTTCTCATCGTGCAACTTATTTCCTTATTCCACTTTCATTTCCGTTTTCATATTCCTACTTTTATCTTTTCATATTTTTACTCTCATCCTTTTAGTCGGTTTTCTCAATTGGTATGGTACTATACTACTAAGATCTTATAAAATCTTGCATACCATCTTTTCTTTACACTTATCCATTTACCGACTTTAACTTCTTTCTTTAATTACATCTCATCTATAGAGCAGCTAATCCCATCACTCTTCTATAGACTGGCAGTAGTATCTAGCTAGACTCATTAATCTCGTATCTCAATCATTATCTCTATATCATAGACAGATTCACTGTCATTTCGAGATCATATATCTCAGAAAGAGATACTGTCTAGCTAAGTCTCTTAGTTACCAATCTTAACATAATTCCAAAATCTTTAAGAGTTTAAGGGTTATACCACAATGCTGCTCATTTTTCATTTGTACTTTAAACTCTATCAGTATTTCATCAATTTATTCATGTATGGATGCCTCATTCTTTAGGCTTATATACCTCACAAGGAAAATCATTAACCTCGTAACCTCAATAGGAACTCGTAAAATTCATTCCGAGTTCTAATCATCATCTTATACATGTGCATTTCATTATTCTCACATTTTCCAGAGTGGATTTCTTAAGCTTTCGGATTTTCTTAAGTTCTCCGATATAAGCTTATAATCAGATTTCATATTCAAAATCGAGTCAATGTTATCTCGATTCCTCCAATTTATATAACTTTGAAAGTTCTATCGGAAATCAAATCCGATACTTTCTTTAATCCCACATTTCTTATTAATTCGAACATTTCATCATCATGTCCTATCATTTACATTGTGTATTCTCAAGGTGGAGACATTTACTATTCGATTCATTTCGACTCATACTCTACCTTGATTTCATTGTTTACTCATACTTTACAGCCTTACGAATCTCATTCCAGTAAGCTGTAGTAAGTACAACAGTTATCAACACATGTTACAGCTAACCAATTTATTACCACTGTAATTTACTTTGGAATCAAGTTCATTTAGTAAATTCAGGTTTAACTCCCTTAAGCACATTATCCACAAGGTTTGAACCCTGGCACCCTTACGTACCTAGTTCCTTACACTCGTTTTATCATTAAGCTCCTTGTAAGAGTCCCGCCCGTTCGAATCGGCCGTCGGCAAGCATCCCCTAGGCAATCCTTTCACCCCAGGTTTACCCTTACTAGTGAGTCGACGATAACATAGTTCGCCTGCATCTCATAACACGTGATCCACTATGGGTCGACCATTATTGGGTCCCCCATCACAGTTCTGTCTGAAGGGTCCTGAAGAACTTAGGTTAGCTGTCATCTTCTTTTTATCACTTTACTGTTCTTATATATATTCACCAATTCACAGTACTCCATACAGTACATTAATTTGCAAGGCATATCTCAAATGCTCCGGTTCTATAATTAATTATTCTTTTAATACTTCATAATTAGTATAAATATATAGAACCTCATCAGTCAATTCCTGTAATCATTTCACTTTTCATAGTATTCAACGATCCTGTTCAATACACTCTTAATTTTCGGCCCTTACAGTCAATAACCGGGCCAATCATCTAATGACATTCCACTACACTCTTTGGATCGCATCATATAAGGCCCCGGCCCATCCGCCCTCCGCCTATACACATTTGTACTGTACTCTTTGAGAATGCCCAGCCCGTTCACTAAGTCACCTCTCAAGGTTTTATCATGAGGCCTAGCACGTTCACTAGGTCACTCACAGCTCACATCCGTAATCTAAGTGTCAGTGGAAGTCAGTATTAGGGTTCGTTATATTCATATGACATCCTCTATGCCATTAATAATTCCATTACTATCAATGGATTCAAGATTGACTTAGTTTTATCACTATTTGGAACATCACCCAACAAAGGGGTATTTTCGTCATTTCAACATTTATTTCTTTCTCCTTAGTATTACCTTTAAACCAAAGGCCGTATCCTCCATATGCTGATAGTATCCTTTCTGATACTTATACCAGCAATTTAGGTCTTATTCGATTTCAACATAGAAGTTCACTAAAATCCACAATTGGATTATTTTGCTTACAGGCGGCACATGTCTCCCTTACCTGTTTCGGGTCGACGATTGCCTCTCGAAGGTCGCGTCCATGTTCACCTCGCCCTATTCCATCGGCTCGGTCATCGAGGGAATTTTCTTGAAATTAAATTCTAAATTTTAGAATTTTTCCACAATTATTTAAATAAATAATTTATTTAAATAATTTAACATTTTTCAGGATTTCTTACCGATTCCCGTAATTCTCGAGATTTCCCGTAATTTCCCAATTCTCGAGAATTTTTCAAATTCCCAGAATTCCTTTTCTCTTTCTCTTTCTTCTTTTTTTTCTTCCTTCTTTCTTTTTCTCTTTTCTTTTCTTTTTCTTTTTCCTTTTTCTTTTCTTTTTCTTTTTCTTTTTCCTTTTCTTTTTCCTTTTCTTTCTTTTCCAGCCGGACCGTTCACCCCCCTTCACCGCCGGTTCTCCTCCGATGGCTGGTTCTTCGGCGGTTCAGTGGCTCAGCAGCTGGCTGGCACCACGGCGAAGCTGGATTTGGCCTCCGTTCAGTCTAGATCGACAGCACAACGACGGATCCACTCGGTTTACATTCAGTTCCTTCTCCTCCTCCATCGGCCTTCCTTCGCCATCGTTGGCCTCAACCGTGGCCTCCCACGTCTTCCTTTTCCTCCGGCGAAGCTTCGGTGGCAGTGGCGACAACCAATTCCGTCGGCACCACTGGTTCCCATTTTCCTTTTCTCCTTCGTCTCGCCAGGTTTTGCCTCTGTTTCCGTTTCCATTTCTTTCCGTTTTCCTTTCGTCAGTCACCGGCTCCTCCTCTCTTCAACGGCGCCGTCCTCCCTTTCCTTCTCTCTCTCTCCCTTCTCCAGCACAGTGGTCGGTCGCCCTTTAGGGGAAGAATCGGGTTTCCCGATTCTTCATTCTGTTTTCCTTCTTTTTTATTTTATTTTCTTTAATATTATAATTATACATTATACATATATATTATACTTATATTATATATATTATATATATAATATTAGTACTTTATATATAAGATAATACTATATATATTATATATATAATGATATATATGTATTGTATATTAATAATATGTATACATATTGTATATAAATAAAATATATGTAATACATATATGTATTAACTAACATTTATATATTTCTTTATATAAATGTAAAATTTCCATATATATTGTATTTACAATATATATATATATATATATTTTCTTCGTCATTTTCTTATTTAATTTGGATTTCCATTTATGCAAATTAAATTTCCTCTATTCCTTATTTTATTTCCAACTTAATTTCCTTCACTCGAATTTCCTGATTCGTCACTTCCTCAATTTTCGGAATATTCCACCGTATTCTAATCTCAAACGATATTTCTATTTTCTTTAATATTAATTTCCAATACTACTTATTTCCAATAAATGGAAAATTTTACGGTTATCACAAAATTAATGTAGAAATCAAAAGAGGAAGATAGGTGAAATTGGAATTGAAAAAGGTGCTAACACAAGCAAGTTTAGTTTTAGTACCAGTGTAATTTATACTAGTTGTATATATACTGTATAATTAGTGGCTGCATTTTATGAAAGTTAGTGGCTGCATTTTATGAAAGTTAGTGGCTTGAAATTAAGAGGAAGAATATTGATAATTTTTTATAAAATTATTTTGCAGTCAGAAATTACAAATTTCGATAGGCGCAACCAAGAAGCTCGATTTCGTAAGACAGGTAGGGGGGAAGTGTGTGAGTTGTATGGATATGATGAATTGCATGATTTGTCAAGTTTAATTTTATGAAATTATTGGAAGCTTGATTTGCTTTGAAAATCATGCAAATTGTTGTTGAAAGCTGATTTTATATACTGTAATTTTTGTGCGAGGTTAGAAATTTACAGCTGTTACACTGTCGGAAAAATATCGAAAATTATTCTAAAATATCACGAAATATTTTAGATGCATGAAATGGATAATTTGTGATTTTTGGAAATTATTTCCATAAATTTCCACAAATGGAAAAATTATGAGAAAAATGCTAAATTAAATATTCATGTTAAAGATTTTTATTTAAAGTGAGAATAAAATATATTCTTTATACTTTTAAATATTCAAAAAGAATATTTATGAGAATTCTCATTAGATAAATGAATATTTATCGACTATTTTCACTGTATTTGGAGATATGAAATAAATACCTTTTTGGAATATTTATTTGAATAAATGACTAAATTTATTAAATTCCTTAAAGGTATTTTTTATGGAAACATGGAGATATGTGAAAAGATGTTTTACAGTGAATTAGCATATTTACTATCACTGTGTAAATATTTTATAGGCTATGTTCCCTGTATTAATTATTATATGATTTTATACCTTTATGGAACTAAATAATGATATTATTTATTTTATAAATTCCATAAAGGTGATGAGATGGTGAATAAAATGTTTTGAGACGACTTTGGGAAAAATGTGAAAATGATGGAAATTCATGAAAAGAGGAAATATATGAAATTGTGAGCCTTATGGATAAACATAAAATATTTCAAATTATTTTGAATAAGATCCATAAAGGCTATGATACAATTTTTATACTGTTTTGAGACTTAGGCCCCGATTTCATGCTTACTGATTACTGTTACTGTCACATGGCTGATTGACCTACCAAGTCATTAACAGTCCCGAAGTCACCTGGCAAGTGTACACCAAGGATGACCTATAGACTATGGTCATAGATCTTACTATATACTGTACTGTGTCCCTTAGGGGATGATTATAGCATGATATGATTTAGGGTGATGCCTAGTCTCAACCTACTGATTACTGTTTACTAAATGGATTTACTAAGTACCGTTTATCGTACTGTACTGTAAATTACTATTTACTGAACTGAATCGTACTGAATACTGTTTACTAAACTGAATCATACTGAAAACTGTTTACTGAACTGAAAGGAAATTACTGTTTATCGAGAAAGAATATTTTGAAAATTATTTCTAAAATAGAAATAATTATTGAATTGTTTATCCAGCGATTTGGATATTTATAAGCTACTGTACTGAAAAGACTGGTTACTGTTCTGCAATTTTATGGCTACTGTTCACTGTACTGTTTTATCACTCTACTGTCACGTGTTTTGAACTGTTATTGAAGTGAAGAGAAATAAATGGTTTATTCCATTTATATTTATGAAAAAATAAATATTTTCCAGCATATAGATTTCATTGTATCAAGTAGCATACAACTCCTTTATTGAGCACGTGGTTCGCTCACCCCTTTAATTTCCAACTTCCCAGATTTATTACAAGGATTATTTGAGATCTTCTACGAATAAATAGAGCTACAAGTAAGCACACCGGGGCAAAGTGCGCTGAATTTTAAAGGTATCGTCACTTCTCTTACATGTTCAGACACATATACAAAACTACTTTATTGTAAAATAGGAACAAAGGATGTAAACTGTAAGGAATATTGAAAAATTTCATATTTCGAATTTATTAAACCAATAAGTGTTTACCATTTATTACTGTGACTATTCAAGTGTTAAAGGCATTACAGATAGCCTAACCGTAAATTGTGTAGAAAACATGTTATTTAATGTACTGTGGACTGTTACAGGAAAAGACCACCCAGCAGACTAAACAACCACAACGTAGGGCGATAGAGGCAGAGAAAGGAAAGAGACCTGTGACGCAAGGTCAAGTCTTTGCAATAGATAGGGAGTCCGATGATACCCTTTCCTCAAATACAATTAAAGTTAAGATTCATCACTTCTAAATATATCTGTTAATATATTATAGATTTAGGATTAAATTTAATGCAAACAAATTCTCTATAGTGGAATAGGATGTTGAAACACAAAAGGTACTTTAAAGTACCTCCCATACTCTATCTGGTTATCCAACACACTATAGTATCCTTCCTGATAGATCATGCTTAAGCTATTTTATTCCATTTATTTGAACTGCATATAGGATGTGTTGAAATTGCATTTGTGTGTGTTTGTCAGAATTGCTAAGAAATTTTCTTGCTGTGATAATATGAAAAACTTAAATGATTGATATAGCATATTGTAATTGAAGTCTACTAGTAGAAGGAAGAAAATTGATAAATGATACTGATAGGTTAAGACTGTTAAAACGGTAATTAGATTTAAATTTGGAGGACCAAATTTCTAAAGGGGGAGGATGTGAGATCCCAAATTTCTCTATTCTTCCTATACCTATTGAAGGTGTTGAATTAGAAAATAAGTGAAGTTATGGAAATTTATTTTCACATGTGGTGTAGTTATTGAGAAAATTGTCAAGTGGGCCCCACATGGCAATCCGTAATTCGAATGGCCTCCAAAGTGGTAAAATGTGAAAATTGGGCTTGAGATATCTAAAGGTCAAGAAGACCATTTTTCGGAATTATATAAGACTGATACACCTAGGTTTACGTGCAACAAATTCGAAAATTACGATCGTGTCCATACTCGAAAGATCTTTTCTAAATAACAGTCAAACCAAATTGATTTTGGACCTACAAACTGTCATAGGATAATTCTTGCGTAAAGAAGTTTTATGGGGATCTAGGTCGTGAACTGAATTACGCGAAAGTGCTAAAAACAATGCAAACAAAACAAAAAGCATTCATGTAAGGGTAATTTGGTAATTTCACTACTCTTACTTGGTCAAACCACCTTGAGAGTCAATATTTGACCATGTTTGATATAAAATATATAGAAAATAATAAAAATAAGATATTAATTCTGAATTTAAAAATATTAAAATAACATTAAGACATAAATAGAAATAATGAAATTGTATAAGGGCATTATGGTCATTTAACATGGGGGCTAGTCAAATTGGTCAAATTTGACCAAAATTGACCAAAATAAAATAAATTTAATAAAAATAAAATTGAAAATCTGAAATAAAAATTTATAAGATATTTATTAAGGCATAATTGAAATTTCTTGAATTTTTAAGGGGCAAACTTGTCATTTTATACATGGACTGTTTATTTAATAATAAAATATGAATAAAAAATCAGAATATCTGGTTTTCTTCCCTGCCCAAACCGACATACCAGCTGTTGCACTCTTCTCCTTATTTTCCTTCACGTTTTCTCACCATTTCTTTAGGATTTCATCACTTCTCTTCATTAGGACCTTAGGCAACCTTCATAAAACCTCTCCCACACCTTAAAGACATCTTAAATCTAGAATTTTGGGGGGCTGAACAATTGAATTCCAGGATGGTTTCCTTGCTGCCCTATTCGGTTTTCAAAGAGAGGTAAGAAAAGAACTAGTTTAAATCAATTTTACTTATCATTAGGCTTAATAGACAAATATATCCCCAACGTTTATGAAAATATGCAATTAAGCCCTCAACGTATAATTGCATAGAAATAAGGATATTACGTTTTATTTTCAGCATATTAAACCTAAACGTTATAAAATGACAGAATTAAGGATATAGCCGTTAAAAACTAACAGTGTCCGTTAAGCTTGCCTAGGTGGCATGCCACCTGGACAATGACGTGGCATTACATTGCTACGTGTCATGATGACGTGGAAAAAAGTTAATTTTTTTTTAATTTCGTTTTTTTTAAATAAACATTTTTAAGTTCTTTTTTTTTTTTTTGCTTAGTAGCCAAATATATCCCTAACGTTTATGAAAATATGCAATTAAGCCCTCAACGTATAATTTCATGAAAATAAAGATATTACGTTTTATTTTCAGCATGTTAAACCTAAGCATTATAAAATGACAAAATTAAGGATATAGCTGTTAAAAACCAACAATGTCTGTTAACATTGCCTAGGTGGCATGCCACTTGGACACTGACGTGAATTATAATGCCACGTGGACCAATGATGTGGCATTACATTGCCACGTGTCATGATGACGTGGAAAAAGTTAAAAAAATTTTTAATTTCGTTTTTTTTTCATAATTTTATTTTTTAAAAAATTACATTTTTTTCATCATTTCATTTTTTCTTCTTCTATCTCCCTTACAGGAAGTTCATTGAAAATGTCATTACCTGTAAGGCTGTAAGGGAGATAGACGAAGAAAATGAAGAAAAAATGAAATTTTTAAAAAAATGAAATTATGAAAAAAAATGTAATTTTTTAAAAAATAAAATTATGAAAAAATGTAATTTTAAAAAAATGAAGTTATGAAAAAGATGTAATTTTTAAATAAACATTTTTTAAGTTCATTTTTTTTCAAATTTACATTTTTCATAATTTCATTTTTTAATTACATATTTTTTAAAAATTATATCTTTTTCATAACTTCATTTTTTTAAAATTACATTTTTTTCATCATTTCATTTTTTCTTCATTTTCTTCTTCTATCTCCCTTACAGGCAATGACATCTTCAATGAACTTCCTGTAAGGCTGTAAGGGAGATAGAAGAAGAAAATGAAGAAAAAATAAAATTATGAAAAAAATGAAATTATGAAAAAAAATGTAATTTTTTAAAAAATAAAATTACGAAAAAATGTAATTTTAAAAAAATGAAGTTATGAAAAAGATGTAATTTTTAAATAAACATTTTTTAAGTTCATTTTTTTTTCAAATTTACATTTTTCATAATTTCATTTTTTAATTACATATTTTTTAAAAATTACATCTTTTTCATAACTTCATTTTTTTTAAATTACATTTTTTTCATCATTTCATTTTTTCTTCATTTTCTTCTTCTATCTCCCTTACAGGCAATGACATCTTCAATGAACTTCCTGTAAGGGAGATAGAAGAAGAAAAAGAAGAAAAATAAAATGATGAAAAAAATGTAATTTTTTAAAAAAAATAAAATTATGAAAAAAACGAAAATTAAAAAAATAAAATTATGAAAAAAAACGAAATTAAAAAAAATTTTAACTTTTTCCACATCATCATGACACGTGGCAATGTAATGCCACATCATTGGTCCACGTGGCATTATAATCCATGTCAGTGTCCAGGTGGCATGCCACCTAGGCAAGGTTAGCAGACATTGTTGGTTTTTAACAGCTATATCCTTAATTCTGTCATTTTAAAATGTTTAGGTTTAACATGCTGAAAATAAAACGTAATAACTTTATTTTCATGAAATTATACGTTGAGGGCTTAATTGCATATTTTCATAAACGTTAGGGATATATTTGGCTATTAAGCAAAAAAAATGAACTTAAAAAATGTTTATTTAAAAAAAACAAAATTAAAAAAAATTTTAACTTTTTTCCACGTCATCATGACACGTGGCAATGTAAGGCCACGTCATTGTCCAGGTGGCATGCCACCTAGGCAAGGTTAACGGATACTGTTAGTTTTTAACGGTTATATCCTTAATTCTGTCATTTTATAAAGTTTAGGTTTAATATGCTGAAACTAAAACGTAATATCCTTATTTCCATGCAATTATACGTTGAGGACTTAATTGCATATTTTCATAAACGTTGAGGATATATTTGGCTATTAAGCCTATCATTTATGATTGTATGGAGTTAGTGAAACTTATTTATAGCTTTGGATTGAACAAAAATTGATTGTAAACAATCATGGTGTATTTGTCCATGGGAGGCAAATGGATGAATTTTGGTAAATTTAAGGTATGTTGGGTAGGAATTAATAGGAAAGGATGAGTCAAGCTTGGTTATGGTGATAGGATTTGATACTTTGTAAAGCATGGATGTTGGTATGAAAATGGGCACTATTAGGCCATGGTGGATTAATAACTGTCACAGCCCGTGACCCTATTTTTCACCTTATTCTATACATCTTATATGGCTGGGCTGTCTGCGATACTTTACTTTTTCTTTTACATATAAATAATTTCATATTAAATGATAATATGAATTACATCCCCTATCTTACTTCATAAGAAAGTAGTACTATGAATATGTCTAAATACAGAAAATAAATGATCATACCTCATGTCATAAGTTGAGCTGTTGCATCGTCCCCAAATGCACAGCCGAAATCTTTTAAGTGTTAGAATTTCAATCTTCGAAAACCTGAAATGTTAAAATTAAGGGGTGACCAAACCACAGCTCAGTAAAGGAATTATATGCATACTTAATATTCAGCTTCCTATATGCTAAAAATCTTTTTTATTTTTCCTATGGGCTCTAGGCACACATGTAGGAAGGATACTACAGTCGGCTAGAGATCCAGATGGAGTAAGGTAGGTATTTTGAAATACCTATCTTAGCCCGGAACCTAGAAGCAACTGTAGAGAGTAATTTTTCATTTTACATTTGGAATTTAAATCCCTTTTTCTTTTTATTTCATAACCTTTTCATATTCTTTTCAAAATAATGCTTTTATGAAATAAAGCATTTAAATAAAATAACTAATATTCATATTTTCTGTGAAAAGAATATTAGTTATATCATCATCATTTTCCTGTAAAACTCATTTCATGTTTTACTGTACAGTCATATTAGTACAGTACTTTAAAATAGCAAAATAAGCTATTAAACCCTTTTTCGCGTAACATATAAATCATTTAAATCTAATATTCAATTTAAAATTTAAATAAGAATATTAGATTTAATTTCCTCCTTTTTCCTTTTGAAAACATGTCACATGTTCATATTACCTATCATTTGAAAATCATCTTGTAGTACTAAAAACAGTACTAAATAAGCATTTTATAAAAATGCTATAAATCATTTCATTTCGCGTATCACATATCATGTAAAACCTTTACATTTCACATATCACATATCATGTAAAATATTTACATATCACATATCATGTAAAACATTTTCAATTAAAACATATCATATATAGAGACAGTGACAACCACCGAGTCCTATCATGCAATAATACCCGAAGGTATGAAATAATCATGTCAGACCTATGGCCATAGTCTATAATTGTCCTCGGCGGATCACTGATCAGGTGTCGGCCGGGACTACATATCACATATCACATGTTACATATCACATATCACGTATTACATATCACATGTCGGCATGATAGAAGGGCCAACTAGTCTCAAAACCATGTTTATCGTAGAAATAACCTTTATGAAATTTATAAAATATATAATTTCATACTTCAAAATCATAAAGGTTATAAAACCATTTAGTGAATATTTAAGAAATATTTATGAAAATATTCATAAAAATATTCACTTTACTACTTTTCATTTTTCTTCTCGTATTACGTGTAATTTACATATTAAGAGAATTTTCGGTGATTTCATTATCACCATTCTCGAAAACATGAATATTTTAAAATCACTTTCATTTTATTCATGTTTTTGTGAAAAATATTCATTTTCTCGATTTTCGTGATTGAAATCTTTTTTCGTGAAATAAAATCATTTATTATGATTTTATGAAATTTTCAAGAATTTTTAGATAATTTTTCGGCAGTACAACGACTGCCGATTGGTTAGCCTCCTGCACGGAAAATACAGTTTAAAATCCAGCCAGTGCATCACCACAAATTTCCAACCAACCATTCATCGCAATACTTTCATGAAATATTTTCATAAAATATTTCATAATTAAAATCATGCAAACTAAATATCCTTACAGTGCTGTACATGCATCTCTCACCTTTTTCGGGTCGGTGACTTCCTCTTTCCCGTCGCGCCCGTACTCCATCTCTTCTGATTCCTCATCTCGATCGCCGAGAATAATTTCTGGAATTTAAATTCTAAATTTTAGAGTTTTCTCGAATTATTTAAATAAATAATTTATTTAAATAATTATCATTAATAATTTTTCGGATTTCTTACCGATTCACGAGATTCTTGAGTTCCCGAGAATTTTCCAAATTCTCAAAAATTTTCCTTTTTCTCTCTCTTTCTTCTTTTCCTCTTTTCTTTCTTCCTTTTTCTCTTTTCTTTTCTTTCTCTTTCTTTTTCTTTTTCTTTTTCTTTTTCTTTTTCCTTTTTCTTTTCTTTTTCTTTTGGTTGGCCGGCTGACGATGGCCAGCCTCTCCTCCCCGTTTCCCTTCTGTTTTAGTTTCTTGAGATAGAAAAATAACGGGGGTCGGGTAATATCCCGACCCCGTTTCTGTCTGTTTTCTTTTTTTTTTATATTATATATACAAACATAATCTAACACACACACACACACATATATATTTTTACACAAAATACATATATATATATAAATTTTAATTTGAATTAATATATATTTCATATATATATATTTATAGATATATATTGTATTACAATATATATATATATATATATATAAATATAAATTTTGATAAAAATAATATTTACTTTTCTTATATATGTATATGTTTATAAATATACATAAAAGATCATATTTATATACATATGTATTATTTAAATGTACTAAATAGTATATATACATGTATATACTAATGTATATTAATATATACTATATAGTATTTCAATACATATGTATTTGTATAAAAATACATTTATATAATATATAATTATTTAAATATATTTTATATTATTTTCTCCTTTTCTTATTTAATTTGGATTTGCATTTATCCAAATTAAATTTCCTCAATTTTATCCAAATTAATTTTCCCCACTTCTTCACTTCATCAATTCAGGAATTTCAACGATATTCCCATCCCGTAAATAAATTTTATTTATTTACTTTAATTTATTTATTTCCTCTTATCTATTTTCTTAAATATTAATCTCCAATAATAGAAAATTTACGGTTATCACATTCTCCTTACCTTAAGAAATTCGATCCTCCGAATTTAACTTAATTCATAAGGTGGTAGCATCCTGTATACTTATCATTCTTGACCTTTTGATCATCTTCCATGTTATACTGCTAGTATACCTTTAAGATTATAATCGCCTTTTATATCTCTATATATCATTTCTCATCATATACTTATGCTTCCTTAAATTTCTTATCAATTGGGAGTTATCCATTTCCACTCCTCTTCATATCTCATATGATTCATCATCTGTTCTCTTAATTAGTGCCAAGTCAATATAGTTTGATAACTATCATTTACACGTTTTAAATCAATAGTATGTAATTGTCCCAGTTGCTTTCACATCCTATGCATCCGCTCTCTCAACATATTATCGAGCGTTTCCATTCTACGCTCAGATATTTACATCATGTACGGAGCGGTGCTATCTATAAATTTGGAATCTCAGAGCCTTTTGCTATTTCCCATAACATATAGCTACTCAAAGATTCCAATCACATATATTGCTCACTGGAACTTCACTTACCTTCTCATCATCTTTTATAATTATATTTTGACTATGGCACTGAAGAATCTAAGACTTTGATAATGGAAAAGTGATTTCATTAGACTATCAGTCTATAATCACTTTCACATTATCATATCTCTTTTAGATTCTTCCTTATCCATAATTTTCATTTCATATTTATTTCATCCAATTGCTGTAGTTCATTTGCAGACTTTACCATTCACCATCTTTTACCATAATTTCATCAAGAGATAATCATTTTCTCTCCATATCGTCTTTCCATGTAATATTCTTATTACCTCTTTTAATCATTTATATACCGTCTTTACATTTATTCATCCCCTGGCTTTAACCTTTTATTTATTAATCACGTCAGTAGAGCAGCTAACCCAATAACTCTTCCATAGACTGGCAATAGTATTTAGCTAGACCCAATTCATTATGTATCTCAATCATTATCTCTTCATCATTGACAGATCCACATCGCTCTGTCATTCGAGATCGTATATCTTAGAAAGAGATATTGTCTAGCTAAATCTTCTATTTGCCCTTCTTACATATAGTCTATTGTCTTTGAGAGTCTGTGGGGTTATACCACTATGCTGCTCATTTTCCATTGATGTCTTATACTGTATCAGTATATCATTACTTTATCCATATCTGGGTGCCTCATTCATTAGGCTTATATATCTCATAAGGAATTTCATTAACCTCGTAAACCTCAATAGGAACTCGTGATAATTTTATCGAGTTCAAATCATTATCATCTTATGATCACTAGTTTCTAACTTTTCATCTAGTGATGCCTTGTACAGATATTGGTTTTATAAACTCTTTATACATCTCCGATTAAATCAATTAAGGCATCACTTCACATAGCCGATTATTTGTTCTTCATAAGAACTTTATTATAAAATAGGAATTTAATTCCCCATTTATATTTCATCCTTAATTTACCTCATCCATATTTCCATCCTTTACATCATTTAATTCATCCTCAATCACATCATTTGTATTTCCATCAATTCCTTTTATACAAGTGAATTTCATTATCCACAAATTTTCCAGGTTATTTCTTAAGCTTTTCGGATTCTTCTATATTCTCCAATATAAGCTTAAGAATAAATTTCATATTAACAATCGAGTCAATGTTAGCTTGATTTCTCACTTTTATATAATCTGAAATTTATCAGAAATCTTATCTGATACTTTCTTTAATCATACATCTCTTATTATTAAGGACATTCATCTTTGTGTCCCATTATTTCACTCAAGGCAAAGATATTTAATATTTAAATCATTTCAACATTTGCTCCGCCTTGATTTACTGATTTCTTATACTTCACAGCATATCAATCCTCTTAATTTACAATGCTGTATTAAGTGTAATTATTTGATTAACACCTTTCACAGCTAACCGATTTATTATTTCTGTAATTTATTTTTTACAATCATTTTTCGTTAATAATATAGGTTAGCTGTTATCTTCCTCATCTCTTATCATCATTTACTGTTCTTATGCATATACTCAAATTTCATATACTCCATACAGTACCTCATTTCTATAAACATATTTCAAAATATTTCGGTTCTATAATTATCTGTTTAATACTTCAAAGACAGTAGGGATGTATAGAACCAGAATTATTCGAACTGATATAGATTTCATCATCTATACTAATTTCTTTCTCAGTCATCTCCAGTCATCATATTACTTTTCATCATATTCAACGATCCTGTAATAATATCTCATAAATACACTTTTAATTTAGACCCTTAAAATCAATAACTGAGTTGCTCATCCTGCGACTTCCTTATAACTATTTGGGTCGTATCGGTAACCTAAGTGCAGTGAAATTTATAATCGGGATCGTTATACCCATATTGTGTCCTTATACCATCAATAACTCCATTACTATCAATATATTCAAAATCGACTTGATTTTATCACTATTCAAACCATAATCCCACATAGGGGCATTTTCGTCATTTTCACATTTATTTCTTTCTCCTCATTATACATTTAATTCAATGATCTTATTATCTATGTGCTGATAGTACCCCTTTCTCATACCAATATCAGCAGTTTAAGGTCTTTTTCGATTTTGATAGAGAAATCCAACAGGTTCTATAATTGGATTATTTTGCATGAATTGCAGCTTTTCATCATCAATTTTTCTGTCAAATCAGTCCATTCAAACTTTCGTTGCTCTATTTTGACTCCGAGTAAAATTTTGGGGGTAGGGGTATTTTGGTCTTTTTGGCCAAAAATTTTCTCCCTCCTCAAAATACCTTCAATCGGTGATCTTAAGGTCTATTTAATGATGATATTTCATTCCCCTCCTTTATATCATCACTTTCAGATCTCAGTTCGATCTCGACAGAAAAGTACTGGTGGGGCCCTCACCGAGTCCATTTCTGTTCCTTACGAACCGACCTTCATTTAGATTATAAGATCACCATTTCCGTTGACATTCCTGAGATGTTTTCCCTTTTTGACATCTTTAGTTCATAATTCTCTCCTCCTTCTAAACACTTAATTCAATTTAACAATCATTTATTTTCTCTATGTATTTAGACTACACAGTACTACAGGGGATGTTAACCTTTTCAATACATTTTCTTTCCAAAAGTATCGACAGACATCAGGCCAATCGTGCTCTGATACCATTAAATCTGTCACAGCCCGTGACCCTATTTTTCACCTTATTCTATACATCTTATATGGTTGGGCTGTCTGCGATACTTTACTTTTTCTTTTACATATAAATAATTTCATATTAAATGATAATATGAATTACATCCCCTATCTTACTTCATAAGAAAGTAGTACTGTGAATATGTCTAAATACAGAAAATAAATGATCATACCTCATGTCATAAGTTGAGCTGTTGCATCGTCCCCAAATGCGCAGCCGAAATCTTTTAAGTGTTAGAATCTTAATCTTCGAAAACCTGAAATGTTAAAACTAAGGGGTGAGCAAACCACGGCTCAGTCAAGGAATTATATGCATACTTGATATTCAGCTCCCTATATGCTAAAAATCTTTTTCATTTTTCCTATGGACTCTAGGCACACATGTAGGAAGGATACTACAGTCGGCTAGGGATCCGGATGGAGTAAGGTAGGTATTTTGAAATACCTATCTTAGCCCGGAACCTAGAAGCAACTGTAGAGAGTAATTTTTCATTTTACATTTGGAATTTAAATCCCTTTTTCTTTTTATTTCATAACCTTTTCATATTCTTTTCAAAATAATGCTTTTATGAAATAAAGCATTTAAATAAAATAACTAATATTCATATTTTCTGTGAAAAGAATATTAGTTATATCATCATCATTTTCTTGTAAAACTCATTTCATGTTTTACTGTACAGTTATATTAGTACAGTACTTTAAAATAGCAAAATACGCTATTAAACCCTTTTTCGCTTAACATATAAATCATTTAAATCTAATATTCAATTTAAAATTTAAATAAGAATATTAGATTTAATTTCCTCCTTTTTCCTTTTGAAAACATGTCACATGTTCATATTACCTATCATTTGAAGATCATCTTGTTGGATTATGCCCTTAGAACCATTCATTAGATGATTGACTTTGGCATTTTTATGTATCATGACATTTTATTTATTATAGCTCATTATTATATTTGTGTTATAACTGCGTAATGTAATCTTATATGATAATGTCCTTAGAATAGTAATAACACACTATTCTTAAAATATCCCTAGTCAAGTATTATTGTGAACAAGGATAACAATGTACGATAAGACTAGTATGTGGTTGACTGATGACCATTGTCATGGATATAGGATATCAAGTCATCACATAGGTACATGTTAGAGAACTATGTACTGGATCGACCCTCCATGAGAACGCTAGATGGATTGTTATATGAGTGTCATAAGCGATTCTTATAGTGATGATGGTGTATGTGATCCTTTGACTTGAGATCATCAGAGATCCCAACATAGAGAATTGCATACTTTAATGCTGCTAGATGTCATTCGTAACAGGATGGATTATAAAGGTAGTAATTGGGTATGCCTTGATCTATGTAGAGGGATGTTGAGTGATCAAGATAGGATTTATCCCTCTTATATAACAAGAGTGATGTCTTGGGCCCTTTGATAGAGTGAGACTAAGAAATGCATGGCCGTGCTCGAATAAGTCAATATGAGATATTGATTTTATTTGTTTAATTAGTCTACTCAGGAATCAAAAAATGCTGATTAGACTATACAAGTGTGACACATTCCATGACTTGTGTCTAATCAAGACATCAAAGGATAAAGGGATTAGACTACACGGTAACATCTATCACGAGTAAGGTTATGTCGAGTCATTGGCATTCTCGTTACATGGGTAGCAATGATGTGTTGCTAGATACCGCTCATTGCCTGTGACATTTTTTTGTCATTGCCATTGTTTTGAGAACCTATTGGGTCGCACACTTAGAACGGATCAATGAGGAGCTTAAATAATCCTATTCTAAATTGGATTAAGGATATATCTAATCCTATTCTGAATTGGATTAAGGATATAGTTAATCCTATTCTAAATAGGATTAGAGTTCTGTTTGGCAGTAAATTTTAGGATAAAATTTACTGCCTATAAAAGGATGTTTTTCTAAAACAAAGCCGCACAATTAAAAATAGAAAAGGTATTCTTTTAATCGAAGCTAGCAAATCGATTATAAGAATCAAAAACGCTCTTTAAGGCTTCTGATCGTGAGACGTTCAAGAGTCGTGAGATCTGTTCGTGTGGATACCATAGAGGCAGGAACGAAAAGTTGTTGCTTGTGACTCGACCAACGACAGAAATCAGAGAAAACGTTAGGTAAAATCTTGAAACCCTAATCAGGTAACTCTCCGAATCGATCCTGGTGGAGGCCGAATGATTTAAATTCCGTTGCGTGTTTGTTTCGGTTTCCTTCACATCTTGTAGCACTAAAAACAGTACTGAATAAGCATTTTATAAAAATGCTATAAATCATTTCATTTCACGTATCACATATGATGTAAAACCTTTACATTTCACATATCACATATCATGTAAAACATTTACATTTCACATATCACATATCATGTAAAACATTTTCATTTAAAACATATCATATATGGAGACAGTGGCAACCACCGAGTCCTATCATGCAATAATACTCGAAGGTATGAAATAATCATGTCAGACCTATGGCTATAGTCTATAATTGTCCTCGACGGATCACTGATCAGGTGTCGGCCGGGACTACATATCACATATCACATGTTACATATCACATATCACGTATTACATATCACATGTCGGCATGATAGAGGGGCCAACTAGTCTCAAAACCATGTTTTTATTGTAGAAATAACCTTTATGAAATTTATAAAATATATAATTTCATACTTTAAAATCATAAAGGTTATAAAATCATTTAGTGAATATTTAAGAAATATTTATGAAAATATTCATAAAAATATTCACTTTACTCCTTTTTCATTTTTCTTCTCGTATTACGTGTAATTTACATATTAAGAGAATTTTCGATGATTTCATTATCACCATTCTCGAAAACATGAATATTTTAAAATCACTTTCATTTTATTCATGTTTTTGTGAAAAATATTTATTTTCTCGATTTTCGTGATTAAAATCGTTTCTCGTGAAATAAAATCATTTATTATGATTTTATGAAATTTTCTAGAATTTTTCGATAATTTTTCGACAGTATAACGGCTACCGATTGGTTAGCCTCCTGCACGGAAAATACAGCTTAAAATCCAACCAGTGCATCACCACAAATTTCCAACCAATCATTCATCGCAATATTTTCATAAAATATTTTCATAAAATATTTCATAATTAAAATCATGCAGACTGAATATCCTTACAGTGCTGCACATGCATCCCTTACCCTTTTCGGGTCGGCGACTTCCTCTTACCGGTCGCGCCCGTACTCCATCTCTTCCGATTCCTCATCTCGATCGCCGAGAATAATTTCTGGAATTTAAATTCTAAATTTTAGAATTTTCTCGAATTATTTAAATAAATAATTTATTTAAATAATTATCATTAATAATTTCTCGGATTTCTTACTGATTCTCGAGATACTCGAGTTCCCGAGAATTTTTCAAATTCCCAAAAATTTTTCTTTTTCTCTTTCTTTCTTCTTTTCCTCTTTTCTTTCTTCCTTTTTCTCTTTTCTTTTCTTTCTCTTTCTTTTCTTTTTCTTTTTCTTTTTCTTTTTCCTTTTTCTTTTCTTTTTCTTTTGGTTGGCCGGCCGACGGTGGCCAGCCTCTCCTCCTCGTTTCCCTTCTGTTTTAGTTTCTTGAGACAGAAAAATAATGGGGGTCGGGTTATATCCCGACCCCGTTTCTGTCTGTTTTCTTTTTTTTTTTTTATATTATATATACAAACATAATATAACACACACACACACACACACACATATATATATATATTTACACAAAATACATATATATATATATATAAATTTTAATTTGAATTAATATATATTTCATATATATATATATATATGTATTTATAGATATATATATATATATTGTATTACAATATATATATACAAATTTTGATAAAAATAATATTTACTTTTCTTATATATGTATATATTTATATATATACATAAAAGATCATATTTATATACATATGTATTATTTAAATGTACTAAATAGTATATATACATGTATATACTAATGTATATTAATATATATTGTATAGTATTTCAATACATATGTATTTGTATAAAAATACATTTATATAATATATAATTATATAAATATATTTTATATTATTTTCTCCTTTTCTTATTTAATTTGGATTTCCATTTATGCAAATTAAATTTTCTCCTTCATTTCTTATTTCCAATTTAATTTTCCTTTTTATTTCTTATTTAATTTGGATTTTCATTTATCCAAATTAAATTTCCTCAATTTTATCCAAATTAATTTTCCCCACTTCTTCACTTCATCAATTCGGGAATTTCAACGATATTCCCATCCCGTAAATAAATTTTATTTATTTACTTTAATTTATTTATTTCTGCTTATCTATTTTCTTAAATATTAATCTCCAATAATAGAAAATTTGCGGTTATCACAATAACGATGATGATGAGCTTTGTTGCATAACAAGTGTTTGATGGAAGTTTTAAGCAAGCAAGTGACAATTATAAGTTAGAATGGAATAAAGAAAGAAAACCATGAAGATGAGACTATGTTAGGCAACTGGCCATGAAAGGGGAAGAATAGTTGTTGATGTAATTTTAATATATTAATTGGTAAATTATTATAAATAATGAATAACAATTATTTGTGAAATTGAAATTGAAAAAAAAAATAGGTAAAGTTCATGTATGGGATTTTGGTTACCATATGGGATATGTTATTAGTAAAATATGGAGGCATGAAGGAAATATAAAATGATAATAAAATATAAATCAATAACATCTATGAAATAGGAAATTGGAATAAATATTAGGCAAATGAAACTTTTGGCCAAAACATTATTTATGGGTTTCCATGTAAAATTTTTTTTATGAGTTAATGGTTAAAGAAGAAT
Source organism: Heritiera littoralis (assembly GCA_031772115.1). Taxonomy (NCBI): domain Eukaryota; kingdom Viridiplantae; phylum Streptophyta; class Magnoliopsida; order Malvales; family Malvaceae; genus Heritiera; species Heritiera littoralis. The sequence continues at coordinate 2,955,942 of JAPDPK010000009.1, read as the reverse complement.
AAATTAAAGTTATTAAAATTATTGGTGAAATTAGATTTAGAAGAAGAATATGATTTAATTGTAATTATGTTTTGACAATTGGTAGGAAATAAATTAAGTTAAATTAATTGTTGAAATTAATAAAAATGGAAACACTTTTGATATATAAGTAAATGGTGGAACAAATATTAATAATGAAAAAAGAATACTTATAAAATAAAATAAGAGAAAAGAATAAATTTTGAGTATTAGAAAATTTTGGCTAAGCTCAAGAAAGCGATTATGATATTAAATTTTATGATTCAAGGGTTAAAGAAAAATAAATTTAAAAATTTATAGAATTATTGGTGAGATTGTGTCATGCCCTGAAAACGTAGAAGTCTTAGGCTAACCTTTTCATTTTTTAACTTATTTTCTTACTTAGGTTGCATTCCTGCCAGTGTTGGAATCTTACATTTTTTTATAGAAATTTCGGCAGCATAACAGCTGTAACTATACCCTTGCATGAACACACAGTTTATATTTCTCAAATCCAACCACAATTCCTAATACAGTTCATTTCAAAGTACATATTTATAATCCCACAACAGTTGATTTTATTTATGCTTTCTTAACCGTAACTATAAGATTCTACAAAACTTATACAATATTCATAATATATCAATTTCCATAAATACCCATCACATCATATTCCTTTATTTCTCGAAATAACATTTACGTACATACAATATCGACTACATTCCAAAAGTATCATTTATATTCAAATATCTATGCTGTATAGGATGTCTGGTATCAAAATAAGAGTATACCTTATGTGTGTACAAAATATAGCTTGAGGAGAGATGCGTCCCTCAGCCTACGTCGTGTACGCAGTAGGCAAAAGGGATGATCACTACAAATAATCTAGAAAGATGGAAGAGGGTGAGCTTTTGTAAAGCCCAGTAAGAAATGCATTTAAAGCAGTCACAGTATCGACATATGCAGAAAAACGAGATGCCATAAGAATGCATTTCATACTTTAAATCATCATATGAAATCTTTAATACATGTCTCTAAAATTCATACTTGTTTCAAACATACATCATACTTTAAAAACTTATCATAGAGTTCATGGAGACTAGGCGGGATCATATAGTCAGTATTCGGGTCATAACTAATCGTCCTTGGAAGAGGGAACTAAGTACCAATGGCCATGGTAGGGGCCGTAGACCTTATCAGGGTCGTACAACGAACATGCACGACGAAGGACCAACATAACCACAATGGATAGAAACATGCATAATGTGGGCGAGAACATGCACGACATGGGCTAAACATACGCCACAAGGGACGGGAACATACACAATGTGGCAAGCATGACAGGCAATAACATAAACTACAAGAGGGCCTTTGTCTCAAATTTTAATTACTTTTACAACTTCTTAATAATAAATTTGGTATGAAAATGGTAAGGACCAAGAGTGCCTGGGTCGTGTTAGCTAGGGATTTACTACGCCAATCGTGGTTTTGGAAAACATACTTATTTACTTTCATACTTATAAAATTATTGGAAAATCATGCATAGAAATCATAAAGTTCATTTTCTTAGGCATCCTTAGTTAACATAAAACATGAACTTCAGTTTTAAAGCAATAAACTCTTCTTTTAGAAATCGATTGGTACATCCAGCTATCTTTCGAAAACTTTGGAAATTAACTTCAGAATGTAATTCATGCTTCAAACATTTCTATATAAATTAATATGAAAGTAAGGGACACCATCACAATTTTAAATTACATCTCTTACCTATTGGATCTTTGGGCAACAACTGCCCTCAAGTCTCGAGCATGCCTCGGTTTGCATGCCTACACCACTTGTTGCCCAAAACAATTTCAAAACCATCAATACATACTCATCTTAACATACCTTAATATATCTTAAGTGACCATAAACATCATTAGAGTTGATCTTATTCACTAACTTTCCTACTTGCTCGGTTTTATTGATAAACATGCCATTTTGATATATTTATATTCCTTAGACTTAAACTCACCAAAATAATGTTTTACATGTTCTTTTAACACTTTACATAATATTTCAAGACTTGTTAAATTGCCAAATTCCACCATTTCATCGTTTTCGATTAAACTAAATCTTAAACCAAACTTTTCGGTATTAAACTAACACCATACAATCATCAATCAAGCAAACTTCACCATTTTCATATAGAACCTAGGCTGTCCAAAACATAGCCTAACCCTAGAAAATCCATTTCAAAATTCTACTTTAACCAAAATCATGCAAATTCAACATACATCAATCATATCTCAACTTCATCTTCTTCTAACAATTTTACCTTAATGTTGACCAACTTTGACCAAAGATTCATCCACCAACAATCACTCTCAGTTGTAAATCAACATGTATACAACTTAGAAACACCATAAACAAGCTTAAAAATCCATCAAAGAAGTAAGGAAATCACTTTCTCTCACCTTGCAAAATAAGGTAATTCTGTCCAGATTTCTTCTCACTAACGTTTCACTAACCAAATGACCTTTGTTTTGGCTAAATTGTTTTTTTATGTGTAGGGGAATTATGGAGGAAAAATCGGTCCTCTTGGCCAAACTCTAATTTAGCCTGGAATGTGGCCAAAAAAATCCCACAAGATGAAGCAGATGAGGACGCTTACGGCAGGTTGAAAGGGGAATATCTCTCTCGTTCCTTCGACTTACAGAGCCTATAATGCTATTTTGGAGACAAAATTGGGTCTACTTTCTTGGGCTAAAATTCCAAGGCGAAAATTCACTCCTAGCCCCGTAGCAGTGAGCAGAAAATCTAGCTGCTAGTTGGCCTGCACCAATAAATTCATAAAAATAATTTTCTAGCCCATTTTTGTGATTTGGCCACTTCTCGAGTGTTCTACTATGTGTCTAGTGTATTTTCATGAAATTTGGCACCCTCTTGTTTGGGAAAAATTTTTGGTTGAGCTCATTTTACGCTATTTAATCATTTTCAACGCTAAACTGCTAAAGTTTTCGGTTTTCTTCTAAAATTTATTTAAATGTCTTAACATCAAATTTTCCACCCAAATTTAATTTTCTAAGTTAATTATACCCTATATTAACTTACCATGGGGTCGGAATAATAAATATTTTTTTACAGATTTACGAGATTTATTCAGTTACGTGTTTAACTTTCTCGGTTTAGTTCTAACTTAGAATTTTATGAACTTTTTCACTCCAAACCTTTCAATTCAATCTTCCAAACATCAAATCATACTTATTTTAATAAAAATCTTAAAAAAAAAAACACTTTAATTCAAGATCTTACCTCGGGTTTCGTGCCCCAAGCTTCGTGCCCCTAATCCAAGCTCCTCGGTTCTTCTGGGCCCTACATAAACACCAAATCCATACATTGAAATTCCTTCTAATTTTTAATTAAATAATAATATAAAAATTATTCAAATTTGAAAAAAGAATGCAATTTAATGGAACTTATATTTTGGTATTTAATAAGAAATAAAATAAAGTAATCATTGGAATTAATGCCTAGAAAATAGAAATTAGTAAAAGATTCATTGTAATTAATATATGTAATTTTAAATATAATTTAGAATTATTGGTGAAATTAAATTTTTGGAAAATACTATAATTTAAATGTAGTTGTGTGACAAAATTGTTAGAAAATACAATAAATTAATTATAGAAATGGAAAAAGAAAAAATAGAAATTAATAGAATATTTATTGTAATTATAATATGGAATTTTGAATATAATATGGAATTACTATGCAGTGTTAAATTCGGTAAATAGAGAGACATAGAAGTGCCGTTGGAAATTTTATATTGCATGGAATAGAGGTAAGGAATCTTATACAGAAGTTACATAGGAAAACTATGCTTGCATGGATTTAAAATCGAAAAGCTATTTGAATTTTTAGAAAAATTAATTTTAGTGATCCAACTATCTAATCATCCAAATTTCTTTCCACAGAAAAATAGGAATTTATTTTCAATTCCATATGAATTTTTATATGATTTAATTTGCATGAGAATTATTTTGTTACATGATTATTTTACATGGAATGATTTATCATTTGTACAAATTTCTATGGAATATTTGAAGAGTGGTATTGAGTTCCTAATTGATTTTATTACTACTGAATAGAATAATTATTATTTTACATGATTATGGACTAACTGAAGATAATATTTATTGAAATGATTTCCTATCGTGATTTTACGAAATTGTGAATATGAATTTGAGATAGTTGCTTCTTAGTGAATTATGCATACTGTTATGACTGCTGGACTCTAATCAAGTCTGTAGGTTTATGACTACCAGACCCTAACCAAGTCTGCAGGTTTATGACTACCAAACCCTAACCAAGTCCGTAGGTTTATGACTGCGAGACCTTAATTAAGTCTGCATGTTTACTGTTTATGACTGTGAGACTCTAGTCAAGCTCACAAGTATCCACAATGAGTACCTAACTAGTGCAAACTGTGACTGATTGTCGATGGCCATTCGTTACTGTTTACTGTTGTGCATGATTCTACTGAATGGGGACTGTCTCTACTGATTGGATTATTGAATTGTCTAAAAATTGATTTGACTGAATTGAAAAGAAAGAAATGTTTACAGTAAATGATGGTAAATAATGATTTTTACTAAAATAACTTTATTGTACTGTTGCACTCTACTGCTTACATGAAACATGTTTAAATGATGTTTATTGATGATTTTTAAAAAAAATTTCTTCTACTGCACAATTGCATTACAAGTGTATTTATTGATAGACTTTCCATCATTAGCAAATAAAGAATTTTAATAAATGATTTTATCTGCATATAGTAGCATAGTTCAGCTCTTTTGTATAGGTTTCCTTACTGAGCATAAACTCACTCCCTTATTTTTCCACCTAGACTATTTGCAGTAAATTTTGCTCAATGTAGAGGAGCTTACTTTTTGGGACATACAATATTCCTTCAGGAGACATACATGGTCCGCTGAAGGTATATTGTATTTTACTATATATTTCAGACTTTTGTACAGTACTTTCTAAAATTGTAAATGCTTATAAGGATGTAAACTAATAGGACTAGTATCATGACAGTAAATAGAAATGGTGGGCTTGTCTATGCAGATTGATATGAAAATAAATACTTCGTATTAAACGGCTTGAAATTTTATTACTGTTAATATTAAATTTATTGAAGAGAAAAGAAGTTATTGAAAAGACTAACATGACATGCAAGAAGAAAGAGAAAATGACACCGACAAACAGCCTAACCAATATAAGAATAAGGAAAAAGTTAACTGGTATTTTAGGATGTGATAACCGTAAATTTTTCCATTTATTGGAAATTAGAAATATTGAAAATAAATATTAGAGAAATTAAATAAGAGGAAATAAATAAAATTTGCGAGAAACGGGATATTGGTGAAAATCCCGAGAAATGAGGAAGTGATGAATAAGGAAATTCGTGTGAAGGAAATTAAATGGAATTAAAAATAAAGTCGGAGTTATGAAAAATAAGGAAAGGAGGAATTAAAATTGGATTAATGGAAATCCAAAATTTATAAAATAAAAATACGTATATTATATATTTATATAATTAAATTATATAAATATATTTACACATGTTTTTATATAAATACATATGTATGTATATGAATATTAGTATATATTATAAAATGTATTTATATAATTATAAATATATATGTATAGATATATATATATATATATATATATATATGAAATATATATATTATTACTTTAAATAAAAGTATATGAATATAGAAGAAAAGTAAATGTGGTTTTATATTAAAGTTTAAATGTATAAATATTGTATTATACCATCTATATAATTTGTATATGTAAAGGTTATTTATTTTTAAAGTATATAATTATACATACATAAATATATATATACAAGATATATATTTTGTAATATACAATATATATAATTTATGTATATAATATATATTGTATATTGTATTTCATTAAAATGAAATAATATATGTATGATATACATATAATATATATTATATGTATAAAATATATGGTATAATGTATAGTATATAGTATACTAAAAATGGAAAGAAGACAAAAACTAAAAGAAGAAATAAAACTAAAACAGAAAAGAAAGGAAGGATCGGGGGGGAGAAATCCCGACCCTCCCCGGGCGTACCGCCGGTGGCGGAGGTGCCACCGCCGGTGAAGGAGAATGGAGAGGATGTCGTCGCCGGCCAAAGGAGAAGTCAAGGAAACCACCGGCGGCGGAAGAAAGAGAGAAACGGAGGCAGAAAACGCGGCGGAAGCCGCGGAAAGAGAAAATCGGATCTGGCGGTGCCGGCCGATCCAGGCGCCGCCACTACCACCGAAGCTTCACCCGAGGGAGAGGAAGCCGATGGAAGCCACCGGAGACGCAATGGACGGCGGAGGAACGCCGGCGAAGAGGAAGAAGAAACCGAGGCAAAACCGCCTTGATTCGCCGCCGTGCCGCCGATCCAGGGCAAACGGAGGGCACCGGCAAGTTCGTCGTGCAGCCGGCCAGCTGAGGGACGCCTGAACCGCCGGAGAACCGGCCGCCGGCGAGGAACCGACGAGGAAAGGAGCTGGACCGGTCTGAACCGGTCTGACCGGGAAAGGAAGAAGAAAAAAAAGAAAAGAAAAAAGAAAAGAAAAAGGAAAAAGAAAAAGAAAAAGAAAAAGAAAAGAAAGAAAGAAAAGAAAAAGAGGAAAAAGGAAGAAAATGGAAGAAAAAGAGGAAAAAGGAGAATTTCGGGAATTCGGAAAATTCCCGAAAATTCGACAACCCGGACATTCACGAAAATTCGGTAAGAAATTCCCCGGAAATTTAAATTCAGAAAAATTAAATAAATTATGAAAAAAATTCTAAAAATTAGAATTTTAATTCTAGAAATTATTTTCAGCAATCGAGATAAGGAATCGGGAGAAATGGAGTACGGGCGCGATTGATAAGCGGAATTCGCCGACCCGGAAAAAGGTAAGGGATGCATGTGCAGCACTGTGAGGATACTCAGTCTGCATATTTTAAATTGAAATATTTTATGCAAATATTTTATGGAAATTATTATGATCCATGATTTGCTGAAAATAATTTGGGAAGAAGTACTGGCTGAAAGATTTAAAACTGTATTTTTCCGTGCAGGAGGTTAGTAAACCGGCAGTCGTTATGCTGCCGAAAATTTTAGAAAAAACTTTATAAAATCATATTAAATGATTTTATTTCCGAATTTCGATAGTAAATCACGAAACATGAGAAAATTATTAAATTTCATAAAACATGAATATAATGAGATGGAATTTTAAAATATTCATGTATTCGAGAATGGTGACAATGAAATCACCGAAAATTCTCGAAATAGATAAATTACACGAAATACGAGAGGAAAGATGAAGTGAAATATAGTGATTATTTGTATGAATATTTTTATAAATATTCACTAAAGGATTTTAACCCTTATGGTTTTAAATTATTGAATTTTATATTTATATAAATTCCATAAAGGTTTATTTTATGACGAAAATATGGTTTTGAGACTGGTTGGCATTCCTATCATGCTGATGCATGATATGTAATATGTTTAGTCCCGGTCGACGCCTAATCAGTGATACACCGAGGACAATATAGGTTATGGTCATAGATTTGACCGGTGTATTTCCTTACCCTTCGAGGTTTATAGTATGATGAGTTTAATGCCTATCTTAGACTCCATAAATGATAGGTGACATGTAAAAAAGGAAAATGTTTTACATGACATGGAATATGTCAAATGGAGAATGTGATATATGATGCGTGACATGTGAAAAGAACATGTTTCATATGATATGAGAAAGAAATCAATTGAATTATAGCATTTTTACAAAAATGCTCATTTCGGTACTGATTATAGTACTGTGAGATGATTCTCATAAGACATGAGATACAAACATGTAAGATATTTTCAAAAAGGAAGAATTGATAAATCTAACATTCTTACCATGAATTGAAATGGAATATTAGATTATAAGTGTTACACGAGTTCTGATAAGATAGTGGGAAATATATGGCATAAAGGTCAAACCGAGCAGAGACTCGATGACTTTACCGTGTGAGCCACCTCTAGAATCCTTCGGGAACTAAGTGCTGCACGTGTTCTGATGTGTTAGTAAAGGCCAAACCGAGCAAAGACTCGATGACTTTACCGTGTGAGCCACCTCTAGAATCCTTTGGGAACTAAGTGCTGCACGTGTTCTGATGTGTTAGTAAAGGCCAAACCGAGCAGAGACTCGATGACTTTACCGTGTGAGCCACCTCTAGAATCCTTTGGGAACTAAGTGCTGCACGTGTTCTGATGTGTTAGTAAAGGCCAAACCGAGCAGAGACTCGATGACTTTACAGTGTGAGCCACCTCTAGAATCCTTTGGGAACTAAGTGCTGCACGTGTTCTGATGTGTTAGTAAAGGCCAAACCGAGCAGAGACTCGATGACTTTACCGTGTGAGCCACCTCTAGAATCCTTTGGGAACTAAGTGCTGCACGTGTTCTGATGTGTTAGTAAAGGTTTAAGTTCTGATGGGGATGCGACAAATGTCGAAGGATGAAATAGATCTTGTGCACATGACATATGATGTGTGTGATATAACAGATTTTGTTTATATATGCCACTCAAACATGTGCTACTTGAATGTTCGTCTCGTTCATACTTAATCATACTGATAAAAAGAATGATGCCTTGTGAACTTAAGAATGGAATAGACTTTAATAGCTTATTTTGCTTTTTAAAGGACGGTACTAATTAAGAGAGTACATTAAAACATGAAATGAATTTTAAAGAAATAAAATGATGATTTAACTAATATTCTTTTCAAGGAATATACGGATATTAATTATTCTATTTAAAGGCTTTATTTCGTAGAAGCATTATTTTGAAAAGAATATGAAAAAGGTTATGAAAGATTGAAAAAGAAAAGGATTTATTAATTCAAAACAAAAAGAAAAATTTTTCTCTACAGTTGCTTCTAGGTTCCGTAACAAGTATGGTATTCTAAAATACCTACCTTACTCCATTCGGATTCCTAGCCGACTGTAGTATCTTTCCTACATGCGAGCCTAGAGCCCATAGGAAAAATGAAAAAGATTTTCAGCATATAGGAAGCTGAGTATCAAGTGAGGCATATAATTCTCTTACTAAGCCGTGGTTTTGCTCACCCCTTAATTTTCAACATTTCAGGTTTTGATGAATGTGAGTTCAGTGGATTGTGGATCCTGGCTGTACACGAAGGACAATGTGTCAAACCGATTGTTTATTTGAGGTATGATCATTTATTCTCTGTATTTAGACATGTCAACAGTACTACTTATCTGATAAATTACGATAGGGGATGTGTATAATATAAACAATACATTGTAAAATTGTTTAACAGTCAGTACAAGTGAAGTATCACAGACAGCCCAACCGGTTAAGATGTGTATAAGAAGATGAAAAATGTGGTCACGGGTCGTGACATAGGAAAACCGAATGTTACAAGTAATCGGCTGGTTTTAGTCGATTTTAGTTAGAGGCACTCGATTGGTCCAAGTCGATTACTATGAAAATATCCAAATCCTGTGTCTAGGTAGTCAACTACTCCCTTGGGCAATCGTCTGCTCCTAGACAAAATACTACCTAGGAGTTAATGTCACAGCCCGTGACCCTATTTTTCACCTTATTCTATACATCTTATTTGGTTGGGCTATCTGCGATACTTTACTTTTCTTTTACATATACACAATTTCATATTAAATTATAATATGAATTACATCCCCAATTTCTACTTTATAAGAAAGTAGTACTGTCGATAAGTCTAAATACAAAAAATAAATGATCATACCTTATTAAAAAATCGACCTATCGCATTGTCCCCAAATGCGCAGTCGAAAATCCTTTAACTGATAAACTCTCAGTCTTCGAAAACCTGAAATGTTAAAATTAAGGGGTGAGCAAACCACGGCTCAGTAAGGGAATTATATGCATACTTGATATTCAGCTTCCTATATGCTGAAAATCTTTTTCGATTTTTCCTATGGGCTCTAGGCTTGCATGTAGGAAAGATACTACAGTCGGCTAAGGATCCGGATGGAGTAAGGTAGGTATTTTGAAATACATATCTTGTTCCGGAACCTAGAAACAACTATAGAGAGTAATATTTTTTTCTTATTTTGAAATTTCAAATCCTTTCCTTTTTATTCCATAACATTTTCATATTCTTTTTCAAAATAATGCTTTTATGAAATAAAGCATTTACATAAAATAACTAATATTCATATTTTCTTTAAAAGGAATATTAGTTAAATTCTCATCATTCTCATTTAAAACTCATTTCATGTTTTATTGTACAACCATAATTAGTACAGTACTTTAAATAGCAAAATGAGCTATTTAATCCTTTTCGTATAACATATATATCATTTAAATCTAATATTCAATTTAAAAATTAAAATAAGAATATTAGATTTATTTTCCTCCTTTTTCCTTTTTGGAAAACATATCACATATTCTTGTCACATACAGTCTAATATTCAATTAAAATCATAGTAAGAATATTAGACTTACAAACTCTTTTTCCTTTTGAAAACATATTACATGTTCATATCATATGTCATATGAAAAATCATCTCGTAGTACTAAAATCAGTACCGAAATAAGCATTCTGTAAAATGCTGTAAATCACTTTCATTTAACTTATCACATATCATGTAAAACATTTTCACATATGGAGACTTAGGCACACACGCCCAGCCCGTCCAGTGGGTCGTTACTCATATCATGCTATGAACCCCGAAAGGTATAAATAATCATGTCAGATCTATGGCCATAGTCTATAATTGTCCTCGGCGGATCACTGATCAGGTGTCGGCCGGGACTACATATCACATATCACATATTACATGTTACATATCACATATCACATATCAGCATGATAGGATGCCATCTAGTCTCAAAACTGTATTTTTTTTTCATCATCAATAAACCTTTATGGAATTTATAAAAATATATAATTTCATAATTTAAAACCATATAGGTTATAAAACCATTTAGTGAATATTTAAGAAACATATACAAATATTCACTTTATTTCCTTTCATTTTTCATCTCGTATTACGTGTAATTTACATATAAAGAGAATTTTCAGTGATTTCATTAACACCATTCTCGAAGATAATTTTCAGTGATTTCATTATCACCATTCTCGAAAACATGAATATTTAAAATCACTTTCATTTTATTCATGTTTTTATGAAAATATTCATTTTCTCGATTTTCGTAGTTGAAAATCCTTTTTCGTGTAATAAAATCATTATTATGATTTTCTGTAGTTTTCTAGAAATTTTCAGTAATTTTCGATAATTTTTCGGCAGTATAACGGCTGCCGATTGGCTAGCCTCCTGCACGGAAAATACAGATTATAATTTCAACCAGTACTTCACCACAATTTTCCAACCAATTATTCATCGCAATATTTTCATAAAGATTTTCATAAAATATTTCATAATTAAAATCATGCAGACTGAATATCCTTACAGTGCTGCACATGCATGTGATGACTGCAATTTTTCGAATTTGGTAAGTCTATTTACGTAGACTCCTATAATTAACACGGAATATTTAAGAGTTGTGAGAATTCATTCAATTAAAAAAAAATTAAATTAATTAAGTTTTAGAATGTAATCAAATTAAAAATGGAGTATTTAAAATTAAAGAAATATATGTGTATATATATATATACACACACATATAATAAAGATTAAAAAAAAATTAGAACAATATATAAATACTAAAATATATATTGTAAGGATTTTATATATAATATTTATTTATATAAAATATATGTATGTAAATTATATATATTTAATATACAAGTGTGTATATATATATATGTACAACATATATAAAAAAAATAAATAAATAAAATAATAATAATAATAATGTCACGGCAAGCTTCTAAAGGAAGCTTGCCGAGTCATTTAAGTCTGCAAAGCAGACTTGTATAAAAAAAAAAAGAGAAGAAAGAAACTGAAAAGAAAGAACGAAAAGAAAGGAAAAAGTAGAGACAAAATAGTGGACCATGTGCTAAAATCCTATTGGATAGAATGTTAATAAAGAAAGCAAAATGGGATTTTTCGAAGCTCTCTCAGCCATTTCATCACCGACTCCTTGCTCTGTTTTCTGCTGCACCGACTTTCTCACCGTTTTCTTCTTCTCCTCGCCATCTAGCTTCATGTTTCTTCATGTTTTCCTAATCAAGTCAATACTTGTCTCCATTAAAACACCAAAGACCTCCTATAAAACCTGTCTTGCACTCAAGAACATGCTAAAACCAGAAAATTGAAGACCCAAAATTGAAGGAACGTAGGCTGTTGTAACTACTGTACAGTTCGGCTTTTATGGGAGGTAAGGGAATAAATGGTTTTAAATTCATCTTGCTTGTTAATTATGATTGTATGGAGTTAATAGAACTTGCTTATAGCGTTGAATTGAAAAAAAAAATTGATAGTGAACAAAATTGGTTGCTTCGGTTATGGAAAGAAAACAAAGAAATTTTAGTGATCTTGATATATGTTGGAAAGAATTTGGTGGTAGATGAGGAATAGACCTTGGTTGGATTATGGTTTGTGATGATAATTTGCCAAGAACTAGAAGTGGCGTGAATTTGGGGGATTCTTGGCCAAAATAGGGGCTGACGTTAATGATGATATTTTGGTGATTTAAGGTGTTTGATGAATTTCTTGAATGAGTAGAGAATGGTTATAAGGTTAGAATTAGAATAAAGATTGGAAACAAAACATGAATATTTGGAATTTTGGGACTTCCGGCCAAGGCTGTTTGGAAAGGAAATTAATGCCATTTTTAAATGTAAAATGAATACATAATAAATTTATTTAGGTAAGTAGAAGAAAATTATGAATTAGAGTTAATTGAGAGAAAGAAAATCATAAGAATAAGATCATAGGAAGCTCACGGCAAAGCTTGTAAAATAAGGATAATGAAATCGTTGATATTATTGGAGTTGGAAAAAGATAATGATTTAATTATGATTTTATTTTGGTATTTAGTTGGAATTAATAAAATGAGATTTATGTGGTTATTTGTAAAATTGGATTTGAAAGGAATGGTGAATTTAGGTGTATTTATATTGTGGTGTTTTGTAAGAAATTAAAAGAATAAATTATTGAGATTGACAAAATGGAAGAAGGGGATTTATAGGAAACTTATTTTGGTTCCTAAATGAAAATGGTTAAATGAAAATTTAGGTAAAATGAAAAAGGGAATAATGTATAATAATGAGGGTCATATTTGGCCCCAATAGGAATTCATAGGAATTATATTTTAATTTTAAGTATAAATGGATAAATAGAAGTTATGAGAAGTAAAGGAAAATTTTATAGATTGAATGCAATAAGTCTAATTATTTTAATAAATATATTTGCAGCTAATAATTCGGGGAATTAGGTGATTCAGTGGTGCGAATTGGAGTGCTATTTCATACTACGATTAAGGTAAGGAACATGTGTAGGAGTTGCATAAAATAATCTTTACTTGCATTTAGAAATTTTCGGATACCAAATCATAACCGTTTATTCGCTTAATCCTTCCAAATGAAAGATAGAAATTTATCTTAAATACTTACAATTTAAATATTGCCTTACATGAAATGATTTATATGAATCGAATTACATGAAATGATAGACATGGATTTAATTGCATGAAATAATTTATATGGAATGATTTATATGAATAGCATTATATGAATTGATTTACATGAAAGGTTTCAAATTACAAAAAAATGTAATTTCTCATGATTTACCATTTATGTTCAGATACATTACTGTGTAATTAAAGTTTTGCATTGATTTTTAAATGAATTTTATTATTGCTCAATTACGATAATTACTCTTTATATGATTTTGAACTGATTGAAAATAAGTGTTATTTCAATGATTTCTATTGTTAATTCTATGATTTATGAAAATGATTTGGATTGACTAAAGACAATTGCTATTTAAAATGATTCTACTATTGAATTATATGATTTAAGGAAACGTTTTGAGACGGTCGTTCCTTAGTGATCATGCATACTGTTACCGACTGCGAGACCTTGATCAAGTCCGCAGGTTACCGACATATTGATTACCGGCTGTGGGATTATTATGGTCAAACCCACAGATTTACACAGCTAGCACCTGACCAGTGCAAACTGTGACCGACCGACGATGGCCATTCGTTACCGATCGTCCCTTCGGGGATACCGATATTGTTTTATGCATGATTCTATTAGATGTGACTGTCTCCACTGAATAGTATTTGAATGATTTGAATACCGAATTGAGTGAGGTGATGAATGACCCGTAAGGTACTTCGGGCCCTCACAATAAATACCAAATACTTTGAATACTGAATGAATTGATTTCTAAACGATTTGAATACCAAATACTTTGAATACCGAATGATTTGAATACTGAATTATTTAAATACCGATTTACTGATTTGACAGAAAGAAAGAAAGGTTTGAAATCAAATGATCGAAGGTGATAAACTTAAATGATTTGCTTTACCGTATAAGACGAAAATCTTGCTTATATTGACATTTGAACTTGTTACCGAAGTTGCATACTGAAATTTATTTTATAGCATCGCTTACATAAATGGCTTATATATTGAGTAATGATTTCAAAGTGCATCGCATAAATTATAAAATGTTTTATACGGATTATTGATTTGAAATAGCATCACATGGATTATTAATTGTTTTATATTGATTAATGAATTTAAATTGCTTTGCATAAAATGTTAAGCCTGTATTTAATATGCTTTTCTCTTAATTAATAAAATAAGTGATTTTTATTTAACTGCATTTTATACGCGCTTTTATGTATGTTTCTTACTGGGCTTTCCCAAAGCTCACCCCCTTACTCACCATCCCAGATAGCCCATCAATGTACAGGATATCCGCTGCCTTCGAGTTAGTTGAAGAATTCACTAGAAGTTTAAGGTATCAAGTGAACAGGTATATGTCTAGAATTTTATATTTATATTCGGATTTATAAATGCACAGTAGATGTGTTTGCGATGGGATGTAAATAGTGTGATATTAAGTGAAAGCATGTTTATGAATTGTAATGAAAATTGTAAAATGAACTTACACTGACACTGAATGCAAACCGATTGATATCGACTAATTGGATGGGAAAGATAGTAATTAAAAGGAAAAAGTTAGTTCGAATTTCATAAATTCGGGATGTTACAATGCATCCCTTACCTTTTTCGGGTCGGTGACTTCCTCTTACCGGTCGCGCCCGTACTACATCTCTTCCGATCCCTCATCTCGATCGCCGAGAATAATTTTTAAAATTTAAATTCTAAATTTTAGAATTTTCTCAAATTATTTAAATAAATAATTTATTTAAATAATTATCATTAATAATTTCTAGGATTTCTTACCGATTCCCGAGATTCTCGAGTTCCCGAAAATTTTTCTTTTTCTCTCTCTCTTTCTTCTTTTCCTCTTTTCTTTCTTCCTTTTTCTCTTTTCTTTTCTTTCTCTTTCTTTTCTTTTTCTTTTTCTTTTTCCTTTTCTTTTTCTTTTCCTTTTTCCCGTTGGCCGGTTCAGCCTTCTTCCTCACCGGTTCCTCACAGGCGGCCGGTTCTCCAGCGGTTCACTGGCTCCTCAGCTGGTGTCACGACCCGAAGACCGCGACTTTCACTTGATTCTTATACTTTTCTTAGTCTACAAATTTATGGACTAAATTTTTCTTTTTCATTTTAAGGTTTGTATTCGGTGTCAGTGTAGTTACTATACTATCTAGGTGACTTATAGTCATTCCATTTAAATATCAAACAAACATGGAAACGGTTCTTAGTTACATCCCGACTTGTTAAACAGAATATGTACTGTGCATTAATTTAAGTCTTACATGTAAACAAGTATTTTATAAGGAACATATACCTCAGAAGACTAGTACCAAGTCCATACACCGTCTCCGATGCCCACTGAGCAACTCACATGGCAGATGTTAACTTCATTAATCTGAAAGAGATGAAATTTAGTGGGGTGAGCAAAACCACGGCTCAGTAAGATACTAATATAAATGCAAGAGTAGGATTATACTGTCTTAACCGCAAACGCTTAAAACTTGCAAGGATGCAATTACAGTTAATCTGTCACGACCCGTGACCACATTTTTACCCTACTTATACACATCTTAACCGGTTGGGCTGTCTGTGATACTTCACTTGTACTAGCTGTTAAACAATTTTACAATGTATTGTTTATGTTATACACATCCCCTATCGTAATAAATCAGACAAGTAGTACTGTTGACATGTCTAAATACAGAGAATTAAATGATCATACCTCAAATAATCAGTCGGTCTGACACACTGTCCTTCGTGTACAGCCAGGATCCACAATCCACTGAACTCACCAGCATCAAAACCTGAGATGTTTAATATTAAGGGGTGAGCAAAACCACGGCTCAGTAAGAGAATTATATGCCTCACTTGATACTCAACTTCCTATATGCTAAAAATCTTTTTCATTTTTCCTATGGGCTCTAGGCTCGCATGTAGGAAAGATACTACAGTCGGCTAGGGATCCGAATGGAGTAAGGTAGGTATTTTAGAATACCATACTTGTTACGGAACCTAGAAGCAACTGTAGAGAAAAAAATTTTTTTTTCTTTTTGTTTTGAATTAATAAATCCTTTTCCTTTTTAATCTTTCCTAATCTTTTTCATATTCTTTTCAAAATAATGCTTCTACGAAATAAAGCCTTTAAATAGAATAATTAATATCCGTATATTCCTGGAAAAGAATATTAGTTAAATCATCATCTTATTTCTTTAAAACTTATTTCATGTTTTAATGTACTCTCTTAATTAGTTCTGTCCGTTAAAAAGCAGAATAAGCTATTAAAATCTATTTCATTCTTTGACATTTGTCGAATTCACGAATCACACTCACTTACTTATCGTCACAATATCCTACGATTTCTCATACTACATCGGAACACGTGTAGCACTTAGTTCCCGAAGGACTCTAGAGGTGGCTCCCACTGTTCAATCATCGAGTCTCTGCTCGGTATGGCCTGTACTGAAACATCAGAACACGTGTAGCACTTAGTTCCCGAAGGACTCTAGAGGTGGCTCCCACTGTTCAATCATCGAGCCTCTGCTCGGTATGGCCTGTACTGAAATATCGGAACACGTGTAGCACTTAGTTCCCGAAGGACTCTAGAGGTGGCTCCCACGGTTCAATCATCGAGTCTCTGCTCGGTATGGCCTGTACTGAAATATCGGAACACGTGTAGCACTTAGTTCCCGAAGGACTCTAGAGGTGGCTCCCACGGTTCAATCATCGAGTCTCTGCTCGGTATGGCCTGTACTGAAATATCGGAACACGTGTAGCACTTAGTTCCCGAAGGACTCTAGAGGTGGCTCCCACTGTTCAATCATCGAGCCTCTGCTCGGTATGGCCTGTACTGAAATATCGGAACACGTGTAGCACTTAGTTCCCGAAGGACTCTAGAGGTGGCTCCCACGGTTCAATCATCGAGTCTCTGCTCGGTATGGCCTGTACTGAAATATCGGAACACGTGTAGCACTTAGTTCCCGAAGGACTCTAGAGGTGGCTCCCACGGTTCAATCATCGAGTCTCTGCTCGGTATGGCCTGTACTGAAATATCGGAACACGTGTAGCACTTAGTTCCCGAAGGACTCTAGAGGTGGCTCCCACGGTTCAATCATCGAGTCTCTGCTCGGTATGGCCTTTTCCGTTTGACATATTCCATGTCATGGAAAATATTTCCCTTTTTAACATGTCACCTATCATTTATGGATTTTAATATAGACGTTAATCTTGTCGTACTATAAACCCCGGAGGGTAAAGGACTAAACCGGTCAAATCTATGACCATAATCTATATTGTCCTCGGTGGATCACGGATCAGGTGTCGACCGGGACTAAACATGTCACATATCATGTATCAGCATGATAAGAATACCAACCAGTCTCAAAACCGTATTTTTCATCATAAAATACACCTTTATGGGAATTTATATAATTATATAATTCTATGATTTAAAACCATAAGGGTTATAATCCTTTAGTGAATATTGATAAAAATATCCATAACAATATTCACTGTATTTCACTTCATCTTTCGTCTCGTAATTCGTGTAATTTATCTATTTCGAGAATTTTCGGTGATTTCATTATCACCGTTCTCGAATACATGAATATTCTAAAGTTCCATCTCATTATATTCATGTTTTATGAAATTTAGAAATTTCCTCATGTTTCGTGATTTACTATCGAAATTCGGAAATAAATCATTTAATATGATTTTATAAAGTTTTTCTAAAATTTTCGGCAGCATAACGGCTGCCGATTCACTAACCTCCTGCACGGAAAATACAGTTTAAAATCTTTCAGCCAGTACTTCTTCCCAAATTATTTTCAGCAATTCATGCATCATAATAATTTTCATAAAATAATTGCATAAAATATTTCAAATTAAATTATGCAGACTGAGTATCCTTACAGTGCTGCACATGCATCCCTTACCTTTTTCCGGGTCGGCGAATTCCGCTTATCGATCGCGCCCGCACTCCATTTCTCCCGATTCCTTATCTCGATTGCTGAAAATAATTTCTGGAATTAAAATTCTAATTTTTAGAATTTTTTTCATAATTTATTTAATTTTTTTCTGAAATTAAATTCTCGGGAAATTTCTTACCGAATTTGTAAAATCCCGGGTTGTCGAATTTCCGGGAATTTTCCGAATTCCCGAAATTTTCCTTTTTCCTCTTTTTCTTCCTTTTTCTTCCTTTTTCCTCTTTTTCTTCCTTTTTCTTTCTTTTCTTTTTCTTTTTCTTTTTCTTTTTCCTTTTTCTTTTCTTTTTCTTTTCTTTTTTCTTCTTCCTTTCCCGGTCAAACCGGTTCAGAGCCTTTCCTCGCCGGTTCCTCGCCGGCGGCCGGTTCTCCGGCGGCTCGTTGGTCCCTCAGCTGGCCGGCGTCGAGGCGAAGCTGCCGGTGGTCTCAGCTTGGCCTGGATCGGCGGCACGGCGGCGGATCCACTCGGTTTACCTTCGGTCACTTCTCCTCCTCCGTCGGCCTTCCTCCGCCGTCGTTGGCCTCACCGGTGGCCTCCATCCCATTCCTCTCCTTCCACCGATGCTTCGGCTGTAATGGCGGCGGCCAATTCCGCCGGCAACCGCCAGATCTAGTTTCGTTTTCTTCCTCGGTTTTCCGCCGTTTCGCGTCGATTCCTTCTCCGTTTCGCTTCGCCGGCGTTGCCATCAACTTCCTCTTCCTTTGCCGGCGGCGTCCCGCCTTTCTTTTCCCCTCGCCGGCGGTGGCAGCTCCGCCACCGGCGGTCTGGCAGGAGGGGTCGGGGTTCCTCCCCGATCTTCTCCTTTCCTTTTTTTTTTTGTTTTATTTCCCTTTCTATTTTTGTTCTCTTTCTATTTTTAGTATATACATACTATATACTATATATTATGTCATATAATTTATACATATAATATATACTATGTATTATACATATATTATTTCATACATAATATAATACAATATATATTATATATAAAATATATCTATATATATTGTATGTTACAAAATTATATGTCTAGTATATATGTGTATATTTATATATATACTTAAAATTAAGTAACATTTATATACATAAATTATATAAATGCTATAATAAAATATTTATACATATAAACTTTAATATAAAACCATACTTACTTTTCTTCTATATGTATTTACATAATTATATATACACATAAAACATTATATTTATATACATATGTATTATTTGAATTTATGAAATAGTATATATATATTTCTATATATATAACAACGTATTTTAAAATATACTATATAATATTTTGAATACATATGTATTGGTATAAAAATACATTTATATAATAATATATAATTATATAAATATATTTCATTTATTTTCTTATTTTCTTAATTAGATTTGGATTTTAATTTATCCAATTTAATTCTTTTCCTCTCTATTATTTTTATCTTTATTTTCATTTAATTTCCTTCACACGAATTTCCTTATTCATCACTTCCTCATTTCTCGGGATTTTCACCAATATCCCGTTTCTCGCAAATTTTATTTATTTCCTCTTATTTAATTTCTCTAATATTTATTTTCAATATTTCTAATTTCCAATAAAGGGAAAAATTTACGGTTATCACATAATCCTTTCTCATCGATAACATCTCATTATCACTCCTCATATTCACTTTTCATTTCATAATCATACTTTTGTATTCTATCTTCTCATATCAATTCTCATATTTACTTTTCAGTTCATAATCATACTTCTGTATACTATCATCTCTTATCAAGTCTCATATTATGGGTCATGATCACGGTGGTACGAAGTCATAATTCTCTTCGTGTGTTTCTATATTCATGTTTCATATCATATCATATCATGACATCATATCGATGAAATATCGCTACCACTGAGTCATGACACTCCTCATATATTCTCCATGTTTAATGCAGATATCCTATCGAATTCACTTTACATTTAATAATCATATTCCCGTATTACATCAATTCATATCACTTATTGTCTGGGAATTTATGATCACGATAGAGTGAGATCAGAATCATATAAGTGTCGAAATCATGTTCATATATCATATCATGTCATGTCATCGTATAGGTGAAACATCATTTACGTCGAGTCACGACATTCCTCATGGAATTCTCATATACTAAGCATATTATCATATCAGGGTTTAATATGCAAATTCATGTAATTTTTTTTCTGTCTAAACCGCTATCATTTCAAATCATATCATATATACTTTAGGACATTCTCGACATATGAATTTTCAATTCATTTCAAATTTGCCTTTAAGGCATGATAGAAACATGTTCAATTTCAGTTCATGTATTCGTTTTCGGAGCATGTCTAAAACATGTGCGGTTTTAAAACATTTTTCATATATTATAAATCATATCAGGTTTAGAGTTCATATCAAATCAGTCTATACTCTAAACCGCATGTCATTTCAAATTCGACACAAAATCTTATATAAATCATGTAAGTGTCGAAATCATTTATCATATACTTTTAAAACATATTCTGTAAATCATATCAGGTTTAGAGTTCATATCAAATCAAACTATACTCTAGACCACATATCATGCCATGTTCGACACAAAATCACATATAAATCATATAAGTGTCGAAATCATATCTCATGGACTTTTAAAACATGTTTAAAACATGTACTGTTTCAAAACATATTTCATTTCAAATCTGTTTCATGTACAGTATAAATCATGTCAAGTCTAGAGTTCATATCAATAAAATCATGCTCTAGACTTCATATCATATCGGTTAGAGACTAGGCTAGATCCCTATCATCTCATCAATAAAGACTTAAATCACTGTAGCTAGCAGTGAAAATCATGTCATCGTCCCCTGGAAACCAACTAGGGCGCTATCTATGGCCATAGACCTCATCTCTCTCAGCCCCACTGATCAGGCGTGACTGAGACCTGTCCACGACTATTGTCGGACAAGCATCTCTGCCTAATGAGCTAAGCTCCAATTAGGCGGTTTCCACTATGCTTTATTGAGTTTTATTCTTTTAGGGTGCCTACAGTCTCATAAAACATTTAAATCTATAGCTTTCTTTTCAATATCATGTAAAGCATATGGTAAAATTCTGTATAAGACTTCATATATCAAAATATATATATCTACCATATACTTTCATTTCAAAACAAATCAATGCTTTTCTGTATTCATATAAACATTATTAAAATGTTTCAAGTTGCAAGAAAGCATGCTTAAATGCGATGCTATAAAACATTTCAATATGCAACTTCGATAATAGTTTCAAATGTCATTATAAATTATACCTTCATCTAATACAGTGAAACAATTCATTTAACTTTATCACCATCAATCGTTCGATTTCAAACCATCCTTCTGACACATCAGTAAATCAATGTTCAAATCAATTCAATATTCGTTTCATTCAGTTTTCAAATTATTCAGTACTCCAATTATTCAATAATCAGATCATTTGGTATTCAAGTCATTCAGTATTCGATATCATTTTTCGATAGCTATAAACTATAACAATCATTTCTACCTTTCACTATTAATACTAAGACCACATCACTTGCATGAATTCTCTTAGTATTCACAATTATTTAAATATCATGTCACTATATAGCCATCAAAATACTGAAATTATGAAATACTAATATCCTCATTCGATATCTATTCCAGAGTCGACATCGAGGATTATAGAACCACAGGATTAATAATCGCTTATCAAATCCATTTATGGTTTGACCTATAGGTACATATTCAGAATTCTGGACTTGCGGTTCAATTTCATTCACTATTGTAAAATCAGATCATAATCCTCAATTCACTTTTCATATGGCCTGTAGAATGTAATCTCATGCTAGAATTATCTATAAAATGTCCTCAATTCAATTTTTTGATTGGCAATTTACCACTTAAAAGAATTTGCCAATTTCCACTATCACAGTGTTTTCAATCATTTAAGTCGCCTTGCAACTATCCATTTATTGCAAAAATCTCAATTCATACCACTAATACGGTCCATTTATTTGAATTTATCAATTCTATAATCATCACTCGATTGATAATTCCGCACTTCTATCGTTCGACCATCTAAATCACAACTTCGATTTTTCTCTTTTAAGTTGTATCATATAATTATCATCACCTTTATCTGTGATCCGTCAAATAAATAATTTCACCTCAATCTCAACTTGATACCATTTATGATATTAAAATCACTTGATTTATCAATTCTATAAGGTTTAGACCATATACTTCATCACATTATCGTTTTCAATGATCTATCTTCCCATTGATTTCAATATCAAACTCTTCAGTAATACCATATAATCCTTTAAATATTCATTTCCAATAATTATCTCTAAGATTCCATTTATGTGAGAAACTTAATCTTTTTCCTCAGATATTTTCCTAAAAATTTCGGCAGCATAACGACTTAATTTTTACTAAGCCTCCTGCACGGAAAACAGTTTATAATTGCAGCCGTTGTTTCTCACATTTTCTTTATCTCTTACTAAGACCCCCACCATCAGTTGTGGGTCCTCTTAGCATTTTTAACATTAATTCAATCTATAAATCATATAAGAATTTTAACAATTCCATTTAAATTCATTTCATCTATGCATCATATAAAAATCATAAAATCCACATACAATATGATACAACTAATGCTTTATAAAAGTATCTTACCTATTCGCCAAGCTTAGCTCACTTTCCGATTTTTCGAGCCTTGCCGAACTCCACCATTCGTCTCATTTCCATTTTTGCTACAATTTCAAAAATTAACATATATTTTCATTTAGAAAATAATCCGAAAATTTCCAATAAATCCAATAGACATATGGCGAAAAGACTTAAATTTTCCTTACCACATTTTTTTTTCTTTCTTTTTCCTTTCTTTCTTCTTCTTCTTCCTTCTTTTCTTTCTCCTTTTCTTTTCTTTTCTTTTCTTTTTTCTTTTCTTTTCTTTTCCTTTTTCTTTTTCTTTTCTTTTCTTCTTTTTCCTTTCTTTTTTTTTTTTTTTTTCTTTTCTGAACCGGGTCGGGTCGGGTTCGGGTTGACCGGGTCAGGCGGGTCGGATCGGGTCGGACCGGTTCCGCCGGTTCAAACTTCTGCTGGCCGGTTCGGTCACCGGCGGCCACCCATTCCGGCGGTTCAGCCACTCCACAGCTTGCCGAAGTTGCGAGGATGCCGGATCTGGTCTCCGTTTCCCCAGCGGCGGCGCCGGCGGTGGAGGATCTGGAGGTGGGTTTTCGGTCCTTTTCTCTTCTGTTTCTTCCTCCTTCCGCCGCCCCTTTGCATCGCCGGTGGTCTTCCTTTGTTTCCCCTCAGCTCAGCCGAGCTCGGGGTTGGGGTGGCGACGCCCAGATCGGCGGCATCGCCGGTTTCCTTTTTCTCTTTTTGGCCTTTGCTTCTCTCGCTTCTGGTTCCCATATTTTCTCTTTTCTCCGCCCCCTTGCTGTCGCCGGTGGTCTTCTACTCCTCCCATTGACCGGCGGCAGCTCGCTCCTCCTCTCTTTCTCCTCTCTCGGCCGGCAGGGGGCCGGCCATTGTTTTGTCTTTCTCCTCTGTTTGAAACAGAGGAGAAAGAGAAGCTGGGAATCGGGTTATCCTGATTCCCGCTTCTTTAATTTTTTTTTATATACTATATATATTAATTATATTCATATAATTATATATATATATTAATATTTATATATATACACATAACTTGTATAAATCAAATATATATATACTTTAATTTCAAATACTATACATATATTTCATATAGGAATGTGTGTATATATATATATAGAAAAATATATATTTATATAATAACCTTATATAAATTTATAAAATTACATATTTTTATTTTGGATTAAATTTGGATTTCTTGATATCCAAATATATTTTTCTCCAATTTCATTCTTATTTAATTTGGATCTCAATTTGTCCAAATTAAATTTTTCGGATACCTTATATTTATTTAGAAAATTCTCGGTCTTCACAGCTGGCCGACGGCATGGCGAAGCTACCGGTGCCCTCCGTTTGCCCTGGATCGGCGGCACGGCGGCGGATCGACTCGATTTAGCTTCAGTTTCTTTCGCTCTTCGCCAGCCTTCCTCCGCCGTTCTCCGCCTCAACCGTGGCCTCCCACGTCTTCCTCTTCCTCTGGCGAAGCTTCGGTGGTAGTGGCGGCAACCAATTCCACCGGTACCGCCGGTTCCCATTTTTCTTTTCTCTTTCCCGTTCGTCGATTTCGATTCTGTTTTTCTCTTCTCTCCTTTCCTTTTTCCATCACCGGTCACCTTCCTCTTCTTTCTCCTTCGCCGGTGACATCCTCCCTCTTCCATTTCCCTCGCTCAACCGGCGGTGGCAGCTGTTGCTGCCGCCGGTTTCTGTTTTTGTTTCTCCTCTTCCCATTTTCTATTTTCAATTTTCAATTTTTTTTTATATTTATAAATCTATATAAATATAAACATACATTATATTATATACATAATTATATATATAATTATATATATAATTTTATTACTAATAACATATATATATATATATATCACTTTAATTGAAATTAACATATATATATTTCATATATATATTTATTTATATACATAATTGTATAAAAATATACACATGTATTTATTTAATAAAATTATATTTATATATTTAAAATAATAAATATATGAACATACTCATTTTATTCCTTATAATTTGGATCTCTTAATATCCAAATAATTTCCCATTTTCATTTCTTATTTCCAATTTAATTTTTCCTTTTTATTTCATATTTAATTTGGATTTCCATTTTTCCAAATTAAATTTTCCCTTTTCATTATTTTCCATAATTTCATCATTCTCCTTATTTACAATTTATCCAAATTTAAATTCCTCAATTTCCTCACTTCCTTAATTTCCGGAATTTCAACGATATTCCATCTCGTAAATAAATTTTATTTATTTACTTTAATTTATTTATTTCCTCTTATCTATTTTCTTCAATATTAATTTCCAATAATTGGAAAATTTGCGGTTATCACAGTTAAAAACCCATTTTCAAAACCTCCTATACAATCAAACACAGTTCAGTCATAATTCAATGCAAACACGATATCCTTACATTCCTTTATACATATCCCTTACCAAACAATCACGATTACGCAACAGCAATATCCTTAGCACCAATTTCAATGAGCAAGCCTAAATGATCCATTTTGTTTCAAAGCTATAGAGATCAATTCAAACACAATTTTTCAGATTAGCTTTCATAATCATGCTCTACAGACTTAGAACTATCATATATGTTCGATTGAATCAAAACCAAAATTTCTCTCTATTACCTTCTCTTGGTTGAATCTTTAAACCTACTTTTCACCTTCCAAATGGTCACTCCAAAAGACCATACCATAGTATGTTGTAGAGCTCGTCAAGCTGAACAACTTTCCTTTAGGTGTCACTTTTTGCTTCGAGGCTTATAGGTAAGCGTTTTTCAAGCTTTCTCTCTCTTAGCAATGAAAACTCACTTTCTCTCTCTTAGACCATGAAAACCCACTTTCTCTCTCTTTCATTCTCATGGCCGGCCATTTCAAGTGATGAAGATGATGATTTTAACTTTTTAAAATATCTTATATATAAAATAAATATCTTTAATGGCAAATTACCATTTTGGCCTTACATAATTTCATTAATTCCCTTTATGTCCCAACTATTTCAATATTCATTTAAATATTCAATTTAATTTCAAACTATTTTTATTTCAATGTCATATATATCTACTTGACATAATCCAGTCAAAACATTGACTTTTATCGGGGTAAGTCATTTTAGTGAAATTACCAAAATAGCCGTAGTTGTTCATTTGCGTTATTTTTAAAATTTTCATGTTATTCAGTCTATAGATTGGAGTAAGGTAAGATTTCTTCACACTAGGGTTTATCTGTGATAGTCTATTGGTCAAAAGTCAAACTATGTTGATCGATAGTCACCAATGTTTTTTCGACTTATGGACACAATCGTTATTTTTGAATTTGTTGCACGTTTCTCAAAGCATGCACAAACGGAGGAATTTTAAGATGCAGATTCTTACCATCTCATTATTTCACTCTAAATATTAATACTCTATAGTTTCAAGCCAATCCAAACTATAGAAATCTCAGTGGGACTCGCATCATAGTTTTCCTAAATCTTTACAAAGCATAACATTTACGATAGCTCTCTTCGATACTTCAAATTAAACTCCAATCAAAACAAGTTTCATACCATGGGTAAATGCATCCCCAAGTATCATTAACCTACTCTTTTAGGGTCATTGCAGGTCTTGGCAACTCCCATGGCCCCACATCCAATTTTCTTTAACATAACCACTATATAGAAATCTTAGCGATTAACTTTCGCTTTTCGATTTCCATAATGAATAACTTGTATTTGTTATTGGGAAATTGGGTTCTCACAAATACAAATATAAAAAATGCTATAAAAAAGTCACTTTATTGGACAAATTTTTAAAAAAAATTCACGAAACACCAATTAATAACTAGAACATATATCAAACACTTAGTAAACCCTACCCTGATTGAATGAAATTAAAACCAATCAATAGAAAACTTAAAAGACATTAATATGGGCTAAAAACAACACCTAAAAAGGCCCTTAAATTGAAACAAACAATAGCTACAAAGTGAAGAATCGAAAACAATCACAAGTAACACCTAAACTAACCTATCCTATTTTGAGCATTTTTTTATTTTTATTTTATAAGATCTATAAAAATAGCTTTAACATATCAAAATAGACTCTTAAAACAGTGGAAAAAATTTTAAAAAAATATTTAAAGACCTTAAATAGGAAATAAAAATTTCTAAAGAAACCTAATCTTGACTAACCCAAAATGACACCAACTCCTTACATACCCTAATTTGAACAATTTTTGGTATTTTTGTTTTAAAAGATATTTAAAAACAATTTTAACACATTAAAGTAGACCATTAAAACAATAGAATAAAAATACTAAAAATTCGTTTAGAATAAAAATTGCAACGGAAATTATGGACTAAGCTCCCTCACAAGAGTTAAGGAGATGATTTTTCAACCTCTCAAGCTCTCACGATCATGAGGCTCAATCTTGAACCAAAATAAGAGAAAACGAAAGAGTAGAAGATCATTAAAGTTGCTAGAAATTTAAAGAAACAAAAAACTCAAAGAAAAAGTGCAAGAAAGTAGTAAAGAATAAAGGAAAGCATTATCAAAACTTGTATTTAACTTGAAAAAAATGTAAAAAACTTCAAGGAATAAAAATTGCTGCAACTCTAAGCTTGTAAAGATATGAAAATGTGCTAGAAAAGTAAATAAAACTAAACCCTATGCAACCCACCCTAGGTTAGGTCTCATAAAGTAGTTTATATAGTCACTTAACCTCGGATACAAAGGTAATTTTCTATCCTAGATGAGTTGGCACTAATTGCCACTTGTCTTCATTTCATTGGCTCCTCAAAGTAGATATTTCCATGTCATTTAAGTGCAAACATCAACCATGGACACCTCACCCCTTCTAACACCTTCCTTGTTGTCTTTTAATCCATATAAGCATGCAAGGTGGCAAGGGCATGTATCCTTCATGTGTTGGCCATCCGTCCATTGTTTTTATCCATTAAGAGTGAGTAGGATGATGACATGTGACATGCTAGGTGTCAAAAGAGGAGGGAGAATATGATGAGTCATGCTTCTTTGTCTTTTAGTGGTCCAGTCTCTTTTCTTGCTCATTTTCAGTCTAATTTTCACTGAAATGATCGAAAATCATCTGAAATTTATTTATTTGCAAAACATGAGGAATTTAATAAAATTAAAGGAATAATTAATAAAATCATGATGTAATTAAATAATAATTAATCAATAAAGCACTAAAATAATCCTATTTTCATAGAGTTACCAAAGTGCTAATCACCATGTCATTTACAGTATCCCCTAGGGGATTTTGATTAATCATCACAGTATCATTCCCTATTTGCGATTTAGGAAGAATGGTATAAACAATGTCAATATCTGGAGGTTCCTTCAACAAACTCTGCCAATCCATATTATTCTCAATTTCTTTCCCATAGGGAAAGCCAACCTTAACATTACCCTTATTCAACATGCTCCAACGATTAAGTTCAAAATGTCCTACTAATGAATTCTCCAAACTGCCCTGTTTTTCACCCTCACCTCCTTCATGCAAACTTGCTAGGACCTACCCTGTGTAGTTCTATAAGAAACTAAAATATCAGTAGTAATATCATTTGTTGCATGTGTGACATTAGAACCACATGCTTGCACGCACCTCAAACTACTTTACTCACTTTTACCTGGCCATGTTGTGTGACTTCCACCACTTCCTTATCTAAGGAATTATTCTCCTACATAGACTCATCATTCCCCTCTTTATCCATTAATATTTCAAAACGTGAGCCCTGATTAGCTTTTATATGCTGTTGGATAGTTTTAGCCTTTGCTAACCTTCTTAACCTGCGAGGCTGAGCAATAATCCATGGGCCGAAATTCCATACATTTTGGTCCACCAAATTATGCTACACATTTTGCTCAAGGACCTACTTTGGAACATTCACTTCATCTTCATTCTCTATACCATCATTAGTTTTGAAATGACATACACCTTTATGCCTAGCTCTTCAACATTCAAAACATATCATACTTAGACCCTCATATTCAGTCTTCTTCTATTTGCCATCTAAATAGATCTTAGGAGTTAAAGGCTTGTTAAGATACACTTTGATGCATATTCTAGCAACTTTCCTCTTGGATGCGTACCTAGTATACAGATCAACCTTCAATGCCCTATCAATAGTGTTTCTCATTGTTGATAGTAACTGCTTATCATAATGCTCTATGGGAGGACTAGAAGTCTAATCCATACAGTAGTAGAAACAATAGATGCCAGACTTGGACGAAAATTTGGTTTTCACTTCGTTATAGTTAATTAATGACCAAATATGATCCAAGGTCCTTCCTCCATAATAAATTGCAAATCCTCTATCAAAGAAATTTTGATAAGAAAGAAACCCTCTTCTTTTAGGTTCCACAACTTTTTAATCTTTTCATCTAGCGTCTTATATCCCATTGATATCCCTAATAACTTCAGAAGTAAAGAATCCTTCCATTGTCTCTAAATGTGCTAGTAGTAACGCTCTGAGATAGATATACAGGGCTAATTATCAACCCGATGGTAGATATCATATTCTCATTAGCTTCCAAGTTGCCAAGATCATTATGTTCCCCTTCATTCATATTTCTTAGCCCCTTAACCATGTCTCTAAACGATGGCCTTGTTGAAGAATCCTCAAACATAATTGCTTCTTCCAAACTTTGTTGCAATAAAAATCAGTAAAAAATACACAAAAAGTTGCAAAAAAAATTGAAATTTGTGGAATTCTCGGCTAGAGAAATTTTTGGATCCTTTTGAGGTTCTAAGTCAAAAAAA
This sequence comes from Heritiera littoralis, assembly GCA_031772115.1. Lineage (NCBI taxonomy): Eukaryota > Viridiplantae > Streptophyta > Magnoliopsida > Malvales > Malvaceae > Heritiera > Heritiera littoralis. The sequence continues at coordinate 2,925,873 of JAPDPK010000009.1, read as the reverse complement.
GAGGAAGGAAGGTTGGTGCCAACAAGTACAATCTCTCCATTCTTACTTTATTTTATTTAATAGATTTGTTTGTGCCTCACCTTTTTCCTAGTTATTTGTGTTTAACTTTTATTTAGCAATCATTTTTTTTAGTAGACTATTTTTTATGTTTTGTTTACTAAACTTGCATTTCTTTTTTTTTTTTTTGTTCATATTAGGAAGTAAAGGAGGAGTGGGGAATCGAACATTGGAACTAATCTTTCCTAAGGAAGGATAATAACCATTAGGCTAAGCTTTTGTTGTTGCTTTTCTTATTTAATCTTAATGTTATTACTATTTAATTAACTTACATTATATATAGGTATGCATGTGTATTTTCATTTGTTTAATCTTTTAAATGTGTGGTTTTTTTAAAATATCTTAAATTTATCCTTAGATTAGGATTAAGATTAGACTGAATACTTAAAAAAAGGGAAATCAAGACACTAATTAATCAAATAAATTTTCAATAAAATTTTAGAAAAATAATTCTAAAATTAAATAGAGATAAATACCATTGATGTAATTCTTAAATTTTGCATTGTGTACAACTTATAAATTTTAAATCGAAGTGAAATATTTCCAATGATGGAATTATATGAAAATCAAAAGTGGTGAATTCCTTGAATTTTCTAATTGAGAAATATATCAAATCTTACCAAAAGTGTTCAGAAAGATTTGGGATATTCAATAATAATTTTTTTTTTACTTAAACAAGAGATACTCAAGATTTAAACTAAAAATTTGCTCCAAATCATGAATAATGATATATTTTCAATAATAAAGGTCATAAATGTTGATCTTCTCAAAATTCCTAAGTGAGTAACTTCTCTAAAAAATTCTAAAAAATGTTGAGAAATTACAATAAAAAAATTTATGAAAATATATAGGACATTTTAAAATAAAATTTACCATCGTGAGTTCAAATAAGAGAGCTTCAATGATCGAATTAAAATTTTTAAAATGATGATTTTCTCAAGATTCCTAAGTAAGGAATCATTCAAATAAAATTTCTCAAAAGTGTTGAGAATGTCCCTTTCTAAGAATAAAAAAAGAAAATCGACAATAAAATTTATAAAAATAGAAAGGAATTTATGACATTTTAAAATATCATTATTAGATGTGATTCTCGTAATGCTTTTAAGAAAAAAATCTACATAAAATGTTTTCCATTAAAATGAAGGAATCACAAGTGGCAATTTTCTTAAGGTTCCTAATTGAGGAATCTTCCCTAAATCTTAGCAAAACTGTTGATAAGATTATAGAAACATTATAAACAAAAATAAAATGTCTCGAAGAGTAAAATATTAAAAGTAAAATTGAGCAAGTTAATATAGTCAAAAAAATGAAATAAAACCAACCCTTCTCATAAAATTTTTAAAATCAATCTAACAACGAAGCCTCTTCGAGAGAATGAATGATTTTCTCAAATATTCTTGAGGTGAGATAATTTCTTCAGCCATACCGAAAATGTTGAAAAAAGCTTAAGAGACTTTTCAATAGTTAAATAATAAACTAACGAAAATAACAAAATAAAAGAAGTTAAAGTCAAAGATAATTTGATTGAAACTGTCTTAGGGTAATAGATGATTAATTGATACTGTTTTCTTAATAGGTGTTATGGGGGTGCTAATCCTTTTCAAGACATGGCCAACTCCTAGACTCAAGTTTTGAAATGTAGACCAAAGCTTATCTTTTAGAGTCAAATAAGAAACCAATCACACTTAGATTAAAAAAGATTGGTGACAAGTCCCATAAATTTATATCTAGCAATTAAGTCCCCAAACTTAGACATTACGAAATGGTGACTCCATTAGGGATATTGGACAATCAATCCAGTTTATAATTTTAAGATATCTTAAGTTTGCCTAAAGATGTTAGTTTCATAACTAATATATTAATTAACATTGCCCCTTTCTCACACGTTTCATGTGCATGTGCTATCATTAGTCCTTGCCCAAGTTTTATACCTTTTAGAAGTGAGTAGAATACGTATTGCCCTCGTGAGATGAAAACCTTCATACATACAAGCTAGCAAAATACTCCCACTTAGGTTAAAGCCTTTTAATTTGCAGTCTATGATAGGAAAGTATTGGGGTAGCTTACTAGGCTAGATAAACGTTGGTGAGGAACAATTTAAGAGCGTGTGAATTTTTTATTTTTATTAATTTATTATTTAACAAATTCTAAATTTCTATTTTCTAATAAACAAAAATGAGAACAAAGACCAAATATTTTTATGTGGAAAACCCTTGTAAAAGCTAGAAGGGTAAAAACCACACAGGACCATAGTACGTAAAAGATTTACTATAAATGAAATTGTTTACATAATAAAATTTATAAAGAAGAAATTAAGCTATTTTTCAAAAATACTAAGCATTTTCTTTGAAATTTCTTCCTTCTTCTTTGAAGTATGCTCATTGAACTCGTTTATTGTTCCTTGTTCTTTGTTTCGTGATTCGACTTCGAACCAATCTTTGAGGCATGTGAACATGTATAATGATGTTGGATTAAGATTGGTTTGATGGTTTCTAATTATCTTCTACAAGTTAAGAATGCAGATTCTAATAAAGTGGAGGATGTTTGAACAATGAAAACATCTCGTGCTTTGTAAGCTAAGACCAAAAAATTATCTTTGATTTTCTTTCTAACATTGGAAGAGATCGAATTTCTTCTCTAGTCATAAACCTTGATTCAAGAAGAATTGTAGCTCATTCAAGCTACCTTGACTTCATCGAGATGATAAGGATAATGATGTTTGACTTTTTCCCTTCAATTTCAATATCTTCCTTGTTGTTGCCTTTATTGCATGCAAAATACCTCAACGTAAACTATTTACTTCGTTATCTAAATCATCTTAATGTTGGTTGGACTGGTCATTCTCACTATCATAAAAAGCTAAGAACTCTAGGAAGAGATCATAAATTGACGACTTGGTCTCCAAGAATATCAATATAGTATTCAAAAAATTTATATATTTTTTCTCCCTAACTAGGGTCTAATAATGATGCAATGTAATGAAGAAAAGGAATTTTTTTCTTAATATTTATTAAATTTTTACTTCATGTCATACACAAAACAAGCTAAATTATCCTTTTCTCTAAATTGTAAAAACTTTTCAAACATTGAAAAAAATTAGAGAAATAAAAAAAAAGTGGTTGAATAATGTTCATTGAAAATTTTTTCAATTGCGAGTTTAAAAGGAGTTAACAATTCAACACATTTTTCAATAAAATACCAATCATTTTCATCTAGTTGCAAGGCAAGAGGAACATAGTTGTTAAAAAACAGAGTAATAAGATCTTTAAAAGGTAAAACATATGGATGTAAACGATGCAATGGGTTTCATCTTGTTTTTATGGGAAGTGAAACTGAAATGGTATTAATCCCACTTGTGTTACAAATCAGATTTCATTCGCGTATATAATGTGGATTATGAATCAGTTTTGCTAAAGATTTATTTTTTTTAATTGAATATGCACCACTAACTTTGAATCTATTTGTAACACAAAAATTAATTATATGACATGCACATCTAACATGAAAAAATACTCCATTTAAAATTGATTTTAAAATATTAATTAAAATGGGAATAACCGCATTATTATTAGATACATTATCTAGAGTAATAGAAAAAAATTATTTTAAATACAATAAATTTTACAAACATTAATAATATATTGAGTTATAGTATATGAAGTACACGATTGATCTAAATACTCTAAAATTTAAATGTGTTTTTACATGTAATACCTTCGGAAGTTAAAATTTACAGGCTAACTTTCTTTTTCTTTTCTTACTATGTTTGTCACTCGCTCAGTGCAGTTAACACCTAATAAGTAGATTATTAATCATTTAACTGTTTAAGACTAATTGTCTAACGTCCCATTTAATTGCCTCGTGATGCGTGCCATTTACCTATTTAAAAATTTCAACTTATATTGTGTCCATATTTCATCCTTATATAACTTTTGACTATTTCTTTAACTTGCTCCATATATATTATTTCAGTATGAAACTCAAATTAAGCCATAATCACTTGGTGCTTAATATCACTTAAATTGCATCACGAGGTACATGTACTAGTATACATCAGCATATTCTTATTACTTACATCCCAATCTCTATACAATGTGCTTACAAAAAGAATTTAAGTCTCGAATATAAACAATATGAATAAAGTGGCTATACCTCAAATTAAAACTGATGAGTTTTGTTGCACGAGTATCGAGTTCTCAATGCACCACACTCACATCCGAGTCTATCAAAAGTAATCTGTGAAATGAAAGAGGGAAGGTGAGCTAAAACCCAGTAAGAGAATATATACTAAGAAATGCTAGGCTCATATTATACTTGTAACGACCCGTTACCATATTTTACACCTTATTTTACACAATTTATCCAGTTGGGCTGTCTGTGATACTTCACTTTACACTTGATGTTAAACAATTTAATAAAATATTGTTAACGTTATACACATCCCCTATCTTATTTACAAATATGTAGTACTGTAGACATGTCTAAATACAGAAAATAAATGATCGTACCTCATATATCTTAGTCGATCTGTCACATTGTCCATTATGTGCAGCCGTAATCCACAAATATTCGATCTCACCATCATCCAAACCTGAAATGTTCAAATTGGGGAGTGAGCAAACCACGGCTCAGTAAGAGAGTTATATGTCACACTTGATATTCAGCTATCTATATGCTGAAAATATTTTTTCATTTTCTTTAAAATCTTCCTAGCTGGCTCTAGGCTCACATGTAGGAAGGATACTACAGTCGGCTAGGGATCCAAATAGAATAAGATAGGTATTTTAGAATACCATACTTGTTCCGGAACCTAGAGGCAACTGTAGAGAGTACTAATTCCGTTGTTTTCAAAACGATAAAATTTTCGTTTTTCCACAGAGTAAACCACTTATTTCCTTTCACTTTATTATACTTTAAAGCACGTGACAGTTCAGTAATAAAAACAATGGTTTACTTCTCTTCTCTTTAGTACAGTAAAAACACGTGACAGTACAGTAATTTGTAAATATCCAATCATTGGATAATTACTTCTTCGATTATTTCTAGCTTAGAAATAATTCTTATGTTATTCTTCTAGAATAAACATTTATTTCTCTTTTCAAATCAATAACCATATCGTACAGTTCAGTAAAACAGTATATTCAGTAAAACAGTAATTCGATACGGTTCAATCAGTAGACAGTAAACAATAGCTACCAGTTCCAAAGATAATATAAGGTAGCTTTCAGTTCAGTAAACAGTAAATGGTAGCTTTCTTTTCAGTAAAATAGTCATCAGTGACTACCATCTCGGTAAACAGTACAGTTCAGTAATAAACAGTGTTTTGGTACGGTCTTTCATCAGTAAACAGTAAACAGTGAACAGTGGTTCAGTTCAGTAAACAGTACAGTAAACAAGATTCCGTAAATCCTTTCAGTAAACAGTAAGTGAGACTAGGCATCACCCTACAATCAAATCATGCTATCTCGTCCACTAGGGACACAGTAAACAGTAATGAGATCTATGGCCATGATCTATAATATGTCCTCGGTGTACGCTTGCTAGGCGACAATCCTGGACGCTGATGACTAGCTGGTCAATCAGCCACGTGACAGTAACAGTATATGTGATGCATGAAGCTCGGGGCCTAAGTCTCAAAACAGTATAAACCGTACCATAGCCTTTATGGATTTTAAACACCGTAAATCAAATATCCATGAGGCTCGCATGTAAATATAATCACCTTTATGAAATTTATAAAATAAATAAAATTTGTCAAATTATTTCATAAAGGTATATATCATGTTTTTCATACGATGAAGACAGTTTGCAAAATCATCATTGAAAGTATAGAAGGGCAAAACTGTTTTTTTCCACAGTAAAACACATATGCACGCTTTTCCGTGCATTCAATCAAAAACATGGTTTTATAATTATCAGAATTTCAAACAAATCATTTTTATAATTTATGAAAATAAATTATTTATTTTCTAACTTTAAATTCCCATCACCATGTTTTCTTCTAAAAACACGTGTGGAGACCTCTAGTCTCGAAATCATAGTTTTTCTTCATTTCTTAACCTTTATGGAATTTTCATAATTAATTATTTCCATAATTAAAACCATAAAGGTTTTATATGAAATCAAGTGAATATTTAAGAATATTTATAAAAATATTCACTTCAGTCTCTTTTTCATTTTCATCTCGTTGCACGTGAAATATCACTTGCCGGGTGACTTTTCTGTGATTTCCTTTTCACCATTCTCAAAAACATGAATATTTTAAAAGTAAATATCACTATATTCATGTTTTATGAAATTTATTTAATTTCTCGATTTTCGTACCCGAAAATTGATTCACGTGAAATCAAATCTTTTATTTTGGTTTTCGGTGATTTTCGGTAAATTTCAGTAATTTTTCGGCAGTATAACGACTGTCAATTTGGCTAGCCTCCTGCATAAAAAATACAGTTTATATTTCTCAACTGGTATTTCACCACAATTTAAAACCGAGAAATCACCACATTATAAAACCGATAATTATCAATAGCATTTATAAAATTAAACGCAATTTAAAAACATGGCCCAATATCCTTACAGGCGGCACATGTCTCCCTTACCTGTTTCGGGTCGACGACTGCTTCTCGAAGGTCGCGCCCATGTTCACCTCGCCCGACTCCATCGGCTCGGTTATCGATGGAATTTTCTAGAAATTAAATTCTAAATTTTAGAATTTTTCCATAATTATTTAAATAAATAAATTATTTAAATAATTTAACATTTTTCAGGATTTCTTACCGATTCCCGTAATTCCCAGGATTTCCGTAATTTTCGAATTCTAGAGAATTTTCCAATTTCCCAAAATCCCTTTTTCTCTTTCTCTTTCTTCCTTTTCTTCCTTCTTTCTTTTTCTCTTTTCTTTTCTTTTCTTTTCTTTTCCCTTTCTCAATTCTCGGGATTTTTCACTAATATCCCGTTCTCTCAATTTTATTTATTTATTTCCAATATTTATAATTTTCAATAAATGAAAAATTTACGGTTATCACATCCTCCCTACCTTAAGAAATTCGGTCCTCCGAATTTAACTTAACTTAGAAGGTGGTACATGTCGTATACTTACGACTTTATCCTTTAGATCAACTTTTACATAATTACTGCCAGCATACTTTCAACATCAAAAATACTTTAGACCACTATATGCTGTCTTTCATCACATATATCTATACTCCTGTAAGTTCATTCACCAAATTGGGAGTTATCAATCTCATTTCTCTTTTCACATAAGAGTCCATGCACAGTATTCTTCAAGTCACAGTTGATTTATGCTGTTCATCATCTATTCTTCTCACTTAGTGCCAAGTCGATATAATTTGGTACTATCATGTACTCAGGTCAATTAGTTGTATGTAATTGTCCCAGTAGCTTATACATCTCATGCACACGCTCTCTCAATATCATAGAGCATTTACATCTCACTCATATATATATATATATATACACACATCAGTATGGAGCGGTGCTATTAATACCCTTGGGATCTCAGAGCCTTTTGCTATTCTCCCATTAGCATATGGCAACTCAGAGACTCCCATCACATATAAGGCTCACTGGAACTATACATACACATTCACACCGTTTAACACTACTTCGACTAAGGCACTAGAGAATCTAAGAGTCTGATAATGGAAAGTGATTCTATTCAGATCATCAGTCTTTAATCACTTCCATATCATCATTTCTCTTTTGGACTCTTTATTGTCCACAATATTCATTTTCTCTTTTATTTCATTAAGGCTGCATCTCACTTGCAGACTTTATTATAGATTATCTCTTACAGCCATAGATCATGAGACTATCATGTTCTCTTCATATAGTATGGTCTTTAAATCTCTTTTCATAATTTAGATTCCACAATTGAATCCTCAATTTATATATTTAATCACCACATCATCTATATACTTCCACCATTTCTATCATGTTATGGTGGTTATATGTATAATCATTTTTCTTTTATATACCGACAGTAAAATAACACGTGTCATTCATTTTACTCCTTTGAGTATCATTACTTTCACTTGTCAAATTTGGCTTGATTTTACATCTAGCCACTGTCGTGTGATAACCAACATTAGTTCATTTTTAGTCTTACCTTCGGGAGCTGTTTCATATTGATGTTCCTTTCTCATCATGTAATTTATTTCCTTATTCCACTTTCATTTTCATTTTCATATTTCTACTTTTATCTTTTCATGTTTTTACTCTCATCCTTTTAGTCGGTTTTCTCAATTGGTATAGTACTATACTACTAAAATCTTTTAAAATCTTGCATACCATCCTTTCTTTACACTTATCCATTTACCGACTTAAATTTCTTTCATTATATCCCATTAGTAGAGCAGCTAATCCCATAACTCTTTTATATATTGGCATTAGTATCTAGCTAGACTCATTATTTTTGTATCTCAATTCTTATCTCTCTATCATAGACAGATTCACTGTCATTCTGTTATCTCGAGATCATATATCTCAGAAAGAGATACTGTCTAGCCAAGTCTCTTAGTTGCCAATCTTAACTTATAAATTACAATCTTTAAGAGTCCGTAGGGTCATATAACCAAGTTGCTCATATTCCATTTGTGTCTTAACTATTTCGGCATCTCGCCACTTTATCTTTGTATGAATGCCTCAATCATTAGGCTTATGTATATATCATTAACCTTGTAAACCTCAATAGGCACTCGTAAAATTCACTCCGAGTTCTAATCATCATCTTACGGACATCAATCTCCCATTTTTTATCTAAGGACGCTTTATACTGAGGCTAGTCTTATTAACTCCTTATATATCTGTGATCAGATCAATAAAGCGTCTATTTTCATGTAGATGAATAGTTGTTCTTCATGAGAACTTTATTAGATAGTAAACATTTACTATATCACTTTATTTCATGTACATCTCAATATCATCAGTGCTTCTCTCACTTACACTTATACAGATAAGTTTTTTATCCTCAATTTACGTTATCTGTACTTCCCTCAATCACACCTTATACACATGCATTTCATTATTCTCACATTTTTCAGAGTGGATTTCTTAAGCTTTTGGATTCTCCTAAGTTCCCCGATATAAGCTTAGAATCAGATTTCATATTCAAAATCAAGTCAATGTTATCTTGATTCCTCCAATTTATATAACTCTGAAACTTCTATCGGAAATCAAATCCGATACTTTCTTTAATTACACATCTCTTATCATCTTGGACATTTCATCCTTGTGTCCTTTCATTTACATTGTGTATTCTCAAGGCAGAGACATTCGATATTCAAATCATTTTGAATTATTCTCCACCTTAATTCACTTATTTCCGTATATCTCATAGCATTACTAATCTCAATCTAGTAAGCTGTGGTACGTACAACAGTTATCAACACATGTTACAGCTAACCAATTTATTATCACTGTAATTTACTTTAAAATCAATTTCATTTAATAAATTCAAGTTTAATTCCCTTGAGTATATTATCCACGAGGTTTGAACCTTGGTACCCGTATGTACTTAGTTCTTTACACTCGTGTTACCATTGAAATAATTGTAAGAGGCCCGCCCGTTCGTATCGGCCGTCGGCGAGCATCTCCTAGGCGATCCTTTCACCCCAAGTCTACCCTTACTAGTGAGTCGGCAATAACATTGTTCGCCCGTATCTCACAACACATGATCCACTACGAGTCGCCCATCATTGGGTCGCCCATCACAGTTCTGTCTCAAGGGTCCTGAAGAACTTAGATTAGCTGTCATCTTCTTCTGTTTATCAATTATCGTTCTTATATATATTCTCCAATTTACAGTACTCCATACAGTACATTAATTTGCAAGGCATATCTCAAATGCTCCGGTTCTATAATTAATTATTCTTTTAATACTTCAGAATTAGTATAAATATATAGAACCTCAGTCAACATTACTGTTATGGATTTCATTATCTGTACTATTCACCTTCTCAGTCATTTTCTGTAATTATTTCACTTCTCATAATATTCAACGATCCCGTAATAATTATCCGAGTTGATACACTCAAAATTCAGGCCCTTACAATCAATAACTGGGCCAATCATCTTGCGACATTCCACTACACTCTTATTGGATCGCATCATATAAGGCCTCGACCCATCCGCCGTTCGCCTTTACTTATTTGTACTATCCCTTTTGAGAATGCCCAACCCGTTCACTAGGTCACCTCTCAAGGTTTTATCATGAGGCCTAGCTCGTTCACTAGGTCACTCACAATTCGCTTCCGTAATCTAAGTATCAGTGGAATCAGTAATAGGGATCGTTATATTCATATGACATCCTCTATGCCATTTATAACTCCATTACTATCAATGGATTCCAATTCAGCTCGGTTTTATCACTGTTCCGAACATCGCCCAACATAGGGGCATTTTCATCATTTCGACATTTATTTCTTTCTCCTTAGTATACTTTTGAATCAATGATCTCATTATCTATGTGCTGATAGTATCATTTCTCATACTAATATCAGCCATTAAGATCTTGTTCAATTTCGACAAAGAAGTCCCCTAAAATCCACAATTGGATTATTTTACTTGTAATTCAGCTTTATATCATTAATTTCTCTATCAAATCAATCAAATTCAACTTCTATTGGTCTATTCTGACTCCCAGTAAAATTTTAGAGTCAGGGGTAATTTGGTCATTTTTGGCCAAAAATTTTCTCTCTTCCAATTACCCTCAATCGGTGATCTTAAAGTCTATTTAATGATGATATGTTATTCCCCTCCTTCATACCATCATTTTCAGGTCTCAGTTCGATCCAGACCGTAAAGTACTGGTGAGGCCCTCACCGAGTCCTTTCGGTTCCTTACCGAACAGGCCTTCATTTAGATGATAAGAATCACCAATTTTCTGGTAATTTTTAAGCCTATTATTTCTTTAACATTCTCAATTTATACTTTCTCACTCCCTTTAATTTATTTTTCTCAATTTACAATTATTTATTTTCTCTATGTATTCAGACAACACAGTACTACTGGATATGTTTAACACTTTTCCTTCCAAAGTATCCACAGATATCAGGCCAACCATGCTCTGATACCATTAAATCTGTAACGACCCGTTACCATATTTTATACCTTATTTTACACAATTTATCCGGTTGGGCTGTCTGTGATACTTCACTTTACACTTGATGTTAAACAATTTAATAAAATATTGTTAACGTTATACACATCCCCTATCTTATTTACAAATATGTAGTACTGTAGACATGTCTAAATACAAAAAATAAATGATCGTACCTCATATATCTTAGTCGATCTGTCACATTGTCCATTATGTGCAGCGTAATCCATAAATATTGGATCTCACCATCATCCAAACTTGAAATATTAAAATTGGGGGGTGAGCAAACCACGGCTCAGTAAGAGAGTTATATGTCACACTTGATATTCAGCTATCTATATGCTGAAAATATTTTTTCATTTTCTTTAAAACTTCCTAGCTGGCTCTAGGCGCACATGTAGGAAGGATACTACAGTCGGCTAGGGATCCAAATAGAATAAGGTAGGTATTTTAGAATACCATACTTGTTCCGGAATCTAGAAGCAACTGTAGAGAGTACTAATTCCGTTGTTTTCAAAACGATAAAATTTTCGTTTTTCCACAGAGTAAACCACTTATTTCCTTTCACTTCAGTATACTTTAAAATACGTGACAGTTCAGTAATAAAAACAGTGGTTTACTTCTCTTCTCTTTAATACAGTAAAAACACGTGACAGTACAGTGATTTGTAAATATCCAATCATTGGATAATTACTTCTTCGATTATTTCTAGCCTAGAAATAATTCTTATGTTATTCTTTTAAAATAAAAATTTATTTCTCTTTTCAAATCAATAACCGTATCATACAGTTCAGTAAAACAATATATTCAGTAAAACAGTAATTCAATACGGTTCAATCAGTAGACATTAAACAATAGCTACCAGTTCCAAAGATAATATAAGGTAGCTTTCAGTTCAGTAAACAGTAAATGGTAGCTTTGTTTTCAGTAAAACAATCATCAGTGGCTACCATCTCAGTAAACAGTACAGTTCAATAATAAACAGTGTTTTGGTACGGTCTTTCATCAGTAAACAGTAAACAGTGAATAGTGGTTCAGTACAGTAAACAGTACAGTAAACAGGATTCCGTAAATCCTTTCAGTAAACAGTAAGTGAGACTAGGCATCACCCTACAATCAAATCATGCTATCTCGTCCACTAGGGACACAGTAAACAGCAATGAGATCTATGGCCATGATCTACAATATATCCTCGGTGTACGCTTGCTAGGCGACAATCCTGGACGCTGATGACTAGCTGGTCAATCAGCCACGTGATAGTAATAGTATATGTGATGCATGAAGCTCGGGGCCTAAGTCTCAAAACAGTATAAACCGTACCATAGCCTTTATGGATTTTAAACATCGTAAATCAAATATCCATGAGGCTCGTATGTAAATATAATCACCTTTATGAAATTTATAAAACAAATAACATTTTTCAAATTATTTCATAAAGGTATATATCATGTTTTCCATACAATGAAGACAGATTGCAAAATCATCACTGAAAGTATAGAAGGGCAAAACTGTTTTTTTCCACAGAAAAACACATATGCACGCTTTTTCGTGCATTCAATCGAAAACATGGTTTTATAATTATCGGAATTTCAAACAAATCATTTTTATAATTTATGAAAATAAATTATTTATTTTCTAACTTTAAATTCCCATCACCATGTTTTCTTCTAAAAACACGTGTAGAGACCTCTAGTCTCAAAATCATAGTTTTTTTTCATTTCTTAACCTTTATGGAATTTTCATAATTAATTATTTTCATAATTAAAACCATAAAGGTTTTATATGAAATCAAGTGAATATTTAAGAATATTTATAAAAATATTCAGTTCAGTTTCTTTTTCATTTTTATCTCGTTTCACGTGAAATATCACCTGCCGAGTGAATTTTCGGTGATTTCCTTTTCACCATTCTCGAAAACATGAATATTTTAAAATTAAATATCACTATATTCTTGTTTTATGAAATTTATTTAATTTCTCGATTTTCGTTCTTGAAAATCGATTCACGTGAAATCAAATCTTTTATTTTGGTTTTCGGTGATTTTCGATAAATTTCAGTAATTTTTTGATAATTTTTCGACAGTATAACTGCTGCCGATTTGGCTAGCCTCCTGCACGGAAAATATAGTTTATATTTCTTAACTGGTATTTCACCACAATTTAAAACCAATAAATCATCACATTATAAACCGATAATTATCAATAGCATTTATAAAATTAAATACAATTTAAATACATGGTTGAATATCTTTACAGGCGGCACATGTCTCCCTTACCTGTTTCGGGTCGACGACTGCCTCTCGAAGGTCGCGCCCATGTTCACCTCGCCTGATTCCATCGGCTCGGTTATCGATGGAATTTTCTGGAAATTAAATTCTAAATTTTAGAATTTTACCATAATTATTTAAATAATTAAATTATTTAAATAATTTAACATTTTTCGGGATTTCTTACCGATTCCCGTAATTCCCAAGATTTTCGTAATTTTCGAATTCTCGAGAATTTTCCAATTTCCCGAAATCCCTTTTTCTCTTTCTCTTTCTTCTTTTTCTTCCTTCTTTCTTTTTCTCTTTTCTTTTCTTTTCCTTTTCTCAATTCTCGGGATTTTTCACTAATATCCCGTTCTCACAATTTTATTTAGTTGTTTAGTTCCAATATTTATAATTTTCAATAAATGAAAAATTTACAGTTATCACAATACTGCGTCCATGCATTTGCATGTTAAAACCGAGTAATAGTTGTATAAACCATGCCTTATGCATATGTAGTGAGAAGACCTAGCTAAACCAAACACTTGAGTTCTTGTGTTAGGGCTTTTAGGGGTATTAATCGAAAGGATGCCTTGAAGCTCCTCATTTTCTTGTGCCCTAAAACCTACCCTAGGTGTCCTCACATGTACGTAACTTAAATACTAAATGCAGGTGCCATGCATAAACCAAATGCACTAAATATCTATTTACCAGGTGCAGTTTACAAAGAACTCTAAATTTTTAATATAGATACAATTATGCAGCATAAAACCCCTATGTAGATAAGCGTTAAGCCACGTAAGCATCCATATCGATACAAACTGAAATCCTTTACAGAAAAGAATAAGAAACACATTCTTTTCCTTAAACAAATCCAACAATGCATCTTTAAAAGCATTTTCTAAGAGACAAGGCATTATTTTCGGGATTTGGTAACATAATGAGATTTTAGAAATATAACCAAGATACTTTCTATGAAAGCATTTACTGTAGCTAGCAGCGGTCACAATCCTATGCATGGCTCCATTCATGATCATGAATCATCCCAGCACCAGTGATCATCTAGTAGTTAAGGTATGTATCTCGACTAGTTGTTGGACAACTCATAGTCTCATATATGTATACATCGGTATCCATTGCCACATAGGTGGGCTCCATGACGTATATACATATACAAGCGCCTAAATGCCACACAGGCACAAACGATACTACATAAGCATATCATGATGTCACACAAACATATCATGATGCCACATAGGCATCTCACCCGTACTAAATGTTTCAAGTATCAAAATTTGTGTGAAGACAACTTTAAAACAAAGTTTATATGGTCAAAGCTTATGTCGTACAAACACATCTAGTTTGAAAGCATTTGCGTATGTAAAACATGATATGAACAGTTGTCACATAATATCAAAACACTTTAACAATGCTGTTAGGGTAATCAATTTTACATCATACATAGATCGAATTTGATACTTTCATAAAACGATATTTATCATTAGAAAACACAAGCAGATGATTTCTGACCTAAAATCTAGCATTATAACAACATAAATATGACTATCCCCAGTATCACCTTCAAGTGGCCTTTTAACCTTCACTATCTACTAGCATATATATATATATATATATATATATTTATATATATATATATATTCCACAATATATTTGATCTCATATCAATCACATTTACATCAAGTACTAATACTAAAACTCCCACCATCAATATGGATTCTCTTAGTATCTCCCAAATATTCAAATATTATTTTCAATAAAAATTCATAGTAATTCTATTGCAATCAATAGCTATAAGACTATTTAATTATTTTTTATCTATAACATAAAAAAAATCAACTAAATCAATAATCCACCAAGGTCTTATTATAACTTAACCAATATCCACACATTCACATATGTACGAATTACCTATCCACAACCATTCATAATTCACCAATGATTAGCATAAAATATATATATATATATATACACACATATAAATCTAACATTTAATTCAAAGATAAGGTACTAACACCAATATAATATATATCCTTCTACACAAGTGCATATCTAATCACATTACTTAAGTCACATTCATTGCTGATCACATATTCATCATATAGTATAAACATTATTCTAATACTCCATAATAGACAATATAAGCATGGTAACATCCTATATGTCACCTTTCCTCTTCACATTACTATCGATAAACCATGTTCAAGTCTTAGTAGCATGAGCACAAAGCATTGTTTTACAAACTCTATTCCGTATTCAATGTAATTACTTATGCTTATTGGTTCAATCATGATAAGTCCATCACCTAAATTCATCATTTCATTAATCATCCATAATTCCTCAATACACATCATATAGCACATGTATGAGTCCAAACATATCAATCCATATATAGTTCTCCAAACCACAATTCCATATCACTCGTGTGCGTGTGTACACATATAATTCTTTATTTCTATAACATTTACATCCACAAAAGTCATTAAATAGAAATAAATACTCTTTACGTATTTGAAGTAGCACTAAAGCACTAACATACTCTTAGCATAGTTTTCCTTACCGATATTGTATCGAGGTTAGTGCTTAGCTCACCTCACTTGTGTCCTTGGCCAACTGTTATTTCCTTGAACCAATTCTACACACGATACCAAAATTTGACTTATCCTCATCTTAGAAAGCTAACACATTAATATTAAAGTAAGGTAGTTCCTCTTACACTTTAAACCTACCCCATGATTGAAACATCATCCCAAGTTGCCACCCAAATTTTTAATATCAAATACCTATGTCCAAATTAACATTTCTTCAATAAAAACCCATGTTTATAAATCATGCAAGAACTATTTTTACCCTTATAATTCCTCAAGGCTAAACCCCTCACTTTTTCTTACATGTGTTGTCTAAAATCCTACATTTAAAGATGGCACAACCATATACATAGCATAATTTTTCTTACCAAATTCATACCAATCTTGACACTTATTCTTTCCTCACCATTGCTTCTACTCTCAACCAATAGTAGCTAAATCCCAACTATCTATCGCCATTCAACATCTCTACATTAATATACATATATTATATATTTTACTTAGCTTAGTAGGATAGTCCCTTACCCTTAATATTACCTTATGGCCAAACTCTGCCTTCACTCAAAAACTAGCTGCTGGAATTCCTCCAAACAGTAGCCACTTCATGTTTCCAACAGCTTTGTTGTGACATCCTTGTCACTACCTATATATCAACTAACTTCTTCCTTTCACATGCCGTTTAGCTAGACTCGTTCATCAATGTCTTCCTTTCTTTCTTCTTATACTTCATGCTTTATTACTTATAGCACGATATCAATTTTGCATGAATAAAAATTTCGTTATATGTATATACACATGCGTCACATACATCAGGATCCCACATAACTTACATATCCTATATCCCCAAACTTCCTAATATACATTAATGTAATGTTGTACTGTACAATAGTCTGGAGCACATAATACATAAGTATACCTTCAATGGTTATTGGGAAGTGTATCTCGAAGGTACACTATAAGGTCTCAAAAGCAAGCTCCTCTATTTGAAGCGAAATTCGCTTTAGGTAATCTGTATGAAAAATGTTCGTAAAAGGGTGAGTTTACGCTCAGTAAGAAATAAATGTAAAAGAGCGTACTATGCCACTATATGCAGTTTTCCTGCTTGGCTCTATAATGTCATGTAAAATCATTATAAAGCATCTATCATATAATTTCTTCAAATATCATATACACATAATATCAAATAAGTGAAATATTTTCAATTTCCTTTAATTCACTTGAAATCACATTTACAAATACAATTAACTTCAATTTCAAATAACTTCAAATACTTTCACATACTTTCAAATGAAGTCACTTGCATATATTTAAATAACTCAAATATTTTCATATACTTTAAATACTTTCATATGTATTAATTCACCTGAAATCGAATATAGAATTAATCTTCAAATACTTGTGGAGACGATTGACACCCAATAAAATCATCCACCAAGTAATTCCCATAAGGGATATTAAATAAGTGGCGTACACACGCATAGGCCAAGGATCCTTCCCTAAGCCAAAACACATAAGAGACATATGGCCATTGTCTATAGACCACAGTGAACACTAGTCAGGTGACATCTGTGGCAACCGAGGCCTGACTTATGGTTCCTCAGCTCAAATACACATAACACATAATATTGGGGACTTGATCAGAGTCCCTCCAACAAATATCGATAGTGCATGATCATTAAGTGCTTCATAGTCTCAAAACATTGGGTAGCAAAACTACTTCTTAGAAAACCATTGATATTCATAAACCTTATTATATACTTTAATGATAATCCCAAAACATTTATATAAATATATTAAAAATCATTACTTTTTAAAGGGGACAATTGACTGCTATTTTAGGGTAGTCGACTGCTATAGTATAAATAAATTTTTATAAATTTATTTTCTTTTTACATTTAAAAGATTTAAAATTTTGGATATACTTAGGGCAATCGATTGGTCAAATAAGGCAGTCGACTGGTCCACAAACAGAATGTTTTCTGAGAAAATGCAGTCGACTGGCTCTTTAGCGATCGACTGGTTTGCAAACAGAATGCTTCTGGAAAAATGGTAGTCGACTGATATATAAGGTAGTCGGCGGCTTTAAGTAGGTTTCGAAAAAAGTTACGTCACGACTATTCTGAGCAGTCGACTGCTATTTAGGGCAATCGGTTGTCCCGAGCCGAATCATACTGCGCGAAAAACCGAGATTTTAACCTTCCTGCACTTAAAACAGCTTTTATTTCAAGCCACATATGCAACCAAAACGAACATAGTCTCCCTACGTCCGTTACACATATTCCTTACCTCGATTACTCCGAATCACGTGACCGCCTGGTGGCTCTAATTTCTTTCCTTTACTTCTTCAAAGCTGTAAACATCATCATTCAAACCTTAACTTTCTTTCATTTTTATACCATAAATATATTATACCAACATAATGCAACTCCAAACCATAACTGAGTTTGACTAAATAAATTTCTTCTCTTAACTTTGTCAATAACCAAAATGGACAGAAATTAGATCTCCTCTATTCCTTTGAATCAACCTTCCATATTACAGGCTTAGCTTAAGCTAATGATAAGGATCGTTTTTCATTAAGTGAGCTTAACGAATCAATGACAGGAATTGGTAGTTTGTCAAGATGAATATTGTTGGAACTTGGAGAAATGGAGGGAACGAGAGGGAGCTGGAAAATCTATTGCCGACTTGGATGATGGCTGAAGAGGGTGACTCATCGTTTCATTTAATGTATGCAAATCCTCTTTTCATCTTAGCCATTATCTCCCTTTTTGACCCTTGACTATTTGACCATCTTAATTGGTCTTCTTTCTTCCATCTGTCAGCCACATCTCATTTAACTATATAAAAATTCTGATATTAATTCTTTTCACATACTCTAAATATTTTCCTAATATCAAAATAAATTCTTTGACTAATTGACTATCAATTTCATTATTCTTTCATATGTCTCATACATCATTTATACATCAGAACTTTACATTTATTTAATCATTTCAGTTGGAATTCTTCACAAGTATAAGAAAATTACATGAAATTAGGGGATTTCACACTTGTTCCTTTTAAATGCCAAAAGTAGCATCCCCTAACTTTCCTACGTTAGCTGATAGCTCCAGCCTCCATACTCCACCAAAGCAGTCCCCTTAGCTTCCTTGATTTCCTCCCTATTTTCAGCAGCCAATTTCACCCTAATTAGAGCCCAACCAGTTGGCAATAATGCCCAGTTTTGGCAGCCCTAAATGCCATGCTTCAGCCAACAAAATTAGCACCTCTCTCGACCACTCTTCATCACTCTCACCCAGCTCTCTTTTACAGCCCTATATAGCCCCTAAAATTAGCCTTTAGCCTATGATTCCAACACCTCGTTTTGCCCAAGCAACCCTCTATTCAGCATCAACAAAACCACCCAAATCAGTGCCTAGTTTAGCCTGATAATCACCTTGTTTTCCCTTATTTTTGGTGCCTTGTTTAGCACCCAAAACTGCAACTAGGACCCCTAATCAGCACCTTGCGTCCTCCATTTCCCTTATGTCTTGGCCCCTCGCACAGCTTCACTCTATTTTGTCCTTCTCAGGTCTCTCTCACCAATCCTCACCACTTCACCTACTGTTGCTACCTCACGTGGCACCAGCTTCTTCTTCTCTTCCCCGGCACCTATAAGGCTGGCGGTGCTAGCTATTTCCTTCTTCTCTTCAAATGCCTTCTTTTGTTTGTTTCCTTTATGTTTTTCTTCCCTCGGGTTCAATTTGGTGTAGATAGTTCTTGTCACAGCCCGTGACCCTATTTTTCACCTTTTTCTATACATCTTATTTGGTTGGGCTGTCTGTAATACTTTACTTTTCTTTTACATATAAATAATTTCATGTTAAATTATACTATGGATTACATCCCCTATTTTACTTCATATGAAAGTAGTACTGTCGGTAAGTCTAAATACAGAAAATAAATGATCATACCTTATTAAATAACTCAAGCTATCGCATTGTCCCCAAATGCGCAGCTAAAAATCCTTATGTGTCAGACTCTCAGTCTTCAAAAACCTGAAATGTTAAAATTAAAGGGTGAGCAAACCACGGCTCAGTAAGGAAATTATATGCCTCACTTGATACTCAGCTATCTATATGCTGAAAAACTTTTTCATTTTTCCTATGGGCTCTAGGCTCACATGTAGGAAGGATACTACAGTCGGCTAGGAATCCGGATGGAGTAAGGTAGGTATTTTGAAATACCTATCTTGTCCCGGAACCTAGAAGCAACTGTAGAGAATAATTTCCTTTTCGTTTGGAATTTTAATCCTTTTTACCTTTTTATTCCATAATATTCTCATATTCTTTTCAAAATAATGCTTTTATAAAATAAAGCATTTAAATAAAGTAACTAATATTCATATTTTCTTTGAAAATAATATTAGTTAAATTCTCATCATTCTCATTTAAAACTCATTTCATATTTTATTGTACAACCATAATTAGTACAGTACTTTAATAGCAAAATCAGCTATTAAATCATTTTCGTATAACATATACATCATTTAAATCTAATATTCAATTTAAATTTCAAAAATAAAAATATTAGATTTATTTTTTTCTCCTCTTTCCTTTTTGGAAAACATATCACATATTCATGTCACATATAGTCTAATATTCAATTTCAAATCATAGTAAGAATATTAGACTTATAAACTCTTCTTCTTTTTGAAAAACATATTACAGATTCATATTACATGTCATATGAAAATCATCTCATAGTACTAAAATCAGTACTGAAATAAGCATTATGTAAAATGCTATAAATCACTTTCATTTCACGTATCACATATCATGTAAAACATTTTCATATATGGAGACTTAGGCACACACGCCCAGCCCGTCCACTGGGTCGTTACTCATATCATGCTATAGACCCTGAAGGGTATAAAATCATCATGTCAGATCTATGGCCATAGTCTATAATTGTCCTCGGCGGATCACTGATCAGGTGTCGGCCGGGACTACATATCACATATCACATATTACATATTACATGTCACATATCACATATCAGCATGATAGGATGCCAACTAGTCTCAAAAAACCATATTTTTCATCATCAGAAAACCTTTATGGAATTTATAAAAATATATATTTTCATCATTTAAAACCATAAAGGTTATAAAACCATTTAGTGAATATTTAAGAAATATATAAAAATATTCACTTTATTTCTTTTCATTTTTCATCTCGTATTACGTGTAACTTACATATCAAGAGAATTTTCAGTGATTTCATTATTACCATTTTCGAAAACATGAATGTTTTAAAATCACTTTCATTTTATTCATGTTTTTATGGAAAATATTTATTTTCTCGATTTTCGTGATTGAAAATCATTTCTCGTGAAATAAAATCATTTATCATGATTTTACGAAATTTTCTAGAAATTTTCAGTAATTTTCGATAATTTTTCGACAGTATAACGACTGCCGATTGGTTAGCTTCCTGCACGAAAAATACAGTTTATAATTTCCATCCAGTACATCATCACAAATTTCCAACTGATAAATCACCACAATTTTTGAACCAATCATTTATCGCAATATTTTTATAAAATATTTCCATAAATTATTTCGTAATTAAAACATGCAGACTGAATATCCTTACAGTGCTGCACATGCATCCCTTACCTTTTCCGGGTCGGCGACTTCCTCTTATCGGTCGCGCCCGTACTCTATCTCTTCCGATTCCTCATCTCGATCGCCGAGAATAATTTCTGAAATTTTAAATTCTAAATTTTAGAATTTTCTCAAATTATTTAAATAAATAATTATTTAAATAATTATCATTAATAATTTCTCGGATTTCTTACCGATTCCCGAGATTCTGGAGTTCCTGAGAATTTTCCGAATTCCCGAACATTTTCCTCTTTTTCTCTTTTTTCTTCTTTTCTCTTTCTTTTCTTTTTCTTTTTCTTTTTCCTTTTTCTTTTCTTTTTCTTTTTCCTTTTTCTTTTTCTTTTTCTTTTCTTCTAGCCGAACCGGTCAGACCGGCCAGTGTCCTTCCTCGCCGGTTCTTCGTCGGCGGCCGGTTCTCCGGCGGTTCACTGGCTCCTCAGCTGGCCGACGGGATGGCGAAGCTACCGATGCCCTCCGTTTGCCCTGGATCGGCGGCACGGCGGCGGATTGACTCGATTTAGCTTCGGTTTCTTCCGCCTCTTCGCCGACCTTCCTCCGCCATTCACCGCGCCTCGGGTGGCCTCCATTGTCTTCCTCTCCCTTCGGCAGTGCTTCAGTGGTAGTGGCGGTGCCTGGATCGGCCGGCACTGGCGTCTACCATTTTTCCTTTCCTTTCCGGCTTCGCCGGTTTTTCGCTTCTGTTTCACTGCGTTTCGCTTCTTCTTTTTGTCCTTTCCCGTCGCCGGTCGCCTCCTCCTCTTCTTCCTCTCGCCGGCGACGTCTTCTTCTTCTTCCTTTGGCCGGCCGGCCGACGGTGGCCAGCCTCCCTCTCACGTCTTCCCTCTGTGTTTATTTACTGGGTTTTGAGATAGAAATGGGGTCTCGATCCCGTTTCTGTTTTAAATTTTTTTTTATAATTATTTCTTTTATATATATAATTATAGATATATATACATATTTATATAACTCATTTATATATATATATATCTATACACATCACTTTAACATAAAATAATATATATTTCATATATATATTTATATTTATTTATATACATAATTGTATATAAAAATATACACATTTATTTGTTTAATATAAAATAGTATATATTCATTTATAATATATATATACTATATTTCAAATACATACATATGTATTTATATAAAAATATCTGCAAATATATTTATGTAATCTAATTATATAAATATATTCTTATACGCATTTTATTCCGTTAAATTTGATTTCTTAATATCCAATTATTTTCTTCTTTTCATTTCTTATTTAATTTGGATTTTCATTTATCCAAATTAAATTCCTCCTTTCCTTATTTTCCATAACTCCGACTTTATTTTTATTTTCATTTTATCCAAAATTTAAATTCCTCCCTTTCCTTAATTTCGGGAATTTCAATGATATTCCCATCTCGTAAATAAATTTTATTTATTTACTTTAATTTATTTATTTCCTCTTATCTATTTTCTTTAATACTAATTTCCAAAAATAGAAAATTTGCCATTCTCCCCACCTTAAGAAATTCGGTCCTCCGAATTTAACTTAAATTAAAAGGTGGTACTGTTCCATATACTTATCATTCTTGCCCTTTTTGTTCATATTCCATATTATACTGCCAGTATACCTTTAAAATTAAAATCACCTTGTACACCATTATATATCATTAGTCATCATATATTTATACTCCCTTAAATTTCTTATCAATTGGGAGTTATCTATTTCCACTCCTTTTCATATCACATATGATTCATATTATTCATCATCCCTCTTCCTTATTTGGTGCCAAGTCAATACATTTCGATACTTATCATTTATCGATTTAAATCAATAGTATGTAATGGTCCAGTAGCTTTCACATCTCATACATCCGCTCTCTCAACATATCATCGAGCGTTTCTATTCTACGCTCAGATATTTACATCATGTACGGGGCGGTGCTGTCTATAAATTTGGAATCTCAGAGCCTTTTGCTATTTCCCATAATATATAGCTACTCAGAGATTCCCATCACATATAGAGCTCACTGGAACTTCACATACAT
The DNA here is from genome assembly GCA_031772115.1 of Heritiera littoralis. NCBI lineage: Eukaryota > Viridiplantae > Streptophyta > Magnoliopsida > Malvales > Malvaceae > Heritiera > Heritiera littoralis. The sequence goes on along the minus strand of JAPDPK010000009.1, from coordinate 2,902,142 downwards.
TCTCATCATTTTATCATCATATTTCGACTATGGCACTAAAGAATCTAAGAGTTTGATAATGGAAAGTGATTTCATTAGACTATCAGTCTATAATCACTTTCACATTATCATATCTCTTTTAGATTCTTCTTTATCCACAATTTTTATTTCATCCAATTGCTGCAGTTCCTTTGCAGACTTTACCATTCACTATCTCTTACCATAATTCATCAGGAGATAATCATTTCCTCTCCATATCGTCTTTTCATGTAGTCTCATCATTACATCTCTTATTCTTATGGTATACTCTATATCACTTAGGTTTTAGAATATACCTGAGAATATACTCTTTTAATAATTAGATCCCACAGTAACAAAATCAAATTATCAATTAATCTTCTTATTATTTAACTTCATTCTCGAATCTATAATTATCAATTTAATCACCTCATTATCCATACAAATCCACTATTTCCATCATTTCGAGGTGGTATAAATATCTCCTTTTTGTTCCATTTACATTACTGGCAGTAAAATGTAGATCATTTCTTTACTCCTTTGAGTATGATTACTTTTCCTCTATTTAGTTTTGGCTTGATCTTACATCTAGCCATAATCATGTGATAACCACAAAATCACTTTTAGTTTTAAATTCGGGAACTATCTCATATTCGTGTTCCCTCTTCATCATGTACTTATCCTCTTATTACCTTTTCATCTTTTCCTTTATCATTGTTTCGATCACTTTTCATCAGTAGTAAAATATTCCACTAATAAAATCCTTTAACCTTTTACATCTCCTCTTTATACTTATTCATTCACTGACTTAAACTTATTAAATTTTAAGTCACATATGTAGAGCAGCTAACCCATAACTCTCTTATAAACTGGCAATAGTATTTAGCTAGACCCATTTCATTCTGTGTCTCAATCATTATCTCGTCATCCTTGACAGATCCACATCGCTTTGTCATTCGAGATCGTATAGCTTAGAAAGAGATACTGTCTAGCTAAATCTTCTATTTGCCCTTCTTACACATAGTCTATTGTCTTTGAGAGTCTGCAGGGTTATACCACTATGTTGCTCATTTTCCATTTGTGCCATAGACTGTATTGCTATCATTACTTTATCCTTATATGGATGCCTCATTCATTAGGCTTATGTACCTCAGTAAGGTATTTCATTTACCTTGTAAACCTCTATAGAACTCGTAAACATTATCTCGAGTTCTAATCATTATCATCTTACGATCATCAGTCTTCAACTTTTCATCTGATGATGCCTTTTACAAAGATTGCTCTTATAAACTCCTTATACATCTCCGATTAATTCAAATAAGGCATCACTTCATATAGCCGATTATTTGTTCTTCATAAGAACTTTATTCATAATAGGTATTTAATACTCCATTTAATTCATCCTCAATCACATCATCTGTATTTCCATCCTTTACATCAATACATGTGAATTTCATTATCCACAATATTTTCCAAAATTATTTTCTTAAGCTTTTCGGATTCTTCTATACTTTCCGATATTAGCTTAACAATCAATTTCATATTAACAATCGAGTCAATGTTAGCTCGATTTCTTACTTTTTATATACTCTGAAATTTATCAAAAATCTCATCTGATACTTGTCTTTAATCATACCTCTTATCATTTTGGACATTCATCTTTGTGTCCCATCATTTCACTCAAGGCAAAGATATTTAATATTTAAATTATTTTAACCTCTACTCCGCCTTGATTTATTCATTTACTCATACTTCATAGCATATCAATCCTCTTAATTTACAATGTTGTATTAAGTGTAATTATTTGATTAACACCTTTCACAACTAATCGATTTATTATTTAAATTTTTTTTTCAATCATCTTCATTTATAATTAAGGTTAGCTGTCATCATCCTCATCTCTTATCTTCACTTACTGACCTTATGTATATTCTCCAATTTCATATACTCCATACAGTACATCATTTCTATAAAACATATTTCAAAATATTCTGGTTCTATAATTATCTGTTTGATACCCCAAAACAGTAGGAATGTATAGAACCAGAATTAACAGAACTGCTATGGATTACATCCTCTATACTGATCTCTTGTCAGTCATCTCCAGTAATCATATTACTTTTCATCATTTCCAACGATCCCGTAATGATATCCCATTAATACACTTTTAATTTAGACCCATAAAATCAATACTAAGTCGCTCATCCTGCGACTTCCCTATAACCATTCGGGTCATGTTGGTAACCTAAGTATAGTGAAATTTATAATCGGGATCGTTATACCCATATGGTGTCCTTATACCATCAATAGCTCCATTACTATCAATATATTCAAAATCGACTTGATTTTATCACTATTCAAACCATAATCCCACATAGGGGCATTTTCGTCATTTTCACATTTATTTCTTTCTCCTCAATATACATTTAAATCAGTGATCTTATTATCTATTTGCTGATAGTACCCCTTTCTCATACTAATATCAGCAGTTTAAAATCTTTTTCGATTTTTGACAGAGAAATCCAATAAAATCCATAATTGGATTATTTGCATAAAATGCAACTTTACATCATCAATTACTCTATCAAATCAGTCCATTCAAACTTCTGTTGGTCTATTATGACTCCCGGTAAAATTTTGAGGGTAGGGGTATTTTGGTCATTTTTGCCAAAAATTTTCTCTCTCCTCCAAATACCTTCAATCGGTGATCTTAAGGTCTATTTAATGATGAAATTTCATTCTCCTCCTTTATATCATCACTTTCAGGTCTCAGTTCGATCCGGACAGAAAAGTACTGGTGGGGCCCTCACCGAGTCTTTTACTGATCTTTACCGAACCGACTTTCATTTAGACTATAAAATCACCAGTTCAGGTAACATTCTTGAGCCGTTTTCCCTTTTAGCATTCCTTAGTTCATAATGCTCACTCCCTTCTAAACACTTAATTCAATTTGCAATCATTTATTTTCTCTATGTATTTAGACTACACAGTACTACAGGGGATGTTAATCCTTTCAACACATTTTCTTTCCAAAAGTATCGACAGACATCAGGCTAACTGTGCTCTGATACCATTAAATCTGTCACAGCCCGTGACCCTATTTTTCACCTTTTTCTATACATCTTATTTGGTTGGGCTGTCTGCAATACTTTACTTTTCTTTTACATATAAATAATTTCAGGTTAAATTATACTATGGATTACATCCCCTATTTTACTTCATATGAAAGTAGTACTGTCGGTAAGTCTAAATACAGAAAATAAATGATCATACCTTATTAAATAACTCAAGCTATCGCATCGTCCCCAAATGCGCAGCTGAAAATCCTTATGTGTCAGACTCTCAGTCTTCAAAAACCTGAAATGTTAAAATTAAGGGGTGAGCAAACCACGGCTCAGTAAGGGAATTATATGCCTCACTTGATACTCAGCTATCTATATGCTGAAAAACTTTTTCATTTTTCCTATGGGCTCTAGGCTCACATGTAGGAAGGATACTACAGTCGGCTAGGGATCCGGATGGAGTAAGGTAGGTATTTTGAAATACCTATCTTGTCCCAGAACCTAGAAGCAACTGTAGAGAATAATTTCCTTTTCGTTTGGAATTTTAATCCTTTTTACCTTTTTATTCTATAATATTCTCATATTCTTTTCAAAATAATGCTTTTATAAAATAAAGCATTTAAATAAAGTAACTAATATTCATATTTTCTTTGAAAAGAATATTAGTTAAATTCTCATCATTCTCATTTAAAACTCATTTCATATTTTATTGTACAACCATAATTAGTACAGTACTTTAATAGCAAAATCAGCTATTAAATCATTTTCGAATAACATATACATCATTTAAATCTAATATTCAATTTAAATTTCCAAATAAGAATATTAGATTTATTTTTTTCTCCTCTTTCTTTTTTGGAAAACATATCACATATTCATGTCACATATAGTCTAATATTCAATTTCAAATCATAGTAAGAATATTAGACTTATAAACTCTTCTTCCTTTTGAAAAACATATTACATATTCATATTACATGTCATATGAAAATCATCTCATAGTACTAAAATCAGTACTGAAATAAGCATTATGTAAAATGCTGTAAATCACTTTCATTTCACGTATCACATATCATGTAAAACATTTTCATATATGGAGACTTAGGCACACACGCCCAGCCCGTCCACTGGGTCGTTACTCATATCATGCTATAGACCCTGAAGGGTATAAAATCATCATGTCAGATCTATGGCCATAGTCTATAATTGTCCTCGGCGGATCACTGATCAGGTGTCGGCCGGGACTACATATCACATATCACATATTACATATTACATGTCACATATCACATATCAGCATGATAGGATGCCAACTAGTCTAAAAAAACCATATTTTTCATTATCAGAAAACCTTTATGGAATTTATAAAAATATATATTTTCATCATTTAAAACCATAAAGGTTATAAAACCATTTAGTGAATATTTAAGAAATATATAAAAATATTCACTTTATTTCTTTTCATTTTTCATCTCGTATTACGTGTAACTTACATATCAAGAGAATTTTCAGTGATTTCATTATCACCATTTTCGAAAACATGAATGTTTTAAAATCACTTTCATTTTATTCATGTTTTTATGGAAAATATTTATTTTCTCGATTTTCGTGATTGAAAATCATTTCTCGTGAAATAAAATCATTTATTATGATTTTACGAAATTTTCTAGAAATTTTCAGTAATTTTCGATATTTTTTCGGCAGTATAACGACTGCCGATTGGTTAGCTTCCTGCACAAAAAATACAATTTATAATTTCCAGCCAGTACATCATCACAAATTTCCAACTGATAAATCACCGCAATTTTTCAACCAATCATTTATCGCAATATTTTCATAAAATATTTCCATAAATTATTTCGTAATTAAAACATGCAGACTAAATATCCTTACAGTGCTGCACATGCATCCCTTACCTTTTCCGGGTCGGCGACTTCCTCTTATCGGTCGCGCCCGTACTCCATCTCTTCCGATTCCTCATCTCGATCGCCGAGAATAATTTCTGAAATTTTAAATTCTAAATTTTAGAATTTTCTCAAATTATTTAAATAAATAATTATCATTAATAATTTCTCGGATTTCTTACCGATTCCCGAGATTCTCGAGTTCCCGAGAATTTTTCGAATTCCCGAACATTTTCCTCTTTTTCTTCCTTTTTCTCTTTTTTCTTCTTTTCTCTTTCTTTTCTTTTTCTTTTCTTTTTCTTTTTCCTTTTTCTTTTCTTTTTCTTTTTCCTTTTTCTTTTTCCTTTTCTTTTCTTCCAGCCGAACCGGTCAGACCGGCCAGTGTCCTTCCTCGCCGGTTCTTCACCAGCGGCCGGTTCTCCGGTGCTTCACTAGCTCCTCAGCTGGCCGACGGCACGGCGAAGCTACCGGTGCCCTCCGTTTGCCCTGGATCGGCGGCACGGCGGCAGATCGACTCGATTTAGCTTTGGTTTCTTCCGCCTCTTCGCCGGCCTTCCTCCGCAGTTCACCGTGCCTCGGGTGGCCTCCATCGTCTTCCTTTCCCTTCGGCAGTGCTTCCGTGGCAATGGCGGTGCCTGGATCGGCCGGCACCGCCGTCTACCATTTTTCCTTTCCTTTCCGACTTGGTCGGTTTTTCGCTTCTGTTTCACCGCGTTTCGCTTCTTCTTTTCGTCCTTTCCCGTCGCCGGTCACCTCCTCCTCTTCTTCCTCTCGCCGGTGACTTCTTCTTCTTCTTCCTTTGGCCGGCTGGTCGACGGTGGCCAGCCTCCCTCTCACGTCTTCCCTCTGTGTTTATTTACTGGGTTTTGAGACAGAAACGGGGTCCCGATCCTGTTTCTGTTTTAAATTTTTTTTTATAATTATTTCTTTTATATATATAATTATAGATATATATATATATACATATTTATATAACTCATTTATATATATATATATCTGTACACATCACTTTAACATAAAATAATATATATTTCATATATATTATTTATATTTATTTATATACATAATTGTATATAAAAATATACACATTTATTTGTTTAATATAAAATAGTATATATTCATTTATAATATATATATATATATACTATATTGCAAATACATACATATGTATTTATATAAAAATATCTGCAAATATATTTATATAATCTAATTATATAAATATATTCTTATACGCATTTTATTCCGTTAAATTTGATTTCTTAATATCCAATTATTTTCTCTTTTTCATTTCCTATTTAATTTGGATTTCCATTTATCCAAATTAAATTCCTCCTTTCCTTATTTTCCATAACTCCAACTTTATTTTTATTTTCATTTTATCCAAAATTTAAATTCCTCCCTTTCCTTAATTTCGGGAATTTCAATGATATTCCCATCTCGTAAATAAATTTTATTTATTTACTTTAATTTATTTATTTCCTCTTATCTATTTTCTTTAATACTAATTTCCAAAAATAGAAAATTTGCTGTTATCACAGTTCTGGTGTGGGCTAGGGGTAGATCGAGTTTCCAGGATAGCAGATTGGCTTTCTTCCTGCATTTCTCTTCACCGACTGTGGTTCCAACTGCTACAATTAGATCCAACGTCGCTGCTGCCAGCAGATTCGATGCCTCCTGCTTCCCTTTTGGTTTCTTCCTTTTTTTCTTTTCTTTGTTTCCTTCCCTGTTCTTCTCTCTCTCCCCAAGATTTTCCTTCCCCCGGTCGACGGTAATCTTCTCTCACCACCGGTGGCCACTCCCTCCCTCTCAGTGATAACAGAGAATTTTTCAAATTTTGTTATTAATTATTTGAAAATTTAATTTTAATACGAAAGATAAATTAAAGTAAATAAATAAATTATTTACAAGATGGAATATTGTTGGAATTTCCGTAAATGGTGAAGTGTCAAATTTGAGAAATTATAGGGAAGAATTTAAATTGGATATAATAAGATCCAAATTAAATAAGAAATAAAAAAAGGCTTATCGAGAAGTTTATTTTAGATATTAAGAAATCCAAAATTAAAGAAAATGAAAAATAAGTATATTGATATATTTATATAATTATATTATATAAATATATTCTTACATAAATCATATGTATATATTATTATACATATTTTTGTATATATATAAATATTTATTTATGAAATTTATATGGTATTTTAATTTAAAGTATATAAAAAGATATATATTATATGTATATTATGTATATATATCGTTAATATACAATATATATCTCTATATAATATATATTGTAAAATACTATATATACATATAATAATAATATTATAAGTATAAATAAAATTTACAAATATAAAATATATATATAAAAAAGAAACAAACGGGATCGGGTTATTTCCTTTCTCTGTTACAAACTAGAGAAAGGAAGCCGCCGCAGTTGGCGGAAAGAGGAGGGAGAGAGAGCAATGCCGTCGGTGAGCCGAAAAAAGGGAAGGGAAGAAGCTGCCGGCGACGGGGAAAAGGAAAAGGGAAAGGAGAAGCGAAGCGGAAAAGAATCCGAGAAGAGAAGAGAGGAGAAAGGAAATGGCAGTGCCGGCTGATTCAGGTGCCGCCACCACCACCGGCGTCACCAGCGAAGGCTGTCCAAGAAGAACGGGGTAGCCGGGGGTGAAGGGGAAAAGAAAAGGAGGGAGAAAAAGGAAAGAGAAAAACTGAAAACCACCGCTCCAGATTCGGTACCATCGCCGTCGACGGGGGGAAAAGGAGGCCAGATCCGGTTTCGTGGCAACCTCAGCCAGCTTCGGAGTGGTTGAATCGCCGGAGATGGTGGCTGACGATGGCCGAACCGACGGGAAGAAGGTGGACCGGCTGAACCCAACCGAACCGGTCTGAAAAGAAAAGAAAAGAAAAAGAAAAAGAAAAAGAAAAAGAAAAGGAAAAAGAAAAGGAAAAAGAAAAGAAAAGAAAAAGAAGAAAAGGGAAAAAGGAAAAGGAAAAGAAAGAAGAAGAAGAAGAAGAGAAATGGGTAGGAAAAATTTATGGAATTTTTATAATTATTTTTATTAAATAATTATATGAAATTCTAAATTGAGTATGTTATTGAAATTGATAGAAAATTATACTCAGTGATTGGAGATGATGGAAATCGAGAGAAGTGGACTATGGGAGCGACGTAGTGAGGAAGTCGCCGACCCGAAATAGGTAAGGGATGCGTGTGTGAATTTGTAGGATATCTGAATGCATTGTTTTCATGCTATGAATTTTATAAGATTTATTGGATATTGAATTGCCTTGAAATGCTATGAAATTGTGGTTTCTGGCTATTGAGATTGTGTTTAAAAGTGCAGGGAGACTAGGACTCTGGTAGTCGTTATGATGTCGAAATTTACTAAAGATATTTTCAAAAATATTATTAAATATTTTAGTGCATTATTGGTATTTTTCCTAGCCTCAAAAGTGATAAATTAATTATTTTTCATAAACGGTGAATTTACCGAAAAGTATTTATTAAATATTCATGATACCGATTATGGTAAAGATGAAACTACCGAAAATTCATTCAACGTGTTTTATAGGGAAATGTGTGATTGGTGAAGTGAAATGGTGAATAGTGAATATTTTATAAAAAATTTTCACTATAATATTCACTAATTTATTATGATTTTCCTTTATGGATTAAATAAATTTTATCAAGTGTAATGATTTTCATAAAGGCTTTATAACTGTATAACTATGGTTTTGAGATTAAAATGTCTCTGCACGTGTTTTATAGTGAAAAAAGTGTTGGTGGAATTATTGTTAATTTTGGAAAATAAATATTTTTATTTTTCCATTAAGTATGAAAACATTGGAAATGATTTCCAATGACTTTGAATTTCATGTTTTGGAAAGAAAGTATGGAAACATGTGTGTATGTATTCTACGGTGAAAACAAATAGTTATGAAGTTTTATTAATACTCAGTGATTATCTTATAAACTGTTTTTCACCGTACGAAATATTATGATTTATACCTTTATGGATTTTCTGGAAAACATAATTGATCTTACTAAATTCTATAAAGGTAATGAGATTTCTTATATACTGTTTCGAGACTGATAGGCCCCGTATCATGCTCATGTGTCACGTGTTGCTCATGTGTGAGGCTGTTGACATTGATCCTGTCTTCAGCGTGCTGGTTGACACCTGATCAGTGTACGACCGAGGACACCTATAGACTATGGCCATAAATCTCATGTGTTTATTATACTGTCCCTACAGAGATCTCACGTGTACCCTATTATTCCCGATGGGACTTATAGCATGATATCATTTGGGTGTTGCCTGGTCTCCATTATGATTGCACGTATTATTATCGATTTTAGTGATATTTTCATAAAACTATGATGATTTTCTGAAGTGTTTCATTTCTAAACTATTATTATAATTGAACAGTTATTTTACTGTTACACGTGTATAAGTGATGATTTCAGTAGTGGAAACCTTGAGATTTTCAAGTATTAAATTAGTTGTTTGATAAAATGTTTTACTCAAGTGGATGATATATTTATATGCAGTAAATTGAATTAAGTTTTATATTACAAAAATAAATTTCTACTCCCTATACTTGCTCTGGGTTTCTGGGACAAGACAGGTATTTCAAAATACCTTTCTTACTCTATCTGGATTTCTCGGCCGACTATAGTATCATCTCTTTATAGTGTGCCAAGCATACCGATAGTAAACTAAAAGGTTTTAATGCATATAGTCTTCGTGATATCAAAATTTGCATACAATTCTCTTATTAAGTCATAGTTTACTCATTCCCCTACTTTTAAACATTTCAGATTTTCAGTGACTGTGAGATCTGATATATTAGGATTTTGGGTGTGCATTTGAAGACAATGTGACTGCTTGACTGAAATATGAGGTACAGTCATTTATTTTCTTTATTTAGACTTGTCTATAGTACTACTGATAACTCTATGAAAATAGAGTTATTTTAGTATTTTATTGATTAATAATTATTTAATTCCCCCGTTATTTTATTAATTATTCCCCTAATTTTATTAAATTCCTCATGTTTTGCAGAAAAATAAATTTTAGATAAATTTCAGTCTTTTCGGTAGAAAATAGACTGAAAATGGGCAAGAAAGGAGACTGGACCACTACAAGACAAGGGAGCATGACTCTTCATTTTCTCTCTCATCTTTTGACATCTAGCATGCCACATGTCATCATCCTACTCACTCTTAGTGGATAAAAACAAAAGACACATGCCAACACATGGAAGACACATGCCTTTGCCACCTTGCATGCTTATGTGGATTAGAAGACAAAAAGGAAGGTGCTAGAAGGGATGAGATGTCCATGGCTGATGTGAGCATTTAAATGACATGGAAATATCTACTTTGAAGAGCCAAGGACATGAAGACAAGTGGCAATTAATGCCAACTCATCTAGGATAGAAATTACCATTGTATCCCTAGGTTAAATGACTATATAAACAACTTTATGAGACCTAACCTAAAGGGGGGCTGCCTAGGGTTTAGTTTTATTTTTTTTTCCAGCATTTCTTTTATGTCTTGAGAAGTTTAGAAGCAGCCACCATCATCTTTCACGTTTGTCAAGTTCTTTCCTTTTTTATGCAAGTTACTTATTTTGTTCACATTTCCTTTAAGTTTAGTAAAGTTTCTTTCAAGTTCTCTTTTAATCTTAGTGTTCATTTATATTTCTTGCAATGATATCTTCTTCTACTCTTTCATTTTATTTTATTTTGATTATTGATGAGGTTCTATGAGAATGGGGATTCAAAAGGTTGAAACAATACCTCTATAGTTCTTGTTCTTGAACTTTGTCTACACTTTTCTTTAGTGATATTTTATTCACTGTTTTCCAGAATTTTTTTTTTGTGGTTTATAATTTTTTCTTTACTGTTTCATATGTCTACTTTAATGTTATATTTTTAGCTTTAAGTATTTCTCATAAACAGAAAATATAAAAAATTTGTACAGTGGAGTAGTGCAGTGAAAGTGGCGTTACTTGTTTTTTTTTTCTTGTGAGTTATGGTTTGTTCAATGTGGTCAGCATTAGGCGTTAGTTTTAGGAGTCTTTAGGTTCTGTTTTAAGTCCTTCTTAATTTCATTTAGTGAGTCTTTAAATGGATTAAAGTTTCATGCAATTAAGAGTAGTGTTCATTTGGTGTTTGATTTAATTTGCTAAGCATTACATTAGTTATTTCATTAAATTCTGTTTTAGAAATTTCAGGTCTGTTTTGACGTTAATCTTAGGGTATTTTAAGGTCTGATTTTGTTTGCATTTAATGGTCATTTAGGTGTCTTAAATTCATACTAAGGTCATATAGTAATTAGGTGATTTGTAGGATTAGTTTTGATGTCATTTACATAGCATTTGGTAACACTTTTGCATTAATTTCCTGATCAGTTTTTAAGTTGCTGTTTGAGTTTATAGATGCTGTTTGGTCATTAATTTAGGTTCATTTCAGTAGTTTTAATGCATGTAATTGTTAAGAATTCATATTAGCATTTCTAGGAAGCATTAGTGTAATTTTCTAGCATTTTGCATAGCATTTTTAATTTTCATATAGTGTTAGGCGTCCTTAATGTAGGTCACTGTCCAGAATTTTATATTTGCTATTTTTGGTGTCATTTAAGTCATGTTCAATTAATTTTAAGTCATTTTAGGTTCATTTACTTAGTGATTTAGGTGTAGGTTAAGTTAGATTAATTTTCATGAGCATTTAGATACATTTTTAGATTAGTTTTGTATTAAATTTCAAATCTGTCCATCACAATTATTACTAATTTGCATTTTTATTTCTTTTCTTTTGTAGTTATTTTGTTTTCATCATTTCCATTGTAAGTATTTCTTTTTTTTATTATTATTATTTCATTTTATTTTAATTTTGTTATTTTCATTTATTTTATTTTATCTTCTTAATTCCATTTATTTTATTTTATTTTGTTAGCCATGGTAGATCACCCATATAATCAAACCTTTATAATTTGCTAGGATATACCTTAGATAATAGTATCTAGTATTTAGCTAAGCTTCACACTACCAGTCTCTGTGGGACGATATTTCCGGACTCACCTCCGTATTACTTGAAGACCACGTGCACTTGCGTGTAGATACCTTTTAGGGTCAACAAGTTTTTGGTGCCGTTGCCGGGGACTGGGCAAACCTTAGTTAATATTGGAGAACTTATGCTTAGGTATAGTCTTAGCTTGTACATGCTTAGTTTGTAAATACTTAGAGCCTTAGGTTAGAATAGTAAAACCCTTAGTTAGATTTTCTCTTTTCTTTTCTTTTCTTTTATTTTCTTTCTAGAGATACACCATTAGGACTCTGTTGATATTTGCATGCGTAGAGCCAAGAGCTGTGAATTCTTTCCCTTAGATCTTGAAATTGAGAAAACACTTAAGAAAATTAGAAGGGAATCCAAAAAACAAATTGCTCCGTTGCAATATCCAATGGCGGATAACAGAGAGCTTAGGACAATAGGGGATTATGCTGTCCCAACCATAGGGGGATATTACACTGGCATTAGGAGGCCAGCAATTCCTGCGAATAACTTTGAGATTAAGCCAGCCATTATTCAGATGATCCAGACATCGGTGCAGTTCAGTGGGTTACCACATGATGATCCACATGCACACTTGGGCAATTTCCTTGAAATATGTGACACCTTCAAGCACAATGGAGTCTCTGAAGATGCGATTAGGCTTAGGTTATTTCCCTTCTCTCTTAGGGATAGAGCAAAGAGTTGGTTAACCTCCTTACCCCCAGGATCTATCACTACATGGGATGAACTAGCCCAACAGTTCCTAGCCAAATTCTTTCCTCCTTCTAAAATGGCCAAGCTAAGAAATGATATCTCCTCCTTCACCCAGTTTGATACTGAGTCCTTATATGATGCTTGGGAGAGATACAAGGACCTACTTAGGAAGTGCCCTCACCATGGCCTACCCCTATGGCTTCAGGTGCAGACCTTCTACAACAGTCTAACTAGCCAGAATAGGACGATCATTGATGCTGCGGCAGGAGGAGCACTTATGTGCAAGACAGAGGAGGAAGCTTATAATCTTTTGGACAAGATGGCCACTAATAATTATCAGTGGTCAGCTGAGCGACATGCACCTAGGAAAACAGCTGGTATCTATGAGCTTGATGCTCTTTCTACCTTGACTTCACAAATTACCACATTAACAAAGAAGGTAGAGTCCCTTAGTACCCAGTCCTCTCCTAGCCCTAATCCTGTCCTTTCAGTACAAAGTCCTTTCAATCTGTGTAATCTATGTGGTGGCACGCATTCGATAGATAAGTGCCCACTAAATCTAGAGTCTGTTCAGTATGTTGCCCCACCCCAGAGGCAGCAGAACAACCCTTTTTCAAGCACTTACAATCCAGGTTGGAAGAATCACCCTAATTTCTCTTGGAGTCAAAATCAGGGGCAATCATCCACTTTTAGACCTTTAGGACCCCCAGGTTTTCAACCTCCACCCACTCATGTGCCACCACACCAGCATCAGTTACCACCTCATGCTTCTCATCCACCTTATCAGTCTCACCATCAACCACCACCACCACCGCCTATTCAGCCCCAGCACATTCCTGCACCTGCAGCTGAGAAGAAACCCTCACTCGAAGAGATGTTTACGACTATCCTGCAAAATCAAGCTGCTTCCATCAAGAACTTGGAAGTCCAGGTTGGACAGATAGCTAATGCTCTCAGCCAACGTCCACAAGGAAACCTTCCTAGTAACACTGAAGCTAATCCTATAAGAAGGGAGGGTAAAGAGCATGTTAAGGCAGTAACCTTAAGGAGTGGTAGAGAGTTAGGTGATTCAGATGCTAGGTCCATTCCTGTTGAGCCCATAGTGGCAGAGCCCCTAAGTTCTAGTGAGGCAGCTAGGAAAGAGCAGGTAAAGGATGATACAGTTGCAGGGAAGCTTCAGGCTGGCACTTCTTCTTCTTTATCTAGTTCTTCACCCTCAAGTTCTACACCTGTTAGCACTCCTCCTCCTGTTATGCCACCGATACCTTTTCCTCAGCGCTTTCAAAATCAAAAGTCAGATCAGCAATTCTCCAAATTCTTAGAGGTATTTAAGAAGCTTCACATTAACATTCCATTCGCTGATGCTTTAGAGCAGATGCCTAGTTATGTGAAATTCATGAAGGATATCCTCTCGAAGAAGCGAAGATTGGAGGATTATGAGACTGTGGCACTGACGGAGGGATGTAGTGCCATTATTCAGAGAAGACTACCCCCTAAGCTCAAAGATCCAGGCAGCTTTACCATTCCTTGCACCATAGGTGATCAGTTCTTTAATAAAGCCTTATGTGATCTAGGAGCTAGTATTAACTTGATGCCATGGTCTATATACCAAAAGCTAGGAGTAGGTGTTACAAAGCCTACTACAGTGACCCTACAGTTAGCAGACAGATCCATTAAGTATCCAAAAGGGATCATTGAGGATGTCTTAGTGAAGGTGGATAAGTTTATCTTCCCTGCTGATTTTATAGTGCTTGACATGGAGGAAGATAGGGAAGTTCCCATCATTCTAGGCAGACCTTTTCTAGCTACTGGTAGGACCCTTATTGATATGCAAAAAGGGGAGCTTACTATGAGAGTTCAGGATCAGGAGGTTACATTTAATGTCTTTAAATCTATGAAGTATCCTGATGACTCTCAAGATTGTTTCCGTATGGATGTAGTGGACAGAGACATTATTAAGGAGTTTTCTAGATCACACCCTGTGAACCCTTTAGAGGCTTCCTTAGTTAAGTCTGTTCATTTAGAGGAGGATGAGGAGGAGGATGATGATGTACTTGAGGCTTTGCAATTATTAGAGGCTTCCCCACTGATGGAGTTAGCTCAATTTGAGGCTATTGACATAGCATCCTCCCCAGCTTTAGATATTCATCCATCTATTAGTGACCCTCCAGCTTTAGAGCTGAAACCTTTACCTCCACACCTTAGATATGCTTATCTAGGTGAGTCCTCTACTCGACCAGTCATTATTTCTACTGCTTTCACTTCTGATCAGGAGGAGAAGTTGTTAAAGGTATTGAGAGAGCATCAGAAGGCCATAGGATGGTCCATTTCTAATATAAAGGGTATTAGTCCCTCAATTTGTATGCACAAGATACTTCTAGAGGAGGGGTATAGGTCTTCCATAGAGCACCAGCGTAGACTGAATCCGGTAATGAAAGAAGTGGTCAAGAAAGAGATAATTAAGTGGTTAGATGCAGGAATTATATACCCCATCTCAGACAGTGCCTGGGTGAGTCCAATTCAGTGTGTCCCTAAAAAGGGAGGGATGACCGTTATAGAAAATGAGAACAATGAACTCATCCCCACTAGGACTGTCACTGGTTGGCGAGTATGTATGGATTATAGGAAGTTAAACAAAGCCACCAGAAAAGACCACTTCCCTTTGCCTTTCATTGACCAAATGTTGGATAGGCTAGCCGGTCATGAGTTTTATTGCTTGCTGGATGGGTACTCAGGATACAATCAGATAGCTATAGCCCCAGAGGACCAAGAAAAGACCACTTTCACCTGTCCCTATGGGACCTTTGCTTTTAGGAGAATGCCATTTGGACTATGTAATGCACCTGCTACTTTTCAGAGATGTATGATGGCTATTTTCTCCGATATGGTGGAGAATTTTCTTGAGGTTTTTATGGATGATTTTTCAGTATTTGGGGATAGCTTTGATCTATGTTTACATAATCTTTCTTTGGTGTTGAAAAGGTGTGAAGAGACTAACCTAGTGCTTAATTGGGAGAAGTGCCATTTTATGGTAAAAGAAGGAATAGTGCTAGGGCATAAGATCTCTTCTAAGGGGATTGAGGTAGATAAAGCTAAGATTGAGGCCATTGAGAAACTACCTCCCCCTTCTTCTGTTAAGGGCATCCGAAGCTTCTTAGGACATGCAGGCTTCTATAGGAGATTCATTAAGGACTTCTCTCATATCTCTAAGCCTTTATGTAATCTTCTTGAGAAGGATGCAAAGTTTAATTTTGATGAGCATTGTTTAGAGGCATTTAAGACCTTAAAAGAAAAGTTAGTGACTGCCCCAGTTATTGTTGCCCCGGATTGGAATCTTTCATTTGAGCTTATGTGTGATGCAAGCGATTATGCTGTGGGTGCAGTCCTTGGACAGAGGAAAGGAAAGGTCTTCCATGCCATCTATTATGCAAGTAAGACTCTGACTGATGCTCAGCTAAACTATGCCACCACTGAGAAGGAGTTGCTAGCAGTAGTGTTTGCATTTGATAAGTTTCGCTCCTATCTCATAGGGACTAAAGTGGTGGTATACACTGATCACTCTGCTATTAAATACCTTATTGCTAAGAAAGATGCTAAGCCTAGGTTGATTAGATGGATCCTCCTTCTTCAGGAATTTAACTTAGAGATTAGGGATAAGAAAGGCACAGAAAACCAGGTGGCTTTCAAAAAAAATGTGCAAAATTGAAAAGTTTTGAAAATTTGGGCCTAAATGGAATGTTTTGAGATGATTTGAGTACTTAGCATGTTATTTTCTCATAATCCTATGATATTACCCCTTGAATTGGTCTGATCTGATTGACTAAGAAGCATGATTGTGGTGAAAGCATGAAGTTAAATTCTTTGAATTTGTCCTGATTCTAGTTGCGATATCCTCATCTTTATACACATGTCATGATCATGGATTAGTATGCACATTTAGAGAAGGCTTATGTGGACATAGGATTGCATTGGTTCATTTGACTTTGTGTATCATATTCTAGAATTTGCTTGATCTTCTCTTGAGGCGAAATTATTAGATCACACTTGATTAAGAAAGTGATTTAGGCCATCCTTGGATCGTTTGAGCCTTTCTAGCTAACCTTGTACATATTTTATCCTTAGTCACCCCTTTGAGCCAAATTAGCTTTTCTCTGTTTATACACCTAAAAGTTAATTTCCTTTAGCCAAATAAACACACTTTCCTATCCCTTACCCCAAAAGCATGTGTTTTACTAGGATATATCATGAGCTATGTACATATTTGGGTAGATAAATAGGATATAAAAAAAATTTAAAGAAAAAAAAAAGAAGAAAAAAAAAGAAAAAAAAAGAAGAAGAAAAATGGAAAATTAAAAAAAAAGAGAAAAAAAATGGAAAATTCAAAAAAAAAAAAAAATAAAAAAAAATTGAAAAAAAAAAGAAAAAGAAAATAAAGTGTATAGCAAAAGAACTAAGTTTAGGGGGAGATGGTTAGAGCTCTCTAAACATCATAGATCCTAGTGAGTAATGCATGATTAGGGGATGAGCCTAAATTTCCTTTATCATACCTTAGCCCTAGCCTTACATTACAAGCTTAATAAAGACCTATTGATTCTTGGTTAAGTGTGACTACATTAGTGGAGAGAGAAGTGAAAGAAAAACATATGGAAGTGATCACTTGTCATTGACTTTTCATCTTTACGTTTGCATAATCTGATCTGGATTGTGTACTTTGAAGTGAGATTGACATTACACACACACATACGAGGAGTCCAATTTGGGTTAAGACTTATGAATGAATGATACTTAGTGTTTGATCTATGATTGTGAATCTTTGAGATTGGAATTTGTACTTTTTCTTTGAGGATGATTGAGAAAATAAAATATGCTTCGTACTTGTCATCTCCTACTTAGGTTTTGTTTTGCTTGAGGACAAGCAAAAGCTCAAGTTTGGGGGTGTGATAACTCTATGAAAATAGAGTTATTTTAGTATTTTATTGATTAATAATTATTTAATTCCCCCGTTATTTTATTAATTATTCCCCTAATTTTATTAAATTCCTCATGTTTTGCAGAAAAATAAATTTTAGATGAATTTCAGTCTTTTCGGTAGAAAATAGACTGAAAATGGGCAAGAAAGGAGACTGGACCACTACAAGACAAGGGAGCATGACTCTTCATTTTCTCTCTCATCTTTTGACATCTAGCATGCCACATGTCATCATCCTACTCACTCTTAGTGGATAAAAACAAAAGACACATGCCAACACATGGAAGACACATGCCTTTGCCACCTTGCATGCTTATGTGGATTAGAAGACAAAAAGGAAGGTGCTAGAAGGGATGAGATGTCCATGGCTGATGTGAGCATTTAAATGACATGGAAATATCTACTTTGAAGAGCCAAGGACATGAAGACAAGTGGCAATTAATGCCAACTCATCTAGGATAGAAATTACCATTGTATCCCTAGGTTAAATGACTATATAAACAACTTTATGAGACCTAACCTAAAGGGGGGCTGCCTAGGGTTTAGTTTTATTTTTTTTCCAGCATTTCTTTTATGTCTTGAGAAGTTTAGAAGCAGCCACCATCATCTTTCACGTTTGTCAAGTTCTTTCCTTTTTTATGCAAGTTACTTATTTTGTTCACATTTCCTTTAAGTTTAGTAAAGTTTCTTTCAAGTTCTCTTTTAATCTTAGTGTTCATTTATATTTCTTGCAATGATATCTTCTTCTACTCTTTCATTTTATTTTATTTTGATTATTGATGAGGTTCTATGAGAATGGGGATTCAAAAGGTTGAAACAATACCTCTATAGTTCTTGTTCTTGAACTTTGTCTACACTTTTCTTTAGTGATATTTTATTCACTGTTTTCCAGAATTTTTTTTTTTTGTGGTTTATAATTTTTTCTTTACTGTTTCATATGTCTACTTTAATGTCATATTTTTAGCTTTAAGTATTTCTCATAAACAGAAAATATAAAAAATTTGTACAGTGGAGTAGTGCAGTGAAAGTGGCGTTACTTGTTTTTTTTTTCTTGTGAGTTATGGTTTGTTCAATGTGGTCAGCATTAGGCGTTAGTTTTAGGAGTCTTTAGGTTCTGTTTTAAGTCCTTCTTAATTTCATTTAGTGAGTCTTTAAATGGATTAAAGTTTCATGCAATTAAGAGTAGTGTTCATTTGGTGTTTGATTTAATTTGCTAAGCATTACATTAGTTATTTCATTAAATTCTGTTTTAGAAATTTCAGGTCTGTTTTGACGTTAATCTTAGGGTATTTTAAGGTCTGATTTTGTTTGCATTTAATGGTCATTTAGGTGTCTTAAATTCATACTAAGGTCATATAGTAATTAGGTGATTTGTAGGATTAGTTTTGATGTCATTTACATAGCATTTGGTAACACTTTTGCATTAATTTCCTGATCAGTTTTTAAGTTGCTGTTTGAGTTTATAGATGCTGTTTGGTCATTAATTTAGGTTCATTTCAGTAGTTTTAATGCATGTAATTGTTAAGAATTCATATTAGCATTTCTAGGAAGCATTAGTGTAATTTTCTAGCATTTTGCATAGCATTTTTAATTTTCATATAGTGTTAGGCGTCCTTAATGTAGGTCACTGTCCAGAATTTTATATTTGCTATTTTTGGTGTCATTTAAGTCATGTTCAATTAATTTTAAGTCATTTTAGGTTCATTTACTTAGTGATTTAGGTGTAGGTTAAGTTAGATTAATTTTCATGAGCATTTAGATACATTTTTAGATTAGTTTTGTATTAAATTTCAAATCTGTCCATCACAATTATTACTAATTTGCATTTTTATTTCTTTTCTTTTGTAGTTATTTTGTTTTCATCATTTCCATTGTAAGTATTTCTTTTTTTTATTATTATTATTTCATTTTATTTTAATTTTGTTATTTTCATTTATTTTATTTTATCTTCTTAATTCCATTTATTTTATTTTATTTTGTTAGCCATGGTAGATCACCCATATAATCAAACCTTTATAACTTGCTAGGATATACCTTAGATAATAGTATCTAGTATTTAGCTAAGCTTCACACTACCAGTCTCTGTGGGACGATATTTCCGGACTCACCTCCGTATTACTTGAAGACCACGTGCACTTGCGTGTAGATACCTTTTAGGGTCAACAACTACTTTATTGTGAATTAAAATAGGGGATGTAAACGACATTATAATTTTAATATAAAATAGTTTAAATGAAGATGAAAAGTAAAGTATCACAGACAGCCCAACCGTATAAGATGTGTGGAAAAACAAAAAAAAATGTGGTCACGAGCTGTGATAGATTTAGTGGTATCAGAGCAAAGTTGGCCTGATATCTATCGATACTTTTGGAAAGAAAATGTGTAGAAAAAGGTTAACATCTACTGTAGTACTGTGTAGTCTAAATGCATAAAGGAAATAAATGATTGTAAATTGAGTTAAATGTTGTGAAGGGAGTGAGAATTATGAATTAAGAAATGTTAAAGGGGAAAAATGGCTCTGGAAGGTTACTTGAACTTGGTGATCTTATAATCTTAAATGAAGGTTTGTTCGGTAAGGAATAGAAATGGACTCGGTTAAGGCCCCACTAGTACTTTTCTGTCCGGATCGAATTGAGACCTTACAAGAATGATATAGGAGTGGAATGAGATATCATCAGTAAATAGATTTTAAGATCACCCATTGGTTGGATGTATTTTGGAAGAGAGAAATTTTTGGCAAAATGACCAAAATACCCCTGTATTGAAAATTTTTCTTCAGAGTCATAATAGACCAATGTGAGTTAAAATTTATAGATTTGACAGAGTAATTGATGGTATAGGGATGTATTTCATGCAAAATGGTCCAGCTATGAATTCCAGCAAGAGTTTTCTGTCTAAATCGGATAAGATCTTAAACGATGATATTAGTACGAGAAGAGATATCATCAATATACAGATAAAAAGATTATGGGTTTAAATGTATATTGAGGAGAAAGAAATAAATTTTGAAATGACAAAAACGTCCCTATGTTAGACTATGTCCCGAATAGTGATAAATCAAGTCGATCTTGAATTCTATGATAGTGATGAAGCCACTGATGACATAAGAAATGTAATATGAATATAACAAGTCTGATTATTAATCCCACCTACACTTAGATTGCTGATGTGACCCGAATAGTTATAGGAAAGTCGCAGGATGAGCAGCTCTATTATTGATTCTTAAGGGTCAGAATTAAAAGTGTATTGATAGGATTGTTAGATATGATGAAAAGTGAGATGATTACTGAAGATGATTGAGAAAGAGATCAGTATGGATGATGAAATCTATATCTGTATGGTTAACTATGGTTCTATACTTTTATTCTGTTTTCTAAGTATCAAATGGATATTTATAGAACTGGAATATTCTGAAATATGTTTTAAAGAATGATGTACTGTATGGAGTATGATTAAATTGGAAGACATGTATAAGGACTGAAAAGTGATGATAAGAGATGAGGAAGCTGACAGCTAACCTGAGTTATTAAATGAAAATGATTTTAAAATGAATTACATAATAAATCGATTAGCTGTGAAATGTGTTTATTAAATAGTTACACTTGATACAGCATATAAATTAAGATAATGTTGTGAAATATGAGTAAATAAGTGAATTAAGGTGGAGTACGTGTTGGAATGAATTGAATACTAAGTATTTCTGCCCTGAGGAAATATAGCATAACAATATGACATAGACATGAATGTCCAAAAAGGGTAAGAGATATGAATTTAAAAAGTATCGGATGTTATTCTTGATAAATTTTCAGAGTAATATAGATGGGAGAGATCGAGTTAATATTGACTCGATTGTTAATATGAAAGTTATTTCTAAGCTTATATCGGAGAGCATAGAAGAATCCGAAAAGCTTAAGAAAACAACTCTAAAAAGTATGTGGATAATGAAATTCATTGGTATAAAGGTAATTGATGAAATACAGATGATTGGACTTGAGGATGAATTAAAATGGTGTATTAAATTCCTATTATGCAAGAAAGTTCTTATTAAGAATGAATATTTATCTGCATGGAATTGATGCCTTATTGAGTTTAATCAGAGATATATAAGGAGTTCATAAGACCAGTCTCTGTACAAGGTGTCATCAGATGAAAAGTTAAAGACTGATGGTCATAAGATGATAATGATTAGAACTCGATAAAATTCTTACGAATTTCTATTAAGGTTTACAAGGTAAATGAAATACCTTGTGATATATATAAGCCTAATGAATGAAGCATCCATACAAGGATAAAGCAATGAGATACCGACATAGTCTAAGGCATAAATGGAATATGAGCAGCACATTGTATGATCCTGCAGACTCTCAAAGACAGTGAACTATATGTTAAGTATGGCAATAGGAGATTAGGCTAGACAGCATCTCTTCTGAGATATATGATCTCAAATGACAAAATGACGGTGAATCTGTCTATTATTGAAAGATAATGATTGAGATATGAAAATGATGGGTCTAGCTAGATGCTATTGCCAGTCTATGGAAGAGTTTATGGGACTAGCTACTCTACAGATGTGACTGATAATTAAAGAAGTTAAAGTCGGTGAATAAATAAGTGTAAAGATGGTAATTAAAATTTTAAAAGAGTTTAACAGTGGAGTATTATACCACTAAAAAAAGTCGATCGAAATGATGAGAATGAAAAGACAAAAATGTAATAAAAAGATAAGTACATGATGATGAGGGAACACGAATATGAAGTAGTTCCCGAATTTAAGACTAAAAGTCATTTCTTTTGGTTATGACATGATTATGGTTAGATTTAAGATCGAGCCAAATTTGATAGGTGAAATTTAATGATACTCAAAGGAGTAAATAAATGATTTACATTTTACTGCCAGTAAGGTAAATGGAAAAATGATAAATATATATACACACACCTCGGAATGGTGAAATTGTATGGATAACATGGTAACAAAATTGATGATTTTATTAGTCACCTATGGAATCTAAATTAAGAAAGGATTTCATGCTCAGGTATATTCTAAAACTCAAGTGATATTGAGTATACCATAAGGATAAGAGATGTAATGATAATACAGTATGAAAAGAGATATAGAGAGAAAGATTATCTCGTGATTTATTTACTATAAGAGATGATTAACAGGAAAGTCTGCAATGAGATGCAGCCTTGATGAAATAAATTGTAAAAATGAGTATTGTGGATAATAAAGAGTTTAAAAGAAACATGATGCTATGGAAAGGATTATAGACTGATTGTCTAATGGAATCACTCTTCCATTATCAGACTCTTAGATTCTTTAGTGCCATAGTCAAAATATGTTTATGAAACGATGAGAAAGTATGTGAATTTCCAATAAGAATACATGTGATGGGAATCTCAGATTTGCTTATGCTTATGGGAAATAGCAAAAGGCTTTGAGATTCCAAATTTATTTACAGCATCGCTCCGTATTAATGTAAATATCTGAGCACAGTGTAGATACGCTTGAAGATATGTTGAGTGAGCAGATGCACGACATGTGAAAACTACTGGGACAATTAAATACAACTGATTAACTTGTTTAAATGTCAGTTACCAAACTACGTCGACTTGGCACCAAATGAGGAAACGGATGATGAACAGTATGAATCATATATTGTACGAGAAAGACTGGGAATGGATAACTCCCAAATTGATAATAATTTGGAGGGAGTATAAATATATGATGAAAGATGATATATAGTGGTATTAAAAGTGATTCTGATGTTAAAAATATGCTGGCAGTATTATGTAAAAGATGATTTAAAAGACAAGAATGATAAGTATACGAAAACGGTACCACCTTTTAATTGAAGTTAAATTCGGAGGATCGAATTTCTTAAGGTGGGGAGAATCCGAATTTTTTGAATTTTTCGAATTTTGATATTAATTATTCGAAAATTTAATTTTAATGCAAAAGATAAATTAAAGTAAATAAATAAATTATTTACAAGATGGAATATTGTTGGAATTTTCGTAAATGGTGAAGTGTCGAATTTAAGAAATTATATGGAAGAATTTAAATTGGATATAATAAGATCCAAATTAAATAAGAAATAAAAAAATGCTTATCAAGAAGTTTATTTTGGATATTAAGAAATCCAAAATTAAAGAAAATGAAAAATAAGTATATTGATTTATTTATATAATTATATTATATAAATATATTCTTACATAAATACATATGTATATATTATTATTATACATATTTTTGTATATATATATATACATATGAAATGTAATGGTATTTTAATTTAAAGTATATAAAAAGATATATATTATATGTATATATATTGTTCATATACAATATATATTGTAAAATACTATATACATATAATAATAATATTCTATTTATAAATAAAATTTATAAATATAAAATATATATATAAAAAAGAGAAAGAAACGGGATCGGGATATAACCCGATCCTCGTTTCGTTTCTCTGTTACAAAACAGAGAAACGAAGCCGTCGCAGTCGGAGGAAAGAGGAGAGAGAGAGAGAGACGCCGCCGGTGAGCTGAGAAGGGGGAAGGGAAGAAGCTGCTGGTGACAGGGAAAAGCAAAAGAGAAAGGAGAAGCGAAGCAGAAAGGAAAACGAGAAGAGAAGTGAGGAGAAAGGAAACGGCGGTGCCGACCGATTCAGGCACCGCCGCCACCACCGGCGTCACCAGCGAAGGCCGACCAAGAGGAATGAGGTAGCCGGTGGTGAAGGGTAAGAGAAAAAGGGGGAGAAAAAGGGAAAAGAAAAGTTGAAAACCACCATACCAGATCCGACGCTATCGCCGTCGATGGGGGGAAAAGGAGGCTAGATCCGGCTTCGTGGCAACCTCGGCCAGTCGAAGATGGTGGCTGAACAGCCGAAGATGGTGGCTGACGATGGCCGAATCGATGGGAAGAAGGTGGACTGGCTGAACCTAGCCGAACCGGCCTGAATCGGTCCGAACCCGTTCAGACCAGAAAAAAAGAAAAAGAAAAAGAAAAGGAGAAAGAAAATAAAAGAAAAAGAAGCAAAGGGAAAAAGGAAAAGGAAAAGAAAGAAGAAGAAGAGAAATGGGTAGGAAAAATTTATGGAATTTTTATAATTATTATTTTTATTAAATAATTATATGCAATTATAAATTGAGTATGTTATTGAAATTGATAGAAAATCATACTCAGTGATCGGAGAAAATGCATTATAGTGTTAGAATATTTTCTGAGAAAATGCAGTCGACTGGCTCTTTAGTGATCGACTGGTTTGCAAACAGAATGCTTCTGGAAAAATGGCAGTCGACTGCTATATAGGGTAGTCGGCTGCTTTGATTCGATTTCGAAAAAAGTTACGTCACGACTGTTCTGAGCAGTCGGCTGCTATTTAGGGCAATCGGTTGTCCCGAGCCAAATCGTACTGGGAGAAAAACCAAGATTTTAACCTTCATGCACTTAAAATAGCTTTTATTTCAAACCACATATGCAACCAAAACGAACATAGTCTCCCTACGTCCGTTACACATATTCCTTACCTCGATTACTCCGAATCACGTGATCGCTTGGTGGCTCCAATTTCTTTCCTTTACTTCTTCAAAGCTGTAAACATCATCATTCAAACCTTAACTTTCTTTCATTTTTATACCATAAATATATTATACCAACATAATACAACTCCAAACCATAACTGAATTTGACTAAATAAATTTCTACTCTTACCTTTGCCAATAACCAAAATGGACAGAAATTAGATCTGCTCTATTCCTTTGAATCAACCTTCCATATTACAGGCTTAGCTTAAGCTAGTGATAAGGATCGTTTTTCATTAAGTGAGCTTAACGAATCGATGACAGGAATTGGTAGTTTGTCAAGATGAATATTGTTGGAACTTGGAGAAATGGAGGGAATGAGAGGGAGCTAGAAAATCTGCTGCCGACTTGGATGATGGCTAAAGAGGGTGACTCATCGTTTCATTTAATGTATGCAAATCCTCTTTTCATATCAGCCATTATCTCCCCTTTTGACCCTTGACTATTTGACCATCTTAATTGGTCTTCTTTCTTCTATCTGTCAGCCACATCTCATTTAACTATATAAAAATTCTGATATTAATTCTTTTCACATACTCTAAATATTTTCCTAATATCAAAATAAATTCTTTGACTAATTGACTATCAATTTCATTATTCCTTCATATGTCTCATACATCATTTATACATCAGAACTTTACATTTATTTAATCATTTCAGTTGGAATTCTTCACAAGTATAAGAAAATTACATGAAATTAGGGGATTTCACACTTGTTCCTCTTAAATGCCAAAAGTAGCATCCCCTAACTTTCCTACGTTAGCTAATAGCTCCAGCCTTCATACTCCACCAAAGCAGTTCCCTTGGCTTCCTTGATTTCCTCCCTATTTTCAGCAGCCAATTTCACCCTAATTAGAGCCAACCAGTTGGCAATAATGCCCAGTTTTGGCAGCCTTAAATGCCATGCTTCAGCCAACAAAATTAGCACCTCTCTCGGCCACTCATCATCACTCTCGCCCAGCTCTCTTTTACAGCCCTATACAGCCCCTAAAATTAGCCTTTAGCCTATGATTCCAACACCTCGTTTTGCCCTCTCAACCCTCTATTCAGCATCAACAAAACCACCCAAATTAGTGCCTAGTTTAGCCTGATAATCACCTTGTCTTCCCTTATTTTTGGTGCCTTGTTTAGCACCCAAAACTGCAACTAGGACCCCTAATCAGCACCTTGCGTCCTCCATTTCCCTTGTGTCACGGCCCCTCGCACAGCTTCACTCTATTTTGTCCTTCTCAGGTCTCTCTCGCAAATCCTCACCACTTCACCTACTGTTGCTACCTCACGTGGCACCAGCTTCTTCTTCTTTTCCCCGGCACCTGTAAGGCTGGCGGTGCTAGCTGTTTCCTTCTTCTCTTCAAATGCCTTCCTTTGTTTGTTTCCTTTATGCTTTTCTTCCCTCAGGTTCAATTTGGTGTAGATAGTTCTGGTGTGGGTTAGGGGTAGATCGAGTTTCTAGGACAATAGATTGGCTCTCTTCCTGCATTTCTCTTCACCGACTGTGGTTCCAACTGCTACAATTGGATCCAACGCCGCTGCTGCCAACAGATCCGATGCCTCCTGGTTCCCTTGTGGTTTCTTCCTTTTTTTCTTTTCTTTGTTTCCTTCCCTGTTCTTCTCTCTCTCCCTCAGAGTTTCCTTCCCTGGGTCGACGGTAATCTTCTCTCACCACCGGTGGCCACTCTCTCCCTCTCTCTGTGATAACAGTGAATTTTTCAAATTTTGATATTAATTATTTGAAAAATTAATTTTAATACGAAAGATAAATTAAAGTAAATAAATAAATTATTTACAAGATGGAATATTGTTGGAATTTCCGTAAATGGTGAAGTGTCAAATTTGAGAAATTATATGGAAGAATTTAAATTGGATATAATAAGATCCAAATTAAATAAGACATAAAAAAAGGCTTATCGAGAAGTTTATTTTAGATATTAAGAAATCCAAAATTAAAGAAAATGAAAAATAAGTATATTGATATATTTGTATAATTATATTATATAAATATATTCTTACATAAATACATATGTATATATTATTACTATACATATTTTTGTATATATATAAATATATATATACATATGAAATGTATATGGTATTTTAATTTAAAGTATATAAAAAGATATATATTATATGTATATATATCATTAATAAACAATATATATCTCTATATAATATATATTGTAAAATACTATATATATACATATAATAATAATATTATAATTATAAATAAAATTTATAAATATAAAATATATATAAAAAAAAAAGAAAGAAAAGGGATCGAGATATAACCCGATCCTCGTTTCCTTTCTCTGTTACAAAATAGAGAAAAGAAGCCGTCGCAGTCGGCGGAAAGAGGAGGGAGAGAGAGCGACGCCGTTGGTGAGCCGAAAAGGGGGAAAAGAAGAAGCTGCCAGCGACGGGGAAAAGGAAAAGAGAAAGGAAAAGAGAAAGGAAAAGCGAAGCGGAAAAGAAACCAAGAAGGGAAGTGATGAGAAAGGAAACGGCAGTGCCGGTTGATTCAGGTACCGCCACCACCACCGGGGTCACTAGTGAAGGTTGTCCAAGAGGAACGGGGTAGTCGGCAGTGAAGGGGAACAGAAAAGGAGGGAGAAAAAGGGAAGAGAAAAATTGAAATCCACCGTTCCAGATCCGGCACCGTCACCGTCGATAGGGGGAAAAGGAGGCCAGATTCGGTTTCATGGCAACCTCAGCTAGCTTCGGAGTGGTTGAACCGCCGGAGATGGTGGCTGACGATGGCCGAACCGACGGGAAGAAGGTGGACCGGCTGAACCCAACCGAACCGGTCTGAACCGGTTCAGACCAGAAAAGAAAAGAAAAGAAAAAGAAAAAGAAAAGGAAAAAGAAAAGAAAAGAAACAGGAAAAGGAAAAGTTAGAAGAAGAAGAAGAAGAAGAAGAAGAAGAAGAGAAATGGGTAGGAAAAATTTATGGAATTTTTATAATTATTATTTTTATTAAATAATTATATGAAATTCTAAATTGAGTATGTTATTGAAATTGATAGAAAATCATACTCAGTGATTGGAGATGATGGAAATCGGGAGAAGTGGACTACAGGAGCGACGTAGTGAGGAAGTCGCCGACCCGAAACAGGTAAGGGATGCGTGTGTGAATTTGTAGGGATATCCGAATGCATAGTTTTCATGCTATGAATTTTATAAGATTTATTGGATATTGAATTGCCTTGAAATGCTACGAAATTGTGGTTTCTGGCTGTTGAGACTGTGTTTGAAAGTGCAGGGAGGCTAGGACTCTGGTAGTCGTTATGATGCCGAAATTTTCTAAAGATATTTCCAAAAATATTATTAAATATTTTAGTGCATTATTGGTATCTTTCCTAGCCTCAAAAGTGATAAATTAATTATTTTTCATAAACGGTGAATTTACTGAAAAATATTTATTAAATATTCATGATACCGATTATGGTAAAGATGAAACTACCGAAAATTCATTCCACGTGTTTTATAGAGAAATGTGTGATTGGTGAAGTGAAATGGTTAATAGTGAATATTTTATAAAAAATTTTCAGTATAATATTCACTAATTTATTATGATTTTCTTTTATGGATTAAATAAATTTTATCACGTGTAATGATTTCCATAAAGGCTTTATAACTGTATAACTATGGTTTTGAGACTAAAATGTCTCTGCACGTGTTTTATAGTGAAAAAAGTGCTGGTGTAATTATTGTTAATTTTGGAAAATAAATATTTTTATTTTTCCATTAAGTATGAAAAACATTGGAAATGATTTCCAATAACTTTGAATATCATGTTTTGGAAAGAAAGTATGGAAATATGTGTGTATGTATTCTACGGTGAAAACGAACAGTTATGAAGTTTTATTAATACTCAGTGATTATCTTATAAACTGTTTTTCACCGTACGAAATATTATGATTTATACCTTTATAGATTTTCTGGAAAACATAATTGATCTTACTAAATTCCATAAAGGTAATGAGATTTCTTATATACTGTTTCGAGACTAATAGGCCCCGTATCATGCTCATGTGTCACGTGTTTCATGTGTTACTTATGTGTGAGGCTGTTGACATTGATCTTGTCTTCAGCGTGCTGGTTGACACCTGATTAGTGTACGATCGAGGACACCTATAGATTATGGCCATAGATCTCATGTGTTTATTATACTGTCCCTACAGGGATCTCACATTTACCCTATTATTCCATATGGGACTTATAGCATGATATCATTTGGGTGTTGCCTGGTCTCCATTATGATTTCACGTGTTATTATCGATTTTAGTGATATTTTCAGAAAACTATGATGATTTTCTGAAGTGTTTCATTTCTAAACATTTATTATAATTGAACAGTTATTTTACTGTTACACGTGTATAAGTGATGATTTCAGTGGTGGAAACCTTGAGATTTTCAAGTATTAAATTAGTGGTTTGATAAAGTGTTTTACTCAAGAGGATGCTATATTTATATGCAGTAAATTGAATTAAGTTTTATATTAAAAAAATAAATTTCTACTCCCTATAGTTGCTCTAGGTTTCCGGGACAAGACAGGTATTTCAAAATACCTTTCTTACTCTATCTGGATTTTCCGGCCGACTATAGTATCATCTCCTTATAGTGTGCCAAGCATACCGATAGTAAACTAAAAGGTTTTACTGCATATAGTCTTCGTGATATCAAAATTTGCATACAATTCTCTTACTGAGTCGTGGTTTGCTCACTCTCCTACTTTAAACATTTCAAATTTTCAGTGACTGTGAGATATGACATATGAGGATTTTGGGTGCGCATTTGAAGACAATGTGACAGCTTGACTGAAACATGAGGTACAATCATTTATTTTCTTTATTTAGACTTGTCTATAGTACTACTTTATTGTGAATTAAAATAGGGGATGTAAATGACATTATAATTTTAATATAAAATAGTTTAAATGAAAATGAAAAGTAAAGTATCACATACAGCCCAACCGTATAAGATGTGTGGAAAAACAAAAAAAATGTGGTCACGAGCTATGACAGGTTTAGTGGTATCAGAGCAAAGTTGGCCTGATGTCTGTCGATACTTTTGGAAAGAAAATGTGTCGAAAAAGGTTAACATCTCCTGTAGTACTGTGTAGTCTAAATACATAAAGGAAATAAATGATTGTAAATTGAGTTAAATGTTGTGAAAGGAGTGAGAATTATGAATTAAGAAATGTTAAAGGGGAAAAATGGCTCTAGAAGGTTACTTGAACTTGGTGATCTTATAATCTTAAATGAAGGTTTGTTCGGTAAAGAACAGAAATGGACTCAGTTAGGGCCCCACTAGTACTTTTCTCTCCGGATCGAATTGAGACCTTACAAGAATGATATAGAAGTGGAATGAGATATCATCAGTAAATAGATTTTAAGATCACCCACCGGTTGGATGTATTTTGGAAGAGAGAAATTTTTGGCAAAATGACCAAAATACCCTGCATTGAAAATTTTTCTTCAGAGTCATAATAGACCAATATGAGTTAAAATTTATAGATTTGACAGAGTAATTGATGGTATAGGGATGCATTTCATGCAAAATGGTCCAGCTATGAATTCCATCAAGAGTTTTCTGTCTAAATCGGATAAGGTCTTAAACGATGATATTAGTATGAGAAGAGATATCATCAATATACAGATAAAAAGATTATGGGTTTAAATGTGTTGGCTCTACCGAGAGGGGGGGTGAATCTGTTTTTCTACTTATTTCTAATTTTCCTAGCTCTTAATGCACAATTAAAACTAAATAAATAACAATGAAATAAGTGCAGTAAAAAGAGTAAGGGAAAAAGAAGCAAACACAAGTTTATACAGGTTCGGCCAATCTCTTGCCTACGTCCTCTCTCCTTGAACCGCTTGTCAAGGTTTTGATTCAGCTCTTCCTTGAGAATGCTTACAAACCACTTGAAGGTGTGGCAAGACCTCTTACAATTTCTCTTGAGACTTTAGAAATCTCCTTCTAAGCCTTTACCCTTGTATTACTACCCACACTCTACAATATCAATCCTTACAAGGATAGCTCACCCCTTTGAATAAGAGAATTTTCAGTGATTGGGTGAAGAACATAAAGAAATCTCACAAAATGGAGTTACAATGAAGATTTTCATATTTCAGTTTTCTCTCTTGAAGCTTGAATACTTTTGAATGCTTGTTCTACCTCCAAACTTCATAAATGCCTCTATTTATAATCCACCAAACGAATGGAACAGTTGGTGAAGCATTTAATGCATTTCTTCCCGTTGAAACCCTCAAAAACTAGCCGTTGGTGTCAGGGCCCGTGCAAAGGGATCGATCCCTTTACCAAAGGGATCGATCCTTTTTATCCAGAGAGCATTTTAACTTGTTCCAGGCTGCTTATCCAACTTACTGCCAAAATGGGATCGATCCCTCTACAGTAGGGATCGATCCCTTTTACCCAGAATGCATTCCTGCACATCTTTAACTGCAATTTGAGATAGTTTATGGTTTTTTGTGATTCTAAGTCAGTTCAAAAACTTCTAGCACTTTTCTTAAGAGTATTTACTGACTTTTTCAGTTGAAATCACACTTCAAAACTTGTTTAAAATATTTTCTATCATTGAGTTCATTCAAAGCAAATTTACTTAGAGAAAAATCATTTTTATGCTTACTTGAATTTTGTCATTTCAAAATACTTGTCAATTTAAAGCTAACAAAATGTATATTGAGGAGAAAGAAATAAATTTTGAAATGACAAAAAGGTCCCTATGTTAGACTATGTCTCGAATAGTGATAAATCAAGTCGATCTTGAATTCTATGATAGTGATGAAGCCACTGATGACATAAGAAATGTAATATGAATATAACAATTCTGATTATTAATCCCACCTACACTTAGATTGCTGATGTGACCCGAATAGTTATAGGAAAGTCGCAGGATAAGCAGCTCTATTGTTGATTCTTAAGGGTCGGAGTTAAAAGTGCATTGATGAGATTGTTAGATATGATGAAAAGTGAGGTGATTACTAAAGATGATTGAGAAAGAGATCAGTATGGATGATGAAATCTATATCAGTATGGTTAACTATGGTTCTATACTTTTATTCTGTTTTCTAAGTATCAAATGGATATTTATATAACCGGAATATTCTGAAATATGTTTTATAGAATGATGTACTATATGGAGTATTATTAAATTGGAAGACATGTATGTATAAGGACTGAAAAGTAACGATAAGAGATGACGAAGATGATAGCTAACCTGAGTTATTAAATGAAATTGATTTTAAAATGAATTACATAATAAATCGGTTAGCTGTGAAATGTGTTAATTAAATAGTTACACTTGATACAGAATATAAATTAAGATAATGCTATGAAATATGAGTAAATATGAGTAAATAAGTGAATTAAGGTGAAGTACGTGTTGGAATGAATTGAATACTAAGTATTTCTGCCCTGAGGAAATATAGCATAACAATATGACATAGACATGAATGTCCAAAAAGGATAAGAGATATGAATTTAAAAAGTATCGGATGTTATTCTTGATAAATTTTCAGAGTAATATAGATGGGAGAGATCGAGTTAATATTGACTCGATTGTTAGTATGAAATTTATTTCTAAGCTTATATCGGAGAGCATAGAAGAATCTGAAAAGCCTAAGAAAACAACTCTGAAAAGTATGTGGATAATGAAATTCACTGGTTTAAAGGTAATTGATGAAATACAGATGATTTGACTTGAGGATGAATTAAAATGGTGTATTAAATTCCTATTATGCAATAAAGTTCTTATTAAGAATGAATATTCATCTGCATGAAATTGATGCCTTATTGAGTTTAATCAGAGATATATGAGGAGTTCATAAGACCAGTCTTTGTACAAGACGTCATCAGATGAAAATTTAAAGACTGATGGTCATAAGATGATAATGATTAGAACTCGATAAAATTCTTACGAATTTCTATTGAGGTTTACAAGGTAAATGAAATACCTTGTGATATATATAAGCCTAATGAATGAAGCATCCATACAAGGATAAAGCAATGAGATACCGACATAGTCTAAGGCATAAATGGAATATGAGCAGCACGTTGTATGACCCTGCAGACTCTCAAAGACAGTGAACTATATGTTAAGTATGGCAATAGGAGATCAGGCTAGACAGTATCTCTTCTGAGATATATGATCTCAAATGACAAAATGACGGTGAATCTGTCTATTATTGAAAGATAATGCTTGAGATATGAAAATGATGGGTCTAGCTAGATGCTGTTGCCAGTCTATGGAAGAGTTTATGGGACTAGCTGCTCTACAGATGTGACTGATAATTAAAGAAGTTAAAGTCGGTGAATAAATAAGTGTAAAGATGGTAATTAAAATTTTAAAAGACTTTCACAGTGGAGTATTATACCACTGAAAAAGCCGATCGAAATGATGAGAATGAAAAGATGAAAATGTAATAAAAAGATAAGTACATGATGATGAGGGAACACGAATATGAGTTCCCGAATTTAAGACTAAAAGTCATTTCTTTTGGTTATCACATGATTATGGTTAGATTTAAGATCGAGCCAAATTTGACAAGGAAATTTAATGATACTCAAAGGAGTAAATAAATGATTTACATTCTACCAGTAAGGTAAATGGAAAAATGATAAATATATATACACACACCTCGGAATGGTGAAATTGTATGGATAACATGGTAACAAAATTGATGATTTTATTAGTCACCTATGGAATCTAAATTAAGAAAGGATTTCATGCTCAGGTATATTCTAAAACTCGTGTGATATTGAGTATACCATAAGGAAGAGATGTAATGATAATACAGTATGAAAAGAGATATAGAGAGAAAGATTATCTCGTGATTTATTTACTATAAGAGATGATTAACAGGAAAGTCTGCAATGAGATGCAGCCTTGATGAAATAAATTGTAAAAATGAGTATTGTGGATAATAAAGAGTTAAAAGAAACATGATGTATGGAAAGGATTATAGATGATTGTCTAATGGAATCACTCTTCCATTATCAGACTCTTAGATTCTTTAGTGCCATAGTCAAAATATGTTTATGAAACGATGAGAAAGTATGTGAATTCCAGTAGATACATGTGATGGGAATCTCAGATTTGCTTATTTATGGGAAATAGCAAAAGGCTTTGAGATTCCAAATTTATTTACAGCATCGCTCCGTATTGATGTAAATATCTGAGCACAGTATGGATACGCTTGAAGATATGTTGAGTGAGCAGATGCACGAGATGTGAAAACTACTGGGACAATTAAATACAACTGATTAACTTGTTTAAATGTCAGTTACCAAACTACGTCGACTTGGCACCAAATGAGAAAACGGATGATGAACAACAGGAATCATATATTGTACGAGAAAGACTGGGAATGGATAACTCCCAAATTGATAATAATTTGGAGGGAGTATAAATATATGATGAAAGATGATATATAGTGGTATCAAAAGTGATTCTGATGTTAAAAATATGCTGGCAGTATTATGTAAAAGATGATTTAAAAGACAAGAATGATAAGTATACGAAAACGGTACCACCTTTTAATTTAAGTTAAATTCGGAGGATCGAATTTCTTAAGGTGGGGAGAATGATATGAATTTTTCGAATTTTGATATTAATTATTCGAAAATTTAATTTTAATGCAAAAGATAAATTAAAGTAAATAAATAAATTATTTACAAGATGGAATATTGTTGGAATTTCGTAAATGGTGAAGTGTCGAATTTAGAAATTATATGGAAGAATTTAAATTGGATATAATAAGATCCAAATTAAATAAGAAATAAAAAAAGCTTATCAAGTTTATTTTGGATATTAAGAAATCCAAAATTAAAGAAAATGAAAAATAAGTATATTGATTTATTTATATAATTATATTATATAAATATATTCTTACATAAATACATATGTATATATTATTATTATACATATTTTTGTATATATATATATACATATGAAATGTATGGTATTTTAATTTAAAGTATATAAAAAGATATATATTATATATGTATATATATATATTGTTCATATACATATATATTGTAAAATACTATATATACATATAATAATAATATTATATTTATAAATAAAATTTATAAATATAAAATATATATAAAAAAGAGAAAGAAACGGGATCAGGATATAACCCGATCCCCGTTTCCTTTCTCTATTACAAAACAGGGAAACGAAGCCGTCGCAATCGGAGGAAAGAGGAGGGAGAGAGAGCGACGTCGTCGGTGAGCCGAGAAGGGGGAAGGGAAGAAGCTGCCGGCTACGTGGAAAAGGAAAAGAGAAAGGAGAAGCGAAGCAGAAAGGAAACCGAGAAGAGAAGTGAGGAGAAAGGAAACGGCGGTGCCAACCTATTCAGGCACCGCCACCACCACCGGCGTCACCAACGAAGGCCGACCAAGAGGAATGAGGTAGCCGGCGGTGAAGGGTAAGAGAAAAGGGGGGAGAAAAAGGGAAGAGAAAAGCTAAAAACCACCATCCCAGATCCGACGCTATCGCCGTCGATGGGGGGAAAAGGAGGCCAGATCCGGCTTTGTGGCAACCTCGGCCAGCTTCGGAGTGCCTGAACAGTCAAAGATGGTGGCTGACGATGGCCGAATCAATGGGAAAAAGGTGGACTGGCTGAACCTAGCCGAACCGGAGAAAGAAAAGGAAAAAGAAAAGAAAAGAAAAAGAAGCAGAGGGAAAAAGGAAAAGGAAAAGAAAAAAGAAGAAGAGAAATAGGTAGGAAAAAGAAAAGAAAAGAAAGAAGAGAGAAGAAGAGAAATAGGTAGGAAAAATTTACGGAATTTTTATAATTATTATTTTTATTAAATAATTATATGAAATTATAAATTGAGTATGTTATTGAAATTGATAGAAAATCATACTCAGTGATCGGAGAAAATGCACTATAGTGTTAGAATGTTTTCTGAGAAAATGCAGTCGATTGGCTCTTTAGCGGTCAACTAGTTTGCAAACAGAATGCTTCTGTAAAAATGGCAGTCGGCTGCTATATAGGGTAGTCGGCTGCTTTAAGTCGATTTCAAAAAAAGTTATGTCACAACTATTCTGAGCAGTCGGCTACCATTTAGGGCAATCGGTTGTCCCGAGCCAAATCGAACTGGGCGAAAAACCAAGATTTTAACCTTCCTGCACTTAAAATAGCTTTTATTTCAAACCACATATGCAACCAAAACGAACATAGTCTCCTTACGTCCGTTACACATATTCCTTACCTCGATTACTGCGAATCACGGGATCGCTTGGTGGCTCCAATTTCTTTCCTTTACTTCTTCAAAGCTGTAAACATCATCATTCAAACCTTAACTTTCTTTCATTTTTATACCATAAATATATTATACCAA
Organism: Heritiera littoralis; assembly: GCA_031772115.1. Classification (NCBI taxonomy): domain Eukaryota; kingdom Viridiplantae; phylum Streptophyta; class Magnoliopsida; order Malvales; family Malvaceae; genus Heritiera; species Heritiera littoralis. Next base: position 2,865,468 of record JAPDPK010000009.1, on the reverse strand, counting down.
CATAATACAACTCCAAACCATAACTAAATTTGACTAAATAAATTTCTTCTCTTACCTTTGCCAATAACCAAAATGGACAGAAATTAGATCTCCTCTATTCCTTTGAATCAACCTTCCATATTACAGGCTTAGCTTAAGGTAGTGATAAGGATCGTTTTTCATTAAGTGAGCTTAACGAATCGATGCTAGGAATTGGTAGTTTGTCAAGATGAATATTGTTGGAACTTGGAGAAATGGAGGGAACGAGAGGGAGCTGGAAAATCTGTTGCCGACTTGGATGATGGCTGAAGAGGGTGACTCATCGTTTCATTTAATGTATGCAAATCCTCTTTTCATCTCAGCCATTATCTCCCCTTTTGACCCTTGACTATTTGACCATCTTAATTGGTCTTCTTTCTTCCATCTGTCAGCCACATCTCATTTAACTATATAAAAATTCTGATATTAATTCTTTTCACATACTCTAAATATTTTCCTAATATCAAAATAAATTCTTTAACTAATTGACTATCAATTTCATTATTCCTTCATATGTCTCATACATCCTTTATACATCAGAACTTTACATTTATTTAATCATTTCAATTGGAATTCTTCACAAGTATAAGAAAATTACATGAAATTAGGGGATTTCACACTTGTTCCTCTTAAATGCCAAAAGTAGCATCCCCTAACTTTCCTACGTTAGCTGATAGCTCTAGCCTCCATACTCCACCAAAGCAGTCCCCTTGGCTTCCTTGATTTCCTCCCTATTTTCAGCAGCCAATTTCACCCTAATTAGAGCCCAACCAGTTGGCAATAATGCCCAGTTTTGGCAGCCCTAAATGCCATGCTTCAGCCAACAAAATTAGCACCTCTCTCGGCCACTCTTCATCACTCTTGCCCAGCTCTCTTTTACAGTGTAATAATCGAAAATTTCAGCCTTTGGCTTATGACTAATCTGCCTTGTTTTAGTTATTTCTCTTGATTGGAGCATCGAAAGGATAGACCATAAAATTTTTATGAAAGTTAACTTAAAGGTCTTTTAGCCATAAAAAGCTCACAATTTAATCCCTGACAGATTAATACCAGAAAAATTCCGAAGTTGAACAATGTGCAGTCAAACCTATCAGTCGACACCTCTGTAAAGAATCGAGCATATCTCTTAGTAGGAAACTCCAATTAAGGCGATTCAAATTTTGTTGAAAAGCTAACTTGATAAGCTTTGCGACGATATAAGACTTGCTATCTAATTCAATGTGGATCAGCAACCATGAATTTATAGATTCACTTCACAGACTAGAAATTCTGATCGTGAGCAATTGGTAAAGAAACGTGCATAACTTTTGATAGAGAACTTCGATTCAAGTAATTCAAATTTTGTTGAAAAGCTAATAACAATATGACATAGACATGAATGTCCAAAAAGGGTCAGAGATATGAATTTAAAAAGTATCGAATGTTATTCTTGATAAATTTTCAGAGTAATATAAATGGGAGAGATCGAGTTAATATTGACTCGATTGTTAATATGAAATTTATTTCTAAGCTTATATCGAAGAGTATAGAAGAATCCGAAAAGCTTAAAAAAACAACTCTGAAAAGTATGTGGATAATGAAATTCACTGGTATAAAGGTAATTGATGAAATACAGATGATTTGACTTGACGATGAATTAAAATGGTGTCTTAAATTCCTATTATGCAATAAAGTTCTTATTAAGAATGAATATTCATCTGCATGGAATTGATGCCTTATTGAGTTTAATCAGAGATATATGAGGAGTTCATAAGACCAGTCTCTGTACAAGGCGTCATCAGATGAAAAGTTAAAGACTGATGGTCATAAGATGATAATGATTAGAACTCGATAAAATTCTTACGAATTTCTATTGAGGTTTACAAGGTAAATGAAATACCTTGTGATATATATAAGCCTAATGAATGAAGCATCCATACAAGGATAAAGCAATGAGATACCGACATAGTCTAAGGCATAAATGGAATATGAGCAGCACGTCGTATGACCCTGCAGACTCTCAAAGACAGTGAACTATATATTAAGTATGGCAATAGGAGATTAGGCTAGACAGTATCTCTTCTGAGATATATGATCTCAAATGACAAAATGACGGTGAATCTGTCTATTATTGAAAGATAATGATTGAGATATGAAAATGATGGGTCTAGCTAGATGCTATTGCCAGTCTATGGAAGAGTTTATGGGACTAGCTGCTCTACAGATGTGACTGATAATTAAAGAAGTTAAAGTCGGTGAATAAATAAGTGTAAAGATGGTAATTAAAATTTTAAAAGACTTTAACAGTGGAGTATTATACCACTGAAGAAAAGCCGATCGAAATGATGAGAATGAAAAGATGAAAATGTAATAAAAAGATAGTACATGATGATGAGGGAACACGAATATGAAGCAGTTCTCGAATTTAAGACTAAAAGTCATTTCTTTTGGTTATGACATGATTATGGTTAGATGTAAGATCGAGCCAAATTTGACAAGTGAAATTTAATGATACTCAAAGGAGTAAATAAATGATTTACATTTTACTGCTAGTAAGGTAAATGGAAAAATGATAAATATATATATACACAACTCAAAATGGTGAAATTGTATGGATAACATGGTAACAAAATTGATGATTTTATTAGTCACCTATGGAATCTAAATTAAGAAAAGATTTCATGCTCAGGTTTATTCTAAAACTCAAGTGATATTGAGTATACCATAAGGATAAGAGATGTAATGATAATACAGTATGAAAAGAGATATAGAGAGAAAGATTATCTCGTGATTTATTTACTGTAAGAGATGATTAACAGGAAAGTCTGCAATGAGATGCAGCCTTGACGAAATAAATTGTAAAAATGAGTATTGTGGATAATAAAGAGTCTAAAAGAAACATGATGTTATGGAAAGGATCATAGACTGATTGTCTAATGGAATCACTCTTCCATTATCAGACTCTTAGATTCTTTAGTGCCATAGTCAAAATATGTTTATGAAACGATGAGAAAGTATGTGAAGTTCCAGTGAGCATACATGTGATGGGAATCTCAGATTTGCTTATGCTTATGGGAAATAGCAAAGGCTTTGAGATTCCAAATTTATTTACAGCATCGCTCCGTATTGATGTAAATATCTGAGCACAGTATGGATACGCTTGAAGATATGTTGAGCGAGCGGATGCACGAGATGTGAAAACTACTGGGACAATTAAATACAACTGATTAACTTGTTTAAATGTCAGTTACCAAACTACGTCGACTTGGCACCAAATGAGGAAACGGATGATGAACAGCATGAATCATGTATTGTACAAGAAAGACTGGGAATGGATAACTCCCAAATTGATAATAATTTGGAGGGAGTATAAATATATGATGAAAGATGATATATAGTGGTATCAAAAGTGATTCTGATGTTAAAAATATGCTGGCAGTATTATGTAAAAGATGATTTAAAAGACAAGAATCATAAGTATACGAAAACAGTACCACCTTTTAATTTAAGTTAAATTCGGAGGACCGAATTTCTTAAGGTGGGGAGAATGTGATAACCATGAATTTTCCGAATTTTGATATTAATTATTCGAAAATTTAATTTTAATGCAAAAGATAAATTAAAGTAAATAAATAAATTATTTACAAGATGGAATATTGTTGGAATTTTCGTAAATGGTGAAGTGTCGAATTTTAGAAATTATATGGAAGAATTTAAATTGGATATAATAAGATCCAAATTAAATAAGAAATAAAAAAAGGCTTATCGAGAAGTTTATTTTGGATATTAAGAAATCCAAAATTAAAGAAAATGAAAAATAAGTATATTGATTTATTTATATAATTATATTATATAAATATATTCTTACATAAATACATATGTATATATTATTATTATACATATTTTTGTATATATATAAATAGATGTGAAATGTATATGGTATTTTAATTTAAAGTATATAAAAAGATATATATTATATGTATATCTATATATTGTTAATATGCAATATATATCTCTATATAATATATATTGTAAAATAATATATACATATAATAATATTATATTTATAAATATAAAATATATAAAAAAAGAGAAAGAAACGGGATCGGGATATAACCCGATCCCTGTTTCCATTCTCTGTTACAAAACAGAGAAACGAAGCCACCGCAGTCGGAGGAAAGAGAAGGGAGAGAGAGTGACACCGCCGGTGAGCCGAGAAGGGCGAAGGGAAGAAGCTGCCGACAACGGGGAGAAAGGAAACCGAGAAGAGAAGTGAGGAGAAAGGAAACGACGGTGTTGACCGATTCAGGCATCACCACCACCACCGGCGTCACCAGCGAAGGCCAACCAAGAGGAACGAGGTAGTCGGCGGTGAAGGGTAAGAGAAAAGGGGGGAGAAAAAGGGAAGAGAAAAGCTAAAAACCACCATCCTAGATCCGATGCTATCGTCGTCAATGGGGGGAAAAGGAGGCCAAATCCGGCTTCGTGGCAACCTCGGCCAGCTTCGGAGTGGCTGAACAGCCGGAGATGGTGGCTGATGGTGGCTGATGATGGCCGAATCGATGGGAAGAAGGTGGACCGGCTGAACCTAGCTGAACCGGTCTGAACTGGTCCGAACCGGTTCAGACCAGAAAAGAAAAGAAAAAGAAAAAGAAAAAGAAAAAGAAAAAAGAAAAGAAAAGAAAAGAAAAGAAAAAGAAGCAAAGGGAAAAAGGAAAAGGAAAAGAAAGAAGAAGGAGAGAAATGGGTCGGAAAAATTTAAGGAATTTTTATAATTATTATTTTTATTAAATAATTATGTGAAATTATAAATTGAGTATGTTATTGAAATTGATAGAAAATCATACTCAGTGATCGGAGATGATGGAAATCGGGAGAAGTGGACTACGAGCGTGACGTAGTGAGGAAATTGCCAACCTGGAACAGGTAAGGGATGCGTGTGTGAATTTGTAGGGATATCCGAATACATAGTTTTCATGCTATGAATTTTATAAGATTTATTGGTTATTGAATTGCTTTGAAATGCTACGAAATTATAGTTTCTGGCTGTTGAGACTGTGTTTGAAAGTGCACGAAGGCTAAGACTCTGGTAGTCGTTATGCTGGCAAAATTTACTAAAGATATTTCCAAAAATATTATTAAATATTTTAGTGCATTATTGGTATTTTTCCTAGCCTCAAAAGTGATAAATTAATTATTTTTCATAAACGGTGAATTTACCGAAAAGTGCATTATTAGTGGCTCTCCATCAGTGTCCTGCCTAACCTTTCAACATATAAGAACCCATACTAACTTTCTCAGCATCTGTACACCCCAAGTAATCGAAAGCTAGTTCCAATTCTAATAACCACTCCTCGGCCTTAACTGGATCCTTACTCCCCTTAAATTCTGGGGGATTCATCTTAAGAAAGTCCCATAATCTGCCTGTATCTCTGTCATCTCTAGGCGGTGGGACTGAAGGTTGAGGAGCGGAGAGTGCCTGAGGAACATATGGAGGAGGAGGTGGTGAAGTAGGTATGGGCACTGTGGCACCTATAATTGAGGTGTTTGTCCCGAGATGTTGAGCAAACATAGCAGTAATGTTGTCAAACCCCTCTTTCATAGTGTGTTCGAGCCTGTTTATTCTAGCGTTTGGGCTCTCTGGTTAGGGAGTAGGTGGTAGAGGTGGCTGAGCCTGCCTCCGAGGACGACCTCGTCTCCCACTCATAAAGCGTGATCAAATACTTGCGCATAAACCTTGTGTTTTAATCAAAACTTTAACAGGTATACTCAATTTTATAACCAAACAAGCACAGATACTTGGGATGTAATCTTATCCTAATTACCGACACTGACAGTACTAGATAACCCTTGCTCTGATACCAAGAAATACTGTCACACCCCGGAAACGTGAAAGTTTTGGGCTAATTTTTTTTTATATATACATTTAATCTTAATTTCTTACTTGGGTTGCATTCCTGCCAGTATCACATCACACAGAACATCATAGTATTTTCATAAAATATTTCATTCACATTATATGGACCTATTCCTCAGAATAACGTTTACATTCATATGATATCGACTACATCCCAAAAGTATTATTTATTTACAAATATCTGTGCCATACAAGATGTCTGGTATCAAAATATGAGTATACCTTACGTAAGTACAAAAAGTAGCCGGAGAAGAGATGTATCTCTCAGTCTACATCATATGCGCAATAGGCAAAGAGATGATCACTGCAAATAATCTGGTAGAGTAGGGGGTGAGCTTTTTTGGAAAGCCCCGTAAGAAATGCATTTAAAATAGTCATAGCATCTATATATATGCAGAAAACAATTGCTATAATAATGCATTTCATACTTTCAAACATTGTATGAATTCTTTAATACATATATATCAAAATTCATACTTGATCAAACATGCATCTTACTTTAAAAATTTAATATCAAAATTAATAAAACATATCATACAGTTCGTGGAGACTAGGCAGAATCATATAGCCAGTATGCTGGTCATGACACTTACTTCTTCCTTCGAAGAGGGAACGGAATACCTATGGTCATGGTATGGGCTGTAGACCTGATCATAGTCGTACAGCGAACATGCACCACGAAGGACCAACATACCCACAAAGGATGAAACATACACAATGTGGGCGAGAACTTTGCACAACGTGGGCTAAACATATGCCACAAGGGATGAAAACATGCACAATGTGGCATGCATGACAGGCAATAACATAAACTATAGAAAGGCATTAGTCTCAAATCTTACTTACTTTTGTAACTTCTTAAATCATACATTTGATACAAAATAGTAAGGACCTGGCGTGCCCGAATCTAAGTTAGCCTGGGGTTTGCCACTCCGATACCTTTTTCAGAAAACATATTTATTTACTATCATACTTAAAATATTATGGAAAAATATGCATAGAAGTTATAAGGTTCATTTAACAAATTAACAAAAGATTATGAAAATTAACTTCGGAATAAATTCATGCTTCAAACATTTCTTTAAAATTTGCAATGAAAGTAAGGGACACAATCACAACTTTAAATTACATCCCTTACCTCAGTACACTGTAGAGCAACGCCTTATGTTGCACCCTTATGCTTCTTATCTCTCCTAATTATAAACTGCCAAGTCAAAATTTGATATAATTAATTTTCGGTATTAAATTTTCTCCTTGTCTAATTCTTAATTAAATTCTCATTACTTAGAATATTATAATTTCTTAAAATTTCACATTGTGGCCGAATGGTCTTGAATAACTTAGGTGACTTATTCCTCCATAAAATATATATATTCAACTATGATGCCACTTAAATTTTTCCAATCCAATTAGGTCAACTTAAGTATTTCTTTCTTTTATTTTCCTATTATTTGTTGACCCCAAAACGTGAACTTTCTTTCCCTTTAATCCAGTTCACGTTGGCTGCATGTAGGTTAGGAAATTTTATTCCTTTATGATGCATATATATAGTTTAACTTCATAAGTACTTCATCATGCCATATAGTCAACCCAAAGCTAACTATATCTTTCATTTTTATTTTCTTTCTTTCCTATTGTTTACTGACCAAACATGAGCCTTCTTCCTTTTCTGTTTTATATTTACGTTGGCTCCCATTTGGTTCCTACTTCATGGTTATATCTAGCATGTCCTAGGTTGTTAAAATTCTAGCATTCACACACCTAAAAGTCAGCCAAAAAGTCAGCCAAGCTACCCAATTTTCCTCATTTTCGGCTGCACTATTCCCTCTTCATTTTCGGTTGTATAGCCAACCAACTATTTCTTTTCTTTCAGCCCTTTTTGTTGACTAAACTCACCTCTTTTCTTTTCTTTTATTTTCCCCTTAGCTCACGTAACTTCCTTCAAGGTTAAACTCCATCAAACTTCTTCAACCAGACTTTAATTATTTTCTGTTTCATTGTTGTCCAAACCGACAGCTTCTTTCCTTCTTTATTTTCAACCTACGTGAGTTTCTACTTGTTTCTATATTGTAGCTATCATATAGTACATCTTAGGTTGTTAAAAATTCCAGCATTCACACGTATAAAGTCAAGGAATATCAATCTTTACTTCTCTCATTTATTCCTTATTCCGATTGTCTTCACCAGCTACAAATTTTTTTTCCACCTACGGCTATACAACAGCCCAGATTTCTTTCCATCCAGCCACCTTTGTTGACTACATTAAAACATTTCTTTTCTCCTTCATGGTTCACGTAAGCTTTACCTTCACTCATAACCCTCCTCAACCGATCATGCAACTCAGTTTATTTTCTTCTATTCAGTCACCTTTTTTTTTAACCATTCTTTGTTTCTATTCCTCTTCTACGCCAGTCATCTCCTCAAACCTTCCTCTTCTTCTTTCTAAACTTTCACAACCAGTTCTAGGGTTTCATATACATGATTTTTATTTTGTAACTAAACATATAAACAACTTATATCTGATTATTACCAGCAAACTTAAAGAACAATAACTAAAACGAATTGAGGTTGAACATTACCTGTACAGATCAGAAATTCAACCACATTATTCAGCTTCTGTTGAGGTTTTTGGTTGGTTTCTTTGAGGTTTTGGAACCTTAATATCCAAAGTTTATTTTCCTTCCAAAAGCTTGATTTATTTTCTAAAGGTTATGTATGGTTCTGCTATGGAGGGAAAGTTACACGGTTTGTAAGAATCAGAACAAACTTTCGGTGATTATAATGGCTGGAGATGAAGGTCACAATGGAAGAATATAAAGCACAAGAAAAATATATTATTTGGACTTTACACGGTTTGTAAGAATCAGAACAAACTTTCGGTGATGATAATGGTTGGAGATGAAGGTCACGATGGAAGAATATAAAGCACAAGAAAAATATATTATTTGGACTTTTTGCCAGCTTCATTAAAACCCTTCTTTATTGTCTATATCTTTTCTTTTGTTTAATACTTCTTCTTCTCCAACCACTGCACTTCTTTTCTGTTACGTTTTTTTTTCTCTCCATGCAGCCCACGTTTTTTTTTTACTTCCCAAATTAAAGTCTTGCAAGCTAATAAATTTTCCCATCCTTTTCCTTGCTTTTGTTCCTTTATTGTCATGTTATTGCTTACTCTTCGATGCAGCAAAAATCAACACAAGTCAGTGTTATATTTTTTTTTTGTCAACCACAAGAAAACGTGGAGAAGACTTTCCTTGTCTTCCTTTATTGTTTGTTTTATCCTTTCTTTTTCTCTTGTTTTCTATTAGCCATTTGATCAACCGAAACTTCCTTTTTTTTTTCTTCTTATTCTTTCATGCCGTCCCTACCTTAACTTTCCAAGTTAATGTTTTACAATTTTATTAATCTTCTTTTACTTCCATTCTTCATGTAATATTTTTCCATACTTATATTTTTCATCTAGGATTAAAATTTTCTATGTGAGAGACACTATTCTTATATATTTAATTCTTCAAAATATTATCACTAATTTCTTTATTGATAATTTGTTCATATAAATGTACATCTACAGTATAAAATAATGAGCTCTCACAGGTTCTCCGACGGTTCACTGGCTCCTCAGCTGGCCGATGGCATGGCGAAGCTACCGGTGCCCTCCGTTTGCCCTGGATCGGCGGCACGGCAGCGGATCGAATCGATTTTCCTTCGGTTTCTTCTGCCTCTTCGCCGGCCTTCCTCTGCCGTTCACCGTGCCTCAGGTGGCCTCCATCATCTTCCTCTCCCTCCGACGCTGCTTCGGTGGCAGTGGCGGTGCCTGGATCGGCCGGCACCGCCGTCTGCCATTTTTCCTTTTCTTCCTATTTTCTCCTCTATTTCGTTCGTTTTCACTTCCGTTTCCGACGCTTTCTCTTCCCTTTTCCCTTGCCAGTCGCCTTCCCTCACGTCGTCGGCGGCTTCGCCTCCTCTCCTTCTTCCTTTGGTCGGCCGGCCGACAGTGGCTGGCCTCTCCCTCATATTTCCCCTCTATGTTTTGTTTACTGTGTTTGAGACAGAAACAGGGTCCCGATCCCATTTTTGTTTAATTATTTTTTTTTTCATTTATATTTTATTTATACTTTTATATAAATATAAATATAGTTTATATTATATATACAAACATAATATAACACATATATATATATATATTTACACAAAATACATATATATATATAAATTTTAATTTGAATGAACATATATATATATTTCATATATATATATGTATTTATAGATATATATTGTATTACAATATATATATATATATATAAATTTTGATAAAAATAATATTTACTTTTCTTATATATGTATATATATATATATACATAAAAGATCATATTTATATACATATATATATTATTTAAATGTACTAAATAGTATATATACATATATATACTAATGTAAATTAATATATACTATATAGTATTTCAATACATATGTATTTGTATAAAAATACATTTATATAATATATAATTATATAAATATATTTTATATTCTTTTCTCCTTTTCTTATTTAATTTGGATTTCCATTTATCCAAATTAAATTTTCTCCTTCATTTCTTATTTCTAATTTAATTTTCCTTTTTATTTCTTATTTAATTTGGATTTCCATTTATCCAAATTAAATTTCCTCAATTTTATCCAAATTAATTTTCTCCACTCTTCACTTCATCAATTTCGAGAATTTCAATGATATTCCCATCTCGTAAATAAATTTTATTTATTTACTTTTATTTATTTATTTCCTCGTCTATTTTCTTTAATATTAATTTCTAAAAATAGAAAATTTGCGGTTATCACAGTGCCGCCTAATCCAGGCACCGCCACCGCCACCAACGCCACCGGCGAGGACCAACGAAGGAGAAGGAGACCACTGGCGGTGAAGGAAACGGCGGAGGAAGGAAGAAATAGAGGAGAAAGGAGCTGAAACCCACGTCGCCAGATCCGGCGCCGTCGCCGTCACCGGTGATGGGGCGAAACCAAGGCCAGATTCGGCTTCGTGGCAACCTCGGCAAGCTGTGGAGTGGCTGAACCGCCGGAATGGGTGGCCGCCGGTGATCGAACCGGTTAGCAAAAATTGAACTGGCCAAGCCAAGCTGAACTGACCCGAACCCGACCCGACCCGACCCGGTACAAAAAAAAAGAAAAGAAAGAGAAAGGAAAAAGAAGAAAAGAAAAAAAAAAGGGAAAAAGAAAAAGAAAGAAAGGAAAAAAGAAAGAAAAGAAAAAGGAGAAAGAAGAGAAGGAAGAAGAAAGAGAAGAAGAAAAAAGAAAGAAAAAGAAATGGTAAGGAAAGTAAAGGTTTTTCTATATTCTGTAGAATTTATTTGGATTACTTCTTAAGCGAATATATGTGTGTTAAATTATGACAGCTTGGAAATGAGGCTAGTGGTGGATTTCGGCTAAGCTCGGAAACACGCTAAGCTTTGGCGAATAGGTAAGATACTTTTATAAAGCATTAGTAGCTTTATATTATATAATTTGGAATTTGATTTTTGATATGAATAATTATTGAATTGATGCTAAAAATGCTAAGAGGACCCACAACTGATGGTGGGGGTCTTAGTAAGAGATAAAATTTGGTGAGAATCAAAGGCTGCAATTGTAAATTATGTTTCCTTGCAGGAGGTTTAGAGAAAATTAAGCCGTTATGCTGCCGAAATTTCCACGAAAATGTTTAAGGAAAAATACTAAGTTCTCATTTAAATGGAATCCTGAAAGAATTATAGAAGATAAGCTTGAAAGGATCTTATTGTGTCATAGGAAAAAAAATTGATTTTTAAATGGTTGAGAAGGTTAATGGATGAGCACAATAACATGAGGAATTTTGTTGTGAATCTTATAGAGTTGATAATTCGAGTTATTTTAACATTACAAGTTGACTATCGAGCAGAAATTGAGGTGGAATATCGATAGTTGGAGTATTGATGGAAGTAACGATGATTATATGATATTACCTTGAAGAGAAGATCATAGTTAAAAATTGATGGTTAAATGATTGGATTGTGAAGCTATTAACAGAGCAATGATTTCCAGAATTTACCGAGTTCGGCTTCTTGATTTTGAAATAATTCCGAACGTGATAATATGGACAAATTCGAGAGATCGAAATGGAGATGATTTCACCGTACTACATTATATTGTCGAATATACGTGAGACAATAAACGGACATACCCTAATAATATGGGTCTTAGTATCGATACGATGGTACCCAATGAATAGTTATGATATTGAGTCATAACGAATGTACGAATTGTGCATGCAAAAATTGATTGAAATTGAGATTGAATTACGACACAATCCGATCAATTATGGATCCAAAGAAATGAGTGATAAATATGTGAAAAGATAATTGTGTTTACAACCTTAGAATAAATCTTGAATAATAAGATCAACAATTGCATAAGTTCGGATTAAATCATAAAAGTCCACATGAAAATTTATATGAGGATTCATACTAATGATGCGATCCTAATATTGATGATGAGATGTATAAATGATTATTATAATCGTGAGAAAGGATATTGAATACCGAATGGTCTGAATACCAAGTGATTCGATTTCCGAATAAATTGAGTACTGAGCAAATTGAATGCCGAATTAAATGAATAGTGAATGAATTGAATAGTAATTTATTGATTTGACAGGAAGAAAGTCTTGAAATCGAATAATTTATGGTGATAAAGTTAAATGAATCGCTTCACTGTATTTGATGAAAATAGTACAGAAGTTGCATACTGAAATATTTTATAGCATCGCATTTAAACATGCCTTCTTACAACTTGAAACATTATAATAATGTTTATATGAATATTGTAAAGTATTGAATTGTTTTGAAATGAAGTATATGATAGATATATATCTTGATATATGAAGCCTCATACAGAATTTTACTATATGCTTTACATGATATTGAAAAAAAAGCTAAAGATTTAAATGTTTTATGAGACTGTAGGCACCCTAAAAGAATTAAATTCAATAAAGCATAGTGGAAACTACCTAATTGGAGCTTTGCTCATTAGGCAGAGATGCTTGTCCGACAATAGTCGTGGATAGGTCTCAGTCACGCCTGATCAATGAGGCTGAGAGAGATGAGGTCTATGGCCATAGATAGTGCCCTAGTTGGTTTCCAAGGGACGATGACAAGATTTTCACTGCTAGCTACAGTGATTTAAGTCTTTATTGATAGAGATGATAGGGATCTAGCCTAGTCTCTAACCGATATGATATGAAGTCTAGAGTATGATTTTATTGATGTGAACTCTAGACTTGACATGATTTATATTGTACATGAAACAAGTTTGAAATGAAATATGTTTTGAAACAGTACATGTTTTAAACATGTTTTAAAAGTCCATGAGATATGATTTCGACACTTATATGATTTATAAGTGATTTTGTGTCGAACATGGCATGATATGCGGTCTAGAGTATAGTTTGATTTGATATGAACTCTAGACCTGATATGATTTACAGTATATGTTTTAAAAGTATGATAAATGATTTCGACACTTATATGATTTATATACGATTTTGTGTCAAATTTAAAATGATATGCGGTCTAGAGTATAGATTGATTTGATATGAACTCTAGACCTGATATGACTTATAGTATATGAAAATGTTTTAAAACCGCACATGTTTCAGACATGCTCTAAAAACGAATACATGAATTGAAATTGAACATGTTTTTATCATGCCGTAAAGGTAGACTTGAATGAATTGAAAATTCATACATGAAGCATGTTCTAAAGTACATATGATACGATTAGAAATGATAGCGGTTTGTACAGTAAAGTTACATAAATTACATATTAAACCCTGACATGATAATATGCTTCGTACATGAGAGTTCCTTGAGGAATGTCATGACTCGACATTAATGATATTTCATCTAGACGATGACATGATATGATACATGAACATAAGATTGCTTCGTACATGAGAGTTCCTTAAGGAATGTCATGACTCGACATTAATGATATTTCATCTAGACGCTGACATGATATGATACATGAACATAAGATTGATATGAAGAGAATTGTGAACTTACACTATTGTGATCATGATTTCTCTATATGGAAAGTGATATGAGATGATAGATTACAGGAGTACGATTATGAAACATAAAGTGAATTGATATGATGCTTCAATTGGACATGATGTACTCCGAGATAGAGGAAAATATAAACTAATAGTATATGACATTCAATTTGGATACGACAGATTGTTGTGCGATGCACTATAGTGTAAGGACGAAAAGATTGAAAAAGTGATTATGATGATTTATTTAAAAGTATAAGTGATAGACAGATGACAAGAAATGAGATAATGATATGTTATCGATGAGAAAGGATTAACTGTAATTGCAAACTTGCAAGTTTTAAGCATTGCAGTTTAAAACAGTGTAATCCTACTCTTGTATTTATATTAGTATCTTAATGAGCCGTGGTTTTTCTCACCCCACTAAATTTCATCTCTTTCAGACTATTGAAGTTAACATCTGTCATGTGAGCTATTAAGTGGGCATCGGAGACGGTGTATGAACTTGGTACTAGTCTTCTGAGGTATATGTTCCTTATAAAATACTTGTTTACATGTAAGACTTAAATTGATGCACAGTACATATTCTGTTTAACAAGTCGGGATGTAACTAAGAACTGTTTCCGTGTTAGTTTAATATTTAAATGAAATGACTACAGGTCACCTAGATAGTATAGTAACTACACTGACACCGAATACAAACCTTAAAATGAAAAAGAAAAATTTAGTCCATAAATTTGTAGACTAAGAAAAGTATAAGTATTAAAGGAAAGTCGCGGCCTTCGGGTCGTGACATATATTTCTTTAAACCTATATAAATGTATTTTCTATATATCTCTGTCCATATACACATATATTTACTTCCATTTTTTTCCTACTATATATGTATTTATATATTTAATGTGTTTATTTAGTTAAAATGTATATATATAGATTATCTTAATATATTTATATGCATACATAATTTACATTTTTACTTGTTATATATATATATATATATATATATATATATATATATATATATCCTTTATTTATTTAATTTATACATCTATACATAATATGTGTACTTCTTTGTTTTATAACAATATATATGTTACATATATATGTATATATATATTAATTTCATTTATTCCTATTATTTATTCTTAACATCTATTCATCATGTTCATTCGAGAATTAAACTTTTAAATCCTTATAATACTAAGATTTCCCTTAATTTAATTTAACTCAATTAAATCATTCTTCAAATAATTCTTCATCATTAATCCATCACTCCGTCAATTCTCATGATCCTTGATGGTTGCCAAAAATTGTATATTTCTAGTATTGTATTAAATCAATGATCAAGCTTAAATTAAAATTTTATAACCTTAATTCCATAAGTTCCTTTCCAATAAATTCACTCATATATTTCAAAATGAAAATCTCAATACGCCCGTTACTCCGTAAATTTCCCACAATTCGTTCACTTAACTTGTCACTTCATAATTCACAAACAAATTCTCAACAATGTCATTACTTTCGAATATCACATTTATCTACTTTTTGAGTATAGAAAATTCGCGATTATTATATTACATACACCAATTGTCATCAATCCAATGACATGTAATAACAAGATAACTTAAGCCTTTAGTATAGTCCAAATACCATTTGTTAAATTAACTTTGAAAGAAACATTTTTAAGATTTTTAACTAAAGATGTCTTATATTCTAAATACACTTTTATGCAATCGTTTCTTAACGTAGGTCTAGAGCTGGTTATCGGGACGGGTTGACTCGATCTAGCTCGAAACTGGGTTGGGTCAACCCAACTTGATAACTAAAACTAGTATAACCCATTCCAAAACTAGGCCAGATACCCGAACTAGTCTAAAACAGGTGATTGTAATATGAAGGGAGCCTTTACCCCAATTTCAAAGGAGGAGGGATTGTAATGTCCGAAATTAGAAAATTTCGACCTAAATTTTTCCTTTTTGATACTATTTTTCTTATTCCATTATTTAGTATCATTTGATTTACGTTCGGTGTTAATGTAAGTTCAATTTACATTTCTCATTATTATTTAAATCTCGATACTATTAAATTAATTAATCTACTAATAATTAAATAAGAATTGAGAATAAAACATATAATATAATATGTATTATGCTGTTTATTGCTATTCAATATAAATTTACATCCCATTAATTTATTATATGTACCTATCATTATTTACATCCTATAATTAATACAGCTACTGTGCATTCACTAGCCTAAATATAAATATTAAATTTTACTAATACCTATTGTCATAACGTATTAAGTTTTAGAGAAAACCTAATAGCTAGACATAAAATTTATGGAGTCGCCACCAACCATTCTACTAAGTGTGATTGGTCACCTATTCAAACTTGGGATAAGGATTGGTCTACATCTCAAATTTAGGGTTCGGGAGTACGGTTACGCATAAAGAAGGATTAGCACCCTCACAACGCCTATCCTAAAATGGTACCAACTAATTTTAGGTTATCTCAAATTTGCCTTAGTTAATCTTAAGTTTAATAATTAAATATTGAAAAATATTTCTAAGCATCCTCCATTAAGTTGGTGGGATAACTTAAAAAGTTTTCCTCACCTCAAGAGTATTCAAGTAGTACTATGCGACTTGCTTGAAGAGACTCCGTCGTCGGATTCATTTTTAATATTTTGTGAAAAATTCTAATTTTGACTCCTATCTAATTCATTCTTGCTATCTTATCATCTTTATTACTTCTATTGTTTTCTATTATTTTATTAATGTTTAATTTTATTAATTTATTTTATTAGAGAATGAATATGAATTATTTTCTCAAAAATTCTTTTTAGATCTTCCATTAAGCTGGTCAAATTTTGAAAAAAATTGTTTGACCTAAAGATTTCCGAAGTATTACTTAAGCATAATCCCTTTCGGAATCTTATCATCGGAATAATCAATACTCAATTTCAATAATTATTATTGACTATTCTCATCCTATTTTATCATTTATTATTATTATTATTATTATTATTA
The DNA here is from genome assembly GCA_031772115.1 of Heritiera littoralis. Lineage (NCBI taxonomy): Eukaryota > Viridiplantae > Streptophyta > Magnoliopsida > Malvales > Malvaceae > Heritiera > Heritiera littoralis. The sequence goes on along the minus strand of JAPDPK010000009.1, from coordinate 2,848,446 downwards.
TTATTATTATTATTATTATTATTATTATTATTATTATATCTTTGTAACTAATTTTAATTTTAGTTTTATAATATGTCTTATTTTATTTTTAGACTAAATATAAGCTATTAGTTATTGAAAACCCTCTTTAGACCATCCATTAAGCTGATGAAGCCTTGAGAGAACTTTTTGACCTAGAAATTTTCAAGAAAATTACTTAAGCATAATTTTTTTGATATTTTATCATTAGAGTAATTCATGTTCACCTTTATTATTATTTTAATACGTAATTCTGATTATTTTATTTATTTCCTTCCTTGTTTGTTACCTACCAATATTATTTTTATTATATTATTATGAACAATTAATATCTTTTCTAATTTTGTAACTAATTGTTTTTATTATAATTTTATAATAAAATTATTTTTAAAATGAATATAAATTGTTTGTTATTGAAAACTCTATTTAGACCCTCCATTAAGCTGTAAGGCCTTGGATAGAATTTTCTCACCTAAAAATTTTCAAGAAAATTACTTAAGCGTAATTCTCTTGATATTTCATCATCGGAATGAATCACGTCCGCCTTTAATATTTTTCATTTACTAAATCTTATCATTATTTTATTATTTTAACTTTATATTTTTATTTAAATTTATTTATTTTTATTTTTATAACCTAAATAATTTTTCCTATAATTTTCTAAAGCGTCATATTAAATTCCTAAAAAAATCCTATTTTATATACAAAATCCCTACTTATACATGCAAACTAAATCAACATATCATAATATCATCATGTAAAACAATCATGTTCTTAATTTAAATCAAATTATTAGATTACTTATCAATTCATTAAGTCTCATGCAAACTATTTAATTAAATTTATTAACATGCAAATTAAAGTTAAAGTCCATATTAATTAAATCATCAGCATTATATCAAATTAAATACTATTAGTATGTAGGTTATTATCAATTTACTAAATTATTAACTAGGTTAAGCTATTAATATTAGTTATCAAACCATCTTTTAATACTTATCAAATCATTAGTTGGCACATCAATTAACAAACCTGTAGAGTTGGCGACTTGGCTTTCCTTCTTTTTTCCTTGGCAGCAGTTAGTGTCTTCTTTAATTAGGTAAATCAGGTTGGCCTCGTGCAGATGACACAGCAGGCAAGGCAGCAGAATTGCGTGAGGCATGGGCAGCAGCTTGAGGATGATAGATGGAGGACTTCTTAAAGTAGCAGTAGTGTGAAGATAATGGTGATGTACGGGACAACAAGATGAATGAAAACTCAGAACAGAGTAGCAACTATGGTAATCGGTACAGAGAAGGATCACGGCTGCAGATCAGCAATGGTGCAAAGCAAGATATGGGTGACTATTAACGATGAAAACGAAGTAGCAGCTTGCGCAAGGAAGATGGTGACTCAGCACGGTGCAGATAGGCAAGCGGTGGCAAGAAGTGACTTACGGTTTGTGAGACAGCAGGCTAGGTGGTGACATCGGGTAGTGAAATTGGTAGAGTTCAGTGAAGAACAAAGGAGGACCGCAGGTAAGGATGATGTGGCAGCCTCTTGTAGAATCGATTGATAGAAGGCTCCCCGCTTAGGTTTTTCTTCTATTCCCCCCAAGGTTTCTAGGGTTCTTTTTATTTGCCCGTGTGTTGTGCCTCCCCCCTTTTACCCGTGTACTGCCTCTTGTATTTATTTTTGTCTTTTTTCATTTTTTTAGAAAGAAAAATCCTAATTTTAATGTATTGACCCCAAAATTATGGGATCTTTATTTTATCATTTATTTTTTGTATGACCCCATTTAACTTATTTCCTTTTTATTTTTTTTTTATTTTGGGCAATGAATTTTCAGATTTAATTTCAACCAATTTCCTTCCTTTTGTTGATTTATTCATTGATTTAATAGCTGATTATTCTTTTTCTTTTTAAGCAACAAATTTCTTTTATTTTTGGCAACAATATCAACTTTAGTCAACTCTTAAAGGTGTGAATTTTGCATGTGCTTCACATGAGACTTTCAAATTTGAAATTTTTAATTTTAGAAATTGCATGGGATGCATGGGGTTCCAACTTAAGATTTGACCAAAATTGACTTGTTTCTTTTTATCATTTTATTTTTTTGATTTTTTTAATTTAAAGAAATTGTTCGGACAAAATTAGGTGTCTACAATTGCCTCTCTTTGCACTTTGTTGTGAAACAGTAATGGTGCAAAGACATAGACAACCATTTTGTCCGAATACAAGACCTATCAATGGATTCTTTGTAAAATATGATATTTCCTAGTCTTTTCTATCACAAGATTAAGGAATGCAAAGTGAAATTCCTAGTCTCTCCTATCATAAGACTAAGGAATACAATTTCCTAATCTTTTCTATCATAAGATTAAGGAATGTAAAATGAGATGTCCTAGTCTCTCCTATCATAAGACCAAGGAAATGAATGTAGAATGAGATTTCCTAATCTTTTCTATCACAAGATTGAGGAATGCAAAATGAAATTCCTAGTCTCTCCTACCATAAGACTAAGGAATGCAATTTCCTAATCTTTTCTATCATAAGATTAAGGAATGCAAAAAATGAAGTTTCCTAGTCTCTCCTATCATAAGACTAAGGAATGCAATTTCCTATTCTTTTCTATCATAAGATGTAACAGTCTGAGTGTACATTATTACATAATAATTACTCATATTTTACACATATTTACCGGTTGAGCTGTCTGTGATGCCTTTAACACTTGATCCTTAATAGTAATAAATGGTGAACATTTATTCAATAAATATGGAATGTAAAATTTTTTACAATATTACATACACTTTACATCCTCTGTTTCTATTTTACAATAATGTAGTACTATATACAAGTGTCTGAATATATAAGAGAAGTGACTATACCTTAAATTTCAATGCTCTTGGTCCCAGTAGGCTACTCGTAGCTATATTTAATCGAGGAAGCCATCAAAAATCCTCGTGATTAATCTGGAAAGTTTGAAAGTAAGGGGTGAGCGAACCACGCGCTCAGTAAAGGAGTCGTATGCTGCTTGATATAATGAAATCTATATGCTGGAAAATATTCATTTTCCATAAATCTAAATGGAATAAATCATTTAATTTCCACCATTTCAACAACAGTTCAAAACACATGATAGTACAGTGATGAAACAGTAGTTATGGTAAACAGTCTTTTCAGTACAGTAGCTTATAAATATCAAATCACTGGATAACAGTTCAGTAATTATTTCTATTTTAGAAATAATCTTCAAAGTATTCTTTCTCGATAACAGTAAATTTCCTTTCAGTTCAGTAAACAACATTTCGTATAATTCAGTTAAGTAATTAGAAATCAGAAGATTTCAGTTCAGTAAACCGAAATCAGTAGCTACTAGTTCAGTAAACAGAAATCAGTAGCTACTAGTTCAGTAACAATAATCAGTAGCTACCAGTTCAATAAACAGTAAACAGTAGCTTTCATTTCAGTAAATAGTAATCAGTAACTACCAGTTCAGTAAAACAGTATTTTGGTACGGTTTAGTTTAGTAAACAATAAGTCACAGTGCAGTACAGCAAAACAGGATTTAGTAGATCCTTTCAGTAAACAGTAATCAGTAAGTTGAAACTAGGCATCACCCTACAATTAAATCATGCTATCATCGTCCATTAAGGGACACAGTAATCATCCCCGAAGGGACACAGTAACAGTATACAATGAGATCTATGGCCATGATCTATAGGGTGTCCTCGGTGTACACTTGCCAGGTGACATCCGGGACGCTGATGACTGGCGGGTCAATTAGCCACGTGACAGTAACAGTAATAGTATGATGCATGAAACTCGGGGCCTAAGTCTCAAAGCAGTATAAAAACCGTACCATAGCCTTTATGGATCTTATTCAAAGTAATTTGAAATATTTCATGTTTATCCATAAGGCTCTCACATTTTCATATATCATCACCTTTATGGAATTTATAAAATAAATAAAATCATCACTTAATTTCACAAAGGTATAAAATCATTCATTTTCTCATAAAAATACCTTTAAGGAAATCAAATGAATTAAATCATTTATTTGAAGAGTTATTTTCCAAAAAGGTATTTTATTCTCCATTTTCACATACAATAAATCCATCAGTAAATATTCATGTATCGAGTGAGAAAGTAAATAAATATTCAATTTGAATATTTAATACATATAAAACAAATCAATTTCTCACTTTAATAAAAATATAAAACATGAATATTTAATTTCTCATAACTTGAAAGTAAATAAATATTCAATTTGAATATTTAATACATATAAAACAAATCAATTTCTCACTTTAATAAAAATATAAAACATGAATATTTAATTTCTCATAACTTTCTCAAAATTTCAATTTATGGAAAATTGGTGGAAATTATATTCAAAATTTTCCATTTAAATCATTTCACGCTTCTAAAATATTTTGAAATATTTTAGAATATTTTTGGAAAACTTCCGACAGCATAACAGCTGCAGATTCCTAACCTCCTGCACACAGTCACAGTATATAAACCAGCTTTTCAACCACAGATTTTGCATGTTTTCAAACCAAATCATGCATCCAATATTCTCATAAAATTTAGCTCAAGAAAACATGCAATTCATTATATCACTACAACTCACACACTCCCTCCTTACCAATCTTATGAAGTCGAGTTTCCCGGTTACGCTAACCGAAATCCGTCAACTCGGGCTGCAAAAATAATTTATCAAAACTTATTAATATTTTTCTTCTTATTTTTAAGCCACTAGTATTCATAAAATGCAGCCACTATTGTCATAACATAAGCGCAACCAGTATAAATTATTTTGGTGCCAAAACTCAACTTCCACATTTTAGTTCCTTTTTCGGTTTTTAATTTCACCAATCGTTCTCTTTTAATTTCTATGATTATTTTCTACTATTAATCATAAAAATTCAGCATATTCCATACTTAAACAAAATTAGGGCGAACCCTCCTATAGCCATTTTCATGATTTTTTGTCTCTTCTAATATTTCCATTACTCTTCCATGTATAGGTGAGCCTTTCCTTACCATTTTCTGCATATAGCCATATATTTACTACTTTCATGTCCAAACCGAACCCCTCTCTTCATTTACCAAATTTTGATTTTCAATCTTTCACCATGATTTATTGTTTCAACCTTTAATTCCTTACTTACTTGATCATTTCCTATTGTTTTCTTGCATGACAACACAAGATTTCATTCAATCTCATGCCAACCGAACATCCTTATCCATGGTAAGTTTTGATCTAGCTTACCTAATGTAAAACAAACTTCATAAACCTTATTTACACCTTACACTAGGCTAGAATATAGCTTTAAATTTAATTAAAACAATAAGACATTAAATCTCCTCACCTCAACCGAACCAGCTGAAGGAAACCGAAACAACACGCAGCGGAATTTAAATCATTCGGCCTCCACCAAGATTGATTCGGAGAGTTGCCTGATTAGGGTTTCGAGATTTTACCTGACGTTTTCTCTGAATTTTCTGTCGTTGGTCGAGTCACAAGCAGCAACTTTTCGTTCCTGCCTCTACGGTATCCACACAAACGGATCTCACGACTCTTGAACGTCTCACGGTCAAATGCCTTAAGGAGCGTTTTGATTCTTTTAACCGAACTGCTAGCTTCGATTAAAAGAATGTTTTGTTTTCTGTTTTTTTTTAAAAAGTGCGGCTATGTTTTAGAAAAACATCCTTTTATAGGCAGTAAATTTTACCCTAAAATTTACTGCCAAACAGAACTCTAATCCTACTTAGAATAGGATTAGTTATATCCCTAATCCAATTCAGAATAGGATTAGTTATATCCTTCATCCAATTTAGAATAGGATTAATTAAGCTCCTCATTGATCCGTTCTAAGTGTGCGACCCAATAGGTTCTCAAAACAATGGCAATGACAAAATTGTCACAGGCAATGAGCGGTATCTAGCAACACATCATTGCTACCCATGTAACGAGAATGTCAATGACTCGACATAACCTTACTCGTGATAGATGTTACAGTGTAGTCTAATCCTTTTATCCTTTGATGTCTTGATTAGACACAAGTCATGGAATGTGTCACACTTGTATAGTCTAATCAGCGTTTCTTGATTCCTGAGTAGACTAATTAAACAAATAAAATCAATATCTCATATTGACTTATTTGAGCACGGCCATGCATTTTAGTCTCACTCTATCAAAGGGCCCAAGACATCACTCTTGTTATATAAGAGGGATAAATCCTATCTTGATCACTCAACATCCCTCTACATAGATCGAGGCATACCCAATTACTACCTTTATAGTCCATCCTGTTACGAATGACATCTAGCAGCATTAAAGTATGCAATTCTCTATGTTGGGATCTCTGATGATCTCAAGTCAAAGGATCACATACACCATCATCACTATGAGAATCGCTTATGACACTCATATAACAATCCATGTAGCGTTCTCATGGAGGGTCGATCCAGTACATAGTTCTCTAACATGTACCTATGTGATGACTTGATATCCTATATCCATGACAATGGTCATCAGTCAACCACATACTAGTCTTATCGTATCATTGTTATCCTTGTTCACAATAATACTTGACTAGGGATATTTTAAGAATAGTGTGTTATTACTATTCTAAGGACATTATCATATAAGATTATATTACGCAGTTATAAAACAAATATAATAATGAACTATAAATAAAAATGTCATGATACATAAAAATGCCAAAGTCAATCATCTAATGAATGGTTCTAAGGGCATAATCCAACAATCTCCCACTTGCACTAAGACCATTCACTCATGTATCTAATACCTAGTGACCTAGTGTGACGATCATGTCTCTGCTGCGTCAAAGGCTTCGTCAGTGGGTCGGCGATGTTATCGTCAGTTGGTACTTTGCATATCCTCACATCTCCTCTCTCGATGATATCTCGAATGAGATGGAAGCGCCGTAGTATATGTTTGGATCGTTGGTGAGATCTAGGTTCCTTAGCTTGTGCGATGGCTCCATTGTTGTCACAATAGAGCTCAATCGGATCTACAATGCTAGGAACAACTTCAAGCTCAGTTATGAACTTCCTGATCCAAACAGCCTCCTTAGCAGCTTCAGAGGCAGCTATATACTCAGCCTCTGTTGTAGAATCGGCCACTGTCGCCTGCTTTGAACTCTTCCAGCTCACAGCACCACCATTAAGGCAAAACACATAACCAGACTGCGATCTATAGTCATCTTTATCAGTTTGGAAGCTAGCATCAGTGTAACCTGTTACAATGAGCTCTTCCTCACCTCCATATATCAAGAATGTATCCTTAGTCTTTCTCAAGTACTTAAGAATATTCTTGACAGTGATCCAGTGACGTTCACCAGGATCAACTTGATATCTACTCGTCATGCTCAAGGCATACGAGACATCGGGACGTGTGCATAACATGGCATACATAATGGATCCAATAGCAGATGCATATGGAACTTTGCTCATACGTTCTCTCTCTTCTTGTGTTGTAGGACACTGTTCTTTTGAGAGAGTAATGCCATGTGTCATAGGCAAGAATCCTTTCTTGGAATCCTGCATGCTAAACCTCTTTAGCACTTTATCTATGTATGCACTTTGACTTAGGCCAATTAATTTCCTTGATCTATCTCTATAGATCCTCATACCTAGTACATAGGTAGCTTCGCCCAAGTCCTTCATTGAAAAGCAATTCCCTAACCAAGTCTTTACAGACTGAAGGGTAGGGATGTCATTCTCAATGAGTAGTATGTCATCTACATACAACACTAGGAAGACAATAGTGCTCCCACTGACCTTCTTGTAGACACAAGGTTCATCTTCGTTCTTGATGAAACCAAACTCTTTGATTGCATCATCAAAACGAAGATTCCAACTTCGAGAAGCTTGCTTTAGTCCATAAATAGAACGTTGTAGCTTACAAACCTTTCCAGCATTTTTTGGATCAACAAAACCCTCAGGTTGTGTCATGTACACATCCTCGAGTAGCTTTCCATTAAGAAAAGCAGTCTTGACGTCCATTTGCCAGATTTCATAATCATGGTATGCAGCTATCGCAAGCAAGATCCTAATGGATTTGATCATCGCGACTGGTGAAAAAGTTTCATCATAGTCAATACCATGAATTTGTTTAAAACCTTTAGCAACCAATCGCCCTTTATAGGTATGAACATTTCCTTCCATGTCGGTTTTCTTCTTAAAAACCCATTTACACCCTATAGGTTTTACCCTTTCGGGTAAGTCAACCAAGGTCCAAACTTGGTTGGCATACATGGATTCCATCTCAGATCTCATGGCTTCAAGCCATTTCTCAGAGTCTGGCCCTGTTATAGCCTCTTGATAGGTAGTAGGCTCATCTTGGTCCATGAGTAAAACATCACCGTTCTGAGTCATTAGAAATCCATATTTCTGTGGCTCACGATGTGTTCTAACTGATCTACGCAAGGCTTGTGTCTCTTGAGCAGGCGGTTGCTCCACAACATCTTGTGGTTCTGGTTCCACAACAACTTGTGGTGCTTGCTCAGGCTCCATCTCAACATCGGGTGCGCTATCTTGTAGCTCTTGAATTTCTTCAAGTTCTACTTTTCTCCCATTAGTTCTTCTAGAAATGAATTCTCTTTCTAGAAAGACACCTGTTCGAGCTACAAACACTTTGCGCTCAGTGGGATTGTAAAAATAATATCCTTTAGTTAGTTTAGGATATCCCACAAAATAGCACTTATCAGATTTAGGTGCAAGTCTGTTAGAGACTTGACGTCTTACATAAGCCTCACAACCCCAAATCTTCATAAAAGACATACTGGGACGTTTACCAGTCCATATCTCATATGGTGTCTTTGGAACCGATTTAGATGGAACACGGTTCAGTGTAAAAGCAGCTGTTTCTAATGCATGTCCCCAAAAGGATTCTGGAAGATCTGTATGACTCATCATTGATCGAACCATATCTAATAAAGTTCGATTTCTCCTTTCAGATACACCATTCCATTGTGGTGTACCTGGAGGAGTGAGTTGTGAGACAATCCCACACTCTTTATGTCACGACCCGTGACCACATTTTTTCCCTTCTTATACACAACTTAACCGGTTGGGCTGTCTGCGATACTTCACTTGTACTGACTGTTAATAAATTTTACATAATATTGTTTATATTATACACATCCCCTATCGTAATACATCAGATAAGTAGTACTATTGACGTGTCTAAATACAGAGAATTAAATAATCATACCTCAAATAATCAGTCGGTCTGACACATTGTTCTTCGTGTACAGCCAGGATCCACAATCCACTGATCTCACATTCATCAAAACCTGAGATGTTGAAAATTAAGGGGTGAGCAAAACCACGGCTCAGTAAGAGAATTATATGCCTCACTTGATACTCAGCTTCCTATATGCTGAAAATCTTTTTCATTTTTCCTATGGGCTCTAGGCTCGCATGTAGGAAAGATACTACAGTCGGCTAGGGATCCGAATGGAGTAAGGTAGGTATTTTAGAATACCATACTTGTTACGGAACATAGAAGCAACTGTAGAGAAAAATTTTTTTTTCTTTTTGTTTTGAATTAATAAATCCTTTTCCTTTTTAATCTTTCCTAATCTTTTTCATATTCTTTTCAAAATAATGCTTCTACGAAATAAAGCCTTTAAATAGAATAATTAATATCCGTATATTCCTGGAAAAGAATATTAGTTAAATCATCATTTTATTTCTTTAAAACTTATTTCATGTTTAATGTACTCTCTTAATTAGTTCTGTCCGTTAAAAAGCAGAATAAGCTATTAAAATCTATTTCATTCTTTGACATTTGTCGAATTCACGAATCACACTCACTTACTTATCGTCACAATATCCTACGATTTCTCATACTAACATCGGAACACGTGTAGCACTTAGTTCCCGAAGGACTCTAGAGGTGGCTCCCACTGTTCAATCATCGAGTCTCTGCTCGGTATGGCCTGTACTGAAACATCAGAACACGTGTAGCACTTAGTTCCCGAAGGACTCTAGAGGTGGCTCCCACGGTTCAATCATCGAGTCTCTGCTCGGTATGGCCTGTACTGAAATATCGAAACACGTGTAGCACTTAGTTCCCGAAGGACTCTAGAGGTGGCTCCCACGGTTCAATCATCGAGTCTCTGCTCGGTATGGCCTGTACTGAAATATCGGAACACGTGTAGCACTTAGTTCCCGAAGGACTCTAGAGGTGGCTCCCACGGTTCAATCATCGAGTCTCTGCTCGGTATGGCCTTTTCCGTTTGACATATTCCATGTCATGTAAAATATTTCCCTTTTTAACATGTCAGCTATCATTTATGGATTTTAATATAGACGTTAATCTTGTCGTACTATAAACCCTGGAGGGTAAAGGACTAAACCGGTCAAATCTATGACCATAATCTATATTGTCCTCGGTGGATCACAGATCAGGTGTCGACCGGGACTAAACATGTCACATATCATGTATCAGCATGATAAGAATACCAACCAGTCTCAAAACCATATTTTTCATCGGAAAATACACCTTATGGAATTTATACAATTATATAATTCCATGATTTAAAACCATAAGGGTTATAATCCTTTAGTGAATATTGATAAAAATATCCATAAAATATTTACTATATTTCACTTCATCTTTCGTCTCGTAATTCGTGTAATTTATCTATTTCGAGAATTTTCGGTGATTTCATTATCACCATTCTCGAATACATGAATATTCTAAAGTTCCATCTCATTGTATTCATATTTTATGAAATTTAGAAATTTCCTCATGTCTCGTGATTTACTATCGAAATTCGGAAATAAATCATTAAATATGATTTTATAAAGTTTTTCTAAAATTTTCGGCAGCATAACGGCTGCCGATTCACTAACCTCCTGCACGGAAAATACAGTTTAAAATCTTTCAGCCAGTACTTCTTCCCAAATTATTTTCAGCAATTCATGCATCATAATAATTTTCATAAAATAATTGCATAAAATATTTCAAATTAAATTATGCAGACTGAGTATCCTTACAGTGCTGCACATGCATCCCTTACCTTTTTCCGGGTCGGCGAATTCCGCTTATCGATCGCGCCCGCACTCCATTTCTCCCGATTCCTTATCTCGATTGCTGAAAATAATTTCTGGAATTAAAATTCTAATTTTTAGAATTTTTTCATAATTTATTTAATTTTTTCTGAAATTAAATTCTCGGGAAATTTCTTACCGAATTTGTAAAATCCCGGGTTGTCGAATTTCCGGGAATTTTTCCGAATTCCCGAAATTTTCCTTTTTCCTCTTTTTCTTCCTTTTTCTTCCTTTTTCCTCTTTTTCTTCCTTTTTCTTTCTTTTCTTTTTCTTTTTCTTTTTCTTTTTCCTTTTTCTTTTCTTTTTCTTTTCTTTTTTCTTCTTCCTTTCCCGGTCAAACCGGTTCAGAGCCTTTCCTCGCCGGTTCCTCGCCGGCGGCCGGTTCTCCGGCGGCTCGTTGGTCCCTCAGCTGGCCGGCGTCAAGGCGAAGCTGCCGGTGGTCTCAGCTTGGCCTGGATCGGCGGCACGGCGGTGGATCCACTCGGTTTACCTTCGGTCACTTCTCCTCCTCCGTCGGCCTTCCTCCGCCGTCGTTGGCCTCACCGGTGGCCTCCATCCCATTCCTCTCCTTCCACCGATGCTTCGGCTGTAATGGCGGCGGCCAATTCCGCCGGCAACCGCCAGATCTAGTTTCGTTTTCTTCCTCGGTTTTTCGCCGTTTCGCGTCGATTCCTTCTCCGTTTCGCTTCGCCGGCGTTGCCATCAGCTTCCTCTTCCTTTGCCGGTGACGTCCCGCCTTCCTTTTCCCCTTGCCGGCGGTGGCAGCTCCGCCACCGGCGGTCTGGCAGGAGGGGTCGGGGTTCCTCCCCGATCTTCTCCTTTCTTTTTTTTTTTTTTTTGTTTTATTTCCCTTTCTATTTTTGTTCTCTTTCTATTTTTAGTATATACATACTATATACTATATATTATGTCATATAATTTATACATATAATATATACTATGTATTATACATATATTATTTCATACATAATATAATACAATATATATTATATATAAAATATATCTATATATATTGTATGTTACAAAATTATATGTCTAGTATATATGTGTATATTTATATATATACTTAAAATTAAGTAACATTTATATACATAAATTATATAAATGCTATAATAAAATATTTATACATATAAACTTTAATATAAAACCATACTTACTTTTCTTCTATATGTATTTACATAATTATATATACACATAAAACATTATATTTATATACATATGTATTATTTGAATTTATGAAATAGTATATATATATTTCTATATATATAACAACGTATTTTAAAATATACTATATAATATTTTGAATACATATGTATTGGTATAAAAATACATTTATATAATAATATATAATTATCTAAATATATTTCATTTATTTTCTTATTTTCTTAATTAGATTTGGATTTTAATTTATCCAATTTAATTCTTTTCCTCTCTATTATTTTTATCTTTATTTTCATTTAATTTCCTTCACACGAATTTCCTTATTCATCACTTCCTCATTTCTCGGGATTTTCACCAATATCCCGTTTCTCGCAAATTTTATTTATTTCCTCTTATTTAATTTCTCTAATATTTATTTTCAATATTTCTAATTTCCAATAAAGGGAAAAATTTACGGTTATCACATCCTCCCCACCTTAAGAAATTCGGTCCTCCGAATTTAACTTAAGTCCAAAGGTGGTACATGCCGTATACTTACGACTTCTGACCTCTAGTTCATCTTCCAAGTAATACTGCCAGTACACTTTCAACATCAAGAGTGCTTTAGACCACTACATGCTGTCTTTCATCGTATATGTCTATACTCCCGTAAGTTCATTCCTCAAATCAAAAGTTATTCACTTTTACTCTTTTCATATAAGAGCCATACATAATATTTTAATATTACAGCTGATTTATGCTGTTCATCATCCATGCTTCTCAATTAGTGCCGAGTCGACAAAATATGGTACCATCATGTACTCATATCGATCAATTATATGTAAGTGTTCCAGTAGCTTTCGCATCTCATGCACACGCTCTCTCAATATCGTGGAGCGGTTACATCTCACGCTCATATATATAAATATATATCAGTATGGAGCGGTGCTATCAATACACTTGGGATCTCAAAGCCTTTTGCTATTTCTCATTAGCATATGGCAACACAGAGACTCCCATCACACGTAAGGCTCACTGGAACTGTACATACACATTCACACCGTTTAACACTTATACTTCGACTAAGGCACTAGAGAATCTAGATGTCTGATAATGGAAAATGATTCTATTTAGATCATCAGTCTTTAATCACTTCCATATCATTATTTCTCTTTTGGACTCTTTATTGTCCACAATATTCATTTTCACACTTATTCCATCAAGGCTACATATCATTGCAAATTTTACTGTTAATCATCTCTTACAGAAATAAATCATGAGACAATCATTTTCTCTCCATGTCTCTTTTCATGTAGTATGGTCATTACATCTCTTACTCTTATGGTATATTCAATATCATTTAAATTTTAGAATATACCTGAGAATATACTCTTTTCATAATTTAGATTCTGTGATTGAATCCTCGAATTATCCATTTAAGCACCACATTATCTATACAATTCCACCATCTCTATCATTTCGAGGTGGTTATGTGTACAAACATTTTACTGGCAGTAAACATATCAATTATCTTACTCCTTGGAGTATCATTACTTTCACTTATCAGTTCTGGCATTGATTTTACATCTTGCCACAGTTATGTGATAACCAACACCCTTCGCTTTCAGTCTTAACTGCGGGAACTGTTTCATATTGATGTTCCCTTCTCATCATGCAATTTATTTCCTTATTCCACTTTCATTTTCGTTTTCATATTTCTACTATTTATCTCTTCATATATATATATATACATATATATATTTTTAATTGGCATGGTACTATACTGCTAAGATCTTTTAAAATCTTGCGTACCATCTTTTTCTTTACACTAGCCATCTGCCGACTTTAATTTCTTTAATTAGATCTCGTCTATAAAGCAGCCAGTCTCATCACTCTTTTATAGGCTGGCAGTAGTATTTAGCTAGACTCATTACTTTCGTATCTCAATCATTATTTTATATCATAGACAGGTTTACTGTCACCCTGTCGTCTCAAGATCATATATCTCAAGAGGAGATACTGTCTAGCCAAATTTCTTAGTTGTTAATCTTAGCACAATCCCATAGCCTTTAAGAGTTTAAGGATCATATCACAATGTTGCTCATGTTCCATTTATACTTTAGACTCTATCAGTATTTCATCAATTTTACTCATGTAAGGATGCCTCATTCTTTAGGCTTATCTACTTTACAAGGCAACTCATTACCCTTATAACTTCAATCGGAACTCGTAAAATTCACTTCGAGTTCAAATCATCATCTTATGGACACCAACCTTCAATCTTTTATCTAAGGACGCTTTATACAGCAGCTAGTCTTATTTACTCCTCACGTATCTCTGATCAGATCAATAAAGCGTCTATTTTCACGTAGATTAATACTTGTTCTTCACCAGAACTTCATCAATGATAGAAATTTAATATATCCTTTTTTTTTTGGTCTACAACTCAACATCATTTGCATTTCTCTCATTTATACTTATACAGACAATTTCATTATTCTCAAATTTTCATTATCTGTATTTTCGTCATTCAGACCTCTACACGTGAATTTCATTATTCACACATTTTTCAGAATTATTTTCTTTAACTTTTCGGATTCTTTCTATATCCTCCGATATAAGCTTAGAATTTAACTTCATATTTAAAATCAAATCAGTGTTATCTCGATTCCTCTAATTTATATAACTTTGGAAGTTTTATCGGAAATCAAATCTGATACTTTCTTTAATCGTACTTTTCTTATCATCTTGTGACCATCGTTCTTTAACTTTTTATCTGATTATGCCTTTTACAAGGATTGCTCTTATAAGCTCCTTATACATCTCCGATTAAATCATATTTAAGGCATCACTTCCATATAATATTTATTTGTTCTTCATAAGAATTTTAGTGTATAACCAAAAATTTTAATACATCATTTAATTCATCCTCAAATCATATCATTTGTATTTCCTTTCTTTACATCGATACTTTTGAATTTCATCATCCGTAATATTTTCCAAAAATTATTTTCTTAAGCTTGTCGGATTTCTTCTATATTCTTCGATACAAGCTTAAGAATAAATTTCATATCCACGATCGAATCAACATTAACCTGATTTCCCAATCTATGTTACTTTGGAATTTATTGGAATTCTCAACCGACAATCTCTTTAACCACACTTCTTTTATCATTTTGGACCTTCATCATTGTTTCCCATCATTTCACAGTGTAGTTTCAAGTCAAAGACATTCCATATTCAAATCATTTTGATACATACTCTACCTTGATTTCATTACATAGTCATACTTCACAGCGTTACGAATCTCATTCTGGTAAGCTGTATCAAGTACAATGTTTATCAACACATTTTACAGCTACTCGTTTCAATTCAGTTATTCACTTGAAAACCATTTCCATTTACCGAATTCAGGCTTAGTTCCCTTGAGTATATTCTCCACGAGGTTTGAACCTTGGCACCCCTTACGTACCTAGTTCCTTACACTCGTGTTACCGTTGGGATACTTATAAGGGCCTCGCCCGTTCATATCGACCATCGACGAGCATCCCCTAGGCGATCCTTTCGCCTCAGGTTTATCCTTACTAGTGAGTCGGCGATGAGATAGTTCGCCTATATCTCACGACACATGATCCACTACGGGTCGCCCATCATTGGGTCGCCCATCACAGTTCTGTCTCAAGGGTCCTGAAGAACTTAGGTTAGCGGTCATCTTCTTTTTATCACTTGACTGTTCTTATAATTATCCTCTAATTCACAGTACTCCAAACAATACCTCATTCTGTAGCACATATTCCAAGATACGTCGGTTCTATGTACGATTATCTGTTTGATACCTCAAAGAAATGAAAAAGTACAGAACCATAAGTAATCACACCAGTATGTATTTCATTATCTATACTTTTCACCTCATCAGTCAATTCTTGTAATCATTTCACTTTTCACAGTATTTAACGATCCCGTTCAATACACTCTTAATTTTCGACCCTTTCAGTCAATAACCGGGCCAAACATTTGATGACATTCCACTACACTCTTTGGATCGCATCATATAAGGCCCCGGCTCGTTCGCCGTCTGCCTGTACACGTTTTATTGTGATGCCTCGGATTTGCCGGTCTCAAGCCGGAGGGGCCCGAGCCGCACCACTCATCCGTGCTGTCCGCTCTGAGCTCTAGAGGTGGCCCCCGTCACACAGACGTGGCACTTAGTCCCTCACGGATTGTTTTATTGTGAAGCCCAGGATTTACCACTATGGCCCAAAGTCCACTCGTGGGGGAGCCCTGGCCGCCTCACTCAACCATACTGTTATCCCCTATGGCCCACAGTCCACTCGGGGTTTTTCTTCCGCGTCCATAATCTAAGTGTTAGTGGAATCAGTAATAGGGATCGTTAGATTCATATGACATCTTCTATGCCATTAATAATTCCATTACTATCAATGGATTCCAATTCAGCTCGATTTTATCACTATTCCGACATTGCCCAATATAGGGGCATTTTCGTCATTTCGACATTTATTTCTATCTCCTCAATATACATTCAAATCAATGAACTGATCATCTATGTGTTGATAGTATCCTTTCTGATACTTATAACAGCAAGTTAGATCTCATTCGATTTTTCGACAGAGAAGTTCACTAAAATCCACAATGGGATTAATTTACTTGTAATTCAGCTTTATATCATTAATTTCTCTGTCAAATCAATCAATTCCAACTTCTGGTGATCTATTTTGACTCCCAGTAAAATTTTGGGGGTAGGGGTATTTTGGTCATTTTTGGCTAAAAATTTTCTCTCTCTTCAAATTACCCTCAATCGGTGATCTTAAAGTCTATTTAATGATGATATTTTATTTCCCTATTTTATACCATCACTTTCAGGTCTCAGTTCGGTTCGGACAGAAAAGTACTGGTGGGGCCCTCACCGAGTCCATTTCTGTTCCTTACCGAACAGGCCTTTATATAGATTAGAAGGATCACCAATTTTTTTGGAAATTTCTGAGCCTATTTTCTTCTTTAACATTCTCAGTTTATACTTTCTCACTCCCTTTAAATCATTTCACCCCTTTTACAATCATTTATTTTCTCTATGTATTCAGACGACACAGTACTACAGGGGATGTTTAACTCTTTTCTTTCCAAAGTATCCACAGACATCAGGCCAACCAATGCTCTGATACCACTAAATCTGTCACGACCCGTGACCATATTTTTTCCCTTCTTATACACAACTTAACCGGTTGGGCTGTCTGCGATACTTCACTTGTACTGACTGTTAATAAATTTTACATAATATTGTTTATATTATACACATCCCCTATCGTAATACATCAGATAAGTAGTACTATTGACGTGTCTAAATACAGAGAATTAAATAATCATACCTCAAATAATCAGTCGGTCTGACACATTGTTCTTCGTGTACAGCCAGGATCCACAATCCACTGATCTCACATTCATCAAAACCTGAGATGTTGAAAATTAAGGGGTGAGCAAAACCACGGCTCAGTAAGAGAATTATATGCCTCACTTGATACTCAGCTTCCTATATGCTGAAAATCTTTTTCATTTTTCCTATGGGCTCTAGGCTCGCATGTAGGAAAGATACTACAGTCGGCTAGGGATCCGAATGGAGTAAGGTAGGTATTTTAGAATACCATACTTGTTACGGAACCTAGAAGCAACTGTAGAGAAAAATTTTTTTTCTTTTTGTTTTGAATTAATAAATCCTTTTCCTTTTTAATCTTTCCTAATCTTTTTCATATTCTTTTCAAAATAATGCTTCTACGAAATAAAGCCTTTAAATAGAATAATTAATATCCGTATATTCCTGGAAAAGAATATTAGTTAAATCATCATTTTATTTCTTTAAAACTTATTTCATGTTTAATGTACTCTCTTAATTAGTTCTGTCCGTTAAAAAGCAGAATAAGCTATTAAAATCTATTTCATTCTTTGACATTTGTCGAATTCACGAATCACACTCACTTACTTATCGTCACAATATCCTACGATTTCTCATACTAACATCGGAACACGTGTAGCACTTAGTTCCCGAAGGACTCTAGAGGTGGCTCCCACTGTTCAATCATCGAGTCTCTGCTCGGTATGGCCTGTACTGAAACATCAGAACACGTGTAGCACTTAGTTCCTGAAGGACTCTAGAGGTGGCTCCCACTGTTCAATCATCGAGTCTCTGCTCGGTATGGCCTGTACTGAAACATCAGAACACGTGTAGCACTTAGTTCCCGAAGGACTCTAGAGGTGGCTCCCACGGTTCAATCATCGAGTCTCTGCTCGGTATGGCCTGTACTGAAATATCGGAACACGTGTAGCACTTAGTTCCCGAAGGACTCTAGAGGTGGCTCCCACTGTTCAATCATCGAGTCTCTGCTCGGTATGGCCTGTACTGAAACATCAGAACACGTGTAGCACTTAGTTCCCGAAGGACTCTAGAGGTGGCTCCCACGGTTCAATCATCGAGTCTCTGCTCGGTATGGCCTGTACTGAAATATCGGAACACGTGTAGCACTTAGTTCCCGAAGGACTCTAGAGGTGGCTCCCACGGTTCAATCATCGAGTCTCTGCTCGGTATGGCCTGTACTGAAATATCGGAACACATGTAGCACTTAGTTCCCGAAGGACTCTAGAGGTGGCTCCCACGGTTCAATCATCGAGTCTCTGCTCGGTATGGCCTTTTCCGTTTGACATATTCCATGTCATGTAAAATATTTCCCTTTTTAACATGTCAGCTATCATTTATGGATTTTAATATAGACGTTAATCTTGTCGTACTATAAACCCTGGAGGGTAAAGGACTAAACCGGTCAAATCTATGACCATAATCTATATTGTCCTCGGTGGATCACAGATCAGGTGTCGACCGGGACTAAACATGTCACATATCATGTATCAGCATGATAAGAATACCAACCAGTCTCAAAACCGTATTTTTCATCGGAAAATACACCTTATGGAATTTATACAATTATATAATTCCATGATTTAAAACCATAAGGGTTATAATCCTTTAGTGAATATTGATAAAAATATCCATAAAATATTTACTATATTTCACTTCATCTTTCGTCTCGTAATTCGTGTAATTTATCTATTTCGAGAATTTTCGGTGATTTCATTATCACCATTCTCGAATACATGAATATTCTAAAGTTCCATCTCATTGTATTCATATTTTATGAAATTTAGAAATTTCCTCATGTCTCGTGATTTACTATCGAAATTCGGAAATAAATCATTAAATATGATTTTATAAAGTTTTTCTAAAATTTTCGGCAGCATAACGGCTGCCGATTCACTAACCTCCTTCACGGAAAATACAGTTTAAAATCTTTCAACCAGTACTTCTTCCCAAATTATTTTCAGCAATTCATGCATCATAATAATTTTCATAAAATAATTGCATAAAATATTTCAAATTAAATTATGCAGACTGAGTATCCTTACAGTGCTGCACATGCATCCCTTACCTTTTTCCGGGTCGGCGAATTCCGCTTATCGATCGCGCCCGCACTCCATTTCTCCCGATTCCTTATCTCGATTGCTGAAAATAATTTCTGGAATTAAAATTCTAATTTTTAGAATTTTTTCATAATTTATTTAATTTTTTCTGAAATTAAATTCTCGGGAAATTTCTTACCGAATTTGTAAAATCCCGGGTTGTCGAATTTCCGGGAATTTTTCCGAATTCCCGAAATTTTCTTTTTTCCTCTTTTTCTTCCTTTTTCTTCCTTTTTCCTCTTTTTCTTCCTTTTTCTTTCTTTTCTTTTTCTTTTTCTTTTTCTTTTTCCTTTTTCTTTTCTTTTTCTTTTCTTTTTTCTTCTTCCTTTCCCGGTCAAACCGGTTCAGAGCCTTTCCTCGCCGGTTCCTCGCCGGCGGCCGGTTCTCCGGCGGCTCGTTGGTCCCTCAGCTGGCCGGCGTCAAGGCGAAGCTGCCGGTGGTCTCAGCTTGGCCTGGATCGGCGGCACGGCGGTGGATCCACTCGGTTTACCTTCGGTCACTTCTCCTCCTCCGTCGGCCTTTCTCCGCCGTCGTTGGCCTCACCGGTGGCCTCCATCCCATTCCTCTCCTTCCACCGATGCTTCGGCTGTAATGGCGGCGGCCAATTCCGCCGGCAACCGCCAGATCTAGTTTCGTTTTCTTCCTCGGTTTTTCGCCGTTTCGCGTCGATTCCTTCTCCGTTTCGCTTCGCCGGCGTTGCCATCAGCTTCCTCTTCCTTTGCCGGTGACGTCCCGCCTTCCTTTTCCCCTCGCCGGCGGTGGCAACTCCGCTACCGGCGGTCTGGCAGGAGGGGTCGGGGTTCCTCCCCGATCTTCTCCTTTTTTTTTTTTTTTTGTTTTATTTCCCTTTCTATTTTTGTTCTCTTTCTATTTTTAGTATATACATACTATATACTATATATTATGTCATATAATTTATACATATAATATATACTATGTATTATACATATATTATTTCATACATAATATAATACAATATATATTATATATAAAATATATCTATATATATTGTATGTTACAAAATTATATGTCTAGTATATATGTGTATATTTATATATATACTTAAAATTAAGTAACATTTATATACATAAATTATATAAATGCTATAATAAAATATTTATACATATAAACTTTAATATAAAACCATACTTACTTTTCTTCTATATGTATTTACATAATTATATATACACATAAAACATTATATTTATATACATATGTATTATTTGAATTTATGAAATAGTATATATATATTTCTATATATATAACAACGTATTTTAAAATATACTATATAATATTTTGAATACATATGTATTGGTATAAAAATACATTTATATAATAATATATAATTATATAAATATATTTCATTTATTTTCTTATTTTCTTAATTAGATTTGGATTTTAATTTATCCAATTTAATTCTTTTCCTCTCTATTATTTTTATCTTTATTTTCATTTAATTTCCTTCACACGAATTTCCTTATTCATCACTTCCTCATTTCTCGGGATTTTCACCAATATCCCGTTTCTCGCAAATTTTATTTATTTCCTCTTATTTAATTTCTCTAATATTTATTTTCAATATTTCTAATTTCCAATAAAGGGAAAAATTTACGGTTATCACACTTTAAGATAGTCAAGCAATTCTTGGCTTAAGTATTCACCACCTCGATCTGATCGAAGTGCCTTAATGCTCTTGCCAAGTTGGTTTTGTACTTCATTCTTGAATTCTTTGAACTTTTCAAAAGATTCTGACTTGTGTCTCGTAAGATACACATAGCCATATCTACTGAAATCATCAGTAAATGTAATAAAGTACATAAACCCACCTCTGGCCTGTGTGTTTAAAGGTCCACATACATCTGTATGTACTAAGCCCAATAAATCACTTGCCCTTTCACTATGTCCTTTGAAAGGGGCTTTAGTCATCTTACCCATCAAACAAGATTCACATGTCTCATATGATTCAAAGTCAAATGAGTCCAAAAGTCCATCTTTATGGAGTTTGGAAATGCGATTCTCATTTATGTGTCCCAAGCGACAATGCCAGAGATATGTTGGATTTTGATCATTAGATTTAATCCTTTTAGCATTTATGTTATAAATAGGCATATCAAGATTTAGAATGTAAAGACCATTAATTAGTTGTGCACTACCATAAAAGATATCATTTAAATAAATGGAGCAACAG
The DNA here is from genome assembly GCA_031772115.1 of Heritiera littoralis. Lineage (NCBI taxonomy): Eukaryota > Viridiplantae > Streptophyta > Magnoliopsida > Malvales > Malvaceae > Heritiera > Heritiera littoralis. Next base: position 2,826,503 of record JAPDPK010000009.1, on the reverse strand, counting down.
TTGTCCTTTATTATAAATGAAAAACCCTTCTTGTCCAAACAAGAAATAGAAATAATGTTTTTAGTGATGGAAGGCACATAATAACAATCATCTAATTCTAAAACAAGCCCTGTGGGCAATGTCAAAATATAAGTTCCTACAGCTAATGCAGCAACCCTTGCTCCATTTCCCACTCGTAGGTCGACCTCGCCCTTAGTCAACGATCTACTCCTTTTGAGTTCCTGCACATTTACACAAATGTGAGAACCACATCCAATATCTAATACCCATGATGAAGAAGTAGATAGATTAACTTCTATAACATAAATACCTGAAGTGGTAGTCTCACTTCCTTTCTTCTTCTTTAGCTCTTCCAGGTATTTGTTGCAGTTCCTCTTCCAATGTCCGGTCTCACCGCAATGGAAGCATTTCCCTTCTTTGGCAACCCCACCTTTAGGCTTCAGTGCAGTATCATTGGGCTTGAACTTGCCATTGGTTTTATTACCCTTTTTCTTGCCCTTTGCATTAGCCCTGCCCTTAGCTTTCTTAACTATTAAGACATCTTTGGGCTTGGCCTTTTTCATGTTGGATTCAGCTGTTTTCAACATGCTAAGTAACTGTGGCAGAGTCTTGTCAATTTCATTCATGTTGTAATTAACAACAAATTGACTGTAACTGTCTGGCAACGATTGCAGAATCACATCAGTGGCCAACTCTTGGCCCAAAGGAAATCCCAATCTTTCAAGGTTCTCAGTGTACCCAATCATCTTGAGCACATGAGTACCAACGGGAGTCCCCTCTGCCATCCTACACTGAAACAATGCCTTAGAGACATTGTACCTTTCTTGCCTAGCTTCCTCTTCATAGAGTTGCTTGAGATGCTCGATCATATCGAACGCATCCATTTCCTCATGTTGCTTTTGAAGCTCAGGATTCATGGAGGCAAGCATAAGGCAACTAACATCCAATGCATCATCTTGATGCTTCTTATAAGCATCTCTTTCTGCCCTTGGAGCATTAGAGGGTGGTTCCTCAGGTAAGGGAATCTCAAGGACATACAACTTCTTTTCTTGCTTGAGGACTATCCTCAGGTTCCTGTACCAATCCAGGAAGTTTGTCCCATTCAACTTGTCCTTCTCAAGGACAGATCGCAGTGAAAGTGTGTTATTTGTGTTTGATGCCATGGTAATCTACAACAAAAATATGCAAAATATAAGTATCATGAATGCATTCATTTAATTAAATATTTATTTATTAAATGATGCTCCCACTATTTTTATCGAATCAACAACCCTCACTATTAATTCGGAAAAATTATCACATAATTTCTCTAGTGGGCCAAGATCCATATTTCACCTTATCTAGAGTTAGCTTTGGCTAATCGCCCAAGATTTGGCTATTTAGGTAGGCAACACTTACCAATTACATCTCATGTAACTCTTGGATAGTTGGGTGAACAACACTTGTTCTAATTCATCTCATGAATGGAAGCCCAACTTTATGCCTCTAAATTCCCAATCCTATTGAGGAAATTTAGTTAAGTCAACCCAATTTATAGCCTTTGGATATCACTATTATCCCATCGCGTCTTACTAAGATAGATATGATATTTTGCTTTGGCAAACATAACAAAATCGATTCTAGCCTTGACGAGTGCTATTCATTGGTAGGCATCTATTATTGACTTAATTTAATTTGAGGGATTTTCCTAGTTTATTGAATAAGATCTCACCAATTTTACTTTTAAAATTATCATATGATTTTCATATCATAAACGTACAAAATAAACCATGCATCTCATGCAATTAAGCAATAAAATAAACGTGACATAGTTATAGCCCAAACTAAATGGATTTCCCAAGCCAATGAGAAACCCTAAGGGTTAACCTAAAGGTAATAGCATCTTCTCCAAGTGCCTCTTTGGTCATCCTTTGCATGGTTGTCAGCTCCAATTACATAGTTTAAGAGAAACCTCGAGTTATATTCGAGGGGAGTAAGATGAGAAAAGAATGTACAACAAGAATTTCAAGAACAAGGCACGACACGCAGGTCGTATTTAATAAAATTTACAACCACCAAAATACAATCATATTGGGCTAGGGCTATAACTATGCACCATGCTCAAACAACAACCACCGTGTTATACAAACAAGTGTAATGCAATTTCAAATTTTAGTTTTATTAACGAGGCATATTTGAAAAGAATTATGACCCGACTGCGGGGTTCCCAGGGGCCCCCGAAAAAAAAAAGGTCAACAGTATTGACATTGCCAACGCCCCTTATCCGGAAGTGTCCTAATCTTATCAGGATGTTCCAGCCAGTATCTCATACTGACTATAATTTTAGTCGCATTAGAACTCTTATCTAAAAGTGTTTCAATCTTTATACACTTTCGACATTATTCTGTTTCTTCCATAACGTTTATGCAGAACAGAAACCGCCATTAATAATTCGCATCACAGATTATCCATAACGTTTATGCAGAACAGAAACGCCATTAATAATTCGCATCACAGATTATATCTCACATATAAGTTGAATCGAAATTGATATATATCATATATATAATTTCAACAATTCGATTTGTAGCCTCTGAATATATCATATACATTCTAATCCGTATTAATCTCATTAAAACGATTGCATGTAATCATAAACAGAAAGTAACCAGAGATCATGCTTTTATCAAAACAAATCAGGGACTCCGAATCTGGCTCGGATACCAGTGAAGGAAACCGAAACAACACGCAGCGGAATTTAAATCATTCGGCCTCCACCAAGATCGATTCGGAGAGTTGCCTGATTAGGGTTTCGAGATTTTACCTGACGTTTTCTCTGAATTTTCTGTCGTTGGTCGAGTCACAAGCAGCAACTTTTCGTTCCTGCCTCTACGGTATCCACACGAACGGATCTCACGACTCTTGAACGTCTCACGGTCAAATGCCTTAAGGAGCGTTTTGATTCTTTTAACCGAACTGCTAGCTTCGATTAAAAGAATGTTTTGTTTTCTGTTTTTTTTAAAAAGTGCGGCTATGTTTTAGAAAAACATCCTTTTATAGGCAGTAAATTTTACCCTAAAATTTACTGCCAAACAGAACTCTAATCCTACTTAGAATAGGATTAGTTATATCCCTAATCCAATTCAGAATAGGATTAGTTATATCCTTCATCCAATTTAGAATAGGATTAATTAAGCTCCTCATTGATCCGTTCTAAGTGTGCGACCCAATAGGTTCTCAAAACAATGGCAATGACAAAATTGTCACAGGCAATGAGCGGTATCTAGCAACACATCACTGCTACCCATGTAACGAGAATGTCAATGACTCGACATAACCTTACTCGTGATAGATGTTACAGTGTAGTCTAATCCTTTTATCCTTTGATGTCTTGATTAGACACAAGTCATGGAATGTGTCACACTTGTATAGTCTAATCAGCGTTTCTTGATTCCTGAGTAGACTAATTAAACAAATAAAATCAATATCTCATATTGACTTATTTGAGCACGGCCATGCATTTTAGTCTCACTCTATCAAAGGGCCCAAGACATCACTCTTGTTATATAAGAGGGATAAATCCTATCTTGATCACTCAACATCCCTCTACATAGATCGAGGCATACCCAATTACTACCTTTATAGTCCATCCTGTTACGAATGACATCTAGCAGCATTAAAGTATGCAATTCTCTATGTTGGGATCTCTGATGATCTCAAGTCAAAGGATCACATACACCATCATCACTATGAGAATCGCTTATGACACTCATATAACAATCCATGTAGCGTTCTCATGGAGGGTCGATCCAGTACATAGTTCTCTAACATGTACCTATGTGATGACTTGATATCCTATATCCATGACAATGGTCATCAGTCAACCACATACTAGTCTTATCGTATCATTGTTATCCTTGTTCACAATAATACTTGACTAGGGATATTTTAAGAATAGTGTGTTATTACTATTCTAAGGACATTATCATATAAGATTATATTACGCAGTTATAAAACAAATATAATAATGAACTATAAATAAAAATGTCATGATACATAAAAATGCCAAAGTCAATCATCTAATGAATGGTTCTAAGGGCATAATCCAACAATCTCCCACTTGCACTAAGACCATTCACTCATGTATCTAATACCTAGTGACCTAGTGTGACGATCATGTCTCTGCTGCGTCAAAGGCTTCGTCAGTGGGTCGGCGATGTTATCGTCAGTTGGTACTTTGCATATCCTCACATCTCCTCTCTCGATGATATCTCGAATGAGATGGAAGCGCCGTAGTATATGTTTGGATCGTTGGTGAGATCTAGGTTCCTTAGCTTGTGCGATGGCTCCATTGTTGTCACAATAGAGCTCAATCGGATCTACAATGCTAGGAACAACTTCAAGCTCAGTTATGAACTTCCTGATCCAAACAGCCTCCTTAGCAGCTTCAGAGGCAGCTATATACTCAGCCTCTATTGTAGAATCGGCCACTGTCGCCTGCTTTGAACTCTTCCAGCTCACAGCACCACCATTAAGGCAAAACACATAACCAGACTGCGATCTATAGTCATCTTTATCAGTTTGGAAGCTAGCATCAGTGTAACCTGTTACAATGAGCTCTTCCTCACCTCCATATATCAAGAATGTATCCTTAGTCTTTCTCAAGTACTTAAGAATATTCTTGACAGTGATCCAGTGACGTTCACCAGGATCAACTTGATATCTACTCGTCATGCTCAAGGCATACGAGACATCGGGACGTGTGCATAACATGGCATACATAATGGATCCAATAGCAGATGCATATGGAACTTTGCTCATACGTTCTCTCTCTTCTTGTGTTGTAGGACACTGTTCTTTTGAGAGAGTAATGCCATGTGTCATAGGCAAGAATCCTTTCTTGGAATCCTGCATGCTAAACCTCTTTAGCACTTTATCTATGTATGCACTTTGACTTAGGCCAATTAATTTCCTTGATCTATCTCTATAGATCCTCATACCTAGTACATAGGTAGCTTCGCCCAAGTCCTTCATTGAAAAGCAATTCCCTAACCAAGTCTTTACAGACTGAAGGGTAGGGATGTCATTCTCAATGAGTAGTATGTCATCTACATACAACACTAGGAAGACAATAGTGCTCCCACTGACCTTCTTGTAGACACAAGGTTCATCTTCGTTCTTGATGAAACCAAACTCTTTGATTGCATCATCAAAACGAAGATTCCAACTTCGAGAAGCTTGCTTTAGTCCATAAATAGAACGTTGTAGCTTACAAACCTTTCCAGCATTTTTTGGATCAACAAAACCCTCAGATTGTGTCATGTACACATCCTCGAGTAGCTTTCCATTAAGAAAAGCAGTCTTGACGTCCATTTGCCAGATTTCATAATCATGGTATGCAGCTATCGCAAGCAAGATCCTAATGGATTTGATCATCGCGACTGGTGAAAAAGTTTCATCATAGTCAATACCATGAATTTGTTTAAAACCTTTAGCAACCAATCGCCCTTTATAGGTATGAACATTTCCTTCCATGTCGGTTTTCTTCTTAAAAACCCATTTACACCCTATAGGTTTTACCCTTTCGGGTAAGTCAACCAAGGTCCAAACTTGGTTGGCATACATGGATTCCATCTCAGATCTCATGGCTTCAAGCCATTTCTCAGAGTCTGGCCCTGTTATAGCCTCTTGATAGGTAGTAGGCTCATCTTGGTCCATGAGTAAAACATCACCGTTCTGAGTCATTAGAAATCCATATTTCTGTGGCTCACGATGTGTTCTAACTGATCTACGCAAGGCTTGTGTCTCTTGAGCAGGCGGTTGCTCCACAACATCTTGTGGTTCTGGTTCCACAACAACTTGTGGTGCTTGCTCAGGCTCCATCTCAACATCGGGTGCGCTATCTTGTAGCTCTTGAATTTCTTCAAGTTCTACTTTTCTCCCATTAGTTCTTCTAGAAATGAATTCTCTTTCTAGAAAGACACCTGTTCGAGCTACAAACACTTTGCGCTCAGTGGGATTGTAAAAATAATATCCTTTAGTTAGTTTAGGATATCCCACAAAATAGCACTTATCAGATTTAGGTGCAAGTTTGTTAGAGACTTGACGTCTTACATAAGCCTCACAACCCCAAATCTTCATAAAAGACATACTGGGACGTTTACCAGTCCATATCTCACATTATCAGACCAACCCTGCTCTGAAACCATTTAATTTGTCACAGCCTATGACCCTATTTTTCACCTTATTTTATACATCTTATTTGGTTGGGTTGTCTGCGATACTTTACTTTTCTTTTACATATATACAATTTTATATTAAATTATAATATGAATTACATCCCCTATTTTACTTCATAAGAAAGTAGTACTGTCGAAAAGTCTAAATACAGAAAATAAATGATCATACCTTATTAAATAAATCAAGCTGTCGCATCGTCCCTAAATGCACAGCCGAAATCCTTTAGGTGTCAGACTCTCAGTCTTCGAAAACCTGAAATGTTAAAATTAAGGGGTGAGCAAACCATGGCTCAATAAGAGAATTATATGCCTCACTTGATACTCAGCTATCTATATGCTGAAAAATTTTTTCATTTTTCCTATGGGGCTCTAGGCATGCATGTAGGAAGGATACTATAGTCGGCTAGGAATCCGGATGGAGTAAGGTAGGTATTTTGAAATACCTATCTTATCCTGGAACCTTGAAGCAACTGTAGAGAGTAATAAATTTCTTTTCGTTTGAAATTTAAATACTTTTCCTTTTTATTTCATATCATTTTCATATTCTTTTCAAAATAATGCTTTTATGAAATAAAGCATTTAAATAAAATAACTAATATTCATATAGTCTTTGAAAAGAATATTAGTTAAATCATCATCATTTTCATTTAAAACTCATTTCGTATTTTACTGTACAATCATAATTAGTACAGTACTTTAAATAGCAAAATAAGCTATTAATTCTTTTTCGTATAATAAATAAATCATTTAAATCTAATATTCAATTTAAAAATTTAAAATAAGAATATTAGATTTATTTTCCTCCTTTTTCCTTTTTGAAAACATATTATATATTCATATCACATATCATATGAAAATCATTTCATAGTACTCAAATCAGTACCGTAAAAAGCATTATATAAAATGTTGTAAATCACTTCCATTTAACTTGTCACATATCATGTAAAACTTTTACATTTCACATATCACATATCATATAAAACATTTTCATATATGGAGACTTAGGCACTCACGCCCAGCCCGTCCACTGGGTCACTACTCATATCATGTTATAGACCCCGAAGGGTATAAATAAGCATGTCAGATCTATGGCCATAGTCTATAATTGTCCTCGGTGGATCACTGATCAGGTGTCAGCTGAGACTACATATCACATATCACATATTACATGTCACATATTGTGAGAACTGCAATTTTATTAAAATCGATTATGCACCCAATGTATAATTATAAGTGCATACAATGCAATGATGTAATTTACAGTTTCAAATAGATGATTACAATTATCAGAATGAAGTTTTGGGCAACAAAAGTCAAAAAATGGCATGAAACGTATACGTATGCCACATATACATTGTACATTAAGTCGATGTAAATGGAATACATAAAGCTTACACATACATTTAAGTACACACATGATCCAAACTAAATGCATGCGTACATATAAATATACGCATATAATTAAAAGGAATAAGAAAATAAACTAATATATATGTGTATGAGTATAGATATGAATACAATTACATTTATACACATAAGTATAAACATAGGTACCCACAAATAAATGCAAATGTAAATAAATGTATAAATAAAAATATATAGTTGTATTTATATACTTATATGTACAAATGTATATATATAAATTTATATTGATATAATTATTTATAGTATACGTATATATATAATGTATGTACATTCATATATATATATATATATTAAAGTGTTATATATTAATATTATATATATAATATAATAAATAAAATATATAATATTATGGGTTGGTGGGAAATTTCCCATCAACCCATTATTTAAGAAAAAAAAAAGAAAGTCAGGGAGTCAGAACACTGCCTCCCCATCACTCACGTGCATTCCTTTCTTTTCATGTCTAATCATTTTGGTTGTCTTCCACAACACCCATCATCTCTCTTCCATTTCATTTTTCTCTCTCTCGTTACTTTCCTCCACACTTCACACTCTCCGCTACCCTCCACTGTCGTTGTTTCCACCGTCCTCACCTTCCTCGTGAGTCTCTCCTCCACATAAACAAGACAGCAGCAGACTACCTTGCTTCGACCTACAGCAGCTTACCCACATGGCTTACGTACAGTTTCCTCGACAGTAATGATCATCTTCATTTCTCCTCTGCAACGATGGAACAGAAAAGAATAGCATGAAGTATGGTGCTAAGGGTTGGAACAAGAGAATGTGCAGAGGAGTGGCTACTGTTTGGAGACTTTCGATAAGACTTTTGAGTGGTTGAAAGGAGATGGTTTTTAAGCTGTATAACAGGGGAGTTTAGGTGATGCATAAGGGAACATTCGAAGCTGGAAAGGGGCTCAAAAAAATCAGACAAATCAGTGAGGGATTTTAGGCTGTTGAATGGAGCTACTTTGATGCCGAGAAAGAGAGATGAGTTTGCAGTCGTAATAAGCTAAGTAACGGTGGAGTTTACAGGCTGAAAATGAGGGCAGTACAGGTGTCCAAGACGAGGCTTTGGTGTGGAAATTTTTGGCTGCTGAAGACAGCACCAAACCAAGGCAGAAAAGGTGCAATGCGAAAGATATAGTGGACCTTCGAAAGGCTTTTGGTCAGGGCAGAAATACAGCTCTTTGTGCAAGGTTTTTCAGTGGTGGTACTAGGTGTTGAACAGGGTAAGAAACGTTGGCTATAATGTCGAATTGAAGCTGCAAAATAAGGCTGAAAAAGAAGCTTTCTTGACATTGGTTGTGGGCCACGAAAAGGCTGAAAATAGAAGGTTCTTTAAGGGTGTTAGGTGGCTTGGAAAGGAGGGTGTAAGTGCTGGTTTTCGCAGGGCCTTTCAAGGCCTGAACAAGTACTGCTTTAATCACAATACTCAAGGCTATGTGGCGTTAAAGATGGAAAAAGTTGGAGATTTGCACTTCTTAGGCGTCGGACAAGGGGAGAACTAGGAGAAATTGAAGCTGCAGCAAGGAATCATGTGGTACAGTTTTAATGCCAAAACAGAAACTAGTTTCGGGTAGCAATATCTGTTAAATGCAAGTGTAAGTAAGGGCTGATTTAAGGTGTAGTTTGAGCTGGTTCAAGCAAGGGAAATGGGACCATGCGTGACATGGCCATATTGAGAAATACAATGAGCTGAAGCTGTGAGCTTCTTGGAGGCTGAAAAAGAAATGTAAAACTGATTTGCCGTGAGTAAGGGTTAAGAGATTGGTGCACTTGGTTTTGAAGGTAAATCTAAGAATGAGAGTTATGTTTGTTATAAAAGATTTTATGATTTGATAATACACTTAAATACATATATTTAGATAATGTTTGCATGTGTATGGGTGCATAAACATGAATAAGATAGAGCTAAATATATATATATATGTAAATATACATCTATATGTATAGATATATAAACATGTATATATATAGATATATATATACACACATATAGATATATTTTGATATGTATATATATATATATATATATAGATATTAGATAAAGACTTCTTTAGACATAATGATAAAGAATTAAATATAATCATGAAATTATACTTGGATATTTAGACATACATTTTGTGTACATATATGTGTCGTGAGTTTAAAGGGGAAGAACAATATTGGCTTTAATTTAAATAGTTGCACTTTGATGTAATATGAAAATATTAAGTACTTATAAATATCCATATGCTATTAAATAAAAACTCAAGAAATGAAACATTCGTGTAGGAATCAAGTTGGAAAAATATGAAAGACAATGATCGGTACGAATTTAACTAAGGAAATTTTAAGTAAGGACTAAACTTCGGTTCAAGATTAATATGCGCACACACAACCCTCTAATGATGAAGGTTATATATATAAATATATATATTTATTTATTTAGAATGATAATGCGAATTCAATCTTAGCATGATAGCAAATTTGAATATTTGTGCGTAGTTTAAATTATGCACTCTAAGTTCAATATTTAACATGCTGTGAGTAGTTGATTGAGATGGTATTAGAATGATTGTAGTGACTTCAATTGGAGCAGTGTGGAAGCTAAGCTCGAGTTTGAAGATTGAGGAAAAGTAACCTATCAAGCATCAAGGTAAGTGGGTTAAATAAGTCTTGCTAGTATCATCTCGTAAGAGATGAATAAATTCTTAATAAAATACTTATCTAAATTTACCATAAGTTGGCGGAATACTATGGGTAAGACTATAAGAGTAAGTATGGTAAAATACAAATTGGACATAATATGATCGTGAATAGTAATTGTTAGAAAGGAAATCTTGCTTATGACTTGCATGTTATGTGTTATAGTTTGGTTATGGTTATTGAATGTATAAATTGTATACTTTTTGATGCTTGTATTTTGAATAGTAGTTGTTAGAAAGGAAATCATGCTTATGACTTGCATATTATGTGTTATAGTTTGGTTATGGTTATTGAATGTATAAATTGTATACTTTTTGGTGCTTGCATTTTGAATAGTAGTTGTTAGAAAGGAAATCTTGCTTATGACTTGCATGTTATATGTCATAGTTTGGTTGTGGTTATTGAATGTGTAAATTGTATACTTTTTGGTGCTTGCATTTTGAGGAATGCATAGGAATTAATTAAGTCGCACCGATGGAACATGTTAGCATATTGTGATACTTTGAGAATGCATATGTGATTTGTGTGTGGTATGTACAGCTCCTAATGTTGAGTTCATGGACCTAAATTAGTATCTAGTCGTGTTTGTTGAAAGCTAGGAAAAAGGTCAACCCGAGTAAAGACTCGATCTTTGTACCGTGTGAGCCACCTCTAGAGAACTCAAAGGACCTACGTGCTACATAGAATCTTCGGAAACTATGAGAGCCACCTCTAGAATCTTTTGAGAGCTAAGTGCTACACGAGTTCCGATGAGATAGTAGAAAGTATGTGTCATAAAGGCCAAACCAAGTAAAGACTCGATCTTTGTACCGTGTGAGCCACCTCTAGAGAACTCAAGGGATCTACGTGCTACATAGAATCTTCGAAAACTATGAGAGCCACCTCTAGAATCCTTTGAGAGCAAAGTGCTACACGTGTTACGATGAGATAGTAGAAAGTATATGTCATAAAGGCCAAACCGAGTAAAGACTCGATCTTTGTACCGTGTGAGCCACCTCTAGAGAACTTAAGGGACCTACGTGCTACATAGAATCTTCGAAAACTATGGGAGCCACCTCTAAAATCCTTTGAGAGTTAAGTGCTACATGTGTTTTGATGAAACATGAGGAATCATAGGATTATTGTGACAATAAGTAAATGATTGTGATTTGTGAATGTGATGAATATCAATAGATGAAATAGATCTTATACATAAGACAGAGAATGTGTATAATCATTGAATTATACTTATATATACCATAGAAAACATGTGCTATTTGAATGTTTGTCTTCTTTCACACTTAACCATGTTGATAAAAAAGAATGATACTTTGTGAATTTAAGAATGGAAGGAAAGCATGAATAGCCTTATGAAATCTTTGTACATACGAATTGATAGCAAATCTTAATAAAATTCATACATGCTATTTTATAGAATTCATGCATGTATAATCGTGTTTTACGATATGAGCCTAGTATGTACTTATTTAAACTACTTACGGAGCTGTGGATTTGCTCACCCCTTAAATTTAACATTTACAGATCATACGGGTGGATATCTAGCTCGGGCATTATATAGACTCTCCCGGGAATTGTATCTAGTAGTGGTACTCGTCTACGTTCTCCGAGCCTAGCTTTTGTGTATTTGAGGAATACTACTTGTATATCATTTTGATAATTATACGAATTTTAATTTCACAGTACTAGGAAGAAATATGGGATGTAACTTTGGATTGCCTTAGATTATTATGTAGGTCTATGCGATTATCGAGTACGATCCGGGTTAATATACGTATTTTTGAAGTATGTATAAAATGCAAATGTGGAATTTTTAAAGAAATGAATCTTGAGATTTATGAGATACATGATTGTGTGAATTGTGGGAAACAAAAGCTGGCTATATTGTGAAAGAATGAATTGTATTTTAATGCAGGTGATTTTACTAGGGAAAGTGATAAAATACAAGGGGAGGTTTTCGACCCGTTTCTTTTAGGAATAGTAAAATAAGGCTAATATCATAAAAATCACCTTGAGGAATGTGACATAGCTCAAGAAACAATATTAGTAAGATAAGATTTGAATTAGATACTACATTAACACCGAATACAAACCGTAAATAGAAAAGAAATAGAAAAAAAATTTGGTTCGTAATTTTTCAAAAGCGATAAGTATATGTCAAGTGATGTAATTGGTTTTCGGGTCATGACAGATTTAATGTATTAGAGCTTGGTTTGTCTATTACGTGTTAGTGTAGTTTAGACCGTCTGTAGTGTTACATCCCATGTACTGTGAAATTTATGTTTGGAAATTACTCATTTATTGACTTATACTGAGATTAATATACTTTTGGTATAGTTCGTTTTTAATTCGAATTAGAATAAGGAGGATTGGACGTAAAGGTGGGCCCGAAAGGCCACCTCGGAGGTCGACGATGCAACCATCGACTCCATCACCCTCATAAGTTGGACATGTAATAGACTACATATAAAGTTAGAACCTTTAAGTCACCTATTGCATACTAGCACTCCATTCAACGAAGTCTTAGATGAAAGAGAGTGCTTATCATCAGTGTAGAGTGAAGGTTAGAGATAAAAAAAAACCTAATAGTAGATCCTATATTGTTGCACTTTTACGACATTGGTTTCAATTTGGGTATAGACTAGATAGTTACCCATAGTACTGTAATGCCTGAATGTTAAATGCTCAGTAACTGCAGAAAACTGTTCTAAATGCATGTGTTTTGAATCGAAATTAAATGACAACAAGGTAAAGAGGATTGCTAAATTGTGAATGATTTGGAGTCTCGATAAGTAACACAATAGCCTATAAGGTATTATAATGTACAATGAGATTAGAAAAGACACAATAGCTTATATGAATTTTGGGAGATTAGGCATTCTTAGTGAGCCTCCATAAAATATTATTCGACTAAGTTTACTGGATTTGACCAGTAAGAGTTTGGATTTGTCCAGCATGTGAGATAGGAAGTGGATTTTTGGAGATGTTTTCAAGAGGATTGTTAATAAACAGTATAGGCATTGTGATTGATATGAATGGGCGGAATGATTGATTGTCAAGATTTGACTTTGATAGAAAGGCATGGCAGTATGGTAACAATATGTATAGAAATGTTCATTTTGCATAGAAAATTGATGATTGACTGGAATATGTGATTGAATTTCTAAATGACTAATGTAAGTAATATGTGGATGTCACGACCCGAAGGCCGCTACTTTTCCTTAATACTTATACTTTCTTAGTCTACAAATTTATGGACTAAATTTTTCTTTTTCATTTTAAGGTTTGTATTTGGTGTCAGTGTAGTTACTATACTATCTAGGTGACCTATAGTCCTTTCATTTAAATATTAAACTAGCAAGGAAAAGGTTCTTAGTTACATCCCGACTTGTTAAACAGAATATGTACTATGCATCAATTTAAGTCTTACATGTAAACAAGTATTTTATAAGAAACATATACCTCAGAAGACTGGTACCAAGTCCATACACCATCTCCGATGCCCACTTAGCAGCTCACACGGCAGATGTTAACTTCAATAGTCTGAAAGAGATGAAATTTAGTGGGGTGAGCAAAACCACGACTCAGTAAGATACTAATATAAATACAAGAGTAGGATTATATTGTCTTAACTGCAATGCTTAAAACTTGCAAGGATGCAATTACAGTTAATCCTTTCTCATCGATAACATCTCATTATCTCAATTCTTGTCATCTGTCTATCACTTATAGTTTTAAATAAATCATCATTTTCACTTTTCAGTTTTCTCATCCTTATACTATAGTGCATCGCACAACAATATGTCATGTCCAATTTGAATGTCACATACTATTAGTCCATACTTTCCTCAATCTCAGAGTACATCATGTCCAATTGAGATATCATATCAAGTCACTTTATGTTTCATAATCGTACTCCTGTATGCTATCATCTCATATCACTTTCCATATAGAGAAATCATAATCACAGTGGTACGAAGTCATAATCCTCTTCGTATAAATTCTATACTCATGTATCATATCATATCATGACATCATGTAGACGAAATATCATTACCACCAAGTCATGATACTCCTCATATACTTTTCATGTTTTTGTATAGTACACTAATGATTTAGTAAGCAGCTTATGTAACTTCACTGTATAAACTGCTATCATTTCAAATCATATCATATATACTTCAGAACATGCTACACATATAACTTTCAATTCATTTCATAATTACTTTCAAAACATGATCGATGCATGTACAATTGCAAATCATGTATTCGTTTTTAGAGTATGTCTGAAACATGTGTTTTCAAAACATTTTTCATATACAGTAAGTCATTTCAGGTCTAGAGTTCATATCAAATCAAACTATACTCTAGACCACATATCATGTCATGTTCGACACAAAATCATATACAAACCATATAGGTGTCGAAATCATATATCATGTACTTTTAAAACATATACTGTAAGTCATATTAGGTCTAGAGTTCATGTCAAATCAAACTATACTCTAGACCGCATATCATGTCAAATCAAACTATACTCTAGACCGCATATCATATCATGTTCGACACAAAATCATATACAAATCATATAGGTGTCGAAATCATATATCATGTACTTTTAACATGTTTAAAACATGTACAGTTTCAAAATATTTCTCTTTTCAAACATGTTTCATTACTATATAAATCATGTCAAGTCTAGAGTTCATATCAATAAAATCATACTCTAAACTTCATATCATATCGGTTAGAGACTAGGCTAGATCCCTATCATCTCTATCAATAAAGACTTAAATCACTGTAGCTAGTAGTGAAAATCATGTCATCGTCCCCTGAAAACCAACTAGGGTGCTATCTATGGCCATAGACCTCATCTCTCTCAGCCCCACTAATCAGGTGTGACTGAGACCTGTCCACAACTATTGTCGGACAAGCATCTCTGCCTAATGAGCATAGCTCCAATTAGGCAGTTTCCACTATGCTTTATTGAATTTAAATTCTTTTTGGGTGCCTACAGTCTCATAAAAATTTAAATTTATCCTTTCTTGTCAAAATCATGTAAAGCATATGGTATCATCATTTAAGGAATTTTATATATAATATATATATCTACCATATACTTTCCTTTCAAAACAAATCAATACTTAAAGTATTCATATAAACATTATTAAAATGTTTTCAAGTTGTAACAAGACATTTTTTAATGCAATGCAATTTAAATCACGAGTTCAATAGTGAACTATCATTTTCATCAACCATGTCATTTAATTATAACGTTCACTATATTTCAATTCTCTCATTTCCATCCTTTTGATTTCAATCAGATCATACCTAATAGGTAATTTCGATACTATTTTCAAATATCGATGTAAATCATATTTCATCTAATACAGTGAAGTAATTCATTCAATTTTTATCACCATCAATCATTCGACTTCGAAACTTCCTCTTTGTCAAATCAATAGATCCATATTCAACTCATTCAATATTCGATTCATTGAGTATTGAAATTGTTCAGTATTCAATTCATTCGATAATCAAATCACTTGGTATTCAGACCATTCGATATCCAATATCCTTTCTCAATCGTCATTGACTGTAATAATCATTTATACATCTCATCATCAATATTAGGATCACATCATTAGTATGAATCCTCTTAGTTTCTATGAGCATTTAGATATTATGTTTCAGTGTAACCATCAAGATACGGAAATTATGTAATTTCCAATATCGTTATCCAATATCTACTCCAGAGTCGATATTGAAGATAACAGAACCACCTGATCAATAATCACTTATCAAATCCAATTATGGTTTGACCTATTGACGCACGTTCATAATTTTCGACTTGAGTTTCAATTTCATTCACTATCACAGAGTTAGATCACAATCCTCAATTCAATTTTCCATGTGGCCTGTATAATTTAATATCGAACTTATGCGATTATTAATCTCATTATTCAAGGCCTATTTCATGGTTATATGCAAAAACCATGTATCTGCATATTTTATCACTCATTTGTTTGGATCTATAATTGATAGGATTGTGTCATGATTCAACCTCACTTTCAATAAAGTTATGTATGTACAAATCATATATTCGTTTATGATTCAGTATCATAACTATCCATTTTGTACCACAATATTGCTACTAATACCAATATCACTAGTGTATGTACATTTATTATCTCACATATATCTGGCAATACGATGTAGTACAGTGAAATCATCTCAACATCGATCTCTCGAATAGTCCATGTTATCACGTTTTGGAATTGCTTCAAGATCAAGAATCGAATTCAGTAAATTCTGAAAAAATCATTACTCCATTAATGGATTCACAATTCAATTACTTGACCATCAAAATTTCAATTACGATCTTCTCTTCCAAGCTACATCATATAATCATTGTTACTTTCATCAATACTCCAACCAACCAATATTCTTCCTCATTTTCAACTCGATAATCAACTTGAAATGTTAAGATGACTTGAATTATCAGTTCTATAAGATTCTCAACAAAATTCCTCGCGTTATCTTGCTCATCCATTACCCCTCTCATCAATTTCAACAATCAATTTCTCCCTGACACGATAAGATCCTTTCAAAACTTATTTATGATAATTCTTCTCAAGATTCCATTTACATGAGAAGCTTAATCTTTTTTCTCAAACATTTTAATAGAAATTTCGACAACATAACGACTTAATTTTCCCTAACCTCCTGCAAGAGAAACACAATTTATACCACAGCCGTTGATTCTCACGATTCCTACGTCTCTACTTAGACCCCCGCCATCAGTTGTGGGTCCTCTTAGCATTTTTAGCATCAATTCAATCAATGCATCATATTAAAAAAAATCACAATTCCATTAAAAATCATTCCATCAATGCATCATATAAAAATCATAAATCCCACATACAATATGTCACAGCCCGTGACCCTATTTTTCACCTTATTCTATACATCTTATTTGGTTGGGCTGTCTGCGATACTTTACTTTTCTTTTACATATACACAATTTCATATTAAATTATAATATGAATTACATCCCTGATTTCTACTTCATAAGAAAGTAGTATTGTCGATAAGTCTAAATACAAAAAATAAATGATCATACCTTATTAAATAAATCGACCTGTCGCATCGTCCCCAAATGCGCAGTCGAAAATCCTTTAAGTGCTAGACTATCAGTCTTCGAAAACCTGAAATGTTAAAATTAAGGGGTGAGCAAACCACGGCTCAGTAAGGGAATTATATGCATACTTGATATTCAGCTTCCTATATGCTAAAAATCTTTTTCGATTTTTCCTATGGGCTCTAGGCTCGCATGTAGGAAAGATACTACAGTTGGCTAGGGATCCGGATGGAGTAAGGTAGGTATTTTGAAATACCTATCTTGTTCCGAAACCTAGAAGCAACTGTAGAGAGTAATATTCTTTCTTATTTTGAAATTCAAATCCTTTCCTTTTTATTCCATAACATTTTCATATTCTTTTTCAAAATAATGCTTTTATGAAATAAAGCATTTAAATAAAATAACTAATATTCATATTTTCTTTAAAAGGAATATTAGTTAAATTCTCATCATTCTTATTTAAAACTCATTTCATGTTTTACTGTACAACCATAATTAGTACAGTACGTTAAATAGCAAAATCAGCTATTTAAAAATTAATAAGAATATTAGATTTATTTTCCTCCTTTTTCTTTTTTGGAAAACATATCACATATTCTTGTCACATATAGTCTAATATTCAATTAAAATCATAGTATGAATATTAGACTTATAAACTCTTTTTCCTTTTGAAAACATATTACATGTTCATATCACATGTCATATGAAAATCATCTCGTAGTACTAAAATCAGTACCAAAATAAGCATTTTGTAAAATGCTGTAAATCACTTTCATTTAACTTATCACATATGGAGACTTAGGCACACACGCCCAGCCCGTTGTAACAACCCATTACCACATTTTTCACCTTAATTTTACACCATTTATCTGGTTGGGCTGTCTGCGATACTTCACTTGCACTTAATGTTAAACATATTTAATATAACATTGTTAATATAATACACATCCCCTATCTTATTTACAAAAATGTAGTACTATATACATGTCTAAATACAAAAAATAAATGATCGTACCTCATATATCTTAGTCGGTCTGTCACATTGTCTACTATGTGCAGTCGTAATCCACAAATATTGGATCTCACCATTATCAAAACCTGAAATGTTAAAATTGGGGAGTGAGCAAACCACGCCTCAGTAAGAGAGTTATATGCTACACTTGATATTCAGCTATCTATATGCTGAAAGTAATTTTTTTCATTTTCTTTAAAATCTTCCTAGCTGGCTCTAGGCACACATGTAGGAAGGATACTACAGTCGGCTAGGGATCCAGATAGAGTAAGGCAGGTATTTTGAAATACCTGGCTTGTTCCGAAACCTAGAAGCAACTGTAGAGAGTACTATTTCCGTTGTTTTCAAAACGATATAATTTTCGTTTTTCCATAAAGTAAACCACTTATCTCTTTTCACTTCAGTATACTTTAAAACACGTGACAGTTCAGAAACAAAAATAGTGGCTTACTTCTCTTCTCTTCAGTACAGTAAAAACACGTGACAGTACAGTGATTTGTAAATATCCAATCGTTGGATAGTTACTTCTTCGATTATTTCTTTCTTAGAAATAATTCTTATGTTATTCTTTTAGAATAAACATTTATTTCTCTTTTCAAATCAGTAACCGTATCGTACAGTTCAGTAAAACAGTATATTCAGTAAAACAGTAAGTCGATACGGTTCAGTAAGTAACAGTAAACAGTAGCTACCAATTCAGTAAATAGTATACGGTAGCTTTCAGTTCAGTAAACAGTAAATGGTAGCTTTCTTTTCAGTAAAACAGTCATTCATGGCTACCATCTCAGTAAACAATATAGTTCAGTAATAAATAGTGTTTTGGTACGGTTCTTTCATCAGTAAACAGTAAAAGTACAGTAATTCAGTACAGTAAACAGTACAGTACAATAAACAGGATTCCGCAAATCCTTTCAGAAATCAGTAAACAGTAAGCAGTAAGTGATACTAGGCAACACCCTACAAGTAAATCATGCTATCTCGTCCACTAGGGACACAGTAACAGTAATGAGATCTATGGCCATGATCTATAGTATGTCCTCGGTGTACGCTTGCTAGGCGACAATCCGGGACGCTGATGACTAGCTGGTCAATCAGCCACGTGACAATAACAGTATAGTATGATGCATGAAGCTCGGGGCCTAAGTCTCAAAACAGTGTAAACCGTACCATAGCCTTTATGGATTTTTAAACACCGTAAATCAAATATCCATAAGGCTCACATGTAAATATAATCACCTTTATGAAATTTATAAAATAAATAATATTTTTCAAATTATTTCATAAAGGTATAAATTATGTTTTCCATACGGTGAAAACAGTTTGCAAAATCACTACTGTAAAAATAGAAGGGCAAAACTGTCTTTTTCCACCGTAAAACACATATGCACGCTTTCCCGTGCTTTTTATCCAAAACATAGTTTTCAAAGAAATCGGGATTCAAATCAAATATTTTCATAATTTATGTAAAAATAAATTATTTACTTTCCAAATTCAAAATCCCTTAACCATGTTTTTCTTCTAGAAACACGTGTAGAGACCTCTAGTCTCGAAATCATGGTTTCCCATCATTTCTTAACCTTTATGGAATTTTCATAATTATTTGTTTCCATAATTAAAACCATAAAGGTTTTATGTAAAATCAAGTGAATATTTAAGAATATTTATAAAAATATTCACTTCAGTCTCTTTTTCATTTTCATCTCGTTTCACGTGAAATATCACCTACTGGGTGAATTTTCGGTGATTTCCTTTTCACCATTCTCGAAAACATGAATATTTTAAAATTAAATATCACTATATTCATGTTTTATGAAATTTACTTAATTTCTCGATTTTTGTACCCGAAAATTGATTCACGTGAAATCAAATCTTTTATTTTGGTTTTCGATGATTTTCGATAAATTTTAATAATTTTTCGATAATTTTTTGGCAGTATAACGGCTGCCGATTTGGCTAGCCTCCTGCACGGAAAATACAATTTATATTTTCAATCGATGTTTCATCAAAATTTCAACCGATAAATCATCACACCATAAAACCGATAACTAATAATAGCATTTATAACATTAAATGCAATTTAAAAACATGGCCGAATATCCTTACAGGCGGCACATGTCTCCCTTACCTGTTTCGAGTCGGTGACTGCCTCTCGAAGGTCGCGCCTGTGTTCACCTCGCCCGATTCCATCGGCTCGGTCATCGAGGGAATTTTCTGGAATTTAAATTCTAAAATTTAAAATTTTTCCACAATTATTTAAATAATTTACTATTTTTCGGGATTTCTTACCGATTCCCGTATTTCCTGGGATTTTTCGTAATTTTCGAATTCTCGGGAATTTTCCAAATTCCCGGAATTCCTTTCCCCTTTTCTTTTTCTTCTTTTCTTCCTTCTTTCTTTTCTCTTTTTTCTTTCTTTTTCTTTTCTTTTTTTTTTCTTTTTTCTTTTTCCTTTTCTTTTTTCTTTTTCTTTTCTTTCCTGGCCGGTTCAGACTAGTCAGACCGTCTCCACCCTCCTCACCGCTGGTTCTCCTCCGATGGCTGGTTCTCCGGCGGCTCGGGGGCTCAGCAACTGGCCGGCGTCAAGGTGAAGCTGCCGGTGGCCTTAGCTTGGCCTGGATCGATGGCACGGCGGCGGATCTACTCGGTTTTGCCTCGGTCACTTCTCCTCCTCCGTCGGCCTTCCTCCGCCGTTCCCAACCTCTCCGGTGGCCTCCATCCCATTCCTCTCCTTCCGCCGGTGCTTCGACTGTGGTGGGGGCGGCCGATTTGGCCGGCAACCGCCAGATCTGGTTTTCTACTCTTCTCGGCTTCCACCGGTTTCCACCCCTGTTTCCGCTTCTGTTCCTCCCGTTTTCGTCACCGGTCGTCTTTTCCACTCTGGCCGGCACTGTCTCTTCCTTTTTCCCTCGCCGACGGTGGCATCTCCGCCACCGTCAGCCTCACCTAGGGGGAGGGAACCGGGTTTGCTTCCCCGATTTCTCCTTTCCATTTTTGTTTTATTTCTTTCTATTTTTAGTATACATTATACTATATACTTTATACTATATACATATAATATATATACTATATATTACACATATAATATTATTTCATATATAATGTATTGTACAATATATATTATCTATAATATATATTGTATATTACAAAATATATGTCTTGTATATATATATGTATATTTATATATTTTAAAATTAAATAACATTTATATAAACATTTATATAAAATGTAATAATTCAATATATATATTGTATTAACAATATATATACACTCAAACTTTAATGAAATTTAATAATTACATTTTCTCAAATATGTATATACTTACATATACATAAAATGTCATACTTGAATACATATGTATTATTTAAATTTAGCAAATAGTATATATACTTATATATATACCACGGTACATTAATATATACAGCATACCATACGGTATTTAAATACATATGTATTTACGTCAAATTACATTTATATAATTTGTAATTATATAAACATATTTTATTTTCATTTCTCATTTTCTTATTTAATTTGGATTTCCATTTATCCAAATTAAATTTCCCTACTTTCCTTATTTAATTTCCTCTTTTCATTATTTTTATTTACACTTCCAATTTAAATTTTCTTCACTCGGATTTCCACAATCCGTTCCTTTCTCAATTCTCGGGATTTTCACTAGTATCCCGTTCTCATAATTAATTCATTTATTTATTTCTAATATTTATAATTTCCAATTAAATGAAAAATTTACGGTTATCACATCCTCCCCACCTTTAGAAATTTGGTCCTCCGAATTTAACTTAAGTCCAAAGGTGGTACATGCCGTATACTTACGACTTTTGACCTCTAGGTCATCCTCCAAGTAATACTGCCAGTACACTTTCAACATCAAGAATACTTTAGACCACATGTTATTTTTCATCATATATGTCTATACTCCCGTAAATTCACTTATTAAATCGGGAGTTATTCATTTATATTCCTCTTTTCACATAAGAGTCCATACACAATATTTTTCATATTACAACTGATCTATGTTGTTCATCATCCATTTTTCTCACTTAGTGCCAAGTCGATATAGTTTAAAACTATCAATTACACATGTCAGTCAGTTATATGTAATTGTCCCAGTAGCTTTCATATCTCATGCATCTGCTCTCTCAATGTATCTTCAAGCGTTTCAATATTACGTTAAGATATTCACATTAGTACGGAGCGATGCTATCAATACACTTGGGATCTCGAAGCCTTTTGCTGTTTCTCATTAACATATGGCATCACAGAGACTCCCATCACATGTAATGCTCACTGGAACTGTACATATACATCTCCGCTGTTTCTCACTCATACTTCGACTAAGGCACTAGAGAATCTAGAAGTCTGATAATGGAAAGTGATTCTATTTAGATCATTAGTCTTTAATCACTTCCATATCATTATATCTCCTTTGGACTCTTTATTATCCCCAATATTCATTTTATCAAGGCTGCATTTCACTTGCAGACTTTACTATTAATCACCAATCATGAGACAATCATGTCCTCTTCATGTAGTATGGTCACTCGATGATTGAATCCTCAATTATCCATTTAGTCATTACATTATCTATACATTTCCACCATTTATCATTTGAAGGTGGTTATGTGTATGTATAACACTTTTCTATTTAGATACTGACAGTAAACATATCAATTATCTTATTCCTTTGAGTACCATTTCTTTCACTAATCAAATTTGGCTTGATTTTTTACATCTAAGCACTGTCATGTGATAACCAATACGAGTCACTTTTAGTCTTACCTTTGGGAACTGTTTCATATTAATGTTCCCTTCTCATCATGCAACTTATTTCCTTATTCCACTTTCATTTTCGTTTTCATATTTCCACTTTTATCTCTGCATATATATATATATATTTTATCCTTTTAGTCGGTTTTCTCGATTGGTATGGTACTATACTGCTAAGATCTTTTAAAATCTTGCATACCATCTTTTCTTTACACTTATCCATTTACCGACTTAAATTTCTTTAATTAGGTCTCATCTATAGAGCAGCTAGTCTCATCACTCTTTTTATAGACTGGCAGTAGTATCTAGCTAGACTCATTACTTTCGTATCTCAATCATAGACAGATTCACTGTCACTCTGTCATCTCGAGATCATATATCCCTCATAAGGAGACACTGTCTAGCCAAACATCTTAGTTGCCAATCTTAGCATAATTCCACAGTCTTTAAGAGTTTAAGAGTCATACCACAATGCTGCTCATTTTCCATTTGTACTTTACACTATCAGTATTTCATCAATTTACTCATGTATGGATGCCTCATTCTTTAGGCTTATATACCTCACAAGGCAAATCATTAACCTTGTAACCTCAATAGGAACTCATAAAATTCACTCCGAGTTCTAATCATCATCTTATGGACATCAATCTCCCATCTTTTATCTAAGGATGCTTTATACTGAGGCTAGTCTTATAAGCTCCTCATATATTTCTGATTAGATCACTAAAACGTCTATTTTCATGTAGATGAATACTTGTTCTTCACAAGAACTTTATTAAATAGTAATCATTTACTATATCACTTTCATTCATCTACATATCGAGGTCATCTGTATTTCTCTCATTTACACTTATACAGACAACTTCATTATTCTCAATTTTATTATCTGTATTTTTGTCAATCACTTCTTCGCAAGTGAATTGTATTATTCACACATTTTCCAGAGTTATTTTCTTAAGCTTTTCGAATTCTTTCTATATTCTCCGATATAAGCTTAGAATCAGATTTCATATCAGTAACCGAGTCAATGTTATCTCGATTCCTTCAATTTATATGACTCTGGAAATTCGATCAGAAATCAAATCCGATACTTTCTTTAATCACACATTTCTTATTAATTCGGACATTTCATCCTCATGTCCTTTCATTTACACTGTATATTCTCAAGGCAGAGACATTTACTATTCGATTCATTTCGACTCATACTCTACCTTGATTTCATTATTTACTCATACTTTACAACCTTACGAATCTCATTCCGATAAGCTGTAGTAAGTACAATAGTTATCAACACATGTTACAGCTAACCAATTTATTACAGTTATTCACTTTAAAATCATTTTCATTTAATGAATTCAGGCTTAATTCCCTTGAGTATGTTATCCACGAGATTCGAACCTTGGCACCCTTACGTACCTAGTTCCTTACACTCGTGTTATCACTGAGATAATTGTAAGAGCCTCGCGAGTTCGTATCGGCCGTCGGCGAGCATCCCCTAGGCGATCCTTTCGCCCCAAGTTTACCTTTACAAGTGAGTCGACGACCACATAGTTCGTCCACACCTCACAACACATAATCTACTACGGGTCGCCCATCATTGGGTCGCCCATCACAGTTCTGTCTTAAGGGTCCTGAAGATCTCTAGGTTAGTTGTCATCTTCTTTTTATAACTTTACTGTTCTTATATTTAAACAGTACTCCACATAGTACCTCATTCTGTAGTACATATTTCAAGATATTTCAGTTCTATATAAGATTATCTGTTTAATACCTCAAAGTAGTAAAATCTATAGAACCGTAAGTTAACACACCAGTATGTGTTTCCTTATTTGTACTATTCACCTCATCAGTCAATTCTTGTAATCATTTCACTTTTCATAGTATTCAACGATCCCGTTCAATACACTCTTAATTTTCGGCCCTTACAATCAATAACTGGGCCAATCATATTACAACATTCCACTACACTCTTTGGATCGCATCATATAAGGCCCCAGCCCGTCTGCCGTTTGCCTGTACACATCGGTACTGTCCTCTTTGAGAATGCCTAGCTCGTTCACTGGGTCACTCACAGTCGCGTCCATAATCCAAGTGTCAGTGGAATCAGTAATAGGGATCGTTATATTAATATGACATCCTTTATGCCATTAATAATTCCATTACTATCAATGGATTCAAAGTTAACTTGATTTTATCACTATTTGGAACATCGCCCAACATAGGGGCATTTTCGTCATTTTGATATTTATTTCTTTCTCCTCAGTATACATTTAAATCAATGATCTGATCATCTATGTGCTGATAGTATTCTTTCTGATACTTATATCAGTAATTTAGATCTCATTCGATTTCGACAGAGAAGTTCACTAAAATCCACATTTGGATTATTTTGCTTGTAATTCAGCTTTATATCATCAATTTCTCTGTCAGATCAATCAATTCCAACCTCTGTTGGTTTATTTTAACTCCCTGTAAAATTTCAAAGTCAGGGGTATTTTGGTCATTTTTGGCCAAAAATTTTCTCTCTCTTCAAATTACCCTCAATCGGTGATCTTAAAGTCTATTTAATGATGATATGTCATTCCCCTCCTTATATCATCACTTTCAGGTCTCCGTTCGATTCGGACCGTAAAGTACTGGTGGGGCCCTCACCGAGTCCTTTCGATTCCTTACCGAACAGGCCTTCATTTAGATTATAAGAATCACCAGTTTTCTGGTAATTTCTGAGCCTATTTTCTTCTTTCACATTCTCAATTTATACTTTCTCCACTCCCTTTTATTTATTTTTCTCAATTTACAATCATTTATTTTCTTTATGTATTCAGACGACACAGTACTACCGGGAATGTTTAGCACTTTTCCTTCCAAAGTATCCACAGACATTAGGCCAACCATGCTCTGATACTATTAAATATTTAACGACCCGTTACCACATTTTTCACCTTAATTTTACACCATTTATCCGGTTGGGTTGTCTGCGATACTTCACTTGCACTTAATGTTAAACATATTTAATATAACATTGTTAATATAATACACATCCCTTATCTTATTTACAAAAATGAAGTACTGTATACATGTCTAAATACAGAAAATAAATGATCGTACCTCATATATCTTAGTCGGTCTGTCACATTGTCTACTATGTGCAGCCGTAATCCACAAATATTGGATCTCACCATCATCAAAACTTGAAATGTTAAAATTGGGGAGTGAGCAAACCACGCCTCAGTAAGAGAGTTATATGCTACACTTGATATTCAGCTATCTATATGCTGAAAATAATTTTTTTCATTTTCTTTAAAATCTTTCTAGCTGGCTCTAGGCACACATGTAGGAAGGATACTACAGTCGGCTAGGGATCCAGATAGAGTAAGGCAGGTATTTTGAAATACCTAGCTTGTTCCGGAACCTAGAAGCAACTGTAGAGAGTACTATTTCCGTTGTTTTCAAAACGATATAATTTTCGTTTTTCCACAAAGCAAACCACTTATCTCTTTTCACTTCAGTATACTTTAAAACACGTGGCAATTCAAAAATAAAAATAGTGGTTTACTTCTCTTCTCTTCAGTACAGTAAAAACACGTGACAGTACAGTGATTTGTAAATATCCAATTGTTGGATAGATACTTCTTCGATTATTTCTTTCTTCGATTATTTCTTTTTTAGAAATAATTCTTATGTTATTCTTTTAGAATAAACATTTATTTCTCTTTTCAAATCAGTAACCGTATCGTACAGTTCAGTAAAACAGTATATTCAGTAAAACAGTAAGTCGATACGGTTCAGTAAGTAACAGTAAACAATAGCTACCAATTCAGTAAATAGTATACGGTAGCTTTCAGTTCAGTAAACAGTAAATGGTAGCTTTCTTTTCAGTAAAACAGTCATTCATATGGCTACCATCTCAGTAAACAGTATAGTTCAGTAATAAATAGTGTTTTGGTACGATTCTTTCATTAGTAAATAGTAAAAGTACAGTAATTCAGTACAGTAAACAGTACAGTACAGTAAACAGGATTCCGCAAATCCTTTCAGAAATTAGTAAACAGTAAGCAGTAAGTGAGACTAGGCAACACCCTACAAGTAAATCATGCTATCTTGTCCACTAGGGACACAGTAACAGTAATGAGATCTATGGCCATGATCTATAGTATGTCCTCGGTGTACGCTTGCTAGGCGACAATCCGGGACACTGATGACTAGCTGGTCAATCAGCCACGTGACAATAACAGTATAGTATGATGCATGAAGCTCGAGGCCTAAGTCTCAAAACAGTGTAAACCGTACCATAGCCTTTATGGATTTTTAAACACCGTAAATCAAATATCCATAAGGCTCACATGTAAATATAATCACCTTTATGAAATTTATAAAATAAATAATATTTTTCAAATTATTTCATAAAGATATAAATTATGTTTTCCATACGATGAAAACAGTTTGCAAAATCACTACTGTAAAAATAGAAGGGCAAAACTGTCTTTTTTCATCGTAAAACACATATGCACGCTTTCGCGTGCTTTTTATCCAAAACATGGTTTTCAAAGAAATCGGGATTCAAATCAAATATTCATAATTTATGTAAAAATAAATTATTTACTTTCCAAATTCAAAATCCCTTAACCATGTTTTTCTTCTAGAAACACGTGTAGAGACCTCTAGTCTCGAAATCATGGTTTCCCATCATTTCTTAACCTTTATGGAATTTTCATAATTATTTGATTCCATAATTAAAACCATAAAGGTTTTATGTAAAATCAAGTGAATATTTAAGAATATTTATAAAAATATTCACTTCAGTCTCTTTTTCATTTTCATCTCGTTTCACGTGAAATATCACCTATCGGGTGAATTTTTGGTGATTTCCTTTTCACCATTCTCGAAAATATGAATATTTTAAAATTAAATATCACTATATTCATGTTTTATGAAATTTACTTAATTTCTCGATTTTCGTACCCGAAAATCGATTCACGTGAAATCAAATCTTTTATTTGGGTTTTCGATGATTTTCGGTAAATTTTAATAATTTTTCGGTGGTATAACGGCTGTCGATTTGGCTAGCCTCCTACACGAAAAATACAGTTTATATTTTCAATCGATGTTTCATCACAATTTCAACCGACAAATCATCACACCATAAAACCGATAATTAATAATAGCATTTATAACATTAAATGCAATTTAAAAACATGGTCGAATATCCTTACAGGCGGCACATGTCTCCGTTACCAGTTTCGGGTCAGTGACTGCCTCTCGAAGGTCGCGCCCGTGTTCACCTCGCCCAATTCCATCGGCTCGGTCATCGAGGGAATTTTCTGGAATTTAAATTCTAAAATTGAGAATTTTTCCACAATTATTTAAATAAATAAATTATTTAAATAATTTACTATTTTTCGGGATTTCTTACCGATTCCCGTATTTCCCGGGATTTTTTGTAATTTTCGAATTCTCGGGAATTTTTCAAATTCCCGGAATTCCTTTCCCCTTTTCTTTTTCTTCTTTTTCTTCTTTTTCTTCCTTCTTTCTTTTTCTCTTTTTTCTTTCTTTTTCTTTTCTTTTTTTTTCTTTTCTTTTTCCTTTTCTTTTTTCTTTTTCTTTTCTTTCTTGGCCGGTTCAGACCAGTCAGACCATCTCCACCCTCCTCACTGCCGGTTCTCCTCCGGTGGCCGATTCTCCAGTGGCTCGGGGGCTCAGCAGCTGGCCGGCGTCGAGGCGAAGCTGCCGGTGGCCTCAGCTTGGCCTGGATCGATGGCACGACAGCGAATCTACTCAGTTTTGCCTCGGTCACTTCTCCTCCTCCGTCGGCCTTCCTCCGCCATTCCCAGCCTCTCCCCTGGCCTCCATCCCATTCCTCTCCTTCCGCCGGTGCTTCGACTGTGGTGGAGACGGCCGATTTGGCTGGTAACCGCCAGAGCTGGTTTTCTCCTCTTCTCAGCTTCCGCCAGTTTCCACCCATGTTTCTGCTTCTGTTCCTCCTGTTTCCGTCGCCGGTCGTCTTCTCCTCTCTGGCCGGCGTAGTCTCTTCCTTTTTCCCTCGCCAGCGGTGGCATCTCCGCCACCGTCAGCCTCACCTGGGGGGAGGGAATCGAGTTTGCTTCCCCGATTTCTCCTTTCTATTTTTGTTTTATTTCTTTCTATTTTTAGTATACATTATACTATATACTTTATACTATATACATATAATATATATTATATATTACACATATAATATTATTTCATATATAATGTATAGTACAATATATATTATCTATAATATATATATTGTATATTACAAAATATATGTCTTGTATATATATATATATGTATATTTATATATTTTAAAATTAAATAACATTTATATAAATATTTATATAAATGTAATAATTCCATATATATATATATTGCATTAACAACATATATACACTCAAACTTTAATGAAATTTAATATTTACATTTTCTCAAATATGCATATACTTACATATACATAAAATGTCATACTTGAATACATATGTATTATTTAAATTTAGCAAATAGTATATATACTTATATATATACCACGATATATTAATATATACAGTATACCATATGGTATTTAAATACATATGTATTTACGTCAAATTACATTTATATAATTTGTAATTATATAAACATATTTTATTTTCATTTCTCATTTTCTTATTTAATTTGGATTTCCATTTATCCAAATTAAATTTCCCTACTTTCCTTATTTAATTTCCTCTTTCCATTATTTTTATTTTCACTTCCAATTTAAATTTCCTTCACTCGAATTTCCACAATCCGTTCCTTTCTCAATTCTCGGGATTTTCACTAGTATCCCATTCTCATAATTAATTCATTTATTTATTTCTAATATTTATAATTTCCAATTAAATGGAAAATTTACGGTTATCACACCCGTCCATTGGGTCATTACTCATATCATGCTATAAACCCCGAAGAGTATAAATAATCATGTCAGATCTATGGCCATAGTCTATAATTGTCCTTGGCGGATCACTGATCAGGTGTCGGCCGGGACTACATATCACATATCACATGTTACATATCACATATCGACATTATAGAGGGCCAACTAGTCTCAAAACCATGTTTTCATCATAAAATAACCTTTATGAAATTTATAAAATATATAATTTCATATTTTAAAATCATAAAGGTTATAAAACCATTTAGTGAATATTTAAGAAATAATTATGAAAATATTCATAAAAATATTCACTTTACTTCTTTTCATTTTTCGTCTCGTATTACATGTATTTTACATATTAAGAGAATTTTCGGTGATTTCATTATCACCATTCTCGAAGAGGATTTTCGGTGATTTCCTTATCACCATTCTCGAAAACATGAATAATTTAAAATCGTTTTCATTTTATTCATGTTTTTATGAAAATATTCATTTTCTCGATTTTCGTAGTTGAAAATCATTTCTTGTGAAATAAAATCATTTATTATGATTTTATAAAATTTTCTAGAAATTTTTGATAATTTTGGATAATTTTTCGGCAGTATAACGACTGCTGATTGGCTAGCCTCCGGCACGGAAAATACAGTTTATAATTTCAAGCCAGTACTTCATTCCAAATTCTAACCAATCATTCATCATAATAATTTCATAAATATTTTCATAAAATATTTCATAATTAAAATCATGCAGACTGAATATCCTTAGAGTGCTGCACATGCATCCCTTACCTTTTCCGAGTCGGCGACTTCCTCTTATCGGTCGCGCCCGTACTCCATCTCTCCCGATTCCTCATCTCGATCGCCGAGAATAATTTCTGGAATTTAAATTCTAAATTTTAGAATTTTCTCAAATTATTTAAATAAATAATTTATTTAAATAATTATCATTAATAATTTCTCGGATTTCTTACCGATTCCCGAGATTCTCGAGTTCCCGAGAATTTTTTGAATTCCTGAAAATTTTTCTTTTTCTCTCTCTCTTTCTTCTTTTCCTCTTTTCTTTCTTCCTTTTTCTCTTTTCTTTTCTTTCTCTTTCATTTCTTTTTCTTTTTCCTTTTTCTTTTTCCTTTTTCCCGTTGGTCGGTTCAGCCTTCTTCCTCACTAGTACTTCACCGGCAGCCGGTTCTCCGGCAGTTCACTGGCTCCTCAGTTGGCCGACGGCATGGCGAAGCTACCGGTGCCCTCCATTTGCCCTGGATCGGTGGCACGACGGCAGATCGACTCGATTTAGCTTCGATTTCTTCCGCCTCTTCGCCGACCTTCCTCCGCCGTTCACCGTGCCTCGGGTGGCCTCCATCGTCTTCCTCTCCCTCCGGCGGTGCTTCGATGGCAGTGGCGGTCCTAGATCGGCCGGCACCGCCCTATCTCTTTTCCTTTTCTCCTCTCGGTTTCGCCGGAATTTCCTTCTGTCTCCGATTCTGTTTCCTTCCTTTTCTGTCGCCGTCGTCTCCTCCTCTCCTTGGCTCACCGGCCGACGATGGCCTCCCTTCTTGTCACGACCCGTGACCATATTTTTCATCTTCTTATACACAACTTAACCGGTTGGACTGTCTGCGACACTTCACTTGTACTGACTGTTAAACAATTTTACATAATATTGTCTATATTATACACATCCCCTATCGTAATTAATCAGATAAGTAGTACTGTTGACGTGTCTAAATACAGAGAATAAATGATCATACCTCAAATAATCCGTCGGTCTGGCACATTGTCCTTCGTGTACAGCCAGGATCCACAATCCACTAAACTCACATTCATCAAAACCTGAAATGTTGAAAATTTAGGGGTGAGCAAAACCACGGCTCAGTAAGAGAATTATATGCCTCACTTGATACTCAGCTTCCTATATGCTAAAAATCTTTTTCATTTTTCCTATGGGCTCTAGGCTCGCATGTAGGAAAGATACTACAGTCGGCTAGGAATCCGAATGGAGTAAGGTAGGTATTTTAGAATACCATACTTGTTACGGAACCTAGAAGCAACTGTAGAGAGAATTTTTTTTTCTTTTTGTTTTGAATTAATAAATCCTTTTCCTTTTTAAACTTTCATAACCTTTTTCATATTCTTTTCAAAATAATGCTTCTACGAAATAAAGCATTTAAATAGAATAATTAATATTCGTATATTCCTTGAAAAGAATATTAGTTAAATCATCATCTTATTTCTTTAAAACTCATTTCATGTTTTAATGTACTCTCTTAATTAGTACCGTCCTTTAAAAGCAAAATAAGCTATTAAAATCTATTCCATTCTTAAGTTCACAAGGCATCATTCTTTTTATCAGTATGATTAAGTGTGAACGAGACGAACATTCAAGTAGCACATGTTTGAGTGGCATATATAAACATAATCCGATATATCACACACATCATATGTCATATGCACAAGATCTATTTCATCCTTCGACATTTGTCGCATCCCCATCAGAACTTAGACTGATTACTAACACATCAGAACTCTGTAGCACTTAGTTCCCGAAGGATTCTAGAGGTGGCTCACACGGTAAAATCATCGAGTCTTTGCTCGGTTTGGCCTTTACTAACACATCAGAACACGTGCAGCACTTAGTTCCCGAAGGATTCTAGAGGTGGCTCACACGGTAAAATCATCGAGTCTTTGCTCGGTTAGGCCTTTACTAACACATCAGAACACGTGCAGCACTTAGTTCCCGAAGGATTCTAGAGGTGGCTCACACGGTACAGAAATCGAGTATTTATTTGGGTTGGCCTTTATGCCATATATTTCCCACTATCTTATCAGAACTCGTGTAACACTTATAATCTAATATTCCATTTCAATTCATGGTAAAAATGTTAGATTTATCAATTCTTCCTTTTTGAAAACATCTTACATGTTTGTATCTCATGTCTTGTGAGAATCATCTCACAGTACTATAATCAATACCGAAATGAGCATTTTTGTAAAAATGCTATAATTCAATTGATTTCTTTCTCATATTATATGAAACATGTTCTTTTCACATGTCACGCATCATATATCACATTCTTCGTTTGACATATTCCATGTCATGTTAAACATTTTCCTTTATACATGTCACCTATCATTTATGGAGTCTAAGATAGGCATTAATCTCATCATACTATAAACCTCGAAGGGTAAGGAAACATACCGGTCAAATCTATGACCATAACCTATATTGTCCTTGGTGGATCACTGATTAGAAGTCGATCAGGACTAAACATATTACATATCATGCATCAGCATGATCGGAATGCCAACCAGTCTCAAAACCGTATTTTCGTCATAAAATAAACCTTTATGGAATTTATATAAATATAAAATTCCATAATTTAAAACCATAAGGGTTAAAATCCTTTAGTGAATATTTATAAAAATATTCATAAGAATATTCACGATATTTCATTTCATCTTTCGTCTAGTAATTCGTGTAATTTATCTATTCCGAGAATTTTCGGTGATTTCATTATCATCATTCTCGAATACATGAATATTCTAAAGTTCCATCTCATTATATTCATGTTTTATGAAATTTAGAAATTTCCTTATGTTTCGTGATTTATTATCGAAATTCGGAAATAAAATCATTTAATATGATTTTATAAAGTTTTTCTAAAATTTTCGGCAGCATAACGGCTGCCGATTTACTAACCTCCTGCACGGAAAATACAGTTTAAAATCTTTCAGCCAGTACTTCTTCCCAAATTATTTTCAGCAAATCATGCATCATAATAATTTTCATAAAATAATTGCATAAAATATTTCAATTTAAAATATGCAGACTGAGTATCCTTACAGTGCTGCACATGCATCCCTTACCTTTTTTCGGGTCGGTGACTTCCGCTTATCGATCGCGCCCGCACCGATTTCTCCCGATTCCTTATCCCGATTGCTGAAAATAATCTCTGGAATTAAAATTCTAATTTTTTAGAATTTTTCATAATTTATTTAATTTTTCTGAAAATTAAATCTCAGGAAGATTTCTTACCGAACTTTGTAAAATCCCGGGTTGTCGAATTTCCGAAAATTTTTCGAATTCCGAAAATTCTCCTTTTTCCTCTTTTTCTTCCTTTTTCTTCCTTTTTCCTCTTTTTCTTTTCTTTCTTTCTTTTCTTTTTCTTTTTCTTTTTCCTTTTTCTTTTCTTTTTCTTTTCTTTTTTCTTCTTCCTTTCCCGGTCAGACCGGTCCAGCTCCTTTCCTCGCCGGTTCCTCGTCGGCAGTCGGTTCTCCGGCGGTTCAGGCGTCCCTCAGCTGGCCAGCTGCACGACGAACTTGCCGGTGCCCTCCGTTTGCCCTGGATCGACGGCACGGCGGCGGATCGAGGCGGTTTTGCCTCGGTTTCTTCTTCCTCTTCGCCGGCGTTCCTCTGCCGTCCATTGCACCTCCGGTGAAGCTTCGGTGGTAGTGGCAACCACCGATTCGGCTGGCACCGCCGTCGGCCATTTCTTTTCTCTTCCGGCGTTTGCTTCTGTTTTCCCTTCGATTTTTCTCCGTTTCTTCATGCCGCCGGTCGCTTCCTTCTTTTCTCTGGCCGGTGGCGTCTAGCCTTCCTTTTCCCCTCGCCGGCGGTGGCAGCTCCGCCACCGGCGGTCTGGCTGGGAGCGATCGGCTCTGTCTCGATTCTCCCTTTCCTTTTTCTGTTTTAGTTTCCTTTTTTGGTTTATTTTTCTTTCCCTATTTAGTATATAGTATACTATATATTATACACTTAATATAATAACATATATGTCATATATTTATTTTATATATTTAATACACATAATATTCTTATTATCATATATATATTATAGTATTATATATATTACATATAAAATATGTGTTCTGGTGTATTAAAATTATAGATCTAGCATAGATATATATGTATATATTTATATACTTAAAATAAATAATCTTTACATATATATCTATATATATGTTATAATATATTATATATTGTATTTAAAATATATATTTTTTTCAAATTTTAATGTAAATCAAATATAGACAATTCTCAAATATATATGTATATATATACTTATATATACATAAGAGATTATACTTAAATACATATGTATTATGTAACTTCATGAACTAGTATATAATACACATAAAACATTATATTTATACACATATGTATTATTTGAATTTTTGAAATAGTATATATATATATATTTCTATATATATATATAACAACGTATTTTAAAATATACTATATAATATTTTGAATATATAGGTATTTGTATATAAAATACATTTATATAATATATAATTATATAAATATATTTCATTTATTTTCTTATTCTCTTATTAAATTTTGGATTTTCATTCTCCAAATTAAATTTTTCTCTTCATTATTTCCCATAATTTTATCCTTCTCTTATTTCCAATTTATCCAAATTTAAATTCCTCAGTTTCCTTAATTTCGGGAATTTCAACGATATTCCCATCTCGTAAATAAATTTTATTTAGTTCCTCTGATTTAATTTCTCCAATATTTACCCACCTTAAGAAATTCGGTCCTCCGAATTTAACTTAAGTCCAAAGGTGGTACATGTCGTACACTTACGACTTCTGACCTCTAGTTCATCCTCCAAGTAATACTGTCAGTACACTTTCAACATCAAGAGTGCTTTAGACCACTACATGCTGTCTTTCATCATATATGTCTATGCTCATGTAATTTCTTTTCTCAAATCGAGAGTTATTCACTTTTACTCTTTTCATATAAGAGCCATACATAATATTTTTTTCATATTACAGCTGATCTATGCTGTTCATCATCCATTCTTCTCACTTAGTGCCGAGTCGACATAATTTGGTACTATCACGTACTCATGTCAATTAATCATATGTAGGTGTTCCAGTAGCTT
This sequence comes from Heritiera littoralis, assembly GCA_031772115.1. Classification (NCBI taxonomy): domain Eukaryota; kingdom Viridiplantae; phylum Streptophyta; class Magnoliopsida; order Malvales; family Malvaceae; genus Heritiera; species Heritiera littoralis. The sequence continues at coordinate 2,790,438 of JAPDPK010000009.1, read as the reverse complement.
TCACATCTCATGCGCACGCTTTCTCAATATCATGGAGCGTTTACATTTCACGCTCATATATATAAATATATATTAGTATGGAGCGGTGCTATCAATACACTTGGGATCTCAAAGCCTTTTGCTATCTCTCATTAGCATATGGCAACACAGAGACTCCCATCACATGTAAGGCTCACTGGAACTGTACATACTCATTCACACCGTTTAACACTTATACTTCGACTAAGGCACTAGAGAATCTAAAAGTCTGATAACAGAAAGTGATTCTATTTAGATCATCAGTCTTTAATCACTTCCATATCATCATTTCTCTTTTGGACTTTTTATTGTCCGCAATATACATTTTCACACTTATTCCATCAAGGCTGCATCTCATTTGCCGACTTTACTATAGATCATCTTTTACAATCATAATTCATGAGATTACCATATTCTCTTCATGTAGTATGGTCTTTAAATCTCTTTTCATAATTTAGATTCTGTGATTGAATCCTCGAATTATTCATTTAAGCACCACATTATCTATACAATTCCACCATCTCTATCGTTTCGAGGTGGTTATATGCACAAACATTTCTTATTTATATATAGGCAGTAAACATATCAATTATCTTACTTCTTGGAGTATCATTACTTTCACTTATCAATTCTGGCTTTGATTTTACATCTTGCCACATTTATGTGATAACCAACACAATTCACTCTTAGTCTTAACTTCGAGAACTGTTTCATATTGATGTTCCCTTCTCATCATGCAATTTATTTCCTTATTCCACTTTCAATTTCGTTTTTCATATTTTTACTCTCACCCCTTTTTGTCGGTTTTCTCAATTGATATGGTACTATACTGCTAAGATCTTTTAAAATCTTGCATACCATCTATTCTTTACACTATCCATCTACCGACTTTAATTTCTTTAATTAGATCTCCTCTATAGAGCAGCTAGTCTCATCACTTTTTTATAGGCTGACAATAGTATTTAGCTAGACTCATTACTTTCGTATCTCAATCATTATCTTTATATCATAGACAGGTTCACTGTCTTCCTGTCGTCTCGAGATCATATATCTCAAGAGGAGATACTGTCTAGCCAAATTTCGGGAATTTCAACGATATTCCCATCTCGTAAATAAATTTTATTTAGTTCCTTTGATTTAATTTCTCCAATATTTATTTTCAATATTTCTAATTTCCAATAAAGGGAAAAATTTACGGTTATCACATCCTCCCCACCTTAAGAAATTTGGTCCTCCGAATTTAACTTAAGTCCAAAGGTGGTACATGTCGTACACTTACGACTTCTAACCTCTAGTTCATCCTCCAAGTAATACTGTCAGTACACTTTCAACATCAAGAGTGCTTTAGACCACTACATGCTGTTTTTCATCATATATGTCTATGCTCATGTAATTTCTTTTCTCAAATCGAGAGTTATTCACTTTTACTCTTTTCATATAAGAGCCATACATAATATTTTTTTCATATTACAGCTGATCTATGCTGTTCATCATCCATTCTTCTCACTTAGTGCCGAGTCGACATAATTTGGTACTATCACGTACTCATGTCAATTAATCATATGTAGGTATTCCAGTAGCTTTCACATCTCATGCACACACTTTCTCGTTGTACTAATATCAGTACTGAAATAAGCATTTTGTAAAATGCTATAAATCACTTTCATTTGATTTATCACATATCATGTAAAACATTTTCATTTCACGTATCACATATCATATAAAACATTTTCATATATGGAGACTGAGGCATGCCCAGCCCGTCCACTGGGTCGTTACTTATATCATGTTATAGACCCCGAAGGGTATAAAATAATCATGTCAGATCTATGGCCATAGTCTATAATTGTCCTCGACGGATCACTGATCAGGTGTCGACCGGGACTAAATATCACATATCACATATTACATGTCACATATCACATATCAGCATGATAAGGTTGCCAACTAGTCTCAAAACAATGTTTTTCTTCATTAATAAACCTTTATGAAATTTGTAAAAATATATAATTTCATAATTTAAAACCATAAAGGTTATAAAATCATTTAGTGAATATTTAAGAAATATATATAAAAATATTCACTTTATTTCTTTTCATTTTTCATCTCGTATTACGTGTAATTTGCATATCAAGAGAATTTTCGGTGATTTCATTATCACCATTCTCGAAAACATGAATATTTTAAAATCACTTTCATTTTATTCATGTTTTTATGGAAAATATTCATTTTCTCAATTTTTGTGGTTGAAAATCATTTCTCGTGAAATAAAATCATTTATTATGATTTTATGAAATTTTCGATAATTTTTGATAATTTTTCAGCAATATAATGGCTGCCGATTGGCTAGCCTCCTACACGAAAAATACAGTTTATAATTCCAGCCAGTACATCATCACAAATTTCCAACCACAGAATCATAACAATATTTTCATAAAATATTTCATAATTAAAAACATGCAGACTGAATATCCTTACAGTGCTGCACATACATCCCTTACCTTTCTCGGGTCGGCAATCGCCTCGTTCGTCGCACCCGTGTTCACCTCGCCCGATTCCATCGGCTCGGTCATCGATGGAATTTTCTGGAAATTAAATTCTAAAATTTAGAATTTTTCCATAATTATTTAAATTAAATTCTCGAAATTAATTTCCAAAATTCTTACCGAATTTCTTAGATTTTTCTAGGTCTCCAAATTTCCCGACATTTCCCGAATTCCCAGAAATTCTTTTTTTTTTCTCTCTTTCTTCTTTTTCTTCCTTCTTTCTTTTTATCTTCTTCTTTTCTTTTTCTTTTTCTTTCTTTTCTTTTCTTTTCTTTTTCTTTTTCCTTTTTCTTTTCTCTTTTTCCTCTTTTCCTTTTCCTGGTCGGACCGGTTTAGACCGGTCAAATCCCCTCATCACCGGTTCTTCTCTAGAGGCCGATTCTCTGGCGGTTCGGTGGCCCCTCAGTTGGCTGGCGTCAAGGCGAACCTACCGGTGGCCTCCGTTCAGTCTGGTTTGGCCGCATGGCGGCGAATTTACTCGGTTTAGGTCTGCGTCTTCTCCTCCTCCGTTCGTCCTTCCTCCACCGTTTTCCTTCACCATCGGTGGCTTCTCCACCTTCCTCTCACCTCCGCCTAGGTCGACATTGGGGTGGCGGTGCCTGGACCAGCCGGCACCACCGTTTCCTTCCTCTTTCCTCTTCAGCTTTTTCTGTCGGTTTCGCCTTTGGTTCTTTCCGTTTTCCTTCCGTTTCTCCTTTCTTCCGTCGGTCACCGGCTTTTCCTCTCTCCACCGGGGCCGTTCTCCTCCATCGTCTCTCCTCTCTTCTCCGATCGCCGACAGTGGTCGGCTGCTCACAGGGAAATTGGGATTCTTCCCGATTTTCCCATTCTGTTTTCTTCTTCTTCTTTTTTTATTATATTACATAGTATTTTATACACAATTACATATATGTATATATAAATTTTAATTTGAATTTATATATATATATATATATTTCATATATATATATATTTATAAATATATATTGTATTACAATATATTTATATACAAATTTTGATAAAAATAATATTTACTTTTCTTATATATGTATATATTTATATATATATAATATCATATTTATATACATATGTATTATTTAAATGTACTAAATAGTATATATACATATATATACTAATGTATATTAATATATACTATATAGTATTTTAATACATATGTATTTGTATAAAAATACATTTATATAATATATAATTATATAAATATATTTCATATTCTTTTCTCCTTTTCTTATTTAATTTGGATTTCCATTTATCCAAATTAAATTTCTTCAATTTCATCTTTTCATCAATTTCAAAAATTTTAACGATATTCCCTTTTTCATAATTAAATTCATTTATTACTTTAATTTATCTCTTGCATTAAATTAAATTTTCGAATACTTATTGTCAAAATTCGAAAATTTACGATTTTCACAGTAGTAGTACCTCAGATTAATTAATGTTTTTTTCATCATTATATATAAATAATATTAGAAACTTTTAAGCTTCAATGCAGAAAAAGAAAGAAAAATTAATTTATTAGTACAGGAAGATGCAATAACCCTAATTTCCTAGGGTCTTATCTAGGCTAGATGAAAAAAAAAAGAGAATTAATCATGCTATAGTTTACTGATAAGGATTAGGGTTGTGAAAAATTACATTAACAATGGCTACTCCATTAACTAGATAGAATAGAAATGCATAAAAGATTTTACTAATTTTTTTACTGTTTTCATAAGGTAATTTATATCTATGTTACATGAAATGTTTTACTATTTTTCAGAATGTAATTCTTTTTATGCTTAAATTATTTTAGGAAAATTTATTAACATGGATTAAAGTTGGATGATGGAGTCCAAATATTCTGACAAGTATGTTTTAGGAGTGTCACAATTCATGAATTTTGTACATCTCAAAATGGGAGAACAATGTAAGATTCGTTGTCCTTGTCGAGATTGCTTAAATGTGTTTAGTAGAAGTCAAGATGAGGTAGAAGATCATTTACTTCTGAAAGGTATATCACAGATATACACCAACTGGATTTATCATGGTGAGCAATCTGAATTTAGGATACCAACTTTCAGAAATGTAGCTAATGAGAGGACTAGTTCAGATGCAACGATAGTTAATGATGATGTTTTGGATGATGGAGTGTATGATCTATTAGAAGATGTTTTTCCTAGAGTGGATGAAGATGGTCTTAATGAGAGTGCTAATTTGGGTGAGGAAGAGGATGAAAAATTCAACAAACTTTTGAATGAGGTACAATGTGGATTATTACTTGAATACACCAACATGTCAAAGTTGTCATTTATGGTAAAATTGTTGCATATAAAAGTTTACTGCCAAATGAGCAACACGGCAATAAATATGATATTGAGATTATTGAAGGAGGCTTTCCCTACTAGTAAAATTCCTTCATTGTATTATGAGGCAACAAGAACTCTGAGAGACCTAGGATTAAATTATATGCCAATTCATGTATGCAAATATGATTGTGCTCTATTTTGGGGGGAGTTTAAAGATAGGCAAAGTTGTCCTACATGTGGGACGCCAAGGTGGAAGGTTGTTGCGAAGCAAATTCCATGGAAAGTCTTGCATTATTTTCCAGTGAAACTAAGACTCCAAAGATTGTTTATGTCTAAGAAAACAGCAAAAGATATGCGGTGGCATGAAGAAAAGTGTGTTGATGATGATACACTAAGACACCTAGCAAATGGGGATGCCTGGAAAGAATTCAATAAGGATACTGGTTGGTTTGCACATGGTCTACGAAATGTTAGACTTGGCCTAGCAACTAATGGCTTTAACTGTAAGACCCGATTTTACTGTACTGTAAAAGTAAAATATAAATAATTTTTGAGTTTTTAACTAGGAGGACCACAATTTCCTAAAGGATAATGGGAAATTTACTTCCTAAGATGAAAAGTAAATGAAAATGAATGAATTAAATTATTGAAAGTAGTTAGTAAATTTAATTAAGGGACCAATCGACAGTGGTTCGATTATAATTTTGATCGCAGTATCCAATTTGTTAGCTTTAAATTGCCATATATATTTTGAAATGACAAAAACTTAAGTAAGCTTTAATGGTTTAATTCATATTGTAAATTTGCCTTATCACACATGATTTTCTCAATCCATTTTCAAGTGATCATATCAAACATTAAGACCATGATTTAATGATACATCCCTATTGGTCTTAATTCTTTATAAATGTTTTGAATATTTTAGAAAATCACTTAATGAATTTTTGGACAATGTTTTCATCAAAGAAAGTCAAGAAAAACTCCCACAAAAGTGCCAATATGTTTTGGGTTGAATTAGGATCAAAGACCACATCATTTCTAACCCAAAAGTGCAGGAAAAACCCATTCTGGAAGAATGGGATCGATCCCCTAAGGAAAGGGATCGATCCCTTTTTGGCAGAATGCCCCGGAATGCAAGAATGAAGAAAAGGATCGATCCCTTTGGTAAAAGGATCGATCCCTTTATGCCAGAAAGCCCCGAACGGCTAGTTTCTGTGAGACATAACGGCTAGTTTCTGTTTTGGCTCCAACCAACGTCCACAAACCATCCAAGGGACTATAAATAGAGGCTTATAAGCTAAAGGAAGAAAGGGGAACTACTCAGCAACTCCATAACACATATTCCTCAAATCCTCAAGCCTCAAACAACAAATCAAGAGCTCCAAAGTCTTCATCTTCTATCATTCTCTTATTCCTTGTAGTGCTTAGCACAAATCTTGTATAGGCTTTTATTTGTGCTTAATCTTTGTAATTACTTGCCTATCTAGAGGCCTTCTTTGATTACTTCTCTTGTAAACACATTCAATCCTTGTAAAAGGGGAGGTTTCTCTTTAGCCTAAGAAAAAGAGGGAGGTTACTCTTTAGCCTAAGAAAAAGAGGGAGGTTTCTCTTTAACCTGTAAAAAGAGGGAGAAGAGGTTTCTCTTGAGCCTAGAAAAAGAGAGAGGTTTCTCTTGAGCCTTGAAAAGAGGGAGTGTAACAAATTCAAGGATAGTGAATTTAGGGAAAATCCTTGGGAGCGTCTCAAGGTAGAGGACGTAGGCAAGGTTGCCGAACCTCTATAAATCGCTTGCGTACATTTCTCTATCCTTACTCTCTTTACTTATTTGCAATTATATTTGTGGTTATTGCTTTGAATTTATATTGCATAATTGAGTAGCCTAGAGAACTTAGAAAATATCAATATAGGCTAGAGAATTTAGAGAAATCGAAAAATGAACCTAAGGTTAGTGAAAAACCGATTCACCCCCTCTCGGTATAGCCTATAGAGCCAACAATTGGTATCAGAGCTTGGGCTCGGGATTGATTTAGACTAACCTCTATCGAGCAAAACGATCTTAAATGGCTCACTTGAACGTAGGCACACCCCTAGGAGAAGAGGGACAATCATTAGTTAGACCTCCACTCTTCAATGGAGAGAATTACTCTTATTGGAAAACAAGAATGATGTTGTTTGTCCAATCAAATGATTATGAAGTATGGAGAGTGATAGTTAATGGTCCCAAAGTCCCAATGAAGAAAGTAGATGGAAAAGATGTCCCTAAGAATGAGGATGAGTGGGACACAAATGACATGAAAATGGCACAATTGAATGCCAAGGCTATGCACACTCTCTTTTGTGCATTAGGTCCCAATGAATATAATAGAGTCTCCTTATGTGAGAATGCCAAGCAAGTATGGGACAAATTAGCCATCACACATGAAGGGACAAATCAAGTAAAAGAAACCAAAGTAGGTATGCTCACTCATGATTATGAGCTTTTTAGAATGAAAGAAAATGAGTCCATGAGTGAAATGTACACTAGGTTTAATAACATAATTAATGGACTTAAGGCATTAGGCAAGAGCTATTCTAATCTAAAAATGGTTAAGAAAATCTTAAATAGCTTACCAAAATCTTAGGAGGCAAAGGTGACGGCTATAGAAGAATCTAAGGATCCTAACACCTTATCTCTAGATGAACTTATGGGCTCCCTACTTACATATGAAATGAAATTAAAAAGAAATGAAGAGCCTTCAAAGAAAGTAGGGGTAGCACTTAAGTCTTCCACTCATGAGGATGATAGTGATGAGAGTGGAAATGAGGAAGAAAAAGAAATGGCAATGTTTGCCAAAAGATTCAATAAATTTATGAGAATGAAAGAGAGAGAGGGTAATAGGAGACATCAAAGGGGAGAGTCAAGTAGAAGAGAAAAGGACACCTTAGTATGTTATGAGTGCAATGAACCGGGTCACACTAAGCTAGATTGCCCCTTACTTAGAAGAGAAAAGGATAGGAAACCTAGGAAGAAAGCATTTGTGGCTGCATGGAGCGATAGTGATAGCTCCGATGAGGAAAATGTAGATAATGAGGTAGCCTACTCATGCTTTATGGCCATTAGTGATGATGAGGCTAGTAGTAGTTCTAGTGAAGATAATGATTATACCTTTAGTGAACTACAAAATGCCTTTGATGATTTAGCAAATGAATTTCAATGCATGAATTCTAAATATAAGAAAATCATTGCTAAATTAAAAATAGAAAATGAAGCCTTGACAAGTGCTAAGATAGAACTTGAAAAGAAACTAAAAGAGGCCAACTTAGAAATAAATGAGTTAAATAAAAAGAACACAAATTTGCATAACTCATTTTCTAGGTTTTATATGGGTCAACAAAAGCTAGATCACATGTTAGAGACCCAAAGAGCTTTCTTTGACAAAGATGGATTAGGCTATAATGAAAAACAAAAAGAAACTCATCTTAGGAATTTCTTAGTGAGCAAAAATACTATGCATAATACATCTCTTACATGCTCACTTTGCAATAGAATAGGACACTCTTCACAAGCATGCACTTATAGAAAAACCACATTTAGAGGAAGAGTAGTTAAGAAAATATGGGTGCCTAAGCATGCTGTAAATAATGATGAATTGTGCTTGAAATGGATCCCAAAAGGATCAAAAATTATTTGTACTAACTCTCATGGACCCAAGAAAATTTGGGTACCAAAGCATGCTTGAATTTGTTTGTTGTAGGAGTGTTAGAGCATGAGAATACAATAGAACAATGAAGTTTATATGCTCAACACATCCTCATGGAGTTTGCTTGTGCCAATGAGAAAAAGGAAAAGCTTGAGGATCCATCACAACAATTCTTCAAAGGATAGCTCAAGGTGGACTTAACACATCAAGGCAAAGAATCTCAAGCAAAGGAGTATTGTAAGCTTAATTCCTTACTCCATAAACTTTTTATTGTTGATGATATGGTTTGTTGATGATCTTTGATGCATAATAAGTAGAATGATTGAACAAAAGGCATGACAAATGATTTTTGAATGTTTGATGAATAGTACTTGATGCATTGAATGAAAAGCATGATTTATGATTTTGAAATGATAATTGGATTTCTGTAGTTTGAGCAAGTTTGATATGTTTAGATAATATACTTAGTTGCTCAAAAGCTGTCAAATATGTCATATATGCAAATTGCCTTGCCATGAGCTTTAATGGAGGATATGCATGTTAGAAATCATGGCATGTTGTTCACAAGATGTATGTTTTAATGTTATATGTGCTTAAAATCTATGTGAACAAGTTTGTTTTGGCATATTTGTGGTTTCTAATGCATTGGTTTTGTCAAAATGTGTTTAACTTCCAAAATGACCTCCTTTGAGGCTAAAAATGCTTTTATTAGTGAAAATCCTTCCAAAATTGCAAAATCTTTTGTAAAATGGTTTTTCATTCATGTTTTTCATTCATACAGGTCCAAAATCATGTTTTACAAATATTTAAACCATTACTTGGACTTAAAATACTCAAAAACGAAGTTTTGGTACCTCACAAGTTGGATTTTCTGTCTAAAATCTGCAGAACCAGGATAAGGGATCGATCCCTCTACATACAGGATCGATCCCTTTGGAAAAACATGCAGGAAATTGAACTCTGGAGTTTAGGGATCGATCCCTTTGATCATAGGATCGATCCCTTTAGGCAATTTATGCCTTTTCTGCACTTTTCAACCGAATTTGAGAAGGATTTTTCACTTTCTTGATACTTTCTCTCCTCTCAACTTAAAATTCATTGTTTTAACTTCTTTTTGATGATCGTTAATGTATAAAAAATCACTTTTCATTGATATCATGGCTCAACTCCAACAATTTGAATCATTTCCAACAAATGGTATCACTTCTAACAATCACTCACAAGTGCAAAATCATTTTTTCTTGAAAACATACTTGAATTGAAATAATCTTGAAATATATTTTCAATGAATGCTTAAACATAATTTTGAGATTTATTTCAATGATTTATGGATATATTTGAGAATTTGATGAACTTGTGCATAATGAATACTCTTCATTCCTTTTTGTTCATCTTAGTCAAGCATGCTTAAAGGATTATGTCTCTTAGCTTGACTTATCAATTCCACACTAGGTTTCATGATAATTATATATCTAGTGGATTGATTTCAAATGTAAATTCAACAATCGGTAATGTTGGCCTATAATTTGTGATGCTAAATGGATCCTAAATGTTCAAATGCATGAAACTTTATCATCCATGAACTTATATTTTTATGGCCAAATTATTAAATAACTTAGGCTTTAATGACAACACCAACATTCAAAGATAAATGCAAACTTGAACAAATGTATGATGATTGATATCCATGCATTTATCCTTGATTGTTTTAATATTGAACTTACATGCTTGCTTGAGTTGAATCAATAATCATGCCTATGAGATGAGAATAGTTGTTTTCATGATATTATGTGCTTAACCTCACTCATAGTTCATGGATTTTAATGATAAAATTTATTTTAGCTTGATAATATTGATTCACTTAGGTGAAACCATTTTAGTTAGAATAGCATATACCCTTTGGAACATTAAACGTTAAAATTCACTAAGGATATTGCTTTTAATTGATTAAAATGGTAATTTTGAATCTTTCCGTGCTCATAATTGGTTAAGGACTAGAATTGGAAAATGAGCATAGGATTTTTGTGCTTAAAACCATGGAAGAAAATATGTTTGCATGAATAACTTGAGTTTTTGAATCTTCCATGTGGTATAAATTTGTGAATATGAATATGGATTAAGACTTTATGATAGTGTGCTAATGATTATTTGATCCATATGCATATTTGATGATGTGCGCTGTGTTCTTGCATATTTAAAACGATTATTTTGACATGAACACACTACACATAAATATTGGATTCATGCAAAATGTCTAAGCCAATCATTAGTAACAATTGGTATTTAGATTGAAATAACAATTAGTATCATTGGCAACCATATTTTCAATAATTGGTAAGCCAAAACTAAATTACCAATTAGTATGAGCTTTAAATTGCAAATTCTTCTCATGCTCTTTAGTTTGAAATGACAAATAGAGAAGAATCCATATAAGACACTTTTGCATGAACCACTTTTGTGCTAGAATTTGTGATTAATTTATGTATGATTTAATTCTAGGCACAATATTTCTTGAACATGATTTATGAGCACATGCATATGATATGTTATATAATTTCAGTTCATAATCATGATATATTGCCATGCACCTTAGTTGGACTTAAGAGAACAATTGATATACTTAGGTGCTTGCTTAATTTCTTACCAATTGGAACCTTTTTGCAAAATTACTTATCAACAATTGGTATCAAAATTATTTATAAACAATTGGTATAAGATCATAAGTCACATTCATTGCATGAATATTTCATACTCTTTGTGAATATTGACTTATTTATTTGTGCTACGAGTCCCATGTACTAACATGTTTCTTGTTGGATGGAGCATTTTTATCTCTTCTCACATAGCCATAATTTTAGAGGGAGCATAATTTTTTTTTTCTTTTCTTATTTTTCATTCTTTTTGCTATGACAAAAAGGGGAAGAGATAGGGAGAGATATTAAGGGGGAGAGATAATGAGGGAAAATTCATTTTCAAAACCCATGCTTATATAAAGGGGAAGCTTTATAAAATCCAGCTTTATTTGAGGGGGAGTATTTTATCAAAGAATTTTCAAAGCAAATTTACATTAAGTTTTGTCATATCAAAAAGGGGGAGATTGTTAGCTTTAAATTGCCATATATATTTTGAAATGACAAAAACTTAAGTAAGCTTTAATGGTTTAATTCATATTGTAAATTTGCCTTATCACACTTGATTTTCTCAATCCATTTTCAAGTGATCATATCAAACATTAAGACCATGATTTAATGATACATCCCTATTGGTCTTAATTCTTTATAAATGTTTTGAATATTTTAGAAAATCACTTAATGAATTTTTGGACAATGTTTTCATCAAAGAAAGTCAAGAAAAACTCCCACAAAAGTGCCAATATGTTTTGGGTTGAATTAGGATCAAAGACCACATCATTTCTAACCCAAAAGTGCAGGAAAAACCCATTCTGGAAGAATGGGATCGATCCCCTAAGGAAAGGGATCGATCCCTTTTTGGCAGAATGCCCCGGAATGCAAGAATGAAGAAAAGGATCGATCCCTTTGGTAAAAGGATCGATCCCTTTATGCCAGAAAGCCCCGAACGGCTAGTTTCTGTGAGACATAACGGCTAGTTTCTGTTTTGGCTCCAACCAACGTCCACAAACCATCCAAGGGACTATAAATAGAGGCTTAGAAGCTAAAGGAAGAAAGGGGAACTACTCAGCAACTCCATAACACATATTCCTCAAATCCTCAAGCCTCAAACAACAAATCAAGAGCTCCAAAGTCTTCATCTTCTATCATTCTCTTATTCCTTGTAGTGCTTAGCACAAATCTTGTATAGGCTTTTATTTGTGCTTAATCTTTGTAATCACTTGTCTATCTAGAGGCCTTCTTTGATTACTTCTCTTGTAAACACATTCAATCCTTGTAAAAGGGGAGGTTTCTCTTTAGCCTAAGAAAAAGAGGGAGGTTACTCTTTAGCCTAAGAAAAAGAGGGAGGTTTCTCTTTAACCTGTAAAAAGAGGGAGAAGAGGTTTCTCTTGAGCCTAGAAAAAGAGAGAGGTTTCTCTTGAGCCTTGAAAAGAGGGAGTGTAACAAATTCAAGGATAGTGAATTTAGGGAAAATCCTTGGGAGCGTCTCAAGGTAGAGGACGTAGGCAAGGTTGCCGAACCTCTATAAATCGCTTGCGTACATTTCTCTATCCTTACTCTCTTTACTTATTTGCAATTATATTTGTGGTTATTGCTTTGAATTTATATTGCATAATTGAGTAGCCTAGAGAACTTAGAAAATATCAATATAGGCTAGAGAATTTAGAGAAATCGAAAAATGAACCTAAGGTTAGTGAAAAACCGATTCACCCCCTCTCGGTATAGCCTATAGAGCCAACAATTGGTATCAGAGCTTGGGCTCGGGATTGATTTAGACTAACCTCTATCGAGCAAAACGATCTTAAATGGCTCACTTGAACGTAGGCACACCCCTAGGAGAAGAGGGACAATCATTAGTTAGACCTCCACTCTTCAATGGAGAGAATTACTCTTATTGGAAAACAAGAATGATGTTGTTTGTCCAATCAAATGATTATGAAGTATGGAGAGTGATAGTTAATGGTCCCAAAGTCCCAATGAAGAAAGTAGATGGAAAAGATGTCCCTAAGAATGAGGATGAGTGGGACACAAATGACATGAAAATGGCACAATTGAATGCCAAGGCTATGCACACTCTCTTTTGTGCATTAGGTCCCAATGAATATAATAGAGTCTCCTTATGTGAGAATGCCAAGCAAGTATGGGACAAATTAGCCATCACACATGAAGGGACAAATCAAGTAAAAGAAACCAAAGTAGGTATGCTCACTCATGATTATGAGCTTTTTAGAATGAAAGAAAATGAGTCCATGAGTGAAATGTACACTAGGTTTAATAACATAATTAATGGACTTAAGGCATTAGGCAAGAGCTATTCTAATCTAAAAATGGTTAAGAAAATCTTAAATAGCTTACCAAAATCTTAGGAGGCAAAGGTGACGGCTATAGAAGAATCTAAGGATCCTAACACCTTATCTCTAGATGAACTTATGGGCTCCCTACTTACATATGAAATGAAATTAAAAAGAAATGAAGAGCCTTCAAAGAAAGTAGGGGTAGCACTTAAGTCTTCCACTCATGAGGATGATAGTGATGAGAGTGGAAATGAGGAAGAAAAAGAAATGGCAATGTTTGCCAAAAGATTCAATAAATTTATGAGAATGAAAGAGAGAGAGGGTAATAGGAGACATCAAAGGGGAGAGTCAAGTAGAAGAGAAAAGGACACCTTAGTATGTTATGAGTGCAATGAACCGGGTCACACTAAGCTAGATTGCCCCTTACTTAGAAGAGAAAAGGATAGGAAACCTAGGAAGAAAGCATTTGTGGCTGCATGGAGCGATAGTGATAGCTCCGATGAGGAAAATGTAGATAATGAGGTAGCCTACTCATGCTTTATGGCCATTAGTGATGATGAGGCTAGTAGTAGTTCTAGTGAAGATAATGATTATACCTTTAGTGAACTACAAAATGCCTTTGATGATTTAGCAAATGAATTTCAATGCATGAATTCTAAATATAAGAAAATCATTGCTAAATTAAAAATAGAAAATGAAGCCTTGACAAGTGCTAAGATAGAACTTGAAAAGAAACTAAAAGAGGCCAACTTAGAAATAAATGAGTTAAATAAAAAGAACACAAATTTGCATAACTCATTTTCTAGGTTTTATATGGGTCAACAAAAGCTAGATCACATGTTAGAGACCCAAAGAGCTTTCTTTGACAAAGATGGATTAGGCTATAATGAAAAACAAAAAGAAACTCATCTTAGGAATTTCTTAGTGAGCAAAAATACTATGCATAATACATCTCTTACATGCTCACTTTGCAATAGAATAGGACACTCTTCACAAGCATGCACTTATAGAAAAACCACATTTAGAGGAAGAGTAGTTAAGAAAATATGGGTGCCTAAGCATGCTGTAAATAATGATGAATTGTGCTTGAAATGGATCCCAAAAGGATCAAAAATTATTTGTACTAACTCTCATGGACCCAAGAAAATTTGGGTACCAAAGCATGCTTGAATTTGTTTGTTGTAGGAGTGTTAGAGCATGAGAATACAATAGAACAATGAAGTTTATATGCTCAACACATCCTCATGGAGTTTGCTTGTGCCAATGAGAAAAAGGAAAAGCTTGAGGATCCATCACAACAATTCTTCAAAGGATAGCTCAAGGTGGACTTAACACATCAAGGCAAAGAATCTCAAGCAAAGGAGTATTGTAAGCTTAATTCCTTACTCCATAAACTTTTTATTGTTGATGATATGGTTTGTTGATGATCTTTGATGCATAATAAGTAGAATGATTGAACAAAAGGCATGACAAATGATTTTTGAATGTTTGATGAATAGTACTTGATGCATTGAATGAAAAGCATGATTTATGATTTTGAAATGATAATTGGATTTCTGTAGTTTGAGCAAGTTTGATATGTTTAGATAATATACTTAGTTGCTCAAAAGCTGTCAAATATGTCATATATGCAAATTGCCTTGCCATGAGCTTTAATGGAGGATATGCATGTTAGAAATCATGGCATGTTGTTCACAAGATGTATGTTTTAATGTTATATGTGCTTAAAATCTATGTGAACAAGTTTGTTTTGGCATATTTGTGGTTTCTAATGCATTGGTTTTGTCAAAATGTGTTTAACTTCCAAAATGACCTCCTTTGAGGCTAAAAATGCTTTTATTAGTGAAAATCCTTCCAAAATTGCAAAATCTTTTGTAAAATGGTTTTTCATTCATGTTTTTCATTCATACAGGTCCAAAATCATGTTTTACAAATATTTAAACCATTACTTGGACTTAAAATACTCAAAAACGAAGTTTTGGTACCTCACAAGTTGGATTTTCTGTCTAAAATCTGCAGAACCAGGATAAGGGATCGATCCCTCTACATACAGGATCGATCCCTTTGGAAAAACATGCAGGAAATTGAACTCTGGAGTTTAGGGATCGATCCCTTTGATCATAGGATCGATCCCTTTAGGCAATTTATGCCTTTTCTGCACTTTTCAACCGAATTTGAGAAGGATTTTTCACTTTCTTGATACTTTCTCTCCTCTCAACTTAAAATTCATTGTTTTAACTTCTTTTTGATGATCGTTAATGTATAAAAAATCACTTTTCATTGATATCATGGCTCAACTCCAACAATTTGAATCATTTCCAACAAATGGTATCACTTCTAACAATCACTCACAAGTGCAAAATCATTTTTTCTTGAAAACATACTTGAATTGAAATAATCTTGAAATATATTTTCAATGAATGCTTAAACATAATTTTGAGATTTATTTCAATGATTTATGGATATATTTGAGAATTTGATGAACTTGTGCATAATGAATACTCTTCATTCCTTTTTGTTCATCTTAGTCAAGCATGCTTAAAGGATTATGTCTCTTAGCTTGACTTATCAATTCCACACTAGGTTTCATGATAATTATATATCTAGTGGATTGATTTCAAATGTAAATTCAACAATCGGTAATGTTGGCCTATAATTTGTGATGCTAAATGGATCCTAAATGTTCAAATGCATGAAACTTTATCATCCATGAACTTATATTTTTATGGCCAAATTATTAAATAACTTAGGCTTTAATGACAACACCAACATTCAAAGATAAATGCAAACTTGAACAAATGTATGATGATTGATATCCATGCATTTATCCTTGATTGTTTTAATATTGAACTTACATGCTTGCTTGAGTTGAATCAATAATCATGCCTATGAGATGAGAATAGTTGTTTTCATGATATTATGTGCTTAACCTCACTCATAGTTCATGGATTTTAATGATAAAATTTATTTTAGCTTGATAATATTGATTCACTTAGGTGAAACCATTTTAGTTAGAATAGCATATACCCTTTGGAACATTAAACGTTAAAATTCACTAAGGATATTGCTTTTAATTGATTAAAATGGTAATTTTGAATCTTTCCGTGCTCATAATTGGTTAAGGACTAGAATTGGAAAATGAGCATAGGATTTTTGTGCTTAAAACCATGGAAGAAAATATGTTTGCATGAATAACTTGAGTTTTTGAATCTTCCATGTGGTATAAATTTGTGAATATGAATATGGATTAAGACTTTATGATAGTGTGCTAATGATTATTTGATCCATATGCATATTTGATGATGTGCGCTGTGTTCTTGCATATTTAAAACGATTATTTTGACATGAACACACTACACATAAATATTGGATTCATGCAAAATGTCTAAGCCAATCATTAGTAACAATTGGTATTTAGATTGAAATAACAATTAGTATCATTGGCAACCATATTTTCAATAATTGGTAAGCCAAAACTAAATTACCAATTAGTATGAGCTTTAAATTGCAAATTCTTCTCATGCTCTTTAGTTTGAAATGACAAATAGAGAAGAATCCATATAAGACACTTTTGCATGAACCACTTTTGTGCTAGAATTTGTGATTAATTTATGTATGATTTAATTCTAGGCACAATATTTCTTGAACATGATTTATGAGCACATGCATATGATATGTTATATAATTTCAGTTCATAATCATGATATATTGCCATGCACCTTAGTTGGACTTAAGAGAACAATTGATATACTTAGTGCTTGCTTAATTTCTTACCAATTGGAACCTTTTTGCAAAATTACTTATCAACAATTGGTATCAAAATTATTTATAAACAATTGGTATAAGATCATAAGTCACATTCATTGCATGAATATTTCATACTCTTTGTGAATATTGACTTATTTATTTGTGCTACGAGTCCCATGTACTAACATGTTTCTTGTTGGATGGAGCATTTTTATCTCTTCTCACATAGCCATAATTTTAGAGGGAGCATAATTTTTTTTTTCTTTTCTTATTTTTCATTCTTTTTGCTATGACAAAAAGGGGAAGAGATAGGGAGAGATATTAAGGGGGAGAGATAATGAGGGAAAATTCATTTTCAAAACCCATGCTTATATAAAGGGGAAGCTTTATAAAATCCAGCTTTATTTGAGGGGGAGTATTTTATCAAAGAATTTTCAAAGCAAATTTACATTAAGTTTTGTCATATCAAAAAGGGGGAGATTGTTAGCTTTAAATTGCCATATATATTTTGAAATGACAAAAACTTAAGTAAGCTTTAATGGTTTAATTCATATTGTAAATTTGCCTTATCACACTTGATTTTCTCAATCCATTTTCAAGTGATCATATCAAACATTAAGACCATGATTTAATGATACATCCCTATTGGTCTTAATTCTTTATAAATGTTTTGAATATTTTAGAAAATCACTTAATGAATTTTTGGACAATGTTTTCATCAAAGAAAGTCAAGAAAAACTCCCACAAAAGTGCCAATATGTTTTGGGTTGAATTAGGATCAAAGACCACATCATTTCTAACCCAAAAGTGCAGGAAAAACCCATTCTGGAAGAATGGGATCGATCCCCTAAGGAAAGGGATCGATCCCTTTTTGGCAGAATGCCCCGGAATGCAAGAATGAAGAAAAGGATCGATCCCTTTGGTAAAAGGATCGATCCCTTTATGCCAGAAAGCCCCGAACGGCTAGTTTCTGTGAGACATAACGGCTAGTTTCTGTTTTGGCTCCAACCAAAGTCCACAAACCATCCAAGGGACTATAAATAGAGGCTTAGAAGCTAAAGGAAGAAAGGGGAACTACTCAGCAACTCCATAACACATATTCCTCAAATCCTCAAGCCTCAAACAACAAATCAAGAGCTCCAAAGTCTTCATCTTCTATCATTCTCTTATTCCTTGTAGTGCTTAGCACAAATCTTGTATAGGCTTTTATTTGTGCTTAATCTTTGTAATCACTTGTCTATCTAGAGGCCTTCTTTGATTACTTCTCTTGTAAACACATTCAATCCTTGTAAAAGGGGAGGTTTCTCTTTAGCCTAAGAAAAAGAGGGAGGTTACTCTTTAGCCTAAGAAAAAGAGGGAGGTTTCTCTTTAACCTGTAAAAAGAGGGAGAAGAGGTTTCTCTTGAGCCTAGAAAAAGAGAGAGGTTTCTCTTGAGCCTTGAAAAGAGGGAGTGTAACGAATTCAAGGATAGTGAATTTGGGGAAAATCCTTGGGAGCGTCTCAAGGTAGAGGACGTAGACAAGGTTGCCGAACCTCTATAAATCGCTTGCGTACATTTCTCTATCCTTATTGTCTTTACTTATTTGCAATTATATTTGTGGTTATTGCTTTGAATTTATATTGCATAATTGAGTAGCCTAGAGAACTTAGAAAATATCAATATAGGCTAGAGAATTTAGAGAAACCGAAAAACGAACCTAAGGTTAGTGAAAAACCGATTCACCCCCCTCTCGGTAGCCTATAGAGCCAACACAATTGATAAACCGTAAAAATATTTTGGAAAGCTAACTTAAATATCTTTTATCCATATAAGGCTTATATTTAAATTCATTATAGATTAACCATAAGAAATTCCTACATTCACGTCACAACTATGGAATCCAATATTGAGCAATTAGTAAAGAATCAGACATAAGTTTTGATAAGGAACTCCAAATGAGGTGATTCAAATTGCGTTGAAAAGTTAACTCTAAGACCTTTCCAGAGATATATGGCTCATAGTTTTGTTCATATTGGATTAATTTTGGTGAATTTTAAAGTTGGTTGTACATGCAGTAAAGTGATCAGAAAATTCTCAGCATGTACACCACTTCCTTTTTGGCTGCTGTTGTGCTATATGTTGAGACGTAAATTATGATAAAAAAAAAATCAAATCAAACAAGTCTTGATTAAAGGAAGGATATGGATTAGCTTGACAAGTGATGAATTGTGATTGGTTGCGTACATAAAAGAGAGGGAAGATAAGCTAAAAATGAGCAGATAAATTGGATACTCACGCCACTTTTACTGCTGTATACTACACGGCTGATACAAGTTTAAAAGCTAGTTTATGGTATAAAATACAACAGAATAAGACTTAAAAGAAAAAGACATTTAAAGTTTAACATATGGTTAAACTTTATTGGTTGAAGAATACATCAAAAGTAAGTAAATTAAGTCAACAAAACTGATCAGTAAAACAGGTCTCATACGCCACTTCTCTGCTGTAGTTAAGCTATCCAACTGGACCCAATCTAAAGTAAATGAATTTCAATTTTTATGGTATAAAAATTGCCGACAAATAATATGTAATGAGGGAAAATTTTGTATTTGGAAATATGATTAATTTTCATTGGATAGAGCTTTCCAAAAGAAAGAAAAACAAGTTAAGAAACGTGTAACTCAAATTGTCTTCACCGCCACTTCTCTTTGCTACCTTGTTTGCTGCACGTGTAACCTCAATTAAAGCAAGATATGATGAAAGAAATAGAAGAGTAAATAATATGGCAAATTGCTATTGGTTGACATGAGGAAAAGAGGACGGAATAAAACAAAAACTGTTGTAATCTTCTTCAGTCTTACCGATTCATTCAGCAACTCCTCGAGTTTTCTGTCTTTGGCTAACCGTCCATGCTCTGTTTTGCTTCGTTCCTCTCATGAATTCTTAGCAAAACTCCATCTTTATGCTATTTGATCATCAAACCACCTCCATAGACTTTACATCCACCTTAAGAACATCAAGAAAACCAAGAAAGGAGGAGGCTAATGTTAAAACAGAAACTGCTTTGGGTTGGAGCAGTGATGATCGTTCAAGGTGAGTTTTCATATTATTATGGTTTTCTTAAATTTCAATGGTGGATTTATGTGTTTCTTAACATGAGAAGTATGATTCTAGTATTAATTTTAGTTGAGCCTTATTAGATCATGGAAATGGAACAAAATTGAGATCTTGGAATAGATGAAAAAAAAATAATAAAGAAAGTGTGCTGGAATTTAAGGATGATGAGAAATGATTAATAGAATAAAAAGAAAAGGAAGAGGAAACTTGGTATTATGAGATGATTGAAAATGAAATTTGGCTATGTAATGAAGGTTTCGGTTTGGACATGAAAGAGTAGGAAATTTATGGTTCATGTAAGAAGATAACAAGGAAGGCTCACGGGGACAAGCATGTTTCAATTGGAAACAATAAATTGAAGAAAAGGAATTGAAATCAAAGAAATGGCCATAAAGTAGATTTCGGCCATGACAAATTGAATAGGAAAAAAAAATGTATTAATTTTGGACTAATGGTAGAAAATAACTACAAAAATAGAAAGGGAAGGATTGGTAGAATTAAAACCGAAAAAGGATTAAAAATGAGGAAGTTGAGATTTAGCACCGGTATAATTTATACTGATTGTGCTTATATTATGAAGTTAGTGGTTGCATTTTTCAAATATCAGTGACTTAAAAATAAGAAGAAAAATATTAATATATCTGATAAAATTATTTTGCAGCACGGGTTAACGGAGTTTGATTAGCGTAACCGGGAAGCTCGACTTCATAAGACTGGTAAGGGACGCATGTGCAGCACTGTAGGGATATTCAGTCTGTATGTTTTAATTTCGAAATTTTTTATGGAAATATTTTATGAAATTATTATGATGAATGATTGGTTGGAATTTGGAATGAAGTACTGGCTGGAAATTATAAATTGTATTTTCCGTGCAGGACGCTTGCCAATCGGCAGCCGTTATATTGCCGAAAAATTATCGAAAGTTATCAAAATTTTCTAAAAAAATTTATAAAATCATAATAAATGATTTTATTTCACAAGAAACGATTTCCAACCATGAAAATTGAGAAAATGATTATTTTTCATAAAACATGAATATAACGAAATTTATTTTAAAATATTCATGTTTTCGAAATTGGTGATAATGAGATCACCGAAAATTCTCTCGATATATGAATTATATGTGATATGAAATGGAAAATGAAAAAGGATAAAGAGAATATTTTGTGAAAGTTTTCTAAATATTCTCTCGATATATGAATTATACGTAATATGAAATGAAAGATGAAAAAGGGATAAAGTGAATATTTTATAAATATTTTCTTAAATATTTACTTGATTTATTATATAACCTTTATGGTTTTAATTATGAAATTATTATTTTTATAAATTACATAAAGGTTTTCTAATGATGAAAAATACTGTTTTGAGACTAGATGGCAACTTTATCATGCTGATATGTGATATGTGATATGTGACATGTGATATGTAATATGTGATATGTAATCCCGGCCGACACCTGATCAGTGATCCGCCGAGGACAATTATAGACTATGACCATAGATCTGACATGATTATTTATATCCTTCGGGGTCTATAGCATGATATGAGTAACGACCCAGTGGACGGGCTGAGCGTGCGTGCCTTAGTCTCCATATATGAAAATGTTTTATATGATATGTGATACGTGAAATGAAAATGTTTTACATGATATGTGATAAATCAAATGAAAGTGATTTACAGCATTTTACAAAATGCTTATTTCAGTACTGATTTTAGTACTACGAGATGAATTTCATATGACATGTGATATGAACATGTAATATGTTTTTAAAAGGAAAAAGATTTTATAAGTCTAATATTCTTACTATGATTTTAATTGAATATTAGACTATATGTGACATGAATATGCGATATGTTTTCCAAAAAGGAAAGAGGAGGGAAACAAATCTAATATTCTTATTTTAATTTTTAAATTGAATATTAGATTTAAATGATATATATGTTATACAAAAAAGATTTAATAGCTGATTTTGCTATTTAAAGTACTGTACTAATTATGTTGTACAGTAAAATATGAAATGAGTTTTGAATGAAAATGATGATGATTTAACTATATTCTTTTCAAAGAATATATGAATACAAGTTATTTTATTTAAATGCTTTATTTCATAAAAGCATTATTTTGAAAAGAATATAAAAACGATATGGAATAAAAAGGAAAAAGGATTTAAATTCCAAACGAAAAGAAAATTACTCTCTACAGTTGCTTCTAGGTTCCGGGACAAGATAGGTATTTCAAAATACCTACCTTACTCCATCCGGATCCCTAGCCGACTGTAGTATCCTTCCTACATGCGAGCCTAGAGCCCATAGGAAAAATGAAAAAGATTTTCAGCGTATAGGAAGCTAAATATCAAGTATGCATATAATTCCCTTACTGAGCCGTGGTTTGCTCACCCCTTAATGTTAACATTTCAGGTTTTCAAAGACTGAGAGTCTAGCAGTAAAAGGATTTTCGACTGCGCATTTGGCGACGATGCGACAGGTTGATAATTTATTTTCTGTAATAAGGTATGATTATTTATTTTCTGTATTTAGACATATTCACAGTACTACTTTCTTATGAAGTAAGATAGGAGATGTAATTCATATTATAATTTAATATGAAATTGTGTATATGTAAAAGAAAAGTAAAGTATCGCATACAGCCCAACCAAATAAGATGTATAGAATAAGGTGAAAAATAGGGTCACGGGCTGTGACAGATTTAATGGTATCAGAGCACGGTTGGTCTGATGTCTATCGATACTTTTGGAAAGAAAATGTGTTGAAAAGGTTAATATCCCCTGTAGTACTGTGTAGTCTAAATACATAGAGAAAATAAATGATTGTTAAATTGAATTAAGTGTTTAGAAGGGGGTGAAAATTATGAACTAAAGATGTCAAAAGGGGAAAACGGCTCAGGAATGTTAATTGAATTGGTGATCTTATAATCTAAATGAAGGTCGGTTCGTAAGGAACAGAAATGGACTCAGTGAGGGCCCCACCAGTACTTTTCTGTCCGGATCGAACTGAGAACTTAAAGTGATGATATAAAGGAGGGGAATGAAATATCATCATTAAATAAACCTTAAGATCACCAATTGAAGGTATTTGGAGGAGAGAGAATATTTTTGACAAAAAATGACCAAAATACCCCTACCTTCGAAATTTTACCGGGAGTCAAGATAGACCAACAGAAATTGAAATTGATTGATTTGACAGAGAAATTGATGATGTAAAGCTGCATTTCATGCAAAATAATTCAATTATGGATCCTATTAGATTTCTCTATCGAAATCGAAAAAGATTTTAAACTGTTAATATTGGTGTGAGAAAGGGGTACTATCAGCAAATAGATAATAAGATCATTGATTTAAATGTATAGTGAGGAGAAGGAAATAAATGTGAAATGACGAAAATGCCCCTATGTGGGATTATGCTTTGAATAGTGATAAAACCATTTAGATTTTGAATATATTGATAGTAATGGTGTTATTGTTGGTATAAGGACATAATATGAGTATAACGATCCCGAATGGTTATAGGGAAGTCGCAGGAAGAGCGACTCAGTTATTGAATTTGAGGGTCTAAATTAAAAAGTGTATTGATGAGATATTATTATGGGATCGTTAGATATGATGAAAAAGGAAATGATTACTGATGATGAATGAGAAAGAGATCAGTATAGAGGATTAAATCTATAGCAATACGGTTAATTCCGGTTCTATGCTTTTGTTCTATTTTTTGAAGTATCAAATGGATATTTATAGAATCGGAATATTTTGAAATATGTTTTACGGAATGATGTACTATATGGAGTATATGGAATTGGAGAATATGCATAAGGACAGTAAGTGAAGATAAGCGATGAGGAAGACAGCAGCTAATCTGAATTATTAAATGAAAATGATTGTAAAAGTAAATTACAGTAATAATAAATCGGTTAGCTGTAAAAAGGTGTTAATTAAATGGTTACAATTAACACAGCATTGCAAATTAAGAGGATTGATATGCTGTGTAGTATAAGTAAACAAGTGAATCAAGGCGGAGTAGATGTTAAAATGATTTGAATATTAAATGTTTCTTTGCCTTGACGATATACAGTGGAAATGATGAGACTTAGAGATGAAATGTCCAACACAGTAAGAGATGTGTGGTTAAAGAAAGTATCAGAACTGATTCCCGATAAATTTTCAGAGTAATATAGATTGAGAAATCGGGTTAACATTAACTCGATCTTGGATATGAAATTTATTTCTAAGCTTATATCGGAGAGCCTAGAAAAGTCTGAAAAACTTAAGAAAATAACTATAAAAAAAATAGTGAATAATGAAATTCACTTATATAAGGATAATTGATGGAAATACAGATGATATGATTTGAGGATGAATTAAGTGAGATATTAAATTCCTATTAATTTATAAGTTCTTATTAAGAGCAAATAATCATCTATATGAAATTGATGCCTTAAATTGATTTAATCAGAGATATATGAGGAGTTCATAAGACCAATCGCTGTAAAAAAGGCATCCATATAAGGATAAAGTGATGAGATACCAATACGGTCTAAGACATTAACGGAAAATGAGCAGCATAGTGGTATAACCTTGTAGACTCTTAAAGACAGTGAATTATATGTTAAGAATGGCAAATAGAAAATTTAGCTAGACAGTATCTCTTTCTATTATATATGATCTCGAATGACAAAGCGATGTGGATCTGTCTACGATGAAGAGATAATGATTGAGATACGAAATGTACTGGGTCTAGCTAGATACTATTGTCAGTCTATGGAAGAGTTATTGGGTTAGCTGCTCTACAAATGTAACTGATAAGTAAATAAGTTTAAATCGATGAACGAATAAATATAAAGATGATATGAAAAAGGTTAAAAGATTTTATTAGTGGAATATTTAACCACTGATGAAAAGTGATCAAAATGATGATGAAGGAAATGATGAAAAGGTAATAAGAGGATGAGTACATGATGAAGAGGGAACACGAATATGAGGTAGTTCCCGAATTTAAAACTAAAAGTGATTTTGTGGTTATCACATGATTATGGCTAGATGTAAGATCGAGCCAAACTCGATAGAGGAAAAGTAATCATACTCAAAGTAGTAAAGAAATGAATTACATTTCACTGCCAGTAATGTAAATAGAAAATGACATATAGTGGTATAAAATGCGATTATGATCTTAAAAGTATACTGGCAGTATAATACGGAAGATGATCAAAAGGTCAAGAATGATAAGTATACAGGACGATACCACCTTTAATTTAAGATAAATTCGGAGGACCGAATTTCTTAAAGGTGGGGAGAAAATGTAAGACCCGATTTTACTGTACTGTACAAGTAAAATATAAATAATTTTTGAGTTTTTAACTAGGAGGACCACAATTTCCTAAAGGATAATGGGAAATTTACTTTCTAAGATGAAAAGTAAATGAAAATGAATGAATTAAATTATTGAAAGTAGTTAGTAAATTTAATTAAGGATTGGAAATTGTGAAGATAAAATATCATGAGGCTTGAATGACCAATCGACAGTGATTCGATTATAATTTTGATTGCAGTATCCAATTAATAAACCATAAAAATATTTTGGAAAGCTAACTTAAATATCTTTTATCCATATAAGGCTCATATTTAAATTCATTATAGATTAACCACAAGAAATTCCTACATTCACGTCACAACTATGGAATCTAGCATTGAGCAATTAGTAAAGAATCAGACATAAGTTTTGATAGGGAACTCCAAATGAGGTGATTCAAATTGCGTTGAAAAGTTAACTCGAAGACCTTTCCGGAAATATATGACTCATAGTTTTGTTCATTTTAGATTAATTTCGGTGAATTTTAAAGTTGGTTGTACATGCAGTAAAGTGATCAGAAAATTCTCAGCATGTACACCACTTCCTTTTTGGCTGCTGTTGTGCTATGTGTTGAGACGTAAATTATGATAAAAAAAAAATCAAATCAAACAAGTCTTGATTAAAGGAAGGATATGGATTAGCTTGACAAGTGATGAATTGTGATTGGTTGAGTACATAAAAGAGAGGGAAGATAAGCAAAAAATGAGCAGATAAATTGGATACTCACGCCACTTTTACTGCTGTATACTACACAGCTGATGAAAGTTTAAAAGCTAGTTTATGGTATAAAATACAACAGAATAAGGCTTAAAAGAAAAAGGCATTTAAAGTTTAACATATGGTTAAACTTTATTAGTTGAAGAATACATCAAAAGTAAGTAAATTAAGTCAACAAAACTGATCAGTAAAACAGGTCTCATACGCCACTTCTCTGCTGTAGTTAAGCTATCCAGCTGGACCCAATCTAAAGTAAATGAATTTCAATTTTTATTGTATAAAAATTGCCGACAAATAATATGTAATGAGGGAAAATTTTGTATTAGAAAATATGATTAATTTTCATTGGATAGAGCTTTCCAAAAGAAAGAAAAACAAATCAAGAAACGTGTAACTCAAATTGTCTTCACCGCCACTTCTCTTTGCTACCTTGTTTGCTGCACGTGTAACCTCAATTAAAGCAAGATATGATGAAAGAAATAGAAGAGTAAATAATATGGCAAATTGCTATTGGTTGACATGAGGAAAAGAGGACGGAATAAAACAAAAACTGTTGTAATCTTCTTCAGTCTTACCGATTCATTCAGCAACTCCTCGGGTTTTCTGTCTTTGGCTAACTGTCCATGCTCTGTTTTGCTTCGTTCCTCTCATGAATTCTTAGCAAAACTCCATCTTTATGCTATTTTATCATCAAACCACCTCCATAGACTTTACATCCACCTTCAGAACATCAAGAAAACCAAGAAAAGGGGAGGCTAATGTTAAAACAGAAACTGCTTTGGGTTGGAGCAGTGATGATCGTTCAAGGTGAGTTTTCATATTATTATGGTTTTCTTAAATTTCAATGGTGGATTTATGTGTTTCTTAGCATGAGAAGTATGATTCTAGTATTAATTTTAGTTGAGCCTTATTAGATCATGGAAATGGAACAAAATTGAGATCTTGGAATAGATGAAAAAAAAAATAATAAAGAAAGTGTGCTGGAATTTAAGGATGATGAGAAATGATTAATAGAATAAAAAGAAAAGGAAGAGGAAACTTGGTATTATGAGATGATTGAAAATGAAATTTGGCTATGGAATGAAGGTTTCGGTTTGGACATGAAAGAGTAGGAAATTTAAGGTTCATGTAAGAAGATAACAAGGAAGGCTCACGGGGACAAGCATGATTCAATTGGAAACAATAAATTGAAGAAAAGGAATTGAAATCAAAGAAATGGCCATAAAGTAGATTTCGGCCATGACAAATTGAATAGGAAAAAAAATGTATTAATTTTGGACTAATGGTAGAAAATAACTACAAAAATAAAAAGGGAAGGATTGGTAGAATTAAAACCGAAAAAGGATTAAAAATGAGGAAGTTGAGATTTAGCATCGGTATAATTTATACTGATTGTGCTTATATTATGAAGTTAGTGGTTGCATTTTTCAAATATCAGTGACTTAAAAATAAGAAGAAAAATATTAATATATTTGATAAAATTATTTTGCAGCCCGGGTTAACGGAGTTTGATTAGCATAACCGGGAAGCTCGACTTTATAAGACTGGTAAGGGATGCATTTGCAGCACTGTAGGGATATTCAGTTTGCATGTTTTAATTTCGAAATATTTTTGTGATAACCGTAAATTTTTCCATTTATTGGTAATTAGAAATATTGAAAATAAATATTAGAGAAATTAAATAAGGGGAAATAAATAAAATTTGCGAGAAACGGGATATTGGTGAAAATCCTGAGAAATGAGGAAGTGATGAATAAGGAAATTCGTGTGAAGGAAATTAAATGAAAATAAAGATAAAAATAATAGAGAGGAAAAGAATTAAATTGGATAAATTAAAATCCAAATCTAATTAAGAAAATAAAAGAATAAAATGAAATATATTTATATAATTACAAATTATATAAATGTATTTTATATAAACACATATGTATTTAAAAATACTATATAATATATTTTAATATACGTTGGTATATATATATATATATATATATATATATATATATATAGAAATATATACTATTTCATGAATTTAAATAATACATATGTATATAAACATAATATTTCATGTATATATAAATATATACATATATATACATACATATAGAAGAAAGGTAAATGTAATTTTATATTAAAGTTTATATGTATAAATATTTTATTATAGCATTTATATAATTTTTATATATAAATGTTACTTAATTTTAAGTATATATATAAATATACACATATATACTAGACATGTATTTTGTGATGTACAATATGTATTTTGTATATAATATATATTGTATAATATTATGTATGAAATAATGTATGTATAACATATAATATATATTATATGTATAAAACATATGGTATAATATATAGTATATAGTATACTAAAAATAGAAAGAAGAAAAAAACCAAAAGAGGAAATAAAACAGAAAACCAAAGAAAAGGAAAAAGGAGAAATCGGGGAGGAAATCCCGACCCTCCCCGGGCATACCGCCTGTGGCGGAGGTGCCACCGCCGGTGAGGGAGAATGGAGAGGATGTCGTCGCCGGCCAAAGGAGAAGTCAAGGAAACCACCGGCGGCGGAAGAAAGAGAGAAACGGAGGCAGAAAATGCGGCGGAAGCCGCGGAAAGAGAAAACCGGATCTGGCGGTGCCGGCCGATCCAGGCGCCGCCACTACCACCGAAGCTTCACCCGAGGGAGAGGAAGCCGATGGAGGCCACCGGAGGTGCAATGGACGGCGGGGGAACGCCGGCGAAGAGGAAGAAGAAATCGAGGCAAAACCGCCTCGATTCGCTGCCGTGCCGCCGATCTAGGGCAAACGGAGGGCACCGGCAAGTCGTCGTGCAGCCGGCCAGCTGAGGGACGCCTGAACCGCCGGAGAACCGGCCGCCGGCGAGGAACCGGCGAGGAAAGGAGCTGGACCGGTCTGAACCGGTCTGACCGGGAAAGGAAGAAGAAAAAAGAAAAGAAAAAGAAAAAAAAAGAAAGAAAGAAAAGAAAAAGAGGAAAAAGGAGAATTTCGGGAATTCGAAAAATTCCCGGAAATTCGACAACCTGGACATTCACGAAAATTCGGTAAGAAATTCCCCGGAAATTTAAATTCAGAAAAATTAAATAAATTATGAAAAAAATTCTAAAAATTAGAATTTTAATTCTAGAAATTATTTTCAGCAATCGAGATAAGGAATCGGGAGAAATGGAGTGCGGGCGCGATCGATAAGCGGAAGTCGCCGACCCGGAAAAAGGTAAGGGATGCATGTGCAGCACTGTAAGGATACCCAGTCTGCATATTTTAAATTGAAATATTTTATGCAATTATTTTATGAAAATTATTATGATGCATGATTTGCTGAAAATAATTTGGGAAGAAGTACTGGCTGAAAGATTTTAAACTGTATTTTCCGTGCAGGAGGTTAGTAAATCGGCAGCCGTTATGCTGCCGAAAAAGAAAAACTTTATAAAATCATATTAAATGATTTTATTTCCGAATTTCGATAGTAAATCACTAAACATGAGGAAATTTCTAAATTTCATAAAACATGAATATAATGAGATGGAACTTTAGAATATTCATGTATTCGAGAATGATGATAATGAAATCATCGAAAATTCTCGGAATAGATAAATTACACGAATTACGAGATGAAAGATGAAGTGAAATATAGTGAATATTCTTATGAATATTTTTATAAATATTCACTAAAGGATTTTAAACCTTATGGTTTTAAATTATGGAATTTTATATTTATATAAATTCCATATAAGTTTATTTTATGATGAAAATACGGTTTTGAGACTGGTTGGCATTCCTATCATGCTGATGCATGATATGTGACCTGTTTAGTCCCGGTCGACGCCTAAATCAGTGATCCACCGAGGACAATATAGGTTATGGGTATAGATTTGACCGGCGTATTCTCTTACCCTCCGAGGTTTACGGTATGATAAGATTGATGTCTATCTTAGACTCCATAAATGATTGGTGATATGTTAAAAAGGAAAGTATTTTACATAAGATGGAATATGCCAACCGGAAAATGTGATACATGATGGGTAACATATGAAAAGAACATGTTTTATATAATATGATAAGAGAATCAATTGAATTATAGCAATTTTTACAAAATGCTCATTTAGGTACTGATTATAGTACCGTGATATGATTCTCATAAGACATGAGATACAAACATGTAATATGTTTTCAAAAAGGAAGAAATGATAATTCTAATATTCTTTCTATGGTCTTAAATGGAATATGAGATCATAAGTACTACATGAGGTCTGATAAGACAGTGGAAAGTACATATGGCGTAAAGGCCAAACCGAGCAGAGACTCGATGATTTTACCGTGTGAGCCACCTCTAGAATCCTTTGGGAACTAAGTGCTGCACGTGTTCTGATGTATTAGTAAAGGCCAAACCGAGCAGAGACTCGATGACTTTACCGTGTGAGCCACCTCTAGAATCCTTTGGGAACTAAGTGCTGCACGTGTTCTGATGTATTAGTAAAGGCCAAACCGAGCAGAGACTCGATGACTTTACCGTGTGAGCCACCTCTAGAATCCTTTGGGAACTAAGTGCTGCACGTGTTCTGATGTATTAGTAAAGGCCAAACCGAGCAGAGACTCGATGACTTTACCGTGTGAGCCACCTCTAGAATCCTTTGGGAACTAAGTGCTGCACGTGTTCTGATGTATTAGTAAAGGCCAAACCGAGCAGAGAGTCGATGACTTTACCGTGTGAGCCACCTCTAGAATCCTTTGGGAACTAAGTGCTGCACGTGTTCTGATGTATTAGTAAAGGCCAAACCGAGCAAAGACTCGATGACTTTACCGTGTGAGCCACCTCTAGAATCCTTTGGGAACTAAGTGCTGCACGTGTTCTGAGGTGTTAGTAAAGGTCTAAGTTCTGATGGGGATGCGACAAATGTCGAAGGATGAAATAGATCTTGTGCACATGACATATGATGTGTGTGATATAACGGATTTTGTTTATATATGCCACTCAAACATGTGCTACTTGAATGTTCGTCTCGTTCACACTTAATCATACTGATAAAAAGAATGATGGCTTGTGAACTTAAGAATGGAATAGATTTTAATAGCTTATTTTGCTTTTTAAAGGACGGTACTAATTAAGAGAGTACATTAGAACATGAAATGAATTTTAAAGAAATAAAATGATGATTTAACTAACATTCTTTTCAAGGAATATACGAATATTAATTATTTTATAGATATGCTTTATTTCGTAGAAGCATTAATTTGAAAAGAATATAAAAAAGGTTATGAAAGATTGAAAAGGAAAAAGGATTTATTAATTCAAAACAAAATGAAAATTTCTCTCTACAGTTGCTTCTAGGTTCCGTAACAAGTATGGTATTCTAAAATACCTACCTTACTCCATTCGGATCCCTAGCCGACTGTAGTATCCTTCCTACATGCGAGCTTAAAGCCCATAGGAAAAATGAAAAAAGATTTTTTAACATATAGGAAGCTGAGTATCAAGTGAGGCATATAATTCTCTTACTGAGCCGTGGTTTTGCTCACCCCTTAATTTTCAACATTTCAGGTTTTGATGAATGTGAGTTCAGTGGATTGTGGATCCTGGCTGTACACGAAGGACAATGTGTCAAACCGATTGTTTATTTGAGGTATGATCATTTATTCTCTGTATTTAGACATGTCAACAGTACTACTTATCTGATAAGTTACGATAGGGGATGTGTATAATATAAACAATACATTGTAAAATTGTTTAACAGTCAGTACAAGTGAAGTATCACAGACAGCCCAACCGGTTAAGATGTGTATAAGAAGATGAAAAATGTGGTCACGGGTCGTGACAATTTTATGGAAATATTTTATGAAATTATTATGATGAATGATTGGTTGGAATTTGGAATGAAGTACTGGCTGGAAATTATAAATTGTATTTTCCGTGCAGGAGGCTAGCCAATCTGCAGCCGTTATACTGCCGAAAAATTATCGAAAGTTATCGAAAATTTCTAGAAAATTTATAAAATCATAATAAATGATTTTATTTCACAAGAAACGATTTCCAGCCACGAAAATTGAGAAAATGATTATTTTTCATAAAACATGAATATAACGAAATTCATTTTAAAATATTCATGTTTTCGAAATTGGTGATAATGAGATCACCGAAAATTCTCTCGATATATGAATTATATGTGATATGAAATGGAAAATGAAAAAGGATAAAGAGAATATTTTATGAAAGTTTTCTAAATATTCTCTCGATATATGAATTATACGTAATATGAAATGAAAGATGAAAAGGGATAAAGTGAATATTTTATAAATATTTTCTTAAATATTCACTTGATTTATTATATAACCTTTATGGTCTTAATTATGAAATTATTATTTTTATAAATTACATAAAGGGTTTCTGATGATGAAAAATACTGTTTTGAGACTAGATGGCAACCTTATCATGCTGATATGTGATATGTGATATGTGACATGTGATATGTAATATGTGATATGTGATATGTGATATGTAGTCCCGGCCGACACCTGATCAGTGATCGGACGAGGACAATTATAGACTATGGCCATAGATCTGACATGATTATTTATACCCTTCGGGGTCTATAGCATGATATGAGTAACGACCCAGTGGACGGGTTAGGCATGTGTGCCTTAGTCTCCATATATGAAAATGTTTTATATGATATGTGATACGTGAAATGAAAATGTTTTACATGATATGTGATAAATCAAATGAAAGTGATTTACAGCATTTTACAAAATGCTTATTTCAGTACTGATTTTAGTACTACGAGATGAATTTCCTATGACATGTGATATGAACATGTAATATGTTTCCAAAAGGAAAAAGAGTTTATAAGTCTAATATTCTTACTATGATTTTAATTGAATATTAGACTATATGTGACATGAATATCTTATATGTTTTCCAAAAAGAAAAGAGGAGGGAAACAAATCTAATATTCTTATTTTAATTTTTAAATTGAATATTAGATTTAAATGATATATATGTTATACAAAAAGGATTTAATAGCTGATTTTGCTATTTAAAGTACTGTACTAATTATGGTTGTACAGTAAAATATGAAATGAGTTTTGAATGAAAATGATGATGTGACATCCTCGTCACTACCCAAATATCAACTAACTTTTTACTTCACATGCCATTTAACTAGAGTTGTTTATCAATGTCATCCTTTCTTTCTTCTTATACGTCATGCTTTATTTCTTATAGCACGATATCCAATTTGCATGAATAAAATTTCTTATATGTATTTACACATGTGTCACATACATCAGGATCTCACATAACTTACATATCCTATATCCCCAAACTTCCTAATATACATTAATGAAATGTTGTACTGTACAATAGTCTGAAGCACATAATACATGAGTATACCTTCAATAGTTATTGGGAAGCGTATCTCGAAGGTACATTATAAGGTCTCAAAAGTAAGCTCCTCTATTTGGAGCGGAATTCACTTCAGGTAATCTGTATAAAAAAAAGTTTGTAAAAGGGTGAGTTTACGCTCAGTAAGAAATAAATGTAAAAGAACGTACTATGCCACTATATGCAGTTTTCCTGCTTGGCTCTATAATGTCATGTAAAATCATTATAAAACATGTATCATATAATTTCTTCAAATATCATATACATCTAATATCAAATAAGTCAAATAATCTCAATTTCCTTTAATTCACTTGAAATTACATTTACAAATACAATTAACTTCAATTTCAAATAACTTCAAATACTTTCAAATACTTTCTTACGAAATCACTTGCAAATATTCAAATAACTCAAATATATTCATATACTTCAAATACTTTCATATGTATCAATTCACTTGGAATTGAACATACAAATAACCTTCAAATACTTATGGAGACATTTGACACCCAATAAAATCATGCACTAAATAAATCCCGTAAGGGATGCACATATAAAGTGGCGTACCCACGCATGGGCCAGGGATCCTCCCTAAGCCAAAACATAAGAGACATATGGCCATTGTCTATAGACCACAGTGAACACTAGTCAAGTGACATCTGTGGCGACCGAGGCCTGACTTATGGTTCCTCAGCCCAAATACACATAACACATAATCTTAGGGACTTGATCAGAGTCCCTTCAACACATATTGATAGTGCATAATCATTAAGTGGTTCATTGTCTCAAAACATTAGGTAGCAAAACTACTTCTTAGAAAACAATTGCCTTCCAATAAACATTCTTATATACTTTAATGATAATTCAAATACATTTATATAAGTAAATATAAAATTATTATTTTCAAAGGGGGCAGTTGACTGCTATTTTAGGGCAGTCGACTGCTATAGCATAAATAAATTTTATAAATTTATTTTCTTTTTGCATTTAAATTATTTAAAAATTTCAAATATACTTAGGGCAGTCGACTGGTCAAATAGGGCAGTCGACTGGTCCGCAAACAGAAACTTTTTCGAGAAAATGCAGTCGGCTGGCTCTTTGGCGGTCGACTGGTTTGCAAACAGAATGCTTCTGGAAAAATGGCAGTCGACTGCTATATAGGGCAGTCGGCTGCTTTAAGTCGGTTTCGGAAAAAGTTACGTCACGACTGTCTCTGAGCAGTCGGCTGCTATTTAGGGCAGTCGGCTGCCCCGAGCCAAATCGTAACTGGGCGAAAACCGTGATTTTAAACCTTCCTGTACTTAAAACAGCTTTTGTTTCAAACCACATATGCAACCAAAAAGGAACATAGTCTCCCTACGTCCGTTACACATATTCCTTACCCTCGATTCACTTCGAATATGCAAATCCCTTGGTTGCACCAATTCTTGCCTTTTACTTCCTCAAAGCTGCATAATTCATAACAAATCAAACCTTTAAGAAACCTTTATAACTGTGCTCTACCAACTCAACTTAACTCCAAACCATAAATAGAATTGAGAAAATCAACTTCTATCCTTACCTTTGTTATTCATCAAAATTTCAGAATTTCAGATCTCTTCACTTCCTTGGATTCAATCCACCAAACTTCAGATATAGCTTAAACTAGTGATGAGGAGTATTTTTAGTTAAATAAGCTTAGCGATTTGATGAAAGGAGATGATGGTTTGTCAAGGCAACTATGGAGGAAACTTAAGGAATTCTGGAAATGAAGAAGAGGCAACGAGAGGGAGGACTGGGAGTGTTGCTACCGATTGGTGATGGCTAAAGATGGTGACTCATGCCCTTTCATTTAATGCCATCCTTATCCCATAATCATCTCATCTCAGCCATGCTTCCTTTTTTGACTATGCTTTTGACCCTTCTTTGACCATCATTATTTGACCATTCATTTAAATGGGTCTCTTTTCTTCCATATAACACTTGGCTTTAATTACACTTAATTTTCTGATATTAATTCTTTTCGCATACTTTAAATATTTTCCTGATATCAAAATAAATTCTTTGACTAATTGACTATCAATTTTCATTATTCCTTCATATGTCTCATACATCAGAACTTTACATTCATTTAATTATTTCAGCTGGAATTTTTCACAACTATAAGAAAATTACATGAAATTAGGGGATTTCACAGATGATGATTTAACTATATTCTTTTCAAAGAATATATGAATACAAGTTATTTTATTTAAATGCTTTATTTCATAAAAGCATTATTTTGAAAAGAATATAAAAACGATATGGAATAAAAAGGAAAAAGGATTTAAATTCCAAACGAAAAGAAAATTACTCTCTACAGTTGCTTCTAGGTTCCAGGACAAGATAGGTATTTCAAAATACCTACCTTACTCCATCCGGATCCCTAGCCGACTGTAGTATCCTTCCTACATGCGAGCCTAGAGCCCATAGGAAAAATGAAAAAGATTTTCAGCATATAGGAAGCTGAATATCAAGTATGCATATAATTCCCTTACTGAACCGTGCCCCTTAATTTTAACATTTCAGGTTTTCGAAGACTGAGAGTCTAGCAATAAAAGGATTTTCGACTGCGCATTTGGGGACGATGCGACAGGTTGATTTATTTAATAAGGTATGATCATTTATTTTTTGTATTTAGACATATTCACAGTACTACTTTCTTATGAAGTAAGATAGGGGATGTAATTCATATTATAATTTAATATGAAATTGTGTATATGTAAAAGAAAAGTAAAGTATCGCATACAGCCCAACCAAATAAGATGTATAGAATAAGGTGAAAAATAGGGTCACGGGCTGTGACATTAACCCTTTTGGGATCATGAGCTCTGCCTATAGCATGTGGCCCGTTGTGGTTATGCCTTATAATCTTCCGCCTTAGAAATCGATGAAAGAGCCTTTCATGATGATGTCATTACTTATTCCTGGATGAAACTCTCCAGGAAAAGATATTGATATCTATTTGAGACCATTGATAGATGAGTTGAAAGATTTATGGGAAAGTGGGGTTCAGACTTATGATGCTTACAAGAAGGAATATTTTCAAATGCATGCTGCAGTTTTATGGACTATAAATGACTTTCCAGCTTATGGGGATTTATCAGGTTGGTGTACAAAAGGATATTTTGCATGTCCCATTTGTAACAATGATGCTCCTTCACAAAAGTTATGAAATAAAATCTGTTATATGTATCATCGCTGTTACTTGCCTCCTGACCATGTTTGGTGAAAAAGCAAAATGTTTGATGGTAATGTAGAAAATAGGCCAAAGCCTAAGGACTTATCTGGGAGTGAGTTGTTACAACATTAGAGGCCCTGAAAGATATTAGTTTTGGAAAGCATCCAAACAAGAGGAAGAGAAAGCGTACCCATGAAGAATTAAATTGGACTAAAAAGAGCATCTTCTTTGAGTTGCCTTATTGGCAAACATTGAAGTTAAGACACAATCTTGATGTCATGCACATTGAGAAAAACATTTGTGATAATGTTTTAGGAACATTGTTGAACATTGAAGGGAAGACAAAGGATACAATAAATGCAAGGTTAGATTTAGAGGATATGAAAATAAAGAAAGAACTGCAGTTGAAAAAACTCTCAGATGGTTCTTACTTGATGCCTCATGCATGTTACACTTTATCAAAGGAGGAAAGGAGGGAATTTTGTGAATTTTTAAAATCAGTGAAGTTTCCGGATGGGTATGCATCAAACATCTCATGATGTGCTAATGTAATTGATGGTAAGATTTCGAGATTGAAGACTCATGATTGCCATATTCTCTTACAAAGAATACTTTCGTTGCAATTAGGAAGTTTGTACCAAAAGATGTCTTTGGCGCACTAGATGACCTGGGCAATTTCTTTCTAAGATTATGTTGTAAGACATTGAAGAAGAAAGATGTGGAGGATTTAAAAGTAGATATTGTCATCATTTTGTGTAAGTTGGAGAAAATTTTTCCTCCAGC
Organism: Heritiera littoralis; assembly: GCA_031772115.1. Classification (NCBI taxonomy): domain Eukaryota; kingdom Viridiplantae; phylum Streptophyta; class Magnoliopsida; order Malvales; family Malvaceae; genus Heritiera; species Heritiera littoralis. Next base: position 2,752,680 of record JAPDPK010000009.1, on the reverse strand, counting down.
TTTTTTTGATGTGATGGTGCATTTGGCTGTACACTTGCCACAGTAGGTCATGCTTGGAGGACCTGTGCATTGTCGTTGGATGTATCCCATTGAAAGGTTGTATATTTTTTACTAATTTAAATTTCAAGTGTTCAATTAGAATAAAGTTTCAGTAAAAAAGTTTTATTTGTTTACTAATAGGTTTTTAAGTAAACTCAAGAAGTATGCAAAAAATAAAGCTCGTCCTGAAGGAAGTATAGCAGAGGCATATATTTCTAGTGAATGCTTAACTTTTTGTTCTATGTACCTCTCTATGATAGGGACTAAATTTAATCGAGAAGAGAGAAACTATGATGGAGATAAGGAAGTGGATGAAAAAGGGCTAGTTGTTTTTTCAAAAAGTGTTCTCCCCTTTGGATCAGCAAAATATGATGTCTTATTAGAAAAAGAGTTCGAAATGATTCAATGGTATATACTGAACAATTGTGATGAAGTCAAATCATATTTAGAGTAAGTAGTTTGATTTTAATACTAGATTATTGAAGTAAGCTAATTTTTTTTTCAACTTAGCTAACTTTTATTAAGCTAATTTTTTTTTCAACTAAGCTAACTTTAGTTCATGTTTTTTATTATGTTATAGAAAACATAAAATAGAACTTGAGTTGCAGAGTTTTTTGTCTATCGAAGAAAGACATAAAGAGCAATTTCCCTTATGGTTTAAAAGTCACGTAAGTAAATGTTTTCAAAGATACTATACATTGTAAAATCATTATATTTGATTTATTTTTCCTTAAATGATAGGTTACATTGTTGCGAGATCAAGATTCACAAGAAATTTCTGATGAGTTATTTTCTTTAGCTTATGGTCCTAATAAGCATGTTCGAAGGTACACGGGTTGCATAGTTAATGGAGTAAGGTACCACACGAAAGAACGTGATTTCCATTTGAGAACTCAAAATAGTGGTGTGATGGTTGAAGGCTATCATGAAGATGAACTAATTGACTTTTACGGTGTTGTAAAAGATATTATTTAGTTAGATTATATAAAAGATTGCCAAGTTGTTTTGTTTAGATGTGAGTGGTTTGACCTTGATGGTAAGAGGAAAAGAATTCATAAAGATGGTCATTTATTAAGTATCAATGTTAACAAATATTGGTATGAGAATGACCCATTTATTTTATCAATTCAAGTGAATCAAGTTTTTTACTTAGATGATAACAAGTTAGGGAAAGATTGGTGGGTGGTACAAAAGTTTCATCATAGGTACTTGTATGATGTTCCAGATATGCAACATGCGAATACTAGTGAAATGTTTAATGTGGATGAAGATCAAATAGATCAAGAGACTGAAATGTTTGAAAGTGAACGGACTATGCCAAATGAAGAAAATGAAAGACCATTGAATAGGGATGATATTGCTTCAGATGTCATTACTCTTGAGGTTGTGGAAAATACTTAAGCAATAGTTGATGTTGCTTACATGGAAGAATCCAATCATGATGATCAGGAAAGGATTGAAGATGACATTGACGAGGAGGAAAATGATTTTGATGAATATGATAGTGATATAGATCCTATGTTGTAAATATTTATATTTTTTTCATGAGAACTTATGTAACTATTTAAGTTCAGTTGTTATGAAGTAATTTTATTTACAATGATAGTTATTTTATGTTATGTTTGATTATTTCATTGGTAACTATTTTTGTATCATGTTTTCCAACTTGGTTTAAAATCTTTGACTCATTAAGGTAATTATTCTTTTAATATTTTTTTGTTATTTTTTGTTTGATTTTACTAAAGAATATATGATCATTTACAATTTCTTTGTCTATACTTTAGGATGGCACCGGGAAAAAGAGGGAAAAAAGAAACGCTATGGAAGAGCTAGTCCAATCATCTGTGCAACCTTCACTTATATCACAACAAAATAATCCGGTGGAAACATCGCATCAAGTTCGTTATGCTAATAACTTGATGCAATCACCACAAGTTGATCAAGATTCAACCACTGAAAATTCTGGTATCTAGTACATTTAGAATATGAGATTTATATTCCTAGTAGTAATATGAACTGTTTGGTATGACCCTGAACATGAAAAGCAAGTCTGCTACAAACTGTTTGGTATATAAATTGTTTTTTATATTCTTCCTTAGTCTGTTATATTCAATTAAACTTTTGCATTGGAACTTGAGCTTGCTTGCTATATGAAATTGTTTCTTGTATTTACAATTACTGTATTAAAACGACTGCAACAAATTTCTTGCTGTAATATAGCTACGAACTTGAGCTTGCTTGCTACATTACCTTGGTTACTGCATTTACCATTGTTGTATTCATTATTGATGCATGGAACTTTGCTATCTTTGCTACATGAACAAATAAATCAAGACATTAAAATGTTTGAAATCAAAATACTTGTGGCCTTATCATTTTTATGTGTGCCTATGAGAACAAATTCTGAAATTTTTTTGTTACAATTTCAATTTTGAAGTTGTTGATGCTCTCAAGGATTTAAGAAGACAACTTTTTGAGAATTAATCAAAATAGCTATTCTTATTTGGTGTGATGTTATTATGAACTTGGACTTGTAAGGTCATTTATTACTCTACTTGGTTTTCCAGTCATGTACTAACTTCCTATTTGTGCACTATAGTTAAACTTATATGATGAAAAGATATAATTCCTCAGTGTGTTGAATTTTATTTTTTGTTAGATGACTTACAGATTCTGTGTGGTTTATTGTTGCTGATAATAAATTGATTCCTCACATCTTATATAAGAAATAGTGAGCACATTTTATAGAGTGTTAGTAAACTGAAGTAGATGGTTGCTATACTTGGTGTGCTCGGAGTGTTCAGCTGCAGTTACCAATTATTGTCGATGCTGAGAGTCTTAGTGTGCTTTATTTGGTAAAGATATAGAAAGGCTAGGGAGTTAGCTGATAGGAACTTCAAACCAATTTGGGAGTTATAGTTCTTAACAAAGGAAACCTTTCAATTAAGAATACAAATTTAGGGACGGAATTGTAGTGTCATTTTTTGTTGTTTGAGACGAGGGCATTTTGAAATCTTTTTTATCAAATAGGTGATTTCCTTGCTTTGATCATTTTTTTTCTTTCCCTCCCCTTGTCTTATGCTTGGCTTTATTGTTCTGCTTGCGATTTTGAAGGCTTGAACTTTGATTTTTATCAATTGAGATTGGTTTGGTCTGTGTTTTCTTGATTCGCTATTCTTTTTTTCTATTTGGTTTTGTTCTGGTTGTGATCAGCCTCTTCTGGAAGATTTAAAACAAGAAATAAATCATGTAATCTCTGCAGAACTAAGTTTAAGTTTGTTGTTGTGGTATTTCCTTTTCACTAATGATTTCAAGTTTATAAAATCTGAAACATTTTCATTACATCAGCCTTTTTTTTTGTGCTCAAAAGTTAAGGTTTGTTTTTGATTGTGCAGAGTGAACTTCATAGATTACTTGCTTTGCAATGATCTATATGTCAAGATTTGCTTGGTAGATAAATTATCTAATATATTCAATGTGAAGTCATAATGGTGTATATCCTTAGTTTAAATTCCTTTGCTTCGTTGTTACATACAATTTGAAGCTAGCTACTTATCATATGGAATTAGATTAAAAACAAGTATATATAGATTGAGAATGAAATAATTGTCAAATTCTTCCATGTTGGTTGTTCATCTTATATAAATAGTTATAGAAATATATGAAACATGTTGCAAATAATGGGACGATATAGAGAAATGAAAAGAAGAAAGCCAATATTTATTAGTTACCTCCAATGATTTTCTATATATAATTTGTTTAAGAGCGGAGACTAGCTAGGGTCATATATATTTAATAGATCAGCTGAATGTTGGTTCATTGTTGAATATTCTTAGCTATACTTTTCTATCCTCTTGGTTGCGTTTGTTCTATTTAATTTTTAGTATGTTACACTAATATTTGCTTACAAGTATTTGATATGATTCACTGCATCATCCATGCATTTAAATTATTTTTTTATCTTGATTGATTAGCATTAGATATTGTTTTTTGAAGTGTAGTCAACTGGTTTGGTCTGTGTTTTCTTAATTCACCATTCTTTTTTTCTATTTGGTTTGTTCTGGTTGTGATCAGCCTCTTTTGGAAGACGTAAAACAAGAAATAAATCATGTAACCTCTGCAGAACTAAGTTGAACTGCCGTTTAAGTTTGTTGTTGTGGTATTTCCTTTTCATCAATGATTTCAAGTCTAGAAAATCTAAAACATTTTCGAACTGCTGTGAATCGTAAGCTTTGTGCTTGGTTTATGAAACAACCTAGACACAATGTCATGAGTGCTCAATGATAATCCTGGTTGATTTCTCGTTCTAATTACAAATGGGAAATGGGTTTGGACTCGGGTAAAATTTTATTAATTGAAAAAAAAACACTAGATTATATGGGATAAAGAGTATTTCTCGTGTTTAAGCAACAAGTACTGTTTGTTTTTGAGTATTTTTTCTCTATTGTTCGTGAATATAAATAATTCTCTACATTCGATCAAAGTGTTGAAGGATGTAGAGAAATTTTTCACAAAAACTTATAAAAGGTTAAATAAAATATCGATGAATTAGTCTAATTCAAAAATAAATTTTTTTTTAAGAAAATGATAATAATGAATAATCTTTAAATAAAAAATGTATATTTTCTTAGATAATAGGAGTAAATGAAAATTTAACCGATGATGGAATTTTACAATTTCGCGAGTGTGCGATATTTAGAAAATTCTTAGGTGAGAAGATATTTCTTTTAAATTTGACCAAAGCGTTGGAAAATTTAGGGAAAATAATTTCAATATTAAAGATTTTCATTCCAAGTTCAAGAGCAAATAAAATTATAATTTTGATGAATTTCACAAGAGAATTAAATACATAATATATTAATCCGACGACGGAGTCTCTTCACAAGGATGAATGTATCCTGTGAATACTCTTGAGGTGAAAATATTTCCTTATGTATTCGATCAAAATGTTGGAGAAACATTAAGGAAATCTTAAATATTTAAATAAATTAATAATCCAATAGCAAATTATGCAAAATTAATAAATTAAAATTAAATGATAAATTTTAACTAATTTTTTACAAAACATTTAATTAATCCGACGACGGAGCCTCTTCACGAGGACGAGTGTGTCTCATGAATACTCTTGAGGTAACAAAATTTCCTTGGGAATTAGATCAAAGTGTTGGAGAATATCCTAAGAAAAATGTCAATATTTAAATAATTGAATATTAAATAATAAAAAGAAAATTTTAATTAAGCATAAAAGACCATTTAAATTAAGATTGCTTAAAAAAAACGCAATTAATTGGTACCGTCCATCGGACGGGCGTTGTAGGGGTGCTAATACTTTCCTCACACATAACCGTACTCCCGAACCTAATTTTGGAACATAGATTAAGTTTTATCCTTAGAGTCAAATAGGTGGCCAATCACACCTAAGTAAAAAAAAAAGATTGGTGGCAACTCCATAACTTTATATCTAGCGATTAGGTCCCCGGACAAAAATCGTTACGACAATTAATTATAATTGAAATGTGGTGATTTGGCAATGCTAAATTATGTTTATACAATGTTTTGCAGCTCGAAAGTCAGAATTTGACACTAGTGCTGACAAAGAGAAACACAACGAATTAAGAGGTAAGGGGTGAGTGTAGAAGACATAGGGATACTATGGTGCATGTTTTAATAAAATATGCATCTTTTGAATTTGGAATGTTGGAAATTGGTGTTGAAATGGGAATTGTTGCTGGTTTTATATACTATGTTTTCACTACAGGAAAGCAAGGTTAGAAACGGTCGTTATACTACCGAAAATTATAGCTATTTTATGGAATTATCTTTTAATATCTTTAAATGTTGAAATAAAAGATTTATTAAGTTAATTTCCTCTTATTTATTGAAATTCTGTATTTTCACTGAATATCGAAAAACAATATTTAAAAATTTATGTTATTGAATTTTACGTACGTGAGGGTCCTTGCATGTTTCTATAATTTATTTACAGATAAATAGAATATTTTCATGACTAAATGTTAAGCTATGAATATTTTATGAATTTTTTTTTAAATTGCTTATATTTCCAATATATGTATTTATGGACTGACTGAAGATACATGTTATTGAATTTATCTCCGTAAACTGCTATGAACCATTTTATATACTGTTTTGAGATTGTTGTCCCCATAGCTGCTTACGAGTACATGCACTTTACTGTTACTGTAGCTTACTATTACTGTAGCTAAGTGATCCTGATCCCATTATTCAATGTCCTTAGGTGACACCTGGCCCGTGTTCTTCTACGAGTAGCCTTAGACTATGGCCATATGTCCCCCTGCATGAGTCTATTGGGTGATGCTTTGTTTCCACTGTTTTATCTGGGGTGGTAAATTCCCAGACATCTTGGGCACTCTCAGGAAAAATATATATATGATATGGATTTTGAATGAAGGAATGTTTAATAATCATTAAATATGCTTTCCAAGTTTTATTACTATTACTAAAAAATGATTTTTATGCAGTTTGCAGAGAAATGATTTTATATTGTTTACCTGAATATCTGAATGTTATTATTAAAAGTTGTTTAGTATTGTTTACCAAATTATGCACATTTACTGAACTATTTAATTTCAAATGAAATCCTTATAGTCGGTACTAAGGATTGGGATACGACAGATGTGATAACCGCTAATTTTCTAAAATTAATATTAAATAATTGTAAATTTAATATTAAAACAAATAAATAAGTTAAAGAAAATAAATTAATTTATTTAAGAGAACGGAATATTTGCGAAAATTTCGTGAATTGAGGAAGTGACGAAATTGAAAATTCCAGTGAAAGAAAATTTAATTGGAAACAAGATTAAGGTTGAAATTATGGAAAATAATGAAAGGAGAAAATTTAATTTGGATAAATGGAAATCCAAATTAAATAAGAAATGAAAAAGAGAAAATAATTGGATATTAAAAAATTCAAATAAAATGAAATAAAATGCGTATATTATATATTTTTATAATTAGATTATATAAGTAAATTTTGATATGTTTTTATATAAATACATATGTTTATATGAAATATAGTGTATATTACAAAATGATATATATACTATTTTATATTAAATAAAGACATATGTATATGTTTATATACAATTATGTATATAAATAAATATATATATGGAATATATATTAATTTTAAATTAAAGTGTGAATATATATATATATATATATTGTTAAAATAAAATATATATTATTAATAATATAATTATATATAATTATAAAGATAATATATATATATAAAAGAAGAAAACAGGGTCGGGATCTACTTCAGCCCTGTCATTTTTGGGTTAGGAGAAACATAAGGGAAATAGAAGAAGGAGAGCTGACCCCGTCGGCTGCCCGGGAAGAGAAGAAGACAAGGGAGAAAGAGCAGGGTCGCCAGCGAGATGAGAAGCAAACGACAGTGGTCGGCGAACGAAAGAAGAAGCGAAATGCGAGAAATCAAAAGCGGAAACAGAAACGGAAAGAAAGGAACCCAAGAGGAAAAGAGAAAGGGAGATCGATGGTGCCGACCGATTCGGGCACCACCACCGCCACCTGCACCACCGCCAAAGGTCAACCAAGGTGAAGGGATGACCACCGGTGTAGGAGAACGGTGGAGGAGGGAAGAAACAGAGGAGAAAGGGGCCGAAACCCTTTTATAAAGTAAGAAAACCCTTTTATAGACTATGGTCATAGATCTGACATGATTATTTTATACCTTCAGGTATTATTGCATGATAGGACTGGGTGATTGCCACTATCTCCATATATGATTTATGATATGTGAAATGAAAATGTTTTTACGATATGTGACATGTAAAATGAATATGTTTCATATGATATGAGAAGAAAATGAAATGATTTATAGTATTTTATAAAATTCTCATTTCAGTACTGTTTTAGTACTACGAGATGATTTTCATATGACATGAAATATGAATATGTAATATGTTTTCAAAAGGAAAGAGAAGGAAAATAAATCTAATATTCTTATTTTAATTTTTAAATTGAATATTAGATTTAAACGATATATATGTTATACGAAAAAGATTTAATAGCTTATTTTGCTATTTAAAGTACTATACTAATTATGATTGTATAGTAAAACATGAAACGAGTTTTAAAGGGAAATGATGATAATTTAATTAATATTCTTTTCAAAGAATATATGAATGTTAATTACTTTATTTAAATGCTTTATTTCATAAAAGCATTATTTTGAAAAGAATATGAAAACGACATGGAATAAAAAAAAAGGAAAAAGGATTTGAAATTCAAACGAAATGAAATTTATTACTCTCTGCAATTGCTTCTAGGTTTCGGGACAAGACAGGTATTTCAAAATACCTGCCTTACTCCATCTGGATCCCTAGCTGACTGTAGTATCCTTCCTACATGTGTGCCTAGAGTCCTATAGGAAAAATGAAAAAGTTTTTTAGCATATAGATAGCTGAATATCAAGTGAGGCATATAATTCCCTTACTGAGCCGTGGTTTGCTCACCCCTTAATTTTAACATTTCAGGTTTTCGAGGACAAAGAGTCTGACATCTAAAGGATTTCAGCTGTGCATTTGGGGACGATGCGATAGCTTGATTTATTTAATAAGGTATGATTATTTATTTTCTGTATTTAGACTTATCTACAGTACTACTCTTTTATAAAGTAAGATAGGGGATGTAATTCATATTATAATTTAATATGAAATTATACATATGTAAAAGAAAGCTAAAGTATCGCAGACAGTCCAACCAAATAAGATGTATAGAAAAAGATGAAAAATAGGGTCACGGATGTGACAGATTTAAAGGTATCAGAGCACGGTTGGCCTGATGTCTGTCGATACTTTTGGAAAGAAAATATGTCCAAAAAGGTTAACATCCCCTGTAGTACTGTGTAGTCTAAATACATAAACAAAATAAATGATTGCAAATTGAATTAAGTGTTTAGAAGGGGGTGAGATTTATGAAATAAGGAATGCTAAAAAGGAAAATGGCTCAGGAATGTTACCAGAAATGGTGATATTATAATATAAAAGAAAGTCTGTTCGGTAAGGAACAGAAATGGACTCGGTGAGGGCCCCACCAATACTTTTATGTCCGGATCGAATTGAGACCTTAAAGTGATGATATAAAGGATGGGAATGAAATATCATTATAAAATAGACCTTAAGATCACAGATTGAAGGTATTTTGAAGAGAGAGAAATTTTTTGCCAAAAATGACCAAAATACCCCTACCTCCAAAATTTTACCGGGAGTCAAAATAGACCAACGGAAGTTTGAATTGACTGATTTGACAGAGTAATTGATGATGCAAAGCTGCATTTCATGCAAAATAATCCAATTATGGATCCTAATGGACATCTCTGTCAAAATTGAAAAAGATTTTAAGCTGCTGATAGTGGTATGAGAAAGGGGTACTATAAGCACATAGATAATAAGATCCTTGGTTTAAATGCATAATTTGGGGAAAGAAATAAATGTGAAATGACGAAAATGCCCCTATGTGGGATTGTGTTTTGAATAGTGATAAACCAAGTCGATTTTGAATCTATTGATAGTAATGGAGCTATTAAGGGTATAAAGGACATAATATGTGTATAACGGTCCTGATTATAAACTCCCACATACATTTATATTGCTGATGTGACCCGAATGGTTATAGGGAAGTCGCAGGATGAGCGACTCAGTTATTGATTTTTAAGGGTCAGAGTTAAAAGTGTATTAACAAGATATTATTACGGGATCGTTTGATATGATGAAAAGTAAAATGATTACTGATGATGAATGAGAAAGAGATCAGTATAGAGGATGAAATCCATAGCAGTACAGTTAATTCTGGTTCTATACTTCATTTCTGTTTTCTGAAGTATTAAATGAATATTTATAGAACCGGAATATTTTGAAATGTGTTTTACGGAATGATGTACTGTATGGAGTATAGGAAATTAGAGAATATGCATAAAAACAGTAAGTGAAGATAAGAGATGAGGAAGATAACAGCTAACCTGAATTATTAAATGAAAATGATTTTAAAATGAATTACAGTAATAAATCGGTTAGCTGTGAAAGGTGTTAATGAAATTATTACACTGGATACAGCATACTAATTAAGATGATCGATATGCATGAAGTATGAGTAAATAAATTAATCAAGGTGGAGTATGTGTTAAAATAATTTGAATATTAAATGTCTCTGCCTTGAGGATATACAGTGGAAATGATAGGACACAGAGATGAAATGTCCAAAATGATAAGAGATGTGTAACTAAAGAAAGTATCGGATGAGATTCCCGATAAATTTTCAAAGTAATATAGATATGGGAGATCGGGTTAATATTGACTTGATTACGGATACAGAATCTATTCTAAGCTTATATCGAAGAACATAGAAGAATCCGAAAAGCTTAAGAAAACAACTCAGAAAAATTTGTGGATAATGAAATTCACATGTATAGATGAAATTGATGGAAATACGGATAATGTTAATGAGATGATAAAGTATAATTGGATATTAAATCCCTATTATGCAATAAAGTTTTTATTAAGAACAAATAATCATCCATATAGAATTGATGCCTTATTTGATTAATCAGAGATGTACAAGGAGTTTATAAGACCAATCTCTGTACAAGGGATCACTAGATGAAAAGTTGGAAACTAGTGGTCATAAGATGATAATGATTAGAACTTAATAAAAATTTTACGAGTTTCTATTGAGGTTTACAAGGTTAATGAAATTCCTTATGAGGTGTATAAGCCTAATAAATGAGGCATCCATATAAGGATAAGTGATGAGATATTGATATAGTTTAAGATATCAATGGAAAATAAGCAGCATGGTGGTATGACCCTACAGACTCTCAAAGACAATGAATTATATGTTGAGTATGGCAAATAAGAGACGTGGCTAGACAGTATCTCTATCAAAGATATATGATCTCGAATGACAGAGCAATGTGGATCTGTCTATGATGAAGTGATAATGATTGAGATACGAAATGTACTGAGTCTAGCTAGATACTATTGTCAGTCTATAGGAGAGTTTATGGGTTAGCTACTCTACTGATGTGACTAATAAGTAAAAGGTTAAAGTAGTGGATGAATAAATGTAAGGATGGTATACAAAAGGTTAAAAATGTTTAATAGTGGAGTACTATACCACTGAGGAAAAAGTCGACTGAAATGATGAGACTGAAAAGATGTAAATGTAATAAGAGAATAAGTACATGATGGTTAGGGAATACGAATATGAAACAGTTCCAAATTTTAAAGGTAAAAGTGATTTTGTGGTTATCACATGATTATGGCTATAGGTAAGATTGAGTCAAACTCAACAGAGGAAATTTAGTGATACTCCAAGGAGTAAAGAAATGATTTACATTTTACTGTCAGTCATATAAATGGAAAAAGGATATATATATATATATATACCACCTCGAAATGATGGAAATAATGGATTTATATGGATAATGAGGTGAGTAAATTGATAATTATAGATTCAATGATGAAGTTAAATAATGAGAAGATTAAATTATAATTTGATTATGCCATTATGGAATCTAAATTATCAAAAGAATATAATTTCAGGTATATTCTAAAATTAAAGTGATAATGAATATACCACAAGAATAAAAGAGGTAATAAGATGCTACATGAAAAGACGATATGGAGAGAAAATGATTGCCTCCTGATTCAATTATGGTAAACGATGAGTAACAGTAAAGTCTGTAAATGAGCTGCAGCATTTGATGAAATAAATATGAAATGAGTATTATGGATAATAAAGAGCCTAAAGGAGATATGATAATATAGAAGTGATTATGGACTGATTGTCTGATGAAATCACTTCTCCATTATCAACCTATTAGATTCTTTAGTGCCATAGTTGAAATATGATTATAAAATGATGAGAATGTATGTAAAGTTCCAGTGAGCCCTATATGTGATGGGATTCTCTGAGTAGCTATATGTTTATGGGAAATAGCAAAAGGCTCTGAGATTCCAAATTTATAGACAACACTGCTCCGTGCATGATGTAAATATGTGAGCGTAGTACGGAAACGCTCGATGATATGTTGAGTGAGCGGATGCACGAGATGTAAAAGTTACTGGACAATTACATACAATTAATTAACTTATTTAAATGACAGTTACCAAACTATATCGACTTGGCACCAAATAAGAAAGATGAATGATGAACAATATGAATCATATGTGATATGAAAAATAGTGTAAATGGATTTTTATGTGAAAAGAGGAATGAAATGAACAACTCCCGAATTGATAAATGAACTTAGGGAGTATAAATATATGATGAAAGACAACATGCAGTGGTCTAAAAGTAATCTTGAGGTTGAAAGTATACTGGCAGTATTACTTAAAAAATGACTTAGAGGTCAAAGACGATAAGTAGACGGAATACACCACCTTTTGGACTTAAGTTAAATTCAGAAGACCGAATTTCTTAAGGTGGGGAGAATGTGATAACCGCTAATTTTCTAAAATTAATATTAAATAATTGTAAATTTAATATTAAAACAAATAAATAAGTTAAAGAAAATAAATGAATTTATTTAAGAGAACGGAATATTTGTGAAAATTCCGTGAATTGAGGAAGTGACGAAATTGGAAATTCCAGTGAAAGAAAATTTAATTGGAAACAAGATTAAGGTTGAAATTATGGAAAATAATGAAAGGAGGAAATTTAATTTGGATAAATGGAAATCCAAATTAAATAAGAAATGAAAAGGAGAAAATAATTGGATATTAAGAAATCCAAATAAAATGAAATAAAATGCGTATATTATATATTTATATAATTAGATTATATAAATATATTTTGATATGTTTTTATATAAATACATATGTATATATGAAATATAGTATATATTATAAAATGATATATATACTATTTTATATTAAATAAAGACATATGTATATGTTTATATACAATTATGTATCTAAATAAATATATATGGAATATATATTAATTTTAAATTAAAGTGTGAATATATATATTGTTAAAATAAAATATATATTAATAATATAATTATATATATAATTATAAAGATAATTATATATATAAAAGAAGAAAACGGGGTCGGGATCTACCCGACCCCTGTCATTTTTGGGTTAGGAGAAACAAAAGGGAAATAGAAGAAGGAGAGCTGACCCCATCGACCGGCTGGGAAGAGAAGAAGAGAAGGGAGAAAGAGGGCATCGCCGGCGAGAGGAGAAGCAAACGACAGTGGCTGGCGACCGAAAGAAGAAGCGAAATGCGAGAAATCAGAAGCAGAAACAAAAACGGAAAGAGAGGAACCCGAGAGGAAAAGAGAAAGGGAGATCGGCGGTGTCGGCCGATTCGGGCACCTGCACCACCACCGAAGGACAACCAAGGTGAAGAGATGGCCACCGGTGAAGGAGAACGACGGAGGAGGGAAGAAACAGAGGAGAAAAGGGCCGAAACCCATCGTTCCAAATTCGGTAGTGTCGCCAGCAAGGGGGAAGAACGGAGGTCGGATCCAGCTTCCTCGCAACCTCCGCCAGCTGTGGAGATGCCGAACCGTAAGAGAACCGGCCACCAGAGGAGAACCGGCGGTAAGGGGAGGTTGGACTAGTTTGAACCGTCTGAACCGGTTCAGACCAGGAAAAAGGAAAAGAAAAGGAAAAAAAAAAGAAAAGAAAAAGAAAAAGAAAAAGAAAAAGAAAAGAGAAGAAAAAAAAAAGAGAAAAGAAAATTTTTGGGAATTCGAAAATTTCAAAAGTTCACAAATTTATGGAAATTCGATAAGAAATTTCCAAAAATGGTTTAAGAAAATTATCAATTTATTTATTTAAATAAATTGAGAAAAATTCTAAATGTTAGAATTTGGTTTCCAGAAATCATTCTCGACGAACGAGATGATGGAATCAGAAGAGATGGAGTACGAGTGCAACCGATAACGAGGATGTCGCCAACCCGGATAAGGTAAGGGATGCATGTGCAGCACTGTAAGATTATTCAGTCTGCATATTTTTAATTGTTAAATATTTTATGAAAATATCGTGATGATTGATTGGTTGAAAAAGTATGATGATGTACTGGCTGGACTTATAAACTGTATTTTCTGTGCAGGAGGCTAGCCAATCGGCAGCCATTATACTGTCGAAAAATTATTGAAAATTACCGAAAATTTTTAGAAAATTTCATAAAATCATAATAAATGATTTTATTTCACGAGAAATGATTTTTAACCACGAAAATCAAGAAAATGAATATTTTTCATAAAAACATGAATAAAATGAAAGTGATTTTAAAATATTCATGTTTTCGAGAATGGTGATAATGAAATCACGGAAAATTCTCTTGATATGTAAATTACATGAAATACGAAATAGAAAATGAAAAGAAATAATGTGAATATTTTTATAAATGTTTTTATAAATATTCACTAAATGATTTTTAACCTTTATGGTTTTAAATTATGAAATTATATTTTTTTATAAATTCCATGAATGTTATTTTATGATAAAAACACGGTTTTGAGACTAGTTGGCACCTCTATCATGCCGATATGTAATACTTGATATGTGATATGTAACATGTGATATGTGATATGTAGTCCCGGCCGACACCTGATCAGTGATCCGCCGAGGACAATTATAGACTATGGCCATAGATCTGACATGATTATTTTATACCTTCGGGTATTATTGCATGATAGGACTCGGTGATTGCCACTGTCTCCATATGTGATTTATGATATGTGAAATAAAAATGTTTTTACGATATGTGACATGTAAAATGAATATGTTTCATATGATATGAGAAGAAAATGAAATGATTTATAGTATTTTATAAAATGCTCATTTCAGTACTGTTTTAGTACTACGAGATGATTTTCATATGACATGAAATATGAATATGTAATATGTTTTCAAAAGGAAAGAGAAGGAAAATAAATCTAATATTCTTATTTTAATTTTTAAATTGAATATTAGATTTAAACGATATATATGTTATACGAAAAAGATTTAATAGCTTATTTTGCTATTTAAAGTACTATACTAATTATGATTGTACAGTAAAACATGAAACGAGTTTTAAAGGGAAATGATGATAATTTAATTAGTATTCTTTTCAAAGAATATATGAATGTTAATTACTTTATTTAAATGCTTTATTTCATAAAAGCATTATTTTGAAAAGAATATGAAAACGATATGGAATAAAAAAAAAGAAAAAGGATTTGAAATTCAAATGAAATGAAATTTATTACTCTCTACAGTTGCTTCTAGGTTCCGGGACAAGACAGGTATTTTAAAATACCTGCCTTACTCCATCTCGATCCCTAGCCTACTGTAGTATCCTTCCTACATGTGTGGCTAAAGCCCTATAGGAAAAATGAAAAAGTGTTTCAGCATATAGATAGCTGAATATCAAGTGAGGCATATATAATTCCCTTACTGAGCCGTGGTTTGCTCACCCCTTAATTTTAACATTTCAGGTTTTTGAGGACTAAGAGTCTGACATCTAAAGGACTTCGTCTGTGCATTTGGGGACGATGCGACAACTTGATTTATTTAATAAGGTATGATCATTTATTTTCTGTATTTAGACTTATTTACAGTACTACTCTTTTATAAAGTAAGATAGGGGATGTAATTCATATTATAATTTAATATGAAATTGTATATATGTAAAAGAAAAGTAAAGTATCACAGACAGTCCAACCAAGTAAGATGTATAGAAAAAGATGAAAAATAGGGTCACGGGCTATGACAAAAGATACTTCAAAGTACCTCCCATACTCTATCTGGTTACCTAGCTGATTATAGTATCCTTCCTTTACATCGTGCCTAACCCACTCGTATAAATCATGCTTTTATATAATTTAAAACATGATTTTGATACTTACATATATGATACATAGTATTAGTTCTTGTATACGATTCTCTTATTAGGCATTAGCTCACCCCCATTCTTCTCCTTCTAGATTATTTTCAGTGATCTCTCGGCATTCGAGCAAGATGAGCATATATTTTGGTGTCCCTCTGGCGGAGTTGATATATCCGTAGAGGTATACATGGTTTATATTTAAATGTTCGGACTTATATGTATAGTACTTTTGTTATATGTATTTAGACCTGGGATGTAAATCAAATGGAAAAATATATTTCAAAAATTTGTAGTTCGTATATTTTGTTTACAGTAAATGAAAGGAAATAGTTCCTGGGATTAGCTATGAAAATGAAAATAAATTTTAAATTAAATTATTAGTTTAGGCACTAAAGACAGCCCAATTTATGGTAAGTAAGATGTAAAATGGTATGAAAATCTGTATTTCAGACCATGACAAAGTATAAGTGAAACTACTTAGCGACTACACTGACACCGAATGCAAACTTTAAAATGAAAAGGAAAAAATTTTAGTTTATAAATTTCTTAACTAGAATAAGTGTAAGTGTCAAGTGTACGTCACGGATTCCGGGTCATGATATAATGCTACTGGTAGTGGTAATACTAGTGGCACAGGTCCAATTGATAAAATTAAAATGTTAACAAAATAGATCTGCACCCCAAATAATAAACATGAATGGAAGCAACTTTGTCTAACAAATAATATACCTATTAAAGCAGTTCCACTTCTCATGGAAACAAGGTGGAACTCACTTCATCGTTTGCTTTCTTCTATTTTACCTTATAAAAAATTTGTTACTCCTTTTTATAACAATTATACAAGCAGCCCGTATTTAGCACTTTATGATGAAGATTGGATTTTTATTGAATATTGTGTTGATTTATTATCTACTTTTAAAGACATAACTGAAAGATTTTCAACTCAACTTTATCCAACTACACCTTATTTTGTTCCTATTATTTATAAAATGTTTGATAAATTTTTAAAATTTAAGTATCATGAAACTTTATCTTCTTTTGTATATGATATAGAGGAAAATTTTAAAAATTATTAGGAAACAATTCCTTCTATTTATTGTATTGCAACTTTACTAGATCTTAGACAAGGTGAGGTAAATATAGAGATTTTCTTTTATAGTTATAAAGAATTTCTTGGTCTTGATTCTATTGAGGACAAAAGTCCTCAATTAATAATTTTGATTTGAGAATTGTTTAACATTTATGAAGCAGAAAAGAAGCAGTTCAACTTCAACAGAAGACAAGAAGAATCGTACGAAGAAACCGAGAGTGATGGTAGCAGCAAAGGTAAAGGCGTTTTGAATGCAATTAAGAAAGCAGCAAAGAAGAGAATGAAGTTAAAAGGAAAAGTTGGAGGATCTGGATCATCAACAACTCGACAAAGTTCTAACTTCAATGAGATAGGATTTTTCTTAAGTCAAGACTTTTTTATAGGCGAAAACTTTGTTCTTCTTCAATGGTGGAAAGAAAATCAAAGACAATTTTCAATTTTAGCTTCTATGGCCCAAGATGTTCTTACGATGCAAGTTTCTTCTGTTGCTTCAGAATCCACTTTCTTAACATGTGGAAGAATTATTGGAGACCATCGAACCACTCTTAATCTGGATTCATTATGCATGTTAACATGCCTTAAAGATTGGTTTGAAGTGGAATCCAGCAATATCAAACTTGGAATGACCAATGAATTCGCTGAAAATATTTCAGAGGAGGAGAAAGAAACTTCCAAGGCAATCCGTATAAATTATGAGGAATAGGTAATAATCTAATTTTTCTTTTTTTTTCGTAAATTGAATGTAAAATTGTAAATAAGTTTAGTCATAGTAAATATTTTTATGGACTACGGTCCCATGGGTTTTACCCTTCTAACTTTTGAAGTGGTTTTCCACGTAAAAAATCTTTAGTCTCCTACTATCTCCTTTTCTCCTTTTTTATTTTCATTTATTACTATTGTTAAATACCAAATTAATTAATATTATAATTATACTATGTTTAAAAAATAAATAAATATTTAAAATACAAAATGAATGAATATTTTAAAAACATAATAAATAAATGAATAAATAATTTAAATGCAAAATGATAAGTTTACTTATATTTTAAATCATAAGTATAATTACATTTCAAATGTAATAAATAAGTTTAATAAAATTAAAAAATTTTAAAAGTATTACATTTTTTAAATAAACAGCTTCATTAAATAAGTTATAATAACTTTATCATAATATCATAATTATTTATTATTTTATTGTTAATTATTAGATAATTTTATAATAACTTTATCTTTAAATTACAGTTACTTTAATTAAATAAATTATAATAACTTTATGTATTATAAATTTATAATTACTAGGAATGTAAACGGGTCAAGTACCCGCTAATTTTGGGATACCCGAACCCGCACCCGATTAGAATATATAAAAACCTAAACCCGATTAACTACCCGATTATTTTGATTTGTGTTACCTTAACCCTAACCCTATAAAATAAAAATACCTGTTTAACTACCTGAACCCGTTAACACTCGTTTATGAAGTCAAAGTTTGACTTTCAAATTTAAATTTAAAATCAATTTTAGAATAATTTATTTAAAAAATTAAGTTAATAAATTTAATTTAACTAATAAATATAAATTAAAGTTAAAAATCATAATTAGGATATTTGATGAATTAATTTAATTAATTACAATATTAATAATAAATAATTTATATATAAAAAATATAAATATCATATTAATTAATTATTATTTCTAATCGGGTTCGTGTAACGGATACCCTAAGATAACTACCCGAACCCGATTATATACTACTCTAATCCTACTTAATCAGGTCGGGTAGTGTCGGGTACCCGTTTATAGAGTACCCATTGCCATCCCTAATAATTACTATTAACATAATTTATTATAAAAATAAATTTATTAGATTAAATCATAAAAATATATTAATAAATATTTATTTTGAATTAACATATTAATAAGTAAATTTTTAAAATAAATATATTAATAAAATGAATTTATTTAAAAAATAAAAAAATAGGGCCAGCCGGTTCAGCTCGACTCAACCCAGTTTTTTACAAACCAAGCTACTGAGCCAGATTGATTCAAGGTTGTTTTTGGTTGAACCGACTCGGTTCAACAACCGGATCAAACTGGTTTTATCTACTTGTGGGCCAAAACCGATTGAACTCCACCCGGAACAAGCTCAATCCGGCCCACGAGTAGCTGTATATAGGTCCAGAAATATATGGATAAGCAGGTTGTAAATATTGACAAATATATTCTAGGTATCCCTGATTTTCACATATTGTGAAAGGTTGTTCGCATCTAATTACAAAACTAACTAAACCACATCGAGCTATTGCCATTTATAAACACCCAACTAGTTTCACTTTATGGATTAATTTGCGTTTGGGTACCCTCTCTAGTTAGTGGTTGTCATGTTTTCAAATCTAATTTATTCTAATTTTTTTAATGTACCCGTACCTCGCACTTCAACCCATTTTATAAGCATTAATCATTTTACATAAATTACAGACAAGAAGAGATTTGGACGTACCATTTTTTTTTTTGCACAATATCTAAATGATCCAATACCTTATTCATTTTAGCACGGTTAGAAAATGGTGTAGCAATAGCAACGATGATAGTACCGAATGGTTGTGTTTATTGATATGGGGTCGGCACAAGAACCTACTCCTCCATATGAATTTCAAGCTCGAATTCATTGAAAAATTGTTCTCTTAATTCGAGGATGAATGCGAAAACCCGCCTTTTTTTTTTGGAAATTGGAATAATTCAAAATTGTAATTTGCAGGAAAAATGTTTGTAAAAAAATGAGCAATAATAGAAAATTTGAAAGTAAACAAATATATAATGTTAAAAGAAATTGGAAGAATTATAAGTAAACAAATATATGATTTATAATAAATGTAAATATATAATAAAGGAATTTGAGAGAATGTGAGTAATTGAGCTTTGAGAGGAATTTTAAGAGAGATTGAGGTCAGAAAAAATTGATGGGGGTATTTATAGTTTTTGAGAAATAGAAAGAAAAAGAAATTGAAAACGGTGGCAACAACTATAGCTGTTGGAACCGATAGATTCAATTCCAATTCTGGTTCTAAACTGATCAAGTCCTATCCGATTCCAAGTTAAATTTCTTAAACCCAATTCAACTTGGTCTAAACACAGATTGAATGGAATCGAAACCCAATTAGGCATTCTGGTTCCGAGTCTAATATGGTCCGATTCTAGGCCAATCCAGCCCAATTCGCATCTATTGTCTAATAGTTTTCGTATTGTAGAGAAAACAAAATAAACTAAAAAGGAAAACAACAGTTTTCACAAAAAAAAAGAAAACATGTTCTTACATTCATGTATGCATTGCCCTTATAGTTTTAAACCAAAGAATTTCTAAAGCCTTTGATTCTTACAAGACACCAACATGAAAGTAATTATCTATTAAGGGTGATAATAATAACGTCAAAATAGTCGGACCAAGACGATCTGCTCTCTATTTATATCCCACCCGTTACAAAGCCCAACAAATGGAAGAAGAAAAGAGCATCCTATGGATAAGATAAAGACGGCCCAAGAAGAGAAACAATTTCTTGGCCTTTTAATAAAAAATAAAAATACAAATACAAATAAAATGAAGCTTAAATAAAAAGAAACTGCAAAAAAAAAAAAAGCATTGGTTATTCCAACTTTATTTCCTAAAGGCAAGGATAGAAAAAAGAGAAATGAAATTCTGGCTCGTGAGTAATTATTAACGTTTCACTAGATAGCTACCAAACGGTGAAAGCAATTAAAAAGGAAGAATGCGAATAATTTGTTTGTATAAATATATTTATTTCAAACCAGTACAATGGGGTAAAGATTATTTTAACGTTCATTCTATATTTGGCTAGTGGAATTTAAAAATTGCATTGGGTAATGTATCGAATGATTATTCATTAACTATTATCATAGTATCTTCTTTAAACTTTATTTATTTATTTATTTACAAATTTCATAGATTATCCTGTAGCCTATTTGAATAAATGAAACTCTAGTTTATCCAAAAAAAATTTACTAAGATATCAGTTTATCTCTTTGATCAATCGAATAAAGAATAAGTCAATAACTAGACTGGCACCATTTTTTTAAACCAAATTTTCTCATAAATAATTTATTATTTTTTCTAATTAAAAAAGAAAAATAAATTTCATTAATTTGCACAATTATTCTATTATCTATTTTCTATTATAAACCGTTCCTAATATGTAAAAAAACATTTTCTATTTTCTATTTTCTTTTCTAATAAAATAGCGATAAGTACATTTTTATGCCAAAATCAATTAATATTTAAATAATTTTTTCCTTTTTTAATATTAATCCTTTATTTTTATTCAATAAATAATTAGAAATATAGTTAATGTAATAATTTGTTAATTTTTTTAATGCTTTGATGTAAATTTTTATAAATTCTCATTATTCAATCATTTAAGGGTCATTATGAATTGCTGTAAATGATATTATCTTTTGAGGAAATACATATTTTAAAGAAAAAGTTGTACCTAGAATGTAACAAGAAGACATGGAACGTGAAACATGATGAAATAAATTAAATTATTAAATCAAAGGGACAAGTAAAAGTGGTAAACTAAGAACAAAAGTAAGAATTACATACACTGCAAAAAGAAGATGCATGGCCATGGCATCTTATTTTCCCTCCTTTTGTTTCTATAATTGCTTTCTCATTAAAACTCCGGTCCAGACCCACCTTTCGAAGAGATAGAAATCTCTTTTTCTTTTCTTAATAACAGTGTTTTTATCCATCTCTCACAGAAATTTGTTGTACGAAATGAAATAAAGAATGAATAGAAAATGTATTTTATGGTTGACATAAACGACACTAGCCTTAATTGTAACGTCATTCTGAATATGATTAATTTTATACCGTTAAAATGAATAAAAATACATATAATTTTACTAAAAGAAAGCACTGAGGAATCAAGAAGGAATTAATATAAAATATCTAAAATACCCTTTTGTCTTAATTTATCAATTTTTCATAATTTTTTTACCCATTTTCTCATTTGTAAATCTTAAAAAAATGTCCGAAATACCATTACTTATTAAATTTATCAAATTTTAAATATTTTTTTACTTATATTTTTTTATGTTTTTAATTCATGTATTATTTTCCAAAATACCTTTACGTTTTAATTTATCATTTTTTATTATATGTTATGAATAGTCATAAATAATGGATGTTCATTCATCCCTCATACTCTTCATAACTTCCCCTTCATTAAGTTTATAACTTTCCCTTCATTAAGTTTGTAACTATCCCTTCATTAAGTTTATAACTTTCCCTTAATTAAGTAACTATTCAATTTCATCTTTATTCATGTATTTGTAAAACCTATAAATAGAGGCTCACCATCCATGTATTGAACACACTTGAAGAATAAGAGAAAATCTCTCTTCTTGCTCTCTCTCTTTGTGTTCTTTCTATAATTTTATAATACGTTATCAGCACGAGACTCTAAAAACCCGTGAGAGATTTGGAGAATAGGCCTTCAATCACAATTATCTATATCTTCTTTTAGGTAATGAAACTATTTTTATTTACTAATTGTCCAGTTGTTGAATTTTTGTTAATTATTTTCTCCTAACTTATTAAATATACTTATGATAGTTCATAATGTCAAACCTTGCAAAACTTGAATTTGTGGCTCTTGACATTACGAGAAAGAACTATTTATCATGGGTGTTAGATGCTGAAATTCATCTAGATGCAAATGGTCTCGGTGATACCATCAAAGAAGGGAACAAAGCATCTAGTCAAGATAAGGCTAAAGCGATGATATTTCTTCGTCATCACCTCCACGAGGGACTTAAAATTGAATATCTGACTATTAAAGACCCACTTATTCTTTGGACTAGTCTAAAGGAAAGATATGACCACCAGAAAACTGTGATACTCCCTAAAGCTCGTTATGATTGGATGCATATGAGATTACAAGATTTTAAATCTGTAAGTGAATATAACTCAGCTATGTTTAGAATCAGTTCTCAATTAAAGTTATGTGGAGAAAAGATCACTGATGAGGATATGTTAGAAAAAACATTCTCCACCTTTCATGCATCGAATATGCTCCTGCAGCAGCAATATCGTGAAAAAGGTTTTAAGAAGTACTCTGAACTGATTTCATGCCTCCTTGTGGCTGAGCAAAATAATGAGCTATTGATGAAAAATCATGAAGCCCGTCCAACTGGATCTGCTCCATTCCCTGCAGTGAATGCAGCAACATATAATGAAAAAAAACAGAGGTCATGCCAGTACTCATGGCCGTGGTCATGGACGTGGACGTGGACGTAATAATCGTCAAGGTGGTCATTTCAAAAACACATATACCTACCAGAAGTGGGAACATAAGGATGGAAAACGCAAAGATAAAAGTGGGAAAGACAAAAAGGTTGTGGAGAATTTGTGCTATCGTTGTGGAGGCAAAGGCCATTGGTCACGTACCTGTCGTACGCCAAAACATCTTGTCGAGCTCTATCAACAATCACTAAAAGATAAAGGGAAGAAGATAGAGACTAATTTTGCTAGTGATGATGGAAAAAATGAGACAAATTTTGTTTGTGGAGATGATGATTTTGATTATGGTTATGTTGATGCCACTCATCTAGATATTGCTGATTTTTTCTCACACCCTGAAGGAAAAATTGACCATTTGATTGGAAATGAGAGTGTCCAAAAATAAAGTTCTTAGATCTTACTTATATGTTATTAGACTTTATTTTAAGCATGCTTCTTATTAATAGGATTCTAATTATTAAGTATTTGTCATGTTTAGATGTTTCATTATGTTTTGGTTATTTATGAGATATTTTATTAATTTGGTTATATATTTCTTATTTTCAATGAAGAACATAGATACTCTCCTGGTTCGATTTGCGATGAGTGGTGGAGATATGTCTTGCAGATAGTGCCACTACACACACTATATTAAAGAATAAGAAATATTTTTCTTATTTGATAATGCAAGAGGCCAATGTTAGTACTATATCGGGTAGTGCAAAATTGATAGAAGGCTCCGGAAGAGCTAACATATTCTTGCTTGGAGGAACAAAATTTGAAATTCATGAAGCTTTATACTCTCCCAAGTCTCAAAGAAATTTATTGAGTTTTAAGGATATCCGCCGAAATGGATATCATATTGAGACAACAAGTGAAGGAGAAATTGAGTACCTTCACATTACGAGTATAATCTTGGGTAATAAAATTGTATTAGAAAAATTACCGGCCTTTTCCTCCGGTTTGTACTACACAATAATTAAAACAATTGAAACAAATGTGGTCATTAACCAAAAGCTTACAGATCACAATAACTTTGTTGTTTGGCATGACCGGTTAGGCCATCCCGGATCGATAATGATGCGAAGAATAGTTGAGAATTCATGTGGACATCCATTGAAGAGCCAGCAGATTCTTCAATCGAAAGATTTCCCATGTGCTGCTTGTTCTCAAGGCAAGTTAATTGTTCGACCATCACCAGCTAAGATAGGGATTGAATCCCTTACTTTTCTGGAACGAATACAAGGTGATATATGTGGACCAATACATCCATCATGTGGACCTTTTAGATATTTTATGGTTTTAATTGATGCATCAACTAGGTGGTCACATGTATCTTTATTATCAACTCGCAACTTGGCGTTTGCAAGGTTACTTGCTCAATTAATTAGATTACGAGCACATTTTTCAGATTATCCCATCAAGACAATTCGTCTTGACAATGCTGGTGAATTTACTTCCCAAACTTTCAATGATTATTGTATGTCTATTGGGATAAGTATTGAACATCCTGTAGCACATGTTCATACACAAAATGGCCTTGCAGAATCATTTATTAAGCGTCTTCAATTGATTGCAAGGCCATTACTAATGGAATCAAAACTCCCAATTTCTGCTTGGGGTCATGCTATTTTACATGCGGCAGCACTAATTCGCATCAGGCCAATAAGTTATCATAAGTCCTCCCCTTTACAATTGGTTTTTGGTCAGGAACCAAATATTTCCCATCTAAGAATTTTCGGATGTGCTGTATATGTTCCAATTCCTCCACCACAACGTACTAAGATGGGTCCTCAAAGGAGGTTCGGAATATATGTTGGATATGAATCCCCATCTATAATTAAATATTTAGAACCATCAACAGGGGATTTATTTACAGCTAGATTTGTTGATTGTCATTTTGATGAATCAGTCTTCCCAACCTTAGGGGGAGAAAATAGGCAGCTGGAAAAAGAGATAAGTTGGAATGAATTATCATTTTCTCATCTTGATCCTCGTACAAAACAATGCGAACTAGAAGTTCAAAATATAATTCATTTACAAAGTTTAGCAAATCAATTGCCAGACGCATTTACTGACCCAAAGAGAGTGACAAAGTCACATATACCAGCTATTAATGCTCCAATTAAAATTGATGTCCCAGAAGGACAACCTTTTGTTGCCAATGAATCTAAAGCACGCCTGAAGCGTGGTAGACCAGTTGGTTCCAAAGATAAGAATCCTTGAAAAAGAAAGGGAGCAAAGATTCAAGATGGCCAGGTCGAGGAAATTGTAACTCCATAAGAGTTTACAGAAGAGCCCTTAGACATGACTAAAATTACAATTTCAAAAGAAAGTCAGGTACCTGAAATTACTGAAAATGAAGAGATCTCGATAAATTA
Source organism: Heritiera littoralis (assembly GCA_031772115.1). NCBI lineage: Eukaryota > Viridiplantae > Streptophyta > Magnoliopsida > Malvales > Malvaceae > Heritiera > Heritiera littoralis. The sequence goes on along the minus strand of JAPDPK010000009.1, from coordinate 2,726,978 downwards.
TGTCATGTCAAGAAAAATATGGAACCGAAACAAAATCGACGTCGATGATGTTTTTGTATACAATGTAGCGCTAGATGTTATGGATGATGACGAGGATCTTGAACCAAAGTCTATTGAGGAATGTAAGCATAGACATGATTGGCCAAAATGGAAAGACGCAATTGAGGCAGAATTGAAATCTCTTGAAAAGAGAAATGTTTTTGGACCAGTAGTCCGTACACCTAATGGTGTAAAACCAGTGGGTTACAAATGGGCCTTTGTGCGAAAACGAAATGAAAAAGGTGAAATTGTGAGACATAAAGCACGTCTAGTTGCACAAGGTTTTTCGCAAAGACCTGGTATTGATTATGAAGAGACATACTCCCCTGTGGTGGATGTGACTACTTTTCGATTTCTAATTAGTCTGGCAATAAAAGAGGGACTCGATTTGCGTCTAATGGATGTCGTTACAGCCTATTTGTACGGCCCACTTGATAATGACATTTATATGAAACTTCCAGAAGGATTTAAACTGCCAGAAGAATGTTATTCTAGTTCTCGAGAACATTACTCAATCAAATTAAACAGATCTCTATATGGATTAAAACAATCTGGTCGCATGTGGTATAACCGCCTTAGTGAATATTTTTAAATGAGGGATATAAGAATGATCCCGTTTGCCCATGCATTTTTATAAAGAGATCTAGATTTGAATTTGTTATTGTTGCGGTATATGTTGATGATTTGAATATCATTGGAACTCCTGAAGAGATTTCAAAGGCAGTAGAGTACTTGAAGAGAAAATTTGAGATGAAAGATCTTGGAAAGACAAAATTTTGTCTTGGGTTACAGATAGAACATTTAAAGGATGGGATTCTTGTGCATCAAACAACTTATATAGAAAAGGTGCTAAAACGATTTTATATGGACAAAGCACATCCGTTGAGCACCCCAATGGTTGTAAGGTCACTTGATATAAATAAAGACCCGTTTCGACCTAGGGAAAATGATGAGGGGATTCTTGGTCCTGAAGTACCATACTTGAGTGCAATTGGAGCACTAATGTATCTCGCTAGTCACACACGACCTGATATATCATTCTCTGTTAACTTATTAGCGAGATATAGCTCTTGTCCAACCCGAAGGCATTTGAATGGGATTAAACATGTACTTCGTTACCTACAAGGTACAAAGGATATGGGTTTGTATTTTCCTAACCTACCCAAAACAGATTTGATTGGTTTTGCAGATGTAGGGTACCTATCTGATCCTCATAATGCTCGATCACAAACTGGATATGTATTCACATGTGGTGGCACCGCCATTTCATGGCGTTCCATGAAACAAACTATAGTAGCCACATCTTCTAATCATGCTGAAATTTTGGCAATACATGAGGCTAGTCGTGAATGTGTATGGTTAAGGTCTGTAATTCAGCACATATGAGGAGCTTGTGGTTTATCTTCAAGAAAAGAGGCACCAACGGTCTTATATGAGGATAATGCAGCATGTATCGCCCAACTGAAGGAAGGATATATCAAAGGTGATAGAACAAAACATATTTCACCGAAGTTCTTTTTCACTCATGACCTTCAGAAGAATGGTGATATAAATGTTCAACAAATCCGTTCAAGTGAAAATTTGGCAGATTTATTAACAAAGGCGCTTCCTACCACTACATTTGAGAAGTTAGTCCACAATGTTGGATTGCGTCGACTCAGAGATCTCAAATGATATAATCATGAGGAGGAGTAAATACACGTTGTACTCTTTTTTTCCTTAACCATGGTTTTGTCCCACTGGGTTTTTCTGGTAAGGTTTTTAATGAGGCAGCATCTCATGTGTATTTTGAAGAATAATGTACTCTTTTTCCTTCACTAGGTTTTTGTCCCACAGGGTTTTTCCTAGTAAGGTTTTAATGAGGCATATTCTTTAGTAATGGACATCCAAGGGGGAGTGTTATGAATAGTCATAAATAATGGATGTCCATTCATCCCTCATACTCTTCATAACTTCCCCTTCATTAAGTTTATAACTTTCCCTTCATTAAGTTTGTAACTATCCCTTCATTAAGTTTATAACTTTCCCTTAATTAAGTAACTATTCAATTCCATCTTTATTCATGTATTTGTAAAACCTATAAATAGAGGCTCACCATCCATGTATTGAACACACTTGAAGAATAAGAGAAAATCTCTCTTCTTGCTCTCTCTCTTTGTGTTCTTTCTATAATTTTATAATATTATATTCTTTCTATCCATTTTCTTAGGAGATGCTCAAAATACTAAGGAGATGCTCAAAATACTCTCATTTTCTTATGCTTTTTTAAAATCCTAAAAAAAAATCCAAAATATCCTTATTTATCAAATTTTCTTTATATTTTTTCCGACCCATTTTTCTTTTGTGTGTGTGTGTGTATATTTATATATTAATCTTAACAAAATATTCAAAATACCTTTACAAAGCATTAACATAAAATAAGACTTAGTAGATAAACAAAAAAGAAAAAGGATTACGCTATGGAACAAGGATTTTTGCTAACAAAAACAAATAATCTTAGAAGTTGCTTTGGATTTTGGCTCTCTAAAATATGGCGTTTAGCATCACAAAACTGGATGCTCTAAAGTAAATTGAAACTGAAGAAATGATAGCACTTGCATGCACTTGTCCATCGAACGATTCATGCCTAACATTGCCTGGCTCATTTTTCTCAGTGTCTCTAGTTCTTAGCCCACTTACTGCTGATTTAGGTCTCAACACCTGACTCCTACTTATTTTCCCTTGCTGAAAAGGCTCAAAACCATGTGATCCTAGCAAGTTAACATTGGAACAAACTCCAAGAGAATGCCTTAGCACGTGGAAGTTGTGAGACAAACAACCTACATATGCTGATTGAAAGTGTGGCAAGGGCTGGATTCTGCATCTAGGCAATTGCAAAATGGAAAAGCGCATGGAACCTGTCATCATTTGGGCTCTCAATCAACTGCAACACAAATAGAATAAAATGCTAATCAGAATGGTGTAAACTTATGTATGCTAATAGAAGAAATAAGTGTTCTGCAGCTCCATAACAGCTAAGAACACATCAAACTTCTATTTGAATTCTCCATACATTTAAATTCTAACATAGGACTGAATTTTCCTTCTTTGCTCTTGCAGTTGATGTCATATTGTAACCTAATATCAAGGATACCTTATTAAAACAGCTTTAGTTTATACTTATCCTTGAACGAAACTTGAAAAAGCAAGAATGGAAAAATATTCCAGGGCTTCAACTATGTGATATAGAAATACATAGCCAGACTGACATTTTCTAGATGCTTCACGAGAAGTATCTGTAATAACTTGCAAGTCCTAATGAGAGATTATATAGCAGATAAAAAGTTTCCCATTGTCCATACCAGAAAACTAGATAACACCAGTAATTTCTTAAACTATGGGTAGGTGCTATCAGAACTTCCACCGTAGTTGCCATTGCCACTAGCTTCACTTCCATTGGTTTCAGTGAGATATGTTTAGCAAATTCAATAATGAACATACAACATCCAAATTTATCCAGAAGAAACTCAATCTAATCAAACAATAAACAAGGTACCAATGCTTAAAGGAATAAATAATAAATAGGAAGTTTGGTGGACAATGTCACAAACCTCAATGGAGAACACGTCCATGAGATTCATCGACTGATATTTATGGCATGGTCAAAGCCTTTTAAAACTCCTTGCGTATTTGGAAGAAGAAAAACAAAGGAGTAATGGTGTAGATTAGGATTTCATTTAAACTAAAATAATTTAAAATTAGGCAAAAAAATTTATCTCAAAAGATTAAGAATTCCTTAACATATGTTGCGTCCATCATTAATAATTACCAAGTTGTCTCTGCACATAAGGGATATGATTTGAGGATGAATAATGCCTATGCCAAATTAGCTTTGAGTGAAATGACAATAAAGAATATAAGGAACAGAAAAAAAGTTTGTAAATTGATGCATATTCAGTCCCTCTGTTAATTTGCCTTTAGATGTTATGCTTAAAATATTACAAGAAACAAATGAGATATAACAGTGTGCTTATAATCTACAAAAGACTCGAGCTTGATGCAAGTTGACGTTTTGAAGCTTCTAAAAGCAGTAAATTTGATTGGCAAGACAGGATGACGATCTTTAGCAGAATGAGAGAATGACAATATATCAGTTCCTTAATACAAATCTTACTACAGAAATAAGTAGATACAACCTTACAAGAACACAAGAATATGATCCCCACATAATATCTCTATAAATTCTTATGTGTTATATGAAGAATTGAATGTCTGCATACAAAAATTAATTGAAAATATCACAGGGGCAAATTCTTCATAACTCAAATACATCGTAACTCCTCAAACTCTCTTATTTCAGTCTAATCCAAAAACTTGGCTATCCATAAGTCTCAATGCTATGCTTCTTCAAAATTTCCTATTAATTACCTTAAACACAAATTCATCTGTAAAGCCAAAATAGTGAGGCCTAACTAAACTTCTTCAACTGGAATTCAATATTTTGTTGGTAGTCACAACCTGAAGTAATCACCCATGTAATAAATTGAATGAACATCAAAATTAGTGAGTTACAAAAGTTCAATATATCTTTTCCTTTCACATAGAAACTTCCATAAGTGAAATCAAAACCTGCCAGCGGTACTTAACTTCAGTTTCCAACAGCCTAACCTATATAATGATTCTTCTCGCAATCTTAATACGACTCAGGAACATTTCTTACATTCAGTTCAATCCATTTGTGTAACTTTAAACTAGATAACATTCAACAAAAGTTCTTCACTTGATTAAAGTCTAATTAAACGTCATTCAAAATAGAGTCCAATTCATAAGTCAACTTACCATAACAAACAACAAGAAAGACACATTACTACAGATAACCAAATTACAAACAAAACAAAATGAATCAAGAACTTTCAACATCAACCTAGATTTTAAAATCAATCATTTCAACAAACGCAAGTCTCAAAATCCCACAATTCATCAGATTAACAACTCAAAACAACAAATTTATTTAAAAAGTTAGCATTTATGAAGCAACAATACATAATTAAAAAATGTAAATAAAAAACAGAAACTTATAAAGAGAAGCTTAAACCTGCGTATGAAGCAGCTTAAGGGGTCAGTTAGGAACCTGAATATTTGTTGGGTCAAGTTTTTCAAGGTTTGTTGGCTGAGTTACGGTTGCGAAAGGGAAAAGAAAGAAGGAGAAAAGGAAATAAGGATAGACTAGGTAAATTAACATTTATCTGTATGCCCACGAGTGAAGTAGATTTTGGGTGGTTGCTGCAGTTCTTGCTCTCTTTTGGATGAGAAGAGAGAAAGCTTCCTACGACTACAAAAACAAAAATTCAGATTTCAGTTGAGGCTAACGAAGAAGGAAACGTAACGGGATGAGAAATTATCTGATGGGTTGAAGCAGTAAAAATATAATTTTTTTTAATTATAATATAAATATGATTCAAATTTTAAAATTATTATTTTTAAGAGAATTTTATTATTTATTATTTTTAATTTAAATAAGATTAATTTTAAATTATAAAATAAATAAAAATATATATAGTTAAAAAATAACGAGAGGAGAAGAATCGATTAATAGTCTAGTTCTAGGTTGTAATTTCACAAAATTTACAAGGATACACTTGGAAAGAATCTTTTATTAACCAATTTCTAGCGAAAAATTTTAAATATACTCCTTTTTATTATTCATATCCAACTTTGTGCAATAAACAATAATTCATACAGAAGAATGGATAGAAAGAGTTAAAAAAAATGAGTAGATTTAAAATTTTTCATTCATAACTTTGTAGAAAACAAATTCGATGCTTTCTCCTCAGAATTGCCATTCCATAGCGCGCAGATTTGAATGCTTTTGAAGAAGCGAAATTTTTAGCAACATTTTGAACCAAACTTGGGATTCTGTGATACGCAAGGAACGAAGAAGAAAAGGAAAGGCAATTCCAATCAACCACACGGCATGTTAGTGAATCTAATCTAGTCAAGAATTTAAAAACAAAGAAGGAAGGATTTGAATCAATCTAATATCAGAAAAGCACCCATCTAATAATATCTTACTAATAGAAGAAAATGAAAATAAAATGGGATAAACAATTTTATTAATGAAATCTATCAATGTTATTAATAGATAATTCTAATCCGTCAAATACTGACATGAAAAGGAATGATCGTTACTTGTCAAAATCAAGCAAGCAGCACTCAAAACATCAAAACTAATTAAACACACTAAATTTACAGCCACATTACTAAATAGCAAAAAGATAAAGGAATTAAGCCTTTAGGCTATGTAAGAATCACTATTTTATATATCATTATTAAATTAATTCAATATATTTTTAAGTCATGAGGAGTATGGAAAATGATTTAAGGCTTTGTTTGGAGAAAAAAATGAATTATGGAAGATGAGAAAGTAAAGAGCAAACAAACAAGTATTAGGAAATTCATTTGTTATTAGTGGCATTTTGGTCTTTTGCCAACCAAGACTTAATATTATATTAATATAATATTTACACACATGTTAATCTTCTTGAATAAGTCATAAGTGGCTGGCCAACTATTTGAAAAACAAAAAAAACAAAAGTGAAATAAAAGAAAATAAGGAAAGCAGGATATTTACTACTAAAGACTTATGAGATAAGCTTTAGAAAAGTAATAAATTATATTTTTTTATTTCTTTATTTCCTTCCCTCATTAAGTGACCAGTAGCCACACTTTTCTTACCCAGCAAAAGCCAAAATTAAGAGAAGAAACGTGAAAGCTTGAAAGAAGGCAGAAATTATGAGCCACCCAAACAGTAACCAGATTTTGTTGCCAATTTTCGTCCTACTTCCAGTCAATTTTAGCCTTTCCTCCCTTCATGAAAGTTGTTCCAAATTCTCTCATATCCGAATTTCATCTCAAACGGAGTTCGTTTGGCTGGTGAAAAGTTTGCTGGAAGCTATATCTGTCAAGCTACCCTGTTTTCAGTGAGATTGAGAGATTCATCTTGTGAGGTAGAAACGATAAGGAAAACGACCTCCTTTCAAAAGGGCCAAGAAGGACTGGTTGAAGCCCTACCTGTTCTCTACCACATATCCAAAAATCAGCTCAAACGGACCATGTTTGGCAGGGAAAATCTATTCTGGAAATTCTGCTGCACAGGGCAAGTAGTGCTGAAATTTACTGTTCTTTCTAAACTGGATATAGCTTGCATTTTTGAATTTTCTAAGCCTATTTCTAGTGTTTTAATGGTGTAAAACAGACCCTAAAGTAGTGTTTTAAGTCTTGACCAAATGAGTTTCCATAAGGAAAGTGTAAGGAAACAAGGGGGCTTTTTTTGTTGATAGTGTAATTCATGTTAATGAACATGAGTTAAATGTAATGGAAGCTTTAAAGTGAAATTTGGACTTGTATATAGAAAGATAAACTTTAGGCCCAAGGAAGGGCAACATAGTAAATTCACCTTTAAGGTGAAATGACACTGGTAAATGAGAAGTAGATGAGTACTAATGTGAACAATATAGTTGGAATGATCGAAAAGATCGTAAAGTGACTTTTGCCACATTACAGCTAAAGTGTAGCTAAGAAAAAGTAATAATTAGTTAGTGTTAAATGGCTATATGTAAGTGTAAAGTGGTAAATGACATTGTCTATATATGCTTGTAGTGTTAACGACGCAGTCTGGTGGTGTACAGTACGCAGATTGCCAAGCTTGAATGAACAAGCTTAATCTTTGCTTTCGGTAAGTTTACTACACAAGCTACGAGTAGTAGCTTATAGGGTAAGTGCCCTACATAAGCTACAAGTAATGATTTATAGAATAAATGAAAGGTTTATGAAGTAAATCAATTGATTTGGATGTGAATTTTGAGATGTGTTGTTATTAGGGATATAAATTGTTTTTCTTTACAGGCTGGGTAATGATATATCCTAACCCCATCTTATTGTAGAAATTTTGTAAAATTATTAAAAGTTGGATGTAGATCTCTATGTCTACATCACACTACTGCATCTTTATGCATAATTGGTTTCATGAGAGTTAACCTTACACAAAGTTTATACGAAACGTATGAAAGCTTTTGCATCTAATTTACATCATGTTTTGAAGTATGTGAATGATATGACTTTATAGCATATTCATATGAGTTTTTGGATTGAGCATGCATTGCTTGTACATCCTATTGATATGAGACTTCAAAATATGAGATGATTTCTAATTTATAGACTTTTACGGCATCCCATTGTACTATGAGACTAATAGAGCAGTATGGAACATGCCCGAGAAGTTGATACTCATATATGGGCAGACAATATGTGGCTTGTCTGACATTGTCGTTGACAGGTTCCAATTCTGGCTGATCACTAGTGTAGACACCTTATTTTGTCCGGAGTCTTAATTTGTAAAAAATAATTAATTGGATTGGGTGACATTATATTTTAATTTAACAATTTAGAATTAGGCTAGAATTAAATTAGAATTTTTTTAGATTTAGAATTAACATTAATTAGGAAATTAAAATTAAAATAGGATTTAGGAATAATTAAAAAAAAAAGGAAGAGAGATAAGAAAAGAAAATAAAATTAATTTTAGGATAGGATAATTAAATTTTTAGGATAATTATTTAAATTAATAGAGTTAGATTAGGATTAACATAAGAATAAAATAGATAAAATATGAGATAATTATGAGAATAAATATAGTTGTATTAGGACTCTAACAAGTTTTTGGACTATAAAAAAAGGATAAAAGCTCATGATTGAAGGGGGGACACACAATCAGATGAACAATCAAGCACTCAGCTTGGACAGAAACTTCTACCTTACTTCCATCACCATCATAAACCCGAGCCACCTTGATACCTGGGATATCATCATCATCATCAATGGCACACCATCAACGCTACCCCTATCTCGTGTCGCTTTGCTGTTGCGTCCGTGCCTCTATTTTGGTCATCCTCTTCATCACTGCACCATTCCTCATTGCTGCCGACAGCAGCTGTATCTGTGCCATCCATCGCCACTGCTTATCCCCGCTTGTTGCTGGTTACGACATTAAAACAAGGGAGAAAGCCAACATATGCACGTGGGAGAAAGACAGAAAAAAAGAGACAGCTGTTGAAAAGAATGAAGAAAGAAAAGAAAGAAAAAAACAAGAAATAAAGAACAAGAAAAAAGAAAAGAAAGCAAGGAAGCTTACGTGCTAGGTATGTGTTTAATTTATTAAGGTTAATTTAATTGATGAACTAACAATAGGATTATAGAAATTATTGGCATGATTAATTTATTTAATGATTTATATGGTCATAGTCTAACTTAGTTAGTAAATCTGACTTAATAATTTGACGGTTTGCATGATAATTAAATTAGTAATTTGGTGTAAAATATTAATTATGTGTATAATTTGTATATTTGCACGATGATATGATACTTAGTTTGCATGTATATTTAGGATTTAATTAAATGATTTGTATGTTTGGGGTAATTTATGCAGTAGAATTTATGAAATTTATTGAAAACTAATCTTTTAAGAAAATGTTAAAGGAGTCTTTAGGTTATAGAAAGTCATTAATAAATAAACATAATAAATAAAATAAATATGAATTAGTCAAAATATAAATAAAAATAAGATAAAATAAATTTAAATAAAATACTAAAGATGAATATGGATTATGCTGAGAATGAAACTCCAAGAAAGTCAATCGAGACTCATTGGAAATTTCTAGGTGAAAGAATCTTTCTTAAGTTGAGCCAAATTGATGGAATACTTTTGAAAGATTTTTTAATTAATTCATATTTATTTTTGATAAATAAAAATAAGTTAAATGAATTAGATATAAATAAATAAAGATAAATAAATGAGATAAGATAAAGTATATAAATAATAGATAGAATTATAATAAATAAACAAAAAGAGTAAATATGAATTATGCCAAAGATGAAATTTCAAGAAAGTCAATCGAGACTCATTGGAAATTTCTAGGTAAGGAGATTCCTTTTGGGTTGAGCCAAATTGATGGGATGCTTAAAAGTGAATTTTCAATAAAACATAATTCATGTTTATTTCTTAAAAATAAGGTAAATAAGAATATAAAAATATAAAAATAAATTAGAAAATCTAAGAAATTTATAAAATGAATATGGAGTCAAAATTAGAGACAAGATTAGGAAAAAGAGGAATCTCATAAAATGTTAAAATTTATCCGACGATGGAATTCAAGAAAGTCAATCGAGACTCCTTGAAAATCTTGAGGTAAGGGAGATTTTTAAGATTTGAGCCAAATTTATGAAAAAATCTTAGAAATATTCCCAATATATAAGCATATCAAAATTAATATAAATACAAGGCAAATTGTAAAGATAACCTAAAACTAGTTGGTACCATTTTAGGATGGGCGTTGTAGGGGTGCTAATCCTTCCTTACACATAACCGTACTCCCGAACCCTAGTGTCTTTGAACGTAGACCAAGCCTTATCCTTAGTTTGAATAGGTGACCAATCACACCTAGGTAGAATGGTTGGTGGCGACTCCCGTAATTTTAGTGTCCAGCTATTAGGTTTTCCGAAACTTAATACATTATGACAGTTTGGCGACTACCATTGGGGACTTTAGAGAGTTAAGCCAACAATTGGTTTTAGGTTATTTTAGGTTTGCCTTAGGTATGTTAATTTTGATAAAATAATAAGACATTAATAACTATATGTTTCTTTGACACACACTTCACGTGCATGCATGCATTAGCTCTCTACCCGGGCTCTATCCTTTTAGGAGGAAGTAAAGTAACTATGCTCTCGTGAGGTAATACTTTCGCAATGGCTAGCGAAATACTCCCACTCAAATTTAACCTTTCCATTTGTAACCTATAATGGGTGAGGATTGGGTGCCTTACTAGTCTTATGTGGATGACAGTGAAGAACAATTTAGGAACCTTTAGCCCTTTTATCTAAAGCCATGCATATAGTGAAATTAAGAAGACCAACTGTAAGAGAGAGCCATATCAACCGATGCTATAAAAAATACCCATTACTTAGGACACATGTTTGATCAAGTTTGTTTGATTTTGGTTTACACATGAGACATTAAGAGGGTACCATGAGTAATTTACCCAAACATTTCCATGCATTACTCATCCATTATTGTTATATGACAACTTTTTACCTCACCATTCCATTCATACACATCATCTCATTTTGATTTATCTTTATTCATTGTTTTTAAACAAAACATTTTCAAACCTTTTCAAGCATCACCACAAAAATGAACTCTTAATTATGGTAATAAAGGTTCAAAGATAGCTCGACCAAAAGTCCGTTCATATCACACTCGTTATCAAGCTAGGATTATGGAAGAAGAACAAAGCATTTGCATAGAGAAGATGGAAAAAGCTCAAGAGAATATAAGGGGGCAATTGGCCCAAATTACTGAGTTGTTGAAAAACTTGAGTAAGGGAAAGGGGGTAATAGAATAAGTTGTAGTTCAAAAAAAGATTTGTCTTATGGGGGCATGAAGGGTTCTAGCCATGCGATTTTAAGGATTTATAAATTCGAGTTTTGTTTTTGCTTTCTTTTATTTCTTTAAGTAATGCAAGATAGTTTTGAAGGTGCTTAAGCCCATAAGCACAAGATAAAGTTTTATGTATGGGCTAACTTTTATTTATTCTCTTTTCAATAAAGCGACCAGTGTGATGCACTGTCATTTTCTCATTTTCTCTGTTCATTTGCCATTTCCCACATACTCACCTTACCTTTTATTCACAAGTATCCAAATAATGGACATGATGATAATGATGTCAATAAACCAGGGATTCAATTTTGAAAGAACTACTACTGTTGTTGAATTACTAGTCTGCTAATGTTGCGAAAGCAAGAAAATGAAGGAAAGGTTGTTCACCATCCGCACTTGATAGATGGTACAAGAAAGGTGAATCTCTTATAAAAGCTTCTAACAAGTTTGTCATTGTTCAATAAACAATTTTTAATGAGAGTATTTACATTTGAAATGATAAATGGCTTTCTTCCACTATCCTTCAAGCATGAGTAAAATTATCCTTTGATTACCCCTTTTGAGCCTATTATATTTTTGTAATATAACCCACCAAGGATCGCCCTTCACACTGGAGGTAAGGAAGATGAAATAAAGAAATTTTGGGGGTAAAAATAAAAGTGTTCATGATGAATCGAGGGGCAAAAAAAAACCCCAAAAAGAAGAAGAAGAAGAAAAAGCAAGAAAAGAAATGAGTGAACTAGAAAGGTACTAAATGCTTGAGTGTTTTACTTGTTAAAAAAAAGTGATCCCTTTGTTTATAAACCCTGAAACACATTTTGGGCCTACTTTATCCTTTTCTTTCGTAAACCCTCACCTGAGCCTACATTACATGCCTTTAAAAGCCCATTTTGATCAAATGTAAGTGCTTAAATTGAAGAATCATGTATTGAATGAAGACATATTTGTATAATGAGATAATGATCCTTTGAAGGAAGTAGATCAAGTTTAATGAAGAAACCCATGAGCTTTAGAAGATATCTTGGATCGAAATCAAGAACGCCTATTAAGGGCATGAATTTGGATTGAGCACTGAAGGTTGAAGTTTGTCAAAGCCAATGAAGTTGAAAAATGAAGAGAAAAAAAAAGAAAAAAAGGAAAAAATAAAAATATGAAAAAAAAGAAAGAAAAAAGAGAAAGAAGAAAAAAAAAGAGAGAAAAATAAAAAGAAAAAGGAAGATTCAAAATTGAAAACCCAAAAAGGGTAGTTTGAACCAATAAGGGGTATCTAAGTTGAAAACCTGAAAAGGCGGATTAGGAAAATATCAACATCAAAAAGTTATGATATGAGGGTAAGATCGACAAACACTACATGAAAGAACATATCAATAAAAGTGGGCTTTTGAAAAAAAATTTTAGATTGACTTGATTGAAATTGTCAGAATGTTTATTAAATGGATATTGAAAACCCTATTCCAAACTGTCCTATTGATTTTTCTTGATTTCATGTTCCTTTTCTAAGAATGAATACTTATCTCCTTCATGATTATCTTAAATTTATTCCACCCCTATAATAAATTGAGAAGATGTATGAGTGCATTACATTGGTATTCGAGTTGGAAGAAGAATAAATAAATGTTGTAACCTTTTTTGGGTAAATTTTTGAAAAAAAATATTCTTTTGAGAAATCTTGCATTACTAAGAGAGTGAAAGAAACAACAATAAAAAATGATGAAAATATAAATTTAAAAGCATGATGGCAAGTCTTCGAGCATAATTGGACCAAGACTTAATAAGAGATGGGATAAGAAGTGAAGATAGAAGATTTAAACAAGAAGAATCCAACAAATTGAGTGGACTTGAGGAAAATGAGATGAGCTTGAGAATCTTGTTACCACAATTGAGATTGCATTTACATACATTGATGGAGTAATTCAGGTAACATTCATAGCACTCATGGCATTATGATGTTCATGATATTCATTATATTCATGACATGCATGACATTTCTTTATTGCATTTAAACCTGAAAACTAAAAATTTGAACTTTTGTTAGGATATTAGGATATGAAGTTTAGTGTAAGGAAAATAAAGAATGATGAGAAGATGTAAAGAAGAAGGTAAAAATGAGAAGGTGTGGAAAAAATGAGAAAATAAATTAGGGAAAATTTGAGAAAAAGAGAAAATGTAAGAATATAATGGATAGGATGAAAATTTAAGGATGAAAATATAAGAGATGGTAATTTGAAAAAATCATGAGGTATGAGAAGATGATGAGAAAAATGTTTGTTTGAAAAACCTTATATAAGAGTAAAGCCCAGTTTAGCTGGCACCTTAGAGGAGGATGAAGCCCAATATTGTTGGCATCAAAATGAAAGTTAAGTCTAGTCAAACCCATGCTAATTGGCAATTTGAAATGAAATTTTTATGTTCAAAGTTCTAATGCCTCTGGTGAGAGGAGCACAAGGTTATGTTTCAAAGTTTTAATGCCTCTGTTGAGAGGAGCACAAGGTTATGTTTCAAAGTTCCAATGCCTCTTGCGAGAGGAGCACAAAGTTATTTTTCAAAGTTCCAATGCCTCTGGTGAGAGGAGCATAAGGATAGTTTTCAAAGTCCCAATGCTTCTGGTGAGAGGAACAGATGGTTATTTTTCAAAGTTGTACAGCCTCTGGTGTGAGGGACTAAATGTTTCTTAAAAATTGTAAATATTTTGTAAAAATAGAAAAAAAATATAAAAAAACAAAAAATATCTAGACAAAATAGTTATCTAATTATCTTTGCACAATTCCTGATTTTCAGAAAATGTGCAAAGAGGGGCAGCTGTAGACACCTTATTTTGTCCGGAGTCTGAATTTGTAAAAAATAATTAATTGGATTGGTGACATTATATTTTAATTTAACAATTTAGAATTAGGCTAGAATTAAATTAGATTTTTTTTAGATTTAGAATTAAAATTAATTAGGAAATTAAAATTAAAATAGGATTTAGGAATAATTAAAAAAAAAGGAAGAGAGATAAGAAAAGAAAATAAAATTAATTTTAGGATAGGATAATTAAGATAATTAAATTTTTAGGATAATTATTTAAATTAATAGAGTTAGATTAAGATTAGCATAAGAATAAAATAGATAAAATATGAGATAATTATGAGAATAAATATAGTTGTATTAGGACTTTAACAAGTTTTTGGATTATAAAAAAGGGATTAAAGCTCATGATTGAAGGGGAGACACACAATCAGATGAACAATCAAGCACTCAGCCTGGACAGAAACTTCTACCTTGCTTCCATCACCATCATAAACCCGAGCCACCTTGATACTTGGGATATCATCATCATCATCAGTGGCACACCATCAACGCTGCCCTTGTATCGTGTCGCTTTGCTGTTGCGTCCGTGCCTCTGTTTTGGTCATCCTTTTCATCACTGCACCATTCCTCATTACTGCCGACAGCAGCTGCATCTGTGCCATCCATCGCCACTGCCTATCCTCGCTTGTTGCTGGTTACGACATTAAAACAAGGGAGAAAGCCAACATATGCACGTGGGAGAAAGACAGAAAAAAAGAGACAGCTGTTGAAAAGAATGAAGAAAGAAAAGAAAGAAAAAAAAACAGGAAATAAAGAACAAGAAAAAAGAAAAGAAAGCAAGGAAGCTTACGTGCCAGGTATGTGTTTAATTTATTAAGGTTAATTTAATTGATGAACTAACAATAGGATTATAGAAATTATTGGCATGATTAATTTATTTAATGATTTATATGGTCATAGTCTAACTTAGTTAGTGAATCTGACTTAATAATTTGACGGTTTACATGATAATTAAATTAGTAATTTGGTGTAAAATATTAATTATGTATATAATTTGTATATTTGCACGATGATATGATACTTAGTTTGCATGTATATTTAGGATTTAATTAAATGATTTGTATGTTTGGGGCAATTTATGCAGTAGAATTTATGAAATTTATTTAGAAAAGTAATCTTTTAAGAAAATGTCAAAGGAGTCTTTAGGTTATAGAAAGTCATTAATAAATAAATAGAATAAATAAAATAAATATGAATTAGTAAAAATATAAATAAAAATAAGATAAAATAAATTTAAATAAAATACTAAAGATGAATATGGATTATGCCGAGGATGAAACTCCAAAAAAGTCAATCGAGACTCCTTGGAAATTTCTGAGTGAAAGAATCTTTCTTAAGTTGAGCCAAATTGATGGAATACTTTTGAAAGATTTTTTAATTAATTCATATTTATTTTTGATAAATAAAAATAAAAATAAGTTAGATGAATTAGATATAAATAAATAAAGACAAATAAACGAGATAAGAGAAAGTACATATATGTATATACATATAATAGATAGAATTATAATAAATAAATATAAAGAGTAAATATAAATTATGCCAATGATGAAATTTCAAGAAAGTCAATCGAGACTCCTTGAAAATTTCTAGGTAAGGAAGTTCCGTTTGGGTTGAGCCAAATTGATGGATGCTTTAAAGTGAATTTTCAATAAAACATAATTCATGTTTATTTCTTAAAAATAAGGTAAATAAGAATATAAAAATGTAAAAATAAATTAGAAAATCTAAGAAATTTATAAAATGAATATGGAGTCAAAATTAGGAAAAAGAGGAATCTCATAAAATGTTAAAGTTTATCCGACGATGGAATTCAAGAAAGTCAATCGAGACTCCTTGAAAATCTTAAGGTGAGGGAGATTTTTAAGATTTGAGCCAAATTGATGGAAAAATCTTAGAAATATTCACAATATATAAGCATATCAAAATTAATATAAATAAAAGGCAAATTGTAAAGATAACCTAAAATTAGTTGGTACCATTTTAGGATGGGCGTTGTAAGGGTACTAATTCTTCCCTACACATAACCGTACTCCCGAACCCTAGTGTCTTTGAACTTAGACCAAGCCTTTTCCTTAGTTTGAATCGGTGACCAATCATACTTAGGTAGAATGGTTGATGGTGACTCCCATAATTTTAGTGTCCAGCTATTAGGTTTTCTGAAACTTAATACGTTATGACAACTAGGATTGGAGATGACGAGGATCTATGGCCATAGGTAACACCCTAGTTCCGGGGTAACAAGGACTGCTTGCTGATAGCTATAGTAGGCTAAGACATTATTAGTTGAATTATTAGGTTTGCCTAACAAGAAATGTTTTATGAATATGGCATATGAGATTACTTGATATGTGATTGAACTTTACGGAGCATATTTTTTATGATAACTACATGGTTTGACAAAACTGACTTTGCATCGTTTTACATGCAATACATTGGTTTTACCATAAAGGCATTGTGATATTGAGTTACATGAGACAGGAAGTTTAAATGAGTTATTGATATGTGATTTTATATGAAGCACATGTTGCATCCATTAGTAGTGCTATATTATGTTTGTTACTATCTCTGTACTTATGTAGTGGCTTACTAAGCTTTCCCTAAAGCTCACCCCTTCATTCTCCTCTACAGGTTAAGCTGAGATAGCAACGTTTGATAAGAGCCGTACCTCATTTTGACGTTTCAAGCTAGACGTCAGACCTCAATTTGTAGCTCGGTGTATAACTTTACTATTCATTTGTACTTTACTATTCAGACCTCAATTCATTTCATTATTTTGTATAGTAATGTAGTGTGAGATGTGATAAGTATTAATATGTGATTACTTTCAAAAATTGGGTTAAAAAAAGATGTAAACGGGTGTTTGTTGAATGTTGACGTGAATAATGTAATGTTATAATAATTTTTGGTTGAGAAATTTTTTAATGACCTTCGGGTTATCCGAAAATTATGAAACTTTTCCAAATATTCCATTGGACTGCATGAGAGTGTGATAGGCCATTTGAGGCCAAAGATATCGGAAAATGAATAGTATTTTGCTTTGTTATTTGGATTATGTTGCAAGGGGTTTTCCATAGTTAAGCAGAAATGCTGCCGAAATTTAGTCTTAAGTGATTTTAAGTTATGAAATGAACTGAGACCTAAGGAAATCAACCTTGAACCATGATCCGGTGAATAGTAAATCGAAATTGAAAGAGTAAGACTACTCGCTACAGAAACCGTAGTTAAAGTAAAAGAAAAAAGTTAATCCCAAAATCCGTTCTTCCTCTATTTTATTATTGTAAATGTCTCGTTTTCCAGACAGAACAAATTATATCAGATCAGGGTTTGTCTAGTCGAGTCAGTCTATAAAAAGGTTCTAAAGAGTGTTTACATCCCATGTCACATCTCACGGTACTATACATGTCTAACTATGAATTGAAAAAGTAGTAATGGATACTATTTTAATGCTTGCATGTGTTATTGTAACAGTGATGAGACATGGTAGAGGTAGACCGCCTCGGGGGAGGTCAGAGATTTTTAGGCCATCTAAGACACCTTCACCCGCTCCTCCTCCTCCACCATATCATCCAGAAAGTTTCGATACATAGGGACGTATGGCACTGTTAGAGCGTAATGTAGCTGATATGGCTGTGAGTATGCGCGATCTAACAGCGCTAATGACTTACAGTTCAGAAGTACTAGTACACTGCCACCATCAGCTAGACCACCAGTCGATCAGGCATCCAATTCCCAGGATCCACCAGTACCTCCACAATAGCCACCTCCACCTTAGACAGTTCCTCCTCCACAGTCACAGCCTGTGGCAGTTCTGATGTTTATACCTAGTGCTGACAAGCTTAAGCAATTTCAAAAAATGAATTCACCTGCATTCAAGGGGGTTCAAGATCCAAAAGCGGCTGAGGTATGGCTACTTGAGATAGATAAGGTCTTCGAGTACATGACTTGTGGACCTGAGGAGAGAGTTGCTCTAGCCGGGTATATGTTCAAGGGTGAGGCAAAGAATTGGTGGAGATCAGTGAAAGGGACATTTAGGGGATAGGACGCGTTTATCTCTTGGGATAAGTTTTTGGCCACTTTTCACCTACAATATTTTTTAGATAGTGTGGAACAGATGAAGCAGTCATAGTTTTTGAACTTGACCCAAAGGAGTATGATAGTGGGACAATACGAGTCTCAATTTACTATTTTGAGCCGCTATGATCCATTGATGGCTAAGGATGAGGAAAGAAAAGCTATTAAGTTTCTTGATGGTTTGAGACCAGCTATCAGGGTTCAATTGTCAGTCTTACAGATTGTGACCTACTTTGAGGCCGTACATAGAGCTTTGATGGTTGAGCAAGACTTTCATAAGGCACAAGCACAATATGAGACTTAGGGTAAGGGCAAAGGTTAGGGCAAGAGGTTGACTCAAAGTAAGGCACCATCTGATCAGTCTAGAGGTAAGAAGAAAGATAAGAGGCAGAAGACCGATGAGCCTCAACAGAAGGCTAATAAGCCTAAAGGTGATCAGTAGTGTCTAAAATGTGGCAGGAATCATGGCACTAAACCATATCCTACGAGACTGGTGTTTGCTTTATGTGTGGAAAGAAAAGACATTTTATCAGAGATTGCCCAGAGTGGAAGACTCTTGAGACTAGGATTGAGACACCAACGGTAGAGAAAGCTAAGGCACCAATAGATAAGGGTAAGAGACAGGTAGCTCAGGGCAGAGTGTTCACCTTAGATCATGAGACAATTGACGCTTCAGACTTAGTGGTTAAGGGTAAGCTTCTAATTTCTGATTGTGAAGCTTTATGTTTGATAAACCCAGGCTCTATGCATTCATTCATTTCCCCTTTATTTGTTAACAGACTGAACGTAGAGTCAAAACCTTCGGGATGCATGTTACATATTAGCACACCACTGAAAGAGTCCCAGATGACTGAGTCAGTGTAAGAAAGTGTAAAGTCAAACTGGGAAATAAAGAACTAGAGGCAGATTTAGTTTTGCTTAATATGAATGACATAGATGTAATTTTGGGCATGGATTGGTTAGCAACCAACCATGCCAATGTAAATTGTAGGGATAAAAGTGTAGTCTTTAATCTCCCAGAACGAGTTGTATTAAAATTTGATAAGTGAAATGAAATGAGAATTCTTTTTGGTATATGAAGTCTGATGTGAAATATTGTTATTTTGAATGAAGGTTATCTAGCCTTTATGGAAGATACTGATAGGGCACATCCGGAGTTATCAGAGATTTGCATAGTCAAGAAGTTTCCTGATGTATTTCCAGATGACCTACCAGGATTACCACCTAAGCGAGAGACTGAGTTTGCCATTGACTTATTACCTGGCACTCAGCCTATCTCAAAGCCCCCTTATAGAATGGCATTAGTGGAATTGGAGGAGCTGAAGAAACAATTGCAAGATCTCCTCGACAAGGGTTTTATTAGACCAAGTGTATCACCGTGGGGCGCTTTGGTGTTATTTGTTCATAAGAAAGACGAAAGTCTCTGATTGTGTATTGACTATAAATTATTAAATCGAGCTACAGTGAAGAAAATATATCCTTTACCACGAATAGATGACCTATTTGATCAGTTGTGAGGTGCACAGGCATTTTCTAAAATTGATCTGCGATCTAGGTATCATTAGTTGAGAATTAAAGGGGAAGATGTACCCAAAACAACATTTAGGATCCGATATGGACATTATGAGTTTCTAGTTATACCATTCGGGTTAACTAACGCACCTGCAACATTCATGAGCGTTATGAATGAGGTATTTAAGCCTTATTTGGATTGGTTTGTGATTGTGTTTATTAATGATATCCTGGTCTATTCTAAATCCCGAGAACAGCATGGGGAACATTTAAGAATAGTTCTCCAGACTCTTCGAGAGAGACAGCTCTATGCCAAGCTTAGTAAATGTGAGTTTTGGTTAGAACAGATTTCTTTTCTAGGTCATTTTGTGACTAAGGATAGAGTATCTGTAGATCGTCCAAATTCGAGGATGTGTTGAGATGGGAAAGGTCGAGGACATTACTAAGATTTGTAGTTTTCTGGGATTGGCCGGGAATTATCATAGATTTGTTGAAGGCTTTTCAAAGATAGATGCACCACTAACACGTCTCACACGTAAGAATGTCAAATTTGAGTAGACAGACAAGTGTGAGAGCAGTTTTAAGCAGTTAATGCAGAAGTTGACATCGGTACTGATTTTAACCATACCTAGCGGCTCTAGGGGGTTTTGTAGTGTACAGTGATGCTTCTTTCCAGGGTTTAGGTTGTGTGCTGATGCAGCATGGCAAGGTAGTGGCCTATGGATCTAGGCAGCTAAAGGATCATGAAAAGAACTACCCCACCTATGATCTCGAGCTAACCGCTGTGGTGTTTGCACTTAAGATATGGAGCCACTACCTATGTGGTGAAAAATTTCAGATCTTCACTGACCATAAGAGCCTCAAGTATTTGTTTTCACAGAAAGAAATAAACATTAGACAGCACAGATGGTTGAGCTTCTTCAGGACTATGACTTCGAGATCTTGTACCATCCAAGAAAGGGGAACATAGTCACCAATGCTTTAAGCAGAAAGAGCATTGGCCTAGTTTCGTACATGATGGTACAGGAGTACAGTTTGTTAGAGAAGTTCTCTGAGATGAGTCTAAGAGTAGAACCTTCAGTAGATTGTTTGATAGCTAGCTTTAGGATTGAATCAAATATTATAGAGTCGACCCAACAAGCATGGAGACTGGATCCAGAGTTGGTGAAGCTAGCTAGTCAGACTGAGCAAGGGCTCCAACCTGAGCATAAGGTCAGTGAGGATGAGATATTGAGATATAAAGGTTGGATATGCATACCTAAAGATGATACCCTACAGAGATAGATTTTAGATGAGGCTCATAGTTTTAGATACACGATGCACCCAAGCAGTACTAAGATGTTCCAAAACCTGAAGGGCATCTATTGGTAGGCCAAGATGAAGAGAGACATTGCCCTGACCCCCAGGGCCCCCCCCCCCCCCCCCCCGGAGATTATGTGTCGAAATGTCTCACTTGTCAGCAGATTAAGGTTGGGCATCAAAGACCTGCGGGGTTGCTCAGACCTTTATCAATACTACTATGGAAATGGGAGCATATTACTATGGATTTCATTATGGGACCCCCTAGGACATGAAGGGGTCATGATTCGATATGGGTCATAGTTAACAAATTGACCAAGTTTGCTCACTTTCTACCTATGAGAGCCACAGTTTCTCTGAGTTCTTTAGCGGAGCTATATGTACGAGAGGTAGTCAGGTTGCATGGAGTTCCAGCAAGCATTGTATCAGATAGGGATTCCAAGTTTACTTCACTCTTTTCGGAACAGTTTCAGGAAGCCATGGGATCCAAATTACAGTTTAGCACAGCTTTTCATCCTCATACAGATGGTTAGTCCGAGCGGACTATACAGACCTTAGAGGATATGTTGAGAACATGTGCTGTTGACTTTTCAAGCTCTTGGGATGAGCACCTACCCTTAACGAAGTTTGCTTATAATAATAGCTTCCACTCGAGTATCAGCATGGCTCCATATGATGCATTGTATGGTCGGAGATGTAGATCTCCTATTGCATGGGAAGAAGTAGGTGAGCAGAAGATTTTTACTCTCAAACTAGTAGAGAAAGCTTCTAAAACGGTTAGAATCATATGTGACAGATTGAGGACTGCACAAAGTTGTCAGAAGAGTTATGCTGACATTCGGAGACGTCACTTAGAATTCCAGGTTAAGGACAAGGTATTTTTGAAAGTCTCTCCTTCCAAGGGTATCATGAGATTCAGATGGAAAGGGAAATTGACTCCTTGATTCATCGATCCATTTGAGATTTTACAAAGAGTGGTTGATGTAGCATATCATTTGGCCTTATCACCAGAGTTGACAAGTCTGACAAGTCTGCACAACGTCTTTCATGTGTCAATGCAGAAGAAATATTAGCTGGATTCCTCCCATATCATACAATATGAACCACTTAAGTTACGGGAGGATATGAGTTATATTGAGAAACTGATCCGGATATTGGATCGTAAGGAAAAGACTCTCAGATCCAAGTCTATTCCTTTAGTTAAGGTTCTCTGGTAGCATCACACTTCAGAAGAAGCTGCGTGGGAGCTAGAGAGCTTGATGTGAGATAAGTACCCTCAGCTATTTGATCAGACCAAGTCGAATTCGGAAGACTAAATTCCTTAAAGTGGGGAGTAATGTAAGAATTACTATCTTATAAATCGTTATTAAATTAATTCAATATATTTTTAAGTCATGAGGAGTTCGGAAAATGATTTAAGGATTTGTTTGGAGAAAAAAAATGAATTATGGAAGATGAGAAAGTAAAGAGCAAACAAACAAGTATTAGGAAATTCATTTGTTATTAATGGCATTGTGGTCTTTCGCCAACCGAGACTTAATATTATATTAATATAATATTTAGACACATGTTAGTCTTCTTAAATAAGTCATAAGTGGTTGGCCAACTATATGAAAAAAAAAAAAACAAGAAAAGTTTAAGTGAAATAAAAGAAAATAAGGAAAGTAAGATATTTACAACTAAAGGCTTATGAGATAAGCTTTAGAAAAGTACCAAATTATATTTTTTTATTTCTTTATTTCCTTCCCTCATTAAGTGATCGGTAGCCACACTTTTCTTACCCAGGAAAAGCCAAAATTAAGAAAAGAAACGTGAGAGCTTGAAAAGAAGGCAGAAATCGGGAGCTACCCAAACGTCAACTAGATTTTGTTACCAATTTCGTCCTACTTCCAGTCCGTTTTAGCCTTTCCTCCCTTCATGAAAGTTGTTCCAATTTCTCTCCTCTAAAACATATCCAAATTTCATCTCAAAGGGAGTCATTTGGATGGTGAAAAGTTTGCTGGAAGCTAAATCTGTCAAGCTGCCCTGTTTTCAGCGCGATTGAGAGATTCATCTTGTGAGGCAGAAACGGTCAGGAAAATGACCACCTTTAAAAAGGGCCAAGAAGGACTGAATGAAGCCCTATCTGTTCTCTACCACATATCTAAAAATCAGCTTAAACGGACCCACGTTTGGTAAGGGAAATCTGTTCTGGCAATTTCTGCTGCACAAGGCCAGTAGTGCTGGAATTTTCTGTTCTTTCTAAACTGGATATAGGTTGCATTTCTGATTTTTTAAAGCCTATTTCTAGTGCTATAATGGTGTAAAACAAACCCTAAAGTATTGTTTTAAGTCTTGACCAAATGGGTTTCCATAAGGAAAGTGTACGGAGACAAGGGGGCTTTTGTTGTTGATAGTGTAATTCATGTTAATGAACATGAATTAAATGTAATGGAAGCTTTAAAGTGAAATTTGGACTTGTTAGGCCCAAGGAACAGCAATGTAGTAAATTCAACTTTAAGGTGAAATGACACTGGTAAATGAGAAGTAAATGAGTTCTAATGTGAACGGTGCAGTTGGAATGATCGAAAAGATCGTAAAGTGACTTTTGTCACATTATAGCTAAAGTGCAGCTAAGAAAGAGTAATAATTAGTTAGTGTTAAATGGCTATGTGTAAGTGTAAAATGGTAAATGACATTGTCTATATGTGCTTGTAGTGTTAACGACGCAGTTTGGTTGTGTATAGTACGCGGATTGCCAAGCTTGATGAATGAGGTTAATCTTTGCTTTCGGTAAGTTTACTACACAAGCTATGAGTAGTAGCTTACAGGGTAAGTACCCTACATAAGCTACAAGTAATGATTTATATGAAAAGTTTATGAAGTAAATGAATTGATTTGGATGTGAATTTTGAGATGTGTTGTTATTGGGGATATAAATTGTTTTTCTTTGCATACTGGTTAATGATATATCCTATCCCCGTCTTATTGCAGAAATTTTGAAAAATTATTAAAAGTTGGATGTAGATCTCTATGTCTGCATCACGCTACTGCATCTTTATGCATAATTCGTTTTATGAGAGTTAACCTTACACGAAGTTTATACGAAACGTATGAAAGCTTTTACATCTCATTTACATCATGTTTTGAAGTATGTGAATGATATGAGTTTATAGCATATTCATATGAATTTTTGGATTGAGCATGCATTGCTTGTACATCCTATTGATATGAGATTTCAAAACATGAGATGATTTCTAGTTTATAGACTTTTATGGCTCCCATTGTACTATGAGACTAATAGAGCACTATGGAACATGCCTGAGAAGTTGATACTCTTATATGGGCAATATGTGGCTTGTCCGACATTGTAGTTGACAGGTTCCAATTATGGCTGATCACTAGGATTAGAGATGACAAGGATCTATGGCCATATGTAACACCCTAGTTCCGGGGTAACGAAGACTGCTTGCTGATAGCTACAATAGTTTAAGACTTTATTAGTTGAATTATTGGGTTTGCCTAACAAGAAATGTTTTATGAATATGGCATATAAGATTACCTGATATGTGATTGAACTTTACGAAGCATTTTTTTTATGATAATTACATGGTTTGACAAAATCGACTTTGCATCATTTTACGTGCATTACATCGGTTTTACCATAAAGGCATTGTGATATTGAGTTACATGAGATATGAAGTTTAAATGAGTTATTGATATGTGATTTTATACAAAACACGTGTTGCATCCTTTAGTAGTGCTATATTCTGTTTGTTACTATCTCTGTACTTGTGTAGTGGCTTACTGAGCTTTCCCCAAAGCTCACCCTTTCATTCTCCTCCACAAGTTAAGCTGAGATAGCAACGTTTGATAAGAGCCGTATCTCGTTTTGATGTTTCAAGCTAGACGTCAGACCTCAGTTCATAGCTCGGTATATAAGTTTACTATTCATATGTACTTGGAATTTAATGATTTTGTACAGTAATGTAGTGTGAGATGTGATAAGTATGAATATGTGATTACTTTCAAAAATCGGGTTAAAACGAGATGTAAACAGGTGTTTGTTGAATGTTGACGTGAATAGTGTCAAGTTATAATAATTTTTGGTTGAGAAATTTTTTAACGACCTTCAGGTTATCCGAAAATTATGAAACTTTTTCGAATATTCCATTGGACTGTATGAGAGTGTGATAGGCCATTTGAGGCCAGAGATATCGGGAAATGAATAGTATTTTGCTTTGTTATTTGGATTATGTTGTAGGGGTTTTCCGTAGTTAAGCGAAAATGCTAGCGAAATTTAGTTTTGAGTGATTTTAAGTTATGAAATGAACTGGAACATAAGGAAATCAACCTTGAACCATGATCGGGTGAATAGTAAATCGAAATTGAAAGAGTAAGACTACTCGTTATGCAAACCGTAGTTAAAGTAAAAAAAAAAAGTTAACCCCAAAATTTGTTCTTCTACTATTTCATTATTGAAAATGTTTCGTTTTTCGGGACATGACAAGCTATATGCGTTTCTTTGTCTAATTTCCTGTTCTTTTTTTTTTGTGGGCGCTGGAGAATAGATATGATGACATTACACAAAACATTAGTTTCAAGGGCAGATTTATTGTGAGGGTTTGAAAAACTGCCGACACTTCGAATAATCCAATTTGGTTTTCTTGGCATAGTCGAAAGGTTTCATTTCCTCTTTTCCAGCACTGTGGTACTATTATATGTCAAATTTCATCTTCCTCTCTCTCACGAACCCAGCATTTATTATAGTATAATTTTATTATATTTTTTTGTCAGTATCATTTTTTTTTTCATTTTCTTTGGATTTTCTTAAAACCTTCCTTGCTTCTCTCAGATCAAACCAAATCCCTCATTCGAAAAATCAAAACAACTATCTCTCACTCTCGCCATCTCCACCACCATCTTCCACCGCTCATTATCACATCACTTCCCCTTATTTGTATTTTCTGTGCCATTGTCTTCTCCCATCCTTCACTGGATTCAAATACGCACCGACATCACCATTTGATTTTTTTAAAATTTTTTTTATTTATCTTATTCTGTTAGCTTTTAATTATTTTAACCTTTTTTGCAGGTATGATGCAAATGAGGGGCATTGGCGAATGTACGAAGCTTGGATTTTGAGGTTCTTGGTTGGTGTATTGTCGCTCATAGTTTTTTTTTTTTTAATTTCTAATTTTAGGTTATTTAGTCACTGTTGAAGTCAATGATGATACAGAGCTTTTGGTTTTGTATTTAAACTAAGTAATTCAATTTGTGTAAGTAATTTTTACTGTGCTACCACTGTGATTCTGTGTTTCTAATGCCTGATAAATTTTAGCTTGCAAACAGTGACATTTTGGTATCGGCCTGAAAAGTAATCTAATTGCTTAAGATTTTCGGTATAAAATGTTCTTTTGGTCTTTTCTTCTTGTCACATGTCTCTCAATACTTTTTTAAGGCTTAAAGGTTATTATGTTTTATTTAGTATATTCAATGTAACCCTTAATGCCTAATTCCTATCCAGACATCTAGTATTATTATGAAATCTTGAAAGTTTCTTTGGGATACAATATTTCATGAAACAATCCTGTTTTCACCTTTCTTCTATACTGCCCCTGAGGACTTGGTTGTAATTTGTTGCCAAGGTACTTTGCTTTTGTTGTTCTAGTCTTTGTAGCCAAAGTAAATAAATGATTTCCAATAAAAATGGTCTGAAATTCCTATAGGAATTTTGATCATTCAGACCTGATGAGGCCTTTAATAATAAGTGGTGGCTTATCTAATTTGTTCTTTGGAACTGGAATCCTTTTGTACCACACTGTATATAATGTAATTTCGGAATCAATCCAAATTACATTATATACAGACTTGTCACTTCTTTTCTAGAGCTTCTTCTACAAAGGAATAGGGGCAGCTCACATTCTTCATTTGATAGGCTTGTTAAGTGGGTTTTTAGCTCTGAGTAAATGGGCTTTTAATAGGAAGGGTGTGTGTGTCTTTAGGGGGAAATTAATGCCCTACTTGGATAGTTGGATCGAAGAAGGAGATTGAGAACTTGAAAAAGAAATTAGCTGCTTGCACCTAGGACCAAAATCTTCAAGAGGAGCTTTCTAAAGCTTATCGAATTAAAGTATGGCTTTTCTTTAATTCTCAGTTATGTTCTTTTGTTTAACCCCTTTTATAGGCTTAACAATCGTGCCCTCTAAAAAGAGTGTGCTTTTCATGATTCTAATTCAAACTCGTCAAAAAGTAATCACTTTTAAAAGTATTTCTAATTATGTGCTTTTTTGTGTAGTCAAAAACAAGATACAAATTCATGCTGATACTAGTTAAAGGAATATTCCAGATTAATGCTGATAAGAGTCAAGAAGAGTATGTCTAAGACAACTTAAACAAAGGTGTGGAATTGATGACTATTGTTTGGTAGGTTTGATTAAGGAATGCATAATATACCTGGGTATGCTTGTAAATGTATGTGAGCAAAATACCTTAATTACATCGTACAATCACCCTAGCAAGGTAAGGTTATTCTAAAAATAGACTTAAGTTTCTAAATATTAATTATCCTAAACTGCAGGTAATGTATGCTTTAAACCCTTATATAATAGTATAATAAAGTTCTTAAAGCAAAAAAATATTTAGATTTATTACTCTCAAAGCTAATATATACCTTCGGCCTTTGTGTGATATTGTAGTAAGTCTTAACGATGTCCAAATGGTTAGATAATGGGTGTGATTTGAGTGCATATTTCTATCTTACTCTGCAGACTATTAGGAGTTCTTACCTAAAATACATAAAAGAACTTGGTGCGAGTGCATATGGAAAGGTGCTCTATGGAAAATGGAACGAGTTTGATGTTGTAATGAAGATGTTGAAGCCAAGTCATTTCTCTGACGTTTTAATGGAAGAGGAGTGATTGGTAAATATCTATAAGATATTTCTATAGTACTACTGATCACTTTCTCCTTTTTGGTCATCTGTAATGATGGATTATCTTATAGACTTGTTTCTATTGTACCGTTTTTCCTATCTTTTCAAATAATTTGATCCAAATTTGATATCTCTTGTTAATTTTATCCATCACACTTCCAAAAGGATATTACAAATACAGTTTTCTTATTATCACTCATGAATTACAGTATGTATTGCAGTAACTACAAATACAGTTTAAATAAATAATTAGACTAAAAAAACTGGGTAAATTATTAGAAATTTTCTTCAATTTAGATTGTAAGGATCAGATAGACTAAGGAAAGGATAGTGTTTATTAACAAGAGATTTGACTGAGCTGGTCACAGTGTAGCTACTCTGGTAATTTTTTTTTATCTCCTCTGGTAACATATACTCGAGAACAAAAGAATAAACACAATATAGAATTCCTTAGCAGCTAGAAAATATATATTTTTTTCATTTGAAATTCTTGTTTCAATATTTATATGTGTACAGTCAATGTTTACTAAAATTTGATAGTGCTACAGCCACAGAATTTTTCTAATAGGCAAGATGCAATTGCAAAATATAAATGTATAAGTCAAATTTGCTTAAATCAGTTAGCTGGACAACTAATTGACTTCAAATATCAAGGCCCTTGCTAATCCAATTGACTTCATACTACCCCGGATGAAGCCACCAAAGGCTACTTTATGCAGAAAACTGTAAGCTTTTTTTGTTTTTTTGTAAATATCTGTTTCTAAGAAGTTTATGTTAGTGCCTCTAACCCTTTGTTGCATATACTTCGAATTAAGGGATTCAAAAGTTAGTCTTGATTTTTTACTTTCGTGTATTGCACATGTCACAAGTAACAATTCAGTTTTCCATTTTTTGTTTTTGTTTTTAAATTTAGTAAAGTCTACTGGTTATTTGCTATCTTTTTGTTTTTCTAGTTTGATTAATTAGTTGGTTATTTATTGAGGAATCAAGGCTTTTTATATTTTGGCTGAAATATCTCAGTGTTGTGACTGGAACTTTCATTTCTCATAGCATCATTCGAATTGACTCTTTTATTTGAGTTTTGGTTGCTCATGGAATCTATTAAGGTTTAACACAACTAACATTCTTTTCCTTTTACCTTTTTTCAGGTTGCTTAAGAGGGCGAATGCTCTAGAATTGAACTGTACCTTGTACTTTTTGGGCTATGAGGTAAAATCCATCTAATAACTTTGCAAAAGTGATCTTGTTTTAGTGTTTGCTCATAATGACTTATTGTAGCATCTTGGTATCCATTTCTTCATTTTATGTGTCACCTGTTTGCAAATAATAATGATATTGATTCTAGATGCATAATTTCCTTTGATGTAGGATGTTTCACAAGCTCCAAGTGAACCAGTTGATAGAATAATTTGGACCTTTAGAAGATCGGTGATGGTTGAACTAACATAGTAAGAATACATTATCATTATTATTTTTATATTTAATCTTTCTTTTTTGTTTACAAAGTAATCATTCTTGTGCCTTAGCATGTTTAACAGTTTAATGCTTCCTCCAGCAATTGGGGCACTGAAAGCGACGCAAGGTTAAAAGGATATCACAATGGGAATTCAGATCCTCACGGATTTGGTATGAATAGATTTGCCTCTTTTTGTTTATTTCTTCTAACGTTAGGAATATATGCTAGAAATATGTGCTTGTTATAGAAGAGTGTTTATGACATATCTTGAAAGCATGTTGGAAAGTAGTATTTATTATAGGTTTATACACATTGTTTATAGCATGGTGATAATAATTAAGAGGTTTCATTCTCTCTTATTGTAGGTTTTAGATGCATCTAGCTCGTTGGGGTCACTACGTGCCAAGGATGATAATCAATATACAATCTAGCTAAAAATTTTATGCTTGTATTAGACTTCTAGGATGTTTAGAAAACTTTGTGGCTATTTTATTTAGTTCTTGAGGACATTATTGGTTACTTTGCGAAGTTAAGTATTGCTTCAAGGATGATAATTGGTATTTTGATAACCTTTTGGTTATAAGCACTTTGAATTGAACTTTGATCAAATGAAAGTTACAATTGCTAGGAACTTGTTAGTACATGTTAGTATTACAATGCAAGTAATTCTAACTTTTTCCTTTTATTAGTGCAATAGACATGAAATAATTGAATTACCAAATGAGGCATACTGCCAATACCTCCATAAATACTATTCATGCATTAACAATTAGTTTATTAACAAAAAATTGCATTAACAATCATTTTATTAACATGCATTAAAAAAATTGAATTAAGATTCAAAATCATTTTATTAAACTATCAGTGAACAATAGTATTAACAATTGTGTTATCTATCATGAAAACACAAAGAATTAATTAAGCTTTTAAATTTAAAATAAAATTTAATGAATATAAAAATTTCAAATTTCAAATAAAAAGACCTTTACTGACACTTAAAAGTTTTAGTAAAAGTTTTTAATTTAAAATAAAGCTCAATAAATATAAAAATTTCAAATTTTAAATAAGACTTTAGCTGGCACTTTAAAGTGCCGGTAAAAACCTTTTACTTTTAAAGGCATTTAAAAGCATCGAAAAAGTCATGTCACAATTTATCAGACCTTTGCCAGCATTGGAGTATACATTGCTGGCAAACTTTCACCGACATTCACCTGGCTAGCAGTTAACAAATTGCCAATAAGGTTTTTACCGGTGGTTTGTTGGTCTTTTATCGACACTTTTTTTATAGTGTGATGTACTAGAATAAATACTATGATAAGTCATTCCAATAGTATCAAAATCTAATATCCCAATTTGGCCACATATATTAGAATCCAACTCTGAATCCACCTCTGATTCCTCATCAAAATCCATGTCGTGAGCAACCGAAAACACTATGTCGGGTAGCTATGTTCATTTCCAAGATGGATCTTCTCTTTCTCAACATTAGCAATCCTTTTCGGGGAATTCTACAGTAAGCTCATAAAATTTGATCTTATTGTAATGTCAACATAAAAAATACATGATTAAGCATAAATTTAAAGCCATTAACTCCACCTTTGTTGAGTTAATGCAGCCGGTCCTAAGCCTGAGAAAAGGAAGAGGGCAGTGGTAGGTTTGGACAACTAGTTATAAAAACTAGTCCAATTTCATGAAATGAACCAAAATTAGAATATCGTTGGGGCGTCCCTTACTCAGTGACGCGTTGTCTCGAAGCTCAGATATAGTGAAAAATAGGCAAAGGTTGCTAGGTTGTCACTCGAAATCGACGTGTTACATCGATACTTGAATGTGGTGTTAAATAAGCAAAGGTTCCCGTATCACAATGAACGGGGGTGGGTAAAGAAGTTAGTCCATAGCCATAAGCTTAGGATCTTCAAATATAGGTACGCTTAGTGGTAAGTTAGTTGAGATTTGTGAGGTTATGAGTAAGAGGAGAGTTAATATCTTGTGTCTTCAAGAGACCAAATGGGTTAGGGGAAATGCTAATGAGATAGCACCTTGGCAATATAAGCTTTGGTACATAGGGAAAGTTAGAGATCAAAATGGTCTAGGTATCATCATAAATAAAGAGTACCATAGGGATATGGTACAGGTTAGGACACAAGAGGATGGAATTATTTTGGTTAAGCTAGTTCTAGGAGAAGAGGTGTTGAATGTCATTAGCGTGTATGCACCCCAGATAGGACTTAATGAGGCTAGTAAATAACAATTTTGAGTGGATTTAGATAAGATAGTAAGTGCCTTTAGGAGAAAACCTTTTTATTGAGGATGACCTTAATGAACATGTAGGTATTAATAGAAAGGGTTTTGAGAGTGTACATGGGGGTTTTAGTTATGGTGTAAGAAACGAGGGCAGGGATGCTATCCTAGATTTTACTTTATCTTATAACCAACCCTAGTAAACACACTGTTTAGGAAGATAAATTCTCACTTTATAACCTTTAGAAGTGGATTGAGAGCAAGTCAGATTTCTTTTTGACTAAGAGGAGGGATAGGAATAGATGTTTAGACAGTAAAATACATTCAGAGGTGGGCAAGGAGACACCAAGAGTATCAATTGGAACAGCGTCGACTAGAAAGGATGCAACATGGTGACTGCAAAAGTAAAAAATGCTACAAAGACTAAGCAAAATTGTTATAAGGCTTTGAAGAAGAACAACATAAAAAAGAGTTTTACATAATATAAGTTAGCTAGAAAGGAGGCAAAAAAAGTGGTGGCAGAAGCTAAGGCAAAAGTTGTGAAAGAGATTTATGACAAGTTGGACATAAAAGAGGGAGAGAAAAATATATACAGATTGACACGAGCAAGAGAAAGGAAAGTTACGACCTAGGAGTCGTGAAATGTATTAAGGATTAGCATCAAAGAACTCTCATTAAGGACAACGACATTAAGGAAAAATGGTGTGATTATTTTGACAAATTATTTAATGATAAAAAAAATATAATTTGGATAATATTTCGGTGTCTTTCAAGAATTTGAATCGATGCTTTATGAGTAGAATCAAAGAGATAGAGGTAAAAGAGGCATTAAAAAAGATGAAGACCGAAAAAGCTATTGGACCTAATAAAATTCCAATTAAAGTTTGGAAATGTCTTGGAGATGTAAGAGTTAGGTGATTGACAAATCTTTTTAATAAGATTTGGCGTAGTAACAAAATGCTTGAGGAATAGAGGAAGAGTGTCTTGATAATTCTTTATAAGAACGAATGAGATATTCAAAATTGCGCCAACTACCGAGGCATAAAACTGATGAGTCACACAATGATGTTATGGAAGAGAGTGATAGAATGGAGATTAAGAAAAATTGTAGAAATATCGAAGAATCAATTTGGTTTTATGCCTGGTCGATCAATTATGGAGGTAATACATTTAGTTAGACAACTTATAGAGCGCTTTCGAGTATTGGGTAAAGATCTTCATATGGTTTTTATAAAGTTGGAGAAAGTATATGATAAAGTGCCTAAGGAGGTGTTGTGGTGGACCTTAATGAAAGAAAGAGTTCTGGTGAAATACATTGAACAAATTAAGGACATGTATTGTGATGCAAGGACACATGTGAAGACGTGTAGAGGACAAACAAGTGAGTTCTCTATCACGTGGGATTACATCAAGGGTTAGTGCTAATTCTATTCTTCTTTGTAGTTGTAATGGACAAATTGACCAAATCCATCCAGGATAAGGTGCTTTGGTGTATGATGTTTGCAGATGATATTGTCCTCTCTGTTGAAACTAGAGCAGAGATCAACACCAAGTTGGAAATATAGAGACAGTCATTAGAATCAAAAGGGTTCAAACTAAGCAGAGTGAAGATTGAATACAAGGAATATAAATTCAATTCAAGTAGAATGTAGTGATGTTAGATGGGGTGGCGATACCTAAGCAGGAGCATTTTCGATATCTGGGATTGATAGTACAGATGGATGGAGAGATTGATGGTGATGTGAATCATAGGATCCAGGCTTGATGGAATAAGTGGAGAAGTGCTACAAGTGTACTGTGTGATAAAGGAATTCCTGTATGGCTAAAAGACAAGTTTTATAGGACAGTTGTTAGACCAACATTGCTATATGGTAGTGAATGTTGGGTGACTAAGAGACTGCATACAAAAAAAATGAGTGTAGCAGAAATGCGAATGTTGTGGTGAATGTGTGGATATACGAGAAATGATAGAATGAGAAATGAAGACATTTGCAAGATGGTTGAGTAGTACCTATCGAAGACAAGATGTGTGAAAGTCATTTACGTTTGTTTGGACACTACGATGTAGATCTATAGTTGCTCCAATTAGGAGAGTGGAGACTATGAATGAGGAAAGAAGGGGCAAGTTTAGAGGAAGATTGAAAAAAACTTAAAAGGAAGAAATTCGGAAAGATATGGAGGTATTAGAGTTGGATGAAGGAATTACCTTGGATAGGAATGTGTGGAGGAGAAGAATTCATATGCACGGTTTAACGTGATTTCAGATATTAGTTCATGTAACATACTTCAATCTATTGGGATAAAGGCTTTGATGATGATGAGGCATAAAATATGTTAGAAATATCGTAAACACTTGATAATTAACTTAAGGTTAATGTAAACAATACATTATTAAGCATAAATCGAAAGTTATTAGATATAAAATATGTTAGAAATATATGAACACATGATAATTAACATAAACATATATTATAGCAAAGTTATCATATGTTTAAGACTATTAACACTAATGTTTACATTCATAATCATATTTTACGTCTAATAACTCTATATTTGCATTTAATCATTTTTTTTATGTTTACCTTACAAAAAGGTCAAAATTTGAAACCTTACACTAGAAATTCCCACATCTTGTAGCTCTATCACAAATCTCAACTTTTCCATCACATCATTCATTTTCTTCCTTCCTTTCTTCCTTTCTTTCTTTCTCCCCATCGCTCACTTTAGAAATCGTCAAAGAGAAAGTTGCCCACTTTATAGAGGGAGAGAAATTAATTAATGGCAACTTGACGAACGAATTAAGAGATATACCACATGATCCTCAAAAAGTAAATTAGAAAGCTCATGCTTTTTAATATTAAATTCATTAACTATATAATATGATATGCTGAATCATAATAATCTAGGCATCCATGAATTAGTTGATCAAATTATTAGAAATTTTCAATTGGTGAACTATTATTAATTGATAGTTTTGAGTTTTAATAAAACAAGATAATAATTTAGTCTTGGCAAGAAAACATGCAAGTAAGCCCAAATAGTTAATTGTGATCAACAAGTGTGAACTTTTGTGCACCTTATTGGGACAGACTGGTGTGGTGGTTATATAGGCCTAGAATTTAATAGTCTTTGATGAGGGGACTGCTAGGTTTAACTACAAATATCCCTTTTTCATTTCTCAATGTATTGGTATCTGCTCATTGAGAGCCACCCTAAGAAAGAAGTAGAAGAGGAAGATCTACCTAATCATAGTCCTAGTGATTATGCTTCCTTATGCTTTCGCTTTCATTGATATTTGTCTCAAACAGTTACGCATAATTAATTGTTTAATTATCTATTGTGTTATAATTATTGCATAAGAAAATTGAATAATTGATTTTACATGTGGTATCGAGAGCTAGACTTATGTAAAATTAAAATCAAGAGAGAATTTTTTTTAACATGTTTATAAAAAAAAGTTTTAGGTCATAATCTTGTGCTAATTGAATTTTGATCTCAAGGTGAAATTTTTTGAATAAAAACTTGGGTTTTGTTATTTGATCACCATGCCCAGAAATGGTGGTTATTATCACTTCCATGATTTCTTTTTTAGAAATTAAAAACAATATTTGGGAATTAACATTTTGCAAGCTAAATTACATTCTTAGGATAAAATTTATTGGACAACAGCTTAAGACTTTTGTTACCTATCAAACAAGGATAAAAAATGTGTAATCAATTTTGGGTAATTCATTTTATTGATTAAGTAACTGTTGTTCAAAGTTTTGGTGTGCAAGTTTTACCTGAATCTGAATATCGATTGAAATCTTAATAATTTGTGTGTTATGTCTCGATTTAGCGGAAAATAACATTGTTTATGTTCCATGTAGATGAAACAAAGTTTTTAATTTAATTAAATTTCAACTTTAAAGAATCAATTTTAAGAAAAACTACAATCAGGTTAAACATGGATTATGATTCATAAGTTTTTATCAAATTGGTTAGTATTTTGATCATGTTGATCCAAGTTTTCATATGGACTTTGTAAAATAGTGTATTAATTGAGTTAATAAATGAATTTGATGAAAAAGTGTGAAAATGGCATCAAAATCAAGTTTGAAAATCAAACAGACTCAAATGGGTTTGTTTTTTTTTTTTTGTTGAGGGTCGAGACACCTAATTTTGCTAGAGAAGATGATCAACAATCAGTAGCTACAAGGCCTACACGCAAGTGGTGGCGAGTGCAGCACATGTGGACCCATCCGGACTCATTTTGGGCCTCGCTTTCACTCACTTGCTTAAAATTTTATTTTTGATTTTTCTATTATTTTTCTAGAATTTTTTGAAGTCATTAAATATTTATTATTTAATTATTATGATATTTCTGTAATTATTATATATTATGCACATATATTTTAAAATTTTATTGCATGATAAAGTACTTGGTACTATTTTGAATCTATTGGGAGTATGTACTCTCCTTAATAAATTTAAAATATTTATGTACTCTCAGCTTATGCTTTTGTGCATAATTCGTTAAATTTGTTAGAAATTGGTTTTATTAAGCTTAAAACGCAAAATTTTAATGCAACATACATAGAAAGTAAGATTTAAACTCCATGAGGATTTGGTATAGCTAGCTAGTATTAAATTAGTAATTTTTTTAGTAATTGGATATTTTTGACTAGTTAATTATTTGAAATAATTGGAGTTTAACATTTTGTTTGAATTGATTTATTCCCATGACTATATATATTATGTATCATTGTTATTTTTTTTTTAAAATTTATATTTTTTTATAGATGATACATAAGTATGAATTGTGTTAAATGTTGATTTATTAATAAATTTCAAGATACTTGGTTTTAAATGCAATAATTATTCGTTGATCGAAAGAGACATGTTTGATTTTGAGTATCTCACAAGGATCCATAGAGATACATAATGATTTATGTCCATGAGGAATGATCAACTCTTTAAAGATCTAACGAGATACATCTAGGTTTTGTATCTATGCTAGAATGGTCTATTGCATACATCGGGTTAAGTCTGCATGTTAATAATTTGAGCAAATTTTAATTTTCTCAAATTGAGAAAATTTTTAAATGATTAATGTTAGTGCTTAGCTGCCAAAGTGGCTCATTTATTGATCTTAATGATTATTTTCTTAATCACAAGGATTCAGGATGATTCCAAGTTACCTTATACAATTGCCTGCCTAAAAGGGGTTATTGTATTTGGTAATTTGGAATGGGACACAGAGCACTATGGTTGAGCATATACTAGTCTAGAAGGTCTATCTACCCAAAGGGGATAGGCTTTTCGAAAATTAGGATATTCTCATATCAGCTTCATGTGAAGAGTACTTGTTAACATGTTATATTCTTTGCCCAAAAAGGAGTTTGTGATGATGTACCTGGGCTCTTCAGTTTGATGACATATAACACACACTAGATCAATGCTATTTGGATTATTGCTCAAAGTTAAATGTTGCATTTTATTGACTTGAAAATTGTTATTAAATTTTGTGATAATTAAAGTATAAAATACAAAGTAGCTCTAATTGAATAGATAAAACGATTCAGTCGTGGTTGATTTAGAGGTTAATTTATTCATATGTGTTTTCTTAAACATAATTATTAAGTTTTGAATATTGTAATTGATTATTGTACTAGTATTGAAATGTTACATTTTATGATAATTTGAGAAAATATTTGTTGAGTTTTGTCACTACCCGAAAGCCGTGACGTACACTTGTGAACTTATACAATTCCTACTTTACAATTTACAAACTAAATTTTTCCTTTTCATTTTACTGTTTGTAGTCGATGTCAATGTAGTCACTAAACCATTTTCATTTATTCTTTAATTCAAAAATGATTTTTATTAATCTCTAAAATAGAGAAAGATCATTTATAGCTCATAACTTACTATTTCTTAAAAGTAGATTGAAAATATCTCCCCTTATATTTTAAGATTTTCCTAGTAAATTACCTGCAAATCATCACAATGCAGCACAACAACATTTCTCACAATCCACATTATATTTACCATATAAGTATTTGTTGGCTCTACCGAGAGGGGGGGTGAATCGGTTTTTCTAATTCTTTCTAATTTTCCTAGCTCTTAATGCACAATCCAAGCAAAATAAACAATGATGAAATAAATGCAGTAAATAAGAGTAAGGGAAAGAGAAGCAAACACAAATTTATAGAGGTTCGGCCAATCTCTTGCCTACGTCCTCTCTCCTTGAACTCCTTGTCAAGGTTTTGATTCACCTCTTCCTTGAGAATCCTTACAAACCACTTGAAGGTGTGGCAAGACCTCTTACAATCTTTCTAGAGACTTTGAAATCTCCTTCTAAGCCTCTACCCTTGTATTGCTACCTAACACTCTACAATATCAGACCTTACAAGGATAGCTCACCCCTTGAATAACAAGAATTTCAGTGAATGGGTGAATAACACAGATGAGTCTCACAAAATGAAGTGACACAATGAACAATTTCAGATTTGAATTTCTCTCTTGAAGCTTGAGGATTTTTCAGTGCTTGTTCTACCTCCAAACTTCATAAATGCCTCTATTTATAGTCCACCAAACGAATGGAACAGTTGGTGAAGCATTTAATGCATTTCTTCCCATTGAAACCCTCAAAAACTAGCCGTTGGTGTCAGGACCCGTGCAAAGGGATCGATCCCTTTACCAAACGGATCGATCCCTTTACCAAAGTAGGCATTCCAACCTGTTCCAGGATGCTTGTCCAACTTACTGCCAAAATGGGATCGATCCCTCTACAGTAGGGATCGATCCCTTTTAACCAGAATGCCTTCCTGCACATCTTTTAACTGAAATTTGAGATAGTTTATGGTTGTTTGTGATTCTAAGTCAGTTCAAAAACTTCTAGCCCTTTTCTTAAGAGTATTTACTGACTTTTTCAGTTGAAATCACAGTCCAAAACTTGTTTAAAATATTTTCTATCATTGAGTTCATTCAAAGCAAATTTACTTAGAGAACAATCATTTTTTAAGCTTACTTAATTTTGTCATTTCAAAATACTTGTGAATTTAAAGCTAACAATCTCCCCCTTTTTGATATGACAAAACTTAAGGTAAATTTGCTTAGGAAATGAGATTGCTTAAATTTTAGAAATAATGCTCCCCCTTAATATTTGCTCCCCCTCAAAGTTAGCTTCCCCTTTAAGTACCAAGATTAATTTATCACATTAATTCTCCCCCTTTTTGTCATAGCAAAACCCTCAATAATAAGAAACATGGAGAGTTGGTTAGTCAATTTAAAGCAATAGGTCAATGAGAGATATTGAAGAACATAGACAAACCATGGCAGAATGATAAAATAACCAGAAATATATAACATGCCATATCACAGAGGTTCAAACAAAGTTTACATAAACAAAGACAAAATCGGACAGTGAAGTTCAACAAACATAGCACAGAGGTTCAAACATCTAAAAAAAATAAATGCACACCCTACATAAAAAGAACAAAATCAACGCCTGGGAAAGGTCTTATGATACTGATCCATGAAGTCCTCATGCTGCATGCGGATGTCTTGGACTTTATCAAATAAGGCAGCCTGTGTAGCCTCCATGGTGTTAAGGCGAGCGTCGACATGATCAAAGCGTTGAGTAACGGTAGCCTGTAGGTTTTGAAGCGATAGCATGATCTGGTCAAGAGAGACCGAGGTCGAGGCGGATAGGGCTGAAGATGTGGCTGCGGCAGGAGCTGCCTCTTCGTCGTCGCCTTCATCGTCGCCTTCTTCCGGATCGTGGCTGGGAGATGCTGGAGCACCATGGGCCTTTTCCCAAACGATGGTATCACCTTGCTGACAAGAGTACTAGCCAAGATTATGCAAAGTGGCAAGGTTGATGATGTGGCCTGCCTTTGGAAGGGCGCCAGGCTCACACGAACAGTCGATACCGTGGTCGAGTAGGTAGAAGGCAAGTGGTTGTGGGAAGACGATTGTCTGAACTTTGCCAAGAACAATCTTGATCCAATCGTGGAGAATGAAATGGAGAAGATCCGGTCGATCGCCATCAGGGGAGTGAATGTGATGAAGCCAAAAACGATCAAGTCTCCGGAGTTGGGAATATTTGGTGCCAAGTGGGCGAAGATTCCAAGAGATGATGATGTGGAGAAGGCAAGCAAAGACGAGAAGGTCACCCGCACGGTCATTGACGATATTGAATTCTAATGGGACATTGACATTTTCGCGTGCCAGACCATGCTCTGGAATTCGAAAGGCACGGGAGAGAGAATATTTGGTGATTTCAACATCCCGACCCATAACAAATGATTGAATTCCCACCGCCTTACATGGGTTATTAGGCGAATATATAACTTTGGCATTGGAAAAGAAGGCTCAAATGATGTTCAAAGGAACCGGAGTGTTGATTTTGAGAAAGTATGTCCAATGGAAGGCATCAAATTTGACCAAGTAGGGAAAGTTAATCGATTCCAAAAAACCGAAGTCAATTGGGCGGCAGTGCTTGACGCGCATATGGGCAAAGAGGGCATGGTAACGGTTTTTCTCTTCCACATTCCTAAAGTAGCAATTGAAGGCGGTTGGAACGGAGGCGGAGTAAGAGGAGGGACGAGATCTTTTTCGAGAGACAGCATGTTTGACTTTGGGAGCCATGTGGAGGAAAAATGATGAGGGAAATTTCTAAGAGGAGTTTTGTCGAACAGGTGATAGGCACAGGTTTGGGGAACTGTGGGTGAATGTGTGTGAGAAATATGATCTAATCAACAGCGGAGAGCCACAACCCAATATGCATTTAACAATTATAATAAGGAATTTCGGATGAACAACTACAAATAGGCTAAGTATAATTCCTAGAAAAAGAGACAAGTGCCAATAAGTGGAAAACCTAGATGGAAAAGAAATGAATGTAAAATATGCAAATGGATAGACAAGATATGAGGAAATAAACATGAAATGCAAGAAAAATGGATGAAAATGAGTAAGAAATACTTACTATTAGATGTATGGCATGAATAGTGACAAATACAAGAGGGAAGAGAGGAAATCGAGAGTCTTGAGGATTTGGTGAGAAAAGATGATGAGAAGTGAAAGAGATGGAGAAAAGATGAAGAATGGAGAAGAAATGAAGCGATCTGGGGAAGAAACGGAGTAGATCTTGAAGATTTTGTGAAGAGGAATGGAGAAGGGGGAAAGCGTTCTGACGATGGGGAAGATGAATAGTGGCTAAGAGAAGAAATCTCGATTTTAACAAGGGATTTTCGTGAATCTGGAGACGGAGGGATCGATCCCTTTGAGGGACGGATCGATCCCTTTTTGGCAGTGATAAGTCCTGACCATTCGGGAATAAACAGATCGATCCCATGTAAAAAGGGATCGATCCCTCATATTCAAAACCCAGAATTTTAGGCCTCAATGACCCGGGAATCAATCCAATTTGAAGAAGTATTGACTCCTTAGTCACTTGCCTCATTCGTGATGCATAAAAATGATTTGAAAACAATGGAACTTATGCATTTTTACCATCTTAAGCGCAAAATCTGATTGTTTCCACTTGAGATGCATGAAATGAGTTTGAAAAATTGCAGAAATAGTGCAAGAAAATGCAGAAAATTGCAGAAGAATGTTGAGAATATGCTGAACAACTTTGACAAACTAAGTGAACATGATTGTGAACCTGTCTTAAACATCAGAAAGTAGGTGTTGGCTAATGAAGAACATTTAACATGATCAAAACGCACAAATTTCAACAGTTCAACCTCAAAAGCTAAGATCATGAACAGTAACATGGCAAATTAAAGTCATGAGTTGCAAGTGGAAATGGTATGCTCCAAATTTCTTTCTTGCAATCATATCAAACCAATGTAAGTCATTCATTCAACATCAAATCAATTCAAGGAGCATTCATAATGCCTAATTCACCTCTAAGAGTGCAAAATCTCTCCTTGTCCAAGGGCTTTGTGAAAATATCAGCTAATTGGTGCAAGGTGTCCACATACTCTAGAATTATGTCTCCTTTTTGCACATGATCTCGTATAAAATGATGTCTAATCTCAATGTGCTTGGTTCTAGAGTGTTGGATGGGATTTTTTGTAAGATTGATGGCACTAGTGTTGTCACACCTAATGGGAACTTGGTTCATTTCTATTCCATAGTCTCTCATTTGTTGCTTAATCCATAAACTTGAGCACAGCAACTTCCGGAAGCTATATATTCAGCCTCGGTTGTGGATTGAGCTACACTATTTTGTTTCTTAGAGAACCACGAGATGAGTGTACTTCCTAAGAATTGGAATGTTCCCGATGTGCTTTTCCTATCCACTTTGCATCCACCAAAATCTGCATCGGAATAAGCATGGAGATCTAGTGTAGAATCTTTAGGATACCAAAGTCTTAAGGAGGAAGTGTCTTTGAGGTATCTAAGGATTCTTTTTACTGCTTGTAGGTGTGATTATCTAGGGGATGACTGAAATCTAGCACACAAGCATACACTAAACATTATATCGGGTCTACTAGCAGTTAAATATAGCAATGAGCCAATCATAGACCTATATAGTTTAGTGTCTACACATTTTCCTCCTTCATCCTTATCAAGCTTAATATTTGTGCTCATAGGTGTAGAGAAAGGTTTAAACTCATCCATTTCAAATCTTTTGAGCAAATCTTTAGTGTACTTAGCTTGATTTATGAAAATACCTTCTTTACATGGTTTAACTTGAAGTCCTAGAAAGAAGGTTAATTCTCCCATCATACTCATTTCAAATTCACCTTGCATTAGTTTAGAGAAATTTTTGCACAATGACTCATTTGTAGATCCAAAAATGATATCATCTACATAAATTTGAACTACTAATAAGTCATGACCCTTAGATTGAATAAACAAGGTTGTGTCTACCTTTCCTCTTGAAAAACCTTTTTCGATTAAAAACTTTGAGAGTCTTTCATACCAAGCTCTAGGAGCTTGTTTTAATCCATATAAGGCTTTTGAATGTTTGAAAACATGGTTAGGAAATTTTGGATTTTCAAAACCGAGAGGTTGCTCAACATAAACTTCTTCATTTATATAACCATTTAAGAAAGCACTTTTCACATCCATTTGATATAACTTAAAATCCTTGTAGCATGCAAAAGCAAGTAGCATCCTAATGGCTTCTAATCTAGCTACCGGAGCATAGGTTTCATCATAGTCTATTCCTTCTTCTTGTCTGTAACCTTGAGCCACTAACCTAGCCTTGTTTCTAACAATAATGCTATTTTCATCCATCTTATTCTTGAATATCCATTTGGTTCCAATGATGGGATAATCTTTAGGTCTTTCTACTAATGTCCACACTTTGCTTCTTTCAAATTGATTTAATTCTTCTTGCATGGCCATAATCCAATTTTCATCATTCAAAGCCTCATCCACTTTCTTTGGCTCAAATTGTGACACAAAGGCTACATGTTGACATATGTTTCTATAGGTTGACCTAGTCCTAACTCCAATGGTAGGATCTCCAACAATATCATTATCTTTCACATATCCAAGTTCTCTAGGACACCTAGATTCCTTCTCAATTATTTCTTGTTCCATGGACTCCTCATTTTTGTTAATAGTAAGATCTTCTAATTGATCTCTAACATCCTTATCTTGAGATGGATCAACTATATGTTCATCAAAAATCTCAACTTCATCCTCAAGATTGGTTCTACTAGTGATATTTGATTCATCAAAAATTACATGTATTGACTCTTCTACTACAAGTGTTCTTTTATTGAAAATTCTATAGGCCTTAGAATTTAGAGAATAGCCAAGAAAAATACCTTCATCACTTTTAGCATCAAATTTTCCTAGGTTATCTTTACCATTGCTCAAAACAAAACATTTACATCCAAATGGGTGAAAGTAACTTATGTTAGGTCTTTTTCCTTTATAAAGCTCATAGGGAGTTTTCTTTAAAATAGGCCTTACCATAGCTCTATTTATGACATAGCAAGAAGTGTTTATTGCTTCAGCCCAAAAATATTTAGGTAAGTTATTTTCACAAAGCATGGTTCTAGCCATTTCTTCTAATGTTCTATTTCTCCTTTCAACTACCCCATTTTGTTGAAGAGTTCTAGGAGCTAAAAAATTATGGCTAATGCCATTCTCATTGCAAAATGTATCAAAACCCATATTTTCAAATTCTTTTCCATGTTCACTCCTAATACTAGAAATAGAGTAACCTTTTTCATTTTGAACAAGTTTTGAGAAAGCAATGAATTTTTCTAAGGCTTCATTTTTCATACTTAAAAAGAACACCCAAGTGAACCTAGTGTAATCATCAACTATCACAAATCCATAGTGTTTACCTCCTAAACTAGTTGTCCTAGTTGGTCCAAAGAGATCTAAGTGAAGAAGTTGAAGTGATCTAGAGGTAGTGACACACTTCTTAGATTTAGATGAATTTCT
Organism: Heritiera littoralis; assembly: GCA_031772115.1. Classification (NCBI taxonomy): domain Eukaryota; kingdom Viridiplantae; phylum Streptophyta; class Magnoliopsida; order Malvales; family Malvaceae; genus Heritiera; species Heritiera littoralis. The sequence continues at coordinate 2,682,713 of JAPDPK010000009.1, read as the reverse complement.
TTTGTGTTTTCCTCTTACACATGCTTCACAAACTTTATCATTTTCAAATTAAAGCTTAGGTAATCCTACTACTAGGTCTCTTTTGGCTAATTTAGACAAAACATCCATGCTAGCATGGCCTAGTCTTCTATGCTATAACCAAGGTTCATCTTCTCTAGTGGCCATAAAGCATACATTTTTGCTATTAAGTTCATTTAAATCCAAAATATAAATATTTCCATGTCTATGTCCAATAAACACAATTTGATTAGTTTTGGCATAAACAACATTGCAACACAAATCATCAAACATAACTTTAAATCCCTTATCACACAATTGACTAATACTAAGTAAATTATGTTTTAAGCCTCTAACATACAACACATTCTCAATAGTTGAGGAAGAGTTACCAATTGAGCCAATTCCTTCAATTTGTCCTTTGGAGTTGTCTCCAAATGTGACTTCTCCACCACTCTTATGCTTTAGGAACTTGAATTGACTCTTGTCACCCGTCATGTGTCTTGAGCATCCACTATCAAGGTACCAATGCTCCTTGGACTTAGCCTTGTAGCAATACTCTTCCTCCTACATACAAACACATCAAGCTTTCATCTTAGGTACCCAAATTTTCTTGGGTCCTTGAGAGTTAGTACTTATAATTTTAGATCCTTTAGGGATCCATTTCATCTTTAAGGACTCATCACTTGAATTTAAAACATGTTTAGGCACCCAAATCTTGACAGCCATTTTTCCTCTAATCATAGTCTTCCTAGAGGTGCATGCTTGTGAAGAGTGTCCTAGTTTATTACATAATGTGCACAAAACAAATTTTCTATCTTTAACTAGGAAATTTTTAAGATGAGTCTCTTTGTTAGATGTATTGTAGCCTAACCCTTCTCTATCAAAGAATGCTCTTTGAGTCTCTAGCATTTGATCAAGTTTTTGTTGACCCATGTAAAATCTAGAAAAGGAGTTTTGCAAATTAGTGTTCTTTCTATTTAATTCTTCTATTTCTAGATTTGCATTCTGTAATTTCTTTTCACATTCTAATTTAACATTCACAAGCATTTCATTCTCCTTTTTCAACTTAGAGATCATTTTCTTATATTTCAAATTCATGCATTCAAATTCATTGGCTAACTCATCAAATGCATCTTGCAATTCATCAAAAGTGTATTCATTAGTATCTAACAAGTTAGAGGTTACCTTCTCATCTTCAAAAGCCATGAAACAAAGGTTGGCTACTTCATCTTCCACATTCTCTTCATCGGAGCAATCATTATCACTCCAAGTAGCCACCATTGCCTTCTTCTTTTGTTTCTTCTCATTTTGCTTTCTATACAAAGGACAATCAAATTTAATATGACCAGGTTTTTTGCATTCATAACAAATAATTTGGTCCTTTTCTTTCCTACTAGTTTCATCTCTATTTAACTCTCTCCTAGGGGGTCTCCTAGAGTTTCCACTAGCTCTCATCCTCATGAATTTATTGAATCTCTTGGCAAACATGGCCATTTCCAAATCCTCTTCATCACCACTTACATCATGATCGTCTTTTGATTCCTCAATTGTGGTGGATTTTAGTGCTACTCCAACTTTCTTTGGGGGATCTTGATTTCTCTTAATTTTCATCTCATAAGTGAGTAAGGATCCCATAAGTTCATCCAAAGAGAGTGTATGAGGATCCTTAGATTCTTCAATAGCAGTGACTTTAGTTTCCCATGATTTAGGTAAGCTATTGAGAACCTTTTTCACCATCTCTACATTAGAGTATGTCTTCCCTAAAGCTTTAAGACCATTTATTATGTCCGTAAACCTAGTAAACATGTCACTAATTGACTCATCATTCTTCATTCTAAATAGTTCATAGTCTTGAGTGAGCATGCCTACTTTGGTTTCTTTGACTTGTGTGGGTCCCTCATGTGTGATTGCTAGTTTATCCCAAACTTGTTAAGCATTCTCACATTGTGAAACTCAATTATACTCATTTGGTCCTAATGCACAAAATAGTGTGTGCATTGCTTTAGCATTAAGTTGTGCCATCCTAATATCATTAGTATCCCACTCATCTTCTTTCTTAGGCACATCCGACCCATCTACTTTCTTAATAGGAATAAGAGGACCTTTAACTATAATTCTCCACACTTCATAATCATTGGCTTGAATAAATAGCATCATTCTAGTCTTCCAATAGGCATAGTTTTCACCATTAAAGAGTGGAGGTCTAACCGTAGAGTGTCCCTCTCCTACCAAAGGTGTAGACAAACTAGTTTGAGCCATTAGTGATCGTTTTTACTCGATAGATGTTAATCTAATTCAATCTCGAGCCCAAGCTCTGATACCAATTGTTGGCTCTACTGAGAAGGGGGGTGAATCGATTTTTCTAATTCTTTCTAATTTTCCTAGCTCTTAATGCACAATCCAAGCAAAATAAACAATGATGAAATAAATGCAGTAAATAAGAGTAAGGGAAAGAGAAGCAAACACAAATTTATAGAGGTTCGACCAATCTCTTGCCTACGTCCTCTCTCCTTGAACTCCTTGTCAAGGTTTTGATTCACCTCTTCCTTGAGAATCCTTACAAACCACTTGAAGGTGTGGCAAGACCTCTTACAATCTTTCTAGAGACTTTGAAATCTCCTTCTAAGCCTCTACCCTTGTATTGCTACCCAACACTCTGTAATATCAGACCTTACAAGGATAGCTCACCCCTTAAATAACAAGAATTTCAGTGAATGGGTGAATAACACAGATGAGTCTCACAAAATGAAGTGACACAATGAACAATTTCAGATTTGAATTTCTCTCTTGAAGCTTGAGGATTTTTCAGTGCTTGTTCTACCTCCAAACTTCATAAATGCCTCTATTTATAGTCCACCAAACGAATGGAACAGTTGGTGAAGCATTTAATGCATTTCTTCTCGTTGAAACCCTCAAAAACTAGCCGTTGGTGTTAGGACTCGTGCAAAGGGATCGATCCCTTTACCAAACGGATCGATCCCTTTTCTCCAGTAGGCATTCCAACCTGTTCCAGGATGCTTGTCCAACTTACTGCCAAAATGGGATCGATCCCTCTACAGTAGGGATCGATCCCTTTTAACCAGAATGCCTTCCTGCACATCTTTCAACTGCAATTTGAGATAGTTTATGGTTGTTTGTGATTCTAAGTCAGTTCAAAAACTTCTAGCCCTTTTCTTAAGAGTATTTACTGACTTTTTCAGTTGAAATCACAGTCCAAAACTTGTTTAAAATATTTTCTATCATTGAGTTCATTCAAAGCAAATTTACTTAGAGAACAATCATTTTTTAAGCTTACTTGAATTTTGTCATTTCAAAATACTTGTTAATTTAAAGCTAACAGTATTATCTCAATAGTCCTAATATCCACAACTAATCACCACCTATACATCATATAATATAAGAATATTATATCAACTACTCCTTATCTTAGTTTACATCTCATCTTATAATACTCTACAGAAATTTGCTTAAAAATAAAAGTATATACGAGAGAAGTATGACAATACCAAGTATTCAATAGCGAGGTCTTTTGAAGTCAGTACACTATTAAATCTCCAAAACTATCCAACGTGTAATTAATCTGAAAAAATACTTCTCGTTTAATGACTGAGGGCTCAGGAAGCCATTTATATAAGCGTAGAATTAGACTTATATTGTTCTAATGCAAATGCATGAAACCTTTAAGTAAAGATTCTCATGTCATATTCATTTTGTAATCATTTATCAAGCAACTCAAATCAAATCCTAAAGGTTTTTAAGTGAGCAAGGGTTTAACGTATCAATGGAAAGGGTATTTCAAAATACCTCATTATCCACGTTCCGACACTTGTCTATCACATTGACCTTTGATCATAATCAATCAACCATTTTTCAATCCTCTTGTCATTATTCCACATTATGTCATGCAACAATAAATCATATGTAACTCCGACATCATATGGTATTAATTTACACTCATATTAATCTCATTTCATATCACATCTCACATCAAAATTATGCTCAAACGCAATATTAAATCATGTTACTTTTCATCTGGTAAGTACACTCTGTATTGTATCAAATCATATCACTTTCAATGTGGAGAAACATAATCACATGTAGTATATAAGTCATGATACTTCTTTATATACATTTCTTGTTCATGTACAGTATAAAGTCAAGACATCTTTCATGAGAAAGTATATCGTTTTGTCATGATTCATTATGCAAACTTATGCAAGCTTTACTGTATAAAATTGACTATGTTTTCAAATCATCTTACGTATATTTTTAGAGCATGTTCAAAACATGTAAAATCTCAATTCATTTCATGTTCACTTTTAAGACATGTTAGAGTGTGTACAATTCGTAAATCAAATCACTTGCACTTTTTAAGACATGTTTAAAAATATGTAATGTCTCAAAACATTTCATATTCACCTTTAGAGCATGTCTAAAACATGTACATTCTCAAAACTTTTCTCATATACTGTAAAAATCATGTCAAGTTTAGAGTTCATATCGAATAAAACCATACTCTAGACAGCATATCATATCAGGGTTGAAATTAGGTTGAATCCCTAATACTCTATCAATAAAGACTTTAATCACTGTAGCTAGCAGTGAAAATCATGTCATCGTCTCCTGAAAACCAACTAGGGCTCTATCTATGGCTATAGATCTCATGTGTCTCAGCCCCACTGATCAGGTGTGACTGAGCCCTGTCCATAACTATTGTCGACAAGCATCTATGCTTAATGAGTAATCTCCAATTAGGTGACTTCCACTATGTTTTATTGCATTTAACTCTCTCAGGGTGCCTATAGTCTCATAAAACATTTAAACATTTCACTTTTCTTATGAAAATAGTGTAAAGTAACATGTTTCTTTAAAATCATTTGCATATATCAATACATACATTTACCCTCTATATTCAGTCTTTTCAAAACAATTTAAACATATAAAGTATTCATATAAGTATTGCATGAATAAATCCTTTCAAAATCTCAAGTTATAAACAAAGTATACCTGAAAGGCAATGCAAATTAAAACCTAAGTTTAAAACGATTTACTATCATGCTTATTAATTGTATCGATGCATTATCATTTGAATAGTGCTAACTATAATGTCAATTTCTCCTTTAATCCTTAACCTCAAAACACATCGATATATCACCTATATCCAGTGTAACATCATTACACATTTCTCTTTAATTCCTTAATTTCATCCCTTCGATTTCAACAAAATTGCATCTAACAAATCAATTCAGTATTTCTTATCATTCCACAACATTCAATTTCATTCACAACATTTATCTATCGACTTAATCACCCTTACTTTTTAATATCGATGCTAAGTCCACCACCAAATGTGAGTCCTTTTAGTATTTCACTATATTTAGATATTATCTTATCAATTTTTACAATAACGGTAAAATCATTCAAACATAGACAAATTCATTCAAGGTCTATTTCATAAATTATTCAATCACAATGCCAACATTACTCAATTATTTCTTTAATTTATCATCATACCATAGGCATATTATTCTTTATATATCACTAAGCCTCAACCTTTAATCATCATCATTATCACACAATCTAACTATATCTATACAATATAATTTTAAATCTGAATTATATAAATATCTTACCAACTCTTCGCTTAACGTGCATGTACTCCGATTTTACTAGGCCCGTGTTCGTTGCCTTAAAGTCGTGTTGCATGATCAAATAGCGTTAAATCGATTTAACATCAATCTAATATATTGCTAATTATTTTTCATGAAATCAAAACGGTACGATTCACTTCTCTTACCACTCTTCTTACACTACTTCGAGTCAAGAATTATTTATATATATATATCTATATATATTATACCCATGCTTATTCATTTGACAGATTATACATATAAATATTATATATATATGTATATATATTTCCTTCCTTCTCTTTTCTTTCTTTCTTTCTTTTTCTACTCATCTTACCTTGTATTTCGGTTGGCATAATAGGCAGCAACCAGCCACTCGACAGTCTTGGACGATACCACTCGACTACCCGTGATCCTCTCCTATTTTAGCATCTTGAAGCTACTCAGTTCAGCCACCAAAACGGCCACCGAATGACCCTTAATTAATCCATATTCATCACTGTTTCAGTCAGCCTCTTATCAAACTGTAAACCACCAATTTCAACCTTTAAAGTCCTCCACTGAGAGCCCTATTTGGACCCCTGTACTGCCCTTGTTTTCTTGCTCCAACAGTCATTGATGTAGCAGCCGAGACATCCCTGTATGTAGCCTAAATTCAGCATTGTTTCGGGACCCTTATGTGCACTCTACCCAACCCCTGTAATTAGCTTCTCACCTTGATTTAATGCTCCAAACCAACCACCAAATGCCATATTTTCCAGCCTTAGTTCCACTGACTTTCAACCCGTCCTTAGCCTCAGTTCACCACTGCTTAGATTTCCCCCTTTTTATTTTTCGGTGAAGCTCTCTTTCACTTCAAAGCTGCTTGCAAATTTCCACTAACCAGCCTTCCCTTTCGATCACAACAGAACAACCCCTTTCAGCCTCTCCAAAACACCATTTAAAGAATCCTAAACATTGGCCTTTTACCACCTTACGTCGCTGCTGTTTTAAACTCTGAAACTGACTCCAAAAATCTCTCAACAGTCACTTATGCCATCCTCATTTAGCCCGTGAATAGCTCTAGTTCCAGCCCTTGTTTCACCTCTATTTTGTCCTTAAAAACCAGAACCATCAACCACCGTTTCCAGCCCCTAAGCACTTTGGTTCAAGCCCCCAAAATGGCAATGAAAGATTGCCAACACCACTGATTTCAGCCACTACATACGGCCTTATTCTTCTCCACGGAATGCAGCTACTGCTTAGATCTCTCGATGCAAGACTCTTATGACAGGGATGAGCACTTAGATGATGATGAAGGAAGGGAGATAAGATGATGTGAGGAAGCCAAGAGGATGAGTCAGATAGAGTTGCAGAGACTGAACGAGAGAGAGAGAGTTGGAATGAAGGAGAAAGCTAATTTTTTTTTCAAATCAATAATAAGAAATGAGACAAACTAATCACACCCTATTTTTTTCCACACACACCCATTTTCCCCTTTAGTGAACAGTAACCTGTAGTGTAAAAATAGGGCGTGTCAAGAATAAATTAGGGTGTGTTTAGTTGGACTCATAAGAAATATAGACAAAGGCTATGGCAACTCTGCCTCACGGCAGAGTTGTCGGCTTGGTGGGATGCTTTCTTGCCAAACCTTTTTTTTTATATTATATATATTTTTCTTAAAAAATATATATTTTTTATAATTATATGTTTCTATACATACCTGTATCTCTATTTTATGTTTATCTTATTCTATTTTATTTTATTATACATATATTTGGTACTTAGATTTTATCTCTTAAGAAGATGATTATCATATGTGTGTGTGTATATATATATATATTTCTCTCTTTCCTCTTTTATTATTTATTTATTTTATGAATATAGGCATACATGTATATATATCCCTATAAACCGATACTTAATTATATACATGTGTAAATTTTTATAATTCTTTATCATTTTATTATACCTATTCTTATACATGTATAAATATAATTGTATATCCCTATTTGTATATACATATATATATATCTCATTATACATATATATATATATATATATATCTTTATATGCAATTTTTTTTCATTTATTTTCTTTCATATTTACACTACTATTTATTTGTATGTACATGTATTTATCGTTATGTGTATAAATATAAAATATATTTATTTATACATATCTATTTATATGTATTTACTTATTTTATTACTTATTTTCACTTCACTTGATCCTTTATTTATATATGCACTTATATACCCATGTACGTACGTTGCATGCATGCACGTGTGCTTTTAGTTTGGCTTACACATATACGTAATCATGATCTTATATTTGAGACCCTAAAATTACATTATTTCATTATATTTGCTTAAATTTACACAGTCAGTATATATTTGGTTTAAGAAAATTTACGATTCTCACAAGTTTGAAAGCATGTTTTATGTGAGTTAAATGTGTTTCACATGCTTGTAATGCAATTAATTTTATACATCACATGTTTTGATTTGAAATTTTTAGGCATTAAGTTTAAAGCCTAAGGAAGTGCATGATGTAATATGCGATTTTTTGTTTAACTCTACATTTGTCATGGATATGAAACAATACTGGTTGTTAAGATTTACAAAAAACATTTAGATTGTGCAAATTAATTGAATTGATGGGAGAGTTTTTGGTTAATGATTATGGTCCTAGTATAATTACATTATATTAATTACTTTTGTTAAATAATTGTACAGTAAATTGCCCACATAGATTGTTAAAGAATAATGATAAAATCTTGTATTCTCTCAAAATACTTACTAAAGTTAAGGGTGCTCTCATAAAAAAAAGTTAAATTAATCATAGTTATGGAATTAAAATTGATAAGAGAGCTATGGATGCAATTTATTCATTAGTAAGTATTTGAGATATGACTTTGGTGTCATGAGATAAGAGATATATTATAATTGAATCCTAGGCAATAGATAATAAATGAGTTGTGATAATAAAATATGAGAAAATGTTTCCGTCTATAGGTGTAAGCAAAAGGTTTGTTTTGCAAATTTAAGTTATTAAAGTTAAATTTTTGACTGAAATGTATTGTTGTTGAGGCTTGCAAAATTAATTTGCCTTGAAGGTTTATGTCACAACTCCTGTTTGGTGATATTAAAAATCTTGTATTTCCTATAATATTATTTTGCACATGAGATTGTATTATACCATAATATATTGTTTTGTGCATATGATTCTTGTGTTTTATTGACTTTCATCACATGCCATTACGTTGAGATTTATGGTATGAAGTTAATGAAATTTGTAAAATCTTATGTTAGTATAAAATATGTGGATTGATAGATGGTTATATGGGCGATCAATGTTAATTTTGATATTTCTTGAAGTTGTGGTTAAAAGTTTTTGATGCCATAGCGAAAATGTTATTTATTGTTAAGATAATTTACTTGGTCATACGACATGCTTAGAGGTTTTGTTGATTGATAAAATGATTATGGAACATGACTTCAAAGCTTTCCAATGTGTTTAAGTTTTATATTGGGCAATTTAAGTTGTTAAGTGTGATAACCGTAAATTTTCTATTTATTGGAAATTACAAATATTGGAAATAAATATGGAAGAAAATAGATAAATTGGAAATTATGGAAAATAATGAAGAGAAGGAAATTTAATTTGGATAAATGGAAATCCAAATTAAATGAGAAAATGATAAAATGGAAGAGAAATATATTTATATAATTATAAATTATATAAATGTATTTTTATATTAATACATATGTAGTGAAATAATTACATAGTATATATTAAAATATAGAGGAATATATAGATATATATACTATGGTATAAATTGAAATAATACATATGTATTAAATATAACATTGTATGTATATATATAAATATATACATATTTGAGAAAGGCAAATATTAAATTATATTAAAGTTGGAAAATATATATATTGTAAATACAATATATATGGAATTTTCTACATTTATATATAAAGAAATATATAAATGTTAAGCAATTTAAATTAAACAAATATTTATATATATATATATACTAAATACGTATTTTGATAATACATAATATATATCTTTATATACATATATAATATATAGTTATATAGTAATACAATATATATAATAGTAATATTATAAGTATTATGTTTATATATAATATATGTATATATAATTAAACTAAATGAATTAAAACAGAAAAAAAAAAAAAGGAAAGATCGGGAGGAACCCGATCCTCCCAGAGGGGCCGACGGCGGCGAAGGTGCCACCACCGGCGAGGGAGGAAAAGGAAGAGTGAAACGGCGCCGGCAAAGAGAAGGGAAGCCGGTGACCGACGAAAAACGGAAGGAAAACAGAAACGGAGAAGGAAATCTCGGCGGAAACCAAAGGGAAAAGAGGAAAAGGGATCGGGCGGTGCCGGCCAAATTGGCCACCACCACTGCAGCCACAACACCGCCAGAGGAAGAGGAAAACGTGGGATGCCACCGGAGAGGCGAGGAACGGCGGAGGAAGGCCGACGGAGGAGGAGAAGAAACCGAGGGAAAATTGAGTAGATCCGCCGCCGTGCCGCCGATCTAGGCCAAGCTGAGACCACCGGCAGCTTCGCCTCGACGCCAGCCACCTGCTGGGCCACTGAACCTCCGGAGAACCGGCCACCGGAGGAGAATCAGCGGTGAACCCAATCTGACCAGTCTGAATGGCTTGAACTGGCCAGGAAAGAGAAAAAGAAAAGAAAAGAAAGAAAGAAAAAAGAAAAGAAAAAGAGAAAAAGAAAAAGAGGAATTCCGGGAATTTGGAAAATTCTCGAGAATTCAGAAATTACAGGAAATCCCGGGAATTACGGGAATCGGTAAGAAATCCCGAAAAGTGTTAAATTATTTGAATAATTTATTTATTTAAATAATTATGGAAAAATTCTAAATTTTAGAATTTAATTTCCAGAAATTTTCCCTCGATGACCGAGCCAATGGAATCTGGCAAGGTGAACACGGGCGCGACCTTCGAGAGGCAGTCGCCGACCCGAAACAGGTAAGGGAGACATGTGCCGCCTATAAGGATATTCGGCCATGTTTTAAATTATGCATTTAACTTATAAATGCAATTTATAATGATTGGTTTTGAAATTTGTGGTGATTTATCAGTCTTAAATTGTGGTGAAATACCGGTTGAGAAATATAAACTGTATTTTTCGTGCAGGAGGCTAGCCAAATCGGCAGCCGTTATACTGCCAAAAAATTATCAAAAAATTATTGAAATTTACCGAAAATCACCGAAAACCATAATAAATGATTTGATTTCACGTGAAATGATTTTCAGGCACGAAAATCGAGAAATCAAGTAAATTTCATAAAACATGAATATTGTGATATTTAATTTTAAAATATTCATGTTTTCGAGTATGGTGAAAAGGAAATCACCGAAAATTCACCCGGTAGGTGATATTTCACGTGAAACGAGATGAAAATGAAAAAGAGACTGAAGTGAATATTTTTATAAATATTCTTAAATATTCACTTGATTTTACATAAAACCTTTATGGTTTTAATTATGGAAACAAATAATTATGAAAATTCCATAAAGGTTAAGAAATGATGGAAAACGATGATTTCGAGACTAGAGGTCTCTACACGTGTTTCTAGAAGAAAACATGGTTAAGGGATTCTGAATCTGGAAAGTAAATAATTTATTTTTACATAAATTATGAAAATATTTGATTTTGAATCCCGATTTCTTTGAAAACCATGTTTTGGATAAAAGTCACGGGAAAGCGTGCATATGTGTTTTGCAGTGGAAAAGGACAGTTTTGCCCTTCTATTTTTACAGTGATGATTTTGCAGACTGTTTTAATCGTATGGAAAACATGATATATACCTTTATGAAATAATTTGAAAAATATTATTTATTTTATAAATTTCATAAAGGTGATTATATTTACATGTGAGCCTTATGGACAATTTGATTTATCGTGTTTAAAATCCATAAAGGCTATGGTACGGTTTATACTATTTTGAGACTTAGGCCCCGAGTTTCATGCATCACACTGATACTGTTACTGTCACGTGGCTGATAGACCCGCCAGTCATCAGTGTCCCGGATGTCACCTGGCAAGTGTACACCGAGGACACCATATAGATCATGGCCATAGATCACATACATACTGTTTACTGTGTCCTTTCGGGGATGATTAATGGTCCATTATTGGACGATGATAGCATGATTTAATTGTAGGGTGATGCCTAGTCTCACATACTGATTACTCTTTACTGAAAGGATGTACAGAATCCTATTTACTGTACTGTACTGTTTACTGTACTGAATTACTGTTCACTATTTACTGTTAATGATGAAAAACCGTACCAAAATACTGTTTACTGAACTACACTGTGTACTGAAATGGTAGCCACTGATTACTGTTTTACTGAACTGAAAGCTACCATTTACTGTTTACTGAACTGAAAGCTACTGTATACTATTTACTGAATTGGTAGCTACTGTTTACTGTTACTGACTGAACCGTATCAAGATATTGTTTTACTGAATACTGAATATACTGTTTTACTGAAATGTACGATACGGTTACTGATTTGAAAAGAGAAATAAATGTTTATTCTAAAAGAATAACTTAAGAATTATTTCTAAGAAAGAAATAATTGAAGAAGTAACTATCCAATGATTGGATATTTACAAATCACTGTACTGTCACGTGTTTTACTATACTGAAGAGAAGAGAAGTAAACCCCTGTTTTACTACTAAACTGTCACGTGTTTTAAAGTATACTGAAAGTGAAACGAGAAAAGTGGTTTACTTCATGGAAAAACGAAAATTATATCGTTTTGAAAACAACGAAAATAGTACTCTTTACAGTTGCTTCTAGGTTCCGGAACAAGTCAGGTATTTCAAAATACCTGCCTTACTCTATCTGGATCCCTAGCTGACTGTAGTATCCTTCCTACATGTGTGCTTAGAGCCAGCTAGGAAGATTTTAAAGAAAATGAAAAATTATTTTCAGCATATAGATAGCTGAATATCAAGTGTGACATATAACTCTCTTACTGAGCCGTGGTTTGCTCACTCCCCAATTTTAACATTTCATGTTTTGATGATGGTGAGATCCAATATTTGTGGATTACGGCTGCACATAAGGGACAATGTGACAGACCGACTAAGATATATCAGGTACGATCATTTATTTTCTGTATTTAGACATGTCTACAGTACTTCATATTGGTAATTAAGATAGGGGATGTGTATAATGTTAACAATATTTTATTAAATTGTTTAACATTAAGTGTAAAGTGAAGTATCAAAGACAGCCCAACCAGATAAATTGTGTAAAATAAGGTGAAAAATGTGGTAACGGGGCGTTATAGATTTAATTATATCAGAGCATGGTTGGCCTGATGTCTGTGAATACTTTTGGAAGGAAAAGTGTTAAACATCCCCGGTAGTACTGTGTCGTCTGAATACATAGAGAAAATAAATGATTGTGAATTATGTAAAATGATTTTAAAGGGAGTTTGAAAGTATAAATTGAGAATGTTAAAGAAGAAAATAGGCTCAGGAATTACCAGAAAGTGGTGATCTTATAATCTAAATGAAGGCCGGTTCGGTATGGATCAGTAAAGGACTCGGTGAGGGCCCCACCAGTACTTTCTGTCCTGATTGAACTGAGACCTGAAAGTGATGATATAAAGGAGGGGAATGAAATATCATCATTAAATAGACTTTAAGATCATCGATTGAGGGAATTTGGAGAGAGAAAATTTTTGGCCAAAAATAACCAAAATACCCCTGCCTCCAAAATTTTACTAGGAGTTAAAATAAACCCAACCAACAGAGGTTGGAATTGAGAGATCTGACAGAGAAATTGATGATATAAAGCTGAATTACAAGCAAAATAATCCAATTGTGGATTTTAGTAAACTTCTCTGTCGGAATTGAATGAGATCTAAATTGCTGATATAAGTAACAGAAAGGATAATATCAGCACATGGATAATGAGATCATTGAAGAAATAAATGTCGAAATGACGAAAATGCCCCTATGTTGGGCCATGTACTGAATAGTGATAAAATCAAGTGATTTTAAATCCATTGATGGTAATGGAGTTATAAATGACATAAAGGATGTCATATGAATATAACGATCCCTATTACTGATTCCACTGACACTTAAATTATGGACGCGAAGTACGAGTGACCTAGTGAACGGGCTAGGCCTCATGATAAAACCTCGGGGGGTGACCCAGTGAATGGGCTGGGCATTCTCAAAGAGTACAGTACACATGTGTAAAGGCGAACGGCGAACGGGCCGGGGCCTTATATGATGCAATCCGATAAAAGTGTAGTGGAATGTCATCAGATGATTGGCCCAAATATTGACTGTAAGGGCCTGAATTATGAGTGTATCAACTCGGATAATTATTACAGGATCGTTGAATATTATGAGAAGTGAAATAATTACAGAAAATGACTGAGAAGGTGAATAGTACAGATAATGAAATCCATAACAGTACTGTTGATTTAGGTTCTATACATTTATACTGTTTTGAAGTATTAAATGATTAGTTAATTATAGAACGGGAGCATTTGAGATATGCCTTGCAAATTAATGTACTGTATGGAGTACTGTGAATTGGTGAATATATATATATAAGAACAGTAAAGTGATAAAAAGAAGATGACAGCTAACCTAAGTTCTTCAGGACCCTTGAGACAGAACTGTGATGGGGGACCCAATGATGGTCGACTTGTAGTGGATCATGTGTTGTGAGATGCAGGCAAACAATGTTATCGCCGACTCACTAGTAAGGGTAAATTGAGGCCAAAGGATCGCCTAGGGGATGCTTGCCGACGGCCGATTCGAATGGACGGGACTCTTACGAGGAGCTTAATGATAACACGAGTGTAAGGAACTAGGTATGTAAGGGTGTCAGGGTTCAAACCTCGTGGATAATATGCTCAAAGGAGTTAAACCTGAATTTATTAAATGAACTTGATTCCAAAGTAAATTACAATGGTAATAAATTGGTTAGCTGTAACATGTGTTGATAACCGTTGTACTTACTACAGCTTGCTGGAATGAGATTTGTAAGGCTGTAAAGTATGAGTAAACAATGAAATCAAGGTAGAGTGTGAGTCGAAATGAATCGAATAGTAAATGTCTCTGCCTTGAGAATACACAGTGTAAATGACAAGACATGAGGATGAAATGTCCGAATTAATAAGGAATGTGTGATTAAAGAAAGTATTGGATTTGATTTCCGATAGAACTTCCAAAGTTATATAAATTGGAGGAATCGAGATAACATTGACTCGATTTTGAATATGAAATCTAATTCTAAGCTTATATCGGAGAACTTAAGAAAATCCGAAAGCTTAAGAAATCCACTCTGGAAAAGGTGTGAATAATGGAATTCATGTGTAAAGGTCTGAATGACGAAAACACAAATAGTGAAATTGAGAATAATAAAGTTGTCTGTATAAGTGTAAATGAGAGAAATACAGATGACCTCGATATGTAGATGAATGAAAGTGATATAGTAAATGATTACTATTTAATAAAGTTCTCATGAAGAACAAGTATTCATCTACATGAAAATAGACGCTTTATTGATCTAATCATAGATATATGAAGGGTTAATAAGACTAGCCTCAGTATAAAGCGTCCTTAGATAAAAGATTGGAGACTAATGTCCGTAAGATGATGATTAGAACTTGGAGTGAATTTTACGAGTTCCTATTGAGGTTACGAGGTTAATGATTTGCCTTGTGAGGTATATAAGCCTAAAGAATGAGGCATCCATACATGAGTAAATTGATGAAATACTGATAGAGTTTAAAGTACAAATGGAAAATGAGCAGCATTGTGGTATGACTCTTAAACTCTTAAAGATTGTGGAATTGTGTTAAGATTGGTAAATAAGATGTTTGGCTAGACAGTGTCTCCTTATGAGGGATATATGATCTCGAGATGACAGAGCGACAGTGAATCTGTCTATAATAAAGAAAATGATCGAGATACAAAAATAATGAGTCTAGCTAGATACTAATGCCAATCTATAAAAGAGTGATAAGACTAGCTGCTCTACTAATGTGATGTAATTAAAGAAAGAAGTTAAAGTCAGTAAATGGATAACTGTAAAGAAAAGATGGTATGCAAGATTTCAAAAGATCTTAGCAGTATAGTACCATACCAATCGAGAAAACCGACTAAAAGGATGAGAGTAAAAATATGAAGAGATAAAAGTGGGAATATGAAAACAAAAATGAAAGTAGAATGAGGAAATAAGTTGCATGATGAGAAGGGAACATTAATATGAAACAGTTCCCGAAGGTAAGACTGAAAGTGATTTGTGTTGGTTATCACATAACTGTGGCAAGATGAAAAAAAATCAGGCCAGATTTGATAGTGAAAGTAATGAAACTCAAAGGAGTAAAATGAATGACGCGTGTTATTTTACTGCCGGTATATAAATGAAAAATGATTATACATATAACCACCGTAACATAATAGAAATGGTGGAAATATATAGATGATGTGGTGATTAAATATATAAATTGAGGATTCAATTGTGGAATCTAAATTATGAAAAGAGATTTAGAGACCATACTACATGAAGAGAACACAATAGTCTCATGATCTATGACTGTAAGAGATGATCAATAGTAAAGTCTGCAAGTGCGATGCAACCTTAATGAAATAAAAGAGAAAATGAATATTGTGGACAATAACGAGTCCAAAAGAGAAATGATGATATGGAAGTGATTAAAGACTGATGATCTGAATAGAATCACTTTCCATTATCAGACTCTTAGATTCTCTAGTGCCTTAGTCGCAGTATGAGTGAGAAACAGTGGAGATGTATATGTACAGTTCCAGTGAGCATTACATGTGATGGGAGTCTCTGAGATGCCATATGCTTAATGAGAAATAGCAAAAGGCTTTGAGATCCCAAGTGTATTGATAGCATCGCTCCGTACTGATGTAAATATCTTAGTGTAATATCGAAAACGCTTGAAGATACATTGAGAGAGCAGATGCATGAGATGTATAAGCTACTGGGACAATTACATGTAACTGACTGACATGTGTAATTGATAGTTTTAAACTATATCGACTTGGCACTAAGTGAGAAAAATGGATAATGAACAGCATAGAGCAGCTGTGACATGAAAAATACTGTGCATGGACTCTTATGTGAAAAGAGGAATGAAATGAATGACTCCCAAATTGATGAATGAACTTACAGGAGTATAGATATATATGATGAAAGACTTCATGTAGTGGTCTAAAGTACTCTTGATATCGAAAGTGTACTGGCAGTATTACTTGGAAGATGACCTAGAGGTCAGAAGTCGTAAGTATATGACATGTACCACCTTTGGATTTAAGTTAAATTCGGAGGACCGAATTTCTTAAGGTGGGGAGGATGTGATAACCGTAAATTTTCTATTTATTGGAAATTACAAATATTGGAAATAAATATGGAAGAAAATAGATAAATTGGAAATTATGGAAAATAATGAAGAGAAGGAAATTTAATTTGGATAAATGGAAATCCAAATTAAATGAGAAAATGATAAAATGGAAGAGAAATATATTTATATAATTATAAATTATATAAATGTATTTTTATATTAATACATATGTATTGAAATAATTACATAGTATATATTAAAATACAGAGGAATATATAGATATAGATACTATGGTATAAATTGAAATAATACATTTGTATTAAATATAACATTGTATGTATATAAATAAGTATATACATATTTGAGAAAGGCAAATATTAAATTATATTAAAGTTGAAAAATATATATTGTAAATACAATATATATGGAATTTTCTACATTTATATATAAAGAAATATATAAATGTTAAGCAATTTAAATTAAACAAATATATATATACTAAATATGTATTTTGATAATACATAATATATATATCTTTATATACATATATAATATATAGTTATATAGTAATATAATATATATAATAGTAATATTATATGTATTATGTTTATATATAATATATGTATATACATTAAACTAAATGAATTAAAACAGAAAAAAAAAAGGAAAGATCGGGAGGAAGCTGATCCTCCCAGAGGGGCCGACGACGGCGAAGCTGCCACCACCGGCGAGGGAGGAAAAGGAAGAGTGAAACGGTGCCGGCAAAGAGAAGGGAAGCCGGTGACCGACGGAAAATGGAAGGAAAACAGAAACGGAGAAGGAAATCCTGGCGGAAACCTAAGGGAAAAGAGAAAAAGGGATCTGGTGGTGCCGGACAAATTGGCCACCGCCACTGCAGCCACACCACCGCCGGAGGAAGACGAAAACGTGGGATGCCACTGGAGAGGTAGAGAACTGCGAAGGAAGGCTGATGGAGGAGGAGAAGAAATCGAGGGAAAACCAAGTAGATCTGCAGCCGTGCCGCCGATTCAGGCCAAGTTGAGACCACCGGCAGCTTCGCCTCAACGCCAGCCAGCTACTGGGCCACTGAACCGCCGGAGAACCGGCCACCAGAGGAGAACTGGCAGTGAACCCAATCTGACCGGTCTAAATGGCTTGAATCGACCAGGAAAGAGAAAAAGAAAAGAAAAGAAAGAAAGAAAAAAGAAAAGAAAAAGAGAAAAAGAAAAAGAGGAATTCCGGGAATTTGGAAAATTCCCGGGAATTCGAAAATTACGGGAAATCCCGGGAATTACGGGAATCGGTAAGAAATCCCGAAAAGTGTTAAATTATTTAAATAATTTATTTATTTAAATATTTATGGAAAAATTCTAAATTTTAGAATTTAATTTCCAGAAATTTTCCCTCAATGACCGAGCCAATGGAATCGGGCGAGGTGAACACGGGCGCGACCTTCGAGAGGCAGTTGCCGACCCGAAACAGGTAAGGGAGACATGTGCCGCCTGTAAGGATATTCGGCCATGTTTTAAATTATGCACTTAATTTATAAATGCAATTTATAATGATTGGTTTTGAAATTTGTGGTGATTTATCGGTCTTAAATTGTGGTGAAATATCGGTTAAGAAATATAAACTGTATTTTCTGTGCAGGAGGCTAGCCAAATCAGCAGCTGTTATACTACCAAAAAATTAACAAAAAATTACTGAAATTTATCGAAAATCAACGAAAACCATAATAAATGATTTGATTTCACGTGAAATGATTTTCAGGCATGAAAATCAAGAAATCAAGTAAATTTCATAAAACATGAATATAGTGATATTTAATTTTAAAATATTCATGTTTTCGAGTATGGTGAAAAGGAAATTACCGAAAATTCACCCGGTAGGTGATATTTCACGTGAAACGAGATGAAAATGAACAAGAGACTGAAGTGAATATTTTTATAAATATTCTTAAATATTCACTTGATTTTACATAAAACCTTTATGGTTTTAATTATGGAAATAAATAATTATGAAAATTCCATAAAGGTTAAGAAATGATGGAAAACCATGATTTCGAGACTAAAGGTCTCTACACGTGTTTCTAGAAGAAAATATGGTTAAGGGATTTTGAATCTGGAAAGTAAATAATTTGTTTTTACATAAATTATGAAAATATTTTATTTGAATCCCGATTTCTTTGAAAACCATGTTTTGGATAAAAGGCACGGGAAAGCGTGCATGTGTTTTACAGTGGAAAAGAACAGTTTTGCCCTCCTATTTTTACAGTGATGATTTTGCAGACTGTTTTCACCGTATGGAAAACATGATATATACCTTTATGAAATAATTTGAAAAATATTATTTATTTTATAAATTTCATAAAGGTGATTATATTTACATGTGAGCCTTATGGATAATTTGATTTATCGTGTTTAAAATCCATAAAGGCTATGGTACGGTTTATACTATTTTGAGACTTAGGCCCTGAGTTTCATGCATCACATTGATACTGTTACTGTCACGTGGCTGATAGACCCGCCAGTCATCAGCGTCCCGGATGTCACCTGGCAAGTGTACACCGAGGACACCATATAGATCATGGCCATAGATCACATACATACTATTTACTGTGTCCCTTCAGGGATGATTAATGGTCCATTATTGGACGATGATAGCATGATTTAATTGTAGGGTGATGCCTAGTCTCACATACTGATTACTGTTTACTGAAAGGATGTACAGAATCCTATTTACTGTACTGTACTGTTTACTGTACTGAATTACTGTTTACTGTTTACTGTTAATGATGAAAAACCGTACCAAAATACTGTTTACTGAACTGCACTGTGTACTAAAATGGTAGCCACTGATTACTGTTTTACTAAACTGAAAGCTACCATTTACTGTTTACTGAACTGAAAGCTACCGTATACTATTTACTGAATTGGTAGCTACTGTTTATTGTTACTGACTGAACCGTATCGAGATACTGTTTTACTGAATACTGAATATACTGTTTTATTGAAATGTACGATACGGTTACTGATTTGAAAAGAGAAATAAATGTTTATTCTAAAAGAATAACATAAGAATTATTTCTAAGAAAGAAATAATCGAAGAAGTAACTATCCAATGATTGGATATTTACAAATCACTGTACTGTCACGTTTTTTTTTACTAAAGAGAAGAGAAGTAAACCCCTATTTTACTACTGAACTGTCACGTGTTTTAAAGTATACTGAAAGTGAAAAGAGAAAAGTGGTATACTCCGTGGAAAAACGAAAATTATATCGTTTTGAAAACAACAAAAATAGCACTCTTTACAGTTGCTTCTAGGTTCCGGAACAAGTCAAGTATTTCAAAATACCTACCTTACTCTATCTGGATCCCTAGCCGACTGTAGTATCCTTCCTACATGTGTGCCTAGAGCCAGCTAGGAAGATTTTAAAGAAAATGAAAAGTTATTTTCAGCATATAGATAGTTGAATATCAAGTGTGACATATAACTCTCTTACTGAGTCGTGGTTTGCTCACTCCCCAATTTTAACATTTCAGGTTTTGATGATGGTAAGATCCAATATTTGTGGATTACGGCTGCACATAATGGACAATGTGATAGACCGACTAAGATATATCAGGTACGATCATTTATTTTCTGTATTTAGACATGTCTACAGTACTACATATTGGTAATTAAGATAGGGGATGTGTATAATGTTAACAATATTTTATTAAATTGTTTAACATCAAGTGTAAAGTGAAGTATCACAGACAGCCCAACCGGATAAATTGTGTAAAATAAGGTGAAAAATGTGGTAATGGGGCATTACATTAAGTAATCCATGGAGCTACACTGAGAATAGTATCTCGCTTGGAGTGATCACAGACATATATGGACATAAGAATATTGATGAAACCATAATGATTGTGAAATTTCTTATGTTGTTATAGGATTATCTATAAGTTACTACATGTGACTACCTACCCAAAGAGGGTAATCATGTGTTTTTAATTTGGAGATAATTGTGAATTATAATTGTAAAATTAAAGATACATGGACCTAAAAAATTTATTTACCAAAGGGGATAAATTTTCAAAAGTCTTTGTATTCGTAGTTGTTTAAATTGAGAATACATAAGATATAACGTGTTTTCTAAATATTAAGTTTGCCCAATAAGACTGACAAATAAATTAAGTTAATTAATGTGATGGTCTGTTTTGAAAATTTATAGGTCCTTGTACTCAATTTGAGTTTATTTGAATAATTGTCATCATAATTTAGTGTCTGCCATAAATGATAAATTCTTAGATATTAGTCACTTTACTTTATCACATCTTAGGATTGACATTTTATATGTTGTGCCTTAAGATAGCTTACACATAAGGATATTTTTTTCATTTTAGACCTGATATGATATCTCTCCTTGGTAATATTTTATGTAAAATTGAGAGTTGTTGAAATATAATTTCATTTTGATAAATATTTACATTGGTTGTTTGACTCTCAATTAAGATATTGATTTTAGGATTTTAGTTAAAATTATCAAACTTAGCACAATTATCATCTTTTTAGAGACATATTGTTGTCATTTGTTGTCAAAGTGTTTTCAAGAACATTAATTATTTTTTAAAGAACTCACACGTGGAGGGAAAGAATATTATTTTACACTTATTGCACGTGTAAGAGTTTTTTTTGAAAGAAGAAATTTTATGCCATTAAGTAAATGATTTGTTTTGTTTGTTTTATGTTTATTTTTGTAATTCCTTGTTAATCTTTCCCATTTTATTTAGGTTTATATTATTTATATTTATAAAGTACCTAAACTGATTCTTAAGAGAAAGTAAAAATTTTAATAGTCTTCCTTCTCTATTTTGAATAATATTATGAAATGACTTTTTAAAGTTATAAGGAAGAATAGTATGAAGGTTTTGGCTATATTGCATTTTTGTTGAGTCAAAAACTATTCTTTTATAAGAAGTAAAAATCAGAGGGAGTTCACATATTTTGAAAAGTATTGAGACTTGTAAATGCCCTAAAATCATTATTTTGGAGATATCATATGCATTAAGGTTAGTGAGAGCACTTAGGCTATTGTTGTGAAATTCCAAATTTCTTTCTTTTGTATATTTAATTTCGAAATTAGCATAATGAGATTTAATGATAAGTGGATGATTTGTTAAATTTAGCTATATAGAAGAAAAGTGGATCATAGGCCTCACTAAGAATTTCATGGTCTGAAGGAACGCCGATCTTATAATAATGATATTTGGGGTGAAATATAGTAAGGGTAAAAATTCACATCTTAGATCCTTTTAATTGGACATGTTTTGGGAAACGTGCCAAAAATGTGTAAAATGATATTTTACCCCTAGGTTGGAAAACGTAAATTTTGAATATAGGTCAACACGATTTGACTTTAGACCCACAAAATATAAGAATTGGACTCTCGTGTGAAGATGTCTCACTCCGTTTTAAATTGTAGATTCAATCACATGAAAATGCCTAACAAACACTATTGGAAGTATTTTAGTAATTTCACATTTTGATCGATCAAACCCCATTAAAAGTAAGGTTTGAGCCACATTATGTTAAATTAGTATATTTCGTAGAAAAATAAAAATATTTAGTGATTTAATTAAATAGTTTAAATGAAATTGCAAGGGTTAGGACATAAATGGCATTAATGAAATTACAAGGGTATTTTGGTAAAAATACACCCATGGCCTGCCACCTCTTTATGGGAGTCAAACTTTGACTCATAAATACATATTATATAATAAAATTTATAAAGAGAAATCAAAGAGAAAAGATATAATATCTAAATTAAATATTATTTTAAAAATATAAAATAAGTAGTGGACTAACTATTCATGTATAGTTTACCCCTACTTACATTAACATTTAAATGATATAAAAGTACAAGATATTCCCCATTTTTCCTCACATATTGTCGGCCACACTCTCATCTTACATACCAATCCCACGTTTTGAGAAGAAAAGAAAGAAAATTTTAATGAATAAATAAAGATAAGTTAGGTGTAAGTGGAAGTAACTATGCAAGTGTAACAGTCCAAATGTACCGTAAATAACATATTTCTGCATATATTCTATGGTTGGGCTGTCTATGATGCCTTTAACACTTGAATAGTAACAGTAATAAATAGTAAACATTTATTTAATTAATAATTTCGGAATATGAAAATCTTATAATATTTCATACACTTTACATCCTCTGTTTCTACTTTACACTTTAAGTAGTACTGTACAATTTACCTGAAAGTATAAAAGAAAATTCAATTACCTCCCAGCCCAACACAAGTAGTCTTGGTAACCAAATTTCAATCGATCCTCTAATGTATACCCCTTTTTAATCTCTTTTAATATCATGTGGAGTTGAAAAATAAAAGGGTGAGTGAAACGTGCTCAGTAAAGGAATCTTATGCAAGATTGATATAACGAAACCTACATGCTAAAAAACTATATTTTCCTAACGGTTTACTGGGCACAGTAAATGGAAGGATACGATAGTCGAACGGGAAATCCAGATAGAGCATGGAAGATATTTTGAAATACCTGTCTTGTCTCGAAAACCCAGAGCGACTATAGGGAGTAGTCCTTAAATTGTTGTTATAAAACAAATTAATGAAATTTTTCCATAGATAAATGGTAATTAAACCATTAAAATTCATCACTTCAGTAACGCTTTAAACACGTGACAGTGACAATAGTAAAACAATACAGTAAATAGTGGGTTTTGAACAGTGTTAATAGTATATAAATCGATTTCAGTAACAGTATGATAAAGTACTTCAATAAACAGTGAAGAAAACAGTTCAGCACAGTAGACAGTTCAATTCCACATCATAGTAACAGTTTGGTAATTCTTTCAAAAACCAGTAATAATATCATAATTAATTTCACTTCAGTAAACGGTATATTTCAGTACGGTTCAGTAACCAGTTAACAGTAAATCCCGTTTTCATAACCATTTGACAATAAATCTTGGTTTTAGTAACCATATAGGTTTAGAAACCATAAAATGTTCATTTTGAAATATTAATGGTTCTCTAAAACACTTTAGTAATAGTTTGGTATAGTACTCTTTACAGTAACAGTAAAATAGTTTAGTATTGATACTGTAACAATTCAATAAACAGTGTAAAACAGTTTCAATACAGTAAACACTTGAGTTCCACAGTACAGTGAACTTTTCATAGCCAATAATAATTTTCATAAAATACTATCAATTCAGGAAACAGTAATAATTCAGTACAATTTAGTAAACATTAGTTCAGTAAAACGCTTTACAGTAATTCTCAGTTCAGTAATGGTAAACAGTAATTCAGTAAAATAGTAAACTGTAGTTCTCAGTTCAATAAAACACTTAACAGTGAATCACAGTGCGGTAGTAATAAACAGTAGTTCACAGTTTTTAGTAAAACAGTAATCAGTGATTCACAGTTTTGTATCATTAAACTGTAGGTGGAGACTAGGCATCACCCTCGATATATCATGCTATAATCCCCGTAGGGAACAGTAACAGTAAGCAGTAAGATCTATAGCCATAGTCTATAGGTGTCCTCAGAGTACACTTGCCAGGTGACCCCGGGACTACTAATGACTTGGCATATCAATCAGCCACGTGACAGTACAGTAATAGTGAGCATGAAATTGGGGCCTAAAGTCTTAAAATGATTTAATTTCAATGTAAAATACCTTTAAGGAATTTAAATAAAAATTATCATTTAATTTAATTAAAATTCCAAAAGGTATTAAATTCTTATTCATCAATACAGTGGAAACAGTAGATAAAATATTCATGTTTAGTGAGAAAATTTATAAATGTTCATTTTCAATATAAATCTCTTTAAAGAACATTTTTTCTAATCTCACTTTAATAAAATTTTACAACATGAATATTTAATTTATATTTTTCAATAAAATTCCAACTTATGGAAAATTTATGGAAATAAATTCCACAATTCCTAATTCACTCAAATTATGCATCTAAAATATTTCATGCTATTTTAGGATGATTTCAATAATTTTTCGGAAACACAACAGTTGCGTTTCCCTAACCCCTTACACTTAAAATACAGTATATAAAACAAACCGTAAACCACAGATTTGCATGATTTTCAAAGACAATTCAATACCAAATAATTTCATAAAATTATACTCATCAAAATCATGCATTCGATATATTCCTACAGCTTACACACTTATCCCTTGTCTAGCAATACCAACTCGTTCGGTAGCCAACTGTAAACCGTAAATCCTGGCTGCAAAATAATTTACCAAATGATTATCATTAATTTTCCCTTAATTTTAGGCTATTGACTTTCATAAAATGCAGCCATTAATTATACTGCCTATGACTAACCAGTATAAATTATACTGGTAGAAAACATAACTTTCCCGTTTTAGCTCCAATTTCGAATCCGATTTCACCAGTCTTCTTCTCTTAATTTCTATAGTCATTTTTCATATTCAACCTATAAAATACAGCACAATAACACCCTTAAAATGCCCTTGGCTGAAACCCTCCTTGAACCCATTTTCATGATTTCAACCTTTTTCAACAATTTAAGCTTTATAACCTTCTTAATCATGTTCATTCTATCGTTTCCCACCATTTTTATGCAAATTTGAGCATGGTTTCCCTTTGTTCTTGTCCAAACCGAAACCCCATAATGCCCATTCATTATGTTCTAGTTAGATTTAAGCAAAAACAATGCTAGATCTAGGCTTAGGACACTTAAAAACATCAAAATCCACCATTAAAATGTAAAGAATTCAAAGACATAAGAAATGGGTACCTTTGACCGAATTTTCCTCTTCACTTTTCTCCTTGTATAGTCACTCATTCAATATGTTTTTGGTTGGGTTTGATAGAGCTCAAGATGTAGATCAATTTTACTAGAAATAGGCTAGTGGAAAAAATGATGTCTTGATATAGTTTTTGTTGAATTTTTGCTTTCTTTTTTTTTTTTTTTTTTTGCTTGGCTATGGCGTGAGGGGCTGTTGAGAAGATGATGAATAGTGGCCGACTCCCTCATTTGCTGAGTTTCAAGTCCCAATTATTTATGTATCAACCAATAAGAAATTGCCACATGGTCCACTAGAATATTTCTCATTTTTATTTTCCTAATTTCCATATTTATGTTACACACAACATTTCATTATTTTCTAAATTCAGATTTTTAATTTTATTTTAATTAAGTTTAATTTATTTAAGTAAATAATGGTCAAATATTAACCATTTGACCATTCCCCCATGTTAAAGGACCGTTTTGCCCTAAGTTATGAAAAATCTTGACAATTTCGCCTTTAACTTCTAAAATCCTAAAAACTATGTAATTAGACTCCAAAATTTCGGATTCCATTGCCAAATAATCATATTTAATGTATCTTGATGATTGGAAGTGGTTTCGTCGACGCGCGGTGCAGGGATAGTGAGAAATTACATTTTTACACCCACGACCTGCCGATGAATTTCTCTCACTTCACCACTGTTTCGATAAATCTCTTGACACTATCTTATTCTCCTTTTTATGTAGAATATCATGGTATTTTTACTTCGTCCCAACTCATTTTAATTTGGGCGTAATTTAGGAAAATGCTCTTGGGACGTAATTGTCATTTTCCAATTTGTTTTCCAAAATTCAAAAAAATTCATAATAATATAATTCAATGATTTTAAACCTCAAAATCATCATATTATATTTTATTACACCACTATGCATAGCATTTCCAGTCTTGAGCCCATCTGAACACATTAAAAATAAATAGGGCCCACATCACTCTTTCACTTATAATCACTTAACATATTAATTTTCACTCCATAAATTATAACATATTCCATGTACAGTGTAGTAGAATCGAGTCTCACAGTAAGCATAGTTACCCACTATCTTATGTCCTTAATAATTAAAAATTGAGATATTTCATTCACATCTCCCTCACATTTGGTGGGCCACTTATTCATTCTTACCATCTTCATGTCTTCTTCATCATTTTACCATTTCCATGTTTTTTCTTAAGCTAAGTGAAAGGGACCTCGAGAAACACCATTAAAACCACTTCAAATCCAAAACTTCCTTTAAGCAAACTTGTTCATCTCACCCTCCTCTATCACATATCTTGTAATCAACCATAGGAGAGGCCATTTCCTTGATGAAAACCTCCCTCAAAGTTTTGGCCTTATGGGTATCTATAAGATTGGGATTTTTATTTTAATTTCCTTAAATATATGTTGATGTTTTATGATAGTTAAGACTATGTACCTTATTTTGATGAAAAACCATTATAATATTACTTTAAGGGTTTCGGCCACTTGGGGTTTGGTCAGTATGATGCTTTGTTTAATTAGATATTAATATATTTTAGTGTAGAGAATATGCGAAACATGAATATGGAACTAAATTTGCAAAACAATAAGTGTGGTATGTTTGGGTGCTTTGGGCCAAGAGAAAGACAAAGAGGAATCATGCTCAATTTGATACAAAATGGGTTCTAAAATTATATATAAATTAAAATAAGACTGTTAATGAAATCAGATTCAAAAACGAAGGTGATTTAGTAATAGTTGCAGTTTTAACGCTATATAGGAAATAAATCGAATTGCTACTATAGTGAAATTTTGAAATATTTCTAGGATTTATAAAAATTATGAGAAGGTAATTTTGGGAATTAAAATTGTTTTAATGATTTTTTGCAGTTTTGGAGTGAGTTGGAGTTGGGTGGTATTAAGCTCGCTATTGAATTCTAATTTCCGGGCTAAATCGGATAAGTTGCGTTGTGACTGTTAGGTAAGGAATATATATATAAGGAATGTTAGAGATATTGGAATGATTTTAAAATCAACTGTCTTGGGTTTATCAACTGTGTTTACCTTGCAAGAGGTTTTAGAAAATTTATACCGTTTTGCTGCCGAATTTTTCATAAAAGTATTAGTTACTGCGATTTAGGCTAGAAATTTAACAAATGCGTATTTTCTGAGAAATTCAGTTTTGAAAATATTAAATCACATGATTTTGGGAATATTCATGAATTTTTAATTTAAATTTTATTTTATGGAAATTACCAAAACTTTTTATTTTAAAGATATTTATGAAAAAATATAAAATTTTTGGATTTTCAAAGACTTTGTATTTTTATTTTTTTTGAACCTTTGTTAGTATTTGAAAATGCTATTTTTGAATATGGATTTATGAAATCATATGTTTTGAGACATTGGCTAACCATCATCTTGCAATATCTATACTACTGCATATTTTGGATCCAGCAGTATCTGGCTGTAGTGTGACCTTCAGGGCCTATAGTATTTGTATTTGATATATATTCTGCGCACTTTATTGTTGTGTGATTTGATCCAATCTGTAGCGGTCATAGATGACACCTGATCAGTGTTCATTGTAGAGCACTTGAACTATGGCCATATATTTATCTGTTTATTATCCTTATGGGATATCTTTGTTGCATTATGTATACCGAGTTATTGCCATGTCTCCATTTTCAATTATTTTTTTTATTTCTATATGATATCTGAATTTCTGATAACTAAACTCTGAAATCTGAAATATTTTTATACGAATTTATAAGTTTGATTTGAAATATGATATAATTTCTGAATTTGACTGATTTAGATTGTTTGCATAGCATGGCTTTATTAAGTGAATTTCTGTTATACTAATTGGATTTACCTCTAATTTTTGGAATACATAAATTCCTTCTTTGATGAAATTCTCCAACTTCTCAATGGCTTAGGTGTTAGGAAAATGGGACAAATGAGGTGCTTTAAAGCATCTTTCCTAACTCATCCCTAAACCCCTAACAAGTTGTAGAGAAAATTCTTTAGATCCTTTGTTTTAGAAATATTCCTTAAATTTTAGTACTTATTAATTGTTTTCAGATACTTGCGTATAGTTTACGGTATTTGTATCTTTATATGTATTTTTTACTAGGCTTTATAAGCTCACCCCCTCTTTTCCCTTCCAGATTATTTGTAATAGAGTCAGCTGGTTGAGGGTTTCTGATTTCGATTTCTTTCGAGGCTTTTGGTACCTCCCTTGAAGGTATAGATTGTACAGTTGCTTATTTTGTATTCAGATGTATTATACAGTACTCATGTTAATGTACGGTGATATAACTAAAAAGAAATTGGAAATTATAATTATAGTCTTTGGATGCATATATAGACTTATTAACTGAAGTGGTTATACATGAAACTATATGCATTAACATCTGAACTGGGACCAACTGAGTAAATGGATATTGATTTAGCTAATGTAAATTTTAGTTTAACCTAAAGTCCGTTACATTACTCACAGTCCAACCAACTGTTTGAAAAAGGAAAAAGTTAGTTTAAATTTCGGTAAATTTGGATGTTATAACTGTTTGGCACATGGTTAAAAGGACATATATTGTGTAAACACATGAATATGAAAATTTTGTAATATATTAGTAATTTTGTAAGTTATTTATTATTGTCACATCATAAAGTCCAAAAACAATAGTAGTTATCATATTTGCCATGTGGGTAGATAGTACATGACTTTGTTGTGACTCCATTTATTATTATGCTTCCTGCTCATCATTTAAAAACTATTGGAGCATGTCTATGATTCACTGGATTAGTGGGAGTCATTGTGATTTGATGATGACATGTTTTTTCTGTGTGAATATTTTGATATTTTCATTTTGATAATAGATGCATTGTGATTTGTTATTTGAAACCACTCTTACTTTAGGTTTCTTTATTTGGTTAAATGGATCGTTAGTGATTGTAAAATTACTTATGAGGTGTAGTTTGACTTGAAAATATCCATAAGGTATCGCAAGTTAAAAGGACATTGGTGTTTTGAGGTCTTTTGATGTATTGGTTTAGTGGGAGTGTGTTACTTTTTATCGAACTCTCATGTTATACATCATGCTATGTTGAGACCACTTCATGTTTGGAATACTTATGTGATATTTCACTTAAAATGTCACTTGATGATTATTGTTGGCTTATATCTTGTGCTATCTTGTTGATTGTTTTGTACATGTACATTTGAGCAAATTGTGAAATTGACTTTGTGTCAATGGGGGTATATCTCAGTAAATAATACAACTTAACAACCTCAAGGACAAGGAAAAGATGCATCGGCACATTTGGTTGCCAATTAGATTTCTCGGTGAGTTAAGGAGAAATTGGAGGACTAACAATAAAAGTAACACATTTGATCACTGATGGGTGTTATTTTCTTGCTACACAGCCACACTAAGATCCATTGTTGATGTGGTCACTAATATTTGTAACCCTTGTGTCAATAAAGGGTACAATTGCTGCCATGATTCAATATTAGATGGTCATGTTGAACAGGGTCGTTGAGATGTTGTTGCTAAGGACTAAATGGTTTTTAAAATCATGGCCACATCAAAAGATAAGTAAATTAGCCACAAGTCTTGTTTTCTAAAATAAAAGTTTTCTTAGATATAAAACCTCAATTAATATTAACCAAGTGGAAAGAATGTTAGAAATTTTCAATTGGTGGACTGCTATTAATTGGTAGTTTTGAGTTTAATAAAATAGGCTAATAATTTAGCCCTAGTATAAAAACATGCAAGTAAGCCTAAATAGGTAATTGTGATCAACAAGTATGGACTTTTGCGAATCTTATTGGGTCAGTGCAGTGTAATGATTGTGTAGGCCTGGAACTTAATAGTCTTTGATAGGCGGATTATTAGGTTTAACTACAAGTACAAAGCTAAGTCTCCTCTTCACTTCTCAACGTATTGGTATTTGTCTATTGAGAACCACCCTAAAGAGAGAAGTAGAATAGAAAGATCTGCCTAATCATAGTCCGAGTGATTATGCTTTAGCTTTCGTTGATATCTGTCTCAAACAGTATGCATAATTAATCGTTTAATATCCCATGTGTTCTAATTATTGCATAAGAAAATTGAATAATTGATCTTACAATTATGAAATGGAAAATGACCAGACATAAAAAACAAGGTAGGACAATCTATAACATGAGAAGTAACAACCATTTAATTATTCCTCGAATTTCAATATTATAATCCCATTGCTCTCTACAAACAAATAAAATAAAAAAAATAAAAAAAATAAATTAATTCTATGGAAGTAAATTATTTGTTCAGATATTGTCTAGTAATTCAGTACTTTTGCTATTTATTTCATATTGCTCTTCAGTACTTTTTACTTTTTTATTTAATTCTTTCTACTTTTATTTGTTACAAAATAAAATATACTTAAATCCTTTTCGTATAAAATGTAAGCAAAAAGCTTGTGAAACATGAGATTCTTTAATTTGCTCTAAAAAATTGTGTATTTTTTAGTTTTTGCTTTAACAATAAAAACAAGTAATAAAATTACAACAACTAAACAAAACATTGAAACTAATTCAAGAAATTACTTAATAATATGATAAAATCTAATAAGAGAGTGGGGAGCAATTGATATGGCTAAGCCCATATCCATTGGGCTAAGGCCCAAAAGACGACAAAGGCCGCCACATGGCATAACATCATTGGGCCTCGTGGCAATAGGCGAGAGACATCATAAGACTCGTGGCTCAAAATGCAGGAGACTCCTCCTGCCAACGGGAGGGACTTTGTCGCGTGCAACAGATATCGGATGATCACTCGCATTCTGCCTGCCGCCGAATGAGTGTGGCTACGATCTATGACCTCCCACCATGCGACAGTGTCACGACCCGTGACCACATTTTTACCCTACTTATACACATCTTAACCGGTTGGGCTGTCTGTGATACTTCACTTGTACTAGCTGTTAAACAATTTTACAATGTATTGTTTATGTTATACACATCCCCTATCGTAATAAATCAGACAAGTAGTACTGTTGACATGTCTAAATACAGAGAATAAATGATCATACCTCAAATAAACAGTCGGTTTGACACATTGTTCTTCGTGTACAGCCAGGATCCACAATCCACTGGTCTCTCATTCATCAAAACCTGAGATGTTGAAAATTAAGGGGTGAGCAAAACCACGGCTCAGTAAGAGAATTATATGCCTCACTTGATACTCAGCTTCCTATATGCTGAAAATCTTTTTCATTTTTCCTATGGGCTCTAGGCTCGCATGTAGGAAAGATACTACAGTCGGCTAGGGATTCGAATGGAGTAAGGTAGGTATTTTAGAATACCATACTTGTTACGGAACCTAGAAGCAACTGTAGAGAAAAATTTTTCTTTTTGTTTTGAATTAATAAATCCTTTTCCTTTTTAATCTTTCATAATCTTTTTCATATTCCTTTCAAAATAATGCCTCTATGAAATAAAGCCTTTAAATAGAATAATTAATATCCGTATATTCCTTGAAAAGAATATTAGTTAAATCATCATCTTATTTCTTTAAAACTTATTTCATGTTTAATGTACTCTCTTAATTAGTTCTGTCCGTTAAAAAGCAGAAAAAGCTATTAAAATCTATTTCATTCTTTGACATTTGTCGAATTCACGAATCACACTCACTTACTTATCGTCACAATATCCTACGATTTCTCATACTAACATCGGAACACGTGTAGCACTTAGT
The DNA here is from genome assembly GCA_031772115.1 of Heritiera littoralis. NCBI lineage: Eukaryota > Viridiplantae > Streptophyta > Magnoliopsida > Malvales > Malvaceae > Heritiera > Heritiera littoralis. The sequence goes on along the minus strand of JAPDPK010000009.1, from coordinate 2,650,112 downwards.
TCCCGAAGGACTCTAGAGGTGGCTCCCACGGTTCAATCATCGAGTCTCTGCTCGGTATGGCCAGGACTCTAGAGGTGGCTCCCACGGTTCAATCATCGAGTCTCTGCTCGGTATGGCCTGTACTGAAACATCGGAACACGTGTAGCACTTAGTTCCCGAAGGACTCTAGAGGTGGCTCCCACGGTTCAATCATCGAGTCTCTGCTCGGTATGGCCTTTTCCGTTTGACATATTCCATGTCATGTAAAATATTTCCCTTTTTAACATGTCACCTATCATTTATGGATTTTAATATAGACGTTAATCTTGTCGTACTATAAACCCTGGAGGGTAAAGGACTAACCCGGTCAAATCTATGACCATAATCTATATTGTCCTCGGTGGATCACGGATCAGGTGTCGACCGGGACTAAACATGTCACATATCATGTATCAGCATGATAAGAATACCAACCAGTCTCAAAACCGTATTTTTTCATCGGAAAATACACCTTATGGAATTTATACAATTATATAATTCCATGATTTAAAACCATAAGGGTTATAATCCTTTAGTGAATATTGATAAAAATATCCATAAAATATTTACTATATTTCACTTCATCTTTCGTCTCGTAATTCGTGTAATTTATCTATTTCGAGAATTTTCGGTGATTTCATTATCACCATTCTCGAATACATGAATATTCTAAAGTTCCATCTCATTATATTCATATTTTATGAAATTTAGAAATTTCCTCATGTCTCGTGATTTACTATCGAAATTCGGAAATAAATCATTTAATATGATTTTATAAAGTTTTTCTAAAATTTTCGGCAGCATAACGGCTGCCGATTCACTAACCTCCTGCATGGAAAATACAGTTTAAAATCTTTCAGCAGTACTTCTTCCCAAATTATTTTCAGCAATTCATGCATCATAATAATTTTCATAAAATAATTGCATAAAATATTTCAAATTAAATTATGCAGACTGAGTATCCTTACAGTGCTGCACATGCATCCCTTACCTTTTTCCGGGTCGGCGAATTTCGCTTATCGATCACGCCCGCACTCCATTTCTCCCGATTCCTTATCTCGATTGCTGAAAATAATTTCTAGAATTAAAATTCTAATTTTTAGAATTTTTCATAATTTATTTAATTTTTTTTCTGAAATTAAATTCTCGGGAAATTTCTTACCGAATTTGTAAAATCCCGGGTTGTCGAATTTCCGGGAATTTTCCGAATTCCCAAATTTTCCTTTTTCCTCTTTTTCTTCCTTTTTCCTCTTTTTCTTTCCTTTCTTTCTTTTCTTTTTCTTTTTCTTTTTCTTTTTCTTTTTCTTTTTCCTTTTTCCTTTTTCTTTTCTTTTTCTTTTCTTTTTTCTTCTTCCTTTCCCGGTCAAACCGGTTCAGAGCCTTTCCTCGCCGGTTCCTCGCCGGCGGCCGGTTCTCCGGCGGCTCGTTGGTCCCTCAGCTGGCCGGCTGCACGACGAACTTGCCGGTGCCCTCCGTTTGCCCTGGATCGGTGGCACGGCGGCGAATCGAGGCGGTTTTGCCTCGGTTCTTCTTCCTCTTCGCCGGCGTTCCTCCGCCGTCCATTGCGTCACCGGTGGCTTCCATCAGCTTCCTCTTCCTCCGGTGAAGCTTTGGTGGTGGTGGCAGCCACCGATTCGGCCGGCACCGCCGTCGGCATTTTCCTTTTCCTCCGGCTTTTGCTTCGTTTTCCGTCGATCCCGTTCCGTTTCTTCACGCCGCCTGTAGCTTCCTTCTTTTCTCTGGCCGGTGGCGTCCCGCCTTCCTTTTCCCCTCGCCGGCGGTGGCAGCTCCGCCACCGGCGGTCTGGCAGGAGGGGTCGGGGTTCCTCCCCGATTTTCTCCTTTCCTTTTTTTTTTTCTTTTTTATTTCCCTTTCTATTTTTGTTCTCTTTCTACTTTTAGTATTTACTATATACTATATATTATACAATATATTTTATACATATAATATATATTATATGTTATACATACATTATTTCATACATAATATTATACAATATATATTATATACAAAATACATATTGTACATTACAAAATACATGTCTAGTATATATGTGTATATTTATATATATACTTAAAATTAAGTAACATTTATATATATAAATTATATAAATGCTATAATAAAATATTTATACATATAAACTTTAATATAAAACCATACTTACTTTTCTTCTATATGTATTTACATAATTATATATACACATAAAACATTATATTTATATACATATGTATTATTTGAATTTATGAAATAGTATATATATATTTCTATATATATAACAACGTATTTTAAAATATACTATATAATATTTTGAATACATATGTATTGGTATAAAAATACATTTATATAATAATATATAATTATATAAATATATTTCATTTATTTTCTTATTTTTCTTAATTAGATTTGGATTTTAATTTATCCAATTTAATTCTTTTCCTCTCTCTATTATTTTTATCTTCACTTCCTCATTTCTCAGGATTTTCACCAATATCCCGTTTCTCGCAAATTTATATTTATTTCGTCTTATTTAATTTCTCTAATATTTATTTTCAATATTTCTAATTTCCAATAAATGGAAAAATTTACGGTTATCACATCCTCCCCACCTTAAGAAATTCGGTCCTCCGAATTTAACTTAAGTCCAAAGGTGGTACATGCCGTATACTTATGACTTCTGACATCTAGTTCATCCTCCAAGTAATACTGCCAGCACACTTTCAACATCAAGAGTGCTTTAGACCACTACATGCTGTCTTTCATCGTATATGTCTATACTCCCGTAAGTTCATTTCTCAAATCAAAAGTTATTCACTTTTACTCTTTTCATATAAGAGCCATACATAATATTTTAATATTACAGCTGATTTATGCTGTTCATCATCCATTCTTCTCACTTAGTGCCGAGTCGACATAATTTGGTACTATCATGTACTCGTGTAAATCAATTATATGTAAGTGTCCCAGTAGCTTTCACATCTCGTGCACACGCTCTCTCAATATCATGGAGCGGTTACAATCTCACGCTCATATATATAAATATATATCAGTATGGAGCGGTGCTATCAATACACTTGGGATCTCAAAGCCTTTTGCTATCTCTCATTAGCATATGGCAACACAGAGACTCCCATCACATGTAAGGCTCACTGGAACTGTACATACACATTCACACCGTTTAACACTCATACTTCGACTAAGGCACTAGAGAATCTAGATGTCTGATAATGGAAAATGATTCTATTTAGATCATCAGTCTTTAATCACTTCCATATCATTATTTCTCTTTTGGACTCTTTATTGTCCACAATATTCATTTTCACACTTATTCCATCAAGGCTACATATCATTGCAAATCTTACTGTTAATCATCTCTTACAGAAATAAATCATGAGACAATCATTTTCTCTCCATGTCTCTTTTCATGTAGTATGGTCATTACATCTCTTACTCTTATGGTATATTCAATATCATTTAAATTTTTGAATATACCTGAGAATATACTCTTTTCATAATTTAGATTCTGTGATTGAGTCCTCGAATTATCCATTTAAGCACCACATTATCTATACAATTTCACCATCTCTATCATTTCGAGGTGGTTATGTGTACAATCATTTTACTGGCAGTAAACATATCAATTATCTTACTCCTTGGAGTATCATTACTTTCACTTATCAGTTCTGGCTTTGATTTTACATCTTGCCACAGTTATGTGATAACCAACACCCTTCGCTTTCAGTCTTAACTGCGGGAACTGTTTTATATTAATGTTCCCTTCTCGTCATGCAATTTATTTCCTTATTGCACTTTCATTTTCGTTTTCATATTTTTACTCTCATTCCTTTTTGTCGGTTTTCTCGATTGGTATGGTACTATACAGCTAAGATCTTTTAGAATCTTGCGTACCATCTTTTTCTTTACACTAGCCATCTGCCGACTTTAATTTCTTTAATTAGATCTCGTCTATAGAGCAGCCAGTCTCATCACTCTTTTATAGGCTGGCAATAGTATTTAGCTAGACTCATTTTTTTTTTATCTCGATCATCATCTCTCTATCATAGATAGATTCACTGTCATCCTGTCGTCTCAAAATCATATATTTCAAGAGGAGATACTGTCTAGCCAAATTTCTTAGTTGTTAATCTTAGCACAATTCCACATCCTTTGAGAGTTTAAGGATTATATCACAATGCTGCTCATGTTCCATTTATACTTTAGACTCTATCAGTATTTCATCAATGTTACTCATGTAAGGATGCCTCATTCTTTAGGCTTATCTACTTTACAAGGCAACTCATTATCTTTGTAGCTTCAATCGGAACTCGTAAAATTTACTTCGAGTTCAAATCATCATCTTATGGACACCAACCTTCAATCTTTTATCTAAGGACGCTTTATACAGTAGCTAGTCTTATTTACTCCTCACGTATCTCTGATCAGATCAATAAAGTGTCTATTTTCACGTAGATTAATACTTGTTCTTCACCAGAACTTCATCAATGATAGAAATTTAATATATCCTTTTTGATTTGTCTACAACTCAACATCATTTGCATTTCTCTCATTTACACTTATACAGACAATTTCATTATTCTCAATTTTTCATTATCTGTAGTTTCGTCATTCAGACCTCTACACGTGAATTTCATTATTCACACATTTTCCAGAGTTATTTTCTTAAGCTTTTCAAATTCTTTCTACATCTTCCGATATAAGCTTAGAATTTAACTTCATATTTAAAATCAAATCAGCGTTATCTCGATTCCTCTAATTTATATAACTTTGGAAGTTTTATCGGAAATCAAATCTGATACTTTCTTTAATCGTACTTTTCTTATCATCTTGTGACCATCGTTCTTTAACTTTTTATCTGATTATGCCTTTTACAAGGATTGCTCTTATACGCTCCTTATACATCTCCGATTAAATCATATTTAAGGCATCACTTCCATATAATATTTATTTGTTCTTCATAAGAATTTTAGTGTATAACCAAAAATTTTAATACATCATTTAATTCATCCTCAAATCATATCATTGTATTTCCTTTCTTTACATCGATACTTGTGAATTTTATCATCCGTAATATTTTCCAAAAATTATTTTCTTGAGCTTGTCGGATTTCTTCTATATTCTTCGATACAAGCTTAAGAATAAATTTCATATCCACGATCGAATCAACATTAACCTGATTTCTCAATCTATGTTACTTTGGAATTTATTGGAATTCTGATCCGATAGTTTCTTTAACCACACTTCTTTTATCATTTTGGACCTTCATCATTGTGTCCCATCATTTCACAGTATATTTTAAAGGCAGAGACATTCCATATTCAAATCATTTTGATACATACTCTACCTTGATTTCATTACCTAGTCATACTTTACAGCGTTACGAATCTCATTCTGGTAAGCTGTATCAATTACAATGATTCTCAACACACTTCACAGCTACCCGTTTCAATTCCGTTATTCACTTTAAAACCATTTCCATTTACTGAATTCAGGCTTAGTTCCCTTGAGTATATTCTCCACGAGGTTTGAACCTTGGCACCCCTTACGTACCTAGTTCCTTACACTCGTGTTACCATTGAGATACTTATAAGGGCCTCGCCCGTTCATATCGACCATTGACGAGCATCCCCTAGGCGATCCTTTCGCCTCAGGTTTATCCTTACTAGTGAGTCGGCGATGAGATAGTTCGCCTATATCTCACGACACATGATCCACTACGGGTCGCCATCATTGGGTCGCCCATCACAGTTCTGTCTCGAGGGTCCTGAAGAACTTAAGTTAGCGGTCATCTTCTCTTTTTTTTTTTTTATCACTTGACTGTTCTTATAATTATCCTCTAATTCACAGTACTCCAAACAGTACCTCATTCTGTAGCACATATTCCAAGATACGTCGGTTCTATGTACGATTATCTGTTTGATACCTCAAAGAAATGAAAACGTACAAAACCATAAGTAATCACACCAGTATGTATTTCATTATCTGTACTTTTCACCTCATCAGTCAATTCTTGTAATCATTTCACTTTTCATAGTATTTAACGATCCCGTTCAATACACTCTTAATTTTTCGACCCTTTCAGTCAATAACCGGGCCAAACATTCGATGACATTCCACTACACTCTTTGGATCGCATCATATAAGGCCCCGGCTCGTTCGCCGTCCGCCTGTACACGTTTTATTGTGATGCCTCGGATTTGTCGGTCTCAAGCCGGAGGGGCCCGAGCCGCACCACTCATCCGTGCTGTCCGCTCTGAGCTCTAGAGGTGGCCCCCGTCACACAGACGTGGCACTTAGTCCCTCACGGATTGTTTTATTGTGAAGCCCAGGATTTACCACTATGGCCCAAAGTCCACTCGTGGGGGAGCCCTGGCCGCCTCACTCAACCATACTGTTATCCCCTATGGCCCACAGTCCACTCGGGGTTTTTCTTTCGCGTCCGTAATCTAAGTGTTAGTGGAATCAGTAATAGGGATCGTTAGATTCATATGACATCTTCTATGCCATTAATAATTCCATTACTATCAATGGATTCCAATTCAGCTCGGTTTTATCACTATTCCGACATCGCCCAATATAGGGGCATTTTCGTCATTTCGACATTTATTTCTATCTCCTCAATATACATTCAAATCAATGAACTGATCATCTATGTGTTGATATGTATCCTTTCTGATACTTATAACAGCAAGTTAGATCTCATTCGATTTTCGACAGAGAAGTTCACTAAAATCCACAATGGGATTAATTTACTTGTAATTCAGCTTTATAACATTAATTTCTCTGTCAAATCGATCAATTCCAACTTCTGGTGATCTATTTTGACTCCCAGTAAAATTTTGGGGTAGGGGTATTTTGGTCATTTTTGGCTAAAAGTTTTCTCTCTCTTCAAATTACCCTCAATCGGTGATCTTAAAGTCTATTTAATGATGATATTTTATTCCCCTATTTTATACCATCACTTTCAGGTCTCAGTTCGGTTCGGACAGAAAAGTACTGGTGGGGCCCTCACCGAGTCCATTTCTGTTCCTTACCGAACAGGCCTTCATATAGATTTGAAGGATCACAAATTTTTCGGTAATTTCTGAGCCTATTTTCTTCTTTAACATTCTCAGTTTATACTTTCTCACTCCCTTTAAATCATTTTACCCCATTTACAATCATTTAATTTCTCTATGTATTCAGACGACACAGTACTACAGGGGATGTTTAACTCTTTTCTTTCCAAAGCATCCACAGACATCAGGCCAACCAATGCTCTGATACCACTAAATCTGTCACGACCCGTGACTACATTTTTACCCTACTTATACACATCTTAACCGGTTGGGCTGTCTGTGATACTTCACTTGTACTAGCTGTTAAACAATTTTACAATGTATTGTTTATATTATACACATCCCCTATCGTAATAAATCAGACAAGTAGTACTGTTGACATGTCTAAATACAGAGAATAAATGATCATACCTCAAATAAACAGTCGGTTTGACACATTGTTCTTCGTGTACAGCCAGGATCCACAATCCACTGGTCTCACATTCATCAAAACCTGAGATGTTGAAAATTAAGGGGTGAGCAAAACCACGGCTCAGTAAGAGAATTATATGCCTCACTTGATACTCAGCTTCCTATATGCTGAAAATCTTTTTCATTTTTCCTATGGGCTCTAGGCTCGCATGTAGGAAAGATACTACAGTCGGCAAGGGATCCGAATGGAGTAAGGTAGGTATTTTAGAATACCATACTTGTTACGGAACCTAGAAGCAACTGTAGAGAAAAATTTTTCTTTTTGTTTTGAATTAATAAATCCTTTTCCTTTTTAATCTTTCATAATCTTTTTCATATTCCTTTCAAAATAATGCCTCTACGAAATAAAGCCTTTAAATAGAATAATTAATATCCGTATATTCCTTGAAAAGAATATTAGTTAAATCATCATCTTATTTCTTTAAAACTTATTTCATGTTTAATGTACTCTCTTAATTAGTTCTGTCCGTTAAAAAGCAGAAAAAGCTATTAAAATCTATTTCATTCTTTGACATTTGTCGAATTCACGAATCACACTCACTTACTTATCGTCACAATATCCTACGATTTCTCATACTAACATCGGAACACGTGTAGCACTTAGTTCCCGAAGGACTCTAGAGGTGGCTCCCACGGTTCAATCATCGAGTCTCTGCTCGGTATGGCCTGTACTGAAACATCGGAACACGTGTAGCACTTAGTTCCCGAAGGACTCTAGAGGTGGCTCCCACGGTTCAATCATCGAGTCTCTGCTCGGTATGGCCTGTACTGAAACATCGGAACACGTGTAGCACTTAGTTCCCGAAGGACTCTAGAGGTGGCTCCCACGGTTCAATCATCGAGTCTCTGCTCGGTATGGCCTTTTCCGTTTGACATATTCCATGTCATGTAAAATATTTCCCTTTTTAACATGTCACCTATCATTTATGGATTTTAATATAGACGTTAATCTTGTCGTACTATAAACCCTGGAGGGTAAAGGACTAACCCGGTCAAATCTATGACCATAATCTATATTGTCCTCGGTGGATCACGGATCAGGTGTCGACCGGGACTAAACATGTCACATATCATGTATCAGCATGATAAGAATACCAACCAGTCTCAAAACCGTATTTTTTCATCGGAAAATACACCTTATGGAATTTATACAATTATATAATTCCATGATTTAAAACCATAAGGGTTATAATCCTTTAGTGAATATTGATAAAAATATCCATAAAATATTTACTATATTTCACTTCATCTTTCGTCTCGTAATTCGTGTAATTTATCTATTTCGAGAATTTTCGGTGATTTCATTATCACCATTCTCGAATACATGAATATTCTAAAGTTCCATCTCATTATATTCATATTTTATGAAATTTAGAAATTTCCTCATGCCTCGTGATTTACTATCGAAATTCGGAAATAAATCATTTAATATGATTTTATAAAGTTTTTCTAAAATTTTCGGCAGCATAACGGCTACCGATTCACTAACCTCCTGCATGGAAAATACAGTTTAAAATCTTTCAGCCAGTACTTCTTCCCAAATTATTTTCAGCAATTCATGCATCATAATAATTTTTATAAAATAATTGCATAAAATATTTCAAATTAAATTATGCAGACTGAGTATCCTTACAGTGCTGCACATGCATCCCTTACCTTTTTCCGGGTCGGCGAATTTCGCTTATCGATCACGCCCGCACTCCATTTCTCCCGATTCCTTATCTCGATTGCTGAAAATAATTTCTAGAATTAAAATTCTAATTTTTAGAATTTTTCATAATTTATTTAATTTTTTTTCTGAAATTAAATTCTCGGGAAATTTCTTACCGAATTTGTAAAATCCCGGGTTGTCGAATTTCCGGGAATTTTCCGAATTCCCAAATTTTCCTTTTTCCTCTTTTTCTTCCTTTTTCCTCTTTTTCTTTCCTTTCTTTCTTTTCTTTTTCTTTTTCTTTTTCTTTTTCTTTTTCCTTTTTCCTTTTTCTTTTCTTTTTCTTTTCTTTTTTCTTCTTCCTTTCCCGGTCAAACCGGTTCAGAGCCTTTCCTCGCCGGTTCCTCGCCGGCGGCCGGTTCTCCGGCGGCTCGTTGGTCCCTCAGCTGGCCGGCTGCACGACGAACTTGCCGGTGCCCTCCGTTTGCCCTGGATCGGTGGCACGGCGGCGAATCGAGGCGGTTTTGCCTCGGTTCTTCTTCCTCTTCGCCGGCGTTCCTCCGCCGTCCATTGCGTCACCGGTGGCTTCCATCAGCTTCCTCTTCCTCCGGTGAAGCTTTGGTGGTGGTGGCAGCCACCGATTCGGCCGGCACCGCCGTCGGCATTTTCCTTTTCCTCCGGCTTTTGCTTCGTTTTCCGTCGATCCCGTTCCGTTTCTTCACGCCGCCGGTAGCTTCCTTCTTTTCTCTGGCCGGTGGCGTCCCGCCTTCCTTTTCCCCTCGCCGGCGGTGGCAGCTCCGCCACCGGCGGTCTGGCAGGAGGGGTCGGGGTTCCTCCCCGATTTTCTCCTTTCCTTTTTTTTTTTCTTTTTTATTTCCCTTTCTATTTTTGTTCTCTTTCTACTTTTAGTATTTACTATATACTATATATTATACAATATATTTTATACATATAATATATATTATATGTTATACATACATTATTTCATACATAATATTATACAATATATATTATATACAAAATACATATTGTACATTACAAAATACATGTCTAGTATATATGTGTATATTTATATATATACTTAAAATTAAGTAACATTTATATATATAAATTATATAAATGCTATAATAAAATATTTATACATATAAACTTTAATATAAAACCATACTTACTTTTCTTCTATATGTATTTACATAATTATATATACACATAAAACATTATATTTATATACATATGTATTATTTGAATTTATGAAATAGTATATATATATTTCTATATATATAACAACGTATTTTAAAATATACTATATAATATTTTGAATACATATGTATTGGTATAAAAATACATTTATATAATAATATATAATTATATAAATATATTTCATTTATTTTCTTATTTTTCTTAATTAGATTTGGATTTTAATTTATCCAATTTAATTCTTTTCCTCTCTCTATTATTTTTATCTTCACTTCCTCATTTCTCAGGATTTTCACCAATATCCCGTTTCTCGCAAATTTATATTTATTTCGTCTTATTTAATTTCTCTAATATTTATTTTCAATATTTCTAATTTCCAATAAATGGAAAAATTTACGGTTATCACAGACAGACCTTTGTCGCTTCAAATTGATGGTGTTAGAGTCGTGCTGGAACACAAACTTTTTTAAAAGGATGAAATTGCCCTCCACATAATTACTCTGCAGTATTGGTAATTTACTCGCCTATATATAGGCTACAGGTATTATTCTATTCCAGAATTTTTGACTTCTGGCTTTTACGTTTCCCAATACTCAAGAATCTTTGGTTGACTTAAGCATCAGAGTGTCCACACAGGGAATAACCCTCTGCGTTCCTCTGACTTTTCTTGTTTTACATAAGCTTTTGGGAGACACGTGGAGAAGAGGACAAACACTTACGTCAACAATCGCTCCTTATTGTTTTGTGCCACAACATCCATAAAAATACGTTGGGTATTTGAGCATTTTATTTAGGTATTGGGGTTTAGGACATTTTGAGGAACGTTTTGGAAACTTTTGTGGTTTTTCAACCATCGAAGTTCAACAAAGGTCGGCGGCCAACAGTGGCAAAGACAGAGTTTTTAGGTCTCAATGATTGGAGTTCATGAGATTTAAAGTGAGTTTTAAAGGCCATTAAGGGATTCTAAAAGAGAAGAAGTTTTAGGATATGTTTATATTAGAAATATTGTTTTTGACTCGTAATAGATACAAAGGGGAATAGAAGAATCGAACCTTTGACATAATTTCCTCCTAAACAGGGTAACAATAGCTAGGCTAAGTCTTGGTTGTTTGTTTAGATTATAAATTTCAAAAAGAGATGGCTAAAATATTAAAAAAGTCCTTGAACTTAATCATCTTATTTAAATAAGCCCTTATGCTTTTATTACATTTAGATAAGCCCCTAAACTTTAATTTGTATTTAAGTAAGCCCTTAACTTATACTTTGTAGTTAAATAAACTTTTAACATAAATCAACTTTTTATAAGGGTGAGCAATTGATTGATTTTTCGAATGGGTTTTAGATCCAAACCTCTTGCATAAAAAAATTGATTATATATAATATATTATAAATATTTAAATATTTATATCATAAATAATATATTTAAAAAATATCAATTAATTTAATTAGTTTCATTCGTAATTTTAGACATTGACTTAATAGAATAAACAACATAAAAACTGACTTGAACTCAAAATTGATTTAATTGAACTGAATTAATTGTATTTTAATTGGCTAAATAGATTTGAATCGATTTTTACTCATGTGTAATCTTTTTTTATTTGAAATAAGAGCTTATTTGAATACAAATTAAAGTTTAGAAGCTTATATGAATACAATAAAAATGTAAGGGTTTATTTAAATAAACGGATAATGTTCAAGGACTTTTTTTAATATTTTAGCCAAAGGAGAATTAATTTCAAGCAAGATATTCAAATGTTCAAATCTAATTGACTTGTTTAGCAAAAAAATTTTGAAGAATTTCAAAATTTCAAAAAAATTTAGAAGGTATTTTGAAATGCTCAAATTTCCTCTTAAAAATCCACTTAATGAGGTGATTTTTCTAAAGTCTTCTAAATCTTCTCTTACTTTATTGCATATAACCCATTATTAAATATAAAACTAAAAAAAGAAAAACAATATTCTATTTAAATATAATATATATTTTTGTTTTTATATTATTAATAATATCTATACATTTTTATAAATATAATGATACTCATATTACATTTTTTTATATTTTTCATTTTCTTGTATATAATATTATTAATTTTCTTTTATATCTTTTTTTTATGTCATGAAATTCTAGTATTAAAAAATTTTTTAAATAAATATTTATCTATACAAGCGAATTATAAATGTTAGTATGTAAAATTCATGCCTTTTGAAATAATTTTAATTTTAAGTTCTTCATAGTTTCAAAATTTTCCATATAAATGGACGCAAAAAGTCGAAAATGGCTAAAAAGAATTCAAGTGAGATTTTGGAATTTATATAGACAAAGCAAAACGGCAACATTTTTGGCAAAGCAATAGGCAGCATAGACGAAACGTTTCAACCATTTTGAAGGAAGGTATCAAGTATGGACCGGATAGAATTTGATCCATATGTTGTTCATTCCCTTTTTTTTCACTTTTAATCATTCATAATTTATTTACTAATTATATTTTTAGTATTTTAATTAATTTTTATTTAATTTATTCAATTTCTAAACTAGATTATTCTATTAAATTCTAGTTTTGTTTTACTGTTATTTTTTATTTCGTTTTTCTAGCCTGTTTTGTTCATTCCTTTTTTTTTCATTGTGACAAGAGCTTCATTCCTAAAATCTATCTCCTTTCGCCTTGCTTCTTCATTGAACATACTGTCTTTTACTATCTCCAAAGTTACCTTGTTGTTAAGAGCTTAATTAAGAACAATCACACTAGTGTATCCCTATTGTTTGGCAATAAGTCCAAAAGAAACAATGCCTTCATCTGATCATCCATATTAAGATTCATACTAGTCATCCGATTAAACAGATCTTGAAAGTCACCCTGTTGTTCGAAGATAGAGTATCCATCTTTGTACTTTAGTGTAGCAATCTTCTTAATAAGCATAATTTTATTCAAGATAGTCTTCCTCTCATAAAGTGATCTAATTTTTTCCAAACACGAAAAGCACTTGTCTTCTATGCCACAAGATGAAAAACACTTACATTAACCTATCTTCTAATGGTGTCCAAAGTCTTTCTATCTAAGTTTTTCCATTCTTCATATTTTATATCTATCGACTTAGCAAAATCATTTCAAACTAGCTCATATGGATTCTTACAGTATAGATGATTTACCATCATTGGTTTTCAAATTGAGTAATTTGACGTTGTTAATTTATCATGGATCTTGTATCTTCCTCCATGATCCTAAAGCACTAAACTCACACTCTGATATCAATTGTTGACTTTCAAATGACACACACAAAGAAGCAATATCATATTAACAATACCACAATAATAGACAATAATATCTCAAGCCAATAATACCAATCAACACAATCAAACTACCAAGACATAAGATAAATCAACAAGGAATATACAAATAATAAAGCGCAAAATAAATGTGATACAAAAAATTTAACGTGGAAAACTTTTTTACATGGAGAGAAAATTCAGTGGACAAATCGGGTAAAAATCAACTAAGAGAAATAAGTAACTTACAATGTTAAATACCTCAAGTCTTTTTGCCTAAAGCTTAAGGTCACAAAAATTGACCTAAAACAATAAAGTTACTTCTTTGAATTCATCAAAATAATTTACCAAAAACAATACTTTAATTATTGTACAAACTTACCTTCGCATGCTCTCTCAATGAAACAAAAAGAAAATACTCACAAACCTTAAAGATTTCTATTTCTTTTTGCTGTCGTCTCTTAATTCCATCAAAGTCGTGCGACTACAGTTGAGAAAATAAGGAAACCCTTCTCTCTCTCTCTCCTTTGGTTGCAAGAGATCCTGGCCATTGGATTTTTCTTGTGTTTTGATCTTGGTCGTTTTTGCCAAACCGACTGCATGGATTTTGAAACAAGCCAATGTGGGGCTGGACTCCACGCACTTGTGCGTCCGACAAGAAAAACTACCCTCCTCTTTTACGTTATTTTAGAAGTCTATTCGTCAAAAGCAGAGGATTTTAGTGGCTGGGCAAAGAATCTTCGACTTCTCAGTTTCCTACTTTCTTATTATCGATTGCAATATCTTTCAGTAAAAAGATCAAAATTAGAGATAGAACTAATAACTGCAATCATATTCAGTAATACTCAATCCATCATAAGGCTAGACCTGATAATTCGTGTCAAAAATTCGTTTTCGTGTCATGTAAAATCGTGTTCGTGTCGTGTTCGTGTCATGTATTCGTGTCAAAAATTCGTGTCGACACGGAAAACTCAAAATGTTATTTTTTGCTTTTACCACATTCATATATTAATTTTACTTAATTTTAATCCCGTATCATCTCGTGTCACCTCGTATCATTTATTCGTGTCGTGTATTCGTGTCGTGTCTAAAACTGTCAGGTCTACAGAAGGCCAAGCTCACTTCGCAAGCTTGAATAATCCTTTCGACTTTTATAACATTGGCATGTTTTCGGATCTATTGGATACAATTTCAATTTTCTGCAAGCCATTATATTTAAATCAATAATTAATACTAGTTGAAATTAAAAAATAAAAAGTCAACTACCAGCATCTTCTATGTTCATAATGGATTGCCTACCCCTCCTTGCTGCCTTGTTGCCTTGGGATATGGGTTAGAGTTTCTTGTTCTTTTACATCTTCAAGGCTGTTTGTATTGGATCCTCCAATCTGTTTATAGTGTGAAAAGTAACAGTCATTTAATCATTCTTCAAATATCAATATTATAATTCCATTGCTTTTCTACCCAAAAAAAAAAAATCAATTCTATTAAAGTAAATGAATGGTTCAGACATTGTGTAGTAATGGTCACTCCATTTGCTCCCATTATACTCATAGTACTTCTCACCTTTTACTTAAATCCATATATAGTTTTGTTACAAAATAAATTAGTAAGTATAAATCAGACTTAGCTAATATCCAAAATGTAATATGCCAAAATTTCGGCAAAATTAAAGCATGCGAAACACGTGACATAAATATTGAATTTGCTCTGATTTGTTTTTTTTTTTAGTTTTTACTTCTCAAAACAGAACACAGAATAATAATTAAATTACAACTAAAACAAGACGTTGAAATTAATTATAAGTGAAAAGATTATTCATTAATATAATAAAACGTACTACGAGGATAAAAATGAACCCAAATAAAAAATAATTCAACAAAATATATTTTTGAATTTCCAATTATATACATATATTAATTACTTTGTAAGGATTTTCTAAGTACCATGAAGCACTCTATGTTTCTGTAGTTTGGCCACGACCCACGAGAAATAAAGAAGGGAATTAGCTTTTAGATTTAAACTTTTGTATTTTGGCCTCATCAATTTATTCCAACAAAGTTAAAGCAAATTAATCAAACATAAATTCAGAACTAGGTAGCTAGAATTTGGTCTTGAAATCATAAAATTTGAAGTCTTTGAGTTCAAATTTAAAATAAACATGTTACAATTTATGAATGAAAATCCTTTCTTTTAAATAAAAAATCGAAAGTATATTTCGAATTTCAAATGTGCAAATTTTTTATATTTTAAAGATGGAGACATAATTATTTAAACAAAGTTTAATTTTGTTTTTATATTTGCTTTTAAATAAAAAAGGTTCAATTACTAGGAGAAGAGGAAGCATCTAAATTGGGTTTGGTTCATATAATTAAGAGGCAAGCTATGGCGCGAATGAGAGCACTATTCCAATTAAATAAAAGCTCAGCAAAATGGAAAGGCAAGAGGTCGTGAAACATATGATTTATAAAAATATCAAAGTGAAAAGCGAAAACGTTAAAGTAGAAAGAAAATTAAAACAATCAGTTTCTATCTACGTGTCAACTTTTGTAAAGGAAAAAAAAAATTCCAATCTTTAGTTCGAGTTTAGGAATTCGGGGTAAAGATAAAGCAAATGATGGAAATTAATTCCCAAGATAAAAGGGAAATCGTTATTACGACCATAAAAGACCAAAAAATTAAAAAAAATCACCCAAAAAAAAAAAACTAAAAGGATAAGAAGATTAACCATAAGAGCAAAGCTGACCGAGCCTAAAAACATGTCCGGACCAGCTCGAGACCAAATCCATACCAAGTTGAATTAATAAAAAAGGTCAAAGGCCCGAATCCCAAAGGATAGAGTTCAAAAAAAAAATGATCTTGAAAAAGCCTTGAAACCAGAAATACTTGAACTTGACACCACTTGAACTCAACATAACTTAAACCCAACATAACCAAAACTCGATACAATCTAAACTCGATACTGATGTGATCCAAACCTGAAAAGTACCGAATTTATAACTTGAAAATTATATGATTATTATTTAAAATTAAATAAATAATTTATACTCTTTTTTTAATTAAAAAGTATAAAACTAATGAGAATCATACTAAAGGTTATTAGGTCATGATATGAGCCAGGCCAAAGAACATTAGGCATAAAGGTAATCTGAGCCCAAGAGGAAAAAGGACTCATAAAGGCCATTAAAAGTCTACTAGGTAATCATTTAAGCTATAGGTCTTAACCGTAATTACGATCCAATAGGTCTAGGTATCATCTTTACATTTCAAACTCTATTTGCTTATTGAAACTCTACCAAAATCATATCTAACTTAAGCATCGAAGTGTGAGTGTAAGAGAAAGCCCATGTGCCTTTCTAATCATTTTCTTTCCTACAGAATTATTGGAGACAAGCTAGCATGAATATCAAGATTCCTATGCTATCAAAATTCATTGTTGTAAACAGGCAATAACAATTGGTACCGTCTGTGAGAATTAGATCAAAAAGCCTATTTCAAAACTTGAGACAAGCAGAAAGGATGGCAGACTTAAGGGACTACAAACACAACATATCAGACTCAGGATATACGATAAGCTACAAACCGATGTGGCAAATCGTGGGAGCTAGACCGAGGGCGGTAAATTATGAGCGCCAAATCGATGTGGCAGACTGTGAGCACTAGGCTGAGCGTGGTAGACAATGAGCGCTAGATTGGTGTGGTAGACCATGAGCACCAAATCGGTGTGGTAGACCGTGAGTACCAAACCGAGGGTGGTAAACCGTGAGTGCAAGACCGAGAGTGGCAAACTGTGAGCGTAAGATCGAGAGTGGCCGACCGTGAGTGCCAAACCGGTGTGTTAGACCGTAAGCGCCAAACCGATGTGGCAGACCATTAATAGCAGATCGTGAGTGCCAAGCTGGTGTGGTAGTGTAACAGTCTGAGTGTACAGTATTACATTGTATTTACTCATATTTTACACATTCTTACTGGTTGGGCTATCTGTAATGCCTTTAACATTTGATCATTAACAGTAATAAATGGTAAACATTTATTCAATAATTTTGAATATAAAATTTTTTACAATATTCCATACACTTTACATCTCCTGTTTTTATTTTACAATAATATAGTACTATATACAAGTGTCTGAATATATAAGAGAAGTGACTATACCATTAAATTTCCATGCTCTTTGTCCCAGTAGGCTACTCGCAGCTATATTTAACTGAGGAAGCCATCAAATAATCCTCGTGCTTAATCTGGAAAGTCTGAAAGTAAGGGGTGAGCGAATCACATGCTCAGTAAAGGAGTCGTATGCTGTTTGATATAATGAAATCTATATGTTGGAAAATATTTATTTTTCCATAAATCTAAATGGAATAAATCATTTAATTTCCACCACTTCAGTAACAGTTCAAAACACGTGACAGTACAGTGGTAAAACAGTAGTTATGGTAAACAGTCTTTTTAGTACAGTAGTTTATAAATATCCAAATCACTGGATAACAGTTCAGTAATTATTTCTATTTTAGAAATAAGTTTCAAAGTATTCTTTCTCGATAACAGTAAATTTCCCTTCAGTTTAGTAAACAGGTATAATTCAGTTCAGTAAATAGTAATCAGTAGATTTCAGTTCAGTAAACCGAAACCAGTAGCTACTAGTTTGGTAAACAGTAATCAACAACTACTAGTTCAGTAAACAGTAATCAGTAGCTTTCAGTTTAGTAAACAGAAATCAGTAGCTACCAGTGCAGTAAACAGAAATCAGTAGCTACCAGCTCAGTAAACAGTATTTTTCAGTGTAGTACAGTTCAGTAAAACAGTATTTCGGTACGGTTCAACTCTGTAAAACAGTAATTCACTACAGTACAGTAAAACAGGATTCAATAAATCCTTTCAGTAAGTAGTAATCCATAAGTTGAGCCTAGGCATCACCCTACAATTAAATCATGTTATCATCATCCACTAAGGGACACAGTAATCATCCCCGAAGGGACACAGTAACAGTATACAGTGAGATCTATGGCCATGATCTATAGGGTGTCCTCGGTGTACACTTGCCAGGTGACATCCGGGACGCTGATGACTGGCGGGTCAATCAGCCACGTGACAGTAGCAGTAATAGTATGATGCATGAAACTCGGGGCCTAAGTCTCAAAACAGTATAAAAACCGTACCACAGCCTTATGGATCTTATTCAAAATAATTTGAAATATTCCATATTTATCCATAAGGCTCTCACATTTTCATATATCATCACCTTTATGGAATTTATAAAATAAATAAGATCAGTATTTGGTTCCATAAAGGTATAAAATCATTTCTTTTCCCATAAAAATACCTTTAAGGAAATCCCATGAATCAAATCATTTATTTAAGGAATTATTTTCCAAAAAGGTATTTTATTCCCCATTTTCACATACAGTAAGTCTATCAATAAATATTCATGTATCAAGTGAGAAAGTAAATAAATATTCAATTTTAATATTTAATATCATATAAAGCAAATCAATTTCTCATTTAATAGTAATATAAAACATGAATATTTAATTTCTCATAACTTTCTCAAAATTTCCATTTTATGGAAAATTGGTGGAAATTATTTTCAAAATTTTCCATTTAAATCATTTCATGCTTCTAAAATATTTTGGAATATTTTAGAATATTTTTGGAAAATTTTCGACAGCATAACAGCTGCGGATTCTTAACCTCCTGCACACAGTCACAATATATAAATTAGTGTTTCAACCACAGATTTTGCATGTTTTCAAACCAAATCATGCATCCAATATTCTCATAAACTTTAGCTCAAGAAAACATGCAATTCATTATACTCACACACTCCCCCTTACCAATCTTACGAAGACAATCTTCCCGGTTACTTTTACCGAATTCCGTCGACTCGGGCTGCAAAATAATTTTATCAAAAATTATTAATATTCTTCTTCTTTTTTTTAAGTCACTAGTACTCATAAAGTGTAGCCACTAACGTCATATTATAATCACAACTAGTATAATTTATACTGGTGTTAAAATTCAACCTGTTCATTCTAGCTTCTTTTTTGGTTTTAATTCCACCAATACTACTCTTTTAATTTCTATGATTATTCTCCACCAAATTCCTAAATTTTCAGCACATTTTCATTAAAAAAATCAAGTCATGGCCGAAATCCTTTATGGCCACTTTCCTTAACTTTCCATTTTCTTGGTTCCAATTTATTACACCTTGTCTACGTAAACCACTCTTGGCATTTTTCTTACATGAAGTCTTAAATGCTTCTATTTTTCCATGTCCAACCGAGACCTCATTCTTCCATTGTCAAAATTGGTTCTTTCACCATCTAAGTTTCCTAAGCTTTTCTTTCATTTTATCTAATTTCCTTTAACTTTTTTACATCATCATGCTACAATTTCCAGCTCAATTTCCTTGTTTATTCTCATACATATGAAGATCTCAATTTATTCTAATGCTATGATCTAACAAGATTTAATTAAAATTAAGGCTATATCTATGTTTATTATGTAATAAAACATAGAAATAAACCATTGAATATCAAGAAAGCCATGGAAATCAATTGCCTTACCTTGATCGAATGATGTTTCTCAAAACAGAGGAACTTTTCTGTTTTAACTTTCAATCCTCTTCTCTTGTTTCTTAGTTGATCCAAAGAAGAAGGGAAGTTTAGTGGTGAAGGTTAAATAATTAGCTATCAAGAGTACTAAAATTGGCTGACTCTCTTTGGTCGAATAGAAGCTGAAACAGAACAGAAAAGATGGAACTCAGCTTATGCCTCTTGTATACAGCAAAATTCAGTGATGAATGAGGCAATTGGCTGAGGTTTTTGTTCTTTTATTCTTCCATATATTCAAGGCGTCCAATAAAAATCAACCACCTAGCATCTTATCTATTTTCTTTCATCATTTCTTGCATTAAATTGCTTTAAATGGCCGAAGAAATCAGCAGCATAAAAGTGGTGTGGGACTCTTTGTTTCCACACGTCATTGACCACTTTTCTTTTGTTTTATACTTCAGCAATTAAAGTGGTTCCAGCCATGTCAAACTTCAATTAATGTCATGTTCTTTTACAATATATTTCCTTTACCTCACCTTAATTTATCTATGATTATTTTTTTTTTCTAGAAATTTCCAGCCATGCATACCACTTGGCCAGCAAAGTGGCGTGAACTCTTCTTGGCTGCTCGGTTGAAGTGCTTTCAATTCTTCTTTTTTTGTATTTCAGCCAATAAACTCCTCTCTCATACTAGCTTTCAATGCTTTATCTTTTAAGCATCATTTCCATCCCATTTTATACTATAAAAATCATATTTTATCAGCCTTTAAATGGCTGAATAGAAC
Organism: Heritiera littoralis; assembly: GCA_031772115.1. NCBI lineage: Eukaryota > Viridiplantae > Streptophyta > Magnoliopsida > Malvales > Malvaceae > Heritiera > Heritiera littoralis. The sequence continues at coordinate 2,629,098 of JAPDPK010000009.1, read as the reverse complement.
GATACAAGTGCAGCAACAAAAGTGGTGTTGAAGTCCACTTTGTTGCACCATTTCTTAACTTTCTTCCTTTCCTAGTGCATATACTTCAGCCAATACCATTTGTGTTATTATTTTACACTTTTATTTTATTTATTAAATTTACTTTCCTTTCCTTTGAAGTTTCTCCAATCGAGCACACCCAAATGTAGCAGAAATTTTGGTGTGCTGTCCCATTTTTGGCTGCACATGTTTTACTTTTCTTTGCCTCTTTTAATAGCTATTTAAGCCAATAAAATTTCACTATATATCCAATTAAGAATTCCCTCTTTATCTATCATCATCTATCAATTTTACACCATATAACTTCCAAGGAAAATTAGTATTCTACCATGTATCATAGTAGCAGAAATTGATACACGGTTTGCTTAGTTTTCTCATCTCTTTTATATGCTCCATCGTATCAAGTTTAATCACTTGTCCATATATAAATTTTTTCTTCTCTTATAATTCATTTCATCTTTTATATACCATATTAAATTATAATTCCATAATTTAAAGTGGAAATCCATATTCAATATTTATTTAATTCCATTAAAGAATTTATTTCCACTATCAATCATTCACAAATATAGTGTACAGTGTTATAAAATTGGGTCTCACAGGTAGACCATGAGCGCCAGACCTGTGTGACAAACTGTGAGCGCCAGACCAAGGGTGGCAGACCTTGAGTGTAAGACCGATGGTGATAGACTGTGAGCCTCAGACCAGTGTGGCAGATTGTGAGAGCCCAACCAATGTGGCAAACTGTGAGTGCCAAACTGGTGTGGCAAACCGTGAGTGCCAAACTGGTGTGAAAGATCGTAAGTGCCAAATCAAGGGCAACAGACTAGGAGCAGCAGTCCGGTGTGGTAGACTGGGTGCACTAAATTGATTAGACAAACAGGATGCGCCAAACTAGTGCAACAGATTCGGGTCGTAGACTGGTACGGCAAAGTGAAACTTAGAGTGGAACTCTGAGTGAAATCTAGGGTGAAATCCAGAGTGAAGCTCAGAGTGAAACCACAGAGTGAAACTTCAAAATGAAACTCAAAGTAAAACCAAAGTGAAACACAAAGTAAAAGCTAAACTGAAACTCAAAGTGAAATCCAAAGTGGAACTTAGAGTGATACCTAAAGTGAAATCCAAAGTGTAACTATAGAGTGGGGTAACAAAGTGGAAAAGCACACTGATGCAACACACACTCCCGATCACCTCGAGGTGATAGGGTCCACACTACCGTGGTGCTATTCTTGCTTACTGAACCCGGGTTGCCAGTGTGACAGGTAAGAATACTCACCACTATAATACACCAATAGGGCCCACAGTCTCAGCCTCTTCAAGCTTGTGAAGCCTATAATCTGATTACCTTGGGCCAATTGAGCTTGCATTCCCGGCCACATCGAGCCCACGGGGCTCACACTCTTAGCCACCTTAGGCCAACAGGGCTACAGATGGGAAGTAAAGCTAGGACCAACGACTAAACCTGGACCAAGAGTTGTTGGACGAGTCTTTACTGTTGTATTTTCACCAAATTCCACTTCAATGTTGGTAAAGTTTATATAAGCATAAACTTAAAGCGAAAAGTGCATGAAGTAAGTCATGCGTAAAGACAAAAGTGCATGGGCTTAAAGGGAAAAATGTGCTAGATAAGCCATACACTTGAAGAAAAAGGCTTGAAGAGAAAAATGCATGAAGTAGGCTATACATGGACTTAAAGTGAAAAGTGCGCAAAGTAAGTCATGCGTGAAGACGAAAGTACATGGGCTTGAAGCGAAAAATGCACAAAGTAAGCCATGCACTTGAAGAAAAAACTTGAAGTAAAAAGTGAGCAAAGTAGGCTACGAATGGACTTGAAGTGAAAAGTGCACAAAGTAAGTCATGCATGAAGACAAAAGTGCATGGGCTTAAGCAAAAAATGCGCGAGCCGAGATAAGCCATGCACTAGAAGAAAATGGTTTGAAGCAAAAAGTGCATGAAGTAGGCTACATGGACTTTAAGCGAAAAGTGCACGAAGTAAGTCATGCATGAAGACAAAAGTGCATGGGCTTGAAGCGAAAAATATGTGAGGTAAGCCACGCACTTAAAGAGAAAGGCCTTAAGAGAAAAGTGCATGAAGTAAGTCATGCGTGAAGAAAAAAATGCAAAAGCTTGAATAAAAAATGTAAGACGTAAGCCACGCATGTGAAATATAAGGATTTGAAGCCAAAAATGTGCAAGGAAACTTCCAAATAACTCAATCTCATCACAAGGAAGAATGGTGGACCAGCCTAAATGGAAGCAACCCTAGGGTCTTTTATAGAATCATTCTCATTAGCTCTTTAGTAGATCTGAAAATCTTGCCAAAGAACAACACCCCCCATCTACAACAAAGCAATGAATGTTAAGAGCAGTGATCAGGAGAGCACAGACACGTCTCTCCTTGATAACTCCATGTATAATTACTTCCTATCTTTAATGAGAAGCATGAATGTATTACACTCAGCCCGATTTAGTTTGTGCGACTCTTTTTGTCCCTTTTATTCACTAGAACCGACCATTGGTGATTTATTAGCGACAGACTTACCCATGGCTAAGAGATCAAGGGGAACTAAATCAATCATAATGAGCATGAAGAAGAGTATGAGCTCAAGTGTGTTTTGAAACCACCATTTCGAGGCGAAATCGTTTTCTAAGGACAAGGAATTTCAATTTGAGAGTTGGAGAAGTTCTCGATACTCTACTTCTTGTAAAAAGCATACCTAACAGAATTTATTTTTGCATAAGAAGAAATGAAGAATGCTAGAATGATTAACCAATTAAAATAGTTCTACAAATTGCGGTGAAGCCTACTAGTTGAGCACATGGGTGAGGATGAAGAGTCGCTCACGATAATTCTAAGAAAGGAGGTTGCGAGAGAATCCGAAAAGTCTATAGACCAAAAATTATTTTAAGAAAAAAACATATTATATACTCTTTCACAAGGTATACCCTGTAAAACAGTAGGGAGCAATTGATGAGAGTCATATTAAAGGTTATTAGGCCTTGATATGAGCCAAGCCAAAGAACATTGAGCCTAAAGGTAATCTAAGTTTAAGAAGAAAGAGGACTTAGAAAGGCCATGTAAGATCCACTAAGTAATCATTTAAGTTGTGGGTCTTAACCGTAATTATGCACCAAATGGCTCCTATAATTAGGTCCAGGTATCATCTTTACGTTTCAAGCTCTGTTTGTTTAGTGAAACTTTACCAAAATTCGGTCTAACTTAAGCATTGGAATGTGCGCGCAGAGGAAAGCCCCCTGCACCCCTCTGATTATTTTCTTTCCTATAGAATTATTGAAGGCACGAAGATCGAGATTCTTATGTCATCAAAATTCATTAATATGAACAGGCAACAACAAAAACAATTATTATTTATTATACAATTATATCAATTATGTATTATCAACAAAACAAATATTAAATCTTTTTAATTTAATTATTAAATAAAATTAATTTAAAACACTATAATATATGAATATCAAATAATCTTTAATATTATACTTATTGTATTTGTAATAATATATATTATTAATTTAACATTTGATTTTATTATAAAAATCATTACAATATTTTATCTTTTTATTTCATATTAAAATTATAATTTTAATATAATAATAAATGAAATATATAAAAAATCATTTTATATAATTTCAACATTTATTTGAAACTTTGAATTTGATATTTTATGCAACAAATTGAGAACATTAAGCTATATCTTCTTAAAGTTTCAAGTATAAAAAAATATTAAATTTACTTAAAAATAAAAACCTAATCTTAAAATTAAAATTTTAGGTCTTTAAGATTAAAAAAAGTAAAGTAATTAAATTAAATAATACAAGACAATTGATATTAGTTTTGTATACTTTATTATTATTATGATTAATTATATTTAAATAACTAGCATTATATAAATTAATTTAGTGATATCTGCTATTTAGTATTTGTGAGATCCACCTTTTCTACTACTGTTAATCTACTATTCATGAAGCTAGGAATAATTGAATATCTCATATGTATTCAAATGTTGATTTTTATGTAGGTATGAACGGGGACTAAATAGTGGGCTCGATAGACTTCTAGTGTTCAAATGAAGGTGAAACTCGACAGAGTGAAATTTTGGAGCTAAATAATATGATAGTAAGAATTTGCACCTTAAACTCAACTATTTAGATATGTTTCGAAAAACGTGAAATAATTTAAGAAATGACGGTTAAGTCCATAGGCAGTCGAAATTTTCATGAATAACGGTCAAATTATCATTGACGAATAATTTTTCATGTAATAAGGTTTTAGGCCATGTGGACTGATAGAATAAAGTAGGCGTAAAAGTAGAAATTTATGCGACTCAATGGTTAAGGGTATTTTGGTAATTTCACCTAAATGAGCAGTCAAAACCTTATGAAAGCTCAATTAATGATTAGAGAAAGCTGAATAGAGGTGTTTTATGATGAAATGAAATATTTTGGAGGTTGAATAGACTATTTTCAATAAAGTCAAATTGTGAAAAGTAAAATGAGAAGATTACCTAAGTATAAGGGTAAAATGGTAATTTGACATTAAGATATTATTTTTAAAGCAATTTTCAGCCATCTTCTTCCTCAAATTCAGCAACCACCATTCTTCTTCAAACTTCCATAACCAAAGCTTGGTTTAAGAGGGAGAAAGCCATAAAACACTGCCTAAATCACACCGAAACCGAAAACTATCTTCACCAAACTTGCTCTCCTCACTTCCCTCTACAACTTGACACCAAAATCAAGAGCAAAAGTGGCCAAATTCAAGGTAAAGCTTATGTTTTCATGGTTTTATTGTCCCTTGTTATGTGATTCATGTGTTTAAACATGTATTTAAGCTCAATTTGAATTAAAACCATGAAATTCACTATCTTAGGGTTTCAACCACCACCTCTCATGCATGAATATGACGTAATTCAATGAGAAAATGATGTAGAAATGATTTAGAGTTAGTGTATTGTTGCGTCTAAAACCTATACCGCAAGTACACGGGTCGCAACAAGTAATAAAGAGTGAGTAGAGTATCGTTCCCACGAGAATTAGTTAGATTATTTAGTTAAGTACTAAATTTTTTTGTCACCTTAAGTTTATTCAAACTAATCAATTTTCATGTTAACTAAGCAAGTAAAATAATAAAAAAAATCAAATCAAATTTAATTAAAATTAAAATAAGATTAGAATGCAAGAAATAAAAAATATAAGCGATTTTAAATTGATCAATATAAAATAAAATTACTTAAAACTAAAATTTATAACTGCTATTCTAATTTCCTAATTTAAACTTAAACAATAAACAAAGTAATACCTAAGGACTAAACTGATTGAAACTAAAACAATTTGCAAAATGACAACTTCATTTGAAATATAAACTAAAAAACTAATAACTAATATAAGTTAAAAACTAATCAACTAATATAACATATAAAATATAAAACAAACTAATAACCTAACATATAATATAAAACCTAAAACTAAAGCTGATTTGCAACAGAACAAAAATAAAATAAAATAAAATAAAATAAAGCTAATTAAGTGCCCCCTGTCACGTATGTCTCCTGCTAGCCACGCCAACCCAAAAACGTCCACAGCCCTTGCCACGCCATGCTGCTCCAGCTCATCGCACGTCCAGCTGTCACGCGTCAGCAACCTTCACGCCAGTGCACCAAACCAAGCAGCGGCCCACACCGCTTCATGCTTCATCGCTCCCTGCTTTCCTTCAACACGAGTAGCCCAGGACAGCAGCTGTTTCGCACCGCTCCAGCCTTCAGCTCCCAAGTGCATCACAGGTCCAGGTAGCAAGCTTCAGCTGTCTCGCTCTTCTGCTACGGCCCCAACGACAGCAACCAGCAGCCTGTCACGTAGCTCTGCAGCTTCGCTCCTGATTCACACACAGCCAGCTCGGGGTAGCAGCCACGAACCAGCAACCACAAGCACTCCTCAACAGCACGAATGACAAGCAACCAGAACAGAACAAGGATGCAGCAGCCTCCAATCAGATAAGCTTTGTAAGCTAGAACATCGACAGTATCTCCTCGAAAATGCTCCAGAATAAAACTGCAGAGAACTTAAAGCATGAATGAAGAAGCGAAAGAACAATGCAGTGCAAAATTTTTAAAAGCCAGAACGAGAAAACTAAAGCATAAACTAGAAGAAAAATAAGCAATAGTGAAAAGAATTTTAAAGTGATAAAAATAATAAAAACAGAATAAGAAAGGAAGTAACAAACTCTGCACTTTACTTCATCAGATTTAACAATCCAAACAGAGTTTTTAAAATAATGTAGAGTTTTTACATGCTTTAAAATTAAACTCAAACTATCAAACTAAGAAACTAAGAAAGGAAAAGCAGCAAAAACACAGGTAAAAGAGCCGTTGTCACCGACTCCCTTTTCCACTGTTGACACCTAATTTTGTCCCATTTTTGTTATTATTATTATTATTATTATTATTATATATTTGTATTTATTTTTATTATTTGTTTTGTTATTATTTATATTATTATTATCCTTATTTTTATTTTATTTTGTTGTCCACTGCCATCATCCTGCCAACCCATCCCATCGCCGGCTGCCACCACCAGCTACTCTACCCCATCCCATCACACCAAACCCCATGCCAGACTCCTCTAAAAGACCTCACCATCACCCGGCCTCAAGGGGGGAGCCTCAACCAAAAAATCTAGATCCCAAGCTCCATTGCCGCGCCACCTCTGGCCACCATTTCCAAACCAGAACCGAGACCCTCCATCCTCACCAAACCACCATCACAGCAAACATCATCTAAACTACCCGAGACACCTGCCAACCAAACCCACTCAACCGAAATCCACCAGCAGCCTCAACCAAAATTCCTAAACCCGAGAACCCCCAAAACCTATATCTGAAATTGGAAACACAACCACTTGCAAAAACACAAAAACAATAAAAAGAGCAAAACAACCATCTTGCTCACCAATGTGGTTAGGAACCATAGCAAAAGAAAACAAAAAAAAAAAAGAAAAAAGAGAGAAACAAAGTTGGCTTCGGTAAAGCCAGATCTGCAAGGTTAGGGTTGTTTGTAGGGGAAGCGAAGCTTAGATTCGGGTTTAGAAGTAGAGAGGAATCGGAAAAGGGGTAACTTTTTCATTTTCAGCCACCAGCGACGGCGGCCAAGAGCGGCGGGCGACGGTCCGGTAAGGCCGAAAATCGCCCAGCCAAGAGCCTTTCGAGACTCTGAATTTTTTTGTGAAAAGGAAGGAAAAAGTGAAGAAGGAAAAAAAAAGGGAGGGTTTTTATAGTAAAAAAAAAGAGAAAAAGAAAATAAAGGAAGCTGCAGGATCCGCGTGTGGACCTGGGACCTGCTCGCCCGTCCGCCCGAGGAGAGGGGAGATCCGCGTGCTCGCCTGCCCGCCAAAAGGGAGAAGAGCTGCGTGTACGCCCGTCCGCCCGAGGAGAGGGGAGACCCGCGTGCTCCCTGCCCGCCAAAAGGGAGAAGAGCTGCGTGCTCGCCCGTCCACCCGAGGAGAGTGAAGATCCACGCGCTCGCCCACCTGGGAGGAGCAGGATCCGAGCTCGCTCGCCCGAAGAGGGAAGATCCGCGAGCTCGCTCGCCCGAGGAGAGGAAGATCCGTGAGCTCGCCCGCTCAAGGAGTTCGCCCGCCCGAGGAGAAGGAATATCAACGCGCTCGCCCGTTTGAGGAGCTCGCCCACCCGAGGAGGGTATATTTCCTTTTTTCGTTTTATTTATTCATTCATTTGTTTTATAAAAATATTTGTTTAGGTATTTTTAATGTATTATCATGGAAAAAATAATAAATAAATAAATAGAATAATATAATAAACAAAAATATAATAAAATAAAATAAGTATGAAATCCCGATGATAAGTCTTCATAGAACTTGCAAGTAGCGATTCTTCGAAAAACTTTAGGTGAGAGGAATTATGCCGAATGTTACTAGAGTATTGGGATATTCGATATTATTTCTCAATATTCAATTTCATGCTTATTTTTAAAAATATATGTAATAATAAAAAATATATAAAAATAAGAAATCAATAAAAATAAAAATAATTAAATAAACAATGCCCGATAATGGGATGCTATGGAAGTCACAAGTAGTGATTCCTAGCTGATCCTTAGGTGAGAAGAGTCTACTAAATGTTGCCAAAAGTATTGGAATATTTAGTACGATTTTTCAATAATTTAAGTTTTTATTAAAAAATGAAAATGAATAAATTTTAAAAAAAAAACAAAGAAATATAAATAAATAAATAAACAAATGAATAAGGAAATTTAAAATTAAAAATTCATTTGCATCATATATTATTTGTTTGCATCATATGCATTCATTTAATTTTCAAATAAGTGTGAATCTTTCGATGATGAGATTCTATAGAAGTCACAAGTAGTGATTCTTTAGAAATCTCTAGGTGAGGAGAATTATTTCAAATGTTGCCAAAAGTATTGGAATATTTGATTTAATTTTTTAATAAAAGGGATTCATATTTATTTTCAAAGCAAAATTCATTTAATTTTCAAATAAGTGTGAATCTTTCGAGGATGAGATTCTATAGAAGTCACAAGTAGTGATTCTTTAGAAATCTCTAGGTGAGGAGAATTATTTCAAATGTTGCCAAAAGTATTGGAATATTTGATTTAATTTTTCAATAAAAGGGATTCATATTTATTTTCAAAGCAAAACTTATTTTAATTTTCGAAATGGGTGTAACCCTTTCCGATGATGAGATTTTATAGAAGTCACAAGTAGTGATTCTTAAGAAATCTCTAGGTGAGAAAAATTATTTCAAATGCCGCCAAAAGTATTGGAGTATTCGATTTAATTATTCAATATAACAAGGTTCACACTCACTTTCGATAAACAAAATCTAACCCTTTTTTAAAAAATAAAAAAATAATTTTGCTAAATAATAAAATGCTTCAAAAATGGAATAAAAAGGAATTAATTTTAAATATTAAATCCAAGACCATTTTATTAAAAGTAAAGGATAACACATGATTATTATGGTACCGTTTTTTAACGGGCGTCGTGGGGGTGCTAATCCTTCCCCACGCATAACTGTACTCCCGAACCTGATTTTTGTTTTTGCAGACCAAAAAAATTATCTTTTTAATAAAACTTAATTAATTTTGAGATTTTGTTAAAAAGATAAATATTTTTAGGTGACCAATCAGACCTAGTCAAAAAAGATTGGTGGCGACTCCCCTTTTGTTTTTAAATGTTTTCAAAATCGTTGAGCGCGAAACCGTTACGACAGCTTGGCGACTTTGTTGGGGATGCTTTTTAAGGGTCAAGCCATTCATTAATCATGTGTTATCCAAAGTTTTAATTTAATATTTTTGATTGATATTTAAACTTAATTCACTTGGATTTTGAAAATAATTTGGTTTGCATTTGCATTTGATGTTATTTATTTCATGTTTTATATTTGTATATACTTGTTGTTAATAAATTATTGAGACATTTAGGATAAAGATAATAACTTAATTTGAGTTTAATGTGTTTCCTCATACACACACTTGCACATGCATTTGCATAACATGAGCTCTATACCTGGGTTCCGTCCTCCTTAAGAGGGAGTAGAGTACCTTTGCTCTCGTGAGGTAATCACCTCCGCAATGGCAAGCGAAATACTCCCACTCAAATTAAATCTTACTAGTCCAGTGTGGATGACAGTGAGGTATAGTTTGGGAACCTTTAGATCTTCATATCCCAACCCAGCATGTAAAAGGCCCTAAGAAGCCGATCCTAGCTAGAGCCATGTCCGATTTTTGTAAAATTATCCTGAAATTAGGACACACGAGGGAACACTTTTACTATCTCTTTCATATCATGACTCTGACATTTTTTCAAATTCATGCTTTTAAAAATAAAAAAATAAAAAGAAATCACGAGGTGTTTTTTTCTTTTTTGTCATTTTCAAAATAAAATTTACAAGTTTACAATTTAAAAAAAAAAGAAAATAAAGTTTTATCTGTTTTTTTTCCTTTTTGAGAATAACATGGAAATATTCTTTGTTCTCTAATACTATCTGAAAGAAGGAAATGATAATGTGTGTGTGTGTGTGTGTATATATATATATATATATATTATTTTTTGAAAGTTATGCATAGATTAAAAAAATTTTGATAAAAATAAAAGGTAAATTCATTGTCACAGTCCTTTAAAAATAATTTAGAAAAAGGGGAGGTTAAAGAGAATGAGTCATGGAGTGAAAATAAGAATTTAAAAAAAAAAAGAAGAGAAAAAATCCATTCTTTTCAAAAAAAAAAAAGAGAAAAAAAGAAAGAATCATCATACTCTAGAATTAAAGTAAAAAAAGAATTCATTCATTGAACATAAATAAGAGAAACTCTTTATTCTTTTATTCTTGAATTTTAGCATGGCATATCTCACTACATTAATGCATTCACATAACATAATAAGGAAGATATTTGTCTTTTTGGAATAAAAAAGGTCAAAGATACGGGAGATCAATTAGAAAGCTAGACTATTTTGGAGAATAATCGAGAGGAGTTTGGACGTGATATACGGAAGATGAAAGGAAAGCTAGCTAAGATAATGCAGATGCTTGAAAGTTTTGGAGAGGCTAAATTGGTTCATTCTCAAGGATCGCTGTTGTTTCCAGAACGACTGCATGTTGAATCATCAGTGAGTAGAGACCAATCGACTTTTCATATAAGGAGAAAGGACTGATTGATGCAAAGTCCCCGATATAAGGGAGGTGGTTACAAGATTTTTTATAGTTTTGCATTCACTTCATTCATATGTGCATGATACGATTTTAATAGAAGAATAATAAGGCTAACAATAACTGTTTCCTTAAAAAAAAGAGAGAAGGAAAAAATATTAAAAAAAAAACAGTTGATCAAAACAAAGGAATGGTCAAATGACAATTTTCAGTTTATAAATTCCCTTTTTTCTTTTAGTGTACAACTTGTGATACTCTGAAATAATAACAAGGTTGAATTTTCTTTTTATTTCACAATTTTCATACAATAAAAGCTTCATATTAGCATGGCAAGCATGACATCTAATTCGGGATTATGACAGATTAGGTGCCAAGTGGCTTGAACATTGAAAAATTTTGGAAATAGTTGTGGACCATGGAAGAGACAGAAATGAGTCGAATGGAAAGAATGGAAAAAGCTCAACAAGAGATGAGAGAGCAATTGTCACAGATGGCAGGTTTGTGGGAAAAGCTGAACAATGGAAAAATGGGAGAACTAGTTACTCAAGAGGGGCACCGATTACGAAATGCGAAGGATTCTTTTTGTCCAGTTAACATTGGCTCACGAGAAACCTAATCATCTCGAGAGCCACAAGCAATGCCCACCGAGGGTTATGTGTGCCCTAATATGCCGTCTGCAATCGACCCTAGTCAGTTTGAAAGGCATGCAATTCCCACCATGAACCCCCTCGAACCAATTCATGTTGCCAATTTCGATAGTCATAATGAGCAAGGGATGTCGCAAATGAAAGAAGGCTCAAATTCTTGACAGAAGATAAAGCTTATAGAAGAAAGGCTTCGGATTGTTGAAGGAATGGATTTTCACGGATCTTTAGATGCAGCCAAATTATCTCTAGTATCTGGTGTGGTCTTTCCACTAAAGTTTAAAGCTCCAGAATTTGAGAAATATGATGGGACCACTTGTCCAAAGGCCCATATCACTATGTACTGTAGAAAAATGGTAGCACATGTGCATGATGACAAGCTGTTGATCCATGTTTTCCAAGATAGCCTTAAAGGATCTGCTGCTAGGTGGTATACACAATTGGGCAGGGGCGATGTTCACTCATGGGAGATTTGGCAAGGGCTTTTGTCGCCCAATATAAGCATATTGTGGATCTAGCCCCAGATCGTTTATCTTTGCAAACTATGGAGAAGAAAGCTACTGAAGGCTTTAGAGAATATGCCCAGAGATGGAAGAATGTTGCCACCCAAGTCCAGCCTCCCCTCACGGAAAAAGAGACTGCAACTCTATTTCTTAGTACACTCCGGGCACTATATTATGATAGAATGATTGGGAATGTTACTAAGAATTTTGCCGACATGGTGGCCTCTGGAGAGATGATTGAGAATGCAATTAAGAGGGGCAAGATCAAGATAGGTGATATAGCTGATAATAGACTTGAAAGAATGGAAGAAGAAGTGCAAGCTGCGACATTTGAGGGACAATTTCCCAAAAATTCCATTCCATATAATCCCTATTTGTCTCACCCATCATACCGTCCAACCTCGAACAATGCTTCCTGTGATCCTTATCTTTATTCACCAATCCCACAACCAAGATTCCAAGCAAACTCTTACCCTCCAACGGTTGCTCATGCGCTTATCTTTATGCCTAGGCCAGTAGCTCAACCTCCTCAACAGTCAATAAACAACAGAAAAAGATCAAGAAGCAATCAAGGAAAAATCCCAATTCCAATCTCCGATCTTTTGCCCTTTTTGGTGAAAAATCGATATTTGACCCCTACACCTTTGAGAACAGCACCAAACCCGTTGGCCAAGAGCTATGATCCGAATAGCATATGTGACTATCACATGGGGGCAATTGGGCATGCAACAGAAAAAAGCAGACAGTTGAAGGAGAGGGTTGAAGAGCTCATCAATGGTGGAATCTTGACTCCGGAACTTATGGAGCAGTGGAAGTCCACTTTGGTGTAGAGTTATGGCATTTTGACAGATCAATCTGGAGGGAAATGAAGATTTTAAGATTTTGAAGTCTTTATTTTGTTGGAAAATGCTTGTCGTTTCCGTTGGCCTAGGTGACAATTGTATGAGCACAACTTTTTGCATAATTTATTTTCCAGTGGCATATGACAAGAATGTTTCTTTTCTTCACATTAATGATAAAAATGATTCCAACAAAATTGGTGATTACTGTCAAAGATGAATGTATTAAATCATTCTTGGATCACATCTCAATAAAATCTAACTCAGTCAAGAGTCAAAAAGCTAAATTGGGGCATAAGATTTTGAAAGTCCGATTTGTTTTCAATTTGACCATGATAGGGCTTTATCGTTAATGATTTTCAAGAAAAAACTGATTTGCAAAACTTTTTGAGAATTTTTTGGAAATTAATGACAATCTCAAAGATTCTGGATAATGGCGGTCAAACATGTGGCAAGATCATTTTGAAATACATTTCCACCTAAATATTTGTACAAATCCCGAATTCTTCAATTTTGTACTCCCGAGATGCCTTTTTGCCCATGTTTTAGGGCCAAAAAAAAAAGGAAGAAGCAAGAAAAAAAAGAGAGAGAGCCAAAGTTGAGGATTTTTCACTGTTGTCCATCTGTATAATACCTTGAGTCGTGCATCACCTCTTTCCTTAAATGAATTTTTGGTGTGTGAGGTCACGTTCTGTCATATTAAAGCGTTGCATTACAAGAAAATAAAAAAGAAAGCAAAAAAAAAAACAAAACAAAAAAAAGAGAAAGAAAAATGAAATTGATCGTGACATTATGCAAACATGATATTCAGAGGATTTCAAAAGCCAAAAGAAAAAAACTTATCCTAAGAATTGCTTTTCAATAGAAGCATCTTAATTTGAGATGACGAATGGCCGTCTTTCGCATTCCATTTGCAAATATAAACATTATCCTTTTGCTACCCCTTTTGAGCCTGATAATTTCTTTCACAATAAACCTCTTCCAAGGATCACCCTTCATACCGGGGGGCATGTGCAGAAAATATCTTTTCAAAGAAAATGAATGACTAAACTTTTGTTTTCGATCAAATAAGATTTACTGTGTTTTTGAAATCTTGGATATGAATCAATGAAAAAAGAAAAGAGAAAAGAAAAAGAAAAGAGGAAGGATACATGTGAAATTACACAAAAAAAGATACTTCAAAGGATGAATAGGATTTTGAAAAAAGAAAAGAAAGAGAAAGAAAGAAAAAAGAAGAGGAAGAAATACATGGAAAAGTATAAAGAGAAAAGGTGCTTCTAAGTATGTAAATGGTAGATGTCTATATGAGAAGAAATGATCCTTGGATTGATCACCTTCAAATACATTTTGGGCCTGTTTATCTATTCTTTCAGAATCCTGAACCATGGCCTACATTACGTACTTAAAAGTCCATTTTGATCAAGTAGGGATGCTTGTATCGAAGAGCTCTTCTTTGGAAGATTCTCGCCATTCTTTGGTTTGAATGAAATTTGAATTCTTTGAATGCATGGTGGAACAATCAATCAAAAAAATGCAAAAAAAAGGACAAAAAAGACAAAAAAAAAAGAGAGAAGAAAGAGAAAAGAAAGAGTGAAGCTCTAGGGTGAAAACCCAAAAAAGGCAGTCTAAAGTAAACAATGAACTCTCAGAGCGACGAATCAAGCAGTGACATGAATTGAAAACATGGAAAAAGAACCAATAATCCCTGGAAACTCTCGAGATATCCAAAGGTTCTGATGTCATTTGACTGCTCGACATTGTTTTGGAAAAAGTTTGAATCTTCCCTCTTGTACATACTCTTCCTAAACAAAACAAAAAAAAAACCTCAATCATTCATGCCTGATCTTGGCATTTGAAGAACGCCATTATTCAGGAATTTAAGAGATTGTCAAATCAAGTTGTGAATATTTTGTTTCTTTTCTTATTCAAAATTTGTTACCCAAAAAAGAAGGGAAGAAAAGCGATGGTATTTTAAGAAAACTATTTTGAGCCAAGAAAGGAACCATTGTTTTTGGATAATTGTCCAACTGAAAAGATCCGGATAGAATTTATGTCAATCATCTTGAAAAGTGATCATTAATTTTTCGAAAGAATCGAATATTATATGTGAAGTTTGGATTCATTTCCTTCTCAGAAAATAGTTATGAGCAAAATTTTATTGCCTTCATCAAGAGGCTATGATGAGATTGTAAGAACTCTGCAGAAATAGAAAATAGAAAATGACTTTCATGACCATGTTGGGGCAAAAAAAAAGGGGGGGAAGAAGAAGATGAAGAAAAGGAAGACAAATGTGCTTTTGTGACAAAGACAGGAAAAAGTTTCAAAGTTAGAGAATGTACAGGAATGAGTGCCATGCATTCATGCATACATACACAGTATCATATATCATCAGCATTGAAAGTTTTTTGTAAAATTTTGAGATTAAAACATGTTTTTCGAGCTGAAGGCTCGACACCATCCATTCAAGATTTTGAAGGTTATGCAACTTTTTTCAAAACAAAAGGGTCAAGTTTGCTCATGATAAAGAAAATTTCAAATCTAATTTGACCAGTGCCATGTTTAATTAAGATTAAAGATTGATTTTTAGAAGATAAGTAAAGTTCCAAGTCCTCCGGGCATAAATTTCCAAGTCCTCTGGGCGCAAATTCCAAATTCTAAGTCCTCTAGGCACAAATTGTAAGTCCTCCGGGCAAAATCTCAAGTCCTCCGGGCAAAATTTTTAAAGCTTCAATGCCTTTGCTGCAAGAGGAGCACTTTCCAAAAAAGGAATTTAAGTCCTCTGGGCACAAATTGTAAGTCCTCCGGGCAAAATTTTTAAAGTGTCAATGCCTCTACTGCAAGAGGAGCACTTTTCAGCTAAAGAATTTAAGTCCCCCGAGCACAAATCATAAGACCTCCAAGCACCAATTCTAAGTCCTCCGGGCAAAATTTTTAAAGTTTTAATGCCTTTGTTGCAAGAGGAGCACTTTTCAGAAAAGGAATTTAAGTCCTCCGAGCACAAATTGTAAGTGCTCTGGGCAAAATCTCAAGTCCTCTGGGCAAAATTTTTAAAGTTTCAATGCCTCTGCTGCAAGAGAAGCACTTTCCAGAAAAGGAATTTAAGTCCTCCGGGCACAAATTGTAAGTCCTCCAGGCAAAATCTCAAGTCCTCCGAGCAAAATTTTTAAAGTTTCAATGCCTCTGCTCTAAGGGGAGCACTTTTCAGCAAAAGATTTAAGTCCACCGGGCACAAATCATAAGACCTCCAGGCACCAAATCTCAAGTCCTCCGGGCACAATTCTAAGTCCTCCAGACACAAATTTCAAGTCCTCCAGGCACAAATTTCAAACCCTTCAAGTAAAATTCTAAGTCCTCCGGGCACAAAATCTCAAGTCCTCCAGGCATAATTCTAAGACCTTCGGGCACAAATTTAAGTCCTCCGGGCACAAATTTAAGACCTCCGGGCACAAATTTAAGACCTCCGGGCACAAATTTAAGACCTCCGGGCATAAATTTTCAAGTCCTCCGGGCAAAATTTTTAAAGTTTCAAGGCCTCTACTGTAAGAGGAGCACATTTCAAGAAGAAATTTAAAGTTTCATTACCTCTGTTGCAAGAGGAGCACGTTCTAGAAAGGAATTTAAAGTTTCATCGCCTCTACTACAAGAGGAGCACATTTCAAAAAAAAAAAGAAAAAAAGAGAGGAATTTTAAAGTTTCATTGTCTCTGCTGCAAGAGGAGCACATTTCAAAAAAAAAAAGAAAAAAAAGAGGAATTTTAAAGTTTTATTGCCTCTGTTGCAAGAGAAGCACATTTTAGAAAAATTTTTAAAGTTTCATCACCTCTGCTGCAAGAGGAACACATTCAAAAAAAAATTTAAGTTTCATCGCCTCTACTGCAAAAAGAGCACATTCCAAAAAAAAATGAAAAATGAATGAAAATAAAAAAAAAGAAGAAAAGAAAGAAAGAAAAAAGAAAGAGATTAGGTTATAAGCCAGACAAAATTAGTGTGTCTATTGCCTTTGCTCTATTCCTGATCCTCAGCAATGAGAAAAGAGGGGCAACTGTTGACACCTAATTTTGTCCCATTTTTGTTGTTGTTGTTATTATTATTATTATTATTATTATTATTATTATATTTGTATTTATTTTTATTATTTGTTTTGTTATTATTTATATTATTATTATTATCCTTATTTTTATTTTATTTTGTTGTCCACTGCCATCATCCTGCCAACCGATCCCATCGCCGGCTGCCACCACCAGCTACTCTACCCCATCCCATCACACCAAACCCCATGCCAGACTCCTCTAAAAGACCTCACCATCACTCGGCCTCAAGGGGGGAGCCTCAACCAAAAAATTCGGATCCTAAGCTCCATTGCCGCGCCACCTCTAGCCACCATTTCTAAACCAGAACCGAGACCCTCCATCCTCACCAAACCACCATCACAGCAAACATCATCCAAACTACCCGGACCCCTGCCAACCGAACCTACTCAACCAGAATCCACCAATAGCTTCAACCAAAATCCCTAAACCCGAGAACCCCCAAAACCCAAAACCCATATTTGAAATCGGAAACACAACCACCTGCAAAAACACAAAAACAACAAAAACCACAAAACAACCATCTTCCTCACCAATGCAGTGAGGAACCATAGCAAAAGAAAACAAAAGAAAAAAGAAAAAAGAAAGAAACAAAGTTGGCTTCGGTAAAGCCAGATCTGCAATGTTAGGGTTGTTTGTAGGGGAAGCAAAGCTTAGATTCGGGTTTAGGAAGTAGAGAGGAATCGGAAAAGGGGTAACTTTTTCATTTTCAGCCACCAGCGACGGCAGCCGACAGCGGCAGGGGATAGTCCGGTAAGGCTGGAAATCGCCCAGCCGAGAGCCTTTCAGGACTCTGAATTTTTTTGTGAGAAGGAAGGAAAAAGTGAAGAAGGAAAAAAAAGGGAGGGTTTTTATAGCCAAAAGAAAAGAGAAAAAGAAAAGAAAGGAAGCTGCAAGATCCGCGCATGGACCCGTGACCTGCTCGCCCGTCCGCCCGAGGAAAGGGGAGATCCGCGTGCTCACTTGCCCGCCAAAAGGGAGAAGAGCTGCGTGTATGCCCGTCCACCCGAGGAAAGGGGAGACGTACGTGCTCGCCCGCTCGCCAAAAGGGAGAAGAGCTGAGTGCTCGCCCGTCCACCTGAGGAGAGGGAAGATCCACGCGCTCACCCGCCCAGGAGGAGCAGGATCCGAGCTCGCCTGCTCGAAGAGGGAAGATCCGCGAGCTCGCCCGCCCGAGGAGAGGAAGATTCGCGAGCTCGCCTGCTCAAGGAGTTCGCCCGCCCGAGGAGAGGGAATATCAGCGCGCTCGCCTGTTCGAGGAGCTCGCCCGCCCGAGGAGGGTATATTTCCTCTTTTCGTTTTATTTATTCATTCATTTGTTTTATAGAAATATTTGTTTAGGTATTTTTAATGTATTATCATGGCAAAATTAATAAATAAATAAATAGAATAATATAATAAACAAAAATATAATAAAATAAAATAAGTACGAAATCCTGATGATAAGTCTTCGTAGAACTCGCAAGTAGCGATTCTTCGAAAAACTTTAGGTGAGAGGAATTATGTCAAATGTTACCAGAGTATTGGGATATTCGATATTATTTCTCAATATTCAATTTCATGCTTATATTTGAAAATATATGTAATAATAAAAAATATATAAAAATAACAAATCAATAAAAATAAAAATAATTAAATAAACCATGCCCGATGATGGGATGCTACGAAAGTCATAAGTAGTGATTCCTAGCTGATCCCTAGGTGAGAAGAGTCTACTAAATGTTGCCAAAAGTATTGGAATATTTAGTACAATTTTTCAATAATTTAAGTTTTTATTAAAAAATGAAAATGAATAATTTAAAAAAAAAAGCAAAGAAATATAAATAAATAAATAAACAAATGAATAAGGAAATTTAAAATTAAAAATTCATTTGCATCATATATTATTTGTTTGCATCATATGCATTTATTTAATTTTCAAATAAGTGTGAATCTTCCGAGGATGAGATTCTATAGAAGTCACAAGTAGTGATTCTTTAGAAATCTCTAGGTGAGGAGAATTATTTCAAATGTTGCCAAAAGTATTGGAATATTTGATTTAATTTTTCAATAAAAGGGATTCATATTTATTTTCAAAGCAAAACTTATTTTAATTTTTGAAATGGGTGTGAGCCTTTCCGATGATGAGATTCTATAGAAGTCACAAGTAGTGATTCTTAAGAAATCTCTAGGTGAAAAAAATTATTTCGAATGCTGCCAAAAGTATTGGAGTATTCGATTTAATTATTCAATACAAAAAGGTTCACACTCACTTTCGATAAACAAAATCTAACCCTTTTTTAAAAAATAAAAAAATAACTTTGATAAATAATAAAATGCTTCAAAAATGGAATAAAAAGGAATTAATTGTAAATATTAAATCCAAGACCATTTTATTAAAATTAAAGGATAACACATGATTATTATGGTACCGTTTTTTAACGGGCGTCGTGGGGGTGCTAATCCTTCCCCACGCGTAACCGTACTCCAGAACCCGATTTTTGTTTTCGCAGACCAAAAAAATTGTTTTTTAATAAAACTTAATTAATTTTGAGATTTTGTTAAAAAGATAAATATTTTTAGGTGACCTATCAGACCTAGTCAAAAAAGATTGGATGGCGACTCCCCTTTTTGTTTTTAAACGTTTTCAAAATCGTCGAGCTCGAAACTGTTACGACATCCACCATGCTTAAACTAAGGAAAAAATATAAAGACTCAAATGCAATAAACGATTGAAGAAGAAGCTCCTGTCACCAGCCCTCTTTTTTCCATCTCTTGCGGCAGCTCCTTATATATGTTAGGGCTCCTTCCTTTTACTCCTATTTGGGCTCTTAAAAGATTTGGGCTGCTACATTTACGAGCTAGACTTCCTTTCTTGTGTTTGTTGAAGCCCACTTAAATAAAAAATATGTTTTGGGCTTGCATGAAGACAAGTCAAGGTTTGTGGGTTGGATTTGAAATGTTTTAGGGCTTATGAGTTTTAAAGTAAAAGGGGATAGAATAGTTTCACATAGAGTAAGATTAAGGTAACAAAAGTAAGGCTAAAGAGTTATACTAAGGGTGTTTTAATGTAATCAAGATTAAAAGGTGTGGGGTTTTAGAGATGGGTTCAAAAAAAAATTATTTTATTTTATTCTCTCTTTTTTTTTAAGGATTTAAATGGTTAAGGTTTTAGGGGTAAGGTTTATGATTTTGGAAAAAGGCTAAGTTTAGGGATTTAAAGATAAGGTTAAGGTGAGGGTTTAAACACCAAATCCAACCATTTTTCCTTGACTTTCTTGTCATTTTCTTGATTTTCTCATCATCCTCGAATTTCCTTCACATGAAAACAATTTAGTTAAATTGGGAAGAAATTACACTAAAATTCCCAAATTTAATCAAAATTGATGCAATAAAATACTCTAAAAGTTGTATATTTTAGAGACTTATCATGTATAATAAGATTCAAGCTTAAATTGAAGAGAACACAAGTGTAGTAGAGAGAATGAGATTCGACCATCACAAGGGAAAGAAGAAATAATGCTCAATTCAATGTTTTTTGTGTCTTAGAATACTGTGTAAATTTATACGATACTATTGGCGCAATCAGAAACGAAATCAAAGGTGTTTTGACACTAGTTGCAGTGTTAGCATCGGTAGGAAGTAAACCGGATTTAAAGCTGCAATAGGCAATGTGATAGGTTTTAATAAGTTAAATATTATTTATAATTGCCGTAAAGTGAAAAGACTGTATTTATGTGATCAACTGCAGCTCAGAAGTCAAACAATGACACTGGTGCTAGCGAGCAACACTACAAGATTCTAAGAGGTAAGGGATATATGAATGAAGCGTACGAATACTGCGTTGCATTAATTTAATAAAATTTGCCTTTTATGAGATTGAAATGGTTTTTTTGATTTGAAATTTGTGAAACTGGATTGGTGGTTTAAGCTACGTTTTCATTAAAGAAGGTTAGGGTAGAAAATACTGTTATGCTGTTGAAATTTCATTAAACGAATTTAAATCTTCAACTTTATCATTTGGTGTAGTTTTAGAAGTGAAAGGAATGTGAATACATGTTTGGGGTTCATGCTTCCAAAATGCTTGGGGTTCATGCTTCCAAAATGCTGCATGTGCATACTAAATTTGTAACTTAGTTTTTGAAAGGATTTTCACAATTTTTAATGTTGCTTGATACATCCATGTTTTCATGCTAATGTTGTATGCAAATAAAATATTTTGAACATCAATTGTGAAATTGAGAATATTTGGTAGATTTTACACTTCAACTATAACAATCTTTTGATTTTAATGTTTTATGGACTGTTTGAAGATATGAATTATTAAATTGAACTTTGTAAATGATTTTGAATTGGTTTATGAACCGTTTTGAGACTGTTACCTGTGAGAACATGTTTTTTGTTTCATTTAGATGATATTGACCTGCCCAGTCATTAACTCCCACAGTTGTCACCTGGCAAGTGTAAACTGTGGCCCTCTTGACTACGGCCATATGTCTGTAGCATGAGTCTATTGGATGATGCCTAGTCTCCATTATATTATTTTACTGGGGTGGTAAATCCCTGGTTAACATAAATCCAAGCACTCCTAGACTTTATTAGATGTTGATTTCATAATATATGGTGAATATGTTACGATTCGAAATCTCAGCTTTATTTACTTAAAAGTGATTTATATTGTTTATAGAGTATTCTAGAATTTATTTCTGAATGTTATACGAAATGGCATGCTGGAAGTTACTAGAAATGTTTATTAATCTTTGAGATTGATTTGAATGTTACTAAACTCCCTATAGTTGGAATTGGATGCCGGGATAAGTAAAGTAAATATCCTTCTATACTCAACCTGGCTATCAAATCCACTATAGTATCCTTTTCGATTTTGTTCCAAAGCGATTAATGTTTCCGTATGAAAGTGCATGATTCTAAATATTCCATGTAGTATGTGTTATATCAGCCTTTGTATATATATTTCTTATTGGGTGTCAGCTCACACCCCTCATTTTCCTCCCAGATTATCTGTAGTATATTCTAGTATGCTTAGGAGGATTTGATTTTGCTATCCCTAAGGCGATTTCTTTATATCCGTTGAGGTATCCGAGCTATCTTTTATATGTTCAGACTTTTATATGCACTGATATTTATAAGTTAAGAATACTTGTGATGTAAACTTTGTAAATAGTTTAATTAAGGAAAATTTAAATTCAATTATTTATATCTTTTTGCACTCAAGTATTTGGCTCCTAGGTAAATTTTAGTTAATATTAATGAGTAATTTATTTAAGTATATGTTGACACTGTAGACAACCTAACCAAAAGTGAATTAAGATGTGTGAAAACAATACGAATATCCGATATTTTAGGTCATGACAATATTTTAATTAGACATTTGATCAATTAGTGTATATCTAATATTGTTATGTTAATGTGAACCTGAAAACATTAGTACTCAATTGTTGTATAATTATATATAATATGATTAGATCAAAGATTATTTATTAATATGATGTCAATTGGGCCAACAACCTCTTAACCTAGTGGTTAAGGTTTACTTTGACATATTGTAAGGTTTTGGTTCAAATTCAAGCAAGCAACCCTTTCCTCATCCCATGTGTATTAAATTTTAAAAAAATATATATACATAATACTCCCTCCGTCCCAATAAATTTATCACTTTTGACCATAAAAATTGTCCCACTAAAAATGTCACATTGGAAAAAAAAACAGATTTTAATACTATATTTCCTCTTTTACCCTTTACATACTTCAAAAAAAACTTTTAACATCATAACTTTCTTACATCACATTTTAAAAATACATTTCCTTTTTACAATACATTTTCCTTTATCTACTGCAATCAACAATATGAGTAACGAAACTACTGCAATATACATTTTCCTTTAAAATGCATGATAGCTACTGCAGTATAAAATTTCCTTTATACTTAACTGAGTAACGATTTTTTTACTACAATTTTTTTTGAAAGACGAATGGATTGTTATTATAGATTATGGAGAAAAACACGAGCCTCACGCTGGCCATCATGGCAAGATCAAGATCAGTGGCTCAACCAGAGATACAACCAAACCTCCCTAAGAGGTAAAAGAACAAACATCTAATGAGCAAGACCCAACTGACCAAGAGTCAGTGACATCAGACCCGACGACTCAACCAAAAAATGCAACCAATACTGTCCAAACAAAGAACCAAAATAATTCAGTAAATCTACGACAACCAAACCAAAAGAGAACATATCCTACGTTCTAAGTAATTTATCAACGCCCCACATAAACAATTCTCATCATTTGCAATAACAGAACATTGACCACATTTCAAACACAGGACACCTCGACCAGCTGAAGCAGACACGGGATTCGCCTGAAACATTAATCATTAAACACTAGCAATTCAACCACTCTGTTCACCCCCTGTTTTACTACAATTTCATTGATAACAAACAATAAAAATTGAGTTTAGTCAGATGTCTTGAAAATAGAAGAACGCACTGACTCATCTTGTGAAACTGAACACTATGTTAAGAGCCAAAAACATTGGTTTGGAACCCATGCCGGCAAGAATGGCCAACAAACCCATTGAGGCAAAAAATCAAACACCATGGCTACGCATCTAAAACCAAAAAGCCCTCATGACAACCTAATGAGCAGCCCAGCCATCATGATACGCCCAAGCCAACAACTCTCAAAAGTTCAATCAAACTCATTAAAAGCAGATGGGGTGTTAGGCAGATCATTACAATTGGCAAAGTCTGTTGTAACCGTTAGCTCTAATTGTTGTAATGCCATGGAACCATAAAACTTGTAAAGGAGATTGAATGGAATATGAATGAAATCAGCTCATTTAATCCTTTTCTCATCTTTTCTTTAACTCTTCTTTCTCATCTCCCTGTTCTTTTTAGATTCTTTCCATAATCAATCAAGCACCCCCCAGTTCTTCCAATTACCATCTTGGTCGTAGGTGTCCTAGATCCCAACATGCCAATGACACATCCTTCCACAATGGCAAGCCTAAAATCGATATAAGAGGAGGTTGATTTTGAATGTTTGTAGGGAGGAAAGCAAGCTTCTCCAATCTCATGCTTGATTCCCAATAAAATAGTTGCAGACCAATTCACAATTTTGATCCAATTATACACTGTATGAATTGCACAAACCTTAGCCAAAGCTGAATGGCCAAGCCACCTAGCATGCCAAAAAAGACTCCGTTCCCCATTACCAATTGCCCGAGACCATCCTTATCACAACATCTCTGCATGAAAGAAGGCTATGCACGGTGTATGATATATTTGGACTATCTTTATACAGTAATTCAAGAAAGAAGTATATTTCTGAGATATTTCGCTTGCCCAATTCGGTTTTCATTTCTTGTAAGTATCCCATTTAAGCATAAACGGTGCAAATAATGGGGCAACTTGGTTTTCCTTCTTAAGCAACTTCCGTTCCATACTTTTACTTCCTCAAACTCTATTTAGCTTGTTGTATTGTAAGGCTACAATTTCTAGGGAATTTTGCTTCAAACTTTGTCCTGTTTTTTTTTATTCACTTAAGCTTTTAAATATAATCATGTAGGGTTAGAAAATTCTAAAAAATTCATAAAAATTGAACAAATTTTGTAGTAACAGAATTGAATTAGATTAAAGAAAGCAACTTCTTTAACAAGACCACGGAGGCAACAAGAGGCAAAAGATCTATGTATGACTTTTTCATTACAAAGTCTTTACAAAAACTATAATAAAGCTATACAAAAGCAATATCATGGCTACAAAACATGGTAAGAGTCCTCTGTTATCCTCTAAAGACATTAACTTGCCAAAAATAAAAGATGTTTTCACAAAGCCATAATGTCTTCTACATTCTTCAGCTTTCAAGTTAAATGTGCAGTAAAGCTCGTTGCACAATTTCCTGGTCACAGTGAAGTTGGGTTGGAAGTGTTCCATCTCTTTCCAACTTTTTCTTACTCATATAGGGCAGTCTATAATTGTTTCCTCCATTAACCTTCATAATTTCAACCATGCATGATTGTAATGTTAAAAACACATTGTTCAAACTCTCCGGTGATAACTCATTAAAAGATTTTTCTACAGCAGAGACTAACTCATCAATTGTGGTAAGAGCTTCTTGATGTTGTAAAGATTGTATTGCTCTAAAAAATCCAAGATCCAATACATTCAAATCAGGACTATTTGGAGGCTGAAAAAACAGGTGAAAATCAAATCCATCTACACTTGAAGCTTGAAGAAATTGTTCATCATCAATGTCGATATGTGGCTTTGCATTATCCTGTTGAATGAAAATTCTTCTTTCACTGTAAAGTGGCCATTTAGCTCTAATTGCTGGTAGCACTTTGTTAATTAAACATGATCTTGTGACATCTTTAGTTACTGATAAAATTGGTTTTGTTTCTAAGGTTCCAGCAAGTCTATTTTTGCTATTACACCTAGCTGGTTCCTTGTTGACAAATGGAAAAATTCCTATTTTCCTAGAAAACTCACAATTGCCATGATCATCAAAACGTGGTCTAGCAACAGCAGCTAAAAACATCACTTTGGTGATGAATCGCTTGCTTTTACAAGAACGAAAAGGTTCAACCTCATTTGGATGAAGATAATATCTCTCTGATGTTTTTGACAAGTAAAACCATTTTTCATCAATATGCACTACATTAAACATGTCACTAAACAGAGGGTTTGTAGTGATAGTACCTGGCAGAATCATCGATAAGCAAAACTCCAGTCTTGCTCTTTTGTTTACATCAGTTAGATAAGGCTTTATAGCATTAGTATGTGGCCTGATGACACCTTTCTTGATCTGACGATGAAGAGTAGACTTTGATATATTTAAAGCTTTAGCCATTGATCGAATATTTGTCCGTCTACGAAGTGGAATTTCTAATATACTAGCAAGATCAAAGGAAATCCTTTTTTTTTTGTAGAAGCCCTTTGTTGATACTTACTGCTAACATTGAAGAAAATACCCTCTTCCACAAATTGTTTTGCTTTATTCCATAGCCTAATCACAGTCCTAGTCGAGACTGAAAACATGCTTGCAACTCTACTTATGGAGCCTTTTTTCAGCTTTCCATTGATACTCTGTTTTAATAGAGTTTCGAATAAAGCTTGCCTTTGCTCTTTAGATAAGTGTTTTTTTCTTGGTTGTTGATTTGTAGTTATCCTTACAGATTCTATGGTAGTGGGGGTATCTATAGATTCCATGGAGGTAAAGGATTTCCTAGTTATTGATAGGAGTACACTAAAACAGAGTAAGAAAAGAAGGAACAGATTGATACTCCTACTGAAATCCTTATTTTAAAGAAGTACTACTGTGCAATTTCGAGTAATGTCTCATCCCGCCAACTCTTTGATGAATTCTCAATTTTAGAATTTAATCTTATTTTCCCGCCAAGTTTAATGCCTCTGGTTTTTCAGTAGCCAAGTCAAATTTTTGTCATTTTTATGAGTTTTGTTGGTATGCTAAATTGATTGTTGGTGTTGGGCTTGGTTCTGATGGGTGGTGATGATGTTGTTTTCGGTGATGGTACATCAAAACAGGGCTTTAATGCAGCAGCAAAAAGCAATGCAGTTAGCTATAGTGTATGTAAGCTCAATGCAAAGCAAGGTTGTGTGCGACTAACGATAGCAGGCTGAACTTAGTGGCTAGCAATATAGCAGCAGACGGTGCTAAGCAACAAGGAACGGTGGCAAACATGGATGTTGCAAGGGTTGCAGTGATGATAACGCCAGGCAGCGTGCATAAGTGATGATGGTAATAAAAGAAAGGTAGAGCAAGGAACTTCGAGGTGGCTGGGATCAATGATGACTGGTGGTTCGGTGTAGCAATCTGGCACGGGATTCATCAGCATTCTCCCAATTCATCGCATCAATATTTCACCATAAAAAAAATAAGTTTAACACCCACCACATTTTTAAGGATATTTTGGTCCATTTGAAAAAAATAATATGACATGGCATTTAACTTTTTGACCTCCTAAAACTTTGTAATTTGTCAACATGTGACAACTTTTGTGGGACAGAGGGAGTATCAATCGATGTATATAACTTTTTTTAATTCAGCATTCTAATTTTTTAATGAGATATTTGATTAATTAGTATATACGGGTACGATTATATTTAATACAATAATGTTAATATTATGATTTCTATATAAACCAAAAACAAAATAAATGTAATATTGAGCTAATTAGTTGAGCAATTATTCATAATATTAAGTATTTTTTTAATATACTATAGTACTATTCGACATTATAATTGAACAATTAGTTAATGAACTATACGGTTATATCTAATGTAATTACTGATTATGTTGGTATTTAAAAAACAAAATAAATATAAGAAAAATTCTTAAAAATTTAAAATTTTATTAGAATTATAATATAATATTTAAAACTAATTAAACAAAGTAAAAATAAAAAATTATTGTACTGAGAGTGTCTGTTCCTTGATTAGTACTAAGTAGACCAACTCAAGTACTAGGCTACCTGTCTAAGCTCGATGTCACACCCTGATTCCTGAAAATCGAAATTGACTTTTTCTATTTTCATACAAATGGTTGGGTAGTCTCAGTATCCTCATTCTGACTTTTTACCAAAATTATTTAGCTAAGCAGCATTCAACTGTTTACATGGATCCTAGTACACATAATCAGAGTATGGATTATTTTTCAATACAAATACTTTATAACAAATACTATGATTTACTAACAAATCTCTTCAATTTACTGTTTACATCCCTTTTCATATTTAAGTACTGTACAGTAAATGTCTAAATACCATACTTGCAAGGTACGACAATGGAACCCTTGTAGGCATCCTATCAGAATATTCTCTCACTAAATGTCAATTTCTACAGATAAATCTGAAAGGTAGAGAAAGGAGTGAGCTTTGTGGAAAGCCCAATAAGAAACATGCATAAAAGAATTAATATCATGCAACTATAGGCGAGTATCATTTTAAAACTGATGCCAAAAATGCTAAAGTCAATATTAAAAATCAATACTAAGGTTGGAAATTCATTTAAACTTATTTGGTCACAGAGTTAAATAAACACTCGGAACTAGTTTTATTAAATTGTAAAATAATCATTTTTTGTAACGGTATAGAAATTAGAAATTGTATTTAACAAAACACCAAAATCCAAAAATATATTAAAGTCTTGGAGTGCCTGGATCTATGTTAGCCAAGGATTTACCACGCTAGTATAAATAAAACAGTGGAGACTAGGCTTCACCCAGTAGACTCATGCTGTGGACATATGGCCAATAGTCCAAGGGGCCACAGTATGTATACTAGCTAGGTAACACTTGTGGGAGCTAGATGACTGGGCTAGAGTCAATAGCATTAGGAACGGAATAGAAAGCATGTACCTATAGGTAGCTACGAGGCCAATAGTCTCCACACATTTACTTGATTCCCAAGAGAAAAACAAAACAATTCTGTAAGCTTGCAAAACTAAATAGAGTAATATAACACACATTTTATTATCAGAGTTTGAGAGTGTTTAGATCTACATTAACCAAGGAATTACCACCCCAGAAATCAAAATATAAGCTTTCAGGAACCAAGTTTCGTTTCAAAACATATTATTCAAAAAACAAAACATTTCATTCAATATATTCAGATAAATCCAGATAATTCGAAACATTATTTCAACCTGACATTCAAAACAATAAATAATGCATTTCGTAAACTAGAATGCATGCGGTGGCATTGGACAGATTTTAAAATAATCAAATATCGATCATTAGTTTCAAATATTAATAAATTAAAACTCATGAGATCAAACATATTCAAAACGACATGTATGCAAAACTATGCTTTATGCATAAGTCAAATAACAGAATATATGATTTTATTCACCTTCAAATCAAACCTCAACGTATAGGGTCTGTCTCAGATTTTTCGATACATTTCATAAACTATCAAATTGTTATACAAGAGTCAATCACATACTTTCAAATATTAACTTTGTTCTATCAGAACTTAGCCATATACTTTCAAATATCAAATTCGACACAATTCAATTACCTCCAAGTATTTCAACATTTCAATCTTATACTCTTAAACATATGTCTCATTACTATTAATCAAATCTAGTACCTTCAGAACATATCCTTACATTCAACACTAAACATATCGTTGAAATACTTTTTTTGAAGATCATAACACTTTTAATTCAAACCATTTATAAAAATTTCGGCAGCATAACGTTTTTATAGTCGGAACCTCCTGCAGGTTCAAACAGTAGAAATCCATATATTCTCAGCCCAGTTCATTACCAATAAATCCACAAATAATAAGCATTCCTTAAATCCACCAATCAAATCATAATCACTCAAGGTAATAACCCTTACGATTTTATCATTCCTAAAATTCTCTTTCTCTATAAAACTAAACACCAATAGGAATATTAATTATGCTTTTAAATACCTAAATGAAATAATAGATATGTATATAGGAAATTCGAACAGAATGATCTCTATAGCGAGTTAGAAAGTTGGATGAGTTAGGAAGGGTGTTTTAGAGCACCTCAATTGTCCCGGTTCCCAAACACTTTATGTATAGAGAATCAAAAGTGAACTAATAGAGCAATGATTTCATATGTACTAAATTAGAATCAAATTGTTCAATAATTTTAAATTCATATTAGTCAATATCAAAACTAAATGTCAGATTCAAAATCAGATTTAATATCAAAACCATTGTTGGATTCAAAATCAGAATTTAATAACAAAAAAAATTTAATTTATCAAAGATCGGACATCAAAGATTCAGAAATCATTAAAATCCAAATAAATCAAAGTCATTTTAGAAAACCAAAGTTCAGATATCAAAGCTTCAGAAGTCAAATCATAATGCAAAACATGATATCCTTACGTCTCCTATATATGTCCTTTACCTTTTAAATGCTCGTTGTCTTGCTCATTAGCACCAGTAGCACCATTTGACCTCGGAACCACAATTTACCATACAAACTAAATAAATTCTTCACACTTCACTTAAAAAGAATATTTAATTCATTAAATGCCAGCACATTGTCTATTGTAGCTTTAAATTTAGTTTGATTTCTACTTGTGCTAAAATGACAACTTGCGCTAAACACATCCGTTTTCGATTCTGATTGCACCTATAGTCTTGTTTTAATTTATATAGTATCATGGAACCCAAAACACATAGAAATGAGCATAATTTCACCTACTCCTGCTCTTGGCCGAATGCTTCCCTATCTCTTACACAATTTATTTCTTCCATTTAAGCTTAAATTCATGTTCTACCATTATTCTCATTAATTCTACATCAAATTCTTATCAAACAACATCATGTTCATGCACAATGGATGGTGGCCAAAACCCTAAGAGATAGAATTTCATGTTTTTGATTCAATCCAAGCCTAGATACAAGATTAAACACCTTAAATGCATAGCTAAAAACCATTAAATCATGAAAATTTCAAGAATTCTCTCACCTTTTCTCATGACCAGATCTGATGTGAGATGATTCACCATGATTTTGGCCACTTTAGGACCCGACTTTGGTGTCAAAAGATAGAGCACTGAAAATTAGACAGGGTTGGTGAAGACAGTTTTCGGTTTCGAAGTGATTTTGTTAAGGTTTTGTGGACTTTCTCTCTCTTACCAAGCTTTCAACAATGATGGAAGGGTAGAAAGAAGATGATGGATGACAGCAATGAGAGAAGACCAGAAAATTCCTTTAAAAATTAATATTTTAATAGCAAATTACTAAAATGCCTTTATACTTATATAAAAGTTCTAATTTTGCCCTTCACAATTTGACTTTGTTGAAATAGTCTATCCAACCTCCAAAATATTATATTTAATAATAAAACACCTCTATAACTTGCTTTAATCATTGGTGGAGCTTTTGTTAAGGTTCGGTTGCTTATTTGGATGAAATTACTAAAATACCCATAACCGTAAAATCGCATAAATTTTCACTGTTTCATATAATTTATTCTATCAGTCCACATGGCCTAAAACCTTATATCATGAAAAATTATTCTCCATTGATAATTGGCCAAAAGTCATCTTAGTTTGACCGTTATTCATGAAAATTTCGACGGCCTTTGGATTTAATTATCATTTTCGATATTATTACATGCTTTTCAAAACATGCGCAATCAAAGTGATTTTGAGATGCAGATTCTTGCTATATTCATATTTCACCTCAAATATCATCATTTTAGGGTCTCACTTCGATCTAGACAGAAAAAGTCCTAGTAGGGCACACACTGAGTACTTCCTTGAACATTATTGAACAAACCCTTCATTTAAATATTTTAACAATCAATATTTTCTTTTAAGTTCCTACACTCTATAACTTATATCAAATATAAGAAAAACAAGCTTCTTACACCCGAAGGCTCGCCCAAAATTTGGTCGGGTTTGGACAAAAATATGGGACACATTTAATTGCCTTGGGCAAAAATTTTAGGCCCGTTTAAAAAAAGGGCCAAGCTCGGGCTTGACTCTTTGAAGCTTGAGCCTGGCTTGGCATGAAATATAAATAAAATTAATTTTTAAAAAAATATATTTACTAGGTATATTGTAATTATATGTACATAAAACATTATTGATTAATAAATATGATTATATATATTTAATATGAAAATTGACATGCAAATTTTGACAAATCAAATTAAATTTCAAAGGGACTAAAAGAATAAATAAATAAATAAATAAATAAAAATTAAAATAATATTTGGGCTGGCTAGCTCGGGCTCAGGCTTACAATATAAATTAAGAAATGGGCTTGGACTAAAAGTCGGGCATGAATTTTCGGATCATGCCCAGGTTGGGCTTGAGCATAATTCATTGTTATGTGACTTAGGCCCAGCCCGAACTTGACTCGAGCCCGCCTATGAACACCCCTAGTACTAAGAATGTCTAAATTCCAATTGCCCACTTTTGGTAAAAAAAAAAGACCCAATGAGTTATTGGTTCAACTTAAAAGTATAAAAATATTTCTATAACTGTTCAATTGTTTAGTGTGATTTGTTTATAATTTGTTAGTTATTTATTTGAAATAATTCTATCTTTTATGTCTTGTAGCTAATATTTTTGGATTTTTACTTTCCTTTGGTTTTACTCTCTCTCTCTCTCTCTCTCTCTCTATATATATATATAATATAATATATATATATTCTTGGCTTACTTTAAAAAAATTATATAATTATCAATATATAATTATATATTATATAACAAATGTGAATATCATAGAAAATTCAAAAAATAAATAATCATTGTCAAGTGATAAAAATATGAAAATGTAAAAATTTATATTTATATAAATGTTTATTAAATTTTCACTTTAGTTTATCTTTTTTATTATATTTTTATTTAAGTATATAAAAATATTAATATTATTAAATTCTTTAACTTTAGTTTTATCTTTTTTTATTATTATTTTTATACATTCAAAATTATAAAAAAATATTTATAAGTTATAAAATTTCAAAATAATATGAACAACCCATTAAAGCTACCTAGCTAGAACCGGATCGAACTCGAAACTGGACCAAACCTGAAAAAGCTCAAACCTGAAAGTATTTGAACCCAAGAAAATCCAAATTCGAAAAAACCCAAACTTGAAATAGTCCGAACCCGGTACGCAAATATATCCTTTTGTCTTTTAACTTTTTTTTTTTATCGTTTTGTCTTTTAACTATTTCCTTACATTGCATATAATTCCTTATTGGGCCATACTATTTTTCTTACTTTATTCCCTGTAGGTAAGACTGCTGAGTGATTGCACGAGGGGTTCGTACTGCATTTGGTTTGGTATCAACTGAGGTACCGATGCATTTCCGGCGAGATATATAGACACAGTGTTCTGTACTAATGCAGTGTGACTTTAATTTATGTAATGGGATGTAGGATGATACTTACATGCTTGTTTTATTCTGTTATAACTGCATGATGACTCTTAATGCTTGTGGTAGACTTAAGTAGTAGGACTTGGATGTGTTTTGACTGTGTTTGATAATTGCTGTATGTTTGGAATGGCTCTTTATACTTGCTGCGAGCCCAAGTAACTGTCTTCGAGTGTAACTAAGCTAAGGATTTTAAATTTAGGCGTGCTTGTGGTTTTTTAACCTCCGTAAGCAAGACTTAAATCTTGCAGGTCATATGATTTGTTGCTAGACTCTAGTTAGACCTTCTTGCATGATATGCTTGGGCAGCATTTTGAGGGGTTTGAATACTGTTGAATGAACTGTGAACTTTCAGGTTTGGTTTTGGTCAAGTTATAGCCGGAATGTAGCCGGAATTGCTAAAAGAAGAAAAAAAAAATATAGGGACGCTTGTATGTTTTATTATTTGGATAACCTCCTTGTTGAAACTATGGAACCAACGTAGGTAAATGTTGCAGCTCAAATGTTGAAAGTTAAGAAATGAGACAGATTCTAGTAGAGGAACAGAGAATGAGAGAAGAGCAGGGGAAGAGAGAGTTGAGAGAGAAAGAGTTTGTTAGAGACGAGAGAGAGATTTGTAAAACTTGTTGTCTATTTTCCATATCCTCTCTTCCATTACATTCTGGAATATATAGCATCATCAGTACTTAATACTAGAGATAGTAAGTCATGCTAGGAGATAAGCTGTCTTTTAATTTTTACTTTATCAAAATCATGCCAAAGAATCCAATAATTGAAACTGTTTTTACTTGGGTAAGCTCTAATGCCTGAAATTCGAGATTCACAACTGTTAGCTTTAAATTGCAATATATATTTTGAAATGACAAAAACTTAAGTAAGCTTTAATGTTTTAATTCATATTGTAAATTTGCCTTATCACACATGATTTTCTCAATCCATTTTCAAGTGATCATATCAAACTTAAGACCATGATTTATTGATACACTTTTATTGGTCTTAATTCTTTATAAATGTTTTGAATATTTTAGAAAATCACTTGATGATTTCTTGGACAGTATTTTCATTTGAGAAAGTCAAGAAAAACTCCCTTAAAGCTTATAAATGTTTTGGGTTGAATTAGGATAAAAGGTCATATCATTTCTAACCCAAAAGTGCAGGAAAAATGCCCTCTGGAAGAAAAGGATCGATCCCCACTGTAGCAGGATCGATCCCTTTTTGGCAGAAAGTCTTCCCAAGGTCCCTGAAGCCCAGAATCAAGAATCTGGACAGAAGGGATCGATCCCCACTGTAGCAGGATCGATCCCTTCGCTCGAAAATAGCCTATAACGGCTAGTTTTGTGAGATACAACGGTCATATTCAATCTTGGCTCCACCCAACGGCTAGAATACATCCAAGGGACTATAAATAGAGGATTAGAAGCTAAAGAAAGTAAGAGGAACCACTCAGCAACTCAAAATCTCATATTCCTCAAATCTACAAGCCTCAAACAACAAATCAAGAGCTACATAGTTTCCATCATCTATCATTCTTTTATTCCTTGTAGTGCTTAGCACAAATCTTGTATAGGCTTTTATTTGTGCTTAATCTTTGTAATCACTTGCCTATCTAGAGGCCTTCTTTGATTACTTATCTTGTAAACACATTCAATCCTTGTAAAAGGGGAGGTTTCTCTTTAGCCTAAGAAAAAGAGGGAGGTTTCTCTTTAACCTGTAAAAAGAGGGAGAAGAGGTTTCTCTTGAGCCTAGAAAAAGAGAGAGGTTTCTCTTGAGCCTTGAAAAGAGGGAGTGTAACAAATTCAAGGATAGTGAATTTGGGGAAAATCCTTGGGAGCGTCTCAAGGTAGAGGACGTAGGCAAGGTTGCCGAACCTCTATAAATCGCTTGCGTACATTTCTCTATCCTTACTCTCTTTACTTATTTGCAATTATATTTGTGGTTATTGCTTTGAATTTATATTGCATAATTGAATAGCCAAGAGAACTTAGAAAATATCAATATAGGCTAGAGAATTTAGAGAAACCGAAAAACGAACCTAAGGTTAGTGAAAAACCGATTCACCCCCCCTCTCGGTATAGCCTATAGAGCCAACAATTGGTATCAGAGCTTGGGCTCGAGATTGAATTAGACTAACATCTATCGAGCAAAACGATCACAAATGGCTCACTTGAATATAGGCACACCCCTAGGAGAAGAGGGACAATCATTAGTTAGACCTCCACTCTTCAATGGTGAAAATTACTCATATTGGAAAACTAGAATGATGCTATTTGTACAATCTAATGATTATGAAGTGTGGAGAATTATAGTGAATGGTCCTAGAATTCCTATGAAGAAAGTAGATGGAAAGGATGTCCCTAAGAGTGAGGATGAGTGGGACACAAATGACATGAGAGTGGCACAATTGAATGCCAAGGCCATGCACACTCTCTTTTGTGCATTAGGTCCCAATGAATATAATAGAGTGTCCCTATGTGAAAATGCTAAGCAAATATGGGACAAATTGGCCATCACACATGAAGGGACCAATCAAGTTAGGGAAACCAAAGTAGGAATGCTCACACATGATTATGAGCTATTTAGGATGAAAGAAAATGAGTCCATTAGCGAAATGTTCACTAGATTTAATGATATAATTAATGGACTTAAGGCATTAGGCAAGAGCTATTCCAATGTAGAAATGGTCAAGAAAATCTTGAATAGCTTGCCAAAATCTTGGGAGGCAAAGGTGACTGCTATAGAAGAATCTAAGGATCCTAACACCTTGTCCCTAGATGAACTTATGGGCTCCCTACTTACATATGAAATGAAAATGAAAAGAAATGAAGTGCCTTCAAAGAAAGTAGGGGTAGCACTTAAGTCCTCCACTCATGAGGTCATTGAAGATGATAGTGATGAGAGTGGAAATGAGGAAGAAAAAGAAATGGCAATGTTTGCCAAAAGATTTAATAGATTTATGAGAATGAAAGAGAGAGAGAATGATAGGAGGCACCAAAGTAGAGGGGTAATAAGAGGAGAATCTAGTAGGAGAGAAAAAGACCCCTTAGTGTGTTATGAATGTAATGAACCGGGTCACACTAAGTTAGATTGCCCCTTACTTAGAAGAGAAAAGGATAGGAAAATTAGGAAGAAAGCATTTGTGGCTGCATGGAGCGATAGTGATAGCTCCGATGAGGAAAATGTAGATAATGAGGTAGCCTACTCATGCTTTATGGCCATTAGTGATGATGAGGCTAGTTGTAGTTCTAGTGAAGATAATGATTATACATTTGATGAACTACAAAATGCTTTTAATGAACTAGCAAATGATTTTCAATGCATGAACTCCAAATATAAGAAAATCATTGCTAAATTGAAAATAGAAAATGAAATGCTATTAAATGCCAAACTTGAATTTGAAAAGAAACTAGAAGAGGCCAACTTAGAAATAAATGAGTTAAATAAAAAGAACACAAATTTGCATAACTCATTTTCTAGGTTTTATATGGGTCAACAAAAGCTAGATCACATGTTAGAGACCCAACGAGCCTTCTTTGACAAAGATGGGTTAGGCTATAATGAAAAACAAAAAGAAACTCATCTTAGGAATTTCTTAGTGAGCAAAAATACTATGCATGATACATCTCTCACATGCTCACTTTGCAATAGAATAGGACACACCTCACAAGCATGCACATATAGAAAAACTACATTTAGAGGAAGAGTTGTTAGGAAAATGTGGGTACCAAAGCATGCTATAAACAATGATGAATTGTGTTTGAAATGGATCCCTAAGGGATCTAAAATTGTGAACACTAACTCTCATGGACCCAAGAAAATTTGGGTACCAAAGCATGCTTGAATTTGTTTGTTGTAGGAGTGTTAGAGCATGGGAATACAAAGAAGCAATGGAGATCAAATGCTCTACACACCTCTATGGAGATTGCTTGTGCCAATGAGAAAAAGGAAAAGCTTGAGGATCCATCTTTGACAAATCACAACTATTCTTCAAAGGATGGCTCAAGGTGGATCCAACACATCAAGGCAAAGCATACTCAAGCAAAGGAGTTTTGTAAGCTTATATCCTATCTCTTCAAAACTCATTTTTGCTAAAATTATTTCTATGTTTTATTGAGGCACTTGGTTGATGATTCTTGATGCATTATAAGTAGAATGATTGAGCAAAAGGCATGATAAATGATTGTTGATTGGTTGATGGATGGTTCTTGAGGCATTGAATTATTGAATGAAAAGCATGATTTGTGATTTTGAAATGATTTCTGGAATTTGAGCATGTTTTCTATATGTTGATAATGTATCTACTTGCCTCAAATTACCAAATGTGTCATTAATGCAAAATGCCATGTCATGAACAGTAATGAAGAACTTGTATATTGGAAATCATGGCATATTGTTCACAAGATGTATGATTTGATGATATATGTGCTTAAAACCTATGTGAGCAAGTTTGTTTTGACATATTTATGTAATTCAATGCATTGGTTTGGTCAAAATATATTTAAATCTCAAAATGACCTCCTTTGAGGCCAAAAATGTGTTTTATTGTGAAAATCTTTCCAAAATTGCAAAATCTGTTGTAAAATGGTTTTTGATTCATG
The DNA here is from genome assembly GCA_031772115.1 of Heritiera littoralis. Taxonomy (NCBI): domain Eukaryota; kingdom Viridiplantae; phylum Streptophyta; class Magnoliopsida; order Malvales; family Malvaceae; genus Heritiera; species Heritiera littoralis. Next base: position 2,591,794 of record JAPDPK010000009.1, on the reverse strand, counting down.
TGTTTCATTCATACAAGTCCAAAATCATGTTTTACAAATGTTTAAACCTTTACTTGGACTTAAAACACTCAAAAACGAAGTTTTGGTACCTCACAAGTCCAATTTTCTGTCAAAACAACTGCAGAATCTGCAGGAACATATGAGGGATCGATCCCCACTGTAGCAGGATCGATCCCCCCAGGCCAGAAAAGGCACTCCTGCATGTTTTCAACCAAAATTGAGAAGAACTCTTCATTGTTTTGATATTTTCTCTCTTCTCAACTTAAAATTCATTGTTTTAACTTATTTTTGATGATATTTAATATATGAAAATTCATTTTTCATTGATATCATGCCTCAACTCCATCAATTAATATCATTTCCAACAAATGGTATCACTCTCAACAATCATTATCATTTTTCTTGAGCTCACAAGTGCAAAATCATTTTTCTTGTTGTAAACATTCATGATTTGCATAACTCTTGAAATAACCTTGAAATATACTTTCAATGAATGCTTAACCATAATTTTGAGAATTATTTCAAGAATTTATGGATATATTTGAAAATTTGATGAACTTGTACATAATAAATATGTCTCATTCTTTTTGTTCATCTTAGTCAAGCATGCTTAATAGGATTATGTCTCTTGGCTTGACTTATCAATTCCACACTAGGTTTCATGAAAATTATACATCTTATGGATTGACTTCAAATATAAATTCAACAATTGGTAATGGTGGCCAAATTATTAAAGAACTTGGACTTTAATGACAACACCAACTATTGATATACATGCATTGTATCTTGATTGTTTTGATGTTGAACATGCATGTTTGCTTAAGTTGAATCAATAATCATGCCTATGAGATGAGAATAGTTGCTTTCATGATATTTTGTACTTAACCTCACTCATAGATTATGAATTTTAGTGTTAAAATATACTTAAGCATGATATTGATTACTTTAGACAAATCCATTTTAGCTAAAATAGTATATACCCTTTGGAACCTTAAACGTTAAAATTAACTAGGGATATGGCTATTAAATGATTAAAATGGTAATCTTTCCTTGCTCATAATTGGTTAAGGACTTGAATTGGAAAATGAGCATAGGATTTTTGTGCTTAAAAACATGGAAGAAAATGTGTTTGCTTGAATACTTTGATTGTTTCTTCCATACGGTACAACTTTGTGAATATGAATATGGATTAATACTTTATGATAGTGTGCTAATGATTAATTGATCCATATGCATATTTGATGATGTGTGTTGTGTTCTTGCATTTTTAGAATGATTATTTTCTTGACATGAACACTACACATAAATATTGGATTAATGCAAAATGCCTAAGTCAACTATTAGTAACAATTGGTGTTTAGATTGAAATAACAATTAGTATCATTGGCAACCATATTTTCCATAATTGGTAAGCCAAATCTAAATTGCCAATTGGTATGAGCTTTAAATTGATAACTCTTCTCATGCTCTTTAGATTGAAATGACAAATAGAGAAGAATTCTCTTAGGTTATTTTTGCATGACACTCTTTTTGTGCTAGAATTTGTAGTTAATTGCTATATATCTTGATTCTATGCACATTCTTGCTTGAACATGATTTATGAGCTCATGCATATGATATGTCATCTAATTTTAGCTCATAATCATGATGTATTACCATGCACCTTAGTTGGACCTTAGAGAACAATTGATATACTTAGGTGCTTGCTTAACTTATTTACCAATTGGAACCTTCTTGCAAAATTACCTATCAACAATTGGTATCAAAATTATTTATAAACAGTTGGTATAGGAAAATAAGCCTTGTCCTTTGCATGCCTAAACATTTCATACTCTTTATGGACATTGTCTTATGAATTTGTGCTATAAGTCCCATGTACTAACATGTTTCTTGTTGAATGGAGCATTTTTATTTGTTCTCACATAGCCATGATTTTAGGGGGAGCATATTTTTATTATTTTTTCCTTCTTTTTGCTATGACAAAAAGGGGGAGAGATAGATAAAGGGAGAGATAGATATAGGGAGAGATATTAAGGGGGAGAGATAATGAGGGAAAATTCATTTTCAAACCCCATGCTTATATTAAGGGGGAGCTTTATAAAATCCTGCTTTATTTGAGGGGGAGTATTCTTTTCAAAGAATTTTCAAAGCAAATTTACATTAAGTTTTGTCATATCAAAAAGGGGGAGATTGTTAGCTTTAAATTGCAATATATATTTTGAAATGACAAAAACTTAAGTAAGCTTTAATGTTTTAATTCATATTGTAAATTTGCCTTATCACACATGATTTTCTCAATCCATTTTCAAGTGATCATATCAAACTTAAGACCATGATTTATTGATACACTTTTATTGGTCTTAATTCTTTATAAATGTTTTGAATATTTTAGAAAATCACTTGATGATTTCTTGGACAGTATTTTCATTTGAGAAAGTCAAGAAAAACTCCCTTAAAGCTTATAAATGTTTTGGGTTGAATTAGGATAAAAGGTCATATCATTTCTAACCCAAAAGTGCAGGAAAAATGCCCTCTGGAAGAAAAGGATCGATCCCCACTGTAGCAGGATCGATCCCTTTTTGGCAGAAAGTCTTCCCAAGGTCCCTGAAGCCCAGAATCAAGAATCTGGACAGAAGGGATCGATCCCCACTGTAGCAGGATCGATCCCTTCGCTCGAAAATAGCCTATAACGGCTAGTTTTGTGAGATACAACGGTCATATTCAATCTTGGCTCCACCCAACGGCTAGAATACATCCAAGGGACTATAAATAGAGGATTAGAAGCTAAAGAAAGTAAGAGGAACCACTCAGCAACTCAAAATCTCATATTCCTCAAATCTACAAGCCTCAAACAACAAATCAAGAGCTACATAGTTTCCATCATCTATCATTCTTTTATTCCTTGTAGTGCTTAGCACAAATCTTGTATAGGCTTTTATTTGTGCTTAATCTTTGTAATCACTTGCCTATCTAGAGGCCTTCTTTGATTACTTATCTTGTAAACACATTCAATCCTTGTAAAAGGGGAGGTTTCTCTTTAGCCTAAGAAAAAGAGGGAGGTTTCTCTTTAACCTGTAAAAAGAGGGAGAAGAGGTTTCTCTTGAGCCTAGAAAAAGAGAGAGGTTTCTCTTGAGCCTTGAAAAGAGGGAGTGTAACAAATTCAAGGATAGTGAATTTGGGGAAAATCCTTGGGAGCGTCTCAAGGTAGAGGACGTAGGCAAGGTTGCCGAACCTCTATAAATCGCTTGCGTACATTTCTCTATCCTTACTCTCTTTACTTATTTGCAATTATATTTGTGGTTATTGCTTTGAATTTATATTGCATAATTGAATAGCCAAGAGAACTTAGAAAATATCAATATAGGCTAGAGAATTTAGAGAAACCGAAAAACGAACCTAAGGTTAGTGAAAAACCGATTCACCCCCCCTCTCGGTATAGCCTATAGAGCCAACAACAACTAATACAATTAAATATTTAACTTAGCTTCCATAGCCTACACTCACACACACAAACATGCACCGAGTAGCTCGGGGTAGAGTGGGGATGTTACAAATTATATTTATTTTTGATATTTTATTGGAAAATTATAAAAATTAAACTATATTAAATAAATCTAATAATGAAATATTTAAATTATTCACTCATAAATTTATAATTCTTTCATTTTGAAATTCGAAATGTATGATATGTCACTTTATACACACATATTAACTTTTATGAAACTACACTACTGATAAAAACTCACAAAAACAAATTATTAAGATAAAAAAATTGCCACTTAATTTAGGGCTAATTTGAATGGGCAATGAGATTGACTTTAGTGAGATTGAAAAAATAGTGTTGAGATTAGGTATTGCAGCTGTGACATTAAAATTAGTGGTGCAAAAAGTATTTGGATGAAATGCCACGGTAGCGGTGGGATAAAATAGAGTAAGAAAAGCAAATGACAAAATTAAGAGCATTAGATTAAAATTTGTATAGTATGAAATTTACATTCTTTATTAAATAGTTGTGAAATTAATAAATAATTTAAATTTACTTAAATCATTTTATATCTAATATTATTTTTGTTAATAAATATCTAAAATTTATTTAAAAATTTTAATATATATACACATCTCCCATCATGCGAAACTAGCGTGATCCACACAGATCAAACTTGTTCAATTTATGATTTTTTATGTGCAATCCAAAATGGCCCCTAGTTGTAGCAAGAATATCTAAGATATCTTTGGTAAGATCGGGAATTTTGAAATTAACAAAAATAAATTAAGATTCTAAGATAAATACAAATTCAATATCTATTATGTTTCCTAGTGAATATAGGCTTTTTTATTTTTAAATATTGGGATCTTTATTTAATAGTTAGATTCTATTATGTTTTCCATAGATGTAAACATTTTAATGAACCAGGTAAATTATGTTTTTTTTTGTTTATCTCACACGTTACTTAAAATAATAAATTAAAAATAAAAATATAAAAAATTATTAATTGATTGTGTTAGGCACGACTAGACACGAAAAATAATATTATACTTAGCTCTACACAATCCACGAGGTTATGGGCCATGCCCTTAATTTTTGGATTGTGTTAATATGACTCATTAAAAATAATATTAGATTAGCTTGATTTATTAACATATGAATTAATATTTAATTAAGTCGTATTAACCTAACATAATTCATTTAACATCTCTTAATTTTTTTAAAAAAGGAAAAATACATGACTATAGTTATTAAAAGCATTTAAACGTTTTTGCTTTTTATTTCCAAAAAAAAAAACAATGAGATAAGATTAAAGGTTTTCTAACCGGTGGAAAAGATGAATCATAATAAATATAGTAACAAAGGGAAATATTTCGTCTATGAATTTGGTGAGTTGTGAAGCAGTTCATACCTGTGCCGTTTGGCGCGACAAACCTATCAACGTTTTTAACTCTATTCTTTTTCTTTTTTCTTTCCACTGTCTTTCCAAGAAATAAAGAATAATAAATATTTCATCAACTTTTTTAACTTATAGCTGGAAAGACGTGAAACATGATACATACAATTAATCAAAGTGGGAAGACATCAGAGTACTGATATCGGATAATAATATATTTAATGACGAATTAAGTCTTGATCTTCGTGCACTTTTTTTTTTTGAGTACTGGTTTTTGTCCTTTTTAATAATTGTCTTGCCAAAGTCTTGGTCTTTGTCCTTTTTAATAATCGTCTTCCCAAAGTCTTGGTCTTTGTCCTTTTTTTCTTAATAGTGGTCTTTGTCCTTTTTAAGAAGGATAATTATTACATACACTGACAGTGAAGTTTTTTTACTCCACAAGCATCGTTAAGATCGTAACACATGTCCTGTTTTATTTATTTTAATATTTTTATAAGACACATGTCATGATCTTAACGATGCTTGTGGAGTAAAAAAACTCCACTGTCAGTGTATGTAATAATTATCCGCGTTTTGCTTTTAGGATTTCGAATTATAAAAGTTACCGCGGGACAAAAATAAAATAGTTAATGAAATATACATATATATATATATATATGTAATGACGAATTAAATTTAAATTTTTTTAGTAAGAATATAATAATTAATAATAAATTCATTTAATTATTTAAATCATAAAATATTTGGTAAAAATTATTGTTATATAAATTTTAATTATTCTAAACAATTATTGTATTTTATTTATTTATTATTATTTTTATTTATTGACATTACATTTATCTAAAGAAACTAAACAGATTTCTTAATTTTAATGATAAAATTTTATAAATTATTTTTATCTTTTGTCTTTATAATTATTTAGAATTTACTCACCTTCTAAAAAATTTAGGATCCCCGAACACTTTAGGTAAAGGTCCATGATTATTTTTCACTAAATAATATTTTGAAATTGTCAATTAATTTTTTTCTAAATTTTAGGTAATTTGTTAAATAATTATTTAATTTATTACATTAGTTATTTTGTTCCCAAAATAATTTCTTATTGATTAGTTTATTCAATTTTTATTCTTACTCTTTTTTAAGTAATTTGATAAAAACTAATTCATGCACAAAATTAAAAGTTAACTACAAAAAAATAAAAATAAAAAATAAAAAAGAAGAAGAATAGGCCAAGAAATATCTTCATTGCCATTGGATTTGATGCAAAGTCAATATGTCCAAGGTTGATCGGATTTGGTTTGGAGGCCCAAGTCCCAACCCGCGTCCTTCTCAATTTTCATTGTCATGTTACAAGAAGATGTAGTTTTGCTTTTTATATGAATTTATATTGATGTACTGACAGTGCATAATATATATGCTGTTAGTCAATCCTAACATATCATCTGATTAATGAATAAAATAAAAAAAAATGCAAACTCTTAAAAATAAATATTTATAAAATTTTTAATTTATTGTTAAGGACATGTGTATTTTAAATTTTGCTTATGTAACGCCCTTAGAAGTTAGGATTTTCAACTTAACTTTTTCCTTTACTGCCTATATTTGTCATTTGCTCAGTATAGCTATTATCTAACTAGTAATTTACTACTTGTTCTAGTGTTTAAAACTAATTGTCTAAGGTCCCATTAAAATCACCTTGTAAGACATGCCAAAAACGTAATTGAAAATTTTCACCCTTAATTTAGACTATTACCTATCCTCATACAAAATACACCATCATTTCAACCTGTGGTAAATTCAATCTCGATATAATATCTAAAACATTTCATATTCATCAATTTGTAATACTGAGAATACAACTCACAACAAGGCACAGTTTGTTTACAAACTCGATATTCTCCTAGTACTTACATCCCAAAATTTATACACTGTGTACATAAAAGAATTTAGTCTAGAATATAAACAAAAGATTAAGAGGATTATACCTCAACCCAAAAGTACCACTTTGTGTAGCAAGTGCAAAAGCTCTCGGTGCACCACACTCACGGCGAGACTACCAGAAGTAATTTGTGAGGAGAAGAGGGGTGAGCTATAGCCTAGTAAGAGTATATATGCTAATTGATGTTAGGCTTTTACTATGCTCAATGCATATTTATGCATAAACCAATGCACAAAATTGATGTCTCAATGCCTTATCGTAAGAACAAATAAGTTTCAATATATATAAAATGGTTTTAAAACTATTAAACAGCTCAATTCTAATCATATACTCAATTCTAATCATATAAGAGTCCAGACGGTTATGAAATTCGAGATATAATGAAAAGAAAATAAGAACCCCATTTGTTTTCGTAGCAAAACAAAAATACAAATTCGAAAACATTTACATGATAGGCATCCACGATCATGAATCATCCCAGCACCAATGATTATCTAGTAGCTGAGGTATATGTCACGATTAGTTGTCGGAAAACTCACAATCCTTTATACATAAATATCGCTATCCCTTGCCACACAAGCGAAATCCATGATGTAAATATATATACAGGTGCCTAAATGCCACATAGTATTGTGAAAACTACAAACTTTGTACCATATTAGTGAATAAATTAAGAGACATAGAATTAGCTTGAAAACTATGATATACCTTGTAATTTCCATTATTCCACGTAATGAGAATGAAGTTACAAGTTTAGTCAATTTAGTAACAAATGATCTTTAAGATAAATTAGAAATCTTATATAAGTTAAAAAAAAATTATATGAGATTTGTTTTAAGTAAAAATAAGGACACAAGTATACTAAAAGGAATGTAGTATACTTGAAAATTAAAATAATCAAAAAATAAAAATAAACAAGGAATACATATAAATATATATATATATACACACTTTAATATATATGTAAACATGTTGAGTGTTAAATATGCATATATATATATACACACATATACACATATTTACACTAAGAATATATTAGACATGAAATCATATATATATATATATATATGTATACATGTGGATATGTGTATATATATACATCAACTATAATTGAGACTTTTAAATATGAATACCTATACTTAGTTTATGTAAAGAATGTAAAAATAAATAAATAAATAAATGCATATTTCATGTAATCAACAAGACAAATATATATATTTATATTAGTTACATATATGAATATTAACTATGAAACCATGATTATAAAATGCATATATTATAAACAATTAAAAATAATAAAAATAACAAGAATAGAAAATATGAAATAAAATAGAATTTATAAAAGAAATACAAAATAATAGTTAGTAGAGTTTGATGGGACTCTATCCCATCAAACTCCACTAGTCATTACGGGTAAAAACCAAAGGAAAACCAAAGCTTCTTGAAGAAGCTTGGAAAACCAAAGAAAAAGAAAAGAAAGTGGAAATTGACGGGAACAAGGGCCGGGAAATAGAGCAGTTTTCGGTGAAGAGGAAAAATAAGAGAAGAAAAAGAAAACTCAGCTGAGAAGGAAAGGAAGAAGAGAAAGGTGAAGCAGGGAAAGAAAGGAAGAAGTGGGGCACGAGAATGAAGGCTAAATGGAGAAGAACAAAATGGGTTTTTGAGGAGTGCTCTGTTCAGCTTCATGGGAGAGGTGAGCAAAGAAATACTTTCACTTGATTTTAATTTGTGTTTGTGATGGTATGAACTGAATAAAACTAATTTATAGCCTTGGATTAAATTAAATTCATGTGTAGAAAATTATTGTATGTTCGGTTATGAAAAGGAAACAAGGAAAATTTTATGTGATTTTGATATATTTTGAGTAAGAAAATCTATTTAGAATTCTGTTGGGTCTTGGTTGAAGACTGAATTAGATGATGAATGTGTTGGATATGAAATGGCGTAAACAAGGCTGCCATTCGGTCATGGCAGAATTGAAAGAACGATGATGGGTTTTGATGAATTTAACATGTTTGAAGAAATTCTTAAGTGAGTAGACAAGATGCATGAAATTAGAGTTAAGTGAAAAGTAGAAAACACCAACATTAAAACTGCGTGTAGTGGCATAAACCAGAAAAGAAAAGAAACAGGAAACAGAAAAGAACAAGAAATAAAATAAAAGGAAGAGCTGCTAGAAAATTTGGGTAAATGAAATATTCTTCTAACCTTACAATGTTTATTTATTAAGTATAAAAATGAAATTATGATAAATTGAACCAAATGGGCACTCTATGGATGAAGGATTAATTGAATTCTGACTTGATGCTCAAATCTGGAATTGATGTCCTGTTCTGGGCTGTAATTAAAATGATCATTTTAATTGTTCTACATGGAGAAAAATTCTGGAAAAATTATCATTAATAGCCCTTTAAGTTACAAGAAAGTCGGTTTTGGAATTTCTTGATTTGAATTTCTATAATTTGAGATATGTACAAGTGAGTGCAGGATACTCTGTGCAGAAACGTGAATCATGGCTCTGACTTTGAAAAATTGTAGAAAATAGCCTATAATGAATTAGGTTGCAAGCCTTACATTTCTAGAAAGGTAATTAAGTTAGAATTGTGATGGTTCTGGGTTTGCACCAATTGGATATGTGTATAATTAAATATGAAGTATTTTGTGCAAGTAGGTCAGTGTAATCCTGTGCCTGAAAACTGCTAGAGCATGGTGCAAATTTGGAAAATTGCTGATGTTGATCTAGGAAGAATTAAATCATTAACTTTACATTTCTAAATATGGAAATGAGTTAGCTTTCATCTAGTTTTGGAATTTGTGGATTTGGAATTATGTAGCTTAAGCTATGTACATATGAATGCAGGATACTCACTGCAAGGTACAAATAGCCTAGTGTCAACTTCAAAAATTCCTAGAAAATAATTCAGATGGAGTTTGATTGCGAACTTTACATTTTTAGAAAGGTAAATGAGTCAAGATTGATATGGTTTTGGATTTGTACAAATTACATATCCCTATGATTAGTAATATAAATTTTAATGAATAGAGGTCAGGAAACTATCCTACCTAATGTGCCAGATTTGGACCAAAGTTTGAAAAATTATTAGAAATGGCACAAGATGAATTAAGAAGTAAGCCTTAGACTTCTGAATAGGGAACTGAGTTAGAAGTAATGTAAAAAAATTTACGGCTTGATGATTAGATTCTGAAATTTTTACAAAAGGCTAATAAGGATGCTTTGAAGGGTTTTTAAGGTAAAGTAAGACCTTATAATGTTTTGTTTAAAGTCTAAGTACACACACACACACACACACACACACACACACACACATCTAAATGCATATACCTCTGCATAATGTATATTTGTACGAAGAAAGAAAAAAATGGGATGAGCATAGATAAACAAGTATATATCTATAATATATATATATATATATATATATATATATATATATATATATTGGAATATACATATAGATATAAACACAAAGATGCTTAAAACATATATATATATATATATAAGGACTCGTACCATGGATACGTCGTAATTAACGATAAGGTGGTAGCTTTAGATTAATAGTTACTCGAAATTAATAGCATTTCTTTAAGGTCCTTATTTTTAGTATGTAATTAAGCACGATGATGTAAACTTATCGAAATGTTAATGGGTTATGTGTAGCGAAACAAAACGGTGCAGAGGTTTGAGTACAGACCCGTAAGCGCAAGGAGGATAATTACTAAGCCTCGAGGTAAGTGGGATAAATAAGCCTTGCTAGTATCATCTCGTAAGAGATGAATAAACCCTTATTAAAAGACTTATCTAAATTTTCTACAAGTTGGTGGAATACTATGGGTAAGACTATAAGAGTAAGTATGGTAAAATGTAAATTAGACATAATGTGATCGTGAATAGTAGTCGTTTAGAAAGGAATCTTGCTTGTGATTTGCATGTTATGTGTTATAATTTGTTCGTGGTTATTGAATGTTTTAAATTGTATACTTTTTGGTGCTTGCATTTTTAGGAATGCATATGAATTAATTAAATCGCATTGAGGGAGCATGTTAGCATATTGTGATACTTTGAGAATGCATATGTGATTTGTGTGCGATATGTATAGCTCCCAATATTGAGTTCTTGGACCTAAATTAGTGCCTAATCTTGTGTGTCGAAAGCTAGGAAAAAGGTAACCCGAGTAGAACTCGACCCTTGTACCGTGTGAGCCACCTCTAGAGAACTCAAGGGACCTACGTGCTACATAGGTTCTTTGGAAACTATGGGAGCCATCTCTAGACTCCTTTGAGAGCTAAGTGCTACACGAGTTCCGATAAAATAGTAGAACATATGTGTCATAAAGGCCAACCCGAGTAAAGACTCGATCTTTGTACCGTGTGAGCCACCTCTAGAGAACTCAAGGGACCTACGTGCTACATAGGTTCTTTGGAAACTATGGGAGCCACCTCTAGAATCCTTTGAGAGCTAAGTGCTACATGAGTTTCGATGTGATAGTAGAAAGTATGTGTCATAAAGGCCAACCTGAGTAAAGACTCGACCTTTGTATCGTGTGAGCCACCTCTAGAGAACTTAAGGGACCTACTGTGAGATCCCCAATTTCCATGTATTCCTCCATGTATGTAAAGTATTCTAAGTTAATATGATTAAATGAATATGAAGATTGATGTGTAATTGATGTATGAATAATGTATGCATGATAAATGGAATATAGAAGAAATAATAAAGTTGAATGTCAATAAGTCAAATGAAGCATGTAGATATCAGAAAATGAATAAAGCATGAGAAAAGAATTAAATTCAGAATTTTGATTGGAGATTAAATGGATGAGTCATGAGGAAGAGGAATTAATTGATGGTCAATAGTCTTGAATCAAAGGGATGCTAGTGGCTGAGATAAAGGATGAGATGAGCATGCATTTAATGCCTTTGCATGACTCATCACCCTCACCAGCCATCACCAACGTCAGCCCCTCTTCTTAGCTCTCCCTCTCGTGCCATCTCCAAGTTTCCAAGTTTCCATTCCAAGCTCCTTGCTAAACCACCTTACTCCCTCACCAATTCACTAAGTTCATTTAACGAAAAATAATCCTTGTCGTTAGACTAGGAGATATCCAAAGTTTGATAGAGTAAATCCAAGTATTGAAGGAGATCTCAACATCAGAAATTTTGGTCTCTAGTGAAGGTAAGAGAAGAGGATGATTTTTACAATTTGGTTCATGATAAGGAGTTGTACTGAGTTAGTAGGACATGTGTATATTGTTTAATTTGAGGTTTGAAATGGTATGATGATTTCAGGTTGAAGAAGTGAAAAGCTAGGGTTACACGCTAAGTGATTTCGCATTTTCGAAGGAATCGAGGTAAGGAATTTATGTAACGGACGTAAGGCGGCTATGTCCGCATGTTTTATAATGTTTTTATGTGATTTGGAGGAAGCACCAGTTGATTTTGTATAGGAAAGGATGCATTTTCGGACTTGTCTCCTAGTACCAATTAGGCTAGGGGCAGTCGACTGCCATAAAAGGGAGTCGACTGCCTAGAGACAAACAAAACGTCGTTTTCCGAAACCCGAAGCAAACCAGTCGACTGCTATGTAAGCCAGTCGACTGCTATTTTCCCAGAAGCATTCTGTTTCAAACCAGTCAACTGCTATATGGACCAGTCGACTGCTATTTACCAAATTGCATTCTATTTCAAAAACAGTCGACTGCTATATGGACCAGTCGACTGCTATTTCTTAAGAAGCATTCTGTTAGAAAACCAGTCGACTGCTATATGGACCAGTCGACTGCCCCCATGTATTTTCAAAAATGAAATTATCGAAATTTTAAATGAAATTAATTTCGATAAAAGGAATTATGAAGCAGCAGTCGACTGCCATATAAGACCAGTCGACTGCCATGTATGAAAAGATGTTTCAAAGCTTATTCAATGTAAACACAAAGGTCTTTTCTGAAAAGTATATTATAAATGTTTTGAGGCTATGGACTGCGTAATGATTATGCATTTCTGATGGCTGAGAGACTCTGATCAAGTCCTCAGTAATATGTATGTTAAGTGAGGAACCCTAGTCCGGTCCTCAAGACCATAAGTGACACCTGACTAGTGCTCACTATGGTATTATTAAGGCAGGAGAGAATCCCTGACCTCTACATGGTATACCAATGTACTAATGCATGATTAGAGTCATATGAGTCATATGAATGGGAATGAACGGTTCATATGACGACTCAATCGCTTAAACATTGTACATAGTCTCCATCTATTTCAAAGTACAAGATGTATGTATGAAGAACTGTATGATGTATGTTTTTAAAGTATGTTATGAAGTATGATGTTTTAAAGAAAGAAGTATGATGCATGTTGTACATGTATGCTATGTTTTAAAGGAAGCATACAAAGTATGATTGCCATGTCATTTGAAATAAATATGCATGGTTGCAAACGATGCATGAGAGATGTTTATAATGCATGCTTTATAATGCTTTACATGACATTATAGAGCCAAGTAGGAAAAATGCATATAGAGGCATAGCACGCTCTTTTACATACTTTTCTTACTGAGCGTAAACTCACCCTTTTACGACCATTTTTCCTACAGACTATCTGAAGTGAACCTTGCTCCGACTAGAGGAGCTTGTTTTTGAAGAATCAAGGTGTACCTTCTTGATACGCTTCCCGGTTAGCATAGAAGGTATACTCATACGTTCATGTATATAGTAAATTGTAATTCAGCTACAGTACAGTACAAGTAGAAATAATGTATATAAGATGTCGGGGATATAAGTTAAGATGATGTATGAGATCCTGCGGAAATGAAATGATATTTATATATATCATTTTTATGTTTATAGAAATTGAACAGCATTTCATAAGCTATTAGATAATTAGCTTAAGAATAAGGAAAGAATGACACTGGATGAACTAAATCTAAATAAAGAAGGAAAAAGATAAGTGATAAGATGAAGTGACGGGGACGTCACAGAGTGGTATCAGAGCAGTTTAGATTGAGGTTTGTCAGTGTCAAGAAGCTAGAAATAGAGTATATTCCCCAATTGTACTGTATTTGTCTGAATACAAATGTATAGTATAGCTATTTCTAGTTATACTAAAGAGCTCAATGATGATTATATTTACAGTATGAGCTCACGAAGAAGAGGTACAAGTAGAGGAAGAGGACGGGGTCGCACTGAAGAGCCCCCAGTTCCGTCTCCTCATCCATCTCCACCACGTAGCCCGAATACAAGGCTAGCGAAGATGGAAAAGCATATGGAGAACATGGCCACGATGTTCAACCAGTTTATGTCTAATTTCCCGAATGTGGCCACAAGCACTCAAGCAACTGCAACTGTTATTCCTCCTACTGAAGTAACCCCACCAGTCCCAGTTACTGGAAGGCGGGATCCTAGAGCTTATTGCAGTGTGGCATTGATTAAGGAATTCAAGAAGTTGGATCCGCCCAAATTCAAGGGGGAAAGAGATTTGTTGACAGCTGAGAACTGGATGAAAGCGGTCCTAAAATCTTTCGAGTACATGCCCTGTTCTGAAAGGGAAAAAGTAGGATTGGCTGCCTACTTGTTAGTGGATGATGCTGAATATTGGTGGCAAGCCACTCGGATCGTGTTAGAGGCCCGATATGATGAGGTTACGTGGGATAGATTTGTAGAAGCTTTCCATGAGCAGTACATCCCACGCACTGATCGGAATAGATTGAAGATTGAGTTTCTCAGCTTGACTCAAGGTACGATGACGGTGAATCAGTATGAATCGAAGTTTATTACCTTGAGTAGATTTGATCCAGAGGTCCTCAGAGATGAAGGGCATAAGATATACAGGTTCATCGAGGGATTGAAGTCCCCGATTAGATCCAAACTGTATCCGATGGATATCACCACCTATGGAGAAGCTGTCCGCAAAGCTCAGTTGTGTGAGCAGGACTATGATCTGCATCATACTGACTTCCGAGCCAAGGGTAAGGGCAAGGAACCGATGAAGCGGAAGTCGGATGAGAAAGCTTCGAGTAATAGGTATCCATTTCGGAGAAGTAGACGATCCGAAGGAGTTTCGATAGGTACTCCTAGAGCTACCGGGATCAAGATAAGTGATGAGCGATCCCGAAATCCAGTTGGAAGTACTGCTAGCTCACCAAAGAGTACGATGCAAAGATGTGAGCAGTGTGGGAAATTTCACGGATCACAGCCATGTCGCTTGGCGAGTGGCGCTTGCTTTAGATGTGGGGAGAAAGGGCACATGATCAGGGATTGCCCTCAGAGAGATCCGAAGACGCCTGACGAATCCGATAAGACCCCTAAACCACTACCTAAGGCCACTGCTGCCGAGAAGGGGAAGAAAGCTGTGACCCAAGGACGAGTGTTTGCCATCGATGAAGAGTCTGCCGATGCCTCGTCCAAAGTGATTAAAGGTACAATTTACCTGTTTGATGTGAATGTCATAGCATTGTTTGATCCAGGCTCTACGCATTCTTTTGTGTCTCCTAAGTTTGCTATGAAAATACCTGTTGAGCCTGAGACTTTAGAATACTCATTAAAGATAAGCACACCATTTAGAGAATCACAAGTGACAGAGTTGGTATATAGAAACTGTAAGCTACGGGTAGGAGAAAGAGAATCTAAGGCTGACCTAATCCTACTGAATATGTATGGGTTTGATGTTATTTTGGGTATGGATTGGTTAGCTAACAATCATGTCATAGTGGACTGTTATGCTAAGAGCGTAACATTCTCTTCACCCGTTAGCTATGTTGTAAATTTTGCAAGTAATTAATATGAAAGAATGTTTGATTTTAATTTGTTTGTAAATGAAAGTAATGGATAATATATATGATGATGTGAAGGATTTATTGCTTATGTGGAGGACGTAGATCAGAAACATCCCGGACTCAAGGATATTCCTGTAGTCCAAGATTTTCCAGAAGTATTTCCGGATGATCTTCCAGGACTTCCTCCGGATAGGGAAGTGGAGTTCACTATTGATTTGGTGCCGGGGACTGAGCCTATATCAAGAGCTCCTTACCGGATGGCGTTGGTAGAATTGGAAGAACTTAAGAAGCAGCTTCAGGAGTTACTAGACAAGGGATTTATACGACCCAGCGTATCCTCTTGGGGTGCTCCTGTGCTTTTTGTCAAGAAGAAGGACGGTAGTATGAGGTTATGCATTGACTACCGGTGGTTGAATAAAGTGACAATCAAGAATAAGTATCCTCTTCCCAGGATAGACGATCTCTTTGATCAGCTAAAGGGTGCACAAGTCTTCTCCAAGATAGATTTGAGGTCGGGATATCATCAATTGAAGATCCGAGATAAAGATATCCCTAAGACTGCCTTTAGGACACGGTATGACCATTATGAATTCTTGGTGATGCCGTTTGGATTAACCAATGCACCTGCAGCTTTCATGAATCTGATGAATGATGTGTTTAAGCAGTACTTGGACCAGTTTGTCATTGTTTTCATCGATTACATCTTGGTCTACTCGAGGTCTCGGGAAGAGCATGAGCCGCATTTGAAGATAGTTCTGCAAACCCTCAAGGATAGAGGATTGTATGCCAAGCTAAGTAAATGTGAGTTTGGGCTCAATTATATCTCCTTTTTAGGTCATGTGATCAGTAAAGATGGAGTTTCAGTTGATCCATCAAAGATTGAAGCGGTGGTTCAATGGGAAAGACCGAAGACTGTGATGGAGATTAGGAGTTTCTTGGGTTTAGCTGGCTACTATAGAAGATTTGTAGAGGGTTTCTCGAAGCTAGCTGCTCCACTGACACGCTTAACGCGCAAAGAAGTGAAGTATGAGTGGAATGAAGCCTGTGAAAGTAGCTTTCAAGAGTTGAAGCGCAGGCTAACGACTGCACCGATCCTTACCATCCCTAGTGGTTCAGGTGGATTTACGGTGTATAGTGATGCCTCAGGGCAAGGTTTGGGATGTGTGTTGATGCAGCACGGTAAGGTAGTGGCATATGGTTCTAGACAATTGAAGGACCATGAGAAGAACTACCCGACTCACGATTTGGAGTTAGCTGCAGTAGTATTTGCCCTGAAAATATGGAGGCATTATTTATATGGTGAGAGATTTCAGATTTTTACGGATCACAAAAGTCTGAAATACTTGTTCTCTCAAAAGGAATTGAATATGAGGCAAAGAAGATGGCTCGAGCTTCTAAAGGATTACGATTGTGAGATCTTGTACCACTCGGGGAAAGCCAATGTGGTGGCGGATGCTCTGAGCCGGAAGCATGTAGGTATGATGTCTTATATGATGATAAAAGAATATGAGCTAATGGAACAATTCGCAAGCCTCAACCTTGATGTAAGGCCTAATGAGCAGTTTGGAATGATGGCTAGTTTGAGGATTGAGCCAAACTTGATAGAAAGAATCCGAAGTGCTCAAAAGAAAGATGATAGATGCATTGAGGCTATGAATCAGATACAGCCAGGTATGATCTCAGAGTTCAATCTTGGTAGTGATGGAATTTTGAGGTTCAGGAGTCGTATATGTGTTCCTAATGATGACGAATTGAAGAAATTGATCTTGACTGAAGCTCATGCCACTAAGTACACGTTGCACCCAGGAAACACGAAGATGTATCATAATCTTCGCAAGGTGTATTGGTGGAATGGCATGAAGAGAGACATAGCAGATTTTGTAGCAAAATGTCTCACATGTCAACAGGTTAAGGTAGAGCATCAAAAGCCAGCAGGATTATTACACCCTCTGCCTATACCTACGTGGAAGTGGGAACACATTACGATGGACTTTATTATGGGGTTGCCCAGAACCAAGAAGAATCATGATGGTATTTGGGTGATCGTGGATAGATTGACGAAATCAGCTCACTTCCTACCTATGAAGTCAACTGATACACTCAATGCTTTGGCAGATATGTATGTAAAAGATGTCGTAAGACTACACGGTGTTCCAGTGAGCATCACTTCTGATAGAGATTCCAGGTTTACTTCCCATTTCTGGGAACATTTTCAAGAAGCCATGGGATCTAAGTTAAGTTTTAGCACAGCTTTTCATCCGCAGACTGATGGACAGTCCGAGCGCACGATTCAGACGCTCGAGGATATGTTGAGGGCTTGTGCTATGGACTTTAAAGGCTCCTGGGATGACCATCTGCCATTGGCTGAGTTTGCGTACAATAATAACTATCATGCAAGTATCGGGATGGCACCATATGAAGCTTTGTATGGAAGAAGGTGCCGATCACCGATTGGGTGGGAAGAAGTGGGCGAACGTAAGTTATTGGCTCCAGATCTAGTCGAGCAAGCATCAGAAGATGTTAAGTTGATTTGTCAGAGACTTAAGACAGCCCAGAGTAGACAAAAGAGCTATGCGGATGCTCGACGGAGACCACTTGAGTTTATGGTTGGAGATTTTGTATTCTTGAAAGTTTCTCCATCCAAAGGAATTATGAGATTTGGTCGGCGAGGTAAGTTGAGTCCTCGTTACATCGGTCCATTTGAAGTCTTAGATCGAGTAGGTGATGTTGCCTATAGATTGGCATTGCCTCCGGAGCTATCGGGAGTGCATAATGTGTTTCATGTATCGATGCTTCGGAAGTATAACCCGGATCCGTCACATGTCATTGAATATGAATCCTTGGAGATAAGGGAAGATATGAGCTATGTAGAGAAGCCGATTCGGATTTTGGACAGAAAAGAGAAAGTTTTGAGGTCTAAGACGATCTCGTTAGTGAAAGTGCTCTGGCAATACCATACGATGGAAGAAGCTACATGGGAGCTAGAGAGCTTAATGAAGAAAAGGTATCCAGAATTATTTACATGACAAGCTAAGGCAAATTTGGAGGACCAAATTTTCTAAGGTGGGGAGGATGTGAGATCCCCAATTTCCATGTATTCCTCCATGTATGTAAAGTATTCTAAGTTAATATGATTAAATGAATATGAAGATTGATGTGTAATTGATGTATGAATAATGTATGCATGATAAATGGAATATAGAAGAAATAATAAAGTTGAATGTCAATAAGTCAAATGAAGCATGTAGATATCAGAAAATGAATAAAGCATGAGAAAAGAATTAAATTCAGAATTTTGATTGGAGATTAAATGGATGAGTCATGAGGAAGAGGAATTAATTGATGGTCAATAGTCTTGAATCAAAGGGATGCTAGTGGCTGAGATAAAGGATGAGATGAGCATGCATTTAATGCCTTTGCATGACTCATCACCCTCACCAGCCATCACCAACGTCAGCCCCTCTTCTTAGCTCTCCCTCTCGTGCCATCTCCAAGTTTCCAAGTTTCCATTCCAAGCTCCTTGCTAAACCACCTTACTCCCTCACCAATTCACTAAGTTCATTTAACGAAAAATAATCCTTGTCGTTAGACTAGGAGATATCCAAAGTTTGATAGAGTAAATCCAAGTATTGAAGGAGATCTTAACATCAGAAATTTTGGTCTCTAGTGAAGGTAAGAGAAGAGGATGATTTTTACAATTTGGTTCATGATAAGGAGTTGTACTGAGTTAGTAGGACATGTGTATATTGTTTAATTTGAGGTTTGAAATGGTATGATGATTTCAGGTTGAAGAAGTGAAAAGCTAGGGTTACGCGCTAAGTGATTTCGCATTTTCGAAGGAATCGAGGTAAGGAATTTATGTAACGGACGTAAGGCGGCTATGTCCGCATGTTTTATAATGTTTTTATGTAGTTTGGAGGAAGCACCAGTTGATTTTGTATAGGAAAGGATGCATTTTCGGACTTGTCTCCTAGTACCAATTAGGCTAGGGGCAGTCGACTGCCATAAAAGGGAGTCGACTGCCTAGAGACAAACAAAACGTCGTTTTTCGAAACCCGAAGCAAACCAGTCGACTGCTATGTAAGCCAGTCGACTGCTATTTTCCCAGAAGCATTCTGTTTCAAACCAGTCAACCGCTATATGGACCAGTCGACTGCTATTTACCAAATTGCATTCTGTTTCAAAAACAGTCGACTGCTATATGGACCAGTCGACTGCTATTTCTTAAGAAGCATTCTGTTAGAAAACCAGTCGACTGCTATATGGACCAGTCGACTGCCCCCATGTATTTTCAAAAATGAAATTATCGAAATTTTAAATGAAATTAATTTCGATAAAAGGAATTATGAAGCAGCAGTCGACTGCCATATAAGACCAGTCGACTGCCATGTATGAAAAGATGTTTCAAAGCTTATTCAATGTAAACACAAAGGTGTTTTCTGAAAAGTATATTATAAATGTTTTGAGGCTATGGACTGCGTAATGATTATGCATTTCTGATGGCTGAGAGACTCTGATCAAGTCCTCAGTAATATGTATGTTAAGTGAGGAACCCTAGTCCGGTCCTCAAGACCATAAGTGACACCTGACTAGTGCTCACTATGGTATTATTAAGGCAAGAGAGAATCCCTGACCTCTACATGGTATACCAATGTACTAATGCATGATTAGAGTCATATGAGTCATATGAATGGGAATGAACGGTTCATATGACGACTCAATCGCTTAAACATTGTACATAGTCTCCATCTATTTCAAAGTACAAGATGTATGTATGAAGAACTGTATGATGTATGTTTTTAAAGTATGTTATGAAGTATGATGTTTTAAAGAAAGAAGTATGATGCATGTTGTACATGTATTCTATGTTTTAAAGGAAGCATACAAAGTATGATTGCCATGTCATTTGAAATAAATATGCATGGTTGCAAACGATGCATGAGAGATGTTTATAATGCATGCTTTATAATGCTTTACATGACATTATAGAGCCAAGTAGGAAAAATGCATATAGAGGCATAGCACGCTCTTTTACATACTTTTCTTACTGAGCGTAAACTCACCCTTTTACGACCATTTTTCCTACAGACTATCTGAAGTGAACCCTGCTCCGACTAGAGGAGCTTGTTTTTGAAGAATCAAGGTGTACCTTCTTGATACGCTTCCCGGTTAGCATAGAAGGTATACTCATACGTTCATGTATATAGTAAATTGTAATTCAGCTACAGTACAGTACAAGTAGAAATAATGTATATAAGATGTCGGGGATATAAGTTAAGATGATGTATGAGATCCTGCGGAAATGAAATGATATTTATATATATCATTTTTATGTTTATAGAAATTGAACAGCATTTCATAAGCTATTAGATAATTAGCTTAAGAATAAGGAAAGAATGACACTGGATGAACTAAATCTAAATAAAGAAGGAAAAAGATAAGTGATAAGATGAAGTGACGGGGACGTCACACCTACGTGCCACATAAGTTCTTCGGAAACTATAGGAGCCACCTCTAGAATCCTTTGAGAGCTAAGTGCTACACGAGTTCCGATAAGATAGTAGAACGTATGTGTCATAAAGGCCAACTCGAGTAAAGACTCGATCTTTGTACCGTGTGAGCCACCTCTAGAAAACTCAAGGGACCTACGTGTTACATAGGTTCTTCGGAAACTATGGGAGCCACCTCTAGAATCCTTTGAGAGCTAAGTGCTACACGTGTTGGAATCGTAGGTTATTGTGACAATAAATAAATGATTGTGATTTGTGAATGTGATGAATGTCAGTAGATGGAATAGATCTTATACATAAGATAGAGAATGTGTATGATCATTGAATTATGCTTATATATGCCATACAAATATGTGCTATTTGAATGTTTGTCTTCTTTCACACTTAACCATTCTGATAAAAAGAATGATACCTTTTGAATTTAAGAATGGAATGAAAGCATGAATAAGCTTATGAAATCTATGTACATACGAATTGATAACAAACCTTGATATAATGCATACATGCCATTTTATAGAACTCATGCATGTATGATTGTGTATTACGATATGAGCCTAGTATGTACTTATTTAAACTACTTATTGAGCTATGGATTTGCTCACCCCTTAAATTTAAACATCTACAGATCATACGAGTTGATAGCCGGCCTAGGCTTCGTATAGGATCCCGGGAACTGTACCTAGTAGTGGTACTCGTCTGCGTTCTCCGAGCCTAGCTTTTGCATTTTTGAGGTATACTACGTGTATATCATTTTGATAGTTATATGTACTTTAATTTCACAGTACTGGGAAAGAATATGGGATATAGTTTTGGATCGCACTAGATCATTATGTGAGTCTAGGTGATTATCGAGTTCGATCCGGGTTATGATGTATATTTTGAATGATGTATAAATTGCTAGATGTGGACATATTAATGGTTAAACCCTTGAGAAGCTGAGATGCTTGATTGTGTGAACTGTGGGGAAACAACAGCTGGTTGTATTGTGTAGTTTAAAAAAGTGTTTTAATGCAGGTGATTTTACTGGAGAAATTGATAAAATACAAAGGGGAGGTTTTCGACCCGTTTCTTTTGAAATAGTAAAATAAGGCTAAAATCATAAAAATCACCTTGAGAAGGATTACATAGCTTGAGAAATAATATTAATAGGATAAGATTTGATTAAGACACTACACTAACACTGAATACAAACTGTAAATAGAGAAAGAAAATTTTGGTTCTTAAATTTCTGTCAAGGGTAAAGTAAGTGTTAAGTAGACGTCATTGGCCTTCAAGTCGTGACAAGTATAAAAATGGCTCTTATAACATGATTTGAGTACTAAAAGCATGAGTCGTTTTGAACACTAATAGTTTTGAAAACATTATTGTATAAAATCACGCTTAGAAACCATTATCTCGATGAATGGATTCTTTTCGGCAAAGCTATCATGACAACAACAATTCTCCTTATTCAACCAACTCGACACTTCGTAAAACCATGTTTTACCTTGCCCTAAGCATGCAAGTCTCATTGACAAGTAACTTTTCATAAATACACGAGGTTCAAAAAGCATTAGATAGTTATAAACTAAGCTTACGGAATCTACCTAAGTTAATTTCCAATGAAAATCAGACATTATAATGACATAGGTAGGATATTACCTAGTGTCACAATCACAACCAAAATCAACTTGCATTAAAACTCCAACAAGTAAATATAGTTTATACTCCAATCCAACACATTCCCAATCTTAAACATTACATATTTTAAGATCAATCCAAGCATACTTTAAAATTAGAAACTAGTGAATTTCTAAGTTTAAAACTAATATTTCATAAGTCATTAATATGTAAGGAAAAAATTTTTTGTATGTGCCCATAGGGGTGTAAAATGGGCCATGACTCGCGGGCTAACTCGTTAAAATTATGGGTTTTAAACGGTTTGGGCTTCTAAATTTCAGCCCATTAAAAAACGAGCTTAAACGGGTTGAGCCCGGCGGGCTAGCAATCCGCATGGGCTTACCCGTGCGGATAAGGGCCAGCCCGCGGGCTGCAAGAAAAAACTTAATATTGAAGCCCAATCTGAATTACCCAAACCCAAAAGCCCAATTCACTCTAATTACACAAACCCATTTGGCATTTCTTATACCCAATCCACATCCATTTCAGCATTTCTGATCCCAACCCAAAATTCCTAATTCTCCTTCTCCTATTCCCATAATTGGCTCGGTAATCCCATCTCAAATTCTCAACTCAACTGATGACAGTGACACAAATACAATTCAACATCCTCCCAACCCACTTCCCAAATCCCAAAGGTTATGAAGAAGTAATTTTAGAAAAATTCGTTAATTCGAAATAAATAAATATGCTTTAATCAATTTAGGAAAAGATTTTATTAAGCTAAGCTTAAAACTCCCTTCCCACTCAAACAAGGAATTTTTCAATCTGCCATAGACCTACGAAGCCTTGGAGTAATTAATCTTTTTTCTGTTTTTAGCCAGTGCTTACTTCTTTAAATGATCAGATCTCTCAAACTTTACATTTGTCAAGATACAAGAAGGATTGGGCAATTTTTTTTAGTTAGGAGTGTTGCAGGCAACAAGATATTCAATTCCTCAGAATTCAGAACTTGTAAACTTGTTAACAATTCTACAATATGCTATATTGACCAAAGCAAATGCAACACGTGGAAAAGAAATAAAAATACTACTACCTGTTCATATTTGTGGTTCATATTTGTGATTTCATTAATAATCACAAGCAGCAAGCTTATAGGATTTTTTTTTTATTTTGGTTAATTGACTTAAATCTCTTTCCAAAAATTGAAATTAGGCCAATTAAGTGAAAAAACCCAATTTATTTGATAAAATGTAGGCCTTAGTTTTGTGAAATCTTATTATTTTAATTTTTAGGCCTTAATTTTACATCAATTTATGAAGGCCCGTGGACCGGTCCGGCCCACATTGAAAGCGGACCAATCTTGCTTTTTGTGGCCCGTTTAAATGCGGGCCTAAACGGGCATGATCCGTTTATGCCCGTACCTGCATTGGCCCGCCCCGCACAGCACCGCCCCGCCCGTTTTACACCCTTATGTGCCCATAAGAACAAGTAAGGAAGTACACTTTATATTTATATAAATATACATCAACACATAAGCACTATCAAACATTTAGCATACGTTCCCTTCCCTTACGTTGCATTACACCAAGATTGGTGACACTACACTCACAAGCCTTACCACTTTAACATTTTCTCGAAATCATTCTTCACTTAACCTACACTAAAACCAACATCTTTAACCTTACTCTACAAAAACCAACATTCCTTAACAACTCAGATTACTCCAATTATAATTGTATTCCAGAGAAAGCTTCTCACTTTTTTTAGACTTTCCCAAAACAGAGTACTTGTGCTCTACTTCACATCATTCTTCCTTGGTTATTACGTCAGTCCAAGACACACTCCAAGTTTAATTTCCAGCCTTCTTATAATAGTACACTACTTTGATATAAATTTACTATACACGTAACTTAATCCTAAGCTGATAAAACATGCCTTACTCATGAAAGTCCTCAAGTCAAATTTGACTTACCTGCTGGCTGACTACAATGTGTAATTTAAAAGGATTCAGATGGTACTCTGAATTGGTACCAATTGGTACTCTTTTTTGAAGCAGCTTTTGTCTTAAGATTAAGAGGCTTCGAACAACATCCCACAATTGCTTTTTCTTCTGCCAAATAGGAAAGGATTGAGATGCCCTTGCTGTTGCAATTGGTTCAGCCTAAGGAGTGCCCTGCTTCAAGCCCTACAGTGCCATTGCACTGGTTCTGTTTGTCAAACCAAATATTAATTGTAAGCTTCAAACTCTTTCTTCTCTTGTCCACTTCTTTCGGTTTTCAGGTTGCAACCATTTTCTTCCATTTCCTTTTGGTTCAACCCCAATGTGTGGACCACATCTGTTGTCAATGAGGTTTGTCTTTGTCGAGAGTCACTGCCGCTTCATGCTTCCCCTATTATAGCCAGAATAGACTCCCAAAAGGTCGTTTCTCCTTGCTTAGTACAATCCCAAATCAATGCCAAAACAAGCAACTTCTGATCACCCAATTTTTGGTGTTCAACAACTCCCCTTGACAATATTGAAATGGAGCCGAATGCCACTCTCCTACTACTCCACACCTTCTGCCACAAACCACTCCTTCAAGCTCGCCGACGATGGGCTTCAATTAGCTCAGGTTAGCTCTCTCTCTTCACCGTTCCTTCCTCGTCGGTTTGCAAATCAGAGGTTTCCCACAATTTCTTGATTTTTCCTTTTTTTTTTTTAGATTTCAAAACCCCCGGCAGCCCTTTCGTTGTTTGCCTCCCCTTTTCTTCATCGATTTTTCAATTTCCTCAGCCCTCATCGCTCTCATCTCTCTTCAATGGTCATCGGTTGGTCACGCCATTGCCACCCCTCTCTTCATCAAGAAAGCTATCTCGAATGCTTCTTCTCCATTTCGCCAAGGAAGCTCCTTTCTTACAAGATCTAGGCTCTCACGATTTTTTTTCCAATTCTCCTTCTCTTTTCTATTGTGTTTTATTTATTTTATTTTTTTAAATTTCAAATCCCACAATTGTGGCAAAAAGAGTGAAATCGATCGGCTTTTCCAAGAAGCCAATCAGTTTCAATTTTAATTATTTTTTTAATATTATTTTTGTTATTATATATGTGTGTATATATTTAACATATAATATATTATATAATAATATATACATATATATATTTATCAATATTAGTTTATATATATTTGAAATATTGATTTATATTTATATAATGTATCACATATATCTATACATAATAACTCACTTACTTTAGATTTAATAAATCTATTAAATTCAAAATTTAAATAAATTTTCCACTCATTCTTTTATTAATTATAAAACATTACAATCAACCTTATAAGCTTACTTAGTTAATTAAGTCACCTTGGGACTTAGCTCCTGCGTCATCTTAGTTGCTCGCCTTATTTTCTCGCCTAAACGGGTAGGTACTTGAGGTTTAATGTGGGAAAGTCTCCCTAATACTATTCAACCACGAATGGTCCACGTACCAAGGGGAAGCCATGTAGACCTGACAAGTCAGGAAGCATAACTTGCCTCTATAAGGTCTTCCCGTGTCACTGTGAAGGGGATGAATCTTCTTAACCCCACATAAGACCCTATCTTTTGCTTTAGCCCCCAAACCTCTTTTTTGCCTACTATTCTCCCTATCATTCCCTTTTTGTTCTTAAAGTCATTCTTAGCATAAATAGGTTTATTGATGAATGATGTTCGATCGAGTAAACTAGGATTTAGAGTACCTAATAATTTTAAATTGGTTTCTATGTGGATGTGTGTCATAGTCGGAAATACAGTATCTAATGCCATTTTTAAACCTTACTATCAATTGGGCTGTTTGTAATGCCTTCACCAATAGTTTAATTTAAAATTTATATTCATTTTTGAAATTGATCCCAGGAACTATTTCTTTTCATTCACTATCCACAAATATACAAACTATAAAATTTTCAAAATATATTTTCAATCTGGTTTACATTCCAAGTCTAAGTACAGATAGCAAAAGTACTGTACATATAAGTTCGAACATATAAATATAAATCACGTATCCTCTACGAAAATCCAAAGTCCACCTGAGGGATACTAAAAGAAATACTCCTCTCGCTCATGGCTGAGAGATCACTGAAAATAATCTAGAAGGAAAAGGAGGGGGTGAGCTAATGCCTAGTAAGAGAATCATATAAAAGAACTGATACTATGTATCCTATATGCAAAAATCAAAATCATTTTTTATATAAAAGCATGAAGTATATAACTTATGCACGATGTAAGGAAGTGATACTATAATTGGTTAGATAACTAGACTGAGTATAGAAAGATGCTTTGGAGCACCTCTTGTGTCTCGGCATCTAAATTCTTCTATAGGGATTTCATTTAAAATTAAGCAGTTCAATAAACGTGCATAATTCAGTAAACAGTAATAAACATCTTTTACAGCATTTTTAGGTATTCATATAAACAATATAAATCATTTCTCCACAAACAATATAGAAAACAGTTTCAGTAACAGTAACAAAACTTAGAAAGTATATTCAATAAATATAAAAGATTTTATATTCAAAAATCTATAGTTTATATATTTTTCTGGTAGTGCCTAGGATGTCCGGGAATTTGCCACCCTAGATAAAACAGTGTAGACAAGGCATCACCTAATAGACTCATACAGGAGAACATATGGCCACAGTGTAAAGGTCGTCTACAGATGATCACAGACCAAGTGTCACATGGGGACATTAAATGATGGGATTAGGATCACTCAGCTATAGTAACAGTAAGGGTGCAAGTGCTATTAAGCAGCTATGAGGTCAACAATCTCAAAATAGTATATAAACAGTTCATAACAGTTTACGGATATAAATTCAATAGTATAAACCCTTAGTCAGTCCATAAACATATATTTTGGAAACATAAGCAGTTTAAGAATAAAAATTCATAAAATATTCATAGTTCAATATTCAATTTTAAAAATATTCTATTTACCTGTAAATAGGTTATAAAAACATGCCGGTACCCTCACATACGTAAAATTCAATAACATGAAGTTTTAAATATATAATTTCGGTGTTCGGTAAAAATATGGAATTTCAATGAATATAAAAAAATTAACTTAATAAATCTTTCATTTCTAATGCTCAAGGATATTAAAATATAATTCCATAAAGTTATTAGAATTTTCGGCTGTATAACAACTGTTTCTATCCTAGTCTTCCTGCAGCAAAAACACAATTTCATTTCCAATCACAATTCCTATTTCAACACCAAATTTCATCATTTCAAAATTCAAGAGGGGCACATTTTATTAAAACATGCACCACAGTATCCCTATGTCTCCTACACTCATCCCATAACTCTTAATTTGTTGTGTTTTTGCTTATTAGTACCAGTGTCCTTATCTAACTTTTGAGTTGCAAAACATTGTATAAACACAATTTTGCACTGTAAAATCACCACACTTCAATTATAAAGAGCTATTAACTCTCCATAAACTATCACATTGCCTATAGTCACTTCCGTTTTAGTCTCTTTTATACCGGTGCTAACACTGCAACTTTAGCTAAACAACTCCGATTTTAGTTTCAATTTCACCTACAGTCTTTTATTAATTTGTACATTATTTTAAGACCTTAAATGCATTAAATTGAACACAATTTCCTCCTTCTCTTGCTTTGGTCGAATCACACTTCCGTGGCTACATCATATTTTCCTTCCATTTAAGCCTTAATTCCTACCTTATTTAATTTCTACATTATTTCTAGATTATTTTCTCATCAAATTACGACAATTCCATGCATAATCCACATTGATCGAAACCCTAAGGAAGTGTTCTTCCTAGTTCCAAGTTGATTCAAGTTTAAACAAAATTCTAAACATGATAAACACAAAGTAGAAATAATGAAAACCGTGAAAATTTATTCTTTTCTTACCTTTTTCTTGGTGGCCGAATTCTTCAACGGACCTTACACCTCTATTTTGGCTGCTTTAGATAAAGATTTTGGTGTACGAAGATAGAGGAAGTTAAGAAAAACAACTTTAGTGAAGGAAATTTTCGATTTCGTTGAGTTTTTGGAATAGTTTCCTAAGCTTTCTCTCTCTTCACAAAGGTTTGGTTAACGACCGAAATTATAAAATTTCGAACTAAATTTTTTCTTTTCGATACTATCTTTTTCTTTCAGTTAATCGATATCACTAGGTTTGCATTCGGTATCGGTGTAAGTACACTTCATCTTTTCATTTCACCTAATTCAATATACAATTAATTCAATTAATAATAATAAATTAAATATAGACTATAATATAATAACTACGATTTCATTCATAATAAACTTCACATAAGTTACATCCCATTAATTTTTGATACGTATTTATGCTCTATTTTATAAATATAACTGCTGTGCAAATACATGTCTGAATATAAATAAACATTTAATAAATACCTGATCACTTGGTACTTCTAACCTCTAGCGATTTCTTCGACTAACTAAAGGCAGCGGACTTCGTGTATATCGATAAGCTATCTGGGATGGTGAGAAGGGGGGTGAGCTTTGGGGAAAGCCCAGTAAGAAACATATATAAAAGCGCATATAAAATTCAATTAAGTAAAAATCACTTATTTTACTGATTAAGGAAAAGTCATATTAAATACAAATATTAAAATGCATAAAAATATTTATTTCTTAACAGCTCACTAGGGGATAGTATCGAAAGGATACTATAGTCAGCTAGGTAACCGAGTAGAGTATGGAAGGTACTTTAGAGTACCTGTCGTATTCCAGTCCCTAGATGCGACTATAAGGAGTAAATTCAGTTGACCATAAAACGATTAATCGATATAAAACATTTAACACTTTATGCAATGCAATTTCAATTCATTAACCAATATAAAACATTTAATAATTCATGTGATGCTATTTCAAATCAATAATCAGTATAAAACATTTTATAATTTATGCGATGCAATCTCGAATCATTAATCACTGTATAAGCCATTTATGTAGGCGATTCTATAAGACCATTTCAGTATGCAACTTCGGTAAACAATATGGTAACAATTTCAAAATCATGAGATAATACAATAATTTCAGAAACTTCGATCAGTACAGTAATGCGATTCATTTAAAATCCTTTTAATAGGATAAATGCACTTGCATCAAAAAAACATATACCGTAAAACTTGTATCACTTTCTTTGTCACTTTTCAATCAAATCATGTACTAGTCTCGTAAATCAAATCATTCACTAAATCAATTATCAGTCATGTTTCACTTATCGATAGAAAATAATCTTCCAAAGATTCATGCACGCACTATATCCCATAAGGGACCTGTATAGGAAGGCCAGGGATCCGGAACTCCTTAGACAATCCTATGAAACACTATAACGAATGGCCATCGTCGATCACTCATAGTTCGCACTGGTCAGGTACTCACTGTGTAAGCTTGTGGGGTTCGACCGTAACTCCCACAGCCGTATCATGTAAAGGGGAAGGTCTGGGACGTCTCCCAGCCTAATCATCACTGTCTTGTATGCACGATCATCAGGGAGACATCAATTTCATAAAATCACTTCATATACTCGTAAATCATTTCATATAAATCACTTCATTTAATTCCTTTCATGAAATTCAGTTCATGTAAATCATTTTGTATAGTTCAATTCATGTAAAGCACTTCATGAACCTCAATTCGTGTAAAATACTTCATATAATTCAAATCATGTAAATCGTTTTAAGTAATTTAATTTATGTAAATCATGTCATGCGATTCAATTCATGTAAATCATTTCTTGTAAATCAATTCATGTACATCACTCGTGTAATGCAATTCATGTAATTCATTTCATATAATGAAATTCGTATAAATCATTTCAGATAATGCAATTCATGTAAGTCATTGTATGCAATTTAATTTGTATAAATCATATCATGTACTCATTTCATGTAAATCATTTAATGTAATTAAATGCATATAATCATTTTATTTAAATCAATTCATGTAAAACATTTCATATAATGAAATATTTAAACTTGTAGGAATTAAAGATAATTTCTATTTCTAGTATTTAGGAAAATTGGATAAGAACGATTAAAACGAGATTTCAATAAATTTTCAATTGCAAATAAAACATGTTTTATACGACTCCTATACATGTATCTTACCTCTACTTCCGTGTAGTATAAAATACTGTAGGGCCATTTACGCCTCCTTTATCTTCCAATTTCCTATTACTGCACAATAGTTCCCAAATATATATATATATATATATATATTAAAATTCCATATTCCAACTATACTATTTGTTTGATTAATTCTATCTTCAAATTTAAAATCTCCAACAATTTATTTATTTTATTTTCTATCAATTACCAAAACATAATTTCCATTCAATTCCATTCTCTCTCTAATTCTCTTGTCACTAATAATTCCAATTCTTATAATTAAAATCCTATACATAACTATAACAAATATCCTATATACTTCCCACCAATTATTCATATTTCAATTTTTACTAATACTCTAATTAATCTTTATGTATTATGTATTAACTATTAAATCACATGATTTACATAGAAACCACAAGCACTAAATCTTAATCTCATATCCCTTATTGCAATTTACTTGTAAATTTTCAATTTTAATTTCTCAATTGATTATTATTTACTATTTATATTTATTCTATAATTTGTTTCTTTGTGTTTCTTTGATTCTTCCTTCATTTCTCTTAAGCCTTTTATCAAATAGGTTCAGATCATCACATATCATCACTGTTGCTCAGCCATTCATGGCCGAACAGCAGCCCATCATCACGCTACATTCCATGTTTTTGCAATTTATTGCTACACCTATGTTTTAATCAAATTTTATTCATCTTTTCTTACTAAATCATACCTAAATTCCATTAAAATCACAACAAATCCATCATTCTCCACTCACAGCCAAACCAACATGGGATTCCAAAATCTGATTTTTGTCTCATTTTCTTAAATTCCTTCCATGGCCGATTACCTCCCCTGTAGCAAAACTCATCACGCCAACTTCTAGTCTCTTTCAACTACTCACCACAATCATATTCCAATTAAGTTCCAACTAAATTCCCTTCATCATCTATTACTAATTCCACCTAAAACACATGAAGATTACAACAATTTCTTTAATTTCCTTTAATGGCAGATTCTGTTTTGCACCTCTACACCCATTTTTAATTCAATTTAAATCTGAAATTATATCATCCATGCATGAAACCGATGGATACATTAGCTAAAATCAAGCAAAATATGATCAAACCACGTTACCATATCAAGCCGACTGTACAGCCTCCAAAAACCAATTCTGCCAGCTGCGTTCTTTGTTTCCAAATGCTAGAATTTCAGCCACCAAGTGCAGGTCTACGGCGTCCTTGAGATGGGGAGCAGATTTCATGAAAGAAATGAGGTGAGGTGAGGAAGAAGGAGTGGAGATTTTGCAAGATGACGTGAGGGACTCATGGAGAAGAGGAAGATCTCGTGAAGCAGAAAACAAAGAAGGAAAGTTGGTGCTGCAGTTTTATTTTCTTTCTTTGCCGACTTGAAAAACTTCAAGAAGGCTCTCTTTTGTCTTCTTTATTTGTGTTGTTCCAATGAAAATTTGCCAGCTAGTCCAATGTTTAATATTTCTCTTTTTTTTTTTTACTTTCAATTGATTTGCAGCAAGCTTGCAACGTTCTCTCTTTATATATATATATATATATATATATATATACATACTTTAATTCTTATTAAGTGTTTAAAATATAATTACCACTAGATTTTATATATATATATATTTTCACAATTTATCTGTATTCATTATTTACTTTAATTTCATAACTAAAGAGTTATTTCTACTCACATAATATATTTATAAAACACTTATTTTATACTTAAAATTACCCTAATTTCATCTTCTAATATCATCATTCTAAGGTCTCGCTTCGATCTGGACAAAGAAAGTCCCGGTAGAGCCCTCACCAAGTACTCCTCTGAACCTCATCGAACAGACCCTTTTATTTATATATTTTAACAATTGATATTTATTTATCTATTTATCTATTTTTATTTTTTTATACTCCATAACTTATATCAAATATTAGAAAATTGGGGTTCTCACATTTGGCTATGGAAGAGAATGGTGCAGGTCTGTTTGTTGCCAAAATTGGTTGGAGCAGAAGCTGGAATTTTTTTTAAATTGATATTTTATGATGAAGATTACTATTTTGCCCTTACTCTTAAGTAAATTTACAATTTTGCCCTTTTTAGTTTGACTTTGGTTTAATCTAATCTTCAAAATATTTTATTTCATCCTGAAATATATCTATTTAATTTGCTTTAACTCTTGGTTGAGCTTTTATTGAAGTTCAACTGATCGTTTGGGCAAAATTACCAAAATACCTCTAACCGTAA
This sequence comes from Heritiera littoralis, assembly GCA_031772115.1. Taxonomy (NCBI): domain Eukaryota; kingdom Viridiplantae; phylum Streptophyta; class Magnoliopsida; order Malvales; family Malvaceae; genus Heritiera; species Heritiera littoralis. Next base: position 2,558,688 of record JAPDPK010000009.1, on the reverse strand, counting down.
AATCACGTAAATTTCTATTTTCATGAAAATTTTATTCCATTAGTCCACATGATCTAAAATCTTATTTTATGAGAAATTTTCTATCACAGATAGTAGGTCCAAAGTCAACTCGGTTTGACCGTTATTTACGAAAATTCTATTAACCTATAGACTGAATTGTAATTTCCTAATTTATTTGCAGGCTTCTTAAAAATGCATAAACAAATGAATTTAGGGTTCAAATTCTTACTATATCAATATTTGGCTCCAAATATTATGTCCACCAAGTTTCACTTACTCTATATCACTGGAAGTCCCGTGTAACCTACCATTCGTTATCCTTTATTCTTGCAAGGTACAAGTCATTTAGATAATTATATCATATCTATTAATGTGTACAGATGGTAGATATATAAATATTAGATTTCCCCTCACCTTAGAAAATTTGGTCCTCCAAATTTGGTTGGACCAGTCAATCAAAATAACTCTAGATACTTTTCTTTCATTAGCCTCTCCAGCTCCTAAGTAGCCTCTTCTGCTAAATGGTATTGCCAGAGAACCTTTACCAGAGGGATCGTCTTAGACCGTAGAACCTTTTCTTTTCGATCCAAAATCTGTATTGATTTATCCACATAACTCACATATTCTCTTATCTCTAGTGGTTTGTACCGAATAACATGTGACAGATCTAGATGATATCTCCGCAACATAGATACATGGAAGACATTATGAACATCGGATAGCTCTGGAGGTAATGCTAACTGATAAGCCACATCTCCCACTTGGTCTAAGATTTGAAACGATTCAATGTATCAAGGACTCAACTTTCCTCTCTTACCAAATCTCATTATACCTTTTGATGGTGAAACTTTCAGAAAGACTGAATCCCCCACAGAAAATTTCAAAGGTCGGTGCCTAACATCCACATAACTCTTTTGCCAACTCTGACCAATCCTTAATCTGTCACAAATAATATGAATATCCATAGAAGCCTGCTCAACAAGATCGGGAGCTAATATTTTTCTGTCACCCACTTTTTCCCAAGCAATAGGGGAGCAACATCTTCTACCATAAAGAGCCTCATAAGGTGCCATACCAATGCTAGAGTGATAACTATTATTGTAAGCAAATTCTTCCAGTAGTAAATGATCATCCCAAAAGCCTTTAAAATCAAGTGCATAAGCTCTTAACATATCTTCGAGCATCTAGATAGTGTGCTCGGACTGACCATCAGTCTGCGGATGAAAAGCTATGCTAAAGTTTAGTCGAGATCCCATAGCATCTTGAAAGTTCTCCTTAAAATGAGAAGTAAATTGAGAATCTCTATCTGATGTAATGCTCACTGGAACTCCATGCAACCTAACAATCTCCTTGATATACAAGTCGACTAAGGCATTCGATGAATCTATGGATTTAATAGCAAAGAAGTGGGCTGATTTTGTCAATTCGTTAACAATCACCCAGATTGCATCATGATTCCTTTTGGTTTTTGGCAAACCCATGATGAAATCCATGGTGATGTGCTCTTATTTCCATATCAGTATCGGTAGAGGTTGAAGTGGTCCAGCTAGCTTCTGATGCTCTACCTTTACCTGTTGACAGGTGAGACATCTTGCAACAAACTCAGTGATGTCTCGTTTCATATTGGCCACCAGTACACATTGTGGAGTTTATGATACATCTTATTACTCCCTAGATGTAAGGTGTATCTCAAGGAGTGCCTTTATCAAAATCAGCTCCCTCAACTGCTTGTTCTCAAGATTACATATCCTTCTTTTGAACCTCAGAATACCACCTATGCCAATCCCATACTCTGACTGAATTCTCAATTGTATTTTTCTGGCAACGTCAATATAGAAGGCATCCTCCCTTTGAACATTTCTGATCCGATCCATCAAATCTGGCTCAATCCGTAAACTAGCCAACCAACCATACCTTTCAGAAGGAGTCACATCCAGATTGAGGCTAGCAAACTGTTCTAAGAGATCATACTCCCGAACCATCATATCAGAAATCATACCCAGGTGCTTTTAGCTCAAGGCATCTGTCATCACATTTGCTTTCTCCGGGTGATATAGTATCTCACAATCATAGTCTTTAAGCAGCTCTATCCATCTATGCTTGATGAGTGTCGTGAGTCACCAAAATAAAATTTTTGAACTCTACTATGTAGATAGCGGACCAAAGGTCGAACCCACAGAAACTGAATTATTTAAGTTAATTACTAAATTAAAAATCTAATTTTAGGGTTTAGGGAAAGTAGAAGAAATTTTGGGGTTTTGTAAACTATTCTAAAATAAAGATGTGATAACCGTAAATTTTCCATTTTATTGGAAATTATAAATATTGAAAGTAAATATGGGAGAAAATAAATTAGACGAAATAAATAAAATTTGCAAGAACGGGATATTGGTGAAAATCCCGAGAATTGAGGAAGTGAAAGAATTGGGAGATTCGTATAAAGGAAATTAAATTGGAAGTGAAGATAAAAATAATAGAGAGAGGAAAAATTAATTGGGATAAATTAAAATCCAAATTAAATAAGGAAAATGAGAAATGAAAATAAAGTATGTTTATATAATTACAAATCATAAAAATGTATTTTATACAAATACATATGTATTTAAAATACTATGTAGTATATTTTAATATACGTTGGTATATATATGAAAATGTATACTATTTCAAAAATTTAAATAATACATATGTATATAAACATAATATTTTATGTGTACATATAATTATATAAATACATATAGAAGAGAGGTAAATGTGGTTTTATATTAAAGTTTATATGTATAAATATTGTATTATAACATCTATATAATTTGTATATGTAAATGTTATTTATTTTAAAATATATAAATATACATATATATATACTAGACATATATTTTGTAATATACAATATATATTTTATATATAATATATATAGTGTATTATATTATATATGAAATAAAATATGTATAGTATATAGTATATATTATATGTATAAAATATAATTTATAGTGTATAATATATAGTATACTACATACTAAAAAGGGAAAGGAGAATAAACCAAAAAAAGGAAACAAAAACAGAAAAGGGAAAGGAAGGATCGGGACAGAGCCCGATCCCTTCTAGCTGGAGCCGACGGTGGCGGAGTTGCCACCGTCGGAGAGGGAGAAAGAGGCGACACCGGCGACGTGAAAGGAAGAAACAGCCGGCAACGGAAAAAGAAAAAAAATAGAAACGAAAACGGAAAGGAAAACTGGCGAACCGAGAAGGAAAGGAGAAGGGAGGAGACGGCGGTGCCGGCAGGCCTAGGCACAACCATCGCCACCCAAACCTCGGCGGAGGTGAGGGGAAGGTGAGAGGAGCCACCGGCGAAGGAGAATCCGGCGGAGGAAGGAGAAAAGTGAGGAGGAAGGGACAGAAACCCACGGACCCAGATCCGGCGTCGTTACCGGTGATGGGGGGAAACGGAGACCAGATCCGACATCCCCCCAACTCCGGCAAGCTGTGGGAAGCATGAACCGGCGGCAAGGAGGATCGACAGTGGCCGAACCGGTGATGAGTACTGAACCGGTTCGAACCGGTTCAAACTAGGAAAAAAAAAGAAGAGAAAAGAAAAAGGAAAAAGAAAAAGAAAAAGAAAAAGAAGAAGAAAAGAAAGAGAAAGAAAAGAAAAAGAAAGAAAGAAAAAGAAAAGAGGAACAAGGAAGAAAAAGAGGAACAATGAGAATTTCGGGAATACGGAGATTCCCGAAAATTCGACAACCCAAAAATTTACGAAAATTCGGTAAGAAATTTTCAGAAATTTAATTTCAGAAAAATTTAATAAATTATGGAAAAATTCTAAAATTTAGAATTTTTATTTCCAGAAATTATTTTCAGCGATTGGGATAAGGAATCGAGAGAGATGGAGTGCGGGCACGATCGATAAGGGGAAGTCGCTGACCCGGAAAAAGGTAAGGGATGCATGTGCAGCACTGTAAGGATATTCAGTCTGCATATTTTAATTTGAAATATTTTATGCAAATATTTTATGAAAATTATTATGATGCATATTGGTTGAAAATTTTGGGTTGAAGTACTGGCTGGAAATTTAAAACTGTATTTTCTGTGCAGGAGGTTAGTAAATCGGTAGCCGTTATGCTACCGAAAACATTAGAAAAACTTTATAAAATCATATTAAATGATTTTATTTCCGAAAATCGATATTAAATCACGAAACATGAGGAAATTACTAAATTTCATAAAACATGAATATAATGAGATGGAATTTTAAAATATTCATGTATTCGAGAATGGTGATAATGAAACCACTGAAAATTCTCGGAATAGATAAATTACACGTAATACGAGGTGAAAGATGAAGTGAAATACAGTGAATATTTTTATGAATATTCACTAAAGGATTTTAACCCTTGTGGTTTTAAATTATGGAATGATATATTTATATAAATTCCATAAAAGTTTATTTTATGATGAAAACTACAGTTTTGAGATTGGTTGGCATTCCTATCATGCTGATGCATGATATGTGATATGTTTAGTCCCGGTCGACACCTGATCCGTGATCCACCGAGGACAATATAGATTATGGTCATAGATTTGACCGGTTTATTTCTTTACCTTCCGGGGTTTATAGTATGGTAAGATTGATGTCTATCTTAGACTCCATAAATGATAGGTGACATGTTAAAAAGGAAAGCGTTTTACATGATGCGGAATATGTCAAACGGAAAATGTGAAATATGATGCGTGACATGTGAAAAGAATATGTTTATATGATATGAGGAGAAAATCAATTGATTTATAGCATTTTTACAAAATGCTCGTTTCGGTACTGATTATAGTACTGTGGGATGACTTTCTTAAGATATGTGATACGAATATGTAATATGTTTCGAAAAAGGAAGAATTGATAGATCTGACGTTCTTACAATGAATTTAAATGGAACATTAGATTAGAAGTGTTTCACGAGTTCTGATAAGATAGTGGGAAGTATATGGCATAAAGGCCAAACTGAGCAAAGACTCGAGTTCCGAAATGTGGGAGCCACCTTTAGAGTCCTTCGGGAACTAAGTGCTACACGAGTTTCGATGTGTTAGTAAGAAATTTCTGTACCGTGTGAGCCACCTCCAGAGTCCTTCGGGAACTAAGTGCTACACGAGTTTCGATGTGTTAGTAAGAAATTTCTATACCGTGTGAGCCACCTCTAGAGTCCTTCGCGAACTAAGCGCTACACGAGTTTCGATGTGTTAGTAAGAAATTTCTGTACCGTGTGAGCCACCTCTAGAGTCCTTCGGGAACTAAGTGCTACACGAGTTTCGATGTGTTAGTAAGAAATTTTTGTAATGTGGGAGCCACCTCTAGAGTCCTTCGGGAGCTAAGTGCTACACGAGTTTCGATGTGTTAGTAAGAAGTTTCTGTACCGTGTGAGCCACCTCTAGAAGACTCAAGGGTCCTACGTGCTACACGGATACCAGTTGGACCGTGGGAGCCACCTCTAGAATCCTTTGAGCACTAAGTGCTACACGAGTTCCTCGATATGACACTTAACTCCATTGTTAGTTAGAATGGATGTCGTAACTGAATCAGTGAATTGGGGCTTACACCTAAAGTGATTAAGTAATCGGTTATACTGGAATAGATTTTAATAACTTATTTCGCTCTTTAAAGTATGGTACTAATTAAGAGAGTACATTAAAACATGGAATGAGTTTTAAAGAAATAAGATGATGATTTAACTAATATTCTTTTCAAGGAATATACGAATATTAATTATTTTATTTAAATGCTTTATTTCATAGAAGCATTATTTTGAAAAGAATATGAAAAAGGTTATGAAAGTTTAAAAAGGAAAAAGGATTTATTAATTCAAAAAGAAATGAAAATTTCTCTCTACAGTTGCTTCTAGGTTCCGTAACAAGTATGGTATTCTAAAATACCTACCTTACTCCATTCGGATCCCTGGCCGACTGTAGTATCCTTCCTACGTACGAGCCTAGAGCACATAGGAAAAATGAAAAAGATTTTCAGCATATAGGAAGCTGAGTATTAAGTGAGGCATATAATTCTCTTACTGAGCCGTGGTTTTGCTCACCCCTTAATTTTAAACATTTTAGGTTTTTATGATTGTGAGTTCAGTGATTTGTGGATCCTGGCTGTACGCGAAGGACAATATGATAGACCGACTGAGTTAATTGAGGTATGATCATTTATTTTCTGTATTTAGACATGTCAACAGTACTGCTTATCTGATTAATTTCGATAGGGGATGTGTATAATATAAATAATGTTATGTAAAATTGTTTAACAGTCAGTACAAGTATCACAGACAGCCCAACCGGTTAAGTTGTGTACAATAAGGTAAGAAAGTTGGTCACGGGTCGTGAAAGATTTAATGGTATCAGAGCAATGGTTGGCCTGATGTCTGTGGATACTTTTGGAAGGAAAAGAGTTAAACATCTCCTGTAGTACTATGTATTCTGAATATATAGAAAAAATAAATGATTGCAAATTGAATTAAGTGTTTAGAAGGGAGTGAGCAATTTTGGAATAAGGAATGGTAAAAAGGGAAAACGGCTCGGGAATGTTACCTGAAATAGTGATCTTATGATCTAAATGAAGGTCAGTTCGGTAAGGAACAGAAATGGACTCGGTGAGGGCCCCACCAGTACTTTTTTGTCCGAACCGAACTGAGACCTGAAAGTGATGGTATAAAGGAGGGGGATGAAATATCATCATTAAATAGATTTTAAGATCACCGATTGAGGGTAATTTGAAGAGAGAAAATTTTTGGCCAAAAATGACCAAAATACCCCTACCCCTAAAATTTTACCGAGAGTCAAAATAGATCACCAGAAGTTGGAATTGACCGATTTGACAGAGAAATTAAAGATATAAAGCTGAATTACAAGCAAAATAATCCCATTATGGATTTTAGTGAACTTCTTTGTCGAAAATCGAATGAGATCTAAATTACTGTTATAAGTACCAGAAAGGATACTATCAACGCATAGATGATCAGTTCGTTGATTTGAATGTATATTGAGGAGAAAGAAATAAATGTCGAAATGACGAAAATGCCCTTATGTTGGGCGATGTTCGAAACAGTGATAAAACCGAGCTGAATTGGAATCCATTGATAGTAATGGAATTATTAATGGCATAGAGGATGTCATATGAATATAACGATCCCTATTACTGATTCCACTAACACTTAGATTACGGACGTGAAGAAATCCGTGAGGGGCTAAGTGCCACGTCTGTGTGACGGGGGCCGCCTCTAGAACCCAGAGCGGACAGTACAGATGTGTACAGGCGGAAGGTGGACGGGATGGGGCCTTATATGATGCGATCCAAAGAGTGTAGTGGAATGTCATCAGATGATTGGCCCGGTTATTGACTGTAAGGGTCGAAAAATTTAGAGTGTATTGAACAGGATCGTTGAATTCTATGAAGAGTGAAATAATTACAGGAATTGACTGATAAGGTGAATAGTATCGATAATGAAATACATACTGGTGTGGTTACTTATGGTTCTATACGTTTTCACTACTTTGAGGTGTCAAACAGATAATCTTATATAGAACCGACATATCTTGAAATATGTGCTACAAAATGAGGTACTGTGTTGAGTACTGTAAATTAGAGAATAATTATAAGAACAGTGAAGTGATAAAAAGAAGATGACAGCGAACCTAAATTCTTCAGGACCCTTGAGACAGAACTGTGATGGGCGACCCGTAGTGGATCATGTGTTATGAGATACAGGCGAACTATGTCATCGCCGACTCACTAGTAAGGGTAAACCTGGGGCGAAAGAATCGCCTAGGGGATGCTCGCCAACGGCCGATATGGACGAGCGGGGCTCTTACAATTATCTCAATGGTAACATGAGAGTAAGGAACTAGGTACGTAAGGGTGCCAAGGTTCAAGCCTTGTGGAGAATATACTCAAGGGAACTAAGCCTGAATTCAGTAAATGGAAATGGTTTTAAAGTGAATAACTGAATTGAAACGGGTAGCTATAAAGTGTGTTGAGAACCATTGTACTTGATACAGCTTACCAGGATGAGATTCGTAACGTTGTAAAGTATGACTAGGTAATAAAATCAAGTTAGCGTATGTATCAAAATGATTTGAATATTGAATGTCTCTGCCTTGAGAATACACTATGAAATGATGGGACACAATGATGAAGGTCCAAAATGATAAAAGAAGTGTGGTTAAAGAAACTACTGGATGAGAATCCCGATAAATTTCAGAGTAACATAGATTGAGAAATCAGGTTAATGTTGACTTGATCGTGGATATGAAATTTATTCTTAAGCTTGTATCGAAGAATATAGAAGAAATCCGACAAGCTTAAGAAAATAATTTTTGGAAAATATTATGGATGATGAAATTCACAAGTATCGATGTAAAGGATGGAAATACAAATGATATGATTTGAGGATGAATTAAATGATGTATTAAAATTTTTATTATACATTAAAGTTCTTATGAAGAACAAATAAATATCATATGGAAGTGATGCCTTAAATATGATTTAATCGGAGATGTATGAGGAGCTTATAAGAGCAATCTTTGTAAAAGGCATCATCAGATGAAAAGTTGAAGAACGATGGTCACAAGATGATAAGAAATGTATGATTAAAGAAAATATCAGATTTGATTTTCTATAGAACTTCCAGAGTTATATAAATTAGAGGAATCGAGATAACATTGACTCGATTTTGAATATGAAGTTAAATTCTAAGTTTATATCGGAGGATGTAGAAAGAATTCGAAAAGCTTAAGAAAATAACTCTAGAAATTGTGTGATTAATGAAATTCATGTGTAAAGGTCTGGATGACGAAAATACAGATAATGAAAAATTGAGAATAATGAAATTGTCTGTATAAGTATAAATGAGAGAAATACAAATGATATTGAATTGTAGATGAATTAAAAAGGATGTATTAATTTCCTATCATTGATAAAGTTCTGGTGAAGAACAAGTATTCATCTACATGAAAACAGACGCTTTATGGAGCTGATTAGGGATGTGTGAGGAGTTAATAAGACTAGCCTCAGTATAAAGAGTCTTTAGATAAAAGATTGAAGATTGGTGTCCATAAGATGATGATTTGAACTCGGAGTGAATTTTACGAGTTCCTATTGAAGTTACAAGGGTAATGAGTTGCCTTGTAAAGTAGATAAGCCTAAAGAATGAGGCATCCTTACATGAGTAAATTGATGAAATACTGATTGAGTCCAAAGTATAAATGGAACATAAGCAACATTGTGATATGATCCTTAAACTCTTAAAGACTGTGGAATTGTGCTAAGATTTGCAACTAAAGATTTGGCTAGACAGTATCTCCTCTTGAGATATAAGATCTCGAGACGACAGGATGACAGTGAACCTGTCTATGATATAAAGATAATGATTGAGATACGAAAGTAATGAGTCTAGCTAAATACTATTGCCAGCCTAAAAAAGAGTGATGAGACTAGCTGCTCTATAGATGAGATCTAATTAAAAAAATTAAAGTCGGCAGATGGCAAGTGTAAAGAAAAAGATGGTATGCAAGATTTTAAAAGATCTTAGCAGTATAGTACCATGCCAATTAAATATATATATGTATATATATATATATGAAGAGATAAATAGTGGAAATATGAAAACGAAAATGAAAGTGGAATAAGGAAATAAATTGCATGATGAGAAGGGAACATCAATATAAAACAATTCCCTAAGTTAAGACTGAGGGTGATTTGTGTTGGTTATCACATAACTGTGGCAAGATGTAAAATCAAGCCAACTTTGATAAGCACAATTAATGATACTCAAAGGAGTAAGATAAATGATATGTTTACTGCCAGTATATAAATAGGAAATGTTTGCACATATAACCACCTCGTCATGATAGAAATGGTGGAACTGTATAGATAATGTGATGACTAAATGGATGATTGGGGGATTTAATTGGAGAATCTAAATTATGAATAAGAGATGTAATGACCATACTACATGAAAAGAGACATGGAGAGAAAATGAGTGTCTCATGATTTATTACTGTAAGAGATGATTAACAGAAAAATTTGCAATGAGATGTAGCCTTGGTGGAATAAGTGTGAAAATGAATATTGTGGACAATAAAAAGTCCAAAAGAGAAATGATGATATGGAAGTGATTAACGACTGATGATTTAAATAGAATCACTTTCCATTATCAGACTTCTAGATTCTCTAATGCCTTAGTCGTAGTATAAGTGTTAAACGGTGTGAATGTGTATGTACAGTTCCAGTGAGCCTTACATGTGATGGGAGTCTCTGTGTTGCCATATGCTAATGAGAGATAGCAAAAGGCTTTGAGATCCCAAGTGTATTGATAGCACCGCTCCATACTGATATATATATATATTTATATATATGAGAGTGAGATGTAACCGCTCCATGATATTGAGAGAGCGCGTGCATGAGATGTGAAAGCTACTGGGACACTTACATATAATTGATTGACATGAGTACATGATAGTACCAAATTATGTCGACTCGACACTAAGTGAGAAGAATGGATGATGAACAGCATAGATTAGCTGTAATATTAAAAATATTGTGTATGGACTCTTATATGAAAAGAGTAAAAGTGAATAACTCCCGATTTGAGAAATGAACTTACGAGAGTATAGACATATATGATGAAAGACAGCATGTAGTGGTCTAAAGTACTCTTGATGTTGGAAAGTGTACTGGCAGTATTATTTGGAGGATAAACTAGAGGTCAGAAGTCGTAAGTATACGGCATGTATCACCTTTGGACTTAAGTTAAATTCGGTGGACCGAATTTCTTAAGCTAGGGAGGATGTGATAACCGTAAATTTTCCATTTTATTAGAAATTATAAATATTGAAAATAAATATGGGAGAAAATAAATTAGACGAAATAAATAAAATTTGCGAGAACGGGATATTGGTGAAAATCCCGAGAATTGAGGAAGTGAAAGAATTGGGAGATTCGTATAAAGGAAATTAAATTGGAAGTGAAGATAAAAATAATAGAGAGTGGAAAAATTAATTGGGATAAATTAAAATCCAAATTAAATAAGGAAAATGAGAAATGAAAATAAAGTATGTTTATATAATTACAAATCATAAAAATGTATTTTATACAAATACATATGTATTTAAAATACTATGTAGTATATTTTAATATACGTTGGTATATATATGAAAATATATACTATTTCATAAATTTAAATAATACATATGTATATAAACATAATATTTTATGTGTATATATAATTATATAAATACATATAGAAGAGAGGTAAATGTGGTTTTATATTAAAGTTTATATGTATAAATATTGTATTATAACATCTATATAATTTGTATATGTAAATGTTATTTATTTTAAAATATATAAATATACATATATATACTAGACATATATTTTGTAATATACAATATATATATTTTATATATAATATGTATAGTGTATTATATTATATATGAAATAAAATATATATAGTATATAGTATATATTATATGTATAAAATATAATTTATAGTGTATAATATATAGTATACTACATACTAAAAAGGGAAAGGAGAATAAACCAAAAAAAGGAAACAAAAACAGAAAGGGGAAAGGAAGGATCGGGACAGAGCCCAATCCCTTCCAGCTGGAGCCGACAGTGGCAGAGTTGCCACCTCCAGCGAGGGAGAAAGAGGAGGCACCGGCGACGTGAAAGGAAGAAACAGCCGGCAACGGAAAAAGAAAAAAAAACAGAAACGGAAACGGAAAGGAAAACTGGCAACCGAGAAGGAAAGGAGAAGGGAGGAGACGGCGGTGCCGGCAGGCCTAAGCACAGCCACCGCCACCCGAACCTCGGCGGAGGTGAGGGGAAGGTGAGAGGAGCCACCGGCGAAGGAGAATCCGGCGGAGGAAGGAGAAAAGTGAGGAGGAAGGGACAGAAACCCACGGACCCAGATCCGGCGCAGTCGCCGGTGATGGGGAGAAACGGAGACCAGATCCGACGTCCCCCCAACTCCGGCAAGATGTGGGAAGCACGAACCGGCGGCAAGGAGGATCGACGGTGGCCGAATCGGCGGTGAGTACTGAACCGGTCCGAACCGGTTCAGACCAGGAAAAAAAAAAGAAGAGAAAAGAAAAAGGAAAAAGAAAAAGAAAAAGAAAAAGAAGAAGAAAAGAAAGAGAAAGAAAAGAAAGAGAAAGAAAAGAAAAGAAAAAGAAAGAAAGAAAAAGAAAAGAGGAAAAATGAGAATTTCGGGAATTCGGAGATTCCCGGAAATTCGACAACCCAAAATTTACGAAAATTCGATAAGAAATTTTCGGAAATTTAATTTCAGAAAAATTTAATAAATTATGGAAAAATTTTAAAATTTAGAATTTTTATTTCCAGAAATTATTTTCAGCAATCGGGATAAGGAATCGAGAGTGAGATGTGCGGGCACGATCGATAAGAGGAAGTCGCAGACCCGGAAAAAGGTAAGGGATGCATGTGTAGCACTGTAAGGATATCCAGTCTGCATATTTTAATTTGAAATATTTTATGCAAATATTTTATGAAAATTATTATGATGCATGATTGGCTGAAAATTTTGGGTTGAAGTACTGGCTGGAAATTTAAAACTGTATTTTCTGTGCAGGAGGTTAGTAAATCGGCAGTCGTTATGCAGCCGAAAATTTTAGAAAAACTTTATAAAATCATATTAAATGATTTTATTTTCGAAAATCGATATTAAATCACGAAACATGAGGAAATTACTAAATTTCATAAAACATGAATATAATGAGATGGAATTTTAAAATATTCATGTATTCGAGAATGGTGATAATGAAACCACCGAAAATTCTCGGAATAGATAAATTACACGTAATACAAGGTGAAAGATGAAGTGAAATACAGTGAATATTTTTATGAATATTTTTATAAATATTCACTAAAGGATTTTAACCCTTGTGGTTTTAAATTATGGAATGATATATTTATATAAATTCCATAAAAGTTTATTTTATGATGAAAACTACGGTTTTGAGATTGGTTGGCATTCCTATCATATTGATGCATGATATGTGATATGTTTAGTCCCGGTCGACACCTGATCCGTGATCCACCGAGGACAATATAGATTATGGTCATAGATTTGACCAGTTTATTTCTTTACCCTCCGGGGTTTATAGTATGGTAAGATTGATGTCTATCTTAGACTCCATAAATGATAGGTGACATGTTAAAAAGGAAAGCGTTTTACATGATGCGGAATATGTCAAACGGAAAATGTGAAATATGATGTGTGACATGTGAAAAGAATATGTTTATATGATATGAGGAGAAAATCAATTGATTTATAGCATTTTTACAAAATGCTCGTTTCGGTACTGATTATAGTACTGTGGGATGACTTTCCTAAGACAAGTGATACGAATATGTAATATGTTTCGAAAAAGGAAGAATTGATAGATCTGACCTTCTTACCATGAATTTAAATGGAACATTAGATTATAAGTGTTTCACGAGTTCTGATAAGATAGTGGGAAGGATATGGCATAAAGGCCAAACCGAGCAAAGACTCGAGTTCCGAACTATGGGAGCCACCTCTAGAGTCCTTCGGGAACTAAGTGCTACACGAGTTTCGATGTGTTAGTAAGAAATTTTTGTACCGTGTGAGCCACCTCTAGAGTCCTTCAAGAACTAAGTGCTACACGAGTTTCGATGTGTTAGTAAGAAATTTTTGTATCGTGTGAGCCACCTCTAAAGTCCTTCGGGAACTAAGTGCTACACAAGTTTCGATGTGTTAGTAAGAAATTTCTGTACCGTGTGAGCCACCTCTAGAGTCCTTCGGGAACTAAGTGCTACACGAGTTTCGATGTGTTAGTAAGAAATTTCTGTACCGTGTGAGCCACCTCTAGAGTCCTTCGGGAACTAAGTGCTACACGAGTTTCGATGTGTTAGTAAGAAATTTCTGTACCGTGGGAGCCACCTTTAGAGTCCTTCGGGAACTAAGTGCTACACGAGTTTCGATGTGTTAGTAAGAAGTTTCTGTACAGTGCGAGCCACCTCTAGAAGACTCAATGGACCTACGTGCTACACGGATACCAGTTGGATCGTGGGAACCACCGCTAGAATCCTTTGAGCACTAAGTGCTACACGAGTTCCTCGATATGACACTTAACTCCATTGTTAGTTAGAATGGATGTCATAACTGAATCAGTGAATTGGGGCTTACACCTAAAGTGATTAAGTAATCAGTTATATTAGAATAGATTTTAATAACTTATTTAGCTCTTTAAAGTATGGTACTAATTAAGAGAGTACATTAAAACATGGAATGAGTTTTAAAGAAATAAGATGATGATTTAACTAATATTCTTTTCAAGGAATATACGAATATTAATTATTTTATTTAAATGCTTTATTTTGTAGAAACATTATTTTGAAAAGAATATGAAGAAGGTTATGAAAGTTTAAAAAGGAAAAAGGATTTATTAATTCAAAAAGAAATGAAAATTTCTCTCTACAGTTGCTTCTAGGTTCCGTAACAAGTATGGTATTCTAAAATACCTACCTTACTCCATTCGGATCCCTAGCCAACTGTAGTATCCTTCCTACATACCAGCCTAGAGCCCATAGGAGAAATGAAAAAGATTTTCAGCATATAGGAAGCTGAGTATCAAGTGAGGCATATAATTCTCTTTCTGAGCCGTGGTTTTGCTCACCCCTTAATTTTAAACATTTCAGGTTTTTATGATTGTGAGTTCAGTGATTTGTGGATCCTGGCTATACGCGAAGGACAATATGATAGACCGACTGAGTTAATTGAGGTATGATCATTTATTTTCTGTATTTAGATATGTCAACAGTACTGCTTATCTGATTAATTTCGATAGGGGATGTGTATAATATAAATAATGTTATGTAAAATTGTTTAACAGTTAGTACAAGTGAAGTATCACAGACAGCCCAACCGGTTAAGTTGTGTACAATAAGGTAAGAAATGTGGTCACGGGTCGTGACAAAAGAAAACAAGAATTATTAAATATAAAAAACAAATAGCAAAAAGCTTCAGTTACGAGGCAATCAATCATTCTTGGATTTTGATGTTGATCATTGATTACAAAATATTATTGTCAATTAAATGGTCAACCGTAGCATAACAACAAGCTCTGTTACACCATCTTTCCTTACTGAGTCGTTAGTTAAAACAAGTTCTTTAACTAATCTCTAACTACTTAACCTACCTAGAACAAGCTCTCTAGATATAAGTTGTAGCAGCATTAACAACAAGAAAGATATGGGTTGACATTAGATAACAAACACATAAGCTCGGTTTATTTAATCTAAATCTTAATTCTCCTCCATTCCTAGTGATTAACTCCACAAGCAATTACGGACTTATGTTTTTAATCTGGCGGTAGATTATTTAATTTAACTAAATAGTGTGCACTCTATCTAATCAAACAAACAATCATTACAATGTGCTCAGAGAATCTTGGATATTTAATCAACAATTATATAATAGGTTCAAGAATCTCACAACATGCTTTTCCCAAGAATAATCAAATTACCTCATAACTGAATAAGAAAACTACTCACTAGACATATTCAAGATCATAAAATTCAAGTTATATATTATAAAGATTACAAATATCATGCAAGAAACAATCAAAGAAGCAATCTTTAATAATATAAAATCAGAATTACTAATCAAGATTATAAAGTAGCAAGCAAGAACACACAAACAATATTAATTTAAATAAAGAAAACAAAATCAGAATTAAAAATAATAAAGAAATCAACAACTAATTAAAAATAAAGAAAAAATTTTTTTTATTAAAAACCCTAAAGAAAATCCTATAAGACTAAAATAGAAGAGGGAGGAGAGTGATGTTGTTTATGAGAGCCTTGTGCTCTTTATATAGGCCTAAGGAAGAGTTTAAAAGACTTTCTTAAGCAATGTGGGATTCAGATAAGAGTTTACTTGGAAAACAAGTAATTTGACTAATCAAACTCTTACCTTTATCTCATCATCTTTTTACAATTATTTTCTAAGTAAAATTCCTAAGGCCTATTTTTATTAATTAATTACAGATTTAAGACAAAATAAAATTAAGAAATTATCTTCTCACAACAAAATTTGGTCTTGAACTTGCTTTGTTGGAATTCTTCTCAATCTCGTTTTTCTGCCCAAAATTTCGTACTGATTTTGTCTAGACGTTTGACCCATCAAATGAACTCCGATTTTTGCCATCTTGGACATTCTGGAAACCTTGAGAAGTCTTCTACAACTTCTATGAAGGCCACTTCTTGAGATCAGGTCGTTAAATTGGTCAAAAACGTCAATCTTTCAAGCTGGACAGAAAATACTGCACTTTGCTCTTTTTAGCTTCTTTTGATTCCAACTTTGATATTTAATACCTAAAACATAAAATAAACATTAGTAAGCTCTTTTAGGCATAAAACATCAATAAAGCAAATATATTAGCACATATAAAATTCACAAAATATCATCCTATCAAATTCCCCCACACTTAGCTTTTGCTAGTCCTCTAGCAAAACCTAAACTAACTTCCTAAAGAACTAAATCCTAAATCCTTACTCACTTTCGTAGGAATCACGATTGCATTTAGCATATGCAATAAGCCTTTAAACCCCTAGGTCACCCCTAGTGGACGAGTTGTGTCTCGTGAGGGCTTTCAGAAGATATACCCACAAAATCTTTTACTTAAGACTCAATCCTAAAAATTCAAAATAAGACTAAAAAATTTAAAAATTAAGACTCAAAAAAAGATTAAGATCATGGATATATTTTCAAATCTTTCAATTCTTAACTCATAACTTCAACAAGAGTCAAATAATCAAGTCAATCATATTCTAATCATTACTTCTCATATTCATACATACTTCTAAATAAATTCATGCAAAATTCACAATCAATACAACTGAAACATATAACATCAACTTTGCAATTATCCATTTTACATTACTACAAACAAAGTCCATAGATCAAGAACTTGTTTTTTTGTTTTTCTTTTTTTCTTTTTTTTTCTTTTGAGGTTTCAATAATGGTTTCCCTAAGTACTTGCCTTTTTACGTGAATGTTAATATTGGTGATACCAACACCTGGTTACTCAACAAGTAAGCCCTCTTTTAGAGTGCTTTGCATACTAATATTTTAAGTCACTTCAAGAATTTAATCAACAAGATTGAGTAACTCAAAACATTGGAGTAGAATTTAAAGCTTTCAACCTCTATTTTTCTTCTCTTTTTATGTTTTTTTTTTGTTCTTGCCTATTTATCCTTTGCTTATACCAACTTCAATGAACTAATCACATTATCAATATCATATGAGCAATCATATTTAATCATGAACTCACATAAATTCTTTAGAAAGTACTCACTTCAATAATAATAACAATCAAAATACTCTCAACTCTTTTATAAAACTATGTTTTAGTTTAGAATCAATCCTTAAAAGAAAGAAAACATATCATGATCTTTAAAACTCTAAAAAATTTGATGTCTTTTTTTTTTTAATTTCCACTTCCTAAAAAAAAACCTCTATAGACTCATAAACCAATATTCCCCCCCACACTTAAATCTTACTTTGTCCTCAAAGTAAGTCTAGCATGCAATGAAGAACAATAAAAACTCAAAAATTAAATGGTAATACAAGTAAGGAAAGAAATACTCCCTTTTTTTTTTTTACATCCTTGGGTTGCCTCCCAAGTAGCGCTTTTGTTTAATGTCGTTAGCTCGACCGCTCCGCCTTCCATCATCCAATCCCAAACCTCAACTTTTTTATCGGTTTCTTGAGTTCCTCATTCTCAAGATTTTTACTTGTGGCTATTTCTAGCTCATCTTTAAGAACCTGCTTTTCATCACCTTTTAATTTCCTCTTGGAAGTGCATAGTTCCCTTAAAAACTTGGCATCACAAGGCACTTGATCATTAATTTCATCAAGGAGAGGAATATTAACTTCGATTTTCCTAAATGTCTTCAATGTCTCCTTGTCTTGCTCTTCATTTGTAGCTCTTGCAAACCTACCGGGAAAAGGAGGAGGGTAAGTAGAAGAATTAAAAGGAATTTGTTTATCACTTACCTCAGCTTTGAGTTCTTTGATTTCAACATCCTTATAGTGCTTTATAAAGTTGTCAAAATTCTCTCTCCCTTTTACATTATGCATGTCAACAACTCCACCTTTAATATTGAAATCGGTTTCATCCTCCCTTTCTATAAAGTCATCGACATCTTCATGTGCATTTTCCTTGGATTCAATTTCCCTTTCACTTTTCAAGGTGATGTTAGTAACATTATCTCTTGGATTCTTCACCAGTTGAGAGGTCATAGCTTCAATGTTACTTAAAGAATTCATTATTTGACTCACATGGTGATCAATATTCTTAATATAAACATCAGCCTCTTGTGACAATTGTAAAGTTTTAATCTCAAGAGTCTTAACAATATCTTCAAGAGACATACTTGATTCTTGAGGTGGAGGCATACCTGAGTCTTGAGGTAAAGCTTGATATGTATCTTGGAATGGCACATTGTAAACCTCATATTGATTCCCATAACTAAAATTAGAATGATCCCACCATCCTTGATAGTAGGTATCGTAGTGTGGTTCATAATTATAGTATGGGTCATAATCATAGTGTGGTTCATAAGCTTGCTCCATGGAGTCCTCTTCTTGTCTTAGGTGGTAGTGATGGTGGATGTTGTGGTGTTTGTGGCACCACGCTTTGGGTTGCTTGTATGTAGTCCCTAATCTTTTGAAATTTGTGACTAGAATCCTTGTCAATCTTGCAATCCCTGAAAAGGAAAAGAAAAAAAATCAGACTTTAATTTAAAATAATTAACTTAAACAAAAATTCAATCCCCAGTAACGGCGCCAAAATTTGATGAGTGTCGTGAGTCACCAAAATAAAATTTCCTAACTCTACTATGTAGATAGCGGAGCAAGGGTCGAACCCACAGAAACTGAATTATTTAAGTTAATTACTAAATTAAAAATCTAATTTCAGGGTTTAGGGAAAGTAGAAGAAATTTTGGGGTTTTGTAAACTATTCTAAAATAAAGAAAACAAGAATTATTAAATAAAAAAAATAAATAGCAAAAAGCTTCAGTTACGAGGCAATCAATCATTCTTGGATTTTGATGTTGATCATTGATTACAAAATATTATTGTCAATTAAATAGTCAACCGTAGCATAACAACAAGCTCTGTTACACCATTTTTCCTTACTGAGTCGTTAGTTAAAACAAGCTCTTTAACTAATCTCTAACTACTTAACCTACCTAGAACAAGCTCTCTAGATATAAGTTGTAGCAGTATTAACAACAAGAAAGTTATGGGTTGACATTAGATAACAAACACAAAAGCTCGGTTTATTTAATCTAAACCTTAATTCTTCTCCATCCCTAGTGATTAACTCCACAAGCAATTACGGACTTATGTTTTTAATCTAGTGGTAGATTATTTAATTTAACTAAATAGTGCGCACCCTATCTAATCAAACAAACAATCATTACAATATGCTCAGAGAATCTTGGATATTTAATCAACAATTATATAATAGGTTCAAGAATCTTACAACATGCTTTTCCCAAGAATAATCAATTTACCTCATAACTGAATAAGAAAACTACTCACTAGACATATTCAAGATCTAAAATTCAAGTTATATATTATAAAGATTACACATATCATGCAAGAAACAATCAAAGAAGCAATCTTTAATAATATAAAATCAGAATTACTAATCAAGATTATAAAGTAGCAAGCAAGAACACACAAACAATATTAATTTAAATAAAGAAAACAAAATCAGAATTAAAAATAATAAAGAAATCAACAACTAATTAAAAATAAAGAAGAAAAAAATTTTTTTATTAAAAACCCTAAAGAAAATCCTACAAGACTAAAATAAAAGAGGGAGGAGAGGGATGTTGTTTATGAGAGCCTTGTGCTCTTTATATAGGCCTAAGGAAGAGTTTAAAAGACTTTTTTAAGCAATGTGGGATTCAGATAAGAGTTTACTTGGAAAACAAGTAATTTGACTAGTCAAACTCTTACCTTTATCTCATCATCTTTTTACAATTATTTTCTAAGTAAAATTCCTAAGGTCTATTTTTATTAATTAATTACAGATCTAAGACAAAATAAAATTAAGAAATTATCTTCTCTCAACAAAATCCGGTCTTGAACTTGCTTTGTTGGAATTCTTCTCAATCTCGTTTTTCTGCCCAGAATTTCGTACTGATTTTGTCTAGACGTTTGACCCATCAAATGAACTTCGATTTTTGCAATCTTGAACATTCTGGAAACCTTGAGAAGTCTTCTACAACTTCTATGAAGGCCACTTCTTGAGATCAGGTCGTTAAATTGGTCAAAAACGTCAGTCTTTCAAGCTGGACAGAAAATACTGCACTTTGCTCTTTTTAGCTTCTTTTTATTCCAACTTTGATATTTAATACCTAAAACATAAAATAAACATTAGTAAGCTCTTTTAGGCATAAAACATCAATAAAGCAAATAAATTAGCACATATAAAATTCACAAAATATCATCCTATCAACGCGGCTTATATTTAGTTCCTGCTACAAAAACAGATATTTTAGACTTTTGTGGTCAATATATACCAAGAATTTCTCACCATAAAAGTAATGCTGCCATATCTTCAAAGCAAACATCATAGTAGAAAGCTCCAGGTCATGAGTAGGATAATTCCTCTCGTGGTCTTTCAACTAACAAAAAGCATAAGCGACCACTTTCTCATTCTGCATTAGCATGCACCCTAAACCAAGCGAGAAGGAATCACTGTACACTAAAATCCTCCTGGTCCATTAGGAATGGTAAGGATTGATGCTATGGTCAACCTCTGCTTTAGTTCCTAAAAATTGTGCTCACAAGTGTCAGTCCATTCGAACTTAACATCCTTGCATGTGAGGCGCATCAGAGGAGCAGTTAGTCTCAAGAAACCCTCAACAAACCTTTGTAATATCTGGCTAGTCCCAAAAAACTCTGAATCTCTATCACTGTCTTTGGTCTCTCCCACCTTACAATTGCCTCAATCTTGGACGGATCAACTGACACCCCATCTTTAGAGACCACATGTCCTAGAAAAGTAATCTGATCTAGCTAAAATTCACACTTACTCAGCTTGGCATACAGCTTCTTGTTTCTAAGGGTCTGTAAGACAATGTAGAGATGCTGCGCATGCTCCTTTCGGGACTTGGAATAGACCAGAATATCATCAATGAACACGATAACAAACTTATCCAGGAAAGGCTTGAATACCTTGTTCACTAAATTCATGAAGGCTGCAGGGGCATTAATAAGCCCAAATGGCATGACAAGAAATTTATAGTGACCATATCAAGTCCAGAAAGCAATCTTCAGAACATCTTACTCTCGAATCACTAACTGATGATATCCCGATCTTAGGTCAATCTTAGAGAATACCTGGGTACCCCTGAGCTGATCAAACAGATCATCTATTCTAAGCAAAGGATATTTATTCTTAATCTTAGCCTTATTAAGCAACTGATAGTTAATACACAGTCACAGGCTATTGTCTATCCTCTGAACAAATAGAACTGGTATGTCCTAATGAGATACACTGAGTCGAATAAATCCCTTATCCAACAACTCTTGGAGCTGCTTCTTAAGCCCATCAAGCTCTACCAATACCATTTTGTAAGGAGGCTTAGATATAGGTTTAATGCTGGGTATCAAATTGATAGTGAATTCTATCTCTCGATATGGAGGAAAACCCGATAATTCATCTGAAACACATCTGGAAAAATCCCTGAGATCAGGAATTTCGTGTAACTCTGGATGCCTCTTTTCTATGTCCTCCACATAGGTAATAAATCCTTCATTCACAACATTTGAAAAGTTTAGTTTCGATAACATTTTGGAAATTTATTTATATTCCATTACTATCCAGAAAGTTTTATAGTATACTTTTCGGAGACAAAAAGGTTACATATTTAGTGTAACAATCTAGACTAACATGATTTGTAGCTAACTAATCCATTCTTAGGATAGCATCAAAATCATAAATATTCAAAACTATTAGGTCAGCTATTGTTTCCTTTTCTCCTATCTTCAACTTATAATTACGGTACACTACATCTGTCATCTGAGATTCCCTAAAGGGTATATTTATCTGTAATGCATACCCTAAAGGTTTCGGCTCTATTGGTATTTTAGTAGCAAATAATGGAGATATAAACGAATGAGTAGAAATTGGGATCAATTAATACATATGCATTAATACCAAAAACAAAGACCTTACCCTTTATCATATTAGAGGAGGCATCAGCAGACTTCTTATCCAGGGCATACACTCGACCTTGAGTCACAGCCTTCTTCCCTTTCTCTATAGCTGTGGCTCGCTTGGGCGTGGATGGTGCAGCCTTTTCTGCCTCCTTAACATCTAGTGCTGCCACTACTGATGCTGGCAAAGTCATTTTCTCCTAGGGACAATTCCGGACTAAATGTCCCTTCTGCCCATTGTCGTTACGTGTCAAGTCCTAAAACCTAACCCGTTAGACTTAAATTCAATGAGTCACCACCAACCATTCTAATCTAAGATGTGGTTGGTCAACTATTCTTGTCTAAAGATAAGATATAGTCTACGTTCAAAGAATCTAGTGTTCGGGAGTACGGTTATGTGTGAGAAAGGATTAGCACCTTCACAACGCCTTTCCTTAAATGGTACCACTTAGTCTTAGGTTATCTTCTGAATTTGCTTAGGTTAATCTTTAATTTCGATGTATTTATTATTGAAAGATATTTTTAAGTATCCTCCATTAAGCTGGTGGGATAACTTAAAAATCTCTCACCTCAAGAGTATTCAAGTAGTACTATGCGACTTGCTTGAAGAGGCTCCGTCATCGGATGGATTTTAGTATTTTATAGAAATTTCATAACTTTGCCTCTTTTACCCAAATTATCCTACTTTTATTTTTATCATTTATTATTTTCTATTATTTTATTGACTTATATCTTTATCTATCACATAGATTTATTTTTATCTATGAGTATAGATTATTTTTATTTTTAAAAAATGAATATAAATTATTCTATTGAAAATTCATTTAAAATCCTCCATTAAGCTGGTAGGATTTAAAAGAAATTTTATTACCTAAAGATTTTCAAGGTATTACTTAAGCGTAACTCTATCTGGAATCTTATCATCGGAATAATCTATATTCACTTTTATGATTTATTATTATCTAATTTTTATTATTACTTTTTTTTATCATTATTATTTTTTATTTATTTGTTATATTTTTGAAAAATGGACATGAATTATTTTTTATTGAAAATTCCCTTTACCTCCTTCCATTAAGCTGGTCAGACCATGAAGGAAATCCTCTCACTTAAATATTCCAAAGTATTACTTAAGCGTAACCCTATTTGGAATCTCATTATTGAAATAGATCAGGTCCATCTTCATAATTTTACTGTTTTTTATTTCCTAAATTTCCTAACTTATTATTCTCATTTTTAATTTATACTTTGCTATATTTGTATTTTTTCTATAATCAAAATGATTTTATTTATCTTTGTTTTTCATTATTATATTTCCCTAAAAATATCGTACTTTCTAAAACTAAATTCCTAAATTTTACCTTGAAAATTGTCAGACAAATTATATTAACTAATTTAATACTAATTACATATTATATTATTTATGCAAATTAATTATACAAATTAAACAAACAAGTCATAAGCAATTTACTAGCTCAAATTAATTATCATACAAATTTATATTAATCAAATTTTATTATTAAATTATTAAATCAAATTATTAACATACAAATTATTTTAAATACAAATTATTTTTAAATTATCGATTATCAAATTATCAATTTTTATTTATTAAATTAAATCACATGCAAATTGATAATGTTAATTACCATGCAAACATGCAATCCATATGCCAGTCATTATTAACATATAAGTTGCTAACCCGAGCACTGATTATTTTTCTAATTCTATTGTTAATTTCTTAATTGATATTACTAAATTAAAAACAAGAACCTGGCAATGATTACCTTTGGCTTTCTTTTCTTTCAGCTTCTTGACTTTCCAACTTTATCTTCTTCTTCACACGTTTCTCTTCTTTTAGTTTCACCAAGCAGCGACGTGGTAGGGGAATTTTGGAATGGCAGCAGCTTCCAATGGGCCTCGATCTTGTGGTGGTTTGCCGCAGTGGGCGCAGCAGTCAGTTTAGCATAACCGGGCCTTAGATTTTCAGTCCAAGACAGTGTGATGGATAAGGCTCGGTCAGGCAGAAGCGTGATAAAAGGTGATGAAGAAACCGGTGTAGCAGCAAGCAGTAGCGGCGGTGCGGCAAAGAACTGGTGCAGAACAGCAGCAGCATTGCGATATGCAGGAGACAAGCACCTTCAACAGCAAGGATCGGGTAGTGCAGCACCAACAGAACATGAATTGGTGTCGACAGTAGTGGTACGGAAACAACAGCACTGGTGCAAACAGTGGATCTCGAGTGCGTCAATGAAAAAGTTAAACAATGAGGATGGAAGGTGGATGGTACGGCGAATGGCAAGGTGCGGGTTCTTTAAGATAGCAGGGTGTAGGTTCTATGAGGTAAGCAAAGTAAGGCTATCTGGTTGGCTAGTGTAGGGCTGTGTTCCGATGATGATGATGGCGTCCCCCCTAAGAAGTGAGTAAGGGATCCTTTTATAGGTACTTAATTAAAATCCTAAACTAAGTTAACTTTTATCTCTTCCTTTTTTATTTTATCTTTTAATTATAAATTATCTATTAAATTCTTATGCTAATCTTAATCTAACTGTATCAAATTTAATATTAATCTAATAATAACTCTCCTAATTAATTAACTAATTAATCCTAATTTAAATAGTTATCCTATTCTAAAATTATTATTTATTTTTTCTTTTTCATTCTATTTATTAATTATTCCTAGACCCTATTTCTATCCTAATTTTATTTATTTTAGTTAATGTTAATTCTAAATCTAAAAAATCCTAATTTAATTCTAACCTAATTCTAAACAATTCTTATATTAAATAATTATCCTATTCTAAGTTGTTAAATTAAGTTAAAAATACTATGTTACCTAACCCAATTAATTATGTTTACAAGTTAAGACCCTAAACAAAATAAGGTGTCTACACCTACATCTGAAGCAAGCCTCGATAGCCCATAAACAAGGCCTGTCACCATGCGACCTACCACAAGTACCACATCTGGTCACAACACCTTTTTGAGGAAGAGAACTAGCAGTACCAGTGGACTTAGCAGATCTATCACCAGTTGATTTACCTCCAATAATAATAACTTTGGACTTCTCAGTTGGCCCCCTATCTAATCTATCATCTGAACCATGTCTAGCCTTCTCTTTACCCTTACCTCTAGCACGGGACTTATATCTCGCTTGATATTGCTTATAATTTTGTTCACATAGCTGTGTTTGACGAACAGCTTCATCATAAGTAGTGATATCAAAAAGGGCTAACTTGGCATTATATGATGATCTCAATCCAGCTAAAAACTGCTCAATCTTATGCTCCTCGCTTCTCATTGTCATGGATCGAATCGGCTCAACATAATGAACTTGGACTCATACTAATCGACCGTCATGTTTCCCTGAGTCAAATTTAAAAACTCCCTCTTCAGCTTCTATTGTGCAGTGTGAGGGATATACTGTTTACAGAAGGCCTCCAAAAATCTCTCCCATGTCACCACTGGATGTACTGCCACCACTACTATCTTGGTGGACTTCCACTAGTGTTCGACCTCACCAATCAACAAATAGGCAGCCAGCCCTACTTTCTCTCCCTTTGGACACCTCATATATCTAAATAATTTCTCCACTGCATTCACCTAATTTTCTGCCACTATATTATCCCGTTCACCCTTAAATTTAAGGGGATTCATCTTAGTATACTTTCGCAGGGTGTCAACATCACATCCACCAATCGAATCCTGCCTGGGCTGGGTTGGAATCGAAGGCTGAGGTTGCTGTAGAGGCGGTACTAGCTATGGAAGGGGTATTGGTGGAACATTAACCTGAGGTTGGGGAGGCTGTGCTCACTCGGGAACTGGTGCTCTCATCTGACTGGCTGTAAAATCTGCGACTACGCACTCTAGCCTCAATAGTTGAGTATCTACACTTTTGGGCTGTGGAGAGAGAGTGGGCTCCGGCACTGGGTTCGAAGATAGTTTTGGGGAGTGATGGATGTGTCAAGACGTCTTCTTCCCCATCTGGCACCTATTTTGCCCTTGACCATTCTATCCCAAACAAACACAAAAACATTTTTTTCAGTCTCATATTCATAACGATTATATATCTATTCAGACAAGTACAGTACTATAAGAGATGTAAGCTAATTTTAATCTTAACGACACTGTCAGACATCATACCAACCTCGCTTTGATATCAATTTAACTGTCACAGTTTGAAATACAGTATCTAATGCAGTCTTTAAACCTTACTTACTATCGGTTGGGCTATCTGCAGAGCCTTCACCTATAATTTAATTTAAAATTTATATTCATTTTCGTAATTAATCCCAGAAACTATTTATTTTCATTCACTATGCACAAATATACAAGTTACAAATTTTCCAAAATATATTTTCAGTCCAATTTACATCCCAAGTCTAAGTACATATAGCAAAAGTACTGCACATATAAGTCTAAACATATAAACGTAAATCACGTACACCTCTATGGAAATACAAGGTCTGCTTAAGGGATACCAAAAGAAATACTCCTCTTGCTCGTGGTCGAGAGATCACTGAAAATAATCTAGAAGGAGAAGGAAGGGGTGAGATAATGCCTAGTAAGAGAATCGTATAAAAGAATTGATACTATGTATCCTATATGCAAAAATCAAAACCATCCTTTTTATATAAAAGCATGAAGTATATAACATAGGCACGATGTAAGGAAGCGATACTATAATCGGTTAGATAACCAAGCTGAGTATGGAATGATGCTTTGGAGCATCTCACATGTCTCGGCATCTAAATTTGACTATAGGGATTTCATTTAAAATTAGGCATTTCAATAAACGTGCATAATTCAGTAAACAGTAATAAACATCTTTTACGTTAACTTTAGGTATTCTGATAAAGAATATAAATCATTTTTCCACAAACAGTATAGAAAAAGGTTTCAATAACAGTAACAAAACTTAGAAAGTATATTTAGTAAATATAAAAGATTTTATATAAAAATCTATAGTATATATATTTTTCTAGGAGTGTCCAGAATGTCTGAGAATTTGCCACCGCAGATAAAACAGTGGAGACAAGGCATCACCCAATAGACTCATGCAGGGGGACATATAGCCATAGTCTAAAGGTCGTCCACAGATGATCACGAGCAAGGTGTCACCTGGGGACACTGAATGATGGGATCAGGATCACTCAACTACTGTAACAATAAGAGTAAAGGTGCATGTGCTATTAAGTAGCCATGGGGCCAAGAGTCTCAAAACAGTATATAAACAGTTCATAGCAGTTTACGAAGATAAATTCAATAGTATAAATCCTCAGTCAGTCTATAAATGTATATTTTGGAAACATAAGCAGTTTAAGAATAAAGATTCATAAAATATTCACAGTTCAATATTCAATTCTGTTGGATCTATAGGCTATACCGAGAGGGGGTGAATCGGTTTTTCACTAACCTTAGGTTCGTTTTTCGGTTTCTCTAAATTCTCTAGCCTATATTGATATTTTCTAAGTTCTCTAGGCTACTCAATTATGCAGTATAAATTCAAAGCAATAAACACAAATATAATTACAAATAAGTAAAGAGAGTAAGGATAGAGAAATGTACGCAACCGATTTATAGAGGTTCGGCAACCTTGCCTACGTCCTCTACCTTGAGACGCTCCCAAGGATTTTCCCCAAATTCACTAACTTGAATTTGTGTTACACTCCCTCTTTTCAAGGATCAAGAGAAACCTCTCTCTTTTTCTAGGCTAAAGAGTAACCTCCCTCTTTTTCTTAGGCTAAAGAGTAACCTCCCTCTTTTTCTAAGGCTTATGAGAAACCTCCCCTTTACAAGGAATGATGGGATACAAATAATGTAATCAAAGAAAAGGCCTCTAGGTAGGCAATTGATTACAGAAATTAAGCTCAATGAGAAGCCTATACAATATTTGTGCTAAGCACTACAAGGAATAAGAGAATGATAGATGATGAAGACTTTGTAGCTCTTGATTTGTTATTTGAAGCTTGTGGATTTGAGGAATATGAGATTTGGAGTTGCTGAGTGGTTCCTCTTCTTCCTTTAACTTCTAAGCCTCTATTTATAGTTCCTTGGATGTATTCTAGCTGTTGGGTGGAGCCAAGATTGAATATGACCGTTGTATCTCACAAAACTAGCCGTTATAGGCTATTTTCGGGCAAAGGGATCGATCCCTTTCCATAGGGGATCGATCCCTTTCGTCCAGAATCTTGATTCTGGGCTTCAGGGACCTTGGGAAGACTTTCTGCCAATAAGGGATCGATCCTGCTACAGTGGGGATCGATCCTTTTCTTCCAGAGAGCATTTCCTGCACTATTTTGGGTTAGTAATGATATGGCTTTTGATTTTAATTCAACCCAAAACATTTATAAGCTTTAAGGGAGTTTTTCTTGACTTTCTCAAATGAAAATATTGTCCAAAGACTTGTAAGTAATTTTCTAAACTTATGCTCAATAATTCTTGAGAAAATTACTTAATATTGAAAACCATTTTATAAAGTATTAAGACCAATAAGAGTATGCAATTAAATCATGGTCTTAACGTTTGATATGATCACTTGAAAATGTATTGAGAAAATCATGTGTGATAAGGCAAATTTACAATATGAATTAAAACATTAAAGCTTACTTAAGTTTTTGTCATTTCAAAATAGATATAGCAATTTAAAGCTAACAATCTCCCCCTTTTTGATATGACAAAACTTATCGTAAATTTGCTTTGAAAATTATTTGATAAAATACTCCCCCTCAAATAAAGCAGGATTTTATAAAGCTCCCCCTTAATATAAGCATAGGTTTTGAAAATGAATTTTCCCTCATTATCTCTCCCCCTTAATATCTTTCCCTTTTAATATCTATCTCTCCCCCTTTTTGTCATAGCAAAAAGAAGGAAAAATAATTAAAAAATATGCTCCCCCTAAAATCATGGCTATGTGAGAAGAGATAAAAGAACATGCTCCATCCAACAAGAAACATGTTAGTACATGGGACTCATAGCACAAATAAATAAGTCAATATTCACAAAGAGTATGAAATATTCATGCAATGAATATGACTTATGATACTATACCAATTGTTTATAAATAATTTTGATACCAATTGTTAATAAGTAATTTTGCAAGAAGGTTCCCAATTGGTAAATAATGAAGCAAGTTGTGTATAAATATCTACTAAGATCTATGACTTGCTTATTTTAACCCTATTAAGCACCTAAATATATCGATTGTTCTCTAAAGTCCAACTAAGGTGCATGTCAATACATCATGATTATGAGCTAAAATTAGATGACATATCATATGCATGAGCTCATAAATCATGTTCAAGCAAGAGTGTGCATAGAATCAAGATATATAGCAATTAACTACAAATTCTAGCACACAAGAGTTTCATGCAGAAATATCCTAAATGAATTCTTCTCTATTTGTCATTTCAAACTAAAGAGCACAAGAAGAATTGTTAATTTAAAGCTCATACCAATTGGCAATTTAGATTTGGCTTAACAATTATTGAAAATATGGTTGCCAATGATACTAATTGTTATTTCAATCTAAACACCAATTGTTACTAATGGTTGACTTAGGCATTTTGCATGAATTCAATATTTATGTGTAGTGTGTTCATGTCAAGAAAATAATCATTCTAAATATGCAAGAACACAATCACACATCATCAAATATGCATATGGATTAATTAAACATAAGCATACTATCATAAAGTATTAATCCATATTCATATTCACAAAATTATACCATATGGAAGATTCAACAATAAGTTATTCAAGCAAACGCATTTTCTTCCATGGTTTCAAGCACAAAAATCCTATGCTCATTTTCCAATTCAAGTTCTTAAGCAATTATGAGCAAGGAAAGATTCAAAATTATCATTTTAATCAATTAAGAGCCATATCCCTAGTTGTTATCATCATTTAACGTTCTAGAGGGTATATGCTATTTTAACTAAAATGGCTTCACCTAAGTGAATCAATATTATCAAGCCAAAATATATTTTATCATCAAACTCCATAAGCTATGAGTGAGGTTAAGCACATAAGATCATGAAATAACTATTCTTATCTCATAGGCATGATTATTGATTCAACTTAAGCAAACATGCATGTTCAACATCACAAGAATCAAGATTCAATGCATGTATATCAATTGTTGGTGTTATCATTAAAGCTCAAGTACATGGATGATAAAGTTTCATGCATTTGAACATTTAGGTTCCATTTACCATCACTAATCATAAGCCAAGGAAAATTATGACCTTATACCAATTGTTGAATTTACATTTGAAATCAATCCTTAAGGTCAAGTTTTAATTATTCTTCCACTAGATGTATAATTATCATGAAACCTAGTGTGGAATAGATAAGTCAAGCTAAGAGACATAATCCTATAAGCATGCTTAACTAAGATGAACAAAAAAAATCATGGAAATGATATTAATTGATGAAGTTGAGGCATGATATCAATGAAAAATGAGTTTTCATATATTAAAGATCATCAAAAAGAAGTTAAAAGAATGAATTTTAAGTTGAGAAGAGAGAAAGTATCAAAACAATGAAAAGTTCTTCTCAATTTTGGTTGAAAACATGCAAGAAAGCCCTTTCTGGCTTGGGGGGATCGATCCCTATAGGAAGGGGATCGATCCTTTAACTCCAGAATCATAGATTTTGCATTCTATTCAAGGGGGATCGATCCTGCTTGTTGAGGGATCGATCCCTCATCCTGTTTCTGCAGTTTTTTGACAAAAAATCCAACCTTTGAAGTGCCAAAACTTCGTTTTTGAGTATTTTAAGTCCAAGTAATGGTTTAAACATTTGTAAAACATGATTTTGGACTTGTATGAATGAAAAACAAGAATGAAAAACCATTTAACAATAGATTTTACAATTTTGGTAGGATTTTCACCAATAAAAGCATTTTTGGCCTCAAAGGGGGTTATTTTGAAAGTTATGCATGTTTTGGCAAAACCAATGCATTGAATTACTTAAATAAGTCAAAACAAACTTGTTCACATAGGTTTTAAGCACAAATATCATTAAAACATACAGCTTGTGAGCAACATGCCATGATTTCTAATATGCATATTCTTCATTAAGGCTCATGACATGGGATTTTGCATATATGACATATTTAACAACTTTTGAGCAACTAAATATATTATCTAAACATATCAAACTTGCTCAAACTACAAAAATCCAATAATCATTTCAAAATCATAAATCATGTTTTTCATTCAATGCATCAAGTACTATTCATCAAACATTCAAAAATCATTTATCATGCCTTTTGTTCAATCATTCTACTTATAATGCATCAAAGATCATCAACAAACCATATCATCAACAATAAAAAGTTTATGGAGTAAGGAATTAAGCTTACAATACTCCTTTGCTTGAGAATGCTTTGCCTTGATGTGTTGAGTCCACCTTGAGCTATCCTTTGAAGAATTGTTGTGATGGATCCTCAAGCTTTTCCTTTTTCTCATTGGCACAAGCAATCTCCATAGAGGTGTGTAGAGCATTCAAACTCCATTGTTTCTTTGTAACTTCATGCTCTATCACTCCTACAACAAACACATTCATGCATGTTTTGGTACCCAAATTTTCTTGGGTCCATGAGAGTTAGTGCAAATAAGTTTTGATCCTTTTGGGATCCATTTCAAGCACATTTCATCATTATTTATTGCATGCTTTGGCATCCACATCTTCTTAACTGCTCTTCCTCTAAATGTAGTTTTTCTATAAGTGCATGCTTGTGAAGAGTGTCCTATTCTATTGCAAAGTGAGCATGTAAGAGATAAATCATGCATAGTATTTTTGCTCACTAAGAAATTCTTAAGATGAATTTCTTTTTGATTTGCATTATAACCTAACCCATCTTTATCAAAGAAAGCTGTTTGGGTCTCAAGCATGTGATCTAATTTTTGTTGACCCATATAGAACCTAGTAAATGAGTTATGCAAATTTGTATTGTTTTTATTTAACTCATTTATCTCTAAGTTAGCCTCTTCTAATTTCTTTTCAAATTCTATCTTAGCATTTGTCAAGGCTTCATTTTCTATTTTTTAATTTAGCAATGATTTTCTTATATTTGGAGTTCATGCATTGAAATTCATTTGCTAAATCATCAAAGGCATTTTGGAGTTCACTAAAGGTATAATCATTATTTTCACTAGAACTACAACTAGCCTCATCATCACTAATGGCCATAAAAGCATGTGTAGGCTACCTCATTATCTTCGTTTTCCTCATCGGAGCTATCACTATCACTCCATGTAGCCACAAATGGTTTCTTCTTAGGTTTCCTATCCTTTTCCTTCCTAAGTAAGGGGCAATCTAACTTAGTATGACCCGGTTCATTACACTTATAACACACTAAGGGGTCTTTTTCTCTTCTACTTGACTCTCCCCTATGATGTCTCCTATTTTGCTCTCTCTCATTCATTTTCATGAACCTATTGAATCTTTTCGCAAACATTACCATTTCTTTTTCTTCCTCATTTCCACTCTCATCACTATCATCCTCATGAGTGGAAGACTTAACTGCTACCCCTACTTTCTTTGAAGGCTCTTCATTTCTTTTTAATTTCATTTCATATGTAAGTAAGGAGCCCATAAGCTCATCTAGAGACAAGGTATTTGGATCCTTAGACTCTTCTATTGCGGTTACCTTTGCCTCCCATGACTTAGGCAAGCTATTCAAAATTTTCTTTACCATTTCAACATTAGAATAAGCCTTGCCTAGAGCCTTAAGTCCATTAATTATATCATTAAACCTAGTGAACGTTTCGCTAATAGACTCATTTTCTTTCATCCTAAATAGCTCATAATCATGTGTGAGCATTCCTACTTTGGTCTCTCTAACTTGATTTGTCCCTTCATGTGTGATGGCTACTTTATCCCATATTTGTTTAGCATTCTCACATAAGGAGACTCTATTATACTCATTTGGACCTAAAGCACAAAAGAGGGTGTGCATAACCTTGGCATTCATTTGTGCCAATCTCATGTCATTTGTGTCCCACTCATCCTCACTCTTAGGGACATCTTTTCCATCTACTTTCTTTATGGGAATTCTAGGACCATTTACTATAATTCTCCACACTTCATAATCATTTGATTGTACAAATAACATTATTCTAGTTTTCCAATATGAATAATTCTCACCATTGAAGAGTGGAGGTCTAACTAATGATTGTCCCTCTTCTCCTAAGGATGTGCCTACATTCAAGTGAGTCATTTAAGATCGTTTTGCTCGATAGAGGTTAGTCTAAATCAATCTCGAGCCCAAGCTCTGATACCAATTATTGGATCTATAGGCTATACCGAGAGGGGGGTGAATCGGTTTTTCACTAACCTTAGGTTCGTTTTTCGGTTTCTCTAAATTCTCTAGCCTATATTGATATTTTCTAAGTTCTCTAGGCTACTCAATTATGCAATATAAATTCAAAGCAATAAACACAAATATAATTGCAAATAAGTAAAGAGAGTAAGGATAGAGAAATATACGCAACCGATTTATAGAGGTTCGGCAACCTTGCCTACGTCCTCTACCTTGAAACGCTCCCAAGGATTTTCCCCAAATTCACTAACTTGAATTTGTGTTACACTCCCTCTTTTCAAGGATCAAGAGAAACCTCCCTCTTTTTCTAGGCTAAAGAGTAACCTCCCTCTTTTTTTTAGGCTAAAGAGTAACCTCCCTCTTTTTCTAAGGCTTAAGAGGAACCTCCCCTTTACAAGGAATGATGGGATACAAATAATGTAATCAAAGAAAAGGCCTCTAGGTAGGCAATTGATTACAGAAATTAAGCTCAATGAGAAGCCTATACAATATTTGTGCTAAGCACTACAAGGAATAAGAGAATGATAGATGATGAAGACTTTGTAGCTCTTGATTTGTTGTTTGAAGCTTGTGGATTTGAGGAATATGAGATTTGGAGTTGCTGAGTGGTTCCTCTTCTTCCTTTAGCTTCTAAGCCTCTATTTATAGTCCCTTAGATGTATTCTAGCCGTTGGGTGGAGCCAAGATTGAATATGATCGTTGTATCTCACAAAACTAGCCGTTATAGGCTATTTTCGGGCAAAGGGATCGATCCCTTTCCATAGGGGATCGATCCCTTTTGTCCAGAATCTTGATTCTGGGCTTCAGGGACCTTGGGAAGACTTTCTGCCAATAAGGGATCGATCCTGCTACAGTGGGGATCGATCTTTTTCTTCTAGAGAGCATTTCCTGCACTATTTTGGGTTAGTAATGATATGGCTTTTGATTTTAATTCAACCCAAAACATTTATAAGCTTTAAGGGAGTTTTTCTTGACTTTCTCAAATGAAAATATTGTCCAAAGACTTGTAAGTAATTTTCTAAACTTATGTTCAATAATTCTTGAGAAAATTACTTAATATTGAAAACCATTTTATAAAGTATTAAGACCAATAAGAGTATGCAATTAAATCATGGTCTTAACATTTGATATGATCACTTGAAAATGTATTGAGAAAATCATGTGTGATAAGGCAAATTTACAATATGAATTAAAACATTAAAGCTTACTTAAGTTTTTGTCATTTCAAAATACATATAGCAATTTAAAGCTAACAAATTCTAAAAATATTCTATTTACCTGTAAATAAGTTATAAAAACATGCCAATACTCTCACGTACGTAAAATTCGATAACATGAACTTTTAAATATATAATTTCGATGTTCGGTAAAAATATGGAATTTCAATGAATATAAAAAAATTAACTTAATAAATCTTTCATTTCTAATACTCAAGGATATTAAAATATAATTCCATAAAGTTATTGGAATTTTCAACAGTATAGCGACTATTTCTATCCTAGCCTTCCTGCAGTAAAAACACAGTTTCATTTCCAATTACAATTCCCATTTCAACACCAAATTTCATCATTTCAAATTCAAGAGAGGCACATTTTATTAAAACATGCACCATAACATCCTTACGTCTCCTACACTCATCCCTTAACTCTTAATTCGCTATGTTTTTGCTCGTTAGCACCAATGTCCTTATCTAATTTTCGAGTTGCAAAAAATCGCATAAACACAATTTAACACTGTCAAATCACCACACTTCAATTATAAAGAGTTATTAACTCTCCACAAACTATCACATTGCCTATAGTCACTTCCATTTCCATCTCTTTTACCTCGGTGCTAACACTATAACTTTAGCTAAACAACTCCGATTTCAGTTCTGATTTCACCTACAGTCTCCTATTAATTTGTACATTATTTTAAGACCTTAAATGCATTAAATTGAACACAATTTCCTTCTCCCCTTGCTTTGGCCGAATCACACTTCCTTGGCTACATCATATTTTTCTTCCATTTAAGCCTTAATTCCTACCTTATTTAATTTCTACATTATTTCTAGATTATTTTCTCATCAAATTACAACAATTTCATGCATAATCCACCTTGATTGAAACCCTAAGGAAGTGTGGATTAAAACCCTATGGAAGTGTTCTTTCTAGTTCCAAGTTGATTCAAGCTTAAACAATCATCTAAACATGATAAACACCTAGTAGAAATCATGAAAACCATGACAATTTATTCTTTTCTTACCTTTTTCTTGGTGGCCGAATTCTTCAAGGGACCTTACACCTTTATTTTGACTGCTTTAGATAATGATTTTAGTGTCAGAAGATAAAGAAAGTTGAGGAGAACAACTTTGGTGAAGGAAATTTTCAGTTTCGTTGAGTTTTCGGTATAGTTTCTTAAGCTTTCTCTCTCTTCAGAAGGTTTTGGCTATGGAGAAGAATGGTGCAGGTTTGTTTGCTGCTGAAATTGGCTGGAGAAGAAGCTAGAATTTTCTTTTAAATTGATATTTTATGGTAAAAATTACTATTTTGCCCTATTCTTAAGTAAACTTCCAATTTTACCCTTTTCAGTTTGACTTTGGTTTAAACAATCAGTGTAATTTTCAAAATATTTTATTTCATCATAAAATATATTTATTTAACTTGCTGTAACTCTTGATTGAGCTTTTATTGAAGTTAAACTGATCATTTGGGCAAAATTACCAAAATACTCCTGATAGTAAAATCGTGTAAATTTCTATTTTCACGCAGGTTTTATTCCATCAGTCCACATGGTCTAGAACCTTATTTTATGAGAAATTTCCTATCACAGATATTGGGTCCAAAGTCAACACGGTTTGATCGTTATTTACGAAAATTCTATCGACCTATGGACTTAATGGTAATTTCCTAATATGTTTGCACGCTTCTCAAAAATGAACAAAAAAATGAATTTAGGGTTCAAATTCTTACCATGTCAATATTTGGCTCCAAATATTACGTCCACCAAGTTTTACCTGCTTCGGATCACTGAAAGTCCCTTGGGGCCCACCATCCATTATCTTTTATTTTTGCAAGGTACAAGTCATTTAGATAGTTATATCATATTAATGTGTACGGATGGTAGATATATGAATATCACAATGTGTTTTGGGCTTTTAGGTGAATGAGTTGATTGTGGCAATGAGGATGAATTCTTGTGTATGGATGAACGAGGTTTGTAGATTGGCAATGAGTTAGGGTGTCGAGTTTCAAAATGATTGGTGGTAATAAGGCTTGATTTGAGTTGGGATTTTGAGTTATTCAGATTTGATTCGATGGCTGATGATAATGGTAGTGGTTGGGTTGATGTGGGTTCTGTTTATGGATGGATGAAGTTGATCTTTATGGGTTTATAAAAATTAGTGATGAACTGCGAGTCCACTAATGAAATTTTGTTCTGTTTCATGTTCTCTGGAAATTTGTGTGGTGGTCAATTATGAAAGAATTAGGGATGAACTAGGTTGTTGGTGATGAACTGTGAGTCCGTTAATGAAATTTTGTTTTGTCTCATGTTCTCTAGAAATTTGTGTGGTGACCAATTATGGAAGAATTAGGGATAAACTAGATTGTTGAATGTAGTTGAATTTGAGTGTGAAGCGGTATAGCTTTTTGGATTGTGGGATCAATTCTGTGTAATCTCCATGAACAAATTTCCTAATCCTCTTTTTTTAATTAACATCGAACCTCCTCACATAGAGATTTTCAGACTTGAACTAAACTTGATAAGTTAGATTTAAAACATCATTATCTTCATAATTTATCAAAGGATTTTCTTAATCTACACTTTGTCATTAATCCAATTTGATAAATATTCCCCTATATTTTGTTTTCTTTATTTTTTATTAGTTTTTAAAAATAATTAAAAATGCTAAAATAAAACATAAACTAATAAAGCAAATAAAATTTGGCCTTAAATATAAAGTTGGGCTTTAACTCCTAAGATGAATATTTTCATTTCAATTTTACTACAATTTAAATCCAATAAAATTAAAAAGGGAACTCAGTAGGCCTTTTAAGCTCTTAACAGACCCGGTAGCTCAATAAGCCTAGATAAAATATGGTGTCCACAATCATAACTTACAAAATCAAGCATGTAGCAATCAAAGCTTCAAATTAATTAAGCACACCTAATTTACAGCCACATCACTAAATACGAAAAAGATAAAGAAAAGGGCTAAGCCTTAAAGGCTATCTCCATTATTCTTTTCTCAAATTTCGTATGCTTTTTGTGTTATTGGTGGTGGAGAATAGATCTAATGATGTGCTAGATTCAATACTAGGATAAGTCATTCCAGTAATATTGGAATCTACGATCTTAGTTCCACTGTGCATATTAGAATCCAACACCAAATCCACCACTGATTCATCATTAAAGTACGTGTCGCGAGCAATCGGAAACACTATATCAGGGTAGTTATGTTCACTTCCAGGATAAGCCTTCTCATTCTCAACATCAACAACATCTTGCAGCTCTATTGCAAATCCCAACTTTTCCATCACATCATTCATTGATGGCCTATTGACTCCTGCTTCTATTATGCATTTTTCTGCAATTTCAACAAACACCTTAAAACACTCTAGAGCAATCTTTCCAATCAAATATGGATCAATAACCTTATAAAGAGTCCCATCAACAATGTAAATACGATATCCCTACATTCTTTTATACATGTCCCTTACCAAATAGTCGCGATTACATGAAAACAATCTCTTAGCTCCACTTTTCCATAAGCAAGCTTGATGTCCACTATGTTTCTGAGCTTCATTAGAATCGAAAATTTGGGGTGCCTTTTCACCCTCCAAATGGCTTCCTTAACAGCCTATTCCACAGTGTGTGGTAGAGCTCATTGAGTTAAATAACCTTCCTTTAGATCACTTTTTGGTTTGGAGAGGTTAGATTAGGATTTTACAAGCTTTCTCTCTCTAAAAACGATGAAAACCTTGAGTTTCTCTCTCCTCACCATCTATGGCTAGGCAATACAAGAAGAGGATGATGATTTTGACTTTTAAAATATCTTTATATATTTAAAATATCTTTAATGAAAAATTACCATTTTACCCTTACACAATTTTAAAAATTTCCTTTATGTCCCAACTATTTCAATGTTCAATTAAACATTTAGTCTAACTGCAAATTGTTCTTATTTCAATGCCAAATTTATCTATTTGACATAATTCAATATCAACATTGACTTTTGTTGAGGTTTGACCTATCATAAAGGTAAAATTACTAAAATACCCTTAATTGTTCATCTGCGTTATTTTCGGTGTTTTCTTGTGATTCAGTCTACGGGTTGAAATCACATAAGACTTATTCACACAAGGATTCATCTATGACAGTCTATGGGTCAAAAGTCAAATTACGTTGACTGATATTCACAATTGTTTTCCGATCCTATGGACATCGTCATTATCAAATTTGTTACCCATTTCTCAAAACCTGCTCAAACGGAAGAATTTTGAGACGTAGATTCTAACCATCTCATTACTTCACTACTAATATCAATACTCTGGAGTTTTGTCCCAACCTAGATTGTAGAAATCCTAGTAGGATCCGCATCCAATTTTCTCCAACATTACTATTATTTTAGAAATTTTAGTAATTAACTTTCGCTTTTCGTAATTAACTTATACTGATTTTTGGGAAATTGGAGTTCTCACAACAATAGTTTCACAAAGACCATATTTTTACACTCGTGCATGCATTTCCCTTGTAGTTTAAAATATAGAGTTTCTAAAGCCTTTGATTCTTACATGATACCCACATGAAAATAATGCCAAAATATTCACACCGAGATGATCTGCTCTCTATTTATATCGCACCCGTTACCAAGCCCAAATAATGGAAGAAGAAAAAAAAAACATCCTATATATGGAGAAGATAAAGATGGCCAATAAGAGAAACAATTTATTAGCTTTTTAATAAAAAATAAAAA
Organism: Heritiera littoralis; assembly: GCA_031772115.1. Lineage (NCBI taxonomy): Eukaryota > Viridiplantae > Streptophyta > Magnoliopsida > Malvales > Malvaceae > Heritiera > Heritiera littoralis. Next base: position 2,519,132 of record JAPDPK010000009.1, on the reverse strand, counting down.
AAACAAATCAAACCAAACTTAATTAAAAGGAAATAGCAAAAAATTTCATTGGTTTTTCCAACTTTTATTTCCTAAAGGCAAGAATAGAAAAAGGAGAAAAAAAATTCTCGCTCTTGTCTAATTATTAACGTTTCACTGGATACCTAGCAGACGGGAAAGGCAATTACGAACGAAGAATGCGAATAATTGGTTTTTATAAATATATTTATTTAACCTATACAATAGGGTAATGATTATGTTAAAGTTAATTTCATGTCTCGTTTGTGGAATTTAAAAATTACATTAATAATATATTAAATATTTAACTATTAACTATTATCGTAGTTTTTCTTTAAACTTTATTTATTTATTTATTTACAATTTTCATAGATTATCTTGTAGCCTATTTGAATAAATGAAACTCTAATTTATCCAAAAAAAAATTATTAAGATATCAGGTTATCTCTTTGATCGATCGAATAAACAATAAGTCAATAAATAGACTGGCACAATTTTTTAAAACCAATTTGCACAATTTTTTTAAACTAATTTTTCTCATAAATAATTTATTAATTTTTCTAATTAAAAAAGAAAAATAAATTACATTAATTTGCACAATCATGCTATTATTGGATTTCTATTATAAACAGTTCCTTTCTTTTCTAAGAAAATAGCAATAAGTACATTTTTATGCCAAAATCAAATTATATGTAAATAGTTTTTTTTTCCTTTTTTCAATATTAATCATTTATTTTTATTCAATAACTAATTAGAAATTTAATTACCGTAATAATTTGTTAATTTTTTTAATGCTTTGATGTAAATTTTTTTTATAAATTCTAATTATTCAATCATTTAAGGGTCATTATGAATTGATGTAAAAGATATTTTTTTTTGAGGAAATACATTAAGAAAAAATTAAAAGCTAGAATGTAAAAAGAAGACATGGAACGTGAAACATGATCGAATAAATTAACAAATAAATCAAAGGGAATAGCGAAAGTGGTAAAGTATGAAATACGTACAAAGGAAAAATAAAAGATGCATAGCCAACAATCACTTGGTCTAGTGGTTAAAGATGAGTTGTGGCATATTATAAGTTTTAGGTTCGAATCCAAGCATCCATATCTCCAATTATTTAATATTTCTCTAGTAACAAAAAAAAAATTGCATGGCCATGGCATCATATTTTCCCTCTTTTTGTTTCAATAATTGCTTTCCAATTAAAACTACTTCCCGACCCACCATTCGAAGATATGGCCATCTCTTTTTTCTTTTTCTTTAATAACAGCGTTTTTATTTTTATTTTTAATTATTTTTTGGTCAAAACAAATAAATTACAGTGTCTTTATTTATCTCTTAGTGAATCTAACTTATTCAAAAAAGCAAAAGTATAGGATTTGAATCAATCCAATATCGAAAAAGCACCCATCTAATACTATTTATTAATAGAAGAAAATGAAAATAAAATAGGATAAACTTTTTTGTTACTGAAATCTATCAATTTTATTAATAAATAGATAATTCTAATCAACCAAATACCGACATGAATAGAAATGATCATTACTTAACAAAATCAAGCAAGCAGCATTCAAAACATCAAACTAATTAAACACACCTAATTTACAAGCACATTACTAATCAGCGAAAAGATAAAGAAAGGCATTAAGCCTTTAGGCTATTTCCGCTCTTTTGTCTAATTTCCTATTCTTTTAGTGTTGTTGGTGCTGGGGAACAGATTTGATGATGTACTAGAATCAACACCGTATAACATTCCAATAGTGTCAGAATCAAATATCCCAGTTCCACTGTATACTTTAGAATCCAACTCTGAAACTACCTCTGATTCATCATCAAAATCCACGTCGCGAGCAACCGGGAACACTATATCAGGGTAGCTATGTTCACTTCCACTATAGGTCTTCTCTTTCTCAACATCAGCAGCCTCTTGCAGCTCTATTGCAAATCCTAACTTTTCCATGACATCATTCATTGATGGTCTATCGGCTCCCGCTTCTGCGATGCATTTTTCAGCAATTTCAACGAACACCTTAAAACACTCTGGAGCAATCTTTCCAATCAAATATGGATCAATAACCTTGTAAAGAGTCCCATCAGCAATACATTTTCTAGCCCAATTAGCCAAGTTCCTTTGGGAGTCTGCCAATTTATTATCCAAAGCCTTTCTTGCACATAATACTTCAAATAACACCACACCAAATGAATATACATCTGATTTTTCCGTTAACGCATGACCCCGAGCATACTCTGGATCCAAGTATCCAATTGTGCCCTTTACCCTTGTATATATCTGCTCAACTTTTGGGTCCATTTTTGATAAACCAAAATCCGAAACTTTGGCAGTAAATTTATCATCTAGGAGAATATTGTTTGTCTTCACATCGCGGTGAATAACAGTATGCTTTACTCCTGTATGAAGGTAGTTTAATCCGATTGCTGCTCCCTTGCAAATCTCCAGCCTTTGCTTCCAGGTTAGAGGATCATAGATGACAGTGGTACCATAGAGATGATCAGAAAGAGTCCCATTACTCATAAAATCATACACGAGTATCATCTCTCCTTTCTCACTGCAATATCCAATTAAGGACACCAAATGAACATGGCGAAGCTGAGAGAGCATCTCAATCTCTGTCACAAACTCAGCAACGCCTTGTCTTGACTCTGGATTCAGGCGCTTGATTGCAACTGTTTTTTCCCCTTCATACAAGAACCCTTTGTATACTTTCCCAAAGCCACCTTTCCCAATAACTAAATCATTGTGGAAGTTGTGGGTAGCAGCTTTGATCTCATCCAGTGAAAAATGGCAGCATAGATCTTCCGGTAAGAAGGAGGACCTTTTGGATTTCCCTTTGTTAGGATTTATCCACCAGCAAAACCAATTCTTTCCTGAGTAGGAACCGTAATTCTGCCTCTTTCTATATTGCCAAACAACCATGCAAGTCAATAAAGAAAGCAGGATAAGCAAACCAATTGCACAGCCACCACCAGCAATTAGCATTCTACGCTTCATCTTGGACTTCCCAGCTGTAGAATTAGACGATCCAGAAGGTGGTGGAGTTATCGATCCTTCAGGGTTGGATCCTGCCAAATTGCCATCAGAATTGTTCACTTTGAACACTTCAATTCCATTTAAGATAGCATCATAATATTTGGCAACCAAAGGGTGCAGATCTATGGTGATATTCTGCTTATTCTCCTTCCCCTTCTTTGATGCCAAAAGAAGATAATCCTTATAAATTGGAACTTTGCTATTACCAGCCCAAATAATTACGTCAGCGAGTGATTCAGCCGTCTGACCGTTTATAAAGATCTGAAACTGTCTTTGGCCCGGTAAATCTATGACATCTTGAAGCTCACAGAAATGAAGCCTTACCATATACTTGAATTCTGAATCCACAGGCAATCTCCATGTTAAGTTGTGCTTCTCGTTGTAAGTACGATTAGGACCCATTCCCCGCGCTGTCTGATAAACCTCCTCTGGTGCAGTGTACTTTGGAATGTTTGTGTATTCCATTGCTACACTGGTGTTGACAGTGAAATAACTATTAGTCGTCATGTAAACGAAGTCATCAGACCAGAGCCTGAATATCCCAGTATCTCCCCCTGGTGAGATTGATCTACCACCAACATTCAATCTGTAAACCATCTCAAGTGCGGTGTAATTGTCAACCCGAAGACCATAAGTTTGCCCAACGAAAGGGACACCGTCCGATGATTCCGGTGGTGTGTAATAAAGATTGGGAGGCATTGACACAATCTCGATTCCATTGATGAAAGCGTAAGTGTCAGTTAAAGCACTAGGAGATGGAGTGAAAATCAGATCCAAAACCTGATTCTCTTCTATATTCAAGAAGAATTCTCTAGAAAATGCTTGGACGTCCAATGACTTAGCAACAAGTAAAGCACTGAAATTTTTCAGTAAAGTGAAAGAACCTGTTTTGACAGAGAAAAAAGCCTTGGATGGGTCAAATTTTTTATACGAGACCGGATGAAAATAGAGCCGAATGAACTTCTGGCCAGGAGTAACCCGGAAAGTGTACTTGAATTCGGAACTCGAGACACGGGCGGTCAGATAAGGGACAGGATCTACAGGACCTTGACTATTGGCTTCATAGGCTTCTGATTTGTTCTGGGATGATTCAAATGGACCAAATTTTGAGTTCTCTCTTGTCCAAAGCCTACCATCCCAACTTTTGTCGAAAGATGCTCCACAATTCAGGGTGATATTATCTGTTGGAACGAACGGCAGCTGCTCAGATGCAATAAAGATGGCAAACTGAAGGAAGGTTATCAGAATTATTGTTGAGAAGTTCTCCATGGAAGCAAATGAGAATAAAGTGAAAGACTAATTTCTCTATTTTAACATATTTATGACTGGCAACAGAATTTTCTATGTACGAGCCTTCAATTGCACGCTAGATAATTGGAAAGATACATATCTAACGATCGAAAAACGTAGAGCATGCGACACGTGTGAATTGGAGAAAAATCGAATTAGCTAAAGTTCAATCTCTAACAATTTTAAATATAAAAAAAAATGCAAGAAATCTATGCTTGAGTTGTTTAAGGAGCTGATTGATCTCAGACTGTTTAGTGGAAGACATCGTCAATTCTATTTCACTTTTAGACTTAGACCCGGTGGTCTACTTGTTCTCACAAGAAAATATTATCCTAAAAGCTATGTTTGATCTTTTAAACTTTTTTTTTCAGCTTTAGGAATTCTATTCACATGGAAAGCAGATGATTTTATTGGCTTGATGAAGAATCTCGAATTCTCCATTTTCCTCCTTTCCCACTACTGATTTCGATATCTTTAATTAAAATATAAGAATTATTGATAAAAACAATAATTCTACCCATAGACACAATATTTTGTTTAGATTATAGGGCTATTCATATACCTGATCGAGTTGATTGGGTTTCAGTTTTTTAATTTTTATTGATCTTGGGTTTAAGATCCAAACACTACAAAAAATAACATTTTTAACGGCAATTTTATTTGGGCGGTTGTCCAAAACGCCTGCATTTCTCCTTTCAATTTAACTTTCACCGACTCTAAACCAAACGCCGTTGCCAGCAAATGTTTAAACGGCACTTTAAAATCTAAAGCTTCTTTCTCCAAATTTTCCTTTTCCCGAAATCATTTTTTCTCTGCTCTCACATCGTCACCTCTGCCACTCCGTTTCTCCATTGTTCCCCTTTCAGAAACAGTGTTGCCCTCTCAGAATCTGCATTGTTCTCCTTATCTCATATTCTCTTCTGTTGAGGTTGCGTTTCTTTTCAAGTTTGCGTTTCTTTTCAAGTTTTCTCCAGATCCAAAAGGTAAACTATATATTCGGAGTTTTTTTGTATTTTTATATATTTTCAATCCTCCAGATCTGCATTTCTTTCCAGATCTGTGTTTCTGTGGGTAAAGGAGCTTCTGATTCTATGTATTGTTTTCCCCTCTTTTGGCTTTGCAAACAACATTTTATCACCTTCTGTCTGATAAGTATTGGATTTAATTTTGATTATTTTTCAAAGAAAGCTTGTCTAGAAGTCATCATCTAGATTTGCAGATCTCACATTGCAGATCTCGCACATCCTCTCTCATTTATCTTATGTTGGATGATTTTCTTTTCTGTGTAAGTTGGCAGTTAGATGGTTTATTATTTAAAGAATGTAGTTTTAATCAAAATATTTTCAGAAAAGATTGAAGCAAGAATTTTATTAGATATTTTAGTGCTTCAATTTTTGAGTTTGTCTAGACTTGGTCATTTCTTTTCGATGCTAACAGACATTTGTTTTCGATTTGAACAACCATATATTGTGATATAAATCCTTAAATTGTGATATAAACAGGGGAATCATAGCTGTTAGTGAGCATTGTCGCTAACTCACCGATCTTAGTCTCCGATTTTGTGATAGGTATGTCTCATTGTACTTTCCTTCCAGCTTAGTTTGTGTGATATGCTATGTCTTCATTGTTGTCTCACGTGTTCAGCTGTTTGTGATATTGTTTAATCTGAAATATGTTGCACCTATTGGTATTTTCTGTAATTTTAGCCTCTTTCTAGTAGGGTGGGGGATCAGGATAATAATTACTGTTGCTAAACAAGTTGTTAGAGTACACATTGTAATTCCATACCTGAAATCCAAGTTTTAATTCTAGTAGGGTGGGGGATCAGGATTCTCTGGTGTAATTTAGCATGACCAAAACTACGTTAGATCTTAACTTTTACAAATCAAACGATCATGTTCTCACTTTTAAGTCAAAGTTCTCCCAAATCCTGCTAAAAACTAGGAATATCAATTTGGTTTAGTTCAAACAGTTACAGTCTAAGACAATCTGAAGTCTAAAACATTTTAGCTACTTTGTCATTTGCCAGACAAAAGGACAATAAGGCTTTGATTGTAGTAACAACCAACCGGTTGAATACTTCGAAAAATGTCAAAATCCCAACATCTCTACTAAGGTTTGGTCCATTGTTTCATCTTCTTTATCTTTGCAATTAACTGTACATTTGCACAGTGCACATGATGCCTTTAAAACAAGTTCAAAAAATTTTAGTTTGAATTCTCCTACAGCCTCCTAGATTTCAATGGCTCTAATGGCATGTCTTTATTGCATAAAACTTAGTACAGTTAGGGGTTCCTACTTGGGCTGCCTAGCTACGCCTTCATTTTCTAGTGTTATTACAGGGTTGGTTATCTTGATGAACTCCACCAGCTACCCATGTCTGTCCTAAATTGAGATAGATATATAAATATATTGGAAATAAGTGTACTTTTGCTTTGGCCCAATTGATGATAGTGGACCCGCTTTCTAGTTTCCTTGCTCAAGTCAATTAGACTAAATTTTCTCCTAGAATTTGGATAAAAATTAGCCATGCTAATGGATGTTTGATACTGTTTGCGTTGAAAATTAGGCATTCATTTGGCCCAAAAATGTGATTGATTGGAAAAGTCATTTTAAAGTAAAGAAATTGATCATCATGTCAACTCTTATCATTCTCTGCATAATTAATTACTTTTATGATAAGAAATTGATCATACATATATACATACTTTAATATATATATATATATTAAAGTGGTACAAACCTGAAACTAGAGGGAAAGATCGTAAGTGTTAATTACGATTTAAAAACTATTTAAGTACAGTACTAAGTTCACTATCTTCAATAGTTGTGCAATGTATTAGCTGGGAATAAAAAAAAAAGGCAAAAGAAGATTTTCGATACATGTACACTTGCGGCTTGTATGTCTCATGGATAGAATCAGGTGATTTAGTAACATGGCCTTAAGTTGTCTTTTTATATATTAAAAACTATTTCAACCAAAACAAAATAAATATTGCTGCTTGCTGTATATATTAGCATAATAGTACTTACACGTAGAGTTTAGATGATTAAAACCTTATTATAATCTGGTTTTTCATCATTTTCCCTATTCTCATTTTGTATTTTGTTCTGCTGCAGGAAATTATATTTTCTTCTTCCCTTGATCATTCCTGCTCTGAATCTCTATCTTTTGCTTCTGGTCCCCAACCCTATCTTCCCTGCATTATGCTGTGAATGTTGGTGGAATAATACTTGTGAAGGAGATATTATTTCCATGCCATAGTCTATCATCTATTTCTCACATATTGGCAGTGCCTTATCGGATCCTGAGAAACTCATCATTTGGCACATTTTCCTATTGAATTGAATTTTGAAAAGGAAAATCAAACAAAATGCTTTTATCACTAATGTTCAGTGTGCAAAATCGTCTTTTGTGTCAAATAGGTATAAAAATGCAGGAAAAATACTATGCCTTCATTCCTGTTAGCGTGTTAAACACAAAATAATTTTTTTAACTTTTGTCAAATCTATATTTAGTTTTACAAAACTTTAATGCAAGTAATTTTTTTGTATTATTTCAATATCTTTTTCTTCCCAGAATAAAATTTATGCTTGTAATTGTGTTTATGTGTTATTTTGCACTAGTTATAAACTTTTTGCATGGTCTAGGCTTATATGCAAACAGCTTTCTTTTTTGGGATTCTTTTTGTCAGGAGAAGTTAAAGGAGGTGCTATCTCAACGTTCTAGCAACATGGAGCAATCGGGAGAAACAAGTTCTTCCATCGATGAGGTTTTCATTGAAGTGATGGGGAAGGAACGTCCTGGTCGTGTACGGGGATTGGGATTAGGCCCTACGCCCACAGAGATATGGGGTCTGTCTTCTCGTCATTTTCAAGCAATGAATGATAGAGATGAAGAAGTTCTCAAGCTACAAGGGAAGCTAGATGCCATGACTAATAAAGTTTCCAACTTGGAGGAAAAGGTAGCTAAAGTGTCTGAGCTTGAAGAAAAAGTCTCTAAGATGGATGAACTTGAGGCGACATTAGCAACACTTAAAAAGGTTAATGTTGAGTTAGTTAAATTTGCAAATGCCATGCAAAGGAGATTTCCACATGTGCCAAGCATGGACATCAGCTCAGCTTCCCTTGCAGTTGGCAACAGACAGGTGAAAACCACATTTGTTTATACATGTTTTTTTTATATCAGCATAAATTTATTTATTAACTTCATGATGGGTGAAGTGGATCATTTGTTTATATAAACATTTGTTCATGCTACTGTTGACATAGAGTGGATCATAAGGCTCTTTTTTTATAGCATGGTGATAATAGTTAAGTGGTTTCATTCTCTCTTATTACAGGTTTCAGATGCATCTAGTTCGTTTGGGTCACTACGTGCAAATACTTAAGTGAAGATGGAAGTTTCAAGGATAATCGGTATACAATTCAGTTAGGAATTTTATGCTTGTATTAGATTTCTAGGAAGTTTAGAAAACTTTGTGGCTATTGTGATTGGTTCTTGAGGATATTATTCGAACCATCATGGTTCAAGACTATTAGGTGTTAGCTGTAACATCATGGTTCTTGAGGATATTATTCTTTTGTAGTCAGCTTCTTTCTTGAATGATCATTGGATGGCTTATGATTTTTGCTTGATCAGTTTATGTTTTAGTGAATTTTAAAACTTCAGTAATTTGATAATGAAGTTTAAAAATCTCAATTTTTGAACGGAGAAATTAATTTGATTGCTATGTTCAAAAATATCAGCTTTAGAATTGGAAAGTTAATTATAAAGCGTCGGCTTAAAAAGTGAAATGAAGAATAGAGGGGGTTTGTATTTTTAAATTTAAAATAAATATAAATATAAAAATTTTAAATTTCAAATAAGATATTTACCGGCACTTAAAAGTGCCGGTAAAAGCTTTTAAATTCGAAATAAATTTAAATTTTCAATAGGATTTTTCCCGGCACTTTAAAGTGCCGGTAAAAGCTTTTAAATTTCAAATAAATTTAAATTTTCAATAGGATTTTTTCGGCACTTTAAAGTGCCGGTAAAAGCCTTATGCTTGTAAAGACATTTAAAAGCGCCGGGAAAAAGACTGCCCCAATTCCCCTCCTCTTTACCGGCATTGGAGTACATGACCGCCGGAAGATCTTCACCGGCATTCACCTGGCCGGCGGTCAGCCGGCGGTTTGTTGAACGCCGGTAAGACCTTTGCCGGCGTTTAATTGGGCTTTTACCGGCACTTATAAGTGCCGGTAAAAGTGATTTGTCTTGTAGTGAAAATAGTGAAATACCTATTTGTTCATGTCTCTCTGCTGCTCCATCGCCTTGTCATTGCCATTCCCGTTGCTTGCAGAAGCTGCCGCGTCATCCTCATCATCTAAACTGCTGTCCTCGTCGCACCACTCGTTGCCATCCTTGTCTGTTGTACTGTCTTCAAGCCTCACAATCCCTATTCTTGTTGTGGCCTGGCACATTCATCTGTGACGTCCTAAAATATTGAATATTTTACTAAATTCACATAAATAAACACATAAAGGTTGGACCCGTTCGCAGTGTCACTTAACTTTCAATTAAAAATTTATTATTTATATACAAAACCCATGATTCAAAATTCAAATTTACATAAGCAAATTACAAATGTTTAACATCCCAAGTTCATTATACATAAAAATAGTACTGTACAAAAATCTAAATACATAAAAGAGGTGAGCAAAACGTGCTCAGTAAGCAATATCTATACGAAAGCTGATATAACGTATCTTATATGCTAATTTCATAAATAGATATTTATAGAAAATAATAAATTTTAAAATATGAAATAAAACTGGCACGAACTAATAGGAAGGATATTATAATGGGTTGAGTAACAGGGTAAAGTATGGGGGTACTTTGGAATACCTATCGTGTTTCAGTATCCAAAGCCACTATAGGGATTTCATTTGATTTAATTAAATCACAAATTTAAATATAATTCCAATGTTTGAGAAATAAAACATAATTATAATCGAAATTAAATAATTTCTTTGTAAAAGTATAAATCATATTCATAGCAATCATTTTTTAGCAGATAAATTGAAATAAGTAATTTCACAAATATCATATTCATATCACAGAACATAAAACACGGATAAATCGAAATCATAAATATATCAAAACTAGGAGTGTCTGGATCTAAGTTAACCAGGTATTTACCACCCAATATAATTTTAATGGAGACTAGGCTACACCCAATAATCACAAGCAATATAATAGACGTATGGTCATAGTCAAGATACCATAGTGTGTACACTAGCCTGGTGACACTTGTGGGAGCTAGAAGACAAGGCTAGAGTCAACAGCAATTAGAACGGAATGAAAATGCATGTACCCACAAGTAGTTACGAGGCCACAATCTCAAAACATTTTAAATAAATAGTTCAGAATTGTTTACGGAGATAAATTAAATATCATATCTCAATTAAATTAATATAATCATATAATTACAAAATCGTAAAATCAATAATATTATTTCACAAAACATAATATCAAAATAACATTAGCCTTGCAATTATTCAAAGTAAATTCCACAATAACAATAAAATTTTCTATCATAAGATCTTAAAATAAATTTATAATTAATTTACTAAATTAAGGCACAAAATGAATTTGTGATTTAATTACATAAATTCATATTTAGAAATTTATATTCAACCATATAAATCAACTCCTCATTCTACCAATTTCATGCCAAAATGACAGTCTGAGATAACATAAGTGATTTTAGAAATTTCCAGCAGCATAACAGATTATTTAAACCTAACTGTTCCTGCATAAAATCCAGCTTCAAACGACAATTCACAGTTCCAAAAGTCAATCCAAAATATTTATTTAAATTCCACCAATTGCAATTTTCATCAAATCATGCAATGCTATATCCCTACGCTTCATACAAATATCCCTTACCTCTTAATTTTTCGGTAGACGCCTCGTTAGCATTGGTTGAACACTCAGGTCTAGAGGCTGCAAATTATTATTCAAACTAAATAAATTCACCATATTTTATCTAAAAGAATATTTAACTATTTAAATATGAATGCATTGTTTGTCAAAATTGTCTTAATGCAGTCAAATTTCTACCAAAGAAAAATTGTAACTTTTGCTACGCCTAAATTTTTAGAATAATTTGTATATTATTTTAAGGCCTAAATTACATTGAAATTGGCAGAATTTCAGCCTCCCCTTAGCTTGGCCGAATGCTTCCTTCCATTCTAAAATTTTATTCTTCAAAATTAAATTTCCTTTTTAATCTTCTATTAATTCTATTAATTTTCTACATAATTTCTACTTAAATTACACATTGAATGTCCATAAATTCCAGCCCTTCATGCCATGGCCAACTAGTCTCCTTATCCATACTTTTGCATTTTATCCCATTTAAGCTAAATCAAGCTTACTTTCTTGTTTACCATAATTTTGTACCTTACTTCTATAGCAATTTCCTCATCAACACGTCACATGCATGAAGATGAGGTGTTGGCTAAAACCCTCTTTGGCACAATTTCATGGTTTTAGCATGATCCAAACTAAGAGAAGCATTGACACATCATGAATACATGATAAATAACAAGAATTCCATGAAAAAGCTTAAATTTTCTATTTGTCTCACCTTGGCCAAAAGCTATGGAAGACCTTGGAGATTGATTTTGGCCACTATAGGATGAGATATTGATGCAAAAGAAAGAACATAGAAAAATAGACATGGTTCGTTAAGGAATTTTTTGGTTTTAGCTTAGTTTCTTTAGGTTTTTGGAAGGTTTTCTTTTCTTGGAAGCTCACGTTAATGGAGGTGCAAATTTGGGTTCTGGTTTCAGCACAAAAGTGACGAGGAAGCTGCTGGAAATGCTGATAAAATCAGATTTTATGAGCAAAATTATCATTTTGCCCTTATACTTAAACAATTTTTCCATAATTGCCCATAAAGTTTGACTTTGTTGAAAACAGTCTATCTAATCTCCAAAATATTTTATATAATCATAATTCAACTCTATTAGCTTGCTCTAATGTTTGGTGAAGTTTTGTTGAAGTTTGGTTATCGGTTTAGGTGAAATTACCAAAATACTCCTAACCGTAAAATTGCATAAATTCCTATTTTCACTTCTAGTTTCTTCCATCTGTCGAGATACTCTAAAACTATATTTTACGAGGAATTATTTAGTATAAACCATAGGTCCAAAGTTCTCTTGATTTGGCTGTTATTTACGAAAACTCTAACAGCCTATGAACCAAATCGTCATTTTCTAAATTGTTGCACATTTTTCAAAATATGAAAAAATAATCGAGATGGAGGTTATGATTCTTACCATCATATTTTTCGGCTCCAAAGATCGAATCCATGATGTTTCACCTTCATCTAGACCTCCAAGAATCGGTAGGAGCCATTTGCTATTTAACCGTAAACCTAAAATAAAATCAGTTATTTATTAATTATAATTATTCCATAATTCTCAATTATATAACATAATTAAACCGTACTATAAATTATGAGGTCTCACATTTTTCCCAGACCTTAAGAAATTTGGTCCTCCAAATTTGATCGGACTTAATCGACGAACAACTCTAGATATTTCTCTCTCATCAGGCTCTCTAGCTCCTAGGTAGCTTCCTCTTCGATATGGTATTGCCAGAGAACCTTAACCAGAGGTATTGATTTCGACTGTAACATCTTATCTTTTCGATCCTGTATCTGTGTCGGTCTCTCCACGTAACTTATAACTTCTCTAATCTCTAGTGGCTCATACTGAATCACGTGGGACGGATCTGATGGTATTTTCTAAGCATGGATACGTGAAAGACATTGTGTACACTAGAGAGCTTGGGTGGTAACGCCAACCAGTATGCTACATCTCCCACTTGGTCTAATATCTCGAATGGTCCGATGTTACGAGGATCAACTTACCTTTCTTTCCAAATCTCATGATCCCTTTAGAAGGTGGAACTTTTAGGAATACTGAATCACCAACAAAAAATTCTAGTGGCCGACATCTAATATCTGCATAGCTCTTTTACCGACTCTAAGCAATCTTCAACCTGTCATAAATCAACTAAACATCCCTAAAAGCCCGCTCAACCAAATCAGGAGCCAAAATCTTTCTGTCACCCACTTCTTCCCATGCTATAGAGGAACGGCATCATCGACCATATAATGCTTCATAAGTTGCCATGCTGATACTCGAATGATAGCTGTTATTATAGGCAAATTTCACCAATGGAAGATGATCGTCCTAGGAGCCTTTAAAATCAAGCGCACAAGCTCTCAACATATCCTCGAGCATTTGGATGGTGCGCTCGGACTAACCATCAATCTATGAAGGAAAGTTATGCTAGAGTTCAAACAAGATCCCATAGCTTCTTGAAATCTCTCACAGAAATGAGAAGTAAATCTAGAATCTCAGTCATAATAAATGCTCACTGGAACACCATGCAACCTTACAATCTCCCGAACATACAGATTGGCTAAGGCACTTAGAGAATCTGTAGGCTTAATAGCCAAGAAGTGGGCGGACTTTGTCAACTGATCTATAATCACCCAGATCGTATTATGATTCTGTCTGGTCCTCAGTAATCCCATGATGGAATCCATGGTGATATGCTCTTATTTCCACGTCGAAATCTGTAGAGGCTGAAGTAATCCTGCTAGTTTCTGATGCTCTACTTTAACTTGTTGGCAAGTGAGACATTTAGCAACAAACTCCGTGATGTCTCTCTTCATATTAGGCCACCAATACACCTTACGTAGATTCTGATACATCTTGTTACTACTTGGATGCAAGGTGTACTTAAGACTGTGTGCTTTTGCTAAAATCAACTCTGTAACTGCTTATTCTCGGGAATACAAATTCTATTCTCGAACCTCAGAATGCCATCAGTGCCAATTACATAATCCAACTGAACTCCTAGCTACAACTGACAATTTCAATGCACCTCGAATCTTCCCTCTGAGCATTTTTTATCTGATCTATTAGTCCCGGCTCTATCTGAAAATTGGCCACTAATCCATACCTTTCAAATGGAGAAATATCTATACTGAGGCTCGTAAACTATTCCAAAAGCTTGTATTCCTAAACTATCATATAAGATACCATCCCTAAATGCTTTCTACGCAGTGCATCAGCTACAACATTAGCCTTCCCCAGATGGTACAGAATCTTGTAGTCATAGTCTTTTAGTAGCTCCATCTATCTATGCTGCCTCATATTTAGTTCTTTCTGTGTGAACAGATACTTCAAGCGTTTGTGATTGGTAAATACCTGGAATCTTTCACCATATAGGTAATGCCGCCTTATCTTTAAAGCAAACACCACGGTAGCAAGTTCCAAGTCATGCGTGGGATAATTCTTCTTGTAATCCTTCAGCTGACGGGACCCATAAGCAACCACCTTTCCATGTTGCATCAACACGCAACCTAAACCTAAGGAGAAGGCATCACTGTATATGAAAAATCCTTCAGAACTACTCGGAATAGTCAAGATTGGTGTTGTGGTCAACTACCGCTTCAGCTCCATGAAGCTAGGCTCACACACATCAGTCCACTCAAACTTTACTCCTTTACGAGTGAGACGTGTCAATGGAGTAGCAAGTCTAGAGAAACCCTCAACAAATTTGCGATAATATCTAGCTAGACCCAAAAAACTTCGTTTCTCCGTAACTGTCTTTGGTCTCTCCCACTGAACAATAGCCTCAATTTTAGACAGATCAATTGATACCTCGTCTTTAGAGACCACATGCCCCAAAAAAGTGATCTGGTCCAACCAGAACTCGCACATGTTGAACTTCACATACAACTTCCTATCTCTGAAGGTCAACAAAACTATGTACAGGTGCTGCTCATGTTCCTCCCGCGACTTAGAATACACCAATATATCATCGATAAATGCAATGATGAACTTATCTGAATAAGGCTTGAAGACCTCATTCATTAGATTCATAAATGCTATAGGGGCATTTGTAAACCTAAATGGCATTACCAGAAACTCGTAGTGGCCGTATAGATTTCTGAAAGTCATCTTGGGGTACATCACTCTCCCGAATCTTCCACTGATAATACCTTGATATCAGATCAATCTTAAAAAATATCAAGCACCCTTGAGTTGATCAAATAAATCATCAATCTAGGGAAGTGGATACTTATTCTTGATAGTAGCCTTATTAAGCAATCAGTAGTCAATACAAAGTCACAAGCTACCATCTTTCTTCCAGACAAATAAGACTGGCGCACTCTAAGAAGAAATGCTGGGACAAATAAAACCCTTATCAAGTAACTCCTGGGCTGCTTCTTGAGCTCTTCAAACTCAACCAGTGCCATCCGATAAGGGGGCTTCGAGATAGGTTCAGCACCGAGCACTAAATCAATATTGAATTCTATCTCCCGATCGGTGAAAGTTCTAGTAAATCATCCGTAAACAAATCTAGGAAGTCCCTGACCACTGGAACCTTATGTAACTCCCGATGCCTATTTTCAACATCTCCACATAGGCTATGAACCCTTCAATAATCAAGTAAATTCTTAGTGATTAAATTCAAATCGAACGAATTTCAAAAAAGGCTATGAACCCTTCAATAATCAAGTAAATGCTTAGTGATTAAATTCAAATCGAAAGAATTTCAATAAAATGTTTAATTCCATTTCTACATAGAAAGCTTTACAATATATTTTTCTGGTTGGGAGAAAGTTATAAATGTAGTGTAGCAATCTATGCTAACAAAATTCGTAGCTAACCAGTCCATCCCTAAAATTACATCTAGATCGTACATCTTTAACAAAACTAGGTTCGCTACAATTGATTTATCTCTTATCTTTAGTTTACATCTGTCATTTGCTATTTTTTGAATGGGTAGTAATTTGTAATAAGTACCCTAGGGGCTCGGGTTTCACCGATATCTTAGCAGCACATGTAGGGAAAATAAATGAATGCGTAAAGCTTGGGTCTATCAATGCAATAGCAATAATATCAAAAATATAAATCTTACCTTGTATGATATCAGAAGAGGCATCTGTAATCTCCTTATCTAAGGCGTATACTTGTCCCTGAGTCACTATTTGCTTCCCTTTTTCTTCTGCTATCGCTTCGCGTAATGCGGACGGTGTCGCCTTCTCCTCTTTAGGTGCTGGAACTGCTGCTAGGGCTGTTGAAGCAACTGACACTACCTCCCTATCCTTAGGGCAGTCTCTGATCTTGTGACCCCGCTGTCCACATTTAAAACAAGCTCCCATCGCCTAATAGCAAGGTCATCACCGTGCGACCTCCCACACTGTCTACACCTAGTCGCAACACCTCTCTAGGGAGTAATGAATCTCCTAGTGCCAGTAGATCTAGTAGATCTATCTCTAGCAAGTCTAATCCCCATAGGCCTCTTAATCAACCTAAAATCACCTCTGTCGTCACCACGTCACACCTTCTCCTTGCCTTTGCTCTTAGCCCAAAATCCCAACTCCATCTGCTAAGCCTCATAATTCTACTCACATAGCTGGGCCTGGCTAACTGCCTCATCATAACTGAAAATATTGAACGGGGCTAAACCGTTCCCAATAAATCTCTGTAGGCCGGATACGAACCGCTTGATCTTATACTTCTCACTCTTAGCAACCTCTAGATCGAAACAGCTCAAGACAGTAAATCTGGACTCGTACTGGTCTACTGACATGTTCCCCTACTTTAAGACTCATAAACTCTGACTTCAATTTCATATAGGCTGTACTGGGGATGTACAGCCTGAAAAAGGCCTCTAGAAAAATCTCTCAAGTCAGCTCATGGTATCTAGTCAATAGGACTATCCTGGTGGACTTCCAGCAATACTTTGCATTGCCCACCAGTAAAAATGTAGCTAACTCGACCTTTTCGGACTCGGAACAAGTCATGTAATCAAATAGCTTCTCCACACCGTTTATCCACTCCTCTGCACCCATTGGATCCTTCTCACCTTGGAATTTCGATGGATCTAATTTCTTAAACTGTCAGATTAAATTAGCATTACAACCTCTAATTGGAACTCGCGTTGGCTGCTCTTGAGTCTGGGGCTGAGGCTGCAGTGGGGGCTATACTGGTTGTGGTTACAGCTTTGGCTATGGTGCGGGCTGTGGCGCGGAGGTGGAGGCTGTGCTGGCTCGGGTGCAAATGCTTTGTTAAAATTTGCAATGAAATCTGCGATGATTCTTTCCAGCCTGAACATCCAGGTATCTATACTCTTAGGCAGTGGAGGTAGAGCTACCTCTGGCATCAGCTCTGTAGTAGGCTCTAGGGTAAGCTGTACATGCCTAGGGCGTCCCTTGGGGCGTCCCCTACCCCATCCAGTATCTCCTCGCGTACCTAACATATTGTACCATAACAAGTCGCATAAAATAGACTTTGGTCTCCCAATTTATTAATATATTCAAATAAGTACAGTACTATTTGGGATGCTTATTATCTCAAATCAAAAGATACTGGCAGACATTAGACCAACCTCGCTCTAATATCACCTTTACTGTGACGTCCTAAAATACTAAATATTTTACTAAATTCACATAAATAAACACATAAAGGTTAGGCTCATCTGCAGTGTCACTTAACTTTCAATTAAAAATTTATTATTTATATACAAAACCCAAGATTCAAAATTCAAATTTATATAACCAAAATACAAATGTTTAACATCCCAAGTTCATTATACATAAAAGTAGTACTATACAAAAATCTAAATACATAAAAATAAACATAGTATACCTCAACGAGTTTGTACAATCGCTTAAGGAATATTGGAATCAGGTTCTCTTGGGAAGCAGACTCGATCTCATTGCAAATAATCTAAAAGTGAAAAAATAAAGAAGTGAGCGAAACATGGTCGGTAAGGAATATCTATACGAAAGTTGATATAATATATCTTATATGCTAATTTCATAAACAAATATTTATACCAAATAATGAATTTTAAAATATGAAACACGAACTAATAGGAAGGATACTATAGTGGGTTAGGTAACTGGGTAGAGTATGGGAAGTACTTTTGAGTTCTTGTCATGTTATAATATCCAAAGCCACTATAGGGATTTTATTTGATTTATTTAAATCACAAATTCAAGTATAATTCCAATGTTTGAGAAATAAAACATACTTATAACCGAAATTAAACATTTTCTTTGTAAACAGTATAAATCATATTCATAGCAACCATTTTCTAGTAGATAAATTGAAATAAGTAATTTCATAAAATTGTATTCATATCACGGAACATAAAATAGGGATAAATCGAAATCATAAATATATCAAAACTAGGAGTGCTTAGATCTAAGCTAACCAAGGACTTACCACTCCAGTATAATTTTAATGGAGACTAGGCTACACATAGTCAAGGTACCATAATGTGTACACTAGCCAGATTACACTTGTGGGAGCTAGAAGACTGGGCTAGAATCAACAACAATTAAAACAGAATGGAAATGCATGTACCCTCAGGTAGCTACGAGGTCACAGTCTCAAAACATTTAAATAAATAGTTCAGAATTGTTTATGGAGATAAATTAAATAAAACATATCTCAATTAAATTAATATAATCATATAATCACAAAATTGTAAAATCAATAATATTATTTCACAAAACATAATATCAAAATAACATTATCCTTGCAATTATTCAAATAAATTCCACAATAATAATAAAATTTTCCATCATAAGATCTTAAAATAAATTTATAATTAATTTACTAAATTAAGGCACAAAATGAATTTGTGATTTAATTATATAATTCATATTTAGGAATTTATATTCAACCATATTAATCAACTTCTCATACTACCAATTTCATGCCAAAATGATAGTCTGAGATAGCATAAGTGATTTTAGAAAATTTTTGGCTACATAACAGGTGATTTAAACCTAACCCTTCTTGCTTAAAAATCCAGCTTCAAACCATAATTCACAATTCCAAAATTCAATTCAAAATATTTAATTAAATTCCATCAATTGCAATTTTCATCAAATCATGCAATGTTATATCCCTATGCTTCATACAAATATCCCTTACCTCTTAATTTTTCGATAAATGCCTCATCAGCACCGGTAAAACCCTTGGGTTTAGAGGCTGCAAATTATTATTCAAACTAGATTAATTCACCATATTTTATCTAAAAGAATATTTAACTATTTAAATATGAATGCATTGTTTTTCAAAATTGTCTAAATGCAGTCAAATTTCTACTGGTGAAAATTTGTAACTTTTGCTATATATCTCCGATTTTGATTTTGATTCCGATTGTGCCTAAATTTTCATAACAATATGTATATTGTTTTAAGGCCTAAATTACATTGAAACTGGCACAATTTCAGCCTCCCCTTAGCTTGGCCGAATGCTTCCTTCCATTCTAAAATTTTTTTTCTTCAAAATTAAATTTCGTTTTTAATCCTAAATTAACTCTATTAATTTTCTACACAATTTCTACTTAAATTACACATTGAATGGCCATAAATTCCAGCCCTTCAGGCCATGACCGAATAGTCTCCTTATCTATACTTTTGCATTTTATCCCATTTAAGCTAAATCAAGCTTACTTTCTTGTTTACCATAATTTTCTACCTTATTTCTATAGCAATTTCCTCATCAACATGTAATATGCATGAAGATGAGGTGTTGGTTGAAACCCTCTTTGGCACAATTTCATGGTTTTAGCGTGATCTAAACTAAGAGAAGCATGAAACATCATGAATACATGATAAATAACAAGAATTCCATGAAAAAGCTTAAGTTTTCTATTTATCTTACCTTGGCCAAACACTATGGAAGACTTTGGATATTGACTTTGGGCACTGTAGGATGAGATATTGATGCAGAAAGAAAGAGCACAAAAAAATAGACAGGGTTTTTAAGGAATTTTTCTATTTTAGGTTAGTTTCCTTAGGTTTTTGGAAGGTTTTTCTTTTCTTGGAAGCTCACGTTAATGGAGGTGCAAATTTGGGTTCTGGTTTCAGCGCAAAAGTGATGAGGAAGCTGCTGGAAATGCTGATAAAATCAGATTTTATCAGCAAAATTATCATTTTGCTCTTATACTTAAAAATTTTTTCCATAATTGCCCCTGAAGTTTGACTTTGTTGAAAACAGTCTATCTAATCTCCAAAATATTTTATATAATCATAATTCAACTCTATTAGCTTGCTCTAATGTTTGGTGAAGCTTTTGTTGAAGTTTGGTTACCGGTTTACGTGAAATTACCAAAATACCCCTAACCATAAAATTGCATAAATTCCTACTTTCACTTCTAGTTTCTTCCATCTGTCGAGATATTCTAAAACTATATTTTATGAGGAATTATTTTGTATAAACTATAGGTCCAAAGTTCTCTTGATTTGACTGTTATTTCTAAAAATTTTGACGACCTATGGGCTAAACTGTCATTTTTTAAATTGTTGCACATTTTTCAACATATACAAAAATAATAGAGATGGAGGCTAAGACTCTTACCATCATATTTCCAGGCTCCAAATATCAAATCCTTGAAGTTTCCCCTTCATCTGGACCTCTGAGAATCGGTGGAGGCCCACTTACTGTTTAACCATAAACCTAAAATAAAATCAATTATTTATTAATTATAATTATTCCATAATTCTCAATTATATAATTATAATCAAACCGTACTATAAAAATTACGAGGTCTCACATCATCGTCTTCCCCTGTTTTGTTGCTGCTGATGTTTTGGAGTAAAAAGAAGCAAGACCAAGTGTAAGAGCCTCGCCCGTCTCACCAGATCATCGGCGAGCATCCCCTTTATGCTCTCCCACACCCCAGGTTTACT
Organism: Heritiera littoralis; assembly: GCA_031772115.1. Classification (NCBI taxonomy): domain Eukaryota; kingdom Viridiplantae; phylum Streptophyta; class Magnoliopsida; order Malvales; family Malvaceae; genus Heritiera; species Heritiera littoralis. The sequence goes on along the minus strand of JAPDPK010000009.1, from coordinate 2,498,003 downwards.
CTTACAACATTTTCAAGGCCTCATCCATTCCAATGAGCCGTTAGCGAGCATCCCCTAGGAGTCCCACACTCCCCAGGTTTGCCTTCACAGCAAGAGTAGGCGGTCGGCTAACACTCACTAACAACATATTGTCCGCTCTAGGAGGTCGCCTACCCTCACGGCTTTGTCCCCAGGCTCCTGAAGAACTCAAGATAATGCCTTGAGTGTGTTTGCTGAGGCTCGAACCCTAGCATCCTTAGATACTCGAACCTTACACTCATGTTACCACTTGTCTCAATGGTAACATGAGTGTAAGGCTCAGGTATCTAAGGATGCCAGGGTTCGAGCCTCAGCAAATGCACTCAAGGCATTATACTAAGCTCTTCAGGAGCCTTGGGACAAAGCCGTGAGGGTAGGCGACCTCCCAGAGTAGACAATACGTTGTTAGTGAGTGTTGGGCGACCACCTACTTTTGTTCTGAAGGCAAACCTGGGGAGTGTGGGACTCCAAGGGGATGCTCGCCGACGGCGTGGTGTAACGGGCGAGGCCTTGACGATGTTGTAAGAGTAAACCTGGGGCATAAGAGAGTGCCAAAGGGATGCTAACCGACGGCCTGGTGAGATGGGCAAGGCTCTTACACCAAGTCCTGCTACGAGCTTGCAATGATAAAGGAAAGTAGGAATAAGAGACAAGAAAGGAAAAGAAAAGATAAAGTACTAGTCCCATCAGTAGGTATGTGTTCCTTTCCATTTGTTTTCTTTCTAATCATTGCTTTATACATTTTTTTAGATTTGTTTTATTGACTAGTTAATGTAAAAGTTAGAGTTGTTTAGCATGTTTAATAGAGATTAATTAGTTTAAGTAGATTGTAGGATCCAATTAGATATTAGATATTAAATCAATTAAATTAGTTAGTGAGGTTAAAATGGATTATTTAGTTAATAAAATAATTTCTTCTAATTTATATAGTTAAATTACTTAAGACAATTAAAGTTAAAATTCCATATTAATCAGTAGGCATATAAAAGTAGAAAATAAATAAACGACAATATAAAATAAAAATTCATTAGGAAAATAAATTAAGTTAGGATTCGTTAAAATAAAATGTGGATACAAATTAATAACATGAAGATAAATTTAGATTGTTCCAATGATGAAATACCAAGAGAATTACGCTTAAGTAATTTTCTTGAAAATTTCTAGTTAAGAAAATTCTATCCAAGGCCTCACCAGCTTAATGGAAGGTCTAAATAGGGTTTTCAATAAAAAGTGATTAATATTATTTTTTTAAATAAAATAAACTTATTATAAATTAAAATATGAATAATTAGTAGATTTATTATTAAATTAGAACAAGAATAATTAGTTATAAAATTAGGAAAGGTATTAATAATCCGTGATAATATAATAGAAATAATAATGGATAACAAAATAAGGAATGGAATAAATAAAATAACCAGAATTAGATATTAAAATTATAATGAAGGTGGATACGAATTACTCCAATGATAGAATATCGCGTGAATTATGTTTAAGTGATTTTCTTGAAAATTTATAATAGGATGATATTTTGTGAATTTTATATGTGCTAATATATTCTCTATATTGATGTTTTATGCCTAAAAGAGCTTACTAATGTTTATTTTATGTTTTAGGTATTAAATATCAAAGTTGGAATTAAAAGGAGCTAAAAAGAGCAAACTGCAGTATTTTCTGTCCAGCTTGAAAGATTGACGTTTCTGACCAATGTAACGATCTGATCTCAAGAAGTGGCCTTCCTGGAAGTTGTAGAGGACTTCTTAAGGTTTCCAGAATGTACAGGAACACAAAAATTGGAGTTCATTTGATGGGTCAAACATCTGGACAAAATTAGTATGAAATTCTGGGCAGAAAAATGAGATTGAGAAGAAATTCCAACAAATCAAGTTTAAGACCAGATTTTGTTGAGACAAGATAATTACTTAATTTTATTATGTCTTAGATCTGTAATTAATTAATAAGAATAGGCCTTAGGAATTTTACTTAGAAAATAATTGTAAAAGATGATGAGATAAAGATAAGAGTTTGACTAGTCAAATTACTTATTTCTCAAATAAACTCTTATCTGAATCCCACATTGCTTAGGAAAGTCTTTTAAACTCTTCCCTAGGCCTATATAAAGAGCACAAGTGTCACAGCCCATGACCACATTTTTCACCTTTTTCTATACATCTTATTTGGTTAGGCTGTCTGTGATACTTTACTTTTCTTTTACATATAAACAATTTCATATAAAATTATAATATCATTTACATCTCCTATCTTAATTTACAAGAAAGTAGTACTGTAGATAAGTCTAAATACAAAAAATAAATGATCGTACCTCATATGGTAAATCAAGCTGTCACATTGTCCTCAAATGTGCAGCCAAGATACTCCGCTGTCGAATGCCACAATCATCCAAAATCTGAAATGTTAAAATTGGGGAGTGAGCAAACCACAGCTTAGTAAGAGAGTTATATGCAACACTTGATATTCAGCTATCTATATGCTGAAAAACTTTTTCGTTTTCCTAGAAGTGTACTAGGCTTGCATGTAGGAAGGATACTACAATCGGCTAGGGATCCAGATGGAGTAAGGCAGGTATTTTGAAATACCTGTCTTGTCCCGGAACCTAGAAGCAACTGTAGAGAGTAATTTCATTTCGTTTGAAATTTAAATCTTTTTCCTTTTTATTCCATACCATTTTTATATTCTTTTCAAAATAATGCTTTTATGAAATAAAGCATTTAAATAAAATAACTAATATTCATATATTGTATGAAAAGAATATTAGTTAAATCATCATCATTCTCATTTAAATTCATTTCATGTTTTACTGTACAATCATAATTAGTACAGTACTTTAAATAGTAAAATAAGTTATTAAATCCTTTTCGTATAACATATACATCATTTAAATCTAATATTCAATTTAAGAAATTATAATAAGAATACTAGATTTATTTTCCTCCTCTTTCCTTTTTGAAAACATATCACATATTCATGTCACATATAGTCTAATACTCAATTTAAAATCATAGTAAGAATATTAGACTTATAAACTCTTTTCCCTTTTGAAAACATATTACGTGATCATATCACATGTCATATGAAAATCATCTCGTAGTACTAAAATTAGTACCGTAATAAGCATTATGTAAAATTCTATAAATCACTTTCGTTTAACTTGTCACATATCATGTAAAACGTTTACATTTAACGTATAACATATCATATAAAACATTTTCATATTTGGAGACTGAGGCAATCATCACTCATATCATGCTATAGACCCCGAAGGGTAAAGAAGTAAACATATCAGATCTATGGCCATAGTCTATCATTGTCATCGGTGGATCATTAATCAAGTGTCGACCAGGACTACATATCACATATCACATGTCACATATCACATATCAGCATGATAAGGCTACCAACTAGTCTCAAAACAGTGTTTTTCATCATCAGTAAACCTTTACAGAATTTATAAAAATAGTAATTTCATAATTAAAACCATAAAGGTTATATAAATCATTTAGTGAATATTTAGAAAATATTTATAAAATATTCACTTTATTTCCTTTCATCTTCCTTTTTATGTCACATGTAGTTCACATATCGAGAGAATTTTCAGTGATCTCATTATCACCAAATTTGAAAACATGAATATTTTAAAATTAAAATTCAGTATATTCATGTTTTATGAAAGATAATTAATTTCTCGATTTTCGTGGCCGAAAATCGTTTCTCGTGAAATAAAATCATTTATTATGATTTTCTGTAGTTTTCTAGAAATTTTCGACAGCATAACTGCTGCCGATTTACTAGCCTTCCTACACATAAAATACAGTTTACATTTCAGCCAGTAAGTCACCACAATTTTCCAACCAAGCATTTTCCATGGCATTTTATAAATTTAATGCATAATTAAATTTATGCATAATTAAAATGTGCATACCGAATATCCTTACAGGCTGCACATCCCTCCCTTACCTGTTCTGAGTCGACGATTCCTCTCAAAGGTCGTGCCCGTAATCCATCTCTTTCGATTCCATCATCTCATTTACCGAGAATGATTTCTAGAATTAAAATTCTAAAATTTAGAATTTTTTCATAATTTTTAAATAAATTAATAATTATAAATTTCTCGTAAATTCCTACCGAGAATTTCTGGAAATTTTTCTCTTTCCTTCTTCTTCTTCCTTTTCTTCTTCTTTTTCTCTTTTTCTTTTCTTTTTCTTTCTTCCTTTTTCTTTTTCTTTTCTTTTCTTTTCTTTTCCCTTTTTTTATCTATATTATGTTTATAAATCCCATTTTATAAATATAATATTAATCAATTTAACAAATAATTATACTATTACTAATATATATTTATATATATATATATATACATCTATATATAGATGTATATATATATATACATCTATATATAGATGTATATATATATATATATGTATTTTATAATTTTAAAGTACATATATACTTTATATGTATATTTATACATACTTATATATGTACATACATGTATTTATACTATTAGTATACATATATATTTATTTAGTGATTTGTAATAGTATATATATTAATATTTAAAATATATACCATATTTCATATATATATATATATATATATATACTTATTTAAAAATACACCAAATATATTTATATAATATAATTATATAAATATATATGTATAAATATTTTTATTTCTTTAATATTTGGATTTCTTATATCCAAAATAAACTCCTATATACGATCTTTCATATTCGTCATTTCCTCATCCATCGAAATTCCAATTATTCCAATCTTATAAATAAATTCATCTATTTCTGAAATTCCTCAACAGTGTTCCATCTTACAAATAATTTATTTACTTATTTGTGAATTAATTTTGAATAATTAATATTAAATTTAAATAATTTGCGGTTATCACAACAAGGCTCTCATAAACAACATCTCTCACATCTCTCACATCCCTCTTCCCTCTTTTAGTCTTGTAGGATTTTCTTTAGGGTTTTTAATAAAAATTTTATTTTTCTTTATTTTTAATTAGTTGCTGATTTTATTATTATTATTATTATTATTATTATTATTATTATTATTATTATTATTATTATTATTAACAATTTCTTTCTTGATATTTTTTTAGACTTTGTGATTTCTTGTTTTGTTAGAATCTTATTAGATCATAATCCTGATTATAGATTTCTTGTTTGATATTATTAAAGATTGATAGTTTAATTGTTTATTGCATGATAATTGTCTTCTTTATAATATAAAACTTGAATTTTATGATCTTGAATATGTCTAGTGAGTAGTTTTCTTATTCAGTTATGAGGTAAATTGATTATTCTTGAGAAAAGCATGTTGTGAGATTCTTGAACCTATTATATAATTGTTGATTAAATATCCAAGATTCTCTGAGCACATATATAATGATTGTTTGTTTGATTAGATAGGGTGCACACTATTTAGTTAAATTAAATAATCTACTGCCAGATTAAAAACATAAGTCCGTAATTGTTTGTGGAGTTAATCACCAGGGATGGAGGAGAATTAAGGTTTAGATTAAATGAACCGAGCTTATGTGTTTGTTATCTAATGTCAACCCATATATTTCTTGTTGTTAATGCTACTACAACTTATATCTAGAGAGCTTGTTCTAGGTAGGTTAAGTAGTTAGAGATTAGTTAAAGAGCTTGTTTTAACTAACGACTCAGTAAGGAAAGATAGTGTAACAGAGCTTGTTGTTATGCTACGGTTGACTGTTTAATTGACAGTAATATTTTGTAATCAATGATCAACATCAAAATCCAAGAATGATTGATTGCCTCGTAACTGAAGCTTTTTGCTAATTGTTTTTTATATTTAATAATTCTTGTTTTCTTTATTTTAGACATAGTTACAAAACCCCAAAATTTCTTTTTCTTTCCCTAAACCTCAAAATTAGATTTTTAATTTAATAATTAACTTAAAAATTCAGTTTCTGTGGGTTCGACCCTTGTTCCGCTATTTACATAATAGGGTTAGAAAATTTTATTTTTGGTGACTGACGACACTCATCAAATTTTGGCACCGTTGCCGGGGACTGAAATTTGTTTAGGTTAATTATTTTAATTTAAAGTCTAATTTTTTTCTTTTCCTTTTCTTTTCTTTTTCAGGGATTACTTGTCTGACAAGGATTCTAGCCACAAACTTCAAAAGATTAGGGACTACATTCAACCAACCCAAAGGCGGTGCCACAAACACCACAACATCCACCATCACTACCACCTAAGATGAGAAGTAAGCGGCCTCCATAGAGCAAGCTTATGAACTATACTATAATTATGAACCACATTACGATACCTACAATCAAAGATGGTGGGATCATTCTAATTTTAGTTATGGGAATCAATATGAGGTTTACAATGCGCCATTTCAAGATACATATCAAGCTCCACCTCAAGACTCAAGTATGCCTCCACCTCAAGAATCAGGTATGTCTCTTGAAGATATTGTTAAGATTCTTGAAATTAAAACTTTACAATTTTCACAAGAGCTGATGTTTATATTAAGAATATTAAGCACCATGTAAGTCAAATAATGAATTCTTTAAGTAACATTGAAGCTATGACCTCTCAACCTGTGGAGAATCCAAGAGATAATGTTACTAACATCACCTTGAAAAGTGAAAGGGAAATTGAATCCAAGGAAAGTGCACATGAAGATGTCGACATGCACAATGCAAAAGGGAGAAAGAATTTTGACAACTTTATAAAGCACTATGAGGATGTTGAAATCAAGGAATTTACAGCTGAGGTAAGTGATAAACAAATTCCTTTTAATTCTTCTACTTACGCTCCTCCTTTTCCTAGTAGGTTTGCAAGAGCTACAAACGAAGAGCAAAACAAGGAGACATTAAGACATTTAGGAAAATGGAACTCAATATTCCTCTCCTTGATGAAAATAACGATCAAGTGCCTTGCGATGCCAAGGTTTTAAGGGAACTATGCATTTCCAAGAGGAAAATTAAAGGTGATGAAAAGCAAGTTCTTAAAGATGAGCTAGAAATAGCCATGAGCAAAAATCTTGAGAATGAGGAACTCGAGAAACCGATAAAAAAGTTGAGGTCTGGGATTGGATGATGGAAGGTGGAGCGGTCGAGCTAACGACATTAAAAAAAAAAGCGCTACTTGGGAGGCAACCCAAAGATGTAAACCAAGGGAATATTTCTTTCCTTACTTGTATTACCATTTTTTTTTTGAGTTTTTGTTGTTCTTCTTTGCATGCTAGACTTACTTTTAGGACAAAGTAAGATTTAAGTGTGGGGGGGGGGGGGGAGATATTGGTTTATGAGTCTATAGAGTTTTTTTTTTAGGAAGTGGATTTTTTTTTGAAAAAAAGGTCAAATTTTTAAGAGTTTTAAAGATCATGATATGTTTTCTTTCTTTTAAAGATTGATTCTAAACTAAAACAAAGTTTTATAAGAAAGTTGAAAGCATTTTGATTGTTATTATTGTTGAAGCGAGTACTTTCTAAAGAATTTATGTGAGTTCATGATTAAATATGATTGTTTGTATGATATTGATAATGTGATTATTTCATTGAAGTTGGTATAAGCAAAGGAAAAATAGACAAGAACAAAAGAAAAAAATAAAAAAAACATAAACATAAACATAAAAAATAAAAAAAAAGAGGTTGAAAGCTTTAAATTCTACTCCAATGTTTTGAGTTGCTTGATCTTGTTGATTAAATTCTTCAAGTGACTTGAAATATGAGTGTGCAAAGCACTCTAAAAGAGGGCTTACTTGTTGAGTAATCGGGTGTTGGTATCACCAATATTAACATTCGTGTAAAAAGGCAAGTAAGTACTGAGGGAAACCATTGTTGAAAGCTCAAAAGAAAAAGAAAAAGAAAGTTCTTGATCTATTGACTTGTTTGTAGTAATGTAAAGTGGATAATTGCAAAGTTAATATTATATGTTTCTATTGTGTTGACTATGAATCTTGCATGAACTTATTTAGAAGTATGCATGAATATGAGAAGCAATGATTAGAATATGATTGACTTGATTATTTAACTCTTGTTGATGTTATGAGTTAAGAATTAAAAGATTTGAAAATATGTCCATGATCTTAATCTTAGTTTGAGTCTTAATTTTTGAGTCTTATTTTGAATTTTTAGAATTGAGTCTTAAAGTAAAAGATTTTGTGGGTATATCTTCTGAAAGCCCTCATGAGACACAACTCGTCCACTAGGGGTGACCTAGGGGTTTAAAGGCTTATTGCATATGCTTAATGCAATCGTGATTCCTACGAAAGTGAGATAGGATTTTAGGATTTAGTTCTTTAGGAATTAGTTTAGCTAAGGATTGCTTGAGGACAAACAAAAGCTCAATGTGGGGGAATTTGATAGGATGATATTTTGTGAATTTTATATGTGCTAATATATTCTCTGTATTGATGTTTTATGCCTAAAAGAGCTTACTAATGTTGATTTTATGTTTTAGGTATTAAATATCAAAGTTGGAATTAAAAGGAGCTAAAAAGAGAAAAGTGCAGTATTTTCTATCCAGCTTGAATGATTGACATTTCTAACCAATGTAACGATCTGATCTCAAGAAGTGGCCTTCATGGAAGTTGTATAAGACTTCTTAAGGTTTCCGAAATGTACAAGATCGCAAAAATCGGAGTTCGTTTGATGGGTCAAACATCTAGACAAAATCAATACGAAATTCTAGGCAGAAAAACAAGATTGAGAAGAAATTCCAACAAAGCAAGTTCAAGACAAGATTTTGTTGAGACAAGATAATTACTTAATTTTATTATGTCTTAGATCTGTAATTAATTAATAAGAATAGGCCTTAGGAATTTTACTTATAAAATAATTGTAAAAGATGATGAGATAATGATAAGAGTTTGACTAGTCAAATTACTTGTTTCCCAAGTAAACTCTTATCTGAATCCCACATTGCTTAGAAAAGTCTTTTAAACTCTTCCTTAGGCTTCTATAAAGAGCACAAGGCTCTCATAAACAACATCTCTCACATCCGTCACATCCCTCTTCCCTCTTTTAGTCTTGTAAGATTTTCTTTAGGGTTTTTAATAAAAATTTTATTTTTCTTTACTTTTAATTAGTTGTTGATTTCTTATTATTATTATTATTATTAACAATTTCTTTCTTGATATTTTTTTAGACTTTGTGATTTCTTGTTTTGTTAGAATCTTATTAGATCATAATCTTGATTATAGATTTCTTGTTTGATATTATTAAAGATTGATAGTTTAATTGTTTATTGCATGATAATTATAAAACTTTGAATTTTATGATCTTAATGTCTAGTGAGTAGTTTTCTTATTCAGTTATGAGGTAAATTGATTATTCTTGGGAAAAGCATGTTGTGAGATTCTTGAACCTATTATATAATTGTTGATTAAATACCCAAGATTCTCTGAGCACATTATAATGATTGTTTGTTTGATTAGATAGGGTACACAGTATTTAGTTAAATTAAATAATCTACTGCCAGATTAAAAACAAAGTCCGTAATTGCTTGTGGATTTAATCATTAGGATAGAGGAGAATTAAGGTTTAGATTAAATTAACTGAGCTTATGTGTTTGTTATCTAATGTCAACCCATATCTTTCTTGTTGTTAATGCTGCTACAACTTATATCTAGAGAGCTTGTTCTAGGTAGGTTAAGTAGCTAGAGATTAGTTAAAGAGCTTGTTTTAACTAACGACTCAGTAAGGAAAGATGGTGTAACAGAGCTTGTTGTTATGCTATGGTTGACTGTTTAATTGACAGTAATATTTTGTAATCAATGATCAACATCAAAATCCAAGAATGATTGATTGCCTCGTCACCGAAGCTTTTTACTAATTGTTTTTTATATTTAATAATTCTTGTTTTCTCTATTTTAGACATAGTTACAAAACCCCAAAATTTCTTTTTCTTTCCCTAAACCTCGAAATTAGATTTTTAATTTAATAATTAACTTAAATAATTCAGTTTCTGTGGGTTCGACCCTTGCTCTATCTACATAGTAGGGTTAGAAAATTTTATTTTTGGTGACTAACGACACTCATCAATTTCTAGGTGAGAAAATTATTTTCAAGGCCTTACCATCTTAATGCATGGTCTGGAGATAGTTTTCAATAATAAATGATTTTTATTCATTTTTTAAGTATAAAAATAAATGATTTTAATCTAAAAAATTTTATTAAATTAAAATTAAAATAATTAATTAAGAAGATAAAAAATTTAATAATTCATGTTCACTATAATAATAAAATAACAATGGTAAATAGTAATAAAATTTGATTAAATAATAAAATAAGTGATAGTAATTAATAAAAGTTATTGAAAATGAGTATTGATTATTCCTTTGATGAGATTCCAAGTAGAATTACGCTTAAGTAATGCCTTGGACATCTTTAGGTAAGAAAATTTTTTTTTGTGATCTGACTAGCTTAATGGAAGATCTAAAAGAAATTTTTGATAAAAATAATTCATATTCATTTTCCCATAAAAAATAAATAAATAAATAAATGAAATTAAGGATTAATAAATGATAGAAAATAATGAAAATATTAGAATGGTAAGAATGAATTAAGTAGAAGGAGTCAAAGTTAGGAATTTTGCATAAAATATTAAAATGAATCCGACGATGAAGCCTCTTCAAGCAAGTCACATAGAACTACTTGAATACTCCCAAGGTGAGGAAAATTTTTTAAGTTATCCCACCAGCTTAATGGAGGATACTTAGAAATACTTTCTAACATTAATTATATTGAAATTAAAGATCAACATAACCAAATTTAGAAAATGACCTAAGACTAAGTGGTACATTTTAGAATGGGCATTGTGGGGTGCTTAATACCTTCTCCACACGTAACCTTACTCTCGAACCTTATAATTTTTTAATGTAGACCAAGCTTTATTCTTTGTTCGAATAGGTGACCAATCACACCTTAGGTTAAAATGGTTGGTTGCGACTCCTTATGTTTTTTGTCTAGCTATTAGGTTTTTTTTCTAAAACTTAATACGTTATGACAGTTTGGCGACTTCGCTAGGGACTTTAGAGAGTCAGGCCAATACTTAGTTTTAGATTATCTCAGAATTTGCTTAAGAGATCTTAATAGAAAACAAACATTAAATAAAACATTATTCTTTCATACACATACATCACTTTGCATTAGCATGCATAAGCCCTCAACCTGGGCTCAGTCCTTTTTAGGAAGGAGTAAAGTATCTATGCTCTCGTAAGGTAATACCTTCGCAATGGCTCGCGAAATACTCCCACTCAAATTGAACCTTTCCGTTTGTAACTTATGATAGGTGAGGATTGGGTGCCTTACTAGTCTTATGTGGACGGTAGTGAGGAACAATTTGAGAACCTTTAAAACTCTGACTTACCCAAGCCATGCATATAATGAAGCCTTGGAGACCAACCTAGGTTAGAACTAAGTCAAACCTTAATATAGATAAAACCTTCTCTTTAGGACACATGAAATAAACCATAAAATATTCTTTTTGTTTTCTTCTCTATCTTCTCATCTTATTTTTTTTCCTCATAACTATTGATAATAGGATTGAAATCCATTACATCCATGGAGAAAGCACCTCAAGCCAAACCTTTTTGCTAGTTATCTATCGAAGTGAAGGTTATATCTAAGGAAGCCCAAAGAAAGAATAGTGATTGTTTACCCTCGAGTTACATTTTGGACCTCCTAGGGAAGATTCACCTTGACCTCAAGCAAAATGATCTCACTGAATTAGTCAGTATTTAGAGAGCTTGGGATATTACAAGAAGAGAGGCATTTAAGGAAAAATATGGGGGTATAGCATAACTCTTTACAGTACTGATGGACCTTAATTTAATTTGAGCCATGTTGTATTTTTGGGACTGTCATATAGGTGTTTTGTTTTCAACGAGGTAGACATGGTTCCCACAATAGAAGAATACTCAGTATTGCTGCATTTTTATCCTAAAGAATCAGATACGACGTACTGGCAAAAGGAGAATTGAGTTATTGCAAAAATATAATCGTTATGACATGTACTGATATGAAAGAGCTTGACCGTCAAATAAAGAATAAAGGAGAATGTACTTATATACCTTGGGAGTTTTTGAAAAATTGCATCAATAAGTATCGAGAAGATGAGTGTGGTATGAAAATGATGGCTTTGGCAATCTATGGAATGGTGATTTTCTCAAAATCCTTGCTATATGTTGAAATTACATTAGTAGACTTTGTGGAACAAATTGAGGATGAAGTGGTGGTAGTTCATGCTATTTTGGCTAAGACTATTAGGTCATTGAATTACTATCGACGAATTGGAGGGGGACACATCATAGGATGTTTGCCTTTGTTGTACATTTGGATGAAGAGCATTTCAAATGCGAAGAGCCAAAATTTCAATCAATCTTATTCAAAAGGAATATTCCTATTAAGGAATTTTGTGAGAGCAAATGGCCTGAGCCGAAGTCAAAAAAGGAATGGGTGTCACTTTTATGTGGACTTACTTGTAAAAATGTAGTTTGGGTAGCACCTTGGATGACGAGACAGCCCATGCTATATAGTTATGGAGACATCCATGGATGATCTTATTGGGTGTATGAGGAACAGTCACTTATGCTCCTGTCATGGTGCAATGGCAATTGGGGTACAAACAGTTAATCCCAATGACACATGGTCTCAATCAGCGTGAATATGCTTATCACGAAGAAAGATCTATGAAGAAAATTGAAAAAGATGTCAAAGCTTGGAAGACTACCCTTAGAGTAGACCTCGAGATATTTATAGATAAGGTTGCTCTGGAATACTTAGCATGGCATGCTAGGCTAGCTAAAGATATCAAGGTTTCCCTTGAAGATGAAGAGATTCACGAAAAGCCTATACCTCAAGACCTTATGATAGATTTGGAGATCGCCAAAAGGAAATTAGAAGAAGAAAAAAGGGACTTAGTGAGAGAAATTAAAAAACTCAAATATGAAATGTAGGTAAGGTTGGGGAAAAGGGAGCAAGCATATACAAGGGTTCATCAAGAGAAGTACTAGTTGACGGATGAAATCAAGTACTTGAAAGAAAAGCTCTTAAAGTCTGAAAATAAGCGTTTGAAGGAAGAAAATGAACAACTCAAAGTTGAGATACAAAAAAAGGGGGCCGAGTGTGAAGAACTTGAAGGCAAGGTCATAAGGGGGCAGATATGTTTGCAAGGTGCCCTCAATCAATCCAAAGAATACTTGCAAACCTACAAAATGTTGTCAATAAGTTGAATGACCTAAAGGGGAGATATGCTACATTAAGGAATGCTCGTGATTCACGTCTACTGATTTCTTTGATTGAACAAATTAATGTCATGGCCTATAGATCAACAGACACGAAAAACAGAATAAGGGACCTGAAGCCCGAAACGACTATTACTAGATGAGATCTAAGGTCACTACAATTTGGTGAAGAGGCTTAGGTGGACACCTTACATATTCTTTATAGATGTAGTGGATCTTTAATTTTGTTCAACAATTGTTATGAGACAAGTTTTACAAGCATTGGTTTTTATAAAATATTTGTTGTGAGACATTTTTTTATATATATATAACGCATTAAATTCCTTACAAATATTTTTCTTCCTTTTTTTTCCTTCATAAGCATTAAATAAGAATAATTTTATCTTAATTGTGACAACAAAGGTACAAAAATAGCCCCTCCAAGTCATTCATATCGAACTTGTGCACGAACTAAAGTAATGGAGAATAAACAATTAGCACGAATTGACAAGATGGAAAAAGTACACGAGATTGTCAAGGCTCAAGAGGAAACTCGAGAGCAAATGGCCAAGATGATGAAATTGATGATGGGTATGGCCAAAGGAAAAGGAATTGTGCAAGACTTAATAGCAAAGCAAGAATATCCTGGTGATGACCCACCAGAGTCAACCCATCAGGCCCAAATGTCTCAAAAGGTCTATGCTCATGCAACATCTTCAATGGGAGGACAAGGCCAAGGTTAACCTGGTATAGGGTCTAGTCCTGTTAACCCTATTTTCATCCCAAACTTGGATGATCCTATTGAACAAGAGAAGTTAAAGAGAGAGGCAGTTGAAACAAGTCTGGCTATAGGGATACAACATAAGTGTGACACGTTGGAGGAAAGGTTAAGAGCCATCGAATGAAATGACACATTTGGGAATGTTGATGCAGAAGAGTTAAGCTTAGTTCCTGATTTGGTGCTGCCTGTGAAGTTTGAGGTTCCCGATTTCGAGAAATATGATGGACCCAAGTGCTTAATAACCCACATTACAATGTTTTGTAGAAAGATGGCAGGATACGCTTGTAATGAAAAGTTGTTTATTCATTGTTTTCAAGACAGTCTTACAGGATCTGCTGTAAGGTGGTATGTTCAGTTGGATAGGAGTCGTATACATTCTTAGAAAGACCTTGCTAGGGCATTTTTGGCCCAATACTGTCACGTAAATGATATGGTTCTGAATCTTCTCTCTCTCCAAAATATGGAGAAAAAGACCAATAAAAGCTTTAAAGAGTAAGCTCAGAGATAGAGAAATGCAGCCGCTGAAGTCCAACCTCCATTGACATAGAAGGAGTTAACAATGCTAGTTCTAAACACCCTTAAAGCTCCTTATTATAAGAGGATGATAGGAAATGTCAGTAAGAACTTTTTTGACGTGGTGCTTTCAGGAGAGGCAATACCATTAAAAATGGCAAGATTAAAGGTGCAGAGGTCAAGAAAGAAGGGTTTTCTAAGAAAAAGGAAGGAGATATCCAAGCTATTTTTACAAGAGGCTATATTCAGGTGATTGCCCATACAACCAATACTAGTCTTACCCACATGCTATCAATTATGTTTCACCTTACCCATATCAGCCAAACCCACCAACAAATGTCCAACCTATTTTTCGCCCACAAATATCGAGGCCAACTTAACCATTCGCTCAACTTGTGAACCAAATGAACAACCCCAAAAGGCCATGCTACAACCAAGAAAGACCCTTTATCACCTCAATCCCCATGACTTACGCAGAGCTGTACCCTAAACTAGTGCAAAACCGTCTTATCGCCTCTATATACCTTGAACCTCTAAAGCCCCCGTATCCTAGATGGTATGACCCAAATGCAAAGTGTGCCTATCACAACGACAATGTGGGTCATTCTATAGAAAATTGCTTGAGACTGAAATACAAAGTGCAAGGGTTGATAAAGGTTGGGCAGTTGAGTTTTGAGGAACCAAAAGCATAACCAGTTGCATATGGGAATCCTTTACCAGATCATGGTGGAGCAACAGTGAACATGTTGAGTAATGAACGGAAGGATTACATTAAAAGAATTGTTGCAGAAGTGAAGACTCCATTGAGTTAGGTTTTTGATGTCTTAGTGAAGGCAAACAAGCTGCAACCATAAGTTTTGATCTTGGAAACTCATCTAGGTTCATATGATCCCAGTTTGATTTATAAATACCACAATGTGCCATAGGTCATTCAATCCAATCCTGTGAAGCTTTTCGTTGCAAATTGTAGGTGTTAATGGACTCATCTCAAATTGAATTTTGGGAAGAAAAAGAAAAAGAGAATAAGGTCAATGTGATTGATGATGACCTAAAGTTGAAGCCTCTCAAAATCTACCTTGAGAAAAAATCAAGCCAAGCCAGTGGGATCACAATCAAGGCCCTTACTCCATTTCCATACAAAGACAACAAGGCAGCACCTTGGAGATAAGGTTATGATGTAGTGATAAATGGAAAAAGAGAGCATGTATCCCCTAAAAGTCTCGAAGTAACGAATATCATTGGAGTTGGGGGAATGACACGAAGTGGGCATTGCTACAGTCCTGAAATGTTAGCTAAGGCTAGAAAAGAGAAGGTAAGAATTGTGGAAGGGGATAGGGCTAACCCAATAGAGGTTCAAGAAACAAGATGCCAAAAGCCTATTATAGAAGAAGATGCTAGTGAGTTTTTAAGTTTGATTAAGCATAGTAAGTACAGTATTGTTGAGCAGTTGAACAAGACACTAGCAAAGGTTTCACTCTTATCACTTCTCTTGAATTCTAAGTCTTACAGATATGCTTTACTAAAAGTGTTGAATCAATCATATGTACCTCTTGATATATTGATAGACAAGATGGACAATCTAGTTGGTAACTTGGTTGCTTCAAATTACATATCTTTCAGCGATGATGAGATTCCTGTGGAAGGAAAGGGTTGCACCAAGGCTCTTCACATCATAGCTAGTGCAAGAGCCACACAATTGGCAAGGTCCTCATTGATGATGGTTCAGCTCTCAATGTAATGCCTATGTGCAATTTGTTAAGGTTACCAATGGATTCATCGTACACGTAAAAAAGCAATATGATTGTCAAAGCATTTGATAAAGTCCATCGAGAAGTGTTGGGCGATATAGAAATACCCTTAGAGATTGGTCCATGTACTTTCAATGTCTAATTCCAAGTCATAGATATTGTGCCTTCATATACTCTTCTATTAGGAAGACCTCGGAGTCACACGACAATAGTTGTCCCCTTCACTCTCCATCAAAAGGTGAAGTTCTTCATGGGGAATGAACAAATTTTAGTTTCTGGAGAGGAAGATATTTTTGTCACTCAGTCTCCAAACACTCCATATGTTGAAGAACAAAGAATGCATGTGAATGTTCATATGAGGCTTTTGAATTTGTTAATGCAACCTACATAGGAGAAGGTTTAAAATTATACACTTCTCACCTGTCAGTAATTATAAATATGGTGGTAAAGCAAACCATGCAAAAAGGTTGGCATCTAGGGGGTTGAATTAGGAAGAAACTATCACAGCCAGTGACCCTTATTTTCACCTTATTCTATACATCTTATATGGTTGGGTAATCTACAATACTTTACTTTTTCTTTTACATATAAACAATTTCATATTAAATGATAATATGAATTATATCCCCTATCTTACTTCATAAGAAAGTAGTACTGTGAATATGTCTAAATACAGAAAATAAATGATTATACCTTATTAAATAAATCGACCTGTCGCATCGTCCCTAAATGCGCAGTCGAAAATCCTTTTACTGCTAGACTCTCGGTCTTCGAAAACCTGAAATGTTAAAATTAAGGGGTGAGCAAACCACGACTCAGTAAGAGAATTATATGCATACTTGATATTCAGCTTCCTATATGCTGAAAATCTTTTTCATTTTTCCTATGGGGCTCTAGGCTCGCATGTAGGAAGGATATTACAGTCGGCTAGGGATCCGGATGGAGTAAGGTAGGTATTTTGAAATACCTATCTTGTCCTGGAACCTAGAAGCAACTGTAGAGAGTAAATTTCATTTTTGTTTTGAAATTTAAATCCTTTTTCCTTTTTATTCCATAACCTTTTCATATTCTTTTCAAAATAATGCTTTTATGAAATAAAGCATTTAAATAAAATAACTAATATTCATATTTTCTTTGAAAAGAATATTAGTTAAATCATCGTCATTTTCCTTTAAAACTCATTTCATGTTTTACTGTACAATCATAATTAGTACAGTACTTTAAAATAGTAAAATAAGCTATTAAACCTTTTTCGTATAACATATAAATCATTTAAATCTAATATTCAATTTAAAATTAAAATAAGAATATTGGATTTACTTTTCTCCTTTTCCTTTTGAAAACATATTACATATTCATATTACATATCATATGAAAATCATCTCGTAGTACTAAAAACAGTACTGAAATAAGCATTTTATAAAAATGCTATAAATCATTTCATTTCACGTATCACATATCATGTAAAACCTTTACATTTCACATATCACATATCATGTAAAACATTTTCATTTAAAACATATCATATATGGAGACTAAGGCATGCCCAGCCCGTCCATTGGGTCGTTACTCATATCATGCTATAGAACCCGAAGGGTATAAAATAATCATGTCAGATCTATGGCTATAGTCTATAATTGTCCTCGGTGGATCACTGATCAGGTGTCGGCCGGGACTACATATCACATATCACATGTCACATATCACATATCAGCATGATAGGATGCCATCTAGTCTCAAAACTGTATTTTTCATCATCAGTAAACCTTTATGGAATTTATAAAAATATATAATTTCTTAATTTGAAACCATAAAGGTTAGAAAACCATTTAATGAATATTTATAAAATATATATAAAAATATTCACTTTATCTCTTGACATTTTTCATCTCGTATTACGTGTAATTTACATATCAAGAGAATTTTCGGTGATTTCATTATCATCATTCTCAAAAAAATGAATATTTTAAAATCACTTTCTTTTTATTCATGTTTTTATGGAAAATATTCATTTTCTCGATTTTGGTGGTTGAAAATCGTTTCTCGTCAAATAAAATCATTTATTATGACTTTATGAAATTTTCTAGAATTTTTCAATAATTTTCGATAATTTTTCGGCAGTATAACCCCTGCTGATTGGCTAGCCTCCTACACGGAAAATACAGTTTAAAATCCAGCCAGTACATCATCACAATTTCTCAGCCGATGAATCATCACACCATTTTCATAAAATATTTTCATAAAATATTTCATAATTAAATCATGCAGACTGAATATCCTTACAGTGCTGCACATGCATCCCTTACCTTTTCCCAGGTCGGCGACTTCCTCTTATCGGTCGCGCCCGTACTCCATCTCTCCCGATTCCTTATCTCGATCGTCGAGAATAATTTCTGGAAATTAAAATTCTAAATTTTAGAATTTTTTCATAATTTATTAAATTTTACTGAGAATTAATTTTTAGAAATTTCTTACCGAATTTCCATAAATTTCCGGGTTGTCAAATTCCCGGGAATCTCCGAATTCCTGAAATTCTCCCTTTTCCTCTTTTTCTTCCTTTTTCCTCTTTTTTTTCCTTTCTCTTTCTTTTCTTTTTGTTTTTTTTTCTCTTTTTCTTTTTTTCTTTTCTTTTTCTTTTCCTTTTTCCTCTTCCTTTCCCGCTCAGACCGGTTCAGACCGGTCGAGTTCCCTTCCTCGCCGGTTCCTCGCTGGCGGCCAGTTCTCTAACGGCTCGATGGCTCACAAGCTGGCCGGTGTTGAGACGAAGTTGCCAGTGGCCTCAGCTCGGCCTGGATCGGCGGCACGACGGCGGATCTACTTGGTTTTCTCTCGGTTTCTTCTCCTCCTTCGTCGGCCTTCCTCCGCCGTTCTCCCCCTCACTGGTGGCTTCCCACGTCTTCCTCTTCCTCCGGCGAAGCTTCGGTTGCAGTGGCGGCGACCGATTTGGCCGGCACCGCCACTTTCTCTTCTCTTCTCCTTCTCGGCTTCCGCCGGGTCTCCGCCTCTGTTTTCCATTTTTTTTCCGTCACCGGCCTTTTCTTCTCACGTCGCCAACGTCGTCCCTTCTCTTCTTCTCTCTCGTCTCATCGACGGTGGCCGTTGCAACCGCCATCGACCTTTGGCTAGGAAGGGGTTGGGGTGTCCCGACTCCTTCTGTTTCTATTTTCTGTTTCCCTTTTTTTTCTTTTTTGTATAATATACTATATTATACTTATATAATATATATATATATATATATATATAAACATGATATAATAACAAATATATATTTTATATACAAAATACATATATATATATAAATTTTAATTTGAATTAATATATACTTTTCATATATATATATGTATTTATAGATATATATTGTATTACAATATATAGATACAAATTTTGATGAAAATAATATTTACTTTTCTTATATATATATACTTATATATATACATAAAATATCATATTTATATACATATGTATTTGTATAAAAATACATTTATATAATATATAATTATATAAATATATTCTATAATCTTTTCTCCTTTTTCTTATTTAATTTGGATTTCCATTTATCCAAATTAAATTTCTTCCTTCCTTTCTTATTTCCAAATAAATTTTCCTTTTCATTTCTTATTTAATTTGCATTTCCATTTATCCAAATTAAATTTCTTCCTTCCTTTCTTATTTTCCATAATTTCAACCTTATCCTTATTCCCAATTTAATTTTCCTTTATTCGAATTTCCACTATCAGTCACTTCTTCACTTTTCTAAATTTCCATAATATTCTGATTTCACAATTCTATTTATTTATTTCCTCTTATCTATTTTCTTAAATATTAATTTCCAATATTAATAATTTCCAATAAATGAAAAATTTGCGGTTATCACAGAAACAAACAAGGGATTAAAAAAACACTCACAATTGTAGAAAGTAAGGACAGGTTTAGGTTAGGATACAAGCCGACTTGGAAGGGTAAAGCAAAAAAGATGGAAAAAAAAGAAAGGAAGGCGAATAGCACGGTCAAAGGAGACGAGTTTGAATATGAGAAACTGGTCATTCATTACCTTTATGACACCTTCTATTTTTGTGGATACCAAACTAGTAACAAAAGAGGAAAACTCGCAATGCAGCTTAAAGGGGATTTTTCTGACTTGTCAATTCACATGATAGAAGGAGAGATATCAAAGGAGAATGTAGCTACTCAGTTTGTGTACTTGACCCCTTCAGGAGTAGAGTTGAAGAATTAGACGATTTTGGAGTTCTCAGAAATTTCGTTTGAAAAGTAATAATGTAATTGTCTTTTTCTTTTATGTTTTGAATAATGCAAGTCGGATTTTCAGTACTTTAGCCCAAAAGCACCTAAATAAATTTTTATGTATGGGTTAATTTTGTTACTTTCCATTTTAATAAATGATTAGTATTATGCATTTCTATTTTCCCCAATCAATTTATTGCATGCTAACATAGAAAATGCCCGTAATTTCCCATTTTACCTATTTTTAGGTATCAAAACAATAAACAAGAAGATAATCATATCAATAATTCAGAAATCGATTTTGAAAACCTTGCTCAATTTGATGAGTCTGATAATGAAGATGTCGCTACGGATTACCCTTTACCCCATGACTTATTGAGATTGATGGAAAAGGATAAGAGACCAATTGAACCTCATCAGGAAGTTGTTGAAATGATTAATCTGAAGGATGAAGAAAATAAGAAAGAGGTTAAATCAAAACGTCATTAGCATCAGATGAAAGAAAGAGCCTTGAGGAGTTACTTCGTGAATATGTAGATGTGTTTGCTTGGTCTTACCAAGAAATGCCTGGCCTTGATACTGATATTATGGAGTATAGGTTGCCTCTAAAGCCAAAATGCAAGCCGGTACAACAAAAGTTAAGACGCATGAAGCCAAAAATGTTGCTAAAAATCAAAGAAGAAGTTAAAAAGCAATTCAAAGCAGGTTTTCTCGAAGTAGCCAAATACCCCGAGTGGGTAGCTAATATTGTCCTTGTGCCTAAGAAGGATAGAAAGGTGCAGATACGCATGGATTATTGAGATTTGAATAGAGCTAGCCCTAAGGACAACTTTGCACTTCCCCATATTGGCATGCTTGTGGACAACACGATAAGACATACCATGTTTTCATTTATGGATGGCTTCTTAGGTTATAATTAGATTAAGATAGCCAAAGAAGACATGAAAAAGACTACTTTTGTAACAATATGGAGAACATTTTGCTACAAAGTTATGCCATTTGGATTAAAGAATGCGGGAGCTACTTATCAGAGGGCGATGGTCACTCTTTTACACAACATGATGCATAAAGAGATTGAGGTGTATGTGGATGATATGATTGCAAAGTCTTGTGAAGGATAGGACCACTTGGCTAACCTTAAGAAGCTTTTTGAAAGGTTGAGAAAATATCAATTGAAGTTAAACCCAGCTAAATGCACATTTAGGGTGAGATCAGGAAAATTATTAGGATTCATATTTAGTGAAAGGAGAATGAGGTTAACCTGGACAAAGTGCGTGCCATTCAGAACCTGTCACCTCCACGTATAACAAAAGAAGTAAGGGTTTTCTTAGGAAGACTAAATTACATATCCAGATTCATCTCTCAACTTACTTCAAAATGCAATCCAATTTTCAAGCTTCTTCGCAAGCATGAATCTAGAGAATGGAACGAAGAATGTCAAAAGGACTTTGATAAAGTCAAGGAATACTTATCAATCCCACCAGTGTTGATACCCCCCGTTCCTGGTAGACCTTTGATTTTGTACTTGACAGTTTGCGAGAATTCAATGGAATGTGTGTTGGGGCAACGAGATAAGAATGGCAAGAAGGAACAAGCCATCTATTACTTGAGTAAGAAATTCACTGACTATGAATCGAAGTATTCTCAATTAGAGAAGATGTGTTGCGCCTTGGCTTGGACAGCTCAAAGACTCAGACAGTACATGTTATATTACACAACTTGGTTGGTTGCTAAACTTGACAACATGATGCATAAAGAGATTGAGGTGTATGTGGATGATATGATTGCAAAGTCTTGTGAAGGATAGGACCACTTGGCTAACCTTAAGAAGCTTTTTGAAAGGTTGAGAAAATATCAATTGAAGTTAAACCCAGCTAAATGCACATTTAGGGTGAGATCAGGAAAATTATTAGGATTCATATTTAGTGAAAGGAGAATGAGGTTAACCTGGACAAAGTGCGTGCCATTCAGAACCTGTCACCTCCACGTATAACAAAAGAAGTAAGGGTTTTCTTAGGAAGACTAAATTACATATCCAGATTCATCTCTCAACTTACTTCAAAATGCAATCCAATTTTCAAGCTTCTTCGCAAGCATGAATCTAGAGAATGGAACGAAGAATGTCAAAAGGACTTTGATAAAGGCAAGGAATACTTATCAATCCCACCAGTGTTGATACCCCCCGTTCCTGGTAGACCTTTGATTTTGTACTTGACAGTTTGCGAGAATTCAATGGAATGTGTGTTGGGGCAACGAGATAAGAATGGCAAGAAGGAACAAGCCATCTATTACTTGAGTAAGAAATTCACTGACTATGAATCGAAGTATTCTCAATTAGAGAAGATGTGTTGCGCCTTGGCTTGGACAGCTCAAAGACTCAGACAGTACATGTTATATCACACAACTTGGTTGGTTGCTAAACTTGACCCTTTAAAGTATATCTTCGAAAAACCCTCTTTATCTGGTAAAATTGCAAGGTGGCAAGCTATGCTTTCTGAATATAATTTGTCTACGTAACCCAAAAGGCCATCAAAGGGAGCATGGTCAGCGATTTCCTAGCAGATTGTATTGCCAATGATTATGTGCCTATGAGACTCGATTTCCCATATGAGGATTTGATGGCTATTTTTCATGTAGAGAAAGAGAAGCCAACTGGGGAATCATGGAAAATGTTCTTTGATGGAGCATCCAATGCCTTAGGATGAGGAGTAAGGGTAGTCCTAATATCTCCAAAAAGAGATCATTATTCAATCACTGCAAGGTTAGATTTCAATTGTACTAACAACATGGCTGAGTATGAAGCATGTGTCATGGGTTTACAAGCTGTCATTGAAAAGAAGATTGAAGTACTCGAGGTGTATGGAGATTCGACTTTAGTCATTTACCAGTTGAAAGGAGAATGGGAGACAAGGGATCCAAAATTGGTCCAATATTAGAAATACATAGCTGATTTAATTAATAAATTCAAAAGTATTCAGTTTGAACATTTACCTCGAGAAGAAAATCAGATGGCAGATGCTTTGGCCATTTTAGTTGCAATATTCAAACTGGACGCTAATGCTTAAATTCAACCCATCATGATGAATTTGAAGAGTTCACCAGTTCATTGTGCAAGTTTAGAAGAAGAAGTTCATGGAAAGCCTTGGTACCATGACATCTTGTAATACATTAAGAACTAACAATACCCAAAACATGCTTTAGGGAGTGAAAAAAGAATCATTAGGAGAATGGCCATGGGATTCTTTTTAGATGGGGAATTCTTATACAAAAGAAGATGAGACTAGGTACTTTTGAGATGTATGAATACTGTAGAAGCTAAACAGATATTAAAAGAGGTATATGAAGGATCCTATAGGACACATGCTAATGGTCATATGATGGCAAGACAAATAATGAGAATGGGTTATTATTGGTCAATGATGGAAAACGACTACATTAACTGCGCTAAAAAATGCCATAAATGTCAAATTTATGCTAACAAGATTCATGCTCCACCAAATGCTCTGCATGTATTAGCCCCTCCTTAGCTTTTCTCTCTATGGGGCATGGACATGATTGGACCAATTACATTGAAAGCTTCAAATGGGCATCGATTTATTTTTGTGATGATTGATTATTTTACCAAGTAGGTAAAAGCAGCAGCTTTTGCTAGTGTGACACAAGCAGTAGTGTGCAAATTCATAAAGAAAGATATCATATGCCGATATAGACTTCTAGAAAAAATTATTTCAGACAATGCTCATAATTTGAACAACACAATGATGGAAGAAGTTTGTGCACAGTTCAAAATCAAGCATCATAATTCAGCATCGTATCATTCACAGATGAATGGGGTAGTAGAAGCTACAAACAAAAATGTCAAGAGAATAGTGGGAAAAATGATAGAAACTTATAAGGATTGGCATGAAAAGTTGCCTTTGCTTTGTATGCATATAGAACATCAATGTGCACGTCTACTGGGGTAACCCTATTCTCGCTACTGTATGAGATGGAGGCCGTATTATTAATTGAAGTAGAAATTCCATCATTGAGGGTCTTGATGGAAACACAATTAGAAGAGGCAAAGTGGGTACGAGAATGCTTTGAACAATTGAAACTTATTTATGAGAAAAGGCTTGTAGTGCTCTATCATGGCCAATTATACCAAAGAAAAATGATGGAAGCACATGATAAGAAAGTCCGAC
This sequence comes from Heritiera littoralis, assembly GCA_031772115.1. Taxonomy (NCBI): domain Eukaryota; kingdom Viridiplantae; phylum Streptophyta; class Magnoliopsida; order Malvales; family Malvaceae; genus Heritiera; species Heritiera littoralis. The sequence continues at coordinate 2,473,280 of JAPDPK010000009.1, read as the reverse complement.
CTAGGAAGTTTCGAGAAGGAGATCTAGTTTTGAAGAAAATCCTTCCAAATCAACAAAATAGTAGGGGAAATAGGCATCGAATTGGTACGAGCCATATGTAGTGAAAAGATCTTTCTTTAGTGGGGCATTAATATTGGCAAATATGGATGGTGAGGACTTGCCAAACCCCATCAATTCGAATGCTGTGAAGAGGCATTATGCCTAAAAAAAAGAAAAAAAAGAAAAGAAAAGAAAAGAGAAAAGAAAAATGAGGACTCAAATCAAAAACCCAAAAAGGGTGGTTTGAGTCAATAGGGGATACTTAAGTTGGGAGATGCATTAAGAAAGTCATGAAGGACACTTGATAAGTTCAGTCTATGTTGATAATGTGAAGAAATACTGAAGTAAAAAAAAAGTAAAAAAAAAAAAGAAGAAATAAAAAAGAGGATTTAAATCGAAAACTCAAAAAGGGCAGTTTAAGTCAATGGAGGGATACTTAGGTTAAAAACCTGAAAAGGTAGCTTAAGTATAAGGAAAGATCAGCATCGAAGAATTTATGATGTCAAAGGTAAAGATTTAGTCCAATGGACTCTACATGATTAGATAAATTGATGGAGCAGGCTTTTCAAGAGAGAAATTTGGATTAATTTGATCAAAATTGTTATAATGTTGATTGTTGAGATATTTGATCTTCTCGTCCATGCAATTATCCTTGTAACATTCCTCTGTTTAAATTTGCTCGAATGTTTGTAATAAAATAACCTCCTTTCTAGACTTATCTCGTATCTACTTCCATTTACCTTCTTACCTTGATTGAGAAAATTGAAGTTTGCATTAAGTTAGTCATAATTTTGGGATGGTAATTAATAGATGATTGGCAAATATTAAAAGAGAGAGAGAGAAAGGGAAAGATCATTGCATTATTTAGAAAAGGAAAGAATAGGCATAGAAATATAGTAGAATATCAAAAGATTGGTAAACTGAATCAAATCCACCAGCTGCTTTAAAACTCAAATGGTTTAGGAACAGAAAAAGTAAGAAAGAGAAGAAAGAAGATTGAAGGTGATGATACAAGATTAATTGAAGAAATTTACTGATTGATTTAAGACAATATTGGTTTGGAAGAAGTAAAAAGAAAAAAAAAGAGTTTTGAGCCTTTGTTGTCATAATTATAATGAAATTATTTTAACATGCATCCCATTCATTCAAGAAGAAAGAAAATTTCAAAGATAAGAAAATTTTAAAGTTTCAAGGCCTTCCTAGTCGAAGGAGCATTTCAAGATGAGAAATTTTTAAAGTTTTAGGACCTTCCTGGACGAAGGAGCATTTTAATATGAGAATTTTTTAAAGTTTCAAGGCCTTCCTAGTCGAAGGAGCATTTTAGAGATGAGAAAATTTTAAAGTTCTAAGGACTTCCTACTCGAAGGAGCACTTCAAAGATGAGAAAATTTAAAGTTTTAAAGGTCTCGCTATTCGGAGGAGCATTTTCATGAAAAGAACCAATTTCTTCAAAAAAAAAAAAAAGAAGGAAAATGGGAAGAACGAAATTGGTGTCTAAAGTCTTTTGCTTTATTCCTGATGCTCAGCAATGTGTACAGTGGGGCAACTGTAGACGCCAATTTTTGTCCGGGTCTAATTTGTCCAAAATTTTGGACCATGGGCCTATTTGAAATGTTGTCCATTAATCAATGACAAATTAAACTTTTACCAAAATAAATGATAAATCTATTTTTTTTATTTATCTTCTTTTATTTTGGTTTCCTCTCATATGTTTTATTTTATTTTAATTATAATTTTTATTTACATTTTTTTATTTTTATCTTTATATTTATTTTATTTTGATTTTCTTTCATTATTGCTTTGTTATTTTATTATTTATTTTGTTTATTATTTTATTTATTGTTAGGATAGATTTTATTTAGGACAATAAAAGGAAAAAGAAATAAAAAAATAAAAATCCTTCGAAATTCTAAACCCCAAATCTACCCAAACCCAAACTAAGCTTAAACCCTAAATTGTTCAAACCCAAATTTGAACTCAAATCATCCAAAAATAAAGAGAATCAATTTAAAAGGTCAATGAAAAATCAATAAAAAGTCATAACTTAGCAGTACCAAATCTAGAGATTTAGAGAATATATCATAGCAATTAAAGTGAAGAGCGGAATGGGAAAAAAACAACAAGAAATTATTTAGACTAAGTTTTTTGGAAACACAATCAACCAGTCAACTCTGAATGGTGCAAAATAGGAAATCAGTACTAAAATCGGAGAATTTGATACACAGCATTAAAAAAGTTTTCCAAAAATAATGTCTGAAAAGGGAGAAATCAAGAATAAAAGGAAGAGGGTAGAGCTACAAAAGGGGACTCGGGAACAACAGTCACTGCATCAATTCCTCACAGTTTCATCACTGCTTGCCCGAGTTTGCACTTGCTCGGTATTGCTTCAGTTTCTAGTTACACAGTTACTTGCTGCATGTGTTGTGAAGATCACAATTGCTAGAGGCCGCTGCTGTCCCGCTTTGTTGCTCCATCATTTTGTCATTGCTATTCCCTTTGCTTACAGAAGCTGCAACGTCATCCTCATCATCTAGATTGTTGTCCTTGTCGCACCACTCACTGCCATCCTTATCTGTTGTACTATCTTCAAGCCTCACAATTGCATCCCTATTCTTGTTGTGGCCTGGCATCACGCTTCATTGCCTTCCCCTGTTCTGTTGCTATTGCTGTTTTGGAGTAAAAAGAAGCAAGACCGAGTCCTGCTACGAGCTTGCAACGATAAAGGAAAGTATGTAAGAAAATTAATACAAATAAATACACCCAGGATTTCATGTTCAATCATCAAGAAAAGATTAATACGGAAGCGAACCTGAATCCATTGGAATTGATTTCTTGAGGTTAGAGTCTTCCACGTCTAAACCTTTTGAGAGAATCTGTATCTCACTCAACGATGGGATTTGTTGTGAGAATTATGTTATGTTTAGACTGGGGACCATAACCTATTTATACTTGAAGTATATTTTATTTTATTTCGGCCCATCATGAAAATAAAATACAATATTGGGTCTCTACACATTGCAAAGCCCATACTAATTGAGTGTCCTAAAGTCCAAACTTTATTTGATCACTTTTAAGTGGACTAAATAGATAGCCTGTAATGTACAATTAATTGATATATGTAAGCCCACTAAATAATTTCCCAACAATCTCCCACTTGGGCCACATATGTCACCTGATAATTGTACATTTTAAAATAACTTTAAGAGCTCTAAACTTGCTATCATAACAAGGCAACATCTCTAAACAATCTGGTCTATCAATTATACTAACATAGGATCAAAGCAATCTTCGTTACATATATTTCATAACTAGACCCATCAATGGTCACGTATATTAATATAATCAACGACATAGATCAAGTATGGATGTGTAGCATGCAAATTACATGCAACGTGATCCCTTAACATGCCTATTTCCATCTGGTCCTACTTTCAAAAACTTTATGCTCAACTCAATTTGAAAGAATAATACTTTATTTCAGAGTTTTAGTAATAGCAATAATACTTTATTCTGATCAGAAAATGTCTCAATAATAAATGAATATAAATGAAACAAACTCCTACTATACAAGCATATCATCAAAGTGAACCACACCCGTACGAGCTACATGCTCATGAAACACCTTAAGTGGTACACCCTTAGTAAGCGGATCCGCAATCATGGAGTTTGTATTGATATATTCAATAAATATCTGAAGATTCTGAACTCTCTCCTTAACAACAAGAAACTTGATGTCAATATGCTTTGACTTCAACGAGCTTCTGTTGTTCTTAGAGTATAATTTTGCAGCTTTATTATCACAATAAATCTTCAATGGCTTCTCAACGCCATCGACAACGCATAGCCCAGTGATAAAATTCTGCAACCATATTGCCTAGTTCGATGCCTCATAGCAAGCTATAAACTCTACTTCCATGGTGGAAGAAGCTATGAGTGACTGCTTTACACTCTTCCAAGACACAGCTCCTCCAGCTAACATGAAAACATAACCAGAAGTGGATCTTCTGCTGTCAAGGCAACCAGTAAAATCGGAGTCTGAATACCCAACGATCTCTAAATGATCTGACCTCCGATTTGTGAGCATGTAATCTTTAGTTCTCTGTAAATACCTTATAACCCTCTTTACTGCTTTCCAATGATCCATTCTAGGGTTACTTAAATATCTTCCAAGCATACCAACTATGCACGCAATGTTCGGACGCGTACAAACTTGAGCATACATGAGACTCCCTACTGCTGAAGCATAGGGAATCTTCTCATCTCTTCCTTTTCAATATTATTTCTTGGGCATTGAAGCAAACTGAATTTATCCACCTTAGCAATGGGCGTGTCTCCTGATGCACAGTTTTTCATGTCAAATCTGCTAAGCACCTTATCGATATAAGCCTTTTGTGATAAGCCAAGTATTCCTCGAGAACGATCTCAATGGATCTGTATGCCTAACACAAAAGATGCATGCCCAAGATCTTTCATCTCAAATTTATTTGAAAGAAATCTCTTGGTTTCATGCTATAAGCCTATATCGCTACTTGCAAGCAAATTATCATCGACATACAACACCAGAAGAATAAACTTGCTCCCACTGATCTTGTGATAAATACATTGATCAATAGTGTTTTCCTTAAAACCAAAAGAGGTGATCACTTGATCAAATTTTCGATACCATTCACGGGATGCTTGTTTTAAACCATAAATGGATTTCTTTAATTTGCACACCAAATGTTTCGATTCATCTGACACAAAATTTTCTGGTTGCTCCATATAAATTGTTTCTTCAATGTTACCATTAAGAAACGCTGTCTTTACATCCATCTAATGTAGCTCCAAATCATAATAAGCTACAAGTGCCATAATGATTCTAAAAGAGTCTTTCGATGAAACAGGAGAGAAAGTCTCTTTATAATAAATGCCTTCCTTTTGAGTGAAACTTTTAGCAACTAGACGTACTTTATATCTTTCGATATTGCCTTTCGAATCCCTCTTGGCTTTGAAAATCCATTTACAACCAATCAGTTTCGCTCCTTTAGGTAATTCGACAAGATCCCAAACGTCATTATCCTCCATTGATTTCATCTCATCTTTCATGGCCTCAATCCATTTATGAGAGTGAACACTTTGTTTAACTTCACTAAAAGATTTTGGATCATCTTCTAGTCCTATATCAAACTCGTGTTCTTGGAGATAAACGACATAATCATCTGGAATCGCCGATCTCCTCTCTCTCGAGGATCTCCTTAAAATTGATTTCATCTCATCTTTCATGGCCTCAATCCATTTATGAGAGTGAACACTTTGTTTAGCTTCACTAAAAGATTTTGGATCATCTTCTAGTCCTATATCAAACTCGTGTTCTTGGAGATAAACGACATAATCATCTGGAATCGCCGATCTCCTCTCTCTCAAGGATCTCCCTAATGGCACTTCCAATTGAGTTTGTTGTTTCTCTTCAATATGATTAGATGGTAACCCAGGAGTGTCTTGATTGTCCGGACTTGCATCTTGAATAATGTCAGACATAATTGTCTGATCATTCTCAATTGCAACTGTAGGAACTGTAACATGTTCTTCCTGAAATACAAAATTCTTGAGTTTGACACCCTCATCATATTCAACATCCTCAATAAACTTAGCATTCTCTGTTTCGAAAAAGTATCTATTTGAGGAATCATAAAACTTGAAACCTCATAATCTTTCTAAGTATCCAACAAAGTAGCAGCTTACTGTTCTTGAGTCCAATTTCCTTTCGTTAGGCTTGTATGGCCTAGCCTCAGCTGGACAACCCCAAATATGTAAGTGCCTAATACTAGGCTTCTTTCCTGTCCATAATTCATATGGGGTTATAGCTACTGCTTTGCTTGGAACTCGATTAAGAATGTACACTGCAGTCTTTAAGGCTTCTCCCCAATATGAGTCTGGCAAAGAAGAATGACTAATCATACTTCTAACCATGTCCTTTAGGGTCCGATTTCGTCTCTCAGCTACACCATTTTGACTTGGAGTCCCTGGCATGGTGTATTGAGGAACGATGCCACATTCTGCTAAATACTTTGCAAAAGGGCCTGGACGTTGTTCACCTGATCCGTCGTATCTACTATAATATTCACCTCTACGGTCAGATTTAACGGCTTTAATTTTCCTACCAAGTTGATTTTCAACTGCAGCTTTATAGGTTTTGAAAATGTCCAACGCTTGAGACTTCTCATGAATCAAGTATAGGTACCCATAACGAGAATAATCATCTATGAAAGTAAAAAATATTGTTGACCATTCCAAGAAGCTGTAGGGAATGGACCATAAATATTAGTATGAATTAAATTCAAGACGTTTAAACTCCTGTTAGCACCAGTTTTCTTGATATTTGTTTGTTTTCCCTTAATACATTCAACATAGAATTTGAAATCTGAAAAATCAAGGGAATCAAGAATTCCTTCTGACATAAGCCTCTTTATTCTTTGTTCAGAAATATGTACTAAACGCCTGTGCCATAACATGGAAGAATTCTCATTAATTAATTTGCACTTTGTACCACAATTATTTATATGCAAGGATTCATTAATGTGTGAGGCATGAAGATCTAATTTATATAGATTATCAACTAAAGAACCTGTGCCAATAAGATTTGAATACTAAAAAAGACTAAATTTTCCAGTTCCAAATGAACAAGAATATCCTGATTTGTCCAAATAAGAAATAGAAATCAAATTCCGTCTAAATGACGGTACATAAAAAGTCTCTTGCAAATCTAAATAGCAACCAGATTCTAACTTTAATCTAAATAAACAAACAGCCTCAACAGGAGCTCTTTCGCCATTTCCTACGTAGATGAATCTTTCAGTATTAGTTGGCTTTCTGCTCTTTAGACAACCCTGTATAGCCACACTTATGTGAGTAGTTGCACCTGTATCTATCCACCAAGTGTGATTGGGTACTAAAGCCAAATTCCAAGTTTGATTGGATACTAAAGCCAAATTAACTTCAGAACAAACAAAGTTGAGAAGTTTACCCTTTTTGGCAAGCCATTTAGCATACTTGGAACAATCCTTCTTCACATGACCACCTTTACGGCAAAAGAAACAAGTGATCACCTTATCTTGTTTCTGTTGCCCCTTAGGTTATGAAGTTCCAGTATTTGCAATGCCCTTTCCTGTGTTCCTTTTTCTCTTTTTGTTGGCAGCAATGTCATTGGAAGAAGATGCTAAGTGAGCACTTTCTATTTTTTCTTGTTTCAACCTCTCTTTCTCTTGCACACACTGAGCAATAAGCTCATTAAGAGTCCATTTGTCCTTTTGAGTGTTATAACTTATTTTAAAAGGGCTGAATTGTGCAAGAAGAGATATTAAGACCAAGTGCACGAGAATGTCCTCAAACAACTCTAACTTTAGTGCCTTTAGTCTTGTAACAAGATTAGACATTTCCATAATATATTCCCTTATGTTTCCTTTACCGCTATACCGCATTGAAACAAGCTTAGACAAGATGGTGTTTGTTTCGACTTTTTCCTTTGCAGTGAACCTGTCTGCAATTCGTTGTAGGAAACTCTTAGCATTTTCTTCTTCAGGCATTGCGCCTCTGATGGTATCCGGAATTGAGTGCTTCATGATCATTAGACTCATGCGGTTTAAAACGCTCCCATTTTTCATAAAGTGCCCTTTTCGTAGCTGTACTATTATCAGCAGGGGCGGGAGGTTTATCAGACCTGATCGTACAGTCTAAATCCATACACCCAAGCACAATAGTAACATGCTCCTTCCATTTCTTGAAATTAGTGTCGTTAAGCACTGGGATATTATTCAGATTGGCAGATATAGAAGAAACATTTACTGTAAACAGAAAAACAACAATAATAAGCTCACAATTAACAAATAATAATTTTGGGCCATATAAGATACCAAGCACAACATTAAAATTTAGTCTTTGGACAGAAATTTTAATTTGTAAGCGGTACTCTTAAACTTTATTAGTAAATATTGATAACCAAATCCTTGCCAACAACATGCCTTCCTTTGGGCTGACATATTGCATACATGGTAAAAAATAATTTTATCACATATTTACTACCATATTGTGTTTGTAATCCGGCCAAAAAATAACTTTCCTTTAGGCCGATTATTTTCCGCAAAGATTAAAAACACAATCATTTAAATTCTTAAATGACAACCTTAATTTTCAAAATAAATAAATTAACATAAAAGAGGTCACTTTGGTAGCATTTTATATTAATTTAATTTATTTTGAACTTTATTTATTTTTAACATATTATGCACATATACAAAATATTGAGAGTATACAAATTAATTCACATCAATAGGGAGAGTGAGTACTGTCAATCAACTCAAAATATCATGAAATATTTTATCATGAAATAAAATTTCAGAAAATACATGCATAATATATCAAAACACCGAAATTACAATGAATATTAAATAATAAATATTTAATAATTTCAAAAAATTTCATAAAAATCACCAAAAATTTAAAATATAATAAAATATTCTAGACTGGAGAAATTGGTGGCCAAAAGGCCACGGGAAGGTGGCGCGTGTATCACACGCGCCACTACGCCACCTCCGCGCGTGGGGCAAGGGATCCCGCTTCTACCTCTAGCCGGGTCAACCCGACCCGGCTAGACCTGGAACAGACCCATTCGGGTCTGTTCATTTTTTTTCTTATTTTTGATCCTCTTTTTCACCGATTTTGATAAAATTAAACTTTAAATCATTTAATTAAGATGTTTTCTACAAAACCCAGGTCAAGAAACAGATCAAAACAACAAAATTTGTGATGAATTTGATCAAGAAAGATGCAAGAAAATATCCATGAAAGACCCTTACCCCTTTTCTTGATTTCTTTCAACCAAAACAAAAAATATACCGAAATTGTGACTTTGATTCAACCTTATAAGTAACAAGAAACAATTATCATCAATCAATTTGAATTAAAACACATAAAATATTATTGTTTTGGTTAAATTATAATTTCGGGATTTATAAAATTTAAAGATAAAATTACTTTAATCATGAAACAAAATTCCAGAACTTGTTCACATGATTTTAATCCTTATTCCATAAGGAATAAAAGCCCTAAGGTTTTACACTGTAATTTTTAATTCTCAATGATCAAACATGATAGGCTCTTGATACCACTTGTAAGAAAATTAATACAAATAAATACACCCAGGATTTCATGTTCAATCATCAAGAAAAGATTAATACGGAAGTGTACCTGAATCCATTGGAATTGATTTCTTTTGGTTAGAGTCTTCCACGTCTAAACCTTTTGAGAGAATCTGTATCTCACTCAACGATGGGATTTGTTGTGAGAATTATGTTATGTTTAGACTGGGGACCATAACCTATTTATACTTGAAGTATATTTTATTTTATTTCGGCCCATCATGAAAATAAAATAAAATATTGGGTCTCTACACATTGCAAAGCCCATACTAATTTAGATGTCCTAAAGTCCAATAACTTAAACTTTATTTGATCACTTTTAAGTGGACTAAATAGATAGCCTGTAATGTATAATTAATTGATATATGTAAGCCCACTAAATAATTTCCCAACAAAGTAGGAATAAAAGACAAGAAAAGAAAAGAAATAGCAGTCCCATCAGTAGGTATGTGTTCTTTTCCATTTTTTTCTTTTTAATCATTACTTTATACATTTTTTCAGATTTGTTTATTGACTAGTTAGTGTAAAAGTTAGAGTTGTTTAGCATGTTTAGGCAAGATTAATTAGTTTAGCAGATTGTAGGATCCGATTAGATATTAGATATTAAATCAATTAAATTAGTTAGTGGAGTTAAAATGGATTATTTAGTTAATATAATTAAATTATTCAAGACAATTAAAGTTAATATTCCATATTAATCAATAGGCATATAAAAATAGAAAATAAATAAATGACAATATAAAATGAGACATTCATTAGGAAAATAAATTAAGTTAGGATTCGTTAAAATAGAATATGGATGCAAATTAATAACATGAAGATAAATTGAGATTGTTCTGATGATAAAATATCAAGGGAATTACGTTTAAGTAGTTTTCTTGAAAATTTCTAGGTAAGGAAATTTTATCCAAGGCCTCACCAACTTAATGAAAGGTTTAAATAGGGTTTTCAATAAAAAGTAATTTATATTCATTTTTTAAATAAAATAAACTTATTATAAAATTAAAATATGAATAATTAGTAGATTTATTATTAAATTAGAACAAGAATAACTAGTTATAAAATTAGGAACGGTATTAATAATCCGTGATAATATAATAGAAATAATAATGGGTAACAAAATAAAGAATGGAATAAATAAAACAACCAGAATTAGATATTAAAATTATAATGAAGGTGGATACGAAATACTCCAATAATGGAATATCGAGAGAATTACGCTTAAGTGATTTTCTTGAAAATTTCTAGGTGAGATAATTTTTTTCAAAGCCTTACCAACTTAATGGATGGTTTGGAGATAGTTTTTAATAATAAGTGATTTTTATTCTTTTTTTATGTATAAAAATAAATGATTTTTATCTAAACAATATTATTAAATTAAAATTAAAATAATTAATTAAGAAGATAAAAAATTTAATAATTCATGTTCACTATAATAATAAAATAACAATGGTAAATAGTAATAAAATTTGATGAAATAATAAAATAAGGTGATAATAATTAATAAAAGTTATTGAGAATGAGTATTGATTATTCCTATGATGAGATTCCAAGTAAAATTACGCTTAAGTAATGCTTTAGAAATCTTTATATAAGAAAATTTCTTTTTGTGATCTGACAAGCTTAATGGAAGATCTAAAAGAAATTTTTGATAAAAATATTTCATATTCATTTTCCCATAAAAAATAAATAAATAAAATTAAGGATTAATAAATGATAGAAAATATTGAAAATAATGGAATGGTAAGAATGAATTGGGTAGAAGAAGTCAAAGTTAGGAATTTCTCATAAAATATTAAAATGTATCTGACGATAGAGCCTCTTCAAGCAAGTTGCATAGAACTACTTGAATACTTTCGAGGTGAGGGAAATTTTTTAAGTTATCCCACCAGTTTAATGAAGGATACTTGAAAATATTTTCCAACATTAATTATATTGAAATTAACGATCAACATAAGCAAATTTAGAAAATGACCTAAGACTAAGTGGTACCATTTTAGAATGGGCGTTGTGGGGTGCTTAATACCTTCTCCTCACGTAACCATACTTCTGAACCCTAGAATTTTTGAATGTAGACCAAGCCTTATTCTTAGTTCGAATAGGTGACCAATCACACCTGAGGTTAGAATGGTTAGTAGCGACTCCTTATGTTTTGTGTCTAGCTATTAGGTTTTTTCTAAAACTTAATACATTATGACATGCATAAATCAAATATTTTGGACTTTGAATTCTGAACTGGTAATATTTGACGAATTTTTATAATTCAATGGTAATAAATTCTGTTTTGATTCCTTTATAAACTAACTAAAGATATAAGCTTTGATTTGAGTTCTAAAATTGGTTCTGATTTGACTTACGAAATGTTTTAAGACTGTTGGCCCTATAGCTACTTACGAGTACATACTCTTCTATTCTATTCCATTTTGATGTTGCTTGACACTGATCACGTCACTAGGACCAAAAGACGTCACCTGATCAGTGCACTCTGTGGATCTTGACTATGGCCATATGTCTATATTATATCATTATACTTATATTGCATGAGTCTTTTGGGTGATGCCTGGTCTCCACTATGTTTTATTACTGTGACAGTAAATCCCTAGCTATTCTAGGCACTCTCAGACGTTATTAATTCTTCGATTTATCATGATGTAAAATAAGTCTTGTTCTGATTTTTGTACTGTTTTTTTAATATGATTGGTAAGTTTTGATTTTGCACTTCTGTACTATTTCCAAAGTGACTTCTTTGATGATTATCCGAATGATTTATGCGTGGTTTACTTATAATGATCCGATTTGTTTATGGAATCCTATGAACTCCCTATAGTTGTAATTAGGTACCAAGACAAGTGATGTGCTTTAAAGCATCCTTCTATACTCAGTCTGGCTACCTAACTAGCTATAGTATCTTTTTCGACTTTCATGCCCTCGGACTCTAAGACTTTTATTTACTGCATAAAGAGCATGTTTTTATGATACATGCATATAGTTGTGCATAGTATCAGCTCTTTATATATGTTTCTTATTGGGCATTAGCTCACCCCTTATTTTTCCTTCCAGATGATTTGCAGCAATTATCTAATATGTTCCGAAGGATTTGGTACGGTATCCCTCAAGCGACTATCATTGTCTTTAGAGGTATACTATTTTGTTTTGTATATTCGACTTGGAATATATACAGTACTATGTGTATGTATTAGACCTTGGTATGTAAATTTTATGTTAAACAGTTAAAGATTTCATATATATATATATATATATATATATATATATATATCTAGTACGTACAATTCTGTATAGTGGAATTCCTGGGATTAGTAAAATAAAATACTTAAACATTGTAAGAGTGTTTGTGTGACACTGTAGACAGCCCAACGGAAATGATTAAAATATGTGAAAATAGTAAGAACAATCGAAAATCAATATGTGACACTAACTCAATCCCTTCTCTCTCTAAGTCCATCCTAACAACCGATTGCCTCTCCTTTTCCAAATTTCGACTGCTAACTGTAGTTTCGGCTGTCGTCCTCCATCACGACAACTATCCATATGCATGCATGTTTACATTTTTTTTTTCTCTTCCTCATTCTTTTTTTTTAGAAAACTAAAAGGAGTTTCTATATGACGATATACTTGTATTTATTATTTTTTAATAGTTGTGTGTAATTTGGCACATTTTTCTTTTCTTGTGGGCTTTTCTAAATCAGTTTATGCAAATTTAGTAACATAACTATTCCTAAGAAGGTGATACAATTTTATAAGCTATAAGTCCTAATTTTTTTCTTCATATTGCTCAGCTTCTATGCAACAAAGTTTTTTTAATGTTAATGTCACTGCCCCCATCACAACTTCTTTGAACTTTAACATAGATTTTGAAGCATTAAGCTTATTACGTGGTTTAAAATATTTCAAAGCTATTTTGATCCTTCCTAGAAAGACTTCACTACTTTATACCCTAAACCATGCTCAAACTAAGAGCTTTTCTCATGAATTGAATTCCCAAGGCCTACGGCATTTTCCCATTTTTGAATCCTTGAAACTCAAACAACTTGAAGATATATCTTATTTCATGCTTTTTATTATTGTGCAGTTATTATTCCTAACTAGATTTCTTTTTTATGCAAGAAATGTTGGTTGCAATTCAGACTAGATTTGACAAAGCAAAGGAGGAAGTGAACTCTGATTTGGTTAATTTGCTGTAAATCTAATTGGAATTCTAGAAAAAATAATGAAAGTCATCCCACATGGCAGACAATTATTCAGAATTTATTGGTATTGGCTTGAATTTGCGCTATGACACTATCTGGAAAGTTTTTGCTTAAGGTATGAAGTCATTCTTCAAGAATATCCAATAGGCAACGGCCGTCGATGATTAAGGCGGCCAATAGTTGAAATCTGTAAAAGGAGTGATTGCTGAATGGTAAAATAGAGTTAGAGAGAGAAGGGGCTGCATTAGAGAGAAAGGGAGAGATGAAAATTAGGATTTTTTTGAGTTTTCTTAAGTCAAATTATATGATAGTCCTTGTATTATATTAAACTTTGAAATATAGTCTCTATAATATATAATTTAAAGGAATTGAATCATCTTATTATTTTAATTTGATATTAGAAGTCTAATCAAAATGTTATATCAGCATGAAACGCCACATCAGTATGATGAACCCCTACATGTACGAAATTAATGGAACCTAGCAAACTATTCTAACTACTGTTAGAGTTGAGATTATTAAATTAGAAAAGTACCCAAAAAAAAACTAATTCTTTTAAATTTTACTACAGAGACTAATTTTGAAAATTTGAGATAATATAGAAACTATGGGGAATTCTACAGTAAGTTTATAAATTTTGACTTTATTATAAGATCAATAAATAATAGCCTTTAGATTAAAAATATTTAATCTAAACCATTGATTAAAATTTAAAGATAAAATAATGTTTAAACCTGATAACCTATTAAACAGGTTTTTCAAATTGTTGTTATATATTAAATATAAACAATATAGTAGTGTTTTATTAAATTAACCTGCCTATATTAATAAAAAAATATAGTGTTTTTCTTATTACCACAATCTTTTAAATCTAGTTTTCTTCTTCTTCATATATTTTTAGGGTTTAGCTAACGTGAATCGTCATAAAATTGAAATTTGGTAAGATATTTGTTAAGAGTAGAAATAAAATAAATTAATGATCACAAATTTATTATAAATATATATATTTATGACAAATATATATATTTTTGAGAAAAATATATTTTATAAATATATTTTTTTTATTTTGAACTCCTGTAAAATATTTATGGAGTAGAAATAAAATAAATTAATGACCACAAATATATATTTATCAATAATATATTTTTATGATAAATATATTTTCTATTTTGAAATTTTGTAAAATTATTTGTTTAGTATAAATAAAAAATTAATTATGAAAAATTTGTCATAAATATATATTTTTGTGTTATATATATATATATATATATATATATATATATATATTAATTTATATATGGGAAGTCGAATTCCCGAAATGGGAATTCGACTGCCCTAAGTATAATTCTAAACAAAAAATTTGAGGACAATGGCAGTCGACTGCTATTTATAAAGCAGTTGACTGCCCAATACTTTCAAATATTTTGTTTTCTAAAACAACAAGGGAAGTCGAATCCTTGAAATGGGCATTCGACTCTCTTAGTTATAATGGGCAAATGACAGTTAAGCATGCAAAAATGTGGGAAGAATAAAGATAAAGAAAGGAATCAATTATGCTTATGAACTACTGCATTAACACACTTATAAAAGTTTATTATGGGCTAACCTTTTCATGCAATAAGTTCGGTAATTGATGCACACTGCTATATAATGAATTTATCCTTGTCATGCAACGAGGCGATGGCTTTTCCATAGCATCTCCAATATCCATGGATCCTAGATAAGTTTTAGGGGCAGAGTTCTAACTTTTCAAGCTTTCTACATAAAAATATTAAATTATATTACTCATTATAATTACAATCTACAAGTTATCTTGTATTGCTTTGCATGATCTACTTTTTAGTAATATGACAAAATCCTTAACAAGATAAAATAGAAGGTCCCAAGCCAACATTTTCATATTTGCATTTGATGGTGATAACTTAGTGATTGAGAAAAAATAGAAACAAAACAGGTGCAAGATATAAATTTATTATATAAGTTCTCAGTTTATCACTAATGTTATATTTATTTATTTATTTATACATTCATCGTAAAATATATGACATTTATCGTAAAATTTATGATATTAATCGTAAAACTTATTAGATTCATCGTAAAATTTATTAGACTCATCGTAAAATTTATAACATTCATCGTAAATTTTTTGACATTCGTCATAAAATTTATGAGATTCATCGTAAAATTTATAACATTCATTGTAAAACTTATTAAATTTATCGAAATATTTATCACATTCATCGTAAAATTTATTAGATTCATCACAAAATTGATAAGAGTAAGCATAAAAACACTAGAAAAAATATAATTCTATAATAATAATTAACTGTAAATATGATTTATGGTAAAATTATTGAGAATAAGCGTAAAAATATTAGAGAAAGTATAAATCTATAATAATTAACCATAAAATTAATGTGATTTATTATAAAATTGATGAGTATAACGTAAAAAATACTAGAAAAAGTATAAATCTATAAGCGTAAAAATGGATTGGATGGCTCAATTCATTTTCAAGAAAACAAAGTATAGGGCTCTTTCTTTTCAAAAAAAAAAAACAATTGAGCCCATTTGACAACTTTAAATGAAGGGTTTGATTTTGAACATCACTTCAAATATATAACAATAAAAATGAAAGAGATTATGGCAGGGGCTGAGTACCCCCATGCTAACTTACGTACGTGTGCATAGCCATTCCTTATATTCGAATAAAGTGAAAGCCGAGGATGAATTTATTTGCTTAGGTTGTGGGTTGACCTTTCATGCACAGCTTTCAAGAGCAGCAAGTTCAATTGTGAATTCATCATTCACAAATCATTTTTTTAAATCTAAACCAGTGTTTGGACATTATAAAGAAGTCGACTGCTAAAAAAGGTAGTCGATTGCCTGTAAAATTGATACATTCTGTTCTAATTTTATTCATGGGCAGTTGAATGCTATTATCGAGCATTCGACTGCCCATGTATATTAAACATAAAATTATTTTAATTAAAGTAAATTTATGAAAATTATTGTAAAATTAACGAGAATAAACGTAAAAACATTAGAATAAGTATAAAATTATGGTAACTTATTATAAATTAATGAGAATAAATGTAAATCACTAGAATAAGCATAAATCGATGATCATTATAAACATTTATCGTAAAAGTTATGACATTGATCGTAAAATTTATGACATTCATTGTAAATTTTGTGAAATTCCTCATATAATTTATGATATTCATCGTAAAATTTATGACATTTATCGTAAATTTATGAGAGTAAACATAAAAAAACTAGAATTTATGACAATGTATTTGTTTTATAATCATTCACTTATTGAAAAAATTAAATGTTTTATATTCTATCTGTCTTCTTTGAAAGTATTGATAATCTTTTGCATTTGTTGTTAAATAAGAGTTCTTAACTCTTATATATACCTTGTATAATTTGTCAGATTAATTCACTGTATTCGTTTTATAATTATTCACTTCAAGTGTATAAAAGATAAATGTTTTATATTTTGTCTGTCTCTTTTAGATATTTTATTTTTATCTAATTAAATTAAAGTTTACCTGATGACCTGTTAAACCATTATTAATATATTTTTTTAACTTTTATTATTTATTCAATTTCTCATGAGATATTGAATATCTCATGAGATCTCATGACCTTACAGTAAGGTCGATATTTTGCGACCTTATTGTAGACAAACCCTAGAAACTATCCATTCCACCAAAAACTGACAATAATCTCAAACCACCTCCACAAGAAGTCAAAAAAAGGCGAACACGTTTCCAAACTTCATTTTTAATCTTGATATTGAGGGACTTTCCATAGTTTTCAACTAATTTTACCTATTCAGAAAAAGTAACGAAGCTAATTGCTTCCGTCTGTTGACTCATCACCGGATGACAGCTGGCGAGGTTTAATTTGTTTGAAAAAAAAATGTAATGAAATAACATATATACTTACCGAATATGTAGCAAACTTTAATTTGACTGTGGAGTTCATACGTGTATAAAATAATGGTAATGGATTTATCCTTTCTGCATTTTCGATCTTTCGAACTCACCTGACATCATTTTCTTTGTTATTCAACCACTCCCATGTCCCATCCTCTATGGACGATGGTGTTCGTTTTGAGCAATGTTAAATTACCTACCCCTCCTTAGTTGTCGGCTTATTGTCTTTGGACATCTTCAAAGGCTGCTTATATTGGATTCTGTAATCTCATGTTTCCTTCAGATTAATGAACTTACTTTGTTTTCTTGGCCCAAAATTATTATCCTAGTTTTCATGAGGTTTGATCATCTTTTGTGATTTTTGAGTTATGTAATCTATATAACATTGTTCGAACATGAAAGATGACGCAAACAAATAGTTGGAATAAGTGAAAATGAAATTTTTTTTAGATATTTGAAAATGTTTAAATTTTAAAATCGTTATTGTTAGAAAAGCTTTACTATTAACAGAAAAGATGATCATTTCTTGTATGAGCGATTCGATCTTTTTAGTAGTTTATACATTTATCTTCAATTTTAAATATACTAGATAGGATAGTTCCCAAGTTAAAAGATAGCTTTATTAAATAAAAAGTTTAGTCCTCTCCAAAATTCCGTAGAAAGACACCCAAGATCTGGTGTTCCCATGGAGAACCAAAACAAGGTGAAGACAGGATATATATGGTGAAATATACACGAAATCATTTATATGGTGAACGTAGATGGATGCAATAAAAGACAAATAAAACACAGACGAATTACACCGAAGGGGATATGGAATTGAAATTGAGGACTAAACTTACAGGGATTTATTACGTAGGACCTATAGTTGCCCTCGGCAAGCATATACGTTTCGACATCCAGCTTTATCGCCACTGGCAATACAATTTGTATAAGAATTTTTACAATCCTTTTGAACTGCCTGATTGGCATCCAGCGCTCTGGAACTTAGTTTATCGTTATTTGAAGCCTGGAGGATTCTGATAACGTTAGAATCCATTATGAAATCTAGCTTTGACTCCAAATCCTTGTCGATTTGGCATTCGTTGAGGAGGCCATTGCAGTCCTGATAAGTGGCGTTGCTTCCAACCAGGACACAAGCTCTACTACAACTGGTTTTCGGGTGTACTATCATCATTACTATCAAGGCCAGAGAAAACTGATGAAACCTCATTTTCTTCCTTTCTTTCTTTCTTTCTCCCCACCGCTTACTTTCCAAATCATCGAAGGGAAAGTTGCCCACTTTAAAGAGGGAGAGAAATTAATTAATGGCAACTTGATGAATGATTTGAGCATTAGATCACATGATCCTAAAAAAATAATCTAGAAGGGAAAACAGCTTATTCTTTTTAATATTAAATTCATTAACTATATATATAGGCATCCAAGAATTAGTCGATCAGATTATGAAATGGAAAATGACCGGACATAAAAAACAAGGCAGGACGATCTATAACGTGGAAAACAACAGCCATTTAATTATTCCTCAAATTTCAATATTATAATCCCATCGCTCTAAAAAAATATATAAAATAAAATAAGAATAAGAAATCAATTCTATAGAAGTAAATTGTTTGTTCAGACATTGTCTAGTAATTCAGTACTTTTGCTAATTATTCCATATTGCTCTTCAGTACTTTTTTCTTTTTTTTTTTTCAATTCTTTCTACTTTTATTTGTTACAAAATAAAATAATAATTAAATTCTTTTTGTATAGAATGTAAGCTAACATATAAAATGTAAGCAAAAAGCTTGTGAATCATGAGATTCTTTAATTTGCTCTAAAAAGTTGTGTATTTTTTAGTTTTTGCTTTAACAATAAAACCAAGTAATAAAATGTGGTCAATGATTCAAGTGCTAGGCTTATCACGTGGGTGACCAAACTTTAAGAACCTCATTGAGTCAAATTTTTTTGTTTGTTTTTTATAATGTTTAAAGAATTCTTGTACTTAATTTTAAAAATTTTATAGGTTAACCTGTTATAAATAAATAAATTTCATCTTGACATTAACTAATTAAATTATGTCGCATTAAAAAAAATAAATAGTAGATATAAAAGTGCAGAGTAAGTCAATTTTCAGACTAGTCAAGGTGAGTAGTTAACAAATTTCTACTTTTATTTTCCAATTAGGTATCTAAGACACAGCAAGCACGCATTAGAGACTGTTAGCTTTCTTAAATTAGTGGCTGCTGAACCAAAAAAGAATAATAAATTAATTATACCTCCAATTAGGAATGCTTATTATGGCTTTCGCTTTCATTAAAACGATAATTCAACAACTTTCTGAATAGGATCATTTCCGTGGGTTGTTTGGAAGTACCATACTTGCTTCCAAGAAAACAACCGTGCAAAGATTGCAAAACCATTCCCTAAACATTGCCTTAGGTCTTTAAATTAGACATGATAATTACCGATCCCTTGTATTGTAGAAGAGAATAAAAAAAATGAAATTTCAAAATTCGTGCAAGTAACGGTCAGAAAGGAAATTAATCAAATTTCTAATAAAGCAAGCACAATAGAATTATTAGAAATGTAGCAGATTTTACACTATCATATGTATTTATGTTATTTCCTTTTATACCCTTCAACTTGTATGCTGTGTAACTGTTATATATAAATCAACAAGTTACCTTCCTAATTCAGAAAATTGTAATTATACCATCATTTTATAGATAAAATCATTTTAAAAAATTGCCTTTTTGGTAAAATTAAGTTTTAAATAAGAGTAAATTGCACACGTGATCCTTATAGTTTAGGTCTAATAACAAATTGGTCTCTATAGTTAAAAAGGTAACAATTTGGTCCCTAAAGTTTAAAAATCGTAACAAATATGCTCTTCCGTCACTTAAAACGTTAAATCAGCTGTTAAATGCCAACTGGGCCACACATGACGTACACGTGTGCCCAATCATCAAGGTCATTTTGTTGACATGGAAAAAATTTAAGTAAAATAAAAAATTTATTCTGATTTAAAAATTTATAAAAAATTTAAAAACATTGCCTTTCTCGAAAAATTTGAAAAAAAAAAAGAAAAGTTTTGAAAAGAAAAACTTCTAACCATTCGATTCCTTCGTCGACAATCTCAGAATCGATCGTCAACGAGGTGAGTTTTTAGTTGTTTCGATATTCCTGGAATCGATTCCTTTCCTATAACCCAAAATACGGTTCAACTCACCATTTGCTTAGTGTCTCTATTTTGGTTAACTGAAAAGCAAAAAAGAAAGTTTTTGAGAATTTTTATATTCTCAGAAAGAAATCAACATAATGAGTTACAGTTTAAAAGGGCATCATGAAGACCTTGTAATATATGGTAAGTATTGATGTAAATTTTCATGTCTGATTGAAATGTTGTGTTTGTTTCAAATGTCAAACTCTGTTTGGTTGATTTTGGTGTTTCGGTTCGAACTTGTGGGTGTGATCTCAAATGTTGGTTGTTTCAAATGTATTAAGTGGTTTTGGATAAATAGGTTTGTTAGGTTCAAACTTTCAAATATTGGTGACATGTTAGTTAGGTTTTATTAATTAATTTCACATTGCTGGTGTTGTACATTGCAGGGCTATTTTATTTGAATTAAACATGTAAGGTGGTAAACATGCATGTAGGTGTTGCATGTGGTTATAGTTTTCTGTTTATTATTCAGCATATTCAAATTGTTCCAAATGTGCTGAATTTTGATTACTTTACATACCAATGATGATGCCTCTGACTACTTCACAATTGCATTACACCATAGTGGATACTTTGCAAGCAACTCTTATATGGAAGATGAGATTATTTTTTTGACTTATGTGAGGCTGATAGAATGTCTATGGTAGAACTTTATAGTATGGCATCATTGGGAGGACATCTTGGACCTTTATGATTTTATTGGAAAGTAGCTGATTCAGAAATAACATATGGTTTTATTTTAATGAAAAATGACAATGATGTTCTCAAGATGTATAGGAATGTGCCTCAAGCTAGGTATATGTCTATTTACCTAACCCATAAAACAAATGTAGTGATTGAAGAAATTAGTGAAAATGTAGTTGATGAGAATGTAGGTGATGAGAATCAAAATACAAGAGAAAGTTTGAACATTGTTTTGTTTAGTGAGAATAGTCATTATAGGAATGCAAATTTAGGGCAGGTGAAGGATAGGGAGGTAGATTTGGGGCAAAGAGAGGTTAAGGAGGCAGAGTTGGGGCAAAAAGAGGTTAGGGAGGTAGAGTTAGGGCAAGGAGATGTTAGGGAGGCAGAGCTGAGCCAAAGAGGGTATGAGGAGGTAGAGCTGGGGCAAGGACAATATGGATAGACTGAAGTGGGGCAGAGAGTGTATGAAGAGACTGAGGTGGTACAAGGAGAGTATGGGGAAGCAGATTTGGGGCTTGAACACCATGCAGAGATAGAGCATGGAGAGGCAAAGTTCGAGTATGAAAACTATAGGGAGACAAAGCATGGAGGGGCAAAGTTGGGGCATGAACACTATAGGGAGACAGAGGTGGGGGAGGGAGAGTATGGGGAAGGAGATTGTGAGGATGATAGTGCTAATGATAGTGACTTTAGGGATAGTGAGTAAGATGTGGATAATGATGATGAGATGTTTTCTAACAATGTAAACCCTAATATTAAAATAGATGTGGGGGGATAAATTCTGATATGGGTAGATCTCAAAGGAAATGATTTATGAGTGATGCAACAGTAGAAAATACTATAAGAGTTGATATAGGGAATGATGAGATAAAAGAAGGAGGAGTGAGTTTATCTGATGATGTATTTAGTGTTAGTGGTTCTGACCATGAGGATGTAGACAAGCCTGGAAAGAAATGGCCTGAATTTAATGCTGCTAGTGATATGGATGATCCTGTTTTTTGTGTTGGTATGTTGTTTGCTGACAAAAAGAATTAAAAGATGCTGTAAAGTATGTTAGCATTAAGGATAAGGTACTATATTGATTAAAAAGAATGACAAAATTTGTCACGACCCGTGACCACATTTTTACCCTTCTTATACACAACTTAACCGGTTGGGCTGTCTGCGATACTTCACTTGTACTGACTGTTAATAAATTTTACATAATATTGTTTATATTATACACATCCCCTATCGTAACAAATCAGATAAGTAGTACTGTTGACGTGTCTAAATACAGAGAATAAATAATCATACCTCAAATGATCAGTCGGTCTGACACATTGTCCTTCGTGTACAGCCAGGATCCACAATCCACTGAACTCACCAGCATCAAAACCTGAGATGTTGAAAATTAAGGGGTGAGCAAAACCACGGCTCAGTAAGAGAATTATATGCCTCACTTGATACTCAGCTTCCTATATGCTGAAAATCTTTTTTTTCATTTTTCCTATGGGCTCTAGGCTCGCATGTAGGAAAGATACTACAGTCGGCTAGGGATCCGAATGGAGTAAGGTAGGTATTTTAGAATACCATACTTGTTACGGAACCTAGAAGCAACTGTAGAGAAAAATTTTTTTTTTCTTTTTGTTTTGAATTAATAAATCCTTTTCCTTTTTAATCTTTCATAATCTTTTTCATATTCCTTTCAAAATAATGCCTCTACGAAATAAAGCCTTTAAATAGAATGATTAATAGCCGTATATTCCTTGAAAAGAATATTAGTTAGATCATCATCTTATTTCTTTAAAACTTATTTCATGTTTTAATGTACTCTCTTAATTAGTTCTGTCCGTTAAAAAGCAGAATAAGCTATTAAAATCTATTTCATTCTTTGACATTTGTCGAATTCACGAATCACACTCACTTACTTATCGTCACAATATCCTACGATTTCTCATACTAACATCGGAACACGTGTAGCACTTAGTTCCCGAAGGACTCTAGAGGTGGCTCCCACTGTTCAATCATCGAGTCTCTGCTCGGTATGGCCTGTACTGAAACATCAGAACACGTGTAGCACTTAGTTCCCGAAGGACTCTAGAGGTGGCTCCCACTGTTCAATCATCGAGTCTCTGCTCGGTATGGCCTGTACTGAAACATCAGAACACGTGTAGCACTTAGTTCCCGAAGGACTCTAGAGGTGGCTCCCACGGTTCAATCATCGAGTCTCTGCTCGGTATGGCCTGTACTGAAACATCAGAACACGTGTAGCACTTAGTTCCCGAAGGACTCTAGAGGTGGCTCCCACGGTTCAATCATCGAGTCTCTGCTCGGTATGGCCTGTACTGAAACATCAGAACACGTGTAGCACTTAGTTCCCGAAGGACTCTAGAGGTGGCTCCCACGGTTCAATCATCGAGTCTCTGCTCGGTATGGCCTGTACTGAAACATCAGAACACGTGTAGCACTTAGTTCCCGAAGGACTCTAGAGGTGGCTCCCATGGTTCAATCATCGAGTCTCTGCTCGGTATGGCCTGTACTGAAACATCGGAACACGTGTAGCACTTAGTTCCCGAAGGACTCTAGAGGTGGCTCCCACGGTTCAATCATCGAGTCTCTGCTCGGTATGGCCTGTACTGAAATATCGGAACACGTGTAGCACTTAGTTCCCGAAGGACTCTAGAGGTGGCTCCCACGGTTCAATCATCGAGTCTCTGCTCGGTATGGCCTTTTCCGTTTGACATATTCCATGTCATGTAAAATATTTCCCTTTTTAACATGTCAGCTATCATTTATGGATTTTAATATAGACGTTAATCTTGTCGTACTATAAACCCTGGAGGGTAAAGGACTAAACCGGTCAAATCTATGACCATAATCTATATTGTCCTCGGTGGATCACAGATCAGGTGTCGACCGGGACTAAACATGTCACATATCATGTATCAGCATGATAAGAATACCAACCAGTCTCAAAACCGTATTTTTCATCGGAAAATACACCTTATGGAATTTATACAATTATATAATTCCATGATTTAAAACCATAAGGGTTATAATCCTTTAGTGAATATTGATAAAAATATCCATAAAATATTTACTATATTTCACTTCATCTTTCGTCTCGTAATTCGTGTAATTTATCTATTTCGAGAATTTTCGGTGATTTCATTATCACCATTCTCGAATACATGAATATTCTAAAGTTCCATCTCATTGTATTCATATTTTATGAAATTTAGAAATTTCCTCATGTCTCGTGATTTACTATCGAAATTCGGAAATAAATCATTAAATATGATTTTATAAAGTTTTTCTAAAATTTTCGGCAGCATAACGGCTGCCGATTCACTAACCTCCTGCACGGAAAATACAGTTTAAAATCTTTCAGCCAGTACTTCTTCCCAAATTATTTTCAGCAATTCATGCATCATAATAATTTTCATAAAATAATTGCATAAAATATTTCAAATTAAATTATGCAGACTGAGTATCCTTACAGTGCTGCACATGCATCCCTTACCTTTTTCCGGGTCGGTGACTTCCGCTTATCGATCGCGCCCGCGCTCCATTTCTCCCGATTCCTTATCTCGATTGCTGAAAATAATTTCTAGAATTAAAATTCTAATTTTTAGAATTTTTCATAATTTATTTAATTTTTTTCTGAAATTAAATTCTCGGGAAATTTCTTACCGAATTTGTAAAATCCCGGGTTGTCGAATTTCCGGGAATTTTCCGAATTCCCAAATTTTCCTTTTTCCTCTTTTTCTTCCTTTTTCCTCTTTTTCTTTCCTTTCTTTTTTTTTTCTTTTTCTTTTCTTTTTCTTTTTTTTTCTTTTTCCTTTTTCCTTTTTCTTTTCTTTTTTTTCTTTTCTTTTCTCCTTTCTTCGGCCGGACCGGTTCAGACCGGTTTGTGCCTCATCCCGCCGGTTCGGCCGGTTCGGTCGCCGGCGGTCGTCCTTTCCGCCGGTTCACGCCTCCCTCAGCTTGCCGGAGTTGCGGAGACGCCAGATCTGGTCTCCGTTTCTCCCCATTGCCGGCGACGGTGCCGGACCTAGGAGGGTGGGTTTCGGCTCCTTTCTCCTCCGTTTCTTCCTTCCTCCACCTTTTCCTTCACCGCCGGTGGTCTCCTTCACCTTTGTTGGTCCTTGCCGGTGGCGTTGGTGGCAGTGGCGGTGCCCGGATCGGCCGGCACCGCCGATCTCCCTTCTTTTTTTTTTTTTCTTCCCGATCTTTCCGTCGGATTTCTGTTTCTCTCTTCACGTCGCCGATAGCGTCTTCCCTCTCACTAGCCGGTGGCGTCTCCTTCTCCTTCCTCCCTCGCCGGCAGTGGCGACTTCGCCGCCGATGGTTGCGGCTGGGAGGGTCGGGATTCCTTCCCCCGATCCTCCCTTCTGTTTTTTTTTTTTTTTTTTTTTTTTTTACTTTCCTTTTTTGTCTTTTATTTTCTTTCTATTTTTAGCATATAAATATATTATATACTATATACTTTACACTTTATACATATATATAATATACATACTATATATTACATATATATTATTTCATATAAGTATAGTATAATATATATTATATATAATATATATTGTATATTACAAATATATATTTAGTATATATATTTGTATATTTATATACTTTAAAATACATAACATTTATATAAGTATTTATATAAATGTATTAATTCCATATATATATTGTATTAACAATATATATATTCAAACTTTAATGAAATTTAATATTTACATTTTCTCAAATATGTATATACTTACATATACATAAAATATCATACTAGAATACATATGTATTATTTGAATTTATGAAATAGTATATATATATTTCTATATATATAACAACGTATTTTAAAATATACTATATAATATTTTGAATACATATGTATTGGTATAAAAATACATTTATATAATAATATATAATTATATAAATATATTTCATTTATTTTCTTATTTTTCTTAATTAGATTTGGATTTTAATTTATCCAATTTAATTCTTTTCCTCTCTCTATTATTTTTATCTTCACTTCCTCATTTCTCAGGATTTTCACCAATATCCCGTTTCTCGCAAATTTATATTTATTTCGTCTTATTTAATTTCTCTAATATTTATTTTCAATATTTCTAATTTCCAATAAATGGAAAAATTTACGGTTATCACATCCTCCCCACCTTAAGAAATTCGGTCCTCCGAATTTAACTTAAGTCCAAAGGTGGTACATGCCGTATACTTATGACTTCTGACCTCTAGTTCATCCTCCAAGTAATACTGCCAGCACACTTTCAACATCAAGAGTGCTTTAGACCACTACATGCTGTCTTTCATCGTATATGTCTATACTCCCGTAAGTTCATTTCTAAAATCGGGAGTTATTCCCTTTTACTCTTTTCATATAAGAGCCATAAATAATATTTTAATATTACAGCTGATTTATGCTGTTCATCATCCATGCTTCTCACTTAGTGCCGAGTCGACATAATTTGGTACTATCATGTACTCGTGTCAATCAATTATATGTAAGTGTCCCAGTAGCTTTCACATCTTGTGCACACGCTCTCTCTCAATATCATGGAGCGGTTACATCTCACGCTCATATATATAAATATATATCAGTATGGAGCGGTGCTATCAATACACTTGGGATCTCAAAGCCTTTTGCTATCTCTCATTAGCATATGGCAACACAGAGACTCCCATCACATGTAAGGCTCACTGGAACTGTACATACACATTCACACCGTTTAACACTTATACTTCGACTAAGGCACTAGAGAATCTAGATGTCTGATAATGGAAAGTAATTCTATTTAGATCATCAGTCTTTAATCACTTCCATATCATTATTTCTCTTTTGGACTCTTTATTGTCCACAATATTCATTTTCACACTTATTCCATCAAGGCTACATATCATTCCAAATTCTACTGTTAATCATCTCTTACAGAAATAAATCATAAGACAATCATTTTCTCTCCATGTCTCTTTTCATGTAGTATGGTCATTACATCTCTTACTCTTATGGTATATTCAATATCATTTAAATTTTAGAATATACCTGAGAATATACTCTTTTCATAATTTAGATTCTGTGATTGAATCCTCGAATTATCCATTTAAGCACCACATTATCTATACAATTTCACCATCTCTATCATTTCGAGGTGGTTATGTGTACAAACATTTTACTGGCAGTAAACATATCAATTATCTTACTCCTTGGAGTATCATTACTTTCACTTATTATTTCTGGCTTTGATTTTACATCTTGCCACAGTTATGTGATAACCAACACCATTCACTTTCAGTCTTAACTGCGGGAACTGTTTCATATTGATGTTCCCTTTTCATCATGTCATTTATTTCCTTATTTCACTTTCATTTTCGTTTTCATATTTCTACTATTTATCTCTTCATATATATATATATACACATATATATATTTTTAATTGGCATGGTACTATACTGCTAAGATCTTTTAAAATCTTGCGTACCATCTTTTTCTTTACACTAGCCATCTGCCGACTTTAATTTCTTTAATTAGATCTCGTCTATAAAGCAGCCAGTCTCATCACTCTTTTATAGGCTGACAATAGTATTTAGCTAGACTCATTACTTTCGTATCTCAATCATTATCTTTATATCATAGACAGGTTCACTGTCATCCTGTCGTCTCAAAATCATATATTTCAAGAGGAGATACTGTCTAGCCAAATTTCTTAGTTGTTAATCTTAGCACAATTCCATAGCCTTTAAGAGTTTAAGGATCATATCACAATGTTGCTCATGTTCCATTTATACTTTAGACTCTATCAGTATTTCATCAATTTTACTCATGTAAGGATGCCTCATTCTTTAGGCTTATCTACTTTACAAGGCAACTCATTATCTTTGTAGCTTCAATCGGAACTCGTAAAATTCACTTCGAGTTCAAATCATCATCTTATGGACACCAACCTTCAATCTTTTATCTAAGGACTCTTTATGCAGCAGCTAGTCTTATTTACTCCTCACGTATCTCTAATCAGATCAATAAAGCGTCTATTTTCACGTAGATTAATACTTGTTCTTCACCAGAACTTCATCAATGATAGAAATTTAATATATCCTTTTTGATTTGTCAACAACTCAACATCATTTGCATTTCTCTCATTTACACCTATACAGATAACTCCTTTATTCTCAATTTTTTTCATTATCTGTATTTTCGTCATTCAGACCTCTACACATGAATTTCATTATTCACACATTTTTCAGAATTATTTTCTTTAACTTTTCGGATTCTTTCTACATCCTCCGATATAAGCTTAGAATTTAACTTCATATTTAAAATCAAATCAGTGTTATCTCGATTCCTCTAATTTATATAACTTTGGAAGTTTTATCGGAAATCAAATCTGATACTTTCTTTAATCGTACCTTTCTTATCATCTTGTGACCATCGTTCTTTAACTTTTCATCTGATTATGCCTTTTACAAAGATTGCTCCTATACGCTCCTTATACATCTCCGATTAAATCATATTTAAGGCATCACTTCCATATAATATTTATTTGTTCTTCATAAGAATTTTAGTGTATAACCAAAAATTTTTAATACATCATTTAATTCATCCTCAAATCATATCATTTGTATTTCCTTTCTTTACATCGATACTTGTGAATTTCATCATCCGTAATATTTTCCAAAAATTATTTTCTTAAGCTTGTCGGATTTCTTCTATATTCTTCGATACAAGCTTAAGAATAAATTTCATATCCACGATCGAATCAACATTAACCTGATTTCTCAATCTATGTTACTTTGGAATTTATTGGGATTCTCAACCGACAGTTTCTTTAACCACACTTCTTTTATCATCTTGGACCTTCATCATTGTTTCCCATCATTTCACAGTGTAGTTTCAAGGCAGAGACATTCCATATTCAAATCATTTTGATACATACTCTACCTTGATTTCATTACATAGTCATACTTCACAGCGTTACGAATCTCATTCTGGTAAGCTGTATCAAGTACAATGGTTATCAACACACTTTACAGCTACTCGTTTCAATTCAGTTATTCACTTGAAAACCATTTCCATTTACCGAATTCAGGCTTAGTTCCCTTGAGTATATTCTCCACGAGGTTTGAACCTTGGCACCCCTTACGTACCTAGTTCCTTACACTCGTGTTACCGTTGGGATACTTATAAGGGCCTCGCCCGTTCATATCGACCATCGACGAGCATCCCCTAGGCGATCCTTTCGCCTCAGGTTTATCCTTACTAGTGAGTAGGCGATGAGATAGTTCGCCTATATCTCACGACACATGATCCACTACGGGTCGCCCACCATTGGGTCGCCCATCACAGTTCTGTCTCAAGGGTCCTGAAGAATTTAGGTTAGCGGTCATCTTCTTTTTATCACTTGACTGTTCTTATAATTATCCTCTAATTCACAGTACTCCAAACAGTACCTTATTCTGTAGCACATATTCCAAGATACGTCGGTTCTATGTACGATTCTCTGTTTGATACCTCAAAGAAATGAAAACGTACAGAACCATAAGTAATCATACCAGTATGTATTTCATTATCTGTACTTTTCACCTCCTCAGTCAATTCTTGTAATCATTTCACTTTTCATAGTATTTAACGATCCCGTTCAATACACTCTTAATTTTCGACCCTTTCAGTCAATAACCGGGCCAAACATTTGATGACATTCCACTACACTCTTTGGATCGCATCATATAAGGCCCCGGCTCGTTCGCCGTCTGCCTGTACACGTTTTATTGTGATGCCTCGGATTTGCCGGTCTCAAGCCGGAGGGGCCCGAGCCGCACCACTCATCCGTGCTGTCCGCTCTGAGCTCTAGAGGTGGCCCCCGTCACACAGACGTGGCACTTAGTCCCTCACGGATTGTTTTATTGTGAAGCCCAGGATTTACCACTATGGCCCAAAGTCCACTCGTGGGGGGAGCCCTGGCCGCCTCACTCAACCATACTGTTATCCCCTATGGCCCACAGTCCACTCGGGGTTTTTCTTTCGCGTCCGTAATATAAGTGTTAGTGGAATCAGTAACAGGGATCGTTAGATTCATATGACATCTTCTATGTCATTAATAATTCCATTACTATCAATGGATTCCAATTCAGCTCGGTTTTATCACTATTCCGACATTGCCCAATATAGGGGCATTTTCGTCATTTCGACATTTATTTCTTTCTCCTCAATATACATTCAAATCAATGAACTGATCATCTATGTGTCGATAGTATCCTTTCTGATACTTATAACAGCAAGTTAGATCTCATTCGATTTTCGACAGAGAAGTTCACTAAAATCCACAATGGGATTAATTTACTTGTAATTCAGCTTTATATCATTAATTTCTCTGTCAAATCGATCAATTCCAACTTCTGGTGATCTATTTTGACTCCCAGTAAAATTTTGGGGGTAGGGGTATTTTGGTCATTTTTGGCTAAAAATTTTCTCTCTCTTCAAATTACCCTCAATCGGTGATCTTAAAGTCTATTTAATGATGATATTTTATTCCCCTATTTTATACCATCACTTTCAGGTCTCAGTTCGGTTCGGACATAAAAGTACTGGTGGGGCCCTCACCGAGTCCATTTCTGTTCCTTACCGAACAGGCCTTCATATAGATTTGAAGGATCACAAATTTTTCGGTAATTTCTGAGCCTATTTTCTTCTTTAACATTCTCAGTTTATACTTTCTCACTCCCTTTAAATCATTTTACCCCATTTACAATCATTTATTTTCTCTATGTATTCAGACGACACAGTACTACAGGGGATGTTTAACTCTTTTCTTTCCAAAGTATCCACAGACATCAGGCCAACCAATGCTCTGATACCACTAAATCTGTCACGACCCGTGACCACATTTTTACCCTTCTTATACACAACTTAACCGGTTGGGCTGTCTGCGATACTTCACTTGTACTGACTGTTAATAAATTTTACATAATATTGTTTATATTATACACATCCCCTATCGTAACAAATCAGATAAGTAGTACTGTTGACGTGTCTAAATACAGAGAATAAATAATCATACCTCAAATGATCAGTCGGTCTGACACATTGTCCTTCGTGTACAGCCAGGATCCACAATCCACTGAACTCACCAGCATCAAAACCTGAGATGTTGAAAATTAAGGGGTGAGCAAAACCACGGCTCAGTAAGAGAATTATATGCCTCACTTGATACTCAGCTTCCTATATGCTGAAAATCTTTTTTTTCATTTTTCCTATGGGCTCTAGGCTCGCATGTAGGAAAGATACTACAGTCGGTTAGGGATCCGAATGGAGTAAGGTAGGTATTTTAGAATACCATACTTGTTACGGAACCTAGAAGCAACTGTAGAGAAAAATTTTTTTTTTCTTTTTGTTTTGAATTAATAAATCCTTTTCCTTTTTAATCTTTCATAATCTTTTTCATATTCCTTTCAAAATAATGCCTCTACGAAATAAAGCCTTTAAATAGAATGATTAATAGCCGTATATTCCTTGAAAAGAATATTAGTTAGATCATCATCTTATTTCTTTAAAACTTATTTCATGTTTTAATGTACTCTCTTAATTAGTTCTGTCCGTTAAAAAGCAGAATAAGCTATTAAAATCTATTTCATTCTTTGACATTTGTCGAATTCACGAATCACACTCACTTACTTATCGTCACAATATCCTACGATTTCTCATACTAACATCGGAACACGTGTAGCACTTAGTTCCCGAAGGACTCTAGAGGTGGCTCCCACTGTTCAATCATCGAGTCTCTGCTCGGTATGGCCTGTACTGAAACATCAGAACACGTGTAGCACTTAGTTCCCGAAGGACTCTAGAGGTGGCTCCCACGGTTCAATCATCGAGTCTCTGCTCGGTATGGCCTGTACTGAAACATCAGAACACGTGTAGCACTTAGTTCCCGAAGGACTCTAGAGGTGGCTCCCACGGTTCAATCATCGAGTCTCTGCTCGGTATGGCCTGTACTGAAACATCAGAACACGTGTAGCACTTAGTTCCCGAAGGACTCTAGAGGTGGCTCCCACGGTTCAATCATCGAGTCTCTGCTCGGTATGGCCTGTACTGAAACATCAGAACACGTGTAGCACTTAGTTCCCGAAGGACTCTAGAGGTGGCTCCCACGGTTCAATCATCGAGTCTCTGCTCGGTATGGCCTGTACTGAAACATCGGAACACGTGTAGCACTTAGTTCCCGAAGGACTCTAGAGGTGGCTCCCACGGTTCAATCATCGAGTCTCTGCTCGGTATGGCCTGTACTGAAACATCGGAACACGTGTAGCACTTAGTTCCCGAAGGACTCTAGAGGTGGCTCCCACGGTTCAATCATCGAGTCTCTGCTCGGTATGGCCTTTTCCGTTTGACATATTCCATGTCATGTAAAATATTTCCCTTTTTAACATGTCAGCTATCATTTATGGATTTTAATATAGACGTTAATCTTGTCGTACTATAAACCCTGGAGGGTAAAGGACTAAACCGGTCAAATCTATGACCATAATCTATATTGTCCTCGGTGGATCACAGATCAGGTGTCGACCGGGACTAAACATGTCACATATCATGTATCAGCATGATAAGAATACCAACCAGTCTCAAAACCGTATTTTTCATCGGAAAATACACCTTATGGAATTTATACAATTATATAATTCCATGATTTAAAACCATAAGGGTTATAATCCTTTAGTGAATATTGATAAAAATATCCATAAAATATTTACTATATTTCACTTCATCTTTCGTCTCGTAATTCGTGTAATTTATCTATTTCGAGAATTTTCGGTGATTTCATTATCACCATTCTCGAATACATGAATATTCTAAAGTTCCATCTCATTGTATTCATATTTTATGAAATTTAGAAATTTCCTCATGTCTCGTGATTTACTATCGAAATTCGGAAATAAATCATTAAATATGATTTTATAAAGTTTTTCTAAAATTTTCGGCAGCATAACGGCTGCCGATTCACTAACCTCCTGCACGGAAAATACAGTTTAAAATCTTTCAGCCAGTACTTCTTCCCAAATTATTTTCAGCAATTCATGCATCATAATAATTTTCATAAAATAATTGCATAAAATATTTCAAATTAAATTATGCAGACTGAGTATCCTTACAGTGCTACACATGCATCCCTTACCTTTTTCCGGGTCGGTGACTTCCGCTTATCGATCGCGCCCGCGCTCCATTTCTCCCGATTCCTTATCTCGATTGCTGAAAATAATTTCTAGAATTAAAATTCTAATTTTTAGAATTTTTCATAATTTATTTAATTTTTTTCTGAAATTAAATTCTCGGGAAATTTCTTACCGAATTTGTAAAATCCCGGGTTGTCAAATTTCCGGGAATTTTCCGAATTCCCAAATTTTCCTTTTTCCTCTTTTTCTTCCTTTTTCCTCTTTTTCTTTCCTTTCTTTCTTTTCTTTTTCTTTTTCTTTTTCTTTTTTTTTCTTTTTCCTTTTTCCTTTTTCTTTTCTTTTTTTTCTTTTCTTTTCTCCTTTCTTTGGCCGGACCGGTTCAGACCGGTTTGTGCCTCATCCCGCCGGTCCGGCCGGTTCGGTCGCCGGCGGTCGTCCTTTCCGCTGGTTCACGCCTCCCTCAGCTTGCCGGAGTTGCGGAGACGCCAGATCTGGTCTCCGTTTCTCCCCATTGCCGGCGACGGTGCCGGACCTAGGAGGGTGGGTTTCGGCTCCTTTCTCCTCCGTTTCTTCCTTCCTCCGCCTTTTCCTTCACCGCCGGTGGTCTCCTTCACCTTTGTTGGTCCTTGCCGGTGGCGTTGGTGGCAGTGGCGGTGCCCGGATCGGCCGGCACCGCCGATCTCCCTTCTTTTTTTTTTTTCTTCCCGATCTTTCCGTCGGATTTCTGTTTCTCTCTTCACGTCGCCGACAGCGTCTTCCCTCTCACTAGCCGGTGGCGTCTCCTTCTCCTTCCTCCCTCGCCGGCAGTGGCGACTTCGCCGCCGATGGTTGCGGCTGGGAGGGTCGGGATTCCTTCCCCCGATCCTCCCTTCTGTTTTTCTTTTTTTTTTTTTTACTTTCCTTTTTTGTCTTTTATTTTCTTTCTATTTTTAGCATATAAATATATTATATACTATATACTTTACACTTTATACATATATATAATATACATACTATATATTACATATATATTATTTCATATAAGTATAGTATAATATATATTATATATAATATATTGTATATTACAAATATATATTTAGTATATATTTGTATATTTATATACTTTAAAATACATAACATTTATATAAGTATTTATATAAATGTATTAATTCCATATATATATTGTATTAACAATATATATATTCAAACTTTAATGAAATTTAATATTTACATTTTCTCAAATATGTATATACTTACATATACATAAAATATCATACTAGAATACATATGTATTATTTGAATTTATGAAATAGTATATATATATTTCTATATATATAACAACGTATTTTAAAATATACTATATAATATTTTGAATACATATGTATTGGTATAAAAATACATTTATATAATAATATATAATTATATAAATATATTTCATTTATTTTCTTATTTTTCTTAATTAGATTTGGATTTTAATTTATCCAATTTAATTCTTTTCCTCTCTCTATTATTTTTATCTTCACTTCCTCATTTCTCAGGATTTTCACCAATATCCCGTTTCTCGCAAATTTATATTTATTTCGTCTTATTTAATTTCTCTAATATTTATTTTCAATATTTCTAATTTCCAATAAATGGAAAAATTTACGGTTATCACAAAATTAGGCTTAGAGCTGTATGCAAAGAAGGATGTGAATGGACCCTGTATGCTAAGAAGTTCAGTCATGACCCAGAAGACCCTACCTTTCATATTAGAACTTACAAGTCTAAGCACACTTGTTGGAAAGATTATGTAAACAGGAACATGGATTACAAGTGGCTAACAAACAAGTATATGGAATGTTTCCTTGCTGATCCTAAATTTTCTTTGTCTTCATTTGAGAATATGGTGTATAAGGATCATGTGTTGATAGTGCCAAGGATGAAGGTATGGAGAGTAAAACAATTTGCTTTGCAAAGGCTTCAAGGAAATTATAAGGACCAATATAGTAAGATAGGGAGATATGCTGCAGAGCTAAGAAGAACTAATCCTGGTTCTAGTGTTCTGTGTAAGCTAAATGGTAGTTTCTTTGAGAGGATATACGCATGTCTAAAGGTATGTGTTGAAGGTTTTAAGCATTATAGACCATTGATTAGTCTAGATGGGTGCCACTTAAAAGGTAAATTTAGAGGACAGCTGTTAGCTACTATTAGGATTGATGCTAATGACTGCATATTCCCTATTGCTTTTGCCGTGGTTGAAACTGAAAGTACAGATACATGGAGTTGGTTTATCAACTTATTGAAGGAGGATATTAATATGAAAAATCACCAAAGTTGGACATGGATGTTTGACAAACAAAAGGTACAATTTTGTGTTTACATCACATTCAACTTTTTATTTGCTTATGTTTCTTTAATTTAACCAAAATGCATGCTTTTATTATAGGGACTTAAATCAACAGTGATAAGCTTATTTCTTGAGTCAGGGCACAGATTTTGTGTGAGGCATCTACATAAAAACTTTAAGAATGATAGTTATCAAGGCAAAGGGTTGAAGGACAAACCATGGGCTGCAGCAAGAGCAAGTCATATTGCAGACTTCAAGAAATACATGGATGAGATGAAAGGAAAGCATCCAAGTGCATATCATTTGCTATCTGAAAGGCCACCACAGGAATGGTCTAAGACACATTTCAGCACCAACTCAAAATGTGATAACCTTCTAAACAACTTGTATGAGTGCTTCAACAAGTATATCTTGGATGCTAGGGACAAACCAATACTGGCATTGGTTGATACAATCAGATGTAAGCTCATGAATAGGTTTTATGTGAAGAGGAGTGCTGTGGAGAAGTATGATGGACTAATTTGTCCAAGGATTCAGAAGAAGCTTGAGAAGAATAAAGAGTTTTCTTCAAGATACTGACCTCAACCATCAACACAAAGAAAGTTTCAAATAAAATGCCCTAACAACCAATTCACAGTGGATCTTGATGAAAGATATTGTAGTTGCAGAAAACGAGAATTAACTGGTATCCCTTGCCCACATGCCATTTCTGCCATTTGGTTCAATAAGGGGGAAGCAGAGGATTATGTGGATGCTTATTATAGTGTGGAAACACAAAGAAGAATTTACAATGAAGCCATCAATCCAATCAATGGTGAAAGCTTTTGGCCAGAATCAAGCTATAAACTACTACCTCCTAATGTTGAAAGGAAACAGCTTGGTAAAACAAAATGTAAAAGGAAGGAACCTGATGAGGTTAATCCAAGCAAACTGAAGAGAAGTGGAGGCACACTGACATGTTCTAAATGTGGTAAAAAAGGACACAACTCAAGGTCTTGTAAGAACAGCAGAATCGAGGTAAGTGTTTGTTTATGAATGGTTTTTTGATAAGGTTCAAGGTTGCACTTACAAAGTTTTCTTCATTCTTGTGTTTAGGAGCCATCTAGGCAATAAGGAGGACTTCCTACTGTATAGTAAGAAGATCCATATGTGCAGCGATGAGGGCAACCTGCTGTGCAGCAAGAAGAACAATTTGTGCAGCTTGCTCTAAGTGAGGTGAGTGATTATACTAATATAATAATGTAAGATAATTATTTATCTTATTTATACTGATGTAGTAATTATACTTATTAATTATATGTAGAACACTTCAATTGGACCAAATCTGTCAACCTTGAATGCTAAAAAAAAGAAGAAGAAGATTGTCGCTTCAAGGTACATAAACCATCCAAGACCAAAACCATCAGTTGCTAAAAATAAAATTACATATTCAAAATGTGGTCAAAAGGAACACAATATAAGGTCTTGTAAGAACAGCAGAACTCAGGTGACTGTTTGTTGATGGAATGTTTAATTTTTTCTTTAGTTTGTTCAATGAAACACTTAGTGCATTCTGTTGTTGTTCAATGAAACAGCAAGGATCATCTTCTGAAGTAGGAGGTTTTAGCATTTATGTTATAAATAGGCATATCAAGATTTAGAATGTAAAGACCATTAATTAGTTGTGCACTACCATAAAAGATATCATTTAAATAAATGGAGCAACAGTTGTCCTTTATTATAAATGAAAAACCCTTCTTGTCCAAACAAGAAATAGAAATAATGTTTTTAGTGATGGAAGGCACATAATAACAATCATCTAATTCTAAAACAAGCCCTGTGGGCAATGTCAAAATATAAGTTCCTACAGCTAATGCAGCAACCCTTGCTCCATTTCCCACTCGTAGGTCGACCTCGCCCTTAGTCAACGATCTACTCCTTTTGAGTTCCTGCACATTTACACAAATGTGAGAACCACATCCAGTATCTAATACCCATGATGAAGAAGTAGATAGATTAACTTTTATAACATAAATACCTGAAGTGGTAGTCTCACTTCTTTTCTTCTTCTTTAGCTCTTCCAGGTATTTGTTGCAGTTCCTCTTCCAATGTCCGGTCTCACCGCAATGGAAGCATTTCCCTTCTTTGGCAACCCCAGCTTTAGGCTTCAGTGCAGTATCATTGGGCTTGAACTTGCCATTGGCTTTATTACCTTTTTTCTTGCCCTTTGCATTAGCCCTGCCCTTAGCTTTCTTAACTATTAAGACATCTTTGGGCTTGGCCTTTTTCATGTTAGATTCAGCTGTTTTCAACATGCTAAGTAACTGTGGCAGAGTCTTGTCAATTTCATTCATGTTGTAATTAACAACAAACTGACTGTAGCTGTCTGGCAACGATTGCATAATCACATCAGTGGCCAACTCTTGGCCCAAAGGAAATCCCAATCTTTCAAGGTTTTCAATGTACCCAATCATCTTGAGCACATGAGTACCAACGGGAGTCCCCTCTGCCATCCTACACTGAAACAATGCCTTAGAGACATTGTACCTTTCTTGCCTAGCTTCCTCTTGATAGAGTTGCTTGAGATGCTCGATCATATCGAACGCATCCATTTCCTCATGTTGCTTTTGAAGCTCAGGATTCATGGAGGCAAGCATAAGGCAACTAACATCCAATGCATCATCTTGATGCTTCTTATAAGCATCTCTTTCTGCCCTTGGAACATTAGAGGGTGGTTCCTCAGGTAAGGGAATCTCAAGGACATACAACTTCTTTTCTTGCTTGAGGACTATCCTCAGGTTCCTGTACCAATCCAGGAAGTTTGTCCCATTTAAGTTGTCCTTCTCAAGGACAGATCGCAGTGAAAGTGTGTTATTTGTGTTTGATTCCATGGTAATCTACAACAAAAATATGCAAAATATAAGTATCATGAATGCATTCATTTAATTAAATATTTATTAAATGATGCTCCCACTATTTTTATCGAATCAACAACCCTCACTATTAATTCGGAAAAATTATCACATAATTTCTCTAGTGGGCCAAGATCCATATTTCACCTTATCTAGTGTTAGCTTTGGCTAATCGCTCAAGATTTGGCTATTTAGGTAGGCAACACTTACCAATTACATCTCATGTAACTCTTGGATAGTTGGGTGAACAACACTTGTTCTAATTCATCTCATGAATGGAAGCCCAACTTTATGCCTCTAAATTCCCAATCCTATTGAGGAAATCTAGTTAAGTCAACCCAATTTATAGCCTTTGGATATCACTATTATCCCATCGCGTCTTACTAAGATAGATATGATATTTTGCTTTGGCAAACATAACAAAATCGATTCTAGCCTTGACGAGTGCTATTCATTGGTAGGCATCTATTATTGACTTAATTTAATTTGAGGGATTTTCTTAGTGTATTGAATAAGATCTCACCAATTTTACTTTTCTAAAATTATCATATGATTTTCATATCATAAACGTACAAAATAAACCATGCATCTCATGCAATTAAGCAATAAAATAAACGTGACATAGTTATAGCCCAAACTAAATGGATTTCCAAAGCCAATGAGAAAACCTTAAGGGTTAACCTAAGGGTAATAGCATCTTCTCCAAGTGCCTCTTTGGTCATCCTTTGCATGGTTGTCAGCTCCATTAGTGTTGATCACCATCAACTCATACTTAGCTAAATTCTAACCCTATACTACATTACAATTACATAGTTTAAGAGAAACCTCGAGTTACATTCGAAGGGAGTAAGATGAGAAAAGAATGTACAACTAGAATTTCAAGAACAAGGCACGACACGCAAGTCGTATTTATTAAAATTTACAACCACCAAAATACAATCATATTGGGCTAGGGCTATAACTATGCACCATGCTCAAAACAACAACCACCGTGTTTATACAAGCAAGTGTAATGCAATTTCAACTTTTAATTTTATTAATGAGGCACATTTGAAAACAACAGTATTGACATTGCCAATGCCCCTTATCCGGAAGTGTCCTAATCTTATCAGGATGTTCCAGCCAGTATCTCATAGTGATTCGACATTATTCTGTTTCTTCCATAACGTTTATGCAGAATAGAAACTGCCATTAATAATTCGCATCACAGATTATATCTCACATGTAAGTTGAATCGAAATTGATATATATCATATATATAATTTCAACAATTCGATTTCTATCCTCTGAATATATCATATACATTCTAATCCGTATTAATCTCATGAAACGATTGCATGTATTCATAAACAGAAAGTAACCAGAGATCATGCTATTATCAAAACAAATCAGGGACTCCGAATCTGGCTAAAGCCCCTTTCAAAGGACATAGTGAAAGGGCAAGTGATTTATTGGGCTTAGTACATACAGATGTATCTGGACCTTTAAACACACAAGCCAGAGGTGGGTTTATGTACTTTATTACATTTACTGATGATTTCAGTAGATATGGCTATGTGTATCTTATGAGACACAAGTCAGAATCTTTTGAAAAGTTCAAAGAATTCAAGAATGAAGTACAAAACCAACTTGGCAAGAGCATTAAGGCACTTCGATCAGATCGAGGTGGTGAATACTTAAGCCAAGAATTTTATGACTATCTTAAAGAGTGTGGGATTGTCTCACAACTCACTCCTCCAGGTACACCACAATGGAATGGTGTATCTGAAAGGAGAAACCGAACTTTATTAGATATGGTTCGATCAATGATGAGTCATACAGATCTTCCAGAATCCTTTTGGGGACATGCATTAGAAACAGCTGCTTTTACACTGAACCTTGTTCCATCTAAATCGGTTCCAAAGACACCATATGAGATATGGACTGGTAAACGTCCCAGTATGTCTTTTATGAAGATTTGGGGTTGTGAGGCTTATGTAAGACGTCAAGTCTCTAACAAACTTGCACCTAAATCTGATAAGTGCTATTTTGTGGGATATCCTAAACTAACTAAAGGATATTATTTTTACAATCCCACTGAGCGCAAAGTGTTTGTAGCTCGAACAGGTGTCTTTCTAGAAAGAGAATTCATTTCTAGAAGAACTAGTGGGAGAAAAGTAGAACTTGAAGAAATTCAAGAGCTACAAGATAGCGCACCCGATGTTGAGATGGAGCCTAAGCAAGCACCACAAGTTGTTGTGGAACCAGAACCACAAGATGTTGTGGAGCAACCGCCTGCTCAAGAGACACAAGCTTTGCGTAGATCAGTTAGAACACATCGTGAGCCACAAAGATATGGATTTCTAATGACTCAGAACGGTGATGTATTGCTCATGGACCAAGATGAGCCAACTACCTATCAAGAGGCTATTACAGGGCCAGACTCTGAGAAATGGCTTGAAGCCATGAGATCTGAGATGGAATCCATGTATGCCAATCAAGTTTGGACCTTGGTTGACTTACCCGAAAGGGTAAAACCTATAGGGTGTAAATGGGTTTTTAAGAAGAAAACCGACATGGAAGGAAATGTTCATACCTATAAAAGGCGATTGGTTGCTAAAGGTTTTAAACAAATTCATGGTATTGACTATGATGAAACTTTTTCACCAGTCGCAATGATCAAATCCATTAGGATCTTGCTTGCGATAGCTGCATACCATGATTATGAAATCTGGCAAATGGACGTCAAGACCGCTTTTCTTAATGGAAAGCTACTCGAGGATGTGTACATGACACAACCTGAGGGTTTTGTTGATCCAAAAAATGCTGGAAAGGTTTGTAAGCTGCAACGTTCTATTTATGGACTAAAGCAAGCTTCTCGAAGTTGGAATCTTCGTTTTGATGATGCAATCAAATAGTTTGGTTTCATCAAGAACGAAGATGAACCTTGTGTCTACAAGAAGGTCAGTGGGAGCACTATTGTC
Organism: Heritiera littoralis; assembly: GCA_031772115.1. Classification (NCBI taxonomy): domain Eukaryota; kingdom Viridiplantae; phylum Streptophyta; class Magnoliopsida; order Malvales; family Malvaceae; genus Heritiera; species Heritiera littoralis. Next base: position 2,431,694 of record JAPDPK010000009.1, on the reverse strand, counting down.
TTCCTGGTGTTGTATGTAGATGACATACTACTCATTGGGAATGACATCCCTACCCTTCAGTCTGTAAAGACTTGGTTAGGGAATTGCTTTTCAATGAAGGACTTGGGCGAAGCTACCTATGTACTGGGTATAAGGATCTATAGAGATAGATCAAGGAAATTAATTGGCCTAAGTCAAAGTGCATACATAGATAAAGTGCTAAAGAGGTTTAGCATGCAGGATTCCAAGAAAGGATTCTTGCCTATGACACATAGCATTACTCTCTCAAAAGAACATTGTCCTACAACACAAGAAGAGAGAGAACGTATGAGTAAAGTTCCATATGCATCTGCTATTGGATCCATTATGTATGCCATGTTATGCACACGTCCCGATGTCTCGTATGCCTTGAGCATGACGAGTAGATATCAAGTTGATCCTGGTGAACGTCACTGGATCACTGTCAAGAATATTCTTAAGTACTTGAGAAAGACTAAGGATACATTCTTGATATATGGAGGTGAGGAAGAGCTCATTGTAACATGTTACACTCATGCTAGCTTCCAAACTGATAAAGATGACTATAGATCGCAGTCTGGTTATGCGTTTTGCCTTAATGGTGGTGCTGTGAGCTGGAAGAGTTCAAAGCAGGCGACAGTGGCCGATTCTACAACAGAGGCTGAGTATATAGCTGCCTCTGAAGCTGCTAAGGAGGCTGTTTGGATCAGGAAGTTCATTACTGAGCTTGAAGTTGTTCCTAGCATTATAGATCCGATTGAGCTCTAGTGTGACAACAATGGAGCCATCGCACAAGCTAAGGAACCTAGATCTCACCAATGATCCAAACATATACTACGGCGCTTCCATCTCATTCGAGATATCATTGAGAGAGGAGATGTGAGAATATGCAAAGTACCAACTGACGATAACATCGCTGACCCACTGACCCACTGACGAAGCCTTTGACGCAGCAGAGACATGATCGTCACACTAGGTCACTAGGTATTAGATAGATGAGTGAATGGTCTTAGGGCAAGTGGGAGATTGTTGGATTATGCCCTTAGAACCATTCATTAGATGATTGACTTTGGCAATTTTTATGTATCATGACATTTTATTTATTATAGTTCATTATTATATTTGTTTTATAACTGCGTAATGTAATCTTATATGATAATGTCCTTAGAATAGTAATAACACACTATTCTTAAAGTATCCCTAGTCAAGTATTATTGTGAACAAGGATAACAATGATACGATAAGACTAGTATGTGGTTGACTGATGACCATTGTCATGGATATAAGATATCAAATCATCACATAGGTACATGTTAGAGAACTATGTACTGGATCGACCCTCCATGAGAATGCTACATGGATTGTTATATGAGTGTCATAAGCGATTCTCATAGTGATGATGGTGTATGTGATCCTTTGACTTGAGATCATCAGAGATCCCAACATAGAGAATTGCATACTTTAATGCTGCTAGATGTCATTCGTAACAGGATGGACTATAAAGGTAGTAATTGGGTATGCCTTGATCTATGTAGTGGGATGTTGAGTGATCAAGATAGGATTTATCCCTCTTATATAACAAGAGTGATGTCTTGGGCCCTTTGATAGAGTGAGACTAAGAAATGCATGGCCGTGCTCGAATAAGTCAATATAAGATATTGATTTTATTTGTTTAATTACTCTACTCAGGAATCAAGAAACGCTGATTAGACTATACAAGTGTGAAACATTCCATGACTTGTGTTTAATCAAGACATCAAAGGATAAAGGGATTAGACTACACGGTAACATCTATCACGAGTAAGGTTATGTCGAGTCATTGACATTCTCGTTACATGGGTAGCAATGATGTGTTACTAGATACCGCTCATTGCCTGTGACAATTTTGTCATTGCCATTGTTTTGAGAACCTATTGGGTCGCACACTTAGAACGGATCAATAAGGAGCTTAATTAATCTTATTCTGAATTGGATTAAGGATATAACTAATCCTATTCTGAATTGGATTAGGGATATAACTAATCCTATTCTAAGTAGGATTAGAGTTCTGTTTGGTAGTAAATTTTAGGGTAAAATTTACTGCCTATAAAAGGATGTTTTCTGAAACATAGCCGTACAACAATTAGAAAAACAGAAAAGTATTCTTTTAATCGAAGCTAGCAGTTCGGTTATAAAGAATAAAAAAAATACTCCTTAAGGCTTCTGATCGTGAGACGTTCAAGAGTCGTGAGATCCGTTCGTGTGGATACCATAGAGGCAGGAACGAAAGGTTGTTGCTTGTGACTCGACCAACGACAGAAACAAGAGAAAACGTCAGGTAAAATCTTGAAACCCTAATCAGGCAACTCTCCGAATCGATCCTGGTAGAGGCCGAATGATTTAAATTCCGCTGCATGTTTGTTTCGGTTTCCTTCAGGAGGGTCATTTGTTTATCAAGTAGGAGCACCTCCTCAGCAAAGAAAACCATCTTCATCTGCTCAAGCTACTCTAAGGTGGATGCCTGATGTAAGTTCTTCTTCTTTATTTTGAATCCAAATTACTTAATTTGTTTTGGATGATGATGTCACTAAATATTGAAAATTTTCCCATTTACAAGGGTTCAAGTCAGACTATTGTTCATTCCCAAACTGAGATGTAGAGTGGAATGCTGAACCAAACTCCAAACCAATCAATTGGTACAAGCCTAGCAATTACCACAAACCAAGCTCAAAGTAAACTTGTTGTTAAACATGTTGTGCAGAAGAAATTCAAGTAAATTGAATGAAGAAGATTAATGACTGTTTTTTGTACTTTTTTATGTTATAAACAAGTTGCTAGGAAGAACCAATGTGGATATTTAAGCCATACAATCTTTGTTTAGCTTAATTTTTTGGGTTTAGAGTTTAGTTGCCTTTAGAATGATGACATTGTATATTTTGCACATAGAGCAACATAGGCCAACACACGGCAACATGTAATGTTTAGCAAAATGCAAACATTATTCAGATATATATATATATATAATGTTCTATTTTGCCAATCCTTTGTTTCTTACAAGTGTTCATATTTCCATTTTGTACCTTCCATTATTTACACAAAAGGAGCAAGCAGACAATCCATATTCAATCCATGAATAGGAACTAATTTCATTACTGTGTACAAAAGTGAGGATACACAATGCATATTGGTCATCTAGACAGATAACCAACTTAACAAAATGTACATTGTTAAACCTCCAAACATGAGTTAAACTCTAAAATCCAAAGCCCCCTAACAAAATGTTTCCTTCTCTTCATGACTCTAAAACATCATGACTTCATCATGACTTTAGCCACATTCTTCCTATCAAAGCATTTTAGTATCAACGCATTTTGGTTTTGATTCATTTCTCCCCAGCAACAACATCAGAATAACTATGAATAAAAAAAGAGAAATCCACTTCCACCGCCCATTGCCATCATTGTCTGTATTATTATTTCTTCTACATAATTCCAATTGTTGCTCCATTCTTCGCACCTTATTTAACAAACCGATGATGACAATTCTCAAATGCTCATCAATTGGAGGATCTAACCATTGAAAATATCTACATGCCCCATTTTGCTGCAAAAAATTGAAAAAAAAAAAACCTCCATAACTATGAGACCCATACACAAAACAACAATTTCATAAAAACCCAAAACAGAATCATACTCCATAATTGCTGCAACCTAAAAACCTTCGGCTTGGGTTATTGTCCATCCATGATGCATTGATTAAAGATTGTTCACCACAATGGCAAAGTGGAAGCACCCCAATATAAGCCATCATCTTCGTTGTCTCCCTTTTTTGTTTTTTCTCCTGTTGAGCTCAACAAAGATAAACAGTATTTTTCTCAACAAAGCTCAACTATTTCCTCTCTTCTTCCTCTACTCGATCAAGCTCAACTAGAGCTTAAATATATTTTTTCTATTTTGGAAAATTTTCAAATAAACATTTATGGGTTTTTAAATTATAATGATTTTTTATTTGTTTTTTACTTAAATTTTTTCTATGTCAGCAAAATGGTGCTGATAATTGGGCACACGTGTACGTCACGTGTGGCCTAACTGGCATTTAACAGCTGATTTAACGATTTAAGTAACGGAAGGGCATATTTATTACGATTTTTAAACTTTAGGGACCAAATCGTTACATTTTAAGCTATAGAGAGCAATTTGTTATTAGGCCTAAACTATAAGAACCACTTGTACAATTTATTCTTTAAATAAGACCAGTGTAGATGTTAACTACTACTTAAATGAGAGAAGAAGGATGAAATTGAGGAGTTCGAGCATTTTTTCTAAATTGCTATGAAAACAAAAAGAACTCTTAAAGAAGAAGGAGATAAGGACGTGACATAAAATATCTTATTTTAAAAAATAAGTTTTAAATTACTCCTCTCAAGAAATAAAAATTTTTAAATGCCCCACCATGCACCATGAAAAACACTCTAAGTTTGTAAAATGAAAACATGATGGTACCGAATTAATTAAAGCATTGCTGACCACAGGGAAACGACACGTTCATCAGTTTTTCAATTGCGGCATTATTATTTAATATTATTATTTTACTAAACAACATTATTATTTAATATTATATTTTTCAATTAAATTTAAAATATATCAGTACTACTATTAAATAATTTAATATTATTAAATAAGTGAATAACTAACCTTAAATAATATTATTTATATGTAATATCATATATTTTAATATATATAATTTATTATATATTAATTAGTTAAATAAATTATTTAGTAATTTAATATTATTACAATTAAATAAATATTTTTATTAAAAATAATTTATTATTATTAATTAATATTATTATTTAATACATAAAATTTAGAATTTTACTAATTTTAATTATTATGTAATAAAAATTAATATTAAAAAATGATTTAATATTATTTTTAATTGAATTATCTTAAAGTAATCATTTTATTTAATATTATATTTAATTATAATATTTTTGAATTATGTTAAATTTTAATATTATATTTAATATTAGTATTAAATAGTATAAAATTGTATTATTTAATATTTCGTACATAATATTATTTAATAAATATATTAATGTTTTTATTTAATTTGAAAATTTTATTTTGTGAATGAATTATATATTTGAATCAGTTTAAATATTTATTTTCAATACTTAATAATTCCAATCAAACATATTTTATGTTTTAAAAATTTGAAAACAAAACAAAAACAAAATTTTCAAAAATTTGAACAAAAAACAAGATACGATGTCAAACGGTCCCAATTAATTAATAATCAACTACAAATTGAAAAAAATAAAGGTTAGTTTGAATGAGCTGTGAGATTAATTTCGGTGAGATTGAAAAAAATAAAATAACTATTAAGTAAAATAAATTTAATAAAATAATAAAATATTAAAAAAGAGTAAAAGAATAATCTTATATATTTTTGTTTTTAGTAATTTTATTTTGTTTTGTGCGAAGCATTCCAAACGATGCCTAACTCATTCACATCCTTTTTATACTGTTTCAATGCACAAATTAATGCCAGAAAAACCGATCATACCAAAGATATTTATTGGATTTTGTTAACAATTGTCGTAAGAAATTTTTTTAAAATTATCATTAACTAATATATTCCTTTAATATATTAAAATTTATCACATTAAAAATTAGATACCTTCGTAAAAAAAAATTACTACATTTGGTATAAAAATATTAGTGTTTGTATATGATGCACTGATAGTATATAGTTTCTATACACTGTTAATACATCAGATGTTAACACCTCATCAATTGGCAAATTAAAAAATATGTCAAGCCTTAAAAAATAAATATACATAATTTTTTTATTTGCTCAAAGTACTTATTGATGAGGTGTCAACTTTTGATGCATTGACGGTGTATAGAAACTATACACTGTCAGTGCATCATATATAAATCCAAAATATTATTATAAATGCTATTTTAATTAACTTTAAAAAATATTGTTATGCCACGTATAGGAAATTTTCTTTTCTTTAAAAAAATTTTTTAAAAAAATGATGTAAATAAAAATGAAGTGGAAAAAATTTTTTATTGGAATTTGCACAAATTTCGTTATTTGGCATGAGACTGTTAAGTTATTTGGTTAATTGCCACAGAATTCCGTCTTAAACCGGTAATTACGTTGCTAAAATTCCATTGCTATTGGCCTATTTTCTTGTAGTGTCAATTTTTTTCTTGCACTTGCTTTAACTCTTTCCTGGCCACCTTTTGCTAGCACTTTAAAATTCCTAACCTTTCGTTATCCTCCGTTCTATCTGGAAGTAATTTTGGTTTAGGGATAGATTGAGTACTCTGCTGATTTTAATACTTAGATTGGGGACTAATCTTGATTTCTGGGTTGATCTGCTTTAGTTCTTTCATGGGGTTGGCTAGGATTTTAGATTGGATTTATGGTTTTTATTCTTGGATGGTTAGATGAATTTTGGAGTTTGGGATTTGTCAGATTGAGTTTTTTGTTTATCGGATTATTGATGAATGATGTTCGATCTAGTAAACTGGGATTTAGAGTACCTGATAATCTAGGATTGGCTTCTGTGTGGATGTGTTTTGGGTTTTTGGATGAATGAGTTGTATTATGGCAATGAGGATGAATTCTTGAATATGGATGAACGAGGTTTGTAGATTGGCAACAAGTTGGGGTGCTGAGTTTCAATATGATTGGTGGCAATGAGGCTTGATTTGAGTTGGGATTTTGAGTGATTCAGATTCGATATGATGCCGATGATAATGGTAGTGTTTGGGTTGATGTGGATTCTGTTTATGGATGGATGAAGTTGATATTTGAGGGTTTCTAAAAACTGGTGACGAACTGTGAGTCCCCTAATGACACTTTGTTCTATTTCATGTTCTCTGGTATTTTGTGTGGTGGCCAATTATGGAAGAATTAGGGATGGACTCGGTTGCTGAAGGTAGTTGAATCTGAGTTTGAAATGGTATAGCTTTCCGAATCAGTTGTGTGTAATCTCTATAAACAGATTTCCTCACCCTATTTTTGAATTAACATCAGACCTCCTCATATAAAGATTTTTCAGATTTGAACTAAATTTGATAAGTTAAATTTAAAACATCATCATCTCCCGAATTTATCTAAGAATTTTCTTAATCTATACTTTATCATTAATCCAATCTGATCAATATTCCCCATTTTTTTGTTTTTCTTTATTTTATATTATTTTTTAAAAGTAAATAAAAATGCTAAAATAAAACGTAAGCTAATCAAGCAAATAAAATTTGGCTTGAAATATGAAGTGTAAGAATAAAAAATTGAATAAACTAATCAATAAGAAAATATTTTGGGAATAAAATAACTAATGGAATAAATTAAATAATAAAATAATTATTTAAAAAACTACCTAAAATTTAGAAAAAAAATATAATTGACAATTTCAAAAAATTATTTAGTGAAAAATAATCATGGACCTTTACGTAAAGTGTTTTGGGATCCTAAAATTTCTTAGGTGAGTAAATTCTAAATAATTATAAAGACATAAGATAAAAATAATTTATAAAATTGTATCATTAAAATTAAGAAATCTCTTTAGTTTCTTAGATAAATGTAATGTCAATAAATAATAATAAATAAAATACAATAATTGTTTGAATAATTAAAGATTTATATAATAATTTTTATAAAATATTTTATGATTTAAATAATTAAATAAATTCATTGTTAATTTATTATTATATTCTTACCGAAAAAAGTTTAAACTTGAATCATCATTACATATATATATATATATATATATATGTGTGTGTGTTTGCATATGATGCACGGATAATATATAATTTTTACTCTATTAATACATCAAATATTAACATTTCATCAATAAGTAAAAAAAAAATAATAAGCCCTTAAAAATAAATAAAAATATTTTTTTTCAATTTACTCATAAAAACTTACTGATTAAATATCAATTTTTGATATATTGACAATATATAAAAATTATATATTATAATGTATTATATATATATTTCATTAATTATTATATTTTTGTCCTGTGCTAACCTTCCTTGTTGGAATCTTAAAAGCAAAACGCGGAAAGAGAATTGTTAAAAAGGACAAAGACCACTACTTAAAAAATAAGAAAAAGGACAAAGACGAAGACTTTGGGAAGACTATTATTAAAATGGACAAGACCAAGACTTTGGGAAGACAATTATTAAAAAAGACAAAGACCAACACTTAATTCGTCGTTACATATGTTATTATTGTATACCAGTACTCTGATGTCTTCCCACTTAGGTTAATTATATGTATCATATGTTTCATGTCTTGGCTGAGTCCCCTAATGAAATTTTGCTCTGTTTCATGTCCTCTGAAATTTTGTGTGGCGGCCAATTATGGAAGAAGTAGAGATGAATTAGGCTGTTGAAGTAGTTGAATTTGAGTTTGAAATGGAATAGCTTTCTGGATTGTAGAATCAGCTCTGTGTAATCTCCATAAAAAAATTCCATAACCCTCCTTTTTGAATTAACATCGAACCTCTTCATATAGAGATTTTTGGATTTGAACTAAACTTGATAAGTTAGATTTAAAATTGTTGGATATTTTGATATTTCTAAAAAGATTTTTATCATATTTATTTTTATTTAATTATTTTTCAGTATTTAATTTTATTTGAAAAACTAATTTTTGGTTTTTCTAAAACTTTGATAAGATTTTTTTCAGATTTAATTAAATATTTTCTCAGATTTAGTCAAAATCATGTCTTGACTTTCTCCATATTATGTGTTGATTTTATTATGATTTTATTACAATTTCTTACAGATTTTCTACACCTATTTTTTTACTATAAATAGAAGGCTACAGAATATAGCTTCTTCACTCTTGGCAACTTTCTCTCATTCTTCAGTCGAAGCACTATCTACTTCTATGCTCCTTCTTCTTCTTTTGCTGAGTTCAAAATAAGTCTTTCTTCTTTGTTGTTCCTGTTACCTAGGTAATCCCAGAAGAGCATGTTGAATCCTAGGGGATTACACCTATTGGTGAAATAATTTTTAAGGACAATGCGATTGTAGCGCGCCTTAGGTTGTTTTACTTGATGTTTGTTCCCTCTAACTACAACAATCTTAAGGATTATTTTCCCAAAAATATCAAAAAAAATCCCAATTTTGAAACACCTCAATTTTCAAAGTTGCTAGCTTATTTTGGAATCTTTTCTGAAAGATGAGTTCACTAGAGGCCGGAGCCTAACACGTTGTAGGAGAGTTCGAAGCATTGAACGTGTTTCTTATCATAATGGATCGTACTCTAGGGATTGCTGCAATCATCGTGGTAAAAAATTATAAGTAAGCATTTGTATACAAATTAATGCTATGTTTATATTGTGTAATTGATAGTAAAAAAATTATATACAGAGAATGTGTCAATATCATGTTTTTAGTATAGATTTATTAGAATGATAAATTATGCAATATGATAGCTTTTAAGATGATTTTGGATTAGTAGGGAAATGTGAATTGATGTTTAGTGTTTGAGATATTAGAATTGTCGTGAAAAAGTGTCTAACCCTAATGATAAAATTGTTATTTCGGGCATTTTTTTGAAGTGTGATATTTAAATGTCTATTTTGGAGTGCTATGAACATGTTAATGGTTAATATGATTAATTAGTGGCTATAATTTTTTGTTGAGGTATAATGTTTTGTTTGAATAATGTTTAATAGAGAATTTCACTTAAGGCAAATGTTTTCCATAACTATAAGTACTTGACATGGATTGGTAGTTTTTTCCAAAGGGATTTTATGGACATGTGACTGTATTTAATGTAAGACACTATTGAAATTAAATTATTGTTATTTTTTATTGTTGAATGGAATGTCAAAGTATATAGTAGAAGCATTGATTTTGGTTTAGTTCAATGTATATACAATGATTTAAATTGATTTATGGTTTGTGAACAATAAATGAAGAAAATAAAATAAAAACAGAGTGAGACGAATATGATTATATTTTGTGAAAATTTGGATATAATTCCATAGTGTGATAATACTTAGTACGTAATAATTTGCATAGATTTAAAATGCTAAGCATTGATTACGAAATGATGGAATTTAATAAGTAATGATGGTATTGTGATGAAATGAATATGGATAAATCCATAGATTAAATAATTTAATGATCGCTTGATGTTTTGAACATTATGGATTTACTGCGAATATTTAGTGAAGTAATTTTTAAATGTTCGTGGGATACTAAGAGGACTATAGTAATGGTGGGAGTCTTAGTATCAGTACTTAGATATAAATGTGATTGAAATAATATTAATATCTTGTGAAATAACTGTATATAGCTAGAATTGGATGATGATGCAGGTTAAAAGGTCTTGTGATTGTGGCATTAGGGATAATTATAATTACACCATTATAATGTTGATTTAGGTTAGAAATCACTCTAGGCAGACTTCATGGGCTAGTTAGGCTTGCACTATGCACAATATGATTACGCATTTCATGAATGCAACTTTGCATCGAAATCCGTTGCTGTTTTCTAATATTGTTTTACGAAAATATAAAATCCAATCTATATGCAATGTGAAAGTGATTACTCTGACAGCTTTGCTAAAGTGTTTTGGTATTATGTGATTGTCGTAATGATTTCGTCCGAAAAATCGACCGCTCAACGATTTTGAAAACATGAAAAACAAGGAGTTGCCACCAATCTTTTTTGACTAGGTGTGATTGGTCACCTAAAAATATTTATTTTTTTAACAAAATTTCAAAATTAATTAAGTTTTATTAAAAAGACAAATTTTGGTTAGCGAAAACACAATCAGATTCGGAAGTACAGTTACTTGTGGGGAAGGATTAGCACCCCCACGACGCCTGTTAAAAAAATAGTACCATCTTGATCATGTATTATCCTTTAGTTTTAATAAAATAATCTAAAATTAATATTTAAAAATAATTTACTTTTTATTGCAATCAATTTTATTTTTTTTATTCAAAGTTATTTTTTTATTTGTAAAAAAAAATCTTTTTTTCTTATTTTAAAAAGTTAAATTTTATTTTTCAAAAATGAATGTGAATCTTTTTGTATTGAACAATTAAATCAAATATTCCAATACTCTTGGTAATATTTGAAATAACATTCTCACCTAGGGTTTCTTAAGAATCGCTACTTACGATTTCTATAGATTCCCATCATCGGAAATTCACTCCTGCTTCGAAAATTATCATAATTGCATATGATGCAAATAGATAATGAATGATGCACGTGTATTTTTTATAATAATTTTTTTATAAAATTTTATTTATTTATTTTAAATAAAATTCAATATTGTTGAAGAATCACACTAAGCATTCCAATACTCTGGTAATATTTAGTGGCTCTTCTCACATAGAGATTGAAAATCACTACTTGTGAATTTTGTAACATATCATCATCGGACTAATATTTAATTAAGTTTAAGTTTCACTATTAAATTTTCTTTGTTTTGATTTTATTTTTTTAAAAAAACCTTATTCATTTATATTTTTAACAAAAATTTAAATTATTGAAAAGACACATTAAATACTCAAATGCGCTGATAGTATTTAGTGGACTCCTCTCACCTAGGGATCAGTTAAGAATCACTACTTGTGATTTCCGTAACATCCTATCGTCAAACTAATATTTAATTAAATTTAAATTTTATTAGTTACTTATTTTTTTTATTTTCCCAAAAGTATTAATATATTTCATAAAATCAACTATATAAGAAAAATTTAACATCAAATTAAAATTACTTAAATATTCCAATACATTGGTAATATATAAGAAATTTAATTCGATCTTAAGGATTATCGAAGAATCACTACTTGTGAATTCTAAGAAATCTCATCATCGGACTAAGATTTATCTTTGTTTATTATCTTTTTATTTTTCTGTTTATTATTTATTTTCACATACATATATATGTTTAATATTATTTCTTTAGGTAAAGGTAAGAAAATTTATGAGGTTTTTTATTTTATAACATATATATTTTTTTAAAAATAATGACATGAATAAACAAACAAATAAATAACTAAAGGGGTTAATGAAATTTTACCCCAAATGGAAGCCTAAGTTGGAATGGACTTGAAGCTGTTATTGGGCCTACCGAATGAGTACCCAATTCTCAAAAGCCTCATTGGATCCAATCAGAGGCGAGTCAGGTCGCGTCCACGCGTGGGTTAGCAGCAACTCTTTTTTTTTCTTTCACTATAAGAGCTGTCCCTTTTTTGTAGAAATCATTTTCACTCTTTTTTTTAAAAAAATTCTATCTCTCAGATCTTTCTCCCTTCTCTCTTATCTTGTCATCGCTAGCCTCGCCAGAGCTTCGTTGTCAGCCGTCACTTGCTGGCTATAGAAACCGAAAAGGAAATTGTTTTCCGAAGCTTCCAAACTCCCTCTTTTTATTTCTAGCCTTTTTTTCCTTCAAAAACATTTCTATTCTAGTAGATCTGAAGCTGAAACCTATGACTTCTTGACCCCAAACATCCACCGCTGTCATTCAAGACACCTTGCCTTCTTGATAAGTTCCTTCCTTTCCCTTTTCCTATCGAGCCTAGTCCCCGATTCAAAAGGTTTTCGTAGCCTCTTAGATATAGGGCTGACCAAAGCTTCTTTCTCCTTTTTTCTTCTTTTTTTTTTTGCTTTGTGTTGGCTGTTGATGCTTCTCTTAGACTATGGGTTTGATTGTTTTTGTTTTAGGTTGCTGCTTGCGCATGTGTGTTCAGATCTAGCTTGGGTTTTGCGACGTTTAGGGCTTGAGAAGACTTTCGAGTTGAAGGGACTAAACAAGGTCTCAAGCTAATGATTTGTTGGGGCTTGGTAGTACTAAGCCCTTTCTATTGGTGGCTACGATAAAGAAATGGGCAAGGGTTTACGGTGCAATTGGTGGTGGTGTGTTGATGGAGGTTGCGATTCAGGCAAGTTTGGGATAAAGGTTTCGGTCTTGGTGGTTTGTGTGGTGGTCATGAGTGAGGTTTGGCAACAGTTGGTGACTGAAGATGATGTGTAACGACCAACTACCACATTTTTCACCTTAATTTTATACCATTTATCCGGTTGGACTGTCTGCGATACTTCACTTGCACTTAATGTTAAACAATTTTAATATAACATTGTTAAGATAATACACATCCCCTATCTTATTTACAAAAATGTAGTACTGTATACATGTCTAAATACAGAAAATAAATGATCCTACCTTATATGTCTCAGACGGTCTGTCACATTATCCTTTGTGTACAGTCGTGATCTACAAATATTGGATCCCACCATCATCCAAACCTGAAATGTTAAAATTGGGGAGTAAGCAAACCACAGCTCAGTAAGAAAGTTATATGTCACACTTGATATTCAGCTATCTATATGCTGAAAATAATTTTTCATTTTCTTTAAAATCTTTCTAGCTGGCTCTAGGCACACATGTAGGAAGGATACTACAGTCGACTAGGAATCCAGATAGAGTAAGGTAGGTATTTTGAAATACCTGACTTGTTCCGGAACCTAGAAGCAACTGTAGAGAGTACTAATTCCTTTGTTTTCAAAACAATATAATTTTCGTTTTTCCACGGAGTAAACCACTTATTTCTTTTCATTTCAGTATACTTTAAAACACGTGGCAGTTCAGTAATAAAAATAGTGGTTTACTTCTCTTCTCTTCAGTACAGTAAAACACGTGACAGTACAGTGATTTGTAAATATCCAATCATTGGATAATTACTTCTTCGATTATTTCTTTCTTAGAAATAATTCTTGTGTTATTCTTTTAGAATAAACATTTATTTCTCTTTTCAAATCAGTAACCGTATCGTATAGTTCAGTAAAACAGTATATTCAGTATTCAGTAAAACAATATCTCGATACGGTTCAGTCAGTAACAGTAAACAGTAGCTAACAATTCAATAAATAGTATACGGTAGCTTTCAGTTCAGTAAACAGTAAATGGTAGCTTTCAGTTCAATAAAACAATAATTAGTGGCTACCATTCAATGTACAGTACAGTTCAATAAACAGTGATTTGGTAGCTTTCAGTCTAGTAAAATAGTAATCAATAGCTACCAGTTCAGTAAACAGTACAGTTCAGTAAACAGTGTTTTGGTACGATTTTTCATCAGTAAACAGTAATCAATACAGTAATTCAGTACAGCAAACAGTACAGTACAGTAAATAAGATTCCGTGAATCCTTTCAGTAAACAGTAATCATTATGTGAGACTAGGCATCACCCTACAATTAAATCATGCTATCCCATCCACTAGGGACACAGTAACAGTAATGAGATCTATGGCCATGATCTATAATATGTCCTCAGTGTACGCTTGCTAAGCGACAATCCGGGACGCTGATGACTAGCTGGTCAATCAGTCACGTGACAGTAACAATATATGTGATGCATGAAGCTCGGGGCCTAAGTCTCAAAACAGTGTAAACCGTACCATAGCCTTTATGGATTTTAAACACCGTAAATCAAATGTCCATAAGGCTCACATGTAAATATAATCACCTTTATGAAATTTATAAAATAAATAACATTTTTTAAATTATTTCATAAAGGTATATATCATGTTTTCCATACGGTGAAAACAGTCTGCAAAATCACTGAAAAATAGAAGGGCAAAACTGTCCTTTTCCACCGTAAAACACATATGCACGCTTTCCCGTGCCTTTTATCCAAAACATGGTTTTCAAAGAAATCGGGATTCAAATCAAATATTTTCATATTTTATGTAAAAATAAATTATTTACTTTCCAAATTCAAAATCCCTTAACCATGTTTTCTTCTAAAAACACGTGTAGAGACCTCTAGTCTCAAAATCATGGTTTTCCATCATTTCTTAACCTTTATGGAATTTTCATAATTATTTGTTTCCATAATTAAAACCATAAAGGTTTTATGTAAAATCAAGTGAATATTTAAGAATATTTATAAAAATATTCACTTCAGTCTCTTTTTCATTTTCATCTCGTTTCACGTGAAATATCACCTACCAGGTGAATTTTCGGTGATTTCCTTTTCACCATTCTCGAAAACATGAATATTTTAAAATTAAATATCACTATATTCATGTTTTATGAAATTTACTTAATTTCTCGATTTTCGTACTCAAAAATCGATTCACGTGAAATCAAATCTTTTATATTGGTTTTCGATGATTTTCGGTAAATTTCAGTAACTTTTTCGATAATTTTTCGGCAGTATAACGGCTGCCGATTTGGCTAGCCTCCTGCACGGAAAATATAGTTTATATTTCTCAACCGGTATTTTACCACAATTTAAGACCGATAAATCACCACAAATTTCCAAACCAATCATTATAAATTGCATTTATAAATTAAATGCATAATTTAAAACATGTGGCCGAATATCCTTACAGGCGGTAAATGTCTCCCTTACCTGTTTCGGGTCGGCAACTGCCTCTCGAAGGTCGCGCTCGTGTTCACCTCGCCCGATTCCATCGACTCGGTCATCGAGGAAATTTTCTGGAATTTAAATTCTAACAATTAAAATTTTTCCATAATTATTTAAATTAAATACTTGAAATTAAATCCCGAATTTCTTACCGAATTTCTCAGATTTTTCGGATTTCTGAATTCCTGAGATTTTCCGTAATTTTCGAAATTCCCAAATCCCAGGAATTTCTCTTTTTCTCTTTTCTTTTCTTTCTTTCTTTTCTTTCTTTTTCTTTTCTTTTCTTTTCTTTTTCTTTTTCCTTTTTCTTTTCTTTTTCTTTTTCCTTTCTTTCCTGGCCGGTTCAAACCCTTTAGACTGGTTGCCTTCTCCTCACCGCCGGTTCTCCTCCGGTGGTCGGTTCTCCTGCGGTTTGGTGGCTTAGCAGCTAGCCGGCGTTAAGACGAACTTGCTGGTGGCCTCAGCTCGGCCTGGATCGGCGGCACGGCGGCGGATCTACTCGGTTTTGCCTTGGTTTCTTCTCCTCCTCCGTCGGCCTTCCTCCGTCGTTCCCCGCGCCTCCGGTGGCTTTCCATGTCTTCCTCTTCCTCCAGCAGTGGTGTGGCTACAGTGGCGACGGCCGATTTGGCCGGCACCGCCAGATTTGGTTTTCCTTTTCTCTTCCGGTTTCACCAGTTTTCCGCCCCTTTTTAGTTTCTGTTTTCGCCGTTTCTTTCCTCTTTCGGTCACCGGCGTCCTCTCCTCTCTTCGCCGGTGCCGTCTTCCTCTCTCCCTCCTCCTCTCTTGGTCGGCCGACGGTAGCCGACCTCGCCTGGGAAGGCAAAATCGGGAGTCTTCCCGATTCTGTTTTCTGTTTCCCCCTTTTTTTTAATTTAATTTAATTTATTTATCTTATATTATATTTATAACTATATTATAAATATAATATTAATATTATATTATATAGTATTCTACTATATAATATCATATAGATATATATACTATATACTATTATTATTTTATATATATATAGTATTGTACTATATATAATATAAAAATATATATAATTTATATTAACAAAATATATATATCTAATATATATATATATATGTATATTTATATACTTTAAATTTAAATACTATTTACATATATATGTTATAATACAATATATATTGTATTTACAACATATATTTTCAAACTTCAATGTAAATTAGTATTTACATTTCTCATTTATGTATATATCTATATATATACATAAAATACTTTACTTAAATACATATGTGTTATTTTATTTTGTACAATAGTATATATATCTATATATACCTCGGTATATATATGTATACTATATAATAATTTCAATACATATTTATTCATTTAAAATTACATTTATATAATTTATAATTATATAAATATATTTCTCTTTCATTTCTCATTTTCTTATTTAATTTGGATTTTCCATTATCCAAATTAAATTTCCTTCTTCATTATTTTCCATAATTCCAACCTTATTTTTCCGATTTAAATTTCCTTCACTTGGATTTCCACCATCCGTTCCTTTCTCAATTCTCGAGATTTTCACCCATATCCCGTTCTCAAAATTTTATTTATTTCCAAAATTTATAATTTCCAATAATTAAAAAATTTACGGTTATCACATGATGGGCCTCAGGTCTTGTGGTAGTTTAGGGGTTTGGTAAAGGGTTTTGGTTCAATGGGTAATAACAGTGGAGATTGGGTTGATGTTGGCTGGTGGGAGCTACGGTAATGGTGGTTTGTGGCTGGTATGGATTCTCATAGTTGTTTGCGGTGGTTGCGTTGGAACTGGTAGATGGTTAGGAGGTGAAAATGGATTCTCCATTTGGGGTAGTTTTGGGAGGTAGCAATAGATTGCTGAGAATGGCAGTGGTGAAGGTAGCGAGGGTTGGAAGTTCTCGGCGATTAGTTGTTGGTTTTGGGCTTATGGATTCTTAAAGTTTTCTGCTGGATTTTGGTACCCTGAGAGCCCCCCTTCGTTTTGTAGAAACATTCCTTTTAAACCCAATTAGGATCATCCTTTGATCCAGCAACTTTGTTTAATCTTTGGGACTTTGCCTTTGTTTTTCGGTCACTTAGGGAAGTTGAATTTTTAGCTTGCTATGAAGGCTGATGGTGAAAGAAAGGACTGAGGGACAACGACAGCCTGTTTTGGCCTGCAAAAAGGGGGCTAAGGCACGACACAATGCTTTCTATTTTTGGTGTTTTTTCTTTTCCTTTTTTTAGAAGAAATTATCATTGATTAAATTCATTAAAATAAAAATTAAAAATCAAAAAATCAAAAACTAAATTAGAAAATAAAATAAAATTAAAAATAGAAAAATTTGGGCTTTCAAGTCCACGAACTTAATTCAACTTAATTTAGACTTCTAAGTCCATAAGTCTAACAAATTTTACATGACTCAAATTCACACAAATTTTGTCAAATTTTAAACTAAGAAAATATGCTTTAATTAAATTTGGGTTAATTTTATTCCATAGGATTTGATTCTTAAATTTTAAAATTTATCAAACCCGGACAAAATTAGGTGTCTACAGTTGCCCCTCTCTGCACATTTCTGAAAATCAGACATAAGGCAAAGACAAAAGACAATAGACAATAATTTTGTCCGACTTACGACCTACTTTTTTACTTTTTTTTTTGCTCTTTTTTGCTTTTTCTTTTTTCTTGTTTTTTCATTTTCTCCTTTTTTTTTTCATTTTTTCTCTGCCCCTTTGTTTTAGTAAAATTTAAACTTGACAATGTTTCTCTTACTAAAAGCTCTTCACTTTTGTGAATTTTAGTATTAAATAAATTAAAGATTTGAAAATTATACTCATAAGATTTGAAAACTATGTCTGGAGGGCTTGGAATTTGTGCCCGGAGGTCTTGGAATTATGTTCGAAGAGTTTAAAACTTGTACCCAGAGGACTTTGAAATTTGCTCGGAGGACTTGAGATTTGTGCTTGGAGGTCTTAGAATTGTATCTGAAAAGTTTGAAATTTAATTTGGAATTTTTCCCTTGAGATCTTGAAATTTGCGCTCGAAGGACTTGAGATTTTGAAATTTGTGCTTAGAGGTGTTAGACTTATACCTGGAAAGTTTGAAATTTGTGCTTGGAGGACTTAAAATTTGTGCCCGGAGGTCTTAGAATTGTGGTTGAAAATATTTGGAATTTGTGCCCGAAGGACTTAGAATTTTGCCCAGAGGACTTAAAATTTATGCTCGGAGGTCTTAGAATTAAACTTGAAAAGTTTGAAATTTAATTTGGAATTTTGCTCGAAGGATTTACAATTTTGCTTTGAGATCTTGAAATTTGCTCCCGAAGGACTTGAGATTTTGAAATTTGTGCCCAGAGGTCTCAGAATTATACTTGAAAAGTTTGAAATTTATGCAGAGGACTTGAAATTTTGAAATTTGTGCCCGGAGGTTTTAGAATTATACTTGAAAAGTTTG
Organism: Heritiera littoralis; assembly: GCA_031772115.1. Taxonomy (NCBI): domain Eukaryota; kingdom Viridiplantae; phylum Streptophyta; class Magnoliopsida; order Malvales; family Malvaceae; genus Heritiera; species Heritiera littoralis. The sequence goes on along the minus strand of JAPDPK010000009.1, from coordinate 2,412,839 downwards.
AAATTTATGCCCGGAGGTTTTGAAATTTATACCCCGATGACTTCAGATTTTGAAATTTGTCCCTGAGGGCTTAGAATTGTGCCTGAAAAGATTTGGAGTTTGTGCCTGGATGACTTAAAATTTGTACCTGGAAGTCTTAGAATTATACCTAAAAAGTTTGAAATTTGTCCTTGGAGAACTTAGAATTTTGCTCGGATGACTTGGAATTTGTGCCCAAAGAACTCAAAATTTTTCTCGGAGGACTTGAAATTTGTGCCCGAAGGACTTGAGATTTTGAAATTTGTGCTCGGAGGTCTTAGAATTGGACCTGGAGGACTTGGAATTGTACTTGAAGAGTTTGAAATCCGTGCTTGGAAGACTTAGAAATTATGCCTAGAGGACTTGAAATTGTGCTCAGAGGTCTTGAAATTTGTGCTTGGAGGACTTGAATTTGCTTATCTTTTGAAAATCATTCTTCAATCTTAATTGGATTCATAAATGTCATAATCAAATTGAATAAGTAAAGTTGATTTTCTTATTTTAAGAAAAGTTGCATAACCTTTAAAATCTTGATTGGATGGCGTCGAGCCTTTAGCTTGAGAAACATGTTTTAATCTCAAAATTTTACATAAAAACTTTTAATGTTGATGTTTTATGATATTGTGTATGTATACATGTATGCATGGCATTCAATCCTGTACAGTCTCTAACTTTAAAACTCTTTCCTATCTTGTCAAAGAGGCACATCATTTGTCTTTCTTATCTTCTTTTCCCCAACATGATCATGAAAGCTCCTTTTTATTTTCCATTTCTACAGAGTTCTTGTACTCTCATCATAGCCTTTTGACGAAAAGCACTAAAAATTTTCCCCATAACTATTTTCCAGGAGGGAAATAACCCAAATTTCACATGTGATACTTGATCCTTTCAAAAAATTAGTGATTACTTTTCAAGATGAGTAATATAAATCCTATTCGAATCTTTTCAACTGGATAATTGTAAATTTGGTGCACCAAGAAGTTTTGTTTGGAGAATACTTAGCCACTTATAAAAAAAAACAATGGTTTCTTTCTCGGCTCAAAATAATTTTGTTAAAATAACATCCCCTCTCTTTTTTTTGAACAAAAATTTTAAAAAAAAAATTTACAATTCAGTTTGACAATCTCTTAAATTCTCAAATAATAGCGTTCTACAAATGGCAAGATAAAATATGAATGATTGAGGTCCTTTCTATTTAGGAAGAGTATGTACAAGAAGGAAAATTTAAACTTTTCAAAAAATGTTGGGCAAGGACATTAGAATCTTTAGGCATCTCGAGGGTTTCTCAGGGCTTGTTGATTCTTTTTCCATATTTTCAATTCATGTCACTACTTGACTTGGTTGTATTAAGAGTTCATTGTTTGCTCTAGATTGCCCTTTTTGGGTTTTCACCCTAGAGCTCTATTCTTTCTTTGTTTTCTTTTCTTTCTTTTTTTTTTATTGTTCTACCATGCATTCAAGAATTTAGATTTCATTCAAGCCAGATAATAGTGAGAATTTTCCAAAGAAGAGCTCTTTGATACAAGCGGGAATATTCGTTCAAAATGGACTTTTAAGTACATAATGTAAGCCATGGTTTAGGGTTTTGAAAGAATGGATAAACAGGCCCAAAAATGTGTTTGAAGGTGTGATCAATCCAAAGATCATTTCTTCTCATATGGGAATCTATCCTTTTCATTCTTCGAAGCACCTTTCTTTTTGTACTTTTCCATGTATCCCTTCTTCTTTCTTTTTTCTTTTCTTTTTTTCTTTGTTTTCTTTGATCCAATATTTCAAATTTAATTCACTCTATATTGTCCCACAACATGGCAAACCTTATTCGATCAAAAACAAAAGTTGAATCATTCATTTTTTTTTAGAGATATTTTCTGCACAAGCCCCCCAGTGTAGAGGGTGATCCTTGGAAAAAGTTTATTGTAAAAGAAATTATCAGAATCAAAAAGGGTAGCAAAAGGATAATGTTTATATTTGTGAATGGAATGTGAAAGACGGTCATTCATCATTTCAAATTAAAATGCTTCCATTGAAAAGCAACTCTTAGGATAAGTTTTTCCTTTGGCTTTTGAAATCGTTTGATTATCATGTTTGCATGGTGTCACAATCAATTTTTATTTTTTTTTCTTTTTTCCTTACTCTTTTCTCTTCAATTTCCTTGTAATGCAACACTTTAATATGACAAAACTTGACTTCGAATGCCAAATATTCATTTCAAGAGAAAGGTGATGCTCAACTCAAGGTGTTGTGCAGATGGACATTGATGGAAAATCCTTAACTTTGGTTCTCTTTTTTTTTTTTTTGCTATCTTGCCCTAAAACATGGGCAAAAGGCATCTCAAGAGCACAGGATTTAAGAGTTCAAGATTTGTATATGAATCAGGGTGGAAATGTATTTCAAAATTTCAAAATGATCTTGCCAAATATCAAACTGCCAATATCCAAAGTCTTTGAGATTGTCATAAATTGATTTGTAAATAATTCTCAAAAGGTTTTGCAAGTCGGTCATTTCTTTGAAAATCATTAACAATGAAGCCCTATCATGGTCAAATGGGAAACAAATCGGACTTTCAAAATCTTATGCCCCAATTTAGCTTTTTGGTTCTTGAGTAACTTAGGTTTTATTGAGATATGATCCTAGAATGATTTAAGACATTCATCTTTGATAGTAATCACCAATTTTTTTAGAATCATTTTTATCATTAATGTGAAGAAAGGAAACATTCTTGTCATATGCCACTAGAAAATAAATTATGCCAAAAGTTATGCTCAAACAACAGTCACCTAGGCCAATGGAAATGACAAAGCATTTTTCAACAAAATACAGACTTCAAAATATTAAAATCTTCGTTTTCCTCCAGATTGATCTGCCAAAATGCCCTAACTCTACACCAAAGTGGACTTCTACTGTTCCATAAGTTCTAAAGTCAAGATTCCCCCATTGATAAGCTCCTCAATTCTTTCTTTCAACTGCCTGCATTTTTTTGTTGAATGTCCAATTGCCCACATGTGATAGTCACATTTGCTATTTGGATCATAGCTCTTGGCCAATGGGTTTGGTGCCGTTCTCAAAGGAACAGGGATCAGATATTAGTTTTTCACTAGAAAAGGCAGGAGATCAGAAATTGAGATAGGAATTTTTCCTTGGTTGCTTCTTAGTCTTTTTTTGTTGTTCATTGGTTGTTGGACAGGTCGAGCTATAGGATTAGTCATAAAGGTGGGTGAGTGAGCAACTACTGGGGAGTAAGAGTTTGCTTGGAATCCTAGTTATAGGATTAGTGAATAAAGATAAGGATCATAGGGAACATTATTCAAGGTTGGATAGTATGATGGGTGAGGCCAATAGGGATGATGTAAAGTGGAGTTTCTGGGAAATTGCCCCTCAAATGTCACAGCTTGCACTTCTTTTTCCATTCTTTTTGGCCTGTTATCAGCAATGTCACTTATCTTGATCTTGCCTCTCTTGATTGCGTTCTCAATCATCTCTCCGGAGGCCACCATGTCAGCAAAATTCTTAGTAACATTCCCAATCATCCTATCATAGTATGGTGCTTGAAGGGTATTAAGAAAAAGAGCTGTAGTCTCTTTTTCTATAAGGGGAGGCTAGACTTGGGTAGCAATATTCTTCCATCTCTGGGCATATTCCCTAAAGCCTTCAGTAGCTTTCTTTTCCATGGCTTGCAAAGATAAACGATTCGAGGCTAGATCCACAATATGCTTATATTGAGTAACGAATGCCCTTGCCAAATCTTCCCATGAGTAAACATCACCCCTACCCAATTGTGTATACTACCTAGCAGCAGATCCTTTAAGGCTATCTTGGAAAACATGGCTCAACAGCTTGTCATCATGCACATGCGCTGCCATCTTTCTACAATACATAGTGATATGGGCCTTTGGATAAGTGTTCCCATCATACTTCTCAAATTCTAGGGCCTTAAACTTTAGAGGAATGACCACACCAGGTACTAAGCATAATCTAGTTGCATCCAAAGATCCATGAAAATCCATTCCTTCAATGATCTGAAGCCTTTCTTCTATAAGCTCTATCTTTTGTTGGGAACTTGAGCCTTCTTCCACTTGTGGCATCCCTTGCTCTTTGTGACTACCCAAATTGGCAATATGAATTGGTTCGAGGGATTTCATTATAAGAGTTGCATGGCCCTGAAATTGGCTAAGGTCAACTGCAGATGGCATATTAGGGCATACATAACCTTTGGTGGGTATTGCTTGTGGCTCTTGAGATGATCGAGTTTCTCACAAGCTAATGTTAACTGGACAAAAAGATTCCTCAGCATTTCGCAACTGATGCCCCTCTTGAGCTAGTTCTCCCATTTTTCCATCATTCAACTTTTCCAACAAACTTGCCATCTGTGACAATTGCTCTCTTATTTCTTGCTGCACTTTTTCCATCCTTTCCATCCGAATCATTTCTGTCTCTTCCATGGTCCAAAACTATCTCCAAATTTTTTCAATGTTCAAGTTGTCCTTACACCAAATCTGTTGTAACCCTAAATTAAATGTCATGCTTGCTATGCTAACGTGAAGCTTTTATTGTATGGAAATTGTGAATCTAAATAAAAATTAAAGAAATTTCAACCTTCTTCTTATTTCATAGTATCACAACTTGCACGCCAAAAGAAAAAATTATAAATTGAATATTGTCATTTGGCCATTTATTTGTTTTGGTCATTTGTTTTTTTGTTACTTTTTTTTAAGGGAACAGTTATTGTTAGCCTTATTAATCTTTTATCAAAATCATATTATGCACATATGAATGAAGTGAATGCAAACTTATTTAAAATCTTGTAACATTCATATTCATAAAGGAATTCTTTACAAGATTCAAAAATTCCTTATTAAACTCCCACTATTCTAATGCCCCAACCATTCAAAGTCTTTCAAAAAGAAATTACACAATAATAGCTGCCCTTTTCACCTTTTAAACTCTAATCAAGCATTATAGATTCCTGGTTAACCACTTCCCCTATATCAAGCAACTTTGCATCAATCAGTCCTTTCACCCAGTACTTGAAAGTCCTACAATTTTCGATGGAATGCCCAATATTCCCTGCGTGGTAATCATATCTAGCTTCTGGGTTATACCACTTCGGATGCGGAGGTTCAAGGGCTCTAAGAACATAGGGGCTACAAGTTGCCTTTCAAGCAGATAGGGAAAAAGTTTGCCATATGTTATAGGTAAAGGGTCAAGCTATGTGCACTTCATCTTCTTGGATTGTTTTTGGCCAAGACTTTGATTTTTAATTTGAGCACGTGGTGGTGACACAAAAGCTTGGACATTAGGATTTTGTTGAAGAGCTGGTCGGATAGAATTAGAGTGAGCATATGGATTCACAAACGAATAGGTATGTAGAGGCTTGGCGAGACTAGGAGATCCTATTTCAAATGCTTGAATATGAGGTCAAAAAATAGTAGGTCAGGGATAAAGGTTTGGCTGTGGACTAATTGATGGAGGTTGTACAAAAATAGGAGGTCGGGGATAAAGGTTTGGTTGTGGACCAATTTGTTTGGAATACCTGGACAGGTGGCTAAAAAGAACCGGGCTGAAGGTTAGGGTTCTATAGTGGCCTAATTGGTATGGATTGTTTGGAGCCATAAGGTTCTGCTTTAGTTGTGAGGCCCTTAGGTTCATTGTGATAACCGTAAATTTTTCAACTATTGGAAATAATAAATATTGAAAATAAATATTTAAAGAAAATAGATAAGAGGAAATAAATAAATAAAAGTAAATAAATAAAATTTAATTACGAGATGGAAATATCGTTGAAATTCCCGAAATTAAGGAAAGTGAGGAATTTAAAATGGGATAAGTTGGAAATAAGGGAAGGATAAAATTATGGGAAATAATGAAGAGAAAAATTTAATTTAGAGAACGAAAAATCCAAAATTTAATAAGAGAATAAGAAAATAAATGAAATATATTTATATAATTATATATTATATAAATGTATTTTTATACTAATACATATGTATTCAAAATATTATATAGTATATTTTAAAATACGTTATATATATAGAAATATATATATACTATTTCATAAATTCAAATAATACATATGTATATAAATATAATGTTTTATGTGTATATATAATTATGTAAATACATATAGAAGAAAAGTAAGTATGGTTTTATATTAAAGTTTATATGTATAAATATTTTATTATAGCAATTATATAATTTATATATATAAATGTTACTTAATTTTAAGTATATATATAAATATACACATATATACTAGGCATGTATTTTGTAATGTACAATATGTATTTTGTATATAATATATATTGTATAATATTATGTATGAAATAATGTATGTATAACATATAATATATATTATATGTATAAACTATATTGTATAATATATAGTATATAGCATACTAAATATAGAAAGAAAATAAAAGACAAAAAAGGAAAGTAAACAGAAAACAAAAGGAAGGATCGGGGGAAGGAATCCCGACCCTCCCAGCCGCAACCATCGGTGGCAGAGATGCCACTGCCGGCGAGAGAAAAAGGTGCAGACGACGTCGCCGGCAAAGGAAGAGAGGGAGGAAGCTGTCGGCGGCGGAAGAAAAGAAGGAAACAGAGGCAGAAAACGGAGGAAAATCGGGAAGAAAAAGGAAAATGCTGACGGCGGTGCCGGCCAAATCGGTGGCTGCCACTGCCACCGAAGCACCGCCGGAGGGAGAGGAACACGATGGAGGTCACCCGACGTGCAATGGACGGCGGAGGAACGCCGGCGAAGAGGAGAAGAAGCCGAGGCAAAACCGAGTGGATCCACCGCCGTGCCGCCGATCCAGGCCAAGCTGAGACCACCGGCAGCTTCGCCTCGACGCCGGCCAGCTGAGGGACCAACGAGCCGCCGGAGAACCGGCCGCCGGCGAGGAACCGGCGAGGAAAGAAACTGGACCGGTCTGAACCGGTCTGACCGGGAAAAGAAGAAGAAAAAAGAAAAGAAAGAAGAAAAGAAAAAGGAAAAAGAAAAAGAAAAAGAAAAAGAAAAGAAAGAAAGAAAAGAAAAAGAGGAAAAAGGAAGAAAAAAAAAGAGAAAAAGGAGAATTTCGGGAATTCGGAAAATTCCCGAAAATTCGACAACCCGGGATTTTACAAATTCGGTAAGAAATTTCCCGAGAATTTAATTTCAGAAAAAATTAAATAAATTATGAAAAATTCTAAAAATTAGAATTTTAATTCCAGAAATTATTTTCAGCAATCGAGATAAGGAATCGGGAGAAATGGAGTGCGGGCGCGATCGATAAGCGGATGTCGCCGACCCGGAAAAAGGTAAGGGATGCATGTGCAGCACTGTAAGGATACTCAGTCTGCATAATTTAATTTGAAATATTTTATGCAATTATTTTATGAAAATTATTATGATGCATGATTTGCTGAAAATAATTTGGGAAGAAGTACTGGCTGAAAGATTTTAAACTGTATTTTCCGTGCAGGAGGTTAGTGAATCGGCAGCCGTTATGCTGCCGAAAATTTTAGAAAAACTTTATAAAATCATATTAAATGATTTATTTCCGAATTTCGATAGTAAATCACGAGACATGAGGAAATTTCTAAATTTCATAAAATATGAATATAATGAGATGGAACTTTAGAATATTCATGTATTCGAGAATGGTGATAATGAAATCACCGAAAATTCTCGAAATAGATAAATTACACGAATTACGAGACGAAAGATGAAGTGAAATATAGTGAATATTTTTATGGATATTTTTATCAATATTCACTAAAGGATTATAACCCTTATGGTTTTAAATCATGGAATTATATAATTATATAAATTCCATAAAGGTGTATTTTATGATGAAAAATACGATTTTGAGACTGGTTGGTATTCTTATCATGCTGATACATGATATGTGACATGTTTAGTCCCGGTCGACACCTGATCCGTGATCCACCGAGGACAATATAGATTATGGTCATAGATTTGACTGGTTTAGTCCTTTACCCTCCGGGGTTTATAGTACGACAAGATTAACGTCTATCTTAAAATCCATAAATGATAGGTGACATGTTAAAAAGGGAAATATTTTACATGACATGGAATATGTCAAACGGAAAAGGCCATACCGAGCAGAGACTCGATGATTGAACCGTGGGAGCCACCTCTAGAGTCCTTCGGGGACTAAGTGCTACACGTGTTCTGATGTTTCAGTACAGGCCATACCGAACAGAGACTCGATGATTGAACCGTGGGAGCCACCTCTAGAGTCCTTCGGGAACTAAGTGCTACACGTGTTTCGATGTTTCAGTACAGGCCATACCGAGCAGAGACTCGATGATTGAACCGTGGGAGCCACCTCTAGAGTCCTTCGGGAACTAAGTGCTACACGTGTTCCGATGTTAGTATGAGAAATCGTAGGATATTGTGACGATAAGTAAGTGATTGTGATTCGTGAATTCGACAAATGTCAAAGGATGAAATAGATTTTAATAGCTTATTTTGCTTTTTAAAGGACGGAACTAATTAAGAGAGTAAATTAAAACATGAAATAAGTTTTAAAGAAATAAGATGATGACTTAACTAATATTCTTTTCAAGGAATATACGAATATTAATTATTTTATTTAAATGCTTTGTTTCGTAGAAGCATTATTTTGAGAAGCATATGAAAAAGGTTATGAAAGTTTGAAAGAGAAAAGGATTTATTAATTCAAAACGAAATGAAATTTTCTCTACAGTTGCTTCTAGGTTTCGTAACAAGTACGGTATTCTAAAATACCTACCTTACTCTATTCGGATCCCTAGCCGACTGTAGTATCTTTCCTACATGCGAACCTAGAGCCCATAGGAAAAAAATGAAAAAGATTTTCAGCATATAGGAAGCTGAGTATCAAGTGAGGCATATAATTCTCTTACTGAGCCGTGGTTTTGCTCACCCCTTAATTTTCAACATTTCAGGTTTTGATAAATGTGAGTTCAGCGGATTGTGGATCCTGGCTGTACACGAAGGACAATGTGTCAGACCGACTGTTTATTTGAGGTATGATCATTTATTCTCTGTATTTAGACATGTCAACAGTACTACTTATTTGATAAATTATGATAGGGGATGTGTATAATATAAACAATACATTGTAAAATTGTTTAACAGTCAGTACAAGTGAAGTATCACAGACAGCCCAACCGGTTAAGATGTGTATAAGAAGATGAAAAATGTGGTCACGGGTCGTGACATTCATCCATTACCTTGTTCACCCTTTTCATAACCTCTTCTACCATAGGATCATTTTTTGGACTGTTGAGAGCATTGGAGTGCCCTTAGCAAGCCATTTCATGAAAAGTCAATTGGTCTTTACTTGCTTATGATTCAACGTGTAGTTGTCCTAGAAATGACATGACCCTTGAGGATAGACCACTTTAGTCTCTCTAAAACTTTGAAGCATCTTCATTATCTTAGCTGGCTTCCCCTTTATCTCCCATATATCATGTCCAAATTCTTCTTGATTATTCTCCAAAGTAGTAAGTCTAGCTTCCAATTGATCTCCTATGTCTTTGACCTCCTTTAACCCAAAAAGACAAAAATCTTCCTTATTATGTGATGTGAATGCATTAATGCAATAAAATATGTCATGCTAAAATTTAAGAATAAAAGAATCAAAATTTTCTCTTATTTAAGTTCAATGAATTCTTCTTTTTTTTTTTTTAGAGTTTGATGATTTCTTCTTTCTTTAAAGAATAGATTTCTATAATCTTCTTTTATTTAAAAAGAAAACCCATTTCTTATTTTAGCACAAAAAATTATTTTCTTGAACCTCCCTTTTTTTTATAATTTATTTTTGAAGGAATGTGACAATGTATTTACTTTTTATTTTTATCAAAATTCATTTTTTTTAAATTTATGTCTATGCATTAGTTTCAAAAAAAATAAAAAATGTTAGTGTTTTTTTAAATAGTATTAAAGTACGAAGGGATATTTCCATGTTATTTTTTAGAAAGAAGAAAAACCAGATAAATCTTTGCTTTTTTTCTTTAAAATTGTAAAATTATAAAACCTTATTTTGAGAATGACATTTAAAAAAAAACCTCTTGATTTTTTGAAAGCGTGGATTTCTAAATTTATGATACGAAAAAAAAGTATTAAAAATGTTCCCTCATGTGTCTTAATTTCGGGATAATTTCTACAAAAATCAGACATGGCTCTTCCTAAGGCTGGCCTTTTAAGGCTCTCTATATGTTGAGCTTGGTTTTAAGAATCTAAAGGTTCCCAAATTATATCTCACTGTCATCCACACTGGACTAGTAAGATTTAATTTGAATTGGAGTATTTCGCTTGCCATTGTGGAGGTTATTACCTTACGAGAGCAAAAGTACTCTACTTCCTCCTAAGAAGGACGGAACTTAGGTATAGGGCTCATGTTATGAAATGCATGTGCATGTATGTGTACAAGGGAACACATTAAACATTCATCACACTATAACCCTTATCCTACATGCCCGAACAATTTATTAAAAATAATATATACAAAATAAAGAATGCTGTAAAATAAACGTAATGACTAAAACACCAATGCAGTAAATTATTTAAAATTAAAGAAGTTAAATTTAAATATTAGTTAAGACGATTAAATCAAAACTTAGGATAACACATGACTAATAAATGGCTTGACCCTCAAAAAGTCACCAAGCTGTCGTAACGATTTCGTCCAAAAACTCGATTGCTTAACGATTTTGAAAACATAAACAACAGGGAGTCACCACCAATCCTATTTGACTAGGTGTGACTGGTCACCTAAAAATATTTATCTTTTTAATAAAATCTCAAAATTAATTAAGTTTTATTAAAAAGACAATTTTTGGTCTGCGAAAACAAAATCAAGTTTGGGAGTACGGTTACACATGGGGAAGGATTAGCACCCTCACAACACCTGTTAAAAAAAAGAGTACCATCTTAATCATTTGCTATCCTTTAGTTTTAATAAAATGGTCTTAAATTAATATTTAAAAATAATTTATTTTTATTGTAATCAATTTTATTCTTTTTGTTCAAAGCCATTTTTTATTTGTAAAGAAAAAATCATTTTTTTCTTATTTTAAAAAGTTAAATTTTATTTTTCAAAAATGAATGTGAATCTTTTTGTATTGAACAATTAAATCAAATATTTCAGTACTTTTGATAATATTTGAAATAATATTCTCACCTAAGGATTTCTTAAGAATTGCTACCTGCGATTTCTATAGATTCTCATCATCGAAAATTCACTCTTGCTTCGAAAATTATCATAATTGCATATGATGCAAACAGATAATGAATGATGTACGTGTATTTTTTATAAAATTTTTTTATTTATTTTAAATAAAAATCAATATTGTTGAAGAATAACACTAAGCATTCCAATACTCTAGTAATATTTAGTGGCTCTTCTCACCTAGAAATCAGTTAGAAATCACTACTTATAAATTTTATAACATCTCATCATCGGACTAATATTTAATTAAGTTTAAGTTTCACTATTAAATTTTCTTTATTTTGATTTTCTTTTTTTTTAAAAAAAACTTATTCATTTATATTTTTAACAAAAATTTAAATTATTGAAAAGTAACACTAAATACTCCAATATGCTGATAATATTTAGTAGACTCCTCTCGCTTAGAGATCAGTTAGGAATCACTAATTGTGATTTCCATAACATCCCATCATCAGACTAATATTTAATTAAATTTAAATTTTATTAGTTACTTATTTTTTTATTTTCCCAAAAGTATTAATAAATTTCATAAAATCAACTATATAAGAAAAATTTAACATCGAATTAAAATTACTTAAATATTCCAATACCTTGGTAATATTTAAGAAATTTAATTCGATCCTAGGGATTATCGAAGAATCACTACTTTTGAATTCTAAAAAATCCCATCATCGGACTAAGATTTATCTTTGTTTATTATCTTTTTATTTTTCTGTTTATTATTTATTTTCACATACATATATATATATATGTTTAATATTAATTCTTTAGATAAAGGTAAGAAAATTTATGAGGTTTTTTTATTTTTATAACATATATATTTTTTAAAATAATGACATGAATAAACAAACAAATAAATAGCTAAAGGGGTTAATGAAATTTTACCCCAAATGGAAGTCGAAGTTGGAATGGACTTGCTGTTATTGGGCCTACCGAACGAGTACCCAATTCTCAAAAGCCTCCCTGGACCCAATCAAAGGGGTTCGGGTCGGGCGCGTGGATCTTGAACTGGGCTGAATCCACGCGCGAGTCAGCAACAACTCTTTTTTTTTCTTTTACTATAGGACTTGTCCCTTTTTTGTAGAAATCATTTTCACTCTCTTTTTTTTTAAAAAAAGTCCTTTCTCTCATATCTCTTTCCCTTCTCTCTTATCCTGTTGTCGCTAGCCTCATCAGACCTCCACCACTGGCCACCGCTCACCGGCAACAGAAATCGAAACTGTTTTTCGAAGCTTCCAAACTCCCTCTTTTCGTTTCTAGCCTTATTTTCCTTAAAAAACGCTTCTATTCTAGTAGATCTAAAGTGGAAACCTACGACTTCTTGACCCCAAATGTCCACTGCCGCCGTTCAAGACACCTTGCCTTCTTGATAAGTTCCTTCCCTTCCCTCCTCCTACCGAGCCTAGTCCCTTATTCAAAAGGTTTTCGTAGCCCCTTAGATATAGGGCTGACCGAAGCTTCTTTCTCCTTTTTCTTCTTTTTTTTTTTTTTGCTTTATGTTGGCTGCTGATGCTTCTATAATGTCCGGAGTTAGAAAATTCTGAACTAAATTTTTCCTTTTCGATACTATCTTTTTCTTTCAATTAAACGGTAACAATAGGTTTGCATTCGGTATCGGTGTAAGTATAATTTATCTTTTCATTTCAACCAATTCAGTATACCATTAATTCAATTAATAATAATAAATTAAATACAGACTATAATACAATAACTACGATTCTGTTCACAATAAACTTCACATAAGTTACATCCCACTAATTTTCGATATATATTTATGCTCTATTTCATAAATACAACTGTTGTGCAAATACATATCTAAATATAAATAAACATTTAATAAATACCTGATCACTTGGTACTTCTAACTTCTAGCAATTTCTTCGACTAACTAAAGGCAGCGGACTTCTTGTATACCAATAAGCTATCTAGGATGGTGAGAAAGGGGGTGAGCTTTAGGGAAAGTCCAGTAAAAAACACATATAAAAATGCGTACTATATGCAAATGAATAAAAATCATTTATTTTATTAGTTATATAAAAATATATTAAATTTAACTATTAAAAGACAATAGAAACATTTAATAATTTATGCAATGCAATTTCAATGAACAGTATGATAACGAATTCAAAATCATGAGAAAAGGCAACAATCTTAGAAATTTCGTTTAGTACGGTAAAGCTATGCATTTAAAATCGTTAAAATAGAATGAATGCACTGGTATTGAGAAAACATATACTGTAAAACTCGTATTACTTCTTTTGTCACTTAAAATCAAATCATGTATCATTCTTGTAAACCAAATCATTCAATAAATCACTCATCTGTCAAATATCACATATCGATAGAAAAATAATCTTCCAGAGACTCATGCAAGCACTATGTCTCATAAGGGACCTATATAGGAAGGCCAGGGATCTGGAACTCCTTAGCCAATCCTACGAAACACTGTAACAAATGGCCATCGTCGATTACTCACAGTTCGCACTAGTCAAGTGCTCACTGGGTAAACCTATGGGGTTTGACCGTAACTCCCACAGTCATATCATGTAAAGGGAAGGTCTGGGACGTCTCCCAACCTAATCATCACTATTTCGTATGCACGACATTAGGAAGACATCAATCTCGTAAAATCATTCCATATAAATCGATTCATGTAAATCATTTCAAGAAATTCAATTCGTGTAAAACACTTCATGTAATTCAAGTCATGTAACTTATTTCATATAAATCAATTCATTTAATTCAAATCATGTAATTCAAATCATGTAAATCATTTCCTGTAATCCCAAATCATGTAAAATAATTCATGTAACTCATTTCTTGTAAATCAGTTTATGTAAATCATTCATATAATCATTTCATGAAATTCATTTCATGTAATTCAAATCCTGTAAGTCGTCTTATGTAATACAGTTCATATAAATCGTTTCTTGTAATTCTATTCATGTAAATCTTTTCATCTAATGCAATCAATGTAAATCATTTCATATAATGAAATTCGTATAAATCATTTCATATAATGCAATTCATGTAAGTTATTGCTTGTAATTTAATTCGTGTAAATCATATCATGTGCTTATTTCATGTAAATCATTAATGTAATTTAATGCATATAAATCATTTATTTTAAATCAACTTATGTAAAATATTTCATATAATGTAATATTTAAACTTGTAAGAATTAAAGATAATTTCTTTTTCCTGTATTCGGGAAAATTGGGTAAAAACATATCCTATGCAACTCTTATGCATGTTTCTTACCTCTATTCCACGCAATATAAAATTTGATCATGTCAATTACGCCTCTTTATTTCTCGTACTTCACACTGCACAATAATACTAAGTTATATTTAAAATTTTATATTGGAATTCAAATAAATATTCTATTAATTTCTATTTTCCTATTTATCATTCTCAACCATTAATTTATTTTTATTTTTTAACAAATACCAAGATATTATTTAAATTAAATTTCATTCTTTTTTTTTAAATCCCATATCACTATTAATTCCACTTTTTATTTAAGATCCCATGTATAACTATAATGAATATTTCTAAAAATTCCTATTTCTCATTTTGCAAAGCTCAACAATTATTTATTTATTTCCAATTAAATTATATTCTTTTATTCTAATTCATTCCACCTATGACATATAATATTTATTATAATAACCTTTCCATTTTTGAATTCCCTTTATCATTTTCCAACCTATATTTTTAAATTCTTATATTTGACCTATAATAAATTTCCCTACCATCTCTTATCTTTCCTATATACACTTCAATAATTTTCTTATTTTCTTTTCTATTAATTTATAAAACATAATGGCTATATAAATCATTTTCTTTTCTAACTTTAATCCTATTAATAATCTATTTAACTTATGGATTTAATCCATAAATTTTCAAATTAGAAATCTTTTCTAAGTCTAACTTCATTAAAAATCTTATTGACTTCTATAAACATTTTATTAATTGCTAACTATAAAATTCACTTAATAATTATACCTTTACAAAATTTTATTCTTTATTCAAATTAAATCCCACTAATAATCTAATAAATCTATATGTGTGTGTATATATATATTTTATTGAAAAGGGATCTATTTACACATGTCTAAAATAAATTTAATTTTACACACTTTCATATCTTTTTATATGATTTATAATTTTTTAATCCGACCGTTTAATTTTATGTTCTATTCACATATATTATGCATGCCAAATTTCATATTAATCGAATATGTCTAACTATTTATTTCATAAAATAAAATTTCAACCGTTAATATATATTGAAAAAAATACTATTCTCAATTAAAATGATGAATATAGCATATTAATTCAAAATTTTATATACATAATAAATATAAGTAGATTGTTAAATCCAACGATTGATTTGCAAAAATATTAATCTTATATAAAAATATAAAATTGTGTAAAACAAATTTGTTTTACACATGTGTAAATGAATCCTTCATTTATTTTATTATTTTTTTTTCTATTTTTCTTTTCTTTTTACTGCTTTCATTTCTTTTCTGTTTTCTTTCTTTTCTTCTCGGTTTTCCTTTCTTCCACTGTACGCAGTATACTTTTTTTTTTCCAACAGCAAAACCGATAGCCCCTAATTGCTCCTGCATCTTCAATCAACTCCAATTTTATGCCTTTCTTTTACCCATTTAGGAATATCATCAAACATCTTATATTCATTAAGATTAATTCATCTTTTTTCAGCCGCTGCCATGACTGATCAGCATCCATTTTCACGCAATAGCCCGTTTCACGCCATCATGCTGTTTGCAATATTTATTATCAATTACCAATTTAATTCAAATTCAATTCATCATCTAATCAAATTTTAAATCAAATTCTACTCATCATCACCTACTAAACCACATCCAAAACATATTAAAGTCAACACAATTTCCTCAATTTTTCTTCTACCCGAATCCGTCCTACTCTACAACATCAAATTTTTATTTCAATCTAAGGTCATAAACAAGTTTCCCATGCCTAAATCAATCCTAAACCATAGCTAGAAACTAGGGAAATATCATCACTTCTTACCTACCATTTTACCCGAACCAGCAGCAACCCAAATTAGCTTCTGTTTCTTCGATTCTGCACCTCCTAAACCCATCATGTTTCTTCCTCTAAGCCCTTTAATTCACGGTTTAAGCAAATTTTGGAGTGAGGAAGATGTTTTATAGAGGAGCCAAGATGATTAGATGAAGGGAGGATGGGATTTTGTAAGGCATATGTGAGGTATTTCTTGGAGGAAAAGAACAGAACGTGCGGTAAAAATGGCAGCAGGGGAGTCGGTGATGGAGAAGAAAAAAATAGCTGATATTTAGTCTCATTTGTCTTATTTATCATCCAATAAAAATTAGCCATGTGGCCCCCTAATTCAGATTTTTTCTCTTTGCTCTCGTTTTTCTTTTCTTTGTTCTGTTTTCTTTCAATTAACAGCCCCCTCAATTGTTCAGCAAGCTTCTCGTGGAAGCTTGCTGCGATTTCTCCCCATCTTCTTTTTTTTTTTTTCTTCATTCCATCATCACCCATATTTTTCATTAAATATCTATTTCCATTTTAGCATCGTTTCCTACCATCATCACGCCATCTTCATCGTTTTTTTTTGGCATGACCGAATGGCCTTCACAAGAACACACTTATTATTTCAATTGCTCACGCTGTCCACTATCATTATCACACTACCTATATTCACTTTACCTCCCTTAACCATTGAAATCAGCACCATATTTCCACCGTTTACTCCATGACTAAACACCCCCAATAGGCTGTCTATATGTAATTATTTTAAACCAAAGCCACAAGCATCAATTACTCATCTCATGTTCACATAAACACCAAGTAAATCACATGAAACCACTTAATTCTTCTTACCTGTGCAGGGATCGATTCTGTCACCTACAGAGCAGCACATTTTTGGCTGAACTTTTGAATAGTTAAGAAGCTCTTGGGATGAGGAATAATTCCTATGAAGGGACCTAAATGAATTGGTGAAGGAAAAATGGGGTTTTACAAGGTATAACGTGAGAGACTTGAGTAACAATGGAGGTTTCACGTTACTGCAGCTTCAGTCGGTGGAAGAAGACTGTAGAAAATGCTGTTTTGTCTTTATTTTACTAGTGTTTCATTATATTTAAATATAAAAATCTGTCATGGTTTCCAAAGGTTCAAAAGACCCCCTTTACTCATCAAAAATCACCAAAATGCCACTGAACAGTGCACGGCTGTCCAGGTCAGATTTTCATATTTTATTTTTATTAAATTTTGTTGATTTTCTGGGTCAACTCAATAAAAAATTGACTAATTTGACTAGCCTTTAAGAAATGACCAATTTACCCTTATTCTTTTTCAATATTTCCATTTCTATCCAAGTTTTATTTTATTATTTTCATTTTCTGATTTTATATTTTATTTTTATTATTTTCTATATATTTAGTCAAACATGATCAATTATTGACTCTTAGAGTGGTTTGACTAAGTAAGGGTAGTGGAATTACCAAATTAACCCTTATCAAAACGTTTTGCTTAATTCGCTTAATTCAGGTTCACGAGCTGGGTCTACATGAAACTTCTTTACATGAGACTTCTCTTATAACAGTCTGTAAGTTCAAAGTCAATTTAGCTTGGCCGTTATTCAGGAAAATTATTTCAGGGTATGGAAACGATCGTTATTTTCGAATTTGTTTCTCGCTTTTCAAAATACATTCGAACGAGGTAATTTTGAGGTGCAGATTCTTGCTACATTCATATTTCACATCCAATATTATTATTTTAGGGTCTCATTTCGATCTGGATAGAGAAAGTCTTGGTAGGGCCCTTACCGAGTACCTTTTTGAACCTCATCGAACTGACCCTTTTATTTAAATATTTTAACAATTAATATTTTCTTTTTAAATTCCTACATTATATAGCTTATATCAAATATTAGAAAATTGAGGTTCTTACAGCTTCTCTTGAACTATGGGTTTTGAATTTTTTTTTTTGGTTTTGGGTTGCTGCTTGCACATGTGTGTGTTTATATCTAGCCTGGGGTTCGTAAGGTTTAGGGCTTGACAAGACTTTTGGGTTGAAGAGATTGAACAGGGTCTCAAGCTAATGATTTGTTGGGGCTTAGTGGTGCTGAGCCCTTTCTATTGGTGGCTACAATGAGGAAATGGGCAAGGGTTTACGGTGCAATTGGTGGTGGTGTGTTGATGGAGGTTATGATTCGGGCAGGTTTGGGATAAAGGTTTTGGTCTTGGTGGTTTGTGTGGTGGTCATGAATGAGGTTTGGCAACTGTTGGTGACTGAAAATGATGGGGCTCAGGTCTTGTGGTAGTTTAGGGATTTGGTAAAGGGTTTTGGGTCAATGGGTAGTGACAGTGGTGATTGGTTCGATATTGGCTGGCGGGAGTTGCAATAATGGTCGTTTGTGGCTAGTATGGATTCTCATGGTGGTTTGCAGTGGTTGTGTTGGAACTGGTAGATGGTTAGGGGGTGAAAATGGATTCTTTGTTTGGGGTAGTTTTGGGAGGTAACAATAGGTTGTTGAGAATGGCAGTGGTGAAGATGGTGAGGGTTGGAAGTTCCTGGCGATTGGTTGCTGGTTTGGGCTTATGAATTCTTAAAGTTTTCTGGTGGATTTTGGTACCCAGAGAGCCCCCTTCGTTTTGTAGAAACGTTCCTTTTAAATCCAATTAGGATCATCCTTTGATCCAGCAACTTTGTTTAATCTTTAGGACTTTGCCTTTGTTTTTTGGTGACTTAGGGAAGTTGAATTTTCAGCCTGCTATGATGGCTGATGGTGAAAGAAAGGACTAAGGGACAGCGGCAGCCTATTTCGGCTTGCAAAAAGGGGGCTAAGGATTGGTGCCGTGCACGACACCGATTCTTTCTATTTTTGGTGTTTTTTCTTTTCCCTTTTTTTAGAAGAAATTATCATTAATTAAATCCATTAAAATAAAAAATCAAATCAAATCAAAAATCAAAAACAAAATAAGAAAATAAAATAAAATAAAAAATAGAAAAATTTGGGCTTTCAAGTCCACAGAACTTAATTCAACTTAATTTGGTCTTCTAAGTCCATAAGTTTAACAAATTTTACATGACTCAAATTCACACAAATTTAATCGAATTTTAAACTAAGAAAATATGCTTTAATTAAATTTGGGTTAATTTTATTCTATAGGATTTGATTCTTAAATTTTAAAATTTATCAAACCCGGACAAAATTAGGTGTCTATAGTGACAACCGTTCAGGGCATGTTTTATGTACGCTAATGCTTTCAAACTACATTTGTTTATACGATGTAAGCTTTAACTAAATAAACTTTGTTTTAAAGTTGTCTATGCATGGATTTTGATACTTGAGACTTATGGCGCTGTTATGTGCCTATGTGGTGCTATGTTATGCCTATGTGGCATTATGATATGCCTATATGGCACAGTGATCTACCTGTGTGGCACTATGTTATGCCTGTTTGGCATTTAGGTGACTGTATATGTATATGCGTCATGGAGTCCGCTTGTGTGGCAATCGATACTGATGTATATGGGTCTGTGAGTTTTTCGACAAGTAGTCGAGACACGTACCTCAGCTACTAGATGATCATTGGTGTTGGGATGATAATGATCATGAGATATTTGAGAGGTACCATGAATTATGTTATTTTATAGTGGATTTTCCACTGTATTGGAAGGATACAGTGATGCTAATTGGATTTGAGATTTAGATAAAACAAAATTCACTAGTAGTTATGTTTTTATTCTCGGTGGGGGTGTTGTTACATGAAGATCAGCCAAAATGACTATTATAGCTAATTCCACTATAGAATCGGAATTTGTAGCTATGGAATTGATTGATAATGAGGCTGAGTGGTTGACAAACCTCTTAGCTAATATTCCGTTAGGTTTAAAACCAACATCTTTTGTGTATATGTATTGTGATTGCCAAGCGACATTAACCATTTCAAAGAACAAAACTTTCAATGGTAAAAATAGATACATTTATTTAAGACATTATGTGATTAAGCAGCTGCTGAATGATGAAATTATATTAATCGATTATGTGGAGTCAAAAGCAAAATTTGGCCTATCCTCTGACTAAACCTTTGGGGAAAAAAGTTCTGAAACATTAGGAGGAATGAGACTTAAGCCAATTTGAGAATAATGGTGATGGTAACCCAACCTTTGTGATTGGAGATCCCATGAATAAGGTTTAATGGGTAATAACAAGTCACTGTTATTCCTGCTAGCACTAATAAATTTGTCCATTCCTATGATGTGTGTAAGTGCTAGATTGCATGAATGTGAGAGGATGAGTTAAAGCTCTTAATATTGTTCATATCCCTTATGGGTGGTGTATATCATTGTAGTATACACTTGATAAAAACGTCTATGTGAGTGTGGAGTGGGACCGCTCCTATGAAATTGTGGCATAATTTCTAGAGCACTTATGAAATAACCAAGCATGCGCATGGCTTATTAGCGTAAAACGGCGTCGAACAGTAATGGATTGTGAAGTATAGTGTGATTAATAAGACCTCTATTTTACAATAATGAGTTATTGGTTCAAGAAGCTAAAACCTTTACCAATTACTTAGTAAAATAAGTTTTATTATTCTAGGTCTGGTTCAAGTCCAAAAGACACCAGATACGAATCATTATACTTATAATTTAACCCAGCAAAATATTTTTTCTTCCAAAAGTCTTTTTGAAATAGGTGGGGGGTTGTTGGATATTTTGATATTTCTAAAAAGACTTTTACGATATTTATTTTTTATTTAATTATTTTTCAGTATTTAATTTTATTTGAAAAACTAGTGTTTTGGTTTTTCTAAAACTTTGACAAGATTTGTTTCAAATTTAATTAAATATTCTCCCAAATTTAGTGAAAATCCTATCTTGATTTTCTCCAGATTATGTGCTAATTTTATTACGATTTCTTACAGATTTTCTACACCCATTTTTTTTACTATAAGTATAGGGCTGCAAAATACAGCTTCTTCACTCCTGGCAACTTTCTCTCATTCTTCAGTCGAAGCACTCTCTACTTCTCTGCTCCTTCTTCTTTATTTGTTGGGTTCAAAATTAATCTTTCTTCTTTGCTGTTCTTGTCACCTAAGTAATGCTAGAAGAGCTTGTTGAATCGTGGGGGATTACACTTATTGGTGAAATAATCCTCAAGGACAATGCGATTGTAACACGCCTCAAGTTGTTTTATTTGATATTTGTTCCCTCTAACTACAACAAAAACATCATTATCTTTGGAATTTATCAAAGGATTTTCTTAATCTATGCTTTATCATTAATCCAATCTGATAAATAGTCCTTCATATTTTGTTTTCTTTTTTTTTATTAGTTTTTAAAAATAATTAAAAATGCTAAAATAAAACATAAACTAGTAAAACAAATAAAATTTGGCTTGAAGTATAAAGTTCAGCTTTAACTCCTAAGATGAATATTTTCAATTCAATTTTACTACAATTTAAATCCAATAAATTAGAAAGGGAACTCAATAGGCCTTCTAAGCTCATGACATTCCTAGTAGCTCGGTAAGCCAAGATAAAATATGATGTTTACTATCATGACTTACAAAATCAAGCAAGTAGCAATCAAAGCATCAAACTAATTAAACACACCTAATTTACAACCACATCACTAAATACGGAAAAGATAAAGAAAGGGGTTAAGCCTTTAAGGCTGTCCTCGTTATTCTTTTGTCAAATTTCCTATCTTTTTGAGTTGGTGGTGCTAGAGAACACATCCGCTGATGTACTAGATTCAATACTAGGATAAGTCATTCCAGTAATATTGGAATCTAAGATCTCAGTTCCACTGTGCATATTAGAATCCAACATCGAATCCACCACTGATTTATCATTGAAATCCATGTCACGAGCAACCGAGAACACTATATCAGGGTAGCTATGTTCACTTCCAGGATAAGTCTTCTCTTTCTCAACATCAGCAACCTCTTGGAGCTCTATTGCAAATCCCAACTTTTCCATCACATCATTCATTGATGGTCTATCGACTCCCGCTTCTGCTATGCATTTTTCTGCAATATCAACAAACACCTTAAAACACTCCGGAGCAATCTTTCCAATCAAATATGGATCAATAACCTTATAAAGAGTCCCACCAGCAATACATTTTCTAGCCCAATTAGCCAAGTTCATTTGAGCCTCTGGCAATTTCTTATCCAAAGCCTTTCTTGCACATAATACTTCAAATAACACAACACCAAATGAATATACATCTGATTTTTCGGTTAATGCATGACCCCGAGCATACTCCGGATCCAAGTACCCCCATGTGCCCTTTACTGCTGTATTGAGTATGTCGACTTTTGGGTCCATTTTCGATAACCCAAAATCCGAAACTTTGGCAGTAAATTTATCATCTAGAAGAATGTTGCTTGTCTTCACATCGCGGTGAATAACAGTATGCTTTACTTCTGTATGAAGGTAGTTCAGTCCAATTGCTGCTCCCTTGCAAATCTCCAGCCTTTGCGTCCAGGTCAGAGGATCATAGGTGGTACCACAGAGATGATCAGAAAGAGTCCCATTGCTCATAAAATCATACACGAGTATCATCTCACGTTTCTCATTGCAATATCCAATTAAGGACACCAAATGAACATGGCGAAGCTTAGAGAGCATCTCAATCTCTGTCACAAACTCGGTAACACCTTGTCCTGACTCTGGATTGAGGCGCTTGATTGCAACTGTTTTTTCCCCTTCATACAAGAACCCTTTGTATACTTTGCCAAAGCCACCTTTCCCAATAACTAAATCATCATGGAAGTTGTGGGTAGCAGCTTTGATCTCATCCAGTGAAAAATGGCAGCACAGTTCTTCCGGTAAGAATGAGGACTTTGTGGATTTCTTTTTGTTAGGATTTATCCACCAGCAAAACCGATTCGTTCCGGAGTATTGCCTCTTTCTATATCGCCAAACAACCATGCAAGTCAATAATGAAAGCAGGATCAGGAAACCAACCACACACCCGCCACCAGCAATCAGCATTCTGCGCTTCATCTTGGACTTCCCACTTGTAGAATTAATCAATCCAGAAGGTGGTGGAATTATCTGTAGTTGGATCCTGCCAAACTGCCATCAGAATTGTTTAGTTTGAACACTTCGATTCCATTTAAGATAGCATCATAATAAGTACCACTCACAGGTTGCAGATCTATGATGATATCCGGCTTATTCTCTTTTCCCTTCTTTGATGTCAACAGAAGATATTCCTTATAAACTGGAACTTTGCTCTGACCAGCCCACTCAATTACGTCGGCAAGTGGTTCAGCCGTCTGACTGTTTATAAAGATCTTAAAATGTCTGTCGCCCTGTGAATCTATGACATCTTGAGGTTCGCAGAAATGAAGCCTTACCATATACTTGAATTCTGAATCCACGGGCAATCTCCATGTTAAATTGTGCTTCTTGTTGTAAGTAAGATTAGGACCCATTGTCCGTGCTGTCCGATAAACCTCCTCCGGTGCAGTGTATCTTGGAATCTTTATGTATTCAATTTCTACAGTTTTGTTTGCAGTGAAATAACTATCAGTCGTGATGTACTTGAAGTCATCAGACCAGAGCCTGAACATGCCAGTGTCATCCTTTGGTAATATTGAGTTACCACCAACATTCAATCTATAAACCGTCTCAAGTGCAGTGCTATTGTTAACCCAGAAATCACCATTTTGCCCAACGACAGGGACACCGGTTGATGATTCCGGTGCTGTATAATAAAGATTGGGAGGCATTGACAAAATCTCGATTCCATTGATGAAGGCGTAAGTGTCATTGGAAGCACTAGGAGATGGAGTGAAAACCAAGTCCAAAACCTGATTCTCCTCCATATTCAAGCAGAATTCTCTAGAAAATGATTCAAAATTCAATGACTTAGCAACAAGTAGAGCACTGAAATTTTTCAGTAAAGTGAAAGAACCTGTTTTGACAGAGAAAAAGGCCTTGGATGGGTCAGATTCTTTATACGAGACCGGATGAAAGTAGAGCCGAACGAACTTCTGGCCAGGATTAACTGGGAAAGTGTACTTGAATTCAAAACTTGAGAGGCGGGCGGTCTTATAAGGGACGGTATCTACAGGACTTTGAGTATCGGCGTCATAGGCTTTTGATTTATTATGGGATGATTCAAATGGACCAAAACTTGAGCTCTCATCTGCTTTCCAAAGCCGGCGATCCGACCCATAATCTGAAGGGCCTCCACAATTCAGGTAGATATTATCTGTTGGAACGAACGGAAGCTGCTCAGATGCAATAAAGATGGCAAATTGAAGGAAGGTTATCAGAATAATTATTGAGAAGTTCTCCATGGAAGCAATGAGAACAAAGTGAAAAGCTTATTTTTCTATTTAAATATATATTTATGAATGGCAACATAATTTTATATGTACGAGCCTTCTACATTATTTGCCTCAATTGAACGCAGATAATTGGAAAGACACATGGCTGAAGAGCGAAAAAAGTAAAGCCATGCAACGCGTGTGAATTGAAGTAAGATCGAATTAGCCAAGAGTCATTGTTAATTCCGAGAAGCGTATCATGTATTATCAGATCAAAATTCATTCTATAACTATCTTAAATATAAAGAATAATAAATTCAAGAAACGCTTGAGTTGTTTAAAGAGCTAACTGATCTCGAACTGTTTAATGGAAGTCATCTTCAATTCTTTTTCACTTTTTGACTTATTAGACGTGGTGGTCTACTTATTCTCACAAGAAAATGTTATCCTAAAAGTTATGTCTGCTTAATTCTTTAGGAAAGCAGAGGATTTTATTGGCTTGATCAGGAATCTCGAATTCTTTATTTTCCTCCTTTCTCATTATTAATTTGGATATCTTTAATTACAACTAGTAAGTTACCGGTGTCATGCCGCGGTTGAAAATTTAAAAAAAAAATATGCTTACAATATTTTGATTGAGTGGTTATAAAAATTGTAAAAATTAAAAAATTAATTTTTTATATTTAGAATTTTTTGATTGAATAATTTAAAAAATTATGACATATTATAAAATTTAAGTTTTAATTCAAGTAATCTCACTTCTTATTCCCAATTATAAGAAAATAATTTTATATGTAATTATTAAATTATTTAAAAACTTTAAGGGGATATATTTATCTTGTTTTGACATTTGAGCTTACATATTTTTAAATATATATTATTTTAAAAAATGTCTATATTCTCTTGAATTTTTAATCACTTTAAATTATTATTTTTTTATTATTATTTTTAACAATTATTAATATTTATTTTACAAAATATATATTCTTATTTTTTTTATTAATCTTCATTTATCTAACAAGCTAAAAAATTCTTAATTTTAATAATAATTAATTACTATTTTAAAGAAAATTCAAATTTTTTTTATTGAAATAAATTGTAAGAACTTCCTTACATTTTAGTAAAGTTGATTATATGATTCTTACAAGTTGATTATATTTAATTTGTTATTATAAATTTTAAAATAATTTTCATCATTGGAGATATTTCAAATAATGATATTTATTATTAACTTTATGTCTTTAATATACCATTTAAAATAAATATATATATATATATATATATAAAGTGAATAAGTTTGTAAAGAAAGTAGAATAAAATTAAACTACTTATATTTAATATAATTTGAATTCGATTGAATAGAAGAAAAAAAACCAATAATTTTTTTTCATTAGTTGATAAAATCCCAATAATTTTGACAGTGAAATGGATATGACCAATCCATCTATGCATGCTATTGCATCCATATAGAAGGACAATGTCAAGAATTAACCCCACAAGGGGATTCTTTTAATATATAGTATAGTTATCAAAATTATAGATAAACACAGTAATTCTAACTATAGGCTCTATAAAATCAAAACCATAACATAAACACACAAAGAGTGCCACATTATTAATAAATAAAGTTTAAAAATATGTAGACTCTTAAAAATAAATATTAATAATGTTTTTTAATTTATTTTTAAGGATTTGCGTATTTTTAAACTTTTCTTATTAATAAAGTGACATTTTGAGATTGACTAACAATATATAATCTTTGTACATTGTTAATGCATTATATATAAATCCTAAAAGTATATATGAAATGGTGCGAGAAGTTTCCTTGGGAGTTTCAATCTCTATTAGTAGTCATTACGATCCTTATCTTGAGGTAAAGGGATATTTTCTTTAATGCTTACTATTGCTTTGCATTTTTGGCCATAAAATTTGTGATAACCGCGAATTTTTGAAATTAACATTAATTATCCAGAAATTTAATTTGGATAAATGAAATTCAAATTAAATAAGAAAATGAAAAATGAATATATTGATATATTTATATAATTATATTATATAAATATATTTGTTTTACATAAATACATATATACATAAATAAAACATATGTATATGATATACATATATATTGATATATATTATTTTATATATCATTAAATAAGTATGTATATTATTAAAATATATATTTGAGTATATATAGAAATAATATATGTATACATATAAACTATATATATTATTTCTAATTAAAGTGTAAATATATATATGTATATATATACATATTGTTGTTATAAAATATGTATTTAAATACATATAATATAAATAATATATATATAAATGAAATAGAAAAGAAATGGGAATCGGGAAAACCTGATTCCCTTCCCAGCTGTAATCGACGGCAGCAATAGCTACCGCCATCAGTGAGAGAAGAAAAGGGAGAGAGAGGAGAGGTCATTGGTGAGTCGATAAGAGGAAGAAGGAGCCAGTTGACGACGGAAAAGAAGAGGAAAGGAGGAAACCGAAGCAGAAAAGAGGAAAAAGAGAAAAAAGAAAACGGCGGTGCAGGCTGATCCAGGCACCGCCACCTCAACTCCGACCCTGGCGAGGTAAGGGGAAGGAAAAGAGACCGTCGGCAGTGAAGGAGGAAGAGGAAAGAGGGAGAAAAGAGGAGGAGAAGGGTCCAAAGCTGCCACCACAAGATCTGCCGCCGTCACCTCTGATTTGGGGAAACGGAGGCCAAATCCAGCTTCGCCGCCACCTCTGCCAGCCGAGGAAGGACTGAACCAGTGAAGAACTGGCCGTCGGAGGCCGAACTGGCCAGAAGGGGCTGAACTAGTCTGAATCGGTCCAGACCGGTTCAGACCAGAAAAGGAAAAAGAAGAAAGAAAAGAAAAAGAAAAAAAAAGAAAAGGAAAAAGAAAAGAAGAAAAAGGGAAAAAGAAGAGGAAGAAAAAGAAAAATGCGGTAGGAAATTTAGAATAAATTTTCAATAATTTATTATTATTATTTTGATAAATAAATTGCATAAAATTCTAAAATGTTGAATTTGTTGTAGAAAATCATTCTCGATGAATGAGATAATGGAATCGGGAGAGGTGAATTACGGATGCGACGGTAGCGAGGAAGTCGCCGACCCGGAACAGGTAAGGGATGCGTGTGTAAATTTGTAGGGATATCCAAATGCATGTTTTTCATGCTATGAATTTTATGAGAATTATGAAATATTAAACTGCCTCGAAATGCTATGAAATTGTCGTTTTCTGGCTGTTGAGGTTGTGTTTGAAAATACAAGGAAGCTAGGACTCTGGCAGTCGTTATGCTACCGAAATTTACTAAAGATATTTCCAAAAATATTATTAAATATTTTAGTGCATTATTGGTATTTTTCCTAGCCTCAAAAGTGATAAATTAATTATTTTTCACAAATGGTGAATTTACCGAAAAGTATTTATTAAATATTCATGATACCGATTTCGGTAAAGATTAAACTACCGAAAATTCATTCCACGTGTTTTATAGGAAAATGTGGGATCGGTGAAGTGAAATGGTGAATAGTGAGTATTTATAAATAATTTTCAGTATAATATTCACTAATTTATTATGATTTTCCTTTATGGATTAAATAAATTTTATCACGTGTAATGATTTCCATAAAGGCTTTATAACTGTAAAACTATGGTTGTGAGACTAAAATGTCTCTGCACGTGTTTTATAGTGAAAATGTGTTGGTGGAATTATTGTTAATTTGGAAAATAAATATTTTTATTTTTCCATTAAATATGAAAACATTGGAAATGATTTCCAATAACTTTGAATTTCAAGTTTTGGAAAGAAAGTATGGAAACAGGTGTGTATGTATTCTACGGTGAAAAAGAAAAATTATGAAATTTTATTAATACTAAGTGATTATCTTATAAACTGTTTTTCAGCATACGAAATATTATGATTTATACCTTTATGGATTTTCTAGAAAACATAATTGATCTTACTAAATTCCATAAAGGTAATGAGATTTTTTATATACTGTTTTGAGACTAATAGGCCCCGTATCATGTTCACGTGTCACGTGTTTCATGTGTTACTCATGTGTGAGGCTATTGACACCGATCCTGTCTTCAACGTGCTTGTTTACACTTGATCAGTGTACGACCGAGGATACTTATAGACTATGGCCATAGATCTCATGTGTTTATTTTATTGTCCCTACAGGGGTCTCATGTGTACCCATTATTCCCTAGGAGACTTATAGCATGATATCATTTGGGTGTTGCCTGGTCTCCATTATGATTTCACGTGTTATTATTGATTTTAGTGATATTTTTAGAAAACTATGATGATTTTCTGAAGTGTTTCATTTCTAAATTGTTATTATAATTATACAGTTATTTTACTGTTACACGTGTATGAGTGATGATTTCAATGGTGGAAACCTTGAGATTTTCAAGTTTTAAATTAGTGGTTTGATAAAGTGTTTTACTCAAGTGGATGATATATTTATATGCAGTAAATTGAATTAAGTTTTATATTAAAAAAATAAATTTCTACTCTCTATAGTCGCTCTGAGTTTTCGGGACACGACAGGTATTTCAAAATACCTTTCTTACTCTATCTGGATTTCTTGGCCGACTATAGTATCATTTCCTTATAGTGTGCCCAGCATACCGATAGTAAACTAAAAGGTTTTACTGCATATAGTCTTCGTGATATCAAAATTTGCATACAATTCTCTTACTGAGCCGTGGTTTGTTCACTCCCCTACTTTTAAACATTTCAAATTTTCAGTGACTGTGAGATCTGACATCTGAGGATTTTGGGCTGTGCATTTGAGGACAATGTGACAGCTTGACTGAAATATGAGGTACAATCATTTATTTTCTGTATTTAAATTTCTCTACAGTACTACTTTATTGTGAATTAAAATAGGAGATGTAAACGACATTATAATTTTAATATAAAATAGTTTAAATGAAAATGAAAAGTAAAGTATCATAAATAGCCCAACCGTATAAGATGTATGAAAAAACGAAAAAAAAATGTGGTTACGGGATGTGACAGATTTAATGATATCAAAGTAAAGTTGGCCTGATAACTGTTGATACTTTTGGAAAGAAAATGTATTGAAAAGATTAACATCTCCTGTAGTACTGTGTAGTCTGAATACATAAAGGAAATAAATGATTGTACATTGAGTTAAATGTTGTGACGGGAGCGAGAATTATGAATTAAGAAATGTTGGAGGGGAAAAACGGCTCTGGAAGGTTACCTGGAATTGGTGATCTTATAATCTTAATAAAGGTCTGTTCAGTAAGAAATAGAAATGGACCTGGTGAGGGCCCCACCAGTACTTTTTTGTCTGGATCGAATTGAGACCTTACAATGATGATATAAAGGAGAGGAATGAGATATCATTAGTAAATAGATCTTAAGATCACCGATTGAATGTATTTTGGAAGCGAGAGAAATTTTTGGCAAAATGACGAAAATACCCTTACCTTAAAATTTTCTTCTAGGCTATAGAAGACCAACATAAGTTAATAAATTGACTAATTGGACAGAATAATTGATGGTATAATGAGGCATTATATGAAAAATAATCCATCTATTAGTCCTATCAAGATTTATCTATCTAAATCAAACAAGATCTTAAAATGTTGATATTAGTATGAGAAAGGATACTATCAGCACATAAATAGTAAGATCATTGGTTTAAATATATATTGAGGAGAAAGAAATAAATTTTGAAATGACGAAAACGTCCTTATGTTGGACTATGTCCCGAATAGTGATAAAACAAGTCGATCTTGAATTCTATGATAGTGATGAAGCTACTGATGACATAAGAAATGTAATATGAGTATAATGGTCCCAATTATCTAATCCCACTTACACTGAAATCATTGATGCGACCTGAAATGTTTATAGTAGGAAGTCGCAGGATGATTGGCCCTGCTATTGATTTTTAAGGACCGGAATTAAAAAGTGTATAGGTGGGATGTCAATTACGGGATTGTTGGATATGATGAAAAGTGAGATGATTACAGGAGATGACTGAGAAAGATATCAGTATAGATGATGAAATCCATAGCAGTACGGTTAATTATGGTTCTATACATTCATATTGTTTCTGCAGTATCAAACAAATATTTATAGAACCGGAATATTTTGAAATATGTTTTACAGAATAGTGTACTGTATGGAATGTTATAAAATTTGAAAACATGTATAAGAACGGTAACGTGACGATAAGAGATGAGGAAGATGACAGCTAACCTGATGTTATTAAATGAAAACGATTTCAAAGTGAATTACAAAAATAAATCGGTTAGTTGTGAAATGTGTTAATTAAATTATTACATTTGATATAGCATACTAATTAAGATTAATAATGCTGTGAAATATGAGTAAATAAGTGAATTACGGTGGAGTACGTGTTGGAATGAATTGAATACTAAGTATTTCTGCCCTGAGGAAATATAGCAGAATAATAAGACATAGACATGAATGTCTAAAAAGGGTAAGAGATATGAATTTAAAAAGTATCATATGTTATTCCCAATAAATTTTTAGAGTAATATAAATAGGAGAGATTGGGTTAATATTGACTCGATTATAGATACAGAATCTATTTTAAGCTTATGTCGGAAAACATAGAAAGAGTTCGAAAGCTTAAGAAAACAACTTTGAAAATTTTGTGAATAATGAAATTCACTTATATAAGGATAATCAATAGAAATACAGATGATATGATTCGAGGATGAATTAAAATGGTGTATTAAATTCCTATTATGCAATAGAGTTCTTACTAAGAATGAATATTCATCTGTATGAAATTGATGCCTTATCTGATTTAATCAAGAGAGGTATAAGAAGTTTATAAGACCAATCCCTGTACAAGGCATCATTAGATGAAAAGCTGGAAACTGAGGTCCATAAGAAAATAATAAGAACTCGATAAATTTCTTACGAGTTCCTATGGAGGTTTACAAGGTTAATGAAATACCTTGTGAGGTATATAAGCCTAATGAATGAGAGATCCATATAAGGATAAAGTAATGATATACCGATACAGTCTAAGGCACAAATGGAAAATGAGCAGCATAGTGGTATAACCCCGCAGACTCTCAAGGACTGTGATCTATATGTTAAGATTGGCAAATAAGAGATGTGGCTAGACAGTATCTCTTTCAAAGATATATGATCTTGAATGACAGAGCGATGTGGATCTGTCTATGATGAAGAGATAATGATTGAGATACGAAATGTACTGGGTCTAGCTAAATATTATTGCCAGTCTATGGAAGAGTTATTGGGTTAGCTGCTCTACAGATGTGACTTATAATTAAAGAAGTTAAAGTTGGTAAATGAATACGTGTAAAGATGGTAATTAAAATGTTAAAAGAGTTTAACAATGGAGTACTATACCATTGAGGAAAAAGTCGACTGAAATGATGAAAGTAAAAAGATGAAAATGTAATAAGAAGACAAGTACATGACGAGTAGGGAACACGAATATGAAGCAGTTCCCAAATTTAAGATTAAAAGTGATTTCACTTTGGTTATCACATGATTATGGCTAGATGGAAGATTGAGCCAAACTCGATAGATGAAATATAATGATACTCAAAGGAGTAAATAGATGAATTATATGATTTGCTGCCAGTCATGTAAATGGATGGAAAAATGTTTTTATATATATATATATTGTCGTAACGGCTTCGCGCTCGACGATTTTCGAAAAACGTTTAAAAAACAAAACATGGGAGTCGCCACCAATCTTTTTTGACTAGGTGTGATTGGCCACCTGAAAACGTTTATCTTTTCTCAAAATTAATTAAGTTTTATTAAAAAGACAATCTTTTGGTCTGCGAAACAAAAATTGGGTTCGGGGGTACGGTTACGCGTGGGGAAGGATTAGCACCCCCATGACGCCCGTTAAAAAACGGTACCATAATAATCATGTGTTATCCTTTTTGTTTTAATAAAATGATCTTACTTTAATATTTAAAATTAATTCTTTTTTATTCCAACCTTTTTGTTCAAAATCATTTTTTATTTACAAATTTATTTTGTTTTATTTTAAAAGGTTAAACTTTATTTTTCGAAAGTAAATGTGAACCTTTTTGTATTGGATAATTAAATCAAATACTCCAATACTTTTGGCAGCATTTGAAATAATTTTCCTCACCTAGAGATTTCTTAAGAATCACTACTTGTGACTTCTACAGAATCTCATCCTCGGAAAATTCACACTTGCTTCGAAATTAAATGGATGCATATGATGCAAACAAATAATATATGATGCAAATGAATTTTTAATTTCAAATTTCCTTATTTATTTGTTGATTTATTTATATTTCTTTATTTTTAACAAAACTTATTCATTTTCATTT
Organism: Heritiera littoralis; assembly: GCA_031772115.1. Taxonomy (NCBI): domain Eukaryota; kingdom Viridiplantae; phylum Streptophyta; class Magnoliopsida; order Malvales; family Malvaceae; genus Heritiera; species Heritiera littoralis. The sequence continues at coordinate 2,379,897 of JAPDPK010000009.1, read as the reverse complement.
TTAATAAAAATTTAAATTATCGAAAAACCGTACTAAATATTCCAATACTTTTGGCAACATTTAGTAGGATTTCTCTCACCTAGGGATCAGTTAAGGAATCACTACTTGTGACTTCCATAACATCCCATCATCGGAATTTCATTTTAATTTAAATTTAATTTTATTATTAATTTTAAAAATTCAATTTTAATTTCAAAATTTTAAATTATTGAAAAATCATGCTAAATACCTCAATACTTTTGACAATATTTAGCAGACTCTTCTCACCTAGGGATCAGTTAAGGAATCACTACTTGTGACTTCCATAACGTCCCATCATCGGGATTCATTTAATTTAATTTAAATTTTATTATTTATTTCTTTTTTCTTTTTTCTTTTTTAAAAAAAATTATTTATTTTTATGATTTTTTTAATTTTTAATTTTTTTGATACATTTTCTAATCAATAATAATAATTAATGAAAATACAAGTAAAAGAAAAATTTTCAATTTCTTATTTTACAACATTAATTAATAATAATAATAATAATAATAATAATAATAATAATAATAATAATAATAATAATAAACAAAAGATTGAAATAAAGAAAGAAATTATACCCAAAATAGCCCAAATAGGGGGCCCAAAAACGAGCCCAAGCAGCAGGGGCCCGGATCTGTCCACGGAGCGGGTCGCGGGTCAGAAAACGGGTCGGGCTGGAGCGCGGGTCGCGTGAGGGTTGGAGCCGGGTCAGACGCGCGGATCCGGGTCGGGCGATGGGGCGACGCGCGGATCTTCCCTCTCAGCTGGCCGGGCGGGCGCGCGGATCCTGGACCCGGGTCGGGTCCAAGCGCGGGTCTTTTCCTTTTTTTTTTTACACGCTATAAAAGGTTAACTTTTTTTTTATTCTTCATTTTCTTGTTTTCTTCCCAAAAAAAATTCCTCAATCCTCTCTCCTTCCCCCGATTCCCGGCCGGGCGATTTCCGACCGCCGTCCACCGCCGCCGGCCGCCGTCGCCGGTGGCCAAAATGAAAAAAGCTTCCTCTTTTCCGAGTCCTCACTGCCTCCTCTTTTCGATTCCAAGCTCCGTTTCTCCAAAAAAATCGCCCTAGCCCCCAGATCTGAGCTTGACCGAAACCTTTCCCCCCTTTTTTTTTTTTTTTTCTGGTTGATGATTTCGGTTGTGGTTTTGGTTTGTTTGGCTTGTTTCCTCTTTTTTTTTTTTGCAGGTGGGTGTTTGGGTTAGGAGGTTTTGGGGTTTCGGTTTCTTTCTCTTTTTTTTTTGGATTTGTTTTCGGTAGTGCTAAGGGCTGTGTGCGCGTGCGTGTGTTTGTGTGGTGGCTGGTCCGGTGATGGTTGGGGTCACGGTGGCTCGGGTCAGTGAAGGATTGAGGGTTTTCGGATTTTTTTTTTGGTTTTTTCCTTCAGGCTCCCCCCCTTGATGTTAGCTGTAGATGGGGTTTTTAGAGGGAGTCCGGTATGGACTGGGGTTGGTGGAGAAGCAGTTGGGGGATGCAGAGATGGGTGACAAGAATTGGTGCCGTGCACGGCACCAGTTCTTTCTCCCTCTTTTCCTTTTTTTTTTTTAATTTTAATTGAATATTAATTAAATTTATAAAAATCAAACTAAAAATAAATAAATAAATAAAAAGATAAAAATAAAAAATAAAAATATTTAAACTTTCAAAATGTTTAAATCCGGACAAAATTGGGTGTCCACAGTTGCCCCTCTTTGCACATTGCTGAGAATCAGGAATAAAGCAAAGACAATAGACAACAATTTTGTCCGGCTCAAAACCTAATCTTTCTTTTGCTCTCTCTCTCCCTCTTTTTTTTTTTTAACATGCTCCTCTTACTACAGAGGCAATGAAACTTTAAATGTTCTTCCTAGAAATGCGCTCCTCTTGCAGCAGAGGCGATGAAACTTTAAAATTTTGCCCGGAGGACTTAAATGCTTTTTCTGAAAAGTGCTCCTCTTGCAGCAGAGGCAATGAAACTTTAAAATTTTGCCCGGAGGACTTAGAATTGTGCCCGGAGGACTTAAATGCTTTTTCTGAAAAGTGCTCCTCTTGCAGCAGAGGCGATGAAACTTTAAAATTTTGCCCGGAGGACTTATGATTTGTGCCCGGAGGACTTATGATTTGTGCCCGGAGGACTTATGATTTGGTGCCCGGAGGACTTACATGCTTTTTCTGGAAAGTGCTCCTCTTGCAGCAGAGGCGATGAAACTTTAAAAATTTGCCCGGAGGACTTGAAATTTGTGCCGGGAGGACTTAAGATTTGTGCCCGGAGGACTTATGATTTGTCTGGAAAGTGCTCCTCTTGCAGCAGAGGCGATGAAACTTTAAAAATTTGCCCGGAGGACTTGAAATTTGTGCCCGGAGGTCTTAGAATTATGCCTGGAGGACTTAAATGCTTTTTTCTGGAAAGTGCTCCTCTTACAACAGAGGCATTGAAACTTTAAAAATTTTGCCCTGAAGACTTGAGATTTGTGCCCGGGGGACTTATGATTTTTTTTTCTGGAAAGTGCTCCTCTTACAGCAGAGGCGATGAAACTTTAAAAATTTTGCCCGGAGGACTTGAGATTTATGCCCGGAGGTCTTAGAATTATGCCCGGAGGACTTAAGATTTGTGCCCGGAGGACTTAAATTCTTTTTCTAAAGAGTGCTCCTCTTGCAGCAGAGGCGATGAAACTTTAAAAATTTTGCCCGGAGGACTTGAGATTTATGCCCGGAGGTCTTAGAATTATGCCCGGAGGACTTAAGATTTGTGCCCGGAGGACTTAAATTCTTTTTCTAAAGAGTGCTCCTCTTGCAGCAGAGGCGATGAAACTTTAAAAATTTGCCCGGAGGACTTGAAATTTGTGCCCGGAGGACTTAAGATTTGTGCCCGGAGGACTTAAATGCTTTTTCTGAAAAGTGCTCCTCTTGCAGCAGAGGCATTGAAACTTTAAATATTTTGCCCGGAGGACTTATAATTTATGCCCGGAGGACTTAAGATTTGTGCCCGGAGGACTTAGAATTATGCCCGGAGGACTTAGTATGTTACTTGAAAAGTTTGAATTTGATGCCCGGAGGACTTACAATTGGTGCCAGGAGGACTTGAGATTATGCCCGGAGGACTTATAATTTGTGCCCGGAGGACTTGAAATAGGTGCCCGGAGGTCTTATACCTTGTGCTTGCAGTGTTTGAAATCTGTGCCCGGAGGGCTTGGAATTGGATTTGAAATTTTCTTTATCATGAGCAAACTTGTCCCCCACTCTTTTTCTTTCTTTCTTTTCTCTCTTCTCTCTTCTTTCTCTCTTCTCTATTTCTTTCTTTTTCTCTCTTCTCTTTTTCTCTCTCTTTTCTTTTCTCTTCTTTTTCTCTCTTCTCTTCTCTTCTTCTTTCTTCTCTCTTTTTTTTTCTCTCTCTCTCTGTTTTTCTCTTCTCTTTTCTCTTCTCTCTTTTTTTCTTTTTCTGTTTTTCTCTTCTCTTTTCTCTTCTTTTTCTGTTTTTCTCCTCTTCTTTCTTTTTCTCTCTCTTTTCCCTCTCTTTCTCCTCTTCTCTTTTCTTTCTCTTTTTTTCTTTTTCTCTCTTCTCTTTGTTTCTCTTCTTTTTTTTCTCTTTTTCTTTTTTTCTTTTTTTTTTCTTCTCTTTTCTTTCTCCTTTTCTTTCTCTTTTTTTTTTCCTTTTTTGTCTCTCTTTTTTTCTTCTTTTTTCTTTTTTTCTTGGAAAAGGTTGCATAACCTTTGAAATCTTGATTGAATGGTATTGAGTCTTCAGCTTGAGAAATATGTTTTAATCTGAAAATTTTACACAAAAACTTTCAATGTTGATGTTGTATGATACTGTGTATGTATGCATGAATGCATGGCACTCAATCCTGTACATTTTCTAACTTCAAAACTTTTTCCTATCTTGCCAAAGAGGCACATCATTTGCCCTTTTTTTTTTCTTTGCCCCCAACATGATCATGAGAACTCCTTTCTGTTTCCCATTTCTGCAGGGTTCTGGTGCTCATCATAGCTTTTTGACGAAAAGCGCAAAAATTTTCTCATAACTATTTTCCAAGAGGGAATTGAATCTAAACTTCACGAGTGATATTTGATTCTTTCAAAATATTAGTGATTACTTTTCAAGATGAATGACATAAACCCTATTCGGATCTTTTCAACTAGACAATTGAAAGTTTGGTGGTCATGATGCTCTTTGTTTGGGGCATACTTTGCTATTTATACAAAAAAACAATGATTCCTTACTTAGCTTAAAATAACTTTCTCGAAATACCACCACTTTTTCTCCATCTTTTTTTGTTTTAAACAAAATTCTGAATGAGAAGAGAAACAAAATATTTACAACTTGGTTTGACAATCTCTTAAATTCTCGAATAATGGCGTTCCACAAATGCCAAGATACGATACGAATGACTGAGGTCTTTCCTGTTCGGGGAGAGTATTTACAAGAAGAAAGGTTCAAACTTTTTCAAAAAAAATGTCAGCAATCAAATGACATCAAAATCTTTGGATATTTGGAGGGTCTCTCAAGGCTTGTTAATTCTTTTTCCACATTTTCAGTTCATGTCACTGCTTGACTTGGTTGCATGAAAAGTTCATTGTTCGCTCTAGACTGCCCTTTTCGGGTTTTCACCCTAGAGCCTCATTCTTTCTTTTGTTTTGTTTTCTTTTTTCTTTTTCTTCTTTTTTTTTGATTGATTGCTCCACCATGTATTCAAGAATTCAAATTTTATTCAAACCAAAGAAAGGTGAGAATCTTCCAAAGAAGAGCTCTTCGATACAAGCATCCCTACTTGATCAAAATGGACTTTTAAGTACGTAATGTAGGCCATGGTTCAGGATTTTGAAAGAATAGATAAATAGGCCTAAAATGTGTTTGAAGGTGATCAATCCAAGGATCATTTCTTCTCTTATGGTTGTCCATCATTTTCACTCTTCGAAGCACCTTTCTTTTTCCAATTTTCCATGTATCTCTTCTCCTTCTTCTTCTTCCTTTTTCTTTCTTTTTTTTTCTTCTTCTTTTTTTTTTTAAAAACCATATTCATCCTTTGAAGCATCTTTCTTTATGTACTTTCACATGTATCCTTCCTCCTTTCTCTTTCTTTTTTTCTTTTCTTTTTTCATTGATTCATATCCAAGATTTCAAAAACATAGTAAATCTTATTTGATCAAAAACAAAAGTTGAATCATTCATTTTCTTTGAAGAGATATTTTCTGCACATGCCCCCCAGTGTGGAGGGTGATCCTTGGAGGAGGTTTATTACGAAAGAAATTATCAGGCTCAAAAAGGGTAGCAAAAGGATAACGTTTATACTTGTGAATGGAATATGAAAGACGGCCATTCATCATCTCAAATTAAGATGCTTCTATTGAAAAACAATTCTTACGATAAGTTTTTCCTTTGGCATTTGAAATCCTCTGAATATCATGTTTGCATGGTGTCACAATCAATTTCATTTTTTTCTTCTCTTTTTTCCTTTCTTTTTTTTTCTTGTAATGCAACACTTTAATATGACAGAACTTGACCTCACACACCACACCTTCATTTAAGGAGACAAAAAGTGATGTGCAACTCGAGGTATTATGCAGGTGGACATCGGTGGGAAAATCCTCGACTTTGGTTCTCTTTTTTTTTCTCTCTCTCTTTTTCTTTATCTTGCCCCAAAACATGGGCAAAAGGCATCTTGGGAGTACAAGATTGAAGAGTTTGGGATTTGCACATGAATTTAGGTGGAAAGGTGTTTCAAAATGATCTTGTCAAGTGTAAAATTACCAATATTAAGAATATTTAGAGATTGTCATTGATTTCCAAATTATTCTCAAAAGGTTTTGCAAATCGATTATTTCTTTGAAAATTATTTATAATGAAACCCTATCATGGTCAAAGTGAAAACAAAATCGAACTTTCAAAAATTTATGCCCCAATTTAGCTTTTTGGCTCTCGACTGATTTAGATTCTGTTGAGATGTAATCCAAGAATGATTCAATACATTCATCTTTGACAGTAATCACCAATTTTCTTGGAATCATTTTTATCATTAATGTGAAGAAAAGAGACATTCTTGACATATGCCACTGGCAAATAACTCATGCAAAAAGTTGTGCTCATACAATTGTCACCTAGGCCAACGAAGATGACAAGCATTTTCTCAACAAAATACAGGCTTCAAAATCTCAAAATCTTTGTTTCCCTCCAGATTGATTTGCCAAAATGCCATGACTCTACACCAAAGTGGACTTCCACTGTTCCATAATTTCTTGAGTCAAGATTCCACCATTTATGAGCTCTTCAACCCTTTCCTTCAACTGTCTGCATTTTTCTGTTGAATGCCCAACTGCCCCCATGTGATAGTCACATTTGCTGTTCGGGTCATAGCTCTTGGCCAACGGGTTTGGTGTTGTTCTCAAAGGTATAGGGGCCAAATATTGATTTTCTATCAAAAAGGGCAAAAGATTGGAGATTGGAATTGAGATTTTTCCTTGGTTGCTTCTCGATCTTTTTCTGTTGTTCATTGATTGTTGAGGAGGTTGCGCTACTGGCCTAGGCATGAAGATGGGCGCATGAAAAATTGTTGGAGGACAAGAGTTTGTTGGAAATCCTGGTTGTGGGACTGGTGAAAAAGGATAAGAATCATAGGAGGCATTATTCAAGGTTGGACCGTATGATGGGTGAGGCAAACAGGGATGAGATGGAGCAGTGTTTTTGGGAAATTGCCCCTCAAATGTTGCAACTTGTACTTCTTCTTCCTTTCTTTCTGACTTGTTATGAGCAATGTCATCTATCTGGATCTTGCCCCTTTTGATTGCATTCTCAATCATCTGTCCGGAGGCTACCATATCGGCAAAATTCTTAGTAACATTCCCAATCATTCTATCATAATATGGTGCCTGGAGTGTACTAAGAAATAGAGTTGCAGTCTCTTTTTCCGTGAGTGGAGGTTGGACCTGGGTGGCAACGTTCTTCCATCTCTGAGCATATTCTCTAAAGCCTTCAGTAGCTTTCTTCTCTATAGTTTGCAAAGACAAACGATCTGGGGCTAGATCCACAATATGCTTATATTGGGCGACAAAAGCCCTTGCCAAATCTTCCCATGAGTGAACATCGCCCCTGCCCAATTGTGTATACCACCTAGCAGCAGATCCTTTAAGGCTGTCTTGGAAGACATGGATCAACAGTTTGTCATCATGCACATGTGCTGCCATCTTTCTACAATACATAGTGATATGGGCCTTTGGACAAGTGGTCCCATCGTATTTCTCAAATTCTGGAGCTCTAAACTTTGACGGAATGACCACACCAGGTACTAGAGATAATTTGGCTGCATCTAAAGATCCATGGAAATCCATTCCTTCAACAATCCGAAGCCTTTCTTCTATTAGCTCCATCTTTTGTCGGGAACTTGAGCCTCCTTCCACTTGTGGCATCCCTTGCTCTTTATGACTATCCAAATTAGCAACATGAATTGGTTCGAGGGGGTTCATGGTGGGAGTTGCGTGCCCTTGAAACTGACTAGGGTCGACTGCAGACGGCATATTAAGGCACACATAACCCTCGGTGGGCATTGTTTGTGGCTCTTGAGATGATTGGGTTTCTCGTGAGCCAACGTTAACTGGACAAAAAGAATTTTCAGCATTTTGCAACTGATGCCCCTTTTGAGTAGCTAATTCTCCCATTTTTCCATTGTTCAGCTTTTCCCACAAACCTGCCATCTGTGACAATTGCTCTCTCATCTCTTGTTGAGCTTTTTCCATCCTTTCCATTCGACTCATTTCTGTCTCTTCCATGGTCCAAAACTATCTTCAAAGTTTTCCGATGATCAAGCTATCTTTCCACCAAATCTGTCACGAACTAGATTAGATGTCATGCTTGCCATGCTAGTATGATGCTTTTATTGTATGGAAATTGTGAAATAAAAAGAAAATTCAACCCTGTTGTTATTTCAGAGTATCACAAGCTGTATACTAAAAAAAGCAAAAAGGGGAATTATAAACTGAAAATTGTCATTTGTCTATTTCTTTGTTTTGATCCACTATTTTTCTTTCTCTCTTTTTTCTTTATATTTTTTCTTTTTTTCTTTAAGGAAACAGTTATTGTTAGGTTTATTATTTTCTGTCAAAATCATGTTTTGCACATATGAATGAAGTGAATGCAAACCTATAAAAAGTTTTGTAGCCATCTCCCTTATATCGAGGACTTTACATCAATCAGTCCTTTATCCTTGTATGACAAGTCAATTGGTCTCCATTTGCTAATGATTCAACATGTAGTCGTTCTGGAAACAACAACGATCCTTGAAAATGAACCAATTTAGCCTCTCCAAAACTTTCAGGTATCTGCATTATCCTAGCTAGCTTTCCCTTCATCTCTCGTATATCACGTCCAAACTCCTCTCGATTATTCTCCAAAATAGTCTAGCTTTCTAATTAATCTCCCATATCTTTAACTTCTTTTATTCCAAAAAGACAAATACTCTCCTTATTATGTTATGTGAATGCATTAATGTAATGAGATATGTTATGCTAAAATTTAAGAATAAAAGAATCAAAATTTTTTCTCACTTAAATTCAATGAATTCTTCTTTTCTTTCCTTTTTTATTTTAGAATTTGATTATTTCCCCTCCCTTTTTTTTTAAAGAATAAATTTTTTCTTATTTTCACACCACAATTTATTTTCTTTAATTTCCCTTTTTATTTAATCTATTTTTAAAGGAATGTGACAATGAATTTACCTTATATTTTTATCCAAAAATTTCTTTTCCCTGTTTTTTTATTTTTTATCTATGCATAAATTTCAAAAATATATATACACACATTATTATTACCTTCTTTCAAATAGCACCAGAGAACAAAGAATATTTCCATGTTAAAAAAGAAAAAAAACTTTGTTTTCTTTTTTTTTTTTTTTGTAAACTTGTAAAATTTTATTTTGAAAATGACAAAAAGAAGAAAAAAAAAATCTCTTGATTTTTATTTTATTATTATTTTTTTTAAAAAAAAACATGAATTTGAAAATTATCAGAGTTATGATACGAAAAAAGTAGTAAAATGTTCCCTCTTGTGTCCTAATTTCGGGATAATTTCTACAAAAATCGAACATGGCTCTAACTAGGATCGACTTCTTAGGGCCTTGTACATGCTGATTTGGGTCTCTAAAAGGTCAAAAGGTTCCCAAATTATACCTTACTGTCATCCACACTGGACTAGTAAGATTTAATTTGAGTGGGAGTATTTCGATTGCCATTGCGGAGGTGATTACCTCACGAGAGCAAAGGTACTCTACTCCCTCCTAAGAAGGACGGAACCCGGGTATAGGGCTCATGTTATGCAAATGCAAGTGCAAGTGTGTGTATGAGAGAACATTTATCAAACCATAACCCTTATTCTACCCCAACAATTTATTAAGAATAATATATACAAATAAAGAATGCTATAAAATAATCAACATAATTAAAACACAAATGCAACTGGTTAAAATTAAAGAAATTAAATTTAAATATTAGTTAAGACCTTTAAATTAAAACTTAGGATAACACATGATTAATAAATGGCTTGACCCTCAAAAAGCTTCCCCAGCGGAGTCGCCAAGCTGTCGTAACGGCTTCGCGCTCGACGATTTTCGAAAAACGTTTAAAAAACAAAACATGGGAGTCGCCACCAATCTTTTTTGACTAGGTGTGATTGGCCACCTGAAAACGTTTATCTTTTCTCAAAATTAATTAAGTTTTATTAAAAAGACAATCTTTTGGTCTGCGAAACAAAAATTGGGTTCGGGGGTACGGTTACGCGTGGGGAAGGATTAGCACCCCCACGACGCCCGTTAAAAAACGGTACCATAATAATCATGTGTTATCCTTTTTGTTTTAATAAAATGATCTTACTTTAATATTTAAAATTAATTCTTTTTTATTCCAACCTTTTTGTTCAAAATCATTTTTTATTTACAAATTTATTTTGTTTTATTTTAAAAGGTTAAACTTTATTTTTCGAAAGTAAATGTGAACCTTTTTGTATTGGATAATTAAATCAAATACTCCAATACTTTTGGCAGCATTTGAAATAATTTTCCTCACCTAGAGATTTCTTAAGAATCACTACTTGTGACTTCTACAGAATCTCATCCTCGGAAAATTCACACTTGCTTCGAAATTAAATGGATGCATATGATGCAAACAAATAATATATGATGCAAATGAATTTTTAATTTCAAATTTCCTTATTTATTTGTTGATTTATTTATATTTCTTTATTTTTAACAAAACTTATTCATTTTCATTTTTAATAAAAATTTAAATTATCGAAAAACCGTACTAAATATTCCAATACTTTTGGCAACATTTAGTAGGATTTCTCTCACCTAGGGATCAGTTAAGGAATCACTACTTGTGACTTCCATAACATCCCATCATCGGAATTTCATTTTAATTTAAATTTAATTTTATTATTAATTTTAAAAATTCAATTTTAATTTCAAAATTTTAAATTATTGAAAAATCATGCTAAATACCTCAATACTTTTGACAATATTTAGCAGACTCTTCTCACCTAGGGATCAGTTAAGGAATCACTACTTGTGACTTCCATAACGTCCCATCATCGGGATTCATTTAATTTAATTTAAATTTTATTATTTATTTCTTTTTTCTTTTTTCTTTTTTAAAAAAAATTATTTATTTTTATGATTTTTTTAATTTTTAATTTTTTTGATACATTTTCTAATCAATAATAATAATTAATGAAAATACAAGTAAAAGAAAATTTTTCAATTTCTTATTTTACAACATTAATTAATAATAATAATAATAATAATAATAATAATAATAATAATAATAATAATAATAATAATAAACAAAAGATTGAAATAAAGAAAGAAATTATACCCAAAATAGCCCAAATAGGGGGCCCAAAAACGAGCCCAAGCAGCAGGGGCCCGGATCTGTCCACGGAGCGGGTCGCGGGTCAGAAAACGGGTCGGGCTGGAGCGCGGGTCGCGTGAGGGTTGGAGCCGGGTCAGACGCGCGGATCCGGGTCGGGCGATGGGGCGACGCGCGGATCTTCCCTCTCAGCTGGCCGGGCGGGCGCGCGGATCCTGGACCCGGGTCGGGTCCAGGCGCGGGTCTTTCCTTTTTTTTTTACACGCTATAAAAGGTTAACTTTTTTTTTATTCTTCATTTTCTTGTTTTCTTCCCAAAAAAAATTCCTCAATCCTCTCTCCTTCCCCCGATTCCCGGCCGGGCGATTTCCGACCGCCGTCCACCGCCGCCGGCCGCCGTCGCCGGTGGCCAAAATGAAAAAAGCTTCCTCTTTTCCGAGTCCTCACTGCCTCCTCTTTTCGATTCCAAGCTCCGTTTCTCCAAAAAAATCGCCCTAGCCCCCAGATCTGAGCTTGACCGAAACCTTTCCCCCCTTTTTCGATTTTTTTTTCTTCTGGTTGATGATTTCGGTTGTGGTTTTGGTTTGTTTGGCTTGTTTCCTCTTTTTTTTTTTTTTGCAGGTGGGTGTTTGGGTTAGGAGGTTTTGGGGTTTCGGTTTCTTTCTCTTTTTTTTTTGGATTTGTTTTCGGTAGTGCTAAGGGCTGTGTGCGCGTGCGTGTGTTTGTGTGGTGGCTGGTCCGGTGATGGTTGGGGTCACGGTGGCTCGGGTCAGTGAAGGATTGAGGGTTTTCGGATTTTTTTTTTGGTTTTTTCCTTCAGGCTCCCCCCCTTGATGTTAGCTGTAGATGGGGTTTTTAGAGGGAGTCCGGTATGGACTGGGGTTGGTGGAGAAGCAGTTGGGGGATGCAGAGATGGGTGACAAGAATTGGTGCCGTGCACGGCACCAGTTCTTTCTCCCTCTTTTCCTTTTTTTTTTTAATTTTAATTGAATATTAATTAAATTTATAAAAATCAAACTAAAAATAAATAAATAAATAAAAAGATAAAAATAAAAAATAAAAATATTTAAACTTTCAAAATGTTTAAATCCGGACAAAATTGGGTGTCCACATATATATCCATATCCACACATTGGAATGGTGGAATTGTATGAATAATGTGGTGAAGAAAATGATGATTGATTAGTCACCTATGGAATTTAAATTAAGAAAAGATTTTATGCTCAGGTATATTCTAAAACCTAAGTGATATCGAGTATACCGAAAGAATAGGAGATGTAATGATGAGATTACATGAAAAGTGATCTTGAGAGAAAATGATTGCCAAGTGCTTCATTTACTGTGAGAAATAATTAACAGTAAAGTCTGCAATGAGATGAAGCTTTGATGAAATAAATGAAAAAATGAGTATTGTGGATAATAAAGAGTCTAAAAGAGATAAGATAATATGGAAGTGATTAAGGACTAATTATCTAATGAAATCACTTCTCCATTATCAAATTCTTAGATTCTTTAGTGCCATAGTCGAAATATGTTTATGAAATGATGAGAAGTATGTGAAGTTCCAGTGAGCATTCATGTGATGGGAATCTCAGATTTGCTATATGTTTATGGGAAATAGCAAAGGCCTTCAGATTCCAAATTTATTAATAACATCGCTCCGTACTGACGTAAATATCTGAACGTAGTATGAAACGCTTGAGGATATGTTAAGAGAGCGAATGCATGAGATTTGAAAGCTACTGGAACACTTACATACTATTGATTTAAATCAAGTAAATGATAGCTATCAAACTATATCGACTTGGCACAAATTGAGAAAAACGGATGATGAATAGTATGAATCATATATGGTACGAAAAGGAGTGGAAAGTGATAACTCCCAATTCGATAAGAAATTTTAAGGAGTATAAAAATATGGTGAAAAATTATATATAATGATTTAAAAGGTAATTCTGATGTGGAAAGTGTGCTAGCAGTATTACTTAAAAGATGATTGAGAGGACATGAATGATAAGTATACAAGATGCTACCACCTTTTAACTTAAGCTAAATTCGGAGGATCGAATTTCTTAAGATGGGAAGAATGTGGTAACCGCGAATTTTTGAAATTAACATTAATTATCCAAAAATTTAATTTGGATAAATGAAATCCACATTAAATAAGAAAACGAAAAATGAATATATTGATATATTTATATAATTATATTATATAAATATATTTGTATTACATAAATACATATGTATATGATATACATATATATTGATATATTTTATATTTATATATATTATTTTATATATCATTAAATAAGTATGTATATTATTAAAATATATATTTGAGTATATATAGAAATAATATATGTATACATATAAACTATATATATATATTATTTCTAATTAAAATGTAAAATATATATATATGTATATACATATTGTTGTTATAAAATATGTATTTAAATACATATAATATAAATAATATATATAAAAAAAGAAACAGAAAAGAAATGGGAATTGGGAAAACCCGATTCCCTTCCCAGCTGCAACCGACGGCAGCAACAGCTGCCGCCGTAGGTGAGAGAAGAAAAGGGAGAGAGACGAGAGATCGCCGATGAGTCACGAAGAGGAAGAGGGAGCCGGTCGACGACGAAAAAGAAGAGGAAAGGAGGAAACCGAAGCAGAAAAGAGGAAAAAGAGAAAAGGAGAATGGTAGTGCCGGCCGATCCAGGCACCGCCACCTTAACCCCGACCCCAGCGGAGGTAAGGGAAAGGAAAGGAGACCGTCGGCTGTGAAGGAGGAAGAGGAAAGAGGGAGAAAAGAGGAGGAGAAGGGACCAAAGCTACCACCACCAGATTTGCTGCTGTCGCCGTCGATCTAGAGAAATAGAGGCCAGATCCAGCTTCGCCGCAACTTCCACCAGCTGAGGAAGGACTGAACCAGTGAAGAACTGGCCGCCAAAGGTCGAACCAACCAGAAAGGGCTGTACTAGTCTGAATCAGTCCAGACTGATTCAGACCAGAAAAGGAAAAAGAAGAAAGAAAAGAAAAAGAAAAAAAAAAAGAAAAGGAAAAAGAAAAGAAGAAAAAGGGAAAAAGAAGAAGAGAAAAGAAGAGGAAGAAGAAGAGGAAGAAAAAGAAAATTGTGGTAGGAAATTTAGAATAAATTTCCAATAATTTATTATTATTATTTTGATAAATAAATTGTGTAAAATTCTAAAATGTAGAATTTTTTGTAGAAAATCATTCTGGATGAATGAGATGATGGAATCAGGAGAGGTGAATTACGGGTGCGACGGTAGCGAGGAAGTCGCCGACCCGGAACAGGTAAGGGATGTGTGTGTGAATTTGTAGGGATATCCGAATGCATGCTTTTCATGCTATGAATTTTATGAGAATTATGGAATATTAAACTGCCTCGAAATGCTATGAAATTGTGGTTTTCTGGCTGTTGAGATTGTGTTTGAAAATGTATGGAGGTTAGGACTCTGGCAGTCGTTATGCTGCCGAAATTTACTAAAGATATTTCCTAAAATATTATTAAATATTTTAGTGCATTATTGGTATTTTTCCTAGCCTCAAAAGTGATAAATTAATTATTTTTCACAAACGGTGAATTTACCGAATAGTATTTATTAAATATTCATGATACCGATTTCGATAAAGATTAAACTACTGAAAATTCATTCCATGTGTTTTATAGGGAATGTGGGATCGGTGAAGTGAAATGGTGAATAGTGAATATTTTATAAATAATTTTCAGTATAATATTCACTAATTTATTATGATTTTCCTTTATGGATTAAATAAATTTTATTACGTGTAATGATTTCCATAAAGGCTTTATAACTGTATAACTATGGTTTTGATACTAAAATGTCTCTGCACGTGTTTTATAGTGAAAAATGTGTTGGTGGAATTATTGTTAATTTTGGAAAATAAATATTTTTATTTTTCCATTAAGTATGAAAACATTGGAAATGATTTCCAATAACATTAAATTTCAAGTTTTGGAAAGAATGTATGGAAACAGGTGTGTATGTATTCTACGCTGAAAAAGAACAGTTATGAAATTTTATTAATACTCGGTGATTATCTTATAAACTATTTTTCATCGTACGAAATATTATGATTTATACCTTTATGGATTTTCTGGAAAACATAATTCATCTTACTAAATTCCATAAAGGTAATGAGATTTTTTATATACTGTTTTGAGACTGATAGGCCTCGTATCATGCTCACGTGTCACTTGTTTCATGTGTTACTCATGTGTGAGGCTATTGACACTGATCTTGTCTTCAGCGTATGACCGAGGACACCTATAAACTATGGCCATAGATCTCATGTGTTTATTATATTGTCCCTACAGGGATCTCATGTGTACCCTATTATTCCCTACGGGACTTCTAGCATGATATCATTTGGGTGTTGCCTGGTCTCCATTATGATTTCATGTGTTATTATTGATTTTAGTGATATTTTTCAAAAACTATGATGATTTTCTGAAGTGTTTCATTTCTAAATTGTTATTATAATTAAACAGTTATTTTAGTGTTACACGTGTATAAATAATGATTTCAATGGTGGAAACCTTGAGATTTTCAAGTATTAAATTAGTGGTTTGATAAAGTGTTTTACTCAAGTGGAAGATATATTTATATGCAGTAAATTGAATTAAGTTTTATATTAAAAAAATAAATTTCTACTCTCTATAGTCGCTTTGGGTTTCCAAGACACGATAGGTATTTCAAAATACCTTTCTTACTCTATCTGGATTTCCCGACCGACTATAGTATCATTTCCTTATAGTGTGCCCAGCATACCGATAGTAAACTAAAAGGTTTTACTGCATATAGTCTTTGTGATATCAAAATTTGCATACAATTCTCTTACTGAGTCGTGGTTTGCTCACTCCTCTACTTTTAAACATTTCAGATTTTCAATGACTGTGAGATCTGACATCTGAGGATTTTGGGCTGCGCATTTAAGGACAATGTGATAACTTGACTGAAATATGAGGTACAATCATTTATTTTCTATATTTAGACTTGTCTATAGTACTACTTTATTGTGAATTAAAATAGGGGATGTAAAAGACATTATAATTTTAATATAAAATAGTTTAAATGAAAATGAAAATGAAAAGTAAAGTATCACAGACAGCCCAACCGTATAAGATGTGTGAAAAAACGAAAAAAATGTGGTCACGGGATGTGACAAAACCTTCTTTCACATGCATAAAAATAAGTTGGGTATTTGAGGATTTTATTTAGGTATTGGGGTTTAGGACATTTTGAGGAACATTTTGGGAAACTTTGGTGGTTTTTCGACCATCGAAGTTCGGCAAAGGTCAGTGGCTAACAATGGCAAAGATAGCGTTTTTAGGTCTCAGTGATCGGAGTTCATGAGATTTAAAGTGAGTTTTAAAGGCTGTTAAGGGAATCTTAAAGTGAAGAAGTTTTAGGATGTGTTTATATTAGAAATATTTTTTTTTGACTCGTAAGAGATACAATGGGGAATGAAATAATCGAACCTTTGACATAATTTCCTCCTAAATAGGGGTAACAAGAGCTAAGCTAAGTCTTGGTTGTTTGTTTAGATTAGAAATTTCAAAAAAGAGATGGCTAAAATATTAAAAAAAAGCCATTGAACTTAATCATCTTATTTAAATAAGTTTTTATACTTTTATTGCATTTAGATAAGCCTCTAAATTTTAATTTGTATTTAAGTAAACCCTTAACTTATACTTTGTAGTTAAATAAACTTTTAACATAAATCAATTTTTTTTTTTATAAAGGTGAGCAATCTATTGATTTTTCGAATGGGTCTTAGACCTAAACTTCTTGCATAAAAAAATCGATTATATATTATGTTTAAATATTTATATCATATATAATATATTTAAAACATATCAATTAATTCAATTAGTTTCATTCATAATTTTAGACACTGATTTAATAGAATAAACAACCTAAAAAACTGACTTGAACTCAAAATTGATTTAATTGTACCGAATTAACTGTATTTTAACCGGTTAAATCAATTTGAATCAATTTTTACTCATATGTAATCTTTTTATTTGAAATAAGAGTTTATTTGAATACAAATTAAAGTTTAGAAGCTTATCTCAATGCAATAAAAGTATAATGGTTTATTTAAATAAACAAATAAAGTTCAAGGAGTTTTTTAATATTTTAGCCAAAAGAGAATTAATTTCAAACAAGATATTCAAACGTTCAAATCTAATTGGCTTGCTTAGCAAAAATTTTGAAAAATTTCAAAATTTCGGAAAAATTTTAGAAGGTATTTTGAAATGCTCAAATTTCCTCTTAAAAATCCACCTAATGAGGTGGTTTTTCAAAAGTCTTCTAAATCTTCTCTTACTTTATTGCATATAACCCATTATTAAATATAAAACTAAAAAAAGAAAAACAATATTCTTTTTAAATAAAATATATATTTTTGTTTTTATATTATTAATAATATCTATACATTTTTATAAATATAATGATACTCATATTACATATTTTTTATATTTTTCATTTTCTTGTATATAATATTATTAATTTTCTTTTATAATTATTTTTTTATGTCATGAAATTCTAGTATTAAAAAATTATTTTAAAAAATATTTATCTAAACAAGCGAAATATAAATGCTAGTATGTTAAATTCATGCATTTTGAAATAATTTTAATTTTAAATTCTTCATAATTTCAAAATTTTCTATCCAAACACACACAAAAAGAAGATGAAAATGGCTAAAATGAATTCAAGTGAGATTTTGGAGTTTATATACACAAAGTAAAACGGCAACATTTTTGGCAAAGCAATAGGTGGCATAGACGAAACGTTTCAACCATTTTGAAGGAAGATATCTAAGTATGGACCGGACAGAATTTGATCCATATGTTGTTCATTCCCTTTTTTTCACTTTTAATCATTCATAATTTATTTACTAATTATTTTTTTAGTTTTTTAAACTAATTCATTTAATTAATTTTTATTTAATTTATTCAATTTGCTAAACTAGATTATTCTATTAAGTTCTAGTTTTGTTTTACTGTTATTTTTTTTTTATTTCGTTTTTCTAGCATGTTTTGTTCATTCTTTTTTTTTTTTTCATTGTGACAAGAGCTTCATTTCTAAAATCTGTCTACTTTTGACTTGCTTTTTCATTGAATATACTATCATTTACTATCCCCAACGTCACTTTATTGTTAAAAGCTGAATTAAGAACAATCACACCAGTGTATCCCTATTGTTTGGCAATAAGTCTAGAAGACACAACGCCTTCATCTGATCATCCACATTAAGATTTATACTAGTCATCCGATTAAACAGATCTTGAAAGTCATTCAGGTGTTCGAAGATAGAGCATCCAACCTTGTACTATAGAGTAGCAAGCTTCTTAACAAGTATAACTTTATTCAAGGTAGTCTTCCTCTCATAAAGTAATATTAATTTTGTCTCCTATGCCACAAGATGAAAAACACTAACATTAACCTATCTTTTAATGGTGCCCAAAGTCTTTTTATCTAAGTTTTTCCATTCTTCATATTTTATATCTATCGACTTAGCAAAATCATTTAATACTAACTCATATGGATCTTTACAGTATAGATGATTTACCATCATTGGTTTCCAAATTGAGTAATTTGACTTTGTTAATTTTATCATGGATTTTGTATCTTCCTCTATGATCCTAAAGCACTAAACTTACACCCTGATATCAATTGTTGACTTTCAAATGACACACACAAAGAAGCAATATCATATTAACAATACCACAATAACATAAAGTAATATCTTAAGCCAATAATACCAACCAACACAATCAAACTACCAAGACATAAGATAAATCAACATGTAATATATAGATAATAAAGCGCAAAGTAAAAGTGATACAAAAAATTTAACATAGAAAACTTTTTTAGATGGAAAGAAAATTCACCGGACAAATCGGATAAAAATCAACTAAGAGAAATAAGTAACTTACAATGTTAAATACCTCAAGTCTTTTTGCCTAAAGGTTAAGGTCACAAAAATTGACCTAAAACAATAAAGTTACTTCTTTGAATTCATCAAGGTAATTTACCAAAAAAAAAACTTTAATTATTGTACAAACTTACCTTCGCATGCTCTCTCAACGAAACAAAAAGAAAACACTCACAAACCTTAAAGATTTATATTTCCTTTTGCTGTCGTCTCTTAATTCCATCAAAGTCGTGCGACTACTGTTGAGAAAATAAGGAAACCCTTCTCTCTCTCCTTTGGTTGCAGGAGATCCTAGCCATTGGATTTCTCGTGTTTTGATCTTGGTCGTTTGTGCCCCGTGGATTTGAAACACGCCAATGTGGGGCTGGACTCCACGCACCTACGCGTCCGACAAGAAAAACTATCCTCAAAGCTATGCCTCCTCTTTTACGTTATTTTAGAAGTCTGTATTAAAAGCAGAGGATTTTAGTGGCTGGGCAAAGAATCTTCGAATTCTCAGTTTCCTACTTTCCTTACTTTCCTGCTTTCTCATTATCGATTGCAATATCTTTCAGTAAAAAGATCAAAATTAGAGATAAAACTAATAACTGCAATCATATTCAGTAATACTCAATCCATCAGAAGGCCAAGCTCACATCGCAAGCTTGAATAATCCTTTCGACTTTTACAACATTGGCATGTTTTTGGATCTATTGGATACAATTTCAATTTTCAGCTAGCCATTATATTTAAATCAATAATTAATACTAGTTGAAATTAAAAAATAAAAAATCAACTACCAGCATCTTCTATGGTGTTCATTACGGATTGTCTACCCCTCCTTGTTGCCTTGTTGCCTTGGGATATGGGTTAGAGTTTCCTGTTCTTTTACATCTTCAAGGCTGTTTGTATTGGATCCTGCAATCTGTTTATAGTGTGAAAAGTAACAGTCATTTAATCATTCGTCAAATATCAATATTATAATTCCATTGCTTTTCTACCCAAAAAAAAAAATCAATTCTATTAAAGTAAATGACTGGTTCAGACATTGTGTAGTAATAGTCAGTCCATTTGCTCCGGTTATACTCATTAGTACTTTTCACCTTTTACTTAAATCCATATATAGTTTTGTTACAAAATAAATTAGTAAGTATAAATCAGATTTAGCTAATATCCAAAATGTAATATTCCTAAATTTCGGCAAAATTAAAGCATTCCAAACACGTGACATAAATATTGAAGTTGCTCTAATTATTTTTTTTAGTTTTTACTTCTCAAAACAAAACACAAAATAATAATTAAATTACAACTAAAACAATACGTTGAAATTGATTATAAGTGAAAAGATTATTCATTAATATAATAAAACGTACTACAAGGATAAATATGAACCCAAATAAAAAATAATTCAACAAAATATATTTTTGAATTTCCAATTATATACATATATTTATTACTTTGTAAGGATTTTCTAAGTAACATGAAGCACTTTATGTTTCTGTAGTTTGGCCACGACCCACGAGAAATAAAGAAGGGAATTAGCTTTTAGATTTAAACTTTTGTGTTTTGCCCTCATCAATTTATTCCAACAAAGTTAAAGCAAATTAATCAAACATAAATTCAGAACTAGGTAGCTAGAATTTGGTTTTGAAATCATCAAATTTGAAGTCTTTGAGTTCAAATTTAAAATAAACATGTTACAATTTATGAATAAAAATCCTTTCTTTTAAATAAAAAATCGTAAGTATATATCGAATTTCAATTATGCAAATTTTTATATTTTAAAGATGGAGACATAACTATTTGAACTATTATAAGATTATAGAAAGAACACAATAAGAGAGAGCAAGAAAAGAGATTTTCTTATTCTTCAAATGTGTTCAATACATGGATGGTGAGCCTCTATTTATAGGCTTCACAAATACATGAATAAAGATGGACGATCAAAAGGAAATACAAACTTAAATAAGGAAAGGATGAATAGTTCCTCGTTCATGTATCAATATGGAGAGCATGCTAAGGGAAGGATGAATAGTTCCCCATTCATGTACCAATATAAAGAGCATGGGGGATGAATGGATATCCATATTTACAATTATTCATAACATGAACAAAGTTTAATTTTGTTTTTATATTTGCTTTTAAATAAAAAGGTTCAATTACTAGGAGAAGAGGAAGCATCTAAAATGGGTTTGGTTCATATAATTAAGAGGCAAGCTATGGCGCGAATGAGAGCTCTATTCCAAGTAAATAAAAGCTAAGCAAAATGGAAAGGCAAGAGGTCGTGAAACATATGATTTATAAAAATATCAAAGTGAAAAGCGAAAATGCTAAAGTAGAAACAAAATTAAAACGATCATTTTCTATCTACGTGTCAACTTTTGTAAAGGAAAAAAAAATTCCAATCTTTAGTTCGAGTTTAGGAATATAGAATTCGGGGTAAAAATAAAGCAAATGATGGAAATTAATTCCCAAGATAAAAGGAAAATCATTATTACGACCATAAAAGACCAAAAAATAAAAAAAAATCACCTAAAAAAATCTAAAAGGATAATAAGATTAATCGTAAGAGCAAAGCTAACCGAGCCTGAAAACCTGTCCGAACCAGCTCAAGACCGAATTCAGACCAACCCGAATTAATTTAAAAGGTCAAATGCCCGAATCCCAAAAGATAGAGTTCAAAAAAAAATCGATCCCGAAAAAGCCCAAACACTAAAAGACTTGAAACCAGAAATACTCGAACTTGACACCACTTGAACTCAACATAATCCGAACCTAACATAACCAGAACTCGGTACAATCTAAACCCCATACTGATCCGATCCAAAACTTGAAAAATATCGAATTTATAACCTGAAAATTATATGATTATTGTTTAAAATTAAATAAATAATTTATACACTTTTTTAATTAAAAAGTATAAAACTAATGAGAATCATACTAAAGGTTATTAGGTCATGATATGAGCCAAGGCAAAGAACATTGGGCATAAAGGTAATCTGAGCTCAAAAGGAAAAAAGACTCAGAAAAACCATGAAAAGTCCACTAGGTGATCATTTAAGCCATAGGTCTTAACCGTAATTACGATCTAATAGGTCCGGGTATCATCTTTACATTTCAAGCTTAATTCGCTGATTGAAGCTCTACCAAAATCTGATCTAACTTAAGCATCGAAGTGTGCATGTAAGGGAAAGCCCATGTGCCCTTCTGATCATTTTCTTTCCTGCAGAATTATTGGAGACAAGCTAGCATGAATATCAAGATTCTTATGCCATCAAAATTCATTGTTGTGAACAGGCAACAACAATTGGTGCCGTCTGTGAGAATTAGATCAAAAAGCCCATTTCAAAACTTGAGACTAGCCGAAAGGATGGCAGACATAAGGGACTGCAAACACAGCACATCAGACTTAGGGTATACGACAAGCTACAAATCGGTGTGGCAAACCGTGGGAGCTAGACCGAGGGTGGTAGACTGTGAGCGCCAGATCAGTGTGGCAAACTGTGAGCACCAAGCTGAGCGTGGTAGACAGTGAGCACTAGATCGATGTGGCAGATCATGAGCACCAAACCAGTGTAGTAAACCGTGAGTACCAAACCAAGGGTGGTAGACTATGAATGCCAAACCGTGAGTCCAAGACCGAGAGTGGTAGACCGTGAGCGCAAGATCAAGAGTGGCAAACTGGTGTGTTAGACCGTGAGCGCCAAACCGATGTAGCAGACTGTTAGCACCAAACCTTGAGTGCCCAACTGGTGTGGTAGACCATGAGCGCCAGACCGGTGCAACAAATTGTGAGTGCCAGACCAAGGGTGGCAAACCATGAGTGGAAGACCGATGGTGACAAGTTGTGTATCACATCTTAAATATACAGTATTTTACACTTTTCCACACTTTTTCATACACGTGAATTGGTTGGGCTGTTTGCGATGCCCTTGTTTCCCACTTTTAATTAACAGTGAATAGTAATAACCATAATTTAATTTAATTTACGGAAGTAAAATTATTTGCGAAACAATATTTGATTAAATACTTACATCCCCTGCCTATAATACAATACTGTAGTATTGTAAAACAAAGTCTGAACATGTAAAAGAAAATGAATATACCTCTAGGATCTAAACAAGCTGCATCAGGGTACTTAATACGCAGCCGGTAATCCTCGGATGATATATCTCTCGGTCACTGAAAATACTTTGGAGAGATAAAAATAAAGGGGGTGAGCAAATCACAACTCAGTAAAGGAGTTGTATGCAATCTTGATATCATGAAAACTATATGCAATAAAATCCTTTAATTTCCTATCAGTATGCTAGGCACACTAAGAGGAAGGATACTATAGTCGGCCAGGTAATCCACATGGAGCATGGAAGGTATTTTGAAATACCTGTCTTGTCCCAGAAACCCAGAGCGAATATAGGGAGTAGAAATTTAACTTAATGTAAAATTTATTTAAGTATTTAATGCATATCAATATTTTACATATCTGAGTAAAATAACTCATTAAATCGTATAAATCAACACTTGAAAACAATTTGATTTCCACCATTGAAATCATCACCTTTACACGTCTAACAGTAAAATAAACTGTTCAATTATATTACCATTCTGGTGATAAAACACCACAGTAAATAATACATTTCAATAATTATCACCAAAAATCAGTAATTACATATGGAGTAATAGTGGAGACCAAGCAACACCCTAATGATATCATGCTGTAATTCTTGTAAGGAGTAGTAATAATAAACACATGAGATCTATAGCCATAGTCTATAAATGTCCTCGGATGTACACTGAGCAAGTGTCAACCAGGACACTAAAGACAGGCTCAATGTCAATAGCTTTACACATGATATAGTAACACATGAAACACGTGACACTTGAGCATGATATGAAGCCTATCAGTCTCAAAACAGTATATGAGAAATCTCATTACCTTTATGGAATTAAGTAAAATCAATAATATCATTCAAAAAATCTATAAAGGTATAAATAATTACACTATAGTAATAATATCTCGTAAATATTCCATTTCACCGTAGAACACATACACACGTGTTTCCATGCTTTATTTTCCCAAAACTGTAGATTTCAAGGTTACTGGAAAATCGTTTCCGGTAGTTTCATCTTTATGGAAAATAGAATATTTATTTTCCAAAATTAATAGTAACTCCACCAAACACATTTTTCACTATAGAACACATGTAGAAATATTTTAGTCTCAAAACAATATTTACACAATAATAAAGTCTTTATGGAAATCATTACACATGATAAAACTTCAGTCAGTCCATAAAGGGAAATCATAATAAAATAGTGAATATTATACTAAAAAAATTTATAAAATATTTACTATTCACCATTTCACTTTACGCATCACATATTCCACTATAAAACACATGGGAGGAATTTTCGATAATTTAACTTTCACCGAAATCAGTAGCATGAATATTTAATAAATGATTTTCGCTAAATTCACAATTTATGAAAAATAATAAATATTTTATTCTCGAGGCTAGGAAAATATTTTCAAATGCATTAAAATATTTTACGGTATTTTTAGAAATATTTCAACGAAATTTCGACAGCATAATAGCTACTAACATCCTAGCCCCCTACAATTTCAAACACAACTCAACTAGCCAAAACAACTACGTTTTCACCACATTCGAATCAATTCACTTTCGAAATAATTTCATAAAATTGATAGCATGAAAAACATGCATTCGAGATATCCCTACAAATCACACACGCGTCCCTTACCTGTATATCGATAACGCATTTTTTGACTCCACCATACGAAACCGTAATTCTTGGGCTACAATTAATTCCACCAAAATTATTAGCTTATTAAATACTTATTTTTAAGCTATAGTTCATATCATAATGCAACCACCTTGGACACTGCAAATATTTTTGCAATATAATTTCTACTGGTAATATAACGTAACTTCTTTGTTTTGTGTCAGATTTTAAATTCGAGCATACCGGCAAACTCCTTGTAATTCTTACAGTCTAAATCTACCTTTAAACCATCAAAACAGCCATGAATCACACTCCCCATCACCCTGGCCGAATGGGAATGGTGGTGATTTTGATTGATTTTCAACAATTCAATTTTACTAAGTTATTCTACCATGCTTAACAACTAATGTGGCACCACTTTCAAGCTTGAAACCACATGAATTCATCATGCTCCCATGTTGGCCAAAACCCCCTCTCATGGCATCTTTTGATATTTGCAACATTTAATTAAAACTATGGCTATAAACAAAATCACTAAGCTTAAAGGAATAATTTCATGCCATTAGAATTAAGAAAAACATAAGGAATGGCAACATTACCTTGATTGGCCAAAATTTTGGAGAGTCCTTTCTCCTTGTATAGTGGCTTATAAGATGAGATCTTGGTGTACAAATATAGAGGAGAGAGAGAGGAATATTTTTCTAGTTATGTTTTTGGTGAAATTCTAGCTAGAAGATGAGATATGGTGAGTGAGATTTCTTTTCTTCTTTCTTTCTTGGCTATGGCGTGAGGAGCAAAAGTGAAGAAAATGAATAGTGCCAAGTCTCAGCAGAATTAATTGTGTGAAAAATTCTGGAAATGGCCCAAATTACCAAAATGCCCTTTGTTATGAAAATTTCGAACGATTTTGCCCTTATGTTCCCACAGTTGTAAATCAGTGTAAACGCACTCCAAATTTTTGGATTCCAGTACCAAATGATCATATTAATCATAACTTGATGATTAGAAGTGGTTTCGTTGACGCGCGGTGCACGGATAGTGAGAAATTACGATTTTACCCCCATAACCCGCTAGTGAAATTTTCCTTTTTTGTGATCGTTTCGAAAAATCTATTAACACCATGTTAAAGTACTTTTCACGTAGAATATCATGATATTTTTACTTCGTCCCAATTCATTTTAGTTTGGGAGTAATTTATGAAAATACCTATGAGATGTATCCATCATTTTCCAATTTGTTTACCATACTTCACAAAACAATGCAATTAGGTTATTTTGGCCTCCAAATTTCTATAATACCATTATTACACATTCCATACACTATTTGATCAGTCCTTTTCACATTCTGAGCATTAAAATTCAAGTGGGGCCCACATCTCTTTTCGCTTGAAATTTACAAAAATATACAAAATAAATCAAAATTACATATAAATACACATGTACAGTACCAAATAATTGGTTCTCACACTGTGAGCCTCAGACCAATGTGGCAAATCGTGAGAGCCCAACCAGTATGGCAAACTGTGAGTGCTAAACCGGTGTGGCAAACCGTGAGCACCAAACTAGTGTGAAAGACCATGAGTGCCAGATCAAGGACAACAGACTAGGAACACTAGTCCGATGTGGTAAACCGGGTTCACCGAACCTATTAGACAGATCGAATATGCCAAACTAGTGTAACAGACTCGGGTGGTAGACTGGTGCGACATAGTGAAACTCAGAGTGGAACTCTGAGTGAAACTTAGAGTGAAACGTCAAAGTGAAACTCAGAGTAAAACCCAAACTAAAACTCAAAGTGAAATCCAGAGTAGAACTTAGAGTGATTCCTAAAGTGAAATCTAGAGTGTAATTATAGAGTGGGGCAACAAAGTGGAAAAGCACACTGGTGCAGCACACATTCCTGATTACCTCGAGGTGACGGGGTCCACAGTACCGTAGCACTATTGTTGCTGCCCGAACCCGGGTTGCCAGTGTGACAGGCAAGAATACTCACCACTATACTATACTGATAGGGCCCACAATCTCGGCCTCTTCGAGCTTGCAAAGCCTATAATCTAATTCCTTAGGCCAATCGGGCTAGCATTCCTGGTCATATTGGGCCCACGGGGCTTACACTCTCAGCCACTCAGGCCAACGGGGCTTACACTCTCAGCCACTCAGGCCAACAGGGCTACATATGGGAAGTAAAGCTAAGACTAACGACTAAAACAGGACCAAGAGTTGTTGGACGAGTCTTTACTATTGTATTTTCACCAAATTCCACTTCAATGTTGGTAAAGTTTAGATAAGCATAAACCTAAAGCGAAAAGTGCATGAAGTAAGTCATGCGTGAAGACCAAAGTGCATGGACTTAAAGCGAAAAATGTACAAGATAAGCTATACTCGAAGAAAAAGGCTTGAAGAGAAAAATGAGTGAAGTAGGCTATACATGGACTTAAAGCGAAAAGTGCGCGAAGTAAGTCATGCGTGAAGACAAAAGTACATGGGCTTGAAGCGAAAAATGCACAAAGTAAGCCATACATTCGAAGAAAAAAACCTGAAGCAAAAAGTGAGTGAAATAGGCTACGAATGGACTTGAAGTGGAAAGTGCTCAAAGTAAGCCATGCATGAAGACAAAAGTGCATGGGCTTGAAGCAAAAAATGGGCGAGCCAAGGTAAACCATGCACCAGAAGAAAATGTTTTGAAGAAAAAAGTGCGTGAAGTAGGCTAGCATGTACTTGAAGCGAAAATGACGCGAAGTAAGTCATGCGTGAAGACAAAAGTGCATGGGCTTGAAGCGAAAAATACGTAAGGTAAGTCACGCACTAGAAGAAAAAGGCCTTAAGCGAAAAGTGCACGAAGTAAGTCATGCGTGAAGAAAAAAGTGCAAAAGCTTGAATAAAAAATGTAAGACGTAAGTCACACATGTGAAATATAAGGATTTGAAGCTAAAAATGTGCGAGGAAACTTCTAAATAACTCGATCTCATCACGAGGAAGAATGGTTGACCAGCCCAAATGGGAAGCAACCCTAGGGTCTTTTACAGAATCATTCTCATTAGCTCCTCAGTAGATCCGAAAATCTATCAAAGAACAACACTCCCCTATCTACAACAAAGCAATGAACGTTAAGAGGAGTGATCTGGGGAGCACAGACACATCTCTCCTTGATAACTCCATGAATAATTACTTCCTATCTTTAATGAGAAGCTTGAATGTATTGCACTCAGCCCGATTTAGCTTATACGACTCTTTTTGTCCTTTTTATTCACTGAAATCGATCATTGGTGATTTATTAGCGACAGACTTACCCCTCACATGGCTAAGAGATCAAGGGGAACTAAATCAATTATAATAAGCATGAAGAAGAGTATAAGCTCAAGAGTGTTTTGAAACCACCACTTCGAGGCAAAGTTCTTTTCTAAGGACAAGGAATTTCAATTTGAGAGTTGGAGAAGTTCTTGATACCCTACTTCTTGCAAGAAGCATGCCTAATAGAATTTATTTTTGCATAAGAAGAAATGAAGAATGTTAGAATGATTAACCAATTAAAATATTCTAAAAATTGCGGTGAAGCCCACTAGTTGAGCACATGCGTGAAGATGAAGAGTCACTTATGATAATTCCAAGAAAAGAGGTTGTAAGAGAATCCGAAAAGTCTATGGACCCAAAATTATTATAAAAAAAAACATATTATATATTCTTTCACAAGGTATACCCTGTAAAAGTGTGGGGAGCAATTGGTGAGAGTCATAATAAAGGTTATTAGGCCTTGATATGAGCCAGGCTAAAGAACATTGGGCCTAAAGGTGATCTAAGGTTAAGTGGAAAGAGGACTCAGAAAGGCCATGAAAGATCCACTAAGTGATCATTTAAGCTGTGGATCTTAACCGTAATTACGCACCAAATGACTCCTATAAATAGGTCCAAGTATCATCTTTACGTTTCAAGCTCTGTTTGTTTACTGAAACTTTACCAAAATTTGGTCTGACTTAAGCATTAGAATATGCGCGTAGAGGAAAGCCCCTTGCACCCCTCTGATTATTTTCTTTCCTATAGAATTATTGAAAACAAGATAGCACGAAGATCGAGATTCTTATGTCATCAAAATTCATTGATGTGAACGTGCAACAACAAAAACAATTATTATTTATTATCCAATTGTATCAATTATGTATTACCAACAAAACAAATATTAAATCTTTTTAATTCAATTATTAAATAAAATTAATTTTAAACACCATAATATATGAATATCAAATAATCTTTAGTATTATACTTATTGTATTTATAATAATATATATTATTAATTTAACATTTGATTTTATTATAAAAATCATTATAATATTTTATCTTTTTATTTCATATTAAAATTATAATTTGAACACAATAATCAATGAAATATATAAAAAAATCATTTTATATAATTTCAACTTTATTTGAAACTTTGAATTTGATATTTTATGCAACACATTGAGAACATTAAGCTATATTTTCTTAAAGTTTCAAGTATAAAAAATATTAAATTTACTTAAAAGTAAAAACCTAATCTTAAAATTAAAATTTTAGGTCTTTAAGATTAAAAAAAGTCAAGTAATTAAATTAAATAATACAAGACAATTAATATTAGTTTTTTATACTTTATTATTATTATGATTAATTATATTTAAATAACTAACATTATATAAATTAATTTAGTGATATCTGCTATTTAGAATTTGTGAGATCCACCTTTTCTACTACTATTAATCCACTATTCATAGAGCCAGGAATAATTGAATATCTCATACATATTCAAATGTTGATTCTTATGTAGGTATGAACGGGAACTGAATAGTGTGCCCACTATACTCCTAGTATTCGATGAAGGTGAAACTCGACAGAGTGAAGTTTTGGAGCTAAATAATATGATGGTAAGAATTTGCACCTTAAACTCAACTATTTAGACATGTTTCAAAAAACGTGAAATAATTTAAGAAATGACGGTTAAGTCCATAAGTTGTCAGAATTTTCATGAATAATGGTCAAACCGAGATGACTTTTGACAAATTATCACTGGCGAATAATTTTTCATGTAATAAGGTTTTAGCCATGTGGACTGATAGAATAAAGCACGTGTAAAAGTAGAAATTTATGCGATTCAATAGTTAAGGGTATTTTGGTAATTTCACCCAAAAGACCAATCAAATCTTTACGAAAGCTCAATTAATGATTAGACAAAGTTGAATAGAGGTGTTTTATGATGAAATGAAATATTTTGGAGGTTGAATAGATTATTTTCAATAAAGTTAAATTGTGAAAGGTAAAATGGGAAGATTACTTAAGTGTAAGGGCAAAATGGTAATTTGACATTAAGATATTATTTTTAAAGCAATTTTCAGCCATCTTCTTCCTCCAATTTAGCAGCCACCATTCTTCTTTAAATTTCCATAACCAAAGCTTGGTTTAAGAGGGAGAAAGCCATAAAACATCGCCTAAATCATACTGAAATTGAAAACTGTCTTCACCAAACTTGCTTTCCTCACTTCCCTCTACAACTTGACACCAAAATCAAGAGCTAAAGTGGCCAAATTCAAGGTGTAAGGACACCCACAAGGTTCAACCAAGGTAAAATAGTGAGAGAAAGCTTATGTTTTCATGGTTTTATTATCCCTTGTTATGTGATTCAAGTGTTTGAACATGTATTTAAGCTCAATTTGAATTAAAACCATGAAATTCACTACCTTAAGGTTTCAGCCACCACCTCCCATGCATGAATATGATGTAATTCAATGAGAAAATGATGTAGAGTTAGTGTAGAACAAGAATTCAAGCTTAAATTAAAGAGAACACAAGTGTAGGAGAGAGAGTGAGATTCGACCATGAGAAGAGGAAGAAGAAATCGTGCTCAATTTAATGTTTTTTGGGGCTTGGAATACTATATAAATTTATATGAGACTATTGGCGCAATCAGAAATGAAATCGAAGGCATAGTTATCAAAATCGTACGATACGCTATACATATCGTACAATACGGTTCGATTCACTATAAATTCGATATGTATCGATACAAAGAATTGATTTTATTATGAATCGGTAGCGTATCTATCGATACACAAGCGAATCGATACGTATCGTATGATACACCAATTCACTTTAATACACTTTATAGTAGCATTGGGCCAGGCCCAAAAAAATTTGATCTGACCTAATTAGCTAAAAATGCAATTTTAATAGTTTTTTAACCTAAAAAACGCTTAAAAACATATTTTCTATATAATTTAATCTTGAAATATTGAAAAAAAATAAACTTTTAGTTAGAAAATTAAAAATTAATAGAAAATTAAAAATATATAAAAATATTATTTAAAAATATATACTATTAATGAATATGTTAAGTGTTTGAAAAAAATCATACTTCTTATTTTTATCATATACTTACTTAATCCTATTATTATGTATAATATTTTTTATATTTTATTTATCTTACATGTGTATATATTATTTATAATTATTTTTAAAATTATTTACCGTATCTTATGATACGATACTAGATACTCGATTCTTAAAAATAAAATCTCGATTCACGATATGTATCTCATTTAATAACTATGATCAGAGGTATTTTGACACTAGTTGCAGTGTTAGCACCGGTAGGAAGTAGACCAAATTTAGAGCTGCAATAGGCAATGTGATAGGTTTTAATAAGTTAAATATTCTTTATAATTGCCGTAAGGTAAAAAGGTGTATTTATGTGATCAACTGTAGCTCAAAAGTCAAACGGTGACACTGGTGCTAGCGAGCAACACTACAAGATTCTAATAGGTAAAGGATATATGAATGAAGCGTAGGAATACTGCGTTGCATTAATCTAATAAAATTTGCCTTTTATGAGATTGAAATGGTTGTTTGGATTTGAAATTTGTGAAACTAGATTGGTGGTTTAAGCTGCGTTTTGGTGCAAAAAGGTTAGGGTAGAAAGTACTGTTATGCTATTGAAATTTCATTAAACGAATTTAAATCTTCAAATTTATCATTTAGTGTAGTTTTTAGAAGTGAAAGGAATGTGAATGCATGTTTAGGGTTAAAGCTTCCAAAATGCTGCATGTGCATACTAAATTTCTAACTCAGTTTTCAAAAGGATTTTCACAAATTTTTAATGTTGCATGATACATCCATGTTTTCATGCTAATGTTGTACGCAAATAAAATATTTTGAACATCAGTTGTGAATTTGAGAATATTTGGTAGATTTCATACTTCAACTATAACAATTTTCTGATTTTAATGTTTTATGGACTTTTTGAAGATATGAATTATTTAATTGAACTCTGTAGATGATTTTGAATTGGTTTATGAATTATTTTGAGACTGTTACCTGTAGGTACATGCTTTTTGTTTCGTTTAGATGATACTGACTTTCCTAGTCATCAACTCCCACAATTATCGCCCGGAAAGTGTACACTGTGGCCTCCTTGACTATGGCTATATGTCTAGAGCATAAGTCTATTGGGTGATGCCTAGTCTCCATTATATTATTTTACTGGGGCGGTAAATCCCTGGTTAACATAAATCCAAGCACACCTAGACTTTATTAGATGCTGATTTCATAATATATGGTGAATATGTTATGATTTGAAATCTTGGCTTTATTTACTTAAAAGTGATTTATATTGTTTACGGAGTATTCTAGAATTTATTTCTAAATGCTTTACGAAATGGCATGCTAGAAGTTACTAGAAATGTTTATTAATTTTTGAGATTGATTTGAATGTTACTGAATGTCACAGCCCGTGACCTTATTTTTCACCTTATTCTATATATCTTGTTTGGTTGGGCTGTCTGCGATACTTTACTTTTCTTTTACATATAAACAATTTCATATTAAATTATAATATGAATTACATCCCCTATCTTAATTCATAAGGAAGTAGTACTGTAAGTAAGTCTAAATACAGAAAATAAATGATCATACCTTGAGTATTAAATCAAGCTGTCGCATCGTACCCAAATGCGTAGCCGAAATCCTTTAAGTGTCAGACTCTCAGTCTTCGAAAACCTGAAATGTTAAAATTAAGGGGTGAGCAAACCACGGCTCAGTAAGGGAATTATATGCCTCACTTGATACTCAGCTATTTATATGCTGAAAAACTTTTTCATTTTTCATATAGGGCTCTAGGCACGCATGTAAGAAGGATACTACAGTCGGCTAGGGACCGGATGGAGTAAGGTAGGTATTTTGAAATACCTATCTTGTCCCGGAACCTAAAAGCAACTGTAGAGAGTAATAAATTTCTTTTCGTTTGAAATTTAAATCCTTTTCCTTTTTATTTCATATCATTTTCATATTCTTTTCAAAATAATGCTTTTATGAAATAAAACATTTAAATAAAGTAACTAATATTCATATATTCTTTGAAAAGAATATTAGTTAAATTATCATCATTCTCATTTAAAATCTTTTCATATTTTACTGTACAATCATAATTAGTACAGTACTTTAAATGGAAAAATAAGCTATTAAATCCTTTTCATATACAATATACATCATTTAAATCTAATATTCAATTTAAAATGAAAATAAGAATATTAGATTTAATTTCCTCCTCTTTCCTTTTTGGAAAACATATCACATAGTCATGTCACATATAGTCTAATATTCAATTTAAAATCATAGTAAGAATATTAGACTTATAAACTCTTTTTCCTTTTGAAAACATATTACATATTCATATCACATGTCATATGAAAATCATCTCGTAGTACTAAAATCAGTACTGAAATAAGCATTTTGTAAAATGCTGTAAATCACTTTCATTTGATTTATCACATATCATGTAAAACATTTTCATTTCACGTATCACATATCATATAAAACATTTTCATATATGGAGACTGAGGCACGCCCAGTCCATCCACTGGGTCGTTAGTCATATCATGCTATAGACCCCGAAGGGTATAAAATAATCATGTCAGATCTATGGCCATAGTCTATAATTGTCCTCAGCGGATCACTGATCAGGTGTCGACCGGGACTACATATCACATATCACATATTACATGTTAAATATCACATATCACATATCAGCATGATAAGATGTCATCCAGTCTCAAAACTGTATTTTTCATCATCAATAAACCTTTATGGAATTTATAAAAATATATATATAATTTCTTAATTTAAAACCATAAAGGTTATAAAACCATTTAGTGAATATTTAAGAAATATATATATATATATAAATATTCACTTTATTTCTTTTCATTTTCCATCTCGTATTACGTATAATTTACATATCAAGAGAATTTTCGGTGATTTCATTATCACCATTCTCGAAAACATGAATATTTTAAAAATCAATTTCATTATATTCATGTTTTATGAAAAATAATAATTTTCTCGTTTTTTGTGATTGAATATCGATTTTCGAAAATAAAATCATTTAATATGATTTTATGAAATTTTCTAAAAATTTTCGGTAGAATAACGACTGCCTATTGACTAGCCTCCTGCACGAAAAGTACAGTTTATAATTCTAGCCAGTACATCCCCACAAATTTCAAACCAATCATTCATCGCAATATTTTCATCAAATATTTTCATAAAATATTTCATAATTAAAATCATGCAGACTGAATATCCTTACAGTGCTGCACATGCATCCCTTACCTGTATAGCGTATTCCAACTCTTTTCGAGTACGCCACTCGTAATCCGATTCTTCCGAGCTGCAAATAATTTCATTTAAAATCATTAGCTCATTTAAGTACTTATTTTTTGAGCTATTGTTCATATCTATATGCAGCTATATTATACACTGCAATTATTTTTGCGGTAGAAATTTTATCGGTATTATAACATGACTTCCTCTTTTTGTGTTGGATTTTAAATCCAAGCTTGCTGGTAGACTTCTCGTAATTATTACATTCTAATTCAACCATCCATTTCATTTTAAAATCAGCACTCAACAATTCATATGGCCGAATGGCACCATTTTTCACATCACCCATTTTCTGTTTTACATGGCACCCATGTTCAGCCCTTATCATGCCACTTTCATTCTTTTCTATAGCCGGCATTTTCTTCTTCCTCTTATTTTTCAATTATTCTTTTATCACTTGTTGCCTTGTAATTACCCATACTCTTTTAGTATTTCCATCGAATATCTAAAATTCACCCCAGCATCTACATTAACGTGAGAAACCATATTGCAGCAAGCATATTTATCATTCATTCACTTAAAAGTTTCATTAAATATATTTAAAATCAACAAAACTCCTCACCATCGTAACTATCCTGCTCTACCGAAAAATATTCATGCTCACACCAACTTCATGTTTTGGCAAGTTTTATCATTCAATCCTAGTTCTAATTAAAACCCAGCAAATTCTATGTACCAATATCTATTAATTCCTACAATTCCTACATCACAACCACCAAAAATCCTTCAATCCCCTTTCATGACCGATTCTTGCAACTTGTATTATTCTTCATTTTAATTCCATCTCATTTGAATAACAAGTTACTCACACTTAAATCAGTCCACTACTATGGTTAAAATCAATGAAAACATGAATACCCAAATCCTTACCTTGAACCGTGCATACCAGAAAAATTTGAGCTTCCAATTGCTGAAATTTAATCACCAATTTTCAGGTTCCAGGAGCTCTCACAGTGAGGGATTATTTTTATTCAAAGTGCTCGGTGATCTGGTAATGATTTAATGAAATTCCATAAGGTGAAGGAGGCTTAACATGGAGGAAAAACGAGAAGAAGAAGCTACAGGAAACGTAAATTCCAGCAGAACAGAGAAGGGAGTAGGTCGGTTTATGGGCTGAGAAATTGTCTGAAAATTTTTCATTTTATCATCTTTTATTAATGAAACATCCACTAACATTTTGCCACTCGCCCCTTAATACTTTTCTCCTCTTCTCTCTTTGTTCAGACTTAACTTTTCTGCTTTAACCAATTAGCAGTGCAGCAAAATCAAGCAGCACGTGAAGTCGGTTTGGAGAGGATGACTTTGCTGAGCAATTATTTTTTTTTTTTATTTTCATCCAATAAAATTATATCATATTGTCCCTCATTTAATTTCCCTCTTTCTCTTCTTTTTATTTTATTTTTCTGTCTTCATTTGGTCTGTTATACAAACCTCCATTCAGCAGCAAGCTTCAACGTGAAGCTTGTTGCGTTTTTTTTTTTTAGATAAATATACTATAATTATATCTTTACAATTTTATATGTATATTATATCTTTACAATTTTATACGTATATACATATCTTTAGCATATACTATATATATATATATATATATCATCTTCAAAACTTTAGTTTCATTTTTCTGATTATTTTACTGCACTTATAACTAACTTTAAAAATTCACCGAGATCAATCCACAATGTATAAAATTATGAGCCATACATGGTCGGAAAGGTCTTTGAGTTATCTTTCCAAAGAAATTTGAATCATCTCAATCGGAGTTCCCTATCAAAACTTATGTCCAACTCTTTTCTGATTGCTCAATGCTGAACTCCATACATGTGACGTGAATGTAGAAATTTCTTGTGGTTAATCTATAATGAATTAAAATATGAGCCTTATATGGATAAAAGATATTTAAGTTAGCTTTCTAATGGATTTTGAATCACCTTAATCGGAGTTTCCTACCAACCGCTATGGATGAATCTTTACCGATAGGTCGGTTGGTAGACTCTGCTGCTCATGGAATAACTTTACAAAATTTATGGTATTGATCCATGAGGAACTAGAATATGAGGCTTATATGTTTGGAAAGATAATTAAGTTAGCTTTCCAAAGAATTTTACGATTTATCATTTGGATGCTTTGATAAAGTTTTATAATCGAAACACTACCGATGAGTCATTCTAGCCTCATGTTATTTTTATTCTCACAATTTCCAATCCTTAATTCAATCTCATGTTATTTTTATTCTCACAATTTCCAATCCTTAATTCAATCTCCAAAAATATATCTTCTCACTCATATCATCGTCTGAACACCGAAATCCAAGTGGGGTCCACAGCTTTTTATTTAATATTTGTTAAAATGTACAAAATAATCTATTCATTAGTTAAAATTTACATGTCCGTACATGTACAGTACAATAAAATTGGATCTTGCATTCTCTCCCCACTTTAAGAAATTTGGTCCTCTAAATTTAACTTAAGTCCAAAAGGTGGTGTATTCTTTCTATTTATCGTCTCTGACCTCTGACCTTTTTAAATCTTCTTTTAAGTAATACTGTCAATATACCATCAACATCATAATCACCTTTATACCACTGTACATATCATCTTTCATCATATATATGTATACTCCTTATGGATTACTTTATCAATTGGGAGTTATCCATTTCCACTCCTTTTCATATCCCATATGATTCATCATCTGTTTTCTTAATTAGTGCCAAGTCGATATAGTCTGGTAATTACCATTTACTCGATTTAAATCAATAGTATGTAATTGTCCCAGTAGCTTTCACATCCCGTGCATCTGCTCTCTCAACATATCTTTGAGCATTTCCATTCTACGCTCAGATATTTACATCAGTACGGAGCGATGTTGTCAATAAATTTGGAATCTCAAAGCCTTTTGCTATTTCCCATAAACATATAGCTACTCAGAGATTCCTATCACATATAGAGCTCACTGGAACTTCACATACATTCTCATCATTTTATAATCATATCTCGATTATGGCACTAAAGAATCTAAGAGTTTGATAATGGAGAAGTGATTCCATTTAGACAATCAGTCTTAACCCACTTCCATATTATCATATCTCTTTTAGATTCTTTATTATCCACAATACTCATTTTCACATTTATTTCATTAAGGCTGCACTTCCTTGCAGACTTTACTATTTACTATCTTTTACCATAATTTAATCAGGAGATAATCATTTTCTCTCCATATCGTCTTTCCATGTAATCTTATCATTACCTCTCTTATTCTTATGGTATACTCTATATCACTTAGGTTTTAGAATATACCTTAGCATGAAATCCTTTCTTAATTTAGATTCCATAGGTGACTAGTGAAATCATCAATTTCGTCACCACATTATCCATATAATTCCAAAATCCCAAGGTATGGATATATGTATTTATCATTTTTCCATTTATATTACTGGCGGTAAATCATATAATGCATCTATTTCCTCCTTTGAGTATCATTAAATTTCATTTATCGAAATTGGCTCGATCTTTCATCTAGCCATAATCATGTGATAACCATAAAAATCACTTTTAGCTTTAAATTCAGGAATTATTTCATATTCATCTTCCCTTATCATCATGTACTTATCCTCTTATTACATATTCATCTTTTCACTCTCATCATTTCAATCGGCTTTTTCCTCAGTGGTATCGTACTCCACTGTTAACATCTTTTAACCTTTTATATACCCTCTTTATATTTATTCATTCATCGACTCAAGCTTCTTTACTTGTTAATCACGTCTATAGAGCAGCTAACCCAATAACTCTTCTATAGATTGGCAATAGTATCTAGCTAAATCTAGTACATTTCGTATCTCAATCATTATATCTTCATCATAGACGGATCCACTATCATTCTGTCATTCGAGATCATATCTTAGAAAGAGATACTGTCTAGTCACATCACTTATTTGCCAATCTTAACATATAGTTTACATTCTTTGAGAGTCCGTAGGGCCATACCACTATGCTGCTTGTTTTCCATTTGTGCCTTAGACTATATCAATATCTCATCATATTATTCATATATGGTTGCCTCATTCATTAGGCTTATATACCTCACAAGATATTTCATTAACCTTGTAAACATCAATAAGAACTCGTAAAAATTCTATCAAGTTCTAATTATTATCATCTTATGACCACCAATTTTCAACTTTTCATCTAGTGATGCCTTGTACAAAGATTGGTCTTATAGACTCCTTATACATCTCCGATTAAATCAATTTAAGGCATCAATTCTATATGGATAATTATTTGTTCTTAATAAGAACTTTATTACATAATAGAAATTTAATAAACCATTTAATTCATCCTCAAATCATATCATCTGTATTTCTTTCAATTCCTTTTATGCAAGTGAATTTCATTATCCACAAAATTTTCCAGAGTTATTTTCTTAAGCTTTTCGAATTCTCCTATGTTTTCCGATCTAAGCTTAGAAATAAATTTCATATTAATACCCGAGTCAATGTTAACCCGATCTCTCAATCTATATTACTCTGAAATTTTATCGGGAATCTCATCCGATACTTCCTTTAATCACACATCTCTTATCATTTTGGACATTTCATCTCTATGTCCTATCATTTTCACTGTATATCCTCAAGGCAGAGACATTTAATATTCAAATCATTTTAACACATACTCTACCTTGATTCATTTATTTACTTATATTTCACAGCATATCTATCCTCTTAACTTATATGCTATGTCAAGTGTAATTATTTAATTTACACATTTCACAGCTAACCGATTTATTATTACTATAATTTATTTTTACAATCATTTTCATTTAATAATTCAGGTTAGCTGTTGTCTTCCTCATCTCTTATCTTCACTTATTGTCCTTATGCATATTCTCCAATTCCATATACTCCATACAGTACATTATCCTATAAATCATATTTTAAAATATTCCGGTTCTATAAATATTCTTTTAATACTTCAGAAGCTGTATGAATGTATAGAACCAGAATTAATTGTACTGCTATGGATTTCATTCTCCATACTAATCTCTTTCTCAGTCATCTCCAGAAATCATATTACTTTTCATCATATCAAACGATCCCGTAATAATATCCCATTAATACATTTTTAACTACAACCCTTAAGAATCAATAACTGAGTCGCTCATCCTGCGACTTTCCTACAACCATTCGGGTCGCATTAGCAATATAAATATAGGTGGGAATTTATAATCGGGACTGTTATACTCATATTATGTCCTTTATGCCATCAGTGGCTCCATTACTATCAATGGAATTCAAGATCGACTTGGTTTATCACTATTCAGGACATAGTCCAACATAGGGGCATTTTTGTCATTTCAACATTTATTTCTTTCTCCTCAGTATACATTTAACCAAAGATCTTTTTATCTATGTGCTGATAGTATCCTTTCTCATACTAATATCAGCAATTTAATATCTTGTTTGATTTCGACAAAGAAGTCCAATAGGATATAGAAACTGATCATTTTGCATGAAATGCATCTTTACATCATCAATTTCTCTATCAAATCAGTCAATTCCATCTTCTGTTAGTCTATTATGACTCCAAGAAAAATTTTAGAGGTAAGGGTATTTTGGTTATTTTTGGCCAAAAATTTCTCTCTTCAAAATACCTTCAATTAGTGATCTTAAGGTCTATTTAATGATTATATTTCATTCCCCTTCTTTATATCATCACTTTCATGTCTCAGTTCGATTCAGACAGAAAATTACTGGTGGGGCCCTTACCGAGTCCATTTCTGTTCCTTACCGAACCGACCTTCATTTAGATTATAAGATCACCATTTCAGATAATTTCTAGAGCCGTTTTCCCTCTTTGACATCCTTACTTCATAATTCTCACCCCTTTCACAACATTTAACTTAATTCACAATCATTTATTTCCTTTATGTATTTAGACTACACAGTACTACAGGAGATGTTAACCTTTTCAACACATTTTCTTTCCAAAAGTATCGACAGACAACAGGCCAACCGTACTCTGATACCATTATATCTGTCACAGCCTGTGACCCTATTTTTCACCTTATTCTATACATCTTGTTTGGTTGGGCTGTTTGCGATACTTTACTTTTCTTTTATATATAAATAATTTCATATTAAATTATAATATGAATTACATCCCCTATCTTAATTCATAAGGAAGTAGTACGTAGCTAAGTCTAAATACAGAAAATAAATGATCATACCTTGAGTATTAAATCAAGTTGTCGCATCGTCCTCAAATGCGCAGTCGAAATCCTTTAAGTGTTAAACTCTCAGTCTTCGAAAACCTGAAATGTTAAAATTAAGGGGTGAGCAAACCACGGCTCAGTAAGGGAATTATATGCCTCACTTGATACTCAGCTATCTATATGCTGAAAAACTTTTTCATTTTTCCTATAGGGCTCTAGGCACGCATGTATGAAGGATACTACAGTCGGCTAGGGATCCGGATGGAGTAAGGTAGGTATTTTGAAATACCTATCTTGTCCCGAAACCTAGAAGCAACTGTAGAGAGTAATAAATTTTTTTTCGTTTGAAATTTAAATCCTTTTCCTTTTTATTTTATATCATTTTCATATTCTTTTCAAAATAATGCTTTTATGAAATAAAGCATTTAAATAAAGTAACTAATATTCATATATTCTTTGAAAAGAATATTAGTTAAATTATCATCATTCTCATTTAAACTCTTTTCATATTTTACTGTACAATCATAATTAGTACAGTACTTTAAATAGAAAAATAAGCTATTAAATCCTTTTCATATAAAATATACATCATTTAAATCTAATATTCAATTTAAAATGAAAATAAGAATATTAGATTTAATTTCCTCCTCTTTCCTTTTTGGAAAACATATCATATATTCATGTCACATATAGTCTAATATTCAATTTAAAATCATAGTAAGAATATTAGACTTATAAACTCTTTTTCCGTTTGAAAACATATTACATATTCATATCACATGTCATATGAAAATCATCTCGTAGTACTAAAATCAGTACTGAAATAAGCATTTTGTAAAATGCTGTAAATCACTTTCATTTGATTTATCACATATCATGTAAAACATTTTCATTTCACGTATCACATATCATATAAAACATTTTCATATATGGAGACTGAGGCACGCCCAGCCCGTCCACTGGGTCGTTACTCATATCATGCTATAGACCCCGAAGGGTATAAAATAATCATGTCAGATCTATGGCCATAGTCTATAATTGTCCTCAGCGGATCACTGATCAGGTGTCGGCCGGGACTACATATCACATATCACATATTACATGTTACATATCACATATCACATATCAACATGATAGGATGCCATCCAGTCTCAAAACCGTATTTTTCATCATCAATAAACCTTTATGGAATTTATAAAAATATATATAATTTCATAATTTAAAACCATAAAGGTTATAAAACCATTTAGTGAATATTTAAGAAATATATATAAAAATATTCACTTTATTTCTTTTCATTTTTCATCTCGTATTATGTATAATTTACATATCAAGAGAATTTTCGGTGATTTCATTATCACCATTCTCGAAGAAAATTTTTTTTTGGTGATTTCATTATCACCATTCTCGAAAACATGAATATTTTAAAAATCAATTTCATTATATTCATGTTTTATGAAAAATAATAATTTTCTCGTTTTTCGTGATTGAATATCGATTTTCGGAAATAAAATCATTTAATATGATTTTACGAAATTTTCTAAAAATTCTCGGCAGCATAACGGCTGCCTATTGACTAGCCTCCTGCACAAAAAGTACAGTTTATAATTCCAGCCAGTACATCCCCACAAATTTCAAACCAATCATTCATCGCAATATTTTCATCAAATATTTTCATAAAATATTTCATAATTAAAATCATGCAGACTGAATATCCTTATAGTGCTGCACATGCATCCCTTACCTGTGTAGCGTATTCCAACTCTTTTCGAGTACGCCACTCGTAATCCGATTCTTCCGAGCTGCAAATAATTTCATTTAAAATCATTAGCTTATTTAAGTACTTATTTTTTGAGCTATTGTTCATATCTATATGCAGATATATTATACACTGCAATTATTTTTGCGGTAGAAATTTTATCAGTATTATAACATGACTTCCTCTTTTTGTGTTGGATTTTAAATCCAAGCTTGCTGGTAGACTTCTCGTAATTATTACATTCTAATTCAACCATCCATTTCATTTTAAAATCAGCACTCAACAATTCATATGGCCGAATGGCCCTTACCATTTTTCACATCACCCATTTTCTGTTTTACATGGCACCCATGTTCAGCCCTTATCATGCCACTTTCATTCTTTTCTATAGCCGGCATTTTCTTCTTCCTCTTATTTTTCAATTATTCTTTTATCACTTGTTGCCTTGTAATTACCCATACTCTTTTAGTATTTCCATCGAATATCTAAAATTCACCCTAGCATCTACGTTAACGCGAGAAACCATATTGCAGCAAGCATATTTATCATTCATTCACTAAAAGTTTCATTAAATATATTCAAATCACAAAACTCCTCACCATCGTAACTATCCTGCTCTACCGAAAAATATTCATGCTCACACCAACTTCATGTTTTGGCAAGTTTTTGAAGGAAACCGAAACAAACACGCAGCGGAATTTAAATCATTCGGCCTCTACCAGGATCGATTCGGAGAGTTGCCTGATTAGGGTTTCGAGATTTTACCTAATGTTTTCTCTGATTTTCTGTCGTTGGTCGAGTCACAAGCAACAACTTTTCGTTCCTGCCTCTATGGTATCCACACGAACGGATCTCACGACTCTTGAACGTCTCACGATCAGAAGCCTTAAAGAGCGTTTTTATTTTAACCGAATTGCTAGCTTCGATTAAAATAATATTTTGTTTTGTTTGAAAAAAGCTCTAAAACCTCGGAGAACAGGTTTCTCTTTTTCTGTTTAATTGTGCGGCTGTGTTTTAGAAAACACAAAACATCCTTTTATAGGCAGTAAATTTTACCTTAAAATTTACTGTCAAACAGAACTCTAATCCTACTTAGAATAGGATTAGTTATATCCTTAATCCAATTCAGAATAGGATTAGTTATATCCTTAATCCAATTCAGAATAGGATTAATTAAGCTCCTCATTGATCCGTTCTAAGTATGCGACCCAATAGGTTCTCAAAACAATGGCAATGACAAAATTGTCACAGGCAATGAGCGGTATCTAGCAACACATCATTGCTACCCATGTAACGAGAATGTTAATGACTCGACATAACCTTACTCGTGATAGATGTTACCGTGTAGTCTAATCCCTTTATCCTTTGATGTCTTGATTAGACACAAGTCATGGAATGTGTCACACTTGTATAGTCTAATCAACATTTCTTGATTCCTGAGTAGACCAATTAAACAAATAAAATCAATATCTCATATTGACTTATTCGAGCACGGCCATGCATTTCTTAGTCTCACTCTATCAAAGGGCCCAAGACATCACTCTTGTTATATAAGAGGGATAAATCCTATCTTGATCACTCAACATCCCTCTACATAGATCAAGGCATACCCAATTACTACCTTTATAGTCCATCCTGTTACGAATGACATCTAGCAGCATTAAAGTATGCAATTCTCTATGTCGGGATCTCCGATGATCTCAAGTCAAAGGATCACATACACCATCATCACTATGAGAATCGCTTATGACATTCATATAACAATCCATGTAGCGTTCTCATGGAGGGTCGATCCAGTACATAGTTCTTTAACATGTACCTATGTGATGACTTGATATTCTATATCCATGACAATGGTCATCAGTCAACCACATACTAGTCTTATCGTATCATTGTTATCCTTGTTTACAATAATACTTGACTAGGGACATTTTAAGAATAGTGTGTTATTACTATTCTAAGGACTTTATCATATAAGATTACATTACGCAGTTATAAGACAAATATAATAATGAACTATAATAAACAAAATGTCATGATACATAAAAAAATATCAATGTCAATCATCTAATGAATGATTCTAAGGGCATAATCCAACAGTTTTATCATTCAATCCTAGTTCTAATTAAAACCCCGCAAATTCTATGTACCAATATCTATTAATTCCTACAATTCCTACATCACAACCACCAAAAATCCTTCAATCCCCTTTCATGACCGATTCTTGCAACTTGTATTATTCTTCATTTTAATTCCATCTCATTTGTATAACAAGTTACACACACTTAAATCAGTCCACTACTATGGTTAAAATCAATGAAAACATGAATACCCAAATCCTTACCTTGAACCGTGCATACCAGAAAAATTTGAGCTTCCAATTGCTGAAATTTAATCACCAATTTTCAGGTTCCAGGAGCTCTCACGGTGAGGGATTATTTTTATTCGAAGTGCTCGGTGAATTGGTAATGATTTAATGAAATTCCATAAGGTGAAGGAGGCTTAACATGGAGGAAAAACGAGAAGAAGAAGCTACAGGAAACGTAAATTCCAGCAGAACAGAGAAGGGAGTAGGTCGGTTTATGGGCTGAGAAATTGTCTGAAAATTTTTCATTTTATCATCTTTTATTAATGAAACATCCACTAACATTTTGCCACACGCCCCTTACTACTTTTCTCCTCTTCTCTCTTTGTTCAGACTTATCTTTTCTGCTTTAACCAATTAGCA
The DNA here is from genome assembly GCA_031772115.1 of Heritiera littoralis. NCBI lineage: Eukaryota > Viridiplantae > Streptophyta > Magnoliopsida > Malvales > Malvaceae > Heritiera > Heritiera littoralis. The sequence continues at coordinate 2,334,961 of JAPDPK010000009.1, read as the reverse complement.
GTGCAACAAAATCAAGCAGCACGTGAAGTCGGTCTGGAGAGGATGAATTTGCTGAGCAATTATCTTCTTTTATTTATTTTCATTCAATAAAATTATATTATATTATCCCTCATTTAATTTCCCTCTTTCTCTTCTTTTTATTTTATTTTTCTGTCTTCATTTGGTCTGTTATACAAACCTCCATTCAGCAGCAAGCTTCAACGTGAAGCTTGTTGCGTTTTTTTTTTTTTTAGATAAATATACTATAATTATATCTTTACAATTTTATACATATAAACATATCTTTAGCATATACTATATTTTATATATATATATATATATATATATATCATCTTCAAAACTTTAGTTTCATTTTTCTGATTATTTTACTGCACTTATAACTAATTTTAAAAATTCACCGAGATCAATCCACAATATATAAAATTATGAGCCATACATGGCTGGAAAGGTCTTCGAGTTATCTTTCCAAAGAAATTTGAATCACCTCAATCGAAGTTCCCTATCAAAACTTATGTCCAACTCTTTTCTGATTGCTCAATGCTGAACTCCATACATGTGACGTGAATGTAGAAATTTCTTGTGGTTAATCTATAATAAATTAAAATATGAGCCTTATATGGATAAAAGATATTTAAGTTAGCTTTCTAATGGATTTTGAATCACCTTAATCGGAGTTTCCTACCAACCGCTATGGATGAATCTTTACCGATAGGTCGGTTGGTAGAATCTACTGCTCATGGAATAACTTTACAAAATTTATGGTATTGATCCATGAGGAACTAGAATATGAGGCTTATATGTTTGGAAAGATAATTAAGTTAACTTTCCAAAGAATTTTACGATTTATTATTTGGATGCTTTGATAAAGTTTTATAATCGAAACACTATCGATGAGTCATTCTAGCCTCATGTTATTTTTATTCTCACAATTTCCAATCCTTAATTCAATATCCAAAAATATGTCTTCTCACTCATATCATCGTCTGAACACCGAAATCTAAGTGGGGTCCACATAGCTTTTTATTTAGTATTTGTTAAAATGTACAAAATAATTTATTCATTAGTTAAAATTTACATGTCTGTACATGTACAGTACAATAAAATTGGATCTTGCACTGAACTCCCTATAGTTGGAATTGATTGTCGGGATAAGTAAAGTAAGTATCCTTCTGTACTCAACCTGGCTATCTAATCCACTATAGTATCCTTTCCAATTTTGTTCCAAAACGATTAATGTTTCCGTATGAAAGTGCATGGTTCTAAATATTGCATGTAGTATGCGTTATATCAACCTTTGTATATATATTTCTTATTGGGTGTAAGCTCACACCCCTCATTTTCTTCCCAGATTATCTGTAGTAGATTCTAGTATGCTCAGGAAGATCTGATTTTGGTATCCCTCATGTGGTTTCTCTATATCCGTTGAGGTATTTGAGCTATCTTTTATATGTTCAGACTTTTATGTACAATGTTATTTATAAGTAAAGAATACTTGCGATGTAAATTTTGTAAATAGTTTAATTAAAGAAAATTTAAGTTTAGTTATTTATATCCTTTTGCACTCAAGTATTTGGATCCTGGGTAAATTTTATTTAATATTAATGAGTAATTTATTTAAGTATATGTTGATACTATAGACAACCCAACCAAAAGTGAATTAAGATGTGTGAAAACAATACGAATATCCGATATTTTAGGTCATGGCAGTTTTTAATTAGACATTCGATCAATTGGTGTATATCTAATATTATTATGTTAATGTGAAATTGAAAACATTAGTACTCAATTGTTGTATAACTATATATAACATGATTAGATCAAAGATTATTTATTAATATGATGTCAATTGGGCCAATAACCTCTTGATTTAGTGGTTAAGGATTAGTTTGACATATTGTAAGGTTTTGGTTCAAATTCAAGCAAGCAACCCTTTCCTCATCTCCTGTGTATTAAATTTAAAATATATATATATATGTATATATATATATATATATATATATATACACACATAATGTCAATTGATGTATATAACTTTTTTAATTCAACATTCTAATTTTTTAATGAGATATTTGATTAATTAGTATGTATGGATATGATCATATTTAATACAATAATGTTAATATTATGATTTCTATATAAACCAAAAACAAAATAAATATAAAATTGAGCTAATTAGTTAACCACTTATTTATAATATTAAGTATTTTTTTAATATACTATAGTACTATTCAATATTATAATTAAACAATTAGTTAACTAATTATACGGTTATATATAGTGTAATTATTGATTATGTTGGTATTTAAAAAACAAAATAAATATAAGAAAAATTCTTAAAAATTTAAATTATTTTTAGAATTATAACATAATATTTAAAAAGCTAATTAAACAAAGTAAAAATAAAAAATAAAAAATTATTGTACTAAGAGTGTCTATTCCTTGATGAGTACTAAGTAAACCTGCTCAAGGACCAAGCTACCGGTCCAAGCTTGATGTCTTGCCCCAATTCCTGAAAAATAGGAATTGACTTTTTCCATTTTCACACAAATTGTTGGGTAGTGCTTAGTGTCCTCACTCTGACTTTATGCCAAAATTATTTAGCTAAGCAGCATTCAATTATTTACATGGATCCTGCACACATAATTAGAGTATGGATTGTTTTTCAATACAAATACTTTATAACAAATACTATGATTTACTTACAAATCTCTTCAATTTATTGTTTACATCCTTTTGCATATTTAAGTACTGTACAGTAAATATCTGAATATCATACCTACAAGGTACGACAATGGAACCCCCGTAGGCATCCTATCAGAATATTCTCTCACCAAACGACAATTTCTGCGTATAAATATGAAAGGTAGAGAAAGCAGTGAGCTTTGGGGAAAGCCCAATAAAAAGCATACATAAAAGAACTGATATCATGCAACTATATGCAAGTATCATTTTAAAACCGATGCCAAAGATGCTAAAGTCAATATTAAAAATCAGTACCAAATCCAGAAATTCGTTTAAACTTATTTGGTCACAGAGTTAAATAAACACTCGGAAATAGTTTTTATTAAATTGTAAAATAATCATTTTTCGTAACAGTATAAAAATTAGAAATTGTATTTAACAAAACACCAAAATCCAAAAATTTATTAAAGTCTTAGAGTGCCTGAATCTATGGTAGCCAAAGATTTACCACCCTAGTATAGATAAAACAGTAGAGACTAGGCTTCACTCAGTAGACTCATGCTGTGGATATTTGGCCAATAGTCCAGGGGGCCACAGTATGTATACTAGCCAAGTAACACTTGTGGGAGCTAGATGACTGGGCTAGAGTCAATAGCATTTGAAACGGAACAAAAAGCATGTACCTGTGGGTAGCTACGAGGCTAACAATCTCCACACATTTACTTGATTCCCAAGAGAAAAACAAAACAATTCCGTAAGCTTGCAAAACTAAATAGAGTAATATAATACACATTTTATTATCAGAGTCTGAAAGTGCTTGGATCTATGTTAACAAGGGATTTACCACCCTAGAAATCAAAATATAAGCTTTCATGAACCAAGTTTAATATTAAAACATATTATTCAGAAAACAAAACATTTCATTCAATATATTCAGATAAATCCAAATAATTTGAAACATTATTTCAACCTGACATTTAAAACGATAAATAATGCATTTCATAAACTAGAATGCATGCGATGGCATTAGACAGATTTTAAAATAATCAAATATCGATCATTAGTTTCAAATATTAATAAATTAAAAATCAAGAGATCAAGCATATTCAAAACTGACATGTATGCAAAACTATGCTTTATGCAGAAATCAAATAACAGAATATATGATTTTATTCATCTTCAAATCAAACCTCAACGTATAGGGTTAGTCTCAGATTCTTCGATACACTTCATAAACTATCAAATCGTTATACAAGAGTCAGTCACATACTTTCAAATATTAACTTCGTTCTATCAAAATTCAGCCATATACTTTCAAATATCAAATTCATCACGATTCAATTACCTCCAAATATTTCAACATTTCGATCCTATACTCTTAAACGTATGTCTCATTACTATCAATCAAATCTAGTACCTTCAGAACATATCCTTACATTCAACACTAAACTTATCGTTGAAATACTTTTTTTGAAGATCATAACACTTTTAATTCAAACCATGTACAAAAATTTCAGTAGCATAATGTTTTTATAATCGAAACCTTTTGTAGGTTCAAACAATAGAAATCTATATATTCTTAATCCTGTTCATTACCAATAAATCCACAAATAATAAGCATTCCTTAAATCCACTAATTAAATCATAATCATTCAAGGTAATAACCCTTACGATTTTATCATTCCTAAAATTCTCTTTCTGTATAAAACTAAACACCAATTGGAATATTAATTGTGCTTTTAAATACCTAAATGAAACAATAGATATGTATATAGGAAATTCGAATAGAATGATCTCTATAGTGAGTTAGGAAGTTGGGTGAGTTAGGAAGGATGCTTTAGAGCACCTTAATTGTTCCTGTTCTCTAACTTTTTATGTATAGAGAATCAAAAGTGAACTAATAGAGAAGTGATTCATACGTACTAAATCAGAGTCAAAATTGTTCAACAATTTTAAATTCATATCAGTCAATATCGAAACTAAATGTCGGATTCAAAATCAGAATTCAATAACAAAAAATTTTTAATTCATCAAAGATTAGACATCAAAGATTCAAAAATCATTAAAATCCAAATAAATCAAAGTCATTTCAGAAAACCAAAGTTCAGATATCAAGGCTTTAGAAGTCAAATCATAATGCAAAACATGATATCCTTACGTCTCCTATAGATGTCTCTTACCTCTTAAATGCTCATTGTCCTACTTGTTAGCACCAGTAGCACCTTTTGACCTCAGAGCTGCAATTTACCATACAAACTAAATAAATTCTCCACACTTCACTTGTAGACACCGAATTTTATCCAAATCAATAGGATTGCATTCAATCAGGCTTTCAAAATCCGATTTGAAATGTTGGGCGTCCAAGCCCGGTAAAGTGGGCCGGGTTTGATTTTGTTGTATAATATTATTATTATTTGTGTTATTTGTTTTTATTTTTATTTTTATTTTTATTTTTATTATGTTTATTATTTGTTCTTGTTAGTATTATAAATATTATTTTGTTTATTTTTGTTATTATTATTATCAGTTTTTATTATTATTATTATTATTATTATTATTATTATTATTATGGTTACTTTTATGATTTTATTGTTATCTTTCATATATTATTTATTTATTTTTTATCTTTTTTTTACTTGTATTTTATTATTATTATTATTATTATTATTATTATTATTATTATTATTATTATTATTATTATTATTATTATTAATAACAGCCTTTTTTTTCCGTCACATTTAATGCTTCAAATCTACCCAAATCTGCCGCCCATACTCACTGCCCAGCCGCCGGCGACCAAATCTTCTCCCCTGTCTTGAGCTGCACCCAGTAATCATCTTCCCCATGCCGTGAATCTCACTCCAACAGGGACCTATGGATCTTGTGACTCTGAAAGGCTAGGGGAAAGGCTCCAAAATCGTTTTAAGAAGACCCCAAGTGAGGGGAGAAGGACTTCTTCAGAGAGAGAGAACAGAGACCCAGAAAACACCTATCCTTAACCATTCAACCACCACCAAGCACCAACCCTGAAACACCATTCATCATCACCGTATACTTCCGTCAACAGAAACTCTTAACCTCCACCACCGAGACACCATTCTCACCATAGAAACACCACAGCCTCAACCATTCGACCAACCAGCTCAGCCACTACAAGAAACACACAACCCCAAAAGCCACTGTCTAAACCCGAGAATCCCCAAAACCCAAAGCCTAGATCTGAAATCCCCACCTGCAAAGCACAAAACCAATAACAACACAAACCAAAACAAAATCTAGATCCAACCATATTTAAAAACAAAACACAAAAATGAGGGAAAAGCTTTCAGAGATAGTCAGATGTGTGAAGTTAAGAGTGTTTTCGGGCGAAACAGGTCTTGGATCAGAGTAAAAAAGGGGGAGTAGAGTGTTTTAAGGCTGTCAAGAAGGTCACTGGCGGCCGGTAGTCGTCTAGGGAAGGAAAGGCTGAGAGGATTTTGAGTTTTTTGAGTTTTTTTAGCGAGAAATCTGGTGAAAATGGGCTTTAAAAAAGGGGTTACCTTTTATAGCTGAGGAGAAAAGAAGAATAAAGGAGGTGACCCGCGTGTGGACTTGACCCAACTGAAATCCATGAGCTCGCCTGCCAGTGGAAAGGAAAACCAGATCTGCGTGTTGTTCCCACTTTAAGCGACCAAGATCCTCGTGTTCACTAGCCCACTCAGAGAGTTCGCCCGCCAAAGAAGAAAGAGTAGGATCCGTGAGCTAGCTCGCCCGATCAAAGAGATGGCCCCTAGAGGAAGAGGCAGTCCGCGCGCTCTCTCGTCAAAGAGCTCGCCCGCCCGTAGAAAAAGAAGCAAGATCCGCGAGCTAACTCGCCCGCCCGTGGAAAAAGAAGTAGAATTCGCGAGTTCGTTCGCCCACTTAAGGAGCTCGCCCGTGTGAGGAGCTCGCTCACCCGAGGAGAAAGAACATCCACTCGCTCGCCCACTCAAAGAGCTCGCTCGCCCGAAGAGGGTGTATTTCCTTTTTCTGTTTTAGTTATTCATTTATTTATTTAGGTATTTTTAATGTATCGGTAAAAAAAATAATAAGTAAATAAATAAATAGAATAATATAATCAATAAAAATAAGAAAATAAAAATGGAATTCTTCCGAGGATGGGATGTCATGAGACTCACAAGTAGTAATTTCTTGACTGATCCCTAGGTGAGAGGAATTAGCTAAATGTTACCAGAGTATTGGGATATTTAGTTAAATTTTTCAATATTAAGAGTTTCATTAATAAAAATCAAAATATAAAGTTCTTTTCATAATTCCATATGCATCATAAACCATATGTTAGCATCATGTGCATAAATAAAGGAAAATAATAAATGGAATTCTTCCGAGGATGGGATGTCATGAGACTCACAAGTAGTGATTTCTTGACTGATTCCTAGGTGAGAGGAATTAGCTAAATGTTACTAGAGTATTGGGATATTTAGCCAAATTTCTCAATATCAAGAGTTTCATTAATAAAATCAAAATAAATAAAATTTCTTTTAAGTTTCATATGCATCATACATTTTTATCCATACTACATGTATGCAATCAATTATAAAATAGCTTGGGCACTACCGAGGATGGGATGTCATGAGACTCACAATTAGTGATTTCTTGACTAATCCCTAGGTGAGAGGAATTATTTCAAATGTTACCAGAGTATTGGGATATTTGATTTTAATTTTTCAATAAATAGTGTTCATGTTGATTTTCATAATGAATCTCTTTATAACAGTAATTTTTCAAGCAAATACGCTAATTTTTCATATAATCAAAAGCTGAGACTATCTTATTAAAATCAAAAGATACCATGTAGTTAGGATGGTCTATTCCTTCCCCACGCGTAACCGTACCCTCGAACCCAAATTTTGATTTCGCAGACCCAAAAAATTGTCTTTTTAATAAAACTTAATTAATTTTGAGATTTTGTTAAAAAGATAAATATTTTTAGGTGCCCAATCACACCTAGTCAAAAAATATTGGTGGCGACTCCCTTGTTTTTAAATGTTTTCAAAATTGTCGAGCGCGAAGTCGTTACGACAGCTTGGCGACTCCACTGGGGACCTTTTTTTTTTAGGGTCAAGCCATTGAATAATCATATAGTATCTTAAATTTTAATTTGATAGTCTTGGTTGCATTTAAATTTAATCTTCTTTCTAAAAAAAATGAAAAGAAAAAAAAGGGAAAAGTGAAATAAAATAAAATCTCCGTAAATAAATAAATAAAAACTTCATTTCATCCATTTTGATCATATTGATTCATCACATTCTTTGTGTATAAAGATGTTGTTGAATAAATAAAGTAGAACATATACTCATTTAGTATTGCATACATCAATGCATTTGCATAACATGAGCCCTACACCCGAGTTCCATCCTCTTTAGAAGGGGGTAAAGTAGCTATGCTCCTGTGAGGTAATCACCTCCGCAATGGCAAGTGAAATACTCCCACTCAGATCTGTCCCTTACTAGTCCAGTGTGGATGATAGTATGGAATGATTTGGGAACCTTGTAGATATGTGAAACCTTGAAACCGGCATATAGTATGTGGTAAGGAGACCAACCTAAGTTAGAGCCATTCCTTCCCTTTTATGAGAGTGACCCTTGATAGGACATAAATGAACATTCCATCCTTTATCTGCCTTTTATTTCTTTGTTCATATTTTACACACATACTGATTTGTATTTGTTTTCTTGTTCTTTTTCCATGAATCTTCTTGCATCGCATAGTCACATAAGGGGGTATTTTAACCATGGCTCTCTTCAACGAGGAATTTTTCACTAAATCCATAGAAAGGCTGGCTTGTTCATCATCGGTGAATGTTCCATGTGATTCCTACCGGGAGGTACAAATTTGGTCTGAAAAGAGTCAACAAGTAAAAGGAGATTGCTTGACTAGGAATTTAATGTCCTCGCTCCCACAAGAAGTGGATCTGAACCTCCAACAAAATAACCTAACAGATTTAGCCAACTTATAGGATCAAATCAGTGAAAGAGGGAAGAGGGATTTTCATGAGAAGTACGGCCAAATAGAGTCTTTGATTGCTGTAAAAGTTGAAGAACCACTGATCAGAGCTGCTATTCAGTTTTGGGACCCCTCCCATAGGTGCTTCTCTTTCAATGGAATGGACTTGACACCCACAGTAGAGGAGTACTCCGTCCTGTTAGGTATTGACTTGAAAAGTTCGAAAAAAATATATGTTCGAAAGCCAAAATCCGGATACCGCAAAAAGTTAGCCAAGCTTATGGGAGTCAGACCGGAAGACATAGACTCCCATAAAAAGGAGAAGGGATCTAATATTTGTATGCCCTGGGATTTTCTTCATGAATTCATCAAGGCACATCTTAATGACCAGCAAGGGTTGGCGGTTTTACCTTTGGCAATCTATGTGATGGTTATCTTTTCGAAGGTGTTAGGGCACATTGAAGTAGTAGTGATAGACTTTTTTGAGCAAATTGAAAATAATGGGAATCCATCACCTGCCACACTAGCCGAAACCTTCAGGTCATTGAATTACTGTCGAAGGAACGGAGAAGGGCGATTTGTGGGATGTGCACAGCTACTGCATGTTTGGGCTAAAAGTCATTTTAAATGTGTGGAAAAGGCTTTCAAGAGGACTTTCCTACATCATCGTGCTCCGGTTAAAGAATTCTGCAACAGTAAGTGGCCAAAACTGAAGTGTAAGGAAGACTGGGTGGATTTTTTGCAAAGACTTTGAGGAAAACAAATTGTATGGATGACTTCGTGGATGCCTCATGTACCGATCTTACATCGATGCGGAGAAGATTTGTGGGTGCAACTTCTGGGACCATGGGAAGGGGTAAGTTATGCGCCACTTATGGTACTAAGACAGTTCGGAGCTAAACAATTTATTCCACTAACACATGGGCTTAGTGATTTGGAGTTTTCTTATGGTGAGCCCAAGGCAATAAAAAAGGGTGAGCAAGTGGTTCGATCATGGAAGTAAGCACGTAGAATCAACCTTGGGCCTCTCTCTGATAGAGTTACCCCAAAATACTTGATGTGGAGAACAAAGCAAATGAGAGAGGTAGTTTTTCTCCTAAGTGAATGCAGCATGCCTTTAGAACCGGAAGTAGAAGTATCCGAGGCTGAAATCACTAGGCAGCAGTTCAAGATAGATGAAGAAAGGTGGAAGCAAGAGAATTTGAGGCTTCGGAGAGAGATGGAACAGCTCAAGTACGAGGCGGAAATGAAAGAAGCCAAGCTCAAGAAAGTCCAACAAGAACACAACGTCACCAACAAGAATCTCAGAGATCTGCACCTAGAGAACAAGAAATTGAGATCTGAAATGAGGGTTGGAGGAAATCATGCAAACTTCAAATGAAAGGAAAAAAGAATTAGAAGACTTGCATAAAAGGGTAGAACACTGGGCACACAAAGCCAAGAAAAGTGAAGAAGAAGTCGTCCATTTGTCCCAAGAACGACAAAATTGGGAAGGCATGTACTCAACAAGTGCAAGGAAGTTAGCCCAATGTCAGAAAGAGAATGAGGAACTAAAAGAGAAGTTGAAAAAAGGAAAGCAAGTCGAGATAGATGATGACAAAGCTACGTTGCAACAAAAGGTTCAAATGCTAGAGGAGCAGCTACAGGTACATAAGAACCACATTAAAGTGATCATAGAAACAAAGTGAAAACAACTGGAGATATGGATATGACTTGGCACAGGATGCGAGCATGATATGGAGAGTGAGAAGTTTGGGGAGACAGGAATATATAGAGCACTTAGCCACTCAAGTTTGCAAGGCAGTGACAAAGGCGAGAGAAATGGTCGATAAAGCTGAAGCATTGAAACAAGAAATCCTCCCAATAGAAAAATACGGGCAAAGGCTGCTGAACTTTTTAGATGAGGCTAAGGATCAATATCAGCAAGTTAGTCGTTTTTATGGATATAATCAGAATATGATCGGAATGTAACAAATGACTTGTTGAATGAATGAAAGTTCCCTTTTGTTGAAATTGCTATGGTTAAAATATCCCTCAAAGTATCATTCATTTAGCATCACATTCATTCATCACATTCATTTCTTCATATAGTTTAAATAAAACGTAATATTTCAAGATTGCATCATGTAGTAATTAGTTCTTTAATTATGGTAATCAAGATTTTGGGTAGCTTCAACATTCAAGATTCCAACCCAAATTCCCAAACACTCATACAATACCCAGTCACGTTCAAGAGCGATGGAGGAAGAACAGGATAGTAGGATGGATAGAATGGAGAAAGCACAAGAAGAAATCCGAGGTCAGTTAGCCGCTCTAATGGAAATGATGACAAGGACGAACCGAGAAAAGGAAGTGGCTAGAGAAGCACCTAACCCAGGGACTGATAAGCCTCAAGGAGATGAAGACCCTCAATACCCTCCGGGGTTTACCCCTCTTTATGCCCAATCTTCACAAGGCATACCTCCACCCCACCTCCACCACAGCCTATGGGCAGCTACGCCTACATGTATCCAGGAGCACCGAGTGCCTCAGCACAACCTCACATCATAGTGCCTATACCTCCCGCTCAAGGGACAAGACCTGCGGATCCAATTCAAGTCCCTGACTTAGATGATCCTAAAGAACAAGAGAAATTAAGGGGCAGCGTGTCAGAAATAAAAGGAGATTCAGACTCTAAGAAGTTCAGCATTATAGAGGAAAGGTTAAGGGCCATCGAGGGCAGTGATTTTTATGGGTCAGTGGATGCAATGGGATTGTGCTTAGTTCCGGATGTGGTAATCCCTCCTAAGTTTAAAACTCCTGAGTTCGAGAAGTACGATGGGACCAAGTGCCCCATTACTCATGTGACGATGTACTGTCGCAAAATGGCCGCTTATAATCACGATGACAAGCAGTTGGTACATGTGTTCCAAGACAGCCTCACAGGGTCCACTGCTAGGTGGTATGTGCAGCTAGATCTTACACGCATCCACAGTTGGAGTGACCTAGCTAGAGCATTTATTACACAGTACAAGCATGTCACGGATATGGCCCCAAATAGGTTATCCCTGCAAAACATCGAAAAGAAGGCCAACAAAAGCTTCAAGGAGTATGCTCAACGTTGGAGAGACATCGCATCCCAAGTCCAGCCGCCTCTAACTGAAAAGGAGACAACGGTGATGTTTGTTAACACTCTGAAAGCGCCTTATTATGAGCGCATGATAGGGAATGCAACGAAGAATTTTGCTGACATGGTCATTACCGGGGAAATAATTGAAAATGTAATTAAGAACGGGAAGTTGGAAAGCAGTGATTCAAAGAAAGGTGGGTTATCCAAGAAGAAAGAGGTTGAAACCCAGGCAGTCATCCACACAACACCTCGGTATAGAGGAAATGCACTTTACTTGCCTCGGTTTCAGCCACAAACTCAACCTTACCCAAATTACCAACCCTATTTCCTAACCACAAACAATGTCTCATACACTCCCTACCAAAATTCTTTCCAACCATAGACATTTCAACCAAATCTTCACCCTCCAGCACCTTACTATACACCGACACCTATGGCCCAACCTTACCAGCCAAACAGTAACCCAACTGCTAACCAAAGGCCTCCCCGAAGAAATATTGAAAGGCCTCCTATTGATCCTATCCCCATGTCATACACAGACTTATTCCCGCAACTTATGAAAGGCCACATGATTGCCCCTCTTTTCATGGAGCCAATGAAACCACCCTTTCTAAGATGGTATGACCCCAACGCTCGATGCGATTATCACAGTGGGAACCCGGGTCATTCTAAAGAGAATTGCACGGCTTTGAAATATAAGGTGCAAGATTTGGTCAAATCAGGGAGGTTGACTTTTTCTAAGGAAGTGGAGCCTAGTATCAATGCTAACCCACTGCCCAGCCACAGTGGAGGATCCGTTAGTGCAACTGAAGTCGGGAGGAGAAATCGCACAAAGTGGAAAGTAGAAGAAATCAAGACTCCCATGAGTAAAGTATTTGACATTTTGGTCCAGGCTAAGATAATTCAGCCAGTACCGTTAGGCTCGAATATTTGTCAAAATGAATTCAGTTTAAACCAGACTTGTGAGTACCATATGAGGTCTGTTGGCCATTCGGTTCAAAATTGTCCTCAATTTCGACATGAAGTCCAATCATTGATGGATTCATTTTTGATTGAGATCCATACGGAGGAGGAGGAAGATGTAGTGAGCACTACCTCGAATGAATCTTCAAAAGAAGATTATCCATGGGGAAAGCCAATGACAGTGTTCTACAGGGAGAAGCCCAGTCCTGAGAAGGGAGAAGCTTATGTTGTCACTCCTCCCACCATGACAATCAAAGTTCCAAGTTCTTTCCCTTACAAGAGCAATAAGGTCGTCCCTTGGAAGTATGAGTTTAAAGCAGTAATTAGAGGATCAGGCAACCCGGACTCAGACATGCCAGATAATGCCAACATAAGTGAAGTAGGGGGAATCACACGAAGTGGGAGGTGCTATACTCCGGAAATGTTAGATAGGGCCCGAAAAGGAAAAGCAAAGGAGGTAGGAGAAGACAATCAGGCAGAAAAAGAAGGAGAACAGGCTATGCTTTCCAAGGATAAAAAGGAAAAGTTGCAAAAGCCGGTGTCAGATGAAGATGCAAGGGAGTTCTTAAAGTTAATCAAGCACAGTGAATATAGTGTAGTCGAGCATTTGAATAAGATGCCTGCTCGGATTCCACTATTATCTTTGCTGTTGAATTCAGAATCTCATCGGAATGCCTTAATGAAGGTTTTGAATCAAGCCTATGTGCCTCATGACATCCCGGTTGACAGTATAGACCAGTTAGTGGGAAATATAACAGCGGCGAACTTTATATCTTTTACCGATGACGAAATTTCGCCGGAAGGGCGAGGGAGTATTAAGGCCTTAAACATCACTACCAGCTGCAAGGGCCACACAAATGCCTAAGTTTTGATTGACAATGGGTCATCAATCAATGTCTTGCCTATGGCCACGTTGGCGAAGATGCCTATTGACATTTCTTACATACAACCCAGTCACATGGTTGTAAGGGCATTTGATGGTTCCAGAAGGGACATGATAGGTGATATCGAAATCCCTATTGACATCGGGCCGGTTACTTTCAACATCCAATTCCAAGTGATGGATATTTCGCCTTCATACAGTTTCCTACTGGGGAGACCGTGGATCCATATGGCGGGCGCTGTTCCTTCGTCACTGCACCAGAAGGTGAAGTTTGTCGTTGGTGATAAACAAGTATCTGTTTCTGGAGAAGAAGACCTCTTGATCACCAAACCTTTGTCTGTGCCCTACATTGAGGCAGCCGAAGAAGCGTTGGAATGCTCTTTCAGAGCCTTTGAAATTGTAAATGCAACATATGTAGGAGAAGGATCAAGAATACCCACCCCTCGGTTGTCAACCACTACTAAGATGATTGTTAAACAGACATTACAAAAGGGCTGGCGTGTCGGAATAGGTTTGGGGAGAAATCTCCAAGGACAAAGGAAACCTGTAAAGATCATGAAGAATAAAGACAGGTTTGGCCTCGGATATAAGGCAACTGGTTTGGAGAGGAGAAAGATCTTGAAAGAAAGAAGGAAGAGAAGAATAGCTCGCTTTCGAGGATACGAAGAGGAATCAGAGAAGATGGTGATCCCATACCTCTATGATACTTTTCGCTTTGGTGGATGTTATCACCCTGATTCATTAGAGGCAGTGGAAGGAGAACTTATGAAAGGATCCTCTCGTGGGTTCCTAGTTTAAAGGGGTGCATGGAGAAATTACAATTTTTGATTATGGAAATGATGGTGTTGTTGGGCACAAAGCTGAAAGACTGGATTGTTGAAAGGATACCTTCTATCTTTTTGTTTTTCCTTTTATAATCTTCTCATCCTTTTACTATAGTGCATCGCACAACAATATTTCGTATTCAATTTGAATATTGTGCACTATTAGTCCATACTCTCATCATTCTCATAGTACATCATGTTCAAATGAGATATCGTATTAAGTCACTTTTCCACTCTTAATCATACTTCTGTATTCTATCGTCTCATATCACTTTCCATATAGAGAAATTATGATCACAGTAGTACAAAGTCATAATTCTCTTCGTATAAATTCCATATTCATGTATCTTCTATATTCATGTATCATATCATATCATATATACTTTAGAACATGCTCAACATATGAATTCTCAACTCATTTCATATTTAAGGTTGAAAGCATGCATAATTCTCTTTCTATATCATGTAAATTCGAGACATATCTTTTCACTTTTCATATCATGTTAATTCAAAACATGTCTTTTCATATCATTTCAAATTAAAACGTGCACATTTCTCTTTTCATATCATATCAATTCAAAACATGTCTTTTCATATCATATCAATTCAAAACATGTCTTTTCATATCATTTTAAATCAAAACGTACACATTTCTCTTTTCATATTATGTCAATTCAAAACATTTTTCATATTCTGTAGGTCATATCAGATCTAGAGTTCATATCAAATCAATCTATACTCTAGACCGCATATCATTTCAAGTTCGACACAAAATCATATATAAATCATATAAGAGTCGAAATCATATCACATGTACTTTTAAAACATGTTTAAAACATGTACTGTTTCAAAATATATTTCATTTCAAAAATGTTTCATGTGCTGTATAAATCATGCCAAGTCTAGAGTTCATATCAAAAAAATCATACTCTAGACTTCATATCATATCGGTTAGAGACTAGGCTAGATCCCTATCATCTCTATCAATAAAGACTTAAATCACTGTAGCTAGCAGTGAAAATCATGTCATCATCCCTTGGAAACCAACTAGGGCGCTATCTATGGCCATAGACCTCATCTCTCTCAGCCCCACTGATCAGGCGTGACTGAAACTTGTCCACGACTATTGTCTAACAAGCATCTCTGCCTAATGAGCAAAGCTCCAATTAGGCGGTTTCCACTATGCTTTATTGAACTTAATTCTTTTAGGGTGCCTACAGTCTCATAAAACATTTAAATCTATAGCTTTCTTTTCAATATCATGTAAAGCATATAATAAAATTCTGTATGAGGCTTTATATATCAAAATATATATATCTACCATATACTTTCATTTCAAAACAAATCAATACTTTACAATATTCATATAAACATTATTATAATGTTTCAAGTTGTAAGAAGACATGCTTAAATGTGATGCTATAAAATATTTCAATATGCAAGTTCGGTAATATTTTCATCAAATACAGAGAAGCGATTCATTTAACTTTATCACCATCACTATTCGATTTCAAGACTTTCTTTCTGTCGAATCAGTAAATCACTATTCAATTCATTCACTATTCATTTAATTCGGTATTCAATTTGCTCAGTACTCAATTCATTCGGAAATTGAATCACTTGGTATTCAGACCATTCGGTATTCAATATCCTTTCTCAATCGTCATCGACTATAATAATAATCATTTATACATCTCATCATTAATATTAGGATCGCTTCATTTGTATGAATCCTCTAAGTTTCTATAAGCATTTAAACATCATGTTTCTAAATAGTCATCAAGTTACCGAAATTATGCAAATAATAATATCATCATTCAATATCTATTCCAGAATCGACATTGAGGATAACAGAATCACAAAATTGATAGTCACTTATCAAATCCATCTATGATTTGATCTATTAATACATGTTCATCATTTCCGATTTGAGGTTCAATTTCATTTACTATCACAAAATCGTATCTAAATCCTTAAAATCAATTTTCATGTGGCCTTTATGATTTAATCCAAACTTATGCAATTGTCGATCTTATATTCAAGATATATTCTAAGGTTATAAGCACAATCATCTTTTCACATATTTATCACTCATTTCTTTGAATCCATAATTGATCGTATTGTGTCGTAATTCAATCTCAATTTCAATCAATTTTTGTATGCACAATTCGTTATGACTCAGTATCATAACTATTCATTGTGTACCATCGTATCGATACTAAGACCCATATTACTAGGGTATGTCCGTTTATTATCTCACGTATATCCGACAATACAATGTAGTACGGTGAAATCATCTCCATTTCGATCTCTCGAATTTGTCCATATTATCACATTCGAAATTATTTCAAAATCAAGAAACCGAACTCGGTAAATTTTGAAAATCATTACTCCGTTAATAGCTTCACAATCCAATCATTTAACCATCAATTTTCAACTATGATCTTCTCTTCAAAGTAATATCATATAATCATCGTTACTTCTGTCAATACTCCAACTATCGATATTCCACCTCAATTTCTGCTCGATAGTCAACTTGTAATGTTAAAATAACTCGAATTATCGACTCTATAAGATTCACAACAAAATTCCTCACGTTATCGTACTCATCCATTAACCTTCTCAACCATTTAAAAATCAATTTTTTTTTCTATGACACAATAAGATCCTTTCAAGCTTATCTTCGATAATTCTTTCAGGATTCCATTTATATGAGAACTTAATATTTTTCCTTAAACATTTTCGTGAAAATTTCGGCAGCATAACGGCTTAATTTTCTCTAAACCTCCTGCAAGGAAAACACAATTTATCCCACAGCTGTTGATTCTCACAATTCTTATGTCTCTACTAAGACCCCCACCATTAGTTATGGGTCCTCTTAGCATTTTTAACATCGATTCAGTCAATGCATCATTTAAAAAAATCACAATTCCATGTCATGCAATATAACGCTACTAATGCTTTATAAAAGTATCTTATCTATTCGCCAAAGCTTAGCGCGTTATCCGACTTTCGAGCCTAGCTGCACTCCACCATTCGTCTCATTTCCGTTTTGCTACAATTTCAATATCAATGCACTACATCATTATAGCCATAATTTATTCAATAAATACCATCAATTTATTTTTCTTAATTTTTCCTTACCATTTTTTCTTTCCTCTTCCTTCTCCTTCTCCTTCTTTCTCTTTCTCTTTTCTTTTCTTCTTTCTCTTTTCTTTTTCCTTCTCCTTCTTTCCTCTTTTTCTTCATATTTTTCTTTTTTTTTCCTAGTCTGAACTGGTTCGGACCGGTTCGGTCTCATCCGCCAGTTCAGCCTCTCACCGACCGGTTCTCCGCCGGTTCGACCTTCCCACAGCTGGCCGAGGTGGTGCTGAAGCCAAATCTGGTCTCCTTTCCTCCCCACCGATGGTGACGGCACCGGATCTGGAGATGGCAGCAGCGGCTTCTTTCCTCTCTGTTTCTTCCTTCCCCCACCTTTCTCTTCCACCGTCGGTGGTCTACTTCCCTTCAGTTCACCTTTGTCTATGCCGGGGTGGTGGTGGCGATGCCCAGATCGGCGGCATCGCCGATTTCCTTTTTCCCTTTTTCCTCTCTGGTTTTTCGCTTCGCTTTCCGCTTTTCTCCTTTCCTTTTTTCCGCTCATCGCCGGCTGGCTTCTCTCTTCTTCCTCCTCTGTTCACCGGCGGAGTCACTCTCTCTCTCCCTTCTCCTTCCTCTCGGCCGACCGACGCCGACCTTTTTTTACATTTTCTCCTCTGTTTTAACAGAGGAGAAAGGAACAAGGGAATCGGGTATATCTCGATTCCCATTTCCAATTTTTTTTAATTATAAAATATATTTATAAATATAATATTTATAATATTTATCTTTTATATTTATATATATAAATATATATAAATGTACCATATAAATAAATCTATAGGTATGCAAATATAAAATTTGTATTAATTCTATATATACGTATAAATCTATACATTTTAAATTTAAAATACTATACATATACTTCATATATATTATATTTATATATATAAGTATATATTTCATATAAACCATTTATATATATATATATATATATATATATATACTTTATTTTAAAATACTATATATATTTCATATATATATATATATATATACATAAATGTACAAAAATTTATGTATATATATTCAATGATATAAAATGGTATTTTCAACATATGATATATACATATATTCCATATATGAATGTATATATTTATTTAAAAATATATTTATATAATAACATTATATAAATATAAAATTACATATCTTTATTTCTTATTAAATTTGGGTTTTTTTTATATCCAAATTTATTTTCTCCATTTTCATTCTTATTTAATCTCGATTTTCAATTTGTCCCAACCAAATTCTCCGGATCTCTAATATTTATTTGGAAATTCTCGGTTTTCACACTATCGGGCTCGGGTTATGTTGGGCTCGGGTTGTGTCGGGTTTGAGTTTTTTCGATTTCGGTTTTTTCAGTTTCGAGCTTTTTCGGTTACGAGCCTTTGACTTTTTTGTTTAATTCAGGCTGGTCCCAGTTTGGTCTCGGGCGGGTTTTCGGGCTCGGTCCGATTTTTGCCACCTCTAACAATTAGTACTGTACAAAGAAAATCTAAATAATAAGGTAAGCTTGTATACCTCAATAGAATTGAAAATCCGCCTGAGGGATACCAAAATCAGGTCCTCCTCAGCAGACCAAAGCTACTGTAGATACTTTTGAGAGAAAATGAAAGGGGGCGTAAGCTTACGACTAGTAAGAATATGTATACGAAAGCTGATGCGACGTATACTATATGCAGAGTAGATCAAATCATGTTCTTCCATGCGAAAAACACTAATCGTTGGCTCAAATTTCGCAAAGGATACTATAGTAGATTAGATAACCAGGCTAACTATAGAAGGATACTTTAAAGTACCTCACTTGTCTCGGCATCCAAGTCCAACTATATGGAGTTCAATAATATTCGATTTAATTGCTAAATCTCATAAATAGTTATTATAGCTTCCATCATGCAAAACATAAAGCATTTAGAAATGTAGTTCTAAAACACTTCGTAAACATTATAAATTACTTTAACGAATAATTCAGAATTATAAAGCATAAGATATAAACATTATGTGAATCAATATTAAAGACAAATCAAATCTAAGAGTGCCTGAATCTATGTTAACCAAGGATTTACCACCCTAGTATATATAAAACAGTAGAGACTAAGCTTCACCTAATGGACCCATGCTATAGACTTAGGGCTATAGTCAAGGGCACCACAATGTGTACAAGCTAGGTAACACTTGTGAGAGCTAGATGATTGGGCTCGAGTCAACAATAATCGGAACAGAACGAAAGCATGTACCCGCAGGTAGCTACGGTGCCAACAGTTTCAACATGTTTCATAAATCATTCTAGATAAGCTTACGGAGATCCATTCAGAATTTGTACTTTCAATCAATTCATAAAGCATTAAATGTAGAAATATTCACACATAAAATATAAAATTTCATCAAATTTCTCAAGTTAAAATCTAATGTTCAAATACTTTACTCCGGTATCACAGTTATACAAAACATGGATGCATCAAGAATCGTGTGAAACCATTAAGGATTTTCTCGAAAACAAAGTATCAATTGTGGTATGCATATGCAGCATTTTGGATGCTTAATCCCAAAATAGATATTCTTACTTTTCCACTTCTAAAATCCACAATTTCACTTTCCTTGTTTCGAATCAAACCAACACTTTCAATTCCACAAAAAGGCATATTTTATCAAATCAATGCAACGAAGTATCCCTACGTTTCATACATATATCCCTTACCTCTTAAATTTTTCGCAACGACGCTTGCTAGGACCAATATTACTTCCCGACTCCTGAACTACAAATTCATTAATCGAATATCACTAATTTCAATACTTCAATTTTAAAAATTATTCTTATAATTGTAAATTTATTCTAGCATTTCTTCTTCTTAAACTGTCCTTGCCATAGGTAGTTGACTGGTTATTGGGGCAGTCAACCAATTTTGAAATAGAATGTGTCTGAGTAAAAAGCAGTCGAATGGTGTCGATGGTAATCGATTGGCTTAAATCGGTTACAGAGGTAGTCAGTTGCTATTCAGAGCATTCAACCAGTCTTGAATAGTAGCCGACTAGTCTAAGGCAGTTACGATGAAAACATCTCAATTTTGTGTTTAGGCAGTCGACTGTTCCCAGACATACTGCTATCCCAACTTCAAATTTCATCAACTACTTCATTTTTTCAACTTCCAAGCCTAGATTCATGCTTTATCATTATCCTACATTAACTCTACATCACTTTTACATCAAACCACAACACATATGCTTGAAAAATATTGACCCAAAGCACTAAGAAAGAGAATCTCATGATTCTTTATCAATTCAACCCAAACACAAGTTCTAACACCTTAATCACCAACTATAAAATCATAAAATCATAAAAAGAACCAAGCTTCCTTCCTTTCTCACCTTAGCTAAATTCCTTGAGGAATCTCTCACTATGCAAATGGCTACTTTAAGCCTTGATTTGGGTAACAAGATATAGAGCACTAAAAACTTAGTAGGTTTAGTAAAGACTGTTTTGAGATGGTTTAGAATGTGTTTGGATAGCTTTCTCTCTCTTCAAGCTTCCAAAAAATGGAGGAAATGGAGGGAGGAAGAGTGGCTGCCAAAATGAAAAAGAAAGGGCTGGAAAATTCCATTAAACTTAGCAATTTATGGTGCAAATGACCAAAATGCCCTTATACTTAGGAAGCTTTTCCATTTTTGCCCTTCATCATTTGATTTCATTGAAAACAGTTTATCCGACCTCCAAAATATTTCATTTAATCATAAAACATCTCTATTTAACTTTCGCTAATAAGCGATTGAGCTTTTATTGACGTTCGTTTGTCATTTGGGTGAAATTACTAAAATACCTCTAACAATTTAATCGCATAAATTTCTACTTTTACGCATTATTTATTTTATTAGTCCACATGGCCACAAACCTCGTTACATGGAAAATATTTCATCGTTGATAGTTGGTCAAAACCCATATTGGTTTGACCGTTATTCATGAAAATTCTGACGGCCTATGGACTTAACCGTTATTTCCTAAATTGTTTCATATTTTTCACAACACATTTAAATAATTGAGTTTGAGGTGCAAATTCTCACTATCAGATTATTTAGCTCCAAACTTCACTTTTACCTGGTTTCACCATCATTTGGACACCAGAAATCATGTGGGGCCCACTATATCAGCTCCCTTTCATAGCTACAAAAGGATTCACATTTGGATAGATATAAGATATCCAATCTCTCTAACTTTATAAATGATGATTTAACAATAATGAAAAAGGTGGATCTCATAGTACTTCCTGTGAACAAAAAAAAAATTAACTTATATTTTTAATAAAATGACAATTGTCAATAATTAATTAGTTATTCTACTTTTTTTTCTCTTTTACAATTTTTCTTTTTCCTTTGTTACCTATTTCTATATATATTTCTTTCTATTTCTCTATTTTATTTTTTATTTTTTATAAAGAAAAAATATATAGTCTAGATAATATAATAATTTTTAAAAAAAACTAATGCTTTTCAATTTTTTTCTTAAAAATATTTGATTCTTGAAACCATTTTTTAAAAATAACTCTAAAAATTATTATAAATTATATTTTTTAATTTATAAAATTTGAACTTTTAAATTTAGTTAGTAAAAAATTTTAAAATTTATTTTTTCTATTCTCCTTTATTTTTACTTTTTTTAGTTTTTTTCTCCTATTAGCAATAAAGGAAACAAAAATGAAAAAAAATAAAAATGATAAGATTTTTATTAAAAATTAAGGTATTTTTTTAAAAACAATAATCTTATTTAAAAATTCTATTTTTCCAATTTTGTTTAACTTATAAAAAAATTTAAATTTAAATCATAAAAAGAAATATGAAATAAGAAAAAAGAAAAAATAGTAAAAAATACAAGGAAGTAGTTGTAATAATTTTTTAACAAAATTAATATTTTATTGAAAATTTAACTTTTTTAAAAAATAAATTTAACTTTTAACTATAGAAATCAAAACAATATTTTTTTGTAAAAAAATCTTTGAATTATATTTATAAAAATTATATTTACTTTAAAAAGGAGTACTTCACACCTCGATTCCTAGAAATCGAAATTGACTTTTTGCATTTTCGCACGAATGGTTGGGCAGTGGTTAGTGTCCTCAAGTAACTTTACGGCAAGAATTACTAGATAAGGCAACATTCAATTTTATACATAGGTCCCAGTACACATAATTCAAGTATAGATTGTTTTTTCATATAAATACTTTATAATAATTACCATGACTTAATTATATAACTCTTCAATTTACTATTTACATCCTTTTTTGCATATTAAAGTATTGTATAGTAAATGTCTGAATACCATACATACAAGGTACAACATCGAAATCCTATAAGCATCTTATCAGAAATCTCTCTCAACAGACTACTATATCTGCAAATGAATTTGAAAGGTAGAGAAGGGGGTGAGCTTTGGGAAAAGCCCAGTAAGAAACATACATAAAAGAACTAGTATCATGTAACTATATGCAAGTATCATTTTAAATCTGGTGCCAAGGATGCTAAAATCAATAACGAAAATTAGTATCGAAGTCGGAAATTCGTTTAAACCTATTGGGTCGCAAAGTTTAACAAATACTAGAAACTAGCTTTCATTTAAGCCAGTAAAATAAATTATTTTCAATAACGGTACAGAGATTAGAAAATTTATTTAACCAAACGCTGAAATCAAATATTTATAAAGTTTGGGAGTGCCTGGATCTAAGTTAGCAAGGAATTTACCACCCCAGTATAAAGAAAACAGTGGAGACTAGGCTACACCCAGTAGACTCATGCTGGTGGACATATGGCCAATAGTCTAGGGGGCCACAGTGTGTATACTAGCCAGGTAACACCTACGAGAGCTAGATGACTGGGCTAGAGTCAACAGCATTTGGAACAGAATGAAAAGCATGTACTTGTAGGTAGCTATTGGGCCAACAGTCACTACACATTTACTTGATTCCCAAAAGAAAACAAAATAGTTCAGTAAGTCTACAAAACCAAATAAAGTAATATAAACGCACATTTTATTTTCAGAGTCTGGGAGTGCTTGGATCTATGTTAACCAGGGATTTACCACCCTAGAAATCAAAATATAAGTTTTGGGAACCAAGTTTTATTTCCAAACGTATTGTTCGAAAAATAAATATTTCATTCAGTATATTCAGATAAATCCAAAAATTAGAAATATCATTTCAACTGATATTCAAAAACAATAAATAATACATTTCATAAACCAAAATGCATGCGATGGCATCAGACAAATTTTAAAATAATCAAATATAAATCATTATTGCAAATATTAATAAATTAGAGATCATGCATATTCAAAAATTGACATGTATATAAAACTATGCTTTATGCATAAATCATATAACAAAATATATGATTTTATTCACCTTCAATTCATACCTCATCGTATAGGATCGATCTCAGATTTTCTGATACATTTCATAAACTATCAAATCAATATACAAGAATCAGTCGCTTACTTTCAAATATTAATTCGTTCCATCAAAATTCAACCATATACTTTCCAACATCAAATTTGATATGAGTCAATTATCTCAAAATATTTTCAATAGTTCAGTCCTATACTCATATATCTCATTACTATGAATCGATTTTAGTACCTTCAAAATATATTCTTAAAATTAACACTAAACTTATCGTTGAAATAATTTATCTAAAAATCATGACATTTTCACTTCAAATCATTTATAAAAGTTTCAGCAGCATAACGATTTTATAATCGGAACCTCCGGCAAGTTCAATTAGTACAAATCCATATATTCACAGTCCAGTTCATCATCCATAAATCCACAAGCAGTAAGCATTTCTTGGATCCATTAATCAAATCATAATCATTCAAAAATAATCATCCTTATAACCCATCAATATCTATTTACAAAACCCATCACTAACTGAAATATTAACCCTATATTCTAGGTACCAAAATAAAGCTAATAAACATTTACAGAAAATTTGGATAGGATAATCTCTATAGCGAGTTAGGAAATTGGGTGAGTTTGGAAGGATGCTTTAGAGCACCTCACTTGTCTCGATTCCCTAACTCTTTATCTATAGAGAATCTTGAGTGAACGAACAGAGAAGGAATTCATGCGTACTAAATCAGAGTCAAACTGTTCAATAATTCTAAATTCATATCAGTCATTGTCAAAACCAATATTAGATTCAAAATCATATTCAATATCAAAACCATTTTAATTTTTTCAGGGTTCAAATATCAAAGATTCGAAAGTCGTTCAATTCCAGATTAAACAAAATCATTTCAGAATTTAAAGTTCAGATGTCAAAGTTTCAAAAATCAAATCATGATGCTAAACATGATATCCTTATGTCTCCTATGATCCAATGAGTTATTGGTTCAACTTAAAAGTATAAAAATATTTATATAATTGTTCAATTGTTTAGTGTGATTTATTTATAATTTGTTAGTTATTTATTTTAAATAAATCTATCTTTTAGGTATTGTAGCTAATATTTTTGGATATTTACTTTCCTTTAGTTTTACTCTATATAATATATATTCTTGGCTTACTTAAAAAAAATTATATAATTATCAATATATAATTATTTATTTTATAACAAATGTGAATTTCATAGAAAATTCAAAAAATAAATAATCATTGTCAAGTGATAAAAACATCCAAATATAAAAATTTATATTTATATAAATGTTTATTAAATTTTCACTTTAGTTTAGCATTTCAATTATCTTTTTATTTAAGTATATAAAAAATTAAATTAATTATTACATTTAAAATTATAAAAAAATATTTATAACTTATAAAGTTTTAAAATAATTTGAACTAAACCCATTAAACTGACCCAACTAGAACCGGATCGAACTCAAAACTAGACTGAACCCGAAAAAACTCAAACCCGAAAGTATTTGAACTCGAGAAAATCCGAATTCGAAAAAATCTAAACTTGAAATAGCTCAAACCCGGTATGCAAATATCCTTTTGTCTTTTAACTTTTCTTTTTTTATCGTTTTGTCTTTTAACTATTTCCTTACATTGCATATAATTCCTTATTGGGCCATGCTAATTTTCTTACTTTATTCCATGTAGCTAAGACTGCTGAGTAATTACACGAGGGGTTCGTACTGCATTTGGTTTGGTATCAACTGAGGTACCGATGCATTTCCGGCGAGATATATAGACACAGTGTTTTGTACTAATGCAGTGCGACTTTAATTTATTTAATGGGATGTAGGATGATACTTACATGCTTGTTTTATTCTGTTGCAACTGCATGATGACTCTTAATGCTTGTGGTAGATTTAAGTAGTAGGACTTGGATGTGTTTTGACTGTGTTTGATACTTGCTGTATGTTTGGAATGGCTCTTTATACTTGCTGCGAGCCCAATTAACTGTCTTCGAGTAAAATTAAGCTAAGGATTTTAAATTTATACGTGCTTGTGGATTTTTAACTTCCGTAAGCAAGACTTAAATCTTGCGGGTCATATGATTTGTTGCTAGACTCTAGTTAGACCTTCTTGCATGATATGTTTGGGCAGCATTTTGAGGGGTTTGAATACTGTTGAATGAACTGTGAACTTTCAGGTTTGGTTTTGGTTAAGTTATAGCCGGAATGTTACCGGAATTGCTAAAAGAAGGAAAAAAAATAGTCACGTTGGTATGTTTAATTATTTGGATAACCTCCTCGTTGAAACTATGGAACCAATGTAGATAAACTTAATACTAGAGATAGTAAGTCATGCTAGGAGATAAGCTGTCTTTTAATTTTGACTTTATCAAAAATCATGGCAAAGAATCCAATAATTGAAACTGCTTTTACTTGGGTAAGCTCTAATGCATGAAATTCGAGATTCACAACTAATACAATTAAATATTTAACTTGCTTAGCTTTCATAGCCTACGCTCACACACAAACATGCACGGGGTAGATTGGGGATGTTACAAATTATATTTATTTTTGAAATTTTATTGGAAAATTATAAAAATAAAACTATATTAAATAAATCTAATTATGAAATATTTAAATTATTCATATATAAATTTACAATTCTTTCATTTTGAAATTCGAAATGTCACTTCATACACACACATATAACTTTTTATGAAACTACACTACTAATAAAAACTCATAAAACACAAATTATTAAAATAAAAAAGTTACCACTTAATTTAGAGCTAATTTAAATGGGCAATGAAATTGACTTTTGGTGAGATTGAGAATAATAGTGTTAAGATTAAGTACTATAACTGTGAAATTAAAATTAGTAGTGAGATAAGTATTTGGATGAAATGCCACCGTAGCAGTGGGATAAAGTATAGTA
The DNA here is from genome assembly GCA_031772115.1 of Heritiera littoralis. Classification (NCBI taxonomy): domain Eukaryota; kingdom Viridiplantae; phylum Streptophyta; class Magnoliopsida; order Malvales; family Malvaceae; genus Heritiera; species Heritiera littoralis. The sequence continues at coordinate 2,308,063 of JAPDPK010000009.1, read as the reverse complement.
AGAAAACCAAATGACAAAATTAAGGGCATTAGATTAAAATTTGTATATTATGAAATTTACATTATTTGTTTAATAGTTGTGAAATTAATAAATAATTTAAATTTACTTAAATCGTTTTATATCTAATATTATTTTTGTTAATAAATATCTAAAATTTAATTAAAAATTTTAATATATATATGAAGGGAAACCGAAACAAACACGCAGCGGAAATAAATCATTCGGCCTCCACCAGGATCGATTCGGAGGGTTGCCTGATTAGGGTTTCGAGATTTTACCTAACGTTTTCTCTGATTTTTCTGTCTTTGGTCGAATCACAAGCAGCAACTTTTCGTTCCTGCCTCTATGGTATCCACACGAACGGATCTCACAACTCTTGAACGTCTCACGATCAGAAGCCTTAAGGAGCGTTTTTGATTCTTTATAACCGAACTGCTAGCTTCGATTAAAAGAATATTTTTCTGTTTTTCTAATTGTTGTACGGCTATGTTTCAGAAAACATCCTTTTATAGGCAGTAAATTTTACCCTAAAATTTACTGCCAAACAGAACTCTAATCCTACTTAGAATAGGATTAGTTATATCCCTAATCCAATTCAGAATAGGATTAGTTATATCCTTAATCCAATTCAGAATAGGATTAATTAAGCTCCTCACTGATCCGTTCTAAGTGTGTGACCCAATAGGTTCTCAAAACAATGGCAATGACAAAATTGTCACAGGCAATGAGCGGTATCTAGCAACACATCATTGCTACCCATGTTACGAGAATGTCAATAACTCGACATAACCTTACTCGTGATAGATGTTACCGTGTAGTCTAATCCCTTTATCCTTTGATGTCTTGATTAGACACAAGTCATGGAATGTGTCACACTTGTATAGTCTAATCAGCGTTTCTTGATTCCTGAGTAGACTAATTAAACAAATAAAATCAATATCTCATATTGACTTATTCGAGCACGGCCATGCATTTCTTAGTCTCACTCTATCAAAGGGCCCAAGACATCACTCTTGTTATATAAGAGGGATAAATCCTATCTTGATCACTCAACATCCCTCTACATAGATCAAGGCATACCCAATTACTACCTTTATAGTCCATCCTGTTACGAATGACATCTAGCAGCATTAAAGTATGCAATTCTCTATGTCGGGATCTCCGATGATCTCAAGTCAAAGGATCACATACACCATCATCACTATGAGAATCGCTTATGACATTCATATAACAATCCATGTAGCGTTCTCATGGAGGGTCGATCCAGTACATAGTTCTCTAACATGTACCTATGTGATGACTTGATATCCTATATCCATGACAATGGTCATCAGTCAACCACATACTAGTCTTATCGTATCATTGTTATCCTTGTTCACAGTAATACTTGACTAGGGATATTTTAAGAATAGTGTGTTATTACTATTCTAAGGACATTATCATATAAGATTATATTACGCAGTTATTATAAAACAAATATAATAATGAACTATAATAAATAAAATGTCATGATACATAAATAATACCAAACTCAATCATCTAATGAATGGTTCTAAGGGCATAATCCAATAATATACACATCTCCCACCATGCGAAACTAGTGTGATCCAAACCGATCAGACTTGTTCAATTTATGATTTTCTTATGTGCAATCCAGAATGGCCCCTAGTTGTGGTAAGAATATCTAAGATATCTTTGGTAAGATCGGGAATTTTGAAATTAACAAAAATAAATTAAGATTCTAAGATAAATATAAATTCAATATCTATTGTGTTTCCCAGTGAATGTATATTTTTTATTTTTATTTTTAAATATTGGGATCTTTATCTAATAATTAGATTTTATTATGTTTTTTGTGGATGTAAACATTTTAATAACCATGTAAATTTTGTGTTTTTTATTTTGTTTATCTCACATGTTACTTAAAATAATAAATTAAAAATAAAAAAATAAAAAATTATTAATCAGTTGTGCTAGGCACAACTAGACCCGAAAAATAATGTCATACTTGGCTCTACACAATCCATGAGGTTATGGGCCATGCCCTTAATTTTTGGATTGTGTTAACACAATTCATTAAAAAATAATACTAGACTAACTTGATTCATTAACATATAAATTAATATTTAAATAAATCATACCGACCTAACATAATTCATTTAACACCTCTTAAATTTAAAAAAAATGGAAACATACATGACTATAGTTATTAAAAGCATTTAAACGTTTTTGCTTTTTATTTCCAAAACAAAAAAGAAAGCAATGAAAGAAGATTAAAGGTTTTCTAACTAGTAGAAAAGATGGATCATAATAAATACAGTAACAAAGGGAAATATTTCGTCTATGAAATTGGTGAGTTGTGAAGCAGTTCATACCTGTGCAGTTTGGCGCAACAAACCTATCAAACTTTTTAACTCTGTTCTCTCTTTTTTCTTTCCACTGTCTTTCCAAGAAATAAAGAATAATAAATATTTCATCAACTTTTTTAACTTATAGCTGGAAAGCAACAGAAAAAAGCAAAGACGTCAAACCTGATACGTACAATTAATCAAAGTGGGAAGACATCAGAGTACTGACATAAGATAATAATATATTTAATGACGGATTAGGACTTGGTCTTCGTCCTTTTTAATAATTGTGTTTCCAAAGTCTTGGTCTTTGCCTTTTTTTTTTTTTTGAGTAGTTGTCTTGTCCTTTTCAATAATTGTCTTCGCCAAGTCTTGATCTTTGTTTTTTTTTTTTTTGAGTAGTGGTCTTTGTCCTTTTTAATAATTGTCCTTCCGCGTTTTGCTTTTAGGAATCGAACTAGAAAAGTTAGCGCGGGACAAAAATATAATACTGAATGAAAATATATATATATATATATTAAAAAATATCTCTGCTACGCACGGATATTTTTTTTAAAAAAAATTATAAATATTATTTATTAAAAATAATAATATATCAAAATAATTATTTAAAAAATATTAATTTTTTAAATAAAAATGATAATATTTAATTTATCTATTAAATATCTTTTTTATTTTTTATTTTTTTTTCAAAATATAAAATAAAATTTTAACATAAAGTTATAAGATTAAATAAACCAAAATAAAAAATTATAAATATTTAAATTTTTATTGAGTTTGAATCAAATTTGCCAGTATCAAGATAAATTCAAATTAGATAATCCTCCATCACTACTCTTTCTTTTTATTTTTTTTTTGAAATCTTTAAATGTTTAATATTGAAATTATCTATATATTATATTATTTCCTCTTTAATAATTTTTTATTTTCATAATTAATGAAAATATTTTGAATTTGATTCCTAAATTTATTTTTATAATTATTTTGTGTTTAATTTTTAAAAATTGATCCTTTGAATTTATTGCTTTATTTTATAATTTTATAATTTTTTTAATTTTTATATTATTTGTAATATTTTTAGATATTCTGTTTGCTTGCCACATTTTTTTTTTGAAAAAGGTAAAATCATAACATAAAGTTTTAATTTTTTAATTATTAAAATATTAGTTTTTTAATTAATAAAATATGAATTTATTAAAATATTAGTTTTCATAACTCATTAGTTTTAATTTTTTATTAACAAAATATTAATTTCTAATTAAAAATATACAAAATATTAATTTCTAATTAAAAATATTAATTTATTAATTAATTAAATATCAATGAAATATTAATTTAATTTTTTGTATTAATAAAATTGAGTGACAAATGTGAGAGGGTGAGTCTCTTAAAAATGATGTGAAAGACAACAATTAATTATCCTACTTTTATATGAGAGTAAACTTTGCTAGCAGGCCTGAACTCATTACACCAAAAAAAAAAAACTTTGCTAGCAAATTTAACTTTTAAATAAAGTGATTTCTTTTTATTTTAAACAACAGATATGATTGCTACCAACAAAGAGTTTGTGAGACATAAAAACCATTATAAAAAAAAAACAAATGAGCAACGTGGCTTAATGAGAAAAGAGTCCGGGAGATAATTTTATTAATATGTATAAATTAAAAACTAATGTTTTATTAATTAAAACTAATGAAGTATTAATTAAAACTAATTAAAATATTGTTACATTTAATAATATTTAAATATTTTAATTTAATTGTCTTTTACATTTAATTGTTTTTTTCATAAAAAAAGATAAGTGTGAAGCAATAAAAAGAGATAAGTGTCTAGTAATAAAAAGACAAGGAGACAACAAAATAAAAGGACCTAAGTAAAAAAAAATTGTTGAGGGCAAAAAAAAATGGACAAGTGTCACTCAAAAGATAGTGAGGAGGGGACATATATATATATATATATTATATATATATATATATATATATATATGTAATGACGAATTAAGTTTAAATTTTTTTAGTAAGAATATAATAATTAATTAATAATAAATTTATTATTTGATAAAAATTCTTATATAAATTTTTACTTATTCAAACAATTATTGTATTTTATTTATGATTATTATTATTTACTGACATTACATTTATCTAAGAAACTAAACAGATTTCTTAATTTTAATGATACAATTTTATAAATTATTTTTATCTTTTGTCTTTATAATTATTTAGAATTTACTCACCTTCTAAATAATTTTAGGATCCCCAAACACTTTAGGTAAAGGTCCATGATTATTTTTCACTAAATAATATTTTGAAATTGTCAATTAAATTTTTTTCTAAATTTTAGGTAATTTTTTAAATAATTATTTTATTGTTTAATTTATTCCATTTGTTATATTATTCCCAAAATAATTTCTTATTGATTAGTTTATTCAATTTTTATTCTTACTCTTTTTTAAGTAATTTGATAAAAACTATTCATGCACAAAATTAAAAGTTAAATACACAAAGAAGAAGAAGAAGAAGAAGAAGAAGAAGAAGAATAAGCTAAGAAATATCTACATTGACATTTTGATGGAAAGTCAACATGTCCAAGGTTGATCGGATTGGGTTTGGAGGCCCAAATCCCAACCCACGTCCTTTTCAATTTTTGTTCTCATATTACAAGACAATGCAATTTTATTTTTTATATGAATTTATATTGATGTATTGATAGTGTATAATATATATTATCAATCAACCGTAATGTATCATCTGATTAATGAGCAAAATTTAAAAAAAATGCAAACTCTTAAAAATAAATATTTATAAAGTTTTTAATTAATTGTTAAGGACATGTGTATTTTAAATTTTGCTTATATAACGCTCTCGGAAGCTAGGATTTTCAGGCTAATTTTTTCCTTTACTACCTATATTTGTCACTTGCTCGGTGTAGCTATTATCTAACAAGTAATTTACTACTTGTTCTAGTATTTAAAACTAATTGTCTAAGGTCCCATTAAAATCGCCTTGTAATACGTGCCAAAAACGAAATTGAAAAATTTCACCTCTAATTTGGACTATTACCTGTCCTCATACACAATACACCATCATTTCAACCTAGGTAAATACAATCTCGATATAATATCCGAAACATTTCATATTCATCAATTTATAATACCGAGAATACAAGTCACCATAAGGCACAATTTGTTTACATACTCGATATTCTCATATTACTTACATCCCAAATTCTATACACTATGTACACAAAAGAATTTAGTCTAGAATATAAACAAAAGATTAAGAGGATTATACCTCAACCCAAAAGTACCACTGTGTGTAGCACGTGCAAAAGCTCTCGATGCACCACACTCGCGCCGAGACTTCCAAAAGTAATTTGTAAAGAGAAGAGTGGTGAACTACAGCCCAATAAGAGAATATATGCTAAGTGATGCTAGACTCTTACTATGCTCAATGCATATTTATACATAAACCAATATACAAAATTGATGTCTCAATGTTGTATGCTAAGAACAAATCAGTTTCAATATATATTATATGGTTTTAAAACTATTAACAGCTCAGTTCTAATTACATAGGAGTCCACACGACTATGAAATTCGAGATATAATGAAAAGAGAAATAAGAACCCTATCTGTTTTCATAACAAAACCAAAATACAAATTCGAAAACATTTACAAGAGATAGGCATCAATTCTCGAAATTCAGTAACGTAACCGGGATCATTGGAAATATAATCAATGAGCTTTCCATAAAAGCATCCACTGTAGCTAGCAGTGGTCACAATCCCATATTAGGGCTCTATTCATGATCATGAATCACCCAGCACCAATGATCATCTAGTAGCTGAGGCATATGTCACGACTAATTGTCAGATAACTCACAATCCCTTATATGTAAATACCGCTATCCCTTGCCACACAAGCGAAATCAATGATGTAAATACATATACGGGCACCTAAATGCTACATAGGCATGGTAAATGCCACACAAATAGGTTAAGTGCTACACAGGCATACCCAAAAGCCACACAAGCATTAAACAGCGTCACATGTCTCATGAGTCAAAACTCGTATAAAAATAGCTTTTAGAACATGATTTGAGTACTGAAAGCATGAGTCATTTTGAACACTTACAGTTTTGAAAACATTATCGTATGAAATCACGCTTAGAAATCATTATCTCGATGAATGGATTCCTTTTGGCAAAGCTATCATGACAACAACAACTCTTCTTATTTAACTAACTCGACACTTTGTAAGACCATGTTTTACCTTGCCCTAAGCATGCAAGTCTCGTTGAAAAGTAACTTTTCTTAAATGCACGAGGTTCAAAAAGCATTATATAGTTATAAACCAAGCTTATGGAATCTACCTAAGTTAATTTCCGTTAAAAATTTGGCATTATGACGACATAGGTAGGATATTACCTAGTGTCACAATCACAACCAAAATCAACCTGCATTAAAACTCCAACAGGCAAATATAGTTTATACTCCAATCCAACACATTCCCAATCTCAAACATTACATATTTTAAGATGAATCCAAGCATACTTTAAAATTGGAAACTAGTGAAATTCTGAGTTTAAAACTAATATTTCATAAGTCATTAATATGTAAGGAAAAATATATTTTTGTACGTGCCCATAAGAACAGGGAAGGAAATACACTTTATATTTATTTCCTTTACCTTACGTTGCATGACACCAAGATTGGTGACACTATGCTCGCTGAAGGAAACCGAAACAACACGCAGCGGAATTTAAATCATTCGGCCTCCACCAAGATCGATTCGGAGAGTTGCCTGATTAGGGTTTCGAGATTTTACCTGACGTTTTCTCTGAATTTTCTGTCGTTGGTCGAGTCACAAGCAGCAACTTTTCGTTCCTGCCTCTACGGTATCCACACGAACGGATCTCACGACTCTTGAACGTCTCACGATCAGAAGCCTTAAAGAGCTTTTTAATTCCTTATAACCGAATTGCTAGCTTCGATTAAAAGGAATGTTTTTGTTTTTCTGTTTTTAAAAGTGCGGCTATGTTTTAGAAAAACATCCCTTTTATAGGCAGTAAATTTTACCCTAAAATTTACTGCCAAACAGAACTCTAATCCTACTTAGAATAGGATTGGTTATATCCCTAATCCAATTCAGAATAGATTAGTTATATCCTTAATCCAATTCAGAATAGGATTAATTAAGCTCCTCATTGATCCGTTCTAAGTGTGCGACCCAATAGGTTCTCAAAACAATGGCAATGACAAAATTGTCACAGGCAATGAGCGGTATCTAGCAACACATCATTGCTACCCATGTAACGAGAATGTCAATGACTCGACATAACCTTACTCGTGATAGATGTTACGTGTAGTTTAATCCCTTTATCCTATGATGTCTTGATTAGACACAAGTCATGGAATGTGTCACACTTGTATAGTCTAATCAGCGTTTCTTGATTCCTGAGTAGACTAATTAAACAAATAAAATCAATATCTCATATTGACTTATTCGAGCACGGCCATGCATTTCTTAGTCTCACTCTATCAAAGGGCCCCAAGACATCACTCTTGTTATATAAGAGGGATAAATCCTATCTTGATCACTCAACATCCCTCTACATAGATCAATGCATACCCAATTACTACCTTTATAGTCCATCCTGTTACGAATGACATCTAGCAGCATTAAAGTATGCAATTCTCTATGTTGGGATCTCTGATGATCTCAAGTCAAAGGATCACATACACCATCATCACTATGAGAATCGCTTATGACATTCATATAACAATCCATGTAGCGTTCTCATGGAGGGTCGATCCAGTACATAGTTCTCTAACATGTACCTATGTGATGACTTGATATCCTATATCCATGACAATGGTCATCAGTCAACCACATACTAGTCTTATCGTATCATTGTTATCCTTGTTCACAATAATACTTGACTAGGGATATTTTAAGAATAGTGTGTTATTACTATTCTAAGGACATTATTATATAAGATTATATTACGCAGTTATAAGACAAATATAATAATGAACTATGATAAATAAAATGTCATGATACATAAAAAAATGCCAAAGTCAATCATCTAATGAATGGTTCTAAGGGCATAATCCAACAATCTCCCACTTGCACTAAGACCATTCACTCATGTATCTAATACCTAGTGACCTAGTGTGACGATCATGTCTCTGCTGCGTCAAAGGCTTCGTCAGTGGGTCGGCGATGTTATCGTCAGTTGGTACTTTGCATATCCTCACATCTCCTCTCTCGATGATATCTCGAATGAGATGGAAGCGCCGTAGTATATGTTTGGATCGTTGGTGAGATCTAGGTTCCTTAGCTTGTGCGATGGCTCCATTGTTGTCACAATAGAGCTCAATCGGATCTACAATGCTAGGAACAACTTCAAGCTCAGTAATGAACTTCCTGATCCAAACAGCCTCCTTAGCAGCTTCAGAGGCAGCTATATACTCAGCCTCTGTTGTAGAATCGGCCACTGTGGCCTGCTTTGAACTCTTCCAGCTCACAGCACCACCATTAAGGCAAAACACATAACCAGACTGCGATCTATAGTCATCTTTATCAGTTTGGAAGCTAGCATCAGTGTAACCTGTTACAATGAGCTCTTCCTCACCTCCATATATCAAGAATGTATCCTTAGTCTTTCTCAAGTACTTAAGAATATTCTTGACAGTGATCCAGTGACGTTCACCAGGATCAACTTGATATCTACTCGTCATGCTCAAGGCATACGAGACATCGGGACGTGTGCATAACATGGCATACATAATGGATCCAATAGCAGATGCATATGGAACTTTACTCATACGTTCTCTCTCTTCTTGTGTTGTAGGACACTGTTCTTTTGAGAGAGTAATGCCATGTGTCATAGGCAAGAATCCTTTCTTGGAATCCTGCATGCTAAACCTCTTTAGCACTTTATCTATGTATGCACTTTGACTTAGGCCAATTAATTTCCTTGATCTATCTCTATAGATCCTTATACCCAGTACATAGGTAGCTTCGCCCAAGTCCTTCATTGAAAAGCAATTCCCTAACCAAGTCTTTACAGACTGAAGGGTAGGGATGTCATTCCCAATGAGTAGTATGTCATCTACATACAACACTAGGAAGACAATAGTGCTCCCACTGACCTTCTTGTAGACACAAGGTTCATCTTCGTTCTTGATGAAACCAAACTCTTTGATTGCATCATCAAAACGAAGATTCCAACTTCGAGAAGCTTGCTTTAGTCCATAAATAGAACGTTGTAGCTTACAAACCTTTCCAGCATTTTTTGGATCAACAAAACCCTCAGGTTGTGTCATGTACACATCCTCGAGTAGCTTTCCATTAAGAAAAGCAGTCTTGACGTCCATTTGCCAGATTTCATAATCATGGTATGCAGCTATCGCAAGCAAGATCCTAATGGATTTGATCATCGCGACTGGTGAAAAAGTTTCATCATAGTCAATACCATGAATTTGTTTAAAACCTTTAGCAACCAATCGCCCTTTATAGGTATGAACATTTCCTTCCATGTCGGTTTTCTTCTTAAAAACCCATTTACACCCTATAGGTTTTACCCTTTCGGGTAAGTCAACCAAGGTCCAAACTTGGTTGGCATCCATGGATTCCATCTCAGATCTCATGGCTTCAAGCCATTTCTCAGAGTCTGGCCCTGTTATAGCCTCTTGATAGGTAGTAGGCTCATCTTGGTCCATGAGCAAAACATCACCGTTCTGAGTCATTAGAAATCCATATTTCTGTGGCTCACGATGTGTTCTAACTGATCTACGCAAGGCTTGTGTCTCTTGAGCAGGCGGTTGCTCCACAACATCTTGTGGTTCTGGTTCCACAACAACTTGTGGTGCTTGCTCAGGCTCCATCTCAACATCGGGTGCGCTATCTTGTAGCTCTTGAATTTCTTCAAGTTCTACTCTTCTCCCACTAGTTCTTCTAGAAATGAATTCTCTTTCTAGAAAGACACCTGTTCGAGCTACAAACACTTTGCGCTCAGTGGGATTGTAAAAATAATATCCTTTAGTTTGTTTAGGATATCCCACAAAATAGCACTTATCAGATTTAGGTGCAAGTTTGTTAGAGACTTGACGTCTTACATAAGCCTCACAACCCCAAATCTTCATAAAAGACATACTGGGACGTTTACCAGTCCATATCTCATATGGTGTCTTTGGAACCGATTTAGATGGAACACGGTTCAGTGTAAAAGCAGCTGTTTCTAATGCATGTCCCCAAAAGGATTCTGGAAGATCTGTATGACTCATCATTGATCGAACCATATCTAATAAAGTTCGGTTTCTCCTTTCAGATACACCATTCCATTGTGGTGTACCTGGAGGAGTGAGTTGTGAGACAATCCCACACTCTTTAAGATAGTCATAAAATTCTTGGCTTAAGTATTCACCACCTCGATCTGATCGAAGTGCCTTAATGCTCTTGCCAAGTTGGTTTTGTACTTCATTCTTGAATTCTTTGAACTTTTCAAAAGATTCTGACTTGTGTCTCATAAGATACACATAGCCATATCTACTGAAATCATCAGTAAATGTAATAAAGTACATAAACCCACCTCTGGCCTGTGTGTTTAAAGGTCCACATACATCTGTATGTACTAAGCCCAATAAATCACTTGCCCTTTCACTATGTCCTTTGAAAGGGGCTTTTGTCATCTTACCCATCAAACAAGATTCACATGTCTCATACGATTCAAAATCAAATGAGTCCAAAAGTCCATCTTTATGGAGTTTGGAAATGCGATTCTCATTTATGTGTCCCAAGCGACAATGCCAGAGATATGTTGGATTTTGATCATTAGATTTAATCCTTTTAGCATTTATGTTATAAATGGGCATATCAAGATTTAGAATGTAAAGACCATTAATTAGTTGTGCACTACCATAAAAGATATCATTTAAATAAATGGAGCAACAGTTGTCCTTTATTATAAATGAAAAACCCTTCTTGTCCAAACAAGAAATAGAAATAATGTTTTTAGTGATGGAAGGCACATAATAACAATCATCTAATTCTAAAACAAGCCCTGTGGGCAATGTCAAAATATAAGTTCCTACAGCTAATGCAGCAACCCTTGCTCCATTTCCCACTCGCAGGTCGACCTCGCCCTTAGTCAACGATCTACTCCTTTTGAGTTCCTGCACATTTACACAAATGTGAGAACCACATCCAGTATCTAATACCCATGATGAAGAAGTAGATAGATTAACTTCTATAACATAAATACCTGAAGTGGAAGTCTCACTTCCTTTCTTCTTCTTTAGCTCTTCCAAGTATTTGTTGCAATTCCTCTTCCAATGTCCGGTCTCACCGCAATGGAAGCATTTCCCTTCTTTGGCAACCCCACCTTTAGGCTTCAGTGCAGTATCATTGGGCTTGAACTTGCCATTGGTTTTATTACCCTTTTTCTTGCCCTTTGCATTAGCCCTGCCCTTAGCTTTCTTAACTATTAAGACATCTTTGGGCTTGGCCTTTTTCATGTTGGATTCAGCTATTTTCAACATGCTAAGTAACTGTGGCAGAGTCTTGTCAATTTCATTCATGTTGTAATTAACAACAAACTGACTGTAGCTGTCTGGCAACGATTGCAGAATCACATCAGTGGCCAACTCTTGGCCCAAAGGAAATCCCAATCTTTCAAGGTTTTCAGTGTACCCAATCATCTTGAGCACATGAGTACCAACGGGAGTCCCCTCTGCCATCCTACACTGAAACAATGCCTTAGAGACATTGTACCTTTCTTGCCTAGCTTCCTCTTCATAGAGTTGCTTGAGATGCTCGATCATATCGAACGCATCCATTTCCTCATGTTGCTTTTGAAGCTCAGGATTCATGGAGGCAAGCATAAGGCAACTAACATCCAATGCATCATCTTGATGCTTCTTATAAGCATCTCTTTCTGCCCTTGGAGCATTAGAGGTTGGTTCCTCAGGTAAGGGAATTTCAAGGACATACAACTTCTTTTCATGCTTGAGGACTATCCTCAGGTTCCTGTACCAATCCAGGAAGTTTGTCCCATTCAACTTGTCCTTCTCAAGGACAGATCGCAGTGAAAGTGTGTTATTTGTGTTTGATGCCATGGTAATCTACAACAAAATTATGCAAAATATAAGTATCATGAATGCATTCATTTAATTAAATATTTATTTATTAAATGATGCTCCCACTATTTTTATCGAATCAACAACCCTCACTATTAATTCGGAAAAATTATCACATAATTTCTCTAGTGGGCCAAGATCCATATTTCACCTTATCTAGAGTTAGCTTTGGCTAATCGCCCAAGATTTGGCTATTTAGGTAGGCAACACTTACCAATTACATCTCATGTAACTCTTGGATAGTTGGGTGAACAACACTTGTTCTAATTCATCTCATGAATGGAAGCCCAACTTTATGCCTCTAAATTCCCAATCATATTGAGGAAATTTAGTTAAGTCAACCCAATTTATAGCCTTTGGATATCACTATTATCCCATCGCGTCTTACTAAGATAGATATGATATTTTGCTTTGGCAAACATAACAAAATCGATTCTAGCCTTGACGAGTGCTATTCATTGGTAGGCATCTATTATTGACTTAATTTAATTTGAGGGATTTTCTTAGTTTATTGAATAAGATCTCACCAATTTTACTTTTTTAAAATTATCATATGATTTTCATATCATAAACGTACAAAATAAACCATGCATCTCATGCAATTAAGCAATAAAATAAACGTGACATAGTTATAGCCCAAACTAAATGGATTTCCCAAGCCAATGAGAAACCCTAAGGGTTAACCTAAGGGTGATAGCATCTTCTCCAAGTGCCTCTTCGGTCATCCTTTGCATGGTTGTCAGCTCCAATTACATAGTTTAAGAGAAACCTCGAGTTACATTCGAGGGGAGTAAGATGAGAAAAGAATGTACAACAAGAATTTCAAGAACAAGGCACGACACGCAGGTCGTATTTATTAAAATTTACAACCACCAAAATACAATCATATTGGGCTAGGGCTATAACTATGCACCATGCTCAAACAACAACCACCGTGTTATACAAACAAGTATAATGCAATTTCAAATTTTAGTTTTATTAACGAGGCACATTTGAAAAGAATTATAACCCTGACTGCGGGGTTCCCAGGGGCGGCAGCCCCTGGGCTGCGGCCCTTGCGGGGGTTTGGGGGCGGAGCCCCCGAAAAAAAAAAAAAGGTCAACAGTATTGACATTGCCAACGCCCCTTATCCGGAAGTGTCCTAATCTTATCAGGATGTTCCAACCAGTATCTCATACTGACTATAATTTTAGTCGCATTAGAACTCTTATCTAAAAGTGTTTCAATCTTTATACACTTTCGACATTATTCTGTTTCTTCCATAACGTTTATGCAGAACAGAAACCGCCATTAATAATTCGCATCACAGATTATACATAACGTTTATGCAGAACAGAAACGCCATTAATAATTCGCATCACAGATTATACATAACGTTTATGCAAAACAGAAACGCCATTATTAATTCGCATCACAGATTATATCTCACATATAAGTTGAATCGAAATTGATATACATCATATATATATTTTCAACAATTCAATTTCTAGCCTCTGAATATATCATATACATTCTAATCCGTATTAATCTCATTAAAACGATTGCATGTAATCATAAACAGAAAGTAACCAGAGATCATGCTTTTATCAAAACAAATCAGGGACTCCGAATCTGGCTCTGATACCAGTGAAGGAAACCGAAACAACACGCAGCGAAATTTAAATCATTCGGCCTCCACCAAGATCGATTCGGAGAGTTGCCTGATTAGGGTTTCGAGATTTTACCTGACGTTTTCTCTGAATTTTCTGTCGTTGGTCGAGTCACAAGCAGCAACTTTTCGTTCCTGCCTCTACGGTATCCACACGAACGGATCTCACGACTCTTGAACGTCTCACGATCAGAAGCCTTAAAGAGCTTTTTAATTCCTTATAACCGAATTGCTAGCTTCGATTAAAAGGAATGTTTTTGTTTTCTGTTTTTAAAAGTGCGGCTATGTTTTAGAAAAACATCCCTTTTATAGGCAGTAAATTTTACCCTAAAATTTACTGCCAAACAGAACTCTAATCCTACTTAGAATAGGATTGGTTATATCCCTAATCCAATTCAGAATAGGATTAGTTATATCCTTAATCCAATTCAGAATAGGATTAATTAAGCTCCTCATTGATCCGTTCTAAGTGTGCGACCCAATAGGTTCTCAAAACAATGGCAATGACAAAATTGTCACAGGCAATGAGCGGTATCTAGCAACACATCATTACTACCCATGTAACGAGAATGTCAATGACTCGACATAACCTTACTCGTGATAGATGTTACCGTGTAGTTTAATCCCTTTATCCTATGATGTCTTGATTAGACACAAGTCATGGAATGTGTCACACTTGTATAGTCTAATCAGCGTTTCTTGATTCCTGAGTAGACTAATTAAACAAATAAAATCAATATCTCATATTGACTTATTCGAGCACGACCATGCATTTCTTAGTCTCACTCTATCAAAGGGCCCAAGACATCACTCTTGTTATATAAGAGGGATAAATCCTATCTTGATCACTCAACATCCCTCTACATAGATCAAGGCATACCCAATTACTACCTTTATAGTCCATCCTGTTACGAATGACATCTAGCAGCATTAAAGTATGCAATTCTCTATGTTGGGATCTCTGATGATCTCAAGTCAAAGGATCACATACACCATCATCACTATGAGAATCGCTTATGACATTCATATAACAATCCATGTAGCGTTCTCATGGAGGGTCGATCCAGTACATAGTTCTCTAACATGTACCTATGTGATGACTTGATATCCTATATCCATGACAATGGTCATCAGTCAACCACATACTAGTCTTATCGTATCATTGTTATCCTTGTTCACAATAATACTTGACTAGGGATATTTTAAGAATAGTGTGTTATTACTATTCTAAGGACATTATTATATAAGATTATATTACGCAGTTATAAGACAAATATAATAATGAACTATGATAAATAAAATGTCATGATACATAAAAAAATGCCAAAGTCAATCATCTAATGAATGGTTCTAAGGGCATAATCCAACACTCGCAAGCCTTACCACTTTAGCATTTTCTCGGAATCATTCTTCACTTAACATACACTAAAACAAACATCTTTAACCTTACTCTACAGAAACCAACATACCTTAACAACTCACATTACTCCAATTATAATTGTATTCAAGAGAAAGCTTCTCACCTTTTTGAAACTCTCCCAAAATCGAGTACTTGTGCTCTGCTTCACATCATTCTACCTTGGTTATTACGTCAGTCCAAGACACACTCCAACTTTAATTTCCAGCCTACCTATAATAGTACACTACTTCGATATAAATTTACTATACACGTAGCTTAATCCTAAACTGATAAAACAAGCCTTACTCATGAAAGTCTTCAAGTCGAATTTGACTTACCTGCTGGCTAACTACTTAGTGTTGTTCTGCGCTTCTTTGAAGTAGCCATCGTCCAAAGATTTAGAGGATTTGAACAACAGCCCACAGTTGCTCTTTCTTCAGACAGATAGGAAAGGATTCGGATGCCCTTGCTGCTGCAATCAGTTCAGCCCAAGGAGTACCCTGCTTCAAGCCCCATGGTGCCCTTGCACTGGTTCTGTTTGTCAAACCAAATATTAACCGTAAGCTTCAAACTCTTTCTTCTCTTGTCCACTTCTTTCGGTTTTCAAGTTGCAACCGTTTTCTTCAATTTCCTCTTGATTCGGCCCCAATGTGTGGACCACATCTGTTGTCAACGAGGTTTGTCTTTGCCGAGAGTTACTGCCGCTTCATGCTTTTCCTATTACGGCCAGGATAGATGCCCAAAAAGTCGCTTCTCCCTACCAAGTACAATCCCAAATCAATGTCAAAACAAGCAACTTCCGATTGCCCAAATTTTGGCACTCAACAACTCCCCTTGACAGTCTTGAAATGGAGCCGAATGCCCCTCCCCTACTGCTCCACACCTTCTGCCACAAGCCACTCCTTCAAGCTCGCCGAGAATGAGCTTCAATTAGCTTGGTTTAGCTCTCTCTCTTCACCGTTCCTTCCTCGTCAGTTTGCCAAGGAGAGGTTTCCCACAACTTCTCGATTTTCCTTTTTTTTTTTGAGATTTCAATTTCGTCGTTCGCCTCCCCTTCTCTTCATCGGTTTTTCGATTTCCTCAGCTCTCGTCGCCCTCGTCTCTCTTCAATGGTCACCTGTTGGTCATGCTTTCACCACCCCTCTATTCATTGAGAAAGCTATCCGAATGCTTCTTCTTCATTTCGCCGAGGAAGCTCCCTTCTTACAAGATCTAGGCTCTCACGATTTTTTTTTCCAATTCTCCTTCTCTTTTCCATTGTGTTTTATTTTATTTTTATTTTTTTAACTTTCAAATCCCACAATTGTGGGAAAAAGAGTGAAGCTGATCGGCTACTTCAAGAAGCCAATCGATTTCAATTTTAATTTTTTTTAATATTATTTTGTTATAATATATATATATATATATATATATGTATATATACTTTATATATATTTAACATATAATATATTATATAATAATATATACATATATATTTATCAGTATTAGTTTATATATATTTGAAATATTGATTTATATTAATATATATAATGTATCACATATATCTATACATAATAACTCACTTTAGATTTAATAAATCTATTAAATTCAAAATTTAAATAAATTTTCCACTCATTCTTTTATTAATTATAAAGCATTACAATCAACCTTATAAACTTACTTAGGGGTCGTTTGGTATCGTTTCCTGTTTTCTGTTTTATGTTTTCTGTTTTTGAAAATTCTGTTTTTGTTTTATTTTATTTTGTTTTCAATTTCTGAAAACAGAAAACATGTTTGTTTCATACTATTACGTTTTGAAAACAAATATTTAAACTGATTTAGATATAATAATTCAATTCACAAAAAAATTTTAAAAATTAAATAAAAATAATATATTTATTAAATAATAATATGTAGATAATATTAAATAATATTATTTTATATTATTTAATACTAATATTAAATATTTTTATTTAATCATATAAAAATTTAGTATAATTTAAATAATGTTATAATTAAATATAATATTAAATAAAATAATATTATTGAATTTAATTGTAATAATCATAAATTATATTTAATAATAATTTTTATTTAATTGTAATAATAATATTACATTATTAAATAAAATATTTAACTAATTAATTTATAATAAATTATTTAGTTATTAAAATATATTATATTTAATATAAATAATATTATTTAATGTTAAGTATTTACTTATTTAATAATATTAAATTATTTAATAGTAGCAATGATATATTTTAAATTTAAGATAGAATATAATATTAAATAATAATATTGTTTAGTAAAATAAAAATTAATTATATTATATAACAATATTAATTATTAGCACATCAAAATTATAATAACTGATATTATTTAAAATATTTAATATATTCAATAAATTATTATAAAAGTTTAAATTAAATAATATTATAATATTATAATTCAATGTAATATATATTTAATTGCTTTTTACGTTTTCAACTTTTCTATATTAAAATAAATATATTAATTTTAAAATATTATATTTTATATTAAAATTTAATATTATTTTATTTAAAAAATTAATTAATTTTATTTATATTTTTATTATAAAAAATATTAATATTATAGTAATATATAAACTCTGTTCACTTATTTATGAACAGTAACAGAAATGAAAACATGTTTTCAAAAACAATGAAAACAAGAAATTCTTGTTTCCAACAATTTTGGAAATTCTTGTTTTTGTTTTCGTTTTTTGAAAACAAAAACATATTACCAAACGCGTTTTCTGTTTCTGTTTTCAAAAAAACTGAAAACAAAAACAGAAAACAGGAAACAAAAACGATGCCAAACGAGGCCTTAGTAATTAAGTCACCTTGGGACTTAGCTCCCGCGTCATCTTGGTTTCTCACCTCATTTTCTCGCCTAAACGGGTAGGTACTTGAGGTCCGACGTGGGAAAGTCTCCCTAATACTATTTGACCATGAATGGTCCATGTATCAAGGGGAAGCCATGTAGACCTAGCATGTCAGGAAGCATAACTTGCCTATTTAAGGTCTTTCAGTGTTATTGTGAAGAGGACGAATCTTCTTGACCCCACACAGGACCCTATCTTTTGCTTCAACCCCTAAACCTCTTTTCTGCCTACTATTCTCCCTACCATTCCCTTTTTGTTCTCAAAGCCATTCTTACCATAAACAGGTTTATTGATGAATGATATTCGATTGAGTAAATTAGGATTTAGAGTACCTAATAATTTAGGATTGGTTTTTGTGTGGATGTGTTTTGGGCTTTTAGATGAATGAGTTTTTTGTGGCAACGAGGATGAATTTTTGTCTATGGATGAACGAGGTTTGTAGATTGGCAATGAGTTAGGGTGTCGAGTTTCATGATAGGATGATATTTTGTAAATTTTATATATGCTAATATATTCTCTATATTGATATTTTATGCCTAAAAGAGCTTACTAATGTTTATTTTATGTTTTAGGTATTAAATATCAAATTCGGAATTAAAAAAAGTAAAAATAGCAAAGTATAGTATTTTCTGTCTAGCTTGAAAGATTGACATTTTTGACCAATTTAACGACCTAATCTCAAGAAGTGGCCTCAATAGAAGTTGTAGAGGACTTCTCAAGGTTTCTGGAATGTACAAGATCATAAAAATCGGAGTTCTTTTGATGGGTCAAACGTCTGGACAAAATCAGTACAAAATTCTGGGCAAAAAAACGAGATTTAGAAGAAATTCCAACAAAGCAAGTTCAAGACCAAATTTTGTTGAGACAAGATAATTTCTTAATTTTATTATGTCTTAAATCTGTAATTAATTAATAAAAATAGGCCTTAGGAATTTTACTTAAAAAATAATTGTAAAAAGATGATGAGATAAAGGTAAGAGTTTGACTAGTCAAATTACTTGTTTCCCAAGTAAACTCTTATCTAAATCCCACATTGCTTAGGAAAGTCTTTTAAACTCTTCCTTAGGCTTATATAAAGAGCACAAGGCTCTCATAAACAACATCCCTCACATCCCACACATCCCTCTTCCTTCTTTTAGTCTTGTAGGATTTTCTTTAGGGTATTTAATAAAAATTTTATTTTTCTTTATTTTTAATTAGTTGTTGATTTCTTATTATTATTATTTTTTAACAATTTCTTTCTTGATTTATTTTAGACTTTGTGATTTCTTGTTTTGTTAGAGTCTTATTAGATCATAATCTTGATTATAGATTTCTTCTTTGATATTATTAAAGATTGATAATTTAATTTTTTATGATCTTGAATATGATTAGTGAGTAGTTTTCTTATTCAGTTATGAGGTAAATTGATTATTCTTGGGAAAAGCATGTTGTGAGATTTTTGAACCTATAATATAACTGTTGGTTAAATATCCAAGATTCTCTGAGCACATTATAATGATTGTTTGTTTGATTAGATAGGGTGCACACTATTTAGATAAATTAAATAATCTACTGCCAGATTAAAAACATAAGTCCGTAATTGCTTGTGGAGTTAATCACTAAGGATGGAGGAGAATTGAGGTTTAAATTAAATGAACTGAGCTTATGTGTTTGTTATCTAATGTCAACCCATATATTAATGCTGCTACAACTTATATCTAGAGAGCTTGTTCTAAGTAGGTTAAGTAGTTAGAGATTAGTTAAAGAGTTTTGTTTTAACTAACGACTCAGTAAGGAAAGATGGTGTAACAAAGCTTGTTGTTATGCTACGGTTGACTATTTAATTGACAATAATATTTTGTAATCAATGATCAACATCAAAATCCAAGAATGATTGATTGCCTCGTAACTAAAGCTTTTTGTTAATTGTTTTTTATATTTAATAATTCTTGTTTTCTCTATTTTAGGCATAGCTTATAAAACCCCAAAATTTTCTTCTTCTTCCCTAAACCCTAAAATTAGATTTTTAATTTAATAATTAACTTAAATAATTCAGTCTATGTGGGTTCAACCCTTGCTCCGCTATCTACATAATAGAGTTACGAAGTTTTATTTTTGGTGACTAATGACACTCATCAAATTTTGGCGCCGTTGCCGGGGATTGAAATTTTGTTTAGGTTAATTATTTTAATTTAAAGTCTAATTTTTTTCTTTTCCTTTTCTTTTCTTTTTCAGGGATTGCTTGTCTAGCAAGGATTCTAGTCACAAATTTCAAAAGATTAGGGACTACAAACAAGTAACCCAAAGCGTGGTGCCACAAACACCACAACATCCACCACCACTATTCCTAAGAAGAGAAGTAAGAGGACTCCATGGAGCAAGCTTATGAACCATACTGTAATTATGACCCATACTATAATTATGAACCATACTACGATACCCACAATCAAGCATGGTGGGATCATTCTAATTTTAGTTATGGGAATCAATATGAGGTTTACAATGCGCCATTTCAAGATACATATCAAGCTCCACCTCAAGACATAGGTATGCCTCTACCTCAAGACTCAGGTATGTCTCTTGTAGAAATTGTTAAGATTCTTGAAATTAACACTTTACAATTTTCACAAGAAACTGATGTTTATATTAAGAATATTGAGCACCATGCGAGTCAGATAATGAATTCCCTAAGAAACATTGAAGCTATGACCTCTCAACTTGTGGAGAATCCAAGAGATAATGTTACTAACATCACCTTGACAAGTGAAAGGGAAATTGAATTCAAGGGAAGTGTACATGTCGACAATGAAGCTCTACTTTATAAAGATGTCGACACAAATATAAAGGCACAAGATGAACATGTCGACAACATTATAGAGAAGGAGGATAAAACTGATTCCAATATTAAAGGTGAAGATGTCGACATGTAACTTATAAAAAGGAGGAAGAATTTTGACAACATTATAAACTATCATGATGATGTCGAAATCAGAGAGTTCAAAACTAAGCAAGTGATAAACTTTTTACTTTTAATACTTATAGTTACCCTCCTCATTTTCCTAGTAGGTTTGCAAGAGCTACAAACGAAGAGCAAGACAAGGAGACATTAAAGACATTTAGGAAAATGGAAGTCAATGTTCCTCTCCTTGATGAAATTAATGATCAAGTGCCTTACGATGCCAAGTTTTTAAGGGAACTATGCACTTCCAAGAGTAAATTAAAAGGTGATGAAAAGCAAGTTCTTAAAGATGAGCCAAAAATAGCCACGAGCAAAAATCTTGAGAAAGAGGAACTCGAGAAACCGATAAAAAAGTTGAGGTCTGGGATTGGATGATGGAAGGTGGAGTAGTCGAGCTAACAACATTAAACAGAAGCGCTACTTGGGAGGCAACCCGAGGATGTAAAACAAGGGAGTATTTCTTTCCTTTTCTTGTATTACCATTTAATTTTTGAGTTTTTATTATTCTTCTTTGCATGCTAGACTTACTTTGAGGACAAAGTAAGATTTAAGTGTGGGGGGGAATATTGGTTTATGAGTCTATAGAGTTTTTTTTTTTAAGAAGTGGAATTTTTTTTTGAAAAAAAGGGTCAAATTTTTAAGAGTTTTAAAGATCATGATATGTTTTCTTTCTTTTAAGGATTGATTCTAAACTAAAACAAAGTTTTATAAGAAAGTTGAAAGCATTTTGATTGTTATTATTATTGAAGTGAGTACTTTCTAAAGAATTTATGTGAGTTCATGATTAAATATGATTGTTCGTATGATATTGATAATGTGATTATTTCATTGAAGTTGGTATAAGCAAAGGAAAAATAGACAAGAACAAAAGAAAAAAAAACATAAACGTAAAAAAAAAGATGAAAAAGAAAAAAATAGAGGTTGAAAGCTTTAAATTCTACTCTAATGTTTTGAGTTGCTTGATCTTATTGATTAAATTCTTGAAGTGACTTAAAATATGAGTATGCAAAGCACTCTAAAAGAGGGCTTACTTGTTGAGTAACCGAGTGTTGGTATCACTAATATTAACATTCGCGTAAAAAGGCAAGTTGGTACCTAAAGAAATCATTATTGAGACCTCAAAGGAAAAAAAGTTCTTGATCTATTAACTTTATTTGTAGTATTGTAAAGTGAATAATTGCAAAGTTGATATTATATATTTCAATTGTGTTGATTATGAATCTTGCATGAATTTATTTAGAAGTATGCATGAATATGAGAAGTAATAATCAAAATATGATTGACTTGATTATTTAACTCTTGTTAAAGTTACGAGTTAAGAATTGAAAGATTTGAAAATATGTCCATGATCTTAAATCTTGTTTTGAGTCATAATTTTTAAATTTTTTAGTCTTATTTTGAATTTTTAGGATTGAGTCTTAAGTAAAAGATTTTGTGGGTATATCTTCTGAAAGCCCTCACGAGACACAACTCGTCCACTAGGGGTGACCTTGGAGTGATTCCTACGAAAGTGAGTTAGGTTTTAGGAAAAGGTTTTAAGATTTGGATTTTAAGATTTAGTTCTTTAGGAAGTTAGTTTAGGTTTTGCTTGAGGACAAGCAAAAGCTAAGTGTGGGGGAATTTGATAGGATGATATTTTGTGAATTTTATATGTGCTAATATATTCTCTATATTGATGTTTTATGCCTAAAAGAGCTTACTAATGTTTATTTTGTGTTTTAGGTATTAAATATCAAAGTTGGAATTAAAAGAAGCTAAAAAGAGCAAAGTGTAGAAGAAGTGGCCTTCATGGAAGTTGTAGGGGGCTTCTCAAGGTTTCTAGAATGTACAAGATTGCAAAAATTGGAGTTTGTTTGATGGGTCAAACGTCTGGACAAAATCAATACGAAATTCTGGGCAGAAAAACGAGATTGAGAAGAAATTCCAACAAAGCAAGTTCAAGACCAGATTTTGTTGAGACAAGATAATTTCTTAATTTTATTATGTCTTAAATCTGTAAATAATTAATAAAAATAGGCCTTAGGAATGTTACTTAGAAAATAATTGTAAAAAGATGATGAGATAAAGGTAAGAGTTTGATTAGTCAAATTCCTTGTTTCCCAAATAAACTCTTATCTAAATCCCACATTGCTTAGGAAAGTCTTTTAAACTCTTCCTTAGGCCTACATAAAGAGCACAAGGCTCTCATAAACAACATCCCTCACATCCCACACATCCCTCTTCCCTCTTTTAGTCTTGTAGGATTTTCTTTCTGATTTTTAATAAAAATTTTATTTTTCTTTATTTTTAATTAGTTGCTGATTTCTTATTCTTATTATTTTTTAACAATTTCTTTCTTGATTTTTTTTAGACTTTGTGATTTCTTGTTTTGTTAGAATCTTATTAGATCATAATCTTGATTATAGATTTCTTCTTTGATATTATTAAAGATTGATAGTTTAATTGTTTATGATCTTGAACATGACTAGTGAGTAGTTTTCTTATTTGGTTATAAGGTAAATTGATTATCCTTGAGAAAAGCATGTTGTGAGATTCTTGAACCTATAATATAATTGTTAGTTAAACATCCTAGAGTCTCTGAGCACATTATAATGATTGTTTGTTTGATTAGATAGGGTGCACACTATTTAGATAAATTAAATAATCAACCGCCAGATTAAAAACATAAGTCCGTAATTGCTTGTGGAGTTAATCACTAGGGATGTAGGAGAATTGAGGTTTAGATTAAATGAACCGAGCTTATGTGTTTATTATCTAATGTCAACCCATATATTAATGCTGCTACAACTTATATCTAGAGAGCTTGTTCTAAGTAGGTTAAGTAGTTAGAGATTAGTTAAAGAGCTTGTTTTAACCAACGACTCAGTAAGGAAAGATGGTGTAACAGAGCTTGTTGTTATGCTACGGTTGACTATTTAATTGACAATAATATTTTGTAATCAATGATCTAAATTAAAATCCAAGAATGATTGATTGCCTCGTAACTGAAGCTTTTAGCTAATTGTTTTTTATATTTAATAATTCTTGTTTTCTCTATTTTAGGCATAGCTTATAAAACCCCAAAATTTTCTTCTTCTTCCCTAAACCCTAAAATTAGATTTTTAATTTAATAATTAACTTAAATAATTCACTCTCTGTAGGTTCGACCCTTGCTCCGCTATCTACATAATAGAGTTAGGAAGTTTTATTTTTGGTGATTGACGACACTTATCATTTCAATATAATTGGTGGTAATGAGGGTTGATTTGAGTTGGGATTTTGAGTGATTCAGATTTGATACGATGGCTGAAGATAATGTTAGTGGTTGGGTTGATGTGGTTCTATTTATGGATGGATGAAGTTGATCTTTGTGGGTTTATAAAAATTGGTGATGAACTGTGAGTCCACTAATGAAATTTTGTTCAATTTCATGTTCTTTGGAAATTTGTGTGGTGGCCAATTATGGAAGAATTAGGGATGAACAAGGTTGCTGGTGATGAATTGTGAGTCCCCTAATGAAATTTTGTTTTCTTTCATGTTCTTTAGAAATTTGTGTGGTGGCCAATTAAGGAAGAATTAGAGATGAACTAGACTGTTGAAGGTAGTTGAATTTGAGTTTGAAATGGTATAGCTTATTGGATTGTGGCATCAATTTTGTGTAATCTCCATGAACAAATTCCCTAATCCTCCTTTTTGAATTAACATCGAACCTCCTCATATAGAGATTTTCGAATTTAAACCAAACTTGACAAGTTAGATTTAAAACATCATTATCTTCATAATTTATCAAAGGA
Organism: Heritiera littoralis; assembly: GCA_031772115.1. NCBI lineage: Eukaryota > Viridiplantae > Streptophyta > Magnoliopsida > Malvales > Malvaceae > Heritiera > Heritiera littoralis. Next base: position 2,282,924 of record JAPDPK010000009.1, on the reverse strand, counting down.
TTTTCTTAATCTACACTTTATCATTAATCCAATCTGATAAATATTCCCCCATATTTTGTTTTCTTTATTTTTTATTAGTTTTTAAAAATAATTAAAAATTCTAAAATAAAACATAAACTAATAAAGCAAATAAAATTTGGCCTTAAATATAAAGTTGGGCTTTAACTTCTAAGATGAATATTTTCATTTCAATTTTACTGCAATTTAAATCCAATAAAATTAAACAGGGAACTCAGTAGGCCTTTTAAGCTCTCAACAAACTCGGTAGTTCAATAAGCCTAGCTAAAATATGTTGTCCACAATTATAACTTAAAAAATCAAGCATTTAGCAATCAAAGCTTCAAATTAATTAAACACACCTAATTTACAGCCACAACACTAAATACGAAAAAGATAAAGAAAGAGGTTAAGCCTTTAAGGCTGTCTCCATTATTCTTTTCTCAAATTTCATATGCTTTTTATGTTGTTGGTGTTGGAGAATAGATCTGATGATGTACTAGATTCAACACTAGGATAAGTCAATACAGTAATATTGGAAACTAAGATCTCAGTTCCACTGTGTATATTAGAATCCAACTAGCAGTGTAAACGATATATTGGTGCTCGTAAGCTACTCGACTCGATTCTTGTCGAGTTGAGCTCAAGCTGGAGCTACTCGAGCTATTGAGCGAGTCGAGTTCAAGTAATATGATATCTGGCTCGAGTAGCTCACGAACCTAATCAAGTATTTAATATTTTCATATATATTTTATTATAATATTATAAAATTATGCATATAACCTAAAAAAACCTTAACCTGATACCTTTTCTTCCCTTTTCCCTTTCAGCTCTCCCTTTAGACTTCCTGAAGTGCACGCACCCGCACCCTTCACTTAAGCCCATTCCTTCTTTCACACCGATCACTAGTGACACCCCCTCCCTCAGCTTCGGCAACCTTTCCCCCTTCAGAACCAGCCTGTGATAACCGTAAAATTTTCACTGTATGTATTAAATAATTGGAGGTTAAATAAATAAATATAATTATGATATCAGAATATTAGTGAAAATTTTCGTGAATTGAGGAAGTGACGAATTAGGAAATTCGTGTGAAGGAAATTTAAATTGGAAATAAGAATAAGGTTGGAATTATAGAAAATAATTAAGGGAGGAATCTAAATTTGGATATTGAGAAATCCAAATTAAATAAAAGATAAAAAGGTGTATAAATATATATTTATATAATTATAATATAAATATATAGATATAAATACATATGTACATATATGGGAAATATGTATATATTATATATATATATATATTAGTATACGATATACATTGATATATATATATATATATATATATACATTAGTAATGAAGTACATATGTATATGAATATAATATCTTGTGTGTATATATATATAAGAAATGTAAATATTATTTTACATAAAAGTTTGTATATATATATATATATATATTTTATTATTACATATATATAAATATATATAAATATTATTTAATTTAAAGTATATAAATATACATATATATATATATTAATATATATTTTGTTAATACACAATATATATCTATATATAATATATATAGTACAATACTATATATAAATAATAATATTATATGTATAATATATAGTTTATAAATATAAATATATGTAAATAAATTAAATGAAAAAAAAGGAAATAGAAAAACAAAAGGAATCGGGAAGGAAGGACCTCGACTCCTTCCCTCCATCGAAGCCGGCCAACCCAGTCGGCGAAAGAGACGGAAGAGGAGGGAGAGAGAAGGGTGTCGCCTGCGAAAGGAGAAAGAGGAGAACGACCGGCGACAACCCGAAACAGGAAATGAAAACAGAAAGAAAGGGAAGAGTCGGCGAAGCCGAAAAGAGAAAAGAGAAAAGGTGACGGTGGTGCCGGTCGGTCCAGGCACCTCCACCCCAACGCCGACCTCGACGAAGGTAAGAGGAAGGTGAATAGGCTACCGACGATGAAAGAAAACGGCGGAGGAAGGAAGAACGAAGGAGGAGAAAGGTCGAACCTTCCACCGCCAGATCTGCCGTCGTGCCGCCAAGCTGGGCTGAACGAAGACCACCAGCAACTTCACCGTGACGTTGGCCAGCTGTGGAGACGTCGAATCGTCAGAGAACCAGCCACCGAAGGAGAACCGGCGGTAAGGAGGCTGGACTAGTCTGAACCAGTTCAGACCAAGAAAAAGGAAAAGAAAAAAAGAAAAGAAAAAGAAAAGCGGAAAAGAAGAAAACAGAGAAAAAGGAAATTTTCGAGAATTCGAAAATTTCGAAAATTCGAAAATTTACGGAAATTCGTTAAGAAATTTTCGGAAATTAATTTTGAGTAATTTTAACAAATTGTGGAAAAATTCTAAAATATAGAATTTTATTTCCAAAAAATCACCCTCGTTGACCGAGATGATGGAATCGGGAGAGGTGAACACGGGCGCAACGGTGGTGAGGAAGTCGCCGACCCGAGACAGGTAAGGGAGACATGTGCAGCCTGTAAGGATATTCGACACACATGTTTTAAATATGCATTTAATTTTATAAATGCTGTTGATAATGATTGGTTGGAAAATTGTGGTGATTTACCAGTTGAAATTATAAACTGTATTTTTTGTGCAGGAGGCTAGCCAATCGGCAGCCATTATACTGTCAAAAAATTATTGAAAATTATCGAAAATCATAATAAATGATATTATCTCATGAAAAATGATTTCCAGCCACGAAAAATCAAGAAATCGATTATTTTTCATAAAACATAAATATAAGGAAGTTTAATTTGAAAATATTGATGTTTTCGAGAAGTGTGGAAATAAAATCACTGAAAATTCTCTCGAAGTGTAAGATTACACGTAATACGAGATGAAAAATAAAAAGACACGAAGCGAATATTTTATTAATATTTCTTCAAATATTCACTTGATTTCATAAATAACCTTTATGGTTTTAATTATGAAAATAATTATTTATAGGAAATTCCATAAAGGTTAATTAAAGATGAAAAATAGTATTTTGAGACTAGAAGGTCTCTACACGTGTTTATAGAGGAAAACATGGTGACGGGATTATTGAATTTGGAAAATAAATATTTTATTTTTCCATAAATTATGAAAATATTTGAATTGAATTCCGATAATTTTGAAAGACATGTTTTGGAAAGAAAGTACGAAAAAACGTGCATATATGTTTTACGGTGAAAAAGAAACAGTCATGAGATTTATTTTACAGTGTGATTATTTTATAAACTGTTTTCACCGTATGGAAAATATGACTTATGTCTTTATGAAATAATTTGAAAGATGTTATTTATTTTATAAATTTCATCAAGGTGATGATATATACATGTGAGCCTTATGAATAAATGTGAAATATTTCAAATTACTGTGTTTAAAATCCATAAAGGCTATGGTACGGTTTTTATACTGTTTTGAGACTTAGGCCCTGAGTTTCATGCATCATACTATTACTGTTACTGTCACGTGGCTGCTTGACCAGCTAGTCATCAGCGTCCCGGATTATCACCTAACAAGTGTACACTGAGGACATATTATAGATCATGGCCATAGATCTCAGTACTGATACTGTGTCCCTTAGTGGACGAAGATAGCATGATTTAATTGTAGGATGATGCCTAGTCTCACTTACTGATTATTGTTTACTAAAAGGATTTACTGAATCCTGTGTACTATACTGTTTATTGTACTGAACTACTGTATTGTTTACTGTTTACTGAGCAAAACCGTACCAAAACACTGTTTTACTGAACTGTACTATTACTGTTGACTGTTTACTGTTTACTGAAATGGTAGCCACTGATTACTATTTTACTGAACTGAAAGCTACCATTTACTGTTTATTGAACTAAAAGCTACTGTATACTGTTTACTGACTAGGTAGCTACTGTTTACTGTTTACTAACTGAACCGTATCAAGATACTGTTTTACTGATCTGTAAGATACTATTTTACTGAATAGTACTGTACTGAATATTACTGTTTTACTGAACTGTAAGATACGGTTACTGAAGTAAAGAGAAATTAATGTTTATTCAAAAAGAATAACATGAAAATTATTTCTAAGATAGAAATAATTACAGAATTGTTTATCCAATGATTTGGATATTTATAAACTATTGTACTGTCACGTGTTTTTAACTGTACTGAAGAGAAGTAAACTACGGTTTTACTACTATACCGTCACGTGTTTTAAACTGTACAGAAGGGATATAATAAAATGGTTTATACCATTTTTATAATTATGAGAAAAGAGAAGGAAATTGTGTTAAAATAGAACAATCTATAAAGTACTCTCTACAGTTGCTTCTAGGTTTCGGGACAAGACAGGTATTTCAAAATACTTGCCTTACTCTATCCGAATCCTTAGCCGACTATAGTATCTTTCCTACATGTGAGCCTAGAGCCCTTCTAGGAAAATTTAAAGAAAGTGAAAAAGTTTTTCAGCATATAGGTAGCTGAATATCAAGTGTCGCATATAACTCTCTTACTGAGCCGTGGTTTGCTCACCCCTTAATTTTAACATTTCAAATTTTCGAGGACTGAAAGTCTAATATCTAAGGATTTCGGCTGCGCATTTGGGGACGATGCAACAGCTTGATTTATTACATGAGATACAATCATTTATTTTTCGTATTTAGACTTATCTACAGTACTACTTTCTTGGGAATTAAGATAGGGGATGTAATTCATATTATAATTTCATATGAAATTGTTTGAGTGTAAAAGAAAAGTAAAGTATCGCAGACAGTCCAATCGTCAAAATTGTGTAAAAAATATGTGTATTACTGTGTAACTGGACTGTTACAATTTAATGGTATTAGAGCAAGATTGACCTGATGTCTGTCGATACTTTTGGAGAGGAAATGTGTTGAAAAATGTTAACATCTCCTGTAGTACTGTGTAGTCTGAATACATAGAGAAAATAAATGATTGCAAATTAAATAAAATAAATTGAAGGGAGTGAGAATTTATGAATTAATGATGGCAAAGAGAAATAATAGGCTTAGAATTTACCAAAAAATGGTGATCTTATAATCTAAATGAAGGTCGGTTCGGTAAGGAATAGAAACGGACTCGGTGAGGCCCCACTAGTACTTTTTTGTTCGGATCGAACTGAGACCTGAAAGTGATGATATAAAGGAAGGGAATGAAATATCATCATTAAATATACCTTAAAATCACCAGTTGAAGGTATTTTGAAGAGAGAGAAAATTTTTGGTAAAAACGACCCTAATACCCCTACCTCCAAAATTTTACCTAGAGTCATAATAGACCAACAGAAGTTGAAATTGACTGATTTGACAGAGTAATTGATGGTGTAAGGCTATATTATAAGCAAAATGATCCAATTATAGATCTTATTAGATTTCTCTGTCGAAATTGAACAAGATTTTAAACTGCTGATATTAGAATGAGAATGGATACTATCAGCACATAAATAATAAGATCCTTGGTTTAAATGTATTCTGAGGAGAAAGAAATAAATGTTGAAATGATGAAAATGCCCCTATGTTGGACTATGTTCTGAATAGTGATAAAACCAAGTTGATCTTGAATCCATTCATAGTAATGGAGTTATTAATGGCATAGAGGATGTAATATAAATATAGCAATCCCTATTACTGATTCCACTTACACTTAGATTATGGACGCGAATTGTGAGTGACCTAGTGAACGACTGGGCCTCATGACATAACCTTGAGGGGGCTAGTGGGCTCGCCAAAGAGGATAGTATAGACATGTAAAGGCGGACGACGGACGGGCTGGGGCCTTACATGATGCGATCCCATAAGTGTATAGTGGAATGTCGCAAGATGATTGGCCCGGTTATTGATTGTAAGGGCCTCAATTAAAAAGTGTATTGACGAGATGTTTATTACGGGATCGTTGGATATTATGAAAAGTGAGATGACTACAGAAAATGACTGTAAAATGACAAAGAAGATGATAGCTAACCTGAGTACATTAGATGAAAATGATTTTTAAAATGAGTTACAATAATAAATCGTTTAGCTATGAAATGTGTCAACTAAATAGTTATACTCGATACAGCATTTCTAATCACTTTGAATAATATGCTGTGAAACATGAGTAAACAATGAAATAAAGGTGGAGTATGTGTTAAAATAAAATGATAGTTGAGTGTCTCTGCCTTGAAGATATATAATGGAAATGACAGGACATAGAGGTAATCTGTCCAAAATGGTACAAGTACAGTGAAAAAAATATATATCGGATGTTATTCCCGAAAAATTTTCAAAATTATATAGATTGGAGAAATCGAGTAACATTGACTCGATTGGTTATATGGAATCTAATTTCTAAAGTTATATCGAAAAACCTGGAAAGAGTCCGAAAGTTTAAGAAACAACTCTGAAAAAAAATGTGTGAATAATGAAATTCACTTGTAAAAGTGTGATTGATGAAAATACAGATAATGTAAATAGAGGATAATGAAGTTGTCTATAGAAGTGTAATTGATGGGAAATACAAATGATTTAAGTTGAAGATGATTTATAATTGTGAATTAAATCCCTATTATGCAATAAGGTTCTTATTAAGAATGAATATTCATCTATATGGAATTGATGTCTTACTAAATGTAAACAGAGAGGTATAACGAGTCCATAAGACCAATCTCTATACAAGGCGTCATCAAATAAAAGTTAGAGACTGATGTCCATAAGATAATATTTAGAACTCGACTTAAATTTTTCAAGTTTCTATTGAGGTTTACAAGATTAATGAAATATCTTGTGATGTATGAAAGCATAATGAATGAGGTATCCAAACCATACATGGATAAAATGATGAGATACTGATATAGTCTAAGGCATAAATGGAAACATGAGCAGTATTGGTATATAACCCTTCAAAGTCTCAAAGACTGTGATCTATATGTTAAGATTGGCAAATAAGAGATTTGGCTAGACAGTGTCTCTTTTTGAGAGATAGATGATCTCGAAATGACAGAATGACAGTAAACCTGTTGATGATTGAAAGATAATGATTGAGATACGAAATTGATGGGTCTAGTTAAATATAACTGCCAATCTATAAAAGAGTTATTGGGTCAACTGCTCTATAGATGTGACAGAAAATTTAAAAGGTTAAGGTCGGTAAATGAATAAGCGTAAAGATGATATTCAAAATGTTAAAAGATGTTAACGGTGAAGCATTGTATCACTGAAGAAAAGCCGACCGAAGTGATGAAAGTGAAAAGATGAAAATGTAATAAGAAGATAAGTACATGACGATGAGGGAACACGAATATGAAGTAGTTTCCGAATTTGAGACTAAAAGTGATTTCTTTTAGTTATCACACGATTACGGCTAGATGTAAGATCAAGCCAAATATGACATGTGAAATTTAATGATACTCAAAGGCGTAAATGAATGATTTCATTTCACTACCAGTAATGTCAATGGAAAAATGATAAAAAAATATATACACACCTCGAAATGGTGAAATTGTGTGGATAACATGGTGACAAAATTACTGATTTTATTAGTCACCTATGGAATCTAAATTAAGAAAAGATTTCATGTTCAAGTATATTCAAAAACCTAAGTGATATCTGAATATATCATAAGAATAAAAGATCTAATGACCATATTACATGAAAAGAGACATGAAGAGAAAATGATGGTCTCATGCTCTATTACTATAAGAGATGATTAACAATAAGGTCTGCAATGAGATGCAGCCTCGATGAAATAGATGTGAAAAATGAGTATTATGGATAATAAAGAGTTCAAAAGAGATATGATGATATGGAAGTGATTAAAGATTGATTGTCTAAATGGAATCACTTTCCATTATCAAGCTCTTAAATTTCTCTAGTGCCCCTAGTCGGAACATGATTATGAAACGATGAGAAAGTATGTAAGTTCCAGTGAGCGTACATGTGATGGGAATATCTGAGTTGCCATATGTTTATGGGAAACAGCAAAGGCCTTGAGATTCCAAATTTATTGACAGCATCGCTCCGTACTGATGTAAATATATGAGCGTGATATGTAAACGCTCCATGATATTGAGAGAGCGTGTGCATGAAATTTGAAAACTACTGGGACAATTACATACTACTAATTAAACTGTGTAACTGATAGTTTTTAAACTATAACGACTTGGCACCAAATGAGAAAAAAGATGATGAACAATATAAATAAGCTATTATTTGAAAAAGAGTGGAAATGAATAACTTCCGTTTTGATAAATGAACTTAGGGAGTATAAATATATGATGAAAGGAATATGTAGTGGTTAAAGGGATTCTGATTATAAAAGCATGCTGGCAGTATTATCTAAAAGAGGATCTAATGGGTAAGAACTATAAGTATACGGAATGTACCACCTTTTAAGTTAAGTTAAAATCGGAGGACCGAATTTCTTAAGGTGGAGGGAATGTGATAACCGCAAAATTTCCACTGTATGTATTAAATAATTGGAGGTTAAATAAATAAATATAATTATGAGATCGAAATATTAGTGAAAATTTTCGTGAATTGAGGAAGTGACGAATTAGGAAATTCATGTGAAGGAAATTTAAATTGGAATAAGAATAAGGTTGGAATTATAGAAAATAATGAAGGGAGGAATCTAAATTTGGATATTGAGAAATCCAAATTAAATAAGAGATAAAAAGGTGTATAAATATATATTTATATAATTATATTATATAAATATATTTAGATATAAATACATATGTACATAAATGGGAAATATGTATATATTATATATATATATATATATATATATATATTAGTATACGATATACATTGATATATATATATATAGTATTATACATTAGTAATGAAGTACATATGTATATGAATATAATATCTTGTGTATATATATATATATATAAGAAATGTAAATATTATTTTACATAAAAGTTTGTGTATATATATATATATATATATATTTTATTATTACATTTATATAAATATATATAAATGTTATTTAATTTACAGTATATAAATATACATATATATTAGATATATATTTTGTTAATACACAATATATATATCTTTATATAATATATAGTACAATACTATATATAAAATAATAATATTATATGTATAATATATAGTTTATAAATATAAATATATGTAAATAAATTAAATGAAAAAAAAAAGGAAATAGAAAAACAGAAGGAATCGAGAAGGAAGGACCTCGACTCCTTCCCTCCATCGAAGCCGACCGACCCAGTCGGCGGAAGAGAAGGAAGAGGAGGGAGAGAGAAGGGTATCGCTAGTGAGAGGAGGAAGAGGAGAAGGACCGGCGACGACCCCGAAACAGGAAAGGAAAATGGAAAGAGAAGGGAAGAATCGGCGAAGCCGAAAAGAGAAAGGAGAGAAGGAGATGGCGGTGCCGACCGGTCCAGGCACCGCCACCCCAACGCCGACCTCGGCGGAGGTGAGAGGAAGGTGAATAGGCCACCGACGGTGAAAGAAAACGGCGGAGGAAGGAAGAACGAAGGAGGAGAAAGGTCGAACCTTCCACTGCCAGATCCGCCGCCGTGCCACCGATCTAGGCCGAACAGAGACCACCAGCAACTTCTTCGTGACGTCGGCCAGCTGTGGAGATGCCAAACCGTCAAAGAACCGGCCACCGGAGGACAACCGACGGTAAGGGAGGCTGGACTGGTCTAAATCGGTCTGAACCGGTTCAGACCAATAAAAAGGAAAAGAAAAAAAGAAAAGAAAAAGGAAAAAGAAAAAGAAAAAGAAAAGAGGAAAAGAAGAAAAGAGAAAAAAAGAGAGAAAAAGAGTAATTTTAATAAATTGTGGAAAAAATTCTAAAATATAGAATTTTATTTCCAGAAAATCACCCTCGATGATCGAGACGATGGAATCGGGAGAGGTGAACATGGGCGCGACAGTGGTGAGAAAGTCGCCGACCCGAGATAGGTAAGGGAGACATGTGCAGCCTGTAAGGATATTCGACACTCATGTTTTAAATATGCATTTAATTTTATAAATGCTGTTGATAATGATTTGTTAGAAAATTGTGGTAATTTACCGGTTGAAATTATAAACTATTTTCGTGCAGGAGGCTAGCCAATCAGCAGTCGTTATACTGTCGAAAAATTATCGAAAATTACCGAAAATCATAATAAATGATTTTATCTCACGAGAAACAATTTCTAGCCACGAAAAATCGAGAAATCGATTATTTTTTATAAAACATGAATATAAGGAAGTTTAATTTGAAAATATTCATGTTTTCGAGATGTGTGGAAATAAAATCACCGAAAATTCTCTCGAAGTGTAAGATTACATGTAATACGAGATGCAAAATGAAAAGACACGAAGTGAATATTTTATTAATATTTCTTCAAATATTCACTTGATTTCATAAATAACCTTTATGGTTTTAATTATGAAAATAATTATTTATAGGAAATTCCATAAAGGTTAATTAAAGATGAAAAATAGTATTTTGAGACTAGAAGGTCTCTACACGTGTTTATAGAGGAAAACATGGTGACAGGATTATTGAATTTGGAAAATAAATATTTTATTTTTCCATAAATTATGAAAATATTTGAATTCAATTTCTATAATTTTGAAAGCCATGTTTTGGAAAGAAAGCACGGAAAAACGTGTGTATATATTTTACGGTGAAAAAGAAACAGTCATGAGATTTATTTTATAGTGTGATTATTTTATAAACTGTTTTCACCGTATGGAAAATGTGATTTATGTCTTTATGAAATAATTTGAAAAATGTTATTTATTTTATAAATTTCATAAAAGTGATGATATATACATGTGAGCCTTATGGATAAATTTGAAATATTTCAAATTACTGTGTTTAAAATCCATAAAGGCTATGGTACGATTTTTATATTGTTTTGAGACTTAGGCCCCGAGTTTCATGCATCGTATTATTACTGTTACTGTCACGTGGCTGATTGACTAGCTCGTTATCAGCGTCTCGAATTGTCACCTAGTAAGTGTACACCGAGGACATATTATAGATCATGGCCATAGATTTCAGTACTGATACTGTGTCCTTTAGTGGATGAAGATAGCATGATTTAATTGTAGGGTGATGCCTAGTCTCACTTATTGATTATTGTTTACTAAAAGGATTTATTGAATCTTGTTTATTGTACTATACTGTTTACTGTACTGAACTACTGTATTGTTTATTGTTTATTGAGCAAAACCGTACCAAAACACTGTTTTACTGAACTATACTGTTACTATTGACTGTTTACTGAAATGGTAGCCACTGATTACTATTTTGCTGAACTGAAGCTACCATTTATTGTTTATCGAACTAAAAGCTACTGTATACTGTTTACTAACTGGGTAGCTACTGTTTACTAACTGAACCGTATCAAGATACTGTTTTACTGATCTGTAAGATACTATTTTATCGAATAGTACTGTACTGAATATTACTGTTTTACTGAACTGTAAGATACGTTACTGAACTAAAGAGAAATTAATGTTTATTCAAAAAGAATAACATGAAAATTATTTCTAAGATAGAAATAATTACAGAATTGTTTATCCAATGATTTGGATATTTATAAACTGCTGTACTGTCATGTGTTTTTAACTGTACTGAAGAGAAGAGAAGTAAACTACGGTTTTACTACTATACTGTCACGTGTTTTAAACTGTATAGAAGGGATATAATAAAATGGTTTATACCATTTTTATAATTATGAGAAAAAGAAGGAAATTGTGTTAGAATAGAACAATTTATAAAGTACTCTCTACAGTTGCTTCTGAAGGAAACCGAAACAAACATGCAGCGGAATTTAAATCATTCGGCCTCCACCAGGATCGATTCAGAGAGTTGCTTGGTTAGGGTTTCGAGATTTTACCTGACGTTTTCTCTTGTTTCTGTCGTTGGTCGAGTCACAAGCAACAACCTTTCGTTCCTGCCTCTATGGTATCCACACGAACGAATCTCACGACTCTTGAACGTCTCACGATCAGAAGCCTTAAGGAGTGTTTTTGATTCTTTATAACCGAACTGCTAGCTTCGATTAAAAGAATACTTTTCTGTTTTTCTAATTGTTGTACGGCTATGTTTCAGAAAACATCCTTTTATAGGCAGTAAATTTTACCCTAAAATTTACTACCAAACAGAACTCTAATCCTACTTAGAATAGGATTAGTTATATCCCTAATCCAATTCAGAATAGGATTAGTTATATCCTTAATCCAATTCAGAATAGGATTAATTAAGCTCCTCATTGATCCATTCTAAGTGTGCGACCCAATAGGTTCTCAAAACAATGGCAATGACAAAATTGTCACAGGCAATGAGCGGTATCTAGCAACACATCATTGCTACCCATGTAACGAGAATGTCAATGACTCGACATAACCTTACTCGTGATAGATGTTACCGTGTAGTCTAATCCCTTTATCCTTTGATGTCTTGATTAGACACAAGTCATGGAATGCGTCACACTTGTATAGTCTAATCAGCGTTTCTTGATTCCTGAGTAGACTAATTAAACAAATAAAATCAATATCTTATATTGACTTATTCGAGCACGGCCATGCATTTCTTAGTCTCACTCTATCAAAGGGCCCAAGACATCACTCTTGTTATATAAGAGGGATAAATCCTATCTTGATCACTCAACATCCCACTACATAGATCAAGGCATACCCAATTACTACCTTTATAGTCCATCCTGTTACGAATGACATCTAGCAGCACTAAAGTATGCAATTCTCTATGTTGGGATCTCTGATGATCCCAAGTCAAAGGATCACATACACCATCATCACTATGAGAATCGCTTATGACACTCATATAACAATCCATGTAGCATTCTCATGGAGGGTCGATCCAGTACATAGTTCTCTAACATGTACCTATGTGATGACTTGATATCTTATATCCATGACAATGGTCATCAGTCAACCACATACTAGTCTTATCGTATCATTGTTATCCTTGTTCACAATAATACTTGACTAGGTATATTTTAAGAATAGTGTGTTATTACTATTCTAAGGACATTATCATATAAGATTACATTACGCAGTTATAAAACAAATATAATAATGAACTATAATAAATAAAATGTCATGATACATAAAAAATGCCAAAGTCAATCATCTAATGAATGGTTCTAAGGGCATAATCCAACAGCTTCTAGGTTCCGAGACAAGATAGGTATTTCAAAATGCCTGCCTTACTCCATCTGGATACGTAGCCGACTGTAGTATCCTTTCTACATGTGAGCCTAGAGCCCTTCTTGGAAAATTTAAAGAAAGTGAAAAAAATTTTCAGCATATAGGTAGCTGAATATCAAGTGTTGCATATAACTCTCTTATGGAGCCGTGGTTTACTCACCCCTTAATTTTAACATTTCAGTTTTTTTAGAACTGAGAGTCTGATATCTAAGGATTTCGGCTGTGCATTTGGGGACGATGGGACAGCTTGATTCACTACATGAGGTACGATCATTTATTTTTTGTATTTAGACTTATCTACAGTACTACTTTCTTGGGAATTAAGATAGGGGATGTAATTCATATTATAATTTCATATGAAATTGTTTAAGTATAAACGAAAAGTAAAGTACCGTAGACAGCCCAACTGTCAAAATTGTGTAAAAATATGTGTATTACTGTGTAATTGGACTGTTACACAGCCTCCCCTCATCGAATGAGTTCGATCCACACCAAATCCAATGCCCATGAACCGATGTCGAGGAGCATCTTCTTTAGATCCGGCGCCGATGAGACCCACAGCCCTCAGATCTGACGACAACGAGACCTCAGCCCTCAGATCTGTCGTCGACAAGACCCCAGCCCTCAAATTTGACACCGATGAGACTCACAGCCCTTAGATCTGACACCGACGAAACCCCAGCTCTCAAAAATGATACCGACGAGACTCAGCCCTCAGATCTAACACTGACAAGACCCAAGCCCTCAGATCTGATGCAGACGAGATTGTAGCCCTCAAATTCGGCTTCTCCTCGAAGTTGGTAAGATCTACTGGTGTGTTATAAAGTTATTTGTTTTGATGTATTATCATCTGCTAATCTGTTGATTTGCTGATTTGGTCAAAATCATCGATTTTCTATTAGGATTTATGGAAAATAATAGAACTCAAGTTTATTGAGTTGTTTGGTTGTTGATTTTATTGAGTCCATTGATTGTCATGGGTATGAGAACAAGGATATTCTTTGTGTTCTGTCAAGATGTTATGAACTTATATGAATTGATGATATGATCCTATTTGGATTGATGGATTATTTTGTTTTCATATAATGTTTCCAATTGCTTTATTTTAGACTTTTTGGCATGTTTTGATTTGTGTAATGCACATCATGAATAATGAGCAATGAATCATCACAACAAGTTATATTTATGTAATGGACATCATGTTAAAACATACAAGTATTCAAGATATATTTGATGAGATGATCCTGTGGCTAAAACAAGCGGCTAGATATCTTCAACTAAAAATGAAATGAAATCTTAACTAAAATATTTAAAACAAACATATAATATAGTCATGCATTGAGATTTGATATTAAATACTGCCATCAAACCTGATCTTACAGGGGCAAGAATTGTGCTCAAGCATGGTGGTGGTAATTAACATGCATAAATTTTTGTTTTCTGTTGTATATAGGAATATGGGACAGGACTTGTGCTAGTTTGCTGCAATATGACAAAAGACACACTTATGGTTACTTAGATTTTTACTTGTGTTTATGTCGATGATAATTCCTCTTTAAACAAGAGTGTGTTGCGTGCCACTGTAGTTTGGCATCCTTTTTTATTTTGTTTTGTTATGTAGGCTTATTTGAATGATCAAATATTATGAATAAGTGTATCCTCTATTAGAATGAATATTACCTTTTTTTTCTTTTGCATTTGTAGGTAAAAGATGTAATAAAAAGTAAGATATTTGTTGTTGGAGGCTTGGAGCTGGTAATGGATTTCGTAATGGATTAGCTGTTGGAGCTAGTAAAGAATGTGATGTTATTATTTTTTTATTTTTTATTTCATAATTTCAAAATTATGTAAGACATTTTTAATTTTCCAAACGATTAATGCTGTGCGGGAATTGTGTGGTCTTAAGTCACTTTTTTTTTTATTGAAGGTTTTCATTATTGTTGATGTTGCATTGTTATTATTATTAAAAATTATTATATTTTATTATTTTTAAGTGATTATATTTTTATGTATATAAAATAAACTCGGGCTCGAGTTCAAGCTCGAACAATCGAGCATGAAAATCGAGTTCGAACAATCAAGCTTAATCGAAGGAGCTCAAGTAGCTCGTTTTTTGGTCTCAAGTCAAGCTCAAGCTCAAAAAATAAGGCTCGACCGAGCTCAAGTAGAGTACCGAGTACCGAATTTTTGAGTCAAGCTCGAGCTCGAGCACCTCACTGTATCGGCTTGGCTCGATTACACCCATAAATCCAACACCGAATCCACCATTGATTCATCATCAAAATCCATGTCGCGAGCAACCGGAAACACTATATCAAGGTAGTTATGTTCACTTCTAGGATAAGTCTTCTCATTCTCAACATCAGCAACATCTTGCAGCTCTATTGCAAATCCCAACTTTTCCATCACATCATTCATTGATGGTCTATTGACTCCCGCTTCTGCTATGCATTTTTATGCAATTTCAACAAACACCTTAAAACACTCTGGAGCAATCTTTCCAATGAAATATGGATCAATAATCTTATAAAGAGTCCCATCAGCAATATATTTTCTAGCCCAATGAGCCAAATTCACTTGAGCCTCTGGCAATTTCTTATCCAAAGCCTTTCTTACACATAATACTTCAAATAACACTACACCAAATGAGTATACAACTGATTTTTTCAGTTAATGCATGACCTCGAGCATACTCTGGATCCAAGTACCCCTATGTGCCCTTTACTACTGTATTGAGTATGTCAACTTTTGGGTCTGTTTTCGATAACCCAAAATTCGAAACTTTGGCAGTAAATTTATCATCTAGGAGAATGTTGCTTGTCTTCACATCATGGTGAATAACAGTATGCTTCACTTCTGTATGAAGATAGTTTAGTCCAATTGTTACTCCCTTACAAATCTCCAACCTTTGCTTCCATGTCAAAGGATCATAGGTAGTACCATAGAGATGATTAGAAAGAGTCCCATTGCTCATAAAATCATACACGAGTATCAACTCATGTTTCTCATTGCAATATCCAATTAAAGACACCAAATGAACATGGCGAAGCTTAGAGAGTATCTCAATCTCTGTCACAAACTCGACAACACCTTGTCCTGACTATGGATTCAAGCGTTTGATTGCAACAATTTTTTCCCATTCATAGAAGAACCCTTTGTATACATTGCCAAAGCCACCTTTCCCAATAACTAAATCATCACGGAAGTTGTGTGTAGCAACTTTGATCTCATCCAGTGAAAAATTATGATAACCATGATTTTCAACCCTAATTAGTAAACAGGTATAACTTAAACGTGTATAAGTTATATAAGGTATTCAAGTGTTATGGGAATTACTTAATTAAGTAATGATTTAATTTTAGGAATTTAAAATTAAAATGACATTCTGTGATTGAAATTAGGGGAATAAATATATGTGTACATTAAATAAAATAATATATATGTATATTAAAGGGATAAAAGAAAAATATACATATATATTAAAGAGATGAAAGAAATAAAATATAGATAATAAATAAAACATATGTTATAAATATAAATTATTAATATAAAATATATTTTCATAAAAAGGGAAATTTCGGCAAGCTTCCCATTAGTAGAAGCTTGTTGCCCTCATCAGTCTGCTTATAGGTAAACTTAATTAAAAAAAAAAAGAGAGAGAGAAAGAAAAAATCGGGAAAGGAGAGAAGGAGAAAGCCGATCGAAGGGGCCAAGGTTGTCGCCTGCGAGAGAAGGGTTGATTGATGACAGTGAAGGGAGATAGAAGTAAATCGAGCAAAGCAGAAAAAGAAAAGGAAAGAAAAAAGAAGAGAAAGTAGGTCGTCAGTGGCCGGCAGAACCACGCAGAGTAGGTTCGACTGAAACAAAGGGGTATTGGCGACCAGGAAAAAAAAAGAGAAAAAAAAAAGAAAAAAGCAGAAATCGCAACCATCACCGGTGCCACCCGATTGACGCAGCCGTTACTACTGTTGTTTCGATCAGGGATGATGGGAGCAGGTCGGCCGGAACAGGAACAAACCAGGATAATTGGCCATAAAAAAAGGGGGGGTTGAACCAAGTCGAACCGATTCTAAACTGGGTCTGAACCGGTTTGACCAGGAAAAAAAAGAAATTGAACAGGAAAAAAAAAGAAAAAGAGAAGAAGGTGGAAAATAGGAAGAAGGGTAAGAAATTTATTGTAATTTTTTTATTAAATTGTTGAGTAATCTTGTAAAAATCTAAGTTTGAGTATGGGTCTGAATTCGTAGAAATTATGCAAAGGCTGTTAGAGCTTAACTGAGCTAGAGGAAATCTTGATGTTTTGGTTTTTCAAAATTGCTCCCATTGTAGAGGTGAGAGAAAGCTAACTCAGATCTGAATTAAAATTGCTCCCATTTAGAGGTGAGAGAAAGCTAACTCAGATCTGAATTCTTTGAGTTGATGTTAGTGTTTAAGATTTGTTTAGCATGTTTATGACTTTAAGTTGGATCAAATTAGATTGCATACACGCCTTAGGGTTTCAGCCACTTCACGAAAGTAGGGATGTTATGCTAGAATCAATAAACCAACGACGTAAGAATAATGTAAAAAGCTTGATAAAGTCAGCCATGGTATTAGAATTAAATAAAATCAAAGACTGATGAAGGGGTATATATATATATATATTCATCCCATAAGGTTTAGTGGGAATGATGGGCTGTTTTAATGCATTAATGGTATAGAAATAATGTAGAAACAATGATGAGATAGAATATGGCCTTAAATTTGCCAAATATAATGTGTGGAGCCATAAAGGGAATTTCGGCCAAGCTTGAAATCTTAATATCACCATGCTAATTTTGCTACCAATTCGGTTAAAGAATAATGTTTATGTGTTAATGAAATTGTTGGTGAAGTCGAATTCGAAATATAACGTGTTTTGATTGTAGTTGCAGTTATGGACACTGATAAGAAGTAGACCGGTTTTTGCTATTGTATTAGGAAATGTGAAAGGTCTTTAAGTGCTATATTTTCCGTAAAAGGAATACGGACAATTAACTGCGTTTGAACTGTTTTTTGCAGCCTTGAAGTAGTTAAGTGACACTAGGAAGTAGGCGAATGAATGTCTGCCTACTGGTTTGATGCTACAAATTGGACTATATGAACGACATTGACACTGTATAGCGTGATATCAAGGTGAGCGAATGTAGAGTTTGGTTAAGCTCGGCCTACAAGAGCTAAGCACGAAGTCAGTAAGATACTTATATAAGGTAGAAGCTAGAATTATACTGTTATAGGTATAAGTTTATTTGAGATGCTATAATTTATAATTGGAAATTGTTGTGATGTTGCGGATCGCTATTGAAGTATTACTTCGATGTTGCTAGAATGCTATTAGCAGCTTAATATAACATCATTGAAATATTGTTGGAACTTGGTGTGATATTGATTTGAATGTTGTTGGAGTTATTGTTGGAAAATTATTTAAATAGTGCAAAATGCTATTGGAAATGGTTGAAAATTGAAACTTTGAAATGGAGACTATGTAAGACATTTTTCAGATATCGTTAGTGCTATATGGTGTAGTTGAGTAAATGGTTACAAGTTAGTTAGAAATTATGAATCTTAAACTATATATGCATATAATAAATTCAATGTGATGAGTTGAGAATGTGGAAAGTGGTTATGTATAAGGGGTTTTGATATAAAGTATGATTTTGGTGGATTAGATAATCAAGGGAATGCAATTGTGGATAATAAGGATATAATTGTAGCTTGTGGCACCTAGTGAGTCTAGATAATCCCACTGGCGAATATATTAACCATTTGGGTATGAAATGTTGATTGTGATGGTGTTTGGATATATATGTATATATATAAACATATAACATTACGATATGACCTTATGTGGTGCATGTGATTTGATATACTGTTTCATGTTTTAGAATCGAACGAGATAGTTTTGCGACAATGGTATTGTGAAATCCCCTAATTTCATGTATTTTCTCATAATTGTAAAGTATTTCCAGTTAGAATTAAATAAATATGAAGTTTTGATGTATAAATGAGATATGGGACATATATGGAATAAAAGGAATTGAATGGTCAAAAGTCAATGGCTAATATGGTAAAGGAAATAAGAAGAATTAAAAGTAAATTAATCAAGAAATTAATATCAGAAATTTTGCCAAGTAATTGGACATGTGTCAACTAAAGAAAAGGAAGTAAATGGTCAAATATCAAAGGGTCAAAGGAGGTAATGGCTGAATTGATGAAAAGGATGAGCATGCATTAAATAAAGGCTGCATAGTCATCACCTTCTCCAGCAAAAGTCGGTAATAACCTCCAGCCCTCTTGTTCCCTTCCAAATTTCCAAGCTTTCCTTCTATACTCACCTTGACAAACCATCATTTCCTGTTATCGATTCGTTAAGCTCACTTAACGAAAAACGATCCTTATCACTAGCTCAAGTTGTGCTTGTAATATGAAAGGCTGAGTCCAAGGAATTGAAGAGATCTCAATTTCTGAAATTTTGGTGACAAACCAAGGTAAGAGAGGAAGTTGAATTAATTACTTCTATCCATGGTTTGAAGTCTTATTGAGTTAGTACGACATGTTTATGATGGTTTCTTAAAGATTTGCACTATGATGATGTTTGTAGTTTTGAAGAAGTGAAAGGCTAGGGTTGAATTGCAACCAAGCTAAGGGATTTGTATTCTTGAAGTAATCGAGGTAAGGAATTTATGTAACAGACGTAGGGTGGCTATGTTCACATGTTTTAATATATTTAAATGTTTTTGGAAAGAAACAAAAGATGATTTGAAGTGCAGGAGGTTAAATCTTGGATTTTACTCCTAATACCAATTAGGCTAGGAGCAGCCGACTGCCTTGAATGGAAGTCGACTGCCTAGAGACAACCAAAGCGAAGATTTTCGAAAACCGATGCAAACCAGTCGACTGGTTTTTTCAGTATGCATTTTGTTTCAAACCAGTCGACTGCTATATGGGACAGTCGACTGCCTATAAGACTAGTCGACTACCCTATTTTCAGAAGCATTCTGTTTGCGAAAACAATCAACTGCTATATAACCAGTCGACTACCATTTGCTGAAAAGCATTTTGTTTCAAAACTAGTCGACTGCTATGTTGGGCCAGTCGACTGCCCTTTGTATTTTCAGAAAATGAAAATTATCAAAATTTTAAAAGAAAATAATTTCGATAAATAAAGATATGCCTAAGCAGCTGACTGCCCTAAGTGACCAGTCGACTGCCTTGTTTGAAAAGAGGTTTTAAAACCTATTTCAAGAAAGTATGAATGTCATAGCAAATAGCTATATGATAAATGTTTTGAGACTATGAAGTACTTAATGATTATGCACTTCTGTATATGTTCATGGCTGAGGAGCTCTAGTCCAGCCTTTAGTGCCACAGATGACACCTGACTAATGTTCATCGTAGCCATCGACATTTGGTCAAACTGTCTCTGAATTATGATTGGCTAGGGGAGGATTCCTGGCTCCTACAGGAGTACACCACTTGTTATTCAGTGCATAATTTTGTTGAATGCAAATAGTCTCTTTGTTATTTGAAGAAGTATATGATGTATGTTTTGAAGAAGTATATGGTGTATGCTATTTTAAAGAAGCATGTAAAGTACGTTTGCTCATACCATTTGAAAGAAGTATGCATGTTTGCAATTGATATTTGAAAGAAGTACATGATGCATGCTTTATAATGGTTTTACATGACATCATAGAGCCAAGCAGGAAAACTGCATATAAAGGCATAATACACTTTTTTACATATATTTCTTACTGAGCGTAAACTCACCCCTTTACAACTATTTTTCAGACTATCTGAAGTGATCCTTTGCTCTAGATAGAAGAGCCTAATGGATCTGTATTCTTTCGAAGCATGCTTCTTAAACTTCTTGAAGGTATACCTATATAGTTTTGTAAATCAGACAGTACTACAATACATTAATGTTTATAAGAAATTTTTAGGCGATCTAGGTTATGTAAGATGTGTGAGATCCTGTGGTAAGGATTGATATGCATATATATATATATATATATATTATATATATATATATCATTATTATGTTTTATTTGAAATTAAATCATTATGATGAACTATTAAATATTAAAGTTAAGAAGAAGAAAGAATGACATTGACGAATAGCCTAACCACACAAATGTAAGGTAAAGATTTATATGTTTATTAGGAAAAATGAGGATGTCACAGGTATTGGGATAGCATAGGATTACGTGTACATGATTTGGGATAATTATCTATTAATAATAATTGATGTTATTCCTGGAGCCATAACTTCGGTTGCGGTGTAATGAGATGATTATAAAATATGAATTATGGTACCTTATAGAAATGAAATGAATAATAGGAGTTGTATAATTAGTGTTGTGGAATAGAAAATGTATCTTTTTATGTTCATACAAGGTTATTGTTTTGAGAAATATGTGTTATGACTGAAATGTGGCTATTGGATACGAATATATTGTCAACTCATGATGAGTTAATTTTAATATTTATCAAGAAATGAACGAAAGTAAGTTAGTGGTTACGAGTGTTATACTAGTAAAGACTGTAGTAAGTCATTTACAATGATGTGTGATATTGTGGATGATATTGAAATAAGGATATTTTGTATTGATGTGACATGGTGATCTTGATAAAAAAAAGAAGATGTGATTTTTATGTTCAGTAATAGAATCGGAATTATATATACGTACATGAATATATCTAGATACTTATTGTGATTTTTGGATTGTGAGACAAATGTTGAATATTGAAAATGAATTGGCGCTAAATTGTATGGATAATATTTGGATATGGAAAATATTTATTCATGCGATATTGTGATCTCAATAAGAGGAGTGTGGTCTTAGTAACTTATAGATGTTATTGGAATATATCTGAATGTATATTTATACATTTATATATCATGGATCTTATTGAAGCCAATGAAGGCTTGATGGATTATGTATAATTGAACAATGAGTGTCGAAGTTCATTCGTTTCATGATGGTATGAATTATGAATTGAGAGTCTACAAATACATCTTAGACCAATTGCCTAATATGCACAATATTGGATTAAATTATTATTGAGCTATATCTTGTTCTACTTAGGAAATCATTCATTGCATAACATATGATCTCATATTGTTTTAAAAGAGAAAGCATTGTTTTGAGAGAAATACATCAAAATCTTTTAAGTGAAAGTAAATGTTTGAAATGACTAGATAGCCACAGATCTTGATGTTTAACACTTGTTTTGACATCATTCATGACATGTATAGATTGAGCACTCGATTTAGTTACGCATTGATTTGAGAAATAATGCATAATTAAATGTTTACTGCATGGGCTGTCTAAATGGGTTTGAAATGTTATAGCAAAAGATTGTGATTTAGAGACGACAGGTACCCTATGGAATGCTTGCGTGGCATATGCCTTCATGGCATAGAGTATATATATTGAGTGGTTCTGCCTGTGTAGCATGGAACCCTGTTTATATATACATGATATGTACATGTTGCCTGATGAGACTATTTCAGGCTGTCCGACAATAATCGTGGACACATTCCTCAGTTTCTAGCTGATCAGTGGGACTTAAACAATCTATGATCATAGATAGATGCCCCTCGAGGGAAACTATCCCGTTGATAGCTATAATGGGTTAGAGATGATATGATACAAGAATAGGGATCCATGCCTAGTTTCTCACTGAATGTTAAATGTTGTCTAGAGTATAGATTATATTATATGAAACTCTAGATGTGACATGTTTTTACAGTATATGTGAAATGGTTGAAACTGAATGATTTAAACATGGTTTATATTACGCATTATATGATTTGAGACTTTACATATTTTAAACCATGTTTAAAAGTAAATGCAAAATGCTTTTGGAGATTTTATATGCTTCGTATGGGATTATATACATGTGACATGATTTAAAATAGCAAATGTCTTATATAGCAAACTTTTCATATGCTTACCTATTGAATCCTGCATGATTGTACATATCACATTGATGCACGATATGCGATGATATAGGGATACTTAGTGTCGTAAGGGCATGATCGAATCAATACTCAAAGATTATTGATTCCTAAATGATACTGGGATAGATACTTGCATATTCATGCATTTGCATTATAGACGATATAATCCTAACTCTATTATTATATTAATAACTTACTGAGCCCTTACTCATTAAATGAAAACTATTTTTCAGATTGATTCAAGGGACACGTTGGACAATTCTGAAGATTTAATAGTGTAATCCTCATTAAATATTTGGTATTGTAATCCTTCTCTCATATATGCTTTTATTTTCAAGCAATTTCTGTACAGTACTATAGGATGGGATGTAAACTAGGATAATGAGTAGTCGATATAATATTATGATAGTATATGATGTGTATGTGGTGATTAATTGTGGATATTAGAATTGTTGAGATGATACATATTTGGTGAATATAATGTGGACTGTGAGAAATGTTGTTCTATTGCATTGTGATGATTTGCAGGTAGTTAATTGGGAAAATCTCAAAATATAAGGGGACTACTTTCAATTTGTTTTTAAGAAATAGTAAGATATGGACTATAAATTATATTTCTCTATCTTAGAGATAAATTTAAGTCATAATTGAAATAAAGAACGAATGAAAATGATTTAGTGATTACACTGACACCGAATACAAACAGTAAAACAAAAAAAAATTAATTCGTAAATTTGTAAGAAAGAAAAAGCATGAATATTAAGTGAACATCACGGTTTTTGGGTCGCGACAAAAATGGCAGCATAGTTCTTCTGGTAAGAATGTGGACTTTGTGGATTTCATTTTGTTAGGATTTATCCACCAGCAAAACTAATTCATTCCGAAGTACTGCCTCTTTCTATATGGCCAAACAACCATGCAAGTCATATGCAACTACTATACATGTTTCTTACCTCTACGTCTATGTAGTATAACAATCCGATAGTGCCAATTATGCCTCTTTATTTCTCGTACTTCACACCGCACAATAATACTAAGTTATATTTAAAATTCTATATTATGATTCTAATAAATATTCCAAAATTTTATATTTTCTATTTATCATTCTTAATAATTAATTTATTTTATTTTCTACTAAATACCAAAAATATAATTTCAATTAAATCTCATTCTTTCTTAAATTTTCATGTCACCAATAATTTCAATTTCTATTAAAATCCTATATATAACTATAGTGGACATTTCTATAAATTCCTATTTTTCCATTTTGTAAATCTCAATAATTTACTTATTTATTTTCCTACTAAATGTCTGAATATAACTACACTTAATTTGAAATCTTTTATCAATTCTAAATTCACTAATAATTTCATATTTCAATTCTAATAATTATCTTATTAATCCTTAGTTTCTATTTTATCCCTTTTAATGGTAACTTATTTTGTTTCTTATTAATTACCAAAATTTAGCTATAATTAAATTGACTTATTTTCCTAATTTTAATTTCATTAAAAATTCTATTATCTTTAATTATTTATTATAATCAAATATTTCATTCTTGCATTATATTTATTATTTTTCCCATTCAAATTTATTTACAAATAGTATTTATTCATTATTAATATTAATTCCATCACTTACTTCTATTACAATTAAATCACATTCCTCTTTAAAATCTAATTTCACCAATAATTTTATTTACCCCCAAATTCATTATCTCCTACTTTATTAATTTCATTAATTAATGTATTTCATTTCCTATTAAATAACAAAACATAATTACAATTAACTCATTTTCTTTTTCAAATATAATTTCACCTATAATTCATATTTTCCATTTTAACTTATTACAATCATAAACCCATTTTAATACTATTGGTTCATAATATATTTATTTTCAAATAACATTCTTTCTCCCAACTAATTCCATCATTCCACCTTAATGAATTTTCTTTTAAATTCTTATCGCCCAATTGATTAATTTTAATAATTAATTTATTTAATTTCCTATCAAATGCCTTAATTCAATTACACTAAATAGAAATCTCTTCCAACTTTAATTCCTCAAGTACTTTCATTGACATCTATATTTTATTCTTAAATTTTCAAACCATGTAAATTCCTATGATATTCCCATTTCCAAGTATAATTCAAACACTTCTTCATGTACCCAATTTATCTCTTCTTCAATTTAACTTTACAATTAATCCTTATTCATTACCATCTTAATTTTTAAAATCATTATTTAATAAAATCAACCCTCACTCCACTTCTTCTCCTCCATGGTCATGAGCCTCAAGTAGCCAATTCCTCATAATTTTCATTCTATAATCATTTCTAACTTCATGAACCTCTTTTACTCATCTAGAAATTCTATCAAACACTTTCAACTCAACAAAATTCCATCACCCATATTCAGCCCACATCATGGCCGAATAACACCATCCTCACGGCACTTCTAGTGTTTTGCAATTTATTAACTAATTCGAGTTTCCAACCAAGTTCCATTCATCATTCACTATAAATTTCTACTTAACATACATGAAAATCATTAAAATTTCACCATTTTCCTTCCATGGCCGATTACATCATGGCTGTCCACAATTAGTTTTAGTTCAATCCAAAGCTATAAATATGTTCTACTAGCCTAATACAACAATAAACAATGAGGAATATTGATAGGATTCATCTCTCTACTCACCTCCTTTCAAGATCGAACGGTACAGCCTTCCCAAAATCGGTTCTGTTTTCTTCCTTTCAACCCTTTAATTCTGAGTTTAAGGTGATCTTAGTGTAAGAAAGAGGTTTTGTGAAGAAGGTTGGATGATTGGATGAAGAGAAGATGGGGTTTGGCAAGGTAAACGTGAGGGACTTTGAAGAAAAATAGAGTAGAACATGCAGCAGCAGAAAACAGGGGAGGAAAGTTGGTGAAGGGAGCTGTAGAAGCTTGAAAAAAAAAAAATCCCATTTTGCCTTTTTATTAATATTCCATCCAATAAAAATTTGTCACATAGTTAACTAATCAAATTTCCTTTTTAATTTCCTTATATTTACACTTATACCACACATAATATTTTATTATTTTTTAAATTCAGATTTTTAATTTTGTTTTAATTAAATTTAATTTATTTAAGTCAATTATAGTCAATCTTTGACCATTTTGACCAACCCCCCATATTAATTGACCATAATACCCTTGTATAATTCCATTATTTTCATTTATGTCCTATCACTAATTTAATATTTTAAAATTCAGATTTAATATTTTAAAATTCAGATTTAATATTTTATTTTTATTATTTTTTATATATTTGAGTCAAACATGATCAATTATTGACTCTTAAGGGGGTTTGATTGCATGGGTAGTGAAATTACCAAACTACCCTTAAATGAATGCTTTTAGTTTCGTTTGCGTCGTTTTTAGCACTTTCGCGTATTTCAGTTCACAGGCTAGATCCACGTGAAACTTCTTTACGCGAGAATTATCCTATGATAGTCTATAGGTTCAAAGTCAATTTGGTTTGACCGTTATTCAGAAAAATTCTCTTGAGGTATGGACATGATTGGCATTTTAGAATTTGTTGCACTTAAACTGACGTATACTCATCTTAAGGAATTCGAGAAAATGGTCTTCTTAGCCTTTAGGTATTTCGGCCATAATTTTAATGTTTTGGCACTTCGGAAGCCATCCGAATTATGGATTGTCCTATGAGGCCCAGTTGACAACTTTCTCGATAATTGCACCATATATGAAAATTAATGTCCATAAGTTTACTTAATGTTCTAGTTCAGCACTTCAAATGGGTATAGGGAGAATAGAGAAATTCGGGCTCTCACAAAGACACTTCCCAGAGATAAACTTGAGTTATGCAGTGACTTAGCCGAGATGAACACTTTAGCTAAGAAGAACTCCAAGTGACAGATCGTGGTGATGGATCTCCTCCTAATAGAGCTAGAGGGGGAAATTGTTAGGTGTGTGAGGTCCAGCCCACATTAGTTGTTAGAATCCTACTTGGAGTCAGTTAGAGATTTGTTTTTTCTCTATATAAAGTGTTGCATAAACAATTTGTAAAAGCAGTGAGAAGTTTTTTTGGTGTGAGGCGACACAAAGGAGAAAAATTAAGCTTTAGGCTTTGTGATTTTTTTTCTTGTTCCATAAAGAGAGCAAGGGGAGAGATAAGCTTATATAATAATTGAATATTCTTTGGGTAGATTATCTTGGTGAATCCAAAGAGGTAAACTTTATTGTTTTTAGGCCAATTTTTGGAACCTTAACCTTTGGGCAAAAAGCCTAGGGTATTGATACTTTATAATTTGCTTATTTCTCATAATGAATTTTTATTCCGTTTGTCCCGTGATTTTTCTCTCAATATTGGAGAGTTTTCAATGTTAAATTTTAGTGTCGTTTTATTTATGTTTTATTGCCTGCGTATTATTTGTGGTTTAGTAGTTTGATTTATTATTACTATTGACTTGGGATATTACTGTTAATTGTTGTGAGTTATTGTATCATTGCTTCTGCATATTTGTCGTTTGAGGCCCTACATTTAAGACGCAGCTAGCACGCATGATGGACTGTTAACTTTCTTAAATTAATGGCTGCTGAACCAAAAATGGTTAAGAACTTAATTATAACTCCATTTAGGACTTTCATTAAAACGACAATTCAACTCAGATCAAAAAAAAAAACGACAATTCAACAACTTTCTGAATGGCAAAGATTGTAAAACCATTCCCTAAACATTGCCTTGGGTCTTTAAATGAGACATGATAATTACCGATCCTTTTTTTGGTACATATGAGCAGTATAAAGTACTACTTAAGTCAAAATACTCTTAGATCTACCTATCCCCATACAATCATCTTTCAAAAACTTAAAAACACTATCAGGAGGGTGCGTAAGAATCGTTGTCTCCATTTGGCTTGCTTGAGCTATGTTAGCTAATTGAACTACGCAAAAATTAGCTTCACGATATTCAGATAATTACCAAACCCTTGTATTGTGGAAGAGAATAAAAAAAATGAAATTTCAAAATTCATGCAAGTAACGGTCAGAAAGGAAATTAATCAAATTTCTAATAAAGCAAGCACAATAGAATTATTAAAAATGTAGCAGATTTTACACTATCATATGTTTTTATATTATTTCCTTTTATATCGTTCAACTTGTATACTCTGTAACTGTTATATATAAATCAACAAGTTACCTTCCTAATTCACAAAATTGTAATTATACCATCATTTTATAGACAAAAACATTTTAAAACGTTGCCTTTTTGGTAAAATTAAGTTTTAAATAAGACTAGTGTAGATGTTAACTGGTACTTAAATTGAGGAGTTCTGAGCATTTTTTTAAATTGCGATGAAAACAGAAAGGAAAACTCTTGAAGAAGAAGAAGATAATGATGTAACATAAAATAGCTTATTTTAAAAAATAAGTTTTAAATTATTCCTCTCAAAATATAAAAATTTTAAAATACCCCACCACCCACCATGAGAAAAAACTAAGTTTGTAAAATGAGAACATAATAGTACCGAATTAATTAGCATTGCTGACCACAGGGAAACGACACATTCATCAATTTTTCAATTGCAGCATGCCTGCCAAGCCCTAACTCAGTTATTGGGCAGTTAAATAACTAATAAAGCCTTCATCTTTTTTAATTATTAATTTACTATCACATCATTCGTCAACACAATTTAGCTTCCCTGTAGAACAAATATATTTAAACATTTTAGTTATTTAATTTCATATACCCTTAAATTTTTATACAATTTGCGTTCTTACTTACAAAGTGATATTAAAGAGTTATTTGGCATCATTTTTTTCCATGTTTTCTGTTTTTAAATTTATTTTTTTAAAAAACAACAGTAAAAAAGATGTTTGATAACATATTCTGTTTTCAAAATATAAAAATGAAAGCAACAATTTTTAAAATTATTGAAAGTAAAAATTTTTTGTTTTTATTATTTTTGAAAACATGTTTTCATTTATGATATTGTTCATAAGTAAGTAAACATTGTCTATTTGTTAATATCATATTAATATTTTTGATAATTAAAAATAAAAAACTTTTTAAATAAAAAAAATATTAAAATTTTAATATATTTATTTAATTAAAAAATAAATAATTAAAATTAATATTTTATTTTAATATAGAAAAGTTGATAACTTAAAAAGCAATTAAATATAAATTATATCCAATCAAAAAAAATATAAATTATATTAAACTGTAATATCGTAACATTATTCAATTTAAATTTGCATAATAATTTATTAAATATATTATATATTTTAAATAATATCATTTATCATAAATTTGATATGTTAATAGGTAATATTATTTTTAAGTATTATTAGCTTGAGATTATATGTTGGTTTATATATCTTATCCCAATATTGGGATAAAGGATCTAATGATGATGATGACGACAACGATGACGATGATTATCTAATATAAATTATTATTTTACTAAACAATATTATTATAATATTATTAAATAAGAGAATAGTTAACCGTAAGTAATATTATTTACATTTAATATCATATATTTTAATATATATATAATTTATTATAAATTAATTAGTTAAATATATTATTTAGTGATTTAATATTATTACAATTAAATAAATAAAATTATTAAATATTGTTTAAATTATTAATTAATATTATTATTTAATACATAAAATTTAGAATTTTACTAATCTTAATTGTTATGTAATAAAAAATAATATTAAAAATGATTTAATATTATTTTTAATTGAATTATCTTTAAGTAATTATTTTATTTAATATTATATTTAATTATAATATTATTTAAATTATATTAAATTTTAATATGATATTTGATATTAGTATTAAATAGTACAAAATAATATTATTTAATATTATGTACATAATATTATTTAATAAATATATTAATATTTTTATTTAATTTTTAATTTTTAAATTTTTATTTTATGAATGAATTATAATTTGAATCAGTTTAAATATTTATTTTCAGTACCTAAAAATACCAACCAAACATATTTTATGTTTTAAGAATTTGAAAACAAAACAAAAATAAAGTTTTCAAAAATATGAAAAAAACAAGAGACGATGCCAAACGGTCCCAATTAATCAATAATCAACTGCAAATTGAAAAAAATTAAAGCTAGTCTAGATGAGTTGTGAGATTAACTCTGATGAGATTGAAAAAATAAAATAACTATTAAGTAAAAATAATTTTAATAAATAATAAAATATTAAAAAATATTAAAAAAGATGATAAAAGAATAATCTTATATATATTTTTTGTTTTTAATAATTTTATTTTGTTTTTAGTGTTAGAATCCACTCACATCGAAAGTGCGATGCGTTCCAAACGAAGCTTAAGTCATTCACATCCTTTTCTTACTGTTTCAGTGCACAAATTAATGCTTGAAAAACCGATCATGTCAAAGATATTAATTGGATTTTGTTACCAATCGTCGTAAGAATTTTTTTTTAAATTATCATTAACTAATATATTCCTTTAATATATTAAAATTTATCACATTAAAAATTAGATACCTTCGTAAAAAAAATTTACTACATTTGGTATAAAAATATTATTATAAACACTATTTTAATTAACTTTAAAAAATTGTTATGCCACGAACAGCAAATTTTCTTTTCTTTAAAAATTTTTTTAAAAAATTGATGTAAATAAAAATGAAGTGGAAAAATTTTTTTATTGGAATTTGCACAAATTTCGTTATTTGGCACGAGACTGTTAAGTTATTTGGTTAATTGCCACAGAATTCCGTCTCAAATCGGTAATTACGTCGCTAGAATTCCATTGCTATTGCCCTATCTTGTAGTGTCAATTTTTCTTGCACTTGCCTTAACTCTATCCTAGCCACCTTGTGCTAGCTCTATAAAATTCCTAACCTTTCGTTATCCTCTGTTCTATCTTGAAGTAATTTTCGTTTAGGAGTAGATTAAGTACCTGCTAATTTTAAGACTTAGATTGCGGGCTAAGCTTGGTTTGTGGGTTGATCTGCTTTAGTTCTGTTGTTGCACAAAACAACAATAAAGGTATGCTGACGTCGAGGTTCGTATTTAGTCTCCACGTGTCTCCAAGAATTCTACAAAATAGAAAACCATCAGAGGGCGCAGAGGCTTTCCCCTGCGCGCGCACTCCGATGCTTAAGTCAGACTAGATTTTGGCAGGGTTTCAATAGGCAAATAGAGCTTAGAGTTAAAAATAATACCTGTGACCTATTTATATGAGTGATTTTGCGCGTAATTACTTTTAAGACCCACAGCTTAAATAATAACTCAATGGATCTTTTATGGCCTTCTGAGTCCTCTTTCCTCTTGGGCTTAAGTTATCATTCAGCCTAATTGTCTTCAGCTTGACTTATAGAAAAGCCCAGTAATAATTGACCTAGTCCACATCAATTGCTCCCCACTCTTTCGCAAGGTTTATCTTGTGAAAGAGTATATAAAGAATGAGCTTTTCAAATTCTTTTGCTACCCTCCTCTTGGGATTATTACAAGAGTCTTTTCATCTTTACTCGAGGGCTTAACTAGTGAACTTCATTATTATTTGTAGCAAAAACGACATCGTGTCGTCATTTCTTTTGTCAAGTGCCTTCTATTAGCCAAGAGGAAGAAAACCGAATATGGGTTAAGGCCATGAGGGCACATCATTAAGAAATGCCATATGTTCTTATCTGGTTTCATCAGATGTGGTTTGTACTCGGCATGCTCTTGATTGGTTGAAGCTCAATCCAGATGTTGAAAATTTGGAACCTTTTCTGAGGATAGACACTTGTAAAGATTTATCCGATCTTACCAGCTCTTAGAAGCCTTTTTGTCGACTCGAGATGGTCGAGGTTCTCACAAGTTTGGACGATGATTATTTAAATAATCCGGAGACTAATTTTCCTAAGGATCAAGCTCTTGATATTATAGCACCTCAAGACGCATATGCATGGGTGCCTGTTAGTATCGATGCTCCTTTTGAGGTAGAAATTAATCTAGAGTGCTCCCCAGTTTTTTTGTGTGAAAGAGCTTAGTCTTTTACAAACTGATCAGCCCATTTTTAAACTCATCTACTGAAGCAACTACACATTTACCTTGTGTTAGTCTCACGTAATAATCAGACTTTCCTCGTGCACTTTTTGCTTCAAGTTCTTTTACATATGTGGCTTATGCCGCTCAATTACTGCTTCAAGCACAAGCACTTCATGCATGACTTACATCACACACTTTTGGCTTTAAGTGCATGCGTAGCCTACATCGCGCATTTTTCGCTTCAGGCTTTTTTCTTTGAGTACGTGGCTTACTTCGCGTATTTTTCGCTTCAAGCCCTTACACTTTATGCATGACTAACATTGCGCACATTTTCGCTTCAAGTACATGCGTAGCCTACATCGCGCATTTTTCGCTTCAGGCTTTTGGTTTGCCCGTCTTACACCCTTTTGTGCTTAGGGACTTTTCATTTGCCCGTCTTGTATCTTCTTGCTTAGGGTCTTACTTTTGCCCGTCTCGTGCATTTTTCGCTTAGGGACTTATTTGTGCCCGTCTCGCGTCCTCTTCTTGCTTAGGGTCTTATTTTTGCCCGTCTCACGCATTTTTCGCTTAGGGACTTATTTGAACCCGTCTTGCGTCTTCTTCTCGCTTAGGAACTGATTTTTGCCTATCTCGCTCATTTTTCGCTTAGGGACTTATTTGTGCCCGTCTCACGTCTTCTTCTCACTTACGGTCTTATTTTTGCCCGTCTCACGCATTTTTCGCTTAGGGACTTATTTGTGCCCGTCTTGCGTCTTCTTCTCGCCTAGGGACTTATTTTTACCCGTCTCGCGCATTTTTCGCTTAGGGACTTATTTGTGCCTGTCTCGTGCATTTTTCGCTTAGAAACTTATTTGTGCCCGTCTCGCGCATTTTTCGCTTAGGGACTTATTTGTGCCCGTCCCGCATCTTCTTCATGCTTAAGGTCTTATTTTTGCCCGTCTTGCGCATTTTTCGCTTAGGGACTTATTTGTGCCTGTCTCACGTCTCTTTGGCCATCTTCCATTTTTTCTTGTTCTATTCCTGCAACATGTCTATCAAACATGGAGGATTATTATAGTACAGATAAAAATAACTGACCTTTCGTTTCATAATGTAGTATTTTCAATTAAATGGAGTAAGTAACAATATAATTGCAGCAAATGTTAAAATAATAACAAGTTTTTACCGCTAGTACAGTTCCAAGTCTTTGTCTTTGTAAAGTCTGTAAAGTGCAATCGCTTGGATATTCGGCTGTTAATCATGGATTGGCGTTAAGTCGCATCTTGGTTCTTTGCTCATAAGAACCAGCAATCTACCTTCGCAAGCTTACCACAAGTTGTTTCTGATCCGACTATGTCGAACTAAGCTTTCCTTGACTTGCTGCCTTATAGGACAGTGGCTAGTGCCTCCTTTGGACACCTGCCTAATACGATCACAACTGTTAGAATAGACAAGAAAATTGCAAGCATAATATATGAGGGTACCTCAAATCTGCTACCACCCATACGTCCTTGCTTGGTCGGTGAACACTATAACAATGTGCAAGGGACTTCACTGACCTTGCATCCAAGCAATTGGCTGCGCTCATATGTCTCCCACGTGCTTTTTCTAACTCATCAGTAACTAGTTCTCATTTCTTGTTATCAATATCAATACTAATGAGGCATCCTCCTGAGACCAAGGATGAGTCTGACTCACAATGTCTGGACGATTATTTAGAGGATGGAGCCATGGATGACCCGGATAATCTCGAAGGTCTATGGCTTCCTCAACAGCCGCGCAATCAGCCTGGGGTTACTGAGGTTCGTGACCAGCCTAGGCCTATCAAAGTGAGTAATGAGCCTGAACATGTCGAGGCAGGATATCAGCCCGAGCCTATCGAGTCACTGCAAAGGTTAGATGGTGACGAGCTCCAGTTTTTCAATCTACTACCATTGATCCCTAGCCAGACTCTGCAGCTGTGGCCGGGCCCTCGAGCGATGCTCCTACTTCTGAAATTGCTCCTCCGGCTCCCCAAGAACCTAGTGCTGATGCAGCATCTTCTCATCCGGCAGGTTTGGTTCTCACAGCTTTGATCTCGACGCCCTAAGCTAGCACATCCTTTCTTGTTTAAAGGACTCACGAAGCTGACACACCCTTTATATAAACAAACCCTCTTTCACATGTGTGGTTGTCAATAGGCCAAGTGTGTGGCTCTTAAGCCACTTCTAGATGGTTGCTAGAGCAGTTCTTGAAAGCTTATGTGTCAGACGATCGACAGATGGGCTGAAGGAAGCTTTTGGACATTCTGTCAGATTAGTGCGCGCACCAGGTCTAGAAGATTCTAGATCATTCCGTTCAGATCCCGCACTTGGGCATGCGTCTGGATCGTCAAATGTGCTCGTCAAAGTTTTTCTAATGGCGCGAACCAGTAGTTTGGATTCTGTGCTCACCAGCGTTGCTAGCCATTGCCGAAAGGCATGAATCGGGTGTTTTTGCTCGCGTGCATTGTGCTAACGGGGGAATCTTGCCCATGGGTGCTGTGTTCACCTAATTTTCTTCGCTGTCATTTTATCAAAGTGGGGAGCTTGTTGCGTGCGAGAGCCCCTATCTCATCTAAGGCCTGTCGCGCACGAGAGCTCATCTCTCGCCAAAGGCCTGTCGCGTGCGGGAGCTCTTGTCTTGTACAAGGCCTGTCGCCCTTCTTGGCTTTGAAGTTCAATTTGACAACAAAGAAAATAAGGTTGCCCACGTTCAAGTCGTGTCGCATGCCTGTAGTTGTGCAAATTGCTCGGTCGCGTAGCTCGCGACAGAGTGCCTGTTGCATGCTTGTAGTCGCGCAAATTTGCAGTGTAGCAAGCACCTTTCGAGTGATAGATTGTTCTGTCGCATGACGCCTTGCATGCAACTGACTATTTAAAAGAGTGACATCTTTGTGAGATCTTCAATAGTGGTCCCCCTTTCTCGCCATTTTAGCTGTCGCACGCGTGAGCTACCTCTCGCTGAAAGAGTCTACCACGTGGAACCTTGTCGCCAAAATTTGTCATGTGCGTGCCTGTGCTCACCGAATTGAGGACACTGCGTCGCCCATTCCTTGTACTCAATCACCAGGGAACTTTTGGGCGATAGGTAGGGCTGTAGCCCACTTCTTGTATTCTGTCGCCAAAGATCACTACCTATCGCCCATTCCATGCACCCAAATATGTGACTGGTCGTAGCTTCAGCTTTTTCTTTCTCTTCTTTTGTCTTTCCATTTTTTACGGCACAATACCTTTTAATTTTAGCGTACCTTTACACCATATAGCTCCATAAGTTCTTCTTTGAAACAGTGTTGTCATTCCTATTCAAAGATGAACTTTTTCTCGAGCGTTGTGCTTGATGATGTACAGAGTCGCCTAATTCTTTCTCGCTTTGGTCACTCTAAATGGCTCGTCCATAAAGTTCTCTTTCCTAGGTGAGTTCCTATCTCGGTTGACAAACGGCTTGCTTGCCTGGCTCTCAAGATGGTCGTATTCTTGCTCGCCACCCACAACCGTACTTGCGTGGTGGCCGCTGGCTCGTCTAACCTTTTGTGCCTTACCCGGTTTCAGCCGCTTGTATATGTTTTTACACACCCGAGTGAGCACGAGCTGGCTTTTGAAGTTTTGGTGTGTTCCCTGAGGTTCTTTAGTTGGGGCTTGCCTAATAGAGCTCTCCTAGACTTACGCTCGCTTGTTCGAGCTCTTCGTCTAGCTTTTTCCTTTCCTGGGCGAGCTCATCTAGCATTATGTGCGCATTTTTGCCAAACCCTTCAACTTGGTCCTTGCTTGTCTACCTAGATTGCTTCTCGCACCTTGGCAAGTATTTTCTCAAGCGAGCCTTGCTACGGAGGCTAGGCTGTGGTGTTGGTTATGCAATCGCCACATGCCACTCAATTGCCGAAAGTGTCTGCTGCAGTGGTCTTGTGCTCGCTACATCAATACTGCATTCGTCAGTATTGCTTCATGTCTTGTGTGCGGGATGCTAGGCTTACGGGAGCCGTTCGCTCGCCTAGAATGCCTGTTGTGTGACTTTTTCCTGCCCGCATGGTTGTTTGCATAGGACGAACCGCTTTATCGCAATATAACCTGTCGAATGTGCTTACCATTACCTTTTACCTACTAGGCAAGGATGCAGCTTGGGATTAGTACTCGTGTATTTGCACTACCACCTTACGTACGGTGGATTGACCTGTTGTGGTAAGAGCCTTTTTGTTGCGGCGGTGCCTGCCGTACGTTAGCTATTTTTTCGATCTTTTAGTCTACAGGCCATGCTTGCCCTCGTCTCTTTACTGCCCAAAACTATCGTGTATGTGCGGTGCTCACCATCGTGGCTTACTTTTTTGCCAAAACTTGTGCTGCGTTTAACTGTGCTTGCCTGTTCTGGCTGTCGATAGGCGAGCAATCTCTCATCAAAGGCCTGCGATGCAACATGCTTGCTACATTTACGCCTACGTGTGCTCTTTGTGCGGAACCCTACCTCCCTTGCATGCGCGAGTTGCTATATCTCGCCAAAGGGACCTGCCGCATGGTCCTGTTTGCCCACATTTCGCCCCTGGCGTGAGTCATCGTAATAGTACTTTGTTCACCATCGCCAAACAAATATTTCTAGTTAGGCTTCTTTTTTTTTTTGCACACATGCT
The DNA here is from genome assembly GCA_031772115.1 of Heritiera littoralis. NCBI lineage: Eukaryota > Viridiplantae > Streptophyta > Magnoliopsida > Malvales > Malvaceae > Heritiera > Heritiera littoralis. The sequence continues at coordinate 2,246,075 of JAPDPK010000009.1, read as the reverse complement.
TTTTTCTACCCGAGCGCTTGCCACGCGTGCCACTCTCGACAAAAGGGAATGTCAAGCGCAGGAGCCCTTCTCTAGCTGTCAGTGTGCGGGAGACCCTCTCCTGCCGTTTGCCTGCGAGAGCCCTTCTATCGCCGTTTTGCATGCAGGAGACTCTTCTCGCCCAGGGGAAATGTCGTGTGCGAAAATCATTGCTTGCCCGCTTCCAGCTATCGCGCAGGCAAGCCACACTCTCGCCGAAGGAGCCTGCCGCGTGCGATCCGTGTTTGCCCATTGCTTTTCCTTGCCAAAGGTCCAAACACGTGAGTATTGTGCGTGCCCATCACTATACCAGGCGAGCTTGGGTGAGGTAGACAAGCCCATCGTGTGCGAGAACCCCTCTCTCGCCAAAGGCTTGTCGCGTGTGGGAGACCTTATCTCGTCCAAAGCCCCTCGCGTGCGGAAGCCAACCTCTTGTCAAAGGCCTTTCGAGTCTCGCGTGCGGAAAGCCTATCTCTCGCCAAAACCTGTCACATGCCAAATCCTTTTAAGCCACTAAATTTTATTTTCATGTTTGAATTCAAAGCTAAAAGTTAGTTGCCATAGGATTTGGAATATGTGGACTTCTCCTTTTTCCACGTGCATGTAAACAGCTGTTGTCTGCAGTGGTTGAATTGTCCTGTTTGCAGTGTAGTTTGCCCTACAGCCAACGCAGTGTAGGCTACGTATTTGCATTTAAGTTTGACTTCACGTGGATCTAATTGGCCTACAAGTAATAGCTGAATACGGGCTTCCAAATAAGCTTCGTGTGGGTCCTGGAAAGTGGACTTCAGTTATAGCTTGAACTATCAACCCCTAAATTTCTTTCCAGATCACTGCTTTCGGTCCGAACCTGTTGTCCACAGGTGCTTGTTAAGAGCTGGTGCCGCTCCACTGCTCTAATTCCTACTAGAACGCTGCTACTGCTAGAATCTAGCCACTGCCTCACCAACACTTGCTGTAAGCACTGCTGTCTACGCTCGCTTTCACTTTCTTTTGGCTCCCTGGCTGGTATGCTTGGCTGACTTGGATCAGTTATGGCCTTCTTGTTGCCATGGAGTCTTCTTTCGATCGATCGATCAAGGTTGCATTCCCTTTCGAGAAGGAGGAAAGGAACTGGTTCCAGTGAAAGAAATGAAAGCAAGGGGAAAAGGTAGATATGCGGAGTGTTTGCTGTGCAGATAGATCTATGTCACGATCTGAGACAATGATAACCTTTCGGAATCTCTTTGTTCCTCTCTCTCCCCGGCTAGTAGTTGCAGAAGGTGTCTTTATTTTGACTGGGTCTAGTTGTGGTACATGAAATAAAGGGAATCAAAGAATATATAGAAAAGGAGGGTTGCGTGCCTATTCTGCTCGAAGTGCTGCACTCATCAAAACAAGATTTAATGGAAATATCATGTTTTTAGGGCTTATACTTTGTCCTGAAAGCACCATACGCTGTTGCGTCTCATATAAATCTTTACGAAGTCGAATCACACAAGAAAGCATTCTAATAAGTATGTCTGTGTTCAAACTCCTCTCATGAGCTTCATCCAGAATAATGACCAAGTAGCGCTTTAGTAAAACATCATTTTGAACCTCTCTAAGTAAAATTCCATCAGTCATAAACTTGGTAAAGCATCCATCCCCAATCTTCTTGTCATGCCTAACTTGAAACCCAACTTCTTTACCTAGACAAAGACCAAGTTCAAAAGCAACTCGCTTGGCAGTAGTGAGGACAGCAACTCGCTTGGCAGTAGCGAGGACAGCAACACGACGGGGTTGTCATTTTATCAAAGTTTGTTTGCAGCAAGTAATGACACTTGACATCAACCTCCCTCTAGCGCCACGGGGTTCAGTAACGCCAATGATACGACTTCGAAGAGTAGACTGGTTTGAACCAAAGCCGGCTTCATAAAGAAACTGTGGAACTTGTGTGGTTTTACCACATCCAGTCTCTCCACAAATAATAACCGTAGAATTCTCATTTATAGCTTCCATTATTTCCTATTCCATCATGACTATTGGAAGATCCTTTCTTTTGTTCTCAATGTCGTCTGGCCTTGATACATGCACCACGGTTGGGGGAGAAAGAGATCCCATCATCATAGAGCTTTTTCTCTCACCATTGACAGGCCACTTAGGTAATTCATCTTCTTCTGAACCTGAGCTTGAGTTGGAGAAAATAAACTCAAGGAAATTAGCAAAAATCATATTGGGCAACAAATGATAATAGAAAGGGAAGTTGCAAAACATGCACGTGATTCTTTGGCATCTTCTCAAGAGTCGGCTTTTGGTAAGGACCTAGGCTCAAGCTCCAGTTCTGTCGATACCATGTGAACTATTCTCATCACTTGAAGGCAGCTGGGTAACCATTCCCAGAGCAAATCCGTGGGGCATGATTGTTGCCTTGTGGACTTGGTGTGCACCCTCAATATTGAAAGCAACAATTGCATGCCCAACTCTCATGATAAGCAGTGAGCTTCTTTGACTCTTCCTTTTGAAACATTGTTTTACGCTTAGTTCCCATGAGTATCCTGTGTTTAACACGCTCCAACTGTGCTGCAGTCAATTTATCTGCACCTTCACCTGCAGCGGCTTTTAATTGCAGCAATATTCACCAAGTTTGCCAGATCTGCTCCGTTGAATCTAGGAGAAGCACGGGCAATTGCTTCAACATCTACATCTTCAGACAACGGTTTATCCTGCAAGTAGAGCTCCAAAATCTCTTGACAACTTCTACTGTAAGCTTGGAATAAAGCTAGCCCAAACCTTGGCCTCCTTCAACTTGCCAGCGTCTTCTAGTATTGGACTGATTTCGATTATTTCTACACGGTTCGGCTTAGCATTCGGTTTCTTTAGACCGGGCTTTGGTGTAGCAACTGCTCATCTTCCACGCAACAGCAACTTTTTAGCAACTTGTAGCAGCAACGGTTTGCAACAGAAACTATGAGCCCAAACTAGAGATGCAGCAGCAGAGATTTCTCTACCGAGTAGCAGTTTTGTACCCGGATTTGGCAGCAGCAATCCTTGTCAGTAGCTTTCAAGAACAGTAGCCTTCCTCTCCACTGTAGCTGATCGCCTTCTCGTCTCAAATCTTCTGTAGAAATCAAGTAAAAATCTCGCTTCAAGTGCAGCGCTATTACCGCCGTTCGGTGCTGCTGTTTCGTCAGGTCACCGGTGTTCAGAAGACACTCCTCAAACTTTAAAACACCGAAACTCTCAATCTTTGATTTTCTTCTCTTTTTTTGAGGTTTTTTATTTTTTATTTTGACAATTGTCGCAGCTGCTTTCTACTTTTGTATTGATAGGAATTGTGAGCACTATGTCTTTGTGGGCCATAATGCCACTTGTGGTTTTGTTTTACGCTGCTTATTTATACTATCAGTCAAATGAACTTTGACCTCATCTTTTATGAATTAATTTATTGATTTTCCTTTCTAAAAGCTATAACAAATTCTTTTCTTGCGGAAAGTGCTTGTCTTTTATCATTTCTGGTTTTCTAGCAATCTCAGTCACTAAAATGCTAAAATGCTAAAATGTATATGTTCTCATGTAATCATTACTTTGTTTGATCCCACAGAGCACTGCACGTGAAGTGACAAGCATGTTAAATGCTTTGTTTCGGGTTGTAGAGCTAGAAAGAGGAAGCTGTCGGGTGCGAGAGCCACTTCTCGCCCATGCTTCTGTCGCCTAGCATGCTGTGCGCGAGAGCCAGTCTCTCGCCATTGCTGTCTCTCGCCCATTCCTCTCTCGCCAAGCTTTTGTACGATAGGCTAGCTTCCACTTTTGTCTCGCCGGGCTTTTGTGCGACAGGCTAGAGTTCACTTTTGTCTTGCTAGGCTTTTGTGCGACAGGCTATGTAAGGCTTTGTGCGACAGGCTATGTGAGGCTTTGTGCGACAGACTTTTGACAACAGACTTGTGCGACAGGCTAGCCACTCTCTCGTTCAATGCTATCTCGTGCAGAAGCCACTCTCTCGTCTAATTGCTTTTTCGTGTGAGCCTCCTTCTAGCTTGTGACAAAGTCTATCGCATGTATGTGGGCGAGCGAATCGCTCTGTCGCGTGAAACCTTCTGTGCGATAGTAGTCTGTCGCGTGTATATATATTTTATTATTTTTTAACAGGTCTTCCGCAGGTAATAGGTCTCCCGCAAGTGGTAGGTCTCCCGCGCCCTATCGCAGAATTCTATATTTGGCTTTTTTTGTTTGATTTTCCCACAGACGGCGCCAATTGTTGTTGCACAAAACAACAATAAAGGTATGCTAACGTCGAGGTTCGTATTTAGTCTCCACATATCTCCAAGAACTCTACAAAATAGAAAACCATTAGAGGGCGCAGGGGCTTTCCCCTGTGCGCGCACTTTGATGCTTAAGTCAGACCAGATTTTGGCAGGGTTTCAGTAGGCAAATAGAGCTTAGAGTTAAAAATAATACCTGTGACCTATTTATAGGAGTGATTTTGCGCTTAATTATTTTTAAGACCCACAGCTTAAATAATAACTCAGTGGATCTTTATCGGCCTTCTGAGTCTTCTTTCCTCTTGGGCTTAAGTTATCATTCAGCCTAATTGTTTTCAGCTTGACTTATAGAAAAGTCTAGTAATAATTGACCTGGTCCACATCAAGTTCTTTCATGGGGTTGGCTAGGATTTTAGATTGGATTTATGGTTTTTATTCTTGGATGGTTAGATGAATTTTGGAGTTTGGGATTTGTCAGATTGAGTTTTTTGTTTTTCGGTTTATTGATGAATGATGTTCGATCTAGTAAACTGGGATTTAGAGTACCTGATAGTCTAGGATTAGCTTCTGTGTGGATGTGTTTTGGGTTTTTGGATGAATGAGTTGTATTATAGCAATGAGGATGAATTTTTCAATATGGATGAACGAGGTTTGTAGATTGGCAACGAGTTGGGGTGCCGAGTTTCAACATGATTGGTGGCAATATGGCTTGATTTGAGTTGGTATTTTGAGTGATTCAGAATCGATTTGATAGCTGATGATAATGGCAGTGGTTGGGTTGACGTGGGTTCTGTTTATGGATGGATAAAGTTGATATTTGAGGGTTTCTAAAAACTGGTGATGAACTGTGAGTCCCCTGATGAAATTTTGGTCTGTTTCATGTTCTCTGGAATTTTGTGTGGTGGCCAATTATGGATGAATTGGGGATGAACTAGGTCGTTGAGGGTAGTTGAATTTGAGTTTGAAATGGTATAGCTTTCTGCATTGGCAATCAGTTTTGTGTAATCTCTATAAACAGATTTCCTTTTCCTATTTTTGAATTAACATCATGCCTCTTCATATAAAGATTTTTCAGACTTGAACTAAACTTGATAAGTTAAATTTAAAACATCATCATCTCCCAATCTATCAAAGGATTTTCTTAATCTACACTTTATCATTAATCCAATCTCATAAATATTCCCCATTTTTTCTTTATTTTATATTATTTTTTAAAAATAAATAAAAATGTTAAAATAAAACATAAACTAATAAAGCAAATAAAATTTGGCTTGAAATATGAAGTGTAAGAATAAAAAATTGAATAAACTAATCAATAACTAATGGAATAAATTAAATAATAAAATAATTATTTAACAAATTACCTAAAATTTAGAAAAAATATAATTGACAATTTCAAAAAATTATTTAGTGAAAAATAACCATGGACCTTTACGTAAAGTGTTTTGGGATCCTAAAATCTCTTAGAAGGTGGATAAATTCTAAATAACTATAAAGACATAAGATAAAAATAATTTATAAAATTGTATCATTAAAATTAAGAAATCTCTTTAGTTTCTTAGATAAATGTAATGTCAATAAATAATAATAAATAAAATACAATTGTTTGAATAATTAAAGATTTAAATAATAATTTTTACAAAATATTTATGATTTAAATAATTTAATAAATTCATTATTAATTAATTATTATATTCTTACCAAAAAAATATTCAAACTTAATTCGTCTTCCCATATATATATATATATATATATATATATATGAATTATTATCTTATCTACTGTCAGTGGAGTTTTTTAATTCCACAAGCGGAATTTAGATGATGACATGTATCCTTTAAAAATATTTAAAAAATAAACAAAATGAGATATGTGTCATCATCTTAACTTTACTTGTAGAGTTAAAAAATTTCACTGATAGTAAATATAAATAATAATTTTATATATATATATTATTATTATTATGGTTTTGTCCCGTACTAACCTTCCTAGTTCGAATTCTAAAAGCAAAACGCGGAAAGACAGTTTTTAAAATGTACAAAGGCCACTACTTAAAAAAAAAAAAAAGGGACAAGGACCAAGACTTTGGGAAGACAATTATTAAAATGGACAAAGACCAAGACTTAATTCGTCATTGCATAAATTATTCTATATCAGTACTCTGATGTCTTCCCACTTTGGTTAATTGTATGCATCACATGTTTCATGCCTTGGCTGAGTCCCTAATGAAATTTGTTCTGTTTCATGTTCTCTAGAATTTTGTGTGGTGGTCAATTACGGAAGAATTAGGGATGAACTAGGCTGTTGAAGGTAGTTGAATCTGAGTTTGAAATGAAATAGTTTTCTGGATTGTGGAATCAATTCTGTGTAATCTCCATGAAAAATTTTCTTGATCCTCCTTTTTGAATTAACATCAGACCTCTTCATATAGAGATTTTCATATTTGAACTAAACTTGATAAGTTAGATTTAAAACATCATTATCTCCTGAATTTATCAAAGGATTTTCTTAATCTATGCTTTATCGTTAATATAATTTGATAAATATTCTCCCATATTTTGTTTTCTTTATTTTTTTTCTTAGTTTTTAAAAATGAATATTTTCAATTCAATTTTACTACAATTTAAATCCAATAAATTAAAAAGGGAACTCAAAAGGCATTTTAAGCTCACAACAAACCCAATAGCTCGGTAAACCTAGATAACATATGGTGTCTACAATCATGACTTACAAAATCAAGCAAGTAGCAATCAAAGCATCAAACTAATTAAACAACCCAAATTTACAGCCACATCACTAAATACAGAAAAGATAAAGAAAGGGGTTAAGCCTTTAAGGCTGTCTCCATTACTCTTTTGTCAAATTTCCCATCTTTTTGTTTTGGTGGTGCTGGAGAATAGATCCGATGATGTACTAGATTCAATACAAGTCATTCCAGTAATATTGGAATCTAAGATCTCAGTTCCACTGTGCATATTAGAATCCAACACTGAATCCACCACTGATTTATCATTGAAATCCATGTCACGAGCAACTGGGAACACTATATCAGGGTAGCTATGTTCACTTCCAGGGTAAGTCTTCTCTTTCTTAACATCAGCAACCTCTTGCAGCTCTATTGCAAATCCCAACTTTTCCATCACATCATTCATTGATGGTCTATCGACTCCCGCTTCTGCAATGCATTTTTCTGCAATTTCAACAAACACCTTAAAACACTCCGGAGCAATCTTTCCAATCAAATGTGGATCAACAACCTTGTAAGGAGTCCCATCAGCAATACATTTTCTAGCCCAATTAGCCAGGTTCATTTGAGCCTGTGGCAATTTCTTATCCAAAGCCTTTCTTGCACATAATACTTCAAATAACACTACACCAAATGAATAAACATCTGATTTCTCGGTTAATGCATGACCCCGAGCATACTCCGGATCCAAGTACCCCCATGTGCCCTTTACTGCTGTATTGAGTATGTCGTCTTTTGGGTCCGTTTTTGATAACCCGAAATCTGAAACTTTGGCAGTAAATTTATCATCAAGGAGAATGTTGCTTGTCTTCACATCGCGATGAATGACAGTATGCTTCAGTTCTGTATGAAGGTAGTTCAGTCCAATTGCTGCTCCCTTGCAAATCTCCAGCCTTTGCTTCCAGGTCAGAGGATCATAGGTGGCAGTGGTACCGTAGAGATGATCGGAAAGAGTCCCATTGCTCATAAAATCATAGACGAGTATCATCTCACGTTTCTCATTGCAATACCCAATTAAGGACACCAAATGAACATGGCGAAGCTTAGAGAGCATCTCAATCTCTGTCACAAACTCAGTAACACCTTGTCCTGACTCTGGATTGAGGCGCTTGACTGCAACTGCTTTTTCCCCTTCATACAAGAACCCTTTGTATACTTTCCCAAAGCCACCTTTCCCAATAACTAAATCATCATGGAAGTTGTGGGTAGCAGCTTTGATCTCATCCAGTGAAAAATGGCAGCATAGTTCTTCCGGTAAGAATGAAGACTTTGTGGATTTCATTTTGTTAGGATTTATCCACCCGCAAAACCAATTCGTTCCGGAGTACTGCTTCTTTCTATATCGCCAAATAACCATGTAAGTTAATAATGAAAGCAGGATAAGGAAACCAACAGCACACCCGCCACTAGCAATTAGCATTCTGCGCTTCATCTTGGACTTCCCACTTGTAGAATTAATCGATCCAGGAGGTGGTGGAGCTATCAGTTCAGGATTGGATCCGGCCAAACTGCCATCAGAATTGTTCAGTTTGAACACTTCAATTCCATTTAAGATAACATCATAATATTTGGCAGTCAAAGGGTGCAGATCTATGGTGATATTTTGCTCATTCTCCTTCCCCTTCTTTGATATCCAAAGAAGATAATCCCTATAAATTGGGACTTTGCTATGACCAGCCGACATAATTACATCAAAAAATGATTCAGCCGGACCGTTTATAAAGATCTGAAACTGTCTTTCGCCAGATGAATCTATGACATCTTGAGGTTCACAGAAATGAAGCCTTACCATATAATTGAATTCTGAATCCACGGGCAATCCCCACGTTAAATTGTGCTTCTTGTTGTAAACACGATCAGGACCCATTGACCTTGCCGTCCGATAAACCTCCTCTGGTGCAGTGTAACTTGGAATATTTGTGTATTCAAGTTGTACGGTATTGTTAACAGTGAAATAACTACGAGTCTTGATGTACTTATAGTCATCAGACCAGAGCCTGAACATGCCAGTGTCATCCTTTGGTAAGATTGATCTACCACCAACATTCAATCTATAAATCATCTCAAGTGCGGTGTAATTGTTAACCCGGAGATCATCATTTCGGCCAACGAAACGGACATCGGCTGATGATTCTGGTGGTGTGTAATAAAGATTGGGAGGCATTGACAAAATCTCGATGCCATTGATGAAAGCGTAAGTGTCATTTGAAGCACTAGGAGATGGAGTGAAAATCAGGTCCAAATCCGGATTCTCTTCTATACTCAAGCAGAATTCTCTAAAAAATGGTTCAACTTCAACATTCAATGATTTAGCAACAAGCAAAGCACTGAAATTTTTCAGTAAAGTGAAAGAACCTGCTTTGACAGAAAAAAAGGCCTTGGATGGGTCAAAATTTTTGTACGAGACCGGATAAAAGTAGAGCCGAACGAACTTCTGGCCAGGAGTAACTGGGAAAGTGTACTTGAATTCGGAAGTCGAGACACGGGCGTTCATATAAGGGACACCATCGTCAGAACCCTCACTATCAGCTTCATAGGCTTTCGATTTGTTCTGCGATGATTCAAATGGACCGAAATTTGAGCTCTCGTCTCCTGTCCAAAGCCTGCCATTCAAATCAGTTGAACTGGAAGGAGCTCCACAAATCAGGTTGAAATTATCTGTTGGAACGAACGGTTGCTGCTCAGGTGCAATAAAGATGGCTAATTGAAGGAAGGTTATGAGAATTATTATTGGGAAGTTCTCCATGGAAGCTAATGAGAATCAAGTGAAAGACTTTTTTCTCTATCTAAACATATATTTAAGAATGGCAACATAATTTTATATGTACAAGCCTTTTACATTATTGTCTCAATTGAACGCAAGGTAATTGGAAAGATACATGGCTAAAGAGCGACAAAAGTAAAGCCATGCAACACGTGAGAATAGAAGAAAGACCGAATTAGCCAAAAGTCCTTGTCAATTCTAAGAATCGTATCATGTATTATCAGATCAGAATTCAATCTATAACTATTTTAAATGTGAAGAATAATAAATTCAAGAAATGCTTAAGTTGTTCAAGGAGTTAAGTGATCTCGAACTGTTTATCGGAAGACATCTTCAATTCTTTTCCAATTTTAGACTTATTAGACCTGGTGGTCCACTTGTTCTCTCGAGAAAATATTATCCTAAAAGCTATGTCGTCTTCTTTAAGCTTTTTACTTCAGAATTCTATTCACATGGAAAGCAGAGGATTTTATTGGCTTGATAAAGAATCTCCAAATCTCCATTTCCTCCTTTCTCATTATTGATTTCGATATCTTTGAAGCACTTCATCTCCAATTATTTAATATTTTCTTTATAACAAAAAAAAAAAAACTAGTAAGCTACTTATGTTACGTTGTGGTTGAAAAATTTAAAATTATATTTTTATGCTTACAATATTTTGATGGAGTGGTTATAAAAATTATGAAAATTAAAAATTAATTTTTGTATATTTCAATTTTTATCGAATAATTTAAAAATTTAAGACATATTATAAAACTTAAGTTTTAATTCAAATAATCCCACCCTTTATTCCCAATTATAAAAAAAATAATTTTTATATTTAATTATTAAATTATTTAAAAAATTTTAAGGGGGTATATTTATCTCTCTTGACATTTGGGCTCAAATATTTTTAATAAAAAATATTATTTTACAAAATATCTATATCCTCTCAATGTTTAATCATTTGAAATTACTATTTTATTTATTATTACATTTTATGATTATTAATATTTATTTTACAAAATATCTATATTCTTATTATTATTTTTATTAATGTTCATTTATCTAACAAACTAAAAAACTTCTTAATTTTAATAATATTTAATTATTATTTTTAAGATAATTCAAAATTAATTTTTTATTGAAATAAATTGTAAGTACTTCCTTACATTTTATTAAAGTTGATTATATGATTCTTACTAGTTGATTATATTTAATTTGTTATTATAAATTCTAAATTTTCATCATCAAAGATTTTTTAAATATGATATTTATTATTAACTTTATGTCTTTAATATACCATTTAAAATAAAAACTAATATATATATATATATATATATATATATATATATATATATATATATATATATATCTAAAAAACGAATAAGTTTGTAAAGAAAGTGGAATAAAATTAAACAACTTGTATTTAATATAATTTAAATTCAACTGAATAGTAGAAAAAAAACCAATAAATTTTCTTTTCATTAGTTGATAAAATCCCAGTAATTTTGACAGTGAATGGATATGACCAATCCATCTATGCATGATATTGGATCCATAAAGAAGGACAATGTCAAGCATTAACCCCATAAGGGGATTCTTTAATATACAGTATAGATATCAAAATTATAGATAAACACAGTAATTCTAACTATAGACACAATAAAAATTAAAATAAAATTTTTTTGAACCCTTATAAATTTAGCATCAAAACCATAACATAAACACACATAAAGTGCCGCATTATTAATAAATAAAGTTTAAAAATATGTAGACCCTTAAAAATAAAGATAATTATTTTATATACTGCAGGTAGAGTTTTTTTACTCCACAAGTGAGTTTAAGATCATGACATATATTCTATTTTATTTATTTTTATTTTTAAAATATTTTTATAGGACATGTGTTATGATTCTAACACTGCTTGTGGAGTCAAAAAGACTCTACCAATGGTATATGGAATAGTTATCCTAAAAATAAATATTAATAACAATTTTTAAATTATTTTTAAGGATTTTTGTATTTTTAAACTTTTCTAATTAGTGAGGTGACACTTTAAGATTGACTGACAGTGTATAATTTTTGTACACTATCAATACATCAAATATAAGGGTTTATATAAGATGCATTGATATTTTATAGTTTCTATATACTGTCAATACACTAGAAGTTGACATATTATCAATATGCAAACTAAAAAGATGTCAAAACCCTAAAAATATATACGAAATGGTGCGAGAAGTTTCCTTAAGAGTTTCGATCTCTCTTATAAGTCATTGGGGTCCTTATCTTGAGGTAAAGGGATATTTTTCTTAACGATTACTATTGCTTTGCATTTTTGGCCTTAAAACCTTCAGGCATATCCATAAAAATAGGTTGGGTATTTGAGGATTGTATTTAGATATTGGCGTTTAGGACATTTTGAGGAATATTTTTGGACACTTTGGTGGTTTTTCGACCATCGAAGTACGCCAAATGTCAGTGGCTAACAGTGGCAAAGATAGCATCTTTAGGTCTCAGGTGATCGGGGTTCATGAGTTTTGAAGTGAGTTTTAAAGGCTGTTAGGGGATTTTTTTCTTTAGGTAGAATACTTTAAAATCTTAATTCTCAAAATAAGATACATTTAAACTTTATTAGAGGTAGCAAATGGGCGGATCGGATTGGGATTGAGTTGAGTTATTTTGGATCGAATCATTTTGGGTTAAGGAAAAATCTAATTATTTTAGGTTTGGATCATTCCGGGTTCAGATAAGGTCGGGTTTGGGTCAAGAAAAAATCGATCTATTTCGAGTTTGGATAAGGTCGGGTTTGGATCAATTTGAATTCGAATCAATTTGGGTTTGGATTAATTTGGGTTCGAATTAGTCAGGTTTGGGTCATTGACTTTTTTAGTCAATTCGGGTTGGTCGAATTTAGATTCAGGTCGAACATATATGTTTTTTGGGTTAAGCCTTAGTCATCTCGACGTGATTTGTCTGGTATGAAAATCAACTGAAACCATATTTCTAAGAATTACAAAACTCATGAAAATAAAATTTTCTTCTTACATGACCTATAATAAAATTAGGATTGAAATAATCAAAATATTTAATAATCTGTATGATAGTTTTCTTTATAATATATTTACCAATATTCATAAATTAATTACAGTTTTTATTTTATTTTTATTATATATAATAATTAATAGCTTTCTGAATCAAAGTGATTTAACAATCCCTACTAAATTTCATAATACAGTACTATACATTTCTTTAATTTCTCTTATTTTTTATAGAATAATTGGAGACGTTAAGTGTAGGTGAGATAGCTTTTGTACTCTATCATAGATTAGTCATTAAATAATTATACATTAGGTTCAAATGAATATAATATAAAAGTGAATATTTAAGTTTAACTAGATTAAAAAAATATAACACTCATATTATTGAAAAGAATTATATTTTTACTATAGTAAAGTACTTTGATAATTAATTTTAACATTTAAATATTTATTGATAATATTAAATTTAAGTTTGAATCTTTTTGGATTTGGGTAAATTTGGATTCGGATCAATTTGGGCTCAAGTCAATTTGAGTTTGGATCAATTCGGGTTCGAATCAATTCGGGGGTTAATCTAAATTTCGATGAATTTGGGTTCGGATCAATTCGGGTTTAGATCAAGTCGGATTTGGATCAATGTGAATTCGAATAAATTTGGTTTTGGATCAATTCGGATTTGGATTGGGTTGGATTTGGGTTTTTGATTTTTTTACTCAAATCATATCGGTTGGGTTTGGTTTGGGTTAATTGAGTTGGTTTTTCGGGTCGAGTCAATTTTTGCTACCTCTAAATTTTATTATTAAACAAGGGTGAATTAGTTTGTATCAAATTCCATGTCAGTAATAATGCTCCGTCAGGATCCCCTTTTAAGTGAGCCAAAATGTTGTATTCTTTTTCATCCTGTTTGATCTCAATCAATATATTGATGATATGGTCACTGCAATTGGGAAAATCCCTTTCCTAAAAATCTATAGAGTGTTGAACGGCCTTGTTGATGCTCTTGCAAAAGAAAGGATATTCATAGCTGACTTCCTTTGGGTATTGTGGTAGCAGGTAAATTTGTTAAATGGCTTTGTTTTTTATCTCTTTCCTTAACTAAACAATTCAAGAGACTCTTTTCTTTTTGATGTTGCCTTAATATATTAATAAACCACTTGCTTATAAAAAAAATCTCAATCAAAACAACAATTAGCTTCATTTTATCAATTTTCTCTTTTGAAACTCTCAAAACAAAAGAAGAATTATACAAATACAACTTCAAATTAAGAGAGAAAAAGAAAAAAAACTCAATTTAAACAATAGGTATAATGAGATCTTTCCTAATTCCAATTACTAGATTCTTCTTTGCATAGCAATTTCCAGAGTTTTCATTTTAGTTCTTTTGGACACTAAGCTATTATTAAAAAAAAATGATGCAAAGGCACAACCCTTTTTGTTCCAGAAAGTTAAGAAATTTGCTAATCTTTTCCATTCCAAGTATTAGATTTTTCACTCATTTTCTTGTTTTCTACCTAAGATAGAAAGATAAGAAAGTCATTGTTAAATCTATGGATAAATAGAACAAAAATATGATGTAGAGGCATAACTTCTCAATTTATACTTGGACATCTCTTTTTTTTTTCTCCCAATTTGAGTTGTATGGATTTTTTTTTTTTGCTATTATAAAAACTCTCAAGTGATGGAACTAGAAAGATGAAACTGATTGTCAGAATATTTGAATCGATGAACTGAGATAGAGGCAAAAACAGACTCTAGCTGGACTGATTGTGTGTAATAGCCCCCCTCAAGCTGGATCATAAAGGTTATGAAGAGCAAGCTTAGGAAGAACAAGTTTGAAGCTGGCATCAGAGTGAGCTTTGGTGAAGATGTTTGCGAGTTGAGAAGAGGAAGATACATGAAGTAACCGTATGATCCTAGCTTATAGTTTTTGACGAATGAGATGACAGTTGATCTCAATGTATTTTGTGCGCTCATAAAAAATGAGATTTTCAGCAATGGCGATGGCAGATTTACTATCATAAAATAACAAAGCAGATGAAGGATGAGGGACTTGAAGAAAATATAACAGCCACTGAAGTTCACAAGTGACAGATGCAAAAGCACGGTATCCAACCTCAGATGAAGATCTGAAAATGGTATTTTGCTTTTTGGATTTCCAAGAAATGAGGGGCATTACCAAAAAAGATACAAAAACCAGTGATCGATTTGCAAGTGTCAACACATGAAGCCCAATCAGAGTCACTGAAAGCTTTCAATTGAAAAGAAGTAGATGGAAAGAAAAGACCCTACCCTGGACTACCTTTGATGTACCTAAGAACATGATGAGCACCTCAAAGATAAATTATTGTGGGTTTATCAATGTACTGAGAAAGTTGCTATATAGGATAGGAAAGATCTGGACATGTAGATGTAAGGTACAGCAGTCGACCAACAAGTCTTCTATAAGAAGAAGGGTCATCCAAGGGTTGACCAGAGGTTTGAGAAAGTTTCAAGGAAGTAACCATCGATGTAGAAACAAGTTTACTCCTAAGAAATCCAGTATCTTGCAAGATGTCTAAAGCATACTTAGGTTGAGACAAATGAATGCCCTGCTAAGATCTTGCTACCTCAAGGTTAAGGAAATACTTGAGAGTCCCTAGGTCTTTAATCCGAAAGGTAGAATCGAGATACAACTTCATTTCTTCAATGAGTGAATCATCGTCACTTGTCAAGATTACGTCATCAACATAGATCAACAATGCAATAAAAGATGAAGCAGAGGCCTTGACAAACAAAGAGTGATCAGAGGCAGCTTGTGTAAACCCTTTAGCAAGCAAAGCAGTAGTAAGTTTGTGATACCACTGCCAACTAGCTTGCTTGAGCCCATATAAAGACTTCAAAAGTTAACAAACTTGACTTGGTTTGGCTCCAGAATATCTTAGTGGAAGTTCCATATAAACCTCTTCAGATAAATCTCCATGAAGAAAAGCATTATTAATATCAAGTTGATGTAACTTCCAATTCTTGGCTGCTACAACTGCCAACAAAGTACGAATGATAATCATCTTTACAACAGGGACAATGTATTTGTGTAATTAAGCCCATGCTATTAAGTGAACCCCTTTGCCACAAGTTTGGCTTTGTATCTCTAGATTATACCATCATATCGATGTTTAACGTTATAAACCCATTTACAACCAATAGCTCTTTTGTCAACAGGCAACTCAGTCAAAATCCAAGTATTGTTCAATTGTAGAGCATCCAATTCTACTTGCATGGCCTGACACCAACAGTCTTGTGTTACTACCTGACTATAGGTACTGGGTTTAACAACAAAAGAGATGTTAAAAATAAAGGATTTATGTAAAGATGAGCATTTGGCATAGTGGAGAACAGAAGAGAGAGGATACTTGCAACCTGAATTATCTAATTCAGAATGTAAAGTTAAGGACTGATCTGCTGTAGCTAAGTTACAATGATAGTCCTGAAGATATGAAAGAGGAAACTGAGGTCGAGTGGATCTTCTTAAGGGAACAGATGGTGAGGAAGAAGTAGCTGGACTAGAAGTGAAGTTAGACTCAATGGAAGTGGAAAAAGATGAATAAGTAAAAGATTGAATTGAATTTGAATATTGACCAAAACTAAGGTCAGAAGAAGGAAGTATAAGATTAGAAGAAACTTACTCATGAATGGAAGAAGAATCAAACTTAACAAATGGGAAAATATGTTCATAAAAGATAACATCCTTGAGGGTAAAGATTCGATTTGTGTGAAGGTTATAAAGTTTGTAACCTTTAATGCCATTGACATAACCAAGAAAGACAGACTTAGTAGCTCTAGGTTGAAACTTTGTCCTTGGATGAGCTAAGGTGGAAGCAAAACAAAGGCATCCAAAAACTCGAATATGAGAAAATGTTGGTGGATGATTGTGCAGCAATTCAAATGGTGTCATATTTTGAATGATAGGTGAGGCAATTCGATTAATTAAATGAACAGCTTGACAAATACAATCAGACCAGAATTTTTCAAGAAGATGAGCTTGGAATTTTGATGAGTGTCGTCAGTCACCAAAAATAAAATTTCCTAACTCTACTATGTAGATAGCGGAGCAAGGGTCGAACCCACAGAGACTGAATTATTTAAGTTAATTATTAAATTAAAAATCTAATCTTCGGGTTTAGGGAAAGAAGAAATTTGGGGGTTGTGGAGACTATTCTAAAATAAAGAAAACAAGAAATAGGAAATATCACTATTCTAAAATATCAAAAACAAATAGCAAAAAGCTTCAGTTACGAGGTATTTAATTATTCTTGGATTTAGGTGTTGATCATTGATTACAAAATATCACTGTCAATTAAATAGTCAACCGTAGCATAACAACAAGCTCTGTTACACCATCTTTCCTTACTGAGTCGTTAGTTAAAACAAGCTCTTTAACTAATCTCTAACTACTAAACCTACCTAGAACAAGCTCTCTAGATATAAGTTGTAGCAGCATTAACAACAAGAAAGATATGGGTTGACATTAGATAACAAACACATAAGCTCGGTTCATTTAATCTAAACCTTAATTCTCCTCCATCCCTAGTGATTAACTCCACAAGC
This sequence comes from Heritiera littoralis, assembly GCA_031772115.1. NCBI lineage: Eukaryota > Viridiplantae > Streptophyta > Magnoliopsida > Malvales > Malvaceae > Heritiera > Heritiera littoralis. Next base: position 2,228,720 of record JAPDPK010000009.1, on the reverse strand, counting down.
AATTACGGACTTATGTTTTTAATCTGGCGGTAGATTATTTAATTTAACTAAATAGTGTGCACCCTATCTAATCAAACAAACAATCATTATAATGTGCTCAGAGAATCTTAGATATTTAATCAACAATTATATTGTAGGTTCAAGAATCTCACAACATGCTTTTCCCAAGAATAATCAATTTACCTCATAACTGAATAAGAAAACTACTCACTAGACATATTCAAGATCATAAAATTCAAGTTATATATTATAAAGATTACAAATATCATGCAAGAAACAATCAAAGAAGCAATCTTTAATAATATAAAATCAGAATTACTAATCAAGATTATAAACTAGCAAGCAAGAACACACAAACAATATTAATTTAAATAAAGAAAACAAAATCAGAATTAAAAATAATAAAGAAATCAGCAACTAATTAAAAATAAAGAAAAAAAAATAAAATTTTATTAAAAACACTAAAGAAAATCCTACAAGACTAAAAGAGAAGAGGGAGGAGAGGGATGTAAGGGGATTTGAGGGATGTGTTTATGAGAGCCTTGTGCTCTTTATATAGGCCTAAGGAAGAGTTTAAAAGACTTTCCTAAGCAATGTGGGATTCAGATAAGAGTTTACTTGGGAAACAAGTAATTTGACTAGTCAAACTCTTATCTTTATCTCATCATCTTTTACAATTATTTTCTAAGTAAAATTCCTAAGGCCTATTTTTATTAATTAATTATAGATCTAAGACAAAATAAAATTAAGAACAAAATCTGGTCTTGAACTTGCTTTGCTGGAATTTCTTCTCAATCTCGTTTTTCTGCCCAGAATTTCGTACTGATTTTGTCCAGACGTTTGACCCACCAAATGAACTCCGAATTTTGCGATCTTGGACATTCTGGAAACCTTGAGAAGTCCTCTACAACTTCCATGGAGGCTACTTCTTGAGATCAGGTCGTTAAATTGGTCAAAAATGTCAATCTTTCAAGCTGGACAGAAAATACTGCACTTTGCTCTTTTTATCTTCTTTTTATTCCAACTTTGATATTTAATACCTAAAACATAAAATAAATATTAGTAAGCTCTTTTAGGCATAAAACATCAATAAAGAAAATATATTAGCACATATAAAATTCATAAAATATCATCCTATCAAATTTTAAAGCTCGGGCAACATTAAGAAGATGTTGATGCTTGCATTCAACCACACTATTTTGTTGGGGTGTTTAGACACAAGAGGTTTGATGTAAGATACCTTTAGAAGAATAAAATGAAGGCATATTGAACTCTTGGCCATGGTTTATTCGAATTGTTTTTATTTTGATATGAAAGTGGGTTTCAACAAAGGAACAAAAGGCTTGAACCAAAGCTCTAGCTTTTGACTTTAATTTCATAACGTAAACCCAGGTATACCTACTAAAATCATCCACTACAGTTAAAAAATAGAAATGACCATATAAAGAAGGTACAGGATTAAGGCCCCAAATATCAATGTGTACAGGATCAAAACATGCTTTGGAAGAAGAAACACTAATTGGAAATGGTAACATCTTTTGTTTAGCAAAATGACAAGTTTCACACAAAGAATGGTGCTGCACAACAATAAAAGGATCAATACGAGTCAACAATTTTATTCTATGATTATAAGCATGACCAAGTCTACAACGCCATAAGTCTATAGTAGTAGATGGAGCTAAAGCATTTACAATTGGTATAACAAAGGTATAATAGGGAAAAACACTATGAAGATGGTATAGACCATGATTGTGCTTAGTAAATGAATCGTCCTCAATGTCTTTACATCCTGAATAACACAAAAGGCAAGTTGAAATATCAGTATACAATTTAAAGCTTTGGCCAACTTAGTTCCTAATATCAAATTAAAAGAGAAATTAGAAACATAAAGGACGTCATGGAGAATGATATCTGAGATAAATTAACAACTCCAACATGTGTTGCATTAGTATGTTGTCCATTAAGAAGCTTCACAATAGAATTCATTATTGGAGAATAGGCTTTGAAACAAGATAAAGTGCAAACAATGTGGTCAGTGGCTCCAATATCGAGAATAAATGACAAAGGCTGTAGAAAATGTGATGAATTCATACCTGTTGATTGTGTGACATCAATAACTGCATTAACATGGGAACAATTGGAGCCAGGCATGTCAACAGATGGAAGCAATGCAATTAAATGATTATACTGGTCTTGAGTGAGCATGATTGAAGACTCTCCAACATTCATTTTAGGGGCAACCACTGTCTCAACACCAAATCCTTCAGAGAGGCCAAAAGAACATGCTGTCACTTGATTAATAGCTTCAGCTCTGCCTTTAGACTTATAACCAGGTGGAAAGCCATGTTTACGGTAACACTTATCCATAGTGTGTCCACTGTAGCCACAAAAAAAAACACATAGGTCGTTTGGAAGGAAAAGTAGACCTTTTAGCAGAAAAGGTGTTTGTGGTGCGAGATTCAACTGACACCTTGTTAGCAAAAGCTAAAGAATCAGGATGCGATTGAATAGAAGCAATATTCATTTGTCTTTCTTATTGACTAACAAGAGCAAAGGTCTTGTTAATGGAAGGCAAGGGATCCATTAACATTATTTGGGATCTGACAATGGAGAAGCTGTCATTGAGACTTGTTAAGAACCGTATCACACAATCATTGTCATTGTACTATCTAGCAAGATCAATTGCTCCACATTTGCACTTCGGATCACAGGTGCATTTAGGAAGAGGTTGTAAATTCATCATCTCATCTTAGAGTACTTTCAGATTGGTATAATAATCTGTAATAGGGAGAGAGCGTTGCTGGAAAGAGTAGATGTCTCCCTATAAGGCTACGATTTGAAACACATCACCACGAGAAAATCGATCCTTAAGATGCTTCCATACATCAGCAGCAACATCGAACCAGATTATGCTTTGTGCATTAGATGGTGAAATCGAATGAAAAATCCATGAGAGAACCATTGTGTTGCAGCGCTCCCAAGCCGAAAACAAAGAACCCTTTGAAGCTGGTACATGGATGGATCCATAAACAAAACCTAGCTTATTCTTAGAAAGCAAGGCCATCTTCATGGCGCGAAACCAGGAAGCCTAATGTAACAGTCCAAATGTACAGTATATCGCACATTTTACACATAAATTTACCGTTGGGTCGTCTGCGATGCCTTTAACACTTGAACAATAACAGTGATAAACAGTAAACCTTATTTAAATTATACAACTAGAATATATAATTTAATAATATTCCTTAACACTTTACATCCTCTGTTTCTACTTTACAATTTAAGTAGTACTGTACAATAAATCTGAATATATAAAAGAAAATACAAATACCTTTAGGATCGACTCAATGCAGTCTCAGGTAACCCAAAACACAGCCAATAACCTTGGGATGGTATATCTCTTAACCAATTATGGTATCCTGTGGAGTGGAAAATAAAGGGTGAGCGAAACGTGCTCAGTAAAGGAGTCATATACAAGACTAGTATAACGAAATCTATATGCTTGAAAACATTTGTTAATCCTAACAGTTCACTAAACTCAGTAATCGGAAGGATACTATAGACGACCAGGCAAATAGATGGAGCATGGAAGGTATTTTGAAATACCTGTCTTGTCCCAGAAACCCAGAGCGACTATAGGGAGTAGTCGTTTAGCTGTCGATATAAAATAATTTAATAAAATTTTCAATGAATAAATGGTAATAGAACCATTTAATTAAACACTTCAGTAAACACTTGAAACACATAACAGTAACAGTGGTAGCGACAGTATAGTAAACAGTTTAATTAAACAGTAGTAACAATATAAAAATCAGTTCAGTACAGTTAATATTTGAATTTCACATCACAGTAACAGTTCAGTGAACATTTCAAAATCAGTAATAATTCCTTAAGCATTTTCAATTCAATAAACAGTAGTAAATCAATACAGTTCAGTAAATAGTTTACTATAAATCACAGTTTAGTAAACAATCAACAGTAGGTGGAGACTAGACAACACCCTAGATATATCATGCTATAATAATCCCCAAATAGAAATAGTAACACGTGAATCTATGCCCATAGACTATAAGGTGTCCTCAGAATACACTTGTCAGGTTTCCTTGGGACTGCTGATGACTTAGTAAGTCTATCAATTACAGTAACAGTACAGTAAATAGTAAGCATGATATGGAGCCTAACAGTCTCAAAATATTTTATAAACAGTAGAAATAACTTTAAAGAAATTTAATAAATATAATTTAAATTAATAAAATTTCAAAAAGGTATTTAATTTCACATTTAACAGTACAGTGAAAACAGTCGATAAAATATTCATGCATTAGTGAGAAATTTTACAAACGTTCAATTTTACTGTACAATATTTTAAAGAACAAATCAGTAATCTCACTTTAATAAAATTCAATTAGATGAATATTTAAATATTATATTTTTGGTAAAATACCAAATTATGGAAAATATTAAAAATAATTTCCAAAACCCACAATTTCACTCAATTTATGCACATAAATTATTTTATGATATTTTAGAAAATTTTTGAGGAAATTTTAGCAATATAACAGTTACGAATACGCGAACCTCCCTACACTTAAACACAGTTTTCATACCAGCCGAAAACCATAGATTTGCATGATTTCAAAGGCAAATAAATACCAAATAATTTCATAAAATTAAATCCATAAAAATCATGCATTCGATATATCCTTACAGCTTCCATACTCATCCCTTACCTGTCTCGCATTACCGAACTTTTCGATAACACCACACGTAATCCACTTATCCCGGCTGCAAAACAATTTCACCAATAATTTTCATCAATTTTCCTCTAATTTTTGAGCCATTATTCATCACTAAATGCAGCCACATTGTACAATGCTTATGCCTAACCAATGTAATTTATACCGATAGCAAAACACAACTTCCCCGTTCTAACTCCAATTCCAGATCCGATTACACCATTGATCTCCTCTTAATTTCTACATTAATTTGGCACATTAAACTCATAAAATGCGGCATTCTAACCTGGCCAAAACACCATGGCCGAAAGGTGCTTTAATGGCTTCCCACGGTTTTTCTTCAAATTATGGTTACCTAGTTTGTTCATGCTCATCAAGCTTCTTGGCACCGTTTTCATGCAAAAAGTACCATGGTTTCCCTATACCTTTAAGCAAACCGAAACCCCATGATCACCATTATGTTTGATTCATTTAGATTTAGGCAAAGTAAACACTAGATCCTTGCTTAGCAATGTTAAAAACATAAGAATCCATCTTTAAAATTTAAGAAACTAAAATGGGTGTGAAAGTGATACCTTGGCCGAACCCTTCACCCTTCATTTTCTTCTTGTTTTCTTCCTTATTTGATGGTCTATGGGCATGGGTGAGAAGAGGAGAGTGAGTAGGTCAATTTTCTAGTTTTGATCTTGGTGAGAAAATGTAGATTTAACTAGGTTTTTATTGGTTTTGTTTTCTTTCTTCCTTTTCCTTCAAAAATGGTGTGGGAGCTTTTGGAGAAGAAGATGAATAGTGCCGGCTAGAAGTTGGCTGAAATTCAAAGAGCCTTCTAGAAGGGGGCAAAATTACCAAAATGCCCTTAGTTGTGTAAATTTTGGATAATTTTTCCCATAAGCTTCCATAATCGTAAAAACTATGTAATCCGACTCCAAAATTTTGGATTCCAACACCAAATAATCTTATTAAATGTATTTTGATGAGTAGAAGTGGTTTCATTGACGCGCGGTACATCGATTGCATGAAATTACGAAATTACCCCTAACGGACCGCCAGCGAAATTTTTCGATTAAACCATCGATTTGATAAATATATTAATACTATCTTATACTCCTTTCATGTAGAATATCATGGTAGTTTTACTTCATCCCAATTCATTTTGGATTGGGCACAATTTACAAAAATGCCATAGGGACGTAACTATCAATTTACAATTTTGTTTGCCAAACTTCACAAAATAATATAAATAAATGATTTTAAACCTCAAAATCATCATATTATATTTATTACACCACTGTACACAGTATTATCAGTCTCAAGCCCATCTGAACACATTAAAATAAGTGGGGCCCACATTACACTATCACTTATAATTACATAATACATTAAATTTCATTTAATAAATAAATACATAACACCTATACAGTATAATAGAAACAGGTCTCACATTTTCTCCCCACCTTTAGTTGTTCCTCCAAATTTCACCTGGACTGATCACTAAAATAGCTCTAGATACTTCTCATGCATTAGGCTCTCTAACTCCCAAGTAGCCTCCTCGTCGGTGTGATACTAGCAGAACACTTTTACCAATGAAATGGTCTTAGACTGCAACACTTTATCTTTCCAATCCAAGATTCATATCGATCTCTCATGTAACTCATATTCTCCCTGATCTCCAGTGGCTTGTATCAAATTACGTGAGAAGGATCTAGATGGTATTTCCTTAGTATCGAGACATGAAATACATTATGCACTCCTGACAACTCTGGTGGTAGTGCCAATCTGTATACCACATCTCCTACACAATCTAAGATCTCGAAAGGTCCAATATACCAAGGACTCAACTTTCCTTTCTTACAAAACCTCATTATTCTCTTAGACGGTGAGACTTTCAAAAATACATAATCACCCACAGAGAATTTCGATGGCTAGTGTCTAGTATCTGCATAACTCTTCTGTCGACTATGAGCCGCTTTTAACCTGTCACATGTCACTTGTACATCTTAAGAAGCCTGCCCGACCAAATCAAAAGCTAAAAGCTTACGATATCCTAGTTCTTCCCATGTTATCGAGGATCTACATCGTCTGCCATATAATGCCTCGTAAGATGCCATGTCGATGCTTACATGATAGCTGTTATTATATGTAAACTGTGCTAGAGGTAGGTGATCATCCCATGAGCCTTTAAAATCTAACACACATGCTCTCAATATATCTTTGAGCATCTGTGTCGTGTGCTCAGACTGTCCATCAGTTTGCGGATGAAAAGGGTGCTGAAATTCAGTTGGGATACCCTGGCCTCATGAAATCTCTCCCAAAAATGAGATGTGAATCAAGAATCCCTATTAGAAGTAATGCTCACTGAAATACCATGCAACCTTACTATCTCCCTAACATATAAATCGACTAAGGCACTAAGTGGATCAGTAGATTTAATGGCTAAGAAATGAGCAGACTTTGTTAACCTATCCACAATCACCCAAATAGCATCATAACCTCTCCAAGTCCTTGTCAAACCCATAATAAAATCCATAGTAACATGCTCCTGTTTTCACGTAGGGATCGGTAGAGGTCGTAACATACCTGTAGGCTTTTGATTCTCAATCTTTATCTACTGACATGTAAGACATCTAGTAATATACTCTGCGATGTCTTTCTTCATTTTAGGCCACTAATATACTCTCCGCAAATTCTAGTACATCTTAGTACTGCCAAGATGCAAAGTGTACTTGGAAGTATGAGCCTCTGACAATATCAAATCCTTTAGCTACTGATCACCGAGAACATAGATCCTACCTTTGAACCTCAGAATACCATCGATGCCAATCTTAAAGTCCGATTGTACTCCCATCTGTACTTGATTGGCAACCCCGATACAGTAAGTATCCTTCCCCTGAGCTTCTTTGATTCGGTCCATCAAATCCGGCTCTATTTTGAAACTAGTCGTAAACCCATATCTGTTAGAGGAAATCATGTTCTAACTGAGGCTCAAAAACTGCTTTAGAAGATCATGCTTCCTAACCATCAGGTATGATACCATACCCATGTACTTGCGGCTCAATGCATTTGCCGCAACATTCGCTTTCCCTGGATGGTACAAAATCTCGCAGTTATAATCTTTTAATAGCTCTTTCCATCGTCGCTGTCCCATAGTCGACTCTTGTTGTGAGAATAAATATTTCAGACTCTTATGGTCTGTATATGCTTGAAATTTCTCCCTGTAAAAATAACGCCGCCAAATCTTCAGTGCAAACACCACTGCGGTTGACTCCAAATCATGCGTTGGATAGTTCTTCTCATGATCTTTCAACTGTCGAGAACCATAGGTAATAACCCGACCATTCTGCATGAGTACACATCCAATCCCATTGTGGAAGCATCTGTATACACTATGAATCCACCAAATCTGCTGGGCAAGAACTAGGGCAGTAGTCAGTCTCCCTTCAACTCTTGAAAACTACGCTCATACGCATCTGACCATTCGAACTTTACATCCTTACGTGTGAGTCGTGTCAGTGGAGTAGCTAGTCTAGAAAACCCCTCTACGAACCGGTGATAGTATTAGGCAAGACCTTAAAAACTCCGTATCTCAGTAACGGTCTTAGGCCTCTGCCACTGTACGATGGCCTCTATCTTGGACGGATCTACAGACACCTCATCCTTAGACATAACATGTCCCAGAACTATAATATGATCTAGCCAGAATTCACACTTACTGAACTTTGCATGCAATTTTCAGTCTCTGAGGGTTTGCAAAACTATGAATAGGTGCTGCTCGTGCTCCTCCGGAGACTTAGAATACACCAATATGTCATGAATAAACGTAATCACAAATTTATCCAGATAAGGCTTGAATACCTCATTCATCAACCTCATAAATGTTGCAGGGGCATTTGTTAACCCCAAAAGGCATCACCAGAAACTTATAGTGCTCGTACTGGGTCCGAAATGCTATCTTATGAACATCCGACTCTCGAATCTTTAGCTGATGATAGCCCGATCGAAGATCTATCTTGGAGAACACTTGTGCACCCTTGAGCTGATCAAATAAGTCGTCAATCCTGGCAGGGGATATTTATTCTTAATGGTAACCCTGTTCAACATTCTATAGTCGATACACAACTATAGGCTACCATCCTTCTTCCGGATAAATAACACTAGAGCACCCCACAGAGACACACGAGGACATATGAATCCTTTGTCTAATAGCTCCTGGAGCTCCTTCTTAAGCTCCTCTAACTCCGTTATTGCCATCTGATATAGGGCTTAGAAATTGGCTCTGTACCGAGTACCAAATCGATGGAAAACTCCATTTCCTGATCTGGTGGTAACCTAGTAACTCCTCAAGAAATACGTCCAAAAAGTCCCTGACCATAGGAATCTCATGCAACTCTAGACGTTTCTTTTCTACGTCCTCCACATAAGCAATAAAACCTTTAAACACATCCATACAAAATCCCACAATTCAGTAAACATATCATTTCAAATAAATATATCACTACATCACTTTTATTAATTTACAAACAGTTTTACAATATATTTTTCAGGTCGAGAGAAGGTAATAAACTTAGTATAACAATCTAAGCTAACTTGATTTGCAGCTAACCAATTCATTCCTAAGATTACATCAAAATCATACATATTTAACAAAATTAGGTTAGCTGTCGTTTCCTTCTCCTACAGTTACTTTACAATTTTTATATACAATATCAGTAATCTGTGAGTCTTTAAACGGGGTATTTACTTGTAGTGTATGCCCTAGTGGCTCCGTTTCTACGGGGGTCTTATTAGCACATGTAGGGGACACAAATGAATGGGTAAAACCGGGATCAAACAACGCAAGCACTGGAATATCAAAGATATAGATTTTACCTTTAATCACATCAGTAGAACCATTAGCAGTCTCCTGATCTAAGGCATAAACTCGTCCTTACATCACAGCCTTCTTTCTCTTTTTTACTGCTATCGCACGCCTCGGCTGTAAGGGTGTAGCTTTCTCCGTTTCACTCGGAGCTACCAGTATTGGTGCCAATGGAGCTATAGAGGGAACAGTAGAAGCAGGCGACTCTCGTAGCATCGGGCAATCCCTCACCATATGCTCCGTCTGTCCACATCTAAAACGCACCATCGTCAACACGTAGCAGGGTCGTGAACCATACGACCTACCACAATGTGCACATCTGGTCGCTAAACTCCTTTGTGTAGAGGTGGGGCTAGTAGCAGGGGCTGAAGCAGCTAATCGAGTAAATCACCCCTCAAAAAATTTGAATACCCAATGACTTAGCCTTCTTAGGCTGCTCCCTACCAGATCTGTCCTTTGGAGCTCTCTTAGCCTTTCCTTTCCCTTTTGCCTTACCCTTAGGACTGGTATCTGTATGAAACTACTCATAATCCTGTTCACACAACTGTGCCCATCGCACTGCCTCATTATAAGTACGAATATCGAACGGGACTAACTTAGTACGGATAGAGGGTCTCAAACCTGCCACGAACCTATTAATCTTATGCCTCTCATCTATTTGAGACTATAGGTCAAATCGGCTCAGAGTGGTGGACCTCAACTCATACTCGTCTACCAATATACTCCCTTGAACTAACTTCAAAAACTCCTGTTGTAATTTCTTCTGAGCCATATCAGGGATGTACTATCGTCGAAAAGCCTCTACAAATATATCCCAAGTCACCACCTGATGCTGAGCAAACAAAACTGTCTGAGTCACCTTTCCTCAATACTTTGCATCATCCATCAGCTGGAACACCGCTAGATCCACTTTCTCTGTCTTTGTGCACTTCATATATCTGAATAGCTTCTCAACTGCATTAATCCACTGTTCTGCCACTAGAGGATCCCTAGTTCCCTTAAACTTCGGTGGATCCAACTTCTTAAACGACCGCACTAAGTTCACATCACAGTAGGACTCCACATCTCTAGGCGGCTTAACTAGTGGCGATGGTGGTACTACCTGTGGCTGAGGTGCCGATAGTGGAACAGGCTGTGGCTTGGGAACTACTGGTGTCGGCTGAGGTGGGGGTGCTGCTACTGCTGGAGCTGCTCCTCTCTCTCTGCCCTATCCGCAACTTGGTCAGCATGATACATGGCCATGAAATCAGCCAACATCCTCTCCATCCTCAACATCCATGTATTAAGACTCTCCAGCTACAACGAGTGAGCAGGTCCTGGGGTGGGCTTTGGTACTAGCTCAAGAGTATGGGGCTCCGGGGTCTGCTCCACCTTACCTTTACCTCATCCCCTAGACTATCATGTTACCCTTCTTCCACTCATATCTACACCATAGATACAATTTATTTAACTTCCAACTAGTTATTCAATTATACATCCAGATTATACAATACTACAAGGGATGTTTATCACTTCACTTTTATCTTAAAGGCACCGATAGACATCAGACCAACCTTGCTCTGATGCCAATAAAACTGTAACAGTCTAAATGTACAATATATCACACAATTTACAGATAAATTTACGGTTGGGCTGTCTACGATGCCTTTAACACTTGAACAATAACAATGATAAACTGTAAACCTTATTTAAATTAAGCAACTGGAATAAATAATTTAATAATATTCCTTAAAACTTTATATCCCCTATTCCTACTTTACAATTTAAGTAGTACTGTACAATAAATTTGAATATATAAAAGAAAAAACATATACGTCCAAGATCGACCCAATGCAATCTCAGGTAACCCAAAACGTAGTCGATAAGCTTGGGATGGTATATCTCTTAACCAATTATGGTATCTTGTGGAGTGGAAAATAAAGGAGTGAGCGAAACGTGCTCAGTAAAGGAGTCATATACAAGGCTGATATAACAAAATCTATATGCTTGAAAACATTTGTTAATCCTAACAGTTCACTAAACTCAGTAATAAAAAGGATACTATAGTTAGCTAGGCAACCAGATGGAGCATAGAAGGTTTTTTGAAATATCTGTCTTGTCTCGGAAACCCAGAGCGACTGTAGGGAGTAGTCATTTAGTTGTCGATATAAAATAATTTAATAAAATTCTCAATGAATAAATGGTAATAAAACCATTTAATTAAACACTTGAGTAAACACTTGAAACACATAACAGCAACAGTGATAGAGACAGTACAGTAAACATTTTAATTAAACAGTAGTAACAGTATAAAAATCAGTTCATTACAGTTAATATTTGAATTTCACATCATAGTAACAGTTCAGTTAACATTTCAAAATCAGTAATAATTCCTTAAGCATTTTCAATTCAGTAAACAGTAATAATTCAGTACAGTTTAGTAATAGTTAACCGTAAATCACAGTTTAGTAACCAGTCAACAGTAGGTGGAGACTAGACAATACCCTAGATATATCATGCTATAATAATCCCCAAAGGGAAACAGTAACACGTGAATCTATGGCCATAGACTATAAGGTGTCCTCACACTTGCCAGGTGTCCTTGGGACTGTTGATGACTTAGCAAGTCTATCAGCTACAGTAATAGTACAGTAAATAGTAAGCATGATATGGACCCTAATAGTCTCAAAACATTTTATAAACAGTGGAAATACCTTTAAGGAAATTTAATAAATATAATTTAAATTAATAAAATTCCAAAAAGGTATTTAATTTCACATTTAACAGTATAGTGAAAACAGTCAATAAAATATTCATGCATTAGTAAGAAATTTTATAAAAGTTCAATTTTACTGTATAATATTTTAAAGAACGTATCAGTAATCTCACTTTAATAATATTCAATTACATGAATATTTAAATATTATATTTTCGGTAAAATACCAAATTATGGAAAATATTAAAAATAATTTCCAAAACCCACAATTTCACTCAATTTATGCACATAAATTATTTCATGATATTTTAGAAAATTTTTGAGGAAATTTTGGGAGTATAGCAGTAACGAATACCCTAACCTCTCTGCACTTAAACATAGTTTTCATACCAGCTGAAAATCACGGATTTGCATGATTTCAAAGGCAAATAAATGCCAAATAATTTCATAAAATTAAATCCATAAAAATCATGCATTCGATATATCCTTACGTCTTCCATACTTATCCCTTACCTGTCTCGCATTATCGAACTTTTCGATAACACCACACGTAATCCACTTATCCCGGCTGCAAAACAATTTCCCCAATAATTTTCATCAATTTTCCTCTAATTTTTGAGCCATTATTCATCACTAAATGCAGCCACATTGTACAATGCTTATGCCTAACCAGTGTAATTTATACCGATAGTAAAACACAACTTTCCCGTTTTAACTCCAATTCCAGATCTGATTGCACCATTGATCTCCTCTTAATTTCTACATTAATTTGGCACATTAAACTCATAAAATGCGGCATTCTAACCTGGCCAAAACACCATGGCCGAAAGGTGCTTTAATGGCTTCCCACGGTTTTTCTTCAAACTATGGTTACCTATTAATTTATTCATGCTCATCAAGCTTCTTGGCACCATTTTCATGCAAAAAGTACCATGGTTTCCCTATGCTCTTATGCAAACCAAAACCCCATGATCACCATTATGCATGATTCATTTAGATTTAGGCAAAATAAACACTAGATCCTTGCTCAGCAATGTTAAAAACATAAGAATCCATCTTTAAAAATTAAGAAACTAAAATGGGTGTGAAAGTGATACCTTAGCCGAACCCTTCACCCTTCATTTTCTTCTTGTTTTCTTCCTTATTTGATGATCGATGGGCATGGGTGAGAAGAGGAGAGTGAGTAGGTGAATTTTTCTAATTAAACCATTGATTTGATGAATCTATTGACATTATCTTATACTTCTTTTCATGTAGAATATCATGGTATTTTTACTTCATTCCAATTCATTTTGGTTTGGGCACAGTTTACGAAAATGCCTTCAAGACGTAACCATCATTTTCCAATTTGTTTGCCACACTCCACAAAATAATATAAAATAATATAAATAAATGATTTTAAACCTCAAAATTATCTTATTATATTTATTATACCATTGTACACTGTATTATCAATCTTGAGCCCATCTAAACACTTTAAAATAAGTGGGGCTCACATTACACTATCACTTATAATTACATAATACATTAAATTTCACTTAATAAATAAATACATAACACATATACTGTCATACCCCGAAAACGTGGAAGTTTTGGGCTAAATTTTTTTTATATATATTTAATCTTAATTTCTTACTTGGGTTGCATTCCTGCCAGTACCTCATCACACTTTTCCAACCACAGAAACATCATAATATTTTCATAAAATATTTCATTCACATTATATTGACTTATTCCTCAAAGTAACGTTTACATTCATACGACATCGATTACATCCCAAAAGTATTATTATTTATATACAAATATCTGTGCTATACAGGATGTCTGGTATCAAAATATGAGTATACCTTACGTGAGTACAAAACTAGCCGGAGGAGAGACGTAACCCTCAGCCTATGTCATATGCGCAACAGGCAAAGAGATGATCACTGCAAATAATCTGGTAGGGTAGGGGGTGAGCTTTTTGGAAAGCCCCGTAAGAAATGCATTTAAAATAGTCATAGCATCTATATATGCAGAAACAAATGCCATAATAATGCGTTTCCTACTTTAAAACATTGTATGAATTCTTTAACACATTTTTCAAAAATTCATACTTCTTTAAATATGCATCATACTTTAGATATTTAATATCAAAATTAAATAAGCTTATCATACAGTTCTTGGAGACTAGGCAGAATCATATAGCCAGTATGCGGGTCATGACACTTACTTCATCCTCTGAAGAGGGAAGAGAATACCTATGGCCATGGTATGGGCTGTAGACCTGATCAGGGTCGTACAGCGAACATGCACCACGAAGGACCAACATACCCACAAAGGATGGAAACATGCACAATGTGGGCGAGAACATGCATGACGTGTGTGATAACCGTAAATTTTTCCATTTATTGGAAATTAGAAACATTGAAAATAAATATTAGAGAAATTAAATAAGAGGAAATAAATAAAATTTGCGAGAAACGGGATATTGGTGAAAATCCCGAGAAATGAGGAAGTGATGAATAAGGAAATTCGTGTGAAGGAAATTAAATGAAAATAAAGATAAAAATAATAGAGAGGAAAAGAATTAAATTGGATAAATTAAAATCCAAATCTAATTAAGAAAATAAGAGAATAAAACGAAATATATTTATATAATTACAAATTATATAAATGTATTTTATATAAATACATATGTATTTAAAAATACTATATAATATATTTTAATATACGTTGGTATATATATATATATATATATATATAGAAATATATACTATTTCATGAATTTAAATAATACATATGTATATAAACATAATATTTCATGTATATATAAATATATATATATACATACATATAGAAGAAAGGTAAATGTGATTTTATATTAAAGTTTATATGTATAAATATTTTATTATAGCATTTATATAATTTATATATATAAATGTTACTTAATTTTAAGTATATATATAAATATACACATATATACTAGACATGTATTTTGTAATGTACAATATGTATTTTGTATATAATATATATTGTATAATGTTATGTATGAAATAATGTATGTATAACATATAATATATATTATATGTATAAAACTTATGGTATAATATATATTATATAGTATACTAAAAATAGAAAGAGAACAAAAATAGAAAGGGAAATAAAACAGAAAAAAAAAAAGGAAAGGAGAAAATCGGGGAGGAACCCCGACCCCTCCTGCCAGACCGCCGGTGGCGGAGCTGCCACCGCCGGCGAGGGGAAAAGGAAGGCGGGACGCCACCGGCCAGAGAAAAGAAGGAAGCTACCGGCGGCGTGAAGAAACGGAACGGGATCGACGGAAAACGAAGCAAAAGCCGGAGGAAAAGGAAAATGCCGACGGCGGTGCCGGCCGAATCGGTGGCTGCCACCACCACCAAAGCTTCACCGGAGGAAGAGGAAGCTGATGGAAGCCACCGGTGACGCAATGGACGGCGGAGGAACGCCGGCGAAGAGGAAGAAGAACCGAGGCAAAACCGCCTCGATTCGCCGCCGTGCCACCGATCCAGGGCAAACGGAGGGCACCGGCAAGTTCGTCGTGCAGCCGGCCAGCTGAGGGACGCCCGAACCGCCGGAGAACCGGCCGCCGGCGAGGAACCGGTGAGGAAAGAAGCTGGACCGGTCTGAACCGGTCTGACCGGGAAAGGAAGAAGAAAAAAGAAAAGAAAAAGAAAAGAAAAAGGAAAAAGAAAAAAGAAAAAGAAAAAGAAAAGAAAGAAAGAAAAGAAAAAGAGGAAAAAGGAAGAAAAAGGAAGAAAAAGAGGAAAAAGGAAAATTTCGGGAATTCGGAAAATTCCCGGAAATTCGACAACCCAGGATTTTACAAATTCGGTAAGAAATTTCCCGAAAATTTAATTTCAGAAAAAAATTAAATAAATTATGAAAAATTCTAAAAATTAGAATTTTAATTCTAGAAATTATTTTCAGCAATCGAGATAAGGAATCGGGAGAAATGGAGTGCGGGCGCGATCGATAAGCGGAATTCGCCGACCCGGAAAAAGGTAAGGGATGCATGTGCAGCACTGTAAGGATACTCAGTCTGCATAATTTAATTTAAAATATTTTATGCAATTATTTTATGAAAATTATTATGATGCATGAATTGCTGAAAATAATTTGAGAAGAAGTACTGGCTGAAAGATTTTAAACTGTATTTTCCGTGCAGGAGGTTAGTGAATCGGCAGCCGTTATGCTGCCGAAAATTTTAGAAAAACTTTATAAAATCATATTAAATGATTTATTTCCGAATTTCGATAGTAAATCACGAGACATGAGGAAATTTCTAAATTTCATAAAATATGAATATAATGAGATGGAACTTTAGAATATTCATGTATTCGAGAATGGTGATAATGAAATCACCGAAAATTCTCGAAATAGATAAATACACGAATTACGAGACGAAAGATGAAGTGAAATATAGTAAATATTTTATGGATATTTTTATCAATATTCACTAAAGGATTATAACCCTTATGGTTTTAAATCATGGAATTATATAATTGTATAAATTCCATAAGGTGTATTTTCCGATGAAAAATACGGTTTTGAGACTGGTTGGTATTCTTATCATGCTGATAAAAGATATGTGACATGTTTAGTCCCGGTCGACACCTGATCCGTGATCCACCGAGGACAATATAGATTATGGTCATAGATTTGACCGTTTTAGTCCTTTACCCTCCAGGGTTTATAGTACGACAAGATTAACGTCTATATTAAAATCCATAAATGATAGGTGACATGTTAAAAAGGGAAATATTTTACATGACATGGAATATGTCAAACGGAAAAGGCCATACCGAGCAGAGACTCAATGATTGAACCGTGGGAGCCACCTCTAGAGTCCTTCGGGAACTAAGTGCTACACGTGTTCCGATATTTCAGTACAGGCCATACCGAGCAGAGGCTCGATGATTGAACAGTGGGAGCCACCTCTAGAGTCCTTCGGGAACTAAGTGCTACACGTGTTCCGATATTTCAGTACAGGCCATACCGAGCAGAGACTCGATGATTGAACCGTGGGAGCCACCTCTAGAGTCCTTCGGGAACTAAGTGCTACACGTGTTCCGATATTTCAGTACAGGCCATACCGAGCAGAGACTCGATGATTGAACCGTGGGAGCCACCTCTAGAGTCCTTCGGGAACTAAGTGCTACACGTGTTCCGATATTTCAGTACAGGCCATACCGAGCAGAGACTCGATGATTGAACCGTGGGAGCCACCTCTAGAGTCCTTCGGGAACTAAGTGCTACACGTGTTCCGATATTTCAGTACAGGCCATACCGAGCAGAGGCTCGATGATTGAACAGTGGGAGCCACCTCTAGAGTCCTTCGGGAACTAAGTGCTACACGTGTTCCGATGTTTCAGTACAGGCCATACCGAGCAGAGACTCGATGATTGAACCGTGGGAGCCACCTCTAGAGTCCTTCGGGAACTAAGTGCTACACGTGTTCCGATATTTCAGTACAGGCCATACCGAGCAGAGACTCGATGATTGAACCGTGGGAGCCACCTCTAGAGTCCTTCGGGAACTAAGTGCTACACGTGTTCCGATGTTAGTATGAGAAATCGTAGGATATTGTGACGATAAGTAAGTGAGTGTAATTCGTGTATTCGACAAATGTCAAAGAATGAAATAGATTTTAATAGCTTATTCTGCTTTTTAACGGACAGAACTAATTAAGAGAGTACATTAAAACATGAAATAAGTTTTAAAGAAATAAGATGATGATTTAACTAATATTCTTTTCAAGGAATATACGGATATTAATTATTCTATTTAAAGGCTTTATTTCGTAGAAGCATTATTTTGAAAAGAATATGAAAAAGGTTATGAAAGATTAAAAAGGAAAAGGATTTATTAATTCAAAACAAAAAGAAAATTTTTCTCTACAGTTGCTTCTAGGTTCCGTAACAAGTATGGTATTCTAAAATACCTACCTTACTCCATTCGGATTCCTAGCCGACTGTAGTATCTTTCCTACATGCGAGCCTAGAGCCCATAGGAAAAATGAAAAAGATTTTCAGCATATAGGAAGCTGAGTATCAAGTGAGGCATATAATTCTCTTACTGAGCCGTGGTTTTGCTCACCCCTTAATTTTCAACATCTCAGGTTTTGATGAATGTGAGATCAGTGGATTGTGGATCCTGGCTATACAGAGAACAATGTGTCAGACCGACTGATTATTTGAGGTATGATTATTTATTCTCTGTATTTAGACACGTCAACAGTACTACTTATCTGATTTGTTACGATAGGGGATGTGTATAAATATAAACAATATTATGTAAAATTTATTAACAGTCAGTACAAGTGAAGTATCGCAGACAGCCCAACCGTAAGTTGTGTATAAGTAGGGTAAAAATGTGGTCACGGGTCGTGACAGATTTTAGTGGTATCAGAGCATTGGTTGGCCTGATGTCTGTGAATACTTTGGAAAGAAAAGAGTTAAACATCCCCTGTAGTACTGTGTCGTCTGAATAATAGAGAAAATAAATGATTGTAAATGGGGTAAAATGATTTTAAAGGGAGTGAGAAAGTATAAACTGAGAATGTTAAAGAAGAAAATAGGCTCAGAAATTACCGAAAAATTTTGTGATTCTTCTAATCTATAAGAAGGCTGTTCGGTAAGGAACAGAAATGGACTCGGTGAGGGCCCCACCAGTACTTTTCTGTCCGAACGAAACTGAGACCTGAAAGTGATGGTATAAAATAGGGAATAAAATATCATCATTAAATAGACTTTAAGATTATCGATTGAGGGTAATTGAAAAGAGAAAATTTTTAGCCAAAAATGACAAAATACCCTACCCCCAAAATTTTACTGGGAGTCAAAACAGATCACCAGAAGTTGGAATTGATTGATTTGACAGAGAAATTAATGATATAAAACTGAATTACAAGTAAATTAATCCCATTGTGGATTTTAGTGAACTTCTCTGTCGAAAATCGAATGAGATATAACTTGCTGTTATAAGTATCAGAAAGGATACTATCAACACATAGATGATCAGTTCATTGATTTGAATGTATATTGAGGAGATAGAAATAAATGTCGAAATGATGAAAATGCCCCTATATTGGGCAATGTCGGAATAGTGCTAAAACCGAGCTGAATTGGAATCCATTGATAGTAATGGAATTATTAATGGCATAGAAGATGTCATATGAATCTAACGATCCCTATTACTGATTCCACTAACACTTAGATTATGGACGCGAAAGAAAAAAACCCCGAGTGGACTGTGGGCCATAGGGGATAACAGTATGGTTGAGTGAGGCGGCTAGGGCTCCCCCCACGAGTGGACTTTGGGCCATAGTGGTAAATCCTGGGCTTCACAATAAAACAATCCGTGAGGGACTAAGTGCCACGTCTGTGTGACGGGGGCCACCTCTAGAGCTCAGAGCGGACAGCACGGATGAGTGGTGCGGCTCGGGCCCCTCCGGCTTGAGACCGGCAAATCCGAGGCATCACAATAAAACGTGTATAGGCGGACGGCGAACGAGCCGGGGCCTTATATGATGCGATCCAAAGAGTGTAGTGGAATGTCATCGAATGTTTGGCCCGGTTATTGACTGAAAGGGTCGAAAAAAATTAAGAGTGTATTGAACGGGATCGTTAAATACTGTGAAGAGTGAAATGATTACAAGAATTGACTGATGAGGTGAAAAGTACAGATAATGAAATACATACTGGTGTGATTACTTATGGTTCTGTACGTTTTCATTTCTTTGAGGTATCAAACAGATAATCGTACATAGAACCGACGTATCTTGGAATATGTGCTACAGAATGAGGTACTGTTTGGAGTACTGTGAATTAGAGGATAATTATAAGAACAGTCAAGTGATAAAAAGAAGATGACCGCTAACTTAAGTTCTTCAGGACCCTCGAGACAGAACTGTGATGGGCGACCCAATGATGGCGACCCGTAGTGGATCATGTGTCGTGAGATATAGGCGAACTATCTCATCGCCGACTCACTAGTAAGGATAAACCTGAGGCGAAAGGATCACCTAGGGGATGCTCGTCAATGGTCGATATGAACGGGCGAGGCCCTTATAAGTATCTCAACGGTAACATGAGTGTAAGGAACTAGGTACGTAAGGGGTGCCAAGGTTCAAACCTCGTGGAGAATATACTCAAGGGAACTACGCCTGAATTCAGTAGATGGAAATGGTTTTAAAGTGAATAACTGAATTGAAACGAGTAGCTGTAAAGTGTGTTGATAACCATTGTACTTGATACAGCTTACCAGAATGAGATTCGTAACGCTGTGAAGTATGACTATGTAATGAAATCAAGGTAGAGTATGTATCAAAATGATTTGAATATGGAATGTCTCTGCCTTGAAACTACACTGTGAAATGATGGGAAACAATGATGAAGGTCCAAAATGATAAAAGAAGTGTGGTTAAAGAAACTATCGGATCAGAATTCCAATAAATTCCAAAGTAACATAGATTGAGAAATCAGGTTAATGTTGATTCGATCGTGGATATGAAATTTATTCTTAAGCTTGTATCGAAGAATATAGAAGAAATCCGACAAGCTTAAGAAAATAATTTTTGGAAAATATTACGGATGATGAAATTCACCAGTATCGATGTAAAGGAAGGAAATACAAATGATATGATTTGAGGATGAATTAAATGATGTACTAAAATTTTTGGTTATACACTAAAATTCTTATGAAGAACAAATAAATATTATATGGAAGTGATGCCTTAAATATGATTTAATCGGAGATGTATAAGGAGCGTATAAGAGCAATCCTTGTAAAAGGCATAATCAGATAAAAAGTTAAACAACGATGGTCACAAGATGATAAGAAAAGTACGATTAAAGAAAGTATCAGATTTGATTTCCGATAAAACTTCCAAAGTTATATAAATTAGAGGAATCGAGATAACGCTGATTTGATTTTAAATATGAAGTTAAATTCTAAGCTTATATCGGAAGATGTAGAAAGAATTTGAAAAGCTTAATAAAATAACTCTGGAAAATGTGTGAATAATGAAATTCACGTGTAGAAGTTTGGATGATGAAAATACTGATAAAAAAAAAACAAAAAAAAATTGAGAATAAAGGAGTTGTCTGTATAAGTATAAATGAGAGAAATGCAAATGATGTTGAGTTGTAGACAAATCAAAAAGGATATATTAAATTTCTATCATTGATGAAGTTCTGGTGAAGAACAAGTATTAATCTACGTGAAAATAGACGCTTTATTGATCTGATCAGAGATACGTGAGGAGTAAATAAGACTAGCTACTGTATAAAGCGTCCTTAGATAAAAGATTGAAGGTTGGTGTCCATAAGATGATGATTTGAACTCGAAGTGAATTTTACGAGTTCCGATTGAAGTTATAAGGGTAATGAGTTGCCTTGTAAAGTAGATAAGCCTAAAGAATGAGGCATCCTTACATGAGTAAAATTGATGAAATACTGATAGAGTCTAAAGTATAAATGGAACATGAGCAGCATTGTGATATAATCCTTAAACTCTTAAAGGCTGTGGAATTGTGCTAAGATTAACAACTAAGAAATTTGGCTAGACAGTATCTCCTCTTGAAATATATGATCTTGAGACGACAAGATGACAGTGAACCTGTCTATGATATAAAGATAATGATTGAGATACGAAAGTAATGAGTCTAGCTAAATACTACTGCCAGCCTATAAAAGAGTGATGAGACTGGCTGCTCTATAGACGAGATCTAATTAAAGAAATTAAAGTCGGTAAATGAATAAGTGTAAAGAAAAGATGGTGTGCAAGATTTTAAAAGATCTTAGCAGTATAGTACCATACCAATCGAGAAAACCGACAAAAAGGAATGAGAGTAAAAATATGAAAACGAAAATGAAAGTGAGATAAGGAAATAAGTTGCACAACGAGAAGGGAACTTCAATATGAAACAGTTCCCGCAGTTAAGATTGAAAGTGAATGGTGTTGGTTATCACATAACTGTGGCAAGATGTAAAATCAAAGCCAGAACTGATAAGTGAAAGTAATGATACTCCAAGGAGTAAGATAATTGATATGTTTACTGCCAGTAAAATGTTTGTACACATAACTACCTCGAAATGATAGAGATGGTGGAATTGTATAGATAATGTGGTGCTTAAATGGATAATTCGAGGATTCAATCACAGAATCTAAATTATGAAAAGAGTATATTCTCAGGTATATTCAAAAATTTAAATGATATTGAATATACCATAAGAGTAAGAGATGTAATGACCATACTACACGAAAAGAGACATGGAGAGAAAATGATTGTCTCATGATTTATTTCTGTAAGAGATGATTAACAGTAAAATTTGCAATGATATGTAGCCTTGATGGAATAAGTGTGAAAATGAATATTGTGGACAATAAAGAGTCCAAAAGAGAAATGACGATATGGAAGTGATTAAAGACTGATGATCTAAATAGAATCACTTTCTATTATCAGACTTCTAGATTCTCTAGTGCCTTAGTCGAAGTATAAGTGTTAAACGGTGTGAATGTGTATGTACAGTTCCAGTGAGCCTTACATGTGATGGGAGTCTCTGTGTTGCCATATGCTAATGAGAGATAGCAAAAGGCTTTGAGATCCCAAGTGTATTGATAGCACCGCTCCATACTGATTATATTTATATATATGAGCGTGAGATGTAACCGCTCCATGATATTGAGAGAGCGTGTGCACGAGATGTGAAAGCTACTGGGACACTTACATATAATTGATTGACACGAGTACATGATAGTACCAAATTATGTCGACTCGGCACTAAGTGAGAAGCATGGATGATGAACAGCATAAATCAGCTGTAATATTAAAATATTATGTATGGCTCTTATATGAAAAGAGTAAAAGTGAATAACTTTTGATTTGAGAAATGAACTTACGGGAGTATAGACATATATGATGAAAGACAGCATGTAGTGGTCTAAAGCACTCTTGATGTTGAAAGTGTACTGGCAGTATTACTTGGAGGATGAACTAGAGGTCAGAAGTCGTAAGTATACAGCATATACCACCTTTGGACTTAAGTTAAATTCGGAGGACCGAATTTCTTAAGGTGGGGAAGATGAGATAACCGTAAATTTTTCCATTTATTGGAAATTAGAAACATTGAAAATAAATATTAGAGAAATTAAATAAGAGGAAATAAATAAAATTTGCGAGAAACGGGATATTGGTGAAAATCCCGAGAAATGAGGAAGTGATGAATAAGGAAATTCGTGTGAAGGAAATTAAATGAAAATAAAGATAAAAATAATAGAGAGGAAAAGAATTAAATTGGATAAATTAAAATCCAAATCTAATTAAGAAAATAAGAGAATAAAACGAAATATATTTATATAATTACAAATTATATAAATGTATATTATATAAATACATATGTATTTAAAAATACTATATAATATATTTTAATATACGTTGGTATATATATATATATATATAGAAATATATACTATTTCATGAATTTAAATAATACATATGTATATAAACATAATATTTCATGTATATATAAATATATATATATATACATACATATAGAAGAAAGGTAAATGTGATTTTATATTAAAGTTTATATGTATAAATATTTTATTATAGCATTTATATAATTTATATATATAAATGTTACTTAATTTTAAGTATATATATAAATATACACATATATACTAGACATGTATTTTGTAATGTACAATATGTATTTTGTATATAATATATATTGTATAATGTTATGTATGAAATAATGTATGTATAACATATAATATATATTATATGTATAAAACTTATGGTATAATATATATTATATAGTATACTAAAAATAGAAAGAGAACAAAAATAGAAAGGGAAATAAAACAGAAAAAAAAAAAAGGAAAGGAGAAAATCGGGGAGGAACCCCGACCCCTCCTGCCAGACCGCCGGTGGCGGAGCTGCCACCGCCGGCGAGGGGAAAAGGAAGGCGGGACGCCACCGGCCAGAGAAAAGAAGGAAGCTACCGGCGGCGTGAAGAAACGGAACGGGATCGACGGAAAACGAAGCAAAAGCCGGAGGAAAAGGAAAATGCCGACGGCGGTGCCGGCCGAATCGGTGGCTGCCACCACCACCAAAGCTTCACCGGAGGAAGAGGAAGCTGATGGAAGCCACCGGTGACGCAATGGACGGCGGAGGAACGCCGGCGAAGAGGAAGAAGAACCGAGGCAAAACCGCCTCGATTCGCCGCCGTGCCACCGATCCAGGGCAAACGGAGGGCACCGGCAAGTTCGTCGTGCAGCCGGCCAGCTGAGGGACGCCCGAACCGCCGGAGAACCGGCCGCCGGCGAGGAACCGGCGAGGAAAGAAGCTGGACCGGTCTGAACCGGTCTGACCGGGAAAGGAAGAAGAAAAAAGAAAAGAAAAAGAAAAGAAAAAGGAAAAAGAAAAAAGAAAAAGAAAAAGAAAAGAAAGAAAGAAAAGAAAAAGAGGAAAAAGGAAGAAAAAGAGGAAAAAGGAAAATTTCGGGAATTCGGAAAATTCCCGGAAATTCGACAACCCGGGATTTTACAAATTCGGTAAGAAATTTCCCGAGAATTTAATTTCAGAAAAAAATTAAATAAATTATGAAAAATTCTAAAAATTAGAATTTTAATTCTAGAAATTATTTTCAGCAATCGAGATAAGGAATCGGGAGAAATGGAGTGCGGGCGCGATCGATAAGCGGAATTCGCCGACCCGGAAAAAGGTAAGGGATGCATGTGCAGCACTGTAAGGATACTCAGTCTGCATAATTTAATTTAAAATATTTTATGCAATTATTTTATGAAAATTATTATGATGCATGAATTGCTGAAAATAATTTGAGAAGAAGTACTGGCTGAAAGATTTTAAACTGTATTTTCCGTGCAGGAGGTTAGTGAATCGGCAGCCGTTATGCTGCCGAAAATTTTAGAAAAACTTTATAAAATCATATTAAATGATTTATTTCCGAATTTCGATAGTAAATCACGAGACATGAGGAAATTTCTAAATTTCATAAAATATGAATATAATGAGATGGAACTTTAGAATATTCATGTATTCGAGAATGGTGATAATGAAATCACCGAAAATTCTCGAAATAGATAAATTACACGAATTACGAGACGAAAGATGAAGTGAAATATAGTAAATATTTTATGGATATTTTTATCAATATTCACTAAAGGATTATAACCCTTATGGTTTTAAATCATGGAATTATATAATTGTATAAATTCCATAAGGTGTATTTTCCGATGAAAAATACAGTTTTGAGACTGGTTGGTATTCTTATCATGCTGATACATGATATGTGACATGTTTAGTCCCGGTCGACACCTGATCCGTGATCCACCGAGGACAATATAGATTATGGTCATAGATTTGACCGGTTTAGTCCTTTACCCTCCAGGGTTTATAGTACGACAATATTAACGTCTATATTAAAATCCATAAATGATAGGTGACATGTTAAAAAGGGAAATATTTTACATGACATGGAATATGTCAAACGGAAAAGGCCATACCGAGCAGAGACTCGATGATTGAACCGTGGGAGCCACCTCTAGAGTCCTTCGGGAACTAAGTGCTACACGTGTTCCGATATTTCAGTACAGGCCATACCGAGCAGAGGCTCGATGATTGAACAGTGGGAGCCACCTCTAGAGTCCTTCGGGAACTAAGTGCTACACGTGTTCCGATATTTCAGTACAGGCCATACCGAGCAGAGACTCGATGATTGAACCGTGGGAGCCACCTCTAGAGTCCTTCGGGAACTAAGTGCTACACGTGTTCCGATATTTCAGTACAGGCCATACCGAGCAGAGACTCGATGATTGAACCGTGGGAGCCACCTCTAGAGTCCTTCGGGAACTAAGTGCTACACGTGTTCCGATATTTCAGTACAGGCCATACCGAGCAGAGACTCGATGATTGAACCGTGGGAGCCACCTTTAGAGTCCTTCGGGAACTAAGTGCTACACGTGTTCCGATATTTCAGTACAGGCCATACCGAGCAGAGGCTCGATGATTGAACAGTGGAAGCCACCTCTAGAGTCCTTCGGGAACTAAGTGCTACACGTGTTCCGATGTTTCAGTACAGGCCATACCGAGCAGAGACTCGATGATTGAACCGTGGGAGCCACCTCTAGAGTCCTTCGGGAACTAAGTGCTACACGTGTTCCGATATTTCAGTACAGGCCATACCGAGCAGAGACTCGATGATTGAACCGTGGGAGCCACCTCTAGAGTCCTTCGGGAACTAAGTGCTACACGTGTTCCGATGTTAGTATGAGAAATCATAGGATATTGTGACGATAAGTAAGTGAGTGTGATTCGTGTATTCGACAAATGTCAAAGAATGAAATAGATTTTAATAGCTTATTCTGCTTTTTAACGGACAGAACTAATTAAGAGAGTACATTAAAACATGAAATAAGTTTTAAAGAAATAAGATGATGATTTAACTAATATTCTTTTCAAGGAATATACGGATATTAATTATTCTATTTAAAGGCTTTATTTCGTAGAAGCATTATTTTGAAAAGAATATGAAAAAGGTTATGAAAGATTAAAAAGGAAAAGGATTTATTAATTCAAAACAAAAAGAAAATTTTTCTCTACAGTTGCTTCTAGGTTCCGTAACAAGTATGGTATTCTAAAATACCTACCTTACTCCATTCGGATTCCTAGCCGACTGTAGTATCTTTCCTACATGCGAGCCTAGAGCCCATAGGAAAAATGAAAAAGATTTTCAGCATATAGGAAGCTGAGTATCAAGTGAGGCATATAATTCTCTTACTGAGCCGTGGTTTTGCTCACCCCTTAATTTTCAACATCTCAGGTTTTGATGAATGTGAGATCAGTGGATTGTGGATCCTGGCTATACACGAAGAACAATGTGTCAGACCGACTGATTATTTGAGGTATGATTATTTATTCTCTGTATTTAGACACGTCAACAGTACTACTTATCTGATTTGTTACGATAGGGGATGTGTATAATATAAACAATATTATGTAAAATTTATTAACAGTCAGTACAAGTGAAGTATCGCAGACAGCCCAACCGGTTAAGTTGTGTATAAGTAGGGTAAAAATGTGGTCACGGGTCGTGACAACGTGGGCTAAACATATGCCACAAGGGATGGAAACATGCACAATGTGGCAAGCATGACAGGCAATAACATAAACTATAGAAAGGCCTTAGTCTCAAATCTTACTTTTGTAACTTCTTAAATCATACATTTGGTACAAAATAGTAAGGACCGGGCGTGCCAGGATTTAAGTTAGCCTGAGGTTTGCCACTCCGATACCTTTTTCGAAAAATATATTTATTTACTGTCATACTTAAAACATTATGGAAAAATATGCATAGAAATTATAAGGTTCGTTTAGCTAATTATCAAAAGATTATGGAAATTAACTTCGGAACAAAATTCATGCTTCAAGCATTTCTTTATAATTTACAATGAAAGTAAGGGACACCATCACAACTTTAAATTACATCCCTTACCTTAGTACACTGTAGAGCAATGCCTTACGTTGCACCCATATGCTTCCTATCTCTCCGAATTATAAACTGCCAAACCACAATTTAATATAATAAATTTTCGGTATAAAATTCCTTCACTTGTCTAATTCTTAGTTAAATTCCCATTACTTAGAATATTAGAATTTCTTAAAATTTCACATTGTGGCCGAATGACCTTGAATAACTTAGGTAACTTATTCCTCCATAATATATATATATATATATATATATTCAACTATGATGCCACTTAATTTTTCCAATCCAATTAGGTCAACTTAAGTATTTCTTTCTTTTATTTTCCTACTATTTGTTGACCCCAAATCGTGAATTTTCTTTCCCTTTAATTCAGTTCACATTGGCTCCCATTTGGTCCTTACATCATGGTCATATCTAGTATGTCTTAGGTTGCCAAAAAGTCTAGTATTCACACACACAAAGTCAGCCAAGGCTAGCTTTTTCTTCTCTCTTTTATTTTTCATATCCGGTTGTCTTTATCATCCTTGGTCTTCTCTCCCACATACTGCACTTCTTCTTCATCTATTCTAGCTTTTTCTTGATCATTATAGCACTACCATATATGTTATGATTTTAGGCTATTAATTCTATACTCTTTCCTCAACTAAAAATCAGCAATAGGTTAGTCATACTACCCCACTTTCCTCAATTTCGGCTACACTATTCAGTCACACATTCCCTTTGCATTTTCGAATATACAACCAGCCAACTTATTTTCTTTCTTCCAGCCATTTTCTTTGACTATAAGAAACACTATTTTCTTGATTCATTTTTCTTCTTTTTCCCCCTTAGCTCACGTAACCCTCATTCAAATTTAACCTCCCTCAAAACCTTCTTCAACCAGAATTTATTTATTTTCTGTTACATTGCTGTCCAAACCGATAGCTTCTTTCTTTTTCTTGATGGTTCATGTGGCCCTTATCTCATACCAACTTATCCTTTCTTAACCTATTCAACCCTAGTATGTAACTTATAGCTTTACTTCCTTTTAATATTTTTTTCTTGACTGTCTCGGTTCATGACTAACTGGTGTTCCATCTTCACGTAAATCATCATCAACATCATCTTATCTTCATTCTAAACCCTCCTAGCTGAACTAGGGTTTTCACTCTATATATGTTTACTTTAAACAAGGCTATAACCAACATATTCTTGATCATTACTTCCATAATCAAAGAACAAGAAACTTAAAAACTGAGTTGGACGTTACCTGTACAAAGAAGCAATCTATGCCCGTGAATCTCCTCCTGTTTTGAGGGTTTTTGTGCTAGCTTCTTTGAGGTTTTGGAAGCTTAATATCCAAAGTTTATTTTCCTTCCAAAAGCTTGATTTATTTACTAAAGGTTAAGCATGGTTCTGTTATGGAGGGGAACTTACACAGTTTGTAAGAAACAGAACAACTTTCGGTGATGATGATGGCTGGAAATAAGTTCATGATGGAAAGAAATATAAAGCACTAATATATATATATATATTAGTTAGACTTTTGCCGGTTCCATTAAAAGCCTTCTTTATTGTTTATTTCTTTTCTTTTGTTTAATCCTCCTTATTCTCCAACCGGACTACACTTCTTTTCTTTTATATTTCTTTCTCTCCATGCAGCCACACATTTTTGACTTTCCAATTCAGAATTTGCAAGCTAATAAATTTTCTATCTTTTCCTTGCTTCTACGTTTCTTGTCTTGTTATTGTTTGGTATTCGGTGCAGCAAGAAACTAACAACAATCAGTGTTACAGTTTCTGTCAACTTAGGAAAAACGTGGAGAAGACTTTCTCTTGTCTTCTTTTATTGTTTATTTATCTTTTCTTTTCTCTTGTTTTCCTATTACTCACTTGTCCAACAGAGATTACACTTCCTTTTCTTTGTTTTATTTTGTTTCTTCATGCCACCACTACTTTTCTGATTATTCAAATCAGGATTTTTCCAATATCCATTTAATTATTTATTCCATCCTTTATATAATAATTTCCATACTTATATTTTTCATCTAAAATTTAAAATTTTCTATGTGACAGACACTATTCTTTTTATATTTAATTCCTCAAAATATTATCAATAACTTCTTTATTGATAATTTAATCATATAAATGTATATTTACAGTATAAAATAACGAGTTCTCACATATACAGTATAGTAGAAACAGGTCTCACACCTAATCGGATCCATCAACCACACAAGAAACCAACACTAGCGTCGGATTTTCATTGTGATAAAGAAAGTAAGGTGAAGATGGAGTTTCTTCTGGCCGCACAGATGGTTGATGATGTAGACATGAGGAAAAGGTGTTTGTGAAGGAAACCGAAACAAACACACAGCGGAATTTAAATCATTCGGCCTCCACCAGGATCGATTCGGAGAGTTACCTGATTAGGGTTTCGAGATTTTACCTAACGTTTTCTCTGATTTTCTGTCGTTGGTCGAGTCACAAGCAACAACTTTTCGTTCCTGCCTCTATGGTATCCACACGAACGGATCTCACGACTCTTGAACGTCTCACGATCAGAAGCCTTAAAGAGCGTTTTTGATTCCTTATAATCGAATTGCTAGCTTCGATTAAAAGAATATTTTGTTTTCTGTTTAATTGTGCGGCTGTGTTTTAGAAAACACAAAACATCCTTTTATAGGCAGTAAATTTTACCCTAAAATTTACTGTCAAATAGAACTCTAATCCTACTTAGAATAGGATTAGTTATATCCTTAATCCAATTCAGAATAGGATTAGTTATATCCTTAATCCAATTCAGAATAGGATTAATTAAGCTCCTCATTGATCCGTTCTAAGTGTGCGACTCAATAGGTTCTCAAAACAATGGCAATGACAAAATTGTCATAGGCAATGAGCGGTATCTAGCAACACATCATTGCTACCCATGTAACGAGAATGTCAATGACTCGACATAACCTTACTCGTGATAGATGTTACCGTGTAGTCTAATCCTTTATCCTTGATGTCTTGATTAGACATAAGTCATGGAATGTGTCACACTTGTATAGTCTAATCAGCGTTTCTTGATTCCTGAGTAGACTAATTAAACAAATAAATCAATATCTCATATTGACTTATTCGAGCACGGCCATGCATTTCTTAGTCTCACTCTATCAAAGGGCCCAAGACATCACTCTTGTTATATAAGAGGGATAAATCCTATCTTGATCATTCAACATCCCTCTACATAGATCAAGGCATACCCAATTACTACCTTTATAGTCCATCCTGTTACGAATGACATCTAGCAGCATTAAAGTATGCAATTCTCTATGTTGGGATCTTTGATGATCTCAAGTCAAAGGATCACATACACCATCATCACTATGAGAATCGCTTATGACACTCATAACAATCCATGTAGCGGTCTCATTGAGGGTCGATCCAGTACATAGTTGTGATAACCGTAAATTTTTCCATTTATTGGAAATTAGAAATATTGAAAATAAATATTAGAGAAATTAAATAAGAGGAAATAAATAAAATTTGCGAGAAACGGTATATTGGTGAAAATCCTGAGAAATGAGGAAGTGATGAATAAGGAAATTCGTGTGAAGGAAATTAAATGAAAATAAAAATAAAATCGGAGTTATGGAAAATAAGGAAAGGAGGAATTTAAATTGGATTAATGGAAATCCAAAATTTATAAAATAAAAATGCGTATATTATATATTTATATAATTAAATTATATAAATATATTTACACATGTTTTTTATATAAATACATATGTATGTACATGAATATTAGTATATATTATAAAATGAAATATATACTATTTTGTTTTAAATAAATACATGTGTATATTAGAAAATGTATTTATATAATTATAAATATATATGTACAGATATATATATATATATGAAATATATATATATTATTATTTTAAATAAAAGTATATGAATATATAAGAAAATTAAATATGGTTTTATATTAAAGTTTATATGTATAAATATTTTATTATAGCATTTATCTAATTTGTATATATAAATGTTATTTAAGTATATAAATATACATATATATATATATACTAGACATGTATTTTGTAATGTACAAGATATATTTTATATATAATAAATATTGCATAATATTATGTATGAAATAATGTATGAATAACATATAATATTTATTATATGTATAAAATACATTGTATAGTATATAGTATATGATATACTAAAAGTGGAAAGGGAATAAAACCAAAAAGAGAAATATAACAGAAAAAGAAAAAGAGGCAAAATCGGGAAGGGCCCGATCCTCCCCCAGCCAGACCGCCGGTGGCGGAGCTGCCACTTCCGGCGAGGGGAAAAGGAAGGCGGGACGCCACCGACCAGAGAAAAGAAGGAAGCTACCGGCGGCGTGAAGAAACGGAGAAAAATCGAAGGGAAAACAGAAGAAAACGCCGGAAGAGAAAAGGAAATAGCCAACGGCGGTGCCGGCCGAATCAGTGGCCGCCACTACCACCGAAGCTTCACCGGAGGAAGAGGAAGCCGATGGAGGCCACCGGAGGTGCAATGGACGGCGGAGGAACGCCAGCGAAGAGGAAGAAGAAACCGAGGCAAAACTGCATCGATCCGCCGCCGTGCCGCCGATCCAGGGCAAACGGAAGGCATCGGCAAGTTCGTCGTGCAGCCGGCCAACTGAGGGATGCCTGAACCACCGGAGAACCGGCCGCCGACGAGGAACCGGCGAGGACAGGAGCTGGACCGGTCTAAACCGGTCTGACAGGGAAAGGAAGAAGAAAAAAGAAAAAAAAAGAAGAAAAGAAAAAGAAAAGAAAAAGGAAAAAGAAAAAGAAAAAGAAAAGAAAGAAAGAAAAGAAAAAGGGAAAAAGGGAAAAAGAGGAAAAATGAGAATTTTGGGAATTTGGAAAATTCCCGGAAATTCGACAACCCGAGATTTTTCAAAGTTTGGTAAGAAATCTTCCTGAGATTTAATTTTCAGAAAAAAATTAAATAAATTATGAAAAATTCTAAAAAAATTAGAATTTTAATTCCAGAAATTATTTTCAGCAATCGGGATAAGGAATCGGGAGAAATGGAGCGTGGGTGCGATCGATAAGCGGAAGTCGCCGACCCGAAAAAAGGTAAGGGATGCATGTGCAGCACTGTAAGGATACTCAGTCTGCATATTTTAAATTGAAATACTTTATGCAAATATTTTATGAAAATTATTATGATGCATGATTTGCTAAAAATAATTTGGGAAGAAGTACTGGCTGAAAGATTTAAAACTATATTTTTTCGTGCAGGAGGTTAGTAAATCGGCAGCCGTTATGCTGCCGAAAATTTTAGAAAAAACTTTATAAAATCATATTAAATGATTTTATTTCCGAATTTCGATAGTAAATCACGAAACATGAGGAAATTACTAAATTTCATAAAACATGAATATAATGAGATGGAATTTTTAAATATTCATGTATTCGAGAATGGTGACAATGAAATCACCGAAAATTCTGGAAATAGATAAATTACACGAAATACGAGAGGAAAGATGAAGTGAAATATAGTGAATATTTTTATGAATATTTTTATAAATATTCACTAAAGGATTTTAACCCTTATGGTTTTAAATTATGGAATTTTATATTTATATAAATTCCATAAAGGTTTATTTTATGATGAAAATACGGTTTTGAGACTGGTTGGCATTCCTATCATGCTGATGCATGATATGTGACCTGTTTAGTCCCGGTCGACGCCTAAATCAGTGATCCACCGAGGACAATATAGGTTATGGTTATAGATTTGACCGGTGTATTTCCTTACCCTCCGAGGTTTATAGTATGATAAGATTGATGTCTATCTTAGACTCCATAAATGATAGGTGATATGTTAAAAAGGAAAGTATTTTACATAAGATGGAATATGCCAACCGGAAAATGTGGTACATGATGGGTGACATGTGAAAAGAACATGTTTTATATAATATGATAAGAGAATCAATTGAATTATAGCATTTTTACAAAATGCTCATTTAGGTACTGATTATAGTACCGTGAGATGATTCTCATAAGACATGAGATACAAACATGTAATATGTTTTCAAAAAGGAAGAAATGATAATTCTAATATTCTTTCTATGGTCTTAAATGGAATATGAGATCATAAGTACTACATGAGATCTGACAAGACAGTGGAAAGTACATATGGCTTAAAGGCCAAACCGAGCAAAGACTCGATGACTTTACCGTGTGAGCCACCTCTAGAATCCTTCGGGAACTAAGTGCTGCACGTGTTCTGATGTGTTAGTAAAGGCCAAACCGAGCAAAGACTCGATGATTTTACCGTGTGAGCCACCTCTAGAATCCTTCGGGAACTAAGTGCTGCACGTGTTCTGATGTGTTAGTAAAGGCCAAACCGAGTAAAGACTTGATGACTTTACCGTGTGAGCCACCTCTAGAATCCTTCGGGAACTAAGTGCTGCACGTGTTCTGATGTGTTAGTAAAGGCCAAACCGAGCAAAGACTCGATGATTTTACCGTGTGAGCCACCTCTAGAATCCTTCGGGAACTAAGTGCTGCACGTGTTCTGATGTGTTAGTAAAGGCCAAACCGAGCAAAGACTCGATGATTGTATTGTGGGAGCCACCTCTAGAATCCTTCGGGAACTAAGTGCTACACGAGTTCTGATGTGTTAGTAATCAGTCTAAGTTCTGATGGGGATGCGACAAATGTCGAAGGATGAAATAGATCTTGTGCACATGACATATGATGTGTGTGATATATCGAATTTTGTTTATATATGCCACTCAAACATGTGCTACTTGAATGTTCGTCTCGTTCACACTTAATCATACTGATAAAAAGAATGATGCCTTGTGAACTTAAGAATGGAATAGATTTTAATAGCTTATTTTGCTTTTTAAAGGACGGTACTAATTAAGAGAGTACATTAAAACATGAAATGAATTTTAAAGAAATAAAATGATGATTTAACTAATATTCTTTTCAAGGAATATACGGATATTAATTATTCTATTTAAATGCTTTATTTCGTGGAAGCATTATTTTGAAAATAATATGAAAAAGGTTATGAAAGATTGAAAAGGAAAAGGATTTATTAATTCAAAACAAAAAGAAAAAAAATTTCTTTCTACAGTTGCTTCTAGGTTCCGTAACAAGTATGGTATTCTAAAATACCTACCTTACTCCATTTGGATTCCTAGCCGACTGTAGTATCTTTCCTACATGCGAGCCTAGAGCCCATAGGAAAAATGAAAAAGATTTTCAGCATATAGGAAGCTGAGTATCAAGTGAGGCATATAATTCTCTTACTGAGCCGTGGTTTTGCTCACCCCTTAATTTTCAACATTTCAGGTTTTTGATGAATGTAAGTTCAGTGGATTGTGGATCCTGGCTGTACACGAAGGACAATGTGTTAGACCGACTGATTATTTGAGGTATGATCATTTATTTTTTGTATTTAGACACATCAACAGTACTACTTATCTGATTTATTACGATAGGGGATGTGTTTAATATAAACAATATTATGTAAAATTGTTTAACAGTCAGTACAAGTGAAGTATCGCAAACAGCCCAACCGGTTAAGTTGTGTATAAGAAGATGAAAAATGTGGTCACGGGTCGTGACAATAGTTCTCTAACATGTACCTATGTGATGACTTGATATCCTATATCCATGACAATAGTCATCAGTCAACCACATACTAGTCTTATCGTATCATTGTTATCCTTGTTCACAATAATACTTGACTAGGGATATTTCTAAGAATAGTGTGTTATTACTATTCTAAGGACATTATCATATAAGATTACATTACGCAGCTATAAGACAAATATAATAATGAACTATAATAAATAAAATGTCATGATACATAAAAAAAAATGCCAAAGTCAATCATCTAATGAATGGTTCTAAGGGCATAATCCAACAGTTTGGAGAGCTAGAAAAACGTGCAGGAAAATGACTAGAAAATGGAAGAGAAAACAAGCGGGAAAATGAAATGCTCGGTACCATGTCAAAATATTTGAATCGATGAATTGAGAGCTCACTTTTCATTATTCATCATATGTCTTATATATACAGACAGAGGCAAAGAAAACTAATTGCCTCATTAGTTAGAAACAGAAAAACTAATTGCTATAATTAGCTACAAAATAACCACTTGTACAGCTAAGCAAAAACAGACTCTAGCTGGACCAATTGTGTGTAATACTGATTTTGGTTCTTTTTAATTGAGATTGGAAGGGAAGATACAAACAATATTTAGGATTACTAAAGGATGAAGATGCTGACTGCGGAGCATGCTGACATAGTGTTAATGCTAACATGCAATTCAACTTAATCTAAAACACCTTTATTTGAGAATAAGTTTAAAAATAGCTTATTTTGAGAATTAAGATTTTAGAATAGCTTATATAAAGAAAAAACTTGCTGTTAGGGGAATCTTAGAGAGAAGAAGTTTTAGGATGTGTTTAGATTAGATATATTTTTTTTATACATAAGAGGAATTCATTTCAATCAAGATATTCAAACGTTCGATCTAATTTCCTTGTTTGGCAAAAAAATTTTGAAGAACTTCAAAATTTAGGACAAATTTTAGATGGTATTTTGAAATGCTCAAATTTTTTAGATGGAATTTTGAAATGCTTAAATTTCATCTTAAAATTCACTTAATGAGGTGGTTTTTCAAAATTCCTCTAAATCTTCTCTTACTTTATCGCATATGACCCATTATTAAATATAAAACTAAAAAAAGGAAAAAAAATATTTTATTTAAATACAATATATTTTTGTTTTTATATTATTAATAATATCTATACATTTTTATAAATCTAATGATACTCATATTACATATTTTTTATATTTTTCATTTTCTTATATATAATATTAATAATTTTCTTTTATAATTATTTTTTTATTTCATCAAATTCTAGTATTAAAAAATTCTTTTAAAAAATATTTATCTAAACAAGCTAAGTATGAATGCTAGTATGTTAAATTCATGCATTCTGAAATAATTTTAATTTAAATTCATCATAATTTCAAAATTTTCTATCCAAACACATGCTTAAAAGGAAGATGGAAATGGCTAAAATGAATTCAAGTGAGATTTTGGAATTTATATACCCAAAGTAAAACGGCAACATTTTTGGCAAAGTAATATGAGGCATAGAAGATAACGTTTCAACCATTTTGACGGAAGATATCTAAGTATGGACCAGATAGAATTTGATCCATGTGTTGTTCATTCCCTTTTCTTCATTTTTAATCATTTATCATTTATTTGCTAATTATTTTTTAGTTTTTTTAACCAATTCATTTAATTAATTTTATTTAATTTATTCAATTTGTTAAACAAGATTATTCTATTAAATTCTAGTTTTCTTTAATTGTAATTTTTTATTTCGTTTTTCTAGCATGTTTTGCTCATTCTCCTTTTTTTTTTTTCATTGTGACGAGAGCTTTATTCTCAAAGTCTATCTCCTTTTGCCTTGCTTCTTCATTGAACATATTGTCTTTTACCATATCCAAAATCACCTTGTTGTTAGGAGCTAAATAACAGTCACAACTAATGTATCCTTATTGTTTAGCAATAAATCTAGAAGAAACAACGCCTTCATCCGATCGTCCATATTGAGATTCATAGTAGTCATCCCATTAAACAGATCTTGAAAATCACTTAGGTGTTTGAAGATAGAGCGCCCATCCTTGTACTCTAGAGTAGCAAGTTTCTTAATAAGCATAATCTTATTC
Organism: Heritiera littoralis; assembly: GCA_031772115.1. Taxonomy (NCBI): domain Eukaryota; kingdom Viridiplantae; phylum Streptophyta; class Magnoliopsida; order Malvales; family Malvaceae; genus Heritiera; species Heritiera littoralis. Next base: position 2,191,158 of record JAPDPK010000009.1, on the reverse strand, counting down.
AAGGCAGTCTTCCTTTCATACAGTGATGCTAATTTTTTCCAAACATGAGAAGCACTTGTCTCCTACGTCACATGATAAAAAACACTAACATCAACCCATCTTCTAATGGTGCCCAAAGTCTTTCTATCTAAGTTTTTCCATTATTCATATTTCATATCATCGACTTAGCAAAATCATTTAATACTAGCTTATATGGATCCTTACTGTATAAATGATCTTTCATCATTGGTTTCCAAATTGAGTAATTTGACGTTGTTAATTTTATCATAGATTTTGTATCTTCTTTGTAATAGCTGCAATTTTTCATAAACCGAGCATGGTTTGGATTTTTATTAATGAAGTCATTGAGGATAAAAGTCATGAACGACATAAAATGTATGCAAAGGAAGTATATACGATGTACCTTAATCAATATGAATGGAATACATGAATTCAGCATATATATATCTTCATACATGCACGCGTTGACTAATGCATGCATACATGCATAAATATTTATATATATATATATATATGTTCTCCTATGATAAAATGATCGAGTAAATACAAATATATATATATAAATAATACTCTCACATGTTCAAGTGTATATAGTGTATACATACATACATATATATATATATATATATATATATAAAAGATAATTAAGATATGATAAATATATAATTACCATAAGAAAATATACAATGAGAAACAAAGTAATTAAATGTAATTAGAAATATAAAGATACAAATAAGAATATATATATATTCAAGTATATAAATTACATACATAGGTCTATATATATTTAAATTATAAAGGAACTAATAATAATAAAAATAAAAATAATAAAATAAAATAAATAAGAATTAGTAGAGTTTGGTGGGAAATATCCCACGAAACCCCACCATCATTTCGACTAGGGCAGACCATCTTTGTCTTTGAATTATATCGTTAAACAAAAAAAGAAAAAAGAATAGAAGTAGAGAAGCAGAACCAAACTCCATGTGGTTTGTCAGAAATAGACCATCATCATCATCCTTTCTTCAGTCAAAACTAAAGAAACAAAATAAAAAGAAAAGAAACAAAAGTAGGGTCGGTGAAGGAGAAGAAAAAAAAGAGAGAGAGCGAGAGAGAGAAGTGGAAACTGAAAAATGGAGAAAGATTGGGCTGAAGCTATCAGTGGAAACAAGAGGGAAGCAGCCACGCCATTGCTTCTAAAAGCCAAGAAAAATTGAGGGTTTAGGGGTAGAAGTTGGCAGTAGTTTCAAAAAGAAATAGTTGTATGAAAGGCAAAACGTGGGCCCTTATTCACGTATGATAAGAAAAGAATAGAGATAACCATTGAAGCAAAACAAAGGCTGGAAACGGAGGACATGTAGGCTGAATCAAATCTCATGCGAGTAGCTGGAGATGAGGGATATTTTGGCCCAAGGATATTTTAGTCTTTCATCTCATAATTCCCACATGAATCAGAAGACGCGTGAACATGGCAAATATTCGGGTCAACACTGCCAGATATGCTCATTGACTTAGGTCAACACTCAATGCGCTAAACCTCGTTTATTGTCATTGATTACCTTGGGACCAAGGACTTGTCTTGAAACCAAGCACACAAGAGCATTTTGGCGGGAGGATGACCTGAAACCTTCATGCTGACATGTGATACAGACGGTCTTCGCCTATAAATACGCTTCATTCCTACAAGCATTAGGACTTCCCCAATTTTTCTTCCTCTTCTTCTGATCTTATAAAATACCATTCTTTGCCACGACATTTTGGCATGCCAGGTAGGGGCCTTCAGCATTTCTTGAGTCGCGATCGAGAATGGCCCCCAGAAGGAGAGTGACAGAAGAGGAAGAACCCATGGCACCTCAGCCTCACCAATAAGCCCAAATTACCTCACTAGAACCAGGAGCTTGGGTACTAATAGAGAATACAGTGAGGTAGATAAGGAAAAAGAGATGATGCACATGGATGAGCTAAAGTTGTTGGAAAGCTCACTGCTCACGGAAGATATCGACTGAGCTTAACCTCAAACCTGCTTGGGAATGCCCACCGTTGACACCTATGATGGTACTTCTAACCTTTTTCATCTTTTGAAATTTTTTGTGCTAACATTTTTATACCAGGAGTAGATCGTCAAGATTGATAAAAATGAAGAGAACAACCAACGAAGCTACAAAAAAGCGGATGAGCTCCACATTTGAATTCTCCCTCTCGCTAGAACCCCCTAAAACTCTACCATAGTTCCTTCATTGAGTTGAGAAATATATCAATGCTGATAAAACAACAGCCACCAAGGTTGATAAAGAAGAGGAGAAAGAAGTGCTTTTAAGCTACAACAAAGGGGGAGAGAGGTTGGGAACAATAAATGGGCAAAAGAATTCAGCAAAACAAGTGGGCAGTAAAAACACTACGTTCGTCACAAGAAAAGGAACAAAACCCACAACTGAAATGGCTTAAGCCAACAAGACAAAATGCCCAAAGGAAGGAAGAGCTCGCCCAGCTTAAGAAAATGAGCTCGAAAAGTTAAAGATCAAGCAAAAGCTCACCAAGTTAAGCATTAGAAAAGAGCTCACCAAACAAAACTCAAGAAAGAGTTTATCAAGTTAAAGGTCAAGGAAGAGCTTGCTTGTTAAAATATCAAGGATGAACTTGTCAAATATTGAAAAAACAAAGCACGTTAAGTTAGAGCTCGAGAAAAAAACCTCGCCAAGATAAAAAGGATAAAAAAGAGCTTGCCAAGCTCTACAAAAGAGCTCGCCAAGCTCTGCAAAAGGTTGAAGAAAAGAGCTTACCAGGATAAAGCTGAAAGAAGAGATCGCCGAGTTGAGCCATAGTGAATAGCTCGCCAAACTAAAACCCAAGGAAACAGCTCACACCTAGCTACAGCTCAAGGAGGAGCTTGCCAGGTTGAGCCCCCATATATGAGCTCCTCAATCTAAAAAAGATCAAGGAAGAGCTCCTCAAAATCAAAAGCTTGAGGAAGAGCTTGCCAAGGTAAAAGGCTAACGGAAGAGCTCGCCAAGCTAAGTCCTTAGAGAGAAGAGCTCACCAAACCAAAAGCTCCAAGAGCCCGCCTAGCTAAAGCTCAAGGAAGCACTCGCCAAGTTAACCCAGAGAATAACTCGCCAAAATAAGGGTTAAGGAAGAGCTTGCCAAGCTAAAAGGCCAAGGGTGAGCTCACCAAGTTGAGACTTGAGAAGAGTGTGCCAAACGAAAGCAGCAAGAAGAGCTCACTAAGCTAAAAGGCCTATGGAAGAGCTCACCAAGTAAACCTATGGAAAACGCTCGCCAAACTGAAAGATCGAGGAGGAGCACGCCAAGTTGAGAATAGGGAAGAGCTCACCACACTAAAGATTAGAGAAGAAAGATCCCTTAATTAATCTCAAGGAAGATCTCACCACGATAAAGGCCTAGGGAAGAGCAAACCAAAGCTAAGGCCTAAGGAAGAGCTCGCTAATCTAAAAGCTCGCCAAGATTAAACTTAAGAAAGAGTTCACCAAGATTAGTCCTAGTGTAGAGCTTGCCAAACTAAAGGCCTAGGGAAGAGCTTGAAAACTAAAAGCTCGAGGGTAAACTCGCCAAGCTAGGCTCAAGAAAGAGCTCGCCAAGCTAAGGCTTGAGGAAGATCTTGCCAAGCTAAGATCGGGGAAGAGCTCACCAAACTCAAGTTAAGCGCTCGCTAAGCTAAGCTTAAGCTAAGAGCTCGCCAAACTCAACCAAAGAGCTCGTCAAACTAAGCTCCAGGATGAGCTCGCCAAGCTAAAAAGCAGAAGGAAGAGCTCGCCAAACTCGAAGCTGCAGCTCGCCAAGCTAAGCTTAAGAATGAGCACGCCAAACTCAAGAAAGAATTCGCCAAGCTAAAGCTTAGGGAAAAGATCATCAAGGTGCATGGAAAAGCTAGTCGGTAAACGTTGCCATAGCTTATGAGTAGAAGTTAAAAGGTCAGCATGCCTAAGCTCTCACACGCATAGCTCATCTTGGTGCACCTCAGGTCAGCTCACCTAATTTCTCATAGAGCTCATCTCGGTGCAACTTAAGCCAACACGCCTAAGCTCTCACGTCAAGCATGCATGGGAGGTTTGGCGCATTTTGTCCAAATAAAGAGCTAAATATCGGTTTCTATCCCAAATATAAACTCCTCTTTAACTTTATAATAAATTCAGATCGGCCAATACAATTTTAGTTCGGCTAATATAAATTTAGACAATGCAGAAAAACTTAGACAACCTAAAACATGGCACCATCCAAATAACAAAAGTACATGTTCATTGATTAAGTTCAAATATCTTAATACAGAAAACTTAAGGAAACTAATATGAAAGTGATAAAAGTTAAACAACAGCATCATCCATGACCTCGGGATTGCCTTCATCAGCCTCCCCCTGAGTAGCCGCAGAAGCCTTAACGCTGAGCTCAGCACCAGCAGATTCCTCCACCTCAGGCTCATATTGGATTGTCCTCAGATTCTCCAATGAATCTATGGACAAGTCCAAGTTGGAGTACATGTGATTAACCTCCTGAAGGGCGAGGTCAAAAACACCTCGACACCCCTTCTTAGTGTTGACCCAACCTGATAACAGGTTGGCACCATATCTCGCTGACCAACCTCGTCTCCTGGACCGAGCTTTCAAGACTAACTTGAAGGGGGACAAAATGATGAGGGATATTTTGGCCCAAAAATATTTTAGTTTTTCACCTCGAAATTCCCACATGAATCAAAAGACACGTGACCATAGCAGATATTCGGGTCAGCACTGCCATATACGCTCATCTACTCAAGTCAGCGCTCAATGCGTTGAACCTCATTTATTGTCATCGATTACCTTGGGACCAAGGACTAGTCTTGAAACCAAGCACACAAGAGCATTTTGGTAGGAGGATGACCTGAAACCTTCATGCTGACCTGTGATACAAACGGTCTTCGCCTATAAATACTCTTCATTCCTACAAGCACTAGGACTTCCCCAATTTTTCTTCCTCCTCTTCTGATCTTATAAAAAACCATTCTTTGCCATGATAGTTGGGAATGAGGGAGAAAATGTAGTTGTTTAGTGAGGCTGAACCAAAGCAGGCTAGGTGTTGAAGCTTCACGTAAGGAAGGAGATAGGATGCAAGGGACGTAGAGCTTGGGTGCTACATTTTGGTACTCAAAACAGAGCACATTTAGGCTATTTCTCGAGTGATCAATGGTGCATAATAGGAGAAGAAAAGTCTTAGACTTGAAGGCTCCAAACAGGGGATTCTTGGCTAAGATTTAGAGGCTGTATAAGGGCTAGTCAATGGCCATTCTTGGTGGCTAAAACAAAGGCATTGGCGTGGTTTTTAAGGGCAATAGCAAGGTAGTATTTGAAGTCTGATAAGGTGCTTTTCCTAGTGGAAATTAGATGTTGATTTCAAGGTTGAAACAAGGGAATTTAGGGCACCAGAACAGGGGATACATAAGAAGGTTCGGATTGATTTCCTGGTTGTGGTCAAAGGGGATTTACAAGGCTTGAACTAGGTGATTTTAAGGGCTGGTAGTGACTGGTCAGGAAATCTAATTTAGAGGCTCTTAGGTAGCTTGGAGCAAGGAAAAACTGTGACAAAAAAAAAGGTTGTGCTAAGCATGTTTCAAGCTGTGTCTATCACTGAGTTCTCTCAGCACAACTGAAGGTAGAAGCAAGGAGGTAGAAACGTGATGTGGAGGTTGGAATTTGGTGCTGAATTTTAGGCTTTGCTTGGTAGGAAGGTTGAAAAGATGTGAGAATGGAAAATTTACTAATCTAATGGTTAGATTTCATAACCACTTTCCTATTTTGTAGCTTAACCATTATATTAGTAAATTTTCCTTCCTCACTTCTTTCTATCCTTCCTACCAAGCAAAGCCTTAGTGTTTAGGTGCTGAACACAGTAATCTTTATGGGTTGAGTTAAGGGGGACTAAACATGGCTAATTAAGGGCTAAAGAGAGGCTTTTGAGACAAGCTTGGGAAAGTGCATGAGAAGAAAAGTGAAAGTAGGAAAGCTAACTTGAGAACCAGTAAAAGTGTTTTAAGAGGGCTAAAGCTCTTCAGTTTTGATAGTGCAATTTCAACAGTTAGGCTTGGTTTGGAGCTTGAACCGAGAAAGGTAAGGACTCTTTAAGTTTAGTATTAAAGTCTATATATACTAAGATGCTGATAAGGCAATGGATGATTTAACCTGTTGAAAGAAAATGCTATATTTGGATTGATATATGCCTATATGTACATACACATATGTGCATAAGTTTATATATTTGTCATGGTAACAAAGAATTAAAATATATTGTAGGAATTTAATAGAGGTATTAAAGAAGTCGAGATTTAAAGAGAGCTTGAGAAAAGCTTGGTTTTGAGGATTTTCAAGGTAAGGATGTGTCAATTAATTTGATTTAAACTTTATAGGAGGTAATTGAGTAAAGTAAGTGTGATTATGGTTTTGGATTATAAGAGATCTCAAAGGAGGAAGGCTTGAGATTTTTATATATTTTTGGATTTAAAGGTAAGTAATATACCAAAATGTTGTTTGGGGTTGATTGTTATATAGATGAATAATTTTGCGGAGATTAATATTCTCATGCTTGGAATTATTGAATTGAGAATATTTAAATCAATAATGAGATTGATTTTTAGTTATATTGTGAAATCTTGAAGTGGTGAGGGATTGATTTAATTCATAGCATGGATAATTTTTATAATTAAAGATTCATGTTATATTGATTTGGAATTTGTTAGTTCGAGAATGTTTAAAGAAAGAATATGAAAGTAAGTAAATAATATATAAAATTATATATAATGTGATCAAGTGCGATTAAAATATGCAACAAAGACGAAAATAAATTGGTTGTAGTGACACAGAGCGATATAGGAGCTTGACTCGTGTTTTGGACAACCCAAGAAAGTAAATTACTAAGCATTGAAGTAAGTGGGTTAAGTAAAGTCTATTAGCACCATCTCGTAGAAATGGTTTAAATTTTATAAATATTTAGATTAATTTTTTTACGCTAAGGAAATTCGGTTTATGTTTGGGCTAGATTGAAACTTGTCTTCTGCCTTATGTGTTGTGGCTAGCCAAGCGTGCATGTTAAGTGAAGTGAACTTATGCATATGTACATTCACGTATAGCATGTTTTGAGTTTAATTACTTAATAGTTATGTTTTAAGGACTTGCATTATATTTTAAATTTACAAATCTTGGTTTGAACTGAATTTTGAAATAAATCAAAACTTCTTTATATTTCAAACTCAAAACTGATTTAATAAGTGTTTTGAAATCCGTGCAATCCAAGTGCTACATGAGAACATCGTTTTTGAACCGTTTTTTAGTGCAGGCATATCCTACGGTCTTCAGGTTATTTCTAGCTTATTGAGCTTAGCTTTAGGACTTATTACTTGTCCATCGAGCTTTGTGCTCTAAACTACAGTATTGTACCTATCGAGCCTACTACTTTAGGTAAGCTGTTAATTGTCTGGAAAACCAGTAGGCAAGTTCTAGCCCTCAACTGATTAGCGAGACTAGTGTATTGTTTTATGGCCATAAATTTTGTGTTGCTTGTGACACCATTCCATTACTAGCTAGGATGGATATCGTTATCGTATCAGTGACTGAGGATTCTTACCTAAACTCTACATACCACTGTTTTATTATTGATATTGATTTCAATGAATTGAGGCTTACACCTAAAGTGAAAACTGATCGATTTGAAATAGTTTTAAGTGATTTAAAGCTTATGCCTAAAGTAATAAGTGATCGATTTTGAAATCGTTTTCAATGAATCGAGACTATACGCCTAATGTTTATTGATTTTCATTTTGTAAACTAATTGATTTATCAAAGTGCATAGTTATTGATTTTAAATGAATGCACAACAATTGATTTACCAAAGTGTATAGTTATTGATTTTAAATAAATGCATAGCAATTGATTTATCAAAGTGCATAGTCATTGATTTTAAATGAATGCACAGTAATTGATTTATCATAGTGTATAGTCATTGATTTGAAATGAATGCGCAATAATTGATTTATCATAGTGCATTGTCATTGATTTTAAACGAATGCATTGCAACTAATTTATCAACATGCATAGTCATTAATTTTAAACGAATGCACAATAATTGATTTATCAAAGTGCATAGTCATTGATTTTAAATGAATGCATAGCAATTGATTTTTCAATGTGCATAGTCATTGATTTTAAACAGATGCACAGTAATTGATTTATCAATGTGTATAGTCATTTGATTTTAAATGAATGCATAGCAATTGATTTATGAAAGTGATAGTTATTGATTTTAAATGAATGCATAGTTATTAATTTAAAACGAATACATAAATAATTGATTGATCAAAGTGCATAGTCATTTGATTTAAAACGAATGCATAGCAATTGATTTATCAAAGTGCATAGTCATTGAATAAAAAAATTGCATAGTGATTGATTTATCAAAGTGCATAGAGATCGATTTATCGAAGTGCATAGTGATCTATTTATTGAAGCGCATAGTATTTTGATTTAATCAAAATGTATAGTGATTTGACTTAATCGTAGTGCATAGTGAAAGTGATTTAACTAAAGTACATAATCATAGTGTTTTAAATTGAAGTGCATAGCGAAAGTGTTTTGATTAGAGTCCATATTGGATTATTGGTATCATGACTTAATACCATGCATATACGTCACTTCAATACTGATTATTTGTGCACTTGCATGTGGATCGACATGAGTCTAACATGCATTTACTTAAACTACTTGATGAGCTATGGTTTGCTTACTCCTTTCTAATAACCTTGCAGATCATACAACCTAGACTCCACGCTCAGAGTTTCTGTGCGGAGCCTCGGAGATGGTATCTACTAGGATACTTGTCTAAGTCCTCCGACTGCTTTTTTTTTGTTTCTTTTAAGTTATACAAAACTTGTATATCATTTTGGTTATCATGTATGAACATTTTAAAGAGCATAGTAACATGCTTATTAGAAATATTTTGGGATGTAACTTAGGATCGCTCTAGATTATTATAGACTAGTATGATTATCGAGTGCGATCTGGGATATGATTGTGATATGACAAATATGAACGTTATGAAATGTGAATATGTTTAATTGATGATTTTGGGAATGTGTGTACTATAGGATGATATAAACTGTGGATTGTGAAGTTGAGATATGATGTTGGAAATATATATTTTGTAGGTTAACTAACTAGGGAAATTGATTATATATAAAGGGAGGTTTTCGATCTTTTTCTTTTGCTTGGTTAATCTAGAATTAAAATATCGATGAAGTAAGTTGATTTGTTCTAGGAGTCAACAACTTGAATAGTAAAGTTAACTCAAATTGAGAAAGAAAAATTTAGTTCGTAAATTGGGAAAAACAGTATAAGTATGATTATTAGGTGTACGTCGCGGCCTTTGGGTCATGACATCCCTCCATGATCCTAAGGCACTCGTATTGTGATATCAATTGTTGACTCTCAAATGACACACACAAAGAAGCAATATCAGAATAATAGTACTCACAATAACAAACAACAATATCTCAAGCTAATCATATCACTCAACACAATCAAATTACCAAGACATAAGATAAATCAACAAGTGATATACAAATAATAAAGAGCAAAGTAAAAATGATACCAAAAATTTAACGTGAAAAACTCTTTGATGTGGAGAGAAAATCCAAGAGACAAATCGGATAAAAATCCACTAAGAAAAATAAATAACTTACAATGTTAAATACCCAAAGTCTTTTTGCCAAAAGCTTAAGGTCACAAAAATTGACCAAAAACAATAAAGTTACTTCTTTGGATTTTTCAAGATAATTTACCAAAAAAATACTTTAATTATTGTACATACTTATCTTCGCATGGTCTCTTAATGAAACAAAAAGAAAACACCTGCAAATCTTAAAGATTTTAATTTCCTTTTGCTGTCGTCTCTCAATTCCATCAAATGAGAAAATGAGTAATCCCTACTCTCCTTTGGTTGCAAGAGTTCCTAGTCATTGGATTTCTCGTGTTTTGATCTTGGTCGTTTGTGCCAAACCAACCCCATGGATTTTAAAACAAGCCAATGTGGGGCTGCACCCGACGCACTTATGCGTCCGACAAGAAAAACTATCCTCGAAAGTCAAAGCTATGCCTCCTGTTTTACTTTATTTTAGAAGTCTATTCATAAAAAGCAGAGAATTTTAGTGGCTTGGAAAAGAATCTTTGAATTCTCTGTTTCTTACCTTCCTGCTTTCTCATTATTGATTGTGATACCTTCCAGTAAAAAGATCAAAACTATAGATAAAACTAGCAACTGCAATCATGTTAGGTAGTACTCAATCCATCAGAAGGTCAAGCTCACTTCGCAAGCTTGAATAATCCTTTCAACTCGTAACATTGGCATGTTTTTGGATCTATTGGATACAATTTCAATTTTCAGCAAGCCATTATATTTATATCAATAATTAATACTAGTGAAATTAAAAAAAAATCGACTACCCGCATCTTCTATGGCCTTCCTTGTCTGTTGGCTTGCTGCCTTGGGATATGGGTTCGAGTTTCTTGTTCTCTTACATCTTCTAGGATGTTTGTATTGGATTCTGTAATCTGTTTGCCAAAAAAACAAACCTTACTGTTACAGGATTTGATTGGGTTTGATCATATTTCATGATTATCGAGTTATCTAGTCTGTAACATTGTTCGAACAGGAAAAACGACAGTATCTTATCCAATCGATTATCCAACCTGTCAGTAGTTTATACTGCAGCTTGGTTCAATTTTAAACATTGTAGCTAGCTAATCAAGTAGTTTTTCAAACTTGGCAGTCCTCTCCACAACTCTATAGCAATAACTGGCGAGACAATCCAACATCTGGTGTTCCCATTGAGAACCAAACCAAGTTAAGCAGAGAAGAAACAGATGTAGTGACATCATTGTATTTAGAACTAGTAGAAGGATACACGATTACACGAAATCATATGTACGTAATGTATATTGGCAAATAACACACAGACAAATATGTTGGATTATGCCCTTAGAACCATTCATTAGATGATTGACTTTGGCATTTTTTTTATGTATCATGACATTTTATTTATCATAGTTCATTATTATATTTGTCTTATAACTGCGTAATATAATCTTATATAATAATGTCCTTAGAATAGTAATAACACACTATTCTTAAAATATCCCTAGTCAAGTATTATTGTGAACAAGGATAACAATGATACGATAAGACTAGTATGTGGTTGACTGATGACCATTGTCATGGATATAGGATATCAAGTCATCACATAGGTACATGTTAGAGAACTATGTACTGGATCGACCCTCCATGAGAACGCTACATGGATTGTTATATGAATGTCATAAGCGATTCTCATAGTGATGATGGTGTATGTGATCCTTTGACTTGAGATCATCAGAGATCCCAACATAGAGAATTGCATACTTTAATGCTGCTAGATGTCATTCGTAACAGGATGGACTATAAAGGTAGTAATTGGGTATGCCTTGATCTATGTAGAGGGATGTTGAGTGATCAAGATAGGATTTATCCCTCTTATATAACAAGAGTGATGTCTTGGGCCCTTTGATAGAGTGAGACTAAGAAATGCATGGCCGTGCTCGAATAAGTCAATATGAGATATTGATTTTATTTGTTTAATTAGTCTACTCAGGAATCAAGAAACGCTGATTAGACTATACAAGTGTGACACATTCCATGACTTGTGTCTAATCAAGACATCATAGGATAAATGGATTAAACTACACGGTAACATCTATCACGAGTAAGGTTATGTCGAGTCATTGACATTCTCGTTACATGGGTAGCAATGATGTGTTGCTAGATACCGCTCATTGCCTGTGACAATTTTGTCATTGCCATTGTTTTGAGAACCTATTGGGTCGCACACTTAGAACGGATCAATGAGGAGCTTAATTAATCCTATTCTGAATTGGATTAAGGATATATCTAATCCTATTCTGAATTGGATTAAGAATATATCTAATCCTATTCTAAGTAGGATTAGAGTTCTGTTTGGCAGTAAATTTTAGGGTAAAATTTACTGCCTATAAAAAGGATGTTTTTCCAAAAAAACATGGCCGCACTTTTAAAAACAGAAAACAAAAACATTCCTTTTAATCGAAGCTAGCAATTCGGTTATAAGGAATTAAAAAGCTCTTTAAGGCTTCTGATCGTGAGACGTTCAAGAGTCGTGAGATCCGTTCGTGTGGATACCGTAGAGGCAGGAACGAAAAGTTGCTGCCTGTGACTCGACCAACGACAGAAAATTCAGAAAAAACGTCAGGTAAAATCTCGAAACCCTAATCAGGCAACTCTCCGAATCGATCTTGGTGGAGGCCGAATGATTTAAATTCCGCTGCGTGTTGTTTCGGTTTCCTTCACTGGTATCCGAGCCAGATTCGGAGTCCCTGATTTGTTTTGATAAAAGCATGATCTCTGGTTACTTTCTGTTTATGATTACATGCAATCGTTTTAATGAGATTAATACGGATTAGAATGTATATGATATATTCAGAGGCTAGAAATCGAATTGTTGAAAATATATATATGATGTATATCAATTTCGATTCAACTTATATGTGAGATATAATCTGTGATGCGAATTAATAATGGCGTTTCTGTTTTGCATAAACGTTATGTATAATCTGTGATGCGAATTATTAATGGCGTTTCTGTTCTGCATAAACGTTATGTATAATCTGTGATGCGAATTATTAATGGCGGTTTCTGTTCTGCATAAACGTTATGGAAGAAACAGAATAATGTCGAAAGTGTATAAAGATTGAAACACTTTTAGATAAGAGTTCTAATGCGACTAAAATTATAGTCAGTATGAGATACTGGCTGGAACATCCTGATAAGATTAGGACACTTCCGGATAAGGGGCGTTGGCAATGTCAATACTGTTGACCTTTTTTTTTTCGGGGGCTCCGCCCCCAAACCCCCGCAAGGGGCGCCGCCCCTGGGAACCCCGCAGTCAGGGTTATAATTCGTTTCAAATGTGCCTCATTAATAAAACTAAAAATTAAAAATTGCATTACACTTGTTTGTATAACACGGTGGTTGTTGTTTGAGCATGGTGCATAGTTATAGCCCTAGCCCAATATGATTGTATTTTCGTGGTTGTAAATTTTAATAAATACGACCTGCGTGTCGTGCCTTGTTCTTGAAATTCTTGTTGTACATTCTTTTCTCATCTTACTCCCCTCGAATGTAACTCGAGGTTTCTCTTAAACTATGTAATTGGAGCTGACAACCATGCAAAGGATGACCAAAGAGGCACTTGGAGAAGATGCTATTACCCTTAGGTTAACCCTTAGGGTTTCTCATTGGCTTGGGAAATCCATTTAGTTTGGGCTCTAACTATGTCACGTTTATTTTATTGCTTAATTGCATGAGATGCATGGTTTATTTTGTACGTTTATGATATGAAAATCATATGATAATTTAAAAAAAAAAAAAGTAAAATTGGTGAGATCTTATTCAATAAACTAAGAAAATCCCTCAAATTAAATTAAGTCAATAATAGATGCCTACCAATGAATAGCACTCGTCAAGACTAGAATCGATTTTGTTATGTTTGCCAAAGCAAAATATCATATCTATCTTAGTAAGACGCGATGGGATAATAGTGATATCCAAAGGCTATAAATTGGGTTGACTTAACTAAATTTCATCAATAGGATTGGGAATTTAGAGGCATAAAGTTGGGCTTCCATTCATGAGATGAATTAGAACAAGTGTTGTTCACCCAACTATCCAAGAGTTACATGAGATGTAATTGGTAAGTGTTGCCTACCTAAATAGCCAAATCTTGGGCGATTAGCCAAAGCTAACTCTAGATAAGGTGAAATATGGATCTTGGCCCACTAGAGAAATTATGTGATAATTTTTCCGAATTAATAGTGAGGGTTGTTGATTCGATAAAAATAGTGGGAGCATCATTTAATAAATATTTAATTAAATGAATGCATTCATGATACTTATATTTTGCATATTTTTGTTGTAGATTACCATGGCATCAAACACAAATAACACACTTTCACTGCGATCTGTCCTTGAGAAGGACAAGTTGAATGGGACAAACTTCCTGGATTGGTACAGGAACCTGAGGATAGTCCTCAAGCATGAAAAGAAGTTGTATGTCCTTGAAATTCCCTTACCTGAGGAACCACCCTCTAATGCTCCAAGGGCAGAAAGAGATGCTTATAAGAAGCATCAAGATGATGCATTGGATGTTAGTTGCCTTATGCTTGCCTCAATGAATCCTGAGCTTCAAAAGCAACATGAGGAAATGGATGCGTTCGATATGATCGAGCATCTCAAGCAACTCTATGAAGAGGAAGCTAGGCAAGAAAGGTACAATGTCTCTAAGGCATTGTTTCAGTGTAGGATGGCAGAGGGGACTCCCGTTGGTACTCATGTGCTCAAGATGATTGGGTACACTGAAAACCTTGAAAGATTGGGATTTCCTTTGGGCCAAGAGTTGGCCACTGATGTGATTCTGCAATCGTTGCCAGACAGCTACAGTCAGTTTGTTGTTAATTACAACATGAATGAAATTGACAAGACTCTGCCACAATTACTTAGCATGTTGAAAACAGCTGAATCCAACATGAAAAAGGCCAAGCCCAAAGATGTCTTAATAGTTAAGAAAGCTAAGGGCAAGGCTAATGCAAAGGGCAAGAAAAAAGGTAATAAAGCCAATGGCAAGTTCAAGCCCAATGATACTACACTGAAGCCTAAAGGTGGGGTTGCCAAAGAAGGGAAATGCTTCCATTGCGGTGAGACCGGACATTGGAAGAGGAATTGCAACAAATACTTGGAAGAACTAAAGAAGAAGAGAGGAAGTGAGACTTCCACTTCAGGTATTTATGTTATAGAAGTTAATCTATCTACTTCTTCATCATGGGTATTAGATACTGGATGTGGTTCTCACATTTGTGTAAATGTGCAGGAATTCAAAAGGAGTAGATCATTGACTAAGGGCGAGGTCGACCTACGAGTGGGAAATGGAGCAAGGGTTGCTGCATTAGCTATAGGAACTTATATTTTGACATTGCCCACAGGGCTTGTTTTAGAATTAGATGATTGTTATTATGTGCCTTCCATCACTAAAAACATTATTTCTATTTCTTGTTTGGACAAGAAGGGTTTTTCATTTATAATAAAGGACAACTGTTGCTCCATTTATTTAAATGATATCTTTTATGGTAGTGCACAACTAATTAATGGTCTTTACATTCTAAATCTTGATATGCCTATTTATAACATAAATGCTAAAAGGATTAAATCTAATGATCAAAATCCAACATATCTCTGGCATTGTCGCTTAGGACACATAAATGAGAATCGCATTTCCAAACTCCATAAAGATGGACTTTTGGACTCACTTGATTTTGAATCGTATGAGACATGTGAATCTTGTTTGATGGGTAAGATGACTAAAGCCCCTTTCAAAGGACATAGTGAAAGGGCAAGTGATTTATTGGGCTTAGTACATACAGATGTATGTGGACCTTTAAACACACAGGCCAGAGGTGGGTTTATGTACTTTATTACATTTACTGATGATTTCAGTAGATATGGCTATGTGTTTCTTATGAAACACAAGTCAGAATCTTT
This sequence comes from Heritiera littoralis, assembly GCA_031772115.1. Lineage (NCBI taxonomy): Eukaryota > Viridiplantae > Streptophyta > Magnoliopsida > Malvales > Malvaceae > Heritiera > Heritiera littoralis. The sequence continues at coordinate 2,175,525 of JAPDPK010000009.1, read as the reverse complement.
TGAAAAGTTCAAAGAATTCAAGAATGAAGTACAAAACCAACTTGGCAAGAGCATTAAGGCACTTCGATCAGATCGAGGTGGTGAATACTTAAGCCAAGAATTGCTTGACTATCTTAAAGAGTGTGGGATTGTCTCACAACTCACTCCTCCAAATACACCACAATGGAATGGTGTATCTGAAAGGAGAAACCGAACTTTATTAGATATGGTTCGATCAATGATGAGTCATACAGATCTTCCAGAATCCTTTTGGGGACATGCATTAGAAACAGCTGCTTTTACACTGAACCGTGTTCCATCTAAATCGGTTCCAAAGACACCATATGAGATATGGACTGGTAAACGTCCCAGTATGTCTTTTATGAAGATTTGGGGTTGTGAGGCTTATGTAAGACGTCAAGTCTCTAACAAACTTGCACCTAAATCTGATAAGTGCTATTTTGTGGGATATCCTAAACAAACTAAAGGATATTATTTTTACAATCCCACTGAGCGCAAAGTGTTTGTAGCTAGAACAGGTGTCTTTCTAGAAAGAGAATTCATTTCTAGAAGAACTAGTGGGAGAAAAGTAGAACTTGAAGAAATTCAAGAGCTACAAGATAGCGCACCCGATGTTGAGATGGAGCCTGAGCAAGCACCACAAGTTGTTGTGGAACCAGAACCACAAGCTGTTGTGGAGCAACCGCCTGCTCAAGAGACACAAGCCTTGCGTAGATCAGTTAGAACACATCGTGAGCCACAGAAATATGGATTTCTAATGACTCAGAACGGTGATGTATTGCTCATGGACCAAGATGAGCCTACTACCTATCAAGAGGCTATTACAAGGCCAGACTCTGAGAAATGGCTTGAAGCCATGAGATCTGAGATGGAATCCATGTATGCCAACCAAGTTTGGACCTTGGTTGACTTACCCGAAAGGGTAAAACCTATAGGGTGTAAATGGGTTTTTAAGAAGAAAACCGACATGGAAGGAAATGTTCATACCTATAAAGGGCGATTGGTTGCTAAAGGTTTTAAACAAATTCATGGTATTGACTATGATGAAACTTTTTCACCAGTCGCGATGATCAAATCCATTAGGATCTTGCTTGCGATAGCTGCATACCATGATCATGAAATCTGGCAAATGGACGTCAAGACTGCTTTTCTTAATGGAAAGCTACTCGAGGATGTGTACATGACACAACCTGAGGGTTTTGTTGATCCAAAAAATGCTGGAAAGGTTTGTAAGCTGCAACGTTCTATTTATGGACTAAAGCAAGCTTCTCGAAGTTGGAATCTTCGTTTTGATGATGCAATCAAAGAGTTTGGTTTCATCAAGAATGAAGATGAACCTTGTGTCTACAAGGTCAGTGGGAGCACTATTGTCTTCCTGGTGTTGTATGTAGATGACATACTACTCATTGGGAATGACATCCCTACCCTTCAGTCTGTAAAGACTTGGTTAGGGAATTGCTTTTCAATGAAGGACTTGGGCGAAGCTTCCTATATACTGGGTATAAAGATCAATAGAGATAGATCAAGGAAATTAATTGGCCTAAGTCAAAGTGCATACATAGATAAAGTGCTAAAGAGGTTTAGCATGCAGGATTCCAAGAAAGGATTCTTGCCTATGACACATGGCATTTCTCTCTCAAAAGAACAGTGTCCTACAACACAAGAAGAGAGAGAACGTATGAGTAAAGTTCCATATGCATCTGCTATTGGATCCATTATGTATGCCATGTTATGCACACGTCCCGATGTCTCGTATGCCTTGAGCATGACGAGTAGATATCAAGTTGATCCTGGTGAACGTCACTGGATCACTGTCAAGAATATTCTTAAGTACTTGAGAAAGACTAAGGATACATTCTTGATATATGGAGGTGAGGAAGAGCTCATTGTAACAGGTTACACTGATGCTAGCTTCCAAACTGATAAAGATGACTATAGATCGCAGTCTGGTTATGTGTTTTGCCTTAATGGTGGTGCTGTGAGCTGGAAGAGTTCAAAGCAGGCGACAGTGGCCGATTCTACAACAGAGGCTGAGTATATAGCTGCCTCTGAAGCTGCTAAGGAGGCTGTTTGGATCAGGAAGTTCATTACTGAGCTTGAAGTTGTTCCTAGCATTGTAGATCCGATTGAGCTCTATTGTGACAACAATGGAGCCATCGCACAAGCTAAGGAACCTAGATCTCACCAACGATCCAAACATATACTACGGCGCTTCCATCTCATTCGAGATATCATCGAGAGAGGAGATGTGAGGATATGCAAAGTACCAACTGACGATAACATCGCCGACCCACTGACGAAGCCTTTGACGCAGCAGAGACATGATCGTCACACTAGGTCACTAGGTATTAGATACATGAGTGAATGGTCTTAGTGCAAGTGGGAGATTGTTGGATTATGCCCTTAGAACCATTCATTAGATGATTGACTTTGGCATTTTTTTTTATGTATCATGACATTTTATTTATCATAGTTCATTATTATATTTGTCTTATAACTGCGTAATATAATCTTATATAATAATGTCCTTAGAATAGTAATAACACACTATTCTTAAAATATCCCTAGCCAAGTATTATTGTGAACAAGGATAACAATGATACGATAAGACTAGTATGTGGTTGACTGATGACCATTGTCATGGATATAGGATATCAAGTCATCACATAGGTACATGTTAGAGAACTATGTACTGGATCGACCCTCCATGAGAACGCTACATGGATTGTTATATGAATGTCATAAGCGATTCTCATAGTGATGATGGTGTATGTGATCCTTTGACTTGAGATCATCAGAGATCCCAACATAGAGAATTGCATACTTTAATGCTGCTAGATGTCATTCGTAACAGGATGGACTATAAAGGTAGTAATTGGGTATGCCTTGATCTATGTAGAGGGATGTTGAGTGATCAAGATAGGATTTATCCCTCTTATATAACAAGAGTGATGTCTTGGGCCCTTTGATAGAGTGAGACTAAGAAATGCATGGCCGTGCTCGAATAAGTCAATATGAGATATTGATTTTATTTGTTTAATTAGTCTACTCAGGAATCAAGAAACGCTGATTAGACTATACAAGTGTGACACATTCCATGACTTGTGTCTAATCAAGACATCATAGGATAAAGGGATTAAACTACACGGTAACATCTATCACGAGTAAGGTTATGTCAAGTCATTGACATTCTCGTTACATGGGTAGCAATGATGTGTTGCTAGATACCGCTCATTGCCTGTGACAATTTTGTCATTGCCATTGTTTTGAGAACCTATTGGGTCGCACACTTAGAACGGATCAATGAGGAGCTTAATTAATCCTATTCTGAATTGGATTAAGGATATATCTAATCCTATTCTGAATTGGATTAAGAATATATCTAATCCTATTCTAAGTAGGATTAGAGTTCTGTTTGGCAGTAAATTTTAGGGTAAAATTTACTGCCTATAAAAAGGATGTTTTTCCAAAAAAACATGGCCGCACTTTTAAAAACAGAAAACAAAAACATTCCTTTTAATCGAAGCTAGCAATTCGGTTATAAGGAATTAAAAAGCTCTTTAAGGCTTCTGATCGTGAGACGTTCAAGAGTCGTGAGATCCGTTCGTGTGGATACCGTAGAGGCAGGAACGAAAAGTTGCTGCTTGTGACTCGACCAACGACAGAAAATTCAGAAAAAACGTCAGGTTAAATCTCGAAACCCTAATCAGGCAACTCTCCGAATCGATCTTGGTGGAGGCCGAATGATTTAAATTCCGCTGCGTGTTGTTTCGGTTTCCTTCAAAATACACCGAATGTGGCAACAAGGTTGAATATAGAGTTGAAATTGAGGACTATAGTTTCGGGGACTGATTACTTAGGATGTAGTTGCCCTAGACAAGCAAATATGTTTTTACGTTTGGGATGACCTCCCTTATCAATGCAGTTTGTATAAACTTCACATTTCTTTTGCACTGCCTGGTTAGCATCGAGCGCATTGTAACTTAGTTCATTATTTTCTCCTTTGAGGATTCTGAAGACGCCAGAAACCATCATGAAATCCAGCTCCGACTCCAAATCTTCTCCTGTTCGGCAATCGTTGAGGAGGCCATTGCACTTGTAACTGGTGTTGCTCTTCACCATAGCAGCAGCTCTAATATAATTAGGTTTCAGGAGTATCAGCATCACTACTAACGCCAGAGAAAACTGATGAAACCCTATTTTCTTTCTTTTTCTTTCTCCCCACCGCTCACTTCGCACTTCAAGAAGACAAAGGTATCCTCTTTATACAGGAGGAAGAGAAATTTTTACAAGGAATTTAATTAATGACAATTTTATGAATGGATCGCATACCTTTAGGTCATGTTTGGTGCATAAGATGATGGATAGGATAAGATGATAATTATTTTATCTTATGTTTTGGTGCACACATTAAGAGGAGTATTGGATTGCAAGGAGGATTGGTCATCCTCTTAGTATAGGATAACCCAATCCTCTTCAAAAGGTGAGAATTATTCCTAATCCCATAAGATTATAAATAAATACTCATATTTTATTATTTTATTCTTAACATTTATATTTAAAAATTAACTTAAACATTTAATAAAATAGTAAGGATTTTTAATTAGTTAATATAACTTTTTTCCTTCTTTTTCTTTCTTTTTTTTTTGTTGTTTTTGATTAAAGAAAAACTATAATTTTGATAAAATAATATTTTCTTGTACACTTTTTTTTTAAATTAATTTTTAGAAAATAAATTTTCAAACATAAAAATTATTATAAAATATATTTTTTAACTAGTTTTTTCTTACATTTAAATTTTTATTTTTTCTTTCTTAATTTTTTTCTTTTTGCCTAAAAAATGAAAGAAAAATGACTATTAACCATAAATTATTAGAAATTATATATTTTTTAATTCATCAAAATTGAATTATTAAATTTAACTTGTATTTTTCTTTTTTTTTGTTTTCTATATTTCCTTATAATTGACAAAAAAAAAAGAAAGAAGATAAAGAAACCATAAAAATAAAGAAAAATATTTAAGAACAGTCTTTTGAAAAATTTAATGTAATTAAAAAATAAACTTATTTCTAAGAAAAACTCAATTTTCTAAAAAAAAATATATTTAATTTACAATAAAAAATTATTTTAAATTTAAATCATATAAAAGAAATAAAAACAAAATGAAAAAATACAGAAAATTCTTTTTATAAAAATTCATTTCTTAACAAAATAATTTTTTTGAAAAAGTAATATAAATATTTTAGAATTAATTTTTTATTAAAAAATCAGCTAAGAAATTTGACTATTAATTATAGTATTATAAAAACATTTAAATTTTTAATTTTTAATTTATACTTATAACAAAAAAACTATAAATTTAAATTATGTTAATTTAAAAAAGAGGACTTAAAAAAATCATTTTATACTATTTTTAATTTTACACATAAACAAATATTGTAAAAGACATAAAAAATCATCTTATTCTATTCTTAATCCCTGTACACACCAAACATAAGATAGGATGATATAATCTAATCTTATCCTATCCATAATATTATATTATCTTATCTTATCCTCATCCTATGCACCAAACATGACCTTAATATATGATCTTACATAAAAAATAATATACATTATAAATGTGGAAAATGAACCATATTCTTTGAGTGAATGCTTATTAATTGTTTTTGGTATAAACCACAAGTATCATTATCTATTTTAACGGTCTGAGTCTAATTCTGTTTGGGATTTAGTCACAGTTAAGGCTCTTCACCCCTCCCCAAAGATGTGTTTAGTGAGAGTCGAACCCGAAAACTCTTCCCACAAACTCAGCCTGCATTGTCAACTGAGCCACAACCCATGGGTGAGTGAATGCTTATTAGTTGAATTCAACTTTAATACCAAAAGCTAATTAAATTCATTAACATGCGATCATCACGTGCTCAAATAGGAAATGACAAAAAAACCAAGACATGGTTTATAATGTGAAAAGTAAGGTTCATTCAATCATTCCTCAAATTTCAATACTACAATCTCATTGCTTTTCTACAAAAAAAAAAAATAATAATAACAAAATCAATTCTACTAAAGTAAATGAGTGGTTAAGACATCGTCTAGTAATAGTCAGTCCTTTTGCTTCCATTATAGTCATTAATACTTTCATCTTTTAGTTAAATCCATATATGGTTTTGTTACAACTAGTATACAAAATGTAATATTTCGAAATTTTGGCAAAATTAAAGCATGTGAAACATGTGATATAAATATTGAACGTGCTCTAATTTTTTTTTAGTTTTTACTTCTCAAAACAAGACACAAAATACTATTAAATTACAACTAATACAATATTTTAAAACTAATTATAAAAGAAATGATTACTCATTAATATAATAAAACGTACTATGTGGATAAATATGAACCCAAAAAAAAAATTTAACAAGTTATATTTTTCAATTTCCAATTATATACATATATTAATTATTTTGTAAGGATTTTCTGAGTAAAATGAAGCACCTTATGTTCTGTTGTTTGGCCACGAGAAATAAAGAAGGGAATAAGCTTTAGCTTTAAACTTTAGTATTTTGCCCTCATCAATCCATTCCAACAAAGTTAAAGCAAATTAATGAAACATAAATTTTGAAGTCTTTGAGTTCAAATCTTAAAATAAACATGTTAGAATTTATGAATAGAAGTCCATTTTTTTTACAATCCAAAATCATAAATATATATTGAATTTTAAATATGTAAAACTTTTATATTTTAAAGGTGGAGGCAATTATTTGAACAAAGTTGAATTTTTTTTTTATAATTTGCTTGTAAATAAAAAAGGTTCAATTATTAAGAAGAAGAGGAAGCATCTAAAAATGGGTTTGGTTCATATAATTAAGGCAAGCTATGGCGCGAATGAGAGCACTATTCCAATAAAGAAAAGCTAAGCAAAATGGAAAGGCAAGAGGTCGTGAAACATACGATACATAAAAGTATCAAAGTGAAAAACGAAAATGCCAAAGCAGAACGAAAATTAAAACGATTATCTTTTATCTACGTGTCAACTTAATATATACTACCTCTTTTGTAAAGATTAAGATATCCCAATCTTTAGTTCGAGTTTGGGAATCTAGAATTTGGGATAAGATAAATCAAATGATGGAAATTAATTCCCAAGATAAAAGGGAAATCATTATTACGACCATAAAAAGACCAAAAGATTAATTAAAAAAAAAGAATAATAAAAAAAAACAAAAAAAAAAAAACAAAAAAGAAGATTAACCGTAAGAGGGATCAATCGGTTAGATTAATTGCTTAGGTCCGTGGGTTTGGCCCAAATCATACCGTGCCTAGACATCATTTTTTTCGGTTCGAAAGTATTATTTTATTAATAAATAAAATTTAATTTAATTTAATTTAATTTTAAAGTATATAAACACCATATTTTTCCAAAAATATTTATAGAATATTTCACTTTATATTCATCGAGCCTTATTTTTTTTCTTTTGGACTTGTGAGACTTACATATTCAAAGGGTTCTCAAAATTGTTCTTAGATCGTTAGTCTGGATTAGGATGCGTGAGTGGTTGTGGATTTGTTTTTGGGCTCCAAATCCAAACTTTAATTTTTTTGTCCTTTATTCAATTATGTTTTTATATCTGTTTTATCCTTTTTTTATAAAATAAATATGTTTGAAAAATTAAAAATAAAAATAATAAAGAAAATAAGAAAAAAAATAACAAATTGAAAAAAAATCAAAATTAAGTCAAATAAAAAACAAATCTGAATTTAGATTTGTTTGCTATAAAGTCGTAAGATATTGAGTTTATTGTAAAGTCATAAGAAATTGAATAAATAATTAAAATTTTATGGAGTCAATACTATTAGAAGGGTTTTACGGTTTATCACTTTTGGCTCGAACAGGAATAGTCTTAGACTATAAAACGGATAAAGATACATGTAATTACACAAAAAAAGTTTTAAAAATGTAAATAATGGTTTAAGAGGTCAACAAATAAATTTTACTTTAATAGAATATAACATAAATTACATATTTATCCATTAAAAATGTAACAAGATATATAATATATTTTTATCGATTCATAAAATAATCAAATTTACTTTTTTATCCTTTCAAAGTGTGAAAACATATTAAATTTCATAGCTTTTTTAAATTCATAAATTTCATAAATTTTCCATTAGATTATGCAATATAATGAAGGTAGTCCACTGCTATTGTAAAGCACTAAAGCAGTTGACTACCTTTCATTATATCTCTTTTATAATATAGATAAAAATAAGAGCAATGGACTAATATTTTGTATTAATCAACTATCATTTTTTTCATTCAAAATTTAATTTATGGTAGTTGATTTTCTACATACGAAGTCGACTTTTCATTAAACAATAAACATTTTTTATTAGTAGTAGTTGACTATTTTGTTAACACTACAAAAAATATAGTTTTTAGTAGAGAAAAATTTAGTCACTAAAAGCATAAAATTTCGTTACTAATCATTTTTAGTGACAAATTTTCAATTCGTCACTTGTCGTCAGAAAAAACAGCGTCACTATTTCTTTAGTGACAATTTTTAGTATTTAGTCACAATAACATATTTCTTTTGTGACAAATTTTTTGTCATTAAAAATATTGGTGTTTGTGACAAAAAAAATATCGTCACAATAGCTCAAGTCTATTGTGACAAATGTTTCGACACAAAAAAAGTTAAAATAGTGACAAAGAAAGCCGTCACCGTTAATTACTTTCTTGTGACGACAATATCATCTCTAAAAGTATTTACAATTGTTACAAAAATTATTGTCACTAGTGCTATTTATAGTTTCGATTATTTCGTCACTAGTATTCACTAAAATAGTGACTCATAAATTTTGTCACAAATATTAAAAGAATTTCTTACAATAACTATCATCACTAATAAATTAGTTATTGTCACAACAAAATTTATCAATTTATACAAAGAAAAATCGTTAGTGACTATATAATGACATTGTCACAATTAGTTGACAGTTTTAGTTACAAAATATAGTCACTAAAAAACTATTTCAAAATTGAATATGATAATAGTGACACAAAAAATGGTCACTTCATTTATTTTTTTGAATAAATAATAATAATAATAATTTAAAAGTAAATAACAGACGAAAATATATAATATGTTCTTAATTTCTAAAATCTAAGAATTTTCCAAAGTAATATCCAAATACAATTATCAATGTACTAATACATTTCCATCAAAATATAAATAATTACTTCAAAGATAAAAGTTGTCCAAGACTAAATATAAAATTATCCAAGTGGAAATTCAATAACCTTCCCTTGAGCCACAAGTTCTTCACGTTGAGCTTCCATATCCTTTTGCAGTTGTGTGTTGGTCTCCTCTTGTTTCTTTGTGATTTCAGTAAGCCTTTCAACCTCTTCCTCTGCACATTTCCTTGCAGCCTCAGCTTCTGCAATAATGTGACTTTTTTCTTGAGAGCTAGATGTAATCCCTCCAACACCTATTCCACGTTAGTAATTTGACTTTGTTCCCAAAACAAGAGAAAAATGCTCTACTAGTGGTAAGGGTGCAAATGAGATCCTCTCTTGATTTTTCTCACCCTCTTATTGAAACTTGTTCTACATAGTTAAAATAAGAATTAATTTTTTAAAAGTAAATGAATATCAAATGAAAAACAAAATTTTAAACAATTTCTATACCATTATTTCTTCTCCATCTGGGACAGACCAAGTTCCATTAGATCTCATTCGTTCAAACTTTCACAGCAGCTAACCATTCTTCTGAATCTTTATCTTTCTGAAATAAAAAAATAAATACCTTATGGTACGAGGGAAGAAACTGGATATCAAGCGTTTTACCTTTGGCCTTCTTTTTGGAGAGCTTTGTATTTTTAGTTGGTCCCCGTCCTCTTTTTTAAGAAGTTACATTCCCTATTAAAAAAATACAATTAAAAAACGAATATCATATCCATTAATTTTTCACTCACCTAATTAAAAGCACTACTAAATATATTTTTCAAAATGACATCTGTGATAACCGTAAATTTTCAATTATTAGAAACTATTAATATTGGAAATTTAGTGAAATAAATAAATAAAATTGTGAGAACGGGATATTGATGAAAATCCTAAGAATTGAGGAAGTGACGGATTAAAAAAATGGTGTAAAGGAAAATTAAATTGAAAATAAGTATAAGATGAGAAATTATGGAAAATAATGAAAGGAGAAAATTTAATTTGAATAAATGGAAATCCAAATTAAATAAGAAAATGAGAAATGGAAGAGAAATATATTTATATAATTATAAATTATATAAATGTATTTTTATATAAATACATATGTATTAGTATATATTAATATATAGTGGTATATATAGATATATATACTATTATATAAATTTAAATAGTATATATGTATTAAATATAACATTGTATGTATATATAAGTATATACATATTTGAAAAATGTAAATATTAATTTACATTAAAGTTTGAAAATGTATATATTGTAAATACAATATTGAATTGTATTATAACATATATATATATATGTGTGTGTGTGTGTGTGTAAAGATTATTTAATTTTAAAGTATATAAATATACATATATATATACATACTAGATATATATTTTGTAATATAAAATATATATATATATATCTTCATATATATATATATATATTATATTGCAATATAATATATAAATAAATACTATTATATGTATAACATATATAGTATAGTATAAAATACATATATGATATTATATTATGCATATATATATATATATATATATATTATATAAATATAGTATATAGTATATTATATACTAAATAAGGAAATAAGAAAACAAAAAAGGGAAAGAAAACAGAAGGAAGAATTGGGGAAGAACCCGATCTTCCCAGCCAGAGGCTGATGGCGGCGAAGCCGCCACCGCCGGCGAGGGAGAAAGGAAAAAAGTGAACCGCCACCGACCAGAGGAAGGAAAGAGGTAGCCGGCGACAAGAAAGGACAAGGAAGGGAGGAAAATCTGCGGGAAATTGAAAGAGGAAAAGGAAAATGGGATATGGAAGTGCCGGCCAAATCGGCCACAGCCAATGCAGCCGAAGCACCGGCGAAGGAAGAGGAAGAGGTAGAAGGCCACCGGTGAGGCGGAGAACGACGGAGGAGGGAGAACGAAGAGGAGAAGAAACCGACCTAAACCAAGTAGATCCGTCGTCGTGCCGCCGATCCAGGCTGAACGGAGGCCACCAGCAAGTTCGCCTTGACGCCGGCCAGCTGAGGGGCCACCGAACCGCTGGAGAACTGGCTGTCGGAGGAGAACCGACCAAGAGGGGAGGCGGACTGGTCTGAACAAGTCTGGCCAGAAAAGAAAGAAAAGAAAAGGGAAAAAGAAAGAAAAAGAAAAGAAAAGAAAAGAAAGAAAGAAAAAGAAAAGAAAAAGAGAAAAAGAAAGAAAGAAGAAAAAGAAGAAAGAGACAGAGGAAAGGAATTCCGGGAATTTGAAAAATTCCCGGGAATTCGGAATTTCGGGAATCCCGAAAATTTGGTGAGAAAGACGGAAATTAATTCCGATTAATTAATTGAACAAATTATGGAAAAATTCTAATTTTTAGAATTTTATTTCCAGAAATTCCTTGATGATCGAGATGACGAGATCGAGAGAGAGGTGAACACGGGCGCGACCTTTGAGAGGCAGTCGCCGACTCGAGATAGGTAAGGGAGACATGTGTCGCCTATAAGGATATTCGGCCACATGTTTTAAATTATGCATTTAAATTTTATAAATGCGATTGATAATGGTTGGTTGAAAATTGTGGTGATTTACCGGTTGAAAATATAAACTGTATTTTTCGTGCAGGAGGCTAGCCAATCGGCAGCCATTATACTGCCGAAAAATTATTGAAAATTTTTTAAAAATTACCAAAAATCACCGAAAATCATAATAAATGATTTGATTTCACGAGAAACGATTTTCAGTACGAAAATCGAGAAATCATGTATTTTTCATAAAACATGAATATATGGGAGTTTAAATTTAAAATATTCATGTTTTCGAGAATAGTGAAAATGAAATCACCGAAAAAATCACCCGCTCGGTGATATTTCACGTAAAACGAGATGAAAAAATGAAAATGACCGAAGTGAATATTTTATAAATATTCATAAATATTCACTTGATTTCATATAAAACCTTTATGGTTTTAATTATGAAAAAAATTAATTATACAAATTCCATAAAGGTTAAGAAATGATGGAAACTATGATTTCGAGACTAGAGGTCTCTACGCGTGTTTTTAGAAGAAAACATGGAGACAGAATTATTGAAATTGGAAAATAAATATTTTTATTTTTCCATAAATTGTGAAAATATTTGAATTGAATTACGATGATTTTGAAAGCCATGTTTTCGATAGAAAGCACGGAAAAGAGTGCGTATATATTTTACGGTGAAAAACACAGTTATAACCTTTTATATTTTACAATGATGATTTATAAACTGTTTTCACCGTATGGAAAATATGATTTATACCTTTATGAAATATTTTGAGAAATGTTATTTAATTTAATTATTTCATAAAGGTGATGATTTATTACATGTGAGCCTTATGGATACCTGTGAAATATTTTAATTTATTTTGTTTAAAATCCATAAAGGCTATGGTACGATTACACTGTTTTGAGACTTAGGCCCCGAGCTTCATGCATCATACCATACTATTACTGTCACGTGGCTGATTGACCAGCTAGTCATCAGTGTACCGGATTGTCACCTAGCAAGTGTACACCGAGGACATATCATAGATCATGGCCATAAATCTCATTACTGTTACTGTGTCCCTTAGTGGACGATGATAGCATGATTTACTTGTAAGGTGTTGCCTACTGCTTACTGCTTACTGTTTACTGTTTACTGAAAGGATTTACAGAATCCTATTTACTGTACTGTACTGTTTACTGTACTAAATTATTATACTGTTTACTGAACAAAGCCGTACCAAAACACTGTTTATTACTGAACTGTATTGGTTACTGAAATGGTAGCCACTGATTACTGTTTTACTGAAAAGAAAGCTACCATTTACTGTTTACTGAACTGAAAGCTACCGTATACTGTTTACTAAAATGGTAGCTATTGTTTACTGTTTTCTGACTAAATCGTATCGAAATACTGTTTTACTGAATATTACTGTTACACTGAGCTATAAGATACGGTTTTACTGAGTTGTAAGGTATTGAATTAATAAATAATATGAAAACTACTATTTACTGATCCAACGGTTTTAGATATTTATAAACTACTGTACTGTCACGTGTTTTAACTATACTGATGAGAACAGAAGTAAACCATTATTTTACTACTGAACTGGCACTTGTTTTAAAATATACTGAAGTGAGGAAAAATAAATGCTTTACTTTACGGAAACGAATATTATATCATTTTGAGAATAATTGATATAGTACTCTCTACAGTTGCTTCTAGATTTCGGGATAAGACAGGTATTTCAAAATACCTGCCTTACTCCATCCGGATCCCTAGCCGACAGTAGTATCCTTCCTACATGTGAGCCTAGAGCCTCTAGGAAGATTTAAAGAAAGCGAAAAATTATTTTCAGCATATAAATAGCTGAATATCAAGTGTGACATATAACTCTCTTACTAAGCCGTGGTTTGCTCACCCCTTAATTTTAACATTTCAGATTTTCGAAGACTGAGAGTCTGATATCTAAGGATTTCGGCTGTGCATTTGGGGACGATTCGACAGCTTGATTTACTACATGAGGTACGATCATTTATTTTTCATATGTAGACTTATTTACAGTACTACTTTTTTGTTAAGTAAGATAGGGGATGTATATAATGTTCACAATGTTGTATAAAATTGTTTAACATTTAATGAAAAGTGAAGTTTCACAGACAACCTAACTGGATAAGTTGTGTAGAATAACGTGAAAAATGTGGTCACAGACCGTTACAGATTTAATGATATCAGAGCAAGGTTGGCCTGATGTCTGTCGACCCTAAAAGGTATCTACACGCAAGTGCACGTGGTCTTCAAATAATACGGAGGTGAGTCCGAAAATATCGTCCCACAGAGACTGGTAGTGCGAAGCTTAGCTAAATACTAGATACTATTATCTATGGTATATCTTAGCAAATTATGAAATTAGTTGAATGTGTGATCTACAAAGGCTAATAAAATAAGATAAAATAAATACTAATGAAATTAAAAAGAAAATAAGAAATACTTACAGTGAAAATAATCAAAATAAAATAACTACAAAAGAAAGGAAACAAAATTTTAAGTTAGTAAACTATAAGGATAAAAAAATGTAATTTCTAAAAAAATGCAAATAATGAAAATATGTATTAAATTGCTAATATGAAACTAATAATGGAAAAAAAACTAATTAAAAATCAATTAAAAACTAATTTAAGAAAGAAAATGATGTATGAATTTCCTAAAACTAATTTAACCCCAAAAATCTTAAATGAAACCTTAATCAACCCTAACCTTAACTACACTCTAATGCATGAATTAAACCCCTAAACTTATGCACTTAATAACTGAAACAGTAAATAAAATGCATCTAAAACAGCCCCTAAAAATTGAAACATGAAAATGCAGCATACCCCTAGAAATGCTAATGAGAATGGCCTAGAAACTAATGGAAATTTTACCTATCTTATACCCTAAACTTATACCTCCTAGCAGCTACTTAAAATACTTGAAAACAGCAGCTAAATGGACTCAAAACAGCAGCTAAATGCAAGGATGCCTAACATGGAATTAATGCAAAAAAATGTTATGCAAATGCTATGGAAATGGCATGAAAATGCAACTTAAGCTAGCCTAAAAAAATTATCTAATGAATGTATGGTCCTAATATGATCTAATACTATCTAAATGCACCTTAAGATGTCATAAAACAATAGTAAAAAAAAATGTAAACAGCCCATAAAAACTGATCAGGAAAAACAGTGTTCTAATATGACTATGTCTAAGAAAATGCCATGGAACCTAATCTAAATGAAATCCTAAAATTCCCAAATTAAAATATAACCTAGATATGACCCTAAGACACATAAATGGACCTTAAAATGAAGCAAATACAAACCTAAAAAATTGCTATAAAAAACGTCACTTTGTTGGACAGATTTAAAAAAAAGCATGAAACACCTAAACTAATGCCTAGAACATGTATCAAACACTTATTAAGTAAACCCTAACCTAATTGCATGAAATTACTACCAACCAATATAAAACTTAAAAGACACTGAAAAGGACCAAAAACAGAACCTAAAGGGACCCTAAAACCGAACCAAACAACAGCTATAAAGTGAAGAACCAAAAACAGTCACAAGTAATGCCTAAGTTAACCTATCCTACTTTGATCATTTTTTGTATTTTTGTTTCAAAAGAATTTTAAAAACTGCTTTAACCCATTAAACTAGACCCCTAAAACATCAGAATAAAAATACTAAAAAATAAATTAGACGTTTAAAAGCATAAAATAAAAATTGCAAAAGGAAACTACGGACCAAGCTCCCTCACAAGAACTATGGAGTAGTTTTTCAACCTCTTTAGCTCCCATGATCATGGGAGTCAATCATGAACCAAAATAAAAGAAAAATAAAGAGTAGAAGATGAATATAGTTGCTGGAAATTTAAAGAAACAAAAAAGCTTAAGTAAAGAGTGCAAGAATGCAGTAAAGAGTAAAGGAAAACATCATGAAAACTTGTATTTAACTTGCAAAAATGTAAAGAACATTAAGGAAATAAAAATAGTGGCTGCTCTAAACTTGTAAAGACATAAAAATCTGTTGGAAAAGTAAATCTAAGAAGCCCTAGGCAGCCCCTTCTAGGTTAGGTCTCATAAAGTTGCTTATATAGTCACCTAACCTAGGGATACAATGGTAATTCCAATCCTAGATGAGTTGGCATTAATTGCCACTTGTCTTCATGTCCTTGGCTCTTCAAAGTAGATATTTCCATGTCATTTAAGTGCTCACATCAGCCATGGACATCTCATCCCTTCTAGCACCTTCCTTTTTGTCTTCTAGTCCACATAAGCATGCAAGGTGGCAAGGGCACGTGTCCTCCATTTGTTAGCATTTGTCTTTTGTTCTTATCCCCTATGAGTGAGTAGGATGATGACATGTGGCATGCTAGATGTCAAAAGATGAGAGAGAAAATGAAGAGTCATGCTCCCTTGTCTTGTAGTGGTCCAGTCTCCTTTCTTGCCCATTTTCAGTCTATTTTTTACCGAAAAGATTGAAATTCATCTAGAATTTATTTTTTTGCAAAACATGAGGATTGTAATAAAATTAGGGGAATAATTAATAAAATAATGAAGGATTTAAATAATTATTAATCAATAAAATACTAAAATAACTCTATTTTCATAGAGTTATCAATGTCTGTCAATACTTTTGGAGAGGAAATGTGTCAAAAAGATTAACATCCCCTGTAGTACTGTATAGTCTAAATACATAGAGAAAATAAATGATTGTAAATTGAGTTAAATGTTTTGAAAGGGGTGGGAATTATGAAATAAGGATGGCTAAAGAGAGAAACGGCTTTGGAATTTATCTGAAAAATGGTGATCTTATAATCTAAATGAAGGTCGGTTCGGTAAGGAATAGAAACGGACTCAGTGAAGTCCCCACCAGTACTTTCCGTCCGGATCGAACTGAGACCTGGAAGTGATGATATAAAGGAGGGAATAAAATATCATCATTAAATAGACCTTAAGATCACCGGTTGAAGGTATTTTGAAGAGAGAAAAATTTTGGCCAAAAATGACCAAAATACCCCTACCTTCAAAATTTTACCTGGAGTCAAACTAGACCAACAGAAGTTGGAATTGATGGATTTGACAGAGTAATTGATGATTCAAAGCTACATTTCATGCAAAGTAATCCAATTATGGATTTCAGTGGACTTCTCTGTCGAAATCAAATAAGATCTCAAATTGCTAATACAAGTATGAGAAAGGATACTATCAGCACATAAATAATAAGATACTGAGTTAGATGTATACCGAGGAGAAAGAAATAAATGTCGAAATGATGAAAATGCCCTTATGTTGGGCGAAGTTCTGAATAGTGATGAAACCAAGTGATCTTGAATCCATTGAGAGTAATGGAGTTATTAATGGCATAGAGGATGCAATATGAATATAGCAATCCCTATTACTGATCCCACTTGCACTTAGATTATGGACGCAGACTATGAGTGACCTAGTGAACGGGCTGTGTTACATCCCGTGACCACATTTTTCATGTTTTTCTACACAACTTATCTGGTTGGGCTGTCTGTGATACTTCACTTTTCATATTCATTTAACTACTAAATATGAAATTAGTAATATTAATTACATCCCCTATCTTAATTCTCAAGAAAGTAGTACTGAAAGTAAGTCTAAATACAGAAAATAAATGATCATACCTCATATTATAAATTCAACTGTCGTAATGTCTCCAAATGCGCAGCTCAGAATCCTCAGATGTCAAATCTCACAGTCACCGAAAATATGAAATGTTAAAATTGGGGAGTGAGCAAACCACGGCTCAGTAAGAGAGTTATATGCAACACTCGATATTCAGCTACCTATATGCTGAAAATAATTTTTCACTTTCTTTAAATCTTCCTAGAGGCTCTAGGCTCACATGTAAGAAGGATACTACAGTAGGCTAGGGATCCGGATGGAGTAAGGCAGGTATTTTACAATACCTGGCTTGTCCCGGAATCTATAAGCAACTGTAGAGAGTAATCGTTTTCTTTTAATATTCAAATCCCAATAAAACATTAAATATTCACGTGATAAAACACTTAAGTAAATAAATAAGGAATTAATGTTCCTTTCACAAATACTCATTTCCCACACTTGTAAAACACCGTATAATATTTAGTTTAACACGTAATATATCAAAAGCTCAGTAGTTGTAAATAATTTAGTACCAGCAAAAGTTCAGTGAAAAGTACAATCATCTACAATATCATGGAGACTAGGCAACACCCTAAATATATCATGCTATAATAATATCATCCCAAATAGTGAAAACACATGAGATCTATGGCCATGATCTATGGGGTCCTCAGTGTGCACTGATCAGGTGTCCACTGGGACGTTGATAATAGGATCAGTATCTATCAGCACTAACACGTGACACGTGAGCATGATATGGGGCCTAACAGTCTCAAAACAGTAAACACGTGATATAAACCCCATTTATGAAATCAATTTCACTGAATATATGTTCAATCAATCCATAAATATTCATAAGGAAAGTATTTTCATCTTATGAATAACAACTTATAAAATATTCATACTGGGGTTATCATTCCCGAAAATGTTTTAAACATTATAGAAAGTATAAATCACATTTTCCATACGGTGAAAACAGTTTATAAAATAATCACTGTAAAATATAAAAGGTCATAACTGTCCTTTTTCACCGTAAAACATATACGCATGCTTTTCCGTGCTTTCTATCGAAAACATGATTTTCAAAGTTATCGGGATTCAAATCAATTATTTTTATGATTTATGGAAAATTAAAATATTTATTTTCCAAATCAACACTCCCATCCTGTGTTTTCTCTGTAAACACATGCGGAGACTTTTTAGTCTCAAAACACTGTTTTCCACCTTTAATTACCTTTATGGAATTTTCTATAAACACTTATTTTCACGATTGAACCCATAAAGGTTATTTATAAACTCAAGTGAATATTTGAAGAAATATTATTAAAATATTAACTTTGATACTTTTCATTTTCACCTCGTTTCACGTGAAATATCACCTATCAGGATAAATTTAGGTGATTTCCTTCTTTCACCATTTTCAAAAACATGAATATTTTAAAATTAATTATCAATATATTCATGTTTTATAAAAACTAATCGATTTTTCGATTTTCGTGTTAGAAATCGTTATTCATAATAAAAAATCATTTATTATGATTTTCGATAATTTTTCCAATAATTTTCGACAATATAACGGTTGCCGATTGGCTAGCCTCCTGCACGGAAGATACAGTTTAAATCTCAATCGATAAATCATCATAATTTTTTTCCAACCAATCATTATCAATAGCATTTATAAAAATTAAATGTATAATTTAAAACATGTGTGCCAAATATCCTTACAGACTGCACATGTCTCCCTTACCTCGGTATACTGTAGAGCAAGGCTCTAATTCGCACCACTGTGTCCTTTATTCCACCAATTTATAAACTGCAGAAATCACAGTTTAATATGATTAAAAATCAATATTGAATTCCTTCATTTGTCTAACTCTTATTTAACTTCTCTTTACTTAAAATATTAAAATTCCTATGATTCTTTTTCTCATACTAAATGAATATTCAATTCATTTTTCCTTTTTCTGGTTTTGACATTTTTCCTCTTCTCAACATTAAGGTCACCATTTCTTTTTGATGACCAATTACCATTCGGTACATATAAAATATATATATATAAGCCTTCTTGGCTTATTTACCTTGTTTTTCCATGTTATATTCTATATACATATTTCCAGCCACTTTTGTCAACCTTCTTCTTCATGTTTCTCACCACTCACGGCACTTTCCTTTATTTCTCATTATGGCCGAATGGCCTTGAATGACTTAGGTGACTCATTCCTCCATAATATATATATATATATATATTCAACTATAATGCCACTTTATTTTACCAATCCAAATTAGGTCAACTTAAGTATTTCTTTCTTTTATTTTCCTACCGTTTGTTGACCTGAAACCGTGAGCTTTCTTTCCCTTTAGTTCAGTCCACGTTGGCTGTATGTTAGTTAGGTAATTTTATTCCTTTATAATGCATATATAACTTAACTTTATAGGTACTTCATCATGCCATTTAGTCAACCCAAACCTAACCCTTTCTTCATGTTTCTTTTCTTTTATTGCTGTCCACACCGAGACAGTATTCTTTTCTCTGTTTTTCCAGCCTACGTAAGTTCCCCTCCTATCTACATATTGGGACTATCCTTTAATGCCTCTTAGGTTATGAAAAGTTCAGTATCCACACATGCAAAGTCAGCCTAGATCAACTTTTACGTCACTCTTTTATTTCTCATTTTTGGTTGCCTTCACCAGTCACGGTTTTTCCTTTCCACGTGCAGCCCATTTCTTCAGCTTATTTCAACTTCTATTTTATCTCCATAATATTGTCTTATATAATCTAATTTTAGGCTAATAATTTATACTTATTCATACACCTAAAAGTCAGTCATAAAGTCAGCCAAGCCACCCCATTTTTCCACATTTTCGGCTGCACACTCAGCCATACGGTTTCCTCTCCATTTCCGACTGTACAACCAGCCAATTTATTTTCTTCCTTTCAGCCATTATCTTTGACCATATGAAACTCTAGTTTAGTTATTTATTTTTCTTCTTTTTCCTTAGTTCACGTAATCCTACCTACACCAAAGTCCACGTTTTTTTATTCCTTTTTCATATTTCATGACTGTTTCGGTTATCAAGTCAGCTTGTTTCCCTTTTTCCACGTGAATCATCCTCATCAACATCATCTCTTTTTCTTTGAACCCTCATGACCGAACCTCTATATTTCATTTATATATGTTTTTATTTCCAAATCATGCTATAAACACTTATATTACTTCACTATAGCCATGATTAAAGAACTAAAAAAACTTAAAAGCTGATGTTGGAAGTTACCTGTACAGGGGAGAATCTGTCCACGTTGATTCAGCCTATGTTTGGGGGTTTTTGGTTAAAGTTTCTTGGGATTTCAGATGTTCTTGAGTCAAGGTTTAACTTTCCTAAAGAAACTTGTTTTATTTACTGAAGAACATAGAGGTTCTGCTATGGAGAAGCAGCTACTCGACGTGAAACAGAGGAGGGATTTCTTTTCGGTGATGATAGATCTAAAATGAAGATCACGATGGACTGAGGCATAAAGAAAAAGAAGATGTGTTGGCCGAATATTAGCAGCCATTATTTAAAGCTCTTAATTACCACTTTATTCTTGTCTTCTTGTTATTCATTTTATTATTCTTTTCTCTTGTCTTATTTATTTCTCTTTGCCGCCACACTATTTCTGATTTTCCAAATCAGAATTTTCCAAGATCAATTTAATTCCTTTTTGATTTACTTATTTAATTATTTATTCCATTAAATTTCCAATATTTATAATTTTCAATAAATGAAAATTTTACGGTTATCACAGGCTGGGCCTCACGACGAAACCTTGAAGGGTGACCCAGTGAAAAGGCTGGGGATTCTCAAAGAAGACAGTACACATGTGTAAAGGCGGACGGCAGACGGGCCGAGGCCTTATATGATGCGATCCAATAAGAGTGTAGTGGAATGTCACAAGATGATTGGCCTGGTTATTGACTGTAAGGGCCTGAATTATGGGTGTACTGAATTGGATATTATTACAGGATCATTGGATATTACAAAAAGTGATATGACTACAGAAAATGACTGAAAAAGTGAATAGTACATATAATGAAATCCATAACAGTACGATTAATTATGGTTCTATATACTGATACTATTTCTAAGGCGTTAAACAAATAATTAATTATAGAACCAGAGCAATTTGAGATATGCCTTACAAATTGATGTATTATATGAAGTACTGTAAATTGGAAAATGTGCATAAGAACAATAAAGTGATAAAACGAAAAAGACGATAGCTAACTTAAATTCTTCAGGACCCTTGAGACAAAACCGTAATGGGCGAACCAAAGATGGGCGACCCACAATGGATGATATATTGTGAGGTGTGGGTGAACTATGTGATCGCCGACTCACTTGTAAGGGTAAACCTGGGGCGAAAGAATCGCCTAGGAGATGCTCGCCGACGGTCGATATGAACGAGTGGGGCTCTTACAATTTTTCAATAGTAATACGAGTGTAAGGAACTAGGTACGTAAGGGTGCCAGGGTTCGAACCTTGTGGATAACATGCTCAAGGGAATTAAACCTAAATTCATTAAACGGAATTGATTTCAAAGTGAATAACTGTAATAAATTGGTTAGCTGTAGAATGTGTTGATAACTATTGTACTTAATACAACTTACTAGATTGAGATTCGTAATGTTGTGAAGTACAAGTAAATAATGAAATTACGGTGGAGAATAATTCAAAATGATTTGAGTAGTAAATATCTCTGCCTTGAGAATATACAGTGAAAATGATAGGACATGAGGATGAAAACGTTCGAGATGATAAGAAATATGTGATTAAAGAAAGTATCGGAGATGATTCCCAATAAATTTTTCAGAGTTATATAGATTGGAGAAATCGAGCTAACATTAACTCGGTTGGTAATATGAAACCTAATTTTAAGCTTATATTGGAGAATATAGAAAGAATCCAAAAAGCTTAAGAAAATAACTCTGGAAAATGTGCGAATAATTAAATTCACATGTAAAGGTGTGATTGATGAAAGTACAGATAATGTAATTTAAGGTTAATGAAGTTATCTGAATATTTGAATGAAAGAAGCACATATGACTTTGATAAGTAGGTGAACTAAAAGGATATAGTAAATTTTTACTAATTAATGAAGTAAAAGGATATAATTATCTACATGAAAATGGACGCTTTATTAATCTAACCAGAGACATTTGAGGAGATCATAAGGCTAGCCTCTGTATAAAGCGTCATTTGATAAAAGTTGGGAGTACTGACATCTATAAGATAATAAGTAGAACTCGATGAAATTTTACGAGTTCCTATTGAGGTTACAAGGTTAATGAATTACCTTGTGATGTATATATAAGTCTAATGAATGAGGCATTCATACAAGAATAAAGTGACGAGATATCGAAATAGTTAAGGATACAAATGGAGCAGGAGCAGCATTATGATATAACCCTTCAAACTCTCAAAGACTGTGATCTATGGGTTAAGATTGGCAAATAGGAGACTTGGCTGGACAGTATCTCTTTCCGAGAGATAGATGATCTTGAAATGACAGAATGATAGTGAATCTGTCTATGATAAAGAGATAATGATTGAGATACAGAATTAATGAGTCTAGCTTGATACTACTGCCAGTTTATAGAGGAGTGATGGGACTAGCTGCTCTATTAATGTGATATAATTAAAGAAATTAAAGTCAGTAAATGGATAAGTGTGAAGACAAGATGGTATGCAAGATGTTAAAAGATTTTAACAGTAATGTACCATACCACTAGAGAAAACCGACTGAAAGGATGAGTGAAAATATGGAAAACGAAATAAGAAGGTAAATTACATGATAAGTAGGGAACACCAATATGAAATAGTTCTCGAAATTAAGGCTAAAAGCGACTTCACGTTGGTTATCACATGACATTGGCTAGATGTAAAATCAAGCCAAACTTGACAAGTAAAATTAATGATCTCAAAGGAGTAAAATGAATGACACGTGTTTTTTTATTGCCAGTATATAAAAATGGAAAATGATTACCAAGTCTTTTGGTTACAGCCGGGAATGGCTAGTATTGAAGTCTGCAATGAGATGCAACCTTGATGGAATAAATGAGAAAATGAATATTGTGGACAATAAAGAGTTCAATAGTGAATATGATGATATGAAAGTGATTAAAGACTGAAGATTTAAATAGAATCACCTTCCATTATCAGACTCGTAGATTCTCTAGTGCCTTAGTCGAAATATGAGTACGAAACGGTGTAAATGTATATGTATAGTTCCAGTGAGCATTACATGTGATGGGAATCTTTGAGTTGCCATATGCTTAATAAGAAATAGTAAGAAATAGCAAAAGGCTTTGAGATCCCAAGTATACTGATAGCATCGCTCCGTATTGATGTAAATATCTTAGCGTGGTATAAAAACGCTTGAAGATATATTAAGAGAGCAGATGCATGAGATGTGAAAGTTACTGGGACAATTACATACAACTAATAGTTTTTAAACTATATCGACTTGGCACTAAGAGAGAAAAATAGATGATGAACAGGATAAATTAGCTGTAATATAAAACACTGGTGTGAATGGACTCTATGTGAAAAGAGTGGAAATTAATAACTCTCGATTTGAGAAATAAACTTACGGGAGTATAGATATATGATGAAAGACCGCATGTAGTGGTCTAAAAGTAATTTTGATGGAAGTATGCTGGCAGTAATTGTGTAAAAGTTGATCTAAGGGACAAATGTCGTAAGTATATTGAATGCACCACCTTTGAACTTAAGTTAAATTCGGAGGACCGAATTTCTTAAGGTGGGAAGAATGTGATAACCGTAAATTTTCAATTATTAGAAACTATTAATATTGGAAATTTAGTGAAATAAATAAATAAAATTGTGAGAACGGGATATTGGTGAAAATCCCGAGAATTACGGAAGTGACAGATTAAGAAAATGGTGTGAAGGAAAATTAAGTTGGATATAAGTATAAGATGAGAAATTATGGAAAATAATGAAAAGAGAAAATTTAATTTGGATAAATAGAAATCCAAATTAAATAAGAAAATGAGAAATGGAAGAGAAATATATTTATATAATTATAAATTATATAAATGTATTTTTATATAAATACATATGTATTGAAATACTATATAATATATATTAATATACAGAGGTATATATAGATATATATATATATATATATATATACTATTGTATAAATTTAAATAGTACATATGTATTAAATATAACATTGTATGTATATATAAGTATATACATATTTGAGAAATGTAAATATTAATTTACATTAAAGTTTCAAAATGTATATATTGTAAATACAATATTGTTTTGTATTATAACATATATATAAATATATATATATATATAAAGATTATTTAATTTTAAAGTATATAAATATACATATATATATACATACTAGATATATATTTTGTAATATAAAATATATATCTTCATATATATATATATTTTATATATATTGCAATATAATATATAAATAAATACTATTATATGTATAACATATATAGTATAGTATAAAATACATATATGATATTATATTATGTGTGTGTGTGTGTGTATATATATATATATATTATATAAATATAGTATATAGTATATTACATACTAAATAAGGAAATAAGAAAACAAAAAAGGGAAAGAAAACAAAAGGAAGAATCGGGGAAGAACTCGATTTTCCCAACTAGAGAGCCGCCGCCGTCGGCGAGGGAGAAAGGAAAAGAGTGAACCGCCCCCGACCAGAGGAAGGAAAGAGGTAGCCAGCGGCGGGAAAGGAGAAGGAAGGGAGGAAAATCGGCAGGAAACCGAAAGAGGAAAAGGAAAATGGGATCTGGCGATGCCGGCCAAATCGGTCGCCGCCACTGCAGCCGAAGCACCGACAGAGGAAGAGGAAAAGGTAGGAGGCCACCGGTGAGGCGGAGAATGGCGGAGGAGGGAGAACGGAGGAGGAGAAGAAACCAACTTAAACTGAGTAGATCTGCCGCCGTGCAGCCGATCTAGGCTGAACGGAGGCTACCGGCAAGTTTGCCTTAACGTCGGCCAACTGAGGGGCCACCGAACCGCCGGAGAACTGGCTGCCGGTGGAGAATCGGCCAAGAGGGGAGGCGGACCGGTCTAAACTGGTCTGGCCAGAAAAGAAAAGGAAAAAAGAAAAGAAAAAGAAAAGAAAAGGAAAGAAAGAAAGAAAAAGAAAAGAAAAAGAGAAAAAGAAAGAAAGAAGAAATAGAAGAAAGAGAAAGAGGAAAGGAATTTCGGGAATTTGAAAAATTTCAAAAAATTTTCGAGAATTCAAAATTTAGGGAATCCCAAAAATTTGGTGAGAAATACGAAAATTAATTCCAATTAATTAATTGAATAAATTATGGAAAAATTCTAATTTTTAGAATTTTATTTCCAAAAATTCCTCGATGACCAAGACGACGGGATCGAGAGAGAGGTGAACACAGGTGTGACCTTTGAGAGGCAGTCGCCGACCCGAGACAGGTAAGGGAGACATGTGCCGCCTGTAAGGATATTCAGCCACATGTTTTAAATTATGCATTTAAATTTTATAAATGCGATTGATAATGGTTGGTTGAAAATTGTGGTGATTTACCGGTTGAAAATATAAACTGTATTTTCCGTGCAGGAGGTTAGCTAATCGGCGGTCGTTATACTGCCAAAAAATTATTAAAAATTTTCTAAAAATTACCGAAAATCACCGAAAATCATAATAAATGATTTGATTTCACGAGAAACGATTTTCAGTATGAAAATCGAGAAATCATGTATTTTTCATAAAACATGAATATATGGGAGTTTAAATTTAAAATATTCATGTTTTTGAGAATAGTGAAAATGAAATCACCGAAAAATTCACCCGGTTGGTGATATTTCACGTAAAACGAGATGGCAAAATGAAAATGACCGAAGTGAATATTTTATAAATATTCATAAATATTCACTTGATTTCATATAAAACCTTTATGGTTTTAATTATGAAAATAATTAATTATATAAATTCCATAAAAGTTAAGAAATGATGGAAAACTATGATTTCGAGACTAGAGGTCTCTACGCGTGTTTTTAGAAGAAAACATGGAGACAGAATTATTGAAATTGGAAAATAAATATTTTTATTTTTCCATAAATTGTGAAAATATTTGAATTGAATTACGATGATTTTGAAAATCATGTTTTCGATAGAAAGCACAGAAAAGCGTGCGTATATATTTTACGGTGAAAAACACAGTTATAACCTTTTATATTTTACAGTGATGATTTATAAACTGTTTTCACCGTATGGAAAATATGATTTATACCTTTATGAAATATTTTGAGAAATGTTATTTAATTTAATTATTTCATAAAGGTGATGATTTATTACATGTGATCCTTATGGATACTTGTGAAATATTTTAATTTACTGTGTTTAAAATCCATAAAGGCTATGGTACGGTTACACTGTTTTGAGACTTAGGCCCCAAGCTTTATGTATCATACCATACTATTACTGTCACGTGGCTGATTAACCAACTAATCATCAGCGTCCCGGATTGTCACCTAGCAAGTGTACACCGAGGACATATCATAGATCATGGCCATAGATCTCATTACTATTGCTGTGTCCCTTAGTGGACGATGATAGCATGATTTACTTGTAGGGTGTTGCCTAGTTTCACTTACTGCTTACTATTTACTAAAAGGATTTACGGAATACTATTTACTGTACTGTACTGTACTGTTTACTGTACTGAATTACTGTACTGTTTACTGTTTACTGAACAAAGCCGTACCAAAACACTGTTTATTACTGAATTGTACTGGTTACTAAAATGGTAGCCACTAATCACTGTTTTACTGAAAAGAAAACTACCATTTACTGTTTACTGAACTGAGAGCTACCGTATACTGTTTACTAAATTGGTAGCTATTGTTTACTATTTTCTGACTAAACCGTATCGAAATACTGTTTTACTGAATATTACTATTATACTGAGCTATAAGATATGATTTTAGTGAGTTGTAAGGTACTGAATTAATAAATAGTATCGAAAACTACTGTTTACTGATCCAACGGTTTTGGATATTTATAAACCACTGTACTGTCACGTGTTTTAACTGTACTGATGAGAACAGAAGTAAACCATTATTTTACTACTGAAGTGGCACGTGTTTTAAAATATACTGAAGTGAAGAAAAATAAATGCTTTACTTTACGGAAACGAATATTATATCGTTTTGAGAACAACTGATATAGTACTCTTTACAGTTGCTACTAGATTCCGGGACAAAACAGGTATTTCAAAATACCTGCCTTACTCCATCCGGATCTGTAGTCGACTGTAGTATTCTTCCTACATGTGAGCTTAGAGCCTCTAGGAAGATTTAAAGAAAGTGAAAAATTATTTTTAGCATATAGATAGCTGAAAATCAAGTGTGACATATAACTCTTTTACTAAGCCGTGGTTTGCTCACCCCTCAATTTTAACATTTCAGATTTTCGAAGACTGAGAGTCTGATATCTAAGGAATTCGACTGTGCATTTGGGGACGATGTGACAGCTTAATTTACTACATGAGGTATGATCATTTATTTTTCGTATTTAGACTTATTTACAGTACTACTTTCTTGTTAAGTAAGATAGGGGATGTATATAATGTTAACAATGCTGTATAAAATTGTTTAACATTTAATGAAAACTGAAGTATCATAGACAGCCCAACCGGTTAAGTTGTGTAGAATAACGTGAAAAATGTGGTCACAAACCGTTACAACATCACCTGTAGAAACAATAACTTATCCACTTGTATTTATCTCCTCATTTGAATTTTCAAGTAAAGCATTCGATTGTTGATTAGGCACATCGACAGACTGAGACTCATCTTGAATATGAGGTGGATTTTGTTGCATATCTCTTGAATTTACTGAAAACTTGCGTCGTAAAATATTTACCATTTTATACCTGAAACTATTTAAAATATAATTAAAATGCCAAATCATATTCAAAATTAAATAATGCTAAATGATATAAAAAATCATAAAAATTGAATTTATTTTTTTAAAGCTTAAAATTAAAAAAAGCATAAAAAATAAAAAAATAAAGCAATTCAATACAAATCATATACCATTGACAACACAATATACATATATACCACATAATGGGAATTCAATATAAATAATTCCATAATTTAATAATTTAAACTCTTTTCACCTCAGTTTGGTCACCAGGCCACTAAAATCTTTACCATTTAATACTTTTACCATCTCTTTCTGACACTTTAGAAAATACAAAGCATGTGTGTTAATGGGCTCAACGAAAATGCCTAAGAAAAACAAAAATGCCCATGAATAACCCATTTTACCTGCTCGGTTATAAACCCAAAACGCCTCCCATTATTGATCCCTTTACCTTCTCAATGCTGTATTTTTTCACTAAACCAAAACAGTCTGATAATCCCAAAATGCCTCTCATTGTCGACCCTTTTACCTGTGTTTTTTCAGTAAACCAAAAATACCCAGGTGCTATACCCAGATCGGTAAACATTTCATGGAAAACAAAAAACATTTTCTTTGTTTCTCTTAAGACAGAAGGCCAAATTTCCCCATAGAATGAAAATGCCTCAATCTCAATATGAAAACACTTTACCTTCTCAGTGTACTGCTAAACATAGGCATTAATCCTATCAAAAATTCGAAAAACAACAAGAAATGACTCAATCTAAACCCAAAAGCCAACAATCTACTATGCCCTGTATCGTAAGCTTGAGCATTCTCGCCTTGCAAGTAATTTTTTTTTAATTAAGCATGAAATAAATATGTAATTGAAAAATATTTTAGTTCAATCGTGTGAGGTTTTGCAATGTAAAATGTCAAAATACAAGTAAATCATATATTAGGATTTCATAACAAATTATCTAGTATTCGTACTGAACCAAAATTTTAACCAAAAAAAAAATTACCCCTGTAAAGTTGAAGAGCGGTGCTTCTTGATACTTTGAGAACAGAATAGAATATTAGGTTAGGTTGATCTATTTTATTTTGATTTTCTTTTTGTTTCCTTTTATTTGTAGAGTTTATCTAAAAATTTGGTTCCGCCTATTGAATTTTTGGTGGTCAATTTGCCGCCTAAAATAATTTTTATTATAGGGATTTTTTTAGTTAGTTTCCTTAGCATAAGCAAATACCTATATAACTAGTTCGTTTATTTCCTCATCTCTAAAGGGAATGTATGATTTACCAACTGCATCCAACCTGTTGTGATCCAATTTTTTTAGTATTTTCTTTTACTTGTTACAAATTTTAGTATCTTTTTCATGAAATAATTTGTTATTTTCATATAAATTCCAATTTACTACTTTGGCAGAGGCAATTTCTGGCCAAGCTTTCTTTTAATTTTCTGCGAAAAAAATCAAATAAAAAGTATTAAAAAAAGAAATCAGTAATAAAGGGGAAAAAAAAGAAACTAAGGATTACTGGTGGAAATTACTTTGAAATCTATGTCTTTCTTTTGCTACTTCTTTGAAGAAGCCTTGGAACAAACCATTTTACTACACAATAAACGGAAAAATTAAAATGTTAGTTGCACACAAACGAAAGAACTAATCAAAGAAAAATAAAGCTGTTATTGATATACAAATAGAACTAACCAATAAAAAAAAAATTATTGATATACAAATTATTATTGTAATAAAAAATAATTTATTAAATTGGTCAATGTAAATAGTGAATAAGTAGTTGAAGTCATTAATTTTTACAATAGTTACGATTTTGATTTGTCACAATTGTAAATTTATTATTGTGACGATATGTAGTCGACATTAATTTGTTATGTTCAATTACGACCAAATTTTTGCAACAAAAAATAAATTATTTAGTGACTAATAAATTTGTTGTCACAATAAAGATAAAAAATAGTGACCACTTTATATTTTGTCACTAGTATATAAATTCTCGCAAAAAATCAATTGGCACCAATTTGTGTACTTTATTAGTGACGAGTCTTTAATAACAAATCTTAAATCGTCACAATTACTATTATAATAGTGACGATTTAATTGTGAAAATATTAAAACCGTCACAATTACTATTGTAATAGTGACAAAAAAACAATACGTCACAATTACTTAAAACAATAGTGTCACACCAAAATTTTGTCACAATAAACCTAATATTTGTGACAAAATTACTCATGGTCACAATAAAATCGTCACTAAAAACATTAATTGTTGTAGTGTAAACAGTTCACTACTTATGCCTAGTAAATTTGATACGGGCTTAGTAACAATACATTTATGATGAATCTCATAAATTTTACAGTTAATTGTCATAATTTTATGCCTAAACTAGTGTTTTTAAATTTATTTTCATAAATATTAAGATTAATTATTATAGTCTTATGGTTAATATTGTGTTTTGCACTGATTATCGTCAATTTTATAGTTAATTAGTATAATTTTATGTTTATTATAGTGTTTTTACACTTATTGCCATAAATTTTACGATAATTGTCATAGTTTTACGATTTTTCTGGTGCTTTTACGTTTATTCTAATTTATTTTGCGATGAACCTTGTAGGTTTTACAGTTTATTATCATGTTTTTATGCTTATTCTAGTATATTTAAGCTTATTCTCATTTATCATTCAATGAATTTCATAAATTTTATAGTCAGTTATCTTATTTTTATACTTATTCTAATGTATTTATGCTTATTATTATTCATTTTACGATGAAGCTCATAAATTTTATGCTTAATTATCATAATTTTTTATACTTATTCTAGTATTTTTTTCGTTTATTCTCATTTATTTTATGCCGAATCTCATTGATTTTACAATTAACTATCACTTTTATGGTAAATTTTCTTTTATTTAATTTAAATTTATTTTTTCATACATAGGCAATCGAATACCCGTGAAAAGCATTCGGCTGCCAATGTATTTTTTTTTTTAAAGTTTGAAATAAATGAGTAGTCATGTGATAACCACAAATTATACATATTGAACTCAAATACGAATATTGGAACAATGTAGGATGGTCGAACATTGATTTCTCGATTTTCGGTGCAATAAGGCAAACTTCCATACGAAAGGGAAAATGGGTTCCACGGGAGTGCAAACCTACCTAAATATATCTGATTCATCATATAATGATGATATCTAGCCTCTGGTAAGCCATCCTAAGATTTTAAATTACAATTTTGGCCTTTTTTGGTAAAAGTGCAACGAACCGAGAAATGGTAGTCTTGTCCATAGTTCGTCGAGACAAGTTGTGAAGACCATATTTTAAATATTTTGAATGATTTAATGACCCAATAAATCAAATTGGTCAATAAAATAGTGAATTATCGATTTTAGTGCAAAAAGGTGAACTTTTGTACTGGTGGACCCGTGGGCCCTCAGAAGACTGCACCTACCAAAATATACCCCAATTATCATAAATTGATGATATTTAACCATGGATAAGTCATTTTAATTTAATTGAGGTTGATTTTGGCTTATCTCGCGATTGGGCTTAATTGGGTAAAAATGGCAAAATCATAATTTATCGCGTAAATTCTCAATTTAACGCATTAAAAATATTTGAATTAAATATTTTATCCCGTAAAATCAGAAAATTTGGGTTACCTTACTTGAGTTTATGAATTTAGAAGAAAATATAAAAAAATTGTGTAAAAGAAGTATAAATGTGACAAATTAAGTTAATAATGGCATTATTGTCAATAATACAAAGTTGGCTAAAACCAAGCTAATTTGGCTTGCAAGATTTGTGGACTTCTTCCTCCTTAGAGCCAAAAACCATCATTTCCTCTCCCCTTAGTGTTCTTCATGATTTCTTTCAAAAATTCACCATGCAAACCTAAAATTGATGAGGAAGGAAGAGAAATTGATGTGTGCCAGTCTTCCCTACACTTAAAACTGACCTCTATTTTCCTTTTTTAGTCATTATTTCACGAATTTTAGAGAGAGAATGCCAGATATGTGAATGGGTATTGAAGCTCGGTTTTATAAACAATTAATGAGTGTCAATTTGAAGAATTGCACAAGAAAATTCAAAGAAGGACTTCGACCTAGAGAAAGAAATTAGGGATTTCATAGGTGATTTGACACTTAGTTAAGGTGCAGTGACCTTGGTGTATGAGATCAACTATGTGGCTCTTCCTTTGAGTAAAAGTAAGTTAACTACTCAAGTTACCTGTTAGCATCATATTGGTAAGTTAACCATGTGAGATACATATTAGCATCATACTAGTAAGTTGGCTTGCACAAGATGCAAGGAAGCATCATACATTGTGTGTGTGAATTAATAAAAATGGATTTTATTGTTATCAAATCTTATTGGAAGATTAAATAATGATTTAAGAAAGTTAAGACCTTGCTAATGGGTAACAATAGTTAGTCATGGCCAAACCTATACTATCCCCTAATAATGGTGATATAATAGTTAGCATGCTAGTCCCTCTTAATGGGGATATAATGGTTAGCATATTTGTCACGACCCGTGACCACATTTTTCATCTTCTTATACACATCTTAACCGGTTGGGCTGTCTGTGATACTTCACTTGTACTGACTGTTAAACAATTTTACAATGTATTGTTTATATTATACACATCCCCTATCGTAATTTATCAGATAAGTAGTACTGTTGACGTGTCTAAATACAGAAAATAAATGATCATACCTCAAATAATCAGTCGGTCTGACACATTGTCCTTTGTGTACAGCCAGGATCCACATCCACTGAACTCACTGTGACGTCCCCGTCACTACACCTTACCATTTAACTTTTTCCTATTTCCACTTAACTTGATTAGATTTGCTTGTCAATGTCAATCATACTTTTCTTTAATTCTTAAGCTTAACATCTAACAGCTCAATATGAATAATTCAATTTCAATAAAACAGACTAATGATACATGTATATATGTATCATCCGTTTCCACAGGATCTCATGCATCATTTTAAACTTAAATCCCCGACATCTTACATACATAAATGTTAGCTGTACTGTACCATAGCTGAATTACAATTTACTTTGCATAATTACATAAGTATACCTTCTATACTACTTGGGAACGTCTTTCGAAGGTAAACTTTCAAAATCCACTCAGAGGCTCTTCTATTGAGAGCGAGGGATTACTTCAGATAGTCTGTATGAAAAATGTTCGTAAAAGGGTGAGTTTACGCTCAGTAAGAAAAATATGTAAAAGAGCGTGCTATGCCTCTATATGCATTTTTCCTACTTGGCTCTATAATGTCATGTAAAGCATTATAAAGCATGCATCATAAACCTCTTTCATGCATTGTTTGCAACCATGCATATTTATTTCAAATGGTGTAGGCAAACATACTTTCTTGAAATCATCAAACATAACTTCTTTCTTGAAAACATCATACTTCATACTTCATACATACTTTAAAACATACATCGTATACTTCTTTAAATCATCATTTACATACATACATACTTCTCTTAAAACATCTTATACTTTCTTGAAACCGTACATCATATACTTCTTTTAAAACTTCTTATACAAGTACACCAAGTACTTTCGATTTCTTTATTATTTGAAATACAAGTAAACCAAGTACTTTCGATTTCTTTATTCTTTGAAATCGCATATACATATAGTTTTTTTTTTGATAACATAAAAACTATTCGTACTTTTGTGGAGTTATGCACTGCATCATCATCATCATCATCATCATCATTATCATGTGGCGTACCCCGTAGGGCCAGGAATTCTCCCTTAGCCGAACATGAAATATAAACAGATTGGCCAACTGCGGGTGGCTACAGTTAACACTAGTCAGGTGTCCTTCTGTAGCGACTGAGGCCTGACTTATGGTTCCTCAGCCCATAACATACATTACATCATTTCAGGACTTGATCAGAGCCCCTACCAGAAACATGAAAGTGCATAATCTCAAAACATATGTCATATGGCCTTTTGCCATGACATTTCATACTTTCTAAAAATAGGTTTGAAAACCTCTTTTCAAAACAGGGCAGTCGACTGGCCTCATAGGGCAGTCGGCTGCTTCTTCATAATTTCATTTATCGAAATTATTTTCATTTAAAATTTCGATAATTTCATCTTTGAAAATACCTGGGGGCAGTCGACTGGTCCATATAGCAGTCGACTGGTTTTCTAACAGAATGCTTCTTAAGAAATAGCAGTCGACTGGTCCATATAGCAGTCGACTGTTTTTGAAACAGAATGCAATTTGGTAAATAGCAGTCGACTGGTCCATATAGCAGTCGACTGGTTTGAAACAGAATGCTTCTGGGAAAATAGCAGTCGACTGGCTTACATAGCAGTCGACTGGTTTGCATCGGTTTTCGGAAAACGGCGTTTTGGTTGTCTCTAGGCAGTCGGCTGCTACTTAAGGCAGTCAGCTGCTCCTAACCTAATTGGTACTAGGAGACAAGTCCGAAAATGCATCTTTTCCTGCACAAAATCAACTGGTGCTTCTCTCCAAAACATGTAAAAACATCATAAAACATGCGGACATAGCCGTCTTACGTCCGTTACATAAATTCCTTACCTTAATTCCTTCGGAAACGCGAAATCACTTGGAGCGTAACCCTAGCTTTTACTCCTTCAAATCTGAAATCACCATACCAAATCAAACCTTAAATTAAACAACATACACATATCATATCAACTCCATACAACTCCATATCATGAACATAATTGAACAAATCATCTTCTTCTCTTACCTTCACTAGAGATCAAAATCTCAAACTTTGAGATCTCTTCCAATACTTGGAATCAATCCACCAAAATCTTCGGATATCTCTTTAGTCTAGTGACAAGGATCGATTTTTGTTCAATTAACTAAAGGGATCGATGGAGGATATAGGTAGCTTGTCAAGGTAGCTATGGATAGAACTTATGGAAACTTGGAGAACACGATGGAGAGGGCTAGAAGAGTTGTTGCCGTGGGGTGATGGAAGGTGAAGATGACTCATGCACTTTTCATTAATTGCTTCTTATCCCATCATCAATCTCAGCCATGCTTCCCTTGACCATTGACATTTGACTCTTTGACTCTTTTAATTCTCTTCTTCCATTCTCATATCAGCCACATCTCATTACACCAATTAAAATCTGATCTAAATTTTATCATCATCCAATTAAATCATTTCATCTTAACCTTTGACCATCATTATTTGACCATTCATTTAATTGGTCTTCTTTCTCCCATATAACACATTGTCTTTACTTGCACTTAATTTTCTGATATTAATTCTTTACTCATACCTCAATTATTCTTATAACATCAATTTAATTTCCTTGACTAATAAATCTCCATTTCATTACTTCTCCTATGTTCCATACATCCTTCATACTTCATAATTCTCATATCTACTTATTTTCATTTAAACTAACATACTTTATAATTATGGAGGAATTTCCTGAAATTGGGGATTTCACATTCTCCCCACCTTAGAGAATTTGGTCCTCCAAATTCAAATCAGGTCATGTCTCAAATGGTTCCGGACACTCCTCTTTAAACAAAGCTATTTAGCTTCATGTATCTGTTTCCATGATGTGGTATTGTCAATAATCTTTAACTAATGGGATCATCATAGACTTCTATACCGTATCTTTTCTGTCCAAAATCCCAAATGGCTTTTTCTCATGACTTATGTCTTTCTGAACTTCTAAGGTTTCATCTTTTATGACATAAGAGGAATTCTGGATTATACTTTCTATTCTTATAACATTTCATACAGTGTCATCTAGATACTTGTATAATAGCTATTATCATAAATAAACTTAGTCAATGGCAGATGGTCGTCCCATGAGCATTTAAAATACATAGCATCAGCTTTTTACATGTCCTCGAGCGTCTAAATCATGCGCTCGGACTGCTCATCAGTCTGCGGATGAAAAGCTGTGCAAAATTTTCAACTGAGATCCCATGGTTCCTTGCTAATCTCTTTAAAGTGAGAATTGAACCTGAAATCTCTATCACATGAACTTGCTCATTGGAACTCCACTTAGTTTAACGACATTCTTTCACCTACATTTCTGCCAAAGCGCTAAGTGCGCCTATAAACTTCTTAGGTAGGAAGTGGGCTGACTTAGCAGATCCGTTCATCAACTCTGGCTTAATCATTATACTAGTCATCATTCCCAATTTACTTTGAAGGCATGACATTTAACTTAAGGCTTGTAAATTGCTCAAGCACTTCACACTTTCTTATCATAATATAAACCATTATTCTCTCATGCTTCTGACTCATAGCATTTGCCATTACAATGGCTTTCCTTAGGTGGTATAGTTTCACCTGCACAATCCTTTGTAAACTCGAGTCATCTCTTCTATCTTAATCAGAATCATAGCCGTAATTTATTCACAATGGCTATCTATAATTTCTTTCTTTTGCTCTTTTAATACCCATATACTGATCACATTTTAAACTATTAGCATAGTTCTTTTAATTCGTATCCAAAATATTTTCTTCCCATAGCATCAAACATGCCACTGAATGA
Organism: Heritiera littoralis; assembly: GCA_031772115.1. Classification (NCBI taxonomy): domain Eukaryota; kingdom Viridiplantae; phylum Streptophyta; class Magnoliopsida; order Malvales; family Malvaceae; genus Heritiera; species Heritiera littoralis. The sequence continues at coordinate 2,138,600 of JAPDPK010000009.1, read as the reverse complement.
ATGTCCTCATTACCCTATGGTACTCTAGGGAATCAACCAGGAAGGATACTATAGTCGGCTAGGTAACCGAGTAGAGTATGGAAGGTACTTTAGAGTACCTGTCGTGTTCCGAAACCTAGAAGCGACTATAGGGAATAATTAGCGTTGTTGAACAATCCATCTCTCATATTAATTCATATTCTTTTCAGAGTAATGCTTTCATAGAATAAAAACATTTAAATAAAATCGACTAATAAAAGTCAATCATCATTCTCATTTAAACTCCTTTCACATATCACTATATATCATAAAATTTTATACCAAGGAGTACTTCAGAATTTCAATTATCATTTCTCATCAATTATTGTATTTCATTAAGTTCGGGACTTTTCTTTACTATCTCAACATCGTAAGCAAAAATCCTTCATATAACCTACATACCTTCTATTAAATTCATTTACAATTTAGTCAGGTTTATACAACATACTTTGCCTTATACATCTTCAACATTTACATCATAGTTAACAGGTGTCTTTCCCTTCTCTTCAGCAGTGGCCTTGCGCTGTGGTTGAGGGGTCTCCTCAGATTCCTCAAGTGTCCTTAAGTCCCTCTTAGGACAATCTCTGATCATATGTCCCTGTTCACCACATCTGAAACATGTGCCACTTGCCAACCGGCATGGCTGTGATCTATGGAACTTTTTGCAATGTTCACACCTTTGTCTTGTTCTCTTAGAAGCTAATGGTACTACTAGCTGAATGTCGGAATCTATCATCATTTATCTTGATCCCAGTAGTTCTAGGATTCCCTATACCATAATCATCATAATACTCCCAACTCAATATAAATTCCACATAACCATAATTTAATTAATAATTATTTCTTATAATTTACTTGCTTACCTCTCGAAGCTCTTTCATATGGCCTACATCTCCCAAATGAGCATCCATCTTTCGATGTTTTTCCTTTCTGACTTCCGCTTTATCGTTTCTTACCTTTACCTTGGGATCGGAAATCGTCATGATGAAACTCATAGTCCTGCTCACACAACTGAGCCTTACGGACTGTCTCATTATAAGTAGTGATACCCAAGGTATACAACTTGGATTGATAGGAGACTTCAGTCCTTCTATAAATCTGTATATCTTATATCCTTCACTCCTGATGGTCTCTCGATCGAATCCTTAGAGAAATAAACTTCGACTCATATTGATTAACTGACATTGTCCCTTGAGTCAATTTCAAAAATTCAATCTTCAACCTAGTCTGATCGGTGCGTGGGAAGTATTGCTCAGTAAAGGCCTCTAAAAATCTATCCCACGAACCTCAACAGGTTGAGCCTCCAAAATGGCCCGAGTGGACTGCCACCAATACTCTGCATTGTCCACTAACAGATACGCAGCCAAACCACCTTTTCCTTTTCGGAACATAGCATATACTCGAATGATCTAGTAACCGCCTTCACCCAATTCACTGCGGTCAACGTGTCCTTATCCCCCTTAAACTTAGGCGGATCTAGCTTCTTATATTCCCTTAATTAAGGTCATACTACAATAAGCTGTGAGATCTCGCCTTTCAATAACTGGGAATGGTGGGGGTAACTCTGTCTGTACTGGTAGTGGCTTTGTACTATAGGAATAGCGAATGGTACACTTGTGACCATGTTTAGAAAGTTCGCCATAAACTGCGTAAACATAGTGGTCATATTCTCCACATGCTTCTCCATCTTCGCTAACCTAGTGTTCGGGCTATGCGGTGGAGAAGGGAAAGGAGACTGTGTTGGTGACTGTTCTACAAATCCCTTCCTCATCCTTCACCAACATCCCTTCTATCTGAGCTCATTCTGTCGATAAAATCACAAAATTGAGCTATTTAGTATAACTTCAAACAGTTATACATCGTATATGTATTCAGACAATACAGTACAATTGGGGATATACTCTACTTCTAACTCATCGACACTGGCAAACCTCAATCTAATTGCTCTGATACACTCTGTGACTCCCCGTCACTACACCTTACCATTTAACTTTTTCCTATTTCCCACTTAACTTGATTAGATTTGCTTGTCAATGTCAATCATACTTTTCTTTAATTCTTAAGCTTAACATCTAACAGCTCAATATGAATAATTCAATTTCAATAAAACAGACTAATGATACATGTATATATGTATCATCCGTTTCCACAGGATCTCATGCATCATTTTTAAACTTAAATCCCCGACATCTTACATACATAAATGTTAGCTGTACTGTACCATAGCTGAATTACAATTTACTTTGCATATTACATAAGTATACTTCTATACTACTTGGGAAGCGTCTTTCGAAGGTAAACTTTCAAAATCCACTCAGAGGCTCTTCTATTGAGAGCGAGGGATTACTTTAGATAGTCTGTATGAAAAATGTTCGTAAAAGGGTGAGTTTACGCTCAGTAAGAAAAAAGTAAAAGAGCGTGCTATGCCTCTATATGCATTTTTCCTACTTGGCTCTATAATGTCATGTAAAGCATTATAAAGCATGCATCATAAACCTCTTTCATGCATTGTTTGCAAACCATGCATATTTATTTCAAATGGTGTAGGCAAACATACTTTCTTGAAATCATCAAACATAACTTCTTTCTTGAAAACATCATACTTCATACTTCATACATACTTTAAAACATACATCGTATACTTCTTTAAATCATCATTTACATACATACATACTTCTCTTAAAACATCTTATACTTTCTTGAAACCGTACATCATATACTTCTTTTAAAACTTCTTATACAAGTACACCAAGTACTTTCGATTTCTTTATTATTTGAAATACAAGTAAACCAAGTACTTTCGATTTCTTTATTCTTTGAAATCGCATATACATATAGTTTTTTTTTTGAAACATAAAAACTATTCGTACTTTTGTGGAGTTATGCACTGCTCATCATCATCATCATCATCATCATCATCATTATCATGTGGCGTACCCCGTAGGCCAGGAATTCTCCTTAGCCGAACATGAAATATAAACAGATTGGCCAACTGCGGGTGGCTTACAGTTAACACTAGTCAGGTGTCCTTCTGTAGCGACTGAGGCCTGACTTATGGTTCCTCAGCCCATAACATACATTACATCATTTCAGGACTTGATCAGAGCCCCTACCAGAAACATGAAAGTGCATAATCTCAAAACATATGTCATATGGCCTTTTGCCATGACATTTCATACTTTCTAAAAAATAGGTTTGAAAACCTCTTTTCAAAACAGGGCAGTCGACTGGCCTCATAGGGCAGTCGGCTGCTTCTTCATAATTTCATTTATCGAAAATTTTCCATTTAAAATTTCGATAATTTCATCTTTGAAAATACCTGGGGGCAGTCGACTGGTCCATATAGCAGTCGACTGGTTTTCTAACAGAATGCTTCTTAAGAAATAGCAGTCGACTGTTTTTGAAACAGAATGCAATTTGGTAAATAGCAGTCGACTGGTCCATATAGCAGTCGACTGGTTTGAAACAGAATGCTTCTGGGAAAATAGCAGTCGACTGGCTTACATAGCAGTCGACTGGTTTGCATCGGTTTTCGGAAAACGGCGTTTTGGTTGTCTCTAGGCAGTCGGCTGCTACTTAAGGCAGTCGGCTGCTCCTAACCTAATTGGTACTAGGAGACAAGTCCGAAAATGCATCTTTTCCTGCACAAAATCAACTGGTGCTTCTCTCCAAAACATGTAAAACATCATAAAACATGCGGACATAGCCGCCTTATGTCCGTTACATAAATTCCTTACCTTAATTCCTTCGGAAACGCGAAATCACTTGGAGCGTAACCCTAGCTTTTACTCCTTCAAATCTGAAATCACCATACCAAATCAAACCTTAAATTAAACAACATACACATATCATATCAACTCCATACAACTCCATATCATGAACATAATTGAACAAATCATCTTCTTCTCTCTTACCTTCACTAGAGATCAAAATCTCAAACTTTGAGATCTCTTCCAATACTTGGAATCAATCCACCAAAACTTCGGATATCTCTTAGTCTAGTGACAAGGATCGATTTTTGTTCAATTAACTAAAGGGATCGATGGAGGAATAAGGTAGCTTGTCAAGGTAGCTATGGATAGAACTTATGGAAACTTGGAGAACACGATGGAGAGGGCTAGAAGAGTTGTTGCCGTGGGGTGATGGAAGGTGGAAGACTCATGCACTTTTCATTCATTGCTTCTTATCCCCTCATCAATCTCAGCCATGCTTTCCCTTGACCATTGACATTTGACTCTTTGACTCTTTTAATTCTCTTCTTCCATTCTCATATCATCCACATCTCATTACACACAATTAAAATCTGATCTAAATTTTATCATCATCCATTAAATCATTTCATCTTAACCTTTGACCATCATTATTTGACAATTCATTTAATTGGTCTTCTTTCTCCCATATAACACTTGTCTTTACTTGCACTTAATTTTCTGATATTAATTCTTTGCTCATACCTCAATTATTATTTTATATACATCAATTTAATTTCCTTGACTAATAAATCTTCCATTCATTACTTCTCCTATGTTCCATACATCCTTCATACTTCATAATTCTCATATCTACTTATTTTCATTTAAACTAACATACTTTATAATTATGGAGGAATTTCCTGAAATTGGGGATTTCACACTCACATTCGTCAAAACCTGAAATGTTGAAAATTAAGGGGTGAGCAAAAACCACGGCTCAGTAAGAGAATTATATGCCTCACTTGATACTCAACTTCCTATATGCTAAAAATTTTTTTTCATTTTTTCCTATGGGCTCTAAGCTCGCATGTAGGAAGGATACTACAGTCGGCTAGGGATCCGAATGGAGTAAGGTAGGTATTTTAGAATACCATACTTGTTACGGAACCTAGAAGCAACTGTAGAGAGAAATTTTCATTTTGTTTTGAATTAATAAATCCTTTTTCCTTTTCAATCTTTCATAACCTTTTTCATATTCTTTTCAAATTAATGCTTCTACGAAATAAAGCATTTCTATAAAATAATTAATATTCGTATATTCCTGAAAATGTTGTTAAATCATCATTTTATTTCTTTAAAATTCATTTCATGTTTTAATGTACTCTCTTAATTAGTACCGTCCTTTAAAAAGCAAAATAAGCTATTAAATCTATTCCATTCTTAAGTTCACAAGGCATCATTCTTTTTATCAGTATGATTAAGTGTGAACGAGACGAACATTCAAGTAGCACATGTTTGAGTGGCATATATAAACAAAATCCGTTATATCACACACATCATATGTCATGTGCACAAGATCTATTTCATCCTTCGACATTTGTCGCATCCCCATCAGAACTTAGACCTTTACTAACACATCAGAACACGTGCAGCACTTAGTTCCCAAAGGATTCTAGAGGTGGCTCACACGGTAAAGTCATCGAGTCTCTGCTCGGTTTGGCCTTTACTAACACATCAGAACACGTGCAGCACTTAGTTCCCAAAGGATTCTAGAGGTGGCTCACACGGTAAAACCATCGAGTCTCTGCTCGATTTGGCCTTTACTCACACATCAGAACACGTGCAGCACTTAGTTCTCGAAGGATTCTAGAGGTGGCTCACACGGTAAAATCATCGAGTCTCTGCTCGATTTGGCCTTTACTAACACATCCGAACACGTGCAGCACTTAGTTCCCGAAGGATTCTAGAGGTGGCTCACACGGTAAAATCATCGAGTCTCTGCTCGATTTGGCCTTTACGCCATATGTACTTTCCACTGTCTTATCAGATCTCATGTAGTACTTATGATCTCATATTCCATTTAAGACCATAGAAAGAATATTAGAATTATCATTTCTTCCTTTTTGAAAACATATTACATGTTTGTATCTCATGTCTTATGAGAATCATCTCACGGTACTATAATCAGTACCTAAATGAGCATTTTGTAAAAATTGCTATAATTCAATTGATTCTCTTATCATATTATATAAAAACATGTTCTTTTCACATGTCACCCATCATGTATCACATTTTCCGGTTGGCATATTCCATCTTATGTAAAATACTTTTCCTTTTTAACATATCACCAATCATTTATGGAGTCTAAGATAGACATCAATCTTATCATACTATAAACTTCGGAGGGTAAGGGAATACGCCGGTCAAATCTATACCCATAACCTATATTGTCCTCGGTGGATCACTGATTTAGGCGTCGACCGGACTAAACAGGTCACATATCATGCATCAGCATGATAGGAATGCCAACCAGTCTCAAAACCGTATTTCATCATAAAATAAACTTATATGGAATTTATATAAATATAAAATTCCATAATTTAAAACCATAAGGGTTAAAATCCTTAGTGAATATTTAAAAAATATTCATAAAAATATTCACTATATTTCACTTCATCTTTCGTCTCGTATTTCGTGTAATTTATCTATTTCGAGAATTTTCGGTGATTTCGTTGTTACCATTCTCGAATACATGAATATTTTAAAATTCCATCTCATTATATTCATGTTTTATGAAATTAGTAATTTCCTCATGTTTCATGATTTACTATCGAAATTCGGAAATAAAATCATTTAATATGATTTTATAAAGTTTTTCTAAAATTTTCGGCAGCATAACGGCTGCCGATTTACTAACCTCCTGCACGGAAAATACAGTTTTAAATCTTTCAACCAGTACTTCTTCCCAAATTATTTTCAGCAAATCATGCATCATAATAATTTTCATAAAATATTTGCATAAATATTTCAATTTAAAATATGCAGACTGAGTATCCTTACAGTGCTGCACATGCATCCCTTACCTTTTTCCTGGTCGGCGACTTCCGCTTATCGATCGCGCCCGCACTCCATTTCTCTCGATTCCTTATCCCAATTGCTGAAAATAATTTCTAGAATTAAAATTCTAATTTTTTGAATTTTTTTCATAATTTATTTAATTTTTCTGAATTTAAATTTTCGGGGAATTTCTTACCGAATTTTCGTAAATGTCCGGGTTGTCGAATTTCCGGGAATTTTTCGAATTCTCGAAATTCTCCTTTTTCCTCTTTTTTTTCTTTTTCTTTTCTTTCTTTTTTTCTTTTTCTTTTTTCTTTTTTTCTTTTTCTTTTTCTTTTTCTTTTTCTTTTTCTTTTTCTTTCTTTTTCTTTCTTTCTTCTTCTTCCTTTCCCAGTCAGACCGGTCCAGCTCCTTTCCTCGCCGGTTCCTCGCCGGCGGCCGGTTCTCCGGCTGTTCAGGCGTCCCTCAGCTGGCCGGCTGCACGACGAACTTGCCGGTGCCCTCCGTTTGCCCTGGATCGGTGGCACGGCGGCGGATCGAGGCGGTTTTGCCTCGGTTCTTCTTCCTCTTCGCCGGCGTTCCTCCGCCGTCCATTGCGTCTCCGGTGGCCTCCATCGGCTTCGTCTTCCTCTGGTGAAGCTTTGGTGGCAGTGCCAGCCACCGATTTGGTCGGCATCGCCGTCGGCCATTTTCTTTTCTCTTCCGGCGTTTGCTTCTGTTTCCCGTTCGATTTTCCTCCATTTCTTCACGCCGGCGTTGGCGTCGGCTTCCTCTTCCCTTGCCGGCATCGACGCTTCTTTTCCTTCTCCTCCTTTCCCTCTCCGGCGGCCGCTGACGGGGGCGGCTCTTCCGGTGACAGAATCGGGAAACCCGATTCTGTCTTTTGTTTTCCTTTTTATTTGGTTTCCTTTTTGGTTTATCCCTTTCCCTTTTTAGTATGTAACCTAATATATATTATACACCATATTTTATACTTTATACATATACTATATATTATATACTACACATATATTAATTCATACATAGTATAATTATTTATATAGATATAATATAACAATATATCTACTTTATATTTATGTTATACAATTTAAATAAAATAATATTTGCTTATTTATATAGTATTGTACTATATATATTTAAAGAGATACATACATATACATATATGTATATTAAGTATTACAAAAATGTATATCTAGTATATATATATATATGTATGTATATTTATATACTTAAAGTTAAATAACATATATGTATACAAATTATATAAATGCTATAATAAAATATTTATACATATAAACTTTTATATAAAACCACATTTACTTTTCTTATATATTCATATACTTTTATTTAAAATAATAATATATATTTCATATATATATATATATCTGTACATATATATTTATAATTATATAACTACATTTTATAATATACACATGTCTTTATTTAAGACAAAATAGTATATATTTTATTTCATAATATATACTAATATTCATATACATACATATGTATTTATATAAAAACATGTGTAAATATATTTATATAATTTAATTATATAAATATATAATATACGCATTTTTATTTTATTAATTTTGGATTTCCATTAATCCAATTTAAATTCCTCCTTTTCTTATTTTTAATAACTCCGACTTTATTATTATTATTTTTATTTAATTTCCTCACTTTTCTTAATTTCGGGAATTTCAACTATATTCCCATCTCGTAAATAAATTTTATTTATTTACTTTAATTTATTTATTTCCTCTTATCTATTTTCTTTAATATTTATTTTCAATATTTATTATTTCCAATAATTGAAAAATTTACGGTTATCACAATATTGACCCCAGGTGCCAAAAATAAATTACTTTACTTAAACCTATAGCTAGGGCAAGCAAAAGTTAATCCCATAATTATTATATTAAAGTTAATTATTAAAACTAAATATCTAATTATTATTTAAGGAGAGAAAGAAGAATTTTGCGGGTTTTATCAATTAATCTAAAATAACTAAGAAAATTTGTAAATTAACGGAAAAAATAAACAATTAAATAAATTAAAAAATATCAAATATCACAAAACTTCAAGGTAATTAATTATTCTTGGGTTATGATGTTGATCATTGATTACAAACTATTATTATCAATTAAGTAGTTAATCGTAGTGTAACAACTCAGCGTCTAATTACACCTATCTTTTCTTCCTATGTTGTTAATTCAAGAAATCGATCTATTAATTAATCCCTAACTATTAAATTACCTAAGTCCAACTCCCTTATATAATTTTAATAGCAGCATTATTATCTAGAAAGATCTAAGTTAACATTAAGTAACAAACTCAACAAGAGTGGTTTATTTAACTTAAACCTTAATTTTCTTCTATCCGTAGTAATTAAATTCACAAGCAATCACGAACTTATGTTTTCAACCTGACAGTAGATTATTTAATTAAATTAAATAGTAGCGCTCCTATCTAATTAACCAAACTATCATAAGAATGTGCTTAAAGAATCTTAGATACTTAATTAATAATTATATTATAAGCACAAAAATCTCACAACAGGCTTTTCCAAGAATAATTAATTTACCTCATAACTGAATAAGAAAACTACTCACTAGTCATATTCAAGAATATATACTCCAAATTATATATCATAACAAACACAAATATCATGCAAGAAACACTCAAAAAAGCAGTCTTTAATAATATAAAATTAGAATTAATAATCAAGAACAAAATTAGCAAGAACATAACACTCAAGAACTAAAATTAAATAAAGAAACTAAAAATCAAAATTTAAATTAACAATAACAATTAACCTACAAGAAAGCAAAAGTCCCTCCAAGAAAGAAAAGAGAATGGAAATTGCTTTAAAGAAACAATTTATAAACTAAGAACTAAAGAATTCTGTTTGTACTTTAATAATCTAAAAATCAAAATTTAAAATAAAAGAAAAAGAAGAAATTAGTTTGTAAAAAGAAAGAAATCAAAAATGAAAGGATGAAAGAAAGAAAATAAAAAAATAATTAAAGAAATCAGCAATAGAGAAAAAAATAAGAAAAATAAAATTTTTATTAAATCTGCTCTAAAAACCACAGAAGAGAGAAGAGGGGAGGGGAAAAGGGATCACATTTTTGAAAGCCAATGTGCTTTTTATATAGGCATAAGAGTGTTAGGTAGAGTGAAAGTCTTATAAGAGTTTTAATTGGTTGTTTACTAGTCAACTCTTATCACAACTCTTATCTCTTTACAACTCTTCTCCTATTCTAACTCTATTTTCCTAGTTTATTACATTGTTTTAAAACTAATTACAACTTTAAGACATAACAAAATTTTCAGACATGTCTTGTCTCAACCAAATCTTGTCTTAACCTTACTTTGTTGGAACTTTCTAAAAATAGAAATTCTAAGTAGATTTTTGTTATAACTTTCCATAAATATTTTACCTATCAAACAAACTTCGATTTTCACAATCTTGGACATTCTAGAAACCTTGAGAAATCTTCTACAACTTCCATGAAGACAACTTCTTGAGATCAGGTTGTTAAGATAGTAAAAAATGTCAAATTTTCAAACTGGATAGAAAATATTACACTTTGTTCTTTTTAGCTCCTTTTTATTCTAATTTTGATATTTAATACCTAAATCATAAAATAAATATTAGCAAACCCTTTTAGGCATAAAATATCAATAAAGCAAATATATTAGCACATATATAATTCACAAAATATTATCCTATCAAATTTCCCCACACTTAGGGTTCGTTTGGTTTATGAAAATATTTTCTATTTTCATTTTCTAAAAACAAATTTTCATTTTCTGTTTTTTGAATTTTGGAAAACATTTGGTGCACGAAAATGAAAACCTGTTTTTCAAAATGAAAATTATGAAAATGCATTTGGTATCTACATTTTCAAAACAATAAATATGAAAACAATAACTAAAAAATTAAATTACAATTTTTGAAAAAAAAAAAGGTAAAATGTAACTAAATAATAAAAATAAATTGTAAATGAATAAACACAAGAATTCAAATTATTAAAATAAACACAACAAAATAATAAAAACAAAACTAACATTTTATTTAGTATTGTTCAAAGAAACAACTAAACTTATTTTTATTACTCAAAGATACAACAGTAAGAACCCCATTTCGCCAATACCCAATATAAGTTAAAAAGTGTAGAAATTGAAAAGTAAGAGTTGGTAGCTAAGATTTCTAAACAAAGGGTTTGTTTGGTATGAATCGGGGAAGTAACAAATGTAGGCCTTACACAGACTTTTATTGTCTAGTTTGAAATGAGACCCTAGAGTACTGATATTTGAAGTGAAATATTGAGATAGCAACAATTGCATCTCAAAATTCCCTTATTTGCGTATGTTTTGAAAAGGGTGCAACAATTTCAAAAATAATAGTTACATCTATAGGCCCGGAAAACTTTCACAAATAACGGTCAATCTAATTTGATTTATGACCAATTGATAGTCATAGATGAATCCTCACGTGAACAAGTCTTATGTGATTCCAACTCATAGGTTGAGTCACACGAAAACATTGAAAATTACACGAATGAGCAATCAGGAGTATTTTGGTAATTTCACCAATTTGACTAGTCAAACCCGATAAAAGTCAATGTTTAGACTAAATTATGTCAAATGGATATATTTGGCATTGAAATGGAAATAGTTTGAAATTATATTGAATATTTAATTGAATATTAAAGTAGTTAGGACGTAAAGGGAATTTTTAATTTTGTTGAGCAGTAAAATAGTAAAATTGCTTATAAGATATTTTAAATGATACAAATATCATCTTCTCCTTCTCTAAATGGCTGGCCACCTTAAAGAAGTCATTGATGAAGCTTAAAAGGTTTAGCTTTTAGAGAGAGAAAGTGGTAAAACCCTAGTGTATAGGCCCCAAACCGAAAAACACCCTAAAGAAAAGTTGTTCTACTCGATGAGCTCTACCACATACCTTGAAACTAGCCATGAGAATGGCCATTTGATGGGTGAAATCTTCCCTTGAAGTTTCGGTCAAGAGAAAGAGGTAAGAGAAACCTTAAATTTTTATGTTTTAATGGCTTATTGCTATGTGTTTAAGGTGTTTAAGCATATATTTAAGCTTAAATTGAAGCAAAACCCGATGAATCTACTCCTTGAATTTTTGGCTAACATGGGTTTATTGTGTAATCATGCTCAATTTGATAGATTAATGGTCCTAGAATACTGTATAAATTAATAAAAGATTGCTTGTGAAATTAGAACTAAAAAAGGAGGTGTTTTGACTGTACTTGCAATTTGACATCCAATATGAAGTAGACGAATTTACTGTTGCATTGGAAAATATAAAAGACCTTAGAATCTAGAACATTATTCGTAATAGGAATATTGAAGTTTGATTGTGTTTTGATATTGTTTTGCAACTCCAAAGTAAGTGGCCTTAAGGAAAATGATAAGCATAAATTTGCTCGCTTATCTATAATTACTTACTGGAGTTGAAGTGATTGACTATGTTGTGATTGAAATAGGTAAGGGATATATATATATATATATATAAGATGTAGAGATACTGTGACTGCATTGGTATGATTGAAATCCTGCATTACTGAATATTGAAATTGTTTTGAGATTAATTGACTGGACTGAATGATTTAAATTGATTTACTAAACTAAGGGATTGATATTGTGATAAACTAGAATTTTGGTTTTTGAGCTATGTTTTAAGTGCAGGAAGATTTCGTAAAACAACCTTAAAACCCTAAACTATGAATAAGAAATTCTGTCATTGATTTTATAATCTTATGAATTGACTAAAAATATGTTTTTATTTAATAATTGTTAAATATGGAGTATTTTCCAACTAATTTTTGAAATGCATTGTTGAAGTTCTTAAACAACTGACTAAAGTGGATGTTTTAGATTGACTGATTTTGTTTTACCAAAAGTTCTAACTATCTGACTGAAGTTAATGTTTTGAGTGTCTACTTGAAGGAAATGCCTTGAATGTTTTGAATTAAGTAAAATGGGATTTGATCTTGATAAATTAAGGGGTGAACATAATGTTAATGGTATGAAAACATAAAATAAAGCATGGAAAACTGAATAGGTAGCGGCTGGAACCGAAAATAAAGAAAAGAAAGAGTAAAGGAAAAGCCGAATGAAAATGTGAAAGAAGTAATTGCTGCTGGTCGAATGAAGAGAAGATGAGGTAAAAGTCAATTAAAGTTGGCTGGGAATGGCATGGAAAGGAAGAAGAAAGAAAGAAGGAAGACTAAGTTGTGAGAAAATGACTTAAGGAATAAATTGTAACATCCCGAATCTACAGTAAATCACATATTTTACTCTTATTCACACATCTTTATCGGTTGGGTTGTCTGTGATGCTTAACATTCTATTTAAGAAATAAATGGTACTTTATTTCAGTACCAAAATAGACATATGAATACCTCATAAATTATGAGATCACCTACATTCCTTTTTTTTTACTCAAAGTAGTACTATACAATTTTACTGAATATATAAAAGAATATAATGTACCTTCAATATCGTATATATGCTGACTCTAGCAGCCGATAACTCTGAAAGGTAAACTTTTTAATCCAATTCAATAACCTGTAGAGTGGAAATAAGGGGGTGAGCGACAACGTGCTCAGTAAAGGAGTTGTATACTACTTTATAAAACCAAAACTACACAAAATGTTTTATTTTCCCTAACAACATACCCAGTAGGAAAACAGTGGATATGTGAACAGTCTTTAATATTCAAATCATTGGCTAAACAGTTTACAATATAATGTAGTAAATAGTAAACAGTAAACAGGATTCAGTAAATCCTCTTAGTAAACAGAAATCAGTAAGTTGAGACTAAGCATCATCCTTCAATTAAGTCATGCTATCATCGTTCCCATAGGAACACAAGTCGTCCGCTTTGGGGTGCACCCGTAGGCCATCGCCCCTCATGGCTTTCTTGGAGTGTGCCCCTAGGCCAAAACTCCAATTCGCGTCCCCATTGGGACACAGCTAGATCTATGGCACTAATCATCCACGTGAATAGTAACGCATGAAACTCGGGGCCTAAAGTCTCAAAAATCAATTTATATCTCATAAAGAACTATTAAGGAATATTTCACATATTTCATCATTTCTTTAAAATGATTGTTTTCCAAAAAGGTATTATATTTTTTGTGTACAAAACACAGTAAAAACAACCAGTAATTTCACCATTTTTCGTGTGAGAAAAACACAAGTTAAACCGGCTCGCCCCTTACCAACTCGCCCATTACGGCTCGCCCATTGCAGTGGATTAAACTCGCATGTTTTCATTCGCCTATGTGGTGAACTAACATCACCCACTGTGGCTCTCACACCGTGTTGAACTGGGGGTCGCCCACAAAATATTTTTCTTTAAAAAAATACAAGGGATCGCGTACTGTTGGCTCGTCCAGAATTATATAAAAGGGGTCACCTATCTTTGGCTCACCCAAATTCAAAACAGTTTATCAAACTAATGCATGTCTCAAACCAAATCCTTTTCTCAATATTTTTATAAAATTTTATTCCACAGGACATGCATTTTACTTCACATACTACTTCCTTACCTGGTCTTACGAAACCGAGCTTCCCACTTGCGTCTACCAAAATTGTACTTTTCAGCTGCAAAATAATTTTATTGAAAATTATTAATAATTTTTCCTTATTTTTGAACCACTAAAATTTATAAAATGCGGCCACCAACTTCATGTTATGAATACAACCAGTATAATTTATACTATGCCAAAACTCAACTTCTTCAATTTAGTTCCCTTTTCAGTTCTGATTTCACTGGTCTTCTTCTTTAAATTTCTATATTCATTTTCTATTATTAAACTATAAAATTCAGCATTGATTCATGCCAAGATCCCCCTTTTTGGCCATTTCTTGATTTTGCTTTCATTTTCCATTTTGACCTCTCTAACATTCTTATCTCATATCAAGTTGTTATTTCCTACATTTGACATGTCAAAAATATGCATGTCCCCCATGAGTTCATAAACCCACCGAAATTCACAAAAATTGGCAAATTTTTATTGATCCAATTTTATAAATTTCTAATGGCATACTTGTATTCTATACCATTTTCTTAGCTAGAACATCAATTTAGAATAATTCAAAACATCCAATTTTCAAGTCTTCCACACTTGACCGAATATCCCTTAGCCTATTTCTCCTTATTTATTTAGTTTAAATTCCATATCTTGACTATACCATCCATGCTATGACAATTAAAAATCATCATAAGAAATAAATCAACACCAAAACTCATTACCTTTGCTTGGCCAAATCGACACTACTCCCAAACAGAATACTTTCTGTTTCAAGTCAGCCTCTTCTCTTGGTTTCTTTGATGGTTTAAATGATGAAGGAAAGATTGATAAGGATGGCTTAAGTGGTTAGCTAGCTAAAGGGTGTAATTTTGCTAACTAAGCATGAAAGAAACGGAAGGAACGAGTATTTATCCTGTTATCAAATCCACTTAGCTTCCCATCGTTTTCCTCATCATTTTCCTTGTCTGATATCTCATTTAATGATGAAGAAAATGGCAGCTAACAAGAATACGGCGAGGAGCAATTTTTTTCTTCCTCTTTAAATATATGCCAACCAATCAAAATTTAGTTACATGTACAATTAATCCATTTCTTCATGTTTTCCTTGTCTTATTATGCATTTAAGACATGAAGAAAACTGCAGCAAAAGAAATCGGATGGAGTCATTTTTTTCTTACACGTTATTGACTTGTTTGGCTTACCTTTGACGGCTACTTCAGCCAATAAAATCTTCCACCTCTCCAATCAACAATTGCCCTCTGTTTACTTATTGTTTACTTGTATTATTTGTTCTTTTCATACTATAAAAACCAGAATTTTAATTGCCTTTAAATGGCTGAAACTGACAGCAGCAGAAAAGTGGCGTGAATGTCCACATTAGCTGCACGGTTTGCTTGTTTTCTCTTCTCATTTTGTACGTTTTAACCATTAAATTTGTTCCCATGTCAACTTTGTTGACTCTTCTTCCTTAAGTATCTCTTATATTGTCTTTATACTATAAAATCTGATTTATTATTATTATTATTTTTCTTCAGCTGAGCAACAACAACCACGGCAGCAAAAGAGTGGCATGTTGTCCGCTTCTTGCTGCACCATCTCTATCCATTTAACACTAAGAAAATTCATGTTTTTATCAGCCTTTAAAAAGACTGAAGAAGAACGTGTAGTAGCAACAAAAGTGGCGTGGAAGTCCACTTTTGCTGCACCTTTGTTAACTTCCATTTTCTTCCATGGCATATTTCATCCAATAGACTTTTAATCATTGTTTTATGTGTAATCTTCTCTTTATTGAATATTGTTTTATCCATGAATTTTTGCTCTTTCTTCCCTTTAAACTTTCCAGCCGTTCATACTAAAGCAGCAAAGGATTTTCTTTTGCGTGTTGCCCATACTTCTTGACTTTTCTTACCATCTTTGATATCATTTCAGTCAATAACAATTAATCTCCTTATATTTCTAACTTCCCTTTCTTTTGTATATTTATATTGCATTCTTTTAATTTTTTTGGTGCAGCAAAAATCGGTACCATGGCAGTCTAACATACCGTCCAAGTTGGCTGCACTTACTTGATGGTTTTCTTGCCTCTTTTGCTAGCTATTTCCACCAATTAAATCCTTCATTTTTCTACTTAATAAAGTCTTATATGCAATAAAATTTTCCTTTCTCTTATAACCATATTTGTTGGTATCTTTATACCATAAAATATCACTTTCATTCAACAATTTCCTGATATCTTTTTCTTCTCATATTCTATGCTCTTTAATTCATCTTTTCATATTTGTTTCAACTTTATACACTACACTACAATTCATGAATCCAAAATTCCAAATTGAGAATGGAAATTCATTCCATCTTTATTTAAATCCCACTAAATTATTAAATTTCACTATCAATAATTCACAAGTATAGTGTACAGTGTAATAAAATCAGGTCTTACATAAAAAGTCAACAATAGTGGCTAAGTGGAGTGAAACTTAGAGAGAAAGAGGAAAATGGTTGAGTGTGGCGTGTAATAAGGAAAGAATAAAAGGCTGAAAATTGTGTTAATTTGTCAAGGTAAGAAAGTCAAATATGAAGGCTAAAGATAAGAAAAAGAATAGAACCATAACCTTGACTAGAACCTATTTTTACACAAGATGAATGTTGTGCTGCAGATTGTATAAGAAATAAAGGAAATAAAATATTAAATTTTATTTCTGAAATGATGGAAAATGTCAAGGAAGAAGGTAGCACATTTATATTGTGCAAAAATAAAACAATGATCTTTAATTAAATAAAGGCCATTCGGCCATAGAGGAAGAAAGAAGAGAAAATGGCATGAAGAATAGCCATTTTAGCTATGAGACTTATTTATATTTGTATTTTGATATAAATCATAGCTTAACATAAAAAGGAAAATTAAGCTAATGAGTTGGTAAAATTATTTTGCAGTCGAGAAGTACGATTTCAGTAGACGCAATTGAGAAGCTCAGTTTCGTAAGATCAGGTAAGGGAGTAGTATGTGAAGTGAAATGCATGTCCTGTGGAGAAAAATGTTATAAAAATATTGAGAAAATGATTTCGTTTGAGACATGCATTAGTTTGATAAACTGTTTTGAATTTGGGTGAGCCAAAGATAGGCAACCCCTTTTATATAATTCTGGGCGAGCCAACAGTAGGCGATCCCTTATTTTTTAAAGAAAAATATTTTGTGGGCGACCCCCCCCCAGTTCAACTCAGTGTGAGAGCCACAGTGGGTGATGTTACTTCGCCACATGGGCGAATGAAAACATGCGAGCTCAATCCACTGCGATGGGCGAGCCGTAATGGGCGAGCTGATAAAGGGCGAGTCAGTTTAACTTGTGTTTTTCTCACACGAAAAATGGTGAAATTACCGGCTGTTTTATTGTGTTTTGTAAACAGAAAATATAATACCTTTTTGGAAAAACAATCATTTTAAGGAAATGACGAAATATGTGAAATATTCCTTAAGGGTTCTTTATAAGATATAAATTGATTTTTGAGACTGTAGGCCCCGAGTTTCATGCGTTACTATTCACATGGTTGATTGACCCGCCAAGTCATCAGAGGTCTCGAGGTCACCTGGCAAGTGTACCCGAGGACCACCTATAAATTATGGCCATAGATCTAGCTGTGTCCTAGTGGGGACGATTACTATATTCCTTCGGGAACGATGATAGCATGATTTAATTGTAGGGTGATGCCTAGTCTCAACTTACTGATTTCTGTTTACTGAAAGGATTTACTGAATCCTTTTTACTGTTTACTATACTATATTGTAAACTATTTAGCCAATGATTTGAATATTAAAGACTGTTCACTATATCTACTATTTTCCTACTCGGTATGCTGTTAGGGAAAATAAACATTTTGTGGTATATAGTTTTGGTTTTATAAAGCAGCATACAACTTCTTTATTGAGCATGTTGTCGCTCACCCCTTATTTCCACTCCACAGGTTGTTGATTTTAGATTAAGAGAATTACCTTCCAGAGATTATCGACTACTAGACTCAACGGATATTCGATATCGAAGGTATATGATTTTCTTTTATATATTCAGCAAATTTGTACAGTACTACTTTGAGTAAGAGGGAATGTTAATGATCTCAAATAAATTAAATGTAATATTCATAATTCTGTTATAGTACTGTGTTGGCTCTATAGGCTATACCGAGAGGGGGGGTGAATCGGTTTTTCACTATCTTTGAGTTCGTTTTTCGGTTTCTCTAAATTCTCTAGCCTATATTGATATTTTCTAAGTTCTCTAGGCTACTCAATTATGCAATATAAATTCAAAGCAATAAACACAAATATAATTGCAAATAAGTAAAAAGAGTAAGGATAGAGAAATGTACGCAAGCGATTTATAGAGGTTCGGCAACCTTGCCTACGTCCTCTACCTTGAGACGCTCCCAAGGATTTTCCCCAAATTCACTAACTTGAATTTGTGTTACACTCCCTCTTTTCAAGGATCAAGAGAAACCTCTCTCTTTTCTAGGCTCAAGAGTAACCTCTCCCTTTTCTAGGCTAAAGAGTAACCTCCCTCTTTTTCAAGGCTCAAGAGAAACCTCCCCTTTACAAGGAATGAAATGAGTTTACAAATAAGTAATCAAAGAAAGCCTCTAGATAGGCAATTGATTACAGAAATTAAGCTCAATGAGAAGCCTATACAATATTTGTGCTAAGCACTACAAGGAATAAGAGAATGATAGATGATGGAAACTTTGTAGCTCTTGATTTGTTGTTTGAGGCTTGTAGATTTGAGGAATATGAGATTTTGAGTTGCTGTGTGGTTCCTCTTACTTCCTTTAGCTTCTAGGCCTCTATTTATAGTCCCTTGGATGTATTCTAGCCGTTGGGTGGAGCCAAATCTCGGATATTATTTTTTTCTCACAAAAACTAGCCGTTATAGGCTATTTTCGAGCAAAGGGATCGATCCCTTTCCATAGGGGATCGATCCCTTTTGTCCAGAATCTTGATTCTGGGCTTCAGGGACCTTTTCTAGCTGTTGGGAGCTGACTGCCAAAAGGGGATCGATCCCTTCCCTTAGGGGATCGATCCCTTCTCTCCAGAAGGTGATTTCCTGCACTTTTTGAGTTAGAAATGATGTGGTCTTTGATCCTAATCCAACCCAAAACATTTTGGCATTTTTGTGGGAGTTTTTCTTGACTTTCTCAAATGGAAACATGGTCTAAAAATTCATCAAGTGATTTTCTAAAATATTCAAAACATTTACAAAGTATTAAGACCAATAAAAGTATGCATCAGTAAATCATGGTCTTAATGTTTGATATGATCACTTGAAATGTATTGAGAAAATCATGTGTGATAAGGCAAATTTACAATATGAATTAAAGCATTAAAGCTTACTTAAGTTTTTGTCATTTCAAAATATATATTGCAATTTAAAGCTAACAATCTCCCCCTTTTTGATATGACAAAACTTAATGTAAATTTGCTTTGAAAATTTTTCATAAAATACTCCCCCTCAAATAAAGCAGGATTTTATAAAGCTCCCCCTTAATATATGCATGGGTTTTGAAGAAGAATTTTCAAACTATTTTCCCCATTATCTCTCCCCTTAATATCTCTCCTTATATCTATCTCTCCCTTTATCTATCTCTCCCCCTTTTTGTCATAGCAAAAAGAAGGAAAAATAATAAACAAATATGCTCCCCCTAAAATCATGGCAATGTGAGAACAAATAAAAATGCTCCATCCAACAAGAAACATGTTAGTACATGGGACTCATAGCACAAATAAATAAGTCAATATTCACAAAGAGTATGAAATATTCATGCAATGAATATGACTTATGATCTTATACCAATTGTTTATAAATAATTTTGATACCAATTGTTGATAAGTAATTTTGCAAGAAGTTCCTAATTGGTAAATAATGAAGCAAGTTGTGTATAAATATCTACTAAGGTCTATGACTTGCTCATTTTAATCCTATCAAGCACCTAAGTATATCAATTGTTCTCTAAAGTCCAACTAAGGTGCATGGCAATACATCATGATTATGAGCTAAAATTATGTAACATATCATATGCATGTGCTCATAAATCATTCTCAAGAATTATTGTGCCTAGAGTTAAGATATATAGCAATTAACTACATATTCTAGCACAAAAGTGGTTCATGCAAAAGTGTCTTATATGAATTCTTCTCTATTTGTCATTTCAATCTAAGGAGCATGAGAGGAATTGTCAATTTAAAGCTCATACCAATTGGCAATTTAGATTTGGCTTACCAATTGTGGAAAATATGGTTGCCAATGATACTAATTGTTATTTCAATCTAAACACCAATTGTTACTAATGGTTGACTTAGGCATTTTGCATTAATTCAATATCTATGTGCAATGTGTTCATGTCAAGAAAATAATCATTCAAAATATGCAAGAACACAATCACACATCATCAATTATGCATATGGATTAATTAAGCATTAGCACACTATCATAAAGTATTAATCCATATTCATATTCACAACATTATACCACATGGAAGATACAAAATGTCAAGATATTCAAGCAAACACATTTTCTTCCATAGTTTCAAGCACAAAAATCCTATGCTCATTTTCCAATTCAAGTCCTTAACCAATTATGAGCAAGGAAAGATTCAAAATTATTATTTTAATTAATTACGAGCCATATCCCTAGTTGTTATCATTATTTAACGTTCTAGAGGGTATATGCTATTTTAACTAAAATGGCTTCACCTAAGTGAATCAATATTATCAAGCTAAAATGTATTTTATCATCAAAATCCATAATCTATGAGTGAGATTAAGCACATAATATCATCAAGTAACTATTCTCATCTCATAGGCATGATTATTGATTCAACTTAAGTAAGCATGCATGTTCAACATTAAAACAATCAAGATTCAATGGATGTATATCAATTATTGGTGTTGTCATTAAAGCTCAAGTTCCATAGTAATTTGGCTATGAAGAATTGATTTCATGGATGATAAATTTTCATGCATTTGAACATTTAGGATCCATTTATCATCACACATTGCAAGCCAAGGAAAATTATGACCTTATACCAATTGTTGAATTTACATTTGAAATCAATCCTTAAGGTCAAGTTTTAATTATTCTTCCACTAGATGTATAATTATCATGAAACCTAGTGTGGAGTAGTTGAGTCAAGCTAAGAAACATAATCCTAAAAGCATGCTTGACTAAGATGAACAAAAGATATGAAAAACACTCATTATGCACAAGTTCGTCAAATTCTCAAATATATCCATAAATTCTTGAAATAAATCTCAAAATTATGTTTAAGCATTCATTGAAAATATATTTCAAGATTATTTCACGATTCATGAATGTTTTCAACAAGAAAAATGAATTTGCACTTGTGAGCTCAAGAAAAATGGTATTGATTGTTGAAAGTGATACCATTTGTTGGAAATGATATTAATTGATGAAGTTGAGGCATGATATCAATGAAAAATGAGTTTTCATAGTTTAAAGATCATCAAAAAGAAGTTAAAATACTGGATTTTAACTTGAGAAGAAAGAGGATATCAAGAAAGTGAAAAATCCTTCTCAAATTTAGTTGAAAAAGTGCAGAAAAGCCATTTTGGCCTGGGGGGATCGATCCCTTTGGGAGGGGGATCGATCCCTTAAGTCCAGAATGCAAATTTCCTACATTCTGCTCAAGGGGATCGATCCTTCTTGCTAAGGGATCGATCCCTCATCCTGTTT
Organism: Heritiera littoralis; assembly: GCA_031772115.1. NCBI lineage: Eukaryota > Viridiplantae > Streptophyta > Magnoliopsida > Malvales > Malvaceae > Heritiera > Heritiera littoralis. Next base: position 2,116,523 of record JAPDPK010000009.1, on the reverse strand, counting down.
CTGCAGTTTTTAACAGAAAATCCAACCTTTGAGGTGCCCAAACTTCGTTTTTGAGTAATTTAAGTCCAAGTAAAGGTTTAGACATTTGTAAAACATGATTTTGGACTTGTATGAATGAAAAATCTGAATGAAAAACCATTTTACAAAAGATTTTGCAATTTTGGTAGAATTTTCACCAATAAAAGCATTTTTGGCCTCAAAGGGGGGTCATTTTAAGTATTATGCATATTTTGTCAAAACCAAAGCTTTGGAAACCACAAATATGCCAAAACAAACTTGTTCACATAGATTTTAAGCATATATAACATCAAATCATCATACTTGTGAACAACATGTCATGATTGTCAACATGCATATTCTTCATTAAGGCTCATGACAAGGCATTTTGCATATATGACATATTTGACATCTTTTGAGCAACTAAATATATTATCTAGACATATCAAACTTGCTCAAGATGCAGAAAACCAAAAATCATTTCAAAATCACAAATCATGCTTTTCATTCAATGTATCAAGTACTATTCATCAAACATTCAACAATCATTCATCATGCCTTTTGTTCTATCATTCAACTCACAATGCATCAAGAATTATTAACACATTTTCTCATCAAAGCACAAATAATCAAATAAAAGTTTTAAAGAGTAAAGAATTAATCTTACAAAACTCCTTTGCTTGAGTATGCTTTGCCTTGAATTGTTGAGTCCACCTTGAGCTGTTCTTTGAAGAATTGTTGTGATGGATCCTCAAGCTTTTCCTTTTTCTCATTGGCACAAGCAAACTCCATAGAGGTGTGTAGAGCACTTAAACCCCATTGTTTCTTTGTAACTCCATGCTCTAACACTCCTACAACAAACAAATTCAAGCATGCTTAGGTACCCAAATTTTCTTGGGTCCATGAGAGTTAGTACAAATAATTTTTAATCCTTTTGGGATCCATTTCAAGCACAATTCATCATTATTTACAGCATGCTTAGGCACCCATATTTTCTTAACTACTCTTCCTCTAAATGTGGTTTTTCTATAAGTGCATGCTTGTGAAGAGTGTCCTATTCTATTGCAAAGTGAGCATGTGAGAGATGTATCATGCATAGTATTTTTGCTCACTAAGAAATTCCTAAGATGAGTTTCTTTTTGTTTTTCATTATAGCCTAATCCATCTTTGTCAAAGAAAGCTCTTTGGGTCTCTAACATGTGATCTAGCTTTTGTTGACCCATATAAAACCTAGAAAATGAGTTATGCAAATTTGTGTTCTTTTTATTTAACTCATTTATTTCTAAGTTGGCCTCTTCTAGTTTCTTTTCAAGTTCTATCTTAGCACTTGTCAAGGCTTCATTTTCTATTTTTAATTTAGCAATGATTTTCTTATATTTAGAATTCATGCATTGAAATTCATTTACTAAATCATCAAAGGCATTTTGTAGTTCACTAAAGGTATAATCGTTGTCTTCACTAGAACTACTACTAGCCTCATCGTCACTAATGGCCATAAAGCATGAGTAGGCTACCTCATTATCTACATTTTCCTCATCGGAGCTATCACTATCGCTCCATGCAGCCACAAATGCTTTCTTCCTAGGTTTCCTATCCTTTTCTCTTCTAAGTAAGGGGCAATCTAACTTAGTGTGACCCGATTCATTACATTCATAGCACACTAAGGGGTCTTTTTCTCTTCTACTTGACTCTCCCTTATGATGTCTCCTATTACTCTCTCTCTCTTTCATTCTCATAAATCTATTGAATCTTTTGGCAAACATTGCCATTTCCTTTTCTTCCTCATTTCCACTCTCATCACTATCATCCTCATGAGTGGAAGACTTAAGTGCTACCCCTACTTTCTTTGAAGGCTCTTCATTTCTTTTCAATTTCATCTCATATGTAAGTAGGGAGCCCATAAGTTCATCTAGAGACAAGGTATTTGGATCTTTAGACTCTTCTATTGCGGTTACCTTTGCCTCCCATGATTGTGGCAAGCTATTCAAGATTTTCTTCACCATTTCTACATTGGAATAGGTCTTGCCTAATGCCTTAAGTCCATTGATTATGTCATTAAATCTAGTGTACATATCACTCATGGACTCATTTTCTTTCATTCTAAAAAGCTCATAATCATGTGTGAGCATTCCTACTTTGGTTTCCCTAACTTGATTGGTCCCTTCATGTGTGATGGCTAGTTTGTCCCATATTTGCTTGGCATCCTCACATAGGGAGACTCTATTATATTCATTGGGACCTAATGCACAAAAGAGAGTGTGCATAGCCTTGGCATTCAATTGTGCCATTCTCATGTCATTTGTGTCCCACTCATCCTCACTCTTAGGGACATCCTTTCCACCTACTTTCTTCATGGGAATTCTAGGACCATTCACTATAATCCTCCACACCTCATAATCATTTGATTGTACAAATAGCATCATTCTAGTTTTCCAATATGAGTAATTCTCACCATTGAAGAGTGGAGGTCTAACTAATAATTGTCCCTCTTCTCCTAGGGGTGTGCCTACGTTCAAGTGAGCCATTTAAGATCGTTTTGCTCAATAGAGGTTAGTCTAAATCAATCCCGAGCCCAAGCTCTGATACCAATTGTTGGCTCTATAGGCTATACCGAGAGGGGGGGTGAATCGGTTTTTCACTATCTTTGAGTTCGTTTTTCGGTTTCTCTAAATTCTCTAGCCTATATTGATATTTTCTAAGTTCTCTAGGCTACTCAATTATGCAATATAAATTCAAAGCAATAAACACAAATATAATTGCAAATAAGTAAAAAGAGTAAGGATAGAGAAATGTACGCAAGCGATTTATAGAGGTTCGGCAACCTTGCCTACGTCCTCTACCTTGAGACGCTCCCAAGGATTTTCCCCAAATTCACTAACTTGAATTTGTGTTACACTCCCTCTTTTCAAGGATCAAGAGAAACCTCTCTCTTTTCTAGGCTCAAGAGTAACCTCTCCCTTTTCTAGGCTAAAGAGTAACCTCCCTCTTTTTCAAGGCTCAAGAGAAACCTCCCCTTTACAAGGAATGAAATGAGTTTACAAATAAGTAATCAAAGAAAGCCTCTAGATAGGCAATTGATTACAGAAATTAAGCTCAATGAGAAGCCTATACAATATTTGTGCTAAGCACTACAAGGAATAAGAGAATGATAGATGATGGAAACTTTGTAGCTCTTGATTTGTTGTTTGAGGCTTGTAGATTTGAGGAATATGAGATTTTGAGTTGCTGAGTGGTTCCTCTTACTTCCTTTAGCTTCTAGGCCTCTAGTTATAGTCCCTTGGATGTATTCTAGCCGTTGGGTGGAGCCAAATCTCGGATATTACCGTTGTCTCACAAAAACTAGCCGTTATAGGCTATTTTCGAGCAAAGGGATCGATCCCTTTCCATAGGGGATCGATCCCTTTTGTCCAGAATCTTGATTCTGGGCTTCAGGGACCTTTTCTAGCTGTTGGGAGCTGACTGCCAAAAGGGGATCGATCCCTTCCCTTAGGGGATCGATCCCTTCTCTCCAGAAGGTGATTTCCTGCACTTTTTGAGTTAGAAATGATGTGGTCTTTGATCCTAATCCAACCCAAAACATTTTGGCATTTTTGTGGGAGTTTTTCTTGACTTTCTCAAATGGAAACATGGTCTAAAAATTCATCAAGTGATTTTCTAAAATATTCAAAACATTTACAAAGTATTAAGACCAATAAGAGTATGCATCATTAAATCATGGTCTTAATGTTTGATATGATCACTTGAAATGTATTGAGAAAATCATGTGTGATAAGGCAAATTTACAATATGAATTAAAGCATTAAAGCTTACTTAAGTTTTTGTCATTTCAAAATATATATTGCAATTTAAAGCAAACATACTGTAAATGGAAGTACTATGTAATTCTTAAAGGGTTAACGGGTGGTTAAGCATCACAGACAACCCAACTGATGAAAATGTGTGATTTATAAGTAAACATTGTGTTATACTGTGGATTTGGGATGTTATAGATTTAATAGTATCAGAGTAGGGTTGGTCGGATGTCTAGTAGTGCTTAAAACGAAAAGTGAATAGTAAACATTCCCGATAGTACTGTATAATCTGAATGTATAATAGAAACACTAATGATAAGTGAATTAAATGATCTTTGTGGTACAGATATGAGTGGAAGAAGGGTAACACGCTCAGTTAGAGGTAGAGGCTGAGGCGGCACAGATTCCGAAGCCACAGACATCGGAACCCGTCCCAAGACCTACACGTCCTGTACAGTCAGAGAACATTGATGCTCGTGTGAGCTGGGTGGAGAGGTTAGTAGCCAATTTCATGGCTATGTATCAGGCAGATAGAGCTGCAGATAGGGCGGAAAGGGAGAGAGCAGCAGCTCTCGCAACCCCCGTAGTGGCGCTAGCACTGCCACAGCCAGCACCAGATACACCCGAGCCTCAGCCTATTCCACCACCGGCACCTCAGCCACAGGTAGCTCCACCACAGCCATTGATTCAGCCACCTAGAGATGTGGAGTCGTATTGTGATGTCACTTTGGTACGATCATTTAGGAAGTTGGATCCACCTAAGTTTTAAGGTACTAGGGATCCGTTGGCGACGGAGCAATGGATAATTGCTATAGAGAAGCTATTAAGGATTATGAGGTGTACGGAGACTGAGAAGGCAGGTCTAGCAGTGTTCCAGTTGACAGATGATGCGAAGCACTGGTGGAAGGCTACTCAGATAGTATTGTTCTCCCAGCATCAGGATATTACTTGAAAAATTTTTGTAGATGCCTTTAGACGAAGGTATATCCCTGACATTGCCTAGCAAAAACTACAGCAAGAGTTTATGGATTTAACTCAGGGAAGTATGGCAGTGGACGAGCATAAGGCTAAGTTTACTACCTTGAGCCGATTTGATTCACAGACCAGTGTTAATGAGAGACATAAGATAGAGAGATTTAAGGCTAGTTTGAGACCCTCAGCAGATCGAAGCTAGCCCCATTCGATATTATGACATATGATGAGGTAGTACGATGAGCTCAGCTATGTGCGAGGGATTTTGAGCAGTACCATATAAAGGCTAGTGGTAAGAGCAAGAGTAAAGGTAAAGATAAGGGTAAGAGATTTTTGGAGAATAGATATAGTAGGGAGCAGCCTAAGAGGACTAGATCTTCGGGCATACAGATTTCAGAGGTATTTTTCACTAGATCAGCAGTTTCTACCCTTGCTAGTGGCCCCACCGCTACTCAAAGGAGTGTTGCGACTTTATGTAGACATTATGGAAGGTCGCATGGTTCACGCCCTTGCCCTTTGATGTCTAAGGTATGTTTTAGATGTGGACAGACGAGGCACTTTACCAGGAATTGTCCGATGCTTAGGGAGTCAGCTACTTCTACTATTCCTCCTGCATTACCTCAGATAGCGGCACCGGCAGCTCTGAGTGAGCCATAGAAGGCGACACCCTCACAATCTAGGCGGGCTACAGTCGCAGAAAAGGGTAAGAAGGTTGTGACTCAGGGTTGGGTGTACACGATGGATCAAGAGACTACCGACGCCTCTATCGATGTGATTAAAGGTAAAGTTTATCTCTTTGATATTCACGTAATTGCCTTATTTGATCCGGGTTCTACCCATTCGTTCTTATCGCCTACATGTGCTAACAGGACCCCAATAGAGCCAGAGTTGTTAGGGTATACCTTGCAAGTGAATACCCCTTTTAAAGATTTCCAGAGGACAGATATTATATATAGGAATTGTAAATTGACTATAGGAGAGAAGGTTATGACAGCTAACCTAATTTTGTTGAATATATACGATTTTGACATCATTTTGGGTATGGATTGGTTAGCTACGAACCATGTTAGTTTGGATTGTAATACTAAGTTTATTACCTTCTCTCATCCCGAAAAGTACATTGTAAAGTTATTGTAAATTGATAAAAAGTATGTGAATATATATTTGTGAAATAACATATGTACTGAAATTGTGGTTGTGTATGAATGTTTGTGAAGTATATTGCTAGTGTGGAGGATGTAGAGAGGAAACATCCAGAGATTTAAGAGATTCTTATGGTCAAGGACTTTCCGGATGTATTTCCAGAGGATTTACCAAAGTTACCACCAGATCGAGAGACGGAGTTTATGATCGAGTTGGTACCCGGTACGAAGTCGATTTCTAGACCCCCATATCAAATGGCACTGATTGAGTTAGAGGAGCTTAAGAAGTAGCTCTAAGAGTTATTAGATAAGGGATTTATACGTCCCAATGTGTCAACGTGGGGAGCTCCAGTATTATTTTTTCGAAAAAAGGATGGTAGTCTCCAGTTGTGTATAGATTATCGGATGTTGAATCGGGCTACCATTAAGAATAAGTATCCACTGCCCAAGATCGATGACCTATTTGATCAGCTCAGGGGTGCACAGGTATTTTCCAAGATGGATCTCCGATCAGGCTACCACCAGTTCAAGATTAAGGAGTCAGATGTGCATAAGATAGCATTTCGGACTAACTACGGTCATTATAAGTTCTTGGTGATGCCTTTTGGGTTGACAAATGCCCCTACAGCTTTTATGAGTTTGATGAACGAGGTGTTTCATCCATTTTTGGATAAGTTTGTCATAGTATTTATAGATGACATTTTGATTTATTCTAAGACTCTAGAAGAGCATGAGCAGCATTTGTATATGGTATTACAGACCCTCAAAGATCGGAGGTTGTATGCAAAATTCAATAAGTGTGATTTCTGGCTTGACCATATAATCTTTTTGGGACACATAGTGTCAAAGGATAGGATGTCAGTTGATCCATCCAAGATAGAGGCTATTGTACAATGGGAAAGGCCTAACACTGTTATTGAGATACGGAGTTTCTTGGATCTTGCCGGATATTATTGCAGGTTTGTGGACGAATTTTCTAGACTTGTTGCTCCATTGACACAACTCACACGTAAGGATGTGAAGTTTGAGTGGCATGATGTGTGTGAGCGCAGTTTTCTTGAGCTTAAGAGGAGATTGACTACTGCCCCCGTATTAACCCTTCTTAGCGGATCAAGTGGATTTATGATGTATACTGATGCGTCCGCTCAAGGTTTAGGGTGTGTGCTTATGCAGCATGGTCAGGTTATAGCCTATGGTTCTCGACAATTGAAGGATCATGAGAGGAATTACTCGACACATGATTTGGAGCTAGTTGCAGTAGTGTTTGCACTGAAGATATGGCGACATTACTTGTATGGGGAGAAATTTCATATATATACAGACCATAAGAGTCTGAAGTATATATTCTCGCAGTGAGAGTTGAACCTAAGGTAGCGACGGTGGATGGAACTGCTAATGGACTATGATTGTGAGATTTTTTATCACACGGGTAAGGTGAACGTAGTGGCGGATGCACTGAGCCGTAAACATTGTTAGCTTTAAATTGCGATATATATTTTGAAATGACAAAAACTTAAGTAAGCTTTAATGTTTTAATTCATATTATAAATTTGCCTTATCACACATGATTTTCTCAATCCATTTTCAAGTGGTTATATCAAACATTAAGACCATGATTTAATTACATATTCTTATTAGTCTTAATACTTTATAAAATGTCTTGAATATTTTGGAAAATTACTTGATGAATATTTAGACTATGAAAGTCAAGAAAAACTCCCACAAAATATTGGGTTGAATTAGGATCAAACACTATATCATTTCTAACCCAAAAGTGCAGGAAAAATGCCCTCTGGAAGCATGGGATCAATCCCAGATGGAAAGGGATCGATCCCTTTTTGGCAGAAGCACTCCAATGCCTGAAATGAAGGAAAGGATCGATCCCTTTTGCAAAAGGATCGATCCCTTTACACCAGAAAGTCCCCAACGGCTAGTTTCTATGAGATACAACGGCTAGTTTCTGTTTTGGCTCCAACCAACGTCCACAAACCATCCAAGGGACTATAAATAGAGGCTTAGAAGCTAAAGGAAGCAAGAGGAACTACTCAGCAACTCCATAACACATATTTCTCAAATCCTCAAGCCTCAAACAACAAATTAAGAGCTCCAAAGTCTTCATTTTCTATCATTCACACATCTCTTGTATTGTTTAGCACAAACATTGTATAGGCTTTTCTTTGTGCCTAATTTCTGTAATCACTTGCCTATCTAGAGGCCCTTCTTTGATTACATTACTTGTAACCCACCATTCCTTGTAAAGGGGAGGTTTCTCTTAAGCCTTAGAAAAAGAGGGAGGTTTCTCTTGAGCCTAGAAAAAGAGAGAGGTTTCTCTTGAGCCTAGAAAAAGAGGGTGGTTACTCTTGAGCCCAAGAAAAAGAGGGATTGTAATCACAAATTCAAGATAGTGCATTTGGAGAAAATCCTTGGGAGCGTCTCAAGGTAGAAGACGTAGGCAAGGTTGCCGAACCTCTATAAATCGCTTGCGTACATTTCTCTATCCTTACTCTCTTTACTTATTTGCAATTATATTTGTGTTTATTGTTTTGAATTTATATTGCATAATTGAGTAGCCTAGAGAACTTAGAAAATATCAATATATGCTAGAGAATTTAGAGGAACCAAAAACGAACTTAAAGTTAGCGAAAAACCGATTCACCCCCCTCTCGGTATAGCCTATAGAGCCAACAATTGGTATCAGAGCTTGGGCTCGAGATTGATTTAGACTAACCTCTATCGAGCAAAACGATCTTAAATGGCTCACTTGAATGTAGGCACATCCTTATGAGAAGAGGGACAATCATTAGTTAGACCTCCACTCTTCAATAGTGAGAATTATTCATATTGGAAAACTAGAATGATGTTATTTGTACAATCAAATGATCATGAAGTGTGGAGAATTATAGTGAATGGTCCTAGAATTCCCATGAAGAAAGTAGATGGAAAAGATGTCCCTAAGAGTGAGGATGAGTGGGACACAAATGACATGAGATTGGCACAAATGAATGCCAAGGCTATGCACACCCTCTTTTGTGCTTTAGGCCCCAATGAGTATAATAAAGTCTCTTTATATGAGAATGCTAAACAAATATGGGATAAACTAGCCATCACACATGAAGGGACAGATCAAGTTAGAGAGACCAAAGTAGGAATGCTCACACATGATTATGAGCTATTTAGGATGAAAGAAAATGAGTCCATTAGTGAAATGTTCACTAGGTTTAATGATATAATTAATGGACTTAAGTCTCTAGGCAAGACTTATTCCAATGTTGAAATGGTAAAGAAAATTTTGAATAGCTTGCCAAAATCTTGGGAGGCAAAGGTAACCACAATAGAAGAGTCTAAGGATCCAAATACCTTGTCTCTAGATGAACTTATGGGCTCCCTACTTACATATGAAATGAAAATGAAAAGAAATGAAGTGCCTTCACAGAAAGTAGGGGTAGCACTTAAGTCTTCCACTCATGAGCTCATTGAAGATGATAGGGATGAGAGTAGAAATGAGGAAGAAAAAGAAATGGCAATGTTTGCCAAAAGATTCAATAGGTTCATGAGAATGAATGAGAGAGAGCAAAATAGGAGACATCATAGGGGAGAGTCAAGTAGAAGAGAAAAAGACCCCTTAGTGTGTTATGAGTGTAATGAACCGAGTCATACTAAGTTAGATTGCCCCTTACTTAGGAAGGAAAAGGATAGGAAACCTAGGAAGAAAGCATTTGTGGCTGTATGGAGCGATAGTGATAGCTCCGATGAGGAAAACATAGATAATGAGGTAGCCTACTCATGCTTTATGGCTATTAGTGACGATGAGGCTAGCTTTAGTTGTACTGAAGATAATGATTTTACATTTGATGAGTTACAAAATGCTTTTAATGAATTAGCAAATCAATTTCAATGCATGAATTCTAAATATAAGAAAATCATTGCTAATTTGAAAATAGAAAAGGAAACCTTGACCAATGTTAAGCTAGAATTAGAGAAGAAACTAGAAGAGGCAAACTTAGAAATAAATGAGTTAAATAAAAAGAACTTAAATTTGCATAATTCATTTTCTAGATTCTACATGGGTCAACAAAAGCTAGATCATATGTTAGAGACCCAAAGAGCTTTCTTTGACAAAGATGGGTTAGGTTATAATGCTAAACAAAAAGAAACTCATCTTAAGAATTTCCTAGTGAGCAAAAATACTATGCATGATTTATCTCCTACATGCTCACTTTGCAATAGAATAGGACACTCTTCACAAGCATGCACATATAGAAAAACCACATTTAGAGGAAGAGTAGTTAGAAAAATATGGGTGCCAAAGTATGTTATAAATAATGATGAATTGTGCTTGAAGTGGATCCCAAAAGGATCAAAAATTGTTTGCACTAACTCTCATGGACCCAAGAAAATTTGGGTACCAAAGCATGTTTAAACTGGTTTGTTATAGGAGTGTTAGAGCATGGGAATACAATGGAACAATGGAGTTTAAATGCTCAACACATCCTCATAGAGTTTGCTTGTGCCAATGAGAAAAAGAAAGAGCTTGGAAATCCATCCTTAGCAAGGTCACAACAATTCTTCAAAGAATGGCACAAGGTGGATTCATCTATTCAAGGCAAAGCATTCTCTAGCAAAGGAGTATTGTAAGCTTAATTCCTTATTCCTTAAACTTTTTATTGTTTATGCCTTGATGATATGGTTTGTTGATGATCTTTGATGCATTATAAGTTGAATGGATAAATAAAAGGCATGATAAATGATTGGATAGTTTTTGATGAAATATGATTGAATGAAAAGCATGTTTAATGATCTTGAAATGATTATTGAATTTCTGCATTGTGAGCAAGTTTTCCATGTGTTGATAATGTATTTACTTGCCTTAAATTGCCAAATATGTCATATATGCAAAATGCCATCTCATGAGCATTAATGAAGAATTTGTATGTTGAAAATCATGGCATGTTGTTCACAAGATATATGCTTTAATGATATATGTGCTTAAAACCTATGTGAACAAGTTTGTTTTGACATATTTATGTAATTCAACGCATTGGTTTTGCCAAAACATGCATAACTCTCAAAATGACCTCCTTTGAGCACAAAAATGCATTTTATTATGAAAATCCTTCCAAAATTGCAAAATCTATTGTTAAATGGTTTTTAATTCATGTTTTTCACTCATACAAGTCCAAAATCATGTTTTACAAATGTTTAAACCCTTACTTGGACTTAAAATACTCAAAAACGAAGTTTTGGTACTTCACAAGTTGGATTTTCTGTCAAAAATCTGCAAAACCAGGATGAGGGATCGATCCCTCTACATGCAAGATCGATCCCTTTGGAAAAACATGCAGAAGACTAGTTTCTGGAGTTTATGGATCGATCCCTTTGCTCATAGGATCGATCCCTCTAGGCAATTTATGCCCTTTTCTGCATTTTTAAGCCTTAGTTGAGAAGTTTTCTTAATTCTCTTAATATCCTCTTTCTTCTCAACTTAAAATTCAATATTTTAACTTCCTTTGATGATATTTAGAATATGAAAAATCATTTTTCATTGATATCGTGCCTCAACTCCATCAACTTGTGTTATTTCCAACAAATGGTATCACTTTCAACAATTAATATCATTTTTCTTGAATTCACAAATGCAAAATCATTTTTCTTGTTGAAAACATTCATGAATCTTGAAATAATCTTGAAATATATTTTCAATAAATGTTTAAACATAATTTTTGAGATTTATTTCAATGCTTTGTGTATATATTCAAGAATTTATGGATATATTTGAGAAATTGATGAACTTGTGCATAATGAATATTCTTCATTCTTTTTTCATCATAGTCAAGCATACTTATAGGATTATGTCTCTTAAATTGACTTATCATTCCACACTAGGTTTCATGATAATTATACATCTAGTGGATTGATTTCAAATGTAAATTCAATAATTGGTAATGGTCATTGGCCTATAATTTGTGATGGTAAATGGATCCTAAATGTTCAAATGCATGAAACTTTATCATCCATGTACTTAAATTTTTCTTATGGAAGAATTATTAAAGAACTTGAGCGTTAATGACAACACCAACAATTGATACACATGCAGTGAATCTTGAGTGTCTTGATGTTGAACATGCATGTTTGCTTAAGTTGAATCAATAATCATGCCTATGAGATGAGAATAGTTGTTTTCATGATATTATGTGCTTAACCTCACTCATAGATTATGGATTTTGATGATAAAATATATTTTAACTTGATAATATTGATACACTTAAGTGAAATGCTAATGTTTAATTAATCCATATGCATATTTGATGGTGTTTGATTGTGTTCTTGCATATTTAGAATGATTATTTTCTTGACATGAACACACTACACATAGATATTAGATTCATGCAAAATGTGTAAGTCAACCATTAGTAATAATTGGTATTTAGATTGAAATAACAATTAGTATCATTGGCAACCATATTTTCAATAATTGGTAAGCCAAAACTAAATTGCCAATTGGTATAAGCTTTAAATTGACAATTCTTCTCATGCTCCTTAGATTGAAATAACAAATAGGGAAGAATTCATATAAGACACTTTTACATGAAACACTTTTGTGCTAGAATTTGTGATTAATTGATGTATGATTTAATTCTAGACACACTTTCTCTTGAAAATGATTTATGAGCTCATGCATATGATATGTTATATAATTTCAGCTCATAATCATGATGTATTGTCATGCACCTTAGTTGAACTTTAGAGAACAATTGATATACTTAGGTGCTTGATAGAATTGAAATAAGCAAGTTATAAAACTTAATAGATAATTTATAAACAACTTGCTTCATTAATTACCAATTGGGAACTTCTTGCAAAATTATTTATAAACAATTGGTATAGGATCATAAGTCATATTCTTTGCATGAATATTTCATAGTCTTTATGGATATTGACTTATTTATTTGTGCTATGAGTCCCATGTACTAACATGTTTCTTGTTGGATGGAGCATATTTATCTCTTCTCACATAGCCATGATTTTAGGGAAGCGTATTGTTTATTATTTTTTTCCTTCTTTTTGCTATGACAAAAAAAGGAGAGAGGTAGATATTAAAGGGGAGAGATAATGGGGGAGAAATAGTTTAAAAGTTCATTTTCAAAACCCATGCTTATATTAAGGAGGAGCTTTATAAAATCTTGTTTTATTTGAGGGGGAGTATTTGATCAAAGAATTTTCAAAGCAAATTTACATTAAGTTTTGTCATATCAAAAAGGGGGAGATTGTTAGCTTTAAATTGCCATATATATTTTGAAATGACAAAAACTTAAGTAAGCTTTAATGTTTTAATTCATATTGTAAATTTGCCTTATCACACATGATTTTCTCAATCCATTTTCAAGTGGTTATATCAAACATTAAGACCATGATTTAATTACAAATTCTTATTGGTCTTAATACTTTATAAAATGTCTTGAATATTTTAGAAAATTACTTGATGAATATTTGGACTATGAAAGTCAAGAAAAACTCCCACAAAATATTAGATTGAATTAGGATCAAACACTATATCATTTTTAACCCAAAAATGCAGGAAAAATGCTCTTTGGAAGCATGGGATCGATCCCATATGGAAAAGGATCGATCCCTTTTTGGCAGAAGCACTCCAATGCGTGAAATGAAGGAAAGGATCGATCCCTTTTGCAAAAGGATCGATCCTTTCACACCAGAAAATCCCCAACGGCTAGTTTCTGTGAGATACAACGGCTAGTTTCTGTTTTGGCTCCAACCAACGTCCACAAACCATCCAAGGGACTATAAATAGAGGCTTAGAAGCTAAAGGAAGCAAGAGGAACTACTCAGCAACTCCATAACACATATTCCTCAAATCCTCAAGCCTCAAACAACAAATCAAGAGCTCCAAAGTCTTCATTTTCTATCATTCACACATCTCTTGTATTGTTTAGCACAAACATTGTATAGGCTTTTCTTTGTGCCTAATTTCTGTAATCACTTGCCTATCTAGAGGCCCTTCTTTGATTACATTCCTTGTAACCCACCATTCCTTGTAAATGGGAGGTTTCTCTTGAGCCTTAGAAAAAGAGGGAGGTTTCTCTTGAGCCTAGAAAAAGAGGGAGGTTTCTTTTGAGCCTAGAAAAAGAGAGAGATTACTCTTGAGCCTAAGAAAAAGAGGGATTGTAATCACAAATTCAAGATAGTGGATTTGGAGAAAATCCTTGGGAGCGTCTCAAGGTAGAGGACGTAGGCAAGGTTGCCGAACCTCTATAAATCGCTTGCGTACATTTCTCTATCCTTACTCTCTTTACTTATTTGCAATTATATTTGTGTTTATTGTTTTGAATTTATATTGCATAATTAAGTAGCCTAGAGAACTTAGAAAATATCAATATAGGCTCGAGAATTTAGAGGAACCAAAAACGAACTTAAAGTTAGCAAAAACCGATTCACCCTCCCTCTCGGTATAGCCTATAGAGTCAACAAACATGTTAGCATGGTTTCTTACATGATGATCAGGGAGCATGATTTGATACAGCAGTTCTCTAGCCTCAGCTTGACGGTTAATTCCTCTGACCAGTATGGATTTACGGCTAGTTTTCGTATAGAGCCGGATTTGATGGATCGAATTAGGGAAACTCAAAGGAGTGATAATTATTGCATCGAAGTTGCCAGTCAAATTCAGATGGGAGTTGTGTCAGATTTTGAGATTGGCACCGATGGAATACTGAGGTTTAGAGGCAGGATATGTGTTCCCAGAGATCAGCATATTCGAGATTTGATTTTATCAGTGGCCCATTCCTTTAGATATACGTTACATCCGGGTAGTACTAAGATGTACTGGAATCTCCGAAGAGTATATTGGTGGCCTAAGATGAAGAAGGACATCGCTGATTTTGTTGCTAGATGTCTGACATGCCAGCAGATTAAGATTGAGCATCAGAAGCCTGCAGGTATGCTTCGACCGTTATCAATTCCTACGTGGAAATAAGAGCATGTGACTATGGATTTTGTTATGGGTTTACCACGGACCCGGAAGGGTTATGATGCTATTTGGGTAATCGTAGATAGATTGACTAAGTCTGCTCATTTCTTGGCCATGAGATCTACAGATTCAGTTAGTGCCTTAGACGAATTGTATGTCAGGGAGATAATAAGATTACATGGTGTTCCAGTGAGTATTACATCCGATAGGGATTCCCGCTTCACATCTCATTTCTGGGAGAGATTTTAGGAGGCTATGGGCCTAACTGAATTTTAGCACCTACTTTTTATCCACAGACTGATGGACAGTCGGAGTGTACGATACAGACGCTTGAAGATATGTTAAGAGCGTGTGCACTGGATTTTAGAGGCTCATGGGACGATCACTTACCCCTGACAGAGTTTGCTTATAATAATAGCTTTCATACAAGTATTGGCATGGAACCTTATGAGGCTTTGTATGGCAGACGATGCAGATCCCCGATAGCATGGAAAGAAGTGGGAGGTCGTAAACTATTAGCTCCCGATTTGGTCGAGTAGGCTTCCCGTGATGTACAGATGATTTGTGAGAGGCTCAAAACGGCTTAGAGTCAGCAGAAGAGTTATGTAGATACCAGACGCCGACCACTAGAGTTTGTAGCGAGTGATTATGTATTCTTAAAGGTCTCATCGTCCAAAGGTATAATGAGATTCGGGAAGAGAGGAAAGTTGAGTCCCCGATACATTGGGCCTTATGAGATCTTAGATCGCGTGGGAGATATGGCATATCGGTTAGCACTACCACCAGAGTTGTCAGGAGTGCATAACGTATTCCATGTCTCGATGTTGAGAAAATACCATCCAGATCCTTCTCACGTAATTCGACATGAGCCATTAGAGATCAGAGAGGACGTGAGTTACGTTGAGAAACTGGTACGGATCTTGGATAGGAAGGACAAGGTATTGCAATCTAAGACGATTCCTTTGGTTAAAGTTCTCTGGCAGTATCATAACGAGAAGGAGGCTACTTGGGAGTTAAAGAGCCTTATGCGTGAGAGATATCCAGAGCTCTTTCAGTGACAAGTCTGGGTGAAATTTGGAGGACCAAATTTCTTAAGGTAGGGAGAAATGTGAGACTCGAATTTGTTACACTGTACACCATAATTGTAAATGATTGATAGTGGAAATAAATTATTTAATGGACTCAAATAAATATTGAATGTGGATTTCCACTTTCCATTTTTAATTATTGGATTTATAATTTATAATATGGTGTATAAGAGGTAGAATGAATATTAAATGATTGATTGAAGATGAATAAAACAAATCTGAAATTTTAAAATGAAAGTGATATTTCATGGCATGAAATACAAACAAATGTAATTATAAGAGATGGAAACATGAGCTAAAACCATGTAGCAAACAAAGTGGCTTTTACACCACCTATATAGCTGCTAGTCATGTTGCACGGCAGAAAAGAAAACTCATGAGAGTCAAAATACAATTTGAATGATGAATTGAGGAAAAGAATATTAAAGTCTAACATAGGATGAATTTTGTTGGCTGGAATATTCAACAACAGATGCAAAAGAGGTCAATAGAGTGTAAGGAAAAAATGAGCTGTTGTTGTTCCTTTTGCAGTAGTTTCTACCCGATTTTAATGCTCCTTCAATTGCTCTTTTGCTACATTTTTCTTCATGAATTAATGCTCTAAAAGACAAGTAGGAAAATACGCCAAGAAACGTGAAGAAAGAAAAGAATTTCTGCACCAATTTTCTTTTGGCTGCAGCTTTTCTTCACAAATTAATTAGTGTAGAAAAAATGTCACCATGCCATTCTTTTTGAGCTACCATTTTTCTTCACCCATTAATGAGCTAAAGAACAAGGAAAATGATGAGCAAAGAGATTGGAAGCTATAAGACTTGATAGCTAGATATATAGTGGATTAAGCCAAACAAATTGTAATATATTTTTC
Source organism: Heritiera littoralis (assembly GCA_031772115.1). Classification (NCBI taxonomy): domain Eukaryota; kingdom Viridiplantae; phylum Streptophyta; class Magnoliopsida; order Malvales; family Malvaceae; genus Heritiera; species Heritiera littoralis. Next base: position 2,099,685 of record JAPDPK010000009.1, on the reverse strand, counting down.
TTCAAGATCAACTACACAAGTTATTGCTTTGCCGACCACTTTTGCTTTGTCTTAGTTTCATTTCTTCCTCGTTTACTTGGCAAGATTCCCTCTCGTGCTACCTAAGCATCTAGTTTTCCTTCATACACTTTTCCTTCACTCATAAAACACCAAAGAACTAAGGGAAAGGAGGACTGACGTGGGAAGTAACAACAAAGCTTTGAGCTGTGGTTGTTCGATCGAACAAAGGTAAAGCTTTCAGCCACTGTTTTATGTAATTAAATCTTGGTTTATAGTGATGATATATTAATATGGTTGAATTTCTATGTTGTTGGTGACATTAAAGGTGTGAATAAATCAAGCAAAAAATTCTGCTACTATGAGTGTGTGCTGTGAAGGATAAGAAGCAAAATTAAACAAAAGGAAAATATAGAAATATATGGGATTTGATCTTGATAAATTAAAGGGTGAACATACTGTTAATGGTGTGAAAACATAAAATAAAGCATGGAAAACTGAATAGGTAGTGGCTGGAACTGAAAACAAAGAAAATAAAGAGAAAAGGAAAAGCCGAAAGAAAATGTGAAAGGAGTAATTGCTGCTAACCGAATGAAGATAAGATGAGGTAAAAGTCAATTAAAGTTGGCTGGAAATGGCGTGGAAAGGAAGAAGAAAGAAAGAAGGAAGACTAAGTTGTGAGAAAATGACTTAAGGAATAAATAGTCTGTTGGCTCTACCGAGAGGGGGGGTGAATCGGTTTTTCTAGTTATTTCTACTTTTCCTAACTCTTAATGCACAATCAAAGTTAAATAAGCAATAATGAAACAAATGCAGTAAATAAGAGTAAGGGAAAGAGAAGCAAACACAAGGTTTATAGAGGTTCGGCCAATCTCTTGCCTACGTCCTCTCTCCTTGAACTTCTTGTCAAGGTTTTGATTCACCTCTTCCTTGAGAAAGCTTACAAACCACTTGAAGGTGTGGCAAGACCTCTTACAATTTCTCTTGGGACTTTAGAAGTCTCCTTCTAATCCTCTACCCTTGTAGTATTCCCACACTCTACAATATCAACCTTACAAGGATAGCTCACCCCTTTGAATATCTGATTTTTTCTGTGGATGAGTGAAGGATACAGAAAATACTCTCACAAAATGGAGTCACAATGAGATTTTCAGATTTCAGATTCTCTCTTGAAGCTTGATTACTTTTGAATGCTTGTTCTGCTTCCAAACTTCATAAATGTCACTATTTATAACCCACCAAACGGATAGAACAGTTGGTGAAGCATTTAATGTAATTCTTCCCGTTGAAAAACTCAGAAACTAGCCGTTACTGTCAGGTCTGGGGCAAAGGGATCGATCCCCCAACAGTAGGGATCGATCCCTTTTCTCCAGAATGCTATCCAAGCATTCTCCCGGGTGTTTCCACTTCATTCTGCCATTTGGGGATCGATCCCTCTACAGTAGGGATCGATCCCTTTTGTCCAGTAGCCCTCCTGCACTTTAACATGCTGCAAAGTTTATAGCTTTTGTGATTTTAAGTCAGTTCAAAAATCTTCTAACACTTTTCTAAGAGTATTTACTGACTTTTTCATTTGAAATCTCAATCCAAGACTTTGTTAAAATAGTTTCAATTATTGAGTTCATTCAAAGCAAATTTACTTGTATAAAAATCATTTCTAAGCTTGCTTGAGTTTTGTCATTTTCAAAATACTTGTCAATTTAAAGCTAACAATCTCCCCCTTTTTGATATGACAAAACTTAAGGTAAATTTGCTTATATGTTTGAAAATTTAGATCTTGATTTTTGAAAGATGTTACTCCCCCTCAATATTTGCTCCCCCTCAATTTAATACAAGTTTACCACATTAATTCTCCCCCTTTTTGTCATAGCAAAGGAATAAAGAGCACGGAGATATGGTTAGTGGTGGAAGGCAATTTAAAGCAATAAAGGTAAACCATTTGAAAGAAAAAGAAGCAAAAGTATTGTCAAGGAGATAGAGAAGAACAACAAACAACCCATTGTCATTAAAGCACAATTAATATCATGACAAAGTCATTGACAGAAAACAACTAGCAAGCATAACTAGCAAAGTCATTAACATAAGCATAGACATATTATGAGCATAAAACATCTAGAAATCATAACTAGCAAAGTCATAAAACAGCAGGACACATGTCATAACAAGGAGGATCAACGTCTTGGAAAGGTCTTGTGATATTGCTCAACAAAGTCCTCATGTTGCATGCGAACATCCTGAATTTCATCGAACAAGGCAGCTTGAGTGGCCTCGATGTGATCAAGTCGCTCACCCACGTCATGCTGAAAGTTTTGAAGCATATGCATGATCTGGTCAAGAGAAGCAGATGAGGAGCCGGAAGGTGCAAAAGATGTGGCTGCTGCAGGTGCGTCGGCTGCATCCGCTCCTTCTTCGTCGTCTGGTGCCGGAGCATGTTCGGGAGACGCAGGCTGACCATGACCCTTGACCCATTCGACAGTGTCGCCCACTTGATGGAGATACCAGCCCAAGTTATGGAGGGTGGTTAGATTGATTGTGGTGTTGGCGTCGGGAAGTATGCCAACCTCACATGAACAGTCAACACCTTCAGAGATTAAGTAGTAGGCGAGAGGCTGAGGGAAAACAATAGTGTGGACCTTGTTACGAACAATCTTCACCCAATCATGAAGGATAAAGTGTAGTAGGTCTGGTGGGTAGCCGTTAGGTTCATGAATATGATGAAGCCAAAAACGATCAAGTTTGCGAAGATGAGAGTAACGGGTGCCAAGAGGGCGGAGATTCCATGAGATGATGATATGTAGGAGGCGTGCAAAGACAGGAAGGTCACTGGCACGATTATCGGTAACGGGAAATGCTAAGGGGACATTGACATGGTCAGTGATGGTACCGCCCTCAGGAAGTCTAAAGGCAAGGGAGAGGGATTCCGTGGTCAATTCAATATGCTTGCCCATGACATAAGACTTAATCCCGACAACTTTACATGCATCATTTGGAGAATAGATGATTTCGGCGTTGGAGAAGAAGGCTCGAATGATGTTTGCTGGAACCGGAGTATTGATTTTGAGAAATTTGGTCCAACCCCATTCATTGAACTTGGCGAGGTAAGGAAAATGAATTGACTCGAGAAAGTCGAAATCAATAGGACGCCAATGCTTAATGGGCATATTGGCATATTCGGCTAGAAACTTGGTTTTCTCATTAGCATGGCGAAAACAGCGGTTAAAGGTGGTTGGTATGGAGGATGAGGAAGAGGAAGCAGGGGTTTTGCGCTTTGAAGCAGCGTGCTTAAGCTTAGGAGCCATATGGAGAAGGAAAAAGATACGAAATTTTGTTAAGGACTTTTATCAAACAGGTGGTGTGCACAAGTTTGAGGAACTATGGATGAGTGTGTGGGAGAGATGGGATCTAACCAACAGCAGAGAGCCACAACCCAAGATGCATTTAACAAGTATAACAAGGAAATTCGGATGAAAAATGACAAAAAGTCTAAGTATTAACTAGAGAAAAATGCAAGTGCCAAAGGAGTTGAACACCTAGATGGAGAAGAAATTGATGCAAGATATGCACATGGGTAGGCAAGACATGATAAAAGAAACTAGAAATGCAAGTGAAATTTAATGAAAAATGTTAGAAAAACTTACAATTTAAATGTTGGGTGAATAGTAACCATGGTGTGGAAGAACAAAAGGAATGAAGAAATGAAGAGTTTTTGTCAGGAAATGAAGAGGGGAAATGAAAAAGAGAAGAAAATGAGAAAGATTGGTGAAAGAATGGAGTGATTTGGTGGAGAAAAGAGTGAGAACCGGTAGTTTTGGTTGAGAAAAGATGAGGAACGGCGTGGAGAGGTGAGGAAGAAAGGGAATAGTTGAGGTAGGAGAAGAGGCCGACGGTTAAAAAAGCACCTTGGAGGCAATTATGCCACGAGGGGATCGATCCCCACTGTAGAGGGATCGATCCCTTTTTGGCAGATTGCTTTCCAACGTCCAGGAGGCTATTCTGGCACTAGGGGATCGATCCCCACTGTATAGGGATCGATCCCTTTTAAGCAGGAAGCTTCCCATCACCCAGAATGTTGGCCAGACAGACTTGGAATCCAATCCTATGTGAGAGGAATTGTCTCCGCAGTCATGTGGCTCATTTATGATGTACAAAAATGATTTGAAAGCATTGAAACTTATGCAGTTTGAGCATCTGAAGATCAAAAGTTGATTTTTGCATTTGAGATTCATGAAATGAGTTTGAAAAAAAATGCAGAAAAACTGCAAAAAAATGCAGAAATGGCTTAAGTATGCAGACACAATATGTGAACATGGATGTGATAGTGTCTTAATCATGAGAAATGGGTTTTGGCTAATGCAAGAGGTTTAACATGAGAAGAACACACAAAAATTCAACATTTCAATCTTAAGGAGCTATGAACATGAACAGTAACTTAGTAAGCACAAGCCAACCATAAGACATTCATGCAACATCAAATTACTTCAAGGAGCATTCATAATGCCTAATTCACCTCTAAGAGTGCAAAATCTCTCCTTGTCCAAGGGCTTTGTGAAGATATCAGCTAATTGGTGCAAGGTGTCCACATACTCTAGAATTATGTCTCCTTTTTGCACATGATCTCGTATAAAATGATGTCTAATCTCAATGTGCTTGGTTCTAGAGTGTTGGATGGGATTTTTTGTTAGATTGATGGCACTAGTGTTGTCACACCTAATGGGAACTTGGTTTATTTCTATTCCATAGTCTCTCATTTGTTGCTTAATCCATAACACTTGAGCACAGCAACTTCCGGAAGCTATATATTCAGCCTCGGTTGTGGATTGAGCTACACTATTTTGTTTCTTAGAAAACCATGAGATGAGTCTACTTCCTAAGAATTGGCATGTTCCCGATGTGCTTTTCCTATCCACTTTACATCCACCAAAATCCGCATCGGAATAGGCATGGAGGTCAAGTGTAGAATCTTTAGGATACCAAAGTCCTAAGGAAGAAGTGTCTTTGAGGTATCTAAGGATTCTTTTTACTGCTTGTAGGTGTGATTCTCTAGGAGATGACTGAAATCTAGCACACAAGCATACACTAAACATTATATCGGGTCTACTAGCAGTTAAATATAGCAATGAGCCAATCATAGACCTATATAGTTTAGTGTCTACACATTTTCCTCCTTCATCCTTATCAAGCTTAATGTTTGTGCTCATAGGTGTAGAAAAAGGTTTAGATTCATCCATTCCAAATCTTTTGAGCAAATCTTTAGTGTACTTAGCTTGATTTATGAAAATACCTTCTTTACACTGTTTCACTTGAAGTCCTAGAAAGAAGGTTAATTCTCCCATCATACTCATTTCAAATTCACCTTGCATTAGCTTTAAAAAATTTTTGCACAATGACTCATTTGTAGAACCAAAAATGATATCATCTACATAAATTTGAACTACCAATAAGTCATGACCCTTAGATTGAATAAACAATGTTGTGTCTACCTTTCCTCTTGTAAAACCTTTTTCGATTAAAAACTTTGAAAGTCTTTCATACCAAGCTCTAGGAGCTTGTTTTAATCCATATAAGGCTTTTGAAAGTTTGAAAACATGGTTAGGAAGTTTTGGATTTTCGAAACCGGGAGGTTGCTCAACATAAACCTCTTCATTTATATAACCATTTAGAAAAGCACTTTTTACATCCATTTGATATAACTTAAAGTCCTTGTAACATGCAAATGCAAGTAGCATCCTAATGGCTTCTAATCTAGCTACCGGAGCATAGGTTTCATCATAGTCAATTCCTTCTTCTTGTCTATAGCCTTGAGCTACTAACCTAGCCTTATTTCTAACAATAATGCTATTTTCATCCATCTTATTCTTGAATATCCATTTGGTTCCAATGATGGGATAATCTTTAGGTCTTTCTACTAATGTCCACACTTTGCTTCTTTCAAATTGATTTAATTCTTCTTGCATGGCCATAATCCAATTTTCATCATTCAAGGCCTCATCCACTTTCTTTGGCTCAAATTGTGACACAAAGGCAACATGTTGACATATGTTTCTATAGGTTGACCTAGTCCTAACTCCAATGGTAGGATCTCCAACAATATCATTATCTTTCACATATCCAAGTTCTCTAGGACACCTAGATTCCTTCTCAATCACTTCTTGTTCCATGGACTCCTCATCTTTGTTAATAGTAAGATCTTCTAAGTGTTCCCTAACATCCTTATCTTGAGATGGATCAACTATAGGTTCATCAAAGATCTCTACTTCATCATCAAGATTGGTTCTACTAGTGATATTTGATTCATCAAAATTACATGTATTGACTCTTCTACAACAAGTGTTCTTTTATTAAAAACTCTATAAGCCTTAGAATTTAAAGAGTAACCAAGAAAAATACCTTCATCACTTTTAGCATCAAATTTTCCTAGGTTATCTTTACCATTGTTCAAAACAAAACATTTACATCCAAATGGGTGAAAATAACTTATGTTAGGCCTTTTTCCTTTATAAATCTCATAGGGAGTTTTCTTTAAAATAGGCCTCACCATAGCTCTATTTATAACATAGCAAGAGGTGTTTATTGCTTCAGCCCAAAAATATTTAGGTAAGTTGTTTTCACAAAGCATGGTTCTAGCCATTTCTTCTAAGGTTCTATTTCTCCTTTCAACTACCCCATTTTGTTGAGGAGTTCTAGGAGCCGAAAAATTATGGCTAATGCCATTTTCATTGCAAAATATATCAAAACCAATATTTTCAAATTCTTTTCCATGGTCACTCCTAATACTTGAAATAGAATAACCCTTTTCATTTTGAACAAGTTTTGAGAAAACAATGAATTTATCTAAGGCCTCATTTTTAACACTTAAAAAGAACACCCAAGTAAATCTAGTGTAATCATCAACTATCACAAATCCATAGTGTTTACCTCCTAAACTAGTTGTCCTAGTTGGTCCAAAGAGATCTAAGTGAAGAAGTTGAAGTGATCTAGAGGTAGTGACACTCTTCTTAGATTTAAATGAATTTCTTTTGTGTTTTCCTCTTACACATGCTTCACAAACTTTATCATTTTCAAATTGAAGCTTAGGTAATCCTACAACTAGGTCTCTTTTGGCTAACTTAGACAGAATATGCATGCTAGCATGGCCTAGTCTTCTATGCCACAACCAAGGTTCATCTTCTCTAGTAGCCATAAAGCATACATTTTTGCTATTAAGTTCATTTAAATTCACGATATAAATATTTCCTTGTCTATGTCCAATAAACATAATTTGATTAGATTTGGCATTAACAACATTGCAACACAAATCATCAAACATAACTTTAAATCCCTTATCACACAATTGACTAATACTAAGCAAGTTATGTTTCAAGCCTCTAACATACAAAACATTCTCAATAGTTGAGGAAGAGTTACCAATGGAGCCAATTCCTTCAATTTGTCCTTTGGAGTTGTCTCCAAATGTGACTTCTCCACCACTTTTATGCTTTAGGAACTTGAATTGACTCTTGTCACCCGTCATGTGTCTTGAGCATCCACTATCAAGGTACCAATGCTCCTTGGACTTAGCCTTGTAGCAATACTCTTCCTCCTACAAACACATCAAGCTTTCATTTAGGTACCCAAATTTTCTTGGGTCCTTGAGAGTTAGTACTTATAATTTTAGATCCTTTAGGGATCCATTTCATCTTTAATGACTCATCACTTGAATTTAAAACATGTTTAGGTACCCAAATTTTGACAGCCATTTTTCCTCTTATCATGGTCTTCCTAGAGGTGCATGCTTGTGAGGAGTGTCCTAGTTTATTACACAATGTGCACAAAACAAATTTTCTATCTTTAACTAGGAAGTTTTTAAGATGAGTCTCTTTGTTAGATGCATTATAACCTAACCCTTCTCTATCAAAGAATGCTCTTTGAGTCTCTAGCATTTGATCAAGTTTTTGTTGGCCCATGTAAAATCTAGAAAAGGAGTTTTGCAAATTAATGTTCTTTCTATTTAATTCTTCTATTTCTAGATTTGCATTCTCTAATTTCTTTTCACATTCTAATTTAACATTCACAAGCATTTCATTCTCCTTTTTCAACTTAGAAATCATTTTCTTATATTTCAAATTCATGCATTCAAATTCATTAGCTAACTCATCAAATGCATCTTGCAATTCATCAAAAGTATATTCATTAGTATCCAACAAGTTAGAAGTTACCTTTTCATCTTCAAAAGCCATGAAACAAAGGTTGGCTACTTCATCTTCTACATTCTCTTCATCGGAGCAATCACTATCACTCCAAGTAGCCACCATTGCCGTCTTCTTTTGTTTCTTCTCATTTTGCTTTCTATACAAAGGACAATCAAATTTAATATGACCAGGTTTTTTGCATTCATAACAAATAATTTGGTCCTTTTCTTTCCTACTAGTTTCTCCTCTATTAAAGTCTCTCCTAGGGGGTCTCCTAGAGTTACCACTAGTTCTCATCCTCATAAATTTATTAAACCTCTTAGCAAACATGGCCATTTCTAGGTCCTCATCATCACCACTCTCATCATGATCTTTTGATTCCTCAATAGTGGTGGATTTTAAAGCTACTCCAACTTTCTTAGGAGGATCTTGATTTCTCTTGATTTTCATCTCATAGGTGAGTAGAGATCCCATAAGTTCATCTAGTGAGAGTGTATGAGGATCCTTAGATTCCTCAATAGCAGTGACTTTAGCCTCCCATGTTTTAGGTAAGCTATTGAGTATCTTTTTCACCATTTCTACATTAGAATATGTCTTGCCTAATGCTTTAAGACCATTTATGATGTCAGTAAACCTAGTAAACATGTCACTAATTGATTCATCATTCTTCATTCTAAATAATTCATAGTCTTGTGTGAGCATGCCTACTTTGGTTTCTTTGACTTGTGTGGTTCCCTCATGTGTGATAGCTAGTTTGTCCCAAACTTGTTTAGCATTCTCACATTGTGACACTCGATTATACTCATTTGGTCCTAATGCACAAAAGAGTGTGTGCATTGCTTTAGCATTAAGTTGTGCCATCCTAATATCATTAGTATCCCATTCATCTTCTTTCTTAGGCACATCCGACCCATCTACTTTCTTAATAGGAATAAGAGGACCTTTAACAATAATTCTCCATACTTCATAATCGTTGGCTTGAATAAATAGCATCATTCTAGTCTTCCAATAGGCATAGTTTTCACCATTAAAGAGTGGAGGTCTAACCGTAGAGTGTCCCTCTTCTACCAAGGGTGTAGACAAACTAGTTTGAGCCATTAGTGATCGTTTATACTCGATAGATGTTAATCTAAGTCACTCTCGAGCCCAAGCTCTGATACCAATTGTTGGCTCTACCGAGAGGGGGGGTGAATCGGTTTTTCTAGTTATTTCTACTTTTCCTAACTCTTAATGCACAATCAAAGTTAAATAAGCAATAATGAAACAAATGCAGTAAATAAGAGTAAGGGAAAGAGAAGCAAACATAAGGTTTATAGAGGTTCGGCCAATCTCTTGCCTACGTCCTCTCTCCTTGAACTTCTTGTCAAGGTTTTGATTCACCTCTTCCTTGAGAAAGCTTACAAACCACTTGAAGGTGTGGCAAGACCTCTTACAATTTCTCTTGGGACTTTAGAAGTCTCCTTCTAATCCTCTACCCTTGTAGTATTCCCACACTCTACAATATCAAACCTTACAAGGATAGCTCACCCCTTTGAATATCTGATTTTTTCTGTGGATGAGTGAAGGATACAGAAAATACTCTCACAAAATGGAGTCACAATGAGATTTTCAGATTTCAGATTCTCTCTTGAAGCTTGATTACTTTTGAATGCTTGTTCTGCTTCCAAACTTCATAAATGTCACTATTTATAACCCACCAAACGGATAGAACAGTTGGTGAAGCATTTAATGTAATTCTTCCCGTTGAAAAACTCAGAAACTAGCCGTTACTGTCAGGTCTGGGGCAAAGGGATTGATCCCCCAACAGTAGGGATCGATCCCTTTTCTCCAGAATGCTATCCAAGCATTCTCCCGGGTGTTTCCACTTCATTCTGCCATTTGGGGATCGATCCCTCTACAGTAGGGATCGATCCCTTTTGTCCAGTAGCCCTCCTGCACTTTAACATGCTGCAAAGTTTATAGCTTTTGTGATTTTAAGTCAGTTCAAAAATCTTCTAACACTTTTCTAAGAGTATTTACTGACTTTTTCATTTGAAATCTCAATCCAAGACTTTGTTAAAATAGTTTCAATTATTGAGTTCATTCAAAGCAAATTTACTTGTATAAAAATCATTTCTAAGCTTGCTTGAGTTTTGTCATTTTCAAAATACTTGTCAATTTAAAGCTAACATAGTCAATAATAGTGGCTAAGTGAAGTGAAACTTAGAGAGAAAGAGGAAAATGGTTGAGTGTGGCATGTAACAAGGAAAGAATAAAAGGCTGAAAATTGTGTTAATTTGTCAAGGTAAGAAAGTCATATATGAAAGCTAAAGATAAGAAAAAGAATAGAACTATAACCTTGACTAGAACCTATTTTTATACAAGATGAATGTTGTGCTGCCGGTTGTATAAGAAATAAAGGAAATAAAATATTAAATTTTATTTTTGAAATGATGGAAAATGTCAAGGAAGAAGGTAGCACATTATTATTGTGCAAAAATAAAACAATGATCTTTAATTAAATAAAGGCCATTCGGCCATAGAGGAAGAAAAAAGAGAAAATAGCATGAAGAATAGCCATTTTAACTATGAGACTTCTTTATATTTGTATTTTGATATAAATCATAGCTTAATATAAAAAGGAAAATTAAGCTAATGAGTGGTAAAATTATTTTGCAGTCGAGAAGTACGATTTCGGTAGACGCAACCGAGAAGCTCGATTTCGTAAGACCAGGTAAGGGAGTAGTATGTGAAGTGAAATGCATGTCCTATGGAGAAAAATCTTATAAAAATATTGAGAAAATGATTTGGTTTGAGACATGCATTAGTTTGATAAACTGTTTTGAACCAAAGATAGGTGACCCCTTTTACATAATTCTAGGTGAGCCAACAGTAGGCGATCCCTTATTTTTTAAAGAAAAATATTTTGTGGGCAACCCCTCCAATTCAACTCGGTGTGAGAGCCACAATGGGTAATGTTAGTTCGCCACATGGGCAAATGAAAACATGCGAGCTCAATCCACTATGATGGGCAAGTCGTAATGGGCGAGCTGATAAGGGGCGAGCCGATTTAACTTGTGTTTTTCTCACACGAAAAATGGTGAAATTACTGGCTGTTTTACTGTGTTTTGTAAACAGAAAATATAATACCTTTTTGGAAAAACAATCATTTTAAAGAAATGATGAAATATGTGAAATATTCCTTAAGGGTTCTTTATGAGATATAAATTGATTTTTGAGACTGTAGGCCCCGAGTTTCAAGTGTTACTATTCATGTGGCTGATTGACCCGCCAAGTCATCAAAGGTCTCGAGGTCACCTGGCAAGTGTACCCGAGGACCACCTATAGATTATGGCCATAGATCTAGCTATGTCCCAGTAGGGACGATTACTATGTTCCTTCGGGAACGATGATAGCATGATTTAATTGTAAGGTGATGCCTAGTCTCAACTTACTGATTTCTATTTACTGAAAGGATTTACTGAATCCTATTTACTATTTACTATACTATATTGTAAACTGTTTAGCCAGTGATTTGAATATTAAAGACTGTTCACTATATCCACTGTTTTCCTACTGGGTATGCTGTTAGGGAAAATAAACATTTTGTGGTATATAGTTTTGGTTTTATAAAGCAGCATACAACTCCTTTATTGAGCACGTTGTTGCTCACCCCTTATTTCCACTCCACAGGTTGTTGATTTTGGATTAAGAGAATTACCTTCCAGAGATTATCGACTGCTAGACTCAGCAGATATTCGATATCGAAGGTATATGATTTTCTTTTATATATTCAGCAAATTTGTACAGACTTTGAGTAAGAGGGAATGTGAATGATCTCAAATAAATTAAATGTAATATTCATAATTCTGTTATAGTACTATAAATGGAAGTACTATGTAATTCTTAAAGGGTTAACGGGTGGTTAAGCATCACAGATAGCCTAACTGGTGAAAATGTGTGATTTATAAGTAAATATTGTGTTATACTGTGGATTCGGGATGTTACAAATAGGATTAAAAAACATGCCAGTACCTTCATGTACGTAAAATTCAATAACATGAATTTTTAAATATATAATTTCGGTGTTCAGTAAAAAGATGCAATTTCAATAAATATGATAAAATTAACTTGCTAAATCTTTCATTCTAATATTCAAGGATATTAAAATATGCTTTCATAAAATTATTAAAATTTTCGACAGTATAACGGCTGTTTCTATCCTAGCCTTCCTGCAGTAAAAACACAGTTTATAATACCAACCACAGTCCACAAATCCAATGCATTTTATCTCAAAACCATTCCATAAAATCATTTTCAATATCAATATGCATTCACAGTATCCCTACGTCTTCCATACTCATCTCTTACCTTTTGGTTTCTATCGAAACAGTCAATAGCACCACGTGACTATTTTCACTCTCGGGCTGCAAGGCATTATGAAAACACCATTATTTCACTACACTATTAATCCTTTTCTCATTAAAATCTATCACATTGTCTACTGTAGTCACTAAATAAGTCTAATTTACACCGGTGCTAAAACTGTATATGCAACCTTGTCTTAATTTATATAGCATTATGCATATCAAATTGAGCACCATAACTAGGTCCCCTTCTCATGGACGAATGCTTCATGGAGAGATTCACAAGGTTTTTCGAGAATTTAAGCCTTATTTCATGTTTCATCATTGTTTTTCATTCTATTTACACCATTTTCAAGCATCAAAGCACTATGGTTCATGTACATTTCATCATATCCAAAACCCTAAGAGAGCATTTGAGATGGCTTTGATTCAATCCATGGCTAAAATCAAGCTTAACTACCTTAATTACATCACTTACTAACATTAAAACACAAAAGAAATTCAAGCATGATGATACCTTATGTTGGCTGAAATCAAGAAGGATCCAAGCACCTTGATTTTGTCCACTTCATCTTTAAATATTGGTATGAGCTTTAGAGCACTGAATTTATGACAAGTTTGCAGAAGGAATTTTTCGGTTTTAAGGTATTTTTATGGGTAGTTTGGAAGTTTTCTCTTTTTCCTTAAGGTTGGCTATGGTGGAAGAGGTGAAAGGTTGAAGATGATGGTGTGGCTGGCCCCTTAAGAGAAGTGTAGAAATTTCTCTTAAATTATCTTGCTAGCAAGATGACTAAAATGCCCTTATGTTTAATGATTTTAGACAATTTTACCTTTGAACTTCCACAATATTTTTAACTATTCAATTTAACTCAAAAATATTTTATTTCATCATTAAATATTAATTTTGAACATATTCTAATCAATAGATGGAGTTTTATTAAGGTTTGATTGACCGTAAGGGTGAAATTACTAAAATACCCCTATCAGGTCAATCGCATAGATTTATTATTTTATGCATGATTTCGTCTATCTAATGGCATGACATAGAACTTATTCACACGTAGATTATCATGCCTCAATCAGTTGGTCAAAAGTCAATTTTTTTTTACCGTTATTCACGAAAATTCTTCTGACCCATGTCCTTAATCATCATTTTCTAATTTGTTGGCACACTTCCCAAAAACAACTTAAATAAAGGATTTGGGTTCTAAATTCTTACCATAGATTTATTTGGCTCTCCTTACTGAATCCACCAAGTCTCCCATCCATTCGAGCACAATAGGGCTTATGGGGCCCACCATTTGGTTCCCGATTACACTTACGAAATACACAGGAATTAAACAGTGATGAGTAGTCTTACACTTATAACAGTACCAGAATATGTGATTCTCACAAATTCATCAATTGATCAAATATCATAATTCAAAATATTCCAATCCCATAAAAAATTAATTTATTTACTTTAGCTTGTCCATTGACATATGAAATTAAATTTTCATAATTCATAATTCCAAAAGTGAAAGATCCTCGATTGTCACACCGTGAGCCAATGTCGATGGTGCTATTGCTGGCAGCGAGAGGGAGAGGGAGAGGAAGAGAAGCAAAAAAAAAAAAGAAACAGCAAGAAGGGGCAAATCGAAGCTTGATCGGAGAGGATAAACCGACCCACAAGAAAAGTTGTCAATGACAAGTGAGAGGAAAGAAAGTGAAATAGAAGGTGTTGTTGCCAGCATGTGAAGAGAAAAGAAAGGAAGAGAAAGAAGAGGAAAAGAAAAGTCGTTGTCACCCTTGTTGTGTCATCGTTGCCCTCCCGCTGGTGCTGTCCACTCTACCTCTACTGTCACTGGTCAGTGTAGAACGAGGGAAGAAGCTAGCAGTAGAAAGTGTGAGAACCATTTATACTATTATTGTACATGTGTAGATATTTATTAATTAATTAATTTTTTTATATTTTGTAAATTATAAGTAAAATAGTAATGTGGGCCCCACTTGCTTTAAAGTGTCTAGATTTACATGAGACTAATAAAACAGTGTAAGGAGGGTCTAATAAATATATTGTAAAAATTTTGAGCCTAAAATATCTTATTTAGATTATTTTTGGGAAGCGTGTAAACAATTTAAAAAATGATGATTAAGGACATAGCTCAGTGGCATTTTCATAAATTATGTCCAAATTAAAAGGAATTTTGATATGGACCTCACCGAAAGAAGATGAGGTTCATATGAAGAAGACGAAGAACACTTGAAGAAAAACAATAACAAGTTAAAAACGCAGCAAAGGAAAACAAAAATTAGAAGTAAAACCAAGACCCGTTGTGTAGAAACACAAGAACCTATGGTATTGGACCAAGACCCGTTGCTTGGAAAAGCAAGAACCTATGGTATATATTGGTGGAAGGTAGAAGAACGCCACAAGGAAGACCTTGATAAGTTCAAGAGTTCTCAAGAGAACCAAAGAGAAGAAGTCTCTCAATTTTATTACTAAAATCAATTGTGTTCCCCCCAAAGGGTTACATAACTATTTATAGGCAAATAGATAACTTGCAGCACAAGTAATAGGAATCCTACTTTCCTAACTTGCAGAATAGGAAATAGCAAACTTGCAGAACAAGCAATAGGAATCCTACTCTCCTAACTTGCAGAACAAGTAATAGAAGTCTTACAAAATCTATTATTTAAAAAGGAATTGGGCTTAAATTAAATTAAGATAATGTTCAGCCCAATAATACTTAACTAAATAAAATATGCATCTAGCCTAATTTGCATTTCGGCCCAATACTTGTGTGTCTTCAAGAAGGTTGAACTTGGGCTTGGACCATGTTGTAGAAGACTTTATCATCCTCTATGCTCAAGCTTTGTTGGGCTTTCTCTCTAGCAATATCAATGAAACCAGCCAAGGCTTGTTGCATTATCTTTGATTTAGCTCTTGTAATTGGACCTCCATGGATACTCAAAGGATCACGATCATCACGAACATGACTTGAGCTTTGTGAGCTTGGATCTCCATCAAATTTCGACTAAGCAAAAATACCATGATATTCTACATGAAAATAAGTCCTAGGCTATGTCAATAGATTTATCAAATCGGTAGTTAAATAAAAAATTTACGCGATTGGCTCGATAAGGGTAATTTCGTAGTTTTACATTATCGGTGAACCGCCTGTCAACGAAACCACCATGATTCATCAAAATGCACCCAATAAGAATTTTTGGTGATGAAATCCAAATTTTTGGAGTGCAATTACATAGTTATAAAAATTATAAAAGCTTAAGGGCAAAATTATCTGAAAACTGCATAACCAAGGGCATTTTTGTAATTTTAGCCCCTTCTAGAATTCTCTTCATATTTATCCTTGTGATTGCTGGCCACTATTCATTGTCTTCAAGCTTTCACTCCCACGTCATTAGAGAAGGAAAAAGAAGAAAAGAAAAGAAACTAAAGAAAACTATACTAAATCTCCACTTTCTCACCAAAATCATAACTACAAAATTGTTCTATTCACTAAAGAAAACTATACTAAATCTCCACTTTCTCACCAAAATCATAACTACAAAATTGTTCTATTCACTCTCCTCTCTTCATCTATACCCATAGCTCATTGAATAAGTGATAAAACAAGGAGAAAAGAAGAAGAGAAGTTTCGGCCAAGGTAAGTCTCTTACTACACATTTTGCTTCCTTTAATTTCAATGGTAGATTTTAGCATTTCTAAGTGTTAAGCATGTTGGTGACATTGGTTTGAATCAAATCAAGTTAAATCAAATTTCACCATTAATGGGGGTTTTGGCCAAGCTAGGAATTTCATGAATTCATGGTGTTCAATGCATGAAAATGGTGCCGAATGATGTAATGAGCATGGTTAGGCATGAAATTCAAGCTAGATTGTTGAAATTCCATGAGATATGCCACCATGCATTTTCGGTCTGCCTAAGGGGAGGTGTATTCATGGCTGCATTTGATGAGTTTAATATGCCATTAGACTATAGAAATTATGAGGAGCCCACCAGTGCAATCAGATTTAAATTTTGACTTCAAATGGAGAAGATAGGTTTTACTACCGATAGAATTTATACTGAATTAATATTTGCTGTGTACAATGTGGCTACAATTAAGTATGAAAAGTAGCTTAAAAATAAATGTTAAGTTAGTTAGTATTTTTGGTAAATTACTTTGCAACACGGGAGAAATAGCTTACGTGTGGTGTTAGCGAGAAGCTCGATAACGTTAGACAGGTAAGGGATGAGTGTGTAGGTTATAGGGATATTATGATTGCATGGTTTCAATGAGTATATTTTTAAAGGAATATTTTGATACTCAATTGCTTTGAAAATTGTGCAAATTGTGATTTTTGGCTGGATTGTGAATTGTGCTTAAGTGCAGGCAGGCTAAGCAAATAGAAGCCATTATGCTGTTAAATTTTCTTAAAAAATAATCTGAAAATAATCTAAAAATATCATGAAATATTCTAAATGCATAATTGTGTGATTTCTAGCATTGGAAATTAATTATTTAATATTTTTCACAAAAATGTGAATTTATAGAAAAATAATATTTAAATATTCATGAAAGAAAATTTTATCAAAATAAAGTTACCGATGTGTTCTTAAATGTGTTTTATAGTGAAGTAAAGTGTTTATGAAAATTATTATTGAAATGTGAATATTTTACATATTGTTTTATGAAATTGTGTATTATGTGAAATTATATTCCTTTATGGATAAATATGGAAATTAATTTATTTTAATAAAATCCATAAAGGCCTTAATATCGTTTTTACACTATTTTGAGACTGAAAGGCCCCGTATCATGCTCATGTGTTAATGTGTGTTATATGTGTTAAGCTATTGATACTGATCCTATTTTCAGCGTCCTAGTTGACACCTGATCAGTGTATGACTGAGGATATTTATAGATTATGGCCATATGTCTCATATGATTATTATTTTACATTACGAGGATTACAACATGATATATCTTGGGTGATGCCTAGTCTCCAACATTTAACTGTGATACTAAACTTTTTTACTGAATTGTATTACTGAATCATAAGTGTTTATTTATGTGATTTTTGTGAAATGTGTGATTATTTCTAAATGGTTTACTGTACTAGACTGTGTACAATACTGTTTATGGAACTTTCATCGATATATGTGAAATGTGTCTAAATGTGATTTTGAGATTTCTAATTTAAATATTTTATTTGTGATTAAATATGAGTTTAATGTTATTTATATAAATACTTTAATTTTATGAATCATTTAAATAAGTAATTATGTGAAATTCATTATGAATCATCATTTAAAATATTTTATTTTATTATAAATACCTACTCCCCATAGTCGCTTCTAGGTTCTGGGAAACAACATGTCACGACCCGAAGGCCAATGATGTCCACTTAACACTTACGTTATTGCTTATGAAAATTACGAACCAAATGTTTCTTTTTCTACTTACGGTAGTGTAGTATCTAAATCAAATCCTATCTTATTAATATTATTTCTCGAGCTATGTCACATTTCTCAAGGTGATTTTTATGATTTTAGCCTTATTTTGCTATTTCCAAAAGAAGTGGGTCGAAAACCTCTCCCTTGTATTTTATCGATTTCCCCAATAAAATCACTTGCATAAAGATACATTTTTAAACTTCACAATACAGCCAGCTATTGTTTCCCTACAGTTCACACAATTAAACATCTCATGCTTCTCAAGGGTTTACTCATTAATAAGTCCACATCTAACAAATTATACATCATTCAAAATATACATCACAACCCGGATCGAACTCGATAATCACCTAGACTCACATAATAATCTAGTGCGATCCAAAGCTACATCCCATATTTTTTCCTAGTACTGTGAAATTAAAGTACATATAACTATCAACTGATATACAAGTAGTATACCTTAAAAATACAAAAGCTAGGCCCGGAGAACGCAGACGAGTACCACTACTAAGTACAATTCTAGGGAGCCTATACGAAGCCTGAGCCGGCTATTAACTCGTAAGATCTGTAGATGTTTAAATTTAAGGGATGAGCAAATCCACGGCTCAGTAAGTAGTTTAAATAAGTACATACTAGGCTCATATCGTAAAACACGATCATACATGCATGAGTTTTATAAAATGGCATGTATGCATTTTATCAAGATTTGCTACCAATTCGTATGTACACAGATTTCATAAGCTTATTCATGCTTTCATTCCATTCTTAAACTCACAAAGTATCATTCTTTTTTATCAGTATGGTTAAGTGTGAAAGAAGACAAACATTCAAATAGCACATGTTTTTATGGCATATATAAGTATAATTCAATGATTATACACATTCTCTGTCTTATGTATAAGATCTATTTCATCTACTGATATTCATCACAAATTCACGAAGTATCATTGTTTTTATCAGTATGGTTAAGTGTGAAAAAAGACAAACATTCAAATAGCACATGTTTTTATGGCATATATAAGTATAATTCAATGATTATACACATGCTCTGTCTTATGTATAAGATCTATTTCATCTACTGATATTCATCACAAATTCACAAAGCATCATTCTTTTTATCAGTATGGTTAAGTGTGAAAGAAGACAAACATTCAAATAGCACTTGTTTTTATGGCATATATAAGTATAATTAAATGATTATACACATTCTCTGTCTTATGTATAAGATCTATTCCATCTACTAACATTCATCTCATTCACGAATCACAATCATTTATTTATTATCACAATAACCTACGATTCCTCATATTTCATCAAAATTCGTGTAGCACTCAGCTCTCAAAGGATTCTAGAGGTGGCTCCCATAGTTTCCGAAGAACCTATGTAGCACGTAGGTCCCTTGAGTTCTCTAGAGGTGGCTCACACGGTACAAAGATCGAGTCTTTACTCGGGTTGACCTTTATGACATATACTTTCTACTATCTCATTGGAACTCGTGTAGCACTTAACTCTCAAAGGATTCTAGAGGTGGCTCCCATAGCTTCCGAAGAATCTATGTAGCACGTAGGTCCCTTGAGTTCTCTAGAGGTGGCTCACACGGTACAAAGATCGAGTCTTTACTGGGTTTGGCTTTTATGACTTATACTTTCTACTATCTCATCGGAACTCGTGTAGCACTTAGCTCTCAAAGGATTCTAGAGGTGGCTTCCATAGCTTCCGAAGAATCTATGTAGCACGTAGGTCTCTTGAGTTCTCTAGAGGTGACTCACACGGTACAAGGGTCGAGTCTTTACTCGGGTTGGCCTTTATGACACATACTTTCTACTATCACATCGGAACTCGTGTAGCACTTAGCTCTCAAAGGATTCTAGAGGTGGCTCCCATAGTTTCCGAAGAACCTATGTAGCACGTAGGTCCCTTGAGTTCTCTAGAGGTGGCTCACACGGTACAAGGGTTGAGTTCTACTCGGGTTACCTTTTTCCTAGCTTTCGACAAACAAGACTAGGTACTAATTTAGGTCCAAGAACTCAATATTGGGAGCTATACATATCGCACACAAATCACATATGCATTCTCAAAGTATCACAATATGCTAACATGCTCCCTCTGTGCGATTTAATTATTTCATATGCATTCTTAAAAATGCAAGCACCAAAAAGTATGCAATTTAAAACATTCAACAACCACGAACAAACTATAACATATAACATGCAAATCACAAGCAAGATTCCTTTCTAAACAACTACTATTCACGATCACATTATGTCCAATTTGTATTTTTTACTGTACTTACTCTTATAGTCTTACCCATAATATTCCACAAACTTGAGGTAAATTTAGATAAGTGTTTTAATAAGTATTTATTCATTTCTTACGAGATGATACTAGCAATGCTTATTTAACCCACTTACCTCGAGGTTTAATCGTTTCTTCCTGACCTTTTGGAATCCGAAATTAAGTCCTTAACCATTCCGATTCACCCTTTAAAATTTCCAAGCTTCTACCTCAATGCTCCAAGGTCTTGTATTTATTCACATGATATTTACATTAAAAAAAATGCACCGTTTCAGCCTTAGAGAAATGCCACTCCAAGCTCATTCACCTTCTCAGTTCTTCCTCTTTAATAGCCTTTAGATGTTCTGTTTTGAGCACCAAAGCTTAGCTTCTGTGTCTACTGTTGCTTCCATTTTTTGTGCTTTAATTCTCATCTTCAAACAACCACAACACAGCATTTAAACTAAGCATATTCAGCGCGTGAATCACGTGGTAAACAGCCCCTAAATCATGCCTCTTACACCAATATTTAACCACCTAACATCAGCCTTTAAAGCCATCGTGAACAGCCTTTAAAATAGCCACTCCAACGTTGCAAGGTAACCCCCAAACTAAAACCCAAAAATAACTTTTAACGTCAGCACTCTTCCACTGCTTTAACCCATAACCGAACCCTAAAACAGTCTACCAAAAGCCAACATTTCGATCCTGTTTACTACCTTTACAAAGCCTCTATTCCAGCCTTTGAAACAGCCTTAAACTCAGCCTTTTAATAATCTATTTTGTCACTATTCGGCTAACTTAAAGACACTTTTAAGCAGCCACCATTCTTAGTTTCAAAGGCTACTTTTTTCAGCATCTGGTTCCAACTTTGTTTCAACCTCATCAAGAGTTCTAACTCAGTACAGAATTCACACTTTCAGTCTTCTAAAATGCCAACCAAAAAGCCTCACATTGTCAGCTAGAATCCTTGCTTCCAGCAGCCCGTCAATCAAAGCTCAACACCAAATTTTTCAGCCTTATTTTAGCACTACATTCTGCCCAATTTGCTGTCCCGTTCATGACTCCATTTTAGAGTTTAGCACCAGCTCCTTTCAACCCCATGTTAAAAGCCTCTCTTTCACATATTTTGTCTTCCTTCCTTTAGCCAATAAATCACTTGATCGGTGCTTTGTCAACATCCAAAAATGTCTTCCTTATTTTATGCGTCCTGATCAAACCATTACTCCCTCGTTTTAGCACCAGTTAAATGTCCTTAATTACCAAGGAATTCCATAGCGCATTCACGCCACTGATCTAGTTTTGCAAAAGAAAATAAAAACAAATTACCTTTCCCTGCATCTCCTTGATTTTCCTTTCATGCCTGTCGCTACTTCAGTCGGCGTCTGTTTCTTTCTTGCCTGAAGCTTACATTTCCTTCCTCTTCTTGGCAGCTTCAACCTCGATAATATCCCAAAAGAGATCAGCGAACAGCCCTTTCACGCTTTTCTTCTTCCTTTCCTCTTCCTTGCCGAGATCTCTTTCTCCATTCCTTCACGTTGTAGCTCAACTTTCAGCTCTCTCTCTCTTTCTCGTGCCTCACTTACTTTCCCATTTCATTTTCAATTTCCTTAGCTTTTTGGTCTGACTTTGGCAGAGACTACTTCTATTTTTCTTAAGTTTGTAGCTTTCCTTGATAAGCCTTCCGATGGTGATGATCCTGATGAACAATGGGGCTGTGCTTAGTGCGGTTTGATGGGAAAAAGTCTCATCTAACTCCACTAAGCCTATTATTTAATCTATTTTTATTTTATATTTTAAATCTGTTTTTTTTTTATTTTAAATTTTCTATTCCTAACACAATTATCTATATTTTATAATCTATAATTATAGTTACATAACTAGTGTGTGTGTGTGTGTGTGTGTGTGTGTGTGTGTGTATATATATATATATGTAACTAATATATATGTATTCATGTATATATATTTATTTGTTTTGTTGATATAATAAGTATGTGTATATCTATTTCAAGTACTACATATACGATATATATTTTTACTTATCTACATATATATAAATATATATTTTATGTCTAATATATTTTTAGTGGAGGTATGTATATATATCTATATATATACCTCCTTTATCTTAAAATTTACATATATCGATATATATACATATTTAACACTCAATAAGTGTGTATGTATGATTTCATTATTTTATTTTAAATATTTTAATATTCATGTATACTACATTTTCTTTAGGATACTTGTGTCCTTCGTTTTATTAAAACAAATATACAAATATATTATGGAATATATGCATCTATTTGTTCTTATATAATTCTTGAACTTAGTTATAAGATTTCTAATTCATCTTAAGGACCATTTGTTACTAAATTGACTAAACTTGTAACTTCATTCTCATTATGTGGAATAATGGAAATTACAAAGTATATCATAGTTTTCAAGCTTATTCTATGTCTCTTAATTTATTCACTAATGTGGTACAAAGTTTGTAGTTTTTACATAGCAAGTATTCCAAAATACCTTCCATACTCCACCTGGATCCCTAGCAGACTATAGTATCCTTCTCTTATTGTGCCTAGTGTGCCGTTAGGAAAAATAAACATTTTGTGCATATAGAATTTCATAATATCAGTTTTTGCATACGATTCCTTTACTGAGCATGTTTTACTCACCCATTATTTTTTCACCTCCACATATTATTTTCAATGATAGCTTGAAATACCATTCGAGGATATCGGCTGCATATTGGTTACCTCGAGGCAGCAGTTTGTAAATCCTGGAGGTATAATTATTTTCTTTGTATGTTCAAAATGTTTGTACAGTACTACTATATTGTAATGATAAATAGGGGATGTACATATTGAATTAATTATAGTTATGTGAATATTGGTATTTGGTAAATTAAATAAATTTATTTTTATAAACTATTATGGTCAAGTGTATTTGTGGAAATAAAGGCATCATAGATAGCCCAACCATTAATGTGCTTGTGTAAATATGTGATATTACTGTATATTCGGATTGTTATAGAAGGTTTGGCCAAAGGTCGAACCAGAAAAAAAAAAGGAACAGAAAAAGAAGGAACAGTAAAGGAAAATACGAAAAAGGAGAGAGAGCCAAGTGAGAAAGAAGAAAAAAAAAGAGATAGAAAAGAAAAGATCTCGGAAAAGATTCTTAACATTTTAGCTTGAAAAATTGTAAAGAAAATTATTGTGGTTGTTTGATAAATTTCTAGATTTGATTTGTATATTTATCTAAGTTGTTAGGTGTTGTTGAAATTGTAATAAACGCATAAGAGGCATATTATGGTGTTCGATGAAGCTTGGAGCTCGTCAAAGTGCTAAGCTTTGATGCTAGGTAAGATATTTATATAAGGTAGTTGTAGGTTTATATTGTTTTAGATTACTTTAATTTGAAATATCGTAAGATTCCTTATATAAGTCAGAGGTCTAACTATATTGTGTTAGTTTAATTGATTTGAGAATCGAAAAATGAAATTGGGGGTATTGAATTCTGATCAAGTTTGAATGCTATTTTGCAGTTGGAAAGTGAGGAGAGTTAAGGGAAGATAGACCAATATATGTTGGTCTATAAGTTTTGGTGCTATTGAATTGTGCTAGTGAATTGTGGTAAGGGAATATATAGAAAATGTAGGAAGATATCATGACTACATTTTGATTGGTTTTGGTTTATTTAAAAGGAAATGAAGTTTGATTGCTTAACGTTTTAAATGGTTTTCGCTTTTGATAATGAAATGAAGTTATGGAAATAACTGGATTTTAAAGTTATTGTATCTAAATGGTATTGATTTGACTATTGGTTTTAAAGAATGCTTTTGCTTGTGGAATTTTGGAAATGAACTAGTTTGAGACGATACGAATTCCTGTTGTTTTGAACTTGCAGGTGGTTTCGATAATAGAAATGTTACACTGCCGAAAATTTTCTAAATGATTTGATTTGAAAAGTGTTATGATCTTCATAAGAAGTATTTGAACAATAAGTTTTGTATTGATTTTAAAGTACACGTTCTGGAAAGTATTTGATGTGATTGATATGATCGAAGTTATGTTTGGAAAATACAGGTTTTGAAATGGTAAAGGTATATGAAAGTATATGATTTATATCGTAAGCGAAGTTTTGAAAATATACAATTGATTTTGAATGAATAATTAAAAGTTTATGTAAACTATCGAAAAGTTTATACTGATCCCATAAGATAGTGTTTGAACGAAAAGTGCAATGTTTCATATAGTCCATCACTGGTCAATGCATAAAAGCATTGTTTCTCATTCATAATAGTGTTGAACATGCATTATTTCATAAGCTATGGTTTATCAGTTTTTGAAACTAATGATTGATATTTAACTGTTTTACGATAATTGATTGATATCATTGAATGCATTTCGATTTGTGAATTTGCATAATTGGAATTGAAAGGCTTTGATGTTGATATTGATACATGGTTTTCATAAAGAAATTTTTTAAATTGATATTGCTGCACTATGAATAATTTAATGTTTTTTTGATTGTTTTGAGATCGCTAGCTCCCCATAATTCCCCTTGCAATAATCATGCCGTTTGATTTTGTTTTTGAATGCTGTTTACCCTCAGCAAGTCCAGCATGTCTTCAATTATCACTGGCTCCTTGATACTATGGACCTTTCTTGACTATGGCCATATGTCTATACTTATACTCTTTTTATGGGCAATCTGAACTCTCCCTATATGGGTGATTTGAACCTCCATGATTTTACCTGGGATGGGATGTTGCCTGGTCACCACCTTTGAAATATTTTATTTATGTTGACTCTAATATAGATTTTGACATTGATTTTGATATTGATTCTGAATCGTATTGCTTATTGAATTGCATTGTTTTAAATTGCTAATGATTTTGAAGTGCAGAGTTTTGACATTGATTTTGAATACGCATCGATGTGGTTTTGAAAGTATTGAAATTAATATTGACATTGATTTTGAATACACATTGATATAGCTTTAAAAGTTTTGACATTGATATTGACATTGATTTTGAATACGCATTGATTTTGTTTTACAAGTATTGAAATTGAAAATAACATTGGTTTTGAATAATCATAAATTCATTCTCGGTTAACCACCTTTAGGATCTTTGTAGTTGTGAGAGTTGGGATCCAGGGATAATGAGCTGCTCTAAAGCATACTTCCTAAAATACCCCTAAACCCCTTACCCGACTATAAAAGACACCTTGCCAAGTTTATAGTGATTGCATATTATTATCGATTGAACATTTATCACGTAGGAACACATTTAGGATACTTGCATGTAGTTCACATGATATATGTTCTTTTATATGTGTTTCTTATTGGACTTAATGCTCATCCCCTCTTCCACCTTACAAATCATATGTAGTAGTAGCCTCTATAGGGAGAAGGACTTTTAACTATATTCCTTCAAGGCTTTTGCTTTGTATCTTGGAGGTATATATTGTACATGTTTTTTTATGTATCCAGACTTAGTTTGTACAATACTTTAGTTATATAAACTGGATGTAAACTATAATGAATTGGATGTCAAGTATAGTCTTGTGATAATCAAAATGGATGTAAACGTAATGTTGATAGTTGGATTATGATATACATATTGTTTTGAGGTGGTTTACCTGAGTTTAAATATGGAATGATATTAAATAGACTAGATGTAATTGAGATGAAAACAAAAGGGGAATGTATTCTTATTGTAAATGATTGAACTGGGACCAATCTAAATGATTGGATATTAATTTAGCTAAGTAAAGTTTAGCTTAATAATGAAATTAAGACATTAAGTACAGCCTAACCGAATGAAAATAAAAGCAAAAATTTAGTTAAGATTTTAGGTAATCGGGATGTGGTAATAGATGTACATATGTTTATCTCTTAAGTACATGCAAACTCACATAATGTACGTAAGTTGGCCATAAAGGTAGTAAAATTAGAATATTAATGGTTGATAGTTGATTTAATAGTAATATTTTCATTGCACTAATACCGTATGGGTATTCGATTTTCCTTATTAAGGTATTTGATTACTCTAGCTTTTTATTGTTTCTAGAAGATAGGTACACATATTTGAGCAGATTAAACAAATAGAAATCTGACAATGTACTTTTTAAATTATAGCTTATAAAGGGAGATATTCAACTTACTATTCACTGATATCTGGATTCCCTTAATTTTATCTAATCGCTTAGAGAACATTGTCGATTTAGGTATTTAATAAGTACATGAGATAATTCGAATATCCTTGCATTTCAGAAAGGTACGTATCATCTGTGAAGGTTGTACATGTGGAGGAGAGTCGATGTACGCTATTTTTTAATTTTTTTTCTTGTAAGTATTTGATTACCTATTATAGGTATTTGAACATCTGAAATTCCTAGATCCTTCGTCTTGGGTGATTGGATGATGAAATTCTCATATTTTGACTTGTTTCCATGCGATTTGATGCACATATTAGCTGAAAAATAGAGAAAATGAAGATTAAATGAGGGGCTGTTGGATGTATAAGCGAAAACAATGAGAAACAATGAATTAGAAAAAGAAAGGAACAGAGGAAGGGAATGATTTTCTCTTAATACAAAAGTGAAGGTAATATGGTCATTACTGTTTTCTTCTAAGAAATTTAAAAGGGTCCTATTTCCTTATTGAGAAATATAATTCTTGTTTACCAGTTTAAATAAATATCATTGTTCCACTAACATCTGTTGGACTGAGTGAAAGGAGTTTGGTGTCCCTTAAGTAAGATCTCGAGTTTGAGCCTTGTGAATGGAGAAAACAACGTTGGGAGAACTTCTCCCGTTCAAGGTCTGATAATATCTCAATTTTAGATTAATCGGGACTCAAAGTGACTTTTGAATACTGTGAGGTTTCGACCAAAAACATATTATTGTTTCATGACATGTCCTTGAAATTTTTCCAAACTTAAAATAGCTCTTATCATTTTATAAAAATTACTATAAATATAAAAAAATACAAAATATGCTATTGTACATAAAATAAAACAAAAGAAAAAAATTTTGAAATAGTACTACGAAACATACACTAAACTAAGAGTGTAAACGATACAGTGGTACTCGCAAGCTACTCGGGCTCGACTCGAAAAAAACTCGAATTCGACTCGATTCTTGTCGAGCTACTCGAGCTCGAGCTCATGCTACTCGAGCTGTCAAGCGAGCCGAGTTCGAGTAATAATATACTCGACTTGAGTAGCTCGAGAGCCTTATCGAGCTTTTAATATTTATTATATATTTTATTATTTTATTATTAAATTACATATATACCCTCATATAAACCCTAATATGTTTTTCTTTATTGAGTTTCTGAATTAAATTTTCATCCCACTTTCTTCCTCAGTAGTCGCACCATTATTTTTGCCATCCCATTCAACACTGCCGTCAATAGCCCACACTCCACACCGACGTCAGGCGTGAGACATTGACACCCTCACCTCAACTCCGGCAGCACCTTCACCCTCAGATCCCGCCTCCTTTCCTCACTAGACAAATTGATCTAAAGCCATACCCAGATCTGAAGCCGACAAGCCCTTCGGCCCTTAGAGACAGATCCGGCGTTAACGAGCCCTTTAACTGTTAGATCCGATGCCAGCGAACCCTAAGCCCTCAAATCTAGCTCTCCTCCCTCAGATCTGGTTCTCTTTTGTCAGATCTGGTTCTCCTCGCTTAGATCTGTCTCTCCTCCCTCAGATCTAGTTATCCTCCCTCAGATCTGGTTCTCTTCGCTCAAATTTGGCTTTCCTCGCTCAAATCTGGTTCTCCTCCTTCAAGTCCGACGACATAGTCACGCATGGTCGCCTCTCCTCCCTCACACATGTACACAGCAAGTACTCCACTCTTAGCCGCTCTCTTCAGTCATGCACGCACCCTCATGAGCCTCGTTGTTGCTTGTAAGATTTTTTTTTATTAACACTGTGAGTTAGTGAGACATACACGCTTGACTTTTTTTTTGTTGGGATTTGTCAGCTGTAATTTTTTTATAATGACATTTCTTTGCTGATAAAAAAAATCCCGTGGTGATACGTTTGATGTGTTTGAATTGTGTGATTTTGTTGTTATTCATTGTTGGTTGTAGAAAGTTTCGTTGGTTTTTTATTATTTGTATTCTGCGGCTTTGAGTGTAAGGGGTTCTTTTGTAGCAAGCTCATTTTAGACTTTCATGTCTCCCTGCAATGCTTTCTCTGATGAGTTTGTTTGATGGGTTATGATTTGGGTACGCATCTTTGAATGTTGATTGATTATTGGAGGTTTTTTAGTGCTATGGAGGTTGGTTTTGTAATTTAGCAATCGTTGCGCACCAAGTGTTCATGAATTTTTCTCATCATGTGGTGATGGTTTTGGCTTGGTTAACGGATTTAAGTAATAAGCCTGTTGTTTCATTGAAATTTGATGATTTCAATTGGCCCATGGATTGTGGTGTTTACAAGTCATCCTTGTAATATGTTATGTCAAAGCAAGTTGGGTCATTTGTTTGTATTTCTATTTTATTATCTTGTTGGTTTAATATCACGTTTTATAGTAATTAGTTTGTTTTATAGTTTTATTTATTTATTGGACATGTAAAAACATTTTGTATTTTTATTATATTTAATTGATAATATTATTATATATAAATAAATTCGAGCTCGAGCTCAATTTCGAGCATAAAAATGAGCGTATAAACAAATCTAAACGAGCTTAATCGAGCGAGCTCGAGTAGTTCGACTTTAATCTCGAGTCGAATTCGAGCTCAAAATTTAATATTCAATCGAGCTCGAATCAAGTACCGAATTTTAAATTTTTAAATCGAATTTGAGCATTTTACCGTATAGATTTGACTCAATTACGCTTCTACACTGAACGACTAAATAAAGTAAAATGAGTGTAGGCAAATTATGACCTAATAAGCGTTATTAATGAGAAGTAAGAAATGGAAATGAAAAGACATTCCTTCTATAGAAAGGTCACCTAGTCAAATTCACAACCTAAATGCTACTCGCTACCCCTAACAGCCTTTTCAGCTCTGAGGAAAGGGTTAGATTTGTAATTTGAACTATCATCCAGTCAACATTGTCATACGTGTCACCATTAACCGGCGAGTACAATTAGATTGTAAAGTGTTGAGAAGATAAAACTGAAGCTTTTCTAGGCATAATAATCTTTCCCTCGTTTTGTATTATTTCAAAATTCAAAAACGACCCAACAACTCTTACCTCTCTCTCTTTTTCTCTGATAAATCAGCGACTAAACCTTCGAAAATAAAATCCGATAATCTGATAAATAAATGGTATGTTGTTTTCTGAATCGAGAGTCAGGGCTGGGGTTAATCACAAGGTCGGTGGTGAGATTTCTTGATCGGACGGTGTCCGGAGCGATGGGATGTTTCTTCGGATGTTTTCGCGTCAGAGACGACAGCTCCCGCCCTCGTCCTCAGCTCGTCTCCTCCTCTTCCAAATCCACCGTACGTTTTTTTTAATATTTTTTTCCAGTTTTCTTTTTACTCTGTTTGGTTCCTAAGAAAATACAGATCAAGAAATGCTCTCCTTCCTACGAAAAACTCAAAAAAATTTTACGATAATGAAAAGCTAGTTTTGCATTTTCGTTTGGTTAAGCAGGAACGTGCAGCTTCTGGAAATCAATTATCATCTCTCTTTCTTGACGAAGGTAAATATATCTATGCTCAATCCTTTAGCTTGTTAGTGGAATTAGCTAATTTCAACATTTCTTTTCTCAAACTTTTTGAAATTGAATTTTTCTTTTTATTTTGTTTTTTCTTGTTTTGGTTCTATAAGAGCAAGGAGATTGTCCATCGAATGATAAGAGGTCTCCACGAATTGATAAAGGTCTCAAGGATGAGGTATGTTCATCGAGCTATTTGATTTAGACTGGTTGCTTTGTATGTTCGATGCAAATCCCAATTCAAATTTTTTACTTTCTCGTAGGCGAAATTCCTTAAAGCTTGTGGCACAATACGAGAGACTCCAGCTGAAACTCGCAAGGCATCTCAGAAGTTTAAACGATCCCCACCTTGTGGTGGAGATTCAGAAACTTCAAAGTTTCATTCTCGGCTTCCAAACACAGCCATTGATAAGTATCAGTTGGATAAGCAATCCGATCTGCCTCCTACTCCTATCAAACTTTTCGAGCCGTTCGGGAGGTCAGATTCTCCAGAAAATACACCTATCAGGTTTTAAGTTCTAACTTCTGACCTTAAAACTTTTAATCAACAAATAATTAGCTTCTTATTGAATATAGAATTGATTTGCTGATATTCATTAATTTGGAATGAATTGAATCGATGTGTCTTCATTTTTGTAGCTGTATATCGACTGCAGCCGACACTGGGAGGTTCTCCGTGGGTTCTACAGAAGGTAGTGAGGCGATGATTGTTAATAAAACAGTCAAGATTGATATTGTTCCAACTTCAGCTTTTGGGAGGAACAAGTCTGTGCGCTTTGAATGCGAATCTGATACATCTTCTAAGCCTGAAAACGGTGGTCAAAATCCAACAAAACCAGAATTACTAGGTTCTCAGAATGCATCAAAGCCCTCGCCAAATCCAACCCCATTAAAGTTTTCTGATGAAATGCAAACCCCTGGAACAGATTTCCCCTCAACCCTAGAAACTTTGGCAAATGGGAAGACTCGGATTAGGTCTCAATATGTTAATTCGATTTTGAATCCAGTTGGAAATGCCATTCTGTTAAATGCGATGAGGGAAGAGCCATTTAGCTCTAAAGCGATGTTCAGTGAGCCGAAAGAATCTCCTGAACGACCAGAAAATGTCACCCTCAAGCTAGAAGTGGGAGTAAAACAAACTTCTCTTGTGAAGTCAGAGGAGGAAGGAAGCCTGTCTTCTTGGCTGAAGCCAAAACAGTGTACCATTGATGATCATATTAAAAATCTTCAGGCTTCTAGCAAAATCCCTCGTTTTGGTAGAACCCTTGCGGACAGGCCCATCATTGGTATGGTTGCTGCTCACTGGAACGAGGATGAGTCTCCCCACGTCTCAACCAAGTGGTGGGATGGGAATGGCATTCCAAATGCAACTAATAAATACAAGGAGGTAAATCATTTTTTCTGGCTGCATTTTCTACTTCCAGAATAGACCTGTTCTTGATGGATGCTTGTCCTGTTTGCAGGATCAGAAAGTGAGTTGGCATGCAACTCCATTTGAAGAGAGGCTGGAAAAGGCACTATCTGACGAAAGTCTCATCCCAAAGAGGTATGTTTTTAATTTTTGCTTGCCAAATTCATTGTGTATGATACTTTTTATCTTGTTGTAATTTGATGGATAGCACAGTTTAGCATTGTTTTTGTACACTTGAAATATGCAGACAGCTTGCTAGTCATACTTTCTTCATCGTAACGCCATTAACACCATTATATGCTTTCTTTCTGCTTGTTTCTATTTTTTCTAAATATGACTTGATATCAGACTGCTAGCTATGGTTTTTGTAAGTGAACAGCAATGCTTGTTTCTCTTTTTCTTGTTCTTTGTTTTCCTAATATCTTGTGGCTGAGATAATTTTTATATCATAGCTTTATGCAAATATGTAAAGAAGATTCATATTAATTAACATTAATACTAAAGTTCCTGTCCTTGTTAAATTAACACGTTATTCTGCTTTGACAGAATATGGTGTCAAGAATTATACAAATAACATCCTAAGTGGCTAAGCAAACTGCTGGGATTTCCAGCGAGAAGCTAACCAAATTCATGTTTCTTCCGTTTGAAAGCCAGGAGAGCATGTGAGAGTGAGAGATGTACATGTGACAGTGGCATTTAAAATTTTTCTGCATCACTACACTTTTTTCATACAGCATGGTTCCTATAAAATTATAGAAACAACTTATAACTCCCTATAATATAATCAAAACGGGTTGCACAAGCATTTACCTACTTTGGATATGAACTGTTTTTGGGTTACCCTTAGGTTGGATATCTACATCTGTGATCCCTTTGTTGGCCAATTTAAACAAAGTTAAGCAATGACTTTATATTCAGCAAGTTTGTTGAAGGCGACCTTTCTGCTAGATAATATATTGTTGATGAAGTTAAAACAGATGAGGGAGGATTATTTCAATGTGATTGTAAGGTTTGGAAGACTAACAAGCGCCATCCAATATGGTCCATTCTTCAGATGGGGGTCAAAATGATTTCATTAATTACTAATGCTATTTCACTCATGCTGATAACTTAATGTGAGGATATATATTAGTTTATATAGCTCATCTTAATATTGAGATAAAGGCTTTGATAATGATAGTTAATTCTATTTCACTATCTGCTGTTTCAACTTTACATCACACAGTTCCTGATTGCTAGTTATAATTACAGGAAGCAAGTTAGCCAAGCACCGATGGCTTTTGATGAGACTGAAGAAAGTGATACGGCTCTGTCTCAGCTGCGACCTACCTCACATTCCAAGTCAGTTGTTTCATTCTGACGAGTGGCAATATATTTTTCCTTTGAATCTCAGTTTCACATTTGATGAACTGTAATCGAGTCCTTTAAAACCCGAAAGTAGGGTTTAAAACGATGAAATATCATTGCCGGTTTGCCTTGAGCCATTTCCGGAGCTATTCTTGGGAATCATCCTGTGTTAATAGTCATGTCAACAGGATCGGGATCTGCTTGAAGTGTATAATAGTGATTAGAATGATAAACAGTTATTAAATGTTTTAATATCATTTTGTAATACTCGGCTAGCACCAGGATTTATACATAGTTTTCTACCAAAGTTGCATCACATTGTCAATAAGTCCCCCGTTTTATTATTGAAAATAACTTCATGAAGATAATTCCTGTAAAATAGATTTATTTTCCAGAAAAGATATTTTCTATTTTTTGATGAATTTGATGTGAAAAATATTTTTTGTTGTTTGATTTATTTTTTTTAAATTGCATTTTTATTAAAATACTGTTCTTCACATGATTGTTTAAGTTATAATTGTGCACTTACCTAAAATGATAATAAAAATCATAAATATAGTAAGAACAATGAACAAATTAAAAATACAGCAAAATAAAATCATTATAATATGATATTACGACCATAAAATCATTACAATAAGATCCTACAAATGATTTGGAGCATTGGTGTAAAAGTAGACATCAAAATGTCAAGGACACAATGTCCATTTATTTTTCAATTGACATAAGATTAGTTTGGATTGTCGGTGAAATTAATTTAGTAAGACTGAAAAATAAAATCATTAAGTAAAAGTAATTTTAACAAAATAATAATAAAATATTAAAAAAAGGGGGTAAAAAAGTATATTCCCCTTTTAAAAAATTTTCTTTTTGCCGAAAATGTTGATAAATTCTTTACTGCTTTATGGATGAGTTTGTACGTGTATCTTTTTGGGTGAGCTCGTTTGACTTGCCAAGAGAGAAAGAAAGGTTAGGGCACGTCGAAGTTTGAAGTTCGAAGTTTGAATTTTGAGATTCAATTTAATGTTTAAGTTTGTATTTATATGAGGGGGAAAGACAAAGAAGAAAAAACATAGAAAAAATTTCAAAAACATGCCATGAAATAGTAATATTTACTAAAATGGGTAAACACACATTATATCTATCGAGAAGGAAATGATAACCTTTTAAATTACAAGGAAAGAAATGATAATGATCATTTTAATCTCATTGTTGCATTGAGAGAAAATAGTCTTTTTCTTTCCTTTTTCTATGTAACTCACCATTTCTCATTGTTTTCCTCGCTTATATGTCCATCAACTCATTGTTTAACCATCATTTCCTCTCTTTCTAGCTTATATGTGCATCAAATCGTGAAGAAACAAGTCAAAATCCAATAATTTGATCATCCAAGCACCTACGATGAAGTATCCTAGAATTTAAGATATTCGAATACCTATAATAAGTAGTTGAATACTTGCTAAATAAACAAATAAATACAAAACAACGTACATCTCTTCATCTTTAAACGTATAACCTTCATAGAAGATACATATGGCTCTAAAAACACAAGAATATTCGAATTGCTTTGTGTATCAATCGAATATCTCATCAGACAAAATTCTGTAAGTGATGTGATGGAAATAAAGGAATCCGAATATCAGTGAATAGCATATCAAACAACTCCCTATGGACAGCTATAAGTCGATATGTACTTTTTTTTATTACTATTTGTATATCTTGTAATAAACATTCATTCTATTATTTACAAGTCATAAAATAATTAAAGAAAATTGAATACATTGAGACACACAACTGAATATCTAATTTAATTACAAACAAAATCATAAATATAAATCAAAAACAATATGAACATATTTGGATACTCACCGATCAAAGGTATAAAATAATATGTACATTTTTTTATTTATATTGTTTACTTTATGAAAAAAAATATGTACATATCTCTGAAGAATGGAAAAAAAAAAGTAATCGAATACATTAAGAAAGAAATTCGAATACCATTTTGATAATAGTGCAACAAAATTAATACTGGAAATTCAAATATCCATAATTGGTATTCGATTACATCTTGGAACAGGTTATATATATATATATATATATATATATATATATATATATATATATATATATATATGCTTATTGCATGCACTGAAAATTATTTATGTGATTCCAATACTTACCGATAGGAATTTGAATACTTTATTAGATAATTAAGAGGACAGAAAATAATATCTAGGATCAATTACAAATGAAAAGTATTCGAATACTTAGATGAATATTGCTGTAAAAGGATATGTAATTGTCTTGTTCTATATATGTACACGAAGTTTTAATATATATATACACACACCACACTTGTAAGATTGAATGTAATAATTAGTAATCAAATACCACATGAAAATTGAGACTAAATGGTTTGTGTGAAATTGCTACTTTAACATTAATGAAAGAATTTTGTTAGCCTTTATATGGAATCATTTTGTTTCCATAGAAGCCATTGAAATACCAACCATCCATGTTCCGCGTTTCTACATATTCTCTATTCTTTCGTGTCTCTTTCATCATCCTCTCCATTTGCATTCGAATACTTAGGTTTATCTTTTATTTAACCTCTAATTTTACGCATTTTATTCCTTTTCTTCTAACATTCATAGTTCGTTAGTATTTTTTTGTTTAGGTTTTTTTCTAGAGTTTGTTGTTTAGGGTTAGGGTTTAGGCAACAATCAAGAACCAATTAGTTTTGTGCTTTAAGCTGTTTAATTTTTGCAAACGTGAATTTTGAAATCAACTAAACTAATGCTTTGATTTTTGTCATTAAGAATGAAAGATAAAATATTGATTTTATTGTTTGTTTCAGATTTTAACAATGGCAGGAAGGAAATGTGCAAATATAAGTGGAAAGAGATGTGGACGTGATGGTAGTTGTAAAAAACTAAGTGCTATGTGTAGTCTAACTGGATTTGTTAAGCTAATAAAAGTAGTTATAGATGATCCCTATGAAGAAAATGCCATTAAGGATAGGTTTTAGTGGTCTTTTGAGTCTTAGAGTTTGTACCATTAACCACTCATTATGTGAGTAGCTAATACAAAAATTCAATCCCTTGAATTGTAGTTTTAAATTTTTCAACAAAGTTTTGTAGCTAATCAATATAGATGTAGGCTTAGTTTTAGGTAGGCCATGCACAGGTTTGGAAATTGTATGTAGTAAGCATGAAAAGAATGAAGCCATGCAAACCTGATGCAATTAATTTTTTGTAATAATAAGTCATTGAAGGAAATCAAACAATTATTAAAGGTAATAGCAAATTTCGATGATTTTAAACAATTATTCGTATTATACTCCTTTAGGACGATACTTACTCTGTCCAATCGATTGGAGATACCAAACTGGTTCAATCAATGTATGATACCTCCAGCATCGATTCATACAATTAGGGAAAGTATACATTGAATGAATTGCTCAATGGTATTCAAAACTTTTGCAGGTGGAAAGCGAGTACCTATATCATTGGCTTACTTCTTTTCCTCCAAGTAAAGCATTCCTTTATATTACTTATAATTCAATGTGGTTTATGTTATGATTTAAGTTTGTTTAATGTTAAGTCCAAATGAATTACATGAATAAATGATTTGACTTTATTTAATATGTAGGTTGTAGTTGACATTTGTTGGATCTATAGGCTATACCAAGAGAGGGGTGAATCGGTTTTTAACTAACCTTAAGGTCGTTTTTCGATTCTTCTAAATTCACTAGCCTATATTGAAGTTTTCTAAGTTCTCTAGGCTACTCAAGTAAGCAATATAAATTTAATACAATAAGCACAAATATAATTGCAAGTAAATAAAGAGATAAGGGAAAGAGAAATATAGCAAGCGATTTATAGAGGTTCGGCAACCTTGCCTATGTCCTCTACCTTGAGACGCTCCCAAGGATTTTTCCCAAATTCACTATCTTGAATTTGTCTTTACAATCCCTCTTTTTCGTAGGCACAAGAGTAACCTCTTTTTTTTTCTAGGCTCAAGAGAAACCTCCCTCTTTTTCTAAGGCTTAAGAGAAACCTCTCCTTTACAAGGTGTTTACAATGGGTGTAACCAAAGAAGGCCTCTAGGTAGGCAAATGATTACAAAGATTAAGTACAACGAAAAGCCTATACAATATTTATGCTATGCTATACAAGGAATATGAGAGTGATGGCAGATGAAGACTTTGTAAGCACTTAAGATGTTGTTGAGGCTTTGAATATGAGGAAAATGAAGAATGGAGTTGTTAAGTAGTTCCTCTTAGATCCTTCAGCTTCTAAGCCTCTATTTATAGTCCCTTGGATGGTTTGTGGACGTTGGTTGGAGCCAAAACAGAAACTAGCCATTGTATCTTATAGAAACTAGTTGTTGGAGGCTTTCTGGTGTAAAGGGATCGATCCTTTGACCAAAGGGATCGATCCTTTGCTCCATTCCACGCTTCCGAGAGTTTCTGCCATGAAGGGATTGATCCCTTCCCTTAGGGATTGATCTCATGCTTCCAAAGAGCATTTTTGCTACACTTTTGGGTTAGAAATGATATGACCTTTGATCTTAATTCAACCCAAAACATATTGGCATTTTTTGTAAGAGTTTTTCTTGACTTTCTCTAATGAAAACATGGTCCAAAAATTCATTAAGTAATTTTCTAAAATATTCAAAAACATTTTATAAAGTATTAAGACCAATAAGAATGTATCATTAAATCATGGTCTTAATGTTTGATATTATCACTTTAAATGGTTTGAGAAAATCATGTGTCATAAAGCAAATTTACAATATGAAAGAAACATTAAGGTTTACTTAAGTTTTTGTCATTTCAAAATACATATGGCAATTTAAAGCTAACAATCTCCCCTTTTTTGATATGACAAAACTTAATGTAAATTTGCTTTGAAAATTCTTTAATAAAGTACTCCCCCTCAAATAAAGCAGGATTTTATAAAGCTCCCCCTTAATATAAGCATGGTTTTCATAAGAAGTTTTCAAATCATTATTCTCTCCCTTTAATATCTCTCCCCCTTTTTTTCATAGCAATAAAAAGTATGCTGCCCCTAAAATTATGGCTATGTGAGAAGAGATAAAATTTACTTCATCCAAAAAAAATGTTACTACATGGGACTAATAGCACTAATAAATAAGTCATTGTCCTTAAAAAATATGAGATGTTTAGGCATACAAAGAACAAGGCTTATATTCCTATACCAATTGTTTATAAATAATTTTGCAAGAAGTTCAAAATTGGTAAATTATGAAGCAAGTTATTTAAAAATTATCTACTAAGTTCTATAACTTGCTTATTTCAATTCTTTCAAGCACCTAAGTATACAAATTGTTCTCCAAGGTCCAACAAAGGTGCATAACAATACATCATGATTATGAGCTAATATTAGATGACATATCATATGTATGAGCTCATAAATCATTTTCAAGTAAGTGCTTAGAATTAATACAAAATATCAATTATCCACAAATTCTAGCACAAAAATTATCTCATGCAAAAATGTCTTAATTCTTCCCTATTTGTCATTTGAATCTAAAGAACATAAGAAGAATTGTCAATTCAGTTTTGGCTTCTACCAATTGTTGAAAATATTGTTACCAATGATTGACTTAGACATTTTGTAGTATGCTAATTGTTATGTGTGGTGTGCTTAGTGACTAATCAAGTCAAACATATAAGAACACAATCACACACTATCAAACATGCATATGGATTAATTAGACATTAGCATCCTCTCATAAAATGTTAATCCATATTCATAAGCACAAATGGAAGATTCAAGAATTTATATCATTCAAATGCACACATTTTCTTCCATAGCTATAAGCACTAAAATCCTATGCTCATTTTTCAATTCAAGTTCTTAACCAATTATGAGTAAGGAAAAGTTCAAGATTGTCAAATTAATCAAATTATAGTTATATCCCTAAGTGTTTTATCATTTAAGGTCTAAGGGCTATATGCTATATATTGACCTTTAATTACTTATATTCCACTAAATGTAAAATTATCATGAAACCTAGTGTGGAATAGATGTGTCAAGCTAAGAAATATAATCCTTTAAGCATGCTTGACTAAGATGAACAAAGGTATGAACAATATTCATTATGCACAAGTTCATCAAATTCTCACAAAACATTGAAATAATTCTTAAAATTATGTTTAAGCATTCATTGAAAATATATTTCAAAATTATTTCAAGATTTATGCAATTCATTAGTGTTTTTAATAGGAAAACTGATTTTGCAATTGTGAGCTCTTTGGAAAAAGCTATTTATTGTTGAAAGTAATACCAATTATTGAAGTTGAGGCATGAATCAATGAAAAATGATTATTCAAATTGAAAAGATCATCAAGAAGAGGTTAAAACAATGAATTTTAAGTTGAGAAGAAAGAAGATATAAAGAAAATTAGGAAAACTTCTCAATTTTTTGCTAAAAAAATCCGAAATCGGCATATTTTGCCCAGAGGGATCGATCCTAAGGGTAAAAGGATCGATCCTTTAACTCCAGAATGCAATTTTCTGCATTTTGTCCAAGAAGATCGATCCTTTATGTTGAGGGATCGATACCTCATCCATTTTCTGTAGATTTTTGACAGGAAATTCAACTTGTGAGGTGCTAAAATTTCGTTTTTGAGTATTTTAAGTCCAAGTAAAAGTTTAAACATTTGTGTAACATGATTTTGGACTTGTATGAATGAAAAATATGAATGAAAAACCATTTAACAAAAGATTTTATAATTTTGGAAGGATTTTCACCAATAAATGCATTTTTGGTCTCAAAATAGGTCATTTTGAAAGTTATGCATACTTTTGCTAAACCAATGCATTGGAAAACACAAATATGTCAAAACAAACATGTTCACATAGAATTTAAGCACATATACCATTAAGTCATACAACTTGTGTACATCATGCCAGGATTTCTAACATGCATATTTCTCATTGATGCTCATGACATGGCATTTTACATGAATGACATATTTGGCATTTTAGAGCAAGAAAATATATTATCATTACATTGCAAACTTGCTCAAATTATAGAAATCATTTCAAAATCATCAAACATGCTTTTCATTCAATCATTAAATCCCTTAAGAACTATCTATCAAACAATCAAAAATCATTTATCATGCCCATCATTGATTCATTCATTCAACTCACAATGCACTAAAGATCATTAACATAATGCCTCAATGAATCATACAAATAAATTTAGCAAATGAGAGTTTTGAAAAGATAGAATTTAAGCTTACAAAACTCCTTGCTTGAGAATGCTTTGCCTTGATTTGTTAAATCCACCTTGAGCCATTCTTTGAAGAATTGTTGTGACCTTGCCAATGATGGATTCCTAAGCTCTTCTTCTTTCTCATTGGCACAAGCAATCTTCATGGGGGGTGTGTAGAGCGTTTGAACTCCATTGTTTCTTTGTAACTCCATGCTCTAACACTCCTACACCAAACAATTTCAAGCATGCTTTAGTACCCAAATTTTCTTGGGTCCATGAGAGTTAGTGCAAACAATCTTTGATCCTTTAGGGATCCATTTCAAGCACAATTCATCATTATTTACAGCATGCTTTGGCACCCACATCTTTCTAACTACTCTTCCTCTAAATGTAGTTTTTCTATATGTGCATGCTTGTGAAGAGTTGTCAATCCTATTGCAAAGTGAGCATGTAAGGGAAAAATCATGCATAGTATTTTTGCTCACTAGGAAATTCTTTAGATGAGTTTCTTTATGTATTGCATTATATCCTAGCCCATCTTTGTCAAAGAAAGCTCTTTGGGTCTCTAACATATGATCTAGCTTTTGTTGACCCATGTCAAACTTTGAAAATGAGTTTTGCAAATTTGTATTCTTTTTATTCAACTCATTTATTTCTAGGTTAGCATTTTCTAATTTCTTTTGAAATTCTAGCTTAGCATTTGTCAAGGCTTCCTTTTCTATTTTCAAATTAGCAATGATTTTCTTATATTTAGAGTTCATGCATTGAAATTCATTTGCTAATTCATTAAAGGCATTTTGTAGTTCACTAAAGGTATAATCATTATTTTCACTAGAACTAGAACTAGCCTCATCATCAATAATGGCCATAAAGCAAGAATAGGCTAACTCATCATCTATGTTTGTAATGACCTTCTTCTATACAAAAGTGCACTAAATTTTTCTTTCTTCTCAACTTACATTGTTGGGCTGTATGTAATGTCTCAACAGTAACTCATAAGCTATATTTGTAATAGCTATATAAACATTTTTCAACAGTTGGTCCCAGTCCAAACATTCTAAATAAGCATGCATTCATCATCACAAAAAATTATACTTAACCAATATGTAACCATCAAGTTGCATGCATCGACATTTAACATAGACAAATATCATGAAATTCCTATTGCTACATCCCCATATTGTATAAGTACTGAAAACATAAGTCTGAATATAAATTAAGTAGCTGTACATAATATACCTCCAAGGTAGAACCAAAAGCCTCGAAGGACGCGATAGCTCCCCACGTACGCTCCTACTGCAAATAATCTGGGAGGTGGAGGAGGGGGTGAGCTTTTTGGAAAGCCCAGTAAGAAATAAATATAAGAGACGGATACTAAATTTCTATATGCACGTTCAAAACATTCATTTAAACTCAATTACTATTTTTCATAAAGTTTATAAATCAACATACTTATGCAATGCATCAAAAGCATTTCTTTCAAACCATCGATAAACATTTCCATTCAAAACATTATTCTCATCATAACATTCAAAATCCATATTGGCATAAGTACGAAAGGAATCATATATATAGCATAAGCTGGAGACATGGTCATTAAGCAAAATCAAGCAGTTCCATTATTCCCGTGCGAGAAGGTACAGTTGACATATGGCCATAGTCCAGAGGGGTCCACAGAGAACACTGATCAGGTGTCTACTGGGCCCGCTGCGGACTGGATCAAGGTCACACAGCAAATCGAAACTCTACTATAGATTGGATCAAAATCATACAGTAGTCCAAAACATTACCTACTGTGGACTGGATCAAGGTCCCACAGTAGTCCAAAACATTACTGCTATGATTATTAATTCATGTCTCAAAACATTTCTGTACATATACTTTCCAAAAAAAATACGAAGCTCGATGGTTTCTATGAAAATGGGAGCTTTCGAATATGATTTCTAAGGTAGTCAAAATCCTGCCATTTCGTACTTATTTTCAAAACAAAACTAGCTAGAGGAGTGTTATTCCAAATCATTTTCATGAACTCTAGCTCATTTTATAAACCAATATTATACGAAAATCCGGCAGCATAACGGCTTAATTTTAGTAAAAACCTCCTGCAAAGAAGATACAGTTTATAAACCACAAGCAGTTGATTTTAATATTTTATTTAGTATCCCCTATGTTTCCGATATATATCCCTCACCTCGGTATGTAGCACGAGTATAGCTATGGCACCCTAACTTGTATCCTCTCCTCCTACAATAAGGCATGAACATAATAAAATTTATATTATTAATTTATCTTAAATAAGGTTACATTTTCTTTTGAATCACTTAAAGAAGTATATATATTTCTTAAAATTTCCCTTAAGTGCTTTACCTTACAAAATCTCCCTTTGGTTGTCAAGTGCTTCTTCACTTACATGATGGTTCTTTTCTCATTCAACCTACATCAACGATAATGTTTCATCACCATATTCTTACCCTATCAATATCCTTTAAATATTCGTAAGAAAATCAAGTTCTTACCTTTAGCTACTAGTCAAAACCGAAGGCCTATAATGTAGCTCAATCTTTTCGGTTTTTTTTTAGGGCTTCTCTTAGCTTCACAAAATGCAGTCACAACACCTATAGGTTTAACCTTAATTTATGAGTAATCATTCTTTAAATATATTTCCTATTTCAAACTTAAATAAATTTTTGTATTTGATTAGTCTTACCTCTTGTTGCCAAATCAAAACCAAGAGCCTTTTATAGGAGACTTGAATCTTCATGATTTTCGGGCTGCTACAAACTCCAATTGATGCAGCCACTTCCTTGGTTTCAAGGCTTTCCAATAATCAATTCAGCCTCTTATAGTTTACCTCCTCAACAGCCCCTATATTTGCCTTAAAAACCACCTCAATTCAGCCCTCTTTCCACGTGGTTATGGTAGCCAAAATAAGGAACCTTTCCATGTAAATTTGACAGCCTTGGAAGTCTCCTTTTGCAATATTAAAACCTCCGTACAACACCTCTTTTTCCCTCTTGTAACCAGGGCTTGAAGAACCTTAAAATTTAGTCTTCATTTCACGTACTACAAACCACCATTTTCAGCCCCCTTTTTCTTCATTCTTTCGGTCAACAATAAGACTGTAGCTCCTTCATTTCACTTTTACTACACTCTCTCCTTCTCTCGGCTTTCTCTCCTTCCTTCTTCTTCCTTTCTTTATCCTCTACTGTACCAATAAACCAGCCCCTGTTTTTTGCATTCTCATTCCTCCTTACCCAGTCCAGTTCACAGCCACTTAAAAGTCATTCACCTTGTGTCATTCCTACCTTGATCGAGAGCCAAACTCGTGCAGCCACCCAATGCAGCCAATATCCCTCTTTTCCTTCATCTGAAATTACCCCAACTCATCCTCAAACACTGTTTTCTCTTTCGTTCTTGGTTCCCATAACTTGAACCTTACTTTGCTTTATATTTTCTTCCCTTAAACGATAACTGTCAACACAACAAAATGGCCAAACGGTGACTTTAGGATGGAAGTTTGCTGATCTCGGCACAACAGAAAATGGGAGAAAAGAAAATAAGATGAATTTGCTTAGGATGATGATGATGGACGGTGATGAAAAGAAATGTGGCTGGGTGGAGACAGAGTTAGTGGGGTTTGTTGGCTGCCAAAGCTTCTCCAAGAAGCTTTATACACAGTACACTTATATATTTTAATAATCCCACTATCTATTTTTTTTTTTACCTAAGTGTATGTCTTTAAATAAATATTTGATACTATGTTCCATTTATTTAATTTTATTAGCTTCATGCTCTTGACATCATCACTCCCTTTTTATATATATATATATATATATTAAATTTTTAAACACATTCTTAAATTTTAAGTCTAATCTATCCATGACCAAAATTAATTTACTTATAAAGGAGGAATACTTGAAATGTTACATTCTCCTCACCTTAAGAAATTTGGTCCTCCAAATTTGCATCGGGTAACCTCTGATCGAATAGCTCTGGATACTTTTCCTTCATAAGACTTTCAAGTTCCCATGTTGCTTCCTCAGTTGTATGATATTGCCAAAGCACCTTTACCAAAGGAATACTCTTAGATCGTAGTACTCTCTCCTTTCTATCCACAATCCGTATCGGTTTCTCCACATAACTCATATCCTCTCTGATTTCTAGAGGCTCATATTGAATGACATGTGACGGATTGGGGTGGTACTTGCGTAGCATAGATACATGAAATACATTATGTACTCCGGCTAACTCTGGAGGCAAGGCTAACCGGTATGCTACATCTCCTACTCGGTCTAGAATCTCAAAAGGCCCGATGAAACGAGGACTGAGTTTTCCCTTCTTGCCAAATCTCATAACACCTTTAGATGGGGAAACCTTCAAAAACACAAAATCACCTACAGAGAACT
Organism: Heritiera littoralis; assembly: GCA_031772115.1. Taxonomy (NCBI): domain Eukaryota; kingdom Viridiplantae; phylum Streptophyta; class Magnoliopsida; order Malvales; family Malvaceae; genus Heritiera; species Heritiera littoralis. Next base: position 2,055,337 of record JAPDPK010000009.1, on the reverse strand, counting down.
CCAAGTGTCTACGCCTACTATCAGCATAGCTCTTCTGTCGGCTTTGAGCTGTCCTAAGTCTCTCACAAATCAATCGAACATCCTCAGAAGCCTGTTCTACCAAATCGGGAGCAAGTATCTTACGTTCGCCCACTTCTTCCCAAGCAACTGGAGAACGGCACTTTCTACCATACAAAGCTTCATATGGTGCCATTCCAATACTCGAATGATAGCTGTTATTGTATGCAAACTCGACTAAAGGAAGATGATCGTCCCAGGAGCCCTTAAAGTCGAAAGCACACGCTCTCAACATGTCCTCTAAAGTCTGAATTGTACGCTCAGACTGCCCATCTGTCTGTGGGTGAAATGCGGTGCTAAAGTTCAGTCGAGATCCCATGGCGTCCTGAAAGTGTTCCCAAAAATGGGATGTAAACCGGGAATCTCGGTCGGAAGTGATGCTCACTGGAACTCCATGAAGCCGTACAATCTCCTTAACATACATATTTGCTAGAGCATTAAGAGTATCCGTAGACTTCATAGCCAAAAAGTGGGCTGATTTAGTAAGTCTATCCACAATGACCCAGATAGCATCATGATTTCTCCTAGTTCTGGGTAGTCCCATGATAAAGTCCATGGTAACATGCTCCCATTTCCAAGTAGGTATAGATAGAGGTTGAAGTAACCCAGCTGGCCTCTGATGCTCTACTTTAACCTGCTGACAGGTGAGACACTTAGCAACAAAATCAGCAATGTCTCTCTTCATTCCAGACCACCAATACACTTTACGTAGATTATGATACATCTTTGTATTACCCGGGTGTAAAGTGTACTTAGTAGAGTGAGCTTCAGATAAAATAAGATCCTTGAGACCTCTATCATCCGGGATACAAATTCGGCCTTTAAACCTTAGTAGACCATCAGACCCAATTGCAAAATCAATATGCTCTCTTGTCTGAATCTGACTAATCATATCCACACAATATTGATCCTCTCTCTGAGCACGTCTAATACTCTCCATCAAATCAGGCTCAATCGTCATATTCGCCACCATACCATACCTCTCAGAAGAGGAGATGTTCAAACTCAGACTTGCAAACTGTTCTAGTAAATCAAACTCTCAGACCATCATATAAGAGACCAATCCCAGGTGTTTCCGACTAAGAGCATCAGCAACAACATTAGCTTTACCTGGGTGATATAAGATCTCGCAATCGTAATCCTTTAGAAGTTCCATCCATCTCCTTTGTCTCATATTTAACTCTTTCTGGGAGAACAAATACTTCAAACTTTTGTGATCCGTAAATATCTGGAATCTTTCCCCATAAAGATAATGCCGCCAAATCTTCAAAGCAAAAATTACTGCGGCCAACTCCAAATCATGAGTGGGATAGTTTCTTTCATGATCTTTAAGCTGTCTAGACCCGTATGCCACTACTCTTCCGTTCTGCATAAGCACACAACCCAAACCCTGAGCCGATGCATCACTGTACACCGAGAAACCTCCTGAACCACTAGGAAGAGTAAGGATTGGTGCTGAGGTCAATCGATGCTTCAACTCTTGGAAACTACGCTCACAGGCGTCATCCCACTCAAATTTTACATCTTTACGCGTGAGGCGTGTTAGAGGAGCAGCTAGTCTAGAAAATCCCTCAACAAATCTTCGATAATAACCAGCTAAACCAAGGAAACTCCGAATCTCCGTGACTGACTTTGGCCTATCCCATTGCACAATAGCCTCTATCTTGGACGGATCCACAGACACCCCGTCCTTATCCACCACATGACCCAGAAAGGAAATCTGATTCAGTCAAAAGTCGCACTTGCTAAGCTTAGCATATAACTTGCGATCCCTGAGAGTCTGGAGTACAATCCTCAAGTGCTGCTCATGCTCTTCCCCGGACTTAGAATAGACTAGGATGTCATCTATGAATACGATGACAAATCTATCTAGATACGGCTTGAACACTTCATTCATCAAGTTCATAAAAGCCGCGGGTGCATTCGTAAGCCCGAATGGCATCACTAAGAACTCATAGTGTCCATACCGGGTCCTAATGGCTGTTTTAAGAATATCATCGCTTCTAATCTTCAACTGATGATATCCCTATCTAAGATCAATCTTGGAAAAGATCCGAGCACCCTTAAGTTGATCAAATAAGTCATCGATCCTGGGAAGTGGATACTTGTTCTTGATAGTAGCCTTATTCAACCACCGATAATCGATGCACAACCGAAGGCTACCATCTTTCTTTCGGACAAATAGTACTGGAGCGCCCCATGGAGACACGCTTGGTCGAATGAACCCTCTTTCTAACAATTCTTGGAGCTGCTTCTTCAATTCATCTAGCTCGACTAAGGCCATCCTATACGGTGGCTTAGATATGGGTTCCGTGCCAGGGATCAAATCAATAGCGAATTCTAACTCCCTATCCGGGGGAAGTCCTGGCAATTCATCCGGGAATACATCAGGGAAGTCCCTCACTACAGGGATCTCATGTAATTCCGGACGGTGTTTGTCCACATCCTCAACACAAGCAAGAAACCCTTCATGATTAAATAGACAACATAATTTATCATTCACAACATTTAATCAACAAAACAAAACACTTTCATTACTTAGAATTGAATTTTACATCATATCTTTCAGGATAAGTAAAGGTTATAGTCTTAGAGTAGCAACCTAAATTAACTCGATTGGCAGATAGCCAATCCATGCCCAAAAATCACATCAAAGTCATACATATTTATAGTACTAGATCTGCTACTGATTCCTTCTACCTATCTTAAGTTTGCAATTCTTATACACTACATCAGTCGTATGAGATTCCTTTAAAGGAGTGCTAATTTGTAAAATATGCCCTAAAGGTTCTGGTTTTACATGTATTTTCATAGCAAAAACAGGCGATATAAATGAATGCGTGGATCCAGGGTCAAATAATGCAAGTGCCATAACCTCAAATAAAGTATCTTACCCTTATAACATCCGAAGATGTGTCCGCAGGTCCCTGATCCAGTGCATAAACTCGGCTTGAACCACTGCTTTCTTGCCTTTATCTGCTGCGGTGGCTCGACTCTGGGGCTGAGTAGGGCGCTCAGGCTCTTTTGGTGTATTCCTATTCAGCGGACAATCTTTAACCATGTGCCCCTTTTGTCCACACCCGAAACAAGCGCCCGTAACCCAATGACAAGGCCTACCCGGATGCACCCTTCCACAATTACTACATGCTGTCCCAGTAGTATTCTTCTGACTATCCGCACCCCTATCAGTAATAATGGGCCTAGTCGGTCGACCCCCAACAGTCCTATCTCTACCCTGCCTCCTAGTAAAGGGCTCATCTCTCCTAGGCTTCTTAGCAAATCTCCCAACTCCAAAGGATTTATCATCTGAGGCTCTTTTACTTATCTCCTTCCCTTTACCCTTAAAACGGGACCCATACTCCGCTTGTTGGAATTCGTAATCTCGCTCACATAACTGGGCCTTTCTAACAGCCTCTCCATAGGTAGAGATATCAAGTGGGGCCAATCGGGACCTGATAGATGGTCGTAATCCGTCCATAAACATCTCCACACGGTGCTTCTCACTACTCACCGTCTGTGGATCATAGCGACTAAGGGATGTAAATCGTGACTCATATTGATCCACCGTCTGATTCCCCTGAGTCAAATTCAAGTATTCGGTCTGCATCCTCTTCTGGGCCGTACGGGGAATGTACTGTTCACGAAAGTAGTCCAGAAATATATCCCACGTAACTGCAGGATGCCTAGCCTTCAATACCGTCTTGGTGGACTTCCACCAATGCTCTGCCTCATCCACAAGTAAGAAGGTGGCCATGCCCACTTTTTCTGCCTCAGAGCATGCCATGTACTCAAATAATTTCTCCATCTCGTTCACCCAACTCTCCGCCACCATCGGTTCCTTTTCCCCCTTGAACTTAGGAGGGTCGAACTTTTTGAACTCTCGAAGCCGGGTCAGATTACAACTTTCTACTGGTCCTGCCTGTGACTGCACTGTAGTAGGTACCTCAGGCTGAGTCTGGGGCTGGGTTGGCTGAGCCGGAGGAGGTATAGGCTGAGCCGGAGGCTGAGGAGCAGGTGGTGGTGGAGGCATAGGAGGAGGCACTACCAGTGGTGGAGGTGGTGGTGCTGGTGCCAATGGTGGGGCTGCCTGTCCTTGATTGTTATTGAAATTTGCCATGAACTGAGTAAACATGGCGGACATGGCATTCATATTCTGGGACATGGCATCTATAGTCCTCTCCAGCCTATCCATCGGATTTCCATCAGGCTCTGGCTGAGGAGAAGGAGGAGGAGGTTCTGGAGTCGGGATCTCAGGTGCCGGCACTTCTTGTCTTCTACCGACACTCCTCACACTCTTATAACGTCCTCGTCCTCTCATTTTCTATAGGTAGCTTGGACAAAACAAATAAATTTAGTACCATTTACGTAATTATGTACAGTATATACTCAGACATGTACAGTACTTATGGGGATGTAACTAATTCTTGACCTATCAACATTACATACGTCAGACCAACCTTGCTCTGATACCAACTTTGTAATGACCTTCTTCTATACAAAAGTGCACTAAATTTTTCTTTCTTCTCAACTTACATTGTTGGGCTGTATGTAATGTCTCAACAGTAACTCATAAGCTATATTTGTAATAGCTATATAAACATTTTTCAACAGTTGGTCCCAGTCCAAACATTCTAAATAAGCATGCATTCATCATCACAAAAAATTATACTTAACCAATATGTAACCATCAAGTTGCATGCATCGACATTTAACATAGACAAATATCATGAAATTCCTATTGCTACATCCCCATATTGTATAAGTACTGAAAACATAAGTCTGAATATAAATTAAGTAGCTGTACATAATATACCTCCAAGGTAGAACCAAAAGCCTCGAAGGACGCGATAGCTCCCCACGTATGCTCCTACTGCAAATAATCTGGGAGGTGGAGGAGGGGGTGAGCTTTTTGGAAAGCCCAGTAAGAAATAAATATAAGAGACGGATACTAAATTTCTATATGCACGTTCAAAACATTCATTTAAACTCAATTACTATTTTTCATAAAGTTTATAAATCAACATACTTATGCAATGCATCAAAAGCATTTCTTTCAAACCATCGATAAACATTTCCATTCAAAACATTATTCTCATCATAACATTCAAAATCCATATTGGCATAAGTACGAAAGGAATCATATATATAGCATAAGCTGGAGACATGGTCATTAAGCAAAATCAAGCAGTTCCATTATTCCCGTGCGAGAAGGTACAGTTGACATATGGCCATAGTCCAGAGGGGTCCACAGAGAACACTGATCAGGTGTCTACTGGGCCCGCTGCGGACTGGATCAAGGTCACACAGCAAATCGAAACTCTACTGTAGATTGGATCAAAATCATACAGTAGTCCAAAACATTACCTACTGTGGACTGGATCAAGGTCCCACAGTAGTCCAAAACATTACTGCTATGATTATTAATTCATGTCTCAAAACATTTCTGTACATATACTTTCCAAAACAAATACGAAGCTCGATGGTTTCTATGAAAATGGGAGCTTTCGAATATGATTTCTAAGGTAGTCAAAATCCTGCCATTTCGTACTTATTTTCAAAACAAAACTAGCTAGAGGAGTGTTATTCCAAATCATTTTCATGAACTCTAGCTCATTTTATAAACCAATATTATACGAAAATCCGGCAGCATAACGGCTTAATTTTAGTAAAAACCTCCTGCAAAGAAGATACAGTTTATAAACCACAAGCAGTTGATTTTAATATTTTATTTAGTATCCCCTATGTTTCCGATATATATCTCTCACCTCGGTATGTAGCACGAGTATAGCTATGGCACCCTAACTTGTATCCTCTCCTCCTACAATAAGGCATGAACATAATAAAATTTATATTATTAATTTATCTTAAATAAGGTTACATTTTCTTTTGAATCACTTAAAGAAGTATATATATTTCTTAAAATTTCCCTTAAGTGCTTTACCTTACAAAATCTCCCTTTGGTTGTCAAGTGCTTCTTCACTTACATGATGGTTCTTTTCTCATTCAACCTACATCAACGATAATGTTTCATCACCATATTCTTACCCTATCAATATCCTTTAAATATTCGTAAGAAAATCAAGTTCTTACCTTTAGCTACTAGTCAAAACCGAAGGCCTATAATGTAGCTCAATCTTTTCGGTTTTTTTTTAGGGCTTCTCTTAGCTTCACAAAATGCAGTCACAGCACCTATAGGTTTAACCTTAATTTATGAGTAATCATTCTTTAAATATATTTCCTATTTCAAACTTAAATAAATTTTTGTATTTGATTAGTCTTACCTCTTGTTGCCAAATCAAAACCAAGAGCCTTTTCTAGGAGACTTGAATCTTCATGATTTTCGGGCTGCTACAAACTCCAATTGATGCAGCCACTTCCTTGGTTTCAAGGCTTTCCAATAATCAATTCAGCCTCTTATAGTTTACCTCCTCAACAGCCCCTATATTTGCCTTAAAAACCACCTCAATTCAGCCCTCTTTCCACGTGGTTATGGTAGCCAAAATAAGGAACCTTTCCATGTAAATTTGACAGCCTTGGAAGTCTCCTTTTGCAATATTAAAACCTCCGTACAACACCTCTTTTTCCCTCTTGTAACCAGGGCTTGAAGAACCTTAAAATTTAGTCTTCATTTCACGTACTACAAACCACCATTTTCAGCCCCCTTTTTCTTCATTCTTTCGGTCAACAATAAGACTGTAGCTCCTTCATTTCACTTTTACTACACTCTCTCCTTCTCTCGGCTTTCTCTCCTTCCTTCTTCTTCCTTTCTTTATCCTCTACTGTACCAATAAACCAGCCCCTATTTTTTGCATTCTCATTCCTCCTTACCCAGTCCAGTTCACAGCCACTTAAAAGTCATTCACCTTGTGTCATTCCTACCTTGATCGAGAGCCAAACTCGTGCAGCCACCCAATGCAGCCAATATCCCTCTTTTCCTTCATCTGAAATTACCCCAACTCATCCTCAAACACTGTTTTCTCTTTCGTTCTTGGTTCCCATAACTTGAACCTTACTTTGCTTTATATTTTCTTCCCTTAAACGATAACTGTCAACACAACAAAATGGCCAAACGGTGACTTTAGGATGGAAGTTTGCTGATCTCGGCACAACAGAAAATGGGAGAAAAGAAAATAAGATGAATTTGCTTAGGATGATGATGATGGATGGTGATGAAAAGAAATGTGGCTGGGTGGAGACAGAGTTAGTGGGGTTTGTTGGCTGCCAAAGCTTCTCCAAGAAGCTTTATACACAGTACACTTATATATTTTAATAATCCCACTATCTATTTTTTTTTTTTACCTAAGTGTATGTCTTTAAATAAATATTTGATACTATGTTCCATTTATTTAATTTTATTAGCTTCATGCTCTTGACATCATCACTCCCTTTTTATATATATATATATATTAAATTTTTAAACACATTCTTAAATTTTAAGTCTAATCTCTCCATGACCAAAATTAATTTACTTATAAAGGAGGAATACTTGAAATGTTACAATGTTTTCCTCATCGGAGCTATCACTATCGCTCCATGCAGCCACAAATGCTTTCTTCCTAAGCTTCCTATCCTTTTCCTTCCTAAGTAAAGGGCAATCTAGCTTAGTATGACCCGATTCATTACATTCATAACACACTAAGAGGTCCTTTTCTTTTCTACTTGACTCTCCTCTTTGATGTCTCCTATTATTCTCTCTCTCATTCATTCTCATGAACTTATTAAATCTTTTCACAAACATTGCCATTTCCTTTTCTTCCTCATTTCCACTCTCATCACTATCATCTCTAATGTTCTCATGAGTGGAAGACTTAAGTGATACCCCTACTTTCTTTGAAGGCTCTTCATTTCTTTTTAATTTCATTTCATATGTAAATAGGGAGCCCATAAGTTCATCTAAAGACAAGGTGTTAGGATCCTTAGATTATTCTATTGCGGTCACCTTTGCCTCCTAAGATTTTGGTAAGCTATTCAAAATTTTCTTAACCATTTCTACATTGGAATAGCTCTTGCCTAATGCCTTAAGTCCATTGATTATGTCATTAAACCTAGTGAATATTTCACTCATGGACTTATTTTCATCTTTCATTCTAAAAAGCTCATAATCATGTGTGAGCATGCCTACTTTGGTTTCTTTAACTTGATTGGTCCCTTCATGTGTAATGGTTAATTTGTCCCATATTTGCTTGGCATTCTCACATAGGGAGACTCTATTGTATTCATTGGGACCTAATGCACAAAAAAGGGTGTGCATAGCCTTGGCATTCAATTGTGCCAATCTCATGTCATTTGTGTCCCACTCATCCTCATTCTTAGGGACATCTTTTCCATCTACTTTCTTCATAGGAGTTCTAGGACCATTCACTATAATTCTCCACACTTCATAATCATTTGATTGTACAAATAACATCATTCTAGTTTTTCAATATGAATAGTTTTCTCCATTGAACAGTGGAGGTCTAACTAATGACTGTCCTTCTTCTCTTAGGGATGTGCCTACATTCAAGTGAGCCATTTATGATCGTTTTACTTGATAGATTTTAATCTAAATCAATCTCAAGCCCAAGCTCTGATACCAATTGTTGGATCTATATGCTATACCGAGAGGGGGGTGAATTGGTTTTTAACTAACCTTAAGGTCGTTTTTCTATTCTTCTAAATTCACTAGCCTATATTGAAGTTTTCTAAGTTCTCTAGGCTACTCAAGTAAGCAATATAAATTTAATACAATAAGCACAAATATAATTGCAAGTAAATAAAGAGAGAAGGGAAAGAGAAATATACGCAAGTGATTTATAGAGGTTCGGCAACCCTGCCTACGTCCTCTACCTTGAGACGCTCCCAAGGATTTTTCCCAAATTCACTATCTTGAATTTGTCTTTACAATCCCTCTTTTTCGTAGGCACAAGAGTAACCTCTCTCTTTTTCTAAGCTCAAGAGAAACCTCCCTCTTTTTCTTAAGCTTAAGAGAAACCTCTCCTTTACAAGGTGTTTACAGTGGGTGTAGCCAAAGAAGGCCTCTAAGTAGGCAAATGATTACAAAGATTAAGCACAAAGAAAAGCCTATACAATATTTGTGCTATGCTATACAAGAAATATGAGAGTGATGGCAGATGAAGACTTTGTAAGCACTTGAGATGTTGTTGAGGCTTTGAATATGAGGAAATGAAGAATGGAGTTGTTGAGTAGTTCCTCTTAGATCCTTCAGCTTCTAAGCCTCTATTTATAGTCTCTTGGATGGTTTGTGGACATTTGTTGGAGCCAAAACGGAAACTAGCCGTTGTATCTCATAGAAACTAGCTGTTGGAGGCTTTCTGGTGTAAAGGGATCGATCTTTTGCTCCATTCCATGCTTCCAAGAGTTTCTGCCATGAAGGGATCGATCCCTTCCCTTTGGGGATCGATCCCATGCTTCCAGAGAGCATTTTTGCTGCACTTTTGGGTTAGAAATGATATGGCCTTTGATCTTAATTCAACCCAAAACATATTGGTATTTTTGTGGGAGTTTTTCTTGATTTTCTCTAATGAAAACATGGTCCAAAAATTCATTAAGTAATTTTCTAAAATATTCAAAAACATTTTATAAAGTATTAAGACCAATAAGAATGTATCATTAAATCATGGTCTTAATGTTTGATATTATCACTTTAAATGGTTTGAGAAAATCATGTGTCATAAAGCAAATTTACAATATGAAAGAAAAATTAAGGTTTACTTAAGTTTTTGTTATTTCAAAATACATATGGCAATTTAAAGTTAACAACATTGACTCCTCAACATCTGACTCATTTCAATCAGAAGGTTCTACTTTTGATATAGATGCGAGGAGGAGGGTACATTATATTAGTAGTTTAGTTGCTCTGTATAATCATTTGATACTTGTAGCATGAATCATTCGAGTGTTATTAGAAATAACACATCCATTGCCTATTAGTAGTATCTTTAATATCACCAATAATTCCACCAAGAGAATGAGTGATAACATTAGTATTTTTTTATCAGCTCCAACACTACCTTAGCATCCATGTCACAAACAACTTTTTGCCAACCTTAGTGCCGTGCTAATAAAAGGCCAAACCTTACCGCCCCTATGATGCCTAAGTTGCCCAAGGAAGTGCCATTAGTATTGAGCTTAAACATATCATCACTCGAAGTGTCCCAAGAAATTTGCTTCTAACCTTCCTACCTCTTATAGTCAATCACAAAGCTCTTTGTAATTGACTTGCATTTGATAATATGAAAGCCATAAACTTGTCAGCTATGCTACTTATGTATCCTAACTACCCATAACTAAATAATAACATCAAGCCCATAACCTCTAACATGTTGTAATAGCGACTGAAAGAAACAAGAGCATGAGTGAAGGGTAGAAACTACAATTACTAAGTCAAGCAAAGAAGATGACACCTATGGCAAATAAAAAAAAACAAATCAAATCTATAATGCGTGATGGTCCTATGGTTGATGATATGGATGCATGGTTGTAGAATGATAAATATATATCTTTTAGAGATATGTTATTAGGTAGGCAAGTTGAAGAAGTCCCACAACGAAGAGGTAACTCGAAAGATTTTATGCAAGATGATGGTTTGTTTTCAATTTTGTAGGAAGATGCATGGCCTAGTATTACCATATTTGGTAAATACATGGAGTAGATTCATAAGCCATGGAAGGACTGTTTAATTGTGTAGCTTCTTAGTAGATCAATTAGATATAGGGTTTTAGAGGAAAAGATAATAAGGTTATGGAATCCCAAAGGAAATTTTGAATTGATTTATGTGGGGGATGGTTATTATTTAGTTAAATTCTCTTATGTTCTAGTTCTCTAATGTGAATTGGAAAAAGGTCCATAGATGATCTTTGGGAACCATTAACTGTGAAACAATGGCAACTAGTCTTTAGAATAAGCAATGTCTTACTTGATTAAACTTCTTTTTGGGTGAAATTTCCTATATTGTTAGTAGAATACTATGATAACATATTCTAATGGTGATGGGTTGTATAATTGGTAGAGCTTTAAAGGTTGATTCAAAAACTTGATTTGCATCACGAGGGAAGTTTGCAAGAGTATGTGTTGAGTGAATTTGAATAAGCCTTTAATTCCAAAATTTGCATAGATGGGTAGTGGCAAAATGTTGAGCATGAAGGGCTAAATTTGATTTGTTTCTTTTATGGTAGAATGGATCATAAGGAGGCTTGTCCTTTTGATTGAGTGTCGAGTTCATCAAAACTAAAAATCCCTTAATCAACTAATTTGTAATTAGCAAAGTAAGGGTTGATCCACAGAGATTGAATTTAATTAAATTATTTATAATAATTATATCCAATTTAAAAATAAGGAAAAGGGGGTTTTAAGTTAATTACTAATTAAACTAAAACACTTTTATAAAGAAATCGGTTTTAACACTTATAAACATGCTACGATTACAAGACATCTAATCATTCTTAGATTTTGATGTTCATCATCAAATACAAAACAATATCATCAATTAAGCATTCAATCGTAGTAAAACAACAAACTCTGTTACACCATATTTCCTTATTGAGTCGTTAATTGAAACAAGCTCTTCAATTAATCCTTAACTAATAAACCACCTAGAACAAGCTTTTTAGATATAATTTGTAATAGCATTAGTAATTAGAAATGTATGGATTGAAATTAAGCAACAAACAAATAATCTCAGGTTATTTAACTTAAACTTTGATTCTCTTATATCTCTAGTGATTAACAGCATTAAGCAATTACGAACTTAAGTTTTAATCTAGTAGTAGATTTTTAAATTTAATAAAATAGTTGGCCAACTACAAATCAAATCAATTATTATGTTAATATGCTTAGAGAATCTCAAATACTTAATCAATAATTATATATTAAGAACATATATCTCACAACATACATCCAAGAATACTTAGACTATCTTATAGCCGAATTATAAACTTAGCCACACAACATATTAAAATCAGCACAAATATTAAAACTATAAAGAAATCGGTTTTAATATTAAAAAAAGAGAAGAAAATGATTTTTATAAAATAAAATATAGAAAATGGGACAAAATATTAAAATAAGAAAAAGAAAATGGCAATGATATTAAAAAGAAAAAAAATTAGCAAGCTTTTATAAAATTAAGGGGAAATCGAAAACTTTATAAAAATACTATAGAAAATAGTCAACTACAAAATAAAACAAGGCACGACCAATCTAAGGAGCTTAATGGCCTTTAAATAGGCAAATTATATTCTTAAGTTGACAAGAAGTTATTCTAAAATAAATCTTTAATTACATGACCTGCTCTCCAAGTAAACTTCTTTAATTAAGATTCTTATTTTGACTAAAACTCTCTTGGCAATCAATTTAATAAAGTCTTGGAGTAGTAGGCCACCTTTTTAAGAGATCTCTTATGTGTATTTGATCTCCAATAGAACTCTTCAAAACTAATGTGCATAAAGAGTCCTTATATAGCCAATTAGGAAATCCTACTTCGACTAGGATTTGTAATGATAATTTTTAAGGGGTTAATAGACAGAAAGGTTTTAGATTTGAAGTCTTATCTGAAGCCGATATGGAAGTTGGTATTGAAGATTATCTTTAAGTCATAATAATAAATACGAAAGGCTTGGGTAGAGGGATAATAATGATAAAGATAGAAACATTAGGATGAAGACTATGGGTGGTCTTGTGAAAAATTTGGGCTTTTTTAAAATTATAAAGGGTAATATAGTAATTTGGAAGGGAATAATGTGAGCCTTGCAAAAGATGTTAGGTGCCATGCAAAGGAGGCTTCGACAAGCCATGTAAGAGTTGCTGTTAACCATGTAGATCGTAACCCATTGCAACGGGCATCAAGTTTCAATTAGGCCATGATGCTTTTTTATTTGCTGAGTAATAATATGGTGGTAAAGTGCTAATCTAATAGTAATAATGAGATGGTAGTTATGGGACAAAATGGTTTTGAGATCAATGTTTATGCTCAAGGGGATAATCTTAGTTTCAGTTTAGTTCCTAATTCTCAAAAATTATATAGGTTGGGAAGTGAAAATTGAATTGAGTCATTAAGGTGGGGCTCAAACCCTTATAAGGATGATAAATTAAAAAACCTTGGTTATGTCAATGAAAGTTGTACTCTAGAATAGTAGAGGAACGGGAAATAAAAAAATTCTTATGCAATGTGAAGGATCTTTTGCGAATATAAAAACTTTTGGTTATTGTGATTGTAAAACCAAAAATTTTGGGGAAGAAGGCCATGAGAGTTTTACGTAAGTTGAAGTTTAAATATTTTTCTATTTCTAAAGTTAGGGATTTTGCTAGTGCAATTTGGGCATGTTAGGAATCATCAAAATTGAAGTTAGAGATTTTAGCTTCAAAGTCCAAATTTTAGCTTCAAAGTCCAAGTAGTGCATGTTGCAGCCCATGAGAACAATCAACCATATTGGTTGTTGTTTATTATATTTGCCAATCCAATATTTGAGATTCGTTGAACATTTGGGCTAGAACTGGAAGAATTTGCTAAATCAATTTAGTTGTCGTGGTTATTCTTAGGTGATTTTAATAAGGTAAGTCATAACTTAAAAAAGTCAAAGGGCAATGTTATATCTTCAAAAGATGCTTCTTGTTTAATAGGACGACAAGTGGATGAAGGTTGCTAGATCTTGGTTTTTAAAGACCAAGATTTACTTGGTGCAATAAAATGAAAGGCTTGGCGAGAGTGCATGAGAGATTACATAAAGCCTTGGCTAATTTTGATTGGCAATTTCAATTCCCAAAAGCAATAGTGAAACATCTAATTTGAACTCATTTAGATCATTGTCCCATTTTTCTACAAAGTTAGATTGAGGAGAACGTTGATAGATCTAGAAAACCTTTTTGGTTTTAAAGCATGTAGATGACTAGTCTTTAGCTTGAGAAAATTGTTGAAATAAATTGGAATGGTTTCAATCTCCCCTTCTCTTGGCCGAAACGCACTTTTTTTCCTACACTCTTCATTTCTTCAATTTAAGCCTAAATTCATGTTCTACACTTGTTCTACATTGATTCTACGTCATTTTCACATCAAACAACACCATATTCATACACACTCATGCTTGGCCGAAACTTGAAGAGAGAGAATTGCTTGGTTTTAATTCAATTTAAGCTTAAACACATGCTTAAACAACTTAAACACATGACTAGAAATCATAAAACCATTAAAACATAAGCTTTTTCCCTCCACCATACCTTGGCCAAATCCTGAAGGGAACTCAACACTATGCAAATGACCACTTTAAGGTTTGATTTAGGTACTATGTTGCAGAGCACTGAAAACTAGATAGAGTTGGTGAAGATTGTTTTCGGTTTCAATGAGTTTTTACTGAGTTTTTTAAGGGTTTCTCTCTCTTAAAGAAGCTTCAACAATGGAGGAGTGAGAAGATGAAGATGGTGGTCAAGCCAACATGAAGAAATGTGTAGAAATTTCTTAAGTTATAATATCTTTTAAAAAAATTTACTAAAATGCCCTTATACTTACCAAAAATTTCAATTTTACCCTTCGCGATTTGACTTCATTTTAAACAGTTAGTTTGACCTTTAAAATATTTCATTTAATCATAAAACATCTCTATTTAACTTGTTCTAATCATTGGTTGAGCTTTGGTTAGGATTTGACTGATCAGATGGGTGAAATTACCAAAATAGCCCTAACCATCGAATCACGTAATTTTTTACAATTTCGTGTGATTCAGTCAACTAATTTGAATGGTATGAGACTTCTTTGCACTAAGCCTTATCTATGACTATCAATTGGTCAAAATTCAAATCAATTTGACCATTATTTAAGAAAATTCTATCGACCTATGGACGAAATCATCATTTTCAAAATTGTTGTATGCTTATCAAAACATGCATAAACTAGTGAGATTGAGGTGCAAATTCTTACCATCTCTATATTTGGCTCTGAATATTGAGTCCATCAAGTTTCACCTCCATTGCAACTTCAAAAGTTTAGTGTGAGACCTTGTAATTTAGAGTACTGCTTAATTTTATTTATATAATTGAGATTGTATAATATATATAATTAATAAATATTTGATTATATCTTAGGTTTTAAGGTTAAATAGTAAGTGGGCTCCACCAATTCTCGGAGGTCCAGATGAAGGTGGAACTTGGAGAATATGATATTCAAGGTCGGAAAATATGATGGTAAGAGTTTTAGCCTTAATCTCATTTATTTTTGCATATTTTGAAAAATGTGTAACAATTTGAGAAATGAAGATTTAGTCCATAAGCCATCGAAATTTTCGGAAATAACAGTCAAACCAAAAAGACTTTTGACCCACTATCTATGTTAAATAATTACTCATAAAATATAGTTTTTGAATATCTAGACAGATAGAAGAAACTAGATGTAACGACAGAAATTCACACGATTTTACGGTTATGGATATTTTAGTAATTTCACCCAAACCAGTAATCGAACTTCAACAAAATCTTCACCAAACATTAAAGCAAGCTAAATAGAGTTGATTTATTATTAAATAAAATATTTTGGAGGTTAGACAGACTATTTTCAACCAACGCAAACTTTATGGGCAAATTTGGAAGAAATCTTTAAGTATAAGGGCAAAATGGAAAATTTGCCATAACATATCTTTTTATCATGAAATTTCCAGCTTCTTCTTGGCTGAAAATCAGCAACAACCAGCAGCAAAGAACCACCATTAACATGAGCTCAAGTGAGGAGATAGAAAGTGAGAAAAACTTAAGGAAAATCACACTAAAATCAAAACCCTTCTTCACCAACCTTGCTCATCTCCATCCCCTCTTCATTTTGGTGCCCAAATCAAAACAGAAAAAATTTGAGTGTGAGGTCTCCCATTGGTTTCAGTCAAGGTGAGTGGTGATGGAAACTTGAATTCTTTCATGATTTTCTAGTTATCTACTATATGATTAAGATGTTTTCATGCTAGTTTTAGCTTAAATAAAATTGAAAGTTTGAGTTTGGGCACATGAGGGTTTCGGCCTACACATATGGTGCATGAGAATAATATGTTTTGAGGGAATTGGATGTAGGAAAATTAATGTAGAAATCACGAAAAGCTTAGAATTAAGCTTAGTTAAGCTTGAAGTTATGAAAATCATTATGTGGGAAGAAGGAGACCATTCGGCCATGGCTATGGGAGTTTATAAAAGATGCCATTTCATGCAATAATCATGTAGAAGTGATGTAGAAATATGATAGAATTAAATTAGAATTAGAAGGAAAGTTAAATTTTAAAGAATATAAATTGTAGAATGGAAGCTTTTGGCCAAGCTAAAGGGAGGCTGAATTTGTGCCAATTTCAATACAATTTAGGTTCTAAAATAATATATGAATTATTCTAAGAATTTAGGCATGATCGGAATCGAAAATGGAGTTATGTAACAAAAGTTATAATTTTGCACCAGTAGAAATTAGACTGCATTTAGAGAATTTTATAAGCAATTCATTTATTAAATATTATTTCAATTAAAATATAGTGAATTTATCAAGTTTGAATAATAATTTGCAGCCTCTAAATTCGAGAGTACTACAAGTGATGACGAGGCGACTATCGATAAATTAAAAGGTAAGGGATATTTCTATGAAGCATAGGGATATTGCGTTGCATAATTTTGATAAAATTATTGTTTAGTGAAATTGGATTTGTTATGTTGATTGAAAATTTGGAACTAGAAATTGTGGTTTGAAGCTGGTTTTTGTGTAGGAAGGTTCGATTAGAACAAACTGTTATGCTGCTGAAATTTTTCTAAATTAGTCTGAGCTACTTAAAACTATCATTTTGGCATAAATTTGAAATATGAAAAAATTGATTTTTATAGTTTTGAATCTAAATTCTTAAATATGAATTTACATAATTAAATCACAAATTCAATATATGCCTTAGTAAATCATGGAATTTTTATTTTGTAAATTGTGTTCGAAAATCTTTCCAGTTGTGGAATTTATATTGAATATTTGAAAAGTTAAATAATGTTTTGATAATATGATTTGTGAATTAATATTTGATTTATGTGTTTTATGAAATTTATTTCTTATGAATTTATTTAAGGCATATTTTATCTACTTTATCTTCGTAAACAACTCTGAAATATTTATTGAAATGTTTTGAGATTGTGGCCTTGTAGCTACATGTGGGTATATGCATTTTCGTTCTGTTCTAATTACTGTTGACTCTAGCCCAGTCTTCTATCTCTCATAGGTGTCACTTGGCTAGTGTACACACTGTGGTACCCTGACTATGGCCATACTTCTATTATAGTGCATGTGTCTATTTGGTGTAGCCTAGTTTCACAAAAATTTATACTGGGGTGGTAAATCCTTGGTTAACTTAGATCCAAGCATTCCCAGTTTTGATATATTTCTGATTTTGAATTATCAGTATTTTATGCTTTCTGATATGAATTATATGTTTTATGAATTTATTTATTTGACTTATATGTTTGGAATTGCTATAAATGTGGTTTATAATGTTTACAGAGAAATTGTTTAATTTCCTGATGTAAATATGTCATATTTTTCAAGATAGTGAATTTATATTTGAATTTTTGATTTAATTAAATCAAATGTAATCCCTATAGTGGACATTGGATACCAAAGCACGAAAGGTACTCCAAAGTACCTCCCGTTGTCACATCCCGTGACCATATTTTTCACATTTTTCTATACATTTTATACGGTTGGGCTGTCTGTGATACTTTACTTTTCATATTCATTTAACTATTAACTATAAAATTAGTAATATCAATTACATCCCCTATCTTAATTCTTAAGAAAGTAGTACTGAAATTAAGTCTAAATACAGAAAATAAATGATCATACCTCATATTATAAATCAAGCTGTCGCAATGTCTCCAAATGCGCAGCTCGAAATCCTCATATGTCAGATCTCACAGTCACCAAAAATCAGAAATGTTAAAATTGGGGAGTGAGCAAACCACGGCTCAGTAAGAGAGTTATATGCAACACTTGATATCCAGCTATCTATATGCTGAAAATATTTTTCAATCTCTTTTTAAATCTTCCTAGCTGGCTCTAGGCTCACATGTAGGAAGGATACTACAGTCGGTTAGGGATCTGGATGTAGTAAGGCAGGTATTTTAGAATACCTGTCTTGTCCCGAAACCTAGAAGCAACTGTAGAGAGTAATTGTTTTCTTTTGATATTCAAATCCCAGTAAAACATTAAATATTCAAATCCCAGTAAAACATTAAATATTCAAGTGATAAAACACTTAAGTAAATAAATAAGGAATTAATTTTCCTTTCACAAATACTCACTTCCACACTTGTAAAACACCGTATAATATTTAGTTCAACACGTAATATATCAAAAGCTCAATAGCTATAGATAATTTAGTACCAGCAAAAGTTCAGTGAAAAGTACAATCATCAGTACAGTATCATGGAGACTAGGCAACACCCTAAATATATCATGCTATAATATCATCCTAAATAGGGGAAACACATGAGATCTATGGCCATAGTCTATGGGGTCCACAGTGTGCACTGATCAAGTGTCCACTGGGACGCTGATAATAGGATCAATATCTATCAGCACTAACACATGACACGTGAGCATGATATGGGGCCTAACAGTCTCAAAATAGTAAACACGTGATATAAACCCCATTTATGAAATCAATTTCATTGAATATAAATTCAATCAATCCATAAAAATTCATAAGAAAAATATTTTCATCTTATGAATAACAATTTATAAAATATTCGTACTGGGGTAATCACTCCCGAAAATGTTCTGAATATTATAGAACAGTATAAATCACATTTTCCATATGGTGAAAACAGTTTATAAAATAATCACTGTAAAATATAAAAGGTCATAACTGTCCTTTTTTATCGTAAAACATATAAACACGCTTTTCCGTGCTTTCTATCGAAAACATGATTTTCAAAGTTATCGGGATTCAAATCAATTATTTTTATGATTTATGGAAAACTAAAATATTTATTTTCCAAATCAATACTCCCGTCCCATGTTTTCTCTATAAACACATGCGGAGACCTTCTAGTCTCAAAATACTGTTTTTTCACCTTTAATTACCTTTATGGAATTCTCTATAAATACTTATTTTCACAATTAAACCCATAAAAGTTATTTATAAAATCAAGTGAATATCTCGAGAAATATTATTAAAATATTCACTTTGGTCATTTTCATTTTTCACCTCGTTTCACGTGAAATATCACCTATCGGGATAAATTTTGGTGATTTCCTTTTTCACCATTCTCAAAAACATGAATATTTTAAAATTAATTATCAGCATATTCATGTTTTATGAAAATTAATCGATTTCTCAATTTTCGTGTTGGAAATCGTTTCTCGTGATGAAAAATCATTTATTATGATTTTCGGTAACTTTTCCAATAATTTTCGGCAGTATAACGGCTGTCGATTGGCTAGCCTCCTGCATGGAAAATACAGCTTAAATCTCAACCAGTAAATCACCACGATTTTCCAACCAACCATTATTAATAGCATTTATAAAAATTAAATGCATAATTTAAAACATGTGTGCCGAATATCCTACAGGCTGCACATGTCTCCCTTACCTGTCTCGAGTCAGCGACTGCCTCTCAAAGGTCGCGCCTGTATTCACCTCGCCCGATTCCATTGTCTCGATCATCGAGACAATTTTCTGGAAATTAAATTTTAAAATTTAAAATTTTTCCATAATTTATTAAATAAATAAATTATTTAAATAATTCTTAACAACACTTCCCGGGATTTCTTACCGATTCTCGTAATTTTCAAGTTTCCGAATTCTCAGGAATTTTCAAATTCCCGGAATTCCTTTTCTCTTTCTTTCTTCTTTTTCTCTTCTTTTCTTTTCTTTTCTTTTTCTTTTTCTTTTTCTTTTTCTTTTTCTTTTTAACTTTCCCAGCCGAACCGGTCACGTCCCCTCACCGCCAGTTCTTCTCCGACAGTCGGTTCTCCTACGGTTTAGTGGCCCCTCAGCTGGTCGGCGTTACGGCGAACCTAGATCTGGCCTCCGTTCATCCTGAATCGGTGGCACGGCGGCGGATATACTCGATTTACATTCGGTTTCTTCTCCCTCTTTGCCGCTCTTCCTCCGCCATTCTCTGCCTCGCCGATGGCCTCTTCCTTCTTCCTCTTCCTCCTATGAAGCTTCGGTGGCGGTGGCGGCAACCGGATCGGCCGGCACCGCCACTTTCCATTATTCTTTTTTTTCTTCCTGGCTTCGCCAGTTCTGCTTCGATTTCTGATTCTGTTTCCTTCCTTTTTCGTTGCCGATCATCTCCTCCTCTCCTTGGCTCGCCTGCCGACGATGGCCCTTCCTCTTCACCTTTCCTTCTCGCCAGCGGACAGGGTCGGCTGCTCACAGGGGAAGAATCAGTTTTTCTTTTCCTTTTGTTTTCTACTTGTTGGCTCTATAGGCTATACCGAGAGGGGGGGTGAATCGGTTCTTCGCTAGCCTTAAGCTCGTTTTTCGATTCTTCTAAATTCTCTAGCCTATTTGAATGTTTTCTAAGTTCTCTAAGCTAAGCAAGCATGCAATTCAAATTCAATACAATAAGCACAAATATAATTGCAAGTAATTAGAGAAATCTACAAAAGTGATTTATAGAGGTTCGGCAACCTTGCCTACGTCCTCTACCTTGAGACGCTCCCAAGGATTTTCCCAAATTCACTAACTTGAATTTGTGTTACACTCCCTCTTTGTCTTAGGCTAAAGAGTAACCTCCCTCTTTTTCTAAGGCTTAAGAGAAACTTTCCCTTTACAAGGAATGATGGGATACAAATAATGTAATCAAAGAAAAGGCCTCTAGGTAGGCAATTGATTACATAAATTAAGCTCAATGAGAAGCCTATACAATATTTGTGCTAAGCACTACAAGGAATAAGAGAATGATAGATGATGGAAACTTTGTAGCTCTTGATTTGTTGTTTGAGGCTTGTAGATTTGAGGAATATGAGATTTTGAGTTGCTGAGTGGTTCCTCTTTCTTCCTTTAGCTTCTAAGCCTCTATTTATAGTCCCTTGGATGTATTCTAGCCGTTGGGTGGAGCCAAATCTTGAATATTACCGTTGTCTTACAAAAACTAGCCGTTATAGGCTATTTTCGGGCAAAGGGATCGATCCCTTTCCATAGGGGATCGATCCCTTTTGTCCAGAATCTTGATTCTGGGCTTCAGGGACCTTGGGAAGACTTTCTGCCAAAAAGGGATCGATCCTGCTACAGTAGGGATCGATCCTTTTCTTCCAGAGGGCATTTTTCCTGCACTTTTGGGTTAGAAATGATATGACCTTTGATCCTAATTCAACCTAAAACATTTATAAGCTTTAAGGGAGTTTTTCTTGACTTTCTCAGATAAAAACATGGTCTAAACATTCATCAAGTGATTTTCTAAAATATTCAAAACATTTATAAAGAATTAAGACCAATAGGTATGTATCATTAAATCATGGTCTTAATGTTTGATATGATCACTTGAAAATGGATTGAGAAAATCATGTGTGATAAGGCAAATTTACAATATGAATTAAACCATTAAAGCTTACTTAAGTTTTTGTCATTTCAAAATACATATAGCAATTTAAAGCTAACAATCTCCCCCTTTTTGATATGACAAAACTTAATGTAAATTTGCTTTGAAGATTCTTTGATAAAATACTCCCCCTCAAATAAAGCAGGATTTTATAAAGCTCCCCCTTAATATAAGCATGGGTTTTGAAAAGGAATTTTCAAATTATTTCTCCCCCATTATCTCTCCCCCTTAATATCTTTCCCTTATAATATCTATCTCTCCCCCTTTTTGTCATAGCAAAAAGAAGGAAAAATAATAAAAAAAAATATATGCTCCCCCTAAAATTATGGCTATGTGAGAAGAGAAAAAAAATGTGCTCCATCCAACAAGAAACATGTTAGTACATGGGACTCATAGCACAAATAAATAAGTCAATATTCACAAAGAGTATGAAATATTCATGCAATGAATATGACTTATGATCCTATACCAATTGTTTATAAATAATTTTGATACCAATTGTTGATAAGTAATTTTGCAAGAAGGTTCCAATTGGTAAGATGTTAAGCAAGCACCTAAGTATATCAATTGTTCTCTAAGGTCCAACTAAGGTGCATGGTAATACATCATGATTATGAGCTAAAAGTAGATAACATATCATATGCATGTGCTCATAAATCATTTTCAAGAAATATTGTGCCTAGAATTAAGATATATAGCAATTAACTACAAATTCTAGCACACAAGAGTTTCATGCAAAAATATCCTAAGAGAATTCTTCTCTATTTGTCATTTCAATCTAAGGAGCATGAGAAGAGTTGTCAATTTAAAGCTCATACCAATTGGCAATTTAGATTTGGCTTACCAATTATTGAAAATATGGTTCCCAATGATACTAATTGTTATTTCAATCTAAATACCAATTGTTACTAATGGTTGACTTAGGCATTGTGCATGAATCCAATATCTATGTGTAGTGTGTTCATGTCAAGAAAATAATCATTCCAAATATGCAATAACACAACACATATCATCAAATATGCATATGGATCAATTAATCATTAGCACACTATCATAAAGTATTAATCCATATTCATATTCACAAATTTATACCATATGGAAGATTCATAAAATCAAGGTATTCAAGCAAACACATTTTATTCCATGAAACTAAAGAATCCTATGCTCAATTTTTCATTCAAGATCTTAACCAATTATGAGCAAGGAAAGATTCAACATTACCATTTTAATCAATTAATAGCCATATCCCTAGTTGTTAATATCATTTAAAGTTCTAGAGGGTATATTCTATTTTAACTAAAATGGTTTCACCTAAGTGAATCAATATTATCAAGCTAAAATATATTTTATCATTAAAATCCATAAACTATGAGTGAGGTTAAGCACTTAATATCATGAAATAACTATTCTCATCTCATAGGCATGATTATTGATTCAACTTAAGCAAACATGCATGTTCATCATCAAAACAATCAAGAGTCTATGCATGTGTATCAATTGTTTGTGTTGTCATTAATGCTCAAGTTCCATAATAATTTGGCTATAAAGAATTAATTTAATGGATGATAAATTTTCATGTAACTCAACATTTATGATTCATTTATCATCACTAATTATAAGCCAAGGAAAAGTATGACCTTATACCAATTGTTGAATTTACATTTGAAGTCAATCCTTAAGGTCAAGTTTTAATTTTTCTTCCACTAGATGCATAATTATCATGAAACCTAATGTGGAATAGATAAGTCAAGCTAAGAGACATAATCCTATAAGCATGCTTGACTAAGATGAACAAAAAAAAGAATGAAGAATATTCATTAAGTACAAGTTCATCAAATTCTCAAATATATACACAAATCATTGAAATAAATCTCAAAATTATGTTTAAGCATTCATTGAAAGTATATTTCAAGATTATTTCAAGATTTATGCAACTCATGAATGTTTTCAACAAGAAGAATGATTTTGCACTTGTGAGTTCAATAAAAATGATATTGATTGTTGAGAGTGATACCACTTGATGGAAATAATACAAATTGATGAAGTTGAGGCATGATATCAATGAAAAATGATTTTTCATATTTTAAAGTTCATCAAAAAGGAGTTAAAACAATGAATTTTAAGTTGAGAAGAGAGAAAGTGTCAAAACAATGAAAAATTCTTCTCAATTTCGGTTGAAAAAGTGCAGAAAAGCCCTTTTTGGCTTGGGGGGATCGATCCCTATAGGAGGGGGATCGATCCCTTAGTTCCAGAATACACCAATTCTATGTTCTGCTCAAGGGGATCGATCCTGCTTGTTGAGGGATCGATCCCTCATCCTGTTTCTGCAGATTTTGACAGAAAATCCAACCTTTGAGGTACTAAAACTTCATTTTTGAGTAATTTAAGTCCAAGTAAGGGTTTAAACATTTGTAAAACATGATTTTGGACTTGTATGAATGAAAACCATGAATGAAAAACCATTTTACAAAATATTTTGCAATTTTGGAAGAATTTACACAATAAAATGCATTTTTGGCCTTAAGGAAGGTCATTTTGAGATTTATGCATATTTTCACCAATCCAAAGCATTAGAAACCACAAATATGTCAAAACAAACTTGTTCACATAGGTTTTAAGCACAAATATCATCAAATCATACATCGTGTGAACAACATGCCATGATTTCCAACATATAAGTTCTTCATTAATGCACATGAAATGGCATTTTGCATATATGACATATTTGGCAATTTGAGGCAAGTAAATACATTATCAACACATAGAAGACTTGCTCAAAATGGAGAAATCCAACAATCATTTTAAAATCATAAATCATGCTTTTCATTCAATACATCAAGAATTGTCCATCAAACACTCAACAATCATTCATCATGCCTTTTGCTCATTCATTCAACTCATAATGCATCAAGAATTATCAACCAAGTTCTTCAATAAAACATATAAATAATTTTAGCAAAAATGAGTTTTGAAGAGATAGGATTTAAGCTTACAAAACTCCTTGCTTGAGAATGCTTTGCCTTGATGTGTTGGATCCACTTTGAGCTATCCTTTGAAGAATTTTTGTGACCTTGCCAAGGGTTGATCCTCAAGCTCTTTCTCTCTCTCATTGGCACAAGCAAATTCCATAGAGGTGTGTAGAGCAATTGAACTCCATTGTTTCTTTGTATTCTCATGCTCTAACACTCCTACAACAAACAACTTAAACATATTTTGGTACCCAAATTTTCTTGGGTCCATGAGAGTTAGTGCAAACAATTTTTTATCCTTTAGGGATCCATTTCAAGCACAATTCAACATTATTTACAGCATGCTTTGGCACCCATATTTTCCTAACTACTCTTCCTCTAAATGTGGTTTTCCTATATGTGCATGCTTGTGAAGAGTGTCCTATTCTATTGCATAGTGAGCATGTAAGAGATAAATCATGCATAGTATTTTTGCTCACAAGGAAATTCTTTAGATGAGTTTCTTTTTGTATTGCATTATAACCTAACCCATCTTTATCAAAGAAAGCTCTTTGGGTCTCAAGCATGTGATCTAATTTTTGTTGACCCATATAGAACCTAGGAAATGAGTTATGCAAATTTAAGTTCTTTCTATTCCACTCATTTATCTCTAAGTTAGCCTCTTCTAATTTCTTTTCAAATTCTAGCTTAGCATTTGTCAAGGCTTCATTTTCTATTTTCAATTTAGCAATGATTTTCTTATATTTAGAATTCATGCATTGAAATTCATTTGCTAAATCATTAAAAGCATTTTGTAGTTCACTAAAGGTATAATCATTATCTTCACTAGAACTACAACTAGCCTTATCATCACTAATGGCCATAAAGCATGAGTAGGCTACCTCTTCATCTACATTTTCCTCATCGGAGCTATCACTATCGCTCCATGCAGCCACAAATGCTTTCTTCTTAGGCTTTCTATCCTTTTCTCTCCTAAGTAAGGGGAAATCTAACTTAGTATGACCCGGTTCATTACACTCATAACAAACTAAGGGGTCCTTTTCTCTTCTACTTGACTCCCCTCTTTGATGTCTCCTATTATTTTCTTTTTCTTTCATTCTCATGAATCTATTAAATCTTTTGGCAAACATTGCCATTTCCTTTTCTTCCTCATTTCCACTCTCATCACTATTATCTTCAATAACCTCATAAGTGGAAGACTTAAGTGCCACCCCTACTTTCTTTAAAGGCTCTTCATTTCTTTTCAATTTCATCTCATATGTAAGTAGGGAGCCCATAAGTTCATCTAGAGACAAGGTTTTAGGATCCTTAGATTCTTCTATTGCGGTCACCTTTGCCTCCCATGACTTAGGCAAGCTATTCAAAATTTTCTTTACCATTTCAACATTGGAATAAGCCTTGCCTAGAGCCTTGAGTCCATTAATTATGTTATTAAATCTAGTGTACATTTCACTCATGGACTCATTTTCTTTCATTCTAAAAAGCTCATAATCATGTGTGAGCATTCCTACTTTGGTCTCTCTAACTTGATTGGTCCCTTCATGTGTGATGGCCAATTTGTCCCATATTTGCTTAGCATTTTCACATAGAGACACTCTATTATACTCATTGGGACCTAAAGCACAAAAGAGGGTGTGCATAGCCTTGGCATTCATTTGTGCCAATCTCATGTCATTTGTGTCCCACTCATCCTCACTCTTAGGGACATCTTTTCCATCTACTTTCTTCATTGGGATTCTAGGGCCATTAACTATAATTCTCCACACCTCATAATCATTTGATTGTACAAATAACATCATTCTAGTTTTCCAATATGAATAATTCTCACCATTGAAGAGTGGAGGTCTAACTAATGATTGTCCCTCTTCTCCTAGGGGTGTGCCTACATTCAAGTGAGCCATTTAAGATCGTTTTGCTCGATAGAGGTTAGTCTAAATCAATCTCGAGCCCAAGCTCTGATACCAATTGTTGGCTCTATAGGCTATACCGAGAGGGGGGTGAATCGGTTCTTCGCTAGCCTTAAGCTCGTTTTTCGATTCTTATAAATTCTCTAGCCTATTTGAATGTTTTCTAAGTTCTCTAAGCTAGGCAAGCATGCAATTCAAATTCAATACAATAAGCACAAATATAATTGCAAGTAATTAAAGAGAGTAGGGAAAGAGAAATGTACACAAGTGATTTATAGAGGTTCGGCAACTTTGCCTACGTCCTCTACCTTGAGACGCTCCCAAGGATTTTCCCAAATTCACTAACTTGAATTTGTGTTACACTCCCTCTTTTCAAGGCTCAAGAGAAACCTCTCTCTTTTTCTAGGCTAAAGAGTAACCTCCCTCTTTTTCTTAAGCTAAAGAGTAACCTCCCTCTTTTTCTAAGGCTTAAGAGAAACCTCCCCTTTACAAGGAATGATGGGATACAAATAATGTAATCAAAGAAAAGGCCTCTAGGTAGGCAATTGATTATAGAAATTAAGCTCAATGAGAAGCCTATACAATATTTGTGCTAAGCACTACAAGGAATAAGAGAATGATAGATGATGGAAACTTTGTAGCTCTTGATTTGTTGTTTGAGGCTTGTAGATTTGAGGAATATGAGATTTTGAGTTGCTGAGTGGTTCCTCTTTCTTCCTTTAGCTTCTAAGCCTCTATTTATAGTCCCTTGGATGTATGCTAGCCGTTGGGTGGAGCCAAATCTCGAATATTACCGTTGTCTTACAAAAACTAGCCGTTATATGCTATTTTCGGGCAAAGGGATCGATCCCTTTCCATAGGGGATCAATCCCTTTTGTCCAGAATCTTGATTCTAGGCTTCAGGGACCTTGGGAAGACTTTCTGCCAAAAAGGGATCGATCCTGCTACAGTAGGGATCGATCCTTTTCTTCCAGAGGGCATTTTTCCTGCACTTTTGGGTTAGAAATGATATGACCTTTGATCCTAATTCAACCCAAAACATTTATAAGCTTTAAGGGAGTTTTTCTTGACTTTCTCAGATAAAAACATGGTCTAAACATTCATCAAGTGATTTTCTAAAATATTCGAAACATTTATAAAGAATTAAGACCAATAGGGATGTATCATTAAATCATGGTCTTAATGTTTGATATGATCACTTGAAAATGGATTGAGAAAATCATGTGTGATAAGGCAAATTTACAATATGAATTAAACCATTAAAGCTTACTTAAGTTTTGGTCATTTCAAAATACATATAGTAATTTAAAGCTAACACTACTTTTTTCTATTTTATTTATTAATATATAATACATTATATACTATATATTATATAGATTATACATATAATATCTTTCATATATTATGCATATAATATTATTATATTATATATAGTATTGTACTATATATTATATCAAGATATAATTATATTGTGTATTAAAATATATATGTATCTAGTATATATATTTGTCAAGAATATTATTGGAAAGTCAACTACTGTTTTAATTAATTTGTTATTTCAGGAAATCAGTATATATGTGTATCCCTATCATTAAGGTTAGAGAATCACTCGATTATAGATTCTATTAATTAGAATAATATCTAGGATTATGAATGATATACTTTCCTATTTAGTTAGAAGTTCTTTGTATATAAATAGGGTACCTATGTACAGTTTTATCTTAAGTCTTTCAATACAATACTTTGATTTCCTACATGGTATCAAGAGCTTTAGGTTTTTTCCTTGGAAATCAGTAACTTTTTCAGCCTTCATTGCTGATTTTCTGCATTTTCTTCTTCAGCCTTCATTGCTGATTTTTTGTCGTTTCTTCTTCAGCCTTCATTGCTGATTTTTTTACCTTAGGCCTTCATAGCCATTTTCTCATCTAGCCTTCATCACCAAAATTTGTTTTTGTTCATCTCTATAGGCTCGGTTCTGGTTCTATTATTCCAGCCTTCATCATTGTTGTCTTTACTCTGTTTTCTAAAGACAAAACAAAGTATTTCATGTGTTCTTTTTTATCAGCCTTCATAGCTGAATTTTTCCTCTGTTCTTCATCATTGGTGGTTTCTCTTTGTTGCTTGGCCTTCATTGCCAATTTATCCCTGATTCTCACCTATCCTTCAGCAAGTTTTGATTTGTGAAAGATGTCAAAAGTTGCAGAAACAACCACTGCAGCACCAAAGTAGTTGGGCAGTCTCAACAAAGAAGAGATTGAAAAGCTGAGAAATCTCCTAAGTATCCTCGAAAAACCTTTAGGTACCTATTCATTGATACATTCAGGTAAACCTCTAACCTCTCACGCTTTAAATGCCTCAGATTGAACCTTTAAACATTTGTGGATTATTGATTCAGGAACCACAGATCATATGACTCATTCCTTTCAAAACTTTAGTTCATATTCACCTTGTTCTAGTAGTAGGAAAATTGCTACTGCCGATGGCTCCTTGGCCACGGTAGCTGGGGTAGGAGAAATAAAAATCAGTCCCAACCCTACTTTGAAAAATGTCCTACATGTTCCCAAATTATCCACCAATCTTTTATCAATATCCAAGCTTCCTCATGACATGAATTGCAAAGTAACTTTTTTTTCATCTTATTGTCTATTTCAAGACCAGGGCTCGGGAATGATGATTGGACGTGCTAAGGAGAAGGACAGATTATACTATCTTGAGGAATTAGAGAAATCGAAAGTTGGTAAGTGGAACCAGCCCCTAACCTACCTTTCTGGACAAAACCTCACCAATAAAGACACAATTTGGCTTCACCATTTTAGGCTCGGACATCCTTCTTTTTCAACACTTGAAATTATGTTCCCTTCTTTGTTCAAAGGACTAGTTGATAAGCAGTTTCATTGTGATGCATGTGAACTTGCAAAACACAGACGTGCTACCTTTCCCACCAATAACAAAAGAAGTCTTTTTCCTTTTGAGTTGATTCATAGTGATATATGGGGTCCATCTACAATTCCAAATATTTCTGGGGCACATTGGTTTGTTTCATTTATTGATGATTGTACAAGAGTTACCTGGATATTTCTGCTTAAATCAAAATCTGATGTGAGTGATATCCTCCCAAACTTCTTTTCCATGCTAAAAATCCAATTTGGGGTCCAAATCAAAAGGTTTAGGTCAGATAATGCAAAAGATTATTTCAACCAAACACTTTCCCCATATTTTCAACAAGAAGGTATTATTCATGAGTCATCCTGTGTCTCTACTCCACAATAAAATGGAGTTGCAGAAAGGAAAAATGGCCATCTCCTAAACACTACTCGAACATTATTATTTCAGAAAAATGTGCCAAAATACCTTTGGGGGGAAGCAGTTCTTAGAGCCACACATGTCATAAACAGGTTACCATCCTGAGTGTTAAACTTCAAGAGTCCCATGGAGGTATTGTCTCACTTTTATCCATGTCTTAGTACAACAAACCATCTTGTTCCCAGAGTATTTGGGTGTGTCTCATTTGTTCATGTCCACAGCCAAAATAGAGGAAAGTTAGACCCTAGAGCTATCAAGTGTGTCTTTGTGGGATACTCTTCAACACAGAAAGGGTACAAGTGCTATCACCCACCTACTAAAAAACTCCTAATCTCCGCAGATGTTACCTTCATTGAAACAGAACCATATTTCACTCAACCTTATCTTCAGGGGGAGACAACATTTGTGGAAGATAAGGATCGAGACTTCTTTCTTCTTGACTTGCCATCATCATCTTCTGAATTCCAACCCGAGATCGAAACCTCTCCTAAAGCTACAATTGAGCAACCTGAGCCTCTACCTTCACAAACCCAAAATGAATCCTCCTTACAACCTAGTTCACAAGCAGATGGGGGAAAGGCCACTACTGACAATCGGTTCTCACAGGTTTACTCAAGAAGGAAAAGTCTAGCCCCTGAACCAAGGTCGGACCAATCATCAGACTCAAATCCTAGAAATGAGATAATATCTTCTAGCTTTACTCCTCAAAGTGATTCCTTATCTGACATTGATTTGCCCATAGCCCTTAGGAAAGGAACTAAAGAGTGCACAAAACACCCATTATACCCAATATCCCACTTTGTTTCCTTTGAGAAATGCTCTCCATCTCATAGAAGTTTCCTTACTAACATAAACACAGTACCCATTCCAAAAAACATTATCAGAGGCTTTAAATTGTGAAAATTGGAAGAATGCTATGAATGTTGAAATACAGGCCCTAGAGAAGAACAATACTTAGGAGATTATGGAGCTACCAAGAGGAAAGAAACCGGTGGGATGTAAGTGGGTCTTTACAGTTAAGCATAAAGCAGATGGAACGCTTGAGAGGTACAAAGCGAGGCTGGTGGCTAAAGGATACACACAGACATATGGAATAGATTATCAAGAAACCTTTGCTCTAGTTGCCAAGATGAATACGGTGAGAATTCTTCTATCTTTAACAGTTAACTTTGACTGGCCTTTACAACAGTTTGATGTAAAAAATGCATTCTTGCACGGAGATCTTGAGGAGGAAATCTATATGGAAATACCCCCTGGATTCAATAGAAACATGGATGCAAATAAGGTTTGCAAGCTCAAGAAGGCACTATATGGCCTAAAACAGTCACTAAGAGCCTGGTTTGGGAGATTTGCCAAGGTAATGCATTCCATGGGGTACAAGCAGAGCCAAGGGGATCACACCTTATTCATAAAACACTCAGGTTCAGAGGGAGTTACTGCTCTCATTTTCTATGTTGACGATATCATAGTGACGGGAAATAGTGAAAAGGAAAGGCAGAACTTGGGAAGATGTTTGGCAAAGGAGTTTGAGATTAAGGAATTAGGAAACTTGAAATATTTCTTGGGCATTGGAGTGGCACGATCGAAACAAGGGATCTTTATATCCCAACAAAAGTATGTCCTCGATCTCTTGCGAGACACGGGAAAATTGGCGTGCAAACCATCCAACACACCAATTGATCCTAATCATAAACTTGGAGAAGTAGAGGAAGACAATGCTACAGACAAAGAATCATATCAGCGACTGGTTGGTAGACTAATCTACCTATCCCACACACGGCCTGATATTGCCTATGTAGTTAGTGTGGTGAGCCAATTTATGCACAACCCTAAAGAACTCCATTTGCATGCAGTTCACAGAATATTGCACTATCTCAAGGGAACTCCAGGAAAGGGAATTTTGTTCAAAAAAAGTGATAAGCTCACTTTGGAGGCCTACACCGACGCTGACTATGCAAGCTCAGTGGTTGATAGAAGATCCACCACAGGTTATTGCACCTTTTTGGGAGGAAACTTAGTTACTTGGAGGAGCAAAAAGCAGAATGTTGTGGCAAGATCAAGTGCAGAATCAGAATTTCGAGCAATGGCGCAAGGTGTATGTGAGCTACTATGGTTGAAGATTATTTTGGAAGATCTAAGACTCAAGTGGGATGGCCCTATGAAGCGCTACTGTGACAACAAATCTGCAATTAGCATCGCACACAATCCTGTGCAGCATGACAGAACAAAACATATTGAAGTTGACAGACACTTCATTAAGGAGAAGCTTGACAGTGGTCTCATTTGCACACCCTATGTACCAAGCGAATCACAGCTAGCAGACGTTCTAACCAAGGGACTTAACAATCCACTCTTCCACAAGATTGTAACCAAGCTGGGAATGGACAATATTTATTCACCAGCTTGAGAGGGAGTGTCAAGAATATTATTGGAAAGTCAACTCTATATTAATTAATTTGGTAATTTAGGAAATCAGTATATATGTGTATCCTTAGCATTAAGGTTAGAGAATCACTCGATTATAGATTCTATTAATTAGAATAATATCTAGGATTATGAGTGATATACTTTTCTATTTAGTTAGAAGTTCTTTGTATATAAATAAGGTACCTAAGTACAGTTTTATCTTAAGTCTTTCAATACAATACTTTGATTTCCTACAATATTTACACACTTTAAAATTAAATAACATTTATATATATTTATATAAATGAAAAACTACAATATATATTGTATTTACAATATATATATATATACAAACTTTAATGTAAATTAATATTTACATTCCCAAATATGTATATACTTATATATATACATATAATGTTATATTTAATACATATGTACTATTTAAATTTATAAAATAGTATATATACATATATATACCACTGTATATTAATATATACTATATAGCATTTAAATACATATGTATTTGTATAAAAATACATTTATATAATATATAATTATATAAATATATTTCATATTCATTTCTCATTTTCTTATTTAATTTGGATTTCAATTTATCCAAATTAAATTTCCTCTCTTCATTATTTTCCATAATTTCAACCTTATTCTTATTTCCACTTACATTTTCCTTCACACCATTTTCCTAATCCGTCACTTCCTCCATTCTCGGAATTTTCACAATATTCCGATCTCATAATTATATTTATTTATTTCACCAAATTTCCAATATTAATAATTTTCAATAATTGGAAAATTTACGATTATCACATTCTCCCCACCTTAAGAAATTCGGTCCTTCGAATTTAACTTAAGTCCCAAAAGGTGATGTATTCCATCAATTTATCATCTTTGACCTCTAAATCATCTTTTGAGTAATGCTGCCAGTATACTTTTAACATCAAAATTACTTTTAGACCACTACATGCGGGCTTTCATCATATATATACTCCCGTAAGTTTATTTCTCAAATCGGGAGCTATTCATTTCCATTCTTTTTACATAGAGTCCATGCACAGTATTTTTCATGTCACAGCTGATCTATGTTGTTCATCATCCATTTTTCTCACTTAGTGCCAAGTCGATATAGTTTAAAACTATCCATTACACATGTTAATCAATTGTATGTAATTGTCTCAGTAGCTTTTACATCTCGTGTATACGCTCTCTCAATATAGCTTCAAGCGTTTCTATACCACGCTAAGATATTTATATCAATACGAAGCGATGTTGTCAATAAATCTAGAATCTCGAGGCCTTTTACTACTTCTCATTAAGCATATGGCAGCTCAGAGATTCTCATCACATTTAATGCTAACTGGAACTGCACATATACATTTACACCGTTTCACACTCATTCTTCGACTAAGGCACAAGAGAATCTAGGAGTCCGATAGTGGAATAGTGATTCCATTTGGACAATCAGTCTTTAATCACTTCCACATCATAATATTTCTTTTGTACTCTTTATTGTCCACAATATTCATTTTCTCTCTATATTTCTTTTCATGTAATCTCATCTTTACATCTCTTATTCTTATGGTATACTCTATATCACTTAAGTTTTAGAATATACCTAAGCTTATACTCTTTTCATAATTTAAATTTCATAGGTGACAAATCAATCATCATTTTCGTCACCACATTATCCATCTAATTCCACCATTTCTGAGGTGGTTGTATATATATATATTTATCATTTTTACATTTACATACTGGCAGTAAAATAACACGTGTCATGTTTGACTTGATTTTACACCTAGCCACAGTCATGTGATAACCAACTTGAAATCGCCTTTCGATCTTAATTTCAGGAACTACTTTAGGTTCCCTACTCATCATGTTGCTTACTTTCTTATTTCATTTTCGTTTTCATATTTTCATCAATTTAGTCGGTTTTCTCAAGTGGTATGGTATTCTACAATAAAATCTCTTAACATTTTACATACCATCTTTCCTTCCCACTTATCTATTTACCGACTTTAATTTCTCTAATTATGTCTCATTAGTAGAGCAGCTGGTCCCATAACTCTTTTATATATTAGCAGTAGTATCTAGCTAGACTCAGTAATTCCGTATCTCAATCATTATCTCTTTATCATAGGCAGAGTTACTGTCATTCTATTATTTCAAGATCATCTATCTCAAAAAGAGATACTGTCTAGCCAAGTCTCTTATTGTGAGATCCGGTATTTTGTATACATTGTACATCTTATTGTACATGATTGATAATTAGAATAAATTAAAGTATGGAATTAAACAAAGATTTAAGATGAGACTTTATTTTACATTATGGAAATTGAAATTTAAAATTTCAATATGGTGTATGTGAAATAGAATAAGAATTAAAAAGTATGAAAAAGGGGATGATAGAATGTGTGCAAAGAAGAACAAAGAAGAGCTAAGAAAATTTAGCCATTCACGCATATAACAAAATTCTTGACTCGTTGTATTCGACTGGAAATGATTTCAGGAAAATAAAATTCAAGTCATAAATAAAAATATATATATATATATATAATAAAGTTAAATTTACATATAATATGAAGACCAAGAAACTCATGTGTGAAAGCCTTGAAAGAGATATGTAAAGAAGTCAAGAAAAGTGGCTACAAAGAGAATTCACGCCACCTTGTTTCTTCTTGTGCCGATTTGTTTATGCATGAAAAAAAAAGATGATAACAACATGAGTTTTATGCTATAAAATAAGTAGAAATAGTGTTTAACAATAAAGTAATCAAGAACACTTGATATTAGAATTTTATTGGTCAAAATAAAGTAAAGAAAGAGGGAAAAAGGAAGCTAAACCGAAATGGCCAAGAAGAAGAAGTCTACGCCAGTTTTTCTTGAACACGTTTTCATCTAGTCTTTAAAGGCTATTAGTACAAGGCCTTTATGAGCAGAAAACTAAAGGAAACATGAGTTATCAAGATAGTATAAAAGAGGTACTAGATAAGGGAGATTATTGGCTGGAATTAACCAAGGAAAAAAAGAGAAAAAAATCAGACAAGCTGATCGGTCAAGAAGCTTCCACGCCAACAACTTGTCTTGATTTCATTTTTATTTAACTTTGTAAAGGCTGCCAAAATTATGAGTTCTTGGTAAGAGAATGATGTAAAAATTCATGAAAGTAATATATTATAATGGGCTGAAAACAACTACAAAAATTAGAAGAAAACTTGGTCAAAAACCATGGATAACAACAACAATTTCCAGACCTTCTTTTTTTACTGTGAAAGTATACGGTTTTGATGTGTAAAAAGACAAAATATTTATAATATAATAGTCTTAAAACAAAACAAAAGACAGAAGTCAGTGGCGTGTGGAGAAGGAGGTCTCTACGCCACTTTTATGCTGCATTTTCTTCATGCATTAAATGGATTTTAATGCAATGAATGATGAGAAATACTATAAAATGATAGGTGGATTTGTAATATTAGTTAAAAAGGATAAAGAGAAGAATAAGAAGTAAGAAAGCCTCGGTAAAACCTTCTTCACCACTGAAAATATATTAGCTATGCGAACCATTTTCTTCTTTGTTCTGCTTCTTTACTTCGGTTCACTTAAGAAAAGAATTCAACAATCTCATAAATTAGAAACCTAATGTGAGGGCCTGAAGTACCTTATGGGTCATTCACGTTTTATTGTGAGGGCTTGAAGTACCTTACGGGTCATTCATCACCTCACTCATCCGTACTGTCCGCTCTGGGTTCTAGAGGTGGCCCCCGTCACGCAGACGTGGCACTTAGCCCCTCACGGATTTCTTTCGCGTCCACCGTGACTCGAACCCCTCACCACTTGTAAGTGTCGAGACACGACTAACCATTGGTTAGTCGTGTCTCGACACTTACAAGTGGTGAGGGGTTCGAGTCACGACGGATGCGAAAGAAATCCGTGAGGGGCTAAGTGCTACGTCTGCGTGACGGGAGCCACCTCTAGAACCCAGAGCGGACATACGGATGAGTGAGGTGATGAATGACCCGTAAGGTACTTCGGGCCCTCACAATATTAACATGTAGAAGAAATTGTGGTTATTACACCTAAACACTTAAGCTCCACCCTTAAACCTTAGTTAAAGCTTGGAATTCATCAAGGAGAAATCAAAAGGGGCTGGCGTAGAAGAGGAACAAAACAGAATATAAATTCTGTTTTAGAAACACAAATTAATCAAGGTGAGATTTGATGATTTCTTAAGATTGAATGATATAAATCTATGATTTCAAGCA
The DNA here is from genome assembly GCA_031772115.1 of Heritiera littoralis. NCBI lineage: Eukaryota > Viridiplantae > Streptophyta > Magnoliopsida > Malvales > Malvaceae > Heritiera > Heritiera littoralis. Next base: position 2,018,875 of record JAPDPK010000009.1, on the reverse strand, counting down.
TGAGAAGCATGATCATAGCCTTGCTTTTGATATATTCTTGTTGAATCATGGAAATATAATGAATTCATGTGTTGAGATAGATGAAGAATAAGAAGGAATTGAGCTAAAATTGTAGTTGATAATACAAAATAATGAAAGGAAATTAGATAGATACAAGAAGAAGTTTAGAAATTGAAGTATGGTGAGAAGAGAATTTTAAGTTAAGGAGGAGACTTCGGTTGAACATACAAATATGAAAGCAGTTATGGCACGTAGACAAGAAAGGAATGAAGTGCAAAATGAGAAGATAGGAAGAAAATTGGAAAGGTCAACAAAAATGGCCAAAAGTAGTTTCGGCTATGACTAAAAAAAAAAGTTAAGTAAATATGAGAAAAAAGTTAAGAAGTTAGTCAACAATAGTCATAGAATTAAAAAGAGAATTTTCGGTGAAATTAAAACCGAAAAAGGAAGTGAAATGAAGAAATTGAGTTTTTATACCGGTATAATTTATACCGGTTGTAATTATTTTATGACTTTAGAGGCTGCATTATATGAATATTAGTGGTTTAAAAATAAGAAGAAAATTATTAATAATTTTCGATAAAATTATTTTGCAACCCGAGTAGACGGATTTCGATTAGCATTACCGGGACGATCGTCGGCATAAGACTGGTAAGGGGGAAGTGTGTCTGTTGTAGGGATATGATGATATGCATGTTTTAACAAGTTAAATCTTGTGAAATTAATGGAAGTATGAATTATTTTAAAACACGCATAAATTGGAGATAAGTCAACTGGTTTATAACTGTAATTATATGCATGAGGTTAAAGAATCCGCAGCTATTATGCTGTCGAAAACTTTCTAATAACTATTCTAAAATATTATAAATATTTTAGAAATATGTAAATGATTAAAATGAGAATTTTAAAGATAAATTCCATAACTTTTCCATAAGATGGGATTTATGAGAAAATATGAAGTATTTAAATATTCATGTTTTATATATTTATTTAAGTGAGAATTTGAATTATGTTATATTATATTAAATATTCAGAATTGAATATTTATGTGTTTTCTCACTTTAGCATGAATATTTATTGATTGAATTACAGTGTACGAAAATGAGAATAATACCTTTTTAGAATTATTATTTATTTAAATGATTTAAATTCATAAACGCGTTTCCTTAAAGGTATTTTGAGATATAAATTTGATTTTGAGACTTTAGGCCCCGAGATTCATGCTTTATTGTTATATTGTACTGTTCACATGGCTGATAGACTCACCAAGTCATCAGCAGTCCCAGTGTCGCCTGGCAAGTGTACACCGAGGGCGCTCATAGACTGTGGCCATAGATCTAAATTGTTTACTGTTACTGTGTTCCTTCGGGAATGATTATAGCATGACATGATTTAGGGTGATGCCTAGTCTCAACTCACTGTTTACTGAATACTATTTATCGTACACTGTTTACTGAATACTGTTTACCGTACACTGTTTATTGAATACTGTTTATCGTACACTGTTTACTGAATACTATTTACTGAAATTACTTATTTGAAACTGTATTGATGTGAAAGGAAATAAATGATTATTTCTAATTTTACTTTATGGAAGAAGGAATATCATATTATTTTATAAGTATGAATTTTGAATTACTCCTTATAGTCGTTCAGGGTTTTCAGGACACGACAGGGATTTCAAAATACCTCTCATACTCTATCTGGATTTCCCGACCGACTATAGTACTCTTCCTATTTATACTTAGTACTCTTATAGGAAATATATCGTTTTACAGCATATAGATTCATTATATCAAGCAGCATACAACTCCTTTACTGAGCACGTAGTGTGAAATCCCCAAAATTCTGTAAATTTTCCATGCTTGTATAGTTTTTCAACTTGAATTAATGGAATAAATATGAATTTCTGATATATATATATATATATATGATGCATGGGACATAAAGGGAATTAAGGCAATTGATGGTCAAACAATCAAAGGTCAAAGAGTCAAAGGAGGTGGTCAATGGCTGAGATGATGAACATGCATTAATGGGCATTTAATGGAATTGCATGACTCATCATCATCTCTACCAGCCAAGGTCGGCAGCCCCATTTCCCCATCCCTCTCGTTGCTTCCATTTTTCCTCTAAGTGTCCAAGCTTCTCACCTTGACAAACCACCATTTCAGGTCATCGATTCGTTAAGCCCCTCTAACGAAAAACGATCCTTGTCAATAGCTTAACCTATGCCTTTAATATGAGAGAGTGAATCCAAGTGGTTAAGTAGATCTCAAAATCCAAAAATTTGGTGAATAGCACAGGTAAGAGAAGATATGGTTTATGTTGATAATTTTGATGGTTTGGGATTTTATGAAGTTGATATAGTAGGTTGTTGAGCTTTTAATTTGCTATGATGTTTACAGCTTGAAGAGTAAAGAAAAAAGGACAAGTGTTGGTGCAACTAACTTGTGGATTAATTGCTAATCGAGGTAAGGAATTTATGTAACGGACGTAGGGTGACTTGTCCGCATGTTTTAGTATGTTTTGATGTGATTTGGAAAGAAGTACAGCTGTTTTAATTTCAGGAAAAAGGGTACCATTTGGGTCCTACTCCTAGTACCAATTAGGCTAGGAGCAGCCGACTGCCTTAAGTAGCAGCCGACTGCCTAGAGACATCAAAAACGCCGTTTTTCGAAAATCGATGCAAACCAGTCGACTGCCATTTTCCAGAAACCATTCTGTTTCAAACCAGTCGACTGCCAGGGGGAGTCAGTCGACTGCTATTTGTCCAGAAGCATTCTGTTTCAAAACCAGCCGACTGCCAAGGGGGCCGGTCGACTGCTAATTCTCGGGAAGCATTCTGTTTCAAAACCAGTCGACTGCCATTTGGGGCCAGTCGACTGCCCTATTTGTATTTTGAAAAATATAATAATTGAATTTCAAAAAGGGAAAGAAATTCAATAAGGCAAAACATGGGGTAGCAGTCGACTGCCATATATGACCAGTCGACTGCCTATTTGAAAGAAAGGTTTTGAGAACCTGTTTTAAGAAAGGATATTCATACTTGTTTAAAACCTATATGAACAAGGTTTTGGAGACTATAAATCTCTCAAAAGAGCATGCACATTATTTGTTACTTGTATTTGACTGAGGAGCTCTAGTCCAGCCCTCAGACCTGCAGTACGGCACCTGACTAGTGAAACTGTGGGATATAGACAATGGCCATGAGTCTCTTATTTGATTCGGCTTTGGGGAGGATCCCTAGCCCATACGTGGGTACGCCATTTATTTGATATCTCTCAGGATTATCCTTAACGGGATATATTTGCGGTATCCTTATGAGATTTATCTATTGGATTATCCCTTACGGGATATATTTGCTGTATCCATTATCTCTCTGGATTATCCTTTACGGGATATATTTGCTGTATCCATGATGAGAATTTCTTAGTGCATGATTCTGTTGGATATAAATTGTCTTCCATCTATTTGAAAATAATTATATTTTCCTACTTGATTTCACGTGATTGGAGATCCGTGGAAATACTTGAAAGCATGATTTACTTGTTTTTGATATATTTGAAAGAAATATAAGCGCTATGCTTTATAATGATTTTACATGACATTATAGAGCCAAGCAGGAAAACTGCATATAGTGATATAGTACGCTCTTTTACATAAGTTTCTTACTGAGCGTAAACTCACTCCTTTACAACTATTTTTCATACAGATTACTTGAAGTAATTTCGCTCCGGATAGAGGAGCTCATTTTGGGATTTTTGAGATACCTTCGAGGCACGCTTCCTACTTATCCTTTGAAGGTATATTCAGTCGGCCGTTACTTCGGCTAATGTACAGTACAATACTATAGTTTTGTATATGTTGGGGATTATGGTGTATGAATATTTGAGATCCTGATGTATATGGCACATGTTTATAAATGAAAAAATTTTATGCATGTGAAAATGAATATTATACTCTGATAGAAATGCCTAAAGCATAAGAGTAAGGGAGATTGACATCGGATAAACTAGTCGATTTATTTGTTATTTGAGTTAAAAGTTAGTTGTTATTTGGTTAGCGACGAGGACGTCACAGATTGGTATCAGAGCAGATTCGACTGAAGCTTATCGATGTCAATTAGCTAGAATTAGAGTAATTCCCCAATGTACTGTACTAGCTTACTTGATTTTGAGGAGTATAACGGCTCAAGGTTATACTAAATGATGTTATTTGATTATGATCTTAACAGAATAAGTACTCGAATGAGGGGTACTAGACGAGGACGAGGAAGAGGACGGGGTCGTACTGAAGAGCCCCCAGTTCCGTCTCCTCATCCATCTCCACCGCATAGCTCGAATACGAGGCTAGCTAAAATGGAGAAACATATGGAAAACATGTCCGCAATGTTCACCCAGTTTATGGCTAAATTTCCGGACGTGGCAGCTAGTGCACCGGCAGTTACCCCTACAGTACCTCCTACTCCGGTGGTACAACCCCCACCAGTTCCAGCTAGTGAGAGTCGAGATCCTATAGCTTACTGCAGTGTGGCATTAATAAAGGAGTTTAAGAAGCTGGATCCGCCAAAGTTCAAAGGGGACAGTGATCCAGTAGCCGCAGAGAACTGGATGAAAGCGGTTACTAAGTCATTCGGATACATGGCTTGTACGGAGAAAGAGAAGGTGGGATTAGCCGCCTATTTGCTAGTGGATGAGGCCGAACCATGGTGGCAGGCTACGCAGACAGTATTAGAAGCTAAGTATCCAGAGGTGACGTGGGATAGATTTGTAGAAGCCTTTAATGAACAATATGTCCCACGTACTGCTCAGAGGAGATTACAAGTAGAGTTCTTGAACTTGACTCAAGGAAGTATGACGGTTAGCCAGTATGAGTCGAAGTTCATTACACTGAGCAGATTTGATCCTGAAGTACTGAGAAGAGAGGATCATAAGAGCTACAGATTCATGGAGGGATTGAGACCTTCCATTAGGTCTAAGCTATATCCGTTGGATATCACTACTTATGGAGAGGCAGTCCGTAAGGCTCAACTGTGTGAGCAGGACTATGAGTTTCATCAGGCAGACTTCCGAGCAAGGAATAAGGGTAAAGAACCTATGAAGCGGAAGTCAGATGAGAAGACATCAAGGGATAGATATCCATCTAGGAGGAATAGGCCTTATGACAGAGCTTCAATAGGTAAGCAAGTCAATTATAAGAAAATATATTGTATTCATTAATGGTTATATGGAATTATGATAAATATGGAGTTATGATGATTATGACACAGGAACTCCTAGATCCACCGGGATCAAAATAGGTGATGAAAGATCACAACATCCAGTTGGTAGTACCGCTAGCTCACCGAGGAGTACGATGTCGAGGTGTGTGCAATGCGGGAAATTCCATGGAGCACAGCCTTGCCGGTTGGCGAGTGGAGCGTGCTATTGGTGTGGTGAACAGGGACATAGAATTAAAGATTGTCCCAAGATAAATCAGAGGGCACCCAAAGAGTCAGAAAAGACCCCTCAACCACAATCTAAGACCACACAACCCCAGCGTAAAGCCTCAGTGGCAGAGAAAGGAAAAGCGCCAGTGACTCAGGGAAGGGTATTTGCCATCGATAAAGAGTCCGCTGATGCTTCATCAAAGATGATTCAGGGTAAGATTTACCTTAATGATACATATGTCCTTGCTTTATTTGATCCAGGCTCTACGCACTCTTTTATTTCCCCTATGGCTACTAGGAGATTAAATATTGAGCCTGAGCAGTTAGGAGGATTGCTACAAATAATTACTCCATTTAGGGAATCCCAAATGACGGACATAGTGTATCGTAATTGTAAGCTACGGGTAGGAGAAAGAGAGTCAATAGCTGACCTAATCTTATTAAATATGTCTGGATTTGATGTTATATTAGGAATGGATTGGTTAGCTGAAAATCATGTGATGATAGATTGTCATGCTAAGAGTGTGATTTTCTCCTCTCCCGTTAGCTATGTTGTAAATTTTGCAAATATGTAATGCAAAAGCATAATTACTTGTTTGGTTTAATTGAGATTTAATTGATAGAACATATTTGTGATGTGCAGGGTTTGTAGCACACGTGGTAGACATAGATCAGAAACGTCCCACACTTCACGAAATTCCAGTAGTTAAGGAATTTTCCGAGGTATTTCCGGATGATCTTCCAGGACTTCCTCCGGATAGGGAAGTAGAGTTCACTATAGAATTGGTGCCGGGGACTGAGCCTATATCAAGAGCTCCTTACCGGATGGCTTTGGTAGAATTGGAAGAACTTAAGAAGCAGCTTCAGGAGTTGCTAGACAAGGGATTCATACGACCCAGCGTATCCCTTTGGGGTGCTCCTGTGCTTTTTGTCAAGAAGAAGGACGGTAGTATGAGGTTGTGCATCGACTACCGGTGGTTGAATAAAGTGACGATCAAGAACAAGTATCCTCTTCCCAGGATAGATGACCTCTTTGATCAGCTAAAGGGTGCACAAGTCTTTTCCAAGATAGACTTGAGATCGGGATATCATCAGTTGAAGATCCGAGATGAAGATATCCCTAAGACTGCATTCAGGACACGGTATGGCTATTATGAATTCTTGGTGATGCCGTTTGGGTTAACCAATGCACCCGCAGCATTCATGAACTTAATGAATGATGTGTTTAAGCAATACTTGGACCAGTTTGTCATTGTTTTCATCGATGACATCTTGGTGTACTCGAGGTCACGGAAAGAGCATGAGCAACATTTGAGGATTGTTTTGGAAACCCTTAGAGAAAGAGGATTGTATGCCAAGCTAAATAAGTGTGAATTCTGGTTAAACCAAATCTCCTTTTTAGGTCATGTGATCAGTAAAGATGGAGTCTCAGTTGATCCGTCAAAGATTGAAGCGGTGGTCCAATGGGAAAGACCGAAGACGGTAACGGAGATTAGGAGTTTCTTGGGTTTAGCTGGCTACTATAGAAGATTTGTAGAGGGTTTCTCGAAGCTAGCTGCTCCATTGACGAGACTGACGTGCAAAGAGGTGAAGTATGAATGGAATGAAGCTTGTGAGCAAAGTTTCCAAGAGTTGAAGCATAGGCTGACGACTGCACCTATCCTCACCATTCCTAGTGGTTCAGGTGGATTTGCAGTGTATAGTGATGCCTCAGGGCAAGGTTTGGGATGCGTATTAATGCAGCATGATAAGGTAGTAGCCTATGGTTCCAGACAATTGAAGGACCATGAGAAGAACTACCCGACTCATGATTTGGAGTTAACTGCAGTAGTGTTTGCCCTGAAGATATGGAGGCATTACTTGTATGGTGAGAGATTTCAGATTTTTACAGATCACAAAAGTCTGAAATATTTGTTCTCCCAGAAGGAGTTGAACATGAGGCAAAGAAGGTGGCTAGAGCTTCTGAAGGATTATGATTGTGAGATCATGTACCACCCGGGGAGAGCAAATGTGGTGGCGGATGCTCTGAGCCGGAAGCATATTAGCATGGTGTCTTATATGATGATAAAAGAGCATGAACTAATTGAGCAATTCACAAGCCTCAACCTTAACGTTATGCCTAATGAGCAATTTGGAATGATGGCTAGTTTAAGAGTTGAGCCAGAGTTGATGGATAGAATCCGGGTTGCTCAAAGAGAGGATACTCAGTGTATTGAGGCTATGGATGAGATTCAATCGGGTATGACCTCAGAATTCCATATGGGTAAGGATGAGATGTTGAGGTTTAATAACCGTATATGTGTTCCTAAGGATAATGAATTGAGGAAGTTGATCCTAACAGAAGCACATTCCACTAGGTACACATTACACTCGGGAAGCACGAAGATGTATCACAATCTTCGCAAGGTGTATTGGTGGACTGGCATGAAGAGAGACATAGCTGAGTTTGTAGCAAAATGTCTGACGTGCCAGCAAGTTAAAGTAGAGCACCAGAGACCGGCAGGATTGTTACATCCTCTACCTATACCTATGTGGAAATGGGAACACATTACGATGGATTTCATTATGGGATTGCCCAAGACCAAGAGGAATCATGATGGTATTTGGGTGATAGTAGATAGATTGACGAAGTCAGCTCACTTCCTACCTATGAAGTCTACAGATACACTTAGCGCTTTGCCAGACTTATACGTGAGAGAAGTCGTCAGACTACATGGTGTTCCAGTGAGCATCACATCGGATAGAGATTCCAGGTTTACTTCTCACTTTTGGGAACATTTTCAGGAAGCCATGGGATCTCAGCTGAATTTTAGCACAGCTTTTCATCCGCAGACTGATGGGCAGTCCGAGCGCACTATTCAGACGCTCGAGGATATGTTGAGAGCATGTGCTTTGGATTTTAAAGGCTCATGGGACGACCATCTGCCATTGGCTGAGTTTGCTTATAATAATAGCTATCATACAAGCATCGGGATGGCACCATATGAGGCTTTATATGGTAGACGGTGTCGATCACCGATTGGGTGGGAAGAAGTGGGCGAGCGCAAGTTGTTGGCTCCAGATTTAGTCGAACAAGCCTCTGAGAATGTTAAACTGATTTGTCAAAGACTTAAGACAGCTCAGAATCGACAAAAGAGCTATGCAGATGTTCGACGGAGGCCACTTGAGTTTTTGGTTGGAGATTATGTGTTTTTGAAAGTCTCTCCATCCAAAGGGATTATGAGATTTGGCCGACGAGGTAAGTTAAGTCCTCGTTATATCGGACCATTTGAGATCCTAGATAGTGTTGGAGACGTGGCCTATAGGTTGGCACTACCTCCGGAGTTATCGGGAGTACATAATGTCTTTCATGTATCGATGCTTCGGAAGTATAATCCGGATCCATCTCATGTCATTGAATATGAACCCTTGGAGATTCAAGAAGACATGAGTTATGTGGAGAAACCGATTTGGATTTTGGATAGGAAAGATAAGGTGTTAAGATCAAAGACGATTCCATTGGTTAAAGTTCTTTGGCAACACCATACGACAGAAGAAGCTACTTGGGAACTAGAGAAGTTGATGAGAGAGAGATACTCGGAATTGTTTTAGAACATAACCTTACTTGAATTTGGAGGACCAAATTCTCTAAGGTGGGGAGAATGTGAAATCCCCAAAATTCTGTAAATTTTCCATGCTTATATAGTTTTTCAACTTGAATTAATGGAATAAATATGAATTTCTGATATATATATATATATATATGATGCATGGGACATAAAGGGAATTAAGGCAATTGATGGTCAAACAATCAAAGGTCAAAGAGTCAAAGGAGGTGGTCAATGGCTGAGATGATGAACATGCATTAATGGGCATTTAATGGAATTGCATGACTCATCATCATCTCTACCAGCCAAGGTCGGCAGCCCCATTTCCCCATCCCTCTCGTTGCTTCCATTTTTCCTCTAAGTGTCCAAGCTTCTCACCTTGACAAACCACCATTTTAGGTCATCGATTCGTTAAGCCCCTCTAACGAAAAACGATCCTTGTCAATAGCTTAACCTATGCCTTTAATATGAGAGAGTGAATCCAAGTGGTTAAGTAGATCTCAAAATCCAAAAATTTGGTGAATAGCAAAGGTAAGAGAAGATATGGTTTATGTTGATAATTTTGATGGTTTGGGATTTTATGAAGTTGATATAGTAGGTTGTTGAGCTTTTAATTTGCTATGATGTTTACAGCTTGAAGAGTAAAGAAAAAAGGACAAGTGTTGGTGCAACTAACTTGTGGATTAATTGCTAATCGAGGTAAGGAATTTATGTAACGGACGTAGGGTGACTATGTCCGCATGTTTTAGTATGTTTTGATGTGATTTGGAAAGAAGTACAGCTGTTTTAATTTCATGAAAAAGGGTACCATTTGGGTCCTACTCCTAGTACCAATTAGGTTAGGAGCAGCCGACTGCCTTAAGTAGCAGCCGACTGCCTAGAGACATCAAAAACGCCGTTTTTCAAAAATCGATGCAAACCAGTCGACTGCCATGGGAGCCAGTCGACTGCCATTTTCCATAAACCATTCTGTTTCAAACCAGTCGACTGCCAGGGGGAGTCAGTCGACTGCTATTTGTCCAGAAGCATTCTGTTTCAAAACCAGCCGACTGCCAAGGGGGCCAGTCGACTGCTAATTCTCGGGAAGCATTCTGTTTCAAAACCAGTCGACTGCCATTTAGGGCCAGTCGACTGCCCTATTTGTATTTTGAAAAATATAATAATTGAATTTCAAAAAGGGAAAGAAATTCAATAAGGCAAAACATGGGGTAGCAGTCGACTGCCATATATGACCAGTCGACTGCTTATTTGAAAGAAAGGTTTTGAGAACCTGTTTTAAGAAAGGATATTCACACTTGTTTAAAACCTATATGAACAAGGTTTTGGAGACTATAAATCTCTCAAAAGAGCATGCACATTATTTGTTACTTGTATTTGACTGAGGAACCTAGTCCAGCCCTCAGACCCGCAGTACGGCACCTGACTAGTGAAACTGTGGGATATAGACAATGGCCATGAGTCTCTTATTTGATTCGGCTTTGGGGAGGATCCCTGGCCCATACGTGGGTACGCCATTTATTTGATATCTCTCAGGATTATCCCTAACGGGATATATTTGCGGTATCCTTATGAGATTTATCTATTGGATTATCCCTTACGGGATATATTTGCTGTATCCATTATCTCTCTGGATTATCCTTTACGGGATATATTTGCTGTATCCATGATGAGAATTTCTTAGTGCATGATTCTGTTGGATATAAATTGTCTCCCATCTATTTGAAAATAATTATATTTTCCTACTTGATTTCACGTGATTGGAGATCCGTGGAAATACTTGAAAGCATGATTTACTTGTTTTTGATATATTTGAAAGAAATATAAGCGCTATGCTTTATAATGATTTTACATGACATTATAGAGCCAAGCAGGAAAACTGCATATAGTGATATAGTACGCTCTTTTACATAAGTTTCTTACTGAGCGTAAACTCACTCCTTTACAACTATTTTTCATACAGATTACTTGAAGTAATTCCGCTCCGGATAGAGGAGCTCATTTCGGGATTTTTGAGATATCTTCGAGGCACGCTTCCTACTTATCCTTTGAAGGTATATTCAGTCGGCCGTTACTTCGGCTAATGTACAGTACAATACTACAGTTTTGTATATGTTGGGGATTAGGGTGTATGAATATTTGAGATCCTGATGTATATGGCACATGTTTATAAATGAAAAAATTTTATGCATGTGAAAATGAATATTATACTCTGATAGAAATGCCTAAAGCATAAGAGTAAGGGAGATTGACATCGGATAAACTAGTCGATTTATTTGTTATTTGAGTTAAAAGTTAGTTGTTATTTGGTTAGTGACGAGGACGTCACACGTAGTTCGCTCACCCCTTAAATTTCACTCCACAGGTATTGATTTGGATTAAGAGACGTACCATCCGAAGTATCGGCTGCTAGTTCGATTACCCGAGATAGCAGATTTTAGACATCGGAGGTATATTATTTTCTTTTATATATTCAGAAAATTTGTACAGTACTACTTTAAGTAGAAATAAAATACAAGGAATGTAACTCTGATATACAATAAATGAAATATTCATGTTTCGAAAATTACACTGTAAATGGAAGTACTATTTAGTACGATAATTATTATTTTACTGTAAGCATCACGGACAGCCCAACTGGTAAAAGAGTATAAATTATGAGTAAATAAAATGTAAAAATGAACACTCACACCGTTACACTTATTCACCCATCTTAACATAAGTCCACAGTCTCTGAGAGTTTAAAGGATTATATATCATAATGCTGCTCCTGTTCCATTTGTATCCTTAACTATTTCGATATCTCACTCCTTAGGTTTATATACCTCACAAGGTAATTCATTAACCTTGAAACCTTAATAGGAACTCGTAAAATTTCATCGAGTTCTAAACATTATTTCATGGACCTTAGTCTCCAACTTTTCTCAAATGACGCTTTATACCGAGGCTAGTCTTATGAACTCCTCATATATTTTTGATCAGCTCAATAAAGCGTCCATTTTCATGTAGATGATCACTTGTTCTTCACAAGAACTTTATTAAATAATTAGAATTTAATATACCATTTTAATCCATCTACACATCACGGTCATCTGTGTTTCTCTCATTTGCATTTATACAGATACTTCATTAACCTCAAATCACACTATCTTTATTTCCATCAAACACACCTATACAAGTGAATTTCATTATTCACAAATTTTCCAAAGTAGTTGTAAAGCTTTTCGGATTCTTTCTATATTTTCCGATATAAGCTTAGAAATTAGATTCCATATATCCAATCGAGTCAATGTTAGCTCGATTTCTCTAATCTATATAACTCTGAAAAATTTATCAAGAATCACATTCGATACTTTCTTTAGTCACACATCTCTTATTATTTCGGACATTTCATTATTTGTACTATTCACCTTCTCAGTCATTTTCTGTAGTCATTTCACTTTTCATGATATCCAAAGATCCCGTAATAAACATCCAATTCAATACACTCTTAATTCAGACCTTTACAATCAATAACTGAGCCAATCATCTTGTGATATTCCACTATACACTTATGGGATTGCATCATGTAAGGCCTCGGCCCGTCCACCGTCTGCCTGTACCATCTGTACTGTCCTCTTTGGCGAGCACACTAGCCCCTTTAAGGATCTGTTGTGAGGCCCAACCCGTTCACTAGGTCACTCACCATTCGCATCCGTAATCTACGTGTAAGTAGAATCAGTAATAGGGATCGTTATATTCATATTACATCCTATATGCCATTAATGACTCCATCACCATCAATGTGTTCAAGATTAACTTAGTTTTATCACTGTTCAGAATATAGCCCAACATAGGGGCATTTTCGTCATTTTGACATTTATTTCTTTCTCCTCAGTATACATTTAAATCAAGTATCTTGTCATCTATGTGCTGATAGTATCCTTTCTCATACTAATATCAACAGTTTAATATCTTGTTCGGTTTCGACAAAGAAGTCCACTAGAATCCATAATTGGATTATTTTGCATGAAATGCAGCTTTACATCGTCAATTTCTCTGTCAAATCAATCAATTCTAACTTTTGTTGGTCCATTATGACTCCAGGTAAAATTTTGGAGGCAAGGGTATTTTGGTCATTTTTTGTCAAAAACTTTCTCTCTTCTTAAAATACCTTCAACCGGTGATCTTAAGGTATATTTAATGATGATATTTCATCCCTCTCCTTTATATGATCACTTTCAGGTCTCAATTCGATCCGAACAGAAAAGTATTGGTGGGGCCCTCACTGAATCCTTTCTATTCTTTACCGAACCAACCTTCATTTAGATTATAAGATCACCATTTTCTGGTAAATTCTGAGCCTATTATTTCTCTTTAATATTCTCAATTTATAATTTCTCACTCCCTTCAAATCATTTTACTCAATTTGCAATCATTTATTTTCTTTATGTATTTAGACTACACAGTACTATCGAAGATGTTTAACATTTCCGACACATTTTCTCTTCCCAAGTATTCACAGACATCAGGCCAACCATGCTCTGATACCATTAAATTTGTCACATCCCGTAACCACATTTTTCACATTTTTCTAAACATTTTATACGGTTGGGCTGTCTATGATACTTTACTTTTCATATTCATTTAACTATTAACTATAAAATTAGTAATATCAATTACATCCCTTATCTTAATTCTTAAGAAAGTAGTACTGAAAGTAAGTCTAAATACAGAAAATAAATGATCATACCTCATATTATAAATCAAGCTGTCGCAATGTCTCCAAATGTGCAGCTCGAAATCCTCATATGTCAGATCTCACAGTCACCAAAAATCAGAATGTTAAAATTGGGGAGTGAGCAAACCACGGCTCAGTAAGAGAGTTATATGCAACACTTGATATCCAGCTATCTAGATGCTGAAAATATTTTTCAATTTCTTTTTAAATCTTCCTAGCTGGCTCTAGGCTCACATGTAGGAAGGATACTACAGTCGGCTAGGGATCCGGATGTAGTAAGGCAAGTATTTTAGAATACTTGTCTTGTCCCGGAACCTAGAAGCAACTGTAGAGACTAATCGTTTTCTTTTGATATTCAAATCCCAGTAAAACATTAAATATTCAAGTGATAAAACATTTAAGTAAATAAATAAGGAATTAATGTTCCTTTCACAAATACTCATTTCCACACTTGTAAAACACCGTATAATATTTAGTTCAACACGTAATATATCAAAAGCTCAATTGCTGTAGATAATTTAGTACCAGCAAAAGTTTAGTGAAAAGTACAATCATCAGTACAATATCATGAAGACTAGGCAACAGCCTAAATATATCATGCTATAATATCATCCCAAATAGGGGAAACATAGGAGATCTATGGCCATAGTCTATGGGGTCCACAGTGTGCACTAATCAGGTGTCCACTGGGACGCTGATAATAGGATCAGTATTTATTAGCACTAACACGTGAAACGTGAGCAAGATATGGGGCCTAACAGTCTCAAAACAGTAAATTCGTGATATAAATCCCATTTATGAAATCAATTTCATTGAATATAAATTCAATCAATCCATAAATATTCATAAGGAAAATATTTTCATCTTATGAATAACAATTTATAAAATATTCGTACTGGGGTAATCACTCCCGAAAATGTTCTGAATATTATAGAACAGTATAAATCACATTTTCCATACGGTGAAAACAGTTTATAAAATAATCACTGTAAAATATAAAAGGTCATACCGTAAAACATATACGCACGCTTTTCCGTGCTTTCTATCGAAAATATGATTTTCAAAGTTATCAGGATTCAAATCAATTATTTTTATGATTTATGAAAAATTAAAATATTTATTTTCCAAATCAATACTCTCGTCTCATGTTTTCTCTGTAAACACATGCGAAGACCTTCTAGTCTCAAAATACTGTTTTTTCACCTTTAATTACCTTTATAGAATTCTCTATAAACACTTATTTTCACAATTGAACCCATAAAGGTTATTTATAAAATCAAGTGAATATTTGGAGAAATATTATTAAAATATTTACTTTGGTCATTTTTTTTTCACCTCGTTTCACGTGAAATATCACCTATCGGGATAAATTTCGGTGATTTCCTTTTTCACCATTCTCAAAAACATGAATATTTTAAAATTAATTATCAGTATATTCATGTTTTATGAAAATTAATCGATTTCTCAATTTTCGTGTTGGAAATCGTTTCTCGTGATGAATAATCATTTATTATGATTTTCTGTAATTTTTCCAATAATTTTTGGCAGTATAACGGCAGTCAATTAGCTAGCCTCCTGCATGGAAAATACAGTTTAAATCTCAACCAGTAAATCACCACAATTTTCCAACCAATCATTATTAATAGCATTTATAAAAATTAAATGCATAATTTAAAACATGTGTGTCAAATATCCCAATAGGCTGCACATGTCTCCCTTACATGTCTCGGGTCGGCGACTGCCTCTCAAAGGTCGCGCCTGTATTCACCTCGCCCGATTTCATCGTCTCGATCATCGAAGAAATTTTCTAGAAATTAAATTCTAAAATTTAGAATTTTTTCATAATTTATTAAATAAATAAATTATTTAAATAATTCTTATCAACACTTCCCGAGATTTCTTACCGATTCCTGTAATTTTCGAGTTTTCGAATTCTCGGAAATTTCGAATTCCCGAAATTCTTTTTCTCTTTCTTTCTTCTTTTTCTTCTTTCTTTCTTTTTCTCTTCTTTTCTTTTATTTTCTTTTCTTTTCTTTTCTTTTTCTTTTTCTTTTTCTTTTTCTTTTTCCCAGCCGAACCGGTCACCTCCCCTCACCACTGGTTCTTCTCCGGCGACCGGTCCTCCGGCGGTTCAGTGGCCGCTCTGCTGGCCAGTGCCACGGCGAACCTAGATCTGGCCTCCGTTCATCCCGAATCGACGACACGGTGGCGGATCTACTTGGTTTACATTCAATTTCTTCTCCCTCTTCGCCGCTCCTCCTCCGCCGTTCTCTACCTCGCCGGTGGCCTCCTCTTTCTTCCTCTTCCTCCGGTGAAGCTTCGGTGGCAGTGGCGGCAACTGGATTGGCCGACACCGCCACTTTCCGTTTTTCTTTTTTTTTCTTCTCGACTTCGCCAGTTCTGCTTCGGTTTCCAATTCTGTTTCCTTCCATTTCCATCGCCGGTCATCTCCTCCTCCCCATGGCTAGTCGGCTGACAACGGCCCTTCCTCTTCACCTTTCCTTCTCTCCAGCCAACAGGGTCGGCTACTCACGAGGGAAGATCGGGTTTCCCGATTCTTCCTTCTGTTTTTCTTTTCTTTTTGTTTTCTATTTTTTTCTATTTTATTTATTAATATATAATGCATTATATACTATATATTATATATATTATACATATAATATCTTTCTTATATTATGCATATAATGTTATTATAATATATAGTATTGTACTATATATTATATCAAGATATAATTATATTGTGTATTAAAATATATATATATGTATCTAGTATATATATTTATACACTTTAAAATTAAATAACATTTATATATATTTATATAAATGAAATACTACAATATATATTGTATTTACAATATATATATACAAACTTTAATGTAAATTAATATTTACATTTCTCAAATATGTATATATATATACACACATATAATGTTATATTTAATACATATGTACTATTTAAATTTATAAAATAGTATATATACATATATATACCACTGTATATTAATATATACTATATAGCATTTAAATACATATGTATTTGTATAAAAATACATTTATATAATATATAATTATATAAATATATTTCATATTCATTTCTCATTTTCTTATTTAATTTGGATTTCAATTTATCCAAATTAAATTTCCTCTCTTCATTATTTTTCATAATTTCAACCTTATCTTATTTCCACTTACATTTTCCTTCACACCATTTTCCTAATCCGTCACTTCCTCCATTCTCAGAATTTCCACAATGTTCCGATCTCATAATTATATTTATTTATTTCACCAAATTTCCAATATTAATAATTTCCAATAATTGGAAAATTTAAGGTTATCACACCCGTACTCCATTAGGTTACCCAGTCCACTATAGCATCCTTCCTATTAAATCGTGCCTACTTAATTTTCGTATTTTGAACTCATGATTCTCGTATAAATATTTTTTTTAAATTGGATATAGGATACACTGCATCAACTTTCGTATAGATATTCCTTACTGAGCACGTTCGCTCTCCCCTTTATTTTTCACTCTTAGATTATTTGTAGTGAGTTCGGGTCTGCTTTCCAAGAGGACCTGATTTTTAGTATTCCTCAGGCGATTTCTCCAATTCGTCGAGGTATACTTGGTTTATTTTATGTATTTACAATGCTACTTTTATGTATATTAATCTTGGGATGTAAATATTTATATTTTGTATATGAAATCGAATTTTCTGATCCTGGGTTTTTGTATTAAAGAAATTAAATTTATTTTGAATTTTGAATTAGACACTGCAGATGAGCCCAACCCATGTGATTTGAATATGTGAAATTAGTATAATATATGGTAATTCGGGACGTTACATTTAGTGAGGCCCTCCATCCAGTTCCTTTTTATTCCTACAGAATAATAGCATTTGGATAGTTATGAGACATCTAACATTCCTAACTTTATGAGTAGTAAATAGTAGTAATAGAAAGTATGGATCTCACATACTCTAAGTGTGTGGACACTGTAGATAGCCCGACCAAATGTAATTAAAATGTAAGAAATTAGTACTGATGTCTAGTATTTGATACGTGACATTGAGCTAGTAAATTAAGAGAGTGGAAAGTATAGAGTTTTGCCAACATCTTTGGCAATAAGAAGAGAATTAGATTGAGAATTACAAGGATTTAGAGAGAACTTGGGAATGTTGGTTTCATCGGTTAGAGCTCATGGAGAAGAAACTAATTAGGGAATATAATGTTATTCTTTGGCAAGAAGAATGGTTTCAAAAATGAACAGCGGAAAGGACTATAGATGGGAAAAGAAATACGAGGTTCTTTCATATTACCACTATCACTATGTCTACAAGTAGAAGAAGGAAGGTAGTCAGGTTAAGGGATAAAGAAACGAAATGGATCTTGGATCAAGCTTTGTTGAAAGATTTAGTTCTCGATTTCTATAAGTAGAAGAAATAAAGCAGTCTTGATGATTATCATAGGTAGCCACTTAGACTCTACATTGTGTGGGATTGAATAATGCCTAGTGCGATCATATGGATGACTCGATAAAGTTAGAGGAAGTTAAAAGTGCTTTATTTCAAACAATAAATGTAATTGCCATAAGAGACATAACTTATATCTAACAAAAGTATAACTCAAAACAAATTCCTTAAACGTAAAAAAGAAAAAAAGAACTCTTAAGAAAAAAATTTATGTGACCCGCTGTGAGAAGATCAGTCAATATTACATTATGTTATAAATGGTAGGTAAGAAACTTTTTTGAAATGGATCATTTTATAATTCACTATTTGAAAATATACCCTTATGCAGTGATTAGAGGTGTCCATGGGTCGGGCTTAGGCTATATATTAATAGACTGTATCTAAGTCTGAGCCCGACCTAATCATTCTGGCTTAAATCTAAGCCCAAGCCTCCGTATAATTTATTATACTCAAGCCTCGGTCCGACCCTGCCCAGCTCGACCCGATTTTATTTTTTTATTTTTTTTACATTTTGATTATTTTAATTTTTTGTTTCTTTATTTTTTATTTTTTTTATTTTATTTAAAATTTAATTTAGTTTGTCAAACTTTACATGTTAATTTTCATATTAAATATATAATATTTATTAATCATTGATATTTTAATACATATAATTACATTATATTTAATAAAATATATAATAATGTTCGAGCCGGGCCTAGCTCTCCAAAGGCAAGCTTAAGCCTTGTCCAAAAATTCATCGGGCTTAAGTTTTTCTGTCCCAGCTCATTCATTGGGTCTTTTTTTTTGTCCAAATCCATTAAAATATCAGGCTAAATTTTGAACTTTAATGAGAACCCTTGAACAAGTCTAATAGTGAGTAGTTCTTATCGCCTTGTTGGGCAAGCCTAGAGTAGGGTTGACGACACTCATTGCAAATGGACCTTTGTAACCATACAAAGCCGAAAGCCCACAGATTGGGGTCCAAATGCATTGAACTCCATCTTTCTGTTGCTCCAATCGTACTGCATATTATTTTTACCCAAACTATTGATTTTTTTTTTCGCATTTTCACCTTTAAATCCATAGTATAGACAATATAGAAGACAAAAAAAAGGATGAGAAATTAACTTTACATCCTTATTTTCAATTTTTGATAATAATTTATTAAAAATTATATATTTTTAAGAGTTATTTCATTTTATTCAATTCCACTAGAGCCAATTACACCGTATATCTAAAGGTGGCAAATGGACGTATCGGATCGGGTTTGGGTTGGGTCATTTTTGATCGGATCATTTTGGATTAAGAAAAGATCGAATCATTTCAGGTTCGGATCATTTCGGATTTGGATAAGGTCGGGTTCGGATCATGGAAAAATCAGTCTATTTCAGGTTCGGATCATTTTGGGTTCGGATAAAGTCGGGTTTGAATCATTTTGAGTTCGGATCAATTTGGATTCGGATTAATTCGGGTTCTAATTAGATCGGGTTCGGGTCGTTGACTTTTTTAGTCAATACGGGTTGGTCAGATTTGAATTCTGATTGATTGGACAAGTTTATTGGGTTAAGCCTTGGTTATCTCGATATGATTTATCTGGTATGAAAATCAACTGAAACCATATTTTTAGGAATTACAAAACTCATGAAAATAAAATTTTCTTACAGACCTATAGTACAAATGGGATTGAAATAATTAAAATATTTAATAATTTGTATGATAGTTTTCTTTATAATATATTTACTAATATTCATAAATTAATTACATTTTTTCCATTTTATTTTTATTATCTATAATAATTAATAACTTTATAAATCAAAGTGATTTAATAATCCCTACTAAATATCATAAAAGTACTATATATCTCTTTAATTTATCTTGATTTTTTATAGAATAATTGAAGACATTAAGTGTAAGTGATATAGCTTTTATACTTTATTATAGATTAGCCATTAAATAATTATACACTAGATTCAAATGAATATAATATAAAAGTGAATATTTAAGTTTAACTAGATTAAAAATATATATAACACTCATATTATTGAAAAAATTATATTTTTACTCTATTAAAATACTTTGATAATTAATTTTAATATTTAAATATTTATTGATAATATTAAATTTAAGTTTGAATCTTTTCAGGTTTGGATAAATTTGGATTTGGATCAATTTGAGTTTGGATCAATTCGGGTTCGAATTAGGTCAGGTTTGGGTTAACCTAAATTCGAATGAATTTAGGTTCGAATCAATTCGGGTTCGGATCAAGTCGGGTTCGGATCAATGTGAATTCGGATAAATTTGGTTTCGGATAAATTCGGATTCGGATCAAGTCAGGTTTGGATCAATATGAATTGGGATAAATTTGGTTTGGGATCAATTCGGATTTGGATCGAGTTGGGTTTGGGTTGTTGACTTTTTTAGTCAAAAGATCGGTTGGGTTTGGATATGAGTTAATTGGGCGGATTTTTTGGTCGGGTCAACTTTTACCACCTCTACATATATCCAAAACTAATTCAAAAATGTCTTTCACAAAAATAACAAAACAAAAAATTATTTTTTATCATTTTTTAGTAATAATAATACTATATAATTACTGACCTCGTTGATAACGTCATCAAAGACATTTTACACATGCTAAAGAATCACATTTGTTTTTTCTTTGTTCTTTAGTTTACCTTCTTTCAATGCGCAAAAAAGAGCAAGATTCGACACATTTTCTATGTCAAATATTGCTTAATTTCAAGCACTGAACCAAGTTAATTTTTTAATGTACTTTTTAATTGTAATCGGTTGAGACGACGGACAAACTTTCTAACAAATTGGATAGTTACTCATAATTAATAAAAATGTTTTACGCTTGGGCTTGATGAAGATACAAAGCAGTTGAGATTATCACTTAATGATAATATATATTAATGGTGTCTTGATTTTTTTTTTTGGTATTATTTTCGATTTGTTTTCATGCCAAGCAAAAATGAAATATGTCATGTGGTCAAAAAATTTGACAATTTAATTACCACCACATCATCAAGTTAGTGGTTAAACTTTAATAAAGTTATTCATAATTTAATTAACACCATATCATCAAGTTAGTGGTTAAATTTAAATAAAGTTATTCATTTATTGCCTTTGATTGCATAATGTTAACAAATAAAAGAAAAATGAAAAGTTGAAAGGCTAAAATACTAATTAAGTCCTTATACTTTTATACTTTTTCTAAATAAGCTATTGTACTTTTGTTGTACTTAAGTAGACTTTTATACTTTACTTTATACTCATACAAACTTTTTTTAGTAATACATTTTCATTAGAAGTTACAATCACAATCAGCATATTACATTCCATGAATAGGTAATTATGAAAATCACATTACTCAAACTAGATAAACTAGTAAATAACTATAACAAACTAGTAAATAATTAGATTAACTCAAGCTCACACTTGGTGAGACTCGAACCTGAGACCTCAAAGTCTCAAGGCCTCCTCTTTGCCACTAAGCCAAGGCTTCATTGGCTATACTCATACAAACTCTTGTTTTTAACGAAAAGATAATATCGTTAACCTCAATACCAATTGGAATTTAATATCTATATGAATGACTACGTGGCATGATTACATAACCAAATAAAATTAAATTGGACTTAGATAGTTGACCCTAATAATCAATTAATATCTAATTACAAAATTAAAAATTAAGAGACCCAAATTAATTAAACATTTTTTCTTAGTAAATTAGAACCCAAAAGCAGTGGTGGTTCTTTGGAATTGCTTACCACCGTCATCGACTTTCTGTTCTTATTGCCTCGTTCAATTCTTAAAGTACAAGGATTTATTTGACGTTTGCTTGTCGACAAGCCAAATAGGCAGCCATTTCAACGTCAAAATGGCTAATTCAAATGTTTATTTCCCAATGAACAAAAAAATGTTGATTTCCCAAATATTTATCTTGGCAAGACGTGAACCTGTTAAAAGGAAAAAAAAATTGTAATTTAATATATCCTCATGGAGGTAGCTTAAGCATTAGCAGTTTTGGGAATGAGAGGAATAGAGCCGCCTGCCAGCCTGTTTCAACTTGGCCTCTTCTTCACGGATTTTCTGCATCTGCAGCATTCGCCCCATGATGAGCTCGATCATACTCGCACTTCTCATAGGAGTGGCATTCGATCTCGCATTTCCAAGGTAAGTACAACTCGGCTTGCGACACTTGTAGTATCGAATGGGCACCTTGTTCTCCACCATCTCTGCTTGGGTTGCAATCATCTTCTTCGATGAACCCTGCACTTCCATTTTTCTCTCTTTGCTTTGCTTGGAACAAAAATTAGTCTCTCAATTTTTAATATGGTAATTATTAAGGTCAACTATCTAAGTTTAACTCAATCTTATTTAGCCATGTCATAAAGTCTTATAATCATCCACATGGACATTAAATTTCAATTGGCATCAAAGTTAATAGTGTTATCTTTTAGTTTTAGATAAAAGTTTGTATGAGTATAAATTAAAATAGAAGGGTCTATTTAAATACAATTAAAGTACAAGGACTTATTTAGAAAAAAAACATAAAAATATAGGAGCTTACTTAGTAGCCAAGTTCAAAATTGATGAGAGAAATAAAGTGAATGAATTGAAAAACACTTATTTCTTTTCAGTTTGGGTGGTAATGATAGAAAAGTTGATGCATAAGGAAAAATAGAGTTAAAAGTTGAAACGAAAAAAAAAAAAAAAAAAAGAAAATCATGTTATTTTATTATATAGTCGTTTATAAGTAATTAACTATTGGGAGGATATCTGAATAGTATTAATCTCAAATCGTAAAACGAATGATGATACATATGATTATACCAAAAAAATAATATCAATAGTAGTATAATACGCTGAGATTGTTTTGAATTTCTACTTATTTTCTTTTCACTCTTTTGTCATACAATACACAAGATGAAAATAGGCTTTTATCTTCTTTTGTACTCATCCTTTTTATCCTACTACTAATTTTCTTTCCAACAAAACGAAAATCATATTGATCAAACTCAGAATAAATGAAGAACTCAAGCTTGAATCTTGAACAAATTAATATAATAAATTTGAGAGATGGGGAAAATTATCTTATTTTATATAATTATCTAAAATCAAATATCTATTGTTTATGTAATTGTTGTAATTATACATATTATAAACATTACACCATACAATTAATTTGATTCTCTTTTGGGTAGTTCTTGAACTATACCAATGTAACATTTTGTTACGTTTATACATAAAGATGAAATTTGTCACACCGGTACAATAACTTCAATTCTGTCACACATTTTAGTATCTAAGTCTAATCCTATTAATGAATATGCTAAAATGGCATGAATAGTACCCAATGAAAGCTTGACACATGGCAACAAAGATCACATCATTGGTGTCCCATGTCAGCATCAAAGAGAAAAAATAAAAATTATTTTAAAAATATTCAAAAAATAAAATTATTATAAAAATGTCTACAAAATATAAAAAATTTTAAAAAAATCAGAAAAAATGTCAATATAAGAATTTTAAAAATAAAAAAATATAAAAAATCAAAATTAATAGTTTAAAAATGGAAACCTTTAAAAAAAATAATGATTGTTTTGTAAACTTAGAAAAAAGGAAAACTCAAAAAAAAAAAAAAGCAAAGGCAAAAAGGGAATCAATGTGAGAGACACAAAGAGAGAGAGAGAGAGAGGGAGGGGGAGGGGGAGGGGAGAAAAGTGACTAGCTGATTGGTCGATTTATCTCGGACTTGGTTGAAAAATGCTAAATTGACACCTGATTTGCCCGATCCGCCCGATCTTGGGTTGATTTGCCTAATCTATCTCCGACTTGGTCGAAAAATGCTAAAGTAACTGGCTAATTTGCCTAATCTTGGGTGGATTGACCTTGACCCCAAGCTAGCTGGCGGCATCAACAACCCCCTTCCCACTCTTTCCCATTCTCTTGCCATGATTCTCTCTCTTTTCTTTGTTTTTTATTTTTCTTTTAAAAATATATATTTTAAAATTAAAAAACATTTTTGTCAAGGTATTGTGGCCTAGACCAATAAATGATGCGATATTTTTGGCCACATGTTACAATTTTATTGGGTATTTATGTCATATTAGCATATTTGTTAACGATTTGAAACCTAGATATCAAAGTGTGCAATTGAATTGAAGTTCAAATATTAATTTTGTTTGTGTATTTCTTTTTTCTCTTATAATAACATATAAAGGAAAAAAAATTCAAACTTTTAACTTAATTCCTCTTAAAAAATAAAAATCGTTAAATCAAATTTTGATTGTTTATATATATAATACTATTTATAATTTCACTAACATATATATAAAATGAAAATAAGAAACAAAGCGAATACGTACAAAGGACTAATTATTTTGTTAGGTATGTATGGCATAGAGGGAAAAAAGTCATGGGATATATATAGTATTACGTCAGAAATATGGGAAACTACAACGGAGAGAGAGAGAGAGAGAGAGCATATCCAAAGTTCGGCTGAGTTTGGTAACGGTTTGTCTCTAGTAAGAAGGTTCTTGAAGACTTCACTATTTGCAGTTGGACTTTCAAGAACAAAAATAAATAAATGATGAAAGACTTGGACTTTTGAATAATGCATGGGTTACTTTTTTTTTTTTTATTTAATGCATGGGTTACTTTACTTATTCCTTTTCCTTGCTCTGTTGAATGCAAGTTTGGCCATTTCTCCTTCTTGGTCTTCGGCTTGGTTTCGCTTTTTCCTTTTCTAAAGCGCAAATTCCACTCTTGTCTGGACTCTGGACAACGTACAAGCTTTGTTCTTAAGGGACAACATCGGTAACGTCGAATTTATCTATTTATTAGTTTTTACCCGTATAATGCATGAATTAAATTTAATTATTTAATTTTATAAATATTTAAAATAATATTATTTAATTTATATATATTTAAAATATGAGTTTTTAGACTGTTAAAACGAATGAGGATACCTGTGATTTACATAAAAAAATTTTGAGTTTATATATAATGCACTGACAGTATACAAAGGTTGTTTACTGCCAGTCATCTATATAATGCTACCTCATTAATGAGCAAAATTTAAAAATGTGTAAGCCCTAAATGTAAATATTAGTGAAGTTTTTAAATTTATTTTTAAGGGCCTGTGCACTTTTTAAGTTATGCTCATTAATGAGATGGCATTATGTGGTTGACTGACAGTATATAAAAGTTATATACTATCAGTGCATCGTATATAAATTCTTAATATATATATAAATAAATATATATATATATAAGGATTATTATCCAATAATTGTCAATGGACTTTTTAAACTTTACAAATAGTATTAATATAATCACATATCCCTCAGCTTAATTTATTTTTTTATCTTTTTAATATTCATAAAAAATATGCATCATCATTGAAATCCTGCTTGTAGAGTCTAAGAATTATACTGACAGTATATTGAATAATATAAGTATGCTTTATGTTTTATGGTTTATTTATAATATAAGTATTTAAACTTTTTTAATTTCTTAATTTTAGGGTATAAAACATACAGCTGAAATTTTTCTTACGCATTTTTTTTCTTATAATTTGTTTTAATTGTTTTTAACGGCAAAATATACGATGAACTTAAAGCTAATAAACATTACAAAATGCTTTCCGTAAGTTCAAAACTCTCTCTCTCTTTCTCTCAATTGTATTGTTGTGAAATAATAAAAAAAAATCTGTGCTTAAATGAAAAAATCATGAAAACTAAGACGTCGTTTGGTATCGTTTTGTTTTCTGTTTTCTGGAAACAGAGCAAAAAAACTTGTTTGATAATATGTTACCGTTTTAAAAAAAACGTAAACAAAAACGAAAATTTTCAAAATTGTTGAAAATAAAAAATTTTTTGTTTCAATTGTTTTCGGAAATATATTTTTATTTCTGTCACTCTTCATAAGTAATTGAATATTGTTTATATTAATATAATATTACTTTTTTCATAATAAAAAATAAAATTAATTAATTTTTAAAATGAAATAATATATTAAAATTTAATATAAAAATATTTAAAAATTAATATATTTATTTTAATATAGAAAAATTGAAAACATAAAAAGCAATTACATATAAATTATATTAAACTATAATATCATAAAATTTTTAATTTAAATTTGTATAAAATTTATTGAATATATTATATATTTTAAATAATATCATTTATTATAATTTTGATATGTTAATAATTAATATTAGGATAATTATTCCATACACCATCGGTGGAGATTTTTTTACTCCACAAACGAAATTAGGATCATGACAGATGTCTTATTTTATTCATTTTTTTATTTTTTTAATATTTTATAGGACATGTGTCATGATCCTAGCATCATTTGTGGAGTAAAAAACTCTACCAGCGATGTATGTAATAATTATCCTTAATATTATTGCTAAGTACTATTATCTAATATAATTAATTATTGTTTTACTAAACAATACTATTATTTAATATTATATTCTTTCAATTAAATTTAAAACAGACTACTACTACTATTAAATAATTTAATATTATTAAATAAGTGAATACTTAACATTAAATAATATTGTTTATATTAAATATAATAT
Organism: Heritiera littoralis; assembly: GCA_031772115.1. Lineage (NCBI taxonomy): Eukaryota > Viridiplantae > Streptophyta > Magnoliopsida > Malvales > Malvaceae > Heritiera > Heritiera littoralis. The sequence continues at coordinate 1,992,087 of JAPDPK010000009.1, read as the reverse complement.
ATTTTAATAACTATATAATTTATTATATATTAATTAGTTAAATATATTATTTAATAATTTAATATTATTACAATTAACTTAAATAACATTATTAAATATAATTTATAATTATTAATTCATATTATAATTATTTAATATATAAATATAGAAATTTACTAATCTCAATTATTATCTAATATTAATTAAAAAATTATATAATATTATTTGTTGAATTGTTTTATTTAATATTATATTTAATTATAATATTATTTAAATTATATTAAAATTTAATATGATTAAATGATAATATTGAATATTAGTATTAAATAGTAAAAAATAATATTATTTAATAATTATACTATTATTTTTATTTAACTTTTAAAATTTTATTTTGCGAATTTAATTATTATATCTGAATCAATTTAAATATTTGTTTTCAATACGTAACAGTATTAACCAAATATGTTTTTTATTTTCAGAATTTGAAAACAAAATAAAACAAAATAAAAAAATTTTCAAAAATAAAAAATGATCACAAACGACCTCTTGAGTATTTTGAACCATTAAATACGGGTGCTATGTATCTTTCTTGCATGCAAAAATTATGGCTCAACATATTCTAGGTCAAACAAAAATTTTAAAAAAAATTATATACTATGTGATAATGATATTTACATTAATTAATTAATTTATAATTAGCATGCAAAGTCTGGCTGCTTCAACTACTTTCGATTTTAGGCTAGGCCTCACTAAATCACTACAAAAAAAAATTGCCGATAAAAGACCAAAGAATTATCGCTAAAGATCTTACCGACAGTTTTTAGACTATCAGAGGACTGTCGACCAAGTGGGTATCGTAAAAAGTGGTCAGCGGTCAGTGCAAGAGTGATAGGATAAGACCTATATTCTCTGGCATGATTTTTACTGGCACTTTTAAGCACAGTTAAAAGTAAAAGTCTTATTTGAAATTTAAATTTTTTATATTTATTGAATTTTAATTTTAATTTAAAAGTTTTTATCGATATTTTAAAGTGCAAGTAAAAGTTTTGTTTTAAATTTAAAACTTTTATATTTATTGAATTTCATTTTAAACTTAAAATTTTTTCTAGTGTAACTTAATTATTAAATTAATAAGTTTTTCATCCTAGCTTCTTTCTTTTTTTTTCTGAAATCAAATAAAGCCTTAAAATTACTTTAATTTTAAAAATAAGATGCATGGTGATGTTTTCTTTTGACTACTTAAATACAATATACTACAGTTTAACAAAATATTAAAATTTGACAGCTGAAGCACGAAATTGAGCGAAATTTTATTTATATAAAATAAAAGTAGATAGTGATATAGCAATTGCCAAACAAAATAAGAGCTAAATTTGCAGAAGACAGCCAGCAATAACATCACCAATATTAAAGCTAAATTCACCATTTTAGCTCAAAAGGCAACAATATTAAACGTCCCTACAAGCTACAAGCAATATCTGTATGCCTTGAATCAGTGCCACTATATTGCATGGGGACTACTCTAACAGAGAGCAAGAAATGATCTTGTGACATTCCATAATATGGATTATTTTACAAAATTCACATAAATAAACATATAAAGGTTGAGCTCGTCTACAGTGTCACTTAACTTCCAAGTAAAATTTATTATTTATATGCAAAACCCAAGATTCAAAATTCAAATTTTCATAAACAAAATACAAATATTTAATATCCTAAGTTTATAATACACAGATGTAGTACTGTACAAAGTTTGAATACATAAAAATAAACTCAGTATATCTCGACAAGTATGTACAATCGCCTAAGGAATACCGGAATCAGATTCTCTTGGTAAGCATATCCAATCTCATTGCAAGTAATCTAGGAGTGAAAACTAAAGGGATGAGCAAACGTACTCAGTAAGGAACATCTATACGAAAGATGATATAAAGTATCTTATATGCAGATTTCAAAAACAAATATTTAAACAAAATCATGAATTTAAAATATGAGATAAAAATTGGCACAATCTAATACGAAGGATACTATAGTGGGTTGGGTAGCCGGGTAGAGCAAGGGAGGTACTTTTGAGTACCTATCATGTTCTGGTATCTAAAGCTACTATAGGGAATTCATTTGATTTTAATTAAACCACAAATTCAATTAGAATTCAAATGTTTAAGAAATAAAACAAACTTTTTAATTAAATAACAAATTCAAATAGAATTCAAATATTTAAGAAATCAAACATACTTATAATAGAATTTAAATGATTTCTTTGTAAACAATATAAATCATATTTATAGCAATTTCCAACAGATAAATCAATTAAATGATTTCACAAAATATCATATTCAGATCACGAAATATAAAATACGGATAAATCAAAATCATAAATATATCAAAATTTGGAGTGTCTGGATATAAGTTAACCAGGAATTTACAACCGAAGTAAAGTTTTAGTGGAGACTAGACTACACCCAATGATATATGCACTGTAAAAGACATATGGCCATAGTCAGGGTACCATAATGTGTACACTAGCCAAGTGACACCTGTGGGAGCTAAAAGATGGAGCTAGAGGCAAGAGCAATTAGAATGAAACGAAAATGCATGCACCTGCAGGTAGCTACGGCGCCACAGTCTCAAAACATTTTTAATAAATGATTCAAAGTCGTTTACGGAGATAAATCAAATAAAACATATCTCAAATAAATTAACATAATCATATAATCATAAAATCAATCATATTATTTCACAAAACATAATAACAACATAATATTAACTTTACAAATATTCAAAATAAATTCTATGATAATTGTTGGCTCTTATAGGCAATACCGAGAGGGGGGTGAATCGGTTTTTAACTAACTATAAGCTCGTTTTGCGATTCTTCTAAATTCTCTAGCCTATATTAATAATTTCTAAGTTCTCTAGGCTAGGCAAGCATGCAATCCAAGTTCAATGCAATAAACACAATATAATTGCAAGTAATTAAAGAGAGTAAGGAAAGAGAGATTTACACAATCGATTTATAGAGGTTCGGCAACCTTGCCTACGTCCTCTACCTTGAGACGCTCCCAAGGATTTTCTCCAAATCCACTATCTTGAATTTGTGATTACAATCCCTCTTTTCAAGGCTCAAGAGTAACCTCCCTCTTTTTCTAGGCTCAAGAGAAACCTCCTTCTTTTTCTAGGCTCAAGAGAAACCTCTCTCTTTTTCTTAGGCTAAAAAGTAACCTCCCTCTTTTTCAAGGCTTAAGAGAAACCTCCCCTTTTACAAGGAATGGTGGGTTACAAATAATGTAATCAAGAGAAGCCTCTAGGTAGGCAAATGATTACAGAAATTAAGCACAATGAAAAGCCTATACAAAGTTTGTGCTAAGCAATACAAGAAATAGATGAATGATAGGAGATGAAGACTCTTTATCTCTTGAATTGATGTTAAGGCTTTGAGGAAGATGAATAAGATGATGAAAGATGTTGCTTAGTTGATCCTCTGCCTTCCTTTAGCTTCTAAGCCTCTATTTATAGTCCCTTGGATGGTTTGTGGACGTTGGTTGGAGCCAAAACAGAAACTAGCCGTTATGTCTCACAGAAACTAGCCGTTGGGGGCTTTCTGGTGCAAAGGGATCGATCCTGCTACAGTGGGGATCGATCCCTTTTGTCCAGAATCTTGATTCTGGGCTTCAGGGACCTTGGGAAGACTTTCTGCCAAAAAGGGATCGATCCTGCTACAGTGGGGATCGATCCTTTTCTTCCGAAGGGCATTTTTCCTGCACTTTTGGGTTAGAAATGATATGACCTTTGATCCTAATTCAACCCAAAACATTTATAAGCTTTAAGGGAGTTTTTCTTGACTTTCTCAGATAAAAACATGGTCTAAACATTCATCAAGTGTTTTTCTAAAATATTCAAAACATTTATAAAGTATTAAGACCAATAAGAGTATGCATCATTAAATCATGGTCTTAATGTTTGACATAAACACTTGAAATGTATTGAGAAAATCATGTGTGATAAGGCAAATTTACAATATGAATTAAAACATTAAAGCTTACTTAAGTTTTTGTCATTTCAAAATATATATGGCAATTTAAAGCTAACAATAATAAAATATTCCAACACAAAATCTTAAAATAAATTTATCACTAATTTACTAAATTAAAGCATATAAAATGAATTTGTGGTTTAATTATATAAATTCATTTTTAAGAATTTATATTCACTCTTATAAATCAACTTCTCATACTTCAAAATGCATATCAAAATGATAGTTTGAGATAGCATGAGTGGTTTTAGAAAATTTTCAGCAGCATAACAGATTATTCAAACCTAATCCCTCGTGCATAAAAACCTAGCTTTCACACCATAGTTCACAGTTCCAAAATTCAATCCAAAATATTTATTTAATTTCCACATTTTGCAATTCTCATCAAACCATGTAGCGTTATATCCCTACGCTTCATATAAATATTTCGTACCTTTTATTTTCTCAGTATCCAATCCTCTAGCACTGGTATCACCTCTTGAATTCGGGGTTGCACATTCATTATTTCAACTTGATAAATCCACTATGTTTTAATTAAAAGAATATTTAATAAATTAAATACTAATGCTTGGTCTATGAAATTCTCTAAATGCAGTCAAATTTCTACTGGTGAAAATTTGTAACTTTTGCTACATAACTCCGATTTCGATTGTGTCTAAATTCTCAGAATAATTTATACATTATTTTAGGACCTAAAGTACATTGAAATAGACTCAATTTCTCCTTCCTCTTCATCAAGGCCGAATGCTTCCTCTCTTCCCTACATATTGAATTTTCCAAATTTAGGCTTTTTTTATTAATTCAAAGTTAATTCTATAAATTTTCTACACAACTTCTACTTAAATTACACATTGAATGGCATCAAAATCTACTCCTCCTAGTCATGGCTGAATGGTCTTCTCCACCCTAACATATTGCTTCACTTCAATTTAAGCATAATTAAGTTTATATCCATACTTTCCATCATTCTTACATTGTTCTTACGCTAGAATTTCATCAAAATACAACTTGTTCATACACCCTACATGTTGGCCAAAACCCTCCAATACCCAAACGTATACTTTTAATTCAATTCAAGCTAAGGGGCACTTGAAAACATCATGAACACATGGTAAATAGCTTGAATTACATGGAAAAGCTTAGAATTTCCTTTAAACTCACCTTGGCCGAATGGTAGGGGAGACCTTAAGGTCTGATTTTTTTCTGATTTAACACTTGATTTAGACACCAAATTGAAGAGCAAGTTGAGTAGAATAATTTTGGTGAAGAAAGTGTTTGATTTTAAGGTAGTTTTTCTAGGTTTTTTCTCACTTTCTCTCTCTTCTTCAAGGTTGGTGATGGAGGAAACATTAGGGTCTGATTTCCAGAAGAAATGGACAAAGAAGCTGTTGGAGAATAAGGTAAAAATCTTATTTTAGGGGCAAATATACTTAAAGATTTCTTCCATAATTGCCCCTAAACTTTTACTTTGTTGAAAATAGTCTGTCTAACCTCCAAAATATTTTATTTAATCATAAATCAACTCTATTTAACTTGCTTTAATGTTTGGTGAAGATTTTGTTGAAGTTCGGTTACTGATTTGGGTGAAATTACTAAAATACCCTTAACCTTAAAATCACATAAATTTCTGTCTTTACATCTAGTTTCTTCCATCTATCTAGATATTCTAAAACTATATTTTATGAGAAATTATTTACTATAAACAGGGGGTTAAAAGTCTTTTTGGTTTGATTGTTATTTCGAAAATTCTGATGGCCTATAAACTAAACCGTCATTTTCTATATTGTTGCACATTTTTCGAAATATGTAAGAATAATCGAGATTGAGGCTAAGACTCTTACCATTATATTTTTTGGCCTTGAACTTTGAATCCCTGAAGTTTTACATTCCTCTAGACCTCCGAGAATCAGTGGGGCCCACTTACAAATTAAACATAAAACCTAAGATAAAATCAAATATAAATTAATTATAAGTATTCCACAATTCTCAATTATTTAAATATAATTAAATCGTACTATAAATTATGAGGTCTCACATTTCCCCCCACCTTAAGAAATTTGGTCCTCCAAATTTGATTGAACCTACTTAACAAAAAACTCTGGATACTTTTCTTTCAATAAGCTCCCTAGTTCCCAAGTAGCTTCTTCTTCAGAATGGTACTGCTAGAGAACCTTAACCAAAGGTATTGTCTTCAACCGTAACACCTTATCTTTTCGATCTAGTATCTGAATTGGTCTCTCCACGTAACTCATATCTTCTCGGATCTCCAGTGGCTTATACTAAATCACGTCAGATGGATCTAGATAATATTTTTTTTAGCAAGGACACGCGGAAGATATTGTGTACATCGAAGAGCTCTAATGGTAAGGTCAACCGATATGCCACGTCTCCCATTCAATCTAGTATCTTTGATGATCTGATGTAACAAGGACTTAACTTGCCTTTCTTGCCAAATCTCATAATTCATTTTGAAGGTGAAACTTTCAAAAATACATAATCTCCCACAAAAAATTATAGTGGTCAGTGTATGACATCTGCATACCTCTTCTACCGACTCTGAGCAGTTTTCAGCCTGTCACATATTAACTATACATCCTTAAAAGCCTGCTCAACTAAATCGGATGCCAGAATCTTCCTCTTGCCCACTTCTTCCAATGCTACCGGGGAATGGCATCTTCAACCATATAAAGCTTCATAAGGTGCCATGCCCATGCTCGAATGATAACTGTTATTATAAGCGAATTTCGCCAGTAGAAGGTGATCATCCCAAGAGCCTTTAAAATCCAGCACACAAGCTCTCGACATATCCTCAAGCATCTGGATGGTGCGCCCGGACTAGCCATCAGTCTGCATATGAAAAGTTGCGCTAAAATTTAAACGAGATCCCATAGCTTCTTGAAGCCTCTCCCAGAAATGAGATGTAAATCGGGAATCTTGATCAAAAGTGATGCTCATCGGAACACCATGCAACCTCACAATCTCCCAAACGTACATATTGGCTTAAGTACTCAGAGAATCTGTAGACTTAATAGCTAGAAAGTGGGTAAACTTCGTCAACCGATCTATAATCACCCAAATTGCATTATGATTTCGTCTGGTCCTTGCTAATCCCATGATGAAATCTATGGTGATGTGTTCCCATTTTCATGTCGGAATTTGCAGAGGCTAAAGTAATCTTGCCGGTTTCTGATGCTCCACTTTAACCTATTGGTAGATGAGACATCTAGCAACAAACTCTGCGATGTTTCTCTTCATATTAGGCCACTAATATACTTTATGCAGATTTGATACATCTTGTTACTGCCCGGATGCAAAGTGTACTTAGAACTGTGTGCTTTTGCTAAAATCAGCTCTCGTAACTGCTTATTTCGGGAATACAAATTCTATTCTGGAACCTCAAAATGCCGTCAGTGCCAATAACATACTTTGATTGGACCCCCAACTGTAGCTGACTGGCAATTTCAATGCACCTCAGATCTTCCCTCTAAGCATTTCTAATCTGATTTATCAGTCCCAACTTTATCTGAAAACTGGCCACTAGTCCATATCTTTTAGAAGGAGAAATATCTATACTAAGGCTTGCAAACTGTTCCAAAAGCTAGTATTCCCGAACCATCATATAAGATACCATCCCTAATTGTTTCATGCTCAATGCGTCAGCTACAACATTAGCCTTCCCCAGATGGTATAGAATCTCGCAGTCGTAGTCTTTTAGCAGCTCCATTCATCTACGCTATCTCATATTTAATTGTTTCTACGAGAACAGATACTTCAAGCTTTTATGATTTGTAAATACCTGGAATCTCTCAACATATAGGTAGTGCTGCCATATCTTTAAAGCGAATACCACAACAGCAAGTTCCAGGTTATGCATGGGATAATTCCTCCCGTGATCCTTCAACTGACAAGACCCATAAGCAACCACCTTTCTATATTGCATCAACACATAACCCAAACCTAGGGAAGAGGTATCACTGTATATGGAAAATCCTCTAAAACCTCTCAGAATAGTCAGGATCGGTGCTGTGGTCAACCGTCGCTTCAGTTCCTGGAAGTTGCGCTCACACGCATCGGTCCACTTGAACTTTACTTCTTTACGTGTGAGACATGTCAATGGAGCAAGAAATCTAGAGAAACCCTCGACAAATCTCCAATAGTATCCGGCTAGACCAAGAAAACTTTATATCTCTGTAACTATTTTCGATGTCTCCCACTAAACAATAGCCTCAATTTTAGACAGATCAACTGACACCCCATCTTTTGAGACCATATTACCCAAAAAAGTAATCTTATCCAACCAAAACTCACACTTGCTGAACTTGGTATAAAGCTTCCTATCTCTGAGGGTCTGCAGAACTATGTATAAGTGCTACTCGGGTTCTTCCCGTGACTTAGAATACACCAGAATATCATCGATAAACACAATAACAAACTTATTCAAATAAGGCTTAAAGACCCCATTCATCATATTCATAAATGCTGCAGGGGCATTTGTAAGCCCAAATGGCATTAGCAGAAACTTGTAGTGGCCGTACCGAGTTCTAAAAGCCATCTTGGGTACATCACTCTCCCGAATCTTCAGCTGATGATACCTCAATCTCATATCAATCTTAAAAAATACCCGGGCACCCTTGAGCTGATCAAATAAGTCATCTATCCAAGGAAGTGGATACTTGTTCTTGATAGTAGCCTTGTTGAGCAACCGGTAGTCAATACAAAGTCGCAGGCTACCATCCTTCTTCAAAACAAATAGGATTGGTACACCCCAAGGAGAAATGCTAAGACGGATAAAACCCTTATCAAGTAACTTCTGGAGCTACTTCTTAAGCTCTTCTAACTCAACCAATGCCATCTGGTAAGGGGGCTTTGAGATAGGCTCAGTACTGGGCACTAAATCAATAGTGAATTCTATCTCCCATTCGGGCAAAAGTCTCAGTAAATCATCCGAAAACACATCTGGGAAATCCCTAACTACTGGAACCTCGTGTAACTCCGGACGCCTCTTTTCAACATCCTCCATATAGGCTATGAACCCTTCAATAATCAAACAAATGCTTAGTACTTAAATTCAGATCGAACGAATTTCGATAAAATATTAAATTTCATTCCTACACAGAAAGCTTTACAATATACTTTTCTGGTTGAGAGAAAGTTATGAACTTAGTGTAGCAGCCTACACTAACAAAATTCGTAGCTAACCAGTCCATCCCTAAAATTACATCCAAATCGTACATATTTAACAAAACTAGATTAGCTACAGTTTCTTTCTCTCATATCTTTAGTTTACAATTTCTATATATTACATATGTCATTTGTGATTCCTTACTAATAATTTGTAATGAGTACCCTAAGGGTTCGAGTTTCACCGATATCTTAGCAGCATGTGCAAGGGAAATAAATGAATGATGGAGCCTGGGTCCATTAATGCAATAGCAATAATATCAAAAATGTAAATCTTACCCCGTATAACATCAAAAGAGGCATCTACAATCTCCTTATCTAAGGCATTCACCCTCCCTGAGTCACCATCTGCTTGCCATTCTCTGCTACTGTTGCTTTGCATGGTGCGGACGGTGTTGCCTTCTCCTCTTTAGCTGCTGGAGCTACTGTTGGGGCTATTAAGGAACAGCTGGCACTACCTCCCTGTCCTTAGGGCAGTCTCTAATCATGTGACCCCGCTGTCCACATTTAAAACAAGCTCTCATCGCCTAATAGTAGGGTTTGTCACCATACGACCTCCCACATTGTCTACCTCTAGTCGCAACACCCCTCTGGGGAGTAGTGAATTTCTCGATGCCAGTGGATCTGCTTGATCTATCTCCAGCAGGTCTATACCTAATCATAATCCCTATAGGCCTCTTAGTAGGCTTAAATCACTCCGTCGTCGCCCCTTGAACCTTCTATTTACCTTTGCTCTTAACCCGAAATCCTAACTCAGCCTACTGAGCCTCATAATTCTACTTATAAAGCTGAGCTCGGCGGACTGCCTCATCATAATTGGAAATATTAAACGTGGCTAAACTGTTCCAGATGAATATCTTAACACCGGATATGAACTGCTTAACTTATGCTTTTCGCTCCTAGCAACCTCTGGATTGAAATGGTTTAAGGCAGTGAATCTGGACTCATACTGGTCCACTTTCATAGTCCCCTGCTTAAGATTCATAAATTCTAACTTTAACCTCATCTGTGTTGTACTGTGGATATACTTCTTGAAAAAGGCCTCTAAGAAAAAATCCCAAATCAACTAAAGATATCTGGCCGATAGAACTGTCCAGTGGACTTCCATCAATACTTTGCATCGCCCACAAGTAAAAATGTAGCTAACCTGACCTTCTCGATCTCAGAACAGCTCATGTAACCAAACAGTTTCTCCACCTCGTTTATCCACTCCTCTGTAGCCATCAGATCCTTCTCACCTCGAAATTTTGACGGATCTAATTTCTTAAATTGTAGGATTAAATTAGCATCACACCCCTAACTGGAACTTGCCTTGGCTACTCTGGAATTTGGGGCTGAGGATGCAGTGGGGGCTGTACAAGCTGTGGCTCTGGCTCTGGCTGTGGTGCAGGTAGTGAAAGTGGAGGCTGTGCTGGCTCGGTTGCTGATGCTTTATTAAAATTCGCGATAAAATTTGCTACGATTCTTTCTAACCTGGACATCCAGGTATCTATACTCTCAGGGAGAGCTACCTTCGGCATCAGCTCCGGAGTAGGCTCTGGGGTGGGTTGTACATGCCTAGGGCGTCCCCTGAGGTGTCTCGTACTCCATTTGGTACCTCCTCGCGTATCCAACGTACTATACCACAACAATTCACACAAAACATATTTTAGTCTCCCAATTCATATATATTCATATAAGTACAGTACTACTTGTGATGTTTATCGTTTCAAATCAGAAGACGCTGACAAACATCAAGCCAACCTCGCTTTGATACCACCTTTACTGTGACGTTCCGAAATACGGATTATTTTATGAAATTCACATAAATAAACATATAAAGGCTAGGCTCGTCTGCAATCAATGTCACTTAACTTCTAATTAATACTTATTATTTATACACAAAACCCAAGTTCAAAATTCAAATTTTCATAAGCAAAATACAAATATTTAACATCCTAAGTTTAAATACATAGAAGTAGTATTGTACAAAGTCTGAATATATAAAAATAAACTCAATATACCTCGAAGAGTCTATACAATTGCCTAAGGAATACCGGAATCAAGTCCTCCTGGTAAGTAGACCCAATCTCACTGCAAGTAATTTGGGAGTGAAAAAAAAAAAGGGGGTGAGCGAACGTGCTCTGTAAGGAACATCTATTCGAAAGCTGATATGACGTATCCTATATGCAGATTTCATAAATAGATATATATACGAAATCATGAATTTAAAATATGAGATAAAAATTGGCACAATCTAATAGGAAGGATACTATAATTAGTTGGGTAACTAGGCAGAGCAAGGGAGGTACTTTGGAGTACTTGTCGTGTTCCGGTATCTAAAGCCACTATAAGGAATTCATTTTATTTTAATTAAGCCAAAAATTCAATTAGAATTCAAATGTTTAAAAAATAAAACATACCTTTTAATTAAATCACAAATTCAAATAGAATTTAAATATTTAAGAAAGCAAACATACTTATAACAGAACTTAAATGATTTCTCTGTAAACAATATAAATCACATTTATAGCAATTTCCAACAGATAAATCAATTAAATGATTTCATAGTATATCATAATCGGATCATGGAACATAAAATACGAATAAATCGAAATCATAAATATATCAAAACTGGGAGTGCCTGGATCTAAGTTAACCAAAGATTTACCACCCCAGTAAAGTTTTAGTGGAGACTAGGTTACACCCAATAGACACATGCACTATAAAAGTCATATGGCCATAGTCAAGGTACCACAGTGTGTATACTAGCTAGGTGACACCTATGAGAGCTAGAAGATTGGGCTAGAGTCAACAGCAATCAGAATGGAACGGAAATGCATGTACTCGTAGGTAACTACAGGGCCACAGTTTCAAAACATTTTTAATAAATAGTTCAGAATCGTTTACAAAGATCAATTAAATAAAACATATCTCAAATAAATTAACATAATCATATAATCATAAAATCAATCATATTATTTCACAAAACATAATATCATCATAATATTAACTTTACAAATATTCAAAATAAATCATACAATAATAAAATATTCTAACATAAAATCTTAAAATAAATTCATCACTAATTTACTAAATTAAAGCATATAAAATGAATTTGTGATTTAATTATATAAATTCATTTTTAAGAATTTAAATTCACTGTTATAAATCAACTTCTCATACTTAAAAATTCATATCAAAATGATAGTTTGAGATAGCATGAGTGGTTTTAGAAAATTTTCAGCAACATAACAAATTATTCAAACCTAATCCCTCCTACATAAAAATCCAACTTTCAAACTACAGTTCACAGTTCCAAAATTCAATTCAAAATATTTATTTAATTGCTAAAATTTGCAATTCTCATCGAAACATGCAGCGTTATATCCCTACGCTTCATACAAATATTCTTACATTTTATTTTCTCGGTATTCGATCCTCTAGCATCAGTATCACCTCCTGACTTCGAGGCTGGACACTCATTATTTCAACTTGATAAATGTACTATATTTTAATTAAACAAATATTTAATAAATTAAATACTAATGCTTGGTCTGTGAAATTCTCTAAATGTAGTCAAATTTCTACCAGTGAAAATTGTAACTTTTGCTACATAACTCCGATTTCGATTCCGATTGTGCCTAAATTCTCAGAATAATTTATGCATTATTTTAGGACTTAAATTACATTGAAATAGACTCAATTTCTCCTTCCCCTTCATCAAGGCTGAATGCTTCCTCTCTTCCCTATTGAATTTTCCAAATTTAAGCTTTTTTTATTAATTCTAAGTTAATTTTATAAATTTTCTACACAACTTCTACTTAAATTACACATTGAATGGCATCAAAATCTACTCCTCTTAGCCATGGCCGAATGGTCTTCTTCACCCTAACATATTGCTTCACTTCAATTTAAGCATATATAAGCTTAATTAAGTTTATATCCATACTTTCCATCATTCTTACATTGTTCTTACACTAGAATTTCATAAAAAATACAACTTGTTCATACACACTACATGTTGGCCGAAACCCTCCAATACTCAAACTTATACTATTAATTCAATTCAAGCTAAAGGATACTTGAAAACATCATGAACACATGGTAAATAGCTTGGATTACATGAAAAAGCTTAGAATTGCCTTTAAACTCACCTTGGACAAATGGTAGGGAAGACCTTAAGGTCTGATTTTTGATGATTTAGCACTTGATTTAGACACCAAAATTGAAGAGCAAGTTAAGTAGAATAATTTTGGTGAAGAAATTGTTTGATTTTAAGGTAGTTTTTCTAGGTTTTCTCTTTCTCTCTCTTCTTCAAGTTTGGCTATGGAGGAAATATTGGGGCCTAATTTCCAGTAGAAATGAACGAAGAAGCTGCTAGAGAAGAAGATAAAAATCTTATTTTATGGGTGAAATTACCATTTTGCCCTTATACTTAAAGTTTTCTTCCATAATTGCCTTAAACTTTGACTCGGTTGAAAACAGTCTATCCAACATCCAAAATAGTTTATTTAATTATAAATCAACTCTATTTAACTTGCTTTAATGTTTGGTGAAGCTTTTGTTGAAGTTCGGTTACTAGTTTGGGTGAAATTACTAGAATACCCCTAACCGTAAAATCGTGTAAATTTCTATCTTTACATCTAGTTTCTTCCATCTATCTAGATATTCTAAAACTATATTTTATGATAAATTATTTAGTATAAACAGGGGGTCAAAAGTCCTTTTTGTTTGACTATTATTTTCGAAAATTTTGATGGCCTATGGACTAAACTATCATTTTCTAAATTGTTGCACATTTTTCGAAATATCCAAAAATAGTCGAGATTGAGGCTAAAACTCTTACCATCATATTTTCTGACCTAAACTTCAAATCCCTGAAGTTTCATCTTCCTCTAGACCTTCAGGAATCAATGGGGCCTACTTACAAATTAACCATAAAACTTAAGATAAAATCAAATATAAGTTAATTATAATTATTCCACAATTCTCAATTATTTAAATATAATTAAACTGTATTATAAATTACGAGGTCTTATAGATCCGTCCCACCTTATTAAAAAATAGTAGTCCGAAAGCAAAAAATCTTCTTCACTGAACTCTTTACATACTAAATAAGAACTTTATAAATTAACAGTGATTAGGCTTACTAATAAAAGAAAGATCCACAAATATATAGCTATTTAAATACAAAGTTGAAGGAAATCGAAACAAACATGCAGCGGAATTTAAATCATTCGGCCTCCACCAGGATCGATTCGGAGGGTTGCCTGATTAGGGTTTCGAGATTTTACCTAACGTTTTCTCTGTTTTTTCTGTCTTTGGTCAAATCACAAGCAGCAACTTTTCGTTCCTGCCTCTATGGTATCCACACGAACGGATCTCACAACTCTTGAACGTCTCACGATTGGATGCCTTAAGGAGCGTTTTTAATTCTTTTAACCGAACTGCTAGCTTCGATTAAAAGAATACTTTTTCTGTTTTCTAATTGTTGTGCGGCTATGTTTCAGAAAACATCCTTTTATAGGCAGTAAATTTTACCCTAAAATTTACTGCCAAACAGAACTCTAATCCTACTTAGAATAGGATTAGTTATATCCCTAATCCAATTCAGAATAGGATTAGTTATATCCTTAATCCAATTTAGAATAGGATTAATTAAGCTCCTTATTGATCCGTTCTAAGTGTGCGACCCAATAGGTTCTCAAAACAATGGCAATGACAAAATTGTCACAGGCAATGAGCGGTATCTAGCAACACATCATTGCTACCCATGTAACGAGAATGTCAATGACTCGACATAACCTTACTCGTGATAGATGTTACTGTGTAGTCTAATCCTTTTATCCTTTGATGTCTTGATTAGACACAAGTCATGGAATGTGTCACACTTGTATAGTCTAATCAGCGTTTCTTGATTCCTGAGTAGACTAATTAAACAAATAAAATCAATATCTCATATTGACTTATTTGAGCACGGCCATGCATTTTAGTCTCACTCTATCAAAGGGCCCAAGACATCACTCTTGTTATATAAGAGGGATAAATCCTATCTTGATCACTCAACATCCCTCTACATAGATCGAGGCATACCCAATTACTACCTTTATAGTCCATCCTGTTACGAATGACATCTAGCAGCATTAAAGTATGCAATTCTCTATGGTGGGATCTCTGATGATCTCAAGTCAAAGGATCACATACACCATCATCACTATGAGAATCGCTTATGACACTCATATAACAATCCATGTAGCGTTCTCATGGAGGGTCGATCCAGTACATAGTTCTCTAACATGTACCTATGTGATGACTTGATATCCTATATCCATGACAATGGTCATCAGTCAACCACATACTAGTCTTATCGTATCATTGTTATCCTTGTTCACAATAATACTTGACTAGGGATATTTTAAGAATAGTGTGTTATTACTATTCTAAGGACATTATCATATAAGATTATATTACGCAGTTATAAAACAAATATAATAATGAACTATAAATAAAAATGTCATGATACATAAAAATGCCAAAGTCAATCATCTAATGAATGGTTCTAAGGGCATAATCCAACAAAAGTAACCAATATGTCAAGTTGAATCTAGATATAGAAACTAAAGGCAACACACACGTGCATGCACATATAGAGAGAGGCTCAAAAAAGAATGGTTATCAGAAGAATTAATCTTATAATTGTAATAATCATTAAACTAATATATTTTGTTTCCTAAATAATTCTGGCATTCGCGAAAGCACAGGGGCACAATTTATATGCTTTATTATTGATTTGAAGTAAATTGTTAATGAATTATATCATTTTGGCTTGCTATCGATTTGAAGGAAATATTATTGATTTGGAAGAAATGTTTACAGGTTTCATCGTTATAGTTTTAAAAGTAATTGAAATTGCATTTACATTGATTTGAAGATGCATGAATTCCTTCTCAGTTGACCACACTTAGGATCTTTGTAGTCGTGAAAGTTAGGAACTAGGGATAATGAGGAGCTTTAAAGCATCCTTCTTAAAATATCCCTAAACTCCTGACCCGACTATAAAGGACACTTTGTTTGAGTTTATATTGATAGTATATTGTTATCAATTGCATATTGTCATGTAGAAACATGTGCAGGATACTTGCATATAATTCACATAGTGTTTGTTCTTTTAAGTATGTTTCTTACTGGACAAAAAACTCATCCTCTTACTCATCCTTACAGATTATTGTCAGTAGACACACTTGGTGTCCCCTATTGAGGCTAGTGGAGCGAACATTTTCCAAGGCCTTATTGGATTTATCAGGAGGTATATGATGTACTTTTTATTTTATATCCAGACAAAACATGCGCAGCATATGTATTTGTAATTGCATAAAAGGGATGTAAATTAAAAAAAAACATGAGAATGTCTAGTGTTGATTTAAAGACATTAGTGTGATGTAACGATGTTTAAATTAATATATTTATAGATGTTGAGGTATTATGGTTTGTACTCCTATTTGGTGTATATAATGTTTTTAGATATACACTTTGATGGAATTAAGATGGGAAAAAAAATGAATGACCTGATTTGTAAGTAAATGGATAAATTGTATGGTAACGTCACACAATTGAATTGGGACCAAAGGTTAAGCAATTAAATTGAAATGAGTTATGTAAGTTAAAACCTACTATTGGGAATAGACTTATACTGAACACAAACAAACTTAATGTAATGATAATGAAATTGGAAAAGAAGATCGATAAATTGGTTCGAAATTTCACGATCTCGATCCTGGCGTTAAGGAAGTAAGAGTGAGCCCAAGCTCGACTTGGCCCACTTTTCTGACTTAATTTTTTACAGAAACCCGTTTTTGCATATAATGAATAATCCCAAGCCCACCAAACTCGCCCAAATACTATAAATTTTTTTAAAAAATTATAATTGAATACAAAAATACTAAAATACATAATAGTTATAGAATAAATTTGAATAATTTTTTACAAAAAGACTACAAGAAATATAAAAATTTTACTTAACATATAAAAACAATACAAACTCAAACTAAATTGCACAAAAAAAAAGAGTAAAAGAAATTAAAAACTACATTAATAAAAAAATAGTAAAAAAATTATAGTTAACAAGCCGAGGCCAGGTCGGGCTTGAAATGGTGAACCCAAGTTCGGCCTATTTTTAAACAAGCATCGATTCTCATACCCAAGCCCATTTACTAGGCTTAATATTGTTGTCCAATCCCACTAAAAAAAAGTAAGCATTCAATCTTGAGTAAGTAGATCGACCTTTGAACAGATTTAGAGATAATGAATATGCTTGATTTTAGCTCTAATTATTTTAATTTAATTAAAGATAATGAATATGAATAATTTCTTTTGATAAATATTTGTTATCTTGATCACTAAGCGATTTTGATAAATTTATTTACACAATTAAATATTTAATTTAATTGATTAAATTATTTTATTATCAAATTTTGATGCTTACATCCTTCAAATCAATATTGAATGATGGGTTTTAAGAATATTAATTTAAAAGAATTTTAATGTATTATGCTTGTGAAATACACACGTAGCTTCTCGATGCATGATGCACCCTCGCCTACTTTCTCAAATTATTGGAACCGGCCTATTTCTTGAATTTGATCTGCTCTTTTAGGTTAAAATCACAATCAACAAGTTAACAATCAATTAATTAGTACAGTTGTACACATCAATTTTAAAACTATTATTTAACAAAGTTTGGACCAATGTCTCCTTTGTTTCAATTATTGTTGTCATCTAATCGTCAACATAATTAATTGTAAGGACAAAATAGATAAGACAAAGTAAAGGAGTCGGAAGCTTTCCAGATGCTGCCTTGGCACTTTGATTTAAACACATCAACTGCAATATTCTATATTAAAAATAATTTTAAAACTAATAATAAATCATAAACATATATATAATATAACAAGAGACATGTATAACTGAGAAAATATGATCGCTCCAACGTCTATGTAGAAAATTTATATGTTTGATTAACACATCAGATAATATATAAAATTATGCAATTTACCAAATAAATTGAAATAAAACTTTAAATTTTAAGTTATATAACTTATCAAAATAAACTGGAAAAGAACAAATCTTTCTAAATCACTATAAACTTAAATTTATTTTGACCATTAAATCTGATTTATTTTCCATTCTTTTTAACTAATTCAAAATCATGCATAATCCGTTTATTTTCATTAATTTAATTATAATATCTAATTATTGGATCTTTTTAAATTAAATCATTTTTCATTTAATTTTTATATATCTTTGGACCACTTTTTAAAATCAATTTCTTCTATCGTTTGATGACTCGCTAAAACCTTAATTAATTCAATTAAATTAGTAAACTTTAATTAACTACTTGAATAAGAACGTATAATTCAAATATATATATATATATATAAGGTATATAATATCGGAAGAAATTATTATAACTAAAATTTGATTTAAAAAATATATTGCTATTACATAAAAACTAAAACTTGAAGGTCGTCTAGGTTATTTTTATTAATTCATAACTTTTTTATTTATTTTATGTAAATATTTCTATAAAAATTTAAGCTTAATAGTCCAATATACTCTTAACCTTTGCACAAAATGAAAATAAACACACAACTTTTAATTTTATTATATAAACCCCCAACCTTTCAAAATTATACAAATTCAAATTTGTTATAAACTTTAATAGTAAAATAAAATATTGAAGGCTTATAAGACATTAACCTCTTATTTATTTTACTTAATTGCATTATTTTAAAAAAGATTATAAATTTATTTACAGTAAAACAAAAGCTTATAGACTTTTACAATAAAATTAAAAGTTGAGAATTTATATACATTTTATACAAAATGTTGAGTGTATATTTAACTATTAAACCAAAATTTAATGATATAAAAATAAAACCACCACTCATGGATCATATGGGATAATATAAATATATATTTATATGTGTGTGTGTGAAGATTTATAATTCATGGTTGAATTCTATACATAGAAATGGATTAATAAGGATGTATAGAAAAGTAACAAAGTGGAACCAAACATAAATCGCCCGTTTCTTTTGAACTTTGTCATACAAAGAGAAAAAGGACAAAACTATAAGTTTTTTCAATCAAATTCGAGAATTTCTCCATTAAAAATCAACTATAAAATAAATTTGAAAATTAAAATTGATTCATAAATCAATTCAATGAGTAGATTAAAATAGGTTAATATATATCTAATTAAAAATAAGATTGTTATCCAATTAACTGCTAGTAGAGCTTTTAGATTTCACAAACCGACTTAAAATGTTATATAATATTTACCATCTAAACATTAAAGTAAATGAAATTAATAAATGGATAGTTATTCAATATACTATTATTAGAATTTTTAGACTTTATTAGCAGAATTAGGAGGATGACACATAGTCTTTAAAAAAAATATTTACAAAAATAAAAATAAATATATATAGTGGAGTATGTATTATCTTTCTAACTTCACTTGTAAAGTCTAAAAACTCTATTGTCAAAATGCTGTATGTGTCAACATATTAACATCGCTTAGGAAATTTAAAAACTCATTTAGCCGTGTATTAGATAATAATCCAAAATAATAACTATACACAAATTTTATTTAATATATAAACTCAACGGTGAAAATTAATTATCATAATGCTCAATAACAATGTCTAATTTCTTCAAGTATTAAAATTTATTCAAAAATTTTCAAATTTTATACTCAAGCTGTCGTTTGATTTTTTCTTATTGATTATTGATTTTTCATTTTATCTAAACGTTTTCAATGGAAAATTTGGCGAATTTGACCTAAAAAACTTATAAAGTATTTTTTTTAATTTATTCGGAAATGTGGTTATTATTAAGTTGGTATCCTTTGCTTGAAACTTACTGTACCGGAGTTTGTTAAGAAAGCATGTAGGCCTCAGTTTTGGTTTCATGTTGGACACAATCCTAACCCCTTTCCTAATCAACGGAAATTCCAAACACATATCTCCAAAGTCATGGCTACCCTACAAATCAAATTAATAAACTCTTTTTGGAAAAAATAAAAAAAAATATACATATATATATATATACACATATATATATATACATATATATATATACATACATATATATATATACATATATATATATATTGCAAAGGTCATAACCATATCACCATGACTTGGCAAGTTTTATTACCATATATACAGTTAACGATCAACTCCATGCACACTTCAATTGTGTTTTACGCTTGACGCGACCAACAACAAAAGTAAACATAAATTAACAAGTAATTAGAAGAAATAAAAGTGAATTTTTTTTCTAAGTATTTGGACATAATTTGAATTCTAGAGTTGTTACTGTTAAAAAGATTTTACTGTTTACCACTCTAGACTCAAACAGAATTAATCTCAGATCATAAAACAAATGAAGATACATGTAATTAAAAAAAAGTAAACATCAAACTAGGACCAACTCTTTTCTATGAATGTCGCCAATAATATATCTGTTGCCTATACGGTAGATTAAATGAGTAAATGGATTATAATACTCAAAATGTCTTTGCCTACTCGACTGGACTTTCATAGAATATTTTAATTGCAATTCCGGTCCTAACACATTTTTTCTAGCATAATGTTTAAACCGTTTAAGCTTTTTTTTTGTTTTTTTTTAATAATCAAATGACATAATAATGAATTTTTACTTTATATAATTAAATGTTAGGAAATATCAGCAAATGGAAGACTTCTCTTAATCAAAAGTCTTGTCTTGACCCCAAGTCCGAACAATTCATTTGTCTGCTGCTATATGAAGCTAATGCTTAGCGACTTTGAGAGACTAGGGTTAGAGAAGAAAAACTGCATTAACAAACAGAGTAAAAGAGAGAAATATCCATGGTGGCAACAAATATGAATTCAGCTGATCAGAAGAATGATGAACGTAAGCTTCCAGGGTTTCGGTTTCACCCAACAGACGAAGAACTTGTCGGGTTTTATCTGCGGAGGAAGGTTGAGAAGAAACCTGTCAGTATTCAAATCATCAAACAGATTGATATCTACAAATATGATCCATGGGATCTTCCAAGTAAGTATATCTGCTACTGCCAATCTTCCATTTCTCTTCTTTCTTCTACTTTGGTTAATCAGCTTGAGGATTTTGAACGTCAACCCAAGTTAAACTTAAAACCAGTTAAAGATTAATTTAGATAAACCATAAGATTGGATTGAGTGAAATTAAAAAAAAAAAAGTTTAAAAATATATTTTTTTAATAAAACAACAAAAAAATTTTAAAAAATGAGCAGGAAAGTAATTTTATCCTCTGCTCTTCTTTTTTACCTACCCCACCGTTCCGTGTTGGAGCTCACCAAGCTCCCAAACTAGGCCTAATTAAAGGAAATCCGTTTTTTCATAAGATCAATCTGTTGCTTTCAGTATTTAAAATTATCAAAAACTTACTGATAAATTACGCGACTGTTGGTTTATAAAAAAAAATGTATCCAGCCTGAATTAATGGAACCTTAGGATTTTGATTTCACCATCAACCATGGAATGGAAGGTGAAGAAAATACTTATAAAACTAATTATACTAGGAAATAAGCTATTATTAGGGCGAGTACAACTAGGTTGAACCCGTGACTTGACATGTGACGAGGTGCAATATATTTAACATCTTTCTCATGTGAAGGCAAGGGATTATTGATTTGCAGCCATTAGTTACTCAGAAGGGCTGTTATAATCTTTGAGTTCCATTGTGAAGACATTTGTTTGAATTTTTTAAATCCAAGCAGCTCTATCCATATTTTCAATTATCAAATATTTTTCTTGTAACAAAAAAAAACTTTTCAAGTAGATTAAAAAACACTATCACATCTCATTTTTTTATTTTTTAATATACTTTAAGGAAAAATGTGTTATCCTGTTAACCCTACTTGTGAAATCTAAAACTTCATTGACCTTGTATCAAATAATTTATCAAAAATCAAATTAACTAAGAAACACAATAGAATTTGGAAGGTTAATTAAGTGTCACACAACACTCAATGTTGATAGAATTTTGAGTGCTTGTTTTAATTTTTTATTTATAGCTCAATAGAAAATTGTACGAACTTAAAAATATGTATAAATGTATGAATTAAGTTGATATAGATGTGTTGTTAACTTGTCTGCGATGGCGTCGCAAAAGAAGAAGAAATCAGTAGTGTGGGAGATAAAGAGTGGTACTTCTATTGCATAAGAGGGAGAAAGTACAGAAACAGCATAAGGCCAAACAGAGTGACAGGATCGGGGTTTTGGAAAGCCACCGGAATCGACAAGCCCATCTATTCCATGAAAGAACCCATCTGCATTGGCCTCAAGAAATCCCTCGTCTACTATCGGGGTAGCGCCGGTAAGGGCACCAAAACCGATTGGATGATGCATGAGTTTCGACTTCCACCAAATTCCCAAGAAGCTGTAAGTACTTTCTTTTTCTTCCACCCAAAATAAAATTAAAAAAAAACGTTTAGATTGTTAAAAAAAAATTGACATTAAAGTAGTAGTTAATTTATTTTGTGATAATTTTAATGGTAAATATTGTTTATATTACAGGTTATAAAATGAAGTACTGACCAAAATATAGGGGATAAAAAGGGTAGTATTATGATGTTTCCAAAGTTATTAGATTGTCTAATCCACAATCCTAAAGTTTAATGGATTGATCTTGTAATGTTGCACACTTATAACTAAACCATGGTGACCAATCTTTCTCTAACAAACATATAAACAGCTGAAAAAATAGAAAAGAAAGTGCTACTAATTAAATTCATTATGCATTTATTATAACATTTTCATGATACTAATACAAGTTTGCTTAGAAAATAAATACAAGTATTTAAACATTTTTATTAAAAAAAAAAGAGTCAAATTTGAATTCTATTCTTCGATAACAGAGCCTATACTAAACAACTGAACGAAATATTCGATGATACATGCAGAGTTATTTTTCAACATTTTATTTAAAAAAGGCCAAATTTTAATTCGTTTCTTTCAGCAAGAAAACATAAATATATTTATACACTTAAATTAAATACTCAATGACCATGCAGGGGTTTTTTAAACCTTTATCAGCCATTTTAATTTACGCTATTGGCTATCTTGCATAAGTGTTTGAATGTACCATCATAAGTGGAAACCTAATCCATCTATCAAAAATTTTGACTTACAATGCTCTACAAAAGTAATGTACGTGATGGAAAAAGATGTACATGTACATCTAAACTTAATTTACTTCACCAAATTAATGGACTTCTAGAATCTATTAGAAAATAAGAAAAATATTCACTTAATTAAATTTCTTAACAAATCATGATTAATAAAGATCAACATACATGTGTATAGGTGTTCATGGATGGACCGGGTTGGATTAGGACTAAGTCTAAGCTATATATTAATGACTTGTATACAAACTCAAGCTCAACCTATCTATTCAAGTTTGATTTTTAACCCAAGTCCATTTTCAATTTTATTACACAAACTTGGTCCAAACTACCCCGATTTTTTTTTTTTTGCATTTGAATTTTTGTTTTTTTATTTTTTATTCTCTTTAAAACTTAATTTGGTTTGTCAATCTTTGCATGTCAATTTTCATATTAAATATATATAATCATATTTATTAATCAACAATATTTTATATGTATATAATTATATTATACATAATAAACATATATATATATAAACACTTAATATTAATTATGTTAAGGTTGGGCTTAGTCTCAAATGGTAAAGCTCGAGCTCATCCCTAAAATTCATCGGACCTAAATTTTTTTGTTTAAGTTAATTTTTTCCACTTAGTAGTTTTGTCCAAACCTGCTAAAAAAATTGAACTCTAAAAAAATTGAACTAACTTCCAAGTTTTAACAAGCTATCCAGCCTATGGATATGTTTAATATGCATTTCTCCTAATTAATTAATCTATTAGGATAAAAGCTCTGATGATGATGATGATGATGATGATAACAACGATGACAACGATGCATAAACTATAAAGCAAGAACAAGAATTGTTCAATCTAGTTTTTTTTTTTTTTTGCTAAGTCAAGTTAATTTCATTAAAGAGGAAGGTAGTCACAAGGATTCAACAAAGCATCAAAGATGCTATATAAAAATCTGAACCAAATCAATTAACTCCATATAACATCCAAATTCCCATAATCCACCACAAACCATTTACTAAGCACAGCCACCCTTAAACTCCAAATTGTTGAAGATCTATAGGCTTTCATTAGAAATGGAACCAAAGATTGACAACAAATTTAATAGAGAGGAAAAAAAAACCATAACCACAACACATCCTAGAAAATAAAAACACCATAACACAAAGAAACATTTAGCCTTAATGATCTTAGCCAAACCAAAACACCAATTCTAAAGCCATTATCATTTCAACTTCAATCAACCTCTTCCAAGCCCATCTTGTTGTAAAAATCTCTAAGACATTCATCAAATACCTAACAAACATTACCAACAAAAATCCTAAACATGGAAGCTTGATGAAGGAAACAATCTCTATAACATCAGTTTCAAATCTTTAACCAAAAGGATACATAAATATGTGGATCAACAGTCCAACCAACCAACATCACAACACATGTATTTAAAACCCAATAGACTTTGGAACGAACAAATCCACTCCATAAAGTCATATATTGTTCTTTATCACACAAAGTCAACAAAATAGTAAATTATTCTATACTAACAAAGATCCTCTAAAATGATTTTTGAAAGCAAAATTCAAAGCCTAATGCATTTCACCCCATCATAATACACCAACATATCATAAACCAATATAAACATGATTACTTGAACTAACATCATCTTAACTCAAATGAAACCATAGATTTTTATTAACTGCACTAACTAGTTTTATCCATCTCTTTGGCTTTCTTGAGGTAATTATGAATGTTTATTTTTTCCATCATCATTTCTATTAACCTGTCTATAACAAGATCAACAACACAAATTGCAAAGAAACCTAAAAATTTTCCTATCTTTTAAATGGCTTCAACTGTGTTAGCATTAACCTTACATCGACTCTGAAAGTCACCATAGATGGTGATTTATTTGCATATTTGCTGCCTTAATTCTTATTATCATGTAATTGAATCTTCTTATCTTTTTTTTTCCTTTTTCCTTTTATTTTTTGAGACAATTTGTTAAACAAATTATGTCACACCTTAGTATAAGGTCTATTCACTTAATTATTGTAGAATGTGAAATTATGAGCTAACATTTTCCTTTTTTATTAGGTTTATCATACACTTAGTGTAGCCTAATGTTATCAAGTAGTTTCTTACCTAACTTAGTTTAAGGCTAATTGCCTAAGGACCCAATCTGATTATCTTATTGAAGATCATGGTTCTCTATAAATCCTTAAACACGTCATCATAAATCATGGGACATCACAAAACGATTCCATATCCATATCATATTTAATTTTCTCATATGAAAACAATAACCTGTAAAGTTGCACATATCAACCTTAACTCATTTAACTCCTAAAACATCTTATTCACATTCATCAAACCATTTCATTTAATTTACATCCCATGCCATAGTATTGTACTAAAGATTGCTTCAAAATGAAATGTATACATATCGAAAGTATACCCCTGAATATAACTGCGATAGCCTCAGAGAATCAACTCTATGAAGCTCAAAACTAAAAGATAACGTCACCCAACTCAAACTCAGTTTGAAAGAGAAGTAATGGAGTTTAGTGAGTGAGGGGTTAGTAAGCTATTTATATAAGAGTAGAGTTGGGATCATACCGTTCTAATGCAATACACACAATTTACTTGTGTAGATTCCATTATCATATCATAACACTATAATGCAATGCTTTCACATAGAGGTACACTATCACACAATACTTCCACTTATGTACTTAGGACTCCATTATGCAATCATGGTCCTTTAAGGGTATCAGTCAGAAGGATGCTTTCAAGTACCTTATTTCTCCATCACCCTGACATCTACAAATAATAGTCCCAACATGTACAAGTCTCAATACTCTTAGATCACAACATGAAAAATAACAATATATGATTTATATTCAAGTAATGATTTCATTATCCAATAACACTTCACAATTTAATAAAACATAGTTTAACATTTCATAAAACCATGTTTTATTTCATAAAACAATGCTACTATTTGATAAAGCATTTCATTATATGTTAAAACACTTCACTGTCTATAAACACTACCTTAATTAATGTCTAGAGCTTATTTCCTGACTCAGAGTTCACTGTGCGAAAAAACAATGCTTCGATAAAACGATGGTATATATGAGATTAGGCATAACTTTCCACTCTTTCAGTAAATAGTTATCCCACTGTATCTATCAGCGAGCCAATTCGTCACCCAGAAACAAAAAGGACAATACTTATGGCCATAGATCCACAAAACCCAATCTCACTGATCAGGTGCGAACCAAGCCTTATCAACAACTATTGTTGAATAAGCCACTATGCCTATTGAGTTATTTCACTCAGGCAGTTTCCAAATTGCTTTATTGAGTCGCAATCTCTAGAAATGCCTTAAATCCATGAAATAATTAGCTTACACATTTTGAAATTTGGTAGTCTAAAATCATGAAAGCTGGATTATGCTTTCTTAAAATCCACTTATAAATATGCATTTTGCCAAATGCCATTGTATTTGAAAACATATATCAAGAGATTCAAAAGTTTTTACATGTGCATTTATAAACCAATACATAACTTTTAAATCTCATGAATCTCATGCAATGCATGCCTTAATCTAATGCACTAAATATGAGTCTCACAATCACAATGTCATGGTTGCCAAGCACTATGCTAAATGCATGCTATCTATGGTTGTCCATGGACCATGCCGCATGACAAACACTATCACACAATCACATGTACTATATTATGCAAAACAAGACCAAGTGCACTAGGCTAGATTCTCATGTGTCTTAATGCCAACTTATGCATCAATGTGGTCTAGGTAATATCCTCACTCATTTCCACTTTTGCATAAGTCATTTAGCCTTCACTAGCATTGATATCATTCATTATAATACCATACTATCACATGCATCACATTGGTAATCATGCCCTCCTTAGGCAATAATGGCACAAACTTTGCACACATGTCAATTCAGATCACATTTAAACTTTCCATAACATATTCCTACACAATATGATACTAAGATCCACCTTATATAAATAACTTACCAAAACATTTTACATTTAAGGAAATTTGAATGCCTTAGCCGAATTTGCACTTTCATCACACACCAATTAGTTTATAACAATGCTATATATATGTTAAAAATGATATTACATCAAATTGAACTATACTCACCCTAGTTACCTCTCTTGGTCCTGGGCTTACCTTAAGCTTCCTTGTGCATTTCTACACGAAAATCATAGCAATACTCAGCACACATCAAGTATATAGCAACAATTTCATAAGACCATCACAATTCATAATTCTTACCTGTAGGTTACATTTAAGGCAAAATTGCAAAACTTTTTTCCTTGATGTTTTTTTGCAAACTAACACTATAAAACACTATAATATCATCATATGAACCATATATATGAAAATCAAACCAAAAGAATCACTCTTACCCCTTTATCTCACTTTGGTCAAACCTAAGCTTCAAACTTCCTCAAGTTATTGCAAACCAGCACCATAATAACTCTTAAAATCATCATATAAATATCATATATAAATATCAAACAAAAAAGTTAATTCTTACTCCTTTATCTACCTTGGCTGAACCTAATCTCAACTTAAGCTTAAAACTTTGTTATGACAACAACAAAGATTCTAACCTATAAGGGTGTAGAAATCATATTAGGAATGGTAGTGTTTCACTTTTTCTCTTCTTCTTCTTCCTTTCTCCTTTTTCTTTCTCTTTTCTATTCACCTACCATTTTCTCCTTTCTTGTGTTGTTTTGCCGTAAGCAATTCCTTTTTCCCACACTTGTAGTTTGTTTCATTTCGCAAATAGGATATATCTTAGGTCTTAGGCTTTAGCTTTTTTAAGAAATTTATCAATTAAATATTATTTAATTAAGATATTCCCATTACTTAATTACTATGTAAATTTAGTATTTATCCAAATTACTTTGATTAATTTAAATCTTTAATTTTGCATAGTGTTAAATTAACTATCAACACTTGGTTCATACTCTATCTTGAATGCACATGTGGAAGACCTTAGTTTTTGTCTTTTAGTGCATGGCATGTGAGTTGCTGACTATATTAGAACAAATGGAGGGTTTAGCTTGTTTTAGTTCATTTTCTATTTTATTTAGGCCCTTTAGGGTTTGACTTAGTTAACTTGATATAGGGTTTGACCACTCACCTTTAGGGTTTAACTAGTCTTATTTGGAATCCGAAAGTTAAACCTCATTGTCCATGAGTCACCTAGACTCCTCACCATATGGACTTAATTTTCATTATTCATTTGTTGCATAAATTCCCATATATACTGAAACTTTAGCTACTTGAGCTAGAATGCCTTACCCAATGTTAATCATATTCAAAATAGAAGAATTCTATGATTCCAGAATGAATGTGACCTTTAAAGAGGCATGCATACTTGTGCATCTGCGCACTAGTGTCTTTACATAAAGATTCAAATTGTTACGATGCAATTATCAAACACATATCAAGCATCAAGTAGCTTACATAAATTTTAAGAAAGTTATGATTCAATTATTGAAAACACATCTTTCCCTCCTTTAGGAATTTAGTCCTTTAAATTTCCCAAGTCAATCAGAAGAGATAAGGGTGCTTCTCTTTCATTAAGCCTTCTAGCTCCCACGTGGTTTTCTCGAAGGAATGGGGTTGCCAAAGAACTTTCACTAGAAGAATAGTTTTTGATCTTAATACCTTTTCCTTTCTGTCCAAAATTTGGAACAGTTTTTCAACATAACTCAAATTTTCCCTAATCTCTAATGGCTTATATTAAATCACATAGGATGGATCTGGTTGGTACTTCCTTAATAAAGAGATATAGAAGACATTATGCACACCCAATAGCTGTGGAGGTAAAGCTAATTGATATGCTACTTCTCCAACCTTCTCTAAGATCTCACATAGACCAATGAATCAAGGTCTTAGTTTTTTCCTTCTTTCCAAACCACATGATACCATTAGTTAAAGAGGCATTCAGAAACACACTATCGCCCACCTGAAACTCTAAGTGTCTTATTCAATTATCAGCATAACTCTTCTATCAACTTTGAGTTGTTTTAATTCTATCACATATCAGTCTAACATCTTCACAAACCTTCTAAACAAGATCGAGAATAAATAACATACGCTCACCCACTTTTCCTCATCCAATATGAGATCTGCATCTCCTTCCAAATAATGCCTCGTAAGGCACCACTTCAATGCTCAAATAATAGCTGTTGTTATAGGAAAATTTAGCTAATACAATATGATCATCCCAAGAGCCTTGAAAATCAATCATGTATACCATCAACATGTCCTCTGAGGTCTGAATAGTCCTCCAGACTACCCATCTATCTAAAGATGAAGGTTGTGCTAAACTATAACTTAGTTCCCATGGCATTCTAAAAGTGTTCCCAAAAGCGAAAAGTGAACTTGAAATCTCTTTTTGAAGTAATACTCACTAGTATACCATGCAATCTGACAATCTCCTTAACATACAGCTCTACAAAGTGCTAAGGGAATCAGCGGCCTTGATAGCCAGGAAGAGGATGGACTTAGTCAATCTATAAACAATAACCTATATAGCATCATAATTTCTTAGTGTCCTAAGGAGTCCCATGATGAAATCCATCATTACATACTCTCATTTCCATATAAGTATTGGTAAATGCTTGAGCAACCCTGCTAGTCTTTGGTGCTCAACCTTCACTTATTGACATGTAAGACATTATAACACATAATCTGCAATGTCTTTCTTCATCCCAGCCCACAAATACATACACAGATACATCTTTGTACTACATAAGTGCATTGTGCATATCGAATTGTGAGCCTCATCTAAAACTGTCTCCTAAGGGTATCATTGCTCGGGAAACATATTTTGCCTTTCTGTCTCAATAAACCGTCATCACTAACCTTAAACACAGGCTTCAAACCTTATTCTATCTAGTCAACAATCTTTATCAAACTCAGATCTTCTGTTTGAGCGTGTCTAATCTGATCGATGATACTCAAGTCAATCCTTAAGCTACCATCAGACAATCCCAAGAAGGTTCCACTTTCAGATTCAACTCAGAGAACTTCTCTAATTGATCATACTCCTTAACAATCATGTAGGAAACCATGCCAATGCTCTTCCAACTCAAAGCATCGATAGCTACATTCACTTTACCAGAATAGTATAGGATCTCGTAATTATAGTCCTTAAATAGTTCCATTCATATTGTATGTCTCATATTTCAAACTTTTATGGTCAGGAATATTGAAATTTCTCACCATACAAGTAGTCGCACCATATCTTCAAAACAAACACCATGGCGGCCAACTTAAGATCATGGGTAAGGTAGTTCTTCTCATGATCTTTTAACTATTAAAAACCATAAGCAACTACTTTCCCTTGCTGCATCAACACACAAACTAAACCCTAAAGCGAGGCATCATTGTAGACTGTAAAACCCTTAAATCCACACATAATGGTTATGATCGGTGCTATAGTCAATTTGTACTTCAATTCCTAAAAGTTGTGCTCACATGTATCACTCTAATTAAACTTAAAATCTTTGTGTGTGAGACGTGTCAAAGGAGCTAAAAATTTTTAGAATCCCTTGACAAACCTTTTATAATACCCAGTTAATCTCAAGAAACTATGAATCCTAATGATTGTCTTAAGCCTTTCCTATTTTAACACGGCCTATAACTTGGATGGATCTACTAACATACCATCCTTAGTCATAATATGACCCAAAAAAGAAATATGTTCTAACTAGAACTCATACTTACTGAGCTTCACCTATACCTTCCTATTCCGGAGAGTCTAAAGAACTATATGCAAATGTTGTTTATGTTCATCCTGAAACAGAGAGGCCAATACCTATGGCTATGGATCCCCTAACACCGATCGCACTGATAGGTGCAAATCAGGACCTTTCAACGACTATTATTGGACAAGTCACAATTCTTATTAAGTTATTTTACAATTATTTTACTTAAGTAGTTTTCAATATGCTTTATTGAGTTATAGTCTCTAGAAATGCCTTAAATCTTTGAAATCATTAATTTACAAGTTTTGAAATACACTAGTTTAAATCATGAAAGTTAGGTTATGCTTTCTCAGAATCCACTTATACATATGCATTCTACCATATGCTACCATATTTCAAAACATATATCAAGAGATTCAAAAGCTTTTACACGTGCATTTATAAACCGATGCATAACTTTTAAATCTCATGCTATGCATGCCTTAAGCTAATGCACTAAACATGAGTCTCACAATTACAATGCCATGGTTGCCAAGCACTATGCTAAATACATGCGATCAATGGCTATCCATAAATCATGCCACATGCATGACATACACTATCACACAATCACATATACTATATTATGCAAAATAAGACCAAGTGCACTGGGCTAGATTCTCATGTGTCTTAATGCCGACATATGCATCAATGTGGTCTAGGCAATATCCTCACACATTTCAACGTTAACATAAGCCATTTACCCTTCATTAATGTTGGTATCACTCATTATAATATCACCCTATCACGTGCACCACATGGGCTATTATGCCCTCATTAGGCAGTAATGACACACACATATCAATTTAGTCACATTTCAACTTCCCATAACACATTCCTACACAGTGTGATACTAAGATCCACCTTATACAAATAACTTACCAAAGCTTATTACACTTAAGCAATTTTTAATCTCTTGGCCGAAATTACACTTTAACCACCTAACATTCTCTATAATTCCAACACACCAATCAGTTTATAACAATGTTATATATATGATAAAAATGTTATTACATCAAATTAAACCATCCTCTCCCTAGTTATCCCTCTTGGTCGTGGGCTATCCATAGGGTTCCTTATGCTTTTATACATGAAAAGTATACCAACACTTGGCATACATTACGTATATAACCATAATTTCATAAAATCATCACAACTCATGATTCTTGCCATTAGGTCACACTTAAGGCAAAATTGCAAAACTTTCTTCCTTCATGTTTAGCTGCAAACTAACACCATAGAATACTTTAATATCATCATATGAACCATATATATGAAAATCAAACCAAAAGAATCACTCTTACCCCTTCATCTAACCTTGGCCTAACCTAATCTCAATCAAGCTCAAAACTTTATTTCATGAAAAATTCATGAAAACAGCAAAGAATCTAACTTATAAAGGTTTAGAAAAAAAGATTAGGAATGGTAGGGTTTCACTTTTTTTCTTCTTCTTCATCCTTTCTCTCTTTTCTTTCTCTTCTCTTCTTTCACTATTTTCACTTCACCTAGAGTTTTCTCCTCTTCTGGTTCTATTTTGCTAAATTCAATTCCCTCACCCACAATTGTCTTTTGTTTCATTTCACACTTAGGAAATATCCTAAGTCTTAGTCTTTAGCTTCTTCAAGAAGCTTATCACAAAATATTATTTAATTAAGATATTTCCATTACTTAATTACGAAGTACATTTAGTGTTTATCCATATTACTTTGATTAATTTAAATCCTTAATTTTGCAATGTGCTAAGTTAACTATCAAAACTTGGTTTATATTCTTTCTTGCATGCACATTTGGAAAATCTTGGTTTTTGTCTTTTAGTGCATGGAATTCAGGTAGTCGATTGTTTTAAAACAAATTGAGGGTTTAGCTTGTTTTGGTGGGTTTAATTAGGCCATTTAAGGTTTGGCTTGGTCAACTTGATAAAAGGTTTAACCACTCACCTTTAAGATTTGACTAGTCTTATTTGAAATTTAAAAGTCAAATCTCATTGTCCATTTGACCACCTAGACTCCTCACCCTATGGACTTAATCGTCATTATTCATTTATTGTACACTTTCTCATGCATACCGAAACTTTAGCTACTTGAGCTAGAATGCCTTACCCAATGTTAGTTGTATTCGAAATAGAAAAATTCTATGATTTCAAAATGAAAGTGACCTTATGAGAAGCTCGTGTACTTATGTGTTCACATACTAGCATCCCTACATAAGGATTTTAATTGTGACAATTTAGTTATCAAACATATATCAAGCATCAAGTAGCTTAAATAGAGTTAAAGAAAATTACGATCATAAAAAAAAAAAATTCCTCAATCTCCTTCCAAGATCTAATTTCAACAACTCCTTATATTTTTGCATAGAGGAAATGTTTGTGCTATCTCTCTTTCATATAAGGTCAATGTATTGTCTTGGGAAGCAATAATGACATAATGTCCTATTTCACTTGCTAAATTAGAAGGCACAACAAGTTTCAAGCAATTTTCCTTTATCAATAAATATAAACCCTCATCCAACCCAACGTTTGATATGCCAACTTAAAATTTTAAATTCTTACGTACACTCTCATCTTTCAAAATGTTAACATTTGTTTTTAGATTGATCCAAACTCTGTCTCCTTGCCATCAAAACCATTCTCATTGTCAATGCCCACACTTATATCCTCTATTTCCACTAACAGTTTTTCAACATTATTAATACAATAATCACCAATGGCATAATAATCCATAGATCCACTCATGTCCGTGTCAACAACATTACTCTTCCACCTCCGCATTTGTCTTTTTCACAAAATCAACACTAATGTCATGGGCAATAACCTCTAAGCCACAGGAAGCAAGGTAACGATTGGGTTCGATATCAAACACATGATCAGGTGATTGTTGTATTTTTTTAAACTGCCCTTGGAGAACCAATCGTCAACACTTCAACAAGAGTAACTTCATCAAGAATTCCAAAAGCATTTTTTTTATTTCAATTTTGGAATTAACCTCACCATTCTGAAAATGTGAACCAAAGCCAAGAAGATAACACACACAATTGTAATCAAACTTGCCCTAATCTTGAATAAAATTGGTTAACTGAAACTTTAATAGTGAAAGCTTCATTAGTAAACAAGATGTTAGCATTAACAAGGAATGACATCCCTCCTTAACTAATATGATAACTCTACCAATGTCTAAACATTTTTTCCTGGCTATACCATCATCCAAAGAGATGACTTATCCCCACAAATTTCTAACAGTAGAAAAAAATTGTAATTCCAAGCATGCAGAGGAATACCTATCAATATTTGCCAAACAAGCTTTGATTAACATATATCATTTGATTCCCACAATTTAATAGAAGCAAACCAGTTTAAAATCCATTCATGATCCTCTTTAAGTGTTACTAACATATCCTTTCTACTTTCTAATGTTATATGAACCATGTTACCATCCATGATTGCAACTAGGCATTTTGAGAGAGTACCATCTAAGATTAATTTGTTGTTAATAGCATTGATAGAATTAGGAAAGCTAATAATGCCCACAACACTTCTATTGAGTGATTCAATGTTCGATTCATCAAGATTATAAAAAATACTCTCATTCTGAACGTCACCTTTTAATGATGTAGCATAATTTGCAATGTCATTTCTATTCTTGATTAGAGTATGTTTATCCTCAAACATAAGTGCTTGCAAATAAAACTTCCTTTCGCTTCGTTTCTCTTGATCCAAGTTTCAAATGGCATTGTGTCACCTTGCATTTGTTTCCAAAATAAAGATCTATTTTCAATGATTAGATCCCTTTTCAAATCTTGCAAGATTTGTACTAATCTTATGATCTAAAAGCCACACCCCATTCAATTTGGACATGGCAGTCCTGGCACTTCTCAAGTTTGCAAATCTAACAAAACCAATCCTTCTCCCCATTTTACATTTACATCTAGAAATATAAACTTCAAGAACATTACCATAATATTGAAAGATTCTCCTTAACCATATCCAATGTACCTTTAGAGGGATGTTATTAACAAAAACGGTGGAACAGATCCTATCTCTAGGGGATGTATTTAGCTACTTTATTTGATAAAAAAAAAAAGGAACTATTATGCTGTTTCTTAGTAAAACAAAGCCTTTGTGCTACTAAGATAACCTTCCTATTATATATCTCTTCCAATGCTCTTCTTTTGAGTTTCCACTTTATTTTCTTCGAAGAAACTTTGCTAAAATTATTTAAAGTATTTAACTATTTAGCTTATGTTTGATTGATATTTATGTTTTTTTACTATTAATTCATTATTTTAAGTTCATTTTATATTTTTTGTTTTCCACTTTTTATTAAATATCATTCTTAAAAAGTTATAAGAATATTTGAATGATCATATCTAAAAAAAAAAGAGAATATGTATGTGTTGTCGATTTTTTCTCCAATTTCGTATTTTGTTTTATAGTGGAAATTTTTGATCTGACAAAAGAATACAAGTCCTAAAACTCAAACCTCTGTAGAACTTTCACACCTTAAACTTAAAAGTTCATCTTTGTTTGTATAAATAAATGAATAAAACAAATATACAGCATGTAAAACTGTGTTTATAAACAAGAACTTAATGTAGGAAATGATATCTTAACCGAATAGTTACAAATGAGAACTTTTTGTATATGAAGACAATAAAAATAGATAGGATGATTTTATTCTCTTCAGAAAAAAAAAAAAGGATTATATTATTCCTATGAGTTGCATATCCTAATCTTTATAGTTATGTTCAGTGCATAGGGTCAAGGATAAGATAATGATTATCATATTATCCTATGTTTGATACACACATAAAAGGAAAGACTACATTGCAAAGATGATTTAATCCTCTCCATAATATAAGGATTATTTCCATGTGATTAGATGATATATCCTTATATTTTATTCTTAAAGTTTACATTTAAAAATTAACATAAACTTTTAATAAGATGACAATCATTAGTGATTAATAGGTTATTCTAATTATTTTTTCTTTTTTATCTCTTTTTTCTTTATTTATTTCTTTCTCTTTCTCTTTACCTTTTTTTAATCTTTTTGAATAAAGAAAAAAAATATAGTTTAGATAAAATAATAATTTTAAAAAATTAAGTGTGCGTTTGGTTCATGAAAACAGAGCTGTTTTTCATTTTCATCAAAAATAGAAAATGTGAAGGAAAACATGTTTGGTTGAAGAAACAGAAAACATGTTTTTGGAAAATAAAAATGAAAATAGACCAAATTTTGAAAACAAAAAAAACATGTTTTCATTGTTTTCCAAGGAAATAGTTTGAAAAAATGGAGAATTGGAAAATACGGGATTTATGAAATTTTTTTTAATGTATATCAAAGATACAGGGTTCGAATCATTACACAAGCAAAAAGTTTTTTTTATTATTTGTTTTAGTTTTAGGTTTACATGCTAAACTTGCTTCAACGCTTGTTGTAGTTTTACTTTGGCTTTTTTTTTGCTCTCTCTCTTTGGCTCTTTCTTCTTCCAGCTAAAGCCCAAACTCTTTCCCAAAGTTGTATCAGTCACCATTGTAAATCAAATCAAGTTACTTTTTTTTCTCATTCTCATTTTTTGGTTTCTTATTATATGCTATAAAAAATTGAAGATTTTCTTTTTGTATGGTTGTTTTATTTTACCATTGTTGCTAGTGGATGAGTTTTATTGTGAATTTATCAGTTTGAGTTATAAATAAACTGTAGTTGTGTCTTTGAATAATAAAAATAAGTTTAATTGTCTCTTTGAACAATACTGAATAAGTTTAATTGTCTATTTTAGTTATTGTTTTTCATATTTATTGGTTTGAAAATGTAGACACCAAACACATTTTCATAATTTTCATTTTCAAAAACAAGGTTTCATTTTCGTGTACCAAACATATTTTCCAAAATTTAGAAAATAGAAAATGAAAACTTGTTTTCAGAAAATGAAAATAGAAAATATTTTCATAAACCAAACGGACCCTAATGTTTCTCACTTTTTTTAATAATTGATGCTTAAAACCACTTTTTTAAATTAAATCTTATATATAAAAAATATTTTGAATTATATTTTTTATTTAAAATTTGACTTTTAAATTTAGCTAGTATTTTTTATTTTAAATTTTATTTTTTATATTCTCTTTTATTTTTTATTTTTTTCTTGTCAGCAATAAAAGAAAAGAAAAAATAAAAATAAAAAAGAGATAAGATTTTTATTGAAAAATCAAGATATTTTTTTAAACTAATCATCTTATTTGAAAATTTAATTTTTCTAAGATAAATATATTTAACATAAAATCATAAAATTTATTTTAAATTTAAATCATAAAAATAAATTTAAAAAGAAAGAAAAAGGAAAAAATAGAAAGTTAAAAAGAAACATTTGTAATAAAAATAATTTTTTAAAAAATAAATTTTTGGAAAACAATTACTTTTTTTTAAATCAATGTTTTATTGAAAAATTAAATTTTTTTTAAAAAAAATAAATTAAATTTTTAACTATAAAAATATAGTAATATATTTTTTGGTTAAAAAAATCTAGAATTATATTTATTAAAAAATTATATATTTAATTCATATATACTTTAAAAAGGAGTTTCTTTTATCAATAAAAAAATCATTCTATTATACTATTATTTTTACACATAATAAATACAATAGAAACATATAAAAACCACGCTATCCACTCTTAATCTTTACACACACCAATCATTTTATCATACTCTTTATCCTTTACACCAAACACAATCTATCTTTCCTATTTTACCTTTAAAATGACTTTAATTATGATGTTGTCTATTCTTAACGCATGCAGGAAGTCTGGACACTTTGTCGAATTTTCAAACGAACCCCATCAAACAAGAAGTATACAGCAGAGGCAGCTGCTGCTGCTTGGAAATCAGATTTAGATGCCACAATCAAACAGAAGGGAGCTGATTCCAAAACACCATGCAGCCTGGATGACTCAGTCTCAGAAAACTGTACTGAGCAATATTGCATGAGTTTTTGTGACTCGGTCCAACAAAATGACAGCAAACCAAATGGTTTTATAGACCGAGCTGATGCAAGAAACTACTTCCTTTTGGGAGGTAGTCCATGGTCATCCACCGATTCTCTAGCGCAACAAGCTCCACTTTCAGCTGTGAGTTACCCCAGCTTTTGGAATCCGAGTGGCAACGTTGATGTCTTTACTAATGGAAGTTGGGATGAGTTAAGACCTATGGTTGAGCTAGCCCTTGAACCCTATCCCGGCCATGCCTTTGATTGTACGTAGATGCAAGATGAATGCATGGCAGGCAACTATAGCTTTTTTTTTTTTTTGGAGCTGCCATAACAGGGAAATTAAGGGTTATGAATTATTGCATGTGTAGTAATACTGCTGGTTGCCGACAGACAAAGCAGTGCCGTGAATGACTTGACTTATATATCAGAATTCAGAGAAGGAATTGGCGGAGGATGAAGGTGAACATATGAAATACTTGAATAATTAACAGAATAAAAGGAGATAAATTATAAAGAGAGAACAGATTTAGAGGCAATATTATCTTGATTTCCTTCTTTTATTTTTTACAGGTTTTGTTGATTAAATTAGTTACTGATCAGTTTTTGGAGTAGCTAAGATGATTATAAGCTTAATAAGTTCCTTTAATTTATATTATTTTTGTAGCTATATTTTAATTTTATCAAGTGCACTTTTTTTCTTTTAGTAAGGTATAGCTTTGGAAATCAGGGTATCCATACACATTATTAAGTCAAATGCTCAAGTCATGGGCAAGAGCAGTCCTTGTGTTTTGGTGACAAAGATATGAACGGCAGCTTGTATTTTTAACAAAACAATGGCTAGAAGGCGCTAATGCGGTGTACATGATGCAGCTGCAAGAAAATTATAGAGGAACAAACAAACAAACTGAATATAAATGAATGTTTTTATATTCGCATTGCTTCACATATTTTTAATACTGTTCATATTCAGTTCATATTCTTTAGACTCACTCCTGAATATTAATGAACATGTTTACGAATACGTCTTCGTAAATATTAAACAAAATATATTCATAAACATCTATTCATGAACATTAAACGAACATGTTTGTGACCATTAAAAAATTTCTAATGATAAATTATATTCACCTTTATATATGTGATACCAAATTAAAAAATTCTATATAAATATATAATTTTAATAATTATATATTATAATAACTTATGAGTAAATATGTAATTTAAAAAATTATTATTATCTAACCACAGCAAATAAACACCAATTGACTCATTATACAAACGAATTATAAACAAATAAATTTTTTTACGAACATAAACAAACGAATCGTGTTTCCACTCGTAATCGTTTATTAAGATTTATAAATAAACAAAAACCAAACATATTCACGAATTCTTCGTCCAATATTTTGCATGTTTGCACCTTTAAAGAAAAACAAAGTGGATTAATTGTCAAGTAAGTCCAACTGAATGACAGCAGCGAAATGTGCTTGCGTTGCATGCCAGGATTCAAATTCACTGCACCAGTTGCAGGAGAAACTTCCGCTGCAGAAACATTAGGAGCTACAACATATTTGGCCATTCTTTCAGGACTTGATTCTGTCAAATTTAAAATCAATACAAGGCTCCACTTATATTTTATTTCAAAGGCTCGTTCTGTTCAAGTATAGTTAGCATCCTCCGGGGAAAAGGAATGACATTGCCATGCAAAAACAACAACAAACAGCTTGTTGATTACTTAAATCATGGAACTGATAAGAAGGAAGAAAATGAAAAATATATGAAGAATCTTATAATGTTTCTCCCGTCATTGACCTTGAATTCCCTACAATCAGAGTGTATACATGTGGAATACTTTCTCAAGGCTGGTGGAAAGAGTTTGCTCCTTGCTCATGGTGGTTTTCGATAACTGGGTTAACAACAGGAATGTCGAGGCTGCTCGCCTCTGTCTCAGGGGATACCTCTCTTACATCAGCTATTCTTGCTTCTGTTGCCTGAATATCGCTCCATTCACCATCACCAACTGGTTGGATGTTAACCTGATCCACTGCCATGTGGACTATGCTCTCACCGGGTACTGGGACTGCTCTAGAAACACTAAGACAAGCTTTATCTACGTTCTCTGACAAGTCAACATCTTTTGTATCAGGTGGACTGTTACTGGTATTTGAGGACTCGCTCTTCTCCTCACAAATTTGCTTTGTATCACTCTGTTGTCTGCAAATGAAGATAGAAGACATTATAAACTTTTGTCGGCCCACAAGTACATTTATGCTTTTAGTTTTAGTTCTATGACAAGGACCTCAATGATACTGAACCAAGCTAAATACTATTCAAGTATAAAAACAACAGTAACAAACTATGTTAACAAGTCAAATCAAAATGAAATTTAACTGACTAAATTATTATATTAACCTGCATATTTTGAATAATTTACAGTAAAAGAGCAGTTTGTGTTACCATATAAAAGAATTTAATCGATACTTTTTGCTCTCTTACCTACGATTTTGTCTTGATTTTGGATTTTTATAATGAACATGAGAGAAGGAAATCACCACTAGAGCTAAGTCAAGACAGCAAGGACACACACTATTTGACTAAATGAAACACATAGAAGGATCTGCATTCTCAGGCAAGATCCCGAGGTTTCCTCCAATATTTTTTGATGTGCTTGACATATTACAAAATTAACTCGTCTGGTCAATTATTTCTAGAACTTCTTTTACAAACAACTCATGTTGCTTATCAAATGCATGAACATATAACCACAGTTCCAAGTTCTCCAAAATGGGTAAAAGCAGGATCATTGTTATAATGCTTAAAAATATAAGAAGTCAAACCTTTGGAGATGTGCCTGTAACACATTCACATATGCGAGAAGGTCTTGCTTTTCCTTCACAGCAGCTGCCTCCTTCTGCACTGCTTCTTTTATTCTTGCTTCAGCATCTGTTTCTGCAACTCTGACCTTCTCCTCAGCTCGCATAACCGCTGCTTCTAATATTACAACACGCTCTCGAGCTTTTGCAAGCTCATTACGCCACATATGTGCCTCTTGCATAGCAGAGTCTCTCTGTTTAATCAATTGATCTCTTTCTTTACTTAGAACACCGAGCTTTTCTTCAGACTCCCTCAGCTACAAACACCAAGGAAAAACTTCAAATAAACAACAATTATGACGATTGTAAGCCATAGTTGTTCTTAGGAATCATGAATCTCCTAATAACAATGATCAAGACAATTAAAAGTAACTTATCAAATTTGAAAAGCAACATGACTGACTCTAGGTTAATTAGGTTTGAACGATGATGAAGCACAACAAATATGATTCTTGGATGACAATTCTTTTAAATTCATAAATCCATCACATCAACATATAAGCAATAAGATTAGAGTTACACAGTTTAATACCTTTAACATGAATGCTTCCTGCTGCATTTCTGAATCTTTTGTCAAGCGCTCAATTTCTAAGAAAGCAATTCTCCTCTGTTCATCCATTGTATGAGCTGCAGATGCTGCAGATTCAGCAGCTTCAGCAGTCTCAGAAAGTTTATCTGCTATTTCTCTTATTGTTGAATCACGAGCACGAAGATCTCGAGCCAAATTCTGCAATTCCTCATCCTTGACTCGTAGAGTCTCCTGTAAGAATTACTACCACTCAGAAAACCAAATATAGGAAGAATGAAATGCTTTAATTGACCAAGCACTAACCACCATAAGGAGACAAGAAGCCATGTCAGAAAGCCTGCTTAAGAGACCCCAAGCAATGCATAACATTCATACATTTAAAAATTGTCGACCCTGGACAGGTTCAATGGCCCAAACTGGCATAGAGTTTTTCTTAAGCACTAGCATAGTCTGAATATTCATCACCATCTCCAATTTAGCCCACAATAATTAGGCCTCATAATCACACCTTAAAATCTAGATACTGTTGGATTATGCCCTTAGAACCATTCATTAGATGATTGACTTTGGCATTTTTTTATGTATCATGACATTTTATTTATTATAGCTCATTATTATATTTGTCTTATAACTGCGTAATGTAATCTTATATGATAATGTCCTTAGAATAGTAATAACACACTATTCTTAAAATATCCCTAGTCAAGTATTATTGTGAACAAGGATAACAATGTACGATAAGACTAGCATGTGGTTGACTGATGACCATTGTCATGGATATAGGATATCAAGTCATCACATAGGTACATGTTAAAGAACTATGTACTGAATCGACCCTCCATGAGAACGCTACATGGATTGTTATATGAGTGTCATAAGCGATTCTCATAGTGATGATGGTGTATGTGATCCTTTGACTTGAGATCATCAGAGATCCCAACATAGAGAATTACATACTTTAATGCTGCTAGATGTCATTCGTAACAGGATGGACTATAAAGGTAGTAATTGGGTATGCCTTGATCTATGTAGAGGGATGTTGAGTGATCAAGATAAGATTTATCCCTCTTATATAACAAGAGTGATGTCTTAGGCCCTTTGATAGAGTGAGACTAAGAAATGCATGGCCGTGCTCGAATAAGTCAATATGAGATATTGATTTTATTTGTTTAATTAGTCTACTCAGGAATCAAGAAACGCTGATTAGACTATACAAGTGTGACACATTCCATGACTTGTGTCTAATCAAGACATCAAAGGATAAAGGGATTAGACTACACGGTAACATCTATCATGAGTAAGGTTATGTCGAGTCATTGACATTCTCGTTACATGGGTAGCAATGATGTGTTGCTAGATACCGCTCATTGCCTGTGACAATTTTGTCATTGCCATTGTTTTGAGAACCTATTGGGTCGCACACTTAGAACGGATCAATAAGGAGCTTAATTAATCCTATTCTGAATTAGATTAAGGATATATCTAATCCTATTCTGAATTGGATTAAGGATATAGCTAATCCTATTCTAAGTAGGATTAGAGTTCTGTTTGGCAGTAAATTTTAGGGTAAAATTTACTGCCTATAAAAGGATGTTTTTCTAAAAACAGAGCGGCACAAAATATAACAGAAAAGGTATTCTTTTAATCGAAGCTAGCAAATCGATTATAAGAATCAAAAACACTCTTTAAGGCTTCTGATCGTGAGACGTTCAAGAGTCGTGAGATCCGTTCGTGTTAATACCATAGAGGCAGGAACGAAAGGTTGTTGCTTGTGACTCGACCAACGATAGAAATCAGATAAAATGTTAGGTAAAATCTCGAAACCCTAATCAGGCAACTCTCCGAATCGATCCTGGTGGAGGCCGAATGATTTAAATTCCGCTGCATGTTTGTTTCGGTTTCCTTCAGATACT
Organism: Heritiera littoralis; assembly: GCA_031772115.1. Lineage (NCBI taxonomy): Eukaryota > Viridiplantae > Streptophyta > Magnoliopsida > Malvales > Malvaceae > Heritiera > Heritiera littoralis. Next base: position 1,948,596 of record JAPDPK010000009.1, on the reverse strand, counting down.
TGTAACAAAACAGGCACATGACCTAAGAGTGATAGCAAGAATTGCTTTTGCAATCATTGGGCATAAATATATACCATGGATCTTCCTAGTACACTGCCAATTAGAAATTTGAATTATCAATTATGGGCATGGCAAACTGCTTCATTTAAGCCTTGGCATTCTTGTCCACCAAAGTAGAAAATCATATAAAATAGAATAATTTTGTGCTTGGCCCACAAAAACTCAAAACATAATAACCACACAAAACAATATGGTGCTATATCAACTCTCAAACAACTATAATTTCTTAACCCATCACTTAAATATAAAAGCTGTGGTTAATTTTAAAGATCCTTAATTTAGGCCTAATATATATGGCATGGATTTCTCGATCATATGATTGTTGACGAAACCTAACTAGCACACATACGATCTCACAATGCTAACATTTCTCTTATCTAATCTCATCCCCCAACCTAGCTTGCCTCCAATGTTTTCACATTGTTGGAAATGCTATCCTTGCTTGAGTAGGGAATAATATAAGTTGGAGAAATTCTATTCGCAACAACTTTGTTGCTACTCACAATCGAAACTTTTTTGTTTTTCATATTATGACATAAATGGCCATCAGAAACTTACATTATCGACTTTAAAATCTAATTTCCAATATTTTCGTGCACAAAAATTTCAGAAATCCATTTGATTCCAACAAAATATCCCATGTTGAGATAGTTTCTTGTCCATGAACTAAATCATGATTGCACTGTAAAAATAGAAAATAAGTATAGAGATTGTTTCTTGACTATGCACTAAATCATATTTGCCTTTAAAGCATAACAATAAAGTCATATTATTACCGATATTTTTGTCCTTAAAAATAAAAAATAAAAAAACTGGTTGTGAGTGGCAAAAAGGTGGTTCCATATAGAATTTCTCTAGAAGTTGTGCTATGCAGAGTTTTAACCAGTATTCACCTCCATAATGTGCAAGATGCTATTAATATGAAGAGTTTTATTAACATGGCTATTAACAAAAGCCAAAATAATCCTGGCAAGAAAATAATAATGCCTAAAACCTACGCACTTATAGGTTAACTTGGTCTCGAGTAGTCAATAGTGGAGAGGTATAAATCCTTTGTTTTAGAAAAGAAGGAAAAAAAGAAAACTGTAAGATCTATCTAACAAGCAGAACCACCCAGAAATGTAAGCATAACTGGGTTACATGGATTCGATATGGCTGTGAAACATGGTACATGCCCAGAGTTTGTCTAAATTTCAGAATTTAAAACACCAAAACTCAGCCAAAAAGAGTTGAAATTGGATTCTAGTACAAGGATGTTTTCATTGGAACAGGAAAAGAACCAAACCAAGAAATTGGTTGACTTAAGAGAAAGAAATAGATATCAATAGACAGCGAAGGGCTAGTCATCCACTTTCTAAAGACAATGTAGAAAGATTAACTCGTTCACAACTCTTGCTAAAACTGGACAACTCAATTACACTGACTAGAGTACTTTTTATTGCATTAAAACCCACGAAATATTAATTCCAGCCCTTAAAACAAGATGAATTATCAGCTGTCCGGAAAAAAAAAATAAAAGAAAGTAACCTAAAGGATTAAAAAGCTTAAAACAAAATTCCAACCACAGTAACATGATTAATTTCTAAATAGTGCCCACTATTTTCTTTTCTGCAAAATTGTGCTCCTGCAACAGCATGCTTCTGCATCTATGCAGAACACCCATGCACATGCACATTCACATTCACATATCTGAAAATAATAAGCACGTTTGTCTTTGTAAAACCAGAAATTACACAAGGAAGTACCTAGGGCATATCAGCTAAAGGAATAAAATCCACATCCAATTACGAGGGGGAAAACAGTAAAAGTTTCATGTTCTGGAAAGGGACTTTAAGATGAAGTCCAACCATTAATACTACGTTATCCATCTATGGCCAATGATTCAAAATTATGAAAACGATGGCAGACAGTCATATTGTGCTACACACTTATCTCTCCAAGGCTCGCTTACACAAATGGGAACAAGGAAAAGGTACAAAGAGAGGGGGTAGGAAGATAAGGTTTTTTTTTTTTTTTACAAGGAAGATAAGTTGTTACAATCTTGGTTAAGGCACTGAAATAATTTCTCTTTATTTTTTATTTGTCATTTGCAACCCAAATTTCTGTAGCCATGTCATTTCATTTCAAATAATATTCTGAGCAAAGAGTCGACTACAAGCCATATAGCAAGCGAGCTACCAGTAAGGCAAGCTGGACCCAACCAAACCAGAATACAAACCACTGATTAATGTAAACAATTCAAAGCAACAGAAGCATTTAACCCCACAGCTCAGCACGAAAATGAAAGCGTATATTAATCTATCTAGCTCGAGAGTTGAAAGAACAAATTGCCTTGGATAGGAATGAGTGGAAGAGAAAAATTCATGCTAATGACTTAGCGTGAAGTCATATATTAGTTCATGTAGCCTACTCCAGTTTTGGGATAAAAGCTCTAATGATGATGATGATGATATTAATCTATCCAGATACTTTAAGTACAACCAGCAAAACTGAGGCTAGACATGCTATGTATATTCCCATTTACCTAATGCTAATGTACAGAAGCAATCTACTACAAGTATGTTTATACGATAATTAAAATAATGCGAAAAAAATTCACTATTTCTACTACAATATGATAACTTGACTCCAGTAGCTGTAAGTCATGTTAAAATTTTTAAGCATCACATGTCTGCTCCTAACACTTGGGAAAAAGTTATCTTACCAAATGTAAATGTTTTGCACTTCAAATATGCTTTCAATAAGTGCAGTTTCTGAATAAGGCTTCCACCTCATGGAAGATAACACGGGAATATTCAAATAATTTAAAGCACAGCCCACAAGCACAAGATATTGAAAGGAGAAACTTCTCATAGCATACCTTCATAATTGTAAAATCATCCAATGGACCGTCGGTGGGTTTATTTGTCACCATTCCTAAAGCATTTCTCAAAGAGATCTGCATTGCTGCTTCAAGTTCTTTAGAACATTCCTTGGCTGTAGAATTGGCAGCTGCAACTACTGTTGCAACGGTACCTAATTTTGCAGAACCATTGCCACTTAAGGAATTGACAGCCTCTTTGTGGGCTTTTAGAACCAACTGCGTCGCACTAATTTTGGGAAGGTAGAAAAAAAATCAATCAGCAACATAAGGATAACATTAACCATACATATAAAAAGGAGTTGCAAAAAGAAGTCCGTAGAATAAATGATGACTAAGAGAAGGCATCAGCCATTATCTTCAAACAATTTGAAAGAATGCAAGGAGTGATAAGAATTAAGTTTTGCCTTAACTTGAATCTCTTACCATTTCAGGCATTTCTGACATCTAAAATACAATCAACCAAAAATGATAAGTGCAAAAGGACACATGAAAGCTCTCTTATCAAGAAAGAAAAAAATGGACCTAGAAGCACAACAGATAACCCTAACTTCAAACACTAAACAAAAACAGAGGAACCTAGAATCTTTTTTTTTTAATTTAGCAAAAGAAATCTGCCTCCAACTTGTTTAAATAGATGGGATGTTAATTTAAAGTCCACATTCATAGGATGTTTTAACCAGATTTCTTCTGGGTAAGCTCGAATTGGGTTCTGCTAAGAGGAATCCATCACCTTAGCCCTTCTTTTTTTTCTGCCAGCACCTTAGCTCTTCTTAGAAGGCTCAAGTACCCACCACAGATTATCCACAAGACATAGCATTATATTAAACAGTTGATCAATAAAACCAAAAAAAAAACAAATATATATATATATATATATCACTTGTGAAAACAGAAACTGAACAGTAAAAAGAATGATATAATGCAGCACAATGTAAGAATCTAACTTACTGTAAAGTTGATACCCAAGCTCTAACGGCACCAGGAGTCTCTGCACAAAGAAAGTAGTCCTTTTTCTGGGGTGTCCCAATATCTAAATGGTATAGTTAAGAAGCATGAAAGTTTAGCAATTGAATTTTTTTTCATAAAACATAATGACAAAAGAAAAACTAAAAACTTTTCAATCATTCGTTAAGAAATTATTTGGATACAGAAACAGCAGTCATCATACTTTGGAAGTCCACTGCAGTTAATAAAAAAAATGTTAATAGCAATCCCTAACCAAAGGATTGAGACTCATAGCAACAATCAACCAAACGACAAATAAGAAACTTGTCTTACTGAAAGTTAACAGGAGACACTGCAATGGTGCTGTTTTCATCAAATGTAATGATTCCCTTAACACTTGGCTCATTCCTCCTAGTCCTAAAACAACCAAAAAAAAAAAACAGAATTTCTAGTTTAATTTCAATCTTCCGAAGAAAAATAAAACGAAGAAAAAGACCTAGAAAAAGGCTTACTTGTATTCCATTTTCCCCGTTGTGGGGTCTAATATTACCCACCGTTCATTCCATTTCCTCAACTGTTAAACCGATGTACAGTAAATATACTAAATTATCATATTGCTTGAAAATTTATATAAGAAGAAAAATTACAAATTGACGAAAGCTATAGCTGATAATAAAATCGAAGATTTAGCTGCGGTTAGAACTGTTAATTCTACTCAAAAAATTAAAGAGGGAGAGAGAGTAGCGGAAGATCGTACGGTCTCAGATCGCTTGAGAAGTGGACCTTGGAGCAAGTTCCTACCAGAGCTAGAGGCCAGCTGCCGTTTGATCTTTTCCAAACTGTTCTCCGTAGCATCCCTAACTCCTTGTTCCTTTTCAAAGTTACAAAATAAAAATAAAAAAGAATTAATTCCAATTACTACAAAATGGAGAAGGCGAAGGCGAAGGCGAAGGCGAAGAAGAAAAGGATATACCGTAGAAGCACCATTGGAGGCCATGGGGATGAAATCCAAGGGAAAAGCTTTAATCTTCAATTGAAGGGGAAAAAAAAACAAATATTTACTTCGGCGAAATGTTGCGTTGCTTGGGTTTTTGTGTTTTTATTTTTGGTTTTTGTTTTTCTTCTTTTTTTAATTCAGTAGGGCTGTTAGGTTTGTTGCATGGACTAGCAGTTAGCCGACGCTTTCTTTCTTTCCTCCTTCTTTTTCTTTTTATTTTTTTATATAAGACGTGATTTATTGTTGAGAATTATTTTAGGTAGATAATAAAATATAATTATTTGTTCAAACTATATATATATATATATATATATATATATATATATCTAGATATAGTCATATAGATGTATTTAATTTTTTAAAATAAATAATTCATTAACACTTGAGTTTCACTACAGCCAGACTTAAATAACCTAGAAACCAAGGAAAATCCTCTTTCCTGCATTGATTAAGATTTGATTCAACCGCATACTATGTGCATATTTATTTACATTGGCCACGGGTAGATCACAAACTATCAACTTTACTATAAAATCATGAAATATTATAAGATATGCAATATTTTATGAGAAATTGAATAAATAATAAAATTTAAAAATTATCTATATAAATAATTGTTTAACAGGTTAATAGGTAGACTTTGATGAAATATAATATATATTACATTTTTTTAAATAAATCCTGTCTTTATTTATTAATAACAATTGAAGGCAGCTAGTACATTATTTAGTATAGGCAGGCTATTCTCAACCCAGTACATTGGCTCCTCATAACAGAAGCTATGGTTTGCTGACAAATTAGCTGCCTCATTTGCAGAACGTAACACATGTAGGAAAGAACAATGTAAAATATCAAAAATTAAAGATCTAGTATTTGCAACAATAAACATTATGGTAGAGAAGTTATCCCCAGTGGTATTGAGTTGCTTGATTACTTGAAGCGCATCACCTTCAACCTGAATAGATCGGAAACCCATCTCTTTAGCAAATTGGACAGCAAGGAAAACGGTTGTGGCTTCCATAATTACAGGATCACACTGCCATGGTATAGTCCTTGAATGAGCACCCAAGAGCAGACCCTGTGAGTCTCGTATAACAATTCCCACACCACCGAGTCTCGCTGCAGCGTCTATAGCAGCATCAAAATTCACTTTGACCAAACCTGGAGGTGGTTTTCTCCACGTTTGCTTCAATTTCAACAAGTGAATCTTCTCCTGATATGGTTCTACAGCACGCAGTTCCTCAACATATTGGTGGATGTATATTAAGGATACAGAGGCCTGTCTGCGTTGTTGGTTGTGCAACTCCTCATTTCGATCATTCCACAGTGTCCAAAGCATAACCACTAGCAATTGTAATTTCTGAGAATTCCACGATTCCAGAGCCTCCCCTATCCAATCCTCCAATAATGAGATTCTTCCGCCCAAGGCTGGGAAGCACAACTCCCAGACAGCCATAGCACAGCAGCACCCCCTAAGAGCATGATCAATAGTCTCGTCTTGGAGTCCACAACGGAAATATAGTGGTGATATCTGCACCTACCTAGCGTTCAATACAGAATACACTGGCAAGATTCTCCTACAAATACGCCATATAAATACTTTCATCTTAGGAGGTACCAGTAAGCTCCAAATCTTCCTATAGAAACCACCAGCAGGTATGGGTTGGTCTTCATTATTATCTTGTTGCAAGAGCTTGTAGCCGCTCTTAACTGAGTATACACTATCCACAGTAAACTTCCAAACCAGAACATCAGGGCAAGTCAATCGACTCAATGGAATAGATAAAATAGAGTTTGCTGAATCTTCTTCAAACAAACTCCGTACCATACCCTCCTTCCACTCTCGAGATTGTTGATTAATCAAAACAGACACCCTCACATCAAAATCTGAAATAGCACCTAAAGGTTGCGAGATACCTAAATGTGTCTTTGGAACCCATGGATCAGTCTAAATTTTCACGAGGTTGCCATCACCAATCCTCCAAAGGAGACCAGGTAGCAAGACATCTTTAGTGGTCTATATGCACCGCCTGGTCTATATGCACCGCCAAATTAAGGATGGATTGTAACCAAGAGCTGCATTAAGGAAAGATGTATGAGGATAATATTTGGCAGACAAAACTGTAGCAACCAAAGAATGAGGTCTCATCAAAAGTCGCCATCCCTGTTTAGCCATCAAAGCCTTATTAAAAGACCACATATCTTTAAAACCAAGTCCTCCAACAAATTTAGATTAACACATGCTTTTCCAATTAAACCAATGCATCCCTCTGCTATCTGTCTGTCTTTTGTCTCCACCAATAATTAGAAATCAAACTGTTAATTTTAGAGCAAAAATTTTTGGGAAGTAGGAAACAAGACATGGCATATGTGGGTATGGATTGGATGACTGATTTTAAAAAGACCTCCTTTCCGCCATATGAAAGATGCTTGGTGCTCCATCCTGTTAATTTCGCTATTATCCTCTCCTTAAGCTCTCGAAAAGCCCGAGATCGATTTCTACCCACAATAGCAAGTAAACCCGGGTATTTCTCTGGTGATGTCGTATGAGAAACATGCAGCAAACTTTGGATCATATCTCTAGTAGCAAGGCTGGTATTAGAACTGAAAAATAGAGATGATTTGGAGAAATTCACTTGCTGACCCGAATAGGTTTCATACCTCTGTAACACCTTTTGAATGGTAAGCACATTTGCTTGACAAGCTCGAGCAAATAAGAGGGAATCATTGGCAAAAATAAGATGGTTAAGGCGAGGCCCTCTTCTGCTTACACTAATACCTCGCAAACTTCCATGAAAAGTCTCTTGTCGTAACATGGCGGTCAATCCCTCTGTATATAGCAAAAAGAGATAGGGTGAGATGGGATCACCTTGTCTCAAGCCACGTTCAGTAAAGAAAGAAGTAGTTGGATTTCCATTAATCAGCAATGAGTATGACACTATAGAAACACAACTCATGATTAAGTCTACCCATCTCGGATGAAAACCAAGCCTGAGCATTATTTGTTGCAAGAACCCCCACTCGACTTTATCATATGCCTTGCTCATGTCCAGTTCCAAGGCAAATTGGCCCATTCTCCCTCTGCATTTGTGCTTCAGAGTGTGCAACAATTCATAAGCAATAATAACATTGTCAGAAATCATCCTCCCTAGAACGAACGCACTCTACGTTTCACTTATAATGAATGGAAGCACATGTTTCAACCTATTAGCAAAAACTTTTGAAATGATCTTATAAATCACGTTACACAAGCTAATTGGCCGGTAATGAGATATCTTAGTTGATCAAGCAATCTTCGATATCAAACAAATATGGTCTGACTCACTTCTCTCACACTTCTCACCCCATTCAAATAATCTAAACAAAACTGAATGATATCTGATCCCACCAATGGCCAATACCGTTGGAAGAACAAAGCTGGCATCCCATCAGGTCCGGGAGCCTTTGTAGGACCCATCTATTTGAGAGCTTGATATATCTCATCAGCATCAAATTCTTTCAACAAGTAATCATTCATTGCTGTTGTAACCGTCAGTTCCAACAACATAGTATCTTCATCCATAGTGCTTGGATTGCTGAACTGAAACAAATGTTGAAAGTATGTTAGAGCTATTTGCTGAACAGCATTACTATCATTGGTCCAATTACCATGATCATCCTCAAGACCTGAAATAAAGTTTTTCTTCCTCCTGCAATTAGCCTGCCTGTGAAAAAATGAAGTATTACAATCACCTTCAGAAAGCCAAGTGACCCTAGACCTCTACTTCCAATAAGTTTCTTCTTGATAGAGCAAATCACCCAATTCTTTCCTTAGATCTCCACCATTCTGAATTCTTGTATCTATAGGTGGCAGACTTTGAATCCTTTTAAGCTTTGAATAAATGCCATTAATTCGATGCCGAATGGACTTGAAAGTATTCTTACTCCATGATTGCAAAAGAGTCCCTGTGTGCTTCAACCGATCCACAATGGACAAATGATCCCCCTCAGTCCAAGTTGAAGAAACAATTTGTTCAGTCACAAGCTCTCGTGCCCAAATTGCTTCAAAATGGAACCTGCTGATGCGTACCTGTTCCCGTAATGCTGAGTAACACGAACACAGATGAGCAGAGGGCAGTGATCTGATGTCAAAGGCTGTAGATGTTGCATAGTTGAAAATGGAAACATCTGATGCCACCCTTCTATCACAACACACCGATCTATTCGTTCTCTCACATGTGTCTGTGTAGAATGTTCCCATTCCCAAGTAAACCAAGAACCCTGATATCCGAGATCATGCAAAGAACACCAATCCAAAGTATCTCGAAAAGCCCTCATTTGGGACTCTCAGCGCATTCTACCACCTTGTTTCTCATGACTCCACAACACCTTACTAAAATCACCATAACACATCCATGGCAGTGTAGAGTTTGAACACAAAGTTCGCAGCAATTGCCAAGATTCATTTTGACGCGAATGCACAGGGTGTCCATAGAATCCAGTTAGCCTCCATTTTAAGGCAGTCGATGTATCCAACACCACCATATCAATATGGGAAGGAGAATAACTTTGTAAGTCAAGAGAAAAAGGTTCCTTCCATAGAAATGCTAGACCTCCAGCACTACCCATAGCATTAACTGCAAAACAATGAGATAAACCACACATATTCTGAATTCTTCGAACACGTGATTCATGCAGTTTCGTTTCAGAGAGGAAAACTGCACGGGGAACTTGTAGTTTGATATGCTCCTTTAGAGCACAAACTGCCCGTGGGTTCCCAAGCCCACAGTAGTTCCAACATAAAAACCTCATTTGGGAGGGCAGGACTGAGACTCAGTCACCGCCCTATGTTGATCAGGTACCCCAGCAGATGAGGAAGGAGCATCATTGGATTACAATGCTTGTGGAACCAACCCAGAAACATAATCATCAGGCAATAATGTAACAGGATGTGGTCGCTTTACCATAAAAGATCCATCAAACATGCCAGCATTTCAAGCCACCCTTTTCCAAGACCTTCGATACAGAGGGACATGTGGAGGTGGTTGCACCATATCAGACAAAAGATTTGGTGGAACAGCACTTGACGTGGAAGCAGTTGTAGAAGAGGTTAGAGAACCCATACAGTTTTTAGCGGTTGGTAGAGAAATTGTAGCCGCTCCATCAGGCTTGAGCATACAACCGTTTTTTAAATTGCCAACTGTTGTTAGAACAGTATCCATTTACAACCGCCTCCTAACCTGACTTTCTAATTCACCGTCAGTTACTTTCCGTTCGCCGTGTGCATCCAAGGCCATACGAGCAAAGGCCTTCCACCAATGAGAATCATATTGCAATGCAGTAATTCCATATGAAGAGAAACCCCTCTTAACCAATGGAGATGCCTGCAACCACTCTCCGTACTGTTTAGGCTCCTCTGGATCAGTAGAATTTTGCACTTCACAATCTTGATCAGTATGATCCAACAGACCACAAATATAACATAGGTTTTGCAACCTTTCATAAGAGATCCTCCCTCATATCATCCTGGTACTATCTGGCAGAGATAATGTGATAAATCGGCATAAAGGTTTGGTAACATCAATCATGACTCGGATACGTAAAAATCATCCACAAGCATTCACCGAATCAGTTATGTCTGATGTAACAAAACAACCCAGTTTGTCACCAATGTTATTACATTTTTATTCATAAAAAAAACAAATTATTTAAATTACATTTTTATCCATTATAAAACAACCAAAGTTACATTTTAATCCGTTCAAAGTATGAAAGCAAATCATTTGACATATTAAATTTCATAGTTTTTTTTATCTTAGAATATACAATATAATAAAGGCAATTCACTATTATTTTATAGCAGTCGAGTAGTCGATTGCCATTCATTATTTTTCCTTTATAATATAAGAAAAATAAGGGCAGTCAAATAATATTTTGTACCAATTGACCACCCATGGTGCGAGATATTTTTTAATTGATAGCAATAGACCTCCATGGTATAAAGGTCGACCGCCTATTAAACAATTCATGTATTTTCTTAGCAGCACTCAACTATTTTATTAAAGCATTCCACTGCTATATGTCTAATCAATTTGATGTAGGCTTGGTAATAATACTTTTATGATGAATCTTATAAATTTTACAGTTAATTATCATAATTTTATACTTATTCTAATGTTTTAAGCTTATTATCATCAATTTTAAGATTAATTATTATAATTTTATGCTTCTTATAGCGTTTTTATGTTTATTATCACCAATTTTAAAGCTAATTATTATAGTTTATGCTTATTATTATGTTTTTACGTTTATTCTCGCCAATATTAATGTTAATTATTATTGTTTTATGTTTATTATACTGCTTTTATGTTTATTTTCATAAATTTTACTATTAATTATTATAGTTTTATGCTTTTTTTCAGTGTTTTTATTCTTATTCTCGTCAAGTTTACGATGAATCTCATAAATTTTATGGTTAGTTATCATATTTGTTTTGATTATTCTAGTGTTTTAATGCTTATTCTCATTCGTTTTATGATAAATGTAATAAATTTTAGGGATAGTTATAATATTTTTATCCTTATTCTAATGTTTTTACGTTTATTCTCATTCATTTTACGATGAATCTCATAAAATTTATGATTTTTATCATGTTTTATATTTATTCTTGTGTTTTTGCACTTATTCACATCAATTTGACAATGATTATAAGCAATTTTACGGTTTATTTCCCAAGTTGTACCTTAAATTTTCTTTTATGCACATGGGCAGTTGAATGCTTAAAAATGGCATTCAACTACATAAGGACTACAATTTCTATACGTATTTAATCAATACTTGACTACTTGAACAGTGTAGGATAGTTAAGTGCCAATTTTGCGGTTTGTGGTGTAGTGAGGCGAACTTTTGTAGAGGCAAGTATGTGGATCCCACATGAGTGCATACCTACCAAGATATATCTAAATCATCATATATTGATGATATTTAGCCTCCAGTAAGCCATTCTAATTCATTAAATTACAATTTCAACTTTTATCAAAAAATATGCAACAAACTAAGAAATGACGAATTTGTCCATAGGTAGCCAAGTCAAGCGGTCAACATCGACTTTATGAAATGACTTTAAGGGTCTAACTGATTAATGTCAAAGCCTTAACTTGTCATATCAGATCTTGTATTGAAAATTTCAATGATAGGGTCAAAAAAGACCGAAATAAGTAAAACCGAGTAAAAACCCTAGTGTACAAGTGCATGGTCTACCACCCTTTGGATTTTTCTACTAACCTTGTCTTATATGAGTGGGACATGCAAGGGATTAATAAGTTTCTTACCTACCTATGTTATGAACCAATTAGAAAATAGAAAAAGGAATTTAAAGGATGAATATAAGAAAATAGAAAAATATCCAAATAAGCTTATATTACAATCTTGGAAATCTACTTGGCTTAGCCTTAGCATGCACCCATTTGGCTAAAATGAGCCTCCCACAATTAGCCTCCACCTTAAAAACACCATAAAACACTAAGTGAAAGGAAAAATAAGAAAGAAAATAAAGCTAAAAGAAAACACCAAAACTACGACCTTCCAAGCTCTCTCTATACAATTTTCAGCTTATTCCTCTAAATTTCATGATATTCTAACTCTCCTACACCTCTCAACTTCATTTCTAGCCTTGATTTTCAAAGAAGTATTAAGAAACAACAAGAAATCAAGTAGAAGCATACATTCGACCAAGGTAAGGATTCACTACCTAAGCTTTGTTTCATCACTCAAGTTTAATATATGTTGTTTAATGATCAATATATACTAAGGTGTTCTATGGTTTTAAATTCAAGAGAAAAATCTTCCTTGAAGATGCTTCATATTCACCCATCTTTGAGATCCTAGAGGCATACTTTGATTCAAGTCTTGAAATTGATATATGTTAAGTGTTTAGTGATGTAGTCATGTTGTATGGTGTTAGAATTGAATAAAAATGAGTGTGTGACTATGTGTGGAATCAGCCTCCTAGGGTTGCAAGTGTAACCATGCTTAGTTCATTGGGAAAATGATATATAAGGTCTAATTCCTATAGTTAAGCATGATTTTGGTGTTAATTTGGATTGAAATCAAGTGTAAGTGATGAGAGTCGTTAGTCACCAAAAATAAAACTTCCTAACTCTACTATGTAGATAGCGGAGTAAGGGTCGAACCCACAGAGACTGAATTATTTAAGTTAATTATTAAATTAAAAATCTAATCTTAAGGTTTAGGGAAAGAAGAAAATTTTGGGGTTTTGGAGTTTTATAAGCTATGCCTAAAAGAGAGAAAGCAAGGATTATTAAATATCAAAAACAAATATGAAAAAGCTTCAGTTACAAGGTAATTAATTATTCTTAGATTTAAATGTTGATCATTGATTACAAAATATTATTGTCAATTAAATAGTCAACCGTAGCATAACAACAAGCTCTGTTACACCATCTTCCCTTACTGAGTCGTTAGTTAAAACAAGCTCTTTAACGAATCTCTAACTACTTAACCTACCTAGAACAAGCTCTCTAGATATAAGTTGTAGCAGCATTAACAACTAGAAAGATATGGGTTGACATTAGATAACAAACACATAAGCTCGGTTCATTTAATCTAAACCTCAATTCTCCTCCATCCCTAGTGATTAACTCCATAAGCAATTACGGACTTATGTTTTTAATCTGGCAGTAGATTATTCAATTAAATTAAATAGTGGGCCCTACCATCTAATCAAGTAAATAATCATGCAAATGTGCTCAGAGAATCTTAGATACTTAATCAACAATTATATTATAAGCTCAAAATCTCACAACATTCTTTTTCCAAGAACAATCAATTTACCTTGTAACTGAATAAGAAACCTACTCACTAGTCATATTCAAGATCATAAATTTCAAGTTTAATATTATAAAGATATCAAGAATCATGCAAAAGATAATCAATAGATCAATCTTTAATAATCTAAAACAAGAAATCTGGAATCAAGATTATAAACTAGCAAGAACTAAACAAATAATATGAAAAACAAAACAAGAATCAAAATAATTATCACTAAAGAAGTCAGCAACCATATAACATTATAAAATAGATAACACCTAATAAACCCTAAGGGAAGAATCAGTTTAAATAAAGAAAAGAAAAGAAAACAATTTAATCCTAAAAACTATAAAGAAATTGCTTTACTTTGAAAAATATTAAATACAAAATTAAATCTGTTTCTATTGGCAAGACTAAAAAGAAAATAATTTTATAACATAAAAGAAAGAAATCAACAAGACCAATGATAAAGAAAAGAAGAAAAATAAAATTTTTAAAGAAAAAGAAATCAGCAATATCAAAATTAAATGAAAGAAAATAAAACTTTTATTAAAAACCCTATAGAAAACCTTACAAAAGACTAAGAGGGAAGAGGGAGGAGAGGGATGTAAGGGGGATAAGAGAGATGATGTTTATGAGAGCCTTGTGCTCTTTATATAGGCCTAAGGAAGAGTTTAAAAGACTTTCCTAAGCAATGTGGGATTCAGATAAGAGTTTACTTGGGAAACAAGTAATTTGACTAGTCAAACTCTTACCTTTATCTCATCATCTTTTTACAATTACTTTCTAAGTAAAATTCCTAAGGCTTATTTTTATTAATTAATTACAGATCTAAGACATAATAAAATTAAGAAATTATCTTGTCTCAACAAAATCTTGTCTTGAACTTGCTTAGTTGGAATTTCTTCTCAATCCCGTTTTTCTGCCCAGAATTTCGTACTAATTTTGTCCAGACGTTTGACCCACCAAATGAACTCCGATTTTTGCGATCTTGTGCATTCTGGAAACCTTGAGAAGTCCTCTACAACTTCCATGAAGGCCACTTCTTGAGATCAGGTCGTTAAATTGGTCAAAAACGTCAATCTTTCAAGTTGGACAGAAAATACTGCACTTTGCTCTTTTTAGCTTCTTTTTATTCCAACTTTGATATTTAATACCTAAAACATAAAATAAACATTAGTTAGCTCTTTTAGGCATAAAATATCAATAAAGCAAATATATTAGCACATATAAAATTTGCAAAATATCATCCTATCAGTAAGACATGTGTATGCATAGAAGTGCATGTCGAAAATGACATGATTTTATCTTGAAATGGTGATATGTTAGAGTGATCATGGTGTTTAGTTTATAGGTGAAATTGGTTTGAAGTGAAACCATGAAAATGTGACACTTTGTCAACTAACTTCATGAAAACTCCAATGGTACCTTATATAAAATTGATGTATAATGAAGATAATAGTGATGTTTAATGAGATTAAGATATGTAACCATGTGTATATGTGTGCTTGAAGTGACTGGAATCAAATCAGTGATGTGATGGCTGCTCAAGTTTAGCTTAAACAAGTGCCTAACCTATTGAGCTTTGGGCAAGTTAACTATGTGAGATGCATGATAACATCATATAGTGTAAGTATGGATGATAAGAAATTAATTTAAATTTAATTGAACCATATATATGAATTGTATACCAATACTGCCTATGAGGGCATAGTAGCCTAATTGTGGTGCATGTGAACTATATATGTATATGAGATTGAATTTAGATGTGAATTATGGATATGAGATTGAATATATGTTTGATTTGCATGCTAGATAGTGAGATATAGTAACCCTGCATATTGCAATGATTTTTAGAAATTCAAATATTGAATGTGAAAGTCTGATATAGTGAACCATGCCAACATTGTATATGGCATATGGTGCATAACATGGTATTGACGAGAGTTTAAGCTTGCATGGATTTATTTCTGCATGTTAGAAAGCTTTAAAATCTCATTTGTAACATGGTTTAAAATACATTGAATATAGATGAATGATAGGGACAGTCACTTTTGACAATCACTTTTAACACTCTCAATCTCTAAAGGCCACATCATATTAAATGTGAAAGTTGAAATTAGTAACTTGTTGCTTTTATTGGTACTCCATATGCTTTTATTGATAGAAGAGAAAGTAAGTAACTTGTTACAACAAGTTATTGGTACCAATAATGTGACGTGGCTTTATGAGAGTGAGAATGTTAAAAGTGACTGTCAATAGTGACTATACTTAGCATTTCCCTTGAATATATGTGTAAGGACCCGAGTGGCACTTTGGTCCCCATTGGGATTCAAGAGGCCTAATGGTTAGCATGTCTCAACACTTGCAAAAGGTCAAGGGTTCGAGACATGCGGACGTGAAAGAAATCCTTGAGGGCCAGTGGGCCCAGAGAGGACAATACGGATGAGTGAGGTCGCTGAGGGGGCCACCTCTTGAATCCCAGTGGGGACCAAAGTGCCACACAGTCCTTACAAAAAAACGTGCGTTTTTTTGTAAGGACTGCGTGGCACTTTGGTCCCCACTGGGATTCAAGAGGTGGCCCCCTCAGCGACCTCACTCATCCGTATTGTCCTCTCTGGGCCCACTAGCCCTCAAGGTTTTCTTTCACATCCGCATGTCTCGCATGTCTCAAACCCTTGACCTCTTGTAAGTGTTGAGACATGCTAAACCATTAGGCCTAGGACAATTGGTTAAGAGTGACTTGACACTTGAGGAAGTCAAGGGTTCAAGTTGCTTCGAGCGCGAATTGTGAGTGACCCAGTGAACGGGCTGGGCCTTACGACAAAAACCTTGAGGGGGCCATGTGGGCTCGCCAAAGAGGACAGCACGGATGAGTAACGGTGGACGGCGGACGGGCCAGGGCCTTACAAAAAAACTCACGTTTTTTTGTAAAGACTGCGTGGTACTTTGGTCCCTACTGGGATTCAAGAGGTGGCCCCCACAGCTCACTCATCCGTATTGTCCTCTCTAGGCCCCACTGGCCCTCAAGGATTTCTTTCGCGTCCGGAGCGACTTGAACCCTTGACCTCTTGCAAGTGTCAAGTCACTCCTAACCATTAGGTCTAATGGTTAGGAGTGACTTGACACTTGCAAGAGGTCAAGGGTTCAAGTCGCTCCGGACGCGAAAGAAATCCTTGAGGGCCAGTGGGGCCTAGAGAGGACAATACGGATGAGTGAGCTGTGGGGGCCACCTCTTGAATCCCAGTAGGGACCAAAGTGCCATGCAGTCCTTACAATATGTCTACATTGTAAATGTACGTGTTTCAAGATTAAGCATATATTTGGCTTTATATCCACAGAGTTATTGAATTTTAAAACGTATAAGAACAACTATTTTACAGTTTTTAAGGCACTCCACATTGATATAAGAATGATAGAGCAATATGGAAACAACATAAGCATCATATACTCTTATATCGGCACATACAGCTTGTTTGACAATAGTCATTGATAGGTTCCAATCTCGACTGATCACTGGAATTGGAGACATGATCTATGGCCATAGCTAATACCCTAGTTTTCAGGTTATGATGTTGGCTCACTGATAGCTATAGTGGGATAGTCTTTATTAGTTAATTACAAGGGAGTTTGCCAAATTGAACTTACGAGTATTGATTTCCAAACTTATGAGTACTTATATATGAATTTATCAATATTGATTTCTAAACTTATGAACATTGATTTGACTAAAGTCTGTTATGGAATACTGTTTATCGCATTGAATATTGATTAACTTAAAATTACATCATTTTATCAAAAACTGTAATTACATCAATTTATCAAACATTGCGTCATGATTGTTATTGAATCATTGTTTCATCGAAATGATAGGGTAGTTTAGTTGTGACGTCAAGTTCAATAAGATAATGAGGTGACACGTCCCAAATCGTGAAATTTAGGATTAACTTTTTCCTTTTCACTCATTTGGTTAGGCTGTGCTTAGTGTCATCAATTCAATATTAAGTTAAAACTTACTTAGCTAAATCAATATCCAATTATTTAGATTGGTTCAATACAGTCATTTACAGTACACGTTTACCTTTCTTTACAAATTCCCAGCACAATTACATCGAGTCAAATTATAACTATACTCAAATGAACAACCTCAAATTACATAAATAGCAATTATCAAACTGTTAACCTCAGTTTTACATTCATCTCTATATCAAATGACTATAATTGATATTTGGACTCCTTTAGTTTACCTCCTTTTACATGCTAAAGTACTGCATAATAAAGTCTAAATATATAAAGTAGCTGTACAAATATACCTCTAAGGCATAGTGCAAAGCCTTGAAGGAATTCGATCATAATCCTCCCTTAACAAGGGCAGCTACTATTGCAATAAATCTGTAAGGTGGGAAGGGGTGAGCTTACGCCTAAAAAGAAATATATATAAAACAGCTGATACTATGCAAAACTACATGCGCGTTTCATAAACATGCTCCTACAGTGATAGTGCCTATCGATAACAGTGATTATGAACTTAGAAGGAATTGATACTATAGCCAAATAGGGATACCAGGCTGAATACAGAAGGATACTTTAGAGCACCTAACTTATTTCGATCCCTAAGTCTAATTATAAGAGTCATATTAAAATTTTACAGAAATGGAATTCATACATATCAAATCAGTGTCAAAACATTTCAACCCTTTAGTAACAGTACTATATAGTAAACAATCATTATCAAATCATTTACAGCTTAAAATCGATCAAATCAATCATATATACTTTCAATAAGCACTATGTTCCATTGATAAACAATATCATTAGTATAAACAATTTTTTTAGTTCACCTTTCAGTTTAGTCGATAAAACAATTCAATAAAACAGTTTAGTAAGACAATTCAATAGGCAATTCAGTAAAACAATTCAGCAAACCTTTCAGTAAATAGTTCGATAAACTGTTCAGTAAGCAGTTCAGTAATCAGTTCAGTAAATCATTCAGTAAACAGTTTAGTACCCAGTTCAGTAAGCAATTCAGTAAACCATTCAGTAAACCGGTCAGTAAATGGTTCAATAAACAGTTCAGTAGACAATTTAGTAAACTAGCCAGTAAGGAGCTTAGTAAACAATTTAGTAAATAGTTTAGTAAGTAGATAAGTAAACAGTTCAGTAACTAGTTCATTAAGCAATTTAGTGACTAGTTCAATAAGCAGTTTAGTAAACAATTCAATAGAGACCAAGCAATGCCCAATAGAATCATATAGTTTAAAGTTCCCGAGTGAGAAATAACATTAAGACGTATGGCCATTGTCAAGGAAGTCCACAGAATAGACTGATCAGGTGACAACTGTAGGTGCTGAAGACGTGATCAATGTCTAATAACAAACATTACATTACATTCATTATGGCATGATTACCCGAAAGCAACTATAGGAAACCAACAGTCTCAAAATATTTACCTAACTCCCATAAAAATAATATTTTATGCTTTCAAAACATAAAACAATAATACAGTCGAAATATAAACTTTTGGGAACTAAATTTCATTTCAAAACTTATTGCTCAGAAATCAAATCATTTTGTTCAATAATTCAGTCAAATCCAAAACATTTAAAACATTAGCTTCTATCAATTAATGGAACTTTTAGTAAAACAGTGTCATTCAATTTAGAATATTCAAAACATTTACTTTAGTCAGACATTCAAAACTTTCATTAAAACCAAGTCAGTCAATCCAAAATATTCAAAAACATTCACTTTAGTTAGATGTACAAACTTTCGACAATACATTTCATAAACCCCGTAGGTAACACTTCGTATTAAACAATATTCAATTGAAACATATCTTGAGTCAGTTCATAATTCAATTTAAAACAATATTCGGTTTCATTCCAAATCAATTTCATGAAAACATTTAGGTTTCTTAATGATGTTTAAGGTAGAAAATCATTTCAGTCAAGTAAACATTGCTCAAAATATTTTATTTACTCATCTGTATAGCTCTATAGCTTATTAGTTCTATTTAAAACATTTAAACCTTTCGAAATTCCTTTGAACACAGAGAAATTTACAAAATTTTCAAAATTTCAACAGCATAACGGTATTATCTATCCTAATCCTCCTGCACTTAAAAACAGAGTTCAATAACCACAAATCCAGTCTTTCAATAGCAATTCAATCACAATATCCATCACACAATTTAGTCAAACAGTTCAAATCACACAGGCTAGTCAATCAATCTCAATACAATTTCATTTTTCAATTACGCAAAGTTTCGATTTAGTCATTACAAATGCAATTACAGTATCCCTACACCTTATATATATATTTCCCTTACCACTATACAGCACACAGCACTGCTTAATAGCACCAAAACTAATAGACAAGCATATAATCGTCTATCCTTCCTTAACACTCCTCACTATCGGGCTACAAAACAGCTTTCAAATACAGCCAGATCTTAACACTTCAATTATAGAAAATATACAACACTTAGAGATCTACTATATTCTCTAATACAACAGCAAATTCGATATACTTCACACCAGTGCCTATAATAGCAATTATAGTTAAAACACTTACTTTTTCAGTTTTGACTTCACTAACAATCTTATATTCATCAGTACAATATTCTTGAACCATTTTATTAATGAATTGAGCATCGTAGCACCATGAATTAGGTTTGGCTAAATTCACCATCACTTGCCAAACTCTTCATTTCAACATTCTAAAGCCATATTCATGTGTTTCACAATTTCTACATTAATTCTACATCATCTATACATCAAATTAAGCATAGTAGCCTTAAGAACTCATGATGGCCGAAACTATATAGCATCCTTACACATGGATTTGTTGCAAAATAACATCATAGCCAAGTTTAAAACACATAAAACAATCACATATAACAAAAGAATTAAAAATTGAATTTTCTCTCTCTTCATTCCTTAGTGACCAAACTTTTGGGTGGATTTCACCCTTCAAATAGTCACTCCAACACACCAAATTACAGTATGTTGTATAGCTCGTCAAGCTGAACAACATGCTTTAGGTTACTTTTCGGTTTGAGGCTTGTACACTAAAATTTTGCAAGTTTTCTCTCTCTATCCATGAAAGTTTCTTAACTTTCTCTATCCTCACCATGGTGGCAGGCAAGAAGATGAAGATGATGGCTTTTGGCCATTTATTTATTCATTCTTTAATTAAAAATATCTTTTTGGACTAATTACTAAAATACCCTTACTAACTTTATTTAATTTCTTAGGTAGTGTTTGTTTAACCTTTAATTCAATAACTTCCATGACTCATTTTTCATAAAAGATCCAAATATTCCTGATGACTTTTCCAAAGCTTATCATTACCTCTTAAATATCTCTTTTGGCAAATTACCAAATTACTAATTTCATTAATTCTTATTACATCCCAAATTATAAATTTAATATTTAAGATAATAAAAATGATATTTTCTCTTTCTTATTTTATCTCATGAGGATAAAAAGTCAAACTTTTGACTTCCATAGGTGGTGACACGCCAAAGGTGGTAAAATTACTAAAATACCCTCAAACACTCATTCGCGTTGTTTTCAGAATTTGTGTGATTTAGTTTACAAGTTGGAATAGGGTTAGACCTCTTCACACAAAGGTCTGACTATAGCAGTCTGTTGGTCAAAAGTCAAACTAGATTGACCGATATTTAAAAATATTTTTTTGGTCTATGGACACCTAATTTGTTCGCCCTAATTCTTAGGTACCCCAAATCAATCGTCAATTGAGCCAAAATTTATACCATAGGTATATTAAACTCCAAATATCAATAATTTGCCCTTTATGGGTCATTTTGGGTCTTAACAAATCCTGCAAGGCTCATGTCCACTTTCTCTGACATAACCACTATTTAGAAATTTTAACGATTATCTCTCAATTTTCGATTTCTACGCTCGTTAACTTATGGAATTTATTTGGAAAATAGGGTTCTCACATCCTTCCCTCCTTAAAAGAATCTGATCCTACAAATTTGATAAAGGTACTCCAATAGTTCTTTACATAATCACTTTTCAGTCGCTATCTATACTTAATAATTAATTCTTCCATTTATTCATATATGTACACTGTCTATACTGTTCATAAACAATCCTCTTGCATCTTTCAATCAAAAGATCCACATCAATCATATAATGTATTGTTATTCTATTTCATCAAAGCAACATATATCCATCAGTTTTTTCCAGTCATTCGATACCTATCTCCATAATACTTTCAATACAATAATGGTCTCAATCATTTAAAATCCAATTATATATTCTAATCAATCATCAATTTCCTATACGAAACAATCATCTCAATGCTTTTTCCAGACGTCCTGCGCAATTTATATACGGACAAGTATAGTACTTAAAGGATTAAACCCTTTCTGATTACAGACACTAATGTACATTAGACCAACCTTGCTCTAAGACTAACTTTCTTGTCACATCCCAAATCGTGAAATTTAGGACTAACTTTTTCCTTTTCACTTATTTGATTGGCTGTACTTAGTGTCATCAATTTAATATTAAGCTAAAACTTACTTAGCTAAATCAACATCTGATTATTCAGATTGGTCCTAGTATAGTTATTTACAGTAACGTTTAACTTTCTTTACAATTTCTAGCACAATTACATCAAGTCAAATTAAGAGTATTTTATAACTATACTTAAATGAATAACCTCAAATTATATAAATATCAATTATCAAACTATTAACCTCAGTTTTACATTCATTTCTATATCAAATGACTATAATTGACATTCAAACTGCTTCAGTTTTACATCCCTTTACATGCTAAAGTACTGTACAATAAAATCTGAATACATAAAGTAACTGTACAAATATACCTCTAGGGCATAGTGCAAAGCCTTGAAAGAATTCGATCAAAATCCTCCCTTAACAAGGGCAGCTACTACTGCAAAAAATCTGTAAATTGGAAGGGAGTGAGCTTATGCCTAGTAAGAAATATATATAAAAGAGCTAATATTATACAAAACTACATGTGCGTATCACAAACATGCTCCTATAATGACAGTAGCTATCAATAACAATGATTATGAACTTGGAAAGAATAGATACTATAGCCAAGTAAGGATACGAGGCTAAGTACAAAAGAATGCTTTAGAGCACCTCACTTGTCCCGGTCCCAAAGTCTGATTATAAGAGTCATATTAAAATATCACAAAGAAGGAATTCATTCGTATCAAATTAGTGTCAAAACATTTTAATCATTTAGTAACAGTACTATGTACTAAACAATCATCATTAAATCATTTCCAGCTTAAAATTGATCAAATCAATCATATATACTTTCAGTAAGCATTATGTTCCATCAATAAACTGTATCATCAATATGAACAATTTTTTTAGTTCACCTTTCAGCTCAGTCAATAAAATAGTTCAATAAAAAGTTTAGTAAGACAATTCAATAGGCAGTTCAATAAAACAATTCAACAAACCATTAAGTAAACAGTTCGATAAACCATTCAGTAAGCGGTTTAGAAGTCAATTTAGTAAACAGTTTAGTACCCAATTCAATAAACAGTTCGGTAAACAATTCAATAAATTGGTCGGTAAACCATTTAGTAAATGGTTCAATAAACAGTTCAGTAGATAATTTAGTGAACTGGTCAGTAGGTAGTATCAGATAGTTCTTTGACCCTCAGAGACCAGAAGCTATATGCCAAGTTGAGTAAATGTGATTTCTGGCTGGATAAAATCTCCTTTTTAGGTCACATTGTCAGTAAAGATGGGGTTTTTGTTGATCCATGGAAGATTGAGGCCATAGTGTAATGGGAAAGGCCTAAAACAGTGACAGAGATTAAGAGCTTTTTAGGTTTAGCCGGATACTATCGACAGCTTGTCGAGGGTTTTTCAAGATTAGCTGCTTCTTTAACGTACTTGACGCACAAAGATGTGAAGTTTGAATGAAATGATGCCTGTGAACATAGTTCTCAAGAGTAGAAGTGTAGGCTTACGATAGCACCCATCCTATTCATTCCTAGTGGATGAGGAGGTTTCTTCGTGTATAGTGATGCCTTCGCACAGGGTTTAGGTTATGTGTTGATGCAGCATGGAAAGGTAATTGCTTATGGTTCTCGCTAATTAAAGGACCATGAGAAGGACTACCCAACATATGATTTAGAGTTGGCCGCTGTGGTGTTTGCTCTAAAGATTTGGTGACATTATTTGTATGGAGATAAATTCCAAGTGTTCACAAACCACAAGAGTAAAGTATTTGTTTTCTCAGAGGGAATCAAATATGAGACAGAGGAGATGGCTTGAGTTTCTAAATGATTACGATTGTGAGATCCTGTACCACCTGAAAAGGCCAATGTGGTGGTAGATGCTCTAACCAGGAAGCATATAGGAATTGTATCATACATGATGGTCTGAGAGTATGAGTTGTTAGAGCAGTTTGCAAGCCTCAATTTAAATGTTTCATCTTCTGAGCATTATGGAATGAAAGCTAGTTTAATGATTGAACTGGAGTTGATGAATAGAAAAAAAAAATGCTCAAAAGGAGGATGTTCAGTGTATTGAGGTTGCTAATCAGATTCAGTCAGGTACTTTATCAGATTTTGTGATTGGTAGTGATGAACTTTTGAGATTTAAAGGTCGTGTATGCGTTCTTAATGATAAGGAGTTGAAAAGACGGATTTTGACAGAAGCACCTTCCACTAAGTACACCATGTATCCTAGCAATACTAAAATGTATCATAATCTACGCAAGGTGTATTGGTGGCCTGGCATGAAACAAGACATAGCAAAGTTTATGGTTAAATGTGTCACATGTCAGTAGGTTAAGGTGGAGCACCAGAGACCAGCTAGATTATTACAACCTCTGCTTATACCTATGTGGAAATAGGAGCACATTACTATTGATTTCATTATGGGTTAGCCTTGTATCCGGAAAAATCATGATAGTATTTTGGTGATTGTGAATTGATTGACTAAGGTTGCCTACTTTTTAGCCATCAAATCCTTGGATTCTCTTAATGCTTTGGCATATCTATATGTTAGAGAAATTGTTCGATTGATTGGTGTTCTAGTGAGCATCACTTCTAATAGAGATTCCAAATTCACTTCTCACTTTTAGGAGCATTTTCAAGAAGCTATGGGATCTCAGTTAAACTATTGCACGACTTTCCATCCGCAGATTGATGGTTAGTCTAAGCACATCATCCAAATGCTCAAGGATATGTTAAGAGCTTGTGCTTTAGCTTTCAAAAACTCTTGGGACGATCATCTACCATTAGCTATATTTGCTTACAATAACAGGTATCATTCAAGTATTGAGATGGCATCATATGAAGCTTTATATGGTAGAAGGTTTCGTTCACCAATTAGTTAGGAAGAAGTGGGAGAGTGTAAACTATTAAAGCCTGAATTGATTGAACAGGCTTCTGAGGATGTCAAGCTAAGTTGTCAAAAGCTTAAAAACAACTCAGAGTCGTCAGAAAAGCTATGTAGATAGTCAGCGTAGACCATTAGAGTTTTCTGTTGGGGACTCAGTATTTCTAAAAGTTTCTCCGTCAAAAGGGATTATGAGATTTGGTAAGAAGGGAAAATTAAGTCCTTACTACATCAGGCCATTTGAAATCTTAGACTGAGTGGGAGAAGTTTCTTATAGATTAGCACTACACCCTAGCTAGCAGGTGTGTATAATGTCTTCCATGTGTCCATGCTTCGTAAGTATTATCCAGTTCCTTCTCATGTCATCGAGTATGATGTAATAACCCTTAATTTCGATATCTATCATAAGTATACTAGAGTAATTTTGACTGACTTGAGGTTATTTTGGAATTTGGACAGACTATGGAAGTTGAGAATATTCGGGCCATCTTGGTCAAGAAGCGATGGATATGTAAATGTGAGTATGTAGGTACTAAGATATGAAGTAGGAAATAAATTAAATTGATTAAGATATATTATAAGAGAATTAAATATATGTGTATAATATATATATATATATATACACACATATATAAGTTATGGAAATTAGAATTATTAAGACAATAGAAAAAATGGGAGACATTATTATTTGCTTGAAACAATAGTTATTTATCTACTAATCCATTAAAGTTAAATTGAGTTATTAGAAGCTAATGAAATAAGGGCTGGAAATACAAGAATAAAGGGCTGTCAAATAAATCAAGGGCTGGAAATACAAGAGTAAAGGGGCTGTCAAATAAATCAAGGGCTGGAAACAAGAGTAAAGGGCTAACAAATAAATCAAGGGCTGGAAACATAAGACTAAAGGGCTGGTAAATAAAGTCAAGGGCTGGAAAATAATGAACCACATTTCTTTTCTGTTTTAACCCTTCAAACAAAGACAAGAGAGGAGCAAAACTTCTCCAGCAATTGTCGACAGCCACCATCAAGAAAACCCTCTTCCTCCTCCCTCATTTCCAGCCATAGATTGAACTTCTCTTCTAACCCTCATCCATTTCGCCCAAACACACAAACTGATGCAGAGATTTCCATGGTGAAGGAGGTAGTAACGAGATGAAGGAGAACAATGTGAGTTGGGTATAAGCTGGCCAAGGAAATCAGCCATAGATGCAAAGAAAGCTTTTGTTCAACAAGATTTGGGCATTGGAAGAGGAAGAGAAGAAGTGAGAAGAGTGTTCCACAATGGATGATTGAGAAAGTGAAGAAGTGAAACCCTAGACTGAAGCAAAACTGACTTGGGGGACTTCCAGCCAAGATATCAGAGGTAAGAAATTGAGTGAGTTAATGTATTCTGCTGGAATTAAGCTATGAAAATAGAATGTAATATGGTTATTGGATGGGCATTGATGTGTCTAGGTGTAACAGCAAGCAAGCTGTGAGGAATGGTCTGAGATTGTTCAACAGATTATGGTTTTACATTCAAATAAGGAGGTAAGGTTCTAACCTTATTATACTTGATTATTATGCATGAAAAATGAAATTGTGATGAACTACATTGAATGGCTATTTTTAGATAAAGGATTAACTGAAATTCTGACTTGATGTTGAATCTGGAAATTTATGTTCTGTTCTGAGTGGAAATTAAAATGAGCAGTTTAATAGTTCTACATGCAGGAAAATTCTGGAAAAATTATGAGTTATGTCCCTTTAAGTTACAAGAAAGTTGGTTTTGGAATTTCTTGAATTGGATTTCTGTAGCTTGAGTTATGCCCAAATGAGTGCAGGGTGTTCTGTCCAGAAACGTGAATCACAGTCCTGACTTTGGAAAATCATAGAAAATGGCCTAAATTGAATTAGGGTGCAAGCCTTACATGTCTAGAAAGGATAATTAAGTTAGGAACATGATGGTTTTGGGTTTGCATCATTTGGATACTCCTATAACCAGATATGAGACAGTTTGTGCATATTGGTCAGTGTTTACTGTGTCAGGAAACTGCTGGACATACTGAACTTTGGGAAATTTCTGGTATTGATGTAGGAGGAATTAAATTATGAATCTTACACTTCTAGATAGGTAAATGAGTTAACTTTCATCTAGTTTTGAAAATTTCAGATTTGGAACTTCTTGGCGTAAGATATGTATGAATGCATGCAGGATACTCACTGCTGGGGACAGATTTTTAATGCAAACTTCAAATATTCATAGAAAATTGTCCAGATCATATATGATTGCAAACTTTACATGTTCAGAAAGATAAATGAGTCATGATTTACATGGTATTGAGTTTGTAAAGATCTCATATCCCTATAGTTGGTAGTAGGCATTTTACTGTACACAGGTCAGGAAATTTCCTGCCTACTGTGACAGATTTGGATCAAGGTCTAAAAATTTATGGGAAATGGCACAAAATGAATTAGAAAATGAGCCTTTTATGTATAAATAGGGATTTGAGTTAGAAGTGATATAAAAATGTCGGTTTGACAACCAAGTTCTGAAATTTATACCTAAGGCTAGCACAATACCATAAGGTCCAAAACCTTAAAGGACAGAAATAGACCAAATGGGTCATAAGTAGTTCAAATGAACGAAAAGACAATAAACGGTGCTAGTAACGTTTGAAATAACTCTGAAAACACAGCCAAGTATTGTTTCTTGTTGAATTATACAATGCTTAATGTTAGCTTATGATTTGAAATACTAAGATCGATGGATGTATAGAGATTGATTCAATCTACCATTTGTTATGTAGAGGGTTGTCCTAAGGACTAAGATAGACCCAAAATCAATCGATACTCCAAGACTTGGTAGGTGAGGGAGAACTGATTCAGAAGCTAAGGAAGTACTGTAAGTAACCCTAAGTGACTACTTGCATCCAATTTGCTTAATGCTATAAACTCTTGGAATTTGGCAATTGAAACCAAATGAATGCTGCATATAAGATGTCTTCCCTTGACTGTTGATTTTGCTTTACTAGAAATGGTTTGTAAACAAGTGATGGGCTCACAAGAAATGTATTGTTTGCGCGTATTATATACACAAGAAATATTTTAAATGTTTTAAAGGTTCAAATTAAATTCTGACTTAATATGATTTTATACCTTGTGTTGTAACCTTGTTAATGTTTTTAAATGCCTTGTGAGTCTTGTTTGTTGAATTACTTCCTTATAAACTACAATGATCGCTATGAGGTCAGGGAAGAATGAGATTTGTTTTAAGACTACCGGATATTTGTTTTAGACCCAAGGTATTAAGACCTCAGGGCATTGTACCTTGAGAACTTTGTAGACACATTTGATTGACTTAGAGCACTGTTTCTCGAGCATTAGCCTCGGAGACGTTTGGCTTGTCCTGTATATTACGTTTGGACAGGTCCCGGTTTCATATGCGCAATGAGCCGGGGTTTGATTGGTCTATGCATAGGCAGCGCCTTTTATGGGAGTTTGCTACGGTTAGCTACCGTGGGTTTGTTCGCTCTAAGTAGCATCGACTGATACTCTGTGAACTCTCTTGGTACTATGATTTGTTTTATTGACTTCACTGCATACTTTAAGTATGGTTTGATATTAAGACTTCTAGTCTAATGATGGAACTCCATATTTGATTATGATTTGCTATTAAGTTCCATACTGTGTTTTAAGTTTGATGCAGCATAATTGATTTGATTTATTTGAAAGTGATTTGAATTAGCTTTCATAAATGAGGGATGCTTGGTATAATTTAGTTGCTTATTGTTGTTACTTACTGAGTTTATGACTCACTCCCCTCTTCTTTCCCCTCCCTTTCAGAGTGATCGATACAGCGACTGTTCTTTTTGGCTTGGGAAGCTTCTTGAGAGTGGACTTCCCTGCACAGTCTAAGGTATATGGCTCCCAGCGGTTTGTATAGATAGAGATGGATGATGGCACAGTGTATTGAAATTCTTTTGATTGTACATATATATACTTATGTGATGAGTCTGGGATGTAAGCTAGATTATGTATTATTGGAATATGACGATCAATATACTTTTTGAATTGTCATTATGTATGTTGGTAGATGTGCCTAGATATATCAAGGGAGTTATATGAAATTGAGATTGGCCTACATATTCACCTACAAATGAATAGTGATATAAGGAAAAAAAAAATTTTATTTCCGCAATTTGGGCTTCCGTAAGATATTAAGAAAGATCGGGCGTGACATATGAACCATTAGAGATTCGTGAAGACATGAGTTATGTGGAGAAACCGATTTGGATTCTGGATAAAAAAGACAAAGTGTTACAGTCTAATACAATTCCATTAGTTAAGGTTCTATGGCAATACCATTCAACAAAAGAAGCTACACGAGAACTAGAGAGCCTAATGAAAGAGAAATATCCGGAACTCTTTAATCAGTAGCTTGACTCAAATTTGGAGGACCAAATTTCTTAAGGTGGGGAGGATGTGAGATTCTTAATTTCATCCTTACCTGCATAGTATTTTAAGTTAGAATGATTGGATAAATTGTAATGAGAAGTTGCACTATGTCTTATAGGTAAAGGAGAAACTATAAGGTATGCCCTATAGCTTTACGTGTCACCCGGATGGACACAAAAGTAACAAATTCTTAAATTTGGGCTTGAAATACATAACTGGTAAGAAGATTTCTTTTCAAAATTCATTTGTTTGAGCATATTAAAAAAATGACGATTTTGTTCATGGTTGGGAGAACTTTAGTGAATAACAGTCAATTTAGTTTGACTTTTGAATGATAGACTCTCATAATCAAATCTTCATGTGAAGATGTCCTAGGCTATTCCAAGTTACAAATCGAATCACTTGAAAATGTGGAAAATTAAGTGATTGTACCGTTAGGGATATTTTGGTAATTTCACCCATATTACCGCCCAACACATGCCCTTAAAGTTAAAGAATTGACTTTCTCCATTATTAGAAGACTATAATTAAGGAAAATGAAAATAAATAGGAATTAAATAGAATAAGTAAATTGACATTGTATTATTAAGGATATAAGTGGAATTGTTAGAATTTTAAAGAGGTAAAATGGTCTTTTGGCAAGGGAAGATATTTTAATAATATAAATAATTAAAAGAAGCCTTTTTGTCATCATCTTCTCCCATGAGTTCCAACCATCACCATTTCTCTTCATTTCTCTAAAAAATCTTCTAAGTCCTAAAGTGAGAAGCTTAGAGAACACCTCCCAAACTTCATCCAATCAAATTGGACCCTAAAGGAAAATTGTTCCTTTTGTTTAGCTCTAGCTACACCTGGAGTATGGAAGCTTGAATCAACCATTTGAAGGGTGTTTTGGCTACTGTAAATTTAGTCACTATTGTAGGTGAGAAAATATGAAGTTCTACTTGATGTTAACTAGTTTTCTTGATTGTTTTAAGGTTGTATGATATGTATATAGCTTTGAAATGAAGCAAAACCAAGTGTGGAAACTCTTTAGGGTTTCGGTGGAGAGAGGGTTTGCATGATATCATGTGATTTTGCATGCATGGATGATGTAGAATGAAAGTGGTGAGTGTAGGAATGATGATTATGGTGTTAGTTTTGGAAGAGAGTAAGTTTAATCTTAAGGGTGCACTTGGTGTAGTAAGAAAGAAAGGTTAGTGTGTTGAGTTTGATGTCTTGAAGGTTATAGAATGATGTTTAAGTATTACGATGATAGCTAGTGGAGTTAGATTTAAAAGAGAGTGTGGTTTGATGGAAGTTGTTATGGTTTTGCAGCTTTAGCTTTGGATAACTAAAGAAAGATCATTTGGGCTACAAGTATTATGTTATTGTGCTATTAAGGTAAGAGATGCATGTAAAAGGGCATAGGGGTACTATGCCTGCATTGTGGTTTATTGGTTGGATGCAAAATGGAACTATTTTATAAGTGCCAAGAAGTTTGAAATTCGGTTTAACTCCTAGTATTGATTATGTCTAGGAGAAACTGACTACCCGACAAGGCAGTTGACTGCTAAGATACAGACATGACATACTTATTTCTGAAATCAACTTAAACCAGTTGATTGCCTTGAATAGCAGTCGACTACCTATTTCTATGACCAACTTAAAACTAGCCAATTGCCTTAAAGATAAGTCAACCGTTTTTATCTCGTAGCATTTTGTTTCAAAACCAATCAACTGCCATGAAGGCTAGTCAACTGCCTTTTTCACAGAAACATTTTGTTTGCACACCAGTCGACTATATTTTTCTTAGAACCATTCTGTTTCAAACTCAGCCAACTGCCCAAGTGATCAGTCGACTACCCTATTTGTATTCAATTTTTAAATATTCAAAAATTTAATTAGAAAATAAATGAATTGATTTGAGAAATGTCATAATAGTCAACTACCCTAAAGGAGCAATCAACTGACTTTTTTTGAAATATTGATTCGAAATTAATATTTTGTATAAATGTGTTTGGATTATAAGTGATGCGTTTAAAAGTTATTAATGGTTTTAAAAGCATTGGTTTTAATAATGAATGTTTTGAGATTGTTATTTCTCGTATCATGCATTCAGATTGTATTGATTGATAGCTATATGACCCTAGTCAAGTCATCAGCTCCCACAGATGTCACCTGACTACTGAATACTTTGTGATTATTCATCAATGGCCATTAGTCTCTGTATTCGTAGGATTAGCTTATGAGGGGTAAATCCCTATGTGATAACTGCGAATTCCGACACTTGGTAAGTAAAATAATTAAATATATGAATTTGGAGTATTTGGATTTTTATTTGAGCTTGAGAATTATATTAAGTTAGAAGAAAGATAAATTGGAACAATTTATAGAGTTAAGGTTATGGAAATTTATTTTAAGATTAAGAAAAGACACATTTTGCTGAAGTAAAAGATTTATCTAGTGAATTAAAGTATTTTAGCAACATACATGGGACTACGCCACTTAGTTTATTTTTAAAGTAAGGGAGTTTTAGTTAGTACAAAGGAATTAAGGAGATGATTTTGAGTATAAATGATAAATACATAATGGGAGATATAAATCAAATTTATGTACATAATGTAGTTATATGTAAATTAAATAAGGAAATCTATATAACAAATAATAATAATAATAATAATAATAATAATAATAATAATAATAAGTATGTAGCTAAACCAAAAACATAAATCATGTATATGTATGTACTAGGAAAAGTAAAAGAAATGTATATATTTAATATAAGAGTTTGTATATGATGCACTGACAGTGTATAGTTTTTATACACTGTTAATGCATCAGAGGTTGACACCTCATCAATAGGCCCTTATGGGCAAATTAAAAAAAATTATTTATATTTGCATATAAGGGTCTATTAATGAGGTGTCAACCTCCGATGCATTGACAGTGTATAGAAACTATACACTATCAGTGCATCATATATAAATCCTTAATATAATAATTAAAGATATGCAATATATATACCAAATAGATATTAATATAAAATATATATAATTAATAAAAATATTAAGTGAGTGGAGTTTGGTGGGAAAAATCCCACCAAACTTACCCAAATTCGCAGGTCTGCCTAAGGCAGACGTCCCATGCCCTCTCTCTCTCTGATAAAAAAAATTTAATTAAAAAAAAGAGTAGTGAACGAGAGAGAGAGAGAGAGAGAGAGAGAGAGAGGGAGAGAGAGCCGAGAGAGGAGTAAGCTAAAGGAAAGAAAGGAAATAAGAAAGAGGAAAAGAGTGCAGTTGCGAGGAGAGGAAGCTATCGAAGGAAGAATCAAGGCTAAAACCAGCCTTGAACGATGTCATTGCTGAACCAAGTGCCTAAAACAAGGTAGAAGCGGGTTGAAGCAGGAGTGTGAAATCCCCCAATTTCATGTGAATTCTCTATGATTGTAAAGTAACTCGGCTTAAATGAAGTAAATAGATATGAAAGTTATGAAAGGAAAATGATGCATGGAACATGGGAGAAGTAATGAAATGGAAGATTTATTAGTCAAGGAAATTAAATTGATGTTATAAGAATAATTGAGGTATGAGCAAAGAATTAATATCAGAAAATTAAGTGCAAGTAAAGACAAGTGTTATATGGGAGAAAGAAGACCAATTAAATGAATGGTCAAATAATGATGGTCAAAGGTTAAGATGAAATGATTTAATTGGATGATGATAAAATTTAGATCAGATTTTAATTGGTGTAATGAGATGTGGCTGATATGAGAATGGAAGAAGAGAATTAAAAGAGTCAAAGAGTCAAATGTCAATGGTCAAGGGAAAGCATGGCTGAGATTGATGATGGGATAAGAAGCAATTAATGAAAAGTGCATGAGTCATCTTCACCTTCCATCACCCCACGGCAGCAACTCTTATAGCCCTTTCCCTCGTGTTCTCCAAGTTTCCATAAGTTCCATCCCATATCCACCTTGACAAACACCCTTGTTTAGTGACCAAATCGTTAAGGTTGTTAAACGAAAAACGATCCTAGTCACTAGACAAGGCTATATCCGAAGTTTGGTAGATTGAATCCAAGTATTGAAGGAGATCTCAAAGTTTGAGATTTTGGTCTCTAGTGAAGGTAAGAGAAGAAGATGATTTAGTCAATTTGGTTCATGGCTTGGAGTTGTACTAAGTTGATATGATGTATGTATGATGATTAATTTAAAGGTTTGCTTTGGTATGATGATTTCAGATTTGAAGGAGTGAAAGCTAGGGTTGACGCGCCAAGTGATTTCGCGTTTTCGAAGTAATCGAGGTAAGGAATTTATGTAACAGATGTAAGGCGGCTATGTCCGCATGTTTTATCATGTTTTGATGTGATTTGAAGAGAAGTATCAGCTGTTTCTTTGCAGGAAAATGACATTTTTGGACTTGCTTCCTAGTACCAATTAGGCTAGGGGCAGTCGACTGCCTTGAAAGGGAAGTCGACTGCCTAGAGACAACCAAAACACCGTTTTTCGAAAACCGACTTAAACCAGTCGACTGCTATGTATGCCAGTTGACTGCTATTTTCCAGAAAAGCATTCTGTTTCAAACCAGTCGACTGCTATATGAGACAGTCGACTGCTATTTATGAAAATGCATTCTGTTTCAAAAACAGTCGACTGCTATATGTACCAGTCGACTGCTATTTCTTAAGAAGCATTCTGTTTGAAAACCAGTCGACTGCTATATGGGTCAGTCGACTGCCCTTGTATGTTTTCAAAGATGAAAATATCGAAATTTTAAATGAAAATAATTTCGATAAATGAAAGTATGAAGCAGCAGCCGACTGCCCTATGAGGCCAGTCGACTGCCCTGTTTTGAAACGAGGTTTTTAAACCTATTTTCAGAAAGTATGAAATGTCATGGCAAGAAGCTATATGGCATATGTTTTGAGATTATGCACTATCATGTTTCTAGTAGGGGCTCTGATCAAGTCCTGAAATGATGTATGTTATGGGCTGAGGAACCATAAGTCAGGCCTCAGTCGCTACAGAAGGACACCTGACTAGTGTTAACTGTAGCCACCAACAGTTGGCCAATCTGTCTATATTACATGTTCGGCTAAGGGAGGATTCCTGGCCCTACGGGGTACGCCACATGATGATGATGATGATGATGATGCAGTGCATAACTCCATAAAAGTACAAATAGTTTTTATGTTATCAAAAACTATATGTATATGCGATTTCAAAGAATAAAGAAATCGAAAGTACTTGGTTTACTTGTACAAGAAGTTTTAAAAGAAGTATATGATGTACGATTTCAAGAAAGTATAAGATGTTTTAAGAGAAGTATGTATGTATGTAAATGATATTTGAAAGAAGTACTTGAAGTATGTTTTGAATGAAGTATATGACGTATGTTTTCCATGAAGATTTAAAAGAAGTATACGATGGGTGTTTGCATATGCTACTTTAAAGAAGCACATGATTTACTTGATTTATAAGCATATGCTATTATGAACTTTCTGTATTTGATGAAAGTATATGAATATGCTTTATAATGCTTTACATGACATTATAGAGCCAAGTAGGAAAAACTGCATATAGAGGCATAGCACGCTCTTTTACATATTTTTCTTACTGAGCGTAAACTCACCCTTTTACGAACATTTTTCATACAGACTATCTGAAGTAATCCCTCGCTCTCGATAGAAGAGCCTACGAGTGGATCTTGAAAGTTTACCTTCAAGAGACGCTTCCCAAGTAGTATAGAAGGTATATTTATACGATTATGCAAAGTAAATTGTAATTCAGCTATGGTACAGTACAACTAACATTAATGTGTATAAGATGTTGGGGATTTAAGTTAAGATGATGTATGAGATCCTGTGGAAACGGATGATACATATATACATGTATCATTAGTCTGTTTTATTGAAATTGAATTATTCATATTGAGCTGTTAGATATTAAGCTTAAGAAAGAAAAGTATGATTGACATTGACAAGTAAATCTAATCAAGTTAAGTGAAAAAGGAAAAAGGTGAAAAATGAAATGTATGGTGACTGGGACGTCACAAGGAGCATTTTAGGACAAAAATGCAGGTGTCTTTGAGGCCAAGTTAAAGGCTGAAAATAGAAGCAGCAAGGGGAAACAAGGACTGGAGCAAGCTAAAATGTGGCGGAAGAAGTGGCTGAAGCAGTAAGTGCTCTCGAGCTGGGAAGCAGGGGTGAAACAGAAGAGAGCCCTATTTTTTTTGGTGCTAGTTTAAAGATTGGGAAGCAATCGAACAGAGTTGAAGAGATAGGGGTCTTAAACAAGGGAAAAATATCGAAGCTTGAAGGGCTGATTGGGGTGTTTAAAAAGGGTAGTCTGAGCGGTGGTATGAAGGTTGTTTGAGTGCTGAAGAAATGGCTAATTTGGGGGTTGTTTAAAGAGGCTAAACATGGGAGTTAGAGGTTGGTTTAGGCACTACTTAAGGGCTAGAGAAAGGATGAAACCAAGAAAGGTGAAAGATAGGAAAAAGGGAACTAAAAGGCAGTTAAAAGCAGAGTGGTGAGCTATTGTTGCAAAAGGGCTATGAATAGCTTGAAACAGAGGCTATTCTAGCCAGAAAAAAAAACGAAAAAGGAACTGAGAAGAGAATTAAATAAGTTAGAAAATATATTTCTAAAACTTTTTCAGTTTGGGAAAAATGGTAAGAAGAATGATTATCTTGTTGACACATGTTCTATGTGATTTTTATATAGTCTTTATAATTGTTTCTAATCATATTTGTATTTTTAAAACAGTAGCAAGATTATACAGAGGCAAATTCTTGGATTTCGCTAAGCTTGACGGTTATCAAAGTGTTGAGCTTTGGTGTTGGGTAAGACATTTATATAACGTAGAAGTAGAATCATACTGTATAACTAATTGTAATTGTATGATGATAATAATGAATTAAGTTCATGACTTAGTCGATATATATGGAATGGTTTGAGCATGAGATGATGAGTTGAAGAGGAAGACTGAGTAATGATAGAGTTGTGATCATGTGGGTATAGATAGGTCCTTCAAATAGGTCTTGAGTAATTGCATTGATTTTTGGATTATTTGATGTTATAGTAAAAGTTGTTAAAGAAATGGTTAAATACTATTGAGATACTAAAAGGACCCATATTGGTGTTGGGGGTCCTAGTATCGATACTTACATGTGAATATGATAGAGATGATATAAATATTTTGTGGAATATAGTTATATAAATATGTTGGAGGATGATGCAGGTTTAAAGGCCACATGATTGTGGTATGGAGATAGTTATATTTATGTTGTTATGCTGCTGGATTTTGGTTGGATCTTAGTATCAATATTGAAATGTGATAGTAATTAAAACAATTTGACAATGTTGTGAAATGATATTGAATTGTGAATGTGCACTTGGAGACCTTGAGGATTTTTTATTAGGAGAATTAAGATTGATGATTGTGGAATGTATAGATTGATTATAATGATATATCTAATAGGATTTACGAACCTTATATGATCTCACCGCTTAATGAGGGCATGATAGCCGTGTAGTACTTGTGACAACAAGATACAGGCGTTAAATTTTGAACAGAGTTTGGATAGCTATGAGGTAGCTACATTTGGCTTAATGCTTGACACTTGTAACACTTTGAGTTTAATCTGTGTTTTAGTGCCATTGGGGTAGGTACACCTAGTAGAGATAAGGGCACTTGAAAATAGCACATTGGGTTAAAATATGTAAATATATATATATATATATATATATCTATCTTAAAGTCTTAAAGGAGATAGGTGGGTTTCAATATACAGGTTTTAGCACCTTTAGAAAGAAAAGAACTTCAAGCTTAGTGAAATAGTTTTGAAATGAAAAGGTACATAGCATAATGCATGTGCATAAATGAAATTGAAAAAGAAAGCATGATATGATGACCGTACTCCAGTACATGTGAGTTTCTTTTGAATAGGCAAGTAAATACTTTGAAAGATGGCAAGTACCCCACCCTAGGTACTTTGCCTATAAGGCCTATAGTACTTGTACGTAGATGTACATACATAGATAGTTATTAAAGCCTATACGACAATAGTCATGATCACAATCCAATTCCCATATGCTCGATAAGGATCATGAAAGAAGCCTATGGCCATAGTAGAGCCCTACGGGAGACCTAGAACATATTTGAGCCTTGTAAGAGACCTAATGTAAAATCGGAGCCCTGTAGGAGACCTTGTATGTTATTGAGCCCTACAGGAGACCTTGTTTATTGTTGAGCCCGCAGGAGACCTTGTATGTTATTAAGCCTTGTAGGAGATCTTGTATATTAAGCCCTGCAGGAGACGTAGTCCATTGACAAACAAAATATATCTTATATACTGATGACTGTAGAATGCTATGCCTAATCTCTTATCAAATATTAAGTGTATCTAGACATGACACGGTTTTATGTGACATGAGAATTTCACACGGTCTTATAATGCATGTGAATATGAGATGGTTTTTATATGACACATGAACATGATTTGAGAATTGTATATGTTTATGTTCGTGATAGTGAATGTGACATGCTTTGAAATTGTACAAGTCGTGAACATGTTTTCTTT
This sequence comes from Heritiera littoralis, assembly GCA_031772115.1. NCBI lineage: Eukaryota > Viridiplantae > Streptophyta > Magnoliopsida > Malvales > Malvaceae > Heritiera > Heritiera littoralis. Next base: position 1,910,548 of record JAPDPK010000009.1, on the reverse strand, counting down.
AAAGTACGCGTGAAATGATTTAGATACTGCTTAAGCTCTATAAACGTTGGTATGCCATGCATGATATGTCTGGTATTCTAAGTGCTTGTGCAATTGAATTGTATGCGTTTTCACACCGAACCATGACATGACCTTACATTTTGCAAGAATGCATCACATGCTAAAATACAAGTGAATAGAAATTGGAATATGTTTAAACTACTGAGATGGAATGTCCAGGAATGGATAGGTGCTGGAAACTTGTATTTGCAGATTTCATACATTTGCATTAGAATGGTATAATTCTAATTCGGCACTTATATAAATGACTTACTAAGCCCTCACTTATTAAATGTTGTTTGATTTTTTTTAGATTGATCATGGAGTTGGGGGAGTATTTCGGAGTATCCGAATAGTTCCAAGCTTAAAATATAATCCCAACTCTTCAAGGAGATTATTTTGAGCACTTTGGGTATACACTATTCTTTTGTACTTAATATCAATTTTAGGTTGCTTTTGATTCAGTATTATAGATGGGATGTAACCTAAAGTAGTGAATAGTTTCTAAACTACTTGAATGATAACTTATGGAACTATTGATGCTTGCACGAGTATAAATATATAATATGATGGTATGAACAAGCGATTAAGCAAGAAGATATGAAATTATATGGATGAAATGTAATAATTGAAAATAGGTTGATGTCGTGGAGAAATTTAGACTTATTAAGTGGAAGAAATATGGTGAATCTAGAGAAGATAATGCAGGACTATAAATCAATTGCTATTGTGGAAACTATTATCTATACATCAATTATGAGTTTTGTGCAAGTATTAATCTGGGCAAAATGATAAAAATAAGGAAAGGAGTTAACGTCCCTAAATAAATTTCACTATACTGCACTTAGACAAAATAAATATAGAAAAGCGAAAAATTAGCCTTAATTTCTACGCATTCGTACATGACATAAGTATTGTCTCGGCTTTCGGGTCGTGACACCCTAGCCTATCATAGGTATGCCATTTCCTATATTGGATTGCCTGTGCATGATTCTACTAGGATGTTAACAATTTAACATATTATAGAGTTGAATGGTTTATGTTTAAATGAAATGTTCAATTGATTGAAATATTTGATAATTGAAGGAAAGTTTGATTTTATTTATTCAAATGTAGTTGAAATATACGTATTCTTTATAACCGTTTGGCATGAAATGATTGTTTTTTAAATTTGATTATAAGTTTTAATATCCTTGGAATATTGTGTCACCTACCCATAGTCAAATTTAGGACCCAAGACAAGTGAGGTGCTTCAAAGCATCCTTCTATACTTGACCTGGTCATCTTAAGTGGCTATAGAAATTCATCGTCTGAGAAGATTGTATATTCATTAACCATTGTATATCATTATAGAGCCAAATGGGGATCACGCATCATAGTTGCGTAGTATTGCACTTTTATATACATCCTCTTATTGAGTGTAAACCCACTCCCCTCTTTTTTCCCCAGATTATTTGCAATGATTCCGCTCGCTTTTAAAGGAGTTTATATTTTGGACTACAGAATTCCTTTGAGGCACATCTAAAGACCCTTAAAGGTATATTGTTCTTTATTTGTATTTTTCAGACTTTGTACAGTACTGGAACATAGTTAAAGAGTAGTTGTAACGATCGAAATTAGAAAAATTCGAATTAAATTTTCCCTTTTCGATACTATCTTTTTCTTTCAATTAATCGAAAACACTAGGTTTGCATTCGGTATCAGTGTAAGTACAATTTATCTTTTCATTTCACCTAATTCAATATACAATTAATTCAATTAATAATAAAAAATTAAATACAGACTATAATATAATAACTATGATTTCGTTCATAATAAACTTCACATAAGTTAAATCCCACTAATTTTCGATACGTATTTATGCTCTATTTTATAAATACAACTATTGTGCAAATACGTGTCTGAATATAAATAAACATTTAATAAATACCTTATCACTTGGTACTTCTAACCTCTAGTGATTTCTTCGATTAACTAAAGGCAACGGACTTCATGTATTTTGATAAGCTATCTGGGATGGTGAGAAGGAGGGGTGAGCTTTGGGGAAAGCCCGGTAAGAAACATATATAAAAGCGCATATAAAATGCAGTTAAATAAAAATCACTTATTTTACTGATTAAGAAAAAGGCATATTAAATACAAATATGAAAATGCACAAAAATATTTATTTCTTAACAGCTCACTAGGGGATAGTATCAGAAGGATACTATAGTCGGCTAAGTAACCAGGTAGAGTATGGAAGGTACTTTAGAGTACCTGTCGTGTTCCAGTCCCTAGATGCGACTATAGGGAGTAAATTCAGTTGACGATAAAACGATTAATCGATATAAAACGTTTAACACTTTATGCAATGTAATTTCAATTCATTAATCAATATAAAACATTTAATAATTATGTGATGCTATTTCAAATCAATAATCAGTATAAATCATTTTATAATTTATGCGATGCAATCTAGAATCATTAATCACTGTATAAGCCATTTATGTAGGCGATGCTATAAGACCATTTCAGTATGCAACTTCGGTAAACAATATGGTAACAATTTCAAAATCATGAGATAATACAATAATTTCAGAAACTTCGATCAGTACAGTAATGCGATTCATTTAAAATCCTTAAAATAGGATAAATGCACTTGCATCAGAAAAACATATACTGAAAAATTTGTATCACTTTCTTTGTCACTTTTCAATCAAATCATGCCCTAGTCTCGTAAATCAAAGCATTCGCTAAATCAATTATCAATCAAGTTTCACTTATCGATAGAAAATAATCTCCCAGAGATTCATGCACGCACTATATCCCATAAGAGACCTGTATAGGAAGGCCATGGATCCAGAACTCCTTAGCCAATCCTATGAAACACTATAACGAATGGCCATCATCGATCACTCACAGTTTGCACTGGTCAGGTGCTCATTGTGTAAGCCTGTGGGGTTCAACCGTAACTCCCATAGTCATATCATGTGAAGGGGAAGGTCTGAGACATCTCCAGCCTAATCATCACTATCTCGTATGCACGATCACCAAGGAGACATCAATTTCATAAAATCATTTCATATAATCTTAAATCATTTCATATAAATCACTTCATGTAATTCCTTTCATGAAATTCAGTTCATGTAAATCATTTTGTATAGTTCAATTCATGTAAAGCAGTTCACGAATCTCAGTTCATGTAAAATACTTCATATAATTCAAATCACGTAAATCGTTTCATGTAATTTAATTCATGTAAATCGTTTCTTGTAATTGAATTCGTGTAAATCATGTCATGCGATTCAATTCATGTAAATCATTTCTTGTAAATCAATTCATGTATATCACTCGTGTAATGCAATTCATGTAAGTCATTGCATGCAATTTAATTTGTGTAAATTATATCACATACTCATTTCATGTAAATCATTTAATGTAATTCAATGCATATAAATCATTTCATTTAAATCAATTCATGTAAAACATTTCACATAATGAAATATTTAAACTTGTAGGAATTAAAGATAATTCCTATTTCTTGTATTTAGGAAAATTGGATAAGAACGATTAAAATGAGATTTCAATAAATTTTCAATTGCAAATAAAACATGTTTTATACGACTCCTATACATGTACTTACCTTTATTTCTGTGCAATGTCCAAAATCCGATAATGCTTTTTACGCTTGTTTTTGTTTCCGAGCTTGATACTGCACAACAATTCTAAATTACATTCAAATTTCTATATTATAAATAAAATGAATATTCCACTAATTTCTATTTTCTATTTATCTTTCTCAATGAATCATTTTAATCATTCTTTTTAAATCTCCATTTACGAGGAAGTCAGTAACTTCTACGTAGGACAATTTTTTTATCTAAAATTTGGCAACATAACGTTTAAGGAATCGAAACCTCTTGCAAACAATTCCAATAACCCACAATAGTCCAAAGCATTTAAATCCACAAAATCCACTTGTAGTTCGACTCTTAAATCACAACCAGTTCGATAATTATCAATTACGTCAGTACTCATTTCACCAAAATTTCAGTAATCTCTTATCTATACTCTAATATCAACTCATCAATATTCTAACAATATCATGACATCCTTTTCATAACGTTTTAACAATTATCCAACATTAACAATTATAACTCTAAACTATACAATATAATACTACTAGTGTTTTATAAAAGTATCTTACCTAGTATCAAAGTTGACGATGTAATCTCTCCTAATTTAGCTCATGCTTCGATCGTTCTTGTATAATTTCCATTTTCTCTTTCTTCCTTCTTCTTCTTTTTCCTTTTTCTTCTTCTTCTTTTTCCTTTTTCTCTTTCTTTTGCTTTTCTTTCTTCTTTTTCTTCTTTACCGATTCAGACCGGTTCAACCCGGTTCGGTCGGTTCTCCTTATCTCGTCGGTTTAGCCTCATCCCGCCGGTTCAGGCCTCCCACAATTGGCCGAGGTGGTGGCGAAGCTGGATCTGACCTCCTTTTCTCCCCATCGGCAGTGACGGCGCCGGATCTAGAATGATGGGTTTCGGCCTCTTTCTTTTCTCTTTTCTCCCTCTTTTCTCTTCCTCCTTCATCATCGATGGTCTCTTTTCCTTCCCCTTACCTCCGCCGGTGTCGGGGTTGAGGTGGCGGTGCCCAGATCAGCCGGCACCGCCATTTTCCTCTTTTTCTTTTTCTTTCTTTTTTCGCTCGATTTTCCCCCGATTTCTTCTCTCCTTTCCTTTTTCTTTCCCGTCGCTGGCAGCTTCCTTCACTTCCTTTCCTCGCCGGCGATGGCTTCCCCTCTCTATATCGGCCGACGGCGTTGGCATTCCTCCTCGGAGTATCTCCTTTGTTTGTAATAGAGGAGGAAAATGGGAGGGAATCGAGATACCCGATTCCCGTTCCTTTTCTTTTTATATATATTTATAAATATATATAAATACAAAATATAATTATATATATATATAAATATACTATCTTTCCATATACATAGATATATATTTTTTGTATTTATAATTTATATCTATCTATACACTTTAATTTGAAAGAATATATATTTCATATATATATATGTATATTTATATATAAATGTATAATGATATACATTTGTATTTATTTAAAAATATATTTATATATATGGATATATAAATATATATATAAATTTACCCATTTTATTCCTTATAATTTGGATTTCTTAATATCCAAATTAAACTCCTCAAATTCATCACTTCATCACTTTCCAAAATTCGACATATTCCAATCCTCGTAAATAACTTAATTTATTTATTTTCGGGTAATTAGTACCAAAAATAGAAAAATTCCCGGTTATCACAGTAGTGGGGATATAAACTTGTATAGATGATATTGTATACAGTAAATAGAATGTTGAACTTAATCATGTATCAATCTGTGGTTGCTGAATAATAAATAAGTGTTGATGTTAATGTTATTACACCATTTGAGGGAAATGGAAATATTGAACAATATTGAAATAATTCTAACAGTGCAGGTAGTGTGTAAGTAAGAAAAAATAATGGCACAACAAATAGCCTAACCAAATCGATAGGAAAAGGAAAAAGTGAGTTCTTGTTTTTGGCTAAAACCGTATGTTACAGAATACATTTTTTTCTTTTTCATAATATAGCGTTATATAGATCCTAAAATCTGAATTGTCTAATATGAAAATGTTGCATGAACTTACAAAAGATGACATACTTGGATTAGAATTTTATGGAATTGATGAATGTTATGAATTTTATAAAGCGTATGGAATTGCAATGGGTTTTGGTGTTTGTAAAGATACTAGTAAGTGTAATAAAAATGGAGATGTTGTTATAAGATGTTTTACTTGTGTAAAAAATGACATACGCTAACAAATGGGAAAACCTTGAGAATGGGGTTCATCAGCCAAAAAGATCATCAAGAATAGATTGTGAGGTAAAAATTCATTTCATTGTCAAGAAAGATATAGGAAAATGGTGCGTATTACATCGCGAACTGAAACATAATCACGAGATGGTCTACCTTTCTTAAATATATTTCATTAGACTGAATAGGCATATAAAACCAAAAGATATATTTGAAACTAAAGCTTTGAAAACTTGTGGTATAAGAACTTGCCAAGTGATGAATTTCTTTACTACATAAGTCGATGGCATTCATAATGTAGGATTTACTAGAAAAGATTTATATAATCGTTTGACATCTGAAAGATGTGCAAAAATTATTAATGGCGATGTTTAAGAAAAGGAAATGGATAATGGATTTTACATGGAGTATACGACTGATGAGGAGAAACGAATTAAGAATATCTTTTTGCTTAATTCTATATCAAATCTAATTATGCTTATTTTGACAATGTCTTGGCATTTGACACCACTTACAATAAAAACACATTTAATTTGCCTCTGCTAGTTTTTGTCGATGTGAACCATGATTGTATAACCACAATCTTTAGTTTGACACTTCTTACCAATGAAGATACCAGAAGGTTTATTTGGTCCTTAAAAACTTTTATAGATTATACGGGGAACAAGAAGTTGATATTCGTGGTTACTAATAGTGAATTGGGTAATTGAGTTAAAAAATATCCAATTTTTTGTTGGGTTTCATCTGCTAGGCCAAACCCACTTAATGGATTTATTATTTTTATCTAAATCCATCCAAAAATCAGATGGACCTTTGAATTTATGTAGATCACTTAACTTATTGGTGGATCCAAAAAGAAATAGTAACAACAAGAAACATGTCAACTATGATGCAACCATATGGAGCAAAGAAGAGAGTTTATAAAATGAAGAGTGATTGACCTTCAAACACACACCAACTGTGATGTAGTTGTACGAAACCAAAAAAGATGTACAAAAAGAGGGGTGGCTGATGATTGATAAAAAAGAAAATAGAGAAAAAGAATTTTTATAATTAGGGTTTTAGATTTTTTTAATATTTATAAAATAATATAATGGGATTCGATTCAAATAAATTTTTTTTTGTTCATAGAGAAATATAAAGAAAAATGAAAAAAATCGAACTTTGAATTTAGATCTTCCAAAGAAAAAAATGTTAATAACCCTTAGATCAAATTTTGATTGTTAAATTTAATATATATTATATTATATTATATTACACGGTACATAGTAAATTTGATAAGATGTCTGCATGGACATTCTGTTTGAATGGCACGTAAGATCCATTAATTTCATGTCCACCTAAGTCAAATGTAATAATAAATACCAACTTTTTCACTCTTTCACTTTCCTAATTTTTTTTTAATTTCTAAAATTTCTCAATCTTAAAAAAAATCTTAAATAATTTTAAATGCTAACTATCTAAAAACATATAATTTTTATATTATCTATTTGAAAAACTAAATAAAATATTTATTGATATCTATTTATATTATAAAATAAATTATTTTAATTTTAATTTATTTAAAAATATTTTATTAACAAATTGAAAAGCATAAAAATAATATTTAAATATGTAAAATTGTTATTTTTCTAAATGAATAAAATTCACATATAAAACATCTAAATTTATAAATATATATGTTACATACATATTTAAATAGATAAAATTAATTTATGCATTGCCTAGATTAATGTGCTTTGAGATATAAATGTAAATATTTTTATGTTATAATCATAAAAATGTAACAAAAAAATATTTTTATGTTATAATCATTCTTTTATATATGAGTTTGTATATGATGCACTGACAGTGTATAGTTTTTATATACTGTCGATGCACCAGAGGTTGACACTTCATCAATAAGCCGTTATGAGCAAATTAAAAAAAATTATTTATGTTTGCATATAAGGGCCTATTAATGAAGTGTCAACCTCTGGTGCATTGACAGTGTATAGAAACTATACACTGTCAGTGTATCATATATAAATCCTTTATATATTATATATATAAAATGCATATTTATAATAATTATTTTTTACGTCAATAATAAAAATATATCTCAAAATATTACTCTAACGCTTGAATATTGTTAAAATATACTTTTAATTTTTATTTTAACACTTTGTTGATGTACTTAATAATATTATTTATAATATTTTTTATTTTTTATTTTTTATTCTTTCTAATATTTGTTTATCTTATGTTTTGGATATTATAAAATTTTAATTAAATATTTAACTTTTTATGATTGGATATTTTGATTATATTATTATATATATGTATTTTATATATACTTTAAATAAATAAATTTAATAATAATACTTTATATATTTATAAATTTAAATAATTAAAACTAATTAGCACATCACACTAATAAAAACTAATTAATTAATATCCGCATTTTGTTTTTGAGTTCCAATTAATATCCGCTCTTGTAAGTGAAACAAAATTTCTAATTCAAACACAAACGCAATTATTCATTTTGGATAATAATAATCTATTAAAAAGACTCCATAGTCATTTCGAATAAAAAAAAAAATGAACAATGCTCGTGAAATTACCGTCCCTGTATGTATAAAAGGGGAATGAGCGGTACGGAAGGTGCAAAGCTTTAGGCGGCACTTTTTTGAAACCCCAAAACCAAAACACTCCAGAGAACTGGGCAATTCGGTTAAAGAAAAACCCCAGATAAACCTCTCTCATTCACTCACTCATTCGTTCACTCGTTAGCCAATTTTTCGAATCTGTGTACTATTATCGAGAAAAAGATCTACAAAGAAAGAAATGGCGGGGGTATTGAAAGCGCCGGGTGCCTTTGCGATAACTCCACATAAAGTTTCGCTCTGTATTTTAGTTCAGATCTACGCTTCTCCTTCTCAAGTCTCCGTCCCATTCCCTTTCTCCTCCGTTTCTCAGCACAACCGCCTCGGCTTATATTTGTTAGCCCTTACCAAGGTATTTGTAACGTTCCCCCTTTAACATTTTTCGTTATTATTATTTTGCTTTGGGAGTGAAAAAGAAAGTAGCCTATGATTGTTTTGGTTCGCTAATTTTTTGGATGCATTTAATGTTTGCGGTGTCAAATTTGATGTTGCAGTCATGTGATGACATTTTGGAGCCAAAATTGGAGCAACTCATTAGCCAATTGAGGGAGGTTGGTGGTTTATTGGACCATTGGTTAACTGATCATTTAACTAGTCGCCTATCGTCTTTATCCTCGCCTGATGATTTGTTCAATTTCTTTAATGATATACGAGGTCAGTTTTTTTCTTTAATTTTTGTTTTAGTTACTTTATCATCTTTTTATCCTTTTCTGTTGTTAATTTTATGATTATTTTTTTTGTAGGAATACTTGGGGGATCTGATTCTGGAGTTATGGAAGATGACCAGGTTATTTTGGACCCAAACAGTAACTTGGGGATGTTTCTTCGCCGGTGCATACTTGCTTTCAACCTCTTAACTTTTGAGGTATTTCTAGTTTGCCTCATAAGGTGTAAATATCATGTTTTGAATTGCGATTCTGTACTTTTTGTCGGAATCATCATTTATTTGCTGTGTTTAATATTTACATAAAACTTGATGCTAGAATCACTATAGGAATAGAGTGATATCTGTTATCACAGTACTGGCTTTGTGGTTGCCATTGAAGTATAAATCTCTTGTTCTATATCCTGATATTGATGATGATGCATATGTTTACAAAACAAGTGAAAGGTTGGCAATTTAAGTAACATTCTGGTCACTGTTATTCAAGTTGAATTTTAGTTATATTGTTCACCGTTGAAGTTTGTATATGTTATACATAAATGTATTTATGCGTAGAATCCAAGAGACAGAGGTAAAAGATGCACTAAAGATGATGAAGAATGGAAAAGCTGTTGGACCTGATGACATCCCAATTGAAGTTTGGAAATGCCTTGGAGATGTAGGAATTAGGTGGTTGACAAATCTATTTAATAAGATTTGGCACACTAACAAAATGCCAGAGGAATGGAGAAAGAGTGTCTTAGTACCTTTATATAAGAACAAGGGAGATATTCAAAGTTGCGCCAACTACCGAGGCATAAAATTGATGAGTCACACGATGAAACTATGGGAGAGAGTGATAGAACGGAGATTAAGAAAGAATGTAGAGATATCGGAGAATGAATTTGGTTTTATGCCGGGTCGATCAACTATGGAGGCAATATATTTGCTTAGACAACTTATGGAGCGCTTTCGAGTAATGGGTAAAGATCTTCATATGGTCTTTATAGATTTAGAAAAAGCATATGATAAAGTGTCTAGGGAGGTACTCTGGTGGTCCTTAATGAAGAAAATAGTTCCTTTGAAATATATTAAACTAATTAAGGACATGTATAGAGGCGCAAGGACACATGTGAGGACAGGGGGGGGTAAACAAGTGAGTTTCCTATCACGGTGGGATTACACTAAGGGTCAGCGTTGAGTCCATTCTTGTTTGCGGTAGTTATGGACGAACTGACAAAATCCATCCAGGATAAGGTGCCCTGGTGTATGATGTTTGCAGATGATATTGTCCTATGTGCGGAAACTAGAGCGGAGATCAATACAAAGTTGGAAGTATGGAGACAAACGTTGGAATCAAAAGGATTTAAACTAAGTAGAATGAAAACTGAATACATGAAGTGTAAATTCAGTTCTAACCGACTGGAAGAGCATGATGTAGTGAAGTTAGATGGGGTGGCGATACCTAAGCGAGATCATTTTCGATACTTGGGATCAATAATACAGATGGATGGAGAGATTGATGGTGATGTGACCTATAGGATCCAGGCTGGATGGAGTAAGTGGAGAAGTGCTACAGGTGTGTTGTGCGATAAAGGAATTCCTACATGGTTAAAAGGCAAGTTTTATAAGACAGTTATTAGACCAACATTGTTATATGGTAGTGAATGTTGGGCGACTAAGAGGCTACATACACAAAAGATGAGTGTAACAGAAATGAGAATGTTACGGTGGATATGTGGATATACAAGAAAGGATAGAATGAGAAATGATGATATTCGTAAGATGATTGGAGTGGTACCTAATGAAGACAAAATGTGTGAACATCGTTTACGTTGGTTTGGACATGTAAGACGTAGACCTGTAGATGCTCCAGTTAGGAGAATAGAGGCTATGGATGTTGAGAGAAGGGTTAAGACTAGAGGAAGACCGAAAAAGACTTGGAAGGAAGTAGTTTGGAAAGACATGGAGGTTTTAGAATTAGATGAGCAAATGGCCTTGAATAGGAATCTATGGAGGCAGAGAATACATATGGACGATCTAACGTGATTTTAGATATTGGTTCATATAGCCTACCCCAATATATTGGGATAAAGGCTCTGATGATGATGATGATGATGAAATGTATCTGTTTTATCCTTTTCTTCTAAGGATTGATACTTTCTGTTTTAGTTAATTTTTCTTAATCATTATTCTTTTTGGTGTAAATAGAAGGTTGAATTTACAGTGTAATAGATTCTTGTTTAAGCATATACTATGTTGTAGCCACTGACTTTTGTCATGTAATGCAGGGTATCTGCCATCTTTTGACAAATATAGGGATCTATTGTAAAGAAGCCATTTCAAGTTGTTCATCGTATGAGTTGCGCCGGCTAGATGATTCTGGTAATGATTTGGAATCTTTATCTGAGTATGAGAACATGGATCTCAATCTTGTTTTCAAAAAAATAAATGAAGAAATGGAAGCAAGGAAAAGAGCCACTGAACGAGTTTCTTTTCATCTTCATCTTCCAAAAGAACTATCAACATTGGTTGAAGGTAGTTTAATTCTTGTAAAGCATGTTTTTGTGTTTATAAGTTATTACTCTCTGCTTCTTGAACAGGAGACTAATGGTTACATTTGCAGTGATGGTAGGACCTTGGTGCAATTTTTTTATTGACATGTTGCTAAGACACTATGTTAGATTACAAAAATTGTACAGTAGGAGGCAATGAATCTACTTGAGTCCACGTCTACTTTCAATAATATTAAAGTACAACACCATGTATCTTTGTTTGGGCAGTGTTTAAAAGTGGCAAGTGCATAAATAATGCAAAATGCACTCTGCATCGATCTGAAGATACTCTTATTTCTTGTGTTTGATGCTAATTTGTTTTTAATTCTGCTCCTATTCATCACATAATTAGGTTTCTGTTTTATTTGCCTAAGCTTTTCTTTTTTAGTTAAGGTATCTTGAACTGGAGTTTGTGGTTTTGAAAAGTTTTGTTTTATTTATAAAAAATGAATGATTGTAAAGTTATTGTGGTGCTTTTATGTGACATTTTTACCATTGTACTAGTCTATTGCTTACTAGTTTTGAAATTCTACATGCAGATATTGAGGTTTTTGCTGACCCTAAATTAGAACACAATGAGATAGGCAGAGAATCTTCTTCATACGCCTCTTCTGGTGATTTATTGAGAGATGTTGACCTTAATGGTGGGGTATTTTTGTGCACCAATTGGCAAATACAAGGTTACTTAATGGAGCAAGCTGATGCAATTGAAAAGTAAGCCATTTATTGACTTTTTACTATCTTTTTTTTTCAACTTTTGAAATGCTAATTAAATTGAACTAAATTACGTGATGTTTACTTGTGGCAGGCATGGCAGTTCTTTCACTTTGAATGCCTTTGAACTGACTCTAAGGCAGCTTCAGAAGTTGGCCCCTGAGCTCCATCGTGTAGGTTGACTTGCTTATTTAAGTTTCACATGCTCTCTTTCTTCCTTGTGCTTTGAGTTGGTAGTCTGACTTGCATTACTTGAGCTCTGACACTAATCACTTATGCCTCTGTTTAATTGTGATCCAGGTTCACTTTTTGCGTTACTTGAATAGTCTTTATCATGATGACTATTTTGCTGCATTGGAGAATCTTCATCGTTATTTTGATTACAGGTGACTTGGAAACTTTTTAACTTTTTTCCTATTTATATATGAGTGTATTGCTCAATGAACTTTCTTTTTTAATCAATTAAAGTATTCAGTTATTCTTTTCTACTAGTTTTTGGCATCCATGTATTTTTGTTAATGTTATTAGTTTATCTAGGATCTGTTCAGTATCTTGCTCAAAAACTGTTTCTGGTACTTGCAATGACTCAGGTCTATGAAGCATCTTATGACTGAGTTATAGTCTAGTAAGTCATACACATAAAGATTGGAGTTTCTTTTATAAATTAACATCTTTGAATTTGCATATGGGAATAGGATGCGGTCCTGTTTCTTTGGGAGGTGAAAGAATCTATTGGCTATTAGGGCTTTCGATGAGGGATAGCTAAACTTATACAAATTCATATGAAAGCCATTTTTGACGTTCATATTTTGTTTGAATTGGGTTGCATAAGCAATAACATTCTCAGATGTTCTAAAATGTTTAAGAGTTGGTATGGATTATTCTCCTTAAATATTGACCCTATTTAGGGTGTCACATGAGTATCCACCCACCATTATTGGTAAGGTCTCTATGCGCGCGCGTGTGTGTATCTATGAATATGTTTCTTTTGGCTTATCTATTTTATTATTTATTATTTATTTTTTATTTTTTGGCTTCCAAATATAGTATTGGGTGAAAGATGTTCATGGAAGAAGCTAGTTGCCAGAAATCAACTGTTCTGATAAATTTTGGCACAATAGTGCAGGAAATGAGGGATTTGATTTTGTTCCTCCTGCTGGGTGCAATAGTTTTGGAAGATATGAGATTGCTCTTTTATGTTTGGGGATGATGCACTTTCACTTTGGCCATCCTAAGCAGGCTTTGGAGGTAAGCATGAGAGCAGGACTTTCTCTTTTATGATATGCCTAGATCTGCACATAAACGGGCAATTATGAAACAGTAGTTGTGGCAAGTAGGACTGTCAATTAGGTTGAGGTGACTAAGGCTTGCCCATGTGTTGATTTGTGGGGCTGGTCTGAGTTCTGTCAAAGATATTTGTCCTAAATCAACAATGCCTAGTCTTAGGTTGTCTCTATATGCAGCTTAATCTTGCCTGAGCCAGCCAGAGCCCCCTGATGCTCTTGCTTTTGGTTGACTGTGCTCAGTTGATGTATTTCTTGAGATGCCTGCATTTGGCAAGTTTTTCATGTCCCAAGCTTATATGTGCCTAACTTGCCCAAACCTCAAATTCAGCCCAGCCTTACTGACAGGCTCACTGGAAGCTAACTTCTTGCCATATTTGTTTTGATATGGCAAGAGATGCCTGTATTTGGCAAGTGTTTCATGTCCCAAGCTTATACGTGAAAACCATTGCCTAACTTGCCCGAACCTCTAACTCAGCCCAGCCTTACTGACAGGCTCACTGGAAGCTAACTTCTTGCCATATTTGTTTTGATATGGTGATTGTTCTGTGATGATTTTCAGGTCCTTACTGAAGCTGTTCGTGTCTCTCAACAGGTAATTTCTTTCAATCATCCGGATGGTTTTGAATGTTAATCTGCCTTATATTTCAATTGCTTTTCATCTTTTAAGGCCCCATGATTTTGAATTTCTGCAGCACAGCAATGATACTTGTCTGGCATACACCTTAGCAGCTATCTGCAACTTGTTGTCTGAGATTGGTTTCTCAACCACCAGTGGAATACTTGGATCGCCTTTCTCTCCTACAACCAGTGTAGGCACTTCATTGTCTGTTCAGCAACAACTATTTGTTCTTTTGAAAGGATCTCTGAAGAGAGCAGAGAGTTTAAAATTGAAGCAATTGGTAGCTGCCAATCATCTTGCAATGGCTAAATTTGATTTGACGGTAAGGATGGTTATCAATGCTCCAGCAAAATTTCCTTTACAACTTGATTCCAGCCCCCCACCCCTCCCCCCAACCCCTGCCGCTTCTTGGTATAGCTGATGCATGTTTGTCATCCATTATTCCATACTGCCCTTGGTTGAAATGGAACTATCTTCTTAGGAATGAGTTTTGCTGCAGCTAAGTCTTTCTAGCTGTAATTGTGTCTCTTTGCATTGAACTGATCTTTATCCAGAATATTCTTTGTATATAACAAATTCTCTTACTAATGAACTGTTCCTACAAACCAAAATGTTCTCGCAGACAATCTGCAAAAGTAGATGTTTCTTAAGGTCAAGTGCTAGAGCATGAGTACAAGGCTTGAGAGCAGCAACTTTATTCAAACATATTAAGTGTATTTCCTGATTACCCATCTTCCATGTGTTGCTCTCAGAGATCTCTAACCAGGTCTATAGAAAACCTCTCCCTGGGAATGCAAATGACATCTATATCAGCAACTTTGCTGATTGACGATGAAGAACATTTTAATAAAACTTGTAGCTATTTAAAGTTTTCTTGTGGTGCCATGCTTATGTATTTTCTGTAAGGAAATGAAGAATATCTGATAAAATCAAATTCTTATATATGTTGGGAACTGCTTATAGGATGCTTTATGAGTTTAGGACAGAATGAATTTGGAGTTCAGTATTCAAGGTTGAACTGTTTTGTTATCTTCAGTTCTTTAAACCTTTTTCGCTATCTCAGTATTTCCAATTTATGGTGTGAATCCGAAATAATCACATTTCTTTATCCTGGTCTTGCATGAAAATATATTTTGGTTGAGTTATAGTTTCAAATGAGCTGCATGTGCATGGCATCAATTGACTTAGTTTGGTACAATTGATTTTTACTTATGTTGATAATTAGACTTAAGAATGGTGAATTGAAAAGCAATATTCTACAGCCTTGGTTGAGACAATGATGTATTCATGCACATGTACAAGCTTGTGCACATACAAACTGATAAGCTGTATTGAAGATAGCACTGATGGATGTGGCTTTTATGCTGGGGCATTTACAAAATTTTAAATTTCTTTTCTTTTTCTTATTTCATTAATACATCATCACTTGTTTTGTAGCATTAGAATGATGTTAGGTTATTTGTGCTTTAAAAGTTCTTTTCTTGTAATATTCATTGGTTCAGAGTTTTAATGCTTTAGTTTGTAGTTTTTGGGGGAATATTCATGTTGAGTGTTACCATCGACCTATTCTAATATGATTCCTTGGTTGGAAGAAATTGTGTTTGGCATGAAAATGTTGGACAAAATATTTGTGATGTGATTCTCTCTCTCTCTCTCTCCCATAGTTCATAAACAGAAAATGCCAGAAGCATACATTATAAGAACTTCGAAAGGAAAACGAAAGTACTAGCAGAAGGAAAGAAACTCCTAAAATCTAAAACATATAAGAAAAAGCTACAAGCAGTTGTGACCAGGGGCTGGGAAAATACCTTTTCACCTAGTTTTTTTTTGGTAAAAAATACAAGAGAAAGCTAGGTTTCATCCAGCAAAGAGAAAAATTTCAGCCTTAATGTCATCCCAATCTTCCATTTTTGTATTGCTTTGCTTCTTTGATTATCATTGTGTCATGTTTCCTAACAAAGTAATGATGATATCTTTTAAGATGTGACTTGAAGGAACTTAGTTTGTTGGTTCTTGTAAGGCTAATGAAATCCATGGTACATAGTGAGGGCTTTTTTCTCTATGTGTGTGTGTGTGTTTTTTTTTCCTTCCAAATCTGTTAATTCCTTTAATCTTTTTGTAGTCTTATAAACATTTAACCTTCTTATTATCACATGCAGCATGTGCAGAGGCCTGTGCTGTCATTTGGTCCAAAGGCTTCCATGAAGCTTAGGACATGCCCAATTATTGTTTGCAAGGTAATGTGGTTTTGTTTATGGCCATGCTTGTTGCTTGTATATATTAGGATTTTTATGATTTTCATTTTATTTCTTATAATGTATGATCTTTGCAGGAACTAAGGTTAGGTTATCACTTAATCAGTGAATTTTGTTGCGAAGGCTCTACAATGACAACAGACGGTGCTTTTAGTACTGCATGGCTTAAGAACTTGCAAAAGCCCATGGGTTCATTAGTGCTATCTCAAGATAATAGTTCCAGGAACAATTCTAATCCTTTCCTGTTCTGTACACAACCAAGTTCAATTCCTGGATCTGTTCTGCAGTTAGTAGGTTCTTCATATCTACATCGTGCCACTGCATGGGAGATATATGGAAGGTGACATTTAAAAGCGCCGATTACAGTTTTTTTCTTGTTGCACTGATTTAAGATCATACAGCTTTGAATTGTCATTCTTCTATCATGACATTCTTTCCAAGTAATCTACATCAAGGGATTTATATTTTACAAAAGTGATAGAGTCAAGTTGGAGGTTGACTTGGTGATTTAAGCTTCCGGTCCTTTTGGCAATACCATCATGTGCTTCTCAATACTAGCATGTGCCTTTGGGTGTCTTGATGTTTTTACCAGTAAACATTTAAGTTATCAATTCTTCCTTCCTCTCTTGCCTTTTCTTCCTCTTGTTATGGAAAGATAAGTAGAACTAGGAATTTGCTCTTTTCATTTACTACCCTCACGCCTCGTCATTCTTTCACCATTTTATTATTATTATTATTGTTATTGTTATTATTATTATTATTATTATTAAACCTCTTTATGGTTCCGCTCACCACTAGCCTGACTATCATTTGTTGGTGCAATTGGCTAAAGCAGGAAGACTCATATTTCATTTATCTGATTGTTGTTTAATTCCTGTTCTAGCTCTGAATAAATTATATTAATTGCTTGCTAAAGCCGATTGTTTGGTGTTTTCTTCTTTTTCTTGTCTACTCTTCCTAGTGCCCCACTTGCTCGAGTGAATGCTTTGGTTTATGCAACTTGCTTTGCTGAAGCTTCAAGGTAATAGTCATGCAAACTGATCTACTATTTGACAATGTACTATATATTTCAATTTTGCCATATTAATGTGTGCTTTATCCATCTGAGTCTCTCTTAACTTGAGGTTTACCATTGTTGGGCATTCCAGTTCATCTGATGCAGCGTTAGTACATGTGAAGCTTATCCAACATCTGGCAGTTTTTAAAGGCTATGAAGGTCTGATCAAATGTTTGAATTACTATTGGCATTTGCATCCCTGCTGTTAATTTGTTTTTCTTATTCTGCTTTATGGTCAACGCCGCCTGTGTGAGTTAACGCAGCCGGTCCCAAGCCCGAGTGAAAGAGGAGGGTGGCGGGAGGTTTGGACAATCAGCCTTAAAAACTAGTCCAATCTCATGAAATGAACCAATATCAAAACATTGTTGGGGCGTCCCCTACACAGCGACGCGCTGCATCGGAGCTCGGGTATAGTGAAAAGTGGGCAAGGGTTGCTAGGTTGTCGCCCGGAAGTGACGCGCCACATCGACGCCTGGATGTGGTGTTAAATAGGCAAAGGTTCTCACACCACAATGGACGGGGATGGGTAAAGAAGTCAGTCCATAACCATAAGCTTAGGTTAGGATCTTGGAATATAGGTACGCTTAGTAGTAAGTTAGGTGAGATTTGTGAGGTTATGAGGAGGAGGAGGGTTAACATCTTGTGTCTCCAAGAGACTAAATGGGTTGGGGAAAAGGCTAGAGAGATAGTACCTTGGCAATATAAGCTTTGGTACACAGGAAAAGATAGAGACCGAAATAGAGTAGGTATCATTATAGATAAAGAGTACCATAAGGATGTTGTACAGATTAAGAGACAAGGGGATAGGATTATTTTGGTTAAACTAGTTTTAGGAGGAGGTGTTGAATGTTATTAGCGTGTATGCACCCTAGATAAGACTTGATGAGGTTAGTAAACGACAGTTTTGGGAGGATTTAGATAAGGTAGTACAAGAAGTACCCATAGGAGAAAACTTTTTTATTGGAAGTGATCTTAATGGACATGTAGGTACAAGTAGAGAGGGTTTTGAGAGAGTACATGGGGGTTTTAGTTATGGTGTAAGAAACGTGGGAGGAGATGCTATCTTAAATTTTGCTTTATCTTATGACCTAATCTTAGCAAATACATTGTTTAAGAAGAGAGATTCTCATCTTATAACCTTTAGAAGTGGACCAAGAGCAAGTCAGATAGATTTCTTTTTAACTAGGAGTAGGGATAGACATAGATGTTTGGATTGTAAGGTTATCCCAGGTGAGAGTGTTACCGCGCAACATAGACTCTTAGTTCTAGATATGAAGATAGCTAGACGACATCGAAGGAACCAACAAAAAGGAATTGAACGGATTCGATGGTGGAAGCTAAAAGAAGGTTGTCATACAACATGTAGAGATAGTTGGATTCAAAAAGAGGCTTGAACAACAGAAGAGAACCCAAATGTAATGTGGAATAAGATGGCAAAATGCATTCGGGAGGTAGGCAAAGAGACATTAGGAGCATCAAATGGAAGAGTGCCGACTGGAAAGGACGCAACATGGTGGATTGCAATAGTAAAAGATGCTATAAAGACTAAGCGAGAGCGTTACAAGACTTTGAAGAAGAACAGTACAGAAGAGAGTTTTTCGGAATATAAGGTAGCAAGAAAGAAGGCAAAGAAGGCTGTGGCAGAAGCTAAGACGAAAGTTGCGAAAGAGATTTACGACAAGTTGAACACAAAGGAGGGAGAGAAAAGGATATACAGATTGGCGCGAGCAAGAGAAAGGGGGAGTCGCGACCTAGGAGTCGTGAAATGTATTAAGGATGAGCATCAAAGAACTCTTGTTAAAAATAATGACATTAAGGACAGGTGGCGAGATTATTTTAATAAATTATTTAATGACGGACAAAATAAAGTTTTGGATAATATTTCGGTGCCTCTTAAGGATTTAAATCGATGCTTTATGCGTAGAATCCAAGAGAAAGAGGTAAAAGAGGCACTAAAGATGATGAAGAATGGAAAAGCTGTTGGACCTTATGACATCCCAATTGAAGTTTGGAAATGCCTTGGAGATGTAGGAGTTAGGTGGTTGACAAATCTATTTAATAAGATTTGGCACACTAACAAAATGCCAGATGAATGGAGGAAGAGTGTCTTAGTACCTTTATATAAGAACAAGGGAGATATTCAAAGTTGCGCCAACTACCGAGGCATAAAATTGATGAGTCACACGATGAAACTATGGGAGAGAGTGATAGAACGGAGATTAAGAAAGAATGTAGAGATATCGGAGAATGAATTTGGTTTTATGCCGGGTCGATCAACTATGGAGGCAATATATTTGCTTAGACAACTTATGGAGCGCTTTCGAGTAATGGGTAAAGATCTTCATATGGTCTTTATAGATTTGGAAAAAGCATATGATAAAGTGCCTAGGGAGGTGCTCTGGTGGTCCTTAATGAAGAAAAGAGTTCCTTTGAAATATATTAAACTAAGTAAGGACATGTATGGAGGCGCAAGGACACATGTGAGGACAGGTGGGGGGCAAACAAGTGAGTTTCCTATCACAGTGATATTACACCAAGGGTCAGCGTTGAGTCCATTCTTGTTTGCGGTAGTTATGGACGAACTGACAAAATCCATCCAAGATAAGGTGCCTTGGTGTATGATGTTTGCAGATGATATTGTCCTATGTGCGGAAACTAGAGCGGAGATCAATACAAAGTTGGAATTATGGAGACAAACGTTGGAATCAAAAGGATTTAAACAAAGCAGAGTGAAGACTGAATACATGGAGTGTAAATTCAGTTCTAACCGACTGGAAGAGCATGATGTAGTGAAGTTAGATGGGGTGGCGATATCTAAGCGGGATCATTTTCGATACTTGGGATCAATAATACAGATGGATGGAGAGATTGATGGTGATGTGACTTATAGGATCCAGGCAGGATGGAATAAGTGGAGAAGTGCTACAGATGTGTTGTGAGATAAAGGAATTCCTACATGGTTGAAAGGCAAGTTTTATAGGACAGTTGTTAGACCAACATTGTTTTATGGTAGTGAATGTTGGGCGACTAAGAGGCTACATACACAAAAGATGAGTGTAACAAAAATGAGAATATTACGGTGGATATGTGGATATACAAGAAAGGATAGAATGGGAAATGAGGATATTCGTAAGATGATTGGAGTGGTACCTATCGAAGACAAAATGTGTGAAAATCGTTTACGTTGGTTTGGACATGTAAGACATAGACCTGTAGAAGCTCTAGTTAGGAGAATAGAGGCTATGGATGTTGAGAGAAGGGTTAAGACTAGAGGAAGACTGAAAAAGACTTGGAAGGAAGTAGTTTGGAAAGACATGGAGGTTTTAGAATTAGATGAGCAAATAGCCTTGAATAGGAATCTATGGAGGCAGAGAATTCATATGGACAATCTAACGTGATTTTAGATATTGGTTCATATAGCCTACCCTAATCTATTGGGATAAAAGCTCTAATGATGATGATGATGATTCTGCTTTATGGTTAAAACAGGTTAGGATTCTTTTAATTTGAAGTGATGATGTCTATATATTTGGCTCTAGTATTATTAGAAATTGAGACTACCTCCCTATTTATGTTTGCAACTTGAAATATTAATTACATATCTGGTTTTAGATGGTAATAACTTTGGGCAGAATACAGCATGAAGATGGCATCCAGATTCTCTGTTGTTCATGTGGGCACAGAGACATACATCAAAGATTTGAAATAATTAGAGAGAATGAAGTGAATTGATCTATCTGATTATTTGAATTTGGTTGTAATACTCGTGCTCCGATAGAACTGCTTGAGGACACCCCTATGCATATTCTTGCAAATACCTAAAATGGAGATGCATATCTGTCTTGTTATCACTGCATTTCTTTTATCCCTTTTTTTATAATTCTGTTATTTCTGTTTGCTTCTAGAGGCTTTTTCTGCTCTTAAAATTGCGGAAGAGAAGTTTTTATGTGTCTCCAAATCACGGATATTGATACTGAAGTTACAGTTGCTCCATGAGCGTGCATTACATCGGTAAGGTTACATACTGAAATGTATACATGTGGTACTCTTCTCACATTTGTTGTAAGTTTTCAATTGATTTCATTGTTCTAATGATAACCAGAGGACATCTGAAGCTTGCCCAACAAGTCTGTGATGAGCTTGGTGTTTTGGCATCAGCTGTCACTTCTGTGGACATGGAGCTGAAGATAGAGGCAAGCCTTCGCCATGCTCGTACATTGCTTGCAGCAAAGCAGTTTAGCCAGGTTTGTGCTTGATAATGCATGCCATGTTCTTGTGTGGAGCTACGTTTCCCTATTTCCAAATTCAAGTTGAAGATGAATTATACTGCAATTTGAAGTAATTTTGGTTAACGATTGCAGTAAATATAAGAGGGGCAAACTGAAGCTGTTTCCAGGGTTTCTTATGTATCTATTTGCATGGGGCTTTTTGATGCATGTTTGTCCTTACAGAAATTTTTGTTCAATTGTTATGCATCCGCGAAAACATGCAACATTTTGAAAACCTGTGAGTCAGTAAATGTGGAGTCTGGAAAATGTTGACTACAAGTATTGGAGATTTCAGTGAGTATTTATCAAGAATTTGGCAACTTAGGTTGTCACCAAGGGTAGAGGTTACCAGTATACTATTAATTATGATATATGAAATTGGTCTATTTTGATGTATTCCTTAAACTCGTGATAATTGGAAAATTGTTCTGATATTGGTGTTATTAAATTATGTAGTCATTCCTGATGCCTTTATTTCTAATATTAACAAATATATATTTTTACTGTTTCTGAATTTCCTATATATTTTCAATGATCTGTGCAGGCAGCAGCTGTGGCGCACTCTCTCTCTTGCATGTGTTACAAATTCAATCTGCAAGTTGAAAGTGCAACTGTTCTTCTTCTGCTTGCTGAAATTCACATGGTACGATCATGCTTTTGATAGATACACTATACAATTGGAGATGGAATATAGCTAAATTAAAATTTAGCTAGTCTATACTGATACTATAACATGTAACTATATTACATGAAATTATCTTAGACTTACTATTTATGAAGACCATCTATGTCTCTTTCCTTCCCAAAGAACGGGCAGCTTGAGAGATGGGGGGTGGGGACCATTACACACGGTTGGGTTAAGGAATCTTAATGGTTGCCCACAAAAAGCACAAACTAATTTCTTGAAAGGACTAAGCTGTTGGTGTAAAATTTTCTTAGAAATCAACTGAAGTCAATTAAATTCTCTGTTGACTTGTTCTTGGTTATGAGTGCTGGACATGGACATTTTCAAGTTGGTTGTATGTATTTGGAGGACCAGACCATACTCTCTTTAGATTTTCAGTTGAAGGTACCTTATGTGTCAGCCATATTACAAACAACAAAGGAAACCTTTAGCCATTATGTTTGGTCAATTACATTGGCCATGCTAAATTTTTCTGTTTTGTTAGGACTAAATATTGCTTCCTAAGTAAAACCGGTAAAAAACGAGGTCAGTTTTTCCACCACGCCTTTTTTGGTTTTTTTTTTCCAGCAAATGTGGAGCAACAAACAAAGCAGTCTCCTGTGGGAGATGGGATCATAAATCAGATTGCATCATTGTGATTTATTTGGTATTTATGTTGAGTAAGATCGGTAAAATTATGGTTCTTTCTAATTGTTTCAACCCACTGTTATTTTGGTATTTTTTTTCTTTCTTGTGACGTCCTTCTTAAGTTACATTTTTATCTAGGGGTAGGCCTTTGTTTCACAGATCCAAACAGCCTTAAAGATGTCTTCTTTGTTTTGATTATTTGGTCTTCTTTTCTTCCAATACAGGCTTCCTTCTTATGTTACATCTTTGTTGAAGGGTATTTCTATGCCTTCTCAAACTCCAAACTACCTAAGCATGTATTCATCATTTTGTGCTCAATTAGTACTACCCCTATCTTCTACAAGCATTTATTTACAGTCTCATCTTTCCCTATATACCATCATTATCTCTGCTTTATGTGTCCAAGGTGAGCACCTTAGTGAAGAAAAAAAGATTTTTCTATCATAGACTAGATCTCAAAGTGCCGAAAATTTGATATTTGCTTTATTTGGTGTCATTAGAAATCAGGAAATGCTGTTGTAGGCCTTCCATATGCATTAGCGAGCCTCTCGTATTGCCAGTCATTTAACTTGGATCTTCTTAGAGCATCGGCAACTCTTACACTGGCTGAGTTATGGCTTTCACTTGGATCCAATCATACAAAGACAGCTTTAACTCTTTTACATGGTGCTTTTCCAATGATTCTTGGCCATGGAGGTCTGGAACTCTGTGCTCGGGCCTATATTGCAGAAGCAAAATGTTTTCTCTCGGATCCAAGCTTCTCAGGTATTATTTTCAGTTTCCTCCACATGGCATTATCTGCACCTAATTTTATTAAGCAGAGCAATTTCTCTATATTTTTATTTTCCCCTTCCTCTTCTTTTATATGTTTGGTAAGAAGGATGGAAAATGAAGGGAAACAGGTGAGGAAGAAAAAGGAAGGAGAGGAAAGAAAGTTATTTTTCTTTACTGTGTCTGGTATGAAGGATGAAAAATGGGGAGAAAGAAAGAGGTTAGGGGTAAGGTTGCAAATATATTTATCATTTTAAGTTGAATGAGTGTTGTCCTCCCATATTTGGAAGGATTGAATTTTGAGGGAAGGGAAAGGTGCAAATCCACTCATTTTCTTTCCCTTGAAAGGGTTGAAAGAAAGAATTTTTTCCTTTTTCCCTCCTACCAAACAGAGTAGGGCAGGTATTTCACAACTTGTTAGATTGTCTACTATTTGTTGTCTACTTTTAATCTTTAATTCTGTTCTCAGGTTTAATCAATATTTGTGGGATCTAGACTTTTTTGCATTGAACTTGGTCTTGCTCAGAACTCATCTAATTTCAGCTTATTCTTAGTTGTAATCTCATGGAAGGAGGACTTTGATAAATACTAAGTTTGAAGGTGATATAGGTTACATATAGTTTATTCTTTTTCTTCAAAGAGAGAGAGAGAGAGAGAGAGAGAGAGAGAAAACATTAAGGTTTTGTTTGCCAAGAAAATTTAAAGTGTTAACGGTCAAGCTCAGTGTTGAGGAAGGAATGAGGGACACCTGAACCAAGTTGAATAGTCAGTTCAGTGTGGGAATTGACTTACCTCTCACCATTGTTATTATTTTGATTAGCTTTGAGTGTTCTAATTTTATCAAAGTAGACTGCTAAATTTGGTGAATAATGACACATTTTGTTTGAAGATACAGCTTTCTATATAAAACCAGACAGTTATGTTTTAACAACTAACTAAACCAGA
Organism: Heritiera littoralis; assembly: GCA_031772115.1. NCBI lineage: Eukaryota > Viridiplantae > Streptophyta > Magnoliopsida > Malvales > Malvaceae > Heritiera > Heritiera littoralis. The sequence continues at coordinate 1,885,592 of JAPDPK010000009.1, read as the reverse complement.
GGCAATTGAGATTGACCATTCTCATTGTCCTGGTTTGCATTTATATTAAAAATGAAAATTGAGGAAGTTCTTAGAATTAGAGCAGTAGCTATAAAGGTTATTGCTTACCATGCTTTATGGTAGCATATGTTGAATAATTTTAGAGCATGGTATTTTGGAATTTAAATCTAGATTGGACAATGAAAACTGAGAGCAGGGCATTATTCCCTTGATAAGGAGGTACTTTATCAAGTTTAAAAGAAGCGGAAATCATTGTTGATTGATTAAATAGAAAATGCACCTAAAAATGCAGCTACAGATTAAGGATTATTAAATAGAATTTGAAACTTTGAAAGGGAAATTAATGGCTTAATATCAGTTGTTTAAAAATAGAAAAGGATGCTGGCAAAGGCAGTAAGAATGAGGATGTTTCTTCAGAATTGAATGGAGGATATGCTTACAAAGACTTGATAGTCTAACAAGATGTGAATAACTCTGGTAAGGTGGGATTACTAGACCAGTTATTTCTCCAACTCACTACCTTCTATGGTTTAGGGTGCCTAAAAGTGAAAGTCTTGCCGAAGGCACTGATCTATTGCTCAATTGCTTCTGGTCAGATGGGTCTAGTTAACGGCAGGGTATGTTCATAGATTGTTATGAATTGAGCTGCAAACAAGTTGGATAGAAGAGCTTTAGTTCAAATTCTTTCAGAACAAGCTTTGGAACAGTTAAACTTTATCTTTATCAAGTGATACCGCAAATCTCAAAATTTAATCCATCGCACCTAAGTGGTTCAATATTGCAACAGCTACATAATTAGCATTTTTAGTGATTTGAAATTAAATGGAGTTTTATTTTGTAATAACCCCAACTTCGAGGATTAGGATGAATTTGCCCGATCCTTTTTTCCTTTTCCTCCATTATCTCTCTCTCTCCACATCCTCCTTTTTTTCTTAAAGCTTGTTTGAATAAAAAATTTTATGTACTTAATCCCACTGCACTTACCTGTTGACTTTCCTCATCAGTTTCTGACAATCCAGAACTCGTGCTGGATCCCTTAAGGCAAGCTTCAGATGAGTTGCAAGCTTTGGAGGTTAGTTGGCTTTTGCTCCCTCATTCTCACTCTCCATTGACTTATTTTGGATTTATTTCAAGTTTCAGTATAGTCATTCCAATTGGTTTTTTTTGGTATTTGATTTGAGGCTTTCAAGGGTTGGGATCATTAGAATAAGGGTCCAGCTCCAGCACTTTATCAATACCTCAATTTACATATAGACCATAGAATATAATATTGGCATAAGATTCCAAACAAAAAAGAACTAGAATCTATGCATAGTATTCTTCAGATCATATAAAGGTTGGCTCCATTTCTGGTCTCCACTTCACGAGCACTTTCAGCTGCTTATTGTGTGATTAACCAATTATGGGTGCAATATCAATTTTCTATATCGGATTCTTTATTCATTCTTTTTCTTATCCTTTTTTGCTTTGTATTTACCTTTTGTCGTGAAGTTTGCTTGTGCTTTGTAAGCGCATTCTTATATATAGCAAGTTGTGTGTAATACTGTAGTACGGAGTTTTGTCATGTTACTGAAGAGAAAATTTGCTTTTGTTGCACAGTATCATGAACTAGCAGCTGAAGCTTTCTACTTGATGGCCATTGTATTTGACAAGCTGGGGCAGCTAGAAAATAGGGCAGAAGCTGCAGCTTCATTCAAGAATCATATTATGGCTCTTGAGAATCCTCAAGATGTGGAAGATCCTCTCTTAAATGCCTAACCACCGTTGAAATTGCATATTCCTGTAAAAAAGAGTGTGATGTATCTGTAGAGAAGCATGGCTAATTTTCTGGTACTGCCAAATCGCAAGCAAGAGCTTAAAAGTTGAGCATTGCTTTAGTCCTTTAAGAACATACTCTGCAAACTTGAAGCATTAGTTGCCAATTTTGTATTTGCGTTGTCTGTTTTGATTCAAATGTGTAAAACATAAAAAATTATTATATATCAATTTGTATCGGCTGTTAAAATATAATTTTTTATTTTTATCAAATTTATATACATTATTTTTGTTAAAACTTTAATTGAAATCATTTTTGTTTATGTGTGATATTATTTTATCGTGTTTAAATTCATTAACTAAAATAAAAATTTTCATGAAGGAATTGTTATTTCACTTTATTAAAAATGTAGGTTTATTCACTTTAAAAATATTTCAATAATTAATTATTTAAAAGTAAAATCTGTCACATCACTACTTTTGGTATTAAACTAGTGAAATAGAGCATTCCCTTGTCATTACTCAAATATTCATTCATGTGCTTTTATGGCATATTCTTATCATTAGTAGTAAGACAAAAGATGAACGTCAATCTTTTTAAAGAATTGGTTTTACCAAACTTAATAAGTTTGGATAAATGATGTGATTAATTTTGATGATATTAAAAAAAGAAAAAATTGACAATTAAAGATGATATGTCTTTTAATAAAATAATAAAAAAATTGAAATCGAAAGAGTAATTTCACTTTTTCAATAGTTTGTCTTTTTTGCCTGTTTCTCATCACACCAGAGCCTAATAATGTTTACAACATAATTAAAGTGGGGCAAGTAGGTGCTGATTGTCGTTTTTCTTTAAAGATTATTATCCAATATACTGAAAGTAAAGTTTTTGAATTCTACGAGCATAGTTAAGATAAAAACACATATCTCATTTTATTTATTTATAATTTTTAATATTTTATTTTAGATAATTATTCAATACACTATTAGTGGTGTTTTAGACTTTATAAGCAATGTTAGGATGATGATAATTATCCAAAATGGAACATTACAAAAAACAAAATAGGGTATGTGTCATCATTCTAATATTATTTGTGGAGTTAAAAAATTTCACTGACATTGTATTAGATAATAATACATTCCATTAAAGCCATTATCTTAGTCTTGCTTATAGAGTTTAAAATTTCACTGACAATCTATTAAATAATAATTATTTCTTTAATGTACTTTTCTAAAAAGTTGAAGATTTGATAATCATGTTCTTCAAATATTCTTTTTTTTTTAAATTTTGTGGGAGTTTTAATTATCCTTTCTCTTAATTGTATGTTAAATGACTAAAAGGAGTATTATATTTATTAATAAAAAAAATTCTAAATGTAAACACTAATTTTGTTCGAATTGGTAAAACGTTGACCAATTTTCGCAATTCGCTAAAGTTTGAACTCGACTGAACAAATGCACTGCTAAGATCAATTGATTTAAATTTAATTCATGTTTGGGCTAAAATTAGTGATCGAGGTGATTAAATTAAAACCTAATATTTGTCAGCTCATGATTTTAGCTTTGTTGATCAAGCCTAATTCAAGTGAAATTTTTGAGTTGGAAAGCCTGAAAGGTAAATGGACCAAACCCTTTATTTGCTATTGTCTGCTTCTTCTTCTTCTTCTTATTATTATTATTAGTTGAGTTAAAAAATAAAAAAAAAAACCCAAGCTGGTGCCTTGTAGCTGTAGGGTTGGTATGGCAACTAGTTTTTAATTGTTAGCCATCGTATCTCCCATAATCCAGCCACCTTATCAACACTTGCCTACACCACCTCATCTTCAGACCCAAAGCCTCTAGGGATCCCCAGTGGTAGTTTTGGGATTAAATAAGGTCTCGGGGGCTACTTAGGAACAAATCACCCACCATCACCAAACGGGGAACTCATTTTCAGCAAAGAACCTAGCCTCCATTCAGGGTTCCTTTACCAACATCATAGTCGACCTCAACCTGTGGTACACATAGCCTTGAAAAACTACACATCAGAGTCCATTCAAGCACAAACTCGGCCCCTGACAACTTCCCACGACCAATCCTAATCCTAAAACCTACCCAACCTGTGGTATCCTTAGAAACTCAAGTTTAATACAGCCAATACAAGAGCAAAATATGGAAAAATAAGTAAACAAAAAATGAGAACCTTGGCAAAAAAGGGGTTTTGGCTTTTGTGTTTATTAAGATTATAAGTTTATTTTATTAGGAAAATTAGAAGAGGAAAGAGGATTAAGCGGCCAAGATCTAGGTGTTTCTAAGGAGAGCTGATGTGCCATGGCCACGCTTAACCCTTATGGCACAAATCAGAAGCAAAACAAAAACCACAATCAATCTCAGAACCACAATTAATCTTAGAGCCACTATTTTCAACTGGTAGTACAGTTAGAAACCAGCTTCTTATCATAAAAATACACATTGACATGACCAACATTTAACCCCTTTTGGCAAGGTTAGAGCAAAGTTGTAATAAGGGACAAAACAAAAAATACGATTAAATTTTTAAAATGTTATTTTATTATTAAAATATTAAGTTATAACAATTCTCTCTCCATTTTAATAATAAAATAATATTTAAAAGTTTAAATCATTTTATTTATTTGGACAAAGATGAATTATTATGCATGAAGGTGTGTAATCACATTGAACCTTTATTTAGTGTATTAGCAAATCTTGTTCTTAAGCCAATAGTGTGCCATGCGCATTGAACTTTGACTATATAAGAGGGACAAGAGTTTGAAGTACACACATAATAATTCAGGTGTTTATGAGCTTCTTATTAAGTCAGCATATTTTGGCCTTGTGTTTGATCCCGGATTTAGTGAGTAATTTAGAAACTTGCCCAACGAAGCTTCATAGGAATGGCCCATTCGAATGCTCACATTGGTGAAATCTATCAAAGAGTGTTTCTGTAACCAATAAACTTCACTCATAATAAGCAATAGACTTCATTACGATTTTCAAAAAATCAACCTCCTAATGTTATAGGATAGATACACTAACACATAAGGATGGGCAAATGAATTTTAAAGCTTCTTATTGTGTATCTTTTAGCGATCTCTCTATGATTCATTCTTCCAATTGAACCTAACTCTTAGAATCTCTAATCACTGGGTTGAGTTTCCTCATAAGAAATTGCAGATTATTTGGGTAAATATTTCATTACCCTCGATGTATTCCAAATTTGATTTCGAGCAAAAGCCTTTGTTAAAGGATTGACAATATTTATATAATTCACACTTATAATCCTATGGCATGAACTAATTTAACACTTAGTACTAACAATTTCCTTATCTATTATCATTGGTTGGGCTGTCTGCGATGTCCACACTCAATTTCAATGTCAATCGATATTTCAATCCCAAAATCCGAAACATTCACTTCTGATATAATATATATATGAACAATCAAAACTTAATTTACATCTAACTTTCATTAATAAACATTCGACAGATACATTTAGTATACTACAGCAAAGTTTACATCCCCTGCTCAAATACATACACAATAGTACTATACATATATTGTTTGAACATATAAGAGTAAAATAGTATACCTCTATGGTCTTTGGTAACCGCCTGAAGGATACCAATCGAATCACCCCTGGAGCAAAATAAATCTACTGCAGATAGTCTAAAAGGAAAGTAAGGGGGTGAGCTTATGCCCAGTAAGAAATATATATATAACGAAGCAGATATTATGCTTAACTACATGTGTGTATCTTAAGCATGCTCCTACACTAAAAATCAATATCAGTATAGTATTTAGGCACTCTATCAGAAAGGATACTATAATCGGTTAGGTAACCAGGTTGAGTACAAAAGAATACTTTGTAGTACCTCATTTGTCCAAGTCCTTAACTTCAACTATAAGGAGTTTACTATAGTTTGCTCGATAAACAGTTTAGTGGTAAAATTTTTGATCAATTATTACTTGAGCAATTCAGTAAACAGTTAACGATCACTCGGTAAACAGTACGAAAACCAGTTTAGTAAACTGTTCAATAAAATAATCGATAAATGGTATAGTGACCAGTTTAGTAGATAGTTCAATAAATCACTCAATAAACAATACTGTAGACAGATTTCAGTGAACAATACAATAAATTAGTTCATTCGATCATATTCAATGAACACTTAGCAAACAGTATGGTAAAACCATTCATAACAGTCCAGTAGAGACCAGGCAACACCTAATAGAATCACACGCAGTTTTAGTATCCCAAAAGGGGATGATAGTAAGACATATGGCCATAGTCAATAGTGGTCCATAGTGAACACTAGTCAGGTGACACTTGCGGGTGCTGAAGACATGAATAAGGTCAATAAGCAATAGAACAGTACACTCACTCAGATCAGCATGATAAACCCGAAGGCCACTATGAGGTCAACAGTCTCAAAATAGTATGTAAGACAGTGAGAACACTTTTCAGAGATCAATTCACTAAAAAAAATCTTCAATCAATCCATAATTCAATAAAATCAGTAATAATGACAATTGAGATAAAAATATTCAGCAAATATTCTCAGTTTAGAATCTAGTGTTCAAAATATTTTATTTACGTATAAGAATGACACTAACACTCGTAGATATCTTAAAAACTGGGAAAATCATTAAAATCAATCTCAGAAATTGAGTTGCAAATTTAAGCACTCTTAGCGACCTATATGCAACTTTCGATCCATTTACTCTTTAACTTCATTTCAATGACATTTATAATCTACCCTTATGATTTTAGGGTTTAAGGTTTGATTTATGAAATTTTGACAGTATAACGGTACAATCAACTTAACCTTCATGCACTAGAAATACAATTCAATAACCACAATCACAGTTTCCCAATCTCACTCAATTCACACTATTCAATCACATACAATCTCAATTCAGTCATTATAAAAAATAAACATAGTATCCCTATGCCTCTTACATATATCTCTTATCAGTCAGATTGCACCGTACTGCTCGGTAGCACCACAATCACACTTCTCACTTCCGAGTTGCTGCAAAACACCACACAATCACTGTCAATTCATTATAGTTCAGTTATAAAAAGTATTTAACTCCTTAAGGCTTACTACATTGCCTACTGTAGCTATAGATTCGATCTACTTCCTACTGATGCTTATACTGTAACTATCGTTAAAACACCTCCTTTTTCGGTTCTGACTTCATGAGCAGTTTTGCGTTAATTTATATATTATTCTAGAACCCATTTGGCATTGAATTGGGCATGGTTTCATCATGCTTTTCACTTGGCTGAAATGGCCTCCCATGTTTACACACTCCGTTTCAATGATTTAAGGTTGTATACGCATTCTACTCACTTTTTACACTAATTCTACTTCATTTTTGCATTGAATAACATCACATTCATGCATGGTTATACTTGGCTGAAACCCTAAGGGATTGATCCTTATGGTTTTAATTCAATTCAAGCTTAAATACATGCTTAAACACCTTAAACACATAACATAAAGCCATTAAATCATAAAAATACAAGCTTTCTCTCACCTTTCCCCCTTGGCTGAATCTTGATGGAGCCAAAACACTATGGAAATGGCCACTTCAAGGCTTGATTTGGTAGTATGTTGTAGAGCTCTGAGAGTTGAACAAGTTTGCCTAAAATAGTTTTCGGTTTTGGGGTGTTTTTACTAGGGTTTTAAGGGCTTTCTCTCTCTTCACTAAGCTTTTAGTGTGAGAAAGCAATGGTGGATGGTGATGGCTGGCCAAGATGGGAGAGAAGACTAGAAATTTCTTTTTAAAATAATATCTTGATAGCAATTTACTAAAATGCCCTTAAGTTTTACAAAACTTCCTATTTTACCCTTCACACTTCAATTCCGTTTAAACAGTTAGTTTAACTTCCAAAATATTTCATTCAATCATAAAACATATCTATTTAACCTGTTCTAATCATTGAATAGGCCTTTAATATCGTTTGACTGGTCATAAGGGTGAAATTACCAAAATAGCCCCATACGTCCAATTGCATAGTTTTTTGCTTTTTTGTGTGATTCAGTCTACCAGTTAACATGAAAATTCTTCACATGAGGATTTATCTATGACTGTCAGCTGGTCTTTAATTGAATTAAATTGATCGTTATTTACGAAAGTCTTACGGGCCTATAGACGTAACTATCATTTTCAGAATTGTTCCACGCTTTTCAAAACATGCACAAATAGATGAATTTTGAGATGTAGATTCTTACCATCTCAGTATTTTGCTCAGAATATCGATACTATTGGGTTTTGTCTCCATCATAATAGTATAAGTCTCGTGGTGTCCACAGTCCAACTCTCATTTACACTTATGAAACATAAGGCACATGAACAATTATGAGATAACTTATCTTCCTAGCTTCATTAACAGCATATAACATTAATAGGAGTGTGAATCTCACATCCCATTACTCATATAGGATCTCATTATATTGTGTTTCTAATAGATCTGGATTTACCATTGTTATAATGACTATGCACTTTACTGATCGTTGCAATGCTATCACGAATACTTATCACATGATTTAGATTTAAGACTATCTAGTAGTCAGACAATAGATATACCCAATTTTCTTGCAACAAATATATTTTTATAGTAGGGCTTATAGCATCTTCATGCTTCATCACATAAAAAATCATTCTACTAGGAATAACAAAATTTTTGTGACCAGTTGCCTAATTTTATCCAACGTTAAAAGTGATACTACTAAGAATCTCATATTTTATGTGACCAGTAGCCTAATTTTTTATTCAACATACTACTAGGAATCATAAGATTTATTGTGACCAGTATCCTCTTTCTTAACTTTAACTAAGGTAATTAGCTTAATCTCCATCGTGGATAGATTGTGTAAAGACATCAATCGTTCACCTATCACTTAAGTGCTTACTTGTTTCAAGGTTTGTCTTCTTCCTATTTCTTGAGTTGAAAATATTTTTAAAGGACTATTGAATCGTCTTAAAATTGTTGGAGTTCATCTTAAATTTGTTGGTGTTGGAAGCTATAACAATAAAAAATTGTTAGTAACAAGAATAATATAACAAAATAAATCAAAAATTAATTTACTATTGATATGAAGAGTTAGGGCTCCAACAGATATTTTGCTCTCTTTAAGAGGATTCACACTTCTGCAGCATATCACTGGTGTAGCAGGAACTCAAAGCGTGTTGCCTTTAGGATACAACAATCTAAGCTATCTTCGTTGTACACTCTACAGTTCTGCACTAACTTGTAGAGTAAAAAGCTTTAAGATCAAACATATTTCTCTTATCCATTAATAAGATTATGTATGAATTATTATATTAGTGAATTGGCATGTCTTGTTTTAGGTTTGTTCTCTTATTTATAGGATGCAAACGTGTGTAACTCATACACAACAATAATGATGGATTTAATAAAAATATAATCGACTAGTTTAATATGCAAATATTTAACACCTTGTTTGTAACTTATTTTGTAACTGATTTGCATTGTTTGAATTTTCAAACAACAAATATTTAATTACTAATATAATTATGACATACTAATGGCAGCTAAACCTGATCTTGGGCCGGGTCCGGCCGGACTAGGGCTTGTCTTAAATAAGATATTAATAGTTTTTATATATATCTAAGCTCGACTCGGCCCGATGTTTGGGCCTAAATTTATTGTCTAGGCTCGTTTTTAAAATTACAAAAATAACTAAGCCTGCCCAAGCAAATAAAATTTTTATAATAAAAAATATTATAATATAATATAATATAAATGAACATTCATTCTACACATTACTAGTTTATAATACATGGTTTTCAAAGTTTATCTTAAGTCTAAGAAACACTTAATAACTAATATATACAAATAAACTCTTGCAAAATACTACAAGAACATTAACATCAAAAAATAAATGACTTGACATGTCTTCAAATATCTTCTTCAAACCTACAAAATACAAAACTATATTTTAATAAAATATTAAATTAACTAAATTATAAAATAAAATACAAAGTAACTAGTCAGTAAAGGAGAATGGCACTTTTATTTGGAAAGCTAAAACTAAAACATATATTCAAGCATATTGGATTAGAAGCTTTGACATCCCAAGCATTTTGAGGCACTGACAGAAAAGGATTCACAATTGGGATTTATAAAATTCTAAGACTAGTTGATGATAGTCTTATGTAATTACAATAAGTTTAAGAAAAGTTTCAAATTTATCCAATTATTTATATTTATTAATATCACATTAACTAGCAGGGGAAAAAAAGTGTGATCTCTTTAAGAAGCTAACCAGTTAAGAAAGATCATGTAGACAACTCTCCAGCAAAAAGTTCCACAAGCTTCAAGATTTCAAGGCTGCAACACATAAAAATAGAACAAAATAAGCATAATTTCAAAGAACATTCAAACATAATGGATTAGATGCTTTAACATCCCAAGCATTTTGAAGCACTAGTAGAATAATTGTTGATAGTCTTATGTAAGTACAATAAGTTTAAGAAAAGTTTCAACTTTATCAAATTATTTATATTTATTAATATTACATTAACTAGCAGAAAAAAAAGAAAGATTTGTGATCTCTTTAAGTAGCTAACCAATTAATAAAGACCAAGTAGGCCACTCTCTAACAAAAAGATTTAGAAGTTTCAAGCTGTAGCATTGAAAAAACATAAAGGAATGGAGTAGTAAATGAGTTAGTAAAATCAAATTATTTATATTTATTAATATTACATTAACTAGCACGAAAGAGAAGAACTATGATCTCTTGATTAAGAAGCTAACTAGCTAAGAAAGACCAAGTAGCCACTCTCTAACAAAAAGTTTCAGAAGTTTCAAGCTATAACAGTACAACACATAAATATAGAAAGGAATGGAGTAGTATACGAGTTAGTAAAAATTTCCAAGTTTGTGCAAGATTAGAAAATATACCAAACTTTCTAGTTTCAACTACTACAACATATATCAGTTTAGTGTAAGACATTTTGTAATGTCAAGACCCATCCCGTTCATAGGCCATCAACTGGCATCCCCTAGTCGTCCTCGCCCCAGGTTTACCCTGACATGTGAGGTCAGCGATCGCCCAATCCCTCACTCAAAGTATTGTCTTGCTTTGGGTGCTCGCCACACTCATGGTTTTGTCCCAAGGTGCTTGGAGTGCCTCCCAGGACATTTAACACCTTGAACACGCTAGCGTGTTTCGAACTCAAGACCCTTAGGTACCTAAGCCTTACATTCACAATTGGTATTGTGAGTGTAAGGCTTAGGTACCTAAGGGTCCTGAGTTTGAAACATGCGAGATGCGCTCAAGGTTTTAGATGTCCTAGGAGGTACTCTAGGCAACTTGGGACAAAACCATGAAGGCGACGAGTGCCCAAAGGGGACAATACATTGAGTGAGGGATCGAGCGACTATCGACCTCACATGTCAGGGTAAACCTGAGGTGAGGGCGCCTAGGGGATGCAGCCGACGGCTTATGAACGGTTGGGCCTTGACAATAAAATGCATGTTTTAAATTATCTAATTCAACTCAACTGCTTTTTCTTCCAAGTAAAAATCCAATTGTGACATTTTAACTTTGGATTGACTTAAAAACAATTTGTAATCATCACTCTTATCAGAACTTGATCCCTTATCAGCCTCACCCACATTAAAATTATGCAAGCTAGAATCTACATATCAGCCCCCATCACACTAGTTGAAGTATTAGGTTTTGAACTCTTCACATACTCATCAAGTAAGAGTTTAATAGTACTCAAAACACTTTGTATAAACTTTGAGGCATGACTACCATAAAGTTTAGTATAACAATATTCCACATAGTTCAACTTGTAATGAGGACCTAAAATGGCAGCACATGATAACACCAAACTATACTCAGCCCAATATTTGTTGAATTTTTCTTGCATCCCCTTAACCATTTGAGTTAAGAATGTATGTGGGCCTTTAAGAGTATCTAGCAAACAATTGTTGTAACATCCGGAATTAGAAAATTTCGAACCAAATTTTTCCTTTTTACTTCTATCTTTCTCATTCAATTAATCGGTATTCGTTGGTTTGCATTCGGTGTCGATGTTAGTTCCTTTTTTAATTCTCTTTACCATTAAATCTCGATACTATTAAATTAATTAATCTACTAATAATTAAATAAGAATTTAGAATAAAACATATAACATAATAAATATTTATTATGCTGTGTATAACTATTCAATATAAAATTACATCCCACTAATTCATCACATGTACATCTCATTATTTACATCCCATTATAAATACAGCTGCTGTGCATTAGCTATTCTGAATATAAATATAAAATTCTAAAGTACTTGGTTACTGGATATTTCATACTACTAGGAGTTTTCTTCAACTAACCTGACACAGCGGTTGTCATGCACTCTATGAGCTATTTGGAATGGAGAGAGGGGGGTGAGCTTTGGGAAAGCTCAGTAAGAAACATATATAAAAGTTACAATATATGCAGTTTAAAATAAATTTATTAAATGAAAACAGTATTATCCTTTAATAAAGTACTGTGAAACTTTTCAAAATCATGAGAATTTCTTATTTGATGCAATATAACAATTCTTTTAAAATCACTAAAATGCGATAAATGCATTTCATATTTCAATTAATGCTATAAAACATTTCTCTTAAAATCATTAAAATATGATAAATGCATTTGTGTCGAGAAAACATATATTGTAAGATTCATATCATTTCTTTCATCACTTTTCAATCAAATCATGTACTAGTCTCGTAAATCAAATCATTCGCTAAATCAATTATCAATCAAGTATCACATATCAATAGAAAAGTAATCTCCCAGAGATTCATGCACATACTATATCCCATAAGGGACCTGTATAGGAAGACCAGGGATCCGGAACTCTTTAGCCAATCATACGAAACATTGTAATGAATGGCCATCGTCGATCACTCACAGTTCGCACTGGTCAGGTGCTCACTACGTAAACCTGTGGGTTTGACCATTGTTGGCTCTATAGGCTATACCGATAGGGGGTGAATCGGTTCTTAGCTAACTTGTGCCCGTTTTTCGATTCTTCTAAATTCTCTAGCCTATTTGAGTGCTTTCTAAGTTCTATAAGCTAGGCAATTATACAATATAAATTCAATACAATAAACACAAATATAATTGCAAATAAGTAAAGAGAGTAAGGATAGAGAAATGAACGCAAGCGATTTATAGAGGTTCGGCAACCTTGCCTACGTCCTCTACTTTGAGACTCTCCCAAGATTTTCCCCAAATTCACTATACTTGAATTTGTGTTACACTCCCTCTTTTTGCAGGCTCAAGAGAAACCTCCCTTTTTTTCTTAGGCAAAAGAGAAACCTCCCTCTTTTTCTTAGGCTAAAGAGAAACCTACCCTTTTACAAGTAATGAATTGGTTTACAATGGGTGTAATCAAAGAAGGCCTCTAAGTAGGCAAATGATTACAAAGATTAAGCACAAGGAAAAAACCTATACAATATTTGTGCTATTCTATACAAGGAATATGAGAGTGATAGAAGATATTGAATTCTAGCTCTTGAACTCTTTGATTTGCTTGAAGAGATGAAGAAATTGAAGAATGATATGTCTTGGGTGCTCTCTCTACTTTCTTCAGCTTCCAAGCCTCTATTTATAGTCCATTGGATGTGTTCTAGACGTTGGTTGGAGCCAAACTTGAATATGACCGTTGTGTCTCACAAAACTAGCCATTACAGCACTTTTTTGTTGCGATGGATCGATCCCATGCCCAAAAGGATCGATCCCTTTAGTCCAGAATCTTAATTCTCGGCTTGAGGGACCTTGGAAGCCATTCTGCCATAAAGGGATCGATCTCTTTTCTCAGGGGATCAATCCCTTTGTTCAGGGGATCCATCCCTTTGATCAGGGGATCCATCCCTTACAATATTCATTTGAGTTTTCTAGGTCTTTAGGCATTAAAAACATTCTAAAACCAATTTTGAGTATTTTTAAATATGACATGATTTTGAAAACATGAATTTGAGTCCAAAAAATTTATCAACTAATTTTCTTAAAATATATTCAATAATTTCACAAGAAAATTACTTAAACCAATAATTAAAAAATGTTTTCTAAATTGATTAAAGTCAATAAAGATAATCAATTAAATCATGGTTTTATATTTGATAAAAGCACTTAATATGGTTTATGAAAATCATAATTGATGAAGCAAATTTACAATATGAATCAAACATTTAAGATTACTTAAGTTTTTGTCATTTCAAAATATATATGTCAATTTAAAGCTAACAATCTCCCCCTTTTTGATATGACAAAACTTAAGGTAAATTTACTTTGAAAATTCTTTGAAAATTCTTTAGAGAAATACTCCCCCTCAAATAAAGCTGGATTTTATAAAGCTCTCCCTTAATGTAAGCATGGTTTGAAGAGAATTTTCCAAAAGAGATTTTCAAACTATTTCTCCCTTTAATATCTCTCCCTCTTTTTGTCATAGCAAAAAGAAGGAAAAATAAAAGGTATGCTCCCCCTAAAAATATGGCTATGTGAGAACGAACAAATATGCTCCATCCAACAAGAAATATGTTAGTATATGGGACTCATAGCACAAATAAATAAGTCAATATCCACAAAGAGTACAAAATATTCATGCAAAGAATATGACTTATGATCTTATACCAATTGTTTATAAATAATTTTGCAAGAAATATCCAATTGGTAAATGATGAAGCAAGTTGAGTATAAATATCTACTAAGGTCTATGAGTTGCTCATTTCAATCCTATTAAGCACCTAAGTGTATCAATTTTTCTCTAAAGTCCAACTAAGGTGCATGTCAATACATCATAATTATGAGCTAAAATTAGATGACATATCATATGCAAGAGCTCATAAATCTCGTTCAAGCAAGAATGTGCATAGAATTAAGACATATAGCAATTAACTATGAATTCTAGCACACAAGAGTTTCATGCAAAAATATCCTAAATGAATTCTTCTCTATTTGTCATTTCAAACTAAAGAGCACAAGAAGAATTGTCAATTTAAAGCTCGTACCAATAGTCAATTTAGTTTTGGCTTACCAATTGGTGAAAACATGGTTACCAATAATACCAATTGTTATTTCAATCTAAATACCAATTGTTACTAATGGTTGACTTAGATATTTTGCATGAATCCAATATTTGTGTGTAGTGTGTTCATGTTAAGAAAATAATCATTCAAAATATGCAAGAACACAATCACACAAAATTATACCATATGGAAGATTCAAAAATAAAGGTATTCAAGCAAACACATTTTCCAATTCAAGTTCTTAAGCAATTATGAGCAAGGAAATGTTCAAATAATAAATGCATGGATATCAATCAAGGTACATTTGTTCAAGTTTGCATTTATCTTTGAATGTTGGTGTTGTCATTAAAGCCCAAGTTCTTTAATAATTTGGCCATAAGAAAAATTTAAGTACATGGATGATAAAGTTTCATGCATTTGAACATTTAGGATCCATTTACCATCACAAATTATAGGTCAATGACCATTACCAATTGTTGAATTTACATTTGGAATCAATCCACTATATGTATAATTATCATGAAACCTAGTGTGGAATTGATAAGTCAAGCTAAGAGACATAATCCTATAAGCATGCTTGACTAAGATGAACAAAAAGGAATGAAGAATATTCATTATGCACAAGTTCATCAAATTCTCAAATATATCCATAAATTCTTGAAATATTTCTTAAAATTATGTTTAAGCATTCATTGAAAGTATGTTTCAAGATTATTTCAAGATTTATTCAATTCATGACCATCTTCAATGAGAAAACTGATTTTGCACTTGTGAGCTCAAGAAAAATGATATTGACTGTTGAAAGTGATACCATTTGTTGGAAATGATACAAATTGATGGAGTTGATGAAAAATGATTTTCATATTGTAAAGATCATCAAAAAGAAGTTAAAATATTGGATTTTAAGTTGACAAGGGATAAGATATTAAGAAAGTGAAAAATCCTTCTCAAATTCGGTTGAAGAAGTGCAGAAAAGCCATTTTGGCTTGGGGGGATCGATCCCTTAGTTCCAGAATACACCAATTCTATGTTCTGCTTAAGGGGATCGATCCTGCTTGATGAGGGATCGATCCCTCATCCTGTTTCTGCAGATTTTTGACAGAAAATCCAACCTTTGAGGTTTCAAAACTTCGTTTTTGAGTATTTTAAGTCCAAGTAAAGGTTTAAACATTTGTAAAACATGATTTTGGACTTGTATGAATGAAAAACATGAATGAAAAACCATTTAACAATAGATTCTGCAATTTTGGAAGGATTTTCAACAATAAATGCATTTTTGGCCTTAAAAGAGGTCATTTTGAGAGTTATGCATGTTTTGGCAAAACCAATGCATTGTATTACATAAATATGTCAAAACAAACTTGTTCACATAGGTTTTAAGCACATATATCATTAAAGCATACATCTTGTGAACAAGTGCCATGATTTTCAACAATCAACTTCTTCATTAATGCTCATGGCATTTTGCATAAATGACATATTTGGTAATTTGAGGCAGGTAAATACATTATCAACACATAGAAAACTTGCTCAAAATGCATAAATCCAATAATCATTTCAAAATCATAAATCATGCCTTTCATTTATTCAACTCATAAAGCATCAAAGATCATTAACAACATGCCTCATTAAATCAAACAAACAAATTTAGCAACTAAGAGTTTTGAAAAGATAGAATTTAAGCTTACAAAACTCTTTTGCATGAGAGTGCTTTGCCTTGATGGGTTGGATCCACCATTAGCCATTTTTTGAGAAATTGTTGTCACCTTGCTAAGGATGGATCTCCAAGCTCTTTCTCTTTCTCATTGGCACAAGCAAACTCCATGAGGATGTGTTGAGCATTTAAACTCCATTGTTCCATTGTATTTCCATGCTCTAACACTCCTACATCAAACACTTTCAAGTATGCTTTGGTACCCAAATTTTCTTGGGTCCATGAGAGTTAGTGCAAATAATTTTTGATCCTTTTGGGATCCATTTTAAGCACAAATCAACATTATTTATTACATGCTTTGGCACCCACATTTTTCTAACCACTCTTTCTCTAAATGTGGTTTTTCTATTTGTGCATGCTTGTGAGGTGTGGCCTACCCTATTGCATAATGAACATGTAAGAGATGTATTATGCATAGAATTTTTGCTTACTAAGAAATTCTTAAGATGAGTTTCTTTTTGATTTGCATTATAACCTAACCCATCTTTATCAAAGAAAGCTCTTTGGGTCTCAAGCATGTGATCTAATTTTTGTTGACCCATATAGAACCTAGTAAATGAGTTATTCAAATTTGTATTCTTTTCATTTAACTCGTTTATCTCTAAGTTAGCCTCTTCTAATTTCTTTTCAAATTCTAGCTTAGCATTTGTCAAGGCTTCATTTTCTATTTTTAATTTGGCAATGATTTTCTTATATTTGGAGTTCATGCATTGAAATTCATTTGCTAAATCATTAAAGGCATTTTGTATTCACTAAAGGTATAATCATTATCTTCACTATAACTACAACTAGCCTCATCATCACTAATGGCCATAAAGCATGAGTAGGCCACCTCATTATCTACGTTTTCCTCATCGGAGCTATCACTATCGCTCCATGCAGCCACAAATGCTTTTTTCCTAAGCTTCCTATCCTTTTCCTTCCTAAGTAAAGGGCAATCTAGCTTAGTGTGACCCGGTTCATTACATTCATAACACTCTAAGGGGTCCTTTTCTCTTTTACTTGACTCCCCTCTTTGATGTCTCCTATTATTTTCTTTTTCTTTCATTCTCATGAATCTATTAAATCTTTTGGCAAACATTGCCATTTCCTTTTCTTCCTCATTTCCATTCTCATCACTATCATCTTCAATGACCTCATGAGTGGAAGACTTAAGTGCTACCCCTACTTTCTTTGAAGACTCTTCATTTCTTTTTAATTTCATTTCATATGTAAGTAGGGAGCCCATAAGTTCATCTAGAGACAAGGTATTTGGATCCTTAGACTCTTCAATTGCGGTTACCTTTGCCTCCCAAGATTTTGACAAGCTATTCAAAATTTTCTTAACCATTTCTATATTGGAATAGCTCTTGCCTAATGCCTTAAGTCCATTGATTATATCATTAAACCTAGTGTACATTTCATTCATGGACTCATTTTCTTTCATTCTAAAAAGCTCATAATCATGTGTGAGCATACCTACTTTGGTTTCTTTTACTTGATTGGTCCCTTCATGTGTGATGGCCAATTTGTCCCATATTTGCTTGGCATTCTCACATAGGGAGACTCTATTATATTCATTGGGACCTAATGCACAAAAGAGAGTGTGCATAGCCTTGGCATTCAATTATGCCACTCTCATGTCATTTGTGTCCCACTCATCTTCACTCTTAGGGACATCTTTTCAATCTACTTTCTTCATTGGGACTTTGGGACCATTAACTATCACTCTCCACACTTCATAATCATTTGATTAGACAAACAACATTATTCTTGTTTTCCAATAAGAGTAATTCTCTCCATTGAAGAGTGGAGGTCTAGCTAATGATTGTCCTTCTTCTCCTAGGGGTGTGCCTACATTCAAGTGAGCCATTTATGATCGTTTTGCTCGCTAGAGGTTAGTCTAAATCAATCTCGAGCCCAAGCTCTGATACCAATTGTTGGCTCTATAGGCTATACCGAGAGGGGGGTGAATCGGTTCTTAGCTAACATTATGCCCGTTTTTTGATTCTTCTAAATTCTCTAGCCTATTTGAGTGTTTTCTAAGTTCTCTAAGCTAGGCAATTATACAATATAAATTCAATACAATAAACACAAATATAATTGCAAATAAGTAAAGAGAGTAAGGATAGAGAAATGTACGCAAGCGATTTATAGAGGTTCGGCAACCTTGCCTACGTCCTCTACCTTGAGACGCTCCCAAGGATTTTCCCCAAATTCACTATCTTTGAATTTGTGTTACACTCCCTCTTTTTGCAGGCTCAAGAGAAACCTTTCTTTTTCTAGGCTAAAGAGAAACCTCCCTCTTTTTCTTAGGCTAAAGAGAAACCTCCCCTTTTACAAGGAATGAATTGGTTTACAATGGGTGTAATCAAAGAAGGCCTCTAAGTAGGCAAATGATTACAAAGATTAATAACAAGGAAAAAGCCTATACAATATTTGTGCTATTCTATACAAGGAATATGAGAGTAATAGAAGATATTGAATTCTAGCTCTTGAACTCTTTGATTTGCTTGAAGAGATGAAGAAATTGAAGAATGATATGTCTCGGGTGCTCTCTCTACTTTCTTCAGCTTCCAAGCCTCTATTTATAGTCCATTGGATGTGTTCTAGACGTTGGTTGGAGCCAAAACTTGAATATGATCGTCGTGTCTCACAAAACTAGCCGTTATAGCACTTTTTCGTCGCGACGGATCGATCCCATGCCCAAAGGGATCGATCCCTTTAGTCCAGAATCTTAAATCTTGGCTTGAGGGACCTTGGAAGCCATTCTGCCATAAAAGGATCGATCCCTTTTCTCAGGGGATCGATCCCTTTGATCAGGGGATCCATCCCTTCAGACAGGGGATCTATCCCTTACAATATTCATTTGCGTTTTCTAGGTCTTTAGGCATTAAAAACATTCTAAAACCAATTTTGAGTATTTTTAAATATGACATGATTTTGAAAACATGAATTTGAGTCCAAAAAATTTATCAAGTAATTTTCTTAAAATATATTCAATAATTTCATAAGAAAATTACTTAAACCAATAATTAAAAAATGTTTTCTAAATTGATTAAAGCCAATAAAGATAATCAATTAAATCATGGTTTTATATTTGATAAAAGCACTTAATATGGTTTATGAAAATCATAATTGATGAAGCAAATTTACAATATGAATCAAACATTTAAGATTACTTAAGTTTTTGTCACTTCAAAATATATATGTCAATTTAAAGCTAACAACCATAATTCTCATAGTCATATCATGTAAAGGGGAAGGTCTTAGACGTCTTTTAGCCTAAACATCACTATCTCGTATGCACGATCATCAGGGAGACACCAATTTCATAAAATCATCTCATTTAACAATAGAAATCATTTTCAAATAGCAATTATCTTCGGTCAGTCAAAAATCATGTAAAATAGTAATTCATGCAATTTAAACAATTCATGTAAATTTTCTCATGTAAATCATTTTAATAAAATCATTTCTTGCAATTCATGTCATGTAATTCATTTCATGTAAATCATGTCATATAACTCAATTCATGCATTTATCGATTCATGTAAATCATTCCAAGAAATTCAATTCATGTAAATCACTTCGTGTAATTCAAATCATGTAACTTGTTTAATGTAATTCAATCATGTAAACCATTTCCTGTAGTTCCAAATCATGTAAAGCATTTCATGTAAAACAATTCATATAACTCATTTCTTGTAAATCAATTTATGTAAATCCTTTCATGTAATGCTATTAATGTAAATCATTTCATGTAATGCGATTCGTGTGAATCATTTCATGTAATTCAATTCTTATGCAACTTCCATATATGTCTCTTATCTCTATTTCCATGCAATGTCCAAAATTCGATAATGCCCTTTACGTTTCTTAGAGTTCCTGAGCTTGACACTGCACAATAATTCTAAATTATATTCAAAATCCTATATAGTGACTTTAATAAATATTCCGTAGTTTTCTATATTCTATTAAATGCCAAATATGTTTTCAATTAAATCTCATTATCTATTTTCTATTGATTCTCACTCTTTCTTAAATTCTATTTAAAATCTCATAGATAACTCAAATAAATATTTCTATAATTTCCTACTAATTTAACTTTAATACTTATTCTATAAATCCTTATTGTCTATTTATCACTTTTCTTAGTAAATTATTTTATTTCTTATTAAATACTGAAATTCAACTATAATTATAGTGACTTACTCTCTTAATTTTAATTTCATTAAAATTCTCTTATCTTAATTATTTATTAAAATCAAATATTTTCTTCTTATATTATATTTATTATTTCCCAATTCAATTTTACAAATATTCTTTGTTCACTATTAATATTAATTTTGCCATTTGCTTATATTAAAGTTATTTTCATTTTATTAATTCCTATAATCTATTCATTTCATTTCCCATTAATTACTACAATATGGTTATATTTAAGTTTACAATCTTTTTACCAATTCAATTTTATTTATAATTAATCTTTATTCATTACTAATATTAATTTCATTGTTTACTTATATGACAATTACTTTCATTTTATTAATTCCCAAAAATCAATTTATTTCATTTTCTTACAAATCACTATAATATAATGGCTATTATCTTTCGTTCTCTTCCAAATTTAATTTCACTTATAATTTTTTTAATCCAAATTCATTATTTTAAATCACCAAATTTTGCATGGAACCTTATTCCAACACTTGACCTAACACTTCTATTTGTTCAATTTCATTCTTCTTCAAAATTTAACTTTACAATTATTCTTCATTAATTTTATACATATCTATCCTACTTCGTTTATTTACTAGAATTACACCAACATCTCACCCATTTAGTCTTGGCCAACATGAATTTTACTTATATTTTTTTCAATTCCGATTTCACAATTAAACTTTATGCATTATTTATTTTAATCCCATAATTAACATATATTAAATTTCACTCCCATATTTATTCTTTCCCTTACATTACATTAGAAGTCCTATTTCTAATTTAATTCCCCAATTTGTCTTTATTCAGTTTACATATAACATTCCTACTATTATTTAATATCAAATTTATCTCAATATCATCACTAAAGTCTTAGTCAAATGCCATATATATATATATATATATATATATATATATATATATATATATTTCGAATCTTAATCTTTTCCAAATTTTTGTTTTACCACTAATTCTTAATTTATCATTACATAAATTTTATAATTTCCATTTATTAAATTACATTAATATTTTTTTCTTTTCTGTTTTTCCTTTCTTTTTCTTTCTGTCCGTTTCTTTCTCTTTTTCTTGGTTTTCCTTTTTACCTTCGACAGTCTCCCATTTTCCATCAGCCACATTCGACAGCCATTTCCCTCTTGTTTCTCATCTATTCTTTTGTCATTTCTTATCTTATATCTACAACTACTCTCTTAGCATTTTTATCAAACATCTAAAACTCATAACAGCATCATCATCATCGTGAAACCCATGGCGCAGCCGGCAACATTCATTCTTCACGCCACTAGCTATTTGTAATTTTTATCATCCAAACTAATTTCAATCAAGCTTAATACATCATCTAATCAAATTTTACATCAGATTCTACTCGTCATCATCATTCACGCAGCTTACTGTTTTGTAACAAAAATTCAGCATCCATCGTTCAGCCACTTCCATGATTTCACATATCATCTCAATCAAGTTTAATTTAGCATCTACAATTAATTTCCTACCCAAATACATTAGATTTGCCCAGATTTCTTCAATTGCTTTCCCTGACCGATTCTGCCCTGTTTTCTTTTACATTTTCCTTTCACTCAATTTAAAGTTTAAATCATGTTATCCATGTATAAATAATAAATACCATGATTAGGACGAAGCTAAACATCACCCAACCACCTTACCTTGTTCAACCGAGCATCGCAGCCCAAAACCCATTTTATTTTCTTCACGTCAGCCCCTCATTTCTGGATTTTGTCCATGCCGTTCCAACCATAATCAACTCTTAAAATGAAGAACAAAGTTTGCTTGATTGTTCGGTAGAGGAGAAGAGTGAATTTGCTAAGAAAATTGGGTGAAAACGTGAGGGACTTAGGAATTTTTTCTGGGCAGAGACGAGCAGCAGAAAAATCAAGGGAGGAAAGTCGGTGCAAAGGGAATTTCTAATTCTACTCCCCGTTTTATTCTTTCTACTCCAGCTTATATAGCCTACAAAGAAAATATTACATAAACCTATTGTTTTGACTGTTTTAACCCTATACCACATTTTATCTCAAAAACATCCCACCGATTCACAAAACTCTTTCTTCTGGGATGCTATTCTTCTCCATCGTTCTTCATCAAAGCTTCAGGTTGTTCTATAGTTTGGGACAAGGCTGGGTTTCGCGCAGGGAACCGAGGTTCCTGGCAACATTGAGCCCTGCATGAGAGTCCCTGCTCACGCAGGTTGACTCGCCCAGGTTCTTTGTGCAACGGCGCCAGCCTTGGGCAGGTAGCCCCTTTGTAAGGTCGCTAGCCTCGTGCAGGTTGCCCTGCACCACTTTTCTTTTTTTGCATTTTTTTTTCAATTTGATTCTCACAAATTGTTGCACGAGTTAATTTGTTTACACGGAATTTAGCTTCTTCATCAGTGGAATGGATAGCAAAGCAAGGTTGGGAATTTGAGATAAAGACGCTCTTCTCTTGCGGTTTTCGAGCTACACGTCGATAGCATTCATGCAGCAAAACTGGATACAGAAAAGAATAACAACTACAATCTTTCTTGCTTTGTTGTTGGATTCATTGGTTTTGCACAACATTTTTTCCGCGCCACTCAGGGTTTGGCGCAAGCCTTCTTGCGCGAAACCAAGAGTTTTGCCAAAGCAGCCTTGCGCGAAACTAACATCTCCGCGCAAGTAGCCTTGCGCGCCAGCTGTGGATTTATGGAAGTTGTTTTGCTCAAAACTCTTCGTTTCCTTCTTAAATTTAAAGGCTAAAAACGTCCACTTAATTGGGGTAAAATTAGTTATTTTTGATGGGGTACAAAGAGTAAAAAAAGGAGTAGATTTAGAAATTCTCCGGTGCAAATGGTTGAGTTTTGATCTCTTTTATTTTCATTTCATCCAATCACCTTGTGCCACATATCTACTAACTAAATATCTCTCTTTTCTCTTCTTTTATTTATTTTATTTATTTATTATTAGTTTTATTATTATTAATTTTTCTTGCAGACCCCTTCAAACATGCAGCAAGCTTCCACGAGAAGCTTGCTGCGTCCCCCCCCTTTTTTTTCAGATTTTAATTTTAATTTTTATTTTATATATTTTGTTAATTTCAATAGTTAATTTATTTATTTCTTATTAAGTGTTTAAAACATAATTACCATTAGATTATATTTTTTCCCATATTATATTCCAATTTCTATTCTATAATCTTAGTAAATTCTTTTTAATTTCCAATCTTCTATTTTATCAATTCCTATAATTAATTTATTTTATTTTTTATTACATATTACTAATTCAATTTGAACTTCACAGTCTATCTTTATTCATTATTTACTTTAATTCCACAATTAAAAAATATTAACAATTACATCAAATATTTTTATTTTTATTTTAAACTTATGAGTTATTTTTACTCACGTAATATATTTATAATACACTTATTTTGTACTTAAAATTACACTAATTTCATCTCCTAATATCAACATTTTATGGTCTCAATTCTATTTGGATAAAGAAAATCCTGGTAGGACCCTCACCGTGTACTTCTCTGAACCCTATCAAACGGACACTTATTTGATTATTTTAACAATTAATATTTTTTTTAAAAATTCCTACGCGCTATAAATTTTATCGAGTGTAAGAAAATTTGGGTCCTCACAATTGTAGACCTTCCATACTCCCCAAAAATAAATATTTGCTGTAGGGTGTTTAGAACCAAAAACACACAAGTCACATTATAAAAAACTTGCAAGTAATGCATACATTACCTCATTCCTCATTTGAAAGTGCAAAGAGCTGAAATTCTTTATCTCGTTGACCCCAATAAATTAACACATCTTTGTAATAAAAAGCAAAATCAAGCATCAAGTATATAAAATTATGTCTCACACACACATCTAGTTGCAACTTCTTAGTTACATTCATTTTAAAACTTTTTTCAACAATATCATAAAATCTTTTATTGCGAGGACCAAACTTTTTTATGTTTTTAATACCATTACGAATTTGACTAACAACATTGTAAACACCATTTTTATCCGGGTATTTCCTAAATATTAATTAGTCTATGTATATGTATTTTATTTATATTTTTATTTAGATTTATTATTATTTTCATTTTATTTTATTTATTTTTTTACTTTCAGTTTTATTTATTTATTTTGTTTTATTTTATTATTAGTTTAGATTTTAATAGTATTAGTATAGAATAATAAAAATAAAAAAGAGATAAAAAATAAAAAAAATAGAAAAATGAAAATATTCTAGACCGAAACCCGTAACCAAGCTCTGGACCAATTGAAGGCTTCAAATCAATGTTAAATGGAAATCCCAAAGCAAACCACAATTTGCCAAGAAACTTCAAACGGAAAAGGAAAGTGATCAAAATAAAAGCAGGGAAATCAGAGAATCAGGGACTTAGGCAAATGGTAGTCAATGGAATTAAAAAGGAACGAGGATTTAGAGCCGAAAATCTACATACAATCAAGAATTAAGCAGTAAAACCAAAAGAGCTCAAAATTGAATCGAAGATTTGATTTCGGATTTTCTCTTAAACATTTTCCTAAAATGAACAATAATCTAACCTGTAAAAACCCACAAACAATATATGAACAAAAAAAAAGGAAAAACCCTAAAGACCCA
The DNA here is from genome assembly GCA_031772115.1 of Heritiera littoralis. Lineage (NCBI taxonomy): Eukaryota > Viridiplantae > Streptophyta > Magnoliopsida > Malvales > Malvaceae > Heritiera > Heritiera littoralis. The sequence continues at coordinate 1,860,238 of JAPDPK010000009.1, read as the reverse complement.
AGAGCCCCTAAGCCTTCTGACTTTCTACCTAAAACTTGCGCTCAAATCGCACACCAACCCAAATACCCAACACAAACAAAAACCCAAACAGAGAAGATACAAAGAGCACACACCAGTAGCAGAAAGTTCAAACTCAAGTCTGATTTAGAAATTTTCGATTTACAAAGATTAGAGGGTTTTTCTAAGAATTCGAGACTGGATTTGGCTTTGGGAAGGTTTTAGACATGACTTTAGAAAATTTGGAGGTGCTTGAAGAAGATTGCTGGGTGACGCTGGACAGTAAAGGATTGTTGTAGCTTGGGATAGTGCGTGAAAAAAAAAAGTAAGAAAGCTTTGTTCAAAATGTTATTTGCTTATGGCCTTCGTATCAAAGTCAGATATTGCTAAAAGATAAAAAACGAAGCAACTAACGATGGTTCTCTAAAATAACGAAAGCTCTGAAAGCTCTCCTATATGCCCTGATGAAGAAGATCTCAAGGTACGGAGTGTTAAACGTACAAAGAATGGAGTTTTTAAAACAGTTGAACACGCAGCAGGAAAAACAAGCTGAATTTCCTACTTACAGGGATTCACTGATGGGATGTAATGATAGTTCTGCTTTCTCCAAGATACATCAAGTTCATTATGTTGATGAGGATTCAGACAAAGAAGAAGATGGAATGGAGGAGATTCCTACTATACTTCTCTCCAAAGAGGAGAAGAACAGAATAAGGAACCCATGGAAAAACGCAGTTATCGTCAAGACGTTCGGGAAATTTGTGGGCTACAATTTCCTATTTCCTAGAGTCAAAGCGCAATGGAAACCCGTTGGAGGCATGGACTGCATTGATCTAGGATATGACCACTTCCTATTTCGATTCAAGAACCAGGATGATTTTCAAAGAGTCATCTATGGAGGGCCTTGGTTTTTCGAAAATCACTACTTAACCATGCGACTTTAGGAGCCTGGCTTTGTTGCTGATGCCTCGCGAAACTTTTCAACAACAGCCCTATGGATTCATCTTCCAGGGCTACCAATAGAATTTTTTGACAGAGAAATATTCAATTGGATCGGACGTCAACTTGGAACTCTTCTTAAGATCGACACTTGCACAAAACAAAATGCAAGAAGGCGATATGCCAGAATCTGTGTGCAAGTAGATTTGGATAGATCACTTCTCCGAAGAATCAGAATAGGCAAACACATTCAAAACATTATCTACGAACGGGTAAATTTATGTTTCGGGTGTGGTATGATCGGCCATAGGAGGGAACTCTGTCCAAATGAGAAAGATAAACAAGAAAGAAAGAATGAAAAAGAAAATACTTTGAACCCAGACACCTCAGAAGCTCAGGAGACTGAGAAAAACAACAACTATGGGCCATGGATGATCGTGACCAAATGCAAACAGAAAAAAGAGAAAGACTGAAACTCGGGCAAAGACGAACCAAACAAAGACCTGACCCGAGTGGTGCCAGAGAAAGGCAAATCCAAATTACAAGACAATGGGGAAAGGCACGTGACCAACCTTCAACGGTCACCTTTCCAATTTGAAAAATATGTAAACCAATATCCCCAAACAGATCTCATGCAAAGCCACGTCTTATCATAAGGAACGGGAACTTTACTGATTAGACCGATCACATCAACGAAATAAACTCAAATCTAGTCCCATTGGAACTAGAACAATTAGCTCGACCGAGAAACTTCCATTTTGACAGCAGTTCTTGTCACAGCCCGTGACCCTAGTTTTCACCTTATTTTATACATCTTATATGGTTGGGCTGTCTGCAATACTTTACTTTTCTTTTACATATTAACAATTTCATATTTAATTCTAATATGAAATACATCCCCTATCTTACTTCATAAGAAAATAGTACTGTGAAAATGTCTAAATACGAAAAATAAATGATCATACCTCATGTCATAAGTCGAGCTGTCTCATTGTCCCCAAATGCGCAACCGAAATCCTTTAGATGTTAGAATCTCAATCTTTGAAAACCTGAAATGTTAAAATTAAGGGGTGAGCAAACCACAGCTCGGTAAGGGAATTATATGCATACTTGATATTCAGCTTCCTATATGCTAAAAATCTTTTTCATTTTTTCTATGGGGCTCTAAGCTCGCATGTAGGAAGGATACTACAGTCGGCTAGGGATCCGGATGGAGTAAGGTAGGTATTTTGAAATACCTATCTTGTCCCGGAACCTTGAAGCAACTGTAGAGAATAATTTCCTTTTCGTTTGGAATTTTAATCCTTTTTACCTTTTTATTCCATAACATTCTCATATTCTTTTCAAAATAATGCTTTTATAAAATAAAGATTTAAAATAAAGTAACTAATATTCATATATTCTTTGAAAAGAATATTAGTTAAATTCTCATCATTCTCATTTAAAACTCATTTCATATTTTACTGTACAACCATAATTAGTACAGTACTTTAAATAGCAAAATCAGCTATTAAATCCTTTTCGTATAACATATATATCATTTAAATCTAATATTCAGTTTAAATTTCAAAATAGGAATATTAGATTTATTTTTCCTTCTCTTTCCTTTTTGGAAAACATATCACATATTCATGTCACATATAGTCTAATATTCAAGTAAAAATTATAGTAAGAATATTAGACTTATAAACTCCTTTTTCCTTTTGAAAACATATTACATATTCATATCACATGTCATATGAAGATCATCTCGTAGTACTAAAATCAGTACTGAAATAAGCATTATGTAAAATGCTGTAAATCACTTTCATTTTACATATCACATATCATATGAAACATTTTCATTTCACATATCACATATCATGTAAAACATTTTCATTTCACGTATCACATATCATGTAAAACATTTTTATATATGGAGACTTAGGCACGCACGCCCAGCCCATCCACTGGGTCGTTACTCATATCATGCTATAGACCCTGAAGGGTATAAAATCATCATGTCAGATCTATGGTCATAGTCTATAATTGTCCTCGGCGGATCACTGATCAGGTGTCGGCCGGGACTACATATCACATATGACATATGACATATTACATGTTACATATCACATATCACATATCAGCATGATAGGATGCCATCTAGTCTCAAAACCGTATTTTTCATCATCAATAAACCTTTATGAAATTTATAAAAATATATAATTTCATAATTTAAAACCATAAAGGTTATAAAATCATTGAGTGAATATTTAAGAAATATATATATATATATAAATATTCACTTTATTTCTTTTCATTTTCCATCTTGTATTACATGTAATTTACATATCAGGAGAATTTTCGGTGATTTCATTATCATCATTCTCGAAAACATGAATATTTTAAAATCACTTTCATTTTATTCATGTTTTTATGGAAAATATTCATTTTCTCGATTTTCGTGGTTAAAAATCATTTTCGTGAAATAAAATCATTTATTATGATTTTATGAAATTTTCTAGAAATTTTCGATAATTTTCGATAATTTTTCGGCAGTATAACGGCTGCCAATTGGTTAGCCTCCTGCACGAAAAATACAGTTTATAATTTCAACTGGTACTTCACCACAATTTTTCAACCAATCATTCATCGCAATATTTTCATAAATATTTTCATAAAATATTTCATAATTAGAATCATGCAGACTGAATATCCTTACAGTGCTGCACATGCATCCCTTACCTGTTTCGGATCGGCGATTGACTCTCGAAGGTCGCGCCCGTGTTCACCTTGCCTGATTCCATCGGCTCGGTCATCGAGGGAATTTTCTGGAATTAAAATTCTAAAATTTAGAATTTTTTTAAAATTATTTAAATAAATAAATTATTTAAATAATTTATCACTTTCCGAGATTTCTTACCGATTCCCTTAATTTTCGGGTTTTCGAATTCTCGGGATTTCCCGTAATTTTCGAAATTCTCTTTTTTTTCCTCTCTTTTTCTTCTTTTCCTCTTTTCTTCCTTTTTCTCTTTTCTTTCCTTTCTCTTTCTTTTCTTTTTCTTTTTTTTTCTTTTTCTTTTTTTTCTTTTTTTTTTCTTTTCCTTTTTCCTCTTCCTTTCCTGTTAGACCGGTTTAGCTTCCTTCCTCGTCGGTTCCTTGCCGACGGTCGGTTCTCCGGCTGCTCGATGGCTCAGCAGTTGGCCGGCACCACGGCGAGCTTGGATCTGGCCTCCTTTCATCCCGAATCAACAGCACGGCGGCGGATCGACTCGACTTAGGTCAGCCACCTTCTGCCTCTTCGCCGGCCCTCCTCCGCCGTTCTCCGCCTGACCGGTGGCCTCCCACGTCTTCCTCTTCCTCCGGCGAAGCTTCGGTTGCAGTGGCGGCGACCGATTTGGCCGGCACCGCCACTTTCTCTTCTCTTCTCCTTCTCGGCTTTCGTCAGGTTTTTGCTTCTGTTTCTTCTTCCATTTTTCCTTCCGTTCGTTTCTTTCCCTCTTCCGATCACCGGCATCTTCTCTTCTCTTCACCGACGCCGTCTCTTCCCTCGTCGACGGTGGTCGGCCTCACCAGACGAGAGAGAATCGGGTTTTTCCCGATTTGTTTCCTTCTGTTTCTTTTTTTTATATTATATTTATAAACTATATTATAAATATAATATTAATATTATATTATATAGTATTCTACTATATAATATTATATAGATATATATATATATATTATATTACAACATATATATACATATAATTTAAATTAACTACAATATACATTTTATATGTATATATATATTTATATTTTAAATCATGTATATATATATCTATACACAAAATATAAAGTACTAATTTGTATTTCCTTTGTATACATATTCATATATTAGGTTCTTTTCTCATTTTCTTATTTAATTTGGATTTTCATTTATCCAAATTAAATTTCCTCCATTCTTCAGTTTTCCATAATTCAAAATTTAAATTTCCTTTCTTCATTATTTTCCATAATTTCTCATCTTATACTTATTTCCGATTTAATTTTTCTTAACACCATTTTCTTAATCCGTTCCTTTCTCAATTCTCGGGATTTTCACCAATATCCCGTTCTCATAATTTTATTTATTTATTTGCTTTAATATTAATTTCCAATAATTGAAAATTTTACGGTTATCACAGTTCTAATACCTTAAAATCACAGCAACAAGGAGTTGCGAACAAACAAGTCCCAAAAAACAAGAGATCTCAACCAACTAATGGAATACCCATTGGAAGCAATGGCTCAGTTGGGGACAATGTTTTTGTATTGAAAAGACAGATGCATCAATGTAAAGAGAGCACTGGAGATCCTCTTCAATCAAAATCCACAGGAGGGGGACTAGAGTGTAGAGGAAATCCAAGAGGCTTGGAACAATATAGTGGTTGTTATGAACTTCCCGAGCCCACTACCGTTCCTTAATCTACTAAAGGAGGAAGCGCAGATGTTCTATCCACAGAAGGAAGAAAGGTTGCCCAGATCTCAACAACATAGCAATACAGCAGATATATTTGGACACAGTCAGAAAATGGAGCTACATGGAAGAGATAGAGATAGCAACATGTTGCTCGTCCCCCCCATAATGAACCCAGTCACCTTCGTGATAAAGAGGAAGCAAGTAGAGGAAAACCTCAAGATGGAATATTCGGTAAAGATCATCCCACAGAATCATTTTGTACCGAATATCCTATGCAGGACGCTGAAGCGAGAGGTCAAGTGTGAAGACCTCAAATTGTCAATTCTGGACTTATAAGTTGATGTACGATTGAAGTAAGTTAAATATTGAAGATGTAATTGAAATTTTAATCATTATGAAGTGATGAATTATGTATGAACAATATAAGAATTTTTTGATTTTCAAGTTTACAAGAATTATGGGGTTTGGAGGAAACCAAGGACTTAAAATGGTGGATTAAAACATCTTAATAAATTACATGAGAGTAATTTATTCAATTGATGAATTAAAACACTAAGAATCTAATTACATTAAATATACAAGGGTTCTTAAAGAAATATTAATAAAGAAATGTGTGTGTGTATATATATATAAAAAAGAATAATGTACTATAATATATTATAGTATATATATAAAATACAATTAATTAGATTATAATATAAAAAGTATAATATAATATAACATAAAAGATAATGTTATACTATAAAAAAATACATATTATAATAAAAGAAATGACATAATATTGTATAGAATTTTATATTGTACATGTTATATAATATAAAGATATAATATTATACTATATTAAAATATATAAGATATTATGTGTATAAAAAAAAAAACAAATGTGTGACAAGCTTCCTTAGGAAGCTTGTGAGTGGGTGGATTAGTGGCTGAAAACCCACTCATCCTTAAAAAACAAAATGAAATTAAAATTAAAATAAATAAAAGAATTAAGTTGAATTGAAACAGGAGATGAGAGATTTGAAAGTGGAGTGAGAAAGGCGAAAGAAAGAGTGTCGAGAAAAGCGAAAATGAAAAGAAAAAAAAAATGGAAGCTGTAGCAAATGTTGGGTGGCTGTTGACAGGGACGGTGGAGTGGCTTTTTAATGCTGAATTAGAGCTAAGTTTGGGTGGCATTCAAAGAAGGAACTCGTAAGCATTTAAGGTGGGTTTGGACAGTGGGCAATCAGAAAAGAAAATAGAACAGAGGCGAGATTATAGACCGAGTTCAGGCGGCAATTGTGCTGTATAACAGTGGCTAAAACAGGGGGCTTGTTTGGCTGAAGTGTAGGAGTAAAAGGGCGACTGATCCAAGGCAGCAAAGGTGCAATAGGCGGAAGCTGCAGTGGACGTTCGAAAGGCTCATGGTCAGGACAGCAATGGGGCTCTCGGTGTAAGGTTTGGAGGGCTAGAAATTGGTACGGAGCAGGACTGAACCAAATCCCTCTGTAGCGGTTGGTTAATGCCGAAACAACTGTTGTTTAGTGAAGCAAGAAAGCTGGAAAACTGCTGATCCAAGGACTAACATTGCAGCTAGGGGTCGAATGAAAGGGGAGGAAAATGGTGACTGTACAGGGGCGACAAGAAGATGGGGTTCTCTTATGGAGATAGCAGACTGAGGCTAGTGGTGCTGGTTTAGACGTGAGTAGAGGTCTCATGTGTGGTAATTTGATGTTTCTAGAATGGCTTGAAGGGAAGACTGGTTGCAAGGCTGATAAGAGGTTGTTGTTGGCAGTAATGTAGGTTGAAGAAATCATTTTAAAAGGAGTAGTATTAAGGCTGAGTTGGTACTTGTATAGGACTGTAAAGGGGCTCATAACCGAGCATGAAGATGGTACGTTCAAGGGCCTTTTGGATTGGTTTTTTTCAGGTGTAATAAGGTCAGTTTTTGTTATGGTTAAAGGATAGGAAAATGGGCTGTTAAAGGAGGCTGTGTGGGAGACAAGTTGGAGCCATGAAAGGAGGTATAAAACCAGCCGAACAAGGCTGTTCAATGGGCAGTCAGTTGCCCCTGCTGCACTAACCAAATGGCAAGGTAAGAAAGAGGAAAAAAAAAAGAAAGAAAGGAACAAAAAAAAAGAAATAGGAAGAACATGAGAAGGATTTATTAAATCCTTGTATGAAAATTGGTAAGATAATAAATGAGCCTGGCAATATATTCATGAAGCTTTTATGAATATATTTAATTAATTCTTAACAAGGTTAGAATGTGGGAATTGTAGGAAAGCTATAAAGTGGGGATTTTGTGAGCAATTGAACGACAACCGCTAACCTCGCTAATCTGGAGGTACTTGCGTAGTGTTTGGTTTAAGGAAGTTGGTAAGCAAATGTTATTTTTATTTATATAAATATCTAGAATAGTATTAGATTGGTGCTAAGCCTCTTAATAATATTTGAATATATAGTATGACGTAAGAAGATGATTCAAGTTCAATGAATGTGATAACCGTAAATTTTTCATTTAATTGAAAATTATAAATATTAGAAATAAATAAATGAATTAATTATGAGAACGGGATACTACTGAAAATCCCGAGAATTGAGAAAGGAATGGATTGTGGAAATCCGAGTGAAGGAAATTTAAATTGGAAGTGAAAATAAAAATAACGGAAAGAGGAAATTAAATAAGGAAAGTAGAGAAATTTAATTTGGATAAATGGAAATCCAAATTAAATAAGAAAATGAGAAATGAAAATAAAATATGTTTATATAATTACAAATTATATAAATGTAATTTGACGTAAATACATATTATTTAAATACTGTATGGTATACTGTATATATTAATATACCGTGGTATATATATAAGTATATATACTATTTGCTAAATTTAAATAATATATATGTATTCAAGTATGACATTTTATGTATATGTAAGTATATACATATTTGAGAAAATGTAAATATTAAATTTCATTAAAGTTTGAGTGTATATATATTGTTAATACAATATATATATATATATGGAATTACTACATTTATAAAAATGTTTATATAAATGTTATTTAATTTTAAAATATATAAATATACATACATATATATATACAAGACATATATTTTGTAATATACAATATATATTATAGATAATATATATTGTACTATACATTATATATGAAATAATATGATATGTGTAATATATAGTATATATATTATATGTATATAGTATAAAGTATATAGTATGATGTATAATAAAAAAAATAGAAAAAAAGGAAACAAAAATGGAAAGGAGAAATCGGGGAAGCAAACCCGATTCCCCCCCCCCCCAGGTGAGGCTGACGGTGGCGGAGATGCCACCGCCGGCCAGAGAGGAGAAGACGATCGGCGACGGAAACGGGAGGAATAGAAGTGGAAATAGGGGTGGAAACTGGCGGAAGCCGAGAAGAGGAGAAAACCAGATCTAGCGGTTGCCGGCCAAATCGGCCGTCGCCACCACAGACGAAGCACCGGCGGAAGGAGAGGAATGGGATGGAGGCCACCGGAGAGGCTGGGAACGGCGGAGGAAGGCCGACAGAGGAGGAGAAGCGACCGAGGCAAAATCGAGTAGATCCGCCGCCGTGCCACCGATCCAGGCCAAGCTGAGGCCACCGGCAGCTTCGCCTCGACGCCGGCCAGCTGCTGAGCCCCCGAGCCGCCGGAGAACCTGCCACCGGAGGAGAACCGGTGGTGAGGAGGGTGGAGTCGGTCTGACTGGTCTAAACCGGCCAGGAAAGAAAAAGAAAAGAAAAAGAAAAAAGAAAAGGAAAAAAAGAAAAGAAAAAAAAAAGAAAAAGAAAAGAAAAGAGAAAAAGAAAGAAGAAAAAGAAGGAAGAGAAAGAGAAAAGGAATTCTGGGAATTTGGAGAATTCCCGAGAATTCGAAAATTAAGAAAAATCTCGAGAATTATGGGAATCGAAAATATCCTCGATGACCGAGCCGATGGAATAGGGCGAGGTGAACACAGGCGCGACCATCGAGAGGCAGTCGCCGACCCGAAATAGGTAAGGGAGACATGTGCCGCCTGTAAGGATATTCGGCCATGTTTTTAAATTGCATTTAATGTTATAAATGCTATTATTAATTATCGGTTTTATGGTGTGATGATTTATCGGTTGAAATTGTGATGAAACACCGATTAAAAATATAAACTGTATTTTCCGTACAGGAGGCTAGCCAAATAGGCAGCCGAAAAATTATCGAAAAATTATTAAAATTTACCGAAAATCATCGAAAACCAAAATAAAAGATTTGATTTCACGTGAATCGATTTTCGGGTACGAAAAATCGAGAAATTAAGTAAATTTCATAAAACATGAATATAGTGATATTTAATTTTAAAATATTCATGTTTTTTAGTATGGTGAAAAGGAAATCACCGAAAATTCACTCGGTAGGTATATTTCACGTGAAACGAGATGAAAATGAAAAAGAGACTAAAATGAATATTTTTATAAATATTCTTAAATATTCACTTGATTTTACAAAAACCTTTATGGTTTTAATTATGGAAATAATTAATTATGAAAATTTTATAAAGGTTAAGAAATGATGAAAAACTATGATTTCGAGACTAGAGGTCTCTACACGTGTTTTTAGAAAGAAACATGGTTACGGGATTTATGAATTTGGAAAAATAAATATTTTATTTTTCATAAATTATTGAAAAACCATGTTTTCAAGTGAAAGCACGAAAAAGCGTGCATATGGTTTTACGGGTGGAAAAAGGACAGTTTTGCCCTTCTATTTTTCAGTAATGATTTATAAACTGTTTTCACCGTACAGAAAATATGATTAATACCTTTAGGAAATATTTTGAGAAATGTTATTTTAATTTAATTATTTCATAAAGGTGATGATTTATTACCTGTGAGCCATATGGATATTTGTGAAATATTTTAATATACTGTGTTTACAATCCATAAAGGCTATGGTATGGTTACACTGTTTTGAGACTTATGCCCCGAGCTTCATGCATCACATATACTGTTACTGTCACGTGGCTGATTGACCAGCTAGTCATCAGCATCCCGAATTGTCGCCTAGCAAGCGTACACCGAGGACATATTATAGATCATGGCCATAGATCTCATTACTGTTACTGTGTCCCTAGTGGACGAGATAGCATGATTTACTTGTAGGGTGTTGCCTAGTCTCACTTATTGCTTACTGCTTACTGTTTACTATTTACTGAAAGGATTTACGGAATCCTATTTACTGTACTGAACTACTGTACTGTTTACTGTTTACTGATGAAAAACCGTACCAAAACACTGTTTATTACTGAATTGTACGGTTTATTGAGATGGTAGCCACTAATGACTGTTTTACTGAAAAGAAAGCTACCATTTACTGTTTACTGAACTGAAAGCTACCGTATACTATTTACTGAATTGGTAGCTACTGTTTACTGTTACTTACTGAGCCGTATCAACTTACTGTTTTACTGAATATATTGTTTTACTGAATTGTACGATATGGTTACTGATTTGAAAAGAGAAATAAATGTTTATTCTAAAAGAATAACATAAGAATTATTTCTAAGAAAGAAATAATCGAAGAAGTAACTATCCAACGATGGGATATTTACAAATCACTATACTGTCACGTGTTTTTACTGTATTGAAGAGAAGAGAAGTAAACCACTATTTTTATTACTGAACTGCCACGTGTTTTAAAGTATACTGAAGTGAAAAGAGATAAGTGGTTTACTTTGTGGAAAAACGAAAATTATATCGTTTTGAAAACAACGGAAATAGTACTCTCTACAGTTGCATCTAGGTTCCGAAATAAGCTAGGTATTTCAAAATACCTGCCTTACTCTATCTGGATCCCTAGCCGACTGTAGTATCCTTCCTACATGTGTGCCTAGAGCCAGCTAGGAAGATTTTAAAGAAAATGAAAAAAATTATTTTCAGCATATAGATAGCTGAATATCAAGTGTAGCATATAACTCTCTTACTGAGCCGTGATTTGCTCACTCCCCAATTTTAAACATTTCAGATTTTGATGATGGTGAGATCCAATAGTTGTGGATTACGGCTGCACATAGAGGACAATGTGACAGACCGACTGAGACATATAAGGTACGATCATTTATTTTCTGTATTTAGACATGTATACAGTACTACATTTTTGTATATAAGATGGGGGATGTGTATTATCTTAACAATGTTATATTAAAATTGTTTAACATTAAGTGCAAGTGAAGTATCACAGACAGCCCAATCGGATAAATTGTGTAAAATAAGGTGAAAAATATGGTAACAGGTCGTTACAGATTTAATGGTATCAGAGCATGGTTGGCTTGATGTCTGTGGATACTTTGGAAGGAAAAGTGTTAAACATCCCCGGTAGTACTGTGTCGTCTGAATAAATAGAGAAAATAAATGATTATCAATTGAGTAAAATGATTTAAAGTGAGTGAGAGTATAAATTGAGAATGTTAAAGAAATAATAGGCTTAGAAATTACCAGAAAATTGGTAATTCTTATAATCTAAATGAAGGCCTGTTCGGTAAGAAACCGAAAGGACTCGGTGAGGGCCCCATCAGTACTTTACGGTCCGGATCGAACTGAGACCTGAAAATGATGGTAAGAAGGAGGGGAATGACATATCATCATTAAATAGACTTTAAGATCACCGACTGAGGGTAATTGGAAGAGAGAGAAAATTTTTGGCCAAAAATGACCAAAATACCCCTGACTCCAAAATTTTACTGGGAGTCAAAATAAACCAACAGAAGTTGAAATTGATTGATTTGACAGAGAAAATGATGATATAAAGCTGAATTACAAGCAACACAATCCAATTATGGATCTTAGTGAACTTCTCTGTCGAAACCGAATGAGATCTAAATTGCTGATATAAGTATCAGAAAGGATAATATCAGCACATGGATAATGAGATCATTGATTTCAATGTATACTGAGGAGAAAGAAATAAATATCCAAATGACGAAAATGCCCCTATGTTGGGCAATGTTTGGAACAGTGATAAAATCGAACTGAATTGGAATCCATTGATAGTAATGGAGTTATAAATGGCATAGAGGATGTCATATGGATATATCGATCCCTATTACTGATTCCACTAGCACTTAAATTACGGACGCGAATTACGAGTGACCTAGTGAACGGGCTAGGCCTCACGATACAACCTCGAGGGGTGACCCAGTGAACGGGCTGGGCATTCTCAAAAAGGTTAATACACATGCGTACAGGCGGACGGCGGACGGGCCGGGGCCTTATATGATACGATCCGATAAAAGTGTAGTGGAATGCCACAAGATGATTGGCCCGGTTATTGATTGTAAGGGCCTGAATTACGAGTGTATAGACTCGAATAATTATTACGGGATCGTGGATATTATGAAAAGTGAAATGATTACAAGAATTGACTGATGAGGTGAATAGTACAGATAATGAAATACATATTGGTGTGGTTACTTACGGTTTTATATATTTTATTACTTTGAGGTATCAAACAGATAATCTTATATAGAACCGAAATATCTTGAAATATGTGCTACAGAATGAGGTACTATGTGAAGTACTGTGAATTGGAAAATAAATATAAGAACAGTAAAGTGATAAAAAGTAGATGACAGCTAACTTGGAGATCTTCAGGACCCTTGAGACAGAACTGTGATGGGCGACCCAATGATGGGCTACCTGTAGTGGATCATGTGGTGAGATGCAGGTGAACTATGTTATCGCCGACTCACTAGTAAGGGTAAACCTGGGGCGAAAGGATCGCCTAGGGGATGCTCGCCGACAGTCGATTCGAACGGGCGGGACTCTTACAAAGAGCTTAATAATAAAACGAGTGTAAGGAACTAGGTACGTAAGGGTGCCAGGGTTCAAACCTCGTGGATAACATACTCAAGGGAATTAAACCTGAATCTATTAAATGAAATTGATTTTAAAGCAAATTACAGAGATAATAAATTGGTTAGCTGTAACATGTGTTGATAACTGTTGTACTTACTACAGCTTACTGGAATGAAATTTGTAAGGCTATAAAGTATGAGTAAACAATGAAATCAAGGTAGAGTATGTATCAAAATGAATCGAATAGTAGATGTCTCTGCCTTGAGAATACACAGTGTAAATGAAAGGACATGAGGATGAGATGTCCAAGATGATAACAAAACGTGTGATTAAAGAAAGTATCGGATTTGATTTCCGATAGAACTTCCATAGTTATATAAATTGGAGGAATCGAGATAACATTGACTCGATTTTGAATATGAAATCTGATTCTAAGCTTATATCGGAGAACTTAAGAAAATCCGAAAGCTTAAGAAATCTACTCTGGAAAATGAAAGAATAATGAAGTGCACGTGTATAAGGTGTGATTGATGGAAATGCAGATAACGTAATTTGAGAATAATAAAGTTATCTGTATAAGTGTAAGTGAGAGAAGCACAGATGACACGGAGAAGTAAATGAATGAAAGTGATATAGTAAATGGTTACTATGTAATAAAGTTCTTATAAAGAACAAGTATTCATCTACATGGAAATAGACGCTTTATTGATCTGATCACAAATATATAAGGAGCTCATAAGACTAGCCTCAGTATAAAGCGTCCTTAGATAAAAGATGGGAGATTGATGTCCATAAGATGATGATTAGAACTCGGAGTGAATTTTACGAGTTCCTATTGAGGTTACAAGGTTAATGATTTGCCTTGTGAGGTATATAAGCCTAAAGAATGAGGCATCCATACATGAGTAAATTGATGAAAAACTGATAGAGTCTAAAGTATAAATGGAAAATGAGCAGCATTATGGTATGACTCTTAAAGACTGTGGAATTGTGCTAAGATTGGCAACTAAGATGTTTGGCTAAACAATGCCTCCTTATGAGGGATATATGATCTCGAGATGATAGAGTGACAGTGAATCTGTCTATGATAGAGAGATAATGATTGAGATACGAAAGTAATGAATCTAGCTAGATACTACTGCCAATCTATAGAAGAATGATGGGACTAGCTGCTCCTAAATAAGATCTAAATTAAAGAAGTTAAAGTCAGTAAATGGATAAGTGTAAAGGAAAGATGGTATGCAAGATTTTAAAAGATCTTAGCAGTATAGTACCATACCAATCGAGAAACCAACAAAAAGGATGAGAGTAAAAATATGAAAAGATAAAAGTGGAAATATGAAAACGAAAATGAAAGTGGAATAAGGAAATAAGTTACATGATGAGAAGGGAACATAAATATGAAACAGTTCCCGAAGGTAAGACTGAAAGTAAATTGTGTTGGTTATCAAATAACTGTGGCAAGATGTAAAATCAAACAAAAAAAATGAATGACAAGTATTATTTACTGCCAGTATATAAATGAAAAAAATGATTATGCATATAACCACCGTAACATGATAGAAACGGTGGAAGTATATAGATGATTGGTGATTAATAGTAAAGTCTGCAAGTGAAATGCAGCCTTGATAAAATGAATATTGGGGGTAATAAAGAGTCCAAAGGAGATATAATGATATGGAAGTGATTAAGGATTAATGATCTAAATAGAATCACTTTCTATTATCGGAATCCTCTATTCTCTAGTGCCTTAGTCGCAGTATGAGTAAGAAACAGTAGAAATGTATATGTACAGTTCCAGTGAGCATTACATGTGATGGGAGTCTCTGGGATGCCATATGCTTAATGAGAAATAGCAAAAGGCTTGAGATCCCAAGTATACTGATAGCACCGCTCCATACTGATATATATATATATATGTGTGAGCGTGAGATGTAAACGCTCCATGATATTGAGAGAGCGTGTGCATGAGATGTATAAGCTACTGGGACAATTACATACAACTGACTGACATGTGTAATTGATAGTTTTAAACTATATCGACTTGGCACTAAATGAGAAAAATGGATGATGAACAGCATAGATCAGCTATGATATGAAAAATAGTGTGACTGGACTCTATGTGAAAAGAGTGGAAATGAATAACTTCCGATTTGATAAATGAACTTATGGGAGTATAGACATATATGATGAAAAATAACATGTGGTCTAAAGTATTCTTAATGTTGAAAGTGTACTGGCAGTATTACTTGGAGGATGAACTAGAGGACAAAAGTCGTAAGTATACTGCATGTACCACCTTTGGACTTAAGTTAAATTCGGAGGACCGAATTTCTTAAGGTGGGGAGGATGTGATAACCGTAAATTTTCCATTTAATTGGAAATTATAAATATTAGAAATAAATAAATGAATTAATTATGAGAACGGGATACTAGTGAAAATCTCGAGAATTGAGAAAGGAACAAATTGTGGAAATCCGAGTGAAGGAAATTTAAATTGGAAGTGAAAATAAAAATAATGGAAAGAGGAAATTAAATAAAGAAAGTAGGGAAATTTAATTTGGATAAATGGAAATCCAAATTAAATAAGAAAATGAGAAATGAAAATAAAATATATTTATATAATTACAAATTATATAAATGTAATTTGACGTAAATACATATGTATTTAAATAAGGTATGGTATACTGTATATATTAATATACCGTGGTATATATATAAGTATATATACTATTTGCTAAATTTAAATAATATATATATTTATTCAAGTATGACATTTTATGTATATGTAAGTATATACATATTTGAGAAAATGTAAATATTAAATTTCATTAAAGTTTGAGTGTATATATATTGTTAATACAATATATATATGGAATTACTACATTTATATAAATATTTATATAAATGTTATTTATTTTAAAATATATAAATATACATATATATATATATACAAGACATATTTTGTAATATGCAATATATATTATAGATAATATATATTGTACTATACATTATATATGAAATAATATGATATGTGTAATATATAGTATATATATTATATGTATATAGTATAAAGTATATAGTATGATGTATACTAAAAAAAATAGAAAAAAAGGAAACAAAAATGGAAAGGAGAAATCGGGGAAGCAAACCCGATTCCCCCCCCCCAGGTGAGGCTGACGGTGGCGGAGATGCCACTGCCGGCGAGGGAAAAAGGAAGAGACGGTGTCGGCCAGAGAGGAGAAGACGACCGACGACGGAAACGGGAGGAATAGAAGCGGAAACAGGGGTGGAAACTGGCGGAAGCCGAGAAGAGGAGAAAACCAGATCTGGCGGTTGCCGGCCAAATCGGCCGTCGCCACAGTCAAAGCACCGGCGGAAGGAGAGGAATGGGATGGAGGCCACCGTAGAGGCTGGGAACGATGGAGGAAGGCCGACGAAGGAGGAGAAGTGACTGAGGCAAATCCGAGTAGATCCGCCGCCGTGCCACTGATCCAGGCCAAGCTGAGGCCACCGGCAGCTTCGCCTCGACGCCGGCCAGCTGCTGAGCCCCCGAGCCGGAGGAGAACCGGCCACCGAAGGAGAACCGACGGTGAAGAGGGTGGAGCCGGTCTGACTGGTCTGAACCGGCCAGGAAAGAAAAGGAAAAGAAAAACAAAAAAGAAAAGGAAAAAAAAGAAAAGAAAAAAAAAGAAAAAGAAAAGAAAAGAGAAAAAGAAAGAAGAAAAAGAAGGAAAAGAAAGAGAAAAGGAATTCCGGGAATTTGGAGAATTCCCGAGAATTCGAAAATTACGGGAAATCTCGAGAATTACGGGAATCGAAAATATCCTCGATGACCGAGCCGATGGAATCGGGCGAGGTGAACACGGGCGCGACCATCGAGAGGCAATCGCCGACCCGAAACAGGTAAGCGAGACATGTGCCGCCTGTAAGGATATTCGGCCATGTTTTTAAATTTCATTTAATGTTATAAATGCTATTATTAATTATCGGTTTTATGGTGTGATGATTTATCGGTTGAAATTGTGATGAAACACCGATTGAAAATATAAACTGTATTTTCCGTGCAGGAGGCTAGCCAAATCGGCAGCTGAAAAATTATTAAAATTTACCGAAAATCATCGAAAACCAAAATAAAAGATTTGATTCCACGTGAATCGATTTTCGGGTACGAAAAATCGAGAAATTAAGTAAATTTCATAAAACATGAATATAGTGATATTTAATTTTAAAATATTCATGTTTTCTAGTATGGTGAAAAGGAAATCACCGAAAATTCACCCGGTAGGTGATATTTCACGTGAAACGAGATGAAAATGAAAAAGAGACTGAAGTGAATATTTTTATAAATATTCTTAAATATTCACTTGATTTTACAAAAACCTTTATGGTTTTAATTATGAAAATAATTAATTATGAAAATTCCATAAAGGTTAAGAAATGATGAAAAACTATGATTTCGAGACTAGAGGTATCTACACGTGTTTTTAGAAAGAAACATGGTTACGGGATTTATGAATTTGGAAAAATAAATATTTTATTTTTCATAAAAAAAAACCATGTTTTCAAGTGAAAGCACGGAAAAGCGTGCATATGGTTTTACGGTGGAAAAAGGACAGTTTTGCCCTTCTATATTTTCAGTAATGATTTATAAACTGTTTTCACCGTATGGAAAATATGATTTATACCTTTATGAAATATTTTGAGAAATGTTATTTTAATTTAATTATTTCATAAAGGTGATGATTTATTACCTGTGAGCCATATGGATATTTGTGAAATATTTTAATATACTGTGTTTACAATCCATAAAGGCTATGGTACGCTTACACTGTTTTGAGACTTAGGCCCCGAGCTTCATGCATCACATATACTGTTACTGTCACGTGGCTGATTGACCAGCTAGTCATCAGCGTCCCGGATTGTCGCCTAGCAAGCGTACGCCGAGAACATATTATAGATCATGGCCACAGATCTCATTACTGTTACTGTGTCCCTAGTGGACGAGATAGCATGATTTACTTGTAGGGTGTTGCCTAGTCTCACTTATTGCTTACTGCTTACTGTTTACTGTTTACTGAAAGGATTTACGGAATCCTATTTACTGCACTGTTTACTGTACTGAACTACTGTACTGTTTACTGTTTACTGATGAAAAATCGTACCAAAACACTGTTTATTACTGAATTGTACGGTTTATTGAGATGGTAGCCACTAATGACTGTTTTACTGAAAAGAAAGCTACCATTTACTGTTTACTGAACTGAAAGCTACCGTATACTATTTATTGAATTGGTAGCTACTGTTTACTGTTACTTACTGAGCCGTATCGACTTACTGTTTTACTGAATATACTGTTGTACTGAACTGTACAATACGGTTACTGATTTGAAAAGAGAAATAAATGTTTATTCTAAAAGAATAACATAAGAATTATTTCTAAGAAAGAAATAATCGAAGAAGTAACTATCCAACGAGTGGATATTTACAAATCACAATACTGTCACGTGTTTTTACTATATTGAAGAGAAGAGAGGTAAACCACTATTTTTATTACTGAACTGCCACGTGTTTTAAAGTATACTGAAGTGAAAAGAGATAAGTGGTTTACTTTGTGGAAAAACGAAAATTATATCGTTTTGAAAACAACGGAAATAGTACTCTCTACAGTTGAATCTAGGTTCCGGAACAAGCCAGGTATTTCAAAATACCTGCCTTACTCTATCTGGATCCCTAGTCGACTGTAGTATCCTTCCTACATGTGTGCCTAGAGCCAGCTAGGAAGATTTTAAAGAAAATGAAAAAAATTATTTTCATCATATAGATAGCTGAATATCAAGTGTAGCATATAACTCTCTTATTGAGCCGTGATTTGCTCACTCCCCAATTTTAAACATTTCAGATTTTGATGATGGTGAGATCCAATAGTTGTGGATTACGGCTGCACATAGAGGACAATGTGACAGACCGACTGAGACATATAAGGTACGATCATTTTTTTCTGTATTTAGACATGTATACAGTACTACATTTTTATATATAAGATGGGGGATGTGTATTATCTTAACAATGTTATATTAAAATTGTTTAACATTAAGTGCAAGTGAAGTATCACAGACAGCCCAACCGGATAAATTGTGTAAAATAAGGTGAAAAATATGGTAACGGGTCGTTACAATGAAGCTCGACACATGAACACCAAGCTCAATAAAGGTAAGACGTTTATATAATTCAGAGTTAGAATTATATTGTATAATTATAGTTAAGATTGAGTGATGATGGTGATGATCATTAAAGGTCGAAACTTAGTGATACACAAGGAATGATAGGCCTACGGTATGATGATAAATTGATGAAATGATTGAGTAATATTGGTATTGTGATTGAATAGTTTACGAAATAGGCATTGAATGAGTTTGTTTATGTTTGAATGATTTTACCATTATTGCAAAAGTTTATAAGATGATATTTAAATATACTTGAAATACTAAGAGGACCCACATTTGGTGGTGGGGGTCTTAGTATCGATATCAAAAAGTAAAGATGATTGATATGATCGGTAAATGTTGTGAAATGAAATTGAATATTGTAGAATGATAGGAAATATTGAATTTCTTTGTTAGATCTGATCTTATTGAAATCAAAGGGATGGAACTGAGGAATTAAAGAGAAATGTGTAATGATGTTAAGCTGGATATAGGTGATATATCGATATGTTTTGAGGGTGAGGATTAAATGAAGAATTGGCATTATGGTTAGCATTATATCAGATGATATTGCATCGATACAATTCATGAGCATGATAGTAAATCGTTTTAAACTCAGGTTTAATTTGAATTGCCTTTCAAATATATTTTGTTTATAACTTGAGATTTTGAAAGGATTTATTCATGCGATACTTGTATGAACATTTTATATGTATGAATTGTTTTGAAAAGACTGAATACATAGTGTAAATGTATGTATTTATATATGTAAATGATCTTAAAGAAATGTGTTACATACTTTACACTATTTTCATAAGAAAAGTGAAATGTTTAAATGTTTTATAAGATTATAGGCACCCTAAGAAAGTTAAACTCAATAAAGCATAGTGGAAACCACCTAATTGGAGATTACTCATTAGGCAGAGATGCTTGTCCGACAAAAGTCGTGGACAGGGCTCAGTCACACCTGATCAGTAGGGCTGAGAGACATGAGGTCTATGGCCATAAATAGAGCCCTAGTTGGTTTCTAGGGGATGATGACATGATTTTCACTGTTAGCTACAGTGATTTAAGTCTTTATTGATAGAGCATTAGGGATTTAGCCTAGTCTCAAATCGATATGATATGTAGTCTAGAGTATGATTTTGTTTGATATGAACTCTAGACTTGACACGATTCTTTTACAGTACATGAGATATGTTTTAAGATGGTACATGTTTTAGACAAATTGTAAAAGATGAACATGAGATATGTTTTGAAACTGTACATGTTTTGAATATGCTTTAAAAGTACACGTGATATGTTTTACGAATTGTACATGCTTTCATCATGTCTTAAAAGGGAACATGAAATGAATTGAGATTATACATGTTTTGAACATGCTTTAAAAGTACACGTGATGTGGTTTACGAATTGTACATGCTTTTGTCATGTCTTAAAAGTAAACATGAAATGAGTTGAGATTATACATGTTTTGAACATGCTTTAAAAGTACACGTGATATGGTTTACGAGTTGTACATGCTTTTGTCATGTCTTAAAAGTAAACATGAAATGAGTTGAGATTATACATGTTTTGAACATGCTTTAAAAGTACACGTGATATGGTTTAAAAGTTGTACATGCTTTTGTCATGTCTTAAAAATAAACATGAAATGAATTGAGATTATACATGTTTTGAACATGCTTTAAAAGTATATATAATATGATTTCGAGATTGTATATGCTTTATATATGACTATATGCCAAACGTAATATGATTTGAAAAGATAGTCGTATTGCACAGTAAAGCTTGCATGAGCTGCATACTGGATTATGATATAACAATATGCTTTATTCGTGAAAGATGTCATAACCTTATACTATACATGAACATGGAATTTATATGAAGAGTGCTATGACTGTATACTATCTGTGATCATGTTTTTTCCACATGAAAAGTGAGATGATTTAATAGAGTACATCAGAATAAATTGTATATGATAAATGACTTGATTGATATTGTGTTTGATCATGGTTTTTATGTGATATGTGATATGCCATGAGACTTATATAAGCATGGTTTAGTATCATACAATGTTGGAATTATATAAGATGCACTATGCATGATATTCCGTGGTATAAGGACAAAAAGGTTGAAATTAATTGAATTGATACGATCAAAGGTTTATGAGATAGACAGGTGCCAAGACGGGAATGATAAGGTATTTTCAAGTACCCTTACATCGACATCTTAAAACTCTTGGCCCACTTTTATACTTTAGGGCATGATTTGAGATGTTTGATAAACAATTACAAATGGAACATGATATGAAAATCTTTATTTAAAGGTCTCATGCATTTGTATTAGAACAGTATAAGCCTAATTCTGCACTTATATAAATGACTTACTAAGTCGTGGATTTGCTCACCCCCTTAATTTTACCTCTTTTCAGACTATTTGAGTTAAACTCCACTATGAGGGCTTTTGAGTGGGACTTCAGAGACAGTATCTAGGCTTGGTACTGGCCTTTTTCCTTCGAACCTACTTAGTTGCTTTTGAGGTATACACTCTTTCGTATATGCTTCTATTTTCAGACAATTTCTGTACAGTACTATAGGATAGGATGTAAACTAAGATAATGAGTAGTTGATGTAATATTCTGATATTAGATGATGTGTATGTGGTGATTAGTTGTGAATACTAGGACTGCTGAGATGACACATATTTGGTGACTATTGTGGATTGTGGGAAATGTTGTTATGTTGCCTTGTGATGAATTACAGGTAATTAATTGAGGAAACCTCAAAATATAAGGGAGGATATTTTCAATCTGTTTTGAAGAAATAGTAAGTTATGGATTATAAATGATCTTTCCCTACCTTAGAGAGTAATTTAAATCATAATTGAATTAAGAATGAATGAAAATGATTTAATGACTACACTGACACCGAATACAAACTGTAAAACGAAAAGGAAAAGGTTAGTTCGAAAATTTGAAAAAGGGAAAAAGTATGAGTATCAAGTGAACGTCACGCCTTTGAGTTGTGACATCAGGACCATCCCGGAGCTTACTAACTGGTTATTCAACCAGACAAACACTGAAACTTTTCCAATGAGGTGTTTATGCGGGAATGCAAGGGGGCTGGAAACCCAAACTTCAAGAGAAACTTCATGGAACTTCTAAGGATCAATAATCCTAGCGTCGCAATTGTCACAGAAACCAGAGTTTCTGGAAACAGAGCTGAGGAAATCTGCAAATCCCTTGGCTTTGACAACTTTTTCAAGGTGGATGCAGAAGGCTTTGCTGGTGGTATTTGGCTACTTTGGCATAAGAACGAGGTTGAAGTTACTATCCTTCAGTACAACACTCAAGTTATCCATGCAAATGTTAAGGTATTATCCAATAACTCTATTTCCAATTTAATTTCTCCAATTATTTCCTGGATATTATCTACTGTCTATGCTCGTCCACAACTCGTTTTGAGGAAAAAACTCTGGGATGAGCTCTCAACATATGCAACCATACATTACCTCCCCTGGGTTATGATGGGGGATTTCAACGACCTTATTTACGATACAGAGAAATTCGGTGGGAGACTAGTAAGTCAATACCGAGCTAACCTATACAAGAACTGCATGGACAATTATGGCATGCAAGATCTAGGATTTGTTGGTCCACAATTTACGTGGATAAGTAAGAACATCCATGGTCAAATCATCAGAGAAAGATTAGACAAAGCATGGGCAAACATCAATGGAGACTAACATTCCCGAATTCTGTTGTCTACCATCTCACCAAATTTCACTCAGATCACAACCCTATCCTTTTAGACACAAACCTTCAAATTCAGAGAATTGGTCCAAGACCATTTAGGTTGGAAACTATTTGGTTCTCCCACATGGATTTTAAGGAGATTGTGAAAGGAGCATGGGAACAATCTAACGAGTCCATTCTCCAAGCTGTTCCCATATTCCAGAAGAATGTGACCAAGTGGAACAAAAGCACGTTTGGCAATGTTTTTCAAAGGAGAAACGAATTAGAGCAAGACTTGATGGTATCCAAAAGGCTTTAGCTCGTTCTTAGGACCCTCGATTGCTTGAGCTTGAAGAACATCTTGAGAAAGAATATCAACACATTCTCAGACTAGAAGAGGATATATGGGCACTCAAATCTAGTGTTGATTGGATTAGTGATGGGGATAGAAACATACGATTTATCATTTAACAACTATCAAACATAGAAAGCGAAATAAGATCTTAACTATTAGGGATCAAGTTGGTAACTGACATACAGACACTACTGAGATCAAAAACTTTATCACTCAGCATTTCAAGGAATTGTTCACGTCTTCCTTCGAGTTCAGTGACATCCAAGATATTTCTCAAAATGGTAGAGAGAATATCATCCTTAACGAAGAGATAGTAGATCTCAAAAAACCTATCTCGAGAGAAGAAGTTTTCAAAGCTATCTTCACCATGAAACCTTTTAAAGCACCAAGCCCAAATGGTCTACACCCGATGTTTTATCAAAATGCTGGAACATAGTGGGAAATTCAATTGTCAAGATAGTGGAGCAAGTTTTCTCAAATTGTGCCATTCCAGAAATTCTCAATGATTGTCTAGTCTGCTTGATCCCTAAAGTCAAAGATCCAAAGACTATTGGAAATTTTCACCCAATCAGTCTGTGTAACACTCTCTATAAAATTATTTCCAAGGTTATGGTTAACGGAATCAGACCTATCCTCACACGAATCATTCATCCCCTCCAATCAAGCTTTATAGCGAGAAGAAAAGCTCAAGATCATGTGATTATCGCTCAAGAAATAATTCACTCCTTTAATAGGAAGAAAGGAAAAATGGGTTTCTTTACGGCAAAGATCGACCTTGAGAAAGCTTACGATAAGCTTGAATGGAGCTTTATACGTAAAGCTCTTGCTTTTTTCAACTTCCCCTCAAACTAGATCAAGCTCATTATGTCTTGTATCTCAACTTCCTCTATGACAATTCTTGTGAATGGCGAGAAATCTGATCACATAATCCCGACCAGAGGAATACGACAGGGAGACCCGTTGTCTCCCTACATCTTTACAATTTGTATGGAATACCTCTCAATCAAAATTATGAATGCTTGCGAAGAGCAGCAATGGGACCAAGTCCAACTCTCGAGAGGAGGACAGAAGCTTTCTGATCTCTTTTTCGCTGATGATCTAGTGCTCATGGGTAAAGCTAACTTAAAGACTTGTAGATGCATGCTCAGAGTCCTCAATTCCTTATGCAAAATCTCAGGTCAAACGATTAATCAAAACAAATCTTCCCTGTTCTTTTCAAGAAACGTCAACCTAGACCAAAGGGAAGTCATTAACAACATCATGGACATGAGCTGGATAGATGAGTTTGGCAAGTATCTTGGTTTCCCTATCGTTCTAGGGAAGAAGGAAAGAAACTACAGATTCATCATTGAGAAAATAAATCAGAAACTTGCAAATTGGAAGGCTAGATGTCTATTATTCTGGGAAGGGTTACACTCACTCAATTTGTGCTAAATGCAATCCCAGCATATTACATGCAAGGAACAGCAATTCCAGGCAACACATGTGATGAAATCAATAAAATTTGTAGGAACTTCATTTGGGGAACGACTGAAAACAAGAAGAAGACGCATATGGTTCACTAGGATACTGTTACCCTCCCAAAGGATATGGGAGGGCTTGAAGTTAAAGATATGAAACATCTTAATACAACAAACATGATCAAACTGGGGTGAGAATGATGATGGAATAGGACAGCATGTGGGTTAACCTACTCAAAGCTAAGTACTTGAGTAATAAAATAACATACAAGAAGAATGTCTCACCAACCTGGTCTGGAATGAGGAAAGTGAGTAAACTACTCGAACAAGGAATAAAATGGATCACCAAGTCAGGTACACAGACTCTTTTTTGGTTTGACAACTGGACTGGTTGGGGACCAATTTACAACTTTATCTTTAGCCCTTGGAAGAGTGATGATTACAATCTGACTGTACGAGAGGTTCTTGACAATCAAGGTAGTTGGAAATTTGAAAACCTTAGTAATTTTATTTCGGAAGAGCTTGCAAAAAAGGTTTCAGCCATTCCATTGCAGCTTGAGGAAGCAAGCAATGACTCCATCGCTTGGAAATTCAGTATTGCTGGTCAGTTCTCTTTGGGTTCAGCATACAAACTTTCTAAGAAACTCCCGATCAAGCGTGAATGTAAATGGAAAATCATTTGGAAGATAAAAACTCACCCTAAGATAAATTTTTTCCTTTGGCAATGCAGTCACAACAAGATTGCTACACGACAAGAGTTAGTCAATAGGGGATATCAAATTGTTAACCTTTGTCCTAGGTGCAACAAGGAAAATGAAACCATGCTTCATTGCCTCAAGGATTGTGAGATAATCAAGGATTACTGGAACCTTCTCAGGGTTCCTGAAGAACTGAAACAGTGTTTCTCTAGTGACTACCATGAATGGATCTTTACAAATCTTAGAAGCAAATCTTCCTCCCTATTTCAAGGAATTCCATGGAGCACTATATTTACATTTACCCTATGGTCATTTTGGACCAGTAAAAACAACCTGATCTTTAAAGACAAAGTTGAATCGAGAAGTGTATGGTATTACAAGTTGCAGAGTGCAATCAAAGAATACTGGGCAATCCTTGGATCATGCCACATGAAAAAACAACTTGAACAAGTCAATATTGGTTGGAAACCACCTCTAAAAGACTTCTTCAAGCTGAACACAGACAGTTCTGCACTTGGAAACCCAGGCTTGGCAGGAGCAGGAAGTCTAATTCGAGATTCAAACAGTGAATGGATTTGTGGAGTTGCACTCAATATGGGATTCACAACTAGCACATGTGCTGAGTTATGGGGACTTAGAGATGGATTACGTATGGCTATCAACAAAGGAATCAGAAAGCTTGTTATAGAAATGGACTCACAAATTGCTTACAGGTATGTCACTGATGGAGTTATTTCCTCGCACACTTACTGTCCCATTGTTGATGATTGTAAGTTCTTACTACGCCAGTTGGAGGAAATGAAGATCATGCACGTATATAGAGAAGCAAATGGATGTGCAGATCAGCTTGCAAAGATGGGAAAATATTTGGATAAGGATATTTTATTCTTTGATTCCCCTCCAGAGAAACTAAATTTGTATCTACTGTTCGATAAAATGGGGCTTACCTTGCCCAGAAATGTTAGCTGTAGAACCCATAGGGGTTAAACTCTGTATTCGAACAATCTTCTTTATTTAATAGACGTTATTTCACCCCAAAAAAATGTTTTTTTCCTTATCTAATTTAATGATGCTTGCACGTGTTCTATGGCTTTCATGAGCGTGTCCTTCTTTGTGCGTGTGAAACGCACTTTGTTTATTACTAAAATTTAATAATGGGCCACATATTTATACATAAGCACATAATATGGGCTTTTCCGTTTCTAATAAATTGAATGAATTGGTTGATTTATATAATTACCATTTAGTCACATGTGTATGAGTAATTATGTCACAGTCCAAAATAACAGTAGTCATCACTTTTTCACACATATTATAACAGTTAGATTGTCTGTGATGCCGTTATTATATGCGTGTTTTAAACAGTAAACAGTTTACAAAAGCAATTTATTTATTTTACAAAATGGAAATATTTACGAAATCAATATTCATTTAATATTTACATCCCTGTTTATAATTTACATAACAGTAGTATTGTACAAATACATATGAACATATAAAAGTAAATCAATATACCTCCAAGGTACATTAGAAGCTACCTCAAGGTGGCAAAATGCAGCCTAGTCCTCGAAACAGTATATCAAGCAATCACTGCAAGTAATTTGTGGAGTTGAAAATAAAAGCGGTGCGCAAAACGTGCTCAGTAAGAGAATCGTATACAAGATTGATATTATGAAATCTATATGCTTAAAAACATTTATTTTTCCTATCGGTGTACTAGGGACTTGTAAGAACCGATTATATTGTACTGTACATATATAAATATTTATTTATTAATTTATTTTTTGTATATTTCAAGTAAATAGTGATGTGGGCCCCACTTGAATTTTTGTGACCAAATGTATGTATGACTGAAGAAACAGTGTATGAAAGGTGTAATAATTATACTATGAAAATTTTGAGACCCAAAATACCTTATTTGCATTATTTTGAGAAGTATGGCAAACAAATTAGAAAATGACGATTATGTCTCGAAGGTATTTTCGTAAATTGTGATCAAACTAAAATGAATTGAGATGAAGCAAAAATATCATGATATTCTACATGAAAAGGAGTATAAGACAGTGTCAATAGATTTATCGAATCGATAGTTAAATCAAAAAATTTCACTGGCGATCTGTTAAGGGTAAATTCTTAATTTCAAGCAATCGGTGTACCGTGCATCGACAAAACCACTTTTATTCATCAAAATACATCTAATAAGAGTATTTGGTGATGAAATCTGAAATTTTGGAGTGCAATTACATATTTGTTACGACTACGAAAGCTTAAGGGCAAAATTGTCCGAAATTTTCATAACTAGGCATTTTAGTCATTTCGCCCCATTCTAGAAGAGTCTTTATAATTCCATATAGCTCATGGTCGGCCACTATTCACCTTCGTCCTCACTTGTCCTCACTCCATTAAAGAAAAGAAACCTTCCAAAACCTAATAAGTCTTCATTATTTCAACAAACTTCCAACTAGAAAATTATTCTATTCTCTGTCCTCTTTCTACCCATACCCATAGATCATTAAACAAGTGACTATATTAAGAGAAAAGGAAGCTTGAAGTTTCCCCCAAGGTGAGTTCTTCACTGTACATAATGCTTCATTTAATTCCAATAGTGTAGAATGATAGATTTAAGCATGCTAAACATGTTTATGGCATTCATTTTGATTAAATTGAACAAAATAAAATTATGCCATTAAAGTAGGTTTCTGCCAAGCTTAGTACTTCATGGATTCATAGTGTTTCATGCATGAAATGGATGCCAAATTGATGATTGAGCATGGGAGTGTGAGATCCCCAATTTCCATGTAATTCCTCCATGTTTGTAAAGTATTTCAATCAAGATGATTAAATAAATATGAAGTTTAATGTATGAATGATGTATACATGATGTATGTAATATGGAAGAAATAATAAAGTTGGATGTCAATAAGTCAAATGATTTATTAGGTTGATATCAGAAAAATATTAAGAGTATGAGACAAGAAACAAAATCAGATTTTGATTGGTTAATTAAACACATGTGGCTTATGCATGAATGGAAGAAGGAAAAGAGGGATTTAATGGGTCAAATGGTCAAGAGTTAAGGGAAGGGTCAAAGGCTGAGATGAACTAAAGGGATGAGCATGCAATTAATGCAAATGCATGACTCATCACCCCCACCAGCCATCACCCAACGTCAACTTCTCTTCCCAGCTCTCCCTCTCGTGCCATCTCCAAGCTTCCAAGTTTCCATTCTAAGTTCCTTGACAAACCCCCTCACTCTTCCACCAATTCACTAAGTTCGTAGAACGAAAAATAATCCTTGTCGTTAGACTAGGTGATATCCAAAGTTTGATAGATTGAATCCAAGTATTGGAGAAGATCTTAACATCTGAAATTCTGGTCTCTAGTAAAGGTAAGAGAAGCAAATGATTTAGTCAATTTCGTTAATGGATTTGAGTTGTACTGAGTTGATATGGTATGTGTATGTAGTTTAATTTAAGGTTTGATGTGGTATGATGATTTCAGATTTGAAGGAGTGAAAGCTAGGGTTGACGCTCTAAGTGATTTCACGTTCCCGAAGAAATCGAGGTAAGAAATTTATGTAACGGACGTAAGGCGGCTATGTCCGCATGTTTTAATATGATTTTGGACTGCTTTGGGGAGAAATACTAGTTGTCTTTTGCAGGAAAAGTGCATTTTCGGACTTGTTCCCCAGTACCAATTAGGCTAGGGGTAGCCGACTGCCTTAAAAGGGAAGTCGACTGCCTAGAGACAACCAAAACGCCGTTTTTCGAAAATCGATGCCAACCAGTCGACTGCTATGTAAGCCAGTCGACTGCTATTTACCCAGAAGCATTCTGTTTCAAACCAGTCGACTGCTATATGGACCAGTCGACTGCTATTTGCCAAAATGCATTCTGTTTCAAAACCAGTCGACTGCCTATAGAACCAGTCGATTGCTAATTTTCCAGAAGCATTCTGTTTGAAAAACCAGTCGACTGCTATATGGACCAGTCGATTGCCCCCATGTATTTTCAAAAAAATGAAAATATCGGAATTTTAAATGAAATTAATTTCGATAAAAGAAGTTATGAAGGAGCAGTCGACTGCCCTATAAGACCAGTCGACTGCCATGTATGAAAATAGCTTTCAAAGCTTATTTGATTTAAACACAAAAGTGTTTTCTGAAAAAGTATATTATAAATGTTTTGAGACTATGGACTGCGTAATGATTATGCATTTCTGATGGTTGAGAGACTCTGATCAAGTCCTCAGTAATATGTATGTTGAGCGAGGAACCCTAGTCAGGTCCTTAATCCCACATGTGACACCTGACTAGTGTTCACTGTGGAATTATAAAGGCAGGATAGAATCCCTGACCTATACGGAGTGCACTACTATACCAATGCATGATTAAAGTCATATAAATGGGAATGAACGGTTTATATGACGATGAAATCGCTTAAATATTGTACATAGTCTCCATCTATTTCAAAGTACAAGATGTATGCATGAAGAACTGTATGATGTATGTTTTTAAAGTATATTATGAAGTATGATGTTTTAAAGAAAGAAGTATGATGCATGTTTTATATGTATGCTATGTTTTAAAGGAAGCATACAAAGTATGATTGCCATGTCATTTGAAATAAATATGCATGGTTGCAGTCAATGCATGAAAGATGTTTATAATGCATGCTTTATAATGCTTTACATGACATTATAGAGCCAAGTAGGAAAAGTGCATATAGAGGCATAGCACGCTTTTTTACATACTTTTCTTACTGAGCGTAAACTCACCCTTTTACGACCATTTTTCCTACAGATTACCTGAAGTGAACCACGCTCCGACTAGAAGAGCTTGTTTTTGAAGAATAGAAGTGTACCTTCTCGATACGCTTCCCAATTAGTATAGAAGGTATACTCATATGTTTATGTATAGCAAAGTTTAATTCAGCTACGGTACAGTTCAAGTAGAAATTTGTGTATATAGGATATCGGGGATGTAAGTTAAGATGATGTATGAGATCCTGTGGAAATGGAATGATATTTATATATATCATTTTTATGCTTATGGAAATTGAATAAAAATTTTATGAGCTATTAAATAATTAGCTTAAGAATAAGGAAAGAGTGACACTGGATGAACTAAATCTAAATATGTGATAACCGTAAATTTTTCAATTATTGGAAATAAAAAATATTGAAAATAAATATTAAAGAAAATAGATAAGAGAAAATAAATAAATTAAAGTAAATAAATAAAATTTATTTACGAGATGGGAATATAGTTGAAATTCCCGAAATTAAGAAAAGTGAGGAAATTAAATGAAAATAAATAAATAATAATAATAATAAAGTCGGAGTTATTGAAAATAAGAAAAGGTGGAATTTAAATTGGATTAACGGAAATCCAAAATTAATAAAATAAAAATGCGTATATTATATATTTATATAATTAAATTATATAAATATATTTACACATGTTTTTATATAAATACATATGTATATATATGAATGTTAGTATATATTATGAAATAAAATATATACTATTTTGTCTTAAATAAAGACATGTGTATATTATAAAATGTAGTTATATAATTATAAATATATATGTACAGATATATAAATATATATGAAATATATATATTATTATTTTAAATAAAAGTATATGAATATATAAGAAAAGTAAATGTTATTTTGTATTAAAGTTATATGTATAAATATTTTATTATAGCATTTATATAATTTGTATATATAGATGTTATTTAAGTATATGAATATACATATATATATACTAGACATGTATTTTGTAATGTACAAGATCTATTTTATATATAATAAATATTGTATAACATTATGTATGAAATTATGTATGTATAACATATAATATATATTATATGTATAAAATATATGGTATAATGTATAGTATATAGTATACTAAAAATGGAAAGAAGACAAAAACTAAAAGAGGAAATAAAACTAAAAACAGAAAAGAAAGGAAGGATCGGGGGGAGAAATCCCGACCCTCCCCGGGCGTACCGCCGGTCGAGTGAGGGAAGAGAGGAGGAAGGAGTGGCGTCGCCGGTGAGAGGAGAAGCGAACGACGGTGGCCGACGACGGAAAGAAGAAAAGAAAACGAAACAGAAACGGTGGGAAAAAGCGAAGAGGAAAGAGGAGGGAAACGGCGGTGCCGGCCAGTCCAGGCACCGCCACCCCAACCCGAACCTCGGCGGAGGTGAGGGAAGATGAAGGAGGCCACCGGCGAGACCAACGGCGGCCGAGGAAGGACGAACGAAGGAAGAAAGGAGCCGAAACCCACCCTCCTAGGTCCGGCACCGTCGCCGGCAATGGGGAGAAACGGAGACCAGATCCGGCGTCTCCGCAACTCCGGCAAGCTGAGGGAGGCGTGAACCGGCGAAAAGGAGGACCGCCGGCAGCCGAACCGGTCGAACCGGCGGGATGAGGCACAAACCGGTCTGAATTGGTCTGACCGGGAAAGGAAGAAGAAAAAAGAAAAGAAAAAGAAAAGAAAAAGGAAAAAGAAAAAGAAAAAGAAAAAGAAAAGAAAGAAAGAAAAGAAAAAGAGGAAAAAGGAAGAAAAAAAGGAAAAAGGAGAATTTCGAGAATTCGAAAAATTTCCGAAAATTCGACAACTCGGGATTTTACAAATTCGGTAAGAAATTTCCCGAGAATTTAATTTCAGAAAAAATTAAATAAATTATGAAAAAATTCTAAAAAAATTAAAATTTTAATTCCAGAAATTATTTTCAG
Source organism: Heritiera littoralis (assembly GCA_031772115.1). Classification (NCBI taxonomy): domain Eukaryota; kingdom Viridiplantae; phylum Streptophyta; class Magnoliopsida; order Malvales; family Malvaceae; genus Heritiera; species Heritiera littoralis. Next base: position 1,827,833 of record JAPDPK010000009.1, on the reverse strand, counting down.
CAATCGAGATAAGGAATCGGGAGAAATGGAGTGCGGGCGCGATCGATAAGCGGAAGTCGCCGATCCGAAAAAAGGTAAGGGATGCATGTGCAGCACTGTAAGGATACTCAGTCTGCATATTTTAAATTGAAATATTTTATGCAATTATTTTATGAAAAATTTTTATGATGTATGATTTGCTGAAAATAATTTGGGAAGAAGTACTGGCTGAAAGATTTTAAACTGTATCTTCCGTGAAGGAGGTTAGTAAATCGGCAGCCGTTATGCTGCCGAAAATTTTAGAAAAACTTTATAAAATCATATTAAATGATTTTATTTCCGAATTTCGATAGTAAATCACGAAACATGAGGAAATTTCTAAATTTCATAAAACATGAATATAATGAGATGGAACTTTAGAATATTCATGTATTCGAGAATGATGATAATGAAATCATCGAAAATTCTCGGAATAGATAAATTACACGAATTACGAGATGAAAGATGAAGTGAAATATAGTGAATATTTTTATAAATATTCACTAAAGGATTTTAAACATTATGGTTTTAAATTATGGAATTTTATATTTATATAAATTCCATATAAGTTTATTTTATGATGAAAATACGGTTTTGAGACTGGTTGGCATTCCTATCATGCTGATGCATGATATGTGACCTGTTTAGTCCCGGTCGACGCCTAAATCAGTGATCCACCGAGGACAATATAGGTTATGGGTATAGATTTGACCGGCGTATTCTCTTACCCTCCGAGGTTTATAGTATGATAAGATTGATGTCTATCTTAGACTCCATAAATGATTGGTGATATGTTAAAAAGGAAAGTATTTTACATAAGATGGAATATGCCAACCGGAAAATGTGATACATGATGGGTGACATATGAAAAGAACATGTTTTATATAATATGATAAGAGAATCAATTGAATTATAGCAATTTTTACAAAATGCTCATTTAGGTACTGATTATAGTACCGTGAGATGATTCTCATAAGACATGAGATACAAACATGTAATATGTTTTCAAAAAGGAAGAAATGATAATTCTAATATTCTTTCTATGGTCTTAAATGGAATATGAGATCATAAGTACTACATGAGATCTGATAAGACAAGTGGAAAGTACATATGGCGTAAAGGCCAAACCGAGCAGAGACTCGATGACTTTACCGTGTGAGCCACCTCTAGAATCCTTTGGGAACTAAGTGCTGCACGTGTTCTGATGTATTAGTAAAGGCCAAACCGAGCAGAGACTCGATGACTTTACCATGTGAGCCACCTCTAGAATCCTTTGGGAACTAAGTGCTGCACGTGTTCTGATGTATTAGTAAAGGCCAAACCGAGCAGAGACTCGATGACTTTACCGTGTGACCCACCTCTAGAATCCTTTGGGAACTAAGTGCTGCACGTGTTCTGATGTATTAGTAAAGGCCAAACCGAGCAGAGACTCGATGACTTTACCGTGTGAGCCACCTCTAGAATCCTTTGGGAACTAAGTGCTGCACGTGTTCTGATGTATTAGTAAAAGCCAAACCAAGCAGAGACTCGATGACTTTACCGTGTGAGCCACCTCTAGAATCCTTTGGGAACTAAGTGCTGCACGTGTTCTGATGTGTTAGTAAAGGTCTAAGTTCTGATGGGGATGCGACAAATGTCGAAGGATGAAATAGATCTTGTGCACATGACATATGATGTGTGTGATTTAATGGATTTTGTTTATATATGCCACTCAAACATGTGCTACTTGAATGTTCGTCTCGTTCACACTTAATCATACTGATAAAAAGAATGATGCCTTGTGAACTTAAGAATGGAATAGATTTTAATAGCTTATTTTGCTTTTAAAGGACGGTACTAATTAAGAGAGTACATTAAAACATGAAATGAATTTTAAAGAAATAAAATGATGATTTAACTAACATTCTTTTCAAGGAATATACGAATATTAATTATTTTATAGAAATGCTTTATTTCGTAGAAGCATTAATTTGAAAAGAATATGAAAAAGGTTATGAAAGATTGAAAAGGAAAAAGGATTTATTAATTCAAAACAAAATGAAAATTTCTCTCTACAGTTGCTTCTAGGTTCCGTAACAAGTATGGTATTCTAAAATACCTACCTTACTACATTCGGATCCCTAGCCGACTGTAGTATCTTTCCTACATGCGAGCGTAGAGCCCATAGGAAAAATGAAAAAGATTTTCAGCATATAGGAAGCTGAGTATCAAGTGAGGCATATAATTCTCTTACTGAGCCGTGGTTTTGCTCACCCCTTAATTTTCAACATTTCAGGTTTTGATGAATGTGAGTTCAGTGGATTGTGGATCCGGGCTGTACACGAAGGACAATGTGTCAGACCGACTGTCTATTTGAGGTATGATCATTTATTCTCTGTATTTAGACATGTCAACAGTACTATTTATCTGATAAATTACGATAGGGGATGTGTATAATATAAACAATACATTGTAAAATTGTTTAACAGTCAGTACAAGTGAAGTATCACAAACAGCCCAACCGGTTAAGATGTGTATAAGAAGATGAAAAATGTGGTCACGGGTCGTGACAAAATAAAGAAGGAAAAGGATAAGAGATAAGATGGAGTGACGGGGACGTCACAGGTAGAACGAGAATATGGAATTAGATTGTTGAGAAACAATGTGGATGGCATGATGATAATTTCAGCCTACCTAAGGGGACCCATGTTCATGGCTGCAATTGATGGTTTTGAGGTGCCATTAGACTGTAGAAATTACAAGGAGTCCACAGATGTGATCGGATTTAAAATTGGACTTAAAACGGAGAAGTTGTGTTTTAGCACCAGTAAGAAATATACTGCATAAATATTTGCAGTGTACAATTTGATTGCAATTATACATGAAAAAGTAGCTTAAAAATAATTATTAAGTGAGCTAATATTTTTGGTGAAATTATCTGCAGCCTAGGAGTAGCGGATTACGAGTGGTGCAATGGAAGAGGTCGGATTAGTCGGATAGGTAAGAGATGCATGTGTAGACTGTAAGGATATTTTGAGTACATGATTTCAATGAAAATAATTTTATGAAAATATTTTGGAAGTGAATTGCCTTGAAAACTATGAAAACTGTGATTTTTGGCTGGTATTATACTGTATTTCAAGTGTAGGGATGCTAGGATTTAGTAGTCGTTATGCTGCTGAAATCTCCTAGTAAATTTTCTCAAAATGTCATGAAATATTTTAGTGCATTATTGATTGGTTTCATAGCCTTGGAAATGGGATATTTAATATTTTTCATAAAATATGAATATACAAAAAAATATTATTAAATATTCATGTTATCGAATTTAATGAAAGTAAAGCTACTGAAAATTTTTCCTAAGTGTTTTGTAGTGAAATAAGTGATTTATAAAGTGAGGTAATGAAAAGTGAATATTTTATAAATTATTTTCAGTATAATATTCACTATATTATAAATTTCCTTTTATGGACTAACTGAGGATTTTATCTATTTTATTGATTTCCATAAAGGTGATACTACTGTGTGAATATTGTTTTAAGACTGATAGGCTCCATATCATGCTGATGTGATAATATGTATATGCTGTGTGAAATTGTTGATACTGATCCTATTTTCAGTATCCCGGTTGACACCTGATCAGTGTACAACTGAGGACAATTATAGATTATGGCCATAGATCTCATGTGATTATTATGATACCCTAAGGGGATTATAGCATGATATATCTTGGGTGATGCCCAGTCTCCACCATTTATTTGTGATATATAATTGTTTTAATTAAATGGTGATATTAAATTACAAGTGATTACTAATTTGTTTTCGGTGAAGTGGGTAATGATTTCTAATTGGTTTACATGTACTGTACTAAATTGTGTACCCACTATTTATTGTGGTTTGTGAAAGTGATATTTTAATGTGGAAGTTAAATTATTTCCTAAACGATTTATTTAATGGTTTATTATACCATTTTTATGTGAATTATTTATATATGAAGAATTGTTAAATGAGATTTATATCAAATTTAAATTTCTACTCTCTATAGTCGCTTTTAAGTTCCAGGACAAGACAGGTATTTCAAAATACCTTCTTTACTCCATCTGGATCCCTAGCCAACTATAGTATCCTTCCTTTATGGTCCCTAGTGCACCTATAGGAAAATAAAATTATTTTATTGCATATAGATTTCGTGATATCAAGTTCTGCATACAATTCCTTTATTGAGCTGTGGTTTGCTCACTCCTTTACTTTCCCATCCACAGATTACTTTCAGTGACTGTGTGATTTACCTTCCCGAGGATTTCGACTGCACTATTAGTTAGCTCGAGGTAGTCTAGTGTGGATCCTGGAGGTAAAATCATTTACTTTATATGTTCAAACTTACTTTTACAGTACTACAATGCTGTAATTATAAACAGAGCATGTAACGATAAATAAATTATGACCTATAAATATTCTTACCTATGTAAATTAGAATGAATTACTGTTCAATAGTATGTACCGTTTAATAAAGTGGTAAATAAAGGCATCGTAGACAGCCCAACCATTAATGTTTTGTTTGAAAAAGTGTGAAATACTGTATATATAGACTGTGACAGGACTATAAAGGAAGGATACTATAGTCGGTTAGGGATTCGGATGGAGTATGGGAGGCATTTTAGAATATCTTTCGTGTCCCAAAACCTAGTAGCGACTATAAGGAGTAGCTGCTGATTTTGATATGAAATAATATAAATACGATTTCATTTAATAAACAATTTATAAAATTATCACTAAACATAGTATGGTAAACAGTTCAATAAACAGTACAGTAAACAGTTTAGTAAACAGTACAGTAAACAGTTCAGTAAATAGTAACCACTTCAGTAGTATTAACAGTTAATAATTTAATATAGTAAGTAGTAAACAATAAGCGGAGATTAGGCAACACCCAAAGTATATTATGCTATAATAGTAATCCCCATATGGAACGGTAACAGTAACACATGAGACATATGGCCATAGTTTATAGGTGTGATCAGTGTGCACTGATTAGGTGACAGCTGGGACGCTGATGATATAATCAGTATCAATCAGCAACAGTAATAGTAACAATACAGTAACACGTGAGCATGATACGGAGCTTAACAGTCTCAAAACAGTTTATTAACAGTATAGTCACCCTTATGGAATTTAATAAATACTGTTAAAATCTTCAATTAGTCCATAAAGGTATTTAAGTAACATAGTGAACAATACAGTGAAAATAATTTATAAAATATTCATATTTTAGTAATAATTTTTATAAACATTCTATTACACTGTAAAACACTTATAGGAACATATCGGTAGCTTCATTTTAATTAAATTCGATAACATGAATACTTAAATATTGTTTTTCGATGAATCATCATTTTATGAAAATATTAAATAAAGTGCCAAAAGTTATGAAATTTATTTAAATTATGCAATTGAAAATTTTATGATATTTTTATAAAATTTCCAAGAAATTTTAGCAGCATAACGATTGCTATTTGCCTAACCTTCTTGCATTTCAAACACAGTTTAAAATATGAGCCAGAAGCCACAATTTCCACAATTCCAATGCAATTGAGTTCTAAAATAATTTCATAAATTATTTTCAATTAAATTATGCATTTATAATATCCCTATGGCTGCAGCACTCATCCTTACTTGTCTGACATTATCGATTTATTCGATAGCACCGCACGTGATTCAATCCTCTTGGGTTGCAAAACATTTCGCCAACTTTATTAATTCACCTCACTTAAATTTTTAAACAATTTTTCATTATTAATTGCAGTCACATTGTACACTAAAAATATTAAACCAGTGTAAATCCTACTGTGCTAAAACACAACTTCACCGTTTTAAGTCTGATTTTAATTCTGATTTGACTTCAGTTTAAACAATTAGTCTAATTTTCAAAATATTTTATTCCATCAAAAAACACATTTTTTTAACATGTTCTAATAATTAGTTGTGCTTTGTTAAGGTTTGATTGATCAAATGGCCAAATTACCAAAATAACCCTAACCGTTGAATCATGTAATTTTATACTTTTTTGCACGATTTAGTTTATCAGTCTACATAGCCTAGAACTTTGTTACATAAGGACTTTCCTATAACTATCAGTTGGTCATAAATCAACTCGGTTTGACCATTATTCACAAAAATTCCAACGGCTTATAGACTAATCGTCATTTTTTAAATTGTTGCATGCTTTTCAAAACATGCATAAACAATTGAGTTTGAGGTGTAGATTATTACCATCATCATATTTGGCTCTAAAAAAAAAAAAAAAAAAAAAAAAAAAAAAAAAAAATATCAAGTCTACCAAGTTTCACCTTCATCATGACATTAGAATGACCTTCTAATTCCCCTTCATACCTACAAAATAATTAACATTTTAATAATTATAAAATATCTAATATTCCTAAATTCATGAATAGTAATTAACATTGATTAAAAATGTAAAATCTCACAAACTCAAACTCGAATAATTATCGAATCAAGCTTAAGTGGCTTGACTTATTTAGATCCCTAATTGCACCTAACTGCACTGAAAACCCATAAAGTGTCCCGTGCAACATAATGGAACCTTCCCCACCCCACCATGCTACTGCTTTATACTCCATTGTACCCTTAATGGTCCAGCGGAGTAAAAGCAACTTTAATTTCACTTTTGTCCCCTTTTATTTTTTTACTTTTATGGTCATTTTAGTCATTTAACACATAATGATCTTTTATTAGTTTTTTGTAATTTTATTTTTTTCTCAAATATTTTTCTAATAAATTTGTTATAATAAATAATAATAATTTTATATATTTAAATAATAAATTAGTAAGTAAATAAATATCTAAAATATTTATTAAAAAATTACGTAATTTTTTTCAAATAAATCTTAAGTAAATTAACTAAAATAAATAACTACACAAATGATAAAGTAAATAAATAATAATTTTTATTTCTAGATGTGTAAATGTATTATTTTTCTTCAAATGAAATTAAATATTTATTACTAAAAATAAAATTGATAAATGATAAAATTGGTAAATTTTAAAATTGATAAATGATTATTATAAAAATGGTTTTAGACTTTCAGTATATTTATTAATGGTATTAGGTGTGCCTATAATTTTGCAATTACAGGAATATACACATTATTTTGTCAATAATAATAGTAAAAATCCGACAAATTAGTCTAAACTAAAAGGGATACCAAAAAGAAGGCAAGGATTTAATATTAAAAGTAGAATTTTTCGAAGTAAGTGTTTTTAAAAGGAAAGACAAATATTGAGATTGAAATGGAGGATTCTCTATTATTTATGTTTGATTATATAATCAACCATAATTTGTCACGACCCGAAGGCCTTGACTTTCACTTAATACCTATACTTTTCTTAGTCTACAAATTTATGGACTAAATTTTTCTTTTTCATTTTAAGGTTTGTATTCGGTGTCAATGTAGTTACTACACTATCTAGGTGACCTCTAGTCATTTCATTTAAATATTAACTAGCAAGGAAGCGGTTCTTAGTTACATCCCGACTTGTTAAAACAGAATATGTACTGTGCATCAATTTAAGACTTACATGTAAACAAGTATTTTATAAGAAACATATACCTCAGAAGATTAGTACCAAGTCCATATACCGTCTCCAATGCCCACTTAGCAGCTCACACGGCAGATGTTAACTTCAATAGTCTGAAAAAGATGAAATTTAGTGGGGTAAGCAAAACCACGGCTCTGTAAGATACTAATATAAATACAAGAGTAGGATTATACTGTCTTAAACTGCAATGCTTAAAACTTGCAAGGATGCAATTACAGTTAATCCTTTCTCATCGATACATCTCATTATCACTTCTCATTTTCACTTTTCATTTCATAATCATACTTTTGTATACTATCATCTCATATCAATTCTCATATTTACTTTTCATTTCATAATCATACTTCTGTATTCTATCATCTCTTATCAATTCTCATATTGTGGATCATGATCACGGTGGTACGAAGTCATAATTCTCTTCGTGTATTTCTATATTCATGTTTCATATCATATCATGACATCATATAGATGAAATATTGTTACCACCGAGTCATGATACACCTCATATATTCTTCATGTTTAATTGAGATATCCTATCGAGTCACTTTACATTTAACAATCATATTCCCGTCTTATATCAATTCATATCACTTATCGTATGGGAATTTATGATCACGATAGAGTAAGATCAGAATTCTCTTCATATCAATCTTATGTTCATATATCATATCATATCATGTCATCGTATAGATGAAACATCATTAACGTCGAGTCATGACATTCCTCATGGAATTCTCATATACTAAGCATATTATCATGTTAGGGTTTAATATGCAATTCATGTAATTTTTCTGTATAAACCGCTATCATTTCAAATCATATCATATATACTTTAGGACATGCTCAACACATGAATTTTCAATTCATTTCAAATTTGCCTTTAAGGCATGATAAAAACAGGTTCAATTTCAGTTCATGTATTCGTTTTCGGAGCATATCTAAAACATGTGCGATTTTAAAACATTTTTCATATACTATAAGTCATATCAGGTCTAGAGTTCATATCAAATCAATCTATACTCTAGACCGCATATCATTTTAAATTCGACACAAAATCGTATATAAATCATATAAGTGTCGAAATCATTTATCATGTACTTTTAAAAACATATACTGTAAATCATATCAGGTCTAGAGTTCATATCAAATCAAACTATACTCTAGACCGCATATCATGCCATGTTCGACACAAAATCACATATAAATCATATAAGTGTCGAAATCATATCTCATGGACTTTTAAAACATGTTTAAAACATGTACTGTTTCAAAACATATTCATTTCAAACTTGTTTCATGTACAATGTAAATCATGTCAAGTCTAGAGTTCATATCAATAAAATCATACTCTAGACTTCATATCATATCGGTTAGAGACTAGGCTAAATCCCCATATCTCTATCAATAAAGACTTAAATCACTGTAGCTAGCAGTGAAAATCATGTCATCGTCCCCTGGAAACCAATTAGGGTGCTATCTATGGCCATAGACCTCATCTCTCTCAACCCCACTGATCAGGCGTGACTGAGACCTGTCTACGACTATTGTCGGACAAGCATCTCTGCCTAATGAGCAAAGCTCCAATTAGGCGGTTTCCACTATGCTTTATTGAATTTAATTCTTTTAGGGTGCCTACAGTCTCAAAAAACATTTAAATCTGTAGCTTTCTTTTCAATATCATGTAAAGCATATGGTAAAATTCTATATGAGGCTTCATATATCAAAATACATATATCTACCATATACTTTCATTTCAAAACAAATCAATACTTTACAATATTCATATAAACATTATTATAATGTTTCAAGTTGTAAGAAGGCATGCTTAAATGCGATGCTATAAAATATTTCAGTATGCAACTTCGGTAATATTTTTATCAAATACAGAGAAGCGATTCAGTTAACTTTATCACCTTCAACTATTCGATTTTAAGACTTTCTTTCTGTCAAATCAGTAATTCACTATTCATTTAATTCGGTATTCAATTTGCTCAGTACTCAATTCATTCGGAAATCGAATCACTTGGTATTCAGACCATTCGGTATTCAATATCCTTTCTCAATGTCATCGACTATAATAATAATCATTTATACATCTCATCATCAATATTAGGATCGCTTCATTTGTATGAATCCTCTAAGTTTCTATGAGCATTTAAACATCATATTTCTAAATAGTCATCAAGGTACCGAAATTATACAAATAATTATATCATCATTCAATATCTATTCCAGAGTCGACATCGAGGATAACAGAATCACAAAATCGATAGTCACTTATCAAATCCATCTATGATTTGATCTATTGATACATGTTCATCATTTCCGAATTAAGGTTCAATTTCGTTTACTATCACAAAATCATATCTAAATCCTCATATAAATTTTCATGTTGACTTTTATGATTTAATCCGAACTTATGCAATTGTCGATCTTATTATTCAAGATCTATTCTAAGGTTATAAACGCAATCATCTTTTCACATATTTATCACTCATTTCTTTAGATCCATAATTGATCGGATTGTGTCATAATTCAATCTCAATTTCAATCAATTTTTTTTGCATGCACAATTCGTACATTCGTTATGACTCAGTATCATAACTATTCATTGTGTACCATCGTATCGATACTAAGACCCATATTATTAGGATATGTTTTTTTTATTATCTCATGTATATCCGACAATATAATGTAGTACGGTGAAATCATCTCCATTTCGATCTCTCGAATTTGTCCATATTATCATGTTCGGAATTATTTCAAAATCAAAAAGCCAAACTCAGTAAATTCTGGAAATCATTACTCTGTTAATAGCTTCACAATTCAATCATTTAACCATCAATTTTTCAACTATGATCTTCTCTTCAAGGCAATATCATATAATCATCGTTACTTCCATCAATACTCCAACTATCGATATTCCACCTCAATTTTTGCTCGATAGTCAACTTGTAATGTTAAAATAACTCGAATTATCGACTCTAAAAGATTCACAACAAAATTCCTCACGTTATTGTGCTCATCCATTAACCTTCTCAACCATTTAAAAATCAATTTTTCCTATGACACAATAAGATCCTTTTAAGCTTATCTTCGATAATTCTTTCAGGATTCCATTTAAATGAGAACTTAGTATTTTTCCTTAAACATTTTCGTGAAAATTTCGGCAGCATAACGGCTTAAATTTTCTCTAAACCTCTTGCAAGGAAACACAATTTATAATTGCAGCCGTTGATTCTCACCAATTTTTATCTCTGACTAAGACCCCCACCATCAGTTGTGGGTCCTCTTAGCATTTTTAGCATCAATTCAATAATTATTCATATCAAAAATCAAATTCCAAATTATACAATATAAAGCTACTAATGCTTTATAAAAGTATCTTACCTGACGCTGAAACTTAACGCCTTGACGAGCTCCAAGCTTCGTCGAACACCTAATCACGTCTTTGTCACATCTGCTACAAATTTCAACAACACCAATTGCACTTACATAAATATATATAAATAAACTTATTCAATAAATATCAATCAATTTATTGTTCTTCCTTACCAATTCTTTTCTTTTCTTTCCTTCCTTTTTCTTTTTTTTTCTTCTTTCTTCTCCTTCCCTTTTTTTTTTCTTTTCTCTCTTTTTCCTTTCTTTTCTTTTCTTTCTTTTTCTTCTTTCTCTTTTCTCCTTTCTTTTTTTTTTGTCTGAACCGAGTCGGGTCGGACCGATTCAGTCGGTTCAGCCTTTGGCTGGCCGGTTCGGCCACCGACGGCCACCCATTCCGCCGGTTCATGCTTCCCACCGCTGGCCGACGTTGCGAGGATGCTGGATCTGGTCTTAGTTTTGCCCCATCACCGACGACGGCGCCAGATCTAGAACAGGAACTTCCGGCCTTTCTCCTCCTCTTTTCCCTTTCCTCCGCCGCTTCCTTCACCGTCGGTGGCTCCTCTCACCTTCCTCTTGTCTCCGCCGGTCTCGTGGGGGGAGTAGCGGTGCCCGGATCGGCCGGCACCGCTGTGTCATTTCTTCTCTTCCTCTTCTAGGTTTTCTTTTCTTTCGGTTTTCCTTCTCATTTTCTGCCTCTCCCTTTTTCTTTTCCGTCGTCGGCAACTAGACCTAGCAATCTTAGACACGACATGAATACACGACACGAACACGATACGAATAAATGACACGAGGTGACACGAGATGACACGGGGTTAAAATTAAGTAAAATTAATATATGAATGTGGTGAAAGCTAAAAATAACATTTTGAGTTTTCCGTGTCGACACGAATTTTTGACACTAATACACGACACGAACACGGTTTTACATGACACGAAAACGAATTTTTGACACGAATTGCCAAGTCTACCGGTAACTTCCTTCTCTCCCACTTCGACCGGCGACGGCGCCTCCTCCCACCTCTCTCTTTTTCTCACTGACCAGGGGGAGGGAGGGGCTGTAGCTTGGTCCTCTCCTCTGTTTTGTAACAGAGGAGGGGGAAAGGAAATTTGGGAGGGAATCGGGATACCCAATTCTCGCTCCTTTCCCTCCTTTTTTTTATTAATTATATTTATAAATAAATATTTATAGATATAATTATTAATTAATAATAATATATTTATATTATTATATATAATTATACTCATAATTATATATTTATTTATGGAAAAATATACATATATTTATATAATAACCTTATATAAATATATATAAAATTACATAGTTTTATTTCTTATTAAATTTGGATTTCTTTATATCCAAATTTATTTTCTCCATTTTCATTTCTTTAATATCTAGATCCCATAATGTCCAAATTAAATTCTTCCAATTCGTCATTTCATCACTTCCAAGAATAATTCGATCTCATAAATAAATTTATTTATTTATTTTCGCTTATCTCTTTATATAAAAATTAAATTTTCAGATAATTAATATCCAAAAATGAAAAATTCTCGGTTGTCACATAATTTCAGGAACTTTCATTATCAATTTTCGATTTTCCACATTAACTTTGATTATATAATTTGTAACCTGTATTTTAACTCATAAATGATTGATTAGTAGTAAATATTAATTGACAGTATAATTATGAATTTCAGATTTATGCAATAAGAATATTTTCAATAAAAATAATTTAACTCGTAAATATATATATATATAGTGTAATTAATTGTTGCAATGACACACATATTGCAAATTGGTATATTATGGCATATAAATAAATAGAATATAGTAAAGACAATTACTCGTGGCAATATAGGAAAATGCAAAGGTCAAATCATTTAAGTTTCCAATACGAACTTTAATTGGAGTTAGGATATATATATATATTATAAGGTATACGCTTGCGTGTCAAATATTACTGATGTGGATTCTTATATAGATATTTTGCATTGTTGACACGTAAGCTATATAGTAATTACCTAATATATCTAATACAGTTGGTTCAATTTATTGTAATAAAATCTGCAAGTATTATTGGCAAAATCATAGTAAACTTTATTGCTTTAGAGTAAATGTGGAATTCATAATTAGTATGTCAATTAAATATTCTTATTGCTTTTAAAATTTGATTGCCAATTAATATTTACTGCCAATTAAAATATTCTTACAACATAAATTTGGAATTCACAATTCTACTGCTAGATAATATATATACTACTAGTTAAGATATATTTAATATTTAATTGACAGTAAATACATACTATAAATATTAATTGGAGATAAAATCTACTCAATATATTTTTAATATTTAATTAGTAATTTCTATTAGAGTGCACTTTTATTTATGCCGCCAATTAATTTATATACTGCCAGTTAAGATATTTTTAATATTTAATTGAAAGTAAATACATACTATAAATATTAATATAATATATATTATATTACAAAGTACATAACAAATATAGTAATATGTCTACATGGATGCTTATTTGGACATTCTCTTTGCATGACAAGTAAGCATCCATTAATGTGTAAATCAAAACAAAAATAAATGCTTCCCCACCCTAACTCTTTCCTAAAATTTCTCTAATTCCTACAAATTCTCAATCTTTTCAATAAAATTATTTTAAAGTAATATTAAATACTATCTAATCCAAAAAATTTAAAATCTTTATAATTTAATATTATCTTTTTGAAAAGTAAAAAATATTAATTGATATTTATTTATATTTATAGAATAAATAATTTTAATTTTAATTTTAATTTATTTAAAAAATATTTTATTAACTAAACTTAAAAGTATAAAAATAAGCTATCAACATCATGTATATTATTTAAATATTTAAAGTGATTATTTTTCTAAATAAATAAAATTCATGTATAAAATATATAAATTTACAAACATATATTAACATACGTATTTAATAGATAAATCTAATCTAATCATATATATGCTGATGTGGACTCTTATGTTGATAATCTGCATTATTGACATGTAAGCTTTGAAGTAATTACCATATATAGCTTAAATCTTATCTTACAATTGACTTAATTTATTGTAATAAAATTTGGAATAAATATGAAATTCAAATTTGACAACTAACTAATTTAGATATTAATTTAATTGACAGTAAATATATACTATAAAAGTAATTGGATTTATTAAAGTCATTTTGAAAACTCATAAATGTTTTGACTTTTGAATTAGTTTAATTCCAAAATATTAAGCTACTTAAATTTGTACAAGCAACCGTCAATTTAATACATAAATAAATAAATAATTCAGATTATGCACATATGAAATTTTGAATTTGAAATTAAATCATATATATAATATATATTACAAGGTACATGCTTGCGTGTCAAATATTACTGATGTGGACTCCTATGTGGATAATCTGCATTGTTGACACGCAAGCTTTGAAGTAATCATATATATCATATATATAATATATATTACAAGGTACATGCTTGCGTGTCAAATATTACTGATGTGGACTCCTATGTGGATAATCTGCATTGTTGACACGTAAGCTTTGAAGTAATTACCATATATAACTTAAATCCTATCTTACAGTTGACTTAATTTATTGTAATAAAATTTGGAATAATTATGAAATTCAAATTTGACAACTAATTAATTTAGATATTAATTTAATTGGTAGTAAATATATACTATAAAAGTAATTGGAGTTATTAAAGTCATTTTGAAAACTTATAAATGTTTTGATTTTTGAATTAGTTTAATTCCAAAATATTAAGCTACTTAAATTTGTACAAGCAACCATCAATTTAATACATAAATAAATAATTCAGATTATGCACATATGAAATTTTGAATTTGAAATTAAATTTGTGATATATTACAGGTAAATGCTTGCATATCAAGTATTACTGATGTGGATAGTCTATATTGTCGACACGTAAGTTTTGTAATAATTACCATATATACCTTAAATCCTATCTTACAGTTGACTTAATTTATTGTAGTAAATTTTGGAATAAATATGAAATTCAAATTTGACAACCAATTAATTTAAATATTTATTAATTAGTAGTAAATGCATATTATAAAAGTAATTGAAATTATTAAAGTCATTTTGAAAACTCATAAATGTTTTGATTTTTGAATTAGTTTAATTCCAAAATATTAAACTACTTAAATTTGTACAAGCAACCACCAATTTAATGTATAAATAAATAAATAATTCAAATTATGCACATATTAAATTTTTGAATTTGAAATTAAATTTGTGACCAATTATATATTAAATTATAATTATAAATTAATAATTATTTAATTAGTTATACAATTAAATAATGTTTAAGTAATAAAATTAATAAATGAGAAATTCAAATTTGACTATCAATTAATTTGGATTTTTTTAATTGGCAATAAATACATACTGTAAAAGTTTATTAATGTCATTTTGAAAACTCATAAATATTTTAGCCATTGAATTAGTTTAATTAATTGGTATTAGGGTTTAATTAATTTATTAAACTCATAAATTACTATATAAATTTTATTTAAATCTAACCAAAATTATATAATTATATCGAATATTTTTTTTCTTATCTTATTATGTTAAAATATACAAAATACAAATAAAAAATATTAAAGATAAAAAGTTTGTATTGTTCATATTTAATAACTTATATTATAAAATTTCAAATAAAAATTATATTATACGTGAATTTGCTAATTTATTAATGTATACCGTGCTTTGCACGGGTTTGAAACTAGTATATATTATATTACAAAGTACAAAACAAATATAGTAATATGTCTACATGAATGCTTATTTTGACATTCTCTTTGCATGACAAGTAAGCATCCATTAATGTGTAAATCAAAACAAAAATAAATGTTTCCCCACCTTAACTCTTTCCTAAAATTTCTCTAATTCCTACAAATTCTCAATCTTTTTAATAAAATTATTTTAAAGTAATATTAAATACTATCTAATCCAAAAAATTAAAATATATATAATTTAATATTGTCTTTTTGAAAAGTAAAAAATATTAATTGATATTTATTTATATTTATAGAATAAATAATTTTAATTTTAATTTTAATTTATTTAAAAAATATTTTATTAACTAAACTTAAAAGTATAAAAATAAGCTATCAATATCATGTATATTATTTAAATATTTAAAGTGATTATTTTTCTAAATAAATAAAATTCATGTATAAAATATATAAATTTACAAACATATATTAACATACATATTTAATAGATAAAATTAATTTTATAAATATGTTATAATCATTCTCTCATATAATATATATATATATATATAAATATATATAAGAGTGCATATGTATATTATATGTAAATAAAATGAATACTTGTCATTATAATTATAATTATAATTATTTAGGTTAGTAATAAAAATCTAACTCAAAATGTTGCTTTAACACCTGAAAATTTTTAAAATATACTTTTAATTTTTATTGTAACGTTTTTTTTATGTGCTTAATAATATTATTTATAATGTTTTCATTTTTTATTTTTCCCAATATTTGTTTAGCTTATGTTTAGGATTTTATAATTTTTAATTAAATATTTAATTCTTTTATGATTGGATATTTTTATTATATTATATTTATTTTATATAGTATTATCATCTAATACATTGTTAATTAAGTTTTTAAATTTCACAAACTACGCTAAGATTATGATACATACTCTTTATGTATATTAAAAAAATAAAAAATAAAAACAAATGAAAGGTATGTGTCATCATTTTAATATCATTTGTAAATTTTAAAAAAAATTTTGATAGTATATTGAATAATAATCATTTTATTTATACTTTAAATATATAAACTAAATAACATTATTCTATAGATTTACAAATTTAAATAATTAAAATTAATTCGTACATCGCACGAATAAAAACTAGTTGGAGATAAAATATACTCAATATATTTTTAATATTTAATTGATAATTTCTATTAGAGTGCACTTGGATGCAATTGTGCGATTTATAATAAATAATTGACCTTTTTATCTACATATAATTTTTCTATATACTCAATATAGATAAAATATACTCAATATATTTTTAATATTTAATTGGCAAATTCTATTAGAGTGCACTTGGATGCATTTTAATATTTAAATGGTAATTTTTATTAGAGTGCACTTGGATGAATTCATAATAATTAATATCCAATTTTAATATTTAATTGGCAGTATATATATTATCAGGCAGTATAATTATGAATTCCAAATTTATGCTACAAAAATTTTTAATTGGCAGTAAATATTAATTGGCAATCAAATTTTAAAAGCAGTAAGAATATTTAATTGGTCCACATTTACTCCAAAGCAATAAAGTTTACTATGATTTTGCCAATAAAACATATGCAGATTTTATCACAATAAATTAGTTCAACTGTATTAGATATATTTGGTAATTACTACATAGCTTACGTGTCGATTATGCAAACATCCGTATAAGAGTCCACATCAGCAATATTTGACAAGCAAACTAGTACCTTGTAATATATATATATATATATATATATTAATGATTAATGATATGATATGATAGTAAAAGGATTTATATAAACTTCATCAAAATACTATGTGAAATTTACATTTATAAAAAATGAAACTTACATAATTTTTTGTCTTTTTACCGACAATTTTTTATTGTTGGATGAGTAATTCCAAAATTATACGGTAAAAAAAATAATATTATGTTTGATAGAAAGGAAAAAAAAGAAAAAGGAAACATATTTTCTTTCCTTTTTGCGTTTGATATGAAAAGTAAAACATGAAAGAAATAATATTTAATTTAAGTAAAAGAACGTTTTCCTTTTAATTTGGAGAAAAATAAATTTGAGAAATAAATATAAATTTATTTATTTTTCTACAATATGAAACAAAAGATAAAATATTATTTTCCTAATTTCGTCGGACAGGGAAAAAATTTAAACCCGAAATTTCAGCCTCCGGTCGGAAACCCACTTCAACTCTATAAATTCGACTGAGACGCATTTCATTTCTCTCCGAGAAATCACTGCCTCAAAACAACACAAATACAAACAAACAAACCTCAATCACTTTACGCAAACTGCTTCCCCAAGTCTTCTCTCCCCTCGATGGGCACACAAAATCAGTCTATCGCTGGCCACGACGGCTTCAAGCTGGTTGGCTTCTCCAACTTCGTCCGGACCAATCCCAAATCCGACCGCTTCAACGTCAAACGTTTCCACCACATAGAATTCTGGTGCACCGATGCCACCAACACCGCTCGTCGTTTCTCCTGGGGTCTCGGCATGCAATTGCTTGCTAAATCCGACCTTTCCACCGGCAACTTGTGCCATGCTTCTTACCTCCTTCGTTCCGGTGATCTCAACTTTCTCTTCACCGCCCCTTATTCCCCTTCCATCGCTCAGTCCCAGAACCTTCCCCCCCAATACACTGCTTCCATCCCCACCTTTGACCACACCGCCTGCCGCTCCTTCTCTTCCTCCCACGGATTGGGCGTCCGTGCCATCGCCATCGAAGTCGAAGACGCCGAAACCGCCTTCAACACCAGCGTCTCTCATGGCGCCTTACCCTCTTCCCCGCCTATCCCTCTCGGCAAATACGCTACCCTCTCCGAAGTCAAACTTTACGGCGATGTAGTTTTGCGTTACATCAGTTTCAATAAAAGCACCCACCATGATTTCTTCTTCTTACCTGGCTTCGAAAAAATACCAGACGAGTTTTCTTACCCCTTGGATTACGGAATCCGAAGGCTCGATCATGCGGTCGGGAATGTGCCGGAACTGGGCCCCGCCGTCTCGTACGTTAAATCTTTCACAGGTTTTCACGAGTTTGCAGAATTTACAGCTGAAGACGTGGGGACAAGCGAAAGTGGGTTAAACTCTGTCGTTTTAGCCAACAATGATGAAATGGTGTTGCTCCCAATGAACGAGCCAGTGTTCGGAACAAGGAGGAAAAGCCAAATTCAAACTTACCTAGAGCACAACGAAGGAGCTGGGGTTCAGCATTTGGCGCTGGTGAGTGAGGATATATTCAACACACTGAGAGAAATGAGGAAGAGAAGTTTGGTTGGGGGCTTCGAGTTCATGCCGCAGCCGCCGCCTACTTACTATAAGAATTTGAAGAACAGGGCAGGGGATGTTCTGACTGATGATCAGATCAAGGAGTGTGAAGAGTTGGGGATTTTGGTTGACAGAGATGATCAAGGGACTTTGCTTCAGATTTTTACTAAGCCTCTTGGAGACAGGTAATTATCCCTGTCGGCAATTTAATCTTTTTAATTACATTGAAATTTTGGGTATTTTTGAATATGGAATTTGGACATAGAATTTAGTTTCGGATTATGCTACTATGAATATAATCATTATGATTTTGGGACTGCTTGGCAATGGCTACTGTTCTATTTAAAAGGGTAAATATGATAAGCATGTTCGTATGCATATATTTATTTCTGGTTTGGTTAATTTCATTGGGAACTTTTTTGTAGGCCAACCATCTTCATTGAGATAATTCAGAGAATTGGGTGCATGCTCAAGGATGAACAAGGAAAGCTATTCCAGAAAGGTGGATGTGGAGGTTTTGGGAAAGGCAACTTTTCGGAGCTCTTCAAATCCATTGAGGAATACGAGAAGACGCTTGAAGCTAAACAAATTCCTGGATCTGCCGTGGCATGAGGAAAAAGGATTTTCTTATGCTGCTTGATCTACTGCCATATATCAATATAGTTGAACGAGGTACTCACTAAATCATGATTGGATTCACGGCAGTGGGATGATCATAATATGACGCTGAATAAACTCTTACTGTTATTTTTAATTGGGCATATTATTGAGAAATAAGAAAATAATTATATAAGTTGTTAATTTAGCAATGAGCAATCCTTGCATTCAATTATGTCTATAAAAAAGTTTGAACCAGCATACTCTGAATTTAGTTTCGCACCATTTCTCGATATTTGCTCCTGGATCCTATGCCTGTTTTTTAATTGCAAACTTTTGATCTGTTGTGTTGCATAAATGATTCCCACTAGCCATTAGAACTTCTTTATGAGGAGAGACAAAAATTTGCCACTGGAAGGTTTAAGCTGTCTACAATATATAATCCCATAGACTTCTCTGCCCAGCCTCTGCGCATTTTACATCAAATAATACTTTTCGTTCGCATGAGGTCTAATGAAATTTGTGCCACATGGTTGCCTGATTTTAAGCAGCTCTAAGATCATTTTGTTTAAAGTGGGAACCAATCTAGAAATGTTTCCAGGGACCATAGCCTGGGGAAATTTGGCAGAAGCAATTGAGATGGATAATGATGTAGGAAGTATTAGTTTACTTGAAGTTAATGCAATACAATTAAAAAGATGCTTGTGGTTGGAGAGGCCACTATTTGAATTTTATTTCCATTCTATGTGAGAAAGGATATTGACTCTGAGTTCCATCTAGAAAATGGATTTTCCATTTAACAATGTAGAAGGTTGACGTACGAAATTCAAGATCTTGATTGATTGAGAGAATATCTCAAGCTCTGAAATGCATTTTGGTGAAAGGAGATAATGGTCAGGGTTTTTGAGTTTGCATTCTACAAGTAGGGTCAAAGATGAAACATAGTTTCTAGAAGTATAACAGAGTTGTTTTTTTTGCATGACATTTGAGAGTTTCTATGATAAAGAAACGATTATATTTCAATACATAAGGTCATTTTATATATAACCATCTTGTGGGTTGCCCATTCGCTCTTCATACTATTTTATTTAATGCTACTGTGATAATTTGGCTTGGAAATGTAATCTGATGAATTATTTCGGTCATGGAGTATGGAGTGTTGAATTTCTATTTAGATGTTCCTCGGATTGTTATAAATGAAAATGGTTGTTTAAATGATTTGAAAGCTACACTCCACTCTATTGAAAGTGGGGTCCAACTCAAGGAAGTTGTAAGTATGTTTCAAGGTACATAGGCAATTGGATGGAAAGAGTGCCTGGAAAACTTCTGCACATCTTTAGAACAATTTACTTTTAAATCTGCCAGACTGAAATTTAAAGGTTATTATTATTATTATTATTATTATTATTATTATTATTATTATTCAGTTGCATATACAATTAATAATTATAGTCATACTTAACTATTACATGTGTCATATATTAAAAAGAAAAGCGGTGTTTCGATTAAAAAAAAAGCATGTGGATGATTAGTCGTGGTAGATTAGTGTTGTTAAAACCGGGGAGATCTCCATTAATTTTTAGTAGAGTCCCGGAAGTAAGAAATTCTAGGGTGAGTGTGGAAAGAGTATATGGCAGGTTTGTTGGATAAGGATTGAGGATGGTGTTGACAGCTTTACCATGACTGTTTGGGTTATCTGGAATGCAAGAAACGATGGGCATAAATAAATTTGATAAAAAGCGGCAGGCATAGCAGTGTGGGGCTGAAGCTCATCCTTTGTTTTCTTTTTTTCTGGAAACCCTTAAGTATTCGAACATCACTTTAAGTTTCGATCAATCAGAGTCGAATAACAATTGGATTCGATACAGAGAGCTCTTTTAATGATACTTTTTTCATTTACAAAATTTGAATTCGAGAAGTTACTTAAGGGCACTGAACTTTTTTTGCTCGGTTTAACAGACTTTGGTAAGCTCATCCTTTGTTCGAAGAATACAAACAAGCTGAGGTAATTCGATGGTAACCGGGTTATGTGTCCCGAGTAAGATGGAGCCGCCACCTCTGAACCACTTCAAAAACAATTTTGATCGTTCTCCGGATTCATAAAAGAATTTAAGGGCGGACTAAGAGTGGATTTTGTTGTTTGAGGCATGCATGTGTCATCGAAGCTATGGCAGCAACCAAACCAATGGTGGCAGAGCAGACCAATTGGGGTGCACTGAAGCCATAAATAAAGGAGATGTCTTAATGCTTACTAGGAAGAATTAAAAGGTGTAAAGATAAAAAATTTGTTAATTGAAAAATATTATTTCAATAAAAAAAATTGAAAAAATTTATGAAATCTACCTACTTGCATGATATTCTAATTTGGGATGGGAAGTCATTGGAAATGTATGTATGCTTTATTGTCATTTACAATAATAAGAATTTGAATAAAAAAATGTACAAAATTTGTTATGGTCCCTCTTGATGCGACAAAAATTAATTTGTTTTAAGTTATCCAATGGAAGTTTATCATATGAACAAATAAAAGAGACAAAAAAGTGTAGTGTGGGGTCAAATAACGTTTATTTTTTGAATACATTTCAATTGAATAATTGACAAGCAACTAAGCTATGAATTTGGTTGTCTTTGTAAAATTGCCATGTCTAGTCCAGGGACCATTTAGGCTTTTATCATTTGTCGTTAATTATAATTTTATAAAAAAAAAATTAAAGATGAAATGCCTCTCCGCTGGAAACATGGCTCATGCTTCCTATCTCTTCGGTGCACTCCTTTGCTCAAGCTGAAAATCTTTCTCCAACTGCCACTGCATCCAATCCTACCTTTGATCACGCCATCTGCAGTGCCTTTATCTCCTCCCATGGCCTTGGTGTGGAGGTTGAAGACGCTGGGGCCGCATTCTTCATTGGCGTCGCCCCTTATTAGATTTGTAGAAGAATTGTGAATGATTTCATTAATTCAAGAAGAAGAAATTACAAAGGATTATATAGCTCCCAGCTTTACTAACAATGAGCTAACAAACTACTTAACTGCATACTAACAAACTCTCTAACCACTATAACAAACTCAGTTACAACAACTAATTATAAGCACAATCACTAACCAGCTGTTATCTTCCGTTGTTGATCGTCTGCAGCTGGAGTAGCTGAAGAAGAATACTCATCTGTTACCCCCTAGAAGCTGGAGCATGCAGATTTTGTAGGCCCAGCTTGGAACTATAAGGATGAAAGGAATTTGGAAAATAAGGCTCAGTGAAAATATAAGCCAATTGATCTTGAGAGGAGACATGCAAGAGATGAATAAGACCATAATAAAGCCTCTCTTGAACCACATGGTAATCAATCCTAATTAGCTTGATCCTTTCTTGAAAAACAAGATTCTCCGCAATGTATATTGTTGATTTATTGTCACAAAAGACTTAGCTGGCTTGCAACCAAGGAAGCCTGAATCCTAAAGAATGTCAAGAGCATACTTGTGTTGACAAAGATTAATGCCTTTATGAGATCTAGCTACTTTAAGACCTAGGAAGAACTTTAAAGGTCATAAGTCCTTGACCTTAAAGACATTATGAAAATGAGTATTAGAACTATTAAGAGGGATATGTAGGTCTTTTTACTAAGAGTTTGTTATTCATTCTGTTGTACTGGTTAAGCAAATACCAGATATATAAAACCGATATGTATGCTCATTTTTAGAAATCAGAATACATTGCAGAGCAATAGAGCCTCTGATCTTTTGGCACCCAATTTCTTCTTAGCATTTGTTCTTTCGTTTCTAATATGGTATCAAAGCAAATCTTGCGCTTCTTCGTTTGTGCTTTGGTGATTTTTTGATTGAATCTATGGCTCGCGGTGGACAAGCTAATCAGGCGAATCGAGCTATTGTTGCTACTGGTTCTTCTTCAACGACGATGGATGATTCCAACAGCCTTTATTTTCTTCACAGTGGAGATCATCCAGGTCTCCAGCTTGTTTCGACTTCTCTCACAGATCCGAACTACAACTCTTGGAGACGAGCAATGATAATGGCGCTTACGACGAAGAATAAGTTAGCGTTTGTTGATGGCAGTATTTCGCGAGCTTCGCCTGATGATCTTTTTGTTCAATGCATTGAATCGTTGCAACAGCATGGTAATTTCGTGGATTTTAAACTCTGTAGCAAAGGAAATTGCTGATAGTTTGCTGTACTTTGACACTGCTGCTGAGATCTGGATAGATTTGTTCGATAGATTTCATCAAAGTAATGGACCACGCATTTTTCAGTTAAAGAAGCATCTTCTCGATTTGAATCAGGGTTCCATGGATGTGAATTCCTATTACACTAAATTGAAGATTATTTGGGATGAGCTGAAGTTGTTTCAACCTGTGCCTTTGTGCCATTGTGGTGGAATGCGATCTTGGCTTGAATTCCAGCATCGAGAACATGTGCTTCAGTTTTTGATGGGTTTGAATGAATCATTCACTCAAATCCTTGCACAGATACTAATGATGGATCCTTTGCCTCCCATCACATATGTTTTCTCGTTGGTTATTCAAAAGGGGCGACAGCGTACCATACATCAGGGCTTATCCTCTATTTTGCCTGATTCTGCCCCATTTGCTGGTGCGACAGGAGGACCTCCTCTATAGAGATCAAAGGATTTCAAACGAGATAAACCTCTATGTACACATTGTGGATTCACTGGACATACTGTCGACAAATGCTATAAACTCCATGGATATCCTTTAGGGCATAAGAAATACAAAGGATCTCAATCTTTTCAGACTAAACCACAGGTCAATCAAACTAATGCTTATGTTCATGGTGATTTGACTGCAAGAATGGAAGCAACTAGCTCAACAATTCATGCTCTGACTCCCTCTCAATGTGAGCAACTCATTGTGCTTCTTAGCTCTCAACTATAGTAAGGAATTCAAGGCACTTCTGAATGCTAGCAATCTGCTCCTACTATTTCTCAGCTGTGTGGTATAGCCTCCCTCTCCTCTCATAATTCTCCTTCACTTTCTCATCATTCTTGGGTCCTTGATACTGGAGCTACACACCATGTTTGTTGGACTGAATCCTTGTTTGTCAATTCATATCTTGTTGAGAATTCATTTGTCACTCTTCCTAATGCACATATTATTCCTATCCATCGAACAGGTACTATTGTTCTCACACCTGATCTCACCCTTACTAATGTCCTGTTTGTTCCCAAGTTTCAATTCAATCTTATTTCAATTAGCTCACTCACTCAATATTGTTCCTGTAGTGTTAATTTCTTTCCTTCATGTTGTTTAATTCAGGACCATACACGGGAGAAAATGATTGGGATGGATAAAAGACATGGTAATCTGTACCTTTGGACATGTCAAGAAAATCTTCTGAGTCTCCCTTGGTTAACTGTAAAGTTGCTTCTAATCTTTCTAGTTCTTCTTCTCAGTTAGAATTGTGGCATTGTCACCTTGGTCACCCGTCTTTTATCAAGCTTAATATACTACATAAAGAGTTGCAATTGAATAAGACCAATACCTTTCCTGAACATTGTTTAGTTTGTCATTTATCAAAGCAGAAACGTTTACTTTTTGTGTCTCTTAACCATTTATCTGCTTCTATATTTGATTTGATACATTGTGATATTTGGGGACCCTTTACTCCCTTAACTGTTTAGGGTCATCTTTATTTTCTTACTCTAATTGATGATAAATCTAGATACACTTGGGTTTATCTACTGCATGCTAAGTCTGATGTTTCTCATATTTTGCCTTCTTTTCATTCTTTAGTTCAAACTCAGTTTGGGGCTAAAATTAAAGCAATTCGATCAGATAATGCTAGTGAGTTTGATCTAGTGTCATTCTTTTCTGAAAAAGGAATACTTCATTTCCATTCTTGTGTTGATCGACCACAACAAAATTCTATAGTAGAGCATAAACATCAACACATTTTAAATGTTGCTAAGGCACTTCACTTTCAGTCTAACATACCTCTGGAATATTAAGGGGATTGTGTGCTTACCTCTGTGTATCTCATAAACCGTATCCCATCTATCCTTCTGCACAACAAAACACCTTTTGAATTGTTATGGCACAAGCCACCACAGTATGCCCATCTTAGATCCTTTGGTTGTCTTTGTAATGGCTCTACCTTAGATCGTCATAGGACCAAATTCTCACCAAGGGCTTCTCCTGTAGTTTTTCTTGGATATCCACCAGGCTACAAAGGTTACAAATTACTTGATCTCAACACCAATCAGATTTACATTTCCAGTGATGTGGTTTTTCATGAGACTGTATTTCCATTCTTACAAAATTCATCCTCTAAGTCAATTCCCAGTTTGTTTTCAGAACGTTTTCTTCCTTTTTCTTCTTTAGAGTCATCTTCCACAAACATATTTCCTTCTTCCTCTCCAAATACTTTCTCTACTCCTAGTTCTTCTAGTCCCACATCTTCTTTAGGTTGCCCTATTCGTCATACTAAGCCTTCTTCTTATCTTAAGGATTATGTGTGTCATGCTACTGCTCTTCAGTCCAATTCTATTGCATATCCGTTATCTCAATTTCTTAGCTACCACAGATTATCTCCACAGCATTAAGCTTTCATTAATTCCAGTTCCACACACAAAGAACCCACTACCTATGAGCAGGCTGCTGATATTCAAGAGTGGCAAGATGCAATGGTTGTTGAATTGAAGGCTTTAGAGGACAATAGGACATGGAGCATTGTCTTCTTACCTCCTAATAAACAAGTTGTTGGCTACAAGTGGGTATATAAAGTGAAATACCATGCTGATGGTTCATTAGAGCGTTATAAAGCTCGTTTGGTAGCTAAAGGCTACACTCAACAAGAAGGGGTTGATTATTTGGAGACCTTCTCACCAGTTGCCAAATTGGTTACTGTCAAAGTCTTGCTTGCATTGGCTGCTAAACAAGGGTGGTTCCTTTCCCAACTTGATATCAACAACGCTCTCTTACATGGTGATCTCATGGAGGAAGTATACATGGAATTACCTCCTGGTTATCACAGCAAGGGGGAGTATTTGCCCACAAATCCAGTTATCAAGCTACGTAAGTCTCTTTATGGACTTAAACAAGCTTCAAGGCAGTAGTTTTCTAAGTTTTCAAGGGTTATTCTTCAACATGGTTTCAAGCAAACTCAATGTGATAACAGTTTGTTTATCAATGTTGTTGGTGAATCTTTTCTTGTGCTGCTGCTGTATGTGGATGATATAGTCATTCCTAGCAATAATTTGGAGATGGCAAATGACTTGAAAGTCTTCCTAAATGGTTGTTTCAAGCTGTCACATCCCAACTTTCTATATCTCTTACGAAAGCTTAAATTACAGGCTAAAATTTTTTTTTATCCCTTTACTTCGCTATTCATTTGTAGGTGACTATGTAGGCCACTCTTCAATTTCATATAACTCTTGGATCAATAAGATCACTATCAACATATTAATTCGGTTAGTAGCTAATCAGGCATATCTACCAACATACATAATGCCAACTCAAAAGTATACTGGCCATAATATTCCAATAATAACATAACCTAGCTTACATCCCAGACTAGTCACGTAAGTATATATATATATACAATCAAAAATTTCCAATACACTGTGCCATCATCCACATATGTCTATACAATCTGCTGGGAGCCATACACCTTAATTGTGCAGGGAACACCACTCTCAAGAAGCTTCCCAAGCCAAAATGAACAGTAGCGATATCGATCACTCTGAAAGGGAGGGGAAAGAAGAGGGGAGTGAGTCGCAACTCAGTAAGTAACAACAATAAGCAACTAAATTATACCAAGCATCCTTCATTTATGAAAGCTAATTCAAATCACTTTCAAATACATCAAATCAATTATGCTGCATTAAACTTAAAACACAGTATGGAAACTCAATAACAAATCGTAGTCAAATGTAGAGTTCCATCATTAGACTAGAAGTCTCAATATCAAACCATACATAAAGTATGCAGTGCAATCAATAAAACCAGTCATAGTACCAAGAGAGGTCACATAGTCTCAATCGATGCTACTTAGAGCTAACACTTTAACAATCCACGGTAGCTAACCGTAGCAAACTCCCATAAAGGGACACTGCCTATGCATAGACCAATCAAACCCCGGTTCATTGCGCATATGACACCGAGACCTATCCAAACGTAATATACGGGACAAGCCGAACGTTTCCGAGACTAATGCTCGAGAAACAGTGCTCTAAGTCAATCAAGAGTGCCTACAAATTCTCAAGGTACAGTGCCCTAAGGTCTCAATACCTCGGGTCTAAAGCAGAAATCCAGTAGTCTTAAAACAAAATTCATTCTTCCCTGACCTCATAGCAATCATTGTAGTTCATAAAGAGGTAATTCCACAAAACAAGGCTCAGAAGGCATTTAAAACATCAACACGGTTACAACACAAAATATAAAATCATATTAAATTAGAATTTGATTTAAACCTTTAAAACATTTAAAATATTTCTTGATTGTATAATACGCGCAAACAATACATCACTTGCAAGCCCATCACCTGTTTACAAATCAGTTCTAATAAAGCAAAGCCAACAGTCAAGGGAAGACATCTCATACGCAGCATTTATTTTGTTTCACTTGCCAAATTCGAAGAATTTATAGCATTAAACAATTGGATGCAAGTAGTTGCTTAGGGTTACTTATCGTACTTCCTTAGCTTCTGAATCAGTTCTCCCTCGCCTAACAAGTCTTGGAGTGTCGATTGATTTCGGGTCAAACTTAGTCCTTAGGACAACCCTCTACATAATACATAGTAGATTGAATCAATCTCGATACTTCCATCAATCTTAGTACTTCCAATTATAAGCTAACATTAAGCATTGTATAATTCAACAAGAAACGATACTTGACAGTGTTTTCAGAATTATTCAAACATTACTAGCACTGTTTATTATCTTTTCGTTCACTTGAACTACTTATAACCCACTTGGTCCATTTCTGCCTTTTAAGGTTTTGGACCTTATGGTATTGTGCTAGCCTTAAGTATAAATTTCAGAACCTAATTGTCAAACCGTAATTTTTATATTACTTCTAACTCAGATCCCTATTTAGACATATAAGGGCTATTTCCTAATTCATCTTATGTCATTTCCCATCATTTTTCAAACTTTGGTTCAAATCTGGCACATTAGGCAGGATAGTTTCCTGACCTGTGTTCAGGAGAATATATTTTTACTGACTATAGGGATATGAAATCTGTACAAACCCAATACCATGTCAATCATGACTCAATTATCTTTCTGAAAATGTAAAGTTTGCAGTCATACTTGATTTGGTTTATTTTCTATGAAATTTTGAAGTGGACATTAGGAAATCTGTCTCCAGTAGTGAGTGTCCTGCATTCATTTATACATATCTTAAGCCACGAAGTTCCAAATCTGGAAATTCCAAAACTAGATGAAAACTGACTCATTTACCTATCCATACGTGTAAGGTTCGTAATTTAACTCTTCCTATATCAACACCAGAATTTTTCCAAAATTTCAGTATGTTCAGTAGTTTCCTGACACAGTATAACACTGAACAAATTGCACAAATTATCTCATATCTGGTTATAGGAATATCCAACTGATGCAAACCCAGAACCATCACAATCCTAACTTAATTACCTTTCTAGAAATGTAAGGCTTGCAACCTAATTCAAATTAAGCTATTTGCCACAAATTTTCAAAGTCAGGATCATGATTCACGTTTCTGGGCAGAACACCCTGCACTCATTTGCACATATCTCCAGTTACAGAAATCAGATTCAAGAAATTCCAAAACTGACTTCCTTTTACCTTAAGGGGATATTAATCATAATTTTTCCAGAATTTTTCTCCATGTAGAACAATTAAACTGATCATTTCAATTCCCACTCAAACAGAACACCAATTTCCAGATTGAGCATCAAGTCAGAATTTCAGTTAATCCTTTATCTAACAATAGCCATTTAATTTAGTTCATCACAATTTCATTTTCATACATAATAATCAAATATTATAAGGTTAGAACCTTATCCCTTAAATCGATACAAAACCCAAAACTTGTTGAGCAATCCAGACCACTTCCTCACAGTTTCTTCACTGTTATACCTAAACACATCAGTGCCAAACCAGTAACCATATTACATTTTGTTTTCATAGCTTAATTCCAGCAAAATATATTGACTCGCCTCAATTCTTTACCTTTGCTATCTTGGCTGGAAGTCCCAAATCAATTTGTTTCAGTTTAGGGTTTCAATCTTTCACTTCCTCAATCACTTATTGTGGACAAATCTTTCTCATTTCTTCTCTTTCACTTCCAATGCCCTAATTTGGTTGAACCAAAGCTTCCTTTGCATCTATAGCTCACGATTTCCCTTGCCAGCTTCTAACATTCAATGTGCTCCTTCATTTCGTTGCTGCTTCCTTAACAATGAGTCCCTCAATTAGTTTGTATCTTTGGGTGAGATGAATGAGTGTTTAAAAAGGGTTCTTAGCTTTGGCCGGATATAAAGGAGAAGGAAGAGGGTTCCTTTTAGCTAGGGTTGTCGACACTTCTAAGAGAAGTTTGGCTCTTCTTTGTCTCGGTTTGGGTAGGGAAAAACAGAAGGAAACGTAGCCCTATTGTTTCCCAGCCCTTGACTTATATTTTCCAGCCCTTTTTCCCTTGTATTACCATCCTTTGATTTGTGTTACCAGCCTTTGACTTGTAACATCAGCCCTTGATTTGTGTTACCAGCCCTTTACTTGTAACATCAGCCCTAATAACCCAATTCAATATTAATGGGTTAGTAGATAAATAATTATTGTTTCCAGCAATTAATAATGTCTCTTAAACTAGTCTTTTTCTTTGAGACATAATTTGGACTATGTTTATATATCTCCCACTCCCTATTGTCTTTATAAATTTAATTTCCATATCTTATATATATATATATATATATATATATATATATACACACACATATATGTATATATTTAATTCCCTTTTAGTATATCTCAACTAATTAATTAATTTCTTACTTCATATCTTAGTACCTACATACCCACATATACATATCCACCACTTCTTAACCAAGATGACCCGGACATTCTCAGCTTCCATAATCTGTCCAAATTCTAAAATAACCTCAAGTTAGTTAAAATTTACTCTAGTATACTTACGATTGATATCGCAATTAAGGGTTATCACATAAGCTGAAAGATTTAGGAACCTTGAAATACTTTCTTGGCATCGAGGTTGCGAGATCTTATAAAGGTATTGCACTTAGTCAACACCAATATGCCTTGCAGCTTTTGACAGATGCTGGACAGCTGGGATGTAAGCCAAGGAAAATACCTATGGATCCAAATACCAAGTTGAGTCAAGATGAAGGAGATTTGATTGAAGATCCAAGGCAATATAGAAGACTGGTTGGTAAGCTGCTGTATTTGACCTTTACCAAACCAGACTTGTGTTATGTTATTCATCGATTAAGCCAATTCATGTCCAAGCCAAGAAAACCACATCTACAGGCTGCTATACATGCCTTGCAATATATAAAAGAAACAGTAGGCCAGGGGTTATTCTATTCTTCTTCTACTGATGTTAGTCTGAAGGGATATGTAAATGCAGACCGAGCATCCTGTCCTGATACAAGGAAATCAATCAGTGGTTTTTCAATCTTCATTGGTGATTCTTTGGTGTCATGGCAATCTAAGAAACAACCCACTATTTCACGTTCATCTACTGAAGCAGAATATTGAGCAATGGCTAATGCTACTTGTGAATTCATATGGCTCTTCTCACTTTACAAGGATTTGAAGATAGTACATCCTAAACCAGCTGTGTTGTTTTGTGATAATCAAGTTGCATTGCATATTGCAACAAATCCTGTATTCCATGAGAGAACAAAGCATATTGAAATTGACTGTCATCTTGTAAGCGAGAAGATACAGAAGGGACTGTTGAAGACTTTGTATGTGAGCTCACGGCACCAGCTTGCAAATTTTTGACCAAAGCTCTTCATCCAACTCAATTCTCTCATCTTCTCACCAAGATGGGAGTGATCAATATACACTTTCCATCTTGAAGGGGAGTATTAGAAATATTAAGAGGGATATGTAGGTCTTTTCACTAAGAGTTTGTTATTCATTCTGTTGTACTGGTTAAGCAAATACCAGATATAAAAAAACGATATGTATGCTCATTTTCAGAAATGAAAATACACTGCAAAGCAATAGAGCCTTTGATCTTTTAGCACCCAATTTCTTCTTCGCATTTGTTCTTTCGTTTCTAATAATGAGTCTTCATGTCAGTGATCATTGACAAGCTATCACTAGCCAAAATAGCATCATCCACATAAATCAGCAGGGTTGGGAATGAAGAATCTATGTGCTTCAAAAATAAAGAAGGATCAGAAGCGACTTGATGGGACCTTTGCTATAGCAAAGCATCTGTAAGTTTAGCATACCATTACCTATTAGCCTATTTTAAACCATAAATGGACTTTTTGAGTCTGCAACCCTGATTTGGTGTGGAAGAAGTAAAAGCAGGAGGTAAGTCCATATAGACTGTCTCAAGAAGATTTCCATGCATGAATGCATTGTTGATATCAAGCTGGTGGAGATGCCAATTATTGGTTGCTATTATGGCCAACAAAGTTCTGATGGTTGTCATTTTGGCAACAGGAGAAAAGGTGTCAAGGTAATCAATCCTAGGTTGTTGTGTATACCCCTTGGCAACCAACCAAGCCTTAAGCCTTTCAATAGACCCATCAGCCTTGTATTTGATCTTGTATACCCACTTACAACTTATAGTTTGCTTTGAAGGAGGCAAAGTAACTAACTCCCAAGTGTCATTCTATTGTAATGCTTCAATTTCAACCTTCATAGCCTCTTTCCAACATTCATCATGAATAGCTTGATTATAGGTCTTAGGTTCTTTGAGAGATGTGGTTTTTATAGAATAAGCTCTATGGTTTTTGGACAAATGATCATATGATAAGATATGAGATAACAAGCGAGGAGTACCCATATCATGAAATGCAAAAAATGAAGCTGAATGATGATTAGAATGAGTAAGAGGCGAAATCATGCTACAATGATAATCCTACAAGTAGCTTGGGGTATGTTTGAGTCTAGTAAATCTTCTAACAATGGCATGAGAAGAATCAAGATTGTCTTGACATCAGAAGCAAAATCTAATGAAGAGATCATCAAGATTAGAAGAAGACAAAATAGGTTCTTCTAAAGAAATAGAATCAGAAATAGAATTTGGCAAAACCATAGCACTAGCTACTTCCATACGATAAGCTTTAAAAGGAAATATGGATTCATGAAATGAAACGTCTTTAGAAACAAAAAAATCTATTTATAATGAATATTATAGGGTTTGAAACCTTTTTGTTCAGCTGGATAACCTAGAAAATGCACTTTTTAGCTTAAGAATCAAACTCTCTTCTAGGATCTAAGGTATAAGTAAATCATAAACAACCAAAAACCATTAAGTGAGCAAAAGAAGGTTTCTGGTTGTAGAGAAATTCAAAAGGAATCCTATTTTAGATAACTAGAGAAGGGATTCGATTGATAAGGTACATTGAATAAAGAACACAATCTAACCAAAAAAATATCGGACAAACCAGCTTGGAATTTCAAAGCTCTAGCAACATTTAATATGTGTTGATGTTTTCTCTTAAAGAAACAAACTTACGTCTTATTTTCTACCATGCAATCTAAGTTTATTGCTGCGGCATTAGTAGGTAAGGAGGCAGAATAACTGAGGAATATGTTTCTTGATATAATGTTGTGGCCATAACCTATGCCAGCAATCTCCATACATTATGATAGTGAGGTTGCAATGTCTAGAGTAGATAACAATATTTATAATGGAAAATCTAGACATATCAACCTTAACATGAATATATTCGAGAGTTGATTTCTAGTGGGGTTATAACTATAATACATGTAAAGTTTGCTGACAATCTAGTTGATTCTCTCACCAAAGTATTACCAATAGATGAGATAAAGAAAAGGCCAATAGAAATGGAATTTCAATCAATTAATCATGAACCAATAATGGAAACCCAACTTTGGTTTAGTAACCTCTAAACTCTAAACTAAAAATTTAATAGATAATGACAAGTTACTGCATAAGCCTGTCTAGTACTTGTGAGACCGAATTTTATAACACTATACACCATATTTGTAAATCCTTGATAGTGGAAATAGATTATGTAGTGAAAATAAAATAAATATTGAATGCAAATTTCCACTTTGAATTTTGGAGTATTTGGATTTATGAATTGTAGTATGGTGTAAACGAGGTGAAATGAATATTACAAAATGATGTAGAGGCATAGAATAAATAAAGAAAACAAATCAAAAAATTTTGAATGAAAACTGATCAGGAAATTGCAGCAAATACACCACTTATCTCTTGCTGCTGTTGAGCCACACATTGAGGTGAAATATTATGGTATAAAATTTAAAAAAGTCTGAATTTAAGGAAGGAAGTGGATTACTTTGACATGTGATGAATGTTGATTGGTTGACAATAGATAAAAGACAGGAGAAAACAAATAAAAACTGATCAGCTAAGAGATTTCCACGCCACTTTTGCTGTTG
Organism: Heritiera littoralis; assembly: GCA_031772115.1. NCBI lineage: Eukaryota > Viridiplantae > Streptophyta > Magnoliopsida > Malvales > Malvaceae > Heritiera > Heritiera littoralis. The sequence goes on along the minus strand of JAPDPK010000009.1, from coordinate 1,793,546 downwards.
GTGTGCTGTTCGGTTTATGCATCAAAAGAAAACTTAAAAGCATATTTTTATGGTTCAAAATACAATATAAATAATACAAAAAGGAAGAAAAGATAGAAATACCATGTGAATAATTTTCATTGGATGAAAATTTACAAAAAAGGGTATGGAACTTGGTCAAAAACGGCACAGCAAAAGAAAGCCTCACCACCGTTCCTTTTTGGCTGCAAGTTTCTACAGTTTTTAATGCATGTAAGACATAAAATGATGAGAAAAGAAAGATAAGAAGTTAGGTGGCCATTTCCTATTGGCTATCTTGAATAAATGGAAGACTAAAATTGAAGCAAACTCAGCAAATTTTCTTCTCATCACCGATTTCTCTGCTATTATACAAGAGGCAGCTTTGAGTCAATTTTGGTGTTTTGTTTGCTTCCGTTCCTTCAAGGAAACTCAGCAAAATCATACACCTCTCATAGCTAACCACTTAACCTTCACCTTCAATCTTTCCTCCATCATTTAAACCATCAATGAAAATAAGAGTAAAAGGCTGACTTGAAGCAGAAAGTGTTCTGTTTTGGAGATGAAATTCGGTCAAGGTGAGCTTTCATGATTCTAAGTTGTTCTTGATATTCAATACTATATTTCTATATTTTATAACATAATAAACATAGATATAGACTTGTGTTTAGTTAAATCTTATTAGAATATGGAAATTTAATTAAGATGAGATCTTGGTATAAATGAGAAAAACAAAGAAAGTGGGTTGGAATTTGTGTAAAGATGAGAAGAAATGGACAAGGGAATATAAATAATTGAAGAGGAAGCTTGGAATTATTTTTGGCTCTATAGGCTATACCGAGAGGGGGGGTGAATCGGTTTTTCACTAACCTTAAGTTCGTTTTTCGATTCTTCTAAATTCTCTAGCCTATATTAATATTTTCTAAGTTCTCTAGGCTAGGCAATCATGCAATCCAAGTTCAATGAAATAAACACAATATAAATGCAAGTAAATAAAGAGTAGGGAGAGAGAGATTTACACAATCGATTTATAGAGGTTCGGCTACCTTGCCTACGTCCTCTACCTTGAGACGCTCCCAAGGATTTTCCCAAATTCACTAACTTGAATTTGTGTTACACTCCCTCTTTTCAAGGCTCAAGAGAAACCTCTCTCTTTTCTAGACTCAAGAGAAACCTTTTCTCCCTCTTTTTCTAGGCTCAAGAGAAACCTCTCTCTTTTTCTAAGGCTAAAGAGAAACCTCTCTCTTTTTCTAGGCTCAAGAGAAACCTTTTCTCCCTCTTTTTCTAGGCTAAAGAGAAACCTCCCTCTTTTTCTAAGGCATGAATTGGTTTACAAGAGAAGTAATCAAAGAAGGCCTCTAGATAGGCAAGTGATTACAAAGATTAAGTACAAATAAAAGCCTATACAAGATTTGTGCTAAGCACTACAAGGAATAAGAGAATGATAGATGATGAAGACTTTGGAGCTCTTGATTTGTTGTTTGAGGCTTGAGGATTTGAGGAATATGTGTTATGGAGTTGATGAGTAGTTCCTCTTTCTTCCTTTAGCTTCTAAGCATCTATTTATAGTCCCTTGGATGTATTCTAGCCGTTGGGTGGAGCCAAATCTCGAATATTACCGTTGTCTCACAGAAACTAGCAGTTATAGGCTATTTTTGTCCCGAGGGATCGATCCCATTCCCAAAGGGATCGATCCCTTTTGTCCAGAATCTTCATTCTTGGCTTCAGGGACCTTGGGAAGACATTCTGCCAAAAAGGGATCCATCCTGCTACAGTGGGGATCGATCCTTTTCTTCCAAAAGGCATTTTTCCTGCACTTTTGGGTTAGAAATGATATGACCTTTGATCCTAATTCAACCCAAAATTTTTATAAGCTTTAAGGGAGTTTTTCTTGACTTTCTCAAATGAAAATATTGTCCAAAAACTTATAAGTAATTTTCTAAGCTTATGTTCAATAATTCTTGAGAAAATTACTTAATATTGAAAACCATTTTATAAAGTATTAAGACCAATAAGAATATATCATTAAATCATGGTCTTAATGTTTGATATGAACACTTAAAATGGATTGAGAAAATCATGTGTGATAAGGCAAATTTACAATATTAATTAAAACATTAAAGCTTACTTAAGTTTTTGTCATTTCAAAATACATATGTCAATTTAAAGCTAACAATCTCCTCCTTTTTGATATGACAAAACTTAATGTAAATTTGCTTTGAAAATTCTTTGATAAAATACTCCCCCTCAAATAAAGCAGGATTTTATAAAGCTCCCCCTTAATAAAAGCATGGTTTGAAGAGAATTTTTCCAAGAGAGATTTTCAAAACTTTTTCTCCCCCATTATCTCTCCCCTTTAATATCTCTCTCTTTTAATATCTATCTCTCCCCCTTTTTGTCATAGCAAAAAGAAGGAAAAATGATAAGAAATATGCTCCTCCTAAAATCATGGCTATGTGAGAATAAATAAAAATGCTTCATCCAACAAGAAACATGTTAGTACATGGGACTCATAGCACAAATTCATAAGACAATGTCCATAAAGAGTATGAAATGTTTAAGCATGCAAAGGACAAGGCTTATTTTCCTATACCAATTGTTTATAAATAATTTTGATACCAATTGTTGATAAGTAATTTTGCAAGAAGGTTCCAATTGGTAAGAAGTTAAGCAAGCACCTAAGTATATCAATTGTTCTCTAAGGTCCAACTAAGGTGCATGGTAATTCATCATGATTATGAGCTAAAATTATATAACATATCATATGCATGTGCTCATAAATCATTCTCAAGAAATATTGTGTCTAGAATTAAATCATACATCAATTAATCACAAATTCTAGCACAAAAGTGTTTCATGCAAAAGTGTCTTATATGAATTCTTCTCTATTTGTCATTTCAATCTAAGGAGCATGAGAAGAATTGTCAATTTAAAGCTCATACCAATTGGCAATTTAGTTTTGGCTTACCAATTATTGAAAATATGGTTGCCAATGATATTAATTGTTATTTCAATCTAAATACCAATTGTTACTAATAGTTGACTTAGTCATTTTGCATGAATCCAATATCTATGTGTAGTGTGTTCATGTCAAGAAAATAATCATTCTAAAAATGCAAGAACACAATCACACACCGTCAAATATGCATATGGATTAATTAATCATTAGCACACTATCATAAAGCATTAATCCATATTCATATTCACAAAATTATATCATATGGAAGATTCAAAAAATCAAGGTATTCAAGCAAACACATTTTCTTCCATGGTTTCAAGCACAAAAATCCTATGCTCATTTTTCAATTCAAGTCTTTAACCAATTATGAGCAAGGAAAGATTCAAATAATAAATGCATGGATAATAAATATGTTCAAGTTTGCATTTATCTTTGAATGTTGGTGTTGTCATTAAAGCCCAAGTTCTTTAATAATTTGGCCATGAGAAAAATTTAAGTACTTGGATGATAAAGTTTCATGTATTTGAACATTTTAGGATCCATTTACCATCACAAATTATAGGCCAATGACCATTACCAATTGTTGAATTTACATTTGGAATCAATCCACTAGATGTATAATTATCATGAAACCTAGTGTGGAATTGATAAGTCAAGCTAAGAGACATAATCCTATAAGCATGCTTGACTAAGATGAACAAAAAAAATGAATGACGAAGATTCATTATGCACTAGTTCATCAAATTCTCAAATATATACACAAATCATTGAAATAAATCTCAAAAATTATGTTTAAGCATTCATTGAAAATATATTTCAAGATTATTTCAAGATTTATGCAATTCATGACCATCTTCAATGAGAAAACTGATTTTGCACTTGTGAGCTCAATGAAAAATGATATTGATTGTTGAAAGTGATACCAATTGTTGGAAATAACACAAGTTGATGGAATTGAGGCATGATATCAATGAAAAATGATTTTTCATATTCTAAATATCATCAAAGGAAGTTAAAATATTGAATTTTAAGTTGAGAAGAAAGAAGATATCAAGAGAATTAAGAAAACTTCTCAACTAAGGCTTAAAACTGCAGAAAAAGGCATAAATTGCCTAGAGGGATCGATCCCTAAACTCCAGAATCAAGTTTCCTGCATGTTTGTCCAAAGGGATCAATCCTGTATGTAGAGGGATCGATCCCTCATCCTGGTTCTGTAGATTTTTGACAGAAAATCCAACTTGTGAGGTGCCTAAACTTCGTTTTGGAGTATTTTAAGTCCAAGTAAGGGTTTAAACATTTGTAAAACATGATTTTGGACTTGTATGAATGAAAAACATGAATGAAAAACAATTTAACAATAGATTTTGCAATTTTGGAAGGATTTTTACCAATAAATGCATTTTTGGCCTCAAAGGAGGTCATTTTGAGAGTTATGCTTGTTTTGGCAAAACCAATGCATTGGAAACCACAAATATGTCAAAACAAACTTGTTCACATAGGTTTTAAGCACATATATCATCAAAGCATACATCTTGTGAACAACATGCCATGATTTCCAACATACATATTTTTCATTAAAGCTCATGACATGGTATTTTGCATGTATGACACATTTATCAGCTTTTGAGCAACTAAATATATTATCTAAACATATCAAACTTGCTCAAACTACAAAAATTCAATAATCATTTCAAAATCACAAATCAAGCCTTTCATTCAATCATCCAATGCCTCAAGAACTATTCATTAACCAATCAACAATCATTCAACATGCCTTTTGTTCAATCATTCAACTCACAATGCATCAAGAATCATCAACCAAGTGCCTCAATAAAACATATAATTTTAACACATATGAGTTTTGAAAAGATAGAATATAAGCTTGCAAAACTCCTTTGCATGAGAGTGCTTTGCCTTGATGTGTTGGATCCACCATTAGCCATTTGTTGAGAAATTGTTGTCACCTTGCTAAGGATGGATCCTCAAGCTCTTTCTCTCTCTCATTGGCACAACCAAACTCCAAGGGACGTGTAGAGCATTTGAACTCCATTGTTTCATTGTATTCCCATGCTCTAACACTCCTACAACAAACAAATTCAAGCATGCTTTGGTACCCAAATTTTCTTGGGTCCATGAGAGTTAGTGCAAACAATTTTTGATCCTTTTGGGATCCACTTCAAGCACAATTCATCATTATTTACAGCATGCTTTGGCACCCATATTTTTCTAACTACTCTTCCTCTAAGTGTGGTTTTTCTATATGTGCATGCTTGTGAAGAGTGTCCTATCCTATTGCATAGTGAGCATGTAAGAGATAAATCATGCATAGTATTTTTGCTCACTAGGAAGTTCTTTAGATGAGTCTCCTTTTGTATTGCATTATATCCTAACCCATCTTTGTCAAAGAAAGCTCTTTGGGTCTCTAACATGTGGTCTAGCTTTTGTTGACCCATATAAAATCTAGAAAATGAATTATGCAAATTTAAGTTCTTTTTATTTAACTCATTTATTTCTAAGTTTGCCTCTTCTAATTTCTTTTCAAATTCTAGCTTAGCATTTATCAAGGCTTCATTTTCTATTTTTAATTTAGCAATGATTTTCTTATATTTGGAGTTCATGCATTGAAATTCATTTGCTAAATCATTAAAGGCATTTTGTAGTTCACTAAAGGTATAATCATTATCTTCACTAGAACTACTACTAGCCTCATCATCACTAATAGCCATAAAGCATGAGTAGGCTACCTCTTCATCTACATTTTCCTCATCGGAGCTATCACTATCGCTCCATGCAGCCACAAATACTTTCTTCCTAGGCTTCCTATCCTTTTCCTTCCTAAGTAAGAGGCAATCTAATTTAGTATGACCCGGTTCATTTCACTCATAACATACTAAGGGGTCCTTTTCTATTCTACTTGACTCTCCCCTTTGATGTCTCCTATTACTCTCTCTACTTTGGTGCCTCCTATCATTCTCTCTCTCTTTCATTCTCATAAATCTATTAAATCTTTTGGCAAACATTGCCATTTCTTTTTCTTCCTCATTTCCACTCTCATCACTATCATCTTCAATGACCTCATGAGTGGAAGACTTAAGTGCGACCCTTACTTTCTTTGAAGGCACTTCATTTCTTTTCAATTTCATCTCATATGTAAGTAGGGAGCCCATAAGTTCATCTAGAGATAAGGTATTTGGATCCTTAGACTCTTCTATTGCGGTTACCTTTGCCTCCCATGACTTAGGCAAGCTATTCAAAATTTTCTTAACCATTTCAACATTGGAATAAGCCTTGCCTAGAGCCTTAAGTCCATTAATTATATCATTAAACCTAGTGAACATTTCGCTAATGGACTCATTTTCTTTCATCCTAAATAGCTCATAATCATGTGTGAGCATTCCTACTTTGGTCTCTCTAACTTGATTTGTCCCTTCATGTGTGATGGCTAATTTGTCCCATATTTGCTTCGCATTCTCACATAGTGATACTCTATTATACTCATTGGGACCTAAAGCACAAAATAGGGTGTGCATAGCCTTGGCATTCATTTGTGCCAATCTCATGTCATTTGTGTCCCACTCATCCTCACTCTTAGGGACATCTTTTCTATTTACTTTCTTCATGGCAATTCTAGGACCATTCACTATAATTCTCCACACTTCATAATCATTTGATTGTACAAATAACACCATTCTAGTTTTCCAATGTGAATAATTTTCACCATTGAAGAGTGGAGGTCTAACTAATGATTGTCCCTCTTCTCCTAGGGGTGTGCCTACATTCAAGTGAGCCATTTATGATCGTTTTGCTCGATAGAGGTTAGTCTAAATCAATCTCGAGCCCAAGCTCTGATACCAATTGTTGGCTCTATAGGCTATACCGAGAGGGGAGTGAATCGGTTTTTTACTAACCTTAAGTTCGTTTTTCAATTCTTCTAAATTCTCTAGCCTATATTAATATTTTCTAAGTTCTCTAGGCTAGGCAATCATGCAATCCAAGTTCAATGAAATAAACACAATATAAATGCAAGTAAATAAAGAGTAGGGAGAGAGAGATTTACACAATCGATTTATAGAGGTTCGGCTACCTTGCCTACGTCCTCTACCTTGAGACGCTCCCAAGGATTTTCCCAAATTCACTAACTTGAATTTGTGTTACACTCCCTCTTTTCAAGGCTCAAGAGAAACCTCTCTCTTTTCTAGGCTCAAGAGAAACCTTTTCTCCCTCTTTTTCTAGGCTCAAGAGAAACCTCCCTCTTTTTCTAAGGCTAAAGAGAAACCTCTCTCTTTTTCTAGGCTCAAGAGAAACCTTTTCTCCCTCTTTTTCTAGGCTAAAGAGAAACCTCCCTCTTTTTCTAAGGCATGAATTGGTTTACAAGAGAAGTAATCAAAGAAGGCCTCTAGATAGGCAAGTGATTACAAAGATTAAGTACAAATAAAAGCCTATACAAGATTTGTGCTAAGCACTACAAGGAATAAGAGAATGATAGATGATGAAGACTTTGGAGCTCTTGATTTGTTGTTTGAGGCTTGAGGATTTGAGGAATATGTGTTATGGAGTTGCTGAGTAGTTCCTCTTTCTTCCTTTAGCTTCTAAGCCTCTATTTATAGTCCCTTGGATGTATTCTAGCCGTTGGGTGGAGCCAAATCTCGAATATTACCGTTGTCTCACAGAAACTAGCAGTTATAGGCTATTTTTGTCCCGAGGGATCGATCCCATTCCCAAAGGGATCGATCCCTTTTGTCCAGAATCTTCATTCTTGGCTTTAGGGACCTTGGGAAGACATTCTGCCAAAAAGGGATCTATCTTGCTACAGTGGGGATCGATCCTTTTCTTCCAGAAGGCATTTTTCCTGCACTTTTGGGTTAGAAATGATATGACCTTTGATCCTAATTCAACCCAAAATGTTTATAAGCTTTAAGGGAGTTTTTCTTGACTTTCTCAAATGAAAATATTGTCCAAAAACTTATAAGTAATTTTCTAAGCTTATGTTCAATAATTCTTGAGAAAATTACTTAATATTGAAAACCATTTTATAAAGTATTAAGACCAATAAGAATATATCATTAAATCATGGTCTTAATGTTTGATATGAACACTTAAAATGGATTGAGAAAATCATGTGTGATAAGGCAAATTTACAATATTAATTAAAACATTAAAGCTTACTTAAGTTTTTGTCATTTCAAAATACATATGTCAATTTAAAGCTAACAATCTCCCCCTTTTTGATATGACAAAACTTAATGTAAATTTGCTTTGAAAATTCTTTGATAAAATACTCCCCCTCAAATAAAGCAAGATTTTATAAAGCTTCCCCTTAATAAAAGCATGATTTGAAGAGAATTTTTCCAAGAGAGATTTTCAAAACTTTTTCTCCCCCATTATCTCTCCCCTTTAATATCTCTCTCTTTTAATATCTATCTCTCCCCCTTTTTGTCATAGCAAAAAGAAGGAAAAATGATAAGAAATATGCTCCTCCTAAAATCATGGCTATGTGAGAATAAATAAAAATGCTCCATCCAACAAGAAACATGTTAGTACATGGGACTCATAGCACAAATTCATAAGACAATGTCCATAAAGAGTATGAAATGTTTAAGCATGCAAAGAACAAGGCTCATTTTCCTATACCAATTGTTTATAAATAATTTTGATACCAATTGTTGATAAATAATTTTGCAAGAAGGTTCCAATTGGTAAGAAGTTAAGCAAGCACCTAAGTATATCAATTGTTCTAAGTATATCAATTGTTCTCTAAGGTCCAACTAAGGTGCATGGTAATTCATCATGATTATGAGCTAAAATTATATAACATATCATATGCATGTGCTCATAAATCATTCTCAAGAAATATTGTGTCTAGAATTAAATCATACATCAATTAATCACAAATTCTAGCACAAAAGTGTTTCATGCAAAAGTGTCTTATATGAATTCTTCTCTATTTGTCATTTCAATCTAAGGAGCATGAGAAGAATTGTCAATTTAAAGCTCATACCAATTGGCAATTTAGTTTTGGCTTACCAATTATTGAAAATATGGTTGCCAATGATATTAATTGTTATTTCAATCTAAATACCAATTGTTACTAATAGTTGACTTAGTCATTTTGCATGAATCCAATATCTATGTGTAGTGTGTTCATGTCAAGAAAATAATCATTCTAAAAATGCAAGAACACAATCACACACCGTCAAATATGCATATGGATTAATTAATCATTAGCACACTATCATAAAGCATTAATCCATATTCATATTCACAAAATTATACCATATGGAAGATTCAAAAAATCAAGGTATTCAAGCAAACATATTTTCTTCCATGGTTTCAAGCACATTACTAATGGGGTTATAACTATAATACATGTAAGGTTTGCTGACAATCTAGTTGATTCTCTCACCAAAGTATTACCAATAGATGAGATAAAGAAAATGTCAATAGAAATGGAATTTCAATCAATTAATCATGAACCAGTAATGGAAACCCAACTTTGGTTTAGTAACCTCTAAACTCTAAACTAAAAGTTCAATGGATAATGACAAGTTACTGCATAAGCCTGTTTAGTACTTGTGAGACCGAATTTTATAACACTATACACCATATTTGCAAATCCTTGATAGTGGAAATAGATTATGTAGTGAAAATAAAATAAATATTGAATGCAAATTTCCACTTTGAATTTTGGAGTATTTGGATTTATGAATTGTAGTATGGTGTAGACGAGGTGAAATGAATATTACAAAATGATGTAGAGGCATAGAATAAATAAAGAAAACAAATCAGAAAATTTTGAATGAAAACTGATCAGGAAATTGCAGCAAATACACCACTTATCTCTTGCTGTTGTTGAGCCACACATTGAGGTGAAATATTATGGTATAAAATTTAAAATAAGTCTTAATTTAAGGAAGGAAGTGGATTACTTTGACATGTGATGAATGTTGATTGGTTGACAATAGATAAAAGACAAGAGAAAACAAATAAAGACTGATCAGGTAAGAGATTTCCACGCCACTTTTGCTGTTGGTGTGCTGTTCGGTTTATGCATCAAAAGAAAACTTAAAAGCATATTTTTATGGTTCAAAATACAATATAAATAATACAAAAAGGAAGAAAAGATAGAAATACCATGTGAATAATTTTCATTGGATGAAAATTTACAAAAAAAGATATGGAACTTGGTCAAAAACGGCACAGCAAAAGAAAGCCTCACCACCGTTCCTTTTTGGCTGCAAGTTTCTACAGTTTTTAATGCATGTAAGACATAAAATGATGAGAAAAGAAAGATAAGAAGTTAGGTGGCCATTTCCTATTGGCTATCTTGAATAAATGGAAGACTAAAATTGAAGCAAACTCAGCAAATTTTCTTCTCATCACCGATTTCTCTGCTATTATACGAGAGGCAGCTTTGAGTCAGTTTTGGTGTTCTGTTTGCTTCCGTTCTTTCAAGGAAACTCAGCAAAATCATACACCTCTCATAGCTAACCACTTAACCTTCACCATCAATCTTTCCTCCATCATTTAAACCATCAATGAAAATAAGAGTAGAAGGCTGACTTGAAGCAGAAAGTGTTCTGTTTTGGAGATGAATTTCAGTCAAGGTGAGCTTTCATGATTCTATGGTGTTCTTGATATTCAATACTATATTTCTATATTTTATAACATAATAAACATAGATATAGACTTGTTTTTAGTTAAATCTTGTTAGAATATGGAAATTTAATTAAGATGAGATCTTGGTATAGATGAGAAAAACAAAGAAAGTGGGTTGGAATTTGTGTAAAGATGAGGAGAAATGGACAAGGGAATATAAATAATTGAAGAGGAAGCTTGGAATTATGAAGAGGGTTGAAAAAGCAAAAGTGGCTAGTGAATGAGGGTTACAGTTTAGACATGGAAGAATAGGAAACTTAGTGGTTCATGCAGGAAAATAAGAGAAAAAGGCTTACATGGACTAGAACTAACCAATTGAAAACCAAGAAAATAAAGAAAAGATGAAAATCATGAAAATGGCTAAAGAGAAGGTTCGGCCATGACATCTTTGAATATGAGGATATGCTGAAATTTTTTATTAATGATAGAAAATGAATATAGAAATTGAAAGAGAATTATTGGTGAAATTAGAACCGAAAAAGGGACTAAAATGAGGAAGTTGAGTTTTGGCACCAGTATAATTTATACTGGTTGTACTTGTGTTAGAATATTAGTGGCTGCATTTTATGAATACTAGTGGTTTAAAAATAAGAGGAAAAATATTAATAATTTTTGATAAAATTATTTTGCTGCGGGAGTTGACGGAATTCGATAAACGTAACCGGGAAGCTCGGCTTCATAAGACTGGTAAGGGATGCGTGTCTGAATTTGTATGAATATCCGAATGCATGGTTTTCATGCTATGAATTTTATAAGATTTATTGGATATTGAATTGCCTTGAAATGCTACGAAATTGTGGTTTCTGGCTGTTGAGACTGTGTTTGAAAGTATAGGGAGGCTAGGACTCTAGCAGTCGTTATGCTGCCGAAATATACTAAAGATATTTCCAAAAATATTATTAAATATTTTAGTGCATTATTGGTATTTTTCCTAGCCTCAAAAGTTATAAATTAATTATTTTTCATAAATGGTGAATTTACCGAAAAGTATTTATTAAATATTCATGATACCGATTTCGATAAAGATTAAACTACCAAAAATTCATTCCACGTGTTTTATAGGGAAATGTGTGATTGGTGAAGTGAAATGGTGAATAGTGAATATTTTATAAATAATTTTCAGTATAATATTCACTAATTTATTATGATTTTCCTTTATGGATTAAATAAATTTTATCACGTGTAATGATTTCCATAAAGGCTTTATCATTGTATAACTATTATTTTGAGACTAAAATGTCTCTGCACTTGTTTTATAGTGAAAAATGTGTTGGTGGAATTATTGTTAATTTTGGAAAATAAATATTTTTATTTTTCCATTAAGTATGAAAATATTGGAATTGATTTCCAATAACTTTGAATTTCAAGTTTTGGAAAGAAAGTATGGAAACATGTGTGTATGTATTCTACGGTGAAAAAGAACAGTTATGAAATTTTATTACTACTGTGTGATTATCTTATAAACTATTTTTCACCGTACGAAATATTATGATTTATACCTTTATGGATTTTCTGGAAAACATCATTGATCTTACTAAATTCCATAGAGGTAATGAGATTTCTTATATACTGTTTTGAGACTGATAGGCCCCGTATCATGCTCACGTGTCATGTGTTTCATGTGTTACTCATGTGTGAAGCCGTTGACACTGATCCTGTCTTCAGCATCCTGGTTCACACTTGATCAGTGTACGACCGAGGACACCTATAGACTATGGTCATAGATCTCATGTGTTTATTATATTGTCCCTACAAGGATCTCACATGTATCCTATTATTCCCTACGGGACTTATAGCATGATATCATTTGGGTGTTGCCTGGTCTCCATTATGATTTCACGTGTTATTATTGATATTAGTAATAATTTCATAAAGCTATGATGATTTTCTGAAGTGTTTTATTACTAAACTATTATTATAATTAAACAGTTATTTTACTGTTACACGTGTGAAAGTAATGATTTTAGTGGTGGAAACTTTGTGATTATCAAGTGTATGAAATATTTATATGCAGTAATTTGAAATAAGTATATATGAAAAAAAATTTTCTACTCCCTATAGTCGTTCTGGGTTTTCAGGACAAGACAGGTATTTTAAAATATCTTTCTTACTCTATCTGGATTTCCCGGCCGACTATAGTATCATTTCCTTATAGTATGCCCAGCATATCGATAGTAAACTAAAAGGTTTTATTGCATATAGTCTTCGTGATATCAAGATTTGCATACAATTCTCTTACTGAGTCGTGGTTTGCTCACTCCTTTACTTTCATCATCACAAATTTGATATAAAGAATAGTTGAAGTACCAAACCATGGATTAAATACGCTTGAGAAGCTCAAAGCGTCGTATATTGGATTCCCGGGGTATCACATTTACATTTATATATTCAGACTTGTTTATACATTACTACTAGTTGGAAATTTTATTTCAAGGGGATGTAAACTAACTTTTACAATTTGTGAATATTAATTTACCATAAATAAATATTGTCTAATTTGTTTAGTGTTGTAGATGAACAGTATGTAAAGGCATCACAGACAGCCCAACCATATAAAATATGTGAAAAAACGAGAAATAATGTAGTCACGGGATGTGACAGTACTTGATTCTCATTCCTAAACTACTTAGTCAAGTGCTGTTTTTTGCGATTTTGTAATATGAGTTTTACTCTTAATGGAATTGCAACAAAATGCCCATAGCAAAAGGGGTACCATTTCAAACAAAAAATTGGTGAATTTTTTTGGTAAAATGATTATGATTATTAGGACGAGCACATTGTCATAATAGTGTTGCAATGTTATAATAGTGTTGCAATGGGGATGAACCTCTTGAAATAGACAAACAAGTCTTATATATGTCATTATTAAATCTAACAGTAAGAGTTAAGGTTCAATCTGCGAACACCATTAACTTTGCTAGTCATTAAGATCTAAACATTAATAGAAATGTTAAGCAGTTGTTCAAATCAAGAGACAGTTTTTAAGCAAACATTTCTACTTAGTGGAAGAATTTTATATAGTTTGAAATGTTAAGTAGTTGTTCACCAAAAAAAACCTTAAGTAGTTTGAAATGTGAAGTTTGGAATATTAAAAGTTGCATATTAAGAAAGAAAGGAAACAAAAAGTCTTTATATATGTAAGTCCTATAATATCTAACATATTCTCTTAAAGCCTTGGTCTTTGGATTGTGGGCTTAGACTATGAGACTTGCACCTTTATATTTAATTATAAAGAGTATTTAGGCATTTTGAGCTTTTGAAATTCGATAAAAATATTAATTTATTGAAATTTATTTTTATAATTTTAAAAAATTAAATATCTGCGAAGGCTATACATTACAGACATAATTTATCTGAAGTGGCCAAAAATTATATGTAACAGATATAATTTGTTTAAAATGGCTAAAGGTTACATAACAAACACAACTTGTTTGAAGAAGTTTTTTGGGACAAAACATTTCTATTCAAAATGTTTGTTGGTTATTACAAATTTTTGGACTTGTGTGTTTAATTTTTTATCTTTAGTTTCATACCTGCATTTTTAAAAGTTTGAAAATTTTTGTTGTATCCTAAGAAAATTTTGGATTCTTGTGTTATTCTTTTTCTAATAGAACTTGTTCCTGCTCCTTGCCAAGGTTTCACACCCTGGGGTATGTGATGAATAATATGCCTAATACCCATCCTTATGTTGCTCTGGATTCTGATTGCAGGGAGCTTTTACAGAGGCTGGGGAATGCCGAGGTGACCCACACTTGCAGAGAAGCTAATGGCTGCGCGGATATTATGGCTAAGCTGGGAACCACAGATGATTTCTCTTTTGTGATTTTTTTTTTTTGTTACAAATGAACAAAACTAAAGAAACAGAAAGACTAATGCAAGCTAGATGCACGAGGGTAAGACACTCCCCATGCATCAGCCAATAAAAGACTTTGAAGAGGCATAGGAGGGCTTGTCAATATCTCAAATCTTGTCTCCATATAAGCACAAAAATTACCTCCACGGAAAACATGTTGTAGCTGTATTTTACTTCAGTTGTTATATGGACCGTAGCAATCATGGAACTAACAAAATAGTTGGTTGAAACCCCTAGCTGGGGAACTTTTTAAGTTTAATGCACCTTATTTCTACCGAGAAAAAGAAAAGATGGAAATAATAATAGGATTTATATATGACAGTGTATAGTTTCTATACACTGTCAATGCATAAGAGATTGACATCTCATCAATAGGCCCTTATATGCAAATATAAATAAATTTTTTTATTTTGCCCATAAGAGCCTATTGATGAGGTGTCAATCTCTGATGTATTGACAGTGTATAGAAACTATACACTGTCAGTGCATCATATACAAACTCATAATAATATGCTTCCCAAAGTTTACATTGTTGCTTCCATTTCGGACAGGTTGAGAACCAGTGGACCGAAAGTCTGTTGGCATAAGCCTGGTTTTCGAACCACATTCCCAAACACTTCTTCATCACATGGTTTGCCACTTCAAACTCACTGCATGCTCTCTCCATGCTTTTCATTTGCTTGTTACTTTTGTCATTTGCATTTTGCTTTTGGAAGGCAAAATAAATACATTGGAAAATTAAAAAAGATTTTTTAAAGAACATGGATATAATATGTAATTTTATTTTTATGTAAATTATTATTTTATTATTGATGTCACATCTTTTTTTTAGCTTCTAATCCATTACCATTCGATCTCTTTCCCTTTTACTTCTATCTTATAATAATATTTTTTTAAAAAACATACAAAACAAAAAAACAAAAACATTGAGCAACTGTTGTATATATGTTGGCCCTCCAATTGGATAAGAGTTCGTTTAAATGAACTCTTATCCAATTGAAATCAGTAGTGAATGTGAGATTAATTATTGTAGTAGTGAAATTAAAATCAATTGTGGATATGTATTTGGAAGGAAATGCAACGGTGAGGTAATGTGAAGTCTAGTTAGAAAATAAAATGATTATTAAGGACATTCAAAAAAATTGTATATAATGAGTTTAATAGTATATATGTAATATTTTGTAAATTAGATAAATAATTAAAAAAATTATTAAAGTTATTTTTATATCAAACAATATTTTTGTTAATAAATGAAAAATTATTTTTATATCAAATATACATTTGTTATTAAATATTTAAAAAATATTATATATTTATGCATATATTAATTTACTATAAAATAATAAAATTTTTATATTATATTAAATTAATAAAATTATTATAATATTTTTAAATAAAAATAAAAACTTAATATAAAATTTATTTTTTAATAATGTAATCTTAAAGATTAAAGAAAAAAAAAAGAAGGTAAAGGTAACTTCGTAAACATCCCACACCAATGACCCTATCGGGCCCAGTGAAAATTGGAGCAATGGCACAGTGGGATTTCTCCTATTGTGCCGCGCCGATGTGATATAAATGGATCACATCGGTGCCATCCAAAGCAAAAATGTGTTGAGAGGTGTGATGGGATCCAAATACACCTTAAATCAATAGACTTGCTTTATTACAAGATGTACATGTCTTAGTATTTTTGTTGCTTTAAATATTACTTAATAATTTTTTATATTTAATAAATTTTAAAATAATTATTTTAAATTCTCACAAAAATTTTAAAAAATTACACACACAAAAGACTTACAAAACTATATTAACTCAATAAATCCATACCTCAAACAATCCACGTCATTTGTATCTTTTTTTTGGTTTTTGCCCTTAGCTTTTTTATTTTGTCTCGATGACAAGCTATGAGTCTAATTTTTTTTGTCTCAGATTTTTCAGTATTCGAAAATTATTTTGAGTCTCGATTAATTTAAAATTTAATTACTATCGGATCTGATATGAAAGAAACTTTCTTAATATTATTTTTTTCATTCATAAAATTATAATATGACATCTTACTTAAAAAATACTACTGTTTCCATCTAATCTTTTGTTTAGCACGGGTCCCACCTGATTTTTTTCTCTTCAGGTGTCTGTCAGGTTTTTTAAAGTTAGCAAGTAGGATTTAAAGTCGTTGTTGGGCGAACAAGAATTTTTTAATTTTCTACTTTTTTTTGAAAGAAAAAAAAATGTTGTGGGCTACCGGCGTGCATTCCAAGCAA
Source organism: Heritiera littoralis (assembly GCA_031772115.1). NCBI lineage: Eukaryota > Viridiplantae > Streptophyta > Magnoliopsida > Malvales > Malvaceae > Heritiera > Heritiera littoralis. The sequence goes on along the minus strand of JAPDPK010000009.1, from coordinate 1,776,817 downwards.
GCTAAAAAGACATGTGGTTAAGAATTTCAAAAAAGTTGAGAGTTAGATTTAAGGCTACTGAAGAGCAAGCATAATTCTTTCTTTAATTTTCTAATTTTTCCAGAAAAAAAAAAAAAAGACATGCAGTCATGTATTTGAGAAATGTAGGAAATATGAAGGTGGCTAGCAGGATTTAAGGCTACTGAAGGACGACAGGATTCTTTTAATCTTTTAATTCCAGAAAATTAAAAAAAAAATGCAATCACGTATTTGAGAAAGATGACCAGCAAGAAGGTGGCGAGCAAGATTTTTTAATCTTCTAATTGTTCCATTAAAAAAAAAAAAGTTGTGGGCTACCAATGTGCATTTCAAGTTAGCCAAATGACATGTGGTCAAGTATTTGAGAAAGGTGGCGACCAAGAATGTGAAGGACATGATTAAGTCTACTGAAAAGCGAATAGGATTTTCTAATTTTCTTATTTTTTCAGAAAATTACTAAAAAAAACTATGGGCTGCCAGCATGCATTTCAAACGAGCTGAAGAGACCCGTGGTCATGTATTTGAGAAAGATAGGAAGTAGTAAGGTGACAAATATTTTTTTTGTCCAAATCTCTTGGCATCCGAAAGTCGCTTTGGACTTCGATTAATTCGAAGTCGAGCTAAAGTCAGACCCGACATGAGAGAACTCTCCAATACTATTTTTTTTATTTACAAGAGTCGAACTCTAAACTTTACTTAAAAGGTACTGAACTCTTTCAACTCGATCAAACAGACATTGGTGGTGCCAAACATAATTTAAAGCTACTGAAATCTAGTTTTTTCCAAAAAATTTTTAAAAAAAAATTGTTGGCTATTAATGTACATTCCAAGCAAGCCGAAAATACGCGGTCACATATTTTAAAAAACGCCGATGTGCAAGATTTAAAGCTATTGAAAGGCGTACAAGATTTCTTAATTCTTTAATTTTTTTTTTCAAAAAAGTTAAAAAAAAAATTCTAACATGTCTTGCTTGATATCAGCTAGATAAATTTACAATGACGTCTGTTCAACAACTTAATTTTATATTAAGCTTGCTAAAAACTCTTTAAAAAACATTGTTCTTTGCCTAGTTTCATTAAACCATTTCATTTCTGCAAACGAAAGTGCAGAAAAAAAAAATGAAGAGCGTCAACGAGCGGAAAATAAAATATAACAATTACCCACTCAAGTTTTGATAAAACCTAAATTGATCTCCAGCAAGATAAAACATGTAATCATGTACCTAAGTTTCTTTTAATTGTTGATTTGGATAGCAAGTGATCTCTAGTTATAACTACCATTTAGACCAAGTTTGTCATCTCAATAATTCTTAAGAGACAACTAAAACAGATCGGCAGCAGCAGCCGTGAAATCTTTTGACAGAGTACTCTACTTTTAATTCCGATGGTCACCATTTAATCTCTGATAACTTGTAGTATCAAAAAACTAGAGCTGTGCTCAAAACAAAGCTTTGAGCATGAGTAAATATAAGATTTGCAGCGAAAGCTCAATTAAGCCAATGGTCAATAAACCTCTTTCCTTTATGCTTGTACAAAATCCGCATAGCAAAAGGTCAAAATTTCCAGCTGGATCTTACAGTTTCCTTCACGAAAACTAATTCATCCGACAAATTTCTACACGGCAAACACAACTGATACAATTACTTGAGTTGACCACAAATCTGGTTCATGAACAGCGAGCTCTGGCCATAATACTTTTCCTGATTCTCCCACCAAATTGCTCTTCACCAGAAACCACTACAACACCAAAAGACCACTGAACACCAGAATTTGTTCAGTGGCCGAACATCTTGGGTCCAACTTGCATCTCAGGTATCTTTAGAGCCTATGACAAACTTGGCAATGAAAAACCCAATAGTATCAAGTGGAGATGAGGGATCAAACCTCTGAACAAGTTCCTCCTCTCCAGGTCTTAACCACTCTCTGCGTAAGTCAGCATAATCAAGTCATTGTCAGTTAGAAAAAGGACGATCAACAATGGTCAGAGTATCAATCACCAAAGAACGAAAAAAGATGGTACAACATAAGACACCTCATTAAGCTGCAATATAAACAGGAAATAGAGTATCAACTACACCCTCTTATTCTGGAGTCAGTAACAATATATGGTTGTGTAGATAAATTTCTATGCCCAATCACAACCAGATGGACTTGTATGCTCCATCCCCAACCATCTCTGATACATTCCCAATCTTCATTCTACCCTCTAAGCTTCATCCTTAATCAAACAGTAGAATACAAGATAATTGAGCTGCCTATTTGTGTCTTGGTTAGGAAATGAATGGAAAATCAAAATGATAGATTTCGAAACTTAAGAATTCTCAACAAAAAAAGACTATTCAAGAGACCACCAGCAACAAAATTAAAATTATTCTAAAATCAAATTCAGTAAGAGTATCTTCAACAAGCAAGCTTACATGAACGAGCAATATTATGAGAAAAAATTGTAACAAGAAATCCAGACAATTCAACCGAAGCACTCAGATCAATGATACAATTTCCACATGGCAGGCACTCATAAAAAACTTTACATATGAACAATCATATTTGGTTCACTTGTTTGAGGGGGGTACAAAGTGCCAGGCAATTGGATTGAAATACTTACTCAATATATCCATCTGGAAATTTGCAACTACCAACAAGGCCAGGTCCTCCAATTCTTGGATGCTATAAAGTATCATAAGAGAGATAAGTTAATTCAAGTTCTAATCAAACAGATTATTTCCATTTTCATTATAAACTGACCATCCCACGTAAAGATAAATAAACAAATGATTGATACCAAATTTTTTATAACAAGATTGCTGTAATGCAATTGTAAATCTTATAAACACCATTGAATTAAGTCGAGTATCACTGGAGTTTTCCCAGCTTAAAAATAATATAATTGATGAAAAAGAAAAACGTAAAATTTAATGGGTAGATCTGTTTGTAAGTTTGTTGGTTTAAATCGAAAGCATCTAACCTGCGGTGCTAAAGAGAGGAACTTATATGTATCCAAAGCATATCGGACCAATGCTTCATTCTCACCAGGATTAATTGTACATCTAACAATAAGAAAGAATCAAGAAAGGAAAAACTTTAACAATCAATTTAACCATTATAGTTACTTACACAATAAACAAAACAAGCAAGTGTAATAGTAATTAGACTTAACAACCCTAGTTATAGCATTTAGATTTTAGATCACAGTGATAAAGGCACAAAGCACATGAAGGCACTAGGATTTCTAAAGGGAAACAATACTATAATTAACTGAAGTCCACATAAAACCCTAGCTCTAAATTTCTTTCATTTGCATCCACAACAAAAACTTTTGAATGGATAATATTTTACCCCTTCATAATTCTTGTAAAAAGACATGTCTCACTCAGTTTTTTTTTTTACAGATTGAAATTTGAAACTTTTTCTTTAATAAGAATGAAGAAAAAAAATTAAAGACATTCTATCTAAGGCATGTTTTTCAGTTTGTGTGCATACACACAAAAGAACAGGAGCGCATTAGTTGCAAAAGGTACAAATCTCAATAAAAGCACCTAACCATAACAGTTACTACTCAACTTTGACTAGCAATATCCTAGATAAGGATCCAGTAAAGAAAATCTATTTACTTCAAAAATTTAGCTCGGTTTAATATTGAGAGCATTCTGAAAATTGTTTTGATGCATGTATTTGCATATGTAGGAATGCCAATCACAAATGTATCATGTGGCACACATAATACATTTGTAATTTATTACAAGAACAGTACATATTAATAATATATGCAAATAAATATAAAACTGCAAGAAAGGAAACTAACGTTGAGTACACAAGGACTCCACCAGGGCGAACCAGCTGAACAGCCTGATCGAACATTCTCCTTTGATACTTCCCGTGGTTTCTTAATGTCTCTATCGTTTCCTGTATGCCCAAAAAAAAAAGGATGCAAACAGCCAGACCAATTTCATCTGATTCAGTAAAAGGTTTTTTAGTTCTTTCTACTAAATCAAAATAAATGAAAAGATTAAGTAGAAAGCAAAAACCAATGCAATTATTTAGCTTTTAGATTATCAAAACTGAGAAAACAACTTTCTCTTATCAATCACACTTTATTGCATTATCTGCTATCATTATCTCCTTTGAACTTGCAAACACCTTAAGGGTGCATGTACGTTTTACTTATCCTCATGCCACCCTCCCACTCCCAACAAACAAATAAATGAAAATACAAACTGAGGCAACATGTAGCAACAATAAATCAGAAGCTAAAATCCTTGTGGAACAATGAAACAAGGGAAAACCATAGCTTTAATTTATAAAACAGAAGAAACTATTGTTTAGTCGTGATATTCTGGACTTAAGTAAATTAAGTTCACTTACTGTATGAATATCTTGGATTAAAACTAAGCAAACCATGATGAATATTTTAGCAATCTGCTTTGAAGGTTAAAAGCTAAACAAGCAAAATGTATAATGACATGCTCCATTACTGAAAATCAATAGAACTGGAAGAAAATTCCTACAGCTAAGCAGCTACGAACTCACAGGTAAAAAAATGTCAATACCAGCATAAGTCACATAAATCAATCCCCTAAAAGGAAACAAGTGTACACATACAATATGTATGTTTTATGTTATGTTCCATTTTATTTATTTATTGCAAAAGCTGTCTTTTCCATAGTCCAGGCCATCTAAGACTGGATAAATCACTGCTTGGGTTAAAGACATAGATTTTTATCACTCTATTGATATTATGCATAGCATAATTAGAATGCAGCAAGATAATCAGAAACAAGAACTAGCGTTAATTTCAAACCAGCAAAAACAGAATTGTCCTACCTCTCCACCAAATAGCCGAGGCCTCAAACCAAGAGCAGAACAAGGAGCATCAAGAAGGACACGATCAAAGCTGTTAGGAAGGAAGCCTTTTGAATTCTGAACTCTACCACCCAGGCTTTGATTTCTCCCCGGGCCATTCCTCATTCTTCGCATGTTCTTCCTGATGTCAGCTTTGCTAACGTAAGTTCTCTCATTCGCTTTTTCATTGCTAACTAAAATATTGAGAATCAGAGAAATATTTAACTCTAGGCTTTTACTCATGCAAAATGAAAATGGTAGAGGAAGTACGACATAATAAGGAAATCAAATTCAGGAGATATAAATGATTAAAAAAAAACTGTAGTTTATGATTCTTAGCAAGAGAGAAGTATTGTATGTTTGATTTCGTTATCTTTTCGAACAATTCCATTTAGACCTAAATGTGAGCTTAAATTGCGCATTACAGCAAATATATTAATCACACTGCACATTGATGCAAATAGTCTTTAGTTGAAAATTTATTATTCGTTTACTCCAGAAATCTTCAACTTATAATTTTACCAGTAATCCATCCATGAATAAGTAGGTACATTAGCCATCTTTCAGCAAAACTTACAACCATTGATAATAGACTCAAGGAATTATTGCCACAAACTTCATTTCTAGATCTAAAACATTAAATCTACAGCAAATATCAGTAAAAGTGGTGTAAAGATTGACATGCTGAACTGCAAAATACGAGACCATAATTATTGAGTCGAACAGAAAAGAAAGCAATAATCACATAAGATAATCAAATAAGTCGTTTAGTTTTTGCCTGGGTCACAGGCAAAGAAGAGACTTTCCTCATGAAGGATATAACAAAGCTGTGACATTAAAGAGCAAAATGCAATTTCAGCAGTTGCCATTCTCTCAAACAGTCTCTCTCATGCACAAACACCAAGGCTTGGTCTGCCTTTAGATAGATCTAAATATAAGAGTTTAATAAAAATCTTAAACTGGATAACTAATACTAGATCCACCAATTTAAATTGAGCTTGACAGTCCTTACACGAATCTGATTATCTCAAGAATGTTCTATCGTTTGAAGAGATTATGTTTTGAAATTACACACAAACAAACAAACATCTAGTCATGAACAATAGACAAAATTTACCTACCATTCTCCTTGCAAAATATATCAGCATTTGATCCTACAATGGTTTTAGACAACTGTCCATTCTCAAGAGGCCTCAACTCAGACGTTTGAAGCACTACATCATTGTTATCTTGGTTATAGCACAAAGTGGTCATATCACTTGATCCATTTCTTTTACAAACAGCTTTGAGCGCATCTAGTTTATATGCTGTTATACAAGTCAAACCCATCTCAGCAGCCAATTTCTGAATATTCATCACCTATTAATAAAGAAATTGGAATCCTCAAAAACAAAAAAACTATAAATTCCAGGTTCAAATGTAAAAGACATCATCCCAACGGTATATTAAAGAAAAAAATTTTCATAGTAATCAACTAACAAGAAACAAAGGTATCCACTTTTAATGTAGTCTGATTTGTACTCCTAAGCTAAACATTCTCATATGAGACTTGTCAATTATGAATATGGAAACTCAACACCTATATCATGTGCTTAAGTAAGATTAACTGATAAGGACCATCCAAAGGACCCCCACTATAGATGTTTATGCAGTTTTTTCAAAGTCAAATGTCAGATGAGTAGACCAGTGTGCTTCCAGCAAGACAAACACTAGACTGGTGGCTAGTGTTTGTCCAATAAGGACCCTTCAGATGATTAATTGAGAGGTTATCCATGTAGAAAGCTAGGAGCTTTTTGCAAATGTATGCGTCGTGACAAGAGAAGAAGGATATTCTATTTACAGTTGAGGATAGGAGGGCTCCATGGTGAACTAAGGGCAGAAAGGAGGCTCTAGGGACCAACATTATGTTAGAAAGTACTGGCTCCAGTATGAAAAGACTGGTTTGATGGGACCATGTGATAGATAATTTCCATTTTGTCGTAGGCCCTTTGCTTTGCCCCCCAAGGTCCATAATACTGCCTGGTACAGAGGTCGGTCAAGGCACTAGGGATCATGAAGTTCATTCCACCCAGCCCCAACCCACGGTAAGAAGACATATCTTCTTCTAGAAGCATGTTGAAAATCAGGCATAATCAATTGAGCAGGGCCAGATTTAAATTTTGCAGCACGGTCATGAGGAAAGATAAAGAGGAAACCAAGCATTGAGTGTTATATTGCCCTTAAGAAGACAATAGACATTATGACCAAAGACCGAAGTTCGGGTGGAACAATCCCCATGATCCCAGGGTCTCTACAAACCTCTGAACTGACCAAAGTACAGACCTTGGGGATTAAGCACAAGACTTGTGAGAAAGGAAAATCTTTCAGCCACATTAAACCAGCCTTTATGTACTTGAATCAGTACTTTTTTATACAAGGCAAGTCCCTTGAGCCTCCTTCGTGTCTCTCACCCACCATGATAGGCTCTCACCAATTCTCTTTTAACCAAGCATACATTCCCCACAAAACTTTCTTCCAGAGAGATAAGCTCTCACTTCTCACCACAGTTACTAACTTAACCATTGGAAGAGGTCCCACCTAGAGGTGCTCATGGGCCCGGCCAAGTTAGGTTTAAGTCGGGCTTAGGTAGGATATTAAACCTGGCCTAGCCCAAACGAATGCTATTAAAATTTTTTAAGAAAATAAAATAAAATCTAAAAAATATTAAAAAAAAAACATAATAATTACTGAGTATAACACAATAAGTTCAAACAACTTACAGAAAAACTACAAAAACATGAAAATCTAAATCAGTTTAAAAAACAACACAAACTCAAATTAAATGGCACAAAAAAAAAATCTAGAGTAAAACTGCATTATTATGTTTTTCAATACCTTCCTTCTTTCTTTACATATCTTCAAAAATCTCTTTAAAATTTATAAAATACAACATTATATTTTAATTAAATACCAAATTAACTACGTTATAAAAAAAATTAACTAGCGGCCCAAGCCATGCTTAGGCTTTAAATGGTAACCCAAGCTCGACCCATTTTTTTCGGGCCTCAATTTTCAAACCCAAGCCCATTTAATGAGCTTAATATTTTTGTCCAAGCTTTCTAAAAAATGGGGCCAAGCTTTGGGTTTGTACAGGCCACCCAACCCATGAATAAGTCTAGTCCCACCAGACAAAGTCACCTTAAGAAAAAGCATAAACAATAAGCATCTTGAAAATCAATAGCTAAATTACCAAGCAAAAAATTCAAAACCATTCTTTAAAAAGCAGTATAAGTGCAATAGCTTTTTTAGAGGATGATTAATTCTTTACTTTAAGTCAATGATTTAATAACTGAAGTACTGAACCAGCCATTGAACAATGAAGGGGCCAAATCCCAATTCGATCGGTGGCCACAGAGCCAATTAAAACAAAAAAAGTATAGTTGAAAATGTGGTTTTGTAATTGAATAAGTATTAAGGATGGAATATGTAAGAAAAAATGCATTTTACAAGTTGAGACACTAGCACTGCGTTTGGATGGAGAATTTTAAAATTTTGAGGCATTTTAAAATGAAGACATTTCAAAATTCATCATTTTAAAATGTTAGCATTTATAATTGACTTGTTTGGATAAAAATTTTTTAGAAAGAATTTTTGAATACTAGAATTTGATTAAATAAAAAATAATTATAAAAGAAAAATAATATTATTATATATTAGAAAAAAAAAATATCAAATAAAATATGCAATATGGGTATTATTAGACTTGTAAAAATGTATAAATATTATTAATAATATAAAAAATAAAGATATATATTAAATTTAAATAAAATAATATGTTTTTTGTTTTTAACTTTATATTTAATAGTAGGTCATGTCTAATAAAATAGGAAAGAGTGGAAGGAATTTTAAAAAACCATCTCTTTAGATGAATTTTCAAAAGGGAATTTGAACATTTCAAATTCCTTTTTGAAATCCCTCCTAAATTTTCAAATTCTTCAAAATTTTTTGCCAAACAAGAAATTTGTATTTTGGACTTTTAAATATCTTAATTGAAATGAATTCTCTCCTTGAAATTCTTCATCCAAACACAACCTAGAGGTCAAGGTTCAAATCCCATCACTAACAACAATTTTTAAAGCATTAAATAATAATAAAAACCTGTCCAATCCAATTTAATCAGAAAGTTGACTAGTTTTTGACCCATTCAACATCATCTAGTTAAATAATGCATTCCAAACAGGGCATGCCACCGTTTCCTGATTGTACAGTTTGTACAGGTCTGACTGACTGAGATTTTGTCCCAGAAAGGCAAGCACAAGTAGCATGCTTAGGTGAGTATCAGTTATGCCAATGATGTTAAAAGCATAGGTATGAAAACTATTGTGAAGGAACAGTATTAACTATCAGTTTACTGATGAAACCCAATCATTAGAGCTTTTATCCCAATATTGGGGTAGGCTAACTGATGAAACCCAACAAAAGTATAATATTTCTGCTACTTTTTTTCTCGGTCATTTGTTCACAAGAACAACAGCCAATTAATCAAGTTCATTTAGCTTAAAGTTTGCACCTTATTATGAGATCTATCTGCAGCAATAACCTCCCCTTTATCCTTCATAAGCATAGCAATTGCAGTTGTCTTCCCTCCTGGAGCTGCACACATGTCTAGCACCCGCTCACCTTCCTGAGGATCTAAAAAAAAAGAGCACAAACACAATAACCATGTCATTGCAAATATTTCAAAATTCAAAGCAGATATGCACAGAAAACTCTAAGCCAAAGAGTACTTGAGACAAAAGAAGAAACACTCAGTTCTTCCCAAGAGAGATAAAAAGAGGCAACTTCATGATTTCCTCATTGGAAATCTAAGACCGATGAGCCAGCCATCCTAGTGCACCTGTTATTAATGGTCCTTTTTTGACTATCCAAAAAGCAAAAAACTTACACTTTTCCAGTCACAAAATTTCCACCATCGTGGTGATCTATTATAAGAGGAAAGCATTGGTATCTTGAAGGATAGTAAAATCTTTGCTTAGCATCATTAAATATAATAATTTCAAAATATTGGACTACCAAACCTAATTGCAGGTTGACTAGCATTGGTGACAATCTCAAAAAGATAATTGCATCTTCCTGATGAGTAATCACCACCTCTTCTGACTTGAAAACTTCAGTAGTCAAAGATTGTTAAAAATAAATCTGATGTGATCTCATACGTGCCCAATTCAATCAAGAATAAAAAAATTATTGACATTTGACCCTAAACCCCCCCAACCCAATAAAAACAATTCAGATTCCAAGGCACTCAAAATCATGTTTTATAACCAAAGATGTTGCTGCTGTGACCAGTTGAATCACAAAATAAGTTTAGCTGGTAAATGGTAATAAAGCAATTTCCACATTGATTCTTCCAATACAAGTGCGAGAACCAGCTCGCATTAGCCAGGAACAGACAGGACCAAAAAAAAAAAAGGCTTCCACATCAAATATAGCCTATCACAATGGGTACCCACTAACTTGTTAAAGCCTTGGTTCAGGGCCAAGGTCAGAGATTCAAACCTCTAGAATACCTTTGCATGCTCACTAACAACAAAAATAAGAACATCTCAACTCATTGCCTTCAATCCCACTTCATTATCACAAATACATCCAGCATAATGTTCTTCAGTGCCTAATTTCCAAGTTCCAGAACATGTACAGAGTGCTCCACAATAGTTCTCTAGTGAAGAGATTTCAGAACTTAAAAGAATTGAGAAAAATGAAGAAAGAAACAAACATGTAGATACCTAGCATGGCATAGCTTAAAAATAAAGGATCCTAAATAAGAAACAGTACTTGTAAATTAAAAAACAAATAAAATAAAAAAATTGAAAATTAAAAAAAAATGATTTGGGGGATAGATACCAAGAGCATGAGCAGTGACAATGCTTGGCAGGTTTTGTAGAAATATTTCCCCCTCAAGCACGTCTGCCAAAAAAAAAAGGGGTACTAAGATCAGTTCAAACTTCAGAAAACATCACTTAGAAAAAACATAATTCCATAAGTCCATGGTAGCATTTCTACATCTTTTGGACAAAGGATGAACTATACCATGAAATGAAGGCAAGTTAAATACTCGATTATTCATATCAACAGCAATTCCTTGAGAAGCACGAAAGATCCCAGCTCTTGACAATATTGCTGTTCCTTGACCAATGTATAGTCCATTTCGTTCAAGGTAATAAGGATCTACAGTGTAGATAGCATATCAATCCAAGAAACTTTAGCAATTTTGTAGTAGTAGAAGACATAACTAGTAAAACACAAACCATAAATACATGAAATAATATGTAAAGTAATAGACATGTTTAATTAGACTAATTGGTCTTCAGGTTCAATATGATTATCAAAACCGTAAAAGTAAACTCCATTCTGGCTTCAATTTCTCATTAATAAAATATGTGAAGCCCCAGCCAACAGCTGCTACCAATTGAGCTCAGCTTTTCATTTTACCTTGCTTTCCATTCTTCTATCTCAATGTCCTTTTTCTAATCTTTACTTCAGATTAGGCTATACGAACTTTATTCTTGACAAATGGCTTGGACTTATTATAGATACATAATTCCTTTGACCTTGTACAATAGTTATTCATTGCCTACTGTCTTAAAGCCCTAAATCTCTTTCTTTTCCCACAACACTTGAAATTTGGGGCATCAAGATCATGACCCTCTTTTTTGAGTTACACCAAAAACAGAATACTTATAACTGTACATGTAACAAGTTCACTTGAGATTTCTAGACATCCCATTCTAATAGACACTTAATTAACCTTCAAATTACAGAGGCTACAAATTTTCATGACAAAAATAAATCGGAAAATGAGTCACTAATATTCTTATTTTATTAAAATGAATCCTAATTCTATGTACAATCCAATCACTAAAGACCGAAGGATCAAAATGGTAAAGCATTAAAATTAAGGACCAATGACTTAAAAATAAGCAAAATATATACTACTTACCTGTATGCAATCCCCGCAAAACAGTCCCACGGGTTATACCAAGTCCCCATCCACCGTCAGAAGCAGGCTGCTCCACGGCAACTGAAACTGCAACTAAATCCCCTTCCTCAACATGAGAACTGCAGGCCATTACACCAGGAACATATACCTACAGATAAACCAAAAGAGGATGAATTTCATGTCAACAAATGAGCACTAAAAACACATCTTTTACGATGCCCTCTGGAATCATTATGAAAAATTGTTTATAACTTTACAAAGAAAAGATAAACCTCAGGTTTAACAAATATATAAAGAAGCAATTGCAGAACTTCATGCATAATACAAAGAAACCCTTTACTTCCAAATTCAAGTGAAAGATAAAAATGAATAAAAATTTGAACTGCTCTTATTACACAGTAGAAGAAACATGCTGTACCTGAGCACCTCGAAGAACCGCTTCAGCACATTTCCTACTAACAAGTACCTCCTTCGGAGGTTTTTCAGGTGCATAGCCATAATCAATTGCATGTGGTCCAGAACCCTGAACAAGTACAACATATTCTAACCCTGGTATCTGACACTTAGAGATAGACCCATTTTGTAAGCTCGATTCCTTCTCATACATATCTGAGTCAATACTATTACTTGCTTTAGTCTCTTTCAAATTGGTGTCTTCAACATCATTTTCAGACCCAGAATTTCTCATGATTTCCTGAAGTTTCTCAATGACAGCATCACTTGTCGACTTGAGAGTGTTCACTCGGATACAAGAATAGCAAGATGGACGCCTAATCAAAAATCAATAATGGTAGAACAAGAATGTATGAAGATAGCATTCTAAACCGTGGACTCTGTTTTTACTACTTACACTTTTCTATTTGCTTTTTGCCTCAGAAAAAGGAGCAAATAGAAAATAGCAAAAGGAAATAAGCAAATAACTAAACTATAACACATCGAATAAAGTACAATTTAAAAAACAAACAAAAGTATTAGCTTAATAAGCTAAAATGAAGGAAGTTTAGAGTGTTTGTTGATTAGAAAAAATCATACGTTAAGGCTTTGGAGATTTGAGCAAAATGAAGAGACCCATATGCTTTGATGAAGTATTCTTCCACCTGAGGATTCCATCGCAAGACGGGGTTGTAACTGTAACGTTCTGATGATGCATCCATCTTTATCTACAAAGTCAAAACGTAAAAATAAGGACCAGATTATGCATACAGATACAAATGCATTGATTTTGGGTGGCAAAAGTGGAAGAGTGTGCCTTGGGAGTAGGGTTTTGGAAGGTTAGAAAGATTTTACGAAAAGCTGCGAGTAAATCCCTCCCTTTCTTCTTCATTCAAAAGGGGCCGAACCCAACCCAATCAGCGTTCTGCAGTGCACACCACCATCTTTGCGTGAAAGGGAAAATGAAATACTAGTTTGTTGAGATGGGCTCGTTCTATCTACCTTACTATGTCTGCAAACCCAGCCCGAGAAGAGCTCGTTCTATATACCTTACTTTGTCAGCAAACCCAGCCCGAGAAGAGCTTGTTCCATTTTTCGAAGAGGGCCATATTCTTAGGCATTTTTATCACGTCTGGCGTAACGATACTCATTCTTATTGTGAGCACAGAGCAGAGATGTAAACTGATATCATTTAATTAGACCTTATCATCTTAGATACGACATGATTACACGATATAAAAATGATACGAATATAAGACACGAGATGGCACAGATTAAAATTAAGTAAAAATTGTATATCAAATTATAAAAGCTAAAAATAATATTTTATATTTTTCTTGTCAACACGAAATTTTCGTGTTTAACACGATACGAACACAATTTTATATGACACGAAAAGGAATTAAAAATACGAATTACCAGATCTACATTTAATAAGGTATTTGAAATTATTTATTTCAATTAGATAAGGTTCAAGTATTTTATAATCGGATTTTAATTGAATCAGGATAGTAATTTCACTATCTGTATCAAGTTCAAGTAGGGTTTAGATAGTGCTCATAGAATATCCTAAACCCAAACTCGATTAACTTTTTATTAAATATATTTTTTTTATTAAATTATGTTTGTTTGTATTTTCATAAATATATTTCTATGAGTTTCAAATTGTTGAATTAATAAAATTTGTTAAAATATTGCGGAACTTGTATATTTTTGTTTAATTTTATGTTTTTAATTAATAAAAATTTGATATTAGAATAATTGATTTTCTTGCATAAGTCGAGTTTGTGTAATTAACAGGTTTGTCAAAATTTTGATTGATAATCAAGTAATTAAACAAGTTTGGATAATAAAAAGGTGGTATGAAATTTATTAGGATATGATTCAAATAGTGTATTTTAAAAAATAATCAGGTAATTGTAGGCTTCAAGTTCTTGAATCAATAATCAGGTTTTTCAAAATTAGTAAGTATCTGTCCTATTTACATTCCTAACCGCGAGCGTGAATTGCAATATTAATCAAAATTAACTTTTAGGATATATTTGATTACCTGAAAATGATTTTGAAAAATGATATTTGAAAATGTTTATATTTTTTGAAAAATTAAAAATTTTTCGCTATTTGGATGAATTAATAAAAAATATTTTATTGTTTGATTGTTTTTTTTTTAATTTATTTTCGAATGATATTAACATAACTAATAAAATATTAAAAATTATTTATTATTTAATTTATTAATATTAAAAAATTATATTTTGAAAATAATATTTTATATTAAAATATTATATCATTTAACATTTAAAAGAAAACTATTTATTATTGCTCATATTAATATTTTTTAAAACTTGAAGTAATATTATTATTTTAATATATAAAATATTTATAATATTAATATTTATTGTTGAAATATTAAAAATTATATATAATATAAAAATAATTTATATTTTATTGTGAAATTATTTATTATTAAAATCATAATAAAAAATTGTTTATTTATCATTTATTGTTAAAATATTAATATAAAAATACTTGTAAATAAAATATAAAACATTTTATCTTAAAATGAAAATATTAATAAACTATTAAATAATAAATATATTATTTATTAAATTAGAATTTATTATTAAAATAGGAATATAATATTATTTATTATTGAAACACTAAAAATATTTAAGGTTAACAAGATACAAAATAAAATATTTAAATTTAAAATATTGAAAGAATTTTAATATTAATCAATTAATTTTTTGCCATCGACACTTAAAAAATACAAAATTCATTTTGTATCATTTTGTGTGAATCATTTTCGAAGTGGAGCACTTCAGATTCGAACCAAGAATCAAGATGTCTGATCTTTAGCCTTTTTTTAGCTGCTCTTGCGAAAGAAGTAGAACCAGTGTCAGTGTGTAGAACCAACAGAGAGCTCCAGAAAACATGATAGTGGTACGATTACGAATGGATGCGCTTAGATTCTGTCTTGTCAAACCAACACTTCTAAATGTAGCGAATTTGTCACGGCAAACCCACTCTAAAACCACACTCTCCTTCCCAAAATCGGGGCTGAAATTCCAAACCCGTGAATTCAGCAGCGCATCCAAGAGTTACACTGACACCACTTCCAGCGACTCGTCCAGGACTCCGGGGAGGCTTTTGTTTCGTCAGCTATTCGAGAAGGAATCCTCTACCTACACTTACTTGCTGGCCGATGTCTCTCATCCTCACAAGCCTGCTCTCGTTAGTTACTTCTTTCTTTCTCATTTTTCTTTCGAAAGATCAAACCAAAAACACTACGGTAATTTTTTTGTGCTATGAACGACTTACCCAAATTAAAAGGTTTGAAATTTTTGGCAGTTGATCGATCCTGTTGACAAGACAGTTGACAGGGACATATCCCTTGTTAAAGAGCTAGGATTGAAACTCATTTACGCCATGAACACGCATGTTCATGCTGACCATGTAACTGGAACGGGCCTAATTAAGGTTGGGAAGTCTTTTTTTTTTTCAATATAAGTTGGTGAAATTTATGCTTTAGTTGCAATTGCCAAGTTTCGAATTTCTTGTCTATGTGTTTGAATCAATGTTTATCAGACTAAGGTTCCTGGTGTGAAATCTGTCATCTCGAAAGCAAGCAATTCCAAAGCTGATATTTTGGTTGAAGCTGGTGACAATATCTACTTTGGTGATCTGTTTCTGGAGGTATGCCGCTGCTTAGACTTTAATTGAGTGTTTTGTTATATTCGCTAGCAAATTGGATCAGAATTATTACCAGTGAATTTCTCACTGTGAAAACTATTTTTTGATATAAATAATTACGTTGTTCTTAATGAATAGATAACTTTATAGTATTTCTTTAAAATAAAATTATCTTTTGGTTTGTGGGGAAGGGATTCAAACCCAGCTCTTTGAGCAATGGATGCATGTGCCTAGCAAGGAGCCAAACGCTTAGGTGTTCCTTGAAATAAATTTTAATTTCTAATGACAAAGAAAATGTGAACTGCGGAATTGGATTAGCTTTTACTGACAAATTCCTTCCCTAACACTTCAATCATTTTTCCTTTTTGTTGAAATTACAATTTATGTATATATGGTGTGAGTTACTGATAACATTTTCGTTAATGTCGAAGAGTAGTATTTTAGGTTCATTAAATCAATAGGATTGGGAAGAATAACAATGAATCATAGACATAAAAAGGATAAAATATAGAAAGCATCAAAGGCCGTGCACTGCCAGATGCAGCAGTTGCTTTTGCTAATCTCCTAATAGGGTGGTGAATGAATAATGGGTAAAACATGTTCATCATGTACTTACACCACTGTTCAAACTGTTCAAATGTAACTGCCACCTTTCTTGGCAGGTACGAGCTACTCCTGGCCATACACTAGGTTGTGTTACTTATGTTACAGGAGATGGGCATACTCAGCCCCAACCAAGGATGGCTTTTACTGGGGATGCCCTACTGATACGTGGATGCGGGAGAACTGATTTCCAGGTTTAGCATACTGATAGCATCCTGTTTATAGTTATCATTTCTTTGCCAAGTTTTGTTCCATGAGAAAAAAGACCATGAAAAGCTTTTTTTCCAAATAGTTGTGGCTTGCTGGTTAAGATATTAGCTCATTGTTTTACAAGTTCTCTGCTTGATCTCATTAATGTACTTGCAGGGTGGAAGTTCACATCAATTGTATGAATCAGTGCATTCACAGGCAAGGATGTCGAATTAAAGAACTTAGCATCATGCTTTTGATGCAAAATAAACAGCTCGGATGCTGAGTCTTATTCTTTTCACTTTCCCCAGATTTTTACATTGCCAGAGGATACAATAGTCTATCCTGCTCATGATTACAGGGGATTCACAGTATGAGCCATTATTAGTTCTTTTTGTTAGTCTATGTTCTTTACTGAAATAACTACTTATGTTGGATTCTGTGACATCCAGGCTAGTACTGTGGGAGAGGAGAAGCTCTATAATCCCAGACTCGCAAAGGATGAGGTGATTCTTTTGGCCCCCCATGCCATAATCCTTTCTGCTTTTACTTACATTTTCTCCTGAGTTTTAGATTTTACCAGTAATTGTTTGTTATTGACATGTCAATGGAGAAGCGTGTGTCAACTGTCAAAATGTCATTTGAAGCAAATGAGCATGTCTTCTGTTGAACTTAACCAAATGAAAACAATTTTTCTTGATTTCTTGGGACAACTTCCATAATTTTGAAAAGGAAAAAAATAAAAGGACACAAAATAATTTTCAAAATAAGCTTGAAGAGCTCAAGTAATCTCAGCACTTGGCTTTGACCCTTTTGAGCAATTAGAAGGTTTTAGCTTCCTGTTAAATCAATATACTCCATCAGAATACCTCTTAGATATAATTACATTATCACAACAACCTTTACAGCTCCACATTATTTTTTTTCCTTGTTCTTGAACCGTCCAACATCTCTCAATGCTCCCAAAAAGTAATCCTTCTGATAAAAAACAACTTAGTAACTTTTTTTTTTTGATGAAATTGACTTACTTTATCAGCATAATAAAATAATATACATTCATTAAGGATACTTCTATTTAAGAAATGTTGTATAGTATATGATTTGTTTAAAGAACTATAATCTTTGGGGGTGTGTACACTTGCATTTCTTAAATTTTTAGGATTTTCCTGTCTGGTACTTAAATATTAAATGGACTCTGGACAATCAAACTTTCTCTACAGGGCAAAGCTCCTGGTTGGTATCTAAAGAATTGGCTCATTTACTTATTTCTTTTATTTTATATAGGAGTAGTCTAAGTCTTGTGTTTCCATCATGTTTGGCATCTGAGTTGTCTTTTCTTTTCATTTTTAATTATGGATAAAATCTTTTATGCTTGTCTTATCTTTTCAATTTCCAACTGCTTCACAGGAGACATTTGAAAAAATCATGGAAAGTAAGTAAATCTTTATTTTATTTTCTACTGCTTTTTGGTGTTGTACAGCTACCATCAGATCAGTAACTCTATATGTTTTACAGATTTGAATCTTCCATATCCAAAATTGATCGATATAGCTGTTCCTGCAAACATGGTTTGTGGTTTACAAGATCTTTCTGCAAAGCTGGTTCAGTCTGCAGCAAACTAGATATAATCAGGTATGGTTGTACAGCACCAAGAGATGACAGGAGGGTTATTTGCTATGATTTTTAGTGTCATAATCTATGAATAAATTGTGTTGATATATCTGAATGTTCTACCGTATTGAATCATGTGCTAAATTAACAGTCTTAACATGTAATGTAACTTCTATGAAATGTACTTCTGTAGTGGCAAATTTATAATGAGGAAGCTATCTTCTACTTCTATAAAGAGCTCAAAGTTAAAGAACAGCTATCTGCTACTGTTAATTGGAACACCTCTATCATAGGTGTATCACTTGAAGGAGTGTGAGGCACTTTAGTTGATTTATGGCTTTGTGGCCTTTATTGTTTTGGTTCTTAGGGAGTTACAAAGGAGGGGAAAGGGATTCAAACCATGGACCTAATCCCTCCTAAGGAGGGTGACAATTGCTAGGCCAAGCCTTTGTTGTTGGCTTTGTGGTTTTTTGCTGTAACTTAGTGCCTAAGTGCACTCCTTGACAACCCTACTTTTCATAGACCTGGAGATAAGTTTGTTCTCTTAAAATCACTTTATCTATTCTGGGATCAGCATGCTTTTTTGTTTATTTTCTTTAGGCTACAGTTTTGAAACAAAATACGTGGCTTATTAGCACGTGATTTCTCACTGCAGCTGCAAATTCAGTTATTTAGAAGGATTAGGTGTACATATGTTCTGTCATCTGAATGAGCTTGAAAGTCTATCTTAAATGCTCCATTTTTACTTATATTAACTCTTTATAGCTTCAAGTGTTGATTTATCTGCTTCAAAGATTGTGGGGGGTCTCAATTTTCATGTATTAGTGGCAGTGATAGTGGTAGACCGGAAGTGGCATGCTGCTTTCGTTTAACTTATGACTTAATATAGTTGATTTATATTTGTTTCAAGTGTATTGAAATTTAGATGTCGTAATTCTTTATTGGAGAGGAAGAACAACATTGTCATAATTATAATTACTTAACAGAACATTAATCTCTTAGGTGAGCTTCCCTTTTACTAGCCTAACCATCCACAATATAATATGTCCGTGTTAAAAGCCCTTCTTTGATGTAATCTGTTAGGGAGGTGAGGTAGTGTTGTACGCGGGTGATGGAATGAAGAATAGAAGGCTAAGAGAGGAAGAATAGGATGTCTTAGCTTTTGAATTAAATGGTACGTGAGAAAAAGCAAGGAGAAGTGTGTTGGAGACTAGGGTGTGTAAGCAAGCCTATCTAAGTTGATTAAATGAAAGCGTAACCTTGGTTTGACTACAAAACTTGAAGTTCAAAGCTCAACCCAAGCTCTATAAAGCCTTTTTTTCATACTTGAATTTGACTTGTCAAGAAAGCAAGTGGTTTCAACTCAACTAGATCCGATTTAATCATCATCAACTCAAGCTCAAGCAATGAGTTTGAGTTTCAAACTCAAAGCAAATCATAAATTGTTTAATAATTTTATACAGGGAAGGTAAATTTATATAAATTTGCAGGTACTATGGTATTTTATTTATATATATATGTTATGAAGAAATGTATTGAAATTCAAAAGCTCATTTAAACTTGGACATTAAGGACGCGAATCAAGCTAAGTATTAAAATATTCGAATTCCACTTAACTTACTACTCAATCTAGAGGTTGGCTCAAAAAGTCAGTCAAAGTCAATTATTCAGTGAATCAAGTCTAAATAACTCACAATCAGATGGACTTGCTTATACTTATTTTTGGCACAAAGGAGGTCGAAAGTCTGGGAATAAGGAAGGGGTAGAAGCCTAGAAACAAGGAAGGAGTTATAGATGTTAGGATTTGAATCCCAGACTTCTTGGATCCACTTCTTATGAGTATTGTATAAACCATTTGAGTTAAACCTCAAGTTTGACTTGCTTATACTTTTATCAGAACCTACTGGTATTAGTAGGAACTCCTAGTTAGGGAAGGTAATATAAAGAAGTGCACCGAAGGAAGAAAGTAAAGGCATAAAAAAAACAAAATTAACACAAGAATCTGTGTCTGTAAGCATGACAATACGGGTTTGTCTTGTCTTGCATGTATTTTGCATGAAGGCCCTTTTGTCCTCTTTACGGTTTATAATAGGATTTTGTCCATGGATAGGGCTGGATTTCTGAATGATAATAGAAGCATACAGTCCACTCCAGCCCAACTATGCGAAAGAAGTGTCCTAGATCGTCAAATGTTTGTCGGGTTACTTGACTCATGGACACCTATAAACAAAATAGATGGATTTTAATTTTTATGTGTTCAGATACTAATTTGTTCGACCATGTGTGAAATCGGGGTTTGATGTCCATAGCACTTGTGACAAGGTTGTTTGATGCTTGTCCAACCTTGCAAGAGTCTATAACTTTCAATGACTCATTGAAGCTTGGTTACAAGGATGCATTATTATGGCCTACAATCCCAAATTCCTTATACAGGATTTAACTGTTTCTATCATTTTATGCCATTGCTGTGATGCATTGCTGATATATATTCCGCTTTCCTGCAAATCACATCAAAGCTTCTAAAGTATCTGGTGTGTGTGTGGACATGCATATTCTTATGGTAGAATGAATTGAAACCATTCAATGGAAATATGTTCCTTTGAATTGGAATGCACCTAAACACGTGAGTTTTGAATGCTTTCCGAAAATGTTTCATATATTGAAATGACAACCAGAAAGAGTGTAAACCTTTCTTTCTTCTGACCATAATTATCCTTGAGTCTCTTCCATTTGGCAGCTACCAAGCCTATTCCGCAGACATCTTTCCAGAAAGTAAAACTATGGAACTATTTTCACATATTTACTTGTGCCTTCCCTTTCTCGTTGAGCTATTTCTGTCTCTCTCATTTGTTTACTTACTGTTGCTGCCAAAGAAATTGTTATTCTTTTCTTTGCTTTACTTTGACTGTCAGTAATTTTTCCGTCTAAATCGGTTCAAGTAATCGTTTTTGTCAAGAATGGCTGTGCAGACGCTGTGTGTTCTTCCTTGGCAGGCACCCACAAGTTGCTGTCTTCCAGCTATGCTTGTTTTAGAAGCATGTTTTTTGACTTTGAATGTAAATCATTTCTAATCTCAGTTCTCTTATGAATTCATCGCGTAGATAAGATGTGTTGATCAGTCAATACGTCGAAATCGGTTTTTAACTGAGCTCGTACTGCAATGGCTAGTCTACGTATTCATTCTCGTCATTATTAGGAATGTAATCAAGTCAGAATTGAGATGATATGGTATCAGGTTTATTTTTTTGTTTGACTCAAAAATTTGAAGTTTGAAATTTGGTTCAAGCTCAATCGAATTTGATTTTTGAAGTTCAAATTCGATTCGATAGATTTAATTTGTCAATTTTTTATTAATAATAAAATATTAAATATAAATATATTAAAAAAATTTCAAAAACCGTTCGAATTGAGTATTAAAATATTTGAATTCAGTTCGATATCTTGACTCAATTAAGTCGAGTTTAGCTCGAAAATAAACAAGTCAAACTTGACAATTCATGAGTAGCTTGATTTATTTATACATTTAGTCATTATTATCATCATTATCGTAATTTTTCTATAGTGAAGAAAAATCAAGAAAACTCGTGTTCTTACAAACGAGGGCGAACTTTGAAGAGGAAATAGGGTTGAAAATGAAGTAAAGAGCAACGCACGTTACCTTGGCATTCAGAAAGTCCATGCGCGTGGATTCTCTGGTGTCAGCTGACATTATGAACGGACAAAAGGAGGGGGAGAACCTAAAACGTTGCCATCTCGGGTCATGATCCAAACGCAAGAGGATAATTTTCTAATGGAAATTCGCATCTGGTTTTGCGGCCTTCAAAGTCTTTTGCTTTTCCCCTTGGAACAAGCACTCCTTGTAAGCTACAAAATTGTTAAATCCTAGTTCTTCATCTTTGAAGTTGAGGCAAACCTAACGTGATTGCGTGTTGGGAATTCCAACCACACATTGCCATTCCTTCTTTCAAATTTCTTTTTTCTAAAACTATTTTTTTAGTTTTTTGTTTATGTAATAATATAGTTTTTAAATTTTACTAAAAAAAAAATATAATAGTTTTTATGTTTCAATAAAAAATAAAAATTGAAGGATATCAATTAAAATTAAACTTAATTACTAAAATGATGTGCCAAAATATAGTTACATTTATAAAGTTTGAGAATCACATAAGTAAATGATTGAGACTTAGCTTAACAATTGTTACCCCTTCTTAAAAGAGATTAGGTTCAAGGTTCGATTCTCATTCTTTTTTTACCTCCTATGAAAAAGAATAAAAAAAAAGAATTGCAATAGTAAACAATTAAGGTTTAACTTATATGTTGTTACTCTCTTTTAAGAAAGATTAGATTCATAATTCGAATTTTACTTTCTTGTATCTTCCTGTGGGCAAAAAAATATCAAAAGAGAATTGTATTTGCATAAAATAAGAACTCATTTTTAAATATTAAGCTGATTTATTATAACGGTTTTTTTTAATTCAATATTCATTCGTTTGGATTGGAATTTTATGTTTTTAATTCAACTAACTAAACCATTAAATAACTAGACTCAATAATTAGATCTAAGTTCACACAAAGTGAGACTTGAACCCTACATTTTAAAAGATTAGGTTCAATATTGGAATTCTCATTCCTCTTGTATCATCTTGTGAACCAATAAAAAAAATATCAAAAGAGAATTGCATTTGTATAAAATAATAACTCATGTTTAAATATTAAGCGGATTTAGAATGTACAGTTATAACACCAACAAGTGATTGGAAAGAAGTAGAAGTAAAATTATTTCCTAAGCATTTGGACATGGTTCGAATCCTAAAGTCGTCACTGTTGGGAGGGCTTTACTGTTTACTATTCCCTATTCGAACAAGATTAGTCTCAGACCATAAAACGGATGAGTTTACCTGTGATTACACCAAAAAATAAGAATGTACAATTATAACAGTTTTTTTTTTAATTCAATATTCATTCTTTTGGATTGGAATTCTGTGTTTTTAATTCAACTAACTAAACTATTAAATAACTAGACCCAATAACTAGATCTAAGTTCACACAAGGTGAGACTTGAACCTTGCATTTGAAATTTGATACAGCAGAATCCTTCTAAATTTATAACATCTCTAAATTAATAAAAAATGACGGTTCTAACTCGAGCTAATGTAAAAAATTAATAAATCACTCTATCGTAATAATTAATAATTTTGTTTTAAATCGCAGTGTAAAATTTCAGTCCCAATTGTCGTATAAATTAATAATTTAATAAAAAAACACAAAATATATTACATAATATTCAAGAATGTTAATTTGTAAAAGATTACCATATTTAATATTTTTATTTGAAGAACTAAAAAAGTATAAAATATATTAAAAATATATTTGCAAAGAAATTTTTATGAAAATTAAAAATTATAAAGTTATTAGAGTTTGTTTTTGTTTCTCTACTTATTCCTTGTGATTGTTTTATAATCTGTTCCAATCTGTGAAGTCTGATCTTTTGTTCTTATCTGTGAAGTCTCTGTTTTATTTTGGTGATTTATTTTTGTCTTATTATGTTTGGCATGAAAAGAGGATTTCTCTCTTGTAAGGGACCTTCAACAACAAACAGTGGAAAAGAAGAGCTTCTTAAACAAGAAAAAAATCCACAAACAACTAGCACCTCAAGAATTCATCGAGACCTCTTCCATGGAAAGTTTAGGCAAAGATGAAGCAGTTGATGATGATAGTGATCTTGACGATTTTGAAGAGGATTTGTTGATTTCCTTCATGAAGGACCTTGATCACTTTCAAGAAGTTTGCTTGGATGAGGTTGCTCGTTTACAATAAGAGGGAATGGGACAAGCCTTGCACTCAGTCTCCCTTTCTGTGCGACAACTTTTGGTGCCATCTTTTTCCACTGTTTTGGAGATAATTATTAAGAGATATTTCCCTTATATCATTAAAAATAAAATTTGTGGAGCACTTGAATAAAAAATCAAGAAACTTGAAGAGGAAATTTCAGCATTTAAGAACAAGACCACTAAATTCCAAGAGGTTAGCAACTCGAAAGATGAAGCCACTGCATCTATTAAAGACTTAGAGGCTAAGATTGGTGAGCTAGAAAACAAAAATGGAGAGCTTGTGAATAGTATGACATGTCTTCTTGAGGAAAAAGAGGTTTTAAAGCAGGATAAACTAAGTTTGTTGGAGATGGAAACCAAAGTTAAGGGAGTTGAGATAAGAAATAAGGAATTGGAGCAGATGGTTTCTTACTTACAAAACTAAAACTGTAAGTTGCAAGAAAAAATTTTATATAGGGAAGACATGCAAAGTTCAAGAGACTATGTCAACCAAAAACATGCAATGAATGGCAAGCAACCACACCAACTGTGCATTAATAATCCTAATAAGCTTATGGCATCGTAAAGGTTTGCTACTTTTCTACCATTTGATGATGAAAAGTTAGTTTGGCTCAAGTTTAAAAGAGAGAAGAGAATTTTTGTTTGTAGCAGATGTGGGAAACCAGGTCATCCTAAATCTAGATGCAATTTTTCTAGCTTGGGGGTTAATGATTATGGGCACCCTGCTTACACTTTATATGTGCAAGAGAAATTCCAACCTCAATCCTTCAAATCAAAGTTCAAGCCTAAGATGGAACAGAGGCAAAGTGAAGTCCAAGATCAACCTTCGCCTACCAAAAGTTAAGATTCATTGGTTAACAAGATCAATATGTGTATTATTGACAATGATTCAACTGTTAACAATGATTCAATTGAAAGCAGCAACTTTGCTCATGTGAGTATAGATCATATGGACCTTCCGAATGGTTTTGATAATTCACCTGGTCAGAATCTCGAGAAAGTGGAGAGTTTAAACACTTTAATCTTCACTACAAAATACAATAAGCAAGAGGTAAGTAATCCCTTGTTTGAAAATGAGCAAGGAAATGGAAATGGATGCTCTCATTCTGTTAGTAGTACAAAAACCTGTCAACTACAAAAGAAGATGTCAACTATTGACAAAACCAAGCTTGCTCAAGATAAAAAAAATGTGTCCTCGTTACAAGTGGAATCCAAATCATACAACATCCACAAAGAAGAATAGGTCACAATCTAAGAGATTAATTGTTCAACTAGGAAAAAGGAATTCAAGCTACGGAATGGGTTCCACCTTCATGTTAAGCACTCCGGATAAGAAAAGAATCAAGTTGGATGATGGCAAAAGTTGAACAATCATCGTGACAGGTCGATTTTGAGATTCAACTCAAAAACTTGGTGATGATACTGATGAATTGTTCTGCTATGAATTATCCTACCTTTTTCTATTGGAGCTTGTTTGATGTTTTTTTACTTATTTGGTCTTTAGCTTATACTTTCGGTTTTATTCGATCTTGTACTGACCTCGTGTTCTGTTTTGATGTTTTAATGAAATTTCTTGACTTGGTACAAAAAAAAACAGACACGTTTTTCAAGACAATAATAATTTACAATGTAAAACTCTTTAAATTAATAATTCTTCTAAATTAATACTCAATTATCAGTCCCAACAGTGTTAACTTAAAGGGTTCTACTTCTATTGCATTTTGATTAATAAATTACAGTAAAACCTTTTTAATTAATGCTATTAGGACCCATCATTGATGAGTATTAATTTAAAGGTAAAATTTAAAGACTATTATTTAATATACTGTCAGTGAAGTTTTTAGGTTCCACAATCGAAGTTAAAATGGTGATAAAGACTCCATTTTATTTTATTATTTTTTAATATTTTCTAAAGGGTATGTGTCACCATCTTAACCCTGCTTACAGAGTTTAAAAACTCCATTGATAGTGTAGTGGATATTAATCTTTAATTTAAAAGGTATTATTTTGTAAATTGTTATTTTGTCTTAAAAATAAATTTTTTTTAATTTTCATATTCAGTAAACTTCTCCAATAATTGATCCATAACATTTAATTTTCTTAAAAATCTCATTTTGATTGATAAGCTTTTTAGAAATCTCCTTACAAATATATTTTACATGATATATTTTGTACTTTTTCTAGTTCTTGAAATAAAAAAAATCTCAAACACAATGTTTTTTTTTGTAAATTAGCATCTTGAAGTGCTTTTCAAATTCTTGAATATTGTGTAATAATCACTATAGAAATAAAGATATTCAACAGTGTTTCTTTATCATAGTGTCTCGGGGATTGTCAAAAACAGTGTAAAAAAACATTGTTAATTTGTCTCTCTGTCCTTGGTTATGAGAGTTTAGTGAATTTTTTTCTCTGTCCCTTATACGTAGACTATTGAGGGTTTGGTTTTTGTCTGAATCAATAGCATATGGCAGAAAGTTTGGAAGAGTTGTGGTCACGTCTAAAACTAACAGAAAATGAACAAGATAAGGTAGTTATCAATGATAATTGGTTGGAGTCCAATAACCAAGAAGGCAAGCTATGTTTACTAGGGAGATATCTCTCTAAAAAGACCCCTAATGTAAAAGCAATGATTATAGTCTTTCAAAGGCTTTGGAAATTGAACAGAGGATTCACAATACCAGAGGTTGGTGACAAGATCTATCTTTTTCACTTTGAAGACATGTTGGACAAGGAGAAGATCTTAATGTCGCAGCCATGGTCATTTAACAGGAATTGAATGGTTTTTCGAGAGTATGACGATTTGCTGCAAGTTAATGAGGTGGAATTGGATTGGTGTCCATTTTTGGTGCAGATTCATGGGCTTCCTCTGGGTTTAATGTGTGAAAAGGTTGCTATAGTATTGGGAGAGACTCTAGGGGAGGTAGAGCTGATGATAAGATGGAGGGGCAATTAGCGTGGGGACGATTTCTGCGAGTAAGAGTCATGCTTGATGTAAGGAAGCCACTTAAACATGGAACAATGATTAAAGTTCCGGGAAGATTATCAAAAGGGGTTTAGTTTGTCTATGAGCGACTTTCAGACTTCTGCTACGTCGTGGATGTCTCGACCATCAAGAATCGGATTGCACAGTGGCAATTAAAATGATTTCAAAAACAGGGGTTGTGGTTCGTGAGTATGGAAGCTAGATGAGAGGAGAAACTCCAAAAGGGGCATCTGGTTGCATGGGACTGACTTTAAATGGTTCAAGGAATCGGAGTACAGTAGGTCATGCACATACACCACGATCACCAATTATGGTGGTGGTGGTGGTGGAGATGGGGCCAAATAATATGGAAAGTGGTGATCAGAGAATGGAATTTGGCTAAGGGAGCAGCGACGACCGACGAAGGCCACGGTTGGCGACTAACATTCCTGTTGAGAGAGGGAACTTGATGCAAGGTGATAATAGCAGGAGAAAAGATATAGAAAATCAATTCAAAAATAGAGATAAGGAAAATGTAATCCCTGAAAATCTATCCATTTATCCCAGGAATCTCGCACAAGAGAAGAATATGTTTGTGGGACACACTTTGGGGAGTCAGCATTTAGCAGTAACCTGAAATCCACTATTTGTGGACAAAAGCACGAAAGCTGTGATAAGTGATGTGGCTCCGGAGACTGAGGTGGAACCCATGAATAAGGAGGAAGGCTATAAAAGAGGGAGAGGACGTCCACGTAAGAGCCCACTGCATGTAACAAAGCTGGGCATAAAGTCAGGCAAAATGAAGCAAATCTCGAGAGGAGAAATTTTAGCAATGTTGGATTCTAATATCAGGAGTAGTGCACATTCCAACTTAGGGGGAGGGGTGTGGACAAGTGAAGTATCGACAGAGGATGGGAATGAAGCCCATCCCTGCCGACAGACATGAATATCTTAAGTTGGAACTATCGCATGTTGGGGTCCCTGCATGCAATTCATGAGCTGGCCAGGAAGGTCAGAAAATACCAACCCCAGGTTCTCTTTTTGTGTGAGACAAAATGGAGAATGGCAAAAATGGAGGTGATAGCTTGTAAACTGGGATTTGCGGGCAAGATAATTGTAAAGTGTAATGGAAGAAGTGGAGGGTTAGCGATTCTATGGAATGAAGTAACTTTTAATTTGTTATCAATGTCCATGCATCATATTAATAGACTCATTTCTAATGGAAGCTCAAATATATGGAGGCTAACAGGATTCTATGGACACCCTGAAACGAGAAGGAGACATGAAACCTGAAGTTTGTTAAAAAGTTTAAAAAATAGGTGGGCTGGTCCATGGCTTGTAGTGGGTGATTTTAATGAAATCCTTTCACAAGAGGATAAATGTGGCGGTATGAGCAGACTGTAAAATCAGATGGATACGTTTAAGGAAGGGGTAGATTTTTGTGGGCTGGCGGAACTTCCTGTTATTGGCTCACTTATGACATGGTGTAAGGGTTTGGGAGTTGACAAAATATTAGAAAGATTGGACAGAGGTTTTGGGAATGGTAGCTGGTTGCAGAGATTTCCTAATGGCGTCGAAGTTCATGAATTTTCAACGACTTCAGATCATGTTTTCTTAATTTTTTACATGCAGGGAATGCTGAAGAGAGGTAGCTATAAGAAAACATTCATGTTTGAAAACATGTGGGTGGAATTCTCAAAGTGCGAAGAGGTGATCAACAACTTGTGGCAGACTTCTTCAGCTCGGGATTTTGGTTCGCTAATGGTAAAGTTGAGTAATTGTGGGCAGGACCTGGTAAAATGGAATAAGGAGGACGTTGGTCATGTAGGCAATCAAATAGCCATGCTGGAAAAGGAAATGGAGAGGATGATCACTGACCAATCTTGTGATCTTGGATCTATGGAGTTTTTGTTGTCCAAGTCCCGCCTATTTAATCTATATCGAGTGGAAAAAAGTTTGTGGAGACAGAGGGCCAAAGAGCATTGGTTGAAGGCAGGGGATAGAAATATGCGATTTTTCCATTCCATAGCTTCGAGGAAATGGAGAAATAATCAAATACGAATGTTGATTGGTGAGAATGGAGAAACTTTGGAGAACCAAGAAGCAATAGAGCAGGAAATTTTGGGGTATTTCTCTTTTATCTTTACAAAGAGAAGACCCGAGGAAATACATGATATTGATATTGAGGTTGGCAGAAGAGTAACAGATCAAGAAAACATCAAGCTATGTAGGGATTTCACAGAAGAAGAGGTTTATTAGGCGCTGAAACAAATGAACCCATGGAAGTCTCCGGGACCGGATAGAATGATAGCATGCTTCTATCAGCGATACTGGCACATCATTGGGAGGGAGGTAACATCACTTATATTGCATTTTTTAAATGGTGTTGGTGATCTTAGGCCTTTAAATTCAACTACTATTGCCTTAATCCCAAAAATTGTTGATCCCCAAACAATTAGAGACTTTCAACCTATTAGTCTTTGTAATGTTGTTTATAAATTGGTGTCCAAAGTTTTGGTGAACAAGTTGAAACAGCTTCTACCTAAGATTATTGGTGTTGCACAGAGCGCTTTCATTACCGGGAGGCAAATATTTGATAATGTAATGGTGGCTTTCGAGGTTTTCCATAGCATGAAAACTAAGCGTAAAAGATCGGAGGAGTCAATGGCTTTGAAGCTAGACATGAGTAAGGCGTATGACAGAGTTGAATAGGACTTTTTAGAGTGCATGATGAGGAAATTGGGGTTTGCGGATAGATGGATTTCTCTTATTATGGCATGTGTACGTACTGAATTATTCGATGAAGATAAATGGTAAACTATGTGGCAACATCTCTCCGACGAGGGGATTAAGACAAGGAGATCCACTGTCGCCCTATTTATTCATCATGTGTGCAAAGGGTTTATCTGGGATGATCGAAAAGGAGAATTGAGCAAGCCGAATGCAAGGGTTTACCTCATGTGTCACCCATTTATTCTTTGCAGATGACAGCTTAGTATTCCTTAGACCAAAGGTGGATGAGGTGACGAATTTTTTACATTTGCTGCATAAATATGAGGAGTTGTTGGGACAACAAGTCAACTTACAAAAGTCTATAGTATTCTTCAGTTCTAACACTAGTAATAGAACGAAGGATTAAGTGGCCAATAAGTTGCATGTCAGAGGCCTCTCCAATACAAATAAATATTTGGGCTTCGCTCTTCTCTTTGGTAGATAAAGGAGAAGAGAGTTCTTGGGAATTAAGGATAAGCTATGGAAGTTGGTGCAATTTTGGAGGAGGAAATGCTTATCATATGTGGGGAGGGGAGTATTAATTCAAGCAGTGGCGCAGGCTTTGCCAAGCTATTATATGACCTGCTTTAAATTACCAAAAAATCTTTTACATGAATTAGACATGGTCATTGCAAAGTTTTGGTGGGGAGGTAGAAAAGGAGTGTGTAAGATCCATTGGAAACAATGGAAGGATCTCTGCATATCAAAGTTCGATGAAGGTTTAGGATTTAAGGATTTTGAGGCATTCAACGTGGCACTCTTAGCAAAGCAATGGTGGAGGTTGATTCACAATGAGCAGTCTCTACTACCTTCAATTTTGAGAGATAAATATTGCAAAGGTAAGGAGCAGGGGCCAATAGACAGCAGAGGCCAATGCATCCTTTCTTTGGAGGAGTTTAATGCATAGAAAGAAAGTGGTAGATAAAGGCTCAATCTGGAGAGTGGGTAATGGCAACTCTATCGATATATGGAAGGATAAATGGCTTGATAAGCTGCCGGATTTCAAACCTACTTGGAGCTCGTCAATTCAACCTACTCCAATGAGAGTGAATTTGCTGATCAATAACGACAGTAATGAATGGAATCAGGAGAGACTTGAGGACTTGTTTGTAGAAAGTGATATTACAGTGATCAAGCAAATTCCTATAAGTGTTAGAGGGATTGAAGACTTACTCATTTGGAAAGAGTCTGCTTTAGGTACATTTACGGTCAGATCCGCTTATCATGTTGCGAGAAGGATTCGGGATAATGAGACTAGCTTGAGAGAACATAGATGTTCATTGTGGCGTTGGCTTTGGTTAGCTCGAGTTCTGCCAAAAATTAAATTTTTTGCCTGGAGGTTGATCTGGAACCTCTTGCAAATGGGAGAAAATTTACAGAATAAAGGAATAAATTCTGACGCAATATGCAAGGTTTGTGGAGAAAATCATGAAAGCTAGATGCATTTATTTTTTGAATGTGTTTATAGTAGACAGGTGTGGAGGAGTTGCTGTCAGTGGATATTGGAGATCGTAGGGGATGAGAATGGAGGAGTTAACTAGTGGGAAAGGTAGCTGAGCTGGCAATTAAACAGAATAAATGGGAGACTGTTTTGATCATCTGCTATTCTCTGTGGAGGAATAGGAATCTTTGCTTGTATGAAGCGAGATGTGATGGTATTACAAGTTTTTTGCGTGCATGTGACTTGTTCAAAACCGACTGCATGGAGATGGAAAATGCTGGTTTAAGCAGTCGAGGAAGTTGTACAGAGGACACTCGTTTATGTTGGAATCCACTGTTGTATATATTACCAAAGTTATATCTTAAAATCATTTAGTTTGCATATATGTTAAAGAAAAATGAAATTGAAAGTATGAAAAATGAGTTGGAATGAAGAAATTACTTGATTAGTCAACTGCCCAAAAGAGCAGTCAACTGCTCTATGTGTCGGGGCTTTCTGGAAATATTTTTCGCATGAGAATTTGAGTTACGTATAGGGCAGTCGACTGCCCTAAAGGGCAGTCTACTGCCCCAAGAAAAATTACATTCTGTTTTGAAAAAACACTAGGGAAGTCGACTCCCTTTCTCGGGCATCCGACTTCCCATTCTGGAAATTCAAAAAATGTAAGACCCGAATTTTATTATACTATATACTACATTTGTACATGATTGATGGTGGAAATTAATTCTTCTAGTGAAAGAATCATTGGATGTGAATTTTCACTTTGCATTTTAAGTCATGATGTATAGTATGGTTGATAAAAGAAAGAAAAACAAATATCAATTGTAACAAGGAATATATGGGATTTAATCTTGATAAAAGGTCAAGATAGTATATATGAGGTATGAAAGCATTAAATGAGATGAGATAAAATTAATAAATATGGCTAACGTTGGCGTGGAGAAGAAGAAGAAGAATGACAAGAGAAGTAAGGGCTAGAAGACAAAACAAAGAAAAGGATGGGGAGTTAGCCAATCAACGTTGGCTGGAAGAGACATGGGTGAAGAAAAGAGCAGAAAAGGAAATAGAAAAAGTCCAGGAAAGAGGCGGCAGTGGACTTCTCGCCGGTTGCTTCATTTGACAAAGGAGACTAAGCATTTAATAGCAAGAGGAGCAAGCCAATAAGAGTGACTGGCAGTGGCGTGGACTGGGGGAAGAAGAGGAAAAAAGGAAAGAAAATTTTCAGAACATGCAGAGAAATTTCTTCTTGCCACCGTCCACTAGCTGCAGTTTTTCCACAAATTTTAATGCATGTAATGATGAAAGAAACGTGATAAGAAAACAGTCGGTAGTTTCTAACAGGATCAAATGGCTATATAAAGGAATACGTGAGGG
The DNA here is from genome assembly GCA_031772115.1 of Heritiera littoralis. NCBI lineage: Eukaryota > Viridiplantae > Streptophyta > Magnoliopsida > Malvales > Malvaceae > Heritiera > Heritiera littoralis. The sequence continues at coordinate 1,744,074 of JAPDPK010000009.1, read as the reverse complement.
AAGATGATGTCGTCAACTTCATCCTCTCAAATAACCTTCTCGCCCAATTCTGTTTTCTGCATATCCATCTTTCATTCCTCCGTTTTCATCATAAATGAGCCATGCAATTTCATCTGTTAGCTAGCCAAACCCTTCTGCAGTGTTGAAAAGCCAAGGAACAAGAGAAACAAAGCTAAGGGAGGCAAGAAATATTCTGTTTTTGGAAGAGCAATAGGGTTAAGGTGAGTTCCATAATTTCTATGGTTTCCTTGATATTCAATACTGGATTTCTATCTTTTATAACGTAATAAACATAGATGTAGCTTTGTGTTAGCTAAACCTTACTAGAATATATAAGAACTAGAATAAGGTGTAGTCTTAATCAGAATAAACAATGAAGATACTGGAAAAAAAATGAGGATGGGCGAGCTAAAATCTGGAATGAGGAAGTGGCGAGACCGCCACATGCAAATTTAATACATAGGTGAGCCGCCAATGAACAAAACAGTAGTGTCGGGCGAACTCACATGCAGGGCATGGCGAGTTGAATGGTCGGGCGAGCTCCCATGTTGGGCGAACTCCAACAAATAAGCCATAGGAATGGCGAGAATGATTGGGCGAGCTCCCAAGAGTAGATCAATTATGGATGGGCAAACTCTATGGGCGAATGGCGAACTCAGTCTCGCCAAAGTGTCCCAAATATTAGGAAAATATAAATAGTTTAGAAAATATTCGAAAAAGGAATATTAATAGTTTTAATGTAATTGTGCAGACGGGAATTGAGAAAGGCGAACGAGTTGCAAGGCTTCTTTAGACGAGGTAAGGGAGTTGTGTGTTAAAAGAATGCATGTCCTGTGGAGTTAAATTTATGAAAGTACTGAGAATTTGTTTTGGTTTAAGACATGCATACTATTTTGATAAATTTCCTTGTTATTGGGCTAACTGGTAAGGGCGGGCGAATTAACCCTTCGTTATGTTTTGGGCGAAGAGCCCCTCTTATGATATTTTGGCGGGCGAGTGATCTTGTTTTATGTAAAATTTGGGCGGGTCCTTTTATTTTCTTTCGGGCGAACTACCCTGTTTTAAATAGAAAATCCGAGCGAGCCATTGTGGGCGAGCCAATTTCACTTTGTTTTAATCGCTGAGGATTGGCGGGCGAATACTAATTCCCCCACCTTGGAGTTCACCATGGGCGAGCCGTGATGGGCGAGCTGACCATGGCGAAGAGGTATAAAGTACATTTTCTTAAACGAAAAATGAGACAAAATAATATTTTGAAAATAGAAAATACGAAACCTTTTGGGCGAGTTGATCAAATGGGCGAGTTGACTATTGGGCGAGTTGACCATGTGCGAGCCAGTGAGGGCGAGCCGATTTTCCTTGTTTTCAATTGGCGGGCGAACATAAGTTCACCCTACTAGATTGTCGACCATGGGCGAGCCAGACGGGGCGAGCTGACCATGGGCGACTAGATTTCAGTTTATATTCTCTATGCAAATGAGAAATGATTAACTATTTAAATGAATTAAATGGGTTTCTTTAAAGGTATTTTTAGCTATGATTTTGAGACTTTAGGCCCCTAATTTCATGCCTTGTTACGAGTTTGTTGGCTCTACAGGCTATACCGAGAGGGGGGGTGAATCGGTTTTTCACTAACCTTAGGTTCGTTTTTCGATTCTTCTAAATTCTCTAGCCTATATTGATATTTTCTAAGTTCTCTTAGCTAGGCAATTATACAATATAAATTCGATGCAATAAACACAAATATAATTGCAAGAAAGTAAAGAGAGAAAGGATAGAGAAATGTACACAAGTGATTTATAGAGGTTCGGCAACCTTGCCTACGTCCTCTACCTTGAGACGCTCCCAAGGATTTTCCTAAATTCACTATCCTTGAATTTGTTACACTCCCTCTTTTTCTAGGCTAAAGAGAAACATCTCTCTTTTTCTAGGCTCAAGAGAAACCTCCCTCTTTTTCTTAGGCTAAAGAGTAACCTCCCTCTTTTTCTTAGGCTAAAGAGAAACCTCCCCTTTTACAAGGATTGAATGTGTATACAAGAGAAGTAATCAAAGAAGGCCTCTAGATAGGCAAGTGATTACAAAGATTAAGCACAAATAAAAGCCTATACAAGTGCTAAGCACTACAAGAAATAAGAGAATGATAGATGATGAAGACTTTGGAGCTCTTGATTTGTTGTTTGAGGCTTGAGGATTTGAGGAATATGTGTTTTGGAGTTGCTGAGTAGTTCCTCTTACTTTCTTTAGCTTCTAAGCCTCTATTTATAGTCCCTTGGATGTATTCTAGCCGTTGGGTGGAGCCAAGATTGATTCTGACCGTTGTATCTCACAAAACTAGCCGTTATAGGCTATTTTCGGGCAAAGGGATCGATCCTGCTACAGTGGGGATCGATCCCTTTTGTCCAGAATCTTGATTCTGGGCTTCAGGGACCTTGGGAAGACTTTCTGCCAAAAAGGGATCGATCCTGCTACAGTGGGGATCGATCCTTTTCTTCCAGAGGGCATTTTTCCTGCACTTTTGGGTTAGAAATGATATGACCTTTGATCCTAATTCAACCCAAAACATTTATGAGCTTTAAGGGAGTTTTTCTTGACTTTCTCAGATAAAAACATGGTCTAAACATTCATCAAGTGATTTTCTAAAATATTCAAACCATTTATAAAGAATTAAGACCAATAGGGATGTATCATTAAATCATGGTCTTAATGTTTGATATGATCACTTGAAAATGGATTGAGAAAATCATGTGTGATAAGGCAAATTTACAATATGAATTAAAACATTAAAGCTTACTTAAGTTTTTGTCATTTCAAAATATATATTGCAATTTAAAGCTAACAATCTCCCCCTTTTTGATATGACAAAACTTAATGTAAATTTGCTTTGAAAATTCTTTGAAAAAAATACTCCCCTTCAAATAAAGCAGGATTTTATAAAGCTCCCCCTTAATATAAGCATGGGTTTTGAAAATGAATTTTCCCTCATTATCTCTCCCCCTTAATATCTCTCCCTATATCTATCTCTCCCCCTTTTTGTCATAGCAAAAAGAAGGAAAAATAATAAAAAAATATGCTTCCCCTAAAATCATGGCAATGTGAGAACAAATAAAAATGCTCCATCCAACAAGAAACATGTTAGTACATGGGACTTATAGCACAACTAAATAAGTCAATATTCTCAAAGAGTATGAAATATTCATGCAGTGAATATGACTTATGATCTTATACCAATTGTTTATAAATGATTTTGATACCAATTGTTGATAAGTAATTTTGCAAGAAGGTTCCAATTGGTAAGAAGTTAAGTAAGCACCTAAGTATATCAATTGTTCTCTAAGTCCAACTAAGGTGCATGGCAATACATCATGATTATGAGCTAAAATTAGATGACATATCATATGCATGAGCTCATAAACCACGTTCAAGCAAGAGTGTGCATAGAATCAAGACATATAGCAATTAACTACAAGTTCTAGCACACAAGAGTTTTCATGCAAAAATATCCTAAATTTAAAGCTCATATTAATTGGCAATTTAGATTTAGCTTACCAATTAGTGAAAATATGGTTGCCAATGATACTAAGTGTTATTTCAATCTAAATACCAATTGTTACTAATGGTTGACTTACACATTTTGCATGATTCCAATATTTATGTGTAGTGTTCATGTCAAGAAAATAATCCTTCTAAAAATGCAAGAACACAATCACATATTATCAAATATGCATATGGATCAATTAAACATTAGCACACTATCATAAAGAATTAATCCATATTCATATTCACAAATTTATACCACATGGAAGATTCAAAATTCAAGATATTCAAGCCAACACAATTTCTTCCATGGTTTCAAGTACAAAAATCCTATGCTCATTTTCTAATTCAAGTCCTTAACCAATTATGAGCAAGGAAAGATTCAACATTACCATTTTAATCAATTAATAGCCATATCCCTAGTTGTTATCATCATTTAAAGTTCTAGAGGGTATATGCTATTTTAACTAAAATGGTTTCACCTAAGTGAATCAATATTATCAAGCTAAAATATATTTTATCATTAAGATCCATAAACTATGAGTGAGGTTAAGCACTTAATATCATGAAATAACTATTCTCATCTCATAGGCATGATTATTGATTCAACTTAAGCAAACATGCATGTTCATCATCAAAACAATCAAGAGTCTATGCATGTGTATCAATTGTTTGTGTTGTCATTAATGCTCAAGTTCCATAATAATTTGGCTATAAAGAATTAATTTCATGGATGATAAATTTTCATGTAACTCAACATTTATGATTCATTTATCATCACTAATTATAAGCCAAGGAAAAGTATGACCTTTTACCAATTGTTGAATTTACATTTGAAATCAATCCTTAAGGTCAAGTTTTAATTATTCTTCCACTAGATGTATAATTATCATGAAACCTAGTGTGCAGTAGTTGAGTCAAGCTAATAAACATAATCCTGTAAGCATGCTTGACTAAGATGAACAAAAGATATGAAAAACACTCATTATGCACAAGTTCATCAAATTCTCAAATATATCCATAAATCATTGAAATAAATTTCAAAATTATGGTTAAGCATTCATTGAAAGTATATTTCAAGATTATTTCAAGAGTTATGCAAATCATGAATGCTTGCAACAAGAAAAATGATTTTGCACTTGTGAGCTCAAGAAAGATGATACCATTTGTTGGAAATGATTCAAATTGATGGAGTTGAGGCATGATATCAATGAAAAATGAATTTTCATACATTAAAGTTCATCAAAGAAGAGTTAAAACAATGTATTTTAAGTTGAGAAGAAAGAAAGTATCAAAACAATGAAAAGTTCTTCTCAATTTCAGTTGAAAACATGCAGGAGTGCCTTTTCTGGCCTGGGGGGATCGATCCTGCTACAGTGAGGATCGATCCCTCATATGTTCCTGCAGATTCTGCAGTTGTTTTGACAGAAAATTGGACTTGTGAGGTATCAAAACTTCGTTTTTGACTAATTTAAGTTCAAGTAAAGGTTTAAACATTTGTAAAAAATGATTTTGGACTTGTATGAATGAAAAACATGAATCAAAAACCATTTTACAAAAGATTTTGCAATTTTGGAAGAATTTTCACAATAAAATGCATTTTTGGCCTCAAAGGAGTTCATTTTGAGAGTTATGCATATTTTGTCAAAACTAAAGCATTAGAAACCATAAATATGCCAAAACAAACTTGTTCACATAGATTTTAAGCACATATAACATCAAATCATCATACTTGTGAACATTATGCCATGATTTCCAACATACAAGTTCTACATTGATGCTCATGACATGGCATTTTGCATATATGACATATTTGGCAATTTGAGGCAAGTAAATACATTATCAACACATAGAAAACATGCTCAAATTCCAGAGATCATTTCAAAATAAAAAATCATGCTTTTCATCCAATCATCCAATACCTCAAGAACTATCCATCAACCACTCAACAATCAATTATCATGCCTTTTTGCTTAATCATGAATCATTAACCAAATTTCTCATCAAAGCACAACTAATCAAATAAAAAGTTTAAGGAGTGAGGAATTAAGCTTACAAAACTCCTTTGCTTGAGTATGCTTTGCCTTGAATAGTTAAGTCCACCTTGTGCCATTCTTTGAAGAATTGTTGTGATGAATCCTCAAGCTTTTTCTTTATCTCAATGGCACAAGCAAACTCGATAGAGGTGTGTAGAGCATTCAAACCCCATTGTTTCTTTGTAACTCCATGCTCTAACACTCCTACAACAAACACATTTTCAAGCATGCTTTGGTACCCAAATTTTCTTGGGTCCTTGAGAGTTAGTGCTCACAATTTTTGATCCTTTTGGGATCCATTTCAAGCTCAAATCATCATTATTTATTGCATGCTTTGGCACCCACATTTTCTTAACTACTCTTCCTCTAAATGTGGTTTTTCTATATGTGCATGCTTGTGAAGAGTGTCCTATTCTATTGCATAGTGAGCATGTAAGAGATGAATCATGCATAGTATTTTTGCTCACTAAGAAATTCTTTAGATGAGTTTCTTTTTGTATTGCATTATATCCTAACCCATCTTTGTCAAAGAAAGCTCTTTGGGTCTCAAGCATGTGATCTAATTTTTGTTGACCCATATAGAATCTAGAAAATGAATTATGCAAATTTAAGTTCTTTTTATTTACTTCATCTATTTCTAGATTTGCTTCTTCTAATTTCTTCTCAAATTCAAGTTTGGCATTTAATAGCATTTCATTTTCTATTTTCAATTTAGCAATGATTTTCTTATATTTGGAGTTCATGCATTGAAAATGATTTGCTAGTTCATTAAAAGCATTTTGTAGTTCATCAAATGTATAATCATTATCTTCACTAGAACTACAACTAGCCTCATCATCACTAATGGCCATAAAGCATGAGTAGGCTACCTCATTATCTACATTTTCCTCATCGGAGCTATCACTATCGCTCCATGCAGCCACAAATGCTTTCTTCCTAGGTTTCCTATCCTTTTCTCTTCTAAGTAAGGGGCAATCTAACTTAGTGTGACCCGGTTCATTACATTCATAACACACTAAGGGGTCTTTTTCTCTCCTACTAGATTCTCCTCTTATTACCCCTCTACTTTGGTGCCTCCTATCATTCTCTCTCTCTTTCATTCTCATAAATCTATTAAATCTTTTGGCAAACATTGCCATTTCTTTTTCTTCCTCATTTCCACTCTCATCACTATCATCTTCAAAGACCTCATGAGTGGAAGACTTAAGTGCTACCCCTACTTTCTTTGAAGGCCCTTCATTTCTTTTTAATTTCATTTCATATGTAAGTAGGGAGCCCATAAGTTCATCTAGAGACAAGGTATTTGGATCTTTAGACTCTTCTATTGCGGTTACCTTTGCCTCCCATGATTGTGGCAAGCTATTCAAGATTTTCTTCACCATTTCTACATTGGAATAGGTCTTGCCTAATGCCTTAAGTCCATTGATTATGTCATTAAATCTAGTGTACATATCACTCATGGACTCATTTTCTTTCATTCTAAAAAGCTCATAATCATGTGTGAGCATTCCTACTTTGGTCTCTCTAACTTGATTTGTCCCTTCATGTGTGATGGCTAGTTTGTCCCATATTTGCTTAGCATTTTCACATAGGGACACTCTATTATACTCATTGGGACCTAATGCACAAAAGAGAGTGTGCATAGCCTTGGCATTCAATTGTGCCACTCTCATGTCATTTGTGTCCCACTCATCCTCACTCTTAGGGACATCTTTTCCATCTACTTTCTTCATGGGAATTCTAGGACCATTCACTATAATCCTCCACACCTCATAATCATTTGATTGTACAAATAGCATCATTCTAGTTTTCCAATATGAGTAATTTTCACCACTGAATAGTGGAGGTCTAACTAATGATTGTCCCTCTTCTCCTAGGGGTGTGCCTACATTCAAGTGAGCCATTTATGATCGTTTTGCTCGATAGAGGTTAGTCTAAATCAATCTCGAGCCCAAGCTCTGATACCAATTGTTGGCTCTACAGGCTATACCGAGAGGGGGGGTGAATCGGTTTTTCACTAACCTTAGGTTCGTTTTTCGATTCTTCTAAATTCTCTAGCCTATATTGATATTTTCTAAGTTCTCTTAGCTAGGCAATTATACAATATAAATTCGATGCAATAAACACAAATATAATTGCAAGAAAGTAAAGAGAGAAAGGATAGAGAAATGTACACAAGTGATTTATAGAGGTTCGGCAACCTTGCCTACGTCCTCTACCTTGAGACGCTCCCAAGGATTTTCCCAAATTCACTATCCTTGAATTTGTTACACTCCCTCTTTTTCTAGGCTAAAGAGAAACATCTCTCTTTTTCTAGGCTCAAGAGAAACCTCCCTCTTTTTCTTAGGCTAAAGAGTAACCTCCCTCTTTTTCTTAGGCTAAAGAGAAACCTCCCCTTTTACAAGGATTGAATGTGTATACAAGAGAAGTAATCAAAGAAGGCCTCTAGATAGGCAAGTGATTACAAAGATTAAGCACAAATAAAAACCTATACAAGATTTGTGCTAAGCACTACAAGAAATAAGAGAATGATAGATGATGAAGACTTTGGAGCTCTTGATTTGTTGTTTGAGGCTTGAGGATTTGAGGAATATGTGTTTTGGAGTTGCTGAGTAGTTCCTCTTACTTTCTTTAGCTTCTAAGCCTCTATTTATAGTCCCTTGGATGTATTCTAGCCGTTGGGTGGAGCCAAGATTGATTCTGACCGTTGTATCTCACAAAACTAGCCGTTATAGGCTATTTTCGGGCAAAGGGATCGATCCTGCTACAGTGGGGATCGATCCCTTTTGTCCAGAATCTTGATTTTGGGCTTCAGGGACCTTGGGAAGACTTTCTGCCAAAAAGGGATCGATCCTGCTACAGTGGGGATCGATCCTTTTCTTCCAGAGGGCATTTTTCCTGCACTTTTGGGTTAGAAATGATATGACCTTTGATCCTAATTCAACCCAAAACATTTATAAGCTTTAAGGGAGTTTTTCTTGACTTTCTCAGATAAAAACATGGTCTAAACATTCATCAAGTGATTTTCTAAAATATTCAAACCATTTATAAAGAATTAAGACCAATAGGGATGTATCATTAAATCATGGTCTTAATGTTTGATATGATCACTTGAAAATGGATTGAGAAAATCATGTGTGATAAGGCAAATTTACAATATGAATTAAAACATTAAAGCTTACTTAAGTTTTTGTCATTTCAAAATATATATTGCAATTTAAAGCTAACAGAGTTATAAGGCTGATGGACCCGCCAAGTCATCAGCGGTCTCGAGGTCACTTGGCAAGTGGACCCGAGGACCACCCATAGATTGTGGCCATAGATCTACTTTATCCCTACTGGGATGATTATGCCGTTCTCGCAAGGGGGAGGGGGAACGATGATAGCATAATTTATTTATAGGGTGATGCCTAGTCTCAACTTGTTAACTTTTGTTACAGAAAGGATTTGTTAAATCCTATTCACTGTTTATTACATGATATTGTAAATTGTTTTCTATATCCACTGGGTTTACTACTAAGAAAGATAAAAGTTTTGGGGAATAAGATTAGATTTGTGTACATCTTCCTTACTGAGCATGTTATCGCTCACCCCTTATTTTCCACTCCACAGATTACTGATCTTGGATTAAGAGAATTACATTCAAGAGATTTTCGACTGCTAGTGGATATCTGATATCAAAGGTATATTATTTCTTTTATATATTCAGAAAAAATTGTACAGTACTACTTTAAATAGAAGGGAATGTACATACATCTTAGAATATAAAAAAAGAGATTTAATGGTTATTTAAATGTTAGGAGTTGTTAAGCATCACAGACAGCCCAACCGGTAAGTGGAGTTTTTAAGTAAATATTAGTTATATAGTGTATTTGGGATGTTACAAAAAACATGTCCGTTAGACATGTTTCTTCATTCCAAAGGTCATGATTCTTCATTCAAATGATGTCTTAGGAGTATTTCATTTGGCAGATGATGCGAGACATTGGTGGAAGGCCACTCAGACAGTATTATTTGCTCAGCATCAAGATCTGTCATGGGATATTTTTGTGGAAGCTTTTAGGAGGCAGTATATTCCTGACACTGCTCAGGATAAATTACAGCAGGAATTCATGGGTTTAGTTCAGGGCAGCATGTCAGTGGACGAGTATGAGGCCAAATTTACTACACTGAGCCGTTTTGATCCACAAACTAGTGCGAATACCCGGTATAAGATTTCGAGGTTTAGAGCTGGGTTGAGGCCATCCATCAGAATGAAGCTAGCCCCATTTGTTATACAAACTTATGGTGAGATAGTTCAACGGGCTCAGATATGTGAGAGGGATTATGAGCAGTTCCAGCTCGATTTCAGTAGTAAGAATAAAGGTAAAGCAAAGGTAAAGGCTAAGAGGTTTATGGAGGAAAGATCAGGTAGAGAGCAGCCTAAGAGAAGCAGACCTATGGGCATACAGATTTCAGAGGGCAGATTTAGTAAACCAGTAATTTCTACACCTGCTAGTGGCCCTACCACTACTCAGAGGAGTGTTGCACCTTTATGTAGACAGTGTGGAAGGTCGCATGGGTCACGCCCTTGTCCTTTAATGTCTAGGGCATGTTTTAATTACAGACAGACGGGGCACTTTGTCAGGAATTGCCCGATGCTCAAAGAATCTGCTGCTTCCACTATTCCTCCTGCCTTACCGCAGATAGCGGCCCCAGCAGCTCAAAGTGAGCCAGAGAAAGCGACACCCTCACAGCCGAGGCGGGCGACCGCCGTAGAGAAGGGTAAGAAGGTTGTGACTCAGGGTCGGGTGTACGCGTTGGATCAAGAGACTGCCGACGCCTCTATCGATGTAATTAAAGGTAAAATTTATCTCTTTGACATTCCTATAATTGCCTTATTTGATCCGGGTTCTACCCATTCGTTCTTATCGCCTATATATGCCAACAGGACCCCAGTAGAGCCGGAGTTGTTAGAATGTACTTTACAAGTGAAAACTCCTTTTAATGATTTCCAAAGAACGGATGTTGTATATCGGAACTGTAAATTGACTATTGGAGAGAAGGTTTTTACAGCTAACCTAATTTTGTTGAACATATATGATTTTGATATCATTTTGGGTATGGACTGGTTAGCTACGAACCATGTTAGTTTGGATTGTAATACTAAGTTTATTACCTTCTCTCATCCCGAAAAGTACATTGTAAAGTTATTGTAAATTAATAAAAAGTATGTGACTTTTATGTTATGAAATGACATGTGTTCTGAAATTGAGGTTGTGTATGAATGTTTATGAAGGATATATTGCTAGTGTGGAGGATGTAGAGAGGAAATATCCAAAGATTCAAGAGATCCCTGTGGTCAAGGACTTCTCGGATGTATTTTCAGAGGATTTACCAGGGTTACCAACGGATCGAGAGACGGAATTTACGATCGAGTTGGCACCCGGTACGGAGCCGATTTCTAGACCCCCATATCGGATGGCACTGACTGAGTTGGACGAACTTAAGAAGCAGCTCCAAGAATTATTAGATAAGGGATTTATACGTCCCAGTGTGTCACCTTGGGGAGCTCCGGTATTATTTGTTCGGAAGAAGGATGGTAGTCTCCGGTTATGTATAGATTATCGGATGTTAAATCGGGCTACCGTTAAGAATAAGTATCCACTACCTCGGATTGATGATCTGTTTGATCAGCTCAGGGGTGCACAGGTATTTTCCAAGATAGACCTCCGATGAGGTTATCACCAGTTGAAAATCAAGGAGTCGGACGTGCATAAGACAGCCTTTCGGACTCGTTATGGTCACTATGAGTTCTTAGTGATGCCTTTTGGATTAACAAATGCCCCTGCAGCTTTTATGAGTTTGATGAATGAGGTGTTTCATCCCTTTTTGGATAAGTTTGTCATAGTGTTTATAGATGACATACTGATTTATTCTAAGACACCAGAGGAGCATGAGCAACATTTACAGGTTGTTCTACAGACCCTCAGAGAGCGGAAATTGTATGCTAAGCTTAGTAAATGTGAGTTCTGGCTTGACCATATAATATTTCTCAGACATGTGGTGTCAAGGAACGGGGTGTCAGTTGATCCGTCCAAGATAGAGGCCATTGTTCAGTGGGAGAGGCCTAACACAGTTACCGAAATACGGAGTTTCTTGGGTCTTGCGGGATACTATCGCAGGTTTGTGGAGGGATTTTCTAGACTTGCTGCTCCATTGACACGACTCACACGTAAGGATGTAAAGTTTGAGTGGAATGATGCGTGTGAGCATAGTTTTGGTGAGCTTAAGAGGAGATTGACTACTGCCCCCGTATTAGCCCTTCCTAGTGGATCAGGTGGATTTATGGTGTATACCGATGCATCCGCTCAAGGTTTGGGGTGTGTGCTTATGCAGCATGGTCGGGTTATAGCCTATGGTTCTCGACAGTTGAAGGATCATGAGAGGAATTACCCGACACATGGTTTGGAGTTAGCTGCGGTAGTGTTTGCACTGAAGATATGGCGACATTACTTGTACGGGGAGAAATTTCAGATATATACAGATCATAAGAGTCTGAAGTATATATTCTCGCAGAAAGAGTTGAATTTGAGGCAGAGACGGTGGATGGAACTATTAAAAGACTATGATTGTGAGATTTTGTATCACCCAGGTAAAGCTAATGTAGTAGCTGATGCATTGAGCCGTAAGCATGTTGGCATGGTATCTTATATGATGATCAGGAAGCATGAGCTGATAGAGCAGTTCTCCAACCTCAGTATGACAGTTGTTTCCTCTGACCAGTATGGATTTACGGCTAGTTTTCGTATAGAGCCGGATTTGATGGACCGAATCAGGGAAGCTCAAAGGAGGGATGATTATTACATTGGGGTTGCCAGTCAGATTCAGATGGGAGTTATGTTAGATTTTGAGATTGGCACTGACGGAATACTGAGGTTTAGAGGTCGGATATGTGTTCTCGGTGATCGGCAGATTCGAGATTTGATATTATCAGAGGCTCATACCTCTAGATACACGTTACATCCAGGTAGTACTAAGATGTACCAAAATCTCTGGAGAGTGTATTGGTGGCCTAAGATGAAGAAAGACATCGTTGAGTTTGTTGCTAGATGTTTGACATGCCAGCAGATTAAGATTGAGCATCAGAAGCCGGCAGGTATGCTTCGACCATTATCGATTCCTACGTGGAAATGGGAGCATGTTACTATGGATTTTATTATGGGATTACCACGGACCCGGAAGGGATATGATGCTATTTGGGTGATAGTGGATAGATTGACTAAGTCTGCTCATTTCTTGGCCATGAGATCTACAGATTCAGTTAGTGCCTTGGCCGAATTGTATGTCAGGGAGATAGTGAGGTTACATGGTGTTCCAGTGAGTATTACCTCTGATAGGGACTCCCGCTTCACCTCTCATTTCTGGGAGAGATTTTAGGAGGTTATGGGATCCCAGTTGAGTTTTAGCACCGCTTTTCATCCACAGACTGATGGGCAGTCCGAGCGTACGATACAGACGCTCGAGGATATGTTGAGAGCGTGTGCATTGGATTTTAGAGGCTCATGGGACGATCATTTACCCCTGGCAGAGTTTGCTTATAACAATAGTTTTCATACTAGCATCGGCATGGCACCGTATGAGGCATTGTATGGCAGACGATGCAGATCCCCGATAGCATGGGAAGAAGTTGGAGATCGTAAACTGTTAGCTCCCGATTTGGTCGAGCAGGCTTCTCGTGATGTACGGATGATTTGTGAGAGGCTCAGAACGGCTCAAAGTCGGCAGAAGAGTTATGCAGATACTAGACGCCGACCCTTGGAGTTTGTAGCGGGTGATTATGTATTTTTAAAGGTCTCACCGTCCAAAGGTATAATGAGATTCGGGAAGAGAGGAAAGTTGAGTCCTCGGTACATTGGGCCTTATGAGATCTTAGATCGTGTGGGAGATGTAGCATATCGGTTAGCACTACCACCAGACCTGTCAGGCGTGCATAACGTATTCCATGTCTCGATGTTGAAAAAGTACCATCCAGATCCTTCTCACGTGATTCGACATGAACCACTGGAGATCAAAGAGGACATGAGTTACGTCGAGAAACCGGTACGGATTTTAGATAGGAAGGATAAAGTATTGCGGTCTAAGACGATTCCTTTGGTTAAAGTGCTCTGGCAGTATCATAACGAGGAGGAGGCTACCTGGGAGTTAGAAAGCCTTATGCGTGAGAGGTATCCAGAGTTTTTCAATTGATAGGTCCTAGTTAAATTTGGAGGACCAAATTTCTTAAGGTGGGGAGAAATGTAAGACCCGAATTTTATTATACTATATACTACATTTGTACATGATTGATGGTGGAAATTAATTCTTCTAGTGAAAGAATCATTGGATGTGAATTTTCACTTTGCATTTTAAGTCATGATGTATAGTATGGTTGATAAAAGAAAGAAAAACAAATATCAATTGTAACAAGGAATATATGGGATTTAATCTTGATAAAAGGTCAAGATAGTATATATGAGGTATGAAAGCATTAAATGAGATGAGATAAAATTAATAAATATGGCTAACGTTGGCGTGGAGAAGAAGAAGAAGAATGACAAGAGAATTAAGGGCTAGAAGACAAAACAAAGAAAAGGATGGGGAGTTAGCCAATCAACGTTGGCTGGAAGAGACATGGGTGAAGAAAAGAGCAGAAAAGGAAATAGAAAAAGTCCAGGAAAGAGGCGGCAGTGGACTTCTCGCCGGTTGCTTCATTTGACAAAGGAGACTAAGCATTTAATAGCAAGAGGAGCAAGCCAATAAGAGTGACTGGCAGTGGCGTGGACTGGGGGAAGAAGAGGAAAAAAGGAAAGAAAATTTTCAGAACATGCAGAGAAATTTCTTCTTGCCACCGTCCACTAGCTGCAGTTTTTCCACAAATTTTAATGCATGTAATGATGAAAGAAACGTGATAAGAAAACAGTCGGTAGTTTCTAACAGGATCAAATGGCTATATAAAGGAATACGTGAGGGAAGATGATGTCGTCAACTTCATCCTCTCAAATAACCTTCTCGCCCAATTCTGTTTTCTGCATATCCATCTTTCATTCCTCCGTTTTCATCATAAATGAGCCATGCAATTTCATCTGTTAGCTAGCCAAACCCTTCTGCAGTGTTGAAAAGCCAAGGAACAAGAGAAACAAAGCTAAGGGAGGCAAGAAATATTCTGTTTTTGGAAGAGCAATAGGGTTAAGGTGAGTTCCATAATTTCTATGATTTCCTTGATATTTAATACTGGATTTCTATGTTTTATAACGTAATAAACATAGATGTAGCTTTGTGTTAGCTAAACCTTACTAGAATATATAAGAACTAGAATAAGGTGTAGTCTTAATCAGAATAAACAATGAAGATACTGGAAAAAAAATGAGGATGGGCGAGCTAAAATCTGGAATGAGGAAGTGGCGAGACCGCCACATGCAAATTTAATACATAGGTGAGCCGCCAATGAACAAAACAGTAGTGTCGGGCGAACTCACATGCAGGGCATGGCGAGTTGAATGGTCGGGCGAGCTCCCATGTTGGGCGAACTCCAACAAATAAGCCATAGGAATGGCGAGAATGATTGGGCGAGCTCCCAAGAGTAGATCAATTATGGATGGGCAAACTCTATGGGCGAATGGCGAACTCAGTCTCGCCAAAGTGTCCCAAATATTAGGAAAATATAAATAGTTTAGAAAATATTCGAAAAAGGAATATTAATAGTTTTAATGTAATTGTGCAGACGGGAATTGAGAAAGGCGAACGAGTTGCAAGGCTTCTTTAGACGAGGTAAGGGAGTTGTGTGTTAAAAGAATGCATGTCCTGTGGAGTTAAATTTATGAAAGTACTGAGAATTTGTTTTGGTTTAAGACATGCATACTATTTTGATAAATTTCCTTGTTATTGGGCTAACTGGTAAGGGCGGGCGAATTAACCCTTCGTTATGTTTTGGGCGAAGAGCCCCTCTTATGATATTTTGGTGGGCGAGTGATCTTGTTTTATGTAAAATTTGGGCGAGTCCTTTTATTTTCTTTCGGGCGAACTACCCTGTTTTAAATAGAAAATCCGAGCGAGCCATTGTGGGCGAGCCAATTTCACTTTGTTTTAATCGCTGAGGATTGGCGGGCGAATACTAATTCTCCCACCTTGGAGTTCACCATGGGCGAGCCGTGATGGGCGAGCTGACCATGGCGAAGAGGTATAAAGTACATTTTCTTAAACGAAAAATGAGACAAAATAATATTTTGAAAATAGAAAATACGAAACCTTTTGGGCGAGTTGATCAAATGGGTGAGTTGACTATTGGGCGAGTTGACCATGTGCGAGCCAGTGAGGGCGAGCCGGCTTTCCTTGTTTTCAATTGGCGGGCGAACATAAGTTCACCCTACTAGACTGTCGACCATGGGCGAGCCAGACGGGGAGAGCTGACCATGTGCGACTAGATTTCAGTTTATATTCTCTATGCAAATGAGAAATGATTAACTATGTAAATGAATTAAATGGGTTTCTTTAAAGGTATTTTTAGCTATGATTTTGAGACTTTAGGCCCCTAATTTCATGCCTTGTTACGAGTTATAAGGCTGATGGACCCGCCAAGTCATCAGCGGTCTCGAGGTCACTTGGCAAGTGGACCCGAGGACCACCCATAGATTGTGGCCATAGATCTACTTTATCCCTACTGGGATGATTATGCCGTTCTCGCAAGGAGGAGGGGGAGGGGGAACGATGATAGCAGAATTTATTTATAGGGTGATGCCTAGTCTCAACTTGTTAACTTTTGTTACATAAAGGATTTGTTAAATCCGATTCACTGTTTATTACATGATATTGTAAATTGTTTTCTATATCCACTGGGTTTACTACTAAGAAAGATAAAAGTTTTGGGGAATAAGATTAGATTTGTGTACATCTTCCTTACTGAGCATGTTATCGCTCACCCCTTATTTTCCACTCCACAGATTACTGATCTTGGATTAAGAGAATTACATTCAAGAGATTTTCGACTGCTAGTGAATATCTGATATCAAAGGTATATTATTTCTTTTATATATTCAGAAAAAATTGTACAGTACTACTTTAAATAGAAGGGAATGTACATACATCTTAGAGTATAAAAAAAGAGATTTAATGGTTATTTAAATGTTAGGAGTTGTTAAGCATCACAGACAGCCCAACCGGTAAGTGGAGTTTTTAAGTAAATATTAGTTATATAGTGTATTTGGGATGTTACAAAAAACATGTCCGTTAGACATGTTTCTTCATTCCAAAGGTCATGATTCTTCATTCAAATGATGTCTAATCATGCAAGGGTGTTTATAACACCGTTTTGAGTTTATAAATACTTTCACTTTCATGGAATTTAAATAAATATCTTCTACATTCTTTCACTCTAAATCAAATTTTCTTCTTGCACTCTTTTTTCTTTGGTTTGGTTCAAGTGAGTTCAAGAGAGAAACTCAAAGTGCAATTGAATTTCTCTTGGAGTAGGCATTGTATCCTGGGAACAACGTTTCCTGAACCATTTGCACCAGTGTGGGGAAACTATTGTTCTTAAGATAGCTTCCTGGAAGTGCCTTGCCTACCAAATTTCTTCTTCAACTTGTTTGCAGCAGTACACCATCCACACTAAGGAGTTTTTCTAAATACAACATCCACCATCTCAAGGCTTTATTAAAATAAATGTGGATGCAAGTGTTAAAGATGGGAAATCCAAGCTGGGAGCAGTGGCGAGGGCCCAAACGGGAGAAGTTCTCTGGTGTGCAGTTTAAGAACAATTGCATGTTACTGATGGCAGGCAAGGCGAATGCTGGGCAATCATTTTCAGCCCATCAATGGCAAAAGAGCAAGGGTATTTGATAGGATGATATTTTGTGAATTTTATATGTGCTAATATATTTTCTTTATTGATGTTTTATGCCTAAAAGAGCTTACTAATGTTTATTTTATGTTTTAGGTATTAAATATCAAAGTTGGAATAAAAAGAAGCTAAAAAGAGCAAAGTGCAGTATTTTCTATCCAGCTTGAGAGATTGACATTTTTGACCAATTTAATGACCTGATCTCAAGAAGTGGCCTTCATGGAAGTTGTAGAGGACTTCTCAAGGTTTCCAGAATGTCCAAGATTGCAAAAATCAGAGTTCATTTGATGGGTCAAACGTCTGGACAAAATCAGTACGAAATTCTGAGCAGAAAAACGAGACTGAGAAGAAATTCCAACAAAGCAAGTTCAAGACCAGATTTTGTTGAGACAAGATAATTTCTTAATTTTATTTTGTCTTAGATCTGTAATTAATTAATAAAAATAGGCCTTAGGAATTTTACTTAGAAAATAATTGTAAAAGATGATGAGATAAAGATAAGAGTTTGACTCGTCAAATTACTGGTTTCCCAAGTAAACTCTTATCTGAATCCCACATTGCTTAGGAAAGTCTTTTAAACTCTTCCTTAGGCCTATATAAAGAGCACAAGGCTCTCATAAACAGCAATCCCTCAAATCCCTCACATCCCTCTCTTCCCCCTCTTCTCTCTTGTTTAGTTTTAGAGTAGATTTAATAGAAATTTTATTTTTATTATTTTGCTTATTTCTTTATTATTTTTAATTCTGATTTTGTTTTCTTTATTTAAATTAATATTGTTTGTGTGTTCTTGCTTGCTAGTTTATAATCTTGATTATTAATTCTGATTTTATATTATTAAAGATTGCTTCTTTGATTGTTTCTTGCATGATATTTGTAATCTTTATAATATTAAACTTGAATTTTATGATCTTGAATATGTCTAGTGAGTAGTTTTCTTATTCAGTTATGAGGTAAATTAATTATTCTTGGGAAAAGCATGTTGTGAGATTCTTGAACCTATTATATAATTGTTGATTAAGTATCCAAGATTCTCTGAGCACATTATAATGGTTGTTTGTTTGATTAGATAGGGTGCACACTATTTAGTTAAACTAAATAATCTACCGCCAGATTAAAAACATAAGTCCGTAATTGCTTGTGGAGTTAATCACTAGGGATGGAGGAGAATTAAGGTTTAGATTAAATAAACCGAGCTTATGTGTTTGTTATCTAATGTCAACCCATATCTTTCTTGTTGTTAATGCTGCTACAATTTATATCTAGAGAGCTTGTTCTAGGTAGGTTAAGTAGTTAGAGATTAGTTAAAGAGCTTGTTTTAACTAACGACTCAGTAAGGAAAGATGGTGTAACAGAGCTTGTTGTTATGCTACGGTTGACTATTTAATTGACAGTGATATTTTGTAATCAATGATCAACATCAAAATCCAAGAATGATTGATTGCCTCGTAACTGAAGCTTTTTGCTATTTGTTTTTTATATTTAATAATTCTTGTTTTCTTTATTTTAGAATAGTCTCCAAAACCCCTAAATTTCTTCTTTCCCTAAACCCTAAGATTAGATTTTTAATTTAATAATTAACTTAAATAATTCAGTCTCTGTGGGTTCGACCCTTGCTCCGCTATCTACATAGTAGAGTTAGGAAATTTTATTTTTGGTGACTGACGATACTCATTAGTATTCGGAGATAATTGTAGAAAGTGATTGCAAAACAGTCATCGAAGAACTTCATACACATTCAGGCTCTTGTTAGAAAAGAGGTGTGCTTCTGGATAATATTTTGGTTTTGAGTTCTCAGTTCAATAAGTGCAACTTTGTATTTTGCACGAGAGAGAAAAACTATTTTGCCTATAAACTGACTCAGTTATCGTTGGGAGCAGATACTCGTAAAAGCTAGGTTGGTACTACGCCAGATGGTTTTGTCAATCCTGATGTAACATTTTGATTATATGAATGAAAGTTGCATTTACCATTAAAAAAAAAAACATTGTTAATTTTAGTGCTAGTAAATTTAGCAATGTTTTAAGAATAAACGCTGTTAATGTGGAGGCCCTTTTTTTTTTAATTTCAGCGGCGTTTACAAATGACGTTAAAGAATTGAAAATTGTTGAACATTTAGTGGCGTTTCTGTATATAAACTATTTCACTTAGCGTCATATATATAAAAAACGTGCTAAGTTTTTAAATTTAGTTACGTTTCTCTAAATTGGTAGAATTATTTTTAAAAAAATAGACTATTGATGGCTGAAAATATTTAATTTGATTTTTTTGTTTCATTCTATATAGAACTATAAAATATTAAAATACATATAAAAATATGTATAAAACTTTATTTATTTCATTACATAAAAATTAAAAAATATTAAAATACATTAATTGTTTAAGTAAATTAACAAGTTGAAATACTTAAAAAATCAAATTACAATATCTCAAAATAAGAAAATTACCCATTATGAAATTTATGATCACCCGAATTTAAGTACTAGAAGTAAAAGACTCTGCTTTGTCACCATTGTCACTAGCATAACCAAAAACTTAACAATAAATATATATATATATAGTGATAATATATATACACACACATATATATTTAGAGTGATAATAATATAATTTGATAAAAAAATACAAAAACACTTGTTAAATTTTATAGTAATCATACCGAAATTTTAAATGCTTAGAATTCACCATAGGAAACCAAAGATGAAACACTTGATAAATTTCCCTCTTCTTCGATTTTATCTCTATTCTTTATGCCTCTCTCTTTTCCCTCTTTAGTTATGCATCACATATTCTCCCTTAAGATCTTTCCCAATATATCTCCAAACTAAAAAACAAATTGCTCCTAGTAACTAATGGTGGTTGTTGTGTCATTGCAACTGGTTTCGATGCCAATAATCATTAAAGAGTTCGTGCGAAATAGAACTTCTTGGAGTGAAGAAATGAGTCGCTAAAGAATTAAGTGAAGAAGGAAAAGAAAGTAAAAGAAAATTCATGTGATGACCTGGGAATGCCAAGATCTACGCTAATCAAGGATTTACCACCCTAAGACATGGGCGATCACATAACCTGGGCGTGCCCAAATCTCTGTTAGCCGAGGATTTACCACTCCAGGACATAGGCAATCACTCACTCAGAGTCACTCCCACGTATTGTCCGCTTTGGGTGATCCTCAGCCCTCACGATTTTGTTCTAGGGTGCCTGGAGTACCTTCCAGGACATTTAACACCTTTGGACGAGTCCCACGTGTTTCAAACTTAGGATTGCTTAGGTACTTAAGTGGTCTTAAGTTCCAAACACGTGGGATGTGTCCAAGGGTGTTAAATGTCCTAGGAGATACTCTAGGCACCCTGGAACAAAACCGTAAGGGTTGAGGATCACCCAAAGCGAACAATATGTGGGAGTGACTCTAAGTGAGTGATCGCCTATGTCCTGGAGTGGTAAATTCCCGGCTAACAGAGATCCAGGCACTCCCACGTTATGTGATGGCCCACATCCTAAGGTGGTAAATCCCTAGTTAACGTAGATTCATGCACTCCTAAGTCGTCACAATAAAACAAGTGTTTTATTATCAAGGCCCAACCCGTTCATAGGCTATCGGCTAGCATCCCCTTGGCACCCTCGCCTCAAGTTTGCCTTGACATGTGAGGTCGACGATCACCCAATCTCTCACTCAATGTATTGTTTGCTTTGGGCGCTCGCCGCCCCCAAGATGCCTAGAGTACCTCCCAAGACATTTAATGCCTTGAGCATGTCTCACGTGTTTCGAACTTTGGACGCTTAGGTACCTAAGCCTTACACTCACAATGCCATATGAGTGTAAGGCTTAGGTCCCTAAGGGTCCTAAGTTCGAAACACATGAGATGCGCTCAAGGTGTTAAATGTCCTAGGAGGTATTCCAGGCACCTTGGGACAAAGCCATGAGGGCAGCGAGTGCCCAAAGAGGACAATATGTTGAGTGAGGGATCGGGCGAGCGCCAACCTCACTTGTTAACGTAAACTTGGGGTGAGGGCGTTTTATTATCAAGGTCCAGCCCGTTCAAAGGCCGTCGGCTGGCATCCCTTAGGCATCCTCACGTGTTTCGAACTTAGAACCCTTACACTCAAGAACAAATGGTATTGTGAGTATAAGGCTTAGGTACCTAAGTGGTCCTGAGTTCGAAACACGATAGACAAGGTGTTAAATGTCCTGGAAGGTACTCCAGGCACCTTGGGACAAAGCCATGAGAGTGGCGAGCACCCAAAGCGGACAATACATTGAGTGAGGGATCGGGCGACCGTTGACCTCTCATGTCAGGCTAAACTCGGGCTTAGGTCACCTAGGGTATGCTAACCGATGGCCTATGAATTGAACAAATGGTATTGTGAGTGTAAGGCTTAGGTACCTAAGCATCCTAAGTTCAAAACACGTGAGATGCGCTCAAGGTGTTAAATGTCTTGAAAGGTACTCCAGACACCTTGGGACAAAGCCGTGAAGGAGGCGATCGCCCAAAGCGGACAATACGTGTGAGTGCCTCTAAATGAGTGATCGCTTATGTCTTGGAGAGGTAAATCCCCAGCTAACAGAGATCTGGGCACGCCCAGGTTATGTGATCGCCCACGTCCTAGGGTAGTAAATCTCTGATTAATGTAGACCCAGACATTCTCAAGTCGTCACAATTCATGGGTTTTATTTGTTGTTGCTTGAATGAATTGAAAAGAAAATTTGTTTGTACCATAATGAATTAAAAAGTAGAAGAGCAGCAGAGCTTATCCAAACCTTAACTATTTTATTATCGATTTTCAAATCTAGCAAAGTGAAAAAATCATCTATTCTTTTTATATAAATAATAAAAAGAGTGAAAAACTTTAAGTAGAAAGAAAAAGTAGAGATGACAAAATGAAAGGGAAAATAGGGGGAGTGAAATCTTTACGCAGACCTTGACGGTTGTTGGAATGAGAACATGTTGAAATTTGGTATAGAAGTTCGAAGGAGATGCCGAGATTTGAGAAATTTTGGAGAGAAGTCTAATGACGATGGTGAGGATTTCTAAATATACCCCATTTTCTGCTATTTATATCCCATTTTCTTCTGTAATGAACAGTAATCTCGTGAAGAAATTGGGGTAGAAAGAGTAAAAACAGGGGTAGGTTTAGAATTTCTCGACAATGGTGAATGTAAGAGAAACAAAAATGGTAAAAAAAAAACTTAGCGACGTTTGAAATGAATAGTTGTCCCTAAATGATAAAAAAATAAAAATCTTTATCCACAAAACACCGCTAACTTACAAAATATAGTGACAATTCTCTTAACAAACATCGTTATATTTAATGAAACATTCTCCCCACGTCATTTTTTATGCTTAGTGGCATTTGTCTTTAAAAACGTTGCTGTTATAGAAAATATAACAATGCTTTTGTTAAAGGAACATCATTAATTTTTCAATATTAGTGGTATTTTTAATTAAAAAAATTCACTAATTTATAAATTTAAAGACATTTGAATTGTACATGACGCGAAATAAAAAAAATAAAAAAAGACAGAATATGGCAGCTTTTTTTATGAAACGCAGCTAAAACATTGCCTTTAAAAACTCAAATTCATGTAGTGAACATATTTTGTATTTTTTTTTTTACCCAAGAGCACGTAGATCAGCTGGTAAAGGGCTGTTCTAGCTTAACCAGAGGTCTCGAGTTCGAGTCCTGGGTATGCAACTGTGTTAAAACTCTTGAGGGAGAGCTTTGCCGCCCTTTGGGTCCTACCCGGCTCGAATCCGGATTAGTCCTATACCAGAATGGTGTGGGGAAACCGGATGGTTTACACAAAAAAAAACATATTTTGTATTTTTATTAAATTATTAATTTATTCATGTACTTTGGGCATTAGATATAGAGTTTGTATATGATGCACTGACAGTGTATAGTTTCTATACACTGTCAATGCTTCAGAAATTGACACCTCATCAATAGGTCCTTATGTGTAAATTAAAAAAATTTATTTATATTTGCATATAAGGGTCTATTGATGAGGTGTCAACTTCTGGTGCATTGACAGTGTATAGAAACTATGCACTGTCAGTGCATCATATATAAATCCTTAGATATATGTTAAAAAAATTAGTTAAGCATTTTTTTTGTTTTTACAGTCTTGTAAAAATATCTTAACTTAATTATTTGTTTTATGAGTTTATATTTGATGTACTAATACTATATAGTTTTTATACACTACTAGTTAACCACAAGCTACTACTTCATTAATGAGTAAATATTTTTAAAAGCTTACATAATTTTTAACCTTGCTTCTAAATGAGATTGTAGTTTATGGTTAACTTACAATATATAAACACGGTACACTACCATGCATCAAACATTAACTCTTATTTTATACCTTAAATAAATATTATTATACAAAATATCACTTAAAATTTAAAAGAAATAATTAATTAATGTAGTTCAAGTTTTTTTTATTAATTTTCTAGATTTACTTATGATTATGAAAAATGGTTAAGGTCTATTTTTTTTTTATAGATTGTTCTTTTGTTGACTCTTTCGATTTTTACCATCACAATTTAAAAAAAAAAATATTTTTTAACAATGAAAATTGTTAAAACTAAGTTCCTAAACAAAAAGAAAGAACAGTTCCTTGTAGTTAATCTTTATTTTTTACATTGACAAAAAATTTATTGGAACTTTCGAAGTCAAATAATTTTTTTTTTTAGGAAAGATCTTCCTGCACAATTTTTTTTAAGGTTACACTGATGTACATTTTTAAATAAAGGTATTTGACTTTCTTTCATTTTATTAGTTAAATTTTTTTTTATTTTGATACTTTTTATACATGTGGTTTTGCGTTTACATGCATGGAATGTTATATTTCACGTACTTTTTTGTTATATTTTTTTTGATAAAATACTAATATAGTATATGTTAAATAAAAAATTTCAAGTTACATATTTTATTTTAGTTTGGCCTTCTAAATTGGAGTCCTGACTCTACCATTATATATATATATATGTGTGTGTGTGTGTGTGTGTGTGTGTGGAATTTCAAAATATTTTCATTTAGAATCTTACTTGAATAATACAAATTTTAAGGATTATATACAACTACTGTTAAGCAGTAAAATAGGAAACTAAATCACACTAAATCTAATCCCCATAATTGAGTAATTGTCTAACCTTAATTCTAGGGATATAGATATTTACACATTTAATATAGTTGACTTTTCCACACTCCCCCTCAAGCTGGCTTGAAGATATCTTCCATGGCAAGCATGCTCACTAGATTTTCAAACTGCTTCTTGTGTAATCCCTTTGTAAGAACATCAGCAACTTGGTCACTTGTTGGTATATATGGCATGCAAATTATTCCATTGTCAAGCTTCTCTTTGATAAAATACTTATCTACTTCTACATGTTTTGTTATATCATGGAGCACTGGATTGTGAGAAATAGAGATTGCAGCTTTATTATCACAATAGAGCTTTATCGGTGAGGGATTAGAAACCTTCAAGTCTTCAAGTAGTCTTTTAATCCACATTACCTCATAAATCCCATGGGCTATTGAACGAAACTCAACCTCGGCACTACTTCTGGCTACTACATTCTGTTTCTTGCTTCTCCAAGTGACAAGGTTTCCTCCCATAAATGTGCAATAGCCTGAAGTTGACCTCCTATCTGTAATACTTCCTACCCAGTCTACGTCGGTATAGGCTTCTACTTGTAGGTGTTCATGGTTTTTGAAGAGCAATCCTTTTCCAGGCGTTCCCTTTAGGTACCTTAGGATTTTGTAGGCAGCTTCAAAGTGTTCTGAGCTAGGTGAATGCATAAACTGACTTACCACACTTACTGCAAAAGCTATATCAGGTCGTGTATGTGCTAAATAGACGAGTCTACCCACAAGTCTTTGGAATTTCTCTCTATCCACCACATCTTTGGTTTCAGCAAGCTGAAGTTTCAAGTTGGGCTCTATTGGGGTTTCAGCTATCTTGCAACCAAGCATTCCTGTCTCACTAAGCAAGTTTAGGACATACTTACATTGGCTAACAAAGATACCCTCCTTTGATCTTGCAAATTCCATGCCAAGGAAGTACTTTAAGGCTCCCAAATCCTTTATCTCAAAGTCATGTGCAAGCCTTCTCTTAAGTTCTCCAATTTCTGCAGTATCATCACCAGTTATTATTATATCATCCACATACATAATTAAAATAGCTAGTTTACCGTTTCTAGAGTGCTTGAAGAACATTGTGTGGTCAGCTTGACTCTCAATATAACCAGAGCTCTTCACTACATTTCGAAACCTTTCAAACCATGCTCTCAGTGATTGTTTAAGACCATACAAGGATTTTTTCAATTTGCACACCTTGTTGGTTCCGAGGTTTTTCTCAAATCCAGGTGGGAGGTCCATAAACACTTCTTCCTCTAAATCTCCATTAAGAAAGGCATTTTTTTACATCAAGTTGCTGTAGAGACCAATTGAAATTCACTGCTAAAAAGAGAAGTACGCGGATTGAGTTTATTTTTGCAACTGGAGCGAAGGTCTCTTGGTAGTCAATGCCATAAGTTTGAGTGAACCCCTTGGCAACAAGTCTTGCCTTGTACCTTTCTATGCTCCCATCTGCCTTACACTTCACAGAAAAGACCCATTTACAACCTACAGTTGTCTTACCTCTTGGTAGCTCCACAATCTCCCAAGTCCCATTCTTTTCAAGAGCATCCATCTCTTCCTTCACCACTAACTTCCAATCTGGATCACCTAGGGCATCCTGAATAGATCTTAGTACATGCAAGTTAGAAATATTTGAAAGGAATGCTTTGTGGTTATTGGACAACTTTTGATACGACAAATATTTTGCAATAGGGTGATTGGTACATGATCTTACTCCTTTTCTGTTAGCAATTGGGACATCTAAATCAGAAAAATCAATATTTGGAGACTGAATGGAAGAAACTAAAGGAGCAATTTTAGGATTAACCTGAGTTTGAGGAGGAGGAGGACCATCCCTTAGAGGATCTGGCTGAACAGGTGCTAGAGAAATAATTGGATCAGTAATATTTTTATGAGATTTCCTCTTGGTATAAACCTGAAGCTCAATATTTGGATTATGTGAATCTGTTTGAAGCAATTCTCCCCTTGTTTCAGATTCTTCAATACTTGGCACTTGTTGACTAAGAGAGTCATTGTTTTCATTATTTTTAACATCCATTTCCTTAAATTGTTTAATAGACTGAATTGGTGACTTAATGAGGCTTGGTAGTGGTGTAGAGAATTTCCAAAAATTATCTTCTTCTTTTTTATTCTCCCCCTAAAGAAGATTTTTTGCTGAAATAGGGTTGATTTTCTAGAAAAGTGACATCCATAGTTATGTGAATTTTCTTTGTCAAAGGATTAAAACACTTATACCCTTTTTTATTTGGGGCATTGCCAATGAAAACACATTTTTCAGCTTTAGGATCCAATTTGGATCAAAAAATTTGGGGAATATAAACAAAGGAAGTGCATCCAAAAATTTTTAAAGATAACTCAGAGTATAAACGAAATGTTGGGAAGTATTTTTTGAGAGTATTCAAAAGTGTTTCAAAATGTAAGACACGAGTTGGCATCCTATTGATTAAGTGAGATGCAGTTAACACAATATCTCTCCAGAGGTATTTTGGAATGTTCATAAAAAACATGATAGCTCTAGCTACCTCAAGTAAATGCCTATTTTTCCTTTCAGCTATTCCATTTTGTTAGGGTGTGTCTCGACATGTAGATTGGTGTAAAATGCCTTTTTCTTTTAAAAAATTTCCCAAACATTCATTAAAGTACTCAGTTCTATTATCTGTTCAAAGGATGCAAATTTTTGTTTTGAATTGGGTTTCAATCATGCAATAAAAATCTTTGAAAAGTTTTTCTACATCAGATTTTTTGCTTAATAAGTAAACCCAACACAATCTAGTGTGATCATCGATAAAAGTTACGAACCACCTTTTTCCAGACAAGGTGGTAACCTTTGAAGGTCCCCAAACATCAGTATGAAACAAGTAAAATGGTTTTGATGGACTATAAGGTTTTGAAATATATTCAACTCAATGATCTTTAGATAAAAGACAACTTTCACATTGAAAAATAGAGCAATCCACTCCTTTAAACAAATTAAGAAATAAATGTTTTATAAATAAGGGAAACTTGGATGTCCTAACCTAAGATGTCATTGCAGTATTTTATCAGAAACAAAATTTGAACTGATACTACTAAGCCTTTTAGCTTTTTTATTACCTAGGAAATCCTCACTGAAATAGTAGAGCCCAGTTATTTCTCTAGCACTGCCAATCATCTTCCTTGAGTTTTGGTCCTGAAATTGACAAAGAGAGTCAAAAAAGATAACATGACAGTTGGAATCCTTTGAGAGTTTACTGACAGATAAAAGATTACAAGCAAGTTTAGGAACATGAAGTACAGATTTAAGATCAATACTTTCAGAAAGTTTAATAGAACCCTTGCCCGCAATAGGTGAAAAACTACCATCTGCTATGCTTATTTTTTCATTACCAGAATATGGAGCGTACGAACTAAATAGATTCGACAGGTTAGTCATATGATTAGATGCTCCTGAATCAATGATCCATGGAGCAGAATTAAAGACACTGGATAGGGCTAATGGATTTCTACTTGAATGAGCTAATGAACTATTAGATGTACTAGATGTCCGATTGGACTTTAGTAGTTTCAGGAGTTGATCGAGCTGCTCTTTGCTGAAGGAACCCATATTTGCTTCATTGGCAGAGGGTTGTGACTGCTTCTGCTTCTGCTTCGGCTTCCAATTTGTTGGTTTTCCATGGATATGCCAACAAGTTTCTCGAGTATGGCGTGGTTTGTTGCAATGGTCACACCACACTTGAGGCTTGTCATCAATCTTACTTAAATCAGGGACATTCTGTCCACCAACATTAGCTTCTGTAGTGACCAATGCAGAGTTCTTGATCAGACTACTGGTACGGGGAGTAGAATTTACAACTAAAGTAGAACCTGACATGGTGGTAAAAAACAGCAGCGGCTCTTGGAAAAATATGGTGATTTAGGGTTTGGCAAGAAAGAAAAGTTCCTGCTCTGATGCCATATGGAATTTCAGAATATTTTCATTTAGAATCTTACTTGAATAATACAAATTCTAAGAATTATATACAGCTACTGTTAAGTAGTAAAATAGGAAACTAAATCAGTCTAAATCAATCCCCATGATTGAAGAATTGTCTAACCTTAATTCTAGGGATATAGATATTTATACATTTAATATAGTTGACTTTTCCACAATATATATATAAATAAATGCATGCATATAATATATATATATATATTTATATATATAAAAGGAAAATCAAAAGGAAAAAATTAGATAGATTTAAAAGAAAAAGAAAGTGAGCCACTGAATGAAAAAAAGACTTTAGCTCTAGTTAAATTTGGTGGTTGTTACAAGTGTAATTAAACTCAATCAAGAATATTCAGTATTAAGTTCGAGTTTGACTCGATTCAAAAATTCAAAGCTTGGCTCGAATTTAATTTTTGTAATTTAAGTTTGATTAGACAAAATATTCAAACATGACTTAGACAGCATATTTGTACAGTTCACGTTCGACTTAATAGATTCGATTTTTCATTTTTCAACTATTATTATGAAAGTAAAATAGTAAATTAATAATAAAATATAAAAAATTCAAAAATCGATTAGACTTATGAATCGTTCAAATCAAATATTAAAAAATTCGAATTCAATTTAACTCATTATTCGAGTAGTTAAAATTTGAACTCAGTTTCGAGATAGGTAAATTATACTTAAGTAATTATCGAGTCAAACTCGAATATTTCAAGCATAACTTTACTCGATTACACCTTCACTGGTTCTAGAACAAAAAACTTTTTTAAAACAAATTTTAATATTTTTTTCAATAAATTAATTTCAAATCATTAAAGGGATATATGAATTTTTTTTTAATTTCAAACCAAATTATAACATTTAAAAAATTCATTTTCAAAAGTTCAAAACTAGTTTATTTTCATATACTCATAATACTTAATTTTCAATAATTATTGTTTGAATTTAATGTGTATTTAGTTTGAAAAGCTCACTTTATACATATTAATTAATTTTACAAGATGTTTGTAGATCTCTTTTTTATATTTTATGATCGGGGTATAAATTTATCTATTAGCTATTTACAAAAGTCAAATTTTTTATTTTTAATTATAAAATAATATTTTTTTTTGGCCTAATAAACTTAATTATTTAAAAGAAATAACTAAATAGCCCCCAGTACTTCTTTCTTGCCATTGCTTTCATAGAGCCCTTTATTTATTTATTCTCCTATTTTCTTTAGTCAGAATTAAAAATACTTGCATTTTCAAACAAAAACAATTTGTGAGAAACTAAAAAAAGAAAGGGAGAGAAATAAGGTAATTAGAGAGCTTTGTTCTGAGCCTTTGACTTGAGCATTGCTGAAATCTTGTAAGAAAACAGTAATGTGAACATCCAAATGAAGTTTTAAACTAATGAGGCAGGAAACAGAGAGGAAGAAACCCATGAAGAACAAGACCAGGTAAATCCCATTTTCTTTCTAAGAGAATATATACTAAGTAGTTGGTAATTCCAGGTGCATTTATTTTTATATGAAACCGCGTTTTTTGAAAAGTATACTTTTTTTTTTCTTTCTGATTCAAATTCTTTAATTAACAGTTTAACGCTGATTCTAAGAAGACCACCAACAAAAAGAAGTCATCACTTTTTCTTGTTTAGCTGGAGGCTTTCCTTTTCCATTTTGCTTTCTTCTTTACTCTGGTTTTTCCATTTCCTCTCTCTTCATTTTTTTTTCCCCAGAAACTAATCTTCTCTTGTCCAAAAACGGTTCCGACAGGTTAAAGCATTTTTCCCTATATGGGTTTTGGTTTTTCTTGAATCTTGCCTTTTTCTTTTTCTTATTTATTTTTCTTGTTTTTAGTGTCCTTTTTCTGGGTTTTTGTGCTTCTACTCGGCTTTCTTATTGAATTGGAAAAAGATTCCTGATTTTCTTCTCACCAGCTGGGCCTTAAATTTTGAGACTTTTTCAGCTTTGAGGCCCTTGTTTTGCTTTTCATGTTGGATTTTCTCTGACCAAACAAGAGAAGATCAGTGCAATGTTGGTGAAAGTTTCAGTAAGTCTTGTTCTTCTTCTTTTTCTTTCTATTTCCTCTGGTGCTTTTGAAGCAATTGCTAGAGTCCATGATGATCACATCAAAACTGGAAATCCCAATATCTCCACACTGGCTGGCATAGAACTCCCTGACCGCATGAGCTTCAATGCAGTTTCTTCTTCAACAAGCAGCAATGATTGCAGCCTGTCAAAACAAAAGAAAGCAAAACAATCACAAAAGATAGCTTCCCAAGAAAGTTCATATCTTGATGATGAGGAAGATGAAGAAGAAGAACCGAGGAAGACAGTGAAGTTGCACTTGAAGCATAGGCAGATGGATGGAAATGCTGAGCCAAAAAAAACTGTTTTGGAGTCAACAATGAGGGATTTGACCAGAATTCAGACACTTCATACAAGGATCATCAAGAAGAAGAACCAAAATGCCATTTCAAGGCTAAAAAATGATAGGAAACTATCAGATCAGCTTTTGAAGCCTGTGGTTGAAAAAGCAGCATCATCAGAGTCTTATACAAGTGGGGTTCCTGGCCAGCTTGTGGCAACATTGGAGTCTGGTGTAAGTCTTGGCTCGGGAGAGTATTTTGTTGATGTGTTTGTTGGTACTCCTCCTAAACACTTCTCGTTGATACTTGACACTGGTAGTGACCTTAATTGGATTCAATGCGTTCCTTGTTATGATTGTTTCGAGCAAAATGGGCCTTATTATGATCCTAAGGAATCGAGTTCCTTTAGGAATATAAGCTGCCAGGATCCAAGGTGCCATTTGGTTTCATCACCTGATCCTCCTCAGCCTTGCAAAGCTGAGAATCAGACATGTCCTTACTATTATTGGTACGGGGATACTTCGAATACTACTGGTGATTTTGCACTCGAAACATTTACCATCAATCTCACATCTCCTAGTGGGAAATCGGAATTCAGACAGGTGGAGAATGTGATGTTTGGTTGTGGCCATTGGAATAGAGGCCTCTTCCATGGTGCTGCAGGATTGTTAGGCCTTGGGAGAGGGCCTTTGTCGTTTGCCTCGCAGCTGCAATCACTGTATGGTCATTCCTTTTCATACTGTCTTGTTGACAGGAACAGTGATGCCAATGTCAGTAGCAAGTTGATTTTTGGAGAGGACAAAGATCTTCTGAGCCACCCTAATCTGAACTTCACGTCATTGGTTGCTGGCAAGGAAAATTCTGTTGATACATTCTACTATGTCCAAATAAAATCAGTCATTGTCGGAGGAGATGTGTTGAATATACCAGAGGAGTCATGGCAGTTGTCAGCTGATGGTGCTGGTGGCACAATCATTGATTCAGGCACCACCCTAAGTTATTTTGCAGACCCAACTTATCAGATTATTAAGGAGGCATTTGTGAAGAAAATAAAAGGGTATCCAGCTTTGAAAGATTTTCCAGTCTTGGATCCTTGTTACAATGTGTCCGGAGTTGAAAACATAGAGCTGCCTGATTTTGAGATTCAGTTTGTTGATGGGGCTGTATGGAGTTTCCCAGTTGAGAACTACTTCATCTGGCTTGAAGAGGATGTTGTCTGTCTGACAATTCTGGGGACTCCACAATCAGCCCTTTCAATTATTGGAAACTACCAGCAGCAGAATTTCCATATCTTGTATGACACAAAGAAGTCTAGGCTGGGATATGCACCAATGAAGTGTGCTGATGCCTGAAATCTTGTCTAGAGTTACGGTCGTAGGATAGGAGCAGTAAACATGGACTTTCTGGAAGGAGATATTCTTTTAATTTTCCTTTCAAACATAGAGTTATCATACAAAAAATCAGATTTATTTTTCTTCTTTTTGTAAGGTTACACATAAACATAGACGTTCTTGCATTGTTGTATAATCAAAACGATTACTTTACTGGTAAATCCCTCCATTGCGTTCATACATTAGATCTTACAAACCTTGTTGGCCATAGCTTGAAATTTCAATTTTTGAAAGAATTATAGTACCATAAAACTATTGCTGGTCTGCAAAACCTATATCTCATATCACATTAGATAGAAGACTAATTTTCCTCGCGTTGGTTTAAGAAAAATTGACTTGACGAGAATTCGAATATGAGATTTTTCATTTTGGATCTTCTTCACTCAAGAATTCAGTAAAACTTTACACTATTGAACTAATTCTTTAGATTCTATTTACCTATGCTTTACTGTAAGTGATTTTTACCTATGCTTTGCTGTAAGTGATTTTTACTTACTGCCTGTGAACTGTCTCATCCTCTGCTGGCTCTCCAAGGCAATGGTAACTTTTTTTATATATAAATTGTTGTTTTTTTTTTTGTAAATACTATTCGGTATTCAAAGATCATTTTAAGTCCTGACTAATTCAAAATCGAGTTGGATTGGATCTCGTTCGTGGGAAACTCTCTTATTGTTATTTTTTTTCATCCACAAAGTTCAAACTCAAAATTTTACTTAAAGAATATCAAACTCCTTTTACTTAGCCCAATGAACATTGGTTATATAAATTTGTTGTCTTACTCCTTGTATGTTTTGGCTTATGTATGGGGTTGTAATTTATTCTTACATGGTAAGTAGAATATTAATTTGCCTAAGTTGCCAATAATTTATATATCGATACATATAAAGAACGGGTCAAGTATTAGGTGTTTGAAATACTGTCATGTGATATAAGACTGGTCAACTGTTGGGTGGGCACCATACTTTCTTTATTCTTTGTTCACTTCATTTTTTTCTTTTCTGTATCAAATTTTGTGGCGGTGGCATCAAATCAGAGCACTTGGTTGGTCAGCTGGCCTCCTGCCACCCATAAATGTAATGCATTGTAAACTCATTTGATGTGACGCTAATTTCAACTTATATAAGTTCTGCTCATAGAGCAAGTGAAATTTTTTGGTTAACATCCCAATCAGTATGATAAAATGTTTAAATTTAATTCGAATCGAAAACTCGAAAAAAAAAATTGGATCAAATTTTGACCAAACATCATTTGAAATCAAGCTTAATTAAAAAAATTGATTGTATTTGTCTCAAATTAGACTTGATTAAACTTATTAAGAAATAAAATATAGTAAGAAATCCATGTACTTATTTAATTATTTAATTATTAGTTCATTATATATTTATATATATATTGAGTAATTAGCTTATTATATATTAAGAATTGTTATTTTATATATAATTAATAAAATTTTTTGATTTTATAAACGAAATTACGCATAACTCATTTAGAATATTAAAAAAGATAAAAATTCAACTTGACTCCTCAGTCATTTAAACTAAAGGTTAAAATATTCAAGACACAGATTCATGCCCCGTTGATAATGATATAGTTATTATCAAAGCTGTGACTTGACCTGACTTGACACTATGTGTGATCTGAGTTTGAATGGTATACCGGCAAGCATAAGTTACTTGCACTTGTTAATATGAATGACTAAATGATAATGATATAGTTATTCAAATTTTACCATGTGTGTGAGGTTGGTTGTTACCGAATTTTCGATGAGTGTATCGCAAGTATACGGACCGTAGCAAGTAATAAAGTGATAAGTACAAGATCGTTCCTACGAGAATTGAAATTGTGAGTTGTTTACTAAGTACTAAAATTCACATCCTAATTTTATTCAAATGATCGAAAGAAATTTTTAATCAAGACATTAGTATTTCTGAAATAGAAGTAGCAGGAAATTGAAAATAAAAAAAATCTTTATTTAAATCAAAACTTCTAAAATATTATAAAATAAAAACCAAAAGAAATTTAGATGAAAACTTGAAAACTAAAACAAAGAGAATAAAACTAAATTACTCTATATTCCTAGTAGGATTGCTTTCTCTTTCATGGTGCTGAAGCTGGCAATTTATAGAGGCAGTAGAGATGATGATTAGCTCAAAATCTTGGCTGATAAGGCTTGATCTTTATCTTCAAAGAATATTTATCTTTTATCAGCATCTCTTGTTTATCCCTATCCTTAGCAAAAAGCTCATCTTGATAATTTATCTTCATAAAAGATAAATGCAACAATTTCTCTTTCTTGGCAACAAGTAGAGATATCCATGCATGAAGCTTTATTAATAGGGGTGTAAAACGGGCGGGGCGGGTACGGGCCGGGTTGTACGGAAGTGGTTTTTAAACGGGTCAGATATTACATGCCCGGTCCGTTTTTAATACGGACCGGGCTGGCCCGCGGGCCAAGAGTTTTTTTAAATAAAAATAATAAAAATTAAATCAAATTAAATTTTAAAAAATCATTAAAATTCATATATAAATACAATTTAAATACAATTACAATTCACTTACAATATTTTAAAATAAACAATTACAAACTTGAAAAAACATAAATTTTTATTAAACATTAAACTTTTCCAACATTTTTTTTCACTATCATACATATAATGTCATGGTTTGAATTCAAAGTAAAATTATATGAATTCATTTTTTTGCTAGAATACAATAAAATCATGTTATGTATTATTTTGATAAGAAATAAAAATACATTAATAATATAGTTTAAAAACTAATTTTATATATATATATATAAAACAAACAAAAAAGGGGCTTAAATGGGTTGGCCCGCGGGTCGACCCGCGAGCCACATGAATCGGCCCGCGCGGGCCAATCCGTTACGGGCCTAAAAATTTAAAACCGGGCCTTATAAAGCCCGCGGGCTTAATGAATTGGCCCGCGGGCTTTAGCCCGTTTTACACCTCTATTTATTAACAAAGTCTTGTGTTTGAATGGAATTTGGAACTAAAGTCCTTCACATCTTTGACTTCTTTATGAATTGGAGTTCTTACATCATTGAGAGAAATTTAATAAATAAATGAGGGATTTTAATCTAATAATAATAATAATTTAGAGATAAATTATATCATTAAATTCATGATAATTCTATAAATTATAGAATTATCACACCCCCAAACTTGAATTTTTGCTTGTCCTCGAGCAAAATAAAATTCACAAAGAAATGTACCTAGAGGTCAAATACACTTGCAAGAATGAGTTCTCTTTAATTTTCCCAAAGATTTTGAAAACATTACAACTCCATGAAAATCCATAAACATTAGCTAAATATATATAAACTCATTCAAAAGAGAGTATCAATTCAATTGAATTTTTCCGTGTGTGTGTATAAATGTTTCTTCATTTCAATTCATGCAATTCGGATGAATTTAGACAAATATGAACATAACAAAAGATCTCAAAGAGTAGTTATCTTCCATATGTTTGTTTTTCTCATCTTCTCTCCACTAATGTAGACACACATAGCCAAAGATTAATAGGACTTTATAAGCTTGTAATGTATGACTAAGGTAATAGGTAGGAGAAATAGGATTTTTAGGCTCAACCCCTAATCATGCATTCTTTTTCTTGTACTTTTTAAGAGCTTTCAAGAGCTTTCAAATAAATCCCCCAACTTGATTTCTTTCTTTTTTTTTGAATTTCCCTTTTTTTTTCTCCAACTTTTTTTTTTGGAATTTCACCCTTTCTTCCATATATTCGTAGCTCTAAATACATCTTAACATAGTCCTCATGCATATAACGGGATATGGAAATTTTTTTTTATAGGCTAGGCTAATTATTAATGTAGGTAAAACAAGAAAGAAGGTCTATTTAAGCTCAAATTGGGTGACTAAGGATAAAATATATCATGGTAGTCTTGAAAAACTCAAAAGTCCAAAGATGGCCTAAATCACCTCTTTAGCTAAGTGTGTTCTAGGATTTCGCCTTGAGAAATGATAAATAAATTCTAGAAAAGTAACAAACTTTAAAAACTAATGTTTATTCCTATTCACATAAATCTTCTCTAAATATGCATGACTTCAATGATGGAAACTTGGTGCATTTAATTTTTGGAAAAATCTCAATCAAAAAGATAATTCACTAAAGAATTCATTCACATACGTTGCACATACTCATGAATTTCATCTTGTTATAACATTCTCAATCAATGGTTAAATATCAAGGAATTATTAAGCAAGCATATAATCACTTAAAGGTAAAAACCATTTTAAAGCACAGAATTTTTTTTTTGCAAAGATTTCAAAAGAAAATTGACAACAAAAATTTTGCTCAATCTTTGAAAATAAAAAATTTTGCTTTTCCCCCCAACTTGAAACATACATTGTTCTCAATGTATAAGAAATTCAAGAATTCAAGAAAAGGATAAAGGAAACTCCCCTGATTTTTTCAATGAAGCTCAAACTGCAAAACTTGCCAAATTCCTTTGTCACTCCCCCAAACTTAGACTCTGACACCTATAAAATAAAGAAAAGAAATCAACTAATGAAATATCTAAACTAAGAAATAAGAGAAATAACTAAGAAAGCAATAAAATGTTGGGGTTGCCTCCCCAGAAGCGCTTGATTGATAGTCATCAGCCTGACTATGTCTGTCATTCTTCAAGGTGGTTCATTAAGATAAGTGATCGATTTTCCACAATCGATCACTCCACCCCAATAATGTTTCAATCTTTGACCATTAACCTTAAATGGTTCCTTAGAAAACTCTCCTTTTATTTCCACAGTTCCATATGGAAAAAAGTCGAGTAACAATGAATGGTCCAGACCACCTTGATTTCAACTTACCTGGAAACAGCTTCAAACGAGAATTATAGAGTAAAACCTGTTGCCTCGGCTCAAATTGTCTTTCCATTATCTCCTTGTCATGCCACTTCTTCGTTCTCTCCTTATAAAGTCCAGCACTCTCATATGCTTGCATTCTGAATTCATCCAACTCGTTGGGCTCAGCACAATTGGACTTCTCTTCATCAAGAATTGCTTCTATGGTGTGCATAGGTTGTTGATTGATGAATATTTCCTGAACTATACTTTTCTCTTCATTCACTTCAAAACAATCATCAGTCTCACTTGGGAATTTAATTGCAGAAAAAAGATTAAATGTTACCTCTTGATCATTAACCCGCATGGTGAGCTCTCCTTTTTACACATCAATAAGAGCCTTACCAGTTGCCAGAAAGGGCCTCCCAAGGATAATCGGGACTTCACGATCTTCCTCCATATCCAACACTATAAAATCAGTTGGAAAGACAAATTTGTCAACCTTCACTAGCACATCCTCAATAATGCCTCTTGGATACTTGAGAGACCGGTCTGCTAACTGGAGTGTTATCTTGGTGGGTTTAGTCTCTCCTAGTCCAAGTTTCCTGAAAATAGAAAAAGGCATTAAATTAATACTTGCACCTAAATCACATAAAGCTTTATCAAAAAATAAGTTACCAATAGTGCAAGGAATAGTAAAACTCCCTGGATCTTCAAGCTTAGGTGGTAAGTTCCTTTGCAAAATGGTGTTGCACTCCTCAGTAAGAGCAACAGTTTCAAAATTCTCAAGTTGCCTTTTCTTGGAGATGATGTCTTTCATGAATTTGGCATAAATTGGCATTTGCTCCAATGCATCATAGAAAGGGATATTGATGTGGAGCTTTTTGAATACCTCTAGGAACTTAGCAAACTGCCTATCTGTCTTTTTTTGCTTGAATCTTTGAGGAAAAGGGATAGGTTGAGGAGGTGATTCAATAGTCTTACCAGATTGAGATGAAGTCTGCTCAATATTCTTTTGTTGCTTATCTTCTTCTTATGCCTGGACTTCAACTCTAACATCTTCCTCTGATTCTTTAGGTATGTAGCCCACTTCTTTACCCTTCCTCAAGGTGATTGATTTACATTGCTCTTCCCTTCTTAGATTAGGTTCAGTATTGCTAGGCAGGGTACCTTGGGGACGGTTACTAATGGCATTGGCAATCTGACCTACCTGAATTTCTAGGTTCTTTATAGAAGCTGCTTGGTTTTGTAAGATGGTGGTAAACATCTCTTCTAAGGAAGGCTTCTTTTCTTATGGTGGGGCTTGTGGTAAAGGATTATGTGGAAGTGGTGGTGGTGGTGGTTGAGTGTGGAAACTAGGAGGATAGGTAGGTCTTGGGTTAGATGATTGCCCTTGATTATTATTCCAAGAGAAATTTGGGTGATTTCTCCAGCCAGGGTTATAGGTGTTTGAGAATGGGTTATGGTTCATATTTGGATGGGAAACATATTGGACTTGTTCTGCTCGAATAGGACACCTAACGCTAGAGTGATTACCCCCACAATTATCACAAGTTATGAAAGGGTTTTGAATGGAATGAATTGGGTTGGGTTGTTGATTGACTCCAAGAGAATCAACCTTTTTGGTCAAGGCTGAGATTTGAGAGGTAAGGGCTGTGAGTGCATCTAACTCATACATACCTGCAGTTTTTGGTGTAAGACTCTCAGTTGACCATTGATAGCTGTTTGCAGCCATGTCTTCTATCAAGTTGTAGGCATCATCTATAGACTTGCTCATTAATGCACCACCTGCAGCTATGTCTATAGTAGTTCTGGTCTGGCCTTTCAACCCATTGTAGAATATTTACACTTGCAACCAATTTGGAATCCCATGATGAGGACACCTTCTCAAGAGTTCTTTGTACCTCTCCCATGCTTCATAGAGTGACTCTGAGTCGTGTTGCATGAAAGTGGTGATGTTATTCCTTATCTTAGCTGTTTTGGCTGGTGAGAAGAATTTTGCCAAGAACTTCTGGACTAGGTCCTCCCATGTTGTAATTGATCCTGGTGCCAATGAGTTCAGCCAATCCATCGCTTTATCTTTGAGAGAAAAAGGAAATAATCTCAGTCTTATTGCATCATCAGAAACACCATTATTCTTAAAAGTAGAGCAAATTTGTAAAAAGTGTTTCAAATAGGCATTAGGATCATCATTGATTGAACCCCCAAACTGTACAGAAGTTTGGATCATTTGGATGATGGCTGGTTTGATCTCGAAATTGTTTACTTGAATGGTTGGATATCTTATGCTCATCTCGAATCCATTAACTGTATGCATTGCATAATCTCGAAGAGCCTTGGTCTCTGCTTCTTCCATGGTATTTGTTTCAACAAGGTCTTCTTGGTTCTCCTTCTTGATTCTTCGTAAAATCCTTTCAATTTCGGGGTCAAGGGGAGCCAATTCACCACTCCTTGCATAGCTCATGCACGGTTCATGCACTAGGCCGATGTACCTTGCAAGAAAAACAAGAGAAGATATTAGTATCAAGGAAGGAGAAAAAAAAGAAAAAAAAATATTTGAATTAAAACTAGGTATGCTTGGTATTAATATTAGCAAAACAAATCCTTCAATCCCCGGCAACGACGCCAAAAACTTGTTACCAAATTTTTGATGAGTATACCGCAAGTATACGGACCGTAGCAAGTAATAAAGTGATAAGTACAAGATCGTTCCCACGAGGATTGAAATTGTGAGTTGTTTACTAAGTACTAAAATTCACACCCTAATTTTATTCAAATGATCGAAAGAAATTTTTAATCAAAACACTAGTATTTCTGAAATAGAAGTAGCAGGAAAGTGAAAATAAAAAAATCTTTATTTAAATCAAAACTTCTAAAATATTATAAAATAAAAACCGAAAGAAATTTAGATGAAAACTTGAAAACTAAAACAAAGAGAATAAAACTAAACTACTTTATATTCCTAGTAGGATTGCCTTCTCTTTCATGGTGCTGAAGCTGGCTATTTATAGAGATAGTAAGGATGATGATTAGCTCAAAATCTTGGTTGATAAGGCTTGATCTTTATCTTCAAAGAATATTTATCTTTTATCAGCATCTCTTGTTTATCCCTATCCTTAGCAAAAAGCCCATCTTGATAATTTATCTTCATAAAAGATAAATGCAACAATTTATCTTCATAAAAGATAATCTTGGCAGCAACTAGAGATATCCATACATGAAGCTTTATTAACAAAGTCTTGTGTTTGAATGGAATTTGGAACTAAAGTCCTTCACATCTTTGACTTCTTTATGAATTGGAGCTCCTACATCATTGAGAGAAATTTAATAGATAAATGAGGGATTTTAATCTAATAATAATAATTTAGAGATAAATTATATCATTAAATTCATGATAATTCTATAAATTATAGAATTATCATTGGTCGTTAACTTAAACAATTCTTTCTTTTAGATACCAATTTTGAAACTCAACTTAGAGTTAGAGGTGTGGAAAGGATTGTATTAGGCTAGCATGACTCATTTAAATATTAATTTATGTGTTCTTAGACGTCTTATTCTAATATTATTTTTTTAATGGATTGTGTTGACACGATCCATAAAAATTAAAAGCATGACTCAGTATGATACTCTAATAGATGGTGTTGGACCATACATGACACTATTTTTTGTGTCAAGTCATGTCAAACATAGTCCATTAATAATTTCTTTAGTTTTTTTGAATTTTTATTTATTATTTTAAATAACATGTGAGATAAATAAAAAATATTTACATCCACAAAAAAATAATAAAATTTACTAAATAAAGATATTGAATTTATATTTATCTTAGAATCTTAATTTATTTTTGTTCATTTCAAAATTTTTGGTCCTACCAAAGACATTTTAGATATCCTTACTAAAACCAAATCAAAGGGTAATATTTTTTTTATCTCAATAATTTATGTTTCATGATCTTTTATTAGCGTAGATTCATATATATTTATATATATATATATATATTTAGTGACATATCATACATACATTTTGAATTCAAAATGAAAGAATTATAAATTTATGTATTAATAATTTAAATATTTCATAATTAAATTTATTTAATATATTTTTTTAAAAATTGTTAATAAAAAATCAAAAGTAAATATAATTTCATCCTAAAATAAAAAATAATATGAATCCATTTAAAAGACTATCGAATTGAATCCATTTTGTAACATTTATGAGCCAATATAACAAAGCATTGGCATATAGGATTTACCCATATGCCAATATAACAAGACATATGGGTTTGTGTACCGTGGCTTGATAACTCGCGTTTCACAAGCTAACATTGGCCTTTCATAGGTTATGTCTTGTCAATCTATGTGCTTAAAAGCATATAACTCAGTACGACACGTGTGTGTGTATATATCATGCTTGACCCAATTTACTTATTTAATAGTGGATCATGCCAGACACAAACTATACTGTGCCGAACTGTATCATGTCATGAGCCATCTAGCCCAGTTGACTCTTCCACTTAACCATCTAATCTTTGCTTTTATCCTAAGATAACCAAATATCTTACCAACTAAAATCTGATATGAAATGAAATTTCAATTTGAAAATTTCAAACTCCAAATTTAAGATAGATGAAATGAAATTAATAAAATAGATAGTGATATTTTTCGGTGTGTTCAATGGTCCAAGTTAGAGTCAACAATTTTTTATTTTAAAAATAAAAAATTTAAATTTTATTCTTTAATTAAAAAAATATATAAATCACTTAACCAAGAACTCAATTATAATTAGAGTCCATAGACAAATTTACAGCTCTTGAATTTTTCTTTTTTGGTATAAAAAAAGTTGTAGTACGATGAAAAAAAATGAAAGATACAGATATTGAGATTCGAATTTCAAATTTATTAAAAGTTTTTTTTTAA
Source organism: Heritiera littoralis (assembly GCA_031772115.1). Classification (NCBI taxonomy): domain Eukaryota; kingdom Viridiplantae; phylum Streptophyta; class Magnoliopsida; order Malvales; family Malvaceae; genus Heritiera; species Heritiera littoralis. The sequence goes on along the minus strand of JAPDPK010000009.1, from coordinate 1,702,058 downwards.
AAAGACTAGATGAAGTATGAACAAAATGAATTAAATTTCGGATTCTCTTGAGCAAGTATTCAAATGCAACTAGAGTTTATAGAAAGATTTAAAGCTCTTTAGTATCTTTTTTTTTCATTAAAGCACAAGTTCTCTCCTAGAGGAAGATACGGATGAATTCAAAGAAAGGCAGCTTCAAAACAACGTGGATGGCAAGCGTTTACTTGCAATCGTCATCCCATTTGCCATGGAAAGGCAATTTGGCTTGCCTTGTGACCAATAGTATTAGGCATTGTGGATTGTGGATTGTGGTTACTTGTGGTGAGGGACACTAGGTCAGAGTCCAGCATGCTAACCAAATTTACTTTTCAAATGCACATCACCAACGTCTTTGTGTTGAACAAAGAAAAAAAATTGATTCAATTTCAGACTCAAAGGTTTGGCGATGGTGATGGCAATGGCTGCATGGGTTTTCGTCCACTGGAAGACTGGACTAGCCTCCTTTTCCACAGTTTTAACACAGGAAATGGAAGGTGATCTCATCTCGCATGCTTTGGGAAGTTTCTAGGGTGTTTAATTTCCTTTAATTAATACAAGCCACATTGTCTTTAATAATTAACCACTGGAGGTGTAAAAAGACAGAACGTTTGACGAATCGTTCGTGAACTTGTTCGGTTTCTGTTCGTTTATTAAACTTAACGAATGAACACGAACAACATTTTAGTGTTCGTTTGTTAAACGAACCGAACATGAACAAAGATATGGTTCGTTCGTTTTTGTTCGCGAACAGGCTCGTTTATGTTCGTTCGTTTAAAATGTTATTTATTATTCGTTTGTTGTTTGTTCGTTTATGTTCATTTGTTGTTCGCTCGTTTAAAGTGTAATTTGTTGTTCGTTCCTTTAAAGTGTAATTTGTTGTTCGTTTGTTTATGTTCGTTTGTTATTTATTAAAATACTAAAATTGCTTATATTATATAAGTTATATAATATATATCTTATTTTTAAGACATTAACCTAAAAAATTAGTACCTAATTTTTAAATATATTTATACAACTTTGTTGGTTTAAAAAATTAATAAAATATAATTATAAAATTAAATTAGTTAATTATACTTAAAATAATTATTTTTTTTAAATTTTAAACATAATATACTAAAATAAAATTAATAAAAGTCTCATAATAAGTTAAGATTTCATTCATATGATGTTATCCATTGACCATTTACATATATATATGTTACAAATATTTGTGTATACACAAATATATATGATACTTTAATATATGTATATGTGTATAATATAATATAAATTGTACTTAAAATAGTAATTATCAATTTTAATAAAATATTGTTGACTTAAGTTGTATTTAAGATTTTGTATTAGATGATTTCAATTTGCATGTGGAATTTAATCTTTATGTAAGATTTTTAATATTTAATATTTAGTTTGTTCTTATAAATACTTGTTGATGAACATGTGTTCGCGAACGCATTCGTTTACATGTTCGCGAAGGCGTTCGTCAATGCGTTCGTTTATATGTTCGTGAACGCGTTTGTTTATATGTTCACGAACATTAACGAACAATCTTTACCAGACAAACGAACGAACACGAACGCACTCCTTAACGAACACGAACGGTACTAAAAAAACAAATGAACGAACAGAAACATCAATTCATTTCGTTCTTGTTCGGTTCATTTACAGCCCTATTAACCACTAGCTAAATATAGAAAAAATCACAGTTGATATATTTATATAATGAAATAAATCTAAAAGAATAATAATACAGATATTATATCTGAAATAGAATAGAGTAGAGTGCTTGAGTAACTTAGGTGTCTATTTCCTAGGATACAACAATAATCAAGTAGTATAGGCGCACCATTGATCTACTTCAATTGAACTTTCAAGGGTTCGAACTCTACCACACGGAGAATTAGATTCTGAACACTTAAAACTAGAAGTTAAAGAAAGAACAAACTTTAGAGAGAAACTAAAGAGAAGCTAAAGAGTTTTGTTTTGGTGTGTAAACAAATGAGAGGAGGTCCCCTTTTATAGCTTTTATTCAACGATATTTTGCTCTTTCACAAAATTTGGAATTAAATCTAAAATTTATTTATCCGTTTATTCCAATGACAATTATACATTTTAAATTTAAATCAATGATTGTTTCAAATCTGAAATTTAATTTAGACAATTTAATCTTGATGGAGGATAGGTCAGTCGAAGGATATATTAGTCTTTCGCATCGGATAATGACTTGATCAAGGGGCACGCACGTCATCCGTCAGAATGCGTGCTCAAGTCAGCGTGGCTCACGTCGTCTGCCGCTACACATGGCCAGGTCAGTGTGTTAGGCATTGAGACCTCCATTCTTACGAGTAGCCACCTCGGAACCAGAAGCCCTCCCTGAGACTAACTGGTCATGAGGGAAACATGGCGTGATGTACTACTTGGACTTGGAGTAGCACCTTACATGGCTACCAGATCAGCCAGGTCGCCAATCATCGCCTGACCACATAGGATCCACGTGGATAGAAGGCCACATGGATTCGACTTGCTAGGTCAAACTGGTTTGTGTATACAAGGTCTTGTTGGCTTCAAGACAAGGGGAACAACCCCTTCAAGGAAATAAGGATTTCCTCCCTTTCTTCTACCCTGGTCACCACTTTTCCATCGCCTCAACTCCTCCGTGCCCTTTAGAATTTCCCAAAATCGTCCCTTGGGTCATTCTAGGCACAAACAAATTCAATGACAGTTACAATGGTATCAATTTTTCAACCCTTGTATTTTTTTTAATGGATAAATCTTGGGAAATTCTATAGTAAGGTCACAAATTTTGACCTTATTATAAGGTCAACGTAAAAAATATATAATTAAGCGTAAATTTAAAGTTATTAGGCATAAAAAAATGTTAGACGTACCGTAAAAATGTGATTATCAATATAAATATTAGTGTCAATAGATTTAAACACATGATAATTTTGCTATAATATATGTTTATGTTAATTATCATGTGTTTACATACTTCTAACATATTTTACACCTAATAACTGTAGATTTATGCTAAATCATGTATTGTTTACATTAATTTTAAGTTAATTATCAAGTATTTACGATACGTCTAATATTTTTTATGTTTAATGACTTTAAATTTACGTTTAATCATATGTTTTTTACGTTGATCTTATAATAAGGTCAAAATTTGTGACCTTACTATAGAATTCTCCGATAAATCTTCCACTAATACAAAGTAAATTTCCACTCAAATTGTAACCTCTAAATGAGAGTTAAATGACATGTTTAAATAATCATTTTCCATCAAAATATTTTTATTTGTTGGCGATAAAAGCATTTTTTTTCCTAATAAGTTTTTCAAGTACTTTGGCTTTATTTTTTTCTTTTGATAATACTGCACATCACAATTACAATCAAAGTGCATATTGCAGGCCCAATGCAAGCTACAACCAGTAGCCACTAACAAACATAGAATCACAAAAACACCAAATAGAAAATAATTGTTTTTAAGCCCAGCTAATTAAGAGCAAACTATGTTGGCTTCTATTTCACCAAAAGAAAAAATATGTTGGCTTCTAAGCAAAAAGAGATCATAGCCATGAGAATGACAGATACAAGAAGCCTTACCCTTGCGTTTCTAATTCTTAAACCCTAACAACTCATGCTAATGACCAGTTGATGGCTTTGTGCTAATCAACCTTGTTATTGTCTGAAAACTTGGACCGGTACTCAAATTTTTTTTAAATCAAAAAGTATTCTCATATCACTTTGAATTAAGATTAATTTCTGCTTGCGCTGGTGGTAATTTAAAAAAATTTAATTTGGAGAAGATCTCACCCTTATTCAAAAATTCAATAAAATCTTACATTATTAAACTAATCTTTTTAGCTGACTGACACCCTTAATTTCAACAGCCTCTTTAAACTGCAACTAAATCTCTAGGGAGTAGGTCGCTACTTGCTATGTAACATCAATTTCCTTGGGAATATGAGCTATAATCCATGTTACCCAAAGACAGGCAGATTGTGAAAAGACCATCCGAAGAAAGCATGAAATTCTTGTGCCCTAAATTAACGACTCTTGGTCACACTAGCCTACTTTTATTGTACAAGTATCCTCACCAAAGGATTAAAAAGTAAAAATATGAACCTGGGCCTGAACTAATGTAACTCATGTCAGCATGCAATAGACGTGGGATTCAATTTTAGCACATGCAAGCTTTTTTCTAATTTCTAACATTTTGCTTCTTTTGCTAGAAAAAAAATTAACTACTTTGATGTCACAAATAAGATAAAAATATGGTTTTTTTATTTATCACATTAATTTTTTAATTATTTTAATTATATTTTTAATAAATTATGTGGTAGTAATTTTTTTATAAATAAAATAATTTTTTTTTTGTGTAAGCACAAATATCTTCATCTATTTTATAATCTGAGATTAATCTGATTCAAGTAGATAGTGATAAACAGTAAAATTTTCTTGACAGTCAAAAATTATAATAAAATAATAAATATATCACTAGCGTTTAGCCACATTTTTTTTCAACATTATCACCTAAACTAGTAACAAAATATATAAAAGAAGAATTGAACCATTGCAAATTTTCTACTAAAAAAAAAGCATCATTGCAAATTTTCAGTAACTTATTTTTATTTATGAAAGATTTTTACATAGCAAAAGTAGGGTGCATAGTATCCTTTCAAATTTCAATTAGTTTGGTATGAAAAACCCAAAAACTGAATCAATTGATTTACTTTTAAAAAAAACTGAACTGACCAACTTAGTTCTATTAACAAAAAAATCGAATCGAAATAAATCGATTTAGATCAGCCGGTTCATTCAAAATCAATATTTCTATCTTTATTTTTTTTATCTTTACTATTAGGAACATACTTTCTATTCCTTAAATTTTCATCACACTTCGGTTCATATCCGAAAATAGCTAACAATTTTTTTAAAAATATTTAATTACTTAAATTATATATAATAATATATTAAAAAAATTTGGTTAAGTCAATCATTCAATTGGTAATTTGAAAATAAAACTAACCTTTTAAATGCACTAAACCAAATTTGATAGGTTTCAATTAAAGGCGTCCATGAATTGAGCTGGGCTTAGCCATATGTAATAATGGCTTGGCACAAGCTCGAGTCCGGCTTGAATCGTAAATTTGAGCTTAATTTTTAGTTTAGCATCGTTTTTTATTTTAGGATAAATTGCATATAAATACATTATGGTTAGGGGCAAACTAAATGTGGTATTTGATGTTTAAACTTTGACACTTAACTACTTTGAGATTTATTTTCGTTTCACTTTAACTCAAACCGTTACATTTTTTGTCTACTTCAACTATTTTTTCTCTCTCGAAAACTTTTGTTTTTTTGTCTTCTTTTTCTCTTTTTAAGCTCTTCATATGGTTTTTGAGCTTAAAAAGTGAAAAAAAAATAACAATAACGGAAAAAGTAACGGTTTGGGGTAAAGTGATCAAGGTGATAAAATGTCAAATTTTAAAGATCAGGTACCACATTTAATCCGCCCCTAACCAAAAGGTATATTTATGTAATTTATCCTTTATTTTATAATGTAAGCCTGAGTTTGGCCTGCCTCGGATATTATTTTATTAATTTTTTGTATTTTAATTTTTTGTTTATTTATTTTTTATTCTTTTATTCCCTTCAAAGTTTAATTTTAGTTGTCAAAATTTACATGCCAATTTTCATATTAAATATATAATAATGTTTATTAGTCGATAATGTTTTATCTACATATAATTACATTATACTTATTAAATATATTAAATAAAAACTTTCAATTTTGTAACAAAAAAAACTTTTAATTTTATTTATGTTTGGGCCAGGTCGGGCTTAGGTTTCGAATGATTAAGCTTCGGCTCGGTCCGATCAAAAAATTTTGTCCAAACCTATTAATTGCATTCAATATTTTTACCCAAGCCATCTAAAAAATCAAGCCGACTTTCGGGATTCAACAGACAGTCCGACCCTTGGACATGTCTAATTTCGATCAATGAAATTAATAAATGGCCCGTTTGGCTCACTGATTGGCACCTGTAAGCCACGGTGCGATTAGCTTTTAAAGTAAAAGACAAAAAATTTTAAAACGTGAAATTACTTGTTTAGCCTTATATTAATTTTTTTATTATTTTATTAAAAAATATATATTCTTAATAGTTATTTTTTTTAATCTCACTCAAACTAATTATATTGCTTATCCAACCTAGCACTAAATCAATTTGTGCTTCCCTTTAACTAAAAACAAACAAACATGGATTAAATGTAGCCTCAATGCTCTCATTTAAATACCAATATCAAAACTGAGCGCCCCACTAAACAGAGGAGGAAAAAAAAAACTCGCGGCGTGACACAGGGTAACTAATGTCTAATTATTGGCCCTTTTACGTCCAAAATGAAGAAAGAATGATTGGCCCTTAAAGAATTTTATTTATTTTTTAATATTTTTAGATTACATGAATTATTATTCTAATATCATTTGTAAAATTAAAAAAATTTCGTTGACAATGTATTAAATATTAATTTTATATGTTTATTAACGTAACATATATATATTCATGTACGGGCTGAATGCTATATTAATCGTCCTCATAGTCGATAGATATCTGCACCTGAAATTAATAATCCTAGTCGTTTTCACTTGAATAAAAAACAGATTAATCATTGAATATGGATAAAATTTACATCTCTAATTACAATCACATGTAACTCCGATCATAATATCAAAAGATTTAATGTCTTACAACATTTTTTGGCCAATTTTAAAAAACCATTGTTAAACGGAGCAACCGATTAACAAAATAAAGGCAAAAAATATATTTTTCAAAAAGTATATTTGATCTCTACTCTAGCTATTGAAATTTTATTTTTATTCAAAATATTTTAATTATTTTATGAATAATTATCATATACACTGCCAGTAAAGTTTTTTGACTCCACAAGTGGGGCTAGGATAATTATCTTTTAGTTGACATCAATGAAGTTTTTTGACTTCACAAGCTAAGTTAAGATAAAAAAATAAGAGATATATCATAATCTTAATCTCATTTGTAGAGTCAAAAAGTCTTATTGACGGTGTATTAGATAAGTATCCTATCTTTAATTGTAATTCATAAACGGATTAATATCCTATATCCTGTTGTGGAGTTTTTTGATTTAACAAATGAGGTTAGATTGATACAAATGTCCTTTTAAAAATAGTATGAAAATAAAAATAAAATTGGACTTGTGTAATGATCTTAACTCTGCTTATAGAGTCAAAAAGCTCTAGCGACGGTTTATTGAATAATTATTTATAAATTTAACATCAAAACAATTTTGGATTAATATTCAATACATAGTTTTTTTACTCCACAAAGTGGGTTTAAGATTATGAAACATATCCTTTAAAAATATTAAAAAATAAAAATTGAATAAAATAAGACTTATGTCATCATTCTAATTTCGTTTTTGGAATAAAAAAACTCCACTGATAATATATTGAATATTAATGCAACAATTTTACCAAAATGAAATTAATGAATTTACTTTCATACGGATAAGAGTACTTTTTTATTTTTAATATATTTTTAAAGAAGGAAAATGTTATGAATAGTCATAAATAATGGATGTCCATTCATCCCTCATACTTTTCATAACTTCCCTTTCATTAAGTAACTATTCAATTCCATCTTTATTCATGAATTTGTAAAACCTATAAATAGAGGCTCACCATTCATGTATTGTACACACTTGAAGAATAAAAGAAAATCTCTCTTCTTGCTCTTTCTCCTTGTGTTCTTTCTATAATTTTATAATACGTTATCAGCACGAGACTCTAAAAACCCGTGAGAGATTTGGAGAATATGCCTCAACCAAGGATCTTCATCAATCACAATTATTTATCTCTTCTTTTACGGTAATGAAACTATTTTTATTTAGCTCCTCCGTAATTATCCAGTTGTTGAATTTTTGTTAATTATTTTCTCCTAACTTATTAAATATACTTGTGATATTTCATAATGTCAAACCTTGCAAAACTTGAATTTGTGGCTCTTGACATTACGGGAAAAAACTATTTATCATGGGTGTTAGATGCTGAAATTCATCTAGATGCAAATGGTCTCGGTGATACCATCAAAGAAGAGAACAAAGCATCTAGTCAAGATAAGGCTAAAGCGATGATATTTCTTCGTCATCACCTCCACGAGGGACTTAAAATTGAATATTTGACTATTAAAGACCCACTTATTCTTTGGACTAGTCTAAAGGAAAGATATGACCACCAGAAAACTGTGATACTACCTAAAGCTCGTTATGATTGGATGCATTTGAGATTACAAGATTTTAAATCTGTAAGTGAATATAACTCAGCTATGTTTAGAATCAGTTCTCAACTAAAGTTATGTGGAGAAAAGATCACTGATGAGGATATGTTAGAAAAAACATTCTCCACTTTTCATGCATCGAATATGCTCCTGCAGCAGCAATATCGTGAAAAAGGTTTTAAGAAGTACTCTGAATTGATTTTATGCCTCCTTGTGGCTGAGCAAAATAATGAGCTATTGATGAAAAATCATGAAGCTCGTCCAACTGGATCTGCTCCATTCCCTGTAGTGAATGCAGCAACATATAATGAAAAAAAACAGAGGTCATGCTAGTAGTCATGGCCGTGGTCATAGACGTGGACGTGGACGTAATAATCGTCGAGGTGGTCATTTCAAAAACACATATACCTACCAGAAGTGGGAACATAAGGATGGAAAACGCAAAGATAAAAGTGGGAAAGACAAAAAGGTCGTGGAGAATTTGTACTATCGTTGTGGAGGCAAAGGCCATTGGTCACGTACCTGTCGTACGCCAAAACATCTTGTCGAGCTCTATCAACAATCACTAAAAGATAAAGGGAAGAAGATAGAGACTAATTTTTCTAGTAATGGAAAAGATGAGACAAATTTTGTCTATGGAGATGATGATTTTGATTATGGTTATGTTGATGCTACTCATCTAGATGTTGCTGATTTTTTCTCACACCCTGAAGGAAAAATTGACCATTTGATTGGCAACGAGAGTGTCCAAAAATAAAGTTCTTAGATCTTACTTAGATGTTATTGGACTTTATTTTAAGCATGCTTCTTATTAATAGGATTCTAATTATTAAGTATTTGTCATGTTTAGATGTTTCATTATGTTTTGGTTATTTATGGGATATTTTATTAATTTGGTTATATATTTCTTATTTTCAATGAAGAACATAGATACTCTCCTGGTTCGATTTGTGATGAGTGGTGGAGATATATGTCTTGCAGACAGTGCCACTACACATACTATATTAAAGAATAAGAAATATTTTTCTTATTTGATAATGCAAGAGGCCAATGTTAGTACTATATCGGGTAGTGCAAAATTGATAGAAGGCTCCGGAAGAGCTAACATATTCTTGCCTGGAGGAACAAAATTTGAAATTCATGAAGCATTATACTCTCCCAAGTCTCAAAGAAATTTATTGAGTTTAAGGATATCCGCCGAAATGGATATCATATTGAGACAACAAGTGAAGGAGAAATTGAGTACCTTCACATTACGAGTATAATCTTGGGTAATAAAATTGTATTAGAAAAATTACCGGCCTTTTCTTCCGGTTTGTACTACACAAGAATTAAAACAATTGAAACAAATGTGGTCATTAACCAAAAGCTTACAAATCACAATAACTTTGTTGTTTGGCATGACCGGTTAGGCCATCCCGGATCAATAATGATGCGAAGAATAGTTGAGAATTCATGTGGACATCCATTGAAGAGCCAACAGATTCTTCAATCGAAAGATTTCCTATGTGCTGCTTGTTCTCAAGGCAAGTTAATTGTTCGACCATCACCAGCTAAGATAGGGATTGAATCCCTTATTTTTCTGGAACGAATACAAGGTGATATATGTGGACCAATACATCCACCATGTGGACCTTTTAGATATTTTATGGTTTTAATTGATGCATCAACTAGGTGGTCACATGTATCTTTATTATCAACTCGCAACCTGGCGTTTGCGAGGTTACTTGCTCAATTAATTAGATTACGAGCACATTTTCCAAATTATCCCATCAAGACAATTCGTCTTGACAATGTTGGTGAATTTACTTCCCAAACTTTCAATGATTATTGTATGTCTATTGGGATAAGTATTGAACATCCTGTAGCACATGTTCATACACAAAATGGCCTTGCAGAATCATTTATTAAGCGTCTTCAATTGATTGCAAGACCATTACTAATGGAATCAAAACTCCCAATTTCTGCTTGGGGTCATGCTATTTTACATGCGGCAGCACTAATTTGCATCAAACCACCAAGTTATCATAAGTTCTCCCTTTTACAATTGGTTTTTGGTCAGGAACCAAATATTTCCCATCTAAGAATTTTCGGATGTGCTGTATATGTTCAAATTCCTCCACCACAACGTACTAAGATGGGTCCTCAAAGGAGGTTGGGAATATATGTTGGATATGAATCCCCATCTATAATTAAATATTTAGAACCATCAACAGGGGATTTATTTATAGCTAGATTTGCTGATTGTCATTTTGATGAATCAGTCTTCCCAACCTTAGGGGGGAGAAAATAGGCAGCTGGAAAAGGAGATAAGTCGGAATGAATTATCATTGTCTCATCTTGATCCTCGTACAAAACAATGCGAACTAGAAGTTCAAAAGATAATTCATTTACAAAGTTTAGCAAATCAATTGCCAGACGCATTTACTGACCCAAAGAGAGTGACAAAGTCACATATGCCAGCTATTAATGCTCCAATTAAAATTGATGTCCCAGAAGGACAACCTTTTGTTGCCAATGAATCTAAAGCACGCCTGAAGCGTGGTAGACCAGTCGGTTCCAAAGATAAGAATCCTCGAAAAAGAAAGGGAGCAAAGATTCAAGATGGCCAGGTCGAGGAAATTGTAATTCCAGAAGAGTTTACAGAAGAGCCCTTAGACATGACTAACCTTACAATTCCAAAAGAAAGTCAGGTACCTGAAATTACTGAAAATGAAGAGATCTCGATAAATTATGTCATGTCAAGAAAAATATAGAACCGAAATAAAATCGACGTCGATGATGTTTTTTGTATACAATGTAGCGCTAGATGTTATGGATGATGACGAGGATCTTGAACCAAAGTCTATTGAGGAATGTAAGCATAGACATGATTGGCCAAAATGGAAAGACGCAATTGAGGCAGAATTGAAATCTCTTGAAAAGAGAAATGTTTTTGGACCAGTAGTCCGTACACCTAATGGTGTAAAACCAGTGGGTTACAAATGGGTCTTTGTGCGAAAACGAAATGAAAAAGGTGAAATTGTGAGACATAAAGCACGTCTAGTTGCACAAGGTTTTTCGCAAAGACCTGGTATTGATTATGAAGAGACATACTCCCCTGTGGTGGATGTGACTACTTTTCGATTTCTAATTAGTCTGGCAATAAAAGAGGGACTCGATTTGCGTCTAATGGATGTCGTTACAGCCTATTTGTATGGCCCACTTGATAATGAAATTTATATGAAACTTCCAGAAGGATTTAAACTGCCAGAAGAATGTTATTCTAGTTCTCGAGAACATTACTCAATCAAATTAAACAGATCTCTATATGGATTAAAACAATCTGGTCGCATGTAGTATAACCGCCTTAGTGAATATTTGTTAAATGAGGGATATAAGAATGATCCCGTTTGCCCATGCATTTTTATAAAGAGATCTAGCTTTGAGTTTGTTATTATTGCGGTATATGTTGATGATCTGAATATCATTGGAACTCCTGAAGAGATTTCAAAGGCAGTAGAGTACTTGAAGAGAGAATTTGAGATGAAAGATCTTGGACAGACAAAATTTTGTCTTGGGTTACAGATAGAACATTTAAAGGGCGGGATTCTTGTGCATCAAACAACTTATATAGAAAAGGTGCTAAAACAATTTTATATGGACAAAGCACATCCGTTGAGCACCCCAATGGTTGTAAGGTCACTTGATGTAAATAAAGACTCGTTTCGACCTAGGGAAAATGATGAGGGAATTCTTGGTCCTGAAGTACCATACTTGAGTGCAATTGGAGCACTAATGTATCTTGCTAGTCATACATGACCTAATATATCATTCTCTATTAACTTATTAGCGAGATATAGCTCTTGTCCAACCCGAAGACATTGGAATGGGATTAAACATGTACTTCGTTACCTACAAGGTACAAAGGATATGGGTTTGTATTTTCCTAACCTGCCCAAAGCAGATTTGATTGGTTTTACAGATGCAGGGTACCTATCTGATCCTCATAATGCTCGATCACAAATTGGATATGTATTCACATGTGGTGGCACTGCCATTTCATGGCGTTCCATGAAACAAACTATAGTAGCCACATCTTCTAATCATGTTGAAATTTTGGCAATACATGAGGCTAGTCGTGAATGTGTATGGTTAAGGTCTGTAATTCAGCACATACGAGGAGCTTGTGGTTTATCTTCAAGTAAAGAGGCACCAACGGTCTTATATGAGGATAATGCAGCATGCATCGCCCAACTGAAGGAAGGATATATCAAAGGTGATAGAACAAAACACATTTCACCGAAGTTCTTTTTCACTCATGACCTTCAGAAGAATGGTGATATAAATGTTCAACAAATCCGTTCAAGTGAAAATTTGGCAGATTTATTAACAAAGGCGCTTCCTACCACTACATTTGAGAAGTTAGTCCACAATGTTGGATTGCGTCGACTCAGAGATCTCAAATGATATAATCATGAGGGGGAGTAAATACACGCTGTACTCTTTTTTTCCTTAACCATGGTTTTGTCCCACTGGGTTTTCCTAGTAAGGTTTTTAATGAGGCAGCATCTCATGTGTATTTTGAAGAATAATGTACTCTTTTTCCTTCACTAGGTTTTTGTCCCACAGGGTTTTTCCTAGTAAGGTTTTAATGAGGCATATTCTTTAGTAATGGACATCCAAGGGGGAGTGTTATGAATAGCCATAAATAATGGATGTCCATTCATCCCTCATACTCTTCATAACTTCCCTTTCATTAAGTTTGTAACTATCCCTTCATTAATTTTGTAACTATCCCTTCATTAAGTAACTATTCAATTCCATCTTTATTCATGAATTTGTAAAACCTATAAATAGAGGCTCACCATTCATGTATTGTACACACTTGAAGAATAAAAGAAAATCTCTCTTCTTGCTCTTTCTCCTTGTGTTCTTTCTATAATTTTATAATAGAAAAGAATATATGTCAATCTTTTAGTCTCATTTAATTTATGATTATTGATGAATGAAATAATTTTCATAATAAAAAATAATAAATACAATTGTGATTATTTTCAACCATAATTATAAATTGGGCATTACCATCACAGAAAGAAACAAAGAAACGGAGTGGGAGCTTGGGTAGAGCTGAATTCCCGAGGCCCATAAAGCCCACACAAGTCCATTAGAACTTTACAAGGGAGTAGTAGGGTTTTAATCGACCGCAGGCAAAGAAACCAAAACACCAAAGCAAGTGAGCGGCAGCTTCTCTTCTTCTGAATCCCAAAATGGTTGCTTTCAGGGTATGTTAACTCTCAACTATCATATTGTTTTTGATCTTTTCTTGATAAAATGGTGGTGATCGTTTTTCGGTTTTTGATTTTTCTTTGAAAAAAAAAACAGTTTCATCAGTATCAAGTGGTGGGCAGAGGTCTCCCAACAGAAGCAGATGAGCATCCCAAGATTTACCGCATGAAGCTTTGGGCTACCAACGAAGTCCGTGCCAAATCCAAGTTTTGGTCTGTAAATTACTTTTTTGTTGATTATATTTTTTATTTATTTATTTTTTCTTGTTTCTGAAGATCTCGGTTTTTCTTTTCTTGATGTGCTTGTTTTTAATTTCTAGGTATTTTTTAAGGAAGTTGAAGAAGGTGAAGAAAAGCAATGGACAAGTTTTGGCCATCAATGAGGTATTCTTGACCATTACTTGTCCTTTATTTGTTTTAGAATTTAAAGTCTGGGGTTAGACTTTTTCACTTTTCAGCTGCTTGAGTTAGTTTGTGTGCTTTATATAGTGTGGCATGTTGGATAGAGAATTGTATTTTACAGAAATCTTCCATGTTCTGCCCAGACTTGAACTTGAAATCACCAATCAATTTGGTTAGATTTAAAAGAAGCATCTTGCTGAATGATCTAAATGCTGGTTTTAGTTAGTTATTCATGTGAGCCTGGTCTCTTGGGTCAATAATGCACTAGTGTTAGTGAAGGTAAAACTTTTTTTTAGACTGTGAGAAAAGAAAACATTTCTGAACCTTTTTCGTGTTGGAGGTGAGAGGGAGCTGGGGAGAGGATACAACACGCAGACGAATTTACCCATGTAAACAGTGGATAGGGAAGAAAATGATGCTTTATTCTCTAATTTACCCACAAACCTTGTTACAGTGCATTTGTGCGCTTGGTTGTGGTTAATTGTTGTTATAAAGGTGGCTTCCGTATCTAGTTTGTTGCCAGAGTATAAACTTGATTGGGGAGTTGTTCTGTGATAATACTTTGGTTTGTTTTGTGCTGTGCTGCTGTATTTCTAATTGCATTTTTTTTAATTTAAGGAAAGGAGGGATTTGAACCTAGCAATTTTGCGTAAGGGGATGCATGCACCTATAACTGAGCCAAATGCTCCAGTGATAATTCTAATTATATCCGGCAATGAACGGAAACCAATATTTTCTCATGATATTTGTTTATGATTGCAGATCTTTGAGAAGAACCCTACCAAGATAAAAAACTATGGCATTTGGCTGCGATATCAAAGTCGAACCGGTTACCACAATATGTACAAGGAGTACCGAGATACGACACTCAATGGTGCTGTGGCACAGATGTACAATGAGATGGCATCTCGACACAGGGTGAGGTTTCCTTGTATTCAGATCATCAAGACAGCTACTATTCCAGCAAAACTTTGCAAGAGGGATAGCACCAAACAGTTCCACAACTCCAAAATTAAATTCCCACTGGTATTCAAGAAGGTCAGGCCACCTACTAGGAAGCTTAAGACGACATACAAGGCATCCAGGCCCAACTTGTTTATGTAGTTGTCTTCATAACGGGGTGGTAGGCTAAATCCTTATTGAATTTATTACTTCCCCTGTTAGATTGACGTGACAGATCAAATTTTGAACACAGTCTGTTTACTTTTCTGCTCCTTTTTGTTTTGAAGATTTTGTTGTTTGATATTTAATTTGATAAACATGGTGAATTACAATTTTTAATATTTGCAATGTCTAGTTGGGGATTATGAACCATGGTTGTTAATACCGTTTCGGTTTCGGTCATATCGGTCGGTACGTGCCAGTTTTCATAAAATCCGGTACACTTGAGTTGATTTTTCGTACTAGTTTTGATATTGGGTAATATCGGCTGGTTTCATGAATTTCGGAAGGTTTCGGTCAATTTCGGCAAAATTGATTGTTTCGGTTGGTACGCAAACATTACAAGAAAATTGAATTTTTTTTGTTTTATTATATGTTTTGATACTGAATTAAAACTAATAAATATATAAATAATGAATTAAGTAAATGCATTAACAATTTTAACAATTTTAAAAATAATTATTATTTGTTGTATGAGTAATTTTATTAATTTTATACTTATCATTATTAATATTAAATATTTTATATTTTATATTCTATTTTACTTATTATTAATAACATTATTATATGTATGAAAAATTTATAAATATTTTAAAATTAAATCGAAAAATCCGAAATAATCTACCGAAACAATCGATATCGATATATCTCATTGTAAAAAGAAAAAAAAAACGAAACGTTCTCGGTATGATATTTACAATCTTGTTATGAACTGTTTTATCACTTATGCTAGCAGCACTACTTACCAGCTATAAAAATGGTTTTCAATTTTAAATCACTCTTGAAATACGACTGCAACTTTGTACAGCTCAGCTAAAAGTCTTGGATGGACCAAGGTATGAATCCAAGGTCATATTATTCATTGACTAATGGGACCTGAAGAGGTTGTTCTGGGATACATGTTCCATAAATCTGGAAGCTACTTGGTTTCAGGTTTCTTTTAGTTACCGAAACAGATAACCTAAACCCGCAGGAAATTAACATAACACAATTTGAATAGATTTTGAAGTCATCTATAATCCACGTTCATGCTGCATGTTGATTTTGCTGAACCATCAGGTGAAAAATTACTCTAGGTTAGAATCTGGGTTATTATATTGTATTGCCCAACCTACAAGCTTAAACATAATTTAAGTTCATATCCATAATTCAGTACTTTAATTCATATTTATATACATATATAATCACATGTACCATAAGGGGTTACTATGCCTTGCTAGGCAGTATTTGGCACATGGTTCGTATATCTGATTCAAATGTAGTAAAATCAATAATTTTCATATTCAACTTACAGTGTATAATGCTAACATGGATCTTGTGCAATAATCTTACCAAAACTTTTAGCAAAGGCTACTTTTTCAAGCTTGTACGCTGAGGTCATCACACCACCTGCAGTGTCAGAAACACTACAATTACATACCATAAACTTCGTTATACTTCCACATTATACTATAACTTATCACACACATATAACTTCACTACTTTCACTTAGGTTAACACTAGGTAGCCTAGACTAAAGTTACCAATGCAAAGTGAAATTCCTAGTCTTTCCTATCATAAGACTAAGGAATGCAAGATGAAATTTCCTGGTCTTTCCTATCATAAGACTAAGGAATGCAAAATGAATGTGATTTCCTAGTCCTTTCTATCACAAGATTAAAGAATGGGAAGTGAAATTTCTTAGTCTCTCCTATCATAAGACTGAGGAATGTGGGATGAAATTTCCCGGTCTTTCCTATCATAAGACTAAGGAATGCAAAGTGGATGGGATTTCCTAATCTTTTCTATCATAAGATTAAGGAATGCAAAGTGAAATTCCTAGTCTCTCCTATCATAAGACTAAGGAATGCAAACATGAATTTTCCAAATCTTTTCTATCACAAGACTAAGGAATGCAAGATGAAATTTCTTGGTCTTTCCTATCATAAGACTAAGGAATGCTAGGTGAAATTTTCCTAGTCTCTCCTATCATAAGACTAAGGAATGCAAAAAATGAATTTTTCCTAGTCTCTCCTATCATAAGACTAAGGAATACAAACATGAATTTTCCAAATCTTTTCTATCATAAGATTAAGGAATGCAAAGTGAAATTCCTAGTCTCTCCTATCATAAGACTGAGGAATGTGAGATGAAATTTCCTAGTCTTTCCTATCATAAGACTAAGGAATGCAAGACAAAATTTCCTAGTCTCACCTATCATAAGACTAAGGAATGCAGGATAAAATTTCCTAGTCTCTCCTATCATAAGACCAAGGAATGCAAAAATGAAATTTCCTAGACTCTCCTATCATGAGACTAAGGACTGTGAAATGAAATTTCCTAGTCTTTCTATCATAAGACTAAGGAATACAAAATGATCATGAAATAAAAGCTCCTCTCAACAGAGGCATTGAGACTTTTGAAGCAAAAACTCCTCTCAACAGAGGCAATGAGACTTTGAAAAATAAAGCTCCTCTCAACAGAGGCAATGAGACTTTGAAAAATAAAGATTTCATTCAGAATGCCAGTTAGCAGGGGCTTGACTGGGCTTAACTTTCATTTTGATGCCAACAATATTGGGCTTCATCCTCCTTTAAGGTGCCAGCTAAACTGGACTTTGCTCTCATCTAAGGTTTTTCAAAAAGTTTTTTTTTCATCATCTTCTCATCATTTTTCAAATTACCATCTCTTATACTTTCTCTTTTCCTCAAAATTTTTCATCATTCAGAATTTCTTATCCCAATGTCTTAAATATTTCAATGTCAAAATGCACTATTGAAATGTCATGCATGTCATGGATATAATGAATGCCATGAATACCATAGATGCTATGAATGTTATGCACATGTTAATGTCATGCCCCCTGATTATTCCATGAATGTATGTAAATGCAATCTCAATTGTGGTAACAAGATTCTCAAGCTCATCTCATTTTCCTCAAGTTCCACATATCTGCCGGATTCTTCTTATTCAAATCTTCTATCTCCACTTTTCATCTCACCTTCTAATGAGTCTTGGTCTGATTATGCTTGAAGACTTGCCATCATGCTTGCAAAGTTATATTTTCATCATTTTTTTTATTTTTGTTTCTTTCTCTCTTTTAGTAATGCAAGATTTCTCAAAAGAATATTTTTTCAAAAATTTACCCAAAAAGGGCTACCAACATTTATTTATTTTCCTTCCAATTCGACCACCAATGTAATGCACTCATACATCTTCTCAATTTATTATAGGGATGGAATGAATTTAAAATAATCATGAGAGATATGGGTATTCATTCTTAGAAAAGGAACATGAAATCAAGAAAAATCAATGGGCCAGTTTGTTTGGAATAGGGTTTTCAGTATCCATTTAATAAACATTTTGACAATTTCAATCAAGTCAATCTAGAATTCTTTTCCAAAAGCCCACTTTTATTGATATGTTCATTCATGTTGGGCCTGCCAATCTTGCTTCTCTATCAAAACTCTTGGTGATGATCTTCTCCTAAGTTGCCTTTTTAAGTTTTCAACTTAGGTTCCCCCTCTTTTGATCCAACCTGGCTTTTCAGGTTTTCAATTTGAATCCTCCTTTTTCTTTTTCTCTTTTTTTTTTCTTTTTTTTCTCTTTCTTTTTTCTTTCTCTTTTTTCATATATTTTTTTTATTTTTTTTCTTTTTTTTTCTTTTCATCTTCAACTTCATTGGCTTTGACAAACTTCAACCTTCAGTGCTCAATCCAAATTCAACCCCTAATAGGCGTTCTTGATTTCGATCCAAGATATCTTCCAAAGCTCATGGGTTTCTTCATTCAACTTGATCTACTTCCTTCAAAGGATCATTATCTCATTGTACAAGTATGTTTTCATTCAACGCATGATTCTTCAATTTAAGCATCTACATTTGATCAAAATGGGCTTTTAAAGGCACGTAATGTAGGCTCGGGTGAGGGCTTATGAAAGAAAAGGATATAGTAGGCCCAAAATGTGTTTCAAGGTTTATAAACCAAAGGATCACTTTTCTTATCAAGTAAAACATTTGAGCATTTTGCCCCATTCTAATTCAGTCATATCTTTTTTTTCTTCCTTTTTTTTTTTGTTCTTTTAGGGTTCTTTGTATTCAAACCCTTTTCTTCTTATTTTCTTTCTCCATTTTTTTTTCACATAAATGGGCACTTTCTTTTTCTTTCTTTTGCCCCTCATGAATAATTTTTCATCTATCTTACCCCCATTATGGAGGGTGATCCTTGGTAGGTTACATCACAAAAAAACATAATAGGCTCAAAGGGGTAATCAAAGGATAATTTTACTCTCGCTTGAAGGATAGTGAAAGAAGGCCATTTATCATTTCAAATGCAAATATTCTCCTTGAAGGTCATTTACTGAACAAATACAAACTTGTTAGAAACTTCTATAAGAGATTCACCTTTTCTTATACCATCAAATTTGGGTGAAAATTGTGAACAAATTTTCTTCTTTCTTACTTGGACACCTTGGCAGATTGATAATCCATAAGCAAAAGTGGTTCTTTCAAATTTGAATCCCAAATTTGTTGACATCATTATCATCATGTTCATTATTTGGATACTTGTGAATGAAAGATATGGTGAGTATGTGAGAAATGGCAAATGAATAGAATGAATGAGAAATTGACAGTGCATCACACTAGTCGCTTTATTGAAAGGGAAATCAATAGGAGTTAGCTCATATAAAACTTTATCTCGTACTTACGGGCTTAAGCACTTTCAAAAACTCTCTTGCATTACTTAAAGAAATAAAAGAAAGCAAAAAAAAAAACTAGAATTTATACATCTTCAATATCGCATGGCTAGAACCCTTCATGCCCCCGTAAGACAAATCTCTTTTCGAACTACAACTTATTATATTACTCCCTTTCCCTTACCCAAGTTTCTCAACAACTCAGTAATTTGGGCCAATTGCCTTTTTATATCATCTTGAGCTTTTTCGTCTTCTTCATGCAAATGCTTTGCTCTTCTTCCATGATCTTAGCTTGATGACGAGTGTTGTGTGAATGAACCTTTGGTCGAGCTATCTTCGAATCTTTTATTACCACAATTAAGAATTTATCATTTCACATGTGGTGATGCTTGAAAAAAATGAATGAAGATGAATGAATGAACAAAATGCTACATGTGTTTGGAAAAATCATGCATGGAAATGTTTTGCTAAAGAACCTATGATTCCCTATTAGTGTCTCACATGTCAAACAAAAGCAAACATACATGATCAAAGATATGTCCTAAGTAATAGGGTTAACATGACTCTATCCCAAGTTGGCTCTCTTAAGTTTACTGTATGTTTGGTTTGGAGTTCTAGAGGACAGGAGGTTCTCAAATTGTTCCTTACTGACGTCCACACTAGACTAGTAAGGCACCCCAATCCTCACCCATGACAGGCTACAAACGGAAAGGGTTCAACTTGAGTGAGAGTATTTCACTTGCCATTGCGGAGGTTATTACCTCACGAGAGCAAAGGTACTATACTCTCTCCTAAAAGGGACAAACCCGGGTGTAGGGTTGATGTATGCAATGAATATGTCATGTATGCAAAGGAACAAAATTTAAGATGCATTCTAACAAAACACAAATGATGAAAATGATTCACACATTTTTTTTGTTTGTATTATTTTTTTGCTTTTTTTTAAATTATTTTTTATGAAGAGTTTTATTAAATATTTATTAAGACCATTAATTAAGATTTTGGATAAGACATGATTAATTATGGTTCGACTCTCTAATGTCCCCAGCGGAGTCGCCAAGCTGTCGTAACGATTTTCGTCCGGGGACTCGATCGCTAGACGATTTATGAATAAAACACAAAATGGAGTCGCCACCAATCTTTTTTGGCTAGGTGTGATTGGCCACCTAAAATTGTTTATTTTTTTAATAAAATCTTAAAATTAATTAAGGTTTATCAAAAAAAATAATTTTTGGTCTGCGAAGGCAAAGTTTGGGTTCGGGAGTTCGGTTATGTGTGGGGAAGGATTAGCACCCCCACAGCGCCCGTAAAAAAACGGTACCATTTAATCATATTTTATCTTTTAATCTTAATAAAAATGGTCTTGGTTAAATATTTAAAAAGAAATTCATTTATTTTGAAATCACTTTTGTTATTTGTTTTATTTTGAAGTATTTAAGTTTTATTTTTTATTTGAAATAAGTGAAAATCTTTTGTATTGAAAATTATTCCGAAATACCCCAATACTTTTGGTAGCATTTCAGATAATTTCCTCACCTAGAGATTTCTTAAGAATCGCTACTTGCGATTTCTATAGAATCCCATCTTTGGGAGATTCACACTTATTTTGAAATTCCATGGATGCTAATGATGCAATCAAAATACAGATGATGCACATGAGAAATCCATTATTCATATTATTATTTTGTAATTTATTTATATTTATAAAATTTTATTTTTATTGAAAAATCATACTAAATATTCCAATACGCTGGTAATATTTAGCATATTTCTCTTACCTAGAGATCAGTTAGGAATCACTACTTGTGAATTCCGTAACATCTCATCATCGAAAGAATTCCATTTTATTTTCCTTTATTTATTTTACTTATTATTTCCTACCCATACATTAAAAATACCTAAGTAAATGAATGACAAAAAAGGGGAATATACCTCTATTGGAGGGCGGGCGAGCTCAAAAGTCTTCCCTCTTCTTCGGTCGGGCGAGCACACAGCTTCTTTCTTTGGCGGGGCAGGCGAGCGAAGATAGCCTCCTCGGGCGGGCGAACTCCTTGATTTGGCGAGCTCTTGAATGTTCTTTCTCTTTGGGTGGGCGAGCTCGTGGATGAGCGAGCAAACTTGTGGATTCTTCTCTCTTTCTTTGGCGGGGGGAGTACCTCTATTGGAGGGCGGGCGATCTCACAAGTCTTCCCTCTTCTTCGGTCGGGCGAGCTCACAGCTTCTTTCTTTGGCGGGGCAGGCGAGCGAAGATAGCCTCCTCGGGCGGGAGAACTCCTTGAATTGGCGAGCCCTTGGATGTTCTTTCTCTTTGGGCCGGCGAGCTTGTGGACGAGCGAGCAAACTCGCGGATTCTTCTCTCTTCTTTGGCGGGGCGAGTACCTCTATTGGAGGGCGGGCGAGCTCACAAGTCTTCCCTCTTCTTCGGTCGGGCGAGCTCACAGCTTCTTTCTTTTTTTATTCTCCCTCGCGTTCTTTTCCTTTCTAAACTTGCTTCTTTGTTGTCTTTTTCTCTTTTTCACTAACTGCAGCTCACGCCTTTCTTTCCTTTGCCTTGGTTTCACGTGGCTTCTACGGTGGCTTCAAATTGCAAGGACGGTGGTGCAGCAAGTGCAAAACGTGCGAGGCAGCAAGGGTAGCGATGGTTTTCTGGTTTGAGGCAGCAGGCAGCGGCAAGGAACGATGGTGGTTTCGCAACAAGCTGGGCAGTGATGGTGATGCAGCAGCCGTATGAACCATGGGCAAGGTGAAGGGAAACTTGGCTTTGGTATAGGGGCAGTAGCAGATGAGGATGATGATACAATAAAAGAAGACGGTGATGCAGCAGCCAAGAACCCTAGACGACGTGCAACAGCCAGCCTTTTTTTTTCCGGTTCCTTTTTCTTTTTCTCCCTCTCTTTTTCTTCCTTCTAGGGTTTTTTTTTGTCTGTGTTCCCTTTCTTTTTTTTCCTTGGCTTTTATAGCCATTTCTAGCCTAATGTTTAGGAAAAAAACAAACATCCCCATTTTGGTACTTAAATCATGGGATTTTTTTATATTTTTATTTTTTTGACAGTTAATTCTCAATTCATTTCCTTCCCCCTTTTTTTGGTTTCACACTTTTAGTTTAATTCTTTCCAAACTTCTCAAGTCAACTCTTTAAATGGTCATGGTGTGTGAATGTAAAATTCGGCTCCCCTTTTACATCTAAATCAAAGGCCTTTATTTTTTTCATTTATTTTCTCTGACTTTCCTTCTTTTGCTTTTATTCATTTCCATTTTATTTTTTGATGATCAATCTTCGAGTCATTCAAATTTTTTTTATTCATTTAAAAATTATTCGGACAAAATTAGGTGTCTACATCTAATTTTAATTAACTAATTTATTTCCTTGCTTATTTTGTTACTTGCTATTATTTTATTATATTATTGCAAATCATTAATATCATTTCTAATTTTATAACTAATTATTTTTATTTTATACTAAACTTATTTGTTTAACAACGGATATAGATTACATGTTTTTGAAAACCCTATTTAGACCCTCCATTGAGCTGGTGAGGTCTTGGATAGAATTTCTTACCTAGAAATTCTCAAGAAAATTACTTAAACGTAATTGCCTCGATATTTCATCATCAGAGTAATCCCTTTTTGTATTTTCATATTGTTAAATAATTTTATTGCACTTATATCAATTCTTTTCCGTATGAATATATTTTATTTTTATAAATAAATATAACAAAATTTATATTTTATTTTATATATCCCTAAACATAAAAGAAAATTACTAAAAGAATTATTTTATCATTACAAATAAGTTTTACACATATACCTAAATCACTTACCAACCAATCAAGTTTCAATCCTGTTTAAGGTCAAATAATTAATCAATTAATTAAATCATTTAAATCCAATCAATATGCATACATCACAATCGTATAGAACATATCAAAAGAAACTTTTCATATAATATAAATAAATGAAAACCACTAAAGTCCCTTACCTCTCTGTTTCCTTGCTTCTTTTCCTTAAATATTGCAACGACAATGATCAACCAAAAAGTAGCAGTACACACAGGTGTGGAGCAATGCGGCAAAGAGTAAACAGCAATCTAGAGTGGTGGAACGACGCAGCAACGAAGCTTATGCATTGAACAGTAGCCGACTAGGGATGGCTTGTCGACGACGCTATGTAACAAAGCAGGCGATGAGATGGTGACGATGGCGATGAGGATGACGCAGAGTAGATGCAAAGTAATGCCGAGGTGTTGCCAACTTCGGCAGCGGGTGATGATACTGTCTGTCCTTTGAGCTGTTGTCTTGCCCCTTTTATTCTTGATTTCTAACTCAACAGGCATTATTTTTGGAAAACCTTTTTTAATGCTTTGTATCAAATCCCCTGATTTTAGTATTGATTTTTATTTTGCACCATTTTAGAGTTGACTTGTTTGATTGTGTTTCCAAAAACTTGTCCAAATAATTTCCTTTTGATTTTTCTTTCCCATTATGCTTTTCACTTTAATTGCTATGATATATTCTCTAAATCTTCAAATTTGGTATTGCCAAGATCTAATTTTTTAATTGATTTTTCATTGACCTTTTAAATTGATTCCCTTTCTTTTTGGATGATTTAAGTTCAATTTTGATTTAAGTGGGCTGATTTGGGTTTGGACTTTCATATGATTTTTTTAATTTTTACATTTTATATTTTTATTTCTTTTTCCTTTATTGTCCTAAAAAAAGTCTATCCTAATGAGCAATAAATAAAATAAAATAAATAATAAAACAAAATAAAAGAATAACAAAAGTGAAATAAATATAAAGATAAAATTACAAAAAAATGTAAAAGAAAAGAAAGTGAAATAAAAAGTAAAAATAAAAATAATAAAAGAAAGAAAAAAAGGAAAAAAAGGTTTATCATTTATTCGGGTACAAGTTTAATTTATCATTAATCTATGGGCAACATTTCAAATAAGCCTATGGTCCAAAATTTTGGACGAATCAGAACCGGAAAAATTTTGGTGTTTACAATAATAATTAATTTATTTTTTATATAGTTAAATAAAATATAATAGAATTGTTAAAATAAAGTTAAAATTTAATAAATATTTATATAAATATAAATTTTTACATTTTAATGTCTTTATTACTTGATAATGATTATTTATTTTTTTAATTTTTTGCGATATTCACATTTGTTATAAAATTTATAATTATATATTAATAATTATATAAATATTTATTTTTTAAGTGAGCCAAATATATATATATATATATATATTAAAATTAAAGCAAATTAAAACCCAAAGGTATTAGCTATGCAAATAACTAACTAACTAACAAATTATAAATAAATTACACTCAACAATTAAACATTTATATAAATGGTTTTATACTCTTAATAATAACTTATTAGATCATTGCATTTTTTTGGATACAATTGAGCTATTGGAATTTTGACACTCTTAGTTCAATAATTTTTTTTACTTTGTTTTATTAGCTTTTTTAATAATTATATTATATTTTTAATAAAATTTTAAATTTTTAAGAATTTTGCTTATATTTATTTTGTTTTTTAAATGTCAACATAATTAGTAATTAAATTAAATCTAACAATATAACTAGTTAATTAATTATTCAACATATTAAAAAAAATACTTAATATTATTAATAATTGGTCGACTAAATATCTCAATTTTATATTTTTTTTGTTTTTTGTTTGTACATAAATCATAATATTATTACTACTAGTAAATGGGTTTTTAGCGACAAAAGTTTGCAACGATTGGCAATATCATTGCAAAATCTTAATATATTTGCAACGACTTCTCATGGTCATTGTTTATTTGAAATTTTTTATATTTTACACAACTATTTCTTTTATTGTTGTGAATTCATATCAAATTGACAACGATATAAACACGTCGTTACGATATCTTATTATATTTTACAATGACTTTTTATTATCATTACCTAATTAATTTATAAAATATTTTATGCAACAATAAAAAAAATTGCTATGATATCTACATAATTTTCACAATGACAAAAATGATTGTTTTAGAATCTTATTAGATTAGCAATGACTTTTCATAATCATTGTCAATTTTTTTTAATATTTTATATAACGACAAAGTAATTTGTTACAGTATCTATATTATATTCGTAAAATTTTCGTAACATTTTAACATTTTAAAATTTTCTTAAAATATAATTGTCTAGATATTTTATACAACAACCGAATCTCTATTATTTGTAACAGTTTTTAAAAATTTTACATAATTAAATAATTTTGATATTTTAAAGACAAACAAAAGTTATTGTTAAAAAAGTTATAATATAAAAAATGGATTTTTCTAATTATCACAATTGGCAAGGACTCAAAATACTAAAAAGTAAAAAAAAAGAAGCTAAATATTTTTTTATGTTTTTAAATGATAATGAATAATAGTTCATATAATTATGCAAAAATATTTATATAATATATAACAATTTAAAATATTTTTATTATTTTGACATTGACCTAAAAAGACTTAATAATTGAAGTAACAACTTGAGACTCATAACTTTAATCGAGTCATTATATTCAATTTGATTCTAATATCCATAATTTTGATCTCTATCATTTTTCAAGCAAAAATCTAAATAAAATATTATGGTAAATACTATAATATTTTTGTGTAAGACTATGCCTATATATAATAGGTGTAGTTATAGTCTTATAGATTATAAAGAACAAAATTTATAGTAAAAAAAAATAAAGAACAAAATTTATAATTTTTATTGTTTGTTAATATTTCAAAATGTTATTTGGATACTACTAATAAAATTAAAATCAATAAACAATTGACATATTGTGACGTTCCCGTCACTACATCTTACCATCTAACTTTTTTTATTTCTTATTATCTTATACGACTTGATTCGATTTGATTCATCAATGTCATTCATTCTTTTCCTTCTTAAGCTTAATATCTAACAGCTCAATATGAATAATTCAGTTCCAATAAAACAGACTAATGATATATATAAATATCATTCCATTCCACAAGATCTTACACATCATCTTAACTTAAATCCTCAACATCTTATATACATAATTGCTACTTGTACTGTACCATAGCTGAATTTCAATTTTCTTTGTATAAATACATAAGTATACCTTCTATGCTAACTGGGAAGTGTCTCTCGAAGGTACACTTCAAGGATCCACTTGTACGCTCTTCTATCTAGAGCAAGGGATCACTTCAGATAGTCTGTAGGAAAAATAGTCGTAAAAGGGTGAGTTTACGCTCAGTAAGAAAAATATGTAAAAGAGCGTACTATGCCTTTATATGCAATTTTCCTGCTTGGCTCTATAATGTCATATAAATCATTATAAAGCATGATTCATGTACTTCTTTCAAACATCATTTGCAAACATGCATACTTCTTTCAAATGGTATAAGCAAGCATGCTTTACATGCTTCTTTAAAATATATGTCATATACTTCTTGAAAACATACATCGTATACTTCTTCAAAACATATATCTTATACTTCTTCAAACATGCATCATATAATTTAAATCAGGTGGAGATTATATACAATTATTCAAGAGATTGGATCATCATATAAATCATTTATACCCATTTATATGATTCCAATCATGCATTAGAACAAGGTGCACCATGTAATGGTCAGGGATTCTCTCTTGCCTTTAGTAATCCACAGTGAACACTAATTAGGTGTCATCAGTGGTATTGAGGACCGGACTAGGTTTCTTCGCTCAACATACATAATACTGAGGACTTGATCAGAGTCTCTAAGCAAAATACAAGGATGCATCATCATAATGTAGTCCATATTCTCAAAACATTTATCATATACTTCTTTAGAAAACACTTTTGTGTTTAACCCAAATAGGCTTTGAAATCCATTTTCATACAGGGCAGTCGACTGGCCTCACAGGGCAGTCGGCTGCTGCTTCATAACTTCATTTATCGAAATTATTTTTTTTAAAATTTTGATATTTTCTTTTTTTTGAAAACTCATGGGGGCAATCGATTGGTCCGTATAGCAGTCACTTGATTTTCAAACAGAATGCTTCTTAAGAAATAGCAGTCAAATGGTCATATAGCAGTCGATTGTTTTTGAAACAGAATGCTTCTGGAAAGTTAGCAGTCGACTGGTCTTATAGGCAGTCGGTTGGTTTTGAAACAGAATGCATTTTAGCAAATAGCAGTCGATTGTCTCATATAGCAATCGACTGGTTTGAAACAGAATGCTTTCTGGGTAAATAGCAGTTGACTGGCTTACATAGCAATAGACTGGTTTGTTTTGGTTTTCGAAAAACAACGCTTTGATTGTCTCTAGGCAATCGGTTGCTACTTAAGGCAGTCGGTTGCTCCTAGCCTAATTAGCCATAGGAGTAAAGTCCGAAAATGTAACTTTTCCTGCATAAAACCAACTGGTATTTCTCTCCAAAATAATTCAAAATCACATTAAAACATGCGGACATAGCCGCCTTATGTCTGTTACATAAATTCCTTACCTCGATTACTTCGAGAACACGAAATCACTTGATGACTTCAACTTCTTTCCTTCACTTCTTCAAAGCTGTACATCATATCAAATCAAACCTTTAAACAATTATCATACACATATCATACCAACTCAGAACAACTCCAAATCATAAACAAAATTGAAAGAATCATCTTCTTATCTTATCTTTGCTAGTGACCAAAATCTTAAACTTTGAGATCTCCTCCAATACTTGGATTTAATCCACCAAACTTCGGATATAGCCTAGTCTAGTGACAGGGATTCGTTCGACAAGCTTAACGAATCGATGGGAGAACGAGGTGGTTTGTCAAGGTAGCTATGGAGGAAACTTATGGAAACTTGGAGAAAACGTGAGGGAGAGCTGGGGAAAGCGGCTAACGTTGGGTGATGGCTGATGAGGATGATGACTATGCCATTTGCATTAAATGCCTCTCTATCCATAATCATATCAGCCATTAAGTTTCCCTTAACCCTTTGACCCTTTGACCATTTAATTCCTTTTCTCCTCCTTCTCATATCAGCCACTTGTCCATTTAATTGTCAAATTAAATTTCTTCATACTTAATATATTTTTCCTGATATCAACATTAATTATTTGACTAATTGACTTTCAATTCTCTTTATTTCTTACATGTTCCATACATCATTCATATATCATTCATCCATCATTTACACATCAAACTTCATATTTATTTAATCATTTCAGATTGTAAAACTTTACAAACATGGAGGAATTACGTGGAAATTGGGGGATTTCACATTCTCCCCACCTTAGAGAATTTGGTCCTCCAAATTCAAACCGGCTTATCATATATTAAACAGTTCTGAATACTTCTCTTTCGTCAAGCTCTCTAGCTCCCATGTAGCTCCTTCCGTCGTATGGTATTGCTAGAGAACTTTCACTAGTGGGATCGTCTTAGACCTCAAAACCTTCTCTTTTCTGTCCAAAATCCGAATCGGCTTTTCTACATAACTCATATCTTCCCTTATCTCTAAGGGCTCATACTCAATAACATGGGATGGATTTGGATTATACTTCGAAGCATAGATACATGAAACACATTATTCACTCCCGATAGCTCTGGAAGCAATGCCAATTTATAGGCAACATCACCTACTCGATCTAAGACCTTAAATGGACCGATGTAACGAGGACTCAGCTTACCTCATTGGCTAAATCTCATGATCCCTTTGGATGGAGAAACTTTCAGAAACACAAAATCTCCAATCAAAAACTCAAGTGGTCTCTGTCGAGCATCTGCATAGCTCTTTTGTCCACTCTGAGCTGTCTTAAGCCTTTGACAAATCATCTTAACATCCTCAGATGCTTGCTTGACTAGATCTGGAGCCAACAACTTACGTTCGCCCACTTCTTCCCACCCAATTAGAGATCGACACCTTCTTCCATATAGAGCTTCATATGGTGCCATCCCAATGCTTAAGTGATAACTATTATTATATGCAAACTCAGCCAATGGCAGATGCCCAGGAGCCTTTAAAATCCATAGCACAAGCTCTCAACATATCCTCGAGCGTCTGAATAATGCGCTTGGACTGTTCATCAGTTTGCGGATGAAAAGCTGTGCTGAAATTTAACTTAAATCCCATGGCTTCTTGAAAATGCTCCCAAAAGTGAGAGATAACTCTGGAATCTCTATCAGATGTAATGCTCACTGGAACACTATATAATCTTACAATTTCTCTTACATATAAATCTGCCAAAGCGCTAAGCGTATCCGTTGACTTCATAAGCAGGAAGTGAGATGACTTAGTTAGTTTATCCACGATCACCCAAATAGCATCATGACTTCCCATAACAAAAACCATCGTAATGTGCTCCCACTTGCACATAGGTATAGGCAGAGGATGCAATAATCCTACTGGCTTTTGGTGTTCTACCTTAACCTGTTGACATGTGAGACACTTTGCTACGAACTCAGCTACATCTCCCTTCATGCCATTCCACCAATACACCTTGCGAAGATTGTAATACATCTTTGTGTTTCTTGGATGCAACGTATACTTAGTGGCATGTGCTTCAATCAAAATCAACTTTCTTAACTCATCATCCTTAGGAACACATATATGGTTGTTAAACCTCAAAATTTCATCATTACCCATATTGAACTCTAAAGGCATACCTGATTGAATCTGACTCATAGCTTCAATACATCTATCATCTTCCTTTTGAGCAATTCGAATTCTGTCCATCAACTCTAGCTCAATCCTCATACTAGCCATCATTCCAAATTGCTCATAAGGTATAACATTCAAGCTGAGGCTTGCAAGCTGCTCAATCAGTTCATACTCTTTCATCATCATATAGGCTGCCATTCCGACATGCTTCTGGCTCAGAGCATCCGCCACCACATTGGCTTTCCCTGGGTGGTATAAAATCTCACAATCATAGTCTTTCAAAAGCTCGAGCCATCTTCTTTGCCTCATGTTCAATTCTCTTTGAGAGAACAAATATTTCAGACTTTTGTGATCCGTAAAAATCTGAAATCTCTCACCATACAAGTAATGCCTCCATATCTTCAGAGCAAATACTACTGCAGCTAACTGTAAATCATGAGTTGGGTAGTTCTTCTCATGGTCCTTTAATTGTGGAGAACCATATGCTACTACCTTACCATGCTGCATTAGTACACAACCCAAACCTTGCCCTGAGGCATCACTATACACCAAAAATCCTCCTGAACCACTAGGAATGGTGAGGATAGGTGCAGTCATCAGCCTACGCTTCAACTCTTGGAAGCTACACTCACAGGCATCATTCCACTCATACTTCACCTCTTTGCACGTTAGATGCATCAATGGGGCAGCTAATTTCGAGAAACCCTCTCAAATCTTCTGTAGTAGCCAGCTAGACACAAGAAACTCCTAATCTCCTCCACCGTTTTCGATCTCTCCCATTGAACCATCGCTTCAATCATTGATGGATCAACCGAAACTCCATCTTTACTGATAACATGACCTAAAAAGGAGATATGATCTAGCCAAAAATCACACTTACTTAGCTTGGCATACAATCCTCGATCTCTAAGAGTCTCGAAAACTATCTTTAACTACTGCTCACGCTCTTCCTGAGACCTCGAGTATACCAAGATGTCATCTATAAAGACAATGACAAATTGGTCCAAGTACTACTATCAGGTTCATGAAAGTAGCGGGTGCATTGGTCAAACCAAACGGCATCACCAGAAACTCGTAGTGACCATACCGTGTTCTGAATGCAGTTTTAGGGATATCTTCATCTCAAATATTCAACTAATGATATCCCGACCTCAAGTCTATCTTGGAAAAGACTTGTGCACCCTTAAGTTGATCAAAGAGGTCATCAATCCTGGGAAAAGGATACTTGTTCTTGATGGTCACCTTATTCAGCATCTGTAATCTATACACAACCTCATGCTGCCATCCTTCTTCCGGAGAAATGGCACAGGAGCACTCCAAGGGGATACGCTGGGTCATATGAATCCCTTATCTAGTAACTCCTGAAGCTGTTTCTTCAATTCTTCCAATTCCACTAATGCCATCCGATAGGGAGATCTCGAAATGGGCTCAGTCCCTGGCACCAAATCGATCGTAAACTCCACTTCCCTATCTGGAGGAAGTCCTGGAAGATCGTCCGGAAACACTTCGGGAAAATCCTTGACTACAGGAATTTCATGAAGTCCGGGACATTTCTGATCTACGTCCTCCATATAAGCAATAAATCCTTCACATAACCATACATACTTCTCATTACTTTTATTTGCATTCAAATCAAAATTAAACATACTTTCACATTATGCGCTTGCAAAATTTACAACATAGCTAACGGGTGAAGAGAAGGTTACACTCTTAGCATAACAGTCTAATATTACATGATTCTTAGCTAACCAATCCATACTTAAAATAACATCAAACCCATACATATTTAGTAGGATTAAGTCAGCTATGGATTCTCTTTCTCCTTCCCATAGCTTACAATCTCTATACATTAGTTCCGTCATTTGTGATTCCTTAAAGGGTGTGCTTATTTATAATAAGTGTTCTAAAGGCACAGGCTCAACAGGTATTTTCATAGCAATCATCGGAGACAAATGAATGCGTAGAGCCTGGATCAAATAATGTTGTAACACTTATATCAAAGAGGTAAATCTTACCTTTAATTACTTTGGACGAGGCATCAGCGGACTTTTCGTCGATGGCAAACACTCGTCTTTGGGTCACAGCTTTCTTTCCCTTTTCTGCAGCAGTGGCCTTAGGCTATGGTTAAGGGGTCTTATCGGATTCCTCGAGCACCCTCTGGTTTCTTTTAAAGCAATTCCTAATCATGTGTACCTGCTCATCACATCTGAAACATGCACTACTTGCCAACTGGCATGGCTGCGATCCATGAAACTTTCTACATTGCTCACATCTTTGCATTGTACTCTTCGGTGAGCTGGTGGTACTACCTGCTGGATATCGGGATCTTTCATCACTTATCTTTATCCTGGTAGCTCTAGGAGTACCTATATCATCATCATCATAACTCCAATTTCAATAAAATTCCATATAACCATGTAATTGAAAAAAGGATTGTTTTCTTTTAATTCATTTACTTACCTATAGAAACTCCTGCAGATCGTCTACTTCTTCGAGATGGATACCTATCACTAGAGGCTTTCTCATCCTACTTCCGCTTCGTTGGTTCTTTGCCTTTACCCTTGGCTCGGAAGTCAGCGTGGTGAAGGTCATAGTCCTGCACACACAACTGATCCTTACGGTCCGCCTCTCCAAAAGTTGTGATATCCATAGGGTACAACTTAGATCGGATCGAGGACTTCAATCCCTCTATGAACCGGTAGATCTTGTGTCCTTCATCTCTGAAGACCTCTGGATCGAATCTACTCAAGGTAATAAATTTTGATTCATACTGATTTACTGTCATTATACCTAGAGTCAAACTCAAAAACTCGATCTTCAGCCTATTCCGATCAGTGCGTGGGATGTACTGCTCATTAAAAGCTTCTACAAATCGATCCCACGTGACCTCATCATATCGGGCCTCCAATACTGTCCGAGTGGCTTGCCACCAATGCTCGGCATCATCTATCAACAGATAAGTAGCTAGGCCTACCTTATCCCTTTCGAAGCAGGTCATATACTCGAAAGACTTCGTGATCGCCTTCATCCAATTCTCTGCGGCCAATAGATCTCTATTCCCCTTAAACTTAGGCAAATCCAACTTCTTGAACTCTTTAATCAAGGTCACACTGTAGTAGGCCTTAGGATCCCGCCTTCCTGTAATTAGGACTGGTGGGGGTAACTCTGTATGAGGAACAACAGGTGTAGCTACTGGGGTACTTGTCGCCACATTCGGGAAGTTCGACATAAATTGCGTGAACATCGTGGCCATATTCTCTATATGCTTCTCCATTTTCGCTAGCTTTGTATTTGGGCTATGTGGTGGAGATGGAGGAGGAGACTGTACTGGGGGGTCTTCTTCACGACCCCTTCTTCTTCCTCTACTTGTACCTCTTCTACGTGAGCTCATTCTGTCAATATAATCGCAATTGAGCTCTTTAGTGTAACTATAAACAGTTATACTATGCATATGTATTCAGGCAAGTACAGTACAATTGTGGATATACTCTATTTCTAGCTTCTTGACACTGACAAACACCAATCGAATCGCTCTGATACCAATCTGTGACATCCCCGTCACTATATCTTACCATCTAACTTTTTTTTATTTCTTATTATCTTATACGACTTGATTCGATTTGATTCATCAATGTCATTCATTCTTTTCCTTCTTAAGCTTAATATCTAACAGCTCAATATGAATAATTCAGTTCTAATAAAACAGACTAATGATATATATAAATATCATTCCATTTCACAGGATCTTACACATCATCTTAACTTAAATCCTCAACATCTTATATACATAATTGCTATTTGTACTGTACCATAGCTGAATTTCAATTTTCTTTGCATAAGTACATAAGTATAACTTCTATGCTAACTGGGAAGCGTCTCTCGAAGGTACAGTTCAAAGATCCACTTGTACGCTCTTTTATATAGAGCAAGGGATCACTTCAGATAGTCTGTAGGAAAAGTCGTAAAAGGGTGAGTTTACGCTTAGTAAGAAAAATATGTAAAAGAGCATACTATGCCTCTATATGTAGTTTTCCTGTTTGGCTCTATAATGTCATGTAAATCATTATAAAGCATGTTTCATGTACTTCTTTCAAACATCATTTGTAAACATGCATACTTCTTTGAAATGGTATAAGCAAGCATACTCTACATGCTTCTTTAAAACATACGTCATATACTTCTTGAAAACATACATCATATACTTCTTAAAAACATACATCTTATACTTCTTCAAACATGCATCATATACTTTAAATCAGGTAGAGACTATGTACAATTATTCAAGGGATTGCATCATCATATAAATCATTTATACCCATTTATATGATTCCAATCATGCATTAGAACAAGGTGCACCATGTAATGGTCAGGGATTCTCTCCAGCCTTTAGTAATCCACAGTGAACACTAGTCAGGTGTCATCTGTGGTATTGAGGATAGGACTAGGGTTCCTCGCTCAACATACCTAATACTGAGGACTTGATCAGAGTCTTTCAACTAAATACAGGGATGCATGATCATAATGTAGTCCATAGTTTCAAAACATTTATCATATACTTCTTCAGAAAACACTTTTGTGTTTAACCCAAATAGGCTTTGAAATCTATTTTCATACAGGGCAGTTGAATGGCCTCACAGGGCAGTCAGCTGTTGCTTCATAACTTCATTTATTGAAATTATTTCTTTTTAAAATTTCGATATTTTCTATTTCTGAAAACTCATGGGGGAAGTCGACTGGTCCATTTAGCAGTCGACTGGTTTTCAAACAGAATGCTTCTTAAGAAATAGTAGTCGACTGATCATATAGCAGTCGACTGTTTTTGAAACAGAATGCTTCTGGAAAGTTAGCAGTTGACTGGTCTTATAGGCAGTTGGCTGGTTTTGAAATAGAATGCATTTTAGCAAATAGCAGTCGACTGGTTTGGAACAGAATGCTTTCTAGGTAAATAGCAGTCGACTGGCTTACATAGCAGTCGATTGGTTTGTTTTGGTTTACGAAAAACAACGCTTTGGTTGTCTCTAGGCAGTCAGCTGCTACTTAAGGCAGTCGGCTGCTCCTAGCCTAATTGGCTCTAGGAGTAAAGTCCGAAAATGTAACTTTTCTTGCATAAAACCAATTGGTGTTTCTCTCCAAAACAATTCAAAATCACATTAAAACATGCGGACATAGCCACCTTATGTCCATTACATAAATTTCTTACCTCGATTACTTCGAGAACATGAAATCACTTGGTGACTTCAAGTCCTTTATTTTACTTCTTCAAAGCTGTACATCATATCAAATCAAACCTTTAAACAATTATCATACACATATCATACCAACTCAGAACAACTCCAAATCATAAACAAAACTGAAAGAATCATCTTCTTCTCTTACCTTTGCTAGTGACCAAAATCTTGAACTTTGAGATCTCCTCCAATACTTGGATTCAATCTACCAAACTTCGGATATAGCCTAGTCTAGTGACAAGGATTCGTTCGACAAGCTTAACGAATTAATGGGAGAACGAGGTGGTTTGTCAAGGTAGCTATGGAGGAAACTTATGGAAACTCGAAGAAAACGTGAGGGAGAACTGGGGAAAGGGGCTGATGTTGGGTGATGGCTGATGAGGATGATGACTATGCCATTTGCATTAAATGCCTCTCTATCCATAATCATCTCAGCCATTAAGTTTCCCTTGACCCTTTGACCCTTTGACCATTTAATTCCTCTTCTCCTTCTTCTTATTCAGCCACTTGTCCATTTAATTGTCAAATTAAATTTCTTCATACTTAATATATTTTTCCTGATATCAACATTAATTATTTGACTAATTGACTTTCAATTCTCTTTATTTCTTACATGTTCCATACATCATTCATATATCATTAATACATCATTTACACATCAAACTTCATATTTATTTAATCATTTCAGATTGTAATATTTTACAAACATGGAGGAATTACATGGAAATTAGGGGATTTCACACATATATATACTCATTAAATAACTAAAAGAAAAAAAAAACACTTGACATTAGTGTCCAAATGAGGCAGATTAAATGCCGCCAATTATCGAAATTTTACTTTAAAATTGGAATTTGATACTTTAGTGCCAAATAGAAAGTGAAAAAAATGCCGCTCCTCCTACTTTTTTTCTTTTTCTATCACGACCCGTGACCACATTTCTTACCTTATTGAACACAACTTAACTGGTTGGACTGTCTGTGATACTTCACATGTACTGACTGTTAAACAATTTTACATAACATTATTTATATTATACTCATCTCCTATCGAAATTAATCAGATAAGCAGTACTGTTGACATGTCTAAATACAGAAAATAAATGATCAAACCTCAATTAACTCAGTCGGTCTATCATATTGTCCTTTGCGTACAGCCAGGATCCACAAATCACTGAACTTACAATCATAAAAACCTGAAATGTTTAAAATTAAGGGGTGAGCAAAACCACGACTCAGTAAGAGAATTATATGCCTCACTTGATACTCAGCTTCCTATACGCTGAAAATCTTTTTCATTTTTCCTATGGGCTCTAGGTTCGCATGTAGGAAGGATACTATAGTCGGCTAGGGATCCGAATGGAGTAAGGTAGGTATTTTAGAATACCATACTTGTTACGGAACCTAGAAGCAACTGTAGAGAAATTTTCATTTCTTTTTGAATTAATAAATCTTTTTTCCTTTTTAAACTTTTATAACCTTTTTCATATTCTTTTCAAAATAATGCTTCTACGAAATAAAGCATTTAAATAAAATAATTAATATTCGTACATTCCTTGAAAAGAATATTAGTTAAATCATCTTATTTCTTTATAACTCATTTCATGTTTTAATGTACTCTCTTAATTAGTACCGTACTTTAAAGAGCAAAATAAGCTATTAAAATCTATTTCAATATAACCGATTACTTAATCACTTTAGGCGTAAGCCCCAATTCACTGATTCAGTTACTACATCCATTCTAACTAACAATGGAGTTAAGTGTCATATCGAGGAACTCGTGTAGCACTTAGTGCTCAAAGGATTCTAGAGGTGGCTCCTACGGTCCAACTGGTATCTGTGTAGCACGTAGGTCCCTTGAGTCTTCTAGAGGCGGCTCACACGATACACAAACTTCTTACTAACACATCGGAACTCGTGTAACACTTAGTTCCCGAAGGACTCTAGAGGTGGTTCCCACGGTACAGAAATTTCTTACTAACACATCGAAACTCGTGTAGTAGTTAGTTCCCAAAGGACTCTAGAGGTGGCTCCCATGGTACAGAAATTTCTTACTAACACATCGAAACTAGTGTAGCACTTAGTTCCCGAAGGACTCTAGAGGTGGCTCCCATGGTACAGAAATTTCTTACTAACACATTGAAACTAATGTAGCACTTAGTTCCCGAAGGACTCTAGAGGTGGCTCACACGGTACAAAAATTTCTTACTAACACATCGAAACTCGTGTAGCACTTAGTTCCCGAAGAACTCTAGAGGTGGCTCCCACGGTACAAAAATTTCTTACTAACACATCGAAACTCGTGTAGCACTTAGTTCCCGAAGGACTCTAGAGGTGGCTCCCACGGTACAGAAATTTCTTACTAACACATCGAAACTCGTGTAGCATATAGTTCCCGAAGGACTCTAGAAGTGGCTCCCATGGTACAGAAACTTCTTACTAACACATCGAAACTCGTGTAGCACTTAGTTCCCGAAGGACTCTAGAGGTGGCTCACACGGTACAGAAATTTCTTACTAACACATCGAAACTCGTGTAGCACTTAGTTCCCGAAGGACTCTAGAGGTAGCTCCCACGGTACAGAAATTTCTTACTAACACATCGAAACTCGTGTAGCACATAGTTCTCGAAGGACTCTAGAGGTGGCTCCCACGGTATAGAAACTTCTTACTAACACATCAAAACTCGTGTAGCACTTAGTTCCCGAAGGACTCTAGAGGTGGCTCACACGGTACAGAAATTTCTTACTAACACATCGAAACTCGTGTATCACTTAGTTCCCGAAGGACTCTAAAGGTGGCTCACACGGTTCGGAACTCGAGCCTTAGCTCGGTTTGGCCTTTATGCCATATACTTCCCACTATCTTATCAGAACTCGTGAAACACTTATAATCTAATGTTCCATTTAAATTCATGGTAAGAATGTCAGATCTATCAATTCTTCCTTTTTCGAAACATATTACATATTCGTATCACATGTCTTAGGAAAGTCATCCCACAGTACTATAATCAGTACCGAAACGAGCATTTTGTAAAAATGCTATAAATCAATTGATTTTCTCCTCATATCATATAAACATATTCTTTTCACATGTCACGCATCATATTTCACATTTTCCGTTTGACATATTCCACATCATGTAAAACGCTTTCCTTTTTAACATGTCACCTATCATTTATGGAGTCTAAGATAGACATCAATCTTATCATACTATAACCCCGGAGAGTAAAGAAATAAATCGGTCAAATCTATGACCATAATCTATATTGTCCTCGATGGGTCACTGACCAAGTGTCGACCGGGTCTAAACTTATCACATATCATGCATCAGCATGATAGGATGCTGACGAGTCTCAAAACTGTATTTTTGATCATAATATAAACCTTTATGGAATTTATATAAATATATAATTCTATAATTTAATTCCATAAGGGTTAAAATCCTTTAGTGAATATTTATAAAAATATTTATAAAAATATTCACTGTATTTCACTTCATCTTTCGTCTTGTATTACGTGTAATTTATCTATCCAGAGAATTTTCGGTGATTTCATTATCACCATTCTCGAAAACATAAATATTTTAAAATTCCATCTCATTATATTCATATTTTTATGAAATTTAGTAATTTCCTCATTCTTTATGATTTAATATCGATTTTCGAAAATAAAATCATTTAATCTGATTTTATGAGATTTTTCTAAAATTTTCGGCAGCATAACGGCTGCCAATTTACTAACCTCCTGCACAAAAAAAACAGTTATAAATTTGCAGCCAGTACTTCATCTCAAAATTTTCAGCAAATCATGCATCATAATAATTTTCATAAAATATTTCCATAAAATATTTCAAATTAAAATATGCAGACTGAATATCCCTACAGTGCTGCACATGCATCCCTTACCTTTTTTCGGGTTGGCGACTTCCTCTTATCGATCGCGCCCGTACTCCATCTCTCCCGATTCCTTATCCCGATCGCTGAAAATAATTTCTGGAATTAAAATTCTAAATTTTAGAATTTTTTCATAATTTATTAATTTTTCTGAAATTAAATTTTCGAGAAATTTCTTTCCGAATTTTCGTAAATTTTCGGGTTGTCGAATTTTCGAGAATTTTTCGAATTCCCGAAATTCTCCTTTTTCCTCTTTTTCTTCCTTTTTCCTCTTTTCTTTTTCTCTTTTTTTCCCTTTTTCTTTTTCTTTTTCTTTTTCTTTTTCTTTCTTTCCCGGTCAAACCGGTTCAGACCATTCCTCGCCGGTTCCTCACCGGCGGCCGGTTCTTCTGCAGTTCGGGCGTCCCTCAGCTGGCCGGCTGCACGACGAACTTGTCGGTGCCCTCCGTTTGCCCTGGATCAGTGGCATGGCGACGGATCGAGGCGGAATAGGTTCGGTTTCTCCTTCCTCTTCGTCGGCCCTCCTTCGCCGTTCATTGCGCCTCTGGTGGCCTCCATCGTCTTCCTCTCCCTCCGATGAAGCTTCGGTTGCAGTGGCAGCCACCGATTTGGCCGGCATCGCCGTCAGCCATTTTCCTTTTCCTCTCCGGTTTCTTTCGTTTTCCGTCGATCCTGTTTCCGTTTCTTCACGTCGCCGACAGTTTCTTTCCTTTGTCTGGCCGGTGGCGTCTCTTTCTCCTTCCTCCCTCGTCGAAGGTGGCAGCTCCGCCGCCGTCGGCCCCCTGGCTGGGAAGGATCGGGTCCTTCCCGATTTTCCTCTTCCTTCTGTTTTCTGTTTTATTTCCTTTTTGTTTTTATTCTCTTTCTATATTTAGTATATAATACACTATATATTATACACTATATTTTATATTTTATACATATAATATATATTATATATGATACATATATCATTTCATATATAATATAATACAATATATATTATATATACATTATATATATTGTATATTACAAAACATATATTTAGTATATATATGTATATATGTATATTTATATACTTTAAAGTAAATAACATTTATATATGTAAATTATATAAATGTTATAATACAATATATAACCTATAAACTTTAATATAAAATAATATTTACATTTTCTATATATGTATGTATATATATTTATATATACATAAAATATTATGTTTATATACATATGTATTATTTAAATTCATGAAATAGTATATATTTCCATATATATATATACCAACGTATATTAAAATATACTATATAGTATTTTAAATACATACGTATTTGTATAAAATACATTTATAATTTTTGTAATTATATAAACTTACTTTATTTTCATATCTCGTTTTCTTTATTTAAATTTGGATTTTTTTAATTTATCCAATTTAATTTTTCTCTCTCTATTATTTTTATTTTCACTTCCAATTTAATTTCATTTACACCAATTTTTCGATTCTTTCACTTTCTTACTTTTCAGGATTTTCACCCATATCCCCTTCTCGCAAAATTTTATTTATTTCCTCTGATTTATTTTCTCCAATATTTATTTTCAATATTTCTAATTTCCAATAAATGAAAAATTTACGGTTATCACATCCTCCCAACCTTAAGAAATTCGGTCCTCCGAATTTAACTTAAGTCCAAAGGGGGTACATGTCGTATACTTACGGCTTCTGACCTCTAGTTCATTCTCTAAATAATACTGCCAGTACACTTTCAACATCAATATTACTTTAGACCACTACATGTTGTCTTTCATCATATGTGTCTATGCTCATGTAATTTCATTTTCTCAAATCGAGAGTTATTCACTTTTACTCTTTTCATATAAGAGCTATACATAATATTTTTAATATTACAGCTAATCTATGCTGTTCATCATCCATTCTTCTCACTTAGTGCCGAGTCGACATAATTTGGTACTATCATGTACTCATGTCAATCAATTATAAGTAAGTATCCCAGTAGCTTTCACATCTCATGCACACGCTCTCTCAATATCATGGAGCGGTTACATCTCACGCTCATATATATAAATATATATATCAGTATGGAGCGGTGCTATCAATACACTTAGGATCTCAAAGCCTTTTGCTTTCTCTCATTAGCATATGGCAACACAGAGACTCCCATCACACGTAAGGCTCACTGGAACTGTACATACACATTCACACCGTTTAACACTTATACTGCGACTAAGGCACTAGAGAATCTAGAAGTTTGATAATGGAAAGTGATTCTATTTAAATCATCAGTCGTTAATCACTTCCATATCATCATTTCTCTTTTGGACTCTTTATTGTCCACAATATTCTTTTTCACACCTATTCATTTGCCGACTTTACTATAGATCATCTCTCACAATCATATTGCATGAGATTATCATATTCTCTTCATGTAGTATGGTCTTTAAATCTCCTTTCATAATTTAGATTATGTGATTGAATCCTCGAATTATCCATTTAAGCACCACATTATCTATACAATTCCACCATTTCTATCATTTCGAGGTGGTTATATGTACAAACATTTCTTATTTATATACTAGCAGTAAACATATCAATTATCTTACTCCTTTGAGTATCATTAATTGTACTTATCAAAGTTGGCTTGCTTTTACATCTTGCCACAGTTATGTGATAACCAACACAAATCACCCTCAATCTTTACTTCGGGAACTGTTTTATATTGATGTTCCTTTCTCATCGTGCAATTTATTTCCTTATTCCACTTTCATTTTCATTTTCATATTTCCACTATTTATCTCTTCATATATATATATATAAATACATATATATATATATCTTTTTAATTGGCATGGTACTATACTGCTAAGATCTTTTAAAATCTTGTATACCATCTTTTTCTGTACATTTGCCACATGCCGACTTTAATTTCTTTAATTAGATCTCATCTATAGAGCAGCTAGTCTCATCACTCTTTTATAGGCTGGCAATAGTATTTAGCAAGACTCATTACTTTCGTATCTCAATTATTATCTTTATATCATAGACAGGTTCACTATCATCCTGTCGTCTCGAGATCTTATATCTCAAGAGGAGATACTGTCTAGCCAAATCTTTAGTTGCAAATCTTAGCACAATTTCACAGTCTTTAAGAGTTTAAGGATCATATCACAATGCTGCTCATGTTCCATTTATACTTTGTACTCAATCAGTATTTCATCAATTTACTCATGTAAGGATGCCTCATTCTTTAGGCTGATCTACTTTACAAGGCAATTCATTACCCTTGTAACTTCAATAGGAACTCGTAAAATTCACTCCGAGTTCAAATCAT
The DNA here is from genome assembly GCA_031772115.1 of Heritiera littoralis. Classification (NCBI taxonomy): domain Eukaryota; kingdom Viridiplantae; phylum Streptophyta; class Magnoliopsida; order Malvales; family Malvaceae; genus Heritiera; species Heritiera littoralis. The sequence goes on along the minus strand of JAPDPK010000009.1, from coordinate 1,659,120 downwards.
CATCTTATGGACACCAATCTTCAATCTTTTATCTAAGGACTCTTTATACTGAGGCTAGTCTTATTAACTCCTCACACATCCCTAATCAGCTCCATAAAGCGTCTGTTTTCATGTAGATGAATACTTGTTCTTCACCAGAACTTTATCAATGATAGGAAATTAATACATCCTTTTTAATTCATCTACAACTCAATATCATTTGTATTTCTCTCATTTATACTTATACAGACAATTTCATTATTCTTAATTTTTCATTATCTGTATTTTCGTCATCCAGACTTTTACACGTGAATTTCATTATTCACACAATTTCCAGAGTTATTTTCTTAAGCTTTTCAGATTCTTTCTACATCCTCCAATATAAACTTAGAATTTAACTTCATATTCAAAATCGAGTCAATGTTATCTCGATTCCTCTAATTTATATAACTCTGGGAGTTCTATCGGAAATCAAATCTGATATTTTCTTTAATCATACATTTCTTATCATCTTGTGACCATCGTTCTTCAACTTTTCATCTGATTATGCCTTTTACAAAGATAGCTCTTATAAGCTCCTTATACATCTCCGATTAAATCATATTTAAGGCATCACTTCCATATGATATTTATTTGTTCTTCATAAGAACTTTAGTGTATAACCAAAAATTTTAATACATCATTTAATTCATCCTCATATCATATCATTTGTATTTCCATCCTTTACATCGATACTATTCACCTTATCAGTCAATTCCTGTAATTATTTCACTCTTCATAGTATTCAACGATCCCGTTCAATACACTCTAAATTTTTCGACCCTTACAGTCAATAACCGGGCCAATCATCTGATGACATTCCACTACACTCTTTGGATCACATCACATAAGGCCCCGGCCCGTCCGCCGTCTGCCTGTACACATCTGTACTATCCGCTCTGAGTTCTAGAGGTGGCCCCCGTCACACAAACGTGGCACTTAGCCACTCACAGATTTCTTTCGCGTCCATAATCTAAGTGTTAGTCGAATCAGTAATAGAGATAGTTAGATTCATATGACATCTTCTATGCCATTAATAATTCCATTACAATCAATGGATTCCAATTCAGCTCGATTTTAACACTATTTCGAACATCGCCAAATATAGGGGCATTTTCATCATTTTGACATTTATTTCTATCTCCTCAATATACATTTAAATCAATGAACTGATCATCTATATGTTGATAGTATCCTTTCTGATACTTATACTAGCAATTTAGATCTCAGTCGACTTCGATAGAGAAGTTCACTAAAATCCACAATTGGATTATTTTGCTTGTAATTCAGCTTTATATCATTAATTTCTCTGTCAAATCGGTCAATTCCAACTTCTGGTGATCTATTTTGACTCCCAGTAAAATTTTGGGGGTAGGGGTATTTTGGTTATTTTTGGCTAAAAATTTTCTCTCTCTTCAAATTACCCTCAATCGGTGATCTTAAAGTCTATTTAATGATCATATTTCATTCCCCTCTTTTATACCATCACTTTTGGGTCTCAGTTCGGTTCGGACAGAAAAGTACTGGTGGGGCCCTCACCGAGTCTATTTCTGTTCCTTACCGAACCGACCTTCACTTAGATCATAAGATCACTATTTCAGGTAACATTCCCTAGCCGTTTTCCCTTTTTAACATTCCTTATTCCAAAATTGCTCACTCCCTTCTAAACACTTAATTCAATTTGCAATCATTTATTTCTCCATGTATTCAGACTACACAGTACTACAGGGGATGTTTAACTCTTTTCCTTCCAAAAGTATCTACAGACATCAGACCAACCATTGCTCTGATACCATTAAATTTGTCACGACCCGTGACCACATTTCTTACCTTATTGTACACAACTTAACCGGTTGGGCTGTCTGTGATACTTCACATGTACTGACTGTTAAACAATTTTACATAACATTATTTATATTATACTCATCTCCTATCGAAATTAATCAGATAAGCAATACTGTTGAATGTCTAAATACAGAAAATAAATGATCAAACCTCAATTAACTCAGTCGGTCTATCATATTGTCCTTTGCGTACAGCCGGGATCCACAAATCACTGAACTCACAATCATAAAAACCTGAAATGTATAAAATTAAGGGGTGAGCAAAACCACGACTCAGTAAGAGAATTATATGCCTCACTTGATACTCAGCTTCCTATACGCTGAAAATCTTTTTCATTTTTCCTATGGGCTCTAGGCTCGCATGTAGGAAGGATACTATAGTCGGCTAGGGATCCGAATGGAGTAAGGTAGGTATTTTAGACTACCATACTTGTTACGGAACCTAGAAGCAACTATAGAGAAATTTTCATTTCTTTTTGAATTAATAAATCTTATTTCCTTTTTAAACTTTTATAACCTTTTTCATATTCTTTTCAAAATAATGCTTCTACGAAATAAAGCATTTAAATAAAATAATTAATATTCGTATATTCCTTGAAAAGAATATTAGTTAAATCATCATCTTATTTCTTTAAAACTCATTTCATGTTTTAATGTACTCTCTTAATTAGTACCGTACTTTAAAGAGCAAAATAAGCTATTAAAATCTATTTCAATATAACCGATTACTTAATCACTTTAGGCGTAAGCCCCAATTCACTGATTCAGTTACTACATCCATTCTAACTAACAATGGAGTTAAGTGTCATATCGAGGAACTCATGTAGCACTTAGTGATCAAAGGATTTTAGAGGTGGTTCCCACGGTCCAACTGGTATCTGTGTAGCATGTAGGTCCCTTGAGTCTTCTAGAGGCGGCTCACACGATACACAAACTTCTTACTAACACATCGGAACTACTCGTGTAGCACTTAGTTCCCGAAGGACTCTAGAGGTGGCTCCCACGATACAGAAATTTCTTACTAACACATCGAAACTCGTGTAGCAGTTAGTTCCCGAAGGACTCTAGAGGTGGCTTCTACGGTACAGAAATTTCTTACTAACACATCGAAACTCGTGTAGCACTTAGTTCCCGAAGGACTCTAGAGGTGGCTCCCATGGTACAAAAATTTCTTACTAACACATCGGAATTCGTGTAGCACTTAGTTCCCGAAGGACTCTAGAGGTGGCTCCCACGATACAGAAATTTCTTACTAACACATCGAAACTCGTGTAGCACTTAGTTCCCGAAGGACTCTAGAGGTGGCTCCCACGGTACAGAAACTTCTTACTAACACATCGAAACTCGTGTAGCACTTCGTTCCCGAAGGACTCTAGAGGTGGCTCACACGGTACATAAATTTCTTACTAACACATCGAAACTCGTGTAGCACTTAGTTCCCGAAGGACTCTAGAGGTGGCTCCCACGGTACAAAAATTTCTTACTAACACATCGAAACTCGTGTAGCACTTAGTTCCCGAAGGACTTTAGAGGTGGCTCACACGGTTCGGAACTCGAGTCTTAGCTCGGTTTGGCCTTCATGCCATATACTTCCCACTATCTTATCAGAACTCGTGAAACACTTATAATCTAATGTTCCATTTAAATTCATGGTAAGAATGTCAGATCTATCAATTCATCCTTTTTTGAAACATATTACATATTCGTATCACATGTCTTAGGAAAGTCATCCCACAGTACTATAATCAGTACCGAAACGAGCATTTTGTAAAAATGCTATAAATCAATTGATTTTCTCCTCATATCATATAAACATATTCTTTTCACATGTCACGCATCATATTTCACATTTTCCGTTTGACATATTCCACATCATGTAAAACGCTTTCCTTTTTAACATGTCACCTATCATTTACGGAGTCTAAGATAGACATCAATCTTATCATACTATAACCCCGGAGAGTAAAGAAATAAATCGGTCAAATCTATGACCATAATCTATATTGTCCTCGATGGGTCACTGATCAAGTGTCGACCGGTACTAAACTTATCACATATCATGCATCAGCATGATAGGATGTTGACGAGTCTTAAAATTGTATTTTTGATCATAATAGAAACCTTTATGGAATTTATATAAATATATAATTCCATAATTTAATTCCATAAGGGTTAAAATCCTTTAGTGAATATTTATAAAAATATTTATAAAAATATTCACTGTATTTCACTTCATCTTTCGTCTCATATTACGTGTAATTTATCTATCCAGAGAATTTTCGGTGATTTCATTATCACCATTCTCGAAAACATGAATATTTTAAAATTCCATCTCATTATATTCATGTTTTTACGAAATTTAGTAATTTCCTCATTATTCGTGATTTAATATCGATTTTCGAAAATAAAATCATTTAATATGATTTTATGAGATTTTTCCAAAATTTTTGGCAGCGTAACGGCTGCCGATTTACTAACCTCCTGCACAAAAAATACAGTTATAAATTTGCAGCCAGTACTTCATCTCAAAATTTTCAGCAAATCATGCATCATAATAATTTTCATAAAATATTTCCATAAAATATTTTAAATTAAAATATGCATACTGAATATCCCTAAAGTGCTGCACATGCATCCCTTACCTTTTTTCGGGTCGGCGACTTCCTCTTATCGATCGCGCCCGTACTCCATCTCTCCCGATTCCTTATCCCGATCGCTAAAAATAATTTCTGGAATTAAAATTCTAAATTTTAGAATTTTTTCATAATTTATTAAATTTTTCTGAAATTAAATTTTCGAAAAATTTCTTACCGAATTTTCGTAAATTTCCGGGTTGTTAAATTTTTGGGAATTTTTCGAATTCCCGAAATTCTCCTTTTTCCTCTTTTTCTTCCTTTTTCCTTTTTTCTTTTTCTCTTTTTTCTTTTTTCCCTTTTTCTTTTTCTTTTTCTTTTTCTTTCTTTCCCGGTCAGACCGGTTCAGACCATTCCTTGCCGGCTGCCGATTCTCCGACGATTCGGGCGTCCCTCAACTGGCTGGCTGCACAACGAACTTGTCGGTGCCCTCCGTTTGCCCTGGATCTGCGGCACGGCGACGGATCAAGGCTGAATAGGTTCGGTTTCTCCTTCCTCTTCGCCGGCCCTCCTCCGCCGTTCATTGCGCCTCCAGTGGCCTCCATCGTCTTCCTCTCCCTCCGGTGAAGCTTCGGTTGCAGTGGCAGCCATCGATTTGGCCGGCATCGCCGTCGGCCATTTTCCTTTTCCTCTCCGGTTTCTTTCGTTTTCCGTCGATTTTGTTTCCGTTTCTTCACGTCGCCGGTAGCCTCTTTCCTTTCTCTGGCCGGTGGCGTCTCTTTCTCCTTCCTCCCTCGCCGGCGGTGGCGGCTTCGCCGCCGTCGGCCCCCTTTCTGGGAAGGATCGGGTCCTTCCCGATTTTCCTCTTCCTTCTGTTTTCTGTTTTATTTCCTTTTTGTTTTTATTCCCTTTCTATATTTAGTATATAATACACTATTTATTATACACTATATTTTATATTTTATACATATAAGATATATTATGTATCATACATATATCATTTCATATATAATATAATACAATATATATTATATATACATTATATATATATTGTATATTACAAAACATATATTTAGTATATATATGTATATATGTATATTTATATACTTTAAAGTAAATAACATTTATATATGTAAATTATATAAATGTTATAATACAATATATATACCTATAAACTTTAATATAAAATAATATTTACATTTTCTATATATGTATGTATATATATATTTATATATACATAAAATATTATGTTTATATACATATGTATTATTTAAATTCATGAAATAGTATATATTTCCATATATATACCAACGTATATTAAAATATACTATATAGTATTTTAAATACATACGTATTTGTATAAAATACATTTATAATTTTTGTAATTATATAAACATACTTTATTTTCATTTCTCGTTTTCTTTATTTAAATTTGGATTTTTTAATTTATCCAATTTAATTTTTTTTCTCTCTCTATTATTTTTATTTTCACTTCCAATTTAATTTCCTTTACACCAATTTCCCGATTCTTTTACTTTCTTACTTTTAAGGATTTTCACCCATATCCCGTTCTCGCAAAATTTTATTTATTTCCTCTGATTTATTTTCTCCAATATTTATTTTCAATATTTCTAATTTCTAATAAATGAAAAATTTACGGTTATCACATTTTCGATTCCATGGTCCTCTTTCTATGCTAGGGCTTTTGTCGCCTATTATCTACTTATAGCCAACCGTTGCCTATTAGATTGCTTTGCCTTCATTTGCACTAATTTTATTATTAGTATCATCGTTTTGGGTTGGGTTGGGTTGGGTAGGGTGGGTGTGGAATTGGGACATGGGTTGCGTCTAGTTTGAGAGGAAATATAATTTCATGAATTTCTATTATGTTATACTACATAATATAAAATTTTACTTCATATATCATTTATCCATATTGTAATCTTTCGCCAACTGGTAAACATTTGATTTTATGTAAACACGCCTCACTTAGTAAGTTTCATTTTCTATTATGTAGTCACTTTTATCACGTCTTCTACTATCAATTTTTTTTTTTGTTGAAGTTAAATTTGTGCACTGTGTTTGTGTGCTAAGTTTTAGTTTTTCATTAATCATTATTTGTTTATTTTTTTGTTACATTCATTAATAATTATTTGGATTATTGTCAAATTTTAAAATTGTTCTTTGATGCAGGTATATTTTCTTGTAATATCTCAAAATAAAGGTTTAACTCCTAATCTCCAAAGGTTCAAAAGGCAAGAAATGGATACATTAATTCTAGTTCTAGTCCAAATCAAGAGAGGTTGTTATTTGTAATTATTGTTTTTTTTTTTTTTTACGAAAGATGAATTGTAGTTGATGATTTATTCATGAAGTTAATATTATTTTTATTTTAAATGAATTTTATTTATCTTTTATTGCATTTCTATAAAATGTTATAAGTATATAAAATATTAGAAACAATAGTTGTTGCAAAAGGATATAAAAAATTTTGCAACACAATAATGTTTAATTCAAAAGTATAAATGACAAAATTGTGGTTTTGTAATTATTTTTTGGCAACGAGTGTAGTCATTGTTAAATAAATTAGAAACGATAAAATTTTAGTTTTATAATTATTTTTTAGCAATTATTATACTTGTACACACTAATTAAATATCTTATTAAGAATTTGGAACATTGAATTAAAAAAGTTATATATATATATATATATATATATATATATATATATATATATATATATATATATATATATATATATCAATTGTCATTATAGTAATAAATAATAACATTTGATATAATCATATCATATACAATTATAAGCCAATTCAATATTAATTTTTTTATGTTCACATTTACATAATAACATTAGATGTACATTAATCGATCGAATGTCTAATTAGATATTACTAAATTAATTAATATAATGCTAGTTATTTAAATATAATTAATCATAATATTAATAAAGCATAAAAAACAAATTTTATTAAAATTACCGCTTATACAATAATACTATTATAGTATACTATTAAATTATACTTTAATTTACTATTAGAAATATTATTTTTATCTATACTTTAAATTTGTATTTAATCAATAATAAATAAATCATTTTTAATAAATAATTAATTCTATCATGATAATATTTACGCATTAAAAGATTATATAATTTATTCTTAAAATATTATTATAATATAATATATAAATTATCATTATAAGATATCAAATTGGAATCTTATTAATATAACAAATAATTAATTATCAATAGCTTGATTTATTCATGTATTTTATTAAAATTATTTCTTATACAATAATACTACTATAATATATTTTTAAATTACAGTTTACTATTAAAATAATTATTTTTATCCATACTTTAATTTTATAATTAAAAAAGTATATCAATTATTTATTTTTAAATAATAATCATATAATTATAATTTGGGTTTTTGGATTAGAAATTTGGTTTTTTACTTGTTTCGGATTGGATCAGTCTCGGTTTCGGATTATATTAGGTTCAGGTTATGTCGGACTCGTATTGTGTCGGACTCGAATTTTTTTGGATTTGGATTTTTTGATTATTGACTTTTTCGATTTCAAACCTTTAACTCTTTTTTGATCGATTCTAATTAATCCAAATTTAATTTCGGACAAACTCAGACAAATTTTTAAGTTCGAGCCAACTTTTACCCCTTCTACTTGTGTTTGATAAAATCCTCATTCCATCGCATACTGGGATCAAAACCAGTGGCTCATCGTAAAAGTAATGTACTGGCTCTCTTTGAGGGCCCACCATCAATAATGGTGTATCATCGCAATAAAGAAGTACACTATGCAACCCACGCCAAGCTAGCTGCTCTGGAGGAAGAGCTGACTACATATGCAAAACCTAAAAATAGAGATTAAAATTCTAGGCCAAGGAAATTATCGGTAGCATTCAGATAGTCCTCATAAGTTAGAATGAATCCCCAACGTTTTCATCAAGGCTATTGAAGTTTCACATGACAATTAAAATAGCATCTTGAATATTTATATTTTCGTCATTTCCCACATAAGCTCCATTAAGCTATTGCTTTTGTTTTTTCTTTTTATTATTTGCTTTTTATCTCTTAAAATGTTGATTTTAAGCAAGCGCAAATAGTAGAGAAAGCTATTAATTAAAAATGAACAAATGACTTGTGTAGCATCAAATTTAACAAAATCGTTTCATATAAAGATAAAATAATATATTTTGTCTCCAAAAAGAAATAGTATTTCTATTTTTTAAATTCTTCAAAAACATTCTTTACTTTTCTATCCAACATACATTTTTCTTTCACTTCCACACAGAAAAAAAAGGAAGTAGCAAAAGCAACAAGAAGTGGCAACTAACCAAATAAAATTAATCAGTAGCATTCAGTTGCACCTATAGGATTTTAACACGTTCACAAACATTTTCTTCAATGCTATGGAAATTTTAAGCAACAAGAACAATACCACCTTGAACATTTCTATTCTCATCATTTAAATAAATAAAATATATAAATTTTTGGTAAAATTAAAAATAAATAATATAAGCATGCATTCATAAAAGTAATCATATGAAATTAAACAACGGAAAGAAAATTTACCAACTAACCTCACAATTATATTCCAACAAAACTCCCTTGAAATTAATATCCGTCACTATAATCCGCCCATTATGCTTAAAAATGGCCAAATATTTGCCATCCCAAGAAACAACCATCTCTTGAACCGGACCCTGAACCACTTCTCCTTCCACTCTCTGTATTCCATCTTCATCTACAATCAAAATCCCATCTCCAACCCTAATCAATACCTCCACATTCCCAAAACTGTGTATTTCGGCTCGATAACCACCATGCAATTCGGCAAATCCTCCGCTCCCGTCTCCTCCAGCAGGCACCAACACATCAGCTCGAAATCCGGGATGCAAAACGACAACCCTACTTCCGTCAAGCAAATAATACCATTGCCCCAAAACATACTTTCCACCACATTTTGCTCAAAACACTCTTTTCCAAGCGAAACATTGGGTTTAATCAGCTCGGCATGGATGTTGTAGCGGTAGACGGTGCCATCTTGGACGATGCAAATTAGGGTATGGTCTTCAAAATATAAGTAAGTTAAAAAGGATGCAAAAAAGGTGGTGGCAGAAGCTAAATCAAAGATTGTGAAAGAGATTTACGACAAGTTGAACTCAAAAGAGGGAGAAAAGAAGATATACAAATTGGCACGAGTACGAAAAAAGGGGAATCGTGAACTAGGAGTTGTGAAACATACCAAGAAGGCTTAATAGCCAAATATGTCCGCAACGTTTAGGGTAAAATGAAATTAAGACCTCGACGTTCAATTACATGGAAATAAGGCCATAAAGTTCTATTTTCAGCAAATAAAACCTAAACGTTAAAAAATAATAGAATTATGTATATAGCAGTTAAATCACTCAAACTTCTATTATTTATGCATAATTGACACATGACATGGATGCTGACAGGGATAATTTTGCCACATGGATCGCTGACATGGCTTTAAAAAATTAAAATTAATTTCCATATGTCAAGGCCTCACCCATCTCACTAGGTTGTCTACAAGCATCCCCTAAGCGCCCCACGCCCCAGGTTTACCTTGACAACATGAGGTAGGCGGTCACCCAATACTCACTAACGTATTGTCCAAATGGTATGATGATTGTAGAACCCAAGTACTTGAGGGGTCTTGGGATAGAACTGAAATGCGCTCAAGGTGATAAATGTCCTATAAGGTACTTTCAGGCACCTTGAGACAAAGTTGTGGTGGGGGGCGACCGCCCAAAGCGGATAATGTGTAGTGAGTTTTGGGAGATCGCCTACCTCACGTCGTCAAGGTAAGCCTGGGGCATGGGGCAGCTAAGGGATGCTCGCCGACACTTGGGTGAGACAGGTGAGGCCTTGACAATAAAACGCGTGAGGTAGGCGATCCCCTAACACTTACTAACTTATTGTCCGCTTTGGGCGGTCGCCTCCCTACCACGGCTTTGTCTTGGGTTCGAACTGAAACACGCTCAAGGTGTGATGTGGGTGACAGCCCAAAGCGGATAATACGTTAATGAGTGTTGGGCGACCACCTACCTCACGTTGTCAAAGTAAACCTGGGGTGCGGGGTGCCTAGGGGATGCTTGCCGACGGCCTAGTGAGACGAGCTCGGTCTTGACACCATGTCAGTAGTCCACGTGGCAAAAAAGTCATGTCAACGATCCACGTGGCAAAATTATCCCTGTCAACATCCATGTCATGTGCCAATTGTGCATAAATAATAGAAATTTGAGTGATTTAACGACTATATACATAATTCTATTATTTTTTAACGTTTAGGTTTTATTTGCTGAAAATAAAACTTTATGGCCTTATTTCTACACAATTGAACATTGAGATCTTAATTCCATTTTACCCTAAACATTGGGGGCATATTTGGCTATTAAGCCTACTAAGAGTGAACATTAAAGAACTCTCATTAAGGATAATAACTTTAAGGAAAGATGGCATGATTATTTCAAAAAGTTATTTAATGATGGACAAAATCAAAATTTAGATAGTATCTCGGTATCTCTTGAGGATCTGAATTGGTACTTCATACATAGAATTAGAAAGATAGAGGTAAATGAGGCACTAAAGAGGATGAAGACTAAGAAAGCTATTAGGTCTGATGTCATTCTAATTGAAGTTAAGAAATGTCTTAGAGGTAGAACTTGGGTTGTTGACAAATCTTTTTAACAAGATTTGACGCATTAATAAAAATGCTTAAGGAAGGAAGGAAAAATGTTTTGATACCTTTCAATAAGAACTTGAGATATTAATTGTTGCACTAACTATCGAGGTATAAAATTCACAAGTCATAAGATGAAATTATGGGAGAAAGTGATAGAACAGAGATTAAGAAAGATTGTAGAGATATCAGTGAATCAATTTAGTTTTATGCGTTTTCGATCAACTATGGAGGCAATAAGTTTACTTTGACAATTTATGGAGCATTTTCGAGCACTAGGTAAAGATCTTCATATAGTTTTTATAGACTTGAAGAAAGCATATGGTAAAGTACCTAGATAGATAGTATAGTACTCTTTAATGAAGAAAAGAGTTTTTGTGAAATATATTTAACTAATTAAGGACATGTATGGAGATGCAAGCACACGTGAAGACATGTGGAGGGCAAATAAATGAATTTCCTATCATAGTAGGATTACACCAGGGGTCAGTGTTAAGTCTATTCTTGTTTGCAATAGTAATGGACGAACCGAGAAAATCCATCCCGGATAAAGTACATTGGTGCATGATGTTTGCAGATGATAGTCTTGAGTGTTGAGGCTAAACCAAAGATTAACACAAAGTTGGAATTGTAGAAAAAGCACTAGAATCAAGAGAGTTCAAATTAAGCAGAGGAAATGCTAAATACATGTGTAGACACTATTTTTGTCCGGTTCTTTTTCAAACATTTTTAATTAATTAGTTTTTATATATCTTATTATTGATTTTTTTTATTATTTTCTTTTTTTTTTATTTTTTATTTTATTTTAGATTTAGAAATAAATTTTGGATTTTGACTTTTATAAAATATAATAAAAAGGGAAGGAAATCGGAATTAATTTTGATAGGAAAGCAGACTTAAATAAGACTATTAAAGATTGAAATTTAAATTTTGTGGAAAGGAAAATCAGAATTAATATCGGATTTAAGATCCGATTCTTGAAATCAAAAAGTTTCCTAAAAGATTGATTTTTGATTTTTATTACCTAAAATAAAAAAAACCTAGGTCTATTTAAATAAGAACAAAAGAAAAAGGGGGAGGGGGGTATCTTCTATTCTTCTAATTTTTTGATCGAGTCAAGCACTAGCTACAGGATCATCTTCATCCTAAATTAAATCATCATCTTCACCTCCATTGCTGCCTTGTTTCGCTCCACGAAAGAAAGAAGGCCTGAGGGCTTGAGCGGTAAGAAGAAGAGAAAAGAAGAATAACAGGTTTGTCAAATGGACTTATTCTTTTATTTTTCCTGGCATGAGCATTCCGTTGACTGTTGGTTTTAATTGAATGCTAGTGTTTGTGTGTTTGTACATGATGACCATTGGAGTTTAGGTGTATAGGATGTTTCTGTATACCATTTAATATAAGCCTACGCGGTTATAGAGACTGAGATAGAGAGAAAGATACAAAAAGAAAAAGAAAAAGAAAATCTGAATTGTTTTTAACCGGGACAACCACCATCAAGCCATATATTCACAAGTACGGCATCCTCTTCATCATGTTACATCTTCAAGAACGGCCCCAGCACTGATCATTGACCACCCAAGACAGATCGAACTCCTTGCTTTTCTTCCACACGGTCATCTTCCAGACACCTTCAAACAACCTACCCTTTGCTGCACCCTCATCATCATCCTGTCATCGCCTAGCAGCTTCGGTCTTCAATGCAAAACTGCTCATAATCACCAGCACCCTGCTCTACGGCACCGCTGCTCCTCGCCATCCCCAGCTTCACTGCTTTAGTCCTTGCCGAAACCTGCTCGTTGCTGTTTTGCACCGTTTCTGTCCTAAGTTGTGGCCCTGAACCGAAGCCTTCCAAGTTCCCTCCACAACGCTGCTTCTGGCTCCAATGCCACCAAAATACTGTACCGAACCGAACAGCCCTTTGGTTCTTGCCTGCCCTGTACCTTGTACTCTTACTAGAAGCCATTGTTTTAAATTGCGGTGGCGGTCGCGTTTTCGGTCGCTTTGCGTTTATCGCGATTGCGGATTTAGCGGAGGCTATCGCGGTCATTGCGGCCATCGCGGTCATTGCAGCAATCGCGGTCGTGAATTTTTTTTTAATTTTGCACAATTTATATAAAGTGTAGTAATTATAATTATAATCAAGTAAAATCTTATTTTATAGTTCTTAAAGTAATTTATGATACCTTAAGTCTATTATTTACGTGAAAAAAATTATTCATAATTTTTTAAATTATAATAAAACATTCATATTTAAAAAATTACTTATGATAATTGAAAATAAAGATAAATAATTATGTATTAATAAAAATTAACATACTAATTATTTAGCATTTATTATTTTTTTATTTATATTATTAAGAAATATGTGAAATACCACATTATTTTATTAGAGTAAAATACCAATTATCAGTTTTGTTATTTTGTTTGTCTCTTTAGTTTAATCGTGCTTGGGGCCCATTGGCTGGAATGCTTTCTTTCTTTTATCCCATTTCGTTTTCTCATCCCCTTCCTTCATGCTGCATTATTTTGTTAATCTCTTATTAAGCCATGAGCACTTTCGTCATTTTATCTTCTTTCATATTGATATTTTCTACAACCGTCTTTCTAGTTGGAGAGCCCCGTCGCTTTTTAGCTTTTACCCCTCTTTCGTGTCCTTCTATCTCTCTATTCTTTGTCCTCTCTACCTCTATTTCCGCCGTTTTCACTTTCTGCTCTTGTGTCATTCTCATTTCAGTTCTCATTTCGCTGCTTCTCCCTTTCCCATTTCATTCTCTTTATCCCTTTGCTATCCTATTTTGAGTGTTTTCTATCTTCCTTTGAATTTTTTTTTTCGTTTTTAGCAGCTGTTACCGGTGTGTCCGTACATCACACCCGCTATTTCCGCGATAGAGGTGGTGGCCACTGCCGCTACCACGAGATAACGGCCGCTATTTGAAATACTGCTAGAAGCCAGAAAACTACTGCACCATCATCAAGGCTGCGGTGCACCACTTTACACGACCTTCCTTCCACCGTTTGCTGCTGTCTTTGCTTCAGCAATCCTCGTATCATCCTTGTTGCTGCAATCCATCACGGAAATTGCCAAAGCTCTCTAGTTATTTGTTGCAACGTGAAATAAGAAAAGAAGGAAAGAAGGAAAGAAAAGGTAGGAAAGGAAAGATACTTTTTATTAATTTAATTTTATTTAATTAGATAGATAAGAAGTATTTAAATTTAGATTTAATTAGGTAATGGGTTTAATAATTATATAGTTTTAGATTGATAATTAACTTGGCTAACAATTAATTAGGTTTACTTACTTAATGTAATTTAAATTAATTAATATAATTGATATGATTTAAATGATATGGTCATCTAATTTAAATAAGGTTGATATGGTTTATTTGACTTGGAAGTAATTTAATCTATTTAATTTAATTTGTTAATGACTCTATATGATATGAGATTTAATTGGTGTGAATTTATATGATTGCCATGATTAATTTACATAGTTTAATTTTGTTTATTTAAATGATACGAATGATGTGTAATTGATCTTGAAATGTATGGTTTATTTAATTTAATTAGTATGGTTTAATTAGTATAATTTAATTTGTTCGACTTAATGTATATTTTATCGATTATAAAAATTAGGAAAATTAGAAATATTAGAAAAGCATGGAATTTAATTATTTATAAGAAATTTTAATTATTAAAAGATAAATATGATTATACCGATGATGATATTTTGAGAAAGTCAATTGGGACATCTTAGAAATATCTAGGTGAGGAAATTCTTTCTTAAGTTGAGCCAAATTGATGGAATACTTTTGAAAGAATTTTCAATAAATTATAATCCATGTTTATTCTTAGTAAATTAAATATGAATAAAATATAAATATATATAGATAAATAAATATAAATACGAAAACATAAATTAGATAAGAAATTAAATAAATAGAATGAAATAGCTTAGATTGAAAGTAATTAGTAATTAATAAGGTTAGATAATAAAGAAATAAATGTGAATTATACCAAAGATGAAATTCCAAGAAAGTCAATCGAGACTCCTTGGATATTTCTAGGTGAGATGATTCTTTCTTAAGTTGAGCCAAATTGAAGGAATACTTTTGAAAGAATTTCAATAAATTGTAATTCATGTTTATTTATAATAAATGAAATATGAAATAAATTAGATCAAGATTAAGATTAAAGAAATTTAAATAAAATTAGATAAGTGAATAAATAAATGAACTAAATAGCTTAGAATAAAAATTATAGGAAATAAAAAAAAATATATGAATTATGCCAATGGTGAAATTTCAAGAAAGTCAATTAGGACTCTTTGAATTTTCTAGGTGAAAAGATTTCTTTTAAGCCGAGCTAAATTGATGGGACGCTTTTAAGAAATCTTTAATAAACCATGATTCAAATAAATAAAATAAATAAATAAAATATATAGATAAATATAATATGAAATAAGATTAAAAAATATAAAGATTAATATGGAGTCGAAATTAGAGCCAAAGTTAGGAATAATTAGAGTTTCATAAAATATTTTATTGATCCGACGATAGAGTTCAAGAAAGTCAATTGAGACTTCTTGAACATCTTGAGGTGAGGGAGATTTTTAAGATTGGAGTCAAATTGATGGAAAAATCTTAGAAATATTCCCAATATATAAGCATATCGAAATTAATATAAACATAAGGCAAATTGTAAAGATAACCTAAAACTAGTTGGTACCATTTTAAGATGGGCGTTGTAGGGGTGCTAATCCTTCTTTACACGTAACCGTACTCTCGAACCCTAGTATCTTTGAACTTAGACCAAGGGCGGTGCATAAGCCATGGTTGGAGGGGCCTTGGCCCCCCCAACATTTTTACTAGTCTTTTTTATATATCTTATTTATAATGTATTTATACTGCATAAATTTAAATTGGCCCCCTCAAATTAAAAAAAAATAAAATTACATTTATATTAATTTATTTTCTTTACTCATCCATCACTATTAATTAATACATAAAATCAATTTGATTGTCACAAATATTAAGTTGCAATTATATAAACTTAAAAAACCCAGTTTAACTTTTCTCATCTAAACTCTCAATCAACTAAATAGAAAACAAATCTATAATATTTTTCTTACCTAATAGCCATCCAATATCATTTTTATTTTATATATTCTTTTTAATATACTTTACACTTTTATTTGCTATTTGGATTGCCTTGAGACTTGTCATCTATCCCCAAAAACAAGAATAGCAAAATTATTAATGTTTCTATGTTACTCTATTTTTTAAATATATGTTTATATATCTTGTTATCATATACATGAGTAATGTTAAAATATTTATATTTAGTCAAAATTTTGGGATAATTCTTTTTTAATTTTTATTACATAATTTTGTGATAACTTGATTGTCATGTCAACATTGAACGAAAAATTAGTGAGACATTTAATTTAGATTTAATTTTTGAAGATTTTGTTTCTTCAAAAGAATACCACTTACAATTTTAGATGAGATTATGTATTTGATATAATTTATTTCTTTATACTTTTTCTTTATGAATTATTAAAATTTATAATTTTATAAGTTTTTTTATTTTTTATTAGTATATTACTTGTATATATGTCTTATTTTATTAAAACATAATGACCTAACTCAAATGAAAAAGAAATATAGTGTTAAATTTTTATTTAGCCGTAATAACAAAAACTTAACCTAACAGTTATTGTCTCTACTTAAAAGGATTAAATTTAAGATTTGAATTTTCATTCCCCCCATACCACATATGAACAAAATAATAATAATTGGCCCCCTCAAAATTAAAGGTCAAGATCCGCCACTGACTTAGACCAAGCCTTATCTTTAGTTTAGATAGGTGACCAATCACACCTAGGTAGAATGTTGGTGGCAACTCCCTTTGATTTTAGTGTCTAGCTATTAGGTTTTCCGAAACTTAATACGTTATGACAACATGAAATGTAAATTCAGTTCAAATAATGAGAAAGATCAGAATATAGTGATGTTTGATGGAGTAGCGATACCTAAGCGAGACCATTTTCAATATTTAGGGTTGACAGTGTAAATAGATGGAGAGATTGATGGCGATGTGACCCACAGGATTAATTTAGGCTAGATGGAGTAACTGGGGAAGTGCTATAGGTGTGCTACATGATAAAGGAATTCTTATATGATTGAAAGGTAAGTTTTATAGGATAGTTGTTAGACCAATATTGCTATATGGTAGTGAATATTGGGCAAGTAAAAGACTACATGCACAAAAGATGAGTGTGGTAGAAAACCGAATGTTGTAGTAGATATGCAGATATACAAGAAAGGATTGAATAAGAAATGAAGACATTCGTAAGAAGGTTAAAGTGGCACCTATTGAAGACAAGACGTGCGAAAGTCGTTTACGCTAGTTTAGACACATACTATATAAACCTATAGATGCTACAGTTAGAGGAGTGAAACTATGAATGAAGAAAGAATGGTTAAGGCTAGAGGAAGACAAAAAAAGACTTGAAAGGAAGTTATTCGAAAAGATATAAAGGCATTAGAGTTAGATGAACACATTGCCTTAGATAGGAATATGTGGAGGAGGAGAATTCATATGAACGATTTAACATTAGTTCGGATATTGATTCATGTAGCCCACTCTAATTTATTGTGATAAAAACTATGGTGATGATGATGATGATGAGTAAATAGCAGAATCGTGGATAGGGAACTATACTAGTGACCTACCTAATTTTATTGTAGAAATTTTCGGGATCAATGATTGGACCATGCAAACTAGAAATACTTTTTCTTGGATAAAGGAGGAGATTACTCGATCCATTTCCGTATCGCTCATGATCTATATAATAACCGGGGCATCCATTTCAAATGCATATCCCATTTTTGCGCAGCAGGGGTGAAATAAAATAAAAATAAAAAATCTTAAATAATAATAATAATAATAATAATAATAATAATAATAATAATAATAATAATAATAATAATAATAATAAAGTTTCGATGATGGAATCTTTGGGGTGACTATGAACAAGTAACACTCGAAAAATTCTAAAGTAAGAAAATCTTTTTGAGTTTAGAAAAATTCATAAGGTATTTTCAAGAATAAACATTGTCTCTTATTCTCAAATAACAAAATAATAATAATAATAATAATAATAATAATAATAATAATAATAATAATAATAATAATAATAATAATAATAATAATAATAATAAAGTTTTGATGATGGAATCTTTGGGGTGACTATGAACAAGTAACACTCGAAAAATTCTAAAGTAAGAAAATCTTTTTGAGTTTAGAAAAATTCATAAGGTATTTTCAAGAATAAACATTGTCTCCTATTCTCAAATAACAATAACAAAATAGTAAAAAAAATAATAACGATAATAATTAAATAAGAATAGTAATAATAATGAAATAATAAATTAGTGAATACTAATTAAATAAAATTAAATTTAATAAAATGTAATAATTCTAATGATGGAAACTTTTCAGGAGAGTCGAATGAGATCCTTTGAATACTCTTGAGATTAGAACAATGTTTAAGAATTCATCCATAATAATAAAAAAGGCTTAAAAGATTTTTCAATAATTAAATAATAAATTTTTTAATGACCATATAACTAAGATTATCTTAAAATAATATAAGATTAAAATGATACAAATTTTGGGTGTTGTAAGGCTGCTATAATCTTCCCAACACAAAAATAAACTCTTGAATGCAAAACTCTAAAAATGAGGACCAAAACCTAATTTAGGATTTTCTTAGGATGATAGAAACTAATAGGTTCCCAATTACACCTTGTTGTTACACGAAACAACAATGATTCGTTGTTGACGTCGGATTCTTGATCTTCGTGTCAAGCTGTCTCCAAGAATTCTACAAAGTAGAAAACTATCAGGGGAGCAGGGGTTTTCCCTTGCGCGCGAACTTCGATGCTTAAGTCAGACAGGGTTTTGGCAGGGTTTCAGTAGGCAAATAGAGCTTAGAGCTTAAGAATGATACATGTGACCTATTTATGGAGTTGTTTCGCGCGTAATTACCTTTAAGACCCACAGTTTAAATAATAACCCAGTGGATCATTTATAAGCCTTCTGAGTCCTCTTTTCTCTTAGGCTTAAATTATCATTCGGCCTAATTGTCTTTAGCTTGACTTATAGAAAAGCCCAGTAATCTTTAATCTGACCCACATTAATTGCTCTTCACTCTTTCGTAGGGTTTATCCTGTGAACGAGTATATAAAGAATGGGCTTTTCAAATTCTTTTGCTACCCTCTTTCTGGGATTATCACAAGAGTTTCTTCATTTTCATTTGAGGGCTCAACTAGTGGACTTCATCATTATTTATAACAGAAACGACATCGTGTCATCATTTCTTTTGTTAAGTGCCTTTTTCAGGACACTACCGGGATATGTTTTTCTCCTTTGAGCTAAATGCTTCTTAAGTGGAATATGTCAACCTTCTTTTTGAATTTTAAGGTCTTAGTGGACCGAAACCAAGAGCTATAAGGAGAAGTTGTAAGATTGCAAAGCCACCAAAGCCTTCTATTAGCCATGAGGAAGAAAACCAAATCTGAGTTAAAGTCATAAGGGCGCATTGTCAAGAAGTTCCACAAGAGGATGCATATGTTCTTATTGGTTTCATCAGATGCGATTTGTACTTGGCATGCTCCTAATTGGTTGAAGCTTGATACATATGCTGAGGATTTGGAACCTTTTCTGAGGATAGATGTAACGACCCATTACCATATTTTTAAACTTTATTTTACACAATTTATCCGGTTGGGCTATCTGTGATACTTCACTTTACACTTGATGTTAAACAATTTAATAAAATATTGTTAACATTATACACATCCCCTATCTTAATTGATCCGATAAGTAGTACTGTAGACATGTCTAAATACAGAAAATAAATGATCGTACCTCATATAAATCAGTCGGTCTGTCACATTGTCCTTTGTGTACAGCCGTGATCCACAATCAACTGATCTCACAATCTTTAAAACCTGAAATGTTTAAAATTAAGGGGTGAGCAAACCACGGCTCAGTAAAAGAGTTATATGTCACACTTGATATTCAGCTATCTATATGCTGAAAGAAATAAATATATATTTTCTTCTGGTAAAATCTTCCTAGCTGGCTCTAGGCTCACATGTAGGAAGGATACTACAGTCGACTAGGGATCCAGATAGAATAAGGTAGGTATTTTAGAATACCATACTTGTTCCGGAACCTAGAAGCAACTGTAGAAAATACTCATTTCGTTGTTTTCAAAACGATATAATTTTCGTTTTTCCATAGAGTAAACCACCTGTTCTCTTTCACTTCAGTATACTTTAAAACACATGGCAGTTCAGTATTTCTCTTTTCAAATCAGTAACCGTATCGTACAGTTCAGTAAAACAGTATATTCAGTAAAACAGTAATTCGATACGGTTCAATCAATAACAGTAAACAGTAACTACCAACTCAGTAAATAGTATAAGGTAGCTTTCAGTTCAGTAAACAGTAAATGGTAGCTTTCAGTTCAGTAAAACAGTAATCAATGACTACCATTTCAGTAAACAGTACAGTTCAATAACACAGTATTTTGGTACGGTTTTTTATCAGTAAACAGTAAATAGTACAGTACAGTACAGTAAATAGTACAGTACAGTACAGTAAATAGAATTCCGTAAATCCTTTCAGTAATCAGTAAACAGTAAGCAGTAAGTGAGACTAGGCAACACCCTACAAGTAAATCATGCTATCATCGTCCACTAAGGGACACAGTAACAGTAATGAGATCTATGGCCATGATCTATAATATGTCCTCGGTGTACGCTTGCTAGGCGACAATCCGGGACGCTGATGACTAGCTGGTTAATCAGCCACGTGACAGTAACAGTATATGTGATGCATGAAGCTCGGGGCCTAAGTCTCAAAACAGTGTAACCGTACCATAGCCTTTATGGATTTTAAACACAGTAAATTAAAATATTTCACAAGTATCCATAAGGCTCACATGTAATAAATCATCACCTTTATGAAATAATTAAATTAAAATAACATTTCTCAAAATATTTCATAAAGGTATAAATCATATTTTCCATACGGTGAAAACAGTTTATAAATCATTACTAAAATTATAGAAGGGCAAAACTGTCCATTTTCCACCGTAAAACACATATGCACGCTTTTTCGTGCATTCAATCGAAAACATGGTTTAATAATTATCGGAATTTCAAACAAATCATTTTTATAATTTATGAAAATAAATTATTTATTTTCTAACTTTAAATTCCCATTACCATGTTTTCTTCTAAAAACACATGTAGAGACCTCTAGTCTCGAAATCATAGTTATTCATCATTTCTTAACATTTTATGGAATTTTCATAATTAATTATTTCCATAATTAAAACCATAAAGGTTTTATATGAAATTAAGTGAATATTTAAGAATATTTATAAAAATATTCACTTTAGTCTCTTTTTCATTTTCATCTCGTTTCACGTGAAATATCACCTACAGAGTGAATTTTCGGTGATTTCCTTTTCAGCATTCTTGAAAACATGAATATTTTAAAATCAAATATCATTATATTCATGTTTTATGAAATTTACTTAATTTCTCAATTTTCGTACCCGAAAATCATTTCACGTGAATCCAAGTTATTTATTATGATTTTCGGTGATTTTCGGTAAGTTTCAGTAATTATTCGAAAATTTTTCGGCAGTATAACGGCTGCCGATTTGGGTAGCCTCCTGCACGAAAAATACAGTTTATATTTTTCAACCGGTATTTCACCACAATTTGAAACCGATAAATCACCACAAATTTCAAAACTAATCAATATAAATTGCATTTATAAATTAAATGCATAATTTAAAACATGTGGCCGAATATCCTTACAGGCGGCACATGTCTCCCTTACCTGTTTCGGGTCGACGACTGCCTCTTGAAGGTCGTGCCCGTGTTCACCTCGCCCGATTCCATTAGCTCAGTCATCGAGGGAATTTTCTGAAAATTAAATTCTAAAATTTAGAATTTTTCCACAATTATTTAAATAAATAAATTATTTAAATAATTTACTATTTTTCGGGATTTCTTACCGATTCCTGTATTTCCCGGGATTTCCCGTAATTTCCGAATTCTCAGGAATTTTCCAAATTCCCAGAATTCCTTTCCCCTTTTCTTTTTCTTCTTTCTTTCTTTTTCTCTTTTCTTTTCTTTTCTTTTTCTTTTTCCTTTTTCCTTTTTCTTTCTTTTCCCGTCGGAATGATCTACCTCCCTCACCATCGGTTCTTCTCCGGCGGCTGATTCTCTGGCGGTTCGGCGGCTCCACAGCTGGCCGGCACCACGGCGAAGCCGGATCTGGCCTCCGTTCGTCACGAATCGACGGCATGGCGGTGGATCTACTTTGTTTTGGTTCGGTTCCTTCTCCTCCTCCGTCGGCCTTCCTCCGCCGTTCTCCGCCTGAACCGTGGCCTCCATCGTCTTCCTCTCCCTCCGGCGATGCTTTGGTGGCAGTGGCCGGTTTGGCCGGCACCGCCAGATCCATTTTCTTTTTCTTCCCGGCCTCCGCCGCGTTTCGCCTCTGTTTTCGTCGATTTTTCTTTCCGATTCTTCCTCCCTTCCGACGGTCACCGGCCTCCCTCTCTTCGCCGGGGCCGTCTCTTCCTTTTTCCCTCGCCGGCAGTGGCATCTCCGCCACCGACGACCTTTGTCTGGGAAGGGGTCGGGGTAGTCCCGATCCTTTCCTCTGTTCTGTTTCTGTTTCTTTTTATTTTTAGCATATAATACATTATAATATACTTTATACTTTATACATATAATATATATACTATATATTACATATATATTATTTCATATAAGTATAGTACAATATATATTATATATAATATATATTGTATATTACAAAATATATATCTAGTATATATATGTATATTTACATACTTAAAAATTAAATAACATTTATATAAAATTTATATAAATGTAATAATTCCATATATATTGTATTTACAATATATATACATTTAAACTTTAATGTAATTTAATATTTACATTTTCTCAAATATATATATACTTATATATATACATACAATGTTGTAAATAATACATATGTACTATTTAAATTTATCAAATAGTATATATATGCTTATATATACCAACATATATTTAATATATACTATATATACCATACGGTATTTAAATACATATGTATTTATATCAAAATAC
This sequence comes from Heritiera littoralis, assembly GCA_031772115.1. NCBI lineage: Eukaryota > Viridiplantae > Streptophyta > Magnoliopsida > Malvales > Malvaceae > Heritiera > Heritiera littoralis. The sequence continues at coordinate 1,635,708 of JAPDPK010000009.1, read as the reverse complement.
ATTTATATAATTTGTAATTATATAAACATATTTTATTTTCATTTCTCATTTTCTTATTTAATTTGGATTTTCCATTTATCCAAATTAAATCTCCCTACTTTCCTTATTTAATTTCCTTCACTCGGATTTACACCATCCGTTCCTTTCTCAATTTTCGGGATTTTCACCAATATCCCGTTCTCACAATTTTATTTATTTATTTATTTTCTCCAATATTTATTTTCAATAAATGAAAAATTTACGGTTATCACAATAGATACTTATAAAGATCTATCTGATCTTACTAGCCCTTAGGAGCCTTTTCTTCGACTCAAGATGATCAAGGTTTTCACAGGCTTGGACAAAGATTATTTAGATAATCCAAAGACTAATTTTCCTAAGGATCAAGCTCTTGATATTATAGCGCCTCAGGACGCATATGCCTGGGTGCCTGTTAATTTCGATACTCCTTTTGATGCAAAAGTTAATCTAGAGTGCTCCCCAGTTTTTTGTGAAAGAGCTTAGTCTTTTACAAACTCATCAACACATTTTTAAACACATTTACAGAGGCAACTACACATTTACCTTGCACTAATCTATAATAATCAGACTTTCTTCGCGTACTTTTTGCTTCAAGCCCATGTGTTGTTCATCTTGTGCATTTTTTGCTTAGAGGCTTTTATTTGATTCATGACTTACTTCGAGCATTTTTCGCTTCAAGCCCATGTGTTGCCCATCTTGCGCATTTTTCGCGTAGGGACTTTATAGAATTGATAAGACTATAACATCGTTTTTTATATCTGGAATGCCAATATAAAACGTTAAATGCACTTTGTCAATCAATTGTAGCACATATCCGATGATAAAATTGTAACGTACCTCGTACCATCCCTCATAGCCTGCATACTGTGTGCTTCCCAAGTTTTCTTTGTGACTTTTTGTGTCTAAAAAAGAACTTTTACTGGAGTATTGGTCCTGTCTTGCGTACTATCTGCTTAAGGACTTGTTAGATTTGATAAGCCAATCACAAAATATATATATTGAATCAATTGAAGCACATATATATTGTAACGTACCTCGTAATATGTTTTACGTTCTGCCGTCTTGTATCGTTTCGCTCAGGGTCTTATTTTTGCCCGTATCACGCATTTTTCGCTTAAGGACTTATTTGTACCCGTCTCGTGTATTCTTCTTGCTTAGGGTCTTATTTTTGCCCGTTTCGCGTATTTTTTGCTTAGGTACTTATTTGTGCCCGTCTCGCATCTTCTTCTCGCTTAGGGTCTTATTTTTGCCTGTTTCGCGCATTTTTCGCTTAGGGTCTTATTTGTGCCTATCTCGCGTCTTCTTCTCGCTTAGGTTCTTATTTTTGCCCGTTTCGTGCATTTTTTACTTAGGGTCTTATTTGTGCTCGTCTCACGTCTTCTTCTCGCTTAGGGTTTTATTTTTGCCCGTTTTGCGCATTTTTCTCTTAGGGTCTTATTTGTGCCCGTCTCTTTGGCCAGCTTCCGTTTTTTCTTCTTCTATTCCTGCAACATGTCTATCAAACATGGAGGATTATCATAGTACAGATAACAATAATTGGCCTTTCTTCATAATGTAGTATTTTCAATTAAATAGAGTAAGTAACACTATAATTGCAGCAAATGTCTAAAACAATAATAGCAAATGTTTACCACTAGTACAGTTCCAAGTCTTCGTCTTTGTAAAATCTGTAAAGTACGAGTGCTAGGATGTTTTGCTGTCAACCATGGATTGTGCACTAAGTCGTGCCTCCGTACCAGCAATCTACCTTCATGAGCTTACCACAAGTTGTTTTCGATCGAACCAAGCTCTCCCTGGCTTACTACCTTACATGACAGTGGCTAGTGCCTGCCTCGGACACCTGCCTAGTTCAATCACAATTGTTAGAGTGGACAAGAAAATCAAAAACATCGTATGAGAGTACCTCAAATCTGGTTGCCACCCGTATGTCCCTGCTTGGTCGATGAAGATTATAACAATGTGTAAGAGACTTCATTAATCTTGCATCCAAGCAATTGGCCACGTGCTTTCTCTTTTTTTTTAATAGGCGAACCAGTAGTTTGGATTCTGTGCTCGCCAACGTTGCTAGCCTTTACCGAAAGGCTTGACTCGGGTGTTCTTTGCTCATCTGCATTGTGCTAACGGGGGGATCTTGCCTATGGGTGCTATGTTCACCTAATTTTCTTCGTTGTCATTTTATCAAACTGGAGAGCTCGTCGCATTTGAAATGTGCACGTCTTCCTGTTTCTTTGTCCATTCTAATCAAATTCAGGCAAGAAGCAAAGAAAAGAATTAACAGAAATCTTGGAGACGGGTACAAGACAAAGAAAATATGATTTATGGGACGCCATTTTACAAGCGTTAAATGATGCTTTCCACGTACGAAGCAATCTCGTTTTATTGCATTGCTTTTGTTACTGTAGCAAAATCGAGCAGCAGGGAAGGTGGTCCACGACGCAACAGTAGCAGGGCAAGACAATGGTAGCAGCAAAACTGGCATAGTGGGCCTTAATGTGTCATGCAATGCAGGCATAGATATCACTGAGTTGAGTAACGGTGAGGAAGGAGAAGTGCAGCCAAGAGGTAGGGGACAGTGCCAGGGAAAGTACAGGGAGCGTGGCATTGAGGAACAGAAGAATTGGAAAGTGAATTAAAGCTTTCAACTCCCTTTCTCGAAGAAACCACGTATCATCAAAATTTATTAGAAGGTCATCAGGAAAGTTGGTCAGTCCATTAATTAATGTCAACCTGCAACCAAATTAATGAAAGGATTTCTTGAAGTTCATAATATTCAATTAATTTAATGTAAAATTTGTTAACTGAAAATCTTTTAAAATGTGCCGACAGATTTGTGCCGAAAAGCTTGTACGATAGGTTTGTGCCGACAGGCTAACCACTATCTTACGCCAGGCGAGACACTCTGCTGCATGTAATTTAATAAATGCATGGGATTCGACATTCTACTATTTGGCGTCATAAATACATATATTTTACATTTTGTTCTTGGCTGAAGTTTTAGCTACTGTTGCTATTTGCAATTTAATAGTTTAGAAAGCAATGAACTGTTTGGCATCATAAATGCATAAGAATATGGAGTTGGGCACTTATGTTGCTGAACGTGTTTTTGAGCTTGATCCCCATGACTCAGGACCCCTTGTCTTGCTGGCTAATATGCTTTCATGCATTACGAATGTGAGACGGATTTGCTGCTGTTAAAATCAATCTGCTCTTCGCTACTGATGATTAATAACGCGACGGACGCACCGCCCGCCTCGAGGAGAACAGCATCTTGGTTGGAAGAGTGCGGAGAAAGAACCTGCGTTTACTGAAGCACTGGCTACCTTAAGTACTCAAGGGACTATTAGAAAGCTTCGGATCCAGGATGGCTACACTTGCACTTGCAGTTAGATCACAGGGTGAAGCTGGAAGCAACGGATCGTAAAAAGAGAACACCCCCTTATCCTCCTGCCAGTAAAGATTCCTGTCATCATGAAAACAAAGAGAAAAAAATGAAGGTTGAGTTGAATGATCCCGTCCAGAAGTTGTTCGGTAAACTCCCTTCTCGTATTCGTTCAAGCAAGTCTTTTATTGTTCAAGCAAGTTTTCTGCTTTTTTCTCTTCTCGTATGAGATCCCTTGGATGCTCTTTTTTTTTTTTTTTAAGGATTGCCTTGGGACGTCTTCCTTTATGTCCCTACTTCATCCTTAGATGAGTGTGACTCTAGACTTTATATTCAATAGAAGGAAAGACAAGACCAGGTGGAATGAGACTTTACAGAACCAAAAATCTTTGTCTTGAACCTAGGCGACTTGCTTGAAATCTAGCCTTTGTATAGGCCTGTTATCATCTACGTAACCGCAAACCTGCTTTCTTCAAGGCTTGAGAGACCTCGAAAGATGGACGAGCGGAACGGCTTCGGTATCGGTAAGCATTCCCTTTCCGGGCTCAGTGTGGGCTTTCCAGTCTCGTTCCCTTGACTAAAATTGCACAAGATAAGGAAAACGAGATCATCCTCTCTCTCTGGCCGAACAGTAAAATAAAAAAAAGATTCAGCTAAAAAAGTTGAGGCGATTTCTTCCTTTCCTGCTGGATTTTCGCGTAAAGTGGTGACTGCCATTCTGCAATTAAATTTACGTCGCAAGTGGTGAGAAGGGAAATCATTGTAAGAGATACCAATCGGTTCCATCATTTCTATGATGGTTTCTGTTCTTGTGGGGACTACTGGTAATGCAGGTGCTGCTTATGAACCAAGAATGAATGCTAATATAGATGCTGGTTCTTGACCCATCTCTGTTTTTAGCTTACTAGTTGATAGAATGCGGACGTGCATGATGCACCTTGCGCTCCTGTTTTGCAAAGTTTAGTTGTTTAAGCAAGTCTTGTCCTGACATGTTGATTATTATTAGTTGCTTCAGAACGAGGGATCTCTGGTGGTAGACCATAAAATGAGATGGTTGCTTGATTCAGAATAGCTTGCAAATGTGGAAACCCAGGATAATCAGCTGGATGTGAATAGGAAGCCAAGCTGCAAGTTGTGGAGTTACATGGATGGATGAATAGATATAGTTTTGTTCTTCTGTAGCTCTTTTGCATTTAAAGAAAAAAATAAAGATTCGCAGCAAATTAGATATAAATCGTCGCTCCATATATTGACCCTGTATTCATGCAATGTTCAAGATTCTATTATGAAGAAGGCAAACAAGGCTTCTCAATATTGATTCTGGAGAATCTGGACAGCAGCTGTTGACAGGTGGAGTGTGAAAGAAACCTGGACTAGATACCTTTGGGATGTAACTATCTATGTCGGGAAGTTTACCAGTTGTCAAAGAAGTATTCAAATCCTGCACTTGACGCGACTCGTAGCTTAAGCAGCCAAGACTGGACATGTTTCCAGTCACTACAAAAAAAATAGAGCATTAGAGACGGAATTTGTGACCGAATTTCCGTCACAAATTTTCAATTTCCGTTACTAATTATAATTAGTGACGAATTTGAAACAGAATATTCCGTCTCAAATTCCGTCTTTAAATTTAAAGTAGCTAAAAGTCTATCCGTCACAAAACTTTTTTTTCCGTTGCAAAATCCGTTACAAATTTGAGACGGATATTTGAGACTAAAATCCGTTTCTAAATTTTTTTTTCCGTCAGAAAAATTGTAATGAAACAAAAAAAATATTTAGTTTTTTGCTACGCTTTTTACATCGGATTTTGCAACTGATTTTTTCCGTTGCAAATTTTTGTGACAGAAATTCCGATACAATTTTCGTCACAAATTGTGACGGAAATTCCGTTTCTAAAAACTATTTTCTGTCACAAAAAATTAATTTATTCAAATTAAAAAAAATCAAATTCTACAATTTGTGACGAAATATTGGTAGAAAATTCCGTCTCAAAATAAGTTGCAACGAAATTTGTAACTAAAAATTCCGTCTGTAATTTCATTTTTTTTGTCACAACAAATATATTATTAAAACAATATAAAAATTAAAATTATAATTTGTAACAAAATTCTGTCACAAATTCCGTCAGAAAACTATGACAAAAAAATCATTTAAATTATTATTTCATAGCTATTGAAATTGTTGAATTTCATTAAAAAATAATTAATTTTGTAAGCTAAAATCTATTTTCCAAGTATACCTAAAATTGAATCCAATTAATTTACAATAAATATAGTTTAACAAAAAGATATACATTTAATATATACATAATTAAACAAAAACCTTAAATACACATCTAATATCCACAAAATATGTACCAAACATCCATGCATAAACATTATATTCAATTCAGTACAAAAGCATGAAGTCCTATAACATCGTAGCGCTTCATGAAGATGGTCTTTTTGCTTCAAAAAGTGATCGAACACCTATAACAAAATGAATTATTTTGTTAAATACGATTTAACAAAAATTCATACAATTAATATAGATTCAGACTGTAGCGAAAGGCGAACAGAAAAAGCAACTAACAGGGAAGTGTCTGTACACACATATGTTTGATAGACAATGAGGATGAGTCTATACACACACATACATATGTACTTGATAGACAATAAGGATGACTACTATGAACTTTTTGCTTCTATCAGGCATTCAAAGAAGAAAAGACTTCTGCTATCTCAAAAACCTCAAATAATAGACAATGGAAATCATGGATCTTCAGAAGTATTATTCCATTAAGAGACTAGCACTTGCGCTAGGCAACCTAAAAAATAAGAGAGTAAAACTGCAAAAGTGGTAATAAATATAGCTCTCGTCCCTAAGTGGTGTAGTTGTAATAAACGTGTGTATATGAGGCATGATGAGACCTATATTTATTAGAATAAAAAAAGGGAGAAAGAATCCACTTAACTGATTTAATTGTATATTTTTTTTACTTAATTTACTGGTTGTGTATCATGCTTTATTTATGTAGATTATATATGTTGCATTTCATGTTAATTAATATTTTTTATATATAATTATTTTCGATCAATATGATAAAGATATCAGATTGATTTAAAATTTTTTTTGCATGACAGATATGAATATATTATTAAACCTAAAGGTTTTTTTATAATATTAATCATACATAAATTATGAGTGTAAAACTAATTAATTTTATATCATGGGATGATCTTCCCTCAAGTGTTTGTGTGCTTGTCAATATACATATCCAAATTCTAGTTAACATGGACAGCAGCTGGTGGTGCACCAGTTGGCTACTGTCCTGCAGTTGGTGCACCACCAGCTGCTGTCCTGTGGCAACTGGTGCACCACCAGTTGCAGGACAGCAGCTGGTAGTGCACCAGCTGCAGGACAGCAGCTGGTGGTGCACCACCAGTTGCTGTCCCGTGGCAGCTGGTGCATCACCAACTGCAGGACAGCAGCTGGTAGTGCACCAGCTACAGGACAGCAGCTAGTGGTGCACAAGCTGGCTGCTGTCCTGCAGCTGGTGCACCACCAGCTGCTGTCCTGTAGCTGGTGGTGCACCAACTGCCACAGGACAGCTTTCATCCTGTTTAAACTAAGCAAGCAAGATTAAATTTTGTAAGGATAAGTGACAACAATTGGCTTCTACCAATTTATGATTGAGGTCTCATAGAGTTTGAATAAAAAGTCTATATAACCATAATTTACTATAGAGTAATTAAAAAGCTACTTATTAGAAGTTAACAACAAAAGCATGCCATTATTTATCTTGCAAATGCACTGAAACTTCACTTTGCATCTTGTTCTTTAGCTCAAGATTATAAGTATGATTGGTTGTCTATTGTTAACTAAAATATGATGCCTTTTCTTAAACCTAAAGGTTTTTTTTGCATGACAGATATGAATATATTATTATCCATGTGACAAATAAACTTGAAATAAAAAATAATAGCATATTTAAATTATTTTCCATTGTCATTATAGTTAGCATAAGTAGATAAACAAAGCAAGTTAGATCTAATATAAAAACATGAGCTGAGAAGATTAATTAAATAAGTAAATGTTATTATATATGAGACATACCTGAGTGTGAAGTTACCAATGTTACACTTATACCAGAACTCTTTAGTTTCTTTACTTCTTCAGCAGCTTGTATGACACCAAAATATAATCCAGTTGCATGTCTTAAAAAAAAAACAAAAAAACTTACATATGCTATCATCAACAATACCTAATTAAAGGAAAACTTATATGAAGACAGAGGGAAAGAATGCATATGACAATAAACAAAACAGTCCTTGCAACTATAAAAAACTTATTTAATTATATATATGTATTAAATAAGTTTGTTTCTTGGAAATTATTTGCTAAAGAGTTTTCGATGACAATAGACTTAGAATTTATATCCTTTTTCTTTGGTTCAAATAGAACTCTAAAGGAGACAGGCTCTGCAGAGGAATGGCAGACAACCACATTGCAAAGTTTGGATTATAATCAGTGTAACCTCCACAAATAAATTTCCAAGAGGCCAAAGTAAGTTTCAATGCATCAATCTAGAAGAGCAGACTCACTCCTAGTAGCAAAGTTCTCTAATAGCTAGGCTCTTAGATAGAAAAGCACCACTTATCAAGGTCCAGTTTTGCTGGTCATTACCCAAAAACTTGTTTGAGGAAAGATTCATTTTGCTCTGGTTGTGCTTGTCCAAGATACTAGCATTTACATAGTTTTTGCCTATATCCATTCCCAGACAACAACTTACCGTTGCATAGTTTTTGCCAATATCCATTCCCAGACTACAACTTACCATTGCCCTACTCTTGATATGCCTTTACTGAAACTCTATAATGATACATCAGTATACACTCTTTTACTTAATTTTTAAAACACAAAATGAGTATACAAAAAGCAACTAGCTCATGCAACATTGCTCCTTTGATTCAAGATTCTTTATAAGCTATTCTCACGGAAGCTTGAAATTACATTTGTATGTTACAGTAAACAGTGCAAGGTGCAACTATTACAATATATCATTCATTCGTTTTGTAATACATATATAAACAAACTTATTTAATTATAAACAAAATAATGTAAGAAAGATATGATTTACAATAATTATTCTAATTTCAGTGATGGAACAAACAGGACAGCAGCTGGTGCACCACCAGCAGGTCTTGAATCAACATAAAAATTAAATGAGCAATTCATTTACAATAATGAAGCAAATAAAGAAAGAATTAATAAAACAACTAAAAATACAATTCATTTTATTGCAACTATAAAAAACTCACTTTCTAATAGTAGTGTTAGAAATAAAAATGCAAAATCCTAAGTATGCAAATCAGCTGCTGTCTTGCAGCTGGTGCTGTCCTGTGGCAGCAGGTGGTGCACCAGCTGCAGGACAACAGCTGGTGGTGCACCTGCTGCTGCAGGACAGCAGCTGCTGCACGACCAGCTGCTGTCCTACAGCTGGTGCACCACCAGCTGCAGGACAGCAGATACTTTTGATTTATCTGCCACAGGACAGCAGCTGGTGCACCACCAGTTTTGGCTAATCTGCAAAAACACCACATAATGGAAGAAGCAATATGTTTCTGATGTAAAGAAGGGGAGGAACTTCAAACTAGCTACAAATTTATTTTCACCATCAAACTAGGCTAAATTCTTATTGGTTTTAAGGCTATGATAGTAGGAAATGACCATATGGATCCATAAAGAAAGGAAAACCAGATCAGTTAAACTGGGTGACAAATTTATTCTCACTATCAGTAAGCATCCAAAAACCTTACTGGTTGTATTTGTTTCTACTTCTTCAGTTACAATCACATATAGATCATTGTTACAATCACATCCAGATTACCTCAAGGGAAGTTTCTAAATTAAATTGTTACTCTCAATATAGATAATTATTTATTAGCATAAGAAAAATGAAATCCTGATCGAATTTTAATAGAAAAATTAACAAGGGTAGCTTGCCATTGAAGAAAAATTAACAACGGTAACTTGCAATTCCCAAGTCAAGAGAATGTCATTGAGACGGTCTCGTCTTAATTCTTACCATCAACCTTTTGAAGTTTTCTCTGCAATACAATCTTTAGTTTTCCCTTCAACCCTCTGCCTGCAACAAACATGAAATCAAAAGTATTAAAATCAATTAAATAAATAACAATCCAAAGAATTCAATACAATCCTTAGCTTCTCCTTCAACTCTTTGCTTGCAACAAACGTGAAATCAAATGTATTAAAATGAATCATATAAATAAAAATTCGAATAATTTAATTGACAATGAAGAAACTCCACCTCAATGAGAATTCAATGACAACTAATAACACCACTACGGATTTAATACCTTTAACTTTAGAAATGATACACAATAAAGAATTTTGAAATAAATTATTTGAGACATTAGTTGTTACAACTCAACCATCTAACCATGCAAATAAAAAAAAATTGCTGCAGCATTTTTAATGCCCTCCAAAGGAAAAGCTATGCTTTGAATTTCTAAGTATAAAGGTTTTTATCAAATATACGTAAAAATGGCCTGATAAATTCAAGCCCAGCACATGCCCACCTTTCCTAAGGTTTGATACATATTCCAAAAAAAATTGAGTTTAACCAATAAAGATCCCAATAACAAAGATCAATTAAAGAAATCAAAACCAATTTGATCAATCAAATCATTAGGAAAAGATTAGATTGTGAGGAATGCAACAAATAAGTAAAAAAGCATGACAATAAAAAGCAATATAGAGAAACAACGAAGAGTAAATTAATAGGGAAAAAACCAAAAAAAAAAATAAAGAAATCGCAGGTATAACCTAAGCAATGAAAAATGATACTTGCTCACAATGGAGCCTAACCACTGAGACAGAAAAACTTTTTTTTTCCTTTTATTGGTTTGTCTCAAGGAAATTAATTAGTCATAATACTAAGTGATAGCAATTTTGTATATCAATAGGGTATGATAACCAACACATGCAATAGATCACAAAGCTAAAAGTACTTTTGCCTTCAAAATATATACATGCTCTTATTTATAATGTATGCATAGGTTTACCTCTATCCCTTCTGTAAAGCTGCAGATGTTAGAAACAGAAATGGCGAACCAAATGATGACTGGAGTAGCAAACAGAATCTCATCCTACCGCCTAGAGAGAAAAAGAACAAAAAATAGAAAAATTGTGAGCTCAGGAAGTGAACACCTAAAACACAAGAAAAATTAATTTACAATATTACGATTTAACAGAAATCCATATATTTAATACATATATAAATGCATCCAAGATCTATCTTTATCCATTTTACAGAATTAAATAAATCACTGCAAAACAAATAACCACATGTTTCTTAATTCAATATTATAATTCTAAGTCAATTTCATTTCACAAAAACCACAAATTCAACTAATCAATCCCACAATCAATTATAACTCATATCTCAACCAAAGTTCTAATTTAATCCTAAATATTATATTTTCACCAATTCAATAACGACAATCAATTGTTCTAAATTTTTAATACATATATATAAACAAATTTATTTAATTATAAACAAAATAATATAAGAAAGATAGGATTTTGAATTTACCAACAATTTCAATATAGAATACTCCTTAAATGAAATTCCTGCAATAATGAACAATCAAATATATTAAACATTTAATCAAAAACAAAATGCATTTATACCTAAGAAAATTAAAATAAAAGCCATTTTTACCTAAAAAAAAATTGGGCAGAGAGTAGGCTGCGGGAGCTGGATTTGTTGGGGGAGTGACTGGCAGCTGCAGCTTGCTTCAACAGTGGAAAGGAGTGGAAGGGAGATGCGCACAGTGGAGAGGCAGTGGGGGGCAGGCGCAAGGGAGATCGAGACAGATGTGGTTTGGATAGGCGAGGCGCGTGCAGGCGAGAGGCGCACAGGGGAGAGGAGAGGCGAGGAGCGCACAGGGGAGAGGCGCATAGAGGAGAGGAGAGGAGAGGAGAGGCGAGGAGAGGCGAGGCTCGCGCAGGGGGAGGAGAGGAGAGGCGAGGCGCACGGGTTGGCTGGGCTAGAAGTTGGCGCTGGTACGGGCACCGGATTTGGTGTGGGTGAGGTCGTCGGAGGAGTCGGGTGAGGGAGAGTTTTGCTTAGGTTTTTTCTTTTATGTTTTTTTAGCTAAGTAAAAGGTTTAAGGGATGAATGGCGGTAGAATATAGAGTGTAAAATTTTTTTGTTTAATTTGGGCGGGAAGAATTTTGAGACGGATTTGCGGTAGCAAAATCCGTCTCAAAAATTTAATAAACTTCTTTATAAATAAATTTAATAATATTATTTCATAATTATAATAATTTTATTATATTTTTTATTTAAAATGATATTATTTATAATTTATATATTCTAAAAATTATTATATAACATTAAACTAAAAAATATTGTGATATTATAGTTTATATTATATATACTTAATTGCTTTTTACAATTTTCAACTTTACCATATTATAATAAATATATTAATTTTAAACTACCTTTAATTAAAAACACAATTTATATTAAATTGTAAAAACAATTCAATATACATATACTAATATATATATATATATTTATTCATATTTTTTCAAAAATTAAAATATATTAATATATACATTATATTTGTTATTATTAATAAAATCTATTAAATGTAAGGGTTTTGAGACGGAATTTTTGACGGAAAATTCCGTCTCAAAACCTTTTCAAGAAATAAAAAAAGAACATAAAGGTTTTGAGACGGAATTTGAGACGGAAAATTCCGTCTCAAAACATTTTCAAGAAATAAAAAAGGAATATAAAGGTTTTGAGGCGGAATTTGTGACCGAAAATTCCGTTTCAAAACCTACAAAGAAATATAAAGGTTTTTAGACGGAATTTGAGACGGAAAATTCTGTCTCAAAACCTACAAAAGGAATATAAAGGTTTTGAGACGGAATTTGAGACGGAAAATTCCGTCTCAAAACCTTTTCAAGAAATAAAAAAGAAATATAAAGGTTTTGAGACGGAAAATTCCGTCTCAAAACCTACAAACGAATATAAAGGTTTTGAGACGGAATTTGTGACAGAAAATTCCGTCTCAAAACATTTTCAAGAAATAACAAAGGAATATAAAGGTTTTGAGACGGAATTTGAGACGGAAAATTCCGTCTCAAAACCTACAAAGGAATATAAAGGTTTTGAGACGGAATTTGAGACGGAAAATTCCGTCTCAAAACCTTTTCAAGAAATAAAAAAGGAATATAAAGGTTTTGAGACGGAATTTGAGACGGAAAATTCCGTCTCAAAACCTACAAACAAATATAAAGGTTTTGAGACGGAATTTGTGACGGAAAATTCCGTCTCAAAACATTTTCAAGAAATAACAAAGGAATATAAAGGTTTTGAGACGGAATTTGTGACCGAAAATTCCGTCTCAAAACCTACAAAGGAATATAAAGGTTTTGAGACGGAATTTGAGACGGAAAATTCCGTCTCAAAACCTTTTCAAGAAATAAAAAAGGAATATAAAGGTTTTGAGACGGAATTTGTGACCGAAAATTCCGTCTCAAAACCTACAAAAGGAATATAAAGGTTTTGAGACGGAATTTGAGACGAAAAATTCCGTCTCAAAACCTTTTCAAAAAATAAAAAAGGAATATAAAGGTTTTGAGACGGAATTTGTGACCGAAAATTCCGTTTCAAAACCTACAAAGGAATATAAAGGTTTTGAGACGGAATTTGAGACGGAAAATTCCGTCTCAAAACCTTTTCAAGAAATAACATAGTAATATAAAGGTTTTGAAACGGAATTTGTGACGGAAAATTCCGTCTCAAAACCCTTTCAAGAAATAAAAAAGGAATATAAAGGTTTTAAGACGGAATTTGAGACGGAAAATTCCGTCTCAAAACCTACAAACGAATATAAAGGTTTTGAGACGGAATTTGTGACGAAAAATTCCGTCTCAAAACCTATTCAAGAAATAAAAAAGAAATATAAAGGTTTTGAGACGGAATTTGTGACGGAAAATTCCGTCTCAAAACCTTTTCAAGAAATAATATAGGAATTTAAAGGTTTTGAGACGGAATTTGAGACGGAAAATTCCGTCTCAAAACAAAACCTTTTCAAGAAATAACATATAAAGGTTTTGAGACGAAATTTGAGACGGACAATTCCGTCTCAAAACCTTTTCAAGAAATAAAAAAGGAAATAAAGGTTTTGAGACGGAATTTTCCGTCTCAAATTCCGTCTCAAAACCCCTATATTGTTTTTTTTATTTCTTAAGATATTTTGAGACGGAATTTTCTGTCACAAATTCCGTCTCAAAATTTTAGAAACGGAATTTGTAACGAAAATTCCATCTCAAAATTCGTCGAAAATTTGGCGGGAATAAACACTATTTGCACGCGCCTTTTTAGCTTCGGAATTTGTGACGGAATTTATTCCGTTACAAATTTGCAACGATTTTCCGTAGAAAATCTGTAGCTAAACTTGTCGCTAAAGGTTTTCTTTGTTCCGTCACTAATCCGTTGCAAATCCGTTGCAAATCCGCATGAACTTGTGACGGAAATTTCCGTCTCAAAAATTTCGTCACTGAAAGTACAATTTCTTGTAGTGAGTGTTTCCACCATTTATGTCTTATGGTCTAACAGAAGCACTTCTCCCATTCAAAGCAGCAGCAATAGAAGTATTTAATGGAGGACTCGATGGGAGAGAAGATCCAGGAGGCATTCTTGTAGGCAAGCTATAAGTCTGTTCGAGTCATATCACAGCCACAAGTGTTTTGTGTTTACTCTATAGTCTATATACATGCATCATGTGCCATTGGTCCATGATTATCAGGTGATATGCGCTTGATTGACAGCTTCAAAAATGGAGATACCTTGCTGATTCTACTTGTGAAAGACTTAAATTTGGAAATCCAGTTGTCGGAGGCTCCGAAATTCGGAGTCATTTCTCGCAGAACTTCCCCATGCTCAAGCAAAAACCTTATCATTGCACGGACGCCTTTTTTGTATCTTTTACAACCCCATGCAGTAATTTACACTACCTCTAAATTATCCAGAAACCCAAAACAATGAATGTCCAAATCCCGCACTTCATCATCATTGTACATTAGATTGCTCCACAGCGGTTTTTGCGCCTCAATTATAAGGGTCTTCAGCATTGGAGCGTTTGTGATCAAGCATGCTATTCCTGCAATTTGATCTCTACTAATCAGAAAAGTTCGAAGCTCCAATATCTTGAGATTTATAAACGAAAATGGAAGGCCCTCAACAGAATCTATTGTTGAAAAAATCTGAAGAGAGTCAAATGCCATTTCCAAGTGATTACTTTGAGAGGTGGCAGAAACAAGCTTAAAAACCCTATTTTTCTTTGTGGCAAGACACGAAAAACAACTTATGTAGGAACTGTGCAGATTTGGGAAGCTCATAATGGAACAATTCTCAATAATTTCATTTTCTGTCCAACAGAAAGTTTGAAGAGATGCTGCAGAGATCCTGATCCAACTATTATTATCAGTATTCCTGAGACAATTTTCACAGACAAGATTTTTAATCTAGTCTCGGATACATTTAAGCCACTTATCATCACATTATGCAGCTCCAGTTCTTCCAGTTCAGGGCAGCTAACATTTAAAATTGTCAATATTCCACTACAATTATCCAGAATTAACTTTCTTGGCATAGTGGTTAAGGATGAGTTGTGGCATATTGTAAGTCTTGGGTTCGAATCCAAGTACTAACATCCTCAGTTATTTAATGTTTCTCTTGTAACAAAAAAAAAACTTTCTAAGGACAGGGAATGAAGTGGCTGAGAATAAATTGGCAACAAAAGAACCATTCAGAAAGTGAAAGCTAGTTAGAGATAAAGAATAGAGTGAACCAAGAGACTGTGCAACAACATCATACGAAGTTGGAAACTCGAGTATGATGTCCGAATAATCATGCGATTTCAGCTGATATTTAGCTTTAAGTTTAAGAATCCTCAAGAAATCACCCAAGAACAAAGAGAAGGGCAAAACTAATCGATCTGTCAAACAGATATCGAGCTTAAGATCTTGAACTCTTTGCCTTTTGAGATGATCAATGCAGTCAAGAAAAAGCCTGAAACCTCCCCTCATTCAAAAAAGCTTTATACCAGAAATATTTTGGTGATGTTCCAATATTCGGGTTATGACTTGAGGATTGACACCGAAGAGATCGAGATAAGGATATGAAAACCAAACAGATCTCCATCTTTTGGAAACTAAACTGGTTTGAGCTACAAATTTGGTACTTAGATAGGAGAGGATATGGTGCAAAAGTTCATCAGGAAGATCGCTGAACCTATCCTCTTCTTGATGTCTTTGATGAAGCTTTTTAATTTGCCTGTGACTCTTTCTCATATCTGACTGTCTTTTATTTTGTTATTATTTTTCCTGTGACGATTATGCACTGAACCTTTCAGCCGAAGTGCGCCCTAGGTGGAAACTTCTTGTCAACAAAATCAGCACTAAATCTAGCAATAGCTATTCGGTAAGGATCATAAAGAAGCAAAGGAGTAGGTGGCGGCTTGTTTGTTTTTGAAGAGCAGGACAGAGAGCCTAAGGGACATAGGCGACGGGAAGGTAAGCCATGGTCCGTTGTTCCTTCATGTACAAATGGGAATTTCCCATGATTCACTGGAGGGGTATGCTTAATCTGTCAAAGGAGATGAACTATATCTGGGTCCATAATATCTTGGAGCTGTAGGAATTTGTGCAGGTATGACTCGTTTTGTTTCATTAATCTCCAGATAATGTCCTCGGGTTGATGATTAGTTGTCTTTATGCCTATGTGCTTTTGTGGCCTGTTGTTCTTCATGCATGTATTTGCTTTGGCTTTCTTTTCTTTCAGCTTCTAACTTTCCAACTTTATCTTCTTCTTCACACGTTTCTCTTTTTTTAGTTTCACCAAACAACGACGTAGCAGGGAAATTTTGGAATGGCAGTAGCTTGCAATGGGCTTTGATCTTGTGGTGGTTTGCCGTGGTGGGGCAGCAGTCAGTTTAGCATAACAGGGGCTTCAGTTTTCGGTCCGAGATAGTGTGATGGATAAGGCTCGGTCAAGCAGAAGCGTGATAAAAAGTGATGAAGAAATCGATGCAGAACAGCAACAGCACTGCGATATGTAGGAGACGAGTACCTTCAACAGCAAGGATCGGGTAGTGCAGCACCAACAGAACAGGAATTGGTGTCGACAGCAGCAGTAGATAAAGAATAATTACAGAAACAATGGCAACAGTGCAAACAGTGGATCTCGAGTAAGCAGGTGCGTCAATGAAAAAGATAAACAATGAGGATGCAAGGTGGATGGTACGGTGAATGGCAGGGTACGGGTTCTTTAAGATAGCAGGGTGTAGGTTCTATGGTCCCCACGTACTTCAATGATTCCCAGCGTCAAGCCACAAAAGACGTGGGTGTCATTTCTGGCATGGTGTTGTGCCCAGCTTTCTCGCCTATTTTCCACGTGTGCTCCTTCGACGAGAGGTGGTTTCCGCACGAGACGGACATAGAAAGAGAGACTAGCTCTCGACGACAGATAGAGGCGAGAGCACCTCCGTGCGCGCCAGGCTTAGGCAAGAACACCTCACGTGCGCGACATGCACCTCTCGCGCACCACAGGCTTAGGGTTGAGCACCTCCCGATACGTGGAAAATAGGTGATGATCCAAGGCAGCAATCACGATAGTGGACACTGTGATTGCATCCGAAAGAAGTTTTTTACAAATGTTCACAACAGTGCAAAGTGCAACTCTCTGCACACTGATTGAAAAGAAATTAATAAATTTTAGAATAGCCATTATTGCATCAGCTTGTAATCAAGCAAGCGGTGATCGCGGTTGATCACGAGATATTCTCTCCAATGCTTGTAAATACTGCTCAGCTAGATTCATATATTCAGTAGCAAAAAGTCTTTGACAACGAGCCGGAACCGCATCATGCCTAACAAGGAAACTTTCGGGCGACAAGAAGGCTGTCACCACTAGCATGTACTCTATCACCAATAATCTTTCGTGCAGCAGGGCTATTGCCAATACTCTCTTGCTCAATACATGTTGCATGGGCCTCTTGCTAGCTTGCAACAGGCTGTCTGTCGCATGTCTGCGGGCTCGTGATTCGCTCTGTCGCATTCAATTGTTCTATCGCGTGCACCTCGCAGGCGATAGACTGTTCTGTCGCGTGAAACTGTGACAGATTGTTCTGTTGCATATAAATTTATTTTATTATTTTTTAACGGGTCTCCCACAGGAAATAGGTCTTCCGCAGGTGTTAAGTCTCTCGCCCTATCGCAGACTTCTATACTTGGCTTTTTGTTGGATTCTCACAGACGACGTCAATTGTTGTTGTACGAAACAACAATGATTCGTTGCTGACATCGGATTCTCGATCTTCGTGTCAAGCTATCTCCAAGAATTCTGCAAAGTAGAGAACTATCAGGGGGCGCAGGGGTTTTCCCCTGCGAGCGCACTCCGATGCTTAAGTCAGACAGGGTTTTGGCAGGGTTTTAGTAGGCAAATAGAGGTTAGAGCTTAAGAATGATACTTGTGACATATTTATAAGAGTTATTTTGCGCGTAATTACCTTTAAGACTCACAGCTTAAATAATAACCCAGTAGAATATTTATGGGCCTTCTGAGTCCTCTTTCCTCTTGGGCTTAAATTATCATTCGACCTAATTATCTTCAGCTTGACTTATAAAAAAGTCCACTAATCTTTAATCTGACCCACATCACACCTAAATAAAAATATTGGTGACAACTCCAATAAAATTTCAATGTCTAGCTACTTAATCTTAGGATACGTAATGACAAATACTTCAGTTTTTAATAAAAAAATTACTCCAATTAAAAAACAAGTATACATTTGAGAATCCAGTCATTTTTTTTTGACATTTGGAACACTCTGAAACAAAAACAACGCTAATAAAGTCCAGCCCATTTGGTCAAGTTCTGCCAACAAATATAGTAAAAATGTAGCAAAAAGATCCATTTTAATTGAAAATTTAAAGAAAAAAACCAAATTGAAGAAAGGAGAAATCGAACACCGGCATCGAGAGAATTGGAAGTGTAAGTAGATTTGAAAATTTAGGAGCCTGCTCGAAAAAGAGCACCCTATCGAGTTTGTTCGACATTTCCATGGCTGCTTATTTGAGAGAAAAAGGGTGCATTGAAGGAGAACTGCCGCCTTCTAACCTTCATGTTAATTTCAATGCATGTTCCAATCTCCTTTGATCTTATACCAAAAAGAAAATTATAAACCCTAATAAAAAAAAGACATCTTATTAAACATATACTCCTCTCTTATGGTTGTAACCCTGCTTTATAATCATGCATCATTAGGACATGTTTATGAGAAGTTGAACAAGAACAAATTCTCTTCCAGTGCCATTACATCAACCTCTTTAGTCAGGTTTCATACAATCTTAAAAGTGCTTATCATGGCATCCTTACTAAGGTTGTTTTATCATGGCATCCTTACTAAGGTTGTTGACTATGTTATCCATGTAATAAAAATATCATGCTTGTATTTTATATGGATCCATTTATCTATTGTAATTCTTCCTTCCTTTACACAACATCCATGGATAGAATTCGAGTTTTCCTTTAGAGCCCAAAGCTTGGATTTCTCTTCTCGGGCACAAAAGCTTCACCTTTAGGACAGCCCACTTTAGTTTGATTTTGGCAAGGCATGGAAAGTCCAACTCCCACCCTTTCATTCACATAATCTCCTTGTATGTTCTTTTCACTTTTCAAAGAATTTATAAATTTTGGTGAACTTATTATCTAGTTAAATAAGTAAAAGAATGAAAAAGAATTTCATGGAAGCGACCATTGGGTCAGGGTCAATTTAAAATATGAAATTTCCAGTCGTTTCTATTATTTTGAATTCGAATAATATTTTAAATTTCAAATCTATTTGATTGTAGTTATAAATTTTTTAAATTAACAACAGATTAAAATATTTATAATTTTTAAATTAAAGTTGAACTGTTTTTGTATAGATTAAAAAAAAAATCAATATACCCACGACAATCAATTATGAAAATAAAGTTTTGTTTATTTTATTCTTGTTTAAGAAAAAGTATAAGAGAGTTTGGATCCACCAAATGCGTTATTGTTTTTAATTTTATAATTTGAACAATCACATTAGGAGCTAGCTAATGTAAATGATTTTAACCAAGTAACTAAATGAGACCAGTTCCAGTCAACAAAGAATGCAATAATTATATTTTGCTTAGTAAAGTTTGAGTAAATTTGAAAAGTTCATTTAGATTTCAAATTATTTTGAACTTTGGTTGATTTAGATTGTCATTATTAGTTTATTGACTTGTAAAATTAAATAGGTTGAACTTATTCATGCGTTTGGATTGGCTAAACGAACATTTAAGTTTAAATCATCAGAATTACTAACTTTTCCAACTTCCTAATGAATCAAAAAGACAATTTATCTAACTTTTTTGTCGGCATACTATTAATTTTCTTTAATTTCTGATAAATATGATGATTCATGGATCAAATCAGGACATTCCTTGTTTGAAAAATGAAAGTAGTTAGAGAGTTCCAATCAAATGAAAAACCCTAAAGCACAAATGCACTTGATTATGCTTCAAAGACAATTTGACGAAGGGAAAAGGTTAAGAAATCATTGTATACATGGAGATATCTCCTAATTTAAATTAAATTCAAGCTTTATGAGCTTTTAACAACGCTGGATTTAGTAATTTGAAACACAACGTCGCGACATGATGCAATAACATAACAAAAACAATATTAATAAAAGTTACAAAAATGACACAAGTTAAAAGTTTGTAAAGTTTGTATATGAATATAGTAAAAATTAAAAAAAATATATTTTATATTTGACATGTCGATACAAAATTTTTATATTTTATATGACATAAATATAATTTTATATGATATAAATACGAATGATCATGTCTAAACAACACTCAATCCACTTAAAATGCATTATGATTTTCTTTGAAGTTCATGAGCACAATCATGGGTTGGACAGCCAGTGCTCTTGAATCACATGGATATGCCAACAAATGATAGTAAATAGCTATGATGGGCTCATGTGTCAATCCAAACTGAATTGAGCCATTACAAGAATGGGATGTCAATCCATTCAACTACTTGTAATCAATTTCAATTAATAATCACATTGAAAGTCATTGTTACCATGATTAAAAAAACTGAAAAAGGTTAAATTTAATAATAAGTTAATAACCATTCTTTTCTTCCATCATGAACTCTATAGTTCCATATTAATATTTCTAAGAGAAGTTGGATGAGGCTTTTTTAGGTTAAATATTTTGTATAGTATTTCGTTCAAAATCAATTAAGTAAAACCATAGATTAATATAGATATAATGTGAATATTAATAATATGTTCAAAATTAATTAAAAAAATTATTCACAAAAAATTGATTGATGGACGAAAATCTAATAAAAACTTTCAATAAATAAAATGCATATATTTGATTAAGTATCAAAATATTTTCAATTAATTTAAAACTTTTGTACTTTATATATTATATACATGTATATATCTAACAAAGTCATTCAATTTATGAATTTGAATTTTTAATTTTAGATTTTATTGTTATATTAGTTTTTAATAGAGAAACTAGCGAAGTTGACTTGAAGAATTTTGTTTAAGTTTTTTTCTAATTTATTTTATGAATTATTGCTTAAAGTAAGGATATTTTGGAACTGAGGTAGGGATCCTAGGCTTGAGTCATAGTTATCCTCTTGTTGAAAAGAACAGAGAGTTAAAATGGAATGGGACCATGAAAACTTGAAGGAGAGGAAAATTTTGATGAAATACCAAAATAGATGGGCAAGTAGTGCCATAAAACTGTAGTACGGACGCTATTTTTTTCCCCTTTATTGACTCGGTTACAATTTTAAAAAATTAGATTTATATTTAACGCATTAATAATATATAATATATAAATTTTATATATTGTCATTCAATCATAATGTGTCATTTTATTAACGAGTAAAATTTAAAATTATCTAAGTTCTTAAAAATAAATATTATTAAACTTTTTTAATTTAGTTTTAAATATTTGCATATTATTAAACTTTACTCAATAATGAGATGACACACTGCAATTGATTAACAGTTTATAGAGATTATACACTATCAATGCATCAAATATAAATCTTTGAAAATTTCTAATTTTCAAGAGTATAATTATGATATTTGGGGACAAAATATTACTCCTAGATTAGGAATATTAATTAATGCAATAAAAATTGAATATCTTCTAATAAAAGCTCCCAAAGTTCTAATCAGCATGTTTTCACTTTTAAAATATAAGAATTTGTAAGTTTAAAATCCGAATTTCAGTACTCTTCGAATCAAGGACTCCGATCTATTAAAAAAAAAGGGTGTTGCAAAAATTGTTGCTCCCTATGCAAGTACTGAGCACCTGGAATTTAGAAGTTAGAAACGAGGCATTCAATCCCATGGCAACGGAAATGCAGCTTGCAAACTAGAGGAACGTTGTGACTAGGGATGTACTTATGCGTTATTTGAGTTTGACTTAATGATTATTTATTTTTCAGCCAAGCTTAAACTTGAACTACTTGAATAATGAGTTAAGCTGATTTGGAGCTTTTTAATATTCGGTTAGGATGATTTGCGAGTCTTATCGAATTTTTTTTAAATATATATTTTTAATATTTTATTATTAATTTATCATTTTACTTTTATAATATATAATTAAATTGACAAATTGAGTCTATCAAGTTGAACTCAAGTGGCTCGAGTATTTTATCGAATAAAGCTCGAGCTTCAAAAACCAAACTCGATCGAAGTCAAATTGAATTTTGAATCTCAAATTTTTAAGTTGAACCAAGTTCAAGCATGATTCTAAATCATATCGACTCGGTTCAATTGCACCGCCGATTGTTTCTTAGATATGTACAAGACCCAGCACTAGCAGATCACCAAGATGAGGTTCGGATGGCCATGGCCGACTTCACAAGTTACACGCCGCTAACTTCTTCCGCAAATTGAGCAAATATAGTAGGGATAATAAAACAAGGCATAGGCCAAAGTATCCATGTCAATGCCATGTACTCTTTAACGGGTTTTCTTTTTTGGAAATTAATGCTATGGTACTGAATTTTGTAACCAAAAAGCAAGCTAACAAAAACAATTTCTTCATTTGTCTGTCTGCTTGATTTTTTATTTTATTTTCTCCCACGCATTTAGCATTACCTTTGTTTTGTCTGATGCAAGAGGGAGCGAAAGGTCAAAGTCCTAGGCCAAACAGATAAGCAATAATGCGAACAAAATCATTAAGAGAAAGATTATTGAGACTAAACAGAGCTGCAATCCAATCCTAGCTATACAATTACCTTTAGCAAAAAATTCAAACATTCAACAGTTTAACAAGTAAAGTAGTCTTGGATGCCTTTGTTTAGTTCCAAAACCACAATTTCTAATTTAAAAAAGGGAAGACCTTAATTGCCAGAGAAGAAAATGGCAATAATTGAGACAAAAGTTTCGTTTTTACACAAAAATTACAGATTACTCTGTAAATGTGAGAACCGTCCATATATATTATCTGCTCACTGCAGGGAAGAACAAACGTTAGAGATTTTTTTTTTAATTTTATAAAAGAAATCGAAGTTTGAGAATTGAAAAAAAGAGTTGCAGTTAGCGATATAATTGAATTGAGTCCAGATGATCTAATGTTAGGTTTGAACTCAACTTGACTAAAAAATTAGATGTTAGATACTTGACTAGAATTCGATTTGATAGAATAATTGAACTGTTCGAGTTAAACTCAATAAATTTGATTTTTCATTTTTCAACAATACATTATGAAGACAAAATAAGAAATTAACAATCAAATATTAATATATATATATATATATATATATATATATCACATAAAAACTTGATTCGGTTCTTGAACAACTCAAACTTAACTTGGTTTGTTATTTGAGTAATTTGAGCTTAAATTTGACTCACAAATAAATGAGTCAAATTTAAATAATTATTAAGTCAAACTTGAATATCTTACAAATAACTTAACTCATTTATTATCTAATTACAAGTTATGATTTAAACTTTAGACTTTTTGAATATCACTTAATAAGAGTGTAATAATTTGAGCTCATTTCCAAAGTCAAATGTTGGAGAAGATTAAACCAGCAGTGAGACTTTTATCTTACAAGTATATGACCAGCAACATAGGCCCAAATAATTATCACGAGGTCTGACGGTATAGAGTGCACAGTATGATGAAATAAAAAAGACCACAATCTCCACAATTCTCATGCAGCTTTTGCATGGTCCCCTCAAAGATTTCTCCACAACCAAAAAGTTGTAAAAGACAAGTTGTCTTGGTCCAATTGTGTCGTATTACTTGTCGTATGTTCCATTACTTTTTGCTTTTGGAATTTGTAAGCATCCATGGAAACAAAGCCAGTTTTCCTCGTTTCATTATACCGATATACAAGTCTTCTAACAGATTGGTTGAATCCGTGGTAATGATAATTAAGACTTGACGAAGCTGTTCCAACCGACGAGAATTGACAAAATGGTTACTGTCCCAAGTTTAAATTAAATTAAAGTTTATTATATCGCTTCATTTGTATTGGACTATATATAGTTCTCCTTGGAGTTGGTGTAACAGTAATCCTTTAGGTATAGGAAGCAGATAGTGTTTGATTAGTACATGTTTGGCTTAGCTTGTGAAAAAGCTTATCTACTTTATAAGTAGAAGTTAGGTGTTTAACTTTCAAATTTTTAAAAATTTTAGCTTATGGGAGAAGTAGATTTAAGCTTTTTGATGAAGTTATAAATTGAAGCTTTTCCAAATGTCACGACCCGAAGACCACGACTTTCACTTGATTCTTATACTTTTCTTAGTCTACAAATTTATGGACTAAATTTTTCTTTTTCATTTTCAGGTTTGTATTCGGTGTCAGTGTAGTTACTATACAATCTAGGTGACCTATAGTTATTTCATTTAAATATTAAACTAACACGGAAACGGTTCTTGGTTACATCCCAACTTGTTAAACAAAATATGTACTGTGCATCAATTTCAGTCTTTCATATAAACAAGTATTTTATAAGGAACATATACCTCAGAAGACTATTACCAAGCCCATACACCGTCTCCGATGCCCACTTAGCAGCTCACATAGCAGATGTTAACTTCAATAGTCTGAAAGAGATGAAATTTAGTAGGGTGAGCAAAACCACGACTCAGTAAGATACTAATATAAATACAAGAGTAGGATTATACTGTCTTAAACTACAATGCTTAAAACTTGCAAGTTTGCAATTGCAGTGAATCCTTTCTAATCGATAACATATCATTATCTCATTTCTTGTCATCTGTCTATCACTTATACTTTTAAATAAATTCTCATGATCACTTTTTCAATCTTCTCGTCTTTACACTATAGTGCATCGCACGACAATCTGTCGTATCCAAATTAAATGTTATATACTATTAGTCTATATTTTCCTCTATCTCGGAGTACATCATGTCCAATTAAAGCATCATATCAATTCACTTTATGTTTTATAATCGTACTCCTGTAATCTATCATCTCATATCACTTTCCATATAGAGAAATCATGATCACAATAGTGTAAGTTCACAATTCTCTTCATGTCAATCTTATGTTCATGTATCATATCATGTCATCGTCTAGATGAAATATCACTACCACCGTGTACTGTCATCACATGATTCAATATGTACCGTATAAGATTTGTTTTCTGTATAAAACATTCATTTCAAATCATGTTTCATGTAGTACATAATCATGTACAAAAGTCATGTAATTTAGAATCATTTGACATATGCTTTAAAACACATTTCAAAACATACGCAATCTCTATTCATATCATGTGTGGTATAAAACCACATGTACATCATTTCATCTGTCATGTCAAATAAACATGGTTTAAAACATATGAAGTCTCAAATTATACAATGCGTAATATAAACCATGTTTCAATCATTCAATTTCAATCATTTCATGTATACTGTAAAACATATCATGTCTAGAGTTTCATATATAATAAATCATACTCTAGACATTCTTTAACATTTAGTAAGAGACTAGGCATGAATCCCTATTCTATTATCATATCATATCTAACCCATTGTAGCTATCAATGGGATAGTTTCCCTCGAACGGTTCTCTATCTATGATCATAGATCGTCCCAGTCCCACTGATCAGTTGAAAATTGAGGAATGTGTCCACGACTATTGTCGGACAGCCTGGAATGATCTCATCAGGCAACATTTACATGTACATATCATATATGTATAAATGGGGTTCCATGCCACACAGGCAGAACCACACAATAAATACATACTCTGTGCCACAAAGGCATATGCCACTTAGGCATTGAATAGGGTACTTGTCGTCTCAAAAATCGAAATAGTTTGATATATCATTTTGAATTCATTTAGACAGCCCTCATAAAAAAACATTTAAAACCGAGTCTTTTCTCAAATCAATGCATAATTAAATCTCATGTTCAATCATACATGTCATGAATAATGTCAAAATGATATTTAACATCAAGGTCTGTGGCTGTCTAATCATTTCAAATATTACTTTCACTTAAAAGATTTCGATGCATCTCTTTTTAAAATATCACTTTTTCCTTTAAAACAACATGAGATCATATGCCATACATGAATGATTTTCTAAATATATCCAAATATAGCTCAATACTCATTCGATTTATTGTTGTGCATATTATGACATCAGACTAAGGTATGTCTTCAGTAGCCTCAATTTCTTATTTAAACATGATCATGACACGAAAGTCATTCATCATTCATTCTACAATTACACACATCTTTCAAGTCCCCAATGGCATCACTAAAATCCACAGTACATTTGTTTGCACGTTTATTCAAATACATGTCAATGACATCCATAGACTATTAGGATCATTCTAGTATATTTTTCCATCAAGATCACAAGCTACCTCAAGCTTTCATTCTCCTTTTCATTATTCTGCACATTAATTAATCAATTCCTAACCTTAGCTTTACACATACAAAGTTAACATGCTACAATCAAACATTGATTTGAATCCATTCTATTGACAAAGATATTCCATAATGTAGGATTTATCAAGTACCAGGTTCTCTAAATCTCATTTTATTGCTATTATTTTTTTCGCAATTTTAGCCTTATGGTATATTAAAATTATATTGTCATATTGCCAGATAGGTCATTATCCACACTTTCAATTCTCTAGCTTTGAGGTCATAACACATCAAAATGTCCATAAGATATCATGATCTACTTTCTTATGATCATTATCTCAATCATACCACTAAGACGGTCCATTTTTTTGAATCTATCAATTCTATAATCATCACTTTTCAACTATGATCTTCTCTTCAAAGCAATATCATATAATCATCGTTACATCCATCAATACTCCAACTATCGAGATTCCACCTCAATTTTTGCTCGATAGTCAACTTGAAATATTAAATAACTCGAATTATCGACTCTATAAGATTCACAACCAAATTCCTCACATTATCGTGCTCATCCATTAACCTTTTCAACCATTTAAAAATCAATTTTTCCTATGACACAGTAAGATCCTTTCAAGCTTATCTTCGATAATTCTTTCAGGATTCCATTTAGATGAGAACTTAATATTTTTCCTTAAACATTTTCGTGAAAATTTCGACAGCATAACGACTTAATTTTTTCTAAACCTCCTGCAAGGAAACACAATTTATACTTGCAGCCGTTGATTCTCACCAATTTTTACCTCTTATTAAGACCCCCACCATCAATTGTGGGTCCTCTTAGCATTTTTAGCAAATCAACTTAAATTGATGCATCATATAAAAAAATCACAATTCCATTAAAAATCAATCCATCAATGCATCATATAACATCATAAATCCCACACACAATATAATGCTACTAAGGCTTTATAAGAGTATCTTACCTATTCGCCAAGCTTAGCACACTTTCCGATTTTTCGAGCCTTGCCGAACTCCACCATTCATCTCATCTCCTTTTTGCTACAATTGCAATATCAATGCACTACATTAATATAACCATAAATTATTAAATAAATGCCATCAATTTATTTTTTCTAAATTTTTTTCCTTACCATTTTTTTTCTTCTCTTTCTTTTTCCTTTCCTTCTTCTTCTTCTTCCTTCTTTTCTTTCTCCTTTTCTTTTCTTTTCTTTTCTTCATTCTTTTCTTTTTCTTTCCTTTTTCTTTTCTGTTCTGTTTTTTTTTTGCCTGAACCGGTTTGGACCGGTTTAGGCCGGTTCGGGCCGGCTCACTTCTGCTGGCCGATTTGGCCTCTTCCCGCTGACATCTCCGCCGGTTCGGACCTCCCTCAGCTGGCCACGATTGCGAGGATGCCGGATCTGCCCTCGGTTTTGCCCCATCACCGGCGACGGTGCCGGATCTGGAACGGTGGCTCTCGATCCTTCTCTCCTCTGTTTCTTCCTCCTTTCGCCATCCTTTGCCTCACCGGTAGCCTTTCTTTTCTTCCCCTCAGCTCCACCGAGCTCGGGGTTGGGGTGGCGGTGCCTAGACCGGCCGGCACCGCCACTTCTCTCTTCTCCCTTTTCTTCTTTTTCTTTCGGTTTTCCCTTCTATTTTCGCACCGATCCCTTCTCTTTCTGCCTCGGGCTACCGTCATCTGCTTCTTCCCTTGCCGGTGACGCCGCTCCTCCCGCTTCTTCCTTTCTCCGGTGGCCGGCGTCGTCCGACGCTTTTCTATTTGCTTCTCTTCTGTTTTTAGCCAACATAAGAGAAATGTGGGAATCGGGGAACCCGATTCCCACTTCTGTTTCTTTTTTTTTAATATATATATTTATTATATATATAAAATTAGATTTATATATATCATATACTATTAAATTTTAATATATATACATATATACATACTTTATCTTAAAATATATGTATATATTTACACTTTGATCTAAATAGTATATATATTATATATATACCTATTAAAGAAAACATGTAAAAATATATTATATAATCTATTTATATAATTATATTTTTATTCACATTTTTATTTCTTTGACATTTAAAATATATTTATATAATATAATTTTATAATTATATAAATATATACCTTTTTATTTCTTTAAATTTTTGAATTTCCTAATATCCAAAATTATTTTCTCCATTTCTTTTCTTATTTAATTTGGATTGCAACTTATCCAAATTAAATTTTCCCGGATATTTACTGTTTATTTTTTGAAAATTCTCGGTCTTCACATCCTCCCCACCTTAAGAAATTCGGTCCTCCGAATTCAACTTAAATTATTTGGTGGTGTGTATGCTTATAGTTCCTATCCTCTCAATCATCTTTTATATAATATTACTAGCATACTTTCTACATCCAAATCGCCTTTTTAAACCATTACATATCATTTTTCACCATATATCCATACTCCCTAAAATCTTCTTATCATTTTGGGAGTTATCTCTTTCATCCCTTTTTGCATTATCGCTGATTCATATTGTTCATCATCCATTTTTTCATTTGGTGCCAAGTCGATATAACTTTGTAACTATCGTTTAACGATTTAATCAGTAATATGTGATTGTCCCAGTAGCTTTTAAATCTCGTGCATCCGCTCTCTCAACATATCTTCGAACGTTTCCACATTACACTCGAATTTTCATATCAATATGGAGCGATACCGTCAATAAATTTGAAATCCCAAAGCCGTTTACTATTTTCCATAAACATTTGGCAATTCAAGATTCCATCACATGTAATGCTCACTGGAACTTCACATACATTCTCTCCGTTTCATATTTATATTTCGACTAAGGCATTAGAGAAATCTAGAAGTCTGAAAATGGAAAAGTGATTCAATTCGATCAACCAATCTGTACTCACTTCCATAATATCATATTTCTTTTGGGTTTCGTATTATCACACAACATTCATTGTCACATCGATAAATCAAGGCTGCACCTCATTGCAGACTTTACTATTAATCCATAAATGTAACATTTATCAATCATTTTCTTTCTATACCTCTTTTCATGTAGTATTCTTATTACATCTCGATGTGATAACCAAAGTGAAATCACTTTCAGTCTTAAATTCGAAAACTGCTTCATATTCGTGTTCTCTTATAATTCAAAATCATAGTTTTAAATTTCAATAGTCCTCTTAATTAAGGGAGCATTGTACTTTCAATCGAGCCATATGTTTGGGTTCGATCATTCTTTGTTGGCTATTTCTTTACTTCTTTCAATCCTTTTCAATTCACATATCGATCATATTCTATACTATCATTCCATTATCTTCCCTATAAACTGCCACAATCAATCATTCTTGATCATTCATATTGTATTCCTTTAAGGTGATACATAATTCTTCTATACCATATCGATACCATTCATTACCGGTTTCCTGTCTGTTTCAATAGGTCATCGATTGGCATCTTTATGTCAAAGCCCAACCTGTTTTCAATAGGCCATCGACTGGTATCACCCATACCAATAGCTGACCAATCTCGGTATAGATCGAAATCCAACAAGTTTACATGTAGACACTACACAGTACACGGGATGTAACACTGTTATGGTCTCAACTACACCGACACGTACTAGACAAACCGTGCTCTGATACCATTAAATCTGTCACGACCTGAAGACCGTGACTTTCACTTGATTCTTATGCTTAGTCTACAAATTTATGGACTAAATTTTTCTTTTTCATTTTAATGTTTGTATTCGGTGTCAGTGTAGTTACTACACAATCTAGGTGACGTGTAGTCATTTCATTTAAATATTAAACTAACACGGAAACGGTTCTTGGTTACATCCCAACTTGTTAAACAGAATATGTATTGTGCATCAATTTAAGTCTTACATGTAAACAAGTATTTTATAAGGAACATATACCTCAGAAGACTATTACCAAGCCCATACACCGTCTCCGATGCCCACTTAGCAGCTCACATAGCAGATGTTAACTTCAATAGTCTGAAAGAGATGAAATTTAGTGGGGTGAGCAAAACCACGACTCAGTAAGATACTAATATAAATACAAGAGTAGGATTATACTGTCTTAAACTGCAATGCTTAAAACTTGCAAGTTTGCAATTGCAGTGAATCCTTTCTCATCGATAACATATCATTATCTCATTTCTTGTCATCTGTCTATCACTTATACTTTTAAATAAATTCTCATGATCACTTTTTCAATCTTCTCGTCATTACACTATAGTGCATCGCACGACAATCTGTCGTATCCAAATTAAATGTCATATACTATTAGTCTATATTTTCCTCTATCTCGGAGTACATCATGTCCAATTGAAGCATCATATCAATTCACTTTACGTTTTATAATCGTACTCCTATAATCTATCATCTCATATCACTTTCCATATATAGAAATCATGATCACAATAGTGTAAGTTCACAATTCTCTTCATGTCAATCTTATGTTCATGTATCATATCATGTCATCGTCTAGATGAAATATCGCTACCACCGTGTACTGTCATCACATGATTCAATATGTACCGTATAAGATTTGTTTTCCGTATAAAACATTCATTTCAAATCATGTTTCATGTAGTACATAATCATGTACAAAAGTCATGTAATTTAGAATCATTTAACATATGCTTTAAAACACATTTCAAACATATGCAATCTCTATTCATATCATGTGTGGTATAAAACCACATGTACATCATTTCATCTGTCATGTCAAATAAACATGGTTTAAAACATATAAAGTCTCAAATCATATAATGCGTAATATAAACCATGTTTCAATCATTCAATTTCAATCATTTTATGTATACTGTAAAACATATCATGTCTTGTAAGATCTGATTTTTACCCTACAGTAGACCTTAATCTCATAAACTTGAAAATGGAAATTAAATAAATAATGAATGTTAAATTCCAAAAAGAGTGAAAAGCTCTTTTATTTGAGATGGGAACAGAGCCAATTAGGTGAAATACTCGACGGGCGAGTACCATGATGAAACGGCTCGCCAATGGGCGAGCAAATTAATGGAGTGATCGCCAATGATGACGGTGAGTTGGACGATGGAGTGGGCGAATATGTGTTTTCGCCAACGTGTTAGGTGAATCAAAACAAGGTTGGCGAGTTGATCTTTCCCGGTGATCGCCTAATTGGGCGAGAACTTGTAATCACCATATTGAGAGGCAAAGAATAGCCTATTTGGCGAGAAGGCAACTGCCATTCGCTAAGTCTCAAGGTAATGGTAAAGAAAAAAAAAAAGAGAATTTCTTTTAATTGCCAAGATAAAGCTGGCAACTGAATGGCTGGCGAACTGGTGTAGTGTGGCGAGCAGACGAGGTGGAGACCGGGAATCAGCTTGGGTGGACAAAGGAAAATGGCTTCAAAACAATTAGCAGCCAAAATTGACTTGTAAGTGATACGGTTGAAGACAATTAATGGTGAAGATGTGAAAGTCAACAAGGGAATTAGCCTTATTGGTTGAGGAAGTAAACAAAGGCTGCAGCAGAAGAAAAAGGCGTGTGAAAGGGAGACTTCCACGCCACTTTTTGCTTCAGTTTTCTTCATGCATTAAAGGCATGAAGGACGTGAACAATGATGAAGGAAACAGGATAAGGGACAGGCGGTAGCTATTGATTGGATAAGCTAGCCTATATAAGAAGAAACAATGGAGGATAACAGGGTTAGCCAACTCCAGCTTCTTCACGAGAGGCATTTCTCTGTTTCTTCCATTTCTCTGCCATGTTTGATCTACTAAGCTTTTTCCTTGACTTGGCTAAACAAGTAAACTAGCTTGTAAGCCTTTCCCTCTTTAGTTTGATGAGCTGAACGAATGAGCAAATAGAGGCCAACATGAGATGGAAAGCAACCTGTTCTGGAAATGCAGTGGTTGAGGTGAGTTTCATATTTTATGAGGAGTTCTTGATGCTCAATGATAGATTTCTATGTTTTATGAAGTAATAAACATAGATACAGTTTTGTTTTTAGTTAGATCTTTGGAGAATATGAAAACAAGGAAAATAATGGAATAAGTGACGACAATGGCGATTACAGTGATCTCCCATGTTGAAAACTAGTAATCGCCAATGAGGCGAGTAGATAATAAGAACTCGCCGTGGTAAAGCCCGTGTTCAAAGGGCGAGAGCGCCGAATTCTAGTGAAATGAATTCATGGGCGAGCTCAAATGCAGAGGCGTTGGGCTAATAGGATTGAGGGCGAACTACCCTCAATTAAGCGAATATAGGCCTTGTGAGTTGAATGTTGGGCGAGCTCACAAAGCTAGCTTGATTAATGGCGGGCGATCTTCCAAGTGGTAGTCATTTGGTGAATGGCGAGCTCGTCTGGGTGAGCTAATTAGGGCTCTGTTGGGCGAGTAGTCATTTGATTATTTTAATCTCGCCAAGTGATATAAAATGAAATATTAATGGAATTTATATATAATTTGCAGCCTATAATTGGGAATGGCTATGGGCGAACACAGAGCAGGGTGAAGCAAGGCTTCGTTGACCCAGGTAAGGGAAATAGTATGTGATGCAAATGCATGTCCTGTGGAGTAAAAATGTTAAGAAAATATTAGAAATTGTTTTATTTTCTGACATGCATTGGTTGATAAACTGTTTTGGTTTCGGGCGAGCTACAAGCCGCCGTATGTTGTTTTGTTGGATGAATTGATACAGGGCGGGCGATCTCTTATATGTTTTATGTTGGGCAAGCCCTTTGTGTTTTATGTTGGGCGAATTGGTATTGGCTGGCAAACCAAGCCCTTTATACGTTTTACACACCCATTTCTAATTTTAAGGGCGGGCGAACTGTCTTAATAGAAAGCTATAGGTTAAGCCATGTGGCGAGCTCTCTTTTATGAGAACTGGGCGAGTGCCCTTGTTTTAAAGAGAAATCCGGGTAAAGCCATAGTCGGGCGAACCCTTTTTAATGTGTCGAGGCGGGCGAACTTTCTTTTAAATAAAAGGCGGGCGAACTTTTATCAGCCAGCCATACATCTGTTTTGGCAAGCTAAGTGGCGGGCGAATACTTATTCACCGTCTTATCGAGTTGACTTCTGGGCGAGCCACAGAGGGCAAGCCAGTTTTGCTTCAGATTTTAAAAGCAAAGAGGGCGGGCGAACACATGTTCTCCGCCACAGCGAGCTGCTTCCATGGGCAAGCCATGTCGGGCGAGCTGACCATGGGCGAGCAGGTTTTAAAAGTTGAGATTACGGGCTGTTTTTGGTGTTTTATTGTTTTATAAGAAATTAAATCATTTGGTGGAAATGATAACATGAGATAAAACTTGATTTTTTGAGACTTTAGGCCTTGAGTTCATGCGTTACTATTGCGTGACCTACCTGGGGCGATGGCTCGGGTCATATAGACCAACGAGTGCACCCTAGGGTGTCACAGGGCTGATGGACCCGCCAAGTCATCAGCGGTCTCGAGGTCACTTGGCAAGTGGACCCGAGGACCACCTACAGATTATGGCCATAGATCTAGTTGAGATAGCCGTGAGGGGCGATGGCCTACGGGTGCACCCCAAAGCGGACGATTTGTGTTCCTGGGGGAACAATGAGAGCATGATTTAATTGTTGCCTAGTCTCAACTTATTAATTTTTGTTTACTGTGAGGATTTGTTGAAATCCTAGATAGTGTTTACTACATTTTAAAGTAAACTATTAGTCGGTGTTTTGAATGGTGTTTTAAGAGAGTTGTTTACTATATATCCATTTTCTTTTCTACTGGGTTATTGTTAAGAAAAGAACAAATGAATAGTGAGATATAGTTTTGCTTTATTTAAAGCAGCATATGTTTCCTTTACTGAGCGTATGAATCGCTCACCCCTTTATTTTAACTCCACAGATAAGAAGTACGCGGAGTTGAGAGAATTAGCTCTCAGATGGGTATAGCTATGCTTAAAGCACTAAGGCATGGCACATTAAACGTGACAGGTACAGTCTTTTCTCTTTTACATTTCAGACATATGTATACAGTACTACCTTAATGAGATAAAGGTTAATAGGGGATGTCAGATGTAAGGAATAATGAAAAGAAATTTCATATTCCATAATAAATAGATAAATGTTTATCATTTGTCATTGTTACTGTTGAATGTTAATGGCATCGCAGACAGCCCAACCGGTAAAGTTGTATGGAAATACGTGAAAAATGTGGTAACGGGATGTTACAGATTTAATGGTATCAGAGCTTGGGTTGGTCTGATGTTTGTTGATGCCTTTAGCATAGAAAGTGTTGAGAAAGCTTAACATCCCCTGTAGTACTGTATAGTCTGAATGTATAGAGGAATCAAATGACTTCGAATTGAGCTAAGTTGTGAAATATGGTGAAAGCTGATGAATATTGGATTACAAATAGAGATAGTAATCCGGAAATTTTGCATGAGATAGGCGATCTTATCATCATAATGTCAGGTCTATTTGATAAGGTACAGTGAGGAACTCGGTGAGGGCCCCACCAGGACTTCGCTGTCCATATCGAATTAAGATCCTGAAAATGATGATATTGAGATGAAAAGGGGTAATATTAGCATATAAGTTCTAAGATCGCGTGTTTGGAGTTATACTGATGAGAGAGAGAATTAAAGGGGAATTTATGAATATACTCCTATATTGACAGGTTTTCTTTCGAAGTTATAAGGGATTGAATGGATTTAAAATACAAATTGATGGTGTAAAGGGTGATCCCTATTGTGGACCCCACTGATATATTGATAAGTAAGGCGACCCAGAGTATAAGTTATGAGAGGTCGCGAGATAGTCATACTTGTTGTGGATTTTGGGGTTTGAATTTAAAGTGAATTGGGTGAGAAATGATGTAAACTGGTTATATATACTCCTTATGTTTTAGGAGAATGGATGTAACTTGACATTTGAGGAAGTCAAGTGTTTGAGTCTATGGATGAGAAAGAAAACTTTGAGATGGGCGAGCTCGAGCACGGTTGGAAGAACCGGGCATCGAGGTGATCGCCAAAGAGGATAGTATGGATGAGTAGCGATGTCACAGCAATCGTTGTCGATGGGCCCAAAAAGGGGGTTGCCATGGCCGGTTGGGCTGGTCCGTTACGATATCCATAGAACCGTGGTATTATGAGATTTATGAGAAATACTCGATGGGCGAGAACTACATTGGGATAGCTCGCCAATGGGCGTGCAAATGTATGATCGCCAACGGTGTGGGCGAGTTAGATGATGGCGAGAACTAACACTAGTCCGCCAATATAACATGAATTGCTAAAGTGGGTAAGGATACTGATCACCCACTAATTTTAGTGATGATCGCCCAAAGAATATGGTGAGTAATCTGACCAACAAATTGTGGTGGAAATCATAACAATGTGGCGAACAGAACAAAAGCTGTAATCGCCAAGAAAATGAAAGGTCTCGTGGTGGAAATCATATCATCTCTAACCCATTGTAGTTATCAATGGGATAGTTTCCCTCGAAGGGTTCTCTATCTATGATCATAGATCATCCCAATCCCACTGATCAGCTGGAAACTGAGGAATGTGTCCACGACTATTGTCGGACAGCCTGGAATGATCTCATCAGGCAACATTTACATGTACATATCATATATGTATAAATGGGGTTCCATGCCACACAGACAGAACCACACAATAAATATATACTCTGTGCCACAAAGGCATATGCCACTCAGGCATTCAATAGGGTACCTGTGGTCTCAAAAATCGAAATCGTTTGATATATCATTTTGAATTCATTTAGACAACCCTCATAAAAAAAAACATTTAAAACCAAGTCCTTTCTCAAATCAATGCATAATTAAATCTCACGTTCAATCTGTACATGTCATGAATAATGTCAAAATGATATTTAACATCAAAGTCTGTGGCTGTCTAATCATTTCAAATATTACTTTCACTTAAAAGATTTCGATGCATCTCTTTTTAAAATATCACTTTTTCCTTTAAAACAACATGAGATCATATGCCATACATGAATGATTTTCTAAATATATCCAAATATAGCTCAATACTCATTCAATTTATTATTGTGCATATTATGACATCAGACTAAGGTATGTCTTCAAGAGCCTCAATTTCTTATTTAAACCTGATCATGACACGAAAGTCATCCATCATTCATTCTACAATTACACACATCTTTCAAGTCCCTAATGGCATCACTAAAATCCACAGTCATTTGTTTGCACGTTTATTCAAATACATGTCAATGACATCCATAGACTATTAGGATCATTCTAGTATATTTTTCCATCAAGATCACAAGCTGCCTCAAGCTTTCAATATCCTTTTCATTATTCTACACATTAATTATTCAATTCCCAACCTTAGCTTTACACATACAAAGTTAACATGCTACAATCAAACATTGATTCGAATCCATTCTATTGACAAAGATATTCCATCATGTAGTATTTATCAAGTACCAGGTTCTCTAAATCTCATTTTATTCCTATTATTTTTTTCTCAATTTTAGCCTTATGGTATATTAAAATTATATTGTCATATTGCCAGATAGGTCATTATCCACACTTTCAATTCTCTAGCTTTGAGGTCATAACACATCAAAATGTCCATAAGATATCATGATCTACTTTCTTATGATCATTATCTCAATCATACCACTAAGACGGTCCATTTGTTTGAATCTATCAATTCTATAATCATCACTTTTCAACTATGATCTTCTCTTCAAAGCAATATCATATAATCATCGTTACATCCATCAATACTCCAACTATCGAGATTCCACCTCAATTTTTGCTCGATAGTCAACTTGAAATATTAAATAACTCGAATTATCGACTCTATAAGATTCACAACCAAATTCCTCACATTATCGTGCTCATCCATTAACCTTTTCAACCATTTAAAAATCAATTTTTCCTATGACACAGTAAGATCCTTTCAAGCTTATCTTCGATAATTCTTTCAGGATTCCATTTAGATGAGAACTTAATATTTTTCCTTAAACATTTTCGTGAAAATTTCGACAGCATAACGACTTAATTTTTTCTAAACCTCCTGCAAGGAAACACAATTTATACTTGCAGCCGTTGATTCTCACCAATTTTTACCTCTTATTAAGACCCCCATCATCAATTGTGGGTCCTCTTAGCATTTTTAGCAAATCAATTTAAATTGATGCATCATATAAAAAAATCACAATTCCATTAAAAATCAATCCATCAATGCATCATATAACATCATAAATCCCACACACAATATAATGCTACTAAGGCTTTATAAGAGTATCTTACCTATTCGCCAAGCTTAGCACACTTTCCGATTTTTCGAGCCTTGCCGAACTCCACCATTCATCTCATCTCCTTTTTGCTACAATTGCAATATCAATGCACTACATTAATATAACCATAAATTATTAAATAAATGCCATCAATTTATTTTTTCTAAATTTTTTTTCCTTACCATTTTTTTTCTTCTCTTTCTTTTTCCTTTCCTTCTTCTTCTTCTTCCTTCTTTTCTTTCTCCTTTTCTTTTCTTTTCTTTTCTTCATTCTTTTCTTTTTCTTTCCTTTTTCTTTTCTGTTCTGTTTTTTTTTTTGCCTGAACCGGTTTGGACCGGTTTGGACCGGTTTAGGCCGGTTCGGGCTGGCTCACTTCTGTTGGCCGATTTGGCCTCTTCCCGCTGACATCTCCGCCGGTTCGGACCTCCTTCAGCTGGCCACGATTGCGAGGATGCCGGATCTGCCCTTGGTTTTGCCCCATCACCGGCAACGGTGCCGGATCTGGAACGGTGGCTCTCGATCCTTCTCTCCTCTGTTTCTTCCTCCTTTCGCCGTCCTTTGCCTCACCGGTAGCCTTTCTTTTCTTCCCCTCAGCTCCACCGAGCTCGGGGTTGGGGTGGCGGTGCCTAGACCGGCCGGCACCGCCACTTCTCTCTTCTCTCTTTTCTTCTTTTTCTTT
This sequence comes from Heritiera littoralis, assembly GCA_031772115.1. Classification (NCBI taxonomy): domain Eukaryota; kingdom Viridiplantae; phylum Streptophyta; class Magnoliopsida; order Malvales; family Malvaceae; genus Heritiera; species Heritiera littoralis. The sequence goes on along the minus strand of JAPDPK010000009.1, from coordinate 1,597,348 downwards.
CGGTTTTCCCTTCTATTTTCGCACCGATCCCTTCTCTTTCTGTCTCGGGCTACCGTCATCTGCTTCTTCCCTTGCCGGCGACGCCGCTCCTCCCGCTTCTTCCTTTCTCCGGTGGCCGGCGTCGTCCGGCGCTTTTCTATTTGCTTCTCTTCTGTTTTTAGCCAACATAAGAGAAATGTGGGAATCGGGGAACCCGATTCCCACTTCTGTTTCTTTTTTTTTAATATATATATTTATTATATATATAAAATTAGATTTATATATATCATATACTATTAAATTTTAATATATATACATATATACATACTTTATCTTAAAATATATGTATATATTTACACTTTGATCTAAATAGTATATATATTATATATATATACCTATTAAAGAAAACATGTAAAAATATATTATATAATCTATTTATATAATTATATTTTTATTCACATTTTTATTTCTTTGACATTTAAAATATATTTATATAATATAATTTTATAATTATATAAATATATACCTTTTTATTTCTTTAAATTTTTGAATTTCCTAATATCCAAAATTATTTTCTCCATTTCTTTTCTTATTTAATTTGGATTGCAACTTATCCAAATTAAATTTTCCCGGATATTTACTGTTTATTTTTTGAAAATTCTCGGTCTTCACATCCTCCCCACCTTAAGAAATTCGGTCCTCCGAATTCAACTTAAATTATTTGGTGGTGTGTATGCTTATAGTTCCTATCCTCTCAATCATCTTTTAAGTAATATTACTAGCATACTTTCTACATCCAAATCGCCTTTTTAAACCATTACATATCATTTTTCACCATATATCCATACTCCCTAAAATCTTCTTATCATTTTGGGAGTTATCTCTTTCATCTCTTATTGCATTATCGCTGATTCATATTGTTCATCATCCATTTTTTCATTTGGTGCCAAGTCGATATAACTTGGTAACTATCGTTTAACGATTTAATCAGTAATATGTGATTGTCCCAGTAGCTTTTAAATCTCGTGCATCCGCTCTCTCAACATATCTTCGAACGTTTCCACATTACGCTCGAATTTTCATATCAATATGGAGCGATGCCGTCAATAAATTTGAAATCCCAAAGCCTTTTACTATTTTCCATAAACATTTGGCAATTCAAGATTCCATCACATGTAATGCTCACTGGAACTTCACATACATTCTCTCCGTTTCATATTTATATTTCGACTAAGGCATTAGAGAAATCTAGAAGTCTGAAAATGGAAAAGTGATTCAATTCGATCAACCAATCTATACTCACTTCCATAATATCATATTTCTTTTGGGTTTCGTATTATCCCACAACATTCATTGTCACATCGATAAATCAAGGCTGCACCTCATTGCAGACTTTACTATTAATCATCTCTTACCATAAATGCAACATTTATCAATCATTTTCTTTCTATACCTCTTTTCATGTAGTATTCTTATTACATCTCGATGTGATAACCAAAGTGAAATCACTTTCAGTTTTAAATTCGAAAACTGCTTCATATTCGTGTTCTCTTATAATTCAAAATCATAGTTTTAAATTTCAATAGTCCTCCTAATTAAGGGAGGATTGTACTTTCAATCGAGCCATATGTTTGGGTTCGATCATTCTTTGTTGGCTATTTCTTTACTTCTTTCAATCCTTTTCAATTCACATATCGATCATATTCTATACTATCATTCCATTATCTTCCCTATAAACTGCCACAATCAATCATTCTTGATCATTCATATTGTATTCCTTTAAGGTGATACATAATTCTTCTATACCATATCGATACCATTCATTACCGGTTTCCTGTCTGTTTCAATAGGTCATCGATTGGCATCTTTATGTCAAAGCCCAACCTGTTTTCAATAGGCCATCGACTGGTATCACCCATACCAATAGCTGACCAATCTCAGTATAGATCGAAATCCAACAAGTTTACATGTAGACACTACACAGTACACGGGATGTAACACTGTTATGGTCTCAACTACACCGACACGTACTAGACAAACCGTGCTCTGATACCATTAAATCTGTCACGACCTGAAGACCGTGACTTTCACTTGATTCTTATGCTTTTCTTAGTCTACAAATTTATGGACTAAATTTTTCTTTTTCATTTTAATGTTTGTATTCGGTGTCAGTGTAGTTACTACACAATCTAGGTGACGTATAGTCATTTCATTTAAATATTAAACTAACACGGAAACGGTTCTTGGTTACATCCCAACTTGTTAAACAGAATATGTATTGTGCATCAATTTAAGTCTTACATGTAAACAAGTATTTTATAAGGAACATATACCTCAGAAGACTATTACCAAGCCCATACACCGTCTCCGATGCCCACTTAGCAGCTCACATAGCAGATGTTAACTTCAATAGTCTGAAAGAGATGAAATTTAGTGGGGTGAGCAAAACCACGACTCAGTAAGATACTAATATAAATACAAGAGTAGGATTATACTGTCTTAAACTGCAATGCTTAAAACTTGCAAGTTTGCAATTGCAGTGAATCCTTTCTCATCGATAACATATCATTATCTCATTTCTTGTCATCTGTCTATCACTTATACTATTAAATAAATTCTCATGATCACTTTTTCAATCTTCTCGTCATTACACTATAGTGCATCGCACGACAATCTGTCGTATCCAAATTAAATGTCATATCCTATTAGTCTATATTTTCCTCTATCTCGGAGTACATCATGTCCAATTGAAGCATCATATCAATTCACTTTACGTTTTATAATCGTACTCCTATAATCTATCATCTCATATCACTTTCCATATATAGAAATCATGATCACAATAGTGTAAGTTCACAATTCTCTTCATGTCAATCTTATGTTCATGTATCATATCATGTCATCGTCTAGATGAAATATCGCTACCACCGTGTACTGTCATCACATGATTCAATATGTACCGTATAAGATTTGTTTTCCGTATAAAACATTCATTTCAAATCATGTTTCATGTAGTACATAATCATGTACAAAAGTCATGTAATTTAGAATCATTTAACATATGCTTTAAAACACATTTCAAACATATGCAATCTCTATTCATATCATGTGTGGTATAAAACCACATGTACATCATTTCATCTGTCATGTCAAATAAACATGGTTTAAAACATATAAAGTCTCAAATCATATAATGCATAATATAAACCATGTTTCAATCATTCAATTTCAATCATTTTATGTATACTGTAAAACATATCATGTCTAGAGTTTCATATATAATAAATCATACTCTAGACATTCTTTAACATTTAGTAAGAGACTAGGCATGAATCCCTATTCTATTATCATATCATCTCTAACCCATTGTAGCTATCAATGGGATAGTTTCCCTCGAAGGGTTCTCTATCTATGATCATAGATCATCCCAATCCCACTGATCAGCTGGAAACTGAGGAATGTGTCCACGACTATTGTCGGACAGCCTGGAATGATCTCATCAGGCAACATTTACATGTACATATCATATATGTATAAATGGGGTTCCATGCCACATAGGCAGAACCACACAATAAATATATACTCTGTGCCACAAAGGCATATGCCACTCAGGCATTCAATAGGGTACCTGTGGTCTCAAAAATCGAAATCGTTTGATATATCATTTTGAATTCATTTAGACAACCCTCATAAAAAAAACATTTAAAACCAAGTCCTTTCTCAAATCAATGCATAATTAAATCTCACGTTCAATCTGTACATGTCATGAATAATGTCAAAATGATATTTAACATCAAAGTCTGTGGCTGTCTAATCATTTCAAATATTACTTTCACTTAAAAGATTTCGATGCATCTCTTTTTAAAATATCACTTTTTCCTTTAAAACAACATGAGATCATATGCCATACATGAATGATTTTCTAAATATATCCAAATATAGCTCAATACTCATTCAATTTATTATTGTGCATATTATGACATCAGACTAAGGTATGTCTTCAAGAGCCTCAATTTCTTATTTAAACCTGATCATGACACGAAAGTCATCCATCATTCATTCTACAATTACACACATCTTTCAAGTCCCTAATGGCATCACTAAAATCCACAGTCATTTGTTTGCACGTTTATTCAAATACATGTCAATGACATCCATAGACTATTAGGATCATTCTAGTATATTTTTCCATCAAGATCACAAGCTGCCTCAAGCTTTCATTATCCTTTTCATTATTCTACACATTAATTATTCAATTCCCAACCTTAGCTTTACACATACAAAGTTAACATGCTACAATCAAACATTGATTCGAATCCATTCTATTGACAAAGATATTCCATCATGTAGTATTTATCAAGTACCAGGTTCTCTAAATCTCATTTTATTGCTATTATTGTTTTCTCAATTTTAGCCTTATGGTATATTAAAATTATATTGTCATATTGCCAGATAGGTCATTATCCACACTTTCAATTCTCTAGCTTTGAGGTCATAACACATCAAAATGTCCATAAGATATCACGATCTACTTTCTTATGATCATTATCTCAATCATACCACTAAGACGATCCATTTGTTTGAATCTATCAATTCTATAATCATCACTTTTCAACTATGATCTTCTCTTCAAAGTAATATCATATAATCATCGTTACATCCATCAATACTCCAACTATTAAGATTCCACCTCAATTTCTGCTCGATAGTCAACTTGAAATATTAAATAACTCGAATTATCGACTCTATAAGATTCACAACAAAATTCCTCACATTATCATGCTCATCCATTAACCTTCTCAACCATTTAAAAAACAATTTTTCCAATGACACAGTAAGATCCTTTTAAGCTTATCTTCGATAATTCTTTCAGGATTCCATTTAGATGAGAACTTAATATTTTTCCTTAAACATTTTCGTGAAAATTTCGGCAGCATAACGGCTTAATTTTTTCTAAACCTCCTGTAAGGAAACACAATTTATACTTGCAGCCGTTGATTCTCACCAATTTTTACCTCTTACTAAGACCCTCACCATCAGTTGTGGGTCCTCTTAGCATTTTTAGCAAATCAATTTAAATCGATGCATCATATAAAAAAAATCACAATTCCATTAAAAATCAATCCATCAATGCATCATATAACATCATAAATCCCACACACAATATAATGCTACTAAGGCTTTATAAGAGTATCTTACCTATTCGCCAAGCTTAGCGTACTTTCCGATTTTTCGAGCCTTGCCGAACTCCACCATTCATCTCATCTCCTTTTTGCTACAATTGTAATATCATTGCACTACATTAATATAACCATAAATTATTAAATAAATGCCATCTTTTTTCTAAATTTTTTTCCTTACCATTTTTTTTCTTCTCTTTCTTTTTCCTTTCCTTCTTCTTCTTCTTCTTTCTTTTCTTTCTCCTTTTCTTTTCTTTTCTTTTCTTCTTTCTTTTTTTTCTTTCCTTTTTCTTTTCTATTCTGTTTTTTTTTGCCTGAACCGGCCGGTCCGAACCAGCTCACTTCTGCTGGTCGGTTTGGCCTCTTCCCACCGACATCTCCGCCGGTTCGGACCTCCCTCAGCTGGCCACTGTTGCGAGGATGCCAGATCTACCCTCGGTTTTGCCCCATCACCGGCAACGGCGCCGGATCTGGAACGGTGGCTCTCGATCCTTCTCTCCTCTGTTTCTTCCTCCTTCCTCCGTCCTTTGCCTCGCCTGTAGCCTTTCTTTTCTTCCCCTTAGCTCCACCAAGCTCGAGGTTGGGGTGGCGGTGCCTAGGTCGGTCGGCACCGCCACTTCTCTCTTCTCTCTTTTCTTCTTTTTCCTTCGGTTTTCCTTTTTATTTTCGCACCGATCCCTTCTCTTTCTGCCTCGAGCTACTGTCATCTGCTTCTTCCCTTGCCGGCGACGCCGCTCCTCCCGCTTCTTCCTTCTCTGGTGGCCGGCGTCGTCCGGCGCTTTTCTATTTGCTTCTCTTCTGTTTTTAGCCAACAGAAGAGAAATGTGGGAATCGGGGAACCCGATTCCCACTTCTGTTTCTTCCCCGATTCCCACTTCTGTTTCTTCTTTTTTTTAATAAATATTTATTTATTATATATAAAATTAGATTTTTATATATATATCATATACTATTAAATTTTAATATATATACATATATACATACTTTATCTTAAAATATATGTATATATATACACTTTGATCTAAATAGTATATATATTTCATATATATATATACCTATTAAAAAAAACGTGTAAAAATATATTATATATTCTATTTATATAATTATATTTTTTTTCACATTTTTATTTCTTTGACATTTAAAATATATTTATATAATATAATTTTATAATTATATAAATATATACCTTTTTATTTCTTTAAATTTTTGAATTTCCTAATATCCAAAATTATTTCTCCATTTCTTTTCTTATTTAATTTGGATTGCAACTTATCCAAATTAAATTTTCCCGGATATTTACTATTTATTTTTCGAAAATTCTCGGTCTTCACACCAAAAAGTGTTACTATTAATAATATGTAATTAGTGAAATTTTTACATTTTCACTTTGTTTTACAAAAATTTACAAAATTATAAAAGAGGATTCAGATTATTTTACACTAATTTATTTATTTTGAGCCATTTTTATATTTATTTCATTTGTTTATTTTTAATTAACAAAAAAATTTATTTAGTTTTAGTTTTTTTCACTTAAAAGTTTGTGATTTAATTTAATAAAGTTTATTATTTTTTTTCATTTATCAAAAGTACAAAAAATTCTAGTAAATAGTTTTCAACATTCTACAGTACTTTTTTACTTGATTTGCCAAACAATAATTTAATTTCTCTTAACAGTAGCTCTACTCAAACAACACTTTTTACAACGGCTTTAGCTATGCTAAACAAATCCTAAAACTAAATAGCAATAAGCCTCCTTCTGGTCATAGTCATTCCAAAAATAATCTTGCTCCACGTTGAGAGAAACACTCTTTTTTTTTAAGATTAATATTCAATACATTGTCAGTGAAATTATTTTAATTCCACAAACAGAATTGAGATGATGACACATGTCTTTTAAAAATATTAAGAAAATAAAAAAAATAAAATAGGACATGTGTCATCATCCTAATCCCACTTATGGGGTAAAATAACTCTACTGACAGTATATTAGATATTAATCCTTTTTTTTACATGCGTCTTATCATCATTAATTTGAGATTGTTTTACAAGAAATATAAAGACTAGACTAAGACACATAGTTCATGTTTGGCACATAAGATGAATAATGGAATAAGATGATTATCATCTTATCCTATGTTTAGCGCAAACATAAAAGGAAAGATTAGATTACAATGAAAATTAGTTATTTAGTATAAAATGATTCAATCTTTTCTAAAAGGTAATGATTATTTCTAATTTCATATGATTAGGTGATTTATAGTAGTTTTTATTCCTAAATTTTATCTTTAAAAATTAATTTTTTTTTTGTGTAAACCATAGGTATCCTCATCCGTTTTAACAGTCTGAGTCTAATCCTGTTCGGGGTTTAGTCACAGTTACGGCTCTTCACCCCTCCACAAAGATGTGTTTAGTGGGAGTCGAACCCGAAAGCTCTTCCCACAAACTCAACCTGCGTTGCCAACTGAGCTACAACCATTGGGTACCTTTAAAAATTAACTTAAACTTTTAATAAGATGACAATGATCATTAATTAATTGGTTTCTCTAAATTATTTTTTTCCTTTTTCAAATAAAATAGAATAACCAATTAATCAATTGCCATTGTCATCTTATTAAAAGTTTAAACTAAATTTTAAATGTAAATTTTAGGATTAAAACATAAGTATCTATCACTTAATCACAATGGATTAAAAATAATTTTTACATTTTAGAGAGGATTGAATCATCTTATACTAAGAGGATGACTAACTCTTTGCAATCCAATACTTTCTATTATATATGCACCGAACATAGGATAGGATAATCCTATACTATCATTTACACACTAAATATGGCCATATATGATAACTAACAAGATGTTAGATAATTTTCAAAAAGAAAAAATTGGTTCAAACATGATGTTTAACCAATTAAAAAAGAAATTAGAGTAAAAAAATAATTATATAATAGCTTTAGAAATTTTCAAGTATGAATGATGCTTAAATAGGGTAGTTGACAGCTCATATAGAGCAGTCAACTATCTATATATGGCAGTCAATTACCTAGAAAAGATACTCAATTGCCCATGCGCAAGAAAGTTTCTATTGATTTTTAGCACTGGGATAGTTGAACGCCTTAGGAAAGATAGTCAACTACTTATACAAAGTGTAAAATCTATTAAAAGTTAATACAAGAGCAATCGATTGCCCAAAAGGGCAATCAACTGCCTTCTCTAGAAATCGGGTTTTATGTAAAATAAATTAAGGAAGTTGATTGCCTATTTGACCATCCAACTACCCTAGTACAAAGTACAAAAAAAGATAGTTTCTTTCTTGAAGAGTCACATATTTTTCCGAAAGATGTACTTTCACTTTTGAATTGTTAACAATCATAACCATTAGTTTTTTGATATTGTGATCTTGTTAAACAATTATATTTATTGAATCAAACAACATAAATGAATAATCACAACATTTGATTAAAAGATGACATCACTTAAAAGAATTCTATAAATAGAGATCTCAAGTAATAGATTTTACACACATTTTGAACTAGATCAAAAAAAATGAAATTCTTTCTTCCTTTTCATTCTCAGGATAGATATATATTTCTTAGACATTATATTCTATAGAAAGTAGTGGCTAAGACAAGTTACTTTTGTACTTGTTAAGAGTGTTTAATGATTTTATTTCACATGTGCCTAGGTGATTTCAAGCAGTTAGCATCATTGTATTCTAAGACTGTTTCAACAAATCTCAGTTACATACCATAGTTGGTGAGGGTGAAATAAGTCTAAAAGAAAGTGGCATTTGCAGCATACTTTAAAGTCAACTTCTGTATTTGTTCATTGGTTCGATTATCTTTAAAGTTAAAGCTTCATCAAAGAGTTCAAAGTTAGAAGTTTGATGCTCAAGTTCAATTTAATTAATCATCATCAAAACCCCAAATGAGTGACTTATTTGTACAACAATCTTAAGACTTATTTTGCTAACATGAAGATAGATACTTTAAAATAAATAGTTACAAGCTTCCAAATGTCGAAACAGTTTGAGGTAGAAACTTCTTAAAGGTGGCAACAAAATGTGAGAATTCTTTTCAACATAGCATATGCCCTCACAACTCCAAAACTAGAAGAAAACGAAAATGAAACAAGTGAGAAAGTTCACCAAAGGCAAATATTGGACAAAGATTACTACATTTGTAGATGATGCATCTTAAATGGTATGTCTGACTCCCTTTTTGATACATATATCACAGTAACTACAAAAAAAACATAGGATAAATTGGCAACTAGATATATGAAGGAAGATGCAAATAGAAAAATGTTCTTGGTGATAAGTTGGAACACTTATAAAATAAGTTATTCTAGACTTGTCATGAAATAATTTGCCAAGATTGAAATCATCCTTAATATAATCAAACAATATTCAATGGCAATAGATGAATCAGTCATTGCTTCTTCCATTATTAATAAATTCCCATTAACATCAAAATATATAAAAAGAACTTTGAAATAGAAAAAGGAAGATATCTCTTTTCAATATCTTATGAGTTATCTTCGAATTGAAGAATAATATTGCAAGGAGAATGAAAAAGGTGACTAATATCTCCAAGTTCTATGTGAAGGAGAAGGTTCATCCCAACAAGAAATCTACAAAGAAAAAAGAAAGTTTCCATTAAAGGTCAAAAATTCATGAAGAAAAATGAATGTTTCCATAATGAAAAACAAGAGAACTTTAGAAAAAAAAAATCATTACATGATGCAGCTCATAAATCAAGGAGATTGAAAACTTATTTTTAACAAAAATATAAAACTTGATTGATTGGGTTTGATTTTGGCGATAATTTAGTATTTATTGTCATCAATCTAGTTTCCTATTTTATTAATGTAATAAGCCTATAAATTGGCTATTGTGTTTCAATAAAAAAAGGCTATTGTGATTATAATATTGCTAAAGGCTTCCCTCTTTTAATCCTCTTCTCATTCTTTTCTCTCTCATTTTATTCAATCTCTCTATCTTATCTTTCTTATTCTATCTATTTCTTTTTTTTCTCATTTTGTATCCTACATCAAGTGGTATCGAGCCATTAACACTTCCTTTGACCCAAAAATCCATGTTTTCCACATCGTCTTACCACTCTACGACGAATTGCTTATAAGTTGTTTGTCCGTTTGACGACGAACTACAACTATAAGCTTGACAAAAAATTGCATTCTTTGTGCCTAGTTGGTAATATTTCTAACCCTTTGAATATACAGTTGATGAATAAATTTAGCCAGGCTTACTACTGCATATTGTGCTTGGATATGATTATTGAAGCCTTTTTGTTTGTCTTACATTAATTGATCCTTACATCATTTGAGTTTGCCACCTAAAAAGTGTGTCTTAGTTATCATTTGTAAGGTTTCTTTTCCAACCCTTAGACTTATAAAAAATAACCCTCATCACATGATTATTAACTTGGTAATTTTTTTCCTATTATGTTGATGGAAAAAATTATAACTTTTATTGCTTAAGTTTGTTTTAGCCCTTTTTTTTATCAACATCATTATTATTATTTTCCCTCCACACCATGACTATGATAGAATTTGAAACTGCCTTTACCAAACTTGAGCAGAGACAAAATCAAATTGACAAGAGAGTGACCACAACTGAGGGAAGGGTTAGTTATCTAAAGGCCCGACTTGACCAACTATTCACCACTGTTGAACAATTTGCCAAATCAGTTAACGTCCTTCGAGATGACTTTTATGCAACTCATAGGAATCCTAAAAAGCACGTAGAAGGGGAAATCAATAGGGAACCAAACAATGGTCAAAGTTCTTTATGACTCTCGATCTTAAAAACAATAAGACTACCTAAGCTGGTTTGTTGCCTACACCATTTAAGATACGTCCTACAGCTAATCACCCATTTATTATCGACAAGGTTGCTTTCTCTGAGGAGGAGTATTTAGAGCCTCCACCATGTGTTAGACAAGCCTAGAGAACCAAGGGAAGCTACTATAAGCCAAATCCTTAGTATCCCTTGGATCACCCTAGGTATTATCATGATGATAAACTTGATATGTCTCGGAAGGTTAAGGTTGATGCCCCTGAGTTTGATGGTAGACTAGATCTTAATGTTTTTATGGATTGGTTATATAACAGGGAAGATTATTTTGAGAGGTACCAAATGAATAATACTCATTGCATTCGTTTCACCAAAATGAAGTTGGTAAGATCTATCAAGCATTATTCGCAATGTTCAATGCAACAATGATCGTCTCGAGCACTTTGCTGTTCTTCTTTGGGTTGAGATGCAAAAATAGTTGAAAGAAAGTATTTGTCACCTTCTTATAAGAACCAATTGTTAGACCTAATCCATCAACAAGGAAACTCTCATGTTGATCAATATATTGCCAAATTTGAGGAGTTGTTATTAAGGAGTGACATCAACGAAGAACTCAGGCTCACAGTCTCTAGCTTTGTTAATGGTTTAAGAGTAGATATTAAAAGGAAGACTATTGCACAATCACCAGATTCCTTAGAAGACGCATATCATAAGGCTTTGGAATTTAAGAAGTACCTTCAATATCCTCTACCTAGGTGTACCCTTTTTTCCCCCTCATATTTTTAGGGTTAATACTAGAACCCAACCTATCCCTCCTAGGATCAACATAGTTCCAAACTCTATTGCCCTTACTCATAACAAGGATAAAAAGATTACCACCTCAAGCATTTCCTATCCCTTGATAAAGTGTCATCATTGTCATGCTGAAAGACATATAGCTTCTCGATGCCCACATCGAGCTTTAGCTTTAGAGCGTGTTAACAAGACTAAACTTGAGGATGATAATGACATTGTTGCCATCGCCCCTATAGTGAATCGTGATTGTGATGATGAATCGTTTGAGGCTTATGCATATGACTCTTTTTCAAGCCTTAGTCACCTCTTTATCATAATGAGATGCATCTTGTCCACCCTTGCGTCACCAGACACTTAAAAGTGCACTAGTATCTTTCATACCTATGTTCCTCTAAAGGACAAAGCTTGTAAGATTGTCATTGATGGCGATAGCACCATGTATGTGATTTCTAACACTACCTTTACAAGGTTCAACCTTAAGTTTAAGCCACATTCCAATCCTTTTAGGATCTCTAGGGTAGATAAAACTTCCTTGCCTATCAAGGAACGTTGTCTAGTATCTTTTATGATGAAACCTTACTTTGAAAAGCTCTACTGTGATGTCCTACCTATGGATGTTGCACACGTCTTGCTTAGTTGCCCTTAGCTATATTATCATGATGTTAAACATTTTGGCTAAGACAACACCTACACATTTACCCATGGTAAGAAGACCATTTTGCTATAACCTGCCCAACCTACCTTTAAGAACAAGTATGTGTCTCCCACTCTTGATAACACTAGCAAGAATAAGCTTTCGATTTTTTCCTATAAGCAATTTGAGCATATAAGAATTGAGACTGGTCTAGTTTTCACCTTTGTAAATAAGGATAGCTTTCGCTTCCCCTTAGATACCAACATAGACCATATCTCTAGTATCTCTCTATTTCTAAATGAGTTTAAGGATGTCATGTCGATGAACACCCAAATAAGTTACCACCGATAAGAGATATGCAGCACGTTATTATTCTCGTTTTAGGCTCCTAATTGCCCAATCTCCCACATTATAAGATGAATCCAACTAAGCGAGCTAAATTGAATAAGCAAATTAATGGTCCTTTGCATAAAGGATTTATTCGTAATATCCTTAGTCTATGTGAAGTTCTTATTTTATTAACCCCGAAAGAGAATGGATCATGGTGGATGTGTGTGGATAGTAAAGCCACTAACAAGATCGTTGTCAAATATAGGTTTCCTATTCGAAGGTTAAAAGACATGTTGGATGAATTAGCTAGTGCTCAAGTGTTTTCAAAGATAGATCTACAGAATAGATATCACCATATTAGGATTCTACCTGGAGATGAGTGGGAAATTGCTTCAAAACTTAAGATGGGTTGCATAAGTGGTTTGTAATGCTATTTGGTTTGTCTAATGCACCAGGCACCTTTATGAGAGTCATGACTTATGTTTTTCGCCTCTTCATAAGTAAGTTCCTCATTGTTTAATTCAATGACATATTGATTTACAGTAAGCCTGTGGAACAACAATTGGACCATTTTCGTCAAGTCCTGTCAGTGTTTAGAGAAGTAAAGTTGTATGTCAATCTTAAGTAGTGTGCCTTCTTGCAATGTCAAGTATTATTTTTAAGGTACGTTGTGTCTTCCCAAGGAATTTCTGTTGACCCTGATAAGGTTAAGTCTATTATAGAATTGCTTGAGCCTAAAACTTTGACAAAAGCTCGTAGTTTTCATGGTGTAGCCTTCTTCTATAGACGATGCATTGAGGGTTTAGCACCATCATTGCTCTAATCACTGAAGCATGAAGAAAGGAAGTTTAAATGGACCCTTTCTACTCATAAGACATTCCTTGAAATTAAGGAAAAGATGACCACTGCCTCGCTTTTGAGACATCTTGATCTGTCCAAAGTATTTGAAGTTACTTGTGATGCATCTAATGTACGTATAGGTGGGATTCTCAATAAGATGGCCACCCTGTTGCTTATTTTAGTGGGAAACTTAATGAGGCCAAACAGAAATAGTCCACCTATGACAAAGAATTTTATGTTGTGGTTTAGTCCCTTTGCCATTGGCGGTATCACTTGTTTCCAAAAGAGTTTGTTCTTTGCTCTAAACACCAAGTCCTTCACTACCTAAGCTCCCAATCCAAATTGAGTGATGATATGCTAAACAGGTTGAGTTTCTTCAAGATTTTACCTTTGTACTTAAGCACTGTGTTGGGAATGACAATAAGGCAACCGATGCTTTTAGTCGAATTTCTCTTGTTCTCCATTCTACGACTACACATGTCACCACTGGTTTTGAGTGTCATAGAGATGAATTCTTACCTTTTCCTAATTTTGGCCTCATTTGTAAAGATCTTTTAGAAACCCTTAGTCGAGAACTTGTTGGTTTTAGCTTTCGAGATGGCAACCTTTTTTGAGGTACTAAATTGTGTATTCCATGCACTTCCCTTGGACAATTTTTAGTATGGCAATTATATGTAGGGGGTTAGTTGGACATTTCAGTAAGGATAAAACCATTACCTTGGTAGAGGATCGTTTTTACAAGCCTTCTTTGAAGAAGAATATTGCTCGGATAGTTTCCCAATGTCGCACCTGTTAGTTAGGAAAAGCAAAGAAACAAAACACTAAATTGTACACTCCACTCCCTGTTCCACATACTCCTTGGCATGACCTTAGTATGGGTTTTGCCATAGGGTTACTAAAGACTGTTAGAAAATATGATTCCATTTTTGTGGTGGTTGATCGATTTTCTAAGATGGCCCACTTTATCCCATGTTCTAGGACCACAGATGCGTTACATGTTGCTAAGATGTTCTTTAAAGAGATTGTGAGATTAAATGGCTTACCTTCAACCATGTTGTCTAACTGGGATGTCAAGTTTGTTTGTTACTTTTGGAAGACACTTTGGAAATTTTTAGCACCACATTGAAGTTCTCTTCCGCTTTTCACCTGTAGACCAATGGTCAAATGAAGGTCATTAACCGTAGTTTGGGTGATTTACTTTGCTTTTTAGTTGACAAAAAATGTGGTACATGGGATGTCATTTTGCCCAATACTGAATTTGCTTATAACAACTCTATCAATCATTCCACAGGTAAAAGCCCTTTTGAGATTATTTATGGCATTTCCCCAAAACAACCTGTTGACTTCATTCATTGGCCATAGATTATCATCTTTTTGACTCCTTCCAAGCCTTTGCTGACCATATCTATAATTTACATGCTAAGATTAGGTGAAAATTTTGGTTTAAGTAATAAAAATTATAAACTTTTTGCTAATGCACATTGTAGGCATATGGAATTCCAAGTTGGTGATTATGTAATGGCCGCATTACTCCTTAGCGTTACCCAAAGAATTCTGTAAAAAACCTTCATGCTCATTCTATGGGCCTTTTTGCCATTACTTGTCAAATTGGATCCAATGCATAGGTACTTGATTTGCCTCCGAATTTATCTATTAATCCAATATTTAATGTGGCAGATTTATTTGCTTACCAAGGCACATTTGAGCCTCCCGTTTTGCTTTTGTCTATGTCTACAAGTCTATCTTTCATTATTGCACCAAGTCTTCTTGCAACCTCTTTTGGCCCTACCAATAAGATTGTGGATGTTTGGATGAGGAGCATGTGACTTCTTCCATTGGAGTAGTTCATTAGTTCTTAGTTTGTTGGAAGGATCGTCTATCCTCCAATGATACTGGGTTCACCACAGATGAGTTTCACCAGCTTGATCCTAACTTGTTGGAGTCTTATTTGTAGCATAACTCAACAGATTTGAGTTCTTTTCACTTGAGGGAAAATGATGCAGCGCATAAATCAAGGACATTGAAAACTTATTTTAGGGAAAAATATAAAACTTGATTGATTGTGTTTAATTCTAGGAATAATTTGATTTTAGGAATAATTTGGTATTCAATGTCATTAATCTAATTTCCTATTTTATCAATGTAATAAGCCTATAAATTGGCTATTGTGTTTCAATAAAAAAAAATAGATTACTATGATTATAGTATTGCTAAAGGCTTCCTTCTTTTAATCCTTTTCTCATTCTTTTCTCTCTCGTTTTCTTCAATCTCTCTATCTTATCTTTCTTATTCTATCTATTTTCTATTTTTCTCATTCAGTATCCTACATCACTACATCTTCCAAAAGAAGAAAATGCATCTATGCAAACCAAGGACAACTTTGTTGTTATAATTTGTGAGAGCAATATCATTGAAGAAAAAAAAACATGTGTGCATAAACAAAGCCTTGTTTAAAACAAGAAAGTTGGGATACAAGGCTTTCGAAACACCTATTTGAGCTAAATCATAGACTTTGTATGCTTCAGAAGATATGATGGTAAGGCTATTACTAATGACTTATTGGAAGACTCTTTTACTTGTCACACGCTAGACTAGACATAGCATATGTTGTGAGTGTGGTAAGTCAATTTATGCACAATTCCAAATAGCTACATTTTAAACTAATACATAGAATTCTACAATACTTAAAAGGCATGCCTAAAAAAGGAATCTTGTTCAAAAATGGGGAAGAACTAACCTTGGAAGCTTATACTAATGCGGACTATGCTAGGACAATCAATGACAGACGATCAACGTTCAAGTACTATAAATTCTTGGGAGACAATCTTATGACTTTAAGGAGTGAAAAGCAGATTATTGTAGCACAATCCAGTGCAAAGGCTAAATTTAGATCGATGGGTTTTGGAATTTGTGGCTATTGTGGTTAAAAATAACCTTGGAAGATCTTAAAGTTAAATGGAAAGATCTTATATGGCTTTACTGTGATAACAAGTTAGCTATTAATATTGCACATAATCCAGTGCAACATGACTGAACAAAATATATTGAAGTTGATAAACATTTTATAAAGGAAAAACTCGAAAGTGGTATAATCTGTACTCTTTTTATGTTTACTTGAGATCAACTTGGAATGGAAGATATCTATTCACCAGTTGAAGGAGGATTGTAAGAAGATATGATTTCTTATATGTTTATCCTTTCTATTTTATTTCCTATTTTTTAAGAATTTTAATTGCACTATGTTTGTCTTAGGAAATCAATGTATTTATCTTAGGTAATCATATTTATTTGCATTAGTTAGTTTTTTTTATTTAAAAGGCAAATCTGTCTTGCTTTTTTATAAATGTTTTTTTTTTTTGAAAGATGAAATTTATTGCTAGATAAAATTACAATCCGAAAACAAAATCAGAAGATTGTGAAACTTCTGATTTCGCCAAAAAGTTCAAAACCATGCTACAAAATCAGATAAACGATTAACCCCCGCTTTAGCTAAGAAATCAGCAAGCGAATTGGCTTCACGAAAGATATGATTAAAAGAGATAGGACCTGCAGAAGAGAACAGGTTGGACAGCTTGTTGACGAGGTATTGATACTTCCATGGGCATTGGTTAATTCTATTTATCCAAGCAACAACAACTTTGGACTCACTTTCAATAATAAGATTAGGAGGAGGACTAAGATTAGCTTTAACAAAGATGGATAAGGCTTCAACCATTGTAAGAAGCTCTGCAAGATTCGAGTCGGCAATCCCAATGTTCTTAGAAAAAATAAGTCGAATAAACCCACTGTCATCTCTAAGAACTCCACCAATACCAGTGGCCCCCGGTTTTCCCAACGAAGATCCATCAACGTTAAATTTCCAAGAACCAGCAGGAGGAGGAGTCCATAAGCTATTTCTTCTTTTAACTTTCATTCGAGTGGGAAGATGAGTGTCCTGCAAATTATCAATAAGAAAATTCAGATCTTGACTTGGAAACTTAGCTTTGATCCACCACCCAACTCTCGATCGAATAAGATAGCACAATTGATCCAAATCAGTAATTTTTTAGTTGAAGACAGCATCATTTCGGGTCAGCCATAATAACCACATTGTGGCAAAGAAGAGAAGATCCCATATATGCTTTTGATCTTTCCTAAACATCATAGAACTCCAAGATATAAATAGACACCTGAGAGAATGTGGAGCAACCCAAGAAATATTCCACCATTGACAACAAGTGCTCCAAACTTTCCAAGAGAAGGAACACTGAAGAAGTAAGTGATCTGCAGTCTCGATTTCTGCACAAAAACAGCATTTGTTTTCTTGATTTAAGAGGCAGCCTCTGGAATGAAGAAAATCAACACCTGGGAGGCAACCTTTTAAAGCTTTCCAACAGAACAATTCCACCTTCGGTGGGGCAATACCTTTCTAAGCCATACTTTCAATGGGACTAGTAGTAGAATCAAGTTTCTCAATCTCTTTTCTAAAGGATCTAGCACTATAAACACCATTAGATTTGTGAATCCAAACCAGCTTATCAACAGTGAATGGAGATAAGATAACTGAATTAAGAACAGAAAACAAATTATCCCTTAGCTCGATTTCCCAGTCAAAGAGATTCCTTCTTAAAGGGATGATCCACTCAAATTGGATTCCATTCCATCGTCCATAATCCTCAATGAAGCCATCTTTATTTATAGCAAGTGCATAAATTCTTTTGAAACTGTCTTTTAAGGCCATGTTGTTGACCCAAGTGTCACTCCAAAAGCGAATTCTGGCACCATTACCTGCACAAGAGAGAAAACTGGAATTTATAAGGTTAGAAAAATCCCCCCCCCCCCCACCCAAGTGTTTTGAATATCTCTCATTTTTCTTGATATTGAAAAATATTAGTTCAGTTTTTTTTCCTATATGTGTCAATCTTCATTTTCACTAACGATATATTTGGGATGAGATGAAAGGAGGGAAAAGAAACAAAAAGAGGAAAAAATATGAAAATATTTCTTTGTTTGGATATCATTTATAAAAAAAATAAAGGAAAGGAAAGAATTGAGCATCCTTCATTTTCCTTGCATGTCTCATTTTCATTTTCCCCAATTTGAAAAAAGAAAATGCAAGAGAATGAAAATGAATAAATTTTTTTAATTGCATAATGAATTTCATTCCCTTAGTGTTTTTCTTTTTAAATTTCAACTAAAATCATTAAATCTTTTTGTCTATTACATTACAAGCCATTCATCGATTTCTTTTTATTTTAATTTAATTTTTGCTTGAATCACAAATCCGATTTTGTCATTTTATTATTTTTAAGAATTGTTGTTTAAGTGCACTGTAATTCGTTGAATCTGATATAGCAACCATTACTCAGACAAGTTGAAGATAGAAGATAGAATATCTTAGTATATGCCAAAGTTTTATAGTTAATTAAATAGCATTGAGTATAAATTATTATAATACACAAAAGAATTTTAAACTTTACATGATAAGAAACAAGTAAAAAGACATGGAAGGAAAATTTGTTAATCAAATGATAAATTAAAAAGTAGAAAAATAGTTATGAAACCTCTTCATTGGATTAACAAAATTTTCATCTTTACTTCTTTTCATCTTTTCCTATCAAGTAAAGCCTTAAGGCTTTTTTATATTTCATTTTGGTATTATATATTATTTTTTAAAAGAATTTTATAATTAGAAAAAATATTATAATCAATTCATTCATTTTCTTTTCACTGTTTTTTATAAAATGGATAATCCTTTATTCATTCATTCACAGTAAGTACATCAGAGGCTAAGCAATTATTTAGTAAGCTGGGATATTCTTGTACCCAGAACCTAGCCTCAGTACATGAGAAAGCATAATTGGCTAAAAGATTAGCCACCTTATTGCTTGTTCTACTATTATAGTTAAAAGTACATTGGCGAAACCAAGTACACAGGTCATGAATGGAGCTAGTCACCAAACCAATGTAGGAAAAATCCTTTCTTTTAGATTGTAGTCTTTGCACTGTGCCTAAAGAGTCACCTTCCAGAACAACCTGACTCAATCCTAGATCCAATGCAAATTGAGTAACTTTACATGCAGCCATGGCCACCAAAATATCAACTTTCGATTGCCCTAGAACTGGCACTACTGCTGCACCAATCATGTTAGCATCACAATTACGAATAATAATAACTCCCCCTCGACCAGCCCTTGCATCTATAGATGCATCAAAGTAGAACCTAGGTTGTAGGGCTTTCCAATGATGTCGAACAGAGATACTTATATTAGCAAGCTGGCCATTTAGTTAGGTTTGTATTTCCTCCAAGTAATGGCGAATAAAAGAGATCGCTTGCTGAGTTGTGCGAGTGGCAGATCTATGTACATGAGCATTCCTTTCAAACCAGATCGTCCAAATAATCAACGTAAACAACTGCAATCTCTCTCTATCCAATTGTGAAATACTCTCCATAAGCCAATCTTGTGTTATGGATGGGACTAGGACACGATCAACATGAAAGCACTGCCGAAGATCAGTGGCACGTGGACAATCTCGAAGGGCATGTAAAATAGTTTCGTCAGTTATTCCACAACGACTGCATATTGGATTCACTGGAAAATGGCTTTTATTTAGGCTATCCATGGTAGGTAACATTTGCTTGCACAATCTCTAAAGGAAGATTTTGATCTTTGGTGGCACAAGAATATGCCAAAGCTTCTGCTAGGCCATTGCTGATTGACCGTCTTGAACTATGTGTTGTTCTACCTCACTTAAAGATTCATATTCACTCTTTACTGTGTAGATACCATCAGCAGTGAACTTCTATGATAGAGTATCTCCAGTAACCACAGAAGGCCTCGATAAAGATAAAATGCGTGTAGCCTCATCTTGATTGAAGAGGGAAAATATTATCGAGGAGTTCTAATCCAGGCCATTGCAGCAGAGTAGAGATTTGATTATAATTGCATTACTTTTAGTAGGAGGAGTAGTTGCAAGCAAACCATTAGATGTGAAGGGTAGCCATAGGTCAGTCTATACCTTTGTCGACTGCCCTGTCCCTATTCTTCAATAAACCCCTATTGCAAAACTACCCTTATAGCACAAAGGCTACGCCATATATAAGAACAAGTATGGGGAATCGAGCAGCCATAAAGGACTTATTGAGGAAATACTTGGCTTTGAGAACAGCATGCACGAAGAAAAAATCTTATAAGAGATGCCATCCTAGCTTTGGCAGCATGGAGAGATTGAAATTCTAAGTTTTCCTAAAGCTCATGCTACCCTCTTTCTTGCCTTGACACATTTCAGTCCACCTAAGCCAATGAATTCCCCTATGTGAGTGATTATGCTGCGACTAGAACCGAGAAACCATTATATCAATATCTACACAAAGTTCCTTGGGTTATAAAAAGCAGCTAATAGTATATGTAGGTGTGGCTTGCACAACTGCTTTATGGAACATCTCTTTTCCATCGGAGGAAAGTAGCTTTGAAATCTAGTAGTGTAACTTGCTAGAAATCCTTTCTTTTATTGCTCAAAATGCCTGTCCACATTGTCTTCCCACCAAACTCCCAAGTATTTCTCCGGGCATGTGGATATTAGAACCGAGAAAATGCCCTAGATAGAATTTCAGATGGTGTCTCCCACATTGGTGCTGAAATACATAGCAGACTTCTCATAATTGATTAATTACCTTAAGCTTGCTTCATAGGTTTGTAAGATGGCCTTTAAATTGTGTGCTTCGTCGACGGTAGCCTTACAAAACATCAAGCCGTCATCCGCAAACAATATATGCGTCACACTTGGCCCTATTAACTTGTACAAACCCCATGAATGACACCTTCAAGATGTGATTTATGCAATAAAGTAGATAAACCTTCAACACATAGTAGGAACAAATAAGGGGATAGTGGATCACCTTGGTGCAACCCCTTTTGTGGAGTAAAAAGTTTTCGTTGCCACTTCATTAACCAAGACAGAGTATGTAACTGAACTGACATAGTCCATAACCAAGGAAACCCATCTCGGATCAAAGCCTAAAAGATGCATCATGAGTCTTAAGAAACTCCATTCAATCCTATCATATGCCTTGCTCATATCAAGTTTCAAGGCAAAGTGGCCATTTCTCCCATATCTTCGATTTCACAATATGTGCAGCATCTTATAAGCAACTATAACATTATCAGTGATTAGGTGACCGGGCATAAAAGCACTTTGCTCAACACTCAGATATATCGGGGGAACCTGTTTCAGCCTATTTGCTAGAACTTTTGTAATCAATTTATAAACCACATTGCACAAGCTTAAGGGATGATACTAAGTGATATTCTCTGGAGATGTCACCATGTGTATCAAACAAATCAGTGTATGAATTATTTCAGTCAAATCTTGTTGACTCCATTGTTGACTCCATTGTTGACTCCATTTTTTACTCCATTTTTGACAAATAAGTTGTTTGAATTTTTGAAAAAATAAGTTGTGTATCAAACAAAAGGCTTCAGAATTGTTGACTCCATTTTTGCGAACACCTAGCTCTTTTCTTTTTACTTTTTGACAAAATAAGTTGTTTGAATTTTTTTTATTAATGTTAACTATCTAAATAAGAATTGCAAGTTGTTGTAACTCAGGGTGGTTCGGAGGATAAGAAGTGGATCGCCTTTCCTCTTAATAAGGAGAGGTATTTATAGAGAAGGTCTTGTCATAAGACCCTATTGTTGACAGACACGTGGTCAAATAGGAAATGTAGGACAAGCTGATTTGTATAACAGGTCAGTGTAGATGCCTCGGGTCGATTCCCGCCAAAACGTTCACACGTGCTCGGTCTCGAGGTCAACCTTGGTCCCGAGGTGGACAATGACATCGTCGCCACCGCTGACATAAGCATAAATGGTGAACTGATCGAGTTCAATGCTGTCATGTTCACGCACCCTTTGTGGTTACTACAGAGGTCCCACGAGCCGAAAGATTGAAGTACCCTCGCTGGTATTAGACCCCACATCAATTTGTCCCCCCTTCAATCAGTCTTGCGGCTCGGTTTGAGACATCTCCATTTGTTACGATTGGGGCTGAGCTGATTCTGACCTAAAACTCATAGGGACTGAGCTGATTCTAACGGCACATAGTAAGTATGGGCCGATCAGGCCTAGGTGTAAAATTCTTGTTTGGTGCTCGAGGTTAAGCTGGGTTTGTGCTGACGGGCCATATTTCACACATAAGGATCCTCAGAGTTGGGATTTTTATAAGGTGTTCGTCTTTCTCTTTCAAGGTGGACTTTGCCATTGCTGCTTGTTTAGTTACTTTGATGGCGTTCTTCTGTTTTTAGGAAATTTGGAGCTCGGCCTTGGTTAACTTTGGAGTTAACTTTAACCCAAGAGCTCAGTTTTGGTTATCAGGAGAGAGGTTTGAGGGTTTAGGAGGTTTTCCATGAAGTGGTTGATGAGCATTAAATTCTACTATCCTCGATCTTTGTTCGTTGTCGTGGCCTTATCCACACTGTTGCCCAGTGTGGTATATTGTTTTATCGAACTATATCCGAGGGCAGGTACAAATTTCCAGACCTAGGCATCCTATTAAATAGGCTTTGGTGGACATTTAGGCTTCCCGAGGTGGGTTAGCCTTTAATGGCTTGGTTATAAAAGGAGGTGGCGAGTGGCGATATTTCTCATTCTTGCTTTAACCTTCAAAGTTTCTTTTTGGTTTCATCGTCATTTTCTTCTTCTGCTTCCTCAGGCTATCCCGTCATCTGAGCTTTTAGGTAAGTTCTCTTTCACATGTCTTCCCCTTCGATAGAGATAGTTTCTCCCCCCCTCCGAGGATAGTTCCTGCAGCATGCGAGAGCTAGAGGCTAGATTAAGTCTCGTGAGCAGGGGTGATTCGGCCGAACTGGCTAGGGAGTCAGAGGACTTAGCGTTTGTCACCTCGGCTAGTTCGGTCGAGGTACCTTTAGAGCCTTTACCTAAAGCACTGCGTTGGTTCCAACCAATGTCAGGTGAGGAGAAGCAAACCTTGGATGAAAGCCTTAGGGCCACCAGGGTTCAGGTCGAAGACCTCGGTTAGGTTCAGGTAAGGGTGGCCTCCTCTCGTAAGGCTTCTTTAGATGTAATGAGGGCCTTGAAAGGAGGGACTCTTCCTGAGGCTTGTCCGAACTTGTTTACTAGAAAAGATTTTACCGAGCTGCGAGATGCTCAATACATTTTCCCCAAGTTTCAGATAGATCCTCCTCGTTAGACTGATAGGGTTACTCAGGATCGTGGTAAAAATAGGTTATGGGTTTATCGAGACGCCATTCTTTCGAGTTTGAGGTTCCCTCTCCGTCCTTTTGTCTTTAAACTTTTAAATTTTTATATGTTAGCTCCTTCTCAGCTCCTTCCTAACAGTTGGTGTCATGTCATCGAATTCATAGCTCTTTGTCAGGGTTTAAAACTTTCGCTTTCCATTGCATTGTTTAAGTGTTTTTTCTCAATAAAGGTTAGCCTTGAAGATAAAAGCTGGCACTGTGTCACAGCTCGGCCTCGTTAAAAGTTGTTCAGCAATATCCCTTCTTCAAATAAAATGTGGAAAGTTAATTTTTTCAGTTTGGTTAGTCATGTGGAGTGGGAGGTCAGTAATAATTGAGGTCGTATGAGGGAGGGTGCAGATGAGATGGCTGAGGTTGTTGGGGATGCTGTAGAGCTTATCAGGAAATTAATAAAATAAGGGATTATGGAAGGGTCTTTTTAGACGCTAAGCTCTTAACTTCACCTGGGGTTCTAAACCAGCTCGGGTCCTTCGAAAGACTTGGTAATCTGCACGGTTTTTTACTTTTGTTGGTTTTGTAATTCAGTCCTTACTGAGGCTATG
This sequence comes from Heritiera littoralis, assembly GCA_031772115.1. NCBI lineage: Eukaryota > Viridiplantae > Streptophyta > Magnoliopsida > Malvales > Malvaceae > Heritiera > Heritiera littoralis. The sequence goes on along the minus strand of JAPDPK010000009.1, from coordinate 1,572,978 downwards.
TCGTGATGTAGGCATGGCAAGTAGATTCAACATTTTCGACTATATTCAACCAGAAGATTAGTCTGCTCTTGGTGCCGGGTCTAGTTAGCCTCCAGTAGCTTAGCCTCGTACGACTCGTGGTTAGTCCGAGAAGTCTAAGAGGAAGGCTCCAACTGTTTAGACTCGTGAGCCTTCGCCAAAGAGAACCCGAGAAGTGTAGCAGATCCTAGTTCCGGTTCAAACAACCGCTAAGGCCTCCCAAGAAGTGCTGTTGTCGGTGAAGTTGACCCCAACTGAAAGTGCATTTGATAGTTCATCTGTTACGCAAAAAATTGCAAAGTCTACGCTCCCTCATGCAGGTGTTTTTCCTTTTTTTTAACCAATTTTATTTATTTACTTAACCATGTGGTTTGTGGTTGAGTTCAGATGAAAGCAAAGTTAATTCTCCTTGCTTAGTGAACATCAACGCAAGCCTTCACCATGCTTGGATTGCTCTGGCTCATGCAACAAAAGTAGAAGAGCAAGCTAAAAAGCTTCATAAAGAGTACAGCTCCTATTGTGAAAAAAGCCATCCACTCAAAAAGATATTGGAGCAATCTGAGGCTAAAGAGCATGAGGCCGAGCATCTTGCAGCCCAGTTTAGGTCCGAGGTGGAGAAGCGGAAAGGAGAGTTAGACCGTGCTGAGCAGAGAAGAGAGGAAGATTGTCATATAGTAGCGAAAGAAGCAATTTCCAAATTCTAAGACACTCCAGAGTTTGCAACTGCCACTAAAAGAGCCAATGTTGAGGGAGTTAGGAGGGCTTTTCAGTTGGCTATTGATAAGGTTGCCCATGTTTATCCCGACCTGGACATATCGATGATTTCTTTGGGGAACCTCAAGACGGTCTGATACGACGCCGAGGTTGTTGAAGAGGTCGAGGAGTTGATGCCAGGGATACTGAGGCTGATGTTAATATAGAGGCTACTATTGCTGCTACTCAAGGAGAACCCGAGGATAGAAACCCTGAAATCGAGGATGATGCTACTGTTTAGAATTTTTTGTCTTTTAATCTGAACGTTGCTGTTAGTTATTTTCTACTCTTATGTTATGAAAGACGTTTTGAACTTTTTTGAGTTTGGAAAAGTTCTAGTGCTTGTGAAATTAATATATGATTGGAATTAACCTCAGTCTTACATATTCATCTTTCGGCAAAAATGACCGTAGATGGTCTACACCTCGGCCTTACACCATCATTGGGCAAAATGACCTTAGTTGGTCTTTACACCTCGGCCTTAGCATAAAGGTTGGGCAAAAATGACCTTAATTGGTCTACAAAAGTGTCAACTTGACCAAGCTAATAGATTTTCTCACCGAGCTACTGATAATATCTTTTCAAATTGTCAACGTTTCAAGTCCAAGGGATTTGTTTTCCATTCAAGTCTTATAGTTTGAAAGTGCCTTTTTTGATGACTTCCTTAACCACGTAAGGACCTTCCCAGTTCGGGGCCAGCTTTCCTCCTTCTCTACGTCTTCCTGAGTCTTCAACTTTTCTGAGTACGAAGTCTCATTTCTTGATCATTTTTCTTCGGACCTTCTTGTTAAACTATTTGGAAATCCTTCTCTTCTAGGCTACCATTTTGGTTAAGGCTTGATCTCTTCATTCCTCTGTTAAGTCGAGGTTGTTCCTCAGCCCTTCCTTATTTTTTTCCTCAGCGTTGAACTCCATCCTTGGGCTTGGTATGCCGATCTCCATGGGGATCACAGGCTAAGTTCCAAAGGCCAGATTAAAAGGTGTTTCTCCAATCGGAACCTTAGTCGTTGTCCTTAATGCCCATAGAACTCCGGATAGTTCTTCCGCCCATGCTCCTTTGGCCTCATGGAATCTTTTCTTCAATGCGTCTAGGATCAGTCGATTTGCAGATTCAGCTTGGCCATTCACTTGAGGATGGGCTATCGAGGTGAATCGTAGGGTTATGCCCAAATTCTCACACCAGTTTTTGAACCTTTGGTTGTCGAACTACCTATCGTTGTCTGTTATAATTGCTTTGGGGAGCCTATACCTGCATACTACATTTTTCCAACAAAAGTTTTCCACTTGTTTTCTTGTATTGGTTGTTAGGGCCTCAGCTTCGATCCACTTAGTGAAGTAGTTGATGGTAATGAGGACAAACTTTTTCTGCCCTGAGGCTGTAGGGAACAGTCCCAATACGTCCATCCCCTATTGCATGAAAGACTAGGGGCTAAAAACCGAGGTTAGGTCTGTGGATGGGACATGTTGGATGGGAGCGAACCTTTGGCATTTATCACACTTCTTTACCAGTTCGGTGGCATCTTTAATCATCGTGGGCCAATAATACCCCTGCCTTAAGATCTTGTTGGAAAGGGCCCTCGGGCTGAGGTGATTACCATAGATTCCCTCGTGGACTTCTTTTAGTGCATACTCGGCGTCTATTAGATTTAGACACCTTAGGTACAGTAAACTGAATGACCTCCTATACAGCTTGTTGTCAATGATGGTGTACCTAGGTGCCTTTCTTCTCAGAGCTTGTGCTTCATTTTTATCTTCTGGCACCTCCCCTGTCTTTAAGTATTTGATGATAGGGCTTATCCATGTTTCTTCCTCCTCATCAATATGAGCAATGTCTTTCTCTGCTTCTATACTTTTCTGCTCTACTTCTACCACCAAGACTCCAAGGACGAGGTCTGGGCTAGATCCTGTTGCCAACCTTGACAAGGAGTCGACCATTGTATTATTCGCCCTTGGAATTCTTACTATATCGTACTGCTTAAAGTTCTGTAGGAGCAGCTTTACCTTCTTCAGGTACTTCGTCGTGGTTGCATCTTTGGCTTCGAACTCCCCACTGATCTGATTCACAACTAACTAAGAATCACTGAATATTAGCAAATTGTTGACCTTCAATTCCTTTGCTAACTTTAGCCCGGTTATGAGAGCCTTGTACTCGACTTTGTTATTGGATGTCCTAAATTAAAATCTAAGGGTGTACTAAAATTTTTCATCTTTCGAGCTAATTCATCGAGCCATCAACATATAGTTTCCATTTGAAGAGCCATCAACATATAGTTTCCACACGTCCTTGTGGGCTTTGGTTTCATCCTTTGACTCTTCTTTATTTTCTTTAGTAGGGGTCATGCACTCCACCAAGAAATCGGTAATAACCTGGGACTTTAGGGCTGCTCTAGGCTTGATAAGGAGGTCGAATTCATTGAGCTCCACGGCCCATTTGATCAGTCTCCCAGACAGTTTAAGCTTTTGAAGGACTTGCCTTAGTGGTTGGTTGGTCAGAACGGTGATGGAGTGTGCTTTGAAGTAGGGTCTGAGCTTTCTGGCTGATGTCATGAGTGCATAGGCTAACTTTTCTATGTCCGGATAACACAGCTTGGCTCCCTGTAGTACTTTAATGGTAAAATACACAGGCCTCTGAATCCCATCATCCTCTCTTATCAGAACTGAACTGACTGCCTGGTTAGTTATGGCCAAGTACACGTACAAAGGTTCTCCCATACGGGATTTTGACAAGACTGGTGGGGAGGACAAAAAAGTCTTGAGTTCGTCAAAGGCTCTCTCGCACTGCTTAGTCCATTCCCATCGGTTAGCGTTCTTTAAAGTTTTAAAAAAGGGTAGGCATTTTTCTGCTGATCTGGACATGAATCTGCTCAAAGCCGCAATCCTTCCTGTGAGCCTTTGTACATCTTTGACCGAGGTTGGTGCCTTCATTTCCAGGATGGCTTGGATTTTCTTGGGGTTAGCTTCTATTCATCTTTGGCTCACCATGAAGCCCAAGAACTTTCCTGAGGTGACACCAAAGGCACATTTTGCCGGGTTGAGCCTCATTTTGTGCTTCTTTAAAGTTTTGAAGGCCTTTCTCAGGTCTTCTAAGTGTTCTTCTAACGTCGGACTTCAAACTATCATATCGTCCACGTATACTTCTATACTCCGCCTGATCTGATCTTTGAAAATTTTGTTAACTAGTCTTTGATATGTGGCTCTAACGTTTTTCAGGCCAAATGGCATGACCCTGTAGCAATACAAGCTCTTTTCTGTTATGAAGGACGTCTTCTCTTCGTCTTCCTTAAGCATTTTGATTTGGTTGTAGCCCGAGTAGGCGTCCATGAAGCTGAGCAGTTCGTGCTTTGCACTGTTGTCTACCAGGCTGTTAATGTTGCGTAAAGGAAAGCTGTCCTTGGGGCAAGCTTTATTTAGGTCCGTAAAATCTACGCACATTCTCCATTTACCGTTCTGCTTTTTCACCATTACCACGTTTGCTAACCAATCTGGATAGTAGCATTCTCTGATGAAACCGGCGTCCAGTAGTTTGGATACCTCTTTATTAATTGCTTCCTGCCTTTCTGTGGTGAAACATCTTTCTTTCTGCCGTACTGGCTTGGCATTTGGATCCACATTTAAGTGATGGACCATGTCAGCAACGTCTATCCCGAGAATATCTCTAGGCATCCATGCAAAGAGCTCGACATTTTCCTTAATCAGTTGTACGAGCTCACCCTTCCTTTCCAATCTTTGACTAATTCTCATGTACTTAGATGGGTCCGATACGTCAAAGGGGAAGTCAATAAGCTCATCCATTGGTTTTGGCCAGGTGGAATCGAGTTTGGGTCACTGGTTAGGTACTTCAATGGTAAAGGTTTCTTGACTTTTCCTTTTTACTCTCAGTGCTGTCGAGTAACATCTTCGGGTTGCTGATTGGTCTCCTTTGACTTCTCCAATCCCATTGGGTGTTGGGAACTTTATTTTTAAGTGCGAGGCTGATCCGACTATCCTCATGGCTGTCTGACTGGGTCTCCCCAATATGGCATTATATTTTGAAGGGGTTTTGACTACCATAAAATCCACCATTGTCGTTACTGTCCTAGGCTTAGTGCCCAAAGTGACTGGAAGGTAGATGGTTCCTACCACGGGAACTTGTTCATTTCCAAATCCCACCAATGGTGTCGAGAACGGCTTCAGCTTGTCCTCTGTTATTCCTATGTTTTTGATCGTCTCATAATAGAGCTGTGACGTCCCCGTCACTTCATCTTATCACTTTAACTTTTTCCTATTTCCACTTAACTTGATTAGATTTGCTTGTCAATGTCAATCATTCTTTTCTTTCTTAAGCTTAATATGAATAATTCAATTTTAATAAAACAGACTAATGATACATGTATATATGTATCATCCGTTTCCACAGGATCTCATACATCCTCTTAACTTAAATCCCCGACATCCTATATACATTAATGTTAGTTGTACTGTACCATAACTGAATTACAATTTACTTTGCATAATTACATCAGTATACCTTCTATACTACTTGGGAAGCGTCTTTCGAAGGTAAACTTGCAAGATCCACTCGTAGGCTCTTCTATCGAGAGCGAGGGATTACTTCAGATAGTCTGTATGAAAAATGTTCATAAAAGGGTGAGTTTACGCTCAGTAAGAAAAATATGTAAAAGAGCGTACTATGCCTATATATGCATTTTTCCTACTTGGCTCTATAATGTCATGTAAAGCATTATAAAGCATGCATCATAAACATCTTTCATGCATTATTTGCAACCATGCATATTTATTTCAAATGACATGGAAATCATACTTTGTATGCTTCTTTTAAAATATAGCATACATATAAAACATGCATCATCTTCTATCTTTAAAACATACTTTACATGCTTTTATAACATAGCATGTTTTGTATACTTCTTCAAAACATACTTCATGTACTTCTTTTTAAAACTTCTTAGACAAGTACACCAAGTACACCAAGTACTTTCGATTTCTTTATTCTTTGAAATCGTATATACTTATAGTTTTTAATAACATAAAAAAACTATTTGTACTTTTGTGGAGTTATGCACTGCATCATCATCATCATCATCATTATCATCATGTGGCGTACCCCGTAGGGCCAGGAATCCTCCCTTAGCCGAACATGAAATATAAACAGATTGGCCAACTGCGGGTGGCTACAGTTAACACTAGTCAGGTGTCCTTCTGTAGCGACTGAGGCCTGACTTATGGTTCCTCAGCCCATAACATACATTACATCATTTCAGGACTTGATCAGAGCCCCTACTATAAACATGAAAGTGCATAATCTCAAAACATATGCCATGTAGCTTCTTGCCATGGCATTTCATACTTTCTGAAAATAGGTTTGAAAACCTCTTTTTAAAACAGGGCAGTCGACTGGCTTAACAGGGCAGTCGGCTGCTGCTTCATAATTTCATTTATCGAAATTACTTTCATTTAAAATTTCGATATTTTCATCTTTGAAAATACATGGGGGCAGTCGACTGGTCCATATAGCAGTCGACTGGTTTTCAAACAGAATGTTTCTTAGCAAATAGCAGTCGACTGGTCATATAGCAGTCGACTGGTTTTGAAACAGAATGCATTTTGGAAAATAGCAGTCGACTGTCCCATATAGCAGTCGACTGGTTTGAAACAGAATGCTTACTGGGTAAATAGCAGTCGACTGGCTTACATAGCAGTCGATTGGTTTGCATCGGTTTTCGAAAAACGACGTTTTGGTTGTCTCTAGGCAGTCGACTTCCCTTTATGGCAGTCGGCTGCCCCTAGCGTAATTGGTACTAGGAGACAAGTCCGAAAATGCATCTTTTCCTGCACAAAATCAACTAATACTTCTCTCCAAAACATGTAAAAACATCATAAAACATGCGGACATAGCCGCCTTACGTCTGTTACATAAATTTCTTACCTTAATTCCTTCGGAAACGCGAAATCACTTGGAGCGTAAGCCTAGCTTTTACTCCTTCAAATCTGAAATCACCATACCAAATCAAACCTTAAATTAAACAACATACACATATCATATCAACTCCATACAACTCTATATCATGAACATAATTGAACAAATCATCTTCTTCTCTTACCTTCACTAGAGATCAAAATCTCAAACTTTGAGATCTCTTCCAATACTTGGAATCAATCCACCAAACTTCAGATATAGCCTCGTCTAGTGACTATGATCGTTTTTCGTCTAATAAACTTAACGATTTGGTTACTAGACAAGGGTGTTTGTCAAGGTAGCTATGGAAGAAGACTTGGAAGCTTGGAGAAATAGAGAGAACAAGAGGGAGAGAGCTGGAAAGAAAGGCTGGCGTAGGGTGATGACTGATGAGGATGATTCATCAAGTTGCATTAAATGCTTCCCTATCACTTAATCATCTCATCCAAATCTCAGCCATGTTTCTTTTGACTCAAGACCATTTGACCCTCCTTTGACCATTTAATTTCTTTTTTTCTTCCATTATCATATCAGCCACATCTCATTACACCAATTAAAATCTGATATTAATTCTTTTCTCATACCTCAATTATTCTTAAAACATCAATTTAATTTCCTTGACTATTTGACGTTCCATTTCTTATTTCTTCCATACTTCATACCTCATGCATACATCATTCATACATCAATTACACATCAACTTCATATTCATTTAATCATATTAGATTGAAATACTTTACAAATAAGGAGGAATACATGGAAATTTGGGATTTCACAAGAGCACATTGCAGGCACTTCCATTATCAAAATAAATTTTTTTTACTACGTGATTATAGATGACAATGCTGATTACTATGGCTTTGTCATGAAGAAATTCGATTCCTTTCAAGTCCTCGATCGAGAATGATACAGGATCATCTTTCCATGACTTCAACTTCTTGGCCAGAGTACCTACGATCATTATTGCGGCTCGATCAATCTTCCTTCTAGCCGAGCTTAGAACACCTGCCATGATGACATTAATCACTCCGACCGTAGGTTGGTTGTTCACCTCATCCCTTCTTAGTTCACCATGGTGACCGTCTCGGCTGGTTCTATTATAGCGTGACTGAGGAGCGATATATCTTCCTCGAGTTCGGTCGTTGTACGCAGTTGTGTTTCTTTGGTGGTACCCTCTTCCAGCCTCCTTTGCCGGACTTGTTTGTACGAATTTCCACTGCCGACCTCTTCTCACTAAGTCTTCAATTTTATTCATCAGGTCGTGCACTCTTCTGTTGAGTGGCTATGGTCGCGATGGAATGTGCACCTCTTGTTCCTTGGCCTCAGGGGGTTCAGTCTCATCGGCTTAGGCCATTTTAGCTGCGGGTCCCTTTCGATTTGCATCAGTATTTTCTCCCTGGTGGTGTTTAGGGGAGTATAGTAGTCGTATCTTTTTTTTGGACTTCTCATTGTCGGGTACCCATGCATCTTGTTAAACCTTTTACCCCTCATGCCTTTCTCGACCTCTCTCCCTCGTTTTCTATAACTCCTATGGTCATCTTTGTTTTCATCTCTATGCAACTTTGTAGCCATAGTTTCCTCAGCGTTTATATATTTCTTGGCTTTATGCAAGAGCTCGGGTAGAGTTTTAGGGGGTTCCAAGGAGAGGGAGAATTTAAAATGGAACTCTTCATCCGTGAGGCCATTCATTAATCCGACTATAGCCACAGACTGCACTAGGTCTTTGACCTGTAGAGCTTCAGCATTAAACCTCCTCACATATTCTCTTAACGATTCCCCTAGCCTTTGTTTGATGGACATTAAGCTAATAGTGGTTTTCTTTGCTCGTCTACTTGTGATGAAGTGTGTGAGGAAAGAGTGTCCGAGCTCTTTGAATGAGTGGATCGACTGTGGTGTAAGGCTTATGTACCAAGACCGTGCTGCTCCTTTTAATGTGGCCAGGAATGCTTTGCATAATAAATGGTCGTCCAGCCCTTGTATTGACATGTTAGCTCGGAAAAGTTCTAAATGGTCTAAAGGATCAGTAGTACCGTCATACAGCTCAATAGTGGGCATTCTGAAGCCTTGGGGCGGTTGAGCTCGGTCAATCTCTTCAGTAAAAGGTGAAGTTTCAAGCAACTTCAACTCCTCTGTTAGGATTTGCTCCTTTCCCTGCATCTACTTTTCCATCACCTCTACTCTTGCTTCTAGCTGATTGCGTTCACGGTCTTCTGTCACTGGAGCCGAGAAAAAGGCGTTTCTGGGCTCTTTTGGAGTTGGCTCCTGGTTAGTTCTGGGTTTGGACCTTCTGACTGCCTCTAGGGTCGAAGAGGAACTAGTGTTGGCTTCCTCTGGTGGAGGTTGGATCGGGGAAATGGGGGGTTGTTCAGTGTCATTTCTAGAAGGTTGGCGTTGAACGGGAAAAGGGGTGAGGGCATGTTGGATTAATTCGGTCAGGTTTCTCAACTGTTGGGAAAGCTGCTCGAATTGTTCCATGGTTGGTGGAGGGCGTCTGTTTGGGCGGTCTTTAGGGGTGGTATTCAGACTTAAAGGTGCTACGGGTTCTTCTTCTTTTGTTGGTCTCCTGCTAGGAGGCATCCTGAGCCACAACACGTGAAGATGACGAAGAGCCCCTACCTGGCGCACCAAAAATGTTGTAACTCAGGGTGGTTCGGAGGATAAGAAGTGGATCCCCTTTCCTCTTAATGAAGAGAGGTATTTATAGAGAAGGTCCAGTCATAAGACCCTATGGTTGATGGACACGTGGTCAAATAGGAAATGTAGGACGAGTTGATTTGTACAACAGGTCAGTGTAGATGCCTCAAGTCGATTGCCGCCAAAACGTTCACGCGTGCTTGGTCCCGAGGTCATCCTTGGTCTTGAGGTGGACGATGGCACCGCTGCCACCGTTGACATAAGCATAAAGGTTGAACTAATCGAGGTCAATGTTGTCATGTTCGCGCGCCCTTTGTCGTTACTGCAGGGGTCCCACAAGCCGAAAGACTGAAGTACCCCCGCTGGTATTGGACCCCACATCACAAGTAATTTTTTAAAAAAACTTCTTTTTATTTTTTTTACTAATATCTATCCAAACATTATGTAAAATAATGACTTAGAATAAATTTTTTTAGATAATATCACACAATAATAATAAAATAATTAAATATTTATCTTGATTTATAATATTATCATCATCATCACGTTAGTCACATTATTTTCTAACATTAGCTAGTGTAGCCTGCCAATGTCCACTTTATACTCTTTTTTGAATTTCTCGTTCTCTATTGAAACCTGACCTCCCCTTTTGCTCTGACATTCCACCTTCTGCTTTTCTAGAAGTGAACCCACCTTGTTGAAGTTGCAATCTATTTCCATTCCCCACTTTCTCTTTGGCTCCGACCAATGCCCTGCCCCAAACCATCCACCTCCATGGAGTATACACAAACAAATTGTATTTAAAACATCCCACTAGCATTTTTTTTAACCAAATGTATCTTTATTCGTTTTATGGTTTGAGACTAATTCGGTTTATGTCGGAAGTAGTAAACAGTAAAGTCTTCTCAATAATGGCAAACTTCAAGATCGAACCATATCTAAATACTTACGGAAGAAGTCCATTTCAACTTCTCTCTGCCACTTTAGTCTCTTGCATCTTTTAAACCGTAAAAGATTATTGTGAAAGCTAAACATCAGCTTTTTGAAATTTTGATTTTCCATATAAAGAAATAATAATCTTATTCATTTGGAAGACGACATTTTTTCAAGTGGGTGCTTATGTATGTGGCAAAGAAAGGAAGAGTGTCGATAATTCTCTGAGAAAGATGAGTCCACACTGTTGAGTATGCCGGCTTCTGGAGGAACTGCTGCAACCTGCAATTGAGCCTGTCATCTCATCATAACAACATTGACAACACTTTTCACCATAGTGCTACGCCTACACCGTTAATTGCTGTGGTGCTATACTACTACTGCTACCACTACACCTTATAGTCCTCTCAACCAACTGCAGATTCAGAGCTTCAAGAGCATAAGATAGGATTTCCCAATCTTACAGTTCCGGCTGTGTTTTCTTTATCTTTCACTGTTAGAAGAACAATGCAAGCTCTGGCCGGGAAACTGGTTTCTTTGAACCTGCGTATGGGTCTTATCATTCTTGTGCTACCATTTGTCAGATCATCTCAAGAACAAGTGCAATCCATTGGCAGCCATGCAAACAATAAGGTACTTAGTTCCTTAATTTAGCTGGTTATGATTAATGGAGTTTAATGCACTGTTGTAAGATTACATCTTCTTTTTAATCACAAATTGTGAAGCTTGAGATTATATTTCAGTTTCTTTTTCTGGTTTGGGGTTCATACAGGTGAGTCACAAACTGATGTTTGAGATTACACTACATGGATTCCTCTTTTGGGCATCAATGGGGTTTCTGATGCCTGTTGGGATTCTTGCTATTAGAATGTCAAATAGAGAAGAATGTGGAAGAAGACTTAAGATTCTTTTCTATGTTCATGCAGTTTCACAGGCAAGTTTATCTCTACTGTTCCTGTTACATCAATGTCTCCCAATAACAAATCCGGATTAACTACTATAAGAGCCTTTCTACATAGGTTATAATTTCTATTTCCTTCACTTCATTAGTGGTATCTCTACAGAGTTCGAAAATGATAGCAGCAAAGCTTTTTTAACGAAGGTTGACACTTGACACCTACCGCTTAGCTTTAATAATGATAATGAGAGAGAAGCTAAAGTAAGATGTTTTCCAGGTTTGGCAATATTTTACATATACAGCCCACAGTTTCTTAATAACTGACTACATAACCCCAAGCAAGTTTTATTTGTATTCAACTTGATCAAAGGCGATTATCATTATCCAAGGATTGTAGCTCAGTTGACAATGCAAGCTGGGTTTGTGGAAAGAACTCTCGAGTTCGACTTCACTATACGTATCTTTGAAGAGGGGTGAAGAGCCTTAACTGTAACTAAACTCCGAACATGATTAATCTCAGATCATTGAAACGGATGAAGATGCCTGTGATCTACACCAAAAAGACGATTATCATTAATGCTTTAGAGGCAAGAAAAGGCCAATGATTTTACAGATAAAATTTGCATTGATATAAAAACAGATCATAAGTACAGGATACCTTAAGACTTAAGACATATTAAACTAATAGTTCATCTATCAGGATAACAATTAATTCTGATATTTACTGGTAAATGATAATTGTTAAGTATCTTTCATGTGTTGAACAGTTAGTTTTGTTCAGCAGATACTTGCTGTACTTCTTGCAGCAGCTGGGGCAGTCATGTCTATTAAAAACTTCAATAACTCCTTCAACAATCATCATCAAAGACTAGGGGTAGCATTATATGGTATCATATGGTTGCAAGCCTTGACTGGGGTTTTACGTCCATCGAGGTAAACCATCACCAGTCTCTGACTCATTCTCTTAATTTGATTACTACAGCATACATGCACATGCATTCTGCACTGGCACACGTGCACAAACAATCACTGGTTCCATTGAATCATGCAAGTCATTTTCAAACACTATAACTTAACTGTTGAATGCTGGTTCAGTTTCTGAGCCTTTTTGAATATTTTTTTATCTTCATCTTTATTTTCTTCCATTTGATACTTGGATTAGTTGTAATGCTATGAACGCCATTTCCTCAAACTTTCATTGAGCCAAAATTGGATATTTCAACTCAACTAATTAGCTAGTCAATGTATTTTCCAACAACTTTCCTTCTGATTACATATATAACTGCATTTTGGCATCTGGAGTATCAAAATTCTGTTTTCAACGACATTCTTGTGACCTGGAGTACTGTTGAGGGTTGAGGGAAAGGAGATTTCAGGAAGTTTTAGCATATGTTGAGCATAATACAATACTTTCTCTACAGGGGATCCAAAGGAAGAAATGCATGGTTTTCTGCACACTGGTTACTAGGAACCATGGTATCCATTTTAGGTGTAATCAGCATTTACACTGGATTGGGAGCATTTCATGAAAAGACATCAAGAAGCATAAAGCATTGGACCATAGCTTTGACTGCTGAGATCTCTTTGATTGTTTTCATTTACCTGTTTCAAGACAAATGGTTGTATATACAGAAACAAGGAGTGATTTTGGGACATGAACCAGTAAGACCAACACAACAAGATATTTCACCCAGAGAGAAGCAAAAGGAATCAGCTAGTGAGAATTGTTGAAAAGCATATTATCATTGACTTACTTAATTACTAATAATTGAGTGATTGTAATTCTTTTCATCCTTTTTTCTTTTTTTGGATTTTCTTCTACAGAAGGATTGCTCTTTAGACCACAATAAGCCTTGCATACAGAAACTTCTATTGGTTGGCTTAATTGAGGGTGTTTTCCGTTCCATCTTTTTCTTTTCTTGAACACAGACATCATCAAAGGCAATGGCCTGGAAATGGTGAAAGTAAAGAAAAGGCAAGGATTTAGATTTTCCAAACAATAAGAAACTATAAGAATCTTCAGCAGAAGAATACAGAACATCAGCTCTAGGGATCTAAATTTGAGAGGCAATTATAAAACAGAGTTGCAAAATATTCCAACTAGGAGTATAAACGAGACAAACTACTCATGAGCTACTCGAGTTTAATTCGATGATTACTCGAGTTTGATTTGTTTATTTTTGAGCCAAGTTTGAACTTGAATTACCCAAGTAACCATTCAAACCAAATTTAAACTTTTTAATATTCAGCTGGAGCGGCTTGTGAGTTTCATTGAGTTTTTTTAATATATTTTTTTAATATTTTATTATTAATTTACTATTTTACCCTCCTAATATATGGTTAAAAACTGACAATCGAGCCAATTGAGTCAATTTCGAACTTATCAAATTGAGCTCAAGCAATTCGAATGGAATAAAGCTTCAAAAACCAAATTCGATTGAACTCAAGCGAAACTTCAAGTCTTGAGTTTCGAATCAAGTCGAGCTTAAATATGATATTGAATCGTCTTAATTCGACTTGATTATATCCCTAATTCCAACAACAGGCACAGGATTTAGCATCATTTTCGTTCACCGACAACTAATGCAGTTAAAAAAAATGTAAAGAATTGGACCAAATTGTTCTTACTATAAATTTCCAACAGGTAAATACGGGGAAAAAGGAGGGCATTAGAAAATATGGTAAATGGAGCAATCAGCTGACTTAAGAAACAAGTGCTTAAGTAAAATTTGTTCTCATCCTCTTAGCCGGTGAAAGGAGGCCAGAGAGCAAGTATAATTATGATTTTAGATAAAAGTAGAGCATTTAACATTAGCAGATGCAGCCCTGGTGAAGCAAAACCACGTTTTATCCAACCAGAGTGAAATTGTTGATGTCAGAGATCATGATTTCGAAGGTTGAACAAAACAAAAGATGCATGCTGTTTCAAAACCATACGGAAATTCTATAGGAAATGGGATCCTCCACACCCCAAAAGTCAAGCTTGTTGAGGTGTCTTTTACCACCTGGTCTAAAAGTTCCTTATGGGGCTTTCAAAAGTCTCATCTGCTATGATTTCAAGTAGTTTTGAAAACTCTTCTAAAAAAAAAAAAGTAGTTTTGAAAACTCAAGAAAAAAAAAAACTATATAGTCTTATAGGAAACTTTCAGATTATGGTATGGTCATGAGAAATAAAATACTCTGATGTTTTAGGCCAATGTTTACTGGTGTTTTAGGCCGATGCTTACCGCTAGTGCTTAGCAACTAACCACCCACTCATTTCCTTAGATACAAATTTTATGATATAATAACATCTATCCTGCTAGGAAACCTATGACAAAATCAAATAACTTGACTGGTAGGAATCTTTTATCAGATTTGGTATGATATCCAAGAATTTGCATTTCCTATCAGCATTTAATCGTTAAGTCAGGGAAGGAAGATTTAACTTGGTACCTCCTTTTTGAAGGTAAGCTCTGCCTAACATCAAGCAAAATTTGAGAAAAACTATGTTAGCCATGGTGCTTTCACTATAAGAAAACATACCGACCGATTTTTTTCTTCACTAAAACTAAAAAATAGCGACGGAATTCCATTACAAATTTAGTTGTATTCGTTGTTTGTACTTAACGACAGAATTCTGTTGCAAATTACCATCAAAAGTAGTTTTGGCAATAAATTCGTCACTAACCTGTGAGCTCTGAAAAATATAGATGGCGTGAATCTTCTAACGATGGAATTCTAACATTAAGGCTTTGTTTGGTATGGTGGAAAGAAAGGGGTGATGAAAAAAAATTAGTTAATCAAATGATTAAGCTACAAAGTAAGAAAGTTGTTATGAAACATAATCATTTGATTAACTAATTTTCCTTCCTCACCTTTTTTTTTCCATTCTATCAAGCAAAGTCTAAATCATTAGTTCGAGGTAAAATAAAAAAAAAAAAACATCCGCACAAGGGAAGACATTAGCAACTGAATTTGCACAGGAATTTGGCCACAGAAAAGCCATATTTTAATTTTTTAAATTTTTGTAAATTTTAATTTTTTTTCGTCGTAAATGAGCTTCTACAAAGGATTTCTGTCCATTAAGCCCATTTTTTATTTTTTAAAAATTTTAAATTACTATATTTTTATATTTTTTCTCAGTTTATTCCCTTACAGATGCCTTTTTTTTTTAAATTTTTTTAAATTGTTATATCTTTTATTTTTTCCATTTTATCTCGCAAATGGGCTTGTGTGACAGAAATCCATAGTAGAAAGTCCAATTTTTTAACTTTTTTTTAAAATTTTAAAATTGTTTTATATTTATTTTTTTCAATTTATTTTCAGTTGCAAATGGGATTTTGAAACTGTTGGCTCTATAGGCTATACCGAGAGGGGGGGTGAATCGGTTTTTCACTAACCTTAGGTTCGTTTTTCGGTTTCTCTAAATTCTCTAGCCTATATTGATATTTTCTAAGTTCTTTTAGCTAGGCAATTATACAATATAAATTCAATGCAATAAACACAAATATAATTGCAAGAAAGTAAAGAGAGAGTAGGGAAAGAGAGATTTACACAATCGATTTATAGAGGTTCGGCAACCTTGCCTACTTCCTCTACCTTGAGACGCTCCCAAGGATTTTCTCCAAATCCACTATCTTGAATTTGTGATTACAATCCCTCTTTTCAAGGCTCAAGAGTAACCTCTCTCTTTTTCTAGGCTCAAGAGAAACCTCTTCTCCCTCTTTTTCTAGGCTAAAGAGAAACCTCCCTCTTTTTCTAGGCTAAAGAGAAACCTCCCTCTTTTTCTTAGGCTAAAGAGAAACCTCCCTCTTTTTCAAGGCTAAAGAGAAACCTCCCCTATTACAAGGAATGAATGTGTTTACAAATGGTGCAATCAAAGAAGGCCTCTAAGCAGGCAAGTGATTACAGAAATTAAGCACAATGAAAACCTATACAAGATTTTGTGCTAAGCAATACAAGAAATAGATGAATGATAGAAGATGGAAACTTTGTAGCTCTTCATTTGTTGTTTGAGGCTTGTACATTTGAGGAATATGAGATTTGGAGTTGCTGAGTGGTTCCTCTTGCTTTCTTTAGCTTCTAAGCCTCTATTTATAGTCCCTTAGATGTATTCTAGCCGTTGGGTGGAGTCAAATCTCGGATATTACCGTTGTCCCACAAAAACTAGCCGTTATAGGCTATTTTTGTGCAAAGGGATCGATCCTGCTACAGTGGGGATAGATCCTTTTCTTCCAGAGGGCATTTTTCATGCACTTTTGGGTTAGAAATGATATGACCTTTGATCCTAATTAAACCCAAAACATTTATAAGCTTTAAGGGAGTTTTTCTTGACTTTCTCAGATAAAAACATGGTCTAAACATCCATCAAGTGATTTTCTAAAATATTCAAAACATTTATAAAGAATTAAGACCAATAAGAATATGCATAATTAAATCATGGTCTTAATGTTTGATATGAACACTTGAAATGTATTGAGAAAATCATGTGTGATAAGGCAAATTTACAATATGAATTAAAACATTAAAGCTTACTTAAGTTTTTGTCATTTCAAAATATATATTGCAATTTAAAGCTAACAATCTTCCCCTTTTTGATATGACAAAACTTAATGTAAATTTGCTTTGAAGATTCTTTGAAAAAATACTCCCCCTCAAATAAAGCAGGATTTTATAAAGCTCCCCCTTAATATAAGCATGGGTTTGGAAAATGAATTTTCCCTCATTATCTCTACCCCTTAATATCTCTCCCTATATTTATCTCTCCCTTTATCTATCTCTCCCCCTTTTTGTCATAGCAAAAAGAAGGAAAAATAATAAAAAATTTGCTCCCCCTAAAATCATGGCTATGTGAGAACAAATAAAAATGCTCCATCCAACAAAAAATATGTTAGTACATGGGACTTATAGCACAAATAAATAAGTCAACATTCTCAAAGAGTATGAAATATTTATGCAATGAATATGACTTATGATCCTCAATTGTTTATAAATAATTTTGATACCAATTGTTGATAAGTAATTTTGCAAGAAGGTTCCAATTGGTAAGAAGTTAAGAAAGCACCTAAGTATATCAATTGTTCTCTAAGATCCAACTAAGATGCATGGTAATACATCATGATTATGAGCTAAAATTAGATGACATATCATATGCATGAGCTCATAAATCATGTTCAAGCAAGAATGTGCATAGAATAAAGACATATATCAATTAATTACAAATTCTAGTACAAAAGAGTTTCATGCAAAAATATCCTAAATGAATTCTTCTCTATTTGTCATTTCAATCTAAGGAGTATGAGAAGAATTGTCAATTTAAAGCTCATACCAATTGGCAATTTAGATTTGGCTTACCAAGTATTGAAAATATGGTTCCCAATGATACTAATTGTTATTTCAATCTAAATACCAATTTTTACTAATGGTTGACTTAGATATTTTGCATGAATCCAATATCTATGTGTAGTGTGTTCATGTCAAGAAAATAATCATTCTAAATATGTAAGAACACAATCACACATCATCAAATATGCATATGGATTAATTAAACATTAGCATACTATCATAAAGTATTAATCCATATTCATATTCACAAAGTTATACCATATGGAAGATTCATAAAATCAAGGAATTCAAGCAAACACATTTTCTTCCATGGTTTCAAGCACAAAAGTCCTATGCTCATTTTCCATTTCAAGTCCTTAACCAATTATGAGCAAGGAAAGATTCAAATAATAAATGCATGGATATTAATCAAAATACATATGTTCAAGTTTGCATTTATCTTTGAATGTTGGTGTTGTCATTAAGACCCTAGCTCTTTAAGTACAAGGATGATAAAGTTTTATGCATTTTAACATTTAGGATCCATTTACCATCACAAATTATAGGCCAATGACCATCACCAATTGTTGAATTTACATTTGAAATCAATCCACTAGATGTATAATGATCATGAAACCTAGTGTGGAATTGATAAGTCAAGCCAAGAGACATAATTCTATAAGCATGCTTGACTAAGGTGAACAAAAAGAATGAAAAATATTCATTATGCACAAGTTCATCAAATTCTCAAATATACACAAATCATTGAAATAAATCTCAAAATTATGTTTAAGCATTCATTGAAAGTATATTTCAAGATTATTTCAAGATTTATGCAATTCATGACCACTTTCAATGAGAGAACTGATTTTGCACTTGTGAGCTCAAGAAAAGTGATATTGATTGTTGAAAGTGATATCAATTGTTGGAAATGATACAAATTGATGGGATTGAAGCATGATATCAATGAAAAATGATTTTTCATAGTTTAAAGATCATCAAAAAAAAGTTCAAACAATAAATTTTAAGCTTATACAAAAGATAGTGTGAAACTAATAAGAGATCCTCCCAATTTTCAGTTTAAACATGCAAGAGAGCCTTTTTTGGCCTGGGGGGATCGATCTTGCTACAGTGGGGATCGATCCCTCATATGTTCCTGCAGATTCTGCAGTTGTTTTGACAGAAAATTCAACTTGTGAGGTACCAAAACTTCGTTTTTGAGTAATTTAATCCATGTAAAGGTTTAAACACTTGTAAAACATGATTTTGGACTTCTATGAATGAAAAATCTGAATGAAAAACCATTTTACAAAAGATTTTGCAATTTCGGAAGAATTTTCACAATAAAATGCATTTTTGGTCTCAAAGGAGGTCATTTTGAGATTTATGCATATTTTGGCCAAACCAATGCATTGAATTACATAAATATGTCAAAACAAACTTGTTCACACAGATTTTAAGCACATATAACATCAAATCATGGCATAATGTTCACAAGTATGATTTCCAACATACATATTCTTCATTAAGGCTCATGACAACATACACATTAACACATTCAAGCATGCTTTGGTACCCAAATTTTCTTGGGTCCATGAGAGTTAGTGCAAACAATTTTTGTTCCTTTTAGGATCCATTTCAAGCTCAAATCATCATTATTTATTGCATGCTTTGGCACCCACATTTTTCTAACCACTCTTCGTCTAAATGTGGTTTTTCTATTTGTGCATGCTTGTGAGGTGTGTCCTATTCTATTGCATAGTGAGCATGTAAGAGATAGATCATGCATAGTATTTTTGCTCACTAGGAAATTCTTAAGATGAGTTTCTTTTTGTATTGCATTATAACCTAACCCATCTTTATCAAAGAAAGCTCTTTGGGTCTCAAGCATGTGATCTAATTTTTGTTGACCCATATAGAACCTAGAAAATGAGTTATGCAAATTTAAGTTCTTTTTATTCAACTCATTTATTTCTAAGTTAGCCTCTTCTAATTTCTTTTCAAATTCTAGCTTAGCATTTATCAAGGCTTCATTTTCTATTTTTAACTTAGCAATGATTTTCTTATATTTGGAGTTCATGCATTGAAATTCATTTGCTAAATCATTAAAGGCATTTTGTAGTTCACTAAAGGTATAATCATTATCTTCACTAGAACTACTACTAGCCTCATCATCACTAATAGCCATAAAGCATGAGTAGGCTACCTCTTCATCTACATTTTCCTCATCGGAGCTATCACTATCGCCCCATGCAGCCACAAATGCTTTCCTCCTAGGTTTCCTATCCTTTTCTTTCCTAAGTAAGGGGCAATCTAACTTAGTATGACCCGGTTCATTGCACTCATAACATACTAAGGAGTCTTTTTCTCTTCTACTTGATTCTCCCCTATGATGTCTCCTATTTTGCTCTCTCTCGTTCATTCTCATGAACCTATTGAATCTTTTGGCAAACATTGCCATTTCCTTTTCTTCCTCATTTCCACTCT
Source organism: Heritiera littoralis (assembly GCA_031772115.1). Classification (NCBI taxonomy): domain Eukaryota; kingdom Viridiplantae; phylum Streptophyta; class Magnoliopsida; order Malvales; family Malvaceae; genus Heritiera; species Heritiera littoralis. Next base: position 1,552,993 of record JAPDPK010000009.1, on the reverse strand, counting down.
CATCACTATCATCCTTATGAGTGGAAGACTTAAGTGCTACTCCTATTTTCTTTGAAGGCTCTTCATTTCTTTTCATTTTCATTTCATATGTAAGTAAGGAGCCCATAAGTTCATCTAGAGACAAGGTGTTAGGATCCTTAGATTCTTCTATTGCGGTTACCTTTGCCTCCCATGACTTAGGCAAGCTATTCAAAATTTTCTTTACCATTTCAACATTGGAATAAGCCTTGCCTAGAGCCTTAAGTCCATTGATTATATCATTAAACCTAGTGAACATTTCACTAATGGACTCATTTTCTTTCATCCTAAATAGCTCATAATCATGTGTGAGCATTCCTACTTTGGTCTCTCTAACTTGATTTGTCCCTTCATGTGTGATGGCTAGTTTATCCCATATTTGTTTAGCATTCTCACATAAGGATACTCTATTATACTCATTGGGACCTAAAGCACAAAATAGGGTGTGCATAGCCTTGGCATTCATTTGTGCCAATCTCATGTCATTTGTGTCCCACTCATCCTCACTCTTAGGGACTTCTTTTCCATCTACTTTCTTCGTGGGAATTCTAGGACCATTCACTATAATTCTCCACACTTCATAATCGTTAGATTGTACAAACAACATCATTCTAGTTTTCCAATATGAATAATTCTCACCATTGAAGAGTGGAGGTGTAACTAATGATTGTCCCTTTTCTCCTAGGGGTGTGCCTACATTCAAGTGAGCCATTTAAGATCGTTTTGCTCGATAGATGTTAGTCTAATTCAATCTCAAGCCCAAGCTCTGATACCAATTATTGGCTCTATAGGCTATACCGAGAGGGGGGATGAATCGGTTTTTCATTAACCTTAGGTTCGTTTTTCAGTTTCTCTAAATTCTCTAGCCTATATTGATATTTTCTAAGTTCTTTTAGCTAGGCAATTATACAATATAAATTCAATGCAATAAACACAAATATAATTGCAAGAAAGTAAAGAGAGAGTAGGGAAAGAGAGATTTACACAATCGATTTATAGAGGTTCGGCAACCTTGCCTACGTCCTCTACCTTGAGACGCTCCCAAGGATTTTCTCCAAATCCACTATCTTGAATTTGTGATTACAATCCCTCTTTTCAAGGCTCAAGAGTAACCTCTCTCTTTTTCTAGGCTCAAGAGAAACCTCTTTTCCCTCTTTTTCTAGGCTAAAGAGAAACCTCCCTCTTTTTCTTAGGCTAAAGAGAAACCTCCCTCTTTTTCAAGGCTAAAGAGAAACCTCCCCTATTACAAGGAATGAATGTGTTTACAAATGGTGCAATCAAAGAAGGCCTCTAAGTAGGCAAGTGATTACAGAAATTAAGCACGATGAAAACCTATACAAGATTTTGTGCTAAGCAATACAAGAAATAGATGAATGATAGAAGATGGAAACTTTGTAGCTCTTCATTTGTTGTTTGAGGCTTGTAGATTTGAGGAATATGAGATTTGGAGTTGCTGAGTGGTTCCTCTTGCTTTCTTTAGCTTCTAAGCCTCTATTTATAGTCCCTTGGATTTATTCTAGCCGTTGGGTGGAGTCAAATCTCGGATATTACCGTTGTCTCACAAAAACTAGCCGTTATAGGCTATTTTTGTGCAAAGGGATCGATCCTGCTACAGTGGGGATCGATCCTTTTCTTCCAGAGGGCATTTTTCCTGCACTTTTGGGTTAGAAATGATATGACCTTTGATCCTAATTAAACCCAAAACATTTATAAGCTTTAAGGGAGTTTTTCTTGACTTTCTCAGATAAAAACATGGTCTAAACATCCATCAAGTGATTTTCTAAAATATTCAAAACATTTATAAAGAATTAAGACCAATAAGAATATGCATAATTAAATCATGGTCTTAATGTTTGATATGAACACTTGAAATGTATTGAGAAAATCATGTGTGATAAGGCAAATTTACAATATGAATTAAAACATTAAAGCTTACTTAAGTTTTTGTCATTTCAAAATATATATTGCAATTTAAAGATAACAATCTCCCCCTTTTTGATATGACAAAACTTAATGTAAATTTGCTTTGAAGATTCTTTGAAAAATACTCCCCCTCAAATAAAGCAGGATTTTATAAAGCTCCCCCTTAATATAAGCATGGGTTTGGAAAATGAATTTTCCCTCATTATCTCTCCCCCTTAATATCTCTCCCTTTATCTATCTCTCCCCCTTTTTGTCATAGCAAAAAGAAGGAAAAATAATAAAAAATATGCTCCCCCTAAAATCATGGCTATGTGAGAACAAATAAAAATGCTCCATCCAACAAAAAACATGTTAGTACATGGGACTTATAGCACAAATAAATAAGTCAACATTCTCAAAGAGTATGAAATATTTATGCAATGAATATGACTTATGATCCTATACCAATTGTTTATAAATAATTTTGATACCAATTGTTGATAAGTAATTTTGCAAAAAGATTCCAATTGGTAAGAAGTTAAGCAAGCACCTAAGTATATCAATTGTTCTCTAAGGTCCAACTAAGGTGCATGGTAATACATCATGATTATGAGCTAAAATTAGATGACATATCATATGCATGAGCTCATAAATAATGTTCAAGCAAGAATGTGCATAGAATAAAGACATATATCAATTAATTACAAATTCTAGCACAAAAGAGTTTCATGCAAAAATATCCTAAATGAATTCTTCTCTATTTGTCATTTCAATCTAAGGAGTATGAGAAGAATTGTCAATTTAAAGCTCATACCAATTGGCAATTTAGATTTGGCTTACCAAGTATTGAAAATATGGTTCCCAATGATACTAATTGTTATTTCAATCTAAATACCAATTTTTACTAATGGTTGACTTAGATATTTTGCATGAATCCAATATCTATGTGTAGTGTGTTCATGTCAAGAAAATAATCATTCTAAATATGTAAGAACACAATCACACATCATCAAATATGCATATGGATTAATTAAACATTAGCATACTATCATAAAGTATTAATCCATATTCATATTCACAAAGTTATACCATATGGAAGATTCATAAAATCAAGGAATTCAAGCAAACACATTTTCTTCCATGGTTTCAAGCACAAAAGTCCTATGCTCATTTTCCATTTCAAGTCCTTAACCAATTATGAGCAAGGAAAGATTCAAATAATAAATGCATGGATATTAATCAAAATACATATGTTCAAGTTTGCATTTATCTTTGAATGTTGGTGTTGTCATTAAGACCCTAGCTCTTTAAGTACAAGGATGATAAAGTTTTATGCATTTTAACATTTAGGATCCATTTACCATCACAAATTATAGGCCAATGACCATCACCAATTGTTGAATTTACATTTGAAATCAATCCACTAGATGTATAATGATCATGAAACCTAGTGTGGAATTGATAAGTCAAGCCAAGAGACATAATTCTATAAGCATGCTTGACTAAGGTGAACAAAAAGAATGAAAAATATTCATTATGCACAAGTTCATCAAATTCTCAAATATACACAAATCATTGAAATAAATCTCAAAATTATGTTTAAGCATTCATTGAAAGTATATTTCAAGATTATTTCAAGATTTATGCAATTCATGACCACTTTCAATGAGAGAACTGATTTTGCACTTGTGAGCTCAAGAAAAGTGATATTGATTGTTGAAAGTGATATCAATTGTTGGAAATGATACAAATTGATGGGATTGAAGCATGATATCAATGAAAAATGATTTTTCATAGTTTAAAGATCATCAAAAAAAAGTTCAAACAATAAATTTTAAGCTTATACAAAAGATAGTGTGAAACTAATAAGAGATCCTCCCAATTTTCAGTTTAAACATGCAAGAGAGCCTTTTTTGGCCTGGGGGGATCGATCTTGCTACAGTGGGGATCGATCCCTCATATGTTCCTGCAGATTCTGCAGTTGTTTTGACAGAAAATTCAACTTGTGAGGTACCAAAACTTCGTTTTTGAGTAATTTAATCCATGTAAAGGTTTAAACACTTGTAAAACATGATTTTGGACTTCTATGAATGAAAAATCTGAATGAAAAACCATTTTACAAAAGATTTTGCAATTTCGGAAGAATTTTCACAATAAAATGCATTTTTGGTCTCAAAGGAGGTCATTTTGAGATTTATGCATATTTTGGCCAAACCAATGCATTGAATTACATAAATATGTCAAAACAAACTTGTTCACACAGATTTTAAGCACATATAACATCAAATCATGGCATAATGTTCACAAGTATGATTTCCAACATACATATTCTTCATTAAGGCTCATGACAACATACACATTAACACATTCAAGCATGCTTTGGTACCCAAATTTTCTTGGGTCCATGAGAGTTAGTGCAAACAATTTTTGTTCCTTTTAGGATCCATTTCAAGCTCAAATCATCATTATTTATTGCATGCTTTGGCACCCACATTTTTCTAACCACTCTTCGTCTAAATGTGGTTTTTCTATTTGTGCATGCTTGTGAGGTGTGTCCTATTCTATTGCATAGTGAGCATGTAAGAGATAGATCATGCATAGTATTTTTGCTCACTAGGAAATTCTTAAGATGAGTTTCTTTTTGTATTGCATTATAACCTAACCCATCTTTATCAAAGAAAGCTCTTTGGGTCTCAAGCATGTGATCTAATTTTTGTTGACCCATATAGAACCTAGAAAATGAGTTATGCAAATTTAAGTTCTTTTTATTCAACTCATTTATTTCTAAGTTAGCCTCTTCTAATTTCTTTTCAAATTCTAGCTTAGCATTTATCAAGGCTTCATTTTCTATTTTTAACTTAGCAATGATTTTCTTATATTTGGAGTTCATGCATTGAAATTCATTTGCTAAATCATTAAAGGCATTTTGTAGTTCACTAAAGGTATAATCATTATATTCACTAGAACTACTACTAGCCTCATCATCACTAATAGCCATAAAGCATGAGTAGGCTACCTCTTCATCTACATTTTCCTCATCGGAGCTATCACTATCGCCCCATGCAGCCACAAATGCTTTCCTCCTAGGTTTCCTATCCTTTTCTTTCCTAAGTAAGGGGCAATCTAACTTAGTATGACCCGGTTCATTGCACTCATAACATACTAAGGAGTCTTTTTCTCTTCTACTTGATTCTCCCCTATGATGTCTCCTATTTTGCTCTCTCTCGTTCATTCTCATGAACCTATTGAATCTTTTGGCAAACATTGCCATTTCCTTTTCTTCCTCATTTCCACTCTCATCACTATCATCCTTATGAGTGGAAGACTTAAGTGCTACTCCTACTTTCTTTGAAGGCTCTTCATTTCTTTTCATTTTCATTTCATATGTAAGTAAGGAGCCCATAAGTTCATCTAGAGACAAGGTGTTAGGATCCTTAGATTCTTCTATTGCGGTTACCTTTGCCTCCCATGACTTAGGCAAGCTATTCAAAATTTTCTTTACCATTTCAACATTGGAATAAGCCTTGCCTAGAGCCTTAAGTCCATTGATTATATCATTAAACCTAGTGAACATTTCACTAATGGACTCATTTTCTTTCATCCTAAATAGCTCATAATCATGTGTGAGCATTCCTACTTTGGTCTCTCTAACTTGATTTGTCCCTTCATGTGTGATGGCTAGTTTATCCCATATTTGTTTAGCATTCTCACATAAGGATACTCTATTATACTCATTGGGACCTAAAGCACAAAATAGGGTGTGCATAGCCTTGGCATTCATTTGTGCCAATCTCATGTCATTTGTGTCCCACTCATCCTCACTCTTAGGGACTTCTTTTCCATCTACTTTCTTCGTGGGAATTCTAGGACCATTCACTATAATTCTCCACACTTCATAATCGTTAGATTGTACAAACAACATCATTCTAGTTTTCCAATATGAATAATTCTCACCATTGAAGAGTGGAGGTGTAACTAATGATTGTCCCTCTTCTCCTAGGGGTGTGCCTACATTCAAGTGAGCCATTTAAGATCGTTTTGCTCGATAGATGTTAGTCTAATTCAATCTCAAGCCCAAGCTCTGATACCAATTATTGGCTCTATAGGCTATACCGAGAGGGGGGATGAATCGGTTTTTCACTAACCTTAGGTTCGTTTTTTAGTTTCTCTAAATTCTCTAGCCTATATTGATATTTTCTAAGTTCTTTTAGCTAGGCAATTATACAATATAAATTCAATGTAATAAACACAAATATAATTGCAAGAAAGTAAAGAGAGAGTAGGGAAAGAGAGATTTACACAATCGATTTATAGAGGTTCGGCAACCTTGCCTACGTCCTCTACCTTGAGACGCTCCCAAGGATTTTCTCCAAATCCACTATCTTGAATTTGTGATTACAATCCCTCTTTTCAAGGCTCAAGAGTAACCTCTCTCTTTTTCTAGGCTCAAGAGAAACCTCTTCTCCCTCTTTTTCTAGGCTAAAGAGAAACCTCCCTCTTTTTCTTAGGCTAAAGAGAAACCTCCCTCTTTTTCAAGGCTAGAGAGAAACCTCCCCTATTACAAGGAATGAATGTGTTTACAAATGGTGCAATCAAAGAAGGCCTCTAAGTAGGCAAGTGATTACAGAAATTAAGCACAATGAAAACCTATACAAGATTTTGTGCTAAGCAATACAAGAAATAGATGAATGATAGAAGATGGAAACTTTGTAGCTCTTGATTTGTTGTTTGAGGCTTGTAGATTTGAGGAATATGAGATTTGGAGTTGCTGAGTGGTTCCTCTTGCTTTCTTTAGCTTCTAAGCCTCTATTTATAGTCCCTTGGATGTATTCTAGCTGTTGGGTGGAGTCAAATCTCGGATATTACCGTTGTCTCACAAAAACTAGCCGTTATAGGCTATTTTCGTGCAAAGGGATCGATCCTGCTACAGTGGGGATCGATCCCTTTTGTCCAGAGTCTTGATTCTGGGCTTCAGGGACCTTGGGAAGACTTTCTGCCAAAAAAAGATTGATCCTGCTTCAGTGGGGATCGATCCTTTTCTTCCAGAGGGCATTTTTCCTGCACTTTTGGGTTAGAAATGAGATGACCTTTGATCCTAATTAAACCTAAAACATTTATAAGCTTTAAGGGAGTTTTTTTTGACTTTCTCAGATAAAAACATGGTCTAAACATCCATCAAGTGATTTTCTAAAATATTCAAAACATTTATAAAGAATTAAGACCAATAAGAATATGCATAATTAAATCATGGTCTTAATGTTTGATATGAACACTTGAAATGTATTGAGAAAATCATGTGTGATAAGGCAAATTTACAATATGAATTAAAACATTAAAGCTTACTTAAGTTTTTGTCATTTCAAAATATATATTGCAATTTAAAGCTAACAGAAACAAAAATTTATCGTAGAAAGCTCCTTTTTAATTTTTTTAAAATTGAATATTTTTTTGTTTTTTTCAAATTTTTTCCGTCACAAATGGGTTTCTAAGACATATTTCCACCACAAAAAAGTACCCTTTTGTTTCAAGTTTTTTCAATTGTTATATTTTAATATTTTTTCTTGTTTTATTTCGTTGCAAATAAGGTTTTGCAATGGAAATATGTTAAAGAAAACTTATTTTTATTTTTTATATTTTATAATTGTTATATTTTTATCTCAAATTATTTCATCCCTATTGGGCTTTTACGACAAAAATTTGTTACAGAAAGCCCATTTTTATATTTTTTTCAAAGTTTTACATTTGTAATGTATTTTTTATTTATTTTCAATTTTTTCCGTCACAAATAGGCTTCTATGACAAAGTTTTGTAGCAAAAAGCCCGTTTATTTTTTTTTATTTTTTTTAAAAGTCTTTTAAATTGTTATATATTTATATTTTTCCTCATTTTGTTCCTTCACATAAAGCCCGTTTCTTTTATTTGTTTTCAATTTTTACAAATTATTATATTTTTTATATTTTCCCAAATTATTCTGCCCTAAATGGGCTTCTGCGACGGAAAGTCGTTGTAGAAATCCCACTTTTTATTTTTTTATTTTTTATTTTCAGTTGTTATATCTTTTTTACTTTTTTTCTCAATGTATTTTGTCACAATGAGCTTCTGTGATGAAAATCCATCGGAGAAATTTTAGTTTTTTTATTTTCTTTCAAAATTTAAATTTTTTAAATTGTTAGATTTTTTTTCAATTTTATTCCGTCAAAGAGAGCCTACTTTTATTTTTTTACATATTTTTAAACTTTTAATTAATTTTTGAATTCTTATAGCATTGGTGACGAAATTTCAATGCCAATTCTGTTGCCAATGCTATAACATATAAGGTGTCTTTTGACAAAAATTTAATAATATTGGGATTTGTGCGGAATTTCGTGGCTAATAGTAAAAAAATGAAAAATTGAAGCACTCGCCTGTGCCTATCGCTCGGTTTTGGGGTGTTTTTCTTAACATTTTATCTAACTCAGAAAAAAAAAAAAAACTCTCCCACAATCTCTCACTCACAACCACAATCCAAAACTACCGCCGCTGTTGTCCATTGCACATTGCCGACAGTCACGCCTCCACCAGACACGAATCACCGTCGCTGCCATAGGCAAGTTTTGTCTCTTCTCTCTCTTTTCCCTCTTATTTATTTATTTTTTCCATTTTTTCTTCTTTTTCATTTTGATTTTTTTTGCAGCTGCCGCCATCCATCGGTTGGTGCTCTTAGGCATTGCCATTCGTCCGTTGGCGCTACTGCCGGTGCCTAACCACCACCGGTCTTCTCCTACCACTCTTTTAGTATAAATGTTATTTTTTGTTTATTTAAGTTTTTTTTACCTGATTTGTTTATTTAAATTAACTAAATGCATTTATATTATTAAATTTTTTATTGTTTAAATAGAATTTAATTTTTTAATTGATATATTTTTTAAATAATAATGTCCTATTATTATTGATATATTGTTTAAATATTTTTTGCATATTATTGTTAGTATATTGTGTAGTTCAGTTGAGTTTGTAGTATTTGTAGTTTTATCATTTTAATTGTGAGTTTATATATAATGTACTAACAGTGTATAACTTCTATACATCGTCAGTCAACTATAGGATACCACCTTATATAGAAGTTCTTAAAAATAAATATTAACAAAGTTTTTAAATTTATTTTTAAGTGTCTATATATTTTTAGACTTTGCTCATTAATGAGGTGTTATCTCATAATTGACTGACAGTGAATAGAAACTTTATACTATCAATGCATCATATATAAACTTTTTAATTATTGTGTTTTGTGGATGTGAATTATTGTCAAATTAAATATTTGTATTAGTGTTAACAATTATAATTGTGATTAGCAATGTTTAATTTTTGTTTATGTTATTGTAGTTTTTATTTTCAAATTCAACTATTTTACATGAAATAAATATTTGGTATTACAAATTTAATTTGAGTATTTTTATTAGTAATAAATTGTGATATTTATATATATTTAAATAGATAAAATTAATTTGTGCATTACATGATATTTTCAATTGTAAATATAAATACCCTTATGTTATAATCATTCTTTATATATATATATATGTGTGTGTGTGTGTGTGTATAAGAATGCATGTTTATATTATACGTATATAAAATGCATATTTGGAATAATGATTATATGGTTAATATTAAAAATTATTTATAATATATTTTCATTTTCTATTTTTCCTAATATTTGTTTATCTTATATTTTGAATTTTTTAATTTTTTAATTAAATATGTAATTCTTTTATGATTGGATATTTTTGTTATATTAGATGGATTTTATATTCAATTATTATTCAATACATTATCAATGGAGTTTTTAGACTCCACAACCAAACTAAGATGATGATACATACACTTTATGAATATTAAAAAATAAAAATTAAATAAAGTGGAAGTATGCGTCTTAATTTTAACACCGTTTGTGAAATTTAAAAGCCCCACTTACAATTTATTAGATAATAATTTTTTATATTTTTTAAAATATTATTTTAAATATTTACAAATTTACATAATTAAAACTAGTTAGTGCATCGCATGAGTAAACGTTAATTTATGTATATTTGAGGGTACATTAGTATATTATTTGTAAATGATTTATAACTTAAAGTAAAGATTAATTGTGTTTGATAGGCAACTTTAATTATTGAAGGTATTAAACTAAAACCTCTTTTGCATTTTATTAGATGATATTCATTTTTGAGGTATGAAATTTAAGGAATGAAAATAAAAGTTTTGCATTTTAATGCATGAGTTAAAAAATTATTAATTTATTAGATTGTTTTAGATAAATTTGTTATTTATTATTGTTGTTCTATGTTTTCAAATTTTTAATTACGTGTGCAAAATGGATAAGGATAGGTCCTAGATGTACTATCGGTTAAATAGAGATCGGTACATTGCAAATGAATTTTTGAATGGATTTGAAGAGTTTATAGATTTTGCATGTTCTCATTCGAAGGTAGTTAGTGGAAATCGAATTAAATGTACTTGTATGAAATGTAAGAATAAACAACTTCTAGAAGTTGATAAAGTGCATAAACAACTTTTTTTACAAAGGTTTCACTGTTGATTACATGTGATGTCCATTTTCCCTATAATTTGGACAATTTTTTTTATCATTATAGTTAGGCCGTTTGCCATGTCATCTTTCCCATTTTCTTTTCTACTTCACTATGGTCCTACAATCCTCATTCATCATGTTCATATCATTTGATTCATTTAGTCATTGTAGTTTAATTGTAGATAGTGGACAACCTCAGTATAATATATATATATATATATATATATATATATATATATATATATATAACTTCCTTTACAATTTATACATCAACTTTAACTATCGATAATACTTTATTGTTTACATCCCCGGTAGTAATATAAAGATACATCATCGTACTGTACTATATGTCTGAACATATAAGAAAATACAATATACCTTCAAATACTAAGTGATTGCCTTGAAGGAATATCGTTCAAAAACCAAAGTCCTCTCACTGGACTATTATAGATAATCTAGAAAGGGGAAAGGAGAGGGGTGACCTTATGCTCAGTAAGACATCTGTATAAAAGATCATATACTATACAACTAACGTGCATGTATCCTGCACATAACTAACTTATGAACATATACTTTCTCTAACAGTGACTTAGTGTCAGAATGGAATGATCTTTCTATAATCAATTAGAGATACTAAGTTGAGTATTGAAGGATGCTTTGAAGCATTTCATTTGTCTCGGTTCCCAGGTTTGATTGTAGGGGTAACTCGAAATATTCTTCACAGAGAAGGAATTCATGAGTTCTAAACCAAAGTTTCGTTATGTTCATAACTGTCATAACCATACTATGTAGTGTAAAACAATTTATTCAGCAAATCAACAATAACAGTAACCATTTAAATCATTTCAATAATGGTACTGTAGGCCATTTCATTTAAATAGTAAAACCATACCATTTGCATAAGCCTTTGCATTAAAGCAGTAAATTCTAATGAATAAGCTTTGATAAGACATTTCATTTTATTTTATTTCAGTAAAACATTCAGTGGAGACAGTTAACAACTCAATAGAATCATGTAGTATTAGGTTCCTAGAAGGGAATAACATTAAGACATATGGCCATAGTCAAAAGAGTCCACAAAGTACACTGATCAAGTAACGATTATGAGTGCTGAAGACGTAATCAATGTCAAACTGCAAACATTACATTACAATACATTACATTACATAAGCATGATTACTCAAAGGCAATTACGAGAATTCAATCTATCTCAAAACAATTCAAAAATTTGTTTAATCTTTCAAACAAACCAATCTCATTCAATTTTAACTAGAGCAAATATAGAATAATACTCGTCAAAATAATGTTAAGCTTTGGTAGTCAAATATCTTTTGTGAGTAGTCGACTTCCTTATTGATTTTCCAAAACAGAACCAATTTTAACTTTGGGCAGTCGACTACCCTATAACAAATTAAATTTCAAAATATAAAAATTTAAAATCAATAAAGCATTTTGGGTAAATGGCAGTCAACTGCCTTATTTGGGCAGTCAATTGGTTTTCAGACAGTAGCTAAATTAACAAAATGCAATCAACTGTCTCCTTGAGTAGTCGACTGTTTTTGAAACAGAATGCAAATTACTTAAAGGTAATTGACTGGTCCTATATGGCAGTTGAGTGTTTTTCAAACAGAATGTAAATTTCTTAAAAGTAGTCGACTGGTCCTATATAGCAGTCGGTTGCTATGAAGTCGGTAGCTAATTTACCAAAATCATGAGAATAGACAGTCAACTGCTCACCTAGGCAGTTGGCTGCTATTTTCCATACCGAACTAAAACTCACTTATTTGATTTCAAAACTTGCCTATACTTAACAACACAGTTCAATATGTCTACAATTCCATTCCATAAACCTAATGCAATTATAGTATCTCTTAAATCCTTCATACATATCCCTTACCACTATACCACAGTTCACTATGGCAATTCAGCAGCACCAAATAGACAAGCAAGCATATATTTGCCTGTTACTCCTTAACCTTCTGGGCTATAAAACAATATCAAAACATTCCTTTTACAAAGGATATGCTACTTCTTAAAACCTTCCATATTTCCTAACTTATCAACAAATCCAATATACTTTATATTGGTACCTATACTGCAACTACAGTCAAAACATGTCCTTTTTCAAATCTAACTTCACCAACAGTCTTATTAACATCTAGATATTATTCATTAGCCATTTACATATCAAATTGAGGATAGTAACCCCATAAACCCTAACTTGGTTGAATGCACGCCTTATGTCTATAATCTTCCTTTTCAATTCTAACACCATGGCTGGCTTCGTCATGTTCTCTGCATTCATTTTATACTATCCATGCATTCAATTTAGTTTAGTATCCCATAAACCCTCTCTTGACCAAAACCCTTAATGGCCTATACAATCTGATTTGCTTAAATCTAATACTATAAACATATTAAACAACCTTAAAACAATAGCATATAATAATTGGAATAAAAAATCATAGCTCTTTCTCTCACCTCTCTTTATACCGCCACCTTAAGGAGCCAAAACACCATGATTCCTTCTTCTCCTAAGATTGGTTCCAAGATATGGGGTAGAGGGTGATGAGAGGAGGGAGTTTTGTTTAGGGTGTAAGATGATTTGAAGCTTGTAGAGGTGAGCTCTTCTTGGTTCTCTCTCTCTCTTGAAAAAAACTTGAACACTTAGCAAAAAAGGGGGTGATGGTTGACTAAGAGAAGATGAGATGATAATTATCCAATTTATATAATTACTTAATGGTTTAAATATCTTTTATGGGCAAAAAACTAAGTTGCCGTTCAATCCTATACATTATAATATTAATTTAAACATTCAATTTGAATTTTGTTTATTTTTATTTTCCAATAATATTATCTTTATCAGTCAAAACTTTAACTTTGAGTGGTTAGTGGCCGGCTAGGGTAGGGATTTCACCAAAATAACTCTGGACAAAGCTTTTAGTCTCATTCGCATCGTTTTTAGCTTTTTCGTGTGATTTAGTCTTCACACAATAGTTTGACTATACTAGTCTATAGGTCAAAAGTCAAATTAAGTTGACTGTTATTCATAAAGTAATTTGAGGATATGGATAAAACCATCATTATTGAATTTGTTGCATACAAACCTAGAATACTCAAACGAAGGAATTTCAGAAAGTCTTCTTACCAATTATGTATTTCGATCTCAAAATTCACAATTTGCAACTTCCTTTCTCATTCAGGTTAAAGAGAATCCTGTGGGTTCTGCCTTATGGTTTATCTAATACCTAACTTGTTGTCATTGGTTAATCTAATCATTCTAACTTCAAATACAGTGTATATATGGAAAGAATATGCGAATCTCACATCCTCCTCACCTTAAGAAATTTGGTTTGCCAAATCTAAGTCGGGCTACTGTGAAAATAATTCTGGATACTTTTTATTCATAAGACTTTCCAATTCCCATGTCACTTCCTCTGAAGAATGGTATTGCTAGAGAACCTAAGACTTTCCAATTCCCATGTCACTTCCCCTGAAGAATGGTATTGCTAGAGAACCTTGACCAAAGGAATCATCTTAGACCGCAATACTTACTCTTTCTCATCCAGAATTCGAACTGGCTTTTCTACATAGCTGATGTCCTCTCGCATTTCCAACGACTGATACTGAATGACATGAGAAGGATTTGGATGGTACTTTTATAACATGGACACATGGAAGACATTATGCACACCGGCTAGCTCTAGGGGTAATGCTAACCTGTAAGTTACCTCTCTCACTGGGTCTAAGATCTCGAATGGCAAATTGAAATGAGGACTTAATTTTCCCTTCTTGTTGAATCTCATAATACGTTTCAATGGATAAACCTTTAGGAACATTGAATCTCCAATAGAAAACTCCAAATGTCTATGTCTACTATCTACATAGCTTTTCTAGCTACTCTGAGTTGTCTTAAGCCTCTCACAAATTAGACGGGCATCTTCAGAAGTTTGTTCTACCAAAGCAGGAGCCAATAACTTATGATCACGCACTTCTTCCCAACCTATAGGAGAATGGCACATTCTACCATAGAATGCTTCATACGATGCCATCTTGATATTTGAATGATAATTGTTATTATAGGCAAACTCAGCTAATAGCAAATGATCATCCTAGGAGCCTTCAAAATCCAAAGCACAAGCTCTCAAATCCTTTGAGCATCTAGATGGTGCGCTCAGACTGTCTATCAGTTTGCGGATGGAAAGCTGTGCTGAAATTTAATCGAAATCCCATGGCTTTTTGAAAATATTCCCAAAAAATGAGAAGTGAACCTAGAATCTCTTTCAGAAGTGATGCTCACTAGAACCCCGTGAAGACGAGCAATCTCTCTAACATATAGATTTGCCAAAGCACTAAGGGAGTCGGTGGACTTAATGGCAAGAAAATGGGTAGATTTAGTCAACAGATCACAATCACCCAAATGGCATCATGGTTCCGCCTAGTTTTTGAAAAACCCATAATAAAATCCGTCGTTATATGCTCCCATTTCCCATTACTTGGATGCAAAGTGTACTTAGAAGTATGAGCTTTAGACAAAATCAAGTCTATCAGCTCTTTAATATTGGGAACACATATATGCCCTTCGAACCTCAGAATCCCATCGTTTCCAATTCAAAATTTCGATTGCACCTCCGACTGAACCTGACTGGCAGCCTCAACACAATAAGTATCCTCCCTTTAAGCAACCCTGATTTGATCTATCAAATCTAATTCAATTAATAAACAAGCTGTCATACCATATCTCTTAGAAGGAGTCATATTCAAACTGAGCCTCACAAACTACTCTAATAATTCATGCTCCTAAATCATCATATATGTTACCATGCCAAGGTGCTTTCTGCTTAGAGCATCTGCCACCACATTGGCTTTTCCCGGTGGTAAAAGATTTCACAATCATAATCTTTTAGAAGCTCAAACCATCTATGTTGTCTCATATTCAAGTCCCTTTGTGAGAACAAATACTTCAAACTCTTATGGTTTATGAATACCTAAAATTTCTCATCATAAAGATAATGCTGCCAAATTTTCAAAACAAACACTACAGCGACTAATTCCAAATCATGCATAGGGTAGTTCTTCTCACAGTCCTTTAACTGACGAAAACCATAAGCGACTATTTTTCCATTTTGCTTTAGCACATAACCCAAACCTTGAGTGGAGGCATCACTATACACTAAAAAACCTCTTGAGCTATTGGGAAGAGTCTGGATCGATGCTGTAGTCAACCTGCTTTTCAACTCCTAAAAACTACGCTCACAAGCATCATTCCATTCAAACTTGACATTCTTGCGCCTAGGGCGCATCAAAGGAGCAGCTAACCTAGAGAAACCTTTAACAAACTGTTTATGTGAGGACTCGTTATTTTGTACTGTACATGTACGGAATAATAATAATCTTTAAATAAATAAATAAAATTTTGATATTTTTTAAATATCGAAATTAAGGTGTGATAGAATTGAAAATTTCGAAATTGTACAAGAGCAAAGTTGGCTTCCATCAAAGGTTGATCAAAGTTGATCAAATTTATGATTAATTTGGTTTGAGAAATAAATAAAATAAATGAAAATTTAATTAAATATACGGCTGGACAGAAAAGTTCCTATGCAGTGGCACAACTTGGTAAATTTTGATTTTTTTCAAGGGCATTTTGGAATATTTTGAGTGGTGGCTGAAAATTTAAAATGAAATTATAAATTGTGACCAATTAGAAGGAAACAACACACCACAATTCAGCTTTTTATTCAGCAAAGCAGCACCGCCTCAGTCATTTTCTGCATCAGTCCCGTTTCTGTTTTTTCTCCACCGATTTTCATCCTTCAACTTGGAATCGTCATCCTCTCTTTATCAAATCAGTTAAGATCCTTCTTAGAACTTCATCCTCACTTCTATAGCTGGCCATTTAACAAAGAAATTCAGCCAAAAATAGCTTGAAAGAGGTTCCCCTGCAGCCTAGACGGTGGAGTAGAACAGGTAAGAAAATTTCTCAACTAACGTTCATGCACATTGAACCTTAGTTTATGGTGATATTGGCCAAGTAGATCAGGTACATGATAGCTATATTGAAGGAAACTTGTTAGAGTGTGATTTGGATAGCTATTTATGAAATAAATTCTTGAGGAAATAAGGCTGAAACGTGAATGAATGGAAGTAATAAAATTGCTGCTGTGTGCGTGTGTGGTGTGAATAAATGAGCAGAAAATAAAGAATTAACATGAAAATAAATTAGTATTATATATATATATATATGTGTGTGTGTGAAACCCTATTGCTATGGTTAGCCATGAGGGTTCCAAAGAGGGATGAACGTAGTGACTAATGGTTTGAAAACAGAAAAGGAAAAGGTTGAAAATATAACAGAAAATGAGGTGGATTTAAGGTGCTAAACGAATAGGGTGAAGGTTGATAGAATAGTCAGAGTGCTGTTTTAATGTGGAAATGAGAAAGAAAAAAATAAAGTGCTGTACCGTGGAAATAATAAGGAATAAAGACTGAAATTGTGTTGAATGGTCAAGAATTAATGGACAACGATAAGGACTGATAAAATTGAACAGAAAAATAAAACATGCATTGACTAGAACCAAAACAAAGAAAGGGGAAATTGACTTAATGTTGAGCAATGATGAGGAGTATGGAATTAAAGTCAACAAAAGATGGCTGTTAAGGCTAGAAAAATAAGAAAGAAAAGAATATGTTGATGCCGTGAATCAAGAAGAACATGGATTCAAAGTGATGACAAATAGTCAAGTGCATGAAGTCCAAAGGTAAAGGTTGAAATTGAAGAAAATAGGACCATAAAAATATAGTTAAAATAGAAATATAATCAATGTACATATATATATGGCTGCCGATTGTGGAAAAGTAGAATAAAGGAATGTTGCAATTAATTCTTAAATGCTGGAAAAACACAAAAAATAAGGCAGCATATATGATAAATACATTGATTTAGAAATGAAACAAGGAATTTAATTAAGTAAAGGCCATTTGGCCATAAAGGAAAAAGGAAGAAAGAACGAAGTTGATAGTAACTATTTTAATTATGAGGTTTTTATGTACATATATAATTTTTATAAATCATAGCTTAAACTAAAGGAAAAATAAGCTAATGATTTTGGTCAATTAAATTGCAGTCGGAAGTCAATGTTCGTGAGGAGCACGAGATAATGCGATCTCTATACCCAAGTAAGAGATGCATGTGTAGTACTATAAGGATATTCAGTCTGCATGTTTTTAATTATGAAATATTTTATGAAAATATTGTGAAGATTGATTGGTTGGAAAATTGTGGTGAAGTACCGGTTGAAATTATAAACTATATTTTTCGTGCAGGAGGCTAGCCAATCGGCAGTCGTTATACTGCCGAAAAATTATTGAAAATTTCTAGAAAATTTATAAAATCATAATAAATGATTTTATTTCACAAGAAACGATTTCCAATCACGAAAATTGAGAAAATAATTATTTTTCATAAAACATGAATATAACGAAATTCATTTTAAAATATTCATGTTTTCGAAATTGGTGATAATGAGATCACCGAAAATTCTTTCGATATATGAATTATATGTGATATGAAATGGAAAATGAAAAAGGGATAAAGAGAATATTTTATAAAAGTTTTCTAAATATTCTCTCGATATATGAATTATACATGATATGAAATGAAAGATGAAAAAGGGATAAAGTGAATATTTTATAAATATTTTCTTAAATATTCATTTGATTTATTATATAACCTTTATGGTTTTAATTATGAAATTATTATTTTTATAAATTCCATAAAGGTTTCCTGATGATGAAAAATACTGTTTTGAGACTAGTTGGCACCTTATCATGCTGATATGTGATATGTGACATGTAATATGTGATATGTGATATGTGATATGTAGTCCCAGCCGACAGCTGATCAGTGATCCGCCGAGGACAATTATAGACTATGGCCATAGATCTGACATGATTATTTTATACCCTTCGGGGTCTATAGCATGATATGAGTAACGACCCAGTGGACGGGCTGGGCGTGCCTCAGTCTCCATATATGAAAATGTTTTATATGATATGTGATACGTGAAAGGAAAATGTTTTACATGATATATGATAAATAAAATGAAAGTGATTTGCAGCATTTTACAAAATGCTTATTTCGGTACTGATTTTAGTACTACGAGATGATTTTTCATATGACATGTGATATGAACATGTAATATGTTTTCAAAAGGAAAAAGAGTTTATGAGTCTAATATTCTTACTATGATTTTTAATTGAATATTAGACTATATGTGACATGAATATGTGATATGTTTTCCAAAAAAGAAAGAGGAGGAAAATAAATCTAATATTCTTATTTTAGTTTTTAAATTGAATATTAGATTTAAATGATATATATGTTATACGAAAAGGATTTAATAACTGATTTTGCTATTTAAAGTACTGTACTAATTATGATTGTACAGTAAAATATGAAATGAGTTTAAATGAGAATGATGATGATTTAACTAATATTCTTTTCAAAGAATATATGAATATTAGTTACTTTATTTAAATGCTTTATTTCATATAAGCATTATTTGGAAAGGAATATGGAAATGATATGAAATGAAAAGGTAAAAGGATTTAAATGTCAAACAAAAAGAAATTTATTACTCTCTACAGTTGCTTCTAGGTTCCGGGACAAGATAGGTATTTCAAAATACCTACCTTACTCCATCCGGATCCCTAGCCGACTGTAGTATCCTTCCTACATGCGAGCTTAGAGCCCCATAGGAAAAATGAAAAAGTTTTTCAGCATATAGATAGCTGAGTATCAAGTGAGGCATATAATTCCCTTACTGAGCCGTGGTTTGCTCACCCCTTAATTTTAACATTTCAGGATTTCGAAGACTGAAAGTCTGACACTTAAAGGATTTCGGCTGCGCATTTGGGGACGATGCGACAGCTTGATTTATTTAATAAGGTATGATCATTTATTTTCTATATTTAGACTTATTTACAGTACTACTTCCTTATGAATTAAGAATAGGGGATGTACTTCATATTAGAATTTTATATGAAATTATTTATATGTAAAAGAAAAGTAAAGTATCGTAGACAGCCCAACCAAATAAGATGTATAGAATAAGATTAAAAATAAGGTCACGGGCTGTGACAGTTTATAATATCTGGCTAGACGCCTAGACCTAGAAAATTGCAAATCTTGGTCACTAGTTTTGGCCTTTCCCACAGAACAATGGCCTCAATTCTAGATGGATCAATAGATACCCCGCCTTATTCACTACGTGACCCAAAAATGATATTTGATCCAGCTAGAAATTCCACTTGTTTAACTTCACATATGACTTCCAATCTCTAAGGGTCTAGGACTATATAAAGGTGCTATTCATGTTTTTCTCGAGACTTGAATATAGAAGAATGTCATCAATAAAGACGATAACAAACTTGTCGAGATAACGTTTGAAAATTTCACTCATCAAATTCATAAATGCTGTAGGGGCATTTGTAAGACTGAATGGCGTTACCAAAAATTCATAGCGGCTATATTGGGTCTTAAAAGTAGTCTTCGAGACATCCTCACTCCGAATCTTTAATTGATGATATCCTGATCTAAGATCTATTTTAGAGAATATTTGAACACCTCGAAGATGATCAAATAAGTCATCAATTTTGAGAAGAGTGTACTTATTCTTAATGGTAGCTCTGTTCAACAATCAATAATCAATACAGAGTCTTAAACTACCATCTTTCTTATGGACAAACAAAACTGGTGCATCCCACGGAGATACACTAGGTTGTATGAAACCCTTGTTAAATAACTCCTAAAGTTGCTTCTTGAGCTCCACATGCTCTACCAGTGCCATTCGATAAGGAGGTTTGGAGATTAGTTATGTACTGGGCACTAGATCAATAGTAAATTCCAACTCCCTATCAGGAGGAAGCCCTAGTAATTCATCTGGAAACACATCAAAAAAATCCCTAACCACGGTGATCTCATGTAAATCCGAATGCTTGTTTTCCACATCTTCTACATAAGCGTTAAATCCTTCAATATCAAATACAGTCTATGAGATTTCTTTAATCACTTAAGTCAATAAAACATATATTTTCTTTATGTATAGCAAACTTTACAACATAGCTAACGGGAGAGTAGAAGGTTACAGATTTAGCATAGTAGTCTAAATTAATACAGTTTTCAGCTAACCAATCCGTTCCTAATATGACATCAAATCCAGACATATTCAATAAAATTAAATATGCTATTGATTCCCTCTCTCCTACCCGTAGTTTACAGTTATGATATACCATATCTGTCTTTTGTGATTCTCTAAAGGGTGTATTT
Source organism: Heritiera littoralis (assembly GCA_031772115.1). NCBI lineage: Eukaryota > Viridiplantae > Streptophyta > Magnoliopsida > Malvales > Malvaceae > Heritiera > Heritiera littoralis. Next base: position 1,532,177 of record JAPDPK010000009.1, on the reverse strand, counting down.
ATTTGCAACAATTGCCCTAAAAGTTCAAGCTTTATAAGAATCTTAATAGAAAACATAAGAGACACAAAAGAGTGCGTAGATCCAAGATTAAATAATGCAATGACATCAATATCAAAAACAAAAATCTTACCCTTAATTACATCAGAAGAGGCATCTGCGGTCTCTTTATCTATAGCATAAACTCTCCCCAGAGTCATGACTTGCTTACCCTTCTCTGCTACCATAGCTTGTTTAGGAGGCGGTGTGATCTTTTCTGGCTCAGTCACTTTATTATTATTCTTCAAGCAGTCCTTGATCTGTGTCCCATCTGTCCACACCCGAAACATGCACCAGTAACCAAATAACATGGCTTGGTACCATGAGACCTACCACATTGCTCACATTTCACCTAATTACTCCTATGAAAACTTGCAATACTATTTATACTGGTGGACTTAGTAGACTTGTCACCCAAAATCTTTACTCCTAATGCCTTACCCTTCCTATCCTCTGTCTTAATCCTCTTAGCAAGTTGAGCCTTCTCCTTACCGTTGCCCTTAGCACGAGCACTGAATTCCACCTGATGGAACTCGTAATCTTGCTCACAGAGCTGAGTCCAACGAATGGCCTCATCATATGTAGAGATATCAAAGGGTACTAACTTATCCCTGATAGATTACCTAAGACCCTCCATAAATCTTTGAATCTTATGCTCCTCGCTTCTCATAGTCTCTGGATCAAATCTACTAAAGGTAGTGAACCTTGTCTCATACTGATCAACTAACACACTACCCTGAGTCAACCCCAGGAATTCTATCATCAACTTCTTTTGGGCAATGCAAGGCAAATACTACTTTTTAAAAGCATATAGAAAGCTGTCCCAAGTAATCACTTGCTGTTTAGCCCCTAACACAATCTGAGCTGACTTCCACCAATGCTCTGCATTATCCATTAATAAGAAAGTAGCCAACCCTACTTTGTTGGTCTCAGAGCATCTTATGTACTGAAACAACTTCTCGATGGCATTAATCTGATTCTTTACTACCATTGTATTCTTTTTGCCTCAAACTTGGGTGGGTTTAGTTTTAGAAACTGCCTCAGCAAATTCACATCACAGTCTATGATTGAACCCTATCTAGCCTGTACTGGGATTGGCTGTGCTAGCTGAAGTGGAGGCTGTGGCTATTGAGGGGGCTATACTAGTGGTGGTAGAGACACTATAGGAGCATTTATCCTGTGGTGGAGGACATGGTGCCACAAGTGCTGCTGCTGGCTGATTATTATTATAATTGGCTATAAACTCTGCTAACATTCGTCTAGCCTTGCAATACATGTGTTGGGGCTCTCAAGTTACAAAGAAAGGGCAGGTTCTGGAACTAGTTCCGGTGATGATTTCGGAGATGGTTCCACCCGTCTTTGTCCTTGTCCTCTACTAGTACCCCTTCACCTATGGCTCACTTTGTCAAAAAAGACACAAGAAGACATTTAAGTCATTCCAAACAATTATATATTCAAACAAGTACAATACTCAAGGGATGTAAATTATTTCTAACATAATGATACTCTGACAAACATCAAACTAACCCTACTCTGATATCGACTTCTGTGACATCTTTTTTAAAATAATTTTTTTATCGTTATGGTTAGGTTGCTTGTCGTGTCATCTTTCCCATTTTATTTTCTACTTCACTACAATCCTACAATCCTCATTCATCATGTTCATATCATTCAATTCATTTGGTCATTATAGTTTAGTTCTAAATAGTGGACAACCTTAGAAGATATATATATATATATATAAAACTTCCTTTATAGTTTATACATCAACTTTAACTATCGACAGTACTTTATTGTTTACATCCTTGGTACTAATTTAAAGATACATCATTGTTCTGTACTGTATGTTTGAACATATAAGAAAATACAATATACATTCAAGGACTGAGTGATTGCCTTGAAGGAATATAGTTCAAAAATTAAAGTCCTTCCACTAAACTATTGTAGATAATCTAGAATGGGGAAATGAGGGGGTGAGCTTATGCTTACTAAGACATATGCATAAAAGAACAAATACTATCCAACCAACATGTATATATCATGAACATAACTAACTCATGAACATATACTTTCTCTAATAGTGACTTAGTGTCAGAATGGAAGGATTTTTCTATAATTAGTTAGGGATACCAAGCTAAGTATGGAAGGATGCTTTGAAACATCTCACTTGTCTCGATCCCTAGGTCTGTTTATTGGGGAAACTTTAAATATTCTTCACAGAGAAGGAATTCATGTGTTTGAAACCAAAGTTCCATTACTTTCATAACTTTCATAATCATACTATACAATGTAAAATAATTTATTCAGCAAATCAACAATGACATTAACCATTTAAATCATTTCAATAATGGTACAATAGGCCATTTCATTTAAACAGTGAAAAGCCTTTGCATTAAAGCATTAAATTCTAATGAATAAGCTTTGATAAGATATTCCATTTCATTACAGTAAAACATTTAGTGGAGATAATTAACAACTCAACAGAATCATGTGGCATTAGGTTCCTAGAAGAGAATAACATTAAGACATATGGCCATAATCAAGAGAGTTCACATAGTACACTGATCAGGTGACGACTCTAGGTGCTCAAGACTTGATCAATGTCAAATAGCAATCATTACATTAAATTAGCATGATTACCCGAAGGCAACTACGAGAAGTCAATCTATCTTAAAACAATTCAAAAATTCATTTAATCTTTCAAACAAACCAATCTCATTCAATTTTAACTGGATCAAATATAGAATAATACTTGTCAAAATAATGTTAAGCTTTGATAGTCAAATATCTTTAGTGGGTAGTCGACTTCCTTATTGATTTTTCAAAATAAAACCAATTCTGACTTTGGGCAGTTGACTATCCTATATGAGGAGTCGGTTGTCCTGTAACAAATTAAATTTCAAAATGTAAAAATTTAAATCAATAAAGTATTTTAGGTAAATTGCAGTCAACTGTCTTATTTGGGCAGTCGACTAGTTTTCCAACAATAGCTAAATTAAGAAAATGTAGTCGACTATTTTTTTTAAAAAAAATGTAACTTACTTAAAGGCAGGCGATTGGTCCTATATGGCAGTCAGCTGTTTTTCAAACAAAATGTAAATTCCTTAAAGGCACTCGATTGGTCCTATATAGTGGTCGACTACTATGAATTCAGTAGCTAATTTACCCAAATCCTGAGCTTAGGTAGTCAACTGCACACCTAGTCAATCGGCTAGTATTGACCATACCGAACTAAAGCTCACTTATTTGATTTCAAAACCCGCCTACACTTAACAACACAGTTCAATATGTCCACAATTCCATTCCATAAACCCAATGCAATTATAGTATCTCCTAAATCCTTCGTACATATCTCTTACCACTATACCACAATTCACTATGGCAATTCAGCTGCACCAAATAGACAGGCGAGCATATATTTGCCTGTTACTCCTAAACCTTCCGGGCTGTAAAACAATATTAAAACATGATTAAAATTCAACATTCCTTTTACAAAGGATATGCTACTTCTTAGAACCTTTCATATTTCCTAACTTATCAATAAATTCAATATACTTCATACTAGTATCTATACTGCAACTACAATCAGAACATGTCCTTTTTCAAATCTGATTGCACCAATACTCTTATTAACATCTAGATATTATTCTTTGGCCATTTATATATCAAATTGAGCATGGTAACCTTGCAAACCCTAACTCGACTGAATTCAACCCTTATGTCTACAATCTTCCTTTTTCAATTCTAGCACCATCGCTAGCTTTATCATGTTCTCTATATTCATTTTATACTAGCCATGCATTCAATTTAGTTTAGTATCCCATAAACCCTCTCTTGACCAAAACCCTCAATGGCCCATACAATCTGATTTGCTTAAATCTAATGCATAAACATATTAAACAAGCTTAAAACAATAGCATAAAACCAATGGAATAAAAAATCATAGCTCTTTCTCTCACCTCTCTCTATGACGCCTCCTTAGGGAGCCAAAACACCATGATTCCTCCTTTCTCCTAAGGCTGGTTCTAAGATATGGGGTAAAGGGTGATGAAAGGAGCATGTTTTGTTTAGGGTGCAAGATGATTTGAAGCTTGTAGAGGTAAGTTCTCCTTGGTTCTCTCTATCTTGAAAAAAACCTGAACACTTAGCAAAAACGGGAGTAATGGCCGGCAATGAGAAGATGAGATGATAAATATCCAATTTATTTAATTATTTAATGATTTACATATCTTATATGTGCAAAGTTTAAGTTACCTTTCAACAATTTAACTATTGCCACTTATATCTTACATATTATAACATTAATTTAAACATTCAATTTAAATTCTATTTATTTTTATTTTTCATTAATATTATATTTATTAGTCAAAACTTTGACTTTGAATGGTTAGTGGTCGGCTAGGGTAGGGAAATTACCAAAATAACCCTAGATAAAGCTTTTAGGCTCATTCACGTCATTTTTAGCTTTTTTGTGTGATATAGTCTATGAGTTGGAATTACGTAAGACATCTTCACACGATGGTTTGACTATACCAGTCTATAGGTCAAAAGTCAAACTAAGTTGACTATTATTCATAAAAATAATTTCAGGCTATGGACAAAACCATCATTATTGAATTTGTTGCATGCAAACCTAGATATACTCAAACGAAGGAATTTTGGAAAGTGGTCTTCTTACCCATTATGTATTTCGATCTCAAAATCCACAATTTGCCATTTTCATTCTCATTTGAGTTAAAGGGGATCCTGTCTTTATTGTTTTTCTAATACCTACATGGCATAAGGTAACTTCTTGTCATTAGTTAATTTAATCATTCTAACTTCAAATACAGTGTATATGTGGAAAAAATATGTGAATCTTACATTATACCACTTGGAATAAATACAAATCAATTCAAAAAAGACAGCCTTCGAGAAGTAGAAATGATTTAATCAATCCAACGTCTGAAGTTCGACCTGAGGAACAAAATCCATATGTTAGAATAGTTATGGATGTTTTTCATTCGAATGTAACTCGATAATTGTGTACACGAGTCTATATTTGAGGAGCAACAACTGAATTCATCTGCTACATACTTTTATTCTCTTTTGAATGATGTAGATGAACAATTATGGCCTAGTTATTCAATGCACACAACACTATCTACTATGTCACAACTTCTATTGCAAGTTAGAGTTTAATATAAGCAAAGCATATTTCAATCGTTTGTTGGGAATTATGAAAGATATGCTACTAGAAGACAATAATTAATTGCAAACATTCTATGAAATGAATAAGTTGGAAAATTTGTGCCTTAGTTATGTTAAAATTGATGCATGCAAGAATAATTGTATTTTGTTTAGTAAAGAATATGTGTAGTTGGAGTATTGTGAGATATATGGTCATCTTTAATATAAACCTATCTCTTCAGTTGGTGGAAGAGGAAAGAAGATCTCTTATAAGATTTTGTATTATTTTCCATTAATTCCAAGACTCCAAAGGCTTTTTGTGTCATTAGTAACTGTTGAGTTTATGACACGGCATGTTGAAACATGAAATACCACGGGAGTGCTCAATCATCTTATTGATGGAGAGGTATGGTAGCAATTCGATTGTGTTCACCAATCTTTTTTGTTCATCCCTGGAATGTGAGACTTAGTTTGTGTGTTGATGGCTTTGGTGTCACACCCCAAATCATGAAATTTAAGATGACTTTTTCCATTTCATTTCAATTTGTTTGCCTTTTGTGTACAACGTAAGCTCATTTCCAATGTTAAGCTAAAACTTACCTAGCTTCTTTATCTAAGGTCCTAATTTAGTTGTGTGATGTTTGTAGACCATTATCCCTTTACTTATGAATCAGATCAGTCACTCATTTCCCTTTCAATTCCATCAAAGTGTACAAATAAAAATCTAATCATAAAACCTCAACATTTATAATTGTATTAACTTTAAACATTTTACGTCACACTAATGTATTTAATTAACTAGACATCTAACATTACTTAATTTACATCCCTTTAAAATAGATACAAATACATATACCTTTAAAATACATCCCTTTAAAAGGTACATCATATACCTTTTGAAAAATCAGATAAGGCCACGAAAAAAAAAAGTATGTTCCACTAGCCTCGAATGGGGACATTAAACATGTCTACTGACGATAACATGTCAGGTGAATAAGGGGGTGAGCTTTATGTCCAGTAAGAAACACATAAAAAAACGGATATTATGCGAACTATATGCAAGTATCTTATACATGTTTCTTCTGTACATGATCATACGAAATCAATGTCAATAACTCTGTACTTCAAAATCATTAGAAATAAAAACAATGCAAAATCAATAATCAAAATGTTTCAAAATCAATATCAAAGTCGGTATGAAAATCAATATCAAAATCAAAGTCTGATTTAATTTTAGAATCAATATCAAAATTGATATCAAGTTCAATGGTGGAGACCAGGCAACATCTCAATAGAAATCATGTGGTTCTGAAATCCCATATAGGGAGAATAAATATAGACATATAGCTAATAGTCTATAAGGATTCACAATGTACACTCGTCAGGTGACATCTGGGACGGTTGATAGTATGATGAGGGTCAATTAATAGTTCGAAATCAAAGTTAGAATCAGAAATGATACAACATGATTACCAATAAGGTCACTACGAGGAGCCAATAATCTTAAAACATTTACCTGACTCCCATGAAAACAATAGAACATACTTTATGTTAGAGAATGCCCTACAATCAATTGGATTTGGATTAAGTTATTTTAAAAAGCTCAAAAGACCCAATTTAGTTGGATTAAGGCTAAGGCTTTTTTAGGGTTTTGTTAAGAGGCACTATAAAAACAACAGTAAGACTAAAAAGTCAAACAGAATTTTTATAGCCGTTCTGCCTCTTGGAGCTAGCACTTTCAAAAAACAATTCCCTTCCTCCTCCCTTTGCTTCTGATCACATCTTGTCTAAGGCAAAGGTCTTGTTTTGCATCCTACTCATGTGGATACCGTTAGAGGGTTTCTCTCAGCTAGGAGTCTTGAGTTAACGATAAATCAAGGGCTATTTGTGGGCTGCCATATTCAAAAGTCGAACATTCCTACATGAGTACACCAAAAGGTTAGATTCTATCCCGAAATTAATCTTGTTGGATGATCCTGGTGATTTTGATTTGGTTTTTTTTAATCCGCTGCTTATTTTCGTGTATGACATGATAAACCGAGACAACAAAACCTTACAGTGGTATTCGAGCCAGTATGCAAATGGCTTTCAGGATAGCGAATTCGATTCGTGGTGATGCTGTTTTATTGTAAGTTGTTACAGATTTGATTTTAATTTTCAAAATTCGTTTAGGTGACCTAAAATAATTGTAAGACAATTATAGATTTAAATAAACCCTGTAGGGATTTGTTGAATTAAAAGTTACATGTTAGAATTCCTTTCAAACTTGTAATTAAAATGTTGTCAAAATTGTTTGGCACAAACCCTGCATGCTATTATATAATATAATTGATATTAGAGCCATTGTCAAAATTGTTTTGACAAAAACCCTGTAGGCAACCTTGTAGTTGCCACCCTTGCAAAAAAAAAAATTTACTTGTTATTATTTTATTTAAAATATATAAAATAAATTAGGATAAAAGTTATCCTGATAAAAGTTTTAAATTAAATATATTTTAAAGAAAGATATTTTTAAAAATAAAATTGGATAAGAGTTATCCAGTGGTTTTTGAGATTTTAATAAGATTAAAATTTCAAAAACATTATCTTGATAAAATTGTTTTAAAATAAAATATTTTCTATCTTAAATTGGATAAGAGTTATCCAATACTTTTGAGATTTTATGAGATTAAAATTTTAAAAGGAGTTTTCTTTATAAAATTTTGTTTTAAAATAAAATATTTTCTATCTTAAATTGGATAAGAGTTATCCAATACTTTTGAGATTTTATGAGATTAAAATTTCAAGAGGAGTTATCTTTATAAATTTTTGTTTTAAAAATAAAATATTTTAAAATGGATAAGAGTTATCCAATGGTTTTGAGATTTTAATAAGATTAAAATTTCAATTAAGCCCAAATTGAATTTTGAGAATTAAAATTAAATTAAAACAGCCCTTGATAACCATAATTAATTAAAATTTGATTAATTGAAATTAGATTTTAATCAAGAAGCATGCAAATTAATATGTGATATTGCTATGTATGCTTGATGCTTGATTCTTATGTGATATGGATGATTACATGGTGCATGGTTATAGGCCTAGGTTTACATGCATTGTAATTTATTTAAATAAATTTAAATTGAGCATGTGAGCCTTGATTTATTTGTAATTTATTTATGTAACAGTTACATAGATAAATTAGGATTATCTTGTAAAATGTACAACATTTGGAGCCAAGATGATTTGGAGCTATGGAGAACTAATGTGACGCTTGAAGGGAAACCGAGGAGAAGGCATTTAGAAAATTAATGTATCCCTAGGTTCTTTTGTAATAGGAAGGCCATAACCATGTCACGTTTAATTTTATGTTGTTACTTATATATGTTGATATATATGTTAGAAAAGCATGCTAGATGAGACAATAAAATTAAAAATCCCTCAAAATAAATATTAAGCCAAAGATAACAAATAAAGATGCCTTCCAATACGATGCATGTGAAAGAGACTTTGTTCAGTATTGTGCTACTTTGGCTTAGTCAAGGCCATACCTACCTTAGGAATTCACGTTGTATGAGATAATAGTTATCTCCAAGTGTATTGGGTCAAACTTAACTAAATCAAATTGGGGCATTGGCTTAGTCAAACCTAATAAGATTTAGAGGCATAGGTTGGACTTTAACCCATATGATGAGTTAGAACAAAAGTTGTTCACCCAACTATCCAGGAGTTGCATGAGATGCTATTGACAAGAGTTGTCTACCTAAATAATCTCATTGGATGCATTAGCTCAGCTAAAGTCATAATGGGACCAAATATGGATCCTGGTCCACTAAGAAGTCTAGGTGAAAAGGCTTCCCGAGTTGATAGTGAGGGCTATTAGCTTGAGGAAAATAGTGGGAGTAATTCATTTAATTAAAAGACCATAATGAATGATTTTAATCACAATGTTACTTACTTGCATATTTTATAATTGTAGAATTATCATGGCAAACAACAATTTATCCTTTCATTCTATCCTTGAGAAGGATAACAAGTTGGTTGGGGCAAACTTCTTAGATATGTACAGAAATTTAAGGATAGTCCTCACTCAAGAAAAGAAGTTATATGCTCTAGAGCATGCGATCCCTACTCAACCCGACAGAATGCTTCCACTACTGATAAGCAAGCTTATCAAAAGCATTTGAATGATGCCATTGACGTACAATGCCTAATGTTAGCTTCCATGAGTTCTGAACTCTAGAAGCAACATGAGAATATGAAACCGTTTGATATGATCGAACATCTCAAGGAAATGTTCCAAGAGCCAGAACGGCACGAACGTTATGAGGTGTCTAAGGCACTCTTCCAGAGCAAAATGGCTGAGGGAGCTCCGGTGCACACTCATGTACTTAATATGATTAGGTACATTGAGAGGCTAGAAGCATTGGGCTTCACCATGCATAGAGAGTTGTCAGTTGATCTCATCCTCCAATCCTTATCGGATAGCTATAGTTCGTTTGTGTTGCACTACAACATGAACAGTATAGATAAGACACTGGTAGAATTGCTTAACATGTTGAGAACTGCTGAGCAGGACTTGAAGAAGTCAAGGCCTACTTCTGTTATGGTGATTGACAAGACTAAATCCAAAGGCAAAGGCAAGCCTAAGGGTAAGCCCAAGCCTAAGGGTAACAAGAAGGAAAAGGTCAAGAACCTCAAGCCATCTGGTGGAGTTGCTAAGATAGGAAAATGCTTCCATTGCAGTAAGACTGGCCATTGGAAGCGAAACAGCATTGTGTACCTTGAGGAGTTGAAGAAAAAGAAAGGAAGTGAGACTTCCACCTCAGGTATATATGTGATTGAGATAAATTTATCTACTTCTTCATCTTGGGTATTAGATATTGGATTTAGTTCTCACATTTGCATGAATGTGCAGGGACTAACAAGGAGTAGAAAACTTGCCAAGGGCAAGGTGGTCTTATGAGTTGGAAATGGAGCAACGGTTGCGGCGTTAGCTGTAGGAACATTTAATTTATCGTTGCCTTTAGGCCTAATTCTAGAACTTGATAATTGTTATTATATTCCAGCAATTGCCAAGAATAGTATTTCTGTTTCTTGTTTAGACAAGAAAGGTTTTTCTTTTAAAATAATGAACAATAGTTGTTCAATTTACTTTAATGATATTTTCTATGGCAATGCTTCCATTATGAATGGATTGTATGTTCTAGATTTAGATAATCACATATACAGTGTTGATTCCAAGAGGTCAAAGGGTAATGAGATTAACCCTACATTCTTCTGGCATTATAGACTTGGTCATATAAACGAGAAACGCATATCTAGGCTCTAAAAGAGGGACACTTAGATTTATTTGATTTTGAATCATATGATGTATGCGAATCTTGTTTGTTTGGTAAAATGACTAAAGCCCCTTTTACAAGAACAAGTGAAAGGGCCAGTGGTTTATTAGAGCTAATACATACAGATGTATGTGGTCCATTAACCACACAGGCTAGAGGAGGGTTCTAATACTTCATCACATTTACTGATGACTACAGTAGATATGGCTATGTGTATTTAATAAGACATAAGTCAAAATCCTTTGAAAAGTTCAAAGAATTCAAGAATGAGGTACAAAACCAGCTAAGCAAGAATATCAAGACACTCCGATCAGATTGCGATGGAGAGTATTTGAGCCTAGAATTTACAGATCATCTAAAGGAGTGTGGAATAGTTCCACAATTCACTCCACCTGGTACACCTGAATGGAACAGTGTATCTAAGAGGAGGAATCAGACCTTGTTAGACATGGTTCGATCCATGATGAGTCTATTTGACCTACCTGTCTCCTTTTGAGGTTATGCTTTAGAGACAGCAGCATTCACACTAAATCGTGTTCCTACTAAAGCTGTTGAAAAGACACCACATGAGATGTGGACTGGAAAAAGCCTAATCTGTCTTTTCTAAAGATTTGGGGTTACGAGGCTTATGTCAAAAGACAAGTCTCAGACAAATTAGGACCCAAATCTGATAAATGCATATTTGTGGGGTATCCTAAAGAGACAAAAGGATACTATTTCTATAATCCCACAGAGCACAAAGTGTTTGTGGCTCGGTACGGTGTCTTTCTAGAAAAGGACTTCTTTTTTAGAAGAACTAGTGGGAAGAAAATAGAGCTTGAAGAGGTTCAAGAACCACAAATCACTGAACCTTTAGTGGAACAGGAGCAGTCCCAGAAGATGTTGTGGAATAGGAAATAGCTCCAAAAACATAAGGCCCGCTTAGATCTAATAGGATACATCGAGAGCCTGAGAAGCTTAACCTTCTCACCACTTAGCACAATGACATATTGCTCATGGATAATGATGAGCCTACCACCTACGAAGAAGCAATTACGGGCTCAGATTCTGAGAAATGGCTTGAAGCCATGAAATCCGAAATGGACTCCATGTATACAAACCAAGTATGGACCTTGGTTGATCCACCTGAAGGGTAAAACCCATAGGGTGCAAGTGGGTCTTTAAAAAGAAGACTGACATGGATGGTAATGTGCATACCTATAAAGGCCGGTTGGTGGCCAAAGGTTTCAAACAAAGGCATGGTATAAACTATGACAAAACCTTTTCACCAGTTGCAATGCTCAAGTCCATTTGGATTTTGCTTGCTATCGCTGCATACCATGATTATGAGATATAGCAGATGGATGTTAAAATCGCGTTCCTGAATGGAAACTTGTCGGAAGATGTGTATATGACACAACCTGACAGTTTTATCACTCCCAAGAATGCCAATAAGGTATGCAAACTTCAGAAAGTCCATTTATGGATTAAAGCAAGCTTCTCGGAGCTGGAACATTCATTTTGATGAGACAGTCAAAGAGTTTAGCTTCATCAAGAACGAAGATGAACCTTGTGTTTACAAAAAGGTTAGTAGGAGTGCTGTCATATTCCTAGTGTTATATATAGATGACATACTACTCATAAGCAATGACATTCCTACCCTACAATCTATCAAAACTTGGCTAGGGAATTGCTTCTCCATGAAAGACTTAGGAGAAGCAATCTATATCCTTGGAATAAAGATCTATAGAGAGAGATCGAGTAGGCTGCTAGGTCTAAGTCAAAGTACATATATTGACAAAGTGTTAAAAAGGTTCAACATGGAAGAATCCAAGAAAGGATTCTTACCTATGTCTCATGGCATTTATCTTTCAAAGAACATGTGTCCTAAAACACAAGATGAGAGAGATAAAATGGCTAAGGTTCTATATGCTTCAGCTATTGGATCTATCATGTATGCCATGTTATATATAAGGCTTGATGTCTCCCATGCTTTAAGCATGGCAAGTAGGTATCAAGATGACCCAGGTAAGCGTTACTGGATAGCAATTATCCTTAAGTACTTAAGAAGGACTAAGGATACTTTCTTAGTCTATAGAGGAGAGAATGAGCTCATTGTAAATGGTTACACTGATGCTAGTTTCTACTCAGATAAGGATGACTTTGAGTCACAATATGGCTATGTGTTTTGCCTGAATGGTGGCACCATAAGTTGGAAGAGTTCAAAACAAGAGACAGTGGCTGATTCTACGACTGAGGCTGAGTATATAGTGGCTTCAGATGCAGCTAAGGAAGCTGTTTGGATCAAAAAGTGCATCACAGAACTTGGAGTAGTCCCTAGCATTGCTGATCCAGTGGCACTCTATTATGACAGCAATGGATCCATTGCATAAGCTAAGGAACCTAGGTCTCACTAGCGGTCCAAACATATACTCAGGCGCTTCCATCTAATCAGGGAGATCATACAAAGAGGCGAGGTGAAGATATGCAAAATACACACTGATGATAATATTGCAGACCCGCTTACGAAGGCACTATCACAACAAAAGCATGATGCACATGTTAGGTCATTTGGTATTTGATATATGACCGATTGGCTGTAGTGCAAGTGGGAGATTATTAGTGTGTGCCCTAAGAGCCAATCAGATTTGGATTTGTATTACACTTATGACATTGTGATTGTTTATGTTATTTAATAATACATGGCAATTACTTATCATTATTGACTATATTTAATTTGATCAAGTCATAATCAAATGATAAAGTCCCTAGAATAGTGGATTCGTATCGAAGGAATCAAAGTAGTGACTTTGATAATGAGATCCTTATTATACAAAGAATACTATTCTTAAATATCCTTAGTCGTAGTATCACTGAGACGGGACATCAGTGATACAGTAAGACTAACATGTGTTAGATTCCTTTGGGTGACTAATCTCATAAGTCATGGATATGGTGATATCCAAATCAACACATGGGTGCTCATTGTGAATGAATACACTGGATTGACTCATCTTGAGAACTCTATATGAATCGTTACATTGAGTGTCATTAGATGTTCTCAAATGGCAATGGCATATGTGATCCTTAGACTTGAGATCACCATGGTATCCTATGTGTGGATTGGTGTACTTTGACGCTGGTAAACGTAGCTTAATGAGGGTAGCAAGTAAGACAGTAATTGGGTACATCATGAATCATATGAGGGTTGTGAGTGATCAAGATAGGATTTGTCCCTCCTGGTAACATGAGTCTATATCTCAAGGACTTTCAATAAAGATTAATGATTGAAAATCTGTGGCCACAGTACAAATGAGATTTAAGATGAGATCTTGAATTCATTTGATTAAATCATTTATCTTGAGACTGAGAAACAATGGAGTTGAACTTTAATAGAGATGACACGTTCCATATTCTATGTTCAACCGAGATATTAGGTGACAAAAAGATCGAATTATACGGTAATTGCTCATTGAAAGGTTGTCGTCAACTCACCAACATTTTCATTACTTGGGTAGCCATGATGCATTGCTAGATGCCAATCTTGGCTTGTGATTTATGAATGAGATTCTAAATCACTGCCAACGTAATGGAAACCTAAAGGGTCACACACAATAAGGGTATAACCAAAACAAGGTAATTGGAGTTGGATCCATGTGATGAATCCTAGTACAAGTAGGATTCCTAGTGAGACTAGAATCCTGTTCCAACTAGAATTCGGGGTTTAATTAATAGTAATTTTAGCCCAAGATTACCAAAGGGTATTTTGATCTTTTCAATTATAATGAGATTATAATTATGAATTATTAATTTAATAATTTATGGGCAAACCAAATTATTAATCCAAATGCATAACCAATTGGTTGTAGTGCAATTGAGAGATTGTTAGAGTATGCCCTACAATCAATTGGATTTAGTTTAAGTTATTTTAAAAGGCCCAAAAGACCCAATTTAGTTGGATTAAGGCTAAGGCCTTTTTAGGATTTTGTTAAGAGGCATTATAAAAACAACATTAAGACTAAAAGTTAGACATAATTTTTATAGGCATTCTGCCTCTTGGAGCTAGCACTCTCAGAAAACAATTCCCTTCCTCCTTCCTTTGCTTCTAATCACATCTTGTCTTAGGCAAAGGTCTTATTTTGCGTTCTACTCATGTGGATACCGTTAGAGGGCTTCTCTGAACTAGGAGTCTTGAGTTCACGATAAATCAAGGGTTGTTCGTGGGCTGCCATATTCAAAAGTCGAACATTCTTACACTAGTACACCAAAAGGTTAGATTCTATCCCGAAATTAATCTTGTTGCGTGATCCTGGTGATTTTGGTTGTATTGTTTTTAATCTGCTGCTTATTTTCGTGTATGACATGATAAACCAAGAGAACGAAACCTTACACTTTATACCTTTCAAACATATTAATAATACGTTTGGATTGTAATACTTTTGCGAATGAATTTCATTTTGAAATTCCATGGATTCTAGAGGTGAGTCACACCATGTAGCACTTAGTCCCTTAGGTTTTAGAGGTGGCTCACACAGTGTAACACTCAACTTATAAAATTCCATCTCAAAATAGTTATAAAAACTACAAATTAAAATCATGTAGTTCGATACAAAACAAATATCATTACAATACATTAAAAATTAGAACACACAGATCGTTAGCATTTCAAATCATATCGTTCAAAGATAAAAACATTGCATTCAAAACGTTCGTCAAATTCAAAACATTCAAAACATTTACTTTAATCAGATGATCAAAACTTTCTATAATGCATTTCGCAAACCAGAATGCATGAGTGATATGCGTTTATGCATTGATCACTAATGGACTATGTGAACCATTTACCTTCTTATCAAATACTATCGTGTGGATTTACCAAGCCTTATGTACACTTGTGATAGTTTCGTTCAAGACAATCATATACTTTCAGAGTGTCATTTATGGTACAAATCAGTTACTTTCAAATACATTTAACAGTACAAAACTAATACCTTTCAAACGAATATTTTAGTTGTATAAATTAGATCTAATACTTTCAGTACATATCTTTAAAATCAGTACTGAACTTATTCTAAATAAAAGCTTCATTCTTATCAATCAAATCAAATACTTTCAAAATGGTTCCTCTTAAATCAATACTAAACTTATCGTTTAATTGCTACTTCCGAAGAACATAACACTTGTCAAATCAAATCAAATTATTTATTAAAATTTCAGTAGCATAATGTTTCTATAACGAAACCTCCTGCAAGCTCAAAACAGTAAAATTCCATATCTTCTCAATCTAGTTCATTTCCATAAATCCATAAACAGTAAGCATTCCTCAAATCCATTAGTCAAATCATAATAAGTTAAATACAATAACATTTAAAATCCAATCATTTCCAAAACATTATTTCTTTATCAAAACCAAAAACCATTAAAATCATGAACATGATATCATCTTATATCTTTTATACATTCCTTACATTTACTATACTTTAAAATGTTAAATAACTTCCTTTATTTTTCATTAAACCAAAACCAATCAAAATGCAATCATGATACCTACCTATATCTTTCATATATGTTCCTTACCAATTCAATCACAACACAGCTCAGTATAGTTAGTCTAGTAGCATTCACATAGGTAAGCGAGCATATATTCACTTACTTCCAATTTCCACCAACTCACTTTGGGGCTACAGAAAACAATTCAAATGTAGTTAATTATCCATACTCCTTTTAGGGAATATATAGTACACTTAAAGGTCTTTCATATTTTCTAATACAACAGCATTTTCAATCTATTTTCGACCGGGACTGAAAATGCAACTAGTACTTAAACTTATAGATTTTTTATTCTAACTTCACAAACATGTTCCTTATCATTAAAACACTGTCCTATATTATTTTTATAAAGAATTGGGTAGTTTAACCCTAGGTTCCTCTCTTGATTGAAAACATAACAAGGCTTAGTACTTGGTATTTTTCAAATCCAACTTCATATTCTTATGCTTCAAATACTAAAATATCTTATTTCGATGTTAAAAACCCCAACTTAAAATCCAAACCCTAGGTGGCCAAATGCTTCTCTTAGGTTTCCTTTAGGATTTTCTCAAAACTAACTTCATAACTGTAGACACCCCATTTTGTCCGGGTCTTTAATATTATTGGGCTTATCGGGATGCTTTTAACCAAAGTTTAAAGCTAAATGGATTTTAATCTGAGTCCAATGTTCTTTTAGGTACACCTTTGATTTGGATTTTGGATTTGAAATTGTGAATTTGGACTTGAAACTGTGAATTTGGACTTAAGTTAGATTTGGACTTTAGGCCCGATGATTAAAAGACCAATTTTTTATTTAAATTTAATTTTTAATATATTTTACATTTATTAAGGAAAAATGAAAAATGAAAAATCCAAAAAAAATCAAGGAAACAAAAAAAAGAAGTCAAACTTGTATTGCAAATTGTTGGAATAAAAATCAAATCTTTTGGTTTTAGAAACTTTAGACAAATCTAGAATTAATTAAAAGAATCAAATTAGAATTTGCTTATGGAAAGCTTTAAAAGAAAATATGTCAACGTTGAGATTATGGGATTAATTACCAGGAAAGAATCAAGGAAAATTAAGACTAAATAAAGGATTCTAGATCATGGGGGGATCGGTCGAGGCAATAAAAAGGGGCGGACCCTGTTGGGAAGAGAAGAGACTAAGCGGCCGCATCATCATCTTGCAACCTTCCTCATCACTTTCTACTAGACAGCCCCTTTTATATCTTCAGAACTGGTGCTTCCTCATCGACTCGAACCTATTCCTTTGCTGCATCACCACATTATCTTCATCGCCTCGCCACCTCATTACAAAGAACCGAGCCTCCTCGTCCCCTGTACCACTTACACGAGCTATTGCGTGCCATTGCCCCTGCCAACATCGTCCTCACCTCGTTGTTGCCTCCATTGCAGTAGTTTTCACTGTGCCCCCGTTGTTGCTGCGTTGCTTGCTTGCATCGTTCCTGTCACAATTGCTGCACGTCGCTTGAATAGTTTTTTCAGAATCTGAAGGTATAAAAAAGAAAAAAAACCTTTAACTCTCTACATAAGATTCTAAATGAGGCTGCATGTATACACGTTAAAAGTTTAATGGTACCAACTAAGACATTTCTTCATTTGACGTGACTTATGTGCAGTTGGTTTCATGTGCACATCTCTTTTATGGCTTATATACCACGTGCACTGCATCTTCAATCTTGCATATATATCTATATTTGATGTCTTATTCTTAAAAGGTTGATATTAATTTATTGAAATAAAGTTTCTTTAGTTTATTCTTTCTAGGAAATCTATTTAATTTATCTAATTTATTAATTTTATTATTTATTATGTTATAGATTTAGAATTATATTTGAGAGCTATGAAATTAAACTATAAGTTAGAAAATTAGATACAGATTATGTAAAAATTAAAATCATTTTTTATATTAAAATAATAATAAAAATGAATATTATTTATTCCGACAATAGAACTCTAGAGGCATCGTGCTCAAGTGGTACTTTAGAGATCTTGAGGTAAAAAAAAAATCCTATTCAAGGCCTCACCAGCTTAATGGAGGGTCTAAATAGGATTTTTGATAACAAATAATTCATATTCGTTTTTTTTAAAAATAAAAATAAATTTATTATAAAATTACAATAAAAACAATTAGTTATAAAATTAGGAAAGATGTTAATGATTAGTAATAATATGATAAAAATAATAATAGTAAAGAATAAAATAAGGAAGGAAATAAATAAAATAACTAGAGCTAGATATTAAAATAATAATAAAAATTAATATAATTTGCTTCTATGATGAAATATTAAGAGGATTACGCTTAAGCAATTTTCTTAAAGATTTCTAGATGAAAAAGTTCTATTCAAGGCCTCACCAGCTTAATGGAAGGTCTAAATAGGGTCTTCAATAAAAAGTAATTTATATTCATTTTTTTAAAATTAAAATATGAATAATTAGTAGATTTGTTATTGAATTAGAACAAGAATAATTTATAAAAATTAGAAATAATATTAATAATCCATGATAATATAATTGAAATAATAATGAGTAACAAAATAAGGAATGGAATGAATAAAAATTAGATATGAAAATTATAATGAAGGTGAATATGAATTACTCCAATGATGAAATATCGAGAGAATTACGCATAAGTGATTTTCTTGAAATTTCTAGGTGGGAAAATTATTTTCAAGGTCTCACCAGCTTAATAGATAGCCTAGAGATAGTTTTCAATAATAAGTGATTTCTATTCATCTTTTAAAATTATAAAATAGGTGATTTTTATCTAAAAATATTATTAAATTAAAATTAATATTAAAGTAATTAATTAAGAAGATAAAAAATTTCAATAATTCATGTTAACTATAATAATAAAATAACAATAATAAATAGTAATAAAACTTGATAATAAAATGATAATAATAAATAGGAGTTATTGAGAATGAATATTGATTGTTCCTATGATGAGATTCCAAGTAGATTTATGCTTAAGTAACGCTTTGGAAATCTTTAGGTAAGAAAATTTCTTTTGAGTCTGACTAGATTAATGGAAGATCTAAAAGGAATTTTTGATAAAAATAATTCATATTCATTTTTCACATAAATATAAACAAAATAAAATTAAGAATTAATAAATAATAGAATGGTAAGAATAAATTGGGTAGAAGGAGTCAAAGTTAGGAATTTCTCATAAAATATTAAAATGAATCCGACGACAGAGCCTCTTCAAGCAAGTCGCATAGTACTACTTGAATACTCCTGAGGTGAGAAATATTTTTTTAAGTTATCCCACCAGCTTAATGGAGAACACTTAGAAATATTTTTCAATATTAATTATATCGAGATTAAAGATCAACATAAGCAAATCTAGCAAATGACCTAAAACTGAGTGGTACCATTTTAGGATGGGCGTTGTGGGGTGCTTAATACCTTCCCCACACGTAACTGTACTCCTGAACCCTATAATTTTTAAACGTGGACTAAGCCTTATCCATAGTTTGAATAGGTGACTAATCACACCTAGGTTAAGAATGGTTGGTGGTGACTCCTTAGTTTTTGTGTCTAGCTATTAGGTTTTTCGAAACTTAATACGTTATGACAATAACTATTTTAGAACTATCACTACACTAGGATACTTCATTTTCATGCAAAATCATGTAACTTCCATTATTGAAACCCATTTGGCTAAACCTTAAACACTACTTTATAATCATTTTTACATCATTTTGATGCTATAAATGGGCATAGAAAAATCAAAAACATCAAATATATCAAGCTTGAACAAAACTGAAATTTTTTGCTCAATGTTACCTTAGAGTACCTAAACTTCCAACCAGCTTTTTGTTGGATTATGCCCTTAGAACCATTCATTAGATGATTGACTTTGGCATTTTTTATGTATCATGACATTTTATTTATTATAGTTCATTATTATATTTGTCTTATAACTGCGTAATGTAATCTTATATGATAATGTCCTTAGAATAGTAATAACACACTATTCTTAAAATATCCCTAGTCAAGTATTATTGTGAACAAGGATAACAATGATACGATAAGACTAGTATGTGGTTGACTGATGACCATTGTCATGGATATAGGATATCAAGTCATCACATAGGTACATGTTAGAGAACTATGTACTGGATCGACCCTCCATGAGAACGCTACATGGATTGTTATATGAGTGTTATAAGCGATTCTAATAGTGATGATGGTGTATGTGATCCTTTGACTTGAGATCATCAGAGATCCCAACATAGAGAATTGCATACTTTAATGCTGCTAGATGTCATTCGTAACAGGATGGACTATAAAGGTAGTAATTAGGTATGCCTTGATCTATGTAGAGGGATGTTGAGTGATCAAGATAGGATTTATCCCTCTTATATAACAAGAGTGATGTCTTAGGCCCTTTGATAGAGTGAGACTAAAATTGCATGGCTGTGCTTGAATAAGTCAATATGAGATATTGATTTTATTTGTTTAATTAGTCTACTCAGGAATCAAGAAACGCTGATTAGACTATAAAAGTGTGACACATTCCATGACTTGTGTCTAATCAAGACATCAAAGGATAAAGGGATTAGACTACACGGTAACATCTATCACGAGTAAGGTTATGTCGAGTCATTGACATTCTCGTTACATGGGTAGCAATGATGTGTTGCTAGATACCGCTCATTGCCTGTGACAATTTTGTCATTGCCATTGTTTTGAGAACCTATTGGGTCGCATACTTAGAACGGATCAATGAGGAGCTTAATTAATCTTATTCCGAATTGGATTAAGGATATAACTAATCCTATTCTGAATTGGATTAAGGATATAATTAATCTTATTCTAAGTAGGATTAGAGTTCTGTTTGACAGTAAATTTTAGGGTAAAATTTACTGCCTATAAAAGGATGTTTTGTGTTTTCTAAAATAGAGCCGCACAATTAAACAGAAAACAAAATATTCTTTTAATCGAAGCTAGCAATTCGGTTATAAGGAATCAAAAACGCTCTTTAAGGCTTCTGATCGTGAGACGTTCAAGAGTCGTGAGATCCGTTCGTGTGGATACCATAGAGGCAGGAACGAAAAGTTGTTGCTTGTGACTCGACCAACGACAGAAAATCAAAGAAAACGTTAGGTAAAATCTCGAAACCCTAATCAGGCAACTCTCCGAATCGATCCTGGTGGAGGCCGAACGATTTAAATTCCGCTGCGTGTTTGTTTCGGTTTCCTTCACTGGCATCAGAGCCAGATTTGGAGTCCCTGATTTGTTTAGCATCAAGATGATGCATTGGATGTTAGTTGCCTTATGCTTGCCTCCATGAATCCTGAGCTTCAAAAGCAACATGAGGAAATGGATGCGTTCGATATGATCGAGCATCTCAAGCAACTCTATCAAGAGGAAGCTAGGCAAGAAAGGTATAATGTCTCTAAGGCATTATTTTAGTGTAGGATGGCAGAGGGGACTCCCGTTGGTACTCATGTGCTCAAGATGATTGGGTACATTGAAAACCTTGAAAGATTGGGATTTCCTTTGGGCCAAGAGTTGGCCATTGATGTGATTCTGCAATCGTTGCGAGACAGCTACAGTCAGTTTGTTGTTAATTACAACATGAATGAAATTGACAAGACTCTGCCACAGTTACTTAGCATGTTGAAAACAACTGAATCCAACATGAAAAAGGCCAAGCCCAAAGATGTCTTAATAGTTAAGAAAGCTAAGGGCAGGGCTAATGCAAAGGGCAAGAAAAAAGGTAATAAAGCCAATGGCAAGTTCAAGCCCAATGATACTGCACTGAAGCCTAAAGGTGGGGTTGCCAAAGAAGGGAAATGCTTCCATTACGGTGAGACCGGACATTGGAAAAGGAACTGCAACAAATACCTGGAAGAGCTAAAGAAGAAGAGAGGAAGTGAGAATTCCACTTCAGGTATTTATGTTATAGAAGTTAATCTATCTACTTCTTCATCATGGGTATTAGATACTGGATGCGGTTCTCACATTTGTGTAAATGTGCAGGAACTCAAAAGGAGTAGATCGTTGACTAAGGGCGAGGTCGACCTACGAGTGGGAAATGGAGCAAGGTTTGCTGCATTAGCTGTAGGAACTTATATTTTGACATTGCCCACAGGGCTTGTTTTAGAATTAGATGATTGTTATTATGTGCCTTTCATCACTAAAAACATTATTTCTATTTCTTGTTTGGACAAGAAGGGTTTTTCATTTATAATAAAGGACAATTGTTGCTCCATTTATTTAAATGATATCTTTTATAGTAGTGCACAACTAATTAATGGTCTTTGCATTCTAAATCTTGATATGCCTATTTATAACATAAATGCTAAAAGGATTAAATCTAATGATCAAAATCCAACATATCTCTGGCATTGTCGCTTGGGGCACATAAATGAGAATCGCATTTCCAAACTCCATAAAGATGGAATTTTGGACTCATTTGATTTTGAATCGTATGAGACATGTGAATCTTGTTTGATGGGTAAGATGACTAAAGCCCCTTTCAAAGGACATAGTGAAAGGGCAATTGATTTATTGGGCTTAGTACATACAGATGTATGTGGACCTTTAAACACACAGGCCAGAGGTGGGTTTATGTACTTTATTACATTTACTGATGATTTCAGTAGATATGGCTATGTGTATCTTATGAGACACAAGTCAGAATCTTTTGAAAAGTTCAAAGAATTCAAGAATGAAGTACAAAACCAACTTGGCAAGAGCATTAAGGCACTTCGATCAGATCGAGGTGGTGAATACTTAAGCCAAGAATTTTATGACTATCTTAAAGAGTGTGGGATTATCTCACAACTCACTCCTCCAGGTACACCACAATGGAATGGTGTATCTGAAAGGAGAAACCGAACTTTATTAGATATGGTTCGATCAATGATGAGTCATACAGATCTTCCAGAATCCTTTTGGGGACATGCATTAGAAACAGCTGCTTTTACACTGAACCGTGTTCCATCTAAATCGGTTCCAAAGATACCATATGAGATATGGACTGGTAAACGTCCTAGTATGTCTTTTATGAAGATTTGGGGTTGTGAGGCTTATGTAAGACGTCAAGTCTCTAACAAACTTGCACCTAAATCTGATAAGTGCTATTTTGTGGGATATCCTAAACTAACTAAAGGATATTATTTTTACAATCCCACTGAGTGCAAAGTGTTTGTAGCTCGAACAAGTGTCTTTCTAGAAAGAGAATTCATTTTTAAAAGAACTAGTGGGAGAAAAGTAGAACTTGAAGAAATTTAAGAGCTACAAGATAGCGCACCTGATGTTGAGATGGAGCCTGAGCAAGCACCACAAGTTGTTGTGGAACCAGAACCACAAGCCGTTGTGGAGCAACCGCCTGCTCAAGAGACACAAGCCTTGCGTAGATCAGTTAGAACACATCGTGAGCCACAGAGATATGGATTTCTAATGACTCAGAACGGTGATGTATTGCTCATGGACCAAGATTAGCCTACTACCTATCAAGAGGCTATTACAGGGCCAGACTCTGAGAAATGGCTTGAAGCCATGAGATCTAAGATGGAATCCATGTATGCCAACCAAGTTTGGACCTTGGTTGACTTACCCGAAAGGGTAAAACCTATAGGGTGTAAATGGGTTTTTAAGAAGAAAACCGACATGGAAGGAAATGTTCATACCTATAAAGGGTGATCGGTTGCTAAAGGTTTTAAACAAATTCATGGTATTGACTATGATGAAACTTTTTCACCAGTCGCGATGATCAAATCCATTAGGATCTTGCTTGCGATAGCTGCATACCATGATTATGAAATTTGGCAAATGGACGTCAAGACTGCTTTTCTTAATGGAAAGCTACTCGAGGATGTGTACATGACACAACGTGAGGGTTTTGTTGATCCAAAAAATGCTGGAAAGGTTTGTAAGCTGCAACGTTCTATTTATGGACTAAAGCAAGCTTCTCGAAATTGGAATCTTCGTTTTGATGATGTAATCAAAGAGTTTGGTTTCATCAAGAACGAAAATGAACCTTGTGTCTACAAGAAGGTCAGTGGGAGCACTATTGTCTTCCCGGTATTGTATGTAGATGACATACTACTCATTGGGAATGACATCCCTACCCTTCAGTCTGTAAAGACTTGGTTAGGGAATTGCTTTTCAATGAAGGACTTGGGCGAAGCTACCTATGTACTGGGTATAAAGATCTATAGAGATAGATCAAGGAAATTAATTGGCCTAAGTCAAAGTGCATACATAGATAAAGTGCTAAAGAGGTTTAGCATGCAGGATTCCAAGAAAAGATTCTTGCCTATGACACATGGCATTACTCTCTCAAAAGAACAGTGTCCTACAACATAAGAAGAGAGAGAACGTATGAGTAAAGTTCCATATGCATCTACTATTGGATCCATTATGTATGCCATGTTATGCACACGTCCCGATGTCTCGTATGCCTTGAGCATGACGAGTAGATATCAAGTTGATCCTGGTGAACGTCACTGGATCACTGTCAAGAATATTCTTAAGTACTTGAGAAAGACTAAGGATACATTCTTGATATATGGAGGTGAGGAAGAGCTCATTGTAATAGGTTACACTGATGCTAGCTTCCAAACTGATAAAGATGACTATAGATCGCAGTCTCATTATGTGTTTTGCCTTAATGGTGGTGCTGTGAGCTGAAAGAGTTCAAACCAGGCGACAGTGGCCGATTCTACAACAGAGGCTGAGTATATAGCTGCCTCTGAAGCTGCTAAGGAGGCTGTTTGGATCAGGAAGTTCATTACTGAGCTTGAAGTTGTTCCCAGCATTATAGATCCGATTGAGCTCTATTGTGACAACAATGGAGCCATCGCACAAGCTAAGGAACCTAGATCTCACCAACGATCCAAACATATACTACGGCGCTTCAATCTCATTCGAGATATCATCGCGAGAGGAGATGTGAGGATATGCAAAGTACCAACTGACGATAACATCGCCGACCCACTGACGAAGCCTTTGACGCAGCAGAGACATGATCGTCATACTAGGTCACTAGGTATTAGATACATGAGTGAATGGTCTTAGTGCAAGTGGGAGATTGTTGGATTATGCCCTTAGAACCATTCATTAGATGATTGACTTTGGCATTTTTTATGTATCATGACATTTTATTTATTATAGTTCATTATTATATTTGTCTTATAACTGCGTAATGTAATCTTATATGATAATGTCCTTAGAATAGTAATAACACACTATTCTTAAAATATCCTTAGTCAAGTATTATTGTGAACAAGGATAACAATGATACGATAAGACTAGTATGTGGTTGACTGATGACCATTGTCATGGATATAGGATATCAAGTCATCACATAGGTACATGTTAGAGAACTATGTACTGGATCGACCCTCCATGAGAACACTACATGGATTGTTATATGAGTGTCATAAGCGATTCTCATAGTGATGATGGTGTATGTGATCCTTTGACTTGAGATCATCAGAGATCCGAACATAGAGAATTGCATACTTTAATGCTACTAGATGTCATTCGTAATAGGATGGACTATAAAGGTAGTAATTGGGTATGCCTTGATCTATGTAGAGGGATGTTGAGTGATCAAGATAGGATTTATCCCTCTTATATAACAAGAGTGATGTCTTAGGCCCTTTGATAGAGTGAGACTAAAAATGCATGGCTGTGCTCGAATAAGTCAATATGAGATATTGATTTTATTTGTTTAATTAGTCTACTCAGGAATCAAGAAATGCTGATTAGACTATACAAGTGTGACACATTCCATGACTTGTGTCTAATCAAGACATCAAAGGATAAAGAGATTAGACTACACGGTAACATCTATCACAAGTAAGGTTATGTCGAGTCATTGACATTCTCGTTACATGGGTAGCAATGATGTGTTGCTAGATACCGCTCATTGCCTGTGACAATTTTGTCATTGCCATTGTTTTGAGAACCTATTGGGTCGCACACTTAGAACGGATCAATGAGGAGCTTAGTTAATCCTATTCCGAATTGGATTAAGGATATAACTAATCCTATTCTAAGTAGGATTAGAGTTCTGTTTGACAGTAAATTTTAGGGTAAAATTTACTACCTATAAAAGGATGTTTTGTGTTTTCTAAAATAGAGTCGTACAATTAAACAGAAAACAAAATATTCTTTAATCGAAGCTAGCAATTCGGTTATAAGGAATCAAAAACGCTCTTTAAGGTTTCTGATCGTGAGACGTTCAAGAGTCGTGAGATCCGTTCGTGTGGATACCATAGAGGCAGGAACGAAAAGTTGTTGCTTGTGACTCGACCAACGACAGAAAATCAGAGAAAACGTTAGGTAAAATCTCGAAACCCTAATCAGGCAACTCTCCGAATCGATCCTGGTGGAGGCCGAATGATTTAAATTCCGCTGCGTGTTTGTTTCGGTTTCCTTCACTTTTCACCAGTCAAATGTGTTCATTTGGGCTGAAGTTTTGATTTGTTTTAGAGGAAGAGTTAAGCTAAAATTGGTCTTTTTGATCCAAGTGATCTGAGGTTATCTTCCTGGTCGTTTTGGCCTCACACTCTCTCTTTCCCATTCACGCCTCAAGCTTGGTTGCTATGGGATTTTTGGTTTGTTTCTTTTAATTGGCTAGCCCTTATGGCTTGTTAAGGGAGACAAGCACATGTGTTATTAATATATTAATATGATACTGTCTTGGGTGGCAAATTCCACTTATACCTTTACTAACAAATTAATTTCCAAGACATTGTTTGTTTTAGCTTTATTCTTACAACTTCCATAATCCAATATTTCATCAATATCCAAACATGGCCTTAACACTTTTCCATAGTCACCATTACATATTTAAATAACTAACATTATTTGATAATTATTTTATTTAGTAATTATCCATATAATTTCCATGATTTTCCACTAATTACTCGGTGTTCCACACACACATTATTCTTGCATAGTACTACCTTAAAATTGTCTGCTAATATTCCAATAATTAAATTATTTATTTTCATTGACTTTTAATCTTTAAAAGTCAATTTCCCAATATCATACAACATGTACGACACTTAAGAATTTCTCAGAATAAATTTAGCTTCAAACGAAGGCTTTTCGATCTATTTGCCTCGTTTTTCAGCAATTTCTTGATAGTTCAATTTTTGGATCAACTCAAGGTCAGACTTCACCATGAGAGGGTTAGATTGTGTTCAGTTAATTGTCAAAATTCAACCCACGTTTGCTAATATTTTAGTATTTAAATTCTGACTATGGACTTAATCGTTATTTTCTAATTTGTTGGCCCTAATTCATAAGTACCTCAAATCAAGCTTCGATTAAGACAAAATTTATACCATAGGTAGATTGAACTCCAAATATAAATAATTTGCTCTTTCTGGGTCATTTTAAGTCTTAACGAATCCCATAGGGCCCACGTCCCATTTCTCTAGCATATCACTATTTAGAAATCTTAGCGATTAACCCTCGCTCTTTGATTTCCATAGCAAATAACTTATATTAGGTATTGGAAAAATAAGGTTCTCACATTTTGTCCTTATGGGCCAATAGTGAGATCATACTCTATTGTCCACTAATGTTTGCTGTTTACAATTTATCTCCATGGATGTGTATAAAGCAACCATATTTGTTCCTTAATATGACTATTTCTTGCGACCTCTGATTGATGAGTTGAAGGTGTTGTAGGATCAGGGTGTTTAGACTTATAATGCTGACAAAAAATAGAATTTTTTGTTAAGGGTTGCATTGTTATGGATGATTAATGACTTCTTTGCTTATGAAATATTGTTTGGTTGGAACATTGATGGTAGATTATCTTTCCTTACTATATGGAACATACAAAAGCTTTTAGGTTGCAATATGGATGGAAGCCTTTCTTTTTTTATTGTCATCATCAATTTTTGCCTCTTAATTATCCTTTTAGGAGGCAACGGGACAAATTTAGTAAAAAGGTGGATCATGATCCTATGATCCAGACATTGTTAGGTGAAGAAGTGTTGTAGCAGTTAGATGGCATCAAAGATTTACCACAAGACAGAATATATGGTCAACAGAAACCTCGTGGATTTGGGGCATCTCACAATTGGATGAAGAAGAGTATATTCTAGGAGTTGCCTTATTGGCATACCAATCTTATTTGACACAATTTGGATATCATGCATATTGAGAAAAATATGTTTTACAATTTATTCAACACCATGATGCTAAGGGTAAATTGAAAGACAATATACATGCAAGAATGAATATAGACTTGACTTGCAAAAGAAAAGAATTAGAATTGGTGAAAAGCAATGAAAAAAACATTTAAGCCTAAAGCTTCATTCACTCTAACTAAGGAGGAGCTAGAAAAAGAGTTTGTTCTTGGGTTAAAGGATTAAGGCTTCCTGATGGATTTGCATCAAATATAGCTCGATGTGTAAATGTCGATGAAGGCAAGTTCTACGAAATGAAAAGCCATGACTATCACATTTTTATGCAACGCTTACTTCCCGTAGCCGTTCGTGATTTTATCCTTCATCAAATTTGGGATGCAATCATAGAGCTATCTCGTTTTTTTTAGACATATGCTCACCAAAAATAACCTTAGATCACATGCAAATTCTGCAAAGAACATTGTAGAAACTATTTGCAAACTAGAGAAGATCTTTCCTTTATTTTTGATTCTACCGAGCATTTTTGGTTATGGTTGGTGGCCTTGTGCAATAGCAATGGATGTATCCCCTTGAGAGGTAATCAATGAGTTAATGATTAGTCACTTCCATATTAATATTTATCATCCCAAAAAAATGCTTATTCAAAACATTTACTAATTTTTACGCACGATATTGACTTTAGGTTTTTGTATCATTTAAAAAAAAAGAAGAAAAATCTAACACATCCAAAAGGGTCAATCATGTAAGACATACATGAGGTAGGAGATTGCAAGGTTTTATGCCTTGTATTTTAAACCTTAAGTTCAAACAAGATTGACCCATCCACCATGTAATGATAATGGAGGAGCTGTTGATCCCATGAGTCATTTTTCCATTTTTAGACATCTGGGTCAACCAATCAAGCTAACAAAGAATAATGCTCGATACTTAGAAGAAGATGAGTATGATATTGCAAGTATATACGTGCTAATGAATTGCGTGGAAATAGTCCCCTATATTAAATTATATTAATTCTAACCCATATAAGGTTTTCAAAATAGCTATTAGAAAATTTTCTCTAGTTTAGTATAGTATATCATGGTAGGATATTTGATCACTCGACTACTATCCACCCTAGAAATTCCCTTTGGAACATCTTCATTCTGCATGTCCAAATAATATCCTCAAAATCAAAAGTAGAAAATTTAAAAAAGATCATCTGAACATCAGCGATGCTCAATTAGAGAAACCATGTCAAGAACATTTTTCACAAAAATTGTTTAAAAAATTTGTAAGTATTGTAAGAATAAAGTAAGCAGTACTATATATATTCTATTTATTGTAATGATTACTTTCGAGGTTTTAGGTATGTGAACATGCCATCAAAATTGATTGGCGTATTATTGAGATTTCCCATGGTCCTAGACTTATGATAAGGACTTATCAAGGTTATTTTGTATATAGTTTCAAGTTTCATATGTTAGACTATGGTAGATCCTTAAAACAATGAACAATGGTGCATGTGTAAAAGGAAGCCGTTACAATGATTTTGAACGTGACTCTTATGGCATATGATAGATATAATCGGGCTAGAAAAATTTGGAATCGGAAATAAGTTTGTCTTATTCAAGTGTCATCGGTTTGATAAAGGGAAGAGGTCTTCACGTTGATTCCCGTCATCGTCTTGTATAGTAGCCAAAAGAAGAAAAAGCTGCTGCTAATAATGATAATCAACATCAAATTAGATATGGAGACAAACAAGAAGAATATGATAGAGACGATGGTAGTGATTGGAATGATTAAGAATGAAATTGTATATCCTCATTTATATTTAAATATCTATAAAGTAAGTTATGTATAATGTATGTCAAGTTTTTTTTTTTCAACTTTACTATTTTCTATTTTACTTAATTGATTAAATATTTATTTTTAATTTTATTATTTTACTTCTTTTACTTATTTACTTACCCCTTTTTTTTTATTGCAGTTAATCAAATTGAAAAAACTTGGTAAAAAACCATCAAGGTCTAAGTCTCCTCCACCTGCAACAAATTTTATACCTGGATTGGAGTCTTATTTCTTTCCTATTCCTTGTGTTGAGCCTCAATCTCAGCCTCTCGCTCAACCTTGTGCTCGGCTTCCAACTTAAACTCCTACTCACCATTATGCTCGGTCTCTGGCTCATCCTCGTTCTCGACCTCTTGCTCAACTTTAATCCTGACCTTCGATTTGACCTGCTCTTCATCGTCCAGCTCTGATAAGTCTCTAAAATATATAATTTTTATAGTATTATATTGCATCAATTTTGATTGAATTTTGGAATTTTTAATGTAATTTCTTCTCAATTTAATTAAATTGTTTTCATGTATAGGAAATTTGAGAATGATGAAGAAATCAAAAAAATGGCAAGGAAATCAAGTAAAAATTGTTGGATTTGGTGTTTGAGTCCTAAACACTAACCCTAAAAATATTTTTTTACCTTAAACCTCTTCAAACCTTAGGAAAACTTAAACCCTTTTTGAAAACCATTAAATTCTTTTTCCCAAAATCTTATTTTAAACCCTAAAATTATTATAATCCTTAAAACCTTTGACCATACCCCAACATAACCCACTTAAAACTTAATACATTTTCACATAAAACCCAAATTCACCTTAAGTCCATCATGAATCCTAAAGTTCATAGGCCTAAAACACTACAAATCCAACCTTAAGTTGGGCCATTCTCTCAATTTGCTTGATTTATGCTAGGAAGTCCAGCCCAACGAAAGGAGCTCCCAAGGAAGGAGAACCAATGGAACCATATGGAAACAAAAAGATGAAGCTGCTGTAGGTTGAAAAGTGGTGACGGCAGCCACTTTGCTTCATCCGTTCTTACATATGTTTACCGGTTCTCTTTACAAATCTAGAGGTTTTGAAGCTTTTAGTTTTCAGCAAAAGCAAAAGTGGAGGGGGGCTGATGACAGTGGCCGTCTTCTACCATTGCTGCTTTTTGTTCATTTTTGATTGCTACTTTTTGTTTTGATTATCTTAGATTGTTTTGGGATTTGATTTTACTTTTAAATCACATTATTTAAGATGTTTAAAACTTAAGTTTTTAGATTAAAGCAATTTCAGTTTTTATTTATTCATCTCCATACTCTGTTTTTCTTTAAATTTTTTTTTTGTTACAATTCTTTAAATTTTATTACATTAATAGTTCATTATTATTTCCTGTTTTAGCGTCCTTTACTTTATGGTTTTAATCCCTTTTTCCTCTTTGTTTTCTGCACTCATTTCTGATTATTGGCTACGGTTTCCTAGGTTGTTTCTATGACTTGAAGCTGATGGTTACGCGTTGATCTCTATTATCGATTTTTTTCTTTGTTTGTTCTATTAGGTTGGTGTGAAGCTGACAGCTTGCGGCTCATTTCTACTCTGTATGCTGGTTGCGTGGCTGCTAGCGAGAGCATGCTAAGTCACTGGATGTGTGGCCGTTTGATGGTTTGGTGCGTGGAAATGCAAGGAAGCAAGTGCTGGCCGAATTTCATACCAGCCACTGTTCAAGGAAATTTATTTTATTTTTAAACATATATATATTTATGTTTAATAGTTATGAGTATTAGTAATTTAGTAGTAGATTAATTTAATTTAGATTTTAATTAGTTTAGTATTAGATTATAATTTTAATTAATTTCTACATTGCTACGATTATTAGTTTAAATTGAGATATAGTTTTAAGTAATTTTATTTTATGTTCATCTATTTAATTTTTTATTTTAATTTCATTCATTTTAATTTTAATTTTTATTGAATTTTGATTCTCAAGTTCTTTATATTTTATTTGCATCTTATTAATTTTTACTAGTTACTTAATTTGAAAATTACATATTACTTGAATAAATCTAAGATGTTTCTTTTAGTATTTAGCTAAGTGACTTAACTAATATTTGTGAGACGATAATTCGGGACTCAAATCTTATATTACTTATATGACCACGTACACTTTTGTGTAGATACCATTAAGGGTCGACAAGCTCCTTCTACTGTCAACCTTCAGGGTACATTGTTCCCACCCTCAGATACCGATGATGATGATGATGACATTCCAGCTTCTCCTTTAGCCACAGAACAACCATTACCCATGCGGGGAATATCTGCTGAGGAACATTCAGGCAAGGCTCTGGGAGTGGGAGTGTGACTACTAGTGGTCGGAAAAGAACAAGACACCCAAATTAGAGCATACCAACACTGCCAAATCCAGAGTATACGATAGTGCTTAATTGTCTCAATAACAGGTATTCTACTTGTATTTTTTTTTAATTTTCATACAAGACTAACCTTAAATATAATATTTAAGAAATTGTTTCTCTTCGTGGTAGCACTTTTCTACAACCATTCAATGTAAGGACTATATCGAGCTTGACTAAAGAGTGTTACTCAAAATTGTGGCCCACATTTGGGAGCACTTATGTAAGTCACGTTTTAGAGACCTGCTACAGATGGAGAGGATAAAAGCATTTCTAGACTAATAAAATACTCGATTGTTAGGGGCATAACTTGTCCAAGTGAATTACAGTCAAAATATGGGATGAGTTAGTTGAGAATGAATGGGGGACTGAACAATGGGTGGAGAAGTCTAAAAATGGAAAACGGTTGATAGAAAAGAAAACAAAGGAATTGTAACAAAGCATACAGGCGGTTCTGTTGCATTTCTGGTTCATGAAAATAAGATGGTAAGTCAAAATAATAACGCATACAATTTTTTTTATATTTCATTTATAGTTTTTTTATTCTTAGACAATATTTTATATAACGTAAACGCAAAGAAATGGTCGAGCACTGACATATAAGGAATTTTTTGATTGGACCCATAGATGATTAGGACAATAAATCCAAATCTGTCGGTGTACGTAATACTTTCTATTAGAATCGTTTTTAAAATTTTATTATTTAATATTCTTTTTCTAATTACATTGTAAGAGAAGTATGCTCCTTTGTTGACTCAAAAATACGGTAAGGCTACGAGCGCCTATCTCTAGTTTCATTCAATTGCATGGTGTGAAGTAATTGGAACAATGGATACCGCACAGAGTCATACTTACAGATTTGGGGCTATGCCAGAGCGCCTTGATTTGCAGCAAGGCACACCATTTGGATACAACTCCATCCACACTCAATCTTCTTACGCATCTTTTTCAACTTATAGTCCTTTTCTTTATCCTAGTCCAGGGTAAGTTGTCTTCACAAATCTAATTCAGATGTGCAATATTTGAAAGAGGACATGAAAGACATGAAGCTCGGGTTAAATGAATTGAAAAGTACATTAAATGATTTTATGACTCAAATGACGAGCTATATGTCAAACAACAGAGGAGAGCTTGGAGCTAGATCGTTTGGATCGAAGGGTTATACTAATAAGTGAGACCTCTTTTTTATTTTATTGATGTTGAAGTGGATGATTATTTTGATGTATGTTAATGTGTATTTGATGAATGATATTGATTTGTTATTTTCTGCAAATTTTACTCGTATATTGAATTATTTTAAGTATCCGAAATTGATTCGAAAATGCATTTTCACAACAAAACAGGAAGAATATATATAAAAAAAATCCTTTAGCATCAAAATTTTCGTTGCTAAAAGTATTTAGTGATGAAAACATAAAAAAATATAAAATTAAAACAATTAGATTTTTAGTGACAAAATTTCATCTCTGAAAGTCTTTAGCGACAAAAAATTTTAAAAATATAAAATTTAAAAAATAAACTTTCAGCAATGAAATTCCGTCTTTGAAAGTTTTCAATAACGAAAATGCTCAAAATATATAGAAATTACAAAATACTATTAGCGATGAAAAAATTCAAAATGTAATAATTAAAAAATAGACTTTCAGTGATGTACTTGTCTTTGAAAGTTTTCAGTGATGGAAAAACTTAAAAAATATAAAAATTTAAAAATAGACTTTTAGTTATGGAATTTTGTCTTTGAAAGGTTTTTAGTTATGGAATTTAGTTATGGAATTAAAAAATTTCTTTTTTATTTTTATTAAATTTTTTCGAAAAAGGAAAATAAAATAATTTAGCATCGAAATTCTGTTATTAATACCTTCAACTTCAACGAACAAAGAAATTAACAATAGAGTTTTTCGTTTCGCGGCCAAAGACTTTTAGTGACTACCAATTTTCCCGACAAAATTAGCGATAAAACATCAAAATTTGCAATGGGAAATCTAACGCTAGTTCTGTTGCTGTTTGTCCTTTTTCTTGTAGCGTTCTGAAATCATTTGAAGTGCCACAGAATGGTGTAAAAGTCTGCAATTGTTGTGAATTGTTTTAACTGCATAAAATTTTGGCAATTAACAGAGTTCCTCGTATAGTCAGATTACATAACTCTTCCCGCCACCTATCTAACCTTCTTATTTACATTTTGTGTTCCCCTAATCCCTCTCCCTTTTATCTGCAAACAACTATTTCCTTTTGTTAGTTCAGTTAAATAGAATCATAAATTATATTTTTGTCTATCTGTTCTGTGTTTCTTTTAGATAATGTTTGTGTCAAGAGTAAAGACACATAATTACTAGAAGAGAGCAACTAAATATACTCATGTTTTTTTCTTTTCACACCCTATTTTACACTACATGTTACTGTTTATTTAAAGGGGAAAATGGGTGTGTGAAGAAAAAAATAGGGTGTGTTTAGTTGCTCTCTTACTAGAATCATTGAGCTCATGCTTCCAAGGAATTAATGTATTCCTGCATAATTTCTATGCATTGGAATATTGCTATAACAGATCAACACTACAGCAGCTCCCAATCCTGCCAAACAGCGTTCTTCCAATTAAAAATCCTATGCCTCCATTCTCCTTCCATGCTTAAATCAATCCTCACATCACTCTCACCCCTCCTCACCAGGGAATAGAGGGAAAAAGGGGGTAAGGAGAATGTGTTCAATAAGATGCCATTTCATTTCATCCACATCCATACAGGAAAGACAATGCATATATGAAAAGCTCTGAACAACTGGATTGACAAGGAGATCTTACTTTTGTTATTTTGGGAAAAGGCAAAATACTCACAGAAATGTCACTTCTTTACGAGGAATAAAGAGGTCACATTTTTAGAAATTTTCAGCAATTATCCTTTTATGCAAGGATTAATTTAAAACAACCTTGAGGATATTTAATCCCTGGTCATCAAGTTAATGAACTTGCATAGCAAATTAACATTTTGCAGGATAACTAAAAGATTGATGGAACAAAAAGAAAAGGAAAAGAAAAGGCACTAAGCAACTAGTTGCACTTAATTCATATCGGTGTAACCCATGCACATATTTCTATTTACTTTGAGAATTTGTAAATCATGGAAAAAGCTGTACATAACCTGTTAATATTGCAATCCCTAGTATTATAAAAGGTGGAACTATTATAAATGCTCCAACTGTTGCAAAGAAAACTGAATCATTCCTCTGAGAAACTTCATCCAAGTACGCTTGTCTCCTGATATTTCTCTTCTGTGAGATGGTTAAAAGCTTTGGACTAACCTTCTTCAAATTTTTACCCAATGGAATAATGAAATCCTTGTCTCTATCCCCAACCAACCGCACAAGCTGCTCACGAATTGTGAGTTTCCCATAGCTGCCATCACTCTCATATCCTGGTCCTAAAATAAATAAATATTCACTTAATTTTGCAAGTTGTATTGTTCTTCCATCTAGTCCTTTTTCTGGGAAAGAAATGTATATTCATTTGCATTTATCTAGGCATAAGATTCACATACCATCAACAGCAGAGCTTGTAAAACTTAGTTGTTCCAAAAGATCCAGTTGCGTGCGTGAAGAAGACAAAGACCCTTAACAAAAATGTCAACAGTAATAGGAAATCAGCAGTCTAAATGATTACTGGATCTCAATAGATGCCTAAAAAATTTCACCAGCATCTCATGTAATTAAACAATATCTTAAGAAATTCAATATAACTAATTATGATCATTTCAAAGGAAGCAAAATACTCGACTCAAAGTTCTATGTTGAACAAGAAAAAGTCCTTTTGAGCTCGTGCCATGACAGATAGCCAGAAGGTGTGAGGTATGGAGAGCAACAGAAAGCTATTTACGGTGATAACTTTATGTTCAATATGATCGTGTATTTTCTATATTAGGAATGCAAGCACAAAACAAGAAACCTACCCATCAATTGAGGTGTTCTCTACCACTATATAAAATCCTATTCCTATCTTCAAAACACAATAACCTCAATTATGGGAAAATTTCCCAACTCCACAAACACAAGAAGGCACAAGTGAAGATCCTTATAAAAGATCTTACTCAGCTATAAAAGAAACATCTACTGTATTAATTCCTCTGTCTAGGAGCTAATTGAATCCATAACATGCGATTATTCAAATAAAATCAGCACAGAAAGTCTGCTTTGATATGGGAGAAAAGGGTGTATATTTTTACAGTTTGGGAAAAATATGGAAAGGAACCTTCGTATTCTTGGGCAAGAGAGACCCAACTTGGATGGATTTCTAAATACTGAAGTCTTAAATTCAATAATATAGCAGAAGTCAAGTTAATGTTAACCCAACATAACAAATCATGTTTTCTCGATCGCATATCAAGTAAATTAGATTTAATCAAATGGTAGAGACAAAATTTTTACATGCTAACACTCCCGTAAGCATACATACCTTTCTCAAGTACGAACGTAAAATCAAACCCCAGAAAAGAATATAATGAAAGTTCTTTGAAACTAAGCTTATAAAATGAAAGAGTTAACTTACCAGAGAAAGTAGCAGGAGTGTCTTCCTCTTTGACTCCCCCTTCTTTTCCTTCTGACTGAGCAAATGTTTTACAAGAAGAAGAAGAAGAAGAAGAAGAGATGAGCTTGAAAGGGTGTTTATGTGTGGCGCAAAACATATTAAAGCCGGGTTTTGGGTTAAGAGAAGCAGCCGTGAAATATAAAGCCATGACCAAATTTATTTGATCGTTTTGTGGAGAAACTGAAAGACTGAAGAGTGCTTTGAAGCAGGTTTCATTTTAGTTCCGTAGCCTAGATTCTATTGTGTCAGTTGCCAGTTTTCAATTTTCCGCTGCGGAAGTGAGCTCCTCCACATGTTATATGAGAGGCCCTCAAGTAATGCCTTGTGGCTTTTCAATGAGGCCCAACGTCACCACATGCTCGAATCCCATTTGCCAACGCATTCAGATCCCTTCTTCAAAAGAGTGGTAACATGCCGTTCGGTTCACCGGATGTAACACAAAAGACTTGATATGAAAATAGAAAAAAAGAATTAGAATATCAATCACGAAATTTAGTTTATTAGGAACGAAAATAGTAAAAAATAATATTATTATATTTAAGTAGTTCAAAAAATATGATTGGAATAATGTTAGAAGGGTTATTCTGTTTATCACTTTCGATTTAAACAAAATTAATCTCAGATCATAAAAAAAAACGAAAATACTTGTGATTATACAAAAATATTATTGGAATAAGTGTAAAAGATTATTTTAGCCTTTTATTAAAATAATTATATTTTTTATAGCAAAAATAATTATAATTTACTATAAAAATATTAGTAATCATAATTAATTAATAAAAATTATTATTAACTATCAATTATTATGATTAATCATTATAAATAATTATTAATTAATATTAAATTATTATTAGTAACTAATTAATAATTATTAATATTAATTAACGATTAATAAGTATTAATAATTCATTAATATTATTAATTAATAACTAATAATTATTATTATTAAATAATTGCTAATAATTATTCATTTATTAATTAATACTTATTAATAAATTATTAATAATTAATTACTAAAATAATTTTAACTATCCCTAATTAATAATTAATGATTTAATAACTTAATGAATATTTAAAAATATTGATTTAAATATTATTTAATAAAGTAATATGAATGATGCATAAAATTTATTATTTTATTTTAATTTTTTTGTATTTATATTATTTATGAAATTTATTTGTTTTATAAAGATCCATTTTATTGAAAAATCACGCTAAATATTTTAATACGTTGGTAACACTCAGCAAATTCTTCTCTCCTAGAGATCAACTAGGAATCACTACTTATGAATTCCGTAATATCTTACATCGAACATTGTTTTAAAATTTATATTTTATTTATTTTGATTGTTACTTATGAATTCCGTAATATCTCATCATTGAACATTCTTTTAAAATTTATATTTTATTTATTTTAATTGTTATTGTTGTTGTTGTTGTTTTTGTCGTCGTCATCGTCGTTATTGTCGTCATTGTTGTTGTTATTATTATTTCAAATTGATTTATTTCAAAAGATTAGTTATAAAAACTTGATATCGAGATAGAATTTTATATTCTTTTTCCGTAATATCTCATCATCGAACATTTTTTTAAAATTTATATTTTATTTATTTTAATTGTTTTTGTTGTTGTTGTTGTCGTCGTCGTCGTCGTTGTTGTTATTATTATTTCAAATTGATTTATTTCAAAAGATTAGTTATAAAAACTTGATATTGAGATAGAATTCTATATTCTTTTTTATTAAAATTTATTTATTTATATTTATTTTATTATTTTTAAATGTTAGTTTATTTGGTAAGATTAATTATATTTAGGTAAGATTAATTATATTTAATATCAAACAAAAATTGCTTAAATATTCCAATACGCTAGTAATATTTAAGAATTTTTATTCGATCCTAAAGATCATCGAAAAATCACTACTTGTGGTTTCTAAGAAATCTCATCCTCAAAAAATCTTGTAAATTTTTAGATTTTTATTTATTATTTGTTTGTTTTCTTATTTTTTATTTATTTTTAAAAATTAGCTTATTCATAAAATCGAAATAAAATCACTTAAATATTCCAATATGCTAGTAATATTTAATCATTTTTATTCGACCCTAAGGATTATCAAAGAGTCACTACTTATAATTGCTAAGAAATCTATCATCGGAAAATTATTTATCATTAACTAATTTTATCAAAATTTATTTATTATTAAAAATTTATCTATGAACAAATATACCACATCATGGAATCTTCTCTTTATTTTAATTTATTATTTTAATTTCTTTGCTTTTAATTTTTTTCATTTTATTATTTTACTAATTATAATTTATTAATTTTATGATATTTAAATAATAATAATAATGATATTGTTATTATTATATTTTTAATCTAAAAAAAATTGCATTAAAGATAAAACCAAAATTATAGAGATAATATATGCTGATACTGTACGAAAAAAGAATGTATGCTAGATAAACAAAACAAAATTTTAAAAAGATAAGGAAAGATAAAAGGAAAATGATATGATTATGCCTTAACTACCAACAATGCAGTTTGCAATATTTCTTCACTGTCTCCTCTTGTTCTCTACATCCTCTTTATTCGTCGTTAATGGAATAGAGTAGCACAGGGGTCTTGACAAGAAACTGTTAGAATATTTTTCAAAATAAGTTGTTGAACTATTGATTAAATATAAAGTTTAATAAATAGAATTAAGAAACTAATGCTTTAATAAGATTCCGAGTTAAGAAAATCAAAAGTGAAGCTTGGAAGAGCAGTTAACTGC
The DNA here is from genome assembly GCA_031772115.1 of Heritiera littoralis. Lineage (NCBI taxonomy): Eukaryota > Viridiplantae > Streptophyta > Magnoliopsida > Malvales > Malvaceae > Heritiera > Heritiera littoralis. Next base: position 1,492,430 of record JAPDPK010000009.1, on the reverse strand, counting down.
CTGCATAGGCCAGTCAATTGCCCTTATGTAGAAAAGTATCTGTAATAAATTTACACTAAGACAGTTGGATGCCTTGGGGGCAATTGATTGCTTTTATAAGGCAGTTAATTGCCCATATAAGGTAGCCAATAGCCATAATGCAATCAAGATTTTATATAAAATTAATGCTAAGGTAGTTGACTGCCCTACCCAAAAATTGTTCATTGTTTTAAGAATACATTGGGCATTTGAATGCCATTTTCAGGCATTCGAATGTTATTTTCAGGTATTCGATTGCCCAATATAAAAGTGTACACAAAGGCTAGTTTCTTGCTTGAAGAGTTGCAAACTCTTCCAAAAGATGTTCTTCTACTTCTGAATATTTAGAAAGACATTACCATTTGTTGCCAGAATAATTGTGTTTGTAAAATCAAACAACACAATTGAAAAATCATACCACTTGATTAAAAGTCACATCTCTTGAAATTAATTTCTATAGATAGAGATATCAAGTTCATACTTGAGATATATTGAAACACACCAAGAATCATAAAAATTCTGATATTCTCTTTTCCCTCTCGCTCTCAAATTAGAGTTAAATCTCTTTGGCATTATTTATTACAGAAGATAGTGACTAAGATAAGATACTTTTGTACTTGTCGAGAGTATTTAGTGATTTAATTTCACTAGTGCAAAGTAATTTTAAACGAAAGCTTCTTTGTATCCTAGGGATATTCAATAAATCCCTGTTGCATACCGTAATTAGTGGGGGCAAAAAAATCCTAAGGAAAGTGGCATTATAGCAGCACTCTTAGAAGCTATTTCTACACTTGTTCGTGATTACTAAGGAGATCAAAGTTCAAGGTGATTCAAGGCACCCAAGATCATCTTCATATCTACCAAAGAGGTTCAACACCAAAGCAAAATCTTTTGTACAACAATCTTAGAATTATTTATGGCTACAATGGATTCCTTGAGAGAGATGGCTACTAACTTTCAAAAATTAAAAAGATTTGATAGAGGAAATTTTCTAAGGTGGCAATAAAAGATGTGAATTCTCTTTACCACACTCAACATTGCATATATACTCATTACTTTAAAGCCAAAAGAAAAAAAAGATAAAACAAGTAAGTTCATCAAAGACAGAAATGGGAAAATGATGACTACACCTGTAGGGGTTGCATTTTGAATGATATGTCTGATTCCCTATTTGATACATATATCATAGTTATTACAGTAGAAGAATTGTGAGATAAGTTAAATGCAAGATTCATGGTAGAAGATGTAACTAGCAAAAAGTTTCTAGTGACAAGTTGGAATTCTTTCAAAATGAATGAATCCAGATTTGTGATGGAACAATTTACTGAGATTGAAATCATCCTAAACAAGTTCAAGCAATATAATATGTCTATGGATGAATCAATCATTATATCTTCTATCATTGATAAACTCCCATCAACATGAAAAGATATCAAGAGAACCTTAAAACTTAAAAAGTAAGATATATCTCTTAAGTACTTTGCAAGCTATCTTCAAATAGAGGAACAATATCCCAATGAGAGGAAGAAAGAAAAGGAGACTAACATCTCTAAGGTCTGTGTGGTGGAGGATGTTCAACCTAACAAGAAATCCACTAAGGAAAAGGAGCATTCCATCAAAGGTTAGAAATTCAAGAAGAAAGGTGCATGTTTCCATTGTGGCAAACAATGACACTTTAAGAAGGATTGCTACATCTTCAAAAAGAAGAAAGGTGCATCCATGGCAAGCAAGAACAACTTTGTCACTGTAATTTCTAAGATCAATGTCCTTGAAGACAAGGAAGCATAGTGGATTGATTCTGGTGCTACAAAGCATGAGTGCACAAACAAAGCCCTTTCAAAACTTTCCAAAGGAAAGGCAATGTGTTTTACATGGGGAACTCTTCAACAACTGAAATCAAAGGCAAAGGGACCATAGGTTTAAATTTAACTTCTGGAAAGATATTAACTTTAATTAATGTTTATTATTTTCTAAAAGTTAGGAAAAATCTTGTGTTTGTAAGTTTGCTCAACAAATTTGTTTTCAAGTTAGTGTTTGAAGGGGATAAATTTATATTATCCAAGGGTGGAATCTTTGTCATGAACGATTTATGCCAGTGAAGGCATATTAAAACTTAATGTATCTTCTATCAATAAAAACATGAATGATTTTATTTACCTAGTTGATTCTTTTGATTTATGGCATAGTCGATTAGGTCATGTGTATTATGATAGAATGATTAACATGTCTAAATCAAACTTGATTCCTTTCATAAATACAAGTAATAGTAAATGTAAAACTTGCATGCTTACAAGGATAACAAGAAAAATCATTTCCTAAATTGCTTGAATTAATACATAGTGATGTAGGTGATTTGCATGAAACCCCATTTATAGGAGGAAAGAATACTATGTTACTTTTATTGATGATTTCTCTAGGTTTTGCTATGTTTATTTGATGCATTCTAAGGATGAAGCATTAGAAAACTTTAAAATTTATAAAAATGAAGTAGAATTGCATTGTGATGTTAGAATTAAAACTTTGAGAATTGATAGGGGAGGTGAATACTTTGATCGATCATATTTCGAATTTGTTGGATTGTACATGAACCCGCCATATAGTCCTCAATCTAATGGTGTGGTTGAAAGAAAAAATATATCAGTAACTAAAATGGTAAATGACATGATGTCTTATTCCGGTTAGGACAAGGTTTTTAGGGTAAGGCTATGTTGACTGCATGTCACATTTAAAATAGAGTTCCAAACAAAAAGAAAAAAGAAACCCCATATGAATTATGGAAGAAAAGAAAATCCAACTTAAGTTATCTTAAGGTATGGGTTGTAAAGCAATAGGAAAAATCCCTGAACCTAAAAGAAATAAATTAGGTGAGAGGGGAGTTGAATGCATCTTTATTGGTTTTGCATAAAACAGTAAGGTTTATAGGTTTTTGGTCATTAAACCAAAAATTTGATTTCGATTAATACGGTTATTGAATCGAAAGATGCATTGTTTGATGAAGGAAGATTTAATTTAATTCCTCATGCTAAAGATATTGCTCAAAATAGTTCAAGAGAACTTAGAACGATTCTTCCAAATTTCAAGAAAAAGAAAACCTTTTACTTAAAGTAAGCAAAAGAGCAAGAAAAGCTAAAACTTATGGATTGGATTTTCACATGTTTTTTGTTGAAGGAACAAGAGAAATTATAGATAATCATAATGAATATTGCTTTAGTATGGAATCTGATCCTAGGACATTTGAACAGGCTATGAAGTCTCAAGATAAAGCTTTTTGGAAGGAAGCTATAAGTGATAAAATGAATTCAATTATGGGAAACAATACACGAATCCTACTAGATTTGACTCCAAGTTGCAAACCAATAGGTTGCAAGTGGATTTTCAAAAAGAAAATGAAAGTGGATGTTACCATAGACAAATTTAAGGCCAGATTTATTGCTAAGGGATTTACACAAAAGTATGGAATCAATTATTTCGATACATATGCACTTGTAGCAAGAATTGCTACAATAAAAATGCTTATGACATTGGCCTCTATATACAAATTGAAAATTCACCAAATGAATGTAAAAACTGCATTCTTAAATGGTGAATTGGATGAGGAGGAGTATATCGAACAACCCAAAGGGTTTATGATTCCAGGACAAGAAAAGAAAGTGTGTAAACTTATTAAGTCTTTGTATGGACTTATGCAAGGCCCTAAGCAATGGCATCAAAAATTTAATAAGGTTGTTCTAGCAAACATATTTATTATTAATGAATCTGATAAAAGTGTTTATAATAAGTTTGGAAATGATAAAGGTATCATCATTTGTTTATATGTTGATGTGTCACGATTCGAAATACCATATATTTTTCTAATTTCTCATAAACAATTCACATGTGGTTGGCTTGTCTGTAGTGTCAACTTATATTCAAAATGAAATTTATTTATTTTTGCACAACCTAGGATTCGAAATACAATTTCATAAACAAAATATAAATATTTACATCCCAAGTATAATGTACATAAAATAGTACTATACAAAAAGTTTGAATACATAAAAGTAAATCTAGTATACCTCGACGAATCAAAAAAGTCGCCAGAGGGATACCAAAATCTAGTCCTCCAAAAAAGCAAACCCAAGCTACTGTAGATAATTTGGTAGTGGAAAAATAATGGGGTGAGCTAATTTGCTCAGTAAGGAATACCTATACAAAAGCTAATACAAATGTTTTCTATATGCAAATTTAATAAATGGAATTTCATACAAAATTATGAATTTAAAATCTTAAAATTAAATAGGCACGATCTAACAGGAAGGATACTATAGTGGATTAGATAACTAAATGAGTATGGGAGGCATGTTGAAGTACTTTACGTGTTCCGATATCCAAGTCCACTATAGGGAATTTAAAAGATTTAATTAAATTACAAATTCAAATATAAAATCTGATATTTTGAGAACAATGCGTACTTACATCATAAATTAGAAATTTCTCTATAAACATTATAAATCATAGTTATATCATTTTCCAACAAATATTTCAAATAAATCATTTCGCCAAAACATATTATACAAATCATAAAGTATAGAAAACAGATAAATCGAAATTAGAAACATATCAAATCTAGGAGTACCTAGATCTAAGTTAATAGGGGATTTACCATCCTAGTATAATTTTAGTGGAGACTAGGTTATACCTAATAAACACATGCACTATAATAGATATATGGCCATAGTTAAGGGGGCCACAGTGTGAGCACTAGCTAAGTGTCACATGTGGGAGCTGAAGATTGGGCTAGAGTCAGTAGCATCGGAACAGAATGAAAATGCATGTACCCATACGTAGCTACGAGACCAACAGTTTCAAAACATTTCATAATTATTTTCAAAGTTTTTAACAGAGATAAATTAAATAAATCATGCCTTAAATAAATTCATAACAATTTAATTCAAAATTTCATACATTTAAATATGAAATTATACCACAAAATCTCAAAATCGTCTGTAGCATGCAAAATAATTTATTTGAAATAATCTAGAGATATAAACATATCCAAACAATTGGAAAAATATGTAATTTTCATAAAAATATATATAGAAACTAAATTTGATATTTAATTACTTAAAGTCATTCTTAGGGACTTAAATAATTAAATTTCTTCAATTTATTTCTTTTATTTTAAATATCATGCTAAATAAAATTTTAAAGGAGTTTAAGCTATTTTAGAAAAGTTTCAATAACATAACGGTATATTCTAGCCTAACCTTACCACACAAAAACACAACTTCAAACCACAATTTCCAAATTTCAATTTCAATCCAAAGCATCAATTTCAATTGCACCAGAAGATAGTTTTTTTTTTTTATCAAAATCATACAAACGAAGTATCCCTACACTTCATACAAATATTCCTTACCTCTTAATTTGTCAATATTTGACTCTCCTGCATCGGTAGCACCTCCGAACTTTGAGACTGCAAATTTACCATTTGAACTTAGTAAATTCATTATTCTTTAATTAAAAGAATACTTAACCAATTAAATGCTTATGCATTGTCTGTTATAGCTTTAAATGCAGTTTAAATTCTACCGGTGCTAAAATCACAACTTTTGCTATACAACTCCATTTTCGATTTTGATTGCGCCTACAATCTTAGAATAATTTATACATTATTTAGGACCTAAATTATATTGAAATGAGCACAATTTCTTCTTCCCCTTCACAAGGCCGAATGCACTCTTCTTCCATACACTTGGTATTTCTCCAAATTTAACTTCTTTTCAAATTTTAGATTAATTCTATCAAATTTCTATACCACTTCCACATAAATTATACATTGAATGACATTGAATTCAAACTCTCCTAGCCATGCGAACTCCATTTTCATGTTACATATTGATTTTCTTCACATTAAGCTTATCTGAGCTTACTTCTATGTTTTTCATGATCAAATTTTCATCAAAACACATCACAAGCATGAAGGTTGGATGGTGGCTGAAACCCTCTTTTCCCAATTACATGATTTTAACATGATTTAAACTAGGAAAGACATGAAAACATCTTAATCATCTGGTAACTAATTAGAAAACCATGAAAAAGCTTAAGGTTTCCATCTTCCTCACCTTGGATGAATGCTTCAAGGAACTCCACACCTCTCTTTTGGCTGTTTTAGCTAATGATTTTGGTGTAGGAAGATAGAGCAAGTTGAGCAGAATAAGTTTGGTGAAGGAAATATTTTATTTTAATGTGATTTTAGCTTAGTTTTCTCACTTTCTCTCTCTCCTACCAAGCTTGGCTATGGAGGAATTGTCGCTGCTGGTTGCTTGCCGAAAATGGACCAAGAAGAAGCTGTAAATTTCTATTAAATTGATATTTTAATGGCCATTTTACCATTTTGCCTTTATACTTAAGATTTATTCCAATTTTATCCCTAAAGTTTGACTTAGTTGAAAATAATTTATCTAACCTCCAAAATATTTTATTTAATCATAAATCACCTCTATTTAGCTTGCTGTAATGGTTGGTAAAGCTTTGTTAGGGTTTGGTTCTTGATTTGGTTAAAATTACTAAAACACCCATACCGTAAATTCGCATAAATTTCTATTTTTACATCTAGTTTATTCCATCTGTCTAGATGTTCTAAAACTATATTTTATGAGAAATTATTTAGTATAGATAGTGGGTTAAAATTCCTTTTAGTTTGACTGTTATTTTCGAAAATTCTGACTGCCTATGGACTAAACCGACATTTTTCAAATTGTTGTACATTTTTTAAATATACTAAAATTATTGTGTTTGATGCTAGGATTCTTACCATCATGTTTTCCAGCCCTGAATATCGGATCCTCTAAGTTTTGCTTTCATCAGGACCTTAAAAGTCATGGGGCCTACCTACTGTTCTGCCCATATGCCTAAAGTATATTCCAAAATTTATTAATTATAAATTATTCAATATTCTTAATTAAATAAATTTGATTAAATGGAAATTGATATACGGGGTATCACATGATGACATGTTGATTTTGGTACGGACTTAGAACAAGTGGAAAGTATTAAGAATTTTTTGTCAAATAACTTTGCCATGAAAGATATAGGTGTCGTAGATGTGATTTTGGGTATAAAGATTCATAGAATAGATAAAAAATTAATCTTATCCCAATCACATTATGTTAGGAAGATTCTTAAATGATTTAATCATTTTGATTGTGCAACGGTTGCAACACCTTATGATCCTAATTTGAAATTAACTTCAAACAAGGAAATGCCGGTTGCACAACTTGAATATGCAAGAGTTATAGGTTGTTTGATGTAAGCTATGACATGCACAAGACTAGATATAGCTTTTGCAGTTGGTAAACTTAGTAGATATACTAGCAACCTAAGTAACTTGCATTAGAATGGCATTTCTAGAGTATTAAAATACTTGAAGGAAACCATTGACTATGGCATTGTTTGTAGTGGCGAACCTTCAATCTTAGAATGATACATAGATGCAAGTTGGATCACCAATATGGACAATTATTCATCCACAAGTTGATGGATATTCATGCTTGGTGGGGTGCAATTTCTTGGGGATCCAAGAAACAAAAATGCATAATAGATTCTACTATGGCTTTGGAATTTGTGACATTAGCTTTGGCAAGTAAGAAAGCTGAATGTTTGAGAAACCTACTTTATGAGATACCTTTATGGCTAAAGCCAATGCCACCTATCTCAATTCAATGTGATAGTGAAGCAACACTATCAAAGGCTTATAGCCAAGTTTCTAATGGGAAGTTTAGGCATACTAGTCTAAGACATAATTATGTTAGACAACTTATTCTAGATGAGGTGATCACCATAAATTGTCAAGTCAAGTGAAAACTTGGCGGATCTATTGACAAAAGGACTTACAAGAGAAGTTGTGTCTAAGACTTCCAAGGGGATGGGACTCAAGCCTATTAACTTGGTCACACATGATGGAACCTTAATGCTTAATTGGACATTAAGTCTTGAGTTTTAATGAGTTCGAGTACATCATATGAATGTGGTTGCAAGCACTTATTTTAGATAATCATCCCTAAGCGACAAAGTTCTTTGGAACCATATGATAAAGGGGAGGTTGAGTTTTTGCTCTTAATGAACCCATAACATGTAAATATAGTGTTGGAATGCTTATATGGTTGTATTCTTGATGGAGTTCACCTATATGAGTGGAAGTGGTACCGCTTCTAGGAGCTAAGGGCTTGGCTCTCAAGCACTCATGAATAGATACAAGACACATGGCCGGTAAACATGTCGAGCTTTTGCTAAATGACTCTTGACGAGTTTTGAAGTTTTATATGTGAATTAGTATATGACTAATCATAGAGAATCAGTAAGTCAAAAAACTAGTTCTACCATGCCGTTTTGATTAACTCAATAGCACTTTTTCACTAAAGTGGAGGTTTTAAATCAGGATTGATACCTTCATTCAGGCATAAGGATTCCTTAAGTATTAAATTTACTTTACTTTGAAAATGGTAGCGATTGTTAGAATATTTTCAAAATAAGTAGATGAATTATTAATTAAAAATAAATTTTAATCCTTGGAATTAACAAGCTAATGCCTTAGTAAGGTTTTATGTTAAGAAAATCAAACTAAATTCAATTAAATGAAGGTTGGAAGGGCAGTCAGCTGCCTATATAGGGCAGTCAACTACCCTTATACAGAAAAGTTTCTATAATAAATTTATACTAAGGCAGTTGGACGCCTTGGGAAGGCAGTTAAATGCCTTGGAGGGTAGTCGACTGCCTTTATAGGGTAGTCGACTGCCCACATAAGGCAGCCAACTGCCCATAATGCAATCAAGCTTCTATATAAAATTAATACTTGGAAATTGTTCACTGTTTTAAGAATACATTCGACTGCCATTTTTAGGCATCTGACTGCACCGTATAAAAGTGTATACAACAGCTAGTTTCTTACTTGAAGAGTTGCAAACTCTTCTAAAAGATGCTCTTCCACTTCTGAATGCTTAAGAAACATTACCATTTGTTGCCAGAAGTTGTGATCTTATTAAACAATTGTGTTTGTTGAATCAAACAACGTAATTGAAAAATCAGATCACTTGATTAAAGGTCATATCACTTGAAATTAATTTCTATAAATAAAGATGTCAAGTTCATACTTGAGATATGCTGAAACACACCAATAATCATAAAGAATTTTGATATTCTCTTTTCCCTCTCACTCTCAAGTTAGAGTTAAATCTCTTAGGCATTATTTGTTGTAGAGGATAGTGACTAAGACATAATATTTTTGTACTTGTTAATGGTATTTAGTGGTTTAATTTCACTAGTGCAAAGAGATTTTAAACAAAGGCTTTTTTGTATCATAGGGATATTTGATAAATCCATGTTGCATACCGTAATTGGTGGAGGCGAAATAATACTAAGGAAAGTGGCATTATAGCAGCACGCTTGAAGCCATTTCTACACTTGTTTATGATTACCAAGGAAATCAAAGTTCAGTGTGATTTGAGGCACTCAAAATCATCTTCATATCCACCAAGGAGGTTCAACACCAAAGCAAAATTTTTTGTACAACAGAAACAACCTATAAAGCAGGGATGACTCAACAAAGCATGGCGATGGCGAGATGATGCACGAGCACACAAAGGAAGAGCCCAGTGTGTCAGCAACGATGGTGACAACAAGTGGAATAGCAGCAGCGGTCTTCAAGGAGTAGCAGGAAGGCAGTGGTGTAGGTAAGGCATTACTGGGCTTGTTGGGATGGTGCAGCACAGAGCAAGAAGGAATGTGATGACCAATGGAAAAGGTGGTAGCTAGGTTTGATAAAAGCGGAGAAGTTTTTTTTTTGTCCCTTCCCCTCACTTTTTATGTATGTTTCCCCCTTCTTTTCATTGGCTTTTATAGCCATTTTTAGCCTCAAACTTTGAGGAAAGAAACAAGCGTCCTCATTTTGGTACTTAAATCATAGAATTTTTATTTTTTTAGCAACTAATTCTTCATTTATTTCCTTCCTTTTTGTTGATTTATTTATTGATTTAATGGCTGATTGTTCTTTTTTCTTTTTAAGTAACAAATTTCTTTTATTTTTGGCAACAATATCAAATTTAGTCAACTCTTGAGGTTAAAAATTATGCATGTGCTTTACATGAGATTTGCATGGAGATTTACGATTTAGGATTGCATGAAGACCAAAGTTAACCTTTTTTTAATCATTTTTTATATTTTTAATTTTGGATTTTTCATTTTTTGGATTTTTTTATTTTAAAAAAATTATTCGGACAAAATTAAGTATCTACATTAATTATGAATTAATTTATTATTAAAAATAAATAAATTAATAATTAATTTATGATAAATAAATAATTAATTATTAAACAATCATTATTAATGAATAATTAATTGATTTATTAATTAATTATTAATTAGTAATGATTAATTAATTAATTTATAATTAATTGTAAATAATATTTAATAATTGAATAATTACTATAATAAATTAACTAATATTAAGTTATGATTAATGATTAATTAATATTAATTTATTAAATTAATAAATAATTACTAATTATTAATTATTCGTTTATTTATTAAATATTTTAATTGTCATGCTCCTATTTCTTAAAATCGAAACTGACTTTTTTTCATTTTCACTTAGTTGGTTAGGCTGTGCTCAGTGTTCTCACTCTGGCTTTGTGCCAAAATTATTTAGCTAAAGCAACATTCAATTATTTATAGTCGTCCCAGTACACATAATCAGAGTATGCATTTGTTTTTCTATATAAATAATCTATAATGAATATCATAATTTACATTCAAACTTCTTTAATTTATTGTTTACATCCCTTTACCCACTAAAGTACTGTACAATAAATGTTTGAATACCATACCTATAAGGTACGACATCAAAACCCCCCGTAGGCATCTTATCAAAATCTTCTCTCAACAAACAACTATTTTTATAGATAAATTTGGAAGGTAAAGGTTGGTGAGCTTGGGGAATCCCAATAAGAAATATATATATATATATATATATATTTATATATATATATATATATATATTATATATATATAAAAGAACTAATACTATATACCTATATGCATGTTTTGAAAATATGATTTGTAAATACAGTTAGTATTAAATTAGTGATAGGACACTCTATCGAAATGGATACTATAATTGATTGGGTAACTAGGTTGAGTATGGAAGTATGTTTTAGAGCACCTCACTTGTCCCAGTCCCTAAAGTCGATTATAGAGAATTTCTAAAAGTTTTAGAAAAGGAATTCATACGTTATTAAGTCATAATTAAACTTTTTAATCCTTTAGACTATATAGTAAACGATCATTATCCAATCATTTATAAATTAAAATCAGTAGAAAACGATAATATATTCCAGTATATTAGGTAAGAAATTAGTAAACAGTACAACGCATAATTCCTGTGATTAGTTCAATAAACGTTTAGTAAATCAGTTAATAACCCTTTTAGTAAAAAACTCAATAATTTGTTTAGTTAACATTTCAGTAAAACATTCAGTAAATTATCTAGTAAAAGATTCAATCAAACATATAGTAATTCATTTAGCATACAGTTTGATAAAACGTTTAATAAATCATTGTATAGCTCAGTAAAACATGCAGCAAATAAATCAGTAAACAATTCAATGACCAATAAAATGGTTAGTTTAGTAAGCAAGTTAGAAAATATTTCAGTATGCAGTACAATGATCAATTCAGTCAAATAATCAGTAAACAGTTCAGTAATTAGTTCGATAGGTCAATCGGTAAATGTTTTATTAAACGATACAGTACATGTCCAATAAACATTCTAGAAAATAATCAGTGAACAATTCGATAATTAGATCGATGAACAGGCAGCAAATAGTTTAGATAGTTAGTAAACATTTCAGTAAAACAATTTAGTAAACCGTTCAGTAGAAAAGTCAATAAAAGGTTAAGATGTTCAATAGTTAGTAGATGGTTCCATAAATAGCTCAGTGATCAGTTTAGTAAGCAGTCAGTAAACTATTCTACTTACTAAAGGTTAATTAAACAGTCAGTAATGGTTTAGAAAAACAGTTCAATAAATGATTAATAAACAATTCAGTAAACAGTACTTTAATAGTTCGAAATCAATTCAATAACAGTTTAATAAACAGTTTTGTACGGTTCAGTAAACAATTCAGTAAAATAGTACTGTGACAGTTCAGTAAACAAATCAATAATCTATTTTATAGACAGTTCAATAAACATTTCAGCAAATCTGTTTAGTAAACAATTTAATAAATAAATTAGTAAATAGTTTAATAATCAGTTCAATAAACAGTACAATCACAGTTCAATGGAGACTTGACAATAACCCAATATCATCGTGTAGATCAGTATCCCAAGCAGGAAGCAAACAATAACAGTAAGACATATGGCTAAAGTCACAGTAGTGTCCATCCAGTGTCACAGAGCTAGTGACAATAATATACTGCTCAATTGGTTAAGAAAACACTTAACTGTTATCAATTTTTTTTGATTAAACATATCTTTATTTAGTCTATAAAATTAATAAAAGCAACGATAAGATTTCTAATTTTCTGTTTAAGGTTTCAAGATCATTTCTCGAAATTTCGACAGCATAATGGTACAATTTATCCTAACCCTCCTACACTTAAAATATAATTCAAAACCACAACTTCAGTTTCCCAATGTCATTCAACCACAACATAACATTTGAAATCATTCATTTCAGTTAATCGATCTCAAAACAGTTTCAAAGTTAGGTAATGCAAAATTTTCAATAAATCATCAATCATATCAATACAGTCACAATATTCCTACTACTTATATACATATATCTATATCAATATATATATATATATCCCTTACCTATTTTATTCGCAGTACAGTCTACCACTACAACTCCAATAAACGATTGTAGATAATCGATCACACATTCGCTTATCGTTTCCTTTGCACCACTACTTCGTGGCTACAAAATGATACTGGAATACAGTCAAATTTCGACATTCCTTTTCTAAGGAATATTCTAGACTCTAAAAATTTTCATATTTCCTAGTGCAATAGCAAATTCAGACTATTTCATACTGGATGCCAACACTACAAGTACAATCAAAATGCCTATTTTTTCAGTTCTGACTTTACTAGCAATCTTATATTAATTTATATAGTATTCTTTGACCCATCAAATCATTGAATTAAGCATGAACAACCCTACATTCATACTTGGCCGAAAACATAACGTATACCGAAACTTGTCATTTTTCAATTCTAGCATTATGGATAGCCTCCACACATTATGTACATCAGTATAAAACCATTTGTTCATGCCAAATCACATGGTACCATACAAATCCTCTCTTGGCTGAATTCATGAAGTATGCCTACACTTAAATTTGTACCAGTTTAATCAAATACACATGCTATACTAACTCAGAACAATCATAAGCGCTAGGCATAATTAACAGAAAATGAGTTTTCTCTTACCTTTCACCATGGCCCAAAGTTGTAAGATCCAAACTCCTTGAATTTGGCCACTTAAACACTTGATTTTGGTACCAAGAGATAGAGCACAGAAAACTGGACAAGGTTGGTGAAGATCATTTTCAGTTTGAAGGTCGTTTGACTAAGGTTTTATGAGTTTTCTCTCTATAAAGGAAAGTTGTCAAGTGAGAAAGTGAATGGCAGCCATGGTGGACGGCAATGGAAGGAAGAAGAAGAGAAAAAATCAGTTAAAAAAATCTTTGGGTGCAAAATTACCAAAATGCCCTTCATTAATAACAAACTTTTCAATTTTGCCCTTACTTTTCCAATTTCCGTTTAACTATTCAGTCTAACTTTCAAATATTTAATTCAGTCATAAAATAATTGTATTTAGCATATTCTAATAATTTGTGAAGCTTTTATAGGGGATTGATTGGTAATGAAGGTGAAATTACTAAAATACCCTTAACTGTAAAATTGCATAATTTTCTGCTTTTTCGTGTGATTCAATCTACCTATTGGCATGGTATGGGACTTCTTCATACAAGGATTATCCCACTTCTGTCAGTTGGTCAAAAGTTAATTTCGTTTCACCATTATTTGCAAAAGTTCCGCAGGTCTATGGACAAAATCGTCATTTTTTAAATTATTTTACGCTTATCAAAATATACCCAAATGAAATGATTTTGAGATGCAAATTCTTGCTATATTCATATTTCACCTCAAATATCATTATTCTAGGGTCTCACTTTGATCTGGATAGAGAAAGTCCTGTGAGGCTCACACCGAGTACTTCCTTAATCCTTAACGAACGGACCCTTTATTCACATATTTTAACAATCAATTCATGCTCTTCGATTTCTACACTCTTTTAACTTATATTAGATATGGGAAAAATGGGATTCTCACTTAATATTATTCAATTATTAAATAAGAGCAATTGTTAATTATTAGTGTATTAATTATTAAATAATATGTATTAGTTAATTAAAAATAATAAAAGTATTAAGGGTGTAATGGGTTTTAAAAAGATAATAAAAGTATTAACTGTTTTAATACCTGGAATTTGTTTTCCTTATTATATGGAATTGAAAACTTTTAAGGAATAAGAAAAATAAAAATTCCTTGTGCACAAGGAATTGTCATTCTATAGAATGGGTACTCTTAGGTGTTGTTTGGTTTTAGGAATTTTAGATTACTGGTAGGAATTTTTTTTTTCCGTAATCAAATTACCATGTTTGGTTCGCGGAATTTTTTTACACCGGGAATTTCATATTCCCAACAGTGCAAAGAGGGGGGAAAATAGGGGGAAAATGAGGTGAAAAAATTCCCCCTTGCCTTGAGGTATTTTTTTTTCTGGGGGGAATCTACTTTTTATGCCTATTTTACCCTCCAATAATTATATTTTGTTTCCATTTTACCCATAAACCAATTTAATATTACAACCATTGTTTTTTTTTCTTATTTTGACGAAGAGAAAAATGAATTTAAAATCAAATGGACCAATAATAAGATGGACCCTATGATTTTTGATTAATCAAAATCAATTTAATATAGTAATAGTTTGTTAAATCAAAATAATTTACATAACAAAAACCTTATAAAAAAAGGGACTAAATAAATAAATGAGTATCTTAAATAAATAAATAAGTAATTAATTTAAATATAATTTATATCAAGTGTTATTCACTCTACATCAACAAATAATACGGAGGGTATTATAGTAAAATAAGTAATTAAGTAATCTTACTTTCCTTTAACCAAACACAGAAATCTTATATTCCCACCAATACAACCAAATACAAGAATCTAATATTCCTAGGAATCCGTCAAGGAAAATAATTTTCCGTTAAATGATTTCCAAAGGTAATCATAAATTCCGCGAACCAAACGACCCCTTACAGTTGTTTAGTTCAATGGAAAACAGGTTCCATTCCGTCTTCTTTTCTAGATGGAACCACAAATTTAGACATTTGATTAAGTTTTTATGTAGATTTTGGTTTCTTAGAAACCCATGTATTCTTTATTCAGCACCTAAGAGGAATAGAAATTCTTTGTTGTGAATGAAGAATGTGTTTTTATAGCGTTAATTTTTCATTCTTCTAAGAGTGTCCTTTTAAAATTTGCAACCCAAACCATTCTTTTCTTGAATGAGAGATTTCGAAAGGAAAATTCATTTCAATCAGAAAATTTAATAGTTCAAAATTCAATTTTTTTGTTTGCAAAAAAATTTTAAAGAATTTCAAATTTTAGGAAGAATTTCAAAAGAGAATTTAGGATGCTCAAATTCCTCTTTGAAAATCTACATTAAGAGGTGATTTTTCAAAATTCCTCCAACATATAAGCCATTATTAATTATAAAATTATAAAACTAAAAAAAGGAAGATATTATTTATTAAGTAATATATATTTTTACATTTTTATATTATTAGTAATATCTACACATTTTTACAAATCTAATAATACCCATATTACATTTTTTAAAATATTTTTTCTTATATATAAATCATTATTTTTTCTTTTATAATTTTTTTTGTATTTCATCAAGTTCTAGTATTAAAACAAATTCTTTCTAAAAAATATTTATTTAAATAAGGAAATTATAGATGCTAGTATTTTAAGTTGATGCATTTTTAGATGCTTCTTAAAATTTTCCATCCAAATGCACTATAAAATTTTTTGTCAAACAAGGATATTGAATTTCAGATTTTTAAAATTTTTTTATTAAAATGAATCTCCTTCTTGAAATCCCTAATCCAAACAAATCCTAAGGAATTGGAAGGGTTTGTAGAATATGGGAGAAATGAAATTGCAATTCAACTCACCGAATCTATTGTAACGTACTGTTTGATTAACAAAATGGAATATAGGTGAATAGAAAATTGTAGGAATAGAAAACAGGAGAATAGAATAGGATATGAATTATGAAGCCTTATTCATTAGAATGGAAAATAGTAGGAAATGATATAGATATGTTTGGTTAATTTAAAGAACATGGTTGGAATAAGTGTAAAAGATTCTTTTATATTTTTTTTAAAATAATTATAATAAATTTTAAAGAAATAATACTAATAATAATTAATTAATAAAAAATAACTATTAATAATGAATTATTATTACCTACCAATAATAATGATTAATTATAATAATTAATTATTACTTAATTATTAATAATGAATATTTTATTTTAAATTTATAATAATTAATGTGCTTACGATTATTAATTTATTATTATAGTTTCTAGTAATTAAAAATTAATTATAATAAACTAATTAATATTTTTCCCACATTATTACTTTTTTTTTAATTTTCATTTATTCATTTATTTAAAATATAAATAAGTTTTTACATATACAAATTAATTCAAAAATATTAAATTTTTTATTACTTAAAATCTTGAATATATTATTTTAATAAATAATGTGTCACTATTTATTAAATATTTAAAAATTACCAATTCTTGATGAGTTTGATTATATCCAAATTAATATATTTGATTAAATCAATCAAACCATCGATTTTCGATTCAGCTGAGTCGATCGTTCCATATACATAAAAGTTAGAAATTAAACTTTTTATTTTTATTTTTTTATTTTAGACTGAGTTACTGAGTATCTTCTCTAAGTCAAACTAAATCAAATCGAATGCAGCTTAAGGATTAACTGGTTATTAACACTTCAATTAACTCCCTATTAATGTCCAACTGTAATCCATAATCCAAAAATTATTTTCACGAAAAGTCTAAAATAACCTCAATCCAAAGATTATTTGCATGTCCCACTCGGTGAAACCATAAAGTCTCCGTGCTTACCTTTTGGTTAGTATGGTCATTTGAATTCGGAGCCGACATCATGAAAGAAACATGACCGTTGTAGATTGCCCCACAAATCCAGGCGTTTCAAATTACTTTTAAATATATATCTTTTTAAAATAAAATCATATCCTTTAGATACCAAGTAAACGGTTTCACACAACCAAAGAGGAAAGCAAAGGAAAACCCGTCGTCAAAGCTTTCTCCTTGTTCTCAGGCATGCAATTGCAAACAAAGAATTTAAGCTGATTGATAAGAAGAGGGAAAGAAGACGAAGTACTAGATTTAGTTTGTATTGACTTGGGTTGTTGTTTGGGATGGCGAAGCGTGGAGCAGAGGAGATAACAAAGGAGGAGGAGCAGGAGGAAGGAGCAATGGTGATGGTGGTGGAAGAAGAAGAAGAAGCACACCCGTATGCATTTCAAGTGTCTGGGCCTCGCAATGTGGCTAAACCTAACTGGAGAGACCTCATCAATTCTAGTTGGTCAGTATACCTTTTACTTAAGTTGAAGTTTGTATTTAGTAAATTATTTTCTGCTAATATATATATACAGTTTTGGTTGATAAAATAAAGCTAAAATGTTTAATTTAAGATACCCATTTCCTTTTTGCTCCAATATATGGGCTTTTTCGGTGTTAATGATTCCATGAATATCCTATACTATGTGGTAACCATGTTTGACAGTATAAGATTCCAATGGTAAATTGAGGTTATATGAGCAGAGCAAGTCTGTTAGTCCTTGCATTAGGAGGTAGTAATCTAAGTGATTAGGGAAGAATAACCTCAAAAACATTGAATTTGATTTCGATGGAAATTTTTGCGTCAGGGTTTTCAATGTTTTAGTAATATCTGCAAGCTAGGATTAAAGGAGGATTTGAATTAATATGATTAGAAAGTTGGGTTTAGAGCTATCGTAGATATACCGTCCTCTTTTGATTATGAATACGCCTTTAACAATTAGCTCTTTTCCCCTTTTCTCTGGTAACTACAGGAAAGATGCAAACTATAAGAGAACTGTCATTGCGTGCTTCATACAAGCAGTTTATCTGCTTGAATTGGACAGACAAGAGAACAGAACAGAGGAAAATGCTCTTGCTCCAAAGTGGTGGATGACTTTCAAGTACAAGCTAACCCAAACTTTGATTGATGAAAGGGATGGATCTATATTTGGAGCCGTATTAGAATGGGATCAGTCAGCAGCACTGGCTGACTTCGTGCTCATTAGACCTTGTGGAGCACCAAAGGCTGTTCTAGCACTTCGAGGAACATTACTCAAAGGTCCAACTATCAGAAGGGATATTGAGGATGACCTACGCTTTCTAGCTTGGGAAAGCTTGAAGGGTTCTGTGAGATTTAAAGGAGCATTGGATGCGTTAAAATCAGTTGCTGAAAGGTATGGAAGCAATAATGTATGTATTGCAGGCCATTCCTTGGGGGCTGGTTTTGCTTTACAAGTGGGTAAAGCATTGGCTAAAGAAGGAATATATGTGGATGCTCATTTGTTTAACCCACCTTCTATTTCGCTGGCTATGAGTTTAAGAAATATTGGTGAAAAAGCAGGGTCTGCTTGGAAGAGACTTAAGTCTATGCTTCCTTCAAGCAGTGAACCTCAGGCCAGCGGTGATGAGGGGATCAAGGATAACTCTTTAGGCCTAAAGAATTGGTTAACCCATATATTTGGGGAGAAAACTTCTGTGGGATTGCAAAAATGGGTGCCTCACTTATATGTGAATAATAGTGATTATATCTGTTGCCACTACACAGACCCTGAAGAATCAGAGGAAAAAGATGCTTCTGACAAGGAGAATGTTGGCCCTACAAATGGGCAAGTTGCAGCGAAGCTGTTTGTGATGTCGAAGGGGAAACAAAAGTTTCTTGAGGCTCATGGGTTGGAGCAATGGTGGTCTGATGACTTGGATCTCCAGCTTGCTCTAAATAAGAGCAAGCTGATCAGCAGGCAATTGAAGTCCTTGTACAGCCTCCCAGCTCCACAACAAGAGCAGGGAAAGCCGAGATAACAAAAGGCCATTGCTTTCTCTAAATAAATAAGTTTCAAAATCAGATATATCCTTCCTTGTCTTTGTAATATGTGTGCTGTTTCAATAAGTTGGTTTTTCTGCAT
The DNA here is from genome assembly GCA_031772115.1 of Heritiera littoralis. Taxonomy (NCBI): domain Eukaryota; kingdom Viridiplantae; phylum Streptophyta; class Magnoliopsida; order Malvales; family Malvaceae; genus Heritiera; species Heritiera littoralis. The sequence goes on along the minus strand of JAPDPK010000009.1, from coordinate 1,473,011 downwards.
TTTCATCCTTCTTTACCAAAATCAGTAAATGTATACCTTTCTTTGCTGGAAATATATAAATCCATATATAAAAGCGTTGTTATTATATACTTGTTATTTGTCTTCACATTTATTCTAAACTGATTCAGGCATAGCTGTGAACAAATTCGTACTTTCCTTTCTTCACAAAGTACAGTGATTTGAGAAGAAACTTTGGTCTACACATTTTTTATAGGAGTATCTAAACTGTATTCTTATGGAAACAATTTTGGCTGGAGCGAAAGATAATTCTGGCTTTAAATGTTTAGAGGGGTTGACAAGTATATTAGAATGGCTGTGCTGCTATTGCAGTTTTACTTTGATTTTCTGGTTGTTCACAAGATTCTGTATTTGTTGGTTATCTCTTTCCGCAAAGCTTTCACCCATTTACCCATAAATATCTCTGGGAAGCCGAAATTTTCACCATTTGTCCAGACCAAAGATTTATTATCTCATTAACCGAACGTCTTTGCTATTATGCCAATTTAGGCTATTTCTATCTTATCTTACAATTTTTATTTTGGTTGCTAATACTACATAAGCATTTAGGCTACCTGTAATATCGTTGCAAAAAGTTATATTTCAAATGCTATATAGTGCAGAGTACTAACATTTAGCAATTTCATCTTCATGTAGCTTCTTAAGGACTATATTATTATGACTAAGATACGATTATGACATTTTATTTTGTTTTAAAGAATAGGAATTTTTGTGTATATAAATGTTGTACAGATTTTTAGATAATTGAAAATACAAAAAATTTATTTTACATGATATGTATCCAAGTTTGTTCTGTTATTTTTGTCTATCCTTTTCGAATTTGTCTTATGTATATGGAAACATTTTTTTATTCTATCTACATACGAGTGGATTTGTTAAGTGATGTTATATCAGTTGCTTGTGGTCTTATATTTTAGAGGAACCTGCCAATGTATATTATGATGACTAATTCACTGCCTAAGATGGTTTGCTGATAATGTGGACAGAATAAATAGAAGATTTTTACGGGGTGGAAATGCTAGTAAGATGTTTGCTTGCCTAAAGCACATGGTGGATTTGGTATACGCTACATGAGGAAACATAATATGGCTTTGTAGCAGAAATCAGCTTGGAGGTTAGTTACTGAACAGGATGGCTACTGGGCCAAGTTCATCAAAGCAATTATAGAATTCAAGGGGATGTAGTACAGTTTGGGATGACAAGTACTTGGCAGGGTCTTGCGCTAGCTCGTACAGAACTTTGGAGGGGGTTAAAGGCTAGAGTTGGTAATGGTGAGCACATCTATTTTTGGACTGATCAGTGGATGGACAAGTCGATTATAGAAATGCTGGAGAAAACCAGCACAAGCTGAACTCTGTGAACGTGCTGAAGAAACTCTCCTGCATATGCTGCGTGACTGCACTATTGCAGCAAAGGTATGGAGAGGTTTATTGAATAAGAGATACGTAACTGACTTTTTTAGCTGGAGCTTAGCGGAATGGATGGACAGAAACTTGAAGGAGAGCACAATGTTTGTAGACCCAGCAAGGGATTGGAGATGTATATATGGAACAAAAGGTGTGGCATTGTATTTGATGCGGAACAGCGGGTGAATGTGAATATTGATAGTTTCATGGCATATATTGTAATGCGAGCAGAGGAAATACAACGAGCTTTTGTCTAGAGAAAGATGGAGTCACCAAAGCTACAGGAGATATGCTAGGTTGCTCCTATCAGGGGAGTTTAAGCTGAACACTGATGGTGCGTGTTTTGGAAATCTGTGAATATTGGGAGCAGGTGGATTGATTAGTTCGAATACAGTTGGATATTGGGTTTCTGGGTCCATCTTTGTGTATGTATGAACATGGTGGCAGAACTGCAGGCAATGAGACTTGGATTAATTTGGCTTGGCATGAAGGATATAGAAAACTGATATGCGAACTTGACGCAAAGGTTGTTTTAGATCTTATTATTTCTGCAGATATACAGGTTGCATTATTTCAGAAAAAAGAGAATTAGCACAATGGCTGTGGTGCTCTAAATTTTAGCCTGTCTTGCGAGAAGAAAAATTTGCAGCAGAGATTTTAGCCAAATCAACCTGTGAAATAGAATTAGATTATGTTGGACAGCACATATTTTCCCTAGACATTATAAATTTGTGTAATGCTATATATTTCCTTTTTACCTAAAAAATAATTTTAAATTGGATGTTTGATATATGATCTCCAAATTCTTCTCCTACATTTTTCTCTTAAAAAATATGATGCAATATTTGAGAAAAGATGTTAACAAGCTCTTAATTGAATGGTTGAGAAAAAGTTGTTGGACTTGAATCCAAATAACCTCATCGCCTATCCTCGATTATCAAAAACAAAATAGTTGAGAATTGATATGACAAAGTCTATCCGTGTTGGGTCAGGCCCAATAGCGTCAGAGGTCACCACGTGGCAAAGACTCACTGGTCAACGTGGCCTTCGACGACAGAGGCAAAGTGCGTCATCACACCTGTCGCTGGGCGACAGACTTGCTGGTTCACGTGGCCTTCGGCGACAGAGGTAAAGTGCGTCATCGCACCTGTCACTGGGCGATAGACTCACAGTTTATCGCATGCAATCATAACGCGACACATGGCGCGCATTGCACCTATCGCTTGGCGACAGACTCCTAGTCCGTCGCCTACAGTCATAAGGCGACATGTGGCGCATGACTTCGGCTCCCGCTAGCGACAGATCTTTGATGCCACAACGTGCCACGTGGTATGTATCTCTCGCCGGCGACAGGCTCTGAATGCTCCCGGTTTTCGAGGAACTTGTGTTATATTGGGACACAAACTCTCAGCAAGATGATGGACTTATCCTCAAGCAATTAACCTAGAATATTGGCCTATAAATAGGCCCCCAGGTACAATTTTATTCTCTAATTTTTGACTACTGGCTTTTACGCTTTCCAATACTGAAGAACTTTCTGCTGACTTAAGCATCGGAGTGTCTACACAGGGAACCACCCCTGCGTCTCTCTGACTTTTCTTGTTTTACAGAAGCTTCTTGGAGACATGTGGAGACTAAGTACGAACATCGACGTCAGCATACCTTTATTGTTGTTTTGTGCAACAACAATTGGCGCCGTCTGTGGGAAACGTATAAAAAGCCAATCGAGATTTTCTAAGATGGTGAGAACAAGATCAACAAACGTAAGGGCCGGAAGTGAGGAAAACTCTATGAGCTCCCCTGAACAGCAGATTCGCCAGACGAACCAGGTGAACAGGGAGGAAGAAAGAATTACTGTATCAGCGGCAGAGTTCGAGGCTCTGAGGCGACAGAGTGAAGTAACTACCCAGGCGTTGTGAGCCATGGTGAATATGTTCCAAGGAGTTCTCCCAACATTGGATCTGCCGCCTGCCGTGCAGAACTTGGTAGGAGGAACAAGTAGAGGCGTCCCGCCTTAGGTTTTTGGGCGACAGGAGGACACAACAGCGGTAGACCCCTCTCGTCGGCGAGAGGTTCCCCATGTGCAAGAGCATGACATTCATCAGGGTGCGGCAGGACTGGGGAGCAGGAGGCCTGTCGTAGGTAACCAGCGAGAGACTGAGGAAGCGGCAGGCCTAGACCCTGCGACAGGGGTCACGCGACATGCATCTGGTGTTGGGCGACAGGGTCCTGAGCGACAGGGTGTCGACCGAGCGGCAGGGTCTTCCGCCCACCACCATGACTTGTCAAAATTTGCTTGTACCAACGCAGAACAAGGTATCGGAGGTGCTGGAAAGAACGGTGATGACGGCCAAAGCACTTAAGGAGTCGGGTCGGAATTTGATCCCACTTGGTGTACACAAATGGCACAACAGATGCACCTCAAGGAAGGGGTAAGGAAATAGTTGTTGAAGACCTGCCCGATTCGTCTCGTGCCAGGAATCAACTCGCTCCCCCTGTGGACATGAAGAAGATGATTGAACAGGTACTAGAAGAGAAAAAATTAATGTCTGCAGAAGAGAGCCAGAGAAGAAGAGTACCGTTCTGCACGACCATCATGCAAAAACCTCTGCCCCCAAAGTTCAAAATGTCGCAGATGGCCGCATACACCGGAAAGATGGACCCCTACGACCATATGCAAAACTACGAAGCCTTAATGTTGCTACATGGATGGAAAGACGAGATAATGTGTAGGGCCTTTTCCTTAACTTTATCTGGACATGTGATGAAATGGTTCAATAACCTGCCTAAAGGGTCCATTGTCTCTTTTGACCAGCTGCGAAGTGAGTTTCTCAAGGCGTTTGTGGTGAATAGTCAGAGAAGGAAGGAACCGATCTATTTGCTCACTATTAAGCAGGGAACTAAGGAGTCATTGAAGAGTTATGTGGATCGGTTCAGAGATGCTACTTTAGAGGTGCGAGATCTACTAGTCGGTATAGCCGTGGCAGCCATGTTACATGGGACAAGGTCTGAGAAATTGCAAGAATCCTTGTTGCTAGAACAGCCAATTACCATCGCAGGCCTGCTTTCCTGTGCACGTAAGTATGTAACCCAAGAGGTAGTAATGAAAATGGTGGTGATAAGAGAATCCAAGGATGGAAGGAAACGAGGAAGAGAGGTCACTAAAGCAACTTCTAGCCAACCGAGAAAGTTTGAGAAAGCTCTCGCATTAAAATACAATTCCTATACCCCACTCATTGAATCTCAGGCTTCAATGTTAGTAGCTATTGAAGGATCAGGGCTTATACAGACTCCAAAGAAGGCGTCAGGAAATTTGGGCCGTGATTTAAAGTCGTACTGCGATTACCACTCAGCGCATGGGCACACGATCGAGAAGTGTAGGGAGTTGATGAATCAGCTAGAAAAGCTAGCGCGAAAGGGAAAAATAAACCGTTTTTGGAAAGGTGACAGAAACAACTATCCTACTCGGAACAAAGGAAATCAATTTAGAGACAGAAGAGGTGAAAACAGGGGACTTGTGAGACGAAATGAAGGTGACAGGAGAGATAATGACAAAAGAACAGAAGGAAGGAATCGAGAGGAAGATAATGAACCCACAGGGCCAGCTATTAATGTAATATCCTGAGGTGAATCATTAGCTGGTACTTCTTCCTCATCTCGAAAATCTTATGCTCGACAGGCCCACAAAATCAACTCAGTTATGAAGGAAAAGCAGGATGAGGAACCCATTACTTTTACACCAGTCGATAGAGGAGATGTAGTGGTTCCTCATGATGACCCGATGGTAATTACAGTCGTGGTAGCAAAGCACCTAGTGAGTCGAATCTTGGTCGACAATGGGAGTTCGGTAAACTTAATCTACTGGAACTGCTTTGAAAGGATGAATATCACGGAGGACAGGTTGAAGCCAGTACCTACACCCTTATACGGTTTCTCTGGAGAGAAGGTAAAGGTAGCAAGTACCATTCAGCTGCCTATTACATTGGGGGAGAGCCCAAAAGATGTCATCCGACAAGCGTTGTTTATGGTGGTGAGATCAGCGTCTGTGGCTTACAATATGATCTTCGGGCAGCCATTGTTAAATGACATGAGAGCGGTGGTGCATCCCTGCTATTTGTTAATGAAGTTTCCAACTCCTCACGGTGTTGGACAAGTGAGGGGAGATCAAAGGAAAGCCAAGACATGTAATGTTGCATCCACCACATGTAAGGGAATTCAGAGGAAGGAAACCCTTACAATTGAAGAAAAGCCTAAGCCAAAACCTGATAAGGAGATGAAGGCAATTCGGTTGGACGAAAAAGATGGAGAAAGAATAGTGTATGTGGGGGGCCAGCTTCCTGAAGAAGTGAAAGGAGAAATAATCCGATGCCTAAAAGAGAATAGTGATGTGTTCACATGGACCCCAGCCGATATGCCCGGAATTAATCCTGAAGTTGTTTGTCATTGGTTGAACGTAGTCTCGGGGGCAAGGCCGATAAAGCAAAAGAAGACGAATTTTGCTCCAGAGAGGCAACAGGCAATAAACGAATAAATTTCGAAGTTGTTACAGGCAAAAGTCATTAGAGAAGTTAATTATCCATAGTGGTTGGCTAACGTTGTGATGGTGAAGAAAGCCAACGGGAAATGGAGAATGTGTGTGGACTTCACAGATCTGAACAAAGCTTGCCCTAAGGATTCGTATCCACTCACCCGAATAGACAAGTTAGTAGATGAAACTTGTGGGTATGAATTGCTTAGTTTCTTAGATGCCTTTTCAGGGTACCACCAAATCATGATGCATCCAGATGATGAGGAAAAGACTTCGTTCATTACTGATAATAGGACATATTGCTATCGAGTAATGCCATTCGGTTTGAAAAACGCGGGGGCTACCTACCAGCACATGGTAAATAAGGTGTTCCAAGACTTGTTGGGCAACACCATGGAAGCTTACGTTGTTGATGATATGATCATCAAAAGCCGATAGGGAGAATCACATGTTTAGAAAATGACTAAGGTATTTAATGTGCTGCAACAGTACGAGATGGAGTTGAATCCCAATAAATGCTCATTTGGGGTGAGATCCGGAAAGTTTTTGGGATTCATGATTACTAATCGAGGGATAGAGGCTAATACCAAGAAAGTTCAAGCTATTTTGGACATGAGGCCACCCAATACTATAAGAGAAGTTCAAAGGCTGATAGGGAGGATAGCAGCCTTGAGTCGTTTCTTGTCCAAATCAGCTGAAAGAACTCTATCATTTTTCAAGGCGATAAAGGCAAGAAAGAATTTTCAAATGGACGGAAGAGTGCAACGACACCTTTGAAAAGTTGAAAGACTACCTGAAAGAGTTGCCTCTATTATCTCGGCCACAGCCCGGCGACTAACTCCTCATGTATCTCTGTGTAGGAAAGAAAGCTATAAGTGCAGTCCTACTAAGGAAAGAAGGGGACAGGGATTGCCCGATCTATTATGTAAGCAAAGTCCTGCTAGATGCCGAGGCAAGGTACCCCTTAGTTGAAAGAATAGCTTTATCCCTGGTGATGGCAACTCGGAAGTTGCGGCCTTACTTCCAAGCTCACTCGGTGACTATCTTAACGGATCAGCCTTTGAGGCAAATACTGCAGAAACCAAAACACTCTGGGCGTCTAATTAAATGGGCTATCGAATTGAGTGAATATGACATTCACTTCCAGCATCGCCAAGCAATAAAAGGACAGACATTGGCAGATTTCATTGTAGAATGCATTGGCCGAGAGGTCCAAGAGGAAACAGAGTTAGTCTGGTGAAAATTATTTGTTGATGGAGCTCGTAACATGGATGGCAGTGGAGCCGGAATTATGCTAATATCGCCTGACGGGGAAACCTATGAGTATTCCCTACGTTTCGATTTCCCAAGTTCAAACAATATAGCCGAGTATGAAGCCTTGATAGTTGGGATGAAACTTGCTGAGAAACTAGGAGTCAGCAACTTAGTGGCCCATAGCGATTCACAATTGGTGGTAAACCAGTTCTCTGGTGAGTATGAAGCACGAGAACCCGCCTTAGTCCCTTATTTGCAGAAGGTACAATTGTTGGCACAGTTGTTTCAGCACTTCCAGCTGACTCAGATAAATCGGACAGAGAACAACCATGCAAATGCTCTTTCAAAATTGGCTTCTTTTAGAGGGGTCAAAGGGGTATCATCAAAGTGGAATCCCTCGCTAAGCCAAGTATCGAAGAAGAAGGTGTCTGCGATATCGAGATCGGAGATGATTAGAGAGTACCAATCAAAGACTATATATTGGGGAACACATTCCCAGCTAACAGTGACGAGGCTCGAAGGTTGAAATTGAAAAGTGCCATGTTTACCATAGTAAATGGAGAACTCTATAAGCGAAGGTTCACAATGCCCTTGCTGAAATGCCTAGGACCCCAACAGGCTTAGTACACCTTAGCTGAAGTTCATGAGGGAATATGCGGTGAACACTTAGGGGCTCGTGCCTTAGCCTTGAAAATACTGCTCGTAGGGTTTTATTGGCCTACACTGAGGAAAGATGCCATAGACAAAGTGAGAAGATGCGAAAACTGTCAGAAATTCGCTCCAATAACAACTGCACCTGTTTCGACCCTTCAAAACACTCTCCAGCCAACTCCATTCCCACAGTAGGGACTAGATATCCTAGGACCTTTTCCACTAGGCTCAGGACAACGAAAATACTTACTTGTGGCTACAGATTACTTCACAAAGTGGATAGAGGCCGAACCTTTGGCTATAATTTCTGAGAAGAAGGTGGAAGCAATGGTGTGGAAGGACATAATTTGTCGATTTGGGATCCCCCGTGTGATAAATGCAGACCATGGGAAGCAGTTCGATGTGATGCTTTTCGGGATTTCTGCAAAGGCCTGAACATTCTCCTGAGAATATCTTCTGTATCTTACCCGCAGGCTAATGAGCAGGCAGAGGTGAGTAATCGAACTATACTACATGGGTTGAAGACCAGACTGGACAAAGCAAAGGGAGCATGGGTAGATGAGCTCCCGAGTGTCCTATGGGCCTACAGAACGAAAAGCAAGGTGTCGACAGGGGAAACACCGTTCAATTTGGTGTATGGGACTGAAGCCCTCATCCCAGTAGAAGTTGGAGCTGAGTCAGCCCGGTTGGTCCCCTACATCGAGGAGCTTAATTCTCAGGGACTAAGGGAGAATCTAGACCTGATAGATGAGCTGAGAGACAAAGCAAAAATGAGACTGGCTGCTTACCAACAGAGGGTAGCTACTTATTACAATGCACAGGTTAAAAACAGAGAGTTGCAAGAAGGAGACTTGGTATTGAGAAAGTCGGCAATTACAAACGCCCATAAGGAAGATGAAAGCTCTGGGCTAATTGGGAAGGACCATACAGAATCAGAAGGATGATCGGACCTAGCACATGTACCTTAGAAACCTTGCAAGGAAAGACGATATCAAAGACTTGGAATGCCAACCATCTTAAACCGTACCGGCAGTAAACATTGTACTTCTGTTCTGATTATGGTTATTCTTGTCTTCCTTTTCCATCTATTGCTCCGTTACTTTACAGATATTATTGTTTTATCTATTCATTAATAAAGGCCAGCCCATCATTTCTTATAATTCTCTAATGCAATGTGTGAGACAGATTATGTGTTACAGGAATTGAAATGAGCAACAACTGAAAAACAAAAGCCCCTAAGCGAAAAATGCGCGAGACGGGCACACAAAAAAGCCCCTAAGCGAAAAATGCGCGAGACGGGCACACAAAAAAGTCCCTAAGCGAAAAATGCGCGAGACGAGCACATCTAAAAAAGTCCCTAAGCGAAAAATGCGCGAGACGGGCACATCTAAAAAAGTCCCTAAGCGAAAAATGTGCGAGACGGGCAAACAAAAAAGTCCCTAAGCGAAAAATGCACGAGACGGGCACACAAAAAAGTCCCTAAGCGAAAAATGCGCGAGACGGGCAAACAAAAAGTCCCTAAGAAAAAAATGTGCGAGACGGGCACATCTAAAAAAGTCCCTAAGAGAAAAACGCGCGAGGGGGGCACATCTAAAAAAGTCCCTAAGCGAAAAATGCGCAAGACTGGCAAACAAAAAAGTCCCTAAGCAAAAAATGCACAAGACGGGCAAAAAGAAAAGTCCCTAAGCGAAAAATGCGCGAGACGGGCAAATGCAAAAGTCTCTAAGCGAAAAATGTGTGAGACGGGCACATCTAAAAGTCCCTAAGCACGGAAAAGTGCGAGACGGGCAAAGACCAGTCCTTAAACATGAAAAGCGCGTGAGAAAGGCAAAACCGAGAAACCATCCAGCAACAAACAAACGTGATATCCAGGTAACACAAAAGGCACAAAATATATAGTATGTTACGAGGTACGTTGAAATTTTCAGACTAATATGTTGAAATACGTTAGCAAATTATGGTTAACACCTTGACATTTTAGTCGATATTTAATAAAGTCCTTAAGCGAAAAAAGCGCAAGATAGGCACAATGCTCGAGAAAAGTTCATCTTTGCACAGGAATAAAAACGCTATCTCAAAGTAGAACTTGGGGAGTAACATGGTATAAAGGTAAAAATAGAATTATTTGATATCACTTCAAAACTTTGTGATGTAACAGGTATACAAAGTATTATACTGAATTCACATAAGCGAAAGAAAAAGCTACAGAATGCAACGGTACTTTTCATTAAAAATGAATATGTACATTGGAGTTAACAAACAAAACAAAAAATACTAAATTCTAATCTACGGCAATAACCGAGTCAACCGGCTGAGAAAGCGCTACATCAGCACTAGCGTCTTGAGAAGCTTGAGGCTCAGGAACTGGAGGAGTCGAAGAATCAGGATCCTGGGGAGCCGAAGTAGCCATCCCGGAAGCAGGAATGTCACCTGAAGGCCCAACCACAGCCGCAGAGTCTGGCACAGGATCAATGGTTGCAGAATTAGAAATTTGGAACTCATCGTTGTCTAACCCCCAGCAGTGCCTCGATAGACTTAGGCTGCTCTCCTGCCTCGATAGATTCAGAAGCGTTACGCGCTGCTGGAGGCTCAGATCGATCAAGTGCCTCAAAAGACTCAGGCTGACGTTGTGGCTGTCGAGGAGGCCACGGACCCTCAAGATTGTCCAGCTCATCCGCAGCTCCCTCTGCTAAATAGGCCTCCGAACCTTGCGAGTCGGGCTCATACTTGGTCTAAGAAGGAGCTTCGTAGTACTTGGCGTCCTCAATAAAGAGCAATTCAGGGAAATCCTCATTAGGTCGATGCTTCTCCAACCAAGAATGAGCCAAGTAGAAGCCGTATTTAATGAATCCCGTCGCGAACTCTGTTTTCTTGTCAAAGCAATGCTGGGACAAGCGGTATTCACGAACGGCCTCGATTCGAGCTTCTCTTTGACGATCCAGTACGTTGTGCAGCTCCTTAATGGCCTCATCCCACTGCCTCTCCATAGGCCCCCAAGCTTCTTGGTACCCTTGAAGGGAAGCCACCTTCGCCTACTCTTCTCGAAGCCTTTGCTCGAGATCGACATTCTTTCTACTCAACTCCTCCATCCTTTTGGGATAGGGGCGAAGCTGGACAACCTCGTTCGTAAGCTCCATTCTCTGTTCTCGAAGCTCACGAATCTCTTTATCGGCTTCCTCCCTAAAGGCCCTATGTCGAGCATTGACAGCCGTAATTTGTTGAGCCGTCTGACAAAACAAAAAACAGGTGTAACTCAAAAAATTGACAAAAGAGCTTAAAAAGGGGAGAATCTAATTACCAAACACGCACAAAGCTCTCACCTTCATAGCGAAATAGTCAGAATTATCCTCCGCTTCTGTACAGTTTGTGAAAAGGCCTGCCTCGTCGCGAGGAAGGATGGTGCTCCAGGCCAGACGAGACGCTATCCCGGTATCCTCGATGCTGTCATTGTCATTCACTCCGCGATAAGTATGAAAGTCTTCCCTACCTACAAAGACCCCGCTATCAACTGGATAACGCCTCAAAGTCGGATCGGCTACCTTAGACAAAATCGGTCTTGTAGGCATAGTGGCTTCAATAATCAGCCTCTTCCTATATTTATGCCTAGGCTGGCGAGGGGGAGGCCTATCCTCAGCGACTCAAGAGCCACCCTCTTGACTGGCTGAATCACTCCTTTGGGACTCAGAGCTCTCGCAATCGTTCGGACCACGATCAAGAACAAGAGGCCTCTTTCGTTTATTCCTCTCGGCCTCTTGTGTAAGACGGCTGGATTCACCAGTAGAAGGTGGAGGAGGAGTAGGAGCACAAGCCGGTCCAGATGGGGCTCTAACTTGCGACTGAGGAGGAGGAGTCGCTCGAGCAGCAACACTAGCATCCTTCCTACGCATCAAATCTCGGAAGTTCATGCCTGCACAATATAAACAAAAAGGATCAGCCGACCAAGTAAAACGCCATGCACATGCATACAAAAAATAAAAAGGATTGAAAACCTAGAAAACCACCAAAGTCCTCTAGACTATCCAAATTTGAATCCAACGAAAAATCGACAAAAGGACTCCCAAAGGCGTTAGCCTGAGCCCACTCAGGGTTCTCCTCTATTTGATCACTAGTACCCGCAACCTCAGGGGTCTCGTCCTCCGAATCTGAAGAGGATTCATCTACAAGGTGACCTACGGGGGCGGATGCTTCGGCTACGGGTACCGGGGATGGCTGACTAGGACCAGCATCAGATGCACGAGGAGTTGTAGGCAAGTTAGATGGGGCAGTAGAAGCTTCGAGAACGGTCCTGCTTACCCCCCAGCCGGTAGCGGCAATGTTCTCCGGGGTTAGAAGGGAAAATAAATTACACTCCCTAGTAGAACAGATTCGCCGAATAGGCTCACCAAATTGGTCTCTTAAAATTTCTATTTTGAATCTTCCCGAGTGCTGTGAATGGTCGGAAGTATCACGATTCCATCTAAAGTGAATCCGCAGGTCGCTTGGAATCTCAACAACGACCCACTCGCTTTCAAAGCCACGCAGTTTATTGGGGAGATCTGAGAAGATTTTATTATTAGGAAACTCGTCGACCATTAACCGTTGAAGAGAGAACGTTATTAACCCTTTCAGCCTACGAACTCTGAAAAAGGCGCTTAAGAGAGGAACTGTTGGAATAATACCCAGGTTATGACATACTATGGAAAACGCTACCAGCTGAGCCCACACATGGGGGTGGAGTTGACACGGGACGATGTCCTTATATCTAAGAAATGCTTCACCAAACTCCGGAAGAGGGAAGCGAAAATCGAAAGACAAAGAAGCCTTATGAACGGCTACACCGTTCCTAACCAAGTCGGGCGTAACCTCCCCTTGCACTGGAAGTCTATAGCTATAACCCGAGGGAAGAAGGAAACGAGTCCTGATATCCTCTAAGTCAGCATTTGTCAAAGAACACACGAGACCACATGTTTTAAGTGTTTTACTCGAGCGTAGCAAAGACATGTCAAAAAAAGCAAAAACTACCTTGCGATAGACTCTACAGACGATAGACCAGATAGGCGACAGACCTATTAAGGCGATAGACCTTTTGGGCGATAGACCTACTGAGTAAGACACGTGCGGGAGACTAAACTCTACGTGGAAGACCAAGCCACCTGCGGGAGACCTAAACCTAGTGCGAAAGGTGAATAAATAGGGCGACAGACGTATACTTACTGTCGGTGAGATAAGCGAGAGACTCCTGGTGTGAGAGCGAAAGACTCTTTTTGGCGAGAAAGCTAAAAAATGGGCGACAGACGGCTGCTCAGAGGTTTCTCATGCGTTCTCTAGTTGGGTCCCAGCAGTTTATATAGCCATGACAAGGAATACCAAACGTCGCGCCTGATCACGCCTGTCGCAGATTAGAATTTTTTCACCTGCAAAAAATACCAGAAGAAATCACAAAAAACAAAGAAGACTATTCACAGTGGGCTAAGGCCCAAAAACACATATTTATACTCTCTTGGTTGGAGAAATCTAACAAGAGAGTGGGGAGCAATTGATATGACAAAGTCTACCCGTGTTGGGCCAAGCCCAATAGCTTCAGAGGTCACCACGTGGCAAAGACTCACTGGTCAATGTGGCCTTCGGCGACAGAGGCAAAGTGCGTCATCACACCTGTCGCTGGGCGACAGACCTACTGGTCCACGTGGCCTTCGGCGACAGAGGTAAAGTGCGTCATCGCACCTGTTGCTGGGCGACAGACTCACAGTCTATTGCCTGCAATCATAACGTGACACATGGCGCTCATTACACCTATCGCTTGGCGACAGACTCCCAGTCCGTCGCCTACAGTCATAAGGCGACACGTGGCGCATGACTTCGGCTCCCGCTAGCGACAGATCCCTGACGCCACAACGTGCCACGTGGTATGAATCTCTCGTCGGCGACAGGCTCCGAATGCTACCGGTTTTCGAGGAACTTGTGTTATATTGGGACACAAACTCTCAGCAAGATGATGGACTTATTCTCAAGCAATTAACCTAGAATATTGGCCTATAAATAGGCCCCCAGGTACAATTTTATTCTCTAATTTTTGACTACTGGCTTTTACGCTTCCCAATACTGAAGAACTTTCTGCTGACTTAAGCATCGGAGTGTCTACGCAGGGAACCCCCCTGCGTCTCTCTGACTTTTCTTGTTTTACAGAAGCTTCTTGGAGACACGTGGAGACTAAGTACGAACATCGACGTCAACATACCTTTATTGTTGTTTTGTGCAACAACAAGAATAAATAACAGATTAATTCTCAAATTTGGATTTTATTGTCTTAGTATTTGTGGGTATAAGTTGAATAGGATTTAATTTAAGGTGGTTTATCTATAGTCATGCTTCCTTAGATAATGTTTGTATTCAGATATTATTTACATAAATGAAACCATTTTTGGCCAATTAGAAAGCTTCTATAATATCTATCTAAAATAGAGGTAAACAGAGAGAATTTTAATCAGTATGAACAAAGAGCCGTGAAAGTAGCGATAAACCTAACAATTGTGAAGCTAATATTCTCATTTTCCTCTAGTGACATTTTAAATGGAAACTGTGAAAATGCAAAGGAATGTTGACTAGAAACGTGCACGCAAATTAAAGAAATTAGAGGGCTTCTGTTGTATAGAATTTTGGGTGTGGTTGGTGTAGGTGGTGGACTAATAAAAATAAGTTGAAAAAAAGAAACGTTGTTGACCAAAAATTTTGGTAAGCAAAATACTTTCAGGAACCTATATAAAGAACAGTAGGTTTCTCATATTGGTGTAAATGAATTAGTAAATATTTTTCTTAGAATGCAATGACTACATTTAAAAAAATTTAATTGCACTTTGGATATCTCTTGTGAACTCATTTGAACAAAAAAAAAATAGAAAAAAGACAGTAAAGAGTGTTTAGAAATTTTAGAACATCAGAGAAAAATATGTAAGACTCTATAAGATTGTTTGAAAATCAATGTTTATGGAAGTATTTATAAGTTTCAATCGATGTTAAAATCACACTTTTATGATCAGTAATATTTTGCATGAAGAATCATGTTTTTTGAAATGAAAAGTATAATCAATGAACTTATTTTTTTGAATTTTCAGGATGAGTGATAAAATGTTCGAAAATGGTAGTCGATTATCTTAATGTTTTATACACAAAGAAAAATTTTTCAAGCTTGAATAGTCTACATGTAGTCGACTACTTTAAGCATATTTCAAAACATCACTTGTTTTAGGTTAAGGGCAGTTACCTATTTTTTTTGGACAGTTAACTGCTTAAAGCAATTTTCTGCAATTGCCCGTTTAAGCATCAACTACCCTTGCAACTGCCCAAGACCAATTTTAAAACAGAATTTAATTTTGATTCCATATATTAATTCTTTCATCCAAAACTTCATTTTCTTGTTACATATGCATTTTAAATAATTTCAAAACTTATTGCCTCTTGAAATAATTTACTATTTGTTAATATATAGGACAAATCCAACTTCCAAGAATGGCCGAATTTCCATATCTCAAGTTGACGGTTACTTATTTTTTTCATTACAACATGCTTCAGTACAAAAGTGCTAAACCTGATATCTTACATAAGACACAATTAATGGCATATATATTCAGATTAAAGTTCAATTTTGGTGAGAATATTATGAAATAAGGTTAAAGATCATCCTTAAACAAAACTGAAATATGAACCAAAACATTCAACTTCAGCTTGAATTTATGTTAGGGTACGTAGCTAAAGTATCTATTTTACGCCGATAACTTAATGATATTAAAAAATCTTTAAGATAAAATCAAGTGTAATCGTAAGTACATATATAGATTAATTAGAGTTGCCCTCAACTGGTGCAATATATGGCCCAGTAACAAAATCACTATGCCTGAAAAATGAAAATAGGGTATAATCATAATTAAGAGAATACAAAATGTGCTGTATAATTATCTATTTCAGTATATAATCTTTTCATCATGATTTAATCAATCTCCATACATATTAGCTCGGATAATACAAAAACACACATATAGTTAGGTTAGCCATGTAACTTAACTACTCAGTTAACAATGTTTTATAAGAAATAAAAAAGGCTTAATAGTCAAATAAGTCCTCAACCTTTAATCCAAAATAGAATTCAGCCCTCAACGTTTTATCGCGTGAAATTCAGTCTATAAACTTTTATTTCGGTGGAAATAAACCCTCAATCTTTTAAAATTATACAATTAAGTCCAAATCTGTTAAATGATACTAACTACCGTTAGTATTGCACACGTAACATGCCACGTAGTAGCCAACTAAGCTATCCACATCAGCTTTCACGTTAGATATACTAACGGCAGTTAATGTCATTTAATAGATTTAGACTTAATTGCATAATTTTAAAAGGTTGAGGGTTTATTTTCACCGAAATAAAAGTTTATGGACTGAATGTCACGCGATAAAACGTTAAGGGCTGAATTCCATTGTGGGCTAAAGGTTGAGGGCTTATTTGTTAGTTTTATAATATTTTAAAGCTTCCTATCATATGATCCTATATTTTATTATTATTATTATTATTATTATTATTATCTGACTTTTTTTTTAAAAATTATCCACTGATATCTACAAGTGATAATTGCTTACCAATAAAATTACCACTATTAGAAAATGGATCTTTTACAACGTTTAAAGTCATTGTAAAATGCAAATTTATCGTTGTTAAAACATTTTCGCAACGATTTTTAGTCGTTATAAGGTCGTTGCGTTAAACTTCGTTGCTATAAGTATACACAACGATTTTCATTGAATAATAAGTTGTTGCAAAAATTATTGCAACGACTTTTTGTCGTTACTAATTAAATTTTTGTTTCAACAATGACTTAATATTTTGTCTATTTTTTAGCATCGGCATATATTTAATTGCAATTGCTTTTGGCAACAGTTTTTTTATTGTTACAATTGTTAGTTTTGCAGCAACTATTGTTGTTGCTATTAATAAATACGAAATGATAATTTTGTATTTTATTCACAACGACTATAGTCGTTGCTACAAATAAATTTGGAAACGACAGTTTTCTCGTTGACTATTCATTAAAATAAAAGAATGTGCAAGATTAATTTCTAAATTTTCCATGTATATTCATTAAAATATAAAAATACTACTCGAAATACAGTTTGAAAATTGAAATTCCATTTACATTCCATCGAATAATTACAATATTCTTGTACAAGTTCCAAATAAATGAATAAAAAATACAAAACTAAACATCCACATTTCTAAAAAAAAGTAACTTGAATTTTGGTTCCCTGCAAAATAAACAAACACGAAAAAAGTCAATTAAAACTATTCAAAAATAAATATATTGTAATACAAATAAATTAAAGCAATACTAGACAGAAACCAAATTCCCTTTGTCGCAGCAAAGAAAATATTAGAGTACTACCAATTAATTCAATATTTTGAACACAACCCAAATCAATTTTGAATATCCATACAATGATACAATCAAATAGAAAATATTAAAAAATTAATTTCATACTACTCTTTTAATTATTTCTCTATCAGCAAATTTCCATCAAATGCCAGCATGATAGGGATTAACACCATAAAAATACCTAAAAGCTTTAAATTTTATTATAAAACTAATTTTCAGAATATCCAATCAAAAAATCATTCACCAAATTCAAATTAATATCACAATAGAACCACTTAAATTCCCAACAAATTTTAATTTATGATTCATGTAAAAATCCTATTAATAAAATACTTGAAATAATAAACCAAAAACTGTTACCTGTAAACAAAGTTGAGAGATGTGTGTTTGTTGATGATTAATCTGTAGTTTTGCTTGAAAGGGACAATAGAAAGAAAGATTAGTCGTCATAATCTTTGCCTTTGGAAGGCAAAGGATTAGTTGAAAAAGAAAAACAAAGTCGGTATACTTATAAGTGGTGCGGCTAGGTTTTTTGTTTATTTTCTTTTGGTTGTGATGCCCTAGTTTTAGACCTATTGTAAGACCCGAATTTTATTATACTATATACCATATTTGTACATAATTGATAGTGAAAATAATTCTTTTAGTAAAATTAAAGAAAACATTGAATGTGAATTTCCACTTTTCATTTTAAGTTATGATTTATAATATGGTGTACATGAATTGGAAAGAGAATTGACTTGTGTACATGTGTTATTTTATTGGCTAGGAGTTATAAAAAGAAGAGAGAAAAGTCAAGGAAAGGGGCTATAGTGGACTTCATGCCACTTTGCTTCTCCTGACAAATTGGGCTAGACAATAAATAGCAAAATGAAGTTAGTCAAAAACAGATTGTAGTAAGGACTTCACCACCGTTCCTTTTTGCTACAGTTTTCTTTGGTTTTTAATGCATGAAAAACGTGAAATGATGAAAGAAAACAGGATAAGGAATAGATGGTAAGTTCTGATTGGATTAGTAGGATTACATAAGAAGACTTCATGAGAAAAAAACCGATGGAAGCAAACTTCATCTTCTTAAACAACCTTCTCGTCTATACTGTGTTTACTACAAGCTTAATCTTGTTTCTTCCATTCCTCTCATACATGAGCCATGAAACTTCATCCTTAGTTAGCTAAACCTTTTCTCCAGCTTTGAAAAGCTAAGGAATAAGCAAAGTAAAGTTAAGTGAGGCAGAAAGCACTCTGTTTTTGGAAGAGTAACTCAGTTAAGGTGAGTTCCATATTTCTATGGTTCCCTTGATATTCAATGGTAGATTTCTATGTTTTACAACGTAATAAACATAGAAATAGCCTTGTTTTAGTTGAATCTTGTTAGCATATATAAGAAACACGATGGGCGAACAGAATTATCCAACAGCTTGCCAAATAGGCGAGCAAGGGGTACTTGCCCAAGGGATGAGGCGACTTGAATGGTATGCATGAATTGGCGATATACATGTTCGCCAATATTTTGGGATAATCAGATTGATCGCCCGAATGGACGAGGGCTATGATCGCCCAAAATGTATGGAATTGATGATCGCCAAAGGGCGAGAATGGCGACTATTGTGATCGCCTATGTGGAATGTTAGTGATAGCCAATGAGGCGAGTAGGAAATAAAGGACTCGCCAAATTGAAAGTACTAGTTCAAGTAGACGAGGTCGACCAACGCTAGTTTAATTCATTGGCGAAGCCACCTTTGAATAAAGACCCGTGTATGGCGGACTCACATGCATAGGCATGGCGAGTCGAATGTTGGGCAAGTCGAATGTTGGGCGAACTCCCATGAATAAGCCAATAATTGAATGGTGAGTAAGATTGGGCGAGCTTCCATGTGTAAGCCCATTAACGACTGGCGAGCTCTGTTGGGCGAATGGCGAGCTGTAGATTGGACTCAAATCTCGCCTAAGTGTCACAAATATTTGAAAGGAAAAATATTAATAGTTTTAGGAAATATTCGAAAAGAAAATATATTGATGGTCTTGATGATTTGTTTTGCAGCCAGAAATTAAGAGTCGATAAAGGCGAGCGGGAAGCTAAGCTTTGAATAGACCAGGTAAGGGAGTAGTATGTGAAGTAAATGCATGTCCTGTGGAGTAAAATACTATGAAACTATCAAGAAACGTTTTGGTTTATGACATGCATTAGTTTTATAAATTATTTTGACTTGGGCGAGCTATAAAGATAGTCGACCCCTATGTTGTTTGCTGGGCGAACTAGTAAGGGCGGGCGAGCTAAACTTTTTATGATATCTGGGGTAAGTGACCTTGTTTTAAATAGAAATCTGGGCAAGCCAAAGTAGGCAAACCCTTTTAATGTTGTTTTGGGGCAGGCGACCCCTGTTTTAATAAAATCCGGGCGAGCCAATGTGGGCGAACCCTTTTATGTTCTTTTGGGCGAGCAACGCAGGTTTTCATGAAATGGGCGAGTTGACCATGGGAGTGCCGTATTGGGCGAGTTGACCATGGGCAACACCATAATGGGTGAGCCGCTTCGGGCGAGCCAGTTTATGTGTTTTTAAAAGGCTAAAGTTGGCAGGCGAACACTAGTTCACCGCACTGGCGAGTTGACCCTGAGCGAGCCAGAATAGGCGAGCTGACCATGAGCGAACAGATTTCAATTTGCATTCTCTACGAAAATGAGAATAATACCTTTTTGGAATTATTATTTATTTAAATGATTTAAATTCATAAATGTGTTTCCTTAAAGGTATTTTGAGCTATAAATATGATTTTGAGACTTGAGGCCCTGAGTTCATGCATTACTATTTATGTAATTGAGTGACCCGCCTAGGGCGATGGCTCGGGTCGATGGACCCATGGGTGCACCCCAAGGCGTCACAAGGCTGATGGACCTGCCAAGTCATCAGCGGTCTCGAGGTCACTTGGCAAGTGGACCCGAGGACCACCTATAGATTATGGCCATAGATCTAGCTGAGATAGCTGTGAGGGGCGATGGCCTAAGGGTGCACCCCAAAAACGGACGACTTGTGTTCTTGGGGGAACAATGAGAGCATGATTTATTTGTTGCCTAGTCTCAACTTATTGATTTTTGTTTACTGAAAGGATCTATTGAATCCTGTTTAATGTTAACTATATCCATTGTTTTCCTAATGGGTTTATTGTTAAGAAAAATAAACGTAATTGAGGGATATAGTTTTATTTGTATAAAGCAGCATACACCTTCCTTACTGAGCACGTTGTGGCTCACTCCTTATTTTCCACTCCACAAATTATTGATTTTGGACTAAGAGAATTACCTTCCAGAGATTTGTTATCGAAGGTATGTTGTATTCTTTTATATATTCAGTAAAATGGTACAATACTACTTTAAATAGAAGGGAATGTATAAACATTTTTAAGGGAACAATTTTAATAATTTATATTTCTATATGTGAGAGGAATAAGAGTGGTAATTCTTATTAAAGTGTCGAGAGCTGTTAAGTATCACAGACAGCCCAATCGGTAAGTAAGTGTAAATTATAAGTAAATATTATGTTATACTGTGGATTTGGGATGTTACACCTATTAAGTTTGAAAAATATTAGAAATGAATGGCCTCTTAAAATAATTTAAATTTAGAGGGCAGGTTCTTCTTTCTTTTTTTAAATTTTTTTTGTAAGTATGAGTAATGTTTTTCTTTCCAAAATAAAAATAAGAACTAGTAAAATTACTGCATCTTTTTTGCTAAGATACTGCATTATTTTTACATATAATTAAATTATATATATATATTGGTAAGCTACTATGTAATTTATCATTAATCAATTGTTAAAACATATCTAACTTTACCCAAGTTTTAATCATTTAGTTCTTACTAGAAACTAAATTTTTATCCAAGTTCATGTAATATGGTAAGTTATATACATATGAAACTTATATGTAAAGTCATAATATATATTTTTTATCATGGCAATAGTGGATTTTTTTTTCATAAAAATGATCTCATTTATTAATGAAGGCAAATGCGTGAAAAGAAAGATTAAGGAAGAGTGAAAACATTTGGTGTGTGAGTAGCTTGGAAGTCTATAGGAATTAATCCATGGAAATAGAGAAAAGGAACCCTTTTTCAATTATGAAGTTTTGAAATGGGTTTAACAAATGAAGACGTTATTGGCGGAGAAAGGATAGTAGAAGGTATAATGATGCTTGGACATTTGGGTGCTTCATCTTGTTTGGTTTACCACTTGTTCACCATATCATATTTGCTTTTAAATAAACCGCGATTTAGAAAAAAAAATTAAGTTTTTTAATTAGTAAAGTTGCTTTTACAGGAATTAGTCCTTGAATTAGTAAAAGTTTTAATTAATAAAAGTTTTAATATAAGAATAACTAAAAGTTTTAATTCAAGCAAACTATGATTTTGATTTTTTTATTTTTTAATTAAAATAACTAAGCAAAATCAAAATGGGCAAGTTAGCTCTTGACAAAATAGGAGGGTTGGCAATGGGTACCCTATAATCAGGTACCCGACCATACTCAACCCGATTATACCGGGTTAGGGTACCCTATAATCGGGTAATTATCAGGTTAGGGTAGAAATATTACTACCCGTATCGGGTTCGGGAACCACCCATTGGGTACCTTATACCCGAACCCGATTATGATATAACCAGGTAATTAGGGTACCCAAACCCGGTAACCGAACCCGATTACTCTTAAACGGGTAGTAACGGGTACCCTAACCTGCTACCCATTTATGTGCACAAATAAATGGTAAATTGCAACTCATGAGACTTGAACCGTGGCCATAAAGACATTTGTGCATATGTGTGAAGACCAAGAATTTTCTAAATAAATATAAGGTATCCAGAAAATTTAATTTGGACAAAGTGAAATCCAAATTAAATAAGAAATAAAAAGAAAAATTAAATTGGAAATAAGAAATGAAAGAGGAAATTTAAATTGGATAAATGGAAATCCAAATTAAATAAGAAAATGGAGAAAATAATTTTGGATATTTAGAAATCCAAAACTTAATAAGAAATAAAAATATTTTGGTATATTTATATAATGATATTATATAAATATTATTTTGTGTTAAAAGTGTAAAAGTATATATATGAATATATATTTTAATACAAAATATGTATTTAAATACATATTAAGAATAGTGTGTATATATATAATTATGGTGTATAATAATTATATATATTATAGTTATTATTATTATATATATAAAAATATATATACTAAAAAAAAAATGAAAACTGAAAATGGGCGGGAATCGGGATACCCGATTCCCACCCATTTTCCTCCTTTGTTTACAACAGAGGAGGGATTTCCAAAAGAAGGACCGGCCCCCTGCCGGCCGAGAGAGGAGGAGGAAGGAGAAAGGGACGTCGCCGGCGAGACGAGGGGGAGAAGGAGAAGCGACTGGCGGCAGCCCGAAGCGGAAAAAGCAAGAGAAAATCGGCGCGAAACGAAGCGAAAAATCGAAAGGAAGAAAGGAAGGGAGATCGGCGGTACCGGCCGATCCAGGCACCACCACCGCCACCACCTCCACCGGCGAGGGCCAGCGAAGGAGAGGGAGGCCACCGACGGTGAAGGAAACGGCGGAGGAAGGAAGAAATGGAAGAGAAAGGAGCCGAAACCCACGCCGCCAAATCCAGCGCCGTCGCTGGTGATGGGGCCAAACCGAGACCAGATCTGGCTTCGTGGCAACCTCGGGAAGCTGTTGGGTGGTCGAACCGCCGGAATGGGTGGCCACCGGTGACCAAACCGGTCAACCAAAGTTGAACCGGCCAAGCCAAGCTCTGAACCGGCCCGACCCGACCCGACCCGGTTTAGAAAAGAAAAAAAAAAGAAAGAAAGGAAAAAGAAGAAAAGAAAAGAAAAAGAGAAAGAAGGAGAAAGAAAAAAAAAGAACAAAAAGAAGAAAAGAAAAGAAAAAGAAAAAGGAAAAGAAAAAGGAAGAAGAAGAAGAAGAAAAAGAATTGGTAAGGAACCGAAAGACTTCATTTTGTTCCCTTTGAATTTATGGAATTTATTAGAAATTTCGGATTATTTTCTAAATGAAGATATATGTCGATTTTTGATATTTTAGCAAAACGGAAATGAGACGAATGGTCGGCAAGGCTCGAAAATCGGAATGTACGCTAAGCTTGGCGAATGGGTAAGATACTTTTATAAAGCATTAGTAGCTTTATATTGTATGTGGGAATTATAATTTTATATATGATGCATTTATTTAATTGATTTTAAAAAATGCTAAGAGGACCCACAACTGATGGTGGGGGTCTTAGTAAGAGATAGAGAAACTGTGAGAAACAACGGCTGTCATTATAAACTGTTTTCCATGCAAGAGGCTTAGTAAAAATTAACCCGTTATGCTGCTGAAATTTTTAGGAAAAGATCTGAGGAAAAAGATTAAGTTTCTCACATAAATGGAATCTTGGAGATAATTATTGAAAATAAATATTAAAAGGATTTTATGGTATTACCGAAAGAGTTTGATATTGAAATCGATGAGAAGATAGATCGTTGAAAACGATAATGTGATGAATTATATGGTTTAAACTTTATAGAATTTATAAATCAAGTAATTTTAATATCACAAATGGTATCAAGTTGAGATTGAGGTGAAATCATTTATTTGACGGATCACTGATAAAAGTGATGATGATTATAGGATACAACTTGAAAGAGAAAAAAAATTGAAGTTGTGATTTAGACGATCAAATGATAGAAGTGCGGAATTATCAATCGAGTGATGATTATGGAATTGATAGATTCAAATAAATGAACCGTCTTAGTGGTATGAACTAAGATTTTTGCAATAATATGGATAGTCGCAAGATGATTTAAATGATTGAAACACTGTTGATAGTGGAAATTGGCAAATCCTTTTAAGTGGTAAATTGCCAATCAAAGAATTGAATTGAGGACGTTTTATAGATAATTTTAGCATGATATTACATTCTACAGGCCATAAGAAAAGTGAGTTGAGGATTGTGATATGATTTTATGATAGTGAATGAAATTGAACCGCAAGTCGAAAATTCTGAATATGTACCAATAGGTCAAACCATAAATGGATTTGATAAGCGATTATCGATCTTGTGGTTTTCTGATCCTCGATGTCAACTCTGAAATAGATATCGAATGAGGATATTAGTAATTCATAATTTCAGTATCCTGATGGCTATATGGCAACATGATATTTAGATGCTCATAGATACTAAGAGGATTCACACTGATGATGTGGTTCTAGTATCGATAATAAAATGTACAAATGATTCTTATAGTCGATAATTATCGAAAAAGGATATTGAATACCGAATGGTTTGAATGCTAAGTGATCTGGTTATTGAATAATTAGAGTAATGAGCAATCTGAACATTGAATGAAATGAATCTTGAATGATTTGAATACTGATTTACTGATGTGTCAGAAGGATAGTTTGAAATCGAATGATTGATGACGATAAAGTTAAATGAATTGTTTCAAAGTATTAGATGAAGGTATTACTTATATGGACATTTGAAACTATTACCAAAATTACATACGGAAATGATTTCATAGCATTGCTTTTAAGCATAATTTGCTATAGTTTCAGATGTTATAATAGCATTTATATAAATGCTATAAAGTATAGATTAGCTTTAAAAAGAAAGTATATGGTATATACATATTTTTATATACGAAACCTCTTAAAGAACTTCACCATATGCTTTACATGATTTTAAAAAGAAAAGATAAAGATTTAAATGTTTTATGAGATTGTAGGCACCCTAAAAGAATTAAATTCAATAAAGCATAGTGGAAACCGCCTAATTGGAGCTTTGCTCATTAGGCAGATATGCTTGTCCGACAATAGTCGTGGACAGGTCTCAGTCACGCCTGATCAGTGAGGCTGAGAGAGATGAGGTCTATGGCCATAGATAGCGCCCTAGTTGGTTTCCAGGGGACGATGACATGATTTTCACTGCTAGCTACAGTGATTTAAGTCTTTATTGATAGAGAGAAGATAGGGATCTAGCCTAGTATCTAACCGATATGATATGAAGTCTAGAGTATGATTTTATTGATATGAACTCTAGACTTGACATGATTTATACTGTACATGAAACAGATTTGAAATGAAATACGTTTTGAAACAGTACATGTTTTAAACATGTTTTAAAAGTCCATGAGATATGATTTCGCACTCATATGATTTATATGTGATTTTGTGTCGAACATGGCATGATATGCGGTCTAGAGTATAGTTGATTTGATATGAACTCTAGAGCTGATATGA
This sequence comes from Heritiera littoralis, assembly GCA_031772115.1. Lineage (NCBI taxonomy): Eukaryota > Viridiplantae > Streptophyta > Magnoliopsida > Malvales > Malvaceae > Heritiera > Heritiera littoralis. The sequence continues at coordinate 1,447,475 of JAPDPK010000009.1, read as the reverse complement.
TTTACAGAATATGTTTTAAAAGTATATGATAAATGATTTCGACACTTACATGATTTACATACGATTTTGTGTCGAATTTAAAATGATATGCGGTCTAGAGTATAGATTGATTTGATATGAACTCTAGACCCGATATAACTTATAGTAAATGAAAATGTTTTAAAACCTAAATGAAAATGTTTTAAAACCGCACATGTTTTAGACATGCTCCGAAAACGAATACATGAACTGAAATTGAATATGTTTCTATCATGCCTTAAAGGCAAATTTGAAATGAATTGAAAATCCATATGTTGAGCATGTCCTAAAGTGTATATGATATGATTTGAAATGATAGCGGTTTATACAGAAAAATTACATGAATTGCATATTAAACCCTGACATGATAATATGCTTAGCACATGAGAATTCCATGAGGAATGTCGTGATTCGACGTTAATGATGTTTCATCTATACGATGACATGAGATGATATGATATATGAACATGAGATTGATATGAAGAGAATTCTGATCTCACTCTATCGTGATCATAAATTCCCAAACGATAAGTGATATGAATTGATGTAATACGGGAATATGATTGTTAAATGTAAAGTGAATTCGATAGGATATCTGCATTAAACATGGAGAATATATGAAGAGTGTCATGACTCGGTGGTGGCGATATTTCATCGATATGATGTCATGATATGATATGAAACATGAATATAGAAACACACGAAGAGAATTATGATTTCGTACCACCGTGATCATGATCCATAATATGAGACTTGATAAGAGATGATAGTATACAGAAGTATGATTATGAAATGAAAAGTAAATATGAGATCTGATATGAGATGATAGCATACCAAAGTATGATTATGAAATGAAAAGTGAAAATGACAAGTGATAATGAGATGTATCGATGAGAAAGGATTAACTGTAATTGCATCCTTGCAAGTTGTAAGCATTGCAGTTTAAGACAGTGTAATCCTACTCTTGTATTTATATTAGTATCTTACTGAGCCGTGGTTTTGCTCACCCCACTAAATTTTATCTCTTTCAGATTATTGAAGTTAACATCTGCCATGTGAGCTGCTCAGTGGGCATCGGAGACGATGTATGGACTTGGTACTAGTCTTCTGAGGTATATGTTACTTATAAATACTTGTTTACATGTAAGACTTAAATTGATGCACAGTACATATTCTGTTTAACAAGTTGGGATGTAACTAAGAACCGTTTCCGTGTTTGTTAAATATTTAAATGAAATGACTATAGGTCACCTAAATAGTATAGTGACTACACTGACACCGAATACAAACCTTAAAATGAAAAAGAAAAATTTAGTCCATAAATTTGTAGACTAAGAAAAGTATAAGAATCAAGTGAAAGTCGCGGTCTTCGGGTCGTGACAATATGTCTTACCAACTATACCAATGTTCTTATTTAACATAACTTGTTATAAAAATATATTTAATGAAATATTATCCAATTTAATGAAATGTTGTTGGCAACAAATAATAATAATAATAATAATAATAATAATAATAATAATAATAATAATAATAATAATAATAATAATACGATTATGCTTAATAATGCTTAAGATAACATGATTTTTAAAATCTATACGTAAAATATTGAAACTAAATTATGAAAAATTTATATAATAAGTTAAGATAAATTTCTAAACATATATGATATTTTAGTATAATTTATAAATATATATATATATATATATATATATATAATATATATATATATATATATATATATATATATAGACACACACACACACATAACTTTATTATAATATATAAATCTTAACATATATAAATTTGTATTTGTATATTGTTTAATTAGAATAGATTATAAACATGCCATTAAGCAAGCTAATCTCAACTGTAAAAACATATTATATGAAATTATATTTTGCAATTAAAAATAATAATATATTCTAAACTTATGAGAAGAGATTAAAATGAAAAATATTTGAAATTAAAAACAATTGTATACTATTAACATTAACATGTACAACTTATTATGATAAGATATACATGATAACAAATTACTGTAATATGTAATATATAATATACAAATTATTATGACAAGATAGTAAGATGTATATATTACAATGTAATATTAACATATACAAATTATTATGATAAAATAAACGTGATAAAATATTATTATAATATATAATATACAAATCATTATGATAAGATAATAAAATGCACATATTACATTGTAATATTAACATATACAAATTATTACAATAAGATACACATGATAAGAGGTTACTATAATATATATGATAAGATACACATGATAAGAGATTACTATAATTATGCTTAATGAATTAATTGTGATATTATAGTATATGTATTATAGTATATGTGTATATATAGTATAGTATATGTATCATAGTATTTGTGCATATATAGTATAGTATATGTACATTATACATATACTATATATAATATCATATATTATAGTATATATGTATATACATCAATCTAATCTTTTAATATTATTATCATTGATCAAAATAATCTAGATTACATGAATATATCATAAGAAATCAATTGTTTGAAATTAGATATACAATATTATATTCTAATCTATGATAATAAATTGAATTGAAAACATTTTATATTAAAGAAAATTTAAGTAGCATGCAACATGTGGATCATGGATATAGCATTTTGTTATTATAATTTTATCAACTATCCTTGAGAGTTAAAATTATTTTAGAAAAAAAATTAGTGCAACATACAAAATTAAATTAGTTAATTATCTTTTGTACATATAAGGTATATTAAAGTTATAAAAATTTTATAATAAGTTAATCTATTATTCTTGCACACTCATAATAAATTATCTAAACTCTAATTAAAAAAATTATAGAAATAATTTATTAAAAAATAAGCTCATAATATAAAAAAATATTTCTGTATATACTATAAACTAACATTATATATTTATATATACTATAGTATTTCATTTTTCTTAAAAAGATTCACAAAAAAAAAAAATCAAAACGATAGCAAAAACATTGCTATACGACTACATTAGTAACATTACATCTCTCAGGCTCAGCAAAAATATTTTGCTTCTTTTTCAGCAGTTCTTCAGTTCACTTCTTCTTCTTTACGAGTACAGGCTACATCTCCGATCTACCATTCATCCAGCGGCGGCTGCAGCAGCAGCTCTCTCCGACGACGGCAACATCTATTCTCTCTCCAAGGGCGGCGACAAGGTATAATCTAACAAGTATTTGTTGTTTTGTTAAAATTTTTATAAGTAAGCTTAGATTTATAATAAATAAGCTTAGATCTAGGTTAAATAAACTTAGATCTAAGTTAAAAAAGTTTAGATATAAGTTAAATAAGCTTAGATCTAAGTCAAAAAAGCTCAGATCTAAGTTAAATAAGCTTAGATCTAAGTTAAAAAAGCTTAGATCTAAGTTAAATAAGAGTATTATTTAACTTAGAGTATTAGTGGAAGCTAGTATTTCTAGTAACATAATTTTTTTTGTCAATTAATCTATTGAATTAATTTATTTAATTTGTGTAATAGCTGTAATTTATTTAATTTGCTTCCTTGGTGATCTTTTGGCTGAAGTCACATCTGGATTTCTCTTGAATCTGACACTACTACTACTGCATCTAGCAATCCTATCCAGCTTCTAATCTGCTGTATTAGACTTCTCAAGTTCAGCATGATCTTCGTAAGAATCATCACTCTCATAATACCAATCCTTCTTTATTCTTGAGCTCAATGTTTAGTCTAATCATTTCATACAATCTCGTCGAGGCATAGCTCCAAATAGGCAGTAGGCTTAAATTTTTTTTTATATCATGCAATTTTCCTAAATAAGCAAATTTTCTATTTATTATCTTGATAATTTCAAGTGAATTTCTAACTGAAACAAGGTGTTGACAATGGGACGTGTCCTCCACCCAAATTTTCCTTAAACCTTTCAAAAATTAACGAGAGCAGATGCAAGATATTGAGTAAGAAATTGGGATTGTTATTTAGGTTCTATTTGGTTGTCAATAAAATCCACAAAACAAAAGCTATGTGCTTGAAAATGATACTTAACTTACTACTAATCAGTCCAAAATATAAACAACAAAAGAAGAAAACAAGCATAACTTGGTCACTATCTTAAAAGATCATTGCTTTTTTAAGTCCAAAACACAATCCAAGCTTTTGCAAATTAAACCTGAAAAAATTTTTTTTTTTCATTGTGGGATTTCTAACTAATGAGTAATACTTACGTTTTTTTTTTATTATAGAGCTTTTGCATGTTTGGAAATGCTTGTGAGTTTAACCATTATTGTATTTAATTTGAACCTTGAATTTTTTTATAGGTCTTTCAAAAATGTCGTCTGTTGGAAATGTTGAACTTGTTGATGAGAATGATAGGGCTGCAATCGGTTCATCGGCTATGGTTTCAAGTTCGGGAAACACAGACATGCACACTCCTAGTATGCCCTCTTCTAGTCCTCCTAGTTTAGCTCTGATGTCATCTACCTCATCTATTTTATTTGTGTATGAGGACCATGTGCTGCTATGGATTTCATGTTTATTGGTGATGAAGAATAATTGTTGGTCAATGATTGAAGGAATTTTAAATGTTGTTTGGTTGATTTTTATTAAATTATGCTTGTTTTTATTTTCATAAATGGATTTCTATGAACTTGATGTTGTTGTTTGTTGTATTTTTAAAAATGTGTTAAATTATGGACTTTATATTTTTATTTTAGTTATTGTTTGATTTTGTTTTTAATTAACAGGAAAATAAATTTTTGTCATCCTGGGTTCGAATTCGGATTAAATAGTTGACATATATTGAAATTGTTTGAAAGTCAAAATTTTGACTTATTAAACAGGTAATTATACGGGTTCGGGTAATAAGCGGGTAGTATCAAAATTATTAGAATAGGGTTCGGGTAAGAAGAAAAAAAATATTCGGGTAATTATAAGGTTCGGGTAGTATGATATGTAAACGGATTCGGGGTAGGGTACCTTAAAATTAGTGGGTACCCTACCCATTGCCATCCCTAAATAGGATGTAAACACACACACACACACACATACATACATATATATATATATATATATGAGGAGGGATCCAGTTACACATGTGTAAAACAATTTAGTTTTACACACTTTCATATCTTTTTATATGATTTATAATTTTTTAATCCGACTATTGAATTTTATGTTCTATTCACATAGATCATGCATACCAAATTTCAAATTAATCGAATACGTCTAACTATTTATTTCATAAAATAAAATTTCAATCGTTGATATATATTGAACAAATACTATTCTCCATTAAAATGATAGAAATAGCAAATTGATTCAAAAATTTACATACATAATAAATATGAGTAGGTTGTTAAATCCAACAGTTGGTTTGCAAAAATATTTAATCCTATATGAAGATATAAAACCGTGTAAAACAAATTTGTTTTACATATGTGTAAGTGGATCCCTCATATATATATATGTAGAGAGAGAGAGAGAAATATAGTAAATTTTCAATGCTGATATTTTGACGATAATAAAAATATGAATTTTGTACTATAGATAAAAGTGTTAAAAATCACACCTTTTATGTGAATATAATATAATTTAAGAGAAAATTGTGTTTATCAATGACATTGACAATGAGATTTTGTAACAATTATTTTGAATGTTGTATAAAATGTTAAGGAAATTTTAATTTAATAATGACTGTAGACACCTAATTTTGTCCGAACATTTTTTTAAAAAAATAAAATAAAAAAATGATAAAAAGAAACAAGTCAATTTTGGTCAAATCTTAAGTTGGAACCCCATGCATCCCATGCAAACTCTAAAATTAAATTTGAAAATCTCATGTGAAGCACATGCAAAATTCACACCTTCAAGAGTTGACTAAAGTTGATATTGTTGCCAAAAATAAAAAAAATTTGTTGCCATAAGAAAGATAGTAATAATAAAAGAAATAATCATAGTGAAATAAAATCTGAAGATTGATTACCAAAAATAAAAAAAATGAAATGGAAATAAATTAAAAAAATGAAAGTCAAAGAAAATAAATGGAAGAATCCCATGATCATGGGATCAATAAAGGGCCTTTGATTTATTTTCCTTGAAAAAAAAATATAATGATAAAAAAGATATATAAAAGGGAGCCACGGTTGATCAAAGGAGGGGGAAAAAAAGAACACACCGGCAAATAGGAAAAAAACCCTAGAAACCTTGGAGGAAAAAAAGAAAACCTAGCTAGTCGCACCATTATCATCTCCCTCCCCTATTGTCCTTGTTTTTTGGCCATCTTCACTCATTCCCTACACGGTCACCATTTGTTTCCTCTTAGCCGAGGCATCATCACCTTGCATCATCTCTATCCGCTAACGTCATCCTTATTGTTTGCGTCTTCTACATCTCAACCATCATCACTGCTGCATCCCGGTTACTGCTGCTACTGCGGCCTCAACATCACCGTCCCTTCACTGCTCACCACCCATCATCTTCACTGCGTCTTCACCAAAAAGCCACTACTGCCATCATCGACCATCCTTCTTTCTCCCTGTTTGGCTGCACCCATGCCTACAATACTGCACTGTTAGCATCTCTATCACTGTTGCTGCATTCCTAGCCACTTTTCTAACGTCCCTTGCTTGCCTGGAGTCATTTTTGTTCGCATGCCTCTGCACCCAGCCACTCCACTGATCGTTCCTACACCATTCACGGTTCCAGCCTTGCATGCTTCCATTGTTTTAAATTGCGGTCGCGGCAGCGTTTTCGGTCGCGTTGCGTTTATCGCGGTTGTGGACATAGCGACGGTAATTGCGGCCATTGCGGTCATCGCGGTCGTGAATTTTTTTAATTTCGCACAATTTTATATAAAGTATAGTAATTGTAATTATAATCACGTAAAGTCTTATTTTATAGTTTTTAAAGTAATTTGTGACACATTTAGTCTATTATTTACGTGAAAAAAAAGTTATTCATATTTTTTTGAATTATAATAGAACATTCATATTTAAAATATTACTTATGATAATTGAAAAATAATAAAGATTGAAAATAGAGATAAATAATTATGTATTAATAAAAAATAATGTACTAATTATTTAGCCTTAATTATTTTTTATCTAAATTATTAAGGAATTTTTTTTCATCTAAATTTTGTCAAATCTTTTTTCATCTATATTTAATAACATATATTTAATTACTCTACAAATTTTACTTTAAAAAATCAAATTCATAATCTAAATTAAACATTAATTAATAATTTTTTAATTCAGATTACCTAATATTTTTTATCATGATTTATAAGATTAACTAATATTAATTCTTCAAAATTAATATGTTGTTAGTTGTTACAAAAAAAATTCTTCAACATTAAAACCCATTAGTGAAAAAAAATTACCACATTTTTTTATTAGAGTAATCTGTAAAATACCAATTATCAAATATTACATCATTATCAAATATTAAATCATTATTTAATTTAATCAACCTTTGGCAAAAAAAAATTCAACATTTAACAAAAAAAATTAAATCAACATTTTTAACTAATTAATCTTTATTCTTTACCCAAATGCCAAAACCGACTTCCCAATTCTCCCCATCACCCTCGCGACCCTTGTCCCTCTCCCTCCCTCGACTCTCTGATCTGAAAAGCCCACCGGCCACGGCCTCATGTGCTCACCTCCGACACAGCCCCTCACCAGCTCACCCACTATCGACCCCTTACGCCCTCACCCTCACCCCTCGGGTCTCAATCAGCTAGCCAATCCTCACTCAGCCTTGCCAATCTCACCCGCCACCGCCCTCTGCGCAACTTGTCCAGAGCAACGTCAGCCCTTAAATCCCAATCTCTTTTCTCTTCAATTCATCTCTTATGTCTAACCCAGACGAGAAATCCTCCATTTTCAGAAGCTATTTTCATTTCAAAACAAAATTAACGCACACAAGAATCAAAGTTGCCTACGGCCACGGCCAGTCACCCACGCCTGTGTGCCACTGCCTACGGCCTACCAACGCTCGCTGCACATTGACTCTACCTCAACATCAAGCACTAACTCTGCCTCAACTCAAGCCCTCAACCTCACTCACTCTTCGCAATTCACAATTAGTCACTCACACTCACAGATCTGTCTTGCTTTGACCAGATCTACTAATTTCAAAGGTAAAACATTTTAAATTTGCTTTTTCCTTTCAAACGTGAGTCACTGGGTTGTTGATTTCTGAGTTGTTTGTTGGCTGCTGTTGCTTGCTTGTGTCTGACTGAGTTGAGACTCTGAGTTGTGTGATCTGATTTTTTGTTTATTTTGATATGGTGAAGGCATGAAGCTTTTCGGTCTGTGACTTTGAATATGTGACTGTGAATCGATTGCCTGAGTCTTGGAAATTTTTTTTTTACAGAATGGAGATAGCGGCAATAGCGGAGATAACGGACCGTTATCGCCGCTACACGCCGTTATCCCGTTTTGTAACGGTCGATATTGGCCGTTAAATCACAACCGTTTTTTCCGTGATAGCGGTGGCGGCCACCGCTGCTACCGCGAGATAGCGGCCGCTATTTGAAACATTGCATGCTTCTACGTTGTCCCTGTCCGAACCCACTGCTGGCCACAAGTTTCTGCTGCTGCGTTGCTACTGCTGTACGTGCCACCTTGTCGCCGTTTGTGCTTCATTTGTTGTCAATCTAAATCACAGCCACCGTTGTTTGACTGGCACAAAAACCAATCAATATCTTCACCACTCTCAGCCATCGTCACCACCTAGCCTGCTGTCTCACATGCTTTAACAGTCACCCATATCTTGCTTTGCACCATCGCTGATCTGCGACCTTGATCCTTCTCTGTATCGACTACCATTGTTGCTACTCTGTTCTGAGTTGCCGTTCACCTTGCTGTCCCGTACGTCACAATTATCTTCACGCTACTGCTGCTTCAAGAAGTCCTCCATCTATCATCCTCAAGCTGCTGCCCACGCTTCATGCAACTCCGCTGCCTTGCCTGTTGTATCATCCGCACGAGGCCAACTTGATTCACGCGATTAAAGAAGACACATTGTTGCCAAGGAAAAAGGAAGGAAAGCCAACTCGCCAATTCTACATGTTAGTTCATTGATTTGCCAACTAATGATTTGATATAAATTAAAAGAAGTTAATTGAGGTTTGGTTTGTTAACTAATATTAATAGCTTAACCAAGTTAATAATTTAATAAATTGCTAATAACCTATATACTAACAGGATTTAATTCGATATAATGCTGATGATCTAATTAATATGGACTTCAACTTTAATTTGCATGTTAATAAATTTAATTAAATAGTTTGCATGAGACTTAATGAATTGATAAGATAATCTAATAATTTGATTTAACTTAATAACGTGATTGGTTTACATGATGATATTATGATATGTTGATTTAGTTTGCATGTATAAGTAGGGATTTTGTATATAATAAATAGGATTTTTTTTAGGAATTTAATTTTAGGAAATATGACGCTTTAGAAAATTATAGGAAAAATTATTTAGGTTATAAAAATAAAAATAAATAAATTTAAATAAAAATATAAAGTTAAAATAATAAATAATGATAAGATCTAGTAAATGAAAAATATTAAAGGTGGATGTGATTTATTCCGACGATGGAACTTTTAAGGGACTGTGCTCAAGTGGTACTTTTAGAGATCTTGAGGTGAGAAAATTCTATCCAAGGCCTCACCAGCTTAATGGAAGGTCTAAATAGAGCTTTCAATAACAAATAATTTATATTCTTTTTAAAAATAAATTTATTATAAAATTACAATAAAAACAATTAGTTACAAAATTAGAAAAGATATTAATGGTTCGTAATAATATAATAAAAATAATATTGGTAGGTGATAAAACAAGGAAGGAAATAAATAAAATAACCAAAATCAAACATTAAAATAACAAAGAATGTGAAAATGAATTATTCCAATGATGAAATATCAAGAGAATTACGCTTAAGTAATTTTCTTGAACATTTCTAGGTTAAAAAATTCTCTCAAGGCCTCACCAGCTTAATGGATGGTCTAAAGAGGGTTTTCGATAACTAATGGCTTATATTAGTCTAAAAATAAAATAAGACATATTATAAAATCAAAATAATTAGTAACAAAGATAACCTAATAAATATAAAGAAATAATATTAATAAATGATAAAATAGGATGATAATAATTAATAATAATCATTGAGATTGAGTATTGATTATTCCGATGATAAGATTCCAAAAGGGATTATGCTTAAGTAATACTTTTGAAATCTTTAGGTTAAATAATTTCTTTCAAGATCTGACCAACTTAATGGAAGATCTAAAAAGAATTGTTGAGAAAAATAATTCATATTCATTCTCTAATAAAATAAATTAATAAAATAATAAAAAATAATAGAAGTAATAAAAATGATAAAATAGCAAGAACGAATTAAATAGGAATCAAAGGGAATTTTTTTATAAAACATTAAAATGAATCCGACGACTGAGCCTCTTCAAGCAAGTCACATAGTACTACTTGAATACTCTTCAGGTGAGGAGAATTTTTTAAGCTGTCCCACCAGCTTAATGGAGGATGCTTAGAAATATTTTTCAATATTTAATTATTGAACTTAAGATTAATTAAGGCAAATTTGAGATAACCTAAAGCTAGTTGGTACTATTTTAGGATGGGCGTTGTGAGGGTGCTAATCCTTCCTCACACGTAACCGTACTCTCGAACCCTAAATTTGAGATGTAGACCAATCCTTATCCATAGTTTGAATAGGTGACCAATCACACCTAGGTAGAATGGTTGGTGGCGACTCCATAGATTTTATGTCTATCTATTAGGTTTTTTTCTAAAACTTAATACGTTATGACAATGACAGTGAAAAGTCGTTACAAATCTGCTAATATTCAGAAATGACATATTTTGTGGTTATGAATATGATATATATATAAATATATATATATATATATATATATATATTTATATATATAGCAACAATTTTTTAAGTCGTTGTATAAAAATTTTTAAAAACTTTTTAAGGCAACGACAATAAAAAGTCGTTATAAATATGATAAGATTTTGTAACAACTTTTTTTAATTGTTGTTAATTTAATATGAATTTGCAACAATAAAAATTATCGTTATGTAAAGTATTAACAAAATTAAATAAGCAACGGCTATGAAAAATCATTACAAATATAATTACATTTTGCAACGATATTGTTAGTCGTTGCAAATCATGGTTGCTAAAGACCTATTTTCTAGTAGTGTACGTTTTTAATGGAAAGGCATATATAAAGAAAATATAGGGATTTGGGTCCCTGAGCATTCTAAAAAATACACTATTAATGAGTTTGCTTAAGATTAGAAGATTAAATAAGAAAGGAACTAAATATTGTCGTAACTCAATATTTTTGGTAAAGATGGTTGGAGGTTAGTATCTTGTTCTGCATTTGATTTATGATGTGTTATTTTGATGTTAACACATTAGATAAATCGATTAAAAATTCTAACAATATATATATCATCATCATTATCAGAGCCTTTATCTCAATATATATATATATATATATATATATATATATATATATATATATATATATTTATATATATTTATATAAAGAGAGTTTGCTAAGCATGAAGCGATAAAATGATCAGTTATTTCAACTTCTCGTCAATCTAAGAATGCATTTCTCTTATATTCTATTGATGTGTGTATATGTGTATACTTGAATATGTTCAAAAGGAAATCTAAAGCACATTTGAATTTAAATTTGACCATGGAGGAATATTAACTTTGAGCTTTCTATATATATATACAAGAAAAGTTAATCAAATATACATGTTTTATATAGATGTTGCATCTGGCAATGGTTTATGAAGTCAGGCTTTTGTTATGCTCTGCATTTGTTTGCAGCAGTAATACTTGCAATGGAACAAGCACCTCATATTATCCGTGATAACTCATAGTCAAACAGGCTGAACTCTTGCTCATGCGTAGTGTAATATGGCTCAGCAGCATCCAAAAGCCATGACTCAAGATTCTGGTATGCTAACCAATCCATCTGTTGGTTCGTCGACAAAAAAGGCACTTGATCAAAGATCGAGATGTCATCATCAGCGGTCCGCATCAGGCCGGTTAGTTGATTTATTTCTTCCATCTGAAATGCTTGGTCACATGACTCGAATGAATTGAACGATGAATCCATTGACAGTGTTGTAGTGGCAGGTATTTCTCCTTGCTCTTCAATTTCTATCACGGGGACTACCTTCTCAATTTCTTCAGGTTTCCGACTGCCGGTTAGCTCTTGAACAAGCTGCTTGAAGCTTGAGCAGTCTGTAATGTAAACCTTAGGCCTCAAAACTTTGATTAGACTGTGAAGCTGCTTCTCGTTCTTAGATGTTTTTGCTGATGCCAGCTGATTTACCTTCTTTCCCATTATTGTTTCAGGAAAATCTTGCTTGGATTTGTTTGTTGTACGATCAAATGAAGGATCTAAAGGACAGCTATAAATATGAAGTTGCCAATGAAATGGATAGGTGTGTGGGGATTATGGACAAGAACCAAGTCGCAGGACATGAAGAAAGATGCTGAAAATGATGTTTTTCCTAAATTAGGTTTTACAATAGGAGTCCGTACCAAACCCTTAGCAGGTAAGATTTTCTTCACTCATCAAGCTAAGGATGCATGATATCCTTTTAGCATTATATGCCAACGTTTGTAGTTTGCATTGGAGGGATAGAGAATATGCTAGTCAATTTTAGTAAGCTCTCTATTTCGGGTATCAAAGTCCATAAGATAAGTATTAAGTAGTAATAATAAAATAATTAAGGAATGTACAAAAAAAAATAAAATAAAATAATTGAGGAATCCTTGAACAAGTGCAAAAGTAAATGACATAGTATGTCCATGGATTTTGTATAATATTTCATTTTCATTTATAATTTTAAATATTTAACATATAATTTTTGATTTTTTAAATATTTAAAATTCATCAAATTTACCAAATCTCTATTAAAATTTGATAAAATTTATCATCTTAAATATATGCAAATATCCGTGAATCGAGACGGTTAATATTGAAAAATATTTATAGAATCGTTAGTTGAGATGTTTCTGCTTTCATCTTGGAAAATTATAACTGATCTTCATATCTTAATTAATCTTATTACACTCTTTTTGGCCAAAGGGAGGTACAAGGAGGAAAAAAAATTCAAATTTTTTCAATTCCTCTTAAAAGAAGATAACAATTACAGGACCAAACCTTGATGGTTCTTATTACACTCAATCTATCTTTCAATACATTTATCCTTACTTTCATGCATTCACGTGTAATTTAACTTAACAGACTATCATCGCTTTCTTCTTGATTACATCTATTTTCGCTTTTGTTGGATATAGTAAGGGTGAGAACTCGTTTGTTGCGTTGAAACTTGCAAGTTACAGAGTTTAATTTCCAAAAATCAACCAACACATAAGAACATCTCTTGGAATTGACATGACATAATTCATTAAATTTTTAACAGTAACTGACAAAACAGATGAATTTAAAACATTTTTAAAAAATTATATAATAAATAAATGTCTGGTGGATTTTGATAGAATATCAGATGATACAGAGAGTTTTAAAGACGAAGACGAAGAATAGAAAGAGACTTTTATTGAGAATGAATCTTGTATTACATCAGGCATATATACATCTATTTATAGCTCAAGAATCTTTGTAACTAACTCGCAATAGCTAGCACTAACTAACTCTAAGTTTCTGCAAAACTCTCTCACGAACAAAAAACATATCAAGTTCTATATGTTTTGTCCTGGCATGCTGGACTGGGTTGGTTGAGAGAGCAACAATAGAGAGATTATCACACCAATGTGAGGCCGAAGAGGAGGAGTCACTCCAGTCTCAGATGGTAAAGACTGAAGCCAAGTAAGTTCAGCCATGAGATTAGCTAAACTCCTGAACTCAGCCTCTGTACTAGATCGAGAAACAGTAGGCTACTTTTTAGAGCTCCATGAGATTAAATTCTTGCCAAGGAAGACACAATAGCCTGAGATTGAACATCGATCATATGGATTAGTAGCCCAATCAACATCAGTGAAGCCAGTAAGAGTGAGAACTGGTGAGGGCTGCATAAAAAGTCCATGCTCCAAAGTACCACAAAGGTATCTGAAAATTCTCTTGACTGCTTTCCAGTGTTCATCAAGAGGTTTATACATGTATCGGGAAACTTTGCTTACAATAAAAGCAATCTCGGGTCTGGTAATGGTAGCATATTGGAGAGCACCCACTGCATTACGGTATTGTTGAACAACAGTAAGAGGTGACCCTGCAGTAGCTGAAAGTTTTAAGGAGCTGACCATAGGAGTAGGTGGAGATTTAGCCTGAAGCTTATTAAACTTTGTGAGCAAATCCTTAATATACTTAGACTGAGTAAGTAAAACACCATTAGGTAAATGTTGAACTTCAACACCAAGAAAATAGATAAGAGAACTAAGATCCTTGAGAGAAAAAGCCTAGTCCAAGGTTTGAATCAACTGATTAATTGCAACAAGAGAGCTACCTATGATGATAATGTCATCTACATAGACTAGAATGTAGATGCAATCAAGACCAGACTGTTTTATGAACAAAGACTGATCAGTACGAGAAGAAACAAATCCTTATTGGTGAAGAAATTGCTTAAGTTTATCAAACCAGGCCCTAGGTACTTGTTTTAAACCATAAAAAGCCTTATGGAGTTTGCACACAAACTTTCACCTCTGCCTTGAGCCTCAAAATCGGGAGGCTATTGCATGTAAACCTCTTCATTGAGAATGCCACTTAAGAAGGCATTGTTGATATCAACTTGTCTCAAGCACCACCCTTTAGACAAAGTTAAAGTAAGCACAACTCTAGTAGTCGCAAGTTTAGCTACTAGGCTAATTATCTCACCAAAATCAATACCAGCCTGCTGAAGATGACCTTTTGCCACTAAACGTGCTTTGTATCGAGCAATGGGATCATCTGAGTTTCTTTTCAACTTGAAAACTCACTTGCAGTCTAGTACAGACTTGATATCAGGACAAGAAACAAGGGACTAGGTTCCATTTTTAATGAAAGCAGCATATTATGCTTGCGCAGCCTCCTTCCACCTAGGATGTGTAAAAGCTTAAGTCTGCTAGGAGTACTTTTGGTTTAAAAATCCAACTCTTGGATGTAATTATCATAGGTTGGTGATTATCATTGAGATTGGAAGATGAATTTAACATAGCAGGTTGACCAGCAATTGATTCAGAAGAGGACTAAGGCAAAGAAGATTAGATAGTAGTTGAAGGAGAAGAATTGGAAAAAGAAGAGGGTGAAGAGGATATAGACTGAGATGTGTTAGAAATAACACTAGGAGGGGAATGATGAACAATGAGAGAACGTGAAGGAAGAGGAAAAGAATTAGACTAAGGTACAGAAGAAGTAAACAATTGAGAGTAAGGAAACTTTGTCCTGACAAAACTGTGAGAGGCCTGTGGGGGCTTCCAAAGTGGACAATATGTTGTAAGTAAGGTTTGGTTACTAGGAGTGGATCCCTGACCCACAAAAGGTGTGAGTACTCCAGGTCCTTACATCAATGCATTGGTTACTGCCCTCTTCCATGTCGAATAATTTGTTTTCTTTAGGAAAGGAGTCATTAACTAGTCACTTGGCCTGTCAGAACTATTCAATTGGTAATGTGGAGGTCTTTTAACCTTGCTTGATACTTCCTGCTTTGCTTCTATCATCTATCTTCCTTGCTACTTTGGCACAGGTTTGACGGTTTTTAATTTTGCCTACTAGCAGTTCAAAATCTGCTTGATACAATGAAAAAATTTCAATGACTTGAATATGTTTTCTATGTATTACGGCAGCTGATTTACGAAGACATATATACAAGTTCATACAATGGTCACTAGAAAGATCTACGACTAATTATGATTTATGTGTGTTAGAATTACAAGCATACAAAGAAAAAAAATTATTAACTGTAATGAGGAAAATATTTTACACTTACTGGTGGAATATCCGATTCTCTAGACAATGAACTTACAAAAGGATATAGACATAATAAACAGAATTAAATATTCGTAAACCGTGTTTGGAAGATGCCTTGTTAAATTATTCTCCGATTGAGATGTTTGGAGTAGTCGGTTAAGATTTTCTATTCTAACTTGTGATTTTCACATGTATTTGTTTAATTTCTTTTAAATACCTTTTAAAACTTTTAAATATTATAAATATATAGTAATAATTTTGAATTGCGTTTTGATCTCTCAAAAACTTTTTCCCCTACCCGTCTCTATATCTCAAAATTTTACTCAAATGCACTGTAATCTTTCATAAAAATTTCTTTTTTTTTTGGTCGAAACCATCCAATATCCCCACACCATTCTGATATAGGACTAATTCGGATTCGAGCCGGACAGGACCCAAAGGACGGCAAAGCTTTCCCTCAAGAGTTTTAACATAGCTGCGTACCCAGGACTCGAACTCGAGACCTCTGATTAAGCTAGAACAACCCCTTACCAGCTAATCTACGTGCTCTTGGGTTCAAAAAAATTTCTTCAATAAAAAGAAAAAAGCTCTGAAAATTAATTTTCACTCCAAACATGTGCAACTAATTGAAACCTAATAAGAGCAACAGCCACAAGAAATTAGTAGCCATATATAACTCCAAGAAATTAGAAGTCAATTTTGTTGCTGCTCAATTTCATTTATAATATTGCCAACAAACATGTGTTGTCTATTGGTTTAAAATGTTAAATTTTTAATAATGATGGAATTTACTCTCTGACAATTTTAAATATAAAAAAAATTTCATGCAAAATCTGAACAATAATCAATTTGTCAAACAAAAATCTCAAAAAATAAATCCAAATATTCAAGCCTTTTTTCACCTATTCAACTGTATTATCAACAAACGAGCACAAATACAAATGAAAAGTGAAAAACCAATTCTCTGTGCAAAGAATATACACATGGAAATATACACCTATTCCAATATTCTATTCTACTAAATGGATACTAATATGTGATTAGATAATCATCCGTGGTTTAATTACAACATAAGTTTAAAACTATACAAAAAAAAAAGCTTAGGAAATTAATGGAGCAGAGGCTTTGATCATATCAATCCTGATAACTCATAGTCATAAATGCTGACCTCCTGCGGAATCTGAGAATAGTCAAGGTCGACATTGAATGAAGGGTAGTGCTCATCGATATTATCAAGTAGCAATGATTGAAGATCCCCAGATACTAATGAATCCTCCTGTTGATTCATGGAAACACATTCTAATGAGTTTGTGTCACCGAAAGGAAAAGGATTGCAGACCTGGATTAATGAATCAAGCGATGCATCAAAGGATGATTCCATGCTACTTTCAGGGTTTCCATGATAATCATCTTCAACATCAATAACAGGCACTACTTTCTCAACTATTTGGGGTAAAGAAGGATAAGAAGAAGGAGGAGGAGGTGAAGGTGAAGCTGAAGGAAATGATTGTGAAACTGTACGGCTTCCATTGCCAGTTAAGTCTTGAACAAGGGTTTTGAAGCTGGAGCTGTCAGTGATGAACACCTTGGGCCGCAGCAGCTTCACCAAACCGTTGAGCTGCTTCTTTTCACTAGTACTAGTCTTTGATATTTTCACTTGCACTTGCCTCAATATTTTCTTCCCCATAATTTCAAGGTTTCCAACTGGCTTTAATGATTTGGAGTCACCCTCCTAGGTTTCTTTCGTGTAGCTGGCGGAGGTTCCCAATGCCCTATATATATGAAGTTTAAATTGAAAAAGATATGTATGCAAATATGGAATAATTAAGGATAACAAGAACAAGTGAGAATTCACTATTCATAAAATAAATTAAGATATGGTGATAATGATATTAACTCAATTAATGAATTTCTTATTCGGAATCCTTGCCCACCCACCAACCCTTATATAATAATTAATAGTATTATTATACTTAATTGTTTCTTTGTCTCTACTTTTCACTTTATGATGGGAGAATATGTGCAAAGGTTTGTATTCACATGGTGGATGCAGATGTTGGTCAATTGAAAGGTACTTGTTTTTTTCTTTCTTGCAATTACAGGTATTATCATCTATTTTATGGTCTACACTAATGCTGTATGGATCAGGAGTGGTAAACGGTAAAACTCTCCAATAATTACAACATCGGAAATCGAATTATGTCTAAATGCCTGAGGAAGAAGTCTATTTACATTACTTCCAACCACTTGGTAAAGAGTAGTAGTTGTTTTAAGGTATAAAATAAAATTAATAAGAGTTAATTAAAGTAATTAACTATATATATATATATATATATATATATATATATATATATATATATATATATATATATCTAGATATAAGGTGGAAGGGCATTGATGGCACGCAGTCTACTATTGAAGGATCGTCTTCTTCTGCTTGTAATTCTAGCCAAATCACATCCATTTTTAGAAAGGAGGCAATGCAATCCAGAAAAGTATAAAAACTAATGTCTGAATAATTTTTTCTTTTCTTAATAAGTACAAAAAATTAATTCGAACCTTGCTTTATAATCTTTTCTAAAGAAGAATAATAATGTTAGGCCTGGTCTTAACTGTTAAAGTTTGAACAAATTTAATTATTTACTGAAATAATTATCATGTCTTCTCTTCTAAAATGTAAAAATTCTGTAAATATATAATTCGAATAACAAAGCTTACTTTTTTTTTCAAATCAAAGACTTTTATCTTAAAAAGAAAAGTTAAAACCACATATAGGTGTCTTAAAATTTGTTTGAAACTCCTTAAGTTTCATCACACGTGTTACTGAAATTCCTTTGTCGTTAGGATAAGTAGTATTGATTTTAATGTCAAAATTAACTAATTATAGATTATTATTTGATCGATTTCACAGCTAAAAAAAATACACTTCATCATAATTAAAACCGATATTTTAAAATTTTATTATCATAGGTTTCTTGTCTAACTTAGCTTAATCATTTAGACTTTAATTACCCTTAATTAATTAAATGGGCGTCGAGCAATTTTGTAATGCATCGCGTGCGCTGGTGATTGAGGACATTTTTGTATTCCTATGTTTTGTTTTGTTTTAGTCTGAAAAGAACATATAGAGAAACATATAGCTTTCCATGCCCACATCTTACATGTCAAATCAAGATCTTGAATTTTGGATGTGGCTGTCTTTGAATTTTGATGCGAAGGAGTTAATCCATGTCATTCAACACAGGTCATGAAATTTTAATAAGATAAAATTATAAAAGAAATTTCACATAAATATTTTAAAACTTAATTCCTTCAATTATTGAGACGAGATCTCGTTCAATCTACGCAGTGATTATAATATAAGCTCCACATTTTAACTTGTATTCCGAATTAAATTGCGTGAATTGGTTGGAAACTATATAATAAATTAATTCTTATCAAATTAACTTGACTAGTTGAACACCATCATTCTTTTCTTCTTTAATTTGTTTATATCAAAGAATTTTAATCTTGACATCTTTTATTAACACAGTAAAATATATGAAATTGGGAATTAAAAATTTTAATCTTGGCATCTTCTATTAATACAAAAAAAAAAGAAGCAAAATTGGGAGTTAAAAATGACAGGAAAAAATCAACTGCTAAGGGAGGATGTCTATGTTTGTTGGATTCCAATAAGAGGAACGAAGAACTTTTACATATTACAAATGGGACCCGGGTGAGGCCCATCCCGTCGACAGCCATGAAAATAATAAACTGGAACCGCAGAGAGTTGGGGTCCCCTTGTGTAGTCCATGAGCTGACCAAAAAGGTCAGGAAACATCAGACCCATGTCCTCTTTGTGTGTGAGACAAAACGAAGGACATCTGAGATAGAATTGTTATGTTACAGACTTGGTTTTGTTGGGAAGATTGTTGTTGACTGTGTTGGTAGGAGTGAAGGTTTGACGGTACTCTGGAAAGATGAGGATGAGTATAATTTATTATGTGTCTAAATTTTATATAGACAGGCTTATTACTGTTGCTGGGTGTCAGGAGAAATGCAGATTCACGGGGTTTTATCGCCAACAAGTGGTAGGAACGAATGTCGAAGTTTGTCAAAGGACTTGAAGTGTAAGTGGATAGGAAGTCAGTGTCTTCATTGATAATGAAACATTCTCTATCAAGATCTCAGTTAAGGAATTCAATACTAACTTTTTAAATGATGGTTTCAAGCTTATATGTAAATGCAACGGCTTCATTACAGGTATCGGATTGTCTCCTTAGGCGAGCGAGGTTAACTCGAAATGTGATATGGATTATGTTATTGGAAATCTTAAAATAGAAAAATCTGCTGAGAAGACAGGATTCTCCAAAGGTTATCTTTGACAAGGGCGATGTTGATAACATTAGTGAGAAGAATACAATGGAGGACTTGGAAGAGGTTGTTGCTAAAACAGAGAACAAGAATGTTAACGATTGGAGGCTGACTTTGAGAATGTTTGCATGGGTGTGAATAATAAAGTTGAGGATATGTATTTAGATGGCAAAGTGATAGCGCTTGTAACATCACCTGTAACAAGTGCTAAAACAGATCAGGCTGCAAAGGATCTTAATGATCAAGTTGATCTTGACAATGATCTAGTCATGGTTGGGAAGGTACATCACAGATTCGTTACATTCAGTCCAAAAAATTAGGAATTCGTAAAATTAGATCTTTGGAAGAGATTGAGGAAGCTCTTAACAACAAATTGATCCATAGAAAAAAAAGAATGTAAACACCTAATTTTATCCGGATATCATTAGTTCAAAAAAATTTTAGATCAAATACTATACAATAAAATTGACTTAAATTTAATTTAGGCATTTTTTTTTTCAAAATCCGATTAAATTCAGTGAATTTTCGATTATGTAATCTTTGTTGGACTAATAAATTTAGTAGTTCAATTTATAATTACAGTTATGTTCAATGAGCTTGAAGGTCTAAATCTTTTAGTTATATTTTATATTTTGTTATTTCTATTTTTTAATTTTGTTTTTATTACTTTAATAAATTTAATTAATATTAATTAAAAAAATTTAAAAAAAATAAAAAATGGCGGCACCAGCTCTTCCATGCCCTCACTTTTCCCTTCTCCAAAGTATTTTTCCCGCTGCCTCATGCTCTCACTTTTCCTTTTTCGAAGGTACTCTTCCCATTACCGATGTCAGCTCTTTTTTTTTTTTTCTTATCAAACCAATAAATAATCTGTCTTCTGTAGAGAGGAGGGGGAACCATTTTTTTCACAGAAGGGAAGGGGTCATTGCTTTTTTCTTCTTTCTCTACAACATCACCTTGCACTGCATCACCATTGCTTCTACCGAACGACTGCCCCAAGCGAATCACCATAACGACAAGATCCTTGCTGCACCGATCCTTTTGCCCAGCGTCGTCTTTACCATTGAGCCACCCTTGTCCACCAATATTCCAGCTCATCCTCATCGACTGTTACCACCATCGCCCTCGTTTTTCTGCCGTACCCGAACACCATCATCCTTATTCTTCTCGGCCAGCCTTTCATCCTTACACCACCATTCCTCCACCGTATAACTTGCCTTGCCAAACGGAATCTACTGCTATCATCAGCAGTCTCTGTTTTCTGCACCGTATATCCCTGTTTTGAACCGTCTCACACTAGCCATAGACCACTGCTTCATCGCCTGCCTGCTGCATCTTCACTCCTGCATTGCTCTAAACTCAACCTTCATCGCTGATCCCTATTCTCACATACCTCTGTTGCATCAAATCTCCACTACCCATCACCTTCCTCGTCTGTAAATGGCCAACAAGCCATTCATTTCCCACTTCCAAGACCAAGCTTGCAAGCACCACCATCACACCGTCACTACCCACGCCTCAAACACCAAATGTTACCCCAAAAATAAACTCAAATCAGCCACACGAAAAACAGCACAGCCACAAGCAAAAGGAAAGCCAAAAAAAAAAAAGAGATTTACTTTGGGACTCTGGTTTGGATGGTTTTAGGAGGCCGTTGGGTTTAAAATTTGGTAAGGAGGAAGGCAGGAAGGTAGACGTAGCAAAAGAGAGAAGGTGGCCGAATCTTTCGTTTTTGCAGAGAGGGCTAAGGTCAGTCTTGGATATGGAAGAGAAGATCTGAATGAAAAAGAAGGTGGTAACGTTTGAGAAAGAAAAGTGATGGAAGAAAGAAGCTTTTCTTGATTCTGACAGGTCCTCTTGCTTTTTTTTTTGCTTGATTACTTATTTAGTTTATATTTGTTTTACATCATTTTTCTATTTATTTATCTATTTTAATTTATGTTTGTTTGACACAGACTTGATTAGTAATAATTTGTTTGATTTTTTTGTGCACGTTTGTCATAATCTCCTGCCTTGTATTTAATATGTAGTTTATATTTGTTTTCATTTCACGTGAATCTCATCTTAGTTTACTTGGATTGTTTGCTTTGTCTGTTTAAAGATGTGTTTTGATTTTTCCTTGTCAAGTTTTTTTTAAAGAAAAACCGAAAAATCATGGTGCATCATTATTTGCCTTATAAAATTAAAATCATAAAATTAAAACTTTGTTTTATGAATTAAATAATAATGATAAGGTTTTAATTTAAATAAATATTTAGTCCGATGATGAGATGTTACGGAAGTTACAAGTAATGATTCTTAACTGATCTCTAGGTGAGAAGAGTCGTACTAAATGTTGTCAGAGTATCGAGATATTTAGTATGATTTTTCAATAATTTAAATTTTTATTAAAAATAAAAATAAATTATTTTTTTAATAAAAAAACAAAGAAAAATAAATAATGAAATTTAATAATTAAACAATGGTCTGATGATGAGATGCCATGAAACTCACAAGTAGTGATTTCTTAACTGATTTTTAGGTGAAAGAAGTTCACTAAGTGTTACCAGAGTATTGGTATACGTAGTGCAATTTTTCAATAATAAAAATTTTTATTTAAAATAAATAAAGAAATATTTATATAAAAAAATTAAAAAATTCATTTGCATCATTAATTATCTGTTTGCATCATATGCATTCATAATAATTTTTGAAGCGAGTGTGAATCTTCCGATGATGAGATTCTATAGAACTCACAAGTAATGATTTTTAAGAAATCTCTAGGTGAGGAAATTATCCGAAATGTTACCAGAAGTATTGGGGTACTTCGAAATAATTTTTAATACAAAAGATTTTCATTTATTTCAAATAAAAAACAAAATTTAAATGTTTCAAAATTAATACAAATAAAAAATGATTTCAAAATAAATACAAATAAAAAATGATTTCAAAATAAATGGAGTTCTTTTTAAATATTAAATTAAGACCATTTTATTAAAACCAAAGGATAACACATGATTACAATGGTATCGTTTTTTAAATGGGCGTTGTGGGGGTGTTAATCTTTCCCCACACGTAACCGTACTCTCGAACCTAACTTTTGTTTTCGCAGACCAAAAATTGTTTTTTTAATAAAATTTAATTAAGTTTGAGATTTTGTTAAAAAGATAAAAATTTTGAGGTGACCAATCACACCTAGACAAAAAAGATTGGTGGCGACTCCTTGTTTTTAAATGTTTTCAAAATTGTTGAGCACGAAACAGTTTCGACAAAGCAATGAGGTAAAAATGCTATGAAGACTCAATAGAAAGGAGTAAAGAAAAGAAGGGGAAAATACGCTAATGAATCACTATCCGATGGTGATTTTTAGAATAGATCTTGAGTCATAATAAATGATGCTCAAGCCACATGGAAGCTATGAAAAATGCTTGGACTTACAAGTAGAGGTGTCAAATGGGCCGTGTTGGATCGGCACGGCCCATTTAAATATTAATCCATGTGTTAATGGATTTGTGCTGGCACGACACTATTTTTTAATGGGTTGTGTTGGCACAATCCATAAAATTTAAAGACGTGGCCTAGCACGGCACATAGTCCATAGCACTAATGGGTCGTGCTAGGCCAAGCCCAACATTATTTTTCGTGCCTTTTCGTGTCAAGCACGATCCATTAATAAATTTTTACATTTTTATTATTTTTAAAGTTTTTATTTATTAATTTAAATAACATGCAAGATAAATAAAAATAAAAATAAAATAAAAAGACACATAATTCACTTTGACAAAATGCTTATATCCACAAGAAAACATAATAATATATATTAAATAAAGATATTGGAATTTACAATCCTAAAAGGCAAAATACCTAGATCCATGAGAAAACATAATAAAATTTACTTAGTAAAGATATTGAAATTTACAATCCTAAAAAAAAGAGCAACACGATAAAAAAAAAGCTCTACTTTGTGGGGTCTGGGAAGGGTCATTGTACACAACCAAAAGACTTTCACTTTGTAAGGTCTAGGGAGGGTCATTGTATACAACCTTCCCTCTGCATTAAAAGAGAGTATTTTGCCTTGAACTCGTGATCTCCAAGTCACAAAGGAACAATATTTACCTTTGTACCAATATTCTCCTTTGAAATTTACAATCCTAATATTTAAAAACACAAACACACACATACACAAATACAAGACTATAAAATATAAAATATTATTATTTTATTTTTCATTCTCTTCACTTGATTATTTATTTATATAATATGGTTTATGTAAGACCCGAATTTTTTTATTGAGACAAAAGGGCGAGAATGGCGACTATTGTGATCGCCCATGTAGAATGTTAGTAATCGCCAATGAGGCGAGTACGAAATAAAGAGGTCGACAAGTGTTGATTGAATTCATGGGTGAGCCCATCTCTGAATAAAAGCCACGAATGGCAAACTGAAATTCATGAGCATGGCGAGTTGAGTTGAAGTGGGGGCGAGTTCCCTTGTTGGGTGAACTCCAATGAATATGCCAATAATTGAATGACGAGTAGGATTGGCCGAGCTTCCACGTGTAAGCCCATTAACGACTAGCGAGCTCTGTTGCGCGAATGGCGAGCTGTAGATTGGACTCAAATCTTGCCTAAGTGTTGCAAATATTTGAAAGGAAAAAATATTAATAATTTTAGGAAATATTCGAAAAGAACATATATTGATGGTCTTGATGATTTGTTTTGTAGCCAGAAATTGAGAGTTGATAAAGGCGAGCAGGAAGCAAGGCTTCGTAATACCAGGTAAAGGAGATTTGTGTGAAGTGAATGCATGACCTGTGGAGTAAAGATTATGAAAATATTTAAGAAATATTTGGTTTATGACATGCATTTTGTTTTAGAAGTATTTTGATTTGGGCGAGCTACAAAGATAGCCGACCCCTGTGTTGTTTGTTAGGCGAACTGGTTAGGGCGGGCAAACTAAACCTTTTATGATTTTTGGGCGAAGAACCCTTTTATGGTATCTTGGGTGAGTGATCCTATTTTAATTGAAATCCAGACGAGCCAATGTGGGCGAACCCTTTTATGTTGTTTGGGCGGGCGACCCCTATTTTAGCATTTTTTTGGACGAGCCAAAGAAAATACCCATATTTTCAATAAAAATGGGCGAGTTGACCATGGAATGCCACATTGGGCGAGTTGACCATGGGTAATGCCGTTGTGGGCGAACTGACCATAGCGAGCCGCCATAAGCGAGCCAGTTTCACTTTGGTTTTAAATGTCACTGTTGGCGGGCGAACATTAGTTCACCACAACAAGCGAACGGATTATGGGCGAGCCACTATGGGTGAACTGACCCTGGCGAGCAAATTTAATCCATATTTTCTCATGCGTAAATTGGTGAAAATGGGCTGTTTTTAATTATATTTGTAAACAGAAAATATGAAACCTTTTGGAAAGCAAATCATTTTGAAAAAATGATAGAAATTATGAAATAATTCCATAAAGGTTTTTCATGAGATATAAAGTGATTTTTGAGACTTTAGGTCCTGAGTTCATGCATTATTATTCATGTAATTACGTGACCCACCTGGGGCAATGGCTCGGGTCAATAGACCAATGAGTGCACTCCAGGACGCCACAAGGCTGATGGACCCGCCAAGTCATCAGCGGTCTTGAGGTCACTTGGCAAGTGGACCCGAGGACCACCTATAGATTATGGCCATAGATCTAGCCGAGATAGCCGTGAGGAGCGATGGCCTATAGGTGCACCCCAAAAGCGAACGACTCGTGTTCCTGAGGGAACAATGAGAGCATGATTTGTTTGTTGCCTAGTCTCAACTTATTGATTTTTGTTTACTGAAAGGATCTATTGAATCCTGTTTAATGTTAACTATATCCATTGTTTTCCTGATGGGTTTGATTGTTAGGACAAATATGACGTTTTGGGGATATAATTTTTATTTTTATAAAGTAGCATACACCTTCCTTACTGAGCACGTTGTCGCTCACTCCTTATTATCCACTCCACAAATTATTGAATTGGGACTAAGAGAATTACCTTCCAGAGATTTGATATCGAAGGTATGTTGTATTCTTTTATATATTTAGTAAAATGGTACGGTACTACTTTAAATAGAAGGGAATGTATAAGGAAAGAATTTAATAATTCATATTTCCATATTAGTAAGAGAAATAAGAGTACTAATTCTTATTCAAGTATTAGGAGTTGTTAAGCATCACAGACAGCCCAACTGATAATTAAGTGTGATTGTAAGTGAATGTTATGTTATACTGTGGAATTGGGATGTTACAGTTTATCTAGTGCTCCAACTTCTACGTTTAACCAATATTTGAATAAAATAATCCTTAATAATTTATTTTTTGAGGAGTTTTTATTAGAAGTGTATTTAATAAAAAGTTATATACAAAATATGTGACATATCATACATTTTATATTCAAAATGAAAATATTATAAATTTATATATCAACAATTGAAATATTTCATACTTATATCTGTTAAATATAATTTTATTTATATAAATGGGCCAATATGGTACGGCACATGGCTCGCGTGCTATGCCGTGTCGTGCCATGCTAACCCACCTGCTACGTGCTAGCACTAGCCTTTCATGGGCCGTGTCGTGCCAATCCATGTACCTAAAAACTTCTAGCCCAGCACGGCACACAAATGTATATCGTGCTTGGACCAGCCCGCCCATTTAAGTATGGGTCGTGCTAAGCACAATCCACACCGTGCCGAATCATGTCGTGCCATGGGCCGTTGAGCTCATTTGACACCTCTACTTAAAAGTGAATTGTAAGGATGATATTGTGATTGACAAATTGAAAGATATGATAACTAGGGAATTGGAACCCCCATAGTTACCCTCCTTGTGTCTTTGTGTTATTCATTCTTTTTCTGCTAATTTTGATTGATTGAAAAAAGTGTTACATGTATATTTTGGATCTTTGGTGATTTTGGCTGTGTTGGAGTAGACAAGCTCAATATTTTCCCAATCCGGTGCTATGTTAGATTAGTGTCAAATGACAGAAATGTTGGGTGATCTTATTCATGCTTACTTTCTTTTTGTTGTATTTTCATGTCATGTCTGATTTTGGCTTCTTATGTGCTATTTGAGTTTTTAAGATCCATGAAGTTTCCTATGTAGCACAGATCTTTTTAGGAGTAGCATATTGCTTGGTGTTTATTTGAAGATTTTGCTTTAAGTTGACAGGATTTAGGTAGGGTTTTAATAATCTAATAGAGATTCTGCTTTAAAAATGATACTTATGACATATTTATAAAAGTTATTTGGTGCGTAACTATGGTTAAGACCCACAGCTTAAATGATAACCTAGTAGATTTTTCATGGCCTTTTGAGTCCTCTTTTCTCTTGAGCTTAGGCTACCATTAGGCTTAATGTTCTTTAGACTAACTTATATCAAGGCCCAATAACTTTTCATATAACCTTCATCAATTGCTCCTCACTCTTTCATAGGGCATACCCTGTGAAAGAGTATATAATGGTTTTTTTTAATTTAAATCATATCTGTGCATAGCCTACTTCGTCTACTTTTCGCCTCAGGACTTTTTCTTGATTTGTGCATGTCATCTTTGCGCAGGGGCCATGCTAATCTTCATCCACATTCATTGCACCAATCAGGGTCACTAAAAGTCATTAGGCCTTAATATAAGTATTTCAGAACGAGCACAGAGTTGGGAAAGTATATTAGATCTATTCGAAATCCATCGAGGCTTTAAATATCATCCCAACTCCCGAGACCACTTTTTTTGATTAATTTTGGTATATGAATATTCCTTTTCTACGTAGCTATTATTTCGAGCTGTTTTTTATTCAATACAATAGAGTGGGTAGAGGTATCAAACAGGCTGGGCGGCCCATGGCACGACACGATTCGGCACGGTATGGATCGTGCTTGGCATGACCCATACTTAAATGGGCGGGCTGGGTCAAGCACGATATACAAATATGTGCCGTGCTGGGCTAAAAGTTTTTAGGCACATGGATTGGCACAACACGGCCCATGAAGGGTCAGTGCTAGCACGTAGCACGCGGGTTAGCACGGCACGCAAGCTCATGTGCCTGCCATATTGGCCCATTTATATAAATAAAATTATATTTAATAAATCTAATTATGCAGTATTTCAATTATTGATATATAAATTTATAATATTTTTATTTTGAATATAAAATTTATGATATGTCAAATATTTTATATATAACTTTTCATTAAATACACTTCTAATAAAAACTCATCAAAAAATAAATTATTAAAGATTATTTTATTTAAAGATTGGTTAAATGTAGAAGCTGGAGCACTAGATAAACCGTATTATATAAGTGAATAATCAGGTGAAGAGAATGAAAAATAAAATAATAATTTTTTGTGTTTTATAGTCTTGTATTTGTGTATGTGTGAGTGTGTTTTTAAATATTAGGATTGTAAATTTCAAATAAGAACATTGATGCAATGGTAAATATTGTTCTTTTGTAACTTAAAAATCACAAGTTCAAAGCAAAATACTCTCTTAATGCAGAGAGAATGCTGTATACAATGACCTTCCTTAGACCTTATAAAGTGGAAGCATTTTGGTTGTGTACAATGACCCTTCCCAAACCCCACAAAGTGGAGCATTTTTCATTGAGTTGCTTTTTTTTTTAGGGTTGTAAATTTTGATATTTTTATTAAGTAGATTTCATTATGTTTTCTCTTGGAAATAGACATTTTGCGTTTTAGGATTGTAAATTTCAATATCTTTATTTAATATATATTATTATGTTTTCTTGTGGATATAGGCATTTTGCCAAAGTGAATTATGTGTATTTTTATTTATCTTGCATGTTATTTAAATTAATAAATAAAAAACTTTAAAATTAATAAAAAATGTAAAAATTTATTAATGGGCTGTGCTTGTGGTAAAGTCTAATATGCCATTTGTTTAAGGGAATTCTCTTTCAATTCCCCCAATTTCATGAGCTCTATGTCACGTCCTAACTTCACAAGCGTAAAATTTGAGAGAAAATTTTTCATTTCCTTTACTTTTCACTTATACATTTGTCAATGATCATGTAGGTTACTAAGTCTTGTGATTTATCACAAGTTTGATTAAGCGAATCTAAGATTACTTAGGTCCTATTTTAATTGCTCATAGTCAACTTGATTATGCATTTATTAAATACTACCTTAAGTTACCATTTACTCGCTTACCTTATTCATGTATCAATGCCATGATGATATCATACACATACATCCATTACTCACATAAGGGTCATGCTTCACTACAGTAAACCTCTTAACCGAACCTAAATATCACTAACCATTTGTTATATGCATACTTAGATCACAATCACAACACTTAGTTGATCTATAAGCATCTAGTAAGACTACTACCATTTCACATTTATAAGTATCAAGGCATTCATCAATAAAACACCATCATTGCATCACAACACAACAATATGCATAACCACAAAATCATAAACAGACTTGGTCCATATCATTATAGTTAGTATCCACAACCACAACATATATACACTAACATAATCTCATCAACAAGTCATGATCAAGACATATATAGTATCATAATCATCAACCATATCAAGGTAACCAACTAGTACCATCACATCAATGCATCAATAGCATAGCTTACATCCTAGACTCTATATATGTACAACAAACATATACATATAAATACCCTAAACCCATATCCACTAATATAAACCTGACAACCATATACTTTATCACAAAGTGCAAAACAACCACAGAGGAGCTGTCTAATCCGAGGCTCGTGATCAATATTATACAGTACCTTAATCTGAAAGGAAGGGAAGAAAATGGGGTGAGATAATACTTAAAAAGCAACTACTACAAGTAAGCTTAGTTTTATAAAACATGCATCTTTCAAAAGCTTGAGCAATATAAATATGCATACCAGTTTAAAGAATAAGTAAGGTATACAATGGTAGGAATTATAGAGTACATGTCTAAGATTTTTATAAATCATATCATCTCAATCATGCATATATGTCACTTCCTGATTTCTTAAATTTAGGACTAACTTTTTCTTTTTCTTTCATTTGGTTGGGCTGTGCTTAGTGTCATCAATTCAATGTTAAGCTAAAACTTACTTAGCTAGATCAATATCCAGTTATTCATATTGGTATCAGTACAATCATTTACAGTGCACATTTACTTTCCTTTACATTTTCATTTCATTTACAATAAGTCAAGTAAGATTACTTCATAACTATGCTGAAGTAAAAAATCTCAAACTATGTAGATATTCTATGTCAAACTATTAACCTTAGTATACATTCATTTCTATATCAAATAACTGTCATTGACATTTAAACTCCTTTAATTTACATCTCTTTGACACACTAAAGTACTATATAATAAAGTCTAAATACATAAAGTAATGGTACAATTATACCTCAAAAGTACAATACAAAAACCTCGAAAGAATTCGATTAGAATCATCCCTTTTCAAGGACAATTACTATTACAAATTATTTGTGAGGTGGAAGAGGGGGTGAGCTTGTGCCTAGTAAGAAATATATATATATATATATATATATATATATATATATATATAAGAGCAGATACCATGCTAACAATATGCACGTATCCTACACATGTTCCTACGATGACCGTTTACCATTAATAACATTAGACCTAAACTCGGAAGAATTAGATATTATGCAACTAACATGTATGTATCCTAACTATATTTCTTACATTTTCATTTACTATCGATAACCATAACATGGGACTCAAAGGGAAGGATTGCTATAACTGGTTAGGAATACTAGGTTAAGTAAAGAAAGATGCTTTGAACCACCTTACTTGTCCCGGTCCCTAGGTCTGACTATAGGTGTCTTAAGTGAGTTTACAGAAATTGAACTCATGCATTTTCGAAACAATGGAATTTCAATACAATACTTTCGAAAACCATGACAATGCAATTGATAAGTATTTTATTTCAAATCCATAATTCTGACTTTAAAATCAGTAATCGTCAAAATAATAAAATCCAATAAACATTTTCAATTCCAATTGATAAGGATTACGACAATATCATTCATTAGACAATGTACATTCAAATCAATAATCATATCTTATAAAACCATTCATTAGAAATAGTCATTAAATCATTATGCAATAATAAACGATAAATTTATATCAATAACAAACGATAAATTTATATCAATAACAGTTTAGAAAAATCCAATAAAATCATAACATAAATACATTTCTTTGCAGTAAAGCATTTCATTTCAATAGATAAAATTCGATAGAAACATTTTATTTCATTTCATTTCATTTCATTTTAATAAAACATTTGATGAAGACAATCAACATCCCAATAGAATCATGCAACATTAGGTTGCCAAATAGGAAATAACATTAAGACATTTTATGGCCATGGACATATGGTGTCCATCCAGTGTCACAGAGCCAGTGTCATTCTGCGGACATCTAAAGATTTGCTTAGTATCAACAGCTGTGATAATCGTAAAATTTTTCATTTATTGGAAATTAATATTAAAGAAAATAGATAAGCGAAAATAAATAAATATAATTACAAGACGGAATATTTGTGAAAATTTCGAGAATTGAGAAAGTGACAAATTGAGAAATCCGAGTAAAGGAAAATTAAATTGGAAATAAGGATAAGGTTGAAATTATGAAAAACAATGAAGAGAGGAAATTTAATTTGGATAAATTGAAATCCAAATTAAATAAGAAATAAAAATGGAGAAATATAATTTGGATATTGAGAAATCCAAATTATAAGAAATACAAATGTGAGTAATTATATATTTATATAATTTTATTATATAAATATATTTTTAAATATATTTTATATGTTTTACATAATTACATATGTATATATATATATATATATATGAAATATAGTATATATATTATATATGGATATATACTATTTTATATCATTAAATAAATACATGTGTATATTATAAAATATATATTTATATATTTATAAATATATATATGTATATATATATGAAAAATATATATACATTATTATTTCAAATAAAAGTATATAAATATATATAAGAAATATATATTATTTTATTTTAAAATGTTGTGTATAGATATATATATATATATATAATAAATGGGTGATATATATAAATATATATATAATTAAAAGAAATAATTATATATATAATATAAAAAAAAAGAAAAGAAAATGGGAATCGGAATATACCCGATACCCTATTTCTCCTCTGTTGTAAAACAGAGGAGAAATGAAGAAAAAGCAGAGAAGCCGGCTGACGCCGACGGACCGAGGGAAGAGGAAGCGAAGGCGAAGTCACCGACGAGCCAAGGAGAGGAAAAGGAAGCCGACGCCGATGACAGAAAAGGAAAAAGGAGAAAACGAAAAGCGAAGCGAAAACCCGAGAGGAGAAAAAGAAAGGGGAGATCGGCGGTGCCGGCCGATTTGGGTACCGCCACCACCACCTACACCACCGCCGAAGGTCGACCAAGGTGAAGGGATGGCCACCGGTGAAGAAGAACGGCGGTGGAGGGAAGAAACAGAGGACAAAGGGGTCGAAACCCATCATTCCAGATCCAGCGCCGTCGCCGACGATGGGGAAGAATGGAGGTCAGACCGGTTCAGACCAGAAAAGAAAAAGAAAAAGAAAAAGAAAAAGAAAAAGGAAGAAAAAGAAGGAAAAAGAAAGAAGAAAAAAAGGAAGAAAGAGAAAGAAAAATGGAAATTTTCGGGAATTCAAAAATTCCCGGGAATTTGAAAATTTGAAAAATTACGAAAAATTCGGTAAGAAATTCAGAAAATTAATTTCGAATGAATTTTAATAAATTATGAAAAAATTCTAAATTTTAGAATTTTAATTTCCAAAAATTATTCTCGACGAACGAGATGATGGAATCGGAGGAGATGGAGAGCGTGACCAATAACGAGGAAGTCGCTGACCCAGAAAAGGTAAGGGATGCATGCGCAGCACTGTAAAGATATTCAGTCTGCATGTTTTTAATTATGAAATATTTTATGAAAATATTATGATGATTTTTTGGTTGAAAATTTGTGATGATGTACTGGTTGGAATTATAAACTGTATTTTTCATGCAGGAGGCTAGCCAATTGGCAGCCGTTATACTGCCGAAAAATTATCAAAAATTACCGAAAATTTCTAGAAAACTACAGAAAATCATAATAAATTATTTTATTACACGAAAAATGATTTTCAACCACGAAAATCGAGAAAATAAATATTTTTATAAAAACATGAATAAAATGAAAGTTATTTTAGAATAATCATGTTTTCGAGAATGGTGATAATGAAATCACCGAAAATTCTCTTGCTATGTAAATTACACGTAATACGAGATGAAAAATGAAAAGAAATATAGTGAATATTTTTATATATATTTCTTAAATATTCACTAAATGATTTTATAACCTTTATGGTTTTAAATTATGAAATTATATATTTCTATAAATTCCATAAAGGTTATTTTAGGATGAAAAATATTGTTTTGAGACTAGTTGGCAACCTTATCATACTGATATGTGATATGTGACATGTAATATGTGATATGTAGTCCCGGCTGACACCTGATCAGTGATCCGCCGAGGACAATTATAGACTATGGCCATATATCTGACATGATTATTTATACCCTTCGGGGTCTATAGCATGATATGAGTAACGACCCAGTGGACGGGTTGGGCGTGCATGCCTAAGTCTCTATATATGAAAAGTGTTTTATATGATATGTTATATGTTAAATGTAAACGTTTTACATGATATGTGATAACTTAAATGAAAGTGATTTACAGCATTTTACATAATGCTTATTTCGGTACTGATTTTAGTACTACGAGATTATTTTCATATGACATGTGATATGAACATGTAATATGTTTTCAAAACGAAAAAGAGTTTATAAGTCTAATATTCTTACTATGATTTTAAATTGAATATTAGATTATATGTGACATGAATATGTAATATGTTTTCCAAAAAGAAAAGAGGAGGAAAATGAATCTAATATTCTTATTTTAATTTTTAAATTGAATATTAGATTTAAATTATATATATGTTATACGAAAAGGATTTAATAGCTGATTTTGCTATTTAAAGTACTGTACTAATTATGGTAGTACAGTAAAATATGAAATGAGTTTTGAATGAAAATGATGATGATTTGACTAATATTCTTTTCAAAGAATATAATATTAGTTATTTTATTTAAATGCTTTATTTTATAAAAACATTATTTTGAAAAGAATACGAAAACGATATGGAATAAAAGAGAAAAAGGATTTAAATTCCAAATGAAAGAAAATTACTCTCTACAGTTGCTTCTAGGTTCCGGGATAAGACAGGTATTTCAAAATACCTACCTTACTCCATCCGAATCCCTAGCCGACTGTAGTATCCTTCCTACATGTGTGCCTAGAGCCCCTATAGGAAAAATGAAAAAGTTTTTCAGCATATAGATAGCTGAGTATCAAGTGAGGCATATAATTCCCTTATTGAGTCGTGATTTGCTCAACCCTTAATTTTAACATTTCATGTTTTCGAAGACTGAGAGTCTGACACCTAAAAGATTTCGACTGCGCATTTGGGGACGATGCGACAGCTTGATTTATTTAATAAGGTATGATCATTTATTTTCTGTATTTAGACTTACTTACAATACTACTTCCTTATGAATTAAGATAGGGGATGTAATTCATATTATAATTTTATATGAAATTGTTTATATGTAAAAGAAAAGTAAAGTATCGGAGACAACCAACCAAATAAGATATATAGAAAAAGATGAAAAATAGGCTCACGGGCTGTGACAAATTTAATGGTATCAGAGTAGGGTTGAACTGATGTCTGTCGATATTTTTGGAAAGAAAATGTGTTGAAAAGGTTAACATCTCTTGTAGTACTGTGTAGTCTAAATACATAAAGGAAATAAATGATTGTAAAGTGAATTAAATGTTTTAAAAGGGAGTGAGCATTATGAACTAAGGATGTCAAAGAGGGAAAACTGCTCTAGAAATTATTTGAAATGATGATCTTATAGTCTAAATGAGGGTTGATTCAGTAAGGAATAGAAATGGACTCAGTGATGGGCCCACTAGTACTTTTCTATCCGAATCGAATTGAGACCTTAAAGTGATGATATAAAGGAGGGGAATGAAATATCATCATTAAATAGACTTTAAGATCACTTATTGAAGGTATTTTGAAGAGAGAGAAATTTTTAGCCAAAAATGACCAAAATACCCCTACCTCCAAAATTTTTCTGGGAGTCAAAATAGACCAACAAAAGTTGGAATTGACTGATTTTGATAGAGAAATTGATGACGTAAGGCTATATTACAAGCAAAATAATCCAATTATGGATCCTAGTGGACTTCACTGTCGAAATCGAAAAAGATCTTAAACTGCTGATATTAGTATGAGAAAGGGGTACTATCAGCAAATAGATATTAAGATCACTTATTTAAATGTATATGAGGATAAAGAAATAAATATCGAAATGATGAAAATGCCCTTATGTGGGATTATGTTTTGAATAGTGGTAAATCAAGTTGATTTTGAATTCATTGATGGTAATGGAGCCACGGATGGCATAAAGGATATAATATGTTTATAATGATCCCGATTATAAATTTCACTACACTTAGAGTGCTGATGTAACCCGAATGGTTATAGGGAAGTCGCAGGATGAGCGGCTCAATATTGATTCTTAAGGATCGAAATTAAAAGTGTATTAACAGGATGTTTATTATGGGATCGTTGGATATGATGAAAAGTGAAATGATTACTGAAGATGACTGAGGAAGAGATCAGTATAGATGATGAAATCCATAGCAGTACGGTTAATTCCGATTCTATGCTTTTATTCTATTTTCTAAGTATCAAATGGATATTTATGGAACTGGAATATTTTGAAAAATGATTTATAGATAATGTACTGTATGGAATATATGTAATTGGAGAATATGCATAAGGACAGTAAGTGAAGATAAGAGATGAGGAAGATAACAGCTAACCTGAATTATTAAATGAAAATGATTGTAAAAGTAAATTACAGTAATAATAAATCGGTTAGCTGTAAAAGGTGTTAATTAAATTGTTATACTTAATCCAGCATATAAATTAAGATGATCGATATGCTGTGAAGTATGATTAATTAAATGAATTAAGGTGGAGTATGTGTTAAAATAATTTGACTATTAAATGTCTTTGCCTTGAGGATGTACAGTGAAGTGATAAGACATAGTAATGAAATGTCCAAGAGGGTACGAGATAAATGATTAAAGAAAGTATCGGATGTGATTCCCGATAAATTTTTCAGAGTAATATAGATATGGGAGATTGGGTTAATGTTGACTCGATCGTGGATATGAAATCTAATTCTAAGCTTATATCGGAGAACATAAAAGAATCCGAAAAGCTTAAGAAAACAACTCTGAAAAAATTTGTGGATAATGAAATTCACTTGTACACAAGTGCATGATGGAAAAATGGATGAGGTGAATTGAGGATGAATTAAATGGTGAATTAAATTCCTATTATGCAATAGAGTTGTAACATCCCGTTACCACATTTTTCACGTATTTCCATACAATTTTACCGGTTGGGCTGTCTGCGATGCCAATAACATTCTACAATGATAGTGATAAATAATAACATTTATTTATCAAATACGGAATATGAAATTCTTTTCATTATTCCTTACATCTAACATCCCCTATTGTCTTTATTTCAATAAAGTAGTATTGTATACATATGTCTGGAATGTAAAAGAGAATAGACTGTACCTGTCACATTTAACATAACATGCCTCAGCGCTTTAAACGTAGTTGTACCCATCTGAGCTAATTCTCTAACTCCGTGTATTTTATTTGTGGAGTTAAAACAAAGGGGTGAGCGATTCATACGCTCAGTAAAAGAGACATATGCTGTTTTATGAAACCAAAACCATATTTCACAATTTATTTGTTTCCCAAAAATCACATCGATAGGAAAATAGTGGTTATAGTAAATCGTCTCTCAATACACCATTCAAAATCACATGGTAACCAGTTTACTTTAAAATGTAGTAAACAGTAAACAGGATTGAATAAATCCTTTCAGTAAACAGAAATCAATAAGTTGAGACTAGGCATCACCCTATAAATAAATCATGCTATCATCGTTCCCCCTCCCTCTTGCGAGAACGGAATAATCATCCCAAAAAAGGATACAATAGATCTATGGCCACAATCTCTAGGTGGTCATCGGGTCCACTTGCCAAGTGACCTCGAGACCGCTGATGACTTGGCGGGTCCATCAGCCC
Organism: Heritiera littoralis; assembly: GCA_031772115.1. Taxonomy (NCBI): domain Eukaryota; kingdom Viridiplantae; phylum Streptophyta; class Magnoliopsida; order Malvales; family Malvaceae; genus Heritiera; species Heritiera littoralis. The sequence goes on along the minus strand of JAPDPK010000009.1, from coordinate 1,409,772 downwards.
TGTGACGCCCTGAGGTGCACTCGTTGGTCCATCGACCGAGCCACCGCCCCAGGCGGGTCACGCAGTAGAAATGCATGAACTCGGGGCCTAAAGTCTCAAAAATCACTTTTATATCTCATAAAAATCTTTATGGAATTATCACACCCATATTATCATTTTCTCAAAATGATTTGATTTCCAAAAAGGTTTAGGCTTTCTGTTTACAAAACACTTTGAAAACATTCCAAAATCTCAACCTTTAAAATCTGCTCGCCCATGGTCTGCTCGCCCACGGCAGTTTGCCCAGCGCGGAGAACTTGTGTTCGCCCTCCCAACTTTGCTTTTAAAATCAGAAAGCAAAACTAGCTCGCCCTTAGTGGCTCGCCCATTAGTCAATTCGCTCAAAAGGGTTTATATTTTCTATTTTTAAAGATATTAAAATGGCTCATTTTTCCTTAAGAAAATACCATTGAAATCTGTTCGCCATGATCAGCTCGCTCAGCATGGCTCGCCCATGGTCACTCGAAAATGGGGTGAACAAGTGTTCGCCCGCCACCCTCTATATTTAAAACAAAAACACTGGCTCGCCCATTTCGGCTCGCCCATAGTTTTCTTAACAAAATGGGTCGCCCGCCCTTAACAATTATAAACGGGTTTATAAAAAAATTTATATAAGGGATTGGATCGCCCGCCAATACCAGTTCGCCCAACATAAAAACACAAGGGGTCGTCCGCCCTGTACCAGTTCGCCCAATCGTAATATAAGGGTCGGCCTTTAGCTTGCCCAAATCAAAACAATTATCAAAACAATGCATGTCATAAAACAAAACAATTTCTCAATAATTTCTAAGAAATTTACTCTACAGGACATGCATTCACTTCACACACATCTCCCTTACCTGGTTCAATGAAGCCTTGCTTCCTGCTCGCCTTCCTGATCGCATTTACCGAGTTCATAATTCCCGGCTGCAAAATAATTATTAAAACAATTACTATCTTCTTTTATATATTTCTTAGATTTGGGCGAGAACCAACTAGCTCGCCCAACAAAACTCTTACAAGCTCACCCAAATGAGTTCGCCATTCATCAAATGGCTTACAACTGAGAGCTCGCCCAACATCCAACTTGCCAGGCCTAATTTGGCTTAAATGTGGGAGTTCGCCCACAATTCAACTCGCCCAATTGAACCTCCATTTGAGTTCGCCCAACACTGATTTCTATCCAGAAATGAGCTCGCCCATGAATTAAACAAGCGTTGGGCGACCTCGCCCACTTGAACAACAACTTTGGCAAGTTCTTTATTTTCTACTCGCCTCATTGGCGATTACTAACACTCTATCATGGGCGATCACCATAGTCGCCATTTTCATCACTCTTACACCATTTCCATTACTTTCCTTATTCATTCTCGATTATTTTCCCATCATTCTACTACCATTTTAACCCAGTTTCATTTTATTCTTCATCTATATTCAAGATATGAATTTATTATATTTCTATGATCTAATAAGAATAAATCAAAAGCAAGACTATACTCATGCTTCTCATACTTGAAATCATAGAAATATATCCTTAAATCTCAAGAACCATTAAATCTCATCTTAATCAACTGCACTTCCAGAACAGAATTCTTTCTGTCTCCTGTTAGCCTCACTTTGCTTATTCCTTTAGCTCATCAACGATGAAGGGAAGGTTTTGTAAGCAGGTTTTCTTGTTTAGCCAACTTGAGGGTGAAGTTTTGTAAATCGGGCATGGTAGAAATGAGAGAAAATCAGAACATAAACATTGCAGTTGCATAGCTCTCGGGAGAAAGATGAAGTTTGCTAAGTCGGTCTTCCTCCAGTGTTTCTTCTTATATAGCCATGTTAAACCAATCCAAAGCTACCGCCTGTCCCTTATCCTGTTTCTTTCATCATTTTTCACGTCTAAGAAAAACTGTAGTATAAGTGGCGTGAAAGTCCTCCTTCCACACTCCATTTTCTGCTTCTATTGACTTTGTTTTACTTCTCAACCAATAAGGTTAATTCCTTACTGACTTTAACATCTTCTCCATTAATTGTCTCCAACCATATGACTTACAAAGTCAATTTTGGCTGCACACATGTTTTGAATCTATTTTCATTTTGTCCACAAGTGTTGATTCGAGTTTGCCCCATCATTCTTGAGACCTCAGCTCATCAACTCACTTTCAGTTCTCCAATATTCACAGCTTGCTTGTGCTCATTGCCACTTTGTCTTTATTCTAACTTAAGATTTGGCAAGTACTCCTACATTGTTGGCGATCACCAGGTTCTATCTACTAGCCCACTTGCTATCATAAAACCTTCTCAATCCAATGGGCGATCACAAGTCCTCGCCCAGTTCGGCTATCATCTTAAGCAACTAACTTGGCGAACTTGCGAACTTACCTGTTCGCCAAACCAAAGAGGCAACCAATCAACTCGCCCTACTCATTCCTTGGGTGATCAGATCCCTCGTCACAGCGAGCGATTACCTCACACAACTAGTTGGCGAACACACCTATTTGCCCACGCCATCGTCCAACTCACCATCACCATTGGCGATTGTCCTCTTGCTCGCCCATTGGCGAGCTGTCATCTTACTCGCCCGTAGTTTATTTCACATAATTTGCTCCGTTCTCATCTCAAGTTATGGAGCTTTTCACCCTTTTTGGAAATCAACATTCGTTATTTATTTAATTTCCAGTTTCAATTTTATGAAATTAGGGTCTACAGTAGCGTAGACTCAGGTCTTACAAGAGTTCTTATTAAGAACAAATAATCATCTATATGGAATTGATGCCTGGAATTGATGCCTTAAATTGTTTTAATCGGAGATGTATAAGGAGTCTATAAGACCAATCTCTGCACAAGGCATCACTAGATGAAAAGTTGGAAATTGATGGTCGTAAGATGATAATAATTAGAACTCGATATATTATTACGAGTTCCTACCGAGGTTTACAAGGTTAATGAAATTCCTTATGAGGTATATAAGCCTAATAAATGAGGCATCCATATATGGATAAAGTGATGAGATATTGATATAGTCTAAGACATCAATGGAAAATGAGCAGCATAGTGGTATGACCCTACAGACTCTCAAAGATTGTGAACTGTATGTTAAGATTGGCAAATAAAGGATGTGGCTAGACAGTATCTCTTCTGAGATATATGATCTCAAATGACAGAATGACGTTGAATCTGTCTATGATGAAGAGATAATGATTGAGATACGAAAGGTACTGGGTCTGGCTAAATACTATTGCCAGTCTATAAAAGAGTTATTGGGTTAGCTACTCTAAAGATGTGACTAATAAGTAAAGAAGTTAAGGTCGGTGGATGAATAAATGTAAAGATGGTATACAAAAGGTTAAAAGAGTTTAATAGTGGAATATTTTACCACTGATGAAAGTGACTGAAATGATGAAGGAAAAGATGAATATGAAATAAGATGATAAGTACATGATGAACAAGGAACACGAATATGAAGTAGTTCTCGAATTTAAAACTAAAAGTGATTTTTGTAGTTATCACATAATTATGGCTAGATGTAAGATCGAGCCAAACTCAATAGAGGAAAAATAATTATACTCAAAGGAGTAAAGAAGTGATTTATACTTTTTACTGCCAGTCATATAAATGGAAAAAGGATATATATATACCACCTCGAAATGATGGAAATGGTGGAATTATATGGATAATGTGGTGACGAAATTGATGATTTTATTAGTCACCTATGGAATCTAAATTATAAGAAAAGATTTCATGCTCAGGTATATTCTAAAAGTAAAGTGATAATGAATATACCACAAGAATAAAAGAGGTATTAAAAATGCTACATGAAAAGAGACATGGAGAGAAAATGATTGTCTTCTGATTCAATTATGGTAAAAGATAGTAAATAGTAAAGTCTGCAAATGAACGGCGACATTTGATGAAATAAATATGTAAAGAATATTGGGGATAATAATGAAGAATCTAAAAGAGATATGATAATATAGAAGTGATTATAGACTGATAGTCTAATGAAATCAGTTCTCCATTATCAAACTCTTAGATTCTTTAGTGCCATAGTCGAAATATGATTATAAAATGATGAGAATGTATGTGAAGTTCCAGTGAACACTATATGTGATAGGAATCTCTGAGTAGCTATATGTAATGGGAAATAGCAAAAGGCTCTGAGATTCCAAATTTATTGACAGCATCGCTCCGTACTGATGTAAATATCTGGGCGTGGAATGAAAACGCTCGAAGATATGTTGAGAGAGCGAATGCATGAGATGTGAAATCTACTGGGACAATTACATGCTATTGATTTAAATCGGTAAATGATAGTTACCAAACTATATCGACTTGGTACTAATTGAGAAGATGGATGATGAACAGTATGAATCATATGTGATATGAAAAGGAGTGGAAATGGATAACTCCCAATTGATAAGAAAGTAAGGGAGTATAAATATATGATGAGAAATAATATATATATAGTGGTATAAAAGGTGATGACACTGATGTTAAAGGTGATGGCAGTATTATTTAAAGGATGATCTAAAGGTCAAGAATCATAAGTAGACAGAATGTACCACCTTTTAAGTTAAGTTAAATTTGGAGGACTAAATTTCTTAAGGTGGGAAGAATGTGATAACCGTAAAATTTTTCCATTTATTGGAAATTAATATTAAAGAAAATAGATAAGCGGAAATAAATAAATATAATTACAAGACGGAATATTTGTGAAAATTTTGAGAATTGAGGAAGTGACAAATTGAGAAGTTCGAGTAAAGGAAAATTAAATTGGAAATAAGGATAAGGTTGAAATTATGAAAAATAATGAAGAGAAGAAATTTAATTTGGATAAATTGAAATCCAAATTAAATAAAAAATAAAAATGGAGAAATATAATTTGGATATTGAGAAATCCAAATTATAAGAAATACAAATTGAGTAATTATATATTTATATAATTTTATTATATAAATATATTTTTAAATATATTATATATGTTTTACATAATTACATATGTATATATATATATATATATGAAATATAGTATATATATTATATATGGATATATACTATTTTATATCATTAAATAAATACATGTTTATATTATAAAATATATATTTATATATCTATATATTTATAAATATGTATATATATATATATATATATATATGAAAAATATATATACATTATTATTTCAAATAAAAGTATATAAATATATATAAGAAATATATATTATTTTATTTTAAAATGATGTGTATAGATATATATATATATATATATATATAAATGGGTGATATAAATATATATATATCTATAATTATATATATAATTAAAAGAAATAATTATATATATAATATAAAAAAATGAAAAGAAAATGGGAATCGGGATATTCCCGATTCCCTATTTCTCCTCTGTTGTAAAACAGAGGAGAAATGAAGAAAAAGCAGAGAAGCCGGCCGACGCCAGCCGACCGAGGGAAGAGAAAGCGGAGGCAAAGTCGCCAGCGAGCCGAGGAGAGGAAGAGGAAGCCGACGACAGAAAAGGAAAAAGGAGAAAATGAAAAGCGAAGCGAAAACCCGAAAGGAGAAAAAGAAAAGGGAGATCGGCGGTGCCGGCCGATTCGGGCACCGCCACTGCCACCTACACCACCGCCAAAGGTCGACCAAGGTGAAGGGATGGCCACGGGTGAAGAAGAACGGCGAAGGAGGGAAGAAATAGAGGAGAAAGGTGTTGAAACCCATCATTCCAGATCCGATGCCGTCGCTGGCAATGGGGAAGAATGGAGGTCGGATCCAGCCTCGCCGCCACCTTGGTTAGCTGTAGGAGGCCAGAATCGGCGGGGAACCAAACACCGGCGGAAGACCAGCCGTTTGGGGCTGAACTGGTTCAGACTAGAAAAGGGAAAAGAAAAAGAAAAAGGAAAAGGAAAAGGAAAAGAAAAAGAAGAAAAAGGAAGAAAAAGAAGGAAAAAGAAAGAAGAAAAAAAAGGAAGAAAGAGAAAGAAAAATAGAAATTTTCGAGAATTCGAAAATTCAAAAAATTACGAAAAATTCGGTAAGAAATTCCAAAAATTAATTTCGAATGAATTTTAATAAATTATGAAAAAATTCTAAATTTTCGAATTTTAATTTCCAAAAATTATTCTCGGCGAACGAGATGATGGAATCGGAAGAGATGGAGTTTGGGCGCGACCAATAACAAGGAAGTCGCCGACCCGAAAAAGGTAAGGGATGCACGTGAAGCACTGTAAGGATATTCAGTCTGAATGTTTTTAATTATGAAATATTTTATGAAAATATTGTGATGATTCTTTGGTTGGAAATTTGTGATGATGTACTGGTTAGAATTATAAACTCTATTTTCCGTGCAGGAGGCTAGCCAATCGGCAGCCGTTATACTGTCGAAAATTATCGAAAATTACTGAAAATTTCTAGAAAACTACAAAAAATCATTGTCATAACGTGTCAAGTTTTAGAAAAAACCTAACAGCTAGACACAAAAATATATGGAGTCGCCACCAACCATTCTATCTAGGTGTGATTGGTCACCTATTCAAACTATGGATAAGGACTAGTTTGCATCTCAAATTTAGGGTTCGGGAGTACGGTTACGTGTAAGGAAGGATTAGCACCCTCACAACTCCCATCCTAAAATGGTACCAATTAGCTTTAGGTAACCTCAAATTTGCCTTAGTTAATCTTAAGTTCAATATTTAAATATTGGAAAATATTTCTAAGTATCCTCCATTAAGCTGGTAGGACAACTTAAAAAATTCTCCTCACCTCAAGAGTATTCAAGTAGTATTATGCGAATTGCTTGAAGAGGCTCTGTCATCAGATTTATTTCAATATTTTATGAAAAACTCTAATTTTGACTCCTGTTTAATTCATTCTTGCTATCTTATCATTTTTATTATTTCTATTGTTTTTCTATTATTTTATTAATGTTTAATTTTATTAATTTATTTTATTAGAGAATGAATATGAATTATTTTTCTCAAAAATTCCTTTTAGATCTTTCATTAAGCTCGTCAGATCTTGAAAGAAATTGCTTGACCTAAAGATTTTCAAAGTATTACTTAAGCATAATCCCTTTTGGAATCTTATCATCGGAATAATCAATTCTCAATCTCAATAATTATTATTAACTATTATCATCTTGTTTTATCATTTATCATTTATTATTATTATTATTTCTTTATATTTATTAGTTTATCTTTGTTACTAATTTTTTAATTTTATAATATGTCTTATTTTATTTTTAAACTGATATAAGTCATTAGTTATCGAAAATTCTTTTTAGGCCATCCATTAAGCTGGTGAGGCCTTGAGAGAACTTTCAAGAAATTACTTAAGCGTAATTCTCTTGATATTTTATCATCAATGTAATTCATATTCACATTCATTATCATTTTAATATCTAATTCTAGTTTCTTCATTTATTTTCCTTCCTTATTTTGTTATCTACGAACCATTAATATCTTTTTTCATTTTGTAATTAATTGTTTTTATTGTAATTTTATAAATAATTTATTTTTTAAAATGAATATAAATCATTTGTTATTGAAAATCCTATTTAGATCCTCCATTGAGCTGGTGAGGCCTTGGATAGAATTTTTCTCACCTCAAGATCTCTAAAGGTATTACTTAAGCGTAGTATTTTTAAAGTTTCGTCGTCGAAATGATACCTATTTTTTTAAACTTTATAATTTAAATTGATCAAGCGAATTTTTATTAATATTTCAATTTTAGAATTTTCACTATATAAATTTATTTATGTAGCTTTCATTATTATAAATCTTACTAACTCAGACATGATAACCCAATAAAATTTATTTTTAAGACCACAAATATCTTAGATCAATACATAAAGCTTAAAGACATCCCAAGTACAAGAAACACTACAATCAACTTGCCAAGCAAATAGAATAAACATTCATACATGTCAACGCCAAAAACCAAAGGATAAAATAGAAAAACAATACATAAATGATAATATGTTAACAATATAAAAGATAATGTCACTTTTAGTAAACCTGTATAGTGATTGACGTCTACAATCAACTTAGCCAAGCAAATGGAATAAATATATATATTACATACATGTCAGCACCTAAAAGCCAAAGGATAAAATAGAAAAAACAATCTCCTTACTTTACTTCTTCGTTCTTTCCCCTTTCGCGTTAATGGCAGCCTAGTATTTAATGATCAACAGCACACAAATTCTTCCTCACCACGCATCAAACGATTCACGATTTCAAGTTCTCCTCCACTTTGCACTACGCGGCTACAGTCTGGCTTTTAAGTAAGCTTCGATTCAATGCAGGAATAATAAAGATGATGAACGAAGCTGTGAGGTCACAAGGAATTTCGATGCGGGGTGCACCAGGTAACGATGCTGTGGTGCGGTATAGAACGCTTGGGACAGCAGCAGGGAACCTCCGTAGTGCAAGAGTGAAAGCAATAGAGGCTCGGGCCGCAAGTGCAGGGTGATGAAGGCAGCAACTCAGGGATGGCGATGATGCAAAGCAGTGAGGATGCAGTAGCAGCAGTAACCGGGATGCAGCAGTGATGATGGTTGAGATGTAGAAGACGCAGACAATAAGGATGATGTTGGCGGATGGCAGCTTTGGTGACTAAGAGCAGTAGAAAATTTTTTAGGATTTTTCTTTTTCTCCCCCCCTTTGATCAACCGTGGCCCCCTCTTATATATCTTTTTTTTTCATTATATTTTTTTTCAAGGAAAATAAATCAAAGGCCCTTTATTGATCCCATGATCATGGGATTCTTCCATTTATTTTCTTTGACTTTCTTTTTTTTAAATTTATTTCCATTTTATTTTTTTTATTTTTGGTAATCAATCTTCAAATTTTATTTCACTGTGATTATTTCTTTTATTATTACTATCTTTCTTATGGCAACAAATTTCTTTTATTTTTGGCAACAATATCAACTTTAGTCAACTCTTGAAGGTGTGAATTTTGCATGTGCTTCACATGAGATTTTCAAATTTGAAATTTTTAATTTTAGAGTTTGCATAGGATGCATGGGGTTCCAACTTAAGATTTGACCAAAATTGACTTGTTTCTTTTTATCATTTTTTTATCATTTTATTTTTTATTTTATTTTTTTTAAAAAAAATGTTCGGACAAAATTAGGTGTCTACAATCATAATAAATTATTTTATTACACGAAAAATTATTTTCATCCACGAAAATCGAGAAAATAAATATTTTTATAAAAACATGAATAAAATGAAAGTTATTTTAGAATATTCATGTTTTCGAGAATGGTGATAATGAAATCACCGAAAATTCTTTTGCTATGTAAATTACACGTAATACGAGATGAAAAATGAAAAGAAATATAGTGAATATTTTTATATATATTTCTTAAATATTCACTAAATGATTTTATAACCTTTATGGTTTTAAATTATGAAATTATACATTTTTATAAATTCCATAAAGGTTATTTTATGATGAAAAATATTGTTTTGATTCTAGTTGGCAACCTTATCATGCTGATATGTGATATGTGACATATAATATGTGATATGTAGTCCCGGTTGACACCTGATCAGTGATCCGCCGAGGACAATTACAGACTATGACCATAGATCTGACATGATTATTTATACCCTTCGGGGTCTATAGCATGATATGAGTAATGAACCAGTGGACGGGCCGGGCGTGCGTGCCTAAGTCTCCATATATGAAAAATGTTTTATATGATATGTTATATGTTAAATGTAAACGTTTTACATGATATGTGATAACTTAAATGAAAGTGATTTACAACATTTTACATAATGCTTATTTCGGTACTGAGTTTAGCACTACGAGATGATTTTCATATGACATGTGATATGAACATGTATTATGTTTTCAAAAGGAAAAGGAGTTTATAAGTCTAATATTTTTACTATGATTTTAAATTAAATATTAGACTATATGTGACATGAATATGTGATATGTTTTCCAAAAAGGAAAGAGGAAGAAAATGAATCTAATATTCTTATTTTAATTTTTAAATTAAATATTAGATTTAAATGATATATATGTTATACGAAAAGGATTTAATAGCTGATTTTGCTATTTAAAGTACTGTACTAATTATGGTAGTACAGTAAAATATGAAATGAGTTTTGAATGAAAATGATGATGATTTGACTAATATTCTTTTCAAAGAATATATGAATATTAGTTATTTTATTTAAATGCTTTATTTTATAAAAACATTATTTTGAAAAGAATACGAAAACGATATGGAATAAAAGATAAAAAGGATTTAAATTCCAAACGAAAAGAAAATTACTCTCTACAGTTGCTTCTAGGTTTCGGGACAAGGCAGGTATTTCAAAATACCTGCCTTACTCCATCCGGATCTCTAGCCGACTGTAGTATCCTTCCTACATGTGTGCCTAGAGCCCTTATAGGAAAAATGAAAAAGTGTTTCAGCATATAGATAGCTGAGTATCAAGTGAGGCATATAATTCCCTTATTGAGCCGTGGTTTGCTCACCCCTTAATTTTAACATTTTAGGATTTTGAAGATTGAGAGTCTGACACCTAAAAGATTTCGGCTACGCATTTGGGGACGATGCGACAACTTGATTTATTTAATAAGGTATGATCATTTATTTTCTGTATTTAGACTTACTTACAGTACTACTTCCTTATGAATTAAGATAGGGGATGTAATTCATATTATAATTTTATATAAAATTGTTTATATGTAAAAGAAAAGTAAAGTATCGCAGACAGCCCAACCGAATAAGATGTATAGAAAAAGATGAAAAATAGGATCACGGACTGTGACAACAGCAAACATTATGTTACATTACATTGGCATGATTACTCGAAGGTAAATATGGGTGCTAACAATCTCAAAACATTTACTCGATTCCCATGAAAATAATAACACAATACTTCATGTTTTCAAACATTATACAATAACACATTCGAAATATAAACTTTTAGGGAACCAAGTTTCATTTTACATTGCCATGAATTCTAATGGTGAGGTCCACTGAGTAGCACTTAGCTCTCTTGGGATCCTAGAGGTGACTTTCACAATCTTAGAGGAACTCGTGTAGCACATAAGTCCTTTAGGACTTTAGAGGTGACTCCCAAAATATAACTCTCAAATCGTAGCATAACATGTTAAAACATTTATGATAACACACCCTTTATAAAACATTTCATTCGGTATAAAACAAATATTATTTCCAAAGTACTTTAGTTTCAACATGCGAGTCATCATTTCCAAACATTTCATTAATATAAAGCCAAAATATTCCGTATTCATTCAATCTTCAAAACATTCAAAACTATGCATTCTTTCAAAACAGTTAAACATTCACAATGCACTTTAAGATTGTCATGCATAACGATTTGTAAAGCATCAAAACCATGATTATGCATGTGAACAATGCAATTATGCATGACTAAACGCATGCTTATGTAATACCCCTTTTATTTTCAATTCTATAGTTTCAATTCCAATACTTTCAGTACAATCAATAATGTCAAATCATTAACCCTTTACAATCATTAACCAATCCCGAAATGTTTCCTTTCATTCGATAATAGTTAACCATTCCAATTCTTCAAATTCTAAAATCTATTCTATCATTTCAATAAACTTCATTTTCAAACGCCGTAGTTTAAAATCTTTTAGTACTTTTCATAAACTTTCAATCATGTAACACAATTCAATACATTCAAAACGTATACTTTTTGTACACACCATATTTTGTCCTCACCATTGAATGGGTCTATCAATTTAATCTAAATAAATTAAATTAGATTATAATTGGTTCTAATTTATAATTAGAATCTTGTTATAATTAAGTTTAATTAAAATTTAGATTTTTTGGTTGAGCTTCAATAGACTATTTGTTTTATTAAATCTGTTTGAACTAAGGTGTAAAGTTGGGCTAGTTTCAAATGATTTGGTCTATCCATGGTACTTAATCCATTTATTTATATCTTCATTTTATATATTTTTGTAAATGTCATTTTATCTTTATATTTTTCTTATTTTTATTTTTTAATAAATAATCTTTTAACCTTTCTTTTTCCCATAAATAATAATTAAAAAAAGATAAAACTAATGAAAAAATTAAAATAAAAAAGATAATAAACAAGATAATTACGAAATTTAAATAAAAAATAAAATGAGCACAAGGATCGATTCTGAAAAAAAAAAATTAGGGGGGAAGGCATTCGGTTCTTTCAAGAGAGAGAAAAAATATAACACAGAGACAAAACAATTACAGAGAGGAAAATAGAAAATCTCAGAGTGAAGACACAGAAAACAAGAGTCTTTGTTGGTTCGAAGTCTTGGTTTTTCTGGTGAAAGGCAGAAGCGATTTTGATTCAGTGGGGTTCAGAAAGCACGATAGGCCTTCCTTTTAGAAGATGGATCACCAGCGACAGTGGAAGGCAGCGGCAACATCAGACCAGCGGCGGAATTGGCCCAACGTTTATCCAGCGAACACCTGCAAAATTGCTGCCAACTTCTGACAGCAAAGGTCACCCGGCAGTGAACGGCGTGTACAACAGAGGTGCGGTTATCCAGCAGCCTCGGGAGCTTTTCAAGAATCTTAAAAGATCAAAACGTGTTTGTTGTTGGAAGAATTAGTGCAGATTTGTTTACTTCAACCTATTTTTGTTCGATTGCAACGTCAACTCCAAGTCCCAGCCATGCACGAATAATATAACTCACCTCTTACTCGGCTAATCGGACAACAAATGTAACTACTGTTTTTTTTAGTGAAGGAACACACCACTTAACAAAACTATGATGATTTTGTTAAGCGTGTGGAAATTGTGTGGATTTTATTCAATGAATCACACAAGTTGAATACATCGTCTATTTATATAGACAAGGTGAAAACAAGAAAAGGGCGGGAAAAACCAAAAATTAAAAAATGATCACAGAAGCTTGATAACTAACAAACTTTCCCGCTCAAGCTACATCAGCAATATCCCGTGATAGCCCCCCTCAAGCTGGAGGATAAAGATTATGGAATGGAAAACGAGAGATAAAGGACTGAAACACAGAAGGTGAATGAGATTTAGTGAAGAGATCTGCGAGTTGGGAAGAAGAGGCAACATGAAATAAACGAAGGACTCCAGCTTGCACTTTCTCCCGAACAAAATGACAATCAAGCTCAATATGTTTTGTTCGTTCATGAAAAACGGGATTCTCTGCAATAGCAATGGCAGAGCGATTATCACAATACACCAGTGCTGGTTCAGTGTGCGAAACTTGCAAATCATGCAGCAAATAGAACAACCATTGAAGTTCACAAGACAGGGCAGCCAAGGCACGATACTCTGCCTCAGAAGAAGATCTGGACACAGTACTTTGTTTTTTAGATTTCCAGGAAACCAATGCATTCCCAAGAAACACACAATAACCTGTGATGGAGCGTCTGGTGTCGGGACAACAGGCCCAATCTGAATCACTAAACCCTTTAAGGACTAGATCAGACTGAGAGGGAAAGAAAAGACCCTGACCAGGATTCCCTTTCAAATATCTCAAAATCCTGTGCAGGCCTTTCAAATGAAAATCTGTAGGATGCTCCATGAATTGAGAAAAATGTTGAACAGCAAATGACAGATCAGGTCTAGTGATAGTAAGAAACAACAGTTTGCCAATGAGTTGTCGATAACATAAAGGATCAGGTAAAGGAACCCCTTGGCCAGCAGCTGCCTTAGATGAAACAACCATGGGAGTTGGTGCTGGTTTACAATGCAAGAAATCAGTAGCTTGCAACAGCTCTAAAACATACTTCCGTTGAGATAAATTGATGCCAGCAGAAGAATAAGCAACTTCAAGCCCCAAAAAGTACTTCAAAACTCCAAGGTCTTTGATTTTAAAAGTATCATCTAAGTGAACTTTGACATCATGAATGAGTGAAGCATCATTGCTGGTGAGAATCACATCATCAACATATATCAACAATGCAATGAAAGAAGAAGCTGAGCCTCTGATGAACAGACTAGGATCAGATGATGCTTGATGAAAACCTTTGTCTAGTAAAGCAGTGGTGAGCTTAGAATACCACTGTCTGCTAGCCTGCTTCAGTCCATATAAGGACTTAAGAAGTTTGCATACTTGACCAGGTTTAGCACCATTATAACCCGGGGGTAATTGCATAAAAACTTCTTCTGTTAACTCACCATGTAAAAAAGCATTATTGATATCAAGCTGGTGAAGAATCCATCCTCTGGCAGCAGCAACAGCAATCAAGGTACGAATGGTAGTCATCTTAGCAACTGGAGAATAGGTCTCAAGATAATCAAGACCAGGCTGCTGTGTATACCCTTTAGCCACAAGTCTTGCTTTAAACCTTTCAACACTACCATCTGACTTATGTTTAATTTTGTAAACCCACCTACAGCCAATTGGAACTTTACCAGGAGGAAGATCAACAACATCCCAAGTGTGAGTTGCCTTCAATGCATCCAATTCTGTCTGCATAGCCTGCTGCCAACACTCATACTTAACAGCCTGATTATAGGTCTCAGGCTCAACCACACTAGCAATGCTTAAGGCAAATTGTTTATGAGAAGGTGAACATTTGGTGTATGAAAGAACTTTAGAAAGAGGATGACATACCTTGATATTTGTGAAATTTGGATGAGCAGAAGAAGAAGAAGATGAATCAGCTAATGCACAATGATATTCCTGTAAGTAACTAGGAGGAAATCTAGTCCTATGTGATCTTCTAAGAATAGGTGAACAATGTGTATTAGGAGAAGAAGACTGGGACAAAATAGTATCAGAAAAATCAATGCAAGGTGAGGAAAAAGATGAGGTGGAAGCAGAAGTATTTGTATCTGATGTATGTGAGACACAATCTGGAAAAAGTAAAGATGATGGAACAGTAGGAAGAATGACATCTGAAGAATGAAAATCACTACTGGAGACAGATGTAAGTGAGAATGGAAAAATATGTTCATAAAAAATAACATCCCTAGACACAGAAACATCACCAGTGGCCAAATTGTACAATCTGTAACCCTTTTGGTTGGAAGGATATCCTATGAAAACAGACTTATAGGCTCGGGATTCAAACTTAGTTCTACCATGTGCTAAAGTAGAAGCATAGCATAGACTACCAAAAACCTTGAGATGAGAATAGCTGGGAGGTTTCTGATATAAAACAGTAAAGGGTGTTTGTTCTTTAAGAGCTGGTGTTGGTAATCTATTTATAAGGTATGTGGCATGTATGACACAGTCTCCCCAGAATTTTTTAGGTAAGTGAGCTTGGAACTTCAAAGCTCTTGCTACATTAAGAATATGCTGATGTTTTCTTTCTACCACTCCATTTTGTTGGGGTGTTTGAACACAAGATGTCTGATGGATTAAGCCCTTGGATGAATAAAAATCAGTCATGTCAAATTCTTTCCCATTATCTGTTCGTATGATTTTTACTTTAAGTCCAAATTGTGTCTCTACCAGATTACAAAATCTTTGAACAAGAACACGAGTGTCAGATTTTTGTTTCATTAGATACAACCAAGTGTATCTACTGTGGTCATCGACAATAGTGAGAAAGTAATGGTCTCCATACAAAGATGGAGTGGAATATGGTCCCCAGATATCAATGTGTACAAGATCAAAGCAATGAACAGAAGAGGAATTACGAATGGGAAAAGAAATACGTTTCTGTTTGGCAAAATGGCATACATCACAAGGATCATGATCATGTACAATTATTGAAGAATCAACAGAATGCAAAGTTTGAAGTCTATGAAATGAGGGATGTCCTAAACGGTAATGCCAAATGTTACTAGAAACATGTTGAGGAACAGAACA
Source organism: Heritiera littoralis (assembly GCA_031772115.1). Classification (NCBI taxonomy): domain Eukaryota; kingdom Viridiplantae; phylum Streptophyta; class Magnoliopsida; order Malvales; family Malvaceae; genus Heritiera; species Heritiera littoralis. The sequence continues at coordinate 1,393,946 of JAPDPK010000009.1, read as the reverse complement.
AGAAATGGAGGACTTGGTGTTGAATGACTCTACTGATATAGCTTGTTCAAAAATGTAAAGACCTGAGGACTGCTTAGCTGATCCAATCATCTTCATATTCTTTGCATCCTGGATAACACAATTATCAGGATAAAAGGTAAGTATGCAGTTGTTAGTTTTGGTGAGTTTACTAACTGATATCAAATTAAAAGTAAAACTTGGAACTAACAAAACATCTTGAAGAATGAAAGTAGAGGATAGTTTCACAGTACCTATATGAGATACAGTGGCATATTTTCCATCAGGTAATTTTACAAAAGCTTTAAAGGCAGGTTTATAAGTATCAAAAACAGTAATAGAACAAATAATATGATCAGAGGCTCCTGTATCTAAAATATACTTAGAACTATCAAAAGAACAATGATAAGCTACTGCTAGTGTACCTGAACTTCGACTTAAATCAGTTACTGCATTAGCATGTACTGTTGAAGAAGAGGATATGTCAGTAGATTGGACCAAAGAGAGCAATCTCATATACTGATCATCAGTAAACATGCGTGGTGCACAATTATCAACTGCCTGATTTGCAAGATCATCAACAGTAGAACATTTGTTTGTTTCAACACAATTAGCAGCTGCACCATTCTTATTTCTCGGCTTGAATCCAGGTGGATAGCCATGTTTTTTAAAACATTTTTCAATCGTATGCCCTGTATAACCACAGTACGAACAAATTGGCTTCTTGTTGTTGATCACCGATCGTCGAATTCCTCCTATATGTGATCCATGTCCTGTTGCTTTAATAGCTAAAGCATTAGATTCTGAATGTTGTGAAGAAAACAGAACAGCTAACTGTCGTTCTTGCTGTACAACCAATGAAAAAGCCTTATTAATTGAAGGCAAAGGATCCATAAGTAGGATCTGTGTTCGAACTGTAGCATACTCATCATTCAATCCCTTAAGAAATCTGATCACATGATCGTTGGATTGATAAGTACGAGCAACGTTCTCTGTACCACACTTGCAGGTAGGAGGTAAGGGACGATGAGTCACCAACTCATCCCAAAGAACTTTCAACTTGGTGAAATAATCGGTGACTGATAGAGCATTTTGCTTAAAAGTATAAATCTCTTCTTGAAGTTCAGAGATTCGTAAGGCGTTACTTTGAGCAAAACGATCTTGCAAGTCGATCCATACATCTCGAGCGTTGTCGATCCACAAAACGCTTTGAGCTATTGATGGAGACACTGAATGATAGATCCATGAGAGTACCATTGTATTACACCTTTCCCATACAGAAAACAGAGCATCATCTTTACCAGGTGCTGAGATTGTACCATCAACAAATTGAAGTTTATTCTTCGATAATAACGCCATTTTCATGGCTCGGGACCACGGATGATAATTGGATCCTGTAAGCATTGCTGACACTAAAACAAGTGCAGGACTCTCGTTCGAATGAATAAAGAAAGGACTCGATTCATCTAACTTTTCTGGTTTCATCGTGAGGAAGAAGATGAACACTGTTTGGATGCTAAGAAAATTCACAGAGAAAAAACGCAAGGAAAAAATTGCTCTGGTACCATGTGGAAATTGTGTGGATTTTATTCAATGAATCACACAAGTTGAATACATCGTCTATTTATATAGACAAGGTGAAAACAAGAAAAGGGCGGGAAAAACCAAAAATTAAAAAATGATCACAGAAGCTTGATAACTAACAAACTTTCCCGCTCAAGCTACATCAGCAATATCCCGTGATAAAGCGTGAAATCCTTTATAAACAAATACACTACGCATAATACAAATGATGTAGGACGATGGAATACCCACATAAATATGTAACACACAAGCATACAAGAAAACAAATGTTTTATCCACACAACACACACAAATACGGTCCTTTTATTTCTTTCAATTATAATAGTTCACATGCTGTAATGATTAGGTGTATTTATATAGGATAAAAAGTACATAATAAATGGCATTAGATAATAAGTGATAATTAAAATAATAAGTAATAATAACAAACAAAGAGGGAAACCTTATGTATATGTTAAGGTGTGAAATAATAATAATAATAATAATAATAATAATAATAATAATAATAATAATAATAATAATAGAGAATGAAAAAAATAAGTAATCAATTATTATATATTAAACTTTTGAGAATAATTAAAACTTTTGATGATGAAACTCTGAAATGACACAAATGACTAACATTTCAAAAATTTCTACTTGAAAATGTTTTCCATGAATTTCACCATAATGATGAAAAATTCGTGGAGAGCGTTCAATATTTCAATATTAAAATATATATTTCTAAAATCTTAGCTGTCATAAAATTATTATTTGATAAATTAAAATTATTCCGATGATGGAACTTTGAAATGTTACAAACGGTAGACATTTCAAGAATTCCTAGGTGAAAATATTTTCCATGAGTTTCGCCAAAATGATGAAGATTCATAGAATATGTTCAATGTTAAAAAATTATTAAAATATATATCTAAAAATTTTAATTATTATAAAATTATAATTATTTAATAAAATTAAAATTATTCTAATGATAGAACTCTAACGTGTCATAAATGGTTAACATTTCTGATTTCTTGGTGAGGATGTTTTCTATGAGTTCGCCAAAATGATGAAAAATTCATAGAAGATGTTCAATATTTAAAAAAAATTAAAATATATATATTTCCAAAAAAATTAATTATTATAAAATTATAATTTCTATTATCTGATAAATTAAAACTGTTCCGATGATGGAATTCAATGTGTCACGAATGGTTGACATTTTTTAAATTCTTATGTGAGAATGATTCCTTTAGGTTTCACCAGAATGATGGAAAATTTAAAAATGGTTGTTAAATACATTTATAAAAATAAAAATAATCTTAAAAATCAAAATTAAATTAAATTAAATAAGAGATGCTAACTACAATGGTAAAGTTTAGTATAATCTAAATAATTAAAGGAATAATACTAGACGTGAAGATTAAAAAATATGTACTGAATCCAACAACAGAACTTCTCTAGAAAGACGAATGTGATTTCTAGATACTTCGAGGTGACAAAAAAGTTCTTAAGGGTTCTGCCAGAATGATGGTGAGCACTTAAGAATTTTTCCAATATTTAAATAAAAAATTTTAATAAAGACCATTAAATTAAAATTCTAAAAATATCAAAATTAATTGGCACCGTTTAAGACGAGCATCATGTGTACTAATCCTTCCTTATGCTTAATTGAACTCCCAAACACTAAACTTAAAATGCAGATCAATCCTTAGAGTCATTTAGGTGGCCAATCACACCTAGGTTAAAAAGGATTTGTGGCGACTCCATATGTTTAATATCCAGCGACCTATCCCTAGGAAATGTTATGACACTTTTAAATCAATGCCAATCATTTCGATCCAAAGTCTTATTCTAAAATCATAATTTACTATCAAAATGCAACAATTCCAAAACGATCAATGGACATTAAAACCTCTTAAAATGCATTAACTTATTTAAATCATTACTTTACCTAACACTTTCTTAAGCCAAAATAATTCTAACTTAGGGCAGTTGACTGCTCTTTTGGGGCAATCAGCTATCATGCATTTCTTCAATTTTTTTCCAAATTAAAATTTTCAATACTTAAAACTGACTATACAATGAGCAGTCAACTAGTTACTTTAGGTAGTCGACTGGTTTTCAAACAGAAAGCTTATGGGTAAAAAGTAGTCGACTGGTCTTTAAGACAGTCAATTGGTTTCGGTCGATTTTTGTTAGGGGAAGTCCAATGCTAAATGGGGCAGTCGAGTGGTCTAAGTTGGTTACTATTAAAACACCCAAATCTTATGTCTAGGTAGTCAACTGCTCCCTTAAGTAGTCGGAAGCTCCTAGACAGAATACTATCAAGAGTTAAAACCCATTTTCAAAACCTTATGTACAATTAAGCATAGTTCAATATACCACAATTCAAAGATAACTCAATGCAAACATGATATCCCTACATTCTTTTATACACATTCCTTACCAAACAATCGCTATTACGCAACAACAATCTCTTTAGCACCGATCTTCAATGAGCAAGCCTAAATGGTCCATTTGTTTTAGATCTGTAGAAATTAATTCAAACACAATTTTCAAATCAGACTTCATATTCATGTTCTACAGTCTCAAAACTATCACATATGTCCGATTAAACAAGAGTCGAAATTTCTCTCTCTTACCTTCTCTTGGCCAAAACTTTAAGCTAGCTTTTCAGCCTCCAAATGGTCACTCTAACACGCCATATTACAGTATGTTGTACAGCTTGTCAAGATGAACAACTTTCATTTAGAGTGTTTTTCTATTTGGAGTGGTTACCTAGGGTTTTACATGTTTTCTCTCTCTAAAGTGTGAAACCATAAGCTTTCTCTCTCTTCCCTGACCATGGTCAGCCAACACCTTTGGAAGATGACTTTTTGGCTTAAAATATTTTAGTTATATATTTTGAATATCTTACCTGGCAAATTACCATTTTGCCCTTACACAATTTCATTAATTCCCTTTATGTTCCAACTATTTTAATATTCATTTAAATATTTAATTTAATTTCCAAAATATTTTATTTCAATGCCAATTATACTTATTTAACATAATTTAGTCAAAACTTTGACTTTTAAAGGGGTATGATTGACAAAATGGTAAAATTACCAAAATAGCCCTAATTGTTCATTCACATAATTTTTGACCTTTTCGTGTGATTCAGTCTATATGTTGGAATTGCATGAGACATCTTCACATGAGGGTTCATCTATGTAGTTTATGGGTCAAAAGTCAAACTAGGTTGACCGATATTCACAAATGTTTTTTGGCCTCTTGAGATAACCGTGACTTTTGAATTTGTTACACGTTTCTCAAACATGCACAAACGAAGGAAATTTGATATTCATATTCTTACCATCTCATTATTTCACTCTAAATATCAATACTCTAGAGTTTCACCCTAATCTGAACTACGGACATCCTAATGGGGCCCACATCCAATTTTCCTCTAGCACTTCAATTATTTTAAGAAATTTTAGCGACTAACTTTCACTTTTCGATTTTCATAATGAATAACTTATATTAGTTATTGGGAAAATGGGGTTCTCACAATAAGTGTCAACAAGATTGGCTTCTTCAAGAAGCCAATCTTGTTGTATTTTAATATATATCTAATATATATTAATTTAATTTATACTAATTGACTATAAATTCTTGTTGTATTTTAATATATATCTAATATATATTAATTTAATTTATACTAATTAATTTATAGTCATATATATTAATAATATTTGTGCATTGTTGTAAATGTTTTGGTTATATATATACATATATTCTATAAATATATATTTATTTATTTATTTTCTTCCTTTTTTTGGTTAATCAAATTTACCAATATGTATATCATGCATGTTAAAATTATTTTGGAATTATATGTCCAATTAATTCCTTAGTCTCTTTTAATTTAATTAAGTTAGTAAAAACTTTCTAGCTAATATAGCTAAATGACACCTTGTAATTTAATTAAAATACTATACATATCTTATTGATTAGTATAGTACTAAAATTAACTATTAACCATTAAATTTTAATTTAACTAATTTAATTTAATTCATATAATTAGAATTAATGTTCACTATGGTGTCGTGTAATTTGCCTTACTTGGGCAACATTAGGGTTTAGGACAATGCTTGTAATTTACGGTTTTGCCCATGCATTCATGGTTTTGTTTGGTGCACCATCTTGGAATTCGTGCCGAAAATCTCACTCACCTGCTCGTGCTTTTTCGAGTCCGCTTCATGATTATTTAAATTATTAATATTATTATTAGATTTTCTTCTTCTTCTTCTTTTTTGTGTTATAGAGAACAAGTATTTTAAATAAAAATCAAAGAAATAGCAGTTTTCACAAAAACACCACAACATAGTGGTGTAGCTGAAATTATGAACCACACCATTGTGGAAAGAGTAAAATGCATGGTAAGGATGGAAAAATTGCTAAAAGCATTCTTGGATGAAGTAGTCAACATAGCATGTGATCTAATTGTTAGCTCAAGTATGTATGCCAATCCTAGAGGGTGAATAGGATTGACTCTTAATTTTCCCACATTTCTATTTACATTAAAGTTTGGTCGGAAATTTACATTTCAACGAAAATACCTGAATTTGAAGCATGATTGAATTGTACAAGTGTAACGATAAAACGAATTTACACACAGATTTGTAGATGTTCAGCTATGCCTCAAGCCTACATCATCTCCTTAACATCCACACTAAGGAGTTCCTAATCCACTAGATTGAGTTACCTTTCAAAGAAAGGTATAACCTTTACAACTGCTTATCTTTTTCAAAGGTCAAGATAGAAACCTATACTACCTTTACATAAGCTAAGATATAACCTCTTACGCTACATTTTTCTAAGGCTAAGCAATAACCTCCAACTTCCTATCCTTTCTAAGGTTAAAGATAGAATCCTTTACAACATGAGTTTCTACAAAACTCACAAAATGGCTGCAAGAGGATGCCTCATCTCTTGATGAATTAAAAGTTCTAAATTTGGTTTTTCAAACTCTAAGACCTTTTCTAAGGTTGGGTGTTACAATGAGGAAGAACAAATACTCCTACAGGTAAAATGATAGGAAAAATAAAATCTAAACCCTTGACCACTCTTGAATTTGGTGGAGGACTTGATTCAATCTACTTGGGGATGAATTTCAATGCCTTTCTTGTTCTTTGAGGTTGTATAGCATCTGTCGATGCTTTATATGAGTCTTTGTGACTCATTTTCTAATAAAATTATCTTCGCATAGAAAAAAAATGTACATATAAATAGAAATAATAGCAAGAACGACTCATGACTTCAGTGAGCATTTTATTAAAAACTTTAAACTTCTTTATATATTACATATTATATATGAGTTTAGTCTAATTTATAAGTAATTGATTTACTGTTTTTGATGCAATAATTCTTTTATATGTAATTAGTCATTTAATAGTACAAATGTAATCTCATTATAAAAAGAAAAAAATTGTATCATCTACTTACATTATTGTATAACATTGTTATTGGCAGGAGAAAAAAATTTTTAAAAAAAATAATATAGCACTACTAAAGCAATCATTGAGATAAACAATGAACAAATTGTTAAAAACATTTATTTATTTGAAAATTATTTCATATATGAGATATTTTTTACTATTTTTTAATTTTACCAATATTGTATTGAGTAATAAAATATTATAAAAATATTATTACGATATTGACCTACTAACAGAAATTCCTAATTAGATCGGTCACTGGATCTCATGAAGTGAAAAGTGCTTGCATCGTTTGCCTTCAGACAAAGGAGAAACTTTTGTTCCGTTGGAGGATTTTGTTCTGCAGCAAAGGTGTTTCATTTTCCCGGAAATAAAGAAAAACAGAAGAAAGATTGATAGTATGCCGCCTAGTGTAGCTCCTATGATGACCTCAATACGTGTCAAAGATTTTCTACTCTTCTTAGAGTTCTTTTGCTCAAGCATTGGCGATGCACGAACCCGCTCTGCTTGAGGGTTTGGTGCGGCAAGGCTACCATCTGATTTGTTCAACTTGAAAATCTCTACGCCATTCAAGATTGCATCAATATACACCGACTGAGATTTAGTGTAAGGGTGCACTGCAACCCATAAGTCTTGTGTACTCGGACTTCCATGGGGTACCCGCACAATGTAATCTCTATACACTGGAATTCCATTACCACCACTGGCGGCAATCACGTCCATGCTTTCCTCAGCTGTCTGATTATTAATGAATATGCTAAATACACGCTCATTCACCCTAGTTACTTCTGGTATAGTCTCGCAAAAATGAAGCCTGACAAGGTAATAAAACCCAGAATCAACCGGTAATAGCCAGGTAAGATTATAATTCAAGTTAATGCTTGCAGTAAGACCCATTGTACGAGATGTTTTGTATACAACTTCTGCTGCAGTGTAAGCCGGAGTGGCCTGGGTGTATTTGATTGTGGCATTAGGCTGAAAACAGTTAATTCCTTCTGCTGCTCCAAAGATATAGTTCCTATCTCCTTGCCATGTTCTGAACATTCCTGTGTCGTCAATATTCGAAACATCTGCTCCGCCAACATTTAGCCGATAAGCAGTTTCTAGAGCAGTGGTGTTAAGAAACTCCCAAAAATAGGTGGTGCCCAATAAGCGAACAAAGCCATCTATCTGCATGCCTGTGTAGATATTGTTAGGCATAGAAACAACTTCTATGCCATTCAAGAAAGCAAAAGAATTCGGCAACGGGTTGAAGGTCACGTTTATCATCTGCTCGCTACTAACAGGAATGACAAATTCTTTGATAATGAAGGCTTGTGGAGGAGCAGAAGCAGTTAAATAGGCACTGAAGTTGTCCATGAGAGTGTAACGATTAGCTGTTACGGAGAAGAAGGAAGTTTTTATATCAAGGCCAGGATATTCGTTTGGGTAGAAGTAGAGACGAAGAAACTTGGGGCCGGATGAAACAGGGAATTCGTACGTGAATTTGCCATGAAAAATACGAGCTGTCATGTAAGGCACTTCAGCGACAGAGAATTCTTGGTAGGAGGCTATGGATGCATAGGAAGAGGCTTCAGAGCTAAAGGAGGAATATTTGTAGTCAGCATCGCCAACCCACTTTCGGCTATCATCAGATGTAGTGTTCGATGATGCACCACAGTTCAAGAGTATGTAGTCGGTAGGAGTATAAGAAGCTGAAGTTGTTAAGGAAGCTAAAGAGAAAAACTTGAGGAAGATAGTAAAGATGATTAAAGTTAGCATTGTGAATTTAGTGTTATGCTATGGAGTAGAGAGCTAGAACCCTAGAACTTATATAAAGCTGAATAGTTTGAAAAAAAAAATTTCTACCGTATGCCAACGTATCTAAGGACCAATTACCAATTAAAGCACATGTTTGGCATAACTAAGAGCTTATCTATTCTAGAAACAGAAACCAAGTTTTTGGTTTTCAAAATTTTAAAAAAATTTTAATGAAGTTATAAATTGAAGTTTTTTTCAAAAAAGTGCTGATTTTAATAACATGTATTTAGTGAATTTTTTTTATATTTTCACTTTGTTTTTCAATAATTTACAAAATTATAAAAGAGTATTCATATTTTTCACAATTATTTATTTATTTTGAGCCATTTTTATTTTTATTTAATTTTTATTTTGTTTTATTTATTTTTTTTTACTTAAAAACTTGTAATTTAATTTAATAAAGTTTATTCTTTTATTTTTTCATTTATTAAAAATATACAAAAAATTCTATAAAATAGTTTTCAATATTCTAAATACTTTTATATTAAGTTTATCAAACACTAATTTAACTTCTTTTAACAGTACTTTTATAAAAGCTTTACTCAGAACAACATTTTTTATGACAATTCCAGCTAGACCAAACTGACCCAAAAACATTGTGCCAGTTCCAACTATGGATAATGCATGGGACACGGTTTTACAGAGAATTGCCAATTTGCGTTGGTCAAAAATTTCAACTAGCTAATGCTGTCAATGATTGAAAACAACATTAGTGGTATCTCCACCAGGGACTTGTGGCGGATAAGAAGCCTCAAGCGCGGTGGCATTATGAAAAAGAGTTGCAAGTGGCTAAGGAAGCAGTGAGTCATGTCTTCGTTCTGATTTGATATCGTTTTGTCTTGCATTGGAAGAGAACTTGTGTGCCATTTATTTTTGAGAAAGAGTCTGGTTAAGGTGTACAGCTATTGAAGTAGACACGAAGAAACTTGGGTCCAAGAAAACCCGAAAAGGCAAGGATCGAAGAAGCATTTCTAAAATTCGAAATAAATACAAGAGGTCATGTTGAAGTTGAGCAAAATCAAGTATTGAATGCAAAATTGGGAGAGAAGAAAAGGATGCTATGACAAAAATGGAAAGTTAGAATAATTTTGAGGAAACGGTTTCTGCTTTACTTTGGCCATATTTAGTGTATAGGACATGGTTTTAAATCGCGGTCGCGGCCGTGTTTTCGGTCGCGTTGCGTTTATCGCGGTTGCGGACATAGCGGCGGTAATTGCGGTCATCGCGGTCATCGTGGAAGTGAATTTTTTTTAATTTCGCACAATTCTATATAAAGTGTAGTAATTTTAATTATAATCATGTAAAGTCTTATTTTATAGTTTTTAAAGTAATATATAATTGTAACATCCCAAATCCACAAAATTTCACTCACTTACCAGTTGGGCTATTTGTGATGCTTATCAACTCCTATCACTTTCATACGAATTATTAAATTATTACCTTAAGAGGTATATACATTCCCTTTATTTTAGAGTAGTACTGTACCATCTTACTGAATATACAAAAGAATATAACATACCTTCGATATCAGATCTCTGTAAGGTAATTCTCTTTGCCCGAACTCTTGATAATCTGTGGAGTGGAAAATAGGGAGTGAGCGATAACATGCTCAGTAAGGAAGGTGTATGCTACTTTATAAATTAACAGTTATCCTCCCCAAAAACAATTTAATAATTAACTTTAAACAGGGTTCTGTAAACCCTTTTCAGTAAACAAAAACCAATAAATTGAGACTAGGCAATAAATAAATCATGCTCTGTTCCTTTAGGAACATAAGTTGTCCGCTTTTGGGGTGCACCCATAGGCCACCGCCCCTCACGGCTATCTCAGCTAGATCTATGGTCATAATCTATAGATGGTCCTCGGGTCCACTTGCCAAGTGACCTCGAGACCGCTGATGACTTGGCGGGTCCATCAGCCTTGTGACGCCCTGAAGTGCACCTGTGGGTCCATCAACCCGAGCCACCGCCCCAAGTAGGTCACGCAATTATATGAATGGTAATGCATGAACTCAGAGCCTAAAGTCTCAAAATCTTATTTATAAATATATTAAAAACAGCTCATTTTTACCCATTTACGCATGAGAAAATATGGGTTGAATTGGCTCGCCAGGGTCAGCTCGCCCATAGTGGCTCGCTCATAATCAGTTCGCCTGTCGGGGTGAACAAGTACTCGCCCGCCATTTTAAAACAAATAGACTGGCTCGCCCGAAACGGCTCGCCCATTATGGCGTTTTCCATGGTCAACTCGTCCACAATCAATTCTCCTTAAAAGGTTTATATTTTCTATTTTCCAATTAGTAAAACGTCTCATTTTTTGTATAAGAAAATAAACTTTAAACATGTTCGCCACAGTCACCCCTCACGGCTCGCCCATGACTAACTCGACAAGGCGGCGAATTAGTATTCGCCCGCCAATTAGCCTTTCGAAACACAAGTATGGCTCGTTGATAACGGTTCGCCCCCTATATTTAAAACATGAGTCGCCCCCCCCCCCCCCCCCCCCCCCAAAACACATTAAAAAGGGTTCGCCCAACTTTGGCTTACTCGGATTTCTCTTTAAAACATGGGCACTCGCCCAGTTCTCATAAAAGAGAGCTCGCCACTTGGCTCGCCTGAGTTTCTGCCTAGAACAAAGCTACTCGCCCGACAAAACAACATATGGCGGCTTGTAGCTTGCCCAATTCACACCCATTATCACAACAATTATCAAACCAATGCATGTCAGAAAACAAAACATTTATCTCAATATTTTCATAAAATTTACTCCACAGGACATGCATTCATATCACACACATCTCCCTTATCTCGTCTGACGAAGCCTTGCTTTTCGCCCGCCTTCCTCAATTCCCGTCTGCAAAATTTTATTAATCCATTAATGTTCCTTTTTCGAATATTTCCCAAAACTATTTATATTTTCCTAATACTTGTGACACTTTGGCGAGACCCAGTTCGCCCTTCGCCACATAGCTCGCCTTCCGTTAGCTTCTTATTCATGGGAGTTCGCCCAACTTAGGAGCTCAACTCGCCATGTTTATCAATTCAGTTCGCCATTCGTGGCTTTTCATTCATAAATGGGCTCGCCCATGAATTGGATAACGCTTGGCGACCTCCTTATCTCCTACTCGCCTCATTGGCGATCATCAACATTTCACATGGGCGATCTCTATGATCACCCTTCTCTCCGTCTGGCGAACATAGGTTCTCGCCTAGTCATGTATTGCATTGTACTCGCCTCACCCTTTGGGCGAATACTCCTTGCTCGCCTTTTTATTTTTCTTAGTCATTTCCATCTAATTTCTTATATATTCTTGCAAGATTTTAACTAAAACTAAGCTATATCTATGTTCATTACGTTATAACCATAGAAATATACCATCTTTTATCAAGATAACATAGTAATATGGAAGCTCACCTCAACTGAGTTGCACTTCCTGGAGCAGAGTGCTTTTCTGCCTCACTTAGCTTTAGTTTGCTTGTTCCTTAGCTCTTCAACATTGGAGGAAAGGTTTGGCTAACTAAAAATGAAGTTTTCATGGCTTATATATGGGAGAAACGGGAGGACTGTATGTGAGCTTGAAATGAAATTAGACTGGCGATAAGTTTCTGGAGAAGGTGAAATTGCTACGTTGGCTCTTCTTCTCACATATTCCTCCTTATATAGCCAAGTAAATCTTGTTAGAATCAACCACCTGTTTCCTTATCCTGTTTTCTTCATCATTACATGCATTAAAAACTGAAGAAACTGCAGCAAAAAGGAACGGTGTAAAGTCTTTACTAAAATCCCGTTTTTTTGACTAATCTCACTTGTCATTTATTGCTTAGTCCCATAGTCAAAACAAGCAAGTAGCGAGAAGTCCACTGCCGCCCCTTTCCTTGACTTTTCTATCTTCCTTTTCTTCTCTTCTCTTCATCCATTCCTCTTCCAGCCAATGTTGATTGGCTATCTCCTCATCCTTCCTAGTCCACGCCACTGCCAGCCAATGTTTATTGGCTTTCCTTTCACTCTTTTCTCCATTTTTCTGACAGTCATTACTCTTCATTAAATTCTTTCATACCTTAAATAAATAATTAATCCCATCTATTCTTTATACACCATACGTACATTATAACATAAAATGAAAAGTGAAAATTCACATTCAATGATTCTTTAATTTTACTAAAAAAATTAATTTCCACTATCGATAATGTATACATACGATATACAGTATAATAAAAATTCAGATTTTACAATAATACCTCAAGTCTATTATTTATGTGAAAAAAAAGGTTATTTATAATTTTTTCAATTATAATAAAACATTCATATTTAAAAAATTACTTATGATAATTAAAAAATAACAAATATTCAAAATAGAGATAAATAATTATCTACTAATTAATTAGCATTAATTATTTTTTATCTAAATTATTAGGGAATTTTTTCATCTAAATTTTGTCAAATCTTTTTTCATCTAAATTAATTATGTCAATATTTTTCTTTTTTTTTCTCTTCCACATGAATTTCTACGAATATTAATAATTAACAAATAGAACTTGTAAAATTCAATTCAAGGAAACTAAAAAAATGCACTTTAAATCTTACCGATTACCACATAGTGGAATGACGAGGAGCATCAAATTCTCCCTCTTCACTTTCAGAACCATGGCGACTCGATCTTCGTGACCTTTGTCCAGAATTCGAACCATATCCTTGTTCTTGATACATTTGTGGTGGTGGTGGATACATTTGGGGATAATAGGGCATAAGATAATTAGGATATGGCTGGGGTGGATAATAACCTTGTGGAGGTGGATAGTAACCATAAGGAGGTTGAAAATATAAAGTTGGTCCTGATGGATAATAGCCTTGATTACCAAATGATTCATTACTAGAAGCTGATCTTCAAGATGAAGAGCCTCCAGAACCAGAAGTATCATGTTGGTGCTTCTTGGCTTTTCCCTTTGATCGAGCTCTATCTCTACTTCTATCCCCACTAGATTCAATAGATGGATGTACTCCATATTCTGACAAATCAAGGAATAATCCACTGGTAGCAGCAAGCCCAAATTCTCCTCCAAGTGGACTAAAAGGCCTATTTTCATTTGCACCACCACTATAATCAGCACCACTACCATCACCACCGGGTCTATCACTACCAGTTGGACCTGAACCCTCATCATCATCACTCTGAGTTGGTGATCGGCTTGTACTTGAATGAGGCAGATTTTGTTCTCCTGATTGATATGATTGTTCAACATTCATTTCATCATCAGAATTATCAAGAGGCAACCAATCAGAGTTTTGCCCATCTAACAAAGGATTTTCTTTCTCTTGTAGCCATTCTGAAAGTGGATCATCTTCTTCAAATATATGGTCTAGGCTAATAGGATTGAAACTATCATTTATCTCATCAATACTCCTCCTTTTTTGATGTCTCATCCTTAGCCTCATATTGTAATAAGTGTATACCATCTTATGAAGTCTTTCATATTTCTACCTGTTTCTTGTCTTGGTATGTATATAGCTAAATGTGCTCCAATTTCTTTCACAATTAGATGCAGAAGTTGTCTGACTACGCACTTTAATTGCTATTCTTTGCAATTCAGGAACACATGTGCCATATATCATCCACCATTCAGCTGCATAAATTAATTTAAAATAAATTTAATACCAATATAATTAAATAATATTAAAGAAATTAAAACTATTTAATTAATTATTTACCTGGATTCATTTGCTTCCAAGCTATCTGTGCTTGTGGCGTACCGAATGTTTCTCTTTTATCTTGAAATACAAACAACTACATTGATAAAACATTACAATTATTAAATAAATGCAAAAAGGTAATCATATTTATGATACATAAAGTAAAATTTTCAAGTATAAAATAGTGGTAAACACTAACCTGATTAGTCATCTGGATTTGATTATCCATAGAAGGTTCTAGTCTTTCTATCACTGCTTTTATACCTTCTCTTGTTTCTATTAACACATCCAACGAAGATTTCACACCATATTGAAATTGGGGATTAAGATAATAACCTAAACATAGTTCATAACAATAAAAAAAATAAGCAATAAAAAATAAATATATAAGCAATTTAGGCATATAACATAAAAATGTTATTTTAATTACAATCCACATTTTTAGGTCACTTACCAGCTGAATGCAAGTGAGAATGCATAAATGTCCATCTATTGTCGATAATCCTTTCATATTTAGTGACGAATCGACATTCTTGTGCAATTGCTCGTTTAGCTCTATCCATTGCCTCATAAATAAAGCCCATTGTTGGTTTTTCATCACTATCCACAAGGCGCAATACTTTTACCAAAGGCTCATAAACTTTTATTATTTCACTTGCTTTTTTCCAAAAATCTTTTCCCAAAATAATTTTTTTTGCTTCATAAGCAGGTCCCGACTTTTGTTGCCCCCATTTAGATTCTTTAAATTTCTGCATATTTTAAATTAAGATTTAAACAATATATAAAAAAAAAACTAGATTTAAATAATTATACTAATTATTAAGTGCTAACCTTTGAATTGAACATTTCTCTCAGACCTTGTTTATTCTTTGTTATTTCTTGCAATTGGATGAAATGGGTAGCAAATCGAGTAAGAGCAGGACGAAGTATTTGCCTTCCTTGAGTATATTTTTTCATTAAGTCAACTGTCTAAATATGATTGTATATGAAACAAGTGACTTTCTTCGCCTCGTCCAATACTTTTTCCATGCTTTGCTTCTTCCCAATATCTTCAAGGCATAAATCCAAGCAATGAGCTGCACAGGCAGTCCAAAACAAATGTTTTCTTTTCAACATTAATTTTTTTCCAGCAGCCTTAAGTGCTGCCTCATTGTCGGTAACTATTTGAACAATATATTGCTCTCCGATTTCTTCCACAACTTGATCTAGTAATTTGTAGTAAAATTTAGTATCTCTACTCTGAACACTAGAGACATCAACAGATTTCCAAAAAATGGTCCCTTTACTACAATAAACTAGAAAATTTATTATATGCATTTGATTCAAGCTGTTGGTCCATCCATCACACATTAAGGTAGCACCTAATTCACTCCAATAAACCTTTAATCCATCAACCCATTCTTTGACTTGTTGATACTCTAATTCCAAATATACATCAGAAACCTCATAAGGTGTTGGAAGCTTTACATTTGGCCCAATTTCTGCTGCTACAGAAACTAAATTATGCAACCATGGAGAGTTTGCTAAATGAAAAGGAAGTCGATCGTATATCTAAAATTTAGATACTGATTCACCTAGCTTCTTTCTTAATTTCTTCATAAAAGAATTACTTAACTTTGGTTGCTTTACACTCTTGCTTCTAACCAATTCAGGTACTGCTCCCCTTAAAGAAAATTCAGAGTCACTTGGAGTGGATTTCCTTGTTCTTTGATCAAAATAGTCAGCAATTGAGCCATGAGAGCTTCGTCCCTCTTCATAAATATTACTCAAACCACCAGTTCTTTGCTTAAATTCTTGCCTCATATGCCATTCACGTTGTGATTGAACACTTTCTCGCATGGCTTGTCTCATAGCAGCATCTTCATCTATGAATCCTTCGTAATCATAATCTTCCTCTCCTCTTAATTGAGAAATGAATTCATCTTTTCTCTTTTTGTTATCAAATTTTTTTTTTTTACTTTCTTGGAGGAGTTTCATCATACTTTCTCTAACAGTACCTTTTAATAATACAGTTAAGAAAAATAAAAATAATTAGTTGTACATGTTAATGTAATTTTATAATCTTTATTGAAAAATTAACATAATATTTATAACATACCGGTAACATTGGGGCATGGTGCAACATTGCCGGTCTTATGAGCTATATGCTCCTTGAAGCGTGTTATTCCTCCTCTTACGATTTTCCCGCAAAGTTTACATGACACATTTCCTTTTGAATTTGGTACAGGGATTCCAAAATGCCAACCGATATCATCACTTGGCGCACCTTCTAGTCCCTTACTTGGAAAATCCTCACTTCGTGATATGCCTGACATTTTTTGTTAAACAAATAAGTATAAATAAATGAGATAGAGTTATCACATTTTTTTATACAAAAAATTTGAATTTGAATTATTAATTAATCACATTTTCAACCATTTAAGAAGTAATAATAATTTAATTCATTACATTTACAATATCAATATTTTTCTTGAATTACAATAATCTTCAACTATATTAATAATTTAATATTAATTTGCCACAATCAATTAACTTAAACAATCATATTTATAAATGAACATCAAATTATCAATATTAATTTTTTTTCTTAAGTTATAATAATATTTAGTACAATACATTCAATTGCACTACAAATTTTATTTTTAAAATTAAATTAATTATTTAAATTCAACCTTATCTAATTTTTTTTGAAATTCAAATTACTCATTTCCTAATTTTTTTTATCATGATTCTTCCATTCCTAAACTTTTAATTTAAAGCCCATCACTATTAATACATATTAAAACAAATTTTTTTTTTGATTATTGCTGATGATGATTGATGAAAATAAAAATAAAAAATAATATGCTTCATTAAATGAGTTAACAAAAAATTTAAAATCAACATTTATATTTACTAAATAAAAGTAAAAATTGTTAACCAAAAAAAAATAAAAGTAAAAACTACTTAATATTAATATTAACATGAGCTGTGCAAAAAAAATATACATTTAAAATACAAAAAAACAGAACCGGCTCCTCACTCCTTCTTCCCTTCACTACCCGCGACTCTCCCAACCCAATCTCCCTTCCGTCCCGACCCAACCCTCAGTCTCCTCTCAGTGGCTCAGTCACAAGCTGCCGGCAGCCTCCCTCAGCCTCACGAGATCACGTCCTCAGCCCCTCACCTTAGCGGCTTAGCCTCCTTTCTTTTTTCCTTTCACCTCCCCTCACGCACGGCCTCACCTCAGCGGCTCAGCCAGTTGCCAGCCTCATGACGCCGGCCTCAGCCTCGCCTCCTTCTCCGTCGGCTTCGTTTCGACTTTCACCATGACTCCCTCGGTCTCTCCCTCCCCTTCTATCAAGAATCATGCCGCCAGCCGCCATGTCCATCTGCTGCCGGCGGCGGCACCTCCTTTTCTTTTGGCTTTCAGCCTCTCATCTTATCTCTCCGGAGCCTACTA
This sequence comes from Heritiera littoralis, assembly GCA_031772115.1. Classification (NCBI taxonomy): domain Eukaryota; kingdom Viridiplantae; phylum Streptophyta; class Magnoliopsida; order Malvales; family Malvaceae; genus Heritiera; species Heritiera littoralis. The sequence continues at coordinate 1,375,973 of JAPDPK010000009.1, read as the reverse complement.
TGGCCTCACGGCCCTCACCCTTTCAGCCTCCTTTCCTTTCGGCGCCAGATCTGAATCTTTTGATATGATCTGATCTCAGCCTCTCAAAGACTCAAACACCCACACCGCCCTCGCCATCACCCACTGTCCCACGCCTTCTCATCCTCTGATCTGATCAAAGTTAAAAAAATAAAATGGTTAGTTGCTTACCTTTGGAAGATCTAGCTATGTTGTTGTGTTTGTTGTTTGTCTGTGAGTTGTGATTCTGTGAATGACTATGTCTCTGTTTGCTGTGTGAGTGTCTATCTCTGTTTGCTTGTGAATGTGAGTTGTGTTGTTTGTGACTTGCGATGCGAGTTGTGAATGTGGGTTGTGCCGTTGTGGTGTGTGACAGAGTTCGGGTGGGTTGTGGTCTGTGGTCTCGTGACTCTCGTCTATGAGTCTTGTGAATGAGTCTTGTGAAGTTGTGACTTGTGACTGTGAATCTGTGATCACTGATGAATTTGTGAATTGTTTTGTGTCACGGATCTGAATATTTTTTAGGTTGATGATTGAGCTTTGAAAGCTTTGGCGTTGTACTTGAGGAATCTGATTCTTCCTGTCTGCTTCAGAAACTCTGTCTTTTTTTTTCTTTTCTGTCTGAAAGGTAACGGTGATAGCGGCGATAACGGACCGCTATCACCGCTATCATCCGTTACGCCGTTTCATAACGGCCACTATTAGCGGCTATGGGTGTGAGCCGTACTCACACCCGCTATATCCGAAATAGCGGTGGCGGCCACCGCCGTTACCACGAGATAGCGGCCGCTATTTGAAACCCTGGTATAGGATATAAATATTATCATATCTTATAATTGGTGCACACATAATAAGAATGTGTAGATTATAAAAAGATTAGATCTTCTGTAAAAAGAGAGGATTATTTTTAATCCAATATGATTAGGTAATAGATACTTATATTTTATCTTTCAAAATTTATACTTAAAAATTAACTTAAACATTTAATAAGATAACAAGGTCATTTTCTAATTAATTAATTCAAATTATTTTTTTCTTTTTCCTCTTTGCTTTTCTTTTTTACCTCCTTTTTCTTTCTTCTTTTTCATTTTTTTCTGAATAAAGAAAAAAGTATAGTTTACATAAATTAATAATTTTTAAAACAATTAAATGTTATAAAAAGTATTTTTAAATAATCAATTTTTTGAAATAATTTTTAAAATTTAACTCTTAGACATAAAAATTATTATGTTATATGTTTTATTTATAAAATTTTGAATTATAAATTTAACTATTATGATTCCATAAGTTTAAATTTATTCCTTTTTTCATGCTCTCCTTTTTCTTTTTAATTTTTCCTCTTGTCGGTAGGAAAATTAAAAGAAAATGTAGAGAAAATAAAAATCTAAGATTTCTTTTTGTAAAGATCAATGTACTTTTTTTTAAACAATCAACTTATTTTTTAAAAATTTTATTTTCTAAAATAAATATATTTACTTTAAAATCATAAGAATTATTTTAAATTTAAATCATTAAAAAATAAAGAAAAAAATAAGAAAAAAAATTAAGAATAGAGAAATATTTTTAATAAAAATTAATTTTTTTGGTTACATAAAAATAATTTTTATAACAAAATTGATTTATTGAAACATTTAATTTAAAAAACATTTTTATTGAAAAATCATTTTTTTGAAAAAAGAAAATTTAACTCTTAACTATAGAAATTATAATAATATTTTTTGATCAAAATATGTTTGAATTATATTTATAAGAAAATTTATAAATTTGAATTATATTTACTTTAAATAAGAGTACTTTTGATAAATAAAAAAATCACTATTCTATTCTTAATTTTATACATATCAAATTTGATGAAAATATATAAAACTTGTCTTATCTTACTTTTAATTCTTTTACACACCAAACATAAAATAAGATAATATCATCTAATCCAATCCTACTTTTATTTTTATATTATTCTATCCTATCATATATCTTCATTCTATGTACCAAACCTGTCTTTTTCTTTATATATTTTGTTATGGTAGACAATGGCGTAGCCATGTACAAAATGACCGCACTGAATTTTAGTCAAGTTATATGTATACATGTAGAAAATATTAAAATTTTTATTTTTTATATTGAAGCCAATAAATTTCATAAAAATATAAAGTAAATGATCAAAAATAAAATTTTTATTTATTTTTATAATGACAATATTAATATTTAGGTTGCAAAGAAAATTTTAAAAAATCTTTATATTTTGGAAAAATTATAAAGGTTAGTTTTTGATGCACTGACAATGAAAATTTTTAATTTCACAATCATGGTTAAAAAACTGTCATGCATCCTACATTATTTTCTAATTAGTTTTTTTTTATTTTTTTACTATTCCTTAAGGGATATGTATCATCTTATTAACTACGTTTATGAAGTTTAAAAACTCTATTAATAGTATATTTGGTAATTTCTCTAAATATAATCATATGTTAATAAGTATTAAAAAATAAAATGTGATGTATATAATTTCTCATAAAGATATATTTATGTATAAATGTTCTATATAAAAGAAAAATCATACATTTTATTATATATAAATATAATGTTAATTTTTATTTCTTTTTTATTAAAAAAAATTCTATATGTCTAAGGATATCTTTTGCAAATTAAAATATAAATAATAAAATCACTAATCAAGCAATTTTCAACTTAATTTATATATTTAAAAATGATTACTTCATATAATAATTGGATAATTATTATATACACTGTCAGTAAAGTTTTTTTGACTCCACAGTGAAGTTAGGATGATGACAAGTGTATTATTTTATTTTTAATATTTTTAAAAGATATGTATCTCGTCTTAACCCCGTATGTGAAGTCAAAAAACTATTTTTAATACAATATAAATATATATATATATATAATATGGATTAGCACACATATGTGACCCCTCTGAATTTTGTTTCTGACTACATCCCTGATGGTAGAGGAAGAAAGATGAGACCTATCTCCTTCAAAACTTAATTTTCTAAGGCTATTTTTATAATCAAATTTTTTAAATTTTCTTTGCACGAGCATCTTCTTAGCAAATAACATTTACATTATATGGCAGACTGAATAATTATCTTCTATCTTTTGGGTTTGGTTTCCCGAATTGACTTCAACTTTCTCATTATTCTTTCAATGACAAAGTTGAGTGAAAGCCCCTACATTTCTTAATGGAAATTGGAGACAATTTTAATTATTATTTCTTTCCGTGTAAACTTGAATTGTCTTGGTAAATGAAAACAGGAATGAAAACAACTTAGAGTCGGCAAAGTCGGACCCAATAATTTGCTTGGGTCGAGTTGTAATTAAATTTGGATAGAATTGAATTGATTTTTAAAAAAATAAAATATTCGAATTCGAATCAATTTGAATTAAAAAAAATTGAATTCAAAAAAATTCAAAAATCGAAATGATTAGAATTCGTTATAACTCAAATCCATAACGATTCGAATTCCAAATCAATTTGATCTGAAAATTCGAAAAAAAAAAAAAGAATTTATAACCCAAAAAAACTTGAACTATAATTATATGATTTTATATTAAAAGTTAAAATAATTAAATAAATAAATGGTACATTGTATTTCTTAATTAAAATTTTAAGTTTTTAAAATAATTGTTATTTGTAATTTTTATACACTTATATCAAATTATCAATAATGTGTATTGAATTTTTAAAATTCAATTATTAAATAAAAATAAATTTGAAATACAGTAAATATGAATATTAAATGATTTTTAATGTTATCTTTATTATATTTATAAAATAATATCATTAATTTAACATTTGATTTTATTATAAATAGTCATTTATAATATTTTATTATATTTATTCCATATTTAAATTTTAATTTAAATACAATAATAACTTAAATAAATAAGATTGAGCTAATTAATTGGCAATATTTATATTTAAATGTCTATTGTTCAACATTTTAATTGGACAATTGGTAGTTGATTAATATGATTATATCTAAAGTTAATGGCAAAATTGTCAACGTATTAAAATAAGATCAATATTATATCTATTATTTTGTACATATCATGATCTTTAAACCTGTAATATTGCGTTGTCTGAATGAATTTTTCCACATATAGGGGCAAAAAGTAAATTTCCAGAAGTCAAAATTTCTCACATCCAAGTTTGTGCCTCATGGTGTGATCACTAGTATTCAGAATTTGACAGCGATGATGCACTGTATGAATTTCGGCATGTATCTAAGGGTTTCGATCTCTGCTAAAAAGCTGAAGAAGTCTGATTACCAGTATCTAATTGATAGAGTTAAGAGACGATTAGCCTCATGGAAGGCTAAGCAACTATCTTTGGCTGGGCGTGCCACTTTGATCCAATTTGTATCTAGTACATAACTACATATACAATGCAGGTTACACGGTTGCTAATATTGGTCACAAAGGAGATCGATAGACTTAATAAGGATTTTCTTTGGCGCTCTACTACAAAGAAAAGAAAGACTCATTTAGTTCGCTGGCAAGATGTATGTATGCCAAAGGAGATTGGAGGTTTGGGATTCCGTAAATCACAAAATATGAATACTGCTCTCTTATCTAAATTAGGATGGAAATTAGCTTCTGGTGACAGGGGAGTATGGGTAAGGATTTTGGAATCCAAGTATTTTAAGGGTGAATCGTTCTTTAATTACAAAGCTCGTCCAGGTTTGTCTCATACAATGAATAGTATTCTATCTTCCAGAGATATTGTTGCACAGGGATGTTCTCGAATTGTTGGGGATGGTAATTCCACTTCATTCTGGTATGATAAATGGCTCGGCAAGTTACCTTTGGCCAAAGACTTTGCTAGCTTGATCTCTATTGATAATGTTAATGACTTAGTTAGCGACTATATTAAAAATGATGGCACGTGGGATTGGGAGAAGCTTTCATTTCTTCCTAATGACAAGTCGATGTCAAATATCTCTTCAGCCTATTTTGAGTAATGAAATATATAGAAACTTCTGGAATGGCTAGTCGAATGGGGTGTTCTCAATGAAGTTAGCCTACTCCATCTCTTTGGGAAATATTATGTCTGGTTTTCCTTAATCCATATGCAAGTTGCATGGTCTTCCAAAGGTCGAATATTTTATTTGGCTAGCAACTAAAGACAGACAACTAACGGCTGAAAATTGCGTTCGAAGAGGCATTCTTTCTTCAAGTAGTTGCACGAGATGTGGAGCTTTAGTGGAGGACACTCTCCATGTTCTAAGGGGGGTCATCACAACAGTTATGGACAACTTGGTTGAGTGGTTCTGATTTGAGTGCATTCATGAATTCCTCCCTTTTGGATTGGATGCAAGAAAATTTAAAGAATCACAAAAAAGTAGTAGGCAACTGATATCCTTGGCCAAGCATTTTTGCTTGGGGTTATTGGTTTCTTTGGCAATGGCATAACAAGCGAGTCTCTGATAGGTCTTTTGTTTGGCCAAATAACACTGATCAACTTGTGTGTAGTTTTCTTGAGAATTTCTTGCAAGCAAACTTTATCAATGTTTCTGAAAACCGACGACAACTATGCACTATTAGGTAGGAACCTCCTCCATAGGACTACATCAAGATGAATGTTGATGTGTCTACTAAAACCAATCCGGGTCCGTCTGCAGCTAGAGGTTTATGCAGAGACAATTCAGGAAATTGGCTTACGAGATTCATGCGTAATCTGGGTTGGGGATCCATCTTGAGAGCTGAGATTTATGCCATTTTATCTGGTTTATCTTTAGCATGGAGTAAAGGCTTTAGGAGGATTATTATTGAATCAGATTCTCTCACAACGGTACAAAAAATCACTAGCCCCATATGCAATACAGATCCGCCTGCACCATTACTGAGAGCTTGCAGAGATCACCTTCAACAGGATTGGTGTTGCTCTTTAAGACATATATTTCGGGAAGCCAACACATGTGCTGATTTCCTAGCTAACAAAGCACATGAAAGTGGTCATGATCTGGTTTGTTTAGATACCGTGCCTACCGGCCTAAGTAGGTTTTTGGAGTCAAATGTCACGGGTTTTGGTCTGCCTAGAGTTTGTGTAATTTAATTTCCTTCTTTCTCATATGCACCCAAAAAAATTATTAAACTAGAGGGGTAAAAATGTAAGTTCTTAAATGTAACGACCCGTTACACATTTTTCATCTTATTTCTACACAATTTACCCGATTGGGCTGTCTGTGATACTTCACTTTACACTTAATGTTAAACAATTTCATATAATAATTAATATTATATACATCCCCTATCTTACTCTATAAGTAAGTAGTACTGTACACATGTCTAAATAAAGAAAATAAATGATCGTACCTCATAAATCTCAGTCGGTCTGTCACATTATCCATTAGGTGCAGCCATAATCCACAAATATTGGATCTCATAATCATCAAAACCTGAAATGTTAATATTGGGGAGTGAGCAAACCACGGCTCAGTAAGAGAGTTATATGTCACACTTGATATTCAGTTATCTATATGCTGAAAATATTTTTTTTTCTTTAAAATCTTCCTAGCTGGCTCTAGGCTCACATGTAGGAAGGATACTACAATCGGCTAGGGATCCAGATAGAGTAAGGCAGGTATTTTAAAAGCCCTAGAAGCAACTGTAGAGAGAATTAAATCCATTTTTCTCAAAACGATATGACTTTCGTTTTTCCCACAGAGCAAACCACTTATTTCTTTTCACTTCAGTATCCTTTAAAACACGTGACAGTACAGTGATTTGTAAATATCCAATCATTAGATAAACACTTCTTTGATTATTTCTATCTTAGAAATAATTCTTATGTTATTCTTTTAGAATAAACATCTATTTCTCTTTTCAAATCAGTAACCGTATCGTACAGTTTAATAAAACAGTATATTCAGTATTCAGTAAAACAGTATCTCGATACGGTTCAGTCAGTAACAGTAAACAGTAGCTACCAATTCAGTGAATAGTATACGGTAGCTTTCAGTTTAGTAAACAATAAATGGTAGCTTTCAGTTTAGTAAAACAGTAATCAGTGGCTACCATTTCAGTGCACAATACAGTTCTGTAAACACAGTATTTTGGTACGGTTTTTCATCAATAAACAGTAACCAGTGATCAGTACAGTAAATAAGATTCCGTAAATCCTTTCAATACACAGTAATCAGTGTGTGAGACCAGGCATCAAATAAATCATGCTATCATCGTTCCCCCTCCCCCTTGCGAGAACGGAATTTACCGCTATTGGGGTGCACCCGTAGGCCATCGCCCCTCACGGCTATCTCTGCTAGATCTATGGCCATAATCTATACGTGGTCCTCGAGTCCACTTGCCAAGTGACCTCGAGACCGCTGATGACTTGGCGGGTCCATCAGCCCTGTGACACCCTGAGATGCACTCGTTGGTCCATCGACCCGAGCCACCGCCCCAGGTGGGTCACACAATTACATGGATAATAATGCATGAACTCAGGGCCTATAGTCTCAAAATAGTATAAATCGTACCATAGCCTTTATGGATTTTAAACATCGTAAATCAAATATCCATAAGGCTTACATGTAAACATAATCACCTCTATGAAATTTATAAAATAAATAACATTTTTCAAAATTATTTCATAAAGGTATATATCATGTTTTTCATATGATGAAGACAGTTTGCAAAATCATCAGTGAAAGTATAGAAGGGCAAAACTGTCTTTTTTTCACAGTAAAACAGATATGCATGCTTTTCCGTGCATTCAATAGAAAACATGGTTTTTATAATTATCAAAATTTCAAACAAATCATTTTTATAATTTATGAAAATAAATTATTTATTTTCTAACTTTAAATTCTCATCACCATGTTTTCTTCTAAAAACACGTGTAAAGACCTCCAATCTCGAAATCATAGTTTTTCTTCATTTCTTAACATTTATGGAATTTTCATAATTAATTATTTCCATAATTAAAACCATAAAGGTTTTATATGAAATCCTGTGAATATTTAAGAATATTTATAAAAATATTCACTTCAGTCTCTTTTTCATTTTCATTTCGTTTCACGTGAAATATCACCTACTGGATGAATTTTCGGTGATTTCCTTTTCACCATTCTCGAAAACATGAATATTTTAGAATTAAATATCACTATATTCATGTTTTATGAAATTTACTTAATTTCTCGATTTTCGTACCCGAAAACCGATTCACGTGAAATCAAATCTTTTATTTTGGTTTTCGGTGATTTTCGGTAAATTTCAATAATTTTTCGATAATTTTTCGGCAGTATAACGGCTGCCGATTTGGCTAGCCTCCTGCACGGAAAATACAGTTTATATTTCTCAACTGGTATTTCACCACAATTTGAAACCAATAAATCACAGCAAATTTCAAAACTGATCATTATAAATTGCATTTATAAATTAAATGCATAATTTAAAACATGGCCGAATATCCTTACAGGTGGCACATGTCTCCCTTACCTGTTTCGGGTCGGCGACTGCCTCTCGAAGGTCGCGCCCGTGTTCACCTCGCTCGATTCCATCGGCTCAGTCATCGAGGGAATTTTCTGGAATTTAAATTCTAAAATTTAGAATTTTTTTCCATAATTATTTAAATAAATAAATTATTTAAATAGTTTAACACTTTTCGGGATTTCTTACCGATTCCCGTAATTCTCTGGATTTCCCGTAATTTTCGAATTCTCCAAAATTTTCCAAATTCCCGGAATTCCTCTTTTTCTCTTTCTCTTTCTTCTTTTTCTTTCTTTTTCCTTTTTCTTTTCTTTTCTTTTTCTTTTTCCTTTTTCTTTTCTTTTCTTTTCTTTTCTTGCTCAGACCGGTCCCCTCCCCTCGTCGCCGGTTCACCTCCGGTGGTCGGTTCTCCGGCGGCTCGGTGGCTCAGCAGCTGGCCGGCGTCGAGGCGAACTCGCCGGTGGTCTCAGCTTGGCCTGAATCGGCGGCACGGCGGCGGATCGAGTCGGTTTTCCCTCGGTTTCTTCTCCTCTTCCGTCGGCCTTCCTCCGCCGTCGGTGGCCTCACCGGTGGCCTCCTACCGTTTTCTCTTCCTCCGGTGGAGCTTCGGTGGCAGTGGCGGCGACCGATTTGGCCGGCACCGCCACTTTCTCTTCCTTTTTTCTTCCCGGCCTCTGCCGATTTTCGCCCCTATTTCCGCTTCCGTTTCTTCCTTTCGATGCCGGCAACCACTTCCCCCTTCTGGCTGGTGGCATCCTCTACCTCTATCTGGTCTCCTCTTGCCGGCAGCGGCAGTGGTTGCTGCCGTCGGGATTTGGCTGGGAAGGGGTCGGGGTCTGTCCCGATCCCTTCTGTTTTCTTTCCCTTTTTGTCTTTTTTTTTTATATCCATATATATACATATATTATATATATATAATACATATAATATTACTATTATATATATTATATTGCTATGTAACTATATATTATATATGTATATAAAGATATATATATATTATGTATTATCAAAATACATATTTGGTATATATATTTGTTTAATTTAAATTACTTAACATTTATATATTTCTTTATATATAAATGTAGAAAATTCCATATATATTGTATTTACAATATATATATTTTCTTCCTCATTTTCTTATTTAATTTGGATTTCCATTTATCCAAATTAAATTTCCTTCTCTTCATTATTTTCCATAATTTCCAATTTATCTATTTTCTTCAATATTTATTTCTAATATTTGTAATTTCCAATAAATGAAAATTTTATGGTTATCACATTCTCCCCACCTTAAGAAATTTGCTCCTCCGAATTTAACTTAAGTCCAAAGGTGGTACATGCCGTATACTTACGACTTTATCTATTTGATCATCCCCCAAGTAATACTGCCAGTACACTGTCAGCATTCCAGATTACTTTTAGATCACTGCATGAAGTCTTTCATCATTTAGTATATATTTATACTCCCATAAATTCATTTATCAATTCGGGAGTTGTTCATTTCCACTCTTTTCACATAAGAGTCCATTCACTATATTTTTCATATCACAGCTGATCTATGCTGTTCATCATCCATTTTTCTCACTTAGTGCCAAGTCGATATGGTTCGATACTATCACGTACACATGTCAATCAGTTATATGTAATCGTCCTAGTAGCTTTCATATCTCATGCATCTGCTCTCTCAATGTATCTTCAAGCGTTTCAATATTACGCTAAGATATTCACATTAATACAAAGCGATGCTATCAATACACTTGGGATCTCGAAGCCTTTTGCTATTTCTCATTAAGCATATGGCAACTCAGAGACTCCCATCACATGTAATGCTCACTGGAACTGTACATATACATCTCCACTGTTTCTCACTCATACTGCGACTAAGGCACTAGAGAATAGAGGATTCCGATAATGGAAAGTGATTCTATTTAGATCATTAGTCCTTAATCACTTCCATATCATCATTTCTCTTTTGGACTCTTTATTATCCACAATATTCATTTTCTCTTTTATTTCATTAAGGTTGCATCGCACTTGCAGACTTTATTATGGATCATCTCTTACAATCAAAAATCATAAGACGATCATGTTCTCTTCATGTAGTACGGTCATTCGATTATTGAATCCTCAATTATCCATTTAATTACCACATTATCCATATAGTTCCACCATTTATCATTTCAAGGTGGTTATGTGTATGTATAACACTTTTCTATTTAGATACTGGCAGTAAACATATCAATTATCTTACTCCTTTGAGTACCTTTTCTTTCACTGATCAAATTTTGGCTTGATTTTACATCTAACCACTGTCATGTGATAACCAACACTAGATCATTTTTAGTCTTACCTTTGGGAACTGTTTCATATTAATGTTCCCTTCTCATCATGCAACTTATTTCCTTATCCCACTTTCATTTTTGTTTTTCATATTCCCACTTTTATCTCTTCACATATATATATATATATATATATATATTTTCATCCTTTTAGTCGGTTTCCTCAATTGATATGGTACTATACTGCTAAGATCTTTTAACATCTTGCATACCATCTTTTCTTTACACTTATCCATTTACCGACTTTAACTTCTTTCTTTAATTACATCACATTAGTAGAGCAGCTAGTCTCATCACTCTTTTATAGATTGGCAGTAATATCTAGCTAGACTCATTAATCTCGTATCTCAATTATTATCTCTATATCATAGACAGGTTCACTGTCATCCTGTCAATCCGAGATTGTACATCCCTCATAAGGAGACACTGTCTAGCCAAACATCTTATTTGTCAATCTTAACGCAATTCCACAGTCTTTAAGAGTTTAAAGGATCATACTAAAATGCTGCTCATTTTCTATTTGTACTTTAGGTTCTATTAATATCTCATCAATTTACTCATGTATGGATGCCTCATTCTTTAGGCTTATATACCTCACAAGGCAAATCATTAACCTCTTAACCTCAATAGGAACTCGTAAAATTTACTCCGAGTTCTAATCATCATCTTACGGACATTAGTCTCAAATCTTTTATCTAAGGACGCTTTATACTGAGGCTAGTCTCATTAACTCCTCATATCTCTGATTAGATCAATAAGGCGTCTATTTTCATGTAGATGAATACTTGTTCTTCAAAAGAACTTTATTAATGATAGGAAATTAATACAATTTTTTTCTTTTTTTTTATCTACATCTTAATATCATTTGTATTTCTCTCATTTACACTTATACAAATAACTTTATTATTCTCAAATTTCACTATCTGTATTTTCGTCATTCAGACCTTTATACGTGAATTTCATTATTCACACATTTTCCAGAGTTATTTTCTCAAGCTTTTCGGATTTTCTTAAGTTCTCCGATATAAGCTTAGAATTAGATTTCATATCCAAAATCGAGTCAATGTTATCTCGATTCCTCCAATTTATATAACTCGGCAAGTTCTATCAGAAATCAAATCCGATACTTTCTTTAATCACACATTTCTTATTAACTCGGACATTTCATTCTCATGTCCTATCATTTACATTGTGTATTCTCAAGGCAGAGACATTTACTATTCGATTCATTTCGACTCATACTCTACCTTGATTTCATTGTTTACTCATACTTTACAGCCTTACGAATCTCAATCTAGTAAGCTGTATCGAGTACAACAGTTATCAACACATGTTACAGCTAACCAATTTATTATCTTTGTAATTTGCTTTGGAATCAAATTCAATTAATAAATTCAGGTTTAACTCCCTTGAGCATATTATCCATGAGGTTTGAACCTGGCACCCTTACGTACCTAGTTCCTTACACTCGTGTTATCATTAAACTCCTTATAAGAGTCCCGCCCATTCGAATCAGCCGTCGGCGAGCATCCCCTAGGCAATTCTTTCGCCCCAGGTTTACCCTTACTAGTGAGTCGGCGATAACATTGTTCGCCCGTATCTCACAACATATGATCCACTACGGGTTGACCATCATGGGGTCCCCCATCACAGTTCTGTCTCAAAGGTCCTGAAGAACTTAGGTTAACTGTCATCTTCTTCTGTTTATCACTTACCGTTCTTATATATATATTCTCCAATTTACAGTACTCCATACAGTACATCAATTTGCAATGCATAACTCAAATGCTCCGATTCTATAATTAATTATTCTTTTAATACTTCAGAAACAGTATACATGTATAGAACCTCAGTCAACAGTACTGTTATGGATTTCATTATCTGTACTATTCACCTTCTCAGTTATTTTCTATAATCATTTCACTTTCTATAGTATTCAACGATCTCATTCAATACACTCTTAATCCCGACCCTTACAGTCAATATTCGGGCCAATCATCTTATAACATTTCTTCTACTATACACTCTTTGGATCACATTGTGTAAGGCCTCGGCCCGTCCGCCGTCCGCCTGTACACATCTGTATTGTCCTCTTTGAGAATGCTCAGCCCTTTCACTGGGTCACCCTCAAGGATCTATCGTGAGGCCTAGCCCGTTCACTAGGTCACTCACAGTTCGCTTCCGTAATCTAAGTGTCAGTGGAATCAGTAATAGGGATCGATATATCCATATGACATCCTCTATGCCATTTGTCGTAACGGCTTCGCGCTCGACGAATTTTTGAAAAACCATTTTAAAAACAAAACATGGGAGTCGCCACCAATCTTTTTTTATTAGGTGTGATTGGCCACCTGAAAACGTTTATCTTTTCAACAAAATCTCAAAATTAATTAAGTTTTATTAAAAAGATAATCTTTTGGTCTGCGAAACAAAAATTGGGTTCAGGGGTACGGTTACGCGTGGGGAAGGATTAGCACCCCCACGACGCCCGTTAAAAAACGGTACCATAATAATCATGTGTTATCCTTTGGTTTTAATAAAATGGTCTTGAATTAAATATGTAAAAATAATTCTTATTTCATTGCAACCGATTTTATTCAAAATCATTTTTTATTTGTAAATTTATTTTGTTTTATTTTAAAAAGTTAAATTTTATTTTTCAAAAGAGAATGTGAACCTTTTTGTATTGAAAAATTAAATCAAATATCCCAATACTCTGGTAACAATTGAAATAATTTTCCTCACCTAGAGATTTCTTAAGAATCACTACTTGTGAGTTCTATAGAATCTCATCATCGGAAGATTCACATTTATTTGAAAATTAAATGAATACATATGATGCAAACAAATAATAAATTATGCAAATGAATTTTTTGATTTTTTATATAAATATTTCTTTATTTATTTTAAATAAAAATTCTTATTATTGAAAAATTACACTAAGTATCCCAATACTCTGGTAACACTTAGTGAACTTCTCTCACCTAGAGATCAGTTAAGAAATCGCTACTTGTGAGTTTCATAACATCCCATCATCGGGCAAATATTTAATTAAATTTAATTTTTATTATTAATTTTCTTTTTTTTAAAAAAAACTTATTTATTTTTATTTTTAATAAAAAATAAATTATTGAAAAATCATACTAAATATCCCAATACTCTGGTAACATTTAGTACGACTCTTCTCACCTAGGGATCAGTCAAGAAATCACTACTTGTGAGTTTCATGACATCCCATCATCGGACTATTGTTTAATTATTTAAATTTTATTATTAACTTTCTTTTTTATTTTCTTTAAAAATTTATTTATTTATTTTTATTTTTTAATAAAAATTTAAATTATTGAAAAATCATACTAAACATCCCAATACTCTGGTAACATTTAGCACGACTCTTCTCACCTAAAGTTTTTCGAAGAATCGCTACTTACGAGTTCAACGAAGACTTCTCATCGGGAAAAACTATTTAATTAAATTTAAATTTTATTTCTTTTTTTTCCTATATACTTTTTTTATAAAAAATGTGTTTATTTTATTTTTTTTAATTTTTAATTAATTTTTTGATACATTTTCTAATTAAGAATAATAACTAATGAAAATATAAGTAAAAGAAAATTTTTTCAATTTCTTATTTTACAACATGCACTAATAATAATAAAAATAATAATAAAAATAATAATAAAATTTTTTAAATTTTTAATTTTTTAATTAAAATTTTTTCTTTAACAAAACAAATAAATAAATAAATAAGCAAATGGGAAAAGGAAAACAAATATACCAAAAACGGAATTGGGCTTGGACCCAAAGGAAGCCCTCAAAAGAGCCCAAAGACAGGCCCAAATAGCAAGGCCCAACTGCTGGCCGGGTTGGTGGGCTGGAGCCGGGTCGGACGCGATCGGGTCGGGTCGGATGCTGGAGCGGTGCGCGGATCTTCTTCTCTCCCTGGCCGGCCGGGTCAGGTGCGCGGACCCCGGGTCGGATCTCGGGTCGTGCGCGGGTCAACCCTCTTCTATAAAAACCCTCCTTTTTTTTTCTCTTCACTTTTCCTTCTTTTCTCTCAAAAAAAACCCAGAGCCCTTGAAGGCTCTCTGCCGGGGCGATTCCCGGCCGTCGCTGGGGTCGCCTCCGGCCGCTGCCGACCGCAGTCGCTGGTGGCCAAACCCCGAAAAGCCTCCGACTTTCCGAAAGCTCTCTTCCTCCTCTTTCCGTTTCTAACCTCGGATTTTTTCAAAAACGTCTCCAACCCAACAGATCTGAGGTCGAACCCTCGGTCTCCTTCCCTTTTTGTTGTTTTTTTTTTTGGTGTGGATGGTTTGATTGTGGTTTGTGGTTGCTGGTTTTGTGTTTTACAGGTATTAGGGGTGCTTAGATCTTTAGATCTAAGCTTTGGGGGTCTCGGTTCCGAGATCTGGTTTTTTTTTTGCTCTCAGATCTAGGTTTTCTAGTTAGGGTTAGGTTTTGTTTTGGGTGTGTTTAGGTTGCTGGTTTTGGGGAAAGGGGTTTTGGTGAGGGTTGCCGGCCGGTCGTGTGTAGGGGAGCTCCTCGGATTTGGGGTTTCGGGTTGCTGTTGGGGTTGCTGAGGGTTCGGGTTTCGACTGTTTAGGGGGTGGTTGCGGTTTGGTGATGGTTGGGGGTTTTCGAGGTGATGACGGTGATGGTGATGGTGTTTGGTGGCTGTAGGGTGCGGCTAAGGCAGAGGGTGTTGGTTGTGGCGAGGCTCATGGGGTTTGGGTAGCTTCAACTTGGGTCTCTGTATGGTAAAAATGGCTTCCGGGAGCCTTTCTTTGTGAATGGTTATGTAGTGAGGACTTGAAGCTCGGGTGGTGAGGGTGGTGACAGACAAAACAGCCTGGGGAGGAGGGGATGGCAGAGATGGTGACAGGAACTAGTGGCCGGCGGTGATGGGATGGCTGGCAGGAGATTGGACATTAGACAAATAATAAAATAAATAAAAAATAAAAAAAACAAATAATAAAAATAAAAATAAATAAAGTATGTAAAAATAAAAATAAAAATAAGAAATAATATATATAAAAACAATAATAAGAATAAATAACATAAAAGTAACAATAATAATAATAATAATAATAATAATAATAATAATAATAATAATAATAATAATAATAGGACAAAATTAGGTGTCAACAGCTGCCCCTCTTTGCTCATTGCTGAGAATCAGGAATAGAGCAAAGACAATAGACACTAATTTTGTCCGGCTTATGTTTAATCTCTTTTTTTTTCTCCCTTTTTTTTTATGAAATGTGCTCCTCTTGCAACAGAGGCAATGAAACTTTAAAATTCCTTTTTTTTTTATTGAAATGTGCTCCTCTTGCAGCAGAGGTCATGAAACTTTAAATGTTCTTTTCTGAAATGTGCTCCTCTTGCAGCAGAGGCGATGAAACTTTAAATTCCCTTTCTTTTTTTTTTATAAATGCGCTCCTCTTGCAGCAGAGGCGATGAAACTTTAAATTTCTTTTCTAAAATTGAGAGATTTCACATTTAAAGATTTGATTCGGAGATTCACATCCGAAAAGTTTGACTTTGAGATTCACACCCAAAATTTTAACTTTGTTTTGGAGATTCACATCCAAAATTTTAACTTTGATTTGGAGATTCACATCCAAAGATTTGATTCGGAGTTCAGAGATTCACACCTGAAATTTTGGTTTGGAGATTCACATCCAAAAATTTGACTTAGGGATTCACACCTAAAATTTTGACTTGGAGATTCACATCCAAAATTTTGATTTGGAGATTCACATCCAAAAATTTGACTTAGGGATTCACACCCAAAATTTTGACTTGGAGATTCACATCCAAAATTTCAACTTGGAATTCAGAGATTCACACCTGAAATTTTGATTTGGAGATTCACATCCAAAAATTTGACTTAGGGATTCACACCCAATATTTTAACTTTGATTTGGAGATTCACATCCAAATCGAATTTCCCTATCTTAAAATTCCTTATCTTGATTTTTCTTCAATTTCATCTTTAAATATTATGTTTAATCTCATTTCAAATTTAATCCCGAACCTCCTCTTTAAAATATAGCCCTGAACCTTCTTCTTCTCCCCTTTTTTTTTTAACCTTCTTCTTCCTCTTTTTTTTTTTTTAACTTCAAGATCTTATTCTTCCAACCTCATATTTCAATCTTACATTTTCTTGACAAGGACACATTCAGGAACTCAATTTGAGGATTGGGATTGAAAATTCCAAACGTAAACTTTAATATAGAGATTCACATCTTAAATCCAGAAATTCTAATCTAAAATTTTGAGTTGGAGTTTCACATCCGAAATTTCAGAGATTCTCACCTGAAATTTTGAGTTGGAGTTTCACATCCAAATATTAGATTCGGAGATTCACATCCAAAAATTTGACTTAGGGATTCACACCCAAAATTTTGATTCGGAGATTCACATCCGAAATTTTCAACTTGGAATTCAGAGATTCACACCTGAAATTTGATTTGGAGATTCACACCCAAAAATTTGACTTAGGGATTCACACCCAAAATTTTAATTCAGAGATTCACATCCGAAATTTTAACTTGGAGATTCACATCCAAGAATTTGACTTAGGGATTCACACCCAAAATTTTAATTCGGAGATTCACATCCGAAATTTTAACTTGGAGATTCACATCCAAAAATTTGACTTAGGGATTCATACCCAAAATTTTAATTTGGAGATTCACATCCAGATATTTGATTCGGAGATTCACACCCGAAATTTTCTGAATTGGAGATTCACATCCAAATATTTAACTTCTTGCTTAAAATTTTTTGAATTGGAGATTCACATCCAAAGATTTAGTTTCTTGATGCATCATCCTTTTAAAACTTTTTACTTTAAAAATCTTATCATCTTATCCTAAAATTTTCAGAATCCTGCTTCCTTCCTTTGTCTTGTGTTTTGCCCCTTCTTTGATCAAAAATGTACAAATTTTGTTCCTTAAAGGTTAAATTTTCATTTGTTTTTTTTTTTTGAATGTATGTAATGGATGCAATGCAAATGTCGAGAAATAGGAAAAAAGAAAAAGGGAAAGAGAAGGAAAAAGAAAAGGAAAAAAAAAATCAAAAGTTTCAGTAACAAGGTTCACAAGACCACCATTCTCACCTTTTTTGAATCTTTTCAAGACATAAGCTTCCGTACATCCCGTACATCCACTAATTCCACGAAACACTATTAATTCTTGTTCATTTTTCACCATTTGATCACACATTCATATTTCTTCGGCACACTTACAAACCTTCCCATGGTTCTCATCTATTCTTTCTTCATACCATATCATGTTCGACTTTCCTCTTCTGTAATGCATTGGGCTTTCTCAAACATTGTCAATCACTTATTTATCGTCATTTCAATTTTATAATGAATGCAATGCCATCACATTTCTTTCAATAATCATGAGTATGCAAATTGATCAAAAGTTGAAGGATGGACATTTATGATGAAGTCAACAAGGACAAGTTTAACCAAGAATAATAGGTAATTTCCAGAGGCCGAGGGAAGGTAACAGTATCTAAATGATGAATATTCAATCAATCTTGATAAACTAATCTAAGATTGTTCCAAAACTCTATTTGGTCGACATTCTAATCATTTTGGTTCCATCAATGCTTTGCCCCCCACTTCATGAAATCTTCGAACAGTACTGGTTTCCCTTATAAAAGGCTATCTTCCAGAGATTTCAGTCAAATCTCCCACTCTTCTTTTGACTCAAATCGCCCTTTTGGGTTTTCAACTTGAGCCCCTTTTTATTCTTCTCTCTTTTTTTTTTACTTTTTTTTTAGCTTTTTCTTTTTCATTTTTCATTTTTCATTTTTCTTTCTTTTTCTTTTTACATTTTCATTCTTTTTCAAGGACCATACTTATCCATAATCAACACACTTATCAAGCCCTACAATCATGAACTTGTAACACATCTAAGCTCAATATATGATTCCTTAACTCAAGCATTCAAGTTTGATCAAAATGGACTTTTAAGGTACGTAATGTAGGCCATGGTTCAGGGTTTTGAAAGAATGGATAATAAGGCCCAAAATACGTGTTTCAAGGGTTTCAAGCCATAGGATCATTTTTCATCATATAAAGAATCTTAGCATTCTACCCTATTCTTTGTTCATTCTTCTTCTTCTTTTTTTTGTTTGTCTTTCTGTTCTTTTCCATTCATCTCTTTTCTTTTGATTCACTCTTTTCCTCATGAAGATATCTTTTTCTTTATCTTGCCCCTTAGATTTCTAATGACTTGAAAATTTTTTTGTGGGCAAATCTCACTTCATTTTTCTCAATTTTGCCCCCCAATGTGGAGGGTGATCCTTGGCGGCTTTCTTTAAAAAATATGTATAACTATGAGGCTCAAAAGGGGTAACAAAGGATAATTTTTCTCATATGCGAAGGATTAAGCAAAGATGGCCATTTCTCATTTCAAACGTAAATACTCTTATCAAAGAATTATTTATTGAGCCATCACAACCTTATGAAAAATCTGCTTTCCTTGTGTACGCTACATCGACTGATTTCAACATTCCTATCGATCATGGGGACAAAATTGTCAATACAAATAGAATTTTAAAGTTTTATCCCATATTATTATCATAATCAACTTCATATTCATCATTTAACAACAAAATTGGGCAAAGTATGGTGATTAATCAAAAAAGGGTAAAATATAGGCAAATGTACAAAAAATATAAGACTTCGAAGGGGAGAGAAAATGTAATGAAAATGCATCGATTACTCTGTTGAAACGACAAAAAATAAATGAAAGTCAATACACAAAAAGAGCTTTTCAGTTTATGAGCACTACAAAAAGAACAGTTTTATACCATCATGAATGACCAGCCAAAAAGTCTTCTTTTGCAATCATGCTGCAGCATGGTTAACCCATTCCTTCTTTTGTCCCAAAATCCAACAAACCAGATCTAATCAAACTTTGCACCTTGTGCTTGAAAGCAGGGCAACTTTCTATCGAATGACCCATATTTCCACTATGATAGTCACATCGAGCATTTGGGTCATACCATTCTGGATATGGAGGTTCCAAAGGCTTTAATTGAACTGGGGTAACAAGTTGGTTCTCAAGAAGGTATTGAAATACTTCAGTGTCGGACCAAGGAATCGGATCGATGTCGATCCTGCTCCGTTTGTTTCGAGATCCTCTGTGGTTACTTTGGGTAGGCATAGGTGTTTGGAGACCTATTTGCCAACTAGATTGGGGGATTGGCTTACGGGTATTCAGGCTTGGAGAGATATGATTTATGGTGGGGTAATGGGTTTGGTACATTGGATAAGGATAACATGGAGCAAAGTCTCCCACATGTTGCCCCTCATAATTCATAGCATGAACATCTCCTCCATTCCCCGATGTATCACCTTTTCTTGCATTCATGGCATCGTCTCCTACAAGCTTGCCACTCTTGATTGCATTATCTATTATTTCACCAGAGATCACCATATCCGCAAAATTCTTTGTAGCATTTCCAACCATCATTTCATAAAATGGTGCTGGGAGTGTGTTGACAAACAAGATGGCGGTTTCTTTCTCTGTGAGGGGTGGTTGAACTTGGGCAGCTACATCCCTCCACCTTTGAGCATATTCTCTAAAGCTCTCTTCATGTTTCTTCATCATGCCCTGTAAGGATAAGCGATCTGGTGCCAAATCTTCAATGTGCTTGTATTGAGCAATGAATGCCCGAGCTAATTCTTTCCATGAGCGGATATGGGCTCGATCTAGTTGGGTGTACCACCTGGCAGCTGATCCGGTTAAACTGTCTTGAAAAATATGCACCAATAATTCATCATTCTGAGCATAAGCAGCCATTTTCTGACAGTACATCTTGATATGAGTTGCCGGGCATTTGGTCCCATCATACTTTTCAAAATCTGGAACTTTGAACTTTGGTGGGATAACTACACCCGGTACCAAACAGAGCTCGCTCGCCTCCAGAGAACCATATGAATCCATCCCTTCGATAGCTCCTAACCTTTCTTCAAGGAGATCTAACTTTGTTTGAGGCTCTAAATTCTCTTTCATTGTTGATACACCCATCTTCAATTTCTCCTGTTCTCTAGAATTATCCGAATCATGGACATAGATTGGGTCTGATGGGTTCCTCCTGGGGTTTGGAATGTCGTGCCTCGAAAATGGCATATGCTGTGAAGTATGGACTTGAGTAGTTACTCCCTGTGCTAGTTCCTTTCCTTTACTCATTTTGGTCATCATCTCCATCATTGCAGCCAATTGCCCCTTCATCTCTTCTTGCGCCTTTTCTATTTTCTCCATTCGGCTAGCTTGTCCTTCTTCCATGGTCTAAGCTTGTGAGAGTCCTGAACTGCTTTGTAATCTTTGATGGTCGAGAGGCCTTGAACCTTATTACCACAATTTTTAATTAGAAATCCATATCATTATCTATCTTTGTCTAAAAAAACTCTTATATATTTTTTTCAAGAATGTTTTAAACAACCAAAAATTTTTTTTTTTTGAAAAATGAAGGGTATTGGCATGTTTACTAAAGTATAACAAGCATACAATGTGAATTTTATGAAAATCATGTTATTTGTATGTGTATGTAAATGATATGTATGACAGAATCCATGAAATGGAACAATTTTTCTTCTTCTTTTTCTCTTTTTTTTTTGTTAGTTTGTATAACTTTCTTGATTTTGCATGTTAGGTGTTTAGGTCTCCACTTTAACCAAATCTTAGGGAGGAATAATTTTAATGAAAATAATCAATCACATGTACACAAATTTGATAAAAAAGAAAATTGAAAGAATAAACAAATTCAAAATTGTAAAAGACTTAGTCTAGTTTCTCAAAGATTTATTTACAAAATGTGGTGCAACAATGTAAAATGCATACCAAAGTTCAAACTGAAATTTGCCCCTTACTTATCATATTCACTTATTACCTTAAGAGGTTAAGTCCAAAACAAGTAAGAGAAGTTGAAGAGTAATCTTAAACCATATCAAAATTGTTTCAAAAACTCTCTCTCTTCTTTTTGTCTTTTTTAATTTTTGGTGAGAAGAAACATTATTAACCATGAAATGCTATGTAAAATGTTCAAGATATGACACAATAACAAGACATTGTTGAAAGACATGTTCAAACAAAATGCAATTTATGCAAAATGCAATTACAATGAAGATCAAATTCCATTTTATCTCACCTAACTTACGTGATTTTAAAATGCAAATGACATAATTATCAATATATGTACACAATGATGATGAAATGAATTAAAATGATATATGTCCCTAACATGTTTGAGAAAAACGAATATTTGTATTCACAATACCTAGATACTAATCTTATTATTCCTTAATCCAATCATGTAAGAAAGATAGAATTCCTAACTAAACCTCAAACATTCTTCTTCATTTTTCTAGAAATCATTTTTATTTAATCACCAAACAAACATTCTTCTATTTTCTATTTTTTCCTAAAAAATTCACATTCCCTATTCGATTCTTTTTTCAAAAATTGATTTTATTTCATCTTTATTCCAAATCAAATTATTATTTTTTTTTTGAATTCTTTTCCAAACAAATTCAATGACAATTTTTGTTGACATCTTTTTGTTCAAGAAACCCTTTTTTTTACCCTTTTTTTTTAATTCTTAGCATTTTTAGGCTCTCATTTAAAATTCCTATACGACCCAAAAAAAAGAAAGATATTTTTTTTATTTTTGCATGTCTTATTCTTTGAAAATTCTATACAGCAAAGTCAATTATTCATCTTTTTTTTTTCGATATTTATTTTGACTTCAAAAAGAAAGAAAAAAGTTTTTTAGTTATTCTCTCATTTTATTCTAATCCTTTCTCCAAGAGATATTAATTAATTTCCTACTCAATCCCTTTTACTTTTCTTTTTTTTTTTATGCTTTTATCTTAGGAAAATTTTCCAATAATAAAGAATAACAAATTTGTTTTTGTTTTTTTTTTAGTAAATAAATAAAAACTTAATTGAATTTCTTCTTATTATTTTTAGTGAAAGAGGCATTTTTTTTTATCAAATTTTCCATTTTTTATTTTTTATTGTAAAAAGAAAAGTTTATTCACATTTTATCATTTCAAATTTTTATTTTAAAGAAAGAAAAATAAAAGAAATTAAAACTTTTTTTTATCTTTGTATATAAACATCTTGTAACTAAATATACATAAAACTTCTTTTTCTTCTTCTTGCTTTGGAGAATGTACTTTTATTAGTTTCTATTTTAATGAACCTATTTTCAAAACAAAATTCTCCTTTAAAAAAGGAATAAAGAATTATTTGCATCTTTTAAAAAAAAGTTACATATTTGTTTTATTATTTTTATCACACATCTTTATTTTTTTCAAAAATAAATGGATTTCTTTTTCAGACAAAATCTTTTCCAAAGAAAATATATTTTTTCATTTTCATTTTTAAAAAATTCTTTTTTTAAGAAAAATAAAAAGACTTAAATTATATACAATTCAACCCAAAATCAATAGTGCCTTTATTATAGATACGAGAAAAGGGTCGAATATGTTCCCTCGTGTCCTAATTTTGGATAATTTCTACTAAAATTGGGCATGGCTCTATCTAAGGCTGGCCTCTTAGGTTCCTTTACATGCTGGGTTGGGATTTATAAAGATCTAAAAGTTCTCAAATTATACCTCACTGTCGTCCACACTGGACTAGTAAGATTTAATTTGAGTGGGAGTATTTCGCTTGCCATTGCGGAGGTGATTACCTCACGAGAGCAAAGGTACTCTACTCCCTCCTAGGAAGGACGGAACCCGGGTATAGAGCTCATGTTATGCAAATGCAAGTGCAAGTGTGTGTATGAGAGAACATTTATCAAACCATAACCCTTATTCTACAATGCCCCAACAATTTATTAAGAATAATATATACAAAATAGAGAATATCGTAAAATAAACATAATAATTCAAACACAAATGCAACAAATTATTTAAAATTAAAGAAATTAAATTTAAATATTAATTAAGACCATTAAATTAAAACTTAGGATAACACATGACTAATAGATGGCTTGACCCTCAAAAAGCGTCCCCAGTGGAGTCGCCAAGCTGTCGTAACGGCTTCGCGCTCGACGAATTTTTGAAAAACCATTTTAAAAACAAAACATGGGAGTCGCCACCAATCTTTTTTTATTAGGTGTGATTGGCCACCTGAAAACGTTTATCTTTTCAACAAAATCTCAAAATTAATTAAGTTTTATTAAAAATATAATCTTTTGGTCTGCGAAACAAAAATTGGGTTCGGGGGTACGGTTACGCTTGGGGAAGGATTAGCACCCCCACGACGCCCGTTAAAAAACGGTACCATAATAATCATGTGTTATCCTTTGGTTTTAATAAAATGGTCTTGAATTAAATATGTAAAAATAATTCTTATTTCATTGCAATCGATTTTATTCAAAATCATTTTTTATTTGTAAATTTATTTTGTTTTATTTTAAAAAGTTAAATTTTATTTTTCAAAAGAGAATGTGAACCTTTTTGTATTGAAAAATTAAATCAAATATCCCAATACTCTGGTAACAATTGAAATAATTTTCCTCACCTAGAGATTTCTTAAGAATCACTACTTGTGAGTTCTATAGAATCTCATCATCGGAAGATTCACATTTATTTGAAAATTAAATGAATGCATATGATGCAAACAAATAATAAATGATGCAAATGAATTTTTTGATTTTTTATATAAATATTTCTTTATTTATTTTAAATAAAAATTCTTGTTATTGAAAAATTACACTAAGTATCCCAATACTCTGGTAACACTTAGTGAACTTCTCTCACCTAGAGATCAGTTAAGAAATCGCTATTTGTGAGTTTCATAACATCCCATCATCGGGCAAATATTTAATTAAATTTAATTTTTATTATTAATTTCCTTTTTCAATTTTCTTTTTTTTAAAAAAAACTTATTTATTTTTATTTTTAATAAAAAATAAATTATTGAAAAATCATACTAAATATCCCAATACTCTGATAACATTTAGTACGACTCTTCTCACCTAGGGATCAGTCAAGAAATCACTACTTGTGAGTTTCATGACATCCCATCATCGGATTATTGTTTAATTATTTAAATTTTATTATTAACTTTCTTTTTCTATTTTCTTTAAAAATTTATTTATTTATTTTTATTTTTTAATAAAAATTTAAATTATTGAAAAATCATACTAAACATCCCAATACTCTGGTAACATTTAGCACGACTCTTCTCACCTAAAGTTTTTCGAATAATCGCTACTTGCGAGTTCAACGAAGACTTATCATCGGGAAAAACTATTTAATTAAATTTAAATTTTATTTCTTTTTTTTTCTATATACTTTTTTTATAAAAAAAAAATGTGTTTATTTTATTTTTTTAATTTTTAATTAATTTTTTGATACATTTTCTAATTAAGAATAATAACTAATGAAAATATAAGTAAAAGAAAAATTTTTCAATTTCTTATTTTACAACATGCACTAATAATAATAAAAATAATAATAAAATTTTTTTAATTAAAATTTTTTCTTTAACAAAACAAATAAATAAATAAATAAGCAAATGGGAAAAGGAAAACAAATATACCAAAAACGGAATTGGGCTTGGACCCAAAGGAAGCCCTCAAAAGAGCCCAAAGACAGGCCCAAATAGCAAGGCCCAACTGCTGGCCGGGTCGGTGGGCTGGAGCCGGGTCGGACGCGATCAGGTTGGGTCGGATGCTGGAGCGGTGCGCGGATCTTCTTCTCTCCCTGGCCGGCCGGGTCGGGTGCGCGGACCCCGGGTCGAATCTCGGGTCGCGCGCGGGTCAACCCTCTTCTATAAAAACCCTCCTTTTTTTTCTCTTCACTTTTCCTTCTTTTCTCTCAAAAAAAACCCAGAGCCCTTAAAGGCTCTCTGCCGGGGCGATTCCCGACCACCGCTGGGGTCGCCTCCGGCCGCTGCCGACCGTCGTCGCCGGTGGCCAAACCCCGAAAAGCCTCCGACTTTTCGAAAGCTCTCTTCCTCCTCTTTCCGTTTCTAACCTCGGATTTTTTCAAAAACGTCTCCAACCCAACAGATCTGAGGTCGAACCCTTGGTCTCCTTCCCTTTTTGTTTTTTTTTTTTGGTGTGGATGGTTTGATTGTGGTTTGTGGTTGCTGGTTTTGTGTTTTGCAGGTATTAGGGGTGCTTAGATCTTTAGATCTAAGCTTTGGGGGTCTCGGTTCCGAGATCTGGTTTTTTTTTTTTGGCTCTCGGATCTAGGTTTTCTGGTTAGGGTTAGGTTTTGTTTTGGGTGTGTTTAGGTTGCTGGTTTTGGGGAAAGGGGTTTTGGTGAGGGTTGCCGGTCGGTCGTGTGTAGGGGAGCTCCTCCGATTTGGGGTTTCGGGTTGCTGTTGGGGTTGCTGAGGGTTCGAGTTTCGACTGTTTAGGGGGTGGTTGCGGTTTGGTGATGGTTGGGGGTTTCCGAGGTGATGACGGTGATGGTGATGGTGTTTGGTGGCTATAGGGTGCGGCTAAGGCAAAGGGTGTTGGTTGTGGCGAGCCTCATGGGGTTTGGGTAGCTTCAAGCTTGGGTCTCTGTATGGTAAAAATGGCTTCCGGGAGCCTTTCTTTGTGAATGGTTATGTAGTGAGGACTTGAAGCTCGGGTGGTGAGGGTGGTGACAGATAAGACAGCCTGGGGAGGAGGGGATGGCAGAGCTGGTGACAGGAACTGGTGGCCGGCGGTGATAGGATGGCTGGCAGGAAATTGGACATTAGACAAATAATAAAATAAATAAAAAATAATAAAAAAACAAATAATAAAAATAAAAATAAAAGTAAGAAATAATATATATAAAAACAATAATAAGAATAAATAACATAAAAGTAACAATAATAATAATAATAATAATAATAATAATAATAATAATAATAATAATAATAATAATAATAGGACAAAATTAGGTGTCAACACCATTAATAACTCCATTGTCATCAATGGATTCAAGGTTAACTTGATTTTATCACTATTCAAAAAATCGCCCAACATAGGGGTATTTTCGTCATTTCGACATTTATTTCTTTCTTCTCAGTATACATTGAAATCAATGATCTCATTCGATTTCGATAGAGAAGTTTACTAAAATCCACAATTGGATTATTTTACTTGTAATTTAGCTTTATATCATTAATTTCTCGGTCAAATCGATCAAATCCAACTTCTGTTGGTCTATTCTGACTCCCGATAAAATTTTGGAGGTAGGGGTATTTTGGTCATTTTTGACCAAAATTTTTCTCTCTCTTCAAATTACCCCCAATCGATGATCTTAAAGTCTATTTAATGATGATATGTCATTCCCCTCCTTCATACCATCATTTTCAGGTCTCAGTTCGATACGGACCGTAAAGTACTGGTGAGGCCTTCACCGAGTCCTTTACTGGTCCTTACCGAACAGGCCTTCATTTAGATTATAAGAATCACCAATTTTCTAGTAATTCTGAGCCTATTATTTCTTTAATATTCTCAATTTATACTTTCTCACTCCCTTTAATTTATTTTTCTCAATTTACAATCATTTATTTTTTTTATGTATTTAGACGACACAGTACTACCGGGGATATTTAACACTTTTTTTTCTAAAAATATCCACAGACATCAGGCCAATCATGCTCTGATACCATTAAATCTGTAACGACCCGTTACCACATTTTTCATCTTATTTCTACACAATTTACCCGATTGGACTGTCTGTGATACTTCATTTTACACTTAATGTTAAACAATTTCATATAATAATTAATATTATATACATCTCCTATCTTACTCTATAAGTAAGTAGTACTATACACATGTCTAAATAAAGAAAATAAATGATCGTACATCATAAATCTCAGTCAGTCTATCACATTATCCATTAGGTGCTGCCGTAATACACAAATATTGGATCTCATAATCATCAAAACCTCAAATGTTAATATTGGGGAGTGAGCAAACCACGGCTCAGTAAGAGAGTTATATGCCACACTTGATATTCAGCTATCTATATGCTGAAAATATTTTTTTTTCTTTAAAATCTTCCTAGCTGGCTCTAGGCTCACATATAGGAATGATATTACAATCGGCTAGGGATCCAGATAGAGTAAGGCAGGTATTTTAAAATACCTGACTTGTTCCGGAATCTAGAAGCAACTGTAGAGAGTATTAAATCCATTTTTTCTCAAAACGATGTGACTTTCGTTTTTCCCACAGAGCAAACCACTTATTTCTTTTCACTTCAGTATCCTTTAAAACACGTGACAATACAGTGATTTGTAAATATCCAATCATTAGATAAACACTTCTTTGATTATTTCTATCTTAGAAATAATTCTTATGTTATTCTTTTGGAATAAACATCTATTTCTCTTTTCAAATCAGTAACCATATCGTACAGTTTAATAAAACAGTATATTCAGTATTCAGTAAAACAGTATCTCGATACGGTTCAGTCAGTAACAGTAAACAGTAGCTACCAATTCAGTGAATAGTGTACGGTAGCTTTCAGTTCAGTAAACAATAAATGGTAGCTTTCAGTTTAGTAAAACAGTAATCAGTGGCTACCATTTCAGTGCACAATACAGTTCTGTAAACACAGTATTTTGGTACAGTTTTTCATCAATAAACAGTAACCAGTGATCAGTACAGTAAACAGTACAGTACAGTAAATAGGATTCCGTAAATCCTTTCAATACACAGTAATCAGTATGTGAGACCAGGCATCAAATAAATCATGCTATCATCGTTCCCCCTCCCCCTTGCGAGAACGGAATTTACCGCTGTTGGGGTGCACCCGTAGGCCATCGCCCCTCACGGCTATCTCTGCTAGATCTATGGCCATAATCTATAGGTGGTCCTCGAGTCCACTTGCCAAGTGACCTCGAGACCACTGATGACTTGGCGGGTCCATCAGCCCTGTGACGCCTTGAGGTGCACCCGTTGGTCCATCGACCCGAGCCACCGCCCCAGGTGGGTCACGCAATTACATGAATAATAATGCATGAACTCAGGGCCTATAGTCTCAAAACAGTATAAACCGTACCATAGCCTTTATGGATTTTAAACATCGTAAATCAAATATCCATAAGGCTCACATGTAAACATAATCACCTTTATGAAATTTATAAAATAAATAACATTTTTCAAATTATTTCATAAAGGTATATATCATGTTTTTCATACGATGAAGACAGTTTGCAAAATCATCAGTGAAAGTATAGAAGGGTAAAATTGTCTTTTTTCCACAGTAAAACAGATATGCACGCTTTTTCGTGCATTCAATAGAAAACATGGTTTTTATAATTATCAAAATTTCAAACAAATCATTTTTATAATTTATGAAAATAAATTATTTATTTTCTAACTTTAAATTCTCATCACCATGTTTTCTTCTAAAAACATGTGTAAAGACCTCCAGTCTCGAAATCATAGTTTTTCTTCATTTCTTAACATTTATGGAATTTTCATAATTAATTATTTCCATAATTAAAACCATAAAGGTTTTATATGAAATCCAGTGAATATTTAAGAATATTTATAAAAATATTCACTTCAGTCTCTTTTTCATTTTCATTTCGTTTCACGTGAAATATCACCTACCGGATGAATTTTCGGTGATTTCCTTTTCACCATTCTCGAAAACATGAATAGTTTAGAATTAAATATCACTATATTCATGTTTTATGAAATTTACTTAATTTCTCGATTTTCGTACCCGAAAACCGATTCACGTGAAATCAAATCTTTTATTTTGGTTTTCGGTGATTTTCGGTAAATTTCAATAATTTTTCGATAATTTTTCGGCAGTATAACAGCTGCTGATTTGGCTAGCCTCCTGCACAGAAAATACAGTTTATATTTCTCAACTGGTATTTCACCACAATTTGAAACCGATAAATCACAACAAATTTCAAAACTGATCATTATAAATTGCATTTATAAATTAAATGCATAATTTAAAACATGGCCGAATATCCTTACAGGCGGCACATGTCTCCCTTACCTGTTTCGGGTCGGCGACTGCCTCTCGAAGGTCGCGCCCGTGTTCACCTCGCCCGATTCCATCGGCTCGGTCATCGAGGGAATTTTCTGGAATTTAAATTCTAAAATTTAGATTTTTTTCCATAATTATTTAAATAAATAAATTATTTAAATAGTTTAACACTTTTCGGGATTTATTACCGATTCCCGTAATTCTCTGGATTTCCCGTAATTTTCGAATTCTCGGGAATTTTTCAAATTCCTGGAATTCCTCTTTTTCTCTTTCTCTTTCTCTTTCTCTTTCTCTTTCTCTTTCTTCTTTTTCTTTCTTTTTCCTTTTTCTTTTCTTTTCCTTTTCTTTTTCCTTTTTCTTTTCTTTTCTTTTCTTTTCTTGCTCAGACCGGTTCCAAACCGGTCCCCTCCCCTCGTCGCCGGTTCACCTCTGGTGGCTCGGTGGCTCAGCAGCTGGCCGGCGTCGAGGCGAACTCGCCGGTGGTCTCAGCTTGGCCTGAATCGGCGGCACAGCGGCGGATCGAGTCGGTTTTCCCTCGGTTTCTTCTCCTCTTCCGTCGACCTTCCTCCGCCGTCGGTGGCCTCACCGGTGGCCTCCTACCTTTTTCTCTTCCTCCGGTGGAGCTTCAGTGGCAGTGGCGGCGACCGATTTGGCCGGCACCGCCACTTTCTCTTCCTTTTTTCTTCCCGGCCTCCGTCGATTTTCGCCCCTGTTTCCTCTTTCGTTTCTTCCTTTCGACGCCGGCAACCACTTTCCCCTTCTGGCTGGTGGCGTCTTCTACCTCTATCTAGTCTCCTCTCGCCGGCGGCGGTAGTGGTTGCTGCCGTCGGGATTTGGCTGGGAAGGGGTCGGGGTCTGTCCCGATCCCTTCTGTTTTCTTTCCCTTTTTGTCTCCTTTTTTTTTATATCCATATATATACATATATTATTTATATATATATAATACATATAATATTACTATTATATATATTATATTGCTATGTAACTATATATTATATATGTATATAAAGATATATATTATGTATTATCAAAATACATATTTGGTATATATATTTGTTTAATTTAAATTGCTTAACATTTATATATTTCTTTATATATAAATGTAGAAAATTTCATATATATTGTATTTACAATATATATTTTCTTCCTCATTTTCTTATTTAATTTGGATTTCCATTTATCCAAATTAAATTTCCTTCTCTTCATTATTTTCCATAATTTCCAATTTATCTATTTTCTTCAATATTTATTTCTAATATTTTTAATTTCCAATAAATGAAAAATTTACGGTTATCACATTAAAACTATAGGACTAAAATGCAAATAATGAAAGTATGTATAAAATCCCTAATATTGCATAAACTAAAAAAAATCAAAGTGAGATGAATTTAGGAAGAAAACTAATGCATGAAATGATTAACCTTAAATAAAACCCTAATTAACCCTAAGAACCCTAACCCTAAAATGCACTAAAATGTAACCCTATTCTAATCCTAACCCTAATTAACTTCTAACTTAATTAAATGCATGAATTAACTATCCTAGATTAAACTAATGAATTCATGAAGATTGAAATATTTTTTTATGTTTTTGAAAAGATGAAATGAAATGCCCTAGTGTGATCCTAATTAACTTAAACCGAAACTAATCATATATACTTGAATTTAAACCCTAAACTAATTAATATGCATGTATGGACATTAACTATATTATTTCTAATGAATTTCTAAAACAGAAAAATATCTAATACATGAAATCCTAAACAAATGCATGAAAATACTTACGTAAATGAACAAAAAACTAATTCAAACTTTTTCTAACTAAGGACCTAATGAACTCTATCCTAGAACACTAAATATGCACTTAAAACAGCACCTAAACTCATGAAATTAATGCAAATAACAAACCTGGACTGAATTGTAAATTAACATTAAATGATCCTTAAAAAAAACTATATGTATGATCTTAAAATGAATTAAAAGTGATGAAATTAATCCTAAAACACTCCTAGAACAACAGCTAAACATATCCGGACACAACACCCTATGAATGACGCTTGAAGTAAAGATTCATGCAAAATGTTGATGGAAATTCGATGAAAATGCAACCTAAGTTGGCCTAAAAAATTATCTAATGCATTTATAGTCTAAATATGTTCAAAAGCTACTGAAACACACCTAAAAATAGTCCTAAATAGCAGCTAAATGAATGCACACAGCCCCTCTAAACTGATCAGGAAAAATAGATTTGAAATGTAAGTAATGCTATGAAAATGCCATGAAACCTATCCTATTTGACTCCTAATCACTACCAATTAATTTTATGATCTAAATCTAACTTAACCTAAGTGAAATGAAGGTTAAATTCATGCAAAACAGTCCTGGAATTAACTCAAACAGATTTTAAAAACTGATCAGGAAATTGTTGTATTTAGAAAAACTCCTTAGTGTGGATGGTGTACTGCTGCAAACAAGTTGAAGAAGAAATTTGGTAGGCAAGGCACTTCCAGGAAGCTATCTTAAGAACAATAGTTTCCCCACACTGGTGCAAATGGTTCAGGAAACGTTGTTCTCAGGATACAATGCCTACTCCAAGAGAAATTCAATTGCACTTTGAGTTTCTCTCTTGAACTCACTTGAACCAACCAAAGAAAAAAGAGTGCAAGAAGAGAATTTGATTTTGAGTGAAAGAATGTAGAAGATTGTATTTTAAATTCCATGAAAGTGAAAGTATTTATAGACTCAAAACGGTGTTATGAACACCCTTTCATGATTAGACATCATTTGAATGAAGAATCATGACCTTTGGAATGAAGAAACATGTCCAACGGACATGTTTTTTGAGTTTCCAGAATGGGAAGTCGGATGCCCGAGAAAGGGAGTCGACTTCCCTAGTGTTTTTTCAAAACAGAATGTAATTTTTCTTGGGGCAGTTGACTGCCCTTTAGGGCAGTCGACTGCCCTATATGTAACTCAAATTTTCAAGCGAAAAATATTTCCAGAAAGCCAAAACACATAGAGCAGTTGACTGCTCTTTTGGGCAGTCGACTAATCAAGTAATTTCTTCATTCCAACTCATTTTTCATACTTTCAATTTCATTTTTCTTTAACATATATGCAAACTAAATGATTTTAAGATATAACTTTGGTAATATATACAACAGAAATTAGTGTTTAAATGTATGAAAATGCTATAAAAATGTTAATGAAACTAACCTAATGTAACTCCTAAATTTATCTAATTAATATATGACTCTAATGTAAACTTAAGACACTTAAATGACACTTAAAACTTAACTAAAACAGATCCTAAATTTCTCTAAAAGTAACGCCTAACTGACCTGAAAATGTGAAAAGAAATATGCCATGAACTCTAATGAAATGTAACTTAAAACTTAAACACCTAATGCTCAATACCTATAAATGCATGAAATTTAATACATCTTAAAGACTACCTAATGACATTAAATATGACTTCAAAACAGAAACTAAATGCCTCTAAAAACTGAACAGACCAGCTTGCAAAAACCCAAAGCGTGACTCTCACAAAGACTTGCAAGTAACGCCTAAATACCTTAAATCTATCTTGTATTTTTTTTTTTAGTGATTTTCTTTAATGGGAAGCTTTAAAAACTGATTTGGACCATTAAAACTAACCTTCAAAACACGAAAATAAAAATACTACCAGCCATTTAAAAGCTAAGAAAAACAGTAAACAAAAAAATGGAAAAAAAAATCTGATTTACACTAGCATAAGTTCATGCCTAAGCTAAACTACTCTACTTTGATAATTTTTTTTAAGAGATATTCAAAACATGTTTTAACTCGTTAAACTAGACCCTTGAAACAGTAGAATAAAAATACTAAAAAAATCATTTTAAAGCTTGAAAACAGAAAATAAAAATACCTACTCTAGATTAGCCCAAAATGACACTAACTCTCTACATACCTTATTTTAAACATTTTTTGTATTTTTTTTTTAAAGATTTTAAAAACTGTTTTAACCCAATAATCTAGACCCCTAAAACAGTAGAAATAAAATACTAAAAATTGGTTTAGAAGCTTAAAAGTATAAAATAAAAACTGCAAAAAGAAACTATGGACCAAGCTCTCTCACAAGAGCTAAGAAAGTGATTTTTCAACCTGTCAAGCTCCCATGATCATGGGGCTCAATCATAAACCAAAATAAGAGAAAAAGAAAGAATAGAAGATGATTAAAGTTGCTGAAAATTTAAATAAATAAAGAGCTTAAGTAAAGAGTGCAAGAAAGTAGTAAAGAGTAAAGGAAAACATTATCAAAACTTGTATTTAATTTGCAAAAATGTAAAGAACTTCAAGGAATAAAAATAGAGGCTACTCTAAACTTGTAAAGACATAAAAATGTGCTAGAAAAGTAAATAAAATTAAATCTTATGCAGCCCACCCTAAGTTAGGTGTCATAAAGTAGCTTTTATAATCACTTAATTTAGGGATACAAAGGTAATTTCCTGTCCTAGATGAGTTGGCATTAATTGCCACTTATCTTCATGTCCTTGGCTCTTAAAAATATATATTTTCATGTCATTTAAGTGCTCACATCAGCCATGGACATCTCTCCTCTTCTAACACCTTCCTTTTTTGTCTTATAGTACACATAAGTATGCTAGGTGATAAGAGCTTGTGTCATTCATGTGTTGGTCATGTGTCCTCTGTTCTTATCCACTAAGAGTGAGTAGGATAATAACATATGACATGCTAGGTGTCAAGAGAGGAAAGAGAAAATGATGAGCTATGTTTCTTTGTCTTTTAGTAGTTGTCTTCTTCCTTGCCCATTTTCAAACTATTTTCTATAAAAAAAAATTGAAATTCATCTAGAATTTATTTTTTTTGCAAAACATGAGAAAATTAACAAAATTAGGGAACTAATTAATAAAATCATGGGAGAATTAAATATTAATTAATTAATTAAGCACTTAGATAACTCTATTTTCATAGAGGTACAAGTCGATTACTTTCAAACACTTTTACTATTACAAAACACATAATCTCAAACGTACAATCAAATCATATCAAATCAATTTAAATACTTTCAAAATGTATTCCTTTAAGTCAAATACCAAACTTATCATTCAAATACTTTTTCTGAAGACCATATTTCTTTTCAAAGCCATTACTTTTCTAATTAAACAATTAACAAAATTTCAAGAACATAACATTTCTATACTTAAAACCTCTTCCAATTTCAAAACAATACAATTCAATATCATCTCAATTTAATTCATTTCTATACAATCTCATAGACTGTATGCCTTCCTTTTTTTTTAGTAGTACTTTTCATTAGAAGTTACAATCACAATCAGTATATTACATTCCATGAACAGGTAACTATGAAAATCACATTACTCAAACTAGGTAAACTAGTAACTAACTATAACAAACTAAACAAATGAATAAATAACTAGACTAATTCAAGCTCACACTTGGTGAGACTCGAACCTGAGACCTCAAAATCTCAGGATCTCCTCCTTGCCACTAAATCAAGGCCTCATTAGCGACTGTATGCCTTCCTTAAAACAATAAATCATGTCATTATTCAAATACTATACTTTAGACTTTAATCACTTCAAAACTTCATTTCTTTTACCCAAAACCGAAGACAAACCATTCAACATCCCTCAAAACATAATTTAAAAAATTAGACTGTACACGTTTTCAATATCCGCAATTAATATTTTTACGTTTTCGAAATCTCTGCTTTTTTTTAGGCTCAATCTAGAGGCGCATATATTGCTTTGCATCATCTTTTCGTGTATGTTAAACTTGGTACATGCTTTTGGGTAATTTCATGGTTGGCCGGCAATCCTGTGGAGCAGAACCGGACGACGCCTTCAAAACACGGAACCAAAAGCGCCCACGGAGTTCTACAACAAAACTAGACACATATTCAGACAACCCCATGATCACAATCTAAACAGCTATGTGACTATGTCCATTATCTCCTGGACACAACTTGTCGCTCCTCGAGTGGCCCAGATGCCGGCTTTAACTTGGTCCGTTACAGACTTGCAGCTGCTTAAGGAGTCGGCCTGTCAGGCGCATTACAATTGTTGCCCTTTACTTTTTGAAATTCTAAATTTACCCACTTTTTTATTCTTCTCATCTCATTTTTTATAATAAATCACTGTTTATTACGCAAAGATGAAGTATGAGTAGTAAAAAAAATGGGGAATTTAGAATTTTTCCTACTTTTTAAATTTTATATAATATTCTTACAGTAAACATGCTAAAAATCTTCAAAATAGTTTGAATATGGAATTTTAAATATTTAATTCTATAGAATTTATATTGTTTACAGTCAATAGTAAATAGATTATTTTTGTCTTTACATTTTTTTTTTGATCCAATTTATAGTTTATATTCGGAAAGTTTAGCACACCATTTGTAATAATTTCACGTAAAATTGGCATTTTTACAAACCAGCAATTAATTTTTAATAATTTATTAATATTCATTGTGTAATTAGAATTTTGCGTCAATGCCATATTTTTATCATTTAATTGAGGATAATTTTTTCGATATATATTAATGATCAAAATTTTATTTTGATAGAATAAATTATTAAATATTTTCGACTAATTTGAAAATAGAATAAAAAATTAGACAATCAAATTAATATATATCACGTAAAAAGATATCGAAAGGAAAAAATTAAATTAAATTTAAACCGATATAAAATGAGTCTCCTTATTTCTTTTGGTAAATATTGAAGATCATAATAGATCGGTTACTTAATCTTCTTACAAGAAAAAAACATCTATCCTATTTTACAGGAATCATGCATTCTTTCTTCATCAATAATTTTATTTTTTTTAATATTTAAAATTATCAAAAATTGAGGATGACTGATCATTAAAAAAACAATTACAAGAATCGATGATAACTAACAAAATTATATATATACCAAAGGGTTACAATCATCAGTTCCGGCAGCTCAAGAAAATGAAATAACAAAAAATAAATACTCTATGCTAATGTCAAAAGAAAAGAAAAGGAAAAAAGAAAAGCAAAGAATGAATGAATACATGAATTAATTAAAATGAAAGAGTGTCAGATGTGGCAGCCGCAGCAAAGATAGAAGAAGCAGAGAGTGGAGACAAGAACAATGGCTTCCACAACATAAAGAACCCTGAAAACCAAATTGTCGACTATTTTCACCTGAAAATCAAGAGGTTTCCACTTGAAAGCTGAGGAGAGTTTCCAGCTGGGCCAAAAGCCTTCCTTTCCCACCACTTTCTTCAGCGACCAACTCTTCTTTGCCATCGCAAATTAACAACCAATTGCAAGGGAATTATGAAGGAGAACCAGTACCCAGGCAGTCTTTGCTCTTTCTCTATCTCAGTTGCTTTGAAAGAAAAGGAAATGCTCAAGGAACAATGTATATTTATAAGGGGGGAGGGGTTAAGATGCGCTTTCGTTTCTTCAAAAAGAAGGGTTATTGCTGTCACAGGCAGGCTGGCAAATGGTGGGTAGGGACTAATGAAGGTTTACGGAGAAGAGGAATTTTCTGGATTTCTGGTTAAAAAATTATGCGGGTTTTGGTCTTGTTGCAAATCTGTATTTGCTTCCTGCTTTACCTCGTTTGTTGCAAATCTGTATATAAAAACATGGAGCCCAAACGTATTAAAGATAAAAAAAATTAATGAAATAGGTGTGTATGTAACCAAAAAAAAAAAAAAAGAAATAGGGTGTGTAATATCTATTTTTTATTAAGTGTTTGGTAAATGCATATTTTTTTTAAAATTTTGATCAATGAATAAAAGAGATGATGGTATCATTTTAAAAATTCTTTAGATGTTGTTTGTTACTTGATTTTGTATCTTTTACTATTTTTATTTTATAATATTTTCAGTTATTGATAATAATCTGCTATTGATTTTGTATTTTTCTTTTTTATAACATTTGCGATAAATATTTTTGTATTTTATTATAATTTACTCCTTATTTTTTATTTTTATAATATTTGTAATATTTTTTATTTTTTTATAATTCCTGAGAATACTTTTTAATATTTATAATTTTTACATAGACTAAAATATCCTTTCCGACAATATCCTTTCCTGATCCAAAAAAAATCGTTTCCAACATTTTATCTTACTAAACCGTACTTCGGTAATTTCGAAAGTATCCTTCAAACCCTAAAGATGAAAAAACCCTTCCCATCCTTTTATTTTAGCATGGAGTAGTTTAGTTTACTATAATTTCAATTTATTTAAACTAAAATTTTTTAGAGATATAGAGGTCAGAAAAATATCAAAAAAATTTGAAAAAAAATCTAGAAAGATGCGAAGGAAAGATAGTTAATAAAACTAATTACATTATATAAAAATGAATAGACAATAAAAATTCATACTCAATTTAAGGTGAGTTGATAACTTCGTATATTAGTTTAGGTAACTTACTTCAATATTAAGATAAAAACTTTAATAATAATGATGATGAAAACTTTTTAAACATATAAATCCATCTTTTAATATTGTCAAACTTTTGTTTATTATATTTTGACTCCCGATACGTACGGACTAATCCAATTAGCAAGAAAAACGTTCACCTTTTTTTTTTTTATCAAGCTTTCAAACATAAAATCTTGAATGCATTGCATAGATAGAAATTAAAAAACAAATAAATTCTCATCGAACATGAAAATACATGTAATCCTTTCATTAAAAAAAAAATGGACCATGCTATGGTTGTTGCTGTCGGTGTAGCAAATTAATGAATAGCTTGAGTTAGATATGCGAAATTGGCAGCTATGTCCACCGGTCAACTTTCTCTTTTTTTCGGTCTAGACCATCCAGTATCTCCATACTTTTGATATAGGATTACTCCGGATTCGAGCCGGGCAGGACCCAAAGGGCGGCAAAGCTCTCCCTCAAGAGTTTTAACACAGCTGCATACCCAAGGACTCGAACTCGAGACCTCTGGTTAAGCTAGAACAACCCTCTGTCAGTTGATCTACGTGCTCTTGGGTACTGGTCAACTTCCTTTGCCAGCTAATATTTCTGATTTTCTCGTTTCCGTAACGGCTCATTTTGAAATTACAAAGTTGATAATATGATATTTGATAATAACCAACGTTGACGTCAATGCTCAACAGATTTGCTACCAAACGGTCATATAGAGCTAGCTAATGTCCGTTACTTCTTGGCATTTTTAAGGTTGCCTTTTTCCTTTTTTTTTTTTTTTGATTAAACAAAAAGTAGTTTATATGTTATAACGGCTTGATGACTATTAATTTATTTAGGTTGGTGGTTGCTGTTAGGTTTGTGGGGAAATTAAAGATGATTTGTTTCCTCTCTTTCCAGCTCAGTTCTTGATTGCAATTTGCAATGTGATGCTTCGAGATGAAATGATTTCTTAATTTGTATAATCATAAATAACGTTGGAGTTGAAACAATGTGGGGTATCAGGATTCCGAATCTCCACCGATTTGGTTTCAGATATCAAAATTGTTATTATATATCGATAATTTCTTAAGTAAATAGTTAAGAATTTTTATTTCTTTATTTTAATTTCTTAATTAGTTGGCCTTTTCATCCGTTCTCTGTATTTGCAACGAATATTGGACATAATCCACAAGAATTTTTTTTGGTCTAATCATAGATATCGTCATTCATTTTACAATCTGAGATTAATTTTATTTATATTAAGTTGGGAGTGATTAACCGTAAATCTTTTTCAATAGTGATGACTTCAAGATTTAAAATCTACAAGAATTCTTTAATTGTTAAAAGAAAAATGTTCTAAATAAGAATTTAATTCTTACAACACTACACAAAAAATTATTAAAAACATAAATGCAAATAAAATCTAAAAATTGAATCCGCCCGTGCACCATGAGACATGGTTGTTTTCAAGTGATTTTGTTTTGATTTAAGGAAATAGAATATTATAGAAATTCATTGTTTTACTTTTAATTGAAGTCAATCACGATTAAACTCCAAATGGCAGTCAAATGACAGCGAAGTAAGCCCTTGTGGGGTTTTATTTTAGTGCTAAAGAGAGATGGGCATAAGAAAAAAAGAAGTGGGCGGTCATTATTACATGAACAGGATTTTGGTAAGCAGTCTTAAAGTTAGAATTGTGGACCATCTATGATCCATGTAGTATCGGTCTTCAAGATTTTAGATCGTCAATTGGTCAATCAAATTTTTTAGGATTACGGATAATTCATAAAAGATTAGTCTCCATCCAGCTTCCAGAATAGGTCCTTTTTTATTTTTTTTCAAAAAATATAAATAATTAAAATAATTTTTTAATATCATAAATAAAAAGTATAATTACATACACTACAATTCATATTCATATTAAAATTAAATATTACAAAATTCAATCCATAAATATCTATAAATTTATAAATAAAATCTCCCTACTAAAATATTGTAACGGACATTTCTATTAACCTATGATAAGAAATAAATGAAATAATAAAAAATTATTTTAATTAATTAAAAATTATTAAAAATGATAATATTATATCAAATATTTTTTTTATTTATTTTTATATATTTATTTCCATAATTATCTATTTTTAGTTTATTTTTATTAATTATATAATAATTAGATTTATTTATTACTTTATCCATTGGTAATTGTTGCTGCCAAAAACAACAATAGTGTTTTATGAGATACGAATCTCAATCTTCATGTCAAGTTGTCTCCAAGAATTCTGCAAAATAGAAAACCATCAGGGGCGCAGGGGTTTTCCCTTGCACGCGCCCTCCGATACTTAAGTCAGACAGGGTTTTAGTAGGGTTTCAGTAGGCAAATAGAGCTTAGGCTTTAAGAATGATACATGTGACCTATTTATAGGAGTTATTTTGTGCGTAATTACCTTTAAGCGCCACAACTTAAATAATAATCCAGTGGATCATTTATGGGCCTTCTGAGTCCTTTTTCCTCTTGGACTTAGATTATCATTTGGCTCAATGGTCTTCAACTTGACTTATAGAAAAGCCCAGTAATCTTTAACCTAACCCACATCAATTGCTCCCCACTCTTTTGTAGGGTTTACCCTGTGAAAGAGTATATAAAGAATAGGCTTTTCAAATTCTTTTGCTATCCTCTTTCTGGGATTATCACAAGAGTCTTTTCATCTTCACTTGAGGGCTCAACTAGTGAACTTCATTAGTATTTGTAACAGAAACGACATCGTGCCATCATTTCTTTTGTCAAGTGTCTTTTCAGAGCACTACCGGATACGTTTTTCTCCTCTGAGCTAAATGCTTCTCCAGTGGAATATACCACCCTTCTGTTCAAATTCAAGGTCTTAGCTGACCGAAACCAAGAACTATAAGGAGAAATTACAAGATTACAAAGCCACCAAAGCCTTCTATTAGCCAAGAGGAAGAAGATCGAATC
The DNA here is from genome assembly GCA_031772115.1 of Heritiera littoralis. Classification (NCBI taxonomy): domain Eukaryota; kingdom Viridiplantae; phylum Streptophyta; class Magnoliopsida; order Malvales; family Malvaceae; genus Heritiera; species Heritiera littoralis. The sequence goes on along the minus strand of JAPDPK010000009.1, from coordinate 1,334,799 downwards.
TGGGTTAGGGCCATGAGGGCACATCGTCAAGAAGTGTCATAAGCAGATGCATATGTTCTTATCTGGTTTCATCATATGTGGTTTATACTCTGCATGTTCTTGATTGGTTGAAGCTCGATCCAGATGCTGAGAAATTGGAACCTTTTCTGAGGATAGGCACTTGTAAAGATTTATCTGATCTTACCAGCTCTTACAAGCCTTTTTGTCGACTCGAGATGGTCGAGGTTCTCACAAGCTTGGACGAAGATTATTTAGATAAACCAGAGACTAATTTTCCTAAGGATCAAGCTCTTGACATTATAGCACCTCAGGACGCATATGCATGGGTGCCTATTAGTTTCGATACTCCTTTTAATGCAGAAGTTAATCTATAGTGCTACCCAGCTCTTCTTATGAGGCACTTACATCTAAAAAAGAATTCATACTTGGGTATCGCATTTATCCGTACACTTTATTGCTTAAGGATTTCACAATTTGCCGATATCGCTCGTTTTTTGATTAGGGACTTTATAGAATTGTCCGTCTCGCGCATTTTCGCTTAGGGACTTTTTAGAGAACTGTCCATCTCGCGTATTTTCGTTTAGGGACTTTTAGAGAATTGCCCATTTTGTGCATTTTTCGCTTAGGGCTATGTTTTGCCCATCTCGAGCATTTTTCGCATAAGGCCTCTATAGAAATGATAAGACTATAACATGTGTTGCCTATCTCGCGTATTTTTCGCATAGGGCCTTTATAGAAATGATAAGACTATAACATCGTTTTTATATCCGAAATGCCAACATAATACGTTAAATGCACTTTGTCAATCAATTGTAGCACATATCCAATGATAAAATTGTAACGTACAATTGTAGCACATATCCAATGATAAAATTGTAACGTACCTCGTACCATACCTCACAGCCTATATACTGTGTGCTCCCCAAGTTTTTCTTTGCGACTTTTTGTGTCCAAAGAAAAACTTTTACTGGAGTATTGGTCCTGTCTTGCGTACTATCCGCTTAAGGACTTGTTAGAATATAATATCGTTTATATCCGAGATGCCATCATAATACGTTAAATGTAATCTGACAAAATTGTAACGTACCTCGTTTAGAGACTTATTTTTGCCCATCTCGCACCCTTTTGTGCTTAGGGACTTTTTGTTTTGCCCGTCTCGCACCTCTTGTGCTTAGGGACTTTTGATTTGCCCGTCTCGCGCATTTTTCGCTTAGGGACTTATTTATGCCCGTCTTGTATCTTCTTGCTTAGGGTCTTATTTTTGCCTGTCTCGCGCATTTTTCACTTAGGGACTTATTTGTGCCCGTCTTGTATCTTCTTCACGCTTAAGGTCTTATTTGCGCCCGTCTCGCGTCTTCTTCACGCTTAAGGTCTTATTTGTGCCCGTCTTGCGCATTTTTCGCTTAGGGACTTATTTGTGCCCGTCTCGCGTCTTCTTCACGCTTAAGGTCTTATTTGTGCCTGTCTCGCACATTTTTCGCTTATGGACTTATTTGTGCCCGTCTCGCGTCTTCTTCTATTCCTGCAACATGTCTATCAAACATAGAGGATTATCATAGTACAGATAAAAATAAATGGTCTTTCATTTCATAATGTAGTATTTCCAATCAAATGGAACAAGTAAGAACATAATTGCCGCAAATATTAAAATAATAACAACAAGTTTTTACCACTAGTACAATTCCAAGTCTTTGTCTTTTTAGAATCTGTAAAGCGCAATTGCTTGGACATTCGGCTGTTAATCATGGATCGTGCGTTAAGTCGCACCTTGGTTCTTTGCTCATAAGAACCAGCAATCTACCTTTGCAAGCTTACCACAAGTTGTTTCCAATCCGACTATGTCGAACTAAGCTCTTCCTAACTCGCTACCTTACAGGACAGTGGCTAGTGCCTCCTTTAGACACATGTCTAATACGATCACAACTATTAGAATAGACAAGAAAATCGCAAGCATAATATATGAGGGTACCTCAAATCTGCTACCACCCATATGTCCTTGCTTGGTCGGTAAACACTATAACAATGTGCAAGGGACTTTGCTGACCTTGCATCCAAGCAATTGGCTACGCTCATATGTCTCCCACGTACTTTTTCTAACTCATCAGTAACTAGTTCTCATTTTCTTGTTATCAATATCAATACTAATGAGGCATCCTCTTGGGACCAAGGATGAGTCTGACTCACAAGGTCTGGACGATTATTTAGAGGACGGAGCCATGGAAGACCTGGATAATCTCGAAGGTCTATGCCTTCCTCAACAGCCGCGCGATCAGCCTGGGGTTACTGAGATTCGTGACCAGTCTAGGCCTATCGAAGTGCGTAATGAGCCTGAACATGTCGAGGCAGGCGATCAGCCCGAGCCTATCGAGTCACTGCAAGGGTTAGATGGTGACGAGTTCCAATTTTTCGATCTATTGCCATTGATCCCTAGCCAGACTCTGCAGCTGTGGCTGGGCCCTCGAGCGATGCTCCTACTTCTGAAATTGCTCCTTCAGCTCCCTAAGATCCTAGTGCTGATGCAGCATCTTCTCATTTGGCTGGTTTGGTTCTCACCATAGACTAGGATTTTTCATTTTCATTTTGTCTTTTCATTTCGATGTACAAATTCGTTCTCAACGAAAAGTATAATTTCTTTTTTGTATCTTTCTCTTCTTTTGTCTTTACAGTATTTAGCGTACCTTTGCACCATACAGCTCCCCAAGTTCTTCTTTGAAATAGCGCCAATTGTTGTCATTCTGATTCAAAGATGAACTTTTTCTCAAGCGTTGTGCCTGATGATGTACAGAGTTGCCTAATCCTTTTTCGCTTTAGTCACCCAAAATGGCTTGCCTATAGAGTTCTCTTTCCTAGGCGAGTTCCTGTGTCGATCAACAAGGGCTTGCTCGCCTGGGTCTTAGGATGGCCGTATTCTTACTCACCATTCACAATGGTACTCACGTGGTGGCCGCTAGCTCATGTCACCTTTGATGCCCTGCCTGGCTTCCACCGTTCGTCTATGTTCTTACACACCTGGGCGAACACGAGCGTGCCTTTGAAGTTCTAGCGTGTTCCCTGAGGTCTTGGGTTAAGGCTCGCCCAATAGAGCTCCCCTGGATTTACTTTCACTCGTTTCGAGCCCTTCATCTAGTTTTTTCGTTTCCTAGGTGAGCTCATCTAGCATTATGCATGCACCTCTGCCAGAACCTTTGGCTTATTCCTTGCTTGCCAATCTAGAGCGTTCCTTGCGCCTTGGTACGTGCTTTACCAAGCGAGCCTTGTTGCGAAGGCTGGGCTGTGGCGTTAGTCATGCAATCGCCACATGTCACTCAATCGCTGAAAGTGTCTACTACTGTGGTCTTGTGCTCGCCACATGACACTGCATTTGTCAGCATTGCTTCACGCTTTGTGTGCGAGAGGCTGGGTTTACGGGAGCCATTTGCTCGTCTAAAATGCCTGCCACTGCTTTATTGCGACGTAACCTGTCGAATGTGCTCACCATTACCTCTGACCTATTGGGCTAGCATACAGCTTGGGATCAGTGCTCGTGTATTTGCACTACCGCCTTGCGTAAGATGGGTTGACATGTCGTGACAAGAGCCCTTCTGTTGCGGCGATGCCTATCGTACATTAGCTGTTTTCTCAATCTTTTACTCTACAAGTCGTGCCTGCCATCATCTCTTTATTACTGAAGACTATCGCGTATGTGCAGTGTTCGCCCTCATGGCTTACTCTTTCGCCAAAACTCGTGCCACATTAACTATGCTTGCCTGTTCTAGCTGTCGATAGGAGAGCCATAATCTCTCATTGAAGGCCTGCGATGCAACATGCTCGCCTTATTCAAGCCTACGTGTGCTTTTCGTGTGGCACTCTACCTCCCTTGCATGCGCGAGTTGTTATCTCTCGCCAAAGGGTCCTACCACATGCACCTTACCCTCGAAGGACTATTTCGTCGCGTGAAATAGTCTGTCACCTAAAATACTCTATCGCATGGCTTTCGCGCACGGTAGACTTGCCAAGGAGTTGGACAGAAAAGGTTGGCTATGGAAAGGAAATGTAGAAAGAAACCGTCATGGAATTCTACGAGAGAAGAATGTTCCTTTGGTTTGTCAAAAACGGACGAGAAAAAGAAACAGGAATTTAATGCAGCCCATTATTCTCATCTTATAGTTTATTTGGCATCACGGGAACCGTCGGATCAAATTGCTTCTTCGAAACCCAGACTCGCCACGATGAAGGTTGAACGTGCGTTGATTTCAGAACAGAAGAAAAAGTTTCCAGGGGAACTTGGTAGCTTAATTGGAAGCCTTTGCTAAAGGACTTGAGAAGGCCACGATGCAGTTCTCGTCCATGCTGTCAAATGCGAGAGCTAGTCTATCGCCAATGTAGTCTCTCGCCCATACTGTTAGTGTGAGAGCTCATCTATCGCCCATGCAGTCTCTCGCCAATGCTGTCAGTACGAGAGCTTGTCTATCGCACATGCAGTCTCTCGCCCATGCTGTCAGTGCGAGAGCCTGTCTATCGCCCACGCAGTTCTCGCCCATTCTGTCAGGTGCGAGAGCTAGTCTGTCGCCGATGCAGTCTCTCGTCCATACTGTCAGTGCGAGAGCTTGTCTATCGCCAATGCAGTTCTCGCCCATGCTGTCAGGTGCAAAGGCTTGTCTATCGCCCATGCAGTTCTCGCCCATGTTGTTAGTGCGAGAGCTAGTCTATCGCCCATGCAGTTCTCGCCCATGCTGTCGGGTGCGAGAGCTGGTCTATCGCCCAATGCTAACAGGAGAGATAGCTCTCGCCAGTACTAACAGGTGGAAGTCTCTCGCCTGTGCTGTCAGTGCGAGAGCCTGTCTATCGCCCACGCAGTTCTCGCCCATTCTGTCAGGTGAGAGAGCTAGTCTGTCATCGATGCAGTCTCTCGTCCATACTGTCAGTGCGAGAGCTTGTCTATCGCCAATGCTAACAGGAGAGATAGCTCTCGCCAGTACTAACAGGTGGAAGTCTCTCGCCCATGCTGTCTGGCGCGAGAGCTATCCTCTCGCCAGTGCTGTCTCTCACCCAATGCTAATAGGAGAGATAGCTCTCGCCCAGTGCTAACAGGAGGAGATCTCTTGCCAAGGCCTGTCTGCGCGGGAGCTAGCCTCTCATCCAAAAACTCTGGAGAGCAGGGTCCCTGTCGCGTGTTGGAGTCGTTCTCTGGCAGATGGCCTGTCACATGGACTATGCTCGCCGCTATTTGCTGTCATGTGTGTGAAGGGAGGTCTTCTCTCGCCAAGGATCTGTCTGGCGCGAGAGATAGCTTTCGCCCAGTGCTACAGGAGGTCTCTTGTAAGGACCCATTTTCGCGATAGGTGCTCTCGCCAATGCTAATTGCAAAAGGCCTGTCGCGGGAGGGAGGTGTCCTCTCGCCAAGGATCTATCTACGCGAGATCTATCCTCTCGCCCAGTGCTTACTCTCGCCCAATGCTGTCGTCCACTCCTTTGTATCTCTGTCACCTGAGATCTTTCGTATCTTAGAGCTGTCGCTAGTTGCATGCACTCTATCGCCAAAAGGCCCTGTCTTTCGCAGATCGTCCTTTCACCATCTTTGGTTATGGCTCTTTTGTTTGTTTCCCACAGACGGCGCCAATTGTTGTTGCCAAAAACAACAATAGTGTTTTATGAGATACGAATCTCAATCTTCATGTCAAGTTGTCTCCAAGAATTCTGTAAAATAGAAAACCATCAGGGGGCGCAAGGGTTTTTCCTTGCGCGCGTACTCCGATGCTTAAGTCAGACAGGGTTTTAGTAGGGTTTCAGTAGGCAAATAGAGCTTAGGGTTTAAGAATGATACCTGTGACCTATTTATAGGAGTTATTTTGTGCGTAATTACCTTTAAGCCCCACAGCTTAAATAATAATCCAGTGGATCATTTATGGGCCTTCTGAGTCCTCTTTCCTCTTGGACTTAGATTATCATTTGGCTCAATGGTCTTCAACTTGACTTATAGAAAAGCCCAGTAATCTTTAACCTGACCCACATCAGTAATAAATTTTATTTATTATATTAGATTATTATACTAAAATTTATTTATTTATTTATTGCCTTAGGTTAATAAATTTATTTGAACTTTTTTAGTTTAAAAATCAAAATAAAAAACTGAAAAACTTTAATTTAACGTAACAAGGAAAAAAAATGCATGCAAAGGGCATATAATGGTCGGTGAGAGTGTGAATTTGCATTGGAGCTTTAAAAGTCCAGTGCAAACTAGGTGGTGTTGCGTGATAGAAAGACTTCCATGTTACCCAAACATCCTTACGCTACGAATGGATTACAAAAAGTACTCCAATCATTCCAAATGTGGTTTTGTTTGAATCTAAACCGGGCTTTTGTCTCATCATATGAATTGATTACCAGTAATCCTGACATCCGATCTTTTTATTCGAAATAAATGGGTAAATACTGTGACTGGCCACAGCCCCCGGCCCATGTTAATGGTTCCGTCTAAATGCGGTTATTGGGCTGAATTGATCCAGTCTAGCTTAAAATTGAACTGGCTAAATCCGGTTGGATAATCAAAATCGACCTAGCTCGGTAATATACTAAGTTGGGCCGGTTCAAATAAAAAAAATGGGGCACGATAAAAGCCTAGCTTTACACCATTCCCGTCCCAAGTTGGATCGGTTTTAAGTCGATTCGAGGTAGGAATCGGTTTAGTTCAATTTTTTTTTTGCTCTAAACATGCCTTTCTTTTGGAGCAGCCTGTAAAAGCAGGCTGCAGTCGTTGCTTTTGAATGGAGGGAGTGACGCTCTCCACCACCATTTTTAATTTTTTAAATTTTTTTATTTTTTTAAATTCAATTTTTTCCTAGAAATACCAATTAATTTCCTTTATTTTTCTTTACATTTTCTCTCATTTTCTCTCAAATCTCAACACTCATATTCTCTCAATACTCACTCAAAACTCTCTCAAATTCACTCAAATTCTCTTATTCTAAATTTATAATATTATCATTTTTCTTTCTAAAATTCATTTACCTTTTTGTTTTACAATTTTACAAATTTTAATTTCAACTTCTAATTTCCAATATATATTCTTACATCTATATCTTTCAAATTTTAAAATATATTAATTTTCAAAAATATAAAAATGTTAATTTGTTTCGTCATTCATGTTCCGTTTCTCGCCCTTTCTGTTCTACTGAAATTCCTAATTTGGGTGACGAATCATTCAATGAATTCGAATCTGATATTTATCCGGAAGAAGAGCTTCCTTCGAAACCACCGATACACCATAGTACTAGTAGTCGACATCATGGAGGTCATGGTCAAACACAATCATTAGTTGCAACCACTACTGCTACATCATCATGATCGATGATAACGAAGATTACCCGATAAAAAAAATATGGAAGTAGTTCGACATTGTGCTAAAAGAAAGTACAACAAATGAATATTCTGCTATTCGTAAATATGTAAAAGTGTTTATGTTTATAGCTTCGATAGAAATGGTGGCGGTGCAGGTACATATAAAAAATATTTAATTGTTACACATCAAATTAATCCAAATTAAGAAGATGAAATTCATGGCACATAATCTCAAATTAAGATACATGATGGTGGAAAAAAATTTACTTTTGACAATGTTCAATTAGACGTGGTTTAGTTAGATTTGTAGTTAGGACTGAATAGCCATTCACAATTTGTGAAAAAGTAGGATATTTAGAATTTGTTTGTAAATATTTACAACTTGCTTATAAATTTGTTTCTAGACATATATTAAAAAAAGATTGCAGGGATATGTTTAAAGAATATAGACAAGCTTTAATTGATAAACTTAGTAATATTTCATCTAGGGTTAATTTAACTAGTGATATATGGACTAATACTAACGGTATAAGTTATCTTGTTATAACTTGTCATTAGGTAGATGAAGATTAGTGCATGCAAAAATGAATTTTATCTTAGATGTAATAGAAGAAACACATAATGCATATACTATTTATAAATATATTACTAAAGTTTGTAAACTATATGGTCTAAACATCGAATTTTGTTCGAAGAATTTTAAATAAAAATTAAAAAAATCAAAAATAGAAAATATAATAAAATAAAGTAAACTCATTTATTCAAACCTTCTTAAACCCTAAGCCCATTTCCATATACCATGCAAATTCTCTAATGCTACTACATCATGCACTCACCAAAATTAAATCCAAAATTGGCTTGAGAGATTTATACTAAATATGAATAAATAAATAAATAAAAGAAAACAAATCAAGCAAAAAAAAAAAAGAAAAATCAAGGTGAAATAAATTTGAAAATTGATTACCAAAAATTAAAAAAAAAAGGGAGAAAGGAAATTAATCATAAAGAAGGAAGGTCAAACAAAAAATAAATATCTCGTGATCATGGGATCAATAAAAATCTCTTATTTCCTAAAAAAAATCAATACAATAGAAGGAATAAATAAAAGGGAAGGGATTGAGGAAAACCTCTTGACCTAGTGGTTAAGGATGAGTTGTGGCATATTATAAGTCTTAAGTTCAAATTCAAGCACCCTTACCTTCAGTTATTTAATGTTTCCTTGCAACAAAAAAAAAAGAGAAGGATTGAAGAGTTAAGAGGAGAGAGGGTTACAAAGGGGGAAGAGAAAAAAATAAATAAAAGAGAAAGGGAGGACAACCCGGGCCTTGGCTCTTCATTCTGCATTCTCAGCTTTCTTCCTCAGTCACTATCCTTGCATTTTTCTTAGCTTCCCATCATCTTCCTTACTCTGCAAATCTGATCCGATCAGCACACCTTCACTGTGTTCCTTTACCGCATTGCCTCCTCCTCTAGTTTCAGTCAAATTACCGTTGGCATCCCTTTACATTGTACCGTCATTGCTGCTGTCGGGTTGCTGAGGAGAGGACCGCTTCTGCCATTTGCTGTTGCTCTCCTCAGTGCACCGCATCTCTTCTGCTTTGTATCATTTCGCTCTTGCCTGCCCCTCGCCCTTGCCGCCACTTCGGCATTGTTCCACCGCTGCACTACAACACGCCAAGACCGCCCTTCATTGCCTCACTGCAGCAGCACACCCTCCATCGCTCCACCGCTTCTTCATCTTGCTTGATCGCTGCGGTCGTGCGTGTCTGCTTTCTTTGTTGTCGTTGTTATAAGGGGAGAAGAATAGTAAGGGGAAAGGAACCCGACGCCACTGTGAGAATTCCTCCACTTTGGCTTTGTTTTATATTATTCATTTTATATATTATTTTGTCTCTGTCAATGCTCGTACTTGTTTTTTTTTTGGTTACAATGCCCGGACTTGTTGACTACTCATGACATTGAATATGTTTGATTTTGGGATTATTCTTTCTTTACACGTGAATTGGTGGGTTGAAATCTATTATTTGTTTTGGGTTTTGCCTTGTATATACTTTGGGTAAAGGTTTGAGATGGGTTCAGCTCATCTGAAATATATTTGTTTGGGCTATTATGTATATTGGCATGATTTGGTACATATTTTGAAGTAGTTTTTTTTTTTATAGAAAATTTATTTATTAAGTCTCTAAGAAAACCAAAAAGACTACAAAGCGACTCGCCAAAATTAGTAAGAAGCTAAAATAAATAAAATTAATATTAATTGAAAGAGAAATTTTAGATGGTGGTAGTGAAGTAATCATCGAAATTTTAATAAATTTAATTTCAATCAGTGATGTAATTTTAAGAGAATTGCAAGTGTGCAAGTGTCTTAAAAATACTTAGATGGCCAAAATTCTCTATATTCAATCAAAGTGTTGAGGAATATAGAGAATTGTACCCAATAAATTTTGATTTATTTCAAAAACAAGTAATGATAATAAAATAAAAAGTAAATATCTAAAAAATAATAAATAGAAATATTGATTTGAATAAAAAATAAAAAAAGTTAAATATTAATCTATAAAGGATTTTAAAAAAATAGTTTAGTCAAATAAATGAATAAGTGAAAAATTATAAATTGTTTGCAAGTGTGCAAATATCATAGAGATGGAGATGATAAAATTTTCTCATATTCAATCAAAGAGTTGGGGAATATCAAGGAAATTTTAAAAGTTTTTATCTAATAATAATAATAATAATAATAATAATAATAATAATAATAATAAAAAGAAATCATAAGTTTAGAGCAAATCCTTATAAAATTTTAGGATTTTTAATTAGAAAAAAGTAAATAAAATTCAACCGATAATGAAATTCCTAATTTTTTGCGAACAGGTGAAATTTAGAAAATTTCTAGGTGAGAAATTATTCTTTCTAAATTTAATAGAGGGTTGAAAAATTTAGAAAGAGGTAATTTCAAAATTATGGGTTTCTAAAAATCTAAATAAAATAAAATAAAATATTAAAATATTAAATTAATCCAACGACAAAGCCTCTTTACAATAATGAGTGTATCCCGTGAATACTCTTGAGGTAAAAAGATTTTCTAATATATTCGATCAAAGTGTTGGAGAAACATTAAGGAAATTTTCAATGATTAAAGTAATTAATAATCAAGTAGCAAATAATGCAAAATTAATAAATTAAAATTAAAGGATAAATTTTAATTAAATTTTTCATAAAATAATTAATTAATCCAACGATGGAGCCTCTTTAAAAAACAAGTGTGTTTGTTTGAATACTCTTAAGGTGAGGAAATTCATTAGGTACCTGATCAAAACGTTGAAAGACACCTAAATGAGTTTTCAATATTTAAAAGTAAAATATAAATAAATTTTGAAATAGAAAATTATTTAATTAAGGCTATTTTAGGATAATTTATGATTAGATGGTATCGTCTTAGGACCAGCGTTGGGAGGGTGTTAATACTTTCCTCACACGTAATCATATCCTCGAGCCCAAACTTTGACATGTAAACCAGTCCTTATTTTTAGTTTCAAATAGCTGCCCTATTACACCTAGGTTTGATTAATTGGTGGCGACTCCATTGAACCATGTCTAGCAGTTAGGTCTAGGTCCTGAGTCATTACGACATATGGACTTGAAACAAATAAAGTTTTTGCTATTACTTTAGATAATGCTTCGAATAATACCACAGTTATTCCTATGTTAATTAAAAGTTTAAACCCAGTTATATATGCATATGTGTTTTTTCATGCTAGATGTGCATGCCATATTATAAATTTGTATATCCAAAGTGGTTTTAATGCTACTGGTAGTGGTAGTACTAGTGTCATAAGTCTAATTGATAAAATTAAAATATTAGGAAAATGGATCCGCACCCCAAATAATAAACGTGAATGAAAGCTGTTAGTATCATTGTTGGAAGGCCCAATAGGCCCATCTCACCAAGCTTAGTAACAAGTGGCCCACTGAGCTACACACAAGGAGTAATTGTCGTAACCGGGTAACTGCCCACTTAACTACGTGTAACCGCCCATTTAACTACGTGTAACCGCCCACTTAATTACACGAACGCCTATATAAAGGAGTAGAGACACAAGATAAAGGGACTCTCACTCTCACTCTCTCCTACTCTGTTACTTATAATTTCCATAAACACTTTACTAACTTAAGCATCGGAGCAAGTCCCACCGGGAACATCCCTGGTGGATCTTTTGTTTTGCAGGTTGATCCAAGGAGGAAAGAGTTTATCTATCATCAATAAGCCCAGCAACCTTTTGGCATCAACATTTTGACGCCGTCTGTGGGAACTCGAAAAAGAAGCCATGTCGAGCTCCCAAGTGAACCAACAAAAATCAAATCAATTACTCACCCAAAACAAAGTTTTAGAAGCTAAGATAGCCCACTACGCCCAGATAGTGGAATCTCTGAGTGCTCGCTGTAATGCAATTGTAGATCACCCAGTCGCGCCTGATGCTTGCCCATTTACATCCGAGGTACAACCAACTACTCCTGTTGTTCACTAACAATATCTTAGGCACTAGCTCGCCCCGGCCTGAGCACCAGTATCTTGGGCACTTGCTTGTCCTAGGCCTTAGCACCAGTATCTCGGGCACTTGCTCACCCTGGGCCTCAACGCCAGTATCTTCGGCACTTGCTTGCCCTGGGCCTCAGAGCCAGTATTTTAGGCACTTGCTCGCCCTGGGCCTTAGCACCAGTATCTTGGGCACTTGCTCGCCTAGGACCTTAACGTCAGTATCTTGGGCACCAGCTCTCCCCAGGCCTCAATGCCAGTATCTTGGGCACTTGCTCGCCTTGAGCCTTAGCGCCAGTATCTTCGACACTTGCTCGCCCTGAGCCTTAGCTCCAGCATCTTAGGCACTAGCTCGCCCTTGGCCTTAGCGCCAATATCTCGATCACATGATCGCTATGGCCTCAGTGCCAGTGTTTTAGGTAGTTGCTCACCCGGACCTCAACGCTAGTCACTAGCTCGCCCAAGCCTTAGCGTTAGTATTGGTCACTTGCTCACTCTAGGTCTCAACACCAGTTTTGGGCACTTGCTCGCCCGAGCCTCAGCGCCAGTATATTGAGCTCTTACTTGCCCGTAGCCTTAGCGCTAGTTTCTCAAGTTTTCACTCACTCTTGGCCCAAGCGCCAGTCTTCAAAGACTTCCTCGCCCACGATCTTGGATTCTCATCCCCTTAAGCGACAGAATTTAAAAGCTCATGTGTTGTCATAACTTTGACGATACCTTTGACAAAGGATACAAAATTCAAGAATATGAAAGGAGTAAAAGGTCTATGGCGAATACCGATCACTTTGTAATTGCCATTCGCCAGGGGGGCATAATGTTAGTATCATTGTTGGAGAGCCCAATAAACCCATCTCACCGAGCTTAGTAACAAGTGGCCCACTGAGCTACACACAAGGAGTAACCGCCGTAACCGTGTAACTGCCCACTTAACAACGTGTAACCGCCCACAAAGAGTAACCACCGACTTAATTACGTGAAATCCTATATAAAGGAGCAGAAACATAAGATAAAGGGACACTCACTCTCACTCTCTTCTACTCTGTTACTTATAATTTCCTTAAACACTTTACTGACTTAAGCATCGGAGCAAGTCCCGTCGGGAACAACCCCGGTGGACTTTCTGTTTTGCAGGTTGATCCAAACAGGAAAGAGTTGATCCATCATCAACAAGCCCAACAACCTTTTTGGCATCAACAAAAGTAGCTTTGTCTAGCAAATAATATACCTATTAAAACGTTTCCACTTCTCGTGGAAACAAGGTGAAACTCACTCTTTCGTTTGCTTTCTTCTGTTTTACCTTATAAAGAGCTTATTACTCCTTTTTATAACAATTATACAAATAGCCCATATTTAGCATTTTATGATAAAGATTGAATTTTTATTGAATGTTGTATTAATTTATTAAATACTTTCAAAGATGTAACTGAAAGATTTTTTACTCAACTTTATCCAACTACATCTTATTTTGTTCCTATTATTTATACAATGTTTGATAAATTTTTAAAATTTAGAGATAATGAAACTTTATTTTCTTTTGTATATGATATGGAGGAAAATTTTAAAAAAAATATTAAGAAACAATTCCTCCTATTTATTGTATTGCAATTTTATTGGATCCTAGTCAAGTTGAGGTAAATATAGAGATTTTTTTTATTCTTATAAAGATTTTCTTGGTCTTGATTCTATTGACGACCAAAAGTCCTCAATTAACAATTTTTTTCAAGAATTGTATAATATTTATAAAGCAGAAAGGAAACATTTCAACTTTAATCGAGAACAAAAAGATCATACGAAAAAATTGAGAGTGATAGCAACAGCAAAGGAAAAAGCATTTTGAACGCAATTAAAGAAGCAACAAAGAAGAGAATAAAGCTAAAAGGAAAAGCCGGTGTATTTGGGTCATGAACAACTTGATGAAGTTCTAACTTCAACGAGATAGGATTTTTCTTAAATCAAGACTTTCATATAGAAGATAACTTTAATCTTCTCCAATGGTGGAAAGGAAATCAAAAACAATTTCCAATTTTAGCTTCCATGGCCCGAGATGTTTTAGCGGTACAAGTTTCTTACGTTGCTTCGAAATTCGCATTCTCGACATGAGGAAAAATTATTAGAGACCATCGAACCACTCTTAATCTAGATCATTATGCATATTAATAGGCCTTAAAGATTGGTTTAAAGCATAATCATGCAATATCGAACTTGGAATGACCAATGAATTCGCCAATAATATTTTGAGGAGGAGGAAGAAATTTTCAAAGCAATCTGTATAAATTATGAGGAATAGATAATAATCTAATTTTTCTTTTTTTTTAAAAAAAAAATGTATATAAAAATGTAAATAAGTTTAGTCATAATATATATATCTTTATGGACTACAGTCTCGTGATTTTTACCCTTCTAACTTTTGAAGGGATTTTTCACGTAAAAAATCTTTGGTCTCCTACTCTCTCTCCTTTTCCTCCTTTATTATTTTCATTTATTATTATTGTTAAATACCAAATTAATTAATGTTATACTAATGCTATGTTTAAAAAATAAATATTTAAAATACAAAATGAATGAATATTTTAAAAACATACTAAATAAATGAATAAATATTTTAAATGCAAAATGATAAGTTTACTTATATTTTAAATGATAAGTATAATTATATTTCAAATGTAATAAATAAGTTTAACAAAATTAAAAAAATTTAAAAGTATTATAATTTTTTTAGACTGACAGCTTTATTAAATAAATTATAATAACTTTATCAGTTTATCATATTATCATTATTTATATTTTGAATCAAATATCAAATATCATAATAACTATATCATAAAATCATAATATCATTATTTATTATTTTATTATAACAATAATTTTAGTAGATAATTTTTTAATAATTTTGTCTTTAAATTATAGTTACTTTAATTAAATAAATTATAATAACTTTATGTATTATAAATTTATAATTACTATTAACTTTATTTATTACAAAAATAAATTTATTAGATTAAATCATAAAAATATATGAATAAATATTTATTTTGATTAAAATGTATTAATAAATAAATTTAAAAAATAAATAAAAATTAAAAAATGTAAGAAAAAAATTAAAAAAAAGGCTAGCTGGTTTGGCCCAATTTGTAACGAACTAGTCTACCGAGCCAAACTGGTTTAAGGGTTTTAAATTGTTGAAGTAGCCTAGCTCAGCCCAATTAATTAACTTGTTCAGACCAGTTCATAGAATTTATAGGGCGGAACCAATTTAGCCCAGTCCGAAATCGTACTGGTCTGATCCACTATCACCTCTAGTTTCGTTTGTGATCGACCAGTTTTGACAAAAAGACAATGTCAACGTAATTTAATAAGAAAAATAAAAAAAAGGTTTATGTTAAAAAATTTAATAATATTTAGTTTTAAAGGCTTACATTTTTTTCAACTTTCCTCATTAATCAAGTGATACTATGTAATTGAGTATCAATGTATGGAGTTTACATTGGACATTGATAATGTATAGTCATTATACACTATCAGTCAACCACAAAAGTTTCACTTTATTAATTAGTGAAGTTAAAAAATATACAAGCCCTTAAAAATAAAGATTAATAAAGTTTTTTAATTTATTTTTAATGACTTCTGCATTTTTAAACTTGCTTATTAAATGGTACTATGTGGTTGATTAATAATGTATAGAACTATACATTGTTAGTGCATCAAATATAAACTCATACACTATCGATGCATCAAATATAAATTTAAAAAAATACACAAATTCGTTGATAAATTCGGAAATTAATAATTTTGCCACTAGCAACCGGTAAGCTGTAATAATTTTTCATTCCCTCGAATAAGGAGATGATGTCATGCCGAAGTCTAAACAAAAATGTAAAATAAGTATTAACGAGTCCTACCACTCCCTGAATTAGCTAGCTAGGGCTGATAACGGGTCGGATCGGATCGGTTTTTTTCAAAAACCCGATCCTATCCGAATTAAGCGGTTTTTTGTTTTGTGATCCGTATCCAATCCGAATTAAAAAAATATCCGATCCGATTCGAATTTATACGGATCGGATCAATCATTCGGGTTTTTATGTAATTTTAAATTTTATTTCAATTTTTTAGGGCATTTTAAGCAGTTTTGGACTTTATTTCAAATTTTCCTTAGGATTTTTAATTAAATATAAAACTTGAGCTTTTAATTTAAATAGTAAAAATTACAAAATACTAAATAACAAAGTATTCGGATATTATCCGTATCCGAATCCGATCGGAACCGATTTTATTCGGTTCAATGATGTCATGATCCGAATCCGAACCGATCCGAAATCCCCGGTTCAAGTCGGTTTTTCGGTTTTATCGGTTTTTTTTTTCTCAGTCCTATAGCTAGCTACCTACTTTACTCACTTTAAAAGGTTTAATGCTGTGAATTTTTTTTTTTGAAATGACTAATGATCCTTACAATCAAACTAAACACATTTTATTAACTCAACTTTACTCAAACTAACAAAATTAATTGTTGACAAACATCAAGAAATGGCGAGTTTTAAACTTGTTATTTTTTGTGTATCACTAAAGAGATGGCAAAGGAGGCCCAAATCCAATAACTCATTCGAGCTGATCCATGATTGAACTTGGATTAATCTTATTTGACTTAAAAGGTCAAAGATCCGAACTCAACTCAACAAAAACTTTAAAAACTCAAATTTGAAAAAAACTCAAATGCAAAAAAACTTGAATCCATAAAAGCTTTTAGACAAAATGATCTGAATTCGTCGTAAACAGAATCGATAACAATTCAAACACGAGATCAATCCAATCTGAAACTTGAAAAAAAATTGAATTTATAACTCGAAAAAGCTTGAACTTTATATTAAAAATTAAAATAATTAAAAGACTAAATGGTACATTTTTCTTAATTAAAAATTTTAAAATAATTAATATTTGTAATTATTGTACAACTATATCAATAACGAATTATCAACAAAATTAATTGTTGTGGCCTGTCTACTGTAGACACCATTTTTGTCCGGGTCTTCTTCAGATATTTTTAATTAATTAGTTTATATATATATATATTTTTTATTATTGATTTTTATTTTTTATTCTTAATTTAGATTTAGAAATAAATTTCGGATTTTTATTTTTTTTATTTTTTTAATTATTATTTTTTATTTTTATAAAATATAATAAAAAGGGAAAGAAATCGGAATTAATTTTGATAGGAAAGCAGACTTAAATGAGATTATTAAAGATTGGAATTTAAATAGGAAGGAAAATCAGAATTAATATTGGATTTAAGATCCAATTCTTGAAATCTAAAATTTCCTAAAGGATTGATTCTTGATTTTTATTACCAAAAACAAAAAAAGAAAACCTAGGTGTATAAAAAGAACAACACAAAAAAAAACTGAGAGGAGAAAAAAGGTGGACACAAAAAGACACAGGTAGAAAAGAAGAAAACCCTAGAAAAGAAAACCCAAAGAAACCTTAGAAAAAACCCTAGAAAAAAAAAACGAAGGAAAAGGAGAAAAAACAAAAAAAGGAATTTTGGCTGGGACCCTTATTTTCTTACTGGGGGGGACGTCACTTCCACAGGGGGATGATCATCTTTAACTTGGCTTTATATTATCGTCATCGTCCCCGGTACCAGACCTTCATCACAGAACCATCTTCAAAATCTTTCCTTGCATTGTCCAGACTTCTTTTGCCTCTTCACTGCTGCCTGCTGCCTGAGCCGCCGTCCTTTCCTGCGCACACCCCTGCACCAGCATCATCTTCATCGTTTCTGCTGTGCTCAATCCATCTCAGTCCATTGCATCAGTACTTGCGGCAACACACAACAACAGTTTTCTTCACCCTGCTCTTCATCGATCTGCTGCGTTTTTGCTGTTACAAAGGCTCGTTGCATTGTTGCTATGAAGATCCTCTAAGCTGCTACTGCGCCACTTGCCTCCATTTTCAGTGAAAACTGAACGAGAATAAGACAATAAAAAGAAGAAAAGGCTGTTTTGTTGCTGCGTGAAATCATCAAGCAACGACGTGGTTAACGTCGTCCTTGCATCTTCTTTGCACTACACCTTTGCCCCACGTGCGTGGTTAACGTCTGCGATTGGGTGTTAGCTGAAATCGGTGCATGAAAGAAAAAGAAATTCTCGTTTTACCTATGCCATAAGGACCCTAAACAGTGGTTCTTCTTCGTACCAAGGAAAAAGTGTGAGGCTCAGGGCGGAAGACCAAGGCAGCAAACAAAAACTGGTTACTGGAAAGCTGTTGGCTCTCTCAGTTGGGTTTATTCTTCCGGTAATCGCCCTATCGGCGTAAAAAGAACCATGGTTTTTTATAAAGGAAGAGCTCCAAATGGAAGAAAAACCGAGTGGACAATGAACGAATATAAAGCTATTGAAGAGGGGGCTTCACCTGGTGCAACGCCAACTTTAAGAGAAGAATTCAGCCTCTGCCGGGTGTGCAAGAAATCACAATGCATGCGATCATTTGACAGAAGACTAAGAATGCCAATGATGATGCCAACGTCAACAGCTAGAAGGTAAGATAGAAACTTTGTTTATTTTATGTAAAGGAATTGCCAAGATAATGATGCCGTGATTGGTGATCCATAAGAGGTAATGATTGTTTTTTTGTAATTTAATTTAATTATTGTTTTAATATTCGTTAAAAATATATCTTTTGTTGCTATGTTATGTCCACGTTTATTACTTGCTTAGTCTTTTTTTTTTGATTAATTAAATGCCTGTATGATTGTTAGCTATATGATTAGTATTGGAAATTATTTGAATTAATATGATATGGATTGCTTATACAAATTTTTATATGCATGTTTGTATTGCTGATTTGTACATTGCATCATTAATTTTTGTTTGCTTTATTTAAAAGATAGGATTAAGTTAATAAATAGATAAAAAGGCTAAATTGGGTTAAGATGAATAAAATCCATAATAAATATAAATTATCTGTAGCTTGTAAAATAAATATTAATTTTACCAACGATAGAATTTTAAAGGTACTGCGCTTGAGTAGTACTTTTAAATATCTTGAGGTGAGGAGGTTCTTTTTAAGTCTTACCAGCTCGATAGAAGATTTAAAAGGATATTTCCAATATTTAAAACTCAGATTTATTAAAAATTAAAATAAGAATTAATTAAAAGAATTAATAGTTAAATTGGGAATTAAGAGTCATAGAAGTTAATATATTTAGAAATAAAATAGAATAAAATCATAAAAATACAAATTATCCGATGATGGAATTTTAAAGGTACTGCGCTTGAGTAGTACTTTTAGATATCTTGAGATGAGGAGATTCTTCTTAAATCTTACCAGCTTGATGGAAGATTTAAAAAGATATTTCCAATATTTAAAATTCAAATCTATTATTAAAAATTGAAATAAGAATTAGTTAAGATTCATTACAACTAAAAGAATAAATAATCAAATTAGAAATTAAGAATTATAAAAATTAACATATTTAGAAATAAAAATAGAATAAAATAATATAACTACAAATATCCCGATGACGGAATTCTAAAAGGACTGCGCTCGAGTAGTACTTTTAGATATCTTGAGGTGAGGACGTTTCTTTTAGGTCTTACCAGCTTGATGGAAGACCTAAGGAGATATTTCCGATATTTAATAAATTTAATTATAAAAAAAATTAAATTAGATAAAAAAAATTGTAAATAAAAATTAAGTTCATTATAAAAATCATATTAATTAACTAGAACTAAAATTAAAAAAGAATTAAAATAAATAGGAATTAAATTAAATTAAATTAAATATTTTAATAGATGTGAATTATTCCGAGGATGGAATTTAAAGGAAATTGCGCTTGAGTAGTTTCTTTAAAAATTCCTAAGGTGAGAAAGTTTCTTTAAGGTCTTACCAGCTTGATGGAAGGTCTTTAAGAAAATCTTCAATATCAAATAATTCATGTTTATTTAAAGATATAGAAATATATGAAATAATAATTTATATAAGAAAACAATAACAATAGAATAAAATAAGATAAAATAATAAATAGAAATTGGATAGGAGTCAAAATAGGTTTTGCATAAAATATTTAAACAATCCGACGACGGAGCCTCTTCAAGAAAGGCGATTGGTCCTACTTGAATACTCTTGAGGTGAGAAAAACTTTTAGGTTATCCAACCAGCTTGATGGAGGAGACTTAAAAGATTTTTCAATATTTAATTATATCGAGATTAAAGTAAAAAGGCAAAATTAGGATAACCTTAGATTATTTGGTACCATTTTAGGATGGGCGTTGTGAGGGTGCTAATCCTTCCTCACACGTAACCGTACTCCCGAACTTAGAACTCTTAACATAGACCAAGCCTTATCCTTAGTTTGAATAGGTGACCAATCACACCTAGGTTAGAATGGTTGGTGGCGACTCCATAGTTTTGTGTCTAGCTATTAGGTTTCCCCTGAAACTTGATACGTTACGACATCTACAACAATAAATTTGTATGTCATAAGAATCTCAATTTTCATATCCATATGTCTACCAAGAACTTAATAGAAAAAGAAGAAATCAGAGAGACGGAAGGATTTGTTCCTACGTACGCACTCTAATGCTTTAGTTAGAAGCTAAGCAGAGTCTCAATCAAAAAAATAATAATCATATATATATATATATATATATATATATATATATATTATAAAATAGAAAATGTACACACATGTTAAGTAAGCTTACATGGATGCTAACATATATGTTTTTATTGAACAACACATAAGTGAGTTGACACGTAAACAAATTGAACTTTAATAAGATATATCTAACTATTATCAGTTAATTAACCACTTCCACTTTTTTCTTCTACAAATACTCATGTTTTTTAACAGCACTCACGTTTTTGTTTTTTAACTGACCACTTTCACTTTTTTCTCCTATAAATACTCATGTTGTTTTTTAAAGGTACACACGTTTCTTTTTTTAAACTGACCATATACCCTTAATATTTTCAAAGATTTATTCAATATATCTTTTCTATATTTACTCATCTCTAATCTTAATCTTTGAATATATATATATATATATATATATAAAATCTAACCCATTTAAATATAAAATCTAACCCATTTAAAAATAAAATTAGTTATCAAATATATTTAAAACAATTAAAATAATTAAGCATAACTTGTTATCCAATTAATATTAACATCTTGAAACTTAAAATGAAAATATATCACTTATCAAATTTTAAAAATTTTAATAAATTATCTAAAATCTTATAACTTAAAAATTATCTGTTTTAATAAATTTTAATAAATTTTAATAATTTAACTAAAATCTAATCACTTCAAATAAAATAATTAAAATATTATCTAATTCAAAAATAATGAAGATGTTATATGATTTCTAATCCATTTTGAAATAAAATTAATTCTTTAATACATTTAAAATAATTAAGCATAATTTTTTAAAAAAA
Organism: Heritiera littoralis; assembly: GCA_031772115.1. Classification (NCBI taxonomy): domain Eukaryota; kingdom Viridiplantae; phylum Streptophyta; class Magnoliopsida; order Malvales; family Malvaceae; genus Heritiera; species Heritiera littoralis. The sequence continues at coordinate 1,313,513 of JAPDPK010000009.1, read as the reverse complement.
TGTGTGAATAGTATAAATTTTAATCCATGCATCACACGGGTTTGCAAACTAGTTAATAGAAATAAAGTGTCATTTGATCTATTATTTATAGAAGTGGATTCAGCCGCAATTATCCTTTTGTCCTTTGTCCAAAAATATTTTAAATATTTATTCTAGACCAATTAGGTTTGTAAGACCTGGGAGTGCCTAGGTTGGCGAGGGATTTGCCACCCTAGTACCTTACTCAAATGTACTATCAGCTTTGGGCCCACCGACCCTTATGGTTTTGTCAAGACGTGCCTGGGTTAGCTAGGGATTTACCACTCCCAAATTGTGTCCGAAGCGACTTGAACCCTTAATATCCTTAAGAGACAAGTCACTCCTACTGGAGTGGCAAATCCCTAACCAATCCTGACACTCCTAAGCCTTACAAGGTTAATTATTTAATTAAGGTCTAGGCACGTATCCAGGTCAAATAAATTGGGCCAATAATGATTTTCCGTCGATAGTTTGACCTGTTTGGTCTATTATGGATGGGAGAATGGTCTCTCACCACGTGGTGGGAGAGTGTCCCACCATGTGGGTGAGTCACGAATGTAGTGTAGGCGGATGTTGATATGCTTCATTCTTCCATGGAAAGCTGGATTTTTGGTCATTGCAATCATTGCCTTGTTGTCACAAAAAATAACAGTTCCACTTTGTTGCTTTTGAAGGAGATCACCAAGTATTCTCTTAAGCCAAATTCCTTGACAAGCTGCTGAAGTTGTTGCTACATGTAAGTTCCCCACATAAGTTTACTACTTAGTCAGTAGTGTTTTATAGGAAATAAAAGACTTGAGGTCAGTTTCATAACCTCTTAAAACTTCCTATTGTGGTCCTGTATTTTATTATCGTTATCTAATAAATTTTAAATTATTTATCCATATCTACAAGTGATAACTACTCACTAATTGAATTACGTTTTTAATGGGAAGACGTATATAAAGAAAAAGATAGGGTATTGGGTCCCTAATCTGAGCATTCTGAAAAACACACCATTAGTGAGTTTGCTTAAGATTAGAAGATCAAATACGAAAGGCACACAGTTTTATCGCAGCTCAATATTTTCGGTATCAATGGCTGGAGGTTAGTATCCTGTTCTGCATTTATAATTTATGATGTGTTGTTTTCGATGTCGACACATTAGATAATCAATCAAGATTTCTTACAGTTGGTATCCGAGCCTTTAAAACCTCTGCCTTGATTTTGTTTGATATTTGGTGCGACTAATTTTCTTGAACTCAAACTTTGACACTGTCTTGCATTCAGTTTCTCCACTATGGAGGAGAACTACAATTAGCTTGAACTGCTTATTTCTATTTTCTACACGTTGCTGCTGCTCTCGTTTGCTTTTAATATTATTATCTGCCTCTCTCCTCTTGTATTTAAGAGTAACCTTCTTGCTAATAAAGAGACATTGTAAAGCATAAAAAAAAGGTTATTAATAACAATAAAACGTGTGGTTGTTATGGAACCTTTTATTTGGCAAACAGAGGAAGATGAACATTGTTCTTACGAATTTAATTTGTTTGGGAATTGAGACTTTGCATTTTCATAGCTAGCTAGGCTACTATTTTTGTAATTGCTATCCACTTAACAATTGAAAAGGCAAATTCTTTTTTTCTTTTTCATCTATTTAGGTGATTTATTTGGGTTAGCTTTCTGTTACTGTTTATAGACAAATAAATTAATCTTGTATTATGATTGTGGACAAGAATTTAAGAGAGTTGATTATTAAATTAATCATAAAAGAATTAAAATTATATCATTATTTGGTTCATGATATATTTTTGTATGCTTGAATTTTATGTGTAAGTAATGAATGTATGTATACAATATTATTTGTTCATAATATGTTAATTGTATACATGATTGAAAAATTATTATTTATGCATAAAATTTGATGTCATGTGATCCATATAATTTTTCTTAATCAAGGAATAGCCATAGCATCTTTGATTAAGTTAAATTATATATCAAGTATATTCGGTCACATATAGAAAAATAATATTAATTGTAATTAATCATATTTAATATAATAAATTTTATCTCACAGGAATTTTTGTTATATTTGTGTGATTAATTAGACTGAAATAACAAATTATTTTTCTTAGTTTACCCACAGGAGTTAAGAAAAGGAATATAATTTGTTAGTTTCATTATAAAGTTATATATGAATCAGTTTAAATTAGAACTTCGCCCACAGGCAGTTTTATATGTTATTTGATTCATATTTTGATGCATGATTTACATTGGTAAAGCATGATATATGTTTATTTGCCTCAAATTTAGTAACATAAGCGTGAATGTTTGATTTAATTTGCAGTTATACAACTTCTGAATTTTTTTGATGATAAATATGATGTTCCCTATTTAAGTGGTGATAACTATAAGATATGGAAGGAGAGAGTTCTTCTTCAATTAGGGTGCATGGACATTGATTATGCCATTAGGAAGGATGAACCACCTGTACATATTGATACTAGCCCTCAGGGTGCGATTGCCTTGTATGAACGATGGGAGCGATCTAATCGCTTAAGTATGATGTTCATAAGGACACGTATATTGGCTAGTATTCGTGGTTCAATCCCTGAATGTAAAAATGTCAAGGAATTGCTGAAGGCTATTGATGAACAGTTTGAGTCTTCGGATAAGGCACTGGCTAGCACCCTAATGACAAAGTTATCATTTTTGAAGCTCACTAGTGTTAGAGGTGTGCGTGAGCATATCATGCAGATGAGGGACATAGCGGCTCAGTTGAAGTCTCTTGAGGTTGAGATGTCTGAATCTTTCCTTGTGCACTTTATTCTGAATTCTCTTCCACAACAATATGGACCTTTCAAAATTTCTTACAAACACATAAGCAAAAAAGGTCAATTAATGAACTCTTGACCATGTGTGTTCAAGAGGAAGGGAGGTTGCTAATGGAAATGGGTGAAAGTGCACATATGGCAACACAAGGAAAGAACAAAGCGCAAGCCAAACAAAAGGGAAAGGGTAAAATACCTATCCAGACTAAGAAGAAAGAGTCCAAGTGTTTTTTTTGTAAAAAGAAGGGACACATGAAGAAGGACTGCAACAAATATAAGGCTTGGCTTGAAAAGAAAGGTAATCCAATCTCACTTGTTTGTTATGAATCTAATATGGTCGATGTTTGTCATAACACTTGGTGGATTGATTCTGGTTCTACAATTCATGTTTCAAATACCTTGTAGGGTTTTCTAAACCAAAGGAAACCAATGGCCAGTGAGCAATGCATCTATTCAGGAAACAAGATGCGTTCTCAAGTGGAAGCAGTAGGGACGTGCAGATTAGTTTAAGATACTGGTTTTGTTTTGAATTTGGAAAGAACCTTTTATATTCCATGTTACTCTAGAAATTTAATTTCAGTTTCAAAACTTGTACCACTTGGATTTTCTTTTGAATTTTATGAAAATGCTTTTCACTTGCTTTATAAATCTAGTGTTGTTGGAAATAGGATGTTGATTGTGGTTTATTTTGAATTCATTTACAAACCAAGACAATGTTGGTATTAAACGATGTGTTATGAATGAAAAGTCCTCTATGTTATGGCATCGGAGATTAGGACATGTCTCCATAGAGAGAATTAAAAGGTTAGTGAATGATGGAGTACTTAGTACTTTGGATTTTACTGACTTTGATACTTGTGTGGACTGCATAAAGGGAAAGCAGACCAACAAGACAAAGAAAGGTGCCAAGAGGAGTTCAGACATATTAGAGATCATACATACAGACATTTGTAGTCCAGATATGGACTCATATGGTCAAAAATACTTCATCTCATTCATAGATGATTATTCACGATACATGTATCTCTACTTGCTTCATAATAAGAACGAAGCATTAGATGCTTTTAAAGTTTTCAAAGTAGAAGTAGAGAAACAATGTGGAAAGTAAATTAAGATCGTGAGATCAGACAGAGGTGGAGAATACTATGGTAGATACACTAAGGATGGACAAGCGCCTGGTCCATTTGCAAGGTTTCTTGAATAGCATAGGATTCAAGCCCAATACACTATGCCTGGATCTCCAGACCAGAATGGTGTAGCAGAAAGAAGACACCGAACCTTGATGGACATGGTGCGAAGTATGCTTAGCAACTCCGAGCATCCTAAATCCTTGTGGACTGAAGCTCTTAAAACGACAGTGTATATATTAAACCGGGTTCTAACTAAAGCTGTTCCAAAAACACCTTTTGAATTATGGAAAGGTTGGAAACCGAGTTTGCGACATATATGCGCTTGGGGATGCTCGTCTGAAGTAAGAGTTTATAATCCATAAGAAAAGAAATTGGACCCAAGGACTATAAGTGGGTATTTCATTGGATATGCTGAAAAGTCTAAGGGTTACAGATTTTATTGTCCATCACATGTCACTAGAATTGTGGAATCAAGAAATGCAAAGTTTCTTGAAAATGACTTGATTAGTGGGAGTGATCAATCTCGGAACGTAGTTTCTAAGAAGGATCATTCAAGTATTCAGGCTCCCATTTCAAGTGACAAATTGGTTGTTCATAACTTCCCTCAAGTTCAAATGGATGTTGAACAATCAATCATTAAAGCTCTATAAGTTGTTGATGACAATCCAATAGATCCAGTTGTTCAACAATTACCAGAGACTGTTGAGCAACCAGTTGTACAACATACTCCACAGGAGGATGCTGACACAACATTAAGATCAACTAGAATAAAGAAATCAACAATACCTAGTGATTACGTTGTGTATCTACAAGAGTCTGACTATAATTTTGGAGCCGAAGATGACCTTGAAACATTTTCACAAGCCATGAGTTGCAGTAAATCTGAATTGTGGTACAATGCCATGAAAGATGAGTTGAATTCTATGGCATCTAATGGAGTCTGGGATCTTGTTGAGTTGCCTAATGGTATAAAGGTCATTAGATGTAAATGGGTCTTTAAAACAAAGAAGGACTCATTAGGCAACACTGAAAGATATAAGGCAAGACTCGTAGCTAAAGGATTCAGTCAAAAAGAAGGAATCGATTACACAGAGACTTTTTTCCCTGTATCAAAGAAAGATTCTCTTCGTGTTGTTATGGCATTGGTTGCTCATTTTGACTTGGAACTGCATCAAATGGATGTGAAAACAGCATTTTTGAATGGAGGCCTAGAGGAGGAGGTTTATATGAAACAACCGGAAGGATTCTCCTTTAGTAATGGTGAGCATTTGGTGTGCAAGCTCAAGAAATCCATATATGGATTGAAACAAGCCTCCCGTCAATGGTATTTAAAATTCCATGATGTCATCTCTTCATTCGGTTTTGTAGAGAACATCATGGATCAATGCATATATCATAAGGTTAGTGGGAGTAAAATTTGTTTCCTTGTCCGATATGTGGATGATATCTTACTTGCAACCAATGATAAAGGGTTGCTACATGAGGTGAAGCAATTTCTCTCTAAGAAATTTGATATGAAGGATATGGGTAAGGCATCTTATGTCATTGGCATTAAGATCCATAGAGACAAACCTCAAGGTATCCTAGGACTGTCTGAAGAGACCTATATCAATAAGGTTCTTGAGAGATTTCAGATAAAAGATTGCTCACCAAGTGTAGCTCCAATAGTAAAGGGTGACAAGTTCAATTTGAACCAATGCCCGAAAAATGAACTTGAAAGGGAACAAATGCAAAACATTCCATATGCTTCAGCTGTTGGAAGCCTAATGTATGCTCAGGTTTGCACAAGACCTGACATTGCATTTGCAGCCGGAATGTTAGGAAGATATCAGAGTAATCCGCGTATGGACCACTGGAGAGTTGTAAAGAAAGTAATGAAGTACCTTCAAGGGACCAAAAATTACATGCTTATGTATAGACGAACTGACAACCTGGAGGTAGTTCGTTATTCAGATTCAAACTTCGCTGGATGTGTTGATTCACGAAAATCAACATCTGGATATGTTTTCATGCTTGCTGGCAGAGCCATATCTTGGAGGAGTTCAAAGCAGTCTTTAGTTGCTACTTCTACCATGGAGGCTGAGTTCATTTCTTGTTTTGAGACTACGTCACATGGTGTATGGTTGAAGAGTTTCATATCTGGGCTTAGAATTGTGGATTCTATTTCAAAGCCATTAAGAATATACTATGACAATTCAGCTGCCATTTTCTTGGCTAAAAACAACAAAAAGTGGTAGTCGAAGTAAACACATTGACATTAAGTATTTAGCCCTAAGCGAACGTGTTAAAGAGAATATACTGGTCATTGAGCACGTTAGCACTGAATTGATGATAGCAGATCCTTTAACAAAAGGCATGCCACCAAATAGTTTTAAGGATCATGTAGTGCGAATGGGACTTGGTTCCATCTTGTGAATTAATTGTATAGACAACTTTTATTTGTAATGAAACTCTTATTCATTTGTTTTGTTTTCTCAATATTTGGTGCACATATTGGTTATTGAGAATAACAATAAATTTTGGACCTAGAATAAACATAAGGTTTATTCATTAAGATATGTTATCACATATAGGTTGATATTGAAGAGATGAAATATATTGTAATACATGGAAGATATTACTCATTCTTAGAGGACTTGTCGCCATGATTCATGTATTTTGTTTCTTTAATTTAAGCATAAGGATTCATAGATTATGGATGGAATAGCAAGTATAATAAAATATACGGACCAAGTGGGAGAATGTAAGTTCCCCACATAAGTTAACTACTTAGTTAGCAGTGTTTTATAGGAAATAAAAGACTTGAGGTTAGTTTCATAACCTCTTAAAACTTCCTATTGTGGTCCTATATTTTATTATCGTTATCTAATAAATTTTAAATTATTTATCCATATCTACAAGTGATAACTACTCACTAATTGAATTACGTTTTTAATGGGAAGAAGTATATAAAGAAAAAGATAGGGTTTTAGGTCCCTAATCTGAGCATTTTGAAAAACACACCATTAGTGAGTTTGCTTAAGATTAGAAGATCAAATACGAAAGGCACGCAGTTTTATCGCAGCTCAATATTTTCGGTATCAATGGCTGGAGGTTAGTATCCTATTCCGCATTTATAATTTATGATGTGTTGTTTTCGATGTCGACACATTAGATAATCGATCAAGATTTCTTACACTACATATTCTGCTTCTAAAGAAGACAATTCTGTTATGGCTTGCTTCTTTAAACTCCATGTTATTGCTCCTGATCCAAGACTAAAAACACTAGCTAAAGTGCTCTTTCTATCATCCAATGAACTTGCCCAATCACTAGCAGTAAACCCACACAAGCTGAAGTTGGAAACTTGAGTATACCATATCCCATAGTTTGTGGTACCAGCAACATGTAGTAGAATTCTTTTTGTTACCCCAAAGTGATGCTTTGTGGGATTTTGCATGGACTTGGAAATTACACTTACAAAGAATGCAATATTAGGTCTAGTATGAGTCAAATATATCAAAGTTCCTACCAAGCTTATGAAATTTTTTGCATTGGCCTCCTCTATACCATCTTCAAGTTGTAACTTCTCATTTACATTCATGGGCATTGCAATCAGTTTGCAATTGAGCAAGTTGTATCTTTTAAGAAGATCTGTTGCATATTTCTTTTGTGAGATTAAAATCCTATTAACTTCTTGCTTCACTTCAAACCCAAGAAAATAATGCAATAACCCCATGTCTAACATCTCAAATTTCTTCATCATAGTAAACTTTAAATTCAACTACAAGTGAGTCAGAAGAGCCCATATATATGATATCATCAACATAAAGACAAACAATGATAAAGTCATCTTTACCTAGCTTCTTCACATAAAGGGTGGGCTCATTTTCACTTCTTGTGAAACCATTTTCACGAAAGTAGCCGTCAATCTTACTATACCATGCACTTGGAGCTTGTTTTAGCCTATAAAGTGCCTTCTTCAACTTCTACATTTTTTTCTCCTTGCCTTTGACAACAAATCCTTCAAGTTGAGTGACAAAAACTTCTTCTTCCAAGTCTCCATTTAAAGGTGCAAGCTTGACGTCAAACCGATAAACAAGCCAATGTAGTTGTGCAACTAAAGCTAAAATAATTCTCACAGTTTCAAATCGAGCAATCGGAGAGAAGGTTTCTTCGAAATCAAATTAATATTATTTATTTATTTTTCTTTTTCTTTTTATTTTTTTAGTTAATGTGTGGCCCATATCATTAATATTAAAATTTTAAATTCAATTATTAAATAAAATAAATTTAAAATACAAAAAATATGGATATCAAATTATTTTTATATTATCTTCATTATATTTTCGAAAAAATTAAAAAATGTTATCAATTTAACATTTGATTTTTTTATAAAGTAGTCATTTAAAAATATTTTATTATACTTATTTCATATTTAAATTTTATTTTAAATACAACAATAATTCAAATAGATAAGAGTAAGCTAATTAATTGATCAATTACTTATATGAAGTAGTTTTATAAATGATATACATTTTTTGCAAAAGATTGAAGATATATTTGGCTATTAAATCAAAACTTTTAGGTCTAAACTTTGAATGAAAAGAATTGTATATTACATAAGGAATCAAGGTCTCGAGAAATGGTACAAGTTTTAAACAGAAGTATTGGCTGTAAAAGGCAATTGACTCTCTCAAGGGCAGTCGACTGCCTTTTGTAGATTTTTACACAAAAATTACAACCACAGAAGGCAGTTGAATGCTTGATATTGGCATTTGGCTGCCTTTTATCTATTTTTATAACAGAAAGTATGAATGAACAGGCCAAACGACTTCCTTTCAATAATAGTCGATTGCCCATTGCATTTTTGAACTTTAATCAGATTTTAATAATTTATGCTAATTCTCATACTTTATTCTTAATTCTAATAATTTTACCCTTAATTCTAATAATTTTATTTTTTATTTTCATAATTTTACGCTTGTTTTCATTTTTCTATTAATATTTAATATCTAATAATAATTTAAAAATCAGTTAAATAAATTACTAAGTTAATATTTCTTTTTACCTTAAAAGTTTAATCAATGATTTAGATTAATTGTTATTAAAAATTATTATTTACTAACATTATAATAAAGTCAAATCTTTAAACTTTTTTTTTGTCGAAACTCTCTAGTATCCAAAAGTTATTTTGAACTTTGATTAATCCGAAATCAAATTACAATTGGACCATGAATGTGGAGCTTTCTTAGCACTGTTTTAAACTTACTATTCCCATTAGCAATCCCTTGTTAGGACAGTGGATTGTGTTGGATAATTGTCATTTTTTAATGTTATAATCTCAAGCACCAGCAAATTCTTAATTAAACAATTAGCAGTAAACAGTTTCTAACGTTTCTTTGATAATTTGAACAATTTCTATTTATTATAGTCTAAAAACTCACAAATTAGCTTTGCTCTTGAACTTATGACAAATTGCATGATATATTGCAAATTGTAACTATGTTATCGGTCCTAATTAAGGCCTTCTAGTGAACTCGAAGGGTTAACCAGATTAGAGTTGAAGGCTCTGAAGATTAGATTATGGAGGTGAGAAGATGATGAAAGGAACTAACTGCATCGCATGAGAAGCAAATTAGAAGAAGAAAAGACTTATCTTCAATTTGGGACTTGGGTACGTGTAAGATTTTCCTTGCTTTGAAACTACTGTCTTTTCTTATGATCAAATCAAATTTCAGCTCATGGACAGCTAACAGATCATGGAGATTAATGGGAATTTTTTTTTATTTTGATAGAAAGACTAAAAATATGTGAAAATCAAGCTTTTTGAATTGTATAATATATAGAACTGTCTGTAATGGCATCATGAAGAGGCATATTCTTTCATACCATGCTGCCCAGAGGAACAAAAGGCATAATTCTTGTTAAAAACATCACTGGAGGCTTTAATAATCAAACTTTAAATTGTCGCAGAATAATGAACTATCTGGCCATGGGTTGATTTTTATACATACTTTAATTTGTTTTTCCTTAATTATCATTTCTTTATTTTAGAGAGAAAAAACTCCTACTTTATTTTCAAATCCTAAGTTTGTTCAGAGGGGTAGAAGTCAAAATAGCAACATATTTTTTGTTCAGAGGGGTAGAAGTCAAAATAGCAACATTTTTTTTTCATCGCTAACTTAATTTCTTCTTTTTTTTTTAATGAAAATCTTTGATGCCGAGAAATTGAAAATACAGATGTTGAAACTTTAACGTTATATTTACAGAATTCTCACATTTTAAAAATGCTGAAACTCTAATATCATATCTATAGAACACTCACATTTTAGAAGTACAAACATAACCATTTAAATTTCGCTATGTATAACAAATGATGAAGAATTGTGAAATTGGTTTGTTATTTTTCGATTATTTTGTATAGCAAATGTGGCAACGGGTCAAGCAGTCTCTCTAATTTCTAAATCAGGATCAAGTTCAGAGACCGCAAGTGTCAATTTTCCATGCAGGAGGGAGGGATCACGGCTGTTGAAAATGACTGCAAGAAACTTTGCAATCGTGGAAAAGTCAATTTTCCGATAACATCCTATGTACAATGTTTCTTCTTTATTTGTTGTTTCGTGTTAGGTTTATCTTCCAATTGGCTGTGCCGTGTCCCACCAAAAATCTTGTATTGACCGTCACCAGTCAGCCAGTTGATGAATTGAGGAAGCACAAAAGCCATTTTGTATTCCATGGGCGCCGCGTCCAACCATATCATATCACACCACAACTTTACAAGCTGTTTATTTTATTTTTTATTTTTTTATGCTGAACCGACCACTCCAGTGCACTGGTCTCATTTATTCCATTCATGTATATGGAGAGATAGATTTTCATTTTTATTTGGGAAGGGGATTAGAATTTTGCTTAAGTTTTGAATGAAAAATTATACATCAAATAAATAAATCAAATGCTCGAGTACATATATTATTTAATTAATTTCGATTTTCTGGATATATTTTTGTAATGCTTGCTGGACCATTCATTAGCCAAATCTACTAATGTTTCTTTTACTCTAAAATGGAGGTGGCAAATAGGTGGGTCAGATCAGATTTGGGTTGAGTTATTCTGGATCGATTTAATTTGGATAAAAAAAATTGGATCACTTCGGGTTCGGGTCAAGTTTGGTTTTGGGTTAAAAAAATTGGTCTATTTCGGGTTTGGACTAGGTCAGGTTTGGGTTAATTTGAATTCGGATCAATTTGGATTAAGATCAATTCAGGTTAGGATTAGGTCGAGTTCGGGTCGTTGACTTTTTTAGTCAGTTTGGGTTGGTCAGATTTGGAATTGAGTCAAGTGGATAGGTTTTTCTGGTTAGACCTTGATCATCTTGGTGTAATTTATCTGGTATGAAAATGAGCTGAAATTATATTTCTAAGAATTACAGAACTCATGAAAATAAAATTTTCTTCTTATATGACCTATAATAAAACTGAGATTGAAATATTCAAAATATTTAATAATCTATATGATAATTTCCCTAATAATATATTTACTAATATTCATAAATTAATTACAATCTTTTTCATTTTATTTCTGTTATCTATAATAATTATTAACTCTATGCATCAAAGTGGTTTAATAATCCCAACTAAATACTATAATACACTATTGAGTGTAGGTGATTGGAGGCATTAAGTGTAGGTGATGTAGCCTCTGTAATTTACAATAGATTAACCATTAAATAATTATACATTAGCTCTTGTAGAATTTTGTTTTTTGTTAGGTTCAAATGAATACAATATAAAAGTGAATATTTAAGTTTAACCATATTCAAAAAAAATATAACACTTGTATTATTGAAAAAAATTATATTTTTACAATAATAAAATACTTTGATAATTAATTTTAACATTTAAATATTTATTGATAATTTTAAATTTAAGTTTAAATCTTTTCTGGTCTGGGTTAATTTTTGATTCGAATCAATTTGGGTTTGGATCAATTCGAGTTCAGGTCAGGTTAGGGTTTGGGTAAATCTAAATTCGGATGAATTTGGGTTCAAATCAATTCGAGTTCGAATCAATATGTATTTGGATTAATTTGGATTTGGATCAATTTGGATTACGTTGGATTTGAGTTATTGACTTTTTTAATCAAATCGAATTGGTTGAGTTTAGTTTCAGGTTGGCTTTTTAGATCGGATCAGTTTTTGCCGCCTTTACTCTCAAAAGTTAAATTTTAAATTTTAAATTTTACATTATAGCTTAGATAATTATCATACTTTTCAATTATTAGTCTAATATTTATTTATTTATTTATTAATTTATATATATATATATATATTTCAAGGTACATGCATACAATATAAGGAAAGCTAGATGGATGCTAGTGAGGCCTTGGCTTAGTGACAAGGAGGAAACTTTGGGACTTTAAGGTCCCACGTTAGAGTCTTACTATGTATGAACTTGAGTTAGTCTAGTTATTTACTAGTTGTTTAGTTAGTTAACCTAGTTTTGAGTAATGTGATTTGCATAATTACCTGTTCATGGTATGTAATATATTGATTATGATTATAACTTTTATTGAAAATGAACTACTAAAAAAAAGAAGAAGGAAAGCCAAATGGATACCCTTTCCTAAAGCCAGATATGTTTAGGATGAATTACTTGGGAGATATAAACATCAAAAATATCATTTTTTAAATAATTATTTCTAAATATCTTTTTATGGATCTACTGTGCAAAATTAATAAAAGATGCTTCAAATGGTAAGTATTGATTCAATTCCTTAAAAAATGAACTTTACCATGAATATGACAATTTCAATTTCTTTGTATAATCTCTTTTTCAAGTAATTTTTCTTTTTTTTTAAAATTTTTGAAATACTTTTCAAGTAATTATTAATAGTCTATGAATTGGGATTCATTTTAACACTAAAGATTATTTAGTGTCCACAACAAGTAATTTGGGATCCAATTCTTTTTCATTAGCCATTGACACTAATTTTAAACCTTCGATAATACCATCGCCAAAAAAAAAATTCTTCAATAATACCACAAAATTTGGTGAAAATAAATAGGTAACTGTTAGTTTTTATGATCTGTTGGTGTTAAGAATGGGCTTCAGAGATGAGCTTGGAAAGAAACGAAGTACTAGGGAAAGAATGGGTTGTTCAAAGATCCTCAGCTCAAGTCGATGTTGGGTATTTATAGATAAAAGGTTGGAGTCTGGTGGGTAATGTCTAGATGGTAGGTTCTATCCCGTTGGAGAGGACGTGGCTGAATAGTAATTGGGTATAGGTCAGCCAAGAGGCCTTAAGTCATCTTTGCGCCAAAAGCCCCTTTCACGCATGCTTGGTCCCAAGACAAGTCCTTGGCCCTAAGGTGAATGATGACAAAAAGGGAAAAGTTCAATGTGCTAGGCGTTAACTTAGGTGCACCGAGCCATGATGATGAAGGCAATGCTGGCATGGTCACACGTCTAACGTGGGTCTTCAGAAGCCGAGTCATAATCCAAGGTGAAAAATTAAAATGTTCCTAAGTTGAATTACCCCTCATCATGATCAAATAAATACTTAACGTATTAATTCTTTTTTCATTTAAAAATTAATACTTATAATATATTAAGACTATGAATCACTTTCACCGATATAAAATTATTTTAATTTTATACAGTTATATATATTAATTCGATCGAATTTTATATTTTATTCACGTAAAGTCAATTTAAAATATTCAATTATATATTTATTTGATTATAATAAAATTTTAATCATTGATATATATTAAAAAAATATTTTTTTTAATAAAAAAACACATCATTATTGAATTTAGTCAAAACCTTACAAGTATATTTTATAGGAAAATATAAAAATCAAAGCTCTTGGCTAAAATTAAAATATTTTACCTAGATAATATCAATGTTTGACATATGTATTATCTTAAATAAAAACAATTATAGCTTTTTACGATTATCTAAATGATAGACATTTATATATAATATTAAAATAAAAAAATCAATTGTTTTTTATTAATTTTTTATCAATAATTGGTAACTAATTATTTTTGTTACAATGCGAAAATAAAATTAAAATTACTTCAATCTAAGTTTCCTAGGAAACTTTACTCCAATTTCGTCAGCATAAATATGCTCCCGAACAGAGGAAGGAGGATGCCATAGAACTCATAATCTGCTTCCATAAAACAAGCAGATTTGGCCAACGCATCTGCTACAAATTTCCCCTCATGCAGGACATGATTGAACTCACAGCTCCAGTTTCTGCCTGCTAACGATCTGATATCTCCAAGAATTTCTCCAAGCGGGTGGTGGGCAATGTCTCCATGTTTGATCAACTCAATGGCTACCTTGCAATCCATCTCACAGATGACAATATGATATCCCTCTTGCTAGGCCAGAATTAAACCAAGTCTTGCCGCCTGTAATTCTGCCACCATATTAGAGCAAACTCCCAAATGTGCTTTAAAACCAGCAATCCACTGTCCCTTGGTAGTCCAAATCAGACCCCCAACACTAGCCACTCCCAGATTCCCTCTCGAAGACCCATCTGTGTTGATTTTAACAGTACCCATAAGTGGAGCTTCCCATGAAATATGCTTCTGTACTTCAGTACTTTTCTGAACTTTGGCAAAGGCTTGGTTTATTTCAGATGCACTTACCAATATAGATTCAACAAACTGATTATGAGACTGAGAGAAAACATCATTATTGAGCACCAACTTGCATTTACGTGTCCACAATCTCCAACACGTGGTAATAAAAACAGAAGCCCAATTAACAGTTGTTGAACCTTCAACTAGCTTCCATTGTAGGTTATTTTCCACCCATTCAAAGAGCTCCAATGAGAAAAAATCTAACAACATTTCTGATTTGAGTAACTTCTTCCAAACTTAAGCTACAAACTCACAATCTTTGATGATATGCAGTACTGATTCCTCTGCCATTCCACACAAGATACAATCCGGTGTAGCAGACAGCTTCCACTGAAATCTAAGTTGATTAGTAAGCAACCTGTTCCTATAAAGTAACCAGATGAAGTGTAGCCAGCATTGTGGAGCTGGTAGTTTCCACAACCACATCCAATTATCATTGCAGCCATCTCCTGTTGAAGCTATCTCCTTTAAGTAGGCAGACTTAGCAGTAAAAATTCCATCTGATGTTCCATCCCATATCCATTTATCCTCAGCCTCTGTCAGTATCGGTAATGGTGTCCCAATTACCTTTAAAGCCACGTCCAATGGTAAACTTGTGAAGATAATCTCTGATTTCCATCCAATCCCCGACGATATATAGTCAGCCACTGTTTCACTGCTGTTATAACCTCCTTGATCATTATGTCCCAAAAGTTCTACTATTGGTTTTTCCAGCCAAACATCCATCCAAAAATTTGTCTCTCTCCCATTCCCAAGTCTACGTTTCAAACCCCTTGAGAGAAGTTTGCACGCTTTCACTAAACCTCTCCATGTTGATGACCATCCCTATTTAGTGACTTCCAAATCTTGTAGCATATGGATAATATCCCCATGAATACCATATTTAGGTTTCATGAACTGAGTCTAAAGGCAACTTTGATCAGTAACAAATTTCCAAGCTACTTTTTGTAATAAAACTCTATTTTGAACTTCCATTTTGCGAATTCCAAGCCCTCCAAGCTTTTTTGGCTTACACACCTCATCCAAGCATACTAAAGACACATCTCTTCTGGAATCATTCCCACCCCATAAGAACTTTCTATTCAATGCATCAATTTCCTCAGTAACTGCTCTCGGCAGCCAAGTAGTCATCATCAAATGTAAAGGTAAAGAGGACGTGATAGACCTGATTAGAGTTGCCCTTCCCGCTAAAGAGAGGCATTTTGCCTTCCAACCCACTAGACGACTTTTCACCCTATCAATCACTTCCTGATATGTTTTTTTTGGTCACCCTCCCATGGATAAGGGGAACACCTAGATACTTTCCCAAATTCTGTGTACAAGCAATTCCAAGAGTCCCAGACACACTTCTGTTTGTTCCTATAGCTATCTTAAGAGAAATAAAAACTTTAGATTTCTCAAAATTGACTTTGGCACCTGATGCTCTACAAAAGTTATCTATTACAGATTTAATAACCTTTGCTTGTCCGTTTGAAGCTTTTCCAAAGAGAAAGAGATCATCTGCAAACATCAAATGAGACACCTTCACTCCTTCTCTTCCTACAGAGATAGGTTTCCAACCGCCATTTTCCACTTCTTTGTTGATCATATGACCCAATCTCTCCATGCAGAGGACAAAAAGATAAGGAGAAAGAAGATCCCCTTGTCTTAAGACCCTATGTGGATGAAACGCTTCCAATTTCTCACCATTCCATAAAACTGTCATTGAAGGGTTTCTAACACTGAATAGAATAAGCTTTATCCATTTTTTAGAAAACCCAAAAGCTACTAAAGTTTCTGCCAGAAAATCCCAACGCTCTCTATCATAGGCTTTTTCAAGGTCTATTTTAATTCCCATCAAACCATATTTCCGTTTAGACCTCTTAATTGTGTGGATAAGTTCTTGAGCCAGCATTATATTATCCGACATTTGCCTTCTTAGAATAAAACTACTCTGTACCGGAGATATAATACTATTCAACAAAGGTCTTAATCTGTTAACCAGGACTTTTGTAATTAACTTATACATGACAGTGCATAAACTAATTGGTCTAAAAAGTTTAATTGCATCAGGATTGGGCACTTTAGGAATCAACGATACTAGAGTAGCATAGGCAGTTCTAACTAATTTCACCAAAGAGCTACCTGTCAACGACCAAAAACGTTGGAAAAACCTGCTTGCAATCCATCTATCCCTGGAGCTTTCAACGAATTCATTTGGAATAATGCATCTCGGACCTCCTCTACTGATACAGGAACATCTAGCAATTGAGATTGTTTATGTGATAGCTTTAACGGACAGGGTTCTTCTATAGGTACATATGGCTGATCATCTAATTTATATAAATCAACAAAAAATTGTAAAACCATGGCTTTCAATTGCTCTTGAGCTGAAACCCATTCACCATTCAAGTCTTTTAACATTGAAACCTTATTCCTTCTCCTCCGGCATATAGTTGACAGATGAAAAAAACGAGTATTACGTTCACCATCCATAATCCAATTTTTTCTAGACTTTTGGTACCAAAAAAGTTCTTCTTGACAAAGAATTATGTTGTACTCCCTAACAAGCATTTTTTCTAATAAAACAGCTGATGGCTGTACCTTCCTCCAAAGGCCTTTTGAACTCTAGCAATACGTGCACGCAACCTCTTCTTATTACCAAATAAATTCCAAAGGAATTTTCATTCCATTCTTGTAATTCATGCTTCAAACGTTCAGCTTTCAAAGGCAATTCCTTATTATCATTAGCCCAAACATTTTTGACCATATATGTCATTTCTTCCCTGTATAACCACATACTTTGAAAGTGAAATGGCCTTCTTGTTTTATTAACCACTTCCCTAGGTGTACACTGAAGTAGAAGTGGACAATGATCCAAGTGTGTACGTGGAAGGTGTTTAACTAAAGCTTTAGGGAACAATAACCGCCAATCTGAGTTAGATAATGCCCTATCCAAACGTTCTTGAACTCTAACCAAACCTTCTCGCTTGTTGCACCAGGTGAAATTAGCACCCTGGAAACCCAGGTCAATTAAACCACAGTTCGTCATCATCTCATTAAAACCGAGTTGATTTTAGAACAAAAACATTCTGTCCACCTTTTTTCTCCAAACCAGAACTGATATCATTAAAATCATCGAACAAAAGCCAAGGCATAGAAAATGAAGTCACAAGCTCCTCTAGATTCCTCCATAACATTTTTCTAACCTCAAACTTTGGGCTAGCATATACTGCAGAAAAAAGCCAATCACGCCCGACCTTATCACGAACAATTGCATGAATAACCTGAGTCGTGGAAGAGAGCACATTCAACTGAACTAAGTTAGAGTTCCAGCACGACTAGATACCACCAGAAAAACCCCTTGGTTCAGAAATACAGAGCTATTAAATCTTAGTTTCCTGATAACTTCCTTAACCTTCTCACCACTTATTCTAGGTTCAACCATAACCACTATAGAAGGTTTATAGAACCGTAATAGATCCTTCATATTTCTTAAAAACTTGCTGTTTCCAGCTCCTCTACTATTCCACAATAATATATTCATTAACATAAATCAATTATTTTTTGGAGAAAACTCAGGCAACCTCCATACCTCTTGAATATGGTTGTACTTGTCCCTCACTGTCTTCAAGCTCCATGAATTGTGTCTCAGGAATTCTACTTGGAACTTCTGGTGATATAGGCAATTCTGACTCACCATTCTTAGTCCTTGTGTCAACTTCTTCGAGCCTACAAGCAACAATCTCCACTGAATTTTTCTTTAGCTGTCCTAAACTTGGATGAGGAGAGGCTATGTTAACATCTACGTGTGCTTTCTGAATTACAAATTCTTCACATAAAATGGGCTCCACATGCACAGCATTATTAACCACCTTTGCATGCTCTACATGCATGGCTTTTTTAGTTACACCCTCATACCTTGCTGGACCCGAACCATGGATTTGGTTTGTAAACCTATTCTCTAGCACTTCACCCTCACGTAATGAGTCAAGGACGTCAAACCTGGAGCCTCTCCCATTACGTGCTCCTCTACCCTCGGCATTTTCACGCAAGTTTCGTCGTGGTTTTCGATTTTTCGCAATCATCCATGGGCCGTATTCAGGTGTATGAGCCTCCTAGTTCTCCGTTTGCACCCTACTGGTTTCTTCCCCTTTCCCATTCTTTGGCTGCTTGGGTCTTTCCTCTACCACCATTACTGCCTCCTTCGACATTTCTACAGAACTTTGATATGGACAAACCCCCTTTGGCCCATCCTTCCACAGGTGAAACAAATCAGGTTTAAACCCTCGTACTCCACAGGCTGCCAGTGGCCATCTAGGAGAATTTTTGGATCTAAAGGCTTATTCAAATTTACTTCTACACACACCCTTGCAAATTTACCCCGACTTGCCGTACGTGTAGTATTATCCACCTTCATTGCCTTCCCAATAGTATTTCCCATTGCAATAAGAATACGCTCATCATAGTACTCTATGGGTATGCGTGGGAAACGAACCCAAACTGCAGTGGAATCAATAGAAGCGGCTCGAGGCCGAAAGTCTGGTTGCCAGCGTCTCACTGTCAGATAATGTCCAAAAATAAGCCATGGACCATCTTCCAATGAAAATGAAGATCTGGAAGGTATGAGAACCTGACCAAGTAAAACCCTTCACCCAACTCTATAAGTTCATACTCTCCCTTCGGGTTCCAAAGTCCTCGAAGTTTCTCTTCCAAAGTCTTATAACCAATAGACCGTCCCAGTAACTTAATAATCAGACAATCTTGCCATGGCTTTTGGATGGATTCTTTGTTTTCTTTAGAGATAGAGATGACAGGCCATATCCCCTTTTGAGAGATTGAAATCAGTCCTTCAGATGATAAACTAGTTTCCGTCTCCCTCCACGATCTTGCATCTTCAGCTGTCTGCTTACCCAAAAGTGTTTCTTTAAACGAAGCCCTTTGCGTAGAGTTAAGACCTTGAATCCCTTCCACATCTATCCTCTCATTCTCATCCAGCGTGGTTGAACGTATTTTCTTCTTTGTTCGAAGAGAATTATCATCTTCCTCGTTAGTTCTTGCTCGAAGATTTTCCTCCATGACAGTTATTTGCTCCTGTTTTTATGACTGCAAAGGCTTCAATGAGCAACATGTAATTACTCCTATCTTTGTTTTTTTAATGAGTATATATCATTGGTAACTAATTAGTGCTTATATATATAAACGATTTTCTCTTGGATTGCTCGATTTTGTTTTATGTTTGTTCATTCAAATTAAATTTATGTATATAGAAATTTATGTCTAGGAAAATGTTAGATGTAATTATTTTGACAGTCACGTTTTAACACTACTAGTTTTATTAGATCACATCACTTCTTATTTTTACATGAAAATCGGTTACTCATTTAAGAAATTGAAAAGTGAAGTATGTGAATGTTAAAAAATACTTTTCAAGTAACATGTAATAATAGATAGCAGATCTTCAAATAAAACTAAGAAATAACGTGATGTTATAAAATAAAAAATATTAAAATATAATTATCAAAGTGATTGCTTCTAATATTTTTCTTTTATGTCTATTGTATTTTTACGTTTTTGTTCTTGCCCTATTTTTTTTCACGTCAATTTTTACAGTTTGTCTATGGTATATTTCGGCTATTCCAAATTATTAAATTTATAGATACATAAAAATATTAATTTTTTTATACGAAATTGGTTAGATACTCAGAAGTACGATGACAGGAGACGTTGAGAAATGGGGAAATCAAACACTAAAAAGACTGAAAAGCTGACAAATAGTATAATAGCAGTATATCTGCCGTCTAATCTGTCCGTACATCTCCTGACCACCGTATTTATTATTGCTTCTAGTAAAACCCCAAAGGCCATACACCGAAACACAGGACAAAAATGCACGACAACACTTACAGTTCTAAACAAAAACAAACCTCTCTTCTGTCTTTGTCTGTTACCGCGTGTGTTTGAGGACTCTGATTCAATTTAACTGAGAAATCAGAAAAGAGGGTTATTGGTTTCAGTTTGGTATATATCTTCTCCTCCTTTGTTTTCTATTCTAACTTCTTTTCCCTTTGTCTAAGAAAATAAAAAAGAAAACAAAATCATTCTTGTATCATAGCAATGGCTTACTGCTATCCTCTCAACTTTCTCTTCGTAAATATCGCTCTGGCTTGCCTTGATGCTCTTCTTGCGTTTATTGCCTTCTTTCAGGTCTGTTTTCTGCGCCCTTTTGCTTTTACTCTATTTTTGTGTTTGGTAGGAGGGAAAGAGGAGGAAAATAGGGAGAGGGAAGGAAAATGAGGGGATTTGCACCTTTCATTTCCCTTCCCCCTAATCTAATCGTTCTAAATGTCTTTTTTTTTTTCCTTCCCCCCATTTTCCTTTCTTCTTCAAACTTATCAAACATAGTGTTAATGCTTATGTTTTCTTTTGCCAATGCATTTGGCTTCTGTCATGGCATAATTAGTTTGTATGGGTTTTTACTTATTTTTCTCTTTCAAGGTAATTAAGTGATGTTTGCTCCATTGGAATCTGGGTCTTGCTTGGTTACTGAGAAAATGTTAGAAAAACATGTAAACGTGAAGTATCGTACGGTCATTAATTGAAAATTTTAGTTTAAAAAAGTAATTCTGAATTTGTTTTCAGTACATTTCAGCTTCTGGACAAATTGAATAGCCACTTCTGGTCCAGTATTTTTTGGAAGAATAGGTAGAGAGGAGAGAAATGATAGACAGAGGCCTCCTTCGTAATATATTCTTTTGAGCATATTCTTTGGAGCATATTCTTTTGCTTTTTTTTCCTTGAAAAGTATTTGTAGCTGTGAAGATTTTGGCTCTTCCTGTTAAGGTTTCTGAAATCCAAGCTTTTGTTTGTTTCGAAGCAATGGTTTCAAATGCAAAGGCAGTGAAAAGGGAGCCAATATAGGTATTAGCTATGTTGATCAGACACTTCATTTTCTTGAAGTAATGTGTTCCATACATATCCGAGGGACATTGGTGTGGAGATCCGACCTTCCAAATAAGTTAAAAAACATAGAAAAATAGTATCCATGGTGGACCATACCATATCTGACACTCACCACTGAGTCTGAGAAACACTGAAAATTAGTAATTGAAAGTCTTATGCCCTAATGATTCCTGACTTCTAGTTGAAACATTGGGGCATATGCCTTTCAGGTACTGCCTTCAAAGATTTTAAAGAATCATATCTTACATACCTTATAAAGCATTATAAAACGAGAAGTATCTCCATAAATAATTGAGTAGACAAATCTACATTTTTAGTTTGATATACATCAGAATTGTTCTTTTCTGACAGATTGTAACCTTTTTTTAACCAGCTTTCTAGAATTCACCTGCGGAATCAACAAGTAGGGTGGACACGTCAAAAAGTAAGTGGAATATTCTAATTATTTCCCTAGTCTTTTGTGGTTTGTTTAGTGTGAGCCTGTGAGTGTGCTTCTTCATTTGTGCACCCGGCTAATAAAATTTGGGTTTCCACTTCCTAGAGTACATAGGTGGAGCTCTTAGATGCTTCAGGTCCAAGAATGTGAGTTAGATATATGTATTGATGTCTTTGTATTTCATAACGCGTCTTTAATGCTGATTCTTTGTGAAGCATAGTCCTTGATAAGTAGTTAGATAACATTAAACTTGTAATAAAAGTATAAAGATACAATTAGCATCAATTAGAATACCCTGTATTGTCGATTGCCAATCAGATGAAAAGTGATTCTGAATTAAAGTTCCATTGATAAGAATATCGAAGTGAGGAAATATTGAATATGATGTAAATAAAAATCTGATCCTTTTTGGTAATAATATACTTCATCTGTGTATATGGCTTCCTTGATAAAGGAAAAGGTTGCCGCTCCAAAAAAAAAAAAAAGAAGAAAATAAAAGGTTCCCTGACATCATGGTGAGAACAAGTTTATATTTTGAGTATTCTTCAATTAAGTGAACAACGGACAGCAACAAAATCACTGCTTTGAATTTGCCAGAGCATTGTTGCCAATTATGATATTGGATTCAGTGATCACTTCCCCTTTTCTTACTATGAATTAGAGCTGTTTCTTTTTTATGTGCTAGACATCTGATTGAGCAGAATCGTCTTCCGTATTCTCTCTGTACTTAATTTCTTTTTCATCTCTTTATTCTCATTTGCATCAACTTATTTCTTTTTCTGGTGTCATATATGCATAATGGAAAACTGGAACTTCCATTCATTTTATGATAATACATATTTTGTTTTCATATATTGTACAGACACTTTTCGCGGGTTCTTATCTGTGATTGTTGCATAAAAACAACTGATGTTCTTTTGACTATATGTTTATGATTCGTTTTCTCTATATTGATGATCTATTTTTTTTTTTTGAAAGAAACTATATTGACGGAGCAATGCTGATTGCAGGTTCTTCATCTCATGATAGGCTCTTCTAATTGTGGTAAGAGCAAGACTAGCTGTGGTCTATAGTTATCTTTTTAATTAAACTATAAGCAGATGGTCCTTATTGGAATAGATATCTAGTATTTTAGAAATGATATTTCATTCGTAGTTCTAAAGCCACAATATCAAGTACCATCTTTTCTTGAAGTAGAAGCTACTTATGAATTTATATGTGTAGTTCTTCTAAGATGAAGAAAATGACTTTATAGGATGTGTGGAATTTCAGAATATTTTATTTCTGAATCTTACTTGAATAATACAACTTCTAAGGATTATATACAGCAACTGTTAAGCAGTAAAATAGGAAACTAAATTAGTATAAATCTAATCCCCATAATTGAGGAATTGTCTAGCCTTAATTCTAGGGATATAGATATTTACACATTTAATATAGTTGACTTTTCCAAGGATGATTGTTATCAATAAGTTTAATTCATAATATGTTCTAGCATATTTTGTAATGCTATTTATTGGGTTGTTTAGATAGATTTGATTTGGTGGTCTCCAACCAGGATTCATCAAGAAAAGCTAATCTGTGTTGGCCAACCTAACAATTTCTCAAGTTCCAAGCTCCAAGATCCATTTTATGCCTTCTTCTTTTCGTAAAATGGCAATCTTTCATCCTTGACCTTTATAAAAATTTCTCAAGCTTCTGTTTATACCTTCTATTTTCCTCTTTTGTAAATAGCATCCTTTCATTGGTTGCAGCGCTCATTACAGCCAACTTAAATTTTTGTCATGTTTCTCTCAGTCCAACCATGTGCTATCATTCAATTACTGAGACTAGTACCTCTCACTAGAAACTAGAAACTTGTAATTAGTAATCTCTCATTCCCTTATGCGCCATTGTCATCTGCACAATCATGCATTTTCTATCTAACTTATATTTCTACAGTATCCCTTGTCCATACTAAATGAGACTCTTCTGACACTTTCTGACATAAGAGTTAAGTAATGAGTATACCTGCTTTTTCTGTTCTTCCGCAATGGAATTGTGTGATCCTGCTCTTTAATTCCTTCTCATTACTTTCATGCATTGAAACTGGAACCTTTATAAGTTTGAATCATTCTCATTTTCTTAGCTACTGCTGACAAAACAGAAGCATTGTGATTGTAAAATCATCTCTCTCTCTCCCTTTATTTTCCTGAATTAATAGCAATTGTTCTGCTTGGATGTCTTCAATCCTGTGAAAAGGACTTTATCTTATGCTTTTATGTGGAAACCATTCTCGAGGAATTTTTTTACCTTCAACGTGTTCTGAAGAAATACTAAACCAATTCCTTGGTGCTGAAATACAAAAGTGCTAAAAATGTTTAATAATGTCTGAATATTTTCTGCATCAGATAATTATCTTTGGACTTGTTTTGTCTTCTGACAGGTTATTTCATTTATTTTTTGTGCATGGTCGTTGCCACATGCAAAAGGTGGCTTTGCTGGTCTCATGTGTGTGGCTTTGTTCTCATGGGTATATTTCACTTGAGTGACTACAATTTATATTAACTTTAATACTTGTATCTAGAGCCTTTTTAATGAGATCTGCCTGTGGTTTAAACATTGCTGCAGCCTTCCCTAAGATTCTGTTTTTGGCTGCATTTCTTCTTATCCTATCTTTCTGGTAAGTCTGATCATGTATTTTTTAACTTAATTATTGATCATATAAAATTTTTTGTCTTTCAACATTAATTCTAGTACCATATGCTTAAAGGGTTTTTGCTTTTAATGATTTTATGATTTGTTAGAGTTTCTTCTACTATCAGGATCTTTCAAAAATTAAGATAAGGTTGTGTCAGCTTCGACATTTTTACAGTTCCAATCCTACGTAACTATAGTCAGTAATCAGATCAATATTCAATACTACCCCAATCTCAAATAGAAAGCTTTAGTTTCAGTTGTGGTAGTTCGAAACTATGTCCTATGTTGAGGTGATGCTACCTATTAGTATATTATAAGGGACAATGTTTTCTAGTAGTAGTTTATTTGGCACATTCCTACCTCAAAACTATAATTGTAACCGTTTATGGATGAGGAAAATATGCTTTATGTAAAGCACTTGACTAATTACAATATATTTCTGTTTCAGCACTTCTGCTAATTCCCTCCCTTTGTCTTACATTGCTCTCACACTTCATTAGTTCATTTGTCCATTCCTTTCTCGCATGCCACATAAGCTTATCTAATGCAGGTCATTGGTCCTTGATGACATTAGGTAGTTTTTTTAATAAGTTAATGGTGGTTGAAATCTAATAATAAAATAAATATTAATTGATCAAGATAACTTTATATGTCCTGTAGGTTGCCAATGTACGACAGAGACCCAAAGTCAGGCATTAGATGTCAAATTCAAATCAATAATATATTTTTGAAATGCTCTCATGTTGAGTTTACATGAGAAATTGGAAAATATCATGCTATTGTCAGTCATGTTTTATGAATCATATTCTGTAATCTTAAAAAAAGTTTATGAAAGATATGCTGGTAGTTCTTTTACATATGAGACATTTTGCCGGGAACTAGTGTAGCGTAATTTATAAGGTACGTCTATGCTTTCATGGGCAATAAAATATAGGGTCGACCTTTGCCATCAGGCAAATGATGAAGAAGATGGTGATGAAGAAAATAGTAGTCAGCAGGCTTTATTGGAAAGTTCAAAGAGCAAGGCAGGTTTGTCAAATACGGATAGTCGTTGGAAATGTTGCTCATTCCAAAGCATTCATGTTGGTAGCAGACAAAAATTTGTTATTGTGGTACGAGTACAAATAGTTTCTATTTTAGACGCAATCTTATCATCAATGCAATTATTTTATATTTCTTTTCCTTCTTCTTCCGCCAGGTCATTATGCTCAACATCATCTTAATGATCTCCTTTGCTGGAATAATTTGGATTGCTGCAGGGAAGAATCCTAGTTTTTCTTTAGTAGTTGCTCGGGTATGGAACATATTACTCCCTAAATATGTTATGGTGATTATAAAAATATCGCTTGATATTTTCATATTAAGTCCTTTTCCTTCGATTTTTATTGGAAGTTGCTTGCTGAGCTGCTGTAAAACTTAATTTCATGCTAGATTACGATGTTTGCTAGATTATGATGTTTGATCAAACAATAAGGTCTTAAATCTGAATGAAATGGAGGAAACCTCATTCTGTATTTTATTGCTGAAGGTGGTTTACAAAATGCAACATTATGACAAAAAGGGTCCCTTGTGGATTTGTGTATTCAGCTCTTATCACTGATATAGTTCGTTTGACAGGCCATGTGATATCTTATGCTATATTTTGTTAAAGCGGATTGACTGTCCTTTTTCAAATGTTTATTTTGGCTTTAGTTTTTTTTTTTTCAAAAAATATTTTCCAATTCAATACGTGTTATATAATTTTAAAGTTTCATGACGAATAACCGAAGGCTTGGCTGTGAATCACCTTGCCACAACTCTTTCCAGCTGGGGTTTAGGGAACCGGCACCAATACATGTTAAGCTTTATTTAAAGGCATAGACTGTTAGCTTCTTAGTTATGGCTGATACCTTAACTTGCTGTTTCTTGGGAGAAGTATCTGTGATTCCTTCTATATGTATATTGGATTATATGTCTTTCTTTATTGGATCTTCCATGTGCTAATAGATATCAACCTAGATATCCAATTTTAACTTTTATTAATGTCTGCATTGACCTTGATGCTTTCGGCAGCATCAGAGCAAATGGTGTTCTCTCAAGATTGAAATTATAAATGCAAAATATCTAATTGTTATGCTTCATCACAACTAAATTCTATATTCAGGAAAAGAAACATTTTATATTTTCAGCATGACTAGTAGTTATTTTTCCATAACTGCAATTCTTGTGCAGGTATATATAGATTTCTTTGCCGCATCAGTACTTATTCTGGGTGGAGCTTTTGGTTGCTATGGTGAGAAATGACTTATGTTATTTTGTTAATACTCTACATGGTTTCAAGCTTTTCCCCTTTCATTATATTTCCCCTTTGGATATCGGTAATAGTGCATCAGTTTCACGTTTTAAAGAAATTTTACCTTTTGAGTTCATACTAGTAGAATAAGATGAAATACAGTGTACCGTTTTTAAATAACTATTCATGGCAATGACTACAAGTCTCCAGAAATCTTAGAGCCGTAAGTTGTTAAATGAACTTAAGCAAACCATTGTGAATGAATACAATTTCTAGATTAAGTGCTTAAATATACTGTTTGATGTTAATTAAAATACTTTCAGAATTGAAATTTACTTGTAGTTTGTATACATACTAATAGTTTTTAGCCATGAAGTTTGTCAAGAACTAGTCAACCTAAATGTTTAAGCTATTAGGTAACAGTCCAAGAAAAATTTTTATTCTCTAATATGCCCTTTCAAGTTCAAGTCCATTGGGCTGAAAGCATGGACAAAGTACCGGGCCACCACATACCTTCTGCTGAATCTTAGCTCAACTACTATTCAAATTCTAGACCACTTGTCAAGAAACTTTGAGACCAATACATGGTAATTAACTGGTAAGTCTAAAAATTTAAGTTGTCACATGTGTTTTATTAGAGATTGGGCAAAATAAAAGGCTATATTATAGAATACACGAGTGTAACTAATGGCATGAGAGTTTATAGAGCAAAGAAACATAGGTATGCTTGAGTATAAAGACATACCTAAGAGGTATCAATGAGAATATTTTAATTTTGTTATGCCTTTTGTTTCTCCTTTGGTGATTTTTTGTGTCCCAGTTCATATTTGAAAGGTGGGGGATCGAAGCTAGAAATTAATTTTGAGTTCTTCCTACGGCATTTCAAATATAAATTGTTTAACTTTGTATTGGTTTGGGTTTGAACTCTTATGGAATGCAATTTTTTAACAATATTTTGTTTTATTATCGGAAAAAAAAATAGTTTAAGATTACACTGCCTGAAGATGGAGTTGTTTTTAAACCCATGTACCTGCTGCTACGTATGTGTGTGTGCGTGTGTTCGTGTGTGTGCACTTGGGTTGCAATTATGCTTTTGCATCATTTCCTGTTTACCAGAGGGAGCAAACTTTAGACAAGACAGAGAGAAGCTTGCCAATTCAAGGTTTATGGCGGCTTAGGGTAAGCAAATAGGTAGAAAACTTTGGGTTTCTGGCTATGGGCAGACGTAGGATTGGGGGTGATTTAAGAGGGAAGGAGTAGCTTGAAGCTGGTGTTGCTTGAGGTTCTGGGAGTGGCTAGGGTGGAGTTTTGGAGGAAAGGATGGAAAGCATGTGGATTGAGGGTGATTGAAGGAGCCAACATAATAGAGAGTGGTTAGAATTGAATAAGAAAACTAGAAAAGCCAAAAGGTTTGAGGTTGCTTTAAGCAAGTGAAGATGATTTAAGAAGGATGCAGAAAAATAAAAACAAGAAAACAGGAAGAAGGAAGAAGGTAACAGCCATAAAAGAGAAGAGTGCTGATATTATTCCTGTGCATTCCTGCTTTCAAAGATGAAAATACCCAAAATTTCATCAAGCATAAGCATACTGCAACATAAAAGTTTTATAGACATTTGGAAAAACTTGTATGATATAATTTATAACCCCATCATAACTAGATTCTTGGTCGGAAACAACCTAAAAAGCAAGAATATAACCAACTTAGACTCCAAGAAAATATAACCGAACTCCTAAAAATTCCTGTAATAATGAAACTTGACAGGAATATAATGTACCCTATCCAAATCATATTGACTTGCAGGAATGGCAATTGTGCTCCTGGAAAAAAAAGTGAAATTCATAACATAAATTGTAAGGTGATAAATTGAGAATAGCTAACGAAGAATAACGAGTCAAAGTCTTCAATGGCTGCATCAAAATTTTCAAAACAATTCATTACGTGATTAATTTGGTTTGTTAGCTGGGTTTTAATTATGTGCCTTAACCTATAAAAGGTTGACCTCTTTCTTGAACTTTTTTCTTTAAATGTTTTTAAGGTTTCCTTCTATTTTCTAAATTGAGGAGAGTACGGTCTGAGAAAGCTTCATCAGAAATGCGGAAGGTTTGCACTTGCTACCTATTATTTATTTAGCATTATTTTTGCATGTATTTTTCTGAGGTGAAACAGAGTCTGGATTTCTTATTGCTTAGGTATGCTAAAAACACACTATTAAGATCTTGGTGGTAAATAATTTTAAGAAGTTCTAGACATTTGTCACATTTTGCAGGTGGTTGGTTTAGCAGTTGTCTCTGTGTTGTGTTTCACATCAAGTTCATTAATAGCTCTTCTTACAGATATTCCTGTAAGTATTTGATAACTTTAGACCTTGCCATGTTGTTAAGACTTTTTTTTCCTGAAATAGGCATGTGCTATTTAATACAGGGTTAATTTTTTCATTCTGTTGGCAGCTTTTTCATCATTGGAATCTGAAGAAGATTAATGGTGTAAAAGCACTGGTTCTTCTCATTTTTCACTATGTATTAGGTATTCCTTCAGTCTTCCTAAGGGTTATAAGATGGTTTTGATAGTATTTTTTTTGTCCTTAATCATTTTAGGCTTTGCTCTGGAGTTTTATTCACTTTAATGTATTTTAAAGCTCAATCAATTGTCAAATGATTTATGCTATTATTATGATAACTTGCTTAAAAAATTCGGCAAACTCCCCCTATCAGGTGTCAAACAAGTGCCTCATGAAACTACACAGAACAATAACAAAACTTATTCTTCGTGGTTGTGTCACTTTGCTTTGAGTGTACTAAATATAATTTATCTACTGAATTGTTTTTATTTTGAATTAATTATTTAACGAATTAGTTATCATAATCATTTCAAACTGTTCAAATCATTTTCCATTCTGAATTATAGAAACTTATCTCCTCTGTGCTCCCACTTGCAGCCTCTAAAAAATTGGTGTTATGTTTACTGTTACTGTGGTGCAGATTTTTATTTTTTGCACTTTTAAGGAGTTATGTTTCTGTCAGATGTAATATGACTCAATTTGTGAGGTCTATTGACAGGTTCATCAGTCCCCTTTGCTTTGGTATTATGGTTCATGAGAGAGCTGCCAGCTCCATCCACAATTAATAGGAAAGCACAGCCAAGAGCAATAACTTTTATCAGTTATGGAGCAGAAGGGATGCATCGTCATCATGGAGACAGGGCTACAGCAACAAGTTCAAACAATCAGGTGCCTAAATCTATGCAAGCAAACTACTTAAGCTATGTTGAATTGAAAACTTTAGACGGAGAGGAAGAAGTATATGCTGATTTCATAAGTTATGGTTGAAATGATAGCTCTAAGGTATTCTGTCTCTTTGGCCAGAAACCACTGTAAGATGTTATGTTTATATTGTGCTAATTGGATTCAGTCATGCTTTAAACTTTAGAAGATACCCATTTGCCTTTTATCCACCATTGGGCACTGCTGCAATGGTTTGCTTAGTTGCCCTTGTGTATGGAGCTCAAAAGTTTCCTTTATCTAGAGTCGCTCCAGCTTGAACCCGCTTTCAAAACCTTATCTTAGTACTAAGCGGCCTTGGTACAATGGTGTACAAATTCACTAGTCATCTTCCCCTGGTAAAAACTAGTATTAGACATGTAGCTGGCAGCAAGCTTTCCATTTATCTGCTTCATGATATGATTGTTACTGTCACATGCCTTTCCCACTGTTCTTTTTCCTGATGTTGCATAATGGATGAGAAACACCAAATGGACATTTGCCTTACATTGCAGGTGTCAAGAGCAAGTCCAACTTAAGCATGCACTGTCCAGACAGCTAAAAAATAGATCAAATGTTTTCTGTGCTGGCTCCAAGGGGGAAAATCGATGGAACTTTGCAATGCAGCTTTCGCGATTGGCAGATCTAATCGGCACAATACAAATTCAGAATGAAGACGCTGATGCTTAATAATGACATTTTGACATCAGATGGCTGTATATAGGTATCATTGGACTGTTATTGGAGTAAAATAGATTTGCTTTTCCTTGCGGGGTTTCTGATTTCTTAGGCAGCATTTTTATGCTGTAAGTACATCCTGAGGTTTTGTTTTTAAGCAATGCTGGAACAATTTTTTTGACTCTTGGCTGTGAATGCGTTAACAAATTTTTCAAGATTTGTTTGAAAAAGATAAAAAGAATTCCAATAAAATATTTGATTCTATTTTTGTTTTTGGTGTCAAGATTGTAGAACAGAGGGTATCCAATCCTCACCAGAAGAAGCTAAACACATGATTGTGATTTGTGATTAAGGAATAGGATTAGTGTTTTTATTCAACTAGAGCTCGAATTTGAGATCTTTGATCTTGAAACCGATTCAAGATCACTGAATTGACAACTTATTGGTGATTTTAAGTGTTTTTAGAAGATAGAAGAATGTGTTCAGACAAAAAAAAAGTATTTTGATGTTTGCAGATCATAGGAAGATGATTTAGATGTTCATTTGAGATTTCATTTTGAAGGTTTTTGAACACTTTGAGATAGATGAAATGAAGAAGAATTGCTTTTCATCATATAATTTAAATTCATATGAGAACGTTTGCTGAAAATACTTCTAGATAAATAAATGAGTAAAAAAAATTCTTTTTCTTATTTGTTCAGAATTATCATTTTCTTCCAAAAATTTACTGCAAGTTCGCTTGGATTAGGTATTTCAAGAGAAAAGTGCATTTCAAATTTCAATTTTACTATTTGGCAAAAAAAAAATTCAATTTCTTTAAAATTTTTCAGTAGAAACTTTGAAATTACTCTAAACCTATTCTCACTTTATTACGTCTCTATTAAATAGAAAACTAAAACATCTAAAACTCGATCTAGATTGTTACATTTCTTTCAGAAGACTTGGGTTCAAGATTGAATTTTTCGTTTTTTTTAATTTAAGATTCGACTTTTCATTTTTTTTATCTCCTATGAACTAAAAAAACATCATTTTATTTAGGATTATTATCCAATATATTATTTATGAAGTTTTTAGAATCCACAAGTAAATTAAGATGCTAATATATGCTCTACTTTATTTATTTATTTTTAATTTTTTAATAATCTTTAAAGTATCTGTGTCATTATCTTAATTCGTTTGTAAAGTTTAAAAACTCCAAAAACAATATTATATAATAGTCGTGTTATTTAAATATAACATATATTTTTATTTCTTATATTATTAATAATATCTATACATTTATTTTTTTCTTATATTTCATATCATTATTTTTTTACAATTATTTTTTATTTCAGCAAATTTCAATAATTGAAATTTTTTTCTAAAAAAAATTAACCAAACAATACAATAACAAATGTTAATAATTTGAATTCATACATTTTAGCATGTTTTCATTTTAAAATTTTCCAAAATTTTAATTTTTTTATTTAAATGCACCCTAAAAATTTTAGTCCTAAAAAATACTAATAATAAAACATAATTTTTGTGTTTAATGAAAAAAAAAATTGTGATCTAAAAAATTGAACAAAATGGCTTCTTTTTCGTTTGGATAATTTAAAAAAGAAAAAGCAAAATAAGGCTTATTCTTTATTCTTTCTCCTTTTACTTTTTTTTTTCTATTTTTCTTCCTTATCCTTTTACTTTATTTTATAATATTATATTATTCATTTATTTCATCTCCATTGACGACTGTCAACCTTTAACCTTTCAACGAGTCACCACAGTCCCCACCAACGTATTTTAGCGGGAAGAAGATAACACCGAAAGAAGGAAATGAAAAAAAGCAGTTATCCTTCTCCCTCCAATTCCCAAAGCACCAAGAACAAGAAGAGCAATTGGTAAAGGCGAAGCCTTCTTCAAGGCATTTTCTTTCTGATTTGCTCATTCAGAATCTCCCAATTACAAAGCAACCAAAAGAAACCAAACCCCAAACTGCAATCTCCAAAATTCTCTTCAATCCCATTTTCTATATATAGTCTAACCACAATGCTCTTCATCATCACTCTCTATTTCTCCAAAACTGCTCTGCAACCATGGCGAGTTCCAGTGGCACGAAGAAGGAAGAGTATAACATTGTTCCGTTTGATGATAAGAGATCACCGATTATGAAGCTTCATGAGGTTCTGAGTTTTATATTTCTTTGCTTTTCTGCTTATTGTCGAAGATTTTAATCTTCTCTTGTGTTAATATAGATTGAGGTTGCGGTTGAAGCGGTTTGTGGAATGGAGAATCTCCCAAACATTGGCCGTGTCGGTGTTGCTGAAAAGGACATATTTAATTGGCTTTCTAAGGTTTATGGATTTCAGGTATTCTCTCCATTTTTTTTGGTTAATTTCATTTGTTTCATTTTTCCACAAACCCCACTCTTTTCATCTCAGGATTCAAACTCGAGAACTCAATAGCCAATAATCTCTTGGCGGAGTGGTTAAAGATGAGTTATAACATATTATAAATCTTGAATTTGAATCCAAACACTCCAATATTCAATTATTTAATATTTCTCTTGTAACAAAAAAAAAAGAGAGAACTCAATAGTCAATCTCAAGTTCTAAGTTGTAACCACTAAAATATCCCTTGGGGTAGTGGATACATCATACATCTATATTTGACATGCCATTATCAATTGCATTAATTCAATATTTATTTATACTTCACGTAATCAACTCAAACTGTGTTAAGCAAGGTCAAATCTTATTAGTGAGGGAGCCCTTTTGTTTTTGGAAGGGAAGGAGTGAGGAAGGGAGCACAAGGGGTGGTTTGATTCATTATATATATGCTTACACGAATTTTCTCCTAATTTTTGTGATATTGAAGAAAGGGAACGCAGCAAATCAGAGGGAGCACTTAATATTGCTACTGGCCAATATTTATAAGAGGTGGAAGGATTGTAAGAATAAGGATGGCGAGAATGTAGATCAGGTGCTTAAAGTTATCATTCTTTCCTTATGAATTTCATATCTTTGTTCAGTTCAATTTAATTGAAGATTGATTAAGTGTTTGTTATAGGCTACGGCAACTAACGAGACCATAAAGCAACTGAAAAATGAAATTTTCAGCAATTATGGATCATGGTGTAGCTATATGCACCTTTCATCACCTATTTGGTAATTTATCTTGTCATTTTAGATTATGAAAGAAATTTTCAAGGCATTTATTAAAAATACTAATCAGTATTTATTAAATCTCATATTGAATATTGAGCATGCTGGATTTCATTTTTCTTTCTGCTATAAAGGAATCATGCGAAGTACAAGGAAGGAAAACAGCCACAGCTCTATCTCATCTACATTGCACTCTATCTCCTTATATGGGGTGAAGCTTCAAATGTTAGATTCATGCCTGAATGCATTTGTTACATCTTCCATAAAGTACGTTTCTTTTAATTTTAATGAATCACTCTCCTTGAGTTAAAAAATTCTATAATTGCAGCTGCTGCTAGTTTTTGATCAACATCTTCCGTGTCTTTAGTTTCCTTCAAGAATTTTTATATCAGCTAGATTAGACTATATAGAGAGAGAGAGGCCCTTAGTTGTGGATTTAATTTAAACTGTCATTTTGTATGTTAAAAGACAATAGGAAAAAAAATAAGTATTGACTGCATGGATCATGCATGTAAGGAGACTAGAGAAGGGGCAAAATAAACAGAGACAAGTGCAAGATTTTGAGAGATTGCAGTTATTAGACAGGTGCACTCTTCTGCGGCTTTGGCTTTAACTGGATAGTGGAAATCTTCAGTCTGGAAATAATTATTAAAATTTGTACATCATAATAAATATGTTATTGCACACAACAAAACGATCATGTAATAGTGTGGGTTATAAGATTAATGTAATTGCATTTTTGCCTTGTTCAGAAGCAAGAGAAAGATTATGTAAATTATGTAATGCAAGCATGCATCCATAATTTCAGATTCATTATGTTGATTGATATTTGTTCATCTTCCCTTCTAAAAGTAACCATCTGTTCTTTTCACTGTTTCATGATCTTATAAGATGGCAAATGATGTTCATCAAGATTTATCTAGACCTGTCATCGAGAGCAGAAAACCAGATGACTACTTTTTAAGTGAATTTATACAACCTACTTACAAGATCCTATCTGAGGTACTATTTGTTTTATAGCATCACATAGCACACATTGTCTTTTCCTACCTAAAAAATTTTTATAACTTAATTGGCGAGGAAGGAAGCTGAGAAAAATAAAGGTGGCAAGGCAAGCCATTCACTGTGGAGCAACTACGATGATCTAAACGAGTGCTTTTGGTAAGCTTTCTGAGTGATTGACACTATTTTACCTTTGTAGAGTCAAATATATAATATGATGTGTGACATATACCTGTTTCTAGGTCTGAAAAATGTTCTTCTGAGCTGCGTCAGCCAAAAGAAAAAATGCCATTCCCACATAAGGTAACCTTCTTCCCCTAAAATTTTAGCAACGGTGTATAGTTACCACATGTGGGGACATATTCTCACAAAGAGAGAGTGGAACACATATTCTGTGAAAATGAAAAAAGAGAAAAAATAGAGTAGAATATATATTATAATGTTTGGTTTATTGGAATAAATTATAATAGGAGATAGTATTAATATGTTTGGGTAACTTAAAGAATATGATTGTAATAAGCTTAAAAAACCATTTTTTCTTTTATTAAAGTAATTATAATCTTATATATATATATATATATATATATATATATATATATATATATATATATATATATATATATATATATATATATATATATATATATATATATATATATATATATATATATATATATATAAAAGCCAAAGGAGTTGACTCAACGTAAAACATCGTATGTGAATAGTTTAAATGTTTGATACGTGCAATATATTTAAAAAAACAATTATCCTTTTTTAAGTTTCAAAAAATAGAAATATATATAAATATAAAAAAAAACAAAATGAAGCAATTATCTTTTTAAATTAATTATCTATTTCAATTTTTAAAAGACAAACATCTATATTTATATATAGATTAAAACTAAATAAAAATCGCATATCATTTATCTCTACTTACATTAATATTACAAAATATAACATCTATATTTATAGCTTTTATCAATTAATTTTTTTTAAAAGATAACATATATATATTAAAATTCATATGGATAATATAATATATAACTTGCAATAATATAACAACATCTTATGTATAATGATTACCAATTAATTTTTTTTTAATTTTC
This sequence comes from Heritiera littoralis, assembly GCA_031772115.1. Classification (NCBI taxonomy): domain Eukaryota; kingdom Viridiplantae; phylum Streptophyta; class Magnoliopsida; order Malvales; family Malvaceae; genus Heritiera; species Heritiera littoralis. Next base: position 1,277,407 of record JAPDPK010000009.1, on the reverse strand, counting down.
TAAACGATAGCATTATTTTTTTAATTTTTTAAATTAATACGTAACATGTAATCATTCCTTTTTTCACATTAATATTACAAAACATAACATCTATAACTATCGCTTTTATCAATTAAATTTTTTAATTGTCTAAAACGTAACATCTATATATATTAAAATTTTTAATTTTCTCCATTTTTATTATATAAATTGCATGTAATCCTTCTTTTTTTTCTCAATGGATGCTTAGCATTCATGGATCTTAAGAATCTAAAATTAAAATTTCTTTTACTTTTTGTATTTAGTTTATTTAAAAGATATTCTGGCATAGAATTTAATTGCACGCCACATAAAAGACTAGCATTAAATGAGATTTCAATGTTTATAAATAGTACACCTTTGTCAAAGAGTAAAGTATTGATCAGAAGGTCACTGCTCAAGGTATTAGATTAACTTATATTTTTTCAATGATAACAACTATAGCAACATAATTTTAAAATATAGTTGATTTAGCTTGTATATTGTTATTAACTAATTTTGAATTTGTGTTATATCTATCTATCTCTCTCTCTCTCTCTCTCTCTCTCTCTCTCTCTCTCTCTATATATATATATATATATATATATATATATATTTAGGGAAAATCTTTCATCAATAGAGTAGCTATCATGAAAGTTAATACAACTTTTGGTTGGTATTATATATCATGTGAGCGCAACAAAAAGCTATCTAACGTTGATGAAAAGTTTTATTCTTCTTTATGTAATGTTGATGTCCCTAATCCAACTCTAATATAAATAATAATTATATTTACTATATTTAAAACATTAAATAGAAATTATTCCATGATGATAATATAAACATTCTATGATTTTAATGTATATAACTTAATTGTAGCATTTTATATACCACATAGGTACAAGTTGAATGATGAGGTATTTTATGGTTCTGGAAAAGTGATGTTTGTACTTTTCAATACTGAAGTTGAAAAATTAATTAATAAAGATATGAAGAATCTTTATCAAATTTCTCTTAAGGTAATGATTAGTTAACAATTATTGCAATATTATCCAATATTCAATTTAATTTAATGATATATCTATGACTATGATTTAGAAAAATGAAGATTATAAAATTCAAGAGATTTTTGAAGATCTCAGGAGTTAATTTTTTATGTTCAAAACAATAGCGACAAATTATAATATTGAAACAAGAAGTACTAAGTTTATCGTATCTAAAGTGTATTACTTTGATATAAGCTTGAATGTCAAAAATAAGTGGAACATGTATACATTTGTATAATATGAATATTTTTATTATATTTTAATATAACAGATACATTATAACTAAAACTTAATTTAATTAAATTGCAGATTAATGTTTTGTACATGTCTCTAATTCCATCAACGAAATCTATTGAATCATCAAATAAAGTGACATATCATTCAAAGATAACAATGAATACTCAAGAATTATTTACTACCTCTTTAGCTAAACAAGAATTCATTGAAGAATTTCCATTTAAAAAAAATTGTACATGAAATTAATTTTAAGATGGAGAAAATTTCAATTTCTTCATATCAAAGACATGTTGAATATTTTTCATATACTTTTTTTATTCAATAAATTACAATATGAGTTTGATTTAACTTGTACATAATTTGCATAATTATATCCAATATATAATTTTTTATATTATTGTATTGTAATATACAAATTACAAATGAAAAATATGAAATATGCATTTGTTGTCTTGTTATAAACATAATAATTTATATTATAAAGTTTCAAAATATATATTATCAATGAATTTATTATTTGATTAATGTATTTCTATCCATTGTACGGGTTTAAAACTAGTTTGTTATAAAAAAACAATTCTAATTATAATTAAATAAAAATTAATTATTAACTAAGAACAATTAGTAATTATAATGTATATAATTTATTATTAATCATTAATGATTTACTATTAATTAAGAATATTTAATTTATTAATTATTCATTAAGTATTAATCATTAATTACTGATTATTAATAATTATTTACTAATTAATTAATAGTTAATAATTGAAAATTAATTATCAATTATCAATTCATAATTATAATATTTAATTATTGATTTTATTAATAATTAATAATTAAATATACATTATGAATTAAATACTTAATTCTTGATCATTGATTATTAGTTATTAATGATTGAATACTAATTATGAATTATTTATTAATTATGAAAAAATTATCAATTATAAAAAATTATTTATTATTAATTATTAATTAAGTGTTAATTATTAATTATTAATTAATTGTTATGAATTAATAAAAATTAAGAAAATATTAGTGGTAAAATGGGATTTAATAAAAAAAATTCGCTTTTTGTAAGTCTACGAAATTGCAAATTTTAGGGGAGAAAAGGAGTGCAATTCATTGCTCCTAAAAAATACCATTCCATGAAATGACTATTCCTTGCTTAAAAAATAATCAAATAAAGAAATTGAAAAGATTTGTAGAATATAATAGGAATAGAATTGCAATTCTCCCAACTAAACTGCTCTAAAAGAAATATTTGAGCCATCTGGTAGATTTTTTTATCAAAGTTTTGAATCTTAAATAAAGTAACAATATCATAGAAACAACATATTGAACACGTCATGAATTAATTTAAGTTCTTATTACAAATTAAAAGAACTAAATTAAGAGAGTTTAACTTATTAGTTTTGAGCAATTTTGGCCTGAGTGATTGAAAAGGAAACAAAAGCTAAAGTTTATCTTGTAATCTGGGGATAGGGACTTTGCACATCTATGAAGATGGGCATACGGAGAACGTTGTAAATTATTTTCCTTGTCAGTTAGTAAGGTTTATATGAAATGAATGCACTAAATTACCTATGTTTGTCAATGCTACAAATATAAAATTTAGTGGTTTTTGACATTTTTAAAGAATGTTAATTTTTCATTTGTGAGGCATATGATTCGACCTTGCTCTTGATGAGGCAAGATAATTCCTTTCATAGATATAAGATCTTTATCAATTCTTTTCAATCTAGTTTGGTTCTTTTACTTAGGACTTGAATTCATGTTCATATATCTATGCAGATTCTGGACCATTTTATTGATGGAAACGGACGCATTACCAGAAAGAGGAAGCCGAAAATTAATTTTGTTGAAATCCGCACATTTTGGCAGCTTTATAGAAGTTTCAGCCGAATGTGGATATTCTTCATAATGGCTTTGCAGGTGACCTTACCTGCTAACATAGTGCTTTAGTATTTGATAACTCTTCAGAAATTAAGGGCATAGAGATATTTTTTTTCAGGCTATGATAATTGTTGCATGGACACATTCTGGATCTGGTTTTGGTAACAATGATTTGAGAAGAGTGTTGAGCATTTTCATTACTAATGCTATTCTCAGTTTTTTGCAAGGTACTACTGGTTCTCTTTATTAATATTCTCTTCTTGTGAAAGCAATCTCACAATTGTCAAATTGGCAACCATATTATAAAATATGCTCCTAGTCATTTGTGACTTTAGCTTTATGTCTTATTATAGCAATTCAATTACAAGTTCCAGTGTCAGATAAACACAATTTTAATTGCAGGTTCTTTAGTATTGTAGAGTGATTTTAAAGAGATTAAATCTTAATTTGCCATATAAAATTTCGTGCAGCTTTTCTAGACACCATTCTCAGTATCTGTGCTTGGAGGAGTTCTGAACTTACCCAACCACTGCGCTACCTTCTGAAATTGGTCGTGGCATCTATCTGGGTGGTAGTTTTGCCGGTAGGATATTCTACTTCTGTGAGGAATCCAACAGGACTGATGAAGTTCCTTAACCACTGGGCCAGGGATTCACACAATCAGTCATTGTATTATTGTCTTGTTGTCCTTTATTTGATACCTGATGTACTGGCTATTATACTATTCTTGCTTCCACCTTTGGGGGAGAAAATGGAGCTATCAGATTGGCCAATAATTAATATTGTTATGTGGTGGGTTCAGGTAAGTATTTCTAGCATTGTTGCTTTTCATTTCTTTTCTTCTGTGTGGGCATTGTTAGTCTTTTTCCCTCATATTCCTTGGTTATTTTCGTAACTTAATTATTCAAGTTATCTATATTAGTATTGTCATTTGCTGCAGCCAAAACTTTATGTTGGAAGAGGCATGCATGTGGGAACCTTTTCACGTCTAAAGTAAGAGAAAAATATGTTTTCATTGGGCTTTTTTCTCCCTATTCATGTTTAAAGTCTTTTCTGCTAGGGTTTAACATTTTGCATTAAGTGAATGGCATTTCTTTACTGTCAGGTACACAGTATTTTGGATATTGGTGCTAAGTGTGAAGCTAGCATTCAGTTACTATGTGGAGGTGATTTATCCGTTATTTAATGTATATACTGGGACCAATTTTGAGGGTTTTAAAAGCTTTGGTTTGACCATTTCTTGTTAAAACTTCTTTTCTGCTTTCATAAGGTTTTATCCCACACAGTTTCAATTTATATGTTAAAGTATCTTCTTATCTGACTTGATTGATGTCCCAAAGAATAAGCATGTTAGATATGATAGTAATTATTGGAGTTGAAGATAATTTCTCAAACTTTCTTTAGTTCTTGCATGAGCAGAACTACATGGCTAATTTCTATGGTAACCATATTTGCTAATCGGTGAGAACATATTCATTGGCTCTAATATGAAAATTATTGATCCTGCAAACTTTTCCATCAAATTATTTAAATAGGTTGTTTCCTTTGAGGATTTGTAAAACCTGAAGATAGTTGCTGACCACTTTTTCACTTCTCGTCTCAATAGATATTGCCACTTGTCCGACCAACGAAGGCGATTATGAAGATAGAAGTACAAGACTACCTGTTGCATAAGTTTGTTCCAAATGGTAATTTATTATTCTTCCTTATTATATTTTGTTTTCACCTTATGGTGGCATCAAAATCTTTTTATTTATACTTCTGCCTACACTAATTTATATTCTCTATCTTATATAGTAAAGCACAATATGGGAGTCGTTATTGCAATATGGGCTCCAATTGTCCTAGTAAGTAAGCTTTTAAGAACTTTGGTATGGCAAATTTTATGTCATAGACTTAATTCTTATGTAACATTATCTAAGAAAGCAATTCTGTGGTAGGTTTATTTCATGGATGTTCAAATATGGTACACCATATTTTCTACTCTCTTAGGTGGAGCTTTAGGAGCCTTCAGACACATTGGTGAGGTATGAAGCCACTTCATTCACACACTGTCATGGAAAATTTGTTTACGATTTTTGGAAAAGCAACTGAATTTCATTACATCCCTTCTTCCAATCATTCCACAGATTCGAACAATTGGGATGTTGCAGTCCAGAATTGAATCTGTGCTTTCAGCTTTTAAACGCTGTTTTTTGTCACCATCAGACCCTGGCGCAAAGGAAAAAGACTCGGTACTGCTATTCTAACTTGTCTGCTGAAAGAGTCTTAAATTTTTGGAAAAGAAACTGAAGTTTATTTCGTCCTTTCTTCCAATCATTCCACATATTCAAACGACTGGGATGTTGCAGTCCAGATTTGAATGTATGCCTTCAGCTTTTAAACGCTGTTTTTTGTCATCATCAGCCCCTAGCGCAAAGGACAAAGACTTGGTACTGCTATTCTAACTTGTCTGCTCAATGAGTCTTAAATTTTTGGAATTGTAGTACAAATTTATTCCACATTCAAAGAAAATGTAGAAGATATTGTGGCTTGCTTTTCATCAATTTATATAGGCATGACTTTCAACCTTGTGTTTTCTTTGAGCTAACCATAAACACTATTAATTTCCCAGCCTACTTCAAGTGAAGACAAGAAAAAGATTTCTAAGATGTGGAAGGAGTTCATATATTCCATGCGAGAGGAGGATCTGATTAGCAATAGGTTAGAGCTTCTTCCTATAGATTTAATATTATAAGACAGCTATGCATGCACACGTTCTAATGTTACTCTGCTTTCTTCTCCCTCCAGGGACAGAGATTTGCTGCTTTTACTAATTCCTTCGAATGATATTTCTTTGGTTCAGTGGCCACTCTTCTTGCTAGTCAGTAAGGTAAACTTTCTTGAGTGTTTCTCTTGTTCACCATTTTTAGTAATACAATTGAAAAATCTTTGTTTTACATATTTTCTCCATCTACATATGACAGATTCCTGCCGCATTAAACATTGTAAAAGAGTTTAAGGGGAAAGATGATGCTAAGCTAAAAAAAATCATTGGGAGTGATAAATATATCCTTTCAGCCATAGTAGGATGTTATTACACCCTCAAGGATCTGACAGATTACCTTCTGAAAGATGATGATGCTGACAAGGAGTAAGACAGAAGCATTTTTATTACCTGCTTGAACTTCCAGAAATTAAGCTAAATGGCATCTAGCCAGTTAAGAATACAATTATCTTTTGTAAAAAGTAATTGTCTGTGACCGTTTTCCTATTTTCTTCATCTGGGATAGGCTTGTAGAGGATATCTACGATGCTGTTGAGGAAAGTTTAAAAAAAAATTCTTTTTTGCAAAAGTTCAACATGAGTGGTATGCCTTTGCTGGCTGAAAAGTTGGAGCAGTTACTAAAGATCTTGGTAATAATTGAGTTTATTTTGCATTTCCTTTCTTACCCTTCTGTATTTTTATTCCAACTCTTGCTCTTGGTGGTAGGCAAGGCAATTAAGCATCTGTTTCTTGAGTTGTTATGTCACAGATGGCTAATTATGGGAATGATGGGGCATTCAGGGGTCAAATAACCAATGCCCTCCTGGCTATCATGGAGAGTATAATACTTCATGTTATGATTGATGATGCATCTACTCCCAGAGAAGATCAACTCAACCAAGTCAAGGAGAGGTTTAAGAATATAAATACAAGTGACTTCAAAAGCAAATGGAGTGAAAAGGCACTGAAACACTTTACTTTTAAATATCATTTTCACATATTTCAAACAGGGATCTATTTCTTATCAAATTCTAAAATTTTATCCAGGTCCATAGGCTTCATTTGCTTTTGACTGTCAAGGAATCTGCCACAGATGTGCCTCTGAATTCAGAGGCTCGCCGTCGACTCACTTTCTTTGCAAACTCCTTATTTATGAATATGCGAAGTGCCCCAAAAGTCAGGCACATGCGTTCATTCAGGTCAGTAACTCTAGGCAATTTTGAGACTGTTCTATTAGAAACAGCTATGGTAGTCTCCAGTAGTAGTTTCTTTGATCAATTCAACTGAATCTCCAATTTTTGTATCATGACAAGTCTCCAGGGTGTTTATGACAAATTAATATCTAGATATGGCAGTAAAGTCATTCCTTTTTGAAACTCTTAACATATATTTATTTCTTGCAATCTATGCTAGTGTTTTGACTCCACATTACAAAGAAGAGGTTCTTTACTCCAATGAAGAACTTGAGAAAGAAAATGAGGATGGGGTGTCAATTCTGTTTTACCTGCAGACGATATATCCAGGTGATTTTTGTATCCATTACTGTTTGCTGTTCCATTATTTGGAATAACATGAATTAAGCTAACAATGTCTGTAAACTAGATGAGTGGACCAATTTCCAGGAGCGTTGGAATCGCAACCCTAGTAAGAAGGATATTCGTGAGTGGGTGAGTTACAGAGGACAGACACTCTCTAGATCAGGTCTGGGTGATGATGATCAAATAGCAATCTGTCATACAATAACTTGTAATAGTTAGTTATAGGTGTTTGACGCAGCTATGTTTTCCTGTGTGTTTTCTACCAGTCCGAGGGATGATGTACTATAAGAAGGCTCTAGAAGTTCAGTGTTCCATGGAATTTGGTGATTGCAATGGTATATGGCTTTTTAGATATGAGATGAAACTTCTAAATATCATCTCCAGTGTCGCATTCAGTATCTTGCAGTTCAGCTAAATATTGTGCCATAGAGTTATTAACATTTACTTTCTTTTCAGCTACATTAACGGAGGAGGAATATATGCAAGCAGTATCTGATTTGAAGTTCACCTATGTCGTTTCATCTCAGATATATGGAACACTCAAAAGTTCAAAAGATTCTCGTCAGGAGGATATTCTATATCTCATGCAAACGCAAACGTAAGTTGTCATAGTACTATTGTTCTTGCATAAATCTACAGCTTACTTTAACAATTCTACAGGTATTCATCGCTGCGTGTTGCTTATATTGATGAACAAACTGAGAAAAGTCAGAAAGTTTATCACTCTGTTCTTCTCAAGGGTGGTGAAGAAGTAAGTGCTAGTTTGATATGAAATTAATTTTCTGTATCGATTGTGGTTAGATAACCTACCCGGGTGGTGAAGAAGTAAGTGCTAGTTTGATATGAAATTAATTTTCTGTATCGATTGTGGTTAGATAACCTACCCAATCTATTGGGATATTGGGGTAAAGGATGATGATGAGTTGTCGGGAATCTGACAATTCTCACTCATTTATAATAATTATGGGCTTAATGGGGTTTCTCTGAACATTGTACGACTTTGATTGGAGTGGGTGAATAATTATGCATACGAAGTTAACGCTTATTAACTTTGTATGCGAAGTTAATACTTATAAATTACAGCTATGGAAATATATTTAAGCATTCCTCAGGAGTACTAGCTTTTCTCTCTCTCTCTCTCTCTCTCTCTCTCTACTAATGGAAAGTGGGACAGCAAAAGGTATAGTATAACCTAATGCTCAAAGATATGTTGAGACCAGAAGTAAGTGCAAATTCGACTGGATGCGGGATAGAAGAAACTGTATTGTTCTGTGCATTCTCCTTGATCCTTCCTAAGTCTTACAGAATCAAAAGAGGTTGCATTTCCAACATCCCAAAAGTAACACAAACCTCTTAAGGCTCATATTAGAGAGTGATATCGTACTCTGGAAAAAATGGATTTCTAGCAATCTACAAGACATCTACACATGCTAACTGCAATAAATTAATTCTCAAATTGTTAGTTCTCATTGGTGACTTGGTGCCAGCATGTGGAATTTTAAATGCTAACTCATGGAATCTGTCAGTCATTTTCTATAGGGTGATGACTAAGAAGTAGGCACATCAAATATTATGTTGAAAAAAGAATGTTCTTTCTATTGTTAGATAAAGCTATGTGTCTAGAATACCGTGGCATTATTTGATACCCTGATTTCTAGGGCTTTACTTTATAGCCCGATTTTTATGGCATTACTTGACACTCCCATTGTCAATCTGATGAAAATTTCTTCTTATTATTTCTAGTTTTTTTCCAATGTATACTAGTTTCTTATGACAATCTGGCATCGCATGTGACTTTCTAGGTATATCGTATAAAACTTCCAGGTCCTCCAACAAAAATTGGTGAAGGGAAACCTGAAAATCAAAATCATGCCATTATATTTACTCGTGGAGAGGCCTTGCAGACTATAGACATGAACCAGGTAATTGCCTTTCTGCCATCTTTCAAGGAATTAAATATCTTAAAAATTTGTACAATGTCTTTAGCTCTTTGTTTTTAGGACAATTTTTTTGAAGAGGCTTTTAAAATGAGAAATGTATTGGAAGAGTTCCCACATTTACATGGCGCTCAAAAACCTACAATATTAGGTTTAAGGGAGCATGTATTTACAGGAAGGTTAGTAATTAGTATGACCACTTCTTTTTATAAGTTTTATTGATCTTTGTGGTGTATCAATATGCAAAATTTCATTTGCAGAATTTGATCTGAAATGAAAACATTTGCAGAATATTTTTGAGGTATTGATTTTTCCCTTTTCTACAGCGTTTCTTCACTTGCTTGGTATATGTCCAATCAGGAGACCAGCTTTGTAACTATTGGCCAACGCTTTTTGGCAAGTCCTCTGAGGTAAAGTTATTATCATAACTGAGTTCCTGTGAAATGTCGTGCATAAAATATTATTAATATATTCATTGAATTCAGCTTTGTTCAAGAGGAGCTTAAATGGAGGTTTATGTTATTATAATAACCCACACAATAAAGTCATTTGTTATATTGATGATTAACCGTCATATAACTCCTCCTTAATTGGTTCTCACAACATTTCAAATTAAATCTTTCATAATGTTATTAAAGGGATTTAACCAACAAATTCAATATAATGGACCTTTCATAACTTTGAGTTTGGCTGCAAATAGATCAAACCAAACCAAGCATTGCCAACTCAATTTGAGCTAGAGTTTGTAATAATTTGGATTCTGTTCACGGTAGTGTATGACGGTATATTTGACAATTAAATCTCCCAATTGATGATTTTGAGTGATTCTACATTCAGCAATACATTCTCAAGGGTTGTTTCCTACTTTTTATTGGTACAAGGGACTATTTCCTATCTATGCATTCATAGAAGTTTTATGCTTAAATACATTAACAGTCATTTCAAATCAGATGTATAACTTTTATGAGTCTACTTATTTCTACCATAACCAATGTAGTTTCTTTAAATGATTATGTTTGCAGGGTGCGATTCCATTATGGTCATCCTGATATATTTGACAGAATCTTCCACATAACAAGGGGTGGCATAAGCAAAGCTTCAAAAACTATTAACTTGAGTGAGGATATATTTGCAGGTAATCATCAACCATTGAAACAAACAATGTCATGTATTTTAATATTGTCTAATTTCTTAAAGCTGTCCAGGGTTCAATTCAACTCTTCGTAGGGGAAATGTAACACACCATGATTACATCCAAGTTGGAAAAGGGCGTGATGTGGGGATGAATCAGATTTCACTTTTTGAGGCCAAAGTTGCTAATGGAAATGGGGAACAAACACTTAGTCGTGATGTAAACCGTCTTGGATGTCGGTTTGACTTCTTCAGAATGCTATCATTCTACTGCACAACAGTTGGCTTCTATTTTAACAGCATGGTATATTCATTGAAAAGAAAACTGGTTTTCTATGTTTATAACATTTTAGCAACTTGAAAAATTAAAACTTGACTGGATATTAGGTGACTAGATGGGTTAAATAGCCCTATTAGTCTGTGTAATAATGGTATCTATCTTGCTTAAAAGGTAAGTACGAAAAATATTGGTGATGTTATGTGCAGAACTCTTAACATTAAAGCTGCAGTTTTTCTGTAGTAGGCACCTGGATAATACTAAGCCACACGGCTGGTTTTGTTATCTGAACTCTGCTTTGCCAGTGATCCTGCTTGTACTTATTTATACTTGGAATACATATTGCTGTGACTCTGACCCTATAATGATTCAGGTTACCGTCCTTATTGTGTATGTATTCCTTTATGGGCGTTTGTACATGGTTATGACTGGACTGGAAAGGGAGATTCTAGAGGATCCAAGCATAAGACAGAACAAGTCCCTAGAAGAAGCTTTAGTTGCACAATCTTTGTTTCAGATGGGCATGTTATTGGTACTGCCCATGTTAATGGAGATTAGCTTGGAGAAAGGTGTCCGCACTGCTTTGGGTGATTTTATAATTATGCAGCTGCAGCTATCGTCTATATTCTTTACATTCCAGCTTGGAACAAAAGCACATTATTTTGGGAGAACAATCTTGCATGGTGGTTCTAAATATCGAGCTACTGGGCGTGGTTTTGTTGTTGTACATGCTAAGTTTGCTGAAAACTATAGACAGTACTCACGAAGTCACTTTGTGAAAGCATTGGAACTGGGTCTACTGCTTGTCATATATGAAGTTTATGGGAAATCATATCGCAATTCAAGTCTTTATTTGTTCATCACCTTCTCAATGTGGTTCCTGGTTGGATCTTGGCTATTTGCACCCTTTATATTTAATCCATCTGGTTTTGAATGGCAAAAAACAGTGGATGATTGGACAGATTGGAAACGGTGGATGGGAATTCGTGGTGGTGTTGGTATCCAGCCTGAGAGAAGTTGGGAGTCATGGTGGGATGAAGAACAAGACCACCTCAGTTGCACAAGCGTAAGGGGAAGGGTGCTTGAGATTCTTCTTGCACTTCGCTTTCTCATCTATCAGTATGGAATAGTCTATCACCTTGATATAGCCCATCACAGCAGGAGTTTCCTGGTATAATATGCTAGCAAACTATATACTGTTTTTCTTGCAAAATTAACGTGAATTTAGGACTATGGGACTCTCACACACACACACACACACACTCTCTCTCTCTCTCTCTCTGGCTTTGATTAGTTTTACCGCCATAAGCTTATTACATTTATTTTATTCGCAGGTTTATGGACTCTCCTGGTGTGTTGTTTTAGTAATACTTTTAGTCCCAAAGGTATGTAAATGAAATTGAAATTAATGAGGCAACTCTTATGAGGACTAGGTTAATGGAATTGCTTGACCCAAGGTTAAAATGTGAAAATAAATTTTCTAGTAGTAGCTTAGAGTTGTTCCCACCAATTTATAGTTGGCAAACCATATGCACGTGAATGAGTAGGGTATTTTTGTTCACCTTATAAATGCTATTCCATTTTGATCTATTTGATGTTCTTTTTCTTTATTCTTTAGTGATTGAATTTATTCTTTTCAGCCGAAATGCATTTAGAAGCCTAAAATTGATTTGGTGTTTTCTTTGTGTGTTCTCCACATCACTATAGATTGCATCAATACGTAGACTGCGGATGTTTAATATGGACCTCCAGCTACCACTCAGAATGCTCAAGGGGCTTCTTTTCCTTTTCCTCTTGGCAACCATAATTGTTTTATTCAAACTATATGGCCTCACTGTGTCAGATTTATTTGCATCCATCCTTGCCTTCATGCCAACCGGATGGGCCTTCATTCTTGTAAGTGTTTGCAAATTTTATGATTTTCAACTTTTCCTTTAAGCTGTTTTCTTCAACTTTTGAGACAAAGAAAAAGGAAAAACCCACTCTGTCAAGCCTATTTATATTAGCATCCAAAAAAGTTTGAGAAAGCACAGGATAAGATTCTATAAGCTCACAAACACGAAGAGCATATTTATATTCACTAATCCAACACATTCCTTGTCCTTGGCCTTCCTAGATTGGGCAAGCTTGCAGGCCTTGGCTGCAGAAGGTAATGTGGGGACCAGTAAAGGAGCTGGCCAGTGCATACGACTTCATCATGGGACTGCTGATCTTCACACCCATTGTCATTCTATCATGGCTCCCATCGGTGTCCGAATTCCAAACACGCATTCTGTTTAATCAAGCATTCAGCAGAGGCCTCCGTATATCTATGATTCTTTCTGGGAGGAAAGATAGAGCCTCCTCTAATTGATTTATCTACCATCTGGTTTCTGTTAGGACCTATCAAGTTTCAGTTTGCTTATTTGTATTGTGTGGCTTGGGTGTCTCCTACCAACCTTTCAGCTTGTCTTTGTTGTCCCTGGTTGATGTTTTGCCATGTTGATTTATGTGAACATATTAAAAAAATTATATGAAGCAATTAAGAATTTTTTTTTTAAAAAAAGGAAATTAGCTTCAATTTAATATTCCATTTCAAGCACAATTGATTTCAATAAATAGATATCTAAGTACATAACTCTATATATATATATATATATATATATTATAATATATATATATATATATATATATATATATTATATATATATATATACACACACACACATATATATAATTTTTTTATGAGATTTACTAATTTAAAAAGAGATAATAGTAACTAGATTTTGATTCGTGCTCTATCACAGTATTGTTATTATTTGAATATAAAAATAAAAACTATTTAATTATTAGTTTGGATGTTTAAAATTTCTCTTTCAAAAATAACTAGTTTCTAAGCCCACAATAGAGATCAAACAAAACATATATCGAAGATAGTTGCAGTTACTTTATAAAAATCAAAAGCTCAACTTTTACAATCACAAGTAATATTGTAATGCGGCAATGAGACACGTGTGACTGTCATTACAAAGAAAGTTGAGAAACTTAGCCACCTGCAAGCCCCAAGATATCAAATCTTAAGCTTTTTTTTGACAATGACACATGTATTTGTGGTTCATTACCATGTGTTGGCACTATAAAGATCCTTCATGGTAGACAACTATAGAATCAACAGTAACTATCACCTTTTCAACGTTTTCGATCATAACACCCTTTCCTTCAGAAACTTGAGCCTTCACTTCTGCATGTTTGCTGATCTTTTCAGAGTGGTCTGCATATACCTACATTCTATTGCAGGAAGGGAAGATTTTCAATTCAGTTTCAAAGAAACATATCAATAAATATGTATAAATAACATACAATTATAGTTTAATTAAGTAAAATATAAAAATATAAATAACAAATTATATGCATATATGTATGAACAAATAAAAAGTTAGATGTTTATAATAAATATGTAAAAAAATACAAACGTTAAGATATAATGATCAAATAAATAAATAAATGCATTCAAAGCAAAAGTGATCTTGCAATTTCAAACTAAATTAATAGTAGGTATAACATACTCTTGGTTAAGGCTCTTGATTAAATAGTCAAGCCTACTCTAGTTAGTGATCCCTCCTTTCTAAGAGATTGATAGGATAAGTGCCAAGCAACCAAATATTCTACCATAAAGCAGCATCTGCAACCAAATATTCAGCACAAAACAATTTAGAAAATTCCGGTCCAATGGAAGTTCTGTAGCAGTATTATGCAACAAAAGATTGAAAGATTTGTGCATTTAGGTTATAGGGAGAAAAAAAAAACTATTCGTGCTCTCATGCTTTTCATGTACCAATCATAGCAATATATAATGTTTTTGATTAAATTTAGCATTAGATTGCAACAATCATTAAACTATACCAAAAAAAAAAAACAATCATTAAACATGTCATTAATCTATATTGTATTGGAGGAGGTAACGTAGTAGACCACTGAATGCAACAACCAACAGGAAATGGCATGAGATATATTTATAAGAAAAAGAAACCATTGAAATTTTAGGATTTATATCAGAGCCATTAATTTTAAAATTCAATTCAAATGGAAAAACAAAATAGTTCAATAATAATTGAAATTATGTAAATTCTTTTTCTATATATAATGTGAGCGAGAAGTAAACATAATGAAAGTCTAAATTGAAACATCTAATCTACTGAATGGAATAACAAAAAAAAATTGAGAAATTTTATATTAATCACAAAAATCTTCTAGCATTTATATTCCAAACCTTTATAGCAAGTCTAAGCACATTTAACTTAATGAAAATTAAAGATATAAAACTATTATTACCTCACAAAAGAACATATTTTTCTCTCTGGGAATTTTTACAGTATGGTCACAGATTTTGACCTTGCTGTAAGGTTAACGCAAAAACCACATAATTAAGCCTAAATTTAGAGTCATTAGGCGCAAAATATGTTAAAAGTATCATAAAAATATAATTATCAATATAAATATTAGTATTGATAGATTCAAACACATGATAATTTTGCTATAATGTATGTTTATATTAATTACTATGTGTTTACATACTTTTAACGTAATTTACACCTAGTAACATTAGATCTATGCTTAATCATGTACTGTATATATTAATTTTAAGTTAATTATCAAGTGTTTACGATACTTCTAACAATTTTACACTTAATGATTTTAAATTCACGTTTAATTATGTATTTATTACATTAACCTTACAGTAAGGTCAAAATGTATGACCTTATTGTAGAATTCCCCTCTCTAATGTAACGATTCTTCTTTCTGAAATTCATGACAGAAATATGTATACCATTTGCTTTTTATCATAACAAAGACATCATATTAGATTAAATTATCCTACGGATCAAAACAAAATATCATCAATAAATTTTTAAAACAATTTCATCGCCATGTTTTCACTAATCTTCTCCTACATTGCCTTGTCAGTTTATTCTAGAATCTAGAGTCAATAACTGCTAAGTTGCACTGAAAGATTCAAAACTGAGCAAAAACTCCAATTCATTCACAATTAGAAATGGAAAGCACTTTTAATGAAAGAAAAGAAAAGAACATAAAATAAACAAAGGCTAACTTTTCATTTCCATGTAAACCAATGCTTTGAGAAAGCATATCATTTTCCTGCATCCTCCATGCAACACCCGTTAAATTAATTGAAAGAACCCCAAAATAAAGAATCAATTAACATTCTACACACTCATAATGGTTATGACCAATTTGTAAACTAGTAAATTGTTCACAAACATTTTAACTGTAGTGCAGCGGGGCTAAAATAGACTACAAATGATTCAACAAGACTATGCACCAAGAAAATAAAATACAAGAAAAATAACAAGGACACACGATATACGTGGTTCGGCTTATAAGCTTACGTCTACGGGCGAAGACAACGAGAAATTTTACTATAACAAGAAGATGAAGATTACAAGTGTTTTACACTCGAACTCACTATGCTCTCCCCGTAAACCCAAGAACAATAGTTCTCAAAATAACCCAACACTCTCTTAAACTTTGCTCTCTCTCTCGGCTATTGCTTCTGCTTGCTTCGCTTGCTTCCCAAAATGCAACATTCATGCCCCTTTTATATTGTGCAAGAGGTGGCAAAGGAAGGTGTGAATGCACTAATTCTATTGGTGGTAGCCGAAATTTACTCCATTAAGCAAGCATGCAATTCAACAAAATGAGGTGTTGCCGACTTGAACATTTAATGCCTCATTCCATTTTCTTTTATGAGATAGCCAACTTGCATGAGGCCGCCGACTTCAAGTCTAAGAAAGTGGCACGTTGACTTAGCATTTTCCAAGTTATATTATAACAAATCTCTGCCTTGACTTGAAAAATGCTTTCAAGCCACATTTCTCGAAACTCAGACATCTTCGCCTTAACTGCCTTTCAGCATCATTGACTGCAAATTCCAACCAAGTCCAAACAATGCTTGAACTTGTTTGTAGGGATAGTCTTCGTTAGCATGCCTGCAGGATTATCCTTTGTAGCAATCTTTCTTATCACAACATCACTTTGCGTAACATGATCCCGAACAAAATGATATTTGATGTCAATGTGCTTGGTCCGCTCGTGATACATCTGATTTTTCGTCAGATGAATTGCACTCTGGTTATCACAAAATACAACAGTAGAATCTTGCTGCAACCCCATACTGCTAGCCAGACCTTTCATCCACAAGGCTTCTTTCACTGCTTCTGCTGCTACCATATATTCTACC
Organism: Heritiera littoralis; assembly: GCA_031772115.1. Classification (NCBI taxonomy): domain Eukaryota; kingdom Viridiplantae; phylum Streptophyta; class Magnoliopsida; order Malvales; family Malvaceae; genus Heritiera; species Heritiera littoralis. The sequence goes on along the minus strand of JAPDPK010000009.1, from coordinate 1,260,361 downwards.
TCAGTTGTAGACAAGGCTACAGTAGACTATAACACAGCCTTCCAACTTATGGCTCCTCCGAAAAGAGTGAAAACATAATCCGTCAGAGATCTTCTTTTATCCAAATCATCAGCATAATCAGAGTCCACAAAACCAGTGATGTCTTTAGAACAAACACTCTGATCATACACTAAGCATATATCCGTAGTACCTCTCAAATACCTGAGAATCCATTTCACGCCCTGCCAATGTTCCTTACCCGAACAAGCCATATATCTGCTTACTACACTGACTACATGTGAAATATCTGGTCAAGTGCAAACCATGGCATACATTAAACTCCCAACTGCACTCGCGTATGGGATACGAGACATTTGCTGCTCCTCCTCATCAGACTGTGGTGATAACTGAGCCGAGAGCTTAAAGTGCGCTGCTAAAGGAGTGTTCACAAGTTTAGCCTTATCCATACCGAAACGTTCAAGCACTCTTCTGATATAATTTTCTTGTGATAAGAAAAGCTTGCCCTCCTTTCGATCTCTGTGAATCTCCATTCCTAGAATCTTCTTAGCAGCTCCCAAATCTTTCATCTCGAACTCACCACTCAGCTGTGATTTTAACTTATTGATTTCCAACATGTTTTTAGCAGCAATTAACATGTCATTAACATAAAGCAACAAATATATGTATGAACCATCTGAGAGTTGCCTATGATAGACACAAGCATCATAATCACATCGGATATAGCCATGTGCTATCATAAAGGTGTCAAACCGCTTATACCACTGCCTTGGTGATTGCTTTAACCCACATAAAGACTTTTTTAACAAGCAAACATATCTTCCTTACCAAGCACTGTGAAACCCTCTGGCTGATGCATGTAGATCTTTTCCTCGAGCTTACCATGCAGAAATGTTGTCTTCACATCAAGCTGCTCAAGTTCCATATCAAACTTGGCTACCATAGCAAGCAACACATGAATGGAGCTATGCTTTACCACTAGAGAGAAGACTTCATTGTAATCAATCCCTTCCTTTTGACTAAATCCTTTAGCTACCAACCGTGCCTTGTATCTTACTGTATCAACCCCTAGGATGCCTTCTTTTTTCTTGAAGACCCACTTACAACCAATAATCTTTTGATTATTCAGCAGTTCAACCAACTGCCACGTCTGATTTTTATGAAGAGATTTTATCTCTTCATTCATAGTAATTGCCCATTGTGCTGACTCTTCACATGTGACTGCATCATTATAACTGGAAGGTTCTGTACCGATGGTTTCCGCCACACTGAGTGCATAAGAAACCAGACTTACATCTGCATAAAGCTGAGGAGTTTTAATCTGTCTCCTCTCTCTTCCAGTGGCAATGCTATATTGCTGCTCTTAAGATACATCATGAGAATCATGTACCTCAGTACAATTGTCCTGGACTGAAGTATCTTCCATAGAATTACTAGGAGCCTCCACCTGAAACTCCACCTGCTGCTCAACACCGTGATCTCCTTTACCATTTGACTCCTCCTTTTTCCTTGGAATTGTTGGTGGATCGAAGCATGGATGACTCATCATAAGTCACATCTCTACTGTATATGAAATTGGGTGATTTTGGGTCAGGACACCACAATCTATATCCCTTCACCCCTTGGCCATAACCCAAAAATATGCATTTCTTTGCTCTGGGTTTAAGTTTCCTCTCATTAATATGAGCATAAGCAGGGCAGCCAAACACTCGTAAGCTTGAGTAATCAGCAGGAGAACCAGACCATACTTCTTCTGAAGTCTTCAACTCAATGGTTGTAGACGGAGATCTATTTCCAAATAGCATGCAGTATTTACAGCTTCAGCCCAAAAGTCTTCACCAAGCCTAGCATTTGATCTCATGCACCGAGCTCGCTCCAAGAGAGTTCTATTCATCCGTTCTACAACTCCATTTTGCTGTAGTGTGCGTCAAACAGTGCAGTGTCTCACTATTCCTTCGTTTTTGCAGAACTCATTGAATTCACCTGAGTAGTACTCCAAACCATTATCTGTTTGGAACCTCTTGATCTTTTACCCTGTTTGATTTTCGATCAAGGCTTTGAATTGCTTAAAGGTGACAAGCACTTGGTGTTTGTGCTTTAAAAAATACACCCAAACCTTTCTCGAGTAATCATCAATAAAAGTTAACAGATATCTATGACCACCGATTGAGATTGTTGGAGAGGGACCCCAAAGATCAGAATGAATATAATCAACCGTACCTTTGATTCGATGAATCCCAGTGCTGAACTTTACTCGAGTCTGCTTGCCAAAGACACAGTGTTCACAGAAGTCAAGCTTCCCAGCACTTTGTCCACATAGTAAACCTTGCTTGCTCAACACTTAAAGACCTCTCTCACTCATATGCCCAAGCTGCATATGCCATAACCTAGTGGTGTCAGAATCTGGATCAACTGATGATGAAACTATTACAGCACCAGTAACAGTGGTACCATCCAAGATGTAAAGTCCTCGCTCCAAATGTCCATGCATCACAGTCAAGGCACCTGAGGATGCTCTCAGTACTCCACCTTCACCAAAATATCGAAAGCCTTTAGTGTCCAAAGTGCTCAAGGATATCAAGTTCTTCTTCATCTCAGGAATATGCTAAACATCTGTCAAGGTTCTGACAATACCATCAAACATCTTAATACGGACTGTGCCAATCCCCAATAGCTGACATACGTGATCATTCCCCATTAGCACTAAGCCTGCACACGTATTGTATGTGGTAAATAAATTTCTAGAAGTGCTAATGTGAAATGTAGCAGCCGTATCAAGAATCCATTTCTCACTGACGTGTGATTCAAATACTGCTAGAACTATTTTGGCATCTTCAAAAGACTATGAATCGACCACGTTTGCACCATTTTCTGACTGCTTTAACGATTCAACTTTATCCTTCTTCTTTGGACAATCTTTCTTCATGTGCCCAAATTTCCTGCAATAGAAACATTGAATTCTCTTTCTGGACTTTGATCTGGAGTGATTCCTGCTTGAACTACCACTCTTTGTTTTGGATCTTCCTCGAGTGACCAGGCCTTCGCCTTGATTATTGTCAACTGCCTTATCGGTAAGTTTCTTCCTTAACTCAGTGGAACCCAAGGCACTTTTAACATCGTCAAGAGAAATATCATCATGACCATATAACATCATATCAACAAAATTCTCGTACGATGGTGGCAACGAACAGCGCATAATCAAGGCTTGATCTTCATCATCGATCTTAATATTGATATTTTTAAGATCCATAATAATGGTATTAAAAGTATCTAGGTGCTGGTGTATGGGCATACCTTCCTCCATTTTTAGGGTATAGAGCCTTTGTTTGAGATATAACTGGTTTCTCAACGTCTTTGTCATATGCTTGCTCTCTAACTTGAGCCTCAAACCTGACACGATGGCTTCATCCGCTACCTCTCGTACAACTTCATCTCAAAGGCTGAGTAGGATCGCATTATGTGCCTTCTCCATAACCTCGTTCTTCTAATCGTCTGAAAGTGTATCTGGTAATTTGTCTTTACCAAATAAAGCTTTCACCAAACCTTATTGAACTAGCATTGCTCGCATCTTGATGCGTCATAGACTGAAGCTATTCCTTTTGGTGAACTTCTCGACTTCATATTTGGTCGATGATGTACTTGTAGCCATCTTAGTCATCTTGTACAACCTGCTCTGATACCAGTTTGTAGTGCAGCAAGGCTAAAATAGACTACAAACGATTCACTAAGACTATGCACCAAAAAAATAAAATACAAGAAAAAATAACAAGGACACATGATATATATGGTTCAGCTTATAAGCTTACGTCCACGAGCGAAGACAACGAGAAATTTTACTATAACAAGAAGATGAAGATTACAAGTGTTTTACACTCGAACTCACAATGCTCTCCCCGTAAACCCGAGAACAATAGTTTTCAAAATAACTCAACACTCTCTTAAGCTTTGCTCTCTCTCTCTCTCTCTCTCTCTCAGCTATTGCTTTTGCTTGCTCCCCAAAATGCAACATTCATGCCCTTTTTATATTGTGCAAGAGGCGGCAAAGGAAGGTGTGAATGCATTAATTTTATTAGTAGCAGCCGAAATTTACTCCATTAAGCAAGCATGCAATTCAACAAAATGAGGTATTGCTTACTTGAACATTTAATGCCTCATTCCATTTTCTTTTATGAGATAGCCAACTTGCATGAGGCCGCTGACTTCAAGTCTAAGAAAGTGCCATGTTGACTTGGCATTTTCAAAGTCATATTATAACATTAACAAACATTTTTTGTGCATAAATTATTTAGGGGATTCCTTTGTACCAAAATGTTAGTTCGAAGAGATCTTAGAGTTAGACTCGAAGGCAATTATTCTCGGACTCTATGCAAGAAGATTATCTAAGAGGCGGTTATTGTTCCATCAATTTAGAAACTAAACATAAAATGGTTGGAAACTATATTGTCCCATAAAAAACGCAGGCAAATTAATCAAAGCCACGTACGCCAACTGTATATGAATATGCATCAAATTTACCATGCAAAGACTCCTTTTCAAGATGGTTAGAATATTCCTCAAACTACACCTAGTATGGATCGTCCCTCAAATCATCGCCATGCATGGAAGAGAATTGCTAGGGATGTTGGTGTTTTTGAGGGCTCTTCTAGGTGGAAAAGAAAGGTTGTTTAGGATCCTTTGGAGGCTATGTTTGATAATGTAGTAGTTGAATAGGATGGACGATCAGAATATGCAGTGGTTGGAATTACCTAAACAATAATCAATGAGTGGTTACCAATCCCACCAGCATCCATGAGAGTTATGATTTGGAACTATCGTGGGCTTAGGAACCTACGTGTAATGCGTGCTTCATTAGATCATATTAGAAAATAATAACCTCATGTAGTTTTCCTCTCAGAGACAAAGTTATATGTAAAAAAGATGGAGGTGATCAAAAAAAGATTTGGAATGTCTAGTTGTTTTAGTATCAATGCAGAGGGCACTAGAGGTGGTTTGGTTATATTGGAAAGCTAATGTTTCTTTAGTCTTGTAAAGCAATTCACAGCATCATATCGATTTGGAGGTAAATAATGGTGAAACTTTGCTTAGATGGAGATTAATAGGATTTTATAGAGATCTTAGACAACTGAGGAGGATTGATTCTTAGCGTCTATTATGTATTTTAGCTTCACAATCAAACATGCATTGGCTTTGTTTGCGAGGCTTTAATGAGATTTTGTGGAGCCATGAAAAGGTTGGTGGTGGTTTACATAAAGATTCTTTGATGATGGAGTTTCATAAGACTTTAGATGAATATGGAACACAGAGGTTCTCAGTTCACTTGGAACATGGTACAAATGTTGGTTTGCATCTTAACGAAAGACTTGATTAAGCATTATCAACAAAAACGTGGTTAAAGAATTTTTTCCAACTATGATGTTTGCCATTACCTTTAACCTATAATCACGGCCCTTTCCTAGTTCAAACTATTAACACAAGATAGAACACATAGGCCAGAGTTGTAAATGATTTCTCTTTGAGGCAATGTGGGCAAGAGAATCAAAATGTCAACAAGTAGTGGTCAAGCTTGGCAACAGTGTCATGATCACTCAATTATTTCCAAACTACAGATTATTGGACTGCAATAATCAATCAACTATTAGAAAAAGTAAAAATGTTTTGGAAACAACATTTAAGAATAAATTGGCTTAAGGATGGGGATTGAAATACCTCTTTCTTTCACAAATAAGCCAATCAGAGGAGGAAAATTAACAGTATACATGGGTTAAAGAATGACCTTGGTGAATGATATGAGAAATAGGACTTAATAATTTCCATTGCAATTTCTTATTTTGAGACATTGTTTAAGATAGGACATCCAAGCAACTATGATGATCTCTTACATGTAGTGACACAAAAGGTGAATTCTACAATGAATGCTCAACTTATTATTGAGTTCACTAAAGTAGAGGTGACAGAGGCACTAATGTAAATGGCTCCAATAAAGGCACCAGGGCCTGATGGAATGCCAGCCTTGTTCTCTTAAAATGTTTTGGCCAATAGCTAGCAATGATACAATGAGATTTTGTTTGAAATGCTTGATTGGGGTGAGAAGTTTATGAGAGGCCAATCACACACATATATGCCTAATTCCAAAGGTAGCCATCCCAACAAGTATAAGTCTGTGTAATGTGCTTTATAAATTAATTTCCAAAGTATTAGCCAATAGATTGAAAAAAAATTATCTACATGTATAAGTGAAATGCAAAGTGCTTTCTTTCCTAGGCAATTTATTACTAATAATGTCATTATAGCCTATGAATTGTTGCATACACTAAAGGAGAAAAAAATTGTAGAAAAGATTATTTCACATTGAGATTGGATATAGCCAAGGCTTATGATAAAGTTGAATTGTATATCTTGGAGCAAATGATCATGCAACTTGGATAGCATCCTAGGTGGATTTCTACGACTATGGAGTGTGTTTCTATTGTGACTTATTCTGTTTTGGAGAATGGAATACCTAATACACCTTTCCAACCAAAACAAAGGCTTCAACAAGGTGATCCATTATCCCCGTATTTATTTCTATTATGCACTGAAGGTTTATCTTCATTGTTGGCAAAATGACAAATTAATGGTCTCATACATGGTCTGCAAGCAAGTCCTAGTGGTCCAAGAACTACTCATTTGTTATTTATAGATGATAGTTTATTATTTGCAAAACTAAATGTCGAAGAGGTTTTACGAATGAAGTAATTTCTTCAAAGATATGAGGCTTGATCTGGGCAGCGATTTAATTTCAATAAATCATCCATTTTCTTTAGTTATAATGTGGTAGTGTCAATGAAAATCCTAATTCAAGAGTTGTTCAGCATCCATGTTTCCTCCTCACTTGAAAAATATCTTAAACTGCCTAACCTTGTTGGTACGAACAAGATTAGAGCATTTCAGCCAATCAAGTAATAGATAGCTGCTAAGTTGTCAAATTAAAGCATGCTATCACTTTCTTGTAGGGGAAGGAATCATTCCTCAAAGCCATTATCCAAGCAATACTAACTTATGCAATGAGCTACTTTCTATTATCTAAATGTTTCTGTAATGATATTAATAGAATAATAGTTAGGTACTGGTGGCAAAAGGAGAAGGACCACAAGGGAATTTCATGGATAAAGTGGGATCATATGTGTGCGGCCAAATGTGAAGGGAGCACGTGATTCAAAAACATGTGAAAATTCAATAAAGCTACGTTAGCTAAGCAAGGATGGAGGTTACTATGCAACATTGGTTCATTGGCATATTCTATGTTGAAAGCCAAGTATTTTCCACATTGTTCTTTCATGAATGCAGATTTTGGTTCCAACCCATCTCTTATCTGGCAAAATATTTGGTTCTGTAGAGATGTGATGAATAAGTATACCTTATAGAATTGGTAATGGATATAATGTAAAGATTTGGATCGATCCATGTTGCACTCAACATCAACTAGTAAACCTTGCTCTCCTCAAGGTGAATATGACATTAATGCAAGGATGATTATTCCATACACTGTCAATAGAGGTTTTTTATTCCACAAGCAGTGTTAAGATCATGACATATGTCTTATAAAAATTAAAAAAATAAATAATAAATAAAATAAAACATGTGTCATGATCCTAACCCCGTTTGTGAAGTAAAAAAAAACTTCATCAACAGTGTATAGAATAATTATCCTTAATGTAATAGCTTCTAATATCATAGACCAGTAAATAGGAGAATGGCATTGAGGGCTTGTTTGTGATATATTTGACTATGAGGAGGCTGACCAAATTTTATCCATTCTACTAAGTCGATTGAATGTACATGATGATATTACTTAGAGATTCACCACAAGTAGATGCTACCCTGTTAAGAGCAGATACTGTTAGTATCCTTGTTAAGAGCAGATACTGTTAGTATCATTGTCAGAAGGCCCAATAGGCCCACTTCACCAAGCTTGATTACATGTGGCCCACTTAATTACACACAAAGTAACCGTCGTAACTACTGCTCGCTGTAACTGCTCTCTTAATTATATTACGTAACTACTCTCTTAATTATATTACGTAACTGCCCATTTAATGAGTGTAACCGCCCACTTAAACACCGATATAAAGGTGTAGAGACACAAGAAGCAGGTACGAGTACACTTTGACTCTCTTCATCTTTGATATTCTTTCTTGAATACTCTATTGATTTAAGCATCGGAGAAAGTCCCACCAGGAACAACCCCGATGGACCTTCTATTTTGCAGGTTGATCCAATAAGGAATGAGTTGATCATCATCAACAAGCCAAACAACCTTTTTGGCATCAACATTTTGGCGCCATCTACGGGAACTCAAAGAAAAAGCTATGTCGAGCTCCCAAACAATACCACAAACAGTATCCATGGAGCAGTACAATCAATTGCTCGCCCAAAACAAAGCTTTAGAAGCTAAAATAGCCCATTACACCCAGATTGTGGAAACTTTGACAGCTCATCGCCATTCAAATGCTGATTGCCCAGTCGACTGATGCTCGCCCATTTACATCCGAGGTACAACCAACTACTCTTGTTGTTCACTAACAATATCTTGAGAATTAGCTCGCCTCGGCCCATAGCGCCAGTATCTTGGACACTTATTCGCCTCGAGCTATAGCGCAAGTTTCTTGGGCACTTATTCGCCCAGGGCCATAGCGCCAGTATCTTGGGCACTTATTCGCCCAGGGCCATAGCGCCAGTATCTTAGGCACTTATTCGCCCTGAGCCATAGCTCCAGTATCTTGCACATTTGATCACCCCGGGCCATAGCACCAGTATCCTGATCGTATGATCTCCATGGCCTTAGTGCCAATATTGGTCACTTGCTCGCCCCAGGTCACAACGCCAGTTTTGGGCACTTACTCGCCCCGACCTCAGCACCAGTCCCTTACTTACCGTCTCGCTAGTATCTTGAACTCTTACTTGCTCGTAGCCTTAGCGCTAGCATTTTTGGCACTTTACTCGCCTGTGGTCTTCTCGCCAATATCTCAATTGATCGCCCATGGCCTTGGCACAAGTTTCTTGAGAGGATACAAAATTCAAGAATATGAAAGGAATAAAAATCTATGGCGAATACCGATCACTTTGTAATCATCATTCGCCAATGGGGCATAATGTTAGTATCATTGTCAGAATGCTCAATAGGCCCACTTCACCGAGCTTGATTACACGTGGACCACTTAATTACATACAAAGTAACCGTTGTAACTGCTGCTTGCCGTAACTGCTCTCTTAATTATATTACGTAAGCGCCCATTTAATAAGTGTAATCACCCACTTAAACACCTATATAAAGGTGTAGAGACACAGGAAGCAAGTACGAACACACTTTCACTCTCTTCAACTTTGATATTCTTTCTTGAATACTCTATTGACTTAAGCATTGGAGAAAGTCTCATCGGGAACAACACCGGTGGACCTTCTATTTTGCAGGTTGATCCAAGCAGGAACGAGTTGATCATCATCAACAAGCCCAACAACCTTTTTGGAATTAACGGATACCAATGGCTTTGCAATGGTGAGAATATATTGGACTCCTCAACTAATAGAACAATGTGGAAGAGATTGACGCAAATTCGAGTCCTAGTGGAAGTAAGAAATTTTTTTTTATGGAAAATTTGCCGCAACGTTCTCCTTGTAATGGTTAATTTGGCATATAGGCATATTTTAGTCAACCCAACATGTTTTAGGGGACGGTTGGTTCTTTGCATGTAAAGTAATTGTAGTATAAAGTGATTGCTGGGAATTAAATTGCTAGAAAAGTAACATTGCAGTTTTTGATATACATCGTAAAGTGCTATTTAAAATGCTTCGAAAGCAACATTGCAGTGTTTGGTAAACTAACACATTACTGGGAACACAATATTAAATTCCAACAATTCCTTAAATATGAAAAAAAGTGTTGTTGCATTATTATTTAACTATCTAAAGATAATGCATGTTACCCTTTCCAATTAAAATGTTAATTTACTAATTATTTTAATACTAAATACTATTCACACAAATTTATATATATCAAATATTAGTAAAATCAAATTAAATATTATTAAAGTATTAATCTCCAAAATGATTTTGCCATCTACAATAGCCTACATAAATGAACAATACTTTTTTGTTATTTTGTGAATTTGTCTAAGAAATAAAAAAACCTTTCTATGGCTTATATACTTTCCATATTCAGTGACACATTTTTCAAATTCCATAAATCATTTTCTTTATTAAAAACGATAAAAATAAATTTTTTTAACAGAATCCATATTTATTTTCACATACATAACCACTGTAGAAACAAATAAAACATTAAATATAAAAAGTTTCGTGATGAAACTTTGAAATTCGAAATTTTAATAGGAAATAGGAATAAAAAACTTAAACGAATAAAAAAATTTAAAAAAATTGCATCAAATTAAACAAGCACAAACCCAAATAGATATTTTAAGCAAGTAATACTTAAAATACCCACAAAATTTTGAGCTTGATTTTATTGAAGCAAGCCGCATCAACAATTTCAATAAGGGAAGAAAAGCCTGGCTACAGATTGTGAGTCGGCAAGTGAAAAGATTTTGAAAATGGAAAGTGGCAATTGGAGTAGCACCTTTTGGTACTGGATATAATGTTGAATCTAAAAAATGCTTTATTGAGCAAGAGAAAAATGAGGCAGGTAGAGAGTTGAAAAGGAAAGGCAGATTGATATTGGAGAGCTAAATTTGGCTTGTGGGTCGTCAGTAGGGATGATAAGGGGTATCTTATAAACGGGTACCCGGCACTACCCGTCTCGTTTAAGTAGGATTAGAGTAGTATATAATCGGATTAGGGTAGGGTTCGGGTAGTAAAATTACTACCCGTCACAGATTCGGGTAGGGTTCGGGTAGTTATCTTAGGGTACCGCTATCCGAACTCGATTATAAATAATAATTAATTAATACAATATTTATATTTTCTATATATAAATTATTTATTATCAATGTCGTATTTAATTAAATTAAGTCATTAAATATTATAATTATGATTTTTAATTTTAATTTATTTTTATGAGTTAAATTAAACTTATTAATTTAATTTTTTTTAATTAAGTTATTCTAAAATTGATTTTAGATTTAAATATGAAAGTCAAACTTTGACTTAATAAACGGGAAGTTAACGGGTTCGGGTAGTTAAACGGGTATTTTCTATTTGATAGGGTTAGGGTTCGGGTAACATAAATTAAAATAATCGGGTAGTTAATCAAGTTCGGGTATTATACATATTAATCAGGTTCGAGTTCGAGTATCTCAAATTTAACGGGTACCAGACCCATTTACATTCCTAGTCGTTAGATCCTTCACATTGCAGCATTTTAAATTGCAGGGACAGTGAGGAGCCTCTCTTATACCAAACTGCCCATAGATGTGAGCAGGTTGAGGAGACCATTAAACGTGCATTAAAAGATTGTACAAGTGCAATAGTAATCTGGAATTGCTTCTCAACAGAGTTATCATTACCATCATCTATGTCTAGAGGTGGCAAATGGGCGGGTCGGATCAGGTTTGGGTTGGATCATTTTGGATCGGATCATTTTGGGTTAAGGAAAAATCGGATCATTTCGGATTCGGATCATTTCGAGTTCGAATAAGGTCGGGTTTGGGTCAAGGAAAAATCGGTCTATTTCGGATTTTGATCATTTCGGGTTCGGATAAGGTCAGGTTCGAGTCAAGAAAAAATCGGTCTATTTCGGGTTTGAATCATTTCGGGTTTGAGTCGTTGACTCCTTTAGTCAATTCGGGTTGGTCGGTTTTGGATTCGGGTCGATTGGATAGATTTATTGGATTAAGCTTTGGTCATCTTGATGTGATTTATCTACTATGAAAATCAACTGAAACCATATTTCTAAGAATTACAAAACTCATGAAAATAAAATTTTCTTCTTATATGACCTAGAGTACAATTGGGATTGAAATAATCAAAACATTTAATAATCTGTATGATAGTTTTCTTTATAATATATTTACCAATAGTTATAAATTAATTACATTTTTTTCATTTTATTTTTATTATCTACAATAATTAATAACTTTTGAATCAAAGTGATTTAATAATCCCCACTAAATATCATAAAACAGTACTATAAATCTCTTTAATTTATTTTGATTTTTTGTAGAATAATTGGAGACATTAGTGTAAATGATATAGCTTCTGTACTCTATTATAGATTAACCATTAAGTAATTATACATTAGGTTCAAATGAATGCAATATAAAAGTGAATATTTAAATTTAACTAGATTAAAAAAATATATAACACTCATATTATTGAAAAAAATTATATTTTTACTATATTAAAATACTTTGATATTTAATTTTAACATTTAAATATTTATTGATAATATTAAATTTAAGTTTGAATCTTTTTAGGTTTGAGTAAATTTGGATACGGGTCAATTTGGATTCGGATCAATTCGGGTTCGGATTCGATCGGGTTTGGATCAATGTAAATTCAGATAAATTCGGTTTCAGATCAATTCGGATTCGGATCGGGTTGGATTTGGGTTGTTGATTTTTTTAGTCAAATCGAATCGGTCGGGTTTGGATTCGAATTAATTGGGCGGGTTTTTCGGATCTTATCAACTTTTGCCACCTCTATCTACGTCTAATTCAGATCATTGGCTCAACTTACCATTGCACCGCATGGATGCTAAAGGTCTGGCAACAATTAGCCATTATTCTCTGGACGGTTTGGAATGAACGCAATATGGAGCTCTTCACGAAGGAAAAATGTTGTCCACAAAGATCGAAGATGTTTATTCAACATTATATTGTAAAGTTCAATGCAGCTAATTTGGCTTCCTCCTTGATTAATTTAGAAGCTCATATACAAAGATGGAAAAGGCCAGAAAATGGTGTTATCAAAGTCAATTATGATGCAGCAACTGATAATGGATCCAAAAAGTAGGGAATCGGAATTGTAGCCAGAGATTCTAATGGTCTTTTTATGGGGGGATCTGCTAAAAGTGAACCATGGAGATATAGAATCCCCTTACTGTGGAAGCCATGGGAACACATGCTGCTGCTCATTTACTACGGAGATGGGGTTCTAGTAGGTTATATTGAAGGTTATGCTCTATTAATTACATAGAAGCTAAAAGCAGATGTGAAGATCTCTCAATCATTGGTTGTGTATTTGTTGAAACAAAGATTATGGCTAAGACATTTCATTCTTATGAATTTACTCATATCAGGAGGTTGGGTAATGAAGTGACTAATCTTCTTGCACATTATGGTTGAGGCTGGGATGTAGCAAAATTATTGGGTAGAGGATAGCCCAATTAAATTAAATAATGTATTAGCTACATATGTATCTTTTATGACTTAGTAAAAATGCATATTTCCATTAAAAAAAATTTGTTATAGTCATGTTTGGTACATAAAACTAATGATAGAATAGAATAATATAAGATTATAGGATTGGATTATAAAATTTATCCTATCTTATGTTTTGTGTGTACAAAGATTAAAATTAAGATAAGATGATTTTTATATAATTTATATCATATTTGATACGTGTAAATTAAGAATCTGATGGAATTTTTTATTAATTAAAATTCAAAAGTACTCTTCTTCAGAGTAAATATAATTTAAATTTATAATTTTTCTTTTATAAATATAATTTAAACATTCTCTAGCCAAAAAATATATATTATTATAATTTGTATATTCAATAGTTAATTTTTTCCAAAAAAAAAGATTTTTCAATAAAATAATGATTTTTTTAAATTAAATGTTTTCAATAAATTAATGTTTTTAAAAAATTAAATTTTATTAAAAATATTTCTTTTGTATTTTTAACTATTTTTCCCTTTTTCTTTTTTTCTTTTTTAAATTTATTTATATAATTTTAATTTAAATTTAAAATAATTTATATGAGATTACATTAAATATATTTATTTTAGAAAATTAATTTTTCAAAAAAAAAGTTGATTGTTTAAAAAAATACCTTGATTTTAAAAAAATATTATTTTATTTTTATTTTCTTCATTTTCTTTTGTTTTCCTTATGAAAAGAGGAAAAACAAAAAAATTAAAAAAATAAAAATAAAAGAGAGCAGAAAAAGATCAAGTTTAAATGTAAGAAAAAATATTAGCAAAAATTAATAAATAAAAAATTTTATAATTTAAAAATATAATACATAATAATTTTTATGTTTAAGAGTTATTTTTTAGAAGTATTGAATTTTAAAATAAAATCGTTTATTTTCAAAAAAATGATTTTGAAAATTTTAATTATTATTTTAGCTAATCTATTTTATTATTTATTCAAAAAAAAAGAAAGAAAAAGAGGCAAAAAAAAGAGAAAGAAAAAAGGATAAAGAAAAAGAGGAAAAAATAATTTGGATTTACCAATTAAAAATTATTTTTGCCGTCTTATTAAATGTATAAATTAATTATTATTTTTTAATTCAATGTTTAAGTTAATTATTAAATGTAAATTTTAAGAGATAAATTATAAGAATTTCTTTCTACATCTAGTACTAAAAGGTTGAATAATTCTCTTTACAATACAATCATTTCTTTTATGTGTTTATCAAATAGCAATGGTATGATAATCATTTTATTATATCCTTTATCTCATCTTATCCTTCATCCCACTAAACATTATTATATGTGGAATTTTGCCATATAAATGTGATGATTTATGTTAGATTTTGAGTATAATAAACAAACTTTGTGATGATTTATGTTAGATTTTGAGTATAATAAACAAACTATAAATATTTGGAATAGACATAAATATGAATTAAATTAATTTTTTTACTATTAAAATATGAGCCCATTTTAGTATTGCATTAATTGCATCAATTTTATCCCGTAAAACTTATTCAATTAAGAAATTAATACTTATAAATTATCAAGGATTCTTTTATGATAAAAATTTAAATAAAATCTATTAAAATAGATACTATTTAAAAATATAAAATAATTAACACTCTTTATATTATTATTAAATCTGACAATCATAAACACAACACAAAAAAGGGATACATGTTAAAATTTAATAAAATTATAATAAGATTAAGAAAAAGCTAAAAAAATTCTTGTATTTGATGTATTGATATGGATTTTAATATAAAAATTATATATTTTACATGATACAAATATAATTTAATATAATGCAAATATAAAATATATACACAGATTTAGATCGACAGTGGCAAGCATTACAGGGCAAAGCTCCTAAGGGGCCGTGGGGACTCAAGCTCCCGCTTACCAAATATTATTCTAAAATTATGTGCATATTATATAAATAAAATTTTTTTGTGTCTTGCTAATGTTTATTCAAAAGAATTATTTTCGGTGGAATTTTTGGCTTTTAAAGTTTAACTTGAAAATTATATCATAGATATGTGTTTAAGTATTGAGTTTTTAAAATTAAAATGCATTGACGATTTTACAATAAGAATGATTAAGACCAAAAAAGATAAAATGTATCTATTAATTTATTTGATGTAAACATTAACATTAATTTTATCAATTGTCACTATTATAATACAAAAACATTTATAACAATAAACATGTTGAAGACTTGTTTGCTTGAATGATAGGTTAATTGTGTATATTGTAAAAGTTGTGTTCAAAAACATTGGCAAAACATTGGCAATAAATCTATAATGCAATATTTTTAAAATATAAAATCCTGTCATTGACGATTGTTCAATTTTAACTAATATGAAAAGACAAAATTTTAAAATTTATTATTATTTAATATATTTAAATTAAGTTCTCACCAAATATAATTTTTCTCGTGGATTGTGGCTCAATTGATAACACAAATTGAGTTTGTGAAAAAAAATTTTGAGTTCGATCTTTACTA
This sequence comes from Heritiera littoralis, assembly GCA_031772115.1. Taxonomy (NCBI): domain Eukaryota; kingdom Viridiplantae; phylum Streptophyta; class Magnoliopsida; order Malvales; family Malvaceae; genus Heritiera; species Heritiera littoralis. The sequence goes on along the minus strand of JAPDPK010000009.1, from coordinate 1,244,504 downwards.
AATAAATCTTTAGAAAGGAGTGAAAAACTTTAATTATGACGAACTTCGAGTAAGATTAATCTTAAATAATTAAAATTAGTAAAAATAACTGTGATTTACATTAAAAAAATTAATATAATTTTCGGTTCCGCCGCTAACAAGCAAACCAGATTTAATTAAAGTAAGACTTTGGAAAATTGGAATGCAATGGCGATGGTAGTACTGGAGGCGTGGGGCCAAGGCTAGCAAGGGGAGTTGCACTACGTTTTCCTACAAAGAAAGTTGAGTTACGTTTGGTTTTATCAAACTCCAATCATCTTTGTCAAAGAGGCAAAGATGCCTGCCGAACAAAGAAAATTGGGAAGTTATTTATTTATGATTCATGCATGTGCAGCAATCATCTTTGTCTTATTATTATAATTTTCGAAAATCTACGTATTGAATAATGAGCCTGGTTTGTTTTTTTGCAACACTTTGTCGGGGATTTCCTTTTTCTTTCTTACAACTCCACTTTACTTGTCGGAAAAGCTGTCTCCTGCTGGCGTGGTCAAACACCTCACCATATTACTAAATTCCAAATAGCAGAAGCGGTAGGGGAAGAGAAAGAGGAAAAGTGATCAGTGGAAGATGGATAAAACTCAGAGCATCCAAACAATTGATCTTTCAGATTTTCCGAGGGAGTATGAGAAGCTAAGAAAAGCATGCGAAGAATGGGGTTGTTTCAGGATATTAAACCACAGTATTCCATTGGAATTAATGCAGGAAATGAAGAAGGTAGTAAGATCATTGCTTGACCTCCCCATGGAAATCAAACAGCGCAATGAAGATGTCATTGCAGGCAGTGGTTACATGGCTCCCAGTCCCAAAAACCCCCTTTATGAAGCCTTGGGTCTCTATGACATGGCCTCCTCCCAAGCTGTTCATGACTTCTGTTCTCACTTGGGGGCCACACCTTCACGAAGGTGCCCTTTTTTCTTCCCTTCTCTTTCTGTATTTTATATCTTTGTTTCTGATCATTGTTACTTTGATTTTGATATGTTTGAAGGAGAAATCTTGGCTGATTTTAGATTTATATGCAACTAGAATCATCATCTATCTTTGTAATTCGAGAAAAGTTAATACCTAATTTCCTACTGTCTTCATTTGTGAAGGCTATCAGAGAAAGTTCTTTCTTTTTTTCACTATTTCTTTGAGATTGCAAAATGGTGCTGTGTGAGTGAGGAACTTATTTCCTTCCAAGACCCAATTGAAGTTTTTTTTTTTTTTTTTACGATTCAACATGTTAAAATGAATGTGCTTTGGAAAAAGTTGATTGATTCCCCTTTGTTGATTCTATTACCCCAGAGACACAATAGAGAAGTATGCTCAAGCAATTCATGAGCTGATCATGGATGTAGGGGGGAAAATAGCTGAGAGTATGGGTTTGGCTGGTGATTACTGCAAGGAATGGCCATGTCAATTTAGGATAAATAAGTACAATTTCACACCAGAAGCTGTAGGCTCCACTGGGGTACAAATACACACTGATTCTGGATTTCTAACAATACTACAAGATGATGAGAATGTTGGTGGTCTTGAAGTGATGGACAGATCTGGTGAATTTGTAGCTGTTGATCCCATGCCAGGCAGCCTTCTTGTCAATCTTGGAGATATTGCTGCAGTAAGCTCATACTCTCTTTCTTCAGTCGCTCTCATTTTAGGGGATATATGGTTTTAATTTCTTAGAACTTGTTTGTTTTTGTGACTCAGGCATGGAGCAATGGAAGGTTATGCAACGTGACGCATAGAGTGCAATGCAAGCAGGCAATAACTAGAGTGTCAATTGCCACATTCCTCTTGGGACCAAAAGAGGCAGTAGTGGAACCCCCACCAGAACTGGTGGATTCCGAGCACCCACGCCTTTATGTACCTTTTACTTATGAGGAGTACAGAAAGCTTCGACTCGCCACGAAATTGCAAGCTGGTGAAGCGCTTGCACTTGTACGTACCAGCTCCTAGCATCAATGTATACCATATTGCATTCTAATGAAGTCCTCAAACTGCGAGGGGCACCTTTGGTTCTCTCTTTTACTCCTCTTGTTTGGTGAAGAAAGCATGAATGCCCTTGGAAATGAGAAGTTAGAGTGAAAATTTGAAGTAATAGTAAATATAATCTACTTATCCTTGACATTTCCTTGCCTTTTCTTCATTTAAGTTGGGTGACAAAAGGTAATCCCACTTGTTACCAAGGAACTTTTTGTTGTTTCTTATGGGGACATATAATGTTGAATTTTCAATTGCAAATGAGGGCTGTCCTGACTTGAAAATAAGCCATTGAGTTGAAAATGCCGGTTACTTCAAGCATTTACTCGAAAATAAGCCATTGAGTTGAAAATGGCTATGCATTCAACTTTGGTTGCTTCCATGCGTTTGATCCGATTAGATTGTGGAGTTACTATAACATCATTGTATTATTGCTAGCTGATCTGTGTTTTAATCGGATAACCAGTAAAAATATCATCTTATGCCAAACTCGAATGGTAAAATAAAATTACCACTAATACACTTCTAAACTTCGAGTGTAATTCTTAGTTAGTGATGTTCTTAACTCCAAGAGGATAGAGAAAGATCATTTGGAATTCACAATTCTTCTTATGGATCATTTGGAGCCTCTCGAGATAAAACTATAATTCACTCTCAAGGATGGAAGCCTAGAAAATCCGGCAGTATTGATAAGAATCTTGCTGCTGTTGTTTTAGGAATTGAACAACCTGTTAATAAAGTTACATATTGAATGTCGTGTTGTGAACTAAGCTATGTCCTTTAAAGGGGATTAGCCTACTTTGCAATAAGAGCAAAGGTGGAGCTGTTGTAGGCATAACCACCCAGGTCAATACCATCCATAAATATGGAAGAAATGCTAGCTGGTTTCCTTTCCTTGTGCCATAAATAGCAGAAATTTACAAATGGTTAGGCAAATTATGAGAGGTTTATTTTGTCTTAGTTGTGAAAGAAAGATGAGTTGATCTGTGTACCTCTTATTGAAGACCAAAATTTCCCCTTAGCATGACATTGTGATGAACTGATATTAGAGGAAAGCTGTCCAACTGGTAAGCAGCTAAAGGTAGGTATTATGTAAATGGATTTAAGTTTTTCCATCAACTAGGCCTAGATAGAAAAAAGGTTAATTTATCCGTTTGGGAATGAAGATCATACTATTAAGAAAATATTTCAATGAACGACACACATGTAATCTCATATCTATGGATAAAAATAGTAATATTTGCCTCGTAAGTACATATAAATATGATTGCTTTCAAAGATACACATGTAATCTCATATCTATGGATAAAAATAATAATATTTACGTTGTAATTCCATATAAATATGATTGCTTTCAAACATACAAACGGTTATGATCTTTGGGAAGTTATTAATGTATTTACAATAAAAATAAGAGTGCAATTGAATCAAGTCGAAATAATTTAATGTCAAGCTCAAATATGATATGAAAACTCAAAGTTCAAAACTCAGTTCGAACTCAATTGAAGTTCACTTTTTTAAGCTTGTATTCAATTCAACAGAATATCTAAACCACTTAAGCTCGATTGAATAGTAAATTAATAATAAAATTTACTAAATCAAAAACTCGATTATGCTCATAAGCTCTTCATTAAGATATTTAAATTCGGCTTGACTAGTTACTCGAATAATTTGAACTTGACTCAAAATAAACAAGTCAAACTAGAATACTAATCATGAAATTATACTCAAGTGACTTATGAATAACTTAACTTGATTACACATTAAATAAAAGATAAAAAAATTAGGCTTAATAATCAAATATACTTTCAATCTTTTAACAAAAATGGATTAAGCTCTCAATGCTTTATTATATGCAAATCAATCCATAAACTTTGATTTTCTATAAATAAGACCTCAACTTTTCAAAAATATGCAATTAAATCCAAAATTGTTAAATGACACTAGCTTCTGTTTGTAGTGCACTTATAGCATGCCACGTGGCAACTCAAAAAGTTATCTATATCAACTACCGCATATGAAGTCTAAACCACAATTAATGCTATTTAATAAATTTGAACTTAATTATATTTTGAAATGTTAGTTTATTTATAAAAAAATAAAAATTTATGTATTGATTTGCATGTAATAAAATGATGAGGGCTTATTATTATTTTTACAAAAAGTTGATAGCAGATTTTAGCACTAAGTTAAAAAAAATTGTAAAACTTGAAGTCATATTCCAATGTCTACCCAACTTTTTAAATTCAATTTTACCAAGTATCACCAGCCAATCATTATTTTTAATTAAGAAAAAGAATTGAAAAAATTCCAATTCATTATTAAAACCATTTAAAATCCCCGCTACATTTTTAATTAATAGTAAGATAAAATAATTTATTTTTGTTTATTACATGAAATGAATCTCCTTTTATAGTTGACAAATTTTTTTTATATTTTTCAAAATTCTCAAATAATCTCTAAAAAAGTAAAAAGTTTTGAAGATATTTTTATCCTTTATTTTTTTTATTTTATTTTTTCCTTATGTTTCTCAAATTACCAAATTATCTTTTAAGAATTAAAAGATTTTGAGTAAGAGTATAAACGAACAAAACGTTCAATGAAGAGTTCGTGAATATGTTTAATTTTTGTTTATTTAATGTTTATAAACATGTACTTATGAACATATTCGTTTAATATTTAAAAACACGTGTTCGTGAATATATGCATTAATGTTCAAAAACAAGCTTAACGAATACAAACCAAACACGAAAAATATTTTAAAAAAATAAACGAATGAACACAAATATGTAGTATTCGTTCATGTTCAGTTCGTTTACACTCATAATTTTGAGGATATTTTTGCATTTTATTTTGGATATTTTTAATTTTATTTTTAAATATTTTAAATGAAAATAATAAAATTTATAATGATTTTTAAGATACAAGATGTAGATGAGTTCTTTGAAGTAGAGAGGAAACGTTGCAAACTAGTAGAATGGGATGTGCCGGGAGGCGGCGGAGAGGAAGACTGGAGCAGACTCTGAAGAACGAGTGCAGCGGCAGGTGGCGGTAGAAGGTTGAGCAAGGCTGAGAACAAAGCTGTGTAGAGAAAAAAGTGTAGAGAGGATTTGAGAGAGTTTCTGGATTAGCTGTTTTGCCCAAAGTCTCTTTTCAATGATAACAAGAACCTCTATATATAGGAGTAGAGAATGGAAGTTACATATCTTTGGTATTAATAACGTAATAATGAGAATTGGCAGTTACAGAGTATTAATGCTTTGTCTAATGGGAGTTATGGCTTGGGAGAAAGTGTATTGAAAGAAATAGGGAAGAGCACTCATGCTTCAGAGAAAGGTTAAGAGAAGAACTCTTAACTATCTCCATATCTGATCCACCAAGCCAAACTCTCTAGGACATCCCAATAGTGAAGTTAACTCAAGAACCCTGCCCTATTCTGGAGTTATCTTCACTGCTTCTTGAAAGTGCTATTCTATAAATGAATTATTCTAAGAACAGGTTGTTCTGTGAAGAGCTGTTCTAAGAAGAGCTGTTCTGAGAATGAGCTCTTCTAAGGAGAAGTAATGAGTTATTCTGATAAAAGGCTATTCTTGTGAAGGAGCTCTTCTGAGAAAAAAGTTATTCTTGTGAAATAGTCATTCTAAGAAGAGGTTATCTTTCACTTATAGCATGAAACAAATATTAGTTTCCAAAATCAAGTATCTACATTTTGCCCCCTGCATGAGAATTCTTAGTATAAGAAGTTCTCATGCATCAGTACTATAAAGGGTCTTTGGAAAAATGATATTCTTATTAAAACTTATTATCTTGTATTGAAATTGTTTAAGTTAGACTCATTATTGCCCCCTATATGAATTTTAGTGATGAATGAAATTTTCTTAGCAGAATAATAATGAAAATTTTCCTAGCCAAATAGTTGTTTGACATAAAATTTTTAGCAAAATAATTTTGTCTGGCAGTACAGTTGCCTATGTTGTGTTGCCCCCTGCATAGAAATTTCTTAAGAGAAGAAATGTTCTATGCATAAATTATGACAAATAAGAAGATGTTATTCTTAAAAAATCTGAGAATAAGTGAGAACAACTTAAGAGTGTTTTTTTTTTAAATTTTGGAAGTAAGAAAAGCATTTTCCTAAAATTTGGGTAATAAGCATTTCTAAAAAATTTTGAGAATGAGTAAGAAGAGCGTTTCTTGAAAGTTTTGGGAATAAGTAAGAAGAGGGAAACCTTTACTTAAAAATTTTTAAGAATAGGAAAGAATAGTGTTTCCCTAAAATTTGGAGAATAGGCAAGGAGAGCGTTTCTTTAAAATTTTTGAGAACAGGCAAAAAGCGTTTCTTTAAAATTTTGGAAACATGTAGGAGCTTTTCCCTAAAATTTTGGGAACAGGCAAAAAGCGTTTCTTTAAAATTTTGGAAACATGTAGGAACTTTTTCCTAAAATTTTGGGAACAAGTAAGGAGTGTTTCCCTAAAATTTTGGGAACAAGTAAGAAGTTTTTCTTTAAAATTTTGGGAACAGCTAGAAGCTTTTTCTTAAAATTTTGGGAACAGATAAGGAGTGTTTCCCTAAAATTTTGGTAACAAGTAAGAAGTTTTTCTTTAAAATTTTGGGAACAGCTAGAAGCTTTTACTTAAAATTTTGGGAACAAGTGAGTAAAGTGTTTCCTAAAATTTTGGGAATAGGTAAGAAGCTTTTCCTTAAAATTTTGGAAATAGGTAGAAGTTTTTCCCTAAAATTTTGAGAATAAGTAAGAAGCTTTTCCTTAAAATTTGAAGAATAGCTAGAGGCTTTTCCCTAAAATTTGGGAAAAGGTGAGTAGAGCGTTTCCCTAAAATTTTAGGAACAACTAAAAGCATTTTCCTAAAATTTTGGGAACAAGTAAGAGCATTTCTCTATTTTTTTTTAACAAGTAAGGAGTGCTTTCCTAAAATTTTAAGAACAAGCGAGTAGATTATTTTTCTAAAATTTTGAGAACAGCTAAAGAGTTGTTTCTCTAAAATTTTGGAAACAAGTGAATAGAAGCTATACTTCAAAAATTTGAGAACAAGTCTTTGTTTAGTTTACATAATCTTATAATAAATAAAAACATTCATTTTGTTATAAAAATAATAATTTTGTAGCTCGCAAGACTGTTCCCGTTAACTGAAGTTTTATAGCTCGAGGAACACTGTTCTTGAGAGCTATACTTTTGAAGTTCGCGAGTTGATTCGCCTGCGAGCTTTGTCTTTGATGCTTGTAGGACTAATTTTAGTTCAAGTTAGAAGCTAGTAGCTTGTAAGCTTCAATTTGGAATAGCTAATGCAAAAGTAAAAGGTGGGAATCGTCTTTTTTTTTTGTAAAATGAATATGTTTACATACCTTGGAATTTTCCCATACGTCTTTGTGCACTGACAAGTGCAGCAAGTTTTGCATTTTCCATTTCAAAGTGCATTCATTTAAATATATATATATATATATATATATATATATATATATTTATAGCTCCAGGTTCTTAAAGGCTTTAAATAATGAGGTAAGGATGACATTATCCATCATAGAAACTTAAACATTAATGAAATTCAAATAATGGTTTAATAATAAACAATGGTTTGTTGGGAAAGTTAAAAAGAAACTTGAAAGAATGTAGTAGTAGCTCATAGGATTGCCCTTACAAGTTGTTATTTGTGAAAAGATCTTATTGGGATGATTCAGTTCTTGCTAAAAAAAATTGAGTAATGCATAAAGTGAACTGCAAATATTTGTAAATTATTTTTTTTAGAAAAACAGTTGAGAAATAAACTTATAGTGGTAATTCGTAAGAATATGAAGGAAACATTTCTTAAAATGATACGTAGGAAACACTTTAAAATAATTTTGGAAGAGCATTTTACTAGAGTAATGTAAGAAATGCATTTTTCAAGAAACATATCTAGAAGTGACATGCAAATATTAGTAAAACATGGCTAGTAGAATGTTTTCTTAAAATTTTGGGAATATGTAAAAAGTTTTTTTTTTAAATTTTGAGAACAAGTAGAAGCTTTTTCCTAAAATTTTGGGAACAAGTGAGTAGAGCGCTTCTTTAAAATTTTGGAAATAGATGAGTATAGTGTTTCTCTAAAATTTTGGGAACAGGTGAAAAATGTTTCCCTAAGATTTTGAGAATAAGTAAGAAGCTATTCTTTAAAATTTTGGAAACAGCTAGAAGCTTTTCTCTAAAATTTTAAGAATAGGTGTGTTCTTGAGGTGTTGGATGTGATGAAGGAATTCACTTGGCGTCCTTACTTTCGTAAGAAGAAGGGGTATGGTAATCCAGATTCCTATTATGGTGTTCAGAATCAACCTCGTTCTTCTTCGTTAAGTAAGGAAGAGATTAAGTTTTACTTGTGGACTAATCCTGTCATCTTACCCACTATGATAGAGAGTACCTATGCAAGCTTGGATAGAGATTCTCATTCTGTTGAAGTATACTCAATGTGTAGAGTTGCTCGTCAATTTGGATATGATCAAATGATTCCATATGCCCCTTTTAGTCCTTTGGATGAAGACTTCTCTTCTTCTGTTTCTAATTTTCTTTTTGATGAAGTTTAGAAGAAGCGTAAAGAGATCAAATGTGATAACCGTAAATTTTTCAATTATTAAAAATTATAAATATTGGAAATAAATAAAATTTTGAGAATGGGATACTAGTGAAAATCCCGAGAATTGAGGAAGTGACGGATCGAGAAATTCGAGTGAAGGAAATTAAGTTGGAAATAAAATAAGGAATAGAGGAAATTTAATTTGGATAAATGGAAATCCAAATTAAATAAAAAAATGAGGAAAAAAAAATATATATATATTGTAAATACAATATATATTTTATTCTTACATTTATATAGATATATATAAATGTTATTTATTTTAAAGTATATAAATATATACATATATATTTATACTAGAGATATATTTTTTTATACTCAAAAAATATATCTTTATATACTTAAAATATACATAGTACTATATAATATAAATATAATAATAATATTATATGTATTATGTATATATGATATATGTGTATATATATATGTATATATAATTAAAGGAATTAAATAAAACAAAAAATGGAAAGAAGAAAAGAGAAACAGAATCGGGATTCCCCGATTCTGCCTTCCCAGGCGAGACCGCCCCCGTCAGCGGCCGTCGGAGAAGGAAAGGGAGAGAGGAGAAGAGAAAGTCGTCGGCGGCAAAGGAAGAGGAGAGGGAATCGACCGACAGCGGAAGGAAAGAAAATCGAAACGGAAAATCGAAGGAAAAACCCAGCGGAAGCCGAGAAGGAAGAAAACCAGATCTGGCGGTGTCGGTCAAATCGGTCGCCGCCACAGCCACCTCGACCTCGGTGGAGGTGAGGGGAAGGAGAAAAGAGGCACCGGTGAGGCCAACGACAGCGGAGGAAGGCCGACGGAGGAAGAGAGAAACCAAGGCAAAAACCAAGTAGATCCGCCGCCGTGCCGCTGATTCAGGCCAAGCTGAGACCACCGGCGAGTTCGCCTTGACGTCGGCCAGCTGAAGAGCGGCCGAACCGCCGGAGAACCGGCGACGAGGGGAGGAGATCGGTCTGGAACCGGTCTGAGCCAAGGAAAAAGGAAAAGAAAAAGAAAAGAAAAAGGAAAAAGGAAAAAGGAAAAAGGAAAAAGGAAAAAGAAAAAGAAAAAGAAAAGAAAGAGAAAGGAAAGAAAAGAGAAAAAGGAAGAAAAAGAGGAAAGAGGAAAAGAAAAGAGGAATTCTGGGAATTTGGAGAATTCCTACAGGAAATCTCGAGAATTACGGGAATCGGTAAGAAATCCCGAAAAATGTTAAATTATTTAAATAATTTATTTATTTAAATAATTATGGAAAAATTCTAATTTTTAGAATTTAATTTCCAGAAAATCATCCTCGATTACCGAAACGATGGAATCATGAGAGGTGAACACGGGCGCGACCTTCGAGAGGCAGTCGCCGACCCGAAACAAGTAAGGGAGACATGTGCCGCCTGTAAGGATATTCGGCCACATGTTTTAAATTATGCATTTAATTTATAAATGCAATTTGTAATGATTAGTTTTGAGTATTGTGGTGATTTATCGGTTTCAAATTGTGGTGAAATACCAGTTGAGAAATATAAACTGTATTTTTCGTGCAGGAGGCTAGCCAAATCGGCAGACGTTATACTACCGAAAAATTATCGAAAAATTACTGAAATTTACCGAAAATCACTGAAAACCAAAATAAAAGATTTGATTTCACGTGAATCGATTTTTGGGCACGAAAATCGAGAAATTGAATAAATTTCATAAAACATGAATATACTGATATTTAATTTTAAAATATTCATGTTTTCGAGTATGGTGAAAAGGAAATCACCGAAAATTCACCCGATAGGTGATATTTCACGTGAAACGAGATAAAAATGAAAAAGAGACTGAAGTGAATATTTTTATAAATATTCTTAAATATTCACTTGATTTTACATAAAACCTTTATGGTTTTAATTATGGAAACAAATAATTATGAAAATTCCATAAAGGTTAAGAAATGATGGGAAACCATGATTTCGAGACTAGAGGTCTCTACACGTGTTTCTAGAAGAAAAACATGGTTAAGGGATTTTAAATTTGGAAAGTAAATAATTTATTTTTACATAAATTATGAAAATATTTGATTTGAATCCCGATTTCTTTAAAAACCATGTTTTGGATAAAAAGCACAAGAAAACGTGCATATATGTTTTACGGTGGAAAAAGACAGTTTTGCCCTTCTATTTTTACAATGATGATTTTGCAAACTGTTTTCACTGTATGGAAAACATAATTTATACCTTTATGAAATAATTTGAAAAATATTATTAATTTTATAAATTTCATAAAGGTGATTATATTTACATGTGAGCCTTATGGATATTGATTTACGGTGTTTAAAAACCCATAAAGGCTATGGTACGGTTTACATTGTTTTGAGACTTAGGCCCCGAGCTTCATGCATCACATATACTGTTACTGTCATGTGGTTGATTGACCAGCTAGTCATCAGCGTCCCGGATTGTCGCCTAGCAAGCATACACCGAGGACATATTATAGATCATGGCCATAGATCTCATTACTGTTACTGTGTCCCTTCGTGGACGATGATAGCATGATTTACTTGTAGGGTGTTGCCTAGTCTCACTTACTGCTTACTGTTTACTATTTACTGATTTCTGAAAGGATTTATGGAATCCTATTTACTGTACTGTTTACTGTTTACTGTACTGAATTACTGTACTGTTTACTGATGAAAGATCGTACCAAAACACTGTTTATTACTGAACTGTACTGTTTACTGAGATGGTAGCCACTAATGACTGTTTTACTGAAAAGAAAGCTACCATTTACTGTTTACTGAATTGAAAGCTACCTTATACTATCTTCGGAACCTGTAGCTATTGTTTACTGTCTACTGATTGAATCGTATCGAATTAATGTTTTACTGAATATACTGTTTTACTGAACTGTACGATACGGTTATTAATTTGAAAAGAGAAATAAATGTTTATTCTAAAAGAATAACATAAGAATTATTTCTAAGCTAGAAATAATCGAAGAAGTAACTATCCAATGATTGGATATTTACAAATCACTGTACTGTCACGTGTTTTTACTGTACTGAAGAGAAGAGAAGTAAACCACTGTTTTTATTACTGAACTGTCACGTGTTTTAAAGTATACTGAAGTGAAGGGAAATAAGTGGTTTACTCCGTGGAAAAACGAAAATTATATCGTTTTGGAAACAACGAAAATAGTACTCCCTACAGTTGCTTCTAGGTTCCGGAACAAGTCAGGTATTTCAAAATACCTGCCTTACTCTATCTGGATCCCTAGCCGAGTGTAGTATCCTTCCTACATGTGTGCCTAGACCAGCTAGGAAGATCTTAAAGAAAATGAAAAATTATTTTCAGCATATAGATAGCGGAATATCAAGTGTGACATATAACTCTCTTACTGAGCCGTGGTTTGCTCACTCCCCAATTTTAACATTTCAGGTTTTGATGATGGTGAGATCCAATATTTGTGGATTACGGCTGCACATAGTAGACAATGTGATAGACCGACTAAGATATATGAGGTACGATCATTTATTTTCTATATTTAGACATGTATACAGTACTACATTTTTGTAAATAAGATAGGGGATGTGTATTATATTTGAAGGAAACCGAAACAAACATGCAGCGGAATTTAAATCATTCGGCCTCCACCAGGATCAATTCGGAGAGTTGCCTGATTAGGGTTTCGAGATTTTACCTAACGTTTTCTCTGATTTCTGTCGTTGGTCGAGTCACAAGCAACAACCTTTCGTTCCTGCCTCTATGGTATCCACACGAACGGATCTCACGACTCTTGAACGTCTCACGATCAGCAGCCTTAAAGAGCGTTTTTTATTCTTATAATCGATTTGCTAGCTTCGATTAAAAGAATACCTTTTCTGTTTTTTAATTGTGTGGCTCTGTTTTAGAAAAACATCCTTTTATAGGCAGTAAATTTTACCCTAAAATTTACTGCCAAACAGAACTCTAATCCTACTTAGAATAGGATTAACTATATCCTTAATCCAATTCAAAATAGGATTAGATATATCCTTAATCCAATTCAGAATAGGATTAATTAAGCTCCTCATTGATCCGTTCTAAGTGTGCGACCCAATAGGTTCTCAAAACAATGGCAATGACAAAATTGTCACAGGCAATGAGCGGTATCTAGCAACACATCATTGCTACCCATGTAACGAGAATGTCAATGACTCGACATAACCTTACTCGTGATAGATGTTACCGTGTAGTCTAATCCCTTTATCCTTTGATGTCTTGATTAGACACAAGTCATGGAATGTGTCACACTTGTATAGTCTAATAAGCGTTTCTTGATTCCTGAGAAGACTAAATAAACAAATAAAATCAATATCTCATATTGACTTATTCGAGCACGGCCATGCATTTCTTAGTCTCACTCTATCAAAGGGCCCAAGACATCACTCTTGTTATATAAGAGGGATAAATTCTATCTTGATCACTCAACATCCCTTTACATAGATCAAGACATACCCAATTACTACCTTTATAGTTCATCCTGTTACGAATGACATCTAGCAGCATTAAAGTATGCAATTCTCAATGTTGGGATCTCTGATGATCTCAAGTCAAAGGATCACATACACCATCATCACTATGAGAATCGCTTATGACACTCATATAACAATCCATGTAGCGTTCTCATGGAGGGTCGATCCAGTACATAGTTCTCTAACATGTACCTATGTGATGACTTGATATCCTATATCCATGACAATGGTCATCAGTCAACCACATACTAGTCTTATCGTATCATTGTTATCCTTGTTCACAATAATACTTGACTAAGGATATTTTAAGAATAGTGTGTTATTACTATTCTAAGGACATTATCATATAAGATTACATTACGCAGTTATAAGACAAATATAATAATGAGCTATAATAAATAAAATGCCATGATACATAAAAAAATGTCAAAGTCAATCATCTAATGAATGGTTCTAAGGGCATAATCCAACAATATTAACAATGTTATATTAAATATGTTTAACATTAAGTGCAAGTGAAGTATCGCAGACAGCCCAACCGGATAAATGGTGTAAAATTAAGGTGAAAAATGTGGTAACGGGTCGTTACATCAAACTTTGGGTTCTACCAGCTTTTGACAGGTGTAGCTATTATAGTTCTGAATGGCTAGCTTAATGGGGTCAGTGTATTTCTGATTGGAAAGCTTTTTGTATACCTCTTCCTGATCTTAGAAAACGCCTTACTCTTGTTGATGTTACTCAAAGTGACATATCATTGCGCTTAGTCCCTTCATGTTCAAGAAGAAAGGGAAAAAATGTGTTGATCAGATAGATGAGGAGTCTACCGCTAGCATTGCTTCACGTACTAGACATGGAAAAGTAAGTTGGTTTTGTTCTCTTTTTCTTTCTTGTTCTTTCTTATTATCTCTTTTGATGTCATCTTCTCATCTCCACCCCCCCTTTTTTTAAGGTAAATCAATTCGAAAGGAGCAATTTGTTAATGATGATGAGACATCTTGTGATGATGACGATGAATCTGGTGACTAGCACTCTATGAATTCTGATGAGTCTGATGATGATGCTTTTTCTGGAGCTAATGATGTTCAACCAGAGAATTCCACTTCTCTATTTGACATAAGTGCTGATGATTTCTTTAATGGAATTGAGGAAGATATTCAGAGTGATGAAGTTTTTATCTTGGAAGATGTTGTTCCAAATGCTCAAAATGTTCCCAATATTGATCCTGTTCCAAGTGTTGAACCTGTTCAGATTGATACAACTATTCCTGTTCCAAGTATTCAACCAGTTCCAAGTGCTCAACCTGTTCAGACTAACACTGTTGTTGCTACAGTTACTCTTGATGTTGTTTCTTCCCCCCCAGTGTCAGAGAACAGGGAAGCTACTAGTATCCTTGATACTTTTGGAACATATTCTGAAAATGTAATAGCTAGAGTTAATTTTCATGGTTTCTCTGTTAAGTCTCATTATGTGAAGCATTTGGCGATCATCTATTAGAAAAAGGGTGAATTTTGGGATTCTTGTATCTTCCCAAGTGAAGATTTTATTTCCTACATACTGGATGGGTTAGGGAAAACCTTGTTGATTGCTGATGTTCTGATATCTTCTATTTCTTCAGAGAAATTACAATTGATGTTGCGACTTATAGATGATGCAGTAAAGGCTGGTTTTAGGCTTGATTGTATTTTCACTTGCATTTCCAAAGCTAAAGCCTTCCTTTCTATTGGTGTGGAGAAGAATAAAATAGTAGAATAGTTAAAAGAAATAGAAGTGAAGATTACCTTACTGAAGAATCATCAAGCTAAGTTGCAGTAAAAGTTAGATTCTTTTTCAGAGTTCAGTAGCAGTAATTCTTCTTTTTGGAGCTATGTAGTTAATTAGATATTTGTTTTCTTTTGTTGTATTTCTATTTCAATATTTCTTTGTTTTGTGATTTTTCTGATCTCTTGCAATAATATTGGTACTTTCATTGCTCTATTTATCAATAGTAAATCTTGTTTTCTTTTCTTTTCTTTTCTTTTTTTTTTGAATTGTCATTGACATGGCTTTATAGGCTGAAATGAATGTACATCATTGCATCTACTTTGAAGTTTGAACTCTTAAGAATTTCTTTGCTCAGAGCAGTACTTTTTTTTCTTTTATTTAAGGAGGTTCTGCCATTCTAACTTGTTCTACTAGTTTTGCCTGGCAACAAGCTACATGTGTTGCAGCCTCTTGTTGCATGTTGCTTACAAGATTAATCCTGCGAGCTATCAGGATTATTCCCGTAAGTTCCTACTAAGAAGTATTTTTTTTTAAGAAGAAGAAAAAGAAGGAGAAGAAGAAGAAGACTACTATGTATGCTTATGAATAGATACTTATCTGGATAACGCTTTCGATTTCTTATAGGTATTCTTCACACATTGTGGCAAAAGTCAATTATGATCATTCTTCTTGTGTTGCTTGTACTCCTGCAAATAAGGGAAAAGATTCTTTTGTAGTAAATTGGCAGAAGTGACGTGAGGAGTCATAGTGTTCAATTTTTTTTTAAGTGAAGTGGTGAAAGATCACAAAGTTCAGCTCATCTAATGGAAGAATTTTGCATATGAAATTAATGGAAGTGATGCAAGATCACAACGATTGAATTCTCTTTAGAGAATAGTTTGTATATATATATATGCGACCAAGGAGAACCTTTCTCAACTTTACATCAAGGAGAGATTATCTCTCAACTCAATATTAAGGAGATTGATTCAATCCTTTTAGATAAGCATTAAAGCTGCGGTCAATATATGATTTGCAAGTCTCTCAGCCAAAATATGAGCAATAAAGCTGCGACTGGATTATAAGTAGTAAAGTATAGCCAAGATATAAGCGATAAAGCTGCAACTATAAGTATAAGCGATAGAGTTACGGCCAAATAATAAGCGATAGAGTTGCGGCCAAATAATAAGCGATAGAGCTGCGGCCAAGGAGTAAATCTCAATTTCATATTAGGGAGAAGAGTTCTCAACTCAAAAGAAAGTGATCAAACTCTAATATATATTAAGGAGATAATATATCTCAACTTAAAATCAACAAAGTAGATTCAACACAATGACTCATTTGTTGAATAGATCTTTTTATTCATATAAAGAGATATGCTTTTTCATGAATTTTGCGACGCTTGATATAATTCTAAAGTAGAAGTAAACATACTAGTTGTGTGCATATCTTATGGAAAATTGCTTTCTCTTGTCTTCAAGAATTTTGATGAGCTAGGAATGGATTATCTGAACTCTATTATTCTCAATTATCAGTTCTCTTACTTGTACTCTTTGATGGAAAATTCTACGGAGATTCTTACAATCAGCAAGTGAATGACCAACTGTTCGGTGATAATCATAATATTTTGGGTTGGACTTTTCTTCTGTTGTTGGTAGTTGTGAAACATAAGGTAGATTTACATTTCCATCTCTAATCCATTCTTGGAAAAGTGCTTTCACTCTATCCAATAGAACTAAGAATGGTGGAAGCATCATCATCTTGTCTTCTTCTTAGATTATCTTTTCCAAGATGCATATTAGGATGAGAAGATCCTTTTTTTTTCTTTTCCACCTCTTTGAATTGCATTCACTAGAAGAGCATTCCTTTGAGTAAAACAATTATCTTCTCTTTGCCTAAGAACTATATTATTAGTTCTTATTGCAACTTCAAGTAAAGTAGCAAAGGTTAGAACAGGTAGATTTTCTAAGTAAACTCCACACTCATCAAGCATTCTTTGGATGCATACTTTCACCAATTCCTTCTTATCAAGTGAGTCTTGAATGTCTAGCATTCTTTCTCTGAGACGTTGGATATACTCTATGATTTTCATGTGAATTTTGATGCTCTCTTCCCAAGTTAATGAGAGTTACCTTCTCTTGAGTAGAAAAGAACTTTTCTCCAAACATCTTATACATCTAGCTCCAAGATTCTATAGAGCCAGGAATAAGATTAACATACTAGTTGTACACTTTTTTAGTAAGAGACTTGGAAAATTACTTTAACTTCAAATCCTCATCCAATCCAATTACACCAAGAGTTTCTATAAATTTCATGACATGCTCATGAGCATCTCCAGTCTTGCCATTGAATTGCTTAAACTTAGGACTAGTGTAGTCCTTGAGATATGGCTTAGCAGCCACACTAGTAGTGTAAGGCAACTTGAGATCAAATTTGAAAAAACTTAAACTCTTGCTCTTCTCTTCCAACAACCTTTGAAGCTCTTCTTTTGTCACAAAGCCTTGAGCTGTGGCTGAAGGAAGAGTCACAATAGAAGTTCCAGCAGCAGTGGTGTTATTTGTACCAATGTTTCCAACACCTCCAGGACCAGGTGCATCAGTTGAGTTTCCCTTGTTGCTGGTTCTCATTCCCAACAGTGACAGGAGTGACAGATTGAACTTGAGAAGTTGTGGCATTGGAAGAGGTGAGTTGGGAGATAGTGTCTTCCAACTTTTGCATTCTTTCTTGAGAAGCTTGGATTATCTTCATCAACTCTTGAATGTAGGTAGGGGCCTGAGCATCCTGATTTCCAGTAGAGCTCTCCATCTTCATCAACTCAATGCAATCGCTCCTCCCCAGTGAAGGTTGAAGATGTTCTACTCAATGCAATCGCTCCTCCCCAGTGGAGTCGCCAAAATGTAGATGAGTTCTATGAAGTAGAGAGGAAATGTTGCAAACCAGTAGAATGGGATGTGCCGGGAGGCTGCGAAAAGGAAGACTAGAGCAGACCTTGAAGAACGAGTGCAGCGGCAGGTGGCGGTAGAAGGTTGAGCAAGGCTGAGAACAAAGCTGTGTAGAGAAAAAAGTTTAGAGAGGATTTGAGAGAGTTTCTGGATTAGCTGTTTTGCCAAAAGTCTCTTTTCAATGATAACAAGAACCTCTATATATAGGAGTAGAGAATGGGAGTTACATATCTTTGATATTAATAACGTAATAATGAGAATTGGCAGTTACAAAGCATTAATGCTTTGTCTAATGGGAGTTATGGTTTAGGAGAAGGTGTATTAAAAGAAATATGGAAGAGCACTCATGCTTTAGAGAAAGGTTAAAAGAAGAACTCTTAACTATCTCCATATCTGATCCACTAAGCCAAACTCTCTAGGACATCCCAATAGTGAAGTTAACTCAAGAACCCTGCCCTATTCCGGAGTTATCTTCACTGTTTCTTGAAAGTGCTGTTCTATAAATGAGTTATTTTGAGAACATGTTGTTCTGTGATGAGTTGTTCTGAGAATGAGCTCTTTTGAGGAGAAGTAATGAGTTCTTCTGATAAGAGGTTATTCTTGTGAATGAGCTCTTCTGAGAAAAAAAATTATTCTTGTGAAATAGTCATTTTAAGAAGAGGTTGTCTTTTACTTATAGTATGAAACAAATATTAGTTTCCAAAATCAAATATCTACACAAGACATAAGAGATTTTTTTCTTGACACTCGGCTTTTCTTTTTTTTTTTTTCGCTTTAAATTATCAAGTTGCCCTTAAAGAATTAAAAAATTTTGAGAATGTTTTTGTCTCCTGATTTGAATATTTTCTATTATTTTATTTTATTTTTATTTATTTTCAAATATTTTATATTAAAATATAATTTAAAAATAATTTTTAAGACGCTTGGTACTTTGATTTTTGTTCCTCGTATTATCAAGTTACCCCTTAAAAATTAAAAAGTGTTTAGGATATTTTTGTCTTTTACTTGGGGCTTTTTCTAATTTTTTATTTATTTCTTTTCAAACATTTTAAGATATGTCAGCTTTAAATTCATCAGCATTTTGAAATAACAATAACGTAAGTGTACTTTAATGTGTTTACAAAATAAATTTAGTTTTGACAAATAAGTTTTGAGAAAGAATGTTTTTGTTGAGATGTGAATTTTTTTTGTATTAATCTATACTATTTTAATATGCAAATTATATATGGTTGGAATATTTTTGTAGTCTACTTTCAATTGGATAGGACAAAATCAAAATAAGAGTTTTCTATGAAAAGTTATTAAGTTTTATTAAAGAGTGTGTAAACTGTTGGACAACTACACAATAGGTAATTTTGAAATTTTATTGCATCTTTTTTAAAAAGATTCAAATGTTGATCTTTATATGTATGAAAATATAATTAAGTCTAGTTTTCAAACTTCAAACAGATTATGATTTCAAGTTTTCTAACTCAACTCAAGATATAGTCGATTTAGTAAGTAGTATTTAAACAAGATTATATTGTTTTCTTTTACTGGAAAGCCAGGGTATTGATACCCTTTCTAAAGTTATCGATACCTTACTGTTCTATTAGCTATTATCTTCCCTAAATGATCCTTAACGACTCTAAAACTCAAGTATACAAGGGACTTCCAACACTTCACAAAATGGGAGAGGCATGGGATTTCATCCGAAACTTATTGAGTTAACCTCTCTACCAAATTTAAGAGTGTTCAAGGGTCTAATGTCAATTCTTCCAATCTTGTATCAAATTTATATTCATTCTTTCATTGTTTCCCTTGATCTTAAATTGGTAAACACCTCATTAAGAGAAGGCGTTATCTTCTTATAGTCATTTTGTGAGTTTTTTAAAAACTCACACATGTCATAACGTATTAAGTTTTGGAAACTTGATAGCTAAACACAAAGTAGCCACCAATCATTTAAGCCTAGGTATGATTGAACATGATCATTAATGTTCATGAACGAGCTAACGAACATGAACCGAAAACAAAAAGTATTAAAAAATAAACAAATGAATATGAATATAATAATGTTCGATTGTTTGTTCATGTTTAGTTTGCTTACATCCCTAATTTTGCATATATTTTTTGAATTTTGATTTGGATCTTTTTCATTTTTATTATTAAATATTTTAAATTAAAAATAATATAATTTATGATGATTTTTAAGAAGCTTGGCGCTTTTAGTTTTTTTAAGAGAGTTTTTTTGCTTGACAATTAGCTCTTTTATTTTTTGCTCTTCAAATTATCAAGTTACTCCTCAAAAATTAAAAGATTTTGAGAATATTTTTGTCTCTTGTTTGAATCTTTTCTAATTTTTTATTTTTTATTTATTTTCAAATGTTTTTAATTAAAACTATAATTTAAAATAATTTTAAGACGCTTGGTTGTTTGATTTTTTTTCTTTAATGTTTCTAGTATTATCAAGTTAGCCCTTAAAGATTAAGAAATTTTGAGAATATTTTTATCTTTTACCTTGAGCTTTTTTAATTTTATTCTTTATTTTTTCCTTTCAAACTGATATGACAAAGCCTACCCGTGTTGGGCTAGGCCCAATAGCGTCAGAGATCACCACGTGGCAAAGACTCACTGGTCCACGTGGCCTTCGGCAACAGAGGCAAAGTGCGTCATCACACCTGCCGCTGGGTGACAGACTCACTGGTCCACGTGGCCTTCGGCGACAGAGGTAAAGTGCGTCATCACACTTGTCGTTGGGCAACAGCCTCACAGCCTATCGCCTGCAATCATAACGCGACACATGGCGCGCATTACACCTATCACCGGGCGACAGACTCCCAGTCTGTCGCCTACAGTCATAAGGCGACACGTGGCACATTTCTTCGGCTCCCGCTAGCAACAGATCCCTGACGCCACAACGTGCCACGTGGTATGAGTCTCTCGCCGGTGACAGGCTCCGAATGCTCCCGGTTTTCGAGGAACTTGTGTTATATTGGGACACAAACTCTCAGCAAGATGATGGACTTATCCTCAAGCAATTAACCTAGAATATTGGCCTATAAATAGGCCCCCAGGTACAATTTTATTCCCTAATTTTTGACTACTGGCTTTTACGCTTCCCAATACTGAAGAATTTTCTGCTGACTTAAGCATCGGAGTGTCTACGCAGGGAACCACCCCTGCGTCTCTCTGACTTTTCTTGTTTTACAGAAGCTTCTTGGAGACACGTGGAGACTAAGTACGAACATCGACGTCAGCATACCTTTTATTGTTGTTTTGAGCAACAACAATTGGCGCCGTCTGTGGGAAACATATAAAAAGCCAATCGAGATTTTTTAAGATGGTGAGAACAAGATCGACAAACGTAAGGACCGAAAGTGAGGAAAACTCTGTGAGCTCCCCTAAACAGCAGATTTGCCAGATGAATCAGGTGAACAGGGAGGAAGAAAGAATTACTGTGACGGCGGCAGAATTCGAGGCTCTGAGGCGACAGAGCGAAGAAACTACCCAGGTGCTACGAGCCATGATGGATCTGTTCTAAGGAGTTCTCCCGACATTGGATCTGCCGCCTGCCGTGCAGAACTTGGTAGGAGGAACAAGTAGAGGCGTCCCGCCGTAGGTGTTTGGGCGACAGGAGGACACAACAGCGGCAGACCCCTCTCGTGATGAGAGGTTCCTTATGTGCAAGAGCATGACATTCATCAGGGTGCGGCAGGACAGGGGAGCAAGAGGCCTGTCGCAGGTAACCAGCGAGAGACTGAGGAAGCGGCAGGCCTAGACCTTGCGACAGGGGTCACGCGACAGGTGTCTAGTGTCGGTCAACAAGTACCTGGGCGATAAGGTGTCAACCAAGCGGCAGGGTCTTCCGTCCACCACCATAACTTGTCAAAATTTGCTGGTACTAACGCAGAACAAGGTATCGGAGGTGCTGGAAAGAACGGTGATGACTGCCAAAGCACTTGGGGAGCCAGGTCGGAGTTTGACCCCACTTGGTGTACACAAATGGCACGAACAGATGCACCTCAAGGAAGGGGTAAGGAAATAGTTGTCGAAGACCTGCCCGATTCGTCTCATGCCAAGAATCAACTCGCTCCCCCTGTGGACATGAAGAAGATGATAGAACAGGTACTAGAGGAGAAAAAATTAGTGTCTGCAGAAGAGAGCCAGAGAAGAAGAGTACCGTTCTGCACGACCATCATGCAAAAACTCTGCCCCCAAAGTTCAAAATGCCGTAGATGGCCGCATACACCGGAAAGATGGACCCCTATGACCATATGCAAAACTATGAGGCCCTAATGTTGTTACATGGATGGGAAGACGAGATAATGTGTAGGGCCTTTTCCTTAACACTATCCGGACATGCGATGAAATGGTTCAATAACCTGCATGAAGGGTCCATTGTCTCTTTTGACCAGCTGCAAAGTGAGTTTCTCAAGGCGTTTGTTGTGAATAGTCAGAGAAGGAAGGAACCGACCTATTTGCTCACTATTAAGCAGGGAGCTAAGGAGTCATTGAAGAGTTATGTGGATCGGTTCAAAGATGCCACTTTAGAGGTGTGAGATCTGCAAGTCGGTATAGCCGTGGCAGCCATATTACATGGGACAAGGTCTGAGAAATTACAAGAATCCCTGCCGCTAGAACAGGCAACTACTATCTCAGACCTGCTTTCCCGTGCACATAAGTATGTAACCCAGGAGGAAGTAATGAAAATGGTGGTGATAGGAGAATCCAATGATGGAAGGAAACGAGGAAGAGAGGTCACTGAAGCATCTTCTAGCCAACCGAAAAAGTTTGAGAAAGCTCCCGCACTAAAATACAATTCCTATACCACACTCACCGAATCTCGGGCTTCAGTGTTAGCAGCTATTGAAGGATCAGGGCTTATACAGACTCCAAAGAAGGCGTTAGGGAATTTGGGCCGTGATTTAAGGTCGTACTGCGATTACCACTCAGCACATGGGCACACGACCGAGAAGTGTAGGGAGTTGATGAATCAGCTAGAAAAGCTAGCGCGAGAGGGAAAAATAAACCGTTTCGTGTGGAGAGGTGACAGAAACAACTATCCTACGCGGAATAGAGGAAATCAATTTAGAGACAGAAGAGGTGAAAACAGGGGACCTGTAAGATGAAATGAAGGTGACATGAGAGATAATGACAGAAGAACAGAAAGAAGGAATTGAGAGGAAGATAATAAACCCACAAGGCCAGCTATTAACGTAATATTCGGAGGTGAATCATTAGCTGGTACTTCTTCCTCATCTCGAAAATCTTACGCTTGACAGGCCCACCAAATCAACTCAGTAATGGAGGAAAAGCAGGAAGAGGAACCCATTACTTTTACACCTACAGATAGAGGAGATATAGTGGTTCCTCATGATGACCTGATGGTAATTACAGCAGTGGTAGCAAAGCACCCAGTGAGTCGAATCTTGGTCGACAATGGGAGTTCGGTGAACTTAATCTATTGGAACTGCTTCGAAAGGATGAATATCACGGAGGACAGGTTGAAGCCAGTACCCACACCCTTATACGGTTTCTCTGGAGAGAAGGTAAAGGTAGCAGGCGCCATTCAGCTACCTGTTACATTGGGGGAGAGCCCAAATGATGTCATCCGACAAGCGTTGTTTATGGTGGTGAGATCAACGTCTGTGGCTTACAATATGATCTTCGGGTGGCCATTGTTAAATGACATGAGAGCGGTGGTGCATCCCTGCTATTTGTTAATGAAGTTTCCAACTCCTCACGGTGTTGGACAAGTGAGGGGAGATCAAAGGAAAGCCAGGACGTGTAATGTCGCATCCACCACATGTAAGGGGATTTAGAGGAAGGAAACCCTTACAATTGAAGAAAAGCCTAAGCCAAAACCTGATGAGGAGATGGAGGCAATTCGGTTGGATGAAAAAGATGGAGAAAGAATAGTGTATGTGGGGGCCAGCTTCCTGAAGAAGTGAAATGAGAAATAATCCGATGCCTAAAAGAGAATAGTGATGTGTTCGCATGGACCCCAGCCGATATGCCAGGAATTAATCCTGAAGTTGTTTGTCATCGGTTGAACGTAGTCTCAGGGGTAAGGCCGATAAAGCAAAAGAAGAGGAATTTTGCTCCAGAGAGGCAACAGGCAATAAACGAAGAAATTTCGAAGTTGTTACAGGCGAAATTCATTAGAGAAGTTAACTATCCATAGTGGTTGGCCAGCGTTGTGATGGTGAAGAAAGCCAATGGGAAATGGAGAATGTGTGTGGACTTCACGGATCTGAACAAAGCTTGCCCTAAGGATTTGTATCCACTATCCCGAATAGACAAGTTAGTATATGAAACTTGTGGGTATGAATTGCTTAGTTTCTTAGATGCCTTTTCAGGGTACCACCAAATCATGATGCATCCAGATGATGAGGAAAAGACTTTGTTCATTATCGATAGTGGGACATATTGCTATCGAGTAATGCCATTCGGTTTGAAAAATGTGGGGGCTACCTACCAGCGCATGGTAAATAAGATGTTCCAAGACTTGTTGGGCAACACCATGGAAGCTTATGTTGATGATCTGATCATCAAAAGCCGACAGGGAGAATCACATGCTGAGAAAATGACTAAGGTATTCAATGTGTTGCGACAGTACGAGATGAAGTTGAATCCTAATAAATGCTCATTTAGGGTGAGATCCGGAAAGTTCTTGGGATTCATGATTACTAATCGAGGGATAGAGGCTAATCCCGAGAAAGTACAAGCTATTTTGGACATGAGGCCACCCAATACTGTAAGAGAAGTTCAAAGGCTGACAGAGAGGATAGCAGCCTTAAGTCGTTTCTTGTCCAAATCAGCTGAAAGAAGTTTACCATTTTTCAAGGCGATAAAGGCAGGAAAGAATTTCAAATGGACGGAAGAGTGCAACGATGCCTTTGAAAGGTTGAAAGACTACCTGAAAGAGTTGCCTCTATTATCTCGGCCACAGCCCGGAGACCACCTCCTCATGTACCTCGGTGTAGGAGAGAAAGCTGTAAGTGCAGTCCTACTAAGGAAAGAAGGTGACAAGGATTGCCCGATCTATTATGTAAGAAAAGTCTTGCTAGATGCCGAGGCAAGGTACCCCTTAGTTGAAAGAATAGCTTTATCCCTGGTGATGGCAACTCGGAAGTTGCGGCCTTACTTCCAAGCTCACTCGGTGACTATCTTAACGGAACAGCCCTTGTGGCAAATACTGTAGAAACCAGAACACTCCGGGTGTCTAATTAAATGGTCTATCGAATTGAGTAAATATGACATTCACTTCCAACCTTGCCAAGCAATAAAATGGCAGGCATTGGTAGATTTCATTGTAGAATGCACTGGCCGAGAGGTCCAAGAGGAAACAGAGTTAATCTGGTGGAAATTATTTATTGATGGAGCTCGTAACATTGATGGCAATGGAGCCGGAATTGTGCTAATATTGCCAGAAGGGGAAACCTATGAATATTCCCTACGTTTCGATTTTCCAAGTACGAACAATACAGCCGAGTACAAAGCCTTGATAGCTGGGATGAAACTTGCTGAGAAACTAAGAGTCAGCAACTTAGTGGCCCATAACGATTCACAATTGGTGATAAATCAGTTCTCGGGTGAGTATGAAGCACGAGAACCCGCCTTAGTCCCTTATCTGCAGAAGGTACAATTGTGGGCACAGTAGTTTAAGCACTTCCAGCTGACTCAGATAAATCGATCAGAGAACAACCATGCAAATGCTCTTTCAAAATTGGCTTCTTCTAGAATGGTCAAAGGGGGTATCGTCAAAGTGGAATCCCTTGCTAAGCCAAGTATCAAAGAAGAAGGTGTCTGCGATATCGAGATTGGAGATGATTGGAGAGTCCCGATCAAAGACTATATATTGGGGAACACACTCCCAGCTAACAGTGACGAGGCTCGAAGGTTGAAATTGAAAAGTGCCAGGTTTACCGTGGTAAATGGAGAACTCTATAAGCGAAGCTTCACAATGCCCTTGCTGAAATGCCTAAGGCCCCAAGAGGCTGAGTACACCTTAGCTGAAGTTCATAAGGGAATATGCGGTTAACACTTAGGGGCTCGTGCCTTGGCCTTGAAAATACTGCGCACAGGGTTTTATTGGCCTACACTGAGGAAGGATGCCACAGACAAAGTGAGAAGATGCGAAAAGTGTCAGAAATTCGCTCCAATAACAACCGCGCCTGTTTCGACCCTTCAGAACACTCTCCAGCCAACTCCATTTGCACAGTGGGGACTGGATATCCTGGGACCTTTTCCACTAGGCTCAGGACAACGGAAGTACTTACTTGTGGCTACGGATTACTTCACGAAATGGATAGAGGCCGAACCTTTGGCTACAATTTCTGAGAAGAAGGTGGAAGCAATGGTATGGAAGGACTTAATTTGCCGATTTGGGATCCCCCGTGTGATAAATGCAGACCATGGGAAGCAGTTCGACTGTGATGCTTTCCAGGATTTCTGCAAAGGCCTGAACATTCTCCTAAGAATATCTTCTGTGTCTTATCCATAGGCTAATGGGCAGGCAGAGGTGAGTAATCGAACTATACTACATGGGTTAAAGACCAGACTGGAGAAAGCAAAGGGAGCATGGGTAGACGAGCTCCCGAGTGTCCTATGCGCCTATAGAACGACAAGCAAGGTATCGACAGGGGAAACACCTTTCAATTTGGTATATGGGACTGAAGCCCTCATCCCAGTAGAAGTTGGAGCTGGGTCACCCCGGTTGCTCCTCTACATCGAGGAGCTCAATTCTCAGGGACTAAGGGAGAATCTAGACCTGATAGATGAGCTGAGAGACAAACCAAAAATGAGATTGGCTGCTTGCCAACAGAGGGTAGCCACTTATTACAACGCACGGGTGAAGAACAGAGAATTGCAAGAAGGAGACCTAGTATTGAGAAAGTCGGCAATTACAAACGCCCATAAGGAGGATGGAAAGCTCCGGGCTAATTGGGAAGGACCATACAGAATCAGAAAAATGGTCGGACCTAGCATATGTACCTTGGAAACCTTGCAAGGAAAGAAGATCTCAAAGACTTGGAATGCCAACCATCTTAAGCTGTATTGGCAGTAAACATTGTACTTTTTTTGTTATTCTTGTCTTTACTTTTCCATCTATTGCTCCGTTACTATTGTTTCGCAATCATATGACTTATGAATAAAGGCCAGCCCATCATTTTCTATATTATCTAATACAATGTGTGAGACAGATTATGTTTAATAGAAATTGAAATGAGGCAATAGCTGGCAAAACTAAAGTCCCTAAGCGAAAAATGCGCGAGACGGGCAAACTAAAGTCCCTAAGCGAAAAATGAGCGAGACGGGCAAACACAAAGTCCCTAAGCGAAAAATGCGCGAGATAAGCAAACACAAAAGTCCCTAAGCGAAAAATGCGCGAGATGGGCAAATACAAAAGTCCCTAAGCGAAAAATGCATGAGACGGGCAAACTAAAGTCCCTAAGCAAAAATGTGCGAGATGGGCAAACACAAAAGTCCCTAAGCGAAAAATGCGCGAGACAGGCAAACACAAAAGTCCCTAAGCAAAAAATGCGCGAGACGGGCAAATACAAAAGTCCCTAAGCGAAAAATGCGTGAGATGGGTAAACTAAAGTCCCTAAGTGAAAATGCGCGAGACGGGCAAACACAAAAGTCCCTAAGCGAAAAATGTGCGAGACGGGCAAATACAAAAGTCCCTAAGTGAAAAATGTGCGAGACGGGCAAAATAAAGTCCTTAAGCAAACAATGCGTGAGACGGGC
The DNA here is from genome assembly GCA_031772115.1 of Heritiera littoralis. Taxonomy (NCBI): domain Eukaryota; kingdom Viridiplantae; phylum Streptophyta; class Magnoliopsida; order Malvales; family Malvaceae; genus Heritiera; species Heritiera littoralis. The sequence continues at coordinate 1,216,994 of JAPDPK010000009.1, read as the reverse complement.
ACATCTAAAAGTCCCTAAACACAAAAAAGGTGCGAAACGAGCAAAAACCAGTCCTTAAACACGAAAAGTGCGTGAGAAAGGCAAAACCTCGAAACCATCGAGCAACAAACGCGATATCCAGGTAACACAAAAGGTACAAAATAGCATGTAACAAGGTAAGTTGAAATTTTCAGACTAATATGTTGCAATAAGTTGGCAAATTATGGTTAACACATTAACATTGTAGTCGTTATTCAATAAAGTCCTTAAGCGAAAAAAACGCAAGATAGGCACAATGCTCGAGAAAAGTTCATCTTTGCACAGGAATAAAAACGTTGTCTCAAAGTAGAACTTGGGGAGCAACATGGTATAAAGGTAAAGGTACGCTTTCGCCGCAAAAAATTGAATTATTTAATATCGCTTCAGAACTTTATGATGTAACAGGTATACAAAGTATTATACTGAATTCACATAAATAGAAAGAAAGAGCTACAGAATGAAATGATACTTTTCATTAAAAATGAATCTGTACATTGGAGTTAACAAACGAAACAAAAAATACTAAACTCTAATCTACGGCAATGACCGAGTCAGCCGGCTGAGAAGGCGTTACATCAGTACTAGCGTCTTGAGAAGCTTGAGGCTCAAGAATTCGAGGAGTTGAAGAATCAGGATCTTGGGGAGCCGAAGAAGCCATCCCGGAAGCAGGAACGTCACCTGAAGGCCCAACCACAGCCGCAGAGTCTGGCACGGGATCAACGACTGCAGAATCAGAAATTTGGAACTCGTCGCCGTCCAACCCCAGTAGTGCCTCGATAGACTCAGGCTGATCGCTTGCCTCGACAGACTCAGGAACGTCACGCACTGCTGGAGGCTCAGATCAATCAAGCACCATCAGAAGACTCAGGCTGACGTTGTGGCTATCGAGGAGGCCAAGGACCCTCAAGATTGTCCAGTTGATCTGCGGCTCCCTCCGCTAAATAATCCTCCGGACTTTGCGAATCGGGCTCATACTTGGTCCAAGAAGGAGCTTCGTAGTACTTGGCCTCCTCAGTAAAAAGCAATTCAGGGAAAGCCTCACTAGGTCGATGCTTCTCCAGCCAAGAACGAGCCAAGTAAAAACCGTATTTAATGAATCCCATCGCGAACTCTGTTTTCTTGTCAGAGCAATGCTGGGACAAGCAGTATTCACAAACGGCCTCGATTCGAGCTTCTCTTTGACGATCCAATACGTTGTGCAGCTCCTCAATGGCCTTATCCCGCTGCCTCTCCATAGCTCCCCGATCATTGACGGCCTTATTGTAAGCTTCCTGGTACCCTTGAAGGGAAGCCACCTTCGCCTGTTCTTCTCGGAGCCTTTGCTCGAGATCAGCATTCTTTGTACTCAACTCCTCCATCCTTTTGGACAACCTCGTTCGTAAGTTCCATTCTCTGCTCTCAAAGCTCACGAATCTCTCTATGTCGAGCATTGACTGCCGTAATTTGTTGAGCCGTCTGACAAGACATAAAACAGACGTAACTCAAAAAACTAGACGAAAGAGCTTAAAAAGGGAGAATCTAATTACCAAACAAGCACAAAGCTCTTACCTTCATAGCGAAATAGTCAGAATTATCTTCCGCTTCTATAAGGTTTGTGAAAAGGCCCGCCTCGTCGCGAGGAAGGATGGTGCTCCAGGCCAGACAAGACGCTATCCCAACATCCTCGATGCTGTCGTTGTCATTCACTCCGGGATAAGTTTGGAAGTCTTCTCCACCTACAACGACCCCGCTATCAACTGGATAACGCCTCAAAGTCGGATCAGCTACCTTAGGCAAAATCGGTCTTGTAGGCATAGTGGCTTCAATAATCAACCTCTTCCTGTATTTGCGCCTAGGCTGGCGAGGGGTAGACCTATCATCAGCGACTCGAAAGCTACCCTCTGGACGGGCTGAATCACTCCTTTTGGACTCAGAGCTCTCGCGATCGTCCGGACCACGATCAGGAACAAGAGGTCTCTTTCGTTTATTCCTCCCGGTCTCTTGTGAAGGACGGTTGGATTCACCAGTAGAAGGTGGAGGAGGAATAGGAGCACAAGCTGGTCTAGACAGGGCTCTAACTTGTGACTGAGGAGGAGGAGCCGCTCGAGCAGCAACACTGGCATCCCTCCTACGCATCAAATCTCAGAAGTTCATGCCTGCACGATATAAAAATAAAGTATTTGCTGACCAAGTAAAAAACACCACACACACGCATATGAGGAGTGAAAAAGGATAAGAAACCTAAAAAACCACCAAAGTCCTCTAAACTATTCAAGTTTGAATCCAACGAAAAATCGACGAAAGTACTCCTAAAGGCGTCGACCTGAGCCCACTCAGGGTTCTCCTCTGAATGATCACTAGTACCCGCAGTCTCAGGGGTCTCATCCTCCGAATCTGAAGAGGACTCATCTACAAGGCGGCCTACGGGGGTGGATGCTTCGGCTACTAGTACCGGGGATGGCTGACTAGGACCAGCATTAGATACACGAGGAGTTGTAGGTAGGTTAGATGGGGTAGCAGAAGCTTCGAGAACGGTCCTGCTTACCCCCTAGCCGGCAGCGGCAATGTTCTCCGGGGTTAGAAGGGAAAATAAATTACGCTCCCTAGTAGAATAGATTCGCCTAATAGGCTCACCAAATTGGTCTCTTAAAATTTTTGTTCTGAATCTTCCCGAGCACTGTGAGCGGTCGGAATTATCGCGATTCCATCTAGAGCGAATCCGCAGGTCGCTTGGAATCTCAACAACGACCCATTCGCTCTCAAAGCCACGCAGTTTATTGGGGAGATCCGAGAAGATTTATTATTAGGAAACTCATCGACCGTTAACCGTTGAAGAGAGAACGTTATTAATCCTTTCAGCCTGCAAACTCTGAAAAATGCGCTTAAGAGAGGAACTGTTGGAATAATACCCAAGTTATGACACACTATGGAAAATGCTACTAGCTGAGCCCACGCATGGGGGTGGAGTTGACACGGGACAATGTCCTTATATCTAAGAAATGCTTCGCCAAACTCCGAAAGAGGGAAGCGAAAACCGAAAGACAAAGAAGCCTTATGAACGGCTACACCATTTCTAACCAAGTCGGGCGTAACCTCCCCTTGCACTGGAAGTCTATAGCTATAACCCGAGGGAAGAGGGAAATGAGTCCTGATATCCTTTAAGTCAGCATTTGTCAAAGAACACATGAGACCACCTGTTTTAAGTGTTTTACTCGGGCATAGCAAAGACATGGCAAAAAAGCAAAAACTACCCGGTGACAGACTCTACAGACGACAGACCCGATAGGCGACAGACCTATTAAGGCGACAGACCTTTTGGGTGACAGATCTACTGAGCAAGACACTTGTGGGAGACTAAACCCTACGCGGAAGACCAAGCCACCTGCGGGAGACCTAAACCTAGTGCGATAGGTGAATAAATAAGGCGACAGATGTATACTTACTGTCGATGAGATAAGCGAAAAACTCTTTTTGGCGAGAGAGCTGAAAAATGGGCGACAGACGGCTGCTCAGAGGTTTCTCATGCGTTCTCTCGTTGGGTCCTAGCAGTTTATATAGCCGTGACAGGGAATGCCAAACATCGCGCCTGATCACGCCTGTCGCAGAGTAGAAATTTTTCACCTGCAAAAAATACCAGAAGAAATCACAAAAAACAAAGAGGACTATTCACAGTGGGCTAAGGCCCAAAAACACATATTTATACTCTTTTGGTTAGAGAAATCCAACAAGAGAGTGGGGAGCAATTGATATGACAAAGTCTACTCGTGTTGGGCTAGGCCCAATAGCGTCAGAGATCACCACGTGTCAAAGACTCACTGGTCCACATGGCCTTCGGCAACAGAAGCAAAGTGCGTCATCACACCTGTCGCTGGGCGACAGACTCACTGGTCCACGTGGCCTTCGACGACAGAGGTAAAGTGCGTCATCACACCTGTCGCTGGGCGACAAACTCACAGCCTATCGCCTGTAATCATAACGGGACACATGGCGAGCATTACACCTATCACCGGGCGACAGACTCCCAGTCCGTCGCCTACAGTCATAAGGCGACACGTGGCACATTTCTTCGGCTCCCGCTAGCAACAGATCCCTGACGCCATAACGTGCCACGTGGTATGAGTCTCTCGCCGGCGACAGGCTCCGAATGCTCCCGGTTTTCGAGGAACTTATGTTATATTGGGACATAAACTCTCAGCAAGATGATGGACTTATCCTCAAGCAATTAACCTAGAATATTGGCCTATAAATAGGCCCCCAGGTACAATTTTATTCCCTAATTTTTGACTACTGGCTTTTACGCTTCCCAATACTGAAGAATTTTTTGCTGACTTAAGCATCAGAGTGTCTACGCAGGAAACCACTCCTGCGTCTCTCTAACTTTTCTTGTTTTACAGAAGCTTCTTGGAGACACGTGGAGACTAAGTACAAACATCGACGTCAGCATACCTTTATTGTTGTTTTGAGCAACAACAGTATGAAAGGCGTAATCTAAAATAATAATTTTTTTACTTAAACGTATTAAACAAATATTACAATTTTATTAGAAATCGTAGTTAATATTATTAATTGTATAAATACAATATAATAGAATAATGTTTTTTCTTATAGAAGATGAAAATGCTTGCATTATATGTAAATAGATTACAGTTTTTTTATTCCAAACGTAATCTTTTGTAGCTTAATGTTTGTCTTCCAGGATCAACTACTTTGGAAATCATTTTAGTTTCAAGTTTTTAGGCAATGTTATTACAACATCATTTATGATTAGACATTTTACTATTTAAATAAGTTAAACTATGATTTTTATTTGTTAAAAGACTATCATTTTGGTTTTTAAAGGTAGTTTTTGTGTCTGATGCTTTGTCATTTGAGATTTACATACCTATAAATTGGAAAGGTCAATTTACAAATGTAATTTCAGGCTAAGCATGCTACAATACTTTAAATTCAAAGAGGCATCCATCATCCATCACTTTTATTATGTATTTTCTTTTTCTTTCTATCTTATTCTCCAACAATATTGGCTTTATTCCATCTTAACTTCAAAACCATGAAGAAAAAAGCTATCAAGCTATGCAACACTTTTATTGGATCTCTTCCACCAATGATATTATCTGGGGTTCTTGGATGTTAGTTTTGAAATATTTCAGATTTTGATATGACCTAGTAAAACTTAAATGGATTATACTTTAGTGACATTTTAGTATATTTCTATCTTGGAACAAATTGAAGAATGATATATATATATATATAGATATTGCTAAGATGATTGGAAAATAATTAAAACTCAAATATATATATGTGCCTAAATGATGATATTGTCATTGCATGTTTGGTGATCTTAGAGTTGTCTTAAATGAATGACTGTATTCTTAACTTAGCTAAAATTGTGCATTTTATATCTAAGGTATCAATACTCTTGGTAAATGTATCGATACCCTCGTTTGAATTTTGGATGTGTAAAAGGTCAGTATTGATACCTCTATCTTTACCCTAAGAGAGAAGCAAAGTGCTCTATTTTGGTATAGATGCCCTAGTGTCACGCCTCGAAGGACGATATGTTTTCGGTCACAAAAAAGTGAAAGTACAAGTTTTGGGTTAACTCTTTCCATTTACTGTAACTATGGTTTGTATAGCGAGTACTCTAAATCATTTAGTTTTGAGTTACTATTCACCCAATCTCGGTTTAAGGTTAGTTTCTTTAGGTCCCAGTTCAATTTGTAAGTTAAAATGACTTAAAACTCAATTTCGATAGTTCAATTTGTAAGTTAAAATGAACTTGTTGTAGGTTTTCCTAAGTTGAATTTTGAGAATGACAAAGTGTGTGATGCATGTGCCAATAAAAACATAGGAGAAGTTCATTTAAACCTAAGAAATATGTGTCTACGTCTAGGCGTATGGAAATGCTACATTTAGACCTTTTTTGACCCACTAAGAGTACTAGCCTTAGAGTGAAATATTATGGATTTTTTTATTTTGGATGATTTTTAGTTCCACATTTGTGTTTTTCTTAAATACCAAAAATAAAGCTTTAAAAAAATTTTATCACTTTTGCAAAATTATTCCAAATGAAAAAGAATATTTCATTACTAGCATTAGAAGTGATCATAAAGAAGAATTTTCGTGTTTTACAAGACAATATATGCGAATTATCAGGTCTAATATTAATATATCCTCAAGTGTTATTTCTCATTTAAATTCTTTTACTTATCATAGAATTCTTCCACCCTTTTTTTCTTGTTATTTCTGTTTTCATGATGCTTCTCACCAAACTAAGGGTAGCACCTCAAGATTTCTTGTACTCACTTAAATCATATATATTATATTAAGATACATACTTATTTGATAAGGTAAGTCATGTACATGTTTTCGTGAACACTTAAAATCAACTACTTTTATCTTTCACTTCTTTAAAATTAATTATCCATTATCTCTTTAAAATTAATTATCCATTTTCTCTCACATTTTAAATGTATATTTTTAAAATATCAAAATTTAATAATCTAAATATATTTTTTTACAATTTCTCCACTTTATCTCCTAAATTTACTAATTTTCAATTTTAATTTAAAGTTTCAGTGTTTTTTTATTTCGAGTTTGATTAAAGGTTTTAAAACTTATTAAAAGGTTTAAAAAATTCGTGCATCACATGAAATACAACAATTTTAGATTATTAGAAAAATATAAAATGTCAAATTTTCTGTAACAAGTTGTTGAAAACTTTTATATAAACTTCACTTTTCACTCTTAATACTTCAACTTTCATTAAGACAAAAAAATCCTTGTATAAAAATACACTTTTGCCCTAATAATAGGCACCAGCTAAACGTTCTCTGCACAACAATAACAACTCAACAGCAAGCATGAATCAGCAGCAGCATCCAAGTTCAGTAGCTTCCTAGCATAACCTGACAGCAACTGTGGCCGCGCAGCAGGGAACAAGACAAAAACGTAAACGCAGAACAAGGCAGAAACAGAAACAAGGAAGAAGTAGTTAAAGCAGAAATATGCAAAAAAACAGAGGAGAAACAGTAAGTGCAGAATTAAAAAGTCCGAAACTGAAATTTAAACAAGAAACATGAAAACACTAAAACATGAATTAACAAGAACATAATAATAGTAAAAAAAAAATTGAAAAACAGAGCATGATCTCGCGCAAGGCACGATCTCGTGGAAGCTGCCTTGTGGGGGGAGCACGATCTCGCACAAGCTGCCTTGCGCGAAGAGCATGATCTTGAGCAAGTTGCATTGCACGGGACCGTGAAAGCTTGTCCCAATGCCCTACTCTTTGCACTAGGAATGTATTGTTTTGCTCTCCGTGCAAGTTAATTTGCACAAGGGACTTGTCTTTGTGCAAGGCAACTTGCGCGAGGGACTTGTCTTCGCTCAAGGTAATGCTTTAATTTTCATTGACTCTCATGAACATTAACAAATTCATATTTTCTCTTAAAACTATGTTGTTTATCAGGCTATTGGCCATGGGATTTCCAGTTCATTTAGTGATAAAGTCCGTGAAGTTGCAAAACAGTTTTTTGAACTTCCACAAGAAGAGTAGCAGAAGTACTCCAGTGTAGTTAATAACATTGAGGTTGTGGCTATGATCTGATAGTTTCAAAAAAGCAAATTCTTGACTGGAATAGTCGTTTGTTTCTGGGTATTTCTTGAATATCAAATAAAGCTCAATCTCTAGCCAAAACACCCAAATAATTTTTGGTATACGTGTCCTTTAGCTACCTCTGGCAGCCATGGAAGGAAGAAACAATAGAATGGATGGGTAGAGTGTAGGGTTAAAATTGTAATTATGATGAGTATATTTAGCTGCTTTTGTAGTGTGTTGGTAGAAGTAAAAAGTGTAATATATTTAGAATTTCTCTAAGTTGTTTGATTAATTATACTTTTTTTTTTGTTACAAAGAGAAATGTAAATAAAATTAATTGAGCCTAAAGCTTCCAGGGAAACAGACTCCCCATGCATCTGCTAGAAGACAATGGTGAAGGAAATCCGGGGGAGAATCCAGCTTCTCAAATTCATCATCCATCCCACAACCTGACTTTGCCAAACCATCTGTACAGAAGTTTCCTTCTCTGTAAATGATAGGATGATATTTTGTGAATTTTATATGTGCTAATATATTTTCTTTATTGATGTTTTATGCCTAAAAGAGCTTACTAATATTTATTTTATGTTTTAGGTATTAAATATCAAAGTTGGAATTAAAAGAAGCTAAAAAGAGCAAAGTGCAGTATTTTCTGTCCAGCTTGAAAGATTGACGTTTTTGACCAATTTAACGACCTGATCTCAAGAAGTGGCCTTCATGGAAGTTGTAGAGGACTTCTCAAGGTTTCCAGAATGTCCAAGATCGCAAAAATCAGAGTTCATTTGATAGGTCAAACGTCTGGACAAAATCAGTACGAAATTCTGGACAGAAAAACGAGATTGAGAAGAAATTCCAACAAAGCAAGTTCAAGACCAGATTTTGTTGAGACAAGATAATTTCTTAATTTTATTTTGTCTTAGATCTGTAATTAATTAATAAAAATAGGCCTTAGGAATTTTACTTAGAAAATAATTGTAAAAAGATGATGAGATAAAGGTAAGAGTTTGACTAGTCAAATTACTTGTTTCCCAAGTAAACTCTTATCTGAATCCCACATTGCTTAGGAAAGTCTTTTAAACTCTTCCTTAGGCCTATATAAAGAGCACAAGGCTCTCATAAACAGAAATCCCTCAAATCCCTCACATCCCTCTCCTCCCTCTTCTCTTTTAGTCTTGTAGGATTTTCTTTAGGGTTTTTAATAAAATTTTATTTTTTTTATTTTTAATTAGTTGCTGATTTTATTTATTATTTTTAATTCTGATTTTGTTTTCTTTATTTAAATTAATATTGTTTGTGTGTTCTTGCTTGCTACTTTATAATCTTGATTAGTAATTCTGATTTTATATTATTAAAGATTGATAGTTTAATTGTTTATTGCATGATAATTGTCTTCTTTATAATATATAACTTGAATTATATGATCTTGAATATGTCTAGTGAGTAGTTTTCTTATTCAGTTATGAGGTAAATTAATTATTCTTGGGAAAAGCATGTTGTGAGATTCTTGAACCTATTATATAATTGTTGATTAAGTATCCAAGATTCTCTGAGCACATTATAATGATTGTTTGTTTGATTAGATAGGGTGCACACTATTTAGTTAAATTAAATAATCTACCGCCAGATTAAAAACATAAGTCCGTAATTGCTTGTGGAGTTAATCACTAGGGATGGAGGAGAATTAAGGTTTAGATTAAATAAACCGAGCTTATGTGTTTGTTATCTAATGTCAACCCATATCTTTCTTGTTGTTAATGCTGCTACAACTTATATCTAGAGAGCTTGTTCTAGGTAGGTTAAGTAGTTAGAGATTAGTTAAAGAGCTTGTTTTAACTAACGACTCAGTAAGGAAAGATGGTGTAACAGAGCTTGTTGTTATGCTACGGTTGACTATTTAATTGACAATAATATTTTGTAATCAATGATCAACATCAAAATCCAAGAATGATTGATTGCCTCGTAACTGAAGCTTTTTGCTATTTGTCTTTGATACTTAATAATTCTTGTTTTCTTTATTTTAGAATAGTCTCCAAAACCCCCAGATTTTCTTCTTCTTTCCCCAAATCCTAAAATTAGATTTTTAATTTAATAATTAATTTAAATAATTCAATCTCTGTGGGTTCGACCCTTGCTCCGCTATCTACATAGTAGAGTTAGGAAATTTTATTTTTGGTGACTGACGACACTCATCAGTAAACATGTTGAATAGTACATGTCCAATCTCTACTCAATAGTTCCTTGAAGTCTCCTATTAAGCACCACAATGGATGAGTGGCAGCATTTGCATTCTGAATTGTGTTTTGATACTCAAATTTGTTTTTTTTTTTACGAAATAAAAAAAAACAAAATGTATGATTCCATTTTTACGATAACTAAATAAGTTATAATTGGTTGGTATACTTTCGTGATATGCCCTCTTTAAATTAATTTGGTTTAGCCCTTTCCCTTTTTTTATTTTATTAGGCTGGCAAGGAAAATAGAGACCTTTTTATCTTTTATTGTTGCTTTAAAGTATCTTTCAAAAAATATAAATGTAAAAAAAATGTAAGCTTAATAGCTAAATACGTCTTCAATGTTTGTCACAAAATGGAATTAAGTCCTCAAAGTTTAATTGTATCAAAATAAGTCTTAAACTTTTCAAAATAATTGAATTAAAAATATTTCCGTTAAATCCTTTAATTTCCGTTACCCCTGCACACACATGAACAATAATAAAACTTAACGGTGTTAGAGGAAATTAAAGGAAATGTCCTTAATTCCATTTGAAACGTTTAGGATTGATTTTGATGCAATTAAACGTTGATGACTTAATTTTATTTTGTGGCAAACGTATTTAGCTATTAAGCCAAAAATGTAAAACTTAAAATCAAATAGTTTTTAGTTATATATATATATATATATATATATATATTGAAAAAAGATAATGGGAGCTTTCAAAAAACAAATGGTACATTAAAGTTTAGCAAAACTTAAAGATTTGTCGTTAGGAGATCAATTTGGTATGTGTTGACTTTGATTATGATTACTTCACAAACGAGTTTATAAGATTTTTCAAAATTTCAATTTATAAGGTAATAATTCAAAATTATCAAATTTGATATATAATGAAAAGTAATTTGGGTATTGTCTCAACAATATATTTAGGAGAAAAAACCTTTTGTTATAAGATTGGTAAGACGAAAAATTAAATTAGTAATTAAAAAATTGGTGAAGAGAAAGAAAAGAGAATATAACTTTGGGTGAGGAATCAAAGATTTACTTTTGTAATATGCTTTATTTTTATTTTTGTATTATTAATGGTTTCCATATATTTATCAATCTCATCAGCGACGACCGTCATTTTCTCAGCGTGCACATGTGTCCCTCGTGAATCTCGGCGTGCACTCAAAAACACACCAAAATTAATCAAATGCTACCTTTAAAATAAAAACAAAATATCCCAAAACCAAAACCCCCTTTCTGTTTTCCTTTCTCTAATCTCTCCCTCCTCTCTCTCTCGCAGAGAGATTTCTTTCTTTCTTCTACCGTCCTAGCCGAAGTAAAAACCCTTCTAATCCCCTTAATTTACGTAACTTGCCACCCTTCCTCTCCAACATGCCTCAAACTTAATTAAACAATCCCCCAAACCCTATTCTTTTTTGTTACTTTTATTTCTTCTTCTTCTTCTGTCGCTGCTGCTTTGGTATCTAGGGTTTCTTTTTAGGCTGGTTTTGTACGTATGGAGAGATCCGATGGCAAACATCCCAACAACTTCTCTCAAACTTCCTCAGGTTTCTTTCTCTCTTTGCTCATTTTTGCTTTCTGTCCTTTCATTTGCTTATTTTCTTTATTTTTCGTTTTGGGATTTTCCCCTTTACTTAATAGCTTGTTTTTCTGATGCGATAGCAAATAAATTTCGTTGGAATATTTGGATCTTTATTCCATTTTCTCAGCTACCAAACGGGTCCTAGCTGTTTAACCGCTGGCTTTATTGTCTTTGCTTGATTGCCTTCAACAGTGAAGCTTTGCTTCTTTGTTCCACTTTTGTTAGTTTTAATTCTAGGGTTTGCTTTTAGAGATTTTTGTTCTTTCTTCTGCTTCTTGCGATTTTATGGTTTGTTAAGCTATATCATGTTGATTGATCGGCTTCTATGATATTGTTTAATGGCTAATTAGTTAATGGTTATGCAGATAATGCGCTTTTTGATGCATCCCAGTACGAATTTTTTGGTCAAAACGCTATGGAAGAAGTGGAGTTGGTGGGTCTAGAAGATGGTGAAGAGGATGCTTCTGTGTTTGCATCCGCCGAAGATGATGAGTATCATTTGTTTGATAGGGGAGAGGTGAGATTTCATTCCTTTTCAGTTTGCCATGAATCTGAGTGTCTTTTGCACTGATCCTTCAGCATTCCTTTGTAGCTACCTTTACCTTTTCATTCCATGATACTATAATACTTTGTTATGGCACTAAAACGTATTTCTTGTTGGAGTTTCTTTTGACACTAAAACCTTTCATGGTCTTTGTTGGCCTTTAATTTCTTTTTTTCTTTTTTCACTTGAGCTGTAGTCTAAGTTGTTTCATAAGATGACATGCGTCCTATTAACATTTGGAATTAGAATTAACGTAGTATACTTTGTATCTTTTACTTAAATTATGCATATTCCATCATGAACGATAAAAAGTTCTACTCCTTGGTCATTTTGGAAATTAAACTTTTAAAAGCTTAATAAGAAGATTACGCCTTTCAGTTTGAAAATTTCAAAACTTCAACTCATTTAAGGTAGTTGGACAATAATTAGGTTTCAAGGATTGAAATTTTTACAATTGCAACTTATTTAAGGTAGTCAGACAATATTTAGGTTTCAAGGCTTCCTTACCAAAATTTTAAAATGCCTATAAGAAGATTATGCCTGTTAGTTTGAAATTTCAAAATAGCTAGTTACTTAAGGTAGTTGGATAATAATTGGGCTTCAAGGCTTCCCCAGTTGGTATGTGTTCCAAATTCTTTTGTTCAAGTGAAGGGAGTTGTTGATTTGAAAATTAGTTACATTCTCCATCTATTTAACACTTTTGTAAATGTGTGATCAGTTTGAGGACATTAAGTGCATGAGAACATCTTATTATGTATACTTATCCTACAAAGTTGTCCTTGTAAAAGCATCATGATTGTATGTTGAATTTTGAAATAAAGGGTAATATGGGATAAAAAAAAAATAATTGCTTTAATTGTTGACAAGGGATATTCTAAAGCAAAAAAATGAGCTCATAAAATGAAGCTTAACAGAACATTGTATTCCTATATCTGTATTGTCACGCATCTAATGAAGCACTTATTGTATTATCTTTTTGTTGCATTTTGTTCATGTTGTGAAGGAACTATGCCATTGTTTTCTGCACCCATGCATATTGATTTTATTTTTGTCTTATTTTTAATCTTAGTAGTTGATATTGCTGCCCATCCCTTCACTAATATGATGTAGTAAATCATCTGCCGAATTCAATCTTGGTTTCAAGTTTCAATATTTCTGGAGTTTTAAATATGACTATTTTAGCTGTAATTTTCCTGTTTTTCATTTGCAGGTTGTAGGTTTAGGATCTTTATCTGACATGGATGATCTGGCTAGTACTTTTGCAAAGGTCAGTTTTTTATATATAGATGTTGCAGTGTGATGAATGTCAATAGTTAAGATTTCTCACTAATGGTTTTTGATACGATTGATTCTTGAGTTTTTGGTGGCCTTTATGTTAAACTGATCTTTTTGCTGAAAATGTTTAGATATTTTTTAATGTTTCATTGATGTTTATTATATTTGAACTTAGTTATGTAACATTGACTTGGTTCTGTGTTGTGTATAGAAGTTTGTGTTAAAAACTATGGCTTGATTTTGGGTGAAGAATGCTAATTGTGGGTAGTTTGTGATCTATGTCTGATTTTCTTGCATGATGAATGGATCAATAACGTATTATGTTGTGAACTCTAGATAACTAAAAACTTATCAAGTATGATTTGTGATTTGGATTATTACTAATCATATCCAAAAGTTTTAAACATTCGAAAAAAACTAGAATAAGATTGTTGGATGTGTAGTGTTCTACGATTGATCAATTACAGCTAACGGGACTGATATTGATGTGTTAATAATTAAAACTAATCGAGTGAGACTATTACTAATAATAATCCAAAGTTTTAGGCATTATAGAAAATATAAAAGAAGACTCTCTGATGTGGTTCCTTTGGATGATCTTATAACTAATGGGTTTGTTTCACATATATTAATTGTATGTGAAAGGCATTGAATTAATAAACTATCAGCTTTTCTGTCTTTAAATGTTTTACATTGAAAATTACTTTTGCATATGGTTACAACATTTATTAGAAATATGTCAAAGGAAGACGAAGTGGAATTGTTTTATCTCTTCACTTGTGGCATTCATAATTGGGCTTGTACGTTGGCTCCATGCATGCCTTACAAAGCTATTTTCTTATCTTGTTCTCAAATGTTCAAGAAGGGGCTCAATATTCATATGTCCTTGTATTACAACATGTGCTGATATAAGACATCAATAATGTGAAAGGAATACTTAGATCTAAATTATAAACATTTGAATTGTTGTAGAGAAAATTTCAAGCTATGGGGCAGAATGGAGATTGAGGTTTACTGAATTGTTCATCTAACTTCTTAGATAAAGCATTGAAATTTAAAAATGGAGTGGGATTGGTAGATTAGCCTAAAATGTGCTTTAGAGGAGTTTTACTGATGATTTTACCTTGGATGCATGATGTACTTATTTGGGCTTCCAAATTTTGTCCTAGTTTAGTGCCTCAATCCACCCAACTTAAGTGTTGCCCATGAACTAAGTTTGCAAATTTCTGAGTAAAAGCAAATTGGCTAAAAAAATTGTGATTTGGAGTTACTATTTCTGTAAACATCTCTGGAAAAAAACATGGATCCCTCACCATGCTCCAACCGATTGTCTATAGCGTTATGTTTTTGTGTTGACCATATGATGTAAAACAAGAAGAGGACAATATATAACTAGAAAGAAAAAAGGAAGTAAAAGAAATATTTTAAAAATATTAACCTACTGTAGTGGCTTGTGATAAAAGATAGTGAGGGAGAGGTTGACAAAAAACAAAAAAGGTAGAACTTGTGAAGGGATTGAAGAACAACCCAAAATTCAAGCAAAGTTGAGCAAAATGGTAAACAAAATATTATAGTAAGAGATTACAGTTACTAGTTACAATGAAAGAGTGCCTGGAGAGAAAGGAAACAGAAGGGAGTGGAAAATGGAAAAAAAAAAAGGGGGGGGGGGGGGGTTTGTGGATTCTGCCATTTTAGAGCTGGTGGAGGCTCGAAGTCAAGGATGGCAGGCTCAAGAAAACCCGCTGATCTTTGGTCAAATAAGTAGAAACAAGAAAGATCCACAGCAAAAGAGTCAAACTCAAGCAATGCCTTGCAGTCCAAAAACAAAACTTGTTAGAGAACATGGTGAATTAGTGCAAAAATCCAATCAAGGAGGAAAATTTTCTGTTGTGAACTTCTTCTGCAAACACATCTAATCCAAGGTAAATGGGAGCTTCTAAATAAGATCTTTTGGTCTTCAAAAAAAATGTAGCATATTTATTATTTTTTTGTGATTTGATATTTGTCTAAATTAATAGATGGTGCGTATATAATCTCAAGATGCTGTCCAATTAGGTAGGTTTATTTTAGGAATAGTCAAGTATGTGCTTGGTCTGGCTCAATTGATTGAATCGGTCACCTAAGTGGTAGTTATTTTAAAGAAATTTGGAGAATAGCTTGATGGTATCTTAGAGGCTAACATGTGATATGCTCCTTGAAATTGGGCAATAGAGTTGAAACTTTATGTCTTTATGATTGAGTTTTATCATTACATTTCATCATCTATATACAAAAGCAACATGCTTTAAAAGGGGTTTTGATTGATAAATTAAGCATTTACTTCATTCAATATGTCCTCAAGTAAAGCCACAGGTACCAAACAAGAATATTGGAGTGGACAATTAGCTAGAGCATTGAATCTTGTAATGAAATGGTTGTAACTTGGGGGAGGTCTGTTTGATATCCAAAAAACTGCTTAGTAATAATCAGACTAGTGGGGAATGCTTAGTGAACCCAATAAGTTTAGGTAGAGCTGGGATCATCTTTGATTTCTTGAATAGGCGCTACAATAGGTTTTGCTTATGACCAACTAAAACAGGCCTAAGGATTAATTGAGTTGAGATGAATGCAAGTTGCATGTATTCTTGTTAAGTCTTATTAAGGAAAGTTTTGCCCCTAGGTTTAAACAATGGTTGTGGCTTGTGCATAATGATCAGACTAGTGGGGAATGCTTGTGAACCTAACAAGTTTGGATAGAGCTGGAATCATTTTTGATTTCTTGAAATAGGGCTAGAATGGATTTTGCTTGTGACCAACTAAAACTGGCCTAAGGATTGATTAAGTTGAGGCAAGTGCAAGTTGCATGTATTCTTGTAAAGTCTCATTAGGAAGGTTTTGCTCCTAGGTTTGAACGGTGGTCATGGCCTGTGCTTAGTAATGGTCAGACTACTGGGGAATGCTGAGTGAACGCAACAAGTTTGTGTAGAGCTGGAATCATCTTTGATTTCTTGAATAGGCGATAGAATAGATTTTGCTTATGACCTACTAAAACTGGCCTAAGGATTAATTGAGTTGAGACGAAGTGCAAGTTACATGTATTCTTGATAAGTCTTATTAAGGTCTTGCCCCTAGGTTTAAACAATTGTCATAGACTGGTCTTTATATATTTTGTTTTTGATCACCTTTTTGACTTGAAGACTTTCATTTGGGTTTTACTTAGAACTGTGATTGAAAGCTTAAAAGCTGCTGCAGGTTAGACCTCTTTCATGCTGAGGATTTTCATCTTGTTCTCTTGTTTACAAGGGAAAAATACTTGATAAATAAACTCCATATTTTATCTGTCTCATTATAAGAGTAGTTCTTTTATACGTCCAATTTAGAGAGATGAAAGTTTTATTTTATTTTATTTTTGAAATAAGAATATAAAAGTGTTTGGGTAGGTTAAAAGCCCTTATTACTGTGGCTGCTAGATAGATGATCTGATACCTCTGTGCCATAGGTCCTACCTTGTCTCTGCCGGATCTGTTCATGTGTCTACTTTAGTGTAAAGGAATCCTTTGTCTCCCCAACAATTTTGGGTTAGGATGTGAAAGCTCTTTTCTCCTTGTATGAAGAAGTGCGGAATGGGAGAGAGGGGAGTCCAGAATCACTGTTTTAAAAATGAACCAAAAAAAAAAAGAATTACTGTTTTAAAGAAGATAACCTTTTCATTTTTTTTTTTTTGGTTTTCTAATGACTGCCTCAAAGACCATTATTTTGCATTGATTGCGGAAGATTGAATATCTTAGCATGCATGTAATTATTTAATTTTGCAGATGCAGATATTTGATTATTTTCTGTTCTCTTGCTGCTGTTTCTGTTGTGTGATTGTTGTCCTTTCATGTTGGTTGGGTTTTAATGTTTTATCCTTTTTCCACAGTTGAATAGGGTTGTTACAGGACCAAGAAATCCAGGAGTTATCGGTGATAGATCTGGATCTTTTTCAAGGGAAAGTGAGTAGAATTATGTCATTATATTGTAGTTATAATTTCTATTAATGAAAGGGAATATTGATTGATATTTGAAAAATTGTCAAATTTTTTATTCCACCTTTTTACTTTGAAAACCTCTTGAGCAAGCATCCCTCACCCCTCTCCCTAGATTCAAGATTTGTTGATGGCTTCTATTGAACTTCTTTTATTTATTTATTCACCGAGGTGGACTTGAAACAGGGTGTTTCTTCAGTAGCTTTGGTTCTTGGTCTAGAAATTCTAACATATTGTTAATTTGTAAGGATTTGTTTTGGTACAAGTGTTATGAGGCAGTATTTAGTTTGTTTTTTTAGTGTATGTAATAATCTTTTACATAGAAATATATTTTCTTTACTAAAATCGAAGGCAATAGGATGAGGCTGTAACTATTTCCCAACATAATCCATGTTAACACTGCTAAACACCGTTCCTTATCTGAAGGCCTAATACTAATATAACCCAAACAAATGGGCCAAATATTGGGGACAATAAATATGGTTAGCAAACAATGAATAACAAACGACAAACACCTTGGAGTTTGATACCACATTAAGCGATAAAAACAATTATGGAGTGTTCTCTCTTATACTTAAGAATCCAAGATGGCCAAAATAACCAATATAAGAGTTATTTTATGACCATTTAACGGAAAGGCTTGTATGTACACAAATAATATCATCTTGAATTCTTTCATTTCAGTTATTTTACATATTTTCTTTATTATGGTCCAAGTGAAATCACTATATATGATATATATTCATCATCATCATCATTGTTAGAGCCTTTATCCCAAGAGATTGAGTAGGTTACATGAATCAATATCTGAACTCATGCTAGATCGTTCATATGAATTCTCTACCTCTACACATTCCTATATGAGACAATGTGTTCATCCAATTTTAATGACTCCATATCTTTCCAAATTACTTCCTTTCAAGTCTTTTTAGGTCTTCCTCTAGTCTCACCTTTTCTCTCAATATTCATAGCCTCTACTTTCCTAAATGGAGCATCTACAGGTCTACGTTGTATTTGTCCAAACCATCGTAAATGTTTTTTACACATCTTCTCCTCGATAGATACCACTCTCACCATCATACGAGTATTTTCATTTCTCATTTTATCTTTTCTTGTATATCCGTACATCCACTACAACATTCGCATTTTTGCTACACTTATCTTTTGTGCGTGTAATCTCTTAATCACCTAACATTCACTATCATCTAGCAATGTTGGTTTAATTATTGTCCTATAAAACTTGCTTTTCAACCAAATAGGAATTCTTTTATCACATAGCACACTTGTAGCACTTCTCCACTTATTGCATCCAGTTTGGATCCTATGAGTCACATCACCATTAATCTCTCTATCTATCTGTACTATCGACCCTAAGTAGAAAAAATGGTCTCGCTTAGGTAACACCACCCCACTTATCGTCATTACATTATGCTTTTTCACTTGGTTTGAACTATATATGATATATATTGTAACTTAAAATATTCATTTACTGGTAAGGATGAGAAAAGGTAAACATAAACGTGTATTAATCTATATTTTCAACTTTTATGAGGTAATTTCATGGTAATTGTATATTTAAATCTCTAGTTAGGTATTTTGATTAAATGGGAATTGTCAAGACCCCTGTTTTATGATTAATAATTTAATTTTTGTGTTATTTCCTTGTTTGTTGGGATCATGGGGATTAGAGATTTTGTTAACAAAGTCTTGACTTCCAGAATTTTATGAATAAATCTAGTGATTGCACAACTAATAAGGTTTATCTTTCATCATAAGTCATGTTGCATTTGTATTATGTAGGCTTTTGACTAAGTATCATCCTTTTGTCTTATTGTATTTCCTGATATTTGTTTTATGCCATGTGAATAGAACTTTTTTAGCATATGACTAGGAGTGTTGTTAAGCCATGCCTTAAGTTAATGAGCAGTGCATTGTTTGTTCTTAAGTTCTTTTGTCTTTTTCTTTCTTTTTTCTTTAATGCACTAAAGGGCACCATGGAGTTTACAACGATTGCATAAAGATAGAACTTTTAGTTCAAAAGCTTAGGAGGCCTAAAACATCTTTCTTCTCCAAACATATAAAATAGAAAAACCAAGAATGAAGATTAACCATATATCTAGGAGCTTTAATGAGGGCAATTGTTCCCGTCTAAAGCACTTTATTGCATTTCCTTCACTGAAGCTAGAAAAATTGGGAGAGGGTTGGACTCAATCACTTCTTTCTTGTCTATAAATGCATGCTCTTCCAAACTGATAGCACCTTTACCATTCAACCTGCCATGACCATGTATTTAAGATAGAGAAAGCTGAGGGCTAGAGTTTTTGGCTCAACAACAATTGAACAAATGACATGAACTGTCTCTTTTGCCGCTGCTGCACATAAATAGAATCAAATTAGAAGGATTTCTCCTCTTTTGGAGACTATCAATGGCAAAATTTTTCCTAGCTGCTTCCTGTTTAAGGAAGGCAACCTTAGCCTTAACTTCTGTCTTCCATACTGCTTTCCTTAAAAAATATTTTATACCAGCCCAGCAGTTAATTATATTAAGTAATGCGACCTTGTTTGTGGCTATATCTTCTTTAAATACATTTTGGTAGTATATCTTACATCTGCATTTTCTTTTCCCGTTTTTCTTTGAGTTTCTTATTTTTTTCTTGGATATTATCTATTTTTGGTAGGATTAGTCATCTGATTTTGTCTTGCTGCAATTAGCCTTACCCTTGTTGGCTTGAAACATTTGAAGCATATGCTTAATAAATTCTGCCTCCTTTGCAATCTGACTTTGGTCTCTGTTTTTCCTTAAATGTACGGGCTTGACATATTACAGAGCCAACTTTCTTCTGCCTTTTCTCTTTCAAAGCCATTCAAGCTTATTGCTTTTTTTATATTTTTCCAATGTGTATGCAAGCTCAAATATGTTATTGTTATAGTCCTAACATGGTTTATGGTGAATCATTTGAATGTTGGAATTTCTTTTTAACATTTATTATGTGAAGGCAATTAACTAAAGATTAATTTGAGTATGATATTGCAGTTGCAGTTACTCAACTTGCTTTTCTTTAGCCTAAATTTCTCCTCTTTTAAGATAACAGCATAGAGTTAGTCATTTTGTAAAATGCATGAATTGTTAATTAGAAGTTCCTTGTTAGTATCTGAGCTGTTCCCATTTGTTGAGTAATGATTTTGTAGAATTTTTTTTTCTTTTTAAAGTTAGTTGATAGCTTGTGTATTTTTAATTGCTTGAGTTTCATGTTGTGAACAATTTTTTTCACAGGTTCATCTGCTACTGAATGGGCTCAAGATGGAGATTATGTAAACTGGATGGATCAGCATATGTTTGATTTAGAAGATGCTCAAGAGGGCAAGAGGTGGTCCTCACAGCCACAACCTTCTGCTCGTGTTGCAGAATCAAAGCCTTTGTATAGAACTTCCTCGTATCCCCAGCAGCAACCACAGCCACATCACTTCTCAAGTGAACCTATTGTTGGACCCAAATCAACCTTCACATCTTTCCCTCCTCCTGGTAGCAGATGTGAGCAGTCTTCACCTGCCCACCTAAACATTCCTGCTCTTACTAGTGTATCTCAGCCACCTTTCTCTGTATCAAGTCTCTCTCCATTTTCCAACTCCAGTCTTCATCTGGCTGGTTTATCTCATGGATTGCATTATGGTGGTAATATGTCCCAGTTGACATCTCCAGGCCCATCTTTTAGTGGCAGGTCGCATAATCGCTGGGTTAACCATTCTGGTCTATTACATGGAGAGCATGCCGGTCTTTTGCATAATATGTTCCAGCAGCAAATACCTTATCAAAATGGCCTAATGGCCCCACAGTTAATGTCACCACAACAGCAGCTGCAACAGCAGAGACTGCACCATTCAGTTCAACCATCTTTGGCACAGTTTGCAGCATTGCAATCTCAGCTGTATAATGCCCGTATGCCATCACATAAAATGATGCTTGGACTGGCTGATCTTAGGGATCAACGAACTAAATCATCACAAAGAAACAGGCACAGCATGCGTCTTTCTCAGCAAAGCTCTGATTCTGCTAGCCAGAAAAGTGAGAGTGGGTTGGTGCAATTCAGATCCAAGTATATGACTGCTGAAGAGATAGAGAGTATTCTTAAGATTCAGCATGCTGCCACACATATTAATGATCCTTATGTAGACGATTATTACCACCAAGCTTGTCTTGCCAAAAGATCTTCTGGGTCCCGGGCTAAACATCATTTTTGCCCATCTAACCTGAAGGAGTTACATTCTCGATCTCGTAACAGTGGAGAGCAGCATTTTCATCTTCATGTTGATGCCCTTGGGAAGGTACCCCTCTGTTCCATTCGTAGACCTCATCCTCTGCTTGAAGTTGATCCTCCCTTAGGTTCAGGTGATGGAGGTTCTGAGCAGAAAACTGAGAGACCTTTGGAGCAGGAACCTATGCTTGCAGCTAGAATCACCATTGAAGATGGTCTCTGTCTTCTTCTTGATGTAGATGATATTGATCGGCTCTTACAATTTAGTCAACCCCAAGATGGTGGGGCTCAGCTCAGACGGAGGCGGCAGATACTGCTTGAAGGTATGGCGGCATCACTTCAACTTGTTGATCCACTTAGCAAAGGTGGGCAAGCTGTTAGCTGTGCTCCCAAAGATGACATAGTGTTCCTAAGATTAGTCTCTCTTCCAAAGGGCCGTAAGCTCATCACCAAGTTCCTTCAGCTTCTCATCCCTGGAAGTGAGCTTATTCGAATAGTGTGCATGGCCATTTTCCGTCACTTGAGATTCTTGTTTGGTGGTCTTTCTTCTGATCCAGAAGCAGCAGAAACAACTGCTAATCTTGCAAAGACTGTTTGTGTGTGTGTTAATGGCATGGATCTTCGGGCGCTTAGTGCATGCCTTGTTGCGGTTGTTTGTTCTTCAGAGCAGCCACCACTTAGGCCGATTGGAAACCCTGCTGGGGATGGTGCTTCTGTTATTTTAAAATCAGTTCTTGAAAGGGCCACTGAACTTTTAAGTCATCCTTCTGGAAATTGCAGCGTGCCTAATTATGCTTTCTGGAGGGCTTCGTTTGATGAATTTTTCGTTCTTCTTACGAAGTATTGTGTGAGTAAATACGAGACGATAATGCAATCAATACACAACCCGTCTCAGGCAACGACTGAAGGAATTGGTTCAGAGGCCATAAGGCGTGAAATGCCTTGTGAGCTTCTACGTGCTAGTCTTCCTCACACAAATGAAGCCCAGAGGAAGCTTTTAATGGACTTCTCTCAGTGTTCTGTGCCTGGGAATGGATCCAATTCCCATGCTGAGAGTACTAGTCAAATAAACTCTGAATCGGTGAAGGGTTAATAAAGGAGAACGGTGGTGTGAATAAGTCCTCAGAATGTAGAACGGGGGAGCTGAAGCAAGGGATGTGTACTGCGGGAGTATGGTATAGAGGGGGCCAGCATTATCTGCCTTACACTTTGGTTCTTGTTTTGCCCCCCCTTTTCCCCTCTCTTAAATCACTCCTGCATCTTTCCCCCCACATTTCTTTTTATCTGTCTTTTCTTTTGTCTGAAAAAAACCCTTGGAGAGTAATCCAAGATTGGGAAGTTGATGGAATTTATAGCAAGGCATGTTTGTGTATTATGATGATGGGAGTTGGTGACTGGAAGTTCAGCTTCTGGGGAGCTTTATTTTGGTGCTCTGCTTTGAGACTCCAATACAGGTGGAAGCGTAGTCGGTTAGAATGTACAGGTGGCGGTGGTCTTTTTACAGAACCTTTGGAAAACTCCATTTTATACTGTTTCATTACGGTAGCTTTGAGGAAGTCTCTCTGATTCTGACGATGCCCAAGTGCTGTTTTTAAATCTATTTGTTGGAAACTGAGTTATTTCAAGGGGCCTCTCTGAGCAATCAGAATCGGAATCAGAATCAGAATCCTGTAATAATCTAAGGGGTCCTTGACATGTTCATATGATCAATCCCCACCTTTCGACTATCCTTTCATAGCTTTATTTTGTTCCTTAATGTCAACAAAACATGATTAAAAGTTTCTGTCTTAATAAAAATTTGTCGAATTAAGAACACTCTTTCTATCTAAGTTAAGAACGTTGTCCTCTCGAGTCCCCAAGATATTGTAAATGGGCGCCTAAGGAGTCGATTACCTCAGCCCACGGAAAGCCGCCCGCTATATGTTTGGAAAAATTCGGAGACTGGGAGTGGGATCATTTTTGGGTTCTTTACTCTTGCCAAGTGCAAATACCTATAACGTATATTTCGCATAGATATTGTATTGCTCACTTTGTCGCGCTTCTTTCCACTGTTTGGACCTTGGAGCCAACCTCTTAGACTATCGATGTTTCTTAGAGAGGCTTAGAGAGTATGTTGGGAACTAGGAATCATTGTAAACAGATTTGTTGGGAACTAAGAAGACATTTTAAACAGATTTGTTCATGGATCGAGTCCGATCGGATTTAAGTAAATTATTAAGAAAATGAAAGTATATTCAAGTTGGGTTTAATTTTTTGTTTTTTTTGTTTTTTACCAAAATTTTTGTCCAAATCCTTTGTTTTACATATAATAAAGAAGTTAAGCTTGTCTAAATACTATTAATTTTTTTTTAAAAATTATAATAAAATATAAAAATATTGAAACACATAATAGTTAATAAGTACAACATAACAAATTTGGATAAATTTTGACCAAAAAAAAAAAGAGAAACATGAAAATTTAAATTAGAGTATAAAAAAACAATACAAGCTCAAATTAAATTGCACAAAAAAATGTAATTAACAAACACATTAATATATAAAATAGTAAAAAGGTATAATTAAATCGGTGGACTGACTGAAGCTTGAAACGATGAATCCAAGCGAGGCTCATTTTTTTAATGAGTCTCGATTTTTAAGTTCAAGCTTATTTAACAAGTTTAATATTTTTGTATAAGCCCACTAAAAAAATGAACAGGCTTTTGGGTTTAAGTTAGTAGCCATGCCATTGAACATGTCTAATTGTAAATATATTAGTTAATTATTATGTATGTACTGTTTATCCAAAAAAAATTCATCTACTACCTTGTTTTTTTTGGTCATATGAGGTATAATAAAGGAATGAAGAATCGAATTTTAGATTTAATCCTTTAAAAAATAGTAATAACTATTAGGTAAAGCCTTGATTATTAAATTTCTAAAACTATTTGAGTGATTATAGATAGATCTTTTCAACCACATTAATTTTAAATTTAATTCCTATGCCAAAATCAAAATAAGTTTATATTATTAAATAATTATTACTAAAATAAATAATAATATAATTATACATATTTAAATAAAATTTTTTATCGGTTTAATGATTATCTATTCAAGTATGTATTTACTTTTTTATATATTCATTTGTATAGTTATTTATACTTTTATATTTATATAAAGTATTTATTACAGAAAAACAAAGAGTGGAAATAACAAAGAGGTAAACTACTAAACTAGGGAGGGGATATTTCTCCTAGTCGGATGTAAGGGACTTGTTAGGGACTAGGCTATGGTAAAATCCAATGAATTTACCTTTTTGTTATACATAGAAAAGGTATCGAATTTTTTTTAATAGGATTACACAAATTCGAAATTAAAATTGAGTTGACCAAAAAGGTTAAAGGTTAAATTTAAAGAAACCCAAATTTAAAATGATTTTAATTTTGAAATGATTTAAATTAAGGAAAAAAAAATCTAAACTTGAAACAGTTTAAATTTGAAAATAATTGAAACTCAAGATTTGTAATATGTATTTGGTTCAGCTTATGAAAAAGTTTATTTATGGTAAAAAAAAATCAGGTGTTTGGTTATCTTTTTTTTTTGATTCGTAAGAGGTACAAGAAAAAAATGGGCGGAATTAAACCTTGGGCTTAATTTCTCTTAATGAGGGATAACAACCGTTAGATTAAGTCTTGATTATTCAGGTGTTTGGTTATCAATATTTAAAATTTTTAGCATTTGGAAGAAGCAAATTTAAGCTTTTTAATGAAGCTATAAATCAAAGTTTCTTAAAAAAGTGCTAATTTTAGTAACATGTATTTAGTCAAAGTTTTTTACAATTTTAATTTGCTTTTCAATCATTCATAAAATAATAAAGGAGATTATTTTATGTCATATTAATTTATTTATTTTGTTAAATTTAATATTTATTTCATTTTTATTTTCGTCAGCAAAATCATTTATTTTATTTTATTTATTTGTTTCACTTACAAACTTATGATTTAATTAAAAAAAAAATTTATCATTTTATTTTTTCATTTAATAAAATATACAAAATTTTTATTAAATATTTTTCAACATTCTACATTACTTTTATATTAAATTTGCCGAATGTTAATATGACTTCTGTTACAATACTTTTAGAACAGTTCTATTTGAACATCTTTTATAAAAGTTTCAATTGGGTCAAATAGACTTTTATTATTACAGCAAAAACCCTCTCTCATATTGAGTATTAATTTAGAGGAATAATTACTTTGAAGGGTTTTCTCTTGTAAATTTTATTGTCTTAGAAAAAATTTCTATTTAAATTTCAGATTCATTAAACTCCTCTAACAATTCTATAACATTTAATTTCTTTTAAAATCTTATTTTGATTGATAAGTTCCTTAAAAATCTTCTTGCAAATATATTTTATGTAATATATTTTGTACTTTTCTAATAAATCATTAAATTTCTCTAATAATTCTACAACATTAATTTCAACAAGAAAGGATTTAGTACAAAAGAAGTTGAAACTAGAGAATGGCTTCCTCTCAGGAGAATCCAAATCTTAATCCTGCAGCAGACAATGAAATACTTGAACATACGAAAAAATGTACAAAAGGGGAAGATTAACTTTTGACGAACAAGAGGATTCTCATGAATGTTTCTTCTCCTGCTCATTGGGATTCTAGCGAGGAGTTGAAGACAAGTTTCTCTTACGAGGGTAAGTTGACTATGTACATCAAAAAGGTGATACCGCTTGGGATGAATGGAATGATCCTAGTGAAGATGAGGAATTGTTCTTTGGTCATCAAATATCTGACGATGAAGATGACACTGAAGGCTCAATTCCTGAGATCGTCTTCAAAAGGGAGGAAAAATCTCATATGAGGAAACCGTGGTGTAAAACTCTCAATGTGAAACTGCTTGGGAAGGAAATAGGATTTTAGACTCTCATGTCAAGGTTTAAGGTGCTTTGGCATCTTGTAACATCTGGTTTTCCTTAAAATATTGATTAACTTTTTCTTTTTTTTCTCATAATGGTTAGGTTGTTTGTCGATGTCATTTCTATTTCTTTGGCATATTATGACTGCCAATCAATTAATTTCGTTTCATCAAAATATACAATAAGACCACTAAAATTAACATTAGCATTGCATTTATCATATAATATTCCTCTCATAACTTTGTACATATCCAAGTTCTCCAGTTTCTAGTTTTTATCACAATATCAATTCTACTAATTTACATCCCCGAAAATATTTACAAACAAAGTATTGTATAAGCTGTCCGAAATATACATATTGAAATACAATATACCTTCAGTGGACTGCACGCGAGTCCCGAAGGAATATTGTATGTCCCAAAGCTATGCTCCTCTACGGTGAGCGTAAACTACTGCAAATAGTCTAGGTGAAAAAATTGGGGGTGAGTTTACGCTCAGTAAGGAAAAGTATATAAAATAGTGATACTATGCCACTATATGCAGTAAAAATTGTGGATTTCAATTTTGTAAATAATATAATGCATATGGATTCATGTAAACATATATTGAAAACTTATTTAAAACATATACTGTTGATATACTCTTTCACTTTTCAAATCATTTAAATCAATTTGTCATCTGTCTGTAAATCAATCATTTCGTATACTGTATAAATCAAAATCAATCTATCATCTGTCTGTAAATCATTTTTTTCATATACTGTATAAATCACTAGAGAAGTTAACATCCAAGAAACTCATGCATGAACTATATCCCTTTAGGGACTTGTATAGGAATCAAGCATACCCACATGGGGCCAGGCATCCAACCCTAAGCTGTTCCTACCTGTAACAATGACCATTGTCGAAAAGACCACAATGTGCACTGATCAAGTGACAGCTGTGGTTTAGGGGAAGGTATTAGGGACTTGCGCAAGGTCTCCCAGCCCTAATCATCATATCATCTATATGCATGAATTCGTAAGGAGCTAACACTCATAAAAATCATTTCCATGTATCAATAGAATTTCAATAAAATCATGTTCATATAAACTATCTTTAGTAATCATATAAACAATTAAACATTTATTTACTGTGAATAAATCTTATAAAGTTTCTTATTGAAATCTCAAATATTCAAGTAATTAATTTGTAGAAAATATCATTTAGTTCATATAATAACAATATTGTAAAATAATTTAAAAATGATTCTTATGCAATCATATAGCTCAAAACATGTTTTAAATCCATAAAATAAATTTTCTATTATTTATTTAAGAAATTGGGTGCATGGAACAATTAAGGGTAGAATTTCTAAAAATTTTTTCGTAGTATGACGGTTTGATTTCTACCCTAACCCCTTGTATAAAAATCACAATTTAAAATTCCAAATCATTCAATTCTCCCACAAGCAAGCACAATATTTCCTACACTACTTCCATATACTATTCCTTACCTCAATCATAATGTAGGATAATCGATCTAATTGCACCACTTAACCACTTAATCTCCCAAATCACAAGCTGCAAAATAATCATTAAAATAATTAGCACTCTTGCTCATATTTATAAATTTCTTTTACTTTTCCTAAACTTCTATTTTAACTATTTTTCCACTTAAGGAAATATTATAGAATTCTCATAAATTTCCATTTGGCCGATTATAGCCAATTCATTATGCTTATTCTTTCCTCATTCTCACTTCCTGCATAATTTCTATTTATTCCCTTCTTCAATCCTACACTCTTATTACACTAAGAATTAGTCATTTTCATTTACCCTTTATCTTGGCTGGCACCTCTTCTAATACTCACACTCATTATTTTTCAATTTTAACTTCACCAATACTTTTTTTTATTTATTCTTTATATTTTTTCTTTCATTTCTAATCAACATTGCACTCCCATCCCCATTTTTCCTTCTTAGCCGCATAGCTCCCATAGTATTAAAATTATTGTTTCTTTAATTTATGATTATGACTATAGCTATTAAATTTTATATCATCATTTCCTATCAACTCTATATTAAGGGCAGCCCCTAACCAATTGGAATCATCATCACTA
This sequence comes from Heritiera littoralis, assembly GCA_031772115.1. NCBI lineage: Eukaryota > Viridiplantae > Streptophyta > Magnoliopsida > Malvales > Malvaceae > Heritiera > Heritiera littoralis. The sequence goes on along the minus strand of JAPDPK010000009.1, from coordinate 1,188,513 downwards.
TACTCAGTCTTTCTTTATTCAAATTCTATTCACAACCATAATTAAATTCCTATATTCATTCCTTATTTTCCATATATCAAAATTACACCATCTCCATCATCTTCAACCCATGGTGAATGGCCTATACAGTTTAGGCTTAATGTTTTATTTATTTGTGAATCTATTTATGTTTTCTATATGCCTATTAATAATTTACAGCCTTTATGCATTAAAATCCTCAAGACTCCTCTATAATCTAGCCATGGCCGAATTTTCTTATGATTACTACCCTTCCCGTTTTGCTGATTTGTCAACATGGCCATCATCATCTCATTATCTATTATCATTTACCATCACTCATACATAAGGTTTACCATAATTTCCTTTTCTTTTATTCATGGCCGGTTATACCTTACTTCACTAAACTCATGTTTTATTTAATTAAAATCCATGGTTACATTTATTTCATTGGCAGCGCTTATTCCCTACCTTTCACGCCATCAACACCATAATCAGCCCCTCAAAACCACCATGATTGAACGCCCTAACCTGGTTTATACATGTTTTTGTTCCAAATCATGATCATATACATCATCTACATAATACAAGCGTAAACACAAGTTACAAATGCATGAAACCATGGCTGTGTTGTTACCTGTACAGGAATGGTTCTCCCAGCAGTAGGACAGATTATTTTTGGTGGCTTTTGGCTGAGCTTTTTAGATGGTTCAAGAGCTCTTGAGGTGGGGAACCAATTTTGTGAAGGAGGTTTACTGATTAGATGAGTAAAAATGGGGGTTTCACTAGGACAAATTGGAAGAACCTAAGAGCCAAAATGGAGTTCACGTTGCAGCAGCAACAAGTCGGCAGAGAAGGCTCAAGAAGACTCTAAATGGTCTGATTTTTATTGACATTTTGTTATATTTTATTCAGTAAAAATTTGCTATAAGCCAAAATGTCCAAAATACCTTCTTAAAATCTAGCTATTTACAAGTTATGCCACTACACAGTATACTGCTGTTCCAGGTCAGAATTTTATTTTTTATTAAATTTTATTTATTTTGATCAATATAAGTCAAAAGTTGACCAATTTGACCAACCACTTGAGAAAAGACCATTATACTACCTATATACTATTACAATATTTTCACTTTTGTCCTAGTTTTATTTTATATTTTATATTTTCTTATTTCGCATTTTATTTTTATTATTTTTCATATATTTAGGTCAAATAGGGTCATAGGTTGACTCTCAAGGTGGTTTGACCAAACATGGTTAGTGAAATTACTAAACTACCCCTAAACGAATGATTTTCACTTTGTTCACGTTGTTTTTAGCATTTTCGTGTTATTCAGTTCACAGGCTGGATCCATGTGAAACTTCTTTACGTGAGGATTTTCCTATGACTGTCTATGGGTCCAAAGTCAATTTGATTTGACCGTTATTCAAAAAAATTCTTTCGGGATATGGATACGATCGTCATTTTTGAATTTGTTGCATGTAAACTGAAGTATGCTTAAGAAAAAGAATTTCGAAAAGTGATCTTCATGCCCTTTAGGTATTTCAAGCCCAAATTTTACATTTGGCCATTTCGGATGCCATCCGAGTTATGGATTGTCCTTTGGGGCCCACTTGATAGTTTTCCCAATAACTCTATGACATATGAAAATTAATTTCTGTAACTTCCCTTAATATTCTACCTCATCACCTTCAATAGGTATAGGGAGAATAGAAAAATTTGGGCTCTCACACATCGATTGTGTGATGTCCTGATTTCTTAAAATTAAGGCTAACATTTCCTTTTTAATGGATATGATTAGTTGGGCTGCAGACAATGTCATTATTTCAATTTTTTTTTATCACTCAATTCATTTCATTTTTGCATTTACATTTCAATTTCATACAATCGTCATTCATTCCAATCTTATCAAGTATATTCGATTCTGCTTTTCAAGTATAACAGAATGAACAACCTCAAATTCTGATATGATATATATATATATATATATATCATGCAGAACATAGCATTTGGATTACAGGCCATTCTTTTTCTATAGACTATAATTGACATTTAGTACATTCAGTTTAGTTACATGCCTTGTACAAAAAATACGTATAAAATAGTACTGTACATAAAGTATGAGCATATAAAGGTAAAACAAAATACCTCTACGATTAGCACTATCAAAATAGGCCAAGGCCTGTTGGGCCGGCCCAGCCTAACCTATTTATTCAGAGTTTGGATCTCATTTTTGTAGTCCATTTAAGAAAGAGGGCTTTTTAGCCTAGTCCATTTAAGCCCGTACCTAAATAGATTTAATCCAAGCTTAAATGGGTCGGCTCATTTAATTTTTTAATATTTTTAATTATATTAAATTTTTATTTTTATTTTAATTATTTATATGTTTAACATTTTAATCAAAGTAAAATATATAAAACTGATTCTATTTAGTATTACTAAATTACTTCGAGCCAACCTAATGACTCACAACCTCTTGCACATGCTAGTTTAAAGGGAAAGAATATATTTGCTTTGAGTGAAGTAAGTCCATTTTTGTTTTAAAAGTATATACTTTATTTTAAATTCTTTTTTTTAATGACAATTAATTTATTTTGAAATATCCAATAATATAGGCTTTCAAAAGATTTGAAACTATTCAAGTTAAAGAACTAAAATCTCAATTAGATCTTTATTTGGAAGAGCTAAAGATTATGGGTTGTATGGTTGAAGATTTAAATGTGTTGCAATGGTGGAAAGATCATAAGTCAAGATTTCCAAAGCTTGCAAGTATACTTGTGATATTTTGAGCATTCCAATAACAATGGTGGCATCAGAGAGTTCTTTTAGTATTGGTTTTCGTGTTTTAAATAAGTATTGAAGTTCTCTAGATCATGAGAACGTGAAAACTCTCATTTGCACCCAAAATTGGATTTTTGGTTTTGAAGGTAATGTTATTAATTAGTTGACAATTTTTAATCAATTCATAAGTTTAATTCTTGTGAATTCTTATATTGTTTTTTATTTATGTTTGTAGCTGGCGAAGTTGAAAAAGAATTGATTGAATGTGATTGACACTATGTTGGAGATGGATAGACATAAATCTATTTGTCATGTTTTTGATTTTTAATATTGTTGAGACATGTTTTTCAGTATTTAAGTTTGTTAATACAATTTATATTATGTTTGTTAGACTATTAATATGTAATGTTCAAATAATGTTAAAGACTTGATGGATTTGATATGAATTTACTTGATGTTTGTTTAATATTTATTTCAAATTTTTTTTGTTTATATACTAAAAAAATGAGATTTTAATATAAATTTTAATTTTTAAATTTTTTATACGGGCCGACCCATTTAAGTCTGTTAGCTCTTAGGGCTTAGATATGGGCTTGCATTTTTAGGCCTATTTAACAAAAAGGGCTTTTTGGCCTAACCTATTTATAGCCCGGGCTAGATTGGGCTGGCCTATTTTGACAGCTCTATCTACGATGAAAAGGTAACCGTCCAAGGAATATTGTCCAAAATCCAATAGCCTCCTACAGTAGTAGGGTGGAAACTACTGCAAATAATCTGAAATCGAAAATAAAGAGGGTGAGCTTACACCCAGTAAGAAATATATATATAAAAAAGAATAGATAGTATGCAAAACTACATGCAAGTATCTTAAACGTGCTCTTACAATGACAGTCACTGTTAGTAATAGTAATGTGGGACTCGATAGGAAATAGATACTATAATCAGTTAGGGTTACTGGGTTGAGTACAGAAGGATGCTTTAAAACGCCTCAGTTGTCATAGTCCTTAGGTCCGACTATAGGAAGTGTATGAGAATTTCTTAGAGAAGGAGTTCATGCATATAAAATCAGTTTCAAATCATTTAATACCTCGGTAACAGTATTATATAGTAAAACAGTATTACCAATACATACATATTCTAAGTAAATAAATCAGTTCAGTGAGTAAAACAATATCATCAATACAATTGATTTCCAAACCACATTAAAACAATATCATCAATACAATTGATTTCCAAACCACATTTCAATTCAATCGATCAGACAGTTCAATGAACAGTTTAGTAACACAATATACAATTCAGTGGAGATAAGGCAACACCTAATAGAATCATGTGGTTTGCAGTATCCCAATGAGGGAATAATAGTAAGACATATGGCGATAGTAAATAAAGTCCACAGAGTGCATTAATCATGTGACAGTTGTAGGTGCTGGTGACATGTCCCAAAGGCAATTACGGGGAGTCAATAGTCTTAAAACAGTCTGTAAAAAAATTGAAAGCATTTCATAGTAATCAATTCAGTTGAAACATACCTTCAGATAGTCCATAAGTCATTAAAACAAGTGACAATTTCATAAAGACATCAAAATCAAGTGAAAACAATTTCAGTATAAACTCACTTTAGTGAAGAAAATAGTACTCTAAATATTTTATTTACTTATAAAAATAATTCTAATACTTATGAAAAGCATTTAAATCATTAGGATTCCTTTCCAAAACAGAGTTACAAATATGTACTCATGTATGTGTGTGTTTGTGTGTTTAAAACCAAACTTATACTATTCATCTACCCCCATTTTGGTTTCAAGCTTACACTAGAGCAATTTTGATCATTCAATTTAACTTTATTTTATCTATTTTTGAAATTTTGGCAGTATAACAGTACTATTTATCCTAACACTCTTGCATTTAACATACTGTTCAATATTCACAATCCAATCAATAAATCCTAATGCAGTTGTAGTATTCAATACACAACTCAGTCAAATTATTCCCAATACAATCATGGTGTTCAATTTATGAAATTTAGTCAACCATTTCGAATGCAATCACAGTATTTCTACACCTTCTATATATATCCCTTACTACTACCAATTGTACAGTACTGCTTAACAGCACCAAAACTGATAGGCAAGCATATATTTTTGCTTATCCTTTTTTAACACTTTTTACTTCCAGGCTGCAAAATAATATTCAAATACAATCAAACTTTAGTACTTTAGTTATAAGAATTGTATAACTCTTTAAGAATTGTATAACTCTTTAGGATCTATCATATTTTCTAATACAACGACAAAATTGATCTACTTCATATTGGTATCCATAACTACAACTATAGTCAAAACGCTTTCATTTTTGATTTCGACTTTACTAACAGTCTTATATTCATCAGTACAATATTCTATAACCCATTTTGGTAACAATTGAGCATGGTACTTTTCACTTTTCTCCTTGGCTGAATTCATAATCGCACACTACACTCTTCATTTTGATGATTTAAGGTCATATTCATGCATATAATCTTCTCTTCATCATTTCTACACCATTTATGCATGAGATAAGACATCATTCAAGCATAAACCCTAATGGTCGAAACCCTACAAGCATGATTCAAATGGTTTTGCTTCAATTTAAGGCTATACACATACTTAAACATCAAAGAACAATCACATATGTTGAATTCATTTAAAACAAAGCAAGCTTTCTCTCACCTCCGTTGTTGGCTAAAAGTTCAAGGCTTTCGAACACCTCTTAAATGGCCTCTCCAATTACTGGTTTTGAGATATGTTGTAGAGTTAAGTGAGATGAGCAACTATGCTCAAAGGAGGGATTGGTTTTGGTGAGGTTTGAGTGGTCTTTCTCTAAGCTTTCTTTCTCTTAACTCAAGCTTTAGAAAGATATGAAAATGAGACGGTGTGGCTAGCTAAAGAAAAGATCATGGCTAAAATCTCATTTAATTATTTATTTATTTAATTAAAATATCTTTTATGGCTACTTACTTAAGTGCCCTTTTAAAATTTCATAAATACCACCCATGTCCTTAGTTATTATAACATTATTTAAATATTTAATTTAATCTTATAAATATTTTATTTTCATATAAATAATGTCTAATTATCATAATATGGTCAAATAGTTGACCTTTAATGGGTGTTGACTGACCTATATAGTAAAATTACCAAAATAGCCTTATATGAAGGCTTTTTGGCTTATTTGCGTTTTTTTTGGCATTTTCCTATAATTCAGCTTATAAGTTGGAATTAAGTGAGACATCTTTACATGAGGGTTCAACTATAATAGTTTGTTGGTCAAAAGTCAAACTAAGTTGACCATTATTCACAAATATTTTTCGACCTATGGACACAATCGTTATTTTTGAATTTATTGCACATTTCCCAAGATATGCACAAATAGATACATTTTGAGATGAAGATTGTTACTATCTCAGTATTTCACGTTGAATATCGATACTACCAAGTTTCAATCTCAATTTAAACACTAGAAGTCTTAGTGGGGCCCACGGTTTAATATCTTTTTATACCAATAAAGCATGAGGCATTTGGAAATTGTGAATGAATCTCATCATTTTAACTTCATTAATAGTTTATATGGATGGAAAGAAAGTGTGAATCTCACATATTGAGACATTTTAAAGTAATTGATTTGGATTATGATTACTTTCTTTTCAAGTTCAAAAGGAAGGAAGATTATGTTAATGTACTTGAAGGAAGAAAATGGATTATCGAGGGATATTATGTGACAATTAGACAGTGGACTCTAAACTTTAAGTTGTCAATTGATAAAATTTCCAAGGTCTTAACATGGATTCATTTTTCGAGCTTACCAATGGAATGTGACAATCAAATGGCTTTAATAAGGATGAGGTCGTGTGTTGGTGAGTTATTAAAATTGATAGAAGCATGGATGAGGCTATTAGTGGGAAGTTTATGAGATTATGTGTTTAATTAGATCAAAATTAGATGTTCATATTCTTAGCTGGGAAACATGTCAATTAATAGAGTTCAAAGGATTTCATTTGCTATGCTTTCAATGTGGTAAGGTGGGACACAAGTCAAAATTTTGCCCATCACTGACTAGCAAAAAATCAACTTGTCAGGAGGAGACGCCTGATATAGCATGAAATCAGAGGACCAGTCAACCAAAAGAAGAATTCGGGCCATATATGTTAGTCCAAAAGAGGAATAAAGGACTCGTGAAGGATGAGGATGTTATTATCCAAACATATGTATGATTATCGAAAATCTTTTGAAAAAAGATTTTCAAGGTTGAAACGGGATATTCCCAGCGAGATAGGGGATGAATCTATCATGCACAAATGTTAGAAGTTAATAAAAGAGGATTGATTGAAAATATTAAGAGGAATGAAGGCAAAGAAAAATCTAAGGAGTTGACAAGGCCAAACCTTGTCAAATCAAATTATGATACAGATACTGTGGTGACATTGGAGGGATTAGATTTGAGAAGTTCTCTTTTGAATTTAATCAAAGATTGGACACCATGTTTCACTCTTCAGGCGGGGCCTTCTTCGTGATCCAAGGATGTGGGGTCGAGAAAGAATGAGAGGTTAGCATAGGCCCATGGTCAGGTGGGTCACACTATAGAGGTTCAAGGTATAAATATACTACCAAGGAATGTTGGATGCTTGGTAATTGGTGGAGAAAACATGATAAACCTTCCCCAATCCAACCCACCTTCAAATAGTGTAATTAATGCTAGCTTGGTAGTTGAAGGGCTGATGAAAGATAACATTTTGGATAAAGAAGCCATGAATAATGTACATGCATTGGAGTCGAGTAAGGAAACAAATAATTCTTTTAATATGGAGGTTCTCCTATAAGATAGTCATTGTCATATTACTTGCTTATTTTATTTAATGTCATTATTATTCTAGAATTATAAAGGGATTGGAATAAAAAGTTTAGAAGGCATGCAAGAAAGATGATCAAGTTGCATAAAATAGAATTAATTATAATTACTTAACCACAAATCAGTTGGGAAGTAGCAAATTTATTATGTCACAAATTATGATTTCATAAGGTTACAAAGGTGGATGCATTGGATTTTTTATATGGCATTTAGATATTATGGAATAATTTAGTTGATGATGTACAAGTAATAGAAAGCAATAGTTAATTTATCATCATATCTATTAGAGATAGCTTAAGTTTTCGGTGGATGCTTACTATTATCTATGCTAGTCCTACTCCTTCCCTTTGTCACCTACTAAGGAATTATTTATTACACAGCCATGGATCATGGTGTGATGATCAAGATACATTAAGTAGATGGGTGAAAAAGTTCTTTGGGTTCTTTTGTTCGATTGAGATAGTGGATGTTAATCTTGAATCTTATAGTATAACATCCCATTTTCACTTTGAGGAGTCCAATACTATTGATTTAGGTAGGATCCCATAAGAAGAGGAGGAAAAGGAGGAGATAGTGAAAAATCTCTAGTCCATGCCATCCTTTAAAAACACAGGATCGGATGAGTTTTTGATTAACTTTTATAGAGCTAATTAGGAGGAAGTGAAGGATATGGTTTGCCATTTCATATGAGAAGCTTTTGCTAATGGAAGCTAAAATCTAAAGATTAGTAGGATGCTAGTAGTACTCATTCCCACAGTGGAACATCCGGGTTATGTTACACAACTTCGACCAATTAGCTTGTGTAATGTTATGGTAAAGTTAATATCGAAGATTATTGTTAGTTGTATTAGACCTGTTTTAAATGACATCATTGCTTCCACACAAAATAGTTTTATTCTTGGTAGAGATAGTGCAGATTATATTATTATTATTCAAGAAGTTGTTTACTTTTTTAAAAGAAAGGTCGGGTTGGTGAATTGATAATGAAGATTGATATGGAAAAGGCTTATGATCGTGTGAGCTTGGGTTTTAAGATGGGTATTGATAGACTTGAGATTGCCTTTAACATTAATCACGTTGGTAATATTTTATTTGTTATCAACAGTGATGAATATTTTATGGAATGGAGAATTGAACTCCTACTTTAAGCTAACTGGGCGTCTTGACAGACGGATCCATTGTTTCTATACTTATTTATAATGTGCCTTCAGAAACTTTGAGACCTAATTGAAAAGTTTACAGGTAATGGAACCTGAAAACTTGATTCTTTGTCATGAATAGGGCTAGTAATATATTGTCTGTTTTTTTGTAGATGACTTATTATTGTTTGGGAAAAACATCAGTGCAACAATGCTAGGTGTGAACATATAAATTTCTTAATCTCGGTTTTATTAATTAATGGTAATTTTGGACTTTAAATGTAATTAAAATTGTAAGTGATATTAGATCAATAGGAAATTTTGACCAACCTGTACTTATTTGATCATAACTTTAGATTTAAGTATCTAATCGACAAACTGTAAAATTTGCTAGAAAGCTAACTCAGAGAGATTTTCAACCATATACGAATTTTTAAAGTGGCACCATGTATAGGGGATGACTAGCAAACCAATTTCCAAAGAGTTGCATATAACTTTTGGTAGGAAATTCTGATTGATGTGATTTAAAATTTGTTGGAAATTTAACTCAGTGATCTTTCTAACCATATATAATACATGGTTTGATTCATTGTGGACTAATACTAGCGAATTTTCAAAGTGGGCTTTTATGCAGGAAACTTTTCTAGTAGACAGTCTGTCAAGAATTGTTTATGACTCTTGAGAGGAAACACAAATTGAAGTTATTCCAATTTTGTTGGAAAATTAACTCAAAGATCTTTCCCATCAAATATGGCATGCCTCTTAACTCATTATAGATTAGTATTGGTAATTATATAAAGTTAGGTTATAAGCTAAATTGTTTGGAAATGAGGACTAAATTGAAAACAATTAGAGGTACAATTAGTAAGGACATAATTGCATTAAAATGAGATGTGTATAACCATTTTATAATAGTATTTTGCATGTCCCTTAATCCAAACTTGCTACTACCTTTACTTTGGCCATTAAGGGCCAAACAAGTGGTGGCTATAGGGGAGATTTCTCCACCATGGTAGACAATTACTCCCCCACTCCCCATTTCTCTTCCATTCCTTCGTTTACCTAAGACATTTAAAAATAAAAGAACCAAAAGAAGAAAGGGAAAGGAGGGCTTAAGCATTCCACCACAAGGATATTGAGGTAAGGAACCTTAAACTCTTCTAATTCTAAGTAAAAAAATGGTTGTATAAACTTTACATGGCATGTTTCTTATGGAAATTTTGGAAAACCCTTTTAATAGTGTTCGACTAAGAGAAGAGTTGAGAGTGCTAGAGCAGGTTTCGACTAAGGAAAGACATAGGGTAAGATGATATGTTTTCTTAGATGAATTAAGTAAAAATGAAGCATTTGTGATCTTTGCATTATGTATTACTAACAAAATAATGAAAATGGTACTTAGGAGCATTCGGCCAAGCTTGTGGAGACAAGGGCTTTGGCTCATCTTGTTGTAAGAAGATATAATACTTAGTGATCTTGAGCTATTATGGTTGTGTGTGATAGTTTGCTTAATTCATTTTGAAGGTTGATTGTGAAATTTGTATTTTCAGCCATTGAACATTGTTTAGAAAATAAATTGGAAATAAATTGAAGTGCAAAGATGGTGCAATTTGGGGTTGGAAGACCCAAAATGTCAATTTGGCACCACTTAGGGTCTCATAGAGGTAGGTTCAGCCAAACCTAATTTTAGGGCTAGGATGTTGCATCATGTAGTTAGCAATTATAATTAATCCTAATAAGGGGTTTGTAATCATTCGAGACTAATTGGAAAAAGATCAAACCTAAAAGTAAAAGGTTGACATTTTGGTTTGGAGTTTGATTTTTAGAATAAAGGGTTGATTTTAGGCAATTTGGGGTTTTGAGTATTTTTTAGGATCCCAATGATGAAAATAAGTTGTAAGTGAGCTTTCGGCAAAATATAAACTTAAGATTTGACCAGATCAAACTTTTAGTGTTTAACTTTGATCAGAGGTTACTTTGTCAAAAAATCAAACAGGGTTTGATCAAGAAGAAAGACTATGGAATTTAACAAAGTTAAGTCGAATCATGAAACTTATTGGTCAAATGATTAAAAATTAAAGGTTTGACTTTTTCATATAATGTTGATTATGACAGCACGAAGATTGAGTTGTTACCTTGTGAATTCAATAAAATTGTGCTAAGAGTTTATAAGAATTCTAATAGACCCTTTTATGTTTTCTATTAGTACCATGAAACATCTGCTTATGAAATAAAACTAAACATACATATAAAAAAACCTAACATACATATGGCATGTTTTAGATAAACTGTGTTTTATAGCTAGTTTTCTAAACCTATCAAATTTCAATTGTGTTTTGTACAATGTGTAGTGCATGTTTTCGTATGTATATGGTTAGATCATGTCTGTATATTGATTTAGCTACCTATAGGTCTTGTTGTGATATCGTACTTGTTTTGTGAATTGTGAATCCCTTGGGGAATATTATCTCTCGATTTGGAGTTTGGGTACTCCATTTGAACTGTGTAGGATTTCTGTAACCGATGATTGGGATACGTCCTACAAGGATCTGAGGATCGATTGTCTCATGACATCAGGTTGATCTATGGTTAGCTCCCATAAGAATAAAGATCGATCGAGGCATCAGCAGGTTGTGGATGCCTAATCTCGGTGCATAAATTTGGGACCTATCATAGTATGCATATTACTATTTTGTGTGTTTCTGATAGGGAGCGCATTACCAGAGTGTTTGTGTGACATTAATAACATTTGACTAATGATTGGAGTGGATGTGTATGCTCCATAAGGGTATGAGGACTGTTGCCCATGCAATAGCTGGTGATTGTGACCTACCACGTTAGTTCTAGGACATTACTAACACGTATCTTACACACTTTAAGGGGTTCATGGTTTTTATCACGATGATTTATACTTCTAGACTTTGTTTTTGCTTTGAGGCATTTACAATGGGATTTTCTAATGATGTTTTGAGATAAATCATAACATGTGTACCTTTACATTGTCTTATGATTTTTTTATGTATACATGCACTACCATCATGACATGTAGCCACTTTTCTTTGTTTTATAAGTGAAACTTACCTTTTTAATTACTTGGTTTGAATAATTTATGTCATGATATTTTACAAGCAAAGTTATTTTCAGAGCCTCATTTCGTTTTAATTCATATCAACCTTTATGTGGCATTAATCCTATGTGCTTAATTTAGTTACTCACTTGGCATTAGCTCACTAATCCATTTTTAAATAATTGAGCAACCTTCAGGTTATATTTGGGAAGCTTAAATCTCACATGATTTCTTTCATTCTTACTCACAATGTATATGTAGTAATGAGTTTTAGTTGTATTTGTACTATTTTTCTGTAAACTCATGTCGGGATGTAAGATGTGTCTATGTAAGATTATAAAATTGAGTTTAAATATTTGTGTACATGCAACTAGTGATGAATATTTGTGGATTTGTACAATTAATGATTGTAATGAAGATCCTAATTTAGTATGCATGATATGCCTTATTTAATTTTATAGAGAACCACGGTCTTAAATAAGTAGGTTGCATGTACATTGTGGTGTGAATTGATGTATTTAATGGATTAAAGGTTATTGCCTATCTAACATGCAACAAACATGAAATAAATGGAAATTAAGAAAAGTCTTTCACATATGCATGTGTTCATTGTTTTGGGTCATGACACCAGGTAATAATGAGATGCTTGAATTATTTCTATATAATGTTTGGACAGAAAGCGAATACAAGCAATCAAAATTTTACACTTCACATAATGTCTTTTCCAACACAGTGGATTGTATACCAGCTATTACAAGGGTGAAACATCTAAGGAGTTTGGAACTTATCTTGGGGTTTTTATACACACAAAATGGGTAAGGCAATGTGTCAGTTTTTGTTAGACAAGGTTAGTGGTAAATTAGTTTTGTGGAAAGCAAATCAATTGTCCATGGTGGGGAGGGTAACCTTAATTTAATCTGTTACAAGCTTGATTGTATCTTATACTAGGCAAACATCGAGGTTACCTCAAGCTATCATTCAAGGAATTGATACGCAGAACATGGTTTTTCTTTGGGGTTCTTCTAATGAAAAAAAGAAAAGAAAAGTGCCTTTACTTAAATGGAAAGAGGTTTGCAAGCCATAAAATGTTGGGGGCTTGGGTATTCATAACTCCAAGGACATGAACACATCTATGTGAACTAAGATGGGGTAGAACATAGAGATTAGAGATACCAATTTGTGGGCCAGGGTGGCTAATGCCAAATATTTAAAAGGTAAATCCTTCTTGCAAGTTGAATTGGCTAGGGCAGTATCTCTTACATGGGGAGGCTTTTTCTAATGTAAGGAAATTGTGAGTAAATGTTATGGCTGGGTTGTTGGTAATGGATGAAAAACTTTATTTTGTGGGATAAATGGGTGGCAGATAGATCCTTCTCTTTATCTAATAGGGATATACTGGTAGAAACTTAAGAAAAAAGGGTTTGTGAGTGCGTAAATAAGAGTGATGTGTGGCATTGGTCTAAGTTACACATGCTACCTAAACTTGTGGCTAATTAAATAAAAATACTACTAGTTGTGCATCAGGAAGAAGATAAAGCATACATGACTCTCTTTGAATAAAGAATTTTTAGCTAGAACAATATATAAAGTTCTGCAAAGAAAATGAACTCGTTTTTGGAATAGAAGAGGCTATGTCAGTTAGATGTACCTCTTAGAATTAAGCATTTTTTATGGTTGACTATTCATGATAGGTTATTGGCTAAGGAAGCATGTTTAAAGAGGAGATTATTTAATTCAGCCAAATGCCCTCGATGTGATGCAAATGTTGAAGCTATTTTGCATGTTTTAAGAGACCGTCATGAATCCAAAGTAGTTTGGTCAAGGTGGTTTCAAGGTATTTATATGGAACAGCTCAATGCTTCTGAATTATAAAGGTAGATTAAGGTGAATATAAGTAATCCACTGCAACTATTGTAAAAGATTCTCTAGAGCTTGGACGAATGTAGAGGTATGCAATAGTCAGTTACACCTAAAATAACTAACTAAAATCGAAGAAAATTTATTAAATCGAGTCAGTTTTTCATGTGTTTCGTTAAAATAGTTATGGGTTCAACTAATTTGGATTAGTTCATTGATTTTCAGCTACGATGCTTTCAAATCGTAATAATCAATTTACTCGAACATTATTTAAGGTAAAAAATAGTATTTATTTTTATATTCTAAATATTAATAAATGTTTGATTTGATTCTTACCCTACCTACAACCAGCCATCCCTAAATCTAAAAAGTAAAAATCCCTAAAATTTTCTCTCCCTTTTGCCTCTTGTACACCACACCATCTTGAGCCTCTCGTCCTCCTCTCCTTTAGGAGCAATTTCACAATGAGAAAGATTACGCAAATTTGACATCAATTTTCTTAGACAAATGAATTAAAATCACTAGTATGTATAAAGCACTGGGAATGATTTGATTTCTTCTATCAAGAGGCAAAGTTCTTTCATTTATCAAGTATTAAGAAACTTGTCCAAAATGATTATTAATAGCATAAATGATTGTTAAAATACTAACTTGAATAATTATAAAACTAACAATATATTAACTTAAATAATTATAAAACTAATTGTTGCATTTGGCTTGGATTATTTGAATCTAGTTAAATGATATTAGAGGAAATTTAAATACCATAAGCAATAGGTATAATTTTAAGTTTACAATCTCTTGCTTGATTCGTAAGGTTGGCAAAAATACATGGAACAAGATTCCATATCACACATGAATGATGATCTTTTTCTTGAAGGAGCTGTGACCAAATAAATGGGTTTTCGACATTTGATCTCTTTTGGCACTCTAAACAATTGCATATTGTTTCTTGTTGTAAAGATCTAGTGGCAACTCTAGGAATTGAGAAAGATATTAAGCATGATGACACAGATTCTAACTGAACAAAGGGTAAGAAGTTGGCTAACAAGTGTTCTATAACTACTAAACAATGGGAAGACACATTCAGATCAAGGTATTGGGGGGCAGGAGCAATGTACATAGGCAATGATACCTTTCCATTTACAATTAGGTTGCCTCAATTGGGTAATATGTGGGAAAGGATGGCTCCATCCAATGAATATTAAGACATGGTTTAACTTTGCAGGGAAATTGTTGTGGAAATTGAAATATCTATGAAAATTGACTAATCTGACCAAATCAAATCGATTTCATATCCAACATGTTAAATTCATCAAATCCCATCATCTTTCTTTCAATTTTGCCATGACCAAATGGCAGCCTTGTTTACGCCATTTCATATCCAACACATTCATCATCTAATTCAGTCTTCAACCAAGACCCAACAGAATTCTAAACAGATTTTCTTACTCAAAATATATCGAGATCACATAAAATTTTCCTTGTTTCCTTTTCATAACCGAACATACAATAATTTTCTACACGTGAATTTAATTTAATTCAAGGTTGTAAATTATTTTTATTCAGTTTATACTATCACAAACACAAATTAAAATCAAGTGAAAGTATTTCTTTGCTCACCTCTCCCATGAAGCCGAAGAGAGCACTCATCAAAAACCCATTTTGTTCTTCTCCATTCAGCCTTCATTCTTGTGCCCCACTTCTTCCTTTCTTTCTCTGCTTCACCTTTCTCTTCTTCCTTTCCTTCTCGGCTGAGTTTTCCTTTTCTTCTCTTATTTTTCCTCTTCACCGAAAACTGCTCTATTTCCCAGCCCTTGTTCCCGTCGGTTTCCACTTTCTTTTCTATTTCTTTGGTTTTCCAAGCTTCTTCAAGAAGCTTTGGTTTTTCTTTGGTTTTTACCCGTAATGCCTAGTGGAGTTTGATGGGACAGTGGAGTTTGATGGGATAGAGTCCCATCAAACTCCACTAACTATTATTTTGTATTTCTTTTCTAAATTCTATTTTATTTCATATTTTCTATTCTTGTTATTTTTATTATTTTTAATTGTTTATAATACATGCATTTTATAATCATAGTTTGTGAGATCCCTAATTTTCATGTAATTCCTCCATGTTTGTAAAGTATTTCTAAGTTAATATGATTACATGAATATGAAGTTGATCTGAAATTGATGTATGAATAATGTAGGAATGATATATGGAATATAGAAGAAATAATAAAGTTGAATGTCAATAAGTCAAATGCAATAAGATGATATCAGGAAAATAAAGTGAGCATGAGAAAAGAATTAAATTCAGAATTTTGATTGGTTAATTAAACACATGTGGCTTATGTATGAATGGAAGAAGGAAAGGAGAAATTAAATGGGTCAAATAGTCAATTAGAGGATTAGTGGCTGAGATGAACTAGATGGATGAGCATGCATTTAATGCATCTTGCATGACTCATCACCCTCACCAGCCATCACCAACGTCAGCCACTCTTCTCCCAGCCCTCCCTCTCGTGCCATCTCCAAGCTCCCAAGTTTCCATTCCAAGCTCCTTGCTAAACCACCTTACTCCCTCACCAATTCACTAAGTTCAATTAACGAAAAACGATCCTCGTCGTTAGACTAGGTGATATCTGAAGTTTGGTAGAGTGAATCCAAGTATTGAAGGAGATCTCAACAATTGAGATTTTGGTCTCTAGTGAAGGTAAGAGAAGAAGGTGATTTTTATGATTTGGTTCATGATAAGGAGTTATACTGAGTTAGTAGGACATGTGTGTATTGTTTAATTTGAGGTTTGAAATGGTATGATGGTTTCAGGTTGAAGAAGTGAAAAGCTAGGGTTACGCGCCAAGTGATTTCGTGTTTCCGAAGGAATCAAGGTAAGGAATTTATGTAACGGACGTAAGGCGGCTATGTCCGCATATTTTATGATGTGTGTATGTGATTTGGAAAGAAACATCAGCTGGTTTTGTGCAGGAAAAGATGCAATTTCGGACTTGTCTCCTAGTACCAATTAGGTTAGGAGCAGCCGACTGCCTTAAGTAGCAGCCGACTGCCTAGAGACAACCAAAACGCCGTTTTCCGAAAACCGATGCAAACCAGTCGACTGCTATGTAAGCCAGTCGACTGCTATTTACCCAGAAGCATTCTGTTTCAAACCAGTCGACTGCTATATGGGACAGTCGACTGCTATTTGTCAAATTTCATTCTGTTTCAAAAACAGTCGACTGCTATATGACCAGTCGACTGCTATTTGCTAAGGAGCATTCTGTTTGAAAACCAGTCGACTGCTATATGGACCAGTCGACTGCCCCCATGTATTTTCAAATATGAAAGTATCGAAATTTTAAATGAAATTAATTTCGATAAATGACGTTATGAAGCAGCAGCCGACTGCCCTATAAGACCAGTCGACTGCCCTGTATGAAAAGAAAATTTCAAAGCCAAAATGTTTTAAACACCAAAGTGTTTTCTGAAAGAAAGAAGTATACAATACATGTTTTGAGACTATGGACTGCGTTATGATTATGCATTTCTGATGGCTGAGTGACTCTGATCAAGTCCTCAGTAATATGTATGTTGAGCGAGGAACCCTAATCCGGTCCTCAATCCCACAAGTGACACCTGATGAGTGTTCGCTGTGGATTTCTAAAGGCAGGAGAGAATCCCTGACCTATACAGAGTGCACTACTGTACCAATGCATGATTAGAGTCATATAAATGGGAATGAACGGTTTATATGACGATTAAATCGCTTAAATAATTGTACATAGTCTCCATCCTATTTCAAAGGATATATGATGTACATTTTGAAGTAAAGAAGTATATGAAGTATGATGCTTTAAAGAAAGTATGTATGTAAAGAAAGAAGTTTAAGTATGATATGCTACAGAAAATGTGTTTGCTTATACCATTTGAAATAATATGCATGGTTGCAAACAATGCATGAAAGATGTTTATGATGCATGCTTTATAATGCTTTACATGACATTATAGAGCCAAGTAGGAAAAATGCATATAGAGGCATAGTACGCTCTTTTACATACTTTTCTTACTGAGCGTAAACTCACCCTTTTACGACTATTTTTCCTACAGATTACCTAAAGTAGACCTCGCTCCGAGTAGAGGAGCTTTGATTTAGAAAGATTGCAGTGTACCTTCTCGAGACGCTTCCCGGTTAGCACAGAAGGTATACTTACATGTTTATGTACAGTAGAGTGTATTTCAGCTACGGTACAGTACAAGTAGTCTTTATGTATATAAGATGTCGGGGATGTAAGTTAAGACGATGTATGAGATCCTGTGGAAAATGGAATGATATTTATATATATCATTTTTGTGTCTATGGAAATTTAGAAAAATGTTTATATGAGCTATTAAATGATTAGCTTAAGATTAAAGGAAGAATGACACTGGATAAACTAAATCTAAATAAAGAAGGAAAAAGTTAGATGATAAGATGAAGTGACGGGGACGTCACATAGTTGCATAATTAATATTCATATATGTAACTAACATAAATATATATATATTTGTCTTGTTGATTACATGAAATATGCATTTATTTATTTATTTTTATATTCTTTACATAAACTAAGTATAGGTATTCATATTTAAAAGTCTCAATTATAGTTGATGTATATATACACACATATCCACACACACACACATATATATATATATATATATATATATATATATATATGATTTCATGTCTAATATATTCTTAGTGTAAGTATGTGTGTGTGTGTGTGTGTGTGTGTGTGTGTGTGTGTGTGTGTGTGTATATATATGTATGCATATTTAACACTCAACATGTATACATATATATTAAAGTATATATATATTTATATGTATTCCTTGTTTATTTTTATTTTTTGATTATTTTAATTTTTCAAGTATACTACATTCCTTTTAGTATACATGTGTCCTTATTTTTACTTAAAACAAATACACTTCTATATTGTGGAATACAAGCACTTATTTGTTCTCATATAATTTTTTTTTGAACTTATATAAGATTTCGAATTTATCTTAAGGATCATTTGTTACTAAATTGACTAAATTTGTAACTTCATTCTCATTACGTGGAATAATGAAAATTACAAGGTATATCATAGTTTTCAAGCTAATTCTATGTCTCTTAATTTATTCACTAATATGGTACAAAGTTTGTAGTTTTCACATCCTGCTCACCTTAGGAAATTTGATCCTCCAAATTTTTCGTGCCTAGCTAAAATAGGTGAGGGTACTTCTCTCTCATTAAGCTTACCAACTCCCATGTGACTTCCTCTGAAGGGTGGTGCTGCCAAAGTACTTTGACTAAAGAGATTGTCTTAGACCTCAATATCTTATCTTTCCTGTCTAAGATTCGAATAGGTCTCTCGACATAGCTTAAGTCCTCTATGATCTCCAATGGCTCATACTCGATAACATGAGATGGGTCCGGATGATATTTCCGTAGCATCGACACATGAAAGACGTTATGCACACCTAATAGCTCTAGTGGTAATGCTAATCGGTATGCTACGTCACCAATCCTTTCCAATATCTCAAACGGACCAATGTATCGAGGGCTTAACTTCCCTTTCTTGCCAAATCTTATTATGCCTTTAGACGGAGAGATTTTCAAAAACACTTTATCACCCACTTGAAACTCTAAAGGTCTCCTCCGACAGTTGGCATAGCTTTTCTGTCTACTTTGGGTTGTCCTCAATCTATCACATATTAACTTCACATTCTCATAAGCTTTCTCCACTAGTTCTAAAGCACTTATCTTGTCGTTATACCCTAAAAATTCGTCATCATTAATCTTATACTCCAAGTTTTGACTTGGTTGTACCTTCCCCTAAATGCTGCCTTGAGACCTCTTTCCTTTCGATTCTCCACTGAAGGTACCATGAGCTCAAATCAATTTTTTTTAATTACTTGGCCATTTTTTTTGGTAAATCGTCAATAGTAGGAGATGATATTTATTCTTAACTGTCACCTTATTTACTATTTAAAATCCATATACAGGCTCAAACTATCGTCTATCTTTTTCGCTAATAATATCGTAGTCTTTATGTTGACACACTTGGGGGTGTAAAATCGTTATCTAGCAACTCTCGTAGTTGCTTTCTAAGTTCTTCCAGCATTAATCACTGTCATCCCCCTACATGTGAAGGTGCTTTTCTTCATCATTTTCTGTATCTCTATTTCATCTCAAAGTCCTGTAAATTTGAAGATTAAGTTTCCATATTATCACTTGTTCTAAAGATTGCATCACTCCCATATGAATTTCAAAATTCAATATTCGATAAGTCCACCAAATTGGACGTATCTCGTTAGTTCACACCTTGTGACATTTTATCCTTTTATAATTTAGAAATTATCAAACTGAGACCAATGCCAGGACTTCACATGATCTTAACTTCTAAATCAATTTATTATCTTACACGACATGCTGTAATAATCTCCAATTTTCCATTCTAAGATCCCCTTTTTTTTGGTCGTACTTGTTTCAACTTTACTAGTGAGAATATGAAGAGTCTTGTGGGTCTTGAATCCACATAGTTCAAAATCATAAGGTTCAATTCATTAGACTTTCAAGGTCCATGTAATTCAAAGAGGCAAATTTCAATAGTCAAATAATTTGAAATTCATGTAGTCTCCAATTCACATATTTTCTAAATCACATTGTTTTCTAAAGGCCATACACTTCTCAACATATACAAGATCTTGAACGTCTCTTAAATCCATAAGGAAGTTAGACAAATTTTTTTTGGTCAAATCAACAAATTAGTATTTAAATCATTTTAATATCCAAATCATTTCACATTCAGTTCAATGGAAACAGTCCCATCCAATAGAATCATGCATGATACAGTATTCCCAGAGGGAAAATCAGTAACGAGTGGCTGTCGTCGATAGTCACAATTTGCACGGGTCAGGTGCTCACTGTGAAAACCTATGGGTTTGACCATATTCCCACAGTCATAAATCTGCAGACTTGATCAGGATCTCGCAGTCATGTACACTCAGTATGCATGATCACTAAGGAGCAACTGTCTCAAAACATTTTCATAAATCATAAAAAAGGATGATTATTAAACTTGGAAGCAATAAAGCTCATTAAAAACTCATTGAAAACTTTAAATATACCAATAACTCGTTGGTACATAAATAAATAATAAATCGTTTATGTAAAAATAATTAAAATATCATTTATGCTATTTAAAAACATATTAAGACTTTATGCAAATTAAAACAATTAGAACATCATATGCACTTGGCATAAATCTATATTTTATGCAATTTAAAACATTTCATGTAAATCATTCTATGTAACTCTCATACATGTCCCTTATTTCAATGCTTGATCACATATATACTATTCTTATGATGCACTATTATAACTCAAATTTAAATCTCAACACAATTCTCATGTATCAAAGCTCATTCCACAATTTTCATAGTCTCTTATCTCTTAACATCAAATTTTTATTTTTATTATTGTTCTATCAAAAGCCTCATAGTACCCATCATACGTTTTTGCAATTCCATATCAACGAATTCCTCTTGCATTTTTCAATCAATACCTATTTCTGCATCAATCATATAAGATGCAATAATTCTATTTCTTTCAAAGCAAATCGTATTCCAATCAATCATCTCAGATCATTGTATGACCTATCTTAGGCCAACTATGCTAGATTACTTCACAATTAATTCCATCAGATGAAATTCTTAAGCCTCGACAGGCATACCATATCAATCTCCACAACCAAATATTACCTATTGGCTATTGTGCCTTTTCAATTCTTGTTGTACATCACACTACCTTATAGGCCATTGTCTCACTTCTTGAGGCTTCAAACCATCTACAACTAAACTATTTTATGCACCTTGTTATTATTTAATTTCAATGCAAAACACATGCATTTAGAACAGTTTTCCGCACTTATTGAGCATTTAACATTCAGGCATTGACAGTACTATGGGTAACTATCCAGTCTATACCCAAAATGAAACCAATGTCGTAAAAGTGCAACAATATCGGATCTACTATTAGATTTTTTTTATTTCTGACCTTCACTTTACACTGATGATAAGCACTCTCTTTCATCTAAGACTTCCTTGAATGGAGTGCTAGTATGCAATAGATGATTTAAAGTTTCTAACTTTATATATAGCCTATTACATGTCCAGCTTATGAGGGTGATGGAGTCAATGGTTGCATCATCGACCTCCGAGGTGGCCTTCCGAACCTACCTCTACATCCAATCCTCCTCATTCTAATTCGAATTAAAACAAACTATACCAAGAGTAGACCAATCTCAGTATAAGTAAAAAATTGGAAAGTTTCCAAACATATATTTCACAGTACATGGGATGTAACACTACAGACGGTCTAAACTACACTAACACGTACTAGACAACCCAAGCTCTGATACCATTAAATCTGTCACGATCCGAAGGCCAATGACATCCCTTTGACATATACTTATCGCTTTTGAAAAATTACGAACTAAATTTTTCTTTTTCTATTTCTTTTCTATTTACGGTTTGTATTTGGTGTTAGTGTAGTATCTAATTCAAATCTTATCTTACTAATATTGTTTCTCGAGCTACGTCATATATTCTCAAGGTGATTTTTATGATATTAGCCTTATTTTACTATTCCTAAAAGAAACGGGTTGAAAACCTCCCCCTTGTATTTTATCACTTTCCCCAGTAAAATCACCTGCATTAAAATACAATTCAATCTTTCACAATATAGCCAGCTTTTGTTTCCCACAATTCACACAATCATGTATCTCATAAATCTCAAGATTCATTTCTTTAAAAATTCCACATTTGCATTTTATACATACTTCAAAAATACGTATATTAACCCGGATCGTACTCGATAATCGCATAGACCTACATAATAATCTAAGGCGATCCAAAGTTACATCCCATATTTCTTACTATTACTGTGAAATTAAAATTCGTATAATTATCAAAATGATATATAAGTAGTATACCTCAAATACACAAAATCTAGGCCCGGAGAACGTAGACGAGTACAACTACTAGGTACAGTTCCCAGGAGAGTCTGTGATAACCGCGAATTTTAATATTTTGGTATTAAATATTTGTAATTAAATTCCAAAATAAATAGAGAAGTTAAATAAATAAATAAAATTGTGAGAACGAGATATTGGTGAAAATCCCGAGAATTGAGAAAGGAACGGATGATGGAAATCCGAGTGAAGAAAAGTTAAATTGGAAATTCGAAAAATAATGAAGAGGAAATTTAATTTGGATAATGGAAATCCAAATTAAATAAGAAAATGAGAAAAGAAAATGAAATATATTTATATTATTATATATTATATAAATGTATTTTATACAAATACATATGTACTGAAATATTATATAGTATATATTAATATACAGTGGTATATTTATATATATACACTATTTTATCAATTTAAATAGTACATATGTATACAAGTATAATATGTTATGTATATATAAATATATATACATACATATAGGAAAAATGTAAATATTAAATTACATTAAAGTTTGAATGTGTGTGTGTGTGTGTGTGTGTATATATATATATATATATATATTGTAAATACAATATATATATGAAATTATTACATTTATATAAATATTTATATAAATGTTATTTAATTTAAAGTATATGAAAATATACATTTTTATGTGTACATATATATTATTCATATATAATATATATTTATATAATATATAGTACAAAGTACTATATAATAAAATAATATAATTATATTTATAATATAGTTATAAATATAATTATAAAAAAAAAAAGAAGAAAGAATCAGAAAATGAAAGGAAGAAAAAGGGAAGACTCCCGATTTTTCCTCCCTGAGTGGCAACCGGCCACTGTCGCCGGAGAAAGGAAGAGCGAAGAATGGAGAGATGACGTCGCCGGCGAAGAAAGGAAGGGAAGGAAGTTACCGACGATGGGAAAGGAGAAGAAAAGAAGGGAAATCGGAAGGAGATTTTCTACGAGAAATCAAGAAAGAGAAGAGAAGAGAAAGTGGCGGCGCCGGCCAAATCGATCGCCGCCACTGCCACCAAATCTTCGCCGGAGGAAGAGGAAGACGTGGGAGGCCACGGTTGAGGTGAAGAACGGCGGAGGAAGGCAGACGGAGGAGGAGAAGAAACCGAGGCAAAACCGAGTAGATCTGTCGCCGTGCTGCCGATCCAGGCCGAGCTGAGGCCATCGGCAAGTTCGTCTCAACACCGGCTAGCTGAAGGGCACCTGAACTGTCGGAGAACCGGCTGCCGGCAAGGAATCGGCGAGGAAGGAAGCTGACTGGTTCGGCTGGGAAGAAAGAAGAGGAAAAAGGAAAAGAAGAAGAAAAGAAAAAGGAAGAAGAAAAAGAAAAGAAAAGAAAAGAAAAGAAAAGAAAGAGAAAGCAAAGAAAAGAGAAAAAGGAAGAAAAAGAGGAAAAAAAGAAAAAGAGAGGAAAAAAAAGAGAATTTCGGAAATTACGGGAAATCCCGAGAATTCGAAAACCTGAGAATTACGGGAATCGGTAAGAAATCCCGAAAAGTGATAAATTATTTAAATAATTATGGAAAAATTCTAAATTTTAGAATTTTAATTCCAGAAAATTCCCTCGATGACCGAGCCGATGGAATCGGGCAAGGTGAACACGGGCGCGACCTTCGAGAGTCAGTCGCCGAGCCGAAACAGGTAAGGGATGCATGTGCAGCACTGTAAGGATATTCAGTCTGCATGTTTTAATT
Source organism: Heritiera littoralis (assembly GCA_031772115.1). Lineage (NCBI taxonomy): Eukaryota > Viridiplantae > Streptophyta > Magnoliopsida > Malvales > Malvaceae > Heritiera > Heritiera littoralis. The sequence continues at coordinate 1,164,023 of JAPDPK010000009.1, read as the reverse complement.
ATGAAATATTTTATGAAAATATTTTATGAAATGATTATGATGAATGATTGGTTGGAATTTGGAATGAAGAACTGGCTGTAAATTATAAACTGTATTTTCCGTGCAGGAGGCTAGCCAATCGGCAACCGTTATACTGGCGAAAAATTATCGAAAATTATTGAAAATTTTTAGAAAATTTATAAAATCATAATAAATGATTTTATTTCCAAAATCGAAAATTATTGAAAATTTTTAGAAAATTTATAAAATCATAATAAATGATTTTATTTCACGAGAAACGATTTTCAACTATGAAAATTGAGAAAATGATTATTTTTCATAAAACATGAATATAACGAAATTCATTTTAAGATATTCATGTTTTCGAAATTGGTGATAATAAGATCACCAAAAATTCTGTCGATATATGAATTATATGTGATATGAATTGGAAAATGAAAAAGGGATAAAGAGAATATTTTATAAAAGTTTTCTAAATATTCTCTCAATATATGAATTATACGTGATATGAAATGAAAGATGAAAAAGGGATAAAGTGAATATTTTATACATATTTTCTTAAATATTCACCTGATTTATTATATAACCTTTATGGTTTTAATTATGAAATTATTATTTTTATAAATTCCATAAAGGTTTTCTGATGATGAAAAAATACGGTTTTGAGACTAGTTGGCATCCTATCATGCTGATATGTGATATGTGATATGTGACATGTAATATGTGATATGTGATATGTAGTCCCGGCCGACACCTGATCAGTGATCCGTCGAGGACAATTATAGACTATGGCCATAGATCTGACATGATGATTTTATACCCTTCGAGGTCTATAGCATGATATGAGTAACGACCCAGTGGACGGGCTGGGCGTGCGTGCCTAAGTCTCCATATATGAAAATGTTTTATATGATAGGTGATATGTGAAATGTAAATGTTTTACATGATATGTGATACGTGAAATGAAAATGTTTCATATGATATGTGATACGTAAAATGAAAGTGATTTACAACATTTTACATCATGCTTATTTCAGTACTGATTTTAGTACTACGAGATGATCTTCATATGACATGTGATATGAATATGTAATATGTTTTCAAAAGGAAAAAGGAGTTTATAAATCTAATATTTTTACTATGATTTTTAATTGAATATTAGACTATATGTGACATGAATATGTGATATGTTTTCCAAAAAGGAAAGAGAAGGAAAAATAAATCTAATATTCTTATTTTGAAATTTAAACTGAATATTAGATTTGAATGATATATATGTTATACGAAAAGGATTTAATAGCTAATTTTGCTATTTAAAGTACTGTATTAATTATGGTTGTACAGTAAAACATGAAATGAGTTTTAAATGAGAATGATGAGAATTTAACTAATATTCTTTTCAAAGAATATATGAATATTAGTTACTTTATTTAAATGCTTTATTTTATAAAAGCATTCTTTTGAAAAGAATATGAGAATGTTATGGAATAAAAAGGTAAAAAGGATTAAAATTCCAAACGAAAAGGAAATTATTCTCTACAATTGCTTCTAGGTTCCGGGACAAGATAGGTATTTCAAAATACCTACCTTACTCCATCCGGATCCCTAGCCGACTATAGTATCCTTCTTACATGCGAGCTTAGAGCCCCATAGGAAAAATGAAAAAGATTTTCAACATATAGAAAGCTAAATATCAAGTATGCATATAATTCCCTTATTGAGCCGTGGTTTGCTCACCCCTTAATTTTAACATTTCAAGTTTTCGAAGATTGAGAGTCTAACACTTAAAGGATTTCAGCTGCGCATTTGGGGACGATGCGACAGCTCGACTTATGACATGAGGTATGATCATTTATTTTTCGTATTTAGACATTTTCACAGTACTATTTTCTTATGAAGTTAGAAGGGGGATGTATTTCATATTATAATTTAATATGAAATTGTTAATATGTAAAAGAAAAGTAAAGTATCGCAGACAGCCCAACCATATAAGATGTATAGAATAAGGTTGAAAAATAGGGTCACGGGCTGTGACAGAGTCTATATAATGCCTGAGCTGGATATCCACCCGTATGATCTGTAGATGTTAAATTTAAGGGGTGAGCAAATCCATGGCTCAGTAAGTAGTTTAAATAAGTACATACTAGGCTCATATCGTAAAACACGATCATATATGCATGAATTCTATAAAATAGCATGTATGAATTTTATTAAGATTTGCTACCAATTCGTATGTACACAGATTTCATAAGTTTATTCATGCTTTCCTTCCATTCTTAAATTCACAAAGTATCATTCTTTTTATCAGTATGGTTAAGTGTGAAAGAAGACAAACATTCAAATAGCACATGTTTTCTATGACATATATAACTATAATTCAATGATTAGACATGTTTTCTATGACATATATAAGTATAATTCAATGATTATACACATTCTCTGTCTTATGTATAAGATTTATTTAATCTATTGATATTCATCACATTCACAAATCACAATCATTTACTTATTGTCACAATAATCCTATGATTCCTCATATTTTATCAAAACACGTATAGCACTTAGCTCTCAAAGGATTCTAGAGGTGGCTCCCATAGTTTCCGAAGATTCTATGTAGCACGTAGGTCCCTTGAGTTCTCTAGAGGTGGCTCACATGGTACAAAGATCGAGTCTTTACTCGGTTTGGCCTTTATGACACATACTTTCTACTATCTCATTGGAACTCGTGTAGCACTTAGCTCTCAAAAGGATTCTAGAGGTGGCTCCCATAGTTTCCGAAGATTCTATGTAGCACGTAGGTCCCTTGAGTTCTCTAGAGGTGGCTCACACGGTACAAAGATCGAGTCTTTACTCGGGTTGACCTTTTTCCTAACTTTATACAAACACGACTACGTACTAATTTAGGTCTAAGAACTCAATATTGGGAGCTATACACACCGCACACAAATCACATATGCATTGTCAAAGTATCACAATATGCTAACATGCTCTCTCGGTGCGATTTAATTAATTCATATGCATTTCTAAAAATGCAAGCACCAAAAAGTATACAATTTAAACATTCAACAACCACGAACAAACTGTAACACATAACATGCAAATCACAAGCAAGATTCCTTTCTAAACAACTATTATTCACGATCACATTATATCCAATTTGTATTTTACCGTACTTACTCTTATAGTCTTACCCATAGTATTCCACCAACTTGAGGTAAATTTAGATAAGTATTTTAATAAGTATTTATTCATCTCTTACGAGATGATACTAGCAAGGCTTATTTAACCCACTTACCTCGAGGCGTAAAACTTTTCCTCAAGCTCTCAAATCCGTACTTAAGCCTCCTTTGTTAAAGCTTGATCTTCCAATTCCAGTTGAATCCATTACATTCATTTCAAAATATATAACTAGATCATGCATTATGTACACACTAACAAGTGTGTGTGTGTGTGTGTGTGTGTGTGTGTGTGTGTATATATAGATATATGTGTGTATATATATATATATATCTAAAAGTCTAGATTTTTCAAGGTCCATTCTAAATCAAAGAACTACATCTTCATTTTCGTACTAATAACACACGTGCACCCATATTATATATACACACACACACACCTACACACATGCACTTGGGTGTATATACATATTTTCTATTAAGAATTTTACGTAGACTTTAATCACATTATACATTTCCTTGCTTCTTGTCACTATATATATATATATATATATATATATATATATATATGAATCGAGCATATTCACCAACTTGTAGATCTCCAGTATTCTCCTTACTGTCACAATTGCCTTTTGTTGTCACTTATCCCACTTCCCACTTCTATTGTTAAAAGTGTAAACAATTATACATTAAAATTAAATACATAGTATATAGCACAAGGGTCTTACCCCTTTTTGACAGTTCCAAACCGAGAGCTTCAAGCTCTCCTTTCCTTCTTCTGTGTGCAGGGTTAATCCTTGACAGTGCATTTTCTTTTTATCTTTTTGCCGGTGCTAATCATCCTTCAAATCATACTCAACATTCAACAATCAATAGTTACATCCACAGTCACCTAACTCAGTCTTCAAAGGCTGTCCAAAAGCCCTTGGTAATTGTCTTGATTAGACCGCCTGTATGCTTTCATTTTAGCCTCATTCAAGTACAAGAATAAGGACATCTATATTCAGCCAATAAAACCAGTAGTTATGGCCCCAATTTTGTAAGTTAGAACAACTTCAAATAGAATTTAAAAGACCTTTATACTAACCTATTCAGAAATTTTCATAAAATTATCCTAGGTACAAGCACAATCAAACAATATGGTCATTTGACCTTTAAGCACAAACTGTCCCATATCTCAATACAGGGATCTCCAATTTATGTAAACTCAAAACCACATTTATCTTGACTCATTTACCTTTCTAAAAATGTAAAGTTTGCAATCAAACTCCATCTGAATTATTTTCTAAGAATTTTTGAAGTTGACACTAGGCTGTTTGTACCTTACAGTGAGTTTCCTACATTCATTTATACATATCTTAAGCCACAAAGTTCCAAATCCAGAAATTCCAAAACTAGATGAAAACTAACTCATTTCCCTATCTATAAGTGTAAGGTTTATAATTTAACTCTTCCTATATCAACACCAGAAATTTTCCAAAGTTTCGGTATGTTCAGCAGTTTTCTGACACAGTATAACACTGACCAATTTGCACAAATTATCTCATATCTAGTTATAGGAATATCCAATTGATGCAAACTCAAAACCATAATAATCCTAACTCAATGACCTTTTAGGAAATATAAGGCTTGCAACCTAATTCATTTTAGGCTATTTTCTACAGTTTTTCAAAAATCAGAACCATGATTCACGTTTCTGGACAGAGTATCCTGCACTCATTTGTACATATCTCAAGTGATAGAAATCCAAATCAAGAAATTCCTAAACTGAATTTCTTGTAACTTAAAGGGCTATTGATCATAATTTTTCCAGAATTTTTCTCCATGTAGAACAATTAAATTGATCATTTTAATTACAACCCAAAACAAGACATCAATTCCAGATTTGAGCATCAAGTCAGAATTCAATTAATCCTTCATCCATAGAGTGCCCATTTGGTTCAATTTATCATAATTTCATTTTCAAACTTAATAAATAAACATTGTAAGGTTAAAAGAATATCTCATTTACCCAAATTTTCCAGCAGCTCTTCCTTTTATTTTATTTCTTGTTCTTTTCTGTTTCCTGTTTCTTTTCTTTTCTGGTTTATGCCACTACAGGCAGTTTTATGTTGGTGTTTTCTACTTTTCACTTAACTCTAATTTCATGCATCTTTTCTACTCACTTAAGAATTTCTTCAAACATGTTAAATTCATCAAAACCCATCATCTTTCTTTCAAGTCTGCCATGACCAAATGGCAGCCTTGTTTACGCCATTTCATATCCAACACATTCATCATCTAATTTAGTCTTCAACCAAGACCCAACAGAATTCTATACAGATTTTCTTACTCAAAATATATCAAGATCACATAAAATTTTCCTTGTTTCCTTTTCATAACCGAACATACAATAATTTTCTACACGTGAATTTAATTTAATCCAAGGCTGTAAATTATTTTTATTCAGTTTATACTGTCACAAACACAAATTAAAATCAAGTGAAAGTATTTCTTTGCTTACCTCTCCCATGAAGCCGAACAGAGCACTCCTCAAAAACCCATTTTGTTCTTCTCCATTCAGCCTTCATTCTCGTGCCCCACTTCTTCCTTTCTTTCTCTGCTTGACCTTTCTCTTCTTCCTTTCCTTCTTGGTTGAGTTTTCCTTTTCTTCTCTTATTTTTCCTCTTCACCGAAAACTGCTCTATTTCCTAACCCTTGTTCCCGTCGATTTCCACTTTCTTTTCTTTTTCTTTGGTTTTCCAAGCTTCTTCAAGAAGCTTTGGTTTTCCTTTGGTTTTTACCCGTAATGGCTGGTGGAGTTTGATGGGATAGAGTCCCATCAAACTCCACTAACTATCATTTTGTATTTCTTTTCTAAATTCTATTTTATTTCATATTTTCTATTCGTGTTATTTTTATTATTTTTAATTGTTTATAATACATGCATTTTATAATCATGGTTGCATAATTAATATTCATATATGTAACTAACATAAATATATATATATATATATATATATATATATATATATATTTGTCTTGTTGATTACATGAAATATGCATTTATTTATTTATTTGTTTTTATATTCTTTACATAAACTACGTATAGGTATTCATATTTAAAAGTCTCAATTATAGTTGATGTATATATATACACATATCCACACATATATATATATATATATATATGATTTCATGTCTAATATATTCTTAGTGTAAGTATGTGTGTGTGTGTGTGTGTGTGTGTATGCATATTGAACACTCAACATGTATACATATATATTAAAGTGTGTGTATATATATATATATATATATATATATATATATATGTATTCCTTGTTCATTTTTATTTTTTGATTGTTTTAATTTTTCAAGTATACTACATTCCTTTTAGTATACTTGTGTCCTTATTTTTACTTAAAACAAATACACTTCTATATTGTGAAATACAAGCACTTATTTGTTCTCATATAATTTTTTTTTGAACTTATATAAGATTTCTAATTTATCCTAAGGATCATTTGTTACTAAATTGACTAAACTTGTAACTTCATTCTCATTACGTGGAATAATGGAAATTACAAGGTATATCATAGTTTTCAAGCTAATTCTATGTCTCTTAATTTATTCACTAATATGGTACAAAGTTTGTAGTTTTCCCAGTTAATGGATAAGGTATTCATCATATGACATTATTGTTTAATGATATTTTGTCTAGTCGGTTTGTAAAAATTAGAAATCAAGAGTTAAGGCTATGCAAGCTAGGACATTAAGAGATTTTGACCTTCATTATTTATGAGAATTCTTGTGTAGAAGAAATTTTAGATGCCTTCAAGTATTGAATTTCATCTTAATCAAATTATGATAAACTTCAATACATTCTTTAAGTCATTCAAAATTTTTTGTACACAAGATCGTCTTTTGCAAACAAAAACTTTCAGAATATGTTAATATTCTATTTTGCACAACTTGTTGATTCCTAATTTATACAAATCAACCAGACAAAAAATTACTAAACAACAATGTTGCATTCATAAAGTGAATTAGATGCACATAGATAATATCAATGAATACCTTGTCGATATAATGCATCCATTACCATTGAAAACTTACCATTAATTTGACAACTTATCCCTTTGAGTAAAATGGCAAATGAAGGAGCTAACAAAGAAGAGAGCTTCAACACTATGCTTATTGTGGGAAAAAGTATTCATCATATATTGTGTTGAAGTCTTGAAAATAGTTTATTGATAAGGAAATATGGTATAAGAATATTTTATAGTAGTTATTTTGTAATATTTTGTGTAATGACAATAAAACACCACGATGTATCCAATATGTGTAGCTTGTTACTTAAAATTAGTTTATGGATAACAATGAAACTTGGTTTATTGATTTTATGTTCAAATAAATAAAAAATTATAAATAATTTAATCTTGTAGTTTATTTTACAACTTAGGCTATGTTCAAATTCAAAAACTTGGTCTATTTCCTACAAGTTCAACATGGTTTTGCCCTAAAACGTGGTACATATTTATATATTAAACTGCATTTCAAGAACTGTAAACTATATTACCTTAGAAAAGACTACACCAAAATATGTTACGGTTACAAAAATGCAATCATTTGTCTTAAACTACAATCGTTAAACATAATCTACAAGCTTTTTTCTAGTTGTGAATAAAGAATATAAAATAAAGATTGGATACAAAAATTGTAAGAATTAAAGTTCTAAACACTTGAAAACTCTTAAACTACTTGAAGCAATTGATTGAATGGCTTTATTATAGTTAAAGAGAGTTTGAAGTTGTTGGGATTGAAAAGAATAAAGAAAATAGCCATTTGTTATACTTGAGAAACTAGTAGTTGAAGACCGTAAAAAGTAATAAGATCAATTCTTCTTGAAAAAGATTGAGCTTTTCATGTTTGTCATCCAAATCTTAGCCTTTAAAAGATCATGAATAGGGGTGTAATCGAGCCGATACAGTGGAATGCTCGAGCTCAAGCTTGAGCTTGATTTGAAAACTCGCTACTTGGTACTTGGCTCGAGCTTGGTCGAGCCTTAATTTTTGAGCTTAAGCTTGGCTTGAGATCAAAATCAAGCTACTCGAGCTCACTCGATTAAATTCAATTCTCATACTCGAGCTTGAACTTGAGGTCGGACTCAAAAATATTTTTATATAAATAAAAATATTGTGTATCACTCTCAAAAATAAACTTTTTTTTAATTCAAAGAAATAACATTTAACTATAAATTTCAACAGGTAAAGATCAAACAAATGATTAAAACATAACACATTGTCTGCAAGTTTAAATCCAACTCAAAAAAAAATTACATGCAGAATTTGTGCAAAAGTTGCTTGAAAATAAGAAATATACTCCGCTTGACCATATATATATATATATATATATATATATATATATATATATATATATATATTTGTTTGTTCAAAATACAAAAAAAAGCCTTGAACGCTTCTTAGAATCACCGACAACTCAAAAGGAAATAAAAATATTTAGACCTTATCTTCACATAGAATCCCACAGCATACCAGATGAAATTTCCTTAAAACATCAAAAAAATTGTTGATCTTTATCTGCAAAAGAATCACCAGAACAATTAATAAAAAATCCTTCAAACACAACAGCCAAAATCCCTCATAATAGCACATCATCCTCAGAACCATATCAAGATGGCATCAGAATCGAGCATTTAAGCACCATAGCTTACCAATACATGATAATATTTCACACAATCAACTCCAAATGATATCAAACAGAACATAAAAACACTTCAATAACTACAAAAAAAATGAGAGACTCCACTCACCGGATCTGCTGTAGGAATTAGGCTCGTCGGATCTGCTGCGGGAAGGGCTAGGCTCATTGGATCTGCTCAAGAGGAGCTAGTCTCGTTGGATCTGCTATGGGAGGAGTTAGTCTCGCCGAATCTATTGTGGGGAAATCATTCACACACAGTGGCTAAGTTTGACTGAGGAAGAGAGGGGTTGTATGGATTTTGCGAGGGCATCAAACCTTGGAGGTCTATCGAGTATGGTCTGACGGCATCATAGCTACAAATGCTAGGTGAGGCTGGGGTTGGGGCAGAAGCGATAGTTTTGGGCTCGTGGGAAAGGTATTTTGCATTTGAGACCTTAAATTTCTGAGTACTGTTTAATTATATTTATATAATTGAAAATTATGGAATAATTATAATTAATAAATATTTGATTTTGTCTTAGGTTTTACGATTAAACAGTAATCGGGCCCCACCGATTCTCGAAGGTCAAGATGAAGGTGAAACTTCAGGGACTTGATATTTGGAGCCGAAAAATATTATGGTAAGAATTTTAGCTTCAATCTCAATTATTTTTGCCTATTTCGAAAAATGTGCAATAATTTAGAAAATGACGATTTAATTCATAAGCCGACAGAATTTTCAAAAATAATAGTCAAATCAAGAGGACTTTGGACCTATGGACTATACCAAATAATTCCTCATAAAATATAGTTTTAGAAAATCTAGACAGATGGAAGAAACTAGATGTGAAAATAGAAATTTACAAGATTTTACAATTAGGGGTAACTTGGTAATTTCACCAAACCGGTAATCGAACTTCAACAAAAAGCTTCACCAAACATTAGAGCAAGTTAAATAGAGTTGATTTATGATTAAATAAAATATTTTGGAGGTTGGATAAACTATTTTCAACAAAGTCAAACTTTAACGACAAAAATGGAAGAAATCTTTAAGTATAAGGGTAAAATGGTAATTTTGCCCATAAAATCTGATTTTTCTCATCTTCTCTAGCAGCTTCCTCATCACTTTCAAGCTAAAAATAGAACCCACACTCAGCCTCCATTAACGTGAGCTCCCAAGAAAGAAAAACTCCAAAAATCTCAAGGAAAATCATACCAAAATCAAAAACCATCTTCACCAATCTTATCCTACTCAACTTTCTCTTCAATTTGGTACCCAAATTAAGTGCTAAATCAGCAAAAATCAGATTGTGAGATCTCCCATTGATTTTGGTCAAGGTGAGTTTCAATGAAAACTTGGAAATTCTCATGATTTTCTTACTAATTCTCATGTGTTTAAGCTATATCCATGTTTATTTAAAGCTTAAATCTTGTTGAAATCATGTTTTTGGATTGATGAGGGTTTTGGTCAACAATTTGTGCACATATGGTGCAATTTGATGAGAAATTAATGTAGAAAAATTGTGAAAATTATGAAAAGTATAAAATTTAGTTTAACTAAGCTTAGTTATGTTTCAAATGAAGAAACTCAATTTATGGGCCTTAAGGGAAGGTTCGGCCATGGGTTAAAAGATGAGGATTTGATGCCATTTCATGCAAAAATTAGGTAGCATTGGTGTAAAAAATTAGTAGAAATAATTTAGAATTAATAAAGTAATTAAATTGAAGAAAATAAATTGTGAAGAAATGAAGGAAGCATTCAACCAATGAACAGGAGGATGGAATTTTGTCCATTTTAATGTAAATTAGGTCTTAAAATAATGTAGAAATTATTCTGAGAATTTAGGTGCAATCGGAATTAAAATCGGAATTATGTAGCAAAAGTTAGAATTTTGCACCACTAGAAATTAGACTGCATTTAGTAGATTATACTGACAATTCATTAGCATTTAAATTATCAAATATTCTTTTAATTAAAGAATAGTGAATTTATCAAATTTGAATAATTATTTGTAGCCTCTAAGTTCGAGGGTACTACCAGTGCTGGAGATTCAGATACTGATAAGCTAAGAGGTAAGGGATATTTTGTCCGAAGCGTAGGGATATTTCGTTGCATGATTTCGATTAAATTGTGATTTGATGAAGTTGAATTTGATACTTTGGATTGAATTTAGACACGCGAAATTGTGGTTTTGAAGCTGGTTTTCGTGCAAGAGAGTTAGGCAAAAATATACTGTTATACTGTTGAAATTTTCAAAAATAGCCTAAAATTCTCCAAAATATTATTTAGCATAATATTGAAATCAAAAGGAATGAATTTTAGAATGTTGAAGAAATTAAGTTCTTAAATATGATTTAAATGCATTAAATCACAAATTCTATTTTTAAAAATTCATATTGTTAAATTTGACATAAGTGAAAATATTTATATACTTTTATAACTTATTTACAATTAAATAGAATATTTTCAGAACTAAATATTGCCTTGTGAATATTTTATGAATTTTTGTTTTGAACTGCTTATATTTCCAATGTTAAGTATTTATGGACTAATTGAAGATTTTGATTTCTGAATTAATCTCCGTAAACGGTTCTAAATTGTTTTACATGGTTTTAGAGACTGTTGGCCCCGTAGCTATCTTCAGGTATATGCATTTCCATTCTATTCTAATCGTTATTGACTTTAGTCCAATCTTCTAGCTCCCACTGGTGACACCTGGTTAGTGCTCACATTATGGCCCCTTGACCATGGTCATATGTCTATTATAGTGTATGTGTCTATTGAGTATAGTCCAGTCTCTACTAAAAATATATTGGGGTGGTAAATCCCTGGTTAACTTAGATCTAGGCACTCACAGTTTGATATATATTTTTTATTTTGATTTATCTGTATGATATTTTTTTCAATATGAATGATATACTTATGAAATTATTTACTGGACTATATGTTGGAAAAAATTGATATAAATATGGTTTAAAATGTTTACGGAGAAAAATTATTTAATTTCTGATGTTTTATATTATATTTTGCAAGATATTGACTTTATATTAAATTTGTGATTTAATTCAATCAAATAAATTCCCTATAGTAGCTTTGGATACAGGAACACGACAAGTACTCCAAAGTACCTCCCATACTCTACCCAATTACCCAACCCACTATTGTATCCTTCTTAATAGATCGTGCTAGTTTTATTTCATGTTTTAAATCCATGTTTTTGTATAAATATCTGTTTTGTGAAATTTGCATATAGGATACGTTATATCAACTTTCATATAGATACCTCTTACTGAGCACGTTTCACTCACCCCTTTATTTTTCCACTTCTAAATTATTTGCAGTGAGTTCAGGTATGCTATTTTAGGAGGACCTAATTCTAGTATTCCTTAGGTGACATTTCCATTTCGTCGAGGTATACTTGGTATATTTTATTTGTTCAAATTTTTGTACAGTACTACTTTTACATACCTTAAACTTTGGATGTAAATATGAATATTTTATTGATGTAAATGAAGTTTAGCATCTTGGGATTGCATATAATTACTAAATTTTATTTGAAGCTATTGACACTGCAAATGAACCCAACCTATGTATGTGATTTATATATGTGAAATTGGTGAATTATACAATATTCCAGACCGTGACATTGCTATGCCGAAGGAAGGTCTAATAGTGGAAGAGCTCAAGGAGAGTGAGGCATGGAAGAAATAAGAGAGAGAGGATAGGGAGAGAAGAGTTTGAAACAGAAGAGGAGAAATGGGAGTTTAGGGTTAGGGTTCTAATATATATAATAGGGGCAATGTTGTAATTTTATAATAAAAATAAAAATATATTAAAAATAAAGTTTGATTAAGCTCACGAGCTACTCGAGCCGGGTATTAAACTACTCGAACTCAGCTCGAGCTCCGCTTGACAAAAATCGAGCCAAATTCGAGTTTTTTTCGAGTCGAACTCAAATAGCTTTCGAGTACTAATGTATCATTTACACCTCTAATCATGGGATTGATCCTTTTTTGGAGGGAATGATTCTGTGCATAATAGGATCGATCTCTTCTTCAAATCCTTAAAAGTCTTGCATTTTAAACTAAAAAAAATGCACTTTAATCATCTTTGTTGACTAAATATTTCTCACTTATTAATATGTATGTATGTATGTATGTATGTATGTATGTATGTATGTATGTATGTATGTATGTATGTATGTATGTATGAAAGAATTATGGTTTGAATTGTTGGAAGAAATATTGAGGTTATGCTTAAATAAAAAATTAGAGATAACAATTAAGGAACTTTGAAAAAAGTTTTTCCTTAATATTTTAGTGCAAAATATTTACATTTTTTTAAGTACACAACCTTTCACTTAATATTGAATATATTTCTTTAATTTTTGTTTTCTCCATAATTAATTTGATTTCTTGAAAAAAGATTAGACCTCAATAAATTATTCTTTTTAGGAACAGAAGCTTGAGTCAAGTAAAACACATTGGAAAGTTTTTATTATTTCTTAAAATCAATAATGTAAATTATATTAAGTCCAAGGAAACACATTTTTCTTTGAATAACCATTTAGCTTCCATTCTCTAGTAAAATATATAAAATTTTTCTTTTTTCAAAACCATTCAAGTCAAAATTATATTAAATCCCAAAAAAATTAAATATCAATTGAACTTGTATTCAAGCGGAAATAAGTATTCTTTATAGAAAATTTTTCGTAATTGAAAATTTCACAAATATTTTAAGCAAATCTAGTCTAAAAATTACATTTAAAGTTTCAATCAACTCAAAATAATGATCACTTTAAGACTAACAATCATAAAATATTTTCTTGATATTAATTATTAAGTTAAGTGTTACTTTTACAGTATATATAATTACTTTTACATTTTATATATATATATATATATATAATACTTCTTCTATCCAGTTAAATTAATACATGTTGACTTTATCGTAAAATATTTTAAACTTTGACCTCTCTATGTTTTATATGTATCATGAATAAAATGATGAAAAATTTTCTTTTTAGAAACTTTGAATGAAGTTGTTTTTTTATACATATATTGTAAAGTTTAATTAATTAAAAGTTTAAAATATTAGAAATCAAAATTTAAAATTGTTGTTGCACAAAACAACAATAAAGATATGCTGATGTCAATGTTCGTACTTAGTCTCCACGCATCTCCAAGAAACTTCTATAAAACAAGAAAAGTCAGAGAGACGCAGGGGTGGTTCCCTGCGTAGACACTCCGATGCTTAAGTCAGCAGAAAGTTCTTCAGTATTGGGAAGCGTAAAAGCCAATAGTCCAAAAATTAGAGAATAAAATTGTACCTTGGGGCCTATTTATAGGCCAATATTTTAGGTTAATGGCTTGAGGATAAATCTATAATCTTGCTGGGAGTTTGTGTCCCAATATAACACAAGTTCCTTGAAAACCGGGAGCAGTTGGAGCCTGTCGCCGGCGAGAGATTCATACCACGTGGCTCGTTGTGGCGTCAGGGGTCTATCGCTAGCAGGACAGGAGTCAAGCGCAACGTGTCGCCTTATGATTGTATGCGACAGACTGGGAGTCTGTCGCCCGGCGATAGGTGTCATGCGTGCCATGTGTCGCGTTACGATTGCAGGTGATAGACCAGTGAGTTTGTCGCCCGGCGACAGGTGTGATGATGCACTTTGCCTCTGTCGCCGAAGGCCACGTGGACCAGTCAGTCTTTGCCACGTGGTGATCTCTGACGCTACTGGGCCTGGCCCAACACGGGTAGACTTTGTCCTATCAATTGCTCCCCACTCTCTTGTTGGATTTCTCCAACCAAGAGAGTATAAATATGTGTTTTTGGGCCTTAGTCCACTATGAATGATCCTTTTTGTTTTTTGTGATTTCTTCTGGTATTTTTTGTAGGTGAAAAATTCTGCTCTGCGACTGGCGTGATCAGGCGCGACGTTTGGCATTCCCTGTCGCGGCTATATAAACTGCTGGGACCCAAGGAGGGAACGTACGAGAAACCTCTGAGAAGCCGTCTGTCACCCATTTTTCAGCTCTCTCGCCAAAAGAGTCTTTCGCTCTCACACCAGGAGTCTCTTGCTTATCTCATTGACAGTAAGTATACATCTGTCGCTTTATTTATTCACCTATCGCATTGGGTTTAGGTCTCCCGCAGGTGTCTTGGTCTTCCGCTTTGGGTTTTTAGGTCTGTCGCCCAAAGGGTCTGTCGCCCAAAAGGTCTGTCGCTTATCGGGTCTGTCGTCCAAAGGGTCTATCGCCTATCGGGTCTGTCGCCTGTGTAGTCTGTCGCCGGGTAGTTTTTACCTTTTTGCCATGTCTTTGCTACGCCCGGGTAAGACACTTAAAACGGGTGGTCTCGTGTGTTCTTTGAAAAATGCTGACTTAAAGGATATTAGGACTCGTTTCCCTCTTCCTTCGGGTTATAGCTATAGACTTCCAGTGCAAAGGGAGGTTACGCCCGACTTGGTTAGAACCGGTGTGGCCGTTCATAAGGCTTCTTTGTCTTTCGGTTTTCGCTTCCTTCTTTCGGAGTTTGGCGAAGCCTTTCTTAGATATAAGGACATCGTCCCGTGTCAACTCCATCCCCATGCATGGGCTCAGCTGGTAGCGTTCTCCATAGTGTGTCATAATCTGGGTATTATTCCAACAGTCCCTCTCTTAAGTGCCTTTTTTAGAGTCTGCAAGCTGAAAGGGTTAATAACGTTTTCTCTTCAACGGTTAACGGTTGACGAGTTTCTTAATAATAAAATCTTCTCGAATCTCCCCAATAAACTGCGTGGCTTTGAGAGCGAGTGGGTAGTTGTTGAGATTCCAAGCGACCTGCGGATTCGCTCTAGATGGAATCGTGATACCTCCGACCACTCACAGCGCGTGGGAAGATTCAAAACAAAAATTTTAAGAGACCAATTGGGTGAGCTTATTCGGCGAATCTATTCTATTGGGGAGCGTAATTTATTTTCCCTTTTAACCCCGGAGAACATTGCCGCAGCCAGTTGAGGGGTAAGCAGAGCCGTTCTTGGGGCTTCTGCTACGGCTCTGCTGTTCCATCTGACCTCCTTACGACTCCACGCGAATCTGACGCTGGTCCTAGTCAGCCATCCCCGGTACCCGTAGTCGAAGTGTCCACCCCCGTCGGCCGCCTCGTAGATGAATCCTCTTTAGAATCGGAGGACGAGACCCTTGAGGATGCGGGTACTAGTGACCAAATAGAGGAGAACCCTGAGTGGGCTCAGGTTGGCGCCTTTGGGAGTCCTTTCGTCGATTTTCCGTTGGATTCCAATTTGGATAATCTAGAGGACTTTGGTGGTTTTCTAGGTTTTCAATCCTTTTTTTACTTCTTGTACGCATATGCGTGGCGTTTTATTTGGTCGGCTAATCCTGTCTGTTTACATTGTGCAGGCATGAACTTTCGAGATCTAATGCGTAAGAAGGATGCTAGTGCCGCTGCACGAGCGGTTCCTCCTCCTCAGTCGCAAGCCAGAGCCCCATCTGAACCGGCTCGTGCTCCTACTCCTCCTCCACCTTCTACTGGCGAATCCAGCCGTCCTACACAAGAGGCCGGAAGGAATAAGCGGAAAAGGCCTCTTGTTTCTGATCGCAGTTCGGAAGGTCGTGAGAGCTCTGAGTCCCAAAGGAGCGATTCGGCCCGTCAGGAAGGTGGTTCTCGAGTCGCTGAGGATAGGTCTGCCCCTCGCCAGCCTTGGCGCAAATACAGGAAGAGGCTGATTATTGAAGCCACAATGCCTACAAGACCGATTTTGCCTAAGGTAGCTGATCCGACTTTAAGGCGCTATCCAGTTGATAGCAGTGTCGTTATAGGTGGAGAAGACTTCCAGACCTATCCCGAAGTGAATGATAAAGACAGCATCGAGGATACCGGGATAGCGTCTCGTCTGGCTTGGAGCACCATCCTCCCTCGCGACGAGGCAGGCCTTTTCACAAACCTGACAGAAGCGGAGGATAATTTCGACTACTTCGCTATGAAGGTGAGAGCTTTGTGCTTGTTTGGTAATTAGATTCTTCCTTTTTGAGTTCTTTCGTCAAGTTTTTTGAGTTACGTCTGTTTTTTGTGTTGTCAGACGGCTCAACAAATTACGGCGGTCAATGCTCGACATAGGGCCTTTAGGGAGCAAGCCGATAAGGAGATTCGCAAGCTTTGAGAGCAGAGAATGGAGCTCACAAACGAGGTCATCCAACTTCGCCCCTATCCCAAAAGGATGGAGGAGTTGAGTAAAAAGAATGCTGATCTCGAGCAAAGGCTCCGAGAAGAGCAGGTGAAGGTGGCTGTTCTTCAAGGATATCAAGAAGCTTACGACAAGGCCGAAAATGATCGGAGAGCTATGGAGAGGCAGCGGGACGAGGCCATTGAGGAGCTGCACAATGTACTGGATCGTCAAAGAGAGGCTCGAATCGAGGCAATTCATGAATACCGCTTGTCCCAGCATTATTTTGACAAGAAAACGGAGTTTTCGACGGGATTCATTAAATACGATTTCTACTTGGCTCGTTCTTGGCTGGAGAAGCATCGACCTAGTGAGGCCTTCCCTGAATTGCTTTTTACTGAAGAGGCTAAGTACTACGATGCTCCTTCTTGGACCAAGTACGAGCCCGACTCGCAAACTCCGGAGGCCTATTTAGTGGAGGGAGCCGCCGATGAACTGGATAATCTTGAGGGTCCGTGGCCCCCTCGATAGCGACAACGTCAGCCTGAGCCCTCTGAGGCACTTGATCGATCTGAACCTCCTGCAGCGCGTGATGTTACAGAGGTTATCGAGGTAGGCGATCAGCCTGAGTCCATCGAGGCACTACTGGGGTTAGACGGCGACGAGTTCCAAATTTCTGATTCTGCGGCCGTTGACCCCGTGCCAGACTCTGCGGCTGTGGTTGGCCCTTCAGGTGACGTTCCTGCTTTTGGGATGGCTTCTTCGGCTCCTCAAGATCCGGATTCTTCGACTCCTCCAGTTCCTGAGCCTCAAGCTTCTCACAATGCTAGTGCTGATGTAGTACCTTCTCAGTCGGCTGATTCGGTCATTAGAGTTTAAGACTTTTTTTTTGTTTGTTAGCTCCAATGTACAGATGCATTTTTAATGAAAAGTACCGTTAATGTACATATACATTTTTAATGAAAAGTACCGTTTCATTTTGTAGCCCTTTCTTTTGCTTATGCGAATTTAGTAGAATACCTTGTATTACTGTTATAGCGCAAAGTTCTGAAACGATATTAGAAAGATAAAATATATATTTTTTTATGGCGAAAGCGTACCTTTACCATGTTGCTCCCCAAGTTCTACCTTGAGACAGCGTTTTTATACCTGTGTAAAGATGAACTTTTCTCGAGCGTTGTGCCTTTCTCGCGCTTTTTGGCTTAAGGACTTGTTTTTGGCCGTCGTGCACCTTTATGTGCTTAGGGACTTTTTGGATTTGCCCATCTCGCGCATTTTTCGCTTAGGGACTTTTTTATTTGCCCGTCTCGCTCATTTTTCGCTTAGGGACTTTTTTATTTGCCCGTCTCGCGCATTTTTCGCTTAGGGACTTTAGTTTGCCAGCTGTTGCCTCATTTCGATTCCTGTAACACATAATCTGTCTTATACATTGTATTAGAAAATATAGAAAATGATGGGCTGACCTTTATTCATGAATCAGATGATTGCAAAACAATAGGATCTGTAAAGTAACAGAGCAATAGATGGAAAAGTAAAGACAAGAATAATAGCAATAAGAAAAAGGTACAATGTTTACTGCCAATACAGCTTAAGATGGTTGGCATTCCAAGTCTTTGAGATCTTCTTTCCTTGCAAGGTTTTCAAGGTACATGTGCTAGGTCCGACCATCTTTCTGATCCTGTATGGTCCTTCCCAATTAGCCTGGAGCTTTCCATCTTCCTTGTGGGCGTTTGTAATTGCCGACTTTCTCAATACTAGGTCTCCTTCTTGCAATTCTTTGTTCTTCACCCGTGCATTGTAATAAGTGGCTACCCTCTGTTGGTAGGCAGCCAATCTCATTTTTGCTTTGTCTCTCAACTCATCTATCAGGTCTAGATTCTCCCTTAGTCCCTGAGAATTGAGCTCCTCGATGTAGGGGACCAACCGGGGTGACTCAGCTCCAACTTCTACTGGGATGAGAGCTTCAGTCCCATACACTAAATTGAACGGTGTTTCCCCTGTCGACACCTTGCTTGTCGTTCTGTAGGCCCATAAGACACATGGGAGCTCGTCTACCCATGCTCCCTTTGCTTTATCCAGTCTGGTCTTCAACCCATGTAGTATAGTTCGATTACTCACCTCTGCCTGCCCGTTAGCCTACGGGTAAGACACAGAAGATATTCTTAGGAGAATATTCAGGCCTTTGCAGAAATCCCGGAAAGCATCACAGTCGAACTGCTTCCCATGGTCTACATTTATCACAAGGGGGATCCCAAATCGACAAATTATATCCTTCCACACCATCGCTTCCACCTTCTTTTCAGAAATTGTAGCTAAAGGCTCGGCCTCTATCCACTTTGTGAAGTAGTCCGTGGCCACTAGTAAGTACTTCCGTCGTCCTGAGCCTAGTGGAAAAGGTCCCAGGATATCTAGTCCCCACTGTGCGAATGGAGCTGGTTGGAGAGTGTTCTGAAGGGCCGAGACAGGCGCGGTAGGTATAGGAACGAATTTCTGACACTTTTCGCATCTTCTTACTTTGTCTGCGGCATCTTTCCTCAGAGTAGGCCAGTAAAACCCCGCTCGTAGTATTTTCGTGGCCAAGGCACGAGCCCCCAAGTGCTCACCGCATATTCCCTCATGAACTTCGGCTAAGGTGTATTCAACCTGTTGGGGCCCTAGGCATTTCAGCAGGGGCATTGTGAAGCTTCGCTTGTAGAGTTCTCCATTTACCACGGTAAACCTGGCACTTTTCAATTTCAACCTTCGAGCCTCGTCACTGTTAGCTGGGAGTGTGTTCCCTAATATATAGTCTTTGATCGGGATTCTCCAATCATTGCTGATCTCGATATCGCAGACACCTTCTTCTTCTATACTCGGCTTAGCAAGGGATTCTACTTTGACCATACCCCCTTTGACCCCTCTGGAAGAAGTCAATTTTGAAAGAGCATCTGCATGGTTGTTCTCTGACCGATTTATCTAAGTCAGTTGGAAGCGCTTAATGTGTTCTGAAGGGCCGAGACAGGCGCGGTAGGTATAGGAGCGAATTTCTGACACTTTTCGCATCTTCTTACTTTGTCTGCGACATCTTTCCTTAGAGTAGGACAGTAAAACCCCGCTCACAGTATTTTTGTGGCCAAGGCACGAGCCCCCAAGTGCTCACCGCATATTCCCTCATGAACTTCGGCTAAGGTATATTCAGCCTGTTGGGGCCCTAGGCATTTCAGCAGGGGCATTGTGAAGCTTCGCTTGTAAAGTTCTCCATTTACCACGGTAAACTTGGCACTTTTCAATTTCAAACTTCGAGCCTCGTCACTGTTAGCTGGGAGTGTGTTCCCCAATATATAGTCTTTGATTGGGATTCTACAATCATCGCCGATCTCGATATCGCAGACACCTTCTACTTCTATACTCGGCTTAGCAAGGGATTCTACTTTGACCATACCCCCTTTGACCCCTCTGGAAGAAGCTAATTTTGAAAGAGCATCTGCATGGTTGTTCTCTGACCGATTTATTTGAGTCAGCTGGAAGCGCTTAAATGACTATGCCAGCAATTGTACCTTCTGCAGATAAGGGACTAAAGCGGGTTCTCGTGCTTCATACTCACCCGAGAACTGGTTTACCACCAATTGTGAATCGCTATGGGCTGCTAAGTTGCTGACTTCTAGTTTCTCAGCAAGCTTCATCCCAGCTATCAAGGCTTCGTACTCGGCTGTATTGTTCGAACTTGGAAAGTCAAAACGTAGGGAATACTCATAGGTTTCCCCTTCAAGTGAAATTAGCACAATTCCAGCTCCACTGCCATCCATGTTACGAGCTCCATCGACAAATAATTTCCACTAGACTAACTCTGTTCCCTCTCGGACCTCTTAGCCAGTGCATTTTACAATGAAATCTGCCAACGCCTGCCCTTTTATTGCTTGGCGAGGCTGGAAGTGAATGTCATATTCACTCAATTCGATAGCCCAGCTCGGAATGTTCTGGTTTCTGCAGTATTTGCCTCAAGGGCTAAGCTGTTAAGATAGTGACCGAGTGAGCTTGGAAGTAGGGCCGCAACTTCTGAGTTGCCATCACCAGGGATAAAGCTATTCTTTCAACTAAGGGGTACCTTGTCTAGGCATCTAGCAAGACTTTGCTGACATAATAGATTGGGCAATCTCTGTCCCTTTCTTTTCTTAGTAGGACTGCACTTACAGCTTTCTCTCCTACCCCGAGGTACATTAGGAGGTGGTTTCCGGGTTGTGGCCGAGATAATAGGGGTAACTCTTTCAGGTAGTCTTTCAACCTTTCAAAGGCTTCGTTGCACTCTTCCGTCCACTTGAAGTTCTTTCCTGCCTTTATTGCCTTGAAAAATGGTAGACTTCTTTCAGCTAATTTGGACAAGAAACGACTCAAGGCTGCTATCCTCCCTGTCAGCCTTTGAACTTCTCTTATAGTATTGGGTGGCCTCATGTCCAAAATAGCTTGAACTTTCTTGGGATTAGCCTCTATCCCTCTATTGGTAATCATGAATCCCAAGAATTTTCCAGATCTCAGCCCAAATGAACATTTGTTGGGATTCAACTTCATCTCGTACTGTCGCAGCACATTGAACACCTTAGTCATTTTCTCAGCATGTGATTCTCCCTGTCGGCTTTTTATGATCATATCATCAACATAAGCTTCCATGGTGTTGCCCAACAAGTTTTGGAACACCTTATTTACCATGCGCTAGTAGGTTGCCCCCGCGTTTTTCAAGCCGAATGGCATTACTCGATAGCAAAATGTCCCACTATCGGCAATGAACGAAGTCTTCTCCTCGTCATCTGGATGCATCATGATTTGGTGGTACCCCGAAAAGGCATCCAAAAAACTGAGCAATTCATACCCACAAGTTTCATCTACTAGCTTGTCAATTCGAGGTAGTGGATACGAATCCTTAGGGTAAGCTTTGTTCAGATCCGTGAAGTCCACACACATTCTCCATTTCTCGTTGGCTTTCTTCACCATCACCACGTTAGCGAACCATTCTGGATAGTTAACTTCTTTGATGAATTTCGCTTGCAACAACTTCGAAATTTCTTCGTTTATTGCCTGTTGCCTCTCTGGGGCGAAATTCCTCTTCTTTTGCTTTATCGGCCTTGCCCCTTAGACTACGTTCAATCGATGACAAACAACTTCAGGGTTAATTCCGGGCATATCGGCTGGGGTCCATGCGAACACATCACTATTCTCTTTTAGGCATCGGATTATTTCCCCTTTCACTTCTTCAGGCAACTGGCTCCCCACATACACTATTCTTTCTTCATCTTTCTCGTCGAACCGGATGGCCTCCATTTCCTCATCAGGTTTTGGCTTAAGCTTTTCTTCAATTGTAAGGGTTTCCTTCCTCTGAATCCCCTTACATGTGGTAGATGCGACATTACATGTCCTCGCTTTCTTTTGATCTCCCTTCACTTGTCCAACACCGTGGGGAGTTGGAAATTTCATTAACAAATAGCAGGGATGCACCACCGCTCTCATGTCATTTAACAATGGCCGCCGGAAGATCATATTGTAAGCCATAGACGTTGATCTCACCACTATAAACAACGCTTGTCGGATGACGTCTTTTGGGCTCTCCCTCAGTGTAACAGGTAGCTGAATGGCGCCTGCTACCTTTACTGTCTCTCCAGAGAAACCGTATAGGGGTGTAGGAACTGGCTTCAACCTGTCCTCTGTAATATTCATCCTCTCGAAGCAATTCCAATAGATTAAGTTTACCGAACTCCCATTGTCGACCAAAATTCAACTCACTGGGTGCTTTGCTACCACGGCTGTGATTACCATCGGGTCATCATGAGGAACCATTACATCTCCTCTATCGGCAGGTGTAAAAGTAATGGGTTCCTCATCCTGCTTTTCCTCCATTACTGAGTTAATTTGGTGGGCCTGTCGAGCGTAAGATTTTCGAGATGAGGAAGAAGTACCAGCTAATGATTCACCTCCGGACATTACGTTAATAACTAGCCCTGTGGGTTCATTGTCTTCCTCTCGATTCCTTCCTTCTGTTCTTCTGTCATTGTCTCTCCTGTCACCTTCATTTCGTCTCACAGGTCCCCTGTTTTCACCTCTTCTGTCTCTAAATTGGTTTCCTCTGTTCCGTGTAGGATAGTTGTTTCTGTCACCTCTCCACACGAAATGATTTATTTTTCCCTCTCGCGCTAGCTTTTCTAGCTGATTCATCAACTCCCTACATTTCTCAGTCGTGTGCCCATGCGCTGAGTGGTAATCGCAATACGACCTTAAATCACGGTCCAGATTCCCTGACGCCTTCTTTGGAGTCTATATCAGCCCTGATCCTTCAATAGCTGCCAACACTGAAGCCCGAGATTCGATAAGTGGGGTATAGGAATTGTATTTTAGTGTGGGAGCTTTCTCAAACTTTCTCGGTTGGCTAGAAGATGCTTCAGTGGCCTCTCTGCCTCGTTTCCTTCCATCCTTGGATTCTCCTATCATCACCATTTTCATTACTTCCTCCTGGGTTACGTACTTATGTACCCGGGAAAGCAAGTCTGACATTGTAGTTGGTTGTTCTAGCGACAGGGATTCTTGCAATTTCTCAAACTTTGTCCCATGTAACATGGCTGCCACGGCTATACCAACTTGCAGGTCTTGCACCTCTAAAGTAGTGTCTCTGAACCGATCCACATAACTCTTCAATGACTCCTTAGCCCCCTGCTTGATAGTGAGCAACTAGGTCGGTTCCTTTCTTCTCTGACTATTCACAGCAAACACCTTGAGAAACTCACTTCGCAGCTGGTCAAAAGAGACAATGGACCCTTCAGGCAGGTTATTGAACCATTTCATCGCGTAACCGGATAAAGTTAAGGAAAAGGCCCTACACATTATCTTGTCTTCCCATCCATGTAGCAACATTAGGGCCTCATAGTTTTGTATATGGTCGTAGGGGTCCATCTTTCCGGTGTATGCAGCCATCTGCGGCATTTTGAACTTTGGGGGTAAAGGTTTTTGCATGATGGTCGCGCAGAACGGTACTCTTCTTCTCTGGCTCTCTTCTGCAGACACTAATTTTTTCTCTTCTAGTACCTGTTCTATCATTTTCTTCATGTCCTCAAGGGGAGCGAGTTGATTCCTAGCATGAGACGAATCGGGCAGGTCTTCGACAACTATTTCCTTACCCCTTCCTTGAGGTGCATTTGTTCGTGCCATTTGTGTACACCAAGTGGGGTCAAACTCCGATTCGGCTCCCCAAGTGCTTTGGCCGTCATCACCGTTCTTTCCAGCACCTCCGATACCTCGTTCTATGTTGGTACCATCAAATTTTGACAAGTCATGGTGGTGCTGCCGCTCAGTCGACACCCTGTCATTCCGGTACCTGTCGCCCGACACCAGGCACCTGTCGCCCGACACCAGACACCTGTCGCCCGACACCAGACACTTGTCGCATGACCCTTGTTGCAGGGTCTAGGCCTGCCGCTTCCTCAGTCTCTCGCTGGTTACCTGCGACAAGCCTTCCGCTCCCCTGTCCTGCCGCACCCTAATGAATGTCATGCTCTTCCACAGGGGGAACCTCTCGCCGACGATAGGTGTCTGCCGCTGTCGTGTTCTCCTGTCGCCCAAACACCTGCGGCGAGACACCTCTATTTGTTCCTCCTACGAAGTTCTGCACAGCAGGCGACAAATCCAATGTCGGGAGAACTCCTTGGAACAGATCCACCATGGCTCGCAGCACCTGGGTAGTTTCTTCACTCTGTTGCCTCAGAGCTTCGAATTCTACCGCCGACACAGTAATTCTTTCTTCCTCCCTCTTCACCTGGTTCGTCTGGCGAATCTGCTGTTCAGGGGAGCTCACAGAGTTTTCCTCACTTCCGGTCCTTACGTTTGTCGATCTTGTTCTCACCATTTTAGAAAATCTTGATTGGCTTTTTATACGTTTCCCACAGACGGCGCCAATTGTTGTTGCACAAAACAACAATAAAGATATGCTGACGTCGATATTCGTACTTAGTCTCCACGTGTCTCCAAGAAACTTCTGTAAAACAAGAAAAGTCAGAGAGACGCAGGGGTGGTTCCCTGCGTAGACACTTCGATGCTTAAGTAAGCAGAACGTTCTTCAGTATTGGGAAGCATAAAAGCCAGTAGTCCAAAAATTAGAGAATAAAATTGTACCTGGGGGCCTATTTATAGGCCAATATTTTAGGTTAATGGCTTGAGGATAAATCCATCATCTTGCTGGGAGTTTGTGTCCCAATATAACACAAGTTCCTCGAAAACCGGGAGCAGTCAGAGCCTGTCGCCAGCGAGAGATTCATACCACATGGCGCGTTGTGGCATCAGGGGTCTGTCGCTAGCAGAAGCCGGAGTCAAGCGCCACGTGTCGCCTTATGACTGTATGCGACAGACTGGGAGTCTGTCGCCCAGCGATAGGTGTCATGCGTGCCATGTGCGACAGACTGGGAGTCTGTCGCTAGGCGATAGGTGTCATGCGTGCCATGTGTCGCGTTACGATTGCAGGCGATAGACCAGTGAGTCTGTCGCCCAACGACAGGTGTGATGATGCACTTTGCCTCTGTCGCCGAAGGCCACGTGGACCAGTCAGTCTTTTTCATGTGGTGATCTCTGACGCTATTGGGCCTGGCCCAACACGAGTAGACTTTGTCCTATCAAAAATCATTTTGTAACATAAGTAAATAAATGATAAGTTGATTGGTACAAAAATATATAATTATACGTGCACAATAATACATATAATAGGTAATATATAGGTAATTACATATATAATTAAGATTAATTATAATCCAAGATACTGTCATTAGAAATTTTAGATTTCACAAGTAAAATTACGATACTAGCATATAACTCATTTTGATTTTTTATTTTTTTAATATTTGGTAAAGGGTATGTGTTACCATTTAACCTTACTTGTAAAATCTAAAAACTCTAGTAGCATTGTAGTGAATGATAATTTATATAATTATACATTAGTTTCTGTCTGTTTCATATGCATTGCAATAGATTTGAAATTAAATTTATTTTTCATTATTTTTAAAATTAATTTTAAATGTTTTACCTTAATATGGTTGCAATTTAGAAATATAACCAATTATTTTGCAATGAAACCGATTCATTGAAATTAGAATTGTTATCTATACATAGTACATACACGAGATAAATCTTAGTAATATTAATTAATTAATTATAATTATAGTAAAATTTTAAAAATGACAAAAATATTAAAAAGAATTTTAAAATATAATAAAAGAAACGTTATTTCATCGATAAAAAGCTTTAGACACATCGGCTCTAAATTATATCTTGATCCCTAATTAATGAGGATTTTTTAATTAAGTTAATTACTTAAAAGAAGTTAAAAAACTATAGTAATCCTAATTCTAATTTATTTGGTTTTGGAGTAGCAATGGCGGTGCTACTTAATTATATATATCTCACTGCATCGATCATCTGTTGAAGAAAACCTTGTCGTCAAATTCAATGGCACCAACTTCTCCAAACCCTGATGATGTTCAGAGAGCAATAAATATCTTTCTCATTCTAAGTGTTATCGCTTCTTTTCCGATAGCAATTCTCATAGTTCATATCATAAGGACTTGCTACCGGGAATTAGCCAAGAGGTTGCTTCCACCGCAAGATACTGAAACCGGGCGCTATCTCCCCCAAGCCATGCAAGGCCAACCGCGGCCAATGATGCCGGCGGGGATGATTGCTCAAGCCATGCAAGGCCGAGCGCGGCCAATGCTCTGGTTGGGGACGGTTGTTATATACAAGAATATTAAGCAGGAAACAAAAGAAGCAGCAAACTGCAGCAATGAGTGCGCGATATGCTTGGAAGAGTTCAAGGAAAGGGATCGTTGCAGGATTTTATCAAAGTGCAAACATCTCTACCATATGTGTTGCATAGATCGGTGGCTGCTCAAGAGCTTGCATTGCCCGCTTTGTCGTTGTTCTATCGCAACTCATGGTCCAACTGCAGCTTGATTTTATTTTATCTGAGATTATTTTGGAATTGAATTTTAATTACTGAAATTAAAAATCTAATATTATATATATAAACATATATACGTTATTGATTTTTAATATTCTTCAAAATTTTGTATATTAATGTTCTTACCGGATATTTCATACACAGTAGTGGCTGTGATTTATTTTTTTCGCTTTGATTTTGTTGCTGCTCCTCTCCAATATTGTGTAAGGTGTATAACTGCACAAAACAAAATTGCAAAATAAAAATAAAATTTTCAGATGTAAATACTTTTAGTAAATTGATTTCTTTATTATAGTTCTTGCTGTGATAATCTTATATATTTATTCCGTATTTATAAATAAATTTGATGATAGGTAGGTAGGTATGCTTTTAAATAATGTTATGCATGAGTTTTTTTTTTTGAAGTGGTGCATCGAATGAATCATAATCAAGTATTACATTTACAGAACTTCTAATCATATGAAAATTACTAAACTCAAATAGTAAATAACTAAATTCATACATGTGGTGAGATTTGAACAGAAAACTTCAAAATCTCAAGAATTTTCTATCATTAAGTCGAAACCTCATTGCCATGTTATGCATGTGTTGTTTTGTAATTGATGATATATTTATATATATATATATATTATATATATATATATATATATATTATAGAGAAGGGTTGCACTTATACCAGTTAGACTAAAAAAATTTAAACCGTATAAAGAGATATGAAACAATATAAAATAAAATTGTTTTACAACTGTATAAATGAATTTTTCCTCTTTTATATATATATATATATATATATATATATATATATATATATATATATATATAAAATCCACAGGCCGCAGCCTAAAAGGCCCAAGAGCCAATGGTATTGAAGAGGTAGATAATGGACTCTGCCTCTTAGCCCTTATTAAATCAGGGTAAAATAAGAAAAGATACTAAACCTATTGCCGCAGTTGCCGCAGTTGAAAAAAAAAAAAGGAAAGGGAAAGTGAGAGCTGTTTTGCTAGAGTGAAAGCAAGAGGAAAAAGATGAAGATTAATAAGCTTTTTCTCTGTTGGTGTTTTCTCTAGGATGTAGAAAGGTTTTTCAAAAAAAAAAATGAAGTCTGATTGGAATTAAGCTAAGTAAAATTTCTCTTTTAATTTTAGTATAGTTATTGTGTAATTTAAAGATTGAAATTTGAGAGAACTAAAATTATTTGAAAATAAGAAAATCTATCTTGCAAGAAGAGATTTAGTATGATACATCGTTTTTGGTTAAATTATGTATTAATTTACAAATTTTCAATGTGATTATTATATACGGTGGGAAAGCTATTTGAATCTATTTTCCATCGAGATAAGAAAAAGTGAATTCCAAGCTTTCCACAAAAAGATATTTAATTTTTACTTGAAGATACTGATACAGTCTATCAGCAACATCAAGGATATAAAGAAAATTTTTAAAGCTAATATACAAGGAATTTCAAATTGAACTATATACAATTAAAAGATTGTCAAGTCTACTTTCTAATTCATTATATGAAATAAAAATCCGAATTTTCTAAGTGGAGATAATGAATTTTTGGCATAATTGTTAAAGTTTAAGATGAAGTAAAAGTCTTTTATCTAAAAATATTAAAATTAAAACCTACAACGAAGCCTCTTTAAGAGAATGAGTGATTTTCTTGAATACTCTTGAGGTAAGAGAATTTCTTAAATTATATCGAAAGTGTCGGAAAATGATTAAGAAAAGTCTTAATACTTTAGTAATAAATGAAAGAAATTAAATTAACTAATAAATATTAAAAGACCACTTTGATTAAGACCTTTTAGAATAACACGTGATAAATTGGTACCGTCCATCAGACGGGCGTTGTGGGAGTGCTAATCCCTTCCCCACACATAACTGTACTCTCGAAGCTAATTTTAAGAACGTATACTAAGTTTTATCTTTAGAGTCAAATAGGTGGTCAATCACACCTCGGCTAAAAAAAATTGGTGACGATTCCATAAGTTTTATGTCTAGTGATTAAGTCCCCAGACAAAAATCATTATAGAACAAGCTTCCTAGCTATTATATTAAAGGCATTTTCAAAATTTTGCTGCACTTGGTGTATTAATGATTGACTTTTGATATTGATGAAAAAGCCATTGAGTCTAGTTCTTAAATCATTAGACAAATCTTAATTTCAAGATATATATATATGATGCACTGACAGTGTATAGTTTTTATACACTGTCAATGCATCAGAGGTTGACACCTCATCATTAGGCCCTTATATGCAAATATAAATAAAGTTTTTTATTTGCCCATAAGGGCCTATTGATGAGGTATCAACCTCTGATGCATTGACAGTGTATAGAAACCATACACTGTCAGTGCATCATATATAAACTAATATATATATATATATATATATATATATATATATATATATATATATAATATATAGTCCTTTTAGGGAGAAGAATACAGACAGTCAACTTTTGTCATTTAACTGTAACCAAAAAAAAAACTTTTGTCACTTAACTTAAATCATGTTAAATTTAGTAATTTATTTTTCTAGCATTGAATACTTTCAATTAATAAACTCCCAAAGGTTTTAAATGCTTTTTTCTTTGATTTTAGTTTTAACAAGTTCAAGTAAACGATTTGACATCTATTCAGAGCTTATGTCACTAGAAATCTGCCTGTCTCTATCTATGTTTCCAATGGCGCTTAATTAAATAGGATGGATTGATGATGACATTATGAAGTTCCATTTATTAATGCCGTGGAAAAGCCAAGAAGATGGCAAGATATCATCAACTTCTCCAAGGTCAACCAGAATTGGCAATCAGGATCTAAAGAGCTTAGTTTTGGAATATGTTTAGGCTTCATTTAATTATCTCACTTGCTCTTCAACTTTTTTTTTCTTCAAGACTTGCATGCACGCACGCTTCTGATCAATTTGAAAGTAATATAACTCAGTGATCTGCTCATCCATGTCAAAGCTCTGCTCACCCGTGTCCAACTGGGAAACTTGGCATCGATATTGAATATCTAAGCAGCGACATCCATACCAAATCAGTCATGGGCTTCATTGTACAGCCCAACATGCCATTCTAAGCTTCAAATTAGTTAATTACAGGTTTTGGGTGTGCGATGGCAATATTAGACATGATATATAACACAATATAAAAACGACATGAATAATAAACAAGAAAATAACACCAGCTAAAAATTAGTAAATAATTATATATGAATATGATAAAAGGATTTATATATGATGTACTGACAGTGTATAATTTTTATACACTGTCAATACATCAGAGGTTGACACCTCATCATTAGGTCCTTATATGCAAATATAAATAATTTTTTTTTATTTGCCCATAAGGACCCATTGATGAGGTGTCAACCTCTGATGCATTGACAGTGTATAGAAACTATCTATACACTGTCAGTGCATCATATATAAACTCATGATAAAAAATAAAAAAATTTTGTGCTTGGCATGTTTTCTACATGAAATTTTCACCTTTTATACATAAACACGATTTTTTGTGACACGAACACGAATTACATACACAGATGGTTAGATCTAGGCAAAAGTACTCGCATATCAATTGGCTGTGAGCCCCCTAGCTATCATATTCTTGAGTTAAAATTATGATAAATTTATTTTTATTCTAGTAGGGGCTTCTACATTTAAAAGATACCCTAATAGACACTAGCAGTTGAAGAATATTATTATTACTAATACAAATATATTTGAGGGAGGGACTAAGACGAAGTAACTTTCAAATTAGGAACTACTTGGTATTATTTACCCTGTTTTATAATAATATATAGTGTCCATCCAAACCCCAACTCCCTGGCCCTTGAACTAATAGCTAGTGGCACAAAATTAGATGCTTGCTAAACGAAGTGAAAGTGACCGCACAAGGAATAGTTTCTATATAATTTTGAACGCCAATTATCCGTATGCAAAGTAAAATTTTAGTTATCAAATAGCTACAAAATTACTATAGCGGCCTCTAGTTTTGAAGGTAGTATAAAGGTAAAGAAGACGTATATAAAACAGATATACAAATGGTGGTGAATGTGTCGTAAACCCTAGAAAAGCCAATACTTTCTTCTTGGTGCTCTGGTAGGAACATCTGTAAACATATACAATGAAGGGATGGAGTTTATTAATCAGACCGATGCCACAGATACAATACGGTGAAAGGTGAAGCACTGAAAAGAAAGAGAAATGAAACTAGTATAGCGGTCTCACCTCCACTTGCATACAATGAATTGTAATGTACTTCACTCCAGAAGCTCAGCCAAATTTCTGAAATACAAAGCAATGGTTACTCTCACGCAGAAATGTCAAAAACAAATAAATTGAACGGAAAACAAACAACTTAGATGAAGAACTTCTTTAAAAACATTAGCATTAGCTGCTAATAAAAGAAGTCCAACAGCCTTGCTTGGCTACTGGATCTGGTAGTTAATTGGGACTTTATGATTGGAGAAAGCTATGATGCTCGATTGGTAATATAGTACTTGTATATACTTTTTATGCAAAAACTTAACATGGTTCCAAACAAATACAAAAAGTCACAATTTAATACAACCAATTTTATTAATTGATATTGTTGATTGAGGAAAAATTGACACACACGCAAAATAACACAGCAGAGTATCATCTCCAGCAGTTCCTCTAATTGTTGATATATATCCATTACATGTTTTTAAAATTTAAAAAATTTGTTGTGCATGAATTTGATGTGCTGCTTGGGTATTTAAGCACTAATCCTAAACTTTAGGTATCATAACCCCTGTGATCCTAAGTGCCTGGTTAATACAACTTTGTAAAGCACACGTCTACCCTCTTTTTTGTGTTCAGTGCCATATCAATATGCCTACCGCGAACTTTGACAGAAATTCCTGCAGTTCATTACTAGTATTTGTAGCATTGATTACTTAAGTCTCAAGAAGTAATTGAAGTTTTTCAAATTTCCAGCACCTAGCAGCTGCCATAAACGGAAGACAAGATGCGCAATATTTATGGTTCCCAAGGAGAATAACCTCGTAACCTTGGTGCAAGGGTGGGTCAAAATAGTTAGATAGTCAGGGTAGGATCATTAAACTAATAGGGTTTCACTTGCATTCCTTTTGATATGGCATTTGAATAAATTATGGGATGGGCAACCAACACACTCATATAATCAACATTTATTGATATTTATTTCAAAATCATTTTAAAATATTATACCAAATAAATATTATCTCAACTTCTACTTAGAGTAAGCTTGACAGCAGGAAAAGCCTATTTGAGCTAAGCTGAGCTTGCGATGAGCTTGAATGCTTGATTAAAAATTGATGCAAGCACCGCAAACCTCAACTGTTAGCTTAATCATATCCTCTATGTGCTATAACTATTGATGATCATGTGGAAAGATAAAGTTTCTTATTGTTAAGCCCTTCCTGTAGTTTAGAAATGTTATTACAATTACTCAAATAAAACTACTATAATTGCTCAGAAAAAAAAATAAAACTACTATAAGAGAAAGCAAGATGCATTAAAAGTTAACAAGAATGACATCTCTAACAAGTAACAGAAAGGATATCCACAGGAGAATTCGGGCAAGGCATAGAAATAAGATCTACCTCTAGTAGGACTTGCTTGTTTGGGCATGATCTCAATGTAGCATGTGTCACGAAAAGAGGTGACTAGACAAATTTTGGCTCCAAACTGCAGTTGATACCATAAAGGTCAACATCAAAAGCTGAAAACTCAATGAAATTGTTAATAGATAGAATAACAAAATAAGTAATAGTGCACAGAGGACTCTTAAGATTTAAACTTATATGCATAAACTTTGCTTAAAAAAAAACTTTTAAGACGACAGCATGCAAGCACTTCAAAAAGTTGCACGGTAAGATTTAGGAACCCATACACAAAAGGCAAGGCCTGTTCATTCAACTTACATAAGCATGGATTATCTTATCCATCGCACAGAAAAAGATAGATTAAGCACTATAAATTTGGAGGGTTTGTGACTAATTTATCCTATCTCCTTAAACCACTTGATAAAAACAGGTTTGAAGAGATAGGGAAGACATAGAAATGGGGGATAAGCAGAGAAATACGGAGAAACAAGGAAGAATTGGGGCAGGAAACCAGAGCAGAAGAGAAAAGTGGAAGAAAGATGGAACATTTTAGGGATAGAATATTATAAGTTCAACATTCTAATAATCCAAAAGCTGTCTCAAATACAAACCAAAGCATTTAGTATTTACAGCGAGCATACTCATAGAACCCTCGTATGAACATGAATTCCAAATATAACCTTTAGCACCACAGAGCACTTGTACAGAATTGATGTATTATGGGTTTAGAGAAAGATGGGATGGCAAGAATAAAGGAGGATAAAGGGAAAATAATGAGAAGTAGATGAAGAATGGGGAAGAAATAGAAACAGGGGAGGACATGGAAGGGGGGAAAAGAATAAAGAGCAAAGAGAACGGAGGAAGATCAGAATAATTTAGGAAGACAAAAGTCTAAGTTCAAAATTATAATAATCAAAAGCTACTACAAATATACAGATCAAGTTATTAATGGGATAGCCAATAAAGCCCTTACATAAACATGAAATCTCAAAAATAGCTTAATAATGAAAAGGGTGGCAGTCAATCACTATTTCTATCTAAGAAACTATTGTAGAACAAAAATTCCAGCTCATTTAGTCAAACAACTTTGAAAGGATCTTACTGAGAATAGACAGCGAGTGTGTTCGTTCATATCTGTAAAAGACATCGACTTGCATGCAACGAAAATAATAATGCTGAAACATTTGCTCATTTAAAGATTTTAAAGAAGATCTAAAATAGTACTTCGCACAGTAATTTCTTTGACATGATTATAAAATCAAAAATGGCTTTTAAGTTGATGTCATTTTAAATGCAAGTAGCAGAGAAAGTTACTGGTTCACAAACAGAAGATACTTTTAATGACATAAAACTTATTGGAAATTGATTGATTTTTAAGGATGGTAAAACTATAATTCCATTTAATATACTAATATAAGTTCAATATAAGAACAGAATCTCCGAGTTAAATGAGGTAGACAAGGCTCTCTTCTATAAAGGTTTCTTACAAAGCAGAGTTCATTACATGGCTTGTGTCAGCTTTAGCTGCTTTAGGCTCAGAATAACTCTTCAAATTTCAAATATAGTGTGAAATCTGAGCTATTTGTAAGATGAAACAAACAGCAGGCAATGGCTTGGAAAAAATGTATTTCTACGGGGCAGACAAAAGTCATTCCATGGAGTCAAGAAGATGAAATTTCAACTTACTCGGTCAGCAGCTGCTTGGAGAGTGACATGATCCCCCCATTCCCCAGACCTAGTAGAACATAAAATTTTTCACTGAATGAGTCATCATTTACTCATTTTAGATATTTAAAAATCTTTCTATTCTTAAGGAGGAAATTCAACAAGAATCAATATCTAACCTTTTCATCTTCTTCAGGTAACCTTTGTACTTCATTGGGACATAACCTTCATACAGCTTTTTGGAATGTTTTAGCTGAAATTAAGAAATTAAAATAAAAAGAAAAGAATAAAAGCGAGTCAATACAACCATAAAAATGATAATTCTAATCTCACTTCACTTGTTGCTTAACTAGCCCACATTGTGAAATGGCATGACATTTTTTTAGAGATAGAGATGATAGGAAAGTTGAAATAAAAATAGGGCAGTAACATATGTGTATTAAGGTTCATAATGCCCATGATTTGTGATCAGAGACAATGAGAAACTAAACTACGGTGAAGGCCACAAAATTGTCTGTTACAGAAATTACAACAATATGAAAATGAATTTAACTCAAGTATCCACATTCATGCAAAATTCTATTCATTCAACATACATACATCTTACAAACACTTGAGTTCATGTTTGCCCACATATACAGAGACATAATAAATCTTACAACCAAAAGCAGAGAAAAGATGCCTAAAAATGAAAGATATGACAATCTCTTATTTCAACAAGGAAAATAAATTTGCTAAAGGAAAGGATTCTCCTGTAATTATCACTATACCTAATGTTTATCTAATGGATTATATCTGAAAATAAGGTAAGAGAAGATGTTTGCATTTGTGGAACAGCATAAACCTTACCTGCTTGACAATCTGCCTCCTAACATGTTTGTGGTAGTCTGGACTGCGAAACAGTTGATCTGCTAATGCTCGAAACTATTCAAAAACACACCATCTTAGAAGATTTACCAAGAAAAACAGCAGATGTAGACCAAAAAAAAAATTGAAATTATGCCAAGAATCAGTGACTTTCATATTGAAATCTCATTGTTGCAAAATGTGCAATTATGCATCGGCGTATGGAAATATAAATAAGTGTGATATATATAATAAATGCGGGTATAAAAGGTGATGGTGGAGAAAGGACTAATTATAGTACAAAAAAAAAAAAAGACCTGACAATTTCCATCACCCTCGATTTGCAATTCAGCTAATCCATAAGTGGCCAACCTGAAAAAATGACAAAACCATCATAAGCAAATCAATACAAACAAATTTATATCCATAAGTGAGATTTAGAGTATGAAAAGCCAGATGTCAAATGCCAAATCTTCAACTACCATCCCAGGACGTATGTCTTTACTTTATGTCATATTTGAGATCTAACTAACACCAAAATTAGAAAATACAGACCCAATAAGGAGCCATATTCTGCACCAGATTATTAACATCAGAAGTGCAAAATGATTTTTCAACACATGACGCCAATAAAAAGGAACAAAATTCAGGAGACCTTGTGGCAAAATGGAAAGAAACCACAATTTTTTTGTTAAAAGAAACAGACAAATTAAACATCATAGCATACAGTAAACACAGAATTAAGGACTAAAATGAAATCCAAACAGAAAGTTGTTTCATTTAAAATTAAAAAAAAACCTAAATTGAAGCAAACTATGAACAACTTAGAATAAAATAATCAATGAGAAACTGATATGTAGTGAGTATGATAAAACAACCTTTCAGACAGTCGTTCATGATCTAAGGTTGCATCATTCACATCTGGTATTTCCCCATTGACACGAGGAGTGTGCTGTCAACAAAATGATCATGTTAGTACTTAGCCAATAAAACTAAGATTATCCAGATTACAGAAGAGAAAATAAGATTTGCAACTTTTTCTAGCATGTGCTAGTTAATTATCAAGTAATGCATGTGAAGACAAACATTGAATTAACCATAAAATTGGGAGCAAATAAAGGCACCATAGTAACGTGAAAACCGTGTTAGATTGAATTAGGCAATTTCCTACTGTCAAGAGACAGAGAGAGAAAAAAGGCAAACACTAGTACACCACCTTACTCATTGGTAGACTCCTAAATCTACGGTAAGATAGATGAACAGACAAAAGGACAATATTAGTAATACTCCTATGAAACCTACAAATTCAAAGTGTGCTCTGTGGTCCAAATTTACATTTAATATGTGAAGTTACAAAAAGATCATAATGTGAGAGTGATGCTAGAATTGTAGTCTGAGTTGGCATAAAATTACAACAGGAAAAAAAATGCACAAAGAACATCTTGACACCAATTTAAAGGATCGATGATCAATATCATGCTATGAGAAACTTTGCTTTACTCAACAAATGAATATACAATAATAGTACATACAATCATGAACTGAGAATATATTATATAAAGGGAAAAGAAAACTTTAGAATGAAGCTATTGAATTGATTACAACTAAAAAGCATAGAGAGGAACGGTGCTAGGATCTTAGAAGTAAAAATGATGAAATAACATGATGCAGAACAATTTTTCTCCTCAAGAACCATGCTGCTGGCAATATATCCTGTTTTTCAACAATCATTGGGATATATTACAATAATAATCCCCAAAGTTTCCAAAGGGTAGCATCTTACTCAGCAGTCAGCAGAACATAGTCCTCATGGTACCAAAGAGAAGAAAATACAGCGCATTTAGGTCCAAGGCTATTATGTATATGCCATGTACAATTTTAAAATAATGTAAAAATTTTCTTCAACAAAGTGACCAAACAACATATAAGACAAAGAGATGATTATACCGGAATGGAATCTAGATGAGAAAGTCTTTTTGCAAGCTTGCCATCATTGTGCAAGTTTTCCTCTTCTGCTAAGATGCTTGCTATGGTTTGATCATCTTCTGTATCTTGCAAACTGCTATTCAAACTTGAGCTGGAGCTTGCACTTGCATTCCTGTAGCCTTCACTCATACTATCTCAATAATAGCATGTAGCCAAGAAAACAGGAGAATATAAGAAATATGTACATTAAGCCATAAAATATACCAACACTGACAGATTTATAAGCATCAAAATTGGCAAATAGAACATCAAATATGAGGAGATTAATCTAAAGCAGACAATCATCCATGACAGGAATGTTATAATCTCAATCTGCCATACTACAAGAATAAATTGTTACTTACAGCTATGTAATTTCCACAAAAGGTTAACGGAAAATCATCAAAGATTAAAAAAAAAAAAGGAAATCCCTAAAAGAATGACTTAAAAAATCCAAATAATCTTGATCCTCTATGAGGTATGTTAGAAACAACCATTAACCTAAATAACCCAGAAAATAAAAGACAAAATATGGCTCCTGTCACACCTGTTCTTATATCCAACAAAAGCATATGAACGATTAAAAAGGGTAGTATTGTTTAACTGCCGCTCATAAGTCATAACTATTAGCTGAAAAAAGAGAAGTTTATACTAAACAGCAGCAGATTATTCAAATTAATAATGAATTTCCTTAAATTATAATTTTTCCTTCCATTTTCTCATGAACCAAACAGAACAAAGTTATCCCAGTAAGACGGACAAGGGAATTGACATAACTGAAGGACAAAAATGAAAAATATCCATAGCCAAGTTAAAATAAAAATGAAATAGAGAATACCCAGATTAAAGAAAAACGTAAGGACTCCAAGGGATTGTCGCTGTAGGATTAGATATTTGTTTGATGTTCTTAGCTTGAGCTGAAAAGTATTCTGATCATATCAAGTTTCTTTTATAGAAACATATATAGGAATCACGTCGACGGAAATAATATTAAAAAATAGAATGGTAGTGGTACAAGAAAAATGTCGATATTATTACTGTTACTATTACCTAAAAAAAGCAGTTAAAACAGAATTTTTTTTTTAACGTTAAAGAAAACATGGAGAGAAGAAAATGGTGAACTATGGTTATAGACATACTTTGTTTGGATTTGGATTCGGATATATACGAGACGCGGGGGAGAGTGAAAAGGGGAGAAAAGTCAGTGGTGGCTTTGGCTTGGGGGGATTTGGAGGCTTGGACCAAACGTCCTATATGACTTGATTTTCGACTAGAAGTCAACACGTCACACGCATTGGGCCAGAGAGAGATTTGTCTTTTTTTTTTGTTTACAAAATGTAATTTCCATTAATAGCAGAATTCAAATATCTGGGTTCACAATGTTCATCGAAAAGAATATTTATTCTATCATTTTCTTGTCATGCCTAAAATTGCTAGTCTACTCCTTGGTCTAAGGAAAATCATACTATTATCTGCAAAAAATAGATGAGTGATCCACGGTGTTCCCCTTGCTACTTTAAACCCTTCAATTCTGCCTAAATTACTTTCCTTCTCAATCATCCCAGCCAAACCCTCTGCACACAAAATAAATAAGGCGATAACAGATCCCCTTGCCTTATTCCTCTAGTCGGAACTATGTTGCCACACAAGTCACCATTAATCTTAACTGAATATCTCACTGTACGGACAAATGTCATGATAATGGATATCACCTATTTGCAAACCCCAGTTTTCTCATAATTCCTTCCAAAAAAATCCCATTCAACCTATCTTACGCCTTGCTCAAATCTAATTTTAGCGCCATAACCTCCTCTGTACCTCTCCTTTGTTTCATACTATGAATTATCTCAAAAGCAACCATAACATTGTCAAAAATCTTTCTTCCCATAATAAAGGCACTTTGTGAATTACCAATAATTTGCGGAAGTAATTGCTTCAATCTATTGACTAACACTTTTGAAATCAGCTTTCATACTATATTACAGAGGCTTATAGGTCTATCGTCTATGAATGTTTGTGGATTACTTATCTTTGGGATTAAGACAATTATAGTTGTGTTCAATGAATTGATATCACCACCATCATTAAGAAAATCCAGAATAAGATCTGTTACCTCATGTCCAACAAGATGCCAAAATCTCTTATGGAAACAAGTGATCATCCCATTTGGTCCCCGAGATTTCCACAGATTCATTTGCTTTAGTGCCTATAAAATCTCTTCCGCAGTAAACTCTTTGCACAGCTCAGCATTTGCTTCATCCGAAACCCTCTTATCAACTGCGATATCCTCCAAGTCTATACTTTTTGTCCTACTATGTCATGATCTGAATAGAACACTTATTGTATAAATTATAGTTGGTTAGGTTGTCTGTCATGTACACACTCAGAATTTATTTATAATCAAAACTCCAGAATCCAAAAATTATTCATATGTACATATACAAAAATTTACAATCGGTTTACAAAATATGTTCACATCCCTTGTACAATATTTACATATCGTAGTACTGTAATTACAAAGTCTGAACATATAAAAAATAAAATGTATACCTCTACAGTGTTTGAATGACCGCCTGAGGGATACGGCAAAGTGACCTCCGAAAGCACCTAATAACTCTTTTGTAAATAATTTGGAGAAGGAAAAAGGAGGTGAGCTCGAGAAAAGCCTAGTAAGAAACACGTATAAAAGTATTGATACTATGCATGACTATATGCATAATAAAAATATATTTAAAATAATACGTAATGCTAAAAACAGAGTTCGGGCACGATAAAAAGATGGATATTATAATCGGTTAGGTAACCAGGTTAAGTATGGGAGAATGCTTTAGAGCACCTCGCGTGTCTTGGTCCCTAAATTCGATTATAAGGAATAAATTGATTTCAAGAAAAATAAATAGTCTGAGGTCTAGTTTCTAATCTAACATTTCATAAACCACTCAAAAAAAAATCATAATTCACTCAAAAAACCATTCGAGATTTAAAATCAGAAAATGATCATATTTAACAATCAAACTTATCGGTAAGTCAAATCAATTAATCAGATTCAGAAATCAATCACTTAGTAAATCAAATTTAGTTATTTATATTAAAAAATCAAACCACTCAATCAGATTTCATAAATACGATCAGATTCAGAAATCAAATATAAACAATTCTGTAGTATTATAGTGGAGACTAGCTACACCCAATAGTATCATGCATGAAACAGAAATCCCAGAGGGATTAGTAATGACATATGGACATAGTCAAAGGGGTCCACAGTGTACACTTGTCAGGTGACATCTACGGGGTTGAAGACTTGGCAAGTCTAACAGCATATAATTAAACATTCGAATGCATGATTAAGCCCGAAGGTTATTATGGGGCCAACAGTCTCAAAACAATGTATATTTTAGAGTAAACACATTTTCAGATTCAGAACAGTAAAACAATATTTTTAAACGAATTATAAATTTATCAAAGTCAAAATAATAGCAATCCAAAAATAAAAATTCATAAAATATTCTAAATTCAAATTTCAGAGTTTCAAATATTTTATTTATGTATAAAATCAACACTATCACTCGTATAAAACACGAAATTTGGAAGGCTACCAAAATCAAACTCGAAATTTGAAATATAGATTTTATGCTCATAGCAAACTTCATGAGATTTAAGCTTATTAATTTTCCCAAAATCCTTTCCCAAAAT
This sequence comes from Heritiera littoralis, assembly GCA_031772115.1. Taxonomy (NCBI): domain Eukaryota; kingdom Viridiplantae; phylum Streptophyta; class Magnoliopsida; order Malvales; family Malvaceae; genus Heritiera; species Heritiera littoralis. The sequence goes on along the minus strand of JAPDPK010000009.1, from coordinate 1,123,248 downwards.
TCATACAAAATACTTCAAGAATCTAATTTTGAGAATATAATAGATAAGATACATTTACAAAATTTCAGCAATATAACGGCTAAGTTTTTCCCTAACCTTCCTGCAACGAAAACACAATTTATAGTTCCAATGGCAACTTCATAAATCCAACCCAAATCATTCCATAATTTCAATTTCAAAGCCAATATGCAATCATAGTATCATTACGTCTTCTGCACATATTCCTTACCTCTCGGTTTCTACCGAACAGCTCAATAGCACCTGATTTGCACCACTCACTTTCGAGCTACAAAATTCCATACAAATATAATCAAATCATCACACTTCCTTGAAAAGAATATTTAACATCCTAAGAACTATTATATTGCCTACTGCAGCTGCTAAACCAATATATTTCATACCGTTGCTAATAGTGCAACTAGAGTCAAAACTACTCCATTTTCGATTCTGATTTCACCGATAGTCTTCTATTAATTTATACATTCTCTTAGCACCCAAAACATATTGATATAATCACAATTCATGGCTGCCCTTCACTTGGCCGAATAGTACCCACAAGCTTACACAATTTATTTCAACAATTTAAGCTAATTTAAGCTTGTATTCATACTCTACACATGCTATTCATCATTTCTACACCCATAATTCATCAAACAACCACTCTTACTTATACAGAGCATGATGGCCGAAACCCTTATGGTGTGATTTACATGGATTTAATTTAAATTAAACTTAAATACCTAGCTAAACATGAAGAACACATGATATAAAGCCTTAAAACCGCAAAAGACCATTCTTTCTCTGGCCTCTTAGTGATGACCAAATCTAGTAGGTTGCCTCACATCCTGATTTTGGCCTCTTTTGGATGAGATTTTGGTACCAAATTGAAGAGCACTGAAAACTGGGTAGGGTTTGTGATGATGGTTTTCGGTTTCAATGTGTTTTAGTTAGTGTTTTAAGGTGTTTTTCTCTCTCTTTAAGCTTGGCTATGGTGGAAACATGAAGGAGGAAGAAGATGATCGGACCTTGTGAAGAAATAACCAGAAATTTCTTTAAAAATTCATATTTTAATGGGCAAATTGCCAAAATACCCTTATACTTAAAGATCTCGGACAACTTTGCCCTTAAACTTCCATAACATTATTAACCAGTCAATTTAACTTCCAAATATTTTATTTTATCCTAAAATATGATTATTTAACATATTCTAATCATTGGAAGTGGTTTTATTAATGTTTAACTGATCATAAGGGTGAAATTACAAAAATACCCCTATCAAACCAATCTCGTAGATTTTATTCTTCGCATGTGATTTAGTCTGACTAATGGCATGGTATAGAACTCTATCACACGTAGATTATCATATTTCTGTTGATTGGTCAAAAGTCCACTCGGTTTGACCGTTATTCACAAAAATTCTTCCGACTTATATCCTTAATCGTCATTTTTAAATTTGTTTTAAATTTGTTGCACACTTTTCAAAAATGACCAAAATAGATGATTTTGAGTTGCAAAAACTTACCATCATATTATTTTACTCCAAATTTCAGTACTGTGGAGTTTCGCCTCCATCCAAATTGTGTAAATCTTAGTGGGGCCCATAGCCTAATATCACCATTATACTTACAAAAATCAAAATATAGAAATAGCTATGAGATACTTTGCTTCAAGAACTTATAGTACGATAGCAGGAAACGTGGTTCTCACATACTAGTTGTGAAAATATTAGAAAATACTCCATAACTTCTTTCTCCATTTCAATCGGATCTTTTAGTATATTCCCTTCATCATTTACAATTTTCCATATTAAATTGGTTTGCCTTTTCTTTGATGCCAAAGAGTGGGAAAATATGGTATTTTGATCACCTGACTTTAACCAATGTGCTTTCGCCCTTTGCCTCCACATATCTTCTTCTATTTTATAGAGCTTGGCTAGTTGAGATTTATGCATAACAAACTCCTTTGATCCCAAATCAATTGACTTATCATTGAGTTTTTTGTCTAACCCCCTTTCTAACAGAAGTATCTTATTTCCAACGTGGCCTATTTTCTCTTTGTTCCATTGAATCTTCCCTGTTAGTGATTTGAAATCATTGGCAATGGATTGTTGCCAAGCTACCTTGATCACTTCTTTGCAATTCAAATAATCTACCTACATGTTCTGAAACATAAACAGCTTTCTTCTCATTCCTTTTTTCAAGTTCCCTTGTAAATAGAAGACCAAAAAGACATGATCAGACATCGTGGAAAATTCATGAACTTCTATTGCTAGGGGAAACTGAAGCAACTAGCTTTCATTTCCCAACCCTCTATCCAATCTTTCTAGGATCTTATATGCTCCTGAATCCCCTACACCATGTCATCATAGCTCCAGCAATAGGTAATTCCGATAACCCTCGGAAATTGACTCCATCTCTAAATGCATTAATTTGACTTTGTGGCCTGCTCGTTCATTCATATTTTGCATCCATTGACAAAATTTCATTAAGTCCCCAATTATTAACCATGGCCCTTCCTACTTGCTTTTCAAGTTCCTTAACAAGTTCCAAGCCTCATGTTTTCGGCTTGTCTCTAGCCTATAAGCTTCCATTTCTCTATACTCCTTTTTCGAGCTATGTGAGATCCCAAATTCCCTTTACTGCTTCCTTAATTCTTGAACATGATAAGTTAGAATAAAAAATTAAGTTATGGCAATTAATCCTTCCTTACTTTGTAGGTATCAGGGAAACTACTAAGTGGGCCCCACAAGACAATCCATAATCCGTATGGATTTCGAAGTGACAAAATGTGAATTGTGGGCTCGAAATACATAAGGGGTAAGAAGACCATTTTCCAAAATTCTCTTGTTTAAGCATGCTTAGATTTGCTGAACAAATTCAAAAAAGACAATTTTGTCTATAGGTCGGGAAAACTTCTAGGATAAACAGTCAACCTAGTTTGACTTTTGGCTAATAAACTGGCATGGTTAGACCCTTGTGTGAAGAAGTTTCTCATGATCCCAACTAAAGAAACTAGATCATGTGAAATTGCTAAACAAGAAGGAACAAAAAATAAGGTATCCGTCTAGGGGATTTTGGTCATTTCACATTATATGGCCGATCAAACCCCCTCCTTGGTCAATGTTTGACTTTGTTGAATATAAATAAATAAAAATTTATAAAAATAAAAATATAAAGTTGAAGTAAAATTATTTAAATATTACTTATGGCATAATTATAAATAATGGAATTTTAGAGGGGTATTTTAGTCTTTTCCCTATGTGCTGATTTTTTTTATGATAAAATAATATTTAATTGAGATATTTTGGGTCTTCTTCAAGCTTCCAAAGGCCAGCCACCATCTTGCTCTCTCTTCCTCCATTTTTCTCAAAGTTTTCTTCACTTCCACCTAGTAAAACAACCGTTTCCCTTCACCAAATCACCAAGCACCCTTAACAAAAGTTGTTCCTCATCTCAAGGGCTGTCTAAATCCAGAATTTGGAGGACTAAAACCAAGATATAGTAGGGTATTTAGCTGCTGGAAATTTCGGTCCAAGGTAAGGCTAAGAAGTGTTGATGTTTTCTTTGATTCCAACCATGGTTTTGAATTGTTTCATGCATGAATTACATGTTTAGGACCTTAGATTGAAGCAAAACTAAATGTAGTGGTCCATGAGAGTTTTGGCTATGACAGGGAAACATGCATACTATGGTGATTTTAATGCATGGAGGGTAGAAAATGCTAGCATGGAAGGTGATAAGCATAGCCATAACTATAAAATAGTAATACAATAAGCTTAGTAGCAAGAGAGGCGTTTAGCCATGATGAAGGGGTAATAGTATCGGTGCAATTTTGATGAAAGATGGGTTTAGATTAAATGTAGAGAATGAATAAAGGTTATATATGAAGTTAGAATGGAAAAATAACAAGTGTTGGGCAATGGTAAGCATTCAGCCAAAAGAGCTTCATAAGGGTCCCATATAGATTTCTTTACGTTTTAAAGTTAAAGAATAATATATAACTGCTAATAAGATCATGGGTGAAATCAGATTCGAAAAAGAATGCAATTTGGTTGTAGCTATGTTTTTGGCAACCATTAGGTATTAGACAAAAATTCCTAGTACATTAACTAAAATGAAAGATGTTGATGAGAGGAGTATTCTTTATAATTGAAATAGTTAATTTTAAATGTATTTTGATATTATATTGTAGCATTGAGTCCGGAAAAGTAAGCAGCAAAAGTGGTGCAATAAGTTTGCTACACTGCGTTGTAGCCTAAGGTAAGGAACGCATATAGATGATGTGTAGGAAATACTGTGCTTGCATTTGGGAAACTTGGCTGTTTGAGAAATATAAACTGTGGTTTTCTTGCAAGGGGTTAAGGTAGTTATAGCCGTTATGCTGTCGAAATTTCGTAAAATGACCTTAAATATAAAGTATCAATATTTTAGAATAAGCTAAAACAGCTTGCCCATCTAAGTAATCAAAGTCCATAATGAAAAAATATATATTTGTAACCTTGAATATTTTGAGACGCAATTTTGACTTGCATAAGAATTTATTTTCACTTGTTTTGAATTGCGAATATATTGTATGTTTGTATTTATACGTAACAAAAATATTTTGGGCACTTAGTTTTGCACTAAGAATATTTACTGAATTTTATGCTCTCAAATATAAAGTTTATCTTTTATATGATTATGGACTGACTGAAGGTAATTTGAATTGAAATGATTTTTCTATCATTGATACCATGGATATATGAAACTGTTTTGAGATTATTAGCTCCTTGACGATCATGCATACTAGATTTATATAATATAGGCTGAGAGATCTTAGTCAAGTCTTTAGCACCACAACTGTCACCTAACTAGTGTACACTATGGACCTTTCAACGATGGCCATTGTTATAGATAGGAACAACTTAGGGATGGATGCCTAGCCCATGTATAGGTATGCCTGATTCCTATATAAATCCCTGAAGAGATATAGTTCATGCATGAGTTTCTTGGATGTTGACCTTCTCTATCAACTTGTTATGGCTTATCAATTTATCGATTTGAATATGAAGGAATATATGATCGAATTGAAATGTTAATGAATGAAATATCTATGCTTTAAAAACATGTTTGGATGACACAAAGTGCATTTATTATTATTATTATTATTATTATTATTATTATTATTATTATTATTATTATTATACACATACATACATACTTGTTTGCTTTAAAGTATATTTTATGAGAATTTCATCGCTTTTCCTATAGTCAAATTAGGACCTGAGACAAGTGAGGTGCTTCAAAGCATCCTTCCATAATCAGCCCGGTAATCCTAATCGGCTATAGAAATTCCTTCCTTCAAACTTTATAGTATTATTAATGATTTTACCTGCATATAGTGGCATAGTACCACACTTTTATATATGTTTCCTTATTGAGCATAAATTCACTCCTTATTTTTCCTCCCAAACTATTTGCAGTGATATTCTGCTCAGTTTAGAGGAGCACATATTTTGGGGCTTATTGTATTCCTCTGAGGCGCACCTACATTCCTTGGAAGGTATATGGTATTTTATATATATATATATATATATATATATATATATCTTGGACTTTGTACAGTACTATAATGTATTTTCAGAAAACACTGGGGATGTAAACTAATAGGAATAAAGTAGTGATTGTAAATAAGCGTCGGATATATGTATGTATAGAATGATGTATGGAAACACATGTTTAATGGTATGCTGAAACAAATGTTACAATTGAAGTTTAATTGTTACTTGATATAAATGTAATCAATGTGATAGTGGTATAAATAAAAAGAAAAGAAAATGACTCGACAGATAACCTAACCTATTATAGAGAAAGGAAAAAGGTAATCGATATTTCGATGAAAACCGGACGTTACAAGCTATAAGTCCATCAATATGATTTGTAGACAATGATAATAGATTGATCTGCCTCATCAATCCATAAAACTACCAAACCACCACTTCTCCCATTGCATTATACCACCATCCTTCTTGTAAAGCCGAACTTGCATCTTAATACCTCCATCTCTGAATTTCTTCTTTTTATTTCACACAAAAAGAGGACATGGGTTTGATGTTTCATGACCTTCCTGATCAGTTCATGGATTACTTGCAGTGACCCCAATCCGTGATAGTTCCAGCTTAAAATCCTCACGGCTGTCGACAGGGATGGATCTCATTCCCATCCTTTGTCGATACTTATTACCATTAATTCTTCTTTCCTTAATGCCCATCTACTCCTCAACCCCAATATTAGAATCCAACAAAGCAAGGACTCCTCCTTCGGATATTAGTCTTTTCTTACCCAACTTAACCCCTAACTTTGTTGCAAGCATTTGATTCTTGCGTGGACGTCCCCTTCCTCATTCGCATGCAACCATGTTATTTATTGAGCCCACGTCCATGCATGGGGTCATTAATTGGGCCGAGTCCTTCATATTGTGACCTACATAAAGTGGATTTTCAATAACAACCAACTATCCATTCCTTGGAGCATGCCCCCTAGTACTTTTTTTCCTTTTACAGATTTCCTGGCATCAAGGAATAGATCTATAAGATTTGAATTTTCCTTATCCTTGCCCACAAACCGATTCTCCTTATCTTGGATTCCCTTAATATTTCCTTAAATCATGTTTCCTTTATGTGTTAGGATACTGTCTTCCAATATTGACTTCTGCCAGTCGATTTGACATCCCCAACACCACCTCTCTAACCACCATGGCTGAATGGAATTCCATCCCTTCCTCTGTCCAGCTCCTCCATATTTCTTACTCCCTCACTTCCTACACATTTTCTTGCACCACCTAGAAACAATCCCAAACACCCAAAAGCGTTCCTTGAGCTTTCTTCTTGCATCCAATTCTCGTATTCTCAATACACTTCTCCTTTTTCAACTATCATTTTAATGGCAAACTTGCAATCCGCTTCTTGATGATCGAAGCACCCATACACATAACAAAAATCAGGCAGCCATTCATAAATAAATTGAACCGCCCTTAACACTCCTCCTAGAACTTTAATCATTATACCACGTTTGAGTGCCTTTCTCACATTAGCATAACCCATACTCTCAAGCATTTTCCCCAGGCCAACTCTCCCTCCAATTTATCTATCATCTCAACCTCTCCCAATGACTCATCCAAAGCCATACCTACTTTTTCACTCATTAAACCCAATGGAAGACCATGAATCTGCACCTAGAATGGGCACCAGTGCATCTCCACTTCATTGACTTGCACCTTACCATTATACTCTCGAAATAGCATCAAATTTCTATTAAACGCACGTGGCTACGTTAGCAAAACCATTTCCTTATAAAAGAATGTCTTCGAAGTGGAATAGATAAATCTTCTAGCCAATTTCTCGTACTGTGAATCCTCCATTAGGTTTCTAGATTCTTTGAAAAACAGTTATCATAGCATCAACATTCGACGATCTCTTGGATAAAAATCTCCCTAGGCATAGCTTCCCCTCTTGTATGTTGGAATCCAGTCTAGGGATGGCAATGGGTACCTTATAACGGGTACCTGGTGCTATCTAACCATTTTAAGTAGGGTTAGAGTAGTGTATAATCAGGTTCGGGTAGTGAAATTACTATCCGTCACAGGTTCGGCAAAGGTTCAGGTAGTTACCTTAGGGTACCCGCTACCCGAGCCCGATTATAAATAATAATTAATTAATACAACATTTATATTTTTTATATATAAATTATTTATTATTAATGTTTTATTTAATTAAATTAAATCATTATATATTATAATTATGATTTTTAACTTTAATTTATTTTTATGAGTTCAATTAAATTTATTAATATAATGTTTTAATTAAGTTATTCTAAAATTGATTTTAAATTTAAATTTAAAAGTCAAACTTTGACTTAATAAACGGGTAGTTTAACGAGTTCGGGTAGTTAAACAGGTATTTTATATTTTATAGGGTTAGGGTTCGGGTAGCATAAATAAAAATAATCGGGTAGTTAATCGAGTTAGGGTATTATTAAAGTTAATCAGATTCGGGTTTGGGTATCCCAAATTTAACGGGTACCCGACCCGTTTACATCCCTAGAATCCACCCAGTCTTTTTTGATAAGAACCTCCTCCTATTCATCCTCAGTCAACTTTAATCTCGACCACATCACCTCCAAGCTTTCTGCCATCTGCTGTAAACAAGAAAACGAAACCCTTAATAGACAATCTGTGAAGGACAAAATTACTCAAAATACAAAAACTCTCATATCAAAAAAATGCAATAGAGAGACAGTTGCTATGCATATTGTTGTTGTTGTTAACATTGTAAAATAATTTGGTTTAAGATTTAAAGCGTTGTTGCCAGAGAGAGATTTGTTGGTTGGATATTTTCAAGGATAAATTCTTTTTTAAGGTTTTTAAAGTTTTGTCATAATTTAATTATAGCCTATTAGTTTTAAAAATTAATGTTTTGCTTCTAAAATCACAAATGATAATAACATATATTATTTTACATGAGATTACTAAACTTGAATGAATAATAACATATAATAATGATAATAACATATATCAATAAATTACTAAACTTTAATTAATAATATGATATTTTCAAACATTAACAATGAATTTTATTACTATTTATTATTTTTAAATTTTTATAATATTATTTTATGTAAAATTTTTATTTTTCAATACTAAAAAACGAATTGTGGATATTAAATGAGGAACAAAGGTTTACGTTAATAGATTTTTTAATAATGATTTAATAGAACGAAATTTTTTCCTAAATTAATAATTTTGGATCAATATGTTCATTTCTTAAACTAATTCACTAATTTTAAATTAAAGTTAAAATTGAAGGACCTAAACAAAATTTATCATATTTTCATTAATAAGTGGAAAGCAACGAAAAATAATTTCTTGTAGAAAACAAGAGAAAGTTATTGTTAAACAATTTTTTTTTTTTTTTAAGGCTTAATAGCCCAATATATCCCTTAACCTTTTGTATAAAATCGATATAAGCCCTTAATGTTTTATCGTGTAAAATTAGTCCATAATCTTTTATTTTTTAAAAAAACCCTCAACCTTTCAAAATCATGCAATTAAATCTAAATCTGTTAAATGACACTAATTGTTGTTTAGATATCCTACGTGGAATCTAACGTGGATAACTTAGTTGGTTGTCACGTGGCATGCCAGTGTGCAAAACTAATGGAAGTTAATGTCATTTAACATAGTTGGACTTAATTGCATGATTTTAAAAGGTTTAAGGTTTATTTATAGTAAAATAAAAGTTTATGAACTGAATTTCATGCAATAAAATGTTGAAGGTTTATTCATTTTGTGCAAAAGGTTAAGAGTTGGTTATTAAGCCTCGTGTAAATTAAACCTTATTATGGGGCATAATTTATAATTTGAATAGATTTTTTTTTTAAGAAATGCTATTCACAATCGTTCTTTTACTTATCAGAACCTATATTTAATTTTTATTTTAGTGTCAAAATACCGTTCAATAAAATGATGTAATTATTTTTCACCAATCATTTTTTTCTTCCCACCCTCCCTCTAAACTTTTACTCTTTCCACCTCTTAAAAAAAAAAACTAAACAGCCAACCCCCTCCCAAAACTAGAAATCAGCAAGCCAACGTGTTGGTTACCCCTCCACCAACAGTGGCATAATCAGGAATTCATGTCAGTGGCATTAATATTACAGTATAATCTCTCTAAAATAAATTTTTTAAATTAATTTTTTTAAATTAATAAAAAAATTATTATCCTAACTCGAGCTACTATAAAAAATAATACACCCTTTTATCGTAAAATTAATTCGATTAAAATACCAAATATATTATATAACATTCAAGAACTCAAAAAATACTTCAAGATATTAATTTGCAAAAAACCACCATGTTTAAGATTTTTTTCTTATTTCAAGAACTAAAAAAATACAAATATATTATATAAGATATATTTGCACGTAGCATATTTTTAAAAGAGTTTATCAATCAAAGTAAGATTTTTAAAGGTCTATTTGGAACCCACTAAACCCATGGTGCAATGGGTTACAACATAAAAGACGAAAGAAAAATGCACTAAAGACAAATAAATAAATAAAAATTTACTCTTTTACCTTTTTTAAAAATATTTTATTATTCTTTTATTAAAATTGTTTTTACTTAATGATTATTTTATCTTTTTCAATCTCATTGGAGTCCATCTCACTGTCCATCCAAACAAGCCCTATGGATATTAAATCTAAGAATAGTTTATATTATACTGTACATGTATAAATAATTAATTATTAATAAATTTTTGGTACATTTTGCAAATTATAAGTAAATAGTGATGTGAGCCCCACTTGATGTACAGTGCCCAAATGTATGTGAGACTGAGGAAAACAGTGTATAGAAGATGAAATAATTATATTGTGAAAATTTTGATATCTAAAATACCTTATTTTTATTATTTTGGGAAGTGTGGCAAACAAATTAGAAAATGAAAGTTACGTCCCGAAGGTATTTTCGTAAATTGTACCCAAACTAAAATGAATTAGGACGAAGTAAAAATATTATGATGTTCTATGTGAAAAGAAGTTTAAGATAGTGTTAATGTATTTATCGCATCGGTGGTTAAATTGGAAATTCTCACTGACGGTCCGCTAGGGGTAATTTCATAATTTCACACATTTGGTGTACCGCGCATCAACGAAACCACAGTAATTCATCAAAATACATCTAATAAGATTATTTGGTAATGAAATCCGAAATTTTGGAGTGCAATTACATAGTTATTACGATTACGGAAGCTCAAGGGTAAAATTATCCGAAATTTTCATAACAAAGGCATTTTTGTAATTTTGCCCCTTTCTAGAGAATTCTTTAAATTTCTCCCAAAGGCTGCCGACCACTATTTAGCCTTCTTCAGCCTCCCTCCCACGCCATTGATGAAGAAAAAGAGGAAAGAAAAGAAACCTTCTAAAACTATACCAAATCAACCTTATTTCACCAAACTCATTTCACCAAAATTGCTCCTCTCTTCATGCTTTATTATCCTATACCAATAGCTTCATGAAAGAGTGACAAATTAAAGAGAAATATGGGCTGGAAGCATTCGGTCAAGGCATGGGTTTATCATGCGTTTGATTTCTGTAAATTTTAATGGTAGATTTTAATGTATTTGAACATCTTAAGCATGAATTAAGCCTTAGTTTCAATTGAATCTTGCTAAATCAAAATTCACCACTAATGGGGGTTTCCGTTAAGAGTGAAATTCAATGGAAATTTAGTGATTCATGCGTGAAAATTGTGCCAAATTAGTGTGTGAGCATGAATAAACAAGAATGTAAGCAAAATTGGTTGAAAAACAATGAAATTAACTAAAGGGAGGATTTGGCCACATGAAGGGGAGAGGGATTCATGGCTACATTTGACGGTTTTGAGGTGCCATTAGACTGTAGAAATTATAAGGAGTCCACAGGTGCAATCGGATTTAAATTCTAACTTAAAACGAAGTTGTGTTTTAGTACTAGTAGAAAATATACTGCATAAATATTTGCAGTGTACAATATGCCTACAATTAGATATGAAAAGTATCTTAATAATAAGTATTAAGTGAGTTAATATTTTTGGTGAATTTATCTACAGCTCGGGAGTATCGAATTATAAGTGGTATTATTAAGAAGTCTGATATCACGAGATAGGTAAGGGATGCGTATGTGATCTGTAAGGATATCTCGTATGAAATCCACCATTTCCTTTAACCGTCCTATATTTGTATAGTATTATAAGCTAGAATGATTGGATAAATTATATTGAGAAGTTGTATTGTGTTTTATAGGTAATGGAGGAAACATATCAAGTGGGCCCCACAAGATAATCTGTAATTTGGACGGATCTCGAAGTGGCAAAATGTGAATCGTGGGCTCAAAATACCTAAGTGGTAAGAAGACAACTTCTGGAATTCCCTTGTTTAAGTATACTTAGGTTTATATGAAACAAATCTAGAAATAACGATTTAGTCAATAAGTTGGAATAATATTTTTAAGTAACGGTCAATATAGTTTAACTTTTGACCAATAGATTGGCATAGATGAATCATCGAGTGAAGATGACTTAGACTATCCCAAGCCATGGACTAAATCTCTTGAAAATGTCGAAAATTAAGTGATCATACTGTTAGGGACATTTTAGTCATTTCACTCACATTGTCGCCCCACTTATATCTCTAAAGTCAAAGATTTGACTTTTATATTATGAGAATATTATGATTATGAGAAAATAAATATGAAATACCAATATATGAAAGTGATATATGGGACATGAAAGGAATAAGAGTAATTGAATGGTCAAATGATCAAATAATCAAAAGTCAAAAAGGGGATGATAATTAAATGGATAAATATGAATTTAATTATATTGTCGTCTTCTCCACTAAAAAGAGCCGGCCACCATTGCTCTTCCTTTATCTCAAATTCTCTCAAGTCCAAGAGAGTGAACCCTTGACAAACACCCACCTCCTTTCATCGAATCACTAAGCTTACTTAACGAAAATTGCTCCTCATCACTAGCTCTAGCTATACTGTAATTTGGAGGGTTGAATCTAAGGCTTTGAGGAGTATTTTGTTGCTGTTATTTTGGGCTACTAACAAAGGTAAGAAAAGAAGTTGTTTCTTTCAATTTTATCCATGGTTTGAAGTTGTGTTGAGTTGGTGTAAAACGTTTATAGCCTTGAAATGAAATAAGATCAATTGTAGAGGTTTCTTAAGGGTTTGGTCAAGAGAGGGTTTGTGCTATTTGAAAGTTATAGGATGAAGTTTAGGTGTTAAAAGAAGCCTTGGAGAGATTTGATCTAAGTGGAGGTTTAATTTGTTAATGGTTACTATGGTTTTTGCAGCTTTGAAGAATTGAAGGGAAAAGCGTTGGTACAACCAAGCTACTGTGTTATTGGGTTATTTGAGGTAAGGAAAATATGTTAAGGACATAGGGAGACTATGTTTGCATGTGGTTGAATGTTTTGGTATTAAATGAAGGGTTTGTATATGATGCACTGACAGTGTATAGTTTCTATACACTGTCAATGCATCAGAGGTTGACACCTCATTAATAGGCCCTTCTGGGCAAATTAAAAAATTTTATTTATATTTGCATATAAGGGCCTATTGATGAGGTGTCAACCTCTGGTGCATTGATAGTGTATAGAAACTATATACTGTCAGTACATCATATATAAATCCTTAAATGAAACTGTTTTATAAGTGCAAGAGGTTTAAATCTAGGTTTTACTCCTAGTTTCGATTTGGACTAGGGGCAGCCGACTACCTTAAATAGCAGCTGACTGCCCAGAAATAGCCGTGACGTACTTATTTTCGAAACTGACTTAAAACAGTCGACTATCCTATATAGCAGTCGACTGCCATTTTTCTAAAAGAATTTTGTTTGCGCACCAGTTGACCGCCATAGAGCCAGTCGATTGCATCATTTTCTCGAAAAACATTCTGTTTGCGTACCAGTCGACTGCCTTACTTGCATCCGAAATTTCAAATATTTTAAATTTAAAAAAGAAAATAAATTTATTAAATTTATATATATCATAGCAGTCGATTGCCCTAAAAGAGTAGTTAACTACCCCTTTTTAAAAATAGTGGTTTAAGCCTATTTTGTATAAACGTGTCTTGATTTCCAATAAGGTATATAAGAATGTTTATGATTAACAATGTCTTTCAAAAAGTAATAATTTGATAACAAATGTTTTGAGATTGTTAACTTCTTTGGTGATCATACATACTTATGTGCTTATTATTTGTATTTAGCTGACCTTAGTCAAGTCCTCAACACCACAGTTGTCACCTGACTAGTGTTCTGTCACATCCCGTATCCATATTTTTCACATTTTTTCACACATTTTATATGATTGGGTTGTCTACGATGCCTTACTTTCCTTTTTCCTTATACAGTAACTATTTAAAAAACTGTAATTTATAATTGCTGAAATATTTATATGCTGAGAATTTATTTATAATTACATCCCCTGTTTAATTTCCAATACAATAGTACTGTAAAATATGTCTGAACAGATAAAATAAATGATTATACCTCCAAGATATAATCTCGCTGCCTCGGGACACTATATGTGCAGCTAATAATCCCCGAATGTAAATCACGCTGTTACTAGAAGTACTCTGTAGATGTTAAAATAATAGGGTGAGCAAACCACGGCTCAGTAAGAGATTTGTATGCAAAACTAGATATCCCGAAATCTATATACATTAAAATCCTTAATTTCCTATAAGTAGTCTAAGAATCGTTATAGGAAGGATATTATAGTCGGTTAGGGATCTGGATGGAGTAAAGAAGGTATTTTGAAATACCTGTCTTGTCTCGGAACTTAAAAGCAACTATAGAGAGTAAATATTGTTGATGAAATCAATCGTTTTCCACATCATTTCATATCCTTTTCAAAATAATGCTTTTACAAAATAAAGCATTTAAATAAAATAAACTAATATTCATATATTCTTTAAAAAAAGAATATTAGTTTAAATATCTCATAATTTTCCTTTAACTCATTTCACATGTTACTGTATAAATCATAAACAGTACGATACTTTATGTAGCAAAATAAGCTATTAAAAATCATTTCCATTTTCATATAAAACGCATTCATATGCCTTTTCATTTAATACACCTTTTTCATATCACATATTATTTTCATATCTCATAAAAACAGAGACTAAGGCATCCCCTAGGTTATATATCATGCTAAGAGAAAATATCCCACAAGACAATAATAATCATGTCAGATCTATGACCATAGTTCTCTAGTAGTCCTTAGTTGAACACTGATCAGGTGTCAACCGAGACTGAATACATATCACATGTCACATATCACGTATCACATCACATATCAGCATGATATGGGGTCTAGCAGTCTCAAAATAATATTTTCATACTCATATGACCTTTATGGAAATAATTAAAACCATTAATTCTTCAGTCAGTCCATAAAGGATTTTATATAAATCATATAGTGAATATTTCAGAAAATAATTTATAAAATATTCGCTTGTCACAATTTCATCATGAAATCCATTTCATGTAATGTATAACATATAAGAGGAATTTTAAGTAATCTCACTTTCATCAAAAGCAGTAACATGAATATTTAAATAATATTTTTCGATATATTCATGTTTTATGAAAAATAATAAATTTCTCTTTTTCAAGGCTAGGAATTCATCAAATCATATAATTAAATATTTTCTATTATTTTTAGAAAATATTCTATAATTTTTCAGCAACATAACGGCTGCTATTATCCTAACCTTCATGCAATTTAAATACAGTTCTATATAGCAAACAACCTCTATTTCATAGATTTTCATGCAATTCTTTGCAAGAATATTTAAAATAAACTATTTGCATAATAGTTATGCATTCGAAATATCTCTACAAGTCACACACACATCCCTTACCTGTGTAGCGTATTCGATCTCTTTATACGTACCATACGAAATCCGTTATTCTCTGACTGCAGATAATTTCACCAAAATTATTAACTTAATAAATACTTATTTTTAAACTATTGTTCATATCTATATGCAGCCATATTGTACATTGTAATTATTTTTACAGTATAAATTCTACCGGTATTATAATATGACTTTTACGTTTTGCACCGAATTTTAAATCCGAGCATTCCGACAAACTCCTTGTAATTTCTACAATCTAAATATGCCCTCAAATCATTAAGATCAGCCATGCATAATGTACCCCTTATGTTGATTGAATTTGCCATCTTCCATACCTAAATAATTTTCAACAATGTAATGGTATATCCTTACTATGTTTAATCATCCAATTGGCATTCATTTTATACATGAACACAATAAATTCATGAGAAATTATGCTTGGCCGAATGCTCCTTTAATGGCCAAATTTTATTTTATTTTCCATCCAAATTGTGAGCCTCCCACTACCTTATCCTCATGTTTTCATTTTTCAATTAATTCTAATTTTTTTTATATTACTATTCCACTCTCTTAGGATTATCACCAAACACCTTCTACCCATCAAAATTCCCTCACCATAGTGCAGCCCCTGTTACAGCCGAGCACCACCATTCATCACGCCAATCAGCATGTTTCCCACCACTTTACTGGTTTGAAATTTTATCATTCAATCCTAATTGAAACCAAGCTTAATTCATCATCTACATCTAAATCCTATCCAATTTACAATGAAATCACAAAGAATTCCTCATTTTTCATGCATGACAGAACCCATAATTTCCCTACACTTCATTTCATTCATTTTTTTTTTCAATTTAAAGCATCAATCAGGTTTCCCATGCATAAATAAATGAAAAACCAAAGCTGGAAGCACATGTAACATCACCACGTCACTTACTCTGTCCAAACCGAACAGCCCAGCCACCATTTCAGTAGCCATATGCGGGTTTTTGTCTTCCCAGTTCCAGCCTTAACCAGCTCCTAAGATGAGGAAAAGGGTTTACTAAGGATGCCTAGTGAATTGATGAGAGAAAACTAATGTTTTCCCAAGAAAACGTGAGAAAATTTGAGCAGAAAGGAGGAAATCGATGCAGCGAAAAACAACAGCAGAATAAGTCGCTGATGGACATGAATTTTCTGCTGAGATTGGCTTATTTTATCTCTTTTATTTACAGTCCAGCCAATGGGGGTGTGCCACATGTCTAAATAATAAAAATCCCCCTTTTAAATTGCCAAAATTTACACCTAAGCCATTTGGTTTATTTTATTATTATTCTAATTTCAGATTTTAATTTTCATTTTAATTAAATTTTATTTATCTAAGTCAATAATGATCAAATATTGACCATTTGACCATTCTCCCATGTTAAATGATCATTATGCTCTTGGTTATAAAGATTTTAGACAAAAGTGCCCTTGAGTTTCTGTAAATTTTCTAACTATGCAATTGAATTCCAAAAATTCACATTTCATTTCCAAAAATTCTTATTGGGTGTATTTTGATGAATTATGGTGGTTTCATCGACACGCGGTTCACCGATTGCGTGAAATTACAATTTTACCCCTAGCAGACCGCCAGAGAAATTTTTCGATTAAACCAATGATTCGATAATTCTTATAACACTATCTTATTCTCTTTTTCATATAGAATATCATAACTTTTTTCCTTCATCCCAAGTCATTTTAATTTGGGTACCATTTACAAAAATACCCTCAGGACATATTCGTCATTTTTCAATTTGTTTGCCTTCAACTCCAAATACTGAAAATTAATTAATTTCGAGTCTCTAAAATTTTCTCCTTATCATCATTTCACCATCTGTACACTATTTCCACATTTATAATTTCATTTGGGCGCGAAAAGTTAAGTGGAGCCCATATCCTTATATACTGACAACTTATAAAATATTTACAAATAAATCATTTATTAATAAATAAGTGAATAACTGTACATGTACAGTACAAAATAACTGGTTCTCACATGTTCACTATGGACTATCGACGATGGCCATTTGTCTATTATATGCGTTTGGCTTAAGGGAGGAGCCTTGGCCCATACGTGGGTACGCTACGTTATATGTGCATCCCTTATGAGATTTATTTGGTGCATGATTCTATTGGGTGTTAACCGTCTCTTCAAATTATTGGAAGTTTATTTGCCTACTTGATTTCACATGATTTAATGCATATGCCAGTATTTGATTTACTTGACTATATGTAAGTGATTTATAAGATTGGATTACATGTTTACATGGAAATTGATGAACTTAAATTTTATTTTGGTATTTGTTTTAGAAGGATCCTACATAACATGATAGAGCCAAGTAGGAACCTGCAAATAGGGGCATAGTACGCACTTTTATATATATTTCTTACTGAGCATAAACTCACTCCCTTATTTTTTCACCCAGACTATATGCAGTGATTTTTCGCTCTCGCTAGAGGAGTTTATATTTTGGATTGTGCAGTATTCCTTCGAGGCACGCTTCCCATTTCTTTGAAGGTATATTCATTTTGTCATGTATTTTCAGATTATTGTACAGCACTGTGATGTATACTAGACCATGTTGGGGATGGAAGTTGTTTAAGGAATTAGTATGTACTTAAATGAAAGTTTTAAACCCATGTGTATAATGACTCATGTGTATGTATGAGAAATACTTTTCCGTTAAAACTGAGATCGCCATGTTAAGCGATTAACTATAAAGTATAAGAAGAGGGAAGGATGACCCGACAAACAGCCTAATCAATCTTATGTGAAAAAAAAAAGTTAGTTGGTAATTGTATTAAAAGAGGACGTTACATCTTGAATGCATGATTTCGATGCAAATAATTTTATGAGAATATTTTAGAAATGAAATGCTTTGAAACTATGAAATTGTGGTTGTTAGCTGTTTTTGAACGGTGTCTGAATTTGCAGGAAGGCTAGGGTATTAGCAGTCGTTATGCTGCTAAGATTTCCTAGAAACTTTTCTAAAAACATCATGAAATATTTTAATGCATTATTGATTGATTTCCTAGCCTTGAAAATGACATACTGAAAACATGAATATTATTTAAAACATGAATATTATTGAATATACCGAATCTTGAAATATTTGTCATAAAACATGAATATACCGAAAAATATTATTTAAATATTCATATTATTGAATTTAATGAAAGTAAGTGTTGACACCTAATTTTATCCCTTTTTTTATTTTTATTACTATTATTATTATATATATTTGTATTTATTTTTATTTTTATTATTTGGTTTGTTATTATTTATATTATTTTTACTATTTTTACTATTTTTATTTTTATTATTTGGTTTGTTATTATTTATATTATTTATATTATTTTTATTTTTATTATTTTTATTATTATTTTTCTTTTTCTTTTCTTTTTATTATTATTGTTTTATTTTTATTTTTTATTTTGTATCTCCTATCAGCATTTAATGGGGTTCCCTTCCCCAGAACCGCCGACCACCACCTTCAGCCCTTTCCCAGGTCTCGGTCTTCACCCATCAGTCAGCATTCACCTCGCATCCTTTCCCATCCATGGCAGCCACCATGGGTGACCGAGAAATAATAATCAGACCCTAAGAGCTGAATCTAATACACTGAATTAAAAGATGCTTCTGAACTGGCTTAAAAGATAAAAAACGACGCAGGCAAAGGGGGATTTTTTGGGCTCGGTTCCGACCTTAGATTCTGAACCCTCTTCACCACCCGAGACCACCACCACCACCGTGAACCATCAACCCCAAGCCATTCGACCTGACCACCAAGCTTTACCAAACCACTAAACCTCAACTCCAACCAGCAAATCTCACAAAAAAAGAAGACCGAAACACAACCCCATAAACCAAAGCCTAACTCAGTCTCCTAAACCCCAAACTAAGCCCTGAATCATCTTCATCGGCCGCCGTTCACAACCCCAGCACACCCGATCCCATAAAGAGCCCTCGTATCCACCAGAAACCACCGAAATAGCCATCATTCATCACCTGTCAACATAACACAAAAAAAGAAAACAACAAAACCCAACTCAGATCTCAAACCCGAGCCCCACCGCCGAAACACTCAGACAACCACTCACACTCAGCCTTCACCAAGACCCGCACCATCATCACCGAACCCTTTTGAAACCTTCATTCACCACCATCACCAAAATCACAAAAAAAAGAAAAAACCGCAAATCTGAAACCCACTGAAACCCCAATCAAAAATCCTTGTCCTAGATCTAAGAAAAAGAGATTTAAGGACTAAACATCAGCAATCACAACATTCACAAAAAAAAAAAAGAAAAAAGAAAGAAACAAAAAAAGCAAGAGGGTTTCGGTTTGATCAGATTAAAGGAGTTAGGGATCTTTTCGGGTGAAACGAAGGCTAGATCAGAGTAGAGGGGGAGGAGTAGAGTACTTTTAGGGTTTCGGGAAGGTTTTCGTACGGCGGTGCATGGCGGCCGGCTGTGGCAGATGGTGGTGCCAGCGGCGGCTCCAGCCGGATTTTGGGTAGAAAGGCAGAGAGGGGAGAGAGTTTTTTGGATTTTTTTGTTGTGAAATCTGAAAAAGTGAGACAAAAAAAAGAAAAGGGGTATTTATAGGAAAAACAAAACTACGTCGTTTTGGTGAGCCCAGAGGACCCCCGAATCTGACCCGACTCGTCCCGATCCGACTCGCTCCCCCTGCGACCCGTTGGCAGATTGGGCCTTGAGCTTGGGCTGTTAATTGGGCCTCCTTGCTATTGGGTTTAAACCCAATTAATTTGGGTATTTTTTTTAGTCTTTTGTTATTATTATTATTATTATTATTATTATTATTATTATTATTATTATTATTATTATTATTATTATTATTATTATTATTATTATTATTATTATTATTAATGCATGTTATAAAATAAAAGTTTTGAAAATATTTCTTTTATTTGTATTTTCACTAATTATTATTGATCAAAAAATGTATAAAAAAATATATATATATATATATATAAAAACAAAGAAAAAGGAAATCAAAGAAAATTTAAATTAAACAATTGTCCAATGATGGGATGTTATGAAACTCACAAGTAGTGATTTCTTAACTGATTCCTAGGTGAGAAGAGTCGTACTAAATGTTACCAGAGTATTGGGATACTTAATATGATTTTTCAATAATTTAAAATTTTATTAAAAATAAAATAAATAAGTTTTTAAAAAAATAGAAAAAAGGAAATTAATAATAAATTTCCGATGATGGGATGTCATGAAACTCACAAGTAGTGATTTCTTGACTGATCCCTAGGTGAGAAGAGTTCACTAAGTGTTACTAGAGTATTGGGATACTTAGTGCAATTTTTCAATAATAAGAATTTTTATTTAAAATAAATAAGGAAATATTTATATAAAAAATCAAAAATTCATTTGCATCATTTATTATCTGTTTGTATCATATGCATTCATAATAATTTTTGAAGCGAGTGTGAATCTTCCGAGGATGAGATTCTATAGAACTCACAAGTAGTGATTCTTAAGAAATCTCTAAGTGAGGAAAATTATTTCAAATGTTACCAGAGTATTGGGATATTTGATTTAATTTTTTCAATACAAATAGGTTCACATTCACTTTTAAAAAATAAAATTTAACTTTTTTTAAAAAATAAAACAAAATGATTTTTACAAATAAAAAATGACTTTGAATAAAAAGAATAAAATTGATTGCAATAAAAATAGAAATTATTTTTAAATATCAAATTAAGACCATTTTATTAAAACCAAAGGATAACACATGATTACTATGGTACCGTTTTTTAACGGGCGTCGTGGGGGTGCTAATCCTTCCCCACGCGTAACCATACTCCCGAACCCGATTTTTGTTTTCGCAGACCAAAATTGTCTTTTTAATAAAACTTAATTAATTTTGAGATTTTGTTAAAAAGATAAATATTTTTAGGTGGCCAATCACACCTAGTCAAAAAAGATTGGTGGCGACTATATTCGTTTTTAAATGTTTTCAAAATCGTCGAGCGCAAAGCCGTTACGACAGCTTGGCGACTCCACTGGGGACACTTTTTGAGGGTCAAGCCATTCATTAATCATGTGTTATCCAAAGTTTTAATTTAATAGTCTTGATTGATATTTAAACTTAATTCACTTGGATTTTGAAAATAATTTTGTTTGCATTTGCATTTTATGTTATTTATTCTATGTTTTATACTTGTACATACTTGTTAATAAATTGTTGAGGCATTTAGGATAGAGAAAATAATTTAATTTGAGTCTAACGTGTTCCCTCATACACACTCTTGCACTTGTATTTGCATAACATGAGCTCTATACCCGGGTTCTGTCCTTCTTAGGAAGGAGTAGAGTACCTTTGCTCTCATGAGGTAACCACCTCCGCAATAGCAATCGAAATACTCCCACTCAAATCAAATCTTACTAGTCCAGTGTGGATGACAGTGAGGTATAATATGGGAACCTTTAGATCTTCATATCCTAACCCAGCATGTAAAAGGCCCTAAGAAGCAGATCCTAGCTAGAGCCATATCCGATTTTTGTAGAAATTATCCTGAAATTAGGACACATGAGGGCACATTTTACTACTTTTTTCATATCAAAACTCTAATCATTTTTCAAATTCACATTTTCATAAAATCAAGATATTTTTTTGTCATTCTCAAATAAAATTTCACAATTTTACAATTTTAAAGAATAAAACAAAGATTTACTTGATTTTTCTTCTTTGTCTAAAAATAACATGAAAATATCCCTTCATTCTTTAATACAATAATAAAAAAATAAATAAATATTTCTTATTTTTTGAATTTGTGCATAGAAGCAAATGTTTTTTACATTATCACATTTCTTCAAAAAATAAAAAGAGAAGTTAAAGAAAATAAATTATGGTGTGAAAATAAGTTTTTTTCTTTTAAATAAAAAAAAGGAGAGAAAAAGAATAAAAAAAGGGAAAAGAGAAATCATCAAACTCTAAAAGAAAAAAAAAGAGAGAAAGAATTCATTTATTGAACTTAAATAAGAGAAAATTTTGATTCTTTTTTTCTTAAATTTTAGTATGGCATATTTCATTACATTAATACATTCACATCACAGAGTAGGAGGGTATTTCTCATTTTGGAATAACATAGGCCAAAGACATGAGAGATCAATTAGAAGCTAGACTTACTATTTTGGAGAATAATCGAGAGGAGTTTGGACATGATATACGGGAGATGAAAGGAAAGCAAGCTAAGATAATGCAGATACTTGAAAGTTTTGGAGAAATTAAATTGGTTCATTCTCAAGGGTCGTTGTTGTTTCTAGAGCAAATACATGTTGAATCATCAGCAAGTGGAGACCAATCGACTTTTCATATAAGGAGAAAGGATTGATTGATGCAAACTGCTCGATATAAAAGAGGTGGTTAATCGAGGAAACGCCATGTTTGATTAGAGTTTAGAAAGTGAAAAAAGTGGCAGTTGTTGTGAAATTTGTTTTTGAAGGATTTGGAATGTTGAAGGCACCAGAATAAAGGAGAGTTAGTAAGGAATTTTGAATCTTGTAAACAATTCCTATGTGAATATGAATGTTACAAGATTTTATATAGGTTTGCATTCACTTCATTCATATGTGCATAACATGATTTTGACAAAAAATAATAAGGCTAACAATAACTGTTTCCTAAAAAAAAGAAAAAAAAAAGAGAATGATCAAAGTAAATAAATGTTCAAAAAAAAAAGAACAATTTTCAATATATAATTTTTCTTTCTTTTGGTGTGTGATATTGTAAAATAATAACAAGATTGAAGTTTCTTTTACATGTAGATATACAATTTTAATACAATAAAAACTTCATGCTAGCATGGCAAGCATGACATCTAATTTTTGGTTATGATAGGATTTGGTGTAGATATAGCTTGATCATTGAAAAGCTTCGAAGATAGTTTTGGGACATGGAAGAGACAGAAATGACTCGGATGGAAAGGATGGAAAAAGCACAGCAAGAGATAAGAGAGCAATTATCACAAATGGCAGGTTTGTTGGAGAAGTTGAACAATGGAGAAATGGGACAATTAGCCACTTAAGAGGGGCATCGGTTACGAAACGCTGAAGATTCTTTTTGTCCACTCAACAATGGCTCACGAGAAACCCAATCATCTCAAGAGCCACAAGCAATGCCCACCGAGGGTTATGTGTGCCCTGATATGCCGTCTGCAGTCGACCTTAGTCAGTTTCAAGGGCATGCAACTCCTACCATGAACCCTCTCGAACCAATTCATGTTGCTAATTTGGATAGTCACAAAGAGCAAGGGATGCCACAAGTGGAAGAAGGCTCAAATTCTCGACAAAAGATAGAGCTTATAGAAGAAAGGCTTCGGATTGTTGAAGGAATGGATTTTCATGGATCTTTAGATGCTACCGGATTATGCTTAGTACTTGGTGTGGTCATTCCTTTAAAGTTTAAAGCTCCAGAATTTGAGAAATATGATGGGATCGCTTGTCCAAAAGCCCATATCACAATGTATTGTAGAAAAATGGCAGCGCATGTGCATGATGACAAACTGTTGATCCATGTTTTCTAAGACAGCATTAAAGGATCTGCTGCTAGGTGGTATACAAAATTGGGCAGGGGCGATGTTCACTCATGGGAAGATTTGGCAAGGGCATTCGTCGCCCAATATAAGCATATTGTGGATTTGGCCCCAGATCATTTATCTTTGCAAACCATGGAGAAGAAAGCTACTGAAGGCTTTAGAGAATATGCCCAAGGATGGAGGAACGTTGCCACTCAAGTCCAGCCTCCCCTCACAAAAAAAGAGACTGCAACTTTGTTTCTTAGTACCCTTCATGCACCGTACTATGATAGGATGATTGGGAATGTTACTAAGAATTTTGCCGACATGGTAGCCTCCGGAGAGATGATTGAGAACACAATTAAGAGAGGCAAGATCAAGATAGGTGATATGGCTGATAATAGACTTGAAAGAACGGAAGAAGAAGTGCAAACTGCGACATTTGAGGGACAATTTCCCAGAAATTCCATTCCACATTATCTTTTTTTGTCTCACTCATTATACCGTCCAACCTCGAACAATGCTGCCTGTGATCCTTATCTTTATTCACCAACCCCGCAACCAAGATTCCAAGCAAACTCTTACCCTCCAACGGTTGCTCATGTGCCTATCTTTATGCCTAGGCCAGTAGCTTAACCTCCTCAACAATCAATAAACAGCAAAAAAAGATCGAGAAGCAATCAAGGAAAAATCCCAATTCCAATCTCCGATCTTTTGCCCTTTTTGATAAAAAACCAATATTTGGCCCCTATACCTTTGAGAACAGCACCAAACCCGTTGGCAAAGAGCTATGATTTGAATAGCAGATGTGACTATCACATGGGGGCAATTGGGCATTCAACAGAAAAATGCAAGCAGTTGAAGGAAAGGATTGAAGAGCTCATCAATGGTGGAATCTTGACTCAAGAACTTATGGAACAGTGGAAGTCCATTTTGGTGTAGAGCTATGGCATTTCGGGCAGATCAATCTGGAGGGAAACGAAGATTTTGAGATTTTGAAGTCTGTATTTTGTTGGAAAATGCTTGTAATTTCCATTGGCCTAGGTGACAATTGTATAATCACAACTTTTTGCATAATTTATTTTCCAGTGGCATAGGATAAGAATGTTTCTTTTCTTCACATTAATGATAAAAATGATTCCAAGAAAATTGGTGATTATAGTCAAAGATGAATGTATTAAATCATTCTTGGATCACATCTCCATAAAATCTAAGTCAGTCGAAAGCCAAAAAGCCAAATTGGGGCATAAGATTTGAAAGTCCAATTTTGTTTTCACTTTGACCATGATAGGGCTTTATTGTTAATGATTTTCAAGAAATAACCGATTTGCAAAACTTTTTGAGAATTTCTCGGAATTCAATGACAATCTCAAAGATTCTGGATAATGGCGGTTGAATATGTGGCAAGATCATTTTCAAATACATTTCCACCTAAATTCTTGTACAAATCCCGAATCCTTCAATCTTGTACTCTCGAGATGCCTTTTCGCCCATGTTTTAGGGCAAGATAAAAAAAAAAAGAAAGCAAGAGAAAAAGAAGAGAGAGCCAAAGTTGAGGATTTTTCACTGTTGTCCATCTGTATAATACCTTGAGTCGCGCATCACCTCCTTTCTTAAATGAATTTTTGGTGTGTGAGGTCAAGTTCTGTCATATTAAAGTGTCGCATTACGAGGAAATCAAAAAAAAAGAGAAGAAAAAAATAAAATTGATTGTGGCATCATGCAAACATGATATTCAGATGATTTCAAATGCCAAAGGAAAAACTTATCCTAAGAATTGCTTTTCAATATAAGCATCTTAATTTGAGATGACGAATGGCCATCTTTCATATTCCATTCTCAAATATAAACGTTATCCTGTTGCTACCCCTTTTGAGCCTTATAATTTCTTTCATAATAAACCTCCTCCAAAGATCACCCTCCGTATTGGGGGGCATATGCAGAAAATATCTCTTTAAAGAAAATGAATGATTAAGCTTTTGTTTTCGATCAAATAAGATTTACTCTATTTTTGAAATCTTGGACATGAATCAATGAAAAATAAGAAGAAAAAGAAAAGAAAGAAGAAAGGACACATGTGAAAGTACACAAAGAAAGATGCTTCAAAGAATGAATAGGATTTTGAAAAAAAAAAAGAAAGAAAGAGAAGAAGAAGAAGAAGAAGAAGAAGAAAAGATACATTGAAAAGTAGAAAAAGAAAGGTGCTTCGAAGAGTGAAAATGATGGACAGCCATATGAGAAGAAATGATCCTTGGATTGATCACCTTCAAACACATTTTTGGGCCTATTTATCCATTATTTTTAAAACCCTAAACCATGGCCTACATTACGTACTTAAAAGTCTATTTTGATCAAATATGGATGCTTGTATCGAAGAGCTCTTCTGTGGAAAATTCTTGCCATTATCTGGTTTGAATGAAATTTGAATTTTTGAATGCATGGTGAAACAATAAAAAAAATGTAAAAAAAAAACAAAAAAACAAAAAAACAAAAAGAAGAGAAAAGAAAAGAAAAAAAAAGAGTGCAACTCTAGGGTGAAAACCCGAAAAGGGCAGTCTAGAGCAAACAATAAACTCTTAGAGCAACAAATCAAGCAGTGACATGAATTGAAAACATGGAAAAAGAACCAATAGTCCTTGCGAAATCCTCGAGATGTCCAAAGATTTTGATGTCACTCGATTGCTCGACATTTTTCTGAAAAAGTTTGAACCATTCTTCTTGTACACACTCTTCCTGAACAAAAAAAAATCCTCAGTCATTCATGCCTGATCTTAACATTTGAAGAACACCATTATTCGGGAATTTAAGAGATTGTCAAATCAAGTTGTGAATATTTTGTTTCTTTTCTTATTTAAAGTTTTGTTACAAAAAAACAAGAAGGGAAGAAAAACGATGGTATTTTAAGAAAACCATTTTGAGCCAAGAAAGGAACCATTATTTTTAGATAAGTGGCAAAGTATCCCCCAAACAAAACATCTGGATGCATCAAACTTTCAATTGTCCAGTTGAAAAGATCCGAATAAGATTTATGTCACTCATCTTGAAAATTAATCACTAATTTTTTTGAAAGAATTAAATATCACTGGTGAAATTTGGATTCAATTCCCTCCTGGAAAATAGTTATGGGAAAATTTTTCGTGTTTTTCGTCAAAAGGCTATGATGTGAGTACAAGAAATCTGCAGAAATAGGAAACAGAAAGGAGCCTTTTCATGATCATGTTGGGGCAAAGAAAATAAAAAGGCAAATAATGTGCCTCTTTTGGCAAGACAAGATAGAGTTTCAAAGTTAGAGAATATACAGGATTGAGTGTCATACATACATGCATACATACACAATATCATACAGCATCAACATTGAAAGTTTTTGTGTAAAATTTTGAGATTAAAACATGTTTCTCAAGCTGAAGACTCAACACCATTCAATCAAGATTTCAAAGGTTATGAAACCTTTTCCAAGAAAAAAAAAAGAAAAAAAAGAGAGAAGAAAGAAGAAGAGAAGAGAAGAGAGAAAAAGAAGAGAAAAGAGAAGAGAGAGAAAAAGGGAGAAGAGAGAAAAAGAGAAAAAAAAGAAGAGAGAAAAGAGAAGAGAAAAAAAGAGAGAGAGAAAAGAGAAGAAAGAAGAGAAGAGAAAGAAGAAGAAGAAGAGAGAGAAAAAAAAGAGGGGCAAGTTTGCTCATGATAAAGAAAATTTCAAATCTAGTTTTACCAGTGCCATGTTTAATCAAGATTAAAGATTAATTTTCAGAAGATAAGCAAATTTCAAGTCTTCCGGGCACAAATTCAAAAATCAAGTCCTCCGGGCACAAAGTTTAACTCTTCAAGTATAATTCTAAGACCTCCGGGCAAGAATTTCAAACTTTTCAGATAAATTTTAAGTCCTCCGGGCAAAATTTCAAATCTAATTCAGATATTATTATTGTTATTATTATTATTATTGTTTTATTTTTATTTTTTATTTTGTATCTCCTATCAGCATTTAATAGGGTTCCCTTCCCCAGAACCGCCGACCACCACCTTCAACCCTTTCCCAGGTCTCAGTCTTCACCCATCAGTCAGCATTCACCTCGCATCCTTTCCAATCCATGGCAGCCACCATGGGTGACCGAGAAACAATAATCAGACCCTAAGAGTTGAATCTAATACACTGAATTAAAAGATGCTTCTGAACTGGCTTAAAAGATGAAAAACGACTCAGGCAAAGGGGGATTTTTTGGGCTCGGTTCCGACCCTAGATTCTGAACCCTCTTCACCACTCGAGACCACCAACACCACCGTGAACCATCAACCCCAAGCCATTCGGCCTGACCACCAAGCTTTACCAAACCACTAAACCTCAACTCCAACCAGCAAATCTCACAAAAAAAGAAAATCGAAACACAACCCCATAAACCAAAGCCTAACTCAGTCTCCTAAACCCCAAACTAAGCCCTGAATCATCTTCATCGGCCACCGTTCACAACCCCAGCACACCCGATCCCATAAAGAGCCCTCGTATCCACCAGAAACCACTGAAATAGCCATCATTCATCACCTGTCAACATAACACAAAAAAAGAAAACAACAAAACCCAACTCAGATCTCAAACCCGAGCCCCACCGCCGAAACACTCAGACAACCACTCACACTCAGCCTTCACCAAGACCCGCACCATCATCACCGAACCCTTTTGAAACCTTCATTCACCACCATCACCAAAATCACAAAAAAAGAAAAAACCGCAAATCCGAAACCCACTGAAACCTTAATAAAAAATCCTTGTCCTAGATCTAAGAAAAAGAGATTTAAGGACTAAACATCAGCAATCACAACATTCACAAAAAAAAAAAAGAAAAAAGAAAGAAACAAAAAAAGGAAGAGGGTTTCGGTTTGATCAGATTTATGGAGTTAGGGATCTTTTCCGGTGAAACGAAGGCTAGATCAGAGTAGAGGGGGAGGAGTAGAGTACTTTTAGGGTTTCGAGAAGGTTGTCGTACGGCGGTGCATGGCGGCCGGCGGTGGCGGATGGTGGTGCCAGCGGCGGCTCCGGTCGGATTTTTGGTAGAAAGGCAGAGAGGGGAGAGAGTTTTTTGGATTTTTTTGTTGTGAAATATGAAAAAGTGAGACAAAAAAAAGAAAAGGGGTATTTATAGGAAAAACAAAACTACGTCGTTTTGGTGAGCCCAGAGGACCCCCGGATCCGACCCAACTCGTCCGGATCCGACTCGCTCCCCCTCCGACCCGCTGGCAGATTGGGCCTTGAGCTTGGGCTGTTAATTGGGCCTCCTTGCTATTGGGTTTAAACCCAATTAATTTGGGTATTTTTTTTAGCCTTTTATTATTATTATTATTATTATTATTATTATTATTATTATTATTATTATTATTATTATTATTATTATTATTATTATTATTATTATGCTTTTATTATTGTTTTTATTATCTTTATTATTATTATTATTATTATTATTATTATTATTATTATTATTAATGCATGTTATAAAATAAAAGTTTTGAAAATATTTCTTTTATTTGTATTTTCACTAATTATTATTGATCAAAAAATGTATATATATATATATATATATAAAAACAAAGAAAAAGGAAATCAAAGAAAATTTAAATTAAACAGTTGTCCGATGATGGGATGTTATGAAACTCACAAGTAGTGATTTCTTAACTGATCCCTAGGTGAGAAGAGTCGTACTAAATGTTACTAGAGTATTGGAATACTTAGTATGATTTTTCAATAATTTAAAATTTTATTAAAAATAAAATAAATAAGTTTTTAAAAAAAATAGAAAAAAGGAAATTAATAATAAATTTCCGATGATGGGATGTCATGAAACTCACAAGTAGTGATTTCTTGACTGATCCCTAGGTGAGAAGAGTTCACTAAGTGTTACTAGAGTATTGGGATACTTAGTGCAATTTTTCAATAATAAGATATTTAAAATAAATAAGGAAATATTTATATAAAAAATCAAAAATTCATTTGCATCATTTATTATCTGTTTGCATCATATGCATTCATAATAATTTTTGAAGCAAGTGTGAATCTTCCGAGGATGAGATTCTATAGAACTCACAAATAGTGATTCTTAAGAAATCTCTAGGTGAGGAAAATTATTTCAAATGTTACCAGAGTATTGAGATATTTGATTTAATTTTTTCAATACAAATAGGTTCACATTCACTTTTGAAAAATAAAATTTAACTTTTTTTAAAAAAAATAAAACAAAATGATTTTTACAAATAAAAAATGACTTTGAATAAAAAGAATAAAATTGATTGCAATAAAAATAGAAATTATTTTTAAATATCAAATTAAGACCATTTTATTGAAACCAAAGGATAACACATGATTACTATGGTACCGTTTTTTAACGGGCGTCGTGGGGGTGCTAATCCTTCCCCACGCGTAACCATACTCCCGAACCCGATTTTTGTTTTCGCAAACCAAAATTGTCTTTTTAATAAAACTTAATTAATTTTGAGATTTTGTTAAAAAGATAAATATTTTTAGGTGGCCAATCACACCTAGTCAAAAAAGATTTGTGGCGACTCCATTCGTTTTAAATGTTTTCAAAATCGTCGAGCGCGAAGCCGTTATGACAGTAAGGCTACTGAAAATTTCTTCTAAATGTTTTATAGTGTAAGAAGTGATTTATAAAGGGATATGTTGAGCAGTGAATATTTTATAAATTACTTTTAGTAAATATTCACTATATGATAAATAAAACCTTTATGGACTGACTAAAGATTTTACCTATTTTTATTGATTTCCATAAAGGTGATACTGTTGTGTGAATAGGGTTTTGAGATTGAAATATTTCTAAATGTATTCCACAGTGAAATAGTATGTTTACGAAAACTAATAGTAGCCTTGGGAAATAAATATTTACTATTTTCCATAAGGTGTGAAATTACCAAAAATGATATTTCGAAAATACTGAAATTGAGTTTTATCAAAATGAAAGTATGGAGATATGGATATATGTGTTTTACGGTGAAAGAGAATATTTATGAAATTTATTACTACAGTGCAAATATTTTATAACGCTATTTTCATCGTACTGTATATTGTGTGATTTTATACCTTTTTGGATTTTGACGATATTGTATATTTTTGCTGAATTCCATAAAGATGATGTGATTTGTCATAAACTGTTTTAAGACTAATAGGCCCCTTATCATGCTGATATGTGATACGTGATATGTGAAGCTGTTGATACTGATCCTATCTTCAGCATCCCAATTGACACCTGATCAGTGTATGACTGAGGACAATTATAGACTATGGCCATAGGTCTCATGATGATATTGATACTACTCTCTACGGGGATTATAGCAAGATATATTGAGGGTGTTGCTTGGTCTCCATTCACATGTTACTGATTTACTACTACAGTTTTCATTGAAACTGTTATGATTATAGTTACTAAAGAGAAGTGTTTACTGTATTGAACTATTATTACTTACAGGCTTTATTGAAATGTGTGAGACGTGTATAAAGTGATGGGTAAAATACTAATTAAAGTATTTTATTTAATCAGTTTTATAAACCATTATGTGATTATTTATTTAATGAGTACGGTTTACCTAACAAGTTTTCGTACTATTTACGAAATTTTTAGTGATATATGTGAAATGTGTTCAATGGAAACGGTAATTTATTAATCTAATATTCTTTTATGATTTACTATGAATATTAGATTTTTTTGATTTAAATGCTTTGATTTATGAAAATATTGCTTTGAATTTAAGTGAAATGTTATGGAAAAGTGTTTTATTTCAAAAATCAATACTTACTCCCTATAGTCACTTCTAGGTACTGGGACAAGACAGGTATTTTAAAATACCTTCCATATTCTATCCGAATCCCTAATCGACTATAGTATCCTTCCTTTATGGCCCCTAGTGCACCTATAGGAAAATAAAGGATTTTATTGCATATAGATTTCGTGATATCAAGATCTATATACAATTCCTTTACTAAGATGTGGTTTACTCACTCCTTTATTTTTACCATCCACAAATTATTTTCAATGATTTGCATGATTTACCTATTCGTGGATTGGCTACATTTTGGTTATCCCGAAGCAGTGGTACTGGATCCTAGAGGTACTGCATTTACATTTGTATGTTTACACATTTTTATACAGTACTACTTGTTGTGAATTTAATCTCAGGGGA
The DNA here is from genome assembly GCA_031772115.1 of Heritiera littoralis. Taxonomy (NCBI): domain Eukaryota; kingdom Viridiplantae; phylum Streptophyta; class Magnoliopsida; order Malvales; family Malvaceae; genus Heritiera; species Heritiera littoralis. The sequence goes on along the minus strand of JAPDPK010000009.1, from coordinate 1,091,048 downwards.
TGTAAACTAATTTATACAATTGTAAAGATTAAGCATCAACAAATAAATATTGTTTAAAGTTTTTTACTATTGTAAGTGAATAGTATTAAAGGTATCACTGACAGCCCAACCAACTACTGTATATGTGTGATATGCGATAAATATGCATGATTATATAATAGACTATGACATTAAATGCTATAGAGTTATTGGAATAGTTTAAATAATGTGAAAATTAAACTGACACATTCTCTATGACAAAATAACAATTACAAAGTAAAACTTTTAAAATTAATAATCCCTCTAAATTAATACTTAATGATATATCCTAAGAGCATTAATTTAGAGGTGTTTAATTGTATAAAATTATATTTTTATATAATAGTTTGTTGCTTAACACATATAGAGAAAATTAAAAATAGAAAAAATATTTCACAATATAATAATATATTTTAAAAGATACATTTTTACAATTTATTCAAAATGAAAATATATCTCAATGATTACATTAGCAGTATTACATAATTCTTTTTTATTTTTTCTCATGCCAATACAAATGTTAGAAAATAATGAAAGTAAATAGATGATACAATATTTTTTTTTGTTTCTTATGTAGAGAGATTTTATATGTAGTATCAAATAACTAATTACGTATAAAATGATTATTTCATCAAGCACAAGAAATAATCATTTATAAATTGAATCGAACTCATATATAATATGTGTTACAAAGATAATTAAAAAGAAAAACTATAGATGAAAATTGTGATGACCTTGAAAAGAGAATTTTAATAAAAAAAACAAGCAACAAGTCAAAATTAAAATAAAGATAAAAATATGTTTAATAAAAAATAGTAGAATACATGCTAAAATGTTTCTTTACTGTAAATTTATGAGTTAAACCTATATTGTAGTAAAAGAAAATTAAAAATTTCAAATTACAGATAATGTAAAAGTAAAGATGAAAATTATTTTTTTATCCATTTCTTAACAAATTTTAACAAAATTTAAAGATGTCACTATAAGAAAATTACTGATTTTATTATGAGTTTGTATATGATGCACTGACAGTGTATAGTTTCTATACACTGTTAATACATCAGAGGTTGACACCTTATCAATAGGCCCTTATGGGCAAATTAAAAAAATATATTTATATTTACATATAAGGGCCTATTGATTAGGTGTCAACCTCTGGTTTATTGATAATGTATAAAAACTATACAATGTTAGTACATCATATATAAATCTTTTTATTATACTAATCACATATATAATATATTATATTTTTTAAAAAATTTGAATTGAGTCAATTAACCCCACTGAAACTAACGTGGCTATGCAACTAACCACCAGTTGCGATCGCCCGGTGGTGAAAAATCGCAAAAAAAAAATCTTAAAAATTCCTTTTTTTTTAATAGAAAAAAATTCCTTTTTTTTTTACAGAAAAAAATTCCTTTTTTTTTTTTACAGAAAAAAATTCCTTTTTTTTTACATTCACTTTCACAATTTTTAACTAGTTATTTTTCCTACATCAAACCTAAAATCACTAGATCTAAAAAAATTACCAGCAGTTTCAAAGCCCTGAAAATCCCACCGCCGCCGATCTAATGATAGTCGTTTTTGGATATGCCGTTCCTCTCTCCACAACCTCCATTCTCCATTCCCCTTAAATTTCAAACCCAAATACCATGTGAATCACTCAAACTGAACGAAAAAAGAAAGAAAAAAATGGTTCTTTTTTTTTTTGTTTCGTTTTTCTTAGTTTCAAGCTTTGTATTGGTTCCTCACCCATCTGGGTGAGATTGATGTGGTAGGTCAGCCGATTTTTTATTTTTGGGTTGTTTCAAACATAGAGGAGTAGATGGATTGTGTTTAGGATTGAAGACAGTTTTGAATAGAACTACTGTTTTAAGTTAGATTGTTTTAGTAATTTGTTTGTGAGGAGCAAAAAGACAATTGTGAATGGAACTACTCTTTTTTCAAAGGAGTGATAAATCTATTTACACTACATAAGCCTATGGTTATTATCATCTCGATGCTCATGTTCACGCTTAGATGCTCAGGATCTTTCTTTTTTATTTGATATTGGATTGAATGCGTCCTACCTACCTTTTTTTTGGAGCGCGTACATCCAATTTCATGATGTTTTAGTCACGGTTTGCCTATTTTACCTGCTTTCATTTGGACGCTTAACGTAGAATAACAATTGACTGATTTTGTCTACTCTCGTTGGGCTCTTGGCCTAGAATCATATAGTTAAGGGTTAACTTTGATACCCTCTATTTACATTGTAATTATCCTTTCTTTGCAATTGACTTATTGGAATGTGCAGCACTTGCGCAATTTTTTTCTTATCCAATATAAAAATTGAATATACCTTACTCTTTTAGAGATGTAAACGAACAGAACGTTCGACGAATTGTTCGTGAATCCGTTTGTTTATGTTCGTTTATTAAGCTTAACGAACGAATACGAATAACATTTTAGTGTTCGTTTGTTAAACAAATCGAACATGAACAGAGGTATGGTTCGTTTGTTTTCATTCGCGAATAGACTCGTTTAGGTTTGTTTATTGTTCGTGCATTTAAAGTGTCATTTATTGTTCGTTCGTTTTGTTAATTTATAACTCATTCATTTAAAGTATTATTTATTGTTCGTTTATTATTCTTTTATTGTTCGTTTGTTATTTATTAAAATACTAAAATTACTTATATTATATAAGTTATATAATATATATATATATATATATATATACCCTATTTTTAAGACATTAACCTAAAAAATTAGTACCTAATTTTTAAACATATTTATTCAATATAACTTTGTTGACTTAAAAAATTAATAAAATATAATAATAAAATGATTATAAAATTATATTAGTTAATTATACTTAAAATAATTATTGTTTTTAATTTTAAATATAATGTACTAAAATAAAATTAATAAAAGTCCCATAATAAGTTAAGATCTCATTCTTATGATCTTATCCATTAATCATTTAAATATATATATATATATATATATGTTACACATATGCGTGTATACACACACATATATATGATACTTTAATATATGTATACCAATATATGCATATGTGTATAATACAAATTGTACTTAAAATAGTAATTATCAATTTTAATAAAACATTGTTGACTTAAGTTGTATTGTATTTAAGATTTTGTGTTAGATAATTTTAATTTGTATGTGGAATTTAATCATTATGTAGAATTTTTAATATTTAATATTTAGTTTGTTCTCATGGATACTTATTGATGGATATGTGCTCGTAAACGCGTTCGTTTACATGTATGTGAACTGTTCGTGAAAATTAACGAATAATCTCTACCAAACAAACGAATGAACACGAACGACATTAAAAAATAAAGAACGAATAGAGATATCAATTCGTTCGTTCATATTCGATTAATTTACAACCTTATTTGGAATGTGTTGCTTGATACTTGCAACCATCAAAAGCCCTTATTGTAACAGTCTATCTGTAACCAAAAAAAAAAAGAAAACAGTCTATCTAAAATGAGAAAAAATAACTTAGCAACATCAAACTTATCATACCTAAACAAAAATATACATTATTTTTTATATTTATAACGATTAATTAAAGATGAGTTAATTTTATTTAAAAGATCAATGATTTAATTTTTTATAATTATAAGAGTAACTTAAATGTCGAGTTTCTTTTGTCAGACCATTACAATTTAAAAACTTGTTCTCTAAATTATTGTACTTTTAAACTTATTTTCTAATATTTAGTATTTCTTGTCATGTCATCCTCACTTATTTTATTTATTTGATTATTTCTCTTTCTCTCTATAAATATATATATATATATATTTATATATATTCATCTTCTTTTTATTTTTCTATTTTTTTTGAGTTTATTTCTCTTCTGTTTTTAGTCTTCAACATAAAATTAAAGAAAATCAATTTGAGTTTTACAATAGGTATTAGCCTGTCTGTCCTCTTGCTCCGTAATTATTCTTTTTTATTTGTTTGGTGAATTCATAGAAAGTTTTACTCAATTGCTAGGAATAAAAACTAATGAATTAAGGTAATATTGGAAGCATTGAAAGAATTTCATATTGAAAAAAAAAGTGTGAGGACATGGTTTTGGAAGTGAAGTTTGCTAGAGTTGGAGAGCTTGCAGAAAAAAGTACTTCTATAATAATTCTTTTTTTTATAATGCTTCTATAATAATTCTGATAATAATCACTAATTGTAAATAAAATTTGTATTACAGATTTCATCTTAACATCATAATAATAAAAATAAAAATTATTGTATTTTTGTGTAATCTAACAAAAATTCTTAGAACCATAGTTACAAAAAATCCATTTATTATTTATCAAAGTAAAATTTTTAATTTAATATATTATATATATACAAAAATAAGTAATATATTATATTCATTTCTTCCGCAAAACATTGTTATATGATAGTTTTTGAATGATATATGTGGCTTTTGAAGAAATTTGTAACAATAATAATAATAATAATAATAATAATAATAATGACGACGATGATGAGGAAAAAGAAGGATGAGAGCAAGATACTAGGGTGAGGCTTTGGGAGTGATTATGACATGGCAGTGGTTGAAAAAAAAATACAAGAAATTGAGAATAAATTTAAAAGTGTAATGATTTGAGAAATAAGTTTTCAAATTATGACGGTTTGATATAAGAAAAAAAAACCCTCAAATGTCACCTACATTTTTTTGATAAAAATTTCAAACTTAAATGTATAAAATAGTCAAGTTTCTTGTCACATCACATGCTTTAAAAAGAGTGTGAATATATTTTTAGGATAATTATTTTATATGTCACCAGTAAAATTTTTTAATTTTACAAATAGAGTTAAAATAATGACACATGTCCTTTAAAATGTTAAGAAAATAAAAAATAAATAAAATAATACATGTTTTATCGTCTTAACCTTATTTGTGGAGTCAACAGAATTCCACTAGTAGTGTATAGAATAATTATTTATGTTTTTATCCCACATCATATACGAAAAGAAAGGTTACTCGACATATAAGCATTGGCATTACACATCTTAAGAAGTTGGTTTTGTAAGTAAAATGTAATGTGTAATAGCTATGTGACCAATGATATCAAAGCCAACATTTAACCATTCGGCTCCATATCGAGCATCTCAATGGGGTAGATATGGTCAGCCAGTTCTGTATCAAACACCACAAAGGCGTAAGCAAGGTGGGCCTAAAGAAGTTAGCCGTGATGAGCACATCACAAGACTGGGTAATGTTATCTAAAAGGAAATACGTAGAGTGCTTCTATCACACATTGGATACAAAGGGAAGGTCTTGGCAGCATTACCCTAAGAAGGCAGTTTTGCAAGAAGAGGATAATGGCCTTGTGATATACTCGTAAGTTACTCGAGATTGACTCAAAAATTACTCAAATTTGACTCATTTATTTTTGAGCCAAGGTAGAGTTATTTGAGTAACAAGTCGAGTGAGTTTGAGTCGAGACACATCGGATACAAAAGGAAGGTCTTGGCAACAAACCCTAAGAAGGCAGTTTTGCGAGAAGAAGCTAATGGCTTTGTGACATACTCTAAGTTACTCAAACTCGACTCGAAGATTACTCGAATGTGACTCATTTATTTTTAAGTCGAGTTTAAGTTTTCGAATAACAAGTCGAGCGAGTTCAAGTATCTTAATAGTCGAATTGAGCCACTCGTGAGTTTAATTAAATATTTTTTAATATATTTTTTATATTTTACTATTAATTTATCATTTTACAATTATGATGTATGGTTAGTAAATGACAAATTCAACTTATCAAGTCAAGTTCAAACGATTTGAGTTCGATTTTCAAAAACTAAACTCAATCAAGCTTTGAGCATTGAATTTTTGTGTCAAACTAATTTCAAACCTAGTGCTAAACTGTTTTGACTTGATTCAATTATACCCTTGCAAACTATCTTAATAAATCAAAGTCTTATATGACCTTTGTAAGAAATAATTCAAAAAAAAAGTTTATTATTGCAGATAATGGAGAGAAGAAAAATAAAGAAAAAAAGGGTAAATGTCCAATTGATTATTTTGTATACAAATATTAACCGAACTGGTTTAAAAGGTTAAACTATTAAAAAAGCCCTTAAACTTCATCATTATATTTAAATAAGCTCTTATACTTTTATTGCATTTAGATAAACTCTTAAATTTTAATCTGTATTCAAGTAAACCCTTAAACTTTAATTTGAATTCAAATAAACCCTTAATTTTTACTTTGTACCTAAATAAACCTTTAACATAAATTAATTTTTTAAAGAGTTAAGCAATCGATTGATTTTTCAAATGAATTTTATAACCCAACTTCTTGCATAAAAAATTGATTATATATAATATAATATTTAATTATTTATATTATATATAATATATTTAAAAAATATTGATTAATTCAGTTAGTTTAAATCATAATTTTAGACACCCACTTAATCGAATAAATGAACTTAAAAAACTAACTTGAACTTAAAATTGACTTAATTGAACCGAATTAATCGAATTTTAATCGATGAAATTGACTGGAATTGATTTTTACTCACATGCAATTTTTTATTTGAAAAAAGGGCTTATTGGAATACAAATTAAAGTTTAATGATTTATCTAAATGTAATAAAAGTATAAAGACTTATTTAAATAAAATGATAAAGTTCAAAGATCTTTTTAATATTTTAGCCTTTATTAAAATTACATAAAGCAAAGGGGACGACGGCCAAGGCTTTGAGGGCAAAATATCAGTTCCGTGATTATTTAAAATTTTGTATCTTTCATTTGTTTTCATGTAACAATATCTTTTAATTTTTATTTTAATTTTTAAATTAAATAATACTAATCATATTGATTAAAATGATATTTAAGATGACATATATGTTCAATCTGAGTCTTAAAGACGAAATAAAAAAGATTTAGGCACGCGATATCTTTTCGAATAAATAAAATAAATAAAGGATATAGATTAAAATAAATTATTTTTTAAAATAATATATAATTAATATATTTTAATTTTTAATAAAAATAAAAATTTATAATATCAAATAAAGTTAAAATTACCAACTTATACTCGAACTCAATTTGAAGATTATCACAAAGTCAACCCTTGACAATTTAACTTCGTGTGAGCGCCCCAAAGGGGTTAGGCTAGTTCCATGCTAAATTGGTAGAGTGCTTCTATTTCACATTGGATACAAAATGAAAGGTCTTGGTAGCATGCTTCTATCTCACATTAGATACAAAAGGAAGGTCTTGGCAGCACCTCTTAAGAAAGCAGTTTTGCAAGGAGAGAGTAATGGCTATATGACATACTCATGAGCCACTCAAACTCAGCTTGTAAAGTACTCAAGTTTGGCTTATTTATGGGTGATTCTATTAACAGACAACCTATGAATTAAACTTGACAACCTATTTTAATATATTTTTTAATACCAAAATATTTTTGTATGAAATTACATATTTATCTTTTATAATTTCATAATCCAATTTTTTTCATTCCTTTTCTATTCTTTATCATCTTATTTTCTTTTCATCCAAATCAACCTTAAATCTAAATTTTGATTAATTAAAAGAGAAACGGCAATACTTTCATTTTTGTGAACGTCATCAAATTTAAAAGAAAAAAACTGGCTTAACAAAATTATGCCAATACCATCTGCCCAGATTGGGGAATCATCTAAACCATTAAAGCTGCAGGCTTGCACAATAGAGGATATAAGAATTGTTCGATTGTCCTTTTTTTTTTTTTTATAATCACCATGAATCCATTTGATGAATTCTCAACTAAGAATCAAACTGGGTACATAACCTTATCTATTTTCTTGCGTTATTTAAACAACACAAGGGTTTAGGAGGAGGAATATCCAACGCAAGAACCAGCTTTGCATTTTTTTTGTTATAAAAGAAATATTAAATAATTGAAAATATGAATGGGTTATTTGGATTCAAATCTGAATTTAACAAGATGCTACAACTCATCATTAATTAAACGATCAAGATTGTTGGCGCTTTGCATTTCTATTTTAAGAAAAACCATACTTCGAACCAAGCTTCTCCAGACCCGTGAAGCCTTACTTTCCTTTTAGAAGAAGCTGTCCACGAGGAATCTTTAGTCCAATATTTTACTTTAATCATGCGCCTGGATCACTCATAAAATTCCAAGGTCTTTGATGAGGTAAATATAGCAATATTGGACTCTCTCAAAACCAAAATCAAACCTCAGATTTCTTGTAAATTTTGAAGAGATTGAAGAGTTAAAAGATTATAAGATAAGTTGATTGTGTTTAAGAGAAATGTTTTAAGTTTTGTAAGTTGTGTTATGAGAAAAGGGATAGAAGAGGAAAATATTTTAAGTTTGCAGGTTGTGAGAGGCAATTTAAATGTTTTATGTTTTAGGATTTAGGTTTTTTTCAATAAATAAGTTATGAGGCTTAATTCATAGGTTATCATTACAATTTTTCCTCATTTTTTTTGAATTATTTGAATAATGAATCAAGCTGAGTTTGAGTATCTTAATAGTTAAATTGAGCGACTTGTAAGATTAATCAAACTTTTTTAACAATATATTTTTTACTATTAATTTATTATTTTACTATGATAATGTATAATTAAAAAATGACAAATCAAATCTTTTTAGTTGAATTTGACTTTATGAGTCGAACTCGAACGATTTGAATTCTATGTTCAAAAACTAAACTTTATCTAGCTTGAATTGAGTTTCGACTCTTGAGTTTTTGCGTCAAGCCGAACTCTAGCATGAGATTGAATTGTTCGACTCGACTTAATTACATCCATATAAATTATCTTAATAAATCTGAGTAATATGTGACTTTTGAAATAAGTTAAAAAAAAAGGAGTTTATTAATGCATATAAGTAAGAGAAAGAAAATAGATAAAAAAGAAAGAAAGTTACAAGTCCAATTGATTTTGTTTGCAAAATTTATGAAGTGAATTTTTATATTAACCGAATTGGTTTATTAAAATTATCTAAAGCGAAGGGGGCGACGGCGAGGGCCCCTGCGGGCCGAAAATCATTTCGGTCCAATTATTTAGGCCTCGTTTGGCATCGTTTTTGTTTCCTGTTTTCTGTTTTTGTTTTCAGTTTTTTTGGAAACAGAAACAGAAAACGCGTTTGGTAACATGTTTTCGTTTTCAAAAAACGAAAAACAAAAACAAGAATTTCCAAAATTGTTGAAAACAAGAATTTCTTGTTTTCATTGTTTTTGAAAACATGTTTTCATTTCTATTACTGTTCATAAGTAAGTGAACAGAGTTTATATATTACTATAATATTAATATTTTTTATAATAAAAATATAAATAAAATTAATTAATTTTTTAAATAAAATAATATTAAATTTTAATATAAAATATTATTTAATATTTTAAAATTAATATATTTATTTTAATATAGAAAAGTTGAAAACGTAAAAAGCAATTAAATATATATTACATTGAATTATAATATTATAATATTATTTAATTTAAACTTTTATAATAATTTATTGAATATATTAAATATTTTAAATAATATCAGTTATTATAATTTTGATATGCTAATAATTAATATTATTATATAATATAATTAATTTTTATTTTACTAAACAATATTATTATCTAATATTATATTCTATCTTAAATTTAAAATATATCACTGCTACTATTAAATAATTTAATATTATTAAATAAGTAAATACTTAACATTAAATAATATTATTTATATTAAATATAATATATTTTAATAACTATATAATTTATTATAAATTAATTAGTTAAATATTTTATTTAATAATGTAATATTATTATTACAATTAAATAAAAATTATTATTAAATATAATTTATGATTATTACAATTAAATTCAATAATATTATTTTATTTAATATTATATTTAATTATAACATTATTTAAATTATACTAATTTTTTATATGATTAAATAAAAATATTTAATATTAGTATTAAATAATATAAAATAATATTATTTAATATTATCTACATATTATTATTTAATAAATATATTATTTTTATTTAATTTTTAAAATTTTTTTGTGAATTGAATTATTATATCTAAATCAATTTAAATATTTGTTTTCAAAACGTAACAGTATGAAACAAACATGTTTTCTGTTTTCAAAAATTGAAAACAAAACAAAATAAAACAAAAAAAAATTTTCAAAAATAGAAAACATAAAACAGAAAACAGGAAACGATACCAAACGATCCCTTAAAGTTTTGTATATTTCGTTTGTTTTCACCTAACAATATTTTATTTTAATTTTTAAATTTAATTTTCAAATCAAATAGCATTAATCATATTGATTAAAATAATATTTGAAATGACATATACACACACACATATATATATATGTTCAAACTGACTCTTAATTCTTAAAAGTAAAATAAAAAAGATTTAAACATGTGATATTTTTGCATATAAACAAAATAAATAACGGATATAGATTAAAATAAATTATTTTAAAAAATATATAATTAATATTTTTAAAAATTTTAATAAAAATAAAAATATAATATCAAATAAAATTCGAATTATTATTTCATATATTGATAATATTTAAAATATAAAAAAATAAAAATTTTAACTTCCACTGTAAAATTATTAAAATGTTGCTTTCATACAATCCATAAATTTATTGGTTTTTTAAGAAAAGAGTTCACACTTTTCTGATCCAACGGCTTAAAGTAATCTCTGCACAGGGTAATTTGATATTACCAATTATAGAGATGTAAACGGGTCGGGTACCCGTTAGATTTGAGATGCTCGAACCCGAACTCAATTAATTTTAATAATATTCTAACCCGATTATTTTTTTTATGCTACTCGAACCTTAACCCTATAAAATATAAATACCTGTTTAACTACCCGAACCCGTTTAATTACCCGTTTATTAAATCAAAGTTTGATTTTTAAATTTAAAATTAAAATTAATTTTAGAATAACTTAATTAAAACATTATATTAATAAATTTAATTTAACTCATAAAAATAAATTAAAGTTAAAAATCATAATTATAATATATAATGATTTAATTTAATTAAATAAAACATTAATAATAAATAATTTATATATAAAAAATATAAAATATTGTATTAATTAATTATTATTTTTAATCGGTTCGGGTAGCGGATACCCTAAGATAACTACCCGAACCCTACCTTAACCCGTGACGGGTAGTAATTTTACTACTCGAATCGGATTATACACTATCCTAATCTTACTTAAACAGATCAGATAACACCGCATATCTATTTATAGAATATCCATTGCCATCCCTATAAATACCAAATCCTTTTTCACTCGAGAGTCGAGACGCAATTAAGATTGAAAAAAAAAAAAAACCATACTTGTGTCCGTCTGAGTTGCATCCTCGGCTCCTGAATTTTTTTTTTTGGTTATAACCGAATTCTTTTTTCCGTCCATTCTTTATTACGAAATACGAAATCGAGTAACAGATTCGATCATGCAGACTTGGCACTACAAACTAATTGTGAAGTAAAATTTGGTAACTTTAAGCGGCTGTTCTTCTTCCTTTCTCCACCAGCGACTGGACCAGTGAGCATTTCTTTTTTTTTGGTGTAATCACAGGTATCCTCATCCGTTTTACGGTCTGAGACTAATTCTGTTCGGGCCAGAAGTGGTAAACGGTAAAACTCTCCTAACAGTAAAGACTCCAAGACTCAAACTCTGTCCAAATACCTGGGGAAGAAGTCCACGTTCCACTTTTTCCAACCACTTGTCGGTACCGGTGAGCATTTCTTCGTTTCTCACTTTCTCTCCTTTCAAAGATTAATGGAAGCTTCGCGTTTTTTGGCAAATTTGATTAGAATCTTTCCTTTTTGGTTATGCTGATTTAATATGATTATTCTCAATTGATTAACTTTACTGATGATCAGATCAGTTAATGAGCTTTTCTTTGGAAAGTTTCCTTTCCGGTTTTTTATTATTTGTTTATTTATTGCAGGGATTTAGCCTTGTCCTTGAAATATGGGGGATTTTGGCGCTAAAGAGCAGGCGGAGGCAGCGGGTGCAACTGACAAACCAATGCAAAATAGACAAAAGCAAAGCGCAGATGAAAGTGAACAACAGGCAGAGGCTTGTTCAAGCAAACCAGAAAAGAGGGGTCCCAAACCGAAGCTAAATCAAGATGAAAGGCATAAAAATAAAATAGAAAGTTGTAGAAAATATCGGGAAAAGAAAGCTGTAAGACATTTCATTTTCTCTCTTATATATCATTTTCGTATTTTGTTTATATTTTCCCCTGTTTGTTCATCTCCCATCTTATGAATTGTGTCCTAGACTGAGAATGAAGCATTACAAAAGAAGTGCCAAAGATTAGAGAAAGAAAATGACGAATTGAAAAAGAAGTTGGGGTTTGAGATAAACTCTTCCAAGGAGGAGGTTTCAGAGGCAAGAGACTAATCCTCTCTTTGTTTCTTTTCTTATTTTCTTTTTTGTCTCCTTTCTAACTTTTTTTTTTGTGTTGTACAAATTTTTTTCTTCTATTTGTTTATATGGGTTTTTCCTTTTGTATATGAAGGCTGAGAATGAAGCATTACAAAAGAAGTGCCAAGAATTAGAGAAAGAAAATGAAGAATTGAAAAAGAAGGACGAGGCGCAACAGCTTCAGATAAACATGTTGCAGGAGCAGCTTTCAGAGGCAAGAGAGCACCCTCTTTGTTTGTTGTGTTTGTCTGTCTTCTTTCTAACTTTTGCTTTATGTTGTGCGAATTAAAGATGGATGTTCGAGCAGATAAATTAGCGAAGGAACTGAGTGGTGAATCCATAAAAGTGAATGTGGTGAAAATGGTAAAAAAAGTGCAGGAAATTGTGATGCAACAGCTGCAAGAAAAACTCCTCAATCAAGATGATCAGGTATATTCGCAAACACAAATATAGAATAGTTTGGCATTTTCATGGGATGAATATGTTATGTATGATAATCATGTCTGCTAAAGCTTTTTCTTATCAATTTAGCTAGTGAATGAAAACATTATATAATCCTTCTACAAACCCTATATATTATTCTTGATTGAAGAGATAGCTATCATCAAATCACAAGGTTAATATCGTCTGTTATATGCTTTGTATATATATCATTTGTATTGAATATTGATACTTTGTGTCAACTTGTCATCTCATTTAACGGCAATTTTGCTTCCCTAGTAGGTGCTTCTTTTGAACTTCAAATTTCTATCATATCCAACCTCATGCCCCTGTTTTAATTATTTCGTTGGTCTTGCTTGCTGTTGGTTTTGATTACTGAGTGCCTACTATACTTTTGCCTAATTGCCTTTTTTTCTTTTCTTTGTTATTATGGCCTTGTTTTTGAGCTTATATGTATAACATCCTATATATCTCTTCAATCGAAAAAAGCTCGTTTACCTTCCAGGAAAATATTATACTCTTATGATTTCATTTTTCTAGTGCAGGAGAAGTATTTAATATGTCTAATACTCTGTTATTGTAATAGTAGTGTTACCACATAGATTATACCTCCTCTTCCTATTAGTTCTGACTGACAACTATTACTTCTCATTACTTCTTAATCCCATATTTAGCCTTCTATTACTACTTCTCCTGATCTTCTAGTACTAAATCTCCCAACCTTTTGTTGCTGACCTTCCTAGTTATTCACTCTATCGCCTGAAATTCAACCTTAGCTTCTATTGTGCCATTTTCATCTCCTAATACTTGCCATGGAGCTTAGGTAGAATTGTCCAGTTCTCTTTGTCACCTTATCCTCTTTTCATATACTTACGGATCTTAAGGCCTTCCAGCTTTTAATAATCTAAGCAAATTTATCACTAGATAACATTAGCTAGAAAGATTGGCATGGAATAAACCCAAAATTAAACTGATACACATTTTCTCCAAAAATAGAAAGCACAAAACTAATGATGACTAGACTAGATAGCAAGTACCTGGTATGTCAGTAAACAGAACTTGACTTGCTACTGGTATGCTGGTAAATAGAGCTTGACTTAAAAACCAATGGTAATCACTTTCTCCATGCTGAACAAAATAAATTTCTATGTTGATTAATCAACTTGATTCTAAATGACCAAAAATCAAACTATCAAATGAAATTTTATCAATTATCACTTCAAGCTTTTCATGTTAAAGCACCCTGCTATTGGAGTGGTAGAGAATGCCAAGTCATAATCCATTTGCTGTTACTACTAGACAAAGGATATAACATCCTATAAACTGGTTAAGTGGGAAAGGGATATGAAATTCTATATTCAATCGAATTGTATGCTCATTGTAAAACAACATAGGATTATTGACCTACTTTCAACATATTGTTTCATTAACTAATCTCTATTCAACAGACTTTTACTTTGAAACTAGCCCACACATGCACTTGATTCTTAGAATACCATGTGAGGTTGCCTCTCAACAGATTAAAACCTTTGAGGAACAACTCATAACTTATGATTTATCATTTTAGACTAAAATATCCAACATCATAGTTTTAATTATTTATATACCATACTGTCTTTGATAAAACTGTCGTTTACTTCCACCATCATATATAGTTTCAAGAATAATAAAATGTAATTCTTCTATCTTTCGGAGTTTTAAAATTGATGGTATGTGCTATTCCAATTGATCTTTCTCCTAATTTGCAGGAGCATGATGCAGAAAACTTTGACTGGGATATGCCAATGGATGACGAATATGTATGGTACTTTAGTTTCAGTGCTTTCTTTACTGATTTACGTATTATTGGATGGTGATGTGATTCTTTTCGAAATTATTGTTTTAGTTGAACAAGTTTTTCCTAAAAGGCATGGGAGACTTCAATGAGTTCCTAAATTCAACGTGCAGTAAGACCAAAGGTAAGTGCTATCCCATGAATTCGTGAATAAATTAATGCTGCTTTTGATTTGAAATATCAATGACTCATTTCTAGATAGTCCGGTAGAAAAGCCTTTTTATACAATTTTATTTTTACACATTTTGTAAACATGAATAAATAGGAAAATAATAAACAAATCTAAAATAAGAAGTAGTAACAACACACCCATAGTCTTTATGTCTATTAAGACTATCTTTTTTTCTCACTGATTAATCATTTTTATTTTTTCAATCCAAAGACTTTTAAGTGATTATATTCACATAAAGTTAAACAAGTTAAAATTCGGAAATAAATAAGTTAAATTATTAAATAAGAAAAGTAAAACATGCAAGCAATTTAGAAATGTGCATGAGAGTAAAATGATATCATCATCATCATCAGAGCCTTTATCCCAAGAGATTGGGGTAGGCTATATGAACCAATATATAAACTCACGTTAGATCGTCCATATATATTCTTCTCTTCCACAGATTCCTATCCAAGGTTATTTGCTAATCCAACTCTAATACCTCTATATATTTCCAAATTACATCCTTTCAAGTCTTTTTCGGTCTTCCTCTAATCTTAACCCTTCTCTCAACATCTATTGCATCTATTCTCCTAACTGGAGCATCTACAGGTCTACTTCATTCGTGTCCAAACCAATGTAAACAACTTTCACACATCTTGTCTTCGATGGGTACCACTCCAACCATCTTACGAATATCTCAATTTCTTATTCTATCCTTTATTGTATATCCACATATCCACCGCAACATTCGCATTTCTATTACACTCATTTTTTGTGTATGTAGCCTCTTAGTCGCCCAACATTCACTACCATATAACAATGTTGGTCTAACAACTATCCTATAAAACTTGTCTTTCAATCATATAGGAATTTCTTTATCGCACAACACACCTATAGCACTTCTCGACTTACTCCATTCAGCTTGAATCTTATAGGTCACATCACCATCAATCTCTCCATCCATCTGTACTATCAATCCCAGATATCGAAAATGGCCCCACTTAGGTATCGCCAACCCATCTAACGTCATTACATTGTACTCTTCCACTTGGTTAGAACTGAATTTACACTCCATGTATTCAATCTTCACTCTACTTAATTTAAATCATTTTGATTCCAACGTTTGTCTCCATAATTCCAACTTTGCATCTATCTCTGCTCTAGTTTCCGCACATAGGACAATATCATCTGCAACATCATACACCAAGGCACCTTATCCTGGATGGATTTTGTCAGTTCGTCCATAACTACTGCAAACAAGAATTGACTTAACGTTGACCCTTGGTGTAATCCCACTGTGATAGGAAACTCACTTGTTTGGCCCCCATCTGTCCTCACATGTGTCATTACATCTTCATACATGTTCTTAATTAGTTCAATCTATTTCAAAAGAACTCTTTTCTTCATTAAGGACCATCATAGTACCTCTTTAGGCACTTTATCATACGTCTTCTTTAAATCTATAAAGATATGGAGATCTTTATCCAGTATTTGAGAGCGCTTCATAAGTTGTTTAAGCAAATATATTGCCTCTATAGTTGATCGACCGGACATAAAACCAAATTGATTTTCCGATATCTCTACATTCTTTTTTAATCTCCGTTCTATCACTTTCTCCCATAATTTCATCGTGTGACTCATCAATTTTATGCCTCGGTAGTTGGCGCAACTTTGAAATCTCTCTTGTTTTTATAAAGAAGTATCAATACACACTTCCTCCATTCTTTAGGCATTTTGTTAGTCTGCTAAATCTTATTAAATAGATTTGCCAACGACCTAACTCCTACATCTCCAAGGCATTTCCAAACTTCAATTGGAATGTCATCAGGTCCAATAGCTTTTCCCTTCTTCATCATCTTTAGTGCCTCTTTTACCTTTGTCTCTTTGATTCTACGCACAAAGCACCGATTCAAATCCTCGAGAGGCATCGAGATATTATCCAAAACTTTAGTTTGTCCGTCATTAAATAATTTATCAAAATAATTACGTCATCTGTCCTTAATGTCATTGTCCTTAACGAGAGTTCTTTGATGCTCATCTTTAATACATTTCACGACTCCTAGGTCGTGACTCTTCCTTTCTCTTGCTCGCGCTAATCTGTATATCTTTTTTTTTTCCCTCCTTTGTGTTCAACTTCTTGTAAATTTCTTTCCAACCTTCGTCTTAGCTTCTGCCACAGCCTTCTTTGCCTCCTTTCTAGCTAATTGATATTTCGTAAAACTCTCTTTTGTATTGTTCTTCTTCAAAGCCTTGTAATACTCTCGTTTAGTCTTTATAGCGTTTTTTACTGCTGCAGTCCACCATGTTATTCTTTCGTTTGATACTCTTAGTGTTTCCTTGCCCACCTCCCGAGTGCATTTTACCATCTTGTTCCACATTACATTTGGGTTCTCTTCTGTTGTCCAATCCTCTTTTTGAATCCATTACTTTAAATTCATTGAATTATACTTGGCTTAGTAGAAGAAAAAAAAGTATAGTATTCTAAATTTTTTAAATGTATGTAATGTTTTCAAGTGTATGTTACTGTCCAATTGATATTGTATTTAATAGTCTATTGAAAATAATAACGGTTATTTGAACTGGTTTTTTTTTTTTTGACAAGGCAATTGTTTTTTGCATTAACCATATGGCTTCTACTATATGCTGACTTGGTGGTTGTTGGGAATCATAGAAGTTCCCTTGTTTGGTGAGGGGTGTAGCATTGCCAAAGCCATATCACCATTGCATGAGACCATGAATGTTAAGGGCTTTTCGGTACCAGAGGAGAATTCGGACATGATCCAAGAGATATTCAGTAAGTTCCCTAACGTAGCATCAGGCATTCAATTTCACCACCCAGCATCAAGAAATGGCTTCATTACCACATTAGCTGAAGTCTACAAAATGGTAACAAGAAAAGAGATGCACAGCCCAGAGGAAATCAATCATATGCAGGTCGGTATTGGAGATTTGGAGCATGCAGGTTTTGAGATTTCATGGCTTGAGGACCTGGTGGAAAAGTGTCAGGAAGAGGCTGAGGACGAAGAAATTAGAATCATGGAGGACAAGGTAAACCGTCTAAAGGAAAGGAAAAGTGAGCGCAGAGAAGAGCGCAAGTCCAAAAGACAAAGGGCTATTTAAGAACTTTTCTCCAAATGATGGTACACTCTCAAACTTGATTTGTATGTTTTCTTACTTTTATATTGCACAGCTAGTAGACTAGTTTTGTTTAAATAAAATACATGTATACATGTATATTCTGCAGACAGCCAAAGCAAAGCACAGAGAAGAGCACAAGTCCAAGAGATAAAGGCCTATTTAAGAACTTCTCTCCAAATGATGGTACATTCTCAAACTTGATTTGTATGTTTTCGTACTTTTATATTACACGATTAGTGGACTAGTTCTGTTTAAATAAAATACATATATACGTGTATATTCTATGTATTTATTCATGTTTCAAGATTGTGCGGATGGCATTTTTGTTAAGGAGTGTCATTGTCTTTTACTCTTCTATGTATGTATTCTGTATTTGAAGAGTGGTGGTCGTGCATTGTTGATATTTTCTATTTACAAAAATTACAAACTAAAATGTTTAACATCTTTTAGGGAAGTGAATTGTTTGTTGGACTTGGTTGAGTCCAAAAGAAAAAAGCCTTGAGATTAGCCACAACTCTAGAACTAGCCTCTTCTCCCATGGTCCTTTGATATAGCTTCATTAAGCTTTCCTTCATTTCACCATTATCTGTCACTTTTCTCAGAGCTTCTTCAATATCTTTGTCCAAAACCATTAATCTTCACCCCAATTTTCTAAACCTGAACAATGAATTTACAATTGACTAATTGATCGCCGGTGACCGGATAGCACAAGTGTGGTTTCTGGCATTTTATGGCTTCCATGGTGGAAGTCCACCCACAGTGTGTGAGATATAAGCCCACGGCCTTGTGTTGCAGCACTTGCAATTGTGGCGCCCATGAAACCATTCTGCCTTGCTTTGAAACTCTCTCCAAATACCCATTTGGTAAACCTTATTGCCATGCAAAGGCTAGCACCCAATGAAATGGTCGCCCTAATGATTCAAGTGAGGATGCCAGGGTTTGTATTTTAGCGTCTCCAATAGGATAACCCAACTGCCAAATGAAATGTAGAACACCGAGTTAGGCTTCTGCTTGTCCAACCAATCTAAGCAGCTAATATCTTCTTCCCAAAAGCTAGGATTCTTCACCATCAATGAAGGTTTACTCAAAGGACCAACTGGAAAAACAATTGGATTGTCAGCTGGAGAGCTATCATCATCACCAATGAACTCCTGGGGAAAGGAAATCACGAGGAGCCATTGAAGAGTTCTTGAACGTTCCAAGGTTTTGTTCCAAAATTTGAATCTTGCTTTCCTTGAAGCTTGGGTTCCAATTAATCATGGTAGATCTTCGGTTGATAGTTGAGCCTGACTCGTTATGGAGAATACCATAGTTCCTTCATGTTGGGGACATCCTGCAAAAACCAAAATGCCCTTAAAAAGTCTAAATTCAAGAACGAGTCTAAAATAACTTGAATATATATATATATATATATATATATATATATATATATATATATATATATATATATATGATTGATTCTGAGTTACATTTTATAAAACAACTGCCTCTGTTTGTATTCACCACCAAAAAGTTTCTTGCCACGTCTTTATGTTAGATCTCATATATATATATATATATATATATATATATATATATATATATATATATATATATATATATATATATATATGATTGATTCCGAGTTACATTTTATAAAACAACTTCCTCTGTTTGTATTCACCACCAAAAAGTTTCTTGCCACGTCTTTATGTTAGATCTCACTTTAGCTAAGCCAGCAAAAATTAACATGTTTGAGCTTTTTCATTCCTTGTATTAATTTGACCTCATATCTTTATTTTATTTTAATAAAAATTTATTTACATGATTTTATTTGTTATTCAGATTTTTAAAAAAGTAAAAAATAAAAAATGTAAACTAATTAAGATAAAATTTCCCTCCTATTTTTCTTTGTATAATCATCCAAACATTATATTATTTTTTGTGTTCCTCTGTCTTTCTTTGGCATCACAGTTTTCTCCAATTAAACATTTCCTAAGTAGGGCTGAGAAAAAAAAATCCGTAAGAACCAAAAAATCAATTCAAACTGAGATATTCGGATTGGTTTTTAGACAATTCAGATCGGATTTGGATATATAACATCATCAAAGTTGCACAAATTCAGATTAGACCGGATTATTCAGAATGAGTTTTAGAATGGGTTTCGAAAATTCAAATTAATTCAAATTAAAAGAGTTCAATTTTAAACAAGGACTAAAGCCCAAATCTAAATTTGCCGTTGGGTCTCACTCTCGCCGAAATTTAAGCCCAATTTTACTCTCAGCCGGTCAGCCCTTAGCCCGCAATACATTATACAATATTAACACGTCATACTCACACCATCACAGCTCACACTCACAATTCCTAAGAGTGTGTTTGGTAAAGTTTAAAACATTAGAAAATAGATAAGGGTGAGTAAAAATGAAAAGAAAATAATTTTTGTTAATGCTAGTTAATAAAAAAAAGGTTGGACAAAAGAAAATAAAAAGATATAATTATTTTCTATCTTTTTTCATAAAAATAAATTATACACTATATATATTTACAAGACTGTCCATCTTTTTTATTTAAATTTTATGTTTTATCTTAACTTACAAATGGTATGAGAGCAATTTTTTTTCATTTTCAACTCTAACACATAAAGGATGAACAAAATTATATCTATATATATATATATATATATATATATATATATATATATATATAAAATCTTTTCTAGGGTTTCCACAAATTACATTGAAGAGAAAAACATATATATGTTTCCATTTTTTGTTTATTCTTCCATCAAAACTTTGTCCGCCTTATTAAGCTAACCTTAAATCTTGTCCTCTAATAAAAAATGTTGAGATAAAATTTTCATGTCCATTTAAAGTTTTATAAATATAAATATAAAATATTCATTATTCTTTATCCACCGTTTTTTTTTATGTCCGTTTTATTTTGATCCACAATTAATATTTTTTATAATTGAGAGATAGTGATTGAAATTGTTTAAATTTGAATTTAAACTTTATAGCATGCCACAAATTTTCTTTAACTGTAAATCAAAAAGTTGTTGGTTATGAATTTTTTTTTTATATTTACGTGTTCATCAATACTTATGATTGAGTCTTGTATATACAGTTTACATGTAAACAGTGATGATAAACATACTGAAAATTGATACACAACTACCTTTTATGTTTTGTATTCTATTTGGGTCAACACATGAACCATGAACATTTATTTAATTATTTCTTTCCTTTTCGTTTTAATCGAAGATCATAGACATTTATTTCTAGTGTATGTACCCATTGGAATATGTAAAATTAGTTACACACTTATTATTGGTAGTAGTAGCATTTACAAAAGTATAATTTTAAGCAAAAACGATAAGTTAATTTTGAATATTTTTAAAAATTCTATTTTTTTTAATAAATACATTATTATGATAGTACATATTAATTATTTTGATCCATATCTTGATTTTATTTCCTTTTTTGTTCTTATTTTTATCAAATTTTATTTTCCATATATTTATAAAGTTTGATCAACAAATATAAAATTAAATCTTATTAAAAATAAATTTAGAATTTTTTAACAGAAAATAAAGAAATGAAACATATCCAAATATCTTGGATTTCAATAAAAAAAAATCCAAATAATTTTTTAACACATAATCAAATATAAGTATTTTTTTAATAAATACATTTTAATTTGAGCAATGAGTGATAAATTTTAGATTGTTATTCCAATTTGTAACTTTCTCACAAAATTTGATAGGAGTATCACGTTGAAAAACATTTTTTTAAAAAAAAAAATAGAACTATCATAGAACAATTTAAAGATTAGGGATAAAAATGAAACACACATAAAAGGTTTATGATCTCAAATGCACTTTAACCTCTTTAGTCAAATACATCATGAGAAAGTTTACAAATTATAATAAAATATTATATTCTTAAATCATTTAAACAAATCAATTGAACTACTAGATAAGTAGACATACGATAAAACTCACACATTTGGTAAGATTTGAACACCTATTTGTCTCATTAAAATTCTTAAACCTCTTTTTTACCATTAAATCATTTTCTCATTAATATTTTTTACTTGAAGTTTAAGTTTGTTAAGCTTCTTTATAAATTAAATTATGCTATGAATATGTAAAAAGAATATGATTTTCAGCATTGAATGTTTTATTTATTTATTAGCTTGGAGCTCGTGCAATGCATAAATTAGTTTTATCTATTTAAATATGTATGTAAACATATATATTTGTAAACTCATATGTTTTATAAATAAATTTTATTTATTTTAAAAAGTAATAATTTAAATTATTTAAATAATATACATCATCATTGATAGCTTACTTTTATACTTTTTAGTTTAGTTAATAAATTATCTTTTGATAAATTAAAATTATGTATTTTATATTACAAATAGATACCAATTAATATATTATTTAGTTTTTTTAAATATATAATATTAAAATTAAATTTTTAAAATATTTTTGGATTAGATAGTATTTAAAATTATTTTAAGATAATTTTTTAAAAAAAGATTGAGAAATTTTAGGGATTAGAAAAATTTTAAGAAAGTAAAAAAATGGAAATGCTCAATATTTATTGTTTGTTTTGGCTTAGGTGGATATAAAATTAGTGGATACTCACGTATAAACATTCATGTAGGCATCCTTATCAAATTTGCTATATATCTTGTAATATAATAGATAAGATTTATAGAAAAGTACATTGAGAATTAAGGGCATACTAAAGTTAATTAAATACTTTATGCATGATAATTTTTATTATGAATTTCTGAATAATTAATTTTAGGATAGGAAGTTCACTTAAGATTTGTCCTTATGTTTCTTACAAAAATCAGAAATATTATGAATAAAATTATATATATATTTTCTTTTATAGGGTTTCTGCAAATTACATTGAAGGGAAAAACGTATATATGTTTTCCATTTTTTATTTTTTTCTCCATCAAAATTTTATCCGCCTTATTAAGTTGAGCTTAAATCTTGTCCTTTAATAAAAAATATTGAGAGAAAATTTTTATGGCCATTTTGTTATAAAATTATAGAAAGAACACAAGGAGAAAGAGTAAGAAGAGAGATTTTCTCTTTTTCTTCAAGTGTGTTCAATACATGGATGGTGAGCCTCTAAGGTTGGGAAGATTGATTCATCAAAATGATAATCAGCAAATCTAGCTATAAATAAATCCCCTGTTGATGGTTCTAAATATTTAATTATAGATGGGGATTCATATCCAACATATATTCTCAACCTCCTTTGAAGATCCATCTTAGTACGTTGTGGTGGAGGAATTAGAACATATACAGCACATCCGAAAATTCTTAGATGGGAAATATTTGGTTCCTGACCAAAAACCAATTGTAAAGGGGGGGACTTATGATAACTTGTTGGCCTGATGTGAATTAGTGCTGCCGCATGTAAAATAGCATGACCCCAAGTAGAAATTGAGAGTTTTGATTTCATTAGTAATGGTCTTGCAATCAATTGAAGATGCTTAATAAATGATTCTGCAAGGCCATTTTGTGTATGAACATGTGCTACAGGATGTTCAACACTTATCCCAATAGACATACAATAATCATTGAAAGTTTGGGAAGTAAATTTACCAGCATTGTCAAGACGAATTGTCTTGATGGGATAATCTGGAAAATGTGCTTGTAATCTGATTAATTGAGCAAGTAACCTTGCAAACGCCAGGTTGCAAGTTAATAATAGAGATACATGTGACCACCTAGTTGATGCATCAATTAAAACCATAAAATATCTAAAAGGTCCACATGGTGGATGTATTGGTCCACATATATCACCTTGTATTCGTTCCAGAAAAGTAAGGGATTCAATCCTTATCTTAGCTGGTGATAGTCGAATAATTAACTTGCCTTGAAAACAAGCAGCACATGGGAAATCTTTCGATTGAAGAATCTGCTGGCTCTTCAATGGATTTCCACATGAATTCTTAACTATTCTTTGCATCATTATCGATCCAGGATATCCTAACCGGTCATGCCAAACAATAAAGTTATTGTGATCTGTAAGCTTCTGGTTAATGACCACATTTGTTTCAATTGTTTTAATTCTTGTGTAGTACAAACCGGAGGAAAAGGCCGATAATTTTTCTAATACAATTTTATTATCCAAGATTATATTCATAATGTGAAGGTACTCAATGTCTCCTTCACTTGTTGTCTCAATATGATATCCATTTCGGCGGATATCCTTAAAATTCAATAAATTTCTTTGAGACTTGGGAGAGTATAATGCTTCATGAATTTCAAATTTTGTTCCTTCAAGCAAGAATATGTTAGCTCTTCTGGAGCCTTCTATCAATTTTGTACTACTCGATATAGTATTAACATTGGCCTCTTGCATTATCAAATAAGAAAAATATTTCTTATTCTTTAATAGTGTACATAGTGGCACTGTCTACAAGACATATATCTTCACTACTCATCTCAAATCGAACCAGGAGAGTATCTATGTTCTTTATTGAAAATAAGAAATATATAGAGTATTCAAGAAAGAATATCAAAATTGGAAGAGAGTGAAAGTGTGCTCGTACCTACTTCCTGTGTTTCTACACCTTTATATAGGTGTTTAAGTGGGCGGTTACGCTCATTAAATGGGCAGTTACATAATTAAATATATAATTAAGTGAGTAGCAGTTACGACGGTTATGTAATTATTGGTAGTTACACTCATAAATAACCAAAACATAATGAAGTATCTAAACACGACAAATACTTAATAATTAGAATCCTATTAATAAGAGGCATGTGTAAAATAAAGTCCAATATTATGTAGATGAGTGGCATCAACATAACCATAATCAAAATCATCATTTTCATAAACAAAATTTGTCTTATCTTTTCCATCATTATGTTCCCACTTCTGGTAGTATATGTGTTTTTAAAATGACCACCTCAATGATTACTATGTTCACGTCCACGTCCACGGCCATGACTACTAGCATGACCTCTATTTTTTCCATTATATGTTGCTGCATTCACTGTAGGGAATGGAGCAGATCCAGTTGGACGAGCCTCATGATTTTCATCAATAGCTCATTATTTTGCTCAGCCATAAGGAGGCATGAAATCAGTTTAAAGTACTTCTTAAAACCTTTTTCACGATATTGCTATCGCAGGAGCATATTAGATGCATGAAAGGTGGAGAATGTTTTTTTCTAACATATCCTCATCAATGATCTTTTCTCTACATAACTTTAATTGAGAACTGATTCTAAACATAGCTGAGTTATATTCACTAATAGATTTAAAATCTTGTAATCTCAGATTTGAGTAAGCAAATAAAACATGCACAAGCATAGATAATTATGGAGGAGCTAGATAAAAATAGTTTCATTACCGTAAAAAAAAAGATAGATAATTGTGGTTGATTAACGACCTTACTTGAACAGGATCTGTTCTATAGGCTCGTACCTCTGTGTCCTTTAGCACAAAGGAGACAGGATCTAAAGTCTGGTTGATGAAGATCCTGGGTTGAGGCCTATTCTCCAAATCTCTCACGGGTTTTTAGAGTCTTGTACTGATAACGTGTTATAAAATTATAGAAAGAACACAAGGAGAGAGAGCAAGAAGATAGATTTTCTCTTATTCTTCAAGTGTGTTCAATACATGGATGGTGAGCCTCTATTTGTAGGCTTCACAAATACATGAATGGAAGATGAATAGTTACAAACTTAATAAAGAGGAAGTTATAAACTTAATAAAGAGGAAGTTACAAACTTAATTAAGGGGTAGTTACAAACTTAATTAAGGGGTAGATGAATAGTTCCTTCTTCATGTACCAGTATGAAGAGTATGGGAGATGAATGGACTCATTCATGTATCAATATGAAAAGTTATGGGAGATGAATGGACATCCATATTTATAATTATTCATAACACATTTAAAGTTTTATAAATACATATAATTCATTATTCTTTTATCCACCTTTTTTTTTTAATTTATATCCGTTATATTTTGATCCACAATTAATATTTTCTATAATCAAGAGATGGGGATTGAAATTGTTTAAATTTGAACTTAAACTTTATAGCATGCCGCATATTTTCTTCAGCTGTTAGGTCAAAAAGTTGTTGGTTATGGATTTTTTTTTTAATATTTACATGTTCATCAATATTTATGGTTTATTCTTGTATATTGAGTATACATGTAAGGATTATTATCCTGTCTACTGTCAATGGAATTTTTTTTAACTCCATAAGCGAGGTTAGGATGATGGCATGTGTCCCATTTTATTTATTTTTTATTTTATTAATATTTCTAAAAAACACATTTCATCATCCTAATCCCGCTTGTCAAGTTAAAAAACTCCATTGACGGTGCATAGGATAATAATCCATACATGTTAATAGTGATGATAAAATTATTAAAAATTGATACACATTATTGTTTCCCTTTTAGATTTTGTATTCCATTTTTGTCTGTAAGAATCACAATTTTATAAATCATTATTAAATGATTTCAATATATTTTTAAGTAATGAGGAGTATGGGAAAATGATTTAAGGCTTTGATTGGAAAAAGAATGAAAAAATGAAATGAATTATGAAGATGAGAAAGTAAGGAGCAAACAAGCAAGCCTTAGGAAATTCATTTGTTATTAATGGCATTTTGGTCTTTTGCCAACCAAGACTTAATATTATATTAATATAATATTTAAACACATGCTTGGCTTCTTGAATAAGCCATAAGTGGTCGACCAACTATTTGGAAAAAAACCAAGAAAAGTCAAAGTGAAATAAAAGAAAATAAAGAAAGTAAGATATTTATTACCAAAAGCTTATGAGATAAGCTTTAGAAAAGTACTAAATTATTTTTTATTTCCTTCCCTCATTAACTGACTGGTAGCCACATTTTCAGCCTTTGAAAGCCAAAACAAAAGAAAAGAAAACATGACAGCTTGGAAAAAAAGTGGAAATCGTGAGCTACCCAAGCAGCAACCAGATTTCGTTGTCATTTTTCGTCTACTTCCAACCATTTTTAGCCTTTCTACCCTTTAATGAAAGTTGTTCCAAATTCCCTCCTCTATAACATATCCTAGTTTTATATCAAACAGAGTTCATTTGGCTGGTGAAAAGCTTACGGGAAGCTATATCTGTCAGCTACCCTATTTTCAGTGAGATTGAGATGTTCATCTTGTGAGGCAGAAACAGCTAAGAAAATGACCTCTTTTCAAAAGGGCCAAGAAAGACCGATTGAATCCCTACCTCTTGTCTACCATAGATTTGAAAAACAGCCTAAACAAACCACGTTTGACAAGGCAAATCTGTTCTGAAAATTTTGGCTGCATAGGGTAAGTTGAGCTAGAATTTTCTGCTCTTTCTAAAATAGATATATGTTACATTTCTGATTTTTCTAAGCCTATTTCTAGTGTTATAATGGTGTAAAACTGATCCTAAAGTAGTGTTTTAAGTCTTAGCCAAATGGGTTTCCATAGGGAAAGTGTAAGGATATAAAGGTGATATTGTTGTTGATAGTATAATTCATGTTAATAAACATGAGTTAAATGTAATGAAAGCTCTAAAGT
Source organism: Heritiera littoralis (assembly GCA_031772115.1). Lineage (NCBI taxonomy): Eukaryota > Viridiplantae > Streptophyta > Magnoliopsida > Malvales > Malvaceae > Heritiera > Heritiera littoralis. Next base: position 1,063,449 of record JAPDPK010000009.1, on the reverse strand, counting down.
GAAATTTGGACATGTATATAGAAAGATAAGCTTTCGACCTAAGGAAGGGCAATGTAATAAAATTCACCTTTAAGGTGAAAGAAAATTGGTAAATGAGAAGTAGATGAGTACAAATGTGAATGGTGCAGTTGGAATAATCAAAAAGATCGAATAGTGACTTTTGTCAAGTTATTGCTAAAGTGCAGCTAAAAGAGAGTAATGAGTAGTTAGTGTTAAATGATTATGTGTAAGTGTAAGGTGGTAAATGACATTGTTTATATGTGCTTGTAGTGTTAACAACGTAGTTTGGTGGTGTACAATATGTGGATTGCCAAGCTTGAACGAAATGAGCTTAATCCTTTCTTTCAGTAAGTTTACTATGCAAGCTACAAGTAGTAGCTTACAAGGTAAGTGTCACATCCCATGACTACATTATTTCATGTTTTTTCACACATTTCATATGGTTGGGCTGTCTGTAATGCCTTTACACACTATTCATCTACAACAATAAACAAATTAGACAATATTTATTTATTGTCAATTATTATTTGCAACTTTAAGAGTTAGTTTACATCCCCTGAAATTACATTTACAACCAGTAGTACTGTATAAACAGGTATGAATATGCAAATGTAAACATGTTACCTTGGGAATCAATCATACGATACTTCGAACTACGCAAAGCGCAGCTAGTCCATGGTTTGGTACTTCATCTATTTCTTACATCAAATCTGTGATTATGAAAGTAAAGGAGTGAGCAAACCACGGCTTAGTAAGAGAGTTGTATGCAAATTTTGATATCTCGAAGACTATATGCAATAAAACCTTTTAGTTTACTATCGGAATATTGGGCACACTAAAAGGAAATGATACTATAGTCGGTCAGGAAATCCAGATAGAGTAAGGAAGGTATTTTGAAATACCTGTCTTGTCCCGGAAACCCAGAGCGACTATAGGGAGTAGAAATTTATTTTAATATAAGCTCACTAAAATATTTACTGCATATAAAATATCACATGTTTAAATAAAATAATTTATTACATCATGTGAACAACACTTGAAAATTATTTTGATTTCCACCATTGAAATCAATCACTTAAAACATGTGTAGCAGTAAAACACTCGTTCACATATTTCACCAGTTAGTGATAAAGCATCACAATAAACAGTATATTTCGATAGTTATCACCAAAACCAGTAATAACACGTGGAATAATAATGGAGACCGGGCAACATCCTGATGATATCATGCTATAAATCCTGTAGGGAATAATAGGGTACACGTGAGATTCGTGTAGGAACAATATAATAAACACATGAGATTTATGGCCATAGTCTATAAATGTCCTTGGTCGTACATTGAGCGGGTGACAACCGGGATGCTGAAGACGGCTCAATATCAACAGCATAACACATAAGAGGGTACACATGAATACGTGAGCATAATATGGGGCCTAACAGTCTCAAAACAATCTTTCACGGTGATAAAAACGAATTACGGAATTTATTACTCATGGTAAAATTTCACTAATTCCATAAAGGAAAAATATAATTTCAAATAGTGAATATTAATTTAAAATCAACTATAAAATATTCACTATTTATTATTTCATATTACCAATCACACAATTCACTATAAAACACGTGAGATAAATTTTCGATAGTAAAACCTTCACCAAAATCGATGTCAAGAATATTTAATAAATATTTTTCGGTATATTAACCTTTTATGAAAAATACTTATTTTCACAATTTCAAGGCTAGGAATATATTAATAATGCCACCAAAATATTTTCTAGCATTATTAGAAATATTTTAAATAAATTTTGACAGCATAACGGCTGCCCGGATCCTAGCCTCCCTACACGTTCAAACACAGTTTACCAACCAAAAACCACATATTTTCATGCAATTTCCAGGTAGAACCATATTCCATAATTCATATAAAATTCATAGTACTTGAATATGCATTCAGATATCCCTACAAATCTACACACGCATCTCTTACCTGTACGGTGTCATTTCATTCAAACCGTACACTTTGTGGCCTTGCACCAATGATTAGGTCCTTATTCGTCTCCTTTCCCATTTCATTTATTTAGCTTCGGAATTGCAGAAGATAAGTCATACAAGTTCAATTCTGAAACATACATATACACTAAGTATTCTTAGAAATCCTACTCATTAAGGTAGAATTATTCTTTATAAGAATTTCGACTTATCAACGCCTTTCTATTTATAACAGAAAATATTGAATTCTGATTAATGCATCGTTAATTTTATATGTAATTTGACTTAATTCCCTATCTAGAAGTATAAAGCCCATTTTCTAGTTCATTCCATATTGTTCTTCACAATTTTCCAAAGTTCAGCCCAATTCTGACTTATATGGCAGGATGGTTTTCTGACCTTTGTGCATTAAAATTTATATTACTAATTATAGGGATATCCAAAATTATGAATCCCAAAGCCATATATTCAGAATAGCAAGTTTCACAATTTTATCATTTTGGAATTATTTTTAATAATTCTTTAAAGTTACCCTGTTTCCAGATGCATTCTGGTAGATTGTCTACTGACCTCTATGTACAAATTGGGCCATATCTCAAGAGAGGGTTGTCCAAATTGTGCAAACTCAAAAACATATTATTCTTAACTCAGTTACCTTTCCAGAAACATAAATTTTGCAGCCAAATTCAATCTGTGCTAATTTCTACAATTTTTCAAAATTGACATAGAGCATCTCGCCTACTGCACTGAGTGCCCTGTGTTCAACTGCCTATATCTCAGGCTACACAACTCCAAATTAGGAAATTCCAAAACTGAATTTTTCCTAACTCATAAAGCTACCTGTCATAATGTTTCCAGAATTTATTTCATTCTAAAACCCCCAAACTGAATTTTTAAATATGTTGCTCGGACAGACAGTTTTCCAGCAGAATTGAAATCTACATTTAGTACTTTGTTTCTCTTCTTTTCTCAACTCTAACCTTATGCACGTTTTCTATTCACTTAGCGTATTCATCAAACACCTTCCATACATTGAGTTTCATCACTAATATTTAGCCAAGTTCATGGTTGGTTGATACCCATTTTCATGCCACTCCTAAGTTCTTGCAACTCATCACAAACCACAAAATCCAATCAAGTTCTATTCATCATCTACTACTATGTTCTACTCAATATGTATTAAATTTACTTCAATTCCATCAGCTTCTTCATATAACCGAATCAACATCAAATTTCAAAATCTGATTTTATTTCATTTTATATCCATTTTAAGCTTCCAACAGATTTCTCATATTTATATATATATATATATATAAAATTTAATTATATATATAATTTAATCAAGAGCCTTAACTAAAAATTAAAGAAGCAATACTCTTATGCCTTACCTTCAAAACCGAATTGTATACAGCCCAAACCATCTTCGATCACTTCCGTTCAGCCTTCAAATCCTGGATTTTAAGATGGTTTTTATGATAGGAAATCGACTCTATGAAGGGGTTAATGTTTTGGTGATAAAACATGGTGAGTTTCTTAAATAGAAATGAAGGAAACGAAAGAAAATTTCAAGAAATAGAGCAGAAACGTGATCAGCAAAAAAACAGGGGAGAAATGTCGATTTTGCTGGGGAAAAATGGCTGAAGTTTATCTTCAATTTGTCCTCTTATTATTATTTCAGCCAATGAAAAATAGCCACATGGCTTGCTATCAAAATTCTCCTCAAACTTCCCTTTATTTGCACTTATACCATGTCACATTTTATTTTTCCCAAATTTCCAGATTTTAACTTTTTATTTTAATTAAATTAAATTTAATTAGATCAATATTTGGTCAATCTTTGACCAATTTGATCAACTTCATGTTAAATGACCATTTTACCCTTTTTTATCAATCATATTCATATTTGGGCTCGAAATCCAAATGGGGCCTACATCTCTTTTCGCTTAAAATTTACAAAAATATACAAAATTAATCAAAATTACATATAAATATGTACAGTACCAAATAACTGGTTCTCACAGTAGGTGCCCTACATAAGCTACAAGTAGTGATATATAGAATAAATGAAAGGCTTATGAAGTAAATGTGATATACGAAATTGTTCATTCAAGCTTAAACTAGAAATATCACATATCAATTGTTCATGAAACCGTTATTCACATAATTTGTTCATTCAAGCTTAAACGAAAGGCTTATGTAGTCTTAAACGAGATATGTCTTAGACTAGAAATAAGAAATTGTGATATTGAGTTACATGTGATATGAAGTTTAAATAAGTTATTGATATGTGATTTTATACAAGGCACGTGTTGCATGAATTAAGAGTGCTACATCCTATTTGTTACTATCTCTGCACTTGTGTAGTGGCTTATTGAGCTTTCCCCAAAGCTCACCCCTTCTTTTTTCGCCATAGGTTAAGTTGAGATAACAACGTTTGATAAAAGACGTATCTCCTTTTGGCGTTTTAAGTTATATGTCAAACTTCAGTTCATAGCTCAGTATATAAGTTTACTATTTATATGTATTTGGAATTTGATGATTTTGTACAATAATGTAGTGTGAGATGTGATAAGTAAAAATATGTGATTATTTTTAAAAATCGAGTTAAAGTGGGATGTAAACAAGTGTTTGCTAAATGTTGATGTGAATAGTGTCAAGTATATAATAATTTTTTGTTGAGAATTTTTTTAACGACCTTCGGGTTATCCGAAAATTATAAAACTTTTCCAAATATTCCATTAGACTATATGAGAGTGCGATGGCCATTTTGGGCCAAAGATATTGGGAAATGAATAGTATTTTGCTTTGTTGTTTGAATTGTGTTGTAGGAGGTTTTCTGTAGTTAAGCAGAAATGTTGTCGAAATTTAGTCTTAAGTGATTTTAAATTATGAAATGAACTGGGACATAAAGAAATCAACCTTAAACCAAGATCGAGTAAATAGTAAATCAAAATTGAAAGATAAAAACTACTTGCTACATAAACCGTAGTTAAAATGAAAGGAAAAAGTTAACCCTTAAATCCATTCTTTCGCTATTTTGTTATTGAAAATGCCTTGTATTTCGGGGCATGACAGATTAGTATTAGAGCAGGGTTTGTTTAGTTGAGTCAGTCTATAAAAAGGTCCTAAAGAGTGTTTACATCCCATGTCACATCTCACAGTATTGTACATGTCCGACTATGACCTGAAAAAGTAGTAATGGATACTATTCTAATGCATGGGTGTGTTATTGTAACAATGATGCAACGTGGTAGAGGTAGATCCCCACAAGGGAGGTTAAAGATTTCTTGGCCACCTGAGACACCTCTAGCTGCTCTTCCTCTACCACCACATCATCCAAATAATTCCAATAAACAAAGACGTCTAGCACAGTTAGAGCGTAATGTATCAATTTGGCTGTGAGTATGCGCGATCTAACAGCGCTAATGACTCAACAGTTCAGAAGTACTAGTACACCGTTACCACTAGCTAGACCACCAGTCCATCAGGCATCCAATTCCCAAGATCCACCAGTACCTCCATAATAACACCTCCACCTCAGACATAGAACTATCAAAATAGGCCAGCCAAGGTCGGCCCTAACGGGCTAGGCTATAAATGGGCCGGGCCAAAAAGCTTTTTTTGTTAAATGGGCCTGAAAATGCAAGCCCATATCTGCCCTAAGGGCTAACAAGCTTAAATGGGCCGACTTGTATAAGAAATTAAAAAAATTAAAATTTATATTAAAATCCCATTTTTTAGTGTGATAACCGTAAATTTTCCATTTATTGGAAATTAGAAATATTGAAAATAAATATTAGAGAAATTAAATAAGGGGAAATAAATAAAATTTGCGAGAACGGGATATTGGTGAAAATCCCGAGAATTAAGGAAGTGAAAGAATCGAAAAATTGTTGTAAAGGAAATTAAAGTGGAAGTGAAAATAAAAATAATAGAGAGAGGAAAAGAATTAAATTGGATAAATTAAAATCCAAATTAAATAAGGAAAACGAGAAATGAAAATAAAATATGTTTATATAATTTCAAATTTTATATAAGTGTATTTTATACAAATACGTATGTATTTAAAATACTATATGGTATATTTTAATATACGTTGGTGTATATATATATAAACTATTTCATGAATTTAATTAATACATATATATATATATAAACATAATATTTTATGTATATATAAATATATATATATATATACATACATATATAGAAAATGTAAATGTTATTTTATATTAAAGTTTATAGGTATATATATATATTCTATTATAACATTTATATAATTCTATATATAAATGTTATTTATTCTAAAGTATAAATAAATATATATATATATACTAGACATGTATTTTGTAATGTACAAGATATATTTTATATATAATAAATATTGTATAACATTATGTATGAAATAATGTATGTATAACATATAATATATATTATATGTATAAAATATATGGTATAATGTATAGTATATTGTATACTAAAAATGGAAAGAAGACATAAACCAAAAAAGGGAAATAAAACTAAAAAAAAACAGAAAAGAAAGGAAGGATCGGGGGGGGAGAAATCCCGACCCTCCCCGGGCGTACCACCGGTGGCAGAGGTGCCACCGCCGGCCGAGTGAGGGAAGAGAGGAGGAAGGAGTGGCGTCGCCGGTGAGAGGAGAAGCGAACGACGGTGGCCGACGACGGAAAGAAGAAAAGAAAACGAAACAGAAACGGTGGGAAAAAACGAAGAGGAAAGAGGAGGGAAACGGCGGTGCCGGCCAGTCCAGGCACCGCCACCCCAACCCGAACCTCGGCGGAGGTGAGGGGAAGATGAAAGAGGCCACCGGCGAGACCAACGGCGGCCGAGGAAGGAAGAACGAAGGAAGAAAGGAGCCGAAATCCACCCTCCTAGGTCCGGCACCGTCGCCGGCAATGGGGAGAAACGGAGACCAGATCTGGCGTCTCCGCAACTCCGGCAAGCTGAGGGAGGCGTGAACCGGCGGAAAGGAGGACCGCCGGCGACCGAACCGGCCGAACCAGCGGGATGAGGCACAAACCGGTCTGAACCGGTCCGGCCAAAGAAAGGAGAAAAGAAAAGAAAAAGAAAAGAAAAAGGAAAAAGAAAAAAAAAAGGAAAAGAAAGAAAGAAAGAAAAGAAAAAGAGGAAAAAGGAAGAAAAAGGAAGAAAGAGAGGAAAAAGGAAATTTTCGAGAATTCGGAAAATTCCCGAAAATTCGACAACCCGGGATTTTACAAATTCGGTAAGAAATTTCCCGAGAATTTAATTTCAGAAAAAAATTAAATAAATTATGAAAAATTCTAAAAATTAGAATTTTAATTCCAGAAATTATTTTCAGCAATCGAGATAAGGAATCGGGAGAAATGGAGCGCGGGCGCGATCGATAAGCGGAAGTCGCCGACCCGGAAAAAGGTAAGGGATGCATGTGCAGCACTGTAAGGATACTCAGTCTGCATAATTTAATTTGAAATATTTTATGCAATTATTTTATGAAAATTATTATGATGCATGAATTGCTGAAAATAATTTGGGAAGAAGTACTGGCTGAAAGATTTTAAACTGTATTTTCCGTGCAGGAGGTTAGTGAATCGGCAGCCGTTATGCTGCCGAAAATTTTAGAAAAACTTTATAAAATCATATTAAATGATTTATTTCCGAATTTCGATAGTAAATCACGAGACATGAGGAAATTTCTAAATTTCATAAAATATGAATATAATGAGATGGAACTTTAGAATATTCATGTATTCGAGAATGGTGATAATGAAATCACCGAAAATTCTCGAAATAGATAAATTACACGAATTACGAGACGAAAGATGAAGTGAAATATAGTAAATATTTTATGGATATTTTTATCAATATTCACTAAAGGATTATAACCCTTATGGTTTTAAATCATGGAATTATATAATTGTATAAATTCCATAAGGTGTATTTTCCGATGAAAAAATACGGTTTTGAGACTGGTTGGTATTCTTATCATGCTGATACATGATATGTGACATGTTTAGTCCCGGTCGACACCTGATCCGTGATCCACCGAGGACAATATAGATTATGGTCATAGATTTGACCGGTTTAGTCCTTTACCCTCCAGGGTTTATAGTACGACAAGATTAACGTCTATATTAAAATCCATAAATGATAGGTGACATGTTAAAAAGGGAAATATTTTACATGACATAGAATATGTCAAACGGAAAAGGCCATACCGAGTAGAGGCTCGATGATTGAACCGTGGGAGCCACCTCTAGAGTCCTTCGGGAACTAAGTGCTACACGTGTTCCGATGTTTCAGTACAGGCCATACCGAGCAGAGACTCGATGATTGAACCGTGGGAGCCACCTCTAGAGTCCTTCGGGAACTAAGTGCTACACGTGTTTCGATATTTCAGTACAGGCCATACCGAGCAGAGACTCGATGATTGAACAGTGGGAGCCATCTCTAGAGTCCTTCGGGAACTAAGTGCTACACGTGTTCTGATGTTTCAGTACAGGCCATACCGAGCAGAGACTCGATGATTGAACAGTGGGAGCCACCTCTAGAGTCCTTCGGGAACTAAGTGCTACACGTGTTCTGATGTTTCAGTACAGGCCATACCGAGCAGAGACTCGATGATTGAACAGTGGGAGCCACCTCTAGAGTCCTTCGGGAACTAAGTGCTACACGTGTTCCGATGTTAGTATGAGAAATCGTAGGATATTGTGACGATAAGTAAGTGAGTGTGATTCGTGAATTCGACAAATGTCAAAGAATGAAATAGATTTTAATAGCTTATTCTGCTTTTTAACGGACAGAACTAATTAAGAGAGTACATTAAAACATGAAATAAGTTTTAAAGAAATAAGATGATGATTTAACTAATATTCTTTCAAGGAATATACGGATATTAATTATTCTATTTAAAGGCTTTATTTCGTAGAAGCATTATTTTGAAAGGAATATGAAAAAGGTTATAAAAGATTAAAAAGGAAAAGGATTTATTAATTCAAAACAAAAAGAAAAAAAAATTTTCTCTACAGTTGCTTCTAGGTTCCGTAACAAGTATGGTATTCTAAAATACCTACCTTACTCCATTCGGATCCCTAGCCGACTGTAGTATCTTTCCTACATGCGAGCCTAGAGCCCATAGGAAAAATGAAAAAGATTTTCAGCATATAGGAAGCTGAGTATCAAGTGAGGCATATAATTCTCTTACTGAGCCGTGGTTTTGCTCACCCCTTAATTTTCAACATCTCAGGTTTTGACGAATGTGAGATCAGTGCATTGTGGATCCTGGCTGTACACGAAGGACAGTGTGTCAGACCGACTGATTATTTGAGGTATGATCATTTAATTCTCTGTATTTAGACACGTCAACAGTACTACTTATCTGATTTGTTACGATAGGGGATGTGTATAATATAAACAATATTATGTAAAATTTATTAACAGTCAGTACAAGTGAAGTATCGCAGACAGCCCAACCGGTTAAGTTGTGTATAAGAAGGGTAAAAATGTGGTCACGGGTCGTGACAGATTTAGTGGTATCAGAGCATTGGTTGGCCTGATGTCTGTGAATACTTTGGAAAGAAAAGAGTTAAACATCCCCTGTAGTACTGTGTCGTCTGAATACATAGAGAAAATAAATGATTGTAAATGGGGTAAAATGATTTAAAGGGAGTGAGAAAGTATAAACTGAGAATGTTAAAGAAGAAAATAGGCTCAGAAATTACCAAAAAATTGGTGATTCTTCTAATCTATAAGAAGGCCTGTTCGGTAAGGAACAGAAATGGACTCGGTGAGGGCCCCACCAGTACTTTTCTGTCCGAACCGAACTGAGACCTGAAAGTGATGGTATAAAATAGGGGAATAAAATATCATCATTAAATAGACTTTAAGATCACCGATTGAGGGTAATTTGAAGAGAGAGAAAATTTTTAACCAAAAATGACCAAAATACCCCTACCCCCAAAATTTTACTGGGAGTCAAAATAGATCACCAGAAGTTGGAATTGATCGATATGACAGAGAAATTAATGATATAAAGCTGAATTACAAGTAAATTAATCCCATTGTGGATTTTAGTGAACTTCTCTGTCGAAAATCGAATGAGATCTAACTTGCTGTTATAAGTATCAGAAAGGATACTATCAACACATAGATGATCAGTTCATTGATTTGAATGTATATTGAGGAGATAGAAATAAATGTCGAAATGACGAAAATGCCCCTATATTGGGCGATGTCGGAATAAGTGCTAAAACCGAGCTGAATTGGAATCCATTGATAGTAATGGAATTATTAATGGCATAGAAGATGTCATATGAATCTAACGATCCCTATTACTGATTCCACTAACACTTAGATTACGGACGCGAAAGAAAAACCCCGAGTGGACTGTGGGCCATAGGGGATAACAGTATGGTTGAGTGAGGCGGCCAGGGCTCCCCCCACGAGTGGACTTTGGGCCATAGTGGTAAATCCTGGGCTTCACAATAAAACAATCCGTGAGGGACTAAGTACCACGTCTGTGTGACGGGGGCCACCTCTAGAACCCAGAGCGGACAGCACGGATGAGTGGTGCGGCTCGGGCCCCTCCGGCTTGAGACCGGCAAATCCGAGGCATCACAATAAAACGTGTATAGGCAGACGGCGAACGAGCCGGGGCCTTATATGATGCGATCCAAAGAGTGTAGTGGAATGTCATCAAATGTTTGGCCCGGTTATTGACTGAAAGGGTCGAAAAATTAAGAGTGTATTGAACGGGATCGTTAAATACTGTGAAAAGTGAAATGATTACAAGAATTGACTGATGAGGTGAAAAGTACAGATAATGAAATACATACTGGTGTGATTACTTATGGTTCTGTACGTTTTCATTTCTTTGAGGTATCAAACAGATAATCGTACATAGAACCGACGTATCTTGGAATATGTGCTACAGAATGAGGTACTGTTTGGAGTATTGTGAATTAGAGGATAATTATAAGAACAGTCAAGTGATAAAAAGAAGATGACCGCTAACCTAAGTTCTTCAGGACCCCTGAGACCGAACTGTGATGGGCGACCCGTAGTGGATCATGTGTCGTGAGATATAGGCGAACTATCTCATCGCCGACTCACTAGTAAGGATAAACCTGAGGCGAAAGGATCACCTAGGGGATGCTCGTCGATGGTCGATATGAACGGGCGAGGCCCTTATAATTATCCCAACGGTAACACGAGTGTAAGGAACTAGGTACGTAAGGGGTGCCAAGGTTCAAACCTCGTGGAGAATATACTCAAGGGAACTAAGCCTGAATTCAGTAAATGGAAATGGTTTTAAAGTGAATAACTGAATTGAAACGAGTAGCTGTAAAGCGTGTTGATAACCATTGTACTTGATACAGCTTACCAGAATGAGATTCGTAACGCTGTAAAGTATGACTATGTAATGAAATCAAGGTAGAGTAGGTATCAAAATGATTTGAATATGGAATGTCTCTGCCTTGAAACTACACTGTGAAATGATGGGAAACAATGATGAAGGTCCAAAATGATAAAAGAAGTGTGGTTAAAGAGACTGTCGGTTGAGAGTTCCAATAAATTCCTAAAGTAACATAGATTGAGAAATTAGGTGAATGTTGACTCGATTGCGGATATGAAATTTATTCTTAAGCTTGTATCGAAGAATATAGAAGAAATCCGACAAGCTTAAGAAAATAAATTTTGGAAAATATTACGGATGATGAAATTCACAAGTATCGATGTAAAGGAAGGAAATACAAATGATATGATTTGAGGATGAATTAAATGATGTATTAAAATTTTTGGTTATACACTAAAATTCTTATGAAGAACAAATAAATATTATATGGAAGTGATGCCTTAAATATGATTTAATCGGAGATGTATAAGGAGCTTATAAGAGCAATCCTTGTAAAAGGTATAATCAGATGAAAAGTTAAAGAACGATGGTCACAAGATGATAAGAAAGGTACGATTAAAGAAAGTATCAGATTTGATTTCCGATAAAACTTCCAAAGTTATATAAATTAGAGGAATCGAGATAACACTGATTTGATTTTAAATATGAAGTTAAATTCTAAGCTTATATCGAAAGATGTAGAAAGAATCTGAAAAGCTTAAGAAAATAACTCTGAAAATGTGTGAATAATGAAATTCATGTGTAGAGGTTTGGATGACGAAAATACTGAAAAAAAAAATTTGAGAATAAAGGAGTTATCTGTATAGGTGTAAATGAGAGAAATGCAAATGATGTTGAGTTGTTGACAAATCAAAAAGGATATATTAAATTTCTATCATTGATGAAGTTCTGGTGAAGAACAAGTATTAATCTACGTGAAAATAGACGCTTTATTGATCTGATTAGAGATACGTGAGGAGTAAATAAGACTAGCTGCTGCATAAAGCGTCCTTAGATAAAAGATTGAAGGTTGGTGTCTATAAGATGATGATTTGAACTCAGAGTGAATTTTACGAGTTCCGATTGAAGCTACAAAGATAATGAGTTGCCTTGTAAAGTATATAAGCCTAAAGAATGAGGCATCCTTACAGGAGTAAATTGATGAAATACTGATAGAGTCTAAAGTATAAATGGAACATGAGCAACATTGTGATATGATCCTTAAACTTTTAAAGGCTATGGGATTGTGCTAAGATTAACAACTAAGAAATTTGGCTAGACAGTATCTCCTCTTGAGATATATGATTTTGAGACGACAGGATGACAGTGAACCTGTCTATGACATAAAGATAATGATTGAGATACGAAAGTAATGAGTCTAGCTAAATACTACTGCCAGCCTATAAAAGAGTGATGAGACTGGCTGCTCTATAGACGAGATCTAATTAAAGAAATTAAAGTCGGCAGATGGCTAGTGTAAAGAAAAAGATGGTACGCAAGATTCTAAAAGATCTTAGCTGTATAGTACCATACCAATCGAGAAAACCGACAAAAAGGAATGAGAGTAAAAATATGAAAACGAAAATGAAAGTGAGATAAGGAAATAAATTGCATGACGAGAAGGGAACATTAATATAAAACAGTCCCCGCAGTTAAGACTGAAAGCGAAGGGTGTTGGTTATCACATAACTGTGGCAAGATGTAAAATCAAAGCCAGAACTGATAAGTGAAAGTAATGATACTCCAAGGAGTAAGATAATTGATATGTTTACTGCCAGTAAAATGTTTGTACACATAACCACCTCGAAATGATAGAGATGATGGAATTGTATAGATAATGTGATGCTTAAATGGATAATCCGAGGATTCAATCACAGAATCTAAATTATGAAAAGAGTATATTCTCAGGTATATTCTAAAATTTAAATGATATTGAATATACCATAAGAGTAAGAGATGTAATGACCATACTACATGAAAAGAGACATGGAGAGAAAATGATTGTCTTATGATTTATTTCTGTAAGAGATGATTAACAGTAGAATTTGCAATGATATGTAGCCTTGATGGAATAAGTGTGAAAATGAATATTGTGGACAATAAAGAGTCCAAAAGAGAAATAATGATATTGAAGTGATTAAAGACTGATGATCTAAATAGAATCACTTTCCATTATCAGACATCTAGATTCTCTAGTGCCTTAGTCGAAGTATAAGTGTTAAACGGTGTGAATGTGTATGTACAGTTCCAGTGAGCCTTACATGTGATGGGAGTCTCTGTGTTGCCATATGCTAATGAGAGATAGCAAAAGGCTTTGAGATCCCAAGTGCATTGATAGCACCGCTCCATACTGATATATATTTATATATATGAGCGTGAGATGTAAACGCTCCACGATATTGAGAGAGCGTGTGCATGAGATGTGAAAGCTACTGGAACACTTACATATAATTGATCGATATGAGTACATGATAGTACCATATTTTGTCGACTCGGCACTAAGTGAGAAGAATGAATGATAAACAACATAGATCGGCTGTAATATGAAAAATATTGAGTATGGACTCTTATATGAAAAGAATAAAAGGGAATAACTCCCGATTTGAGAAAAGAACTTACGGGAGTATAGACATATATGATGAAAGACAGCATGTAGTGGTCTAAAGCACTCTTGATGTTGAAAGTGTACTGGCAGTATTACTTGGAGGATGAACTAGAGGTCAGAAGTCATAAGTAGACGGCATGTACCACCTTTGGACTTAAGTTAAATTCGGAGGACCGAATTTCTTAAGGTGGGGAGGATGTGATAACCGTAAATTTTCCATTTATTGGAAATTAGAAATATTGAAAATAAATATTAGAGAAATTAAATAAGGGGAAATAAATAAAATTTGCGAGAACGGGATATTGGTGAAAATCCCGAGAATTAAGGAAGTGAAAGAATCGAAAAATTGTTGTAAAGGAAATTAAAGTGGAAATGAAAATAAAAATAATAGAGAGAGGAAAAGAATTAAATTGGATAAATTAAAATCCAAATTAAATAAGGAAAACGAGAAATGAAAATAAAATATGTTTATATAATTTCAAATTTTATATAAGTGTATTTTATACAAATACGTATGTATTTAAAATACTATATGGTATATTTTAATATACGTTGGTGTATATATATATAAACTATTTCATGAATTTAATTAATACATATATATATATATATAAACATAATATTTTATGTATATATAAATATATATATATATATATATATATACATACATATATAGAAAATGTAAATGTTATTTTATATTAAAGTTTATAGGTATATATATATAATTCTATTATAACATTTATATAATTATATATATAAATGTTATTTATTCTAAAGTATATAAATATATATATATACTAGACATGTATTTTGTAATGTACAAGATATATTTTATATATAATAAATATTGTATAACATTATGTATGAAATAATGTATGTATAACATATAATATATATTATATGTATAAAATATATGGTATAATGTATAGTATATTGTATACTAAAAATGGAAAGAAGACATAAACCAAAAAAGGGAAATAAAACTAAAAAAAAAACAGAAAAGAAAGGAAGGATCGGGGGGGGGAGAAATCCCGACCCTCCCCGGGCGTACCACCGGTGGCAGAGGTGCCACCGCCGGTCGAGTGAGGGAAGAGAGGAGGAAGGAGTGGCGTCGCCGGTGAGAGGAGAAGCGAACGACGGTGGCCGACGACGGAAAGAAGAAAAGAAAACGAAACAGAAACGGTGGGAAAAAACGAAGAGGAAAGAGGAGGGAAACGGCGGTGCCGGCCAGTCCAGGCACCGCCACCCCAACCCGAACCTCGGCGGAGGTGAGGGGAAGATGAAAGAGGCCACCGGCGAGACCAACGGCGGCCGAGGAAGGAAGAACGAAGGAAGAAAGGAGCCGAAACCCACCCTCCTAGGTCCGGCACCGTCACCGGCAATGGGGAGAAACGGAGACCAGATCTGGCGTCTCCGCAACTCCGGCAAGCTGAGGGAGGCGTGAACCGGCGGAAAGGAGGACCGCCGGCGACCGAACCGGCCGAACCGGCGGGATGAGGCACAAACCGGTCTGAACCGGTCCGGCCAAAGAAAGGAGAAAAGAAAAGAAAAAGAAAAGAAAAAGGAAAAAGAAAAAAAAAGGAAAAGAAAGAAAGAAAGAAAAGAAAAAGAGGAAAAAGGAAGAAAAAGGAAGAAAGAGAGGAAAAAGGAAATTTTCGGGAATTCGGAAAATTCCCGGAAATTCGACAACCCGGGATTTTACAAATTCGGTAAGAAATTTCCCGAGAATTTAATTTCAGAAAAAAATTAAATAAATTATGAAAAATTCTAAAAATTAGAATTTTAATTCCAGAAATTATTTTCAGCAATCGAGATAAGGAATCGGGAGAAATGGAGCGCGGGCGCGATCGATAAGCGGAAGTCGCCGACCCGGAAAAAGGTAAGGGATGCATGTGCAGCACTGTAAGGATACTCAGTCTGCATGATTTAATTTGAAATATTTTATGCAATTATTTTATGAAAATTATTATGATGCATGAATTGCTGAAAATAATTTGGGAAGAAGTACTGGCTGAAAGATTTTAAACTGTATTTTCCGTGCAGGAGGTTAGTGAATCGGCAGCCGTTATGCTGCCGAAAATTTTAGAAAAACTTTATAAAATCATATTAAATGATTTATTTCCGAATTTCGATAGTAAATCACGAGACATGAGGAAATTTCTAAATTTCATAAAATATGAATATAATGAGATGGAACTTTAGAATATTCATGTATTCGAGAATGGTGATAATGAAATCACCAAAAATTCTCGAAATAGATAAATTACACGAATTACGAGACGAAAGATGAAGTGAAATATAGTAAATATTTTATGGATATTTTTATCAATATTCACTAAAGGATTATAACCCTTATGGTTTTAAATCATGGAATTATATAATTGTATAAATTCCATAAGGTGTATTTTCCGATGAAAAAATACGGTTTTGAGACTGGTTGGTATTCTTATCATGCTGATACATGATATGTGACATGTTTAGTCCCGGTCGACACCTGATCCGTGATCCACCGAGGACAATATAGATTATGGTCATAGATTTGACCGGTTTAGTCCTTTACCCTCCAGGGTTTATAGTACGACAAGATTAACGTCTATATTAAAATCCATAAATGATAGGTGACATGTTAAAAAGGGAAATATTTTACATGACATGGAATATGTCAAACGGAAAAGGCCATACCGAGCAGAGGCTCGATGATTGAACCGTGGGAGCCACCTCTAGAGTCCTTCGGGAACTAAGTGCTACACGTGTTCCGATGTTTCAGTACAGGCCATACCGAGCAGAGACTCGATGATTGAACCGTGGGAGCCACC
Source organism: Heritiera littoralis (assembly GCA_031772115.1). Taxonomy (NCBI): domain Eukaryota; kingdom Viridiplantae; phylum Streptophyta; class Magnoliopsida; order Malvales; family Malvaceae; genus Heritiera; species Heritiera littoralis. Next base: position 1,046,645 of record JAPDPK010000009.1, on the reverse strand, counting down.
TCTAGAGTCCTTCGGGAACTAAGTGCTACACGTGTTCCGATATTTCAGTACAGGCCATACCGAGCAGAGACTCGATGATTGAACCGTGGGAGCCACCTCTAGAGTCCTTCGGGAACTAAGTGCTACACGTGTTCCGATATTTCAGTACAGGCCATACCGAGCAGAGACTCGATGATTGAACCGTGGGAGCCACCTCTAGAGTCCTTCGGGAACTAAGTGCTACACGTGTTCCGATATTTCAGTACAGGCCATACCGAGCAGAGACTCGATGATTGAACAGTGGGAGCCATCTCTAGAGTCCTTCGGGAACTAAGTGCTACACGTGTTCTGATGTTTCAGTACAGGCCATACCGAGTAGAGACTCGATGATTGAACAGTGGGAGCCACCTCTAGAGTCCTTCGGGAACTAAGTGCTACACGTGTTCTGATGTTTCAGTACAGGCCATACCGAGCAGAGACTCGATGATTGAACAGTGGGAGCCACCTCTAGAGTCCTTCGGGAACTAAGTGCTACACGTGTTCCGATGTTAGTATGAGAAATCGTAGGATATTGTGACGATAAGTAAGTGAGTGTGATTCGTGAATTCGACAAATGTCAAAGAATGAAATAGATTTTAATAGCTTATTCTGCTTTTTAACGGACAGAACTAATTAAGAGAGTACATTAAAACATGAAATAAGTTTTAAAGAAATAAGATGATGATTTAACTAATATTCTTTCAAGGAATATACGGATATTAATTATTCTATTTAAAGGCTTTATTTCGTAGAAGCATTATTTTGAAAGGAATATGAAAAAGGTTATAAAAGATTAAAAAGGAAAAGGATTTATTAATTCAAAACAAAAAGAAAAAAAAATTTTCTCTACAGTTGCTTCTAGGTTCCGTAACAAGTATGGTATTCTAAAATACCTACCTTACTCCATTCGGATCCCTAGCCGACTGTAGTATCTTTCCTACATGCGAGCCTAGAGCCCATAGGAAAAATGAAAAAGATTTTCAGCATATAGGAAGCTGAGTATCAAGTGAGGCATATAATTCTCTTACTGAGCCGTGGTTTTGCTCACCCCTTAATTTTCAACATCTCAGGTTTTGACGAATGTGAGATCAGTGCATTGTGGATCCTGGCTGTACACGAAGGACAGTGTGTCAGACCGACTGATTATTTGTGGTATGATTATTTAATTCTCTGTATTTAGACACGTCAACAGTACTACTTATCTGATTTGTTACGATAGGGGATGTGTATAATATAAACAATATTATGTAAAATTTATTAACAGTCAGTACAAGTGAAGTATCGCAGACAGCCCAACCGGTTAAGTTGTGTATAAGAAGGGTAAAAATGTGGTCACGGGTCGTGACAGATTTAGTCCAATGGTTAGTCATGACTTGACACTTACAAGTGGTAAGGGGTTCAAGTCATGGCGGACGCGAATTGGGATTTATTCCCGATAAAACCGTGCGGGCGCCAGTGGGCCCCAGAGCGGACAGTTCGGATGAGTGGTGGCGCCTGGGCCCCCCCGGCGGAGTCCGGTAAATCCAGGGCATCACATTTAGTAAATAAACAAAATAAAATTTGAAATAAATATTAAACAAACATCAAATAAACTCAAATCAATCCATCAAGTCTTTAACATCATTTGAACATTAAATATTAATAGTCTAACAAGCATAATATAAATTATTTTAACAAACCTAGATACTGAAAAACATGTCTGAACAATATTAAAAATAAAAAACATGATAAATAGATCTATGTCCATCCATCTCCTATATAGTATCAATCAATTCTTTTTCAACTTCGTCATCTACAAACATAAATTAAGAATAACGTAAGAACTTACAAGAATTAAACTTATGAATTGATTAAAAACTCTCAACTAATTAATAACATACCTTCAAAACCAAGAATCCAATTTCGAGTGCAAATAAGAGTTTTCACGTTCTCATTGTCATAACGATTTTCATCCGGAGACTTGATCGCTAGACGATTTTGGAAAAACACAAAGAGGAGTTGCCACCAATATTTTTTTATTGGGTGTGATTGACCACCTAAAAATATTTATCTTTTCAATAAAATCTTAAAAGTGATTAAGTTTTATTAAAAAGATAGTTTTTGGACTGCAAAAACAAAGCTTGGGTTCGGGAGTTCAGTTACGCATGGGGAAGGATTAGTACCCCCACAACGCTCGTTAAAAAGCTGTACCACTTAATCATATATTATCCTTTTGGTCTTAATTAAATGGTCTTAATTAAATATTTAAAAGAGCTTCATTTATTTCGAAATCATTTTGTTATTTGTTTTATTTTGAAATATTTAAATTTTTTTTATTTGAAATAAGTGAAAATCTTTTGTATTGAAAATTATTCCGGAGTACCCCAATACTTCTAATAGCATTTCGGATAATTTTCGCACCTAGAGATTTCTTAAGAATCGCTACTTGCGATTTCTATAGAATCTCATCCTCGGGAGATTTGCACTTATTTTGGAATTTCATGAATGCAAATGATGCAAACAAAATATATATGATGCACATGAGAAACATATTATTTTATTTTATTTTTATTATCTTTTATATTTATATTATTGCTTTTGAAATTTATTGATTTTATAAAATTTTATTTTTATTGAAAAATCATATTAAATATTTCAATACGCTGGTAACATTTAGCAGATCTCTCTGATCTAGAGATCACTTAGGAATCACTACTTATGAATTCCATAACATCTCATCATCAGAAATTATTTACATCTTATTTACTTTTAATTGTTATTATTCTTTATTTCCAAACAATTTTGCAATCTTGTTTATTTATTTGTTTAAAATTTTATTTTTTTGTTATTTATTATTAGCTTATTTCATACAAGTTAAATAGAAATCTTAATATCGAAGTAAAATTACTTGAATACCCTAATACGCTGGTAATATCCAAATAATTTATTTCGACCCTAAGGATAATCAAAGAATCATTACTTGTGATTTCTAAGAAATCCTATCGTCGGAAATTCCTTTAAAATTTTATATTTTTTATTAGTTTCTTTGTATACCATTAATAATTCATTATTTTAGTATTTTTTGAAATTTTCTTTAATATTTAGAATTTTCATTTTTTTCATTTGTTTTTATTTAGTCTTATCTTTTTAAAGTTATTGATTTTACATTTCTTTATTATATATCTTTATGCTTATATGATAATTCGATATCGAGATAAAATCAATTAGCTGCTCCAATACGCTGGTAACATCCAATAATTTTTTCTCGATCCTAAAGATAATCGAAGAATCACTACTTGTGATTTCCTCGAAATCTTATCAGCGGAAAATTTTTAATTTAAATTCTTCCACAAAGTTTTATTTTTTATATTTTATTCATTATATATTTTTAAAATCTTTTATTATAAAAATGATGAATATAAGATTAAGCATGTGTGCCTAAACATGTTTTTCCATGGAAATATCCTTCAATACTACTACTTTTAACAAATATAAATCTAAAATAAAAACAATACAATAAATAAATATACATGCACATACCTTGATGGTTTCACGCAGTAACAAAACATCCTTTTTTTCTTTTTTTGTCTTATTCTCGTTCAGTTTCAATGATAATGGGGGCAAGTGGCGCAGTAGCAGCTTAGAGGATCTTCATAGCAACGATGCAGCGAGCTTTTGCAACAGCAAAAACGCAGCAGATCGAGGAAGAGCAAGGTGAAGAAAACTGCTGTTATGCATTGCTGCAAGTACTGATGCAATGGACTAAGATGGATTGAGGCACAACAGAAACGATGAAGATGATGCTGGTGCAAGGGTGTGCACAGGAAAGGCCGGAGAGGAAGATCAAGGTGAAAATGATGATAATCAGTGAAAGAGGCTGCTGGATCCCTTGTAAAACCCCCCTTGTGTAGGCTCTTAAAGCCACGCCCCCCTTTTTCATTTGGGAAAAGGAATTATTTAAATCCGTTGATAGTGGCCAAAATTCATGCAATTTTCTTTTTATTTTGGCATATAAATTTTCAGATTTTATTTTCCTCCCTGCTGCTCATTGCCTTTTTCGTTTTTGGCACTAAATCATCCCTGATCAACTCTATTTATTTGGCATCAAATTTCCTTAATTTGCCTGATTTATTTTCCTTTTTTTTATTTATTCATTTATTTCCAAAAAATCTTTCTAGTCAACTCTTTAAATGATAGTTTAGTTTAGGGTTAGAGTTTGACAAAGAAATTTATTTTTTTATTTTTTATTTTTTTAAAATTGCTCAGACAAAATTCAATGTCTACACTCATGATTTTGAAAATTTCACTACTTATTTAAAACACAAGAACCAATACTAAAAGAACTCTTTGATGCCATCGTTATTATTGGAATGTTCAAGATATCATAAGCTATACTTGCAAGCTTTGGAAATCTTGGTTTATGATATTTCCACCATTGAGCACATTTAAATCTTCAATCACACTACCCATAATCTTTAGCTCTTCCAAATAAAGATCTAATTAAGATATTGGTTCTTTCACTTGAATAGTTTCAACTATTTTGAAAGCTTATATCATTGGACATTTCAAAATAAAGTAATTGTCATTACAAAAGAAAATTTAAAATAAAGTATATACTTAGAAAATAAAAATGAACTTACATCACTCAAAGCAAATGTACTCTTCCCCTTCTAACTAGCATGTGTAAGAAGCTATGAGTCATTAGATTGGTTTGAAGTAATTTAGTAATACTAAATAGAATTAATTTTATATATTTTACTTTGATTAAAATGTTAAACATATAAATAATTAAAATAAAAATAAAATTTTAATATAATTAAAAATATTAAAAAATTAAACGCGGCTGGCCCATTTAAACCCAGGCTAAATCCATTTAGGCCCGGGCCAAAAAGCCCTTTTTCTTAAATGGGCTATAAAAATGAGATCTAAGCCCTAAATAAATGGGCCAGGTCGGGCTGGCCTAATGGGCCTTGGCCCATTTTAACAGTGCTACTCAGACAGTTTTTCCTCCACAGCCACAGCTTACGGTAGTTTTAATGTTTATACCTAGTGCTAAATGGCTTAAGTAGTTTCAAAAAATGAAATCGCCTACGTTCAAAGGGGTTTAAGATCTAGAGGAGGCTGAGGTATAGCTACTTGAGATAGATAAGGTCTTCAAGTACATGACTTGTGGACCTAAGGAGAAGTTGCTCTAGTCGCATATATGTTAAAGGGTGAGGCAGTGCATTAGTGGAGATCAGTGAAAAGGACATTGAGGGGATAGGATGTGTTTATCTCTTGGGATAAGTTTTTAGCTGCTTTTCACCTACAGTATTTTCTAGAGAGTGTGAAACGGATGAAGTAGTCAGAGTTTCTGAGCTTGACCCAAGGGAGTATGACAGTGGGACAGTACGAGCCTTGGTTTACTATTTTGAGCCGCTATGATCCACTGGTGGTAAAGGATGAGGAAAGAAAAGCTATTAAGTTTTTTGATGGTTTGAGATCTTACGGATTGTAACTTACTCCGAGGCCATACAGAGAGCTTTGATGATTTAGTAAGACTTTAATAAGGCAAAAGCATAGTATGAGACTCGGGGTAAGGATAAAGGTCAGGGCAAGAGGCAGGCTGAAGGTAAGGCACCATCTGATCAGTCTAAGGGTAAAAAGAAAGATAAGAGGCAAAAGACAAATAAGCCTCACGAGAAGGCTAATAAGCCTAAGGGTGATCAAAAGTGTCTTAAATGTGGCCGGAATCATGGCACTAAAGCTTGTCACTACGAGATTGGCGTTTGCTTTAATTGCAAGAAGAAAGGACACTTTATTAGAGATTGCCCAGAGTGGAAGACTCTTGAGACTAGGACTGAGACACCAGCGGTAGAGAAAGCTAAGGCATTGACATATAAGGGTAAGAGACAGGTAGCTTAGGATAGAGTGTTCGCCCTAGATCAGGAGACAGTTGACGCTTTAGACTTAGTGGTTAAGGGTAAGCTTCTAATATCTGATTGTGAAGCTTTATGTTTAATAACCCAAGCTCTATGCATTCATTCATTTCCCATTTATTTGTTAACAGACAAAACGCAGAGCCAAAACCTTTGGGATGCATGTTACACATTAGCACACTACTGAAAGAATCCTAGATGACTGAGTCAGTTGTAAGAAAGTGTAAAGTCAAAGTGGCAGATAAAGAACTAAAGGCAGATTTAGTTTTGTTTAATATGTATGACATAGAAGTAATTTTAGGTATGAATTGGCTAGCAACCAACCACGCCAATGTAAATTGTAGGGATAAAAATGTAGTCTTTAATCTCCAAGAACAAGTTGTATTAAAGTTTGATAAGTGAAATGAAATGAGAATTCTTTTTGGTATATGAAGTCTGATATGAAATATTGTTATTTTGAATAAAGGTTATCTAGCCTTTGTGGAAGATACTGATAGGGCACATCTGGAGTTATCAGAGATCCCCATAGTTAGGGAGTTTCTTAATGTATTTTTAGATGACTTACTGGGATCACCACTTGAGTGAGAGATTGAGTTTGCCATCGACCTGTTACCTAGCACTCAGCCTATCTCAAAGCCCCCTTATAGAATGGCATTAATGGAATTGGAGGAGTTGAAGAAACAGTTGCAAGATCTCCTCAACAAGGGTTTTATTAAACCAAGTGTATCACCGTGGGGCACTTCGGAGTTATTTGTCCGTAAGAAAGATAGAAGTCTCTGGTTATGTATTGACTATAGATCACTAAACCGAACTACAGTGAAGAACGAATATCCTTTACCACAGATAGATGACCTATTTGATCAGTTGTGAGGTGCACAGGTTTTTTCTAAAATCGATCTGCAATTTGGGTATCATTAGTTGAGAATTAGAGGGGAAAATGTACCCAAAACAGCATTGAGGACCCAGCATAGACACTATGAGTTCCTAGTTATGCCATTTGGGTTAACCAATGCACCTGCAACATTCATAAGCCTTAAGAATGAGGTATTTAAGCCCTATTTAGATTTGTTTGTGATTGTGTTCATTGATGATATCCTGATCTATTCTAAATCTCGGGAACAGCATGTGGAACATTTAAGAAAAGTTCTCCAGACTCTTCAAGACAGATAGCTCTATGCCAAGTTTAGTAAATGTGAGTTTTGGTTAGAATAGATTGCTATTCTGGGTCATGTTATGACTAAGGATAGAGTATTTATAGATCTATCCAAAGTCGAGGCTGTGTTGGGATGGGAAAGGCCAAAGACAATTACTAAGATTCGTAGTTTTCTGGGACTGGTCGGGTATTATTGTAGATTTGTTAAAGGCTTTTCAAAGATAACTGCACCACTAACATGTCTCACATGTAAGAACGTCAAATTTGAGTGGATAGACGAGTGTGAGAGTAGTTTTGAGTAGCTAAAGCAGAAATTGACATCAGCACTGATTTGACCACACCAAGCAGCTCTAGGGGTTTGGGTTGTGTGCTTATGCAGCATGGTAAGGTAGTGGCCTACGGATCTAGGCAGTAAAAGGACCATGAGAAAAACTACCCTACCCATGATCTCGAGCTAGCCGCAGTGGTGTTTGCACTTAAGATATGGCGCCACTACCTATATAGTGAAAATTTTCAAATCTTCATTGACCATGAGAGCCTCAAGTATTTGTTTTCACAGAAAGAACTGAACATAAGACAATGCAGATGGTTAGAGCTTCTCAAAGACTATGACTACGAGATCTTTTATCATCTAAGAAAGGTGAACGTAGTCACCAATGCTTTGAGCAAAAAGAGCATTGGTCTAGTTTCATACATGATGGTACAAGAGTATAACTTGTTGGAGAAGTTTCTCTGAAAAGAGTCTAAGAGTAGAACCATTAGTGGATCTGATAGCCAGCTTTAGGATTAAGCTGAATATTGTAGAGTCGATCTGACAAGCATAGAGACATGATCCAAAGTTAGTGGAGCTAGCTAGTTAGATTGAGTAAGGGCTTCGACTCGAGCATAAGGTCAGTGAGGATGGGATATTGAGGTATAGAGGCTAGGTATGTGTACATAAAGATGATACCCTACGGAGACAAATTTTAGATGAGACTCACAATTCCAGATACACAATGCACCCAGGCAGTATTAAGATGTATCAAAACCAAAAGAGTGTTTAATGGTGGGCTAGGATAAAGAGAGACATTACAGATTATGTGTCGAAATGTCTCACTTGTCAGTAGATTAAGGTTGAGCATCAGAGACCTGTAAGGTTGCTCAAACCTTTATCAATACCGACATGGAAATGGGAGTATATTACATGGATTTCATTATGGGACTCCCTAGGACACGAAGGGGTCATGATTCGATATGGGTCATAGTTGACAGATTGACAAAGTCTGCTCACTTTCTGCCTACGAGAGCTACAGATTCTCTAAGTTCTTTGGCGGAGCTATATGTACAATAGGTAGTCAGGTTGCATGAAGTTCCAGTGAACATTATATTAGATAGGGATTCCAGGTTTACTTCCTACTTTTTGGAACATTTTCAAAAAGCCATGAGATCCAAATTGCAGTTCAGCATAACTTTTCATCCTAAGACAAACAGTCAGTCCAAGTGGACTATACAGACCTTAGAGGATATATTGAGAGCATGTGCTTTTGACTTTTCAGCTCTTAGGACGAGCACTATCTTAAGCAGAGTTTGCTTATAATAAGAACTTGCACTCGAGTATCGGCATGGCTCCATATGAAGAGTTGTATGGTCGGAGATGTAAATCTCTCATTGCATGGGAAGAAATAGCTGAGTAGAAGATTTTTGCTCATAAACTAGTAGAGAAAGCTTCTGAAACTATCAGAATCATATGTGTTAGATTGAAGACTGCACAAAGCCGTCAAAAGAGCTATGCTAACATTCAGAGACGTCACTTAGAGTTCCAAGTTAGGGAGAAGGTATTTTTGAAAGTCTCTCCATCTTAGGATATCATGAGATTCAGACGAAAAAGGAAACTAAGTCCTCAATTCATCAGTCAATTAAAGATTCTAGAGAGAGTAGGTTATGTAGCACACCGTTTAGCCTTACCACTAGAGTTGGCAAGTGTGCACAACGTCTTCCACATATCGATGTCGAGGAAATATCAGTTGAATCCCTCCCATATCATACAATATGAACCACTTGAGTTACGAAAGGATAAGAGTTTTATTAAGAAACCGATCCAGATATTGGACCGTAAGGAAAAGACTCTCAAATCTAAGTTTATTCCTTTGGTTAAGGTTCTATAGTAGCATCACACTTTAGAAGAAGCTACTTGGGAGCTAGAGAGCTTAATGCGAGATAAGTATCCTCAACTATTCGATCAGACCAAGTCAAATTCGAAGGACCGAATTCCTTAAGGTAGGGGAATCATGTAAGAATCACAATTTTATAAATCATTATTAAATGATTTCAATATATTTTTAAATCATGAGGAGTATGGGAAAATGATTTAAGGCTTTGATTGGAGAAAGAATGAAAAAATAAAATGAATTATGGAAGATGAGAAAGTAAAGAGCAAACAAACAAGCCTTAGGAAATTAATTTGTTATTAATGGCATTTTGGTCTTTTGCCAACCAAGACTTAATATTATTATATAATATTTAACACATGCTTGGCTTCTTGAATAAGCCATAATGGTCGACCACTTATTTGGAAAAAAAAACCAAGAAAAGTCTAAGTGAAATAAAAGAAAATAAGGAAAGTAAGATATTTATTACGAAAAGCTTATGAGATAAGTTTTAGAAAAGTACTAAATTATTTTTTATTTGTTTCCCTCATTAATTGAATGGCAGCCACATTTTCAGCCTTCGAAAGCCAAAACAAAAGTGAAGAAAACATGACAACTTGGAAAAAAAGTGGAAATTGTGAAATACCCAAGCAGCAACCAGATTTCGTTGCCATTTTTCGTCCTACTCCCAGCCATTTGTAGTCTTTCTTCCCTTCATGAAAGTTGTTCCAAATTCTCTCCTCTATAACATATCCTAGTTTTAGCTCAAACGGAGTTCATTTGGCTAGTGAAAAGCTTGCTGGAAGCTATATCTGTTAGGCTGCGCTGTTTTCAGTGAGATTGAGAGATTCATCTTGTGAGGCAGAAACGGCTAAGAAAATGACCTCTTTTAAAAAAGGCCAAGAAAGACATATTGAAGCCCCACAACTTCTCTACCACATATCCGAAAATTAGTCCAAACGGACCATGTTTGATAGGGGAAATCTGTTCTAGAATTTTTGGCTTCACAGGGTAAGTCAAGCTAGAATTTTCTGTTCTTTCTAAAATAGATATATGTTGCATTTTTTATTTTTCTAAGCCTATTTCTAGTGTTATAATGGTGTAAAACTGATCCTAAAGTAGTGCTTTAAGTCTTGGCCAAATTGGTTTCCATAGGGAAAGTGTAAGGATACAAAAGTGATATTGTTGTTGATAGTGTAATTCATGTTAATGAACATGAGTTAAATGTAATGGAAGCTTTAAAGTGAAATTTGGACATGTATATTGAAAGATAAGCTTTCGGCCTAGGGAAGGGCAATGTAGTAAATTCACCTTTAAAGTGAAATAAACTGGTAAATGAGAAGTAGAAATGATGCAGTTGGAACGATCGAAAAGATCGAATAGTGACTTTTGTCACATTATAGCTAAAGTGCAGCTAAGAGAGAGTAATGAGTAGTTAGTGTTAAATAACTATGAGTAAATGTAAGGTGGTAAATGACATTGTCTATATGTGCTTGTAGTGTGAACAACACAGTTTGATGGTGTACAATACACGGATTGCCAAGCTTGAACGAACGAGCTTAATCCTTTCTTTTGGTAAGTTTACTATGCAAGCTATGAGTAGTAGCTTAAAGGGTAAGTGCCTTATATAAGCTACAAGTAGTGATATATAGAATAAATGAAAGGTTTATGAAGTAAATGAATTGATTTGGATGTGAATTTTGAGATGTGTTGCTTATGGGGATATAAATTTTTTTCCTTGCAGGTTGAGTAATGATATAACCTAATCCCGTCTTGTTACAGAAATTTTGAAAAACTGTGAAAAGTTAGATGTAGGTCTCTATGTCTACATCATGCTATTGCATCTTTATGCATAAAAAGTTTTATAAGATTTAAGCTTACAAGAGGTTTATATGGAACGTACAAAAGCTTTTACATCTCATTTGCATCATATTTTTTATGTGAATGATATGACCTTATGGCATATTTATATGAGTTTTCTGGATTGAGCATGCATTGCCTGTACATCCTATTAATATGAGGCTTCAAAACATGAGATAATTTCTGGTTTACAACTTTTATAGCATCCCATGGTACTATGAGACTAATAGAGCACTATGGAACATGCCCAAGTAGTTGATACTCTTATATGGGTAATACGAGGCTTGTTTGACATTGTCGTTGACAGTTCCAATTCTGGTTGATCACTAAGATTGGAGATGACGAGGATCTATGGTCATAGGTAACACTCTAGTTCTAGGGTAACGAGGACTACTTGCTGATAGCTATAGTAGGCTAAAACTTTATTAGTTGAATTACTGAGAAATGTTTTATGAAGATGTTATATGAGATTACATGATATGTGATTGAACTTTACAAAGCATTGTTTTTATGAGAACTACATGGTTCGACAAAATTGACTTTATATCGTTTTACGTGCATGACATCGATTTTACCATAAAAGCATTGTGATGAAACATTGCATATGAGTATGTGATTGGATGTAGGACTGTAGTTGTGATGTCAGGTGCCCGGGGAAATAAGTTACTTTAAGGTTTCCTCCTATTTGATGTCTCGAAAGCCTTGACACGTCACCGAAGTCCTAGACTAGAAATACAAAAATGTGATATTGAGTTCCATGTGATATAAAGTTTCAATGAGCTATTGATATGTGATTTTATACGAAACACGTGTTGCATGCATTAGTGGTGTTGTATCCTGTTTGTTACTATCTCTGCACTTATGTAGTGGCTTACTGAGCTTTCCCTAAAGCTCACCCCTTCATTTTCCTCCACAAGTTAAGCTGATGAGATAGCAACGTTTGATAAGAGTCATATCTCGTTTTAACATTTCAAGCTAGACGTTAGACTTTAGTTTATAGCTCGATATATAAGTTTACTATTCATATGTACTTGGAATTTGATGATTTAGTGCAGTAATGTAGTGTGAGATGTGATAAGTATGAATTTGTGATTACTTTCAAAAATTGGGTTATAGCGGGATGTAAACGAGTGTTTGTTAAATGTTGAAGTGAATAGTGTCAAGTATATAATAATTTTTGGTTGAGAATTTTTTTTAACAACCTTCGGGTTATTTGAAAATTATGAAACTTTCTCAAATATTCCATTGGACCATATGAGAGTGCGATAGGCCATTTTAGGCCAAAGATATTGGGAAATGAATAGTATTTTACTTTGTTGTTTGGATTGTGTTGTAGGAAGTTTTCTGTAGTTAAGTGGAAATGCTGTGAAAATTTAGTCTTAAGTGATTTTAAGCTATGAAATGAACTGAGACATAAGAAAATCAACCTTAAACCGAGATCGGGTGAATAGTAAATCGAAATTAAAAGAGTAAGACTACTCGCTACACAAACTGTAATTAAAATGAAAAGAAAAAGTTAACCCAAAATCTATTTTTTTCACTATTTTGTTATTAAAAATATCTCGTATTTCAAGGCATTACAGGGTCAACACATGAACCATCAATATTTATTTAATTATTTCTTTCATTTTCGTTTTAATTGAAGATCATAGACATTTATTTCTAGTGTATGTACCCGTTGGAAAATGTAAAATTAGTTGCACACATTTATTATTATTAAAGTACAATTTTGAGCAAAAATGATAATTTAATTTCCTTTTGAATAATTTTAAAACTTTTATTTTTTACAAATACATTTGTATGATAGTAAATATTAATAATTTTGATCAATATCTTGATTTTATATCCTTTTTTGCTCTTATTTTATCAAATTTTATTTCCTATATATTTATAAATATCAACAAATATAAAATTAAATCTTATTAAAAACAAATTTAGAATTTTTTAACAGAAAATAAAGAATTGAAACATATCAAAATAATTTTTTAACACAACCAAATATAAGTACTTTTTAATAAATACATTTTAATTTGAGCCATGAGTGATAAATTTTAGATTGTTATTCTGATTTGTAATTTTCTAGCAAAATTTGAGGGGAGTATCATGTTGAAAACCTTTTTTTTTAAGGAAAAAAAACCTCCTCTTTGTCTTATGAGAGTTTCAAAAACCTTCTCTTTACCATTAAACCATTTTCTCATTAAAAGTTTTTAGTTGAAGTTTTAGTTTGTTAAGCTTTTACATAAATTAAATTATGCAATGAATGTGTAAAAGGTTACTGATTTCCGACATTGAGTGTTTTATTTATTTATTTGCTTGGAGCTCGCGTAATACACAAATTAGTTTTGCTTATTTAAATATTTATGTGAACATATATATTTATAAATTTATGTGTTTTATAAATAAATTTTATTTATTTAAAAAAGTAACAATTTAAATTATTTAAATAATATACATGTTATTGATGGCTTACTTTTATGCTTTTCAGTTTAGTTAATAAATTATATTTTGATAAATTAAAATTATGTATTTTATATTATAAATAGATATCAGTTAATGTATTATATAGTTTTTTAAATAGATAATACTAAAATCATATTTTTAAATTATTTTTGGATTAGATAGTATTTGAAATTATTTTAAGATAATTTTTTGAAAAAGATTGAGAAATTTTAGGGATTAGAAAAATTTTAGGAAAATAAAAAGTGAAAAAGCTCAATATTTATTGTTTGCTTTGATTTAGACGAACATAAAATTAGTGATACTTACATGTCATTCAAACAGAATGTCCATGTAAGTATACATGTAGACATCCTCACCAAATTTGTTATATACCTTCTAATATAATAGATATAAGATTTATTGAAAGTAACATTGAGAATTAAAAGTATACTCAAGTTAATTAAATACTTTTTGCATGATAATTTTTATTATGAATTTGTGAATTTTTAATTTCATGATAGGAACTTCAATTAAGATTTATTCTTATGTTTTTATAAAAATCAGAAAAATTATCGTTATCTTATGTTGCCTATTTTTATCATTAAAATCTTTATTTTTTTTTCCTAATTATCATAAACAAACACATTTACATAATAATATTAGGATAATTATCCTATACATCATCAGTAAAGTTTTTGACTCCACAAGCAGATTAAGATGATTACACTCTTTTAAACATATTAAGAAAATAAAAATTAAATAAACTAGGATATTGTATTTATCTTAACACCACTTATGAAGTCAAAAAAATTACACTGACGATGTATAGGATATTAATCTATAATATTATACACCATAAATTTTTTTATAATATGATAAGAAGTATTTGAGCATATTTTTTTACGCAGTCAAATATATTCAAATTTGTATATTTTGAATACTTTTCAAAAAATCAAACTTGAACCTCAATTAATAAGAAAAGAAAATTCTTCTAAGTTGATCCTTATGGATTGTAGTCATACATAATTCTAAATATATATACATATACATATATGTACGTACATATATGTATATTCAAATTTGGATTGTACTCGTGCATAATCCTTGTCGGTTGTACTCATACATAATTTTAAATATATATACATATATTAATAATTATTTAATATATTGTTAGTGGAGTTTTTTTTACTCTACAAGCAAGGTTAGAATGATGTCGCATGTCCTATTTTATTTATTTTTTATTTCTTAATATTTTTAAAATACATGTGTCATTATCCTAACACCACTTATGAAATAAAAAAAAAAGTCTATTGACGATGTATTGGATATTAATCCTATATGTATAATATGTATTTAAAAGAAATTCTTGCGTGCAGGCAAATTTACCTGTTTTAGAAATCAAGTCGGAGTGAAGCATGTCCAGTATGGCTGTGATCAAGCGGTAAGTAGCTTCCATAGCAGGTTAGAAGCCGATGGCAGCGATTCAACATCAGTTGGCAACCTAAATGGCCCACAAAGCTAATAAATCAATAACCACAAAAATCATTCTTCCATCCTCTTCTTCTTCTTCTTCTTCTTCTTCTTCTTTTGCTTTTGCTTCTGCTTTATGAATGAGACTCTCCAAATGTGTTAGCATGACATCCAACATAGCTTTCTCTTTGACGAAGAAATCATGAGCATCCTCTTTGTCTAAGCCATCTAGTATTGACAGGAACCTAATCACTTCATCGTTGGGTTTGGGGTCCATGTTTGCTAGGATTCGATGGTGAATGAACTCTGGGGTTACAAGAATGGGTTGGAACCCCTGGCCGAGGAAGGCTGAGCCTAGCTTAAGCATGGGAATCACATAGCCTTGCGCTTTATATTATATATATATATATATATATTTTTTTTTTCTTATTATTTATTCATTATGTATATTTATCATTTATACTTAATAACTAAATCCTTAATGCCATCATCTTACTTAGAATTCCCATACTTGAAAAATCAATTGTCAAGCTTAAATTAAAATTTCATAACCTTAATTCCCTAAGTTCCTTTCCAACGAGTTCACCCTAATATTACAAAATTAAAATCTCAAAAGCCCATTACTCCGTAAATTTCCTACACTTAACTTGTCACTTCACAATTTACAAATAGATTCTCGATAATTTCACTGCTTCCAAATATCACATTTATCTACTTTTTAAGTGTAGAAAATTCGGGTTATTATAGAACTTCTCATTGAAAAAATAAAGATGAGGACATGGTTTTAGAGTTAAGTTTGCTGGAGTTTGAGAGTTTGCAGAAAAAAGTGCTTCTATAATAATAATTCTAATAATGATCACTAAAAGGGTAAATGTCATTTCTATTTGTCGAGAAAGAAACAAGAGCTTTTTAAATTATCAAGAAGGAAATGATTATTACTATTACGCCCTTAATGGAATGTTGAGAAAAAGCCATGTATTTTCATTTTGAAAATTAGGATTGAAAATTCGAATACTTAAAATAAAGTATTCAAATACCTATAGGTACCCATTAAAGATATAATATATAAACTGTAAAATATACACATTAATGATAAACTATACGTACTTTAGTATATAAATATAGCTACATCTCTTCCACAAGAGAGGTATTCAAATACTTCAATATTGGTATTCGAATACCTAAGACTAATATCTCTCTTGGAATAAACATACTTGAGTTGAATCATGGGATAGTATATCTCTCATAAAATGTGCATATCTTTTAGCATATAGGCATTCTTATACCTTTTGTAAGTATTCTTATACCTTATTATAATTTCTCTTTCAAAATAATAAGGTATTCTGATTATTTTTATAGGTATTCTGATATCTTATTATAATTTCTTTTTCATAATAATAAGGTATTCTATTTACTTTTATAGGTATTCTAATACCTTATTATAATTTCTCTTTTAGAATAATAAGTTATCAAAATACCCATAAAAATAATAAAAATACCTATATGCTAAAAGATATGGACATTTTAAGAGAATTATATGTAACTCATGTATATCTGTTTAAGAAGAAAAATTATTTTTAAGTATTTGAATATCTACAATGAGGTATTCAATTATCACTCTTTTGAACGAAATATACACATATTTATATTATAATGAACGAATAGTTTATCATAAAATATATATATATATATTTTATATAGTTTTCTTGTGTAAAATCAAATGGAAGGACCAAAAAAAAAAAAAACACACCATAGCCATGGCTATGATGTCAAATCAAGACCCAACACTATTCTCTATGCTGCAACAGGTGAGGACGACCATGGTGCTGTTTCAAAACCATGAGCAAAAGAAAGATGCCCATTACTTGGTTGGGTGACACGATGTTAACTCCAAGAAGAAATGGCAACTAAACAACCAAAACTGGCAACCAAAGACAAAGATGGCTTTGTTCAAAGATGACAATAAGTTTGAATTGATTTTCTTTTTCGTGCAAAAAGAATGTTTGAGCTTTAAAACTTTATGCTTGGATGTTTTGTAGAAACTTAAAATGCATAAACTAGTTTTATTGTTCTCTGAAATATAGACGTCAATTTAGATGTTCAAAAAAAAAGAAGTTGACGAGATGTTTGAGACCTTTGATGCGTTGATTCAAAGGCTTTTTTGCTAGTTTCTGGGGATATCCAAGACGAAAAAGTGAGTACTTTTGGGGAACAAGTAAGGAAATTCAATAGAGAAAGTGTGATCTCTTATGATAGTACGGTGAACAGAAAGGAAGAAGATGGTAATTCATTAATGATGTAATAGTCATTTGCATTTCCTTACCATCAATTTTAAAAGTTTTTATTTCCTCTTTAATGATTAAAATTCCCGTTTGAACCAAACGATAAAAATTCTTAGTTCATCGGTTATCTTAGGAATATTCCCTAAAAATTTCAAACTTAAATGTATAAACCAATTAAGTTATTTGTCATATCACGCGTTTAAAAAAAAAAAGTAAGGTATACGTCACGACCCGAAGGCCACTACATACACTTAACAATTACATTTATATTGTTTTTCCAAATTTACGAATTAAATTTTTTTTCACTTTAAGGTTTGTATTTAGTGTCAGTGTCATCACTAAACAATTTACACCTTTCTCAATTTGATTTAACTTATCGTTGCCATTTAATTATTAACTCCTAGAGCAAATCAATTTACTTCCTCAATAGTTTAATTCAAGATTAACCTAGTAAAAGAAAAAGATCGAAAATCTCCCCCTTATATATAATCAATTTTTCCCAATTAATTAACCTACAAAATATGTATATATTTCCAACATCATATCTCAATGTCACATCCCGTGACCACATTTTTCACATTTTTCTATACATTTTATATGGTTGGGACATCTCTGATACTTTACTTTTCATATTCATTTAACTATTAACTATAAAATTAGTAATATCAATTACATCCCCTATCTTAATTCTCAAGAAAGTAGTACTAAAAGTAAGTCTAAATACAGAAAATAAATGATCATACCTCATATTATAAATCAAGCCGTCGTAATGTCTCCAAATGCGCAGCTCGAAATTCTCAAATGTAAGATCTCACAGTCACTGAAAATCTGAAATGTTAAAATTGGGGAGTGAGAAAACCACGGCTCAGTAAGAGAGTTATATGCAACACTTGTTATTCAGCTACCTATACGCTGAAAATAATTTTTCACTTTCTTTAAATCTTCCTAGAGGCTCTAGGGTCACATGTAGGAAGGATACTATAGTTGGCTAGGGATCCGGATGGAGTAAGGCAGATATTTTAGAATACTTGTCTTGTCTCGGAACCTAGAAGCAACTGTAGAGAGTAACCGTTTTCTTTTGATATTCAAATCCCAATAAAACATTAAATATTCACGTGATAAAACACTTAAGTAAATAAATAAGGAATTAATGTTCCTTTCACAAATACTCATTTTCACACTTGTAGAACATCGTATAATATTTAGTTCAACCCGTAATATATCAAAAGCTCAATAACTGTAGATAATTTAGTACCAGCAAAAGTTCAGTGAAAAGTACAATCATCAGTACAGTATCATGGAGACTAGGCAACACCCTAAATAAATCATGCTATAATATCATCCCAAATAGGGGAAACACATGAGATCTATGGCCATAGTCCATGGGGTCCATAGTGTGCACTGATCAGGTGTCCACTGGGACGCTGATAATAGGATCAGTATATATCAGCACTAACACGTGACCCGTGAGCATGATATGGGGCCTAACAGTGTCAAAACAGTAAACACGTGATATAAACCCCATTTATGAAATCAATTTCATTGAATATAAATTCAATCAATCCATAAATATTCATAAGGAAAATATTTTCATCTTATGAATAACAATTTATAAAATATTCATACTGGGATAATCACTCCCGAAAACATTCTAAATATTATAGAACAGTATAAATCACATTTTCCATACGGTGAAAACAGGTTATAAATTAATCACTGTAAAATATAAAAGGTCATAACGGTCCTTTTTCACCGTAAAACATATACGCCCGCTTTTCCGTGCTTTCTATCGAAAACATGATTTTCAAAGTTATCGGGATTCAAATCAGTTATTTTTATGATTTATGGAAAATTAAAATATTTATTTTCCAAATCAACACTCTCGTCCCATGTTTTCTCTGTAAACACATGCAGAGACCTTCTAGTCTCAAAATACTATTTTTCACCTTTAATTACCTTTATGGAATTTTCTATAAACACTTATTTTCACAATTGAACCCATAAAGGTTATTTATAAAATCAAGTGAATATTTGGAGAAATATTATTAAAATATTCACTTTGGTCCTTTTCATTTTTTCACCTCATTTCACGTGAAATATCATCTATCGGGATAAATTTCGGTGATTTCCTTTTTAACCATTTTCAAAAACATAAATTCATGTTTTATGAAAACTAATCGATTTCTCGATTTTCGTGGTTGAAAATCGTTCCTCGTGATAAAAAATCATTTATTATGATTTTCAGTAATTTTCTAAAATTTTTTCGGTAGTATAACGGCTGCCGATTGGCTAGCCTCCTGCACAGAAAATACAGTTTATATTTTCAACCAGTAAATCACCACAACTTTCCAACCAATCATTATCAACGGCATTTATAAAATTAAATGTATATTTAAAACATGTATACTGAATATCCTTACAGGCTACACATGCCTCCCTTACCTGTCCCGGGTAGGCGATGCCTCTTATTACGTCGCGCCCGTGTACACATCTCCTGATTCCATCGTCTCGGTCATCGAGGATGGCTTTTCTGAAATTAAAATTCTAAATTTAGAATTTTTCCAAATAATTTATTAAATTTACTCGAAATCCATTTTTCGAAATTCTTACCGAATTTCCGTAATTTCTGAGTTTTCAAATTTCCCTGGATTTCTCGCAATTTTTGAAATTTCCAAATTCCAGAAATTTCCTTTTTCTTTCTTTCCTTTCTTTTCATTTCTTTTTCTTTCTTTTTTTTCTTTTTCTTTTTCCTTTTCTTTTTCCTTTCCCTTTTTCCTTTCCTGGCCGGACCCGTCAGACCGATCAGACTGGTTCACCGCAGGTTCTTCTTCGGTGACCGGTTCTCCTACAGTTCGGCGGCTCCTCAGTTGGCCGACGGCACGACGAACCTGCTGGTGGTCTCCGTTCGGCTTGGATCAACGGTAAGGCGACGGATCTACTCGGTTTAGCCGGTTTCTTCCGCCTCTTTGTTCTCCCTCCTCCGCCGTTCGCCGCCTCTCCGATTGCCACGACCCGAAGACCGCGACTTTCACTCGATTCGTATACTTTTCTTAGTCTACAAATTTATGGACTAAATTTTTCTTTTTCATTTTAAGGTTTGTATTCGGTGTCAGTGTAGTTACTATACTACCTAGGTGACTTATAGTCATTCCATTTAAATATTAAACAAACACGGAAACGGTTCTTAGTTACATCCCGACTTGTTAAACAGAATATGTACTGTGCATCAATTTAAGTCTTACATGTAAACAAGTATTTTATAAAGAACATATAACTCAGAAAACTAGTACCAAGTTCATACACCGTCTCCGATGCCCACTGAGCAGCTCACATGGCAGACGTTAACTTCAATAATCTGAAAGAGATGAAATTTAGTGGGGTGAGCAAAACCACGGCTCAGTAAGATACTAATATAAATACAAGAGTAGGATTAAACTGTCTTAAACTGCAATGCTTAATACTTACAAGGATGCAATTACATTTAATCCTTTCTCATCGATACATCTCATTATCACTTTTCATTTCATAATCATATTTCTGTATTCTATCATCTCTTATCAATTCTCATATCATCTCTTATCAATTCCCATATCATCTCTTATCAATTCTCGTATTGTGGATCATAATCACGGTGGTACCCAGTCGTAATTCTCTTCGTGTATTTCTATATTCGTGTTTCATAACATATCATGACCTCATATAGATGAAATATCGTTACCACCGAGTCATGACATTCCTCATGGAATTCTCATATACTAAGCATATTGTCATATTAGGGTTTAATATGCAATTCATGTAATTTTTCTGTATAAACCGCGATCATTTCAAATCATATCATATATACTTTAGGACATGCTCAACATATGCATTTTCAAAAGTTTGCCTTTAAGGCATAATATAAGCATATTCAATTTCAATTCATGTATTCGTTTTCGGAGCATGTCTAAAACATGTGCGGTTTTAAAACATTTTTCATATACTATAGATCATATCAGGTTTAGAGTTCATATCAAATCAATCTATACTCTAAACCGCATGTCGTTTCAAATTCGACGCAAAATCGTATATAAATCATGTAAGTGTCGAAATCATTTATCATATACTTTTAAATCATTTACTGTAAATCATATCAGGTCTAGAGTTCATATCAAATCAAACTATACTCTAGACCGCATATCATGCCATGTTCGACACAAAATCACATATAAATCATATAGTGTCGAATTCATATCTTATGGACTTTTAAAACATGTTTAAAACATGTACTGTTTCAAAACATATTTCATTTCAAATCTGTTTCATGTACAGTATAAATCATATCAAGTCTAGAGCTCATATCAATAAAAATCATACTCTAGACTTCATATCATATTTGTTAGAGACTAGGCTAGATCCCTATCATCTCTCTATCAATAAAGACTTAAATCACTGTAGCTAGCAGTGAAAATCATATCGTCTCCTGGAAACCAACTAGGGCGCTATCTATGGCCATAGACCTCATCTCTCTCAGCCCCACTGATCAGGCGTGACTGAGACCTGTCCACGACTATTGTCGGACAAGCATATCTATCTGCCTAATGAGCAAAGCTCCAATTAGGCGGTTTCCACTATGCTTTATTGAATTTAATTCTTTTAGGGTGCCTACAGTCTCATAAAACATTTAAATCTATAGCTTTCTTTTCAATATCATGTAAGGCATATGGTAAAATTCTGTATGAGACTTCATATATCAAAATATATATATATATATTTACCATATACTTTCATTTCAAAACAAATCAATACTTTTCAGTATTCATATAAACATTATTAAAATGTTTCAAGTTGCAAGAAGGCATGCTTAAATGCGATGCTGTAAAACATTTCAGTATGCAACTTCGGTAATGTTTCCATCAAATACGCTAAAGCGATTCATTTAACTTTATCACCATCAATTATTCGATTTCAAGACTTTCTTTCTGTCAACCAATAAATCACTATACAATTCATTCACTATTCATCTAATTCAGTAATCAATTTGCTCAGTACTCAATTCATTTGGAAATCGAATCACTTGGTATTCAGACCATTCGGTATTCAATACCCTTTCTTGATCGTCATTGACTATTATAATCATTTATACACTTCATCATCAATATTAGGATCGCATCATTAGTATGAATCCTCTAAGTTTTGATAAGCATTTAAACATCAATTTCTAAAATAGTCATCAAGTTACCGAATTTATGCAAATAATAATATCATCCTTCACTATCTGTTCCAGAATCGACATCGAGGATAACAGAATCACAAAATCGATAGTCACTTATCAAATCCATTTATGATTTGATCTATTGATACATGTTTATCATTTTCGATTTGAGGTTCAATTTCATTTACTATCACAAAATCGTATCTAAATCCTCAAATCCATTTTCATGTGGCCTTTATGATTTTATCCGAACTTATGCAATTGTCGATCTTATTATTCAAGATCTATTCAAGGTTATAAGCACAATCATCTTTTCACATATTTATCACTCATTTCTTTGAATCCATAATTGATCGGATTGTGTCATAATTAAATCTCCATTTCAATCTCTCGAATTTGTCCATATTATCACTTTCGAAATTATTTCAAAATCATGAAACCGGACTCGGTAAATTCTGGAAATCATTACTCCGTTAATAACTTCACAATCCAATCATTCGACCATCGAAATTTCAACTGTGATCTTCTCTTCCAAGCTACATCATATAATTATCATCACTTTTATCCGTGATCCGTCTAATTAATAATTCCACCTCAATCTCAACTTGATACCATTTGTGATATTAAAATTACTTGATTTATCGATTCTATAAGGTTTTAAACAATGTAATTCACCACATTATCGTTTTCAACGATCTATCTTCTCATCGATTTCAATATCAAACTCTTTCGGTAATACTATAAAATCCTTTCAATATTTATTTTCAATAATTATCTCCAAGATTCCATTTATGTGAGAAACTTAATCTTTTTCCTCAATTATTTTCCTAAAAATTTCGGCAGCATAACGGCTTAATTTTCCCTAACCTCCTGCAAGGGAAACACAATTTATACTTGCAGCCGTTGATTCTCACCAATTTTACCTCTTACTAAGACCCCCACCATCAGTTGTGGGTCCTCTTAGCATTTTTAGCAAATCGATGCATCATATAAAAATCATAATTCCATTTAAAGTCAATTAAATAAATGCATCATAAAAAAAATCATAATTCCCACATACAATATAAAGCTACTAATGCTTTATAAAAGTATCTTACTTGTTCACCAAAGCTTAGCGCACTTTCCGATTTTCGAGCCTTGCCGAACTCCACCATTCGTCTCATTTCCGTTTTTGCTACAATTTCAATAATTGAGACATTTTCATTTAGAAAATAATCCAACAATTTATAATAAATTCTATAGAAATATAGCAAAAACTTTTAATTTTTCTTACCCATTTCTCCTTCTTCTTTTTCTTCTTTCTTTTCCTTTTTCCTTTTTCTTTTCTTTTCTTTTCTTCTTTTTCTTTTCTTTTTCTTTTCTTTTCTGAACCGGGTCGGGTCGGGTCGGGTCGGGTCGGTTCGGGTCGGGTTGACCGGGTCGGATCGGGTCGGACCGGGTCAGGCGGGTCGGATCGGGTCAGACCGGTTCCGCCGGTTCAATCTTCTGCTGGCCGGTTCGGTCACCGGCGGCCACCCATTCCGGCGGTTCAGCCACTCCACAGCTTACCGAAGTTGCGAGGATGCCGGATCTGGTCTCCGTTTCCCCAGCGGCGGCGCCGGCGGTGGCGGATCTGGAGGTGGGTTTTCGGTCCTTTTCTCTTCTGTTTCTTCCTCCTTCCGCCGCCCCTTTGCATCGCCGGTGGTCTTCCTTTGTTTCCCCTCAGCTCCGCCGAGCTCGGGGTTGGGGTGGCGACGCCCAGATCGGCGGCATCGCCGGTTTCCTTTTTCTCTTTTTGGCCTTTGCTTCTCTCGCTTCTGGTTCCCAGATTTTCCCTTTTCTCCGCCCCCTTGCTGTCGCCGGTGGTCTTCTACTCCTCCCATTGACCGGCGGCAGCTCGCTCCTCCTCTCTTTCTCCTCTCTCGGCTGGCAGGGGGCCGGCCATTGTTTTGTCTTTCTCCTCTGTTTGAAACAGAGGAGAAAGAGAAGCTGGGAATCGGGTTATCCCGATTCCCGCTTCTTTAAATTTTTTTTTTATATACTATATATATTTATTATATATAATAATAATAATAACTATAATATATAATTATTATACATATAACCATAATTACATATATATAGATACACTATTTATAATATGTATTTAAATACATATTTTTGTATCAAAATATATAAATATATACTTTTTACACTTTTAACACAAAAATAATATTTATATAATATCATTATATAAATATACCAAAATATTTTTATTTCTTATTAAGTTTTGGATTTCTAAATATCCAAAAATTATTTTCTCCATTTTCTTATTTAATTTGGATTTCCATTTATCCAAATTAAATTTCCTCCTTCATTTCTTATTTCCAATTTAATTTCCCTTTTAATTTCTTATTTAAATTTGAGTTTCAATTTGTCCAAATTAAATTTTTCGGATACCTTATATTTATTTAGAAATTCTCGGTCTTCACATTCTCCCCACCTTAAGAAATTCGGTCCTCCGAATTTAACTTATACTAAAAGGTGGTACCATTCTGTACTCTTATCTTTCTTATCCTTTCAATCATCCTTTAATTGATACTGCTAGCATACCTTCAATATTAAAATCACTTTTTATACTGTTATATATCGTTTTTCTCCATATTTTTATACTCCTTAAAACTTCTTATAAATTTGGAAATCCCAAAGCCTTTTGCTATTTCCCATAAGCATATGGCAACTCGGGGACTCCCATCACATGTATGCTCACTGGAACTTCACATATGTTCTCATCATTCGATAATCATGTTCCGACTATGGCACTAGAGAAATTTAGGAGCCTGATAATGGAGAGTGATTCCATTCAGACAACCAGCCCTTAATCACTTACATATCATCATATTTCTTTTGGGTTTCGTATTATCCCATATTGCTCATTGTCACATTGATAAATCAAGGCTGCACCTCATTGCAGACTTTACTGTTAATAACCTCTTGCCATAAATGGAACATTTATCAATCATCTTCTCTCTATATCTCTTTTCATGTAGTATTCTTATTACATCTCAATGTGATAACCAAATTGAAATCACTTTCAGTCTTAAATTCGAAAACTGCTTCATATTCATGTTCCCTTATAACTCAAAATCATATTTTCAATTTCCAAATGTCTTCATAATTAAAGTGGGATTGTACTTTCAATCGAGCCATATGTTTGGGTTCGATCATTTTTCGTTGGCTATTTCGTTACTTCTTTCAATCCTTTTCAATTCACATATCGATCATATTCTATACAATCATTCCATTATCTTCCATATAAATTGCCACAATCAATCATTCTCGATCATTCATATCCTATTCCTTTAAGGTGATACACCATTCTTCTATACCATATCAATACCATTCATTAACGGTTTCCAATCCGTTTCAACAGGACATCGATTGGCATCTTTATGTCAAAGCCCAGCCTGTTTTAAATAGGTCGTCGACTGGTATCACCTATACTAATAGCTGACAATTCTTGGTACAGATTGAAAATCAACAAGTTTACATGTAGACACTACACAGTACATGGGATGTAACACTATCACTGTCTCCACTACACTGACACGTACTAGACAAACCGTGCTCTGATACCATTAAATCTGTCACGACCCGAAGACCGCGACTTTCACTCGATTCGTATACTTTTCTTAGTCTACAAATTTATGGACTAAATTTTTCTTTTTCATTTTAAGGTTTGTATTCGGTGTCAGTGTAGTTACTATACTACCTAGGTGACTTATAGTCATTCCATTTAAATATTAAACAAACACGGAAACGGTTCTTAGTTACATCCCGACTTGTTAAACAGAATATGTACTGTGCATCAATTTAAGTCTTACATGTAAACAAGTATTTTATAAAGAACATATAACTCAGAAAACTAGTACCAAGTTCATACACCGTCTCCGATGCCCACTGAGCAGCTCACATGGCAGACGTTAACTTCAATAATCTGAAAGAGATGAAATTTAGTGGGGTGAGCAAAACCACGGCTCAGTAAGATACTAATATAAATACAAGAGTAGGATTAAACTGTCTTAAACTGCAATGCTTAATACTTACAAGGATGCAATTACATTTAATCCTTTCTCATCGATACATCTCATTATCACTTTTCATTTCATAATCATATTTCTGTATTCTATCATCTCTTATCAATTCTCATATCATCTCTTATCAATTCCCATATCATCTCTTATCAATTCTCGTATTGTGGATCATAATCACGGTGGTACCCAGTCGTAATTCTCTTCGTGTATTTCTATATTCGTGTTTCATAACATATCATGACCTCATATAGATGAAATATCGTTACCACCGAGTCATGACATTCCTCATGGAATTCTCATATACTAAGCATATTGTCATATTAGGGTTTAATATGCAATTCATGTAATTTTTCTGTATAAACCGCGATCATTTCAAATCATATCATATATACTTTAGGACATGCTCAACATATGCATTTTCAAAAGTTTGCCTTTAAGGCATAATATAAGCATATTCAATTTCAATTCATGTATTCGTTTTCGGAGCATGTCTAAAACATGTGCGGTTTTAAAACATTTTTCATATACTATAGATCATATCAGGTTTAGAGTTCATATCAAATCAATCTAAACTCTAAACCGCATGTCGTTTCAAATTCGACGCAAAATCGTATATAAATCATGTAAGTGTCGAAATCATTTATCATATACTTTTAAATCATTTACTGTAAATCATATCAGGTCTAGAGTTCATATCAAATCAAACTATACTCTAGACCGCATATCATGCCATGTTCGACACAAAATCACATATAAATCATATAGTGTCGAATTCATATCTTATGGACTTTTAAAACATGTTTAAAACATGTACTGTTTCAAAACATATTTCATTTCAAATCTGTTTCATGTACAGTATAAATCATGTCAAGTCTAGAGCTCATATCAATAAAAATCATACTCTAGACTTCATATCATATTTGTTAGAGACTAGGCTAGATCCCTATCATCTCTCTATCAATAAAGACTTAAATCACTGTAGCTAGCAGTGAAAATCATATCGTCCCATGGAAACCAACTAGGGCGCTATCTATGGCCATAGACCTCATCTCTCTCAGCCCCACTGATCAGGCGTGACTGAGACCTGTCCACGACTATTGTCGGACAAGCATATCTATCTGCCTAATGAGCAAAGCTCCAATTAGGCGGTTTCCACTATGCTTTATTGAATTTAATTCTTTTAGGGTGCCTACAGTCTCATAAAACATTTAAATCTATAGCTTTCTTTTCAATATCATGTAAGGCATATGGTAAAATTCTGTATGAGACTTCATATATCAAAATATATATATATATATATATTTACCATATACTTTCATTTCAAAACAAATCAATACTTTTCAGTATTCATATAAACATTATTAAAATGTTTCAAGTTGCAAGAAGGCATGCTTAAATGCGATGCTGTAAAACATTTCAGTATGCAACTTCGGTAATGTTTCCATCAAATACGCTAAAGCGATTCATTTAACTTTATCACCATCAATTATTCGATTTCAAGACTTTCTTTCTGTCAACCAATAAATCACTATACAATTCATTCACTATTCATCTAATTCAGTATTCAATTTGCTCAGTACTCAATTCATTTGGAAATCAAATCACTTGGTATTCAGACCATTCGGTATTCAATACCCTTTCTTGATCGTCATTGACTATTATAATCATTTATACACTTCATCATCAATATTAGGATCGCATCATTAGTATGAATCCTCTAAGTTTTGATAAGCATTTAAACATCAATTTCTAAAATAGTCATCAAGTTACCGAATTTATGCAAATAATAATATCATCCTTCACTATCTGTTCCAGAATCGACATCGAGGATAACAGAATCACAAAATCGATAGTCACTTATCAAATCCATTTATGATTTGATCTATTGATACATGTTTATCATTTTCGATTTGAGGTTCAATTTCATTTACTATCACAAAATCGTATCTAAATCCTCAAATCCATTTTCATGTGGCCTTTATGATTTTATCCGAACTTATGCAATTGTCGATCTTATTATTCAAGATCTATTCAAGGTTATAAGCACAATCATCTTTTCACATATTTATCACTCATTTCTTTGAATCCATAATTGATCGGATTGTGTCGTAATTAAATCTCCATTTCAATCTCTCGAATTTGTCCATATTATCACTTTCGAAATTATTTCAAAATCATGAAACCGGACTCGGTAAATTCTGGAAATCATTACTCCGTTAATAACTTCACAATCCAATCATTCGACCATCGAAATTTCAACTGTGATCTTCTCTTCCAAGCTACATCATATAATTATCATCACTTTTATCCGTGATCCGTCTAATTAATAATTCCACCTCAATCTCAACTTGATACCATTTGTGATATTAAAATTACTTGATTTATCGATTCTATAAGGTTTTAAACCATGTAATTCACCACATTATCGTTTTCAACGATCTATCTTCTCATCGATTTCAATATCAAACTCTTTCGGTAATACTATAAAATCCTTTCAATATTTATTTTCAATAATTATCTCCAAGATTCCATTTATGTGAGAAACTTAATCTTTTTCCTCAATTATTTTCCTAAAAATTTCGGCAGCATAACGGCTTAATTTTCCCTAACCTCCTACAAGGGAAACACAATTTATACTTGCAGCCGTTGATTCTCACCAATTTTACCTCTTACTAAGACCCCCACCATCAGTTGTGGGTCCTCTTAGCATTTTTAGCAAATCAATTTAAATCGATGCATCATATAAAAATCATAATTCCATTTAAAGTCAATTAAATAAATGCATCATAAAAAAATCATAATTCCCACATACAATATAAAGCTACTAATGCTTTATAAAAGTATCTTACTTGTTCACCAAAGCTTAGCGCACTTTCCGATTTTCGAGCCTTGCCGAACTCCACCATTCGTCTCATTTCCGTTTTTGCTACAATTTCAATAATTGAGACATTTTCATTTAGAAAATAATCCAACAATTTATAATAAATTCTATAGAAATATAGCAAAAACTTTTAATTTTTCTTACCCATTTCTCCTTCTTCTTTTTCTTCTTTCTTTTCCTTTTTCCTTTTTCTTTTCTTTTCTTTTCTTCTTTTTCCTTTCTTTCTTTTTCTTTTCTTTTTCTTTTCTTTTCTGAACCGGGTCGGGTCGGTTCGGTTCGGGTCGGGTCGGTTCGGGTTGACCGGGTCGGATCGGGTCGGACCGGGTCAGGCGGGTCGGATCGGGTCGGACCGGGTCAGGCGGGTCGGATCGGGTCAGACCGGTTCCGCCGGTTCAATCTTTTGCTGGCCGGTTCGGTCACCGGCGGCCACCCATTCCGGCGGTTCAGCCACTCCACAGCTTACCGAAGTTGCGAGGATGCCGGATCTGGTCTCCGTTTCCCCAGCGGCGGCGCCGGCGGTGGCGGATCTGGAGGTGGGTTTTCGGTCCTTTTCTCTTCTGTTTCTTCCTCCTTCCGCCGCCCCTTTGCATCGCCGGTGGTCTTCCTTTGTTTCCCCTCAGCTCCGCCGAGCTCGGGGTTGGGGTGGCGACGCCCAGATCGGCGGCATCGCCGGTTTCCTTTTTCTCTTTTTGGCCTTTGCTTCTCTCGCTTCTGGTTCCCAGATTTTCCCTTTTCTCCGCCCCCTTGCTGTCGCCGGTGGTCTTCTACTCCTCCCATTGACCGGCGGCAGCTCGCTCCTCCTCTCTTTCTCCTCTCTCGGCCGGCAGGGGGCCGGCCATTGTTTGTCTTTCTCCTCTGTTTGAAACAGAGGAGAAAGAGAAGCTGGGAATCGGGTTATCCCGATTCCCGCTTCTTTAAATTTTTTTTTATATACTATATATATTTATTATATAATAATAATAATAACTATAATATATAATTATTATACATATAACCATAATTACATATATATAGATACACTATTTATAATATGTATTTAAATACATATTTTTGTATCAAAATATATATATATATACTTTTTACACTTTTAACACAAAAATAATATTTATATAATATCATTATATAAATATACCAAAATATTTTTATTTCTTATTAAGTTTTGGATTTCTAAATATCCAAAAATTATTTTCTCCATTTTCTTATTTAATTTGGATTTCCATTTATCCAAATTAAATTTCCTCCTTCATTTCTTATTTCCAATTTAATTTCCCTTTTAATTTCTTATTTAAATTTGAGTTTCAATTTGTCCAAATTAAATTTTCCGGATACCTTATATTTATTTAGAAATTCTCGGTCTTCACACCGATGGCTTCTCATGTTTTCCTCTTCCTCCAGCGAAGCTTCGGTGGCAATGGCGATGGCCAAATCGGCCGGCACCGCCACTTTTTCTTTTCTTTTTCTTTCTCGGCTCCGCCGGTTTTCGCCTCTATTCCCTATTCTGTTTCCTCCCATTTCCGTCGCCGGTCTCCTTGTCTTCCTCCCCTCGGTTCACCGGCGACGTCTCTCTCCTCGCCTCCGCCTTCTTCTTGGCCAGCCGACGTGGTCGGCGTCTGCAGGGGAAGAATCAGGATTCTTCCCGATTCTTTCTTCCATTTTTCTTTTTATTTATTTATTTTATTTCTATTATACTTATATATATTATACTTATAATATATATATATATATTATACATATAATATTATTATTATATATATAGTATTGTACTATATATATTATATAAAGATATATGTGTATTGTATGTTAAAATATATATATATATCTAGTATATATATGTATATTTATATATTTTAAATTTAAATAACTTTTATATATTTTTCAAACTTTAATGTAAATTAATACTTACATTTCTTATATATGTATATATATTTGTATATACATAAAATGTTGTATTTATACATACGTATTATTTAAATTTGTAAAATAGTATACACGTATATATATACCACTGTATATTACTATATACTATTTACTATATAGTATTTAAATACGTATGTATTTGTATAAAAATACATTTAATAATATAAAATTATATAAATATATTTCATTTTCCTTATTTAATTTGGATTTCGATTTATCTAAATTAAATTCCCTTCTCTTCATTATTTTTCCGAATTTCAACCTTATTTTCCCATTTATATTTGTTTCACTAAATTCTAATATAATTAATTTCCAATAAACGAAAAATTTACGGTTATCACATTCTCCCCACCTTAAGAAATTTGGTTCTACGAATTTAACTTAAGTCCAAAGGTGGTACATGCCGTATACTTACGACTTCTGACCTCTAGGTCATCCTCCAAGTAATATTGCCAGTACGCTTTCAACATTAAGAGTACTTTAGACCACTACATGCTGTCTTTCATCATATATGTCTATACTCCCGTAAGTTCATTTCTCAAATCGGGAGTTATTCATTTCCACTCTTTTCACCTAAGAGTCCATGCACAGTATTTTTCATGTCACAGTTGATCTATGCTGTTCATCATCCATTTTTCTCACTTAGTGCCAAGTCGATATAGTTTTAAAACTATCAATTACACCTGTCAATCAATTATATGTAAGTGTCCCAGTAGCTTTCACATCTCATGCATCTGCTCTCTCAATGTATCTTCAAGTGTTCCAATATTACGCTAAGATATTTACATCAGTACGGAGCGATGCCATTAATACACTTGGGATCTCAAAGCCTTTTGCTATTTCTCATTAAGCATATGGCATCTCAAAGACTCCCATCACATGTAATGCTCACTGGAACTATACATATACCTTTCCACTGTTTCACACTCATACTTCGACTACGGCACTAGAGAATTTGTGAGTCTGATAATGGAAAGTGATTCTATTTAGATCTTCAGTCTTTAATCACTTCCATATCATCACATCTCTTTTGAACTCTTTATTGTTCACAACATTCATTCCATCAAGGTTGCATCTCACTTGTAGGCTTTACTGGCGATCATCTCTTATATTAATAATTTATGAGAAATTATTCCTCTCAATATTGCTTTTCTTGTAGTATGGTCATTCGATGATTAAATCCTCAAATTATCTCTTTAATCACCACATTATTTATATAATTCCACCATTTCAAGGTGTGGATATGTGTATATATCATTTTTGTTTCATTTTTATAACTGGCAGTATACAATTACATATCATTCTTCTTACTCCCTTGAGTACAATTAATTTCACTTGTCAAATTTGGCTTGATTTTACATCTAGCCACTGTCATGTGATAATCAACACGAATCATTTCCAGTTTTTTTTTTTAATTTCGGGAATTACTCTTTGTTCCATACTCATCATACAATTTATCTTCTTATTCCATTTTCATATTTTCACTCTCATCATTTCATTCGGTTTTCTCAAGTGGTATGGTACTTTACTGCTAAGATCTTTTAACATCCTGCCTACCATCTTTTCTTTACATTTATCCATTTACCGACTTGAGTTTCTTTAATTATGTCTCATTAGTAGAGCGGCTAGTCTCATAACTCTTTTATATATTGGTATTGGTATTGGTATTAGTATCTAGCTAAACTCATTATTTCTGTATCTCGATCATTATCTCACTATCATTGACAGATTCACTGTCATTCTGTCAATCCGAGATTATACATCCCTCATAAGGAGACACTGTCTAGCCAAACATCCTATTTGCCAATCTTAACACAATTCCACAGTCTTTAAGAGTTTAAAGGATCATACTAAAATGCTGCTCATTTTCCATTTGTATTTTAGGCTCTATTAATATCTCCTCAATTTATTCATGTACGGATGCCTCATTTCTTAGGCTTATATACCTCACAAGGCAATTCATTAACCTTGTAACCTCAATAGGAACTCGTAAAAATTCACTCCGAGTTCTAATCATCATCTTATGGAGATCAATCTCCAATCTTTTATTTAATGATACTTTATACTGAGGCTAGTCTTATAACTCCTCATGTATTTTTGATTAGATCAATAAAGCGTCCATTTTCATGTAGATGAATACTTGTTCTTCACAAGAACTTTATTAAAAATAGGAATTTACTATATCCTTTAATTCATATACATATCAAGGTCATCTGTGCTTCTTTCATTCACACTTATACAGATAACTTCATTAACCTCAAATTACATTATCTGTATTTTCATCAATCATACTTTTATCAGTGAATTTCATTATTCACTTATCTACCAGAGTTAATTCTTAAGCTTTCAGACTCTTTCTATGTTTCCGATATAAGCTCAGAATTAGATTTCATATAATCCCTCAAGTCAGTGTTAGCTCGATTTCTCCAATCTATATAACTCTGAAAGTTTATCAGGAATAACATCCGATACTGTTTTAATCACTATACTTGTACCATTTTGGACAGATTATTTTTATGTCCTGTCATTTCCACTATGTATCCTCGAGGCAGAGAGAGTTAATATTCAAATCATTTTGAAATATTATCCACCTTGATTTCATTATTTGTACTATTCTCTTTCTCAGTCATTTTCTGTAGTCATTTCACTTTTCGTGATATCCAACGATCCCGTAATAAACATCCAATTCAATACACTCTTAATTCAGGCCTTTACAATCAATAATCGAGCCAATCATCTTGTGATATTCCACTATACACTTATGGGATCACATCATGTAAGGCTTCGGCCCGTCCACCGTCTGCCGTTACACATTTGTACTGTCCTCTTTGGCGAGCCCACTGGCCCCCTCAAGGTTTTGTCGTGAGGCCCAGCCCGTTCACTAGGTCACTCACAATTGGCGTCCATAATCTAAGTGTAAGTGGAATCAGTAATAGGGATCGTGATATTCATATGACATCTCTATGCCATTAATGACTCCATCACCATCAATGGATTCAATATCAACTTGGTTTTATCACTATTTAGCACATCGCCAAACATAGGGGCATTTTCGTCATTTCGACATATATTTCTTTCTCCTCAATATACATTGAAATCAATGATCTCATTATCCATGTGCTGATATTATCCTTTCTCATACTTATATCAGCAATTTAGATCTTATTCGATTTCGACAAAGAAGTCCACTAAAATTTATAATTGGATTATTTTGCTTGTAATGTAGCTTTACATCATCAATTTCTCTGTCAAATCAATCAATTCCAACTTCTGTTGGTCTATTATGACTCTCAGTAAAATTTTGAAGGCAGGGGTATTTTGGTCAAAATTTTTCTCTCTCTTCAAAATACCTTCAATCGGTGATCTTAAGGTCTATTTAATGATGATATTTAATTCCCCTCCTTTATATCATCACTTTCAGGTCTCAGTTCGATCCGAACTGAAAAGTATTGGTGGGGCCCTTACCGAGTCCTTTACTGATCGTTACCGAACAGACCTTCATTTAGATTATAAGAATCACCAATTTTTCGGTAATTTCTGAGCCTATTATTTCTCTTTAACATTCTCAATTTATAATTTCTCACTCCCTTCAATTTATTTTACTCAATTGACAACCATATATTTTTTCTATGTATTCAGACTACACAGTACTACCGGGATGTTTAACATTTCTCGACACATTTTCTTTCCAAAAGTATCAACAAACATCAGGCCAACTATGCTCTGATACCATTAAATCTGTCACATCCCGTGACCACATTTTTCACATTTTTCTATACATTTTATACGGTTCCACTTCTGTGATACTTTACTTTTCATATTCATTTAACTATTAACTATAAAATTAGTAATATCAATTACATCCCCTATCTTAATTCTCAAGAAAGTAGTACGGAAAGTAAGTCTAAATACAAAAAATAAATGATCATACCTCATATTATAAATCAAGCTGTCGCAATGTCTCCAAATGTGCAGCTCGAAATCCTCAGATGTCAGATCTCACAGTCACCGAAAATCTGAAATGTTAAAATTAGGGAGTGAGCAAACCACGGCTCAGTAAGAGAGTTATATGCAACACTTGATATTCAGCTACCTATATGCTGAAAATAATTTTTCACTTTCTTTAAATCTTCCTAGACGCTCTAGGCTCACATGTAGGAGAGGCTCTAGGCTCACATGTAGGAAGGATACTACAGTTGGCTAGGGATCCGGATGGAGTAAGGCAGGTATTTTAGAATACTTGTCTTGTCCCGGAACCTAGAAGCAACTGTAGAGAGTAACTGTTTTCTTTTAATATTCAAATCCCAGTAAAACATTAAATATTCACGTGATAAAACACTTAAGTAAATAAATAAGGAATTAATGTTCCTTTCACAAATACTCATTTCCACACTTGTAGAACACCGTATAATATTTAGTTCAACACGTAATATATCAAAAGCTCAATAACTGTAGATAATTTAGTACCAGCAAAAGTTCACTGAAAAGTACAATCATCAGTACAGTATCATGGAGACTAGGCAACACCCTAAATATATCATGCTATAATATCATCCCAAATAGGGGAAACACATGAGATCTATGGCCATAGTCTATGGGTCCACAGTGTGCACTGATCAGGTGTCCACTAGGATGCTGATAATAGGATCAGTATCTATCAGCACTAACACGTGACACCTGAGCATGATATGGAGCCTAACAGTCTCAAAACAGTAGACACGTGATATAAACCTCATTTATGAAATCAATTTCATTGAATATAAATTCAATCAATCCATAAATATTCATAAGGAAAATATTTTCATCTTATGAATAACAATTTATAAAATATTCATACTGGGATAATCACTCCAAAAAATGTTCTGAATATTATAGAACAATATAAATCACATTTTCCATACGGTGAAAACAGGTTATAAATTAATCACTGTAAAATATAAAAGGTCATAACGGTCCTTTTTCACCGTAAAACATATACGCATGTTTTTCCGTGCTTTCTATCGAAAACATGATTTTCAAAGTTATCGGGATTCAAATCAATTATTTTTATGATTTATGGAAAATTAAAATATTTATTTTCCAAATCAACACTTCCGTCCCATGTTTTCTCTGTAAACACATGCGGAGACCTTCTAGTCTTAAAATACTGTTTTTCACCTTTAATTACCTTTTTGGAATTTTCTATAAACACTTATTTTCACAATTGAACCCATAAAGGTTATTTATAAAATCAAGTGAATATTTGGAGAAATATTATTAAAATATTCACTTTGGTCCTTTTCATTTTTTCACCTCATTTCACGTGAAATATCACCTATCGGGATAAATTTCGGTGATTTCCTTTTTCACCATTCTCAAAAACATGAATATTTTAAAATGAAACATCAATATATTCATGTTTTATGAAAACTAATCGATTTCTCGATTTTCGTGGTTGGAAATCATTCCTCGTGATATAAAATCATTTATTATGATTTTTAGTAATTTTCTAAGATTTTTAAGATAGTATAACGGCTGCCGATTGGCTAGCCTCCTGCACGAAAAATACAGTTTATATTTTCAACCGGTAAATCACCACAACTTTCCAATCAATCATTATCAACAGCATTTATAAAATTAAATGCATATTTAAAACATGCATATTGAATATCCTTGCAGGCTACATATGCCTCCCTTACTTGTCTCGGGTCGGCGACTGCCTCTTATTACGTCGCGCCCATGTTCGCCTCTCCCGATTCCTTCGTCTCGGTCATCGAGTATGGTTTTTCTAAAATTAAAATTCTAAATTTAGAATTTTTTCAAATAATTTATTAAATTTACTCTAAATCCATTTTTCGGAATTCTTACCGAATTTTCGTAATTTCCGAGTTTCCGAATTTCCCGGGATTTCTCGTAATTTTTGAAATTTCCAAATTTCGAAAATTTCTTTTTTCTTTCTCTTTTTCTTTCTTTCTTTCCTTTCTTTTCTTTTCTTTTTCTTTCTTTCTTTTCTTTTCTTTTCTTTTTCTTTTTCCTTTTCTTTTTCCTTTCCCTTTTTCCTTTCCTGGCCGGACCCGTCAGACCGGTCAGACTGGTTCACAGCCGGTTCTTCTCCGACAACCGATTCTTTGGCGGTTCGACGACTCCTCAGCTGGCCGACGGCACGGCTAACCTGCCAGTGGTCTCCGTTCGGCTTGGATTGGTGACAAGGCGACGGATATACTCGGTTTAGCTTTGGTTTCTTCCGCCTCTTCGTTCTCCCTCCTCCGCCATTCGCCACCTCTCCGGTGGCCTCCCATGTCTTCCTCTTCCTTCGGTGAAGCTTCGGTGGCAATGGCGGTGGCCAAATCGGCCGGCACCACCACCTTCTCTTTTCTTTTTCTTTCTCGGCTCCGCTGGTTTTCACCTCTGTTCCCTATTCTGTTTCCTCCCATTTCTGTCGCCGGTCTCCTCGTCTTCCTCCCCTCGGTTCACCGGTGATGTCTCTCTTCTTGCCTCCGCCTTCTTCTTGGCCGGCCGACGTGGTCGGCGTCAGCAGGGGAAGAATCGGGATTCTTCCCGATTCTTTCTTCCATTTTTCTTTTTATTTATTTATTTTATTTCTATTATACTTATATATATTATACTTATAATATATATATATATATATATATATATATATATATATTATACATATAATATTATTATTATATATATAGTATTGTACTATATATATTATATAAAGATATATGTATATTGTATGTTAAAATATATATCTAGTATATATATGTATATTTATATATTTTAAATTTAAATAACTTTTATATATATTTTCAAACTTTAATGTAAATTAATATTTACATTTCTTATATATGTATATATATTTATATATACATAAAATGTTGTATTTATACATACGTATTATTTAAATTTGTAAAATAGTATACACGTATATATATACCACTGTATATTACTATATACTATATACTATACAGTATTTAAATACGTATGTATTTGTATAAAAATATATTTATATAATATAAAATTATATAAATATATTTCATTTTCCTTATTTAATTTGGATTTCAATTTATCCAAATTAAATTCTCTTCTCTTCATTATTTTTTCGAATTTCAACCTTATTTTCCCATTTATATTTGTTTCACTAAATTCTAATATAATTAATTTCCAATAAACGAAAAATTTACGGTTATCACACTCAACCCCATAATCGACAGTTTATATCATCATACACTACACACATTCCTATAATCATCAATTAAGCATATTCACATTACATAAAGTTCATATTTATCATACCACAATCATATCCCAGATCGCACTCAATAATAATACTAATTTATAATAATCTAGAGCGATCCTAAGTTACATCCCAAAATAGTTCTAATAAACATGTACTGTGCACTTTAAAATGTCCATTCATGATAACCAAAATGATATACAAGTTTTTGTATACCTTAAAAGAAATAAAAACAGCTACTTAGTGGACTTAGATGAGTACCGCTAGTAGATATCGTTTCCGAGGCCTTGCAGAGAAACTCTGAGCGTGGAATTTAACTTGTATGATCTGCAAGGTTGTTAGAAAAGAGTGAGCAAACCATAGCTTAGTAAGTAATTTAAGTAAATGCATGTTAGACTCATGTCGATCTACATGCAAGTGCACAAATAATCAGCATTGAAGTGACATGTATTCATGGTATTCAGTCATGATACCAATAATCTAATATGGACTTTAATTTAAAATACTTTCGCTATGCACTTTAATTTAAAACACTTTCATTATGCACTTTATTTAAATCAAATTTACTATGCATTGTGATTAAGTCAAACCACTATGCATTTTGGTTAAATCAAAATACTATGCACTTCGATAAATCAATCACTATGCAAATCACTATGCACTTCGATAAATCTATCACTATACACTTCAATAAATTCAAAAAACAATAATCAATAAATGTTAGGCATAGAGTCTCAATTCACTAAAATCAATACTGGTAGTAAAACGATAGAATGTAGAGTTCAGGCAAGAATCCTCAATCACTAATACGATAATGATAACGATATTCATCCTAGCTAGTGATGGAATGGTATCACAAGTAACATGAAATCTATGGCCATAAAACATTACTCCAATCTAGCTGATCAGTCGAGAGCTAGAACTTGCCTGCTAGTTTTTCGGACGAGTATAATTTACCTAAAGCACTAGGCTCGATACGTACACTACATTGGTCTAGAGCACAAAGCTCGATAGATGAGTAATAGGGCCTAAAGCTGAGCTCGATAGGCTAAAAATGACCCGAAGGTCATAGGATATGCTTGCACTAAAAAATGGTTCGAAAACAATTTCCTCGTGTAGTACTTGGCTTCCACAGATTTCAAAGTACTTATTAAATTAGTTTTGAGTTTCAAATATAAGGAAGTTTCGATTTATTTCAAAAGTTAGTTCAAACCAAGACTTTGCAAATTTAAAATATAATGCAAGTCTTAAAACATAGAGATTAAATAATTAAACTCAAAACATGCATACATGAATGCACATATGCATCAATTCACTTCACTTAACATGCACGCTTGGCTGGCCACAACACGCACTTTAGAAGACAAGTTTCAATCCAACCCAAACATAAATTGAATTTATAAACTGACTATACCTTTACTCTTAGCTTACTTACCTCAATGTTCAGCCACAGCATTTGTATTTTCTTAACATAAAATTAATCTAAATATTTATAAAATTTGAATTAATCTAAATATTTATAAAATTTGAACCATTCCTACGAGATGATGTTAACAGACTTTACTTATCCTACTTACCTTATGCCCTTAGTGAATACTTTCCTCGAACTTCCTAGTTTAAGCTCAATCATCCACACCTATCCAAGTCATTACAAATCATCTCAATCACGTAACCACAACATTTTCACTTATGTGCTGAAACATATATCTTAAACCGAAATTAACCAAGTTCATTTCTTCATCAAAATTAACTCCTCATTATCTTATTAATTTTATATATATATACATACTTACATCAACCTTAAGCGAATGGTACAATTTTTTTTCTCCAACATAATGCTTCCACAAATCCTTAACTCTATTAGTTCGTATTGCACACATATCTACATATATATTTATTAATATATTCACAAGTTCATGAATTCTTAATGTTTTAAACTATTCTTATGCAATTAATTATCTCAATGTCATCCAAACACGCCAATATATTAAGCTTCACTTAAGATGTTAACCTTTACCTCAAAATTCTTCAAGTCCTAACTATTCTCTTTTATATATATATATATATATATATATATATATATATATATATATATATATATATTGACATATGTACTTATCACTTCTTAAATATTTCCTTTACACCAATTTGAAATTCATTACATATTATCACTATGAACTTTTATGGATTAACCCAAACAAAATAATTCTCGCCTTAGAAAATTTTCTTGTTTCACAGCCTTGAACCAGTCCATATACGGTCTTAATTCACTCCCGATTCAGCCCTACAGAATCACACTTCCAACCCCTACTTGCTGTACCAAAAAGGCAATTTTTAGTCACTTACATAGCCTATACAAATAGCTACAATGTCAAATTTAATCTTACCTTTTTCAACCTTCAAAACAATGCACCTATTGACTATTGTTTAAGTCCAAAATTCAGTCCTTAATAACACACAAGGGCAACACTTAAAGCTGCCTTTAAAACCACCATCTAGTTCCCTCCCGGTCTACACCATTTCAATCGAAACGTGCCTTGGATCAGTCCCGCAGCAGCCCCTTACCCCACCAATTCCAACACCAGCGAAACTCCTCTTAGGTGCCCTGTTTACTTGCCATTTTAAGCCACCAAAAAACCTTGGAAACTTGGCAAAATATCTTAGCTTTAAACAAACACCATAAGCATACATTGACCAGCCATGTTTCAGCCCTCAACCTCCACTGTTTCGGCCTTGAACGACCCTTCAACAGTCTTGCCAGTGCTCTAAAAACACTATGCCAATGCCCTTGTTTCTACATGCATCCACCAGGCTCAACATAGCCCTGCAACTACCATGTTTCCAGCTGAGTTTTTGGACCCTTCTTTCTCCTCTATCTCGCTTCAGTTGCCGCCTCTGTTCACTGTATCTCTTTCTTCCGTTTTGCTCTTTTCTCCTCACTCATTCAGCTGCCATTTTTTGCTCTTTCGATTTTCTATTTTTTTCTCCTCCGTTTGCTGAAGTAATTCTTCCTCCTTTCAATTGCAGCTCACTCCCTTTCACCCTTGCCGCTATGTCATTCTTCTCTCTCCGTCCCGATCACTTCTTCTCTATTGCAACACTTTCTTTTCTTCCTCTCTACTTTCTCATCTCTTCTCACTTTCACACGCTGGCTGCAGTTTCATTCTTCTCCCTTTTTTTTGGTTTTGGTTTGAATTTGGCAGAGGACTCAATGCTTTACCCTTTTCTTTTCATTTTCAAATTTGGAAGCCATTCGGTGTGTGTGTATATATATATAAAAGAAGATAATAAAAATATATAACATATAATATATATATATATATAGTATAAATATATTATGTAAATATTTCCTATTCAATATATTTATACTCTATACGTATTATATGTTATATATTTTTATCATCTTCTTTTATATACATACATACATGATATATATACATACATATGTACATAGATACATACATGATATAAATATATATATATATTTCATGCCTAATATTTTTTAATTGTAGTATATTTTTTTTCCTTTATTTTAAATTTACATATATATATATATATTTCCCTTATTTATTCTCTCTCTATATATATTTTTATATATACATCTGTATATCACATTTAATTTGGTATACTTGTACCCTTGATGTACAAGATATCTTTTTATTTTCTTTATTGGATTAATATATATTTATTTATCTCTAACTTATTGACATAATTTCTAAATTATATATGCATTAATCAGTTTTTGCTAAATGCTCCATATTAGAATATTTGTTTTCATTACTTGAAATAATAAAAATTACATACTACATTTTAATACGTAGTTTATTCGATGTCTTTTATTTATTTACTAACTCGGTACAAAAATTTGCAATCTTCACAGTACGTTTATATCACATCAGATATGAAAGGAAAGGTTGTTGGGCATATGAGCCCTGGCGCTTCACATCTTAAGATGTCGATTTTGTGAGGAAAAAGGTAATGCGTAATGACTACGTGACAAGTGATATCAAAGCCAACCTTTAAGCCCAAAGGAGTTAGCCATTATGAGTATATCACTATATTGTGCGGGAGAGAATGTCACGTCGCCACATGCTTTAAAACAATAAGCAAGGTGCTTCTATCATAGATCGGATACAAAAGAGAAAGTCTTGGTAGCATACCAAAAGAAGGTGATTTGCCAGAGAAGGCTAATGGCCTTGTGACATACTTGTGAGCTACTTGAGTTTAATTCATTTATTTTTGAGTTGAGCTCGAGTTATTCAAGTAACAATTCGAGCAAATTCGAGTATCTTAATGATAGAGTTAAGTAGCTTGGGAGCCTAATTGAACTTTTTTTAATATATATTTTTTATATATTATTATTAATTTACCATATTATCCTCATAATTTATAGTTAAAAAATGACAAATTAAGCTTATTAAGTTGAGTTTGAGTCTATTGAGTCAAACTCAAGTTTTCTTTGGCAAATTTGATTTCTTGGTCCCCTTTTATTCTTTTTTCACCATCAATTGTAATTTCATCGTTTGCTTCAATTTTCTTGTTCCTTCTTAGCACCAGCTCTAACAGCAACGATTTGCTTTAGGATATAGTACTATTTTTGGTGGAGTTGATTAGGATCTTTTCTTTTTGGTTACGCTGATTTAATATGATTACTATCAATTCATTAACTTTACTGATGATCAGATCAGTTAATGAGCCTTTTTTCGGAAAGTTTTCCTTTCCGGCTTTTTATTTATTTATTGCGGGGATTTTGGCTTGTCCTTGAAATATGGGGGATTTTGGCGCTAAAGATCAGGCAGCGGCTGCAAATCATAAACCAATCCAAAAGAGAAAAGCAAAGGGCAGATAAAACTAGAAGTGAACAACACGCACAGGCTTCTTCAAGCGAAACAAAAAAGGAGGGGTCGCAAACCTCAGCTAAACGCAGAAGAAAAACATAAAAATAAAATAGAAAGGGATAGAAAATATCGGAAAAATAAAGCTGTAAGACATTTCATTTTCTCTTATATATATCTCTTTTCGTATTTTATTTATATTTTCCTCTATTTGCTTCATCTCCCATCTTATGAATTGTGTCCTAGACTGAGAAAGAAGCATTAAAAGAGAAGTGCAAAAGATTAGAGGAAGAAAATGTCGAATTGAAAAAGAAGTTGGGGTATGAAATAAACTCTTCCAAGGAGGAGATTTCAAAGGCAAGAGACTAATCCTCTCTCTGATTCTTTTTTTTTTTTCTGTCTCCTTTCTAACTTCTATTTTGGGTTGTACAAATTGTTTTTTTTTCCTATCTGAGATAAACATGTTGAAGGAGCAGCTTTCTGAGGCAAGAGACTACCCTCTTTGTTTGTTGTGTTTGTCTGTCTCCTTTCTAACTCTTGCTTTGTGTTATGCGAATTAAAGTTCAATGCTCAAGCGGATGCATTAGCGAGGGGAGTAAGTGGTGGATCAAAAAAAGTGAAAGAGGTGAAAATGGTAAACCAAGCGCAGGAAATTGGGATGGCAACAGCTACAAAAAACAATCCTCAATCAAGGTGATCAGGTATATTTGCAAACACAAATATAGAAAGGGCTGGCTTTTGCATGGGATGAGTATGTTATATATGATAATCATGTTTGCTAAAGGTTTTTCTTATCAATTTAACTAGTGAAGGAAAACATTACCATAATATTTGTACAAATCCCATATATTATTCTTGATGAAGGAGATAGCTATCATCAAATCACAAGGTCATTATTGTCTGTTATATGCTTCATGTACATCTTGGGATAAAGGCTTTGATGATAATGATATGCTTCATGTACATCATTTTAGACTTGGCAACTCGTGTTTCTAATTCGTTTTCGTGTCTTGTAAAATCATGTTCGTATCGTATAAAACATGAAGATTTCGTGTTAAAATTCGTGTTGACACGAAAAAAATAAAATCTTATTTTTAGCTTTTACCATATTCATATACAATTTTTACTTAATTTTAGCCCATGTCACCTTCGAGTCTTATATTTGTATTGTTTTCGTGTCGTGTCTATGATTACCAGATCTACATTATTTGTATTGAATATTGATACTTTGTGTCAATTTGTCATCTCGTTTAACAGCAATTTTGGTTCCCAATAGGTGCTTCTTTTGATCTTCAAATTTCTATCATATCCAACCTCACGCACCTATTTTAGTTATGTCATTGGTGTTGCTTGCTATTGGCTTTGATTAC
Source organism: Heritiera littoralis (assembly GCA_031772115.1). Taxonomy (NCBI): domain Eukaryota; kingdom Viridiplantae; phylum Streptophyta; class Magnoliopsida; order Malvales; family Malvaceae; genus Heritiera; species Heritiera littoralis. The sequence goes on along the minus strand of JAPDPK010000009.1, from coordinate 1,001,935 downwards.
CAAGTGCCTAATATATTTTTGCTTAATTGCCTTTTTTTCTTTTCTTTGTTATTATGGCCTTGTCTTGCCCTTATATACATATCATCATATATATCTCTTCAATCGAAAAATGCTCCTTTACCTTCCAAGAAAATATTATACTCTAATGATTTCATTTTTCTAGTGCAGGAGAAGTAGTTAATATGTCTATACTCTGTTATTGTAATAGTGTGTATCAGATCTTGACCATTAATAAATTAGTGTTACCACATAGATTATACCCTCTTCTCTTCCGATTAGTTCTGACTCCCAACTATTACTTCTCGTTATTTCTTATTCCCATATTCAGCCTTCTATTACTACTTCTGTCGATCTTCTAGTACTAAATCTCCTAACCTTTTGTTACTGATTTTCCTAGTTATTCACTCTATCGCTTGAAACTCAACCTCGTTTTCTGTTGTGCCTTATTCATCTCCTAAATACTTGCCATGGAGCTTAGGTAGGATTGTCCAGTTCTTCTTGTCACCTTACTCTTTTTTCATTAACTTATGGATCTTAAGTCCTTCCAGATTTTAATAATCTAAGCAAATTTATTGCTAGATAACATTAGCTAGAAAGATAGGTATGGAATAAACCCTTAGGCTGATACACATTTTCTTCCAAGATAGAAAGCACAAAACTAATGCTGACTAGATAGTAAGTACCTGGTATGTCAATAAACAAAACTTGACTTACTACTAGTATGCTGGTAAATAGAGCATGACTAAAAAAAACCAATGGTAATCACTTTCTCCATGCTGAACAAAATAAATTTCTATATTGATTAATCAACTTGATTCTAAATGACCAAAAATCATAATATCAAATGAAATTTTATCAATTATCACTTCAAGCTTTTTATGTTAAAGCACCCTGCCATTGGAGTGGTAGAGAATGCCAAGTCATAATCTATTTGCTGTTACTATTAGACAAAGGATATAACATCCTATAAACTGGTTAAGTGGGAAAAGGATATAACATTCTTTATTCAATCAAATTGTATGCTCATTGTAAAACAACATAGGATTATTGACCTACTTTTAGCATAATTTTTCATTAACTGATCTCTATTCAATGGTCTTTTACTTTGAAACTAGCCCACTCATGCACTTGATTCTTAGAATTAAGGCTATAAATGAACCGAACACGAACGAACGTATGTTCCTGTTCGTTCGTTTATTTTTTAGTGCCGTTCGTGTTTGGTTTGTGTTCGTTAAGAAATTTGATTGTAATGTTCGAGCTCGTTCGTTTGTTTCAAATGGATTGTTCGTTAAATTTTCGCGAACATGTTCGTTCACCGTTCGCGAACGTGTAAACGAACGCGTTCGCGAACAAGTTCGTTAGTCGTTCGCGAACGTGTTCGTTTGGCTGTTCGCGAACATAAAAACGAACATGTTCGCGAACAAGTTCGTTCGTCATTCGCGAACGTCCAAACGAACGCGTTCGCGAACGTTCACGAACATTTGTTCATGAACAAACTATATATTAATACAATATATAAAATTTATATATAAAAATTAAATCTCACATGTAAATTAAAATCATTCAACACTTAAATACAATACAACTTAAAGTCTGAAAAGTAATATCTTAAAAAGGTCTAAAAATTAATACTAAGAGTTGGTGTCGCCATCATCCTCCCAATCATCTGATAAAATAAAATGAAAAGTATTAGATTTAATATTCATTATCTAAAAACAGATTTAAAAATGGAAGAATAAGAACTTAATGTGAACTACCAAAAGGAACATTCTACTTCACACTTGAAAATGTAGGAAAGCCAATAGTTCAACAGTGGAAATGATGTTTGAAGGAATGCAAAATGTTCTATTTGTTAAGAACAAATCTCGAACTAAGAAATTAGACAGAAAGAAAAACAAGTTAATAATTTAACTCACACTCCTTACTGTCTTCTGAACAGCAGCAACACGTTGGAAAGCTCTTTCAGACTCCAAAGTTCATACTCTAAGCTTGAAAAAAAAAAACAGCAACACCTTGCTCCTGTAACATACAGTAGAAGTATGCAACATCAATCTAAAATTGAAAAAAATGGATAATCATAGCAATTATTTTAACCTTGCAAAAAAAAAAAACAGATTTAAAAATCAGAATTAGCAATATAACCCAAGAAATTTAAACAAAAAAATATTTAGAAAATCAAAATAGCTCACTGCACAACATTTTAAAGCTAAGCACAACTCACCTAACCCCTCCAAGTAATCAAAATTCAAATCGAAAGCTTTTCAAAGTTCAGAGCAGAGGAATTTCTTTAACTTCTACTTTAGCCTATATAAAAAATTTATATTAAAATATTACAATATTTGAAATATAGAACAACTAAAACTAAACATTAAATTTACTTACTTTTGTTTTCCTTTTGAGACTGTAGAAGTTTCGATGCCAATCATTACCACAAAGTAACATTTGCACTGTATCAGTTCCCAAAGAGGAACGATATGCATCAATAACCCTACCACCAGCATTAAAAGTTGATTCTGAAGCCACCGTAGTAATCGGAATTGACAAGATTTCACAAGCCATTTTTGACAAAATTCGAAACTTAAGGTTATTTGCCTTCCACCAATCCAAGGCATCAAATTCTCCAGAATTTTCCTCTCAAATAAAGACCCCTTCTTCCAAATATGTATCTAGTTCAGACTTAACACTATGAACTGTATCCACACGTCGAACATAATTCTCATACTTTGATCTTCCTGTCATAACAGTCTTTCCTTTTCCAACTCCACTAGAAGTAGAAACATTGGTGGTATGAACACTTTGTTGCATATCATTTTCTATAGCTTTACTATTATTAGCTGCTGTATATGCATCTACATATTCCTTATAAAGCTCATATAAGCTGTCACGCACAATGCTTATTTGTATAGGAGCTTCCTCTGCAGAATAAATGACACGAAAAGTGAAGTCAATCAATGTCATTTTATTCCTAGGATCAAGCACAACAGCAATAGGGATCAAAAGATTACATTCACCCCAATATTTGTCAAATTTCTTTTGCATTTTCAAAGCCATTAGTCTCATCCAAGGCTCTTCACTAAGAGATTTCTCATCCAACAATTCTTTTATGCTCCAAAGCTCAGGAAGAAATAAATTTGATGTTGGATATTCAAAACCTGATAATTATAAAAGTAAAAAATATTTAAACTTAATGTCATAAATGTATAACATAAATGATAAAATTAAATCTAAAAATTATAATATTAAATGCTTATTACCCGAGATGATGTTGGTAACTTCATTAAAAATTGCCAAGAATGAACAAACTTCTTCAACTCTCACCCAATCTTCATCGGTTGGCAAGTTTTTGTAGCTTGAATTTTTTTTTGATACCTTGGAAAAACTTGCTTAAACTCCAATGCACAAGATGTGAGATCCCAAATTTCTTCATTCCTCATATACGTATTAAAAGTGTTAAATTAAAATATTGAGTAGAGTTATGGAAATTAAATTTCCCTATGTGCTGTGGTTAAAAATAAATAAACTAAATATTCATAATTTATAGAAATTCTGACTTGGAAGTCATAAATACTGTACAGTGGCACACAATGAAAATATAACAATCTCAAATAGGCATTTTGGACCTTTTTCAATTACATGAAAATTTATAAATTAAATTATATAAATAATAACCAATAAAATCCAGCCAACACACCATCTTCCACTTTATTCTTGAGCCTTCTCCACCGTGCAATTCAGTTGCTGCTGCGTTCCTTCTCTGTTTCCTCATTTTCTTCCAAGTTCTTCATCGATCCCCCTTGTAGATCCCCTTCCTCTTGCTTCATTTTACTTAAGCTATTTTATAAGAATTATTCTACACCTCCAAGGCTTCCTAAACAACCTAAAAATTCAGCCAAAAGATCAAAAACGTGGACTGGTTCACGTGGGCAAAACTGATCCCCTGTACAGGTAAATTCCAGCACGAGTTTTGGATACTTTTAGTTGTTGTTCATGGCTGTATTGATTGAGTATAGGTTGTGTGTGACTTTGGTTTGAAGTATAAACATGTATAGGTCAGCCTTAGATGTTCGGCTATGAAGGTTTCTTAGGAAAAGAATGGCGTTTTGATGAGATGGAAGAAGAGAAATAAAAGCTGACCAAGAAAAAAAAAAGCCATGAGATTAAATGAATTAAAAAGCTTAGACTTATAGGCTGTTAGATGATCAGTCATAGGGGTTTTTAAACATTGAAAATCTATGTTGTTGACGTGAATAAGGAGTAAGGAAAGCTGACTTTATTGGAAATGAATTTAAGGCTGGAAATTTAGTTAAGAAATGTGAGCTGAGCAGGGGAGAAAAATTGGTTGCTTGTACAGCCGAATATGGAAGGAAAAGAAAGAAGATTTGGCTGACTTTTTGGGCTGAATTTGTGTGTGTGAACCGTAGGAAAGTGTAGCATAGTGTGTGAAAAATATGGCCAAATGAATAGGAAACTTGAACTAGTCAAATAACATGTGTTGAAATGAAAGAAAAGAATTCTGTTTGAGCATGCCGGCATTAAGAAAAGAAAAGAGAAAAAAATTTAGTTGACTTGATTGACTTGGAATAGTGAGAATGTATGAAAGATGATTGGATAAAATTCTTAAGATTATATAAGGCCATTCGGCCATAAGAAAAAGCAATAAGGATGGCGTGAATAAGTGCAGGAAAGTGGTAGGGGATTAGGCCGATTTTGATGGCTGGGAATTGGACAAAGTAACAATATACATGTAAAGAGTAAGCATGATTAAGTACTTAAATTTATTTAAGATCTCACACCATATTTAACCATAATAGCAATTCATAGGAATTCTATAATATTTTTATGAGTAGTGACAATTAAAAATAAAAGTTTAGGATGGAAAAGTGAATTATATAAATTGAGCAGTGAATATTGATTTTCATCAAATGTTATCTTGCAGCTTATAATTTGGAGAAATAAGAGGCTTAGTGGTGCAAGTTGGAAGATTATCCCAAATGGCTATTGAGGTAAGGAATGGTATATGGAAGTAGTGTAGGAAATACTGTGCATGCATGTGGGAAATTTGGGTGATTTAGAAATTATAAATCGAAATTTATGAAAGGGGTTATAATAGAAATTTACCAAAAGGTTATCGAAAATTATAGAAAATTTCCCTTAATTATTTACATGCTCAGTATCTTAAATAAATAGTATATTTATATAGTTTGAATATTTGAATACGTGAAATGAAGATAATATGTTTTATGAATTTTATGAGATTTATTTAGAATATATAAAGTGTTGATTTGTTTACATGAATAGAAATCGATTGAAATAGTTTACATGAAAATTGATTTAATGTGATTTTAAGATATATGAAAATGATTTTATAAGAGTGTTAGCTCCTTGTGGATTCATGCATACAGATTGATGATTAGGGCTGGGAGACTGTTGCGCAGGTCCCCAGTACCTTCCTCTTTTTCCGATCACAGTTGTCACTGACGAGTGTACACTGTAGATCTTCGACAATGGCCATTGTTACAGGTAGGAACGGCTTAGGGCTGGATGCCTGGCCCCACGGGGGTACGCCTAATCCTATACAGGTCCCTGTAGGGATATAGTTCGTGTATGAGTTTCTTGGATACTCACACTCTATTGTTTTACACAGTATATGAAATGATTGATTTACAGACAGATGACAGATTTGATTGAAATGATTTGAAAAGTGAACCGTGAAAGAATATATGAACAGTTATTAAATTAAAGATAGATTGATTTTAAATGATTTGAACAGTGAATATTTATATGAATAGTATATGTTTTAAAAGAGTTTTCAATAAATGTTTACATGCACCCTTATGCATTATTTTATTTATAAAATTTAAATTTATGATTTTTATTGCATATAGTGGCATAGTACCACTCTTTTATATGCTTTTTCTTACTGGGCTTTCCCCAAAGCTCACCTCCTTACTTACCATCCCAGATAGTTCATCCGTGCATGTGGTTACAGAAGTTACAAGGTAGTGGAAGAGATCACTAAAAGTGATATGTCAGGAGTACAGGTACATGTGGAATTTTATATTTATATTCAGACTAATAAATGCACAGCAGACACATTTGTAAGTGGAATGAAATCAGTGTAGTGTTCAAAAAAAAAATACATGATCTAGTGGGATGTAAATTTATATTGAATTATTATAAATAGAATTATAAATATTATATCTTAGTTTTGTTATAGAATCGAACTTACATCGACACCGAATGCAAACCAATTGACACCGAATAATTGAATGGGAAAGATAGAAGAAAAAAAAAGAAAAATTTGATTCGGAATTTTATAATTCCGGATGTTACAAAAGTGGTATCAGAGCAAGGTTTGCCTAGTACGTGTCGGTGTAAGTAGGTTAAAATTGATTTACATCCCACTCTGCTGTGCATTGTTTGAATATAAATTGTGAAAAGTGGCTAGAAAATGTAGTGAAATGTTGATCGTTAGAGGAATATCGATGGTAGATAGAAAGAACAAGAATGATAGTTATTGATGTTGCAAGGAAGTTTTATGCAAATGAGTACTGGATGATTGAGATTGATTAACGGAATCAGATTGAGTGAGAATGATCGAAAGTAATTGATAATTCTTGTGTAATTGGAGATGATAAAGTGAGCGTAGTGGAGATGAATGATGTAAGTAGGAATGAGAATTATTAGTGAATGATACAGATTATATGGAAATATTACGGAGATAAGTGTTGAATGATTGGAAATGATTAATAAAATTGTGGGTGATTTGGAGATGATAGAGTAATCGTGATAAATATAATAGGTATAGGAATTGAAGAGAATTGAAGGAAATAACAGGATAGTTAATGAACAGCATAGATATTGTATGGAAGATAGAGAATTAACATAAATGAATGAGATAAATGTTGAATGAGCAAGAATGATTGATTTAAACGTGTATTATTAAGGATCATAAGATAAATGTATATGATATAATTGATGTGAAAATTGATATGGATCAATAAAAGTAAGGTTCATAAATTTTGAATATGCAATTTACGATATTGCTTGATCTAAATTTAATAAATGCAAATAAATTTCCTATAGTGGCTTTGGATGCCGAAACACGACAGGTACTCCAAAGTACCTTCCATACTCCATTTGGTTATCCAAACTACTATAGTATCCTTTCTAATAGATCGTGCTTAAGCAATTTTGAATCCAATTACTTGAATTACATATAGGATAAGTTATGTCAATGTTTGTACATGTTATTTGTCGTAATTATTAGGAATTCCTTTTCTACGATAAATATACTGTTTAGTGAAAACTTAAATAATAGATATAGCAAACTATAGTTATCGGTTACTGATAAAAGAAAGAAATTTATAGATTGATACTGTTAGGTTAACACCAGTTAAGCTGTAAATTGATTTAAATTTGGAGGACCAAATTTCAAAAGGAGGGAAGAATGTGAGATCTCAAATTTCTTCATTCCTCATATACGTATTAAAAGTGTTAAATTAAAATATTGAGTAGAGTTATGGAAATTAATTTCCCTATGTGCTGTGGTTAAAAATAAATAAACTAAATATTCATAATTTATAGAAATTCTGACTTGGAAGTCATAAATACTGTACAGTGGCACACAATGAAAATATAACAATCTCAAATAGGCATTTTGGACCTTTTTCAATTACATGAAAATTTATAAATTAAATTATATAAATAATAACCAATAAAATCCAGCCAACACACCATCTTCCACTTTATTCTTGAGCCTTCTCCACCGTGCAATTCAGTTGCTGTTGCGTTCCTTCTCTGTTTCCTCATTTTCTTCCAAGTTCTTCATCGATCCCCCTTGTAGATCCCCTTCCTCTTGCTTCATTTTACTTAAGCTATTTTATAAGAATTATTCTACACCTCCAAGGCTTCCTAAACAACCTAAAAATTCAGCCAAAAGATCAAAAACGTGGACTGGTTCACGTGGGCAAAACTGATCCCCTGTACAGGTAAATTCCAGCACGAGTTTTGGATACTTTTAGTTGTTGTTCATGGCTGTATTGATTGAGTATAGGTTGTGTGTGACTTTGGTTTGAAGTATAAACATGTATAGGTCAGCCTTAGATGTTCGGCTATGAAGGTTTCTTAGGAAAAGAATGGCGTTTTGATGAGATGGAAGAAGAGAAATAAAAGCTGACCAAGAAAAAAAAAAGCCATGAGATTAAATGAATTAAAAAGCTTAGACTTATAGGCTGTTAGATGATCAGTCATAGGGGTTTTTAAACATTGAAAATCTATGTTGTTGACGTGAATAAGGAGTAAGGAAAGCTGACTTTATTGGAAATGAATTTAAGGCTGGAAATTTAGTTAAGAAATGTGAGCTGAGCAGGGGAGAAAAATTGGTTGCTTGTACAGCCGAATATGGAAGGAAAAGAAAGAAGATTTGGCTGACTTTTTGGGCTGAATTTGTGTGTGTGAACCGTAGGAAAGTGTAGCATAGTGTGTGAAAAATATGGCCAAATGAATAGGAAACTTGAACTAGTCAAATAACATGTGTTGAAATGAAAGAAAAGAATTCTGTTTGAGCATGCCGGTATTAAGAAAAGAAAAGAGAAAAAAATTTAGTTGACTTGATTGACTTGGAATAGTGAGAATGTATGAAAGATGATTGGATAAAATTCTTAAGATTATATAAGGCCATTCGGCCATAAGAAAAAGCAATAAGGATGGCGTGAATAAGTGCAGGAAAGTGGTAGGGGATTAGGCCGATTTTGATGGCTGGGAATTGGACAAAGTAACAATATACATGTAAAGAGTAAGCATGATTAAGTACTTAAATTTATTTAAGATCTCACACCATATTTAACCATAATAGCAATTCATAGGAATTCTATAATATTTTTATGAGTAGTGACAATTAAAAATAAAAGTTTAGGATGGAAAAGTGAATTATATAAATTGAGCAGTGAATATTGATTTTCATCAAATGTTATCTTGCAGCTTATAATTTGGAGAAATAAGAGGCTTAGTGGTGCAAGTTGGAAGATTATCCCAAATGGCTATTGAGGTAAGGAATGGTATATGGAAGTAGTGTAGGAAATACTGTGCATGCATGTGGGAAATTTGGGTGATTTAGAAATTATAAATCGAAATTTATGAAAGGGGTTATAATAGAAATTTACCAAAAGGTTATCGAAAATTATAGAAAATTTCCCTTAATTATTTACATGCTCAGTATCTTAAATAAATAGTATATTTATATAGTTTGAATATTTGAATACGTGAAATGAAGATAATATGTTTTATGAATTTTATGAGATTTATTTAGAATATATAAAGTGTTGATTTGTTTACATGAATAGAAATCGATTGAAATAGTTTACATGTGTGATAACCGCAAATTTTCCATTTATTGGAAATTATTAATATTAGAAATTAATATTAAAGAAAACAGATAAGTGGAAATAAGTATAAGATGAGAAATCATGAAAAAAAATGAAGAGAGGAAATTTAATTTGGATAATGGAAATCCAAATTAAATAGGAAATAAAAAGGAGAAATAAATGGATATTAAGAAAATCCAAATTAAATGAAATAAAATGCATATATTATATATTTATATGATTAGATTATATAAATATATTTTGATATGTTTTTATATAAATACATATGTATATATGAAATATAGTATATATTATAAAATGATATATATACTATTTTATGTTAAATAAATACATATGTATGTTATTATAATACATTTTTGTATATAAATATATAATATATAAATATATATAGTATTTGATTTTAAATGTATAGATATATATATATGGTATTATATGAAATATATATCATAAAATAATTATATATAATTATATAAATATAATTATATATATTATTTATAAAAAAAAAAAAGAAAAAGAGAAAAAGGGAATCGGGATATACCCGATTCCCATGTTATTTTCTCCTCTGTTAAAACAGAGGAGAAAACGTAAACAAAACAGAGGAAGCCGGCCACCGTCGGTCGGCCGATCGAGGGAGAAAGGAGAGGAGCGCGACGTCGCCGGCGAGAGGAGAAGCGAACGACGGTGACCCGAGGAGGAAGAAGAAAGAAAACAGAAACGGAAACGAAGGAAAAACCGGCGGAAAATCAGAAGAGAAAAGAAAATGGAAACCGGCGGTACCGGCGGAATTGGTTGCCGCCACTGCCACCGAAGCATCGCCGGGGAAAGAGGAAGAGGATGGAGGCCACGGTTTAGGCGGTGAACGGCGGAGGAACGCCGACGGAGGAGGAGAAGTAACCGAAGGTAAACCGAGTAGATCCGCCGCCGTGCCGTCGATCCAGGCTGAGCTGAGGCCACCGACAGCTTCGTCTCAACGCCGGCCAGCTGCTGAGCCACCGAACCGCCGGAGAATCAGCCGCCGGAGGAGAACCGGCAGTGGAGGAAGGTTGACCGGTCTGACTGGTCTGAACCGGTCAGACCAAGGAAAAAAAAAGAAAAAGAAAAAAAAAAGAAAAAGAAAAAGAAAAAAAAAAGAAAAGAAAAAGGAAAAAGAAAAAGAAAAGAAAAGAGAAAAAGAAGAAAAGGAAGAAAGAGGAGAGAGAAAAAGGGAATTCCGGGAATTTAGAAAATTCTCGAGAATTCGGAGATTACGGGAAATCTCGAGAAATACGGGAATCGGTAAGAAATCCCGAAAAGTACTAAATTATTTAAATAATTTATTTATTTAAATAATTGTAGAAAAATTCTAAATTTTAGAATTTAAATTCCAGAAAAATTCTCTCGATGATCGAGATGAGGAATCGGAACAGATGGAGTACGGGCGCGACCGGTAAGAGGCAGTCGCCAACCCGAAACAGGTAAGGGAGACATGTGCCGCCTGTAAGGATATTCGGCCATGTTTTTAAATTGCATTTAATTTTATAAATGCTATTGATAACTATCGGTTTTATAGTGTGATGGTTTATCGGATGAAATTGTGATGAAACACCGGTTGAAAATATAAACTGTATTTTCGTGCAGGAGGCTAACCAAATCGGTAGCCGTTATAATGCCGAAAAATTATCGAAAAAATTACTGAAATTTACCGAAAATCAACGAAAACTAAAATAAAAGATTTGATTTCACGTGAAACGATTTCTAACATGAAAATCGAGAAATCGATTAGTTTTCATAAAACATGAATATATTGATAATTAATTTTAAAATATTCATGTTTTGAAAATGGTGAAAAAGGAAATCACCTAAATTTATTCTGATAGGTGATATTTCACGTGAAACGAAATGAAAATGAAAAAGAGACTAAAGTGAATATTTTTACAAATATTCTTAAATATTCACTTGATTTTACAGAAAACCTTTGTGGTTTAATTATGGAAATAATTAATTATGAATAGTCCATAAAGGTTAAGAAAGGATGAATAATTATGATTTCGAGACTAAAGGTCCCTACACTTGTTTTTAAAAGAAAACATTGAGATGAGAATTTAAAGTTAGAAAATAAATATTTTATTTTCATAAAGTATAAAAATAATTTATTTGAATTCCGATAATAATAAAATCATGTTTTCAATTAATGCATGGAAAAACGTGCATATATGTTTTATGGTGAAAAAGACAATTTTACCCTTTTACATGTTCAGTGATGATTTTTCAAACTGTCTTCATCGCAATTTATAAAGAAATGTTTGAAGCATGAATTTCGTTCTGAAATTAAATTCCATAGTCTTTTGATAATTAGCTAAACGAATTTATGATTTCTATGTATATTTTTCAATAATGCTATAAGTATGTTTTCCGAAAAAGGTATCGGAGTGGTACCCCCCAGGCTAACTTAGACCCTGGCACGCCCGGTCCTTACTATTTTATATCAGTTGTATGATTTAAGTATATGTTTTCCGAAAAAGGTATCGGAGTGGCACCCCCCAGGTTAACTTAGACCCTGGCACGCCCGATCCTTACTATTTTATATCAATTGTATGTAAGTAAGTTTTGAGACTAAGGCCTTCCTATAGTTTATGTTATTGCCTGTCATGTCTGCCACATTGTGGCATAAGTTTAACCACGTCGTGCATGTTCTCGCCCACATTGTGTATGATTACATCCTTTGTGGGTATGTTGGTCCTTCGTGGTGTATGTATATGTTTGCTGTACGACTCTGATCAGGTCTACAGCCCATACCATGGCCATAGGTATTATGTTCCCTCTTCGGAGGAAGAAGTAAGTGTCATGACCGCATACTGGCTATATGATTTTGCCTAGTCTCCATGAATTGTATAAAAAGTTTTATTAATTATGATGTTAAGTTTCTAAAGTATGATGCATGTTTGAAACAAGTATGAATTTTAGATATATGCATTAAAGAATTCTTACAATGATTTAAAGTATGAAATACATTGTTATGGCATTTGTTTTCTGCATATATCGATACTATGACTATTTTAAATGCATTTCTTATGAGGCTTTAGTATGATACGGTTATTGATTTGAAAAGAGAAATAAATGTTTATTCTAAAAGAGTAACATAAGAATTATTTCTAAGATAAAGAAAATCGAAGAAGTAATTATCCAATGATTTGATATTTGCAAATCACTGTACTGTACTGTTTTTACTGTACTGAAGAGAAGAGAAGAGAAGAGAAGTAAACCACTGTTTTTATTACTGAACTGTCAAGTGTTTTAAAGTATACTGAAGTGGAAAGGAACAAGTGGTTTAATCTGTGGAAAAACGAAAATTATATCGTTTTGAAACAACAAAATTGATATTCTCTACAGTTGCTTCTAGGTTTCGGGACAAGTATGGTATTCTAAAATACCTACCTTATTCTATCTGGATCCCTAGCCGACTGTAGTATCCTTCCTACATGTGTGCCTAGAGCCAGCTAGGAAGATTTTAAAGAAAGTGAAGAAAAAAAATATTTTCAGCATATAGATAGCTGAATATCAAGTGTGACATATAACTCTCTTACTGAGCCGTGGTTTGCTCACCCCTTAATTTTAAACATTTCAGGTTTTAATGATTGTGAGATCAACTGATTGTCGATCACGGCTGTACACAAAGGACAATGTGACAGACCGACTGATTTATATGAGGTATGATCATTTATTTTCTGTATTTAGACATATCTACAGTACTACTTATCTGATTAATTAAGATAGGGGATGTGTATAATATAAACAATGTACTGTACATTTGCTTAACAGTTAGTAAAAGTGAAGTATCACAGACAGCCCAACCGAAGGAATCGTGTAAAATAAAGTGAAAAATACGGTAACGGGATGTGACAGGTTTAATGGTATCAGAGCATGGTTGGCCTGATGTCTGTGAATACTTTTGGAAGGAAAAGTGTTAAACATCCCCAGTAGTACTGTGTTGTCTGAATATATAGAGAAAATAAATAATTGTAAATAGAGTAAAATAATTTAAAGGGAGTGAGAAAGTATAAATTGAAAATGTTAAAGAAGAAAATAGGCTCAGAAATTACCAGAAAATTTGTGATCTTAAAATTTATTTGAAGGCCTGTTCGGTAAGGAATCGAAAGGACTCGGTGAGGGCCCCACCAGTACTTTACGGTCCGAACCGAACTGAGACCTGAAAGTGATGATATAAGGAGGGGAATGACATATCATCATTAAATAGACTTTAAGATTACCGATTGAGGGTAATTTGAAGAGAGAGAAAATTTTTGGCCAAAAATGACCAAAATACCCCTACCTCTGAAATTTTACAGGGAGTTAAAATAAACCAACAGAAGTTTGATTTGAGTGATTTGACAGAGAAATTGATGATGTAAAGCTACATTACATACAAAATAATTCAATTATAGATTTTAGTGGAATTCTCTGTCGAAATCGAATAAGATCTCAAATTGCTGATATTAGTACGAGAAGAGGTACTATCAACATATAGATGATCAGATCATTGATCTAAATGTGTACTGAGGAGAAAGAAATAAATGTCGAAATGACAAAAATGCCCCTATGTTGGGCAAAGCTCTGAATAGTGAGGAAATCAAGTTAATCTTGAATTCATTGATAGTAATGGAATTATTAATGGCATGAGGATGAAATGTCCGAATTAATAAGAAAGGTGTGATTGAAGAAAGCATCGGATTTGAATTTCGATGGAACTTCTAGAATTATATAAATTGGAGGAATCGGGATAACTTTGACTCGATTTTGAATATGAAACCTGATTCTAAGCTTATATCGAAAAACTTAGGAGAATCCAAAAGCTTAAGAAATCCACTCTAGAAAATGAAAGAATAATGAAGTGCATGTGTATAAGGTGTGATTGATGGCAATACCGATAACATAAGTTGTGGATAAGAAAGTTATCTGTATAAGTGTAAGTGAGAGAAGCACAGATGATATTGAAAATTAAATGAATAAAAAGGATGTATTAAATTCCTATCATTAATAAAGTTCTTTTGAAGAACAAATATTTATCTACATTATGGAATAGATGTCTTATGGATCTGATTCGATATCCATCAGGAGTTTATAAGACCTGTCTTGGTACAAAGCGTCCTTAGATAAAAGATTGGAGATTGATGTCTGTAAGATTATAATTAGAAACTCGGAGTGAATTTTACGAGTTCCTATTGAGATTACAAGGTTAATGATTTACCTTGTGAGGTATATAAACCTAAAGAATGACATGAGTAAATTGATGAAATGCTAATAGAGCCTAAAGTACAAATGAAACATGACCAGCATTGTGGTATAACTCTTAAAGACTGTGAAATTGTGTTAAGATTGGCAAATAAGAGATGTGGCTAGATAGTATCTCCTCTTGAGATATATGATCTCGGGATGACCGGATGACAGTGAATTTGACTACGATATAGAGATAATGATTGAGATACGAGATTAATGAGTCTTGCTAGATATTACTGCCAATCTATAAAAGAGTAATGAGATTAGCTGCTCTACTTATGTGATGTAATTAAAGAAAGAAGTTAAAGTCGGTAAATGGATATGTGTAAAGAAAAGATGGTATGCAAGATTTTACGAGATCTTAGCAGTATAGTACCATACTAATCGAGAAAATCGACTAAAAGGATGAATATATATATATATATATGAAAAGATAAAAGTGGGAATATGAAAACCAAAAATGAAAGTGGAATAAGGAAATAAATTGCATGATGAGAAGGGAACATCAATATGAAATAGTTCCCAAGGTAAGACTGAAAGTGATTTGTGTTGGTTATCACATAACTGTGTCGAGATGTAAAATTAAGTCAGATTTGATAAATGAAATTAATGATACTCCAAGGAGTAAGATAATTGATATGTTTACTGCCAATATGTAAATGAAAAATGATTATACATATAACCATCGTAACATGATAGAAACGGTAGAAGTATATAGATGATGTGGTGATTAAATGTATAAATTGAGGATTCAATTTTGGAATCTAGATTATGAAAAGAGATTTAAAGACTATACTACATGAAGAGAATATGATTGTCTCATGATTGGTAATTGTAAGAGATAATCCAGAATAAAGTTTGCAAGTGAAATGTCGTTTTGATAAAATGAATATTGAGGACAATAAAGAGTCCAAAAGAGAGATGATGATATGGAAGTGATTAAAGACTGATGATCTAAATAAAATCACTTTCCATTATCAGACTCTTAGATTTTCTAGTGCTGTAGTCAAAGTATTAGTGTTGAACGGTGTGAATATGTATGTACAGTTCCAGTGAGCCTTACATGTGATGGGAGTCTCTGAGTTGTCATATGCTTAATGAGAAATAGCAAAAGGCTTTGAGATCCCAAGTGTATTGATAGCACCGCTCCATACTGATATATACATATATGAGCGTGAGATGTAAACGCTCCATGATATTGGGAGAGCGCGTGCATGAGATGTATAAGCTGTTGGGACAATTACATACAACTGACTGACATATGTAATTGATAGTTTTAAACTATATCGACTTGGCACTAAGTGAGAAAAATGGATGATGAACAGCATAGAGCAGCTGTGACATGAAAAACATTGTGCATGGACTCTTATGTGAAAAGAGTAAAAGTGAATAACTCCCGATTTGAGAAATGAACTTACGGGAGTATAGACACATATATGATGAAAGACAGCATGTAGTGGTCTAAAGTATTCTTGATGTTGAAAGTGTACTGACAGTATGACTTGGAGGATGAACTAGAGATCAAAAGTCGTAAGTATACGGCATATACCACCTTTTGAATTAAGCCAAATTCGGAGGACCGAATTTCTTAAGGTGGGGAGAATGTGATAACCGCAAATTTTCCATTTATTGGAAATTATTAATATTAGAAATTAATATTAAAGAAAACAGATAAGTGGAAATAAGTATAAGATGAGAAATCATGAAAAAAAATGAAGAGAGGAAATTTAATTTGGATAATGGAAATCCAAATTAAATAGGAAATAAAAAGGAGAAATAAATGGATATTAAGAAAATCCAAATTAAATGAAATAAAATGCATATATTATATATTTATATGATTAGATTATATAAATATATTTTGATATGTTTTTATATAAATACATATGTATATATGAAATATAGTATATATTATAAAATGATATATATACTATTTTATGTTAAATAAATACATATGTATGTTATTATAATACATTTTTGTATATAAATATATAATATATAAATATATATAGTATTTGATTTTAAATGTATAGATATATATATGGTATTATATGAAATATATATCATAAAATAATTATATATAATTATATAAATATAATTATATATATTATTTATAAAAAAAAAAAAGAAAAAGAGAAAAAGGGAATCGGGATATACCCGATTCCCATGTTATTTTCTCCTCTGTTAAAACAGAGGAGAAAACGTAAACAAAACAGAGGAAGCCGGCCACCGTCGGTCGGCCGATCGAGGGAGAAAGGAGAGGAGCGCGACGTCGCCGGCGAGAGGAGAAGCGAACGACGGTGACCCGAGGAGGAAGAAGAAAGAAAACAGAAACGGAAACGAAGGAAAAACCGGCGGAAAATCAGAAGAGAAAAGAAAATGGAAACCGGCGGTACCGGCGGAATTGGTTGCCGCCACTGCCACCGAAGCATCGCCGGGGAAAGAGGAAGAGGATGGAGGCCACGGTTTAGGCGGTGAACGGCGGAGGAACGCCGACGGAGGAGGAGAAGTAACCGAAGGTAAACCGAGTAGATCCGCCGCCGTGCCGTCGATCCAGGCTGAGCTGAGGCCACCGACAGCTTCGTCTCAACGCCGGCCAGCTGCTGAGCCACCGAACCGCCGGAGAATCAGCCGCCGGAGGAGAACCGGCAGTGGAGGAAGGTTGACCGGTCTGACTGGTCTGAACCGGTCAGACCAAGGAAAAAAAAAGAAAAAGAAAAAAAAAGAAAAAGAAAAAGAAAAAAAAAAAGAAAAGAAAAAGGAAAAAGAAAAAGAAAAGAAAAGAGAAAAAGAAGAAAAGGAAGAAAGAGGAGAGAGAAAAAGGGAATTCCGGGAATTTAGAAAATTCTCGAGAATTCGGAGATTACGGGAAATCTCGAGAAATACGGGAATCGGTAAGAAATCCCGAAAAGTACTAAATTATTTAAATAATTTATTTATTTAAATAATTGTAGAAAAATTCTAAATTTTAGAATTTAAATTCCAGAAAAATTCTCTCGATGATCGAGATGAGGAATCGGAACAGATGGAGTACGGGCGCGACCGGTAAGAGGCAGTCGCCAACCCGAAACAGGTAAGGGAGACATGTGCCGCCTGTAAGGATATTCGGCCATGTTTTTAAATTGCATTTAATTTTATAAATGCTATTGATAACTATCGGTTTTATAGTGTGATGGTTTATCGGATGAAATTGTGATGAAACACCGGTTGAAAATATAAACTGTATTTTCGTGCAGGAGGCTAACCAAATCGGTAGCCGTTATAATGCCGAAAAATTATCGAAAAAATTACTGAAATTTACCGAAAATCAACGAAAACTAAAATAAAAGATTTGATTTCACGTGAAACGATTTCTAACATGAAAATCGAGAAATCGATTAGTTTTCATAAAACATGAATATATTGATAATTAATTTTAAAATATTCATGTTTTGAAAATGGTGAAAAAGGAAATCACCTAAATTTATTCTGATAGGTGATATTTCACGTGAAACGAAATGAAAATGAAAAAGAGACTAAAGTGAATATTTTTACAAATATTCTTAAATATTCACTTGATTTTACAGAAAACCTTTGTGGTTTAATTATGGAAATAATTAATTATGAATAGTCCATAAAGGTTAAGAAAGGATGAATAATTATGATTTCGAGACTAAAGGTCCCTACACTTGTTTTTAAAAGAAAACATTGAGATGAGAATTTAAAGTTAGAAAATAAATATTTTATTTTCATAAAGTATAAAAATAATTTATTTGAATTCCGATAATAATAAAATCATGTTTTCAATTAATGCATGGAAAAACGTGCATATATGTTTTATGGTGAAAAAGACAATTTTACCCTTTTACATGTTCAGTGATGATTTTTCAAACTGTCTTCATCGCAATTTATAAAGAAATGTTTGAAGCATGAATTTCGTTCTGAAATTAAATTCCATAGTCTTTTGATAATTAGCTAAACGAATTTATGATTTCTATGTATATTTTTCAATAATGCTATAAGTATGTTTTCCGAAAAAGGTATCGGAGTGGTACCCCCCAGGCTAACTTAGACCCTGGCACGCCCGGTCCTTACTATTTTATATCAGTTGTATGATTTAAGTATATGTTTTCCGAAAAAGGTATCGGAGTGGCACCCCCCAGGTTAACTTAGACCCTGGCACGCCCGATCCTTACTATTTTATATCAATTGTATGTAAGTAAGTTTTGAGACTAAGGCCTTCCTATAGTTTATGTTATTGCCTGTCATGTCTGCCACATTGTGGCATAAGTTTAACCACGTCGTGCATGTTCTCGCCCACATTGTGTATGATTACATCCTTTGTGGGTATGTTGGTCCTTCGTGGTGTATGTATATGTTTGCTGTACGACTCTGATCAGGTCTACAGCCCATACCATGGCCATAGGTATTATGTTCCCTCTTCGGAGGAAGAAGTAAGTGTCATGACCGCATACTGGCTATATGATTTTGCCTAGTCTCCATGAATTGTATAAAAAGTTTTATTAATTATGATGTTAAGTTTCTAAAGTATGATGCATGTTTGAAACAAGTATGAATTTTAGATATATGCATTAAAGAATTCTTACAATGATTTAAAGTATGAAATACATTGTTATGGCATTTGTTTTCTGCATATATCGATACTATGACTATTTTAAATGCATTTCTTATGAGGCTTTAGTATGATACGGTTATTGATTTGAAAAGAGAAATAAATGTTTATTCTAAAAGAGTAACATAAGAATTATTTCTAAGATAAAGAAAATCGAAGAAGTAATTATCCAATGATTTGATATTTGCAAATCACTGTACTGTACTGTTTTTACTGTACTGAAGAGAAGAGAAGAGAAGAGAAGTAAACCACTGTTTTTATTACTGAACTGTCAAGTGTTTTAAAGTATACTGAAGTGGAAAGGAACAAGTGGTTTAATCTGTGGAAAAACGAAAATTATATCGTTTTGAAACAACAAAATTGATATTCTCTACAGTTGCTTCTAGGTTTCGGGACAAGTATGGTATTCTAAAATACCTACCTTATTCTATCTGGATCCCTAGCCGACTGTAGTATCCTTCCTACATGTGTGCCTAGAGCCAGCTAGGAAGATTTTAAAGAAAGTGAAGAAAAAAAATATTTTCAGCATATAGATAGCTGAATATCAAGTGTGACATATAACTCTCTTACTGAGCCGTGGTTTGCTCACCCCTTAATTTTAAACATTTCAGGTTTTAATGATTGTGAGATCAACTGATTGTCGATCACGGCTGTACACAAAGGACAATGTGACAGACCGACTGATTTATATGAGGTATGATCATTTATTTTCTGTATTTAGACATATCTACAGTACTACTTATCTGATTAATTAAGATAGGGGATGTGTATAATATAAACAATGTACTGTACATTTGCTTAACAGTTAGTAAAAGTGAAGTATCACAGACAGCCCAACCGAAGGAATCGTGTAAAATAAAGTGAAAAATACGGTAACGGGATGTGACAACATGAAAATTGATTTAATGTGATTTTAAGATATATGAAAATGATTTTATAAGAGTGTTAGCTCCTTGTGGATTCATGCATACAGATTGATGATTAGGGCTGGGAGACTGTTGCGCAGGTCCCCAGTACCTTCCTCTTTTTCCGATCACAGTTGTCACTGACGAGTGTACACTGTAGATCTTCGACAATGGCCATTGTTACAGGTAGGAACGGCTTAGGGCTGGATGCCTGGCCCCACGGGGGTACGCCTAATCCTATACAGGTCCCTGTAGGGATATAGTTCGTGTATGAGTTTCTTGGATACTCACACTCTATTGTTTTACACAGTATATGAAATGATTGATTTACAGACAGATGACAGATTTGATTGAAATGATTTGAAAAGTGAACCGTGAAAGAATATATGAACAGTTATTAAATTAAAGATAGATTGATTTTAAATGATTTGAACAGTGAATATTTATATGAATAGTATATGTTTTAAAAGAGTTTTCAATAAATGTTTACATGCACCCTTATGCATTATTTTATTTATAAAATTTAAATTTATGATTTTTATTGCATATAGTGGCATAGTACCACTCTTTTATATGCTTTTTCTTACTGGGCTTTCCCCAAAGCTCACCTCCTTACTTACCATCCCAGATAGTTCATCCGTGCATGTGGTTACAGAAGTTACAAGGTAGTGGAAGAGATCACTAAAAGTGATATGTCAGGAGTACAGGTACATGTGGAATTTTATATTTATATTCAGACTAATAAATGCACAGCAGACACATTTGTAAGTGGAATGAAATCAGTGTAGTGTTCAAAAAAAAAATACATGATCTAGTGGGATGTAAATTTATATTGAATTATTATAAATAGAATTATAAATATTATATCTTAGTTTTGTTATAGAATCGAACTTACATCGACACCGAATGCAAACCAATTGACACCGAATAATTGAATGGGAAAGATAGAAGAAAAAAAAAAGAAAAATTTGATTCGGAATTTTATAATTCCGGATGTTACACAAGACAACATAGCATATGTAGCATTCCATCGTGTGCAGCAATCTAGAATCAACCTCTTATTGGGTAATTGAAGCTGTTTGACAACATCACTAAACATTGATAAACGTAGAGTTGATGCTGTGATGTGTTTCACACTTTCCCTTACATTTTCAATTATGTCTTCAATCTCAAAAAGACCATCATGCACCAAAATGTTCAGAATGTGCGCACAACATCGAACATGAAAGAAATTTCCATCTAGTGGAAGCTTTCTCTGAAAAGAAAGGTTATCTTTCAACATCTTCACAGCTACATCATTGTAAGAAGCATTGTCAACAGTAATTGTGCACACTTTTCCTTCAATACCCCATTCTTGCAAGCATTTATATAATGCATCATAAATGACAAGTCCACTATGAGGAGGAGGCACACTAACAAAGTTCAATACCCTTTTCTGCAACTTCTAATCCAAGTCCACAAAATAAGCTGTCAACACCATGTATTGAATCTTCTGACCAAATTTCCACATATCAGTTGTAATGCTAATCCTATCAACTGTTTTCAACAATGCAATCAATCTTTTTTTTTCTACCCCAAAACTTGTCCAACAATCACCTTTAGCAGTTGCCTGAGAGATATTTTGATAGTAAGGACTTGCAGTCTTCATCAGCAAAGTGAAAAGCTTATACTCAGCAAATGCAAATGGCAACTCATGAACCATAATCATATGAGAAACCATCTCCCTTATCTTTTCTTGATCATATTTCCAAGTTTGAACACTACTCACACTATCTGATCTAGGTGTTTGCGGTTGCAAAAAAATATTGGTTTGTCCATGTTCAGTAAATTGTCGTTTCACACAACTATTTAAATGCCTCTTGTATTGTGTGGTTGTACCATCTTTGTGCTTGGAAAGTTTGAGCTTACAATGATTACACTGCACCTTTTCAGTCCCATCAGCTAGTTTCACTAAGGTAAATTCTTGCCAAATAGACGATGTCTTCTTCCTTGCTTTCTTCGCATCATAATTACCAGCTTCATTTTCGTCCTCTTTAATAGGATTAGGAGTATCTCCTTCAACATTGACAACTTCATTTCCCTCAGTAGCAGCCATAGGATCAGATGATGAACCAGTACTAGAATAAGAACAATGCAAACTCCAATCCGGTACTTGAAAAGTCGAAGACAAACTAGTATGATTTTGTTCCAAGTGAAAAGACATACCTAATAATTCAAAATTAAACCATCATCAATGAGCAACAAGAAAGTACAAAATTAAAAAATTTCAAATTATCAATTAGTGATTAACAAATAATAGATATACCATAAAATAAAGGCGGCTAAATATGGTAGTGTCTGCCCCGAACTCTTTATGGCCTCCCCGGAGATCATTTTTTGGAGAGACTGCTAAAAAGAGTCGGAAGATCATAGGTATGACAAGTGAAACGATACATGGACATTACTAAAGTCAACTATCAACAAAAAAAATGAAAATTACAAAAAACTCTAAACGTATCGTTGATTGTGAAGCTTAGTTGAATAAAGGAGTAGCCTTGAAGTTTATGAATGTTGAGACAAATTCAAAGGCTTGAGAAAGAATGACTTCTTTACTTGAATTTTTGAAAATTAGCTTCAACCTAACAACAAAATATCATTGTTAAGAATTGCAATATCTATAAATAAAATATAACAAATATCAAGTATATTTAGAATTAGATATTTTGTTTTCATGCTATATCTAGTAATAAAATATAACAAATAGCTTAAAGCTTGGGTTTATAATTGGATATTTTGTTTTCATGTTATCAACTATAACTATTTTCATATCCTATTGTATCCCTCGGACACATCTGAAAGAAGAAAAGAATGTGTTACAGGCAACCTCACTGCTTAATAGCAAGAACAAGAAGAAAAAGGTTGACCAAGACACTGAATTGCCAACTATGGAGCTTCTTAAAGGAAATAGCAAACTAAACATATCAAAAACTTCCAACACTGAGACACATAACAACATCTGAGAACTATGCAGCTAAGTTGCAGGGCAGGACCAAGCAGGCAGCCAAAACAACTAAGTACAGAGAAAAGAAAATTCTCCATCTCTGACACAAAAGATAACTGGAAAGAGGACAACAAAAAGAGAACAAAACAATGATTTTAAAGCAACAGTAAATCAAACTAACTTTGCTGAGTCAAAGATATAACTCAGCTAATAAACTAAGCCTCAATTCCATAGCTATATCAACTTAGTTTCCTCATTTTAGAACCAGAAAATTAGTAATGCAAAACATACAATATCAAATTGATACAAAAATGAAGCCAATCTTATGTTCTTCTTAGCATCAACAAAAAAAATGACACAACAATGCAACAGATTGAAGACTTCAGACCCAGAAAACATATTCAGTAAAAACAATCAGAATATAAATAAAACACAGTGAATCAATATAGTTTTAAAAGAATAATAACACCATCATACAAAATGAAACAACCAGATCAATGACATGCACATCATCGCATTAATAACAGCTAGCAATTTATATGAATATGAACTATATTATTGCAACAAACCACTCGTAAGCTATGGTAAATTGCGGCACAGGGCAGTTTACCATGCAGGGTAGTAGTTCCCAGAAATATCAGGCTCTTGTTGACGGCTCCTGGAGGTTTTGTTCTTTATAAATCAATAGAGTTTGATTGTGAATTAATTCATTTCATCGAAAGATGATACTCTTCTTCATTGATTAAACTCTTTTAAAAGAACAAGAAACTGAAATCAAAGAGACAATACTAGTGATCATGAATTAAATGAGAAAACTTTTTTATATTGAAAAAAGAAAAGCTTAAAAATGAATCACCTTACAGGATTTTAGATGAAGCCGTCCTGGAGAGAAGGGTTTTCCAATTTTCGAGAGTCGAGAGAGGACTGAGGTCTGAGGAGGAGCGACTGATCGACTGCTACTGTAGAATAGATTTAGGGTTTTCCAATTTTCATTTTAGACTTACAAAATACCGACTGCTGCTCCGAAAAGACCGACTGCTGTAGAATAGATTTAGGGTTTTCCAATTTTCATTTCTAAACGGTGAGTTTTTACTCCGAAAAGACCGCTCCTCTGATATACGCTCCTATAAAAATTTGTGCAATCAGTTTTCCATGCTTTTTTGCTAGGGCCATAGTCTCTTTTAATATCGTTTATTTTAGCCGCACACTTGATTTACATAATCTTCTATTTTTTTTGCTAGGGCCATTGGTTCAAACTTCGATATTTTTTTTCCACCAAATAAAAAAACTTTGATATTTTTTTCTTTTGCATCTCTTTGAATATCAAATGAAAAAATCTTGATTTTGGGGCAAATAAAAATTTTTTAATACATTAGTTTTGACTCTCCCCTTGTTTAAGAATCAAGTTTTAGTTATTTTAGGCTTGCACGTATTAAAGTTAGTTGAACCATAAAGGAAAAAAACTAATGTTTGTTAATTGAGGCTTGCACGTATCAAATTTTCATTATAATTAGATTAATTTGTAAAGTTGAAAGATAATTACACATTAATTCAAATAAGAGTTCTAACTCTCTAGCATAATTGATAAATTTGTAAAAACACAATGGCGTATCCAGGATTTATATGTCATTTCACATAGATCATTTAATTTAAAGTTGCATGCTATTTAATATTTATCTTAATATATTACATTTTTTATTTCAATCTATTATCGTATATTATAATATAATGTTGTATTTCTAATTTCAAACATTTAATTTCTTATAATGTATTTATGTAATATATATTAACTTGATCAATGATCATAATATTAAAAGATGAAATAGATATGGACCTTAAATCACTCTTTTTTTTTTTAAAGTCAAAAAAGTCTTTTTTTTCAATTGATTATAAAGAGTTGCACACACACACACACACACACACACACACACACATATGTTTATTGTACAAATGAGCAGTTTTATGTTTAAGCTAGACAAATATATATACACACACATAGACATTGTACTAAACTATCATAGATATATATATATATATATATTTATATATATAAATGGTTAGTGTGTAAGAATTGTGTATTAACTTATTATGAATTTTTATTAATTTAATTTCAGTATATTATGTGTAATATTTAAAATTTTATTATCTTAAGTATAATTAATTAATTTATTATTGTTCATTAATTTTTTTGAGTCAACAAGGTTTTATTAAATTTGATAATTATAATTTATGTATACGAATATATGTGTGTGTGTGTGTGTGTGTGTATACACACATATGTGTAATATATATATTTGTATCATATAATATACATATATTGGTACACATATATTAAAGTATTATATATATGTGTGTGTACACACATATATGTGTAATATATATGTATGTAAATGGTCAATGGATAAGATCATAAGAATGAGATCTTAACTTATTAGTTATTAGTTATTATAGGACTTTTATTAATTTTATTTCAGTACATTATGTTTAAATTTAAAAAAATATTATTTTAATTATAATTAACTAATTTAATTTTATAATTATTTTATTATTATATTTTATTAATTTTTTAAGACAACAAAGTTATATTGTAAAAATATATTTAAAAATTATGTACTAATTTTTTAGGTTAATATATTAAAAATAAGGTATATATATTATATAACTTATATAATATAAGTAATTTTAGTATTTTAATAAATAATAAACAAACAACAAACGACACTTTAAACAAACGAACAACAAATGACACTTTAAACGAACGAATAATAAACGAACATAAACGAGCCTGTTCGCGAACAAAAACGAACGAACCATACCTCTGTTCATGTTCGGTTCGTTTAACAAACGAACACTAAAATATTGTTCATGTTCGTTCGTTAAGCTTAATAAACGAACATAAACGAACAGAAACTGAACGGGTTCACAAACGGTTCGTCGAACGCTCTGTTCGTTTACACCCCTACTTAGAATACCACGTGAGGTTGCCTTTCAACAGATTAAAATCTTTGAGAAACAACTCGTAACTCTTGATTTATCATTATAGACTAAAATATCCAACATCACAGCTTTAATTATTTATATATTATACTGTCTTTGATAAAACTGACATTTACTTCAACCATTATATATAGTTTCGAGAATAATAACATGTAATTCTTCTATCTTTCGGAGTTTTAATATTGATGGTATGTGCTATTCCTATTCATCTTTCTCCTAATTTTTAGGAGCAGGATAAAGAAAACTGTGACTGGAATATACCAATAGATGACAAATATGTATGGCACTTTAGTTTTAGTGCTTTCTGTATTGATTTATGTATTATTTGATGGTGATGTGATTCTTTTCGAAATTATTGTTTTAGTTAAAGAAGTTTTTCCTGGAAGGCATGGGAGACTTCAATGAGTTCCTAAATTCAAAGTGCAGTAAGACCAAAGGTATGTGCCATCCCATAAATTATGTATTATGGCACGCACACACACACGCCACAGGCACGCTACACGCACGCCGCACACCGCCTGCACGTTTTTCTCCTAATTTGCAGGAGCAGGATGCAGAAAACTGTGACTAGAATATACCAATGGATTACGAATATGTATGACACTTTAGTTTTAGTGCTTTCTGTACCGATTTATGTATTATTTGATAGTGATGTGATTCTTTTCAAAATTATTGTTTTATTTGAAGAAGTTTTTCCTAGAAGGCATAGGAGACTTCAATGAGTTCCTAAATTCAAGGTGCAGTAAGACCAAAGGTATGTGCCATCCCATGAATTATGTATTATGGCACGCACGCACACACGCCGCAGGCACGCTACACGCACGCCGCCTGCACGTCTTTCTCCTAATTTGCAGGAGCAGGATGCAGAAAACTGTGACTGGAATATACCAATGGATGACGAATATGTATGGCACTTTAGTTTTAGTGCTTTCTGTTCCGATTTATGTGCTATTTGATAGTGATGTGATTCTTTTCGAAATTATTGTTTTAGTTGAAGAAGTTTTTCCTGTAAGGCATGGGAGACTTTAATGAGTTCTTAAATTTAAAGTGCAATAAGACCAAAGGTATGTGCAATCCCATGAATTATTTATTATGGCACGCACGCACGCCGCACGCCGCACACCGCCTGCACGTTTTTCTCCTAATTTGCAGGAGCAGGATGCAGAAAACTGTGACTAGAATATACCAATGGATTACGAATATGTATGGCACTTTAGTTTTAGTGCTTTCTGTATCGATTTATGTATTATTTGATAGTGATGTGATTCTTTTCGAAATTATTGTTTTAGTTGAATAAGTTTTTCCTGGAAGGCATGGGAGACTTCAATGAGTTCCTAAATTCAAAGTGCAGTAAGACCAAAGGTATGTGCAATCCCATGAATTATGTATTATGGCACGCACGCCGCACGCACGCACCCTGCACGACGCACGCCACCTGCACTTCTTTCTCCTAATTTGCAGGAGCAGGATGCAAAAAACTGTGACTGGAATATACCAATGGATGACGAATATGTATAGCACTTTAGTTTTAGTGCTTTCTGTACCGATTTATGTATTATTTGATAGTAATGTGATTCTTTTCAAAATTATTGTTTTAGTTGAAGAAGTTTTTCCTAGAAGGCATGGGAGACTTTAATGAGTTCCTAAATTCAAGGTGCAGTAAGACCAAAGGTATGTGCCATCCCATGAATTATGTATTATGGCACGCACGCACGCACGACGCACGCCGCCTGCACGTCTTTCCCCTAATTTGCAGGAACAGGATGCAGAAAACTGTGACTGGAATACACCAATGGATGACGAATATGTATGGTACTTTAGTTTTAGTGCTTTCTGTACTGATTTATGTATTATTTGATAGTGATGTGATTCTTTTCGAAATTATTGTTTTAGTTGAATAAGTTTTTCCTGGAAGGCATGGGAGGCTTCAATGAGTTCCTAAATTCAAATTGCAGTAAGACCAAAGGTATGTGCAATCCCATGAATTATGTATTATGGCACGCACCCACGTCGCACGCACGAACGACGCACCCCGCATGCCGCACGCCACCTGCACGTCTTTCTCCTAATTTGCAGGAGCAGGATGCAGAAAACTGTGACTGGAATATACCAATGGATGACGAATATGTATGGCACTTTAGTTTTAGTGCTTTCTATACCGATTTATGTATTTTTTGATAGTGATGTGATTCTTTTCGAAATTATTGTTTTAGTTGAAAAATTTTTTCCTGAAAGGCATGGGAGACTTCAATGAGTTACTAAATTCAAAGTGCAGTAAGACCAAAGGTATGTGCCATCTCATGAATTATGTATTATGACACGCATGCACGCATGACGCATGCCGCACGCCGCCTGCACGCCCGCACGCTAATTTCATAGCTTAAGGAATTGGTATTAAGTGTCGGGAAGAGGTTGAAGCAGAGAAGAAATTAGAAACACAAAGGACAAGCTAAGGGGTCTACAGGTAAGGAAATGCAAGTGTGCAGAAGAGTGGAAGTCTGAAAGACAAAGGCGTATGTAAAAACTTTTGGTACACTCTTAAACTTGATTGTATGTTTTGTTACTTTTATATTTTACGACTAATGGACTAGTTCTTTCCAAAACAAACATGCAAATACACATGTATATATGCATGTGTATTATGTGTATTTATTTGTGTTTGAAGATTGTGCAAAAGGCATTTTTGTTGTGGCTAAAGGGTGTCATTGTCTTATATTCACTGTTCCATGTATGTATTTTGTGCCTGAAGATTGGTGGTCTGTGCATTGTTGGTAATTATATTTACAAATATTACAAACTAAAATGTTGAACATCTTTTAGGGAAGTGACTTGTTTGTTCGACTTGGTTGAGTCCAAAAGAAAGGCCTTAAGATTAGCCACAACTCTAGAATGAGCCTCTTCTCCTATAGTCATTTGATAAGGCCTCATTAATCTTTTCTTCGTTTCACCATCATATCTCTCACTTTTCTCAAAGCTTCTCTAACATCTTTTTGTCCAAAACCATTAATCTTCACCCCAATTTTCCAAACCTGAACAATGTATTTACAATTGAAAAATTGATCCTCGGTGATCGAATAGCACAAGAGTGGTTTCTAGCTTTGCATGGCTTCCATGGTGGAATTCCACCCAGAGTGTGTGAGATATAAGCCTACAGCATTGCGTTGTAGCACTTGCAATTGTGGCGCCCATGAAACCGCTTTGTCTTGCTTTAAAACTTTCTTCAAATACCCATTTGGTAAATCGTGTCGCCATGCGTAGGCTAGCACCCAAAGAAATGGTTGTCCTGATCAAAAGTACTTTTCTTTAAATTAAATATAATTAATATTTATAATTTTTTTCGTATAAATATGATTCAAAGATTTTTTTAATTAAAAATATATATTATTACAATTTCTATAGTTGAAAGTTGAGTTTTTTTTTTGAAAAGCAGATTTTTTAAAAAATAAATGTTTTAAAAAAATTGATTTTTTAAAAAATAATTTTTATTACAAATATTTCTCTTTATATTTTTTTACAATTTTTCTTTTCATTTTCTTTCTTTCATTTTTTATTTATTTTTATGATTTTAATTTAAAATATTTTTTATGATTTTAACTTAAATATATTTATTTTAGAAAAATTAATTTTTAGAATAAGATTATTGTCTTAAAAATAACTTGATTCTTCAATAAAAAATATCTTTTATTTTATTTTTATTCCTTTTCTTTTCTCTACTTTTCTTTCTTGAGAACAAGAGAAAATAAAAAGGAAAAAAAATAAAAAAAATAGAAAAGGAAAAAGTTAAAATTTAAAAGTAAAAAAGTAGTAGATAAATTTAGAAGTTCAAACTTTATATATTTAAAAAATATAATTTTATAATAATTTTTATATTTATGAGTTAATTTAAAAATGGTTTTAAAAACAATAATTTTATCTAAACTATATTTTTTATTCAAAAAAAGGGAAAATAGAAAAAGAAAAGAGGAAGGAAAAAAAGGTACAAAAAGAAAAAAAAATTAGATGAAACAATTTATCAATGACTACTATCATTTATGAACAAAAAAAAAACTCTTGTCATCTTGTTAAAAATTTAATTGAAATTTTAAATATAAATTTTAGGAATAAAATATAAGTATCTATTATCTAATCACATGAGATTATCATAAACAACTTTTTTTTAAAGAGAAATAAATCATTCTATAGCAAGAGTAAGGATGGATCTGGGCATATGGATGTAGAGCAACTGCCCCCACTGAAATGTAAAATTGTTTAAATTTATTGTAGAAATTCGCACAAGTTTTAAAAATTTAAAGTTTTGCCTCCACTCAAAAGCCATTTGCTCATATTTGTCCTTCTTATTATCTTATATTGGATTTCATACAAGAAAATTTTTATTGTTTATCTAATAATTAAACATTTTACACTTTGGGTGGTAAACAATTTTATTATAATATATGTGTGTGTGTGTGTATATATATATATATATATATATATATATATATGCATATATTAATTTTGTAGAAAATCAAATAAAGTACTTTTATGGATCCAATAAATAACATATAAATTGTGAATTAATAAAAATTAAAAATAAAAGTCACCTTAATCAACACATATTTATGTCTTTATTCTTGTTTTCATTGTAACTATGAAAATAATTTTTTTTATTCTCAACATTATAATAAATAAGAAATTAAAAACGAAATATATTTGTTTACTAAAAATAAATGACAAAATTGGACAATATTATGTGATACCCCGTATATTTAATTACTATTTAATTTTATTTATATAATTACGAATATTGAATATTTTATAATTAATAAATTGTTAACTATATTTTAGGAATAAATGATTAATTAAGAGTGGGTCCCACTGATTCCTTAAATTTCAAATGAAGGTGGAACTTGATGGATTCGATATTCAGGGCCGAAAAATATGATAGTAAGAATCTTAACCTCAAACTCAATTATTTATGCATGTTTCAAAAGACCTGTAACAATTTGAAAAATGACGATTTGGTCCATAGACTGTTGAAATTTTCATAAATAACAGTCAAACTAAAAGGACTTTTGACCAACCGTCTATAATGGGAAATACTTCATGAAATAAAGTCTTAGAATATGTGGACTAATGAAACCAATTAAGTGTAACGGCAAAAATTTAAGCGATTTTACATTAGGGGTATTTCGATAATTTCATTCAAATAAGAACCTGAACCTCAACAAAAGCTCCTCCAATGATTAGATCAAGTTAAATAGAGGTGCTTTATGATTAAAAAAATTATTTTGAAGATTAGATAAATTGTTTTCAACTAAGTTAAACGTTAGGGGCAAAATTGAAAGAAATCTTTAAGTATAAGGGCAAAATAGTTAATTTGCCCATAAAATATAATTTTTCATGAAATTTCTGGCTTCATCTTCTTCCATTTTTGTCAGAAAACCAGCATCAACAATTCCTCCATAGCCAAGCTTAGTAGAAGAGAGAGAAAGTGAGAAAACTATACCAAAAAGTCACTAAAATTGAAAAATTCTTTAACAAACCCTGTCTATTTTTCAGTGCCCTTCCTCTTGGTACCAATATCTCTTCCTAAAATGGCCAAACTAAGATTCCAAGCCCTCCCATAGTGTTCGGCCAAGGTGAGTTAAAAGGGAACCTTATACTTTTTTGTAGATTTCTAATTAATTTCAGTATGCTTAAGATGTTTTCATGTCTATTCTAGCTTGAATCATGTAATAGGGCACTTGAAGGTTTCAACCACTATTCATCCTTTATGAACATGACATGTTTTGATGAAAATTTGATGTAGGAAATCATGTAGCAATCATGAAAAGTATGAAAACAAGCTTAATTTAGCTAAAATGGAAGAAACACTAAGGGAGGAAGGAACCCATTTGGCCAGGGCTAGAGCAGCATGAATTTGATGCCATTCAATGTGAATTTCATGTAGGAATGATGTAGAAAAATTAAATAATCAAGTTAGATTAAAAGAGGAAGCCTAATTTGGAAGAATTAAATGTGTGGTATAAAAAGGGTGTGAGACCCAATTCTATTATACTATACACATGATATGTAATTTAATATTGAGTGAAAAATTAAAGTGTTAAGTGATTATAAGCGAAAGTGTGATGTGGGCCCCACTTATTTTAATGTGTTCAAGAGGGCTCGAGACTGATAATTAAGTGTACAGTGGTGTAATAAAATATAATATGATGATTTTGAGGTTTAAAATCATTGAATTATCTTATTTTAAATTATTTTGAATTATTTAATAAATGTGGAAAACAAGTTGAAAAATGACGGATACATCCCAAGTATATTTTCGTAAATTGTACCCAAACCAAAATGAATTGGGATGAAGTAAAAATATCATGATATTCTACGTAAAAATTACTTTAACATAGTGTCAATAGATTTTTCGAAACGGTCACAAAAACAAAAAATTTTGCTGGCAGGTCACCGGGGTAAAATCGTAATTTCTCACTATCTATGCACCGTGCGTCGACGAAACCACTTCCAATCATCAAGATACGTGTAATAGGACCATTTGATACTGAAATTCAAAAATTTGGAGTGCCTTTACATGGTTTTTAAGCCAACGGAAACATAAGGGTAAAATTGTCCAAAATTTTCATAACCAATGGCATTTTGATAATTTTGCCCATTTCCAGAATTCTCCACACACTTATTTCTGCTGACAGCTGACACTATTCATTATTTTCCCCCCTTAGCCTCCCACGCCATCTTCAAGTGAAGGAAGAAAGAAAAATTTCCAAGCTTTATATCTTTTAATCTAGCTAGAATTTCAATATAATTTCTATACCAAAATTAATCTTCTCTTTCTTCTCTACAATCCTACACCAATATCTCATCCTATAAGGCACTATACAAGGAGAAAGAACTCCTCAAAGATTCAGCCAAGCAAGGTAATGTTGCCATTCTTTATGTTTTTCTTAAGTTCAATGGCATGAAATCATTCCTTTAAGCTTAGTGATTTTGTTTATAGCCATAGTTTTAATTAAATGTTGAAAAATCAAAAGATTCCATGAGAGGGGGTTTCGACCAACATGAGAGCATGATGAATTCATGTGGTTTCAAGCTTAAAAATGGTGCCAAATTAGTTGTTAAGCATGGTAGAGTAACTTAGTAAAATTGAATTGTTGAAAATTAATCAAAATAACCACCATTCCCATTTAGCCAAGGTGAAGGGGAGTGTGATTCATGGCTGTTTTCATGGTTTAAAGGTAGATTTAGACTGTAGGAATTACAAGGAGTCTACCGGTATGCTCGGATTTAAAATCATGTCACAAAAACGAAGAAGTTATATTATACTACCGGTAGAATTTAATTGCAAAAATATTTGCAGTGTCCAATGTGGCTGCATATAGACATGAATAATAGCTCAAAAATAAATAATTAATGAGCTAATAATTTTGGTGAAATTATCTGCAGCCCGAGAGTAACGAATGATGGTTGGCGCAATCGAAAGAGTCAAATACGACAGACAGGTAAGGGATGGTATGTGAACTGTAAGGATATTTCGAATGCATGGTTTTAATGCAAATAATTTTATGAAAATGTTTCGAAGTGAATTGCCTTGGAAAATGTGAAATATGTGGCTGTTGGTTAGAAATATGCAGTGTTTGGTTTACAGGAAGGCTAGGGTATAAGCAGCCATTATGCTGCTGAAATTTCTTAGAAAATATCATGAAATATTTTAGTGCATATTTGAATGATTTCCTAGCCTTGATGATGAGGAATTTAATGTTTTTCATAAAACATGAATATTCCAAAAATATTATTTAAATATTCATGTTACCGAGTTTAATGAAAGCTAGGTTACCGAAAATTCCTCCTATATGATTTACAGTATATGAAGTGGTTTATAAAGTAAAAAGTGGAAAAGTGAATATTTTATAAATTATTTTCCAAAATATTCACCATATGCTTTAATAAAACCTTTATGGACTGACTGAAGATTTTACTTATTTTACTAATTTTCATAAAAGTATTATTATTATGTGAATAATGTTTTGAGACTAAAATGTCCCTACATGTGTTCCACAGTGAAAAATATGTTTATGGAATTTTATTATTATTTTTGGAAATTAAATATTTCCATTTTTTCATAAATTATGAAATTACTGGAAAATGGAAAATGATTTCCAGTAATCTTAAAAGTGAAATGTATGAAAGGAAAACATAGAAATACGAATATATGTGGTTACGGTGAAATGAAATATTATGAGATTTTTTACTACAGTGTAATTATTTTATAACACTATTTTCATTGTATGAGATATTGTGATTTATACCTTTATAGATTTTCTGAAAAGATACTATTGATTTTACTTAATTCCATAAAGGTAATGAGATTTCACATATACTGTTTTGAAACTAATAGGTCCCGTATCATGTTGATATGTGACATGTAATATGTGATATGTGAAGCCGTTGACATTGATCCTATCTTCAGTGTCCCGGGTGAAATCTGATCAGTGTATGACCGAGGACACCTATAGACTATGGCCATAGATCTCACGTGTTTATTGATATTATTCCATACAGGGATTATAGTATGATATATTGAGGGTGTTGCCGTAGTCTCCACTATTTTCATGAGATGAAAAGTGATGTTTTTAAATGAATGATGGTTTGAAAAGATGAAGGATTATTTATATGTTTAAAATGAAATGAAAGATGGTTTTCTAAACAGTTTATTATACTAAATTAAGTACAATATTGTTTATGAAATTTTCAATGATTTACGTGACACGGGTTTAAAAGGAAAAAGGGGATTATTTAATCTAATATTCTTTTTATAATTCAATATGGATATTAGATTATTTGATTTAAATGCTTTAATTGATAAAAGTATTGATTTTTGAAATTTACTATGACATGATATCGAAAAGTGTTTCATTTGATGACTTTTATACAGTCAATCCACCTTACTACATGAGTACAATACTATTTATGAGATTTCAGTTATATATGAGACATGTGATATGTGATATGTTTCAAAAAGGAAATGGAGATTTATAAATCTAATATTCTTTTTATGATCCAAAATTGAATATTAGACTTTGTGAATAAAAGTTTTATATGTTGAAAGGATTGTTTTGAGATGAATATGAAAAGTAATGGAAAAGTGATTTATTTTCAAAAACATCACTTACTCCCTATAGTCACTTCTAAGTTCTGAGACGAGACAAGATAAGAATTTCAAAATAACTTCCTTACTCCATCTATATCCCTAGCCGACTATAATATCCTTCTTGTTTCGGTCCCTAATGAACCTATAGGAAAAATAAAGGATTTATTACATATAGATTTTGGAATATCAAGATTTACAGATAATTCCTTTACTGAGCCGTGGTTTGCTCACTCCTTTAATTTTACTATTACAGATTAACTTCGAAGGATTGAGGGATTTACATACCCATGGATTGACTACATATGGTCATTCTGGTGCAAGTTATAAAAGATCCTGGAGGTATTGTGTTACATTTATATGTTCAGACATTTTTATAGGGTACTACTTATTGTAAATTTACATTCATGGGATGAAAATTAACTTGTACAGTTGTGGATATTATTTATTAATAATTAAATGTTGTTTTAATGATTTTATTGTTGTAAATGACTAATGTTACAGGCATCACAGAGGCCCAACCAGTACAATGTATATCAAAAAGTGTGTAAAAGTGTAAAATACTATATACCCAGACTATGACAGAGGGAGTTTCGGCCAACATAAAGGGAGGTTGAATTTGTGCTAATTTTAATATAATTTAGGTCCTAAAATAATATACCAATTATTTTTGAGACTGTAGGCGTGATCAAAATTGAAAACGGAGGTGTCTAGCAAAAGTTACAATTTTGGCACCGTAGAAATTACACTAAAGTTAGAGTTAGCACAGATAATGTACTAGCATTTAATTAGTTAAATATTCTTTTAATTAAAGTATGATGAATTTACCAAGTTAAATGGTAAATCTACAGCCTCGAAGTTCGAAGGTGCTACCAGTGCTGGAGAGTCAAATACCGACAAATTAAGAGGTAAGAGATATTTGTATGAAGCGTAGGGATACTTCGTTGCATGAATTTGATAAAATTGATTTTTGGTGAAATTGGAATTGATGTCTTTGAATTGGAATTGGATTTGGAAATTGTGGTTGGAAAATGGGTTTTATGCAGGATGATTTGGTTAAAAACAAAACGTTATGCTATTGGAATTTGTATAAATTAGCCTAAAACTTTCAAAATCATCCTTTGGCATAATACTTAAAAATTAATGATATTTATTTTAAATATTTGGATCTTAGTTATTGAATAAAAGTTTATCCCATTAAATCACAAATTTAATATATGTTTTATTATTTATAAGAATTAAATATATTGTCTCAAGGCTTGAATATTTTCATATATTATGATATTTAAATGAATTATTTTGAACGTTGAAAATTGTCGTGAGAATATATTTTGTGAATTATTATTTGAATATATTGATTTGATGAATTTGACATCATGAATTTATTTTATAAATTTCTTTAAGACATGATTTATTAGATTAATTTTCGTAAACAACTCTAAAAATATTTATGAAATGTTTTAAGATTGTTCGCCCCATAGCTACCTGCAAGTACATGCATTTTCGTTCCGATCTGATGCTACTGACTTTAGCCTAGTCTTTAACTCGCACAGGTGACACCTGGCTAGTGTTCATACTATGGCCCTATTGACTATGGCCATATGTCTATTATAGTGCATGTGTTTATTGGGTGTAACTTAATCTCCATTAAAAATTTTACTGGAGTGGTAAATCTCTAGTTAATATAGAACCAAGCACTCCCAAATTTGATATATTTTATATTTTGATTTATTTGTTCCCTCTATTGTATGATTTGATTAATATGTTTTTTTGTGAAATTACTTATTGATATTTGTTAGAAAATGATATAAATATGATTTATATTGTTTATGGAAAATTTTCTAATTTCTGATGTGTGTGTGTTTTGTTTCTCAAAATATCATATTTATATTCGAATTTGTGATTTAATCAAATACTATTAAACTACCTATAGTGGGCTTGGATACCGGAACACATAAGGTACTTCAAAGTATCCTCCCATACTCATCTGGTTATCTAATCCATTATAGTGTCCTTTCTGTTAGATCGTGCCTATTTGTTTTTAAGATTTTAAATTCATGGTTTTGTATGAAAATTCATTTATTAAAATTTGCATATAAAATATGTTTGTATCGACTGTCTTATAGGTATTCCTTACTGAGCAAGTTAGCTCACCCCTTTATTTTTTCACTCCCAGATTACCTGCAGTAAGTTTGGGTCTGCTTTTCTGGAGGACCTGATTTTTTGTATCCCTAAGGTGACTTTCTTGTCTCTTCGAGGTGGACTGGATTTTATTTTATGTATTCAGACTTATTTGTATAGTGCTACTTTTATGTACAATATACTTGGTAAGTAAATTATGTTGTATACTGGATCTAAAATTTATAGTCGTGTATGAATGTTTGAAAATTTTGTATCATGGGTTTTGTATAAAATAATGAATTTTATTTTGAATTTAAGTTTGTTTATTTTGAATTTAGGTTTGACACGACAGACAGCCCAACTGTAAGTGATGCGTTAATACGAAATTAGAAAAATATTTGATATTTTGGTTCAGTTAAGTTGATATCAAAGCCAGGTTGGTATGATGTCTGTCTGTTTCTTATAATTAGAATTGTTGTACATCCCAAGTAGTACTGTACTTGTTTGAATATATAATTGAATTGTGTAACTGAAAATCGTTTTTTGTGTATTTGTGTTGATGCAGTATGTCTGAAAGGTGAAGAGGTACCAGTTGGGGCAGGGGACACCTCAAGGGTATTTAGCCCTCCCCAGAGCATAATCCAAAGCTGATGTCAGAGCCAGCTCTCCCTCTATAGCCTAAGAGTCTAAATATTAGAATTTCTAGGTTGGAAAGAGTAGTGGCAGACTTTATTACTAGTTTTATTATAGCATCGGCACCTGAAGCAGCACCACATCCACCACCTCCAGTTGATGCTTAGCTGACGCCACAGGCTGCGCCACAGTAGTAGCCACAGCCGGTGCAGCCCTCATTGCAGCCTTAGCCCTAGATTCTAGAGCAACTAAGGCTAGTTCCTATTAAGGGTTGTGATGCAAATTTGATCCAGTAATTTAAGAAATTAGATCCGCTAAAGTTCAGTTGGGAGAAGGATCTGATGGTTACTAAGGAGTGGGTAAATGAGGTGGAAAATTTGTTCAATTACATAACATGTTTTGAGACCGAAAAGGTTGGTTTGGCTACATTTTTATTGGTGAGCTACACAGAGTATTGGTGGAAGTCCTCCAGGACAATTGTATTAGCCAAATACCCAAAGTAACTTGGTAGTTTTTCTTAGAGGCTTTCTATAAGCAGTACATCCCCAGCACTGCACAGATGAATCTAAAGTCGGAGTTTATGAATCTAAAGCACGAGAGTATGACAGTGGACCAGTACGAGTCCAAATTCACTGCTCTTGGCCGTTTCGATCAGAGGTAGCCAAGAGTGAAAAGTACATGATCGAGTGGTTTGTATCTGGTTTGAAAATATCTATTAGAAATAGTTTGGCCCCGTTCGATATTTCTACTTATGATAAGGCAGTGAGCCGAGTCCAACTTTGTGAGCAGAATTATGAGGCTCAGCAAACAGAGCTTGGTTCCTGAGCGAGGAGTAAGGGAAAAGAAAAGGTTTGATAGGGTTATGATGACAGGGGTGACACTTGGCCATCTAAGAGGCCTACTAGTGTGGTAATCAAAGAGAGGACTACTACAGATAGATCTACGAGATCAGCAGGCACAAAGAGATCTACTACTCCCCATAGGGGATCTACGACCAAGTGCAAGCAGTGTGGGAGGTCGCATGGTGATGACCCTTCTACTGGGCTATTAGCTCTAAATTGACATATATATTTTGAAATGACAAAAACTTAAGTAAGCTTTAATGTTTTAATTCATATTGTAAATTTGCCTTATCACACATGATTTTCTTAATCCATTTTCCAGTGATCATATCAAACATTAAGACCATGATTTAATTACATATTTTTATTGGTCTTAATACTTTATAAAATGTTTTGGATATTTTAGAAAATTACTTGATGAATTTTTGGACCATGTTTTCATTAGACAAAGTCAAGAAAAACTCCCACAAAAATGCCAAAATGTTTTGGGTTAGATTAGGATCAAAAGCCACATCATTTCTAACTCAAAAAGTGCAGGAAATCACATTCTGGAAGCATGGGATCGATCCCCTAAGGGAAGGGATCGATCCCTTTTTGGCAGAATGCCCCGGAGGCATAGAATGAAGCATGGGATCGATCCCTTTTGCAAAAGGATCGATCCCTTTATGTCAGAAAGCCTCCAACGGCTAGTTTCTGTGAGATACAACGGCTAGTTTCTGTATTGGCTCCAACCAATATCCACAAACCATCCAATGGACTATAAATAGAGGCTTAGAAGCTAAAGGAAGGAAGAGGAACAACTAAGCAACATCTTTCATCATCTTATTCATCTTCCTCAAGCCTCAACAACAAATCAAGAGCTACAAAGTCTTCATCTTCTATCATTCACATATCTCTTGTATTGCTTAGCACAAATATTGTATAGGCTTTTCTTTGTGCTTAATTTCTGTAATCATTTACCTACTTAGAGGTCTTCTTTGATTACACAATTTGTAAACCAATTCATTCCTTGTAAAAGGGAAGGTTTCTCTTTAGCCTTAGAAAAAGAGGGAGGTTTCTCTTGAGCCTAGAAAAAGAGAGAGGTTTCTTTTGAGCTTGCAAAAAGAGGGAGTGTAATACAAATTCAAGTATAGTGAATTTGGGGCAAATCCTTAGGAGCGTCTCAAGATAGAGAAAGTAGGCAAGGTTACCGAACCTCTATAAATCGCTTGCGTACATTTCTCTATCCTTACTCTCTTTACTTATTTGCAATTATATTTGTATTTATTGTATTAAATTTATATTGTATAATTGCCTAGCTTAGAGAACTTAGAAAACACTCAAATAGGCTAAAGAATTTAGAAGAATCGAAAAACGGGCATAAGGTTAGCTAAGAACCGATTCACCCCCCCTCTCGGTATAGCCTATAGAGCCAACAATTGGTATCAGAGCTTGGGCTCAAGATTGATTTAGACTAACCTCTATCGAGCAAAACGATCATAAATGGCTCACTTGACTATAGGCACACCC
The DNA here is from genome assembly GCA_031772115.1 of Heritiera littoralis. NCBI lineage: Eukaryota > Viridiplantae > Streptophyta > Magnoliopsida > Malvales > Malvaceae > Heritiera > Heritiera littoralis. The sequence continues at coordinate 961,564 of JAPDPK010000009.1, read as the reverse complement.
CTAGGAGAAGAGGGACAATCATTAGTTAGACCTCCACTCTTCAGTGGAGAGAATTACTCTTATTGGAAAACAAGAATGATGTTGTTTGTTCAATCAAATGATTATGAAGTGTGGAGAATTATAGTGAATGGTCTTAGAACTCCTATGAAGAAAGTAGATGGAAAAGATGTCCCTAAAAGTGAAGATGAGTGGGACACAAATGACATGAGAATGGCACAATTGAATGCCAAGGCTATGCACACTCTCTTTTGTGCATTAGGTCCAAATGAATATAATAGAGTCTCCTTATGTGAGAATGCCAAGCAAATATGGGACAAATTAGCCATCACACATGAATGGACCAATCAAGTGAAAGAAACCAAAGTAGGTATGCTCACACATGATTATGAGCTTTTTAGAATGAAAGAAAATGAGTCCATGAGTGAAATGTACACTAGGTTTAATAACATAATTAATGGACTTAAGGCATTTGGCAAGAGCTATTCCAATCTAGAAATGGTTAAGAAAATGTTAAATAGCTTGCCAAAATCTTGGGAGGCAAAGGTGACTGCTATAGAAGAATCTAAGGATCCTAACGCCTTGTCTCTAGATGAACTTATGGGCTCCATACTTACATATGAAATGAAATTAAAAAGGAATGAAGAGCCTTTAAAGAAAGTAGGGGTAGCACTTAAGTCTTCCACTCATGAGGTCATTGAAGATAATAATGATGAGAGTGGAAATGAGGAAGAAAAGGAAATGACAATATTTGCCAAAAGATTCAATAGGTTCATGAGAATGAATGAGAGAGAGCAAAATTGGAGACATCATAGGGGAGAGTCAAGTAGAAGAGAAAAAGACCCCTTAGTGTGTTATGAGTGCAATAAACCGGGTCATACTAAGTTAGATTGCCCCTTACTTAGGAAGGAAAAGGATAGGAAACCTAAGAAGAAAGCATTTGTGGCTGCATGGAGCAATAGTGATAGCTCCGATGAGGAAAATGTAGATGAAGAGGTAGCCTACTCATGCTTTATGGCCATTAGTGATGATGAGGCTAGTAGTAGCTCTAGTGAAAATAATGACTTTACATTTGATGAGTTACAAAATGCCTTTAATGATTTAGCAAATGAATTTCAATGCATGAACTCCAAATATAAGAAAATCATTGCTAAGTTAAAAATAGAAAATGAAGCCTTGATAAGTACTAAGCTAGAATTTGAAAAGAAATTAGAAGAGGCTAACTTAGAGATAAATGAGTTAAATAAAAAGAATACAAATTTGCATAACTCATTTACTAGGTTCTATATGGGTCAACAAAAATTAGATCACATGCTTGAGACCCAAAGAGCTTTCTTTGACAAAGATGGGTTAGGATATAATGCAATACAAAAAGAAACTCATCTAAAGAATTTCCTAGTGAGCAAAAATTCTATGCATGATACATCTCTCACATGCTCACTATGCAATAGGATAGGCCACACCTCACAAGCATGCACATATAGAAAAACTACATTTAGAGGAAAAGTAGTAAGAAAAATTTGGGTGCCAATGCATGCAATAAATAATGATGAATTGTGCTTGAAATGGATCCCAAAAGGATTAAAAATGGTTTGCACTAACTCTCATGGACCCAAAAAAATTTGGGTACCAAAACATGCATGAATGTGTTTGTTGTAGGAGTGTTAGAGCATGGGAATACAATGAAACAATGGAGTTTAAATGCTCAACACATCCTCATGGAGTTTTCTTATGCCAATGAGAAAGAGGAAGAACTTGAGATATCCATCCTTGGCAAAGATCACAACAATTCAAGGCAAAGCATTCTCTAGCAAAGGAGTATTGTAAGCTTAATTCCTTACTCCTTAAAACTCTTATTTGATTAAATTTCTTGTGCTTTGATTAATGGATCATGATGCATTGTGATTGAGCAAAAAGCATGATAAATGATTGTTGAGTGTTTGATGAACAAATCTTGATGATTAGATGAAAGGCATGGTTAGTGATTTTGAAATGATTATTGGTTTTCTACATTTTGAGCAAGTTTTCTATGTGTTGATAATGTATTTACTTGCCTCAAATTACCAAATATGTCATTCATGCAAAATACCATGTCATGAGCATTAATGAAGAACTCGTATGTTGAAAATCATGGCATGATGTTCACAAGTGTAGGGATTTGATGATATATGTGCTTAAAACCTATGTGAACAAGTTTGTTTTGACATATTTGTGGTATCCAATGCTTTGGTTTTGTCAAAATATGCTTAACTCTCAAAATGACCTCCTTTGAGGCCAAAAATGCATTTATTGGTGAAAATCCTTCCAAAATTGCAAAATCTATTGTTAAATGGTTTTTCATTCATGTTTTTCATTCATACAAGTCCAAAATCATGTTTTACAAATGTTTAAACTCTTACTTGGACTTAAAATACTCAAAAACGAAGTTTTGGCACCTCAAAGGTTGGATTTTCTGTCAAAAATCTGTAGAAACAGGATGAGGGATCGATCCCTCATCAAGCAGGATCAATCCCCTTGAGTAGAACACAGAATTGGCGTATTCTGGAACTAAGGGATCGATCCCCCTCCTATAGGGATCGATCCCCCCAAGCCAAAATGGCTTTTCTGCACTTTTTCAACCGAATTTGAGAAGGATTTTTCACTTTCTTGATATCTTATCCCTTCTCAACTTAAAATCCAGTATTTTAACTTCTTTTTGATGATCTTTACAATATGAAAATTCATTTTTCATTGATATCATGCATCAACTCCATCAATTTGTATTATTTCCAACAATTGGTATCACTTTCAACAATCAACTCATAAGTGCAAAATCATTTTTCTTGTTGAAAACATTCATGAATTGCATAAATCTTGAAATAATCTTGAAACATATTTTCAATGAATGCTTAAACATAATTTTGAGAATTATTTCAAGAATTTATGGATATATTTGAGAATTTGATGAACTTGTGCATAATTAATATTCTTCATTCCTTTGTTCATCTTAGTCAAGCATGCTTCTAAGATTGATTTCAAATGTAAATTCAACAATTGGTGTAAGGTCATAATTTTCTTTGGCGTATAATTTGTGATGATAAATGGATCTTAAATGTTATAATGCATGAAAATTTATCATCCATGAACTTAAATTTCTCTTATGACCAAATTATTAAAGAACTAGGGCTTTAATGACAACACCAACTTTCAAAAATAAATGCAAACTTGAACAAATGCACCTTGATTGATATCCATCATTTATTCTTGATGTTGAACTTGCTTAAGTTGAATCAATAATCATGTCTATGAGATGAGAGTAGTTATTTTCATGAAATTATGTGCTTAATCTCACTCATAGATCATGAACTTTAATATTTTGAGCATGATATTGATTTACTTAGGTAAAACCATTTTAGTTAAAATAATAGAAAGAGACCCAATCAAAAAGAGAAGGAAAGAAGGAAAAGAAGAAAAGGAAGAAAGGAGAGAAAGAAAAAAGAGATCTCGATCAAAAAAGGGAAGAGAAAAAGGAGAAAGGAAAGGAGAGAAAGAAAGAAGAGAAAGGAAACCCTTGTCTCCAGCCATGATCGGCGTGGATTGAGAGAGGGGAGGAAAAGCTTTCTGCAGCAAAACGAAAAGAAGAAAGGGGTACTCCAACTAAGGAAAGAGAAGGAAAACGAGAGGAAGAAAAAACCAAAATGGGGTGCTGGAAGTGACGAGGAGAAACAGAAGAAGAAGAAGAAGATTGAGCTACAGCTACCCCCACGTGAGGAGAAGAACTTGAAAACCCAGCTGAATGCGTGATCAAAGACTGATCTGTGGCTGCATTTTTCAGACGTTTGATGAGGGATTTTGACTGAACTTTTGGTGCCCAAACAGAGGTTCTTGGTGGCTGAAAAATAAGGCTGGAATTTCAGATTTTGGTGAACAATTTTGGTGGCTATTTGGTGAGTCTTTTAAGTGCCAAACTTGAAATTTATTTTCTGATTTGAGTTTGAAGATTATTTCACATGATTAGGTGAGGAAATTAAGTAGAAATTATGCATGAATATGTATATATGTATACATATATATTGTGTGAATATAGTAAGGTTAATGTTAAGTTGAAGTTGAATATTGTATAATTATATACACATAAAAACATATACATATATATATATATACACGTAAATATATGTATGTATATTGTAGTATGAAAATGAGGAATAAATGGGATGAAATTAATATTTGATTTTTAATGAATATTTTGGAGGAGAAAGTTGGAAGGCGAAACCTTGACTAAGAGAAGATTTTCAAGAAGAATAAGTTGGACCATACACGTATATGTAAGCATATATATAAATATGTATATATGTTTAAATATATATGAATAAGGATGAGGATTTATTGGTACATCTCGAATGAGGATAAGGAATCGGTTTTTGGATTTAGTAGTAAATTGAAATAAACTGAGGTTTTAAGAGGCTTGTGTTGGTGCATAATTAAGTATAATGACAAGAGTTACTGAAAAATGTTAATAAAATCTGTGTAGTGAATTGGAGCGGTGTAAAGGCTTGAGTACGGACTCTGAAGCTCGAGGAGGAAAATTTTAAGCCTCGAGGTAAGTGGGTTAAGTAAGCTTTACTAGTATCATCTCGTAGGAACAATTAAATCTCTTTATCGGTCAAGTTAGCTTATGAATTAAGGATGGTTAAGGACTTGAATTGGAAAATGAGCATAGGATTTTTGTGCTTAAAACCATGGAAGAAAATGTGTTTGCTTGAATACCCTGATTTTTTGAATCTTCCATATGGTATAATTTTGTGAATATGAATATGGATTAATACTTTATGATAGCATGCTAATGTTTTATTAATCCATATGCATATTTGATGATGTGTGATTGTGTTCTTGCATATTTAGAATGATTCTTTTCTTGACATGAACACACTACACATAAATATTGGATTCATGCAAAATGTCTAAGTCAACCATTAGTAACAATTGGCATTTAGATTGAAATAACAATTGGTATCATTGGTAACCATATTTTCAACAATTGGTAAGCCAAAACTAAATTGACAATTGGTATGAGCTTTAAATTGACAATTCTTCTTGTGCTCTTTAGTTTGAAATGATAAATAGAGAAGAATTCATTTAGGATATTTTTGCATGAAACTCTTGTGTGCTAGAATTTATGTATAATTGATATATGAATTAATTCTAAGCACATTCTTTCTTGAAAGTGATTTATGAGCTCATGCATATGATAAGTCATCTAATTTCAGCTCATAATCATGATGCTTTGTCATGCACCTTAGTTAGACCTTAGAGAACAATTGATATACTTAGGTGCTTGATAGAATTGAAATAAGCAAGTTATAGAACATAGTAGAAAATTTATAAACAACTTGCTTAATCTCTTACCAATTGGAGACTTCTTGCAAAACTATTTATAAACAATTGGTATAGGATCATAAGTCATATTCTTTGCATGAATTTTTCATACTCTTTATGGATATTGACTTATTAATTTGTGCTATGAGTCCCATGTACTAACATATTTCTTGTTGGATGGAGCATATTTATTTGTTCTCACATAGCCATAATTTTAGAGGGAGCATACTTTTTATTTTTCCTTCTTTTTGCTATGACAAAAAGAGGGAGAGATATTAAGGTATTAAGGGGAGAGACAATGGGGGAGAAAAAGTTTGAAAATCTCTTTTGGAAAATTCTCTTCAAACCATGCTTACATTAAGGGGGAGCTTTATAAAATCCTGCTTTATTTGAGGGGAAGTATTTTATTTAAGAATTTTCAAAGCAAATTTACATTAAGTTTTGTCATATCAAAAAGGGAGAGATTGTTAGCTTTAAATTGACATATATATTTTGAAATGACAAAAACTTAAGTAAGCTTTAATGTTTTAATTCATATTGTAAATTTGCCTTATCACACATGATTTTCTTAACCATTTTCAAGTGATCATATCAAACATTAAGACCATGATTTAATTACATATTCTTATTGGTCTTGATACTTTATAAAATGTTTTGAATATTTTAGAAAATTACTTGATGAATTTTTGGACCATGTTTTCATTAGAGAAAGTCAAGAAAAACTCCCACAAAAATGCCAAAATGTTTTGGGTTAGATTAGGATCAAAGGCCACATCATTTCTAACTCAAAAAGTGTAGGAAATCACATTCTGGAAGCATGGGATCGATCCCCTAAGGGAAGGGATCCATCCCTTTATGGCTGAATGCCCCGGAGGCCTAGAATGAAGCATGGGATCGATCCCTTTTACAAAAGGATCGATCCCTTTATGTCAGAAAGCCTCCAACGGCTAGTTTCTGTGAGATACAACGGCTAGTTTCTGTTTTGGCTCCAACCAACGTCCACAAACCATCCAATGGACTATGAATAGAGGCTTAAAAGCTAAAGGAAGGAAGAGGAACAACTAAGCAACATCTTTCATCATCTTATTCATCTTACTCAAGCCTCAACAACAAATCAAGAGCTACAAAGTCTTCATCTTCTATCATTCAAATATCTCTTGTATTGCTTATCACAAATATTGTATAGGCTTTTCTTTGTGCTTAATTTCTGTAATCATTTACCTACTTAGAGGTCTTCTTTGATTACACAATTTGTAAACCAATCCATTCCTTGTAAAAAGGGAGGTTTCTCTTTAGCCTTAGAAAAAGAGGGAGGTTTCTCATTAGCTTTAGAAAAAGAAGGAAGTTTCTCTTGAGCTTAAAAAAAGAGAGAGGTTTCTCTTGAACCTGCAAAAAGAGGGAGTGTAACACAAATTCAAGTATAGTGAATTTGGGGAAAATCCTTGGAAGCGTCTCAAGGTAGAGGACGTAGGTAAGGTTGCCGAACCTCTATAAATCGCTTGCGTATATTTCTCTATCCTTACTCTCTTTACTTATTTGCAATTATATTTGTGTTTATTGTATTGAATTTATATTGTATAATTTCCTAGCTTAGAGAACTTAGAAAACACTCAAATAGGCTAGAGAATTTAGAAGAATCGAAAAACGGGCATAAGGTTAGCTAAGAACCAATTCACCCCCCTCTCAGTATAGCCTATAGAGCCAACAACTGGTATCAGAGCTTGGGCTTGAGATTGATTTAGACTAACCTCTATCGAGCAAAACAATCATAAATGACTCACTTGAATGTAGGCACACCCCTAGGAAAAGAAGGACAATCATTAGTTAGACCTCCACTCTTCAGTGAATCGATTTAGTCGAAATGCATGGAAAGTTTGAATTTAACAATATGCATCTTGAAAGCATTTTTGAAACTAAAATGCACGTGGAAAATATTTGACTTAAGACCATGCTTAAAACACCATGCTACTTGTTACTTCAGCATCATTTTCTACACATGCATGTAGATCGACATGAGTCTAACTTGCATTTACTTAAACTACTTATTGAGCCGTGGTTTTGCTCACCCCTTTCTAACAACATCGCAGATCATACGAGCTAGACTCCACACTCAGAGTTTTGGTGCAAGGCCTCGAGGACGATCTTTATTAGCAACACTGGTCTGAGTCCTTCGAGTGCTGTTTTTGTCTCACTTAAGATATAAAAATAGTTATTTTGCTTATCATGCATGACGTTTAAAATGCACAGTACATGCTTGTGTAATTATTTTGGGATGTAACTTAGGATCGTCCTAGATTATTATAAACTCATATGATTATCGAGTGCGATCCGAGAAATGATCTGTGTACGACAATTATGAGCTTATGAAATGCTAATATAGGTAACTGATGATTTTGAAAATATGTGTAGTATATGGCACTATAGACTGTTGATTGTGGAATTGAAAGATGCTGTTGGGAATAATTGATTATTCAGGTTATTAAGCTAGGGAAAATCGATTTTATATAAGAGGGAGTTTTCGACCTTTTTCTTTTATCAGTTTGAGATTGAATTAGATTATTAAGTAAGTTGAGTTGTCTTAAGAGATAGCAAATTCAATAGTGAATGTAAAGTTAAATTAAATTGAGAAATGTGAAATTAGTTTGGAAGCGACACTGACATCGAATACAAACCTTAAAGTGAAAAGAAAAATTTAGTTCATAAAATTGAGAAAACGGTATAAGTGTGATTGATAAGTGTACATCACAGCCTTCGGGTCGTGACACTAGGTGCTCCTCTGACGCATCTCACATGCAAGGGTGTAAAATTTGAGTGGACTGATGCTTGTGAGCATAGCTTCCAAGAGTTGAAGCGAAGGTTGACCACATCACCGATCTTTACCATTCCGAGTGGTTCTGAATGGCTTTTAGTGTACAGTAATGCCTCCTCACTAGGTTTGGGTTACATGGGAAAGTGATTGCTTATGGGTCCCGTCAATTAAAGGACCACGAGAGAAATTATCCTGCACATGACCTGGAACTTGCTGCTGTAGTGTTACTATGAAGATATGGTAGCACTATCTGTATGGTGAGAAATTCCAGTATACACTGACCACAAAAGCCGACAATATTTGTTTTCACAGAGTGAATTAAATATGAGGCAGCATAGATGGATGGAGCTGCTAAAGGATTATGATTGTGAGATACTTTACCACCTAGGAAAGGCAAATATAATGGCTGATGCTTTGAGTAGGAAGCACCTCGGTATGTTTTCCTATATAATGGTTCGGGAATATGAGTTATTGGAGTAGTTTGCGAGCCTCAGTTTGGATATTACTCCTTTTGAGAGATACAGGTTCGTGGCAAGTTTTGAAATAGAATCGGATTTGATGGACCAGATCAATAATGCTCAGAGGGAGGATTCGGGTTGCATTGAAATTGCCAGTCAATTGTAGTTAGGGGTTTAGTCAGAGTATGTGATTGACACGGATGGTATTCTGAGGTTCCAGAACGGAATTTGTATTCCCGAAGATACCTTGGTTGAGGCTCATAGTTCTAAGTACACCTTACATCCTAGTAGTAACAAGATGTATCAGAATCAGCGTAAGGTGTACTGGTGGCCTAACATGAAGAGAGACATCACCGAGTTTATTGCAAGATGTCTTGCTTGCTAGTAGGTGAAAGTAGAACATAAAAAACCAGTAGGATTACTTCAGCCTCTACAAATTCTAATGTGGAAATGGGAGCATATCACCATGGATTTCATCATGGGTTTATCGAGGACTTAACGGAATCATGATACTATTTGGGTGATTGTTGATAGGTTGACGAAGTCCACCTAATTTTTGGCTATTAAGTTCATAGATTCTCTGAGTGCCCTAGCTGATCTGTACGTCAGGAAAATTGTGAGATTACACATGGTTCCAGTGAGCATCACTTCCGATCGAGATTCTCGATTTACTTCTCATTTTTGAGAGAGATTTTAGGAGGCTATGGGATCTCATTTGAACTTCAGCATAGCTTTCCATCCGTAGACTGATGGTCAGTTCGAGCACACCATTCAGACACTCAAGGATATGTAGAGAGCTTGTGCATTAGATTTTATAGGTTCCTTGGATAATCATCTTCCCCTAGCAGAATTTGCCTATAATAACAGCTATAACTCGAGCATCGTCATGACACCTTACATAGCTTTATATGGTTAGAGATTCATTTCCCTTATAACATGGGAAGAAGTGGGCAATAGAAAGATTTTGGCTCCTGATTTAGTCGAACATGCTTTTAGAGATGTTCAGTTGATATGTGACAGATTAAAGACTGCTCAGAATCAGTAAAAAAGTTATGCAGATGTCAAATGTCAACCATTAGAATTTTTTGTGGTGACTCGATATTTCTAAAATTTTCACCATCTAAAGGAATCATGAGGTTCGATAAAAAAGGTAAATTGAGTCCTTGATACATTGAACCCTTCGAGATCTTAGACCGAGTAGGGGACGTAGCATGTCGGTTGGCATTATCAGCGAAGCTCTCCGATGTACATAATGTCTTCCACGTGTCAATGCTTTGAAAATATTATCTAGATCCGTCTCTCGTGATTCAGTATGAGCCGTTAAAGATTCTAGAAGATATGAGTTACATGGAGAAGCCGATACAAATCTTGGATCAAAAAGATAAAGTGCTGCAATCTAAGACGATTCCTCTGGTTAAGGTTTTCTGGCAATAACACACTGAAGAGGAAGCTACTTAGGAGTTGCAGAGCCTAATGAAAGAGAAGTATCTAAAGTTATTTGTCGAACAAGTCTGATCAAATTTGGAGGACAAATTTTTGAAGGTGGGAAGGATGTGATACCTCGTATATTTAATTACTATTTAATTTTATTTATATAATTAAGAATATTGAATATTTTATAATTAATAAATTAATTATATTTTAGGAATAAAGGATTAATTAATAATGGGCCCCACTGATTCTGTAAAGTCCAGATGAAGGTGGAACTTGATGGATTCGATATTCAAGGCTGAAAAATATGATGGTAAGAATCTTAACCTCAAACTCAATTATTTACGCATGTTTCAAAAGACGTGCAACAATTGAAAAATGACGATCTAGTTCATAGGTCGTCAAAACTTTCGTAAATAATAATCAAACTAAAAGGACTTTTGACCAACCGTTTATAATAGGAAATTCTTAATGAAATAAAGTCTTAGAATATGTGGACTGATTACACAAATTGGGTGTAACGATAGAAATTTACACGATTTTATAGTTAGGGGTATTTTAATAATTTCATTCAAATAAGAACACGAACCTCAACAAAAGCTCCTCCAATGATTAGAGCAAGTTAATAGAGGTGCTTTATGATTAAATAAAATATTTTGGAGATTATATAGATTGTTTTCAACCAAGTCAAACTTTAGGGGCTAAATTGGAAGAAATCTTCAAGTATAAGGGCAAAATGGTAAATTTACCCATAAAATATCATTTTTCATGATATTTCTAGCTTCATCTTCTTCCATTTTCAGCAGAAAATCAGCAACAACAATTCCTCCATAGCCAAGTTTAGTATAAGAGAGAGAAATAGAGAAAACTATATCGAAAAGTCACTAAAATCAAAAAATTCCTTAACAAACCCTATCTATTTTTCAGTGTTCTTCCTCTTGGTACCAATATCTCTTTCTAAAGTGGCAAAAAAAGATTTCAAGCCCTCCTATAGCATTCGGCCAAGATGAGTTAAAGGGGAACCTTATACTTTTTTCATATATTTTCAATTAATTTCAATATGCTTAAGATGTTTTCATGTTTATTCTAGCTTGAATCATGTAATAGGGCACTTGAGGGTTTCGACCACTATTCATCCTTCATGAGCATGATATGTTTTGATGAAAATTTGATGTAGGAAATAATGTAGAAATCCTAAAATGTATGAAAACAAGCTTAATTTAGCTAAAATGAAAGAAACACTAAGTAAGGGAAGAAGGAACCTATTCGACCAAGGCTAGAGAAGTATGAATTTGATGCCATTCAATGTGAATTTCATGTAGGAATGATGCAGAAAAATTAAATAAACAAGTTAGATTAAGAAAGGAAGCATAATTTAGAAGAATTCAATGTGTGGTATAAAAAGGGAGTTTCGGCCAACATAAGGGGAGGTTGAATTTGTGCTCATTTTAATATAATTTAGGTCCTAAAATAATATACGACTTATTCTGAGACTATAGGCGCGATCGAAATCGAAAACGTAGGTGTCTAGCAAAATTTATAATTTTGGCACCGATAGAAATTATGCTGAATTTTGAGTTAACACAAACAATGTACTAGCATTTAATTAGTTAAATATTCTTTTAATTAAAGTATGATCAATTTACCAAATTTAAATGGTAAATCTAACGTCTCGAAGTCCAGAGGTGCTATCAGTGCTAGAGAGTCAGATACTGACAAATTAAGAGGTAAGGGATATTTGTATAAAGCGTAGGGATATTTCGCTGCATGAATTTGATAAAATTGATTTATGGTGAAATTGGAATTGATGTTTTTGAATTGGAATTGGAATTGGAATTTGGAAATTGTGGTTGGAAGATGGGTTTTATACAGGAAGGTTTGGTTAAAAACAAAATGTTATGCTGCTGGAATTTGTATAAATTAGCCTAAACCTTTCAAAATCATCCTTTGGCATAATACCTAAAAATTAATGATATTTATTTTAAATATTTGGATCTTAGTTATTGAATAAGATTTTATCCATTAAATCACAAATTCAATGTATGCTTTATTATTTTATAAGATTTAAATATATTGTCTTAAGGCTTGAATATTTTCATATATTATGATATTTAAATGAATTATTTTGAATGTTGAAAATTGTTTTGAGAATATATTTTGTGAATTACTATTTAAATATATTGATTTAATGAATTTGACATCATGAATTTAATTTTATAAATTTCTTTGAGACATGATTTATTAGATTAATCTTCGTAAACAATTCTAAAAATATTTATGAAATGTTTTGAGATTGTTGGCCTCGCAGCTACTTGTGGGTACATGCATTTCTGTTTCGTTCCAATGCTGCTGACTTTAGCCTAGTCTTTAACTCACACAGGTGACACCTGGCTAGTGTTCACACTGTGGCCCCTTTGACTATGGCCATACATCTATTATAATGCATGTGTCTATTAGGTGTAGCCTAGTCTCCACTGAAAAATTTATTGGGGTGGTAAATCCCTGGTTAACATAGATCCAGGCACTCCCAGATTTGATATATTTTCGATTTTGATTTATCTGTTTCTTATATTGTATGATTTGATTAATATGTTTTGTGAAATTACTTATTAATGTCTGTTAGAAAATGATATAAATATGATTTATATTGTTTACAGAGAAATTTTCAATTTTTGATGTATTTTGTTTCTCAAAATATTCTATTTATATTTGAATTTGTGATTTAATCAAATAATATTAAATTCCCTATAGTGGGCTTAGATACCAGAACAAGTAAGGTACTTCAAAGTATCCTCCCATACTCTTCTGGTTATTTAATCCACTATAGTATCCTTCCTGTTAGATCTTGCCTATTTGTTTTTAAGATTTTAAATTCATGGTTTTGCATGAAAATCCGTTTATTAAAATTTGCATATGGAATACGTTTGTATCAACTTTCGTATAGGTATTTCTTATTAAGCAAGTTAGCCCACCCCTTTATTTTTTTACACCTAGATTATCTGCAGTAAGTTTGGGTCTGCTTTTCTAGAGGACCTGATTTTTGGTATCCCTCAGGTGACTTTCTTATCTCTTCGAGGTATACTAGATTTTATTTTATGTATTGAGACTTATTTGTACAATGTTTCTTTTATGTACATTATACTTGGGATGTAAATTATGTTGTATACTGGATATAAAATTTTTAGTCGTGTCTTAATGTTTGAAAATTTTGTCTCATGGGTTTTGTATAAAATAATGAATGTTATTTTGAATTTAAGTTTGACACAATAGGCAACCTAACCGTAAGTGAAGTGTTAATACGAAATAAGTAAAATATTCGATATTTTGGTTTGTGACATATTAATTCACATATTATATCTATTTTTAAGAATTCTATAACTAAAATTTTATTAAATTAGTGTGTGTAAATATACACGCACAAACACATGTGTGTGTATGTACTTGTGAATCCAAAAATAATTTATCCATTGTATAAGAATGTTTATGTTACATTTGTCAAGAACTATTTAGTTAATTTTAGTTATACAAATTTAAAAAATTATTAAAAATTGTTATATTTGTTAATTGTTGTTTTAAATTGTTTGTCTCCGTTGATCACAAATCTTGGATCTATCCCTAATTTAGAAGACGATTAATTCTCTTTGTAATTCAATTTTTCTTTTTATATGTGCACCAAACATAAAATAAAATGATAATCATCCTCTTTTATCTTTTATCTTTTATCTTTTATCTTATGCACTAAAGTACAATGACTTGAGAGATAAAATTTTAAATTATAATGGTTTGGTAAAAAGTTCTCAAATCTCATATACATATTTTTATAGAAATTTGAAACTATCTTGATAAATCTAAGTGTTGTTTGACCTTTGTAAGAAAGAATTCAACAAAAAAAAGTTTATTACTGTAGATAATTAAGAGAACAAAAATAAAGTAGAAGAAAGAAAGTTACACGTCCGATTGATTTTGTTACAAAATATATAAAGGGAATTTTTTAAAATAATTTGTGTTTTCATACCCCATTGAGTATGAGATTAAATTTAGCTTGCGCTGCATAGTTGATACCGACTAAGAAAATTGATCTAGTGAGAAAGTGATTTTTTTGTCTAAATCCTTCAGTATTCGAAAGTTATTATGGGCTCTGCCTAATTCGAAGTCGAGTTATGATCGAACCTGATATGGAGAGCTCTATCAATACTATTTTCTTCATTTATAAGATTCGAATTCAAGATTTTTTTTAAAAGACACCAAGTTTCGTTCACTCGATCCAACAGATATGAGTAAAGTGAATCTTTTTGAACGATATAAAGTGAATTTTTTAATTAATCGTTTTCTTTTATTAAAATAATCTAAATGCTAAAGCTAAGGAGGTGTCATGGCCAAAGCACCTACGGGCAAAAAATCATTTCCATCAAATATTTAATTTGTTTTCATGTAACTATATATTTTTTTATTTTTAATTTTAATTTTTAAATTAAATCATATTAATTATATTGATTCAAATGATATCTAAAATGACATATATGTTCAAACTAACTCGTAAAAATGAAACAAATAAATATGTAACTAAAAAAAGGAAATAAATAAAATTCAAAAATGTGATATCTTTTTCAAATAAATAAAATAAATATAGGATACTGATAAAAATAAATTATATATTAATATTTTTTAAATTTTAATAAAAATAAAAATTTTAATTAGCAAATAAGGTTATAGGTTTTCTTTAGAAAAAAAAAGTATATACTATTATGATCCAATGGCTCAAAATAATTTTTGCTTGGAGTAATTAAATACGGATAATTACGTAATGTGTTTTTAACTCGAGAGTCGAGAATAATTATGATTAAAAAAATCTACTCAAAAAAAATATACCCCACGGATAATTACATTTTCGAGTTGAGCAATTCTAAATATACCCCACTTTTTGCTAATTCTACCCCAACCAAACAAACCAATTAACTCAAAGATAATTTTAACCCTTATCAACCCAGCTTTTCCTAGAGGTGTCAAATGGGCCGTGTTGGGCTGGCACGGTCCATTTAAATATTAGCTCATGTATTCATGGGTCATGCTAGCACAGCATTGTTTTCTAATGGGCCGTGTTGGCACGGTCCATGAAAATTAAGGCATGGCCCAGCACAGCACATGGCCCATAACCCTAATGGGTCATGCTAGGTTAGGCATGAAACTATTTTTCGTGTCGTGTCGTGCCAAGCCTAGCCCATCAATAATTTTTTAGTTTTTTTATTATTTTAAAATTTTTTATTTATTAATTTAAATAATATACGAGATAAGTAAAAATAAAATAGACACATAATTTACATGGTTCGGCAAAATGCCTACATCTACGGGGAAACATAAACAATCTACTAAATAAAGATATCAAAATTTACAATCCTAATATTAAAAAAAACACACACACACACATACACACAAAGACCATAAGACACAAACATTATTATTCTATTTTTCATTCTCTTCATTTGATGATTCAATTAAATAATTTGATTTATCTTGTGCTCGAACTGAAGGAAACCGAAACAAACACACAGCGGAATTTAAATCATTCGGCCTCCACCAGGATCAATTCGGAGGGTTGCCTGATTAGGGTTTCGAGATTTTACCTAACGTATTCTCTGATTTTTTTGTCTATGGTCGAATCACAAGCAGCAACTTTTCGTTCCTGCCTCTATGGTATCCACACGAACGGATCTCATGACTCTTGAACGTCTCACGATCAGCAGCCTTAAAGAGCGGTTTTGATTCCTTATAACTGAATTGCTAGCTTCGATTAAAAGAATACTTTTTTTTCTGTTTTTTAATTGTGCGGCTATGTTTTAGAAAAAAAACATCCTTTTATAGGCAGTAAATTTTACCCTAAAATTTACTGCCAAACAGAACTCTAATCCTACTTAGAATAGGATTAGCTATATCCTTAATCCAATTCAGAATAGGATTAATTAAGCTCCTCATTGATCCGTTCTAAGTGTGTGACCCAATAGGTTCTCAAAACAATGGCAATGACAAAATTGTCACAGGCAATGAGCGGTATCTAGCAACACATCATTGCTACCCATGTAACAAGAATGTCAATGACTCGACATAACCTTACTCGTGATAGATGTTATCGTGTAGTCTAATCCCTTTATCCTTTGATGTCTTGATTAGACACAAGTCATGGAATGTGTCACACTTGTATAGTCTAATCAGCGTTTCTTGATTCCTGAGTAGACTAATTAAACAAATAAAATCAATATCTCATATTGACTTATTCGAGCACGGCCATGCATTTCTTAGTCTCACTCTATCAAAGGGCCCAAGACATCACTCTTGTTATATAAGAGGGATAAATCCTATCTTGATCACTCAACATCCCTCTACATAGATCAAGGCATACCCAATTACTACCTTTATAGTCCATCCTGTTACGAATGACATCTAGCAGCATTAAAGTATGCAATTCTCTATGTTGGGATCTCTGATGATCTCAAGTCAAAGGATCACATACACCATCATCACTATGAGAATCGCTTATGACACTCATATAACAATCCATGTAGCGTTCTCATGGAGGGTCGATCCAGTACATAGTTCTCTAACATGTACCTATGTGATGACTTGATATCCTATATCCATGACAATGGTCATCAGTCAACCACATACTAGTCTTATCGTACATTGTTATCCTTGTTCACAATAATACTTGACTAGGGATATTTTAAGAATAGTGTGTTATTACTATTCTAAGGACATTATCATATAAGATTACATTACGCAGTTATAAGACAAATATAATAATGAACTATAATAAATAAAATGTCATGATACATAAAAAAATGCCAAAGTCAATCATCTAATGAATGGTTCTAAGGGCATAATCCAACACGAACTTCTCCATCTAACCAATCTTTAAGTAAAAGGCTCCCCTCTTACCAGCTCTTCCGGAAATCCTTCCTCCTTCTCCTCCTTTCTTCTTTCTTCTTCCTTCTTCCTTTTTCATCTTGCTGACTCCAACTTTTTCTTCAAGGCTACTCAGGTATTAAATCTTTCATGGTTTTTCAAGTTAGGGAAACACTTTGATGGCCTCACGTAGGTGTGGCCGCGCGAGGCTTTTGGCTCCAACTTTTTCTTCAAGGCTACTCAAGTATTAAATATTTCATGGTTTTTCAAGTTAGGGAAATGCCTTGATGGCCTCGCGTAGGTGTGCCTATGTGAGGCTTCCAGTCTCACGCAGGTGGCTCACTTGTGCGAGGCTCAGTCTCATGCAAGGCCTCGCACAAAGGCGTAAGGCCAGCATCGTGTAAGGGCTTGCTTCCAGCATCCCGCAAGTGCTCTTATGCAAGGAAGCTTGCCCTATGCAAGAGAACTCGGACAAGGTAGCTAGATTGCATATGAGAACTTGCACAAGGTAGCTGGCCCTGCGCAAGTGAACTTGCACAAGGCTGCTTACCAACACAAGAGCAGTTGCATGGGGTTGCTTGCCATACACCTCGCGCGACCTCACCTTGAGCGAGGCTCACGCACGTCGTTTACCTGAAATTGAACTACCATAAACAATCATACCTTAGCAACCTTCAATGCTGGAGTTGGCGAGATAAAGAAAGGAAGAAGTGTGCACTAAAGAGAGAGAAGGGTTTTCGAAAGGCTGGAGTGGGAGGGAAGGTAGTATTGGTTTGGAGAATAATGTTAAAATTGTCTTTTCATTTGTTGGTTTGTTTGGGTGGGATATATTTGTTGGATTATGCCCTTAGAACCATTCATTAGATGATTGACTTTGGCATTTTTTTTATGTATCATGACATTTTATTTATTATAGCTCATTATTATATTTGTCTTATAACTGCGTAATGTAATCTTATATGATAATGTCCTTAGAATAGTAATAACACACTATTCTTAAAATATCCCTAGTCAAGTATTATTGTGAACAAGGATAACAATGTACGATAAGACTAGTATGTGGTTGACTGATGACCATTGTCATGGATATAGGATATCAAGTCATCACATAGGTACATGTTAGAGAACTATGTACTGGATCGACCCTCCATGAGAACGCTACATGGATTGTTATATGAGTGTCATAAGCGATTCTCATAGTGATGATGGTGTATGTGATCCTTTGACTTGAGATCATCAGAGATCCTAACATAGAGAATTGCATACTTTAATGCTGCTAGATGTCATTCGTAACAGGATGGACTATAAAGGTAGTAATTGGGTATGCCTTGATCTATGTAGAGGGATGTTGAGTGATCAAGATAGGATTTATCCCTCTTATATAACAAGAGTGATGTCTTGGGCCCTTTGATAGAGTGAGACTAAGAAATGCATTGCCGTGCTCGAATAAGTCAATATGAGATATTGATTTTATTTGTTTAATTAGTCTACTCAGGAATCAAGAAACGTTGATTAGACTATACAAGTGTGACACATTCCATGACTTGTGTCTAATCAAGACATCAAAGGATAAAGGGATTAGACTACACAGTAACATCTATCACGAGTAAGGTTATGTCGAGTCATTAACATTCTCGTTACATGGGTAGCAATGATGTGTTGCTAGATACCGCTCATTGCCTTTGACAATTTTGTCATTGCCATTGTTTTGAGAACCTATTGGGTCGCACACTTAGACCGGATCAATGAGGAGCTTAATTAATCCTATTCTGAATTGGATTAAGGATATATCTAATCCTATTCTGAATCAAGTTGGTTGCTGTGGCACCCTACTGAAGTTGAAGTTAAAGTTCTTAATTCCTCAAGCTAGGTCATCCATGTGACAGTCCAGGTAATTTCTAACTCTAATGTTAATAATTCTGTTTCTTTCCATTCGCTTTGGATTCTTTTTGCTATATATTCTCGCCCACAATTTGCTACTAGGAGAATTCTTTGGGAAGAGCTAGAAAATTTTGCGAGCATGCAGACACTACCATGGTTCATGGTTGGAGATTTCAATGAATTAATTAACAATTCAGAGAAACTCGGAGGTAAGCCTATATGTCCTGCTAGAGCTAGAAGATTTCAACATTGCATGGATGTATGTGGAATGGTTGATCTGGGTTTTGTTGGACATCAATATACTTGGACAGGAAAGAATTAACATGGCCAAATTATTAGGGAAAGACTTGACAGAGGATGGGCAAATTATAATTAGAAAAGTGCCTATCCTAATGCTACGGTCTTTCATCTAACAAAAATTTATTCTAACCATTCTCCAATTCTTATTGATACCAATCCAAAATTTCCTAGATTTGGTAGAAGACCTTTTAGGCTGGAGACTTTGTGGTTTTCTCATCTGGATTTTAACAAGCTTGTTTCTGATTCTTAGTAACAAGCTGATAATTCGATTCTATAAGCCATACAAATGTTCAGAAATAATGTTACAGAGTGGAACCTCAACTCATTTGGTAATATTTTCCAGAAGAAAAAGAAAGTTTAAGCGAGACTTGACAGAATCCAAAGAGCTCTTAATTATTCTACCAATTCTTGGCTTAGAGAGTTAGAGGATAGTCTTCAGCAGGATTACCAACATCTTCTTAAACTAGAAGAAGAGCTATGGGCACTCAAGTCAAGAGTGGATTGGATTTGTGACAGAGATCGTAATACGCTATATTATCACATGAATACCCTCCAACATAGAAGAAGAAAAAAGATTCTAGCTATCAAAGATAATGTTGGGAACTAGTGGCACGGGGCAAAAGACATTAGTGCTAACATCTCTGATTATTTTAATAAACTTTTTAAGACATCTTTAAAGATCAGTAATAAGAACCCTGATCTGGTTGGAAGATTGCAAAGCCCACTCAATGAAAGAGAAAAAGAGGCCTTATCCAAACCTCTGACTATGGTGGAAGTTTTTAAGGCAATCACCAAAATGAAACCGATGAAGGCTCCAGGACCTGATGGTCTTCACCCCATATTTTTCGAAAAATGTTGGAATATTGTAGGGCACTCAGTGTTCCACTTTGTGTTTTTAAATCCCGAAAGATTCCAGAGATTATTAATGAGTGCTTTATTTGTTTGATCCCTAAAATCCAGAGCTCGAAGCTCATTTCTCATTTTCGCCCCATTGGATTATGTAATACAATCTACAAAGTCATTACTAAAATTTTGGTCAATAGAATTAGACCATTCTTAGGCCGCATCATTCACCCTCTTCAAGCAAGTTTCATTACAGGAAGAAGAGCTCAAGATACTGTTATTATTATCCAAGAGGTGATGCATTCCTTCAAAAAGAAAAAAGGCAAGCAAGGTTTGATGCTTGTTAAGATCGACCTGGAGAAAGCTTATGACAAGCTTGAATGGAACTTTATTCACAATGTGCTTTATTTCTTTCAATTCCCATAAGATTGGATTGAGCTCATTATGTCCTGTATTACTACAGTATCCATGACAATTTTAATTAATGGCGAACAAAGTGAGAGGATTCAACCATCAAGGGGTATAAGACAGGGGGATCCACTTTCTCCGTATATTTTTATAGTGTGCATGGAATACCTCTCGATAAAAATCATGGAAGCATGTGATGACCATTCTTGGGATCCTATTCAATTATTGAGAGGAGGTCATTGTCTATCACATCTCTTTTATGTAGATGATCTGATTTTGATGGGTAAGGCAAACAACAAGACATGCAGAACCATGAAAAAGATCTTAGAAGAATTCTACCTTATCTCAGGCCAGACTATTAATTTCTTTAAGTCTTCACTAATTTTCTCCAATAATGTGGAAACTCAAAAAAGGGCTTGGATTGGTGAACAACTAAAAATTGATCCAGGTGAAAATCTGGGTAAATATCTTGGATTTCCTATATCTTTTCGCAGGAAAACTTCTGATTTTCGCTTCATTGTTGAAAAAATTAAGCAAAAACTTTCAGGTTGGAAAGCCTCTCTCCTTTCAAAAGCAGGACGAACCACATTAATTAAATCAGTTATCAGTGTGGTTCCTATGTATTACATGCAAGGAACACAGCTTCCAGTGAGTATTTATGAGGAAATTAATAAGATAACCGTAATTTCCTTTGGGCGTCTACAAATGGCCAAAGGAAGATGCATATGATCAATTGGAGAACGATGACTTTACCGAAAGAAAAAAAGGGCCTTGGGATAAAAGATATGAAACATCTCAATAGTGCTAACATGGCCAAGCTCGGTTGGCAGATTATCTCTGGCAATAACAGCATGTGGGTGTGAATTGTTAAGTTCAAATATTCTAGAGGTGGATTCTTTAATGTTAAAGCTTGCTCTCAATTTTGGGCTGGCCTAAGGAAGGGAGCGACTATTATAGAAAAAGGGCTCCGATGGGTGGTTAAGTCTGGACGCCAAGCTTTATTCTGGAAAGATGACTGGACATCTTAGGGACCTCTGTGTTGTCTAGTTTCTGGACCTTGGCTTCCACATGATAATACCTTAACTATTAGGGAAGTTATTTTAAAAGACGGAGTTTGGGACTTCAACAAAGTTAATAATTTTATACTTGAGGAAATAAAAGCCAAGATTATTTCCATTCCTATTCAAGGTGAAGGCTACAAAAAGGATAACATATCTTGGAGGTTCTCTGACAATGGAGACTTTACTATTAGCTCTGCTTATAACTATGCTGCCAATCTTGATAGGCCTTCGGAAAGCAAATGAAGTTACCCTTGGAAGACCCCGTCTTATCCAAAAGTTCAAATATTTCTTTGGTTGTGTGTTAATCAGGGGGTCCCAACTAGGCAGGACCTAGTCAAAAGAGGTATCCACATTTCGCCAATGTGCCCCAGGTGTAATAGAGAGGAAGAAACCACTCTTCATTATTTAAGGGATTGCGATAGGGTGAGAGAGCTTTGGCAAGCTCTCCAAATACCTTATAAAATGCTACAATCTTTCTCACAAGATGTAGAGAATGGATGTTCTCTAATATTAGATCAGAAGATTTGGTTAAAGATCAAAATTTACCTTGGAAAGTGATGTTTCCTATGGTGTTATGGTGCATTTGGACTGGAAGGAACCAAATTATCTTCAAGAACATTACCTATTCCAACAACTATTGGCTCAATAAAATTCAAAGGATGGCAAAAGAATTCTGGGCAATTAAAGGCAAAAAGAAAGACAAAATCACGAAAATCCAAGTTAGTATTAGATGGATTCACCCACCGTCTAGTTTTGTTAAACTGAATACGAATGGCTCTGCAAAAGGAAATTTAGGGAATGTTGGCACAGGGGGAATTTTTAGAGATAGTAGTGGCAAATGGATTTGTGGATTCCATCGCAACCTTGGGATCGCTACTAGTGTTTGTACTGAACTGTGGGTACTTCGGAATAGACTTTGGATTGCCATTAGTAGAGGTTTTCATAAACTAGAGATTGAGGCTGACTCTCAAGTTATTATCACGTATGTTATTCATGGAGTTCCACTATACCATACTCATAGTTGTATTGTTGATGATTGCAGGTTATTGCTCCAAAAACTAGAAGATGTCCATGTTAAGCACGTGTTTCGAGAAGCAAATAGTTATGCAGATACTTTGGCAAAACTGGGAGCTGACTCTAATTCTTCTTCATTGACTGTTTTAGAAGAACCTCCTGATGTTATTAAACTTTTCCTTTTGAATTGTATGGGAACTTCTTTCCCTAGACTTTGTAATGTTTATCCTCAGTAGAGGATTTGTTTAAATTTAAAGTTCATTTTTTCACCAAAAAAAAAAAGGTAGATAGTGACTAGCAAAGTTATAGCTAAATTATTGGAGTGATCTATAATTTATTTATTGGTGGTTTCATAATGAATTTATTAATAAAAAACTTGAGAGGCCTAAAGATGACGTGTTTTGCTTGGTTGAATCTAGTTATACTTTATGTTTCTTTTTATTCATTAATATTCTAATTGGTGATGGCCTCATTCATCTTGTGTTTGTATGCTTGGGTGGTTTTTTATATATTCTTGCCATAAATGAAAAATATTTACTAAATAGGACTATAGAAGTGATTCATTTGTTAGTTTTAAGTAACTTATTAGGGTTTTCTAGTGGACTTTATACTCTAAACTTTATTAGGGCTATCTATGACATATATATCCAAACTATCTAATTAAACTATTGAATATTTTATGTTTTTGCGACAACTCTTAAGTGCATATTTACTCATAAATGTATTGAAGTAAATACTTACTAATTTGAGGTTATTTTTGAAATTTTGGACAGATTATCATGGTTGAGGATATTCAAATTATTCTAGTGAAGTTCGATGTAAATTGGACACTAGGGGTCAAAAAGTAATTTTTGCTGCCCAAAAATGTTATTTAAAGGTTAAATTTATAGGACATTAAATTAAATAACTATATAGTTATAAGATAGTGGAAGACAAGGCAACAAGTATCATGATTATGTTTAAAGTGGTAATTAGGATTACGAGACAATCATCATGTATGTAATAGTGATTTGCCACTCATTATCTCTCTTAAGTTTGTTAAACCAAAATAGACCCTTAGAAATTTAATAATGTAATTAAGGATTAATTACATGAAGAATTAAGGGCTGAAACAATAGGGTGTCTCTATGCTTAATGAGTAATGCAATTAGGATTAGGTTAAGCAATCCTTAATTACCGTTGGCCCCTATTCACACTCCTTCTCACTTTTCAATCGGCCATTATTGAGCAAAGGGAAAATTGGGCAAAACTCACGGTAATAGGGAGAAAGTTCAAGGGAATTCATAAATTCTTGGAGGAATTGAAATGAAATCTGGTGTGGAACTCGGTTTAGATAGTGCATGCAAGGTTTGGGGCTCATTGGAGTGAAGCCGAGAAGGAGGAAAAAAGGTTAGCTATCGGTTTTGACGAGTAAGGTAAGAAGAGAATGCCCTTTTTGGGATCCTTAGTATGTAAACCTCTAGAATTGTAAAATTATACGTTTGCATGTTGGGAATTTGCATAGGGAAAGAAGAACCCAAGAAAAAATTGAAGGATCTTGCTAAATCCATAAATCGAGTTAAAGAGATGTTATTTTGAGGTGTAATCCTACTTGTATCATGCGGTTTTGGTATTGCATGATTGAGAAATGAATTTGGATTGAAAGTGGTAAGGTTTGGAAGTGCAATTTCGAAAACAAAACTGGAAATTGTCCAAGAGCAGCTGGCTACCTTAAATGGCGGTAGACTGCTTAAATATAGAAAAGAGGCAAATTCTGGGTTTTTAGTTTAAGGAAGTAGACTGCCATAAAGACCAGTCGATTGCTCTGAACCTAGAAGCATTCTGTCCTCAAGCCAATCGATTGCCCTATACACCAGTCGACTACTTTCAATTCAGAGGCATTCTGTCTAAAAATCAGGTGACGGTCTAAGGGACTAATCGACTACTTTTTACACATAAGCATTCTGTTTGAAAACAAGTCAACTGCCCTCAAGAACCAATCGATTCCCACCCCCTTTTAGGATTTTAAAGAAAATAAAGTTTTAATTTTCAATTTCAAAAATTAATAAAAGGCAAAGTAGTCGACTGCCCCAAAAGAGCAATCAACTGCCTCAAGACAGAATTGAGAAGGATTAAAAGAGAACTTCGAGGAAGTTATCCATTGTCCTTAGACCAATGTCATAAGGTCTTGAAGTATGAAAAGTAATTGATTAAGCTATAATCTTGATAAAGATTGCAACATTTTGATTGTAGGTATTCGATTTATCGAGAGCTAGCAAGCGCTCATACTACAGAAGGGATTGATTTCACCTAACCAATTAGTATTGTTGAGCTTGGCAGGCTAAGAGATAAGAATTGAACAGAAAAGCTAAGGAGTGTAGTAAGTAACCCCTAAGCAACTACTTTGCAACTAAACTAAGAGTCCTATAGATAAGAGAAGATGACAAAATATAAGCTTCTTCCTAAGGAGGATTGGCTTTTAAGGTTGCAGAGTAGGCATATCCTTTGGCAAGTCTAGTGTTTTTCAAGAGCCGATATTTTTATGGCATGGTGGTGAATTGCGGTTTTTTCTTTTAGTTAATTGGTCATATTGCTATTTATAGTTTCGTTTCTTTCTCTTCTAACTACATTTTGGTCTTTTGGTTGTTTCTATCAACTTTCTTTTCTGGTGTGTCATTCAGGTCTTGATTCCTTAGATGATTAGGGGTTTGTGTGTTGTCTTTTATATGTGTGCATCTGCTTTTCCTTTCAATGTGTTTTGATGTAACAATTTTGAGTGTTTTTATTTTTTGTGGTATTTGAACTCTTCATTTTGTCTTTTCAACCGTTGCTTTAAATTCAATAAATTATACATGGATTAGTATAAGAAAAAAAAAGTATAGAAAATGTTCTCTAATGTTTTCAAGTGTATATAACTGTAAAATTGATATTATATTTAATAGTATATTGAAAATAATTATAGATGATATCAACTTTTTTTTGACAAGGCAATTATTTATTGCATTAACCATATGGCTTCTACTGTATGTTAACATGGTGGTTGTTGGGAATCATGGAAGCTCCTGCATTTGGTGGGGGGTCTAGCACTACCAAAGTACTACCACCATTGCGTGAGACTATGAATGTTAAGGGCTTTCCGGTACCAAAGGAGAATTCCGACATGATCCAAGAGATATTCAGCAAGTTCCCTAACACAGCATCAGGCATTCAATTTCACCACCCAACAACAAGAAATGGCTTCATTAACACATTAGCTGAAGTCAACAAAATGGTAACAAGAAAATAGATGCACAGCCCAGATGAAATCATTCATATGTAGGTCAGTATTGGAGATTTGGAGTGTGCAAGTTTTGAGATTTCATGGCTTAAGGACCTGGTGGTAAAGCATCAGGAAGGGGTTGAGGATGAAGAAATTAGAATCACGGAGGACAAGCTAAAGCGTCTACAAGAAAGCAAAAGCAAGTGCAGAGAAGAGCGCAAGTCCAAAAGACAAAGGCCTATTTAAAAACTTTTCTCCAAAAGATGGTACACTCTTATACTTGATTTGTATGTTTTCTTACTTTTATATTACATAGCTGGTGGACTAGTTTTGTTTAAATAAAATACATGTATACATGTATACACTATAGACAGTCTGTAGGCAGCCAAAGCCAGAGAAGAGTGCAAGTCCAAGAGACAAAGGCCTTTTTAAGAGCTTTTCTCCAACTTGATTTGTGTGTTTTGTTACTTTTATATTACACGAATAATGGACTAGTTCAGTTTAAATTAAATACATATATACATGTATATTTTATGTATTTATTTGTGTTTGAAGATTGTGTGGATGGCATTTCTGTTGTGTTTAAGGAGTGTCACTGTCTTGTACTCACTCTTCTATGTATGTATTTTGTATTTGAAGACTAGTAGTTTGTGTATATTTGATATTTTTCTTTACAAAAATTACAAGCTAAAATGTTTAACATCTTTTAGGAAACTGAATTGTTTGTTGGACTTGGTTGAGTCCAAAAGAAAATCCTTGAGATTAGCCACAACTCTAGAACTAGCCTCTTCTCCCATTGTCCTTTGATATAGCCTCATTAATCTTTCCTTCATTTCACCATCATCTGCCACTTTTCTTAGAGCTTCTTGAACATCTTTTTGTCCAAATCCATTAATCTTCACCCCAATTTTCCAAACCTGAACATTGTATTTACAATTGACAAATTGATCACCAGCAATTGGATAACACAAGAGTGGTTTCTAGCATTGTATGGCTTCTAATGTGGAATTCCACCCACAGTGTGAGATATAAGCCCACGGCCTTGTGTTGCAGCACTTGCAATTGTGGCGCCCATCAAACCACTTTCCCTTGCTTTAAAACTCTCTCCAAAAACCCATTTGGTAACCCTTGTCGCCATGCATAAGCTAGCACCCAAAGAAATGGTCGCCCTAATGATTCAAGTGTGGATGCCAGGGCTTGTATTTTAGAGTCTCCAATTGGACTAACCCAACTGCCAAATGAAATGTAGAGGACTGAGTTAGGCTTCTACTTGTCCAACCAATCTAAGCAGCTAATATCTTCTTCCCACAGGCTAGGATTCTTCACCAGTAATGAAGGTTTACTCAAAGGGCCAACGGGAAAAACAATTGGATTGTCAGTTGGAGAGCTATCATCATCACCGATGAACTCCTGGGGAAAGGAATTCACGAGGAGCCATCGAAGAGTTCTTGAACGTTCCAAGGTTCTGTTCCAAAATTTGAATCTTGCTTTTCTTGAACCTTGGGTTCCAATCAACCATGGAAGATCTTTAGTTGAAAGTTGAGCCTGACTCGCCATGGAGAATACGGTAGTTCCTTCATGTTGGGGAAATCCTGCAAAAACCAAAATGCCTTTAAAAGGTCTAAATTCAAGAACAAGTCTAAAATAACTCGAATTACATTATATATATATATATATAAATATGGATTGATTCTGAGTTACATTTGATAAAACAACTTGCTCTGTTTGTATTTACCACCGAAAAGTTTCTTGCCACATCTCCATAGTTGTTGAATTTTTATGTTAGATCTCACTCTAGCTAAGCCAGCAAAAATTTTTATATTAGATCTCACTCTGGCTAAGCTAGCAAAAATTAACATATTTGAGCTTTTTCTTTGTTTTAATATGACCTCATATCTTTATTTTATTTTAATCAAAATTTATTTACATCATTTTATTTGTAATTCAGATTTTTAAAAAAGTAAAAATAACAAATGTAAACTAATTAATATAAAATTTTCCCTCCTATTTTTCTTACTAAATCATCCAAACATTATATTATTTTGTGTTCCTCTGTTTTTCTTTTACATCGCATTTTTCTCCAGTTAAACATATCGTAAGAGCGTGTTTGGTAAAGTTAAAAGAAAAACAGAAAATAGATAATGGTGAGTAAAAAATGAAAAGAAAATAATTTTTGTTAATGCTAGTTAATAAAAAAAATTGGACAAAAGAAAATAAAAAGATATAATTATTTTTATCTTTTTTTCATAAAAATAAATTATTCAAAAAGTATATATTTACAAGACTGTCCATCATTTGTTTTTCTAAATTTTATGTTATATCTCAACTTACTAATGGTATAAGAGAAATAATATAATTTTTTTTTCTTTTCATTTTCAACTCCAACAAATAATGGATGAACAAAATTATATATACATACATACATATTTTTGTATCTTTTCTAGGGTTTCTACAAATTACATCGAAGAGAAAAACACACATATATATATATATGTTTTCCATTTTTTTATTTTTTCCTCCATCAAAATTTTATCCGCCTTATTAAACTAAGCTTAAATCTTGTCCTTCTAATAAAAAATATTGAGAGAAAATTTTCATGGCCATTTATAAATATATATATATATAATTCATTTTTCTTTTATCCATTTTTTTTGTTTATATCCATTATATTTAGATCCGCAATTAATATTTTCTATAATCGAGGGCCATGATTGAAATTGTTTAAATTTTAAACAACCAAAGCTTGATCTAATAGTTGTTACCCCTCTTTAGAAGGATTAGATCCAAGATTCGATTCCCTCATTCCTCTCACGTATCTTCTTATGAACTAAAAAGAAATTGTTTAAATATAAACCTAAACTTTATAGCATGTCATAAATTTTTTTAACTGTTAGGTCAAAAAATTGTTGGTTATGGATTTTTTTAATATTTACTTGTTTATCAGTATTTATGGTTGTGTAACCCAAAAAAAAAAGTATTTATGATTTAGTCGTTTATGTACAGTATACATGTAAACAGTGATGATAAACTTATTGAAAATTGGTACACATGTTGTAGATTACCTTTTATATTGTGTATTTTATTCGGGTCAATTCATGAACCATCAACATTCATTTCTCTCCTTTTCCATGTAATCGAAGTCATAGATATTTATTTCTAGTGTATGTAGCCATTGCAATATGTAAAATTAGTTACACACATGTATTATTATTATTATTATTATTATTATTATTATTATTATTATTATTATTATTATTATTATTATTATTATTAGTAGTAGTAGTAGTAGTAGTAGTAGTAGTAGTAGTAGCAGTAGTAGTACTGCCAACAATCTCTTGGCCTAGTGATTAAGGATGAGTTGTGGCATATTGTAAATTTTGGGTTCGAATCTAAACATCCACATCCCCAGTTATTTAATATTCCTCTTGTAACAAAAAAAGTAGTAGTAGTAGTAGTAGTAGTAGTAGCAGTAG
Source organism: Heritiera littoralis (assembly GCA_031772115.1). Lineage (NCBI taxonomy): Eukaryota > Viridiplantae > Streptophyta > Magnoliopsida > Malvales > Malvaceae > Heritiera > Heritiera littoralis. The sequence continues at coordinate 932,399 of JAPDPK010000009.1, read as the reverse complement.
TAACAAAAGTATAATTTTGCACATAATTTTAAAAAAAAATTCAACATAAAATTAAGAGCGAAAATGATAATGTAATTTCCTTCTGAATAATTTCAAAAATTTTATTTTTTAATAAATACATTGGGATGATAGCAATATTAATAATTTTGATCCATATGTTAATTTTATTTTCTTTTTTGTTCTTATTTTATCAAATTTTATTTCTCATATATTTATCATTTTTGTTCAACAAATATAAAATTAAATCTTATTAAAAACAAATTTAGAATTTTTTAATAGAAAATAAAGAAATGAAAAATATCCAAATAATTTTTTTAACACCTAATCAAATATAAGTACTTTTTAATAAATACATTTTAATTTGAGCAATGAGTGAAAAATTTTAGATTGTTATTCTGATTTGTAATTTTCTCACAAAATTTGATGGAGTATTGTGATGAAAGCTTTAAAAAAAATTGAAATTATCATAGAATAATTTAAAGATTAGGGATCAAAATGAAACACACATAAAAAGGTTTATGATCTCAAATGCACTTTATTCTTTTTAATGAAATGCATCATGAGAGGGTTTACGAATCATAAGCAAATATTATATTCTTAAATCAATTAAATAAATTAGCTGAACCATTATAAATGGACAAACAAAACAACTCACACAATGGTATGACTTGAACACCTCTTTGTCTCATTAAAGTTCCAAAATCTCCTGGTTGCTATTAAACCATTTTCTCATTAAAATTTTTACTTGAAGTTTAAGTTTCACTACAAGAAATTGTACTTTCAGTGACGAAATTTTTGAGACGGAAATTTCCGTCACAAGTTCATGCGGATTTGCAACGGATTTGCAACGGATTAGTGACGGAACAAAGAAAACCTTTAGCGACAAGTTTAGCTACAGATTTTCTACGGAAAATCGTTGCAAATTTGTAACGGAATAAATTCCGTCACAAATTCCGAAGCTAAAAAGGCGCGTGCAAATAGTGTTTATTCCCGCCAAATTTTCGACGAATTTTGAGATCGAATTTTCGTTACAAATTCCGTTTCTAAAATTTTGAGACGGAATTTGTGACAGAAAATTCCGTCTCAAAATATCTTAAGAAATAAAAAAAACAATATAGGGGTTTTGAGACGGAATTTGAGGCGGAAAATTCCGTCTCAAAACCTTTATTTCCTTTTTTATTTCTTGAAAAGGTTTTGAGACGGAATTGTCCGTCTCAAATTCCGTCTCAAAACCTTTATATGTTATTTCTTGAAAAGGTTTTGTTTGAGACGGAATTTTCCGTCTCAAATTCCGTCTCAAAACCTTTAAATTCCTATATTATTTCTTGAAAAGGTTTTGAGACGGAATTTTCCGTCACAAATTCCGTCTCAAAACCTTTATATTTCTTTTTTATTTCTTGAATAGGTTTTGAGACGGAATTTTTCGTCACAAATTCCGTCTCAAAACCTTTATATTCGTTGTAGGTTTTGAGACGGAATTTTCCGTCTCAAATTCCGTCTTAAAACCTTTATATTCCTTTTTTATTTCTTGAAAGGGTTTTGAGACGGAATTTTCCGTCACAAATTCCGTTTCAAAACCTTTATATTACTATGTTATTTCTTGAAAAGGTTTTGATACGGAATTTTCCGTCTCAAATTCCGTCTCAAAACCTTTATATTCCTTTGTAGGTTTTGAAACGGAATTTTCGGTCACAAATTCCGTCTCAAAACCTTTATATTCCTTTTTTATTTTTTGAAAAGGTTTTGAGACGGAATTTTTCGTCTCAAATTCCGTCTCAAAACCTTTATATTCCTTTTGTAGGTTTTGAGATGGAATTTTCGGTCACAAATTCCGTCTCAAAACCTTTATATTCCTTTTTTATTTCTTGAAAAGGTTTTGAGACGGAATTTTCCGTCTCAAATTCCGTCTCAAAACCTTTATATTCCTTTGTAGGTTTTGAGACGGAATTTTCGGTCACAAATTCCGTCTCAAAACCTTTATATTCCTTTGTTATTTCTTGAAAATGTTTTGAGACGGAATTTTCCGTCACAAATTCCGTCTCAAAACCTTTATATTTGTTTGTAGGTTTTGAGACGGAATTTTCCGTCTCAAATTCCGTCTCAAAACCTTTATATTCCTTTTTTATTTCTTGAAAAGGTTTTGAGACGGAATTTTCCGTCTCAAATTCCGTCTCAAAACCTTTATATTCCTTTGTAGGTTTTGAGACGGAATTTTCCGTCTCAAATTCCGTCTCAAAACCTTTATATTCCTTTGTTATTTCTTGAAAATGTTTTGAGACGGAATTTTCTGTCACAAATTCCGTCTCAAAACCTTTATATTCGTTTGTAGGTTGAGACGGAATTTTCCGTCTCAAAACCTTTATATTTCTTTTTTATTTCTTGAAAAGGTTTTGAGACGGAATTTTCCGTCTCAAATTCCGTCTCAAAACCTTTATATTCCTTTTGTAGGTTTTGAGACAGAATTTTCCGTCTCAAATTCCGTCTAAAAACCTTTATATTCCTTTGTAGGTTTTGAAACGGAATTTTCGGTCACAAATTCCGTCTCAAAACCTTTATATTCCTTTTTTATTTCTTGAAAATGTTTTGAGACGGAATTTTCCGTCTCAAATTCCGTCTCAAAACCTTTATGTTCTTTTTTTATTTCTTGAAAAGGTTTTGAGACGGAATTTTCCGTCAAAAATTCCGTCTCAAAACCCTTACATTTAATAGATTTTATTAATAATAACAAATATAATGTATATATTAATAATTTTAATTTTTGAAAAAATATGAATAAATATATATATATATATATAGTATATGTATATTGAATTGTTTTTACAATTTAATATAAATTGTGTTTAATTAAAGGTAGTTTAAAATTAATATATTTATTATAATATGGTAAAGTTGAAAATTGTAAAAAGCAATTAAGTATATATAATATAAACTATAATATCACAATATTTTTTAGTTTAATGTTATATAATAATTTTTAGAATATATAAATTATAAATAATATCATTTTAAATAAAAAATATAATAAAATTATTATAATTATGAAATAATATTATTAAATTTATTTATAAAGAAGTTTATTAAATTTTTGAGACGGATTTTGCTACCGCAAATCCGTCTCAAAATTCTTCCCGCCCAAATTAAACAAAAAAATTTTACACTCTATATTCTACCGCCATTCATCCCTTAAACGTTTTACTTAGCTAAAAAAACATAAAAGAAAAAACCTAAGCAAAACTCTCCCTCACCCGACTCCTCCGACGACCTCACCCACACCAAATCCGGTGCCCGTACCAGCGCCAACTTCTAGCCCAGCCAACCCGCGCGCCTCGCCTCTCCTCTCCTCCCCCTGCGCGAGCCTCGCCTCTCCTCGCCTCTCCTCTCCTCTCCTCTCCTCTATGCGCCTCTCCCATGTGCGCTCCTCGCCTCTCCTCTCCCCTGTGCGCCTCTCGCCTGCACGCGCCTCGCCTATCCAAACCACATCTGTCTCGATCTCCCTTGCGCCTGCCCCCCACTGCCTCTCCACTGTGCGCATCTCCCTTCCACTCCTTTCCACTGTTGAAGCAAGCTGCAGCTGCCAGTCACTCCCCCAACAAATCCAGCTCCCGCAGCCTACTCTCTGCCTAATTTTTTTTTAGGTAAAAATGGCTTTTATTTTAATTTTCTTAGGTATAAATGCATTTTGTTTTTGATTAAATGTTTAATATATTTGATTGTTCATTATTGCAGGAATTTCATTTAAGGAGTATTCTATATTGAAATTGTTGGTAAATTCAAAATCCTATCTTTCTTATATTATTTTGTTTATAATTAAATAAATTTGTTTATATATATGTATTAAAAATTTAGAACAATTGATTGTCGTTATTGAATTGGTGAAAATATAATATTTAGGATTAAATTAGAACTTTGGTTGAGATATGAGTTATAATTGATTGTGGGATTGATTAGTTGAATTTGTGGTTTTTGTGAAATGAAATTGACTTAGAATTATAATATTGAATTAAGAAACATGTGGTTATTTGTTTTGCAGTGATTTATTTAATTCTGTAAAATGGATAAAGATAGATCTTGGATGCATTTATATATGTATTAAATATATGGATTTCTGTTAAATTGTAATATTGTAAATTAATTTTTCTTGTGTTTTAGGTGTTCACTTCCTGAGCTCACAATTTTTCTATTTTTTGTTCTTTTTCTCTCTAGGCGGTAGGATGAGATTCTGTTTGCTACTCCAGTCATCATTTGGTTCGCCATTTCTGTTTCTAACATCTGCAGCTTTACAGAAGGGATAGAGGTAAACCTATGCATACATTATAAATAAGAGCATGTATATATTTTGAAGGCAAAAGTACTTTTAGCTTTGTGATCTATTGCATGTGTTGGTTATCATACCCTATTGATATACAAAATTGCTATCACTTAGTATTATGACTAATTAATTTCCTTGAGACAAACCAATAAAAGGAAAAAAAAAGTTTTTCTGTCTCAGTGGTTAGGCTCCATTGTGAGCAAGTATCATTTTTCATTGCTTAGGTTATACCTGCGATTTCTTTATTTTTTTTTTTGGTTTTTTCCCTATTAATTTACTCTTCGTTGTTTCTCTATATTGCTTTTTATTGTCATGCTTTTTTACTTATTTGTTGCATTCCTCACAATCTAATCTTTTCCTAATGATTTGATTGATCAAATTGGTTTTGATTTCTTTAATTGATCTTTGTTATTGGGATCTTTATTGGTTAAACTCAATTTTTTTTGGAATATGTATCAAACCTTAGGAAAGGTGGGCATGTGCTGGGCTTGAATTTATCAGGCCATTTTTACGTATATTTGATAAAAACCTTTATACTTAGAAATTCAAAGCATAGCTTTTCCTTTGGAGGGCATTAAAAATGCTGCAGCAATTTTTTTTTATTTGCATGGTTAGATGGTTGAGTTGTAACAACTAATGTCTCAAATAATTTATTTCAAAATTCTTTATTGTGTATCATTTCTAAAGTTAAAGGTATTAAATCCGTAGTGGTGTTATTAGTTGTCATTGAATTCTCATTGAGGTGGAGTTTCTTCATTGTCAATTAAATTATTCGAATTTTTATTTATATGATTCATTTTAATACATTTGATTTCACGTTTGTTGCAAGCAAAGAGTTGAAGGAGAAGCTATGGATTGTATTGAATTCTTTGGATTGTTATTTATTTAATTGATTTTAATACTTTTGATTTCATGTTTGTTGCAGGCAGAGGGTTGAAGGGAAAACTAAAGATTGTATTGCAGAGAAAACTTCAAAAGGTTGATGGTAAGAATTAAGACGAGACCGTCTCAATGACATTCTCTTGACTTGGGAATTGCAAGTTACCGTTGTTAATTTTTCTTCAATGGCAAGCTACCCTTGTTAATTTTTCTATTAAAATTCGATAAGGATTTCATTTTTCTTATGCTAATAAATAATTATCTATATTGAGAGTAACAATTTAATTTAGAAACTTCCCTTGAGGTAATCTGGATGTGATTGTAACAATGATCTATATGTGATTGTAACTGAAGAAGTAGAAACAAATACAACCAGTAAGGTTTTTGGATGCTTACTGATAGTGAGAATAAATTTGTCACCCAGTTTAACTGATCTGGTTTTCCTTTCTTTATGGATCCATATGGTCATTTCCTACTATCATAGCCTTAAAACCAATAAGAATTTAGCCTAGTTTGATGGTGAAAATAAATTTGTAGCTAGTTTGAAGTTCCTCCCCTTCTTTACATCAGAAACATATTGCTTCTTCCATTATGTGGTGTTTTTGCAGATTAGCCAAAACTGGTGGTGCACCAGCTGCTGTCCTGTGGCAGATAAATCAAAAGTATCTGCTGTCCTGCAGCTGGTGGTGCACCAGCTGTAGGACAGCAGCTGGTCGTGCAGCAGCTGCTGTCCTGCAGCAGCAGGTGCACCACCAGCTGTTGTCCTGCAGCTGGTGCACCACCTGCTGCCACAGGACAGCACCAGCTGCAAGACAGCAGCTGATTTGCATACTTAGGATTTTGCATTTTTATTTCTAACACTACTATTAGAAAGTGAGTTTTTTATAGTTGCAATAAAATGAATTGTATTTTTAGTTGTTTTATTAATTCTTTCTTTATTTGCTTCATTATTGTAAATGAATTGCTCATTTAATTTTTATGTTGATTCAAGACCTGCTGGTGGTGCACCAGCTGCTGTCCTGTTTGTTCCATCACTGAAATTAGAATAATTATTGTAAATCATATCTTTCTTACATTATTTTGTTTATAATTAAATAAGTTTGTTTATATATGTATTACAAAACGAATGAATGATATATTGTAATAGTTGCACCTTGCACTGTTTACTGTAACATACAAATGTAATTTCAAGCTTCCGTGAGAATAGCTTATAAAGAATCTTGAATCAAAGGAGCAATGTTGCATGAGCTAGTTGCTTTTTGTATACTCATTTTGTGTTTTAAAAATTAAGTAAAAGAGTGTATACTGATGTATCATTATAGAGTTTCAGTAAAGGCATATCAAGAGTAGGGCAATGGTAAGTTGTAGTCTGGGAATGGATATTGGCAAAAACTATGCAACGGTAAGTTGTTGTCTGGGAATGGATATAGGCAAAAACTATGTAAATGCTAGTATCTTGGACAAGCACAACCAGAGCAAAATGAATCTTTCCTCAAACAAGTTTTTGGGTAATGACCAGCAAAACTGGACCTTGATAAGTGGTGCTTTTCTATCTAAGAGCCTAGCTATTAGAGAACTTTGCTACTAGGAGTGAGTCTGCTCTTCTAGATTGATGCATTGAAACTTACTTTGGCCTCTTGGAAATTTATTTGTGGAGGTTACACTGATTATAATCCAAACTTTGCAATGTGGTTGTCTGCCATTCCTCTGCAGAGCCTGTCTCCTTTAGAGTTCTATTTGAACCAAAGAAAAAGGATATAAATTCTAAGTCTATTGTCATCGAAAACTCTTTAGCAAATAATTTCCAAGAAACAAACTTATTTAATACATATATATAATTAAATAAGTTTTTTATAGTTGCAAGGACTGTTTTGTTTATTGTCATATGCATTCTTTCCCTCTGTCTTCATATAAGTTTTCCTTTAATTAGGTATTGTTGATGATAGCATATGTAAGTTTTTTTGTTTTTTTTTTAAGACATGCAACTGGATTATATTTTGGTGTCATACAAGCTGCTGAAGAAGTAAAGAAACTAAAGAGTTCTGGTATAAGTGTAACATTGGTAACTTCACACTCAGGTATGTCTCATATATAATAACATTTACTTATTTAATTAATCTTCTCAGCTCATGTTTTTATATTAGATCTAACTTGCTTTGTTTATCTACTTATGCTAACTATAATGACAATGGAAAATAATTTAAATATGCTATTATTTTTTATTTCAAGTTTATTTGTCACATGGATAATAATATATTCATATCTGTCATGCAAAAAAAACCTTTAGGTTTAAGAAAAGGCATCATATTTTAGTTAACAATAGACAACCAATCATACTTATAATCTTGAGCTAAAGAACAAGATGCAAAGTGAAGTTTCAGTGCATTTGCAAGATAAATAATGGCATGCTTTTGTTGTTAACTTCTAATAAGTAGCTTTTTAATTACTCTATAGTAAATTATGGTTATATAGACTTTTTATTCAAACTCTATGAGACCTCAATCATAAATTGGTAGAAGCCAATTGTTGTCACTTATCCTTACAAAATTTAATCTTGCTTGCTTAGTTTAAACAGGATGAAAGCTGTCCTGTGGCAGTTGGTGCACCACCAGCTACAGGACAGCAGCTGGTGGTGCACCAGCTGCAGGACAGCAGCCAGCTTGTGCACCACTAGCTGCTGTCCTGTAGCTGGTGCACTACCAGCTGCTGTCCTGCAGTTGGTGATGCACCAGCTGCCACGGGACAGCAACTGGTGGTGCACCACCAGCTGCTGTCCTGCAGCTGGTGCACTACCAGCTGCTGTCCTGCAACTGGTGGTGCACCAGTTGCCACAGGACAGCAGCTGGTGGTGCACCAACTGCAGGACAGTAGCCAACTGGTGCACCACCAGCTGCTGTCCATGTTAACTAGAATTTGGATATGTATATTGACAAGCACACAAACACTTGAGGGAAGATCATCCCATGATATAAAATTAATTAGTTTTACACTCATAATTTATGTATGATTAATATTATAAAAAAACCTTTAGGTTTAATAATATATTCATATCTGTCATGCAAAAAAAATTTTAAATCAATCTGATATCTTTATCATATTGATCGAAAATAATTATATATAAAAAATATTAATTAACATGAAATGCAACATATATAATCTACATAAATAAAGCATGATACACAACCAGTAAATTAAGTAAAAAAAATATACAATTAAATCAGTTAAGTGGATTCTTTCTCCCTTTTTTTATTCTAATAAATATAGGTCTCATCATGCCTCATATACACACGTTTATTACAACTACACCACTTAGGGACGAGAGCTATATTTATTACCACTTTTGCAGTTTTACTCTCTTATTTTTTAGGTTGCCTAGCGCAAGTGCTAGTCTCTTAATGGAATAATACTTCTGAAGATCCATGATTTCCATTGTCTATTATTTGAGGTTTTTGAGATAGCAGAAGTCTTTTCTTCTTTGAATGCCTGATAGAAGCAAAAAGTTCATAGTAGTCATCCTTATTGTCTATCAAGTACATATGTATGTGTGTGTATAGACTCATCCTCATTGTCTATCAAACATATGTGTGTACAGACACTTCCCTGTTAGTTGCTTTTTCTGTTCGCCTTTCGCTACAGTCTGAATCTATATTAATTGTATGAATTTTTGTTAAATCGTATTTAACAAAATAATTCATTTTGTTATAGGTGTTCGATCACTTTTTGAAGCAAAAAGACCATCTTCATGAAGCGCTACGATGTTATAGGACTTCATGCTTTTGTACTGAATTGAATATAATGTTTATGCATGGATGTTTGGTACATATTTTGTGGATATTAGATGTGTATTTAAGGTTTTTGTTTAATTATGTATATATTAAATGTATATCTTTTTGTTAAACTATATTTATTGTAAATTAATTGGATTCAATTTTAGGTATACTTGGAAAATAGATTTTAGCTTACAAAATTAATTATTTTTTAATGAAATTCAACAATTTCAATAGCTATGAAATAATAATTTAAATGATTTTTTTGTCATAGTTTTCTGACGGAATTTGTGACAGAATTTTGTTACAAATTATAATTTTAATTTTTATATTGTTTTAATAATATATTTGTTGTGACAAAAAAAATGAAATTACAGACGGAATTTTTAGTTACAAATTTCGTTGCAACTTATTTTGAGACGGAATTTTCTACCAATATTTCGTCACAAATTGTAGAATTTGATTTTTTTTTTAATTTGAATAAATTAATTTTTTGTGACAAAAAATAGTTTTTAGAAACGGAATTTCCGTCACAATTTGTGACGAAAATTGTATCGGAATTTCTGTCACAAAAATTTGCAACGGAAAAAATCAGTTGCAAAATCCGATGTAAAAAGCGTAGCAAAAAACTAAATATTTTTTTTGTTTCATTACAATTTTTCTGACGGAAAAAAAAATTTAGAAACGGATTTTAGTCTCAAATATCCGTCTCAAATTTGTAACGGATTTTGCAACGGAAAAAAAAGTTTTGTGACGGATAGACTTTTAGCTACTTTAAATTTAGAGACGGAATTTGAGACGGAATATTCTGTTTCAAATTCGTCACTAATTATAATTAGTAACGGAAATTGAAAATTTGTGACGGAAATTCGGTCACAAATTCCGTCTCTAATGCTCTATTTTTTTGTAGTGTTTGTTAAGCTCTTTCTAAATTAAATTATGCTATGAATGTGTAAAAAGATTAATGATATTCAACATTGAGCGTTTTATTTATTTATTAGCTTGGAGCTCGTTCAATGCACAAATTAGTTTTACCTATTTAAATATGGATTAATATAGAGTTTGTTGACTCCACAAGTGGGGTTAAAATAATAACATATATCTTTTAAAAAATTAAGAAAATAAAAAATAAATAAAACAAAACATATGTCATCATCCTCATCCCACTTGTAAAATAAAAAAACTCAATTAACGGTTTATGAGATAATTATCCTTTAAATATGTATGTAAACATATATTGTCACATCCCGTGACCACATTTTTTACATTTTTCTATACATTTTATACGGTTAGGCTGTCTGTGATACTTTACTTTTCATATTCATTTAACTATTAACTATAAAATTAGTAATATCAATTACATCCCTATCTTAATTCTCAATAAAGTAGTACTGAAAGTAAGTCTAAATACAGAAAATAAATGATCATACCTCATATTATAAATCAAGCTGTCACAATGTCTCCAAATGCGAAGCTCAAAATCCTCAGATGTCAGATCTCACAGTCACCGAAAATCTGAAATGTTAAAATTGGGGAGTGAGCAAACCATGGCTCAGTAAGAGAGTTATATGCAACAATTGATATTCAGCTATCTATATGTTGAAAATAATTTTTTCACTTTCTTTAAATCTTTCTAGAGGCTCTAGGCTCACATGTAGGAAGGATACTACAGTCGGCTAGGGATCCGGATGGAGTAAGGCAGGTATTTTAGAATACCTGTCTTGTCTCGGAACCTAAAAGCAACTGTAGAGAGTAATCGTTTTCTTTTTATATTCAAATCCCAGTAAAACATTAAATATTCACGTGATAAAACACTTAAGTAAATGAATAAGGAATTAATATTCCTTTCACAAATACTCATTTCCACACTTGTAAAACACCGTATAATATTTAGTTCAACATGTAACATATCAAAAGCTCAGTAGCTATAGATAATTTAGTACCAGCAAAAGTTTAGTGAAAGTACAATCATTAGTATAGTATCATGGAGACTAGGCAACACCCTAAATATATCATGCTATAATATCATCCCAAATAAGGGAAACACATGAGATCTATGGCCATAGTCTATGGGGTCCACAGTGTGCACTGATCAGGTGTCCACTGGGACGCTTATAATAGGATCAGTATTCATCAGCACTAACACGTGACACGTGAGCATGATATGGGGCCTAACAGTCTCAAAACAGTAAACACGTGATATAAACCCCATTTATGAAATCAATTTCATTGAATATAAGTTCAATCAATCCATAAATATTCATAAGGAAAGTATTTTCATCAGATGAATAACAATTTATAAAATATTCATAGTGGGGTAATCACTCCCGAAAATGTTCTGAATATTATAGAACAGTATAAATCACATTTTCCATACGGTGAAAACAGTTTATAAAATAATCACACTGTAAAATAAATCTCATGACTGTTTCTTTTTCACCGTAAAACATGTACGCACGCTTTTCCGTGCTTTTTATCCAAAACATTGTTTTCAAAGTTATCAGAATTCAAATCAATTATTTTTATGATTTATGGAAAAATAAAATATTTTATTTTCCAAATTCAATAATCTCGTCACCATGTTTTCCTCTAGAAGCACATGTAGAGACCTTTTAGTCTCAAAATACTATTTTCCATCTTTAATTAACCTTTATGGGATTTCTATAAATAATTAATTTCATAATTAAAACCATAAAGGTTATTTATGAAATCAAGGGAATATTTAAGAAATATTTATAAAATATTCACTTCAGTCCTTTTCATTTTTCATCTCGTTTCACGTGAAATATCACATATCGGAGGATTTTCGATGATTTCATTTTCACCATTCTCGAAAACATGAATATTTTAAAATTAAATAACAGTATATTCATATTTTATGAAAACTAATCGATTTCTCGATTTTCATGGTTGGAAATCGTTCCTCGTGATATAAAATCATTTACTATGATTTTCGGTAATTTTCTAAGATTTTTTTGCAGTATAACGACTGTCAATTGGCTAGCCTCCTACATGGAAAATACAGTTTATATTTTCAACCAGTAAATCACCACAATTTTTCCAACCAATCATTATTAATAGCATTTATAAAAAAATTAAATGCATAATTTAAAACATGTGTGCCGAATATCCCTACAGGCTGCACATGTCTCCCTTACCTATCTCGGGTCGGTGACTACCTCTCAAAGGTCGTGCCCGTGTTCACCTCGCCCGATTCCATCGTCTCGGTCATCGAGAAATTTTCTGGAAATTAAATTCTAAAATTTAGAATTTTTCCATAATTTATTAAAATAAATCGCTCGAAATTAATTTCCGGAATTCTTAATGAATTTTCGTAATTTTCGAGTTTTCGAATTTCCCGGGATTTCCCGAATTCCCGAAAATTCCTTTTCTCTCTCTTTTCTTTTTTTCCTCTTTTCTTTCTCTTTCTATTTCTTTTCTTTTCCTTTTTCTTTTTCTTTTTCTTTTTCCTTTCTCTTTTTCCTTTCCCAGCCGAACCGGTCACCTCTCCTCATCGCCGGTTCTTCTCCGGCTGCCGATTCTCTGAAGGTTCAGTGGCCCCTCAGCTGGCTAGTGCCACGATGAACCTGGATCTGGCCTTCGTTCATCCCGAATCGGTGACACGGTGGCGGATCTACTTGGTTTACATTCGGTTTCTTCTCCCTCTTCGTCGCTCCTCCTCCGCCGTTCTCTGCCTCTCCGGTGGCCTCCTACCTCTTCCTCTTCCTCCAGTAAAGCTTCGGTTGCAGTGGAGGTGGCCGATTCGGCTGGCACCGCCACTTCCTATTTTCCTTTTCTTTCTGGCTTCCGTCGATTTTGCTTCTGTTTCTTCCCAATTTTCTCTCCTTTCCATCGCCGGTCTCCTTTCCTCATGTCGCCGGCATCATCCCTTCTCCCTTTCTCTCCCTCACCGCCGACGGTGGTCGGTCGGCATCGTGGAAGGGGGTCGGGATCCCTCCTTCCCGATTCCTTCCTCTGTTTTCCTTTTTATTTTGTTTATATTTAATATAATTATACACATATAATTATATTTATCAACTCTATGTTATACATATAATATATTATACATAAAATATTATTATTTTATATATATAGTATTGTACTATATATGAATTATATATATAAAGATATATATTGAGTATTACAAAATATATATATCTAGTATATATATAAATATATATATATATTTATATACTTTAAAAATAAATAACATTTATATATATATATTGTACCACAATATATATTGTATTTACAATATATAATTATGCAACTTTTAATGTAAAATAATATTTACATTCTCATTTATGTATATATTTACATATACATAAAATATACATATTTACTATTTAAATTTATGAAATAGTATATATTCATATATATATATATATACCAATGTATAATAATATATACTATATATCATTTAAGTACATATGTATTTGTATAAAAATACATTTACATAATATATAATTATATATCATTTTCATTTCTCATTTTCTTATTTAATTTGGATTTCCATTTATCCAAATTAAATTTCCTTTCCTCATTATTTTCCGAATTTCCAAATATTCTTATTTCCACTTACATTTTCCTTCACTCGAATTTTCTTAATTCGTCACTTCCTCAATTCACAGAATTCCACTAATATTCTGATCTCATAATTATATTTATTTATTTCCAATATTACTAATTTTCAATAATTGGAAAATTTTACAGTTATCACATTCTCCCCACCTTAAGAAATTCAGTCCTCCAAATTTAACTTAAGTCAAAAGGTGGTACATTCCGTACACTTATAGTTCTTACTCCTTTTTATCCTCTTTGAATTAATACCGCTAGTATACCATCGACATCAAAATCACTTTGACCACTACATATTCCTTTCATCATATATTTATACTCCCTAGTTCATTTATCAATTCGGGAGTTATTCATTTCATTCCTCTTTTCACATAAAAGTCTATTCACACCGTTGTTCATATCACAGCTGATCTATGCTGTTCGTCATCTATTTCTCTCACTTAGTGCCAAGTCGATAAAATTTGGTACTATCATGTACACATGTCAATCAGTTGTATGTAATTGTCTCAGTAGCTTTTACATCTCGTGCATACGCTCTCTCAATATATCCTCAAGCGTCCACGTATTACACTTGAGCATTTTCATCAGTACGGAGCGGTGCTATCAGTACACTTGGGATCTCAATGTCTTGAGCTGTTTTCTATTAGTATATGGCAACTCAGAGACTCCCATCACATGTAATACTGATTGGAACTGTATATATACATTTACACCGTTTCACACTCATTCTTCGACTGAGGCACTAGAGAATCTAGGAGTCCGATAGTGGAATAGTGATTCCATTTGGACAATCAGTCTTTAATCACTTCCACATTATAATATTTCTTTTGGACTCTTTATTGTCCACAATATTCATTTTCTCGTTTATTTCATCAAGGCTGCATCTCACTTGCAGACTTTACTATTGATCATCTCTTATAGAAATAACTCATAAGACCATCATCTTCTCTTCATGTAGTATGGTCATTACATCTCTTTTCATAATTTGGATTCTACCATTGAATCCTCCAATTATCCATTTAATCACCACATTATCTAAACAATTCCACCATTTCTATCATTTCAAGGTGGTTATGTGTATATCATTTTTGTTCCGTTACATAACTGGCAGTAGTATATAGCTAGACCCATTAATCTCATATCTCAATCATTCTCTTTATTATAGACAGATCCACTGTCATTCTGTCATTTCGAGATTTCCAATCTCTCAAAAGAGACACTGTCTAGCCAAAGCTCTTATTTGTCAATCTTAACACAAGTCCACAATCTTTGAGAGTTTGAAGGGTCATACCACCATGCTGCTCATATTCCATTTGTATTTTTAATTATTTCGATACCTCATCACTTTATTCTTGTATAGATGCCTCATTCATTAGGCTTATATACCTCCATAGGAACTCGTAAATATTTTATCGAGTTCTAATCATTATTTCATGGACCTCAGTCTCCAACTTTTATCTAATGACGCCTTATACATAGGCTAGTCCTATGAACTCCTCATATATTTTTGATTAGATCAATAAAGCGTCCTTTTTGCATGTAGATGAATATTTGTTCTTCACAAGAACTTTATTAATAATAGGAATTTAATACATCCTTTTAATTCATCTACATCTCAATATCATCTGTGTTTTTCTCATTTACACTTATACAGATAACTTCATTAACCTCAAATTACATTATCTGTATTTTCATCAATCACACATTTACACGTGAATTTCATTATTCACACATTATCCAAACTTATTTTCTTAAGCTTTTCGGATTCTTTCTATATTCTCCGATATAAGTTTAAAATTAGGTTTCCATATAACCAATCAATACTTTCTTTAATCACTCACCTCTTATCATCTTGGACATTTCATCCTCATGTCCTGTCATTTTCACTGTATATTATCAAGGTAGAGACACTTAACATTCAAATCATTTTGACACATACTCCACCTTGATTCCATTATTTACTTATAATTTACAACATTACGAGCCGTAACTAGTAAACTATATCAAGTACAACAGTTATCAACACATTTTACAGCTAACCCATTTATTATAGTAATTCATTTTAAAATCATTTTCATTTAATAACCATAGGTTAGCTGTCATATTCCTCATCTCTTATCTTCACTTATTGTTCTTATGCATATTCTCCAATTTCATATACTCCATACAGTACATTATTCTATAAACATATTTCAAAATATTCTGATTCTATAAATATTTGTTTGATACTTCAAAAAACAAAAATAAAGTATAGAACCAAAATTAACCGTACTGCTATGGATTTCATCATCTATATTGATCTCCTTTTCAATCATCTTCAGTAATCATTTTACTTTTCATCATATCCAACAATCTTGTAATAATATCCCATTAATACACTTTTAATTTAGACCCTTAAAATTAATAACTGAGCCACTCATCTTGTGACTTCCCTATAGCCATTCAGGTCACATCAGCACTTTAAGTGTAGTGAAATTTATATTCGGGATCGTTATATTCATATTATGTCCTTTATGCCATTAATAACTCCATTACTATCAATGGATTCAAGATCATCTTGGTTTTATCACTATTCAAAACATAGCCAACATAGGGGCATTTTCGTCATTTTGACATTTATTTCTTTATCCTCAGTATACATTTAAAGCAAGGATCTTATTATCTATATGCTAATAGTATCCTTTCTCATACTAATATCAACAGTTTAAGATCTTGTTCGATTTCGACAGAGAAGTCCACTAGGATCCATAATTGAATCATTTTGCATGAAATGCAGCTTTACATCATCAATTTCTCTGTCAAATCAATCAATTCAAACTTCTGTTGGTCTATTTTGACTCCAGGTAAAATTTTGGAGGTAGGGGTATTTTGGTTATTTTTGGCCAAAAATTTCTCTCTCTTCAAAATACCTTCAATCGATGATCTTAAGGTCTAGTTAATGATGATATTTCATTCCCCTCCTTTATATCATCACTTTCAAGTCTCAGTTCAATCCGGACCGAAAAGTACTGGTGGGGCCCTCACCGAGTCCTTTCGATTCCTTACCGAACAGGCTTTCATTTAGATCATAAGATCACCATTTTCTGATAATTTCTGAGCCTATTTTCCTATTTACCATCATTAATTCTTAAATTCTCACTCCCTTCAAATTATTTTACTCAATTTGCAATCATTTATTTTCTCTATGTATTTAGACTACACAGTACTACAGGGGATGTTTAACGTTTTTAACACTTTAGCTTTCCAAAAGTATCAACAGACATCAGGCCAACCATGCTCTAATACCATTAACTCTGTCACATCCCGTGATCACATTTTTAACATTTTTCTATACATTTTATACGGTTGGGCTATTTGTGATTGTGAGATCCGGTATTTTGTATACATTGTACATCTTATTGTACATGATTGATAATTAGAATAAATTAAAGTATGGAATTAAATAAAGATTTAAGATAAGACTTTATTTTACATTATGGAAATTGAAATTTAAAATTTCAATATGGTGTATGTGAAATAGAATAAGAATTAAAGAGTATGAAAAAGGGGATGATAGAATGTGTGCCAAAGAAGAACAAAGAAGAGCTAAGAAAATTTAACCATTCAAGCATACAACAAAATTCTTAACTTGTTGTATTCGGCTGGAAATGATTTCAAGAAAATAAAATTCAAGTCATAGATAAAATATATATATATATATATATATAAAATAAAGTCAAATTTACATATAATATGAAGACCGAGAAACTCATGTGTGAAAGCCTTGAAAGAGATATGTAAAGAAGTCAAGAAAAGTGGCTACAAGGAGAATTCACGCCACCTTGTTTCTTCTTGTGCCAATTTGTTTATGCATGAAAGAAAAATGATAACAACATGAGTTTTATGCCATAAAATAAGTAGAAATAGTGTTTAACAATAAAGTAATCAAGAACACTTGATATTAGAATTTTATTGGTCAAAATAAAGTAAAGAAAGAGGGAAAAAGGAAGCTAAACCGAAATGGCCAAGAAGAAGAAGTCTACGCCAGTTTTTCTTGAACACATTTTCATATAGTCTTTAAAGGCTATCAGTACAAGGCTTTTATGAGCAGAAAACTAAAGGAAACATGAGTTAACAAGATAGTATAAAAGAGGTACTAGATAAGGGAGATTATTGGCTGGAATTAACCAAGGAAAAGAAGAGAAAAATCAGACAAGCTGATCGGTCAAAAAGCTTCCACGCCAACAACTTGTCTTGATTTCATTTTTATTTAACTTTTGAAAAGGCTGCCAAAATTATGAGTTCTTGGTAAGAGAATGATGTAAAAATCATGAAAGTAATATATTATAATGGGTTGAAAACAACTACAAAAATTAGAAGAAAACTTGGTCAAAAACCATGGCTAACAACAACAATTTCCAGCCTTTCCTTTTTGGCTGTGAAAGTATTCGGTTTTGATGTGTAAAAAGACTAAATATTTATAATATAATAGTCTTAAAACAAAACAAAAGAAAGAAGTCAGTGGCCTATGGAGAAAGAGGTCTCTACGCCACTTTATGCTGCATTTTCTTCATGCATTAAATGGATTTTAATGCAATGAACGATGAAGAAATACTATCAAATGATAGGTGGATTTGTAATATTAGTTAAAAAGGATAAAGAGAAGAATAAGAAGTAAGAAAGCCTCGGTAAAACTTTCTTCACCACCGAGAATATATTAGCTACGAGAACCATTTTCTTCTCTATTCTGCTTTTTTACTTCCGTTCACTTAAGAAAAGAATTCAACAATCTCATAAATTAGAAACCTAAACACTTAAGCTCCACCCTTAAACCTTAGTTAAAGCTTGGAATTCATTAAGGAGAAATCAAAAGGGGCTGGCGTAGAAGAGGAACAAAACAGAATATAAATTCTGTTTTAGAAACACAAATTAATCAAGGTGAGATTTGATGATTTCTTAAGATTTAATGATATAAATCTATGATTTCAAGCATGAGAAGCGTGATCATAGATTTGCTTTTGATTTATTCTTGTTGAATCATGGAAAAAGAATGAATTCATGTCTTGAGATAGATGAAGAATAAAAAGGAATTGAGCTAAAATTGTAGTTGATAATACAAAATAATGAAAGGAAATTAGATAGATACAAGAAGAAGTTTAGAAATTGAAGTATGGTGAGAAGAGAATTTTAAGTTAAAGAGGAGACTTCGGTTGAACATACAAATATGAAAGCTGTTATGGCTTCACGCAAAATTTGCAATATGAGATGTGCATAGATAAGAAAGGAATGAAGTGCAAAATGAGAAGATAGGAAGAAAATTGGAAAAGTCAACAAAAATGGCCAAAGGTAATTTCGGCCATGACTCAAAAAAAATAAAGTAAATATGAGAAAAAAAGTTAAGAAGTTAGTCAACAATAGTCATAGAATTAAAAAGAGAATTTTCAATGAAATTAAAATCGAAAAAGGAAGTGAAATGAAGAAATTGAGTTTTTATACCGATATAATTTATACTGATTGTAATTATTTTATGACTTTAGAGGCTGCATTATATGAATGTTAGTGGTTTAAAAATAAGAAGAAAATTATTAATAATTTTCGATAAAATTATTTTGCAGCCCGTGTAGACGGATTTCGGTTAGCATTACCAAGACGATCGTCAGCATAAGACTGGTAAGGGGGAAGTGTGTAAGTTGTAGGGATATGATGATATGCATGTTTTAACAAGTTAAATCTTGTGAAATTAATGGAAGTATGAATTATTTTAAAACATGCATAAATTGGAGATAAGTCGACTAGTTTATAACTGTATTTATATGCATGAGGTTAAGAATCCGCAGCTATTATGCTGTCAGAAACTTTCTAATAACTATTCTAAAATATTATAAATATTTTAGAAATATGTAAATGATTTAAATGAGAATTTTAAAGATAAATTCCATAACTTTTCCATAAGATGGGATTTATGAGAAAATATGAAGTATTTAAAGATTCATGTTTTATATATTTATTTAAGTGAGAATTTGAATTATGTTATATTATATTAAATATTTAGAATTGAATATTTATGTGTTTTCTCACTTTAGCATGAATATTTATTGATTGAATTATAGTGTACGAAAATGAGAATAATACCTTTTTGGAATTATTATTTATTTAAATGATTTAAATTCATAAATGTGTTTCCTTAAAGGTATTTTGAGAATTTTATCGATTTTGAGACTTTAGGCCCCGAGACTCATGCTTTACAGTTATACTGTATTGTTCACATGGCTGATAGACCCGCAAAGTCATCAGCAGTCCTGGTGTCGCCTGGCAAGTGTACACCAAGGACACCCATAGACTGTGGTCATAGATCTAAACTGTTTACTGTTACTGTGTTCCTTCGGGAATGATTATAGCATGACATGATTTAGGGTGATGCCTAGTCTCAACCCATTGTTATTGAATATTGTTTACTGAATACTGTTTACCATACACTGGTTACTGAATACTGTTTACTAAAATTACTGATTTGAAACTGTATTAATGTGAAAGTACTCCTATATGAAATATATCGTTTTACAGCATATAGATTCATTATATCGAGCAGCATACAACTCCTTTACTGAGCACGTGGTTCGCTCACCCCTTCAATTTCACTCCACAAGTATTGATTTGGATTAAGAGACGTACCATCTGAAGTATCGGCTGCTAGTTCGGTTACCCGAGATAGCAGACTATAGACATCGGAGGTATATTATTTTCTTTTATACATTCAAAAAAGTTGTACAGTACTACTTTAATTAGTAATGAAATACAAGGAATGTAACTCTGATATGAATTAATAAAATATTCATGTTTCGAGAATCATACTGTCAGTAGAAGTACTATCTAGTACGGAAATTATTATTTTACTGTAAGCATCACAGACATCCTAACCGGTAAAAGAATATAAATTATGAGTAAAAAGTGTAAAAATATATACTCAGACCGTTACAGTGATACTTTACTTTTCATATTCATTTAACTATTAACTATAAAATTAGTAATATCAATTACATTCATTATCTTAATTCTCAATAAAGTAGTACTGAAAGTAAGTCTAAATACAAAAAATAAATGATCATACCTCATATTATAAATCAAGTTGTCGCAATGTCTCCAAATGCGCAGCTCAAAATCCTCAGATGTCAGATCTCACAGTCACCGAAAATCTGAAATGTTAAAATTAGGGAGTGAGCAAACCACGGCTCAGTAAAAGAGTTATATGCAACACTTGATATTCAGCTACCTATATGCTGAAAATAATTTTTTCACTTTCTTTAAATCTTCCTAGAGGCTCTAAGCTCACATGTAGGAAGGATACTACAATCTGCTAGGGATCCGGATGGAGTAAGGCAGGTATTTTAGAATACCTGTCTTGTCCCGGAACCAAGAAGCAACTGTAGAGAGTAATTGTTTTCTTTTTATATTCAAATCCCAGTAAAACATTAAATATTCACGTGATAAAACACTTAAGTAAATAAATAAAGAATTAATGTTCCTTTCACAAATACTCATTTTCACACTTGTAAAACACCGTATAATATTTAGTTCAACATGTAACATATCAAAAGCTCAATAGATGTAGATAATTTAGTACCAGCAAAAGTTTAGTGAAAGTGCAATCATCAGTACAGTATCATGGAGACTAGGCAACACCCTAAATATATCGTGCTATAATATCATCCCAAATAAGGGAAACACATGAGATCTATGGCCATAGTCTATGAGGTCCATAGTGTGCACTGATCAGGTGTCCACTGGGACGCTGATAATAGGATCAGTATCTATCAGCACTAACACGTGACACGTGAGCATGATATGGGGCCTAACAGTCTCAAAAAAGTAAACACGTGATATAAACTCCATTTATGAAATCAATTTTATTGAATATAAGTTCAATCAATCCATAAATATTCATAAGGAAAGTATTTTCATCTGATGAATAACAATTCATAAAATATTCATAGTGAGGTAATCACTCCCGAAAATGTTTTGAATATTATAGAACAGTATAAATCACATTTTCCATACGGTGAAAACAGTTTATAAAATAATCACACTGTAAAATAAATCTCATGACTGTTTCTTTTTCACCGTAAAACATGTACGCACGCTTTTCTGTACTTTCTATCCAAAACATGGTTTTCAAAGTTATCAGAATTCAAATCAATTATTTTTTATGATTTATGAAAAAATAAAATATTTTATTTTCCAAATTCAATAATCCTGTCACCATGTTTTCCTCCATAAGCACGTGTAGAGACCTTTTAGTCTCAAAATACTATTTTCCATCTTTAATTAACCTTTATGGGATTTCTATAAATAATTAATTTCATAATTAAAACCATAAAGGTTATTTATGAAATCAAGTGAATATTTAAGAAATATCTATAAAATATTCACTTCAGTCCTTTTCATTTTTCATCTCGTTTCACGTGAAATATCACATATCGGGGGATTTTCGGTGATTTCATTTTCACCTTTCTCAAAAAAATGAATATTTTAAAATTAAATATCAGTATATTCATGTTTTATGGAAAATAATCAATTTCTCGATTTTCATGGTTGGAAATCATTCCTCGTGATATAAAATCATTTATTATGATTTTCGGTAATTTTCTAAGATTTTTCGGCAATATAACGACTGCCAATTGGCTAGCTTCCTACACAGAAAATACAGTTTATATTTTCAATCGTAAATCACCACAATTTTTCCAACCAATCATTATTAATAGAATTTATAAAAAAATTAAATGCATAATTTAAAACATGTGTGCCGAATATCCCTACAGGCTGCACATGTCTCCCTTACCTGTCTCGGGTCTACGACTGCCTCTCAAAGGTCGCCCTGTGTTCACCTCACCCGATTCCATCGTCTCGGTCATCGAGAAATTTTCTGGAAATTAAATTCTAAAATTTAGAATTTTTTTCATAATTTATTAAAATAAATCACTTGAAATTAATTTCCGGAATTCTTACCGAATTTTCATAATTTTCGAGTTTTCGAATTTCTCGGGATTTCCCGAATTCCTGGAAATTCCTTTTCTCTCTCTCTTCTTCTTTTCCTCTTTTCTTTATCTTTCTTTTTCTTTTCTTTTCTTTTCTTTTTTTTTTCTTTTTCCTTTCTCTTTTTCCTTTCCCAACCGAATCGGTGACCTCCCCTCACCGTCAGTTCTTCTCCGGCGGCCGGTTCTCCGGCAATTTAGTGGCCCCTTAGCTGGCCGGCGCCACGGCGAACCTGGATCTGGCCTCCGTTCATCACGAATTGGCGGCACGGTGGCGAATCTACTCGGTTTACATTCGGTTTCTTCTCCTTCTTCGCCGCTCCTCCTCTGCCGTTTTCTGCCTCTCCGGTGGCCTCCTACCTCTTCCTCTTCCTCCGGCGAAGCTTCGGTTGCAGTGGCGATGGTCGATTAGGTCGGCATCGCCACTTCTTATTTTCCTTTTCTTTCCGACTTCCGCCAGTTTCGCTTCTGTTGCTTCGTGATTTTCTCTCCTTTCCGTCACCGGTCTCCTTTCCTCACGTCACCGGCATCATCCCTTCTCCTTTTCTCTCCCTCACCACCGACAGTGGTCGGTCGGCATCATGGAAGTGGGTCGGGATTCCTCCTTCTCGATTCCTTCCTCTGTTTTCCTTTTTATTTTGTTTATATTTAATATAATTATACACATATAATTATATTTATCAACTCTATATTATACATATAATATATTATACATATAATATTATAATTTTATATATAGTATTGTATTATATATGAATTATATATATATATATAAAGATATATATTGAGTATTACAAAATATTTATTTATATATATATATATCTAGTATATATATATATATTTATATATTTATATACTTTAAAAATAAATAACCTTTATATATATATATATTGTACCACAATATATATTGTATTTACAATATATAATTATGCAACTTTTAATGTAAAATAATATTTACATTCTCATATATGTATATATTTACATATACATAAAATATACATATGTACTATTTAAATTTATGAAATAGTATATATTCATATATATACCAATGTATAATAATATATACTATATATCATTTAAGTACATATGTATTTGTATAAAAATACATGTACATAATATATAATTATATAATTATATATCATTTTCATTTCTCATTTTCTTATTTAATTTGGATTTCCATTTATCCAAATTAAATTTCCTTTCCTTATTATTTTCTGAATTTCCAAATATTCTTATTTCCACTTACATTTTCCTTCACTCGAATTTTCTTAATTCGTCACTTCCTCAATTTACGGAATTCCACTAATATTCCGATCTTATAATTATATTTATTTATTTTCAATATTACTAATTTCCAATAATTGGAAAATTTTACGGTTATCACATATATATTTCTAAACTTATATGTTTTATAAATAAATTTTATTTATTTAAAAAGTAATAATTTTAATTATTTAAATAATACACATGTTATTGATAGCTTATTTTTATACTTTTTAGTTTAGTTAATAAATTATTTTTTGATAAATTAAAATTATTTATTTTATATTATAAATAGATATCAATTAATATTTTATATAGTTTTTTAAATAGATAATATTAAAATTATATTTTAAAAATATATTTGGATTAAATAGTATTTAAAATTATTTTAAGATAATTCTTTTAAAAAAATTGAGAAATTTTAGGGATTAGAGAAATGTTAAGAAAGTAAAAAAGTGAAAAAGTTCAATATTTATTGTTTGTTTTTGCTTAGGTGGACATAAAAGCAATGAATACTTACATGTCATTCAAAGAGAATGATCATATAAACATTCATGTAAGTGTCTTTACCAAATTTGCTATATACCTAATAGATTATATTTATTGAAAGTAACATTGAGAATTAAAGGTATACTCAAGTTAATTAATATTTTTTGCATGATAAATTTCATTATGAATTTTTGAATAATTAATTTCATGATAGGAACTTCACTTAAGATTTATCCTTACCTTTTTATAAAAATCGAAAAAATTATTGTTATCTTATATTGCATATTTTTATCATTAAAATCCTGCATTTTTTTGTTCTAATTACCATAAACAAACACATTTACATAACAAAACAATAATACTATACACTGGGGACTTCTACAGTAACTTTATAAATTTTGATTATTATAGGGTTAGAGAATCATAACCCTTAGATTGTAATATTTAATCTAAACCATTGATTATCTTTTAAAGGTAAAAAACAATTCAAACCTGGTAACTTGTTAAACTAGTTTTCAAATTATCATTATATATTAATATTAATAAGAAAATATAGGAGTGAATTACAAATTTAACCTTCCTATAATTATTATAAAAATACAATCCCTTTAATCTATTTCTTCTTCTTCTTCTTTATATTTAAGGCTTCTTATTTTTCTATTTATTAAAGATCCTAAACTCTAAATCCCAAATCATAAACCCTAAATCTGAAATCTATTGAATCTTAATTTTGATGAAATGAATCACTAAAATTAATAAGAATAATCATAATGAGTCACTAAAATATTTCAATTTAATACATATTACCAAGAGAAGTTAAATTAATAAATTTACATTTTTTTGGAAAAAAATGTGGATGAAGACTAAAAATATTATTAAGATAAGATGAAATGTGCACCATTATTCTAAAGAATGGTAGCCTATTTGCTCAAGAGCATTAATAGTGACCTCTTGCAGGGTTTATGTCAAATAATATTTTTTCAGATCAAGACCACTGCCTTTATTTGGATGTGATAACCGAAAATTTTTCTCTTTTTGGTATTAAATTACTCGAGAATTTAATTTTTATGCAAATAAATAAGCGAAAGTAAATAAATAAGTTTATTTGCGAGATGGAAAAATTGTTGGAATTCCTGAAACTGATGAAGTGATGAAGTTGAGGAAATTATTTTGAATAATTTTCGAATATTAAGAGATCCAAATATTAAAGAAATGAAATTGAGTATATTTATTTTGGATATTAAGAAATCCAAAATTTAAGAAATAAAAATGTGTATATATATTATTATTAATTAATAATTATATTTATAAATATTTATTTATAAATATAATTATATATAAAAAAAAGAACAAAGGAAAGAAAAGGGGCGGGAATCGGGATACCCGATTCCCTCCCATTTCCTCCTCTGTTTACAACAAAGGAGAGACTCCAAGGAAAATGTCGACCCCCGTCGGCCGGCCGAGCAAGAGAAGAGCGAGGCGAGGCCGTCACCGGCAAGGGAAAAAAGAGAGGAAAACCACCAGTGACGGAAAAAAGAGAAGAACCGAGCGAAACAAAGGAAGGAAACTGAAAGGAAAAGAGAAAGAAAAGAGAAAAAGGAAACGAAAGTGCTAGTCGATCCAAGCACCGCCACCTCAACCCCGACACCGACAAAGGTAAAGGGAAGGAAAAGTGATCGGCGAAAGAGAGGAAAAACAGAAAAGGGAGGAGAAAAGAGAAGAGAAAGAGGCCGAAAACCCACCTCCGGATCCGCCACCACCGTCGCTGCCGCTCGGGAAAAGGAGGCCAGATCTGGCTTCATGGCAACCCCAGGATGCTGTGAAGTGGCTGAACCGTCGCAATGGGTGGTCGCCGGTGGCTGAACCGGCCAGCAATGACTGAACTGGCTGAACCGGTTTGACCTAACCAAACTGGTTCAGACAAAAAAAAAGAAAAGAAAAAGAAAAAGAAGGAAGAAAAGAAAAAGAAAAGGAAAAAGGAAAAAGGAAAAAGAAGGAGAAGAAAAAGGAAAAAGAAGAATAAGGAAGAAAGCAAAATGGGTAGGAAAAATTAGTAGAATTTATTATTATTATTTTATTTAATAATTTTATATGACTCTAAATGTGGAAATTGGACTTGTAGAAATTATACAAGAATGACTGGAGCATGAACGAAATTGGGGAGAGATTACATCGTTAACTCCGACACTTGGTAAGATACTTTTATAAAGTAGTGGTAGTGTTATATTGTATGTTTTGGAATTGTGATCCTGATGATGAAAGATTATTGAAATGATTTTTAAATACTAAGATGACCTACAATTAGTGGTAAGGGTTTTAGTAAGAGATAAATAGATGGTGAGAATCAACGGCTGTGTGGTTATAAACTGTATTTCCTTACAGGAGGTTCTGATAAAATTAAGCCGTTATACTGTCGAAATTTATATGAAAATGTTTAATAAAAAAGGTTAAGTTTTCTCATGTAAATGGAATTTTGGAAAGAATTATCGAAAGATAAGTTTTGAAAGGACTTTATCATGTTGCCAGAAAACTTGATTTTTGGAATAGTTGAGAAGGTAAATGATTGAGCATGATAACATGATGAATTACATGATGTAAGCCTTATAGAATCGATAAATGGATTTATCTTAATATCACGAATTGGTTATCAAGTCGAGATTGAGGTGGAATATCGATTAGTCGGATCATTGATAAAAGTAACGATGATTTTATGATATAGCTTGGAAGAGAATATCGAGGTTGTAATTTAGAAGGTTGAACAATTGAATTGTGGAATTATCAACGTAGCGATGATTTTAGAATTAATTGATTTCAATTTCTTGATGTTGGAATAGTTTCAAACGTGATTACACGGACATTGCAAGAGGTTAATGTTGAGATAATTTTATTATATTACATCGTATTTTCGAAATATACGTGAGATAATAAGCGGACCTACACTTGTGGTAGGGTCTTAGTATCAACATTGTGGTATACGATGGATAGTTTTGATATCGATGTTATAACAAATGTATGACTTGTGCATACATAATCTTATTGAAATTGAGGTCGAATTACGATATGATCCAATCATTGATAGATTCAAATAAATGAGTGTCAAATATGTGATTATATGATTTCGGTTATAACTTTGGAATAGGTCTTGAATAATAAGATCGACAATTGTATAAGTTCATATTCTAAAATAAAATGTTTTGGAACATTGTTTGATAGTGGAAATTGGCCAAATCTCTTAAGTGGGTAAATTGCTAACCTAAGATTGATTTGATAATACCTTTATAGATAATTCTAACATGGTATTATATTATACAGGTCATATGAAAATTGATCTGAAAACTGTGGTTTGATTTGGTGATAGTGGATGAAATTGGGCATCAAGTTGGAATAATGAACGAGTGCCAATATGTTAAACCATAGATGGATTGGATAGATGACTATTGATATTGTGATTTTGTATCCTCGATGTTGACTCTGGAATAGGTTTTGAGTGATGATATCGGTAATTGCATAATTTCAGTATCTTAATGGCTATATAGAAATGTGACATTTAAATATTCAGAGATACTAAAAGGACTCATACTAATAGTGGTGGTCCTAGTATTGAATGATGAAATGTACAAGTGATTTTTATAGTCATTAATTATTGCAAAATGATATTGAATATCGAGGAATCACAGTGAATATCAAAATTACCTATTAGGTATGATTCGATTGAAATAAAAAAAGATGGAAATGAGGAATTTGGATTATAGTTAACACTATAATTAAATGATATATTTTACGAAAATGATAGTTCATTGTTTTGAACTCATGATTGAATTTGCATCGCATTTAAGCATGCCTTGTCACAACTTGAAACATTATAAAAATGTTTATATGAATACTGTTAAGTATTGATTAGTTTTGAAAGGAAAGTATATGGTAGATATAGATATTTTATATATAAGACCTCTTACATAATGATACCATATGCTTTACATGATCTTTGACAAGAAAAGCTAAAGATTTAAATGTTTTATGAGACTGTAGGCACCCTAAGAGAGTTAAACTCAATAAAGCATAGTGGAAACCGCCTAATTGGAGATTACTTATTAGGCAGAGATGCTTGTCCGACAATAGTCGTGGACAGGGCTCAGTCACACCTAATCCGTGGGGCTAAGAGAGATGAGGTCTATGGCCATAGATAGTGCCCTAGTCGGTTTCCAAGGGACGATGATATGATTTCACTGCTAGCTACAGTGATCTAAGTCTTTATTGATAGAGCATTAGGGATCTAGCCTAGTTTCAAACCGATATGATATGGAATTTAGAGTATGGTTTTAAATTGATATGAACTCTAAACTGATATGATTTCACAGTATATGAAATATGTTTCGATATTGTACTTGATATTGACATGATATAAAAAGAGAAATGTGCACATTTTGATTTGAAATGATATGAAAAGATATATTTTGAATTGATATGATATGAAAAGAGAAATGTGCACGTTTTGATTTGAAATGATATGAAAAGACATGTTTTGAATTGACATGATATGAAAAGAGAAAAGTGCACGTTTTAATTTGAAACGATATGAAAAGACATGTTTTGAATTGATATGATATGAAAAGTGAAAAGACATGTTTTGAATTAACATGATATGAAAATAGAAATGTACACATTTTGATTTGAAAAGATATGAAAAGACATATTTTGATTTGACATGATATAAAAAGAGAATTGCACATGCTTTCAACCTTATCTTAAAGGTAAATATGAAATGAATTAAGAATCTACATGTTCAAACATGCTTTAAAAGTATATGTAATATGATTTCAAATGATAGTCATCTTATATAGTAAAGCTTGCATAAGTTTTGTAAGCTAATTCATGACATAACAATATTCTAATTATATGATGTCATGATATTATACAGTACATGAACATAAGATTGATATGAAGAGAATTATGATCTTACACTATCGTGATCATAAGTTCCCACATGAAAAGTGATATGAATTGATGTAATACATGAGTATAATTGTTAAATGTAAAGTGACTTGATAAGATATCTCAATTAAACATGATACACGATGAGATTGATGTGACTATGGATCAATAGTATATGATATTCAAATGATACACGATGTATTGTTGTGCAATGCATCGTGGTATAAGGACAAGAAGATTGAAAGTGATTATTAATTTATTTAAAAGTCTGAGTGATAGACAGATGACAGGAATTGAGATAATGAGATATTATCGATCGAAATGATTAACTGTAATTGCAAATTTGTAGGTTTTATGCATTACAGTTAAGATAGTATAATTGTACTCCTACATTTATATTAGTATCTTATTGAGCCGTGGTTTTGCTCACCCTATTTAAAAGTCTGAGTGATAGACAGATGACAGAAATTGAGATAATGAGATATTATCGATTGAAATGATTAACTGTAATTGCAAATTTGTAGGTTTTATGCATTACAGTTAAGAAAGTATAATTCTACTCCCACATTTATATTAGTATCTTACTAAGCCGTGGTTTTGCTCACCCTACTTAATTTCATCTCTTTTCAGATTATTGAGTTAAATTCTGCCATGAGGGCTTTTTAGTGGGCCTCCAGATACGATATCTAGGCTTGGTACTAGCCTTTGAGGTATACGCTCTTTATAAAACGCTTGTTTATATGTAAGACTTTAATTGATGCACAATACATATTTTGTTAAATAAGTCGGGATGTAATTTAGAACAGTTTCCTCTCTAATTTAATATTTAAGTAAAATGACTATAGTTCACCTAGATAGTATAGTAACTAAACTGACACCGAATACAAACCGTAAAATGAAAAGGAAAAATTTAGTCCATAAATTTGGAGACTAAGAAAAGTATGAGTATCAAGGGAATGTCGCGGCGTTCGAGTCGTGACATTGGAACTATCCAATCATTTAAAAATACATAAATTAATAACAGTAATATAAACTAGTCTTTGAGTTTCGGTTCCAAATGCATCTAGCAGTATCAAATTCAAAACCTCTTATGCAAATACTTAATTATATGTTAACCCCAAGTGACATACAACTACAAACCCCCCCACCCCATTAACTAATAAAAATAAGACACCCACAAAACAAAATGTATGGAAGTCCCCCTTTTACTAGCATTTTAACAAAATGTATATCTTTTCTAAGCAATTGGCAAAATGAACATACACAACAAATTTAATAAAATCATACCTGTGTATAAAAAAATTTCATGGGTAGTTGACTGTCCAATTTAGGCAGTCAACTGCCAATTGATTGAAAAAAAATGCTGTATAAAAAAATATATGGGTAGTCAAATGCTCGAAAAAAGCATTCGACTGCTCATGTATTTTTTTTAAACAGTAAGCTTAAATTGCATGGGCAATGGATTGTTAGTAAAATTGTTTATAATCATCGTAAAAAGAACGAAAATGAGTGTAAAAACATTATAATAAGCATAAATTGAACGTAAAATTCATGAAATTAATCGTAAAATTTATTAGATTCATCGTAAATTTTATGACATTCATCGTAAAATTTATTAAATTCATCATAAATTTTATGACATTTATCGTAAAATTTATTAGATTTATCTTAAATTTTATGACATTCATCGTAAAATTTATGAGATTAATCGTAAAATTTATGACATTCATCGTAAAATTTATTAAATTGATCGTAAATTTTATCACATTCATCGTAAAATAAAATTTACGAGATTAATCGTAAAACTTATAACATTCATCGTAAAACTTATTAAATTCATCGTAAATTTTATGACATTCATCGTAAAATTTATTATATTAATCGAAAATTTATGACATTTATTATAAAATTTATTAATATAAATTTTATTAGATTTATTGTAAATTTTATTACATTCATCTTTAATTCTTATTTTTTAACGTGTATTAGTGTTCATTGGACTCCATAAAATAACCTTCTTTAATTCTTGTTTTGTCCTAATCCAGCATCTTTTTTGGTATGGTCATTGACATCTGATGTGGAATGTAGTTTTAATTATTAAAAAATTAAATAACGTTACTAAAGTATAAAAGAAATATACGAGTAAGTTGATCTATGCATATCTTGGTCATGCAAGGTCAGTAATTATTTTGCAACATGTGGAACATTCATGATGAGGGAGACAAAGATGCTTATGTGTTAATGTTGAAAAGCATTTGTATACAAAAATAACATGGGCAGTGGACTGCTCAAAGTAGGCAGTCAACTGCCAATCGAATGAAAAAAATTTGTATAAAAAAAATATATGGGCAGTCGAATGCCCGAAAAAGGCATTCGACTGCCCATGTATTTTTTTAAAACAGTAAGTTTGAATTAGAACAAGCGCTAAAATACTTTAAAAAATGTAATTTACATTATATTTAATTAAAGTAAAATTTATTTGTTGACCTATTAAATCATTATTTACAAATTTTTTAATTTTTATTATTTATTTAATTTTTCATGAGATATTTAATAAATTGTACGATAAAAATAATAAATTTTACGATGAATATCATAAATTTTACGATAAATATTATAAATTTTACAATGATTCTAATAAATTTTACTATAAAAGTCATAAATTTTACGATAAATCTAATAAATTTTACGATCAATATCATAAATTTTATAATGAATCTAATAAATTTTACAATAAATGTCATAAATTTTATTAATTTCAACATTTCTTTAAAGGAAAATTCAAAGTTTAAATATATTTTTAAGATAAAAACATATATTTTTTGTTAAATCAAATAATTATATATGCATATTTTCTTTTAGATTTATTTTTTATTTACTTGGATATAAATTAGCCTACTAATCATTAGCAGTCAACGAAATTGAATACATTTGCCCTCTTGGAAACTGAAGTAGTGCACGGTATGTTCCTTTTTATTAATTGCATTGATGAATTAATTAGTTAAGAACTCAAAAAAGTGTGTAGATTTCAGATAAAACAATCTGTCAGATGTTCAAATGATGACTATTACAAAAGGTGCAAAGACATTGTGTGAGACATAATAAAGTTTTCAATTTTTTGTAGGGGCAGTCAAATGCCTTTCATAGGTATTCAACTGCTGTAGTTTAAAATTTAAACAGAATTTATATAAGGATGATAAATTGTCTTGATATTTAATGTAAAAAAAATTTAAATTTTAATGAAGTTATGATAATTGATCATAAAATTAATTACAATTACTGTAAAATTGATAAGAATAGGGGTAAAAACACTAGATTAAGTATAAAATTATGAAAATTAACCATAAAACTAATAAAATTTATCGTAAAATTGATAAGAATAAGCGTAAAAATATACACAAAACTATGATAATTAATTGTAAAACTTATGAGATTTATTATAAATTTAATGAGAATAAATGCAATAACAGTACAATAAATATAAAACTATGACATTAACCATAAATTTATGAGAATAATTATCAAATTTATAAGATTCTTCGTAACATTTATGAGATTCATTGTAAAATTTATTAGATTCATCATAAAATTTATGAGATTCGTCATAAAATTTATGACATTCATCGTAAAATTTATAAGACTCATTGTAAAATTTATAAGATTCGTCGTAAAATTTATGAGATTTATCATAAAATTTATGACATTTATCATAAAATTTATGACATTTATCATAAAATTTATGACATTCATCGTAAAATTTATGAAATTCATCTTAAAATTTATGAGATTAAGCGTAAAAACACTAGCAAAACATAAATCCATAATAATTAACCATAAAATTAATGTGATTCACCGTAAAATTAATGTGATTAATTGTAAACTTGATGAGAATAAGCGTAAAAATATTATAAAAAGCATAAATTTATAATAATTAATTATAAAATTAATATGATACATCGTAAAAATACTATAAAAAGCATAAATCTTAATTTTCTCTCTCTAAATTAGCATAGACTGCCCTTATTATAATATATAATCTAGGGTTAAAAATATTAAAATTAAAATATTAGATAATTTGCTTTCATATTTTGAATGGGTAAAAATGTAATTTTAGTTGTTTAATGATTGGATAAAAATCTAATTTATAAATATTTTTTTACCTTTCTAAAGGATAAAAATGTAATTTACATTACACTTCATTAAATTAAAATTTACCTATTGACCTGTTAAACTTTTATTTACCTATTTTTTTTAATTTTTATTATTTATTCAATTTCTCATGAGATTTTGAAAATTTCATGAGATCTCATGACCTTATAATAAAATCGATATTTTGTAACCTTACTGTAGACAAACCCATTATACACCATATAATTTTTTTTTATTAATATGATAAGATTATTAGAGCACATATTTTCTTACGCAGTCAAATATATTCAAATTTTTATATTTTAAATACTTTTCAAAAAATCGAACCCCAATTCATAAAAAGGAAACTCTTCTAAGTTAATCCTTGTGGATTGTTCTCATACATAATTCTGAATATATATATATATATATATATATATATATTTAGCATGTATTAAAAGAAATCTTATGTGAAGGCAGATTTACTTGTTTCAAAAATCAGGTCGGAGTGGACCATGTCCGGTATGGTTATGATCAAGCGGCAAGTAGCTTCCATAGTGGGCCAGAAGCCGGCGGCAGTGATCCAACATTGGTTGGCGACTTGAATGGCCCACGAAGCTAATAAATCAATAACCATACAAACCACTCTTCCATCTTCTTCTTCTTCTACTTCTGCTTCAACTTTCTGAATGACTCTCCAAATGTGTTGGCATGACATCCTCCATAGCTCTCTTTATGGCAAAGAAATCATGAGCACCCTCTTTGTCTAAGCCATCTGGTGTTGACAGGAACCCAATCACTTCATCGCTAGGGTCCATGTTTGCTAGGATCCGATGGTGAATGAACTTTGGGATTACAACCATGGGTTGGAACCCATGGCTGAGGAAGGCTGAGCCTAGCTTAAGCATGGGAGTCACCTGGCCTTGCGTTGTGTGATAACCGCTAATTTTCTAAAATTTATATTAAATAATTGTAAATTTAATATTAAAACAAATAAATAAGTTAAAGAAAATAAATGAATTTATTTAAGAGATAGAAATATTTGGAAATTCGAAAGTCGATGAAATGACGAGGTAGCGGAAATTTAATTTGGATAAATGGAAATCTAAATTAAATAATAAATGAAACTGTGTATAATTATATTTGGATATTAAGAAATCCAAATTAAAGAAAATAAGAATGTGTATATTATATATTTATATAATTAGATTATATAAATATATTTTTATATGTTTTTATATAAATACATATGTATATATATGAAATATAGTATATTATAAAATGATATATATACTATTTTATATTAAATAAATACATGTATATATTTTTATATACAATTATGTATATAAATAAATATATATGAAATATATATATATTAATTTTAGTTAAAGTGTAAATATATATATTGTTGATAAAATAAAATATATATTATTAATAATATAATTATATATATAAAAAATAAAAAAAAATAAAAATATAGAAACGGGGTCGGGATCTACCCGACCCCTGTTATTTTGTTTTAGGAGAAACAAAAGAGAAACAGAAGAAGGGGGTGGCCGACCACCATCGGCTGGCCGACCGAAGGAGAAAAGGTGAGGTCGTCGCCGGCGAGGAAAGAAAAAGGGTAAGCCGACCGGCGACAGAAGGAAAAAGAAGAAAAGGAGAGGTGGAAACCAAAGTGGAGAAAGGAAAGAAAGGAAAAGAGACAGAGGAAAGTGGGTGAAAAGAGGAGGAGAAAGAGCAGCCATCGATTCCAGATCCGGCGCCGTCGCCGGCGATGGGGAAGAACAGAGGCTAGATTCGGCATCCTCGCAACGTCAGCCAGCTGTAGGAAGCATGAACTGGCGGAAATGGTGGCCACCGATGGCCGAACTAGCGGGATGGGACCGAACCGGTTCGAACCAGTTCAAACCAGAAAAGGAAAAAGGAAGAAAAGAAAAAGAAGAAAGAAAAGAAAAAGAAAAAGAAAAGGAAAAAGAAAAAAAAGAGAAGAAAAAGAAGAAGAAAAAAAAGGAAGAAAAAGAGAGAAAAGGAAATTTTTAGAATTTGAAAATTTTGAAAATTTGGAGATCCTGGAAATTTCGAAAATTTGGAGATCCTGAAAATTTCAGAATAAAATGATTTTATTTCCGAAAACGATATTAAATCATGAAAAATGAGAAAATTATTATTTTCATAAAACATGAATATAATGATATTGAATTTTAAAATATTTATGTTTTCGAGAATGGTAATAATGAAATCACCGAAAATTCTCTTGATACGTAAATTACACGTAATACGAGATGAAAAATGAAAAGAAATACAATGAATATTTTTATGAATATTTTTATAAATATTTCTTAAATATTCACTAAATAATTTTATAACTTTTATGGTTTTAAATTATGAAATTATATATTTTTATAAATTCTATAAAGGTTATTTTATGATGAAAAATACGGTTTTGAGACTAGTTGGCATCCTATCATGCTGATATGTGATATGTGATATGTTTAGTCCCGGTTGACACCTGATCAGTGATCCACCGAGGACAACATAGATTATGGTCATAGATTTGACATGTTTATTTCTTTACCCTCCGGGGTCTATAGCATGATATGATTGATGATTGTCTTAGTCTCCATAAATGATAGGTGACATGTTAAAAAGGAAAGTGTTTTACATGATATGTGATATGTTAAAAGGAAAATGTTTTATATGTTACGTGACATGTGAAAAGAATATGTTTTATATGATATGAGAAGAAAATCAATTGATTTATAGCATTTTTACAAAATGCTCATTACGGTATTGATTATAGTACTATGAGATGATTTTCATAAGACATGTGATATGAACATGTAATATTTTTTCAAAAAGGAAGAATTAATAAATCTAATATTCTTACCATGATTTTAAATGGAATATTAGATTATATGTGACACGAATATTGTTTAGATCGTGGGAGCCACCTTTAGAATCCCAAGAGACCTACGTGTTACATGGATACCTTTTGGACCGTGGGAGCCACCTCTGGAATCCCGAAGGACCTACGTGCTACACGGATATTGTTTAGATCGTGGGAGCCACCTCTAGAATTCCAAGGGACCTACGTGCTACACGGATACCTTTTGGACCGTGGGAGCCACCTCTAGAATCCCGAAGGACCTACGTGCTACACGAATATTGTTTAGATCGTGAGAGCCACATCTAGAATCCCAAGGGACCTACATGCTACATGGATACCTTTTAGACCGTGGGAGCCACCTCTAGAATCCCGAAGGACCTACGTGCTACACGGATATTGTTTAGATCGTGGGAGCCACCCAAGGGACCTACATGCTACACGGATACCTTTTGGACCGTGGGAGCCACCTCTAGAATCCTGAAGGACCTATGTGCTACACAGATATTGTTTGGATCGTGGGAGCCACCTCTAGAATCCTAAGGGACCTACGTGCTACACGAATACCCTTGGACTGTGGGAGCCACCTCTAGGATCCTAAAGGACCTACGTGCTACACGAGTTCCTCAATACGACACTTCCTCCATTACTAGTTAGGATGGATGTCGTAACTGCATCAGTGAACTGGGGCTTACGCCTAAAGTGATTAAGTGATCGGTTATTTTGAAACTGTTTTCAGTGAGTTAAGCTATATGCTTAAAGTTTATTGATTTTCGTTTTTGTAAATGGATTGATTTATTAACTTGCATAGTAACCAATTTATCAACATGCATAGTGACTAATTTACTGAAGTGCTTGCTGCTTTACTAATGTGATAAGCGGAATAGATTTTAATAGCTTACTTTGCTTTTTAAAGTATTGTACTAATTAAGAGTTGTACAATAGAATATGAAAAGAATTCAAAAGGGAGTGATGATAGTTTAAACTAATATTTTTCTAAAGGAATAGATAAATATTAGTTACTTTATTTAAATGCTCTGAATTCATAAAAGCATAAAAAGGAAAATGATACGAAATGAAAGGAAAAAAAAAGATTTAAATTTCAAAAGAAATTTATTACTTCCTACAGTTGCTTCTAGGTTACGAGACAAGATAGGCATTTCAAAATACCTACCTTACTCCATCCGGATCTCTAGCCGACTGTAGTATCCTTCCTACATGTGAGCCTAGAGCCCTTATAGGAAAAATTAAAAAAGTTTTTTAGCATATAGATAGCTGAATATCAAGTGATGCATATAATTCTCTTATTGAGCCGTGGTTTGCTCACCCCTTAATTTTAACATTTCAGATTTTCAAGGACTGAGAGTCTGACATCTAAAGGACTTTGGCTGTGCATAGAGAGACACTGCGACAGCTCGATTTAATTACATGAGGTATGATCATTTATTTTCTGTATTTAGACTTATCTACAGTACTACTTCCTTATGAATTAAGATAAGGGATGTAATTCATATTATAATTTAATATAAAATTGTTTATATGTAAAAGAAAAGTAAAGTATCGCAGACAGCCCAACCAAATAAAATGTATAGAATAAGATAAAAAAATAGGGTCACGGGCTGTGACACGCTAGATATGGAACCAGCATGATTTTCAGCCTCTTCATAGTACACTTAGCTCCCATATTTCTTTTGCCTTTGGCGGTTGTTTTTGTGCGTTCAACTTCTTAACAAATAACTGCTTTTATAAGTGGGGATGACTCATCTAATAGAGCATGTGCTGAATATGTACCTTCCTTCATACAAGTCTTTTTCCAACACATGCTTAAAAGGGGCGCAGGAATTCCATCTTATGCCTACATACACCAAGATACAGCTGTGTAATGGGTAGATATATACATTATAATATATGATATTGATTAACATATTTATATGGATTTTTAATAAAAATTAAATTTTTGATTTCATGTTAAACATTTTAATACAAATTATTGCACATGAATTTTCAAAGTATTTATAATTTTACACGAAATAAAAATGAAGTTCATAAATTATACACTGATACTATATAGGAGTTAAACACTCTTGATATATTAGATCTTGACACATTAATAATGAGTAAACTAAAAAAAAGCAAAGCCCTTAAAAATAAATACGAATAAATTTTTTTTTTCAATTTGTTCATAAAAAGTTAATATTTTCTTAATTTACTCATTAATTAGATGTCAAATTCTAGTACTTTAATAGTATATAAAAACTATAAACTGAAAGTGCAACATATATAAACCCATAAAAATAATATAACAAGTGGTTGAAAGAAATGAAGTAAACTTTTTTCCCAGGCATTTGAACATTTTTCGAATTGTAAAGTTGTCACTTTTGGGAGGGTTTTATCATTTACCACTCCTAATCCGAATAGGATTAGTCTCAAATCGTAAAACTGATGAAAAATCATTTGATTACACCAAAAAAAATAGATATACAATTTGTCGTATCCATGATATAGACTAAATTTTCTTTTTGACCAAGTAGAATAACATTTGAACGGGATGGAAAGTTTTTCTCCTTCAAAATTGTTTTAATTTTGGAAGTTGCATGGCAACAGTCTTCTAAGCAATGGAGTGGGTCTTTTTTAAAACTGATAAAAAGTGGTTGGTCTTCTAGATTAACATTGGTCATGTATTGTATCCATCGAAAGTAATGTAAATGTTAGTTAGTAATAGACTAATAGTTCTACTCTTTTTTATATTTGATAAAAGCACTTAATATGTTTATGAAAATCTTAATTAATAAAGCAAATCTACAATATTAATTATTCATTTAATCTTAAATATTTGTCATTTTAATATATATATATATTTAAAGCAAACAAATTTGGCATGTGTAAAGCCTATGAAAAAGTTGAATGGACCTACCTGGAAGCTTTACTGTTGAAATTGAGGTTTGCCCTTAGATGGGTGACTATGATCATACAATGTATGACTTCTGTTTCTTTCTCTGTTATTATGAACGGCAAACAGTTCGGCTACTTTCATCCTACAAAAGGGCCTTCATCAAGGCGACCCCTTATCCCCTTACTTGTTTACCTTGTGTGTTGAAGGGTTGACAACTGCA
This sequence comes from Heritiera littoralis, assembly GCA_031772115.1. Lineage (NCBI taxonomy): Eukaryota > Viridiplantae > Streptophyta > Magnoliopsida > Malvales > Malvaceae > Heritiera > Heritiera littoralis. The sequence continues at coordinate 893,046 of JAPDPK010000009.1, read as the reverse complement.
TTAAATGTAGCTCAAATGAATGGTTCAATTTCTGGGTTAGAGTTGCTCAAATAGATGCTTTTTCTTAAAGCCAGCCTTCATGAAAGTAATAAAGTTCAAGAAATTATTCACTCTTATGAGTGGGCTTTAGGCCAACAAGTGAACTATTCAAAGTCAAGTATTTTCATCAGTAATAACAAAGCACCTAATACAATAAACCAGATCACTTCATTGCTTGGGGTACAGGTGGTAGAAAGGATCGAACGTTACCTGGGTCTTCCTACAGTGATTGGTAGATCAAAGAAGCTAGCTTTTACTTCAATTAGGGACAAAATTTAGAAGAAGTTGATGGGGTGGAAAGAATGGTTGCTTTCTCAAGCTGGTAAAGAAATTGTTATTAAAACCATTGCCCAAGCCATCCCAACTTACATGATGTTAGTTTTCAAACTCCCCAACTCTTTTTGTACTAATTTCAATAAGGTAATATGTAAATTTTGGTGGCAACAGCGAGATAACTCCCACGAGTGACACTGGTTAAGTTGGGAGAAGTTGTGCCTACCAAAATCAGCAGGTGGTTTGCGATTCAAATGTCTAGCCTCCCTCAACTTGTCACTCTTAGCTAAACAGGGTTAGTGCTTGTTAAAGAATCCAGAATCGCTTGTCTCTAAAGTACTGAAGGCATAGTATTACAAAACGTGTTCTTTTATGGATGCGAAAGTGAGCAGAAATTCTTTTTTATGTGAAAAAGTGTATGTGAGGGTAAGTCTGTGTTGAGTCTAGGTATTTGTTAAGAGAATTGGTGATGGTAACTCTGTTCTGGCTTAGAAGGATCCATGGATTCCAAGACCATGGAAATTTAACCAATTCTGACTTCTAAAACTCTAACTGCTGTTACCATGCCTCATATGCTTGTCTCTTTTTTCATAGACTGCCATTCTGGAGTTGGGATACATCTCTACTACAGCAATGTTTCTCAAATATGGATGTCCGAGAGATAATTAAGATTCTGTTGCTGGGTTTAAATTCTGAGGATTTATTGATCTGGCATCATTCGCCTAATGGCCACTATACAGTGAAATCAGGATATCTGACCCAAATACAATTTAATAGAAGTATGGGAACTCATTCTAATTATCTGGGACATCTACCGGGTGAATCTTCATGCAGTAGCTCTACATCTCTACTGTGGAATAAAGTTCGGAATGTTTTGGTTCTAAACAAAACTTGATTATTTCTTTAGCGGTGTTGCAGGTCTAAAATCCCAACCATGTTGAATCTCTATCTGAAGAAGATAATCCCTCAAGCAACTTGTCCTCTTTGTGGTCAATACCCTGAATCTATTATCCATATATTTCGAGATTGTTCCTTTGCCACCAAAGTTTGGTCTTTTCAGTCTGTCATAAATTCAAAGACGGGAATCGATGTCCATCTTTTGCTGAATGGTTTCTATAGGTACGAGATAGTGATCAAATATATCGGGTGGATCTTTTCACTCTTACAATCTGGATTTTATGGTTTGCAAGAAATATTTTCATCTACAAAGGGAAAAGATCTGATCCTGCAAGTATTATAGTGTTACACTACCAAGTCCCAAGACAACCCAACCATCACACCAAAGGCGCATTAGCAAGGCCCTTGCTTGGACCAAAGACTTTGTTATGGGCTAACTTGTTAATAGAGAGTAAGATGAGTGTTACAGAATAGGAATAGCTGACTGTTACCAATTACTATTTTAAGGAATTCTGTTATGGCCATGCTTGGCTCACACTATATAGAGTCTGTACGTACATTCCAAAAAAGGCAATGAAAAAAATTCTCACTCATTCCTCTTTCTCCCTTCTTTTCTACTTTCTACCATTCTTGGAATTGCAAAACCTATCACTGGTGCTTTCATTGTCTTTCCGCTGCCATGGCCCCCTAAATCCCAAACCGCCGTTGAGGAGGCTATCAACAACTTGGCCGACACTTTTACCACTCAGATTTTAGACCTGAAAACCACACTTGAAACCAAGTTTGATGCTAAGTGCAATGACCTAACCTCCATTATTCACGAGCAACAGTCCTCCATCCATGATCTGCAGCTCAAACTTGCTTGCTTTGAAAAATCCTCTTTACCAACACCTCCACCTCCTCTTCCGCCCCTGTTACCTCATCCCTCCTCTCAAACTTCAGGGTATGCTTCAGGGTCTGCCATGGCTCCCAACTTACCTCAACCTTCTCAAGCCTTCAACGTCAAATCACCTAAGCTTCATATTACCCTCTTCGATGGTTCCAATCCTCTCGATTGGATCTTTCAAGCTGAAAAATATTTTGAGTTCTACAATATTCCACCGCCTCAACGACTCTCTATTGCCGCATTTCATATGACAGGACAAGCACTCAGCTGGTATCAATGGATGCATTGCAACAACCAGCTTTGTGATTGGGATTCTTTCACTCGAGCCCTTGAACTTCGATTCGGACCCTCCACATTTGTTAACCACCAGGCGACCTTGTTTAAACTGAGGCAAAAATCTACCGTCAATCAGTACCAAATTGATTTTGAAAATATCTCCAACAGAGTTTCTGGCCTTTCTGACGAGCACTTTGCTAAACTGTTTCCTCTCCGACCTAAGACCGGACATCCAACGGGAGCTCATGATTCTCAAGCCACACTCATTAACCCAAGGTTTTGGCCTTGCTAAACTTATCGAATCCAAACTCTGGGATTCTCGCTCTTTTCCACAAACACCTTCCCAACCAATTCAACCTAAACCTCCAAACCCACTACATAACTTGCCCATGCGACGCTTATCTTCAACGGAAATGCAGGAACGGCGTTCCAGGGGACTCTGTTTTAATGGTGATGGACAATATAAACCAGGTCATCGATGCCGCACCATTCCTTTTCTGTTGCTTCAGGCTGAAGATGACTCCTGTATTGTTGAGTCAGGCGATCCACAACAGGCCTCTACTCCAGCTTTGGCGTCATTGCCATTACCACCTCCACCACAATCATTTCAGCCTGACGATCCTTCATATTTTCAGATCTCCTTCAACGCCCTCTCTGGTAACTCTTCCTTGACTTGCATGAAATTGTCTAGCAACATTTTAGGTACATTTGTATCGATTTTAATCGATTCGGGCAGTACCCATAATATCATACAGCCAAGGATTGCAAAACATGTGGGTCTCCTTATTCATCCAGCACCGCCATTTTCGGTCAAAGTTGGTAATGGTGATTCTTTGACTTGTGGTGGACTCTGTCAACAAGTTTCACTCCAAATTCAGGGACACTCCTTTCTCTTGGATTTATTTTTGTTGGAAGTTCATGGAGCTGATATTATACTGGGTATTCAATGGCTTTCACAGTTGGGTTCTATTCTTTCTGACTTCAAGGCATTGTATATGACATTCTTTCATGCAGATTCTCTGATTACTTTACATGGTGAGCAACCAAATTCACCTAGTCTTCTATCCTACAGCCAACTTTGTCGACTCATTCATACTAAAGCTATTGCATCCTCACATTTTCTTTCCATTGTTTCAACTGAAATATCCAACCCTCTTCCAAAAGAACCAATCCACCCAGATATACAAACCTCACTTTCACAATTTTCCCATATTTTTGAAGTTCCACATGGCCTACCACCATCAAGAGAGCATGATCATCACATTCATCTACTGCTTGACTCCAAACCAGTTAATGTCCGGCCCTATCGCTATCCTCACAGCCAAAAACGGGACATGGCGAAGATGATCGCCGACATGCTTCAAGATGGCATTATCCGCCCTAGTAGGAGCCCTTTTTCTTCACCTGTGCTCTTGGTTTGCAAGAAGGATGGTTCATGGCGCTTTTGTGTTGACTATAGAGCCCTTAATGCTGTGACAGTGAAGGATCATTTCCTTATCCCAACTGTTGATGAGTTACTCGATGAACTCCATGGTGCTTCAATCTTCTCTAAGATTGATCTAAGAGCTGGTTATCATCAAATCAGAATTATGCCTGAGGATGTGCATAAAACAGCGTTTCGAACAACAGATGGGCATTATGAATTTCTCGTCATGCCGTTTGGACTGTCAAATGCTCCATCGACATTCCAAGCTACAATGAATGACCTGTTTAGACCATTTCTACGTCGCTTTGTATTGGTTTTTTTCGATGATATTCTTATTTACAGCTCTTCCTGGACTGATCACTGTTGTCATTTGTCTCAGGTGTTAGCTCTTTTGGCCAAACACAAGTTTTATGCAAAGTTATTGAAATGCTCTTTCGGTCGACTTTCGATTGAATATTTAGGCCATGTTATCAATGGACAAGGGGTTCATGTTGATCCCTCTAAGATAGCAGCGGTTCTAGATTGGCCAGTTCCATCCACTCTCAAGGCTCTAAGAGGTTTTCTTGGGCTTACGGGATATTATCAAAAATTTGTGAGACATTATGCTTCCATAGCAGCACCTCTTTCAGATTTGCTTAAACGGGATCAATTCCATTGGAATGAAGCTGCTTCTACTGCATTTCAAGCACTCAAAACTGCCTTGACTACAGTCCCTGTTTTAGCATTGCCAGATTTTTCCCAACCATTCATTATTGAAACGGATGCATCTAATGTGGGCATTGGAGCTGTTTTGTCTCAACATGGTCATCCTATAGCTTTCTTTAGTAAAAAAATGGGTCCTAAAATGCAGTTAGCCTTTGCCTATGCCAAGGAGATGTTTGCCATTACAGAAGCTGTTCACAAGTGGCGCCAATACTTACTTGGGCGACCATTTGTCATCCATACTGATCAACAAAGTATTCGGGAATTGATGTCTCAATCCATTCAAACTCCAGAGCAACAAAAATGGTTGGTGAAATTGCTTGGGTTCCAATATACTATTCAATATAAACCTGGCAGGTCTAATCTTGCTGTTGATGCACTATCACGTTGCCATTTTCCTAGTGCTCAATGCCATGCTATCTCGGGTCCTACCTTTCCTTTTTTGGATCAGCTCAGGGCATACTACAGCAAGACAACCAAGGGCAAAGCTATAATGGACAAGGTAGTGCATAACCCTTCCCAATACCCCAAGTATTCCATCATTGATGGGTTGCTTCTCTACTCTGGCAGAATTGTAGTTCCTGTGGGTTCCGAATTACAGCATGCACTTCTTCAAGAATTTCATTGCACCTTAACGGGTGGCCATGCGGGTGTTACTAAAACACTAGCTAGACTCTCAGCCAATTTTTATTGGAGTGGTATGCGAGAAACGGTGCAGTCCTTTGTCAAAGAATGCCAAGTTTGCCAACAAGTCAAATATGTTCCAGCCAAGCAAGGAGGTTTATTGGAACCACTGCCAATCCCTCGACAAATTTGGGAAGACATAGCAATGGACTTTATCACCCACCTACCAGCTTCACAAGGTAAAACAACTATATGGGTGATCGTGGATCGCTTGTCAAAATATGCTCACTTCATTGCTCTTGCTCCTTCACTCGATGTTTCCCAATTAGCTGATGTCTACGCACGGGAAATTGGTAAGCTCCATGGTTTTCCTCGCTCTATAGTTAGTGGCAGGGATCCCTTATTTCTAAGTAAATTTTGGACGGCCTTCTTTAAGCTTCAAGGAACAGAACTTAGATTAAGCAGCGCATACCATCCGCAAACCGATGGCCAATCAGAAGTGCTTAACCGTTGTTTGGAGACTTATTTAAGGTGCTTTGTCAGTGAGCATCCTCGTCAATGGGTTCGTATTTTGCACTGGGCTGAATGGTGGTATAACACCTCTCTTCATTCTTCTATAGGCATGACTCCTTTTGAGGCAGTGTATGGCATCCCTCCTCCCACTATTGCTTCCTATGCATTGGGACAAGCTACTATTCCTCACTTGGAGGACAACCTTCTTCAGCGACAAGAAATACTCTCTCGACTCAAAGCTAATCTGGCCAGGGCACGAAATAGATTGAAGATCCAAGCTGATCGCCAAAGAGTTGAAAAGGAGTTCAAAGAAGGAGATTTTGTGTTTGTTAAACTCCAGCCCTACCGTCAGCATTCTGTCATTCGTAGAAGTCATCAGAAACTGGCTAAGAAGTATTTTGGTCCCTTTCGCATCACTCGAAGAATTGGTCTAGTAGCTTATGAATTGGACTTACCTACTACAGCCAAAATTCACCTGGTTTTTCATGTATCCCTTCTCAAGGCTTGTCACGGTCAGCCTACTTCTTTCTCTTGCCCACTTCCATCTGCTGCTGAGAATGATCAGCCTATTCTCGAGCCTGCAAAGATTCTGAAGAAACGAACTGTCCAACACAATGGGACACTTCTTACTCAATTCCTCATTCAATGGAAGAACTTAACAACAGAAGAGGCGACCTGGGAATGGGAGCAAGATATGTTACTTAACTATCCACATTTCAACCTTGAGGACAAGGTTGAATTCGAAGAGCGCAGCAATGTTACACTACCAAGTCCCAAGACAACCCAACCATCACACCAAAGGCGCATTAGCAAGGCCCATGCTTGGACCAAAGACTTTGTTATGGGCTAACTTGTTAATAGAGAGTAAGATGAGTGTTACAGAATAGGAATAGCTGACTGTTACCAATTACTATTTTAAGGAATTCTGTTATGGCCATGCTTGGCTCACACTATATAGAGTCTGTACGTACATTCCAAAAAAGGCAATGAAAAAAATTCTCACTCATTCCTCTTTCTCCTTTCTTTTCTACTTTCTACCATTCTTGGAATTGCAAAACCTATCATATAGCCTCTGCCCTGGCGTATCTGGATGACTTCTCCGATGCCAACAGGTTGAATGGGATTACTACTCAAAACCATCTTCTCCTGGCACGTTGGTCCCCTCCCAAACCTCAAAACTTCATTAAGTTGAATTTTGATGTTGCGGTATTCACTTCAGAAGCCTGTATTGGAATTGGAGTTGTTGCCCGAAACCATAAAGGAGAAGTAATGGCTCTTTTATCTTCCAGGAGACTAGGTTCTTTTGATCCATTCACTGCGGAATGCATGGCTCCTTGTGAAGCCCTTTCTTTTGCACTATCAGTTGGTTTCTTCTCAATCGAACTTGAAGGTGACTTAGATACAACCATCACAGCTGTTTCTAAAACTCAAGAAGATCACTCAGTGGTTGGTGTCGTGATTGAAAGTGCTAAAGCATTACTGTTACAATTCATACAGTACACTCTCCATCATGTTAAACGTAGTGGCAATGTACTAGCTCACTTACGAGCTAAACATGTAGTAGATAATGTAAATGACATGGTTTGGATAGAAGAGTCGCCCCTTTTTGTTGACTCTGCTATCAAGCATGATCAGCTCTGTTGTACTCTTCCTTTTACTATCTAAATAATATAGTAGTCACCATTTTCGATGAAAAAAATATTTTTTTAAATTTTAAATTTAATTTTTAAATCAAATAATATTAATCATATTGATTAAAATAATATTTAAAATGACATATATGTTCAAACTAACTCTTAATTCTGAAAAACGAAATAAAAAAGATTTAGACATGTGATATCTTTGTCAAATAAACAAAATTAATAACGGATATAGATTAAAAATAAATTATTTTTTAAAAATAATAATAATTAATATTTTTAAAATTTTAATAAAAATAAAAATTATAATAACAAATAAAACTACGGTTATTATCTAATATATTAAAATATTTAAAATATCAAAAAAATAAATTAAATTTTAACTTCAATTGTGAAATTATAAAATATTACTGTCATACATACAATCCATAATTTTATAGGTTTTTGAAGAAAAGAGACCCACTTTTCTGACTTTTCTGATCGGACGGCTTAAAATAATTTCTGTACTGGTTAATTAGATATTGACAAATCCTTTTTAACTCGATAGTCGGGACACAATTAAGATTGAAAGAAAAAAAAAAAAAGGAAAACAAACCATACGTGTCTGTCTGAATTACAGTCGCGAGTCTTGAATTCTTTGTTCCGTCCATTCTTTATTACGAAATCGAGTTACAGATTCGACCATGCAGTCTTGGCACTATAAACTAATTGTGAAGTAAAACTTGGTACTTCAGTGGCTGTTCTTCTTCCTTTCTCCCCCAGCGACTGGACCGGTGAGCATTTCCTTACTTTCTCACTTTCTCTTCTTTCAAAGATTAATGGAAGCTTCAAGTTTTTTGGCAAATTTGATTAGAATCTTTCCTTTTTGGTTATGCTGATTTAATCTGATTATTGATTACTATCAGTTAATGAGCTTTTTTTGGCAAGTTTTCCTTTCCGGTTTTTTTATTATTTATTTATTGCAAGGGATTTTGCCTGGTCCTTGAAATATGGAGGATCTTGGAGCTAAAGAGCAGGCAGAGGTGGCGGCTGCAAATCACAAACCAGAAATCAGCATAGATCGCCAACCAAGGCAAAAGAGACAAAAGCAAGTTAATGAGCAGGCAGGGCCTTCGTCAAGCAATCCAAAAAAGAGGGGTCGCCAGCCGAAGCTAAGCCCAGATGAAAAACATAAAAAAAAAATAGAACATATCGGAAAAATAAAACTGTAAGACATTTCATTTTCTCTTTTATATATCTTTTTCGTATTTTATATAAATTTATATTTCCCCTATTTGTGCATCTCCCATCTTATGAATTGTGTATTAGGCTGAGAAGAAAACATTGCGAGAGACCAATCCTTTCTCTGTTTCTTCCTTTTGTTGTCTTCTTTTTAAGTTTTAATTTGTGTTGTACAAATTATTTTTCCCCTAGTTGTTCATTTGAATTTTTCCTTTTGTATATGAAGGCCAAGAATGAAGAATTACAAAAGAAGAACCAAGAATTAGAGGAAAAAAATGAAGAATTGAAAAAGCAGAAGGAGGAGAAACAGCTTGAGATAAACAAGTTGAATGAGCAGCTTTCTGAGGCAAGAGACTACCCTCTTTGTTTGTTGTGTTTGTCTGTCTTCTTTCTAACTTTTGCTTTGTGTTGTGCGAATTAAAGATCATCGCTCAATCAGATAAATTAGCAAGGGAAGTGAGTGATCAATCAGAAAAATTGGAAACAATGAAAATGGTAAACCAAGCGCAGGAAGCGGTGATGCAACCACTACAAGAAACAATCCTCAATCAAGGTGATCAGGTATATTTGCAAACACAAATATAGAATAGGTTGGCTTTTGCATGGGATGAATATGTTATGTATGATAATGAGGTCTGCTAAAGCTTTTTCTTATTCATTTAGCTAGCGAAGGAAAACATTACCATAATCTTTGTACATATCCCATATATTATTCTTGATGAAGGAGATAGCTATCATCAAATCACAAGGTTATTGTCGCCTGTTATATGCTTCGTATGTATCATCTGTATTGAATATAGATACTTTGTGTCAATTTGTCATCTCGTTTAACAGCAATTTGGCTTCCCCAGTAGGTGCTTCTTTGGATCTTCAAATTTCTATCATATGCCCCTGTTTTAGATATTTCCTTGGTGTTGCTTGCTGTTGGTTTTGATCACTGAGTGCCTAATATATTTTTGCCTAATTGCCTTTTTTTTCTTCTTTTCTTTGTTATTATGTCTTGTTTTTGCCGTTATATATAACATCCTGTGTATCTCTTCAATTGAAAAATGCTCATATACCTTCCAAGAAAATATTATACCTCTATGATTTCATTTTTCTAGTAGTTAGTATGTCTAATACTCTGTTAATGTTATAGTGTCAATATCTGATCTTGACCATTAATAAATTAGTGTTACCACATAGATTATACCCCCTTCTCTTCCTATTAGTTCTGATTCCCAACTATTACTTCTCATTCCTTCTTACTCCCATATTCAGCCTTCTATTACTACTTCTCCCAGTCTTCTAGTGCCATTGCTGACCTTCCTAGTTATTCACTCTCTCACCTGAAATTTAACCTCTCCAGTTTCTGTTGTGCCTCTTAAATACTTGCCATGGAGCTTAGGTAGGATAGTCCTATTCTCTTTCTCCCTTTATCTGCTTTTCATATACTTAAGGAATAAGGATCTTAAAGCCTAACAACTTTTAATAATCCATGCAAATTTATCGCTAGATAACATTAGTAGAAAGATAGGTATGAAATAAACCCAGAATTGAGCTGATACAGATTCTCTTCCAAAATAGAAAACACAAAACTAATGCTGCTGACTAGATAGCAAGTACCTGGTGTGCCGGTAAACAGAACTTGACTTGCTACTGGTATGTTGGTAAGTAGAGCTTGACCAAAAACCAATGGTAATGGCTTTCTTGATATTGAACATAATCAATTTCTAAGTTGATTAATCAACTTGATTCTAAATGACCAATAATCAAATATCAAATGAAATTTTATCAATTGTCACTTCAAGCTTTTTATTTTAAAGCACCCTGCCATAGGAGTGGTAGAGAATGCCAAGTCATAATCCATTAGTTGTTACTACTAGACAAAGGATCTAACATCCTATAAACTCATTAAGTGGGAAAGGGATATAATATCCTATATTCAATCAAATTGTATGCTCATTGTAAAACAACATAGGTTTATTGACCTACTTTCAACATCCTGTTTCACTAACTAATCTCTGTTCAATCGAAACTAGCCTACACATGCACTTAAGTCTTAGAATACCACGTGAGGTTACCTCTCAACAGATCAACGCCTTTGAGGAACAACTCATAACTCATGATTTATCATTCTAGACTAAAATATCCAACATCATAGTTTTAATTATTTATATACTGTACTGTCTTTGGTAAAAGTGACTTTTACTTCCACCATCATATATAGTTTGAAGAATAATAACATGTAATTCTACTATCTTTCGGAGTTTTAAAATTGATGGTATGTGCTATTCCAATTGATCTTTCTCCTAATTTGTAGGAGCATGATGCAGAAAACTATGACTGGAATATACCAATGGATGACGAATATGTATGGTACTTTAGTTTTAGTGCTTTCTTTACTGATTTACGTATTATTGGATGGTGATGTGATTCTTTTCGAAATTATTGTTTTAGTTGAACAAGTTTTTCCTAGAAGGCATGGGAGACTTCAATGAGTTCCTAAATTCAAAGTGCAGTACGACCAAAGGTAAGTGCTATCCCATGAATTCGTGAATAAATTAAGGCTGCTTTTGATTTGAAATATCAGTGACTCATTTCTAGATAGTCCGGTAGAAAAGCCTTTTTATACAATTTTATTTTTACACATTTTGTAAACATGAATAAATAAGAAAATAATAAATAAATCTAAAATAAGAAATAGAAACAACACACCCATAGTCTTTATGTCTATTAAGACTATCTTTTTTTCTCGCTGATTAATCTTTTTATTTTTTCAATCCAAAGACTTTTAAGTGATTATATTCACGTAAAGTTAAACAAGTTAAAATTCGGAAATAAATAAGTTAAATTATTAAATAAGAAAAGTAAAACATGCAAGCAATTTAGAAATGTGCATGAGAGTAAAATGATATCATCATCATCATCATTAGAGTCTTTATCCCAAGATATTGGGTTAGGCTGTATGAACCAATATCTGAACTTACGTTAGATCGTCCGTATAAATTCTTCTCCTCCACAGATTCCTATCCAAAACCATTTGCTCATCCAACTCTAATACTTCCATATCTTTCCAAATTACTTCCTTTCAAGTCTTTTTCGGTCTTCCTCTAGTCTTAACTCTTCTCTCAACATCCATGGCCGCTATTCTCGTAACTGGAGCATCTGTAGGTCTACGTCGTACGTGTCTAAACCAACGTAAACAACTTTCACACATCTTGTCTTCGATAAGTACGACTCCAACCATCTTACGAATATCTTCATTTCCCATTCTATCCTTTCTTGTATATCCACATATCCACTGCAACTTCGCATTTCTGTTACACTCATCTTTTGTGTATTTAGCCTCTTAGTCGCCCAACATTCACTATCATATAACAATGTTGGTCTAACAACTGTCTTATAAAACTTGTCTTTCAACCATATAGGAATTTTTTTATCGCACAATACACTTGTAGCACTTCTCCACTTGCTCCATTCAGCCTGAATCTTATAGGTCACATTACCATCAATCTCTCCATCCGTCTGTACTATCAATCCTAGATATTGAAAATGGCCTCGCTTAGATATCGCCAACCCATCTAACGTCACTACATTATACTCTTCCACTTGGTTAGAATTGAATTTACACTCCATGTATTCAATCTTTACTCTACTTAGTTTAAATACTTTTGATTCTAACGTTTGTCTCCATAATTTCAACTTTGCATTGATCTCCGCTCTAGTTTCCGCACATAGGACGGTATCATCTACAAACATCATACACCAAGGCACCTTATACTTGATGAATTTTGTCTATTCGTCCATAACTACCACAAACAAGAATAGACTTAACGTTGACCTTTAGTGTAATCCCACCGTGATAGGAAACTCACTTGTTTGGCCCCCACCCCCACCTGTCCTCACATGTATCCTTGCTTCTTCATACATGTCCTTAATTAGTTCAATATATTTCAAAGGAACTTTATTCTTCATTAAGGATCACCATAATACCTCTTTAGGCACTTTATCATATGCCTTCTCCAAATCTATAAAGACAATATGGAGATCTTTACCCAGTATTTGAGAGCGCTCCATAAGTTGTCTAAGCAAATATATTGCTTCCATAGTTAATCAACCCGGCATAAAACCAAATTGATTCTCCGATATCTCTACATTCTTTCTTAATCTACGTTCTATCACTCTCTCCCATAGTTTCATCGTGTGAGTCATCAATTTTATGCCTCGGTAGTTGGCGCAACTTTGAATATCTCTCTTGTTCTTATAAAGAGGTATCAAGGCACTCTTCATCCATTCCTCAAGCGTTTTGTTAGTGTGCTAAATCTTATTAAATAGATTTGTCAACCATCTAACTCCTATATCTCCAAGGCATTTTCAAACTTCAATTGGAATGTCATTAGGTCCAATAGATTTCTATTCTTCATCATCTTTAGTGCCTCTTTTACCTTTGTCTTTTTGATTCTACACATAAAGCACCGATTCAAATCTTCGAGAGGCATCGAGATATTATCCAAAACTTTATTTTGTCTGTCATTAAATAATTTATTAAAATAATCACGACATCTGTTCTTAATGTCATTGTCTTTAACGAGAGTTCTTTGATGCTCATCCTTAATGCATTTCACAACTCCTAGGTTGTGACTCTTCCTTTCTCTTACTCGCGCTAATTTGTATATCTTTTTTTCTCCTTCCTTTGTGTTCAACTTGTCGTAAATCTTTTTCACAACTTTCGTCTTGGCTTCTGCCATAGCCTTTTTTGCCTCCTTTCTAGCTAACTTATATTTCGTAAAACTCTCTTCTGTATTGTTTTTCTTCAAAGCCTTGTAACACTCTCGCTTAGTTTTTATAGCGTCTTTTACTGTTGCAGTCCACCATGTTGCGTCCTTTCTATTCGGTACTCTATCATTTGATACTCTTAGTGTCTCCTTGCCCACCTCCCTAATGCATTTTACCATCTTGTTCCACATTACATTTGGGTTCTCTTCTGTTGTCCAATCCTCTTTTTGAATCCATTACTTTAAATTCATTGAATTATACTTGGCTTAGCAGAAGAAAAAAAAGTATAGAAAATGTTCTAAATTTTTTAAATGTATGTAATGTTTTCAAGTGTATGTAATTGTTAAATTGATATTTTATTTAATAGTTTATCGAAAATAATAACGGGTGATTTGAACTGGTTTTTTTTTTTTTTTTTACACGGCAATTGTTTTTTGCATTAACCATGTGGCTTCTACTATATGCTGACTTGGTGGTTGTTGGGAATCATAGAAGTTCCCTTGTTTGGTGAGGGGTGTAGCATTGCCAAAGCCATATCACCATTGCATGAGACTGTGAATGTTAAGGGCTTTTCGGTACCAAAGGGGAATTCGGACATGATCCAAGAGATATTCAGGAAGTTCCCTAACGCAGCATCAGGCATTCAATTTCACCACCCAGCATCAAAAAATGGCTTCATTAACACATTAGCTGAAGTCTACAAAATGGTAACAAGAAAAGAGAAGCATAGCCCAGAGGAAATCAATCATATGCAGGTCGGTATTGGAGATTTGGAGCGTGCAGGTTTTGAGATTTCATGGCTTGGGGACCTGGTGGAAAAGTGTCAGGAAGAGGCTGAGGATGAAGAAATTAGAATCATGGAGGACAAGGTAAAGCGTCTAAAGGAAAGGAAAAGTGAGCGCAGAGAAGAGCACAACTCCAAAAGACAAAGGCCTATTTAAAAACTTTTCTTCAAATGATGGTACACTCTCAAACTTGATTTGTATGTTTTCTTACTTTTATATTACACAGCTAGCAGACTAGTTCTCTTTAAATAAAATACATGTATACATGTATATTCTGCAGACAGCCAAAGCAAAGCACAGAGAAGAGTGCAAGTCCAAGAGATAAAGGCCTATTTAAGAACTTCTCTCCAAATGATGGTACGTTCTCAAACTTGATTTGTATGTTTTCTTACTTTTATATTACATGATTAGTGGACTAGTTCTGTTTAAATAAAATACATATATACGTGTATATCTATGTATTTATTCATGTTTGAAGATTGTGCGGATGGCATTTTTGTTGTGGCTAAGGAGTGTCATTGTCTTGTACTTTCTATGTATGTATTCTGTATTTGAAGACTGGTGGTTGTGCATTGTTGATATTTTCTATTTACAAAAATTACAAACTAAAATGTTTAACATCTTTTAGGGAAGTGAATTGTTGGACTTGGTTGAGTCCAAAAGAAAAGCCTTGAGATTAGCCACAACTCTAGAACTAGCCTCTTCTCCCATGGTCCTTTGATATAGCCTCATTAAGCTTTCCTTCATTTCACCATCATCTGTCACTTTTCTCAGAGCTTCTTCAATATCTTTTTGTCCAAAACCATTAATCTTCACCCCAATTTTCCAAACCTGAACAATGTATTTACAATTGACTAATTGATCGCCGGCGATCGGATAGCATAAGAGTGGTTTCTGGCATTGTATGGCTTCCATGGTGGAATTCCACCCACAGTGTGAGATATAAGCCCACGGCCTTGTGTTGCAGCACTTGCAATTGTGACGCCCATGAAACCACTCTACCTTGCTTTGAAACTCTCTCCAAATACCCATTTGGTAAACTTTGTTGCCATGCAAAGGCTAGCACCCAATGAAATGGTCGCCCTAATGATTCAAGTGAGGATGCCTGGGCTTGTATTTTAGCGTCTCCAGTAGTATAACCCAACTGCCAAGTGAAATGTAGAGCAACCAGCTAGGCTTCTGCTTGTCCAACCAATCTAAGCAGCTAATATCTTCTTCCCAAAAGCTAGGATTCTTCACCATCAATGAAGGTTTACTCAAAGGACCGACTGCAAAAGCAATTGGATTGTCAGCTGGAGAGCTATCATCGTCACCAATGAAACTCCTGGGGAAAGGAAATCACGAGGAGCCATCGAAGAGTTCTTGAACGTTCCTAGGTTTTGTTCCAAAATTTGAATCTTGCTTTCCTTGAAGCTTGGGTTCGAATTAATCATGGAAGATCTTTGGTTGATAGTTGAGCCTGACTCGTTATGGAGAATACCATAGTTCCTTCATGTTGGGGACATCCTGCAAAAAACCAAAATGCCCTTAAAAAGTCTAAATTCAAGAACAAGTCTAAAATAACTTGAATATATATATATATACACACAAACACACACACACACACACATATATATTTATATTTATATTTATATTTATATATGATTGATTCACAGTTACATTTTATAAAACAACTTTCTTTGTATTCACCACCAAAAAGTTTCTTGCCACGTCTTTATGTTAGATCTCACTTTAGCTAAGCCAGCAAAAATTAACATGTTTTAGCTTTTTCATTCCTTGTATTAATTTGACCTCATATCTTTATTTTATTTTAATAAAAATTTATTTACATGATTTTATTTGTTATTCAGATTTTTAAAAAAGTAAAAAATAAAAAATGTAAACTAATTAAGATAAAATTTCCCTCCTATTTTTCTTGGTATAATCATCCAAACATTATATTATTTTTTGTGTTCCTCTGTTTTTCTTTTGCATCACAGTTTTCTCCAATTAAACATTTACTAAATAGGGCTGAGAAAAAAAAACCCAAAAAAATCGAAAAATCAATTCGAACTGGGATGTTCGGATTCGTTTTTAGACAATTTAAATCAGATTCGAATATATGACATCATCAAAACTGCACAAATTCATATTAGATCGAGTTATTCAAAATGAGTTCCAAAAATTCGAATTAATCCAAATTAAAAAAAGTTCAATTTCAAATCATGATCAAAGCCCAAATCCAAACATTGCCGTTGGGTCTCACTCTCGCTGAAATCTAAGTCCAATTTTACTCTCAGCCGGTCAGCCCTTCGCCCGCAATACATTATACAAAGCTAAAACGTCACACTCACACCAACACATCTCACACTCACAATTCCTAAGAGTGTGTTTGGTAAAGTTGAAAAAATAAGAAAATAGATAAGGGTGAGTAAAAATGAAAAGAAAATAATTTTTGTTAATGCTAGTTTATAAAAAAAAGGTAGGACAAAAGAAAATAAAAAGATATAATTATTTTCTATCTTTTTTCATAAAAATAAATTATACACTATATATATATATATATATATTTACAAGACTGTCCATCTTTTTTATTTAAATTTTATGTTGTATCTTAACTTACAAATGGTATGAGAGCAATTTCTTTTCATTTTCAACTGTAACACATAAGGAAAATTATATGTATGTATAAATATATATATATATATATATATATATATATATATATATATAAAATCTTTTCTAGGGTTTCCACAAATTACACTGAAGAGAAAAACATATATATGTTTTCCATTTTTTGTTTTTTCTTCCATCAAAACTTTATCCGCCTCATTAAGCTAACCTTAAATCTTGTCCTCTAATAAAAAATGTTGAGAGAAAATTTTCATGTCCATTTAAAGTTTTATAAATATAAATATAAAATATTCATTATTCTTTTATCCACCGTTTTTTTTTTTTATGTCTGTTTTATTTTGATCCACAATTAATATTTTCTATAATTGAGAGATAGTGATTGAAATTGTTTAAATTCGAATTTAAACTTAATAGCATGCCACAAATTTTCTTTAACTGTTAAATCAAAAAGTTGTTGGTTATGAATTTTTTTTAATAATTTCATGTTCATTAGTACTTATGATTGAGTCTTGTATATACAGTTTACATGTAAACAGTGATGATAAACATACTGAAAATTGATACACAACTACCTTTTATGTTTTGTATTCTATTTGGGTCAACAAATGAACCATGAACATTTATTTAATTATTTCTTTCCTTTTCGTTTTAATCGAAGATCATAGACATTTATTTCTAGTGTATGTACCCATTGGAATATGAAAATTAGTTACACACTTATTATTGGTAGTAGTAGCATTTACAAAAGTATAATTTTAAGCAAAAACGATAAGTTAATTTTTAATAATTTTAAAAATTCTATTTTTTTAATAAATACATTATTATGATAGTACATATTAATTATTTTGATCCAATCTTGATTTTATTTCCTTTTTTGTTCTTATTTTTATCAAATTTTATTTTCCATATATTTATAAAGTTTGATCAACAAATATAAAATTAAATCTTATTAAAAATAAATTTAGAATTTTTTAACAGAAAATAAAGAAATGAAACATATCCAAATATCTTGGATTGCAATAAAAAAAATCCAAATAATTTTTTAACACATAATCAAATATAAGTATTTTTTAATAAATACATTTTAATTTGAGCAATGAGTGATAAATTTTAGATTGTTATTCCAATTTGTAACTTTCTCACAAAATTTGATAGGAGTATCACGTTGAAAAACATTTTTTTTAAAAAAATTAGAACTATCATAGAACAATTTAAAGATTAGGGATAAAAATGAAACACACATAAAAGGTTTATGATCTCAAATGCACTTTAACCTCTTTAGTCAAATACATCATGAGAAAGTTTACAAATTATAATAAAATATTATATTCTTAAATCATTTAAACAAATCAATTGAACTACTAGATAAGTAGATATACGATAAAACTCACACATTTGGTAAGATTTGAACGTCTATTTGTCTCATTAAAATTCTTAAACCTCCTTTTTACCATTAAACCATTTTCTCATTAATATTTTTTACTTGAAGTTTAAGTTTGTTAAGCTTCTTTATAAATTAAATTATGCTATGAATATGTAAAAAGATTATGATTTTCAGCATTGAATGTTTTATTTATTTATTAGCTTGGAGCTCGTGCAATGCATAAATTAGTTTTATCTATTTAAATATGTATGTAAACATATATATATTTGTAAACTCATATGTTTTATAAATAAATTTTATTTATTTTAAAAAGTAATAATTTAAATTATTTAAATAATATACATCATCATTGATAGCTTACTTTTATACTTTTTAGTTTAGTTAATAAATTATCTTTTGATAAATTAAAATTATGTATTTTATATTACAAATAGATATCAATTAATATATTATTTAGTTTTTTTAAATATATAATATTAAAATTAAAATTTTAAAATATTTTTGGATTAGATAGTATTTAAAATTATTTTAAGATAATTTTTTAAAAAAAGATTGAGAAATTTTAGGGATTAGAAAAATTTTAAGAAAGTAAAAAAATGGAAATGCTCAATATATATTGTTTGTTTTGGCTTAGGTGGATATAAAATTAGTGGATACTCACGTATAAACATTCATGTAGGCATCCTTATCAAATTTGCTATATATCTTGTAATATAATAGATAAGATTTATAGAAAACTACATTGAGAATTAAGGGCACACTAAAGTTAATTAAATACTTTATGCATGATAATTTTTATTATGAATTTCTGAATAATTAATTTTATGATAGGAAGTTCACTTAAGATTTGTCCTTATGTTTCTTACAAAAATCAGAAATATTATGAATAAAATTATATATATATTTTCTTTTATAGGGTTTCTGCAAATTACATTGAAGGGAAAAACGTATATATGTTTTCCATTTTTTATTTTTTTCTCCATCAAAATTTTATCCGCCTTATTAAGTTGAGCTTAAATCTTGTCCTTTAATAAAAAATATTGAGAGAAAATTTTTATGGCCATTTTGTTATAAAATTATAGAAAGAACACAAGGAGAGAGAGCAAGAAGAGAGATTTTCTCTTATTCTTCAAGTGTGTTCAATACATAGATGGTGAGCCTCTATTTATAGGCTTCACAAATACATGAACGGAAGATGAATAGTTACAAACTTAATAAAGAGGAAGTTATAAACTTAATAAAGAGGAAGTTACAAACTTAATTAAAGGGTAGTTACAAACTTAATTAAGGGGTAGATGAATAGTTCCTTATTCATGTACCAATATGAAGAGTATGGGAGATGAATGAACTCATTCATGTATCAATATGAAGAGTTATGGGAGATGAATGGACATCCATATTTATAATTATTCATAACACTCCCCCTCGGATGTCTATTACTAAAGAATATGCCTCATTAAAACCTTACTAGGAAAAACCCTATGGGACAAAAACCTAGTGTGAAGACCGAGAATTTCTAAATAAATATAAGGTATCCGAAAAATTTAATTAGGACAAGTTGAAATCCAAATTTAAATAAGAAACTAAAAGGGAAATTAAATTGGAAATAAGAAATGAAGGAGGAAATTTAATTTGGATAAATGGAAATCCAAATTAAATAAGAAAATGGAGAAAATAATTTTGGATATTTAGAAATCCAAAACTTAATAAGAAATAAAAATATTTTGGTATATTTATATAATGATATTATATAAATATTATTTTGTGTTAAAAGTGTAAAAGTATATATGTTTAATATTTTGAATATATATATAATTATAAAAAAATATAATTATATATATGAAAAAAAAAATAAATAAAAAAAATTATAACAGAAATGAACCCGATTCCCACTTCTTCTCTTCTGTTTCGTTAAACAGAAGAGAAGCAACACAGGGCGGCCGCCACCGTTGGCCGGCCGGCCAAAGGAGAAAGCGGAGGAGAGAGGGCGTCGCCGGCGAGTGAGGAAACGAACGACGGCGGCTCGAGTCGGAAGGAGAAGAGAAAATCGAAAGAAAAACAGAAAAGAAAAAGAGAGGAGAAAAAGGAAAACGGCGGTGCCGGCCAATCCGAGCACCGCCACTCCAACGCCGACACCGGCGGAGGTAAAGGGAAGGAAAGGAGGTGACCGGCGGTGAAGGAGGGAGAGAAAGGAGGGAGAAAAGAGAAGGGAAAGAGGTCGAAACCCACGGTCCAGATTCGCCACCGCCGGCTCCACCGCTGGGGAAACGGAGACCAGATCCGGCATCCTCGCAACTTCGGCAAGCTGTGGAGTGGCTGAACCGCCGGAATGGGTGGCCGCCGGTGACCGAACCGGCCAGCAGAAGATTGAACTGGCGGAACCGGTCCGACCCGATTCGACCTGCCTGACCCGGTCCGACCCGATCCGACCCGCCTGACCCGGTCAACCTGATCCGACCCGCCTGACCCGGTCAACCCGAACCCGACCCGACCCGGTTCAGAAAAAAAAAAAGAAGAAAAGAAAAGAAAAAAAGAAAAAGAGAAAGAAGAAAAGAAAAGAAGAAAAGAAAAAGAAAAGAAAAGAAAAAGAAAAAAAAAAGGAAGAAGAAGAAGAGGAAGAAATAGGTAAGGAAAATTAAAAGCCTTTTTCGCTATATGTTTGGAATTTAGTAGAAATTCTTGGATTATTTTCTAAATAAAAATATACGTCAATTTGTGAAATTGTAGCAAAACGAAAATGAGACGAATGGTGGAGTTCGGCAAGGCTCGGAAATCGGAAAGTGCGCTAAGCTTGGCGAATAGGTAAGATACTTTTATAAAGCATTAGTAGCTTTATATTGTATGTGGGAATTATGATTTTTTTATGATGCATTTATTTAATTGACTTTAAATGGAATTATGATTTTTATATGATGCATCGATTTAAATTGATTTGCTAAAAATGCTAAGAGGACCCACAACTGATGGTGGGGGTCTTAGTAAGAGGTAAAGTTGGTGAGAATCAACGGCTGCAAGTATAAATTGTGTTTCCCTTGCAGGAGGTTAGGGAAAATTAAGCCGTTATGCTGCCGAAATTTTTAGGAAAATAATTGAGGAAAAAGATTAAGTTTCTCACATAAATGGAATCTTGGAGATAATTATTGAAAATAAATATTGAAAGGATTTTATAGTATTACCGAAAGAGTTTGATATTGAAATCGATGAGAAGATAGATCGTTGAAAACGATAATGTGGTGAATTACATGGTTTAAAACCTTATAGAATCGATAAATCAAGTAATTTTAATATCACAAATGGTATCAAGTTGAGATTGAGGTGGAATTATTAATTAGACGGATCACGGATAAAAGTGATGATAATTATATGATGTAGCTTGGAAGAGAAGATCACAGTTGAAATTTCGATGGTCGAATGATTGGATTGTGAAGTTATTAACGGAGTAATGATTTCCAGAATTTACCAAGTCCGGTTTCATGATTTTGAAATAATTTCGAAAGTGATAATATGGACAAATTCGAGAGATTGAAATGGAGATTTAATTACGACACAATCCGATCAATTATGGATTCAAAGAAATGAGTGATAAATATGTGAAAAGATGATTGTGCTTATAACCTTAGAATAGATCTTGAATAATAAGATCGACAATTGCATAAGTTCGGATAAAATCATAAAGGCCACATGAAAATGGATTTGAGGATTTAGATACGATTTTGTGATAGTAAATGAAATTGAACCTCAAATCGAAAATGATAAATATGTATCAATAGATCAAATCATAAATGGATTTGATAAGTGACTATCGATTTTGTGATTTTGTTATCCTCGATGTCGATTCTGGAACAGATATTGAAGGATGATATTATTATTTGCATAAGTTCGGTAACTTGATGACTATTTTAGAAATTGATGTTTAAATGCTTATCAAAACTTAGAGGATTCATACTAATGATGCGATCCTAATATTGATGATGAAGTGTATAAATGATTATAATAGTCAATGACGATCAAGAAAGGGTATTGAATACCGAATGGTCTGAATACCAAGTGATTCGATTTCCAAATGAATTGAGTACTGAGCAAATTGAATACTGAATTAGATGAATAGTGAATGAATTGTATAGTGATGTATTGGTTGACAGAAAGAAAGTCTTGAAATCGAATAATTGATGGTGATAAAGTTAAATGAATCGCTTTAGCGTATTTGATGGAAACATTACCGAAGTTGCATACTGAAATGTTTTACAGCATCGTATTTAAGCATGCCTTCTTGCAACTTGAAACATTTTAATAATGTTTATATGAATACTGAAAAGTATTGATTTGTTTTGAAATGAAAGTATATGGTAAATATATATATATATATATATATGTATTTTGATATATGAAGTCTCATACAGAATTTTACCATATGCCTTACATGATATTGAAAAGAAAGCTATAGATTTAAATGTTTTATGAGACTGTAGGCACCCTAAAAGAATTAAATTCAATAAAGCATAGTGGAAACCGCCTAATTGGAGCTTTGCTCATTAGGCAGATAGATATGCTTGTCCGACAATAGTCGTGGACAGGTCTCAGTCACGCCTGATCAGTGGGGCTGAGAGAGATGAGGTCTATGGCCATAGATAGCGCCCTAGTTGGTTTCCAGGGGACGATATGATTTTCATTGCTAGCTACAGTGATTTAAGTATTTATTGATAGAGAGATGATAGGGATCTAGCCTAGTCTCTAACAAATATGATATGAAGTCTAGAGTATGATTTTTATTGATATGAACTCTAGACTTGACATGATTTATACTGTACATGAAACAGATTTGAAATGAAATATGTTTTGAAACAGTACATGTTTTAAACATGTTTTAAAAGTCCATAAGATATGAATTCGACACTATATGATTTATATGTGATTTTGTGTCGAACATGGCATGATATGCGGTCTAGAGTATAGTTTGATTTGATATGAACTCTAGACCTGATATGATTTACAGTAAATGATTTAAAAGTATATGATAAATGATTTCGACACTTACATGATTTATATACGATTTTGCGTCGAATTTGAAACGACATGCGGTTTAGAGTATAGATTGATTTGATATGAACTCTAAACCTGATATGATTTATAGTATATGAAAAATGTTTTAAAACCGCACATGTTTTAGACATGCTCCGAAACGAATACATGAATTGAAATTGAATATGCTTATATTATGCCTTAAAGGCAAACTTTTGAAAATGCATATGTTGAGCATGTCCTAAAGTATATATGATATGATTTGAAATGATCGCGGTTTATACAGAAAAATTACATGAATTGCATATTAAACCCTAATATGACAATATGCTTAGTATATGAGAATTCCATGAGGAATGTCATGACTCGGTGGTAACGATATTTCATCTATATGAGGTCATGATATGTTATGAAACACGAATATAGAAATACACGAAGAGAATTACGACTGGGTACCACCGTGATTATGATCCACAATACGAGAATTGATAAGAGATGATATGAGAATTGATAAGAGATGATATGAGAATTGATAAGAGATGATAGAATACAGAAATATGATTATGAAATGAAAAGTGATAATGAGATGTATCGATGAGAAAGGATTAACTGTAATTGCATCCTTGTAAGTATTAAGCATTGCAGTTTAAGACAGTTTAATCCTACTCTTGTATTTATATTAGTATCTTACTGAGCCGTGGTTTTGCTCACCCCACTAAATTTCATCTCTTTCAGATTATTGAAGTTAACGTCTGCCATGTGAGCTGTTCAGTGGGCATCGGAGACGGTGTATGAACTTGGTACTAGTTTTCTGAGTTATATGTTCTTTATAAAATACTTGTTTACATGTAAGACTTAAAGTGATGCACAGTACATATTCTGTTTAACAAGTCGGGATGTAACTAAGAACCGTTTCTGTGTTTGTTTAATATTTAAATGGAATGACTATAAGTCACCTAGGTAGTATAGTAACTACACTGACACCGAATACAAACCTTAAAATGAAAAAGAAAAATTTAGTCCATAAATTTGTAGACTAAGAAAAGTATAAGAATCGAGTGAAAGTCGCGGTCTTCGGGTCGTGACACCTAGTGAAGGAAAAAGAGTACATTATTCTTCAAAATACACGAGATGCTGCCTCATTAAAAACCTTACCAAGAAAACCCAGTGGGACAAAACCATGGTTAAGGAAAAAAGAGTACAACGTGAATTTACTCCCCCTCATGATTATATCACTTGAGATCTTTGAGTCGGCGCAATCCAACATTGTGGACTAACTTCTCAAATGTAGTGATAGGAAGTGCCTTGGTTAATAAATCTGCCAAATTTTCACTTGAACGAATTTGTTGAACAAATTATATCACCATTCTTCTGAAGGTTATGAGTGAAAAAGAACTTCGGTGAAATGTGTTTTGTTCTATCACCTTTGATATATCCTTCCTTCAGTTGGGCGATGCATGCTGCATTATCCTCATATAAGACCGTTGGTGCCTCTTTTCTTGAAGATAAACCACAAGCTCTTCGTATGTGCTGAATTACAAACACATTCACGACTAGCCTCATGTATTGCCAAAATTTCAGCATGATTAGATGTGATAACCGAGAATTTTTCCTATTTTTGGTATTAAATTACTCGGGAATTTAAATTATGCAAATAAATAAGCGAAAGTAAATAAATAAATTTAATTACGAGAGGGGAACATTGTTGTAATTCCCGAATTTGATGAAGTGATGAAGTTGAAGAAGTTATTTTAAATAATTTTAATATTAAAATATCCAAATATTAAAGAGATGGAAATGAGTATAATTATTTTGGATAATAGGAAATCCAAAATTTAAGAAAAATAAAAGTGTGTATTTATATATACATATATATAAATTAAAAATTATATTTATGAATATTTATTTATAAATATAATTAAAAAAAAACACGGAAAGGAGGGTCAGGATGCAACCCGACCACCCCCTCCCGTTTTCCTCCTCTATGTAAACAGAGGAGAGACCTGAAGGAGAATGCCGACCCTCGTCGGTCGACCGAGCAAGGGAAGA
Organism: Heritiera littoralis; assembly: GCA_031772115.1. Classification (NCBI taxonomy): domain Eukaryota; kingdom Viridiplantae; phylum Streptophyta; class Magnoliopsida; order Malvales; family Malvaceae; genus Heritiera; species Heritiera littoralis. The sequence continues at coordinate 867,941 of JAPDPK010000009.1, read as the reverse complement.
GCGAGGCGGGGCCGTCGCCGGCAAAGGAAGAAGGAGAGGAAACCCATCGGCGCCAGAAAGAAGAGAGGAATCGAACGAAACAGAGGAAGGAAAAATGAAAGGAAAAGAGAAAAAGGAAACGGCGGTGCCGGCCGATCCAGGCACCGCCACCATCACCTCGACCTTGGCAGAGGCGAGAGGAAGAAGAAAAAAGCCACCAGTGAGGCTAACGGTGGCGGAGGAAGGAGAAATGTGGAGGAGAAGAGGCCGAAAACCCACCTTCAGATCCACCACCACCGGCACCGCCGCTGGGGAAATGGAGACCAAATTTGGCTTCGTGGCAACCGCGGGATGCTGTGGAGTGGCAGAATCGCCGGAGATGGTGGCCATTGGTGGCTGAACCGACCAAGCCAAATTGAACCGGCTGAACCAACGCGACCTGACCTGGTTCAGAAAAGAAAAGAAAAGAAAAAGAAAAGAAAAAGAAAAAAAAAGGAAAAGAATGATGAAAAGAAAAAAAAAGAAAGAAAAGAAGAAAAAAGAAAAGAAAGAGAGAAAGAAGGAGAAGGAAGAAGAAGAAAGAGAAGAAGAAAAAGGAAAGAAAAGAAAAAGAATTGGTAAGGAAAAACAATAAATTGATTGATATTTATTGAATAAGTTTATTTATATATATTTATGTAAGTGCAATTGGTGTTGTTGAAATTGTAGCGGAAGTGACAAAGACGTGATTTGGTGTTCGATGAAGCTTGGAGCTTGTCCAGGCGCTAAGTTTCAGTTTCAGGTAAGATACTTTTATAAAGCATTAGTAGCATTATATTGTATGTAGGATTATGATTTTTATATGATACATTGATGGAATGATCTTTAAATACTAAGAGGACCCACAATTGATGGTGGGAGTCTTAATAGAGACATAGGAATTGTGAGAATCAACGGCTGTGGTATAAATTGTGTTTTCCTTGCAGGAGGTTTAGTAAAAATTAAGCTGTTATACTGCTGAAATTTCCATGAAAATGTTTGAGGAAAAAGATTAAGTTTCTCATATAATAGAATTTAGAAAGAATTATCGAAGATAAACTTGAAAGGACCTTATCGTGTCATAGGAAAATTGATTTTTGAAATGGTTGAGAAGGTAAATGGATGAACACGATAACATGAAGAATTATATTGTGAGTCTTATAGAATCGACAATTCGAGTTATATCCACATTACAAGTTGATTATTGAGTTGAAAATGAGATGGAATATCAGTTCGTTGAAATAGTGATGAAAGTAATGATAATTATACGATATAGCTTGGAAGAGGAGACCGCAGTTGGAATTTTGATAGTTGAGTGATTGAATTGTGGAACTATAAATGGAGTAATGATTTGAGAATTTGCCGAATTTGATCTCTTGATTTTAAATGGTTCCGAATGTGATAATATGGACAATTCAAGAGGTCGATGCTGAGACGATTTCACCGTATTACATCGTATTACTGATTATACGTGAGATGATAAACGGACCTACACTAGTGATATGGGTCTTAGTATCAATGTTGTGGTACACAATGGATGGCTATGATGTTGAGTCATAACGAATATATGATTTGAGTACACATAACTTTATTGACATTGAGGTTGAATTACGATACAATCCAATCATTTATAGATTCAAATAAAAGAGTGATGAAAATATATGAATATATGGTTTTGCTTATAACCATAGAATAGGCCTTGAATAATAAGATTAATAATCGCATAAGTTCGATATTAAATTATACAGGCCATATGAAAAATTGATTTGAGGATTGTGATCTAGCTCTGTGATAGTGAATGAAATTGAACCTCAAGTCGGAAATTATGAACGTGCGTCAATGGGTCAAACCATAATTGGATTTGATAAGTAATTATTGATCAGGTGGTTCTGTTATCTTCAATATGGACTCTGGAGTAGATATTGGATGACGATATTGGAAATTACAAAATTTTCGTATCTTGATGGTTACACTGAAACATGATATCTAAATGCTCATAGAAACTAAGAGGATTCATACTAATGATGTGATCCTAATATTGATGATGAGATGTATAAATGATTATTACAATCGATGACGATTGAGAAAGGATATTGAATATCGAATGATCTGAATACCAAGTGATTTGATTATTGAATGAATTGAATACTGAACAATTTGAATACCCAATGAATCGAATATTGAATGAGTTGAATATGGATCTACTGATTTGACAAAGAGGAAGTTTCGAAGTCGAATGATTGATGGTGATGAAAAATTGAATGAATTACTTCACCGTATTAGATGAAATATGATTTATATCGATATTCAAAAATAGTATCGAATTTACCTATTAGGTATGATCTGATTGAAATTAAAAGGATGGAAATGAGGGAATTGAATTATAGTGAACGCTATAATTAAATGACATGTTGATGAAAATGATAGTTCACTGTTTGAACTTGTGATTTAAATTGCATTGCATTTAAGCATGCCTTGTTACAACTTGAAACATTTTAATAATGTTTATATGAATACTATAAAGTATTGATTAGTTTTGAAAGGAAAGTATATGGTAGATATATATATATATATATATATATATGTTATATATAAAACTTCTTAAATGATGATACCATATGCTTTACATGATTTTGACAAGAAAAGATAAAGATTTAAATGTTTTATGAGATTGTAAGCACCCTAAAAGAATTAAATTCCATAAAGCATAGTGGAAATCACCTAATTGGAGCTTTGCTCATTAGGCATAAATGCTTGTCCGACAATAGTCGTGGACAGGTCTTAGTCACGCCTGATCAGTGGGGCTGAGAGAGATGAGGTCTATGGCCATAGATAGCGCCCCAGTTGGTTTCTAAGGGACGATGACATGATTTTCACTACTAGCTACAGTGATTTAAGTCCTTATTGATAGAGCAATAGGGATCTAGCCTAGTCTCTAACCGATATGATATGAAGTCTAGAGTATGATTTGATTGATATGAACTCTAGACTTGACATGATTTATATAGTACATGAAACATGTTTGGAAAGAGAGATATTTTGAAACTGTACATGTTTTAAACATGTTTTAAAAGTACATGATATATGATTTCGACACCTATGTGATTTGTATTTGATTTTGTGTCGAATATGAAATGATATGTGATCTAGAGTATAGCTTGATTTGATATGAACTCTAGATCTGATATGACTTACAGTATATGAAAAATGTTTTGAATTTGACATGATATGCAAAGAGAAATGTGCACGTTTTAATTTGAAATGATATGAAAAGACATGTTTTGAATTGACATGATATGAAAAGAGAAATGTGCACGTTTTGATTTGAAATGATATGAAAAGACATGTTTTGAATTGAAATGATATAAAAAGAGAATTATGCATGCTTTCAACCTTAAATATGAAATGAATTGAAAATTCATATGTTGAGCATGTTCTAAAGTAAATATGATATGATTTGAAATGATAGCGGTTCATACAGTGAAATTACATAAGTTACTTACTAAATCATGACATAATAGTATGCTTTTTCATAAGACATGTCATGACTTTATATTGTACAAAAACAAAGAAGAGTATATGAGGAGTATCATGACTCGGTGGTAACGATATTTCAACAACATAATGTCATGATATGATATGAAACATAAATATAGAAATACACGAAGAGAATTATGACTTCGTATCATGATCCACAATATGAGAAGTGATATGAGATGATAGAATACAGAAGTATGATTATGAAATGAAAAGTGACTTGATACGATATCTTAATTGGACAGGATGTACTATGAGATTGATGAGAATATAGACTAATAGTATATGATATTCAAATTAGACACGACAGATTGTTGTGCGATGCACTATAGTATAATGATGAGAAAACTAAAAAGTGATTATAATGATTTATTTCGAAGTCTGAGTGATAGACAGATGACAAGAATTGAGATAATGAGATGTCACTGATGAACAAGGATTAACTGTAATTGTAAACTTGCAAGTTTTAAGCATTGCAGTTTAAGATAGTATAATTCTACTCTTGCATTTATATTAGTATCTTACTGAGTTGTGGTTTTGCTGACACCACTAAATTACATCTCTTTCAGACTATTGAAGTTAACATCTGCCATGCGAGCTACTAAGTGGGCATCGGAGACGGTATCTAAGCTTGGTACTGGCCACCATTCTTCGAATCCGCTTCATTGCCTTGAGGTATACGTTCTTTGTAAATCTCTTGTTTACATGTATAGACTTTAATTAATACACAGTACGTATTTTGTTCAACGAGTCGGGATGTAACTTAGAAGTGTGATAAAGTATTGTATAGAGAATTAGTGAAATCAGAGTAGTAACTACACTGACATAGAATACAAACATTAAAATGAAAAAGCAAAATTTAGTCCATAAATTTGTAGACTAAGAAAAGTATAAGTATTAAGTGAAAATCGCGGCCTTCGAGTCGTGACATTAGAAGATATGGCTACTATAGTTTGTTTCATGGAACGCCATGAAATGGTGGTGCTACCAAATGTGAATACATATCCAGTTTATGATCGAGCATTATGAGGATCAGATAGGTACCCTGCATCTGCAAAACCAATCAAATCTGTTTTAGGTAGATTAGAAAAATACAAACCTATATCCTTTGTACCTTGTAGGTAACGAAGTACATGTTTAATCCCATTCCAATGCCTTCGGGTTGGACAAGAGCTATATCTCGCTAATAAGTTAATAGAGAATGATATATCAAGTCATGTACGACTAGCGAGATACATTAGTGCTCCAACTGCACTCAAGGATGGTACTTCAGGACCAAGAATTCCCTCATCACTTTCCCGAGGTCGAAAATGGTCTTTATTTACATCAAGAGACCTTACAACCATTGGGGTGCTCAATGGATGTGCTTTGTCCATATAAAATTGTTTTAGCACCTTTTCTATATAAGTTGTTTAATGCACAAGAATCCCGTCCTTTTAAATGTTCTATCTGTAACCCAAGACAAAATTTTGTCTTTCCAAGATCTTTCATCTCAAATTCTCTTTTCAAGTGCTCTACTGCCTTTGAAATCTCTTCAGGAGTTCCAATGATATTTAGATCATCAACATATACCGCAATAATAACAAACTCAAATCTAGATCTCTTTATAAAAATGCATGGGCAAACGAGATCATTCTTATATCCCTCTTTTAACAAATATTCACGAAGGCAGTTATACCACATGCGACCAGATTGTTTTAATCCATATAGAGATCTGTTTAATTTGATTGAGTAATGTTCTTGAGAACTAGAATAACATGCTTCTGGCAGTTTAAATCCTTCTGGGACTTTCATATAAATGTCATTATCAAGTGGGCCATACAAATAGACTGTAACGATATCCATTAGACGCAAGTCGAGTCCCTCTTTTATTGCCAGACTGATTAGAAATCGAAAAGTAGTCACATCCACCAAAAGAGAGTATGTCTCTTCATAATCAATACCAGGTGTTTGCGAAAAACCTTGTGCAACTAGACATGCTTTATGTCTTCACAATTTCACCTTTTTCATTTCGTTTTCGCACAAAGACCCATTTATACCCCACTGGTTTTACACCATCAGGTGTACGGACTACTGGTCCAAAAATATTTCTCTTTTCAAGAGATTTCAATTCTGCCTCAATTGCGTCTTTCCATTTTGGCCAATCATGTCTATGCTTACATTCCTTAATAGACCTTGGTTCAAGATCTTCGTCATCATCCATAACTTCTAGCGCTACATTGTATACAAAAACATCATCAACGTCGATTTCATTTTGGTTCCATATTTGTCTTGACATGACATAATTTATCGAGATCTCTTCATTTTCAGTAATTTCAGGTACCTAACTTTCTTTTGGAATTGTAATATCAGTCATGTCTAGGGGCTCTTCTATAGACTCTTCTGGAGTTACAATTTCCTCGACTTGGCCATCTTGAATCTTTGCTCCTTTTCCTTTTTGATGATTCTTATCTTTGGAACCGACTGGTCTACCATGCTTCAAGCATGCTTTAGATTCATTGGCAACAAAAGGTTATCCTTCTGGGACATCAATTTTAATTGGAGCATTAACAGCTGGTATATGTGACTTTATCACTCTCTTTAGGTCAGTAAATGCGTCTGGCAATTGATTTGCTAAACTTTGTAAATGAATTATCTTTTGAACTTCTAGTTTGCATTGTTTTGTATGAGGATCTAGATGAGACAATGATAATTCATTCCAACTTATCTCTTTTTCCAGCTGCCTATTTTCTCCCCCTAAGGTTGGGAAGATTGATTCATCAAAATGACAATCAGCAAATCTAGCTATAAATAAATCCCCTGTTGATGGTTTTAAATATTTAATTATAGATGGGGATTCATATCCAACATATATTCTCAACCTCCTTTGAAGACCCATCTTAGTACGTTGTGGTGGAGGAATTAAAACATATACAGCACATCCGAAAATTCGTAGATGGGAAATATTTGGTTCCTGACCAAAAACCAATTGTAAAGGGGAGGACTTATGATAACTTGTTGGCCTGATGTGAATTAGTGCTGCCGCATGTAAAATAGCATGACCCCAAGTAGAAATTGGGAGTTTTGATTTCATTAGTAATAGTCTTGCAATCAATTGAAGATGCTTAATAAATGATTCTGCAAGGCCATTTTGTGTATGAACATGTGCTACAGGATGTTCAACACTTATCCCAATAGACATACAATAATCATTGAAAGTTTGGGAAGTAAATTTACCAGCATTGTCAAGACGAATTGTCTTGATGGGATAATCTGGAAAATGTGCTCGTAATCTGATTAATTGAGCAAGTAACCTTGCAAATGCTGGGTTGCAAGTTAATAATAGAGATACATGTGACCACCTAGTTGATGCATCAATTAAAACCATAAAATATCTAAAAGGTCCACATGGTGGATGTATTGGTCCACATATATCACATTGTATTCGTTCCAGAAAAGTAAGGGATTCAATCCTTATCTTAGCTGGTGATAGTTGAATAATTAACTTGCCTTGAGAACAAGCAGCACATGGGAAATCTTTCGATTGAAGAATCTGCTGGCTCTTCAATGGATTTCCACATGAATTCTCAACTATTCTTTGCATCATTATCGATCCGGGATGGCCTAACCGGTCATGCCAAACAATAAAGTTATTGTGATCTGTAAGCTTCTGGTTAATGACCACATTTGTTTCAATTATTTTAATTCTTGTGTAGTACAAACCGGAGGAAAAGGCCGATAATTTTTCTAATACAATTTTATTATCCAAGATTATACTCATAATGTGAAGGTACTCAATGTCTCCTTCACTTGTTGTCTCAATATGATATCTATTTCGGCGGATATCCTTAAAATTCAATAAATTTCTTTGAGACTTGGGAGAGTATAATGCTTCATGAATTTCAAATTTTGTTCCTTCAAGCAAGAATATGTTAGCTCTTCTGGAGCCTTCTATCAATTTTGTACTACTCGATATAGTATTAACATTGGCCTCTTGCATTATCAAATAAGAAAAATATTTCTTATTCTTTAATATAGTGTACATAGTGGCACTGTCTACAAGACATATATCTTCACTACTCATCTCAAATCGAACCAGGAGAGTATCTATGTTCTTTATTGAAAATAAGAAATATATAGAGTATTCAAGAAAGAATATCAAAATTGGAAGAGAGTGAAAGTGTGCTCGTACCTACTTCCTGTGTTTCTACACCTTTATATAGGTGTTTAAGTGGGTGGTTACGCTTATTAAATGGGCAGTTACATAATTAAATATATAATTAAGTGAGTAGCAGTTACGGCGGTTATGTAATTATTGGCAGTTACACTCATAAATAACCAAAACATAATGAAGTATCTAAACATGACAAATACTTAATAATTAGAATCCTATTAATAAGAGGCATGTGTAAAATAAAGTCCAATATCATGTAGATGAGTGGCATCAACATAACCATAATCAAAATCATCATTTTCATAAACAAAATTTGTCTTATCTTTTCCATTATTATGTTCCCACTTCTGGTAGTATATGTGTTTTTGAAATGACCACCTCAATGATTACTATGTTCACGTCCACGTCCACGGCCATGACTACTAGCATGACCTCTATTTTTTCCATTATATGTTGCTGCATTCACTGCAGGGAATGGAGCAGATCCAGTTGGACGAGCCTCATGATTTTCATCAATAGCTCATTATTTTGCTCAGCCATAAGGAGGCATGAAATCAGTTTAAAGTACTTCTTAAAACCTTTTTCACGATATTGCTATTGTAGGAGCATATTAGATGCATGAAATGTGGAGAATGTTTTTTTCTAACGTATCCTCATCAGTGATCTTTTCTCTACATAACTTTAATTGAGAACTGATTCTAAACATAGCTGAGTTATATTCACTAACAGATTTAAAATCTTGTAATCTCAGATTTGAGTAAGCAAATAAAACATGCACAAGCATAGATAATTACAGAGGAGCTAGATAAAAATAGTTTCATTACCGTAAAAAAAAAGATAGATAATTGTGGTTGATTAACGACCTTACTTGAACAGGATCTGTTCTATAGGCTCGTACCTCTGTGTCCTTTAGCACAAAGGAGACAGGATCTCAAGTCTGGTTGATGAAGATCCTGGGTTGAGGCCTATTCTCCAAATCTCTCACGGGTTTTTAGAGTCTCGTACTGATAACGTGTTAAAAAATTATAGAAAGAACACAAAAAGAGAGAGCAAGAAGATAGATTTTCTCTTATTCTTCAAGTGTGTTCAATACATGGATGGTGAGCCTCTATTTATAGGCTTCACAAATACATGAATGGAAGATGAATAGTTACAAACTTAATAAAGAGGAAGTTATAAACTTAATAAAGAGTAAGTTACAAACTTAATTAAGGGGTAGTTACAAACTTAATTAAGGGGTAGATGAATAGTTCCTTCTTCATGTACCAGTATGAAGAGTATGGGAGATGAATGGACTCATTCATGTATCAATATGAAGAGTTATGGGAGATGAATGGACATCTATATTTATAATTATTCATAACACATTTAAAGTTTTATAAATACATATAATTCATTATTCTTTTATCCACCTTTTTTTTTTAATTTATATCCGTTATATTTTGATCCACAATTAATATTTTCTACAATCAAGAGATGGGGATTGAAATTGTTTAAATTTGAACTTAAACTTTATAGCATGCCACATATTTTCTTCAGCTGTTAGGTCAAAAAATTGTTGATTATGGATTTTTTTTTAATATTTACATGTTCATCAATATTTATGGTTTATTCTTGTATATTGAGTATACATGTAAGGATTATTATCCTATCTACTGTCAATGGATTTTTTTTAACTCCATAAGCGAGGTTAGGATGATGGCATGTGTCCCATTTTATTTATTTTTTATTTTATTAATATTTCTAAAAAACACATGTCATCATCCTAATCCCGCTTGTCAAGTTAAAAAACTCTACTGACAGTGCATAGGATAATAATCCATACATGTTAATAGTGATGATAAAATTATTAAAAATTGATACACATTATTGTTTCCCTTTTAGATTTTGTATTCCATTTTTGTCTGTGAGAATCACAATTTTATAAATCATTATTAAATGATTTCAATATATTTTTAAGTAATGAGGAGTATGGGAAAATGATTTAAGGCTTTGATTGGAAAAAGAATGAAAAAATAAAATGAATTATGAAGATGAGAAAGTAAGGAGCAAACAAGCAAGCCTTAGGAAATTCATTTGTTATTAATGGCATTTTGGTCTTTTGCCAACCAAGACTTAATATTATATTAATATAATATTTAAACACATGCTTGGCTTCTTGAATAAGCCATAAGTGGTCGACCAACTATTTGGAAAAAAACCAAGAAAAGTCTAAGTGAAATAAAAGAAAATAAAGAAAGTAAGATATTTATTACCAAAAGCTTATGAGATAAGCTTTAGAAAAGTACTAAATTATTTTTTATTTCCTTTCCTCATTAACTGACTGGTAGCCACATTTTCAACCTTTGAAAGCCAAAACAAAAGAAAAGAAAACATGACAGCTTGGAAAAAAAGTGGAAATCGTGAGCTACCCAAGCAGCAACCAGATTTCGTTGTCATTTTTCGTCTACTTCCAACCATTTTTAGTCTTTCTACCCTTTATGAAAGTTGTTCCAAATTCCCTCCTCTATAACATATCCTAGTTTTATGTCAAACAGAGTTCATTTGGCTGGTGAAAAGCTTACGGGAAGCTATATCTGTCAGCTATCCTATTTTCAGTGAGATTGAGAGATTCATCTTGTGAGGCAGAAACAGCTAAGAAAATGACCTCTTTTCAAAAGGGCCAAGAAAGACCGATTGAATCCCTACCTCTTGTCTACCATATATCTGAAAAACAGCCTAAACAAACCACGTTTGACAAGGCAAATCTGTTCTGAAAATTTTGGCTGCATAGGGTAAGTTGAGCTAGAATTTTCTGTTCTTTCTAAAATAGATATATGTTACATTTCTAATTTTTCTAAGCCTATTTCTAGTGTTATAATGGTGTAAAACTGATCCTAAAGTAGTGTTTTAAGTCTTAGCCAAATAGGTTTCCATAGGGAAAGTGTAAGGATGTAAAGGTGATATTGTTGTTGATAGTATAATTCATGTTAATAAACATGAGTTAAATGTAATGAAAGCTCTAAAGTGAAATTTGGACATGTATATAGAAAGATAAGCTTTCGACCTAAGGAAGGGCAATGTAATAAAATTCACCTTTAAGGTGAAAGAAAATTGGTAAATGAGAAGTAGATCAGTACAAATGTGAATGGTGCAGTTGGAATAATCAAAAAGATCGAAAGTGACTTTTGTCAAGTTATTGCTAAAGTGCAGCTAAAAGAGAGTAATGAGTAGTTAGTGTTAAATGATTATGTGTAAGTGTAAGGTGGTAAATGACATTGTTTATATGTGCTTGTAGTGTTAACAACGTAGTTTGGTGGTGTACAATATGTGGATTGCCAAGCTTGAACGAAATGAGCTTAATCCTTTCTTTCAGTAAGTTTACTATGCAAGCTACAAGTAGTAGCTTACAAGGTAAGTGTCACATCCCATGACTACATTATTTCATGTTTTTCCACACATTTTATATGGTTGGACTGTCTGTAATGCCTTTACACACTATTCATCTACAACAATAAACAAATTAGACAATATTTATTTATTGTCAATTATTATTCGCAACTTTAAGAGTTAGTTTACATCCCCTGAAATTACATTTACAACCAGTAGTACTGTATAAACAGGTATGAATATGCAAATGTAAACATGTTACCTTGGGAATCAATCATACGATACTTCGAACTACTCAAAGCGCAGCTAGTCCATGGTTTGGTACTTCATCTATTTCTTACATCAAGTATGTGATTATGAAAGTAAAGGAGTGAGCAAACCACGGCTTAGTAAGAGAGTTGTATACAAATTTTGATATCTCGAAGACTATATGCAGTAAAACCTTTTAGTTTACTATCGGTATATTGGGCACACTAAAAGGAAATGATACTATAGTCGGCCAGGAAATCCAGATAGAGTAAGAAAGGTATTTTGAAATACCTGTCTTGTCCCGGAAACCCAGAGCGACTATAGGGAGTAGAAATTTATTTTAATATAAGCTCACTAAAATATTTACTGCATATAAAATATCACATGTTTAAATAAAATAATTTATTACATCATGTGAACAACACTTGAAAATTATTTTGATTTCCATCATTGAAATCAATCACTTAAAATATGTGTAGCAGTAAAACACCCGTTCACATATTTCACCAGTTAGTGATAAAGCATCACAATAAACAGTATATTTCGATAGTTATCACCAAAACCAGTAATAACACGTGGAATAATAGTGGAGACCGGGCAACATCCTGATGATATCATGCTATAAATCCTGTAGGGAATAATAGGGTACACGTGAGATTCGTGTAGGAACAATATAATAAACACATGAGATTTATGGCCATAGTCTATAAATGTCCTTGGTTGTACATTGAGCGGGTGACAACCGGGATGCTAAAGACGGCTCAATATCAACAGCATAACACATAAGAGGGTACACATGAATACGTGAGCATGATATGGGGCCTAACAGTCTCAAAACAGTCTTTTCACGGTGATAAAACCTTTACGGAATTTATTACTCATGGTAAAATTTCACTAATTCCATAAAGGAAAAATATAATTTCAAATAGTGAATATTAATTTAAAATCAACTATAAAATATTCACTATTTATTATTTCATATTACCAATCACACAATTCACTATAAAACACGTGAGATAAATTTTCGATAGTAAAACCTTCACCAAAATCGATGTCAAGAATATTTAATAAATATTTTTCGGTATATTAACCTTTTATGAAAAATATTTATTTTCATAATTTCAAGGCTAGGAATATATTAATAATGCCACCAAAATATTTTCTAGCATTATTAGAAATATTTTTAATAAATTTTGACAGCCTAACGGCTGCCCGGATCCTAGCCTCCCTACACGTTCAAACACAGTTTACCAACCAAAAACCACATATTTTCATGCAATTTCCAGGTAGAACCATATTCCATAATTCATATAAAATTCATAATACTTGAATATGCATTCGGATATCCTTACAAATCTACACACGCATCTCTTACCTGTACGGTGTCATTTCATTCAAACCGTACACTTTGTGGCCTTGCACCAATGATTAGGTCCTTATTTGTCTCCTTTCCCATTTCATTTATTTAGCTTCGGAATTGCAGAAGATAAGTCATATAAGTTCAATTCTGAAACATATATATACACTAAGCATTCTTAGAAATCCTACTCATTAAGGTAGAATTATTCTTTATAAGAATTTCGACTTATCAACGCCTTTCTATTTATAACAGAAAATATTGAATTCTGATTAATGCACCGTTAATTTTATATGTAATCTGACTTAATTCCCTATCTAGAAGTATAAAGCCCATTTTCTAGTTCATTCCATATTGTTCTTCACAATTTTCCAAAGTTCAGCCCAATTCTGACTCATATTGCAGGATGGTTTTCTGACCTTTGTGCATTAAAATTTATATTACTAATTATAGGGACATCCAAAATTATGAATCCCAAAGCCATATATTCAGAATAGCAAGTTTCACAATTTTATCATTTTGGAATTATTTTTAATAATTCCTCAAAGTTACCCTGTTTCCAGATGCATTCTGGCAGATTGTCTATTGACCTCTATGTACAAATTGGGCCATATCTCAAGATAGGTTTGTCCAAATTGTGCAAACTCAAAAACATATTATTCTTAACTCATTTACCTTTCCAGAAACATAAACTTTGCAGCCAAATTCAATCTGTGCTAATTTCTACAATTTTCAAAATTGACCCAGAGCATCTCGCCTACTGCACTGAGTGCCCTGTGTTCAACTGCCTATATCTCAGGCTAAACAACTCCAAATTAGGAAATTCCAAAACTGAATTTTTCCTAACTCATAAAGCTACCTGTCATAATTTTTTCAGAATTTATTTCATTCTAAAACCCCCAAAATGAATTTTTAAATATGTTGCTTGGACAGACAGTTTTCCAGCAGAATTGAAATCTACATTTAGTACTTTGTTTCTCTTCTTTTCTCAACTCTAACCTTATGCACGTTTTCTATTCACTTAGCGTATTCATCAAACACCTTCCATACATTGAGTTTCATCACCAATATTTAGCCAAGTTCATGGTTGGTTGATACCCATTTTCATGCCACTCTCAAGTTCTTGCAACTCATCACAAACCACAAAATCCAATCAAGTTCTATTCATCATCTACTACTATGTTCTACTCAATATGTATTAAATTTACTTCAATTCCATCAGCTTCTTCGTATAACCAAATCAACATCAAATTTCAAAATCTGATTTTATTTCATTTTATATCCATTTTAAGCTTCCAATAGATTTCTCATATATATATATATATATATATATATAAAATTTAATTATATATATAATTTAATCAAGAGCCTTAACTAAAAATTAAAGAAGCAATACTCTTATGCCTTACCTTCAAAACCGAATTGTATACAGCCCAAACCATCTTCGATCACTTCCGTTCAGCCTTCAAATCCTGGATTTTAAGATGGTTTTTATGATAGGAAATAGACTCTATGAAGGGGTTAATATTTTGGTGATAAAACATGGTGAGTTTCTTAAATAGAAATGAAGGAAACGAAAGAAAATTTCAAGAAATAGAGCAGAAACGTGATCAGCAAAAAAACAGGGGAGAAATGTCGATTTTGCTGGAGAAAAATGGCTGAAGTTTATCTTCAATTTGTCCTCTTATTATTATTTCAGCCAATGAAAAATAGCCACATGGCTTGCTATCAAAATTCTCCTCAAACTTCCCTTTATTTGCACTTATACCATGTCACATTTTATTTTTCCCAAATTTCCAGATTTTAACTTTTTATTTTAATTAAATTAAATTTAATTAGATCAATATTTGGTCAATCTTTGACCAATTTGATCAACTTCATGTTAAATGACCATTTTACCCTTTTTCATCAATCATATACATATTTGGGCTCGAAATCCAAATGGGGCCCACATCTCTTTTCGCTTAAAATTTACAAAAATATACAAAATTAATCAAAATTACATATAAATATGTACAGTACCAAATAACTGTTTCTCACAGTAAGTGCCCTACATAAGCTACAAGTAGTGATATATATAGAATAAATGAAAGGCTTATGAAGTAAATGTGATATACGAAATTGTTCATGCAAGCTTAAACTAGAAATATCACATATCAATTGTTCATGAAACCGTTATTCACATAATTTGTTCATTCAAGCTTAAACGAAAGGCTTATGTAGTCTTAAACGAGATACGTCTTAGACTAGAAATAAGAAATTGTGATATTGAGTTACATGTGATATGAAGTTTAAATAAGTTATTGATATGTGATTTTATACAAAGCACGTGTTGCATGAATTAGGAGTGCTACATCCTATTTGTTACTATCTCTGCACTTGTGTAGTGGCTTATTGAGCTTTCCCCAAAGCTCACCCCTTCCTTTTCCGCCATAGGTTAAGTTGAGATAACAATGTTTGATAAAAGACGTATCTCCTTTTGGCGTTTTAAGCTATATGTCAAACTTCAGTTCATAGCTCGGTATATAAGTTTACTATTCATATGTATTTGGAATTTGATGATTTTGTACAATAATGTAGTGTGAGATATGATAAGTATAAATATGTGATTATTTTCAAAAATCGAGTTAAAGTGGGATGTAAACAATTGTTTGCTAAATGTTGATGTGAATAGTGTCAAGTATATAATAATTTTTTGTTCAGAATTTTTTTAAAGACCTTCGGGTTATCCGAAAATTATAAAACTTTTCCGAATATTCCATTAGACTATATGAGAGTGCGATGGCCATTTTGGGCCAAAGATATTGGGAAATGAATAGTATTTTGCTTTGTTGTTTGAATTGTGTTGTAGGAGGTTTTCTGTAGTTAAGCAGAAATGTTGCCGAAATTTAGTCTTAAGTGATTTTAAATTATGAAATGAACTGGGACATAAGGAAATCAACTTTAAACCAAGATCGAGTAAATAGTAAATCAAAATTGAAAGATAAAAACTACTCGCTACATAAACCGTAGTTAAAATGAAAGGAAAAAGTTAACCCTTAAATCCATTCTTTCGCTATTTTGTTATTGAAAATGTCTTGTATTTCGGGGCATGACAGATTAGTATTAAAGCAGGGTTTGTTTAGTTGAGTCAGTCTATAAAAAGGTCCTAAAGAGTGTTTACATCTCATGTCACATCTCACAGTATTGTACATGTCCGACTATGAACTGAAAAAGTAGTAATGGATACTATTCTAATGCATGGGTGTGTTATTGTAACAATGATGCAACGTGGTAGAGGTAGATCCCCACAAGGGAGGTTAAAGATTTCTTGGCCACCTGAGACACCTCCAGCTGCTCTTTCTCTACCACCACATCATCCAAATAATTCCAATAAACAAAGACGTTTAGCACAGTTAGAGCGTAATGTATCAATTTGGCTATGAGTATGCGCGATCTAACAGCGCTAATGACTCAACAGTTCAGAAGTACTAGTACACCGTTACCACTAGCTAGACCACCAGTCCATCAGGCATCCAATTCCCAAGATCCACCAATACCTCCACAATAACACCTCCACCTCAGACATAGAACTATCAAAATGGGCCAGCCAGGGTCGGCCCTAACGGGCCAGGCTATAAATGGGCTGGGCCAAAAAGCCTTTTTTGTTAAATGGGCCTGAAAATGCAAGCCCATATCCGGCCCTAAGGGCTAACAAGCTTAAATGGGCCAACCCGTATAAGAAATTAAAAAAATTAAAATTTATATTAAAATCCCATTTTTTAGTAAATAAACAAAATAAAATTTGAAATAAATATTAAACAAACATCAAATAAACTCAAATCAATCCATCAAGTCTTTAACATCATTTGAACATTACATATTAATAGTCTAACAAGCATAATATAAATTATTTTAACAAACCTAGATATTGAAAAACATGTTTGAACAATATTAAAAATAAAAAACATGATAAATAGATCTATGTCCATCCATCTCCTATATAGTATCAATCAATTCTTTTTCAACTTCGTCATCTACAAACATAAATTAAGAATAACGTAAGAACTTACAAGAATTAAACTTATGAATTGATTAAAAACTCTCAACTAATTAATAACATACCTTCAAAACCAAGAATCCAATTTCGAGTGCAAATGAGAGTTTTCACGTTCTCATTGTCATAACGATTTTCATCCGGAGACTTGATCGCTAGACGATTTTGGAAAAACACAAAGAGGAGTCGCCAGCAATCTTTTTTTATTGGGTGTGATTGACCACCTAAAAATATTTATCTTTTCAATAAAATCTTAAAGGTGATTAAGTTTTATTAAAAAGACAGTTTTTGGACTGCAAAAACAAAGCTTGGGTTCGGGAGTTCAGTTACGCATGGGGAAGGATTAGTACCCCTACAACGCCCGTTAAAAAGCTGTACCACTTAATCATATATTATCCTTTTGGTCTTAATTAAATGGTCTTAATTAAATATTTAAAAGAGCTTCATTTATTTCGAAATCATTTTGTTATTTGTTTTATTTTGAAATATTTAAATTTTTTTTATTTGAAATAAGTGAAAATCTTTTGTATTGAAAATTATTCCGGAGTACCCCAATACTTCTAATAGCATTTCGGATAATTTCCGCACCTAGAGATTTCTTAAGAATCGCTACTTGCGATTTCTATAAAATCCCATCCTCGGGAGATTTGCACTTATTTTGGAATTTCATGAATGCAAATGATGCAAACAAAATATATATGATGCACATGAGAAACATATTATTTTATTTTATTTTTATTATCTTTTATATTTATATTATTGCTTTTGAAATTTATTGATTTTATAAAATTTTATTTTTATTGAAAAATCATATTAAATATTTCAATACGCTGGTAACATTTAGCAGATCTCTCTCATCTAGAGATCACTTAGGAGTCACTACTTATGAATTCCATAACATCTCATCATCGGAAATTATTTACATCTTATTTACTTTTAATTGTTATTATTCTTTATTTCCAAACAATTTTGCAATCTTGTTTATTTATTTGTTTAAAATTTTATTTTTTTGTTATTTATTATTAGCTTATTTCATACAAGTTAAATAGAAATCTTAATGTCGAAGTAAAATTACTTGAATACCCTAATACGCTGGTAATATCCAAATAATTTATTTCGACCCTAAGGATATTCAAAGAATCACTACTTGTAATTTCTAAGAAATCCTATCGTCGAAAATTCCTTTAAAATTTTATATTTTTTATTAGTTTCTTTGTATACCATTAATAATTCATTATTTTAGTATTTTTTGAAATTTTCTTTAATATTTAGAATTTTCATTTTGTTCATTTGTTTTTATTTAGTCTTATCTTTTTAAAGTTATTGATTTTACATTTCTTTATTATATATCTTTATGCTTATATGATAATTTGATATCGAGATAAAATCAATTAGCTGCTCCAATACGCTGGTAACATCCAATAATTTTTTCTCGATCCTAAAGATAATCGAAGAATCACTACTTGTGATTTCCTCGAAATCTTATCATCGGAAAATTTTTAATTTAAATTCTTCCACAAAGTTTTATTTTTTATATTTTATTCAATATATATTTTTAAAATCTTTTATTATAAAAATGATGAATATAAGATTAAGCATGTGTGCCTAAACATGTTTTTCCATGGAAATATCCTTCAATACTACTACTTTTAACAAATATAAATCTAAAATAAAAACAATACAATAAATAAATATACATGCACATACCTTGATGGTTTCACGCAGTAACAAAACAGCCTCTTCTTCTTTTTTTGTCTTATTCTCCTTCAGTTTCAATGATAATGGGGGCAAGTGGCGCAGTAGCAGCTTAGAGGATCTTCATAGCAACGATGCAGCGAGCTTTTGTACCAGAAAAAACGCAGCAGATCGAGGAAAAGCAAGGTGAAGAAAACTGCTGTTGTGCTTTGCTGCAAGTACTGATGCAATGGACTAAGATGGATCGAGGCACAACAGAAACGATGAAGATGATGCTGGTGCAAGGGTGTGCACAGGAAAGGCCGGAGAGGATAATCAGTGAAAGAGGCTGCTGGATCCCTTGTAAACCCCCCTTGTGTAGGCTCTTAAAGCCACGCCCCCTTTTTTCATTTGGGAAAAGGAATTATTTAAATCCGTTGATAGTGGCCAAAATTCATGCAATTTTCTTTTTATTTTGGCATATAAATTTTCAGATTTTATTTTCCTCCTTGCTGCTCGTTGCCTTTTTCGTTTTTGGCACTAAATCATCCCTGGTCAACTCTATTTATTTGGCATCAAATTTCCTTAATTTGCTTAATTTATTTTCCTTTTTTTTATTTATTCATTTATTTCCAAAAAATCTTTCAAGTCAACTCTTTAAATGATAGTTTAGTTTAGGGTTAGAGTTTGACAAAGAAATTTATTTTTTTATTTTTTATTTTTTTAAAATTGCTCAGACAAAATTCAATGTCTACACTCATGATTTTGAAATTTTCACTACTTATTTAAAACACAAGAACCAATACTAAAAGAACTCTTCGATGCCACCGTTATTATCGGAATGTTCAAGATATCATAAGCTATACTTGCAAGCTTTGGAAATCTTGGTTTATGATACTTCCACCATTGAGCACATTTAAATCTTCAATCACACTACCCATAATCTTTAGCTCTTCCAAATAAAGATCTAATTAAGATATTGGTTCTTTCACTTGAATAGTTTCAAATATTTTGAAAGCCTATATCATTGGACATTTCAAAATAAAGTAATTGTCATCACAAAAGAAAATTTAAAATAAAGTATATACTTAGAAAATAAAAATGAACTTACATCACTCAAAGCAAATGTACTCTTCCCCTTCTAACTAGCATGTGTAAGAAGCTGTGAGTCATTAGATTGGTTTGAAGTAATTTAGTAATACTAAATAGAATTAATTTTATATATTTTACTTTGATTAAAATGTTAAACATATAAATAATTAAAATAAAAATAAAATTTTAATATAATTAAAAATATTAAAAAATTAAACGCAGCTGGCCCATTTAAACCCAGGCTCAATCCATTTAGGCCTGGGCCAAAAAGCCCTTTTTCTTAAATGGGCTATAAAAATGAGATCTAAGCCCTGAATAAATGGGCCAGGTCGGGCTGGCCTAATGGGCCTTGGCCCATTTTAACAGTGCTACTCAGACAGTTTTTCCTCCACAGCCACAGCTTACGGTAGTTTTAATGTTTATACCTAGTGCTAAATGGCTTAAGTAGTTTCAAAAAATGAAATCGCCTACGTTTAAAGGGGTTTAAGATCTAGAGGAGGCTGAGGTATAACTACTTGAGATAGATAAGGTCTTCGAGTACATGACTTGTGGACCTAAGGAGAAGTTGCTCTAGTCGCATATATGTTAAAGGTTGAGGCAGTGCATTAGTGGAGATCAGTGAAAAGGACATTGAGGGGATAGGATGTTTTTATCTCTTGGGATAAGTTTTTAGCTGCTTTTCATGTACAGTATTTTCTAGAGAGTGTGAAACGGATGAAGTAGCCAGAGTTTCTGAGCTTGACCCAAGGGAGTATGACAGTGGGACAGTACGAGTCCTGGTTTACTATTTTGAGCCACTATGATCCACTAGTGGCAAAGGATGAGGAAAGAAAAGCTATTAAGTTTTTTGATGGTTTGAGACCAGCTATCAGTCTTACGGATTGTGACTTACTCCGAGGCCATACAGAGAGCTTTGATGATTTAGCAAGACTTTAATAAGGCAAAAGCATAGTATGAGACTGGGGGTAAGGATAAAGGTCAGGGCAAGAGGCAGGCTCAAGGTAAGGCACCATCTGATCAGTCTAAGGGTAAAAAGAAAGATAAGAGGCAAAAGACAAATAAGCCTCAAGAGAAGGCTAATAAGCCTAAGGGTGATCAGAAGTGTCTTAAATGTGGCAGGAATCATGGCACTAAAGCTTTTCACTACGAGATTGGCATTTGCTTTGATTGCAAGAAGAAAGGACACTTTATTAGAGATTGCCCAGAGTGGAAGACTCTTGAGACTAGGACTGAGACACCAGCGGTAGAGAAAGCTAAGGCATCGACATATAAGGGTAAGAGACAGGTAGCTTAGGATAGAGTGTTCGCCCTAGATCAGGAGACAGTTGACGCTTTAGACTTAGTGGTTAAGGGTAAGCTTCTAATATCTGATTGTGAAGCTTTATGTTTAATAACCCAAGCTCTATGCATTCATTCATTTCCCATTTATTTGTTAACAGACAAAACGCAGAGCCAGAACCTTTGGGATGCATGTTACACATTAGCACACTATTGAAAGAATCCTAGATGACTGAGTCAGTTGTAAGAAAGTGTAAAGTCAAAGTGGGAGATAAAGAACTAAAGGCAGATTTAGTTTTGTTTAATATGTATGACATAGAAGTAATTTTAGGTATGAATTGGCTAGCAACCAACCACGCCAATGTAAATTGTAGGGATAAAAATGTAGTCTTTAATCTCCAATAACGAGTTGTATTAAAGTTTGATAAGTGAAATGAAATGAGAATTCTTTTTGGTATATGAAGTCTGATATGAAATATTGTTATTTTGAATAAAGGTTATCTAGCCTTTGTAGAAGATACTGATAGGGCACATCTGGAGTTATCAGAGATCCCCATAGTTAGGGAGTTTCTTAATGTATTTTAGATGACTTACTGGGATCACCACTTGAGTGAGAGATTGAGTTTGCCATCGACCTGTTACCTAGCACTCAGCCTATCTCAAAGCCCCTTTATAGAATGGCATTAATGGAATTGGAGGAGTTGAAGAAATAGTTGCAAGATCTCCTCAACAAGGGTTTTATTAAACCAAGTGTATCACCGTGGGGCACTTCGGAGTTATTTGTCCGTAAGAAAGATAGAAGTCTCTGGTTATGAATTGACTATAGATCACTAAACTGAACTACAGTGAAGAACGAATATCCTTTACCACAGATAGATGACCTATTTGATCAGTTGTGAGGTGCATAGGTTTTTTCTAAAATCGATCTGCGATTTGGGTATCATTAGTTGAGAATTAGAGGGGAAAATGTACCCAAAACAGCATTCAGGACACAGCATAGACACTATGAGTTCCTAGTTATGCCATTTGGGTTAACCAATGCACCTGCAACATTCATAAGCCTTACGAACGAGGTATTTAAGCGCTATTTAGATTTGTTTGTGATTGTGTTCATTGATGATATCCTGGTTTATTCTAAATCTCGGGAACAACATGTGGAACATTTAAGAACAGTTCTCCAGACTCTTTAAGACAGATAGCTCTATGCCAAGTTTAGTAAATGTGAGTTTTGGTTAGAACAGATTGCTATTCTGGGTCATGTTATGACTAAGGATAGAGTATTTATAGATCTATCCAAAGTCGAGGCTGTGTTGAGATGGGAATGGCCAAAGACAATTACTAAGATTCGTAGTTTTCTAGGACTGGTCGGGTATTATTGTAGATTTGTTAAAGGCTTTTCAAAGATAACTGCACCACTAACATGTCTCACATGTAAGAACGTCAAATTTGAGTGGATAGACGAGTGTGAGAGTAGTTTTGAGTAGCTAAAGCAGAAATTGACATCAGCACTGATTTGACCACACCAAGCAGCTCTAGGGGTTTGGGTTGTGTGCTTATGCAGCATGGTAAGGTAGTGGCCTACGGATCTAGGCAGCAAAAGGACCATGAGAAAAACTACCCTACCCATGATCTCGAGCTAGCCGCAGTGGTGTTTGCACTTAAGATATGGCGCCACTACCTATATAGTGAAAATTTTCAAATCTTCATTGACCATGAGAGCCTCAAGTATTTGTTTTCACAGAAAGAACTGAACATAAGACAATGCAGATGGTTAGAGCTTCTCAAAGACTATGACTACGAGATCTTTTATCATCTAAGAAAGGTGAACGTAGTCACCAATGCTTTGAGCAAAAAGAGCATTGGTCTAGTTTCATACATGATGGTACAAGAGTATAACTTGTTGGAGAAGTTCTCTGAAAAGAGTCTAAGAGTAGAACCATTAGTGGATTATCTGATAGCCAGCTTTAGGATTAAGCTGAATATTGTAGAGTCGATCTGACAAGCATAGAGACATGATCCAAAGTTAGTGGAGCTAGCTAGTTAGATTGAGTAAGGGCTTCGACTCGAGCATAAGGTCAGTGAGGATGGGATATTGAGGTATAGAGGCTAGGTATGTGTACATAAAGATGATACCCTACGGAGACAAATTTTAGATGAGACTCACAATTCCAGATACACAATGTACCCAGGCAGTATTAAGATGTATCAAAACCAAAAGAGTGTTTAATGGTGGGCTAGGATAAAGAGAGACATTACAGATTATGTGTCGAAATGTCTCACTTGTCAGTAGATTAAGGTTGAGCATCAGAGACCTGTAAGGTTGCTCAAACCTTTATCAATACCGACATGGAAATGGGAGTATATTACTATGGATTTCATTATGGGACTCCCTAGGACACGAAGGGGTCATGATTCGATATGGGTCATAGTTGACAGATTGACAAAGTCTGCTCACTTTCTGCCTACGAGAGCTACAGATTCTCTAAGTTCTTTGGCGGAGCTATATGTACAATAGGTAGTCAGGTTGCATGAAGTTCCAGTGAACATTATATTAGATAGGGATTCCAGGTTTACTTCCTACTTTTTGGGAACAGTTTCAAAAAGCCATGAGATCCAAATTGCAGTTCAGCATAACTTTTCATCCTAAGACAAACAGTCAGTCCAAGTGGACTATACAGACCTTAGAGGATATATTGAGAGCATGTGCTTTTGACTTTTCAGGCTCTTAGGACGAGCACCTATCTTAAGCAGAGTTTGCTTATAATAAGAACTTGCACTCGAGTATCGGCATGGCTCCATATGAAGAGTTGTATGGTCGGAGATGTAAATCTCTCATTGCATGGGAAGAAGTAGGTGAGTAGAAGATTTTTGCTCATAAACTAGTAGAGAAAGCTTCTGAAACTATCAGAATCATATGTGTTAGATTGAAGACTACACAAAGCCGTCAAAAGAGCTATGCTAACATTCAGAGACGTCACTTAGAGTTCCAAGTTAGGGAGAAGGTATTTTTGAAAGTCTCTCCATCTTAGGATATCATGAGATTCAGACAAAAAAGGAAACTAAGTCCTCAATTCATCAGTCAATTAAAGATTCTAGAGAGAGTAGGTTATGTAGCACACCGTTTAGCCTTACCACTAGAGTTGGCAAGTGTGCACAACGTCTTCCACATATCGATGTCGAGGAAATATCAACTGAATCCCTCCCATATCATACAATATGAACCACTTGAGTTACGAAAGGATAAGAGTTTTATTAAGAAACAGATCCAGATATTGGACCGTAAGGAAAAGACTCTCAAATCTAAGTTTATTTCTTTGGTTAAGGTTCTCTGGTAGCATCACACTTTAGAAGAAGCTACTTGGGAGCTAGAGAGCTTAATGCGAGATAAGTATCCTCAACTATTCGATCAGACCAAGTCAAATTCGAAGGACCAAATTCCTTAAGGTAGGGGAATCATGTAAGAATCACAATTTTATAAATCATTATTAAATGATTTCAATATATTTTTAAATCATGAGGAGTATGGGAAAATGATTTAAGGCTTTGATTGGAGAAAGAATGAAAAAATAAAATGAATTATGGAAGATGAGAAAGTAAAGAGCAAACAAACAAGCCTTAGGAAATTAATTTGTTATTAATGGCATTTTGGTCTTTTGCCAACCAAGACTTAATATTATATTAATATAATATTTAAACACATGCTTGGCTTCTTGAATAAGCCATAAGTGGTCGACCACTTATTTGGAAAAAAAAACCAAGAAAAGTCTAAGTGAAATAAAAGAAAATAAGGAAAGTAAGATATTTATTACGAAAAGCTTATGAGATAAGTTTTAGAAAAGTACTAAATTATTTTTTATTTGTTTCCCTCATTAATTGACTGGAAGCTACATTTTCAGCCTTCGAAAGCCAAAACAAAAGTGAAGAAAACATGACAACTTGGAAAAAAAGTGGAAATTGTGAAATACCCAAGCAGCAACCAGATTTCGTTGCCATTTTTCGTCCTACTCCCAGCCATTTGTAGTCTTTCTTCCCTTCATGAAAGTTGTTCCAAATTCTCTCCTCTATAACATATCCTAGTTTTAGCTCAAGAGGAGTTCATTTGGCTAGTGAAAAGCTTGCTGGAAGCTATATCTGTTAGGCTGCCTTGTTTTCAGTGAGATTGAGAGATTCATCTTGTGAGGCAGAAACGGCTAAGAAAATGACCTCTTTTAAAAAAGGCCAAGAAAGACATATTGAAGCCCCACAACTTCTCTACCACATATCCGAAAATTAGTCCAAACGGACCATGTTTGATAGGGGAAATCTGTTCTAGAATTTTTGGCTTCACAGGGTAAGTCGAGCTAGAATTTTCTGTTCTTTCTAAAATAGATATATGTTGCATTTTTTATTTTTCTAAGCCTATTTCTAGTGTTATAATGGTGTAAAACTGATCCTAAAGTAGTGCTTTAAGTCTTGGCCAAATTGGTTTCCATAGGAAAAGTGTAAGGATACAAAGGTGATATTGTTGTTGATAGTGTAATTCATGTTAATGAACATGAGTTAAATGTAATGGAAGCTTTAAAGTGAAATTCGGACATGTATATTGAAAGATAAGCTTTCGGCCTAGGGAAGGGCAATGTAGTAAATTCACCTTTAAAGTGAAATAAAACTGGTAAATGAGAAGTAGAAATGATGTAGTTGGAACGATCGAAAAGATCGAATAGTGACTTTTGTCACATTATAGCTAAAGTGCAGCTAAGAGAGAGTAATGAGTAGTTAGTGTTAAATAACTATGAGTAAATGTAAGGTGGTAAATGACATTGTCTATATGTGCTTGTAGTGTGAACAACACAGTTTGATGGTGTACAATACACGGATTGCCAAGCTTGAACGAACGAGCTTAATCCTTTCTTTTGGTAAGTTTACTATGCAAGCTATGAGTAGTAGCTTAAAGGGTAAGTGCCTTATATAAGCTACAAGTAGTGATATATAGAATAAATGAAAGGCTTATGAAGTAAATGAATTGATTTGGATGTGAATTTTGAGATGTGTTGCTATTGGGGATATAAATTGTTTTTCCTTGCAGGTTGAGTAATGATATATCCTAATCCCGTCTTATTACAGAAATTTTGAAAAACTGTGAAAAGTTAGATGTAGGTCTCTATGTCTACATCATGCTATTGCATCTTTATGCATAAAGAGTTTTATAAGATTTAAGCTTACAAGAGGTTTATATGGAACGTACAAAAGCTTTTACATCTCATTTGCATCATATTTTTTATGTGAATGATATGACCTTATGGCATATTTATATGAGTTTTCTGGATTGAGCATGCATTGCCTGTACATCCTATTGATATGAGGCTTCAAAACATGAGATAATTTCTGGTTTACAACTTTTATAGCATCCCATGGTACTATGAGACTAATAGAGCACTATGGAACATGCCCGAGTAGTTGATACTCTTATATGGGTAATACGAGTCTTGTTTGACATTGTCGTTGACAGTTCCAATTTTGGTTGATCACTAAGATTGGAGATGACAAGGATCTATGGTCATAGGTAACACCCCAGTTCTAGGGTAACGAGGACTACTTGCTGATAGCTATAGTAGGCTAAAACTTTATTAGTTGAATTACTGAGAAATGTTTTATGAAGATGTTATATGCGATTACATGATATGTGATTGAACTTTACAAAGCATTGTTTTTATGAGAACTACATGGTTTGACAAAATTGGGTTTACATCGTTTTACGTGCATGACATCGATTTTACCATAAAAGCATTGTGATGAAACATTGCATATGAGTATGTGATTGGATGTAGGACTGTAGTTGTGATGTCAGGTGCCCGGGGAAATAAGTTACTTCAAGGTTTCCTCCTATTCGATGTCTCGAAAGCCTTGACACGTCACCGAAGTCCTAGACTAGAAATACAAAAATGTGATATTGAGTTCCATGTGATATAAAGTTTCAATGAGCTATTGATATGTGATTTTATACGAAACACGTGTTGCATGCATTAGTGGTGTTGCATCCTGTTTGTTACTATCTCTGCACTTATGTAGTAGCTTATTGAGCTTTCCCTAAAGCTCACCCCTTCATTTTCCTCCACAAGTTAAGCTGATGAGATAGCAACGTTTGATAAGAGTCATATCTCGTTTTAACATTTCAAGCTAGACGTCAGACTTTAGTTTATAGCTCGATATATAAGTTTACTATTCATATGTACTTGGAATTTGATGATTTAGTGTAGTAATGTAGTGTGAGATGTGATAAGTATGAATTTGTGATTACTTTCAAAAATTGGGTTATAGCGGGATGTAAACGAGTGTTTGTTAAATGTTGAAGTGAATAGTGTCAAGTATATAATAATTTTTGGTTGAGAATTTTTTTTAACAACCTTCGGGTTATTTGAAAATTATGAAACTTTCTCAAATATTCCATTGGACCATATGAGAGTGCGATAGGCCATTTTAGGCCAAAGATATTGGGATTTGAATAGTATTTTACTTTGTTGTTTGGATTGTGTTGTAGGAAGTTTTATGTAGTTAAGTGGAAATGCTGTGAAAATTTAGTCTTAAGTGATTTTAAACTATAAAATGAACTGAGACATAAGAAAATCAACCTTAAACTGAGATCGGGTGAATAGTAAATCGAAATTAAAAGAGTAAGACTACTCGCTACACAAACTGTAGTTAAAATGAAAGGAAAAAGTTAACCCAAAATCTATTTTTTTCACTATTTTGTTATTGAAAATGTCTCGTATTTCAAGGCATTACAGGGTCAACAAATGAACCATCAATATTTATTTAATTATTTCTTTCATTTTCGTTTTAATTGAAGATCATAGACATTTATTTCTAGTGTATGTACTCGTTGGAAAATGTAAAATTAGTTGCACACATTTATTATTATTAAAGTACAATTTTGAGCAAAAATGATAATTTAATTTCCTTTTGAATAATTTTAAAACTTTTATTTTTTACAAATACATTTGTATGATAGTAAATATTAATAATTTTGATCAATATCTTGATTTTATTTCCTTTTTTGCTCTTATTTTATCAAATTTTATTTCCTATATATTTATAAATATCAACAAATATAAAATTAAATCTTATTAAAAACAAATTTAGAATTTTTTAACAGAAAATAAAGAATTGAAACATATCAAAATAATTTTTTAACACAACCAAATATAAGTACTTTTTAATAAATACATTTTAATTTGAGCCATGAGTGATAAATTTAGATTGTTATTCTGATTTGTAATTTTCTAGCAAAATTTGAGGGGAGTATCATGTTGAAAACCTTTTTTTTAAGGAAAAAAAACCTCCTCTTTGTCTTATGAGAGTTTCAAAAACCTTCTCTTTACCAATAAACCATTTTCTCATTAAAAGTTTTTAGTTGAAGTTTTAGTTTGTTAAGCTTTTACATAAATTAAATTATGCAATGAATGTGTAAAAAGGTTACTGATTTCCGACATTGAGTGTTTTTTTTATTTATTAGCTTGGAGCTCGCGTAATACACAAATTAGTTTTGCTTATTTAAATATTTATGTGAACATATATATTTATAAATTTATGTGTTTTATAAATAAATTTTATTTATTTAAAAAAGTAACAATTTAAAATATTTAAATAATATACATGTTATTGATGGCTTACTTTTATGCTTTTCAGTTTAGTTAATAAATTATATTTTGATAAATTAAAATTATGTATTTTATATTATAAATAGATATAAGTTAATGTATTATATAGTTTTTTAAATAGATAATACTAAAATCATATTTTTAAATTATTTTTGGATTAGATAGTATTTGAAATTATTTTAAGATAATTTTTTAAAAAATATTGAGAAATTTTAGGGATTAGAAAAATTTTAGGAAAATAAAAAGTGAAAAAGCTCAATATTTATTGTTTGCTTTGGCTTAGGCGAACATAAAATTAGTGATACTTACATGTCATTCAAACAGAATGTCCATGTAAGTATACATGTAGACATCCTCACCAAATTTGTTATATACCTTCTAATATAATAGATATAAGATTTATTGAAAGTAACATTGAGAATTAAAAGTATACTCAAGTTAATTAAATACTTTTTGCATGATAATTTTTATTATGAATTTGTGAATTATTAATTTCATGATAGGAACTTCACTTAAGATTTATTCCTATGTTTTTATAAAAATCAGAAAAATTATCGTTATCTTATGTTGCCTATTTTTATCATTAAAATCTTTCTTTTTTTTTTCCTAATTATCATAAACAAACACATTTACATAATAATATTAGGATAATTATCCTATACATCATCAGTAAAGTTTTTGACTCCACAAGCAGGATTAAGATGATTACACATGTCTTTTAAACATATTAAGAAAATAAAAATTAAATAAACTAGGATATGTGTATTTATCTTAACACCACTTATGAAGTCAAAAAAATTACGCTGACGATGTATAGGATATTAATCTATAATATTATACACCATATAATTTTTTATTAATATGATAAGAAGTATTTGAGCATATTTTTTTTACGCAGTCAAATATATTCAAATTTGTATATTTTGAATACTTTTCAAAAAATCAAACTTGAACCTCAATTAATAAGAAAAGAAAATTCTTCTAAGTTGATCCTTATGGATTGTAGTCATACATAATTCTAAATATATATACATATACATATATGTACATACATATATGTATATTCAAATTTGGATTGTACTCATGCATAATCCTTGTGGATTGTACTCATACATAATTTTAAATATATATATACATATATTAATAATTATTTAATATATTGTTAGTGGAGTTTTTTTTACTCTACAAGCAAGGTTAGAATAATGTCGCATGTCCTATTTTATTTATTTTTTATTTCTTAATATTTTTAAAATACATGTGTCATTATCCTAACACCACTTATGAAATAAAAAAAAAGTTTATTGACGATGTATTGGATATTAATCTTATATGTATAATATGTATTTAAAAGAAATTCTTGCGTGCAGGCAAATTTACCTGTTTTCACTACAAGACGAATCACTTTTACCGGCACTTATAAGTGCCGGTAAAAGCCCAATTAAACGCCGGCAAAGGTCTTACCGGCATTCAACAAACCGCCGGCTGACCGCCGGCCAGGTGAATGCCGGTGAAGATCTTCCGGCGGTCATGTACTCCAATGCCGATAAAGAGGAGGGGAATTGAGGCAGTCCTTTTCCCGGCGCTTTTAAATGCCTTTACAAGCATAAGGCTTTTACCGGCACTTTAAAGTGCCGGGAAAAATCCTATTGAAAATTTAAATTTATTTCAAATTTAAAAGCTTTTACCGGCACTTTTAAGTGTCGGTAAATATCTTATTTGAAATTTAAAATTTTTATATTTATATTTATTTTAAATTTAAAAATACAAACCCCCTCTATTCTTCATTCCACTTTTTAAGCCGACGCTTTATAATTAACTTTCCAATTCTAAAGCCGATGTTTTTGAACCTAGCAATCAAATTAATTTCTCCGTTCAAAAACTGAGATTTTTAAACTTCATTATCAAATTACTGAAGTTTTAAAATTCATTAAAACATAAACTGATCAAGCAAAAATCATAAGCCATCCAATGATCATTCAAGAAAGAAGCTGACTACAAAAGAATAATATCCTCAAGAACCATGATGTTACAGCTAACACCTAATAGTCTTGAACCATGATGGTTCAAATAATATCCTCAAGAACCAATCACAATAGCCACAAAGTTTTCTAAACTTCATAGAAATCTAATACAAGCATAAAATTCCTAACTGAATTGTATACCGATTATCCTTGAAACTTCCATCTTCACTTAAGTATTTGCACGTAGTGACCCAAACGAACTAGATGCATCTGAAACCTGCAATAAGAGAGAATTAAACCACTTAACTATTATCACCATGCTATAAAAAAAGAGCCTTATGATCCACTCTATGTCAACAGTAGCATGAATAAATGTTTATATAAACAAATGATCCACTTCACCCATCATGAAGTTAATATATAAATTTATGCTGATATAAAAAAAAAACATGTATAAACAAATGTGGTTTTCACCTGTCTGTTGCCAACTGCAAGAGAAGCTGAGCTGATGTCCATGCTTTGCACATGTGGAAATCTCCTTTGCATGGCATTTGCAAATTTAACTAACTCAACATTAACCTTTTTAAGTGTTGCTAATGTCGCCTCAAGTTCATCCATCTTGGAGACTTTTTCTTCAAGCTCAGACACTTTAGCTGCCTTTTCCTCCAAGTTGGAAACTTTATTAGTCCATAATTATAAGGATATCCCACCTAAGGGTGATCAAATCTGCAAGTTGGCCCGTATTTGCAGAGTCCATACATAGCGTAGCTAGAACATACAGCTTGCCCCTACGTATAGAAGAGTCAGAAATAGTTAATGTAATTAGTTTGTTGAAAGAAGAAAAAACACACACAAGCAAACTAATTTGAGTGATGAAACAGCCATCTGGATCCCTTCAGCCAAACTCATTCACCCAAATGAATATTTAGTTAAATACCTGACCATGTGACAAATAGACAGGAAACTTATAGGTCCTGAAGGAAGCCCAAGTGGGCCAATACTATTTACTGCAGATGCTGAAGACAAGAGCAACTGTTCACTAGAACCTGACTCAGCAGGATTCAATGAGTTGTAAGCGAAATTACATTACATTAATCTACATGATGATACCTATGAAAATTAAGACCAAATAGCATGAGAAGCAAAAGCAGAGAACTTAAAAAGGTTATGTACAGATCACAATCAGAACTGCAAGTTGGCCCGTATTATCCAACCTTGCAAAGGTGTTTGAAGATCATGATCAGAACTGCAAAAAAAAAAAATACGAAGCTACATAATAAATTTCAGTTAAATAATAGCTAGATGATAAATTTCAGATAAATAATAGTCAAGGTCAATAAGTTTGCATCAAAGTAACAAGAATATGCTCGGAAATGAATTGTGGACCTGTCCAATCAAGGAAACAATTAGAAAGGTTTTATCACTATCACCGAGAGTTTAGTTGTGTTGTGGTACAGCCAGTACATAGAAGACTAAAAGCTACCCATTGAATCTCACTTAATCTGAAATCAGATATCAATAAGAGCAAAATCTCACTAGGAAGTTTTCATAATGGCAAATTCACAAAGCAAATGTCTATCGTTTGAGTCTTTTCCATTTAGCATTGCAAGTTTAAGCTCCATAGCAATATATGATTCCCAATAAGCTATTAAATGAAACTCAAGTTTAATTCTATGAACAAAGTCATAAAACCAGACTATTCTACTCAAGTCATAATTCTGTACACAACAATATCCAAAACCATGATCTACATATCTATTAGTCAGTAGATCTTAATTCCTAAACTCTGCATTTCTTTAAATAAATCTCACAGTCAATGTCAAAATCTGTTAAGCACCATAAATATTATTAAATATTCTTGGAAAACAAAATTGAAATACTCAAAATGAAATGTAAATAATATTCACCTTGGACATAAGAAAGAGTTTACTTGATTCCTGTTCCACTGGGCAATACTAAAGAAATTGCTAGAAAAGAAAAAAAGAAAAAGTTTAGCATTTGCACAACTAGATTTAGAATGAGTAGATCATGTTGATATAAAGAACAAAGAATATAATGAGACCTTAAGGATTTACAGCACAAGTTTTGCATAAATATTAATGGCAAGGAAAGAAGAGTCTGTGCTTGCTGAGGTGATTGCAATGTGCCAGAACTCATGACCTCAGAAGATAGGCAATGTGCAACAGAAAGTTCCTAACATGAAGGAAAAACAAAAAATCAGTTCGGTCTCATGAGTTCTCTAGTGAATTTGTATGTAACAAGAAGAGGGAGAAAAAGGAGGAGTGAGGGGAAGACTCACAGCCAATTCTCTAAGGAACGCAAATGTATTAAACCTGTTATCTTAGCATCATCATTCTTCTCCATTGTTGGAAGTCTGAACGTCTACTTTTATTTATTTTTTTTAATTAAAAGCTTTACTACAATAAAGTTAGCTCCAATCAAACATCAGAAAAACATAAAAATTATAAAAATTAAACAGAGAAAATTTACCTTGTAAGGAGACACAAAATCCATCTTCAAAGCTCAATGAAGGAGCACAAAAAATCCTGAAATGAAAAAAAAAGTTGAAGAATTAAGAAAATTATTAAAAGTTAAAGCATCGACTGACCTAATTGATGTTAATAATACGCATTTAACCAAAGCATGTAAAACCAAAATTAAGGGGAAAATGAAGAAACCTGGAGATGATCGAACTGTAGTGAATAGAGAAGGGAAAAATAAATCTGTCAACTTCAAATTTCTTGAATCATCTATTTTATAATCTTTAGGAAACTTGAGCGATTAAATACCCGATTAATGCGCAGAGAGGATGATTTTGGTGAAACAATCTGGTTTAAGAATAACGGTGAGTCACGAGTCACGATCACGGCTAATGATGAAAGTGGTGAGAGGGGAGACAACAGTGACGGTGGTGAGAGGAAGAGATTAGGGTTTGGTTTTCAAATTAGGGGAAAATGATTTGATACGAAGAGAAAGGAAAATTTGCAGAAAACAAAAGGAAAAATTTTTTGCTTGAGGGATTGATGACAATCTAAAATCAACCCGGTGATATAAAAAGTAAGAAACGGAGCTAGGTGATTGTGCCTTTGAAAACCCTGATATTAACAGCGGTTAGTGTAACGCCAGGAAAAGTCATTAAAAAAAGAGAAATAAGGGCGATTTTTAAAACCGCCGGATTAAAAGTGCCCGTAAAAATTCTAATTCTTGTAGTGTTTAGAAATCAAGTCGGAGTGAAGCATGTCCAGTATGGCTGTGATCAAGCGGTAAGTAGCTTCCATAGCAGGTTAGAAGCCGATGGCAGCGATTCAACATCAGTTGGCAACCTAAATGGCCCACAAAGCTAATAAATCAATAACCACAAAAATCATTCTTCCATCTTCTTCTTCTTCTTCTTCTTCTTCTTCTTCTTTTGCTTTTGCTTC
The DNA here is from genome assembly GCA_031772115.1 of Heritiera littoralis. Lineage (NCBI taxonomy): Eukaryota > Viridiplantae > Streptophyta > Magnoliopsida > Malvales > Malvaceae > Heritiera > Heritiera littoralis. Next base: position 834,179 of record JAPDPK010000009.1, on the reverse strand, counting down.
TGCTTTATGAATGAGACTCTCCAAATGTGTTAGCATGACATCCAACATAGCTTTCTCTTTGACGAAGAAATCATGAGCATCCTCTTTGTCTAAGCCATCTAGTATTGACAGGAACCTAATCACTTCATCGTTGGGTTTGGGTCCATGTTTGCTAGGATTCGATGGTGAATGAACTCTGGGGTTACAAGAATGGGTTGGAACCCCTGGCCGAGGAAGGCTGAGCCTAGCTTAAGCATGGGAATCACATAGCCTTGCGCTTTATATTATATTATATTATATTATATTATATTATATTATATTATATATATATATTTTTTCTTATTATTTATTCATTATGTATATTTATCATTTATACTTAATAACTAAATCCTTAATGCCATCATCTTACTTAGAATTCCCATACTTGAAAAATCAATTGTCAAGCTTAAATTAAAATTCATAACCTTAATTCCCTAAGTTCCTTTCCAACGAGTTCACCCTAATATTACAAAATTAAAATCTCAAAAGCCCATTACTCCGTAAATTTACAAATATTCACAAATAGATTCTCGATAATTTCACTGCTTCCAAATATCACATTTATCTACTTTTTAAGTGTAGAAAATTCGGGTTATTATAGAACTTCTCATTGAAAAAATAAAGATGAGGACATGGTTTTAGAGTTAAGTTTGCTGGAGTTTGAGAGTTTGCAGAAAAAAGTGCTTCTATAATAATAATTCTAATAATGATCACTAAAAGGGTAAATGTCATTTCTATTTGTCGAGAAAGAAACGAGAGCTTTTTAAATTATCAAGAAGGAAATGATTATTACTATTACGTCCTTAATGGAATGTTGAGAAAAAGCCATGTATTTTCATTCTGAAAATTAGGATTGAAAATTCGAATACTTAAAATAAAGTATTCAAATACCTATAGGTACCCATTAAAGATATAATATATAAACCGTAAAATATACACATTAATGATAAACTATACGTACTTTAGTATATAAATATAGCTACATCTCTTCCACAAGAGAGGTATTCAAATACCTCAATATTGGTATTTGAATACCTAAGACTAATATCTCTCTTGGAATAAACATACTTGAGTTAAATCATGGGATAGTATATCTCTCATAAAATGTGCATATCTTTTAGCATATAGGCATTCTTATACCTTTTGTAAGTATTCTTATACCTTATTATAATTTCTCTTTCAAAATAATAAGGTATTCTGATTATTTTTATAGGTATTCTGATATCTTATTGTAATTTCTTTTTCAGAATAATAAGGTATTCTATTTCCTTTTATAGGTATTCTAATACCTTATTATAATTTCTCTTTTAGAATAATAAGTTATCAAAATACCCATAAAAGTAATAAAAATACCTATATGCTAAAAGATATGGACATTTTAAGAGAATTATATGTAACTCATGTATATTTGTTTAAGAAGAAAAATTATTTTTAAGTATTTGAATATCTACAATGAGGTATTCAATTATCACTCTTTTGAACGAAATATACACATATTTATATTATAATATAATGAACGAATAGTTTATCATAAAATATATATATTTTATATAGTTTTCTTGTGTAAAATCAAATGGAAGGACCAAAAAAAAAAAAAACACACCATAGCCATGGCTATGATGTCAAATCAAGACCCAACACTATTCTCTATGCTGCAACAGGTGAGGACGACCATGGTGCTGTTTCAAAACCATGAGCAAAAGAAAGATGCCCATTACTTGGTTGGGTGACAAGATGTTAACTCCAAGAAGAAATGGCAACTAAACAACCAAAACTGGCAACCAAAGACAAAGATGGCTTTGTTCAAAGATGACAATAAGTTTGAATTGATTTTCTTTTCGTGCAAAAAGAATGTTTGAGCTTTAAAACTTTATGCTTGGATGTTTTGTAGAAACTTAAAATGCATAAACTAGTTTTATTGTTCTCTGAAATATAGACGTCAATTTAGATGTTCAAAAAAAAAGAAGTTGACGAGATGTTTGAGACCTTTGATGCGTTGATTCGAAGGCTTTTTTGCTAGTTTCTGGGGATATCCAAAGACGAAAAAGTGAGTACTTTTGGGGAACAAGTAAGGAAATTCAATAGAGAAAGTGTGATCTCTTATGATAGTTCGGTGAACAGAAAGGAAGAAGATGGTAATTCATTAATGGTGTAATAGTCATTTGCATTTCCTTACCATCAATTTTAAAAGTTTTTATTTCCTCTTTAATGATAAAAATTCCCGTTTGAACCAAACGATAAAAATTCTTAGTTCATCGGTTATCTTAGGAATATTCCCTAAAAATTTCAAACTTAAATGTATAAACCAATTAAGTTATTTGTCATATCACGCATTTAAAAAAAATAAGTAAGGTATACGTCACGACCCGAAGGTCACAACATACACTTAACAATCACACTTAAATTGTTTTTCCAAATTTACGAATTAAATTTTTTTTTCACTTTAAGGTTTGTATTTAGTGTCAGTGTCATCACTAAACAATTTACACCTTTCTCAATTTGATTTAACTTATCGTTGCCATTTAATTATTAACTCCTAGAGCAAATCAATTTACTTCCTCAATAATTTAATTCAAGATTAACCTAGTAAAAGAAAAAGATCGAAAATCTCCCCCTTATATATAATCAATTTTTCCCAATTAATTAACCTACAAAATATGTATATATTTCCAACATCATATCTCAATGTCACATCCCGTGACCACATTTTTCACATTTTTCTATACATTTTATATGGTTGGGACGTTGTGATACTTTACTTTTCATATTCATTTAACTATTAACTATAAAATTAGTAATATCAATTACATCCCTTATCTTAATTCTCAAGAAAGTAGTACTAAAAGTAAGTCTAAATACAGAAAATAAATGATCATACCTCATATTATAAATCAAGCCGTCGTAATGTCTCCAAATGCGCAGCTCGAAATTCTCAAATGTAAGATCTCACAGTCACTGAAAATCTGAAATGTTAAAATTGGGGAGTGAGCAAACCACGGCTCAGTAAGAGAGTTATATGCAACACTTGATATTCAGCTACCTATACGCTGAAAATAATTTTTCACTTTCTTTAAATCTTCCTAGAGGCTTTAGGCTCACATGTAGGAAGGATACTACAGTTGGCTAGGGATCCGGATGGAGTAAGGCAGGTATTTTAGAATACCTATCTTGTCCCGGAACCTAGAAGCAACTGTAGAGAGTAACCGTTTTCTTTTGATATTCAAATCCCAGTAAAACATTAAATATTCACGTGATAAAACACTTAAGTAAATAAATAAGAAATTAATGTTCCTTTCACAAATACTCATTTCCACACTTGTAGAACACCGTATAATATTTAGTTCAACACGTAATATATCAAAAGCTCAATAACTGTAGATAATTTAGTACCAGCAAAAGTTCAGTGAAAAGTACAATCATTAGTACAGTATCATGGAGACTAGGCAACACCCTAAATATATCATGCTATAATATCATCCCAAATAGGGGAAACACATGAGATCTATGGCCATAGTCTATGGGGTCCACAGTGTGCACTGATCAGGTGTCCACTGGGATGCTGATAATAGGATCAGTATCTATCAGTACTAACACGTGACACGTGAGCATGATATGGGGCCTAACAGTCTCAAAACAGTAAACACGTGATATAAACCCCATTTATGAAATCAATTTCATTGAATATAAATTCAATCAATCCATAAATATTCATAAGGAAAATATTTTCATCTTATGAATAACAATTTATAAAATATTCATACTGGGGTAATCACTCCCGAAAACGTTCTGAATATTATAGAATAGTATAAACCACATTTTCCATACGGTGAAAACAGGTTATAAATTAATCACTGTAAAATATAAAAGGTCATAACGGTCCTTTTTCACCGTAAAACATATACGCACGTTTTTCCGTGCTTTCTATCAAAAACATGATTTTCAAAGTTATCGGGATTCAAATCAATTATTTTTATGATTTATGGAAAATTAAAATATTTATTTTCCAAATCAACACTCCCGTCCCATGTTTTCTCTGTAAACACATGCGGAGACCTTCTAGTCTCAAATACTGTTTTTTACCTTTAATTACCTTTATGGAATTTTCTATAAACACTTATTTTCACAATTGAACCCATAAAGGTTATTTATAAAATCAAGTGAATATTTGGAGAAATATTATTAAAATATTCACTTTGGTCCTTTTCATTTTCTCACCTCATTTCACGTGAAATATCACCTATCAGGATAAATTTCGGTGATTTCCTTTTTAACCATTCTCAAAAACATGAATATTTTAAAATTAAACATCAGTATATTCATGTTTTATAAAAACTAATCTATTTCTCGATTTTCGTAGTTGAAAATCGTTCCTCGTGATATAAAATCATTTATTATGATTTTCAGTAATTTTCTAAGATTTTTTCGGTAGTATAACGGCTGCCGATTGGCTAGCCTCCTGCACGGAAAATATAGTTTATATTTTCAACCGGTAAATCACCACAACTTTCCAACCAATCATTATCAACGGCATTTATAAAATTAAATGCATATTTAAAACATGCATACTGAATATCCTTACAGGCTACACATGCCTCCCTTACCTGTCCCGGGTAGGCGATGCCTCTTATTACGTCGCGCCCGTGTTCACATCTCCTGATTCCATCGTCTCGGTCATCGAGAATGGCTTTTCTGAAATTAAAATTCTAAATTTAGAATTTTTCCAAATAATTTATTAAATTTACTCGAAATCCATTTTTCGGAATTCTTACCGAATTTTCGTAATTTCTGAGTTTCTGAATTTCCCGAGATTTCTCGTAATTTTCAAAATTTCCAAATTCCAGAAAGTCTATTGCTCTCTTTTCCGTGCTTCCTTCGCCAAACATTTTGTCCACTCTCGTTGCTTCTTTTCTCGGATTCTCATCTCCTTTTCTTTTTCCTTTCCCTTTTTCCTTTCCTGGCCGGACCCGTCAGGCCGATCAGACTGGTTCACCGTAGGTTCTTCTCCGGCGACCGATTCTCCGACGGTTCGGCGGCTCCTCAGTTGGCCGACGGCACGGCGAACCTGCTGGGGTCTCCGTTCGGCCTGGATCAGCGATAAGACGACGGATCTACTCGGTTTAGCTTCGGTTTCTTCCGCCTCTTTGTTCTCCCTCCTCCGCCGTTCGCCGCCTCTCCGATGGCTTCCCACGTCTTCCTCTTCCTCCAGCGAAGCTTCGGTGGCAGTGGCGATGGCCAAATCAGCCGGCACCGCCACTTTCTCTTTTCTTTTTCTTTCTCGGCTCCTCCGGTTTTCACCTCTATTCCCTATTCTGGTTTCCTCCCATTTCCGTCGCCGGTCTCCTTGTCTTCCTCCCTTCGGTTCATCGGCGACGTCTCTCTCCTCACCTCCGCCTTCCTTTTGGCCGGCCGACGTGGTCGGCGTCAGCAGGGGAAGAATCAGGATTCTTCCTTATTCTTTCTTCCATTTTTCTTTTTATTTATTTATTTTATTTCTATTATACTTATATATATTATACTTATAATATATATATATATTATACATATAATATTATTATTATATATATAGTATTGTACTATATATATTATATAAAGATATATGTATATTGTATGTTAAAATATATATCTAGCATATATATGTATATTTATATATTTTAAATTTAAATAACTTTTATATATATTTTCAAACTTTAATGTAAATTAATACTTACATTTCTTATATATGTATATATATTTATATATACATAAAATGTTGTATTTATACATACGTATTATTTTAAATTTGTAAAATAGTATACACATATATATATACCACTGTATATTACTATATACTATATACTATACAGTATTTAAATACGTATGTATTTGTATAAAAATACATTTATATAATATAAAATTATATAAATATATTTCATTTTCCTTATTTAATTTGGATTTCAATTTATCTAAATTAAATTCCCTTCTCTTCATTATTTTTCCGAATTTCAACCTTATTTTCCCATTTATATTTGTTTCACTAAATTCTAATATAATTAATTTCCAATAAACGAAAAATTTACGGTTATCGCATTCTCCCCACCTTAAGAAATTTGGTCCTACGAATTTAACTTAAGTCCAAAGGTGGTACATGCCGTATACTTACGACTTCTGACCTCTAGGTCATCCTCCAATTAATATTGTCAGTACACTTTCAACATTAAGAGTACTTTAGACCACTACATGCTGTCTTTCATCATATATGTCTATACTCCCGTAAGTTCATTTCTCAAATCGGGAGTTATTCATTTCCACTCTTTTCACCTAAGAGTCCATGCACAGTATTTTTCATGTCACAGCTGATCTATGCTGTTCATCATCCATTTTTCTCACTTAGTGCCAAGTCGATATAGTTTTAAAATTATCAATTACACCTGTCAATCAATTATATGTAAGTGTCCCAGTAGCTTTCACATCTCATGCATCTGCTCTCTCAATGTATCTTTAAGTGTTCCAATATTACGCTAAGATATTTACATCAGTACGGAGCGATGCCATCAATACACTTGGGATCTCAAAGCCTTTTGCTATTTCTCATTAAGCATATGGCATCTCAAAGACTCCCATCACATGTAATGCTCACTGGAACTATACATATACCTTTCCACTGTTTCACACTCATACTTCGACTACGGCACTAAAAAATTTGTGAGTCTGATAATGGAAAGTGATTCTATTTAGATCTTCAGTCTTTAATCACTTCCATATCATCACATCTCTTTTGAACTCTTTATTGTTCACAACATTCATTTTCACATTCATTCCATCAAGGTTGCATCTCACTTGTAGGCTTTACTGGCGATCATTTCTTATATTAATAATTTATTAGACAATTATTCCTCTCAATATTGCTTTTCTTGTAGTATGGTCATTCGATGATTAAATCCTCAAATTATCTCTTTAATCACCACATTATTTATATAATTCCACCATTTCAGGGTGTGGATATGTGTATATATCATTTTTGTTTCATTTTTATAACTGGCAGTATACAATTACATATCATTCTTCTTACTCCCTTGAGTACAATTAATTTCACTTGTCAAATTTGGCTTGATTTTACATCTAGCCACTGTCATGTGATAATCAACATGAATCATTTCCAGTTTTTTTTTTAATTTCGGGAATTACTCTTTGTTCCATACTCATCATACAATTTATCTTCTTATTCCATTTTCATATTTTCACTCTCATCGTTTCAGTCGGTTTTCTCAAGTGGTATGGTACTTTACTGCTAAGATCTTTTAACATCCTGCCTACCATCTTTTCTTTACATTTATCCATTTACTGACTTGAGTTTCTTTAATTATGTCTCATTAGTAGAGCGGCTAGTTCCATAACTCTTTTATATATTGGTATTGGTATTGGTATTAGTATCTAGCTAAACTCATTATTTCTGTATCTCGATCATTATCTCACTATCATTGACAGATTCACTGTCATTCTGTCAATCCGAGATTATACATCCCTCATAAGGAAACACTGTCTAGCCAAACATCTTATTTGCCAATCTTAACACAATTCCACAGTCTTTAAGAGTTTAAAGGATCATACTAAAATGCTGCTCATTTTCCATTTGTACTTTAGGCTCTATTATATCTCCTCAATTTATTCATGTACGGATGCCTCATTTCTTAGGCTTATATACCTCACAAGGCAATTCATTAACCTTGTAACCTCAATAGGAACTCGTAAAAATTCACTCCGAGTTCTAATCATCATCTTATGGACATCAATCTCCAATCTTTTATTTAATGACACTTTATACTGAGGCTAGTCTTATAACTCCTCATGTATTTTTGATTAGATCAATAAAGCGTCCATTTTTATGTAGATGAATACTTGTTCTTCACAAGAACTTTATTAAAAATAGGAATTTACTATATCCTTTAATTCATATACATATCAAGGTCATCTGTGCTTCTTTCATTCACACTTATACAGATAACTTCATTAATCTCAAATGACATTATCTGTATTTTCATCAATCATACTTTTATCAGTGAATTTCATTATTCACTTATCTTCCAGAGTTAATTCTTAAGCTTTCAGACTCTTTTTATGTTTCCGATATAAGCTCAGAATTAGATTTCATATAATCCCTCGAGTCAGTGTTAGCTCGATTTCTCCAATCTATATAACTCTGAAAGTTTATCAGGAATAACATTCGATACTGTTTTAATCATTATACTTGTACCATTTTGGACAGATTACCTTTATGTCCTGTCATTTCCACTATGTATCCTCGAGGCAGAGAGAGTTAATATTCAAATCATTTTGAAATATTATCCACCTTGATTTCATTATTTGTACTATTCACTTTCTCAGTCATTTTCTGTAGTCATTTCACTTTTCGTGATATCCAACGATCCCGTAATAAACATCCAATTCAATACACTCTTAATTCAGGCCTTTACAATCAATAATCGGGCCAATCATCTTGTGATATTCCACTATACACTTATGGGATCGCATCATGTAAGGCCTTGGCCCGTCCGCCGTCTGCTTATACACATCTGTACTGTCCTCTTTGGCGAGCCCACTGGCCCCCTCAAGGTTTTGTCTTGAGGCCCAGCCCGTTCACTAGGTCACTCACAATTGGCGTCCATAATCTAAGTGTAAGTGGAATCAGTAATAGGGATCGTGATATTCATATGACATCTCTATGCCATTAATGACTCCATCACCATCAATGGATTCAAGATCAACTTGGTTTTATCACTATTCAGCACATCGCCCAACATATGGGGCATTTTCATCATTTCGACATTTATTTCTTTCTCCTCAATATACATTGAAATCAATGATCTCATTATCCATGTGCTGATATTATCCTTTCTCATACTTATGTCAGCAATTTAGATCTTATTCAATTTCGACAAAGAAGTCCACTAAAATTTATAATTGGATTATTTTGCTTGTAATGTAGCTTTACATCATCAATTTCTCTGTCAAATCAATCAGTTCCAACTTCTGTTTGTCTATTATGACTCTCAGTAAAATTTTGGAGGCAGGGGTATTTTGGTTAAAATTTTTCTCTCTCTTCAAAATACCTTCAATTGGTGATCTTAAGGTCTATTTAATGATTATATTTAATTCCCCTCCTTTATATCATCACTTTCATGTCTCAGTTCGATCCAAACCGAAAAGTACTAGTGGGGCCCTTACCGAGTCCTTTATTGATCGTTACCGAACAGACCTTCATTTAGATTATAAGAATCATCAATTTTTCGGTAATTTTTGAGCCTATTATTTCTCTTTAACATTCTCAATTTATAATTTCTCACTCCCTTCAATTTATTTTACTCAATTGACAACCATATATTTTTTCTATGTATTCAAACTACACAGTACTACCGAGATATTTAACATTTCTCGACACATTTTCTTTCCAAAAGTATCAACAAACATCAGGCCAACTATGCTCTGATACCATTAAATCTGTCACATCCCGTGACCACATTTTTCACATTTTTCTATACATTTTATACGGTTTGGCTGTCTGTGATACTTTACTTTTCATATTCATTTAACTATTAACTATAAAATTAATAATATCAATTACATCCCCTATCTTAATTCTCAAGAAAGTAGTACTGAAAGTAAGTCTAAATACAGAAAATAAATGATCATACTTCATATTATAAATCAAGCTGTCGCAATGTCTCCAAATGTGTAGCTCGAAATCCTCAGATGTCAGATCTCACAGTCACCGAAAATCTGAAATGTTAAAATTAGGGAGTGAGCAAACCACGGCTTAGTAAGAGAGTTATATGCAACACTTGATATTCAGCTACCTATATGCTGAAAATAATTTTTCACTTTCTTTAAATCTTCCTAGACGCTCTAGGCTCACATGTAGGAGACGCTCTAGGCTCACATATAGGAAGGATACTACAGTCGGCTAGGGATCAGGATAGAGTAAGGCAGGTATTTTAGAATACTTGTCTTGTCCCGGAACCTAGAAGCAACTGTAGAGAGTAACCGTTTTCTTTTGATATTCAAATCCCAGTAAAACATTAAATATTCACGTGATAAAACACTTAAGTAAATAAATAAGGAATTAATGTTCCTTTCACAAATACTCATTTCCACACTTATAGAACACCGTATAATATTTAGTTCAACACGTAATATATCAAAAGCTCAATAACTGTAGATAATTTAGTACCAGCAAAAGTTCAGTGAAAAGTACAATCATTAGTACAGTATCATGGAGACTAGGCAACACCCTAAATATATCATGCTATAATATCATCCCAAATAGGGGAAACACATGAGATCTATGGCCATAGTCTATGGGGTCCACAGTGTGCACTGATCAGGTGTCCACTGGGATGCTGATAATAGGATCAGTATCTATCAGTACTAACACGTGACACGTGAGCATGATATGGGGCCTAACAGTCTCAAAACAGTAAACACGTGATATAAACCCCATTTATGAAATCAATTTCATTGAATATAAATTCAATCAATCCATAAATATTCATAAGGAAAATATTTTCATCTTATGAATAACAATTTATAAAATATTCATACTGGGGTAATCACTCCAAAAAATGTTCTGAATATTATAGAACAATATAAATCACATTTTCCATATGGTGAAAACATGTTATAAATTAATCACTGTAAAATATAAAAGGTCATAACGGTCCTTTTTCACCGTAAAACATATACGCACGTTTTTCCGTGCTTTCTATCGAAAACATGATTTTCAAAGTTATCGGGATTCAAATCAATTATTTTTATGATTTATGAAAAATTAAAATATTTATTTTCCAAATCAACACTTCCGTCCCATGTTTTCTCTGTAAACACATGCGGAGACCTTCTAGTCTCAAAATACTGTTTTTCACCTTTAATTACCTTTTTGAAATTTTCTATAAACACTTATTTTCACAATTGAACCCATAAAGGTTATTTATAAAATCAAGTGAATATTTGAAGAAATATTATTAAAATATTCACTTTGGTCCTTTTCATTTTTTCACCTCATTTCACGTGAAATATCACCTATCGGGATAAATTTCGGTGATTTCCTTTTTCACCATTCTCAAAAACATGAATATTTTAAAATGAAACATCAATATATTCATGTTTTATGAAAACTAATCGATTTCTCGATTTTCGTGGTTGGAAATCATTCCTCGTGATATAAAATCATTTATTATGATTTTCAGTAATTTTCTAAGATTTTTAAGATAGTATAACGGCTGCCGATTGGCTAGCCTCCTGCACGAAAAATACAGTTTATATTTTCAACCGGTAAATCACCACAACTTTCCAACCAATCATTATCAACAGCATTTATAAAATTAAATGCATATTTAAAACATGCATACTGAATATCCTTGCAGGCTACATATGCCTCCCTTACCTGTCCCGGGTCGGCGACTGCCTCTTATTACGTCGCGCCCATGTTCGCCTCTCCCGATTCCATCGTCTCGGTCATCGAGTATGGTTTTTCTGAAATTAAAATTCTAAATTTAGAATTTTTCCAAATAATTTATTAAATGTACTCTAAATCCATTTTCCGGAATTCTTACCGAATTTTCGTAATTTCCGAGTTTCCGAATTTCCGGGGATTTCTCGTAATTTTCGATATTTCCAAATTCCGAAAATTTCTTTTTTCTTTCTCTTTTTCTCTTTTTCTTTCTTTCCTTTCTTTTCTTTTCTTTTTCTTTCTTTCTTTTCTTTTCTTTTTCTTTTTCCTTTTCTTTTTCCTTTCCCTTTCTCCTTTCTTGGCCAGACCCGTCAGACTGGTCAGACTGGTTCACAGCCGGTTCTTCTCCGACAACCGGTTCTTCGGCAGTTCGATAACTCCTCAGCTGGCCGACGGCACGGCGAACCTGTCGGTGGTCTCCGTTCGGCCTGGATCGACGGCAAGGCGATGGATCTACTCGGTTTAGCTTCGGTTTCTTCCGCCTCTTCGTTCTCCGTCCTCCACCGTTCGCCGCCTCTTCGGTGGCCTCCCATGTCTTCCTCTTCCTCCGGCGAAGCTTCGGTGGCAGTGGCGGTGGCCAAATCGGCCGGCACCACCACCTTCTCTTTTCTTTTTCTTTCTCGGCTCCACCGCTTTTCACTCTGTTCCCTATTCTGTTTCCTCCCATTTCTGTCGCCGGTCTCCTCGTCTTCCTCCCCTCAGTTCACTGGCGACGTCTCTCTCCTTGCCTCCGCCTTCCTCTTGGCCGGCTGACGTGGTCGGCGTCAGCAGGGGAAGAATTGGGATTCTTCCCGATTCTCTCTTCCATTTTTCTTTTTATTTATTTATTTTATTTCTATTACACTTATATATATTATACTTATAATATATATAAATATATATTATACATATAATATTATTATTATATATATAGTATTGTACTATATATATTATATAAAGATATATGTATATTGTATGTTAAAATATATATCTAGCATATATATGTATATTTATATATTTTAAATTTAAATAACTTTTATATATATTTTCAAACTTTAATGTAAATTAATATTTACATTTCTTATATATGTATATATATTTATATATACATAAAATGTTGTATTTATACATACGTTTTATTTAAATTGTAAAATAGTATACACGTTATTTTTCTACTGTATATTACTATATACTATATTATATACAGTATTTAAATAAGTTTATTTGTATAAAAATACATTTATATAATATAATTTATAAAATATATTTCATTTTCCTTATTTAATTTGGATTTCAATTTATCCAAATTAAATTCCCTTCTCTTCATTATTTTTCCGAATTTCAACCTTATTTTCCCATTTATATTTGTTTCACTAAATTCTAATATAATTAATTTCCAATAAACGGAAAATTTACAATTATCACACTCAACCCCATAATCGACAGTTTATATCATCATACACTACACACATTCCTATAATCATCAATTAAGCATATTCACATTACATAAAGTTCATATTTATCATACCACAATCATATCCCAGATCGCACTCAATAATCATACTAATTTATAATAATCTAGAGCGATCCTAAGTTACATCCCAAAATAGTTCTAATAAACATGTACTGTGCACTTTAAAATGTCCATTCATGATAACCAAAATGATATACAAGTTTTTGTATACCTTAAAAGAAATAAAAACAGCTACTTAGAGGACTTAGATGAGTACCGCTAGTAGATATCGTTTCCGAGGCCTTGCAGAGAAACTCTGAGCGTGGAATTTAACTCGTATGATCTGCAAGGTTGTTAGAAAGGAGTGAGCAAACCATAGCTTAGTAAGTAATTTAAGTAAATGCATGTTAGACTCATGTCGATCTACATGCAAGTGCACAAATAATCAGCATTGAAGTGACGTGTATTCATGGTATTCAGTCATGATACCAATGATCTAATATGGACTTTAATTTAAATAACTTTCGCTATGCACTTTAATTTAAAACACTTTCATTATGCACTTTATTTAAATCAAATTTACTATGCATTGTGATTAAGTCAAACCACTATGCACTTTGGTTAAATCAAAATACTATGCACTTCGATAAATCTATCACTATACATTTCAATAAATTCAAAAACAATAATCAATAAACGTTAGGCATAGAGTCTCAATTCACTAAAATCAATACTGGTAGTAAAACGATAGTATGTAGAGTTCAGGCAAGAATCCTCAATCACTAATACGATAATGATAACGATATTCATCCTAGCTAGTGATGGAATGGTATCACAAGTAACATGAAATCTATGGCCATAGAACATTACTTCAATCTCGCTGATCAGTCGAGAGCTAGAACTTGCCTACTAGTTTTTCGGACGAGTATAATTTACCTAAAGCACTAGGCTCGATAGGTACACTGCACTGGTCTAGAGCACAAAGCTCGATAGATGAGTAATAGGGCCTAGAGCTGAGCTCGATAGGCTAAAAATGACCCGAAGGTCATAGGATATGCTTGCACTAAAAAATGGTTCGAAAACAATTTCCTCATGTAGTACTTGGCTTCCACAGATTTCAAAGTACTTATTAAATTAATTTTGAGTTTCAAATATAAGGAAGTTTCGATTTATTTCAAAAGTTAGTTCAAACCAAGACTTTGCAAATTTAAAACATAATGCAAGTCTTAAAACATAGAGATTAAATAATTAAACCCAAAACATGCATACATGAATGCACATATGCATCAATTCACTTCACTTAACATGCACGCTTGGCTGGCCACAACACGCACTTTAGAAGACAAGTTTCAATCCAACCCAAACATAAACTGAATTTATAAACTGACTATACCTTTACTCTTAGCTTACTTACCTCAATGTTCAGCCACAGCATTTGTATTTTCTTAACATAAAATTAATCTAAATATTTATAAAATTTGAACTAATCTAAATATTTATAAAATTTGAACCATTCCTATGAGATGATGTTAACAGACTTTACTTATCCCACTTACCTTATGCCCTGAGTGAATACTTTCCTCGAACTTCCGAGTTTAAGCTCAATCATCCACACCTATCCAAGTCATTATGAATCATCTCAATCACGTAACCACAACATTTTCACTTATGTGCTGAAACATATATCTTAAACCGAAATTAACCAAGTTCATTTCTTCATCAAAATTAACTCCTCATTATCTTATTAATTTTTTATATATATATATATATATATATATATATATATATATATATATATACACACATACTTACATCAACCTTAAGCGAATGGTACAATTTTTTTTGTCCAACATAATGCTTCCACAAATCCTTAACTCTATTAGTTCGTATTGCACACATATCTACATATATATTTATTAATATATTCACAAGTTCATGAATTCTTAATGTTTTAAACTATTCTTATGCAATTAATTATCTCAATGTCATCCAAACTCGCCAATATATTAAGCTTCACTTAAGATGTTAACCTTTACCTCAAAATTCTTCAAGTCCTAACTATTCTCTTATATATATATATATATATATATATATATATATATATATATATTGACATATGTACTTATCACTTCTTAAATATTTCCTTTACACCAATTTGAAATTCATTACATATTATCACTATGAACTTTTATGGATTAACCCAAACAAAATAATTCTCGCCTTAGAAAATTTTCTTGTTTCACAGCCTTGAACCAGTCCATATACGGTCTTAATTCACTCCCGATTCAGCCCTACAGAATCACACTTCCAACCCCTACTTGCTGTACCAAAAAGGCAATTTTTAGTCACTTACATAGCCTATACAAATAGCTACAATGTCAAATTTAATCTTACCTTTTTCAACCTTCAAAACAATGCACCTATTGACTATTGTTTAAGTCCAAAATTCAGTCCTTAATAACACGCAAGGGCAACACTTAAAGCTGCCTTTAAAACCACCATCTAGTTCCCTCCCGGTCTACACCATTTCAATCGAAACGTGCCTTGGATCAGTCCCGCAGCAGCCCCTTACCCCACCAATTCCAACACCAGCGAAACTCCTCTTAGGTGCCCTGTTTACTTGCCATTTTAAGCCACCAAAAAACCTTGGAAACTTGGCAAAATATCTTAGCTTTAAACAAACACCATAAGCATACATTGACCAGCCATGTTTCAGCCCTCAACCTCTACTGTTTCGGCCTTGAACGACCCTTCAACAGTCTTGCCAGTGCTCTAAAAACACTATGCCAATGCCCTTGTTTCTGCATGCATCCACCAGGCTCAACATAGCCCTGCAACTACCATGTTTCCAGCTGAGTTTTTGGACCCTTCTTTCTCCTCTATCTCGCTTCAGTTGCCGCCTCTGTTCACTGTATCTCTTTCTTCCGTTTTGCTCTTTTCTCCTCACTCATTCAGCTGCCATTTTTTGCTCTTTCGATTTTCTATTTTTTTCTCCTCTGTTTGCTGAAGTAATTCTTCCTCCTTTCAATTGCAGCTCACTCCCTTTCCCCCTTGCCGCTATGTCATTCTTCTCTCTCCGTCCCGATCACTTCTTCTCTATTGCAACACTTTCTTTTCTTCCTCTCTGCTTTCTCATCTCTTCTCACTTTCACATGCTGGCTGCAGTTTCATTCTTCTCCCTTTTTTTTGGTTTTGGTTTGAATTTGGCAGAGGACTCAATGCTTTACCCTTTTCTTTTCATTTTCAAATTTGGAAGCCATTCGGTGTGTGTGTGTATATATATATATAAAAGAAGATAATAAAAATATATAACATATAATATATATATATATATATAGTATAAATATATTATGTAAATATTTCCTATTCAATATATTTATACTCTATACGTATTATATGTTATATATTTTTATCATCTTCTTTTATATACATACATACATGATATATATATATATATATATATATATATATATATATTTCATGCCTAATATTTTTTAATTGTAGTATATTTTTTTTCTTCCTTTATTTTAAATTTACATATATATATATATATTATGCTTAATATATATTTTCCTTATTTATTCTCTCTCTATATATATTTTTATATATACATCTGTATATCACATTTAATTTAGTATACTTGTACCCCTGATGTATAAGATATCTTTTTATTTTCTTTATTGGATTAATATATATTTATTTATCTCTAACTTATTGATATAATTTCTAAATTATATATGCATTAATCAGTTTTTGCTAAATGCTCCATATTAGAATATTTGTTTTCATTACTTGAAATAATAAAAATTACATACTACATTTTAATACGTAGTTTATTCAATGTCTTTTATTTATTTACTAACTCGGTACAAAAATTTGTAGTCTTCACAGTACGTTTATATCACATCAGATATGAAAGGAAAGGTCGTTGGGCATATGAGCCCCGGCGCTTCACATCTTAAGATGTCGATTTTGTGAGGAAAAAGGTAATGCGTAATGACTACGTGACAAGTGATATCAAAGCCAACCTTTAAGCCCAAAGGAGTTAGCCATTATCAGTACATCACAATATTGTGTGGGAGAGAATGTCACGTCGCCACATGCTTTAAAACAATAAGCACGGTGCTTCTATCATAGATCGGATACAAAAGAGAAAGTCTTGGTAGCATACCAAAAGAAGGTGATTTGCCGGAGGAGGCTAATGGCCTTGTGACATACTTGTGAGCTACTCGAGTTTGATTCATTTATTTTTGAGTCGAGCTCGAGTTATTCAAGTAACAATTCGAGCAAATTTGAGTATCTTAATTATAGAGTTAAGCAGCTTGGGAGCCTAATTGAACTTTTTTTAATATATATTTTATATATTATTATTAATTTACCATATTATCCTCATAATTTATAGTTAAAAAATGACAAATTAAACTTATTAAGTTGAGTTTGAGTCTATTGAGTCAAACTCAAGTTTTCTTTGGCAAATTTGATTTCTTGGTCCCCTTTTATTCTTTTTTCACCATCAATTGTAATTTCATCGTTTGCTTCAATTTTCTTGTTCCTTCTTAGCACTAGCTCTAACAGCAACGGTTTGCTTTAGGATATATTACTATTTTTGGTAGAGTTGATTAGGATCTTTTCTTTTTGGTTATGCTGATTTAATATGATTACTATCAATTCATTAACTTTACTGATGATCAGATCAGTTAATGAGCCTTTTTTCGGAAAGTTTTCCTTTCCGGCTTTTTATTTATTTATTGCGGGGATTTTGGCTTGCCCTTGGAATATCGGGGATTTTGGCGCTAAAGATTAGGCAGCGGCTGCAAATCATAAACCAACCCAAAAGAGAAAAGCAAAGCGCAGATAAAACTAAAAGTGAACAACACGGACAGGCTTCTTCAAGCGAAACAAAAAGGAGGGGTCGCAAACCTCAGCTAAGCGCAGAAGAAAAACATAAAAATAAAATAGAAAGGGATAGAAAATATCGAAAAAATAAAGCTGTAAGACATTTCATTTTCTCTTATGTATCTCTTTTCGTATTTTATTTATATTTTCCTCTATTTGTTTCATCTCCCATCTTATGAATTGTGTCCTAGACTGAGAAAGAAGCATTAAAAGAGAAGTGCAAAAGATTAGAGGAAGAAAATGTCGAATTGAAAAGGAAGTTGGGGTATGAGATAAACTCTTCCAAGGAGGAGATTTCAAAGGCAAGAGACTAATCCTCTCTCTGTTTCTTTTTTTTTTTTTTTCTGTCTCCTTTCTAACTTCTATTTTGGGTTGTACAAATTGTTTTTTTTCCTATTTGAGATAAACATGTTGAAGGAGCAGCTTTCTGAGGCAAGAGACTACCCTCTTTGTTTGTTGTGTTTGTCTGTCTCCTTTCTAACGCTTGCTTTGTGTTATGCGAATTAAAGTTCAATGCTCAAGCGGATGCATTAGCGAGGGGAGTAAGTGATGGATCAAAAAAAGTGAAAGAGTGAAAATGGTAAACCAAGCGCAGGAAATTGGGATGGCAACAGCTACAAGAAACAATCCTCAATCAAGGTGATCAGGTATATTTGCAAACACAAATATAGAAAGGGCTGGCTTTTGCATGGGATGAATATGTTATGTATGATAATCATGTTTGCTAAAGGTTTTTCTTATCAATTTAACTAGTGAAGGAAAACATTACCATAATATTTGTACAAATCCCATATATTATTCTTGATGAAGGAGATAGCTATCATCAAATCACAAGGTCATTATTGTCTGTTACATGCTTCATGTACATCTTGGGATAAAGGCTTTGATGATGATGGTATGCTTCATGTATATCATTTTAGACTTGGCAACTCGTGTTTTTAATTCGTTTTCGTGTATTATAAAATCGTGTTCATATCGTATAAAACACGAAGATTTCGTGTCAAAATTCGTGTTGACACGAAAAAAATAAAATCTTATTTTTAGCTTTTACCATATTCATATACAATTTTTACTTAATTTTAGCCCGTGTCACCTTCGTGTCTTATATTTGTATCGTTTTTGTGTCATGTATATGATTACCAGGTCTATATTATTTGTATTGAATATTGATACTTTGTGTCAATTTGTCATCTCGTTTAACAGCAATTTTGCTTCCCCAATAGGTGCTTCTTTTGATCTTCAAATTTCTATCATATCCAGCCTCATGCCCCTATTTTAGTTATGTCATTGGTGTTGCTTGCTATTGGTTTTGATTACCAAGTGCCTAATATATTTTTGCTTAATTGCCTTTTTTTCTTTTCTTTGTTATTATGGCCTTGTTTTGCCCTTATATACATAACATCCTATATATCTCTTCAATTGAAAAATGCTCCTTTACCTTCCAAGAAAATATTATACTCTAATGATTTCATTTTTCTAGTGCAGGGGAAGTAGTTAATATGTCTATACTCTGTTATTGTAATAGTGTTTGTATCAGATCTTAACCATTAATAAATTAGTGTTACCACATAGATTATACCCTCTTCTCTTCCTATTAGTTCTGACTCCCAACTATTACTTCTCGTTACTTCTTATTCCCATATTCAGCCTTCTATTTCTACTTCTGTCGATCTTCTAGTACTAAATCTCCTAACCTTTTGTTACTGATTTTCCTAGTTATTCACTCTATCACCTAAAACTCAACCTCAGTTTCTATTGTGCCTTATTTATCTCCTAAATACTTGCCATGGAGCTTAGGTAGGATTGTCCAGTTCTTCTTGTCACCTTATCCTTTTTTCATTTACTTACAGATCTTAAGTCCTTCCAGATTTTAATAATCTAAGCAAATTTATCGCTAGATAACATTAGTTAGAAAGATAGGTATGGAATAAACCCTTAGGCTGATACACACTTTCTCCCAAGATAGAAAGCACAAAACTAATGCTGACTAGATAGTAAGTACCTGGTATGTCAGTAAACAAAACTTGACTTGCTACTAGTATGCTGGTAAATAGAGAATGACTAAAAAAACCAATTGTAATCACTTTCTCCATAATGAACAAAATAAATTTCTATATTGATTAATCAACTTGATTCTAAATGACCAAAAATCATAATATCAAATGAAATTTTATCAATTATCACTTGAAGCTTTTCATGTTAAAGCACCCTACCATTGGAGTGGTAGAGAATGCCGAGTCATAATTTATTTGATGTTACTATTAGACAAATGATATAACATCCTATAAATTGGTTAAGTGGGAAAAGGATATAACATTCTTTATTCAATCAAATTGTATGCTCATTGTAAAACAACATAGGATTATTGACCTACTTTCAGCATAATGTTTCATTAACAAATCTCTGTTCAATGGTCTTTTACTTTGAAACTAGCCCACTCGTGCACTTGATTCTTAGAATTAGGGCTATAAATGAACCAAACACGAACGAACGTATGTTCCTGTTCGTTCGTTTATTTTTTAGTGCCGTTCGTGTTTGGTTTGTGTTCGTTAAGAAATTTGATTGTAATGTTCGAGCTCGTTCGTTTGTTTCAAATGGATTGTTCGTTAAATTTTCGCGAACACGTTCGTTCGCCGTTCGCGAACGTGTAAACGAACGCGTTCGCGAACAAGTTCGTTCGTCATTCGCGAACGTCCAAACGAACGCGTTCGCGAACGTTCACGAACATTTGTTCATGAACAAACTATATATTAATACAATATATAAAATTTATATATAAAAATTAAATCTCACATGTAAATTAAAATCATTCAACACTTAAATGCAATACAACTTAAAGTCTGAAAAGTAATATCTTAAAAAGGTCTAAAAATTAATACTAAGAGTTGGTGTCGCCATCATCCTCCCAATCATCTGATAAAATAAAATGAAAAGTATTAGATTTAATATTCATTATCTAAAAACAGATTTAAAAATGGAAGAATAAGAACTTAATGTGAACTACCAAAAGGAACATTCTACTTCACACTTGAAAATGTAGGAAAGCCAATAGTTCAACAGTGGAAATGATGTTTGAAGGAATGCAAAATGTTCTATTTGTTAAGAACAAATCTCGAACTAAGAAATTAGACAGAAAGAAAAACAAGTTAATAATTTAACTCACACTCCTTACTGTCTTCTGAACAGCAGCAACACGTTGGAAAGCTCTTTCGGACTCCAAAGTTCATACTCTAAGCTTGAAAAAAAAACAGCAACACCTTGCTCCTGTAACATACAGTAGAAGTATGCAACATCAATCTAAAATTGAAAAAAATGGATAATCATAGCAATTATTTTAACCTTGCAAAAAAAAAACAGATTTAAAAATCAGAATTAGCAATATAACCCAAGAAATTTAAACAAAAAAATATTTAGAAAATCAAAATAGCTCACTGCACAACATTTTAAAGCCAAGCACAACTCACCTAACCCCTCCAAGTAATCAAAATTCAAATCGAAAGCTTTTCAAAGTTCAGAGCAGAGGAATTTCTTTAACTTCTACTTTAGCCTATATAAAAAATTTATATTAAAATATTACAATATTTGAAATATAGAACAACTAAAACTAAACATTAAATTTACTTACTTTTGTTTTCCTTTTGAGACTGTAGAAGTTTCGATGCCAATCATTACCACAAAGTAACATTTGCACTGTATCAGTTCCCAAAGAGGAACGATATGCATCAATAACCCTACCACCAGCATTAAAAGTTGATTCTGAAGCCACCGTAGTAATCGGAATTGACAAGATTTCACAAGCCATTTTTGACAAAATTCGAAACTTAAGGTTATTTGCCTTCCACCAATCCAAGGCATCAAATTCTCCAGAATTTTCCTCTCAAATAAAGACCCCTTCTTCCAAATATGTATCTAGTTCAGACTTAACACTATGAACTGTATCCACACGTCGAACATAATTCTCATACTTTGATCTTCCTGTCATAACAGTCTTTCCTTTTCCAACTCCACTAGAAGTAGAAACATTGGTGGTATGAACACTTTGTTGCATATCATTTTCTATAGCTTTACTATTATTAGCTGCTGTATATGCATCTACATATTCCTTATAAAGCTCATATAAGCTGTCACGCACAATGCTTATTTGTATAGGAGCTTCCTCTGCAGAATAAATGACACGAAAAGTGAAGTCAATCAATGTCATTTTATTCCTAGGATCAAGCACAACAGCAATAGGGATCAACAGATTACATTCACCCCAATATTTGTCAAATTTCTTTTGCATTTTCAAAGCCATTAGTCTCATCCAAGGCTCTTCACTAAGAGATTTCTCATCCAACAATTCTTTTATGCTCCAAAGCACAGGAAGAAATAAATTTGATGTTGGATATTCAAAACCTGATAATTATAAAAGTAAAAAATATTTAAACTTAATGTCATAAATGTATAATATAAATGATAAAATTAAATCTAAAAATTGTAATATTAAATGCTTATTACCCGAGATGATGTTGGTAACTTCATTAAAAATTGCCAAGAATGAACAAACTTCTTCAACTCTCACCCAATCTTCATCGGTTGGCAAGTTTTTGTAGCTTGAATTTTTTTTTGATACCTTGGAAAAACTTGCTTAAACTCCAATGCACAAGACAACATAGCATATGTAGCATTCCATCGTGTGCAGCAATCTAGAATCAACCTCTTATTGGGTAATTGAAGCTGTTTGACAACATCACTAAACATTGATAAACGTAGAGTTGATGCTGTGATGTGTTTCACACTTTCCCTTACATTTTCAATTATGTCTTCAATCTCAGAAAGACCATCATGCACCAAAATGTTCAGAATGTGCGCACAACATCGAACATGAAAGAAATTTCCATCTAGTGGAAGCTTTCTCTGAAAAGAAAGGTTATCTTTCAACATCTTCACAGCTACATCATTGTAAGAAGCATTGTCAACAGTAATTGTGCACACTTTTCCTTCAATACCCCATTCTTGCAAGCATTTATATAGTGCATCATAAATGACAAGTCCACTATGAGGAGGAGGCACACTAACAAAGTTCAATACCCTTTTCTGCAACTTCTAATCCAAGTCCACAAAATAAGCTGTCAACACCATGTATTGAATCTTCTGACCAAATTTCCACATATCAGTTGTAATGCTAATCCTATCAACTGTTTTCAACAATGCAATCAATCTTTTTTTTTCTACCTCAAAACTTGTCCAACAATCACCTTTAGCAGTTGCCTGAGAGATATTTTGATAGTAAGGACTTGCAGTCTTCATCAGCAAAGTGAAAAGCTTATACTCAGCAAATGCAAATGGCAACTCATGAACCATAATCATATGAGAAACCATCTCCCTTATCTTTGCTTGATCATATTTCCAAGTTTGAACACTACTCACACTATCTGATATAGGTGTTTGCGGTTGCAAAAAAATATTGGTTTGTCCATGTTCAGTAAATTGTCGTTTCACACAACTATTTAAATGCCTCTTGTATTGTGTGGTTGTACCATCTTTGTGCTTGGAAAGTTTGAGCTTACAATGATTACACTGCACCTTTTCAGTCCCATCAGCTAGTTTCACTAAGGTAAATTCTTGCCAAATAGACGATGTCTTCTTCCTTGCTTTCTTCGCATAATTACCAGCTTCATTTTCGTCCTCTTTAATAGGATTAGGAGTATCTCCTTCAACATTGACAACTTCATTTCCCTCAGTAGCAGCCATAGGATCAGATGATGAACCAGTACTAGAATAAGAACAATGCAAACTCCAATCCGGTACTTGAAAAGTCGAAGACAAACTAGTATGATTTTGTTCCAAGTGAAAAGACATACCTAATAATTCAAAATTAAACCATCATCAATGAGCAACAAGAAAGTACAAAATTAAAAAATTTCAAATTATCAATTAGTGATTAACAAATAATAGATATACCATAAAATAAAGGCTGCTAAATATGGTAGTGTCTGCCCCGAACTCTTTATGGCCTCCCCGGAGATCATTTTTTGGAGAGACTGCTAAAAAGAGTCGGAAGATCATAGGTATGACAAGTGAAACGATACATGGACATTACTAAAGTCAACTATCAACAAAAAAAATGAAAATTACAAAAAACTCTAAACGTATCGTTGATTGTGAAGCTTAGTTGAATAAAGGACTAGCCTTGAAGTTTATGAATGTTGAGACAAATTCAAAGGCTTGAGAAAGAATGACTTCTTTACTTGAATTTTTGAAAATTAGCTTCAACCTAACAACAAAATATCATTGTTAAGAATTGCAATATCTATAAATAAAATATAACAAATATCAAGTATATTTAGAATTAGATATTTTGTTTTCATGCTATATCTAGTAATAAAATATAACAAATAGCTTAAAGCTTGGGTTTATAATTGGATATTTTGTTTTCATGTTATCAACTATAACTATTTTCATATCCTATTGTATCCCTCGGACACATCTGAAAGAAGAAAAGAATGTGTTACAGGCAACCTCACTGCTTAATAGCAAGAACAAGAAGAAAAAGGTTGACCAAGACACTGAATTGCCAACTATGCAGCTTCTTAAAGGAAATAGCAAACTAAACACATCAAAAACTTCCAACACTGAGACACATAACAACATCTGAGAACTATGCAGCTAAGTTGCAGGGCAGGACCAAGCAGGCAGCCAAAACAACTAAGTACAGAGAAAAGAAAATTCTCCATCTCTGACACAAAAGATAACCGGAAAGAGGACAACAAAAAGAGAACAAAACAATGATTTTAAAGCAACAGTAAATCAAACTAACTTTGCTGAGTCAAAGATATAACTCAGCTAATAAACTAAGCCTCAATTCCATAGCTATATCAACTTAGTTTCCTCATTTTAGAACCAGAAAATTAGTAATGCAAAACATACAATATCAAATTGATACAAAAATGAAGCCAATCTTATGTTCTTCTTAGCATCAACAAAAAAAATGACACAACAATGCAACAGATCCAAGACTTCAGACCCAGAAAACATATTCAGTAAAAACAATCAGAATATAAATAAAACACAGTGAATCAATATAGTTTTAAAAGAATAATAACACCATCATACAAAATGAAACAACCAGATCAATGACATGCACATCATCGCATTAATAACAGCTAGCAATTTATATGAATATGAACTATATTATTGCAACAAACCACTCGTAAGCTATGGTAAATTGCGGCACAGGGCAGTTTACCATGCAGGGTAGTAGTTCCCAGAAATATCAGGCTCTTGTTGACGGCTCCTGGAGGTTTTGTTCTTTATAAATCAATAGAGTTTGATTGTGAATTAATTCATTTCATCGAAAGATGATACTCTTCTTCGTTGATTAAACTCTTTTAAAAGAACAAGAAACTGAAATCAAAGAGACAATACTAGTGATCATGAATTAAATGAGAAAACTTTTTTATATTGAAAAAAGAAAAGCTTAAAAATGAATCACCTTACAGGATTTTAGATGAAGCCATCCTGGAGAGAAGGGTTTTCCAATTTTCGAGAGTCGAGAGAGGACTGAGGTCTGAGGAGGAGCGACTGACCGACTGCTACTGTAGAATAGATTTAGGGTTTTCCAATTTTCATTTTAGACTTACAAAATACCGACTGCTGCTCCGAAAAGACCGACTGCTGTAGAATAGATTTAGGGTTTTCCAATTTTCATTTCTAAACGGTGAGTTTTTACTCCGAAAAGACCGCTCCTCTGATATACGCTCCTATAAAAATTTGTGCAATCAGTTTTCCATGCTTTTTTGCTAGGGCCATAGTCTCTTTTAATATCGTTTATTTTAGCCGCACACTTGATTTACATAATCTTCTATTTTTTTTGCTAGGGCCATTGGTTCAAACTTCGATATTTTTTTTTCCACCAAATAAAAAAACTTTGATATTTTTTTCTTTTGCATCTCTTTGAATATCAAATGAAAAAATCTTGATTTTGGGGCAAATAAAAATTTTTTAATACATTAGTTTTGACTCTCCCCTTGTTAAAGAATCAAGTTTTAGTTATTTTAGGCTTGCACGTATTAAAGTTAGTTGAACCAAAAACTAATGTTTGTTAATTGAGGCTTGCACGTATCAAATTTTCATTATAATTAGATTAATTTGTAAAGTTGAAAGATAATTACACATTAATTCAAATAAGAGTTCTAACTCTCTAGCATAATTGATAAATTTGTAAAAACACAATGGCGTATCCATGATTTATATGTCATTTCACATAGATCATTTAATTTAAAGTTGCATGCTATTTAATATTTATCTTAATATATTACATTTTTTATTTCAATCTATTATCGTATATTATAATATAATGTTGTATTTCTAATTTCAAACATTTAATTTCTTATAATGTATTTATGTAATATATATTAACTTGATCAATGATCATAATATTAAAAGATGAAATAGATATGGACCTTAAATCACTCTTTTTTTTTTTAAGTCAAAAAAGTCTTTTTTTTCAATTGATTATAAAGAGTTGCACACACACACACACACACACACACACACACACACACACACACACACACACACACACACATATGTTTATTGTACAAATGAGCAGTTTTATGTTTAAGCTAGACAAATATATATACACACACATAGACATTGTACTAAACTATCATAGATATATATATATATATATATTTATATATATAAATGGTTAGTGTGTAAGAATTGTGTATTAACTTATTATGAATTTTTATTAATTTAATTTCAGTATATTATGTGTAATATTTAAAATTTTATTATCTTAAGTATAATTCAAAGTACATGAAGACTAAGGGTATATGTCATCCCATGAATTATGTATTATGACACACACACATGGCGCACACACGCACGCCGCCTGCATGCCCGCACGCTAATTTCACAGTTTAAGGAATTGGTAGTAAGTGTCGGAAAGAGGTTAAAGCAGAGTAAGAAATTAGAAACACAAATGACAAGCTAAGGGGTCTAGAGGTAAGGAAATGCAAGTGTGCAGAAGAGTGGAAGTTTGAAAGATAAAGGCATATGTAAAAGCTTTTGGTACACTCTTACTCTTGATTGTATGTTTTGTTACTTTTATATTGCACAGCTAATGGACTAGTTCTTTCCAAAACAAACATGCAAATACACATGTATATATGCATCTGTATTTTGTGTATTTATTTTTGTTTGAATATTGTGCAAAAGGCATTTTTGTTGTGGCTAAAGGGTGTTATTGTCTTATACTCACTCCTTCATGTATGTATTTTATGTCTAAAGATTGGTGGTTTGTGCATTGTTGGCATTTATATTTACAAATATTACAAACTAAAATGTTGCACATCTTTTAGGGAAGTGACTTGTTTGTTCTACTTGGTTGAGTCCAAAAGAAAGGCCTTAAGATTAGCCACAACTCTAGAACAAGCCTTATCTCCCATGGTCCTTTGATATGGCCTCATTAATCTTTTCTTCGTTTCACCATCATATCTCTCACTTTTCTCAAAGCTTCTCCAACATCTTTTTGTCTAAAACCATTAATATTCATCCCAATTTTCCAAACCTGAACAATGTACTTACAATTGAAAAATTGATCCCCTGGTGATTGAATAGCACAAGAGTGGTTTCTGGCATTGCATAGCTTCCATGGTGGAATTCTACCTAGAGTGTGTGAGATATAAGCCTACAGCATTGCGTTGCAGCACTTGCAATTATGGCGCCAATGAAACCGCTTTGTCTTGCTCTGAAACTCTCTTCAAATACCAATTTGGTAAACCTTGTCGCCATGCGTAGGCTAGCACCCAAAGAAATGGTCGTCCTGATCAAAAGTACTTTTCTTTAAATTAAATATAATTTAAATTTATAATTTTTTTCGTATAAATATGATTCAAAGATTTTTTTTAATTAAAAATATATATTATTACAATTTCTATAGTTAAAAGTTGAATTTTGTCTTTTGAAAAGCTGATTTTTTAAAAAATAAATGTTTTAAAAAAATTGATTTTTTAAAAAATAATTTTTATTACAAATATTTCTCTGCATTTTTTTTTTACAATTTTTCTTTTTATTTTCTTTCTTTCATTTTTATTTATTTTTATGATTTTAACTTAAATATATTTATTTTAGAAAAATGAATTTTTAGAATAAGATTATTGTCTTAAAAATAACTTGATGTTTCAATAAAAAATATCTTTTATTTTATTTTTATTCCTTTTCTTTTCTCTACTTTGCTTTCTTGCGAACAAGAGAAAACAAAAAGGAAAAAAAATAAAAAAATAGAAAAGGAAAAAGTTAAAATTTAAAAGTAAAAAAGTACTAGATAAATTTAAAAGTTCAAACTTTATAAATTTAAAAAAGATAATTTTATAATAATTTTTATATTTATGAGTTAATTTAAAAATGGTTTTAAAAACAATAATTTTATCTAAACTATATTTTTTATTCAAAAAAGGGAAAATAGAAAAAGAAAAGAGGAAGGAAAAAAAGGTAATAAAAGAAAAAAAAATTGGATGAAACATTTTATCAATGACTACTGTCATCTATGAAAAAAAAAAAAAACTCTTGTCATCTTGTTAAAAATTTAATTGAAATTTTAAATATAAATTTTAGGAATAAAATATAAGTATCTATTATCTAATCACATGAGATTATTAGAAACAACTTTTTTTTTAAAGAGAAATAAATCATCCTATACCAAGAGTAAGGATGGATCTGGGCAAATGGATGTAGAGCAACTGCCCCACTGAAATGTAAAATTGTTTAAATTTATTGTAGAAATTCACACAATTTTTAAAAATTTAAAGTTTTGCCTCCACTCAAAAGCTATTTGCTCATATTTGTCCTTCTTATTATCTTATATTGGATTTCATACAAGAAAATTTTTATTGTTTATCTAATAATTAAACATTTTACACTTTGGGTGGTAAACAATTTTATTATAATATATGTGTGTGTGTGTCTATATATATATATATATATATATATATATATATATATATATATGCATATATTAATTTTGTAGAAAATCAAATAAAGTACTTTTATGGATCCAATAAATATCATATAAATTGTGAATTAATAAAAATTAAAAATAAAATTCACCTTAATCAACACATATTTATGTCTTTATTCTTGTTTTCATTGTAAATATGAAAATAATTTTTTTTTCTCAACATTATAATAAGTAAGAAATTAAAAACGAAATATATTTGTTTACTAAAAATAAATGACAAAATTGGACAATATTATGTGATACCCCGTATATTTAATTATTATTTAATTTTATTTATATAATTACGAATATTGAATATTTTATAATTAATAAATTGTTAACTATATTTTAGGAATAAATGATTAATTAAGAGTGGGTCCCACTGATTCCTTAAGGTTCAGATGAAGGTGGAACTTGATGGATTCGATATTCAGGGCTGAAAAATATGATAGTAAGAATCTTAACCTCAAACTCAATTATTTATGCATGTTTCGAAAGACCTGCAACAATTTGATAAATGACGATTTGGTCCATAAGCTGTTGAAATTTTCGTAAATAATAGTCAAACTAAAAGGACTTTTGACCAACCGTCTATAATGGGAAATACTTCATGAAATAAAGTCTTAGAATATGTGAACTAATGAAACCAATTAAGTGTAAAGGCAAAAATTTAAGCGATTTTACGTTAGAGGTATTTCGATAATTTCATCCAAATAAGAACCCGAACCTCAACAAAAGCTCCTCCAATAATTAGATCAAGTTAAATAGAGGTGCTTTATGATTAAATAAATATTTTGAAAATTAGATAAACGGTTTTCAACTAAGTCAAACGTTAGGGGCGAAATTGAAAGAAATCTTTAAGTATAAGGGCAAAATGGTTAATTTTCCCATAAAATATCATTTTTCATGAAATATCTAGCTTCATCTTCTTCCATTTTTGTCAGAAACCAGCAGCAACAATTCCTCCATAGCCAAGCTTAGTAGAAGGGAGAGAAAGTGAGAAAACTATACCAAAAAGTCACTAAAATTGAAAAATTCTTTAACAAACCCTGTCTATTTTTCAGTGCCCTTCTTCTTAGTACCAATATCTCTTCCTAAAGTGGCCAAACTAAGATTGCAAGCCCTCCCATAGCTTTCGGCCAAGGTGAGTTAAAAGGGAACCTTATACTTTTTTGTAGATTTCTAATTAATTTCAATACGCTTAAGATGTTTTCATGTCTATTCTAGCTTGAATCATGTAATAGGGCACTTGAGGGTTTCAGCCACTATTCATCCTTCATGAGCATGATATGTTTTGATGAAAATTTGATGTAGGAAATCATGTAGCAATCAAGAAAAGTATGAAAACAAGCTTAATTTAGCTAAAATGGAAGAAACACTAAGGGAGGAAGGAACCCATTTGGCCAAGGCTAGAGCAGCATGAATTTGATGCCATTCAATGTGAATTTCATGTAGGAATGATGTATAAAAATTAAATAATCAAGTTAGATTAAAAGAGGAAGCCTAATTTGGAAGAATTAAATGTGTGGTATAAAAAGGGTGTGAGACCCAATTCTATTATACTATACATGTGATATGTAATTTAAAATTGAGTGAAAAATTAAAGTGTTAAGTGATTATAAGTGAAGTGTGATGTGGGCCCTACTTATTTTAATGTGTTCAAGTGGGCTGGAGACTGATAATTAAGTGTACAGTGGTGTAATAAAATATAATATGATGATTTTGAGGTTTAAAATCATTGAATTATATTATTTTAAATTATTTTGAATTATTTAGTAAATGTGGAAAACAAATTGGAAAATGACGGATACATCCCAAGTATATTTTCGTAAATTGTACCCAAACCAAAATGAATTGGGATGAAGTAAAAATATTATGATATTTTACGTAAAAATTACTTTAACATAGTGTCAATTGATTTTTCGAAACGATCACAAAAACAAAAAATTTTGCTGGTAGGTCACGGGGGTAAAATCATAATTTCTCACTATTTGTGCACCGTGCATCAACGAAACCACTTCCAATCATCACGATACGTGTAATAGGACCATTTGGTACTGGAATTCAAAAATTTGGAGTGTCTTTACATGGTTTTTACGCCAACGGAAACATAAGGGCAAAATTATTCAAAATTTTCATAACCAGGGGCATTTTGGTAATTTTATCCATTTCAGAATTCTCCACACACCTATTTCTGCTGAAAGCTGACACTATTAATTGTTTTCCCCCTTAGCCTCCCACGCCATCTTCAAGTGAAAGAAGAAAGAAAAATTTCCAAGCTTTATATCTTTTAATCTAGCTAGAATTTCAACATAATTTCTATACCAAAATTAATCTTCTCTTTCTGCTCTACAATCCTACACCAATATCTCATCCTATAAGGCACTATACAAGGAGAAAGAACTCCTCAAAGATTCAGCCAAGCAAGGTAATGTTGCCATTCTTTATATTTTTCTTAAGTTCAATGGCATGAAATTATTCCTTTAAGCTTAGTGATTTTGTTTATAGCCATAGTTTTAATTAAATGTTGCAAAATCAAAAGATGCCATGAGAGGGGGTTTCGGCCAACATGGGAGCATGATGAATTCATGTAGTTTCAAGCTTAAAAATGGTGCCAAATTAGTTGTTAAGCATGGTAGAATAACTTAGTAAAATTGAATTATTGAAAATCAATCAAAATAACTACCATTCCCATTCAACCAAGGTGAAGGGGAGTGTGATTCATGGCTGTTTTCATGATTTAAGGGTAGATTTAGACTGTAGGAATTACAAGGAGTCTACCAGTATGCTCGGATTTAAAATCTGACGCAAAACGAAGAAGTTATATTATACTACCGGTAGAATTTATATTGCAAAAATATTTGCAGTGTCCAATGTGGCTGCATATAGACATGAATAATAGCTCAAAAATAAGTAATTAATGAGCTAATAATTTTGGTGAAATTATCTGCAGCCCAGGAGTAACGAATGATGGTTGGAGCAATCGAAAGAGTCAAATACGACAGACAGGTAAGGGATGGTATGTGAACTGTAAGGATATTTCGAATGCATGGTTTTAATGCAAATAATTTTATGAAAATGTTTCGAAGTGAATTGCCTTGGAAAATGTGAAATATGTTGCTGTTGGTTAGAAATATGCAGTGTTTGGTTTGCAAGAAGGCTAGGGTATAAGCAGCCATTATGCTGCTGAAATTTCTTAGAAAATATCATGAAATATTTTAGTGCATATTTGAATGATTTCCTAGCCTTGATGATGAGGAATTTAATGTTTTTCATAAAACATGAATATTCCAAAAATATTATTTAAATATTCATGTTACCGAGTTTAATGAAAGCAAGGTTACCGAAAATTCCTCCTATATGATTTACAGTATATAAAGTGGTTTATAAAGTAAAAAGTGGAAAGGCGAATATTTTATAAATTATTTTCCAAAATATTCACCATATGCTTTAATAAAACCTATATGGACTGACTGAAGATTTTACTCATTCTACCAATTTCCATAAAAGTGATATTATTATGTGAATAATGTTTTGAGACTAAAATGTCCCTACATGTGTTCCACAGTGAAAAATATGTTTATGGAATTTTATTATTATTTTTGGAAATTAAATATTTCCATTTTTTCATAAATTATAAAATTACTGGAAAATGATTTCCAGTAATCTTAAAAGTGAAATGTATGAAAGGAAAACGTAGAAATACGAATATCTGTGGTTACGGTGAAATGAAATATTATGAGTTTTTTACTACAGTGTAATTATTTTATAACACTATTTTCACTGTATGAGATACTGTGATTTATACCTTTATAGATTTTCTGAAAAGATACTTTTGATTTTACTTAATTCCATAAAGGTAACGAGATTTTCACATATACTGTTTTGAGACTAATAGGTCCTGTATCATGTTGATATGTGACATGTAATATGTGATATGTGAAGCCGTTGACACTGATCCTGTCTTTAGTGTCCCGGGTGACACCTGATCAGTGTACGACCGAGGACACCTATAGACTATGGCCATTGATCTCATCTGTTTATTGATATTGTTCCCTACAGGGATTATAGCATGATATATTGAGGGTGTTGCCGTAGTCTCCACTATTTTCATGAGATGAAAAGTGATTATTTTAAATGAATGATGGTATGAAAAGATGAAGGATTATTTACATGTTTAAAATGAAATGAAAGATGGTTTTCTAAACAGTTTATTGTACTAAATTAAGTACAATACTGTTTATGAAATTTTCAATGATATATGTGACACGGGTTTAAAAGGAAAAAGGGGATTACTTAATCTAATATTCTTTTTATAATTCACTATGAATATTAGATTATTTGATTTAAATGATTTAATTTATAAAAGCATTGATTTTTGAAATTTACTATGACATGATATGGAAAAGTGTTTCATTTGATGACTTTTATACAGTCAATCCACCTTACTACATGAATACAATACTATTTATGAGATTTCAATTATATATGAGACATATGATATGTGATATGTTTCAAAAAGGAAATGGAGATTTATAAATCTAATATTCTTTTGATGATCCAAAATTGAATATTAGACTTTGTGAATAAAAGTTTTATATGTTAAAAGGATTGTTTTGAGATGAATATGAAAAGTAATGGAAAAGTGATTTATTTTCAAAAACATCACTTACTCCCTATAGTCACTTTTAGGTTCCAAGATGAGACAAGACAAGTATTTCAAAATAACTTCCTTACTCCATTTAGATCCCTAGCTGACTATAGTATCCTTCTTGTTTCGGTCCCTAATGAACCTATAGGAAAAATAAAGGATTTATTGCATATAGATTTTGGAATATCAAGATTTACATATAATTCCTTTACTGAGCCGTGGTTTGCTCACTCCTTTAATTTTACTATTACAGATTAACTTCAAAGGATTGAGGGATTTACATACCCGTGGATTGACTACATATGGTCATTCTGATGCAAGTTATAAAGGATCCTGGAGGTATTGTGTTACATTTATATGTTCAGACATTTTTATAGGGTACTGCTTATTGTAAATTTACATTCAGGGGATGAAAATTAACTTGTACAGTTGTGGATATTATTTATTAATAATTAAATTTTGTTTTAATGATTTTACTGTTGTAAATGACTAATGTTACAGGCATCACAAAGGCCTAACCAGTACAATGTGTATCGAAAAGTGTGAAAAAGTGTAAAATACTATATACCAAAACTGTGACAAAGGGAGTTTCGGCCAACATAAGGGGAGGTTGAATTTATGCTAATTTTAATATAATTTAGATCCTAAAATAATATACGAATTATTTTGAGACTATAGGCGTGATCAAAATCGAAAACGGAGGTGTCTAGCAAAAGTTACAATTTTGGCACCGTAGAAATTACACTAAAGTTAGAGTTAACATAGATAATGTACTAGCATTTAATTAGTTAAATATTCTTTTAATTAAAGTATGATGAATTTACCAAGTTTAAATGGTAAATCTGCAGCCTTGAAGTTCGAAGGTGCTACCAGTGCTGGAGAGTTAGATACCGACAAATTAAGAGGCAAGGGATATTTGTATGAAGCGTAGGGATACTTCGTTGCATGAATTTGATAAAATTGATTTTTGGTGAAATTGGAATTGATGTCTTTGAATTGGAATTGGAATTGGAATTTGGAAATTGTGGTTGGAAAATGGGTTTTATGTGGGATGATTTGGTTAAAAACAAAACGTTATGCTATTGGAATTTGTATAAATTAGCCTAAAACTTTGAAAATCATCCTTTGGCATAATACTTAAAAATTAATGATATTTATTTTAAATATTTGGATCTTAGTTATTGAATAAAATTTTATCCCAATAAATCACAAATTTAATATATGCTTTATTAAATATATTGTCTCAAGGCTTGAATATTTTCATATATTATGATATTTAAATGAATTATTTTGAATGTTAAAACTTGTCGTGCGAATATATTTTGTGAATTATTATTTAAATATATTGATTTGATGAATTTGACATCATGAATTTAATTTTATAAATTTCTTTAAGACATGATTTATTAGATTAATCTTCGTAAACAACTCTGAAAATATTTATGAAATGTTTTGAGATTGTTGGCCCTATAGCTACCTGCAGGTACATGCATTTTCGTTCCGATATGATGCTACTAACTTTAGCCTAGTCTTTAACTCGCACAAGTGACACTGGCTAGTGTTCACACTGTGGCCCCATTGACTATGGCCATATGTCTATTATAGTGCATGTGTTTATTGGATGTAACTTAATCTCCACTAAAAATTTTACTGGGGTGGTAAATCTCTAGTTAATATAAAACCAAGCACTCCTAGATTTGATATATTTTCTATTTTGATTTATTTGTTCCCTATATTGTATGATTTGATTAATATGTTTTTTGTGAAATTACTTGTTGATATTTGTTAGAAAATGATATAAATATTATTTATATTGTTTACGGAAAAATTTCTAATTTCTTATGTGTGTGTGTTTTGTTTCTCAAAATATCATATTTATATTTGAATTTGTGATTTAATCAAATACTATTAAACTACCTATAGTGGGCTTGGATACCAGAACACATAAGGTACTTCAAAGCATCCTCCCATACTCATCTGGTTATCTAATCCATTATAGTGTCCTTCCTGTTAGATCGTGGCTATTTGTTTTTAAGATTTTAAATTCATGGTTTTGTATGAAAATTCATTTATTAAAATTTGCATATAAAATATGTTTGTATCGACTTTCGTATAGGTATTCCTTACTGAGCATGTTAGCTCACCCCTTTATTTTTTCACTCCCAGATTACCTGTAGTACATTTGGGTCTGCTTTTCTAGAGGACCTGATTTTTTGTATCCCTAAGGTGACTTTCTTGTCTCTTCGAGGTGGACTAGATTTTATTTTATGTATTCAGACTTATTTGTATAGTGCTACTTTTATGTACATTATACTTGGTATGTAAATTATGTTGTATACTGGATCTAAAATTTATAGTCATGTATGAATGTTTGAAAATTTTGTATCATGGGTTTTGTATAAAATAATGAATTTTATTTTGAATTTAAGTTTGACACGACAGACAGCCCAATCGTAAGTGATGCGTTAATATGAAATTAGAAAAATATTTGATATTTTGGTTCAATTAAGTTGATATCAAAGCCAGGTTGGTATGATGTTTGTCAGTGTCTTATAATTAGAATTGTTGTACATCCCAAGTAGTACTGTACTTGTTTGAATATATAATTGAATTTTGTAATTGAAAATCGTTTATTGTGTATTTTTGTTGATGCAATATGTCTGAAAGGTGAAGAGGTACTGGTTGGGGTAGGGGACACCTCAAGGGTATTTAACCCTCCCCAGAGCATACTCCAAAGCCGATGCCGGAGCTAGCTCTCCCTCCACAACCTAAGAGTCCAAATATTAGAATTTCTAGGCCGAAAAAAGTAGTGGCAGACTTTATTACCAGTTTTATTAGAGCATCGGCACCTGAAGCAGCACCACATCCACCACCTCCAGTTGATGCTTAGCTGACACCACAGCCTGCGCCACAGTAGTAGTCACAGCCGGTACAGCCCTCATCACAGCCTTAGCCCTAGATTCTAGAGCAACTAAGGCTAGTTCCTGTTAAGGGTTGTGATGCAAATTTGATCCAGCAATTTAAGAAATTGGATCCGCTAAAGTTCAAAGGGGAGAAGGATCCGATGGCTGCTAAGGAGTGGGTAAATGAGGTGGAAAAGTTGTTCAATTACATAACATGTTTTGAGACCGAAAAGGTTGGTTTGGCTACATTTTTATTGGTGAGCTACACAGAGTATTAGTGGAAGTCCTCCAGGACAATTCTATTAGCCAAATACCCAAAGTAACTTGGTAGTTTTTCTTATAGGCTTTCTATAAGCAGTACATCCCCAGCACTGCACAGATGAAGCTAAAGTCAAAGTTTATGAATCTAAAGCACAAGAGTATGACAGTGGACCAAAACGAGTCCAAATTCACTGCTTTTAGCCGTTTCGATCAGAGGTAGCCAAGAGTGAAAAGTACAAGATCGAGTGGTTTGTATCTAGTTTGCAAATATCTATTAGAAATAGTTTGGCCCCGTTCGATATTTCTACTTATGATAAGGCGGTCAGCTGAGCCCAGCTTTGTGAGCAAAATTATGAGGCTCAGTAGACAGAGCTTGGTTCCCGGGTGAGGAGTAAGGGAAAAGAAAAGGTTTGATAGGGTTATGATGACAGGGGTGACACTTGGCCATCTAAGAGGCCTACTAGTGTGGTAATCAAAGAAAGGACTACTACAGATAGATCTACAATATCAGCAGGCACAAAGAGATCTACTACTCCATATAGGGGATCTACGACCAGGTGCAATCAGTGTGGGAGGTCACATGGTGATGACCCTTCTACTAGGCGATGGGAGCCTATTTTAAGTACGGACAGTGAGGTCATATGATTAGGGATTGCTTTAAGGACAGGGAGTTAGTGCCAGCTGCCACAACAGCAACACCACCAGTAGTGAAGGAACCCGAAAGGCAACATCCTTTGCACTGAGAAAAGTGCAGCAAAGAAGGGCAAGCAGACGATGACTCAGGGAAGGGTATATACACTCGATAAGGAGTCTGATGATACCTCTTCTGATATTATTCGAGGGAAGATTTCTATTTTTGATATTACTGCTATTACATTGATAGATTCAGGTTCTACCCATTCATTTATCTCACTTACATGTGCTGCTAAGATACTTGCGAAACCTAAACCTTTAGGATATTCTCTATAGATTACTATTCTTTTTAAGGAATCATAAATGAATGATATTATGTATCAAAATTGTAAATTAAAGATAGGAGAAAAAATTTGTAGCTAATCTAGTCTTGTTAAATGTGTACAACTTTGATGTATTTTTAAGGATACATTAGTTAGCTACAAATTTCGTTAGTGTAGATTGTTACACTAAGTATATTACTTTTTCCCACCCTGAAAAATATATTGTAAAGCTTTCTGTGTAGGAATGAAATTAAATATTTCTTTAAAATTCGTTCAATCTGAATTTGAGAGCTTAAGTATTTATTTGATTATTAAAGGGTTTATTGCATATGTAAAGCATGTTGAGAAGAGACATCCGGAGTTACATGAAATTCTGGTGGTCAGGGATTTTTCAGATGTGTTTTTAGATGAGTTACCAGGACTTCCGTCCGATTGGGAGATTGAATTTACTATTGATTTAGTGCCTAATACTAAGCCCCCTTACCGTATGGAACTGGTCGAGCTAGATAAGCTCAAGAAGTAGCTCCAAGAGTTATTAGACAAGGGTTTTATCGGTCCCGGCATCTCTTCTTGAGGTGCACCAATCCTATTCGTCCAGAAGAAAGATGGTAGGCGGTGACTTTGCATTGATTACCGGTTACTCAACAAGGCTACCATTAAGAATAAGTATCCTCTTCCTCAGATAGATAATTTATTTGATCAGCTCAAGGTGCCCAGGTATTTTCTAAAATTGATCTCAAATCGAGATATCATCAGTTGAGGATTCGGGAGAGTGATGTCCCTAAGATGGCTTTCAAAACTCGGTACGGCCACTATGAGTTTCTGGTAATACCATTTGGGTTTACTAATGCCCCTGCAGCATTCATGACTTTGATGAGCAAAGTTTTCAAGCCCTATCTTGATAAGTTCATCATTATTTTTATCCATGACATCCTGGTGTATTCTAAGTCTTAGGAGGAACACGAGTAGCATCTGTGTATAGTTCTACAAACCCTCAGAGATAGAAAACTCTATGCTAAGTTCAATAAGTGCAAATTCTGGCTAGATTAGATCACTTTTCTGGGACATATGGCCTCTAAAGATGGGGTGTCAGTTGATCTGTCTAAAGTTGAAGCTATTGTTAAGTGGGAGATACCGAAGACAATCCTGAGATACAAAGCTTTTTGGGTCTAGCTAGATATTATCACAGATTCGTCGAGGGTTTCTCCAAACTAGGTGCTCCTCTGACGCATCTCACATGCAAGGGTGTAAATTTTAAGAGGACTGATGCTTGTGAGCGTAGCTTCCAGGAGTTGAAGCGAAGGTTGACCACATCACCAATCTTTACCATTCCGAGTGGTTCTAAAGGGCTTTTAGTGTACAGTGATGCCTCCTCACTAGGTTTGGGTTACATGGGAAAGTGATCGCTTATGGGTCCCGTCAATTAAAGGACCACGAGAGAATTTATCCCACACATGACCTGGAACTTGCTGCAGTAGTGTTACTATGAAGATATGGTAGCACTATCTGTATGGTGAGAAATTCCAATATACACCGACCACAAAAGCCGACAATATTTGTTTTCATAGAGTGAATTAAATATGAGGTAGCATAGATGGATGGAGCTGCTAAAGGATTATTACTGTGAGATACTTTACCACCTAGGAAAGGCAAATATAGTGGCTGATGCTTTGAGTAGGAAGCACCTGGGTATGTTTTCCTATATTTTGGTTCGGGAATATGAGTTATTGCAGCAGTTTGCAAGCCTCAGTCTGGATATTACTCCTTTTGAGAGATACAGGTTCGTGGCTAGTTTTCAAATAGAATCAGATTTGATGGACCAGATCAAGAATGCTCAAAGGGAGGATTCGAGTTGCATTGAAATTGCCAGTCAGTTGTAGTTAGGGTTTAGTTAGAGTATGTGATTGACACGGATGGTATTCTGAGGTTCCAGAACCGAATTTGTATTCCCGAATATATCTTGGTATAGGCTTACAGTTCTAAGTACACCTTACATCCTAGTAGTAACAAGATGTATCAGAATCTGCATAAGGTGTATTGGTGGTCTAACATGAACAGAAACATTACCGAGTTTATTGCAAGATGTCTTGCTTGCTAGTAGGTGAAAGAAGAACATAAAAAACCAGTAGGATTACTTTAGCCTCTACAAATTCTAATGTGGAAATGGGAGCATATCACCATGGATTTCATCATGGGTTTATCGAGAACCTGACGGAATCATGATACTATTTGGGTGATTGTTGACAGCTTGACGAAGTCCGCTTAATTTTTGGCTATTAAGTTCATAGACTCTCTGAGTGCCCTAGCTGATCTGTACGTCAGGAAAATTGTGAGATTACACATGGTTCCAATGAGCATCACTTCCGATCGAGATTCTCGATTTACTTCTCATTTCTGAGAGAGATTTCAGGAGGCTATGGGATCTCATTTGAACTTCAGCACAGCTTTCCATCCGTAGACTGATGGTCAGTTCAAGCACACCATTCAGACACTCAAGGATATGTTGAGAGCTTGTGCATTAGATTTTAAAGGCTCCTGGGATAATCATCTTCCCCTAGCAGAATTTGCCTATACTAACAGCTATCACTCGAGCATCGTCATGACACCTTACAAAGCTTTATATGGTCAGAGATTCATTTCCCTTACAGCATGGGAAGAAGTGGGCAATAGAAAGATTTTGGCTCCCGATTTAGTCGAACATGCTTTTAGAGATGTTTGGTTGATATGTGACAGATTAAAGACTGCTCAGAGTCAGTAAAAAAGTTATGCAGATGTCAAATGTCGACCATTAGAATTTTTTGTGGTGACTCGATATTTCTAAAATTTCACCATCTAAAGGAATCATGAGGTTCGATAAAAAAGGTCAATTGAGTCCTTGATACATTGAACCCTTCGAGATCTTAGACCGAGTAGGGGACGTAGCATTTCGGTTGGCATTATCACCAAAGCTCTCTGATGTACATAATGTCTTCCACGTGCCAATGCTTTGAAAATATTATCCAGATCCGTCTCTCGTGATTCAGTATGAGCCGTTAAAGATTCTAGAAGATATGAGTTACGTGGAGAAGCCTATACAAATCTTGGATCGAAAAGATAAAGTGCTACAATCTAAGACGATTCCTCTGGTTAAGGTTTTCTGGCAATACCACATTGAAGAGGAAGCTACTTAGGAGTTGGAGAGCCTAATGAAAGAGAAGTATCCAAAGTTATTTGTCGGACAAGTCTGATCAAATTTGGAGGACAAATTTTCTAAGGTGGGGAGGATGTGATACCTCGTATATTTAATTACTATTTAATTTTATTTATATAATTAAGAATATTGAATATTTTATAATTAATAAAT
This sequence comes from Heritiera littoralis, assembly GCA_031772115.1. Lineage (NCBI taxonomy): Eukaryota > Viridiplantae > Streptophyta > Magnoliopsida > Malvales > Malvaceae > Heritiera > Heritiera littoralis. Next base: position 793,253 of record JAPDPK010000009.1, on the reverse strand, counting down.
TAATTATATTTTAGGAATAAAGGATTAATTAATAATGGGCCCCATTGATTCCGTAAGGTCTAGATGAAGGAGGAACTTGATGGATTCGATATTCAAGGCTGGAAAATATGATGGTAAGAATCTTAACCTCAAACTCAATTATTTATGCATGTTTCAAAAGACGTGCAACAATTGAAAAATGATGGTTTAGTCCATAGGTCGTCAAAACTTTCGTAAATAATAATCAAACTAAAAGGACTTTTGACCAACCATCTATAATAAGAAATTCTTCAGGAAATAAAGTCTTAGAATATGTGGACTGATTAAACAAATTGGGTGTAACGGTAGAAATTTACACAATTTTATAGTGAGGGGTATTTTAATAATTTCATCCTAATAAGAACAAGAACCTCAACAAAAGCTCCTCCAATGATTAGAGCAAGTTAATAGAGGTGCTTTATGATTAAATAAAATATTTTGGAGATTAGATAGATTGTTTTCAACCAAGTCAAACTTAGGGGCTAAATTGGAAGAAATCTTTAAGTATAAGGGCAAAATGGTAAATTTTCCCATAAAATATCATTTTCCATGATATTTCTAGCTTCATCTTCTTCCATTTTCAGCAGAAAATCAATAGCGACAATTCCTCCATAGCCAAGTTTAGTATAAGAGAGTGAAATAGAGAAAACTATACCGAAAAGTCACTAAAATCAAAAAATTCCTTAACAAACCCTATCTATTTTTCAGTGCTTTTCCTTTTGGTACCAATATCTCTTTCTAAAGTGGCAAAAAAAGATTTCAAGCCCTCTTATAGCATTCGGCCAAGGTGAGTTGAAAGGGAACCTTATACTCTTTTCATAGATTTTCAATTAATTTCAATATGCTTAAGATGTTTTCATGTTTATTCTAGCTTGAATCATGTAATAGGGCACTTGAGGGTTTCGACCACTATTCATCCTTCATGAGCATGATATGTTTTGATGAAAATTCGATGTAGGAAATAATGTAGAAATCCTAAAATGTATGAAAACAAGCTTAATTTAGCTAAAATGAAAGAAACACTAAGTAAAGGAAGAAGGAACCTATTCGTCCAAGGCTAGAGGAATATGAATTTGATGCCATTCAATGTGAATTTCATGTAGGAATGATGCAGAAAAATTAAATAAACAAGTTAGATTAAGAAAGGAAGCATAATTTGGAAGAATTCAATGTGTGGTATAAAAAGGGAGTTTCGGCCAACATAAGGGGAGGTTGAATTTGTACTCATTTTAATATAATTTAGGTCCTAAAATAATATACGACTTATTCTGAGACTATAGGCGTGATTGAAATCGAAAACGTAGGTGTCTAACAAAATTTATAATTTTGAAACCGATAGAAATTACGCTGAATTTTGAGTTAACACAAACAATGTACTAGCATTTAATTAGTTAAATATTATTTTAATTAAAGAATGATGAATTTACCAAATTTAAATGGTAAATCTAAAGTCTTGAAGTCCAGAGGTGCTATCAGTGCTGGAGAGTCAGATACTGACAAATTAAGTGGTAAAGGATATTTGTATGAAGCGTAGGGATATTTCGCTATATGAATTTGATAAAATTGATTTATGGTGAAATTGGAATTGATGTTTTTGAATTGGAATTGGAATTTGGAAATTGCGGTTGGAAGATGGGTTTTATGTGGGAAGGTTTGGTTAAAAACAAAATGTTATGCTGCTGGAATTTGTATAAATTAGCCTAAACCTTTCAAAATCATCCTTTGGCATAATACCTAAAAATTAATGATATTTATTTTAAATACTTGGATCTTAGTTATTGAATAAGATTTTATCCCATTAAATCACAAATTCAATATATGCTTTATTATTTTATAAGATTTAAATACATTGTCTTAAGGCTTGAATATTTTCATAAATTATGATATTTAAATGAATTATTTTGAATGTTGAAAATTGTTGTGACAATATATTTTGTGAATTACTATTTAAATATATTGATTTGATGATTTTGACTTCATGAATTTAATTTTATAAATTTCTTTGAGACATGATTTATTAGATTAATCTCCGTAAACAATTCTAAAAATATTTATGAAATGTTTTGAGATTGTTGGCCTCGCAGCTACTTGTGGGTACATGTATTTCTGTTTCGTTCTAATGCTGCTGACTTTAGCCTAGTCTTTAACTCACACAGGTGACACCTGGCTAGTGTTCACACTGTGGCCCCTTTGACTATGGCCATACATCTATTATAGTGCATGTGTCTATTATGTGTAGCCTAGTCTCCACTGAAAATTTTATTGGGGTGGTAAATCCCTGGTTAACATAGATCCAGGCACTCCCATATTTGATATATTTCCAATTTTGATTTATCTGTTTCTTATATTGTATGATTTGATTAATATGTTTTGTGAAATTACTTATTGATGTCTGTTAGAAAATGATATAAATATGATTTATATTGTTTACAGAGAAATTTCCAATTTTTGATGTGTTTTGTTTCTCAAAATATTATATTTATATTTGAATTTGTGATTTAATCAAATAATATTAAATTCCTTATAGTGGGCTTAGATACCGGAACAAGTAAGGCACTTCAAAGTATCCTCCCATACTCTTCTAGTTATTTAATCCACTATAGTATCCTTCCTGTTAGATCTTGCCTATTTGTTTTTAAGATTTTAAATTCATGGTTTTGCATGAAAATCCGTTTATTAAAATTTGCATATGGAATACGTTTGTATCAACTTTCGTATAGGTATTCTTTATTGAGCAAGTTAGCCCACCCCATTATTTTTTTACACCTAGATTATCTGTAGTAAGTTTGGGTCTGCTTTTCTAGAGGACCTGATTTTGGATATTCCTCAGGTGACTTTCTTATCTCTTCGAGGTATACTAGATTTATTTTATGTATTGAGACTTATTTGTACAATGTTACTTTTATGTACATTATACTTGGGATGTAAATTATGTTGTATATTGGATATAAAATTTTTAGTCATGTCTTAATGTTTGAAAATTTTGTGTCTTGGGTTTTGTATAAAATAATGAATGTTATTTTGAATTTAAGTTTGACACAATAGACAACTTAACCATAAGTGATGTGTTAATACGAAATTAGTAAAATATTCGATATTTTGGTTTGTGACAATTAATTCACATATTATATCTATTTTTAAGAATTCTATAGCTAAAATTTTATTAAATTAGTGTGTGTAAATATACACACACAAACACATGTGTGTGTCTGTACTTTTGAATCCAAAAATAATTTATCCATTGTATAAGAATGTTTATGTTACATTTGTCAAGAACAATTTAGTTAATTTTAGTTATACAAATTTAAAAAATTATTAAAAATTTTTATATTTGTTAATTGTTGTTTTAAATTTTTTGCCTCCGTTGATCACAAATCTTGGATCTATCCCTAATTTAGAAGACGATTAATTCTCTTTGTAATTCAATTTTTCTTTTTATATGTGCACCAAACATAAAATAAAATGATAATCATCCTCTTTTATCTTTTATCTTATGCACTATAGTACAATGACTTGAGAGATAAAATTTTAAATTATAATGGTTTGGTAAAAAGTTCTCAAATCTCATCTACATATTTTTATAGAAATTCGAAACTATCTTGATAAATCTGAGTGTTGTTTGACCTTTGTAAGAAAGAATTCAACAAAAAAAACGTTTATTACTGCAGATAATTAAGAGAACAAAAATAAAGTAGAAGAAAGAAAGCTACACGTCCAATTGATTTTGTTACAAAATATATGAAGGGAATTTTTTAAAATAATTTTAGTGTTTTCATACCCCATTGAGTATGAGATTAAATTTAGCTTGCGCTGCATAGTTGATACCGACTAAGAAAATTGATCTAGTGAGAAAGTGATTTTTTTGTCTAAATCCTTCAGTATCCGAAAGTTATTATGGGCTCTGCCTAATTTGAAGTTGAGTTATGATCGAACCTAATATGGAGAGCTCTATCAATACTATTTTCTTCATTCATAAGATTCGAATTTAAGACTTTTTTTAAAAGACACCAAGTTTCTTTCACTCGATCCAACAGATATGAGTAAAGTGAATCTTTTTGAACGATATAAAGTGAATTTTTAAATTAATCGTTTTCTTTTATTAAAATAATCTAAATGCTAAAGCTAAGGAGGTGTAATTAGAGGTGATTATTGGGCCAGGTTGGCCCGATCCAGTCCGCAACCGGATCGAGTTAACCCGGCGCAATAACTGAACCAGTACAGTACTGGTTCGGAACCAGCCCAGCCCGATATGATACCGGGCTGGGCCGGTTCAACCAATTTCGAACCGAGCCCGTTAAAGGCTCGGTCCGTTAAGGGCCCAGATATTCCAAGCCCAGTTACAAACCGAACCGATTCAACAAAAAAAAAAATTTAAAGCAGCTTGCAAAGGCTACTTCACGCAGTAGCCTTTGCAGGCTGCACACGCAATAGCCTGCAAAGGCTACTGCATGTAGTAGCCTTTGCAGGCTACTGTCTGCTCTTTAAGGGACGGAGCGTCGCTCCCCCCTCCTTTTTTTTTTAAATTTAAATAAAAAATAAAAAAATAAAATTTTAAATTAAAAAAGGATCGAACCGGTTTAACAGCTAACCAGTCCACGAACCGGGCCGGTTTGCAAGTAAAAATAAAGCAAACCGGCCTGGCTCAAACCGGTTTACAACCGATTCAGACCGGTTTAAGCTATTAGTGAGCCAGAACCGGTGAGAACCGGCCCGAAACCTGCCCGGACCGGCCCACTAACAGCTTTAGGTGTAATGGCCAAAGCCCCTACAAGCAAAAAATCATTTACATCAAATATTTAATTTGTTTTCATGTAACTATATTTTTTTATTTTAATTTTTAAATTAAATCATATTAATTATATTCATTAAAATGATATCTAAAATGATGTATATGTTCAAACTGACTCGTTAAAATGAAACAAATAAATATGTAACTAAAAAAAGGAAATAAATAAGATTCAAAAATGTGATATCTTTTTCAAATAAATAAAATAAATATAGGATACTGATAAAAATAAATTATATATTAATATTTTTTAATATTAATAAAAATAAAAAATTTTAATTAGCAAATAAGGTTATAGGTTTTCTTTAGAAAAAAAAAAGTATACACTATTATGATCCAATGGCTCAAAATAATTTTTGCTTGGAGTAATTAGGTATGGATAATTACGTAATGTGTTTTTAACTCGAGAGTCGAGAATAATTATGATTAAAAAAATCTACTAAAAAAAAGATTAAAAAAACGGTATTCTATCTCGTAAAAGGTTGAGTTACATTTTCGAGTTAAGCAGTTTTAAATATACCCCACTTTTTGCTAATTCTACCCCAACCAAACAAACCAATTAACTCAAAGACAATTTTAACCCTTATCAACCCAGCCTTTCCTAGAGGTGTCAAAGGGGCCGTGTTGGGTTGGCACGGTCCATTTAAATATTAGCCCATGTATTAACGGGTCATGCTAGCACAACATTGTTTTCTAATTGGCCGTGTTGGCACGGTCCATGAAAATTAAGGCGTGGCCCAGCACAGCACATGGCCCATAGCCCTAATGGGGCGTGCTAGGCTAGGCATGACACTATTTTTCATGTCGTGTCGTGCCAAGCCCAGCCCATCAATAATATTTTAGTTTTTTATTATTTTAAAATTTTTTATTTATTAATTTAAATAATATACGAGATAAGTAAAAATAAAATAGACACATAATTTACATGGTTCAGCAAAATGCCTACATCTACGGGGAAATATAAACAATCTACTAAATAAAGATATCAAAATTTACAATCCTAATATTAAAAAAAAAAACACACACACACACACATACACACAAAGACCATAAGACACAAACATTATTATTCTATTTTTCATTCTCTTCATTTGATGATTCAATTAAATAATTTGATTTATCTTGTGCTCAAACTTCTCTATCTAACCAATCTTTAAGTAAAAGGCTTCCCTCCTACCAGCTCTTCCAGAAATCCTTCCTCCTTCTCCTCATTCCTTCTTTCTTCTTCCTTCTTCCTTTTTCATCTTGCTGACTCCAAATTTTTCTTCAAGGCTACTCAAGTATTAAATCTTTCATGGTTTTTCAAGTTAGGGAAACACCTTGAGGGCCTCACGTAGGTGTGGCCACGTGAGGCTTTTGGCTCCCACTTTTTCTTCAAGGCTACTCAAGTATTAAATATTTCATGGTTTTTCAAGTTAGGGAAATGCCTTGATGGCCTCATGTAGGTGTGCCTACGTGAGGCTTCCAGTCTCACGCAGGTGGCTCACTTGTGCAAGGCTCAGCCTCATGCAAGGCCTTGCACAAGGGCGTGAGGCCAGCATCGTGTAAGGACTTGCTTCCAGCATCGTGCAAGTGCTCTTGTGCAAGGAAGCTTGCCCCATGCAAGAGAACTCACACAAGGTAGCTAGATCGCATAAGAGAACTTGCATGAGGTAGCTGGCCCTGCGCAAGTGAACTTGCACAGGGCTGCTTGCCAACACAAGAGCAGTTGTGTGGGGCTGCTTGCCATGCACCTCGCGTGACCTCACCTTGAGCAAGGCTCACGCACGTCATTTGCCTGAAATTGAACTACCATAAACAATCATACCTGAGCAACCTTCAACGCTAGAGTCGACAAGATAAAGAAAGGAAGAAGTGTGCACTGAGGAAAGAGAAGGGTTCTCGAAAGGTTGGAGTGGGAGGGAAGGTAGTATTGGTTTGGAGAAATAATGTTAAAATTATCTTTTCATTTGTTGGTTTGTTTGGGTGGGATATATTTAGTAAAAGGTGAGGCCTATTTAGAATTTTCCTTTCGAGTTCTAAGAAATTCTATTTGTACTACCTTTTTTGCTCTTTACACCACATCAAAGAAACAAACTAAATTTACCCCATTCTTTTACCATTTTAACCTAACCCTTAACATTTAATCCCCAAATCTAACCCTTCCTCCCTCCAGAAACTCATTCCAAGACAAATCATCTACAACTACTTCTTCCTTCTCGGTGCTTAGCTCATTCTTTGACCCCGAACATTAAATCTTAGCACATTATTCAGAGAAAGAAAGAATTCAACTAAACAACCAAGCTTGGTGTTCTCGGATGATTCTGATATTTTTGAAATGGGTTGTGCTAATTTTGTAAGTTCAATGCATAGTAGAAAGCAACTGAGAGAAGGAATTGTAAAACCGAATCTACCAAATTGCCAAACACTTAAGGATTGCCTAGTTGTCACGGAGCATTAACCCAAACAATTAACTCGCGTAGACATAGTTGCGCATAGAAAGAAGAAAATATCCATTGGATAAAATTGACAGACAATCATTTTCCTCTATAACATTCTGTCTTGCAGCAAGAACTAAGGAGCTCTTATTTTCTAAAAGAAATTTCTCACAATGGGCTACGTACAAGAAGCATGCAAGAATCATGTGAAGAAGAAAGTTAAAGAAGGTAAGCCATAAAATTAAAAAAAAAAAACCAAAATCCTTTTTTCATAAATCCTGCTTTTGTTAGTTTCAACATTTTTTTCCAAAAAAAAGAAGTTCAAATATAATTGTGAAATGGGTTAATACTCAAACAACCTTGCACGGAGCATTAACCTACGCAAGTATGCTTGTGCAAAGAGCATTGACCCATGGAAGCATACTTGTGCGAAGAGCACTCACCTACGCAAGTATGCTTGCGCAAAGAACACTAACCCGCGCAAGCATACTTGCACCCAGAGCACTCATCTATGCAAGCATGCTTGCGCAGGAGCATCATATCATGTTTTTGTACTTTTAGTAAAGATCAAACTGTCTTTTTATTAAGGATATTTTTGTCTTAAGATTTTTGAAGTATATTCTCGTAGTGTAAAGAACAGAAACAGGACTAGATTTAGAATTTTCCTCGAGTTCTGAGTTCTTTGCTCCTTCTATTCTTTATTACGAACTCGAGTATGCGGTCTTGGCACTATAAAATAAATTAATTGTTGGAGTAAAATTTGAAAGGAAAATTGTAATAATCCATGGCTTTTCTTTTTCTTTTGCTTTGCCAATGACTGAACCAGTGAGCATTTCCTTCTTTTTCTCGTTTTCTCCCTTCCTTTCAAGTTTCTTTGACAAATTTGATTTCCTTGTGCTTTTTTATTCTTTTTTCACCGGCAATTGTAATTTCATTGCTTCTTCAATTTTTTTTGCTTCTTTGTAATGCTAGCACTAGAAGCTACAGTCACTAATATTAGTGGTTTGAATTTTTCTTTTTACCCAAATTTTGCTATTAGGATATAGTATTAAACATATGATGTTAGTTACTTTTTCTGTTGTATAGCTATATAGTTGATAAGGTAGTTAATGAGTTAGTTACTCCAACTATACAAAGACTCATGTACTGATAACAAATTAATTCAATACAATTGCTCAGTATTCTGTTTCTTTCTTTTCTTCCTTTTCTCCCTTTAATATGGTATCAGAAGACTTTTTCGTTGCAACACTTTGATCTTTTTCTGCCATGGCTAAAGGTAATCATGCTCTACCTCAAGTTGTTATAGGTAGCTCAAATCCCATTGAAGAATCTATCAGCCCTTTTTACCTTCATAATGGTGATCATCCTAGTTTGGTTCTTGTTACTCATGTTCTTACAGAATCCAATTAGAATACATGGAACCGTGCTATGATCATGGCTTTAACAGCCAAGAACAAGATTGGTTTTGTTGATGGCAGCATCCTTCGACCAGCTTCAGATGATTTACTCTTTAGTTCTTGGAACAAATGCAATAGCTTGGTTACTTCTTGGATATTAAATTCTGTAGCGAGAGATACTGCAGATAGCCTTTTATATTTCTCTACTGCTTGTGAGATATGGGTTGATCTTAAAAATTGTTTTTGTCAAAGTAATAGCCCTCGAGTCTTTCAAATCAAGAAACACTTTGTAAGAGCTTCGCCCGATCACCAAGCCGACAACGAGCATCCCCTTGGCGATCCTGTAACATCCGGTTTTCACCAAAATGCCAATTAACTTTTTCCTTTTTCTACAATTGGTTAGGCTGTTTGTCGATATCGATTTCTTATTTCATTTCACTCGATTATGTACATAAAATATTTTATGATATTTTAGTAAATTTCTGACAAAATTTCGGCAGCATAACTGCTGTAAATATCCTAACCTCCTGCACTTTAAACACAATTTATATACCAGCTAAAAACCACAGTTTTCACATGATTTCAATGCAATTAAAATATCAAATAATTTCATATAATTAAGTCCACAAAATTCGGACATTCGATATATCCTTATATAAAAGTGCAGGTCTCTAAGCACATATACAAAATTTCTTTCTTTTTAATTTACATCCCCTTAGCCTTTACAACATAATAAGTACTGTACTATTCAAGTCTGAAATATATAGAAAATACAATATACCTTCACTAGATAAATAACCAGCCTCGAAGGAAATACTGTAGGGTCCAAAAAGCGTGCTCCTCTCGTATGAGCAGAATCTACTGCAAATAGTCTGGGTGTAAAAATAAGGGGTGAGTTTACGCTCAATAAGGAAAAGCATATAAAAGAGTGGTACCATGCCACTATATGCAATAATAATCATGAATTTAAATTTTTATAACCAAAATAATGCATGCGGTTTCATGAAAACATATATAGAAACCTCGTTTAAAACATATACAATTCATATACTTTTTCACTTTTTATAATCCTTTAAAACGGTCCGTTGTCTGTCAGTAAATCAATTATCTCGTATACTGTATCATTCGAAATCAATTTATCATCTGTCTGTAAAATCAATCATATCACATACTGTTGAAATCACTATAGAAGTTAACATCCAAGAAACTCATGCACACTGTATCCCTACAGGACCTGTATAGGATTAGGCGTACCCACGTGGGCCAGGCATCCAGCCCTAAGCCGTTCCTACCTGTAACAATGGCCATTGTCGAAGATCTACAGTGTACACTCGTCAGTGACAACTGTGATCGGAAAAGGGGAAGGTACTGGGGACTTAGCTACGGTCTCCCAGCCCTAATCATCAATCTGTATGCATGAATCCACAAGGAGCTAACGCTCTTATAAAATCAGTTTCATATATCTTAAAATCACAGTAAATCGATTTTCATGTAAACTATTTCAATCGATTTCTATTCATGTAAACAAATCAACACTTTATATATTCTAAATAAATCTTATAAAAATATTATCACATTTCACGTATTCATATACAAACTATATAAAAATACTATTTATTTAAGATACTGAGCGTGTGTAAATAATTAAGGGAAATTTTCTGTACTTTTCGGTAACCTTTCGGTAAATTTCTATCCTAACCCCTTTCATAAATTTCGATTTATAATTTCTAAATCACCCACTTTTTCCCACATGCATACACGGTAGTTCCTACACTACTTCCATATACAATTCCTTACCTTATTTACCGTGTAGGAAAATAAATCCAGTCACAATACCGAGCCCTTAATCCTCCAAATTACGAGCTGCAAAGATGATAATTAAAATGATTAGACTTATTCCTTTACTTCTCCTCATCTTCTATTTTATTCGTTTATACTTAAGAATTTACATGGAATTCCTATGAATTCCCATGAATTCCCATTCGGTCAAACAAAGCCTTCAACAATAAGCATTATTTTCCTTTCATTTTAATTTCATGCTTAACTTATATTTATTTCCTATCCTCATTCCATTTACTATTTTAATCATCAACACTTGGAATGTTTTATGGGAATTTTTATATCCTGTCCAGCTTCTATTTTTTCATTATTCATGCCATTAGTCAATATTTGTATAGTCTAAGATTTTCTATAGTCAACTACCTGGTAGTCCATCAATTTCATATTTTAATAGCTTTAATTTATGGCCATATTTATCACGTCCATTGCTGCCTATTTCCTACAGTTTACATTATAAAGTAAGCTAAATTTTCTTTTCTGGGTTCTCTTTTCCACTGCCGGCAGCATCTTCCCACTTCTCCCCCTTCATGGCCGGCAGCTCAATATTTCTCCCTTGGTGTTTCCATCCTTCAATTAACTCTAATCTTGTATACCTATTTTATTCATTTAGGATTTTCATTAATATCTTTAATTCATCAACTATCATCACCATTGTTTGGCCCAATTCATCCTCTGTTTCACGCCACTTTTCCTCTGTTTTGCAAGGTTATCACCACGCCATTTTCCTCATTTCTTTAACATAGCCGATTGGCTTTCATAAGGCCAAACTTATTATTTTAATTACCTATGCTATTCACTATCATTATCACACTAAATATGATCACATTACATCTATTAGCTATTAAAAACAACATTATTTTCCACCATTCATGCCATGACCGAACAACCAAATGGGTTGTCTACATCTATTTATTTTAAACCAAATCACCAGCAGCAGCTACTCATCTCATATTCACATAAAAACCAAATAAAATCATATAAAACAATTGATTCCTTCTTACCTATACAGGGATCGATTCTGTCAGCCACCGAACAGCAGACTTTTTGCTGATTTTGGTTGCCTTAAGCTGAGCTTTTTAGATGATCATGAAGCTATGGAGGTGGGGAATATTTTTCATGAAGAAGCCTAGGTGAAATGGTGATGAAATGGGGGTATTCCAATGGTTGAAACGTGGGGAACGAGAGAGGGAAAAGAGGAAAGCGTGAGCTGCAGAGTAGAAATGGTGAGGCGGTGAAAGAAGATTCAAGAAAATAAAAGAAGTGGCTGTTGTGTCATAATTCTATTGGTGGAAAATTTTTTTTTTTTTATATTAATTCAGATTTGACTCTGAAAGCCTAAAATACCTTTTCCAAACTCAACTATTTACATGGCATGCCACTAAACAGTGCATTTTCTGTCCAAATCAGATTTTCATTCATTTCATATTATTTTTTTTTTTTAACCACAGCACATAAGGAAATTAATTTCCATAACTCTACTCAATATTTTAATTTAGCACTTTTAATAAGTATAGGAAAAAAATGGAGAAATTTGGGATTTCACATTCTCCTCCCCTTTAAAAATTTGGTCCTCCAAATTTAAATCAAACTACTGCTTAAACGGTGTTAACCTAACAGTATTAATCTATAAATTTCTTTCTTCTACTAGTAATCTATAACTATAGTATACTATAACAATCATTTAAGTTTTCACTAAACTGCATATTTATCGCAGAAAGGGAATTCCTAATAATTGCGACAAACAAACATGTACATTCACATAACTTATCCTATATGCAAATTCAAGTAAGGGATTTCAAAATCGTTTAGGCACGATCTATTAGGAAGGATACTATAATGGGTTGGAGAACCAGATGGAATATAGAAGGTACTTTAAAGTACCTGTCGTGTTCCGGTATCCAAAGCCACTATAGGGAATTTATTTGCATTTATTTAATATTTAACCAAACGAAGCAATGCAGTATTTAGCATATTCAAAATTTTAAATCTTACCTTTAATCATGTCAGAAGGAGTAGTGTCATCAAACCCCTTATCGATAGCGAAAACCCGACCCTGAGTCACGACTTTCTTTCCCTTCTCAACTGCTGTGGTCTTATACTGTGGTGTACTAGACTGGTAAGTCTGCTGTGTGGTCTTTTCTGACTCTGTTGGTACCTTCTGTCTCACATTCGGGCACTCTTTCATCCGATGCCCTTTTTGACCGCATCTAAAGCAGGCTCCAGTCAACAACCGACACGGGTGGGTACCATGAAATCTCCCACAATACTCACACTGTTTCTGTATATCCTTTTGTGAGCCAAGGACACTATCCTCTAAGGATCGAGATTTATCATCCGCTATCTTTATCCCTGTATCTTTCATCCTTTTAAATGATCGATCATCCGAAGCTTCATCATCTAATCTTCGTTTGGTCTTATCTTTCCCTTTACCCTTAGACTGAAAATCGGTATGGTAAAATTCATAGTCCTGCTGACATAACTGAGCCTTACGGACTGCCTCTACATAGGTACTGATGTCTAACGGATAGAGCTTAGACCGAATGGATGGTTTCAAACCCTCCATAAACTTGAAAATCTTGTGCTCCTCACTTCGTAATACCTCTGGATCAAATCTGCTCAGTGTAAGAAACTTAGACTCATACTGATCAACAGACATGCTACCCTGATTCAAGTTCATAAATTCCATCTTCAACTTTTGCTGAGCAGTACGTGGGATATATTGTTGATTAAAAGCCTCCAAAAATGAATCCCACGTGACCTCGGCATGTCTAGCCTCTAGAATAGTCTTAGTGGACAGCCACCAATGCTTCGCATCGTCCACTAATAAAAAGGTTGCCAAGCCTACTTTCTCTCGTTCCGAACATGTTATATACTGAAACAACCAAGTGACTGCCTCCACCCAATTTTCTGCAGCTAAAGGGTCCTTATCCCCTTTAAACTTAGGAGGATCAAACTTCCGAAACTCCTTTAACAGAGCTGAACTACAGTAACCCTGGGGATTCTGTCTGACGGGAGGCTGGGTTGGCTGTGGAACCTCGGGTTGTATGGGTGGGGCCTGTACTGGAGAAACAGGAGGCATCTGGCGAGCAGGTTCTGGTACAGTAGGAGCGGGTGGAACTGGTGGTACGGGTGGTGCATTTGAGGCCATTTGCGACATAAACTGAGTAAACATCGTACTCATTGCCTCAATACCTCGCTCAATTCTAGACAATCGGGTGTTAGGGCTACCCGTTGGAGATGGAGGAGGAATAGGCTCTGGAGACGGTACGGCTCGTCCCCGTCCACGTCCTCTGCCAGTACCCTTTCGGCGATTACTCATTCTGCCAATACCACAACAAATTCACACCGTTTTAGCATAACTTTATTGGTTATACCACACATATATATTCAGACAAGTACAGTACTCGGGGATGTAAACTATTTATAACCCAATGACATCGACAAACATCAGACTAACCTCGCTCTGATACCAATTTTGTAACATCCGGTTTTCACCAAAATGCCAATTAACTTTTTTCTTTTTCTACAATTGGTTAGGCTGTTTGTCGATATCGATTTCTTATTTCATTTCACTCGATTATGTACATAAAATATTTTATGATATTTTAGTAAATTTCTGACAAAATTTCGGCAGCATAACTGCTGTAAATATCCTAACCTCCTGCACTTTAAACACAATTTATATACCAGCTAAAAACCACAGTTTTCACATGATTTCAATGCAATTAAAATATCAAATAATTTCATATAATTAAGTCCACAAAATTCGGACATTCGATATATCCTTATATAAAAGTGCAGGTCTCTAAGCACATATACAAAATTTCTTTCTTTTTAATTTACATCCCCTTAGCCTTTACAACATAATAAGTACTGTACTATTCAAGTCTGAAATATATAGAAAATACAATATACCTTCACTAGATAAATAACCAGCCTCGAAGGAAATACTGTAGGGTCCAAAAAGCGTGCTCCTCTCGTATGAGCAGAATCTACTGCAAATAGTCTGGGTGTAAAAATAAGGGGTGAGTTTACGCTCAATAAGGAAAAGCATATAAAAGAGTGGTACCATGCCACTATATGCAATAATAATCATGAATTTAAATTTTTATAACCAAAATAATGCATGCGGTTTCATGAAAACATATATAGAAACCTCGTTTAAAACATATACAATTCATATACTTTTTCACTTTTTATAATCCTTTAAAACGGTCCGTTGTCTGTCAGTAAATCAATTATCTCGTATACTGTATCATTCGAAATCAATTTATCATCTGTCTGTAAAATCAATCATATCACATACTGTTGAAATCACTATAGAAGTTAACATCCAAGAAACTCATGCACGAACTGTATCCCTACAGGGACCTGTATAGGATTAGGCGTACCCACGTGGGGCCAGGCATCCAGCCCTAAGCCGTTCCTACCTGTAACAATGGCCATTGTCGAAGATCTACAGTGTACACTCGTCAGTGACAACTGTGATCGGAAAAGGGGAAGGTACTGGGGACTTAGCTACGGTCTCCCAGCCCTAATCATCAATCTGTATGCATGAATCCACAAGGAGCTAACGCTCTTATAAAATCAGTTTCATATATCTTAAAATCACAGTAAATCGATTTTCATGTAAACTATTTCAATCGATTTCTATTCATGTAAACAAATCAACACTTTATATATTCTAAATAAATCTTATAAAACATATTATCATCATTTCACGTATTCATATATTCAAACTATATAAAAATACTATTTATTTAAGATACTGAGCGTGTAAATAATTAAGGGAAATTTTCTGTACTTTTCGGTAACCTTTCGGTAAATTTCTATCCTAACCCCTTTCATAAATTTCGATTTATAATTTCTAAATCACCCACTTTTTCCCACATGCATACACGGTAGTTCCTACACTACTTCCATATACAATTCCTTACCTTATTTACCGTGTAGGAAAATAAATCCAGTCACAATACCGAGCCCTTAATCCTCCAAATTACGAGCTGCAAAGATGATAATTAAAATGATTAGACTTATTCCTTTACTTCTCCTCATCTTCTATTTTATTCGTTTATACTTAAGAATTTACATGGAATTCCTATGAATTCCCATGAATTCCCATTCGGTCAAACAAAGCCTTCAACAATAAGCATTATTTTCCTTTCATTTTAATTTCATGCTTAACTTATATTTATTTCCTATCCTCATTCCATTTACTATTTTAATCATCAACACTTGGAATGTTTTATGGGAATTTTTATATCCTGTCCAGCTTCTATTTTTTCATTATTCATGCCATTAGTCAATATTTGTATAGTCTAAGATTTTCTATAGTCAACTACCTGGTAGTCCATCAATTTCATATTTTAATAGCTTTAATTTATGGCCATATTTATCACGTCCATTGCTGCCTATTTCCTACAGTTTACATTATAAAGTAAGCTAAATTTTCTTTTCTGGGTTCTCTTTTCCACTGCCGGCAGCATCTTCCCACTTCTCCCCCTTCATGGCCGGCAGCTCAATATTTCTCCCTTGGTGTTTCCATCCTTCAATTAACTCTAATCTTGTATACCTATTTTATTCATTTAGGATTTTCATTAATATCTTTAATTCATCAACTATCATCACCATTGTTTGGCCCAATTCATCCTCTGTTTCACGCCACTTTTCCTCTGTTTTGCAAGGTTATCACCACGCCATTTTCCTCATTTCTTTAACATAGCCGATTGGCTTTCATAAGGCCAAACTTATTATTTTAATTACCTATGCTATTCACTATCATTATCACACTAAATATGATCACATTACATCTATTAGCTATTAAAAACAACATTATTTTCCACCATTCATGCCATGACCGAACAACCAAATGGGTTGTCTACATCTATTTATTTTAAACCAAATCACCAGCAGCAGCTACTCATCTCATATTCACATAAAAACCAAATAAAATCATATAAAACAATTGATTCCTTCTTACCTATACAGGGATCGATTCTGTCAGCCACCAAACAGCAGACTTTTTGCTGATTTTGGTTGCCTTAAGCTGAGCTTTTTAGATGATCATGAAGCTATGGAGGTGGGGAATATTTTTCATGAAGAAGCCTAGGTGAAATGGTGATGAAATGGGGGTATTCCAATGGTTGAAACGTGGGGAACGAGAGAGGGAAAAGAGGAAAGCGTGAGCTGCAGAGTAGAAATGGTGAGGCGGTGAAAGAAGATTCAAGAAAATAAAAGAAGTGGCTGTTGTGTCATAATTCTATTGGTGGAAAATTTTTTTTTTTTTATATTAATTCAGATTTGACTCTGAAAGCCTAAAATACCTTTTCCAAACTCAACTATTTACATGGCATGCCACTAAACAGTGCATTTTCTGTCCAAATCAGATTTTCATTCATTTCATATTATTTTTTTTTTTAACCACAGCACATAAGGAAATTAATTTCCATAACTCTACTCAATATTTTAATTTAGCACTTTTAATAAGTATAGGAAAAAAATGGAGAAATTTGGGATTTCACAGATCCACACCCTAGGTTTGCTCTTATTACATCGTCAAGGCCTCGCCCGTATCACTAAGCCAACGGCGAGCATCCCCTAGGCGAGTCCACACCCCAGGTTTACCTTGACAGCGAGAGTAGGCGGTCGCCCAACACTCACCAACAACGTATTGTCCGCTCTGGGAGGTCGCCCACCCTCACAGCTTTACTTCAAGGCTTCTGAAGAACTCAGGATAATGCTTTGAATGCGTTTTCTGAAGCTCGAACCTGGCATCCTTAGATACCCGAACCTTGGTATCATGAGTGTAAGGCTCAGGTATCTAAGGATGCCAGGGTTTGAGCCTCAGAAAACGTGTTTAAGGCATTATCTTGTGTTCTTCAAGAGCCTTGAAGTAAAGCCGTGAGGGTGGGCGACCTCCCAGAGCGAACAATACGTTGTTGGTGAGTGTTGGGCGACCGCCTACTCTCGCTGTCAAGGTAAACCTGGGGCATGGACTCGCCTAGGGGATGCTTGCCGTCAGCCTGGTGATACGGGCGAGGCCTTGACGATGTAGTAAGAGTAAACCTGGGGCGTGGATCGCCAATGGGATGCTCACCGTCTGCTTGGTGATCGAGCAAGGCTCTTACATAAAAATGTGCGTTTTTATGTAAAAGCCTCGCCCGTATCACCAGGGCGACGACTAGCATCCCCTTGGCGATCCACACCCCAGGTTTACTCTTACTAAATCGTCAAGGCCTCACCTGTATCACCAGGTCGACGACAAGCATCCCCTTAGCGATCCACGCCCCAGGTTTACTCTTACTACATTGTTAAGGCCTCACCCGTATCACCAAGCTGACGGTGAGCATCCCCTAGGCTCCTAGCCCCAGGTTTACCTTGACAGTGAGAGTAGGCGGTCGCCTAACACTCACCAACAATGTATTGTCCGATCTGGAAGGTCGCCCGCCCTCACGGCTTTGTCTCAAGACTCATGAAGAACTCAGGATAATGCCTTGAACGCATTTCCTGAGGTTCGAACCTTGGTATCCTTAAATACCAACGCCTTACACTCATCATACCATTGAGACAACTTGTAAAACCAAGGCTTCCTCATCTCCATGCTGCACATTGGATTTTGGAGTATATAAAGCCCACTGTAGGCCAAGGCCTCTTATTTTCTTCTACCTCAGAACTCCAGCTCAAGGCATTTGCAGATTCTGACTGGGCTTCATGTCCAGATAGCAGGAAGTTAGTCACTGGTTTTTGCATATTCATTGGTGAATCTCTTGTCTCTTAGAAGTCAAAGAAGCAACATACCATCTCGAGGTCTTCAGCTGAGGCTAAGTATCGATTAATGGCCACTGCTACATGTGAGATCCTCTAGCTCCTGTCTTTACTTAAGGACTTACATGTGCAACATTCCAAACCAGCTCTTCTCTTTTGTGACAATATGGTAGCTCTCCATATTGCATCTAATCCTATTTTTCATGAGCATACAAAGCACATAGAAATCGATTGTCATTTCATTCCTGAGAAGATTTCCACTGGCCAGCTCAAAACACTTCATGTTGCTTCACAAAATCAACTTGCAGATATTCTTACCAAGCCTCTTTTTCCTTCTCCCTTTAATTCTCTTCTTTCCAAGATGGGAGTTTACAACATATACTTTCCATCTTGAGGGGGAGTATTAAACATATGATGTTAGTTACTTTTTCTGTTGTATAGTTGTACAATTGATAAGGTAGTTAATGAGTTAGTTACTCTAACTATATAAAGACTCATGTACTAATGACAGATTAATTCAATACAATTACTCAGTATTCTGTTTCTTTCTTTTCTTCCTTTTCTCTCTTTAATAGATAGACTATTCTTGGTAAAGTTGATTTTCCAATTATTAGGATTTCCTTTATGGTTATTTTAATTTAATAGGATTACTATCCACTGATTACTTTTACTAATCAGATCAAGTAATGAATTTTTTAATTAAAATGGTTTTTTTTTTGCAGGGATTTCGATTTGCCTTGTCCTTGAAATATGAAAGATTTTAGCGCTAAAGAGCAGGCAGAGGCAGCTGCTTCAGCTCACAAATGAGAAATGAGCAGAGGTGGCCAACCAATGCAAGAAATACAAAAGCAAAGCTTAGATGAATATGAACAGCTGGTGGAGGCTTCTTCAAAGAAACCACAAAAGAGGGGTCCCAAATTGAGGCTTACCAAAGGTGAAAAACATCAAAATAAAATGGAAAGTGATAGGAATTATAGGAAAAACAAAGCTGTAAGACATTTTATTTTCTATCTTATATATCTTTTTGGTATTTTAGTTATATTTAATCCTATTTGTTTATCTTACATCTTATGGAATTTGCACTTTGTATCTGTAAATGGAGGTCAAGAAAAAAAGATTAGAAGAGAAGTGCAAAAGTTTGGAGATAGCGATTGAAACATTGGAAAAGGAGGAGCAATAGCCTGAGATGAACTCTCTGAAGGAGCATTCAGAGGCAAGAGACCAATCCTCTCCCTTTTTGTTTCTTTTGTCTATCTCCTTTCTAATTTTTGCTTTGTGTTATGCAAATGAAAGAGCAATGCTCAAGTAGATAAATTACTGAAGGAAGTGAGTGATGAATCCAAAAAAGTGAATGTGGTGAAAATGGTAAACAAATTGCAGAAGACTATGATGCAACAACTGGAAGAAAAAGTTCTTAATGAAGATAATAAGGTATATTCGCAAACACAAAGCAAAAGTTGGCTTCTGCATGGATGAATATGCTATGTATTGTAGGAAAATTAATACAGATAAATACACCCAGGATTTCATGTTCAATCATCAAGAAAAGATTAATATGGAAGCGTACCTGAATCCATTGGAATTGATATCTTGGGGTTAAAGTCTTCCACGTCTAAACCTTTTGAGAGAATCTGTATCTCACTCAACGATGGGATTTGATTGTGAGAATTATCTTATGTTTAGACTGGGGACCATAACCTATTTATACTTGAAGTATATTTTATTTTATTTTGGCCCATCATAAAAATAAAATAAAATATTGGGTCTCTACACATTGCAAAGCCCATACTAATTGAGATGTCTAAAGTCCAATAACTTAAACTTTATTTGATCACTTTTAAGTGGACTAAATAGATAGCCTGTAATGTACAATTAATTGATATATGTAAGCCCACTAAATAATTTCCCAACAATCTCCCACTTGGGCCACATATGTCACCTGATAATTATACATTTTAAAATAACTTTAAGAGCTCTAAACTTGCTATCATGACTAGACAACATCTCTAAACAATCTGGTCCATCAATTATACTAACATAGGATCAAAGGGATCTTCGTTACATATATTCCGTAACTATACCCATCAATGGTCACGTATATTAATATAATCAATGACATAGATCAAGTATGGATGTGTAGCATGGAAATTACATGTAACGTGATCTCTTAAACATGCCTATTTCCAACTGGTCCTACTTTCAAAAACTTTATGCTCAACTACAATTTGAAAGAATAATACTTTATTTTAGAGTTTCAGTAATAGCAACAATACTTTATTCTGATCAGAAAATGTCTCAATAATAAATGAATATAAATGAAACAAACTCCCATTATACAAGCATATCATCAAAGTGAACCACACCCATACGAGCTACATGCTCATGAAACACCTTAGGTGGTACACCCTTAGTAAGCGGATCCACATTTATGGAGTTCGTATTGATATATTCAATAGATATCTGAAGGCTCTGAACTCTCTCCTTAACAACAAGAAACTTGATGTCAATATGCTTTGACTTCAACGAGCTTCTGTTGTTCTTAGAGTATAATTCTACGACTTTATTATCACAATAAATCTTCAATGGCTTCTCAATGCCATCGACAACACATAGCCCAGTGATAAAATTTCGCAACCATATTGCCTGGTTCGATGCCTCATAGCAAGCTATAAACTCTGCTTCCATGGTGGAAGAAGCTATGAGTGACTGCTTTACACTCTTCCAAGACACAGCTCCTTCAGCTAACATGAAAACATAACCAGAAGTGGATCTTCTGGTATAAAGGCAACCAACAAAATCGGAGTCTAAATACCCAACGATCTCTAAATGGTTTGACCTCTGATATGTGAGCATGTAATCTTTAGTTTTCTGTAAATACCTCATAACCCTCTTTACTGCTTTCCAATGATCCATTCCAGGGTTACTTAAATATCTGCTAAGCATACCAACTATGTATGCAATGTCCAGACACGTACAAACTTGAGCATACATGAGACTCCCTACTGCTGAAGCATAAGGAATCTTCTGCATCTCTTCCTTTTCAACATTATTTCTTGGGCATTGAAGCAAACTGAATTTATCACTCTTAGCAATGGGCGTGTCTCCTTATGCACAATTTTTCATGTCAAATCTGCTAAGTACCTTATCGATATAAGCCTTTTATGATAAGCCAAGTATTCCTCGAGAACGATCTCAATGGATCTGTATGCCCAACACAAAAGATGCATGCCCAAGATCTTTCATCTCAAATTTATTTGAAAGAAATCTCTTAGTTTCATGCAATAAGCCTATATCGCTACTTGCAAGCAAGATATCATCAACATATAACATCGGAAGAATAAACTTGCTCCCACTGATCTTGTGATAAATACATTGATCAACAGTGTTCTCCTTAAAACCAAAAGAGGTGATCACTTGATCAAATTTTCGATACCATTGACGGGATGCTTGCTTTAAACTATAGATGGATTTCTTTAATTTGCACACCAAATGTTTCGATTCATCCAACACGAAATTTTCTAGTTGCTCCATATAAATTGTTTCTTCAATGTTACCATTGAGAAACGCTGTCTTTACATCCATCTGATGTAGCTCCAAATCATAATGAGCTACAAGTGCCATAATGATTCTAAAAGAGTCTTTCGATGAAACCAGAGAGAAAGTCTCTTTATAATCAAACCTTCCTTTTGAGTGAAACCTTTGGCAACTAAACGCGCTTTATATCTTTCGATATTGCCTTTCGAATCCCTCTTGGTTTTGAAAATCCATTTACAACCAATCGGTTTCGCTCCTTTAGGCAATTCGACAAGATCCCAAACGTCATTATCCTCCATTGATTTCATCTCATCTTTCATGGCCTCAATCCATTTATGAGAGTGAACACTTTGTTTGGCTTCACTAAAGGATTTTAGATCATCTTCTAGTCCTATATCAAACTCATGTGCTTAGAGATAAACGATATAATCATCTGGAATCGCCAATCTCCTTTCTCTCGAGGATCTCCTTAATGGCACTTCCAATTGAGGTTGTTTTTGCTCTTCAATATGATTAGGTGGTAACCCAGGAGTGTCTTGATAGTCTGGATTTGCATCTTGAATAATGTCAGACACAATTGTCTGATCATTCTCAATTACAACTGTAGGAACTATAACATGTTCTTCCTCAAATACAAAATTCCTGAGTTTGACACCCTCATCATATTCAACATCCTCAATAAACTTAGCATTCCCTGTTTCAAAAAAGGATCTATTTGAGGGATCATAAAACTTGAAACCCATCGATCTTTCTGAGTATCCAACAAAGTAGCAGCTTATTGTTCTTGAGTCCAATTTCCTTTCGTTAGGCTTGTATGGCCTAGCCTCAGCTGGACAACCCCAAATATGTAAGTGCCTAATACTAGGCTTCTTTCCTGTCCATAATTCATATGGGGTTTTAGCTACTGCTTTGCTTGGAACTCGATTAAGAATGTACACTGCAGTCTTTAAGGCTTCTCCCCAAAGTGAGTCTGGCAAAGAAGAATGACTAATCATACTTCTAACCATATCCTTTAGCGTCCGATTTCGTCTCTCAGCTACACCATTTTGACTTGGAGTCCCTGGCATGGTGTATTGAGGAACGATGCCACATTCTGCTAAATACTTTGCAAAAGGGCCTGGATGTTGTTCACCTGATCCGTCGTATCTACCGTAATATTCACCTCCACGGTCAGATTTAACTGCTTTAATTTTCCTACCAAGTTGATTTTCAACTTCAGCTTTATAGGTTTTGAAAACGTCTAATGCCTAAGACTTCTCATGAATCAAGTATAGGTACCCATAACGAGAATAATCGTCTATGAAAGTAATAAAATACTGTTGACCATTCCAAGAAGCTGTAGGAAATGGACCACAAATATCATTATGAATTAAATCCAAGACGTTTAAACTCCTGTTAGCACCAATTTTCTTGATATTTATTTGTTTTCCCTTAATAAATTCAACACAGATTTTCAAATCTGAAAAATCAAGGGAATCAAGAATTCCTTCTGACACAAGCCTCTTTATTCTTTATTCAGAAATATGTGCTAAACCCCTGTGCCATAACATGGAAGAATTCTCATTAATTAATTTGCGCTTTGTACCACAATTATTTATATGCAAGGATTCATTAATGTGTGAGGCATGAAGATCTAATTTATATAGATTATCAACTAAAGAACCCGTGCCAATAAGATTTGAATACTGGAAAAGACTAAATTTTCCATTTCCAAATGAACAAGAATATCCTGATTTGTCCAAAGAAGAAATAGAAATCAAATTCCGTCTAAATGACGGTACATAAAAAGTCTTTTGCAAATCTAAATAGCAACCAGATTCTAACTTTAATCTAAATAAACAAACAGCCTCAACATGAGCTCTTTCGCCATTTCTTACGTAGATGAATCTTTCAGCATCAGTTGGCTTTCTGCTCCTTAGACAACCCTGCATAGTCACATTTATATGAGTAGTTGCACCTGTATCTATCCACCAAGTGTGATTGGGTACTAAAGCCAAATTAACTTCAGAACAAACAAAGTTAAGAAGTTTACCCTTTTTGGCAAGCCATTTAGCAAACTTGGAACAATCCTTCTTCACATGACCACCTTTACGGCAAAAGAAACAAGTTATCACATTATCTTGTTTCTGTTGCCCCTTAAGCTGTGAAGTTCCAGTATTTGCAGTGCCTTTTCTTGTGTTCCTTTTTCTCTTTTTGTTGGCAGCAATGTCATTGGAAGAAGATGCTAAGTGAGCACTTTCTATCTTCTTTTGTTTCAACCTCTCTTCCTCTTGCACACACTGAGAAATGAGCTCATTAAGAGTCCGTTTCTCCTTTTGAGTGTTATAACTTATTTTAAAAGGACTAAATTGTGCAGGAAGAGATATTAGGACCAAGTGCACGAGAATGTCCTCAGACAACTCTAACTTTAGTGCCTTTAGTCTTGTAACAAGATTAGACATTTCCATAATATATTCCCTTATGTTTCCTTTACCGCTATACCGCATTGAAACAAGCTTAGACAGGATGGTGCTTGTTTCGACTTTTTCATTTGCAGTGAAACTGTCTGCAATTCGTTGTAGGAAACTCTTAGCATTTTCCTCTTCAGGCATTACACCTCTGATGGTATCCGGAATTAAGTGCTTCATGATCATCAGACTCATGCGGTTAGAACGCTCCCATTTTTCATAAAGTGCCCTTTCCGTAGCTGTACTATTATCAGCAAGGGCGAGAGGTTTATCAGACCTGATCGCGTAGTCTAGATCCATAGACCCAAGCACGATAGTAATATGCTCCTTCCATTTCTCGAAATTAGTGCTGTTAAGCATCGGGATATTATTCAAATTGGTATATATATAAGAACATTTACTGTAAACAGAAAACAACAATAATAAGCTCACAATTAACAAACAATAATTTGGGCCATATAAGATACCAAACACAACATTAAAATTTAGTCTTTGGACAAAAATTTTAATTTGTAAGCGATACTCTTAAACTTTATTAGTAAATATTGATAATCAAATCCTTGCCAACAACATACCTTCCTTTGGGCCGACATATTGCATGCATGGTAAAAAATAATTTTATCACATATTTACTACTTTATTGTGTTTGTAATCCGGCCAAAAAATAATCTTCCTTTGGGCCGATTATTTTCCGCAGGGATTAAAAACACAGTCATTTAAATTCTTAAATGACAACTTTAATTTTCAAAATAAATAAATAAACATAAAAGAGGTCACTTTGGTGGCATTTTATATTAATTTAATTTATTTTGAACTTTATTTATTTTTAACATATTATGCACATATACAAAATATTGAGAGTACACAAATTAATTCACATCAATAAGGAGAGTGAGTACTGTCAATCAACTCAAAATATCATGAAATATTTTATCATGAAATAAAATTTCAGAAAATACATGCATAATATATCAAAACAATGAAATTACAATGAATATTAAATAATAAATATTTAATAATTTCAAAAAATTCCATAAAAATCACCAAAAATTTTAAAATAATAAAATATTCTGGACTGGAGAAATTGGTAGCCAAATGGCCAACGGAAGGTGGCACGTGTATCCCACGCGCCACCCTTGCACGTGGGACAAGATCCCAAACCGGGATCTTGTCATCTCCTTCACCCAGCCGGGTCGGATCTGACCCGGTTGGTTCAGAACAGACCCGTTCGGGTCTGTTCTTCCTTTTTCTTTTTCTTTTTTTTTTGAACTTTCTTTATTTTTACTCCCCTTTTTCCACCAAATTTAACTTAAAATCATGGAATAAACACTTTGTTTTATAAAACCCATGCAAAAACAAATAAAAAATAGCAAACTTGTTGATGAATCGGATTAAGAAAAATTCAAGAAAACTCCATGAAAGAACCCTTACCCCTTTTCTTGATTTCATTCAACCAAAACAAAAAATTTACTGAAATTATGATTTTGTTTCAACCATAGAAGTCACAAGAAACAAATATCATTCATCAATTTGGATTAAAACATATCAAATATTAATGTTTTGGTTGATTTTTAATTTCGGGATTTATAAAATTTAAAGATAAATTTTATCAAACATGAGACATAATTTCAGAATATTGTTCGAATGATTTTAATCCTTATTCCATAAGGAATAAAAGCCCTATGGTTTACACAAAAAATTTTAATTCTTAATGATCAAACGTGAATAGGCTCTTGATACCACTTGTAGGAAAATTAATACAAATAAATACACCCAGGATTTCATGTTCAATCATCAAAAAAAAAGATTAATACGGAAGCGTACCTGAATCCATTAGAATTGATATCTTGGGGTTAAAGTCTTCCACGTCTAAACCTTTTGAGAGAATCTGTATCTCACTCAACGATGGGATTTGATTGTGAGAATTATCTTATGTTTAGACTGGGGACCATAATCTATTTATACTTGAAGTATATTTTATTTTATTTTGGCCCATCATGAAAATAAAATAAAATATTGGGTCTCTACACATTGCAAAGCCCATACTAATTGAGATGTCCTAAAGTCCAATAACTTAAACTTTATTTGATCACTTTTAAGTGGACTAAATAGATAGCCTGTAATGTACAATTAATTGATATATGTAAGCCCACTAAATAATTTCCCAACATGTATATGATACTCATGCCTACTAAAGCTTTTCTTATCAATTTAGCTATTGAAGGAAAACATATACAATAATCGCTTGTACAAATTTCATATATTATTCTTGATGAAAGAGATAACTATCATCAAATCACAAGGTTATTATTGTTTGTTATATGCTTCATATATATCATTTTTATTGAACATCGATACTTTTTGTCAATTTGTCATCTCATTTACCAGCAATTTTCCTTTCCCTTTTGGTGCTTCTTTTGAACTTCAAATTTCTATCACATCCAACCTCATGCCCATGTTTTAATTATTTTGTTGGTGTTGCTTGCTATTGGTTTTTATTACTAAGTGCCTACTATATTTTTGCCTAATTTTTTTCTTTTCTTTGTTATTATGGCCTTGATTTTACCGTTATATATATAACATCCTGTACATCTCTTCAATTGAAAAATGCTACTTCACTATCCCGAAAAGTATTATACTCCTATGATTTCATTTTTCTAGTGCACGAGATGTAGTTAATATGTCTAATACTCTGTAATTGTAATAGTTACAATATCTAATCTTGACCATTAATAAATTAGTGTTAGCATATAGATTTGCCCCTTTCTCTTGCTATTAGTTCTGACTCCCAAGTATTACTCCTCATTACTTCTTACTCCCATATTCAGCCTCCTATTACTACTTCTCCCAATCTTTTAGTACCAAATCTCCCAACCTTTTATGGCTAATCTTCCTAATTATTCACTTTATCACCTGAAATTTAACCTCCTCAGTTTCTGTTGTGCCTTTTTCATCTCCTGAGTACTTGCCATAAAGCTTAGGTAAGATAGTCTAGTTCTCTTCGTCAACTTATCCTTCTTTCATATACTTAAGGATCTTAAAGCCTTCCAGCTTTTATTAATCTAAGCAAATTTATCACTGGATAACATTAGCTAGAGTGAGAGGTATGAAATAAACCCCAAACTAAGCTGATACACATTTTCTCCCAAAATATGCAACATCATAAAAGGGCAATCTAGTGCATAAGGCTTCCATATTATGAGATTTGGGGAGGATCATGTATATTCTATCTTCCCTCTGCATTAACAGAGAGGTTGTTTTCACTTGAACTCATGACCTCCAGGTTACAAAGGAGCAACCTATATAGTTGCACCAAGTTTCCCTAAAAAAATCCAACATCATAGTTTTAATTATTCATATACCATACTGTCTTTCATAAAACTGACAATGTAATTTCTTCAAACTTTCAGACTTTTAATTGATGGTCTGTGCTACTCTAATTGATCTTTCTCCTAATTTGCAGGAGCATGATGTGAAAATTCTAGATATAATATACCAATGGCAAACACAGATGTGTGGTACTTTAGTTTTAGTGCTTTTTGTACTAATTTACATATTATTGGATGGTGATGTGATTCTTTTCAAAATTATTGTTTTAGTTGGGCGATTTTGTGCTAGATGACCTGGAATTTATCAATGAGTTCTTAGATTCAAAGTGTAACACCAAAGATAAGTGCTACCAAATGGATTTGTGAATAAATTAAGGGTGCCTTTGTTATGAAATATCAATGACTCATTTCTAGATAGTCAGGTATAAAGCTTTCTTATACAAATTTTTTATACATTTCGCTGACATGACTATATAAGAAAATAATAAACAAATCTAAAATAAGAAATAGAAATAGCAAATCCAAAGTCTATATGTCTATTAAGATTATCTTTTTTCTCATTAATTAATATATTCATATATTTTTTTCAATCCAATGACGTTTAAGTGATTATTTTTGCATAAAATTAAATAAATTAAAGTTAGGAAATAAATAGGTTAAATTATTAAGCAAGAAAAATAAAACATGAAAGAAATATAGAAGTGTGCATGAGACTAAACCGATACGTGTATATACAAAATTTAAGTTCTTAAAATTCTATTGTTAGATTACTTTTGTATTCTTCAAAGTCGACAGTGACTGAACTGAGTTTCGTTTTGATGATTGATGACGCAACTCCACTTGCCGAGTTTCTTTGATTTAAGTGAAAGTATCAATCGTCATCCGATTCCACTCAGTCTAAATCCAAGAAAAAAAAAACCGCAGAGCAAAATGAGTGAAAACAAAAAAGTTCCCTCTTGCACTGAAGAAGAAGATCTAAGATTCAGGAGCATTAAACGCACAAAGAACGGGGATTTCAAGCAGAGTGATCAAGAAATGCAAGACTAGTTCACATTCTGTCTCTTACAAAGAGTCATTAGTTGGCAACAATGAAAATTCTGCTTTTTCCTTTGAAACTCGTCCTCTCTACATGAAGATTCAGACTTCGAAATGGAAGATGATGATATCCCAACTATTCTTCTTTCCAAATAGGAGAAGAACAAGATCAGAAAGCCCTAGCAGAATGCCATAATTGTTAAAACTGTTGGGAAGAATGTGGGATATAACTTTCTTTATCCTAGAGTTAAAAATCAATGGAAACCTCAAGCAAAAATGGAATGTATCGATCTTGGAGCAGATTTCTTCTTATTTCATTTCAAAAATCAAAGTGATTTCCAGAAGGTCTTGTATGGTGGCCCTTGGTTCGTTGGACCCCACTACCTTACGATGAGGTTGTGGGAACCAGGATTTAAGACTGAAGCCTTGAAGAACTTCTCTACAACTACCATATGGGCAAGACTTCCTGGATTGCCAATTGAGTATTTTGACAGGATATCTTAAGAAGAGTTGGTAATCAACTTGGCACTTTGTTGAAGATAGACACACACATAGAAATAAGTGTCAAGGGAAGGTATGAGAGGATATTTATCCAAGTAGATGTTGACAAACCTTTTATCCCAAGAATTAGAATCGGAAAGCTAATGCAGAATATTATTTATGAGGGAGTCAACTTGTGTTTTAACTGTGGTATCATAGGCCACAGGAGGGAACATTGTCCCCAGGTAAACGAGATTATAATAGAGAATAATGGCTGTATGGACCAAGCAGCTTCTAACAACAAAAGTGAAAAAGAGAGGATCCTTCGAAAGATAAAATTGAGGAGTATGGGCCGTGGATGGTGGTCACACGGAGGAGATCAAAGCAGAACAAGAATTTTCAGGCGGGTAAACCCGACATGGCTAGAGATCTGACACGTCCAAAGATTGACAAAGGAAAAGGAATAATGTCAAAGGAGTCAAAAGAAGATGGGCAACGGTCCAATTTTTCAACTTTTACAAAGGATGGCTTAAGTTCCAAGAATTGTCAAGACGGTGACAAGTCAAAAACATCAAAGAATGAGCCAACCAGAAATACAACAGGTCGTCCCATTTTTACAAGAACTACTACTCCCGAATTTGGAATGAACAGTATGTCCCCGAATTTCACTTTCTCAAGTCAGACGAGACAGAATAGAACAAAAAAAACTCCCAACAAAAAAGCCTCAAACAAAAAATATCTCTAACCTTTTCTCGGATGGCAACTCCTTTGGACCCATTCCAAGGCTTGGACTCAATGTTCCTGGTAATCGACAAAAAGGTAATCAGCTTGAAAGAAGCCATGGAAATTCTATTGGAGCATCGACAACAAACAGAGGTTTGGAACTAGGAAGTATTGATGAAAGCTTAGCACAATCTTGTGATAACAGTGGATGTCACGATCCCACAACCTTTTCTTCATCTACTGGACAACATCAACACATAATTCATCCCAAAACTAGTGGAGAACCTCCCATCGATCCAAGAAACGGAGCTGAAACAGGTCTTCTTGGACACGATAAGGAGGATAGAGTTGTGGGAAGACAGCAAATTAGCGGTTTTGAGCACAGCAAGTCAATGATAAATCCAATAACGATGGTTCTCAGAGTCAACAGAGACATGAATATGAACAAGTTGAGGTACAAACTGATGTGCATCCTTCAACGGCAGAATATGCCGAGTTTACTATGCAAGACATCTAAGGGGGAAATCCGGGCAGACTCCGAAGTTGCCAACTGGTTACTCAACCAAACCAAGCTTAAAATCCTTCCAATGAGGAGTCTTTTCTGGAATGGTAGGGGAGTAGGAAACCCTGAATTCAAAAGATCTTTTATGGAGCTTGTTAGAATTAATCATCCAAGTCTTGTTGTGCTTGTTGAGACAAAAATTTCTGGTGAAAAAGCAGACGAAATTTGTAACTCACTTGGTTTTGCAGGCAAATTTAGAGTTGAAGCAGATGGCTTCTCACGTGGAATTTGGTTGCTGTGGCACCCTACTGAAGTTGAAGTTAAAGTTCTTAATTCCTCAAGCCAAGTCATCCATGCGACAGTCCAGGTAATTTCTAACTTTAATGTTAATAATTTTGTTTCTTTCCATCCGCTTTGGACTCTTTCTGCTATATATTCTCGCCCACAATTTGCTACTAGGAGAATTCTTTGGAAAGAGCTAGAAAATTTTGTGAGCATGCAAACACTACCATGGTTCATGGTTGGAGATTTCAATGAATTAATTAACAATTCAGAGAAACTAGGAGGTAAGCCTATATGTCCTGCTAGAGCTAGAAGATTTCAACATTGCATGGATGTATGTGGAATGGTTAATCTGGGTTTTGTTGGACATCAATATACTAGGACAGGAAAGAATCAACATGGTCAAATTATTAGGGAAAGACTTGATAAAGGATGGGCAAATTATAATTGGAAAAGTGCCTATCCTAATGCCACGGTCTTTCATCTAACAAAAATTTATTCTGACCATTCTCCAATTCTTATTGATACCAATCCAAAATTTCCTAGATTTGGTAGAAGACCTTTTAGGCTAGAGACTGTGTGGTTTTCTCATCTGGATTTTAACAAGCTTGTTTTTGATTCTTGGCAACAAGTTGATAATTCAATTCTAGAAGCTATACAAGTGTTCAGAAATAATGTTACAGAGTGGAACCTCAACTCATTTGGTAATATTTTCCAGAAGAAAAAGGAAAGTTTGAGCGAGACTTGACAAAATCCAAAGAGCTCCTAATTATTCTACCAATTCTTGGCTTAGAGAGTTAGAGGATAGTCTTCAGCAAGATTACCAACATCTTCTTAAACTGGAAGAAGAGCTATGGGCACTCAAGTCAAGAGTGGATTGGATTTGTGATGGAGATCGTAATACGTGATATTATCACATGAGTACCATCCAACATAGAAGAAGAAATAAGATTCTAGCTATCAAAGATAATGTCCGAAATTGGTAGCACGAGGCAAAAGACATTAGTGCTAACATCTCTGATTATTTTAATAAACTTTTTAAGACATCTTTAGAGGTCAGTAATAAGAACCCTGATCTGGTTGGAAGATTGCAAAACCCGCTCAATGAAAGAGAAAAAGAGACCTTATCCAAACCTCTGACTATGGTGGAAGTTTTTAAGGCAATCACCAATATGAATCCGATGAAGGCTCCAGGACCTGATGGTCTTCACCCCATATTTTTCCAAAAATGTTGGAATATTGTAGGGCACTCAGTGTTCCACTTTGTTGAAGAAGTTTTTAAATCCCAGAAGATTCCGGAGATTATTAATGAGTGCTTTATTTGTTTGATCCCTAAAATCCAGAGCCTAGAGCTCATTTCTCATTTTCGCCTCATTGGATTATGTAATACAATCCACAAAGTCATTACTAAAATTTTGGTCAATAGAATTATACCATTCTTAGGCCACATCATTCACCCTCTTCAAGCAAGTTTCATTGCAAGAAGAAGAGCCCAAGATAATGTTATTATTTTCCAGGAGGTAATGCATTCCTTCAAAAAGAAAAAAGGCAAGCAAGGTTTGATGCTTGTTAAGATCAACCTGGAGAAAGCTTATGACAAGCTGAATGGAACTTTATTCGCAATGTGCTTTATTTCTTTCAATTCCCACAAGATTGGATTGAGCTCATTATGTCCTATTTTACTACAGTATCCGTGACAATTTTAATTAATGGCGAACAAAGTGAGAGGATTCAACCATCAAGGGGTATAAGATAGGGGGATCCACTGTCTCCATATATTTTTATATTGTGCATGGAATACCTCTCGATAAAAATCATGGAAGCATGTGATGACCATTCTTGGCATCTTATTCAATTATCGAGAGGAGGTCATTGTCTATCACATCTCTTTTATGCAGATGATCTGATTTTGATGGGTAAGGCAAACAACAAGACATGCATAACCATGAAAAAGATCTTAGAAGAATTCTGCCTTATCTCAAGCCAGACTATTAATTTCTCTAAGTCTTCACTAATTTTCTCCAATAATGTGGAAACTCAAAAAAGGGCTTGGATTGGTGAACAACTACAAATTGATCCAAGTGAAAATCTGGGTAAATATCTTGGATTTCCTATATCTTTTCGCAAGAAAACTTCTGATTTTCGCTTCATTGTTGAAAAAATTAAGCAAAAACTTTCAGGTTGGAAAGCCTCTCTCCTTTCAAAAGCAGGATGAACCACGTTGATTAAATCAGTTATCAGTGCAGTTCCTATGTATTACATGCAAGGAACACAACTTCCAATGAGTATTTGTGAGGAAATTAATAAGATTAACCGTAATTTCCTTTAGGGGTCTACAGATGGCCAAAGGAAGATGCATGTGATCAATTGGAGAACGGTGACTTTGCCAAAAGAAAAAGGGGGCCTTAGGATAAAAGATATAAACATCTCAGTAGTGCTAACATGGCCAACCTCGGTTGGTAGATTATCTCTGGCAATAACAGCATGTGGGTGAGAATTGTTAAGTCCAAATATTCTAGAGGTGGATTCTTTAATGTTAAAGCTTGCTTTCAATTTTGGGCTGGCCTAAGGAAGGGAGCGACTATTATAGGAAAAGCGCTCCGATGGGTGGTTAAGTCTGAACGCCAAGCTTTATTCTGGAAAGATGACTAGACATCTTGGGGACCTCTGTGTTTTTTAATTTCTGAACCTTGGCTTCCACATGATAATACCTTAACTATTAGGGAAGTTATTTCAAAAGACGGAGTTTGGGACTTCAACAAAGTTAATAATTTTATACCCGAGGAAATAAAAGCCAAGATTATTTCCATTCCTATTTAAGGCGAAGGCTACAAAAAGGATAACATATCTTAGAGGTTCTCTGACAATGGAGACTTTACTATTAGCTTTGCTTATAACTATGCTGCCAATCTTGATAGGCCTTCGAAAAGCAAATGGAGTTACCTTTGGAAGACCCCATCCTATCCAAAAGTTCAAATATTTCTTTGGTTGTGTGTTAATCAAGGGGTCCCAACTAGGCAGGAGCTGGTCAAGAGAGGTATCCACATTTCGCCAATGTGCCCCAGGTGTAATAGAAAGGAAGAAACCACTCTTCATTGTTTAAGGGATTGCGATAGGGTGAGAGAGCTTTGGCAAGCTCTCCAAATTCCTGATAAAATGCTACAATCTTTCTCACAAGATGTACGAGAATGGATGTTCTCTAATATTAGATCAGAAGATTTGGTTAAAGATCAAAATTTACCTTGGAAAGTGATGTTTCCTATGGCATTATGGTGCATTTGGACTAGAAGGAACCAAATTATCTTCAAGAACATTACCTATTCCAACAACTATTGGCTCAATAAAATTCAAAGGATGGCAAAAGAATTCTGGGCAATTAAAGGCAAAAAGAAAGACAAAATCAGGAAAATCCAAGTTAATATTAGATGGATTCGCCCACCGTCTAGTTTTGTTAAACTGAATACGGATGGCTCTGCAAAAGGAAATCCAAGAAATGCTGGCGCAGGGGGAATTTTTAGAGATAGTAGTGGCAAATGGATTTGTGGATTCCATCGCAACCTTGGGATCACTACTAGTGTTTGTGCTGAACTGTGGGGACTTCAAGATGGACTTTGGATTGCCATTAGTAAAGGTTTTCAGAAACTAGAGATTGAGGCTGACTCTCAAGTTATTATCAGCTATGTTATTCATGGAGTTCCACCATACCATACTCATAGTTGTATTGTTGATGATTGCAGGTTATTGCTCCAAAAACTAGAAGATGTTCGTGTTAAGCACGTGTTTCGGGAAGCAAATAGTTGTGCAGATACTTTGGTAAAACTGGGAGCTGACTCTAATTCTTCTTCATTGACTGTTTTAGAAGAACCTCCTGGTGTTATTAAACTTTTCCTTTTAGCGAATTGTATGGGAACTTCTTTCCCTAGACTTTGTAATGTTTATCCTCGATAAAGGATTTGTTTAAATTTAAAGTTCATTTTTTCACCAAAAAAGAAAAGTCGATAGTGACTAGCAAAGTTATAGCTAAATTATTGGAGCGATATATAATTTATTTATTGGTAGTTTCATAATGAATTTATTAATAAAAAACTTGAGAGGCCTAAAGATTACGTGTTTTGCTTGGTTGAATCTAGTTATAATTTACGTTTCTTTTTATTCATTAATATTGTAATTGGTGATGGCCTCATTCATCTTATGTTTGTATGCTTGGGTGGTTTTTTATATATTCTTGCCATAAATGAAAAATATTTACTAAATAGGACTATAGGAGTGATTCATTTGTTAGTTTTAAATAACTTACTAGGGTTTTCTTGTGGACTTTATACTCTAAACTTTATTATGGCTATCTATGACATCTTTATATCTAAACTATCTAATTAAACTATTGAACATTTTATGTTTTTGCGACAACTCTTAAGTACATATTTACTCGTAAATGTATTGAAGTATATACTTACTGATTTGAGGTTATTTTTGGAATTTTGGACAGATTATCATGGTTGAGGATATTCAAATTATTCTAGTGAAGTTTGATGGAAATTGGACACTAGGGGTAAAAAAGTAATTTTTGATGCCCAAAAATGTTATTTAAAGGTTAAATTTATAGGAAATTAAATTAAATAACTATATAGTTATAAGATAGTGGAAGACAAGGAAACAAGTATCATGATTATGTTTAAAGTGGTAATTAGGATTAGGAGACAATTATTGTGTATGTAACAGTGATTTACCACTCATTATCTCTCTTAAGTTTGTTAAACCAAAATAGACCCTTAGAAATTTAATAATGTAATTAAGGATTAATTACATGATGAATTAAGGGCTGAAACAGTGGGGTCTCTCTATGCTTAATGAATAATGCAATTAGGATTAAGTTAAGCAATTCTTAATTACCGTTGGCCACTATTCACACTCCTTCTCACTTTTCAATTGGCCATATTGAGCAAAGGGAAAATTGGGCAAAACTCACGGTAATAGGGAGAAAGTTCAAGGGAATTCATAAATTCTTGGAGGAATTGAAAGGAAATTTGGTGTGGAACCCAATTTAGACAGTGCATGCAAGGTTTTGGGCTCATTGGAGTGAAGCCGAGAAGGAGGAAGAGAGCTTAGCTATCGGTATTGACAAGTAAGGTAAGAAGAGAATGCCCTTTTTGGGATCCTTAGTATGTAAACCTCTAGAATTGTAAAATTATACGTTTGCATGTTGGGAATTTGCATAGGAAAAGAAGAACCCAAGAAGAAATTGAAGGATCTTGCTAAATCCATAAATCGAGTTAAAGAGATGTTATTTTGAGGTGTAATCCTACTTATATTATGCGGTTTTGGTATTGCGTGATTGAGAAATGAATTTGGATTGAAAGTGGTAAGGTTTGGAAGTGCAATTTCGAAAACAGAACTGGAAATTGTCCAGGAGCAGCTGGCTACCTTAAATGGCGGTGGACTACTTAGATATAGAAAAGAGGCAAATTCTAGGTTTTTAGCTTAAGGAAGCAAACTGCCATAAA
Source organism: Heritiera littoralis (assembly GCA_031772115.1). Classification (NCBI taxonomy): domain Eukaryota; kingdom Viridiplantae; phylum Streptophyta; class Magnoliopsida; order Malvales; family Malvaceae; genus Heritiera; species Heritiera littoralis. The sequence goes on along the minus strand of JAPDPK010000009.1, from coordinate 757,199 downwards.
GACCAGTCGATTGCTCTGAACCTAGAAGCATTCTATCTTCAACCCAATCGATTGTCCTATACACCAGTCGACTGCTTTCAATTCAGAAGCATTCTGTCTAAAAATCAGGTGACAGTCTAAGAGACCAATCGATTGCTTTTTACACAAAAGCATTCTGCTTGCCTTCAAGAACCAATCGATTCCCAGCCCCTTTTAGGATTTTAAAGAAAATAAAGTTTTAATTTTCAATTTCAAAAATTAATAAAAGGCAAAGTAGTTGACTGCCCCAATAGAGCAATCAACTACCTCAAGACAAGAAGGATTAAAAGAGAACTTCAAGGAAGTTATCCATTGTCCTTAGACCAATGTCATAAGGTCTTGAAGTATGAAAAGTAATTGATTAAGCTATAATCTTGATAAAGATTGCAACGTTTTGATTGTAGTTATTCGATTTATCAAGAGCTAGCAAGCGCTCATACTACAAAAGGGATTGATTTCACCTAACCAATTTGTATTGTTGAGCTTGGTAGGCAAAGAGATAAGAATTGAACAGAAAAGCTAAGGAGTGTAGTAAGTAAACCCTAAGCAACTACTTTGCAACTAAACTAAGAGTCCTATAGATAAGAGAAGATGACAAAATATAAGCTTCTTCCTAAGGAGGATTGGCTTTTAAGGTTGCGGAGTAGGCATATCCTTTGGCAAGTCTAGTGTTTTTCAAGAGCTGATATTTTATGGCATGGTGGTGAATTGCGGTTTTTCTTTTAGTTAATTGGTCATATTGCTATTTATAGTTTCGTTTCTTTCTCTTCTAACTAGATTTTGGTCTTTTGGTTGTTTCTATCAACTTTCTTTTCTGGTGTGTCATTCGGGTCTTGATTCCTTAAATGATTAGGGGTTTGTGTGTTGTCTTTTATGTGTGTGCATCTGCTTTTCCTTTCAATGTGTTTTGATGTAACCATTTTGAGTGTTTTTATTTTTGGTGGTATTTGGACTCTTCATTTTGTCTTTTCAACCGTTGCTTTAAATTCAATAAATTATACTTGGATTAGTATAAGAAAAAAAAAGTATAGAAAATGTTCTCTAATGTTTTCAAGTGTACATAACTGTAAAATTGATATTATATTTAATAGTATATTGAAAATAATTATAGGTGATATCAACTTTTTTTTTGATAAGGCAATTATTTATTGCATTAACATATGGCTTCTACTGTATGTTAACATGGTGGTTGTTGGGAATCATGGAAACTCCTTCATTTGGTGGGGGGTCTAGCACTACCAAAGTCCTACCACCATTGCGTGAGACTATGAATGTTAAGGGCTTTCCGGTACCAAAGGAGAATTCCGACATGATCCAAGAGATATTCAACAAGTTCCTTAACACAGCATCAGGCATTCAATTTCACCACCCAGCAACAAGAAATGGCTTCATTAACACATTAGCTGAAGTCTACAAAATGGTAACAAGAAAATAGATGCACAGCCCAGATGAAATCATTCATATGTAGGTCAGTATTGGAGATTTGGAGTGTGCAGGTTTTGAGATTTCTTGGCTTAAGGACCTGGTGGTAAAGCATCAGGAAGGGGTTGAGGATGAAGAAATTAGAATCACGGAGGACAAGCTAAAGCATCTACAAGAAAGCAAAAGCAAGTGCAGAGAAGAGCGCAAGTCCAAAAGACAAAGGCCTATTTAAAAACTTTTCTCCAAATGATGGTACACTCTTAAACTTGATTTGTATGTTTACTTACTTTTATATTACACAGCTGGTGGACTAGTTCTGTTTAAATAAAATACAGGTGTACATGTGTACTCTGTAGACAGTCTGTAGGCAGCCAAAGCCAGAGAAGAGTGCAAGTCCAAAAGAAAAAGGCATATTTAAGAGCTTTTCTCCAAATGATGGTACACTCTTAAAGTTGATTTGTGTGTTTTGTTACTTTTATATTACACGATTAACGGACTAGTTCTGTTTAAATTAAATACATATATACATGTATATTTTATGTATTTATTTGTGTTTGAAGATTGTGTGGATGGCATTTCTATTGTGTTTAAGGAGTGTCACTGTCTTGTACTCACTCTTCTATGTATGTATTTTGTATTTGAAGACTGGTAGTTTGTGTATATTTGGTATTTTTATTTACAAAAATTACAAGCTAAAATGTTTAACTTCTTTTAGGAAACTGAATTGTTTGTTGGACTTGGTTGAGTCCAAAAGAAAAGCCTTGAGATTAGCCACAACTCTAGAACTATGCTCTTCTCCCATGGTCCTTTGATATAGCCTCATTAATCTTTCCTTCATTGCACCATCATCTGCCACTTTTCTTAGAGCTTCTTGAACATCTTTTTGTCCAAATCCATTAATCTTCACCCCAATTTTCCAAACCTGAACAATGTATTTACAATTGACAAATTGATCACCGGCGATTGGATAGCACAAGAGTGGTTTCTGGCATTGTATGGCTTCCAATGTGGAATTCCACCCACAGTGTGTGAGATATAAGCCTTGTGTTGCAGCACTTGCAATTGTGGCGCCTATGAAACCACTTTCCCTTGCTTTAAAACTCTTTCCAAAAACCCATTTGGTAACCCTTGTCGCCATGCATAGGCTAGCACCCAAAGAAATGGTCGCCCTAATGATTCAAGTGTGGATGCCAGGGCTTGTATTTTAGAGTCTCCAATTGGACTAACCCAACTGCCAAATGAAATGTAGAGGACTGAGTTAGGCTTCTGCTTGTCCAACCAATCTAAGCAGCTAATATCTTCTTCCCACAGGCTAGGATTCTTCACCAGTAATGAAGGTTTACTCAAAGGGCCAACGGGAAAAACAATTGGATTGTCAGTTGGAGAGCTATCATCGTCACCAATGAACTCCTGGGAAAAGGAATTCACGAGGAGCCATCGAAGAGTTCTTAAACGTTCCAAGGTTATATTCCAAAATTGGAATCTTGCTTTTCTTGAAGCTTGGGTTCCAATCAACCATGGAAGATCTTTAGTTGAAAGTTGAGCCTGACTCGCCATGGAGAATATGGTAGTTCCTTCATGTTGGGGAAATCCTGCAAAAACCAAAATGCCTTTAAAAGGTCTAAATTCAAGAACAAGTCTAAAATAACTCGAATTACATTATATATATATAAATATGGATTGATTCTGAGTTACATTTGATAAAACAACTTGCTCTGTTTGTATTTACCACCGAAAAGTTTCTTGCCACGTCTCCATAGTTGTTGAATTTTTATGTTAGATCTCACTCTAGCTAAGCCAGCAAAAATTTTTATATTAGATCTCACTCTGGCTAACCCAGCAAAAATTAACATATTTGAGCTTTTTCTTTGTTTTAATATGACCTCATATCTTTATTTTATTTTAATCAAAATTTGTTTACATGATTTTATTTGTAATTCAGATTTTTAAAAAAGTAAAAAATAACAAATGTAAACTAATTTATATAAAATTTTCCCTCCTATTTTTGTTAGTAATGTTAGTATATCTCCTTAATTATGGAAATAATTGTTTGGTTGACCAATTCCGGATATGGTCCATAATTTCACGCTGAATCTCAACTCAATATTTGGCTATTAAAACACGATTTTGTGATGGTTAAAACGTGATTTTATTGCCATAATTAGCATGCTCTCATTAGTAATATAAGAGGGCTCCTTCCGGTCCCCAAGTATGTTAACCTAAAACACAAAAACACCATCTAGTGAGGTTTTGAGTGCTTGGAAGACTTGGAAGGCCTGTGATCGACATAGAGGAGATTGTCAGATTCGCAATCGCTTCAACAGCAGAGTTACAAAGTGCAATGGCTGGAGGTTAGATCCTATCGCTTCCGCATTTTATTTGTTTAACATGTTTCATATTGTGTAGAAGTATGTTAGGCTTGTTTGATGTACTTACGTTTGGCATCAGAGCCGTAGTTTAACCTCTGTCTTGCTAGAGATCTGTAGAAAGAAGCTAAAAAACCCATATTTTGAAACTTTAACTCTCGGATTTCTTGAAACCCATTCTGTTTTCATGTATTTTTGGCTTAAATATTTTAGATCTATTGTTGTAAAGCTCTAAGGATGAAAAATACGTGAAAAACGGGACTGTTTGAAGGGTTTTGTGCCGGGTCGGGTCGAAAAGACCCAAAAAAATTCTGGAAGAAGCCCTTTCGGGCGAAGAAGAAGATCGGACGCGTGAGATCCACGTGCCCGATGGTGTAAACGGGCGCGTGGATCTTACGCGCCCGATAGTGGAGAAGCGGGCGCGTGGTTGTCACGCGCCCGAGGGTTGAAGGCGGGCGTGTGACAACCACGCGCCCGCCTTGGTTACACAGTACAACCGTACTGTAAAAAAAAAAAAGGAAATTAATCCTTATTGGGCTATCCGGTTTTGGGCCATTATTTGGGCTATTTTTGGTTAGTTTTGGTCCATTTATTTTGGGCCATTTGGTTAATTATTTGGACATATAAATTAAATAAAAGGCTATTTGGTTTATTTATTTTAAGCCTTAAGGATTTATTTAATTTAAGTAATTGAAATTATTTAATTTAGGCCAAATAATTATATTTTGATAGTTTTATATCAAATTTTCAGTTCTGTAATTTTCATAATTTTATGAATAATTGGATTATTTTCACAAAATTAATATAATTATGAAAACTTCTCATTATTTTGGATTTTATGAGAATTTTTCATGAATTTGGAATTTTTATAAATGCTATAATTTTAAATTGAATAATTTTGTGAAAATTATCATAAAATTATGATTAAATTATGAAAATTTGATTTGAATGTGTATATGTGCTCATTTTGAATGTGTATAATTTTGTTATTTTTATACTAGAAGCACATGTAGCTAAGTTTGTTCATATTATTAAGAATTAAAATTGTCTTATGTTAATTGCAATTTTAAAATATGAATAAATTTAGAATTTGCCAATATGTCTCGGTGATTTATAATTTATTTAATTAGGGCTTAGCCACAGCAACCTTAATTAAGTAAAATTATTTTTGTAAAATCACATAATGATATTAGACATAAATTGTAATTAGTTATAAGGTTATGATAAATTTTATCCCACAGGAATTTTTATTATAATTTTATAACTAATTAGGATAAAATGTCAAATTAGTTTCTTAATTTACCCACAGGGATTAGGAAATGATATAATTTGATAGTTTTATCATTATGATATAAATCTATTAGAATTAGAACTTTAGCCCACAGGCAAGTTTTATGTCTAAGATTTATTAATAAAATATGTTTACATTGGTAGACATAATTAAGTTTGCCTCAAAAATTCTAGATACATAAGCATATTTATTTTCTATATGCAGTGTTTCCTCAGGCTAGTATTAACCTAGAAGTTCCCGAGCTGGATGGAGAGAACTACAAGGTTTGGAAGGAGAGAGTTCTCCTCCAATTAGGGTGCATGGATATAGACTATGCTATAAGGAAAGACGAGCCCGTATTGACTAAGACCAGCACTCCTACTGAAGTAGCTTTACATGAACGCTGGGAGCGATCCAATCGCCTTAGTGCCATGTATATTAAGACAAAAATATCTGCTGGGATACGTGGTTCTGTCGAACAGCATACCAACGTTAGGACCTTACTGAAGGCCATAGATGATCAATTTGTCACTTCAGACAAAGTGTTGGCCAACACCCTAATAATGAAGTTCTCATCGATGAGGCTCACCAATGTCAAAGGAGTGCGCGAGCACATAATGGCCATGAGAGATATAGCGGCCCAACTCAAGAAGCTAGAGGTGGAGATGTCTGAGTCCTTTCTTGTGCACTATATATTGAACACTCTTCCAAAGCAGTACGGACCATTCAAGATATCCTACAACACACATAAGGATAAGTGGACCATCAATGAATTGATGACCATGTGTGTTCAAGACGAGGGAAGGCTGCTTATGGAATCGGGTGAAAGTGCATTTTTTGCAAGCCAAGGAAAGACCAAAGATCGAGCCAAGAACAAGGGAAAAGGGAAAATCCCTGCCCAAGCTGACATTAAGAAAGAGTCCAAGTGTTTCTTCTGTAAAAAGAAGGGACACATGAAGAAGGACTGTGCCAAGCTTCAACAGTGGCTCGTTAAGAAAGGTAATCCACTCTCATATGTTTGTTTTGAATCAAATATGGTTGAAGTTAATCATAACACATGGTGGATTGATTCTGGATCTACAATTCACATTTCGACTTCCTTACAGGGTATGACAAACCTAAGGAAGCCAGTGGGAAATGAGGAGAGCATCTATTCAGGAAACAAGATGCGCTCGCGTGTTGAAGGCGTTGGAACATGCACTTTAGTTCTTAGGAGTGGTTTTGTTATGCAATTAGAAAAGACCTTTTATATTCCTAGTTTCTCGAGAAATTTAATCTCTGTTTCTAGGTTGGTACCTTATGGATATTCCTTTCAATTTTTAAATAAATCAATATTGATATATTTTAAGTCTGATATTGTTGGGAATGGTACCTTATGTGATGGTCTTTTCTCTATTGATTTGCAAAATGATACTGCTCATAACGCCTTGCATGTTCAAACTGGCACTAAAAGATGTGTTATGAATGAGGACTCCTCCACGTTATGGCACCGGAGATTAGGTCATATCTCCATAAATAGAATTAAGAGATTGGTAAATGACGGAATACTTAGTACTCTTGATTTTACTGATTTCGACACTTGTGTGGATTGCATTAAGGGTAAGCAAACCAACAAGTCGAAGAAAGGTGCCAATAGGAGTTCAACCATATTAGAGATCATATATTCTGACATATGTTGTCCAGACATTGATGCATATGGTCAGAAATACTTCATCACCTTTATTGATGATTACTCGAGGTTTATGTATCTCTACATGCTTCATAACAAGAGCGAAGCATTAGATGCCTTTAAAATCTTTAAGGCTGAAGTAGAGAAACAATGTGGAAAACCCATAAAGATGTAAGAACTGATAGAGGTGGGGAGTATTACGGTAGATACACTGAAGATGGACAAGCACCTGGACCATTTGCGAAGTTCCTTCAAGAAAATGGGATTGTTGCCCAATATACCATGCCTGGTTCACCGGATCAGAATGGTGTTGCAGAAAGAAGGAACCGAACTTTGATGGAAATGGTGCGTAGTATGCTTAGCAACTCGAAGTTGCCTAAGTCCTTGTGGATTGAAGCTCTTAAAATGGCAGCGTATATATTGAACCGGGTTCCAACCAAGGCTGTTCCAAAGACGCCTTTTGAATTATTCAAAGGTTGGAAACCGAGTTTGCATCATATGCGCGTTTGGGGATGCCCTTCTGAGATAAGAGTTTACAACCCACAGGAAAAGAAACTGGATCCTAGGACCATAAGTGGGTATTTCATCGGATATGCCGAACGGTCCAAAGGCTACAGATTCTATTGTCCATCTCATAGCACTAGATTTATGGAATCAAGGAACGTCAAGTTTCTTGAAAATGACTTAGTTAGTGGGAGCGATCAATCTCAAGACCTAGTTTCTGTGAGAGATCAACCCTCTACCTCGAGTCAAGGATTGGTTATCATGAACAATGTCCCTTCAGTACAACTGGACATTGAACAACCAATCGTTGAAGATCCACAAGTAGCTAATAACTTACCAGTAGACGAGGCTCCTCTGGATACACCAGAATTGAGTGAGCAACCAGTTGAACAACATGATCCTTCGGAGAATGTTGAACCAACATTAAGAAGGTCTACTAGGGAAAGGAAATCAGCTATTCCTAGTGATTATATTGTGTATCTACAAGAGTATGATTTCAATATTGGGCCCGTTAATGATCCAGAGACGTTTTCACAAGCCATGAACAGCAAAGAATCAAAACTTTGGTTTGATGCTATGAAGGATGAGATGGATTCGATGGCATCTAATGGAGTATGGGATCTTGTCGAGTTGCCTAATGGGGCCAGAGCTATAGGCTGTAAATGGGTCTTTAAGACCAAGACTGACTCATTAGGCAACATTGAGCGTTATAAGACAAGACTCGTAGCCAAAGGATTCACTCAAAAGGAGGGAGTCAATTACAAGGAGACCTTCTCTCCTGTATCTAAGAAAGATTCTCTCCGCATCATAATGGCGCTTGTTGCACATTTTGACTTAGAGTTGCAACAAATGGATGTGAAAACGGCATTTCTCAATGGTGATCTAGAGGAAGAGGTTTACATGAAACAACCTGAAGGTTTTTCCTCTAGTAATGGTGAGCATTTGGTCTGTAAGCTGAAGAAATCCATATATGGGTTGAAACAAGCTTCCCGCCAATGGTATCTAAAATTCCATGAAGTCATCTCTTCATTTGGTTTCGTTGAGAACATCATGGATCAATGTATATACCAGAAGGTTAGTGGGAGCAAGATTTGTTTCCTTGTGCTATATGTGGATGATATTCTGCTTGCAACCAATGATAAAGGGATGCTACGTGAGGTGAAACAATTTCTTTCTGAGAACTTTGATATGAAGGATATGGGCGATGCATCTTATGTCATTGGCATTAAGATCCATAGAGACAGACATAGAGGTATATTAGGTCTATCACAAGAAGCCTATATTAATAAAGTCTTGGAAAGATTCAGAATGAAAGATTGTTCACCAAGCCCAGCTCCCATTGTGAAGGGTGACAAGTTCAATTTGAACCAGTGCCCGAAAAATGATCTTGAGGGGGAACAGATGAAGAACATTCCATATGCCTCAGCTGTTGGAAGCATTATGTATGCACAGGTCTGTACCAGACCTGATATTGCTTTTGCTGTGGGAGTGTTGGGTAGATACCAAAGTGACCCGGGGATGGACCACTGGAGAGCTGCGAAGAAGGTGCTTAGATATTTTCAAGGCACTAAGGATTACATGCTTATGTATAGACGGACTGATGAGTTGGAGGTGATTGGCTACTCAGACTCAGACTTTGCTGGCTGTGTTGATACCCAGAAATCAACATCCGGTTACATCTTCATGCTTGCCAGTGGAGCTGTTTCATGGAAGAGTGCTAAGCAGACACTGACTGCCACTTCCACTATGGAGGCCGAGTTCGTTTCCTGTTTTGAGGCTACCTCACATGGTGTATGGCTTAAGAGTTTCATTGGTGGGCTTAGAGTTGTTGACTCCATATCTAAGCCATTGAGGATATATTGTGACAATTCAGCTGCGGTATTCATGGCTAAGAACAATAAGAGTGGAAGTCGAAGTAAACACATTGACATTAAGTACTTGGCCATTAGAGAACGTGTTAGAGATAAAAGAGTGGTCATTGAACACGTTAGCACTGAATTGATGTTAGCTGATCCTTTGACTAAGGGCATGCCACCGTTTAAATTTAAGGATCATATAGAGAGAATGGGACTTGGTCCCACATTTTGATTGTAATTGAAACTCTTATTAATACTATGATGTTTCTCATTTTGATTTGTATACACTAAAGTTTTATTTGAGAAATATCCTTGTTGTTTGGACCGAGAATAAACATAAGGTTTATTCATTAAGTAAAAATGGGTTGATTTAGAAGCATTTTACATAGTAATACATGGAAGATAATACTTACCATTTGAGGAACTATCGCCATGATTCATGTGATTTATTTCTTCTATAAGTGAAATATATGGACCAAGTGGGAGAATGTTAGTATATCTCCTTAATTATGGAAATAATTGTTTGGTTGACCAATTCCGGATATGGTCCATAATTTCACGCTGAATCTCAACTCAATATTTGGCTATTAAAACACGATTTTGTGATGGTTAAAACGTGATTTTATTGCCATAATTAGCATGCTCTCATTAGTAATATAAGAGGGCTCCTTCCGGGCCCCAAGTACGTTAACCTAAAACACAAAAACACCATCTAGTGAGGTTTTGAGTGCTTGGAAGACTTGGAAGGCCTGTGATCGACATAGAGGAGATTGTCAGATTCGCAATCGCTTCAACAGTAGAGTTACAGAGTGCAATGGCTGGAGGTTAGATCCTATCGCTTCCGCATTTTATTTGTTTAACATGTTTTATATTGTGTAGAAGCATGTTAGGCTTGTTTGATGTACTTACAAGTAAATCATCCAAACATTTTATTATTTTATGTTCCTCTGTTTTTCTTTTACATCGCATTTTTCTCCAGTTAAACATATTGTAAGAGTGTGTTTGGTAAAGTTAAAAAAAAATAGAAAATAGATAATGGTGAGTAAAAAATGAAAAGAAAATAATTTTTGTTAATGCTAGTTAATAAAAAAAAAGTAGGACAAAAGAAAATAAAAAGATATAATTATTTTTATCTTTTTTTCATAAAAATAAATTATTCAAAAATATATATTTACAAGACTGTCCATCATTTGTTTTTCTAAATTTTATGTTATATCTCAACTTACTAATGGTATAAGAGAAATAATATAAATTTTTTTTTCTTTTCATTTTCAACTCCAACAAATAATGGATGAACAAAATTATATATACATATATACATATTTTTGTATCTTTTCTAGGGTTTCTACAAATTACATCGAAGAGAAAAATATATATATATATATATATATGTTTTCCATTTTTTTTATTTTTTCCTCCATCAAAATTTTATCCGCCTTATTAAACTAAGCTTAAATCTTGTCCTTCTAATAAAAAATATTGAGAGAAAATTTTCATGGCCATTTATAAATATATATATATATATAATTCATTATTCTTTTATCCATTTTTTTTGTTTATATCCATTATATTTAGATCCGCAATTAATATTTTCTATAATTGAGGGCCAAGATTGAAATTTTTTAAATTTTAAACAACCAAAGCTTGATCTAGTAGTTGTTACTCCTCTTTAAAAGGGATTAGATCCAAGATTCGATTCTCTTATTCCTCTCACGTATCTTCTTATGAACCAAAAAGAAATTGTTTAAATATAAACCTAAACTTTATAGCATGTCATAAATTTTTTTTTAACTGTTAGGTCAAAAAATTGTTAGTTATGGATTTTTTTAATATTTACTTGTTTATCAGTATTTATGGTTGTGTAACCCAAAAAAAAAGTATTTATGATTTAGTCTTTTATATACAGTATACATGTAAACAATGATGATAAACTTATCGAAAATTGGTACACATGTTGTAGATTACCTTTTATATTTTGTATTTTATTCGGGTCAATTCATGAACCATTAACATTCATTTCTCTCCTTTTCCATTTAATCGAAGTCATAGACATTTATTTCTAGTGTATGTAGCCATTGCAATATGTAAAATTAGTTACACACATGTATTATTATTATTATTATTATTATTATTATTATTATTATTATTATTATTATTATTATTAGTAGTAGTAGTAGTAGTAGTAGTAGTAGTAGTAGTAGTAGTAGTTCCAACAACCTCTTGGCCTAGTGATCAAGGATGAGTTGTGGCATATTGTAAGTCTTGAGTTCGAATCCAAGCATTCCCATATCCAGTTATTTAATATTCTTCTCGTAACAAAAAAAAAAAGCAGTAGTAATAGTAACAAAAGTATAATTTTGCACATAATTTTAAAAAAAAATTCAACATAAAATTAAGAGCGAAAATGATAATGTAATTTCCTTCTGAATAATTTCAAAAATTTTATTTTTTAATAAATACATTGGGATGATAGCAATATTAATAATTTTGATCCATATGTTAATTTTATTTTCTTTTTTGTTCTTATTTTATCAAATTTTATTTCTCATATATTTATAATTTTTGTTCAACAAATATAAAATTAAATCTTATTAAAAACAAATTTAGAATTTTTTAATAGAAAATAAAGAAATGAAATATATCCAAATAATTTTTTTTAACACCTAATCAAATATAAGTACTTTTTAATAAATACATTTTAATTTGAGCAATGAGTGATAAATTTTAGATTGTTATTCTGATTTGTAATTTTCTCACAAAATTTGATGGAGTATCGTGATGAAAGCTTTAAAAAAAATTTTGAAATTATCATAGAATAATTTAAAGGTTAGAGATCAAAATGAAACACACATAAAAAGGTTTATGATCTCAAATGCACTTTATTCTTTTTAATGAAATGCGTCATGAGAGGGTTTACGAATCATAAGCAAATTTTATATTCTTAAATCAATTAAATAAATCAACTAAACCACTATAAATGGACAAACAAAACAACTCACACAATGGTATGACTTGAACACCTCTTTGTCTCATTAAAGTTCCAAAATCTCCTGGTTGCTATTAAACCATTTTCTCATTAAAATTTTTTACTTAAAGTATAAGTTTGTTAAGCTCTTTATAAATTAAATTATGCTATGAATGTGTAAAAAGATTAATGATATTCAACATTGAGTGTTTTATTTATTTATTAGCTTGGAGCTCGTTCAATGCACAAATTAGTTTTACCTATTTAAATATGGGTTAATATAGAGTTTGTTGACTCCACAAGTAGGGTTAAAATAATAACATATATCTTTTAAAAATATTAAGAAAATAAAAAAACAAATAAAACAAAACATATGTCATGATCCTAATCTTGCTTGTAAAATAAAAAAACTCAATTAACGGTTTATGAGATAATTATCCTTTAAATATGTATGTAAACATATATATTTGTAAACTTATATGTTTTATAAATAAATTTTATTTATTTAAAAAGTAATAATTTTAATTATTTAAATAATACACATGTTATTGATAGCTTATTTTTATACTTTTCAGTTTAGTTAATAAATTATTTTTTGATAAATTAAAATTATTTATTTTATATTATAGATAGATATCAACTAATATTTTATATAGTTTTTTAAATTGATAATATTAAAATTATATTTTAAAAATATATTTGGATTAAATAGTATTTAAAATTATTTTAAGATAATTCTTTTAAAAAGATTGAGAAATTTTAGGGATTAGAGAAATGTTAAGAAAGTAAAAAAGTGAAAAAGTTCAATATTTATTGTTTGTTTTTGCTTAGGTGGACATAAAAGCAATGAATACTTACATGTCATTCAAAGAGAATGATCATATAAACATTCATGCAAGTGTCTTTACCAAATTTGCTATATACCTAATAGATTATATTTATTGAAAGTAACATTGAGAATTAAAGGTATACTCAAGTTAATTAACATTTTTTGCATGATAAATTTCATTCTGAATTTTTGAATAATTAATTTCATGATAGGAACCTCACTTAAGATTTATCCTTACGTTTTTATAAAAATCGAAAAAAATATCATTATCTTATATTGCATATTTTTATCATTAAAATCCTGCATTTTTTTGTTCTAATTACCATAAACAAACACATTTACATAACAAAACAATAATACTATACACCAGGGACTTCTACAGTAAGTTTATAAATTTTGACCTTATTATAAGATTAGAGAATCATAACCCTTAGATTTGTAATATTTAATCTAAACCATTGATTATCTTTTAAAGGTAAAAAACAATTTAAACCTGGTAACTTGTTAAACTAGTTTCCAAATTATCATTATATATGTCACGACCCAAAAGCCACGACATTCACTTGATACTCATACTTTTTTTAGTCTACAAATTTATGGAATAAATTTTTCTTTTTCATTTTAAGGTTTGTTTTCGGTGCCAATGTAGTTACTATACTATCTAGGTGACTTATAGTCATTTCATTTAAATATTAAACTAGCGAAGAAACGGTTCTAAGTTATATCCCGACTTGTTTAACAGAATATGTACTGTGCATCAATTAAAGTTTTACATATAAACAAGTGTTTTGTAAGGAACATATACCTCAGAAGACTAGTACCAAGTCCAGATACCGTATCTGAAGGCCCACTCAAAAGCCTTCATGGCAGAGTTTAACTCAATTATCTGAAAAGAGATGAAATTAAGTAAGGTGAGCAAAACTACGGCTCAGTAAGATACTAATATAAATGCAGGAGTAGAATTATACTGTCTTAACCACAATGCTTAAAACCTGCAAGTTTGCAATTACAGTTCACCTTTCTCATCGATAACATCTTGTTATCTCAATTCTTGTTATCTGTCTATCACTCAGACTTCTAAATAGATCAACTTAATCACTTTTGATCTTTTTGTCCTTATACTACATTGCATCGCACAACAATGCATCATGTATAATTTGAATATCATATACTATTAATCCATACTCACATCAATCTCATCGTATATCATGTTTAATTGAGATATCATATCAGGTCACTTTACATTGAACAATTATACTCCTATATTACATCAACTTATATCACTTTTCATGTGAGAAATTATGATCACGATAGTGTAAGGTCATAATTCTCTTCATATCAATCTTATGTTCATGTATCGTATCATACCATAACATCATGTAGATGGAATATCGTTAATACTGAGTCATCACATTCCTCATATAATTCTCATGCTTGTGTACAATATAAGATCATGGCATATCTTATGTAAAAAGCATATTATTATGTCATGATATAGTAGGCGAAATATGTAGCTTTACTATATAAACCGCTATCATTTCAATTCACATCATATATGCTTTTAGAACATGCTCAAACATATAAATTTTCAATTCATTTCATATTTACTATTAAGACATGATCGGAACATGTACAATTTGCAAATCATATATTCGTTTATAGAGCATGTCTAAAACATGTGCGGTTTCAAAACATTTTTCATATACTACAAGTCATATCAAGTCTAGAGTTCATATCAAATCAAACTATACTCTAGATCGCATATCATATCATATTCGACATAAAATCATATATGAGTCATATAAGTGTCGAAATCATATGACATGTACTTTTAAAACATGGTTAAAACATGAACAGTTTCAAAAGATATCTCATCTGAAACATGTCTCATGTACTGTATAAATCATTTCAAGTCTAGAGTTCATATCAATAAAATCATACTCTAGACTTCATATCATATCGGTTTGAGACTAGGCTAGATCCCTAATGCTCTATCAATAAAGGCTTAAATCACTGTAGCTAGCAATGAAAATCATGTCATCGTCCCCTGGAAACCAACTAGGGCGCTATCTATGGCCATAGAACTCATCTCTCCCAGCCCCATTGATAAGGTGTGACTGAGACCTGTCCACGACTATTGTCGGACAAGCATCTCTGCCTAATGAGTAAACTCCAATTAGGTGGTTTCCACTATGCTTTATTGAATTTAATTCTTTTAGGGTGCCTACAGTCTCATAAAACATTTAAATCTTTAGCTTTTCTTGTCAAATCATGTAAAGCATATGGTAAAATTCTTTAAGAGGCTTCATATATAAAAATATGTATATACCATATACTTTCCTTTTAAAACTAATCTATACTTTATAGCATTCATATAAATGTTATTATAACATCTCAAGTTGTAACAAGTCATGCTTAAAGGCGATGCTATAAAACCATTTCAGTATGCATCTTCGTTGATATTTTCAAATATCAATATAAGCCATATTTTCATCTAATACAATAAAGCAATTCCTTTAAATTTATCACCATCAATCATTCGATTTCAAAACTTTCTTTCTGTCAAATTAGTGAATCAGTATTCAAATCAATTCAATATTCAATTCATTCGGTATTCAAATTGCTCAGTATTCAAATTATTCAGTATTCAAACCATTCGGTATTCAATATCCTTTCTCAATAGTTATCGACTATAACAATCATTTGTACTTTTCATCATCAATACTAGGACACATCATTAGTATGAATCCTTTTAGTATCTATGAATATTTAAATATCATGTTTCTATATAGCCATCAAGATACTGAAATTATGCAAATACCAATATCACCATTCAATATCTATTTCAGAGTCGAGATCGAGGGTAACAGAACCACAAGGTCAATAGTCATTATCAAATCTGTCTATGGTTTGACCTATTGGCACAAGTTCATAATTTCCGACTTGAGGTTCAATTTCATTCACTATTTACAAGGTTATAACCGAAACCATATATTCACATGTTTATCACTCATTTATTTGAATCTATAAATGATTGGATTGTGCCGTAATTCAACCTCAATTTCAATAAGATTATGTATGCACAAGTCATACATCCATTATAATTCAATATCATCACTATTCATTGTATACCACAATATTGATACTAAGACCCATACCACTAGTGTAGGTCCGCTTATTATCTCACGTATATCTGACAATACGATTTAATACGATAAAACCATCTTAACATTGACCCCTTGAATTGTCCATATTATCACGTTTCGGAACTACTTCAAAATCAAGAGATCGGATTCAATAAATTCCGGAATCATCACTCCGTCAATAATTCCACAATTCAATCGCTCCGCCATCAAAATTTCAACTGCGATCTTCTCTTCCAAGCTATATCATTTAATCATCGTTATTTTTATCAATACTCCAACTAATCGACATTCCACCTCGTTTTCAACTTGATAATCAATTAGTAATGTTAAGATAACTCGATTTATCGATTCTATAAGACACACAATATAACTCCTCGTGTTATTACGTTCATCCATTTACCTCCTCAACTATTTCAAAAAATCAACTTTTTTCCTACGACACGATAAAGTCCTTTCAAACTTATCTTTCGATAATTCTTTCCGAGATTCCATTTACATGAGGAAGCCTTAACCTTTTTCATCAAATATTTTCATATGAATTTCGGCAGCATAACGTTTTAATTTTATCAAAACCTCCTGCAAGATAACACAATTTATAACCACAGCCGTTGATTCTCACCATTTATTTATCTCTTACTAACACCCCTACCACCAATTGTAGGTCCTTTTAGCATTTAAAATCATTTCAATAACCATTCATCATCAGGATCAAAATTCCAAAACATGCAATATAACACTACTACTACTTTATAAGAGTATCTTACCAATTCGCCTCAAGCTTAGCGTGTTCCCGATTTTCGAGCCTAGCCGAACTCCACCATTCGTCTCATTTCCGTTTTGCTACAATTTCAATAATTGACACATATTTTCATTTAGAAAATAATCCAACAATTTCTAATAAATTTCATAGAAATATAGTGAAATCTTTTAATTTTCCTTACCCATTTATTCTTATTCTTCTTTTTCTTCTCCTTCTTCTTCCTTTTCCTTTTCCTTTTTCTTTGCTTTTCTTCTTTTTCTTTTCTTTTTCTTTTTCATTTTTTTCTGGCTTGAACCAGTTTGGACCGGTTTAGGCCGGTTCGGGCTGGTTCACAGACCACCCATTCCGGCGGTTCAGCCACTCCGAAGCTTACTGGGGTGGTGGCAAGGCTGGATCTGGCCTCCTTTTCCCGAGCGGCAGCGGTGGCGGCAGATCTGGTGGTGGGTTTTTGGCCTCTTTTCTCCCTCTTTTCTCCCCCTTTTCTCTTCCTCCTTTCACGGCCAGCTATTCCTTTCACTTGGCCTGACCTCGCCGGCGTCGAAGGCAGCGGTGGCGGCGTCTGGATCGACCGGCATTGCCTCTTTCCTTTTTCCTTTTTTTTCTCCTCTCTCTTTTTCTTTTCTGTTTTTCGTTCGTTTTTCTCCTTTCCTTTTCTTTCTCATCGTCGGCCCTTTCCTCTCACCGGCGGCAGTTCCTTTCCCGATCTCTCTTCCCTTGGCACCGTCGGGGTCGACCGGCATCTCTTTTCTTTCCTACTCCTCTGTGTAAAACAGAGGAAACAAAGAAAAGGGGGATTGGTTTAAACATCCCGATTCCCTCCTTTCTGTTTTTTTTAATATAATATAATTATATTTATTTATATAATTATACTAATACAATATATATTGTATTTACAATGTATATATATACACACATTTTTTTTCTTAAATTTTGGATTTCTTATTATCCAAAATAAATATACTCATTTTCATCTTATAATATTTGGATCTCTTAATATTCGAAAATTATTCAAAATAATTTCCTCAACTTCATCACTTCATCAAATTCGGGAATTCCAACAATTTTCCCATCTCGTAAATAAATTTATTTAGTTACTTTCGCTTATTTATTTGCATAAAAATTAAATTCTCAAGTAATTTAATACCAAACATGGAAAAATTCTCGGTTATCACATCCTTCCCACCTTAAGAAATTCGGTCCTCCGAATTGAACTTAAATTAAAAGGTGGTACCATCCTGTACTCTTATCTTTCTTGTCCTTTCAATCATCTTTTAAATGATACTGTCAGCAAACCTTCAACATTAAAATTACCTTTTATATAATTATATTTCATTTTTCTCCATATATTTATACTCCCTAAAACTTCTTATAAATTTAAGAGTTAACGAATTTCATCTCTCTTCGCATCATAGTTGATTCATACTGTTCATCATCCATTTTCTCATTTTATGCCAAAGTCGATATAGCTTGGTAGCTATCATTTAAACAATTTAATCATTAGTATGTAATTGTCCCAGTAGCTTTTAAATTCAATGCACCCGCTCTCTATATATTTATAAGCGTTCACATATTACGCTTAAATATTCACATCAGTATGGAGCAGTGCTGCCAGTAAATTTGGAATCCCAAAGCCTTTTGTTATTCCTCATAAGCTTATGGCAACTCAAGGATTCCTGCCACATGTATGCTCACTGGAACTTCACATAAATTCTCATTGTTCCATAATCATGTTCCGACTATGGCACTAGAGAAATTTAGAAGCCTGATAATGGAAAGTGATTCCATTCAGACAATCAATCCTTAATCACTTCCATATCATCATATCTCTTCTAGACTCTTCATTGTTATCCCCAAATACTCATTTTCACATTTATTTCATCAAGGCTGCACCTCATTGCAGACTTTACTGTTAATCATCTCTTGCCATAAATGCAACATTTATCAATCATTTTCTCTCTATATTTCTTTTCATGTAGTATTCTTATTACATCTCCTATTCTTTTGGTATACTCGATATCACTTAGGTCTTAGAATATACTTGAACATGAAATCTTTTTTTAATTTAGATTCCATAGGTGACTAATAAAATCATCAATTTTTGTCACCATGTTATCCATACAATTTCACCATTTCCAAGGTATGTGTGTGTGTATATATATATATATATATCATTTTTTTTTCATTTACATAGCTGTTAGTAAATCATATAATTCATCTATTTACTCTTTTGAGTATCATTATATTTCATCTATCGAGTTTGACTCAATCTTACATCTAACCATAATCATGTGATAACCAAGTGAAATCACTTTCAATCTTAAATTCGGGAACTACTTCATATTCGTGTTCCCTTATAATTCGAAATCATAATTTTCAATTCCCAACAGTCCTCATAATTAAGGTGGGATTGTACTTTCAATCAAGCCATATACTTTGGTTCCCTTAGTTTCATTGGCATAATGCCACAAGTTTGGGTGACCTTATAAGACAAAACCCTTAGATTAAGCTTATTATATAGCTCAAGTTCCAAATCATCACAAGACCTATCCTAGGCCAACTATGTTAGGTCATTCCATTGGCGATTCTTTTACCTCTTTCAATCCTTCTCAATTTACATATCGATCATCTATTATGCGATCATTCTATTATCTTCAAAATATAAAATGCCTCAATCAAGCATTCTCAATCATTCAATATCTTATTCTTTTAAGGTGATACACAATTCTTCTATTCAGTATTGATACCATTCATTAACTATTCCCAGTCCGTTTCAATAGGCCATCGATTGGCATCATTTATGTCAAGGCCCAGCCCGTTTCAGTAGGCCGTCGACTGGTATCCCCTAGGTGCTCCGGCCCCGGGTTTACCTTGTCTCAACCATATTGTCCTTATTTTATGAATTAAATCAAAATAAAAACCTATACCAATAGCAGATTAATCTTGGTATAGATCGATAACCAGCAAGTTTACATGTCGACATTACACAGTACATGGGATGTAACACTATCACGGTTTTAACTACATCGACACGTACTAGACAAACCGTGCTTTGATACCATTAAATCTGTCACGATCCGAAGGCCGCGACATTCTCTCGATACTCATACTTTTCTTAGTCTACAAATTTATGGACTAAATTTTTCTTTTTCATTTTAAGGTTTGTATTCGGTGTCAATGTAGTTACTATACTATTTAAGTGACCTATAGTCATTTCATTTAAATATTAAACTAGCGAGGAAACAGTTCTAAGTTACATTCCGACTTGTTTAACAGAATATGTACTGTGCATAAATTAAAGTCTTACATATAAACAAGTGTTTTATAAGGAACATATACCTCAGAAGACTAGTACCAAGTCCAGATACCGAATCCGAAGGCCCACTTAGTAGCCCACATGGCAGAGTTTAACTCAATTATCTGAAAAGAGATGAAATTAAATAAGGTGAGCAAACCCACGACTCAGTAAGATACTAATATAAATGCAGGAGTAGAATTATACTGTCTTAACCGCAATGCTTAAAACCTACAAGTTTGCAATTACAGTTCACCTTTTTCATCGATAACATCTTGTTATCTCAATTCCTGTCATCTGTCTATCACTCAGACCTCTAAATAGATCAACTTAATCACTTTCGATCTTCTTGTCCTTATACTACATTACATTGCACAACAATGCATCGTGTATAATTTGAATATCATATACTATTAATCAATACTCACATCAATCTCATCGTATATCATGTTTAATTGAGATATGATATCAGGTCACTTTACATTTAACAATTATACTCCTATATTACATCAACTCATATCACTTTTCATGTGAGAAATTATGATCACGATAGTGTAAGGTCATAATTCTCTTCATATCAATCTTATGTTCATGTATCGTATCATACCATAACATCATGTAGATGGAATATCGTTAATACCGAGTCATCACATTCCTCATATAATTCTCATGCTTGTGTATAATATAAGATCATGGCATATCTTATGTAAAAAGCATATTATTATGTCATGATATAGTAGGCGAAATATGTAGCTTTACAATATAAACCGCTATCATTTCAATTCACATCATATATGCTTTTAGAACATGCTTAAACTTATAAATTTTCAATTCATTTCATATTTACTATTAAGACATGATCGGAACATGTACAATTTGCAAAACATATATTCGTTTATAGAGCATGTCTAAAACATGTGCGGTTTCAAAATGTTTTTCATATACTACAAGTCATATCAGGTCTAGAGTTCATATCAAATCAAACTATACTCTAGATCGCATATCATATCATATTCGACATAAAATCATATATGAGTCATATAAGTGTCGAAATCATATGACATGTACTTTTAAAACATGTTTAAAACATGAACAGTTTCAAAAGATATCTCATCTGAAACATGTCTCATGTACTGTATAAATCATGTCAAGTCTAGAGTTCATATCAATAAAATCATACTCTAGACTTCATATCATATCGGTTTAAGACTAGGCTAGATCCCTAATGCTCTATCAATAAAGGCTTAAATCACTGTAGCGAGCAGTGAAAATCATGTCATCGTCCCCTGGAAACTAACTAGGGTGCTATCTATGGCCATAGACCTCATCTCTCCCAGCCCCACTGATAAGGTGTGACTGAGACCTGTCCACGACTATTTTCGGACAAGCATCTCTGCCTAATGAGTAAACTCCAATTAGGTGGTTTCCATTATGCTTTATTGAATTTAATTCTTTTAGGGTGCCTACAGTCTCATAAAACATTTAAATCTTTAGCTTTTCTTGTCAAATCATGTAAAGCATATGGTAAAATTCTTTAAGAGGCTTCATATATAAAAATATGTATATACCATATACTTTCCTTTTAAAACTAATCTATACTTTATAACATTCATATAAATGTTATTATAACATCTCAAGTTGTAACAAGTCATGCTTAAAGGCGATGCTATAAAACCATTTCAGTATGCAACTTCGTTAATATTTTCAAATGTCAATATAAGCCATATTTTCATCTAATACAATGAAGCAATTCCTTTAAATTTATCACCATCAATCATTCGATTTCAAAACTTTCTTTCTGTCAAATTAGTGAATTAGTATTCAAATCAATTCAATATTCAATTCATTCGGTATTCAAATTGCTCAGTATTCAAATTATTCAGTAATCAAACCTTCGGTATTCAATATCCTTTCTCAATAGTTATCGACTATAACAATTATTTGTACTTTTCATCATCAATACTAGGACACATCATTGGTATGAATCCTCTTAGTATCTATGAATATTTAAATATCATGTTTCTATATAGCCATCAAGATATTGAAATTATGCAAATACCAATATCACCATTCAATATCTATTTCAGAGTCGAGATCGAGGGTAACAGAACCACAAGGTCAATAGTCATTATCAAATCTGTCTATGGTTTGACCTATTGGCACAAGTTCATAATTTCCGACTTGAGATTCAATTTCATTCACTATCACAAAACCAGATCACAGTCCTCAAATCAATTTTCATATGGCCTGCATAATTTGATACTGGACTTATGCAATTGTCGATCTTATTATTTAAGGCCTATTCCAAGGTTATAACCAAAACCATATATTCACATGTTTATCACTCATTCATTTGAATCTATAAATGATTGGATTGTGTCGTAATTCAACCTCAATTTCAATAAGATTATGTATGCACAAGTCAGACATCCATTATAATTCAATATCATCACTATCCATTGTATACCACAATATTGATACTAAGACCCATACCACTAGTGTAGGTCTGCTTATTATCTCACGTATATCCGACAATACGATGTAATACGATAAAACCATCTTAACATTGATCCCTTGAATTGTCCATGTTATCACGTTTCAGAACTACTTCAAAATCAAGAGATCAGATTCAATAAATTCCGGAATCATCACTCCGTCAATAATTCCACAATTCAATCGCTCGGCCATCAAAATTTCAACTGCAATCTTTTCTTCCAAGCTATATCATTTAATCATCGTTATTTTTATCAATACTCCAACTAATCGACATTCCACCTCGTTTTCGACCTGATGATCAATTAGTAATGTTAAGATAACTCGATTTATCGATTCTATAAGACGCACAATATAACTCCTCGTGCTATTGTGCTCATCCATTTACCTTCTCAACTATTTCAAAAAATCAACTTTTTTCCTACGACACGATAAAGTCCTTTCAAACTTATCTTTCGATAATTCTTTCCAAGATTCCATTTACATGAGGAAGACTTAACCTTTTTCATCAAATATTTTAACATGAATTTCGGCAGCTTAACGGCTTAATTTTATCAAAACCTCCTGCAAGATAACACAATTTATAACCACAGTCGTTGATTCTCACCATTTATTTATCTCTTACTAAGACCCCTACTACCAATTGTAGGTTCTTTTAGCATTTAAAATCATTTCAATAATCATTCATCATCAAGATCGAAATTCCAAAACATACAATATAACACTATCACTACTTTATAAGTGTATCTTACCAATTCGCCTCAAGCTTAGCGTGTTCCCGATTTTTGAGCCTAGTCGAACTCCACCATTCGTCCCATTTCTATTTTGCTACAATTTCAATAATTGACACATATTTTCATTTAGAAAATAATCCAATAATTTCTAATAAATTTCATAGAAATATAGTGAAATCTTTTAATTTTCCTTACCCATTTATTCTTCTTCTTTTTCTCCTTCTTCTTCCTTTTCCTTTTCCTTTTTCTTTTCTTTTCTTCTTTTTCTTTTCTTTTTCTTTTTCTTTTTTTTTCTGGCCTGAACCGGTTCAAACTGGTTCAGGTCGATTCGGGCCAGTTCACCTTTGCTTGGCTAGTTCAGCCACCGGGGACCACCCATTCCAGCGGTTCGGCCACACCGAAGCTTGCTAGGGTGGCGGCGAGGCTGAATCTGGCCTCTTTTTCCTGAGCGGTGACGGCGGCGGTGGCGGATCTGGTGGTGGGTTTTCGGCCTCTTTTCTCTCCCTTTTCTCTTCCTCCTTTCACCGCCCACTATTCCTTTCACTTGGCCTGACCTTGCCGGCGTTGAAGGCAGCGGTGGCGGCATCTAGATCGGCTGGCATTGCCTCTTTCCTTTTTCCTTTCTTTTTCTCCTCTCTCTTTTTCTTTTCTATTTTTCGTTCGTTTTTCTCCTTTCCTTTTCTTTCCTGTCGTTGGCCCTTTCCTCTCTCGCCGGCGGCGGTTCCTTTCCCGATCTCTCTTCCCTTGGCACTGCCGACGTCGACCGGCATCTCTTTTCTTTCCTACTCCTCTGTGTAAAACAGAGGAAACAAAGAAAGGGGGGATCGGTTTAAACATCCCGATTCCCTTCTTTCTGTTTTTTTTTTAATATAATATAATTATATTTATTTATATAATTATACTAATACAATATATATTATATTTACAATATATATATACGCATTTTTATTTTTTAAATTTTGGATTTCTTATTATCCAAAATAAATATACTCATTTTCATCTTATAATATTTGGATCTCTTAATATCCGAAAATTATTCAAAATAATTTCCTCAACTTCATCACTTCATCAAATTCGGGAATTCCAACAATTTTCTCATCTCGTAAATAAATTTATTTATTTACTTTCGCTTATTTATTTGCATAAAAATTAAATTCTCGAGTAATTTAATACCAAACATGAAAAAATTCTCAGTTATCACAATATATTAATATTAATAAGAAAATATAGGAGTGAATTACAAATTTAACCTTCCTATAATTATTATAAAAATACAATCCCTTTAATCTATTTCTTCTTCTTCTTTATATTTAAGGCTTCTTATTTTTCTATTTATTAAAGATCCTAAACTCTAAATCCCAAATCATAAGACCTAAATCTTAAATCTATTGAATCTTAATTTTGATGAAATGAATCTCTAAAATTAATGAGAATAATTATAATGAATCACTAAAATATTTCAATTTAATACATATTACCAAGAGAAGTTAAATTAATAAATTTATATTTTTTTGGAAAAAACATGGCTGAAGACTAAAAATATTATTAAGATAAGATGAAATGTGCACCATTATTCTTAAAGAATGGTAGCCTATTTGCTCAAGAGCATTAATAGTGACCTCTTGCAGGGTTTATGTCAAATAATATTTTTCCATATCAAGACCACTGCCTTTATTTGGAACTATCCAATCATTTAAAAATACATAAATTAATGACAGTAATATAAACTAGTCTTTGAGTTTCGGTTCCAAATGCATCTAGCAGTATCAAATTCAAAACCTCGTATGCAAATACTTAATTATATGTTAACCCCAAGTAACATACAACTACAAACCCCCCACCCCATTAACCAATAAAAATAAGACACCCACAAAACAAAATGTATGGAAGTCCCCCTTTTACTAGCATTTTAACAAAATGTATATCTTTTCTAAGCAATTGACAAAATGAACATACACAGCAAATTTAATAAAATCATACCTGTGTATAAAAAAATTTCATTGGTAGTTGACTGTCCAATTTAGGCAGTCAGCTGCCAATTGATTGAAAAAAATGCTGTATAAAAAAATATATGGGTAGTTGAATGCTCGAAAAAAAGCATTCGACTGCTCATGTATTTTTTTTAAACAGTAAGCTTAAATTGCATGGGCAATGGATTGTTAGTAAAATTGTTTATAATCATCGTAAAAAGAATGAAAATGAGCGTAAAAACATTATAATTAGCATAAATTGAACGTAAAATTCATGAAATTAATCGTAAAATTTATTAGATTCAAAGTAAATTTTATGACATTCATCGTAAAATTTATTAAATTCATCATAAATTTTATGACATTTATCGTAAAATTTATAACATTTATCGTAAAATTTATTAGATTTATCGTAAATTTTATGACATTCATCGTAAAATTTATGAGATTAATCGTAAAATTTATGACATTCATCGTAAAATTTATTAAATTGATCATAAATTTTATCACATTCATCGTAAAATTTATGAGATTAATCGTAAAACTTAAAACATTCATCGTAAAACTTATTAAATTCATCGTAAATTTTATAACATTTATCGTAAAATTTATTATATTAATCGTAAAATTTATGACATTCATTGTAAAATTTATTAGATTTATCGTAAATTTTATGACATTCATCGTTTAATTCTTATTTTTTAACGTGTATTAGTGTTCATTGGACTCCATAAAATAACCTTCTTTAATTCTTGTTTTGTCCTAATCCAGCATCTTTTTTGGTATGGTCATTGACATCTGATGTGGAATGTAGTTTTAATTATTAAAAAAATAAAGTATAAAAGAAATATATGAGTAAGTTGATCTATGCATATCTTGGTCATGCAAGGTCACTAATTATTTTGCAACATGTGGAACATTCATGATGAGGGAGACAAAGATGCTTATGTGTTAATGTTGAAAAGCATTTGTATACAAAAATAACATGGGCAGTGGACTGCTCAAAGTAGGCAGTCAACTGCCCATCGAATGAAAAAAAATTTGTATAAAAAAAAATATATTGGCAGTCGAATGCCCGAAAAAGGCATTCGACTGCCCATGTATTTTTTTAAAACAGTAAGTTTGAATTGAACAGGCGTTAAAATATTTAAAAAAATGTAATTTACATTATATTTAATTAAAGTTAAGTTTATTTGTTGACCTATTAAATCATTATTTACAAATTTTTTAATTTTTATTATTTATTTAATTTTTCATGAGATATTTAATAAATTTTATGATAAATATAATAAATTTTACGATGAATGTCATAAATTTTATGATAAATATTATAAATTTTACGATGATTCTAATAAATTTTACTATAAAAGTCATAAATTTTACAATAAATCTAATAAATTTTACGATTAATATCATAAATTTTATAATGAATCTAATAAATTTTACAATAAATGTCATAAATTTTATTAACATTAGTCATGTATTGTATCCATCGAAAGTAATGTAAATGTTTGTTAGTAATAGACTAATAGTTTTACTACTTTTTATATTTGATAAAAGCACTTAATATGTTTGTGAAAATCTTAATTGATAAAGCAAATCTACAATATTAATTATTCATTTAATCTTACTTAAATATTTGTCATTTTAATATATATATATATATATTTAAAGCTAACAAATTTGACATGTGTAAAGCCTATGAAAAAGTTGAATGGACCTACTGGAAGCTTTACTGTTGAAATTGAGGTTTGCCCTTAGATGGGTGGCTATGATCATGCAATGTATGACTTCTGTTTCTTTCTCTGTTTTTATAAACGGCAAACAGTTCGGCTACTTTCATCCTACAAAAGGGCCTTCATCAAGGCGACCCCTTATCCCCTTACTTGTTTACCTTGTGTGTTGAAGGGTTGACAACTGCATTAAATGTAGCTCAAATGAATGGTTCAATTTCTGGGTTTAGAGTTGCTCGAATAGATGCTTTTTCTTAAAGCCAGCCTTCATGAAAGTAATAAAGTTCAAGAAATTATTCAATCTTATGAGGGGCTTTAGGCCAACAAGTGAACTATTCAAAGTCAAGTATTTTCATCAGTAATAACACAGCACCTAATACAATGAACCAGATCACTTCATTGCTTGGGGTACAGGTGGTAGAAAGGATCGAACGTTACCTGGGTCTTCCTACAGTGATTTGTAGATCAAAGAAGCTAGCTTTTACTTCAATTAGGAACAAAATTTAGAAGAAGTTGATGGGGTGGAAAGAATGGTTGCTTTCTCAAGCTGGTAAAGAAATTGTTATTAAAACCGTTGCCCAAGCCATCCCAACTTACATGATGTTAGTTTTCAAACTCCCCAACTCTTTCTGTACTAATTTCAATAAGTTAATATGTAAATTTTGGTGGCAACAGCGAGATAACTCCCACGAGTGACACTGGTTAAGTTGGGAGAAGTTGTGCCTACCAAAATCAGCAGGTGGTTTGCGATTCAAATGCCTAGCCTCCCTCAACTTGTCACTCTTAGCTAAACAGGGTTAGTGCCTGTTAAAGAATCCAGAATCGATTGTCTCTAAAGTACTGAAGGCATGGTATTACAAAACGTGTTCTTTTATGGATGCGAAAGTGAGCAGTAATTCTTTTTTATGTGAAAAAGTGTATGTGAGGGTAAGTCTGTGTTGAGACTTGGTATTTGTTGGAGAATTGGTGATGGTAACTCTGTTCTGGCTTAGAAGGATCCATGGATTCCAAGACCATGGAAATTTTAACCAATTCTGACTTCTGAAACTCCAACTGCTGTTACCATGCCTCATATGCTTGTCTCTTTTTTCATAGACCGTCATTCTGGAGTTGGGATACATCTCTACTACAGCAATGTTTCTCAAATATGGATGTCCGAGAGATAATTAAGATTCTGTTGCTGGGTTTAAATTCTGAGGATTTATTGATCTGGCACCATTCGCCTAATGGCCACTATAAAGTGAAATCAGGATATCTGACCCAAATACAATTTAAATGAAGTGTGGGAACTCATTCTAATTATCTGGGACATCTACCGGGTGAATCTTCATGCAGCAGCTCTACATCTCTACTGTGGAATAAAGTTCGGAATGTTTTGGTTCTAAACAAAACTTGATTATTTCTTTAGCGGAGTTGCAGGTCTAAAATCCCAACCATGTTGAATCTCTATCTGAAGAAGATAATCCCTCAAGCAACTTGTCCTCTTTGTGGTCAATACCCTGAATCTATTATCCATATATTTCGAGATTGTTCCTTTGCCACCAAAGTTTGGTCTTTCCAGTCTGTCATAAATTCAAAGACTGGGATCGGTGTCCATCTTTTGCTGAATGGTTTCTATAGGTACGAGATAGTGATCAAATATATCGGGTGGATCTTTTCTCTCTTACAATCTGGATTTTATGGTTTGCAGGAAATAGTTTCATCTACAAAGGGAAAAAATCTGATCCTGCAAGTATTATAGCCTCTGTCCTGGCGTATCTGGCTGACTTCTCCGATGCCAACAGGTTGAATGGGATTACTACTCAAAACCATCTTCTCCTGGCACGTTGGTCCCCTCCCAAACCTCAAAACTTCATTAAGTTGAATTTTGATGTTGCGGTATTCACTTCAGAAGGCTGTATTGGAATTGGAGTTGTTGCCCGAAACCATAAAGGAGAAGTAATGGCTCTTTTATCTTCCAGGAGACTAGGTTCTTTTGATCCATTCACTGCGGAATGCATGGCTCCTTGTGAAGCCCTTTCTTTTGCACTATCAGTTGGTTTCTCAGTCGAACTTGAAGGTGACTTAGATACAACCATCACAGCTGTTTCTAAAACTCAAGAAGATCACTCAGTGGTTGGTGTCGTGATTGAAAGTGCTAAAGCATTACTGTTACAATTCATACAGTACACACTCCATCATGTTAA
This sequence comes from Heritiera littoralis, assembly GCA_031772115.1. NCBI lineage: Eukaryota > Viridiplantae > Streptophyta > Magnoliopsida > Malvales > Malvaceae > Heritiera > Heritiera littoralis. The sequence continues at coordinate 727,986 of JAPDPK010000009.1, read as the reverse complement.
ACGTAGTGGCAATGTACTAGCTCACTTACTAGCTAAACATGTAGTAGATAATGTAAATGACATGGTTTGGATAGAAGAGTCGCCCCTTTTTGTTGACTCTGCTATCAAGCATGATCAGCTCTGTTGTACTCTTCCTTTTACTACCTAAATAATATAGTAGTCACCATTTTCAATAAAAAATATTTTTTTTAATTTTAAATTTAATTTTTAAATCAAATAATATTAATCATATTGATTAAAATAATATTTAAAATGACATATATGTTCAAACTAACTCTTAATTCTGAAAAGCGAAATAAAAAAGATTTAGACATGTGATATCTTTGTCAAATAAACAAAATTAATAACAGATATAGATTAAAAATAAAGTATTTTTTTAAAAATAATATATAATTAATATTTTTTTAAAATTTTAATAAAAATAAAAAATTTTAAGAACAAATAAAACTATGATTATTATCTCATATATTAAACTATTTAAAATATCAAAAAAATAAATTAAATTTTAACTTCAATTGTGAAATTATAAAATATTACTGTCATACAATCCATAATTTTATAGGTTTTTGAAGGAAAGAGACTCCACTTTTCTGACTTTTCTGATCCGACGGCTTAAACTAATTTCTGCACTGGTTAATTAGATATTGACAAATCCTTTTTAACTCGAGAGTCGAGACACAATTAAGATTGAAAGAAAAAAAAAAAAACAAACCATACGTGTCTGTCTGAATTACAGTCGCGAGTCTTGAATTCTTTGTTCCGTCCATTCTTTATTACGAAATCGAGTTACGGATTCGACCATGCAGTCTTGGCACTATAAACTAATTGTGAAGTAAAATTTGGTACTTAAGTGGCTGTTCTTCTTCCTTTCTCCACCAGCGACTGAATCGGTGAGCATTTCCTTACTTTCTCATTTTCTCTTCTTTCAAAGATTAATGGAAGCTTCAAGTTCTTTGGCAAATTTGATTAGAATCTTTCCTTTTTGGTTATGCTGATTTAATATGATTATTGATTACTATCAATTGATTAACATTACCGATGATCAGATCAGTTAATGAGCTTTTTTTGGAAAGTTTTCCTTTCCGGTTTTTAATTATTTGTTTATTTATTGCAGGGATATTGCCTTCTCCTTGAAATATGGGGGATTTTGGCGCTAAAGAGCAGGCGGAGGCAGCGGCTGCAAATCGCAAACCAGAACTGAGCAGAGGCCGCCAACCAAGGCAGAAGAGACAAAAGCAAAGCGCAGATGAAAGTGAACAACAGGCAGAGGCTTCTAGTAAACCAGAAAAGAGGGGTCGCAAACCGAAGCTAACCCAAGATGAAAAGCGTACAAATAAAATAACAAGTTGTAGAAAGTATCGGGAGAAGAAAGCTGTAAGACATTTCGTTTCTCTCTTATATATCTTTTTCGTTTTTTATTTGTATTTTCCCCAATTTGTTCATCTCCCATCTTATGAATTGTGTCCTAGACTGAGAATGAAGTATTACAAAAGAAGTGCCAAAGATTAGAGAAAGAAAATGATGAACTGAAAGAGAAGTTGGGGTATGAGATAAACTCTACCAAGGAGGAGATTTCAGAGGCAAGAGACTAATCCTGTCTTTTTTTTTCTCCTTTTTAAATTTTATTTTGTTTTGCACAAATTATTTTTCTCCTATTTGTTTATAAGGGTTTTTCCTTTTGTATTTGAAGGCCGAGAATGAAGCATTACAAAAGAAGTGCCAAGAATTAGAGAAAGAAAATGAAGAATTGAAAAAGAAGGGGGAGAAGCAACAGAATGAGCTAAACTTGTTGAAGAAGGAGCTTTCAGAGGCAAGAGACCACCCCCTTTGTTTGTTGTGTTTGTCTGTTTCCTTTCTAACTTTTGCTTTGTGTTGTGCGAATTAAAGATCAATGCTCAAGCAGATAAATTAACAAGGAAAATGAGTGATGGATCCATAAAAGTGAACGCGGTGAAAATGGTACACCAAGTGCAGGAAGCTGGGATGCAACAACTACAAAAAACATTCCTCAATCAGGGTGATCAGGTATATTTGCAAACACAAATATAGAAAAAGTTGGCTTTTGCATGGGATGAATAAGTTATGTATGATAGTCATGTCTGCGAAAGCTTTTTCTTATCTATTTAGCTGGTGAAGGAAAACATTACCCAAATCCTTCTATAAATCCCATATATTATTCTTGATGAAGGAGATAACTATCATCAAATCACAAGGTTATTATCGTCTGTTATATGCTTCGTATATATCATTTGTATGAATATTGATACTTTGTGTCAATTTGTCCTCTCATTTGACAGCAAGTTTGCTAGTTGCTTCTTTTGAACTTCAAAATTCTATCATATCCAACCTCTTGCCCCTGTTTTAGTTATTTTGTTGGTGTTTCTTGCTTTTGGTTTTGATTACTGAGTGCCTACTATATTTGTGCCTAATTGGCTTTTTTTCTTTTCTTTGTTATTCTGGCTTTGTTTTGCCCTTATATATATATAACATCCTATATGTCTATTCAATCGAAAATTGCTCCTTTACTTTCCAAGAAAATATTATACTCCTACAATTTCATTTTTTCTAGTTCAAGAGAACTACTTAATTTGTCTAAAACTCTGTTATTGTAATAGTGTCTGTATCTGATCTTGACTATTAATAAATTAGTGTCACCACATAGATTATACCTCCCTATTAGTCCTGACTCCCAACTATTACTTCTCATTTCTTCTTACTCCCATATTCAGCCTTCTAGTACTACTTCTCCTGATCTTCTAGTACTAAATCTCCCGACCTTTTGTTACCAACCTTCCTAGTTATTCACTCTATCGCTGCAAATTCAACATCAGTTTCCGTTGTGCCATTTTCATCTCCTAAATACTTGCCATGGAACTTAGGTAGGATTGTCTAGTTGTCCTTAGAGGTGGCAAATGGGCAAGTTGGATCGGATTTAGGTTGGGTTATTTTGGATCGGATCATTTTAGGTTAAAAAAAAATCGGATCATTTTTCATTCGAATCATTTCGAGTTCAGATAAGGTCGAGTTTGGATCAAGGAAAAATCAGTTTATTTTTTGTTCAGATCATTTCGGATTCGAATAAGGTTGTGTTTGGATCAATTTGAATTTGAATCAATTAGTGTTCGGATCAATTCGGGTCCAGATTAGGTCGGGTTGGATCTTTGACTTTTTTATTTGATTCGGGTTCATAGGATTTGGATTCGAGTCGAGCGGACAGGCTTTTCGGGTTAAGCCTTTGTCATCTCGATGTGATTTGTCTAGTATGAAAATGAATTGAAACCATATTTCTAAGAATGACAAAATTCTTGAAAATAAAATTTTCTTCTTAAATAACCTGAAATAAAATTGGGATTGAAATAATCAAAATATTTAATAATCTGTATGATAATTTTCTTTGTAATATATTTATTCATAAATTAATTATATTTTTTTCATATTATTTCTATTATTTATAATAATTAATAACTTTATTAATCAAAGTGATTTAATAATCCTTACTAAATATCATAATATATTACTATATATCTCTTTAATTTCTCTTGTTTTTTTGTAGAATAATTGAAGATATTAAGTGTAGGTGATATAGCTTCTGTATTCTATTATAGATTAGCCATTAAATAATAATAATACATTAGGTTTAAATGAATAGAATATAAAAGTGAATATTTAACTAGATTCAAAAAAATATAGAACTCATATTATTGAAAAAAATTATATTTTTATTATAGTAAAGTACTTTGATAATTAATTTTAACATTTAAATATTTAATTATGATATTAAATTTAAGTTTGAATCTTTTCCGGTTTGGGTTAATTTGTATTCAGATTATTTTGGGTTTGGGTCAATTTAGGTTAGGATCAATTCGGGTTCGAATTAGGTCGGATTTGGGTTAATCTAAATTCGGTTGAATTTGGTTTCGGATCAATTTGGATTTAGATCAAGTCGGGTTTGGATCAATGTGAATTTGGATCAATTGGGATTTGGCTCGGGTTGGATTTTGATTGTTGACTTTTTTAGTCAAATCAAATCTGTCAGATTTGATTTCGGGTTGATTGGGTTAGTTTTTGGATCGAGTTAATTTTTGCCACCTCTAGCTGTCCTTGTCACCTCATTTTCATTTCATATTCTTATGGATCTTAAAGCCTTCCAGCTTTTAATAATCTAAGCAAATTTATCGCTAGATAACATTAGTTAGAAAGATAGGTATGCACTAAAGCCAAAATTAAGTTGATACACATTTTCTCCCAAAATAGAAAACACAAAACTAATGCTGCTGACTAGATAGCAAGTACCTGGGATGCCAGTATGCAGAACTTGACTTGCTACTGGTATGCTGGTAAGTAGAGCTTGACTAAAAAACCAATGGTAATCGCTTTCTTGATACTGAACATAATCAATTTCTAAGTTGATTAATCAACTTGATTCTAAATGACCAAAAATCAAATATTAAATGAAATTTTATCTAGTGTCACTTCAAGCTTTTTATTTAAAGCACCCTGCCATTGGAGTGGTACAGAATGCCAAGTCATAAACCATTTGTTGTTACTACTAGACAAAGGATATAACATCCTATAAACTGGTTAAGTGGAAAAGGGATATAATATCCTATCTTCTATCAAATTGTATGCTCAATGTAAAACAACATAGGATTATTGACCTACTTTCAACATACTGTTTCACTAACTAATCTCTGTTCAACGGCTTTTACTTTGAAACTAGCCCACACATTAGAATACCATGTGAGGTTGCCTCTCAACAGATTAACACCTTTGAGGAACAACTCATAACTCATGATTTATAATTCTAGACTAAAATATCCAGCATCATAGTTTTAATTATTTATATACTGTACTGTCTTTAAAAGTGACATTTACTTCCACCATCGTATATAGTTGCAAGAATAATAACATGTAATGCTTCTATCTTTTGGAGTTTTACAATTGATGGTATGTGCTATGCCAATTGATCTTTCTTCTAATTTGCAGGAGCATAATGCAGAAAACTCTGACTTGTATATACCATGGGATGCGAAATATGTATGGTACTTTAGTTTCAGTGCTTTCTGTACTGATTTACATATTATTGGTTGGTGATGTAATTCTTTCGAAATTATTGTTTTAGTTGGAAAATCTAGAAGGCATGGGAGACTTCAGTGAGTTCCTAAATTTTAAGTTCAGTAAGACCAAAGGTAAGTGCTATCCCATGAATTTGTGAATAAATTAAGGCTGCTTTTGATTTGATATATCAATGACTCATTTCTAGATACTCAAGTGGAAAAGCCTTTTTGTACAATTTTATTTTTACACATTTTGTAAACATAAATAAATAGGAAAATAATAAACAAATCTAAAATAAGAAATAGAAACAACAAATCCAAAGTCTTTATGTCTATTAAGACTATCTTTTTTCTCACTGATTAATACATATTTATTTTTTCAATCCAAAGACTTTTAAGTGATTATATTCACACAAAGTTAAACAAATTAAAATTTGGAAATAAATAAGTTAAATTGTTAAATAAAAATGTAAAACATGCAAGCAACTTAGAAATGTGCATGAGAGTAAAATGATATGTGCATATAAAAAATATTAAACTCCTAAAATCTTCTATTTTTAGATTATTTTTGTCTTCTTCAAAATCGACAGTGACCAGCAATGTTGTAGTTGAACTATAGCCAAATTATTGGAATTATCTATGATTTATTTATTTGTAGTTTAACAATGAGTTTATCAATAGAAAATTTGAAAGGTGTTTAATGATTATTTGTTTTGCTTGGTTGAATCTAGTTATGTTTTATTGCTTCTTTTTATTCATTAATATTTTGATTGGTGATGGCCTCATTATCTTGTGTTTGTCTGCTTGGTGGTTTTTATATATTCTTGCCATAAATGAAAAATATTACTACATAGGACTATAGGAGTGATTGATTTGTTACTTTTGAGTAATTTTTGTGTAGACTTTAAACTCTATTAGGGCTATCTATGAGATATGCATATCTAAATTATCTAATTAAACTAGGGAACATGTTCTGTTTTTATGTGAATGGACTAGGCTGTCATGGTTCAGGTTGTATATTGTTTATAATGATAATGGTGATTAAATTACTACATTGGATGTGTGGATTAAAGAATATGGGTAATCCATGTATCTTGGAGATTTGATAAAACATTGATTTTATCTCAAGTCATTTTAATTTATGTAGAGATAAAAATGATGATTCTTGTGAATTTTAATTGGTTGGATTATGAGTCTTTAATTTTTATTGGCCAAACCACATATTTCATCCTGATTTGTCCAGCAACTTTGATAAATCTTTAATTAATTTATTTAGCAATACATAAAAAATTTCATTGGTCACTAAATGTCATTAAAAGAAAATTTTCTAAAAGATGCGTGTTACCTTGTAATTGGTCAACAATTTTCTTCTTCTACAAATGTTCTCTCAAAATTTAGTTACATAATAGTTTGAGTTTAGCAAGTATACAAGTCTTAAAATAATTTGCTTTTGATACCAAAATTTCTTTGCACCTTTGTATTGACTTGATAAGATTTGACCAATTGATTTTCAAGGATTTATGAGTTTTCCAATTAAATTTCACCCATGAGTCATCATTTTTTATCTCTAATTAAATTAAAATCATTTAGAGATAAAATCAAAGAAATTAAATTCTTTTAGAACTTAGAAGTTAACTTAAAGAACTCCATAACCAAGTAGGCTAGCACTATAAATAAAGAGCTCCACTAAGCTATTTCACTCAGCTTGGGGAAAGAGGACTAGAAGACAATTGGGAGGAGAAGATCAAAGTTTGAAGAACCAAATTCTTCAAAGCTCCACAAGTCCAAGAAGAAAATTTTGAACAGTTTGAAAAGCCAAATTCATTTAAAACTCATACATGTCCAAAAAGGAAGATCTGAAGATCAAAATTTGAATATCCAAAAATCCCTAAATTTGGGACTAAAATATCCCTAACTTTGGGACCAAATTCTAAGAATCCTTAATTTGGATCAAATTTTTAAGATTTTCAAGGCTCTCTGAATTTCGGGATCAAATTTCAAAATCTCAATAAACCTTATATTTTGTGTTCAAATTTATTTAAATCATGAATAAGTTTTCAAAACCCTTAAAGCAAATACCAAATTTCAAGATCTCAAGTGAACCCTAAATTTTGGGTCCAAATTTATTCAATTCAAGATCAAGTCATCAAGACCGTTGAAATGAATTTCTGTTGAAGAGAAGAATCATAGGATTTTCTTTGTTTAATCTTCAAATATGTTGCTAGCGATTAATCCAAATCACCTTGTAATTCAATGAAAATATTTTAATCCCAATATGCTTTCCCATAAAACATATTATGCTAGGGTTTTTTTTTGTCATCTAATATAGGCTACTATATACATGATCACTCTATGTTTAAAAGTTCTCTTAATTTCTTCCATTTTACGTAAATCTCTCTTTCTCTCTAGCATGCCTTGAACCTCATTATCCATCATCTTCTTATTTTCCCAATCCAACTTCAGATTCCAAAATCCAACTCCAAACTCATCAAGGCTACAACTGCGAAAAGATTGAAGTGTTGACTATTAGTTTATAAAGAAGATTGTCATTTTATATGTGTTGGTGAAAGAATTAGTGTAAAAATGATAAAAAGAGATTTCAAGTTGAGAATGACTCTTGGAAGATTTATGAGAGGATTTTATTGGTTGATTCAGTTTTCCTTGGATTATTTTCGGGATATGGAATGGTTAGAAGGGTGTCAACCTTTTTGTTTTCTGGTGTAATTTGAAAGTGGCTTTGAGAAAAATTAATTGATCATATAAAGTGATATGAAGAAAAGTTTTCCTACCATTTAAAATCCTGGCAAATTAGTTTGATGCAAATGCTAGAAAAGAGTTTGTGGTTGTGGCTGAAACTTTGATGGATTATTGAATTGGTGAAATAGAATTGGGAAAGGTTGAATGAGTATCATTGGCGTGGAAATTTAAAATGAGATTCTATTTTGAGGGTCTGGGTTTGAATCTTGTGATGGGCATCATAAAGTTTATGAGATAGAGAAGGTTAGTTCCTAATGTGTATTTCAAAATCCTTATGTACCAACTACCAAAAAAGGTATACTTTTACATAGAATATTGTGATTGTATGCTCTAACTTATTTCAAAAGGCAAAAAATATAATGAGGCACTTTTCATATTTTTAATCGCAGTTTATGTATGAACATTACTTTATAAGTAGTGATGATATTTAAACTCTTTCTTATAACTAAGTACTAGTATAGATTTCTATTAGGAATTGTGGATATTCTAAACTGTTCAGGACTTCAGATACACTGTGTGTTTGCGGTTATTGGAAAAAGTTTATGTTATATTCATTTTCTTAGATTTCTTAATAAAAAATAAGTCATTTATTAAACTTTTTAATCTATTAATAGACCTCATGTCATTTCCAGTTTTGAGCTAAGAAAACTAGTTGATATGGAGTCCACTGCTCTTGAACTACATATATGAGACGATTAAGGAAAAATGATATAAAGGAAACCTTAGTTAAGTACTCTTCTCAAAGGAGTCGTTTGATAAGTGCCATTTAATATACTCATCAAAATCATTTAATATAAAATCTACAATTTATGGACAAATTCCGTATATTCCAATGGTAATTATGCATGTATTAGACAATACTGAAAGCCTAAAAGAGAGGACCTTAACCCTATTCTTAGACATATGAGATTTCAAATAAAAACAGAAGGTATGGAGCTTTTGAGATTTTGACTGAATTTTACTCGTTCATATAGGTCTTCAGGAGGGTTGTTTGTTGGTGATGAACAAAACTCTTTTTTATGAAGAAAAGATTGATAAAAACCTAATTATGGTAGTACAAAACTATGGGGTTCAATCTAGTTTTCATTGTGTTATTTCCAATCCTTCTGTGATTTATCAGCAAGAAGAGTTTTCTGGTGTAAAACTCAGAATCTGAAGGATAAGTTTGAAGCAATTAGCGCGTTGCAGGTGATTATCAAGCTCAAAAAGGTATGGTTGTCTGCCTACATGGAGTAAAAGAGGCAAATTAGACAGGTTCATGGTTTTGGCGAAATGGTTTGTTTCTACCATTATCTATGTCATAGAGGTTTGTGCAGATCAGCGTCAGGTTGATTTATTCTGTTGCCTTCAGAATCAGTTGAAAACAGGGGAAGGGAGGGGGGGTACTAAACCTCTTATCGGTCTTGATTTTTTAGATTTAGGATGTCAAAAAGGATTCAAAGAGGAATCAAAATTTCTTGAAGTGAATTTGGATGATAGGTACTACTTAAAAAATTATATTAAGCAAGATGAAATATTACTTGAGCAATGAAATGGATCAGACGTCCTTGTTGGTTTGATGAAATTATTGTCTCTCTGAAGAGAAGGTGGGAGTGTTTTGACATTCTTGGCATTAGCTGTTATCTCCTTTCAGCTGGAGTTCATGAATGAAAAGAAGTTATCCAATAGGTTTAGGCTCTTAGGAACTGAGAGTCCTTAGAGATGAGAAAAGGTGACAAAATTATAGCTTCTTCTTAGGGAGGACTGGCCTTTAAGGTTTTGGAGTAGGCATATTCTTTGGCAAGTCTGGTATTTTCAAGAGCTGATATTTTTATGGCATGGTGGTGAATTGCGGTTTTCTTTAAGCTCATTTGTTTTATCGCAATTGATACTTCGTTCTTTATCTGTTAACTAGATTTTGGTCATTTGGTCTTTTCTATCAACTTTCTGTTTTGATGTATTCACTCAGGTCTTGGTTCCACAGATGATTATGGGATTTGTGTTTTGTCTTTTATGTGTGTGCACCTGCTTTCTCTTTTCGATGTGTCTTGATGTATCAATTTTGAGTGTTTATATTTTTTGTGGTATTGGGACTCTTCATTTTGTCCTTTCACCCATTCCTTTAAGTTCAATGACTAGGCTTAGTAGAACAAAAAAAGGTATAGAAAATGTTCTCTAATGTTTCTAAATGTATGTAATGTTTTCAAGCGTATGAAACTGTCAAATTGATATCGTATTTAATAGTTTATTGAAAATAATAATGGGTAATATGATCTTTTTTTTTTTGACAAGGCAATTGTTTTTTGCATTAACCATATGGCTTCTACTATATGCTGATTTGGTGGTTGTTGGGAATCGTAGAAGGTCCGTCTAGCATTGCCAAAGCCATATCACCATTGCGTGAGACTCTGAATGTTAAGGACTTTGTGGTACCAAAGGAGAATTCCGACATGATCCAAGAGATAGTCAGCAAGTTCCCTAACACTGTTTCAGGCATTCGATTTCACCACCCAGCCTCAAGAAATGGCTTCATCAACACATTAGCTGAAATCTACGAAATGGTAAAAGGGGAAGAGATGCTCAACCCAGAGGAAATCAATCATATGGAGGATGGTATTGAAGATTTGAAATGTGCAGGTTTCGAGATTTCATGGCTTGAGGACATGGTGGTAGGGAAGAGGTTGAAGAGGAGGAAGAAATTAGAATCACAAAGGACAAGCTAAAGTGTCTGGAGGAAAGGCAAAGCAAGCATGCAGAAGAGCACAAGTCCGAAAGACAAAGGCCCATGTAAGAACTTGAACTTGATTTTTGTATGTTTTGTTACTTTTTTATTATGTGGCTAGTTGACTGCTTCTGTTTAATCAAGCATACATATATACATGCATATATGCATGTATATATGTATGGGTATTCTATGTATTTATTTGTGTTTGAAGGTTGTGAGGATGGCATTTTTGTCTAGTACTCACTCTTCTATGTATGTATTTTGTATTTTAAGACTGATGATTTGTGCATTGTTGGTATTTCTATTTGCAAAAATTACAAACTAAAATGTTTGACTTCTTTTAGGGAAGTGAATTGTTTGTTGGACTTGGTTGAGTCCAAAAGAAAAGCCTTGAGGTTAGCCACAACTCTAGAACTAGCCTCTTCTCCCATGGTCCTTTGATATAGCCTCGTTAATCTTTGCTTCATTTCACAATAATTTGTCACTTTTCTCATAGCTTCTTCAACATCTTTTTGTCCAAATCCATTAATCTTCACCCCAATTTTCCAAACCTGAACAATGTATTTGCAATTGACAAATTGATCGCCGGCAATTGGATAGCACAAGAGTGGTTTCTGGCATTGTATGGCTTCCATGGTGGAATTCCACCCACAGTGTGTGAGATATAAGCCCACGGCCTTATGTTGCAGCACTTGCAATTGTGGCCCCCACGAAACCACTTTGCCTTGCTTTAAAACTCTCTCCAAAAACCCATTTGGTAACCCTTGTCGCCATGCATAAGCTAGCACCCAAAGAAATGGTCGCCCTAATGATTCGAGTGTGGATGCCAGGGCTTGTATTTTAGAGTCTCCAATAGGACTAACCCAACTTCCAAAAGAAATGTAGAGGACTGAGTTAGGCTTTTGCTTGTCCAACCAATCTAAGCAGCTAATATCTTCTTCCCAAAGGCTAGGATTCTTCACCATTAATGAAGGTTTACTCAAAGGGCCAACTGGAAAAACAATTGGATTGTCGGCTGGAGAGCTATCATCATCACAAACGAACTCCTGGGGAAAGGAATTCAGGAGAAGCCATCGAAGAGTTCTTGAACGTTCCAAGGTTCTGTTCCAAAATTTGAATCTTGCTTTTCTTGATGCTTGGGTTTCAATCAACCATGGAAGATCTTCGGTTGATAGTTGAGCCTGACTCGTAATGGAGAATACAATGGTTCCTTCATGTTGGGGACATCCTGCAAAAACCAAGATGCCCCTAAAGAGTCTAAATTCAAGAACAAGTCTAAAATAACTTGAATACATTATGAGTTTGTATATGACACACTGATCGTGTATAGTCTTTGTATACTGTCAATATATCAAATGTTAACATTTAATTTATAAGCACATTAAAAAATTATCAAGCTCTTAAAAATAAATCTAAATAAACTTTTTTCAATTTGCTTATAAGGACTTATTGATGAGGTGTCAATTTTTGGTGCATTGACAATATATGAAAACTATACATTATTAGTGCATCATATATAAATCTATATATTATATTATATTATATTATATTATATTATATTATATTATATTATATTATATTATATGGATTGATTCTGAGTTAAACTTTATAAAACAACTTCCTCTGTCTGTATTCACCACCAAAAAGTTTCTTGCCACGTCTTTATGTTAGATCTCACCTTAGCTAAGCCAGCAAAAAATAACATGTTTGAGCTTTTTCATTACTTGTATTAATTTAACATCATATCTTTATTTTATTTTAATAAAATCTATTTACGTGATTTTCTTTGTAATTCAGATTTTTAAAAAAGTAAAAAATAAAAAATGTAAACTAATTAAGATAAAATTTCCCTCCAATTTTTCTTGGTATAATCATCCACACACTATATTATTTTGTGTTCCTCTGTTTTTCTTTTACATCACAGTTTTCTCGAATTAAACATATCCTAAGAGTGTGTTTGGTAAAGTTAAAAAATAAGTTAGAAAATAGATAAGGGTGAGTAAAAATGAAAAAAAAAAGATTTTTGTTAATGCTAGTTAATAAAAAAAAGTAGGACAAAAGAAAATAAAAAGATATAATTATTTTCTATCTTTTTTCATAAAATAAATCATTCAGTGTGTGTGTGTGTGTGTGTGTATATATATATATATATATATTTATATATTTATATATTTATATATTTATAAGACTCTCAATCTTTTTTGTTTAATTTTATGTTATATCTTGACTTACAAATGGTATAAGAGTAAAATAATGTAATTTTTATTTTGTTTCTTTCCATTTTCAACTCTAACACCTAAGGGATGAACAAAATTTTATATATATATATATATATATATATATATATATATATATATATATATATATATGTATTTGTTTTCTAGGGTTTCTACAAATTACATTGAAGAGAAAAACAGACATGTTTTTCATTTTTTATTTTTTTCTCCATCAAAATTTTATCCGCCTTATTAAGCTAAGCTTAAATCTTGTCCTTTAATAAAAAAATATTGAGAGAAAATTTTCATGGCCATTTAAAAGTTTTATAAATATAAATATAAAATATTCATTATTCTTTTATCCACCGTTTTTTTATATCCATTGTATTTAGATCCACAATTAATATTTTCTATAATAAAGAGAGATGGTGAATTTTGCTTTTGGCCACAAGAGATGGTGATCGAAATTGTTTAAATTCGAACCTAAACTTTATAGCATGTCACAAATTTTCTTTAACTATTATGTCAAAAAGTTATTTACCGATTTTTTTTTAATTATTTACATGTTCATCATTATTTATGATTGAGTCTTGTTTATACAGTATACATGTAAGCAATGATGATAAACTTACTGAAAATTGATACACATTATAGTTTGCCTTTTATGTTTTTTTTTTGTGTGGACCACAAGTATCCTCATCCATTTTAACGATCTGAGACTAATCTTGTTTGAGATTTAGTCACAGTTAAGGCTCTTCACTCCTCCCCAAAGACGTGTTTAGTGGGAATTGAATCGAAAGCTCTTCTCACAAACTCAGTCTGCATTGCCAACTGAACCACAACCTTTGGTGTTTGCCTTTTATGTTTTGTATTCTACTTGGGTCAACACATGAACCATCAACATTTGTTTAATTATTTCTTTCCCTTTGTTTTAATCGAAGATTATAGACATTTATTTAGTGTATGTACGCATTGGACCATGTAAAATTAGTTACGCACATTTATTATTATTATCAGTAGTTGTAGTATTTACAAAAGTATAATTTTGAGCAAAAATTTTAAGTTACTTTTGAATAATTTTAAAAATTTTATTTTTTAATAAATAAATTAGCTTGATAGTATATATTAATTATTTTGATCAATATCTTGATTTTATTTCCTTTTTTTCTTATTTTTATCAAATTTTATTTTCCATATATCTATAAATTTTGATAAACAAATATAAAATTAAATCTTATTAAAAACTAATTTAGACTTTTTTAACAGAAAATAAAGAAATGAAAAATATCCAAATAATTTTTAACACATAACCAAATATAAGTACTTTTTAATAAATACATTTTAATTTGAGCAATGAGTAATAAATTTTAGATTGTTATTCTGATTTGTAACTTTCTCGCAAAATTTGATGGGAGTATCATGTCGAAAAACTTTTAAAAAAAATTGGAACTATCAACAATTTAAAAATTAAGGATCAAAGTGAAACACACATAATCTCAAATGCACTTTAAACTTCTTAATCAGATACAACATGAGAAAGTTTACAAATTATAATCAAATACTATATTCTTAAATCATTTAAACAAATCAATCAAACCATTATATAACCGGACATACAATACAACTCACACATTTGGTTAAACTTGAATCCTTTTGTCTCATTACAGTTCTAAAACCTTCTCCTTACCATTAAACCATTTTCTCATTAAAATTTTTTACTTGAAGTTTAAGTTTGTTAAGCTTCTTTATAAATTAAATTATGCTATGAATATGTAAAAAGATTACGATTTTCAACATTGAGTGTTTTATTTATATATTAGCTTGCAGCTCATGCAATGTACAAATTAGTTTTATGTATTTAAATTTGTATATAAACATATATTTTTGTAAACTTCTATGTTTTATAAATAAATTTTATTTATTTAAAAAAGTAATAATTTAAATTATTTAATAATTTACATGTTATTTATAGCTTACTTTTATGCTTTTCAGTTTAGTTAATAAATTATCTTTTGATAAATTAAAATTATGTATTTTATATTATAAACAGATATCAATTAATCTATTATTTAGTTTTTTAAATAGATAATATTAAAATTATATTTTTAAAATATTTTTGGATTAGATAGTATTTAAAATTATTCTAAGATAATTTTTTCAAAAAGATTGGGAAATTTTGGGGATTAGAAAAATTTTAAGAAAGTAAAAAAGTGGAAAAGTTCAATATTTATTGTTTATTTTGGCTTAGGTGGACATAAAATTAGTGGATACTAACGTATAAGCATTCATGTAGGCATATTGATCAAAATTGCTATATTTATATTTATATATATATATATATATTGTAATATAATATATAAGATTAATTGAAAGTACATTGAGAATTAAAGGCATACTCAAGTTAATTCCATAGTTTATGCATGATAATTTTTATTATGAATTTCTGAATAATTAATTGCATGATAGGAACTTCACTTATCTGAATAATTAATTTCATTATCGTTATGTTTTTATAAAAACCAGAAAAATTATCGTTACCTTATATTGCCTATTTTATCATTAAAATCTTGCCTTTTTTTTTTTCCTAATCAGCATAAACAAACACATTTACATAACATAAAAATAACATTATACACCACATAATTTTTTTTATTAATATGATAAGAAGTATTTGAGCACATATTTTTTTGACACAGTCCAATATATTCAAATTTTTATATTTTGAATACTTTTCGAGAAAATAAGAAATAAATAAAATAAGACATGTGTAGTTAACCAAAAAAAATCTTGTCTGCAGGCAAGTTTACCAGTTTCAAAAATCAGGCATGTGTAGTTAAAAAAAAAAATCTTGTGTGAATTTACCTGTTTATGAAATCAGGCTTGTGTAGTTAAAAAAAAAAAAAAATTCTCGTGTGCAGGCAAATTTACCTGTTTCAGAAATTAGGCCGAAGTGAACCATGTCCTGTATGGCTGTGATCAAGCGGTAAGTGGCTTCCATAGCGGGCCAGAAGCCTGCGGCAGCGATCCGACTTCGGTTGGCAACTTCAATGGCCCACGAAGCTAATAAATCAATAACCATACAAGCCACTCTTCCGTCTTCTTCTTCTGCTTCAACTTTATGAACGAGACTCTCCAAATGTGTTGGCATGAAATCCTCCATAGCTCTCTCTATGGCGAAGAAATCATGAGCACCCTCTTTGTCTAAGCCATCTGGTATTGACAGGAACCTAATCACTTCATCGCTGGGGCCCATGTTTGCTAGGATCTGATGGTGAATGAACTCTGGGATTACAACCATGGGTTGGAACCCATGGCTATGGAAGGCAGAGCCGAGCTTAAGCATGGGTGTCACATGGCCTTGCGCTGGATATGGAACCAGCATGATTTTCGGCCTCTTCAGAGTACACTTAGCTTCCATATTTCTTTTGCCTTTTGCAGTTATTTTTGAGCGTTCAACTTCTTAACAAAACACCGCTTTTATAAGTGGGGATGACTCATCTAATAAAGCATGTGCTGAAGATATGTATCTTCCTTCGTACAGGCCTTTTTCCAACACATGCTTAAAAAGGGCGCAGGAATTCCATCTTAGGCCTACATACACCAAGATACAAGTGTGTAATGGGTAGATATATACATTATAATATATGATATTGATTAACATCTTTATATGGATTTTTAATAAAAATTAAATTTTCGATTTGATGTTAAACATTTCAATACAAATTGTTACACATGAATTTTCATAGTATTTATAATTTTACACGAAATAAAAATAGAGTTCGTATATAATACACTAATACTATATAGGAGTTATACACTCTTAATATCAGATCTTGACGCATTATTAATGAGTGAACTAAAAAAAAAGCAAAGCCTTTAAAAATAAATACAAATAATTTTTTTTTAATTTGTTCATAAAAAGTTAATGTTTTCTTAGTTTACTCATTAAAGAGATGTCAAATTCTAATACAGTAATAGTATATAAAAACTATAAATTGGGAGTGCAACATATATAAACCCATAAAAATAACATAACAAATGGTTGAAAGAAATGAAGTAAACTTTTTTTCTAAGCATTTGAACATTATTCGAATTCTAAAATTGTCACTTTTGAAAAGGTTTTATCATTTATCACTTTTAACCCGAACAAAATTAGTATCAGACCGTAAAACTAATAAAGATACATTTGATTACACAAAAAAAATATATAGATATACAATTTGCGGTATCCATGATATAATCTATGATATAGACTACATTTTTTTTATGTCCAAGTAGACTAACATTTGAACGGGTTGGAAAAGTTTTTCTCCTTCAAAATTGTTTTAATTTTGGAAGTTGCATGGCAAGAGTCTTCTAAGTGTGTAAGCAATGGAGTGGGTCTTTTTTAAAACCGGTAAAAAGTGGTGGTCTCCTAGAATAACATTGGTCATGCGTTGTATCCATCGAAAGTAATGTAAATGTCAGTAATAGACTAATAATTTACTCCTTTTTGTTTTTCCTATTGTGCAATGGAAGTTAGGCTAATTGGCACCATACCTACAATTAGTTTGGCTTTCACGTCACAATTAAATATTCTAATATAAGCACGAGGTCATCATACTCGACATGCATGATTAATCATATCCCACTATAACTATATATGCAAATGGAGATATTTTTCTCTTTCATTAAAATTTAAATTTATTCAATTTTTTTAGGAAAATTCAATTTTATTCAAAATAAGAAAAAGCATTCCATCTTTTTTTATGAAATTAATGTTATGAATTTTTAGTTTATAATAATTAGAATTTTGATGTCATAAAAAATTAATTTTTTATTAAAATCATTTTTAATTGGATGATATAATTCAATACTTAAATTTTTTTTGAAAAAAGTGTATGAAAAATAATTAAGGAAATACTATACAGTTAAATTTTATTCATTCATTTTTAAATTCTTTAATGAGTATAATTGCAATTAAATAAAAGTTATAATTTTATTTTACGTAAAAAAAGCTCAATGACTTATTTACAATTTTTTTAATGAAATTCAAAGATTTTTTTTAATACTATTCCTAAGAAAAACCTCAAACACTAACCGTTAAGGTGAGCTTTATCTTTCAAATGTTACAAAAGATTTATATATGATGCACTGACAGTGTATAGTTTCTATACACTGTCAATACACCAAAGGTTGACACCTCATCAATAGGTCTTTATATGTAAATATAAATAAATTTTTTTAATTTGCCCATAAGGATTTATTGATGAGGTATCAACTTCTGGTGCATTGACAGTGTATAGAAACTATACACTGTCAGTGCATCATATACAAACTCTATTACAAATATGCCATAAACATGCGTTTCTTGCTTTTCCCTTTCATCACATTAATTTTTTTTAAGTAATTCATATTAAATTTTTTTTGGCCAAAATAATTCATATTAAATTTAATCGTGCTATCTACATCATCTAAAATAAAATAAGCCATAATTGGACCCTTTTTTAAAGTATAAATACAAATTTTGAAGGAAACTTACCGAAGTCTTTTCACCAAAAAGCACCCAATAATAAGTTGGCTATAATGACTTGTGACTGGGAGGTTGATTTTGTGAAGTTAGATTGCTCATCACCCTCTTTGATTAGCTTGTTAAATGATGATACATGGGAGTTTGTTTCTCATGTAGATTTTAATTTTAGTTAATTTTTCTTTCTTTGTAATAAAAAAAAGCACCCAATGATGCCTTTCCCCCTTGTATATAAGTTTGGTTTTTTTTTTTCACAATGTCACATTCCTGTTTGAGAGTTAAGATCTCTAATTTCCTTTAATTAATTAACTAATTAATTATATCTCCAAAAGGAATGTATACTTCCATTTTCATTCCTAGGCTAGGTAGCAGGTAATGGCAACCTTCAAACTTGCAATTCTTCATTAATTCTGACAGTAATTATACGAGAGGTGAATACTTTTTAGATGCCAATTACTTGCAATATAAATATATAATATGTAATTTATCACAAAAGTAGAAAGAATTAAACACATCTCTCAGTACTCCTTAAAATCCATTTATTTCCTAGTGCCGACATTAATTGGCACATGTAAATGGTGATCCTCGTTGAACTTGCTCAAATTAATGCCACACCAGAGATGAGGCAAATGGTTTAGAAGACGCAATACATATCTATATAATATGCGTGTGTGAATTTGCTTCTTGTATGTGGATATAAATGAAGGTATGAAAAAGACTGAAAATTATAGCATGAATATTGTCGATTTATAAGTTTATGGTTTTAATTAATTCATAGATTTTTTTTAAGAGATAAATTTTAGAAAAAATATTTGATACACTATTAGTAGAGTTTTTAGATTTTACAAATAGGATGAAATTTTTAGATTTCACAAACAGAATTAATAGACTAACATAAACCCCTTACGTTATGTTTGGATTGAGGTGGGGAGAGCTAGAGAGACAGTGGCGGATCTTGACCTTTGATTCTGGGGGGCCAACTAAAAATATATTATACATACAAATAAGTACATGAATTTTGCAAAAATATTGGGGGGGGCAATGCCAACTGTTGACACCTAATTTTGTCCCTTTTTGTTATTATTACTATTATTATTATTATTTGTTTATATTTATTTTTATTATTTGGTTTTCATTATTTTTATTTTTATTTTTATTTTTATTTTTATTTTTATTTTCTTTGTTTCTTTTGGTCTAATCTGCCATCAGTCCATCAATCACCACCAACTCCTGCCACCGACAGGTCTGCCACAACCACTAGCCCCTGCCTAACCGTCCCATCTCCACCAGCCCCCAGGCAAACCAACAACCCAAAACCCCATCATCACCTGAGACTCAGGGCCTCACCATTTCAACCAATCCTCACCCTCAACCCCAAGAGAGGAACCCCTCACAGACCCCAATCCCTTCCACTTTGGCCCTGCCGATGAACCCACCTCACCACCGAAACCCCCACTGCCTAGTCACCATCACCAACACCAAAAAACCATCGTCACCGGAAACCCCAGATCTCGAAATCCCAAACCCGAGAACCCCGAACCTAAGACCTAAATCCCTCAAACCTGCAAAAGAAAAAACAACAACAAACAACCAACACAAAACCAGCAACCACAAACACATCCGAAACCATCAACAAAAAAAACAACAAAAAGGGGGAGGAGACCAAGGGTTTCAAAGTCAGATCTACTAGGTTAGGGCTATTTTTTTGGTGAATCGGAGGTCGGAATCGGAAAGAGGAGGGGGAGAGGAATCGAAAAAGGGCAATCTTTTTAGGGTTTGGCCATCGGCGACGGTGGCCGGCGGCGGTGGGAAGAGACCCCAGCGGTGGCCGTGAATCGCCCCGGCGGAGAGCCTCAAAGGCTCTGGGCGTTTTTTTTGAAGAAAAAGGAAAAATGAAAGAAATAAAAAAAAACAAGGCTTTTATAAAAAAAAAAAGGATCCGCGTCTGGACCCGACCCGGGTCCAGGATCCGCGCTTGACCTGCGAAGGAGGGACCCGCGTGCCAGCCAGCCAACCCGGTTCCGCGCCCGACCTGCTTCGCCTGACCCGCTACCCGTTCTGTGACCCGGCCCACCATCCAGCCTGCCATAAAGCTTCATTGGGCGGCCCACGTTTCAACTGAGCCCAATTCCGGTGGAAGGTCTTTGGGCTGCCTTCAAAAATTTCCTTATTGGGTTAAAATCCAATTGATTTGGGTATATTTTTCTTAGCCCTTTATTTGTTTTATTAGTATTAGTATTATTATTAGTATTATTATTATTATTGGGTTTTATTATTATTATTACTATTAGGTTTTGTTATTATTATTGTTTTTTGTGTTTTTATTATTATTATTATTATTATTATTATTATTATTATCATTATTATCGTGGTGTTTTATTATTATTGTTATTGTTATTAGTATTGTTGTTGTTGTTGTTATTATTATTATTATTATTATTATTATTATTATTATTATTATTATTATTATTATTAATGCATGTTATAAAATAAAAGTTTTGAAAAATTTTCTTTTACTTGTATTTTCACTAATTATTGTTGATAAAAAAAAAGTATTAAGATAAATAAAAAACCAAGAAAAAGGAAATCAAGGAAAGTTTAATTGAATGAAAGTCCGATGATGGGATGCTACGGAAGTCACAAGTAGTGATTCCTAGCTGATCCCTAGGTGAGAAGAGTTGTACTAAATGTTGCCAAAAGTATTGGAATATTTAGTATGATTTTTTAATAATTTAATTTTTATTAAAAATAAAAATAAGTCTTTAAAAGAAAATTAATAATAAATTTTAAATTTAATTAAACATATGTCCGATGATGGGATGCTACGGAAGTCACAAGTAGTGATTCCTAGCTGATCCCTAGGTGAGAAGAGTTATACTAAATGTTGCCAAAAGTATTGGAATATTTAGTATGATTTTTCAATAATTTAATTTTTTTTTGTTTTTTTTGTTAAAAATAAAAAATAAGTTTTTAAAAGGAAAACTAATAATAAAAGTTAATTTCAAAATAAATGAAATACTTTCCGATGATGGGATGTTACGGAAGTCACAAGTAGTGATTCCTAACTGATCCCTAGGTGAGAAGAGTCTACTAAATATTATCAAAAGTATTGAGGTATTTAGTATGATTTTTCAATAATTTAAATTTTTATTAAAATTAAAACAAAATAAGTTCTTTTTTTTAAATTAATAATTTAAATTCAAATCAATGAATTTCCGATGATGGGATGCTACGGAAGTCACAAGTAGTGATTCCTAGCTGATCCCTAGGTGAGAAGAGTCATACTAATTATTGCCAAAAGTATTGGAATAATTAGTACGATTTTTCAATAATTCAATTTTTCATTAAAAATAAAAATAAACATGTTTTTAAAAGAAAATGGAAAAAGGAAATTAATAATAAAATTTAAATTTAAATAAAATTTGTCCGATGATGGGATGTTACGGAAGTCATAAGTAATGATTCCTAGCTGATCCCTAGGTGAGAAGAGTCTACTAAATATTGTCAAAAATATTGAGGTATTTAGTATGATTTTTCAATAATTTAAATTTTTGAAAATAAAAATTGAAATTTTAAAATTAATAATAAAATTAAAATTAAGTAAAAATTTTCCGATAATGGGATGCTACGGAAGTCACAAGTAGTGATTCCTAGCTGATCCTTAGGTGAGAGAAATCCTACTAAATGTTGCCAAAAGTATTGGAATATTTAGTATGATTTTTCAATAATTTAATTTTTTATTAAAAATGAAAATGAATAAGTTTTTTTTAAAAAAACAAATAAATATAAATAAATAAACAAATAAATAATGAAATTTAAAAATTAAAAATTCATTTGCATCATATATTATTTGTTTGCATCATATACATTCATAATAATTTTCGAAAATGGGTGTGAGCTCTTCCGAGGATGAGATTCTGTAGAAATCACAAGTAGTGATTCTTAATAAATCTCTAGGTGAGGAAAATTATTTTAAATGCTGCCAAAAGTATTGAAGTATTTAATTTAATTATTCAATACAAAAAGGTTCACATTCATTTTCGAAAATGAAATTTAACTTTTTAAAATAAACTAAAATAAATTTACAAATAAAAAATGATTTTGAATAAAATTGATTGGAATAAAATAGGAATTAATTTTAAATATTAATTCAAGACCATTTTATTAAAATTAAAGGATAACATATGATTATTATGGTACCGTTTTTTAACGGGCGTCGTGGGGGTGCTAATCCTTCCCCACGCGTAACCGTACTCCTGAACCCGATTTTTGTTTTCACAGACCAAAAATTTGTCTTTTTAATAAAACTTAATTAATTTTGAGATTTTGTTAAAAAGATAAATATTTTAGGTGGCCAATCACACCTAGTCAAAAAATATTGGTGGCGACTCCTTTTGTTTTTAAACGCTTTTTTCGAAAATCGTCGAGCACGAAGCTGTTACGACAGCTTGGCGACTCCACTGGGGACGCTTTTTGAGGGTCAAGCCATTCATTAATTATGTGTTATCCAAAGTTTTAATTTAATAGTCTTGATTGATATTTAAACTTAATTCACTTGGATTTTGAAAATAATTTTGTTTGCATTTGCATTCTATGTTATTTATTTTATGTTTTATATTTGTATACATTGTTATTAATAAATTGTTTGGACATATAGCATTAGAGTCGTAGTGTGATGAATGATTGGTGTCTTCCCTCATGCACACACTTGCACTTGCATCTGCATAACATGAGCTCTATACCCGGGTTCAGTCCTTCTTAGGAGGGAGTAGAGTACCTTTGCTCTCGTGAGGTAATCACCTCCGCAATGGCAATCAAAATACTCCCACTCAAATTAAATCTTACTAGTCCAGTGTGGATGACAGTAAGGTATAATTTGGGAACCTTTTGACTTTTTAGAGACCCAACCCCGCATGTAAAAGGCCTTAAGAAGCCGATCCTAGCTAGAGCCATGTCCGATTTTTGTAGAAATCACCCCGAAATTAGGACACATGAGGGAACATTTTACTACTTTTTCATATCGTAACTCTATTAATTTTTCAAATTCATGCTCTCATAAAATCAAAAGATATTTGTTTTCAAATAAAGTTTCACATTTTTACAATTTTATAGAATAAAACAAAGACTTATTCGGTTTCTATCCTTTGCCAAAAATAACATGAAAACATCCATTCATTCTTTAATAATATTTGAAAAATAACAATAATGTTTTTTATTTCTTTTAAACTAATGCATAGACATTAAAAAGAAAGGAATTTTGATGAGAAAATAAAAGGTAAGTGCATTGTCACATTCTTTTAAAAATAGATTAAATAAAAAAGGAAATTAAAGAAAATAAACTGTGGTGTGAAAATAAGATAATTTTGAAAAAAAAGAGAGAGAAAAAGAAAAAAAAAGAAAATTTATTCTTTAAAAAAAAAAGAGGAGAAATAATCAAAGTTTAAAATGAAAAAAGAAAGAAAAAAGAATTCATTGAATTTAAATAAGAGAAAATTTTGGTTCTTTTATTCCTAAATTTTAGCATGGCATGTTTCATTACATTAATGCATTCACATCACATAATAAGGAAGATATTTGTCTTTTTGGAGTAAAATAGGTCAAAGATATGGGAGATTAATTAGAAAGCTAGACTATTTTGGAGAATAATCGAGAGGAGTTTGGACGTGATATACAAGAGATGAAGGGAAAGCTAGCTAGGATAATGCAGATGCTTGAAAGTTTTAGAGAGGCTAAATTGGTTCATTCTCAAGGATCGTTGTTGTTTCCAGAACGACTACATGTTGAATCATTAGCAAATGGAGACCAATTGACTTGTCATATAAGGAGAAAGGACTGATTGATGCAAAGTCCTCGATATAAGAGAGGTGGCTACAAAACTTTTTATAGGTTTGCATTCACTTCATTCATATGTGCATAACATGATTTTGACAGAAAATAATAAGGCTAACAATAACTGTTTCCTTAAAGAAAAAAAGAAAAAAAATATAAAAAAAGAGAGAAAGAAAATAGTGGATCAAAACAAAGGAATGGACAAATGACAATTTTCAGTTTATAATTCCCCTTTTTGCTTTTCTTTTTTAGTATACAGCTTGTGATACTCTGAAATAACAACAAGGTTGAATTTTCTTTTTATTTCACAATTTCCATACAATAAAAGCATCATACTAGCATGGCAAGCATGACATCTAATTTTAGTTTGTGACAGATTTGGTGGAAAGATAGCTTGATCATTGGAAAACTTTGAAGATAGTTTTGGACCATGGAAGAGACAGAAATGACTCGGATGGAAAGGATGGAAAGAGCTCAACAAGAGATGAGAAAGCAATTGTCACAGATGGCAGGTTTGTGGGAGAAGTTGAACAATGGAAAAATGGGAGAATTAGCTACTCAAAAGGGGCATCAGTTGCGAAATGCCGAGAATTCTTTTTGTCCAATTAACAACGGCTCACGAGAAACCCAATCATCTCAAGAGCCACAAGCAATGCCCACCGAAGGTTATATGTGTCCTAATATGCCGTCTGCACTCGACCTTAGTCAGTTTCAAGGACATGCAATTCCCACCATGAACCCCCTCGAACCAATTCATGTTGCTAATTTGGATAGTCATAAAGAGCAAGGGATGCCACAAGTGGAAGGAGGCTCAAATTCTCGGCAAAAGATAGAGCTTATAGAAGAAAGGCTTCGAACTGTTGAAGGAATGGATTTTCATGGATCTTTAGATGCTGCCGGATTATGCTTAGTACCTGGTGTGGTCATTCCTTCAAAGTTTAAAGCTCCAAAATTTGAGAAATATGATGGGACCACTTGTCCAAAGGCCCATATCACTATGTACTGTAGAAAGATGGCAGCGCATGTGCATGATGACAAGCTGTTAATCCATGTTTTCCAAGACAGCCTTAAAGGATCTGCTGCTAGGTGGTATACACAACTGGGCAGGGGCGATATTCACTCATGGGAAGATTTGGCAAGGGCATTTGTCGCCCAATTTAAGCATATTGTGGATTTGGCCCCAGATCGTTTATCTTTACAAACTATGGAAAAGAAAGCTACTGAAGGCTTTAGAGAATATGCCCAGAGATGGAAGAATGTTGCCACCCAGGTCCAACCTCCCCTCACGGAAAAAGAGACTGCAACTCTGTTTCTTAGTACACTCCAGGCACCATATTATGATAGAATGATTGGGAATGTTACTAAGAATTTTGCCGACATCGTGGCCTCTGGAGAGATGATTGAGAATGCAATCAAGAGGGGCAAGATCAAGATAGATGACATTGCTCATAACAGACTAGAAAGAAGGGAAGAAGAAGTACAAGTTGCAACATTTGAGGGGCGATTTCCCAAAAACACAGCTCCATCTCATCCCTGTTTGCCTCACCCATCATACGGTCCAACCTTGAATAATGCCTCCTATGATTCTTATCCTTTTTCACCAGTCCCACAACCAGGATTTCCAACAAACTCTTGTCCTCCAACGATTTTTCATGCGCCTATCTTCATGCCTAGGCCAGTAGCTCAACCTCTTCAACAATCAACAAACAACAAAAAAAGATCGAGAAGCAATCAAGGAAAAATCCCAATTCCAATCTCCGATCTCTTGCCCTTTTTGGTAAAAAACCAATATTTGACCCCTATACCTTTGAGAACAGCACCAAACCAGTTAGCCAAGAGCTATGACCCGAACAGCAAATGTGACTATCACATGGGGGCAATTAGGCATGCAACAGAAAAATGCAGACAGTTGAAGGAAAGGATTGAAGAGCTCATCAATGGTGGAATCTTGACTCAAGAACTCATGGAACAATGGAAGTCCACTTTGGTGTAAAATCATGACATTTTGGCAGATCAATCTGGAGGAAAACGGAGATTTTGAGATTTTGAAGTCTGTATTTTGTTGAAAAAATGCTTGTCATTCTCGTTGGCCTAGGTGACAATTGTATGAGCACAACCTTTTGCATAATTTATTTTCCAGTGGCATGTGACAAGAATGTTTCTTTTCTTCACAATAATGATAAATGATTATAAGAAAATCGGTGATTACGGTCAAAGATGAACGTCTTAAATCATTTTTGGATCACATCTTAATAAAATCTAAGTCAGTCGAGAGCTAAAAAGCTAAATTGGGGCATAAGATTTTGAAAGTCCAACTTGTTCCCATTTGAACATGACGGAATTTTTTTGTTAATGGTAAAAAAAAAAAAGAAGAAAAAATGATGACCGACATGCAAAACTTTTTGAGAATAATTTGGAAATCAATGACAATCTCTAAATATTCTTGATATTGGTAATTTTACACTTGACAAGATCATTTTGAAATACCTTTCCACCTAAATTCTTGTACAAATCCCAAATTCTTTAATCCTGTATTCCCGAGATGCCTTTTGCCCATGTTTTGAAAAAAAAAAAGGAGAGAACCAAAGTCGAGGATTTTTCCCATCAATGTCCATCTGCATAATACCTCGAGCTGGGCATCACCTATTTCCTTAAATGAAGGTGTGGTGTGTGAGGTCAAGTTCTATCATATTAAAGTGGTACATTGCAAGAAAATAAAAAAAAAGCCAAAAAAAAAAGACATCGAAAAAATGAAAATGGAATTAACTGTGACACCATGCAAACATGATATTCAGAGGATTTCAAATGCCAAAAGAAAAACTTGTCCTAAGAATTGCTTTTCAATATAAGCATCTTAATTTGAGATGATGAATGGCCGTCTTTCATATTCCATCCACAAATATAAACGTTACCCTGTTGCTACCTTTTTTGAGCCTGATAATTTCTTTCATAATAAACCTCCTCCAAGGATCACCCTCCACACTGGGGGGCATGTGCAGAAAATATCTCTTCAAAGAAAATGGATGATTCAACTTTTGTTTTTGATCAAATAAGATTTATTATGTTTTTGAAATCTTAGATATGAATCAATGAAAAAAGAAAAGAAAAAGGAAAGAGAAAGGAGGAAGGATACATGTGAAAGTACACAAAGAAAGATGCTTCAAAGGATGAATAGGATGTTGAAAAGAAAAAAAGAGAAGAAAAAAAAGAAGAAGAAAAAAAAAAGAAGAAAAAGAAAGAAAGAAAAAGGAAAAAGAAGAAGGAGAAGAGATACATGGAAAATTGGAAAAAGAAAGGTGCTTCGAAGAGTGAAAATGATGGACAACCATAGGAGAAGAAATGATCCTTGGATTGATCACCTTCAAACACATTTTGGGCCTATTTATCCATTCTTGCAAAACCCTGAACCATGACCTACATTACGTACTTAAAAGTCCATTTTGATCAAGTAGGGATGCTTGTATCGAAGAGCTCTTCTTTGGAAGATTCTCACCTTTCTTTGGATTGAATAAAATTTGAATTCTTGAATACATGGTGGAGCAATCAATCAAAAAAAAAAGAAGAAAAAGAAAAAAGAAAACAAAACAAAAGAAAGAATGAGGCTCTAGGGTGAAAACCTGAAAAGGGCAGTCTAGAGCGAAAAATGAACTCTTAGAGCAACAAATCAAGCAGTGACACGAATTGAAAACATGGAAAAAGAACCAATAGTCCTTGAGAAACCCTCGAGGTATCCAAAGATTCTGAAGTCACTTGAAAGAACCATTAATCCCTGGAAACCCTCCAAATTTCCAAAGATTTTGATGTCATTTGATTGCTGACATTTTTTGAAAAAGTTTGAACCTTTCTTCTTGTAAATACTCTCCCTGAACAGGAAAGACCTCAGTCATTCGTATCGTATCTTGGCATTTGTGGAACGCCATTATTCAAGAATTTAAGAGATTGTCAAACCAAGTTGTAAATATTTTGTTTCTCTTCTCATTCAGAATTTTGTTTAAAACAAAAAAAAAAGATGGAGAAAAAGTTATGGTATTTTGAGAAAGCTATTTTAAGCTAAGTAAGGAACTATTGTTTTTTTTTTGTATAAATGGCAAAGTATGCCCCAAACAAAGAGCATCATGGCCACCAAACTTTCAATTGTCTAGTTGAAAAGATCCGAATAGGGTTTATGTCATTCATCTTGAAAAGTAATCACTAATCTTTCGAAAGGATCAGGTATCACTTGTGAAATTTAGATTCATTTCTCCTGAAAAATAGTTATGAGGAAAATTTAGTGCTATTAGTCAAAAGGCTGTGATGAGAATGCAAGAACTCTACAAAAATGGAAAATAGGAAGGAGCTTTCATGGTCATGTTGGGGGCAAAGAAGATAAAAAAGGCAAATGATGTACCTCTTTGACAAGATAGGAAAAAGATCTAAAGTTAGAGAATGTACAAGATTGAGTGTCATGCATACATGCATACATACACAATATCATACAGCATCAACATTGAAAGTTTTTGTGCAAAATTTTGAGATTAAAACATGTTTCTCAAGCTGAAGACTCAACACCATTTAATTTAGATTTTAAAGGTTATGCAACCTTTTCCAAGATAAAAAAAAAAAGAAAAAAAGAGAGTAGAGAGAAAAAGAGAAAAAAAAAGAGAGAAAGAAAAGAGAAGAGAAAAAAAGAAAGAAAGAAGAGAGAAAAGGGAAGAGAAAAAAGAAGAGAAAAGAAGAGAAAAGAGAAGAGAAAGAAAGAAGAGAGAAAAGGGAAGAGAAAGAAAGAAGAGAAAAAGAGAAAAGAAGAGAAAGAAAAAAAAAGAAAGAAAAGAAAGAAATGGAAAAAAAAGGAAAAGAATTTAAAGTTTCATTGCCTCTGCTGCAAGAGGAGCTTTTCCAGAAAAAAGAATTTAAAGTTTCATCGCCTCTGCTGCAAGAGGAGCACATTTCTAACAAAATTTTTAAAGTTTCAATGCCTCTGCTGTAAGAGGAGCACTTTCTAGAAAAAGAATCTAAGTCCTCCGGGCATAATTCTAAGTCCTTCGGGCACAAAATTTCAAGTCCTCCGGGCAAAATTTTTAAAGTTTCATCGCCTCTGCTGCAAGAGGAGCACTTTTCAGAAAAAGAATTTAAGTCCCCCGGGCACAAATTTTAAGTCCTCCGGGCAAAATTTTTAAAGTTTCATTGCCTCTGCTGTAAGAGGAGCACTTTCCACAAAAAAAAAATCTAAGTCCTCCGAGCATAATTCTAAGTCCTCCGGGCATAAATTTCCAAGTCCTCCGGGCACAAATTTTAAGTCCTTCGGGCACAAATCATAAGTCCTCCGGGCACAAAATATAAGTCTTCCGGGCAAAATCTCAAGTCCTCCGGGCAAAATTTTTAAAGTTTCATCGCCTCTGCTGCAAGAGGAGCACTTTTCAGAAAAAGCATTTAAGTCCTCCGGGCACAAATCATAAGACCTCCGAGCACCATTTCTAAGTCCTCCGGGCAAAATTTTTAAAGTTTCAATGCCTTTGCTGCAAGAGGAGCACATTTTCAGAAAGGAATTTAAAGTTTCATTGCCTCTGCTGCAAGAGGAGCACTTTTCAGAAAAAGAATTTAAGTCCTCCAGGCAAAAATCATAAGTCCTCCGGGCACAAAATATAAGTCCTCCGGGCAAAATCTCAAGTCCTCCGGGCAAAATTTTTAAAGTTTCATCGCCTCTGCTGCAAGAGGAGCACTTTTCAGAAAAAGAATTTAAGTCTTCCGAGCACAAATCATAAGTCCTCCGAGCACAAATCATAAGTCCTCCGAGCAAAATCTCAAGTCCTCCGGGCAAAATTTTTAAAGTTTCATCGCCTCTGCTGCAAGAGGAGCACTTTCCAGAAAAAGCATTTAAGTCCTCCGGGCACAAATCATAAGACCTCCAGGCACCATTTCTAAGTCTTCCGGGCAAAATTTTTAAAGTTTCAATGCCTCTGTTGCAAGAAGAGCACATTTTCAGAAAGGAATTTTAAGTTTCATTTCCTCTGTTGCAAGAGGAGCACATTTTCAGAAAGGAATTTAAAGTTTCATTGCCTCTGCTGCAAGAGGAGCACATTTTCATAAAGGAATTTAAAGTTTCATTGCCTCTGCTGCAAGAGGAGCTTTCTCAAAAAAAAAAAAAGAAAGAAAAAACAAAACAAATTTAAATTTAAAGTTTCATCGCCTCTGTTGCAAGGGGAGCGCATTTCGAAAGAAAAACAACATTTTAAGTTTCATTGCCTCTGCTGCAAGAGGAGCTTTCTCGAAAAAAAAACAAAAAAAAAATTTAAAGTTTCATTGCCTCTGCTGCAAGAGGAGCACATTTAAAAAAAACAAAAATGGATGATTTAAATTTAAAGTTTCATCGCCTCTGCTGCAAGAGGAGCGCATACAAAAAAAAAAAGAAGGAAAAAAAGAGAAAGAGAAAAAAAGAAAAAAAAAGGAAGAAAAAAAAAGAAGAAAGAAAGAAGAAAGAGAAAAGAAGAGAAATGAGTCATAAGCCGGACAAAATTACTGTCAATTGTCTTTGCTCTATTCCTGATCCTCAGCAATGAGCAAAGAGGGGCAGCTGTTGACACCTAATTTTGTCCCTTTTTGTTATTATTACTATTATTATTATTATTTGTTTATATTTATTTTTATTATTTGGTTTTCATTATTATTATTATTATTATTATTATTATTATTATTATTATTATTATTATTATTATTATTATTATTATTATTTTTATTTTTATTTTCTTTGTTTCTTTTGGTCTAATCTGCCATCAGTCCATCAATCACCACCAACTCCTGCCACCGGCAGGTCTGCCACAGCCACTAGCCCCTGCCTAACCGTCCCATCTCCACCAGCCCCCAGGCAAACCAACAACCCAAAACCCCATCATCACCCGAGACCCAGGGCCTCACCATTTCAACCAATCCTCACCCTCAACCCCAAGAGAGGAACCCCTCACAGACCCCAATCCCTTCCACTTTGGCCCTGCCGATGAACCCACCTCACCACCGAAACCCCCACTGCCTAGTCACCATCACCAACACCAGAAAACCATCGTCACCGGAAACCCCAGATCTCGAAACCCCAAACCCGAGAACCCCGAACCTAAGACCTAAATCCCTCAAATCTGCAAAAGAAAAAACAACAACAAACAACCAACACAAAACCAGCAACCACAAACACATCTGAAACCATCAACAAAAAAAACAACAAAAATGGGGAGGAGACCGAGGGTTTCAAAGTCAGATCTACTAGGTTAGGGTTATTTTTTTGGTGAATCGGAGGTCGGAATCGGAAAGAGGAGGGGGAGAGGAATCGAAAAAGGGCAATCTTTTTGGGGTTTGGCCACCGGCGACGGTGGCCGGCGGCGGTGGGAAGAGACCCCAGCGGTGGCCGTGAATCGCCCCGGCGGAGAGCCTCAAAGGCTCTAGGCGTTTTTTTTGAAGAAAAAGGAAAAATGAAAGAAATAAAAAAAAAACAAGGCTTTTATAATAAAAAAAAAAAGGATCCGCGCCTGGACCCGACCTGGGTCCAGGATCCGCGCTTGACCCGCGAATGAGGGACCCGCGTGCCAGCCAGCCGACCCGGTTCCGCGCCCGACCCGCTTCGCCTGACCCGCTACCCGTTCTGTGACCCGACCCACCATCCAGCCTGCCATAAAGCTTCATTAGGCGGCCCACGTTTCAACTGAGCCCAATTCCGGTGGAAGGTCTTTGTGCTGCCTTCAAAAATTTCCTTATTGGGTTAAAATCCAATTGATTTGGGTATATTTTTCTTAGCCCTTTATTTGTTTTATTAGTATTAGTATTATTATTATTATTGGGTTTTATTATTATTATTACTATTAGGTTTTGTTATTATTATTGTTATTTGTGTTTTATTATTATTATTATTATTATTATTATTATTATTATTATTATTATTATTATTATTATTATTATTATTATTATTATTATTATTATCGTGGTGTTTTATTATTATTATTATTATTATTGTTATTATTATTATTATTATTATTATTATTATTATTATTATTATTATTATTATTATTATTATTAATGCATGTTATAAAATAAAAGTTTTGAAAAATTTTCTTTTACTTGTATTTTCACTAATTATTGTTGATAAAAAAAAAAGTATCAAGATAAATAAAAAACCAAGAAAAAGGAAATCAAGGAAAGTTTAATTGAATGAAAGTCCGATGATGGGATGCTACGGAAGTCACAAGTAGTGATTCCTAGCTGATCCCTAGGTGAGAAGAGTTGTACTAAATGTTGCCAAAAGTATTGGAATATTTAGTATGATTTTTTAATAATTTAATTTTTATTAAAAATAAAAATAAGTCTTTAAAAGAAAATTAATAATAAATTTTAAATTTAATTAAACATATGTCCGATGATGGGATGCTACGGAAGTCACAAGTAGTGATTCCTAGCTGATCCCTAGGTGAGAAGAGTTATACTAAATGTTGCCAAAAGTATTGGAATATTTAGTATGATTTTTTAATAATTTAATTTTTTTTTGTTTTTTTTTGTTAAAAATAAAAAATAAGTTTTTAAAAGGAAAACTAATAATAAAAGTTAATTTCAAAATAAATGAAATACTTTCTGATGATGGGATGTTACGGAAGTCACAAGTAGTGATTCCTAACTGATCCCTAGGTGAGAAGAGTCTACTAAATATTGTCAAAAGTATTGAGGTATTTAGTATGATTTTTCAATAATTTAAATTTTTATTAAAATTAAAACAAAATAAGTTCTTTTTTTTAAATTAATAATTTAAATTCAAATCAATGAATTTCCGATGATGGGATGCTACGGAAGTCACAAGTAGTGATTCCTAGCTGATCCCTAGGTGAGAAGAATCATACTAATTGTTGCCAAAAGTATTGGAATATTTAGTACGATTTTTCAATAATTCAATTTTTTTTAAAAATAAACATGTTTTTAAAAGAAAATGGAAAAAGGAAATTAATAATAAAATTTAAATTTAAATAAAATTTGTCCGATGATGGGATGTTACGGAAGTCATAAGTAGTGATTCCTAGCTGATCCCTAGGTGAGAAGAGTCTACTAAATATTGTCAAAAGTATTGAGGTAATTAGTATGATTTTTCAATAATTTAAATTTTTGAAAATAAAAATTGAAATTTTAAAATTAATAATAAAATTAAAATTAAGTAAAAATTTTCCGATGATGGGATGCTACGAAAGTCACAAGTAGTGATTCCTAGCTGATCCTTAGGTGAGAGAAATCCTACTAAATGTTGCCAAAAGTATTGGAATATTTAGTATGATTTTTCAATAATTTAATTTTTTATTAAAAATGAAAATGAATAAGTTTTTTTAAAAAAAAAACAAATAAATATAAATAAATAAACAAATAAATAATGAAATTTAAAAATTAAAAATTCTTTTGCATCATATATTATTTGTTTGCATCATATACATTCATAATAATTTTCGAAAATGGGTGTGAGCTCTTCCGAGGATGAGATTCTGTAGAAATCACAAGTAGTGATTCTTAATAAATCTCTAGGTGAGGAAAATTATTTTAAATGCTGCCAAAAGTATTGAAGTATTTAATTTAATTATTCAATACAAAAAGGTTCACATTCATTTTCGAAAATGAAATTTAACTTTTTAAAATAAACTAAAATAAATTTACAAATAAAAAATGATTTTGAATAAAATTGATTGGAATAAAATAGGAATTAATTTTAAATATTAATTCAAGACCATTTTATTAAAATTAAAGGATAACATATGATTATTATGGTACCGTTTTTTAACGGGCGTCGTGGGGGTGCTAATCCTTCCCCACGCGTAACCGTACTCCCGAACCCGATTTTTGTTTTCGCAGACCAAAAATTTGTCTTTTTAATAAAACTTAATTAATTTTGAGATTTTGTTAAAAAGATAAATATTTTAGGTGGCCAATCACACCTAGTCAAAAAAGATTGGTGGCGACTCCTTTTGTTTTTAAACGCTTTTTTCGAAAATCGTCGAGCGCGAAGCCGTTACAACAGCAACCAGTCAAATATTAGGAGCCGCCTCTTATAATGCTTATAAGAGGATTTTTAAAATTCCCCCCCCCCCCTCCCCAAGGTATACTACCGTCCGCCCATGTAGAGAGAGAAAAAAAAGGAGAGAGAAAACTTAAAAAACTTTTTCCTTACTTTCTCTTTTTTGGAAAAAGAAAAATTCAGTGCACAAGGTTCTCATATTATGAAATTTGAAAACGATCATATGTACGCAGTTTACCTTCTACATTAAGAAGTAAACTATTTTCACTTGAATCCATGATGTGTACCCAGCCTTTCTTTGTTTGGAGAGAACTCGAAAATTTTTTCCTTACTTTCTCTTGTTTGGATAAAAAAAAAGGAAAACTCATGCACAAGGTTCTTATGTTAAAGGTTAAGGGCTTTATCTAAATGTAATAAAAGTATAAAGAATTTATTTAAATAAAGTAATAAAGTTCAAGGACCTTTTTAATATTTTAGCAAATTAACAACTCATTCATTAATTATTTTTTGTCAATAACTTTAGGTTTTTACAATTTTTTTTTCAATTTATGCTTCTTCTTAGTTTTTTTTTTTTTAGATAATTCTTCTTGCCATAACGTGCTAAGACCTAAATCTTAACTCGTTAGATTAAACTTAAGAAATCACCACCAACCATTTTTAACCTAAGATTTTATTGATTATCTATTCAAACTAAAGACATATGTACGGTCTAAGTTAAAAAATCTCAAAGTTTGAGAGTACGGGTATATGTAAAAAAGAATTAGTACCCACAATACCTATCTAAAATGATACCACTCAGTCGAGGTTTCCTAAATTTGCCTTTAAATATTTATTAAATTTCGATATGTTTAATATTAGAAAACTTTTCTAAATCGTCACCAATCAATTTTTTAAATCTCAAAAGTATTCAAGTAGTCGCCTAGTAGTTCCTTACCTATTACACATATATATATCCCATCTAAGAATTCCATAATTGGAATAATCTCAATTTGCTTTAATTTTTAATTTTATAATTTAATTTATAGATTTTATGTTTTATATATATTGATATGGACCTCACCGAAAGAAGATGAGGTTCAATGAAGAAGACGAAGAACACTTGAAGAAAAACAATAACAAGTTAAAACGCAGCAAAGGAAAACAAAAATTAGAGATAAAACCAAGACCCGTTGTGTAGAAACACAAGAACCTATGGTATTGGACCAAGACCCGTTGCTTAGAAAAGCAAGAACCTATGGTATATATTGGTGGAAGGTAGAAGAACGCCACAAGGAAGACCTTGATAAGTTCAAGAGTTCTCAAGAGAACCAAAGAGAAGAAGTCTCTCAATTTTATTACTAAAATCAATTGTGTTCTCCCCAAAGGGTTACATAACTATTTATAGGCAAATAGATAACTTGCAGCACAAGTAATAGGAATCCTACTTTCCTAACTTGCAGAACAAGTAATAGAAGTCTTACACAATCTATTATTTAAAAAGGAATTGGGCTTAAATTAAATTAAGACAATGTTCAGCCCAATAATACTTAACTAAATAAAATATGCATCTAGCCTAATTTGCATTTCGGCCCAATACTTGTGTGTCTTTAAGAAGGTTGAACTTGGGCTTGGACCATGTTGTAGAAGACTTTATCATCCTCCATGCTCAAGCTTTGTTGGGCTTTCTCTCTAGCAATATCAATGAAACCAGCCAAGGCTTGTTGCATTATCTTTGATTTAGCTCTTGTAATTGGACCTCCATGGATACTCAAAGGATCACGATCATCACGAACATGACTTGAGCTTTGTGAGCTTGGATCTCCATCATTCCCCCTCTCCTCGAAAGGATTTGTCCTCAAATCAGAATCACCTATATCAATATCAAAGGAAGAAAGATCAGAAACATTAAATGTAGCACTAACATTATACTCACCTGGAAGATCCAATTTATAAGCATTGTCATTGATCTTCTCAATCACTTGGAATGGTCCATCTCCTCGAGGTTGCAACTTGGAGCGACGTTGAGCAGGAAATCTCTCTTTACGCATATGTAGCCAAACCCAATCACCAGGTTCAAAGACAACTTTCTTGCGATGCTTGTTGGCTTGAGTAGCATATTGCTCAGTCCTCTTCTTAATGTTTTGACGTACCTTATCATGTAGTTGCTTAACAAAATCAGCTTTCTTTTCCCCATCCAAACTAGCTCTCTCCTCAATAGGTAGTGGTAAAAGATCCAATGGAGTGAGTGGATTAAAACCATAGACAATTTCAAATGGAGAATAACTAGTAGTAGAATGCATACTTCTATTGTAAGCAAACTCCACATGAGGCAAACAATCTTCCCAATTCTTCAAATTCTTTTGAATAATGGATCTCAACAAAGTAGACAAAGTACGATTGACTACTTCAGTTTGACCATCGGTTTGTGGATGACAAGTAGTTGAAAACAATAGCTTTGTTCCTAACTTTCCCCATAATGTTTTCCAAAAGTAGCCAAGGAACTTCACATCACGGTCAGAAACAATGGTCCTCGGAACACCATGTAGACGAACAATTTCCTTGAAGAATAAATCGGCAATGTTACTTGCATCATCTGTCTTGTGACAAGCAATGAAGTGAGCCATCTTAGAGAACCTGTCAACAACAACAAAAACAGAATCTCTACCTCTCTTTGTTCTTGGTAACCCCAAAACAAAGTCCATAGTAATGTCAGTCCAAGGAGCAGTAGGAATAGGTAATGGAGTATAAAGACCATGATTCATAACTCTAGACTTAGCTTGTTTACAAGTGACACATCTTTCACACAATTTTTCAACATCTCTTTTCATGTTAGGCCAAAAGAAGTGATCATGCAATATATCTAAAGTTTTCTTTACTCCAAAATGTCCCATTAATTCACCACTATGGGCTTCTCTAACAACTAATTCTCTTAAAGAACTCCTAGGCACACATAATCTATTTTCCCTTAATAAGAATCCATCATGCCTATAAAACTTTCCAAAACCAGTTTTCTCACATGCAATGAACACATTTTCAAAATCCTCATCAATAGCATACAAGTCTTTAATATACTCAAATCCAAGTAGTTTTGCATTAAGAGTAGTGATTAGAGTATACCTTCGAGACAATGCATCAGCCACGACATTTTGTTTACCTTGTTTATATTTGATCACATATGGAAATGTCTTTATGAACTCCATCCACTTGGCATGACGCTTGTTCAACTTGCTTTGTCCTTTCAAGTGCTTCAAAGACTCATGATCAGTGTGGATAACGAATTCCTTAGGCCATAAATAATGTTGCCATGTTTCCAAGGTCCTCACTAATGCATACATCTCTTTATTGTACATGGGATAGTTAAGGCCAGCTCTACTTAACTTCTCACTGAAGAAAGCAATGGGGGGCTTCTTTTGCATTAAAACAACTTCGATACCTATGCTTGAAGCATCGAATGATGGAGATCCAAGCTCACAAAGCTCAAGTCATGTTCGTGATGATCGTGATCCTTTGAGTATCCATGGAGGTCCAATTACAAGAGCTAAATCAAAGATAATGCAACAAGCCTTGGCTGGTTTCATTGATATTGCTAGAGAGAAAGCCCAACAAAGCTTGAGCATGGAGGATGATAAAGTCTTCTACAACATGGTCCAAGCCCAAGTTCAACCTTCTTAAAGACACACAAGTATTGGGCCGAAATGCAAATTAGGCTAGATGCATATTTTATTTAGTTAAGTATTATTGGGCTGAACATTGTCTTAATTTAATTTAAGCCCAATTCCTTTTTAAATAATAGATTGTGTAAGACTTCTATTACTTGTTCTGCAAGTTAGGAAAGTAGGATTCCTATTACTTGTGCTGCAAGTTATCTATTTGCCTATAAATAGTTATGTAACCCTTTGGGGAGAACACAATTGATTTTAGTAATAAAATTGAGAGACTTCTTCTCTTTGGTTCTCTTGAGAACTCTTGAACTTATCAAGGTCTTCCTTGTGGCGTTCTTCTACCTTCCACCAATATATACCATAGGTTCTTGCTTTTCTAAGCAACGGGTCTTGGTCCAATACCATAGGTTCTTGTGTTTCTACACAACGGGTCTTGGTTTTATCTCTAATTTTTGTTTTCCTTTGCTGCGTTTTAACTTGTTATTGTTTTTCTTCAAGTGTTCTTCGTCTTCTTCATTGAACCTCATCTTTCATTAGCACACTTAAAGTTTGACATGCTATATATTCCTTTCCATCCATGGGTAATTCCATACTATCCTCATCATCCTCTAATTGCAGCATAGAATCAT
Source organism: Heritiera littoralis (assembly GCA_031772115.1). Lineage (NCBI taxonomy): Eukaryota > Viridiplantae > Streptophyta > Magnoliopsida > Malvales > Malvaceae > Heritiera > Heritiera littoralis. Next base: position 689,641 of record JAPDPK010000009.1, on the reverse strand, counting down.
CATCAAAATCTTCTTCATAATTGCTATCCAACTTATAATGAGCAACATTATCACAGGCATAAGAAGTCTTATCTTGGTTTACCTTAGCTAGGGCAACATCGTGTTGCTCCAACTTATCATATTTAATCAACTTCGACTCTATCCTCGAAAGTTGTTGTTGCATGGCTAGGAACATGATCTCAATCTTACTCAAATCAAGCTTTTCACTATTAGAAGACATGATTGCAACCTGCAAGAAACGTTAGTAAAAGAAAAGGACCTCACAAGTATGACCTCACGTGTTTACACTCAATACACACAAGAATGTAACACTCACACTCGTGTTTCACACAATTTTAATATGGCTTTTCTCTACTAATGTTACTCACACACTCTTGCCTTTTTCCCTCACACTACTTTTCTCTATAGGTTCTATATTGAACTCAAGACTCAATCAAAAATCAGCTTATGGAATTCAACTATCAACCAACAATAAACAAGATGAGCACAAGATTTTAATCAAGGGAAAACAAAACAATGAAGACTCAACAAGACTTAGCAAGACTCAATAAGACCTAAGAAGACTCCAATGAAACTAAACCTTGAAGAAAATATGAGTGTTTAATTAGGGTAAGGTTTAGCCAAAGGTGGGGTAGTTTTGTCCTTTTATGTGGTAGGGTCAAAAGGTAATTTTAGGCAGTAGGGTAGAATGGTAACAATGAATTTTCAAATTAGGCAAATAAGAAATCTCAAAGCTCAAGAAAGAATGACTACCTCAAGATTTTGATGAAGCACACCTCCACGAATTGCCTTTGACGTTGTACTTGCTACACACAATGTAATAAATCCCCTCTTGAATTGATTTTTTTCTTTTCTCTTTTTTTTTTCTTTTCTTTTTTTTTCTCTTTTTTTTTTTTTTTCCTTTTTCTTTTATATTTTACTAAAGTAAACGAACAATAAAGAAAAAAAACAAAAAGTCTAAATAATAAGAAGAGGTTTACTTGGGGAACAAGGCAACTTTTTGACAAAAACAAGCTAGTTTTGGTAGCAGCTTGTGTGGCAAGGAATGAGAGGGAACGGTGGCTTGTGAAACAAGTAGTCTTTATGTGATGTAGAGCTTTTGAAGGTTTCTTGGTGAGCAAGAAAACCTTTGGGATTTGGTTGCTTGGAGAACAAGATAGGGTTTACTTGGTGGCTAAGTAAAGAAAATAGGTTTGAGGGATAAACAATATTAGTGGTGGCTTGGAAAAGGATTCAAGATCAAAGTTTGTCCAAGACAAGAAGACAAAGAAAGAAAAAGAAAAAAAAACAAAAACGATACTCCCATGAATTGAACCTAAGCTCTGATGCCAAATGATATGGACCTCACCGAAAGAAGATGAGGTTCAATGAAGAAGACGAAGAACACTTGAAGAAAAACAATAACAAGTTAAAACGCAGCAAAGGAAAACAAAAATTAGAGATAAAACCAAGACCCGTTGTGTAGAAACACAAGAACCTATGGTATTGGACCAAGACCCGTTGCTTAGAAAAGCAAGAACCTATGGTATATATTGGTGGAAGGTAGAAGAACGCCACAAGGAAGACCTTGATAAGTTCAAGAGTTCTCAAGAGAACCAAAGAGAAGAAGTCTCTCAATTTTATTACTAAAATCAATTGTGTTCTCCCCAAAGGGTTACATAACTATTTATAGGCAAATAGATAACTTGCAGCACAAGTAATAGGAATCCTACTTTCCTAACTTGCAGAACAAGTAATAGAAGTCTTACACAATCTATTATTTAAAAAGGAATTGGGCTTAAATTAAATTAAGACAATGTTCAGCCCAATAATACTTAACTAAATAAAATATGCATCTAGCCTAATTTGCATTTCGGCCCAATACTTGTGTGTCTTTAAGAAGGTTGAACTTGGGCTTGGACCATGTTGTAGAAGACTTTATCATCCTCCATGCTCAAGCTTTGTTGGGCTTTCTCTCTAGCAATATCAATGAAACCAGCCAAGGCTTGTTGCATTATCTTTGATTTAGCTCTTGTAATTGGACCTCCATGGATACTCAAAGGATCACGATCATCACGAACATGACTTGAGCTTTGTGAGCTTGGATCTCCATCATTGAATGATGGAGATCCAAGCTCACAAAGCTCAAGTCATGTTCGTGATGATCGTGATCCTTTGAGTATCCATGGAGGTCCAATTACAAGAGCTAAATCAAAGATAATGCAACAAGCCTTGGCTGGTTTCATTGATATTGCTAGAGAGAAAGCCCAACAAAGCTTGAGCATGGAGGATGATAAAGTCTTCTACAACATGGTCCAAGCCCAAGTTCAACCTTCTTAAAGACACACAAGTATTGGGCCGAAATGCAAATTAGGCTAGATGCATATTTTATTTAGTTAAGTATTATTGGGCTGAACATTGTCTTAATTTAATTTAAGCCCAATTCCTTTTTAAATAATAGATTGTGTAAGACTTCTATTACTTGTTCTGCAAGTTAGGAAAGTAGGATTCCTATTACTTGTGCTGCAAGTTATCTATTTGCCTATAAATAGTTATGTAACCCTTTGGGGAGAACACAATTGATTTTAGTAATAAAATTGAGAGACTTCTTCTCTTTGGTTCTCTTGAGAACTCTTGAACTTATCAAGGTCTTCCTTGTGGCGTTCTTCTACCTTCCACCAATATATACCATAGGTTCTTGCTTTTCTAAGCAACGGGTCTTGGTCCAATACCATAGGTTCTTGTGTTTCTACACAACGGGTCTTGGTTTTATCTCTAATTTTTGTTTTCCTTTGCTGCGTTTTAACTTGTTATTGTTTTTCTTCAAGTGTTCTTCGTCTTCTTCATTGAACCTCATCTTCTTTCGGTGAGGTCCATATCATATATTCTTGTTATAATCCTAAAGAATTTTTACTAAGATTCCCTAAATGGTCAAGATTCTAAAACTATATAAATAAACCTATCAAAAATTTTAACCATATCATATTAATTTTACAACTTAATCATAATATATCATGCAAATTACCATACAAATTAAATCATGTAAATTACCTAATCATGCAAACTAATATTATCAAATATCATACCAATCATATATCAATTTATATAAAAATTAACCATATTTATCGTGCAAATTAAATTATTAAATCCTTATCAAATATCATACAAATTATCATGAAAATTATCATATCATATTAATCAAATCAATTAAAATCATATTAACCATACTTATTATGCAAATCAAATTAAATTTCCTAATTTATTAATTATTAACTTTAAACCATATAATTATTAAATCAATCACTTAATTAATTTTAAATCTAAATAATTATTATCTAATAAAATTTAAATCTGGAGAATTTTAAATCTAAATCAAGGAACAAAATGTTAAAGTTTAAAAAAGTCTTGAAGGTGAAGATTTTTGGATTTCTCAAAAGATTTCGATTAAATCTGTCATTAGTTACCCTGATGCTTTTTCTTTCTTTGTTGTCGTCCTGAGCAATCATGCATAAAATATCTTGAGTTGCTTAAAACATTGCTTCCTTGTTGCTTATTATTCCTCAATTTATACAGCCCCTGTTGAGAAAGCTCACTTTTTTTTTTGTATAAATCACATATATCTTTATTCGTTTTAACAATCTGAGACTAATTCTGTTCTGAGTTTAGTTACAATTAAGGTTCTTTACCCCTCTCTAAAGATGTATTGAGTGGAAGTCGAACCCGAAAACTCTTTCTACAAACTCAATCTACGTTACCAACTGAACCACAACTATTAGATGAAACATCACTTTCATTACTTCGCTCGACGAGCTTCAAAGAGATGATAATTTTAGGTAGAGGCGTTTATGGCTTTGGGTTAGGCAGCCTGCGTGTCCAAACTCACTAGCCCGCCCAATATTTTAGCAGGTCCGGACATCAATGCAATTGTTGGACTTATATTTCAAAGATCAAATATAGGCTTCGTTGGATCCAATTATCTCTTTTAGTGTTTATTTATGCAAAGATATAATATATTAGAGATTTAAATCTTTATATAAATATGGCAATTCAAATATTCGTATCATATTTATTTTGTATCAAATAATGTAAAATATAAAAATTGTCATTTTATAATTCGTGTTGATACGTAATATACCAAAATAATTTTTTAGTTTGTATCAAATTTATAGACAATTTTTACCAAAATTTTAACCCGCATTATTTTTATATTTTTTTCTTATAATTTTACAATTGTCAAATTTGCCTTTACAATATTTAAAATTAGACGATTTTTTGTGTTAAAGGTAAATTGTTCTCAATTTTCTCTTAAATTTCTAACCTACATATGTGATGTTTTAAAGCGTTGTACTCATTCCGAAAAGAAAATTAGTATATTTGGGGTGTTAGGTGCTATAGTAAATAGAGTTGTTAGAATTAAAAATTTTGTTCAACAAACCTTGAATTTGAATTCAATCTAATTCTAATTGATTTAAAAATCACATATCTAAACTTGAAATCATTTTAATATTTTGAAATCAAAATGATCTGAGCCTAAATTCACCTCCATCAAAGCTTATAATAACTTGAACTTAATATGAAAGAGATATATATTTAATAACCAACTATAATCTAACTTGATTCTTTACTTAAGATACTCAACCCGAAAACAATCAAATCAAAAAAAAATTGAATTTGAAATTATTCAAATATGAAAATATTTGAACTTCAATTCAATGGATTCAGGTCCAATCTTGTTGGAAACCCAGCTATTAACGCCTTTAATGTTAAGGTGCAAAATCCTCTAAATAAAAGAACATAATTAAAATATCCAAAATTATATATGTTAAAATGATAAAAATAAATTTTATATTGAATAAATTTAAGATTTATTTTGAACATAAAAATATAACCCACATATTTTATTTATTATCAATTAATTTTATATTAAAATATTCGTCTTGAAATTTTTTTTGATGTAAATCATAAGTATATTCATCTGTTTTAACAGCTTGAAATTAATCCTATTCGAAGTTTAGTCACAATTAAAATTTTTTGCCTCTCTTTAAATATATGTTTAGTGGGAGTTGAAGGAGGAAATCAATAAATTGGGAGTACCCTTTGTATCAAATTGCAATCTGAAATTTCCGTTAGAACTCAATGTCACTTAACCAAGATTTTTTTTAGTCGGTAATAATGTATTGTGGTTGACCAACCGCTCCTTGCCAATGTGCATACAATAAGCCGAAATTCAAGATAATGAGTGAGGACAAAAATGTGAAAGGAAAAGATGTGAATTCCTCGGAGTCTTGGACTTGGCTTGGACCATGGACAGGACACAGGAGTCAGGCGTCAGACGCGCCTCTTTGACTTGTAATTTGTAATACGCAACGCCGATTTTCTTTCCTTTGCAAAAACAAAGGATGATTTCCTTTTCCTTACCCTTCTCGCCACGTTATGCATTAACATTTTACGCTTCCTTTCGGTCCTATACAAGGAAATTAGTGGTGCGTGAAGGCAACGTATTCTAATTTCTTTTTTTTTTTTAAGTAAATTTTTAAAAGAAAGAGGATTTGAACTTGACTTTTAGATGAATGATTAAACATTTAATGCACTTCCTTAAATTAAATATATGATAAAGAATTTATATATGATGCACGAATAATGTATAATATCTATGCACTGTCAGTTAATCACAAAGTAAGACTTATTAATGAGTAAAGTTGAAAAATATACATTTTTTTCTTAAAAAAAAAGTAAATGTTAATAAAATTTATAATTAATTTTTAAAGACATGTACATTTTAAAACTTTATTCATCAATTAGATAGCATTCAGCAATTGATTGAGAGTGTATAAAACTATACAAGTTATATACCATTAGTGCATCAAATATAATATAAATTATTTATTAGTTATTAATAAACTTTATAAATTTTATTTGATATATTTTCATAAAAGAATTCATATATATAAAATCATAAATTCTCTTTCCTTTTTTTGACTTGCGATTTGATGAAATTGGTATATTTTTAAACTCTACTTATCAATGAGATAGCATTTAGCAATTGATTGAGAATGTATAAAACTATATAAGTTAATACCCTTAGTGCATCAAATATAATATGAATTATTTATTAATTATTAATAAACTTTACAAATTTTATTTAATATATTTTCACAAAAGAATTCATATATATATATATATATAATAATAATAATAATAATAAATTCTCTTTCCTTGTTCTAATTTGCGATTCGATGAAATTGACATCTTAAAACTAATAAATGTGAAGCGTGCACATAATTTTTGGCGTGGCATCTATATCAAGATCTGAAATATAAATTAATGATCCATTTGTCACCAAATTTCTCTCCTTCATCAACTAAACCGAGAGGAAGAAAATAATTGCCTTCTCATGCGGTTACAATTATGTTTGCATGCTACTGTCACGTCCCGATCACTTTAGCTCGGTAACATGAGGCCTTAGGTGTGATTCTTCCGACCTAATGGCACTTAAGTCAGCCTACTACACTCACACAGACAAGCAAACGGAAGCTAGCAGAAAATAGAAGGCAGAAAGGCTGAGGAAATGTGAGTATATTGCGCAGAAAATGACTGTACAACCAACGTAAATGAAGGGGAAGGGTGTCCCTTTATATAGACAATCCCTCTAAAGAATAAATGGCTGTGATGTAACCAAGTGTAGGGCTCATAAGCATTCAGTACAAGCTATTGTTGACACAGCTGTAACCTAGGACTAAGACTTGCAGGTGACAATGTCAGACGTTAGGGTCTGGAAGTGTATGTTGCTTTGGCCGTCGATTTGTACGTCTCCCCCTGGATGCAGCTAGAAGTGCGGGAAATGTTGCTGGCATTTAAGCAGACGTGACACCGCCATGCAGTAATTAATTATGCTCTCACACTTTTCATCCAAAGTTTTTTTTTTATCATAAATATTATATTCTTTATTTTTAATTTCAACTTAATAATTTGAATTATTTAGTTAAATAAAATTCTCTTACATATATATTTAACAATTATTTAGTTGATTTTTTAATATTTAATTAATAATAATTTATAAATAAAAAACCGAGTCATGGTTAAAGTAAAATTCAGCTGCTGATGATTTCGAAAAATAAGTAGATTCAAGATTTTACAAAAACAACAAAAGGAAATCGCCAAATATCTTAAAATTGAGAAGATGAAACCAAAGTTTAAAAGGAAATTAAGAAAAAAAAACTGGAACCAACACATTTAGAACAAAATTAGACACATGCGGAGAATATAGAACATTGTATATTAAATTTTTTTTAATTATATAATGGAAATGAAAAGATTGTCATAAATTTTATTTTTTATTTTTCATTTTTTAACATGTTATGTCACTTTATTAATTTTGTGAATAAAACTTAAAAATTTCAGTGATTAGATATTAAATAATTTTTTCATGAAATAATGAGTGAAAAAGACCAAAAAAATTCAAATATTTGAAAAACATGAGTCTTAGTACTACCTCAATTTTTCCTTAGTGGGGTTAGTAGCATAAGAATAGGATAAGAATACGATACAAATAAAAAATATGAAAATAATATGAATTAAAATTAGGTAAAAATTATATATTAACATGATAAAAGTTTTTTTTAGAACAATATTAATATGATAAAAGTTAAAAATAATATTTTGTGTATTTCATATTAATGTAAATTTTGATACAAAATTTTTATATGCATAAGATATATGATATGAACACAATTTTATAAAATACGAAGATAATTGTAATCCCAAATTATCAGATATGGATCAAGTAGGAGTAGGGGTAGCCTCCTTACGCGGGGCGGCACGCGGAATGCCATCGCCAAGTAAAAACCTTGCTTTCTACGAAACCCCCAATCCGCCTCTTTCTCGCTCTCCCTATATAAATATACCCATAAGCGTCTTTTATCTCATCCTCTATCAGTCTTCTTCTTCAGACATATATATTTCATTAACTTCTTCACGATTACTTCTTGAAACCTTTTCTTTATTTCCTGCTAATTCAAATCAAACTCAAAGATGAACCAAAACCAAAACCAGCAGCAGATCAATCAACCATCAAGTTAGTAATCTTCTTCTTCTTCTTCACATTCATCTTTCGTTTTATTTTTATCTGTCAATTGTACAAGCACATGTTTTGCGTACTTATTACTCAGTAGCACGTTCTTCCTTCTAGTAAACCATTCTATAAATGGGAATTTTTATATTATGCTATCAAATTGAAAATTTTAATTAGGATTTCTCAAAATTATGTAAAAGCTAGCAATTTTTAATATGGTTTAGTTGTTGAATGTTTCAGTTGCATACCCACCACCATCCACGGCAGCAAGACCCAAGGTGGCTCCTCCACCAGCTGGGTACCCGATGAGCAAAGACGACGGTCAGCACTATTCCCAGAATTCTGCCGCAGTCGAAACCAAGTCCAGAGGTGATGGATTCTGGAAGGGATGGTAAGTACTCTTCCTTAGAATATACTCCAATCTTTCTCTCTTTCGTTCGCTCTAAATACTGATAAAATATTTGGTATTTGCAGTTGTGCTGCCCTATGCTGTTGTTGTCTTCTGGATGCGTGCTTTTGAAGATATATTTCCACTGCTTTCATTCTTTAGACTCATACAGTGGGATTTACAGCCTTTGTTGTTCTTTAATTATTTGTGTAAATGGTGATGATCAGACAGACTTTTAGGTTTATCTCCTTATCATATATACTTATGTTTGAATAAATTATTATTGTAATTCTTTTCTATAATAGTGGTTGTTTTGTCACAATGCATATGATTTTTTTTTTTAATTGAGTCAAGTCTCCGGCCATTTGTTTTTCACCGCATTGTTTTTTGGATAATTTTCCTGTCTCTGTCTATGTCTATGTCTATGTCTATATCCTTATCCAAAAATCTCCGCAATAATTGTAGGCTTGAATTAGCAAGCACTATACATGATTATTATTGGCTAAATATTAAAAAATCCAGAATGCGTTTTCACCTATTTAAATAAATTATTATGTTTTATTGTATCGAATAAGATAATTTTATCTTTCAATTTGTATTTAAATAAGTTTTTATTTCAAACAAACCAATGCCAGCCGCCAGGTGACATTTTTTGCACACGTGGAAATGATATGGCATGATGATGTGGTGGATATCCTAAAATTTCTTTTAGAAAGGATATATATATATATATATATATATATATATATATATATATATATATATATATAAAAGTCCGAGCAATGCTGCGGGTCTATTTTATTTTGTAATTTTTAAAGTTAGTTAAGTTGATTATTAAATAAGAGTTATTGGATATAAAAAATATTTATTTCTTTCATAATGTTTAGTACAAAAAAGAAACATGTTTACTAAGGAAAGATTTATAAAAGAAACGTGTTTACTAATGATAGAGTTTATATATCAAACAACATATCCAAAAATAATTTTTTGAAAAATTTAGATTAGCTTGGATTAAAAAAATACACAATACTTAAATTAAATAGTATGACAAACAGATAATTTGTGTTAGAAACAAACAAATTAAGATAATAATACAACAACAATAAAAACTAAAGCATTAATATATATATCTTTATATACGGCATAATGGTTCAGACAATTTAAAAAAGAAGTAAGAAAAAATTAGGTAAGAATGTTTGTTCATATTATTAATTATGTATAAAGTTTTAAACCCATCTGTAAACATTTTCATTTTAAGAATAACTAATTGAATTATTTATATTTACTCCAAAGTACAATATGTAAAATAAAACTATTTTTCCTAGAAAAGTTAGAGAAAAAAAAACCTTTCATATAATAATTTTTATTTGAAAGCAAAATTTGGAAAATACATAATTTATATGTATTTGAAGTATTATTTATTTTTAAATATTTGCCATGTGTCGGTTAATTAATATATTTGAATATTGTTTTTATATTTTTAAAATTATTATCGTTATTAATAAATATAAAAAATGTTTTAAAAAATTTATTATGAGGCGAGAGAAGAACCTATTATTGTGATTTGAGATTGATTTTATATAGCTAGTATATTTTTCGTATTTAGTAAGTTTACATTTGCTAGTGGAGATATAATTTTAAAAAATAGATTTAGAGAAATTAGATCTAAACTTTTTTAATTAAAAATATCTAAATTAATTAGCTTTTGTGTTGTTAGATTTTTTTTCCTTGATTAAAAATCAACTCAAAGATAAATGCATTTTTTTATTTTATTTTTTATTAAATTTTTATATTTAGAATGCATCATTTGTTAAACCCTCTATCATATTTTTATTTTGAATTTTTTTAATTTATGCGACGAATCATATTATTGTTGGAAAAAAAATTGAAGATTTAAAAATAGATTAAAAGGCATAACAAAAAAATTCAAAAATAAAATAAAATTAAAGAACTTAACTAAAAAATGAAAACTTAAAAATAAATTAGAGGGCATAATTAAAAAAATATTTTAAAAAACAGAAATAAAATGCTAAATCAATTAAGACACGACACATGGCTCGTATGGGAGATAAAACATTGAATGGTATGGGTTAGAAAGGTGAAAGAAAATGAGTGAATGACAGAACCAATGTGAAGCTGGACGTGGAGCAAAAAAAGTGATTTTTATATAATTTAAATAATATTAAAAATTATTAACTTAATTAATTTTTAAAATATTTTAACATATATATTTAATATTAAAATATTTTTATTTTATTAATTATCAACATTAAATATATAGAAATTAATGATCTACAAAATATATACTATAAATGCATTTGTAAATGTAATCTATCGTTAAAAAAATGTACTGTATATGCATTTGAAGAATTATTTAATTATTGAGTATTTGTTAATTGTTATGTGTTAGTTAAACAATATTTTTGGAGATTGATTTTATATTTTTAAAATTTATTATCATTATTGATAAATATTAAAATAAATATATAAAAATTTATTATTTGAACGAATAATTTTTTATGAAAATAAATATATAAAATTTAAAGATCAATTTTTTATGTTGTTTATTTTTTTCTCTATTAAAAATAAAATTCACATATAAATAACTTTTTTTTGTTCTTTAAATTTATGAAAAAATAAATAAATAAAAAAGGTTGAAAAACAAAAAAAGGGAAAAATTGAAAAAAAAAAAGAAGAAAAAAAAGCTAAAGCTTGACATGTGGAGGGTTTGGAGACAAAAATATATATAGTTATAGATGTATGTATATATATATATATATATATATATATATATATATTATATATATTATTTTTTATTTTTTATTTTTAATTTTTTTTCTCAATTTTGGATTCAAGCCAGGTTGCTTGAATCTGAGCTTAACTTTTTAATAGTAATACAGAAAAACCTCCTCTATTCGGATGTAACAAAAAAAGTCTATTTTTGGATGAAACATATACACGCTTCAACATAGGACGTGAATAAGCTTTATCTCTCTAAGATTTTCCGTTTTGAGGTGTTTTAAGGGATTTTGGGTTTCAAAACCTTGCTTAACTTTATTTATAAAGTAAATCCATTAAAATAATAATCCAAAAGAGTAATTCTATTTACACTTTAAGAGTTGTTAAACAAATTGTATTTACTAAAAAACCCTAAAGCTATGCTTGGTAGAGTGGAAAAATGAGAGGAAAGAAAATAGTGGAGGGAAAAATGGAAAGAAAATAGATTTTGATATTGTTTGGTAGGATAGAAAATGAGAAAAAAGAAAAGGAGAAAGAAATGTGTTTTCTCTCCTTCAAAGAAAATTAATTTGTCCAAATTGGACAAAAAAGAAAAAAGAAAATGTGAGCATAAGATTAAATAAACTAAAAACACAAAAATACCCTTCACAAATTTTTAAAATTATGCTTTTTCTTCTTCCAGAACATCTTAGCAGTCCCATAACTCACACCATACCCTTCCCAATCTCTACTTTGTCGCCGATATCAATGAGATACAAAGTCTTATGCATTTTGTTCTACTTGTAAACAAATACATTGGCAATGAAACTCTAACAAAAAAAGAAACGTTGATGCTTTATAATTAATAGAATAAAAAAATCATTAATAATTAATTATTAATTAATGATTAATTAATCAAATACAAAATCTTGATGCATTTTCTTCTAATTGTGAAAAAATTCATTGCCAATGAAGCTCCACATAAAGAAACACCACTGCTTTATAATTAATAAAATAAAATAATAATCTAATATAGTTATTTAATCATAATTCATAAAATAATCATTAATAATTAATCATTAATTAATAGTTAACTAATAATTAATTATCATAAATTAATTATCAATTTATTATTTTGACAAATTTTTGTTTAAAAAATATCTCATTGAAAATAAAATCTCATTAGGCATAAAATAAAAAATTACATTTGATAAATATTTATATAAGGGGTAGAATAGTAAAATTATTTTAGCTTTAATTTTCTTTTCTCTCACTTTTCCATTCTACCAATTGATACAAAGAAACAAAGTTATTTTTCATCTATTTTTTCATCTTTCCTACCAAGCACACTTAGGCTTTGCTTGGTAAGGTGGAAAGAAAAATGGAAAGAAAGAAAATTGAAGGGAGAGAAAATTGGAAAGATGGAAAACTTTAATTTTTTTCCTTAGGTGTGCTTGGTATAAAAGATGTAAAAATGGATGGAAAGTATATTTCTTTCCTCCTATTGCTTGGTAGAGTGAAAAAGTGAGAGGAAAGAAAATTAAAAATAAAATGATTTTACCATCCTACCATTGTACAAATATATATTAACTATAATTGTTTTTGGATAGTATTTTTTTGGTATTTATTGAATTTTCATTTTTAATGAGATTTTTTTTAAAAAAAATCTAGTCAAAATAATTCATTAATAATTAATTATTATACTTAATTAATTAATAATTAATTAATTTATTATTAATTAATTCATTCATTCTACTAAGAACATTTTGCTCTTCTTTATTTTTAATTTCTTTTTTTTTCTTATACTTTTCGATTTTGTCAATTAATCCCTCTCAATTTTTCTTTTTCTTTTTTTAAAGGCAAGATTTATTAATGTAAGGATAAGAACAAACAAGGAAAATAAAAATCTAGGTCTGTTGCAGACACAAACTGACAGTGGACAGAGAGCCACCAAAAATAGTCAAAAACCCATAGTAACAAATACACAAACACCTGATAGGCGTCAAAACACAAAATTTCGAACAGAACAACTCCTCCCGAACACGACCCAAAAACAAACAACGTCAAAACAACAAACAATTAGTCAAAAACAAAAAAAAAACAGAATCACACAAACAAACAAAAAGGAGAACACAAGACGCAGCCAAGAACCACAATCAAAGCCAACCAAAGAATGATCGACCAAGGAATCCTTCCCATCCAAGATTCGATTACTTAAATAGAAACATACTAACATACTGGATGTAGGATGAAATGAAAGAAACTCTCGATTCATGCTCTAATAACCGATCCCATTGCAAACGGTGACTCAAACAACAGCCCAAACGGTGGCTTAAATGGCAGTGGGAGAGAGCACGATGTAGAAGGGAGAGAGAGGTTGGTTTTGAGAGAAGTGAGAGTTACAGGAAGAACGGATAAGAAGCGATCCTAATTTTAGATAATTTTAAAATTGGTTAAGGGTATTTTTGTATTTTTAATTGATTAATTCTGGTGGAGAACTTCTAAATATACTCCACTTTTTACTCTTCATACCCCAAATCCTTTGTAATGAACAGTAACTGAGTGAAGGAGATGGGGGTACGAAGAGTAAAAAGAGGGGTTTATTTAGAAATTCTCATTTTGGTGCTTACATTTTCTTTCTTCTTTTCTGTCCAATTTGGACGGAATTGAATTTTGTGTTAAGACAGAAAACTCTTTTCCTTCCTCTTTTCTTTCCTTCTCATTTTCTATTCTACCAAGCAACCTTCAAATTTATTTTCTTTTCATTTTTCTCTCTATCATTTTCTTTCCTTCCACATTTCTATTGTACCAAGCACAGCATTAAAGAAAAAAATTAATGTTTTCTATCTTTTCATTTTTCTCTCCTTTTAATTTTCTTTTTTTTCATTTTTCTTTCCACCCTACCAAGTAAAGCTTAAATCTTAAAATTCTCTCTCTAAAATCAGTCTTTTCATCCTAAAAAATTTAATAACTTTTCAAAATTATCCTTATGCCAAAAAACCTTTTTTTGCAACTATTTTTTTTTTTGATGCTGCATGGAGCACACGTGAAGCAAAATGGGCTCTTTTGGCCCACCCCACACCACCCACACCCCCCCCCCCCCCCCCCCCCCCCCCCGCGGCAATAAAAAAAAAATGCCTCCCACCCTTATATTTTTAGAAATTCACTCTCGAAAATACAAAAATAAAAAAAAAGTAGTAAGGGTAATTTTATAATTTTTATAAAGATATTATGGTATTTAAAAAAATCTTTAAAAAAGAGTGTATGAAGTATTTTATTGGGCGTGAATAGAAGCTCTCAATCCAAAAATTAATTAACTTTTAAAACAATGGTAAATTCTATTGAAGTTTTCAAAGTTTTACCATAATTCAACTTTAGTAAATTAGTTTTGAAAATGAACACTCTGATCCAAAACCATAGATGATTTTAATATATATTAATTAATTACTAAACTTGAATTAATAATATCATATTTTCAAGTGTCAACTATGAATTTTACTACTATTTATTATTTTTAAGCATTTTTTTTAAAAATTTATGTAAGATTTTTATTTTTAATATAAAAAACCATAATGAATATTTTATAACTAATCCATGTTTAGGTTAATAAATTTTTTAATAGTGATTTAATAGAACGATTCTCTTGTACTGTCAAATTGATAGTTTTAGACAAAAATATCTATTCTTTAAATTAATGGATTAGTTTTGAATGAAGGTTAAAATTGAAGGATCTAAATGAAACTTACCTTTAAAACAAACGTCTCTTTAACAATGGCTTAAAAAAAATAAGAAACTTATCCCATTATAATAATTTTTTAAAGATTAAATATTCACTAAAATATAAATTTTATTTTTACTTGACTTAATCGATTTTTGACTTAAGAGACATTTGAATGGGCAATGGGATGAAAAATATAAAATCATTTTTCGTCCAATCTCACAAAATTAAAAATATTTATTTATTTTATTAATCATGCCATACAAATTATTTTCACTTATCTAAGATTGTGAATTCGATCATTAATAAAGTAAGATTTTAACTCCATAAGTGAAATTAAGAAGACAACGTTTACATGTATTTCTTTTAAGTATTTTTTTATATGCTCTAAAGAATATACGTCACTCTTATGGTTGTTTAAAATTTGATTTTAACCAAATTAACCAACCAAACCAAAATTTAATTTGGTGAATTGGTTGGTTATTGAAGTATTTCAATCAATTAATGAAAATGATTTTTAAAGAATTTTTGGTTTTTGGTTAATTTGGTTAATTAACCAAATTAACCAAAATTTTATCCGAAAATAAAAATTCAAAAATATAACAAAAAATTAAAATCTAAATTTTTAATTTAAAAGTAGATGATGCTTTAAATTTAATGTTGTTAAGTTTTTTAACTTAATCCATTGTAATTTGAATATATTTGTTGAATGATATTAATTAGTTTGTTACAAATATAAGAAATAAATAATTTAACTTATATGTGTTTTACTATTTTAGTACCAAATTAACTAAGTTTAATTATGTAAAATTAATTTCAAAATTAAAACTTTCTAAATGGATAACAAAAAAAAATTAGTTAAATTTGATTTTAATCAATTCAGTTCGAAATTAAGGGACTTGACATCCATAATCATAGTTATCAAAATTGTATGATATTGTTAACTTTAAATTGACATATATTTTGAAATGATAAAAACTTAAGAAAGCTTAAAACATTTTTCTACAAATGTAAATTTGCTCAAAATGAACTCAATGATAAAAAATATTTTAAACAAAGTTTTGGATTGTGATTTCAATTGGGAAAGTCAGGAAATACTCTTATAAAAATGATAGAATGTTTTGAACTGACTTAAAATCACAAAAAGCCATCAAAACTTCTCAAACTACAGCCAAGTAAGTGCAGGAAAAGGTTGGAAAGCATTCTGGAGAAAAGGGATCGATCCCTACTGTAGAATGATCGATCTCTATATGGCAGAAAGGTTGGAAGAAGTCCGAGAACAAGTTGGAAAGCATTCTGGAGAAAAGGAATCGGTCTGTTTGTAATGGGATCGATCCCTTTGAATGAAAACTGAGCCCAACGGCTAGTTTTTGAGGGTTTCAACGGGAGGATTAGCATTAAACGCTTCACCAACCGTTCCAATCAGTTTGTGGACTATAAATAAAGGCATTTATGAAGATTGGAGGAAGAACAAGCACTCATAAATTCTCCAAGCTTCAAGAGATAAAATCAAATCTGAAAATTCATTATTTGTGACTCCATTTGTGAATTCTCATTGTTCATCACCCATTCACTCAATCTTCTGATATTCAAGGGGTGTGTTAGCCTTGTAAGGATTGCCATTG
This sequence comes from Heritiera littoralis, assembly GCA_031772115.1. Taxonomy (NCBI): domain Eukaryota; kingdom Viridiplantae; phylum Streptophyta; class Magnoliopsida; order Malvales; family Malvaceae; genus Heritiera; species Heritiera littoralis. The sequence continues at coordinate 673,142 of JAPDPK010000009.1, read as the reverse complement.
TAAGAGTGTGGGTAGTATTACAAGGGGAGAGGCTTAGAAGTTTATTTCTAAGTCTTCAAGAGATATTATAAGAGGTCTCACCACGCCTTAAAGTGGTTTGTAAGAATTCCAAAGGAAGAGTGGAATCAATACCTTAACAAGAGGATTAAAGAGAGAGGACGTAAGAAAGAGATTGGCCGAACCTCTATAAATTTGTGTTTGCTTCTCTTTCCCTTACTTATTTACTGCATTTAGTTTATTGTAGCATTATTTGTTTCATTTGTGCATTAAGTGTTAGAAAAATCTAAAATTAGTAGAAAAACCGATTCACCCCCTCTCGGTAGAGTTAACAATAGGTATCAGGGCTTGGACTCGAGAATCGATTAGGAGTAATTTTATTCAAGTAAAAACGATCTAGATGACTCAAACTAGTGTATCTACACCTTTGGTAGAAGAGGGACACTCCACGGTTAGACCACCACTCTTCAATGGTGAAAATTATGCTTATTGGAAGACTAGGATGATGTTATTCATTCAAGCTAATGATTATGAAGTATGGAGGATTATAGTTAAAGGTCCCCTTATTCTTATTAAGAAAGTAGATGGGGAGGATGTGCCAAAGAAAAGGATGAGTGGGACACAAACAATGTTAGAATGGCACAACTAAATGCTAAGGCAATGCACACATTATTTTGTGCATTAGGACTAAATGAGTATAATAGAGTTTTACAATGTGAGAATGCTAAACAAGTTTAGGATAAACTAGCCATTACACATGAGGGAACCACACAAGTTAAAGAAACTAAGATAGGCATGTTCACTCAAGATTATGAATTATTTTAAATGAAGGGTGATGAATCTATTAGTGACATGTTTACTAGGTTTACTAACATTACAAATGGTCTTAAAGCCTTAGGAAAAACATATTCTAATGTAGAAATGGTAAAAAAAGATCCTTAATGGCTTACTTAAATCATGGGAAGCTAAAGTTACAGCTATTGAGGAATCTAAGGATCCCTATACTCTTTCACTAAATGAACTAATGGGATCTCTACTCACCTATGAGATGAAAATCAAGAGAAATCAAGATCCTCCTAAGAAAGTTGGAGTAGCTTTAAAATCCACCACGATTGAGGAATCAAAAGACAATCATGATGAGAGTGGTGATGATGAGGATTTAGAAATGGTCATGTTTGCTAAGAGGTTTAATAAATTCATGAGGATGAGAACTAGTGGAAACTCTAAGAGACCCCCTAGGAGACACTTTAATAAAGAAGAGACAAGTAAGAAAGAAAAGGATCAAATCATTTGTTATGAATGTAAAAAACATGGTCATATTAAATTTGATTGTCCTTTTTATAGAAAGCAAAATGAGAAGAAACCAAACAAGAAGGCAATGATGGCTACATCGAGTGATAGTGATTGCTCCGATGAAGAGAATGTAGAAAATGAAATAGCCAACATTTGTTTTATGGCCTTTGAAGATGAGAAGGTAAAATCTAACTCATTTGACACCAAATGAATACACATTTGATGAATTGCAAGATGCATTTGATGAGTTAGCAAATGAATTTGAGTGCATGAATTTGAAATATAAGAAAATGATCTCAAAGTTGAAAAAGGAAAATGAGATGCTTATGAATGTTAAATTAGAATGTGAGAAGAAATTAAAGAATGCAAATCTAGAAATAGAAGAATTAATTAATTTGCAAAACTCCTTTTCTAGATTTTATATGGGCCAACAAAAACTTGATCAAATGCTAGAGACCTAAAGAGCATAATTTGATAGAGAAGGAGTAGGTTACAATGCATCAAACAAAAAAACTCATCTTAAAAATTTATTTGTTAAAGATAGAAAATTTGTTTTGTGCACCTTATGCAATAAACTAGGACACTCTTCATAAGCATTCACATCTAGGAAGACCATTATTAGAGGAAAAATGATTGTTAAGATTTAGGTGCCAAAACATGTTTTAAACTCAAATGATGAGTCATTGAAATTGAAATGGATCCCTAAAGGATCAAAAATTGTAAGTACTAACACACAAGGACCCAAGAAAATTTGGGTACCTAAGCTAAAAGTTTGATGTATTTGTGTGTAGGAGAAAGAGCATTGCTACAAGGCTAAGTCCAAGGAGCATTGTATCTTGATAGTGGATGCTCAAGACATATGACCGATGACAAAAGCCAATTCAAGTTCTTAAAGCCCAAAAGTGGTGGAGAAGTCACATTTGGAGACAACTCCAAAGGACAAATTGAAGGAATTGGCTTTATTGGTAACTCTTTCTCAACTATTGAGAATGTTTTGTATGTTAAAGGTTTAAAACATAATTTGCTTAGTATTAGTCAATTGTGTGACAAGGGTTTTAAAGTTGTGTTTGATGCTTTATGTTGCAATGTTGTTAATGCTAAAACTAATCAAAATATTTTTATTGGACATAGACAAGGAAACATTTATATTGTTAATTTAGATGAACTAAATAGCAAAAATGTATGCTTTATGGCCACTAGAGAAGATGAACCTTGGTTATGGCATAGAAGACTAAGTCATGCTAGCATGCATGCTTTATCTAAATTAGTCAAAAGAGACTTAGTGGTAGGTTTGCCTAAACTTCAATTTGAAAATGATAGAGTTTGTGAGGCATGTGTCAGAGGAAAACACAAGAGAATATCATTTAAATCTAAGAAGTGTGTTACAACCTCTAGGTCACTTCAACTTCTCCACTTAGATCTCTTTGGACCAACTAGAACCACTAGTTTAGGAGGAAAACACTATAGTTTTGTCATAGTTGATGACTACACTAGGCTTACTTGGGTGTTCTTTTTAAGTGTGAAAAATAAAGCCTTAGAGAAACTCATTATCTTTTCAAAACTTGTTCAAAATGAAAAAGGTTACTCAATTTCTAGCATTAGGAGTGATCATGGAAAAGAATTTGAAAATTTTGGTTTTGATACATATTATAATGAAAATGGTATTAGCCATAACTTTTCAGCTCCTAGAACTCCTCAACAAAATAGAGTAGTTGAAAGGAGAAATAGAATCTTAGAAGAAATGGCTAGAACCATGCTTTGTGAAAATAACTTGTCAAAATATTTTTGGGCTGAAGCTATAAACATTACATGTTATGTTATAAATAGAGCTATGGTTAGACTTATTTTAAAGAAAACTCCCTATGAGCTTTATAAGGGAAAAAGGCCTAACATAAGCTATTTTCATCCTTTTGGTTGTAAATGTTTTGTCTTGAATAATGGAAAAGATAACTTAGAAAAATTTGATGCAAAAAGTGATGAAGGCATTTTTTTTGTTATTCTTCTAATTCTAAGGCATATAGAGTTTTCAATAAAAGAACACTTGTTGTAGAAGAATCTATTCATGTGATATTTGATGAGTCAAATACCTTTAGTAGAACCAATCTTAATGATGAAGTAGAAATTTTTTATGACCTCATTGTTGATCCATTTCAAGATAAGAATATTAGAAAACAATTAGAAGATCTTGATGTTAATAAGAATGATGAGTCTATGGAACAAAATATAATTGAGAAAGAGTCTAGGTGTCCTAGAGAACTTGGATATGTGAAGGATAATGATATTGTTTGAGATCCAAATATTGGTGTTAAAACTAGGTCAACTTATAGAAACATATGTCGACATGTATCCTTTATGTCACAATTTGAGCCAAAAAATGTGCATGAGGGCTTGAAAGATGAAAATTAGATTATGACCATGCAAGAGGAATTAAATCAATTTGAAAGAAGCAAAGTATGGACACTAGTGGAAAGACCTAAGGATTATCCAATTATTGGAACTAAATGGATATTCAAGAATAAAATGGATGAGAATAGCATAATTGTTAGAAACAAAGCTAGACTAGTGGCTCAAGGATATAGGCAAGAAGAGGGGATAGACTATGATGAAACATATGCTCCGGTAGCTAGATTAGAAGCCATTAGGATGCTACTTGCCTTTGCACGCTACAAGGATTTTAAACTATATCAAATGGATGTTAAAAGTGCTTTCTTAAATGGTTACATAAATGAAGAGGTTTATATTGAACAACCTCCCGGTTTTGAAAATCCAAAGTTTCCTAACCATGTTTTCAAACTATCAAAAGCTTTATATGGATTAAAACAAGCTCTTAGAGCTTGGTATGAAAGACTTTCAAAGTTTTTGATTGAAAAAGGTTTTGCAAGAGACAAAGTAGACACAACCTTGTTTATCCAATCTAAGGGTAGTGACTTATTAGTAGTTCAAATTTATGTGGATGATATCACTTTTGGATCTACAAATGAGTCATTGTGTAAAGATTTCTCAAAATTAATGTAAGGTGAATTTGAGATGAGTATGATAGGAGAGCTAACTTTCTTTCTAGGACTTCAAGTTAAATAATGCAAAAAGGGTATTTTTATAAATCAAGGTAAGTATACTAAAGACTTGCTCAAAAGATTTGGAATGGATGAGTCTAAACCTTACTCCACTCCAATAAGCACGAATATCAAGCTTGATAAGGATGAAGGAGGAAAGTATGTAGACACTAAACTATATAGGTCTATGATTGGTTCATTGCTTTATCTCATTGCCAGTAGACCCGATATAATGTTTAGTGTGTGCTTGTGTGCTAGAGTTCAATCATCTCCTAGAAAATCACACTTACAAGCTGTAAAAAGAATCCTTAGATACTTTAAAGACACTTCTTCTTTAGGACTTTGGTATCCTAAAGATTCCATATTTGCTCTCCATGCTTACTCCGATGTAGATTTTGGTGGTTGTAAAGTTCATAGAAAAAGCACATCGGGAACTTGTCAATTCTTAGGAAGTAGGCTCATTTCATGGTTTTCTAAGAAACAAAACAGTGTCACTCAATCCACAACCGAAGCTGAATATATTGCTTCCAGAAGTTGTTGTGCTCGAGTATTATGGATTAAACAACAAATGAGTGACTATGGAATAGAAATGAATCAAGTTCCCATCAAATGTGACAACACTAGTGCTATCAATCTTACCAAAAATCCCATCCAATACTCTAGAACTAAGCACATTGAAATTAGACACCATTTTATAAGAGATCATGTGCAAAAAGGTGATATAGTTCTGGAGTATGTAGATACCTTGCACCAATTAGCTGATATTTTTACAAAGCCCTTAGATAAGGAGCGATTTTTCACACTTAGAGGTGAACTAGGTCTCATGAATGCTCCTTGAATTAAATTGATTTTGAATGAAAGGATTAAGTTGGTTGTGCTAATTACAAGTAAGAAATTTAGAAAATGTACTGACTACTTGCTGGGCATAATCTTAACTTACCATATTGTTGTTAGTCTTTAGGATGAATTGTTGAAATATGTGTGTTTGATCATGTCAATCCTTTGATATTCATCTTCATCAGTTAGAACTCACTTGACATGCTTAAGACTTCCACTCAATCATGCCAAAAAGGGTTTTTGAAGATTTTCTACATATTTTCAATGGTTTTCTGCATTTTTCAGCCTTGTTCAAGTCACACATCTTGTTTTTCAAGTACCACAAACTTGATTTAGATTTTAAATAATGAAAATACACAAGTTCTTTAAGTTTCAAATCATTTTTCTACATCAAAACTAAGGCAATGGACTAAGGGGTCAATTCTTCTGAAAATTGGATTGATTCCTGGGCCATTAAGGCCTAATCTGGGTTTTTGTTGTGAGGGATCGATCCCTTTCACCATGGGATCGATCCGATAGCTCCAGAATGGGCAGGACGTGTAGTCGGCCAAAAAGGGATCGATCCCCTTGAGCCAGAATCCATGCGTGGCCCTTGTTAAAGTCGAGATTTCCTCTCTTTTCTCATACTATTCATCTTCCTCATCCGCAGAAACCTTCCCCCCTCCATTCTCCTTCACCAAAACTTCAAGATCTACACCATTTCTTCACCAAATCGCTTCATTTCTTCACCATTCTTCATCTTTTCTCCTTCTCTTTCACTTCTCATCATCCTTTCACACCAAATCTTCATCAATTTTAACTTCCTCTCATCTCCCTTGTGTTCATCACTATTCACCCAACATTTCAATTGTAAGTGTTCTTCACTCATTTTCATTAATTTTTTCTTACATATCTTGTTTATTTCATCATATCTTGTTAACCCATTTTAAGTTTCTGCATCAATTTTCATTTTATCTTGTTTTTCATTTCACATAAAACCCAATTTTTTTTGTCTAACTTCTAGTGTTCATAACTTAGAATCCTTTGAATATTTCAGCATCATTTTTTCATCAAAATTATAGATTGCATACTGATATGTGGTTTTGTGCTGTTGGTTAGGCTTACATTCCCCCATACACTCATCCATCTTCACTCAAACTTGTGCTCATCAACTGTTCGACTAAATTTCTCTTAGAAATTTCCTTCATCTTTTGAACTCAACCTTCCTTCCAAATGGCTCCTAAAGTCAAACACGCTGTCACTAGGAAAAGATCTCATCCCTCTTCTTCATCTGCTTCCATTCTAATAGCCTTCAATCGATGTTTTCGCAATGCGGAAGAGAAAAACCGTTACAATACCCAATTTGCCAATATGCGTATTAAGCATTGTCATCCAATTTGTTGGCTCTATAGGCTATACCGAGGGGGGGTGAATCGGTTCTTATCTAACCTTATGCCCTTTTTTCGATTCTTCTAAATTCTCTAGCCTATTTGAGTGTTTTCTAAGTTCTCTAAGCTAGGCAATTATGCAATATAAATTCAATACAATAAACACAAATATAATTGCAAATAACTAAAGAGAGTAAGGATAGGGAAATGTACGCAAGCGATTTATAGAGGTTCGACAACCTTGCCTACGTCCTCTACCTTGAGATGCTCCTAAGGATTTTCTCCAAATCCACTATCTTGAATTTGTGATTACAATCCCTCTTTTTCTTAGGCTCAAGAGTAACCTCCCTCTTTTTCTAGGCTCAAGAGAAACCTCTTCTCCCTCTTTTTCAAGGCTCAAGAGAAACCTCCCTCTTTTTCTAAGGCTTAAGAGAAACCTCTCCTTTTACAAGGAATGAGTGAGTTTACAAGAAGTGTAATCAAGGAAGGCCTCTAAGTAGGCAAGAGATTACAATGTTTAAGCACAAGGAAAAAACCTATACAAGATTTGTGCTACTCTATACAAAGAATATAAGAATGATGGAAGATGAAGACTTTGTAGTTCTTGATTTGTTGATGAGGCTTGAGGAAAATGAAGAAGATGATGAATAGAATTTCTGAGCAGTTCCTCTTACTTTCTTTAGCTTCTAAGCCTCTATTTATAGTCCCTTGGATGGTTTGTGAACGTTGGGTGGAGCCAAATTTGAATATGACCGTTGTATCTCACAAAACTAGCAGTTACAGGCTATTTTCGGGTAAAGGGATCGATCCCTTTCCATAGGGGATCGATCCCAAGCTTCCAGGATGTTAAATTTGGGCTTGAGGATCATTTTGCCTTGTAGGGATCGATCCCTTCCCTTAGGGGATCGATCCCATGCCTCCAGAAAGCTATTTCCTGCACTTTTTGGGTTAGAAATGATGTGGTCTTTGATCCTAATTCAACTCAAAACATTTTGGCATTTTTATGAGAGTTTTTCTTGACTTTCTCTGATGAAAACATGGTCCAAAAATTCATCAAGTGATTTTCTAAATATTCAAAACATTTACAAAGTATTAAGACCAATAAGAGTATGCATCATTAAATCATGGTCTTAATGTTTGATATGATCACTTGAAATGTATTGAGAAAATCATGTGTGATAAGGCAAATTTACAATATGAATTAAAACATTAAATCTTACTTAAGTTTTTGTCATTTCAAAATATATATGGCAATTTAAAGCTAACAATCTCCCTCTTTTTGATATGACAAAACTTAATGTAAATTTGCTTTGAAAATTCTTTGATAAAATACTTTACAAAGCTCCCCCTTAATATAAGCATGGGTTTTGAAAATGAATTTTCAAACTATTTCTCCCCCATTATCTCTCCCCCTTAATATCTCTCCCTTCTAATAACTATCTCTCCCCCTTTTTGTCATAACAAAAAGAAGGAAAAATAATAAAAAATATGCTCCCTCTAAAATCATGGCTATGTGAGAAGAGATAAAAGAATATGCTCCATCCAACAAGAAACATGTTAGTACATGGGACTCATAGCACAAATAAATAAGTCAATTGTTCATAAAGAGTATGAAATATTCATGCAAAGAACATGACTTATGATCCTATACTAATTGTTTATAAATAATTTTGCAAGAAGTTCACAACTGGTAAGAAATGAAGCAAGTTGAGTATAAATATCTACTAAGGTCTATGACTTGCTTATTTCAATCTTATTAAGCACCCAAGTGTATCAATTGTTCTCTTTAGTGTATCAATTGTTCTCTAAAGTCCAACTAAGGTGCATGTCAATACATCATGATTATGAGCTAAAATTATATAACATATCATTTGCATGTGCTCATAAATCATTTTCAAGAAATATTGTGTCTAGAATTAAAATATATAGCAATTAACTACAAATTCTAGTACACAAGAGTTTCATGCAAAAATATCTTAAGAGAATTCTTCTCTATTTGTCATTTCAAACTAAAGAGCATGAGAAGAATTGTTAATTTAAAGCTCATACCAATTGGCAATTTAGATTTGGCTTACCAACTATTGAAAATATGGTTGCCAATGATACTAATTGTTATTTCTATCTTAATACCAATTGTTACTAATAGTTAACTTAGTCATTTTGCATGAATCCAATATTTATGTGTAGTGTGTTCATGTCAAGAAAATAATCATCCTAAAAATGCAAGAACACAATCACACACCATCAAATATGCATATGGATTAATTAAACATTAGCATACTATCATAAAGTATTAATCCATATTCATATTCACAAAGTTATACCATACGGAAGGTTCAAACAATAAAGGTATTCAAGCAAACACATTTTCTTCCATGGTTTCAAGTACAAAAATCTTATGCTCATTTTCCAATTCAAGTCTTTAATCAATTATGAGCAAGGAAAAATTCATTAAAGCCCAAGTTCTTTAATAATTTGGTCATAAGAAAAATTTAAGTACATGGATGATAAAGTTTCATGCATTTGAACATTTAGGATCCATTTATCATCACAAATTATAGGTCAATGACCATTACCAATTGTTGAATATACATTTGAAATCAATCCACTAGATGTATAATTATCATGAAACCTAGTGTGGAATTGATAAGTCAAGCTAAGAGACATAATCCTATAAGCATGCTTGACTAAGATGAATCAACAAGAAGAATATTCATTATGCACAAGTTCATCAATTTCTTAAATATATTCACAAATCATTGAAATAAATCTCAAAATTATGTTTAAGTATTCTTTGAAAATATATTTCAAGATTATTTCAAGATTTATACAATTTATGACCATTTTCAATGAGAAAACTGATTCTGCACTTGTGAGCTCAATGAAAAATGATATTGATTGTTGAAAGTGATACCAATCGTTGGAAATGATATTAATTGATGAAGTTAAGGCATGATATTAATCAAAAATGGATTTTCATGTTGTAAAGATCATCAAAAAAAGTTAAAATAATGAATTTTAAGTTGAGAAGAGAGAAAGTATCAAAACAATAAAAAGTTCTTCTCAATTTTGGTTGAAAAAGTGCAGAAAAGCCCTTTCTGGCTTGGGGGGATCAATCCCTTGATGAGGGGGATAGATCCCTTAACTCCAGAATGCAAATTTCCTGCATTCTGCTCAAGGGGGATCGATCCTGCTGGTTGAGGGATCGATCCCTCATTCTGTTTCTACAGTTTTTGACAGAAAATCCAACCTTTGAGGTACCAAAACTTCGTTTTTGAGTATTTTAAGTCCAAGTAAAGGTTTAAACATTTGTAAAACATGATTTTGGACTTGTATGAATGAGAAACATGAATGAAAAACCATTTTACAAAAGATTTTACAATTTTAGAAGAATTTACACAATAAAATGCATTTTTGGCCTCAAAGGATGTCATTTTGAGAGTTAAGCATAGTTTGACAAAACCAAAGCATTAGAAACCACAAATATGCCAAAACAAACTTGTTCACATAGATTTTAAGCATATATAACATCAAATCATCATACTTGTGAACAACATGCCATGATTTCCAACATACAAGTTCTTCATTACTGCTCATGACATGACATTTTGCATATATGACATATTTGGTATTTTGAGACAAGTAAATACATTATCAACACATAGGAAACTTGCTCAAAATGCAGAAATCCAATAATCATTTCAAAATCATAAATCATGCTTTTCATTCAATGCATCAAGTACTATTCATCAAACATTCAAAGATCATTGTCATGCCTTTTTGTTCAATCATTCAACTCACAATGCATCAAGAATCATCAACCAACCATATCATCAAGGTACAACTAATCAAATAAAAAGTTTAAGAAGTATGGAATTAAGCTTACAAAACTCCTTTGCTTGAGAGTGCTTTGCCTTGATGTGTTGGATCCACCATTAGCCATTCTTTGAGAAATTGTTGTCACTTTGCTAAGGATGGATTTCCAAGCTCTTTCTCTTTCTCATTGGCACAAGCAAACTCCATAGAGGTGTGTAGAGCATTCAAACCCCATTGTTTCTTTGTACTCCATGCTCTAACACTCCTACAACAAACACATTTTCAAGCATGCTTTGGTACCTAAATTTTCTTGGGTCCATGAGAGTTAGTACAAATAATTGTTGATCCTTTGGGGATCCATTTCAAGCTCAATTCATCATTATTCATAGCATGCTTTGGCACCCATATTTTTCTAACAACTCTTCCTCTAAATGTAGTTTTTCTATAAGTGCATGCTTGTGAATAATGTCCTATTCTATTGCATAGTGAGCATGTAAGAGATAAATCATGCATAGCATTTTTGCTCACAAGGAAATTCTTAAGATGGGTTTCTTTTTGTATTGCATTATAAGCTAACTCATCTTTGTCAAAGAAAGCTCTTTGGGTCTCTAACATATGATCTAGCTTTTGTTGACCCATATAAAACCTAGTAAATGAGTTATGCAAATTTGTATTCTTTTCATTCAACTCATTTATTTCTAAGTTGGCATCTTCTAGTTTCTTCTCTAATTCTAGCTTAACATTGGTTAAGGTTTCCTTTTCTATTTTCAAATTAGCAATGATTTTCTTATATTTAGAATTCATGCATTGAAATTCATTTGCTAATTCATTAAAAGCATCTTGTAACTCATCAAATGTAAAATCATTATTTTCACTAGAACTAGAGCTAGCCTCATCGTCACTAATAGCCATAAAGCATAAGTAGGCTACCTCATTATCTATGTTTTCCTCATCAGAGCTATCACTATCACTCCATGCAGCCACAAATGCTTTCTTCTTAGGTTTCCTATCCTTTTCTTTCCTAAGTAAGGGGTAATCTAACTTAGTATGACCCGGTTCATTACACTCATAACACACTAAAGGGCCCTTTTCTCTTCTACTTGACTCCCCTCTTTGATGTCTCCTATTTCTTTCATTCTCATGAACCTATTAAATCTTTTGGCAAACATTGTCATTTCCTTCTCTTCCTCATTTCCACTCTCATCACTATCATCTTCAAGGACCTCATGAGTGGAAGACTTAAGTGCTACCCCTACTTTTTTTGAAGGCACTTCATTTCTTTTCATTTTCATTTCATATGTAAGTAAGGAGCCCATAAGCTCATCTAGAGACAAGGTATTTGGATCCTTAGACTCTTCTATTGCGGTTACCTTTGCCTCCCATGACTTAGGCAAGCTATTCAAAATTTTCTTTACCATTTCAACATTAGAATAAGCCTTGCCTAGAGCCTTAAGTCCATTAATTATATCATTAAACCTAGTGAACATTTCGCTAATGGACTCATTTTCTTTCATCCTAAATAGCTCATAATCATGTGTGAGCATTCCTACTTTAGTCTCTTTAAGTTGATTTGTCCCTTCATGTGTGATGGCTAGTTTATCCCATATTTGTTTAGCATTCTCACATAAGGATACTCTATTATACTCATTGGGACCTAAAGCACAAAAGAAGGTGTGCATAGCCTTGGCATTCAATTGTGCCAATCTCATGTCATTGGTGTCCCACTCATCTTCACTCTTAGGGACATCTTTTCCATCTACTTTCTTTATTGGGATTCTAGGGCCATTAACAATTACTCTCCACACTTCATAGTCATTGGATTGCACAAATAATATCATCCTAATTTTCCAATAGGAGTAATTCTCACCATTAAAGAGTGGAGGTCTAACTAATGAGTGTCCCTCTTCTCCTAGGGGTGTGCCTACATTCAAGTGAGCCATTTAAGATCGTTTTGCTCAATAGAGATTAGTCTAAATCAATCTCGAGCCCAAGCTCTGATACCAATTATTGGCTCTATAGGCTATACCGAGAGGGGGGTGAATCGGTTCTTAGTTAACCTTATGCTCGTTTTTCGATTCTTCTAAATTCTCTAGCCTATTTGAGTGTTTTCTAAGTTCTCTAAGCTAGGCAATTATGCAATATAAATTCAATACAATAAACACAAATATAATTGCAAATAACTAAAGAGAGTAAGGATAGAGAAATGTACGCAAGCGATTTATAGAGGTTCGGCAACCTTGCCTACGTCCTCTACCTTGAGACGCTCCTAAGGATTTTCTCCAAATCCACTATCTTGAATTTGTGATTACAATCCCTCTTTTTCTTAGGCTCAAGAGTAACCTCCCTCTTTTTCTAGGCTCAAGAAAAACCTCGTCTCCTTCTTTTTCTAGGATCAAGAGAAACCTCCCTCTTTTTCTAAGGCTTAAGAGAAACCTCTCCTTTTACAAGGAATGAGTGAGTTTACAAGAAGTGTAATCAAGGAAGGCCTCTAAGTAGGCAGGAGATTACAATGTTTAAGCACAAGGAAAAAGCCTATACAAGATTTGTGTTACTCTATACAAAGAATATAAAAATGATGGAAGATGAAGACTTCGTAGCTCTTGATTTGTTGATGAGGCTTGAGGAAAATGAATAAGATGATGAATAGAATTTCTGAACAGTTCCTCTTACTTTCTTTAGCTTCTAAGCCTCTATTTATAGTCCCTTGGATGGTTTGTGAACGTTGGGTGGAGTCAAATTTGAATATGACCGTTGTATCTCACAAAACTAGCCGTTACAAGCTATTTTCGGGCAAAGTGATCGATCCCTTTCCATAGGGGATCGATCCCAAGCTTCCAGGATGTTAAATCTGGGCTTGAGGATCATTCTGCCTTGAAGGGATCGATCCCTTCCCTTAGGGGATCGATCCCATGCCTCCAGAAAGCTATTTCCTGCACTTTTTGGGTTAGAAATGATGTGGTCTTTGATCCTAATTCAACCCAAAACATTTTGGCATTTATATGGGAATTTTTCTTGACTTTCTCTGATGAAAACATGGTCCAAAATTTCATCAAGTGATTTTCTAAAATATTCAAAACATTTACAAAGTATTAAGACCAATAAGAGTATGCATCATTAAATCATGGTCTTAATGTTTGATATGATCACTTGAAATGTATTGAGAAAATCATGTGTGATAAGGCAAATTTACAATATGAATTAAGACATTAAAGCTTACTTAAGTTTTTGTCATTTCAAAATATATATGGCAATTTAAAGCTAACACAATTGATTTCGGTTTCTTGGAATCAATTAACTTTCCCTACTTGGCCAAATTTGAAGCCTTCCATTGGACACACTTTCTCAAAATCAACACTCTGGTTCCTTTATACATCATTCGAGCATTCTTTCCAAATGTCGAAATTATCTAATCTCCAAATGACCCATGCAAGGTGGTGGGAATTCAATCTTTTGTTATGGGTAGAGATGTTGAAATCACCAAATATTTCCTCTTACGTGCCTTTCGCATTCTGGAGCATGGTCTTGTGCACGAAAATGCCAACGTCCCATTAGAATTTAATGTAGTCAATGACCGTGCGGGTGACCTTCTCGTCTTCATAAGACTTCTTCACATCATAATCTTTTGAAATCTTCGCCCACTCGGGACTAAATATTTTCAACTCCGGCGACTTGATCGCTTCTAGCTCCACCACATTCATTCCCCTGACGGTGAGTAGCCAGACCTTGTTCATTTCATTATCCAAGATTGGGTGAAGATTGTTCGTGGCAAGGTCCACACGATTGTCTTCCCATAGCCACTTGCATTTTATCTACTCGAGCACGACATTGATTGTTCATGTGAGGCTGGTGTCTTTCCGGACCCAAGTACCACCATCAACCTTGCTACATTGCATAATCTTGGATGGTATTCTCGTCAGCAAGGTGATATTGTAGTATGGAAAAAGGCTCATGGTGCTCCTGCATCTCCCGAACATGCTAGTGAAGAGGAAGCCCCTGCTTCTTCCCTCGCACCATCGGGGTCCGCATCTAATGACCAGATCATGCTCACGCTTCAAAATTTCTAGCAGACCTTCATTCAGCATATTGATCAGCTCGATGATCGTTTTGGTCAGCTCAATATTCGTCTCGACAATGTGGAGGAGACACAGGCTGCCTTGTTTGATGAAGTCCAAGACATTCGCATGCAGCAAGAGGACTTCTTTGAGCAGTATCACAAGACGTTTCCTAGGCGTTGACTATGATTCTTGTGTGGGATGAGCCTTTAGCTTGTTATTAGTTTGTTATGACATTTCCTAGTATGTTTATGGTGTTTTAGTCTTATGTTTCTAACTATGGCTGGTGTGTTCTGATGTTAGACTCTTTGCACTATCTGTTTCTATGGCATGACTTATGATCTTATATATATATATATATATATGACTTTGGCTTGATCTATTTTTCCATTGGATTGGTTTATCACTTTGACTTAGTCTATTTATGTCATTGAATTTATACCATTGGATTGTTGCTTTAAATTGACTTATACCACTAACCATTTCTTTATGTTGTTTATTATTGAGGGGGAGTATATCTACCTCTTAGTTATCATTTTTTTTGCTTTGACAAAAATGGGGAGAAATTAATGTGGTAAATTTATATAAATTTCTGTAACATTTCGTGCTTAAATTGAGGGGAAGCAAATATTGAGGGGAAGCATCATTTTTCACAAATTTAAGCAACCCCATCTTTCAAACATATAAGCAAATTTACCTTAAGTTTTGTCATATCAAAAAGGGAGAGATTGTTAGCTTTAAATTGACATATTTTGAAATGACAAAAACTTAAGAAAGCTTAAAACATTTTTCTACAAATGTAAATTTGCTCAAAATGAACTCAATGATAGAAAATATTTTAAACAAAGTTTTGGATTGTGATTTCAATTGAGAAAGTCAGGAAATACTCTTATAAAAATGTTAGAATGTTTTGAACTGACTTAAAATCACAAAAAGCCATCAAAACTTCTCAAATTGTAACCAAGTAAATGCAGGAAAAGGTTGGAAAGCATTATGGAGAAAAGGGATCGATCTGTAGAAGGATCGATCCCTATATGGCAGAAAGGTTGGAAGAAGTCCTGGAACAAGTTGGAAAGCATTTTGGAGAAAAGGAATCGATCCGTTTGTAATGGGATCGATCCCTTTGAACGAAAACTGAGCCCAACGGCTAGTTTTTTAGGGTTTCAATGGGAGGATTAGCATTAAATGCTTCACCAACCGTTCCAATCAGTTGGTGGACTATAAATAGAGGCATTTATGAAAATTGGAGGAAAAACAAGCACTCAGAAATTCTCCAAGCTTCAAGAGACAAAATCAAATCTGAAAATTCATTATTTGTGACTCCATTTGTGAATTCTCATTGTTCATCACCCATTCACTCAATCTTCCGATATTCAAGGGGTGTGTTAGCCTTGTAAGGATTGTTATTGTAAGAGTGTGGATAGTATTACAAGGAGAGAGGCTTAGAAGTTTATTTCTAAGTTTTCAAGAGATATTGTAAGAGGTCTCACCACACCTTGAAGTGGTTCGAAAGAATTCCAAAGGAAGAGTGGAATCAATACCTTGACAAGAGGATCAAGGAGAGAGGACGTAGGCAAGAGATTGGCCGAACCTCTATAAATCTGTGTTTGCTTCTCTTTCCCTTACTTATTTATTGCATTTATTTTATTGTAGCATTATTTGTTTCATTTGTGCATTAAGTGTTAGAAAAATCTAAAATTAGTAGAAAAACTGATTCACCCCCCCTTTCGGTAGAGCCAACAGATATATATATATATATATATATATACACGTATTGTATAATACGATTCGATTCATTATAAAATTGATACGTATCGACATAGAAAATCATTTTATCATGAATCAATAGAGTATCTATTCATATACAAGCGAATTAATATGCATCGTATGATACACGAATATGCTTTGTAGTGAAATTGAGTTAGGCCAAATCTATGTCTAAATTGACCAATTAGCTAAAAATGCAATTTTAATAATGTTTAGAACATTAAAAAACTTTTAAAAAGAGGAAAATTATTCTATCCACTATTAATAGAGTTTTTTAATTCTACAAGTGAGATTAAGATGATGACATGCGTCCCATTTTATTTATTTTTTATTTTTTTAATATTTTTAAAGGACACATGTTATCATCCTAACCTCGCTTGTGAAGTTAAAAAACTCCACTGACAGTGAATAAGATAATAATAAAAAAGGAAAACTCTTTACAGATTTTAATCTTAAAAATATATATTTCTAAATTTTATTTAGTAAATTAAAATAAAATTTATAAAAAAATATTTAAAATATATACTATTAATGGGCAAGCTAATTGATTGAAAATAATCATATTTCTTATTTTTATTACACATTCATTTAATCTTCTTAATATGTATAATTTTTTTAAATTTTTTATTTATCTTACGTATGTATATATTATTATAATTAATTTTAAAATTATTTACTATATCTTGCGATACTATACTCAATTCTCAAATATAAAATATCAATTCACGATACTCATATTGATTTAATAACTATTCCCCTAATCACTCTATTAACCTTTGGCCAAAAAAAAAAACTCTATTAACCATGTTTATAGAGTTTATAAATTCCCTAACTATATATCAAATAATTTCAATTTATTTGCTAAAAACTTCTTGACCCATTAATTAAAAATAAATTATGACATATTATAAAGATTAGATCAAATTCAAGCAATTCGATCTCTTCTCATCTCCTATCATTTTTTTTTTTTGGTGTAAAAGGAAAATTCAATTAAGTTAAAAACAAAGTCATCCCCTTGGCGTACTGATAGAGGGCACTGAGTGTTTAAGCTTAACATCTCCTATCATTTTATATTTCCCTTCTAATATTTTTTTTTTCAATTTATTTATAGACAATAAAAGCGGATGAAATATAATGGAGGACTGCTCAGTTGAGGCCCAAATTTATAGTAGAAAAGCCCACTAAAGCCCATAAATATTCCAAAAGAGCTAGGGTTTCACTCTCATACTATATATACCTCCATTTCAATTTTCTTTCCTCCTCGACTCATTTAGGGATTTTGGGAGGAGAGAATCAGAGCCGCTGAAGCCGCCGTTGCCATGGTGAAGTTTCTAAAACCCAACAAGGCCGTTATTCTCCTCCAAGGTCGATATGCCGGACGCAAAGCCGTGATCGTGAAATCCTTCGACGAAGGTGCACGGGACCGCAAATATGGCCACTGTTTGGTTGCAGGTATAAAGAAGTATCCAAGCAAGGTTATCCGCAAGGACTCCGCCAAAAAAACAGCCAAGAAATCACGCGTCAAGTGCTTCATCAAGCTTGTGAATTACCAGCACCTGATGCCCACTCGCTACACCCTCGACGTGGACTTGAAGGACGTGGTTACCGTCGATGCTCTTCAGACGAAGGACAAGAAAGTGGCTGCTTGTAAGGCCACCAAGGAGAGGTTTGAAGAGAGGTTCAAGACTGGGAAAAACAGGTGGTTCTTTACCAAGCTTAGGTTTTAAGTGGTTTGTTGGACTTGTCGTTTTTTAAAAAAGAAAGTTTGAGCTTTATCTAGTGTCTTAAACATTTTGGATCTTAAGAACGGATTTGAATCTGCATCGATGAGATATTTCTGGTTTCTTATTGTTGTTATATGCTGTACGTGATTTGCTCATTTCTGTCGGAAATTTATGTCTTTTTAACTTTTCAAAGTGCTTTATGATTGACCATTTTCGTTTAGCCATATAGCTGCAGATTGTTGGAATATGAGAATTAATATAATAAGTTAGAACATATTTGAATGTTTGGCTATTTTTGTGTTATCATTGCTGCTTGATTTGCTAGTGAGTTTTGATACTATACCGGAGTTTTTTTTTCGAGAACTTGAGAAACGGTATGCTTCATCTTCTGATGCATTTTGTTGTTCCCGGTGCATTCTTGGATCTGATTGCATTTTTCTTGGATTTTAAAACTAATGTGCAATTTAGTTCTTCCATCTTTTACTTGTTTTCAATGATTTCCATATTTGCTTTGGCCAAGAAGTCAAGTTTGTAGGTCTTAGTTGTACAAACCATTGGATTCTTATATTTGAAGTCTGCAGCAGGAAATGCTTGTGTTTGAATTTTGGAGTTTAACACCATAATTTACTCAAATATTGTTCTATAGTCTATAGTTTAGAAGCTGGATTTATTTGGATGAGTTTATCATGGCTTTTCATTTGGGTTGAAAGTAATTATTGATTTCTTGTGCTAGTCGTGTTATTCGTTTTGTTGTTCTATGTTCTATTTATTTTTTGTTTTTATTTTCTTTTATGGCAAGTTAGATTTTTGACTGATGTTTTGATGACAATGATATGGTTTACACGGTGCAAGCAGAGTTGGTAATAAAGGAGTATTTTGCATTGTGTTTGGTAGAATGGAAAAATGGAAGGAGACAGAGGATTAGAGGTGTATGGCAAAGTGAAAAGAAAATAGTTTTTGTTAGCTTCTGGCAATCAATAAGAGAGAAGTAAAAGAAAAAAGTGTGAGAAAAAACTAAAAAATATATTTATTTTTTTATTAAAAAATAAAATCATTTTAAATTGAAAATATTAGTGGAGAGAAAAGGAGAGATTTGAGTAAAAATGTATATTTATAAAATTATCTTATATTTTTTAAATTTTATTTTGTTATTTTCACTAATTTAGTATAATGGTAAAATAATATATATTGTTTTAATTTATTAACTCTACTAAACATTGGATAGAAAGAAAATATAATTAAAAATATATTTTTCAATTTTTTTTGCCTTTCAATAACTTATCAATTCATTTTTTTTTCACTCTATTAGAGTTTCTCAATTATGGAACTGAGCTTGTTGTTTTTCTAGTGATGGAGTGCATCAGTTTCTTAAACAGCACTAGGTCTTGGTGGGCTTGTTCTGTTGTTCAGATTGTCTTGGCGCTAACAATGCATTTTTGGGATTTAAGCATTACAATCCATTTTTGGGTTTTAAGCATTCCTTTCAAACTGCAGTTGCAGTGTTGTCTTGTTGATGGTTGCTTTTAATTTTGGATTATTATCTCATACACCGACTTTCTTATACATTTCGTCCCATCCTGGATAGATTGTAGGATTTGGGGTATTATAATTCCAGTATTGAATCCAACACTGCATGGTTGTGCATTGGCACATAAACAACCTAGTCTTCAGGGAAAGTGTTCATCCATTGCACCAGAACTTCATTACAAGCCTTCCCATGTATTTTGACCAATCTGCGATCCATAACACTAAGGCTTCTTTGCCATCAACTCATCATCATCGAAAAGTGAAGTGGTAACTCAGTAGGAATCATAACAGGACCAAAATGAGGCTTAGCCTGAGAGACAAGAAAAATGGGAAATATTTGTGCTCTTACAAACTTCCCTGACTTTCTTCAAAACCGAAGGCCAAAACAACTTAGCAGAGAGTTTCAGACATTTTTTGTTGGGGAGAGTAAATTGCCTATAAGGCTGTAATTTCACATAGGCCCGGTCACCAACCGTAAAATGTATCAGATCTCCTCTTGTTAGCTTGCTGCTTCATTCTGTTCCTAAAACTTTGTAAATTATATTTCAACATCTTTATAGCAGCCTACCTAATTTCCAAGCTTCTGTCCACCGTTCTCACATCAGAACTGCAAACCAATAAGGTATGTGGTGAGGGGCTGGTTGGCCATAGGCCACCTTGTGTGAAGAGCAGAATGGTAGGTAGTCTTGTACCAGTATTCTCCTAGAGGCAACCACTTTGGACCAGTCTTGGGTCTCTCAAAAGTCGTACACTTCAAATAAGTTTGCAAGATCTTGTTCACCACTTTTGTTTGTTCCTTCGAGGGTGGTAGAAGGTGGAAAGCTTAGTTCCCAACAACTTCAGTAACTCTTGCCAAAATTTGCTAATGAAAACTTTGTCTGAGACAATGCTATGAGAAAACTTATGCAACTTATAAGTGTTATCCAGGAATAGTTGTGCCGCTGTCATGGCTTTGTAAAGATGTGAAAGAAATAGGAAATATTTAATCAGTCTGTCAACAACCACCAGAATTAAAGTGAAACCCCGGGATTTTGAAAGATCCTCAATGAAATCCATAATATGCCTGTCCATACCTTCTTCGGTATACGTAAGAAGATGAAGTTTCATGTTTGAATTGTTGGCATATAATTCAAGACTTAACATACTCTCTAACATCTTTCTTTAGGCCCTTTCAGTAAACTAGTCCCCCCAAACTTTTCATAGTGGCAGTGGAACCTGAATGACCATTTTTCTGGAGTATAGTGAAAGAGGTCAACGAAATCCTTCCTTGACTACCCGTCCTGACCTACGCTTCCTTTTCTTTTTCAATAAACCATTATGTCATGTATGCTTTGAAGATCTAGCAGGTTCTTCGGCCTTATAAATGGTGTGGATCACAGCAGGGTCATTTAGACTGTTTAATTCTTTGAAGTAGATCACTAGTCACCACGGATATAGCCCGTAATTGAGAGATAGAACTCCTAAAAAGAGCATCCGCCACAGTGTTTGAAATTCTGCTCCTAAAAATTATCTCATAATCACAAAGCATCAATTTTATAACCCAGGCTTGCTAAGTTGGAGTGTTTGCCTTCTAGTTTAAAAGAAACCTCAATTTGTAATGGCCAGTCTTTATCTGGAAATGTCTCCCAACCATACATGAGTCCCATTTTTTGACTGCAGCAAGGATAGTTAACATCTTTTTTCCGTACACTATTAGAATTTGTTGTCTAGAAGATAATGACTTGTTGAAATAACGCAATTGTGTACCTTTCTAGCTAAGCACAGCTCCTATGCCCTTATTGGACGCATTAGACTAGCATTTAAATGAGCGAGCTGGGCCAAACACAATATATATATATATATATATATATATATATGTGTGTGTGTGTGTGTGTCGTGCCGGGTTAAAGGTTTTTAGGTATATGTATCAGCACATCACAACCTATCTATATAGGGTCAATACTAGCACAAAACACGTGAGTTAACACGACACGACACTCAAGCTCATGTGTCGTGCCATATTGGCTTATTTATAGAAATAAAATTATATTTAATAAATTTAATTATTAAATATATAAATTATTGATACATAAATTTATAATATTTTCATTTTGAATATAAAATATATGATATGTCATATTTTATATGTATAATTTTTTTATTAAATACATTACTAATTAAAACTCATCAAAAAATAAATTATTAACAATTATTTTACTTAAAAATTAGTTAGATGGAGAATCTTGAGTACAAGACAAATCACATTTTTTAAGTGAATCATCATATAAAGAGATAAAATAATAATCTTTTTGTGTCTTATATCTTTTATTTTTTTGTGTGTTTTTTTTTAAATATTAGGATTGTAAATTTCAATATTTTTATTTAGTGGATTTTAATATGATTCCTTATGGATATAGGCATTTTGTTGAAGTAAATTATATGTATTTTTATTTATATTTATCTTGCATGTCATTTAAATTAATAAATAAAAAACTTTAAAATAATAAAAATCAAAAAAAAATTTTAATGGGTATTAAGGTTACTATTGCCTATGATTGAGTTGATATTAAAAGATTACATTTGTCTATGATTTTTAAAATTTATCATTGTATTTTAAAATTTTTCACTTTTTTTCAATAAATGAAACAAAGAAACCGTGAAAATAGTTACATGAAGAAACAAAATATTTTAGCAGCCATACATGTAGATAGATAGTTAAATAGATAGATAGTTGTGACTAGAAAGATACACAAGATTAGCCACAATACATCTATTTTGACATCACAAATTAAATTCATCACCTAAGTACTGTATTTTACAATAGTTATTGTTGAACACTTCCTCCATATTGACCCCATATAACAATTCAAATCATCAGAATAAGCCTTCAGTTGTTTTAGATCATTAACCTTTCTTTACCTCTGAACTGAAAGAAAAAAAAAAAGACCTTAGGAAAAATGGTATAATGGCAATAAGGCCAAAGTAAAAATGTGTAGCAGCTTAGCCCACTCATGATATTGTCCACTTTGGTGTAACCTATTAGGTCACTTCACAATTTTAAAACGCATTAAAAAGGATAGAGGCAAACTAAGTCTTTATACTCAACATCTCTCTCATGCTTTATCAATGTAGGATTTGCCTAAGGATGTAACATACACCTCCTCTTTTGGGACTCAACATCCTCGTTGAGGTTTGCCCCGCTATCGCTCAAGAGGCCACATGGAGCTGCTCTAATACCAATTGTAGTAGCCCAGCCCACTCATGATATTATTCACTTTGGTGTAATCCCTTGGGCCACCTCACGGTTTTAAAACGCGTCACAGTGGGTAAAGGCAAGCTAAGTCTTTATACCTTGCATTTCTCTTAGGGGTGTAATCAATTCGAGTCGAGATAATCCAATATCGGCTCGAGCTCAGCTTGAGATCAATCGAATTTGATTTTTGAAGCTCGAGCTCAACTCGATAAAATACTCAAGCTGCTCGAGCTCAACTCGATGGGATCGGTTTGTCAATTTTTAATTATATATTTTGAGGGTAAAATAGTAAATTAATAATAAATATTAAAAATAAATATTAAAAAAGCTTGGTAAGGCTCGCGAGCTACTTGAACCAAAAATTAAAAGCTCGAATTTGATGGCCTCTTTATTCAGGTAGATTGAGCTCGAGCTACGCTCGAAAATTAACGAGTCAAATTCGAGTAATCATCAAAACGAGCTCGAGTAGCTCACGAGTAGCTTGATTCGTTTACACTCCTAATCTCTTCTGTGCTTTGTTGATGTGAGATTTGCCTAGGGGTATAACAAAACGTTCATTGGAATCCAACTTTCTGACTATGCAGCTTCCATTGTTGATAAATGGAGGGATTGAGGAATCATTTTTTTTTATCACCAAGTTGTGCTTTCTTTTGAGTGCTAATAAAAGAATTAAGCATTCAGTAAATTAAAAAGATTTATGTTATGCTTAATTTTAAAAATTAAACCATGAAAAACGAAAAAGAAAAAAAATAAAAGAGATAAATAGAGAAAGAAAAGGATTCTGGTTTCAACAAAATCTAACAAATTTTAACAAATCCTAAACTAAATTCATTAAAACCCTAAACTAATTTCATCAAAATCCTAACAAATTTTGGCAAACCTAGCAAATTCTAACAAACCCTAAACTAAATTTCAGTAAATCACCCTAAACAAATCATCCAAAATCAGAATACCCAAAAGCATTTTGTAAAAGCTTGAAGAATCAGACCTGAGAGAGAGAGAGAGAGAGAGAGAGAGAGAGAGAGAGAGAGAGAGAGAGAGAGAGAGAGAATGCTACTTAGGTTGCAATTGAGAAGACAATAACGAGTAATTTACGCGTAAGAGGTGTGCATAAGAGGGAAAATCAAGAGAGCTTGCAGTGAAGAGAGGGAAGAGATATGCGTAAGAGGCTAAGATGAGTGAAAAGAAAGACAAAGAAAGGAGTTTGCGAAGACAAGGAAGAGAGAAAGAAGAGTCGAAGAGAAGTGATTGCAGCGTCAAGGGTTTTGTGGGTGAGGGTATTTTTGGGTGCACATTACTTTGATAGATACAAAGTTACTTTGCATCCATATTGGTAGAGCTGTTAATGGGCTGGACCAAGCCAGGCTAAACCAGTTTTGGCCTATTAATCAATAGAACCGGTTTGGGCCAATTTAAATATTAGGTCAAATCAAACCAAGCCAAAAAAAGGCTCATACGGGACTGGTCCAACTTTTTTTTTTTTGTGTGTGTGTAGTGGAGGAAAGGAAGGGAGCCCAAAAAATGCATTATTGGCAAGTTGAGTTATGTTTTATCAATTATGTATTAAGTTTCATACCGTAAATCTGTAATGTCTCCCATTATTGTCACCAAGTTTAGGGTCCACGGCCATGCATAAGCCTTGCCACTAAATTTTTTTGTAAACTTTAAACCCTAATTTTATTAATCAATTGTGAGATCCACAATTTCCTTTATTCCTTTCATACCTATATAGTATTTCAAGTTAGAATGATTAGACAAATTGTGATGATAAATTATACTATGTCTTATATGTAAAAGAGAAACTGTAAGGTGGTCCCCACAACATTATTTTTAATTCGGATGGATACGGAAGTGGCAAATTCTTAAATTTGGGCTCGAAATACATAACTAGTAAAAAGATCACTTTTTGAAATTCTTTTGTTTGACATACCTAGGTTTACGTGTAATAAATTTAAAAATGACAATTTTGTCCACAAACTAGGAAAACTTTAGTGAATAATAGTCAACCTAGTTTGACTTTTGAGCTATAGACTGTTATAGTCAAACCTTCGTGTGAAGATGTCTTAGGTAATTCTAAGCCATAGACTGAATCACGCAAAAATGTCGAAATAACGCGAATGAGCCTAAAGTCTTGGTTTGAAGGTATTTTGGTCATTTCACCCTCCATGACCGATCAAAGTCTATGAATGGTCAATGTTTGACCTATAATATTATTAATGAATATAATTAAATAAAAATAATAATTAAATTGATTTAATTAAATATTAAAATATTAGTTAGGATATAAGTGAAATTATTAGAATTTTAAAAGGGCAATATAGTAATTAACCAATAAAAATATTTTAATGATATAAATAATTAAAATAAAGCATTTTGTCATCATCTTCTCCAAGAGGGCAGGCCACCACTATTGTTGCACTTCTTTCTCTTAAAGTTTCTAAGTGTTGAGTGAGAAAGCTTGGAGAACACCCTTTAAACCCCACCAAATCCACTTGAACCCTAAAAAGAAATTGTTCCGCTCAACTAGCTCTAGCAAAACCAGGAATTTAGAAGCTTGAATCACCTATTTACTTGGTGTTTTGGATGCTACAATTTCAGTTACTATAGAAGGTGAGAGAAGATGAAGTTTTACTTGATGTTAACTAGTGTTGTAGATTGTTCCAAGCTTGTACAACATGGATATAACCTTAGAATGAAACAAAATTGAGTGTGGGAATGCTATAGGGTTTTGGCCAAGAGAGGGTTTATAAGGTATCATATGATTTTGCGTGCATAGATGGTGTAGAATGAAAGTAGTGAGTGAGAGGAAGATAGATATGATGTTAGATTTGAAAAAGGATAAGTCTGATAAGTTTAGCACTAAGGGGTGCATTTGACTAAGTAAGAGAAAAGGGCTAGTATGTGGAAATTAATACTTTGAAGATTAAAGAATAATGTTTAAGGGTTAGGGAGATTGTTAGTGAAGTTAGATTCGGAAAAGAATGTAATTTGACAGTGAGTTGATATTGTCTTACAACACCAAATTCAGAAGAATAAAGGAGGATTGTTGGTGTTGTCATTGCTATGCTTTTGTGGCATATTAAGGTAAGAGACATATGTAAAATGACATAGGGATACCATACCTGAATTGAGGATTGATGGTTGGATGCAAAATATGAATTGTATTATAAGTGCAAGAAGTTTGAAATTCGGTTTTAACTCCTAGAGTGTCTTCTATCTAGGTGTAGCCAACTGCCATACGGGGCAGTTGATTTCTCAGACATAGACATTAAGTATTTTTGTGATAACTGACTTAGACTAGTCGACTGCTCTGTATAGTAGCCAACTGCCCAAAGTTATAACCGACTTAAACTAGCCAATTGCCATGAAGGTCAGTCGACTACTTTTTAACTAGTAGCATTTTGTTTGAAAACCAGCCGACTGCCATGAAGGCCTTTTACCTAGAAACATTCTATTTGAACATTAATCGGTTGCCACGAGGCCAGTCGACTGCATTTTTCCAAAAGCATTTTGTTTGAAAACCAGTCGATTGCCCAAGTGACTAGTCGACTGCCCCTTTTGTATTCAATTTTTAAATCTTCAAAAATTTAATTTAAAAAATAACTTAATTAAATTAAGAAAATGCATGGCAGTCGATTGCCCCAAAAGAGCAGTCAACTACCTCAATATGAAATATTGATTTTAAAAACAATGTTTAGTAAAAACGCGTCTAGATTGCATTTAATGCATTTCGAAAGGCTTTAATATGTATCGATTGTTTTTTTTGTTTTGTTACAAATATGTATCGATTGTTTTGAAAGCATTGGTTTTGGATAATGAATGTTTTAAGATTGTTAGCTCCTATAGTTGCCTCCGGCAATCATGCGCTACCGACCGACTGATTGTTTACTATTAGACCTTAGTCAAGTCTTCAGTACCACAATTGTCACCTGACTAGTGTACTCTGTGGACTTTCTGACTATGGCCACTATGTCTTATTTTATATCCCTCACGGGAACTTTATTAGCAAGATTCTATTAGGATGTTGACTGTCTCCACCTAATGTTTTATTGATTGATTAATTTATGAAATGCGAGTTCGATTGTTTTACATATTTGAATAACATGTTTGTTTATAAAAAAAAGATACTGATAGTTAGTTATATGGTTTAAAAATAAAGGTATGTAGTGAACTGTGTGTGATTATGATTTCATTGTTTATGATTATTATCGATTTAAATGAAAAAGTGTTCTTTACTGCATTACATTATGTCAACATCATAAAAATATCTTATAGAATCTCTGTAATCGGATCTATGGACCGAGACAAGTAAAGCATATTTTCATACTCAACCTGGTATTCATACTCAACTTGGTATTCCTACCCGGTTATAGCAATTCTTTTCCACTAGAATGATAGGTCATTGTTAGAAAATGTTTATTAATGGTTGTAATGTTCCTAGGATACATGCACCTTAGTTGCGTAGTATCAGTTCTTTTATATATATTTTTTACTGAGCGTAAACTCACTTCCCTATTTTTCCTTTCCAGACTATTTGCAGTAATATCTGCTTATTATATGAGGAGATATTCTGTTTTGGACCAGTATTCCTTCGAGGTGTATATTTGATTCCTTGAAGGTATATTGTATTTTCTTTAGGCTTAATAGCCAAATATGACCTCAAAGTTTGTCACAAAATGGAATTAAGTCCTCAACATTTAAATGCATGGAAATTAATCCTCAACGTTACAAAATAATTGAATTAAGGACATTTCCGTTAAATCCTTTAATTTCCGTTAAGTTTTATTACTTGTAGGGGTAACGGAAATTAAAGGATTTAACGGAAATGTCTTTAATTCAATTATTTTGTAACGTTGAGGACTCGATTCCATTTTGTAACAAACGTTGAGGTTATATTTGACTATTAAGCCTTTTCTTTATATGTTTCAAATACTATGTACAGTATGGTTATGTATGTATAAGTTGCACTGGGGATGGAAGCTATAAGTCTAGTAACAGAATAGATTGTAAACTTATAACTGGGTGTGATGAATCTTAATGTTCATGGAAATATAATATAATATGGAGTTTATTCTATTTCGATATGTGTTTAAAGCCATGGAATGATATCGAATGAATGGTTATCGCTAGAGACAAAATGTTACTTAATGTAAGTAAGAATGTAAATGAAAGAAATGACACGATAAACAGTCTACCCAAATCATAAGGAAAAGAATAAGTTAGTTGAGTACGTTACATCAATTTTCTTTTTATTCCCTGCTATTTTATTAATAATTGAGAAATTTTATTCACAATGATTTTTTCGCAACAATTTTCTTTTTAATGTTGAGATAAATATGCCCATAAAAATTACATTATTAATCTTAAAATCTACTTTCCGAAATTTTTGTGTTTCCTGGAAGTGAGACTTCCGAGAAGCTTTTATGCTTTCCAGAATTGGGACTTCCAGGAAGCATTAAACTTTTCGAAAATCCACTTTCGAAAAACATGAAAATTTTGAGAATTTCATTCGATTTAAATTTGGAAATATAATTTTCAATTATGAAAGTGATTTTAAGATAATTATATGGATTTGAAAACATAATTTTCATGTTTGAGGTCAAAGGGTTTGAGAGGATTCAAGAACATCAGAATGAAAGCAAATGAAACATGGCAGCAATCTGGCTGCATTCCAATTGTTTTTCATTTCTTTTTTTTTTTTGTTAAAAAACTCTAATTTTGATAACGATATTAGGAGGACGATAAAATGAATTTGTGTCTTTTGAAAACATAATTTTCATGCTTCTAGAAAATGGGACTTCTAGAAAGTTTTCCACTTTCGAAAATTTTGGATAAAGACAATAAAATCATTTTATTAGGGGGCGTTTTTGTCACAAACTTAGAAAAATATTAAAACTGTTTGTGAAGAATAAAGGATAGGTTGTTAATAGAATTTCTCTTTGTCCAATAGTAGAGTAGCTAGTCAACTAAGGGCTGGTTTGAATAGCATCAAACCTCCTATGCGTGCAATCCAAGAGTATTTAATAACAAAATTATAATAGATATAAATATACATATTTTTTTTAAAAAATATTTAACAACAAAATTATAATAGATATAAATATAAATTTTAATTCATTAATTAAATATTATTTGATATAAAATAGCTTTAATATCTTTTTAATTATTAATCTAATTTACAAAATATCAAATATAGACTATAAATTTTTATTAAACAAATTTTTTCTTCAAGTACGCTTACTTATCCCATATATGATTTTAATCACACTATTACAATACCAAATCTCACTGCCACAATCACTAATTTAATCTCCGTTATTATTTTCAATCTTGTCAGAATCAATTTTACAATCCATTTAAACTAACCCTTAATCATTTTCTCTTTTAATAATTGGAAATGAAAGTTGAAATCATTTGACCTTGAATTCAATCCTTTTCAACATATTACCACTTTTTATTAATCACTCGAAAAAAAGTAAAAGGCACTTTTTTCATATAAATAAAGTGAAATTATTTGCATTTGAATTTAAATCTTACAATATAACCTAACTTTTTCCAAACACTCCATCAGAAAATTGTTAAATTGTTGATAAGTTACTGACACTTATTCACATTTGAACTTACAATACATTTTTAATATCTATAATTCTATATAGTAACATGAGCTTAAATTTATGAATTTTTTTCTTTTTCTCCCTCCCTTTAAACTATTTTTAATATACTCTTTCTGTATATTATTTTTAAGTTACAAAAGCCCAGTTCTTTCGATATAACAATAAATTATAATAAAATAATTTTAGACCTACCTATGTCTGTTTCTGAACAGAAACACAAATCTTCATCCCTTGCCCAAAACAACAAACCCAGAATCCGATGACTTCATTAGTTACCAATTCTTCTATTAATTAATTTCGTTTTCAGTCCCTAAGCGGACTTAACAACAGGCTTCCTTTTACCTAACGACTAATACATAAAATAAAATGATTTTTAAAATGAATATAGTTATCTACCTTTTTTTTCCTTCAGTTTCTCACCTCCCAAACAGGCTCCGCAACTTTCAATCCTGATACATCTCTGCAAAAAACTCTGTACAGAGTAAACTTTTGTTTGTCCTTCTCTTCAAAGGATATTTGTCCCTTTTCGCCCAAAAGTTCCTCGCCTTTAGAATCTATTCTCTCTCTAAATTTACTTTTTCTTTACAGATCATGCTTCAGAGCTTAGTTCCTCGATCTCCGATCAAATTCAACCCAAGCTCCAATCCTAACTGCTCCATGAAGTTAAAGCGCGCCGACAGAGACGTATCCGCAGCCGCCTTCGACTATTCATCCGCCGATGACCCTACAATTAAGCGTCCTAACTTCTCCTCTGGAGACATAACGGCCGCCGGTGAACAGGATGAAACATTCATTGAAGGTGAGTCAATGGCGTTAAGGCTTTTAGGTCTTCTGCTCCAGTGTGCCGAGTGCGTCGCCATGGATAACCTCGAGGACGCCACCGATCTTTTATCTGAAATCTCGGAGCTCTCTTCTCCGTTCGGTTCATCACCCGAACGCGTAGGCGCTTACTTCGCACACGCTCTCCAGGCGCGTGTGGTGAGTTCTTGCTTAAGAAGTTATACTCCTCTCGACACAAAATCGGTCACCTTGATTCAGTCCCAAAGGATCTTCAATGCTTTGAAATCTTACAATTCCATAAGTCCTTTGGTCAAATTCTCTCACTTTACCGCCAATCAAGCTATCTTCCAAGCTTTGGGCGGTGAAGATCATATCCACATCATCGATCTCGACATAATGCAAGGTCTGCAATGGCCAGGATTGTTCCACATCCTCGCTTCCCGGTCCAAAAAGATCCGATCAATGAGAATCACCGGGTTCGGATCCTCATTGCAACTTCTCGAGTTGACCGGCGAAAGGCTCGCCGATTTCGCGACTTCCTTAGGGTTACCATTCGAGTTTCATCCGCTGGAAGGCAAAATGGGAAACGTAACAGATCTAAGTGAACTCGGGGTGCGATCGAGCGACGCGGTGGTGGTTCACTGGATGCATCATTGCCTATACGATATCACGGGGAGTGATTTAGGAACGCTGAGATTATTGAGCATGCTGAGGCCGAAATTGATCACGATCGTGGAGCAGGATCTGAGCCACGGGGGTAGTTTTCTGGGGAGGTTCGTGGAGGCGTTGCATTATTACAGCGCGTTGTTCGACGCGGTGGGGGATGGCTTGGAGGTGGAGAGCGCAGAAAGGCACGTGGTGGAGCAGCAGCTGTTCGGGAGCGAGATCAGGAACATCGTGGCAGTGGGTGGGCCGAAGAGGACAGGAGAGGTTAAGGTGGAGAGATGGGGTGAAGAGTTGGGACGGATGGGATTCCAAGCGGTATCGTTGGGTGGAAACCCAGCAGCGCAGGCTAGCCTTTTGCTGGGCATGTTCCCTTGGAAAGGATACACCCTGCTGGAGGAGAATGGGTGTCTCAAGTTGGGGTGGAAGGATTTGTCCTTGTTGACTGCCTCAGCATGGCAGCCGTCCGATTAAAGTACTACTTAGAAGTTTTTTTTTGGGTATCTAAAAATTCTAAATTCCCAATTGATAATGATGACAATGGAGAAGTAACTCTGTTCTCTATTATTATTTTTTTATTGCTGATTTTGTTCCATTATTTGTGAATTGGTGTTGACAATGGGAAGACTGTCCCACAATTAGAGTTGACAAACAGTCAAGTTCGGACGGATTATATTCGGATTCGGATTATTTCAATTACGAGTTTTTTTGTTTTGAGTTTTTTTGGTTTCGATTTTTTTCGATTTTGAATTTTTTCGGTCTCGAGTTTTTTCAATTTCGGGTACTTTCGATTTCAGGTATTTTCGATTTCGGTTATTTTTTATTTCGGTCCGATTTTAATCGGGCGGACTTAGTAGGTTTAGTCAAATTATTTTAAAATTTTATAAATTATAAGTATTTTTATAATTTTAAATGTAATAATTAATTTAATTTTATATAGTTAAATAAAAATATAATAGAAATACTAAATTAAAGTTAAAATTTAATAAATATTTATATAAATATAAATTTTTACATTTTAATGTTTTTATTATTTGACAATTATTATTTATTTTTTTAATTTCTTGTGATATTCACATGTATTATAAAATATATAATTATATATTAATAATTATATAACAATTTATTTTTTAAGTGAGCCAAATATATATAGTAAAACTAAAGAAAGTAAAAATCCAAAAGTATTAGCTGTACAAATAAATAATTAATAAATTATAAATAAATCACACTAAATAATTAAACATTTATATAAATAGCTTTATACTCTTAACAATAACTTATTAGGTTATTATATTTTTTTAGGTCAACATTGGGCCATTGGAATTTAGACACTCTTAGTTCAATAATTTTTTTTTTACTTTGTTTTATTAGCTTTTTTAATAATTATATTATATTTTTAATAAAATTTTAAGTTTTTAAGAATTTTTTTACATTTATTTTGTCTTTTAAATACCAACATAATTAGTAATTAAATTAAATCTAACCGCATAACTAGTTAACTAATTGTTCAATTATAATGTTGAATAAGATTATAGTATACATTAAAAAAAACTTAACATTATGAATAATTGGTCAATTAATTACCTCAATTTTATATTTATTTTGTTTTTGGTTTGTACATAAATCATAATATAACATTATTATATTAAATATAATCGTACTCATACATATTAATTAATCAAATATCTCATTAAAAATTTAGAACGTCAAATTAAACAAGTTATATACACCAATTGACATTATATTGTAAATAATAACATTTGATATAATCATATCATATGTGGTTATACACCAATTGAGTACTAATTTTTTCATGTTCACATCAACATAATAATATTAGATATACACCAATTGATCGAATATCTAATTAAAATGTTAAATATTAGATATTACTAAATTAATTAATATAATGCGAGTTATTTAAATATAATTAATAATAATATTAATAAAGTATAAAAAACAAATTTTATTAAAATTACCACTTACATAGTAATACTACTCTAATATATTATTAAATTAAACTTTAATTTACTATTAGAATTATTATTTTTATCCACACTTTAATTTTACATTTAATAGATAATAGATAAATTATTTTTAATAAATACTTAATTCTATCAAAATAATACTTACACACTAAGAGATTACATAATTTATTCTTAAAAGATTATTATAATATAATATATAAATCATTATTATAAGAGACCAAATTGGTTTATTCATGTATAAGATTATTATAATATAATAAATAATTAATTACCAATAGCTTGAATTATTAATGTCTTTTGTTTTAAGGCTAAAAATAAAATTACTATTAGCTTGATTTATAATTTTCTCTTTTAATGATGCCCAAGCTTACAAAAAAATTGTACTTGTATTGTTTAATTTAATTACTTAACTTTTTCTAATCTAAAAAACTTGAATTTTAATTTTAAGATTAGTTTTTTTTTAATCTAAATTTAATATCTTTCTATACTTGAAACTTTAAGAAAATATAGTTTAAATTTAATTTTATTAAAAATATTTTTAATGTGTTGCACAAAATATCAAATTCAAAGTTTCAAACAAATATTGAAATTATATAATTTTTTATATATTTGATTTATTATTGTATTAAAATTAAAATTTTATTATAAAATAAAAATAATAAATGTTAAAATGATTTTTATAATAAAATCAAATGTTAAATTAATAATATATTTATTATTATAAATGCAATAAGTATAATATTAAAGATTATTTGATATCATATTTTATAGTGTTTTAAATTAATTTAATTTAATTGAATTAAAAAGATTCAATATTTATTTTGCTAGTAATACATAATTGATAAAATTGTATAATAAATAATAATTGTTTTCAAAATTTTAAACTTTTTAATTAAAAAGTGTATCAATTATTTATTTATTTTTAAATAATAATTATATAATTATAATTAGGGTTTTCTCGGGTTATAAATTCGATTTTTACGGGTTTCGGGTCAGATCAGTCTCAGTCTCGATTCGTATCGGGCTCGAGTTATGTCGGGTTCGGGTTGTGTCTGGTTTGGGTTTTTTCGGTATAGGGCTTTTTTGGTTTCGAGCATTTTCGGTTACAGGCTTTTCGGTTACAGGCCTTTGACTTTTTTGATCAATTCGAGCTAGTCCCGGTTTGGTCTCGGGCGGATTCAGGCTGATTTTCGGGCTCGGGCTAGTTTTTGCCACCTCTACCCACAGTCCCCCACTTCAGTTGCAGGTTGTGAGGGGATGTTGGCCTTATCCATGGACAGCGGACAATTTACAAAAGAACGAGTACTGATAAAACATATGGTTGTGGGGACTTCTTGCTCTCAACTTGTTAGTGGTGTTGATTTTGATTAAATCAAATGATATAAGATTCTGAAATTAACTCTACCTGTGTGAGTTAATGCTGTCGGTTTCAAGTTTAGATAAAAGAAGAAGATGACTATAAGTTTAAACAATCAACCATAAAAACTAGTTTAAGATTCTGAAATTGCTTACATCTTTGCTTAGCTACCAATCTCCAAGGACACAAAAGAATGGGAATTGGAAAGGACGATGAATTTGAGAGGTCCAATGGACAATGTTGGTCACGGACCATGTATTAGGGTTTTTTTAAATATATAATTACATGTATTCTTATCTGTTTAATACTTTAAGATTAATATTGTTTGGATTAAGAGTAGTAAATGATAAAGTCCTCATAACAGTAACAATTTCAAAATTTGAAATATATTCAAATGCCAAAGAAAGAAATTTACTTCTATTTCTTCTAATCACTTGTTGTGAATGTGTAAATTTAGTATTTATTATTTGGACTATTATTATATCCACTGCTAGTAGAATTTTTTAACTCTACAAACAGAATTATAATGACAACAAATATTACACTTCATTTATTTTTTTTAAAATATACATTATTATCTTAACTTCACTTGAAGTCATAGTTATTAAATCGAGATACGTATTGTATATCGAAATTTTATTTTTGAGAATTAAGTATCGAGTATTATATCGTATCGTAAGATATAGATAAAAATTTTAATTACAAATAATATATACATGTAATATATATATATATATATATATATATATATATATATATGTATACACACACACACACACACACACATATATATATATATGAGTATTTGATATTTTCAATTTTTCATATGTACTAATGTACAAGAACAAATAAAAATATATATATATGTCAATAAATGCAAAATTATTTAAATAAATGGTTTGTTATTTTTTAATATAATCTTTCATTTTTTTATACAATAATAAAATATTAAAATAAGTTGAAAAGTTACTCAAAAAAGTTTATATGCTCATATTTTAATTTTTAATAAATTTAAATGGGACAAAACTATTATTTTCATTAAAATTTTTAATTTTTTGGAGGTAAAATTAATATTTTTATTAAAAATTTAATTTATCTATATATTTTTAAAAATTTTTAAAAATTCAATTGGGAAATTATTTTCACAAGATCTCAAAATTTTTTTTCATTTGAATCCGAATAAAATAAAATAAAATTGGGTTGTTAGTAATTTTGTAAGAAAAAAAAACTTAATTGGACTTGAATTAGATAAAATAAACTGTATCGTACCGTATCGAGAGTATCAAGTATTGTACGATACGCAATACGTATCATATGATTCGCTTACGATTTTTAACAAAAACAATATAGCATATAGATTCATATCATTTTATATATGTATCGAAACGTATCGTACGATATTGATAACTATGCTTGAGGTATTAAAAAAATTTCACATAGCGGATAGGATAACAACCTTTATTATTTATTAATATATCATGTCCTAAGGGTTAAGAGTACGATTCAACACAGTCTATGATCTGTAGTCTTTCTGAGTCATGTTAGATCAGTCGTGACATTATTCAGTAATAATTTTTCTTTTATTTTTTAACTTTCTTTCATTTATTATTAAAAATAACAGATGAATAAATAAGAAAATGCTTATATATTTTCTCCAAAAAAAATGCTTATATTCATGTAGAAGGGTAATAACATTTAGAAGATGAAAATAACAAAAATTACAATATTATATTTCAAAAAAATCACAGAGACACACGTATACAAAAGAGATTATAAAACATGAAAATATTATATTATTTTTCATTTTCTTCCTTTCCTAGCTTATTATTCGAAATTTATCATCTAGCCAATTTTACAGTAATGTACAGTGTACACATTTGGATGGTATCCACTGTCATCTTAGTTCTTTCATCAATAATTTTACTACCTACATTAAAACACGCTTATGATGCAACTATCAACATGGATGGGGCTTGTAGAGAGGGGGAAGGTTGGAGCCCTTTGCAGCCGAGTGGGGGGCTTCAGACCCCCACTGATCAAAAATATTAAATAATATTATTTAAATAGTTTTATATTTTATTAAATTTTATTTAAAGTTCTTTTTTCAATAAAAAATTTGATAGATAAAATTTAAGTTTATATATTTTAGCATTAAATTTTTAAAGATGGAAAGAATTAGCAATTTTATGTGGAGGTTAAAAAAAAATGAAGTATATACCAACAATTAGTTGAAAAAATAAAAGTGAACTTTTTTCCTAAGTATTTGGACATGATTCGAATCCTAAAGTCGTCATTATTGAGAGGGTTTTACCGTTTACCACTTTTGGCCTAAAAATGATTAGTCTTAAACCGTAAAATGGATAATAGTATCTGTGGTTGCACAAAAAAATGTGTATTTGTTAGTTTATTTGTTGTTGACACTAATATTGATGTTATCGAATACTATCACAATATATAATGTATTTTTAATAATGAATATGTTGAAAACTTATTTGTATAATTGAATAAAAGATTAATAGTTAAATGGTAAATTAGCTCGATATCTTAAAAAAATGTGTGTTCTAAAGTATTGATAATAAAATTATTATACGTAGTTTCCAAAATATAAAATAAAAAAAATAAAATTTTTTAACAATTATATTTGGATATAAAATCTTATTTTATTATTCATTATTATTGTTGTTGTTATTTTTTATAATTTAACACATCTGACTGAAGATCTTAGTAAATAAACTCCCCCACTATTTGTAGATCACATAACGTGTGTAAAAAGTGTGGGCCATTTACGTTGGTTGTTTTTCACCGAATAAAAAAAATATCAAAAGTCTCCACTTTATGAAATGTAAGTGATAAAACTTCATTTTACAAATAAAATTAAAATTCAAAATAAGAAGAATTAGCCTGAAAAATAGAAGTAAAATTACTTCTGCTACCTTGATTTAATAGATTTTGTTCTAGAAAACAACATCCAAACCTTTTTTTTCAATTACTAATAAACGGCTGATTTTGAATTTTTATTTTCTACAACTATGCAAGAAATCATACAATGTATACATAAAAGGCTCATAAGTAGATTTATTTAATATAATTTTATTTTAAAAATTTTCAACAAAATATTAAAAGCAAGTATAGTTTTGTCACAAAATAAAAATAAAATAAGTACAATTTTTTTATGTGTAAATCATGACGTGTTTATATATTACATTGATATAAGATTAATTTTCGTTCGCGCTACATTACTAGCACTGACCTAAAAGAACGTATCTGATGAGAATTCAAACATAATACTTTTTATTACAAATCGTTTTCATTAAAAAATTTAATACAATCTTACATCATTAAATCAATATTTTAAATTCAAATAAATACAACTTAAAAACTAACGAGCTACACTAACTTATAATAGTTATGGGCAAATGTAACATGACACATTTAGACGCGTACGTCTTGTCGTACTAGCTCGTGTGTCATATGCTTTCAATGATTCTTAATGGATCGTACCAAATTATGATAAACTCAATAAAACGTACTTTTTTTGAATCATAGTTGAGCAATCCCAATTACTGAACATAAGTTAAGTACGATTCACGTTGTACCTGATCAAAACCTTGGAGGTTATTCATCACTTTTACTCCATTCGAAGATCTGTGTTCATTTACCATCCCAATTAAAAAAATTATTTTAGTTTGTTTAATTTAATTGAGGTGAAAAATAATTTTATCATTGTACGATATTGCTGATAAATAAAAAACCAAGTATTGAAAATTTTTTTATACACTCCAAAAGTGAAACAGAGCAATTGTACCAGGACTCGAATCTAAGAAATAAAAATTCATTTAGGGCAAAACGAAAAATAAAATCTTGAATTTTATTTCCAATTAAAGAAGAAAAAAGAAAACTTTCTTATAACCAAAACAAAAACAGAATAACTTATATTAGGATGATTCTAAAAAAGATTATTATCCTATCCACTGTCAGTGGAGTTTTTTAACTCCACAAGCAGGATTTAGATGATGACATGTATCTTTTAAAATATTAAGAAAATAAAAATAAACAAAATGAGATATGTGTTATCATCTTAACCTTGCTTGTGGAGTTAAAAAACTCTACTGACAGTGGATAGGATAATAATCCTTCTAAAAATTAAGAGTTTTAGGCATAAATAATCCAATGACAAATCATGTTCTTTTAAAGACAAGTAATAATTATCTTACACTTTATCCTCTCCAAATCAACTTTGATTAAATTAATTTACTAAGAGTCAATTCTTGTTAAATCAATTTACTAACCTATTTAACTCATATTAATGGAAAATAATTTAAAATTTACATAATTAATAAAGGGCTACTTACATCTAACAAAAAGATTAACTGAAAAATAACAAAAAATTAATTTGATGAATTAGAAGTCGAATTATAAAAGACAACACAAATACAATTTGATGAATTAGAAGATGTCGACACTTATCATATTATATTTAAAAATACAAGTACTTAGTTTTTTTTTTGTAAATACATATTTTTTTTGTAAATACAATCTTCTCAAGGATAATTAGAAGAGTACTCATATTTTAGAGGACCAGCCTAAGTATACTACTATTATATTTGAAACTACTTCCAAAAGCATTTTGTTAAACATCTACCGAAGAAAAAGCATTATGTTAAACACAGTTTCCTTTTGCATCCTATAAATTAGTTTCTTTTTGAGTTAATCATTCTTTAGTTATTAATAGCTATAATTATGCAAACTTTCAAATTTCCGTTAATTTGAATTAAATGTGTAAGTAAATATTAACAAGATTTACTTTGATAAAATTAATTGAATTAGAGTTGATTTAGTAAGGATGAGTGTAAGCTAATAATTATATGTTTTTTAATAAAATATGAAGTACCAATATATTTTTGATGTTTACAAGATTGGCCATTCACCTCTCACCAGTAGCCTAGGTTCCCAATTAACCAGAAAAACTTTATGAATTTTAACATTTGGTGTTGTCTATATTATTAGGTGAATGGTGGTCTATTTATGGTGTTGTCCAAATTTGAACATTTGGCCATCCACATTCTCGGTTACACCTCAAGACACTTTCTTCAGCGTCAATGACTTAGTGATCTTGTCTTTGTTCATATAACTTGTACCTCAGACAAAGACAAATGTAAGTTGAAAGAGTAAATTTGATTTTCATCTTCAGGAAGTATTCAAGATGGCAAGGAATCAATCCATTCACACAGAAGCTTGCAAGGAGATAAGCCAGAAACATACAAATCAATTTACTGAATACATAAACCAACTGTTGTTGACAAACAGGCAAGGGGATGAATAGAAACAAGTTTGCATCCAGCCTCAATCTAGGCAAGAAAGCATAGACAAAATAAAGCTTTCCATTCTGTTGTGCATAAGTTATATGAATAAGGAAAATTAAAACAAAAATCAACAAAGGGGGCAAAATCAAGAAACAGGAAAAGCTAAACTAATAACGCTTTCCCAGAAAAACACCAATGATCACGGACACAAAGGCTACTCCCAAAATGAACTTTAAGGTTGTCACAGGTGAAGAGACCTCAGTGTGGGTAGCTGATGAAGAAGAGGAGGCCGCTTGCACAGAAGTTGCTTCCAGCTTTTTCTTACTCTTACGTTTTGATGGTGTTGAAAAAGTTAATCCATCAATATCCCTGGATTTCATCTCCACGCCATCTTTCAATCCAGCTGCACTGCTATCACCCTGCAACACATAATTCAGGGTAAGCAACTCTTAAATTTCAAGAAAATGTAGTCAAAAAGATCATGAAGATAGTGTATTTTGAGGATTACAATTATCAAGGGGTGAGCAAGCCACATTTGTTGCTTTTTTCTGTGAATCTATTAGCATAACAAGATTTAAACAAAATAAACCTAATAAAGTTGGATGATAAACACACCATTAACCTTTTAAAACATGTTTCTTAAAACATGCATCCTAAATCTATTAAAACATGTTTGTCTCTTGTTCCCTGGAGTTCAAAAGCTTTTCCAAGTGAACACAATAAAATATATATT
Source organism: Heritiera littoralis (assembly GCA_031772115.1). Lineage (NCBI taxonomy): Eukaryota > Viridiplantae > Streptophyta > Magnoliopsida > Malvales > Malvaceae > Heritiera > Heritiera littoralis. The sequence goes on along the minus strand of JAPDPK010000009.1, from coordinate 633,039 downwards.
CTTCTCAGAATCAAATCATCACCATCATATCCAGCCTTTATCTCAGCATTGTACTACAAGAACCAATATATAAACTCACGCTTAGTCATCAGCATGAATTCTCCTCCTAGGCTCTATTCCTATCCGTCATATCTTAAATACATCTATCAGGTTTTGTACTTTTTCTTTCATGGCTTCTTCTGCCCACTTGAGGAGCCTTTTTTCACTTAGTGTAAAGTGTAAGTCAAAGGACTGTAAGAGAAGATTAAAAATATAAACTGACCTTCCCTTTAGCTTCAGCCTGTTGCAATTTATCTTCTAAATCTTTGACCTGCTTCTCGAGACGTAATGCTTCTTTCTTTTTCGCTTCAAGTTCAAGGGAACACTTTAAAGCTGATTCTAGTTCCAACTCTTTCTGAGAATCTGCCTTTTTCTGTTTGTTTGACATTTTTAACATAGAAAAACAAATGGTTACTCCCAATTCTTTAGTAATGATAATTTCAAACATGACAATGAGAGAAATGTTGATTCCAATTTCATTATTAATTTTGCTATGAAAAGATATTTAGCAGTTTGAACTTGATGTATAGGTAGGTGTCAGAACTAGTATTGAACTATCAATTCATCATACAAAAAGCATCACAAAGATGCCTAATCTTTAAAAAATTTAGTTGTCTAACCTGTTGAGCAATGGTTGTATGAGCAAGGTCTAAATCTCTTTGAAGTTGAAGCACCTGCTCATTGATGACATCTCTATCACTGATTTTTTTAGCATGGTCCTCTAGTTTTGAAGTTAATTCAGTCTCCCTTACAGAGGCAGCTGTCTTTACACTTTCCACCTGCAAGCAGCAAAACAAATAATCAGAACTGATCATTTAATTTGGAAAAAGTCAGCAGTCAGTTTCCTTCTTTATTAACAGAGTATAATACCTCTTCTTTCAATTGAGTTTCAACTGTCACCAATTGTTCTTGAAGTTCTTTTACATTAGTTTGCAACACGGAACTCTCTGTAATCTGATCCTTGAGATTTTTAATCTCCAATTTTAGAGACTCTTCATTTTCTTTTTCTTCTTTTAGTTGCTCTTCAAGCTGTATTATTACAGACTGAAGTTCCTTCTTTGTATTCTGATGCGTTTCATTGAGCAGGTCATTCTCCTCCATTAGTGAGGAAATCTGTAACATCACAAATATTTTTAAAATTGTATTAAAAAGATTAAAAACCATCGTACAGTTGTCTATTAAAATACTTATAAAATTTTCAACAAACCTGAGACTGTAATCTCTGCCCTTCAGATGTAATCTGCTGTGTTAAATCTTCAATAGCCTTCTTTGAAGTGTGAAGTTGTTCAGCAGTTTCATCCTTCTCTGTCAGGGCAGCAGCCAGTTTGCTCTCCAAATCACTAAGTTTCGACTCATATGTAGCGAGTTCCTCAGTCAGCTTCAAATTTGCCTCAGCTAGTCCTCCACTCTCCTTCTCAAAGTGAGCTGATTTGGTTTGCAGTTCCTCAACAAAGCTTTCCAGCTGCTTTAACTTTACAAGAGTGTCTTCCACCTCAACTTTTCTAGCTACAGCAATTGTGGATGCTTCATGAGCTTGTTCTTCATATGTTTTGATTTGGCCTCCAAGCACATTCAACTTTTCAATCAGATCAATGGCTTCTAAGTCTTTCTTATTGTATTTCTCAATAGCTTCATGTAACTGTGCTTCTGCTTCCACAATTTGGGCTTCAGCTACAGCTCGAAGTTCCGAGGCCCTTGTATGCTGATCTGATAATTCTCTAATTGTGCTCGTATGAGAAGCAATTTCTTGAGCATTTATTTCCTTCTCAGAAACAGCTGAATTAAGCAGTTCTTGAAGCTCATCTACACTGCTCTTGAGCTGAATATTTGTCTGAACTAAAATTTCATTCTCTGAGGAAGACTGAAGAGCTTTGTTTTCTACTTCCTGTAACTCTTTTCTCAGTTGTTCATTTGTGCTTTCCAACAAAGCCAGTTTCTTTGAACTCTGATCCAATTCTTCTTTTAGAGCTGCAGACTCTCTAGCTGCTTGAGCTACCTGTTCTTCATATACCTTTATCTGATCTTCCAACAAGTTAAGTTTCTGAAACAGGGATTTCATCTCAGAATCCTTGTTGGTGAAGTTTTCCATCACTTCTTGAAGCTTAATCTCTGAATCCTTTCTTAGAGATTCTTGTAATGACTCAAGCTCTAAGTTTCTTGCACTAGCTTGCTCTATTACTCTCACATGCTGCTCTAGTTGCTCTTCAGCAGATTTGAGCTTTTCCATTACCCCACTTTCTCTCAAACCAGCAGCCTTAAGATCATTTTCAATGCTTTCTAACTTGTATTGTGTCAGACTTAAATCACTCCTCAAGATTTCCACCAGATCTTCTGCTTCAGCAAACTTTTCACTGGAGCATTGGGATGTCTCTTCTAACTTTTTCTTCTCTTCTGTTGCTAAATTTAAGCACTCCGTCAATTCCTTTTCCTTGTCATCGGCCATTTGCAGTGCAATTTCAAGGCTTGATGTTCTAGCTTGGAATGCCTCAAGTTCGGATGCAAGTTCAGATACCTTATCAGACTGTCTAGTGGACTCAGCTTCTGCCTCTCCACATTTCTTTTCTAATTTACTTATCTGTTCTTCAAGTTCCTGAATCCTGTACTTCTCAGCTTCAAGTAACAACTCCAACTCATTAACCTTCTTGTCGGCATCATCTAATTTGGAATGAGAGGTCTGGAACAGATCCTCTAGCTCAATGCTGCGCTGATGACTCATATTAGCTCGGTCCTCGTGTTGAGCACTTTTCTCCACAGCAATCTTCAAATCCTGTGCAAGCTCAGAATTCTGCATTTCTAGCTGATTTACCTTCTCCACATATTCCTGCATTCGATTGTTCAGCAGTTTCTTTTCTTCCTCAACCTCTCCCAACTTGGTGGTAAGTTCAGATATTTTCCCTGACAATTGCTTCAGTTCTTTCTCAGCTTCAAAGCCTTTTAGTTCCACCAAATTTAACTGTTGTTCAAGCTCCACATTCCTCTGCTTGGATGCTATAAACTGTGCTTCAAGCTCCCTCAGTTTCACTTTTGCTTCTTCGGCTGCTTTATTTGAAACCTGAAGTACATTCTCCAGCTCAAGATTCTTTTGAGTAACAGATGCTACAGTGGCTCCAGATTCACTATGGAGTTCTTCCAGGGATTTCAATTTCTTTTCAAGCTCCTCATTGTTAGACAGAGCCTGAGACAAAAGAGAATCAGTTTTACTGAAATTCTCATTTGAAAGCTTCAACTTTTCTTCAAGTTCAGTGCACAACTCCTTCATCTGTGCTGCAGTACTGTTGAGATATGCAATGACTGTTGCTAGTGCTTCTTTTTCTTTTAGTAGTTTACTCAATTCTTCCTGTACAATCAAAACCTGTTCTTGTTGGGTCTCCTGGCCAGCTTCAACCAATTCCCTTGCTTTGACTTCCTTATCCAGTTTCAACTTGATATCTTCCAACTCAGAAACCTTTGCTTGAAAATCTTCTTTAGTTGCAGCAAAAATATTCTCAAGAGTTGAGATATCTTCCTTCACCTTGGATTCTGAAGCTTTTTTCAGGCCTAACTCTTCTGTCAGTTCATTAATAAGGGCTTCTTTTGAATTAAGTCTTTGATCCAAATCTATCACTAGTGATTTAGAAAGTGCCAACTCCTCCTGAGCAGCAGAAAGTTCAGCTATTGTTCTTTGAAGTGCTTCATCGACCTTCTGATTTTCAGCAACCTTCTCATAAAGGCCCTTGACTTCTTCCTTCAGGGAGGTCATCTGATCTTCCATTTCTTTTGAACTGAGCTTTGCAGTTTCGAGCAATCTCTCAAACTCCAAAGCTCTCTGTGTCTCAGACTCAGCATGTGAACCACTTTGTTTGTGCAGTTCTTCAAACTTCCGTGTCTCTTCCACAGAACTCTGCAGATCCTTCTCCAACTCTTGCATCCTCTTTCTTGAGTTTTCAATCTCAATGTTGAGACCATCAAATGCTTCCTTTACTTCAGTGAGTTCCTTCTGTTTTGCCTCTCGAGCTTGCAAAGCCTCTTGCAGATCAGCTAGCTGTGAACTGTATCTCTGCTCAGCTTCGATGATCTGCTCTTGCAATTTCTCATGATTGAGATCAAGTTCATCGTACTTCTTTCCTCCTTCATCCAGCTTCTCCTTCGCAAGCAACACTTCATCCTTCAATCTGCTATTTTCTGATTCAGAATGCTTCAATGCTCCAGTCACTCTTTCCAATTCAAGCTCGAGTTCCTTCAACTTTTCTTGGGCTTCGAGTAGTTCTCGACTAGAATTGCTTAAGCTTCTTTCCAAGATGGTTGATTCATTATCCTGCATGGATGTGGGCTTAGCCACATTAGAACCGTCCTTTGTTTCTAGTGCTTCCTTCTCTACTTTAATGAACCCTCCATCTAAGGTGGTTTCTTCTTCTTTCTTTCCTTCCTTTTCGACTTGCGGCAAGTCTCCATTTGAGGCCTGTAAACACATCATGCCATCACCAATAGAAACAATTGATCAAACCTTGAATACGAAAGAGTGTATTATAGTTCATTACAACAGAATTTGAGTTAAGTAGTGTAGAATTTCGACTAAGAGACTAAATTGCTTTCAGAAAAATGGGAAATAAATTAGCATGCGTAATCAACAGAGAATTAACTGAACTGTTAATGGAAATACCCAGGAAAGTTGAAAGAATTTGAAGAAAAATAAATCCCCACTAATTTGGAAAATCCTTGTAAAGCTTGGAATAAATGAATCAGAAATGACCATTTCAAAGTTTAGTATGCAAGGGAAACTAATTGAAATAAATTAAAAGGTCACCATGTTAATTTTCAAAATCAAACACCAACTGATAAAAATCGCAGAATATAGAGATATGCTATTTACCTTAACAGGGATGGCAACACTTTTAGTGGCCTCAACAGTTTCCTTCACTGGGACTTCAGTACCTACTAGGGTCTCTCCTTCCATACTTAAACTAATGCTGGTCTTAACACCTGTTCACCTGTGATTGTTGAAGTTCACAGTTCAGAATTAAATGAAAGAAAAAAAGAGAAAACATGTACTCATTAGAAACAAGTTACAGTTGAAATGGTTCTCAGTTTGAATAAAATTATATTAGTAACAAACATAGTTCTAATCTCATTCCACAGAAGAATAAAAAACAAATAAAAAGTTCCAGAATCTAGCAGTCTTCTAAGAAATTATGTCACAGTTGACAACACATCATAACATTTATATGCATAATAACAAGTAATTTAATGCACTCACACATATCCCTTGCTTAAGAGGAGTTGGGTTCAAATCTTTTTTTTTGGTCAAAATAAAAATAACAATAGCAGCAATTTGACCCTTTCTTTTTCCGTAAGACAAATTGTTTGGAAAGATAACAATGAGGTATTCCCGATTTTTGAAAGTACATTTGCTTAACTTACTCTTTGTGAACTATCATGAACACCCAATGTTTACAAAATTCCAAAGCTTGCAGTAATTATCAACTTTAGAGGAAAAAAAGCTTCACATGCAAATTGTTGATTTATATATAAAACAGGGGAAATGTTTACCAATTTCATAAAATAAATTATGTTGGAATCTAAAGCAGTGGACACTTGCTATAATACAAGGCAGTACTAGGGATGTAAATAAGTTAAGCTACTTGTGAACTACTCAAGTTCAATTCGATGATTATTCGAATTCAATTCATTTATTTTCGAGCCGAGTTCGAGCTTCTTATTATCCGGTTCGAATGGCTCACGAACCTAATCGAGCTTTTTTAATATATATTTCTTAATATTTTATTATTAATATACTATTTTACCCCATAATATATAGTTGGAAAATGATAATTTGAGCCTAATGAATTGAATTCGAGCCTTTAAAGTTGAGCTCGAGCTTCAAAAACTAATTTCAATCGAACTCAAGCAGAATTTGAGTCTCGAGTTTTCAAGTCGAATTGAGTTCGAACTTGATAACAGAACGTCTCGCCTCGACTTGATTATACCCCTAAGCAGTACTGTCACTGCACCTGGATTCTGAATTAATAAAAGAAATTGATATGGGTTAGATTAAGAATCAAATGTATTTACAGTTCAAAGACAGATTTAAGGCACAGTAAATTCATTTTTTTTCCTAAAAGAATCATGTTAGACTCTATGATTGTCGTTTTGGACAAAGTTCCTTTAGAAATATATTGTGGTTTTGTTTTATTGTACCCATTTGTTCCTTTCCAACCCAGAGCCACAGATTGTAGATCACCAAAAATGGACCTCCTCATCAATCATGTGAGATCAATAACTTTGTGGGACCCTAACTAAATTCTCATTTCTATTTTCAAATTTTAATCAAATTTAAACTGTTTATTACATGACAAACTTTATTACTTTTCCATTTTTAAAAAATCCAAAAAAATTGCTTAATTGAATCATTCGTGCATCACACGCATGTATCGTAAGAAAGAGAGGAAAATAAAACAATTTGAAGCAAACATTTCAAAAAAAACGAAAATACCAAAAAAGAAGAAAGAAGCTAAAAAGGAAGAACAGAGAGGGGTCCCATCAAACTAGGCATCCCATCACTTTAGCTTTGTTTTTGTTGAATGGCATAAATATAAATGAACCAAATGATCAAAGCTTTTTCTTTATTTATTTATTTATTTATAAATTTGGATCAACGCGTGACAGCTAAATTTCTAATTCAAGAATTTAAGGCCCCTCCATCGCCCTTTTGCTTCCATCTTTCAAATTTTTGCATAGTTCATCTTAATTACCATCAGTTTTATAATTGCGTAAAAAGGACATATTCTTAAAGAGAATTGCTTTAAGAAATCAACTTTTGCTCCATTTGATTTTGATTGCTAATTCAAATGATTACGTCTTTTCCTTAGTTTGCAAGAATTTTACAATTTAAAATTCAAATCTCAATATTTATTATTCCTCTTCTTTGCTGTCGACTTTAAATTTTTGTTATACCAAAAAAGAATAATACTGTGTTAACAGTAATCATCCCTTAGATTCTACCATTGCTTTGTGTGTTCTAGAATTTAAAATCTTCGATGAAATAATTTTTTTAATAAAAGAATGATCAGAAGTAAAATTCAAATCCATTTTTTTTATTTTATTATTTGTGTATTTTTACTTCTGCCAAGCTACCCAAGGATTTAATAGTCAATTCAAGAACTGCTGTGAGTGGAATGCTAAGCGCGCAACCAGCCTTTGCAAATAGACAAATTTATTATTACTAATATTATTAAAATTAAAACTAAAATTAAGAAGGAATTCTACGTCGTAGATTCCTTCGAGATCTAAAAGACTTTTAACGATTGAAGGCTGCCTAACACCAACCACTAGAAAATGAGATAAAAAACAAACTTAGAACAGTGTATATATATTTTTGACAGAATTTTAGTCTATAAATATTAATTTGCAGAGAGAATTAATTGATTAATTAATTTAATTTACAGCAACAAACAAAAAGAAATGATCAAATAAGGAATTGGTGATATGATCGAGAGAGGATCATCTTGTGATGATCAATAATCAACAGTCCAAAGAAGTGATGAAAGAGCTGCTACTTTCTTTCACTCTCTAGAGAGAAAGTGGAAAATCATCCACCAAATATAATCTAAGATATATCTGATCATGATCATCATTGATCAGTTTCTGTATAAGTTAGTCTGCCAAAAGTAAAAGAACACCATGGTCACAACACAAGTTCGAAAAAAAAAAAACAGAAAAAGAAACTGAGTATCACCCGATCTTAAAGAAGAAAAAACCAAACGCATGCAGGCCAAGCAGCAGAGAAAATCTAAAATCATTGACGTGCAAAACAGGTGGTCTTACATGCAAGAAGGAAATAAAAGAATCAAAAGAGACGAAAAGGGATTCTTGCCTGATGAAAAAGGCTGGATTTGATTTGCTTTGGCTTCACTTGCTATTTCTTTAATGGCGTTTGATTCTGGGAGTGAAAATTTGACAAAAGAGAGGGTGAAGAATGATGGTGGCGATGAAAAAATTGTGAAAGACGAGCGAGAATCTTTAGTATATAAAGCAGATGGAGTTGGAGGAGACTTGTGCAGTGGTGGGCCTCACTCCAACAGCCAATGCCACAACAGCTGGGTCGGAACGCTCCCATTTGGCTCTGCCTAATATATTGCCCATTGATTTCTCAAAAACTACGTTCATACCAATCTTCTTTTTTTTTTTTTTAATTTTTTCGATTCACCAATTACCATGTTCATTTTTTATTTTTGGTAATTCTTTTATTGATTTATATATGATGAACTGAACCAACAAGTTGTCTAAAAAGATGAGAGTAGACTTCTTTTTTAAGTATTTGGATATTGTTCGAATCCTAAAATTATCTTTATTGAAAGGATTTTATCGATTACCTCTCCTGATCCGAACAAGATTAATCTTATATCGTAAAATAGTACTTATGGTTATATAAAAAAAATATAATGCACTGACACTTGGCATATTTTTAGTTTATTTATCGATGAAGTGTTAACTTGACAGTAAGTGCATCATATATAAACTTTTTTTTATCTAAATTTATGGGCTTATGTATTTTTTTTATTTTATATTTTGCACTCAAATTTAATTCTATATCCTGTAACACAATATACTTTAATAATTATGAATAAATTGAAAATAAATCAAATCTATCCATCAATTAATTTATGAACAAAATATTACAATCAAATAATTATATGTTACGTTAAAAAATATAGATATTTAAGAAAAGAATTAAAAATATGAGATGAAGAGTATTACAATTTTATGTTTATATAATTTTTACGAATGATCAATTTGGTAATTTGGTAATGATTCGCACACTTTAACATTTTTTTCTTTAATATGTTACAATGTGCGAAATTATTAGTAATATTGAAGGTGTTTCTTTACCCATAGATTTCGCTAAAGCGACAGGCACCACATTTGAAGGAAGGAATAAAACCTAATTTAGAAAGAAAGTTTTGATCTTTCCTGAGAAAATATCAGATTTTTGTAGATGTAGCAAATCTAATGACATAAACAAACAGTATCAGATGAATTTAAGGTACAAATCCATTGGCGCTTGGTGCTAGTGAACTCAATCAAACATTTTACATTGGACAATCTAATTATGTTCAAATACTTTGACACCAATCACACCATCTATGAAATATATATAATTTATATTTGAAACTGTGTTAAAATTGAATCCTGAACTTAGATGCAAGAAAAAAGTTCTGGAATCTTAAGGTCTCAGCCTCTCGTGTCCAAATTTATTCATGTGTCAGATTGTTTTAATTTTAATTATAACTGTCTAGTTATACTCCGGTTTATTTGTTTCTTTAAACGATTTCTTATATGAATACAATATTGATTATGATTGTAATTTTTCTTATAGTAAGTGAATTCGTAAAAAATTAAAGAATTGTTAAAAATAAATATGATTAAATTCACTAATTAATAACATTTTACAATATGATTGAATTAAAATATTATGATATTCATACACTAAGAGTGCATCAAATAGAACTCTCTATTAATATTTCATGACTCAACAAAGCAAGGATTTAATAATTTAGTCATTTAGGTTATTAGAAGAAAAATATATTCAATCAAATAAAAAAATTTTTTTAATCGAAGAGATAATTTCATTAATTACTCAAAGGATATATGTGAGTGTACGTGAGAGAGAGAGAGAGGAAGAATCTGCTAATTTACATTTTCATATCTTTTTTTACCATTCACATAAAATCATGCATACCAAATTTCAAGTTAATAAAAAACATTTAACTATTTGTTTCTTAATAATAAAATTGGCTTAAGAATTTACACACATACACACACATATATCTATATCTATCTGTGTGGACGTACTCCAAACATGAATTATATTACTTAGTAATCTATTTCTCAAATATCGTTCTAATTTTACTTTTAGTGGTTAAAATTTTAATTTTAACTTTATTTTATTTTAATCTTTTTTTTTCTGAATCTTTAAATAAAGTGGTTTTCAAATATACTTTTATAAAATATTTTAAAACTATCAAAATTAAAAAGTTTAACTATGAAAATAAAAATTATATATTTATGGAAGGAGAAAAGTAGTTATTTTTCTATTTATTCATGAATCATTTTAATTAGAATGTACCATATTCACGATCATTATCTAACGCTATTAAAACTATTTATTAGAAAAAATTTCGGTCGAGTTTAAACTAATCATTGTTATTTTTTTAAAAAAAAATATTAAGATTCAAAATTTGAATTATCTCTTCGGTTCATGACTTCATAAATTTTTTTTGTCTGAACCTTTCGGTATTCGAAGGTCACTTTAGACCTTGACTACTCCGAAATCAAGTTACTGTCGGACTCTGAATGGTGAAAGCTCTTCCAGCGTTGTTTTCTCCATTTATAAAACTCGAACTTAAGACCTTACTTAAGGGGTACCAGACTCCTTCCACTTGGCCCAATAGCATTGGTTCATAACTTCATAATTTTCATATGTACTAAAATATGACTTCAATGGTTAAGAGTAGAAATTAGGTAAGTGTACATATATAAAACATAGTTCAAATTTCAACCCTAAAGCTTTACTTGTATAGTAAAAATAAATGAAATTATATGGTAATCATTGGCGTTAAATCAAAAACCCTATCTATAAAAACTATTAAGTGGAAACTAATTTATGACAAACCTATGATCATTCTTTTGTAAGGAACGATTTAAAAGCATCCATGGAGTTAAAAAGAAATTATATATCTTTTTTGTATAATTACAAGCATTCTCATCCGTTTTATAATTTAAAACTAATTTTATTTAGGTCAAAAATAATAAATGGTAAAATCCTTTCAATAATGACTACTCCAAGATTCGAACTATATATTATAAATATACCTTATAAGAAAGAGTTGCACTAACTTCACTTAAAGGCCTTTATGAGTACACATAACTTCGGCTCCCCCGTTACTTATTTAAAATATCTTTAAAACGACAATTATCACCATTCATATACATGTGTGAAATTCACTTTAAAGACTATATTGTTGAATTATCTCAATAATGTGGATTAATTAAGTGTAATTAATTTCATATAAATTAATTAGTAGTATATTCTGTCTATAGTGTGACCATATATATACGTAATATATTTATATTATACATGTATTAATCCTTAATGGGACGGATTAATACATGATTCAGAACATAAGGGGTCCCTGCCCTTGGCATCTATATATAAGCAACGGTATAGCCCATTGATACAGTAGTATTTTGAAGAAAGGTGAACAAGGGCAGCTCTCCCTCTCCTTCTCTCCCGTTCCTCTCCATGGCTCACCATCATCTCCTCTGTTCCCTCTCTCAGGCCACCATAGCAGACCAAAACGGACGCAGCGGAAGCGTGGATGAACCTCCGGCGGCGTTTCCTCAGCTGGTGGTGGCGGCAATGACAGTGTATGGTGGGTTTTATTGACTTAACTCACCAAAGGTTAGTTTTCTTATTTTGTCTTTGTGTTAGTGGCTTTGGTGATGGTTTTAATTCCAACAATTGGCATCAGAGCCTCCTCACCTTAAAGCCATTAACCATTTTCGAAGAAAAAATGACATTTGTTGGATTTTTTAATTTTGGGTTTATTTTCGGATTTTTTGAAACCCATGAGATTTATGTGTTTTTTGATAAAAATAATGTCATATGCTGATTGAAGATGATTTTTTGATGAAAATGCCATAAAAATGAAGTGAAATGGGTCAAAAACGAGCTAAAATGGTGAAAACCCGAATGGATCGGACTGGAAAACCCGTTTGCAGTGAAACGGGTGAAGGAGAAGGCAGGCGCGTGCAATGCACGCGCCCGATGCCTTGGAGAGGCGCGCGGAGCGCGCCTCCCTTCTGTTATGCGGGCGCGTGTAAAGCACGCGCCCGCTTGTGGAAAATTAAAAAAAAAAAATTAAAAATATATATATATATATTTTTTTCTTTTTTTTTGGCCCGTTTTGGCCATTTTTTTTCTGGGCTCTTATTTTTTTTTTTTTGGATGTTGGGCCGCCCGTTTGGGCTCTTCTTTTGGTAGTTTTCTGGGCCATTGTTTTGAGCTATCTTGGGTTTTTTTTATTTTTTGGGCTTCTTGTTTTATTTAATTGGCTCTTGAAATTTAGTTAATTAAGACTTAATATTTAATTAACTTTAGGCCAAATTTAATTTTGTTTTATTATGGGCATTATTTATTTTTAATTTATTAATTGGCCATTTAGTAATAATTAATTTTGGGCAATTAAAATTAATTAATTTTTTAAGGCCATTTTGCTTAATTAACTTAGGGGTCATTTTGATTAATTAATTTTATTTGGCTATTAAATTTGGATTAATTTGTGGTTATTTTGCATAATTAATTAATAGGTCATTTTTTGGATTATGATTTTAAGGGCCAATGTGATTAATTAATTATGGGCCATTTGGTTAATTATTTTGGACAATTTTGGCCATAAGCCATATTTTACTTAATAGCCATAATTAGTTGTTAAGCCCAAAATTAATGTAATATAAGTGAATTTTGGAGGAATTAATTTTGGAGTAATTTCTAGAAATTTAATTACTCATTTAATTCTTAATTCACTTAAATTTTGAAATATATATTTATGCCCATAAATTACTAATATTTGGCCTAATTAAATAAGTTTAGATAAATTATTTGGGTATTTTGTTGAGCCATTTTGGATTATGGTTTAACTCATTCGTTAATAATTTATTTAAACAAATAAACTCTCTAGAAATGAAAATTGCCTTATTATTTGAATATTCACATTTATGTTGAATTAATTTAATTAATTAATGTTGGACTTGAAATTACTACATATGCTTCAGGAATAGCATATTTTGGATGTAGTTAATTTTGGTTAATAAATTTTGTGAATATTCTTAAAATTATAAATCATTAATTGGATTGGCTAGTATTTGCCTGTCGCAGGAATAGTCATGAAGATTTTTTGACGATTTATTCTGATAATTTTAAGGATATAATGATAAGGCAATGCATAGTGATAGTTGCAGTTGCATGAATTTACTGAGGTCTCTAGAAGTGGCTAGTCTCTCCCTGTCGGATTGTTAGTTGCTTTTAGAGATGCTTGTGATTGAGAGGATTCTGGTTGGGATATGACACGGTCTTCCTACCCTGTCGGTGGGCGATCATTCAGGTTGTATTCAACTAGTTTTGTTTTATCCTTGATAGTATATTGTGGAATAAATTTTGATATTGTTTGGATTATTCCACTAGCCTCCATATTGTGCAACTATCACATATCGAATTTCTAGCAGGATCAAATTAGATAGATAGTATGAATTATTCTCTACAGTTAGGGACACATTAAACTAGGAAATAGTCCTGAGAGTCAATCTATCTTCTATACCCAATAGTATGAGCTCTTTGAGGACAAAATATTTGGAATTTCGAGAACACTTAAGTGAGAATTCTCTGATTATAAGGGCATGCCATTAATGAGCACATCAGAGAAAGCGTTCCAATTAGGAATAATTAAGAAGTATTTATGGATGCCATTAGAAAATAGTTCGCATAAGATGGATAAAGGTTGCTATATGATTTTGATTCCATATATGGCAGATTCAGTACTACTTCCTTCTGGGATGGAGAATTGGAGATCTTCCAGTTTTACAGATCTCATTTGATGCAGAAGGAAGTATGGCATTTTAATATCAAAATTGATATTGTCATTCAAGAATGAGAGATCTTTCGGGTTAACAGATCTCATTTAGTCATAATGATGACATATGCCAAATATTACTGCCAAAAGAAAATATTATTAAGAGGTCTCAATAAAAGGTCATTTTAGAAGAAGATATTTGCCAAATTCAATTCCCATTCTGGTTTCACCAACATCTCTAAATATCAATGTGTGTGCCACTTCTGTAATAATCCTGGGCACAAGAGGTAGATTACAAGAGTCCTCTAGATTGAGATGTGCAAAAGGCATTTTGTTAGCTTTTATTTTGATCCAATCTAGGAGATATGCCTTCTAACTATTGGTGTTTGAATACCGGTGCTATTATTGATAAAGCCATAAGCAACCGGAGATAGAATAAGGGAAAATTGTTGTAAATTGGGGTTATAGAGTTAGAATCCATATTGAAAATATAGCCAGATTGTTGTTACATTTTGAAGACAATTTTGTAACTACTGTCAGTTTATACTTTTCATTTTGATAACAGAAAAGTATCTCTAATTAGTAACATGTGTACTGATTCTGGCATTCTGCGTGATGGATTGTACACAGTGGATTTGCAGCCCAATATCGAACAAATTTTCTTCAATAGTGAATGATGTGACTGTAGATTTTGATTATGATAGGATAGATAAGAAATCTATTAAGTTGTGGCATGGGTTAGGGATATTTCGAGGCACATAAAGAGATTGTATTAAGGGATATCTTGCTGCTAATATTAAGGACATGATTAGTAGATATTGAAATAATTAGGAACTTGTGTATACCGACATTTGTAGATCATTTTCACATATTGTATTTAGTGGATATAAGTGTTTCATCATTTTACTAACGACCATTTCGATGTAGGTCATATGGAGTAATAGATCTGATCTTATAGAGGCCTTAGGCATTCTGATTAATTCCGCTGCGCTGCTTAAGGCAATGATCAGACAGTAGTGATGAATATCATGTTCGGTATAATGAAGCTAGGCGAAATAATATACCGGTTTTCGGTTAAGTGCACTCTAGGATTATATATATATTGACGCCTAGTGTACGGTGCTTGGAATATTGAAACAGAATGAGATTACAGTTGCAGTCAATCGTACATTCTGATCTGGTACGATTTATGTTAATCACTCCAAACCTTTAAAAATTCGAGTGGAGTGAAATTAAAACTGCAATTCACATTCAAAGTTGATCTCCAAGCAAGACCAGTTCCTGAATGCATCCCAAGTTATAGTCAGAGATTAAGCCGATTTTATGCCGCTTTCTGTGTTTAGGGTTATAAGGTAAGACAAAAGAGCTATAACCCATAGTCAAGAAAACTTGACGAGAAAACTATCAGCGGCAATTCTGTTGGCTATTATATCGACTAGAAATATTCTAGATTTCATTTCTCGTTATGTGACAGTAGAATCATTGAGTCTGACAATGCAATCTATTTAGTAGATGACTTAAAGAGTGGGAGTTGTGAACTCCACAAAGTCATTATTAAGATACATTTTGTTGTGTCATTCCCATATATGCGTTATCTTTTGATGATGAAAAGCCACAACCAAAGGAAATGATTGATCTCAATACCATATTTTGAACCTGCATCTGACTTTACAGAGGAACATGAATGTAAGATTCATGTGTCTTCTAATTCTGATGTTTGTTAGGAGACTATACTGATTCGAACTCTTAGAGTTGAATATTAGTCACGCAGGATGAGTAAGCATTTATGTTGCACAAAGATGCATGGGATCTATTTTAGTTGTCACATCATTATAGACAAAAGGGAGACTCTAAATATTAGGTAGATGATTTAAAGCTAAATTTTGCCAAGGCTTTAAATAAAGCAACCTAAAAGTTTGTAATTTCTAAGATGGAACATATAATTTATGTGAACTCAAGGAGTTCATTTATGAACATTAGAAGGCATCCAGATTGTAATATATATATAAAGAATGAGATTGTTACTTTGAGGAGAACATTATCGTTTGATAATTGGATCCATTGCGAGGTCAGTGGGAGTTATGTGCTTATTGTGCTCTAAGTGATGATGTCAAATAGCAGCCTATAGCACTGACCTATTGTATGAGACACTTCATGTCGTCATGTCACTTCAGGATGAAGAATCTAAGTGAGGCTCCATTTCGTTTTAAGTATTGAGATTCTTCGTGACATATCAATAGGCATACATTATTGGTCTCATGGAACCTATATTGAGTGTTGAGTAGGTCTACTGTATATTGTTCTCCTAATAAGACGTCATTTAGTGAAAAGTGACATGTTGTGAAAATCTCAAAGTCCTCAAGATAAAAGTGAAAGAGCTCATATCGAGTGTAGTGTATGCCTTACTGTGGGTAATTACTGTATGCTCAAGTTTATACACATTTGGATATTGTGTATACTATAGATATATTTTGGAGATACTTGAGCGATCCTGTAATAGAGAACTGGAAGCTATAAAGAGAGTATTCGGATATTGACAAGTCTAACATTTTGGGTTTGGTTAGATATTCTGATGTTAATTTTGCGAGCTCTCCAGATATTGAAAATTATTTTGATTATATATTTGTGGATATAAAGGAGTTGTATTGTGGAAAGTGTAAAGCAAACACTTACAACATCCTTGATTGTGGAGGCTAAATATGTAGCATGTTGTAAAGCTACATGATGGGCCATTTAGGCTGCAGAATTTCATCTCAGGGTTGGTTTTCTGTGATTGCCATTTCGAAGTCCTGGAGATGTACTGTGGTAATGTTGCAGCAAGTATTTTCTCTCTCAAAATACTAGGAGTTCCTCACACTCTAAATATTTAGATATCATCATTCGATTTTGTTAGAGAGAAAATAATGGAATCCATTACTTGATTGGATTATAGAGCACATGTTTTTTAAAGAGCTCATTCTGTCTAACTGAAAGTTTGGCTGCTAAAGTGTTTTGACGACATAGCACTTATATGAGGCATATTGAGTCATTGCTGTATTAAGTTAGTGGGAGCTCTATGTAATGAAATCAGTTATAACTGTATTAATGGATTCCTACTTGCCATATATGCATATTTTGTTTGCGCGCATTTTGATGAATATGGCATTCTGTTGGATGAGACATTCGATATTGGTCTCATGAGCTTCTGTTGAAACATTGCATCATTCAGTTTGGATGCATGGACCTAATGGAAATGGATATTGATTTTGTTTTCATATCATTTCCATTTCACACTTATACTACTATTTTGTTGAAGTCTTTATGAGTTTATGCATTTGTACCCTGTCGGTATGATGCATTTTGAAGCTTGTAGAGGCTTATTGTTGTTAAAGTATTTGTAGACCTACACATTTGTACTCTTTCGGTACAATGTATCCAGAAGGTCTTATAAATATGTATTGATATTATATGATTTTTTCGTTAATTAACTTAATTATCCAAGTGGGAGAATGTTGAATTATCTCAATAATGTGGATTAATTAAGTGTAATTAATTTCATATAAATTAATTAGTAGTATATTCTGTCTATAGTGTGACCATATATATACGTAATATATTTATATTATACATGTATTAATCCTTAATGGGACGGATTAATACATGATTCAGAACATAAGGGGTCCCTGCCCTTGGCATCTATATATAAGCAACGGTATAGCCCATTGATACAGTAGTATTTTGAAGAAAGGTGAACAAGGGCAGCTCTCCCTCTCCTTCTCTCCCGTTCCTCTCCATGGCTCACCATCATCTCCTCTGTTCCCTCTCTCAGGCCACCATAGCAGACCAAAACGGACGCAGCGGAAGCGTGGATGAACCTCCGGCGGCGTTTCCTCAGCTGGTGGTGGCGGCAATGACAGTGTATGGTGGGTTTTATTGACTTAACTCACCAAAGGTTAGTTTTCTTATTTTGTCTTTGTGTTAGTGGCTTTGGTGATGGTTTTAATTCCAACATATATTTTATGCATGTGATTGATGATATCTATTATTTTTCGAAGTTTCAAATTATTAGTATCAATAACGATCAAAATTTGATCTAATGGTTGTTATTCTTATTTATATGAGATTAAGTCCAAAGTTGAATTTTTTTATTTCCTTATAAATAAAAAAATTACCAGATTAGTAATTTGACATTCCAAAATATATGTTATTTGAGTAAATTCTTTATATATATATATATATATATATATATATATATATATATATATATATATATATCTTCTATTTTTACATTTTTTTTTGTTTTAGTCATTAAATTTTTGTAAAAAATATTAACATAGTTGCCGATAACATTTATAATTTTCTTGTTTGAATGTTGAATGGTTTCTATTTTTACATTTTTTTTTGTTTTAGTCATTAAATTTTTGTAAAAAATATTAACATAGTTGCCGATAACATTTATAATTTTCTTGTTTGAATGTTGAATGGTTTAAAGATAATGGCTTTTAGGTATGGTAATTTGTTTTTAACGTTATCATATCAATTGTCAATCCACAATGATACCTAACAAGCATAATGGTTTCCAGTGCTAGACAGAAAGCAACAATTATAAATACTGTGACCGATAGTTGGTTTTCAAATTTTGGTGATTAAATAAAAAATCTCAAAAGTTAAATGATCAAATATATAACTTTATAATATTATATAATTATATTTTATATTTAAATTAACTTTTTTGACTTTTTATATATTTTTTTATTAAACGATTAAAAAAATTGTGACATATTCTCAATTTTAGATTTGAGAGTGAACAACTTCAATTGTTATATTTTAATCATAAAATAAAATATATATTAAAAAAATCACCCGACAACTTTGATATGTGATTTTTTTAAATTTAACATGCAAAGTTGATAAACCAAAATAAATTTTAAATGGAATAAAAGAAAATAATAGAATAATAAAATAATCAAAATGTCAAAAAAAATAATCAAGTCGGGTTTGATCTTGAACAATGAAATATATAAACAGACTTGAATTAAAATTTAAACTTGAATAATTGATCCGAACTGGACTAGAGCTTATATATAATCTATTAACATATAATCTCAGCCCGACTCAATCCATGGACAATTGGACACCTCTATTTGTATCCAATCAATCTAAAAATATGCAATTTAATGATACCATTTATTTGAATTTAAACCAAAGTTTTTTATAGCGCAAGCTGAACCGATTATGAATCCTCGACTCGAATCAAATTTTCAATTCTTTCGATTTTTTCTAGGTGCTTCTAAACCGTATATTTATAGTAAGAAGTGAAACTTTTACTACTATAATAATGAAAAAAAAAAAAACGTAGAAAATGATTACACAAAAACATCGAAGACACCAGGGGCGGAACCCCTTGGGGGCCAGCCCCCACTTGTCCAAATAAAAAAAAATTTAAATATAAATTTATATAAATAATATTTTATATTTTATAAAATTTTGTTTGTTTTTTGTTTAATGAATTGATTTTATTATAAGAATGTTTGAAATTGAGAAAAAAAAAACAAAATGTATTCATTAATTTATTTGTTATTGACATTAGCATTGTTTCTATTGATTATCATTGTCACAGTAAATAATGCATTTTTCACAATAAATACATTAAACACTCATTTGTGTAATTGAATGATTGTGATAGATTAATTGTGTATCTTAAAAAATGTGTTCTAAAATATTAATAATGAAATTATTGTGCATTGTTTTTAAAATATAAAATTATATCAAAGACAATTAAAAACTTTTTAATAATTATGATTAAATACATTAAACAAAGCCATTAGTGAACAAATTTTCTAGCTCTACCCTTGGAAGACACTATGTGATTTTAAAGCGATATCTATTTTGGAATATATATTACATCCAGAAATATTAAAAACCTTGTAAATTTACTAATAGGCAGGCTAATAATAAATTCCCTAAACTTTGGAAGCATTGCTATGTAAACATTTTCTATAACATAGTAAAAAAGGAATGGTGCTTGCGAGGTTTAAAGACATGGTGAAGGTTTGATTGGTCATTGGACAACACAAAAATGTTAGGCTTCTTTATTGGTCTCAAAGTGGCGTGGCGGCCACAGTCGACCGCCCAAACCGCCCTTCTATGTTTCTATACGTGCAAAGGTGAAGGTCGACCCTGTCCTTCTTTGGACGACAATGACATTGTGCTTTACATTTTATTTTCAACACACACACGCACAAATTAAAATAATTTAATTTTGATTTTAAAAAAAGTTATCTTTTTCTTTCTTTTTCTTTTAATCCTATTAAAAGCCGTATTATTCTTTACTTTCCAAAGAATTTGATTAAATATTTATCAAATCTTATTTTTTATTTTGTACAAATATTATCATATCACATTAAGTATCAGATTAATCTTTTTTTATGCTGCATGGCTAACATGGGTTCAAAAAATTTAATTTAATGAAGATTCGAATACGAAATTTTTCATTATGTATCGTCTTCATTCAAAAATTTAAAAATATCTTATACTACTGAATCAACTTTTTGAGTTGATATCAAAATTTGACAAGACAAAAAACAGCAAGAGCGATGCGGGGTCAACATCAGTCCGTAGATATTATAATGGTTTTTAGTTGGCAAGATGGTGGCACAGCACCGATTATTGCAGTGGCAAATTGGGAGGTAAGCGAGGTGGGAGATGTAAATTTGTGGAGAAATTTGTTGAGAACAAAATAAACCAAAGAGTCAAGTCTAGACAGCTTCCATTCCATTCAATCCATTGAATGATCGGCAGCCCCTGCTCCGTAAATTAAAGCCAAATTGTTCCCTGTTACGTCTTGACTTCTTATTTATATGACAAGAAATTTTTTTAATAATTTATTTTTTTCCAAATTTTAGTCAAAAATATTGATAAAATCATTATTAAATAGTGAATGTTTTATTAATTCGACAAATATTAAATATGTTATATCTATTTCTTTTTTTTTTAAGTTCTCTATATCTTATTTTTTTCCCTTATCCATGTAGGATTCATGGTTTGATCTGCTAATTAATTTCTCTTTAAAACAGTGATTTATTTTATTTTTATTTTGAAATAACAAATTTGAAAAGTATTTGAATTTACTTTTTTAATTAAATATATACTTATCATTAAATCAGATCTGTTTTATTATAGAACAAAAATGTAAGCAATTTTAATTCGAAATTATTCTGATCGAATGTGTCGAGTGATGAGTGACAAAAAATTTGCCTGCGTTATAGAATGAGACGAAGTAAGCATTTGTGCGATTTATAATTGCAATATAGGACCCAAATAGCTTCACACCTAAATCACGGTCATGGCCGGCCGAACACCAGCTGACCTTACGACCAGTAGCTTTAGTTTTAAGATTTGAAAATTCCAAATCAGCTGCTCTTCAAAATGGTCCGCTATAGGGCTAATCATCAAGAGAGGGCCATTGATGTTTCTTGTTATTTATTTTTCTATTTCCCTTTCGCGATTTGATATTTTGTTATCGAGTTCGAGTTCTCGAGTTCGAGATTCAATCATACTTCGAATTCAGATTAGTCGGAATCCAAAATAACATTTAAATGTCGAGGAGTTTCGACCAAAAAAGGATAAAAGCAAAATTATAATTTTGTTAACCTAAATATTCTCTAAAATTAAAGACCCAAGACAATAGTAATCTCATAAGACTCACAAAAAGAGATGATTTCAAGGAACATCACTTGTTTTAACCAGAAGTAACTCCCAAGTAGAAAGAAGGCAAGTATGCATTACAAGTTATTGAATCTATACAACTAAAGGTATAAAAAGTATAGGATAAAATGTTGAGATGATTTAGTTAACTCATGTGTTCTCAGTCTTAACTATCATCTTTGTCTTCATCACCTTCTCTTTTATATAATAGTTATTGACATAGGCTCTATTTGAATAAGTGGTGAGACTGCTTCCGGTGAAATTGAAAATAGCTATAACAGTGAATTTAGTTATTATAGTGATAAGATTAAAATCAATGATGAGATATGTATTTGGATGCAAATGCAAACAATCAGTGTAACAAGAAAAAAATAACAATTAAAAACATTATATTAAAATTTTTATGTAATAAAAATTAGAGTGTATATTAGATATTTGTGAAATTAATAAATAATTAAATTATTTTATCAAACAATAATTTTTTTAATAAATTAATAATTAGTAAAATTATTTTTATATCAAATAATGCTTTTGGTATTAAATGTTTAAACATTATTTTATGTGCATTTAAATGTTATTTAACATTTAAAATATTTTAAGTTTTATTTAATAAATAGTGACCTATTATTTTATGTTAAAATTATATATTTCGGATTTTAATTAATAAAAAATTAATAATTATATATTGATTTGTATACCTATAACTTGTTTATATTTTAAATAAATGTGTAATTGAAAATCTCAAAATAAAAAAATAGCAGAATGAAAACTAAAGTATTAAAGACAAGAGAGAAAATTAATGGGAGAGTTAACAAAATAATGAATTAAAAACTTTTAAAATTTAATAAGCAAAAAAAATATTGAAATCTTTTTGAAAAATACAAAATGAGATTTTTGATCCCATTAACTTGATCCTTACCCCTCCAACGAGCAATTGGAAGAGCATTGCCCTCTAATTGCATCTCAGGACGCATTCAAATGTACCTTTCGATGCAATTAAAAAGAAATAGAAGTTTGGATTCCATCACACTATAGATGCAATGGAATCCAAATCAAGCCTTAACATTAAATCACATTTCAAAATCTTAACTTTGACATCTCATTGACTGTTCTTTTTCCTCTGCTATGTCAACTAACATCACCTTAGACCCTATAAATCCTCCCATGGACCTAAAACTTCAACATAATTAATTAAAAATAACCAAATAATTAAAATTTAATACAAATTATAATACGATCGATTATATATAAGTAGAAAAATCATATATTGGATTAATATCCTATACACCATCAGCAGAGTTTTTTAACTCCATAAGTGGAGTTAGGATGATTATACATGTGTCCTATTTAATTTATTTTTTATCTTCTTAATATGTTTAAAGAACATATGTAATCATCCTAAACCCGCTTATTGAGTTAAAAAAACTCCGCTGATGGTGCATAGAATAATTATTCATCATATATTTTAAAAAACTTCACTGACTGTATATAGAATAATTATCCATCATATATTTTATCATCTAAATTTCCTAATCACATATTTTATGTGTAATTCTTCAAAAATATTAATTGTTTTTGTATTCAAACAAGCTTTTAATATATTTGAAAGAATAAAAAAAACAAATAACAAAATTCATTTGTTAAGAAAAATGGTTGTCATGAAGCCTTTCCCTTAAGGCCATATTTGGTGTATAGAATGAAGGAGAAGATCATATAGTATAAGATTATAGATAGGATTGGATTAGATGATATCATTTTATCTCATGTTTAATGTATATAAGGATCGAGAGTAAGATAGAATGATTTTATACATATTTCATCATATATATTATGTGTAAAATTAAAAGTATGATAAACTTTATTTTATTTGTGAGAACCCCAATTTTCTCATATTCGATATAAGTTACAGAGTGTAGGGACTTAAAAGAAAATATTGATTGTTAAAATATTTAAATGAAGGGTCTGTTCGATTAGGTTCAAAGAAGTATTCGATGTGAGCCCCACTAGGACTTTCTCTATCTAGATCGAAGTGAGACCTTAGAATGATGATATTTAAGGTGAAGTATGAATATAGTGAGAATCTGCATCTCAAAATCACCTCGTTTGAGTATATTTTGAAAAGTGTGAAACATTTCAAAAATTACGATTAAGGACATAGACCGGAAGAATTTTCGTAAATTACGGTCAAACTGAGATGATTTTTGATCAATTATTAATGGTGAATAATTTTTCATGTAATAAGGTTTTAGATCATGTGGATTGATAAAATAAATCAAGCGTAAAAGTAAAAATTTACGCGATTTTACGGTTAGGGGTATTTCGGTAATTTCACCCAAATAAGCTACCGAACCTCAACAAAAGCTCTACCAATCATTAGAGAAAATTAAATAGAGGTGTTTCATGATTAAATAAAATATTTTGGAGATTAAATAGACTATTTTCAACAAAGTTAAACTTTAAGGGCAAAATTGAAAAGTTTCATTAAGTATAAGGGCATTTTGGTAATTTTGCACGAGATATTTAAAATTGGATTTTTATACAGATTTCTCCAAACTTGGCCGGCCATAATCTTCAACCTCTCCCATGTCCACCATAGCTAAAACTTGAGAGGAAAAAAAGCTTCCAAAAACCTAAGGAAAACTAACCCAAAACCGAAAATTTCCTTAACAAACACTGCCTATTTTTCAGTGCTCTTTCTTTTGGTACCAATATTTCTTGATAAAGTGTTCAAAATCAGATTCCAAGTCCTCCCAAGTGATTCGGCCATGGTAAGAACACTAAGGACCTTGGACTTTTTCATGAAATTCTAGTTATTTATCTTGTGTTTAAGTTGTTTTCATGTTTATACTAGCTTGAATGATGTTGGAATCTTCTAATAGGGCACTTGAGGGTTTCAAACACTATTCATTCTTCATTTACATGATAAGTTTTGATGAAAATTTGATGTGGGAAATCATGTAGAGATCATGAAACATATGAAAACAAGATTAATTAAGCTAAAATGGAAGAAACACTAAGTATGAGAAGAAGGGACCCATTCGGCCAAAGCTAGAGGGGCATGAATTTGATGCCATTTAATGTGAAATTTATATGAAAATCTAATAGAAATTTAATGGAATAAAATTGAAACAAGTAATGTAGTTAAATTTGAAGAAATATCAAGTGTAGGGAAGAAGAGTGCATTTGACTATGATAAGGGGAGGTGGAATTCTTGCTCATTTCAATGTAATTTGGGTCTTAAAGTAATGTACAATTATTTTAAGACTGTAGGTGCAATCGAAATCGAAAACGGAGTTGTGTAGCAAAAGTTGTAAATTAGCACCAATAGAATTTAGTTTGCATTTAGAGCTACAACAGACAATATATTAGAAATTAATTAGTTAAATGTTCTTTTAATTAAATTATAATGAATTTATCAAGTTCAGATAATGAATTTGCAGCCTCGAGATCGGAGGGTGCTACCAGTGCTGATGAAGTGAACACCGATAAATTGAGAGGTAAGGGACATATATAGGAGATATAAGGATATCATGTTTAGCATCATGATTTGATTTTTAAAACTTTGAACTGAACTTTAAATTCTGAAATGATTTTGTTTAATCTGGAATTGAACGACTTTCGAATCTTTGATATTTGAACCCTGAAAAAATTAAAATGGTTTTGATATTGAATATGATTTTGAATCTAATATTGCTTTTGACAATGACTGATATGAATTTAGAATTATTGAACGGTTTGACTCTGATTTAGTATGCATGAATTCCTTCTCTGTTCGTTCACTCAAGATTCTCTATAGATAAAGAGTTAGGGAATCGGGACAAGTGAGGTGCTCTAAAGCATCCTTCCAAACTCAGCCAACTTCCTAACTCGCTATAGATATTATCTTATCCAAATTTTTTGTAAATGTTTATTAGCTTTATTTTGGTACCTAGAATATAGGGTTAATATGTCTGTTAGTGATGGGTTTTCTAAACAGATATTGATGGGTTATAAGGATGATTATTTTTGAATGATTATGATTTGATTAATAGATCCAAGAAATGCTTACTGTTTGTGGATTTATGGATGATGAACTGGACTGTGAATATATGTATTTGTACTAATTGAACTTGCCGGAGGTTTCGATTATAAAATCGTTATGCTGTTGAAACTTTTATAAATGATTTGAAGTGAAAATGTCATGATTTTTAGATAAATTATTTCAACGATAAGTTTAGTGTTAATTTTAAGGATATATTTTGAAGGTACTAAAATCGATTCGTAGTAATGAGATATATGTTTAAAGAGTATAGGATTGAACTATTGAAAATATTTTAAGATAATTGACTCGTATCAAATTTGATATTGAAAAGTATATGGTTGAATTTTGATGGAACGAATTAATATTTGAAAGTATGCGACTGATTCTTGTATATTGATTTGATAGTTTATGAAATGTATCAGAAAATCTGAGATCAATCCTATACGATGAGGTATGAATTGAAGGTAAATAAAATCATATATTTTGTTATATGATTTATGCATAAAGCATAGTTTTATATACATGTCAATTTCTGAATATACATGATCTCTAATTTATTAATATTTGCAATAATGATTTGTATTTGATTATTTTAAAATATGTCTGATGTCATCGCATGCATTTTGGTTTATGAAATGTATTATTTATTGTTTTTGAATATCAGTTGAAATGATATTTCTAATTACTTGGATTTATCTGAATATACTAAATGAAATATTTATTTTTCGAACAATACGTTTTGGAAATGAAACTTGGTTCCCAAAACTTATATTTTGATTTCTGGGGTGATAAATCCCTGGTTAACATAGATCCAGGCACTCCCAGACTCTGAAAATAAAATGTGTGTTTATATTACTTTATTTGGTTTTGTAGACTTACTGAACTATTTTGTTTTGTGAAGACCGAGAATTTTCTAAATAAATATAAGGTATCCGAAAAATTTAATTTGGACAAATTGAAATCCAAATTTAAATAAGAAATGAAAAGGAAAATTAAATTGGAAATAAGAAATGAAGGAGGAAATTTAATTTGGATAAATGAAAATCCAAATTAAATAAGAAAATGGAGAAAATAATTTTGGATATTTGGAAATCCAAAACTTAATAAGAAATAAAAATATTTTTTTGATATATTTATATAATGATATTATATAAATATACTTTTGATAAATATAAATATTATTTTTGTATTAAAAGTGTAAAAATATGTATATGTATTTTGATACAAAAAAATATGTATTTAAATACATATTATAATGGCATATTTATATATAATTATAATTATATGTATAATTATAATGTGTATATTTACTATTATTAATTAAGTATATTAAAAAAAAAAAAAGAACGGAAAGGAGGGTCGGGCACCCCCTTCCCATTTCCTTTCTCCTCTGTTGCAAACAGAGGAGAAAGGCCAAATGAATGTCGGCCCTTGCCGGCCGGCCAAAAGAGAAAGGGGAAGGGAGGAGCGACGTCACCGGCGGAGAAGCAAGCGGTGGCGGCGCGAGGCGGAAAGGAAAGAAAAATTGGGCGGAGACCGAAGCGGGAGGAAGGAAAACCGAAAGGCGAAGGAAAAAGGAAAGGAGGAGACGCCGGCCGATCCACCGGTTGCCGCCGCCTTGCGAAGCCCCGGTGAAGCCAGATCTGGAGGGAGGAACGCCCGACGGTGAAGGAGGAAGAGAAAGGACGGAGAAAAGAGAAGGGAAAGAGGTCGAAACCCACGGTCCAGATTCGCCACCGCCGGCGCCGTCGCTGAGGAAACCGAGACCAAATCCGACGTCCCTGCAACCGTGGCTAGCTGTGGAGGGTGCGAACCGGCGGTGATGCCGGCGGGAAGAGGTCGAACCGGCCAACAGAACTGAACCGGCCAGAATCGGCCTGAACCGGTCCGAACCGGTTCAGGCCAGAAAAAAAACAGAACAGAAAAGAAAAAGGAAAGAAAAAAAAAGAGAAAAGAAAGGAGAAAAGAAAAGAAAAGGAGAAAGAAAAGAAGGAAGAAGAAGAAGGAAAGGAAAAAGAAAGAGAAGAAAAAGAAAAAAAAATGTGGTAAGGAAAATTTAAGTCTTTTCGCTATATGTCTATTGGATTTATTGGAAAATTTCGGATTATTTTCTAAATGAAAATATATGTTAATTTTTGAAATTGTAGCAAAAATAGAAATGAGACGAATGGTGGAGTTCGGCAAGGCTCGAAAAAAATTGGAAAGTGTGCTAAGCTTGGCGAATAGGTAAGATACTTTTATAAAGCATTAGTAGCTTTATATTGTATGTGGGAATTATGATTTTATATATGATGCATTTATTTAATTGATTTTAAATGGAATTGTGATTTTTATATGATGCATCGATTTAAATTGATTTGCTAAAAATGCTAAGAGGACCCACAACTGATGGTGGGGGTATTAGTAAGAGGTAAAATTGGTGAGAATCAACGGCTGCAAGTATAAATTGTGTTTCCCTTGCAGGAGGTTAGGGAAAATTAAGTCGTTATGCTGCTGAAATTCTTAGGAAAACGTTGAGGAAAAAGATTTAAGTTCTCACGTAAATGGAATCTTGGAAATAATTATTGAAAAATATACATTTAAAGGACTTTATGATATTACTGGAGAAGTTTGATATTGAAATCGATGAAAAGATAGATCGTTGAAACACAATAATGTGATGAATTATATGGTTTAAACCTTAAGACTCGATAAATCCAGTGATGTTAATAGCACAAATGGTATCAAGTTGAGATTGAGGTGGAATTAATTATTAGACGGATCACTGATACAGTGATGATTATAGAATTGATAAATTCAAATGAATGGACCGTTTTAGTGGTATGATTGTGATATCGATGTTAAATAGATGTGAACTGAGATTTTTGCAATAATATAGATAGTCGCAAGGCGACTTAAATGATTGAAACACTGTTGATAATTGAAATTGGCAAATTCTTTTAAGTGGTAAATTGTCAATCAAAAATTGAATTGAAGATGTCTTATAGATAATTCTAGCATGATATTACATTCTACAGACCATATAAAAAGTGAATTGAGGATTGTGATTTGATTTTACGATAGTAAATGAAATTGAACCGCAAGTTGAGGATTCTGAATATGTACCTATAGGTCAAACCATAAATGGATTTGATAAGCGATTATTGATCCTGTGGTTCTATAATCCTCGATGTCGACTCTGGAATAGATAACGAACGAGGATATTAGTATTGCATAATTTCAGTATTTTGATGGCTATATAGTGACATGATATTTAAATATTTATGAATACTAAGAGGATTCATACAAGTGATGTGGTCTTAGTATTAATAGTGAAAGGTAGAAATGATTGGTATAGTTTATAGCTATCGAAAAAGGATATCGAATACTGAATGACTTGAATACCAAATGATCTGATTATTGAATAATCGGAGTACTGAATAAGTTGAAAACTGAATGAAATGAATATTGAATTGATTTGAACACTGATTTACTGATGCGTCAGAAGGATAGTTTGAAATCGAACGATTGATAGTGATAAAGTTAAATGAATTGTTTCACCGTATTAGAGGAAGGTATTACTTATATTGACATTTGAAACTATTACTAAAATTACATACGGAGATGATTTCATAGCATCGCTTTTAAGCATAATTTGCTATAGTTTCAGATGTCATAATAGCATTTATATAAATGTTATAAAGTATATATTAGCTTTAAAAATAAAGTATATGGTATATATACGTATTTTTATATACGAAACCTCTTAAAGAATTTCATCATATGCTTTACATGATTTTAAAACGAAAAGCTAAAGATTTAAATGTTTTATAAGACTGTAGGCACCCTAAAAGAATTAAATTCAATAAAGCATAGTGGAAACCGCCTAATTGGAGCTTTGCTCATTAGGCAGATATGCTTGTCCGACAATAGTCGTGGACAGGTCTCAGTCACGCCTGATCAGTGGGGCTGAGAGAGATGAGGTCTATGGCCATAGATAGCGCCCTAGTTGGTTTCCAGGGGACGATGACATGATTTTCACTGCTAGCTACAGTGATTTAAGTCTTTATTGATAGAGATGATAGGGATCTAGCTTAGTCTCTAACCGATATGATATGAAGTCTAGAGTATGATTTTATTGATATGAACTCTAGACTTGACATGATTTATACTGTACATGAAACAGATTTGAAATGAAATATGTTTTGAAACAGTACATGTTTTAAACATGTTTTAAAAGTCCATGAGATATGATTTCGACACTTATATGATTTATATGTTATTTTGTGTCGAACATGGCATGATATGTGGTCTAGAGTATAGTTTGATTTGATATGAACTCTAGACCTGATATGATTTACAGAATATGTTTTAAAAGTATATGATAAATGATTTCGACACTTACATGATTTATATAAGATTTTGTGTCGAATTTGAAATGACATGCGGTTTAGAGTATAGACTGATTTGATATGAACTCTAAACCTGATATGATTTATAATATATGAAAAATGTTTTAAAACCGCACATGTTTTAGACATGCTCCGAAAACGAATACATGAACTGAAATTGAACATGTTTCTATCATGCCTTAAAGGCAAATTTGAAATGAATTGAAAATTCATATGTCGAGCATGTCCTAAAGTATATATGATATGATTTGAAATGATAGCGGTTTAGACAGAAAAATTACATGAATTTGCATATTAAACCCTGATATGATAATATGCTTAGTATATGAGAATTCCATGAGGAATGTCGTGACTCGACGTAAATGATGTTTCACCTATACGATGACATGACATGATATGATATATGAACATGAGATTGATATGAAGAGGATTCTGATCTCACTCTATCGTGATCATAAATTCCCAGACGATAAGTGATATGAATTGATGTAATACGGGAATATGATTATTAAATGTAAAGTGAATTCGATAGGATATCTGCATTAAACATGGAGAATATATGAGGAGTGTCATGACTCAGTGGTAGCGATATTTCATCGATATGATGTCATGATATGATATGATATGAAACATGAATATAGAAACACACGAAGAGAATTATGACTTCATACCACCGTGATCATAACCCATAATATGAGACTTGATAAGAGATGATAGTATACAGAAGTATGATTATAAACTGAAAAGTAAATATGAGAATTGATATGAGAAGATAGAATACAAAAGTATGATTATGAAATGAAAAGTGAATATGAGAAGTGATAATGAGATGTTATCGATGAGAAAGGATTAACTGTAATTGCATCCTTGCAAGTTTTAAGCATTTGCGGTTAAGACAGTATAATCCTACTCTTGCATTTATATTAGTATCTTACTGAGCCGTGGTTTTGCTCACCCCACTAAATTTCATCTCTTTCAGATTATTGAAGTTAACATCTGTCATGTGAGCTGCTCAGTGGGCATCGGAGACGGTATATGGACTTGGTACTAGTCTTCTAAGATATATGTTTCTTATAAAATACTTGTTTACATGTAAGACTTAAATTGATGCACAGTACATATTCTGTTTAGCAAGTCGGGATGTAACTAAGAACCGTTTTCGTGGTTGTTAAATATTTAAATGAAATGACTATAGGTCACCTAAATAGTATAGTGACTACACTGACACCGAATACAAACCTTAAAATGAAAAAGAAAAATTTAGTCCATAAATTTGTAGACTAAGAAAAGTACAAGTAATAAAGGAAAGTCGCAGCCTTCGGGTCGTGACAGAGGTCTAATGGGTAGTCGTTACTCGAATCGCTTGGATGTCAAGGGTTCGAGGGCGACGGGACGCGAAAGAAATCCGTGAGGAGCGGTGGCCTGTGGGTGCACGCCATGTGGCGCGGTGGCCCCAGGTGCACTCCAAAGCGGACAATGCGGTTGAGTGCGACCGGCCCCACATGATACTGGTCGTCACAATAAAACGCGCGTTTTATTGTGAGGCCCGTATCCTAGTGGCCCATACCTCACTCATCCGTATTGTCCGCTCTGGATTCTAGAGGTGGCCCCCGTCAGTTCAGCTGACGTGGCACTTAGGTCCTCACGGATTTCTTTCGCGTCCGCCGCTACTCGAACCCCTTACTTCCCATAAGTGTCGAGTAACGACTAACCATTGGACCCACCTCTAGAATCCAGAGCGGACAATACGGATGAGTGAGGTATGGGCCACTAGGATACGGGCCTCACATGTTTTCTTTTGGGAATCAAGTAAATGTGTGGTGACTGTTGGCCCCGTAGCTACCTACAGGTACATGCTTTTCACTTTGTTCTAAATGCTGTTGACTCTAGCCCAATCATCTAGCTCTCGTAGGTGTTACCTGGCTAGTATACACACTGTGGCCCCCTGGACTATTGGCCATATGTCCACCAGCATGAGTCTACTGGGTGTAGCCTAGTCTCCACTGTTTTCTTTATACTAGGGTGGTAAATTCCTGGCTAACTTAGATCTAGGCACTCCCAAACTTTATAAATATTTGATTTCAGCGTTTGGTTAAATAAATTTTCTAATCTCTGTACCGTTATTGAAAATAATTTATTTTACTGGCTTAAATGAAAGTTAGTTTCTATTATATATTAAACTTTGCGACCCAATAGGTTTAAACGAATTTTCGACTTCGATACTAATTTTTGTTATTGATTTTAGCATCCTTGGCATCAGATTTAAAATGATACTTGCATATAGTTACATGATACTAGTTCTTTTATGTATGTTTCTTACTGGGCTTTTCCCAAAGCTCAGCCCCTTTTCTAGCTTCCAGATTCATTTGCAGATATAGTAGTCTGTTGAGAGAGATTTTTGATAAGATGCTTATGGGATTTCGATGTTGTACCTTGTATGTATGGTATTCAGACATTTACTGTACAGTACTTTAATATGCAAAAAGGGATGTAAATAGTAATGTCACAGCCCGTAACCACAATTTTTTTTGTTTTTCCACTCATCTTATACGGTTGGGTTGTCTGTGATACTTTACTTTTCATTTTCATTTAAACTATTTTATATTAAAATTATAATGTCGTTTACGTCCCCTATTTTAATTTAAAATAAAGTAGTACTGTAGACAAGTCTAAATACAGAAAATAAATGATTGTACCTCATATTTCAGTCAAGCTGTCACATTGTCCTCAAATGCACAGCCCAAAATCCTCAGATGTCAGATATCACAGTCACTGAAAATTTGAAATGTTTAAAAGTAGGGAAGTGAGCAAACCATGGCTCAGTAAGAGAATTGTTTGCAAACTTTGATATCACGAAGACTATTTGCAGTAAAACCTTTTAGTTTACTATCGGTATACTGGGCACACTCTAAGGAAATGATACTATAGTCGGCCGAGAAATCTAGATAGAGTAAGAAAGGTATTTTGAAATACCTGTCTTGTCCCGGAAACCCAGAGCAATTATAAGGAGTAGTCATTTATTTTTTTAATATAAAACTTAATTCAATTTACTGTATATAAATATATCATCCACTTGAGTAAAAAACTTTATCAAACCACTAATTTAATACTTGAAAATCTCAAGGTTTCCACCACTGAAATCATCACTTATACATGTGTAACAGTAAAATAACTGTTTAATTATAATAACAATTTAGAAAGGAAACACTTCAGAAAATCATCATAGTTTTCTGAAAATATCACTAAAATCAATAATAACACGTGAAATCATAATGGAGACCAGATAACACCCAAATGTTATCATGCTATAAGTCCCGTAGGGAATAATAGGGTACACGTGAGATCCCTGTAGGGACAGTATAATAAACACATGAGATCTATGGCCATAGTCTATAGGTGTCCTCGGTCGTACACTGATCAGGTGTCAACCAAGACGCTGAAGACAGGATCAGTGTCAACAGCTTCACACATGAGTAACACATGAAACACGTGATACGTGAGAATGATACGGGGCCTATTAGTCCCAAAACAGTATATAAGAAATCTCATTACCTTTATGGAATTTAGTAAGATTAATGATGTTTTTCAGAAAATCCATAACGGTATAAATCATAATATTTCGTACGGTGAAAAATAGTTTATAAGATAATCATTCAGTAGTAATAAAATTTCATAACTATTCTTTTTTACCGTAGAATACATACACACATGTTTCCATACTTTCTTTTCAAAACTTGAAATTCAAAGTTATTGGAAATCAATTCCAATATTTTCATACTTAATGGAAAAATAAAAATATTTATTTTCCAAAATTAACAATAATTCCACCAATACATTTTTCAATAAAACATGTGCAGAGACATTTTAGTCTCAAAACAATAGTTATACAATGATAAAGCCTTTATGGAAATCTTTACACGTGATAAAATTTATTTAATCCATAAAGAAAAATCATAATAAATTAGTGAATATTATACTGAAAATTATTTATAAAATATTCACTATTCACCATTTCACTTCACCAATCACACATTTCCCCATAAAACACGTGGAATGAATTTTCGATAGTTTAATCTTTACCGAAATCGGTATCATGAATATTTAATAAATACTTTTCGGTAAATTCACAGTTTATGAAAATTAATTAATTTATCACTTTTGAGGCTAGGAAAAATACCAATAATGCACTAAATATTTACTAATATTTTTGGAAATATCTTTAGTAAATTTCGGCAGCATAACGACTGTTAGAGTCCTAGCCCCCCTGCATTTTCAAACACAGTCTCAACAACTAGAAACCACAATTTCGTAGCATTTCAATGCAATTCAATATCCAATAAATCTTATAAAATTCATAGCATGAAAACGATACATTCGGATATCCCTACAAATTCACACACGCATCCCTTACCTGTTTCAAGTCGACGACTTTCTCGTTACCGTCGTGCCCGTATTCCACCTTTCCTGATTTAATCATCTCGATCACCGACTATGATTCTACAAGTCAAATTTCCACAGTTAAACTTGTATAAAATGAATTTATGAATAATCGTAATTATTCAATAAATAATAATAAAAATAAAATTATTATTATTATTCCTACCATTTTTTCTTCTTCTTCTTCTTCTTCTTCTTCTTCTTCCTTTTTTTTTCTTCCTTCTCTTTCTTCCTTTTCCTTTTCTTTTTCTTTTCCTTTTTCCCTTTTCTGGTCTGAACCGGTTCAGCCTTCCTTCGCCGGTTCAACTGGTTTGGCCACCATTGGCCACCTTTCCTGGCGGTTCAGCCACCCCATAGCTAGCCGAGGTTGCCACAATGCCAAATCTGGCCTCCTTTTCTCCCCACCGACGGCGACAGCGCCGGATCTGGGGCGGCAGTTTTAGCTCCTTTCTCCTCCTCTTTTCTCCTCCTTTTCCTCTTTTCTTCCACCGCCGGCGGCTCCTTTTCCCTCCTCTCACCTCCGCCGGTGATGGGGACGCAGTGGAGGTGATCAGATCGGTCGGCACCGCTGTTCTCTCTTTGTTTTTTCTTTTCAGTTTTGCTTTCAATTTCTTTCTCTTTCTTTTTTCTTCCCATCGCTAGTCGGCTTCTCTCTTCCCCCTTCTCGGCTCACTGGTGACGTTCTCTCCTCCCTCGTCTCTCCTTTCTCTCAGCCGACCGACGAGGGTCGGCTGGCTCCCTTTGTTTTCCCCTCTGTTTCCTTAACAGAAATGGGGTCCCGACTCCCCGTTTCTATTTTAATCTTTTCCTTTTTTTTATAATATAATTACATTTATAATTTTATAGTATCTTATATTTATATAATATATATAAATATAATTATAACATCATATATATATATATATATATATTCTATACACAATATACACACACACACACACACACATATATATATACAATTTAATTAAAATTAATATATATATTTATAGATATATATTGTATACTAACAATATACATAATATACATCTATTTATACGCTTTAATTCAAAATACAATTTGGATTTCATATAGATACGTATATATGTTAATATATATATATATATACACACACAAAATTATATATATAATATACATATGTACTTATTTTCTAATATAAAATAATATATGATATATATATCAATATATAGTACTGTATTGATATATATAATAATATCTTCATATGTTTCATACCTGTACATATGTATCCATATAATATGAAAATATATTTATATAATCTCATTATATAAATATATAAATATTCACATTTTTATTTCTTAAATTTTGGATTCCTTAATATCCAAAATTTAATTTCCTCAATTTTCTCACTCCATCAATTACGAAAATTTCAACAATATCTTCTTGTAAATAATTTATTTATTTACCTTAATTTATTTACTTGCATTGAAATTTAATTCTTTTCCGAATAATTAATATCAAAGTTCGGAAAATTCACGGTTATCACAAGCAAATTGAAGAGTTATATAATTAAGTCATGGTAATTATTATAAAGTATTTATATGGAAAAACAATCTGTACTTGAATTATGTGTACTGAGACCTATGTATAAAATTGAATGCTGCCTTATCTAGTAATTCTTGTCGTAAAGTTACATGAGGACACTAACTACTGCCTAACCATTCGTGTGAAAATGCAAAAAGTCAATTCCGATTTCTAGGAATCGAGGCGTGAAGTACTCCTTTTTAAAGTAAATATAATTTCTATAAATATAATTCAAAGATCTTTTTACAAAAAATATATTGTTTTGATTTCTATAGTTAAAAGTTAAATTTATTTTTTAAAAAAGTTAAATTTTCAAGAAAATATTAATTTTGTTAAAAAATTATTATGACTACTTCCTTGTATTTTTTACTATTTTTTCTTTTTTTCTTTTTTCTCGTTTCGTATTTGTTTTTATGATTTAAATTTTAATTTTTTTATAAGTTAAATAAAATTGGAAAAATAGAATTTTCAAATAAGATTATTGTTTTTAAAAAAATACCTTCATTTTTAATAAAAATCCTATCGTTTTTTTTTTCATTTTTGTTTCTTTTATTGCTAATAGGAGAAAAAAAGTAAAAAAAAAAAGTAAAAATAAAGGAGAATAGAAAAAATAAAATTTAAAATTTTTTACTAACTAAATTTAAAAGTTCAAATTTTACAAATTAAAAAATATAATTCATAATAATTTTTAGAGTTATTTTTAAAAAATGGTTTCAAGAATCAAATATTTTTAAGAAAAAAATTTGAAAAGCATTAGTTTTTTTTAAATTATTATATTATCTAGACTATATATTTTTTCTTTATAAAAAATAAAAAATAAAATAGAGAAAGAGAAAGAAATATATAAAGAAAAAGGTAACAAAGGAAAAAGAAAAATTGTAAAAGAGAAAAAAAAGTAGAATAACTAATTAATTATTGACAATTGTCATTTTATTAAAAATATAAGTTAATTTTTTTTTGTTCGCAGGAAGTACTGTGAGATCCACCTTTTTCATTATTGTTAAATCATCATTTATAAAGTTAGAGAGATTGGATATCTTATATCTATCCAAATGTGAATCCTTTTGTAGGTATGAAAGGGAGCTGATATAGTGGGCCCCACATGATTTTTGGTGTCCAGATGAAGGTGAAACCAAGTAAAAGTGAAGTTTGGAGCTAAATAATGTGATGGTGAGAATTTTCACCTCAAACTCAATTATTTAAGTGTGTTGCGAAAAATATGAAACAATTTAAGAAATGACAGTTAAGTCCATAAGCCGTCAGAATTTTCATGAATAACAGTTAAACCAATATGGCTTTTGACCAACTATCAATGATGAAATATTTTCCATGTAACAAGGTTTGTGGCCATGTGGACTAAGAGAATAAATAATGCATAAAAGTAGAAATTTATGCGATTAAATGGTTAGAGATATTTTAGTAATTTCACCCAAATGATAGACGAACATCAATAAAAGCTCAATTGCTTATTAGCGAAAGTTAAATACAGATGTTTTATGATAAAATGAAATATTTTGGAGGTCAGATAAACTGTTTTCAATGAAATCAAATGGTGAAGGGCAAAAGTGGAAAGGTTTCCTTAGTATAAGGGTATTTTGGTCATTTGCACCATAAATTGCTAAATTTAATGGAATTTTCCATCCCTTTCTTTTTTAGTTTGGCATCCACTTTTCCTCCCTCCATTTCCTCCATTTTTGGAAGCTTGAAGAGAGAGAAAGCTATCTAAACACATTCTAAACCATCTCAAAACAGTCTTTACTAAACCTACTCAGTTTTTAGTGCTCTATATCTTGTTACCCAAATCAAGGCTTAAAGTAGCCATCTGCATAGTGAGAGATTCCTCAAGGAATTTAGCTAAGGTGAGAAAGGAAGGAAGCTTGGTTCTTTTTATGCTTTTATGATTTTATAGTTGGTGATTAAGGTGTTAGAACTTGTGTTTAGGTTGAATTGATAAAAAATCATGAGATTCTCTTTCTTAGTGCTTTGGGTCAATATTTTTCAAGCATATGTGTGTTTAGAGCTGGTTACAGGCCGGACTGGGCCGGTTTCGGACCGGTTTTCACCAGTTCCGGCCTTAACCAGAGAAGAACCGATCTGAATCGGTAGGAAACTGGTCCAGTTCGGACCGGTTCTACATTATTAAAGAGGTGAACCAGCCCGGTTCGTTGGACCGGTTCGCCCAAAAACCAGACCGAACCGGTCATTTTTTTCATTTAAAATTTTTATTTTTTAACATTTATATTAATTTATTTTAATATATATTAATATATTTTAATAATTTAATCTAATAAATTTATTTTTATACTAAATAATGTTAATAATTTAATTTAACAATAATTTATTATAAAGTTATATTATAATTTATTTAATTAATGTTATAATAATGTAAAAATAAACTACTATAAAGTTATCTAATAAAATTATTGTTATAATAAAATAAAGTTATATTATGAATATAATATTATAATAAAGTTATTATGATAAAATGATATTTGATTCAAAATACAAATAATGATATTATGAATATTATTATTATATTCATTTTGCAACATCATTTTGCATATCTTTATTTATGTTCATTTATTATATTCATTTTGCATTTAAAATAATTTATTATATTTGAAATATCATTTACTTAATTTTTATTCATTTATTTATTTATTCATTTATTTAATATGTTTTTAAAATATTAATTCATTTTGTATTTTAAATATTTATTTATTTTAAACATAGATAAGTATAACATTAATTAATTTGATATGTAATAATAATAATAATAATAACAACAACAACAACAACAACAAAGGAGAAAAAGGAGAGAGTAGGAGACCAAAGATTTTTTACGTGGAAAACCCCTTCAAAAGTTAGAAGGGTAAAAACCACAGGACCGTAGTCCATAAAAATATTCACTATGACTAAACTTATTTACAATTTTACATACAATTTACAAAAAAAAAAAGATTATTCTCTACTCTTCATAATTTATACGGATTGCCTTGGAAATTTCTTCCTCCTCTTCTGAATTATTATCAGCGAATTTTTTACGTGGAAAACCCCTTCAAAAGTTAGAAGGGTAAAAACCACGGGACCGTAGTCCATAAAAATATTCACTATGACTAAACTTATTTACAATTTTACATACAATTTACAAAAAAAAAAAAGATTATTCTCTACTCTTCATAATTTATACGGATTGCCTTGGAAATTTCTTCCTCCTCTTCTGAATTATTATCAGCGAATTCATTGACCATTCCATGTTCGACATTGCGCGATTCCACATCAAACCAATCTTTAAGGCATGTTAACATGCACAATGAATCCGGATTAAGAGTGGTTCGATGGTCTCCAATAATTCTTCCACACGTCGAGAATGCGGATTCCGAAGCAACAGAAGAAACTTGCACCGCAAAAACATCTCGAGCCAAGGAAGCTAAAACTGGAAATTGTTTTTGGTTTTCTTTCCACCATTGGAGAAGATCAAAGTTTTCATCTACAGAAAAATCTTGACTTAAGAAAAATCCTAGCTCATTGAAGCTAAAACTTCTTTGAGTTGTTGATCCCGATCCCGATCCACTCGCTTTTCCTTTTAGCTTCATTCTCTTCTTTGCTGCTTCCTTAATTGCGTTTAAAATTCCTTTTCCTTCTTTGCTACTTTCGGTTTCTTCGTATGAATCTCCTTCTCCTCGATTAAAGTTGAATTGCTCCCTTTCTATTTCATAAACATTAAACAATTCTCGAAAAAGATTGTTAATTGAGGACTTTTGATCCTCAATAGAATCAAGACCAAGAAATTCTTTATAACAATCAAAAAAAAATTCTATATTTACCTCACCTTGACTAGGATCTAGTAAAGTTGCAATACAATAAATAGGAGGAATTATTTTCCAATATTTTTTAAATTTTTCCTCCATATCATATACAAAAGAACTTAAAGTTTCATGATTCCTAAATTTTATAAATTTGTCAAACATTGTGTAGATAATAAGAACAAAATACAGTGTAGTTGGATAAATTGAGTTGAAAATCTTTCGGTTGCATATTTAAAAGTAGATAATAAATCAACACAATATTCAATAAAAGTCCAATCTTCTTCAAAAAGTACTAAATGTGTGCTACTTGTATAATTGTTATAAAAAGGAGTAACAAGTTCTTTATAAGGTAAAATAGAAGAAAGCAAAGGATGAAGTGAATTCCATCTTGTTTCCACGGGAAGTGGAAACGCTTTAATAGGTATATTATTTGTTATACAAATTTGCTTCCATTCACGTTTATTACTTGGTGTGCGAATCCATTTTACTAAAATTTTAATTTTATCAATTGGACCTATGCCAGTACCAGTACCATTAGAACTAAAACCACTTTGAACACATAAATTTATAATATGACATGCACATCTTGCATGAAAAAATATGCATTGCATAACAGGGTTTAAACTTTTAATTAAATGAGGAATAGCTGCAGTATTACTCGAAGCATTATCAAAAGTAATAGCAAAAACTTTATTATTTTCTAGTCCATATAATTTACAAACTTTAGTAATATATTTATGAATAGTATATGAATTATGTGCTTCTTCTATTACATCTAAAGATAAAATTCGTTTTTGCATGGACCAATCTTCATCTATCCAGTGACAAGTTATAACAAGATAACTTATACCATTAGTACTAGTCCATATATCACTAGTTAAACTAACCCTAGATGAAATATTACTAAGTTTATCAATTAAAGCTTGTCTATATTCTTTAAACATATCCATTCAATCTCTTTTTAATGTGTGTCTAGAAATATATTTATATGCGGGTTGTAAATAGTTACAAACAAATTCTAAATATCCTGTTTTTTCACAAATTGTGAATGGTTGTTCAGTCCTAATTACAAATCTAACTAAACCACGTCTAGCTTGAACATGATCAAAATAAAATTTTTTCCACGATCACGTGTATTAATTTGAGATTGTTTACCTTTTAAAATTTCATTTTCTTCGGCATCAGGATTAATTTTATGTGCAGTAATTAAATGTCTTTTATACGTACCTGTACCGCCAGCACCTTCACCGGACTTATAAGAGTAAACGCCTTGGCACAATTTACAAATAGCACAATATTTATTCGGCTTACCTTCTTTTGCTACAATATCGAAATACTCTCATACCCTGCTCGTTTTTTTTCGACTAAACTTCGACCTTGATGATGTAGCAACAGTGGTGGTAGCTAATGATTGTGTTTGAGCATGACCTCCATGTCGATCACGACCAATCGATGGCTCCGCCAAAGGAAGCTCCTCCTCCGGATGAATATCGGGTTCGATTTCATTAAATGATTCGTCACCCAAATTAGGAATTTCAGTGGAACCAAAAGGTCGAGAAACAGAGCATGAACGACGAAAGAAATTTGACATAAAAAATAAATATATGTTAAGAATTAAAAAAATAGATGTATGATATATATAATATATTGGAATTTGGAAATTGAAACTTGAAAATTAAAAGTAAAATTTGCAAAATTATAAAATAAAAAGAAAAATGAAATTTAGAAAGAAAATGATGAGATTATAAATTTGGAATAAAAGATATATATATATATATATATATAATATATTAGAATTTGAAAATTAAAAGTAAAATTTGCAAAATTATAAAATAAAAAGAAAAATGAAATTTAGAAAGAAAATGATGAGATTATAAACTTGGAATAAAAGATATATATATAATATTAGAATTTGAAAATTAAAAGTAAAATTTACAAAATTATAAAATAAAAAGAAAATGAAATTTAGAAAGAAAATGATGAGATTATAAATTTGGAATAAGGGAATTTGAGTGAATATTGAGAGAGTATGTGAGTGAATATTGAGAGATTATGTGAGTGAAGAGAATAAGAGTAGATGAATATAGATAGTAGGTAGATTTGAGAGAAAATATAGAAGAAATGTGAAGAAAAATAGAAGATAGAAGAAGTATTTATAGAAAAAAATTAGAATAAAAAAATTTTAAAAAAAATTAAAAAAAAAAGATTGATTTGGCCGTTGCCCATCAAAGAGGCAAGTCACAGACTGAATCAAGGCTGCCACTGCGTAGCGCGCAGTGGCAGGCTTTTTTTTTTATTTATTTGAACCGAACCGGTTCAACCGGAACCGGTTCGATTCTGGACCGGAACCGTCCGGTTCCGATCCTAATAATCTAAAACCGTTACCGGGCTGGGCCGGATTAACCCGATCCGATTACGAATCGGGTCGGGCTAATCCGGCCCATTAAGCAGCTCTATGTCTATTGTGGTTTGATGTAAAAGTGATGTAGAGTTAATGTAGGATAATGATAAAGCATGAATCTAGGCTTGGAAGTTAAAAAAATGATGTAGTTGATCAAATTTGAAGTTAGGATAGCAGTCTGTCTGGGAACAGTCGACTGCCTAAGCATAGAATTTAGATATTTTCATCGTAATTGCCTTAGACTAGTCGACTGCTCTGA
This sequence comes from Heritiera littoralis, assembly GCA_031772115.1. NCBI lineage: Eukaryota > Viridiplantae > Streptophyta > Magnoliopsida > Malvales > Malvaceae > Heritiera > Heritiera littoralis. The sequence continues at coordinate 590,853 of JAPDPK010000009.1, read as the reverse complement.
ATAGCAGCCGACTACCTCTGTAACCGATTTAAGCCAATCAACTGCCATCCACACCATTCGACTGCTTTTTACTTAGAAACATTCTATTTCAAAACTGATTGACTGCCCCAATAACCAGTCAACTGCCTATGGCAGGGACAGTTTAAGAAGAAGAAATGCTAGAATAAATTTACAATTATAAGAATAATTTTTAAAATTGAAGTATTGAAATTGGTGATATTCGATTAATGAATTTGTAGTTCAGGAGACGGGAAGTAATATTGGTGCTAGCAAGCGTCGTTGTGGAAAATTTAAGAGGTAAGGGATATATATATGAAACGTAGGGATACTTCGTTGCATTGATTTGATAAAATATGCCTTTTCATGGAATTGAAAGTGTTGGTTTGATTTGAAACAGAGAAAGTGAAATTGTGGATTTTAGAAGTGGAAAAGTAAGAATATCTATTTTGGGATTAAGCATCCAAAATGCTGCATATGCATACCACAATTGATACTTTGTTTTTAAGAAAATCCTTAATGGTTTCACAAGATTCTTGATGCATCCATGTTTTGTATAACTGTGATACCGGAGTAAAGTATTTGAACATTAGATTTTAACTTGAGAAATTTGATGAAATTTTATATTTTATGTGTGAATATTTCTACATTTAATGCTTTATGAATTGATTGGAAGTACAAATTCTGAATGGATCTCCGTAAGCTTATTAAAATGATTTAGGAAACATGTTGAGACTGTTGGCACCGTAGCTACCTGCGGGTACATGTTTTCATTCCGTTCCGATTACTATTGGCTCGAGCCCAATCATCTAGCTCCCACAAGTGTTACCTGGCTCGTACACACTGTGGTGCCCTTGACTATAGCCCTAAGTCTATAGCATGAGTCTATTAGGTGAAGCTTAGTCTCTACTGTTTTATATATACTAGGGTGGGAAATCTCTGGTTAACATAGATTCAGGCACCCTTAGATTTGATTTGTCTTTAATATTGATTCACATAATATTTATATCTTATGCTTTATAATTCTGAATTATTCGTTAAAGTAATTTATAATGTTTACGGAGTGTTTTAGAACTACATTTCTAAATGCTTTATGTTTTGCATGATGGAAGCTATAATAACTATTTATGAGATTTAGCAACTAAATCGAATATTATTGAACTTCGTATAGTTGGATTTGGATGCCGAGACAAGTGAGGTACTTCAAAGTATCCTTTTATACTTAGCCTGGTTATCTAATCTACTATAGTTAGACCTGCTCAAGGGCCGGGCTACCCGCCCAAGCCCGAAAGCCCGTTTGATATTTGGTCGAGCTTGGACAAAAAATTTTGATGAAAAAACGGGCTTGGGCAAAATTTTTAGGCCCGTTTAAAAATCGGGTCGGGCCTTGGGCTTGACTTTCAAAGCCCAAGCCCGGCCCGGCCCGACTCGAATTAAATATATTATATTATTTTTTATATATTTATTTAGCAAATATAATTTTTTATATATAAAAAATATTATTGATTAATAAAACATAATTATAAATATTTAATATGAAAATTGACATATAAATTTTGACAAATTAGATTAAAATTTAAAGGAAATAAATAATTAAATAATTAAAAATTTTAAAAAATAAAAAAATTATATTTGGGAGGGGCCGGGCTTATGGCACAAAAACGGGATCGGGCTTGGGCAAAAAAATCTGCCCAAATTACGAGCCGGGCCAGGCATGGGTATGGTTTTCTATTCTTATTACCTGTCATGGGCCCGGCCCGAGCCCGCCCATGACCAGGTCTAACTATAGTATCCTTTGCGAAATTTAAGCCAACGAGTAGTGTTTTCTGCATGGAAGAACATGATTTGATATATTCTGCATATAGTATACGTCGTATCAGCTTTCGTATACATATTCTTACTAGTCGTAAGCTTACCCCACTTTCATTTTCTCTCAAGAGTATCTATAGTAGCTTTTAGGGATGTAAATGGGTACTACTTAATAGGGTACCCGGGATTACCCGCCCCGATTAAGTAGGGTTCGGATACCCTATAATCGGGTTTTAATAGGGTTAGGGTAGTGATTTCACTACCCGTGTCGGGTTCGGGTAGGGTTCGGGTAGTGCCCATAGGGTACCCTAAACTCGAACCCGATTAACTTTTAATTAAATAAATTTGTGTTTTTTTATTAAATTATGTTTGTTTCTAGTTTTATTAACATATTTTCATGAGTTTCAAGTTGTTGAATTATGAAAAATTGTTGATTATTATGGAACTTGTATATATATATTTTTAATTTTATGTTTTTAATTAATAAAAATTATATATTAGAATAATTGATTTTCTTGCATGAGTCGGGTTCGGGTATTTAACGGATTTTTCAAACTTTTGGTTGATAATTGGGTAATTAAACGGGTTCGGATAATAAACGGGTAGTATGAAATTTATTAGGGTAGGGTTTGGGTAGTGTATTTAAAAAATAATCGGGTAATTATAGGGTTCGGGTTCTTTGATCAATAATTGGGTTCGGGTTGGGGTACCTCAAAATTAGCAGGTACCCGCTCCGTTTACATCCCTAGTAGCTTTGGTATGCTCAGAAGGACCTGATTTTGGTATCCCTCAGGCGGATTTTCAATTCTATTGAGGTGTACGAGCTTACCTTATGTATTTAGATTTTCTTTGTATAGTACTATTTGTTAGAGGTGGCAAAAATTGGCCTGAGCCCGAAAACCCGCCCGAGACCGAACCGGGACCAGCTCGAATTGACCAAAAAAGTAAAAGGCCCAAAACCGAAAAAGCTCGAAACCGAAAAAACTCAAAATCGAAAAAACTCAAACCCGACACAACCCAAACCCGACATAACCTGAGCCCGATATGATCCGAGGCCGAGACCAATCAGACCCTAAACCCGTAAAAACCGAATTTATAACCCGAGAAAACTCGAATTATAATTATATAATTATTATTTAAAAATAAATAAATAAGTGATACACTTTTTTAATTAAAAAGTTTAAAATTTTGAAAACAATTATTATTTATTATACAATTTTATCAATTATGTATTACCAGCAAAATAAATATTGAATCTTTTTAATTCAATTAAATTAAATTAATTTAAAATATCATAATATATGATATCAAATAATCTTTAATATTATACTTATTGCATTTATAATAATAAATATATTATTAATTTAACATTTGATTTTATTATAAAAATCATTTTAACATTTTATTATTTTTATTTTATAATAAAATTTTAATTTTAATACAATAATAAATCAAATATATATAAAAAAATTATATAATTTCAATATTTGTTTGAAACTTTGAATTTGATATTTTGTGCAACACATTAAAAATATTTTTAATAAAATTAAATTTAAATTATATTTTCTTAAAGTTTCAAGTATAGAAAGATATTAAATTTAGATTAAAAAAAACCTAATCTTAAAATTAAAATTCAAGTTTTTAAGATTAGAAAAAGTTAAGTAATTAAATTAAACAATTCAAGTACAATTTTTTTTATAAGCTTGGGCATCATTAAAAGAGAAAATTATAAATCAAGCTAGTGGTAATTTTATTTTTAGCCTTAAAACAAAAGACATTAATAATTCAAGCTATTGGTAATTAATTATTTATTATATTATAATAATCTTATACATGAATAAACCAATTTGGTATCTTATAATAATGATTTATATATTATATTATAATAATCTTTTATGAATAAATTATGCAATCTCTTAGTGTGTAAGTATTATTTTGATAGAATTAAGTATTTATTAAAAATAATTTATTTATTATCTATTAAATGTAAAATTAAAGTGTGGATACAAATAATAATTCTAATAGTAAATTAAAGTGTAATTTAATAATATTAGAGTAGTATTACCGTGTGAGTGGTAATTTTAATAAAATTTGTTTTTTATACTTTATTAATATTATTATTAATTATATTTAAGTAACTCACATTATATTAATTAATTTAGTAATATATACTATTTAACATTTTAATTAGATATTCAATCAATTGGTGTATATCTAATATTATTATGTTAATGTGAAGATAGAAAAATTAGTACTCAATTGGTGTATAATTGTATATGATATGATTACATCAAATGTTATTATTTATAATATAATGTCAATTGGTGTATATAACTTGTTTAATTTGACGTTCTAAATTTTTAATGAGATATTTGATTAATTAATATGTATGAGTACGATTATATTTAATATAATAATGTTATATTATGATTTATGTACAAACCAAAAACAAAATAAATATAAAATTGAGGTAATTAATTGACCAATTATTCATAATATTAAGTATTTTTTTAATGTATACTATAATCTTATTCAACATTATAATTGAACAATTAATTAACTAGTTATGCGGTTATATTTAATTTAATTACTAATTATGTTGGTATTTAAAAGACAAAATAAATGTAAAAAAATTCTTAAAAACTTAAAATTTTATTAAAAATATAATATCATTATTAAAAAAGTTAATAAAACAAAGTAAAAAAAAAAAGAAATTTATTTAACTAAGAGTGTCTAAATTCCAATGGCCCAATGTTGACATAAAAAAATACAATAACCTAATAAGTTATTGTTAAGAGTATAAATTTTTATATAATTATTAATATATAATTATATATTTTATAACACATGTGAATATCACAAGAAATTAAAAAATAAATAATAATTGTCAAGTAATAAAAATATTAAAATGTAAAAATTTATATTTATATAAATATTTATTAAATTTTAACTTAATTTAGCATTTCTATTATATTTTTATTTAACTATATAAAATTAAATTAATTATTGCATTTAAAATTATAAAAACACTTATAATTTATAAAATTTTAAAATAATTTGATTAAGCCTGCTCGATTAAAACTTGACCGAACCCGAAACCGGACCGAAATCGAAAATAATCAAAACTGAAAATACCCGAAACCGAAAAAATCCAAAACCGAAAGTACCCGAAGCCGAAAAAACTCGAGACCGAGAAAACCCGAAATCGAGAAAAATCAAAATCGAAAATATCCAAAATCGAAAAAACCCGTAACCGAAAAAACTCAAACCCGAATATAACTCGGACCGAACCCGCCCGAGCCCGTCTGTTTGCTACCTCTACTATTTGTATATAAATACACTAAGTGTACAATGCTACTTACATGTTTATGAAATGAAATCTTGAGTTCAAATTATTCCTATATTGTTATGCGTAAATCTGAATCTTGGGTCTACTTGAAAATGATAAAATTTATTTTGAACATATATCGACACTGTAGACAGCCCAACTGAATGTGATTAGATTGTGTGAATTAGTGAGTATATCCTATAGTTAAAGTTGGTATTAGCGTAAGGTTGGTTTGATGTCTGTTAGTGTCTTATGATTAGATATGACATACATCCCAAATATTACTGTGCTTGTCTGAATACATGTTTAATCCATGTAACTGAAAACGATTTTGTGTCTTTTGTGTTTGATACAAAATGAGTGATAGGCGCAGGGGTACTAAACGGGGCAAGGGACACCCCAGGTGTATACAGCCATCCCTAAGGCAAGGGATGCTAGAGCCAACTCTCCCTCCACAACCTAAGAGTCCTAATACACGAATCTCCATGCTGGAAACAGTAGTAGCAGACTTCATTGCTAGCTTTAATGCTAGAACACCAGTACCCAAGGCAGCACAACCTCCACCGCCTCCAGTAAATGTTCAGCCTATATCGCAGCCACAACCGGTGCAACCTCCACCGCACCCTTAGCCTCAAATTCCAAAACAACCGAGGTCGGTCCCAGAGAGGGGTTGTAATGTGACATTACTTTGATAGTTTAAGAAGCTGGATCCATCGAAGTTTAGATGTGAAAAGGATCCGATAGCTGCAGAGGAGTGGGTAAATGAGGTGGAGAAGTTATTTGCTTACATGACATGTACAGAGACAAAAAAAGTAAGGTTGGCTACTTTTCTTTTGGTAGGGGATGCATAGCATTGGTGGAAGTCCACTAAAACAGTTTTGATAGCTAGACATCCCACAGTGACTTAGTGTCACGTTCTAAATTTAGAATCACGGTTGGACTATCGCAGTGCCTTCATTTTCACTAATATAAAACTTGTATTCAAAATAAAAATTATTTATTTACATTATGAAATCTCATTTAATTTACATCCCATAATTGTAGTTAAAATATACAACAATACTGCACGATATAAGTCTAAATACATAAAAGAGATAAATATGCCTCGATTGACAATAAAATCCGCCTAAGGAGTACCTCGCCACAAACCTCCTGAGCGGACTCAAAGATCTACTAGAAATAATTTGGGAGGAGGGGAAAAATGGGATAAGCTAATGCCCAATAAGAAATATATATAATAATACTGATACTATGTAACTACGTGAAATTTTCAAAACATGCATTAAGATTTATAAAAACATGCAAAATAATAAAGTAGGTATAAGTATCAAGGAAGGATACTATAGTTAGCTAGGAGACCGGATAGAGTATGGAAGGTATTTTAAAATACCTGTCATGTCTCGATCCCTAGATGTGACTATAGGGAGTTCGGGATTGAGATAAAATTCAAATATAAAATTCATAAGTCACATTCAAAAAGTAAATATTTCAAATATTTAGTAAATATATATTTTAATCATAAATTCACAAAACTCATAAGTAATTCACAATTTAAATTCATAAATATCATCACAGTTCGTAGAGATAAGGCACTACCCAATAGACTCATGCACAGGACATATGGCCATAGTCAGAATATAGTCTTCGATGGTACTGAGCAAGCACTATCTGGGACGCTGATGACGAGATCAAGGTCAATCACCCCACTAGTTAGTCATACGATCATACACTCATAACAGAATATACCCGCAGGCAACTATGGGGCCAACAGTCTCTAAAAATCATATAAAACATTTTATCACAAGTTTACGAAAGTAATTTCTAAAGGTCAAATTATAAATTAGCTTATAAAGATGGGATATGAGATTTATATATATAATCCACAAATAAATATTTATAAAATATTCATTAATCAATATTTGGTTCTAAAAATGATATATTTATCTATAAACAAGTCATAACAATATGCAATTGCTTTCACATACACAAAATTTTATAATCTGAATATTTAAATATTATTTTCAATATAATATGATTTTAATAAATCTTAATGAAATAAGTGGAAATTTCTCAACAAATCATTCACCAAAAATATTCAATGATATAATGAAAATCATTCATGGAATTTATAAAATTTCGGCAGCATAACAACTAGGTATATCCTAACCTTCTTGCACGAAAACAACCAGAATTCCACAATCACAGTTCACAAATTCATTCCAATATTATCCAAAACAAGTTCAAAGAAATAATTTCATATCAAATCATGCATTATAGTATCCCTATGACTATTATATATATATCTCTTACCTGATAATTTTTCATCAGGCTGCGAATGAGCACCAGTGTCCCTCTCGGTACTTTTAGTTGCAAATTATCATATCAATATTATTAATATTCTATATTTTCATTATAAAAATATTTGATAACATAAAATAGATTATATTGCCTATGCAACCTTATTTTCTGGTCTATTTTCTACTGGTAAGAAAATCGTAACTTTCTCTATATAATTCGGATTTCAATTCCGATTTCGCCTAAATTCTCAGAATAACTTGTACATTATTTTAGGACAAAAATGGAATAAAAAGGCCAAGATTTCTCCTTCCCCTTCACCTTGGCTTAATACATCTTTCTCTTTCACCATGGTATTTCTTCCAAATTTAACTACCTAATTAATTCCAAATTAATTCTATGATTTTTCTATACTACTTCCATCTTAAATACTCATCAAATGACACTAATTTATGGTCCAACATGCCATGATCGAAATGTCTCTTGCACCTCAACATTGTGAAATTTTTTATTTAATTTAAACAAAGATTAATGTCTTAATCTTTATAATTTCTACATTGTTTTTCTATTAATCAACATGAAATTAACATCAAACAACTTCACCATCATCATCCACCATGCTTGGCCGAAACCCTCAATTACCCAAACATGTGATTTTTGCATGATTCAAGTTGGAAGAAGCATGGAAACATCATGAACACTAAGTATAAAATCTAAAATTCATGAAAGAAATCAAAGCTCCCATAAATCTTATCTTGGCTGAACACCATAGGGGCTCCCACACTCTGATTTTTGTTGATTTGGCAATTGATTTAGGCACCAAAATGAAGAGGAAGTTGAGAGGAACAAGGTTGATGAAGAGAGTTTTTTATTTTGGTGTGTTTTTACCTAAGTTTCTATCACTTTCTCACTCTTCAAGGTGCAAAATGGTGGCTGGTTTAGAGGGAGTGAAGGCGGAATGAAATGGAGAACGCTGAGAATTCTGGAAAAGTTCAGAATTTAAAGGCAAAATTATCATTTTGCCCTTAATTATGAAAATTTTGGACTATTTTGCCCTTTCGATTTGACTTTGTTGAAAACTATCAGTCTAATCTCCAAAATATGTCTTTTAATCACCAATCACATCTAATTAACATATTCTTAAGGTCGGAGAAGCTTTCGTTGAAGTTTGACAAGTCGTTTGTACGAAATTACGAAAATACCCCTAATCATAAAATCGCGTAATTTCCTATTTCTACAGATGATTTAGCCTATCTATTTCCATGTCCTGGGACCCTTTCACATAAGGATTATTTTACATTAACACTTGGCCATAAGTCAATTTCGTTTGGCTGTTATTCACGAAAATTCCACCAGCCTATGTCCTTAATCGTCATTTTTGAAATTGTTTTAAATGCTTCAAAAATTATCTAAATAATTAAATTTGAGTTATAATTTCTTACCATCACTTTATTTAACTCCCAATATCAAGTCTTTTAGGTTTCACCTTCATCTGGATACAAGAAGGTACGTGAGGCTCACAATGCTATTAACTCGTATACCTACAATTTACACAGAAATTGAGAATGATGAGAATTTGTATATACGCCAAAGTATTAAACTATGTGGTTCTCACACTTAGGGTGTATTTTTGGAGGCTTTTAATAGGCAGTATATTCCCCATATAGCTCAAAGGATATTGAAGTCAGAGTTTCAGAATCTATGTCAGGGGATTAGTATGAGTCTAAATTCACTACCCTCAGCCGTTTCGATTTGGAGGTACTCAGAAGCGAAGAACACTAGATGAAGTAGTTTGTGTCTGGTCTAAGATATTCTATCAGGAATAGTTTGCCCCCATTTGATATTTCCACATATGATGAGGCTATCGGCCGAGCTCAGTTATATGAGCAGAATTATGAGGCCCCAACAGGCAGAGTTTGGTTTTCTAGGGAAAGGCAAGGGAAAGGAAAAAGTTCGACGAGGTTTGGATGACAAAAGAGATGTGAGGCCAACAAAATGGCCTACAGGTATAGTGATTAAGGACAAGGCTGCTGGAGACAAGTCTACTAGGTCCACTGGTACTGGGAGATCTATTGCTCCTTAGAGAGGTTATACAACCAAGTGTAAGCAGTGTGGGAGATCGCATGGAGATAGGCCCTGTTATTAGAATATGGAAACTTGCTTTAAGTGTGGACAGAAAGGAAACTTGATTAAAGATTGTCCTTATGATAAGGAAATAGTGCCACCAATAGCAGCACCAGCAGCTAAGGAATCAAAGAAGGCTACACCATCCACACCGAGAAAAGCGACAGTCGAGGAAAAAGGGAAGAAAGATGTGACACAGGGCTAGGTGTATGCTATTGTTAAGGAGGTTGCTGACACTTCATCTTATATTATCAGGGGTAAGATTTCTATCTTTGATATAACTGTGTTTGCATTAATAGATTCGGGTTCTACACATTTATTTATATCTCCTGCATATGCTGCTAAGATACCGATAAAATCTGAACCTTTAGGATATTCATTACAAATTAGTACACCTTTTAAGGAATCTCAAATGACTGATGTTATATATAGAAATTGTAAATTAAGAATAGGAGAAAGAGAAACCGTAGCTGACCTAATTTTGTTGAATATGTATGATTTTGATGTGATCTTAGGGATGAACTAGTTAGCTACGAATCAGGTTAGTATAGACTGTTATACTAAGTACATAACCTTCTCCTATCCTAAAAAATATGTTGTAAAACTTCCTGTTTAGTAATGAAATTGAAATATTTTGTTGGAATATGTTTGACTTTCATAACTCAAGAATATGTTTGTTATTGAAGGGTTATTACATATGTGGCGGATGTGGAAAAAAAATGTCCGAAGTTACACGAGACCTTAGTGGTTAAAAATTTTCCTTATGTGTTTCTGGATGAATTACCGAGACTCTCTCCTGATCAAGAGATCAAAATTACTATCTATTTAATGCCCAGTACTGAACCTATTTCGAAACCCCCTTATCGAATGACACTGGTTGAGCTTGAAGAACTCAAGAAGCAACTCCAGGAGTTATTAAACAAGAGTTTTATCTATCTTATCGTTTCTCATTGGGGTGCACCAGTTCTTTTTGTCAAAAAGAAGGATGGTAGCTTGCCACTCTGTATTAATTATCGGTTGCTTAATAAGGCTACCCTCAAGAATATGTATCCTCTTCCTTGGACAGATGACTTATTTGATCAGCTCAGGAGTGCCCAGGTGTTCTTTAAAATTGATCTTAGATTGGAATATCACTAGTTGAGAATTCGGGAAAGAGATGTCCCTAAAACTGCTTTTAGAACTCGATATGGCCACTATGAGTTTTTGGTTGTGCCATTTAGGCTTACAAATGCCCATGCAGCATTTATGAATATGATGAATGCGGTTTTTAACCTCTATCTAGATAAATTTATCATCGTATTTATCGATGATATTTTGGTATATTCCAAGTCCCGAAAAGAGCATGATCAGCACCTATATATCGTATTGCAGACCCTTAAAGATTGAAAGCTATATTCTAAATTCAGTAAGGGTGAATTTTGGCTAGATCAGATTACATTTCTAGGACTCGTGTATCTAAAGACGAAGTGTTAATTGATCCGTCTAAGGGAAAAGCTATTATCCAATGGGAATAGGCTGAAGATGGTAACTAAGATTCGGAGTTTTTTGGGTCTAGCTGAATACTATCATTAGTTTGTAGAGGGTTTCTCTCAATTAGCTGCTCCTCTGACGCATCTCAGATGCAAGGATGTGAAGTTTGAATGGACTGATGCTTATGAGCGTAGTTTTAGGAACTGAAGTGAAGGTTGACTACAACATCGATCCTTACTATTCCGTGCGGTTCTTAAGGTTTTTCCATATATAATGATGCCTCCTCACTTGGTTTCTGTTGCGTGCTGATGCAGAATAGGTTTTTAGACTAGTCGATTGCCTTGAATAGTAGTCGACTGCCTCTGTAACCGACTTAAGTCAGTCGATTGCTAGCCACACCAGTCGACTACTTTTTGCCCAGAAGCATTCTGTTTGAAAGTTAGTCGACTACCAGCCGCACCAGTCAATTACTTTTTACTCAGAAGCATTTTGTTTCAAAACCAGTCGATTGCCCCAGAACCAGTCGATTGCCTATGGCAGGGACAGTTTAAGAAGAAGAAATGCTAGAATAAATTTGCAATTATAAGAATAAAATAATTTTTAAAATTGAAGTATTGAAATTGATGATATTCGATTAATGAATTTGCTGTTCAGGAGTCGGGAAGTAATATTGGTGCTAGTGAGCATCATTGCAGAAAATTTAAAAGGTAAGGAATATATATGTATGAAGCGTAGGAATACTTTGTTGCATTAATTTGATAAAATATGCCTTTTCATGGAATTGGAAGTGTCGGTTTGATTCTAAACAGGGAAAGTGAAATTGTGGATTTTAGAAGTGGAAAAATGCGAATATGTATTTTGGGATTAAGATGCCAAAATGCTGCATATGCATACCATAATTGATACTTTGTTTTCGAGAAAATCATTAATGGTTTCACATGATTCTTGATGCATCCATGTTTCATATAACTGTGATACCGGAGTAAAGTATTTGAACCTTAGATTTTAACTTGAGAAATTTGATGAAATTTTATATTTTATGTGTGAATATTTCTACATTTAATGCTTTATGAATTGATTGAAAGTACAAATTCTGAATGGATCTCCATAAGCTTATTTAGAATGATTTATGAAACATGTTGAGACTGTTGGCACCGTAGCTACCTGCGAGTATGTGATAATCGCAAATTTTCCTAATCTGGTATTAAATATCTATAAATTTAATTTTTAATGCAAATAGATAAGGTAAAGTAAATAAATAAAGAAATTTATTTTAAATATTTTTCTAAATCTTAAGTGAGAAGCCACATGGGCCCCACTTAGAAATACAGGGTTCGGATAATGATATGATTGAGAAAATAATTTTTGGAGGTTAAATAATGATATTATGGTGATTTGGAAGTGAAAATACCCAAGTGGCATTATTTTGTGAATTTTTAGAAACAAATTGGAAAATGAAGAATACGTCATAGGGGTATTTTCGTAATTTTCTCCCAAACTAAAATGAATTAAAATAAAGTAAAAATATCATAATACTCTACAAAATAAGTAGAAAATTATGGTACCAAAAGATTGGTGGAAAAAGTTGGTTTGATCGAAAAATTTTTCACTGGCGGTCCATAAGGGGTAAAATCATAGTTTCACGTTATCGGTGCACCGCACAGCAACAAAACCACTTCCATTCATCAAGTTACATTAAATGTGATCTATTGGTGCTGGAATTATAATTTTTGGAGGTCATTTACACGATTTTTACGAAAAAGCGGCTTAATGGCAAAACCGTTATTATTTTAAGTAACTAGGGGTAAAATGGTCATTCAACATGAAGGGAGACTGGTCAAATTAATCAATAATGACCAGAAATTGAATAAAATAAATTAAATTGAATTTAAATAAAATTTATAAACTGAAAATGAATAATAATGTGTGATAAAGGAATAAATGGTGGAAAAATTAAAAAATGGAATTTAATGATTGTGCGATGTGGCAGCTCTTTATTGGTTGAAGAAGACCAAACTCAGCAGAAAATTGAAGCTACATGTCACGACCCGAAGACCGCGACTTTCACTCGATTCTTATACTTTTCTTAGTCTACAAATTTATGGACAAATTTTTTTCTTTTTCATTTTAGGGTTTGTATTCGGTGTCAGTGTAGTCACTATACTATTTAGGTGACCTATAGTCATTTCATTTAAATATTTAACAACCACGAAAACGGTTCTTAGTTACATCCCGACTTGCTAAACCGAATATGTACTGTGCATCAATTTAAGTCTTACATGTAAACAATATTTTATAAGAAACATATACCTTAGAAGACTAGTACCAAGTCCATATACCGTCTCCGGTGCCCACTGAGCAGCTCACATGGCAGATGTTAACTTCAATAATCTGAAAGAGATGAAATTTAGTGGGGTGAGCAAAACCACGGCTCAGTAAGATACTAATATAAATGCAAGAGTAGGATTATACTGTCTTAACCGCAAATGCTTAAAACTTGCAAGGATGCAATTACAGTTAATCCTTTCTCATCGATAACATCTCATTATCACTTCTCATATTCACTTTTCATTTCATAATCATACTTTTGTATTCTATCTTCTCATATCAATTCTCATATTTACTTTTCAGTTCATAATCATACTTCTGTATACTATCATCTCTTATCAAGTCTCATATTATGGGTCATGATCACGGTGGTACGAAGTCATAATTCTCTTCGTGTGTTTCTATATTCATGTTTCATATCATATCATATCATGACATCATATCGATGAAATATCGCTACCACTGAGTCATGACACTCCTCACATATTCTCCATGTTTAATGCAGATATCCTATCGAATTCACTTTACATTTAATAATCATATTCCCGTATTACATCAATTCATATCACTTATCGTCTGGGAATTTATGATCACGATAGAGTGAGATCAGAATCCTCTTCATATCAATCTCATGTTCATATATCATATCATGTCATCTCATCGTATAGGTGAAACATCATTTACGTCGAGTCACGACATTCCTCATGGAATTCTCATATACTAAGCATATTATCATATCAGGGTTTAATATGCAAATTCATGTAATTTTTCTGTCTAAACCGCTATCATTTCAAATCATATCATATATACTTTAGGACATGCTCAACATATGAATTTTCAATTCATTTCAAATTTGCCTTTAAGGCATGATAGAAACATGTTCAATTTCAGTTCATGTATTCGTTTTCGGAGCATGTCTAAAACATGTGCGGTTTTAAAACATTTTTCATATATTATAAATCATATCAGGTTTAGAGTTCATATCAAATCAGTCTATACTCTAAACCGCATGTCATTTCAAATTCGACACAAAATCTTATATAAATCATGTAAGTGTCGAAATCATTTATCATATACTTTTAAAACATATTCTGTAAATCATATCAGGTCTAGAGTTCATATCAAATCAAACTATACTCTAGACCACATATCATGCCATGTTCGACACAAAATCACATATAAATCATATAAGTGTCGAAATCATATCTCATGGACTTTTAAAACATGTTTAAAACATGTACTGTTTTAAAACATATTTCATTTCAAATCTGTTTCATGTACAGTATAAATCATGTCAAGTCTAGAGTTCATATCAATAAAATCATACTCTAGACTTCATATCATATCGGTTAGAGACTAGGCTAGATCCCTATCATCTCTATCAATAAAGACTTAAATCACTGTAGCTAGTAGTGAAAATCATGTCATCGTCCCCTGGAAACCAACTAGGGCGCTATCTATGGCCATAGACCTCATCTCTCTCAGCCCCACTGATCAGGCGTGACTGAGACCTGTCCACGACTATTGTCGGACAAGCATATCTGCCTAATGAGCAAAGCTCCAATTAGGCGGTTTCCACTATGCTTTATTGAATTTAATTCTTTTAGGGTGCCTACAGTCTCATAAAACATTTAAATCTTTAGCTTTTCGTTTTAAAATCATGTAAAGCATATGGTGAAATTCTTTAAGAGGTTTCGTATATAAAAATACGTATATATACCATATACTTTATTTTTAAAGCTAATCTATACTTTATAGCATTTATATAAATGCTATTATGACATCTGAAACTATAGCAAATTATGCTTAAAAGCGATGCTATGAAATCATCTCCGTATGTAATTTTAGTAATAATTTCAAATGTCAATATAAGTAATACCTTCCTCTAATACAGTGAAACAATTCATTTAACTTTATCACTATCAATCGTTCGATTTCAAACTATCCTTCTGACACATCAGTAAATCAGTATTCAAATCAATTCAATATTCATTTCATTCAGTTTTCAACTTATTCAGTACTCCGATTATTCAATAATCAGTTCATTTGGTATTCAAGTCATTCAGTATTCGATACCCTTTTTCGATAGCTATAAACTATACCAATCATTTCTACCTTTCACTATTAATACTAAGACCACATCACTTGCATGAATCCTCTTAGTATTCATAAATATTTAAATATCATGTCACTATATAGCCATCAAAATACTGAAATTATGCAATATTAATATCCTCATTCGTTATCTATTCCAGAGTCGACATCGAGGATTATAGAACCACAAGATCAATAATCGCTTATCAAATCCATTTATGGTTTGACCTATAGGTACATATTTAGAATCCTCAACTTGCGGTTCAATTTCATTTACTATCGTAAAATCAAATCACAATCCTCAATTCACTTTTTGATTGGCAATTTACCACTTAAAAGAATTTGCCAATTTCTACTATCAACAGTGTTTCAATCATTTAAGTCGCCTTGCGACTATCCATATTATTGCAAAAATCTCAGTTCACATCTATTTAACTTCGATATCACAATCTTACCACTAAGACGGTCCATTTATTTGAATCTATCAATTCTATAATCGTCACTCGATTGATAATTCCGCAAATTCTATCATTCGACCATCTAAATCACAACTTCGATTTTTTTCTCTTTTGAGTTGTATCATATAATTATCATTACTTTTATCTGTGATCCGTCTTATAAATACTTCTACCTCAATCTCAACTTGATACCAATTATGATATTAAAATTAATTGATTTATCGGTTCTATAAGGTTTAAACCATATAATTCGTCACATTATCGTTTTCAACGATCTGTCTTCTCATCGATTTCAATATCAAACTCTTTCGGTAATACTATAAAATCCTTTCAATATTTATTTTCAATAATTATCTCCAAGATTCCATTTATGTGAGAAACTTAATCTTTTTCCTCAATTATTTTCCTAAAAATTTCGGCAGCATAACGGCTTAATTTTCCCTAACCTCCTGCAAGGGAAACACAATTTATACTTGCAGCCGTTGATTCTCACCAATTTTACCTCTTACTAAGACCCCCACCATCAGTTGTGGATCCTCTTAGCATTTTTAATATCAATTAAATTAATGCATCATATATAAATATCACAATTCCATAAAAATCATTTCATCAATGCATCGTATAAAAATCATAAATCCCACATACAATATGATGCTACTAATGCTTTATAAAAGTATCTTACTTGTTCGCCAAGCTTAGCGTACTTTCCGATTTCTGAGCCTTGCCGAACTCCACCATTCGTCTCATTTTCGTTTTGCTACAATTTCACAAATTGACGTATATTTTCATTTAGAAAATAATCCAAGAATTTCTACTAAATTCCAGACATATAGAGAAAAAGGCTTTTAATTTTCCTTACCTATTTCTTCCTCTTCTTCTTCTTCCTTTTTCTTTTTCTTTTCCTTTTCTTTTCTTTTTCTTTTCTTCTTTTTCTTTTCTTTTCTTCTTTTTCCTTTCTCTCTTTTCTTTTTTTTTTTTTTCTTTTTCTTTTCTGAACCGGGTCGGGTCGGGTCGGGTTCGGGTTGATCGGGTCAAATCGGGTCGGGTCGGGTTGACCGGGTCAGGCGGGTCGGATCGGGTCGGACCGGTTCAATCTTTTGCTGGCCGGTTCGGTCACCGACGGCCACCCATTCTGGCGGTTCGGCCACCCAACAGCTTGCCGAGGTTGCAACGACTCCGGATCTGGCCTCCATTTCCCCAACGGCGGCGCCGGCGGTGGCGGATCTGGAGGTG
This sequence comes from Heritiera littoralis, assembly GCA_031772115.1. Classification (NCBI taxonomy): domain Eukaryota; kingdom Viridiplantae; phylum Streptophyta; class Magnoliopsida; order Malvales; family Malvaceae; genus Heritiera; species Heritiera littoralis. Next base: position 573,717 of record JAPDPK010000009.1, on the reverse strand, counting down.
GTGGTTCGGGTCTTTTCTCCTCCACGTTTCTCCTTCCTTCGCCGTTTCCTTCACCGTCGGGCCCTCCTCACCTCTTCCTTGAGCTTCCGCCGTCGACGTGGGTGGTGTGGCAGTGGCCAGGTCGGCGGCACCGCCACTTTTCCTTTTCCTCTTTCCTTCGGTTCTCTTTCGGTTTCGCTTCGTCCCTTTTGTTTTTCTTTCCTCTCTTTTTCTTTTCCGTCGCCGGCAAGCCCTTTCTCCCTCTCTTCGGCTCGTCGGCGACCTTCTCCTCTTCTCTTCTCTCGCCGGTTGTCGACCGGCCACTTTTACTTTCCTTTAAGTTTTCTCCTCTGTTTGTTAACAGAGGAGAAACGAGGTAGGGAATCGGGAATAGCCCGATTCCCGCCTCTTTCCTTTTTTTTTTAATTAAAATATATTTATTATTATATATATTAATTATATTCATATAATTATATATATATATATATTAATATTTATATATATACACATAATTTGTATAAATCAAATATATATATACTCTAATTTCAAATACTATACATATATTTCATATAGGAATGTGTGTGTGTGTATATATATATATATATATATATATATAGAAAAATATATATTTATATAATAACCTTATATAAATTTATAAAATTACATATTTTTATTTTGGATTAAATTTGGATTTCTTGATATCCAAATATATTTTTCTCCAATTTCATTCTTATTTAATTTGGATCTCAATTGGTCCAAATTAAATTTTTCGGATACCTTATATTTATTTAGAAAATTCTCGGTCTTCACACTGCAGCCGGCACTATTCATTTTCTCCATCAGCAACCTCACGATACCTCCATAGCCAAAAGAAAAGGAAAATTTTAAAGCTTCAAAAACACAAAAAATAGTTAGAAATTCAAGAAAGCTATTTCTGACAAAAATATTCCCATCACTCCCTCTATCCACAACTACCAATATATCATCAAAAGAGGAAGAAAACAAGGAGAAAGAAACTCAAGAAGCATTCGGTCAAGGTATGGTTTTGCTAAATCTTGTGGTTTTAATTGATTTCAAGAATGGGTTCTAGTTAATTTTAAGGTGTAGTTTTCATGTATGCCATTAGATTTATGTTCCATTGGCTAAATAAAATGTTGCCATTTTTATGAGTTTCGGCCATGGAGGTAGCATGATGAACCCATGTGATTCAATGTATAAAATGGATGATAAATAGGAAATTAAACATGGTAGGATATAGATCTAACATTATATTGTTCAAATTCTTCATGAAAAAGCCAACACCCCATTCGGCCATGGTGAAGGGGAATTATTCCATGGCTGATTTTGATGTTTTGGTGATGGATTATGACTATAGAGAGCATAAGGAAAATGTCGGCATGCTCAGATTTAAAATCCGACACAAAACGAGCAAGTTATGTTATTCTATTGGTATAATTTAGACTGAAAAAAATATCCACTGTGTCCAAGGTGGCTATATTGAGACATGAACATTAGTTCAAAAATAAGAATTAAATGAACTAATAATTTTGGTATAAGTTATGGCAGTCCGGGAGCTACGGTTTACGCGTGGTGCACTCGAGTATCGAGAAATTGTCAGACAGGTAAGGGAGGCATGTGCAGCCTGTAAGGATATTCAGTCTGCATGATTTTAATTATGAATTATTTTATGGATATATTGTGGAAAACCATTTGGTTGGAAATTGTGGAGATTCACTGGCTGTAAAAAAGTTATAAACTGTCTATTTTGTGCAGGGAGGCTAGTCAATAAACAGCCGTTATGCTGTCGAAAATTTAACAAAAAAAATTACGTAAAATCATTTTTAATGATTTTATTACATGAGAGACGATTTCCAATCACGAAAATGAGAAATTTAGTACTTTTCATAAAACATGAATATGCTGAATTTTAATTAAAAATATTCATGCTATTGGAATTGGTGATAATGAGATCATCGATGATTCTCCCGATGTGTAAACTACATGTAATATGAAAAGAAAGAAAAAGAAAGAAAGAAGAGAGGAGGAGAAAGATATATACATATATATATATATATATATACATGTATATTTTTAGTGTGTCAAATGAATAAGCATAGGTATGATATACATAATTATATATACATAACAATAAAGAAAAAAAACAAAAAGAATAAATAAGAAGAACAAGAGAAGGATTTATTAAATCCTTGTATGAAAATTTGTAAGTTAATAAATGAGCCTAGTAATATATTCATGAAGCTTTTATGAATATATTTAATTAATTCTCGACTAAGTTACAATGCGGTAATTGTAGGAAAGCTATAAAGCAGAGACCTTGTTGGCGATTGAATGGCCACCACTAACATAGCTAATCTCAAGGTGTTCAGTTTAAGAAAGTTGCACGACATAAGGCGATGATTCGAGTTCGACGAAGCTCAACGCATGAAACACCAAACTCAATGAGGTAAGATATTTATATAAGTCAGCGTTAGAATTATATTGTATAGATATAATTGAATGGTATGATAATGGTAGTAATTAAAGGTTTGAGGTTTAGTGATGCATAAGGAATGATATACCCATGGTAATATGGTAAATTGAGGAAATGACTCAATGATGTGGGTATTATGAGTAAATGATCTACAGAATAGATCTCGAATGAACTCCTTAACATTAAATGATTTTAGTGTTATAATGGGAATCGCTAAAGTAATATGCGAATATACATGAAATACTAAGAAGACCGACATGAATGGATGAGTCTTAGTTTTAACATTGAAAGTAAAGGTGATTTAGTTTACAAACACTGTGAAATGATATTATATGTTATTGGACAATAGAAAATTGTGGATGATTTATTAGATGTGCTCCTGTTGAAATAGAATGGATTGAATTAAGGACTTTAAAATGAAATGTAAAATGATGATGAGTTAGGTATAGGTGCTAAGTCAAGATGTTTGAGGGTGATGATCTAAGGAAGAATTGGCATTATAATTAGCACTATACCGAGTGATATTACCTTAATACATTTCATAAGCATGCCTCATTTCAATACTATTTTAATTTTATTGTTTAATTTCATCGCTCTTAAGCATGCCTCGTTTTATGCACGATATTTGAAAACATTCATTTATACAATATACTTACATGAATGTTTAAATTGTTTTGAAAAGATTGAACATATAGTGTAATGTATGTATTCATATATATGTAAATGATCTTAAAGAAAAAAAACGTGTTACATACTTTACACTATTTTTACAAGAAAAGTAAAAGATTTAAATGTTTTATGAGACTGTAGGCACCCTAATAGAATTAAATTCAATAAAGCATGGTGGAAACCGCCTAATTGGAGCTTTGCTCATTAGGCAAAGATGCTTGTCCGACAATAGTCGTGGACAGGTCTCAGTCACGCCTAATCAGTGGGGCTGAGAGAGATGAGGTCTATGGCCATAGATAGCGCCTTAGTTGGTTTCCATGGGACGATGACATGATTTTCACTGCTAGCTACAGTGATTTAAGTCTTCATTGATAGAGTGATAGGGATCTAGCCTAGTCTCAACCAATATGATATGCAGTTTAGAGTATGCTTTTGATTGATATGAACTCTAAACTGATATGATTTTATAGTATGTGAAATGTGTTTTGATATTGTATTCGATCACACATGATATGTGTCGTAACGGCTTCGCGCTCGACGATTTTCGAAAAAGCGTTTAAAAACAAAAATGGGAGTCGCCACCAATTTTTTTTATTAGGTGTGATTGGCCACCTGAAAATGTTTATCTTTTCAACAAAATCTCAAAATTAATTAAGTTTTATTAAAAAGATAATATTTTGGTCTGCGAAACAAAAATTGTGTTCGGGGGTACGGTTACGCGTGGGGAAGGATTAGCACCCCCACGACGCCCGTTAAAAACGGTACCATAATAATCATGTGTTATCCTTTAGTTTTAATGAAATGGTCTTGAATTGATATTTAAAAATAATTCATATTTTTATTACAATCAATTTTGTTCTTTTTAAATTTTGAAACATTTAAATACTATTTTTTTTATTTGAAATAAGTGAAAATCTTTTGTACTGAAAATTATTCCGAAGTACCCCAATACTCTGGTAGCATTTCGGATAATTTACTCACCTAGAGATTTCTTAAGAATCACTACTTGTGAGTTCTATAGAATCTCATCATCGGAAGATTCACACTCGTTCCAAAAATTATTATGAGTGCATATGATGCAAACAGATAATAAATGATGCAAATGAATTTTTTAATTTTTTATATAAATATTTCTTTATTTATTTTAAATGAAAATTTTTATTATTGAAAAATTGCACTAAGTATCCCAATACTCTGATAACACTTAGTGAACTTCTCTCACCTAGGGATCAGTCAAGAAATCACTACTTGTGAGTTTCATAACATCCCATCATCGGAATTCATTTAATTAAATTTAATTTTTATCATTAATTTCCTTTTTCAATTTTCCTTTTTTAAAAAACTTATTTATTTTTATTTTTAATAAATTATTGAAAAATCATACTAAATACCCCAATACTCTGGTAACAATTAGTACGACTCTTCTCACCTAGGGATCAGTCAAGAAATCACTACTTGTGAGTTTCACGACATCCCATCATCGGAAGAATTTCATTTAAATTTAAATTTTATTATTGATTTCTTTTTTTATTTTCCTTTAAAAACTTATCTATTTTTATTTTTAATAAAAAATAAATTATTGAAAAATCATACTAAATATCCCAATACTCTGGTAACATTTAGTACGACTCTTCTCACCTAGGGATCAGTCAAGAAATCACTACTTGTGAGTTTCATGACATCCCATCATCGGAATTCATTTATTTACTTATTTTATTATTTTTAAATACATTTTCTAATCAATAATAATTAATGAAAATAAAAGTAAAAGAAAAAATTTTAATTTCTTATTTTGTAACATGCACTAATAATAATAATAATAATAATAATAATAATAATAATAATAATAATAATAATAATAATAATAATAATAATAATAATAATAATAATAATAATCTTTTTAACCTAATTTTTTTAAATTTTTTATTGTTAATTTTCTAATTAATAATAAAATTTAACAAAACAAATAAATACTAAATAAATAGATAAATAAACAAATGAGAAAAAGAAAAAATACCTAAATGGGTTTGGACTTGAAACCCAAAAGAAATGCTTGTAAACAGCCCAATCACTTTGGCCCAAGGCGTGTGGGCCCAGCAAGAAACAGGTCTGGCCCAAACAAGATGGACCGGACCGGGTCAAGACGGGTCGGGCGAAGCAGGTCGACTGGCACGCGGGTAGGACCGGGTCACGCGGATCGGGTCGGGTTGGTTGGCACGCACTCGCGCGGGTCGGGCGCGCGGATCCCGGGTCGGATCCGGGTCCACGCGCGGGTCAGCCTCTCCCTATAAAAGCCTCCCTTTTTTTTTTCTTTCTTCATTTTTTTTTCTTTCCCTAAAAAAAACTCAGAGCCCCGAAGGGCTCTCGGCTGGGCGATTTCCGGTCGTGCCGGACCGCCGTGCGCCGCCGCCGGTCGCCGCCGCCGGTGACGAAAACCAAAAAAAAGAAACCACTTTCCGGAGGCTCTCCACTCCCTGAGCTCGATTCCGGCCTCCAATTCACCTAAAAAACTCCCTAGCCTACTAGATCTGAACTCCCCGATAGCCTTCTTACCCTTTTTTGTTTTTGTTTGTGGTTTTTGGTTGATGGTTTCAGATCTGTTTTGGCTTGTTGTTGTTTTTCTTGTTTGTTTGTTTTTTTTGCAGGTTCGGAGTGGGGCTGGTTTGGGATCTAGGGGTCTCGGTTGGGTGAGGGTGATGGCTCGGGTGAGGGCTGTGGGTTGAGGTTTTGTGATGGCGGTGGTGGCCTCGGGTGATGATGGCTCACGGTTGGGGTTTTGTGATGGCGGTGGTTCCGGTGAAGGTGATGATGGCGGTGAGGGTGATCTGTGTGAGCGTGGGGTCGGGTCTGTGAGGATTTTTTGATTTTTTCCGTCAAGGTTGAAGCTTCGGTCTTTTTGGTGTAATCGCCCCCTCTGGTGTGTGTGTATGGTTTGGCTTTTAGAAGGAAGTGTGTAGGCAGAGGCTGACCGGTGGGGATGGGACTGCCTGGGGAGAAGGATTTGGGCGGTTGGCAGTGGCAGACCTGCCGGTGGCAGGAGCTGGTGGTGATTGATTGGACTGAAAAAACAAAAAAACAACAAAAAGAAATAAAATAATAATAACAATAATAATAATAATAATAATAATAATGATAATAGGTAATAATAATAACAAAATTAATAATAATAATAATAATAATAATAAAGAAAACCAAATAATAAAAATAAATATAAACAAATAATAATAATAGTAATATAACAAAAAGGGACAAAATTAGGTGTCAACAAAACAAAGATTTATTCTATAAAACCGAATCCGTCACAACCTAAAATATTTATATAAAAAATTCAAAAATAAAAAGAAATTTTTAAAGTTTCATCGCCTCTGCTGCAAGAGGAGCACTTTTCGGAAAAAGGAATTTAAGACCTCCGGGCACCATTTCTAAGTCCTCCGGGCAAAATTTTAAAGTTTCATTGCCTCTGCTGCAAGAGGAGCACATTTCGAAAAAAAAAAAAAGAAGAAGAAGAAGAGATTAAGTCATAAGCTGGACAAAATTACTGTCAATTGTCTTTGCTCTATTCCTGATCCTCAGCAATGAGCAAAGAGGGGCAGCTGTTGACACCTAATTTTGTCCCTTTTTGTTATATTACTATTATTATTATTTGTTTATATTTATTTTTATTATTTGGTTTTCTTTATTATTATTATTATTATTATTATTATTATTATTATTATTATTATTATTATTAATTTTGTTATTATTATTACCTATTATCATTATTATTATTATTATTATTATTATTATTATTATTATTATTATTATTATTATTATTATTGTTATTATTATTTTATTTCTTTTTGTTGTTTTTTTGTTTTTTCAGTCCAATCAATCACCACCAGCTCCTGCCACCGGCAGGTCTGCCACTGCCAACCGCCCAAATCCTTCTCCCCAGGCAGTCCCATCCCCACCGGTCAGCCTCTGCCTACACACTTCCTTCTAAAAGCCAAACCATACACACACACAGCCAGAGGGGGCGATTACACCAAAAAGACCGAAGCTTCAACCTTGACGGAAAAAATCAAAAAATCCTCACAGACCCGACCCCACGCTCACACAGATCACCCTCACCGCCATCATCACCTTCACCGGAACCACCGCCATCACAAAACCCCAACCGTGAGCCATCATCACCCGAGGCCACCACCGCCATCACAAAACCTCAACCCACAGCCCTCACCCGAGCCATCACCCTCACCCAACCGAGACCCCTAGATCCCAAACCAGCCCCACTCCGAACCTGCAAAAAAAAGCAAACAAACAAGAAAAACAACAACAAGCCAAAACAGATCTGAAACCATCAACCAAAAACCACAAACAAAAACAAAAAAGGGTAAGAAGGCTATCGGGGAGTTCAGATCTAGTAGGCTAGGGAGTTTTTTAGGTGAATTGGAGGCCGGAATCGAGCTCAGGGAGTGGAGAGCCTCCGGAAAGTGGTTTCTTTTTTTTGGTTTTCGTCACCGGCGGCGGCGACCGGCGGCGGCGCACGGCGGTCCGGCACGACCGGAAATCGCCCAGCCGAGAGCCCTTCGGGGCTCTGAGTTTTTTTTAGGGAAAGAAGAAAAAAATGAAGAAAGAAAAAAAAAAGGGAGGCTTTTATAGGGAGAGGCTGACCCGCGCGTGGACCCGGATCCGACCCGGGATCCGCGCGCCCGACCCGCGCGAGTGCGTGCCAACCAACCCGACCCGATCCGGGTGACCCGGTCCTACCCGCGTGCCAGTCGACCTGCTTCGCCCGACCCGTCTTGACCCGGTCCGGTCCATCTTGTTTGGGCCAGACCTGTTTCCTGCTGGGCCCACACGCCTTGGGCCAAAGTGATTGGGCTGTTTACAAGCATTTCTTTTGGGTTTCAAGTCCAAACCCATTTAGGTATTTTTTCTTTTTCTCATTTGTTTATTTATCTATTTATTTAGTATTTATTTGTTTTGTTAAATTTTATTATTAATTAGAAAATTAACAATAAAAAATTTAAAAAAATTAGGTTAAAAAGATTATTATTATTATTATTATTATTATTATTATTATTATTATTATTATTATTATTATTATTATTATTAGTGCATGTTACAAAATTTAACATTTAAATTTTTTCTTTTACTTTTATTTTCATTAATTATTATTGATTAGAAAATGTATTTAAAAATAATAAAATAAGTAAATAAATGAATTCCGATGATGGGATGTCATGAAACTCACAAGTAGTGATTTCTTGACTGATCCCTAGGTGAGAAGAGTCGTACTAAATGTTACCAGAGTATTGGGATAGTTAGTATGATTTTTCAATAATTTATTTTTTATTAAAAATAAAAATAGATAAGTTTTTAAAGGAAAATAAAAAAAAGAAATCAATAATAAAATTTAAATTTAAATGAAATTCTTCCGATGATGGGATGTCGTGAAACTCACAAGTAGTGATTTCTTGACTGATCCCTAGGTGAGAAGAGTCGTACTAATTGTTACCAGAGTATTGGGGTATTTAGTATGATTTTTCAATAATTTATTAAAAATAAAAATAAATAAGTTTTTTAAAAAAGGAAAATTGAAAAAGGAAATTAATGATAAAAATTAAATTTAATTAAATGAATTCCGATGATGGGATGTTATGAAACTCACAAGTAGTGATTTCTTGACTGATCCCTAGGTGAGAGAAGTTCACTAAGTGTTATCAGAGTATTGGGATACTTAGTGCAATTTTTCAATAATAAAAATTTTCATTTAAAATAAATAAAGAAATATTTATATAAAAAATTAAAAAATTCATTTGCATCATTTATTATCTGTTTGCATCATATGCACTCATAATAATTTTTGGAACGAGTGTGAATCTTCCGATGATGAGATTCTATAGAACTCACAAGTAGTGATTCTTAAGAAATCTCTAGGTGAGTAAATTATCTGAAATGCTACCAGAGTATTGGGGTACTTCGGAATAATTTTCAGTACAAAAGATTTTCACTTATTTCAAATAAAAAAAAATAGTATTTAAATGTTTCAAAATTTAAAAAGAACAAAATTGATTGTAATAAAAATATGAATTATTTTTAAATATCAATTCAAGACCATTTCATTAAAACTAAAGGATAACACATGATTATTATGGTACCGTTTTTAACGGGCGTCGTGGGGGTGCTAATCCTTCCCCACGCGTAACCGTACCCCCGAACACAATTTTTGTTTCGCAGACCAAAATATTATCTTTTTAATAAAACTTAATTAATTTTGAGATTTTGTTGAAAAGATAAACATTTTCAGGTGGCCAATCACACCTAATAAAAAAGATTGGTGGCGACTCCCATTTTTGTTTTTAAACGCTTTTCCGAAAATCGTCGAGCGCGAAGCCGTTACGACAATATGAAAAGAGAATTGTGTACGTTTTGATTTGAAAACGAAATGAAAAGACATGTCTTGATTTGACATGATATGAAAAGAGAAATATGCACGTTTTGATTTGAAAACGAAATGAAAAGACATGTTTTGATATGACATGATATGAAAAGAGAATTGTGCACGTTTTGATTTGAAAACGAAATGAAAAGACATGTTTTGATATGACATGATATGAAAAGAGAAATGTGCACGTTTTGATTTGAAATGAAATGAAAAGACATGTTTTGATTTAACATGATATGAAAAGAGAAAGGTTCATGTTTTGATTTGAAATTATATGAAAAGTATATGTTTTGATTTCACGAAATGTGAGAAGAGAAATGTACATGCTTTGATCACACATGATATGAACAGAGAAATGTGTATGCTTTCAATCATGTCTTAAAAATAAATGAGAGATGATTTGAGATTTGACATGATTTGAACGTGTTTTAAGAGTACACATGATATGATTTCAATATCACATATGATCATATATGACTATATGTTAAATGCAATGAAATGTGAGATGATAGTCGTTTTATACAGTAAAACTTGCATAAGTTATATGTGGAATCAGAATAGAACGATATACATTCTACATGAAATATGTCATGATCTTATGCTGTATATTGAACATGAGATGTATAGAAAGAGGTATCATGACTTTTATACTATATGTGATTATATTTCTCTATGTTGAAAATATTACGACTTGATACAGTACAAAATGTACTTATTGATGAGAAGTGATATGATCTAATAGTGTTTGAACAAAACTTCACATGAAATATGACATGATATGATATGATATGGTATGAGACCGATATGAGTGTAAGTCAATACCATATGATATCAGAATTATGTATTCATTATCATATGGTATATTATGGGATAATGACAAAAGATTGAAAATGGTTGATCGACTATGATTAAAGGTTAATGTATCAGACAGGTATCGGGATGAGTATAATGAGGTACTACAAAGAGACTCTCCCCTATTGATACCTTAAGCTCTTACACACCAAGAAACCTTTAGGACATGATCTGAGCCATTTGATAAACGATCATAGAGTGAATATGAAGTGAAAATCCTTAAAGGTTTCATGCATCGCATTAGGACAGTATAAGTCTAATTCTGCACTTATATAAATGACTTACTGAACCGTGGTTTTGCTCACTCCTTCAATTTCATATCTTTTCAGACTACTTGGGTTGAACTTCACCAGGAAGGTTTTTGTGTGGGACTCGGAGACGGTATCTAGGCTCGATACTTGTCCCTGTCCTCCAAAACTACTTGGTTGCTTTTGAGGTATGCACTCTTGGGCATACTCTTTTATTTTCAGGCAGATTTCTATATGGTACTATAGGATGGGATGTAAACTAAGATAATGAGTAATCGATATAATGTTTTAATGTTATATGATAAGTATGCGATGATTAGTTATGGACAATAATTGATTTCTCCTCATCTTAAGGAGCAAATTTAAATCATAATTGAATTAAGGAATGAACAGAATTAGATAGTGACTACACTGACACCGAATACAAACTGTAAAATAAAAAGGAAAAACTTAGCCCATAAATTTGTATACTAAAAAAAGTAAGAGTATCAAGTGAAATGTCGCGACCTTCAGGCCGTGACAGAGTACATGCTTTTATTCCATTCCGATTACTGTTGACTCGAGCCCAATCATCTAGCTCCTACAAGTGTTACCTGGCTCATACACACTATGGTGCCCTTGACTATAACCCTAAGTCTATAGCATGAGTTTATTAGGTGAAGCTTAGTCTCTACTGTTTTATATATACTAGGGTGGTAAATCCCTGGTTAACATAGATTCAGGCACTCTTAGATTTGATTTGTCTTTAATGTTGATTCACATAATGTTTATATCTTATGCTTTATAATTCTGAAGTATTCGTTAAAGTAATTTATAATGTTTGCAGAGTGTGCTCCCAAATTTGATTTGTCTATAATATTGATTCACATGATGATTATATATTATGCTTTATAATTCTAAATTATTTGTTAAAGTAATTTATAATGTTTGCAGAGTGTTTTAAAACTACATTTCTAAATGCTTTATGTTTTGCATGATGGAAGCTATAATAACTATTTATGAGATTTAGCAACTAAATCGAATGTTATTGAACTCTCTATAGTTGGACTTGGATACCGAGACAAGTGAAGCACTTCAAAGTATCTTTCTATACTCAGCTTGGTTATCTAATCCACTATAATATCCTTTCCAAAATTCATGCTAACGATTACTATTTTTTTGCATATAAGAACATGATTTGATCTACTCTACATATAGTATACGTCGTATCAGCTATCATATATATATATATATATATATTTCTTACCGGGCGTAAGCTCACCCCTCTTATTTTCCTTCTAAATTATCTACAGTAGCTTTGGTCTGCTCAGGAGGACCTAATTTTAGTATCCCTCAGGCGAATTTTCAATTCCGTTGAAGTATACGAGCTTACTTTATGTATTCATATTTTCTTTGTACAATACTATTTGTATGTAAATACACTTGGGATGTACTGTGCTACTTACATGTTTATGAAATGAAATCTTGAGTTCAAATTATTCCTATATTACTGCACGTAAATTTGAATCCTAGGTCTACTTGAAAATGATAAAATTTATTTTGGACATGTATCGACACTGCAAACAGCCTAACCGAATGTGATTAACTTATGTGAATTAGTGAGAATATCCTATGGTTCGGATTTGACAAGTACAAATGGAGAGTAGAGAATAGAACCTTGAACCTAATCCCTCCTAAGGAGGGGTAACAATCACTAGGCCAGGCTCTAATTGTTAAAGTATAAGTTAATTTTTAAATTTAAACATTAATAACAAAAACCTAAGTATATCACCTAATCATATTAGATTTGAAATAATCTTTACTTTTTGGAAAGAACTAAATCATCGGGCCTACATTAAGAGAATGATATTTTTTTTTTGCATTCCAATCATTTTTTTATGTGTGCATCATCTTATCATTCATTCTATACACCAAATATAGCTTAATTCACTATGGCAGCCATTAATTACAATTAAATATGATTATCATTCTGGGTATAGTTCTCAACATAATGATTGAGAGTGGAACCCATAAAACTAATGGATTGGCTAGGCAAATGGCATCCTCCTCTTTGTTTCTCTATTTGGACATATATATATATATATAATATATATATATATATATATATATATATATATATATATTATTTATGTTCATTCGTTGCTAATTCGACCAGTCATAATTGTGTGCATCCATAGTTAAGGTTTTTTTTTTGTTTTTTTTTTTTTGCGTAACAATAGGTATCTTCATCTGTTTTGCGGTATAAAACTAATTTTATTCTGGTCGAGAGTGATAAATGGTAAAACCCTCCTAATAGTGGCAACTCCAAGATTCGAACCATATCCAAATGCCTAAAATAATGATCTACTTTCACTTTTTCTAACCACTTATTGGTATCCATGATTAAGTTTGCCATGTGATAGATGAAGTGTAATTTTTGTCCCTCTATTCCCTTATCAACCCTTCTTCCTTAGTTGGTGATGGTGAAGATAGGGTAGATTTGAACCATTTCAACATTGCTTTGACATGAAAATGTCAGTTCATATCTATTCTTTGTCTAGACACACATCGACAAGCGGAGATGTCTATGAATTAAATCACGTTGGTTGATTTCGATCTTATTAGAATCTTAATGATTTCTTATGTTCAAACTTGATATTATCTTTAATTTTTTATTTATTATTTTAGTATTGTGATCCGATCTAAGATTTATAACACATTTTTTTAGCGAGTAGAAAGGACACAGGAACAAGTTGGGTTATAAATAAAATTTTTAAGATTATTTGGACCTAATTTGTCATAAACTTAATTTGGATGGTAAACCTCCAACCCAGTGCAATTTAACTACTTTTTTAACCAAAATGCAGCACTGCATTTGGATTAAAAAGCTATGGCACGGTGCAGTGATTTTCGCCGTGCCTTGCTTTTCCACTTAGTTTCCCACCAGAGTAGGTTTTTCCATTTTAAATTTTACCTTTTTTTTCTTTTAAGATACTATTAGATGAAAATGTTTTTATATTTAATTTTTATTTTTATTTTAAAATATTAGAGTAATTTTATTAAGTTAATATAATATATAAATTATTTATTATTATATGTATACATATACATATTAATTTTTAAAAAATTTACTAACAAAAGTATTATTTGATATAAAATAATTTTTAATTTATTAACAAAAATATTATTTGATATAAAATGATTTTAATAATTTTTTAATTATACAAATATAAAATATATACTAAAATTTTATTATATATAATTTTTATCTAAAGTTTTTAATTACCATTTTTTCTTTTCACTACATTTTACCTCGCTGCCATCAGCATCTGTATCCAAACACATATCTCACTATTGATTTTAATTTCACTGTTATAATATCCAATCTCACCTCTACAATATCTAATTTTACTTCCACTACTATTTTTAATTTCACTTGAACGAATCTCATTGCCATCCAAATTGGTCCATAATCTACCAAAGTTTGTTTAATACAAAAAGGAAGAGTTCAATGACAGATTCACATAATCTCTTGTCAGAGGCACATGTATTCCGGGGTCGAATTGAAAATTTGAATTAAAATAAACTTTTTTTTTTCTTTTGGTTTCATAAAGAGGTATAAAGGAACGAGAAATCGAATCGTGGACTTAATCTTTCTTAAAAGGAGCAACAACCACTGGAAGCATTTTTTTTTACAAAAAATTGATTTTCAACAAAATGATTTTTTATATTTTTGTAATTTATTTGATAAAAAATTAATTGATCAACAAAAAATGACTTATTAATTAATGAAAAATGGGATTTTTTTTTTGAAAATTTTCTTTCTAGAATAAATGTCTGATAGTATTATAATTTTAAATATTCTGTTTTGCATGTTATTAAACATAAATCTTTTTAATATTTCAATAATAAATAGTATTATATTTTAAAATAATAATAAAATTTTAATATAGTAATATTAATTATTATTGATATTATTAAATATAATATTATTATTTTAATAATGGATTTATATATGATGCACTAACAGTGTATAGTTTGTATACATTGTCAATGTATCAAAAGTTGACACCTCATCAATAGATCCTTATGACCAAATTAAAAAATTTTATTTATATTTATTTTTAAGGGCTAGGCATATTTTTTAATTTGTCAATTGATGAGGTATCAACCTCTGATGCATTAATAGTGTATAGAACTATGCACTGTCAGTGCATTATATACAAATCTTTTAATAATATGAATACTTTTAATCATTTCCTAATAATATTCAATTTGAAATATATTTTTTATAAATATATTTATATTAATATTTTAATAATAAGGATGAATAAATAATACTTTTGTTATAATTTAGTAATAAATACTTTTATAGTAATTTTATTCTTATATAAATAATATTTTAATAATAGTAATATTTAGTAATAAATATTTTAAATATTTTAAAATTTTAATATAAATAATAAATAGTTTGGTTTTAATTGATTACAATTAATATAGTAATTATATAAATAGTTTTAATGCTTTGATAATAATAAATTTTAATATTTTGACGAACTAAAAAAATAAATTTAATATTTTTAATAATTATGTCATATCATTTGAAAAAAAAAGAAATCATATTTTTAAGAAAACAACAAACAATAAAAACATTTTTTATTGATCATCCAAACAATAGAAAATTTTAATTTTTTTTCAAAAATTATTTTGGGAAATTCAATTTTTACAAAAGAAAACTAATAATATTATATTGTGTTAAATTTAAACAGAAATTTCAGATTTTTATGGTAGTGTTCTCTGATATCAAATAAAGAAGTATAAAACAAAATAAACCAAAATATTTCTACTTTAATTGGGTTAAATTTCGAACTAAAGTTATTTGATTTTGATTTCACAAACTTTAAAAAAAAAAATACATTCGATTCCAATGGTAAAAATACATTCGATTCTTCTTTGATGCATAGTTTTTATTTTGTTTCAAATTTGTTTTATTACCATATGTTATGTTGTCAATGTCTAGAAATCATTTAGAGATTTAGAAGATTCAGAGTATGAAAATGGAGGATTCGATTCTTCTCTAAGCTCCAGGAAGAGGCGTGCAAGAAGGAAAGCAGAGAATGATGCCAAAAGTTGAGTGTAGTTTCACTAATGCAGAAATGCCCTTTTGTATCGGAGCTTATTCGATTTGGGTACTGTGTCTGTAAGTTGCATAATCCGGAGCATCTGCTGACATGACAAGCTTAGCTTGTTTACCCCTACAATTGATTATCATATTAATAATTATAACTTCATATTATTTACATTTTAATATAATAATTATATTTTAAATTATTAATAATAATGTATCAAATTTATATTTACATTTAAAGATATTTTTGAAATTTGACAGTAAAGTGTTAGTTTACCAAACATTACAATATTATTTTCTCTGTAGTTTAAACAATAATTTACAACGCATATCAAACACCGAAATATTACTTTTCTTACTATTTAATTCCCACTAATCAATTTTCCAACAACCACTTTGTACCGTAAACCACCAAACGCCACCAAAATGTAGTTTGCAATTGGAACCCATCCCTTGAATCCTGTTATTCAACACAAACACTAGATGAGATGCTTCTCTGTATCTCATGAATGTAAATTCTAAATTAAAGATTAAATAAGAATTGTGACACATTGTAAGGTTTTCATTTAAATTCAAACAATCTCAATTTGCAATTCCAATTATAAAAAATGTTTTTAAGCTCTTTTTTTGGTACAATGGAGACTTTTGATTCAAAAAAAATGTAAATATTGAAATTTAAATATCAAATTTACAAAACTTTCGTGCTTTAAAAATGAAAATATCCAATGAACTCAACTTGGGACTTGCAAGATATAATATGTGCTCTCTGCATTCATGAAAATGGGTCATTTTCTGTGTCTTTAATTGAAAGAATGGTTCGAAATACACTTACTTTTTTTCTTCATGCACCCACCTTAATCTGTGTTATGAACAGTAGATCTCGGAGAGAACAAGGTGTAGTGAAAAAAAAAAAATGGGTTTATTTAAAAATTGAAAGATTAAAAAAAAAAATTGAATAAGTCAGGGCATATCCTGAGAAGAATGCCAGAAGCCCGGAAAAAGAATGAAGATCTCTGAGTTTAGATGCTACAAGTTTAAATGAAAAGGTCTAGTCTTAAGGGGTGCAAATACATTCTAACCTACATGCCATAATTTTAATTTGGGCAGCCTCTCATGCAGTTTTTTCACCTCCTCTTCCCCTTTATTTCTCTAATTGGTTTGGCTTAGTACTAAGTTTTTCAGACCCTAACCTGAAACAACAAACACTAGAAGGAAAACAAGAAACAAAGGAAACAAGACATAGCATAGAAGAGTATGAGAGAAAGAAAGCTACTTTATTAAAGCACCAGATATGCCACAAGTAAATGTCATGAGTAAGAAATGAGAATAGCTTTCGCTTCATATGAAGCATACATAATTTTTCACCATCATCAACAGAAGTAGTTCACTGTTTATTGTGTTGGGACTTGAGTTCCTCCACCCTCTTCTCGGTATCCTTCAATGCTTTCCCATAAATGCTTATTAACTGCAGAAAGTAATGAGTTCAGGCTTATTTGATAAGAACTCTGTTTAACAACACCTAGAATTGCTATTTCCATATGCCAACCAAGAGAAACAAAGCGCTAGAAAGTTTTGACAGGAATTATTCACTGCTGCTATGGTTACACATTACAGTGTTTGGCCTTCCATTTAAAGAAAAGTCATTTTTTTAAGCTGAAAAAATATTACAAAGTGATATGAAAACTTGAGAGAGGAAATGCAAGTCGGGAAATGGATATGCAAGGTAAAAATACACCATTTTGCCTGCCTAAATGCACATGCTCTTCAGGAGGGTTACCAAAATTATGTTTCAATTGGGAGAGAAAGACTTAAGTTGTTAAATTTCTCCCACTTGAATATCAAAATTAAGGGAGAAGTGAAAAGAAGGGATATTATCCCTTAAAAAACTATGTTGCTTCCTCTCCAACCCAATTTTCAAACCTTTCCAACAGTGGAAGATTAGAAAAGAAATACGTCCAACTAAAGCAACATTTTCATAAGTATACTCCTTAATAACATGAACTGATAGATAAGTTCTATTCAAATAAAATTCAATCGTACTTCAAATTGATTTTTGTAACTTATTGCTAAATTTCTCTCCTCTCCTTCAAATCCAAGTATATTCTAAATGCTATGACATAGTATTGCACCCCTAAAGCAGGAGCTTGCTTTTCATTCATTAATGGCTAAAGTCAAACCTTCAAGTTGTCATGGGAACCTAAAATCAAATGGTCACAGAAGTCGTTTTTCATCAGAAACCTCCTAAATAACTGCTATGATTTGGCCAAAAAAAAAAAACTGCTAGGAAATCATGCTCAAGGAGAACTGTGAAAATATAATCTACAATATCTAGCCAATTCAGCAGATAGATAGAAGTAAGGTCCTTAAAAGCTACCTCATCAACCTCTTCTGGAGTAATTACAAAAGGTGGAGACATCATTATGTTATCACCCGCAACACGTACTAGCATCCCATGCTTCTCACATTGCGCTCCAAAATATGCACCAATTCCTGTGGAGGAAACCATCAATAATTTGTTGATAAGGACACCAAGATATATTAAAAAAGAAAAACCATCAAGATTCACACTCAAATGCCTTTATATTGAAGCAGCAAATCAAATCTCTAAGCATGCAGACAAGATAAATAAGTATCTTTCTCAGGAGTAAATAATACAAGAAAGCGGAACTTGCCCCATTCAGGAGGGAACGGATCATTAGGTGATTTGTTGTCTGTAAACTCTGTACCAAGAATCAAGCCAGTTCCTCGTATCTGCAGAATAAGAAAAGGATTACAATTTAAATTCTCATGGTTTCTAAATATTGACTGTATAAATCGTATGCTGCAATTTTCAGAATGTACCTCTCCAACAATGGGACTATCAGAAAAGGATTTTAAACCATCTTGAAACCTTGGAGAAATGCTCCGCACCTTCTC
This sequence comes from Heritiera littoralis, assembly GCA_031772115.1. NCBI lineage: Eukaryota > Viridiplantae > Streptophyta > Magnoliopsida > Malvales > Malvaceae > Heritiera > Heritiera littoralis. Next base: position 555,025 of record JAPDPK010000009.1, on the reverse strand, counting down.
AACAATATTTCTTTCCCTGCAAGAATGTGAAGACTTCACTAAGTCTCATACGCAATATAAGAACTAACTAGGGTCAAAAAACCTCCAACAATTTTTTCCAGGTTAATTGACTGAATGGTGAAATGTATAGTTGAAAAATGAGCCATGAAACAAATTTATCTAGAATGACTTTTAACCGGTATACAACATGATGACATAAGCCTGTAACCTTTTCATTATGGTATTATTTGGCTATAATTTGGGTTATCCATGTGCCTTCAAGATAACAGGAAGATTTGACCTATTATTATTTATTATTCTTAAGGTGAGCCAAGTGCCTTCTAAGTTCTAAGATAGCTTGAGGTTTCAAACCAAAACTTACTTCAAGATACTCGACATGAAATTCAACTACTCCACAAAATAACAAATGTAAAGAAACTTTTGTGCTTGCAATCTAGACATTTGAAATCATTGTGTGTGTGTTGCTGTGTGTATTATTTAAAGGCAGGATGGAACACACTTGTAGAGCTTGAGTGCTTCAATTGCAACAGCACAGGATACAGGGTGCCCAGAGTAGGTGAATCCATGAGAAAAAGTACCTGAAATGAGTGAAATTAGACAAGGCACTAAAAAAATGAAAATACATACATGCCCTTTAATAAGTGGTATTAACATACCAAGTTTGTTACTTTGAGAATATATGACTTCTGAAACTTCAGGGCTAACCATGACAGCTCCGATGGGCATATATGCTGAAGAAAGGGCCTGTGAAACATATCCGAAAGATAATAATTATCTCAGGGTCCAAACCTATCTTATACCTTAATATTTTGTTGGAGCTTCACCTTTGCTAGAGAAACAAGATCTGGTTTAATATTGTACTTGTCACATCCAAACATTGTCCCAAGCCTCCCAAATGCACAAATAACCTAAAGCAAGCACAAAAAGCACACTTAAGAACCAATGATTGAAAGGTTTCTTAAAATATTGATGCCAATACAGACAAGAAATAGCCAAATACCTCATCTGCAATGAAAAGTACGTCGTATTTTTTCACAACGGCTTGTATCTGCATGATATTTGAAATGCTATGTTAGTAAAAGGTGCAGTAAATTTTTCTAAGACATTGCATCTTAAGCAACGGAGGGCCAACATAGACACATATGATATTTCAAATGCAACATTACCACAACTTTGCCCATTTTCCAACATAGAAGCTTCTTAACCAAGAAGCTAACTGACTCCAGAGCATACGTCAAATTCAACACTTTTTCAAAAATGCCCACTAAAACTGGTTTATTATTGTTGCGGAGAAAGGGCTATAGAGTATATGCAACTTGAAGTACCATTAAAGAACACCTCGATTTTTGCTTCATAAGGGTAGGTCTAGCAATTTTCTAAGCCATGAAAGGTAGGTACTCTGTGATTAAAGTAGAACTGTTTAAAAAATTATATTTAAAAGTTACGGCAAGGTCAACCAATTTGACCTGTTCTATTATAGAAATTAGACCTGAAACTAGTAGAATCACTGTGAAGTAATAGTGCAGGTTGGTCCAGGACTGACATCCATGGGTGGAAAAGTTACAGCTATCTGAAGATTGTCAAACAAAATGACAGATACCATGGTGGAAAAAAATGAAAATTTACAGTAACTTATTATGCTTTTAAATGCATCAAACTAAGTTGTGCCAGCATGCCGATTTGCATCTCTGTTCCAATAAATAATAAGAAATATAATTAATTGCTTGTGAGATCAGAAAGTAAAAGAAATAGTTATTCCAATTTCCAAGTGTATAATAATATAATTGAATATTAAAAACTCACCTTCTCAAAATAAGTAGCAGGAGGAGGTATAACACCTCCTGCTCCCATCACAGGCTCAGCAATAAATGCAGCAATCTGAGATGAACAAACCTGCTAGGTCAGCTACACAAACCAAGCTCCTTCTAGTTGCAAAAGGATTTCCATTTCATTTTAAAACAGGTTAGATAGCATTACCGTCTCTGGACCCTCTTTCACAATAAGATTCTCTAAATTGTTTGCTAAGCGGGTTGAGAACTCCTCCTCCGTCTCTCCTGAGACATGAATAAGATGCTATCATTTTAAATGTTTAAAAGAATTTCTCAGAAAAATTCGTTAAATTGAAAACCTGGTAGATGATAGCGCCAATAATGAGGGCAGTCAGTGTGCAATACAAATGGAGCTGGCAGGTCAAATTTTTGATGTAGAGCAGGAAGGCTGTAATTATAATCGAATTGTTAAGAATTCAAGGATTTCACACCAAGTAAAAACATTTTTCCCAGTAAACTAACTTTTACCCAGAAAGACTAGCTGATATCAAAGTCGAACCATGGTACCTGGAGAAATTTAAAGAAAGAGAAATGATAACAAGAATTCAAGAAATAACACAAAAAGAAGCACTGAAGAACATTATTGATTGAGTAGTTGATTTTACGATTTTGCTCGAGCAATAAATTTCTTCTTATTTGGCCTTCCAAGTGCGTTATTATAATACCAAACGAGCTTCACCTGCATACAAACAAATAAGTCAAACATCATCAAGCACTACCTTCACCACTTTGTCAGTTTATATCAATCATCAAATTATACCCATTACTGATATTAATGCCTCTAAAGACTAAAACTTCAAAATACAAATGATATATAATAAAGAACCTGAGTATCATTTGCTTCAGATCCACTGTTTGTGAAGAAGGCTTTTGCCATTTTGCTCGCGGTAAAAGTTTCAAGAAGTTCCTTTGCAAGATCCTGCAAGATCAATATTTTCAGAAGATACTTCCTGGTTCATTTTGTAATAATAGTCATGGAGGTAATGGCTGTTCTAGAAAAGTAGAACTGAAAAATAAAATGTATTATGCAGAACTCAACATAACTTAATGAAAGAATGCCATAAAGAAAAAATTGCATTGGATAAATGAAACCATGGGATTAAAAACATGGATGAATACCAATGATGGTTTTGTAGTACGATTCCAAAATGAATGGTAAAATGGCAGTTTATTCAATTGAGCAGTTGCAGCAGCCACAAGTCGAGGTTCATTTCCTCCTGCAAGAATTTAGCATTCATAAGGGACTGAATAAAATACTTCACTCAAAATCATAGCATTAGGTTCGATTCCTTATCGTGTGTAAAAAATGCATAAGGTATACACGAAGTGGACAACATGTAGAATAGGTTTATAACTTTTTTAACAGTCATCCTGGAAGGGAAACACAATTGAGAAGTTACAAACTCTGCTCCTGGTACATTTCCTCTGTTTTGGCATGCATAAATAACAAGGAATGTGATCCAGATAAACCCATATGCATACATACATCATGCATGCATATATATCTATATATATCTATATATATATATATATATATATCCCTGAATGGCCATTACAGTTTATAGAATAGACCAACTGCAACTGCATTAGAATGAATAACTTTTGATAGCAATAATTTGATTAAACAGAAGGGATAGTTAAATATGATCATCAGAAAATCAAAAGCCATAAATATTATAAGTCAAGATGAGCAAAAAAGCATTCATAGAGGATACTCAATCAGGGGGAGAAGGAGAAGAAGAAGTGAGAGGAAGAGAGGCAAGAATTGATTCTGAAATTACAAGACTTCATCGATACCTAATGCTGTACACCATAGACCAGCAAGAGAATCCAGATACTTTTTCCCATTCGCATCATAAACATAGCTTCCCTGCACAAGAACAAAATTGAATTAGTTATATGACCGAGGGAACAAAATGAGCTTTAAAAGAAAGACATCTTAGGTGTGGTGAGTTCATTTGCCTAAAAATTTCAAAAAAGTAAAAGAAAGACATCTTAGGCACATACCTCAGACTTTTCAATAACCAGAGGATGCAAGTCAGTGGTCTGCCACCCAGCTGTGAATGGAGCCAGCATATCATGCCCCTTAAACCTGAGAAAAAGGAGATACATTAATACAGACTGCATATGTATTGATACATGCTTCTTCAAGTATAAAAATAAAAGACATTAAAATGGAAAACTTTAAAAAAAGAATCATTAAGATTTTCTCTCTACATTTCTTTTCTATTTACACAAGCTAAGGTGTCCACAATCTACAAAAACAATACAGACAAGGAATATACTATGGACTGAGACAAACATGAACAAAGGCATATATACTGACACATGAAATGCACATACCCATTACCATCCTTCAAATCTGAATCTTCCTTCTGGAAAGATGGCTCTGTACTGTATAATCTGGCCAGTAACGGGCCCTTAAGCATCTGGTCCACGAAACTTCTGTATGCAACAGCATTTTTTACATATGAACCAAGCTGTAAACAGGAAAGGAGAAACGTATATGATGGTTGAGAAAATAATACAAAAAACAAAAGGTCAAAAAAAAATCTACTGGGCATTGCTTAACAAAGTTTTGTCTATGATTATACCTTACACAAACCAAATCAGATCTAAACCTCATTCTGTTAACAGTTCCTGCTAGTTTCAATAATGGTAGCCACCGGCCCACACCTTACAACCTAGAATGATATCCCAAGTTCAAATTCCCCTCGCCCCAACTTTTAACAGTGAATTTTTATATTCTACTTCAGTATAAAGATCAGTAACCAAATAAAAATTTTAGAAAACACACAACTCTTCAGAAATTGTATTACAAATTGTTTTCCTAATCTTTGCTGTAACTTTTACATATGTGAGAACATTCAGGGGAAGGGAAGGGAGTTTCATATTTTTCCAGGGAAATAATTCCCCAGCAACAAAAACATTCTTTTATAGGTAATAAAATGAATTTATAAAAACTGGATGGAGCAAAAGGTTGAAGGTTTCACTTTTTTCTCTTCTGTGGGATGCTTGATAAATTCATCCAGTTTTTTCCAAAATGGATTATTTTGCAGTATAACCTTCAGATTCAGTTATCCCTGATTTAGTTTCCAAATGCAAGATTTTAAGAGAATGTCATCCTTCAGGCGCACATTTTTTATGAATCCTACTAAAAAAAATTAAAAGAATAGACTCCACTGTGCAAATAAGTTAATTACAATTACTAAACCAAATTAATAGTTTCATCCAGAAATATTATAGACTGGAAAAAGCAATTTGGCTTCCATCTTTCACTCAATAAATCCCGGCACTGCAACATACTGAAGAAAATGGATGCAACAGAACAATTTTTGTTGATTAAAAAAAATTTAACACCGTAATGAATTCACAAGAACAAGATAAGAAGGTAATAAGTGATTCAGAATAATAGATTTAGAGTTGAAATAACTACGTTAACCAGAAATAACACGGATGTATGTCAGTATTGTTTTCAGAAGCCAAGCAGAACCTAAAATTACAGCCAATGGTGTCAAAATTTTGAAAAAGAGATTAGATTCAGTAGAGCAACCCATTTCTCAACATTGCGGATTCCATTCTATAATCTCTTGAATATATCTGAACATACTCCCTTTAGCATTTTTGACTAACAGATACTAAAGTGAAACTAATTAAAAAAATGGATCCAAAAGAAAAAAAAATGTTTATATATTTTAATTCTAAATAATTTTAAAGATGATATCGAATAACTCCACTACAACATAAATTGATCCATCAATGTAATAGTTCTAGCAAAACAGACAAATCATGACAATGACATAAAGCAAGAAAGAAAAAAAAACTAATGAAAGCTTGTTCTTTCTAACAACATTTCCCAGCAACCAAAATCAAGACTCCAGATATGAGAATCCAAAAAGTAAGAAATTTCGGTTGCATCAGAAGAAGAGAAAAATGGGTTCTCTGATCATGATCCAAACATGTCGGAAAAAACATTAAGACAAGTTTTTTATACTACAAAAGGGTTGATCAAACGGTAGACCAGAAGAAAAAAGAAATTAAAGTATGGGTATTGAAGAATTTGGACCTGGCTTTTGAGAGTTGATCGAAGAAAGCTGTTTGGCACCATTTTTTCTCTGAAACTAAGAAAACGCAAGCTAAGAAGCGAAAGGCCGAAGAAGAGAGTTGGGAGAATGAAACACCTCTTAAAGTCTTTAGGCTATTTATGGTTTGATTTGATTTGGTATAAGAATATGATGCATGTATGGAGAATGCTACCGTCAGCCAACTATGGCGAACCCGACAATCTAAGATAAGATATTTTTTTTCACTGTTTTCTTCAATAATTTCGCCTTCAATTCATAATGCAAACGCTTAGTCATCACATCATCATCTAACATTTTCTTAGTACTTGCTAAAAGTTCCTTTTACAGTAAAAGTTCGTTTTTTAAGGTTCCTTTGGCCATAAAAGTTTATCAAAATAACATTATACAGTGGATTCTATAAACAGAATTATAATGAAATACATATTTTATTTTATTTATTATTTATTTTTTAATATTTTATAAAATATATATATCACAATCTTAATCATGTTTTTAGAATTAAAAAACTTAATTGACGTGTATAAGATATTAATCATTACATATTTATATATTAATAACAGTCCTTTTTTTAACTCTTAATTTCAAATACTAAAATTTAATTTCGATAATTACAAATATAAATAAATAAAAAATAAATCTTTTTCTTACTGAAAAATATTCAATCCAAAATCAATGTAAAATTAATGTTAAACTTGCATCATATAAATTTATGTGAGAATGTAATGAACTTAAATCTTATCCCATTTTTTCTAATTTTCTTAAGTATTTTTTCCCAAAATTTTGTGATTTGTTATCAACCAAAATTGCTGAATTAGTGAGATTTGATAAATTCTTTCTTATTTTTGGAATGAAAGAAAATTGTAGGATCCATGTTAAGTGACAAATTAAAATTTAGGGTCTTTAAAGTTACAATATGGAGTTTTTTTTTTTCTTAATTCATCACATTAATTGTTCGTTACTACATTAAAATAAAAACAATATTATAGGATTTGTAATTAAAAAAAAAAACTCTCAATATTTAGCTTAGCGAAGTGGATCATATATTAAAAAGACTAACATAATAAAAAAAGCTCATTAACTTTATTATTTTATTTAAATAATTAAGATCTTAAACATTTATTACATGCATATAAGTCAATAACTTATAATTTACACTTAAATAAGTTATTAATATTTTATTTATATTCAAATAAACCATTAACTTTTAATTTATACACACGATAAAACTTTAACATTAATCAATCTTTTTGTTTGCAATAATAGCATATTTTGATAAAACAAAAAGACTAAGATTTATTGACTAAAAAAATAAAGACTTATTTAAGTACAATAAAAATATAATAATTTATTTTTAAGAAAATAAAATAATTTAAAGACTATTTTAATATTTAAGGCTTATTAACATCTTGAAATTCATGTCACTTTAAACATTACAAAAACAAGACGAATCTTTATATATATTTTTTATAAGATATACTTTTTTAGAGACTATTTCTTTAAATAAAAAAGATGCATCTTCTTTATTATTATTGAAGGTTTTAAGAATGGTATACATTTATTTATTTGTTTAAAGGAAGACAATAATATCTATTAAAAATAGATTGACTCAATACTAGATGTTTATATTTTCAACTCGAGTAAAAATTAAGGTTTTCTTTTTGGTTACAAGAGTAAAAATTAAGTTAAAAAACTCATTAGGATTATTACACTATAATGTTTAAATTAAAAGGATTTAAAAAAGAAAAATTAGTTTTCTTTGTAATGGTTAGATAAAATAGAATTGAAACAAGGAAGCCTTTGTATAATTTTAATAATTGAGGATAATAAAAGAGGAGATTTGATGTAACCATAAAAAAAAAATGTGTACAAAAAAAAAGAGCTTTGAACCTCTAAACTTACACTAGAAATTGCCTTCCAAGTTTGAAATGTAGTAAAAATGTAATATATATTATTACAAAACACATATATATTTGATAAAATCTATTACATGAACAATTATATATGATTTGATATTTTAATATATTATATGTACTTTAAAAATATTTAAAAATAAATAATGTTAATTTATATATTTACACGTGGATTTAAGTAGGTAAAATTAAATGGTTCAACGCACGGATTACAAGTTAATATATATTATATTATAAAATACATATATATTTGATAAAGTGTGTCACATGATGCCTACGTATATAACTTGTATCTTTCACATATAAAATAGTTTAAAATATATTATCGTTAATTGTAATTATTTGTAAAATAACTTTATTCAAGGACTTATTAAATTTTTAAAAATTAGACTTATCTAAAAATTTTTAAACCAAACAAAAAGCGTCTCATAATTCACTCTTACCAATATATATGAAATCTAAATTTCAAATAACATTTAAAGTTATATTTTATAGAGAGATTACGATTATAATCCACGTGTAAATAACATTTAAAGCCAATGGAGGTATCACAATTTGATCAACAAACTGCATGATCTTTACTCATGCATTGGAGAAGTTGTTTTTGTCCATGTCTTTAGGGAATCTAATTTCTTTGCTGATTCTCTTGCTAAATCCGGAGTTCATAAAAACTATGATTTAGTAGCATGGTTATAAGTTGCTCCTTTTAAATAAATTTTTTCAACTTAAAAATAAAGGTTAAAATACTAAATAAGTCTTTGTACTTTCAAGTTTTTTTTATCCAAGCCCTTGAACTTTAATTGTATTAAAATAAGTCCTTATACTTCAATTGATATTCATATAAGCCCTTTTTTTTAACAGAAAAAAAACACCGTTAACTTTTTTGCCATATGTCTTTGGATGGCCACGTGGATGATGATATGGCAAGATGACATGTCCAAATGAAGTTGAGTTGGATTTAAATACTTGACAAAAAGCTTTGCCTTTTAATTACAAAATTAAAATTCAAATCAATGACAACTTACTCCCAAAAACAAGGCAACAGCGTTGTGGTTTAGAAGAACTACTGGCCAACGAACGAAGACCACCAGACGACGACCACCAAACGACGACATCGGCCCCTATTCTTTTTATATTTATTCTCTCCTTTTCCTTTGGACACTCACTCGAATTGGATAATGTATCTTCCACCAGCTCTTGATTCTACTTCAGACCCACCTCCAATTTTTGATGGAGCAACAAGGTTTGGCAGAAAATTGCTTCACTTTACTTCAATTAGTTAAACTATTAATGATTTTAGCAATCTGTAGTTGAGTTTGTTTTCATTAGTTTAAATATCCATGTGATTCTTAAACATATGTGATTTCTAGATTTTTAATTATGAATCTAGTTCTAAACTTTGTTTGTTTTCAATTTTTACAACATTGAAAGTTGTGTGTGTGTGTGTGTGTATATATATATATATATCTTATACATACCTGTACGCGTAGCTTATTTGGATTACTCACAATTGTAAGGTTATCTCTCCAATTCTTTTCTTTATATGGGTTTTTCTTGGTTTTATCCTTTGTTAGTTACTCAAAAAAGTAGGGGAGGAAGGAAAATATGGTATCATCTTGTTTTTGTTAACTGTCTCATCTTTTTGCCACAACTAAATCTCCTTTCCTTATCTCTTTCAAGATTCCCAAGTTCACTTTTCAAGTACGTGCAGCTATTATACAATCTTCTCAATCCAATCGTAGATTAAATTTTTTTTAAAAGCTAAACCAACAATAGCATCTCTGCACCAATGTTGTGAAACCTTCCCAACCTTATCTCTATCCTTGATTACTGTTTTTGAAAATAAAATATCAATACTTGTGAAGGATTTTATTTTTTGTTTTGTTAAATCAGCTAGGGTTTTTTCTCTTTAATTTAGTGATTACAGTACAATTAATGGATAAATGATTTTCTTTTTTACCTGACGCCAGCGAGAGTCAAAAGGAGACGAGAATAAAAGGTAGCTGTCGTCTAGTGAGTTGCAATTCTCTTCAAAAAAAAATCAAAGGTGGTTGTCGTATGATAAGCATCAATTGTGAGTAGCAGTTCTCTTGAGCAAACCGCTCTACTTTTTTTTTTGGAATAAGATCTTTGAATGATTAGTTTGGGTTTTAATTTTAATTTGACAATTAGAAATTAATTTTTATCTATTATTTAAGTCCAATTCAACTTCATTTGGACATGTCATCTTGCCATATCATCATTCACATGGCCATCCAAAGTCATGTGGTAAAAAAGTTAACGGTGTTATCTTTCCGTTAAAAAAAAAGGCTTATATGAATATCAATGGATGTATAAGGGCTTATTTGAGTACAATTAAAGTTCAAGGGCTTGGATAAAAAAAGCTTGAAAGTACAGGGGCTTATTTGAGTACAATTAAAGTTCAAGGGCTTGGATAAAAAAAGCTTCAAGGGCTTATTTAGTATTTTAGTCAAAAATAAACAATTATAATCCTGTATTACATCCATAAAAATCAGTTAAATTTAAATTAACCAAATAAATCAATATATAATTGAACTCACAAATAAAAGTCTCATTGTCTTTAAAGTTAAATTATTATATCTTAGGAACTAGAAAAATCATATCTATCTAAACCAATATTCTTATAAGTTTATTTAAGTATGTATTAAGTAAAATAACATAAATATTTATATTATTAATTGAATTCCATACCTTTCTCAATATACATAATTGAATTCTATACCTTTCTCAATATACAAATAAAAAAATTAATTTTATGCAATAAAAACTTTTATTTATTTTACCGTTATTTTTTGTTATAATAATATTGTATGATTTGTATTAGTTGGATATATATTATTTATTTTTCTTGCTGCTTCATACCTTAATTTTTAAAGATTTAAGAAATATAAGTGTGTGAATAGTACGGATTTGTTTATATGTATAGCTGTCTAAATAGTTAAAATTAATTCATTAATCCTAATGGTCATGGATCACAATTTAGTGCTATTATTATTATTATTATTATTATTATTATTATTATTGTTATCCTTAGCAGAAGGATGTCAATTTGAAATCGTTTTTTAATATATATATATAAAAAGTAAAATTATTAGAAAGAAGAGAAGCTGGCATCTGATAAAGTTTTGGAGCCGCCTCAAATTTGAAACGTCTCCTCCTTCTCCCAATTGAAAACTGCACCATTCATGCATCGACGTGTTCCTCTTGTCTTTTAAATTGTTTGCAAATTGTGAATGTATATGTATAAATAAACAGAATTCGAATTAATTAATTTATTTAATTTTTTAAAAAAATAATTTTTAATAGATTTAAAATGTATTTTTCTTTTAAACTGTAACTTTTATATAAAAATATATAATAATTTATTACTTTTAGATTAAATTGAGCACAAAAAAAAAAGTTAATTTTAACCAATTTCAAAATTTTTTAATCAAATTATGTCACCTTGTATCGTGTGGAACATAATTGGACTTTAATGATCTCACGACAAATAATATATGTTGTAAAATTTAAATTTAAATCCAAATAATTTTGAGATTAATATCCAATACATTGTCAGTAGGTTTTTTTAACTTCACAAATGAGAATTAAGATAATGAAATATATCTTATTTTATTTATTTTTTATTTTTTAATATTTTTAAAAAATATGTGTTATTATTTTATCACTGCTTGTGAAATAAAAAAAACTACACTAATGACGTATTGGATAATTATCCATAATTTTATCAATTTAACCTTAATTATCTAAAAAAAAAAACCTCTAGACTTAATATTAGTAAAAATCATACTAATGATATATGGGGTCATCCATCATTGATACACACACACACACACACACACATATATATGTATATGTATATGTATATGTATATGTATATGTATATGTATATGTATATGTATATGTATATGTATATGTATATGTGTGTATATCTAATCAAATTTTAAACATTATTTAATTATCCTATCAAATTATCTACTAATATCTATTTTAAAGAAATTAATAAATTAATTAAATTAATAAATATTTTATATTCACATCTTTATCAAATTTTTGATGATATTATCAATAACAAACCAGTATTAATTTTTAAATTTATTATCTAATCAAATCTTTTATATTCAAATATTTATCGAATTCTTTATTATCTAAAATAAATAATAAATTAAACATTTTAAATTCTTCATATCTAATTAATAAATGAAAACCATATTCTAATAACCCTTCTATCTACTCTAAAACTGTTCTACCCACGTTCTAATAACTCTCTACAATCATCACTCCAAGTCCACGTTCTAATAACCATTTGCAATCCTCATTTCGAATCCACGTTCTAATAACTCTACAATTCTCACTCTAAAACAATTCAACTATCAACTTAGCAACTAGATTGTCAACATCCATCTGCTCCAGTTTCGTTGCCCTTGTTACAAGTTTGCACGATATCAAAGCAAAAACATCAAAAGCATGTCCTCATTTCGATTTAAAGTATGAAAATATGTTCTTATACCTTCATTTTACATTTTTTCAATACACATTTTCTATTTTACTGATCTCGCTTATCATATTTTATTATGATATTTTTTTTGTTTGAGTTTTTGTGAAGAAAATTACTTTTACAAGGTACTTTCTTCTTCCTTTTATCTTAGTTAAAAGGCATTTTAAAATAAATCCAAATTATTTCTAAATTTTTTCCCAATTTATCGCATTTTATAATTTTAGATGTAAGAAATTTTTATTGCATGATTTAGGTAATCCTTTTTAAATTGTTAAGAATTTGAATGGTAATTCAACTGCTAAAATAAGTATTTATTTTAAAATAAATAAAATTAATTCATGCATCCCACGGGACACTATTTCTTAAATAATAAGTTATAACGTTAGCGGTTAGCTTTTGCCTCTTGTGGCTCCAGTTTTTCGGCATTTTAGATTTTCCTTTTGGTCAACGCTTGCCTTGTCATCCAGTCTCATAATTTCTAGTATTTTTTCTTCTCTTTCCCTATTTTATCCACTATTTTATACTATTTTCGGTGTCAAAAAGAATTTATATTTCCAATGTACAAATTTATATATTATCAGTTAATCATAAATTATCATTTTATTAATAAGTAAAGTTAAAAATTAATTTTAGTATTTTTTTATATTTAAGAATTATGTATTTTAAAACTTAAATCATTAATGAGGTGAAGCTTGTGGTTTATTGATGATATATAAAAGTTACACACTGTTAGTATATCAATTATAAATTCATTTGAAAATGTTTATTTGATTTAAAAGTTTGTTTGATCAATTTAAATTTAAATTTGATCGATCTAATTTAATTAAAAAAGTCAATAATCTAAAATCAATATGATCCAAATTTATAATTAACTTGAATCTTACCTGACTCAAAAACGATCCTAATTCAAATTGACTCGAGACCTATTTGATTTCAACTTGAATTGATTCAAACTTGAATTGATTTAAACATGAATTTATCTGAATCCAAATTAACTAAAACTCAAAAATGATTTGACCTTAAATTTAAGACTAATAATAATATTTTAATTTCATAATTAATTATGAAAATAGTATACTATGGTAAGAATATGATTCCTTTTCAATATACAATATTTTTTTAAGGTCAGTTAAACTTAAATATCCATTTTGTGATGTATTCATTCATATCCAATCACAAACCAAAAAAAAAAATTCTGGAAGAGTTAACCTAGGTATCATAATGATAAACGTGCCACCAAGCACAAAAGCTACATCAACTAAATCTAATGCCTCCAATTATTAAAAAAAAAAAGAACTAAAGAGATTTATAGTAGTTTATAATAGTACTTAGTGGAGATCGTTAGATCACTTCATACACCTAAAGTTGGTAGAGAAATCGAATCTTAAATTTAATCCCTTCTAAAATAAGATAACAATTGTTAGACCAAGTCTTCATTGATAGAATTAGAAAGACTAGCATATCAATTACCAAATATTTTGAATAATTCAAACCCTAAATTTATTTATGTCATGCTAGAAGAATAATCTAATTCATGACTGATGTGATTTTTAGAAATATCCTTCTAATTTTTCATATTAAACATACCAAACTAGAGGTAGTAAAAATAGACCTAAGTTGTTAAACTGCTCGTCTTTTCCAAACCCAAATCTGATTAACAATCAATTTGATTAAAATAATCAATTATTCAAATTGACCTTACTAGACGTATTGATCCAAATCCTAATAGATCTTATTTTAAATTGATTAGAACACGATCTAATCTAACCCAAGATGATTCAAACTCAACATATCTTTTTTTTTTTACCCGAACCAACACTATCTAAATCTAGTTGCCTAAACCAAAATGATTCAATTTTTTTTTAATTAAAATGATTCAATCTAAAATAACTCAATTCAAAAATGATATTATCAGTTCATTTATCACATGTACTTTACAATATAAATTTAGATTTAGGACTAAGTGCTTTTCTTTTTCAGGATTTCTTTTTCTTTTTCTTTTGATACTAAGAGAAAAAAACAATTAAAATCACTTAAACCAAGCAACATTGCTATATGTTTAAATAGTTTATTAATTAAAATAAAAAATTTCAAAATTCAACTTGAACTAAAAGTTAAATTTAAAATATAAATATTATATTTTATACATATGCATTCATATATATATATATATATATATATATATATATATATATATATATATATAAAAGGACTTCAAAATCAAAAGTTTAATAAGATTGTAGAATCATTCTTTGAATTTTACTCAAATTAACAATAACTTCAACTCGATTTCACAATAAGCAAATTGAATGCGAATTTTAATCTAATCTAATTAGGCCTAGCCGCTTAGGCTATAGGTAGGCGGTATTGATAGTGACGACTTCTGAATGATGAAATATAAATGAAATATGCTTAGAGGATATCGATTCAAACCTGATACCATTTCGACTTTTGGATGCCATTGTACCTTTCTGCTCGTACATAAAAATATCTTTCCTGCTGCTGACCATAGATACCACCACCACCAATGGAATCTGTGGCTATAAATAAATCTATCTATTAATTACTTTTGTACTAGGATTTTGGAGAGCATATTTATAATCACTATGATAATAACCTAGCTTCACATGAATTTTTTTTAAATATATATATATATTATAAATAGTCTTAAAAATAATAATAAATCAAGATAATTAATTTAAAAGTAATGATTTATTAAATGAAAATAATAATATTTAATTTATCAATTAATCATCTTATTTATTTTTTATTTTATTTTTCTAAAAAATAAATAAAATTCTAACACAAATTTAAAAAATTAAATAGATCAAAATAAAAAAAACTTGTAAAATATTTAAATTTAATTCAGTTTAATCCTAATTTGTTTGTTTCAAAATAAATTCAGATTAAACTAAAGATTTATATATGATGCACTGACAGTGTATAGTTTCTATGCACTGACAGTGTATAATTTCTATACACTGTCAATGCACCAGAAGTTGATACCTCATCAATAGACCCTTATATACAAATATAAATAAATTTTTTAAATTTGCCCATAAGGACCTATTGATGAGGTGTCAACCTCTGATGCATTGACAGTGTATAGAAACTATACACTGTCAGTGCATCATATATAAACTCTTAAACTAATCTCCACTATCACTTTTTCTTTTTTTTTTTGTCGTAGTCTATAAGTGTTTAATATTAAAATTATTTATTTATTATTTCATTTCCTCTTTTATAACTTTCGATTTTCATATTTAAAGATTTTTGTAAAAGTTTTTGATTCGTAGATTTAATTTTTAAAAATTATTTTTGAAAATTTTTTATACTATAATTTTACAATTTTTAAAATTTTATACTTTTTGTAATATTTTTAGTATTTTATTCAAATTTTGTCAAACCAATTTTTTTGAGTATTTGATTTGAATTTTTAAAAATTTTAATACGTATTTTTGAATATTTGTTTTTTATATGAATATATGGTTTACTTCCTTAAAGAAATTATTTGAATTTTAATTTTATTTTAACTTTGAAAAAATAATAAATATTTATAAAAGACAAAATTGTGAATATCTCATTTAATTCTTTTCAATTTTTTTTGTTTGAACTTTTATTATCTCTCAACTTTGCATAGTAAATTTTTTTTTTGTATATTTAGTATTTTAATATTAAAAAGTTTTAAAAATAAATATTTTTATTTCAATTAAAAAATATCACATACGAAACTAAAAACTACAATATAGTTAAAATTATTTTTAATATTTTTAATTTTAAGAAAAAAATCAAAAGTAATTATAAGTTTAAAAAATAAAAAAGGTCTCAAAAAAGGTAATGAAGTGTCATGTTATAACCACTCACTCATTAAGGGATACCTTTTATACCCAACAGTATTTTAATCTATACTATGCCATGGTTTTTATCAAACCAAAATAATATGAAAATAAAAATTAAAAAATTAAAAAATATAATATAAGAATATAAACTTAAAAGCATATAATATAAAAATTAAAAAAACATAATATAAAAAATATAACAATATGAAAATAAAAAAAAGGAACACATGTTAAACCTATATTAATGGGATTATTTTTATTAGTAGTTATAGATTCTTAAATCTTAAAATCTGTTTTATCATCATCATCACCTTCATCATCATCTATTAATTTTATACAATTTAAAATATTAACAATGTAATTTTTGAAAATTTTTTTAGCAGATGCAAGTCATCATGATCAAATAATATATGTATTTCTTTTTATATTCTTGTCCTTTCAATTGTTATTTTGTATTCACAAATTAATATTCTGTAAAATTTAATAAAGTATCTAAATAGGTTTAATTCATGCTTTTGTTATCTTCTTCATATTCAACCGGACTCTTTTTCTTTTCTTTTTTTTTTCCTTGCAGTTGATATACATATTGCCTTTTCCAGTATCGGTTGAATTATTGCTATTGTTCTCATTGAATTGAAAGGGTTAACAATGAGAGTTTATATACAGCAATAACTGGTCTACCTAACTTTGAACGTAACTTCAAACAAACAAACAGAAATAGTTAAGAATTACAACTGAATAAATAGAAAAGAAAATAATGCTGCTAATGCTAGCTAGCTGTTAGTGCAGAGCTGCTGCTGGTGTCAAGGCTACTACTATGTTAGCTCCCTTTAAGCTGGAGTGTATAAAGAATGAAGACCGCTAGAAGAATGTGGCTTGCTAAAAACATCAGCAAACTGAGATTAAGAAGAAACACGAAGCAATCGAATCAATCCAGCTTGAAGCTTCTGTTAGATCAAGTGATAGTCAAAATTAATATGTTTTGTACGTTCATGAAAGACTAGGTTCTCAGCAATAGCTACGAACAACTTATTGTCTTGAAACATAAGAGCCGGCTTGAAGATCATGAAGTAAATATAAGAGCCATTGCAATTCACAAGTTAATTATGCAATTGCCCTATTTTCTGCTTCAGATGAGGATTTGGAAATTATTTGTTGCTTCTTGGATTTCCATGGAACAAGAGCATCACCAAGAAAAACACAGAAACCAATGACTGATCTTTGAGTGTCTGGACATGAAGCCCAATCAAAATCACTGAATGCTATCAATTGTAGTTTAGAGTTGGCAAAAAAGAACAATCACTGTCCAGGATTTGCCTTGATGTATCTAAGCACTTTGTGTGTTGCCTTCAAATGTAGATTAGCTGGCTTATCCAAGAACTGAGATAAATGTTGTACTGCAAAACACAAATCTAGTCTTATAGTAGTTAGAAACAATAATCTTCCTATTAACTTCCTGTATATAAAAGGATCCTCCAAAGGAATGCCAGATGTCTTTGAAAGTTTAGGAAAAGAAACCATAGGTGTAGAAGTTGGTTTGCATCCAATAAAACCAGTATCCTGAAGAATCAATAAAGCATACTTTCTCTAGCATTTATTGATACCTTTAATGGATCTAGCAACTTGAAGATCAAGAATGTACTTAAGAGTAGCTAAATCTTTAATCTTGAAAGCATACTCAGGGTAGGATTTCATATCCTGAATGAGATGCGTATTTAATCACTGGCTAATATCACATCATCGGCATAAACCATAAACTAGTAGAGCAATGAATGAAGAACTTGTAAAAAGAGAATGACCTGAAGAAGTTTAATTGAAACCCTTGGTAAGCAATGCTGTGGTTAATTTTGAATACCATTCTCTGCTTGTTTGTTTCAAACCAAACGAGGACTTTAGCAATCTGCAAACTGAAGTATACATAGAAATACTAAAGTATTTCTAAACTAGCATAGAAATACTACCATTAATGATGATGTAGATGAAAAATTAGATTCATCGAGTGAAAAGGTAGGTGTCCTGCACAAGAAGACAATGTAAGACAAATGAAGAGAATCAAATCAAAAGTCTTCCTTTTATGAGGTATGTTAATTTAAAAAAAAAAAAAATCTAAACTATCATTATGCAACCAAGTTGGAATTTGGATAAAATGAGTTTCAAATTCACAACTGATTGATAATTTATTTTAAGTGATGACATTACTTTAGATTGTTGTGAGAAACAATACTAAGATCAAAAGATTGTTTACATGTAGCAAGCACATTGCTATGAGAAACAATCATGTGTTGTTAAGGTAGATAAGATGCTACCTACTGAGCAAATGTTAACGAACCCCCTAACCAAACCCTTATCAGATGACAAGGTTGCGAACACCATGAAAGGTATGGGACTATTAACGATTACTAGTAACAATCTTGATTGATTCCAACTTTATTTCATTAATGTTATTTAGAAAATTGATACTTTAAATTTTAAAAATTAATATCCTCATTTGATGATTTTTGTATATGAAAGTTCGAAAGGTTTTCAATCATGAATTATCTAAGGAATATATATATATATATATATATATATATATGTTTATGTGATATATATATTTATGTGAAATTCTCAATGCATCAATTCTTGGAATAATGGGAGTAAATTAAAATAAATATTATTCCTTATAAGGCCTCATATCTAGATGCATTGTTAAATCAAAATATATTGTTAGACTAAAGTTTATAATTGACTTATAGCCTTTTTAGTAGTGTTCGGACAAAAAAAGGAATATTATGATGCATTCTTGATAAATATTCATATGAGGAGATGCTTCTTATGGATATCCAGTTAATCTTAGAGTAATTGCTAACATAAGTTAAAGATAAGTCCCTCGAAGAAAATGCACTGCCTTTTGGAAGAACTCACAAACCGGTGTAAGGGGTGAATATCTTTTATTGTGTCTTATTTTCAATCTAAAGTTCAAACATTAGTCACCTTTAGACATACACCTTACTTAAGAACCAAATCGTATTTTCTTAAGGTTGCATTATTTTATACACTTAAATTATTTGGCAATAAGTTGAGGATTGTATATATTACCAAAAAATACAATAATAGTTTTTTCAAGTAAAAATAAGTGTTAAATTTATGTAGAATGCGTGTGTTAAGAAAATGAAGCTTTGGAAGTATAAAATTGAGTTTGGAATTTTAAAGTGCAATTAGATTCTTCTACACTGATGTGGAAAACCTACCGTTTTTAAGATAGTTTTCTAAAAGTGTCTTACTTATCCAAAGTACTTTTTCTTTAAAATTTCTTTTTAAGTTCAAGCTGACTACATTTATCTGCCTACCACACTCAGAAATACAGCGGTTGAAGACTGATTCAAGGACAGAATGAGCTTTGGGCACATATTCTTAGTTTCAAGTAACTCCAGAGACCAGATACTAGGTCTCTTAGCCTTAGGGCAGATTTATCCGTGGCATGGAGTGCATAGAAAAGCACAATCATCTGCTTGAGAGAGGCATCCGATGGATGGTGAAAGTTGGAAGCAAAGTCAACTTCGGGCTTGATAATTGAACTTGCCAAGGGCCTATTAGAGGAGGAAGCTCTTGCTGTCAAACAAG
Source organism: Heritiera littoralis (assembly GCA_031772115.1). NCBI lineage: Eukaryota > Viridiplantae > Streptophyta > Magnoliopsida > Malvales > Malvaceae > Heritiera > Heritiera littoralis. The sequence goes on along the minus strand of JAPDPK010000009.1, from coordinate 535,240 downwards.
CGATGACCCTCTGGATCTGCCCGGAAATTCCTAAAGATGTTTTCAGCATTCCTTTCACTTGCCTTCAAGTGGGTATCAATACTATTTACTGGAATTTCTCTAATTATGGTGAATTTATGTTGGATAGTGCATGCAGACTGGCATCAGAAGCCCAGTTCCAGACTTCAGAGCATAAATGAGGAAACAGAACAATGGGCTTGGATATCGACCAAAATATAATTTTGGTAGAAAATTAGTATTGTCTCCCTGTATTTTAAAACGATGCAACATTGTTGTTACACATTGCACTGCACCCAAAAAGAACAAAAACCCAATTGTTGGATTTGCTTGCCTTTAAAACTAGGTTATGTGGAGGTTTAGTTTCAGTGCCACAAAACAATGACTACCTCTGCCATCCATGAGGACTCAATGGCTATGACAATGCTGTCCCCTTGAAGCATAATGATAAAGGAGCTATAAGGTCATTAAGCAAATGTTGCACACAATTAGCCATGATCTTGAAAATCTTGTAAGGTACATTACAAAATGCAACAACTGAAATCAAAAAAATCTAGTATAAATTTAAGTTTTTGAGCTTTTTGCACAGATTTCTTCCATTTCATACTCTTCTGCCACTTCCTCAAATCTTTCAATTTATTTCCAAAATTCAAGAGAAGAAAGTCACTTAAAGAATCATTATTGGCATGGAAATCATTTTATATGAACATAATTTACATGATGAATCTTATATCGAAATCAGAAATGCCTAAATCCTCCTACTAGTCCGCAACTCCTTGCTCCGGAGCAATCATCTCAATCTAGGTTTGATACTTCTAACAAATTAAGAATCAATTATTGAGATTTCCTTTCCTCTAGGATATTTAGAAGCAAAGAATAATAATCCTTTACATCTGAGGGGCTGTCCAGAGGGAGGAAGGGTTGGAACCAACTAGGTTTAAGTAATTACTATATTGTGTGTAGCATACTCAGAGTCAAATTGTAGTACCCCAAATCAAGGTGCTCAACTTAGTATACAAACTAACAAATCCCTGTAGGCAACATAAACAGAGTAAATGCAAATAAAATTATTCATAACGCACCAATAAAGCTTCGTTTAAAAAAAAAAGCTGAAAAATAACTGGAAATCAGAATTAGAAACACCTAAACTCAGTTTCAACAGAGGAAAGACTCACCTCTTGACATCACCGCACTTTACAGAGTTCACCACAAGCCCAAGTGTAAAATCATATAATTTCATTTGAGAAGAGACCACTTGAACCCATGCAAAATAATCTAGTTTGTAACAGCCCAAAAATGCAAGGTTCCAACACACAAGGAGCTCATCTGAGAGGTTTCTTCAGCTTCAATTATCCTTTCATCATTAATCTTGACAATTTGAGGAAAATTGTACCGACACTTGTGGTCAGGAGTTAAACTGATATCTACTTTAAACCAGAAGACTCAGAGTTGTTTTCAGAACCTCCAGGGACAAACACAGGAAGTTGGTTTGAAACAGAATCCCTTTTGAATCTAGACTCTCGAGGCAAGTTCAGACCAGCTCTTTCTTGAGCCTCCCTTGAACCCCCCTTATCATTTCTCAAACTATCTCTAACTGGAACACTCAAAAGAGGGCCACCAAAGAAAATAGAGTCCCCTGTATATAATAGCTTCTCCGTCTGTTGCACTGAAGCCTTTGCTGCCAAAGGAGACTCCTGCGGTGGAAAACCCACCCGTCTACCTTGTGTGCTAGTTTCTCCACTAGAATTTGGCAAACCTATTTGCATGGATGATCTATTCCGAGTTTCTGTTGCAGGGGCAGGGACTGATACATACCTACCAGCTTCTTGATCCCAGACAACAGATGTCCTTTTGACATCTCTAAGAAGGGAAGCAGCAGGAGCTGAAAGCAACAATGGATCACTAATACCACCCTTATGCATTACCTTTTCATCAGATCCTGATGGGGCAAGTGTGATGGGATTGCTGCTAGCAGGAAAAGATGCCTTAGACACAAACGTACGATCAGGAATGCCAGGAACTGAGGTAGCTGTACTAAAACGACCCCCTTGAGTTTGAGGTAGTGGGCTAAGTGTGACCGACTCATGAATGTGGCTTGGACTGCTGAAGCTACTTACACTTTGAGTTCCTGTTTCATACTCATCATGGCTACCTTGACTTGGAGCAAAAGAGTTTCCTAATGGTGATAATCTCTGGTCATTCTTTATCTCTTTATTTGCACCTGTATCTGTCCTAACACTACTTATAACACTCATGTTGCCACTGGAACTAAGTTCAGGATCTGGTAAATGACGGTTTTCAACAGGCCGCAGAACAGACGAAGATGCCCTTGCTCTGGCCGCTGCTCTCATGGCATCATTAGAATCTAACTTTGCAAGCTTCCATGCACTAATACGAACAGCTCTTTTGGGTCCCTTGTACCCTCTGTCTGCATAACCAGCTGCATCTGGGTCGACAGTGGACGGGACCATTCCAGGCTCCAAATGGGGCACAACTTCATCCTGATGTAACCATGTCAACAGAAGCTTTTAGTCATCAGTCTTATAACAAACATACATCAATTGTAGAACATAGATGCAAAAGGTGACCCATGTCCTGGAGTCAAGCCAAAGACCTACGATTAATCTACTTCGAAGAAGATAGGTTCAAATTAATTATCATAAAAATTGATAAGTGTAGAAAATACTTGTCATATGAATGAACAAATTTAAGCAACTATTTCTAAGTTGACTGATAAAGAACCTTCCTCGTAGTATGGAAGAATAATTAGAAAAAAAAAAAAAAAAGGAAAGGAAATGTGAGGGATGAGTATTTTCTTCCCCACTCACAAAATTCAATCTCTCCAAATTGAAGGGAAAAGGAGAAATAAAATGTGGTTCATGCGATAAATCAGGAGAAAATACTAAATTACCCCTAATCACTTTGTTTTTATTTTGTTTCCTCTCACTTTTCAATTCCACCAAGCAATAGAAGGAAAAAAAATATGTTTTCCATTTACATTTACTTTTCATCTTTCTTGCCAAGCACACCTATAAAAAAATAATATATTTTCCATATTTTTCACTTCTCTCTCTCTCTCTCTCTCTCTCTCTCTCTCTCTAATTTCCCATCTCTTCATTTTTCTTTCCACCTACCAAGCAAAGCTTAAAGGCATGCTTGGTAGAGTACAGTGGAAAAATAAAAAGATGGATAGGAGTGAGTAGAAAAGCAGAAAGACAATGAATTTTACTAATGCTAGGTAAGAAAGAAATGTGTGAGGAAAGAAAATAGGAAAGTTCACTATTTTCTTTCCTTATTAACAAAATCAAATCTTTCCAAATCGAAAAGATTAGTGGAGAGAAAATGAGAAAGATGTGAGCCACGTATATATATTTACAAAATTATCCTTTATTTTTTAATTTTATTTTGTTTTCTTAACTAAGTAATGATATAATAGTTAAATAATATAATTTCATTTTTTTTCTTTCCATTTTTCAACTCTATCAATTGGAAAGAAAATTATATTTTCCTTTACTTTTTCCATCTTTCCTACCAAACACATCAACGAAAAGAAAGAAAGAATATATTTTCTCTCTTTTCATTTTTCTTTCCAATCTACCAAGCAAAGCCTAAGGCTTTGCTTGGTATAGTGAAAAAGCAGAAGAATGGACGTGAGTAGAAGAGTGAAAAAAAAAATGAATTTTAGTAACGGTTGGTAAGAGGTGTAATGAAAGAAAATAGAAAAGATTGCTATTTTATATCCTTATTAACAAAAACAAAACATTCTAAATTAGAAAGATTAATGGCGAGAAAATGAGAGAGATGTAGATCAAGTATGTATATTTACAAATTATCCTTTATTTTTTTAAATTTTTTTTATCTTAACTATTTACTGGTATAACAATAAAACAAAGTAACTTCATTTTCTTTTCATTTTTCAGTTTATAATTTTCTTTCACCATTTCATTTTTCCTGCCAAGTACATCAAAGGAAAGAAAAAATGCATTTTCTATTTTTTTTCATTTTTCTCTCATTCTAGTCTTCTTTCTTTTCATTTTTCTTTCCACTCTGCCAAGTAAAGCCTAAGTATCCATTTGGATAAGGTATTTAATGAGGAATTTTTATTTCAATCAAGATATTCAAAACTCCAAAATCCTCTTGTTCGGCCAAAAAAATTGAAGAATTTCAAAATTTAAAAGAAATTTCAAGAAAGAATTTAAGATGCTTAATTCCCTCTTGAAAATCTACCTAAAGAGTTTTTCAAAATTCCTCCAAGTTTTCTCTTACTTTATTACACATGACCTACCATTACATATGAAACTCGAAAAGAAAAATACCATTTTTTAAATATAATACATTTTTATTTTTTCATATTATTAATAATACCTATACATTTTGACAAATCTAATAATATCCATATTGAATTTTTTTATAGTTTCTTTCTTTATATTTAATATCATTAATTTTCTTTTGTAAATTTTTTTTATTTCACCAAATTCTAATAGTCAAAGTTTCTTTCTACAAAATATTTATCCAAACAATACTATTACAAATGCTAGTATTTTGAATTGATGCATTTTAAAAGCCTTTCATTTCAAAATTCCTCATCCAAACACACCCTTAAGGGTTAAGGTGCTTAAGAAACAAAGGAGTCTATCCCATGCATCAAAGGCAATTAAGGGAAATGGGAGAGGCAAGGAGGGAAAGAAGGTAACTAAGTTTGATCATCCTCCTGCAATTTTTCACGAAGGCTCCCAAACAATTTACTGATCACAAAAGAAAAAATTGTTTGATAAAGCATTCATGAAAATGAACTCAGTGGAGTAGGGGAAGAAATAAATGGAAGGAAAAAAGAGTGAGAATTATCAATATTGAGCATATTGAGGTCCAGTTACTTCTAATTGTTCCTTCTCTACTTACACCATCAGAAAAAATAACCTTCAGATAATATCAGAAAGGAAAGAGCATTTAGAAGTGATAGCTACACTGACGAAGACATTTCAAGCCAGTCACTATTTTCCATATGAAGCTAAGATACAAACTTCTTATGCGTACCATATTATGCTCCTCAAAAAGGGAGATCAAAACATTTTCGTTAAAATAAGAAGTAAACTCTTGTAAAAGTTTGAAACTAGTACTTAGAAAGAGCAAGTGAGGGAAGTTGATAATTGAAGAATGAAAGGGTTTAGTCCTTTTCCTAAAAAAAAATCATAATGAATAGAAAAAGGAACTCAGACATGTTAGGAGATTTTTTTTTCTACTTCTAGGAAGCATCTTAAAAGAAGTTTGATCTGAAAGTCAGTAGCCACCACAGTATATGAGAGATGCTTCATTTAATATCTCTTTCTTCCTATAATTTCATATGCATTCTTATATACTTCTCAGTAGGGCCGAAAAAACTAGCCTTCAACTCATAAATACTAGAAATCTAAAATATTTCAAATTCCAGTCAAGGATCTACTTCAGAAGGATGTTCTGTAATCCTAGAGTCACTTGAATGTTCTGTAATCTTAGATTGGATCACTTACAGTTCTTATAAACAAAATGAATAAAGAAAACATTTAAATAACAATACCTGATAATCCACAAAAACTCTAGGAGGGGTACACCATGCCCCCTTGTACTGCAGGCCAAGAGAACTTCCACCACTCATACCAGTTGTAGCTGATCCAGTTGGAGAATACAACAAATTCGGCAGTTCTTCATCCACCGATGCTCCAGCAGGTGCTTCACTCATTGCTCTCATTGCCACAACATACTCGTAGGTTGTGATGCCCTGATTCCATGTAAAGTCAAGAAGGTTGCAACAGAAATTGCTTTGGTGTCTTCCCTATAAGTCTACTCTATTTACCTTTTCCATTATATCCAATTACAAAAATGTTGGAGATTTAAAAGCTACTGCAAATGTAACTAAGTGAATATCTTAAAATTTTGTCATCTTACAACTAAAAATTGGAGCACCATAAAAATAACAATGATGCTTAATTTCTTGGCAACTAACCTTTCTAATAAGTATCATGTGGAAGAAAAAAAGTTCACCCAGAGGTATACAAGCCAGGATAGAAACTGCAGTACAGACAGCCTGCAAAATTTTTGGATCCAACTTAAGTACTTAAGATAATACAGAATCACAAAGTTACACATCAGCTTCACAACATTTGATCAGGAATGTACCACAACTGTTGCAAAGGGAGCGCGAGAAAAACCATTTCCAAGCCTATCAATAATCTCAGTCTCCATGCCCTGCTTGTTAACAAAGCAACGAACTAGGACACCGATACCAACACCAGCTTCAATAACTAGCTGAACCATGGAGAGAGAGACAGAGAGAGAAGCATCATCAGAATTTGGGAATTATGATTTTTAAATAAAAAACAACTGACTGAAAAACATACCCAAACAATACTGATGGCCATGAGAGAGATGAATGTGACATAATTTTTGTGTCCTACACAATTGTTTAGCCACTGCAGCCACATATGATAAGGAGATTATTTTCCACAAAAATATAACCAGATCATGGCAATACCAAAGAAGTTGAAAGATATTCTTGCACAAATATGACTGTAAAGAACACTCAAAGGAATATGAAAATATTTACCCGGCAGTGATGATCAAAACCATCTACACATTTATCACAACTTCTACAATGTTTACTAAACTTGCGCACCTGCACCATTGAAATCAATCACAAGTGAGAAAGAAAGCCATACTAAGATATTGCAACTTTTTAGATCAGCAAAATTTTTGGATATAATATTCAAGTGCTCCCTTCAAAACTGGAACACATAAAAAATGTTTATCCAGGCTAAAAGGATTATTAGTTAAACAGACAACTAGTATTCTAATCAATGTAAAAAAAAAAAAAAACCCTCTAAAAAGACCAGTATTGTTCCCATATAATTTATTGGTTTTAATTGTTAGAATATATAAATTTGGCTTAAGGTGTTAAATTTTCTGCAATCTGCTTTATCCATCACTGACACCTTAGAATTCATAAATAAATGCCAGCAGTCACATGGATTTGAAGTAGTTGATAAGATTGGTGCTAACCATGTGATATGAAAATCCTGGAAGTACATAAGAAAACATAGTAGAGAGCACTGGACCAATGGTGCAGGCCTGGACAAAATACACATCATCTATCACAAATGCAACTGAGGCAGCTCACAGTGATGTGAAAGGATATTTTAAATAGGTATGACAAAACTAACCACGAAAATGCTACTGAAAAAATAGTTTACTTTTTTCCCCTTATTTGATCTCGGCAGCCTTAATTCTGACTCAAGATGTTACCAAGCTGAGAAAATTTGATGTCTGAGAAACTATTATAACTTAGAAATAAAATTCTTAAAGTTCTGTTTCTTTTTAATTTAAGCTAACATGTACTGCTAGAATTAAAAAAATCTGGTACATTAATTTATAGTGCATCCATCGTCACAATTCAAATGTGTAGGACCCAAGCATAAATTGTCGACCACACATTTGAGTGATTTGAGATATATTTGCAAGTAATGGAAGGAAGATGAACCTTGTAAGTAGATCAAGAACTTTTTAATAAAATTTATCTTGTTAACTACCATAAGGTGAACCAGACTTATCGATCTCTTTTTGAGAAGTTGACTTTCACAACCTTGACACCTGAAAATGAATTTCGGTTGTCCTTATTTCCCTTGAATTTTTGTAGGCTTTAATGGCAAATCAAGGTAACAGATATCTTTGCACATGTCCACTTGTGCCATTAAAAGGACACAATGGTTAATATCACCTGTTCCAGCTAGAAGCTTTTATTAGATTTACAATTTCCCCTACCCCAAAATTGCATTAAGAACATAACAAAAGCAAGTTTCCTCATTTATTTGGGGGAAAGAATGCTACTAACATAATGGACAGATAAAATTAAAAAAAAAAAAAGGACGAAAATTTGAGCTGATCTAATATAATAAAAAGGGTAATAAAAAAAGGTTCCAAAATACCTCAGCATTGCACAATGTGCAGAACAAAGCATCTTCAGCACCTTCCTCAGCAGTCCCTTCCTGCTTGCGACAATCTTCATGAACAAATAAGGCACAAAAGATTCCTCCAATGCAACAAGATTTCCTGGTTGTAGACTGTGCTGGACCATCTAGTGCCCCATTATCTCCCATTGAACCTTTCTTGCTTGAGTTTGGTGCTGCTATGGAACTTCTTGAAACTGTTGATGGCGATGAATGCAGCCCACTGCCAAATTCATCAAATTTTCTGGGTAAATCCTTCACAGATAACCCAGGCTTCATATCAAATTTGTTTCTTCCACCATTAAATTTCAACATGATGCCAGGATCAGCAGGGTTAATCGCAGTACACCGAACATAAAGAATAAAAACAAGGAGTGCCTGCATTGCCATCACAAGAATAATGGGAGTGATGTAAACTGCTTTATGCAGAATGAAAACTGAAATTGGTTTTTTTCATCCAAAATTATTTGCAACAAACCAAGCACCATATAGCCTTCATAGCAGTAACTTATATCATAAAATGGATAAAAACATTGGTGCAATTCATAATCCAGTGTAGCATAGTAGCCGGCCCTTAAAGATGTCTTGAATTTGTAATCAATTTAGATTTTTTATGCGGAAATGTAAGGCAAAAAGATTTTTCTAGCCCTAATATAAAGAAAACAAATGAATTCACATACCACTAGCGAGTAAGTTGCAACCAGAACATATTCCCAGATGCGCCCTCCAAGGAAAGGAGCGAAGAAAGCATAAAATGCAATCACTAACAAGCAGAACACAGTAATTGCGACAACCTATCAAAACAAGAAGCTAAGATCAACTTCAAGGAAATATAATAATATGGATGTAGTCTGAAAGAGTGATTCCCGAATTCATAAAAGACATCAAATAAAGAGCCTATTCGAAATATAAAAATTGAGAATCAACATGTCAAAATGAGAGTTACCATTTACATATAACTGCATAAGAGGTTGTCACATAGATGACATTGACAGTGCTGAAGAAAATCTTTGCAATATTTTTACTATTTCCAGCTTCTATAGGTGGAAATGTTAGTAGATTTATTCTCTTTAAAGAAGGGAAAAAAAGAAAGGGAGAGGGGAAGTCTGAGGGAGGAGATCTCTAGCCTAAGTTTTAGTTAAGATGATATTTAAGAATACAAGTCATTATAAAGCAGAACATATTTAACATCCTTATCCTAAAAAATTTCACAAGATAATTTCAAAATACAAGCTCTAAAGATTTGAATGTTTAATAGAAGTTAAACAAATGGGGGTCATCTCAAAGCAATGCCTCCAGGGCCTTTCCTGATATCAGTCTAAAGTTCTCAAGTGACATTCCTCGAAAGAGGAGACTATCCAATCCTATCCTATCCTATCTCTGAAATTTAGGATTGACCTTCAGCTAGAGTGTAAATCAGATACATAGTTTAAAACCCAAATGAATGAATTCAGCCTAGAATTGGTCACCAAGTATCATACTGGTCAGACTCATGGATCAGGATCAGACAAATAGTTGACTAGCCCCAAAGGATGTTACATACTCACAAAACCTCCACCAACAGTTATGTAATTTGAAACTGAGAAACATGTCTACCTCTGAACCTCTTGAATAGTGACTCTTGGTTTTCCTAACATTCACCTAGGTTTGCCTTCTTCTTCCTCTGCCATCAAAGTGGTTGGATAAAACCATTGGCATATGAGACTCCTTTAAGGAACATGTGGTACAAGTTGAAAGCAACTAGAAGAAAGTAGGACTAGTTTGAGAATCAGACATGGATTGAACTTCATTTTCATCCTTCCAGATTAGGCTTAGAGGTAATGCTCACAATAAGCCACTGTAGAAAGGCAGGGAAACCTACTAAAGAACCTCAAGACAGATCCAACTCTTCAGAAGGGGGACAATCGTGCTCCAGGTGTTGGATAGAACTTCTCCTCAAGTTTCCTAATCCATTAAATTGAAAGTATGCCTGAATCAGAGACAGCCCCTTTCATCAAGGAAAAAGATGGAGACAGAGCTCTTTGCAGGTTTGAAGGAGCTTCCAGAAGTGAGAAAAGGTTGGGAACCACTTGTGAGTCCGACCACGTTTTAATCCTTCCACAATCCACTTCAAGATAATGTTCTTAATGAGCCGTTTTAAGAAAAAATAGAAAACTTCTATGCACCCTCAAACAGATCAACTGTCCAAATAGGACACACCTTGACAATCATGCTGAAAATACAAGTATACTACACTCTGGCTGGCACCAACATTCTGCAGTGGGAATGGCTTCAAGGTATGAAATGAGAGTTCTTTTATTCTTTCCTCATCCATAAAGCTATCGAATGGAACATTACTAAAATTCAATGCTACCCTACCGAACTACAAGAACCCAGAACTAACTCATAAAAATCCGACCACCGCATAGTCAATCCAGTAGTTAAAAACTGTACGCAGGCTCTAAGACAGAAATACAACGGGTAACATACAATGAGCCATGCTAGCCCAACAAGTTGAAGTGTCATGCATTTCAACAAACTAAAACATACGAGGGAAAAAAAATTCTTAGAACATTTTCAGCGGCAAATGTTGCCACTAAATTGGAGGAAAATAATTAAATTGGGAAAAATTCACATAAAATTAAGCAGTAAACAACTAAGAATTAAAAACCCAGACAGAAAATATGGATCAAAAGAAATTTTGGAGCATTTTTGAAGAAACATGCATAAAAAAAAGCCCATTACCTGAAAGGTGTGTGCAGGCAGTTGCCATCCATGTTTCCTCACCATAACTGCCCCTTAAAAAATTCACTCCACTCCCCTGAAAACCCAAAACCCTAGCTACAAAAAACAAGAACATATAGGGAGACTCTCATAAAAAGAAAAAAAAACAATTTTGGGAGAGGCAGAAAGAGAGAGAGAGTAAGTTCATCTCTTTGGAACGAAATAAAAAATTAAGAAACAATAATAAAAGAAAAAAAAATTAGAGAATGTTAGTAATTGGTTAGTAGTGGGAAGTCAGGGTTAGTACATGAGAGAAAATGAAAGCAATAAAGTGAAGAAAAAAGAAAAGGAAGGGCAGCTTTAAAGGGAAGGATGAGTGTAGGAAAGAAGAGAATGTGAAAAGCTGTTGAAATTGACAAAAGAGAAAATCGTTGACAGAGAGAGTACATTGCGCCGTTGTTAACTCGTGAGCTGTGTTGTCTTAATGTTATATTTTAATTTTATCATTATATTTTAAAATATTTTCAATGAGATATTTTTATTTTTAAAATGTATAATATGATATTTTTTTATACGTCAATTCAATATTTAAAATTAACATTGTTAAGGTAAATGAATGAGGTTATTGTCATTTAATTACATAATAATATATGATATGTTTTGTAAATTTTATTTTAATTTTCTAATAACACTTACAAGTACGTAATCACATATCATAAAATCTTTTTAAATTAAAAAATAAATTTACCAAAAATAACTAATATAAATTCAATATAATCTTTTTTTCATATTATTAGGAATATAAAAAAAATAAAATTGAAACATTGAATTTAAACCTTATTAAAGAGAAGTAACAATACCAAATTTTGATTGTTTTTTTATCTGTTTCTTCCATTCCCCTTTCTATTGGCTAAAGCCACCCAACAATGGTAGAATATTGCCATACAAAACTGGATCTGTCGCCAATATTGGTTGAATTTAACCAATAGAAAGGTAATTAGGAGAGAAAAAGAAAGGAAAAGTAAGAAGAAAGAAAAGAAATAAAAAATATTTTTTAAAATGTATTTTTCAAAAAAAAATAATCATTTTTAGCTTTCAAAAATAGAAATTTGTTTTTTAGATTTGATTTTCTTTAAAGTTTAAATAATGAAAATTAAAATCTTGAAAAATTGAGGAAAAAGGAAATCTTTTCTAAAAATTTGTAAAATTTTAAAGTTTTCAAAAAAAAATTTTAAAAATATATTTTTAATTTTAAAAATAAAATTTATTTCAAATTTATAAAATAAATTTATACTCTTATTTTGAAAATATAAAATTTATTTATTAAAAGTTTTAAATTTTTATTTTTAAAAATAAAGGGTTTAAAATTATTTTTATTTGATTTTTTTTCATTTTTTTTAAAATTATGATACATGATATGCACATTTGTGTCATGTAAATAAATTGAAATAATTTTTGTGAATCACGTGACAGTATTGTTTCATGTGTCATTATGCAATTGGTCTAAAGATATTATCGTGTTTATTTAAAAATGCAACCTTAGAATTAGATACTAAATTCATAAACGTAAAGATAGTACAAGTATCACACTACACAATTTAGAAGCAAAAGTGTAACAAAAAAAAAAAATAGAAGCAAAAGCAGTATATTGAAAATTTTAAATTACCAAACAAAATTAACCACGGAGACCGAATATGACGTTAACTCTATTTACAGTAATATCTTCCACTAGTAATTAAACTGAAATATTTTCCTTTTTTCTAAATCAATAAAAAGTTTCTTTTTATATAAAAAGGAAACAAACATTTTTTTCTACCTTTTTGTTTTAAAAAATCACTTAAAATATTTTGCATATGATTTATATAGAGAAAATCTCAACAATAAAAAAATCAAAATTGCAACTTAAGTTTCGAATTTAAATCATAAAAAATTCTATATCATGATTTATGGAATAATAAAATAAATTTTATTGTGTCAAAAGGATAATATAATATACAAAAAAGAATTAAACATTTGTGATGTGAGGTACTGTGAGAAAATTTCTAAATACAACCGATTTTTTTGCTGTTTACATCCTTTTTTTTTTATGGGCTACTGTTTAAATACAAAGAAAATGGGATGTAAGGTGTCAAAAATTGGTTGTATTTTATCATAAAAAAAAAATTGATTGTATTTAAAATCTCTCATAATGTAATCTTATTAGTTTGTACAATTAACACTTTTCGGTTTTAATTTTTATATATATATGAAAGTATATAAGAAAAAGTACAAACATGTGCAAGTGTGAGTTAGGTAGAGTACTTTTTCTTTTTCTTTTTTTAATGCTGGGAAGAAAAAAAAAAAGGACGAAATTTTAGTGTGATTTGACGTTGGGTTAGGTGCGGTATTGGTGGATCCCACCGATTATTCTTGATTTTGGATGTATCGGTCCTTCCAAACGCAACCAAGGCTTTGCGTATGGTTAGATTTGACAATTTATATGGATGAATTAATTTTCATATTATATTAAATTAATTATATTTGTATTATGTAAAATATATAAATTACCTTTTTAAAATTCGTATCACATGTTAAATAAAAACTTAATTTTTTATAAAATTTATATATAATTTTTTTAAATTTTAATTAACATTATCTTTACATATATATATATATATTTTTTATTCTTTTTTCTTATTATCGTATCTAATCTAAAATTATCAAGTTTCACGCTCTGTTGTGGTCGTAACATTTAAAAGTTACAACCAAGACATTGCCTATAATAAGGTGTTTCCTAGCAACTTACGGGAAAAGTTTCTATCAACTTCATTCAAAATCATACGATTTCTTTATTTATGTAAATGTTAGATGACATGTATGTAATTATACTATTTCAGTGAGCAAAAAAAGGGAGAGCATCTGCTTATATAGCTATAAAAGTATCAAAATGCTATGGAGAAGATGTCCAAATAACCAAAACCTTTGAGCTTATGTTCTTAGCTAGCTCTTGTTAATAGACATTAGGGATAGTTCAAGCTTTACTTCGTTCCAAGGTAAGTACTTAGCGGACAAGACTTAGATGGCATTTGGTTTATGGAGTAGAATAGAGGGAGAGTGAAAAAGATATCATGTGAATATAGAAAAAAAGGAATAAAAAAGAATATGTATTATGATATTTAGTTAATTGGAATGGAATATAATGGGAAATGGTATTAATGTGTTGAAAATTTCTATTTGCACTATAATTTTTATGCTTTATACCATACATCTAATTTATCGCAAAAATTACTAAATATATACTTCATAAATTTAGAATTTTGAGCCTACTTCTTTTCACCCATCCCTTTCATCGTTTTTTTTATCACTATCTCCATTACTCCTTCATCTCCATTAGCTTAAATTATTTCTGCATCTCCCACAGTTGCTCTAAACGCAGATCTCAAGTATTATTAGTGTTTATAATTATAAAATTTATAATTAATTATAACTATTATAATAAAATTTATAATATAATTCATTAATTATAATTATTAAAATAAAATTTATTTTATGAAAATAGGGCTGCCTGCACAAGGCAACTTGCGCTAGCGCTATGTACCTGCTCAAGCTAACTTACGCAAATACAAGCTTCTCACGCACGCTGCCTTGCAGAGGGAGCTTGTCCCAACATAAGGCATCTTGTGCTAGGACATGACTGAATGTTGGTTATGTCCCAACACAAGGTGCCTTACCTTGGGACAAGCTCCCTGTGCAAGACAGCTTGCATGAGGAACTCATCCTAGTGTAAAAGCCAACTTGCGTAAGCACAAGACACTGCGCAAGCGCTTTTGCTCGAGATTATGCTCCTTGTCAAATTCACTAGCGGGCAGTGAAGAGTTTGATAAATTTAATTTAAGATGTTTTTTCCTTTTGATTTTTTTGGTGAAATTACGGGTATTTTGATTTGTTTTACGATTTGAGACTAATCATGTTTAAGTCGAGAGTGGTAAACGGTAAAGTCTTCCCAAAAGTGATGACTCAAAGATTCGAACCATGTCCAAATGTTTAAATAAGAAGTCCACTTCCACTTCTTCCAACGACTTGTTGGTTCCTTTTGATTTTTTTGAAGCTTATCTTGTAACGTCTTGGAATATTGTATATTATACTAAATTCACATAAATAAACACATAAAGGTTGGGCTTGTTTGCAGTGTCAAATTAACTTCCAAATAAAAATTTATTATTTATATACAAAACCTAGGATTTAAAATTCAAATTTACATAAACAAAAGGTGAATGTTTAACATCCCAAGTAATTATACAATAAAGTAGTACTGTAGAAAAATCTGAATACATAAAAATAAACTCAGTATACCTCGACAAGTTAGTACAATCGCCTAAGGAATTCCGGAATCAGGTCCTCCTGGGAAGCAAACCCGATCTCACTGCAAGTAATCTGGGAGTGAAAAATAAAAGGGTGAGCTAACGTGCTTAGTGAGGAACATCTATATAAAAGCTGATATAACATATCCTATATGCAGATTTCATAAACAGATTTTATACGAAATCATGAATTTTAACATATGAAATAAAACTAGCACGATCTAATAGGAAAGATATTATAGTGGGTTGGGTAACCGGGTAGAGTATGAGAGGTACTTTAGAGTACCTGTCATGTTTTGGTATCCAAAGCGACTATAGGGAATTCATTTTATTTAATTAAATCACAAATTCAAATATAATACCAATGTTTTGAGAAATAAACATACATATAATAGAAATTAAACAATTTCTCCATAATCAGTATAAATCATATTTATAGCAATTTCTAACAGATAAATCAAATAAATAATTTCACAAAATATCATGTTCATATCAAGAAATATAAAATGCGGATAAATCGAAATCACAAATATATCAAAACTGGGAGTGCCTGGATCTAAGTTAACTAGGGATTTACCATCCTAGTATGATTTTAGTAGAGACTAGGCTACACCCAATAGACACATGCACTATAATAGATGTATGGCCATAGTCAGGGTACCACAGTGTGTACATTAGCTAGGTGACCTCTGTGGGAGCTAGAAGACTGGGCTAGAGTCAGCAGCAATCAGAACGAAACGAAAATGTATGTATCCGCAGGTAGCTACAGGGCCACAGTCTCAAAACATTTAAATAAATATTTTTAGAACAGTTTACGGAGATGAATTTATTAATATATCATAAATATAATCATAAAAATTAATTCCATAAAATCAATAATCCAAACATATAAAATACAATAAAACTTAAAATAATATTTAATCTTCCAAATTTATTTATTTATTTAATTTCCATGAAATATATCAACATTTCAAATATCCAAAAATAGATAAAATATCACTAAAAATCATTTAATTATTGAATTTGTGATTTAATATTTATTAAACCATATTCAAATATTTAAAATTTGGATACCTAAATTTGATTTTCTCTATATTTAAAAAATTTCATGCTAAAGCATAAATTTCATGGATTTCATAAATTTAGGGGTTTAGGTTAGCATAGAAAAATTTTGGCAGTATAACAATTTATTTAACCTAGCCCCTCCTGCATAAAAATCCAACTTTTAAACCACAGTTCACAGTTCCAAATTTAATTCAAAATATTTATTTAATTTTCACAATTTGCAATTTTCTCTAAAACATGCAACGTTATATTTCTATGCTTCATACAAATATCCCTTACCTTTTATTTTCTCGGTATCCAATCCTCTAGTGCCAGTATCACCTCCCGACTTCGGGGCTGCACATTCATTATTTCAACTTGATAAATCTACTATATTTTAGTTAAAAGAATATTTAATAAATTAAATACTAATGCTTGGTCTGTGAAATTCTCTAGATGCAGTCAAATTTCTATCGGTGAAAAATTGTAACTTTCGTTACATAACTCTAATTTCGATTTCGATTACGCCTAAATTCTCAAAATAATTTGTATATTATTTTAGGACCTAAATTATATTGAAATGGGCACAAATTCAGGCTCCCCTTCATTATGCCGAAATGCTTCTTCCTTGCCACTTAATGATTTTCTTCAATTTAAGCTTCCTTTTTAGTTCCAAATTTATTCTATCAATTTCCTATACTACTTCTACATAATTTACACATTAAATAACATAAAATCCCAGCACATCTTTGTCACGATCCATAATACACAGTAATTATCCATTTTGACACACACAATAGGATGGTTGGGCTGTCTGCAATGTCTTTATCACACTCATTTTTAACAGTAAATCACTTACGAAATAAAACCATATCGATAGCTGATATAAATATTTGCATCAAAATATTATTTACAGTATTTTTCACATGTTCTTCATCCCCTGCACATAAATTATACAAATGTAGTACTGTACATAACAAGTCTAAACATATAAAAGAAATAAAATATACCTCCAAGATCTGATCAAAGCTGCCTTAGAGTACTATAGCACAGCCGAAATCCATGGAATGACATATCAAATACATCATTGCAGATAATCTGTGGAGTGAAAAAATAAGGGGTGAGCTAATGTGCTCAGTAAGAGAATCGTATGCAAGATTGATACTATGAAATCTATATGCTTAAAACATTTAATCCCTAACAGTGAGCTAAGGTACAAATTAGGAAGGATACTATAGTCGACTAGGAAACCGAATGGAGTATGTGAGGTATTTTAGAATACCTGTTGTGTCCCAGCCCCTAGAAGCAACTATAGGGAGTAATTAGTTGAAATTGATATGAATAAACATTTTAATTACTTGATAACAATTTAATAAATCAAGTTAAATAAACACTTTAATTAAATTACTTCAGTAAACAATTCCGTATTGAAGTCCAGTAAATAATATAGTAACACTTGAAAATTGCACAATACAATCTATTTTTAAAACATTCATTTCAGTACCAATAATAATTTCAATCCAGTAAACAGTACAGTATAGTGGAGACCAGACAACACTCAAAGTATATGATGCTATAATAATATCCCGAAAAGGGAGAAACAGTAAACACGTGAGACATATGGCCATAGTCTATAGGGTCCACAATGTACACTTGCCAGGTGACACTTGTAGAGGCTGAAGACTGGGCAAGTCTATCAGCAACAGTAATAATAGTAACAGTACACGTGACACATGAGCATGATACGGGGCCTAACAGTCTCAAAACAGTGTATATAAGTAGAAACACCATTTATGAAACCAATTTCATTGATAATATCTTCGATCAGTTTATAAATAAATATATTGAAAATATATTCAGTTCATGAATAAAAATTCATAAAATATTTACACTTCAGTATTCTTTTTTGAAACTGTTCTATTTATCTATAGAACAATAATAAGCATATGCTGGTACCTTCACGTAATTAAAATTTATTAACATGAATATTTAAATATTGTTTTTCAGTAAATAATAAAATAATACAAATTTAATAAATCTCATGAGAATCACTTGGAAATCTATATATTTCTATCATTTAAAAATATTAGAATTAATTTCTATAATTTTCGGCAGAATAATGGCTGTTTCTAACTTAGTTCTACTGTAGGGAAAACACAGTTTATAAACCAGCTAGTATCCATAATTTCACCAATTCCAAAGCATTTAATTTCTAAATCACTTCATAAATTTTATTTAAACCAAAACATGCATTCACAATATCCTTACAACTTACACACTTATCCCTTACCTGTCGTTTTCTTATCGACTCGTCGATAGCACCACTTGATATTCCTTTACTCCTGGGCTACAAAACATTATACCAATCACCATTATTCACTATAATTTAATTTTTAATAAATTTTTCTTCATCAAATTCTACTATATTGTCAGTAGAAAATATTAAACCAATCTAAATTACACAGGTGCTAAAACACAACTTCGCCTATATAACTCTGATTTTAATTCCGACTTCACCAATAGTCTTCTCTTAATTTATACAGTCTCATGGCACCTTAAATTCATCAAATTGAGCAACAAAACTTCCTCCCATTGCCATGGCCAAATTCCTTCTATAGCAAAATATATGGAATTCAATAATTTAATTTTACATTCATGCTTTATCATGCTTCTTCATTAATTTGGCACCATTTTTAAGCATCAAAACACAAAAATCCCCTTGTTCTTCATCATGGCTGAAACCCTAGGGTATCATTTGACAGAATATTGATCCAATCTAACATTAAAATCATGCTTAACACACTTAAATTTATCATTTCTAACATTAGAACTAAATGAAATTAAGAGCATGATTTTGTCTTACCTTGACCGAAACTTATGGGGCTGTTTTCCTCTTAATTTTGTCCACTCTACAATGAGCTATGGGTATGGGTTCGTAGAGGATGAAGAGTAAAACAACTTTGTAGAAGAAATTTTCTTGGTTTAATGTAGTTTAGGTACTGTTTTGGTTGAATTTTTATTTTTCCTCAAGGTTTGGCTATGGTGGTGGCGTGAGAGAGGTTGAAGAAGATTATGGCTGCAGCTTGTAGAGAAAATTAGAAGCTTCAATAAAAGGTAAAATGACCATTCTACTTTTCGTTATAAAGATTTTGGACAAAATGGCCCTTTAAACTTCCATAATTTTTCTAACTAGTTAATTTAACTTCAAAAATTCATATTTCATTACTAAATATTATTATTGAACATATTTTGATGAATGATGGTGGTTTTATTGAGGTTTGACTGATCGTAAAGGAGAAATTACAAAAATACCCCTATCGAGCCAATCGCTTAAATTTCGGATTTCACCATTGATTCGATCTATCTATTGACATAGCCTAGGACTTATTTATACGTAGATTATCATACTTCAATCAATAGGTCAAAAGTCAATTTAGTTTGACCATTATTAACGAAAATTCATCCGGGCTATATTCTTAATAGTCATTTCCTAAATTGTTGGCACACTTCCCAAAAATAATCTAAATAAGGGATTTTGGGTTCCAGATTCTTACCATAGGCTTATTGGACTCTCTGAATAATATCTATCTAGTCTCACATCCGTCCGAGGCAATGTAGAGCTTGTGAGGCCTATCATACTGTATCAGGTCGTACCTAAGAAATACACAAGAATCGAACAGTGGTGAGTATCCCTACATGTAAAACAGTACTAGAATACAAGATTCTCACAATCTTGCCATGGCTGAACCACCTTCTTTGTCCAACAAATTGAATTTCTTCAAATTAAACATAACTAAGCTTAATTTCATGCCTTTCATGATTTCTACAATTTTTCTACATCAAGTTCCCATCAAAATTCATCATGTT
Source organism: Heritiera littoralis (assembly GCA_031772115.1). NCBI lineage: Eukaryota > Viridiplantae > Streptophyta > Magnoliopsida > Malvales > Malvaceae > Heritiera > Heritiera littoralis. The sequence goes on along the minus strand of JAPDPK010000009.1, from coordinate 515,313 downwards.
CATAGAATGTGGGTGGTGTCCGAAACCCTCATATGCTCAACAACATGATTTAAACATGATTCAAACTAAGAGAAGCATGGAAACATCATGAATACATGATAAATAATAAGAATTCCATGAAAAAGTCTAAGGTTTCATTTTGTCTCACCTTGGCCGAATGCTACAGGGAAGCTTGGGGTCTGATTTTTGCTGATTTAGCACTTGATTTAGGTACCAAATTGAAGAGGAGGTTAAGTAGGATAAGTTTGGTGAAGGAATTATTTGATTTTAATTTGATTTTCCTTATGTTTTTCTCACTTTCTCTCTCTTCCTAAGCTCACTTCAATGGAGTTTTATGGGAGGTTCTGGTTCCAGCAGAAAATGATGAGGAAACTGCTGGAGAGAATGATAAAAATCAGATTTTATGGGCAAAATTACCATTTTGCCTTATACTTAAAGATTTCTTCCAAAATTGCCCCTAAACTTTGACTCGATTAAAACAGTTTGTCTAACTTCCAAAATATTTTATTCAATCATAAATCAACTCTATTTAGCTAGCTCTAATGTATGGTGAAGCTTTTGTTGAGGTTCGATTATCAGTTTGGGTGAAATTACTAAAATACCTATAACCGTAAAATCGCATAAATTTCTGTCTTTACATCTAGTTTCTTCCCTTTGTCTAGATATTCTAAAAGTATATTTTATGAGAAATTATTTAGTATAACCAGTAGGTCAAAGTCTTCTTGTTTTGACCATTATTTCTAAAAATTTTGACGACTTATGGACTAAACTGTTATTTTCCAATTTATTGCACATTTTTCGAAATATGCAAAATAAGCGAGATTGATGCTGAGACTCTTACCATAATATTTTCTGGCCTTGAACTTCAAATCCCTAAAGTTTCATCATCCTTTGGACCTCTGGTAATCGGTGGGGTCCACTTATTAATTAACCGTAAAACCTAAGATAAAATAAAATATAATTAATTATATTTGTCCCATAATTCTTAATTATTTAAATATAATTAAACTGTACTATAAATTACGAGGTCTCACATATCTCTTCTTCGCTTTCCATATTTTCACATTCTTCAATGCTATCATAACAGCCACACGCTATCGTAATAACCACTTTTGCTTAAATCTTTCAACTTTTTTTTTCTTAAAAAGAACAAAACAGAAAAAAAGAAATTAGGGCCTACAAGAGAAGAAGAGTAGAAGAACGTAAAGCTGGGTGGATGTCACAACCCAAAATGTACAGTTTTTGCCACATTATAACACCACACGTAACGGTTGGGCTGTCTGCAATGCCTTTATCACTCACTTATGAAAAACAGTAACTACTATTATACTTAAATTAAATCAGTAGTCGATGAGAATATTTACTGCAATATGTATATATACAGTATGTACACATGTTCTACATCCCTGGTACATGAATTATACAAAGGTAGTACTGAACAACTATGTCTGAAAACATGTAAAAGAAATGCTACCTCCAGGATCCACTAAGTGCTGCCTCGGGGTCAACTACAATGCAGCCAAATCCATGGAACAGAATCACTGAAGATAGTCTGTGGAGTGAGAAAATAAAGGAGTGAGCTAACGCGCTCAGTAAGAGAATTGTATGTAAAACTGATACTATAAAATCTATATGCCAAAAACATTTGCATCCTAATAGCTCACTAAACTCAAAATAGGATGGATACTATAGTCGGCTAGGAATACCGGATAGAGTATGGAAGGTATTTTAGAATACCGTACGTGTCCCGGCTCCTAGAAGCAACTATAAGGAGTGATCGTTTTCTTTTGATATTCAAATCCAAGTAAAATATTAAATATTTGCATAATAAAACACTTAAGTAAATAAATAAGAAATTAATATTCCTTTCAACAAATATTCATTTCCACACTTGTATAATACCGTATAATGTTTATTTCAACACGTAGTATATCAAAAGCTCAATAGCTGCAAATAATTTAGTACCAGCTAAAGGTTTAGTGAAAGGTATAATGAACAGTACAGTATCATGGAGACCAGGCAACACCCTAAATATATCATGCTATAATAATATCCCGAATAGGGAAAATAATAACACATGATATCTATGGCCATAGTCTATGGGGTCCATAGTGTGCACTGATCAGGTGTCTACCGGGACGCTGATAATAGGATCGGTATTTATCAACACTAACACGTGACACGTGAGCATGATATGGGGCCTAACAGTCTCAAAACAGTAAACACGTGATATAAACACCATTTATGAAATCAATTTCACTGAATATAAGTTCGATCAATCCATAAATATTCATAAGGAAAATATTTTCATCTTATGAATAACAATTTATAAAATATTCATACTGTGGTAATCGTTCCAGAAAATGTTCTAAATATTTATAGAACAATATAAATCACATGCTGATACTTTCACATAAATAAAATTCCTTAACAGGAATATTTAAATATAGTTTTTCGGTAAACTATAAAATTATGCAATTTAATGAATTTCATGGAAACTTCCCAAAATTCCACTTTAGAAAAATGCTAGAAATATTTTCTAAATATTCCTATAATTTTCGGCAGAATGACAGCTATTTCTAACCTAGCCTTCCTGCACAAAAATTATAGTTTATAATTTCAACAGTAGCCACAATTCACCAAATTTCACCACTTTTAAAGGTAATTTATATCCATATTATTTTATAAAAATAGTGTGATTTACAGTATCCCTACGATTCACACACTCATACCTTACTTGTAGGATGAAATCTAATCGTCCGATAACACCACGTACGAATCACCTCTCTCGGGCTGCAATAAAATTCACCCAACAGCATTATTCACCATAATTAAAATTCTAATAATTTTTCTTGCACTAATTTTTATTACTTTTCCAATAGAAAATATTAAACCGGTATAATTCGCACTGGTGCTAAAACCAAACTTCGCCAATTTAACTCCGAATCGAATTCCGACTTCACCATTAGTCTTCTTATAATTTCTACAGTCTTTTAACACCCTAACATTATAAATTGAAGCATTAAAACCCCTCCCATCTAGCTTGGCCGAAAATGGCTTCTTGCCATTTTCATTGTTTTTCTTCCATTTAGCCATTATACCTTAATTAATCATGCTTAATCATTATTCTAATCCTATTTTTATGCATCAAACCATAGTAATTTATAAAGATCTTCTCATGGCCGAACACCCCTCTTAATGGTTGAGTATGATTTAGCTAGATTCAACCTAAACTAATACCATAAACAAGCTTAGGAAGCTTAGTTATCCCAAAATCAACCATTAAAATTTAAGGAATATAAAAGCATGAAAATGGTTTACCTTGACTGAAATTTCCTCTTCACTTTCCTCTTGATTTAGCCACTTAATCAAGGGGCTATTGGTATGGTTTGAGAGAGGAAGATGAGTAGAGCAATTTAGGTAGAAATAGCTTAGTGAAAATCAAGTGTTTTTGGAAGGTTTTAGTTTCTTCTCTTTTATGCTTCCATGGAGGTCACGAGAATGAGAGGAAGAAGAAGCTGCAACAGTGCCGGCAGCATCTGGAAATATATAAAAATATTTGGACATATTTTATAAATGTTAAAAATAACAAAATGTCATTAATGATAGGTTTTTCGGTCTTTTTCTTCCGAAATTTTTATAACTAGGCAGTTGAACTCCAAAAATTTATTTTCCATCACCAAAAATTCATATTAAGTGTATTTTGATAAATGGTGGTGGTTTGGCTCAGGTTTAGCCTTTTCAAGAAGGTGAAATTACAAAAATACCCATATTGGGTAAATCGCGTAGAATTTTAATTTGACTACTGATTCGGTCTATCTATTTACATAACCCAGGACTTATTTTCATGTAGAATATCATTCTTTAATCACTAGATTAAATTCCCATTTATTTTGACCTCAATTTACGAAAATGCTATCGGGCTATGTACTTAAACGTCATTTCCTAATTTGTTTTCATACTCTTCAAAAATAATCTAAATGAGGAAATTTAGACTTAAAATTCATACCGTATATTTATTAGACCCTCTGTGTATTATCTGTCCAGTCTCACTTCCATCTGGGCACTGTAAAACCTATGGGGCCCACCATACTGTACTAGCTCGTGTCTGCGAAATTCACAGGAAATGAACAGTGTGAGTGTCCTTACATGTGAAACAGTATCTGAATACACGGTTCTCACAATGGAGAAAAGAGAAAAGAAGATGAGTTATATGTTTTGGAGAATTTCATTAGGGTATATTTGTCTTGTCATACAATGATTTTTTTGTCTTAATAAATATTGAAGTTTAAAGAGTAAAAATTATAGTGCAAATAAAAATTCTCTAATATATTTGGTTATTTCATGAAATATAAGGGGAATAAGTTTAAAAGTCCAGTTCGCCCTTTTATTAAAATAATTATAAATTATTGTAATACTAATTATAATTACATAAAAATTTAATTCTAAAAACAATAATTATTGTTTATAAATTATTATAAATAATCATCAAAATATTAATTAATTATCACTTAATTAAGTTAAGACATTTAATTATTAATTAAAATCTTAATAATTATTAATAACTTCCTTTTTATTATTAATATTAATTAATAAAAATTAATTATTATTCATAATTAATAAAAACAAAAAGTTTCATATTTAGTTAATAAAATAAACCTAAAAATTAAAAAATAAATAACAAAGATTTTTCTTTATTTTTTCTCTATAATTTTCTTTCTCTCTCTCCCTGTATCAATATCTTTCTTATTTCTCTTCAATCTCAATCTCTCTAAAACCAACATTAGCAGCAACCATGAACAAAATCTTTGAGTACTCTTCGAGGAGGGGGCTCAATTTCTAGTCATATTGGGTTTTCTTTTCTTTCTTCATTGAATTCAAAATCATGTTTTTTTTTCTTCAAGAAAAACCATCTTTTTTGGATTTTTCTTTTATTTTTTTTATAGGACACTCAAGGTAGCTAGATCTTGTCAAATGGGATTGATTGGCACTCCAAGCAGCTAGATCTGACTATTGGAGCGTCGACCTGTCATACCCAGCAACCAAATTAGGTCGCCAAGACACTAAATTCTTAGAGGCGATAGAGTTTCTATGAAAATGAGAAATGTGTTGGAGTTAGTAAGGATATAATTTGGATAAAAGCTGAATGACATTCTTGTCTTTTTTTTGGTGTAAGCACAAGTGTCCTCATCCATTTTACTGTCTGAAATTAATTCTGTTCAAGCTGAGAGTGGTAAACAATAAAATCCTCTCAACTGTCGGAACTCCAAGACTCAAACCTTGTCCAAATATTTAGGGAGTAAGTTCATTTCTACTTTTTCTAACCACTTGTTGGTAAATAGATTCTTGTCCTTAAAAAAAAATTTAACCTTTTTGAAAAGCTATTCCGACCTCAAGGAAAAGAATGGATATTCTCTTCGAGGTTGGAATAACCATTCAGCCTAAAATGATTTTTCTTTGGCACTTAACCAACCAAAGGATGGGGCTGAGGAATGGAAGGGGAATTGAAAATTAATTCCCCAAACCAAACGACATGTTAGATAAATTTTGGCAAGGTTCTCTATTAAAAATAGACTTGTTCATGGATCGGATTATCCATCTAAATTCGAAAGTTCACTTGATTTTTGGGTAGATTTGAACGAAAATATTAAGAGTTTAAGTAGGCTTGGGCTAACAAATGAGGACCAATCAAAAAAGGGGTTGGGACTTGGTCTTGCCCTTAAAAGCCCAAACTCGGTCGCCTTGTTTTTTGTCAGTAACATTTAAAAAAAAAATTATGTCTTGTTAATTAATAATTAAGTTAATTCATTTCAAATGTTACCAATAAATAATTTTATAATTGTAATTCTATAAAATATGGCATATCTACCTTAATCATGAAAAATAACATCTTAAAAATTTCAAGTATTAATTAAAGTAATATATTTACGCTTTGTTATGTAAAAGTTCTAAAGAATAAAATTTTACTATATAAACATCGAAATGAAGAACTTTTTTTTTTAAAAAAAGATTGGATGCACTTGGGGTTTTCTTGTTGTTTGTAAAACAAGTTTGAACAAAATACCAAGCTCGAAATTTGGGCCAAGCAGAGCTTGGACTCACATGAAATCCTATAATATACTGCTTAGGCTTGACCCAAGCTCGACCTAACTTATAAATAGGTATAATTAAAAACAATCACATAAAAATTAAAACTAAAACTCAAATCAATAAATTGAAAGATTTTGTTTCATAGATCAAGTATACAAAATATAAAAAATAATTTAATGAAATTTGATTTTTTTAAATAATTTTTTTATTAAAAAATTGGATAGAATTTCCAATTTCGAATAAATACCGGTTGAATTTGGATTATATATAATACTTTAAACAAAATTTTACTTATATCATTCTTCTTATTAAACTTTATCGAACTATATATTTTATTTTTTAAAATAAATTTTTATGTGATTATTTTTAATTAAAAAAACTGCAAACTTTACCCAAAGAGCTAGGTCAAAATATCGTCTTATTAAAGGTTGCAAAGTGACAAATGTGCGGATAATATAGACCAATCATATGTGGATTAGGTACTAACTATATGGTCCATCGACGGTTAGATGTTGAAGCAAAAGCCAACAAAAGCCTACATGGTATGAGATTAGACCTAGCAATTTGTATTTATAAATAGTTTTTGTGTTATGCAACTTTTGTTCGTGTCATGTAAAACATGAAAATCTTGTTTTTATTTACACAGAAAACATAAAATTTTATTTTTTTAATTTTTACATTATTCATATACAATTTTTACTTAATTTTAGCCTATGTCATTATCGTGTCTCCTATTCGTATCGTTTTTGTATCATGTCATAATGTCTTATCTAAGATTGTCAAGTCTAGTTGGGATGGGATGGGATGGGATGGGATGGGGGAGAGCGAATGAGCATGGGCAAAATTTACCTACCACTCTTCTAATCTACTAATTACATCTACATTTATATTTTATATTTATACGTACAAAAATTTACCTAGACTTTAATTCGGAAAAAAAATCAGGAGTTTTTGGCTCAATTGGTTTTTTAGAAATATTGATTTAATATTAATTGAACTTTTTTAATTATGTAATTATAATTATTTAATGAAATAAAATACTCATAATGTAAAAAATATTGATAATAAAAAAAATTTAATAACACAACATATTAGTAATATTCATATGTGACAGAACAGAACCGATGATATGGATTTAATCAAAAAGGAAAAAAAAAAAAGAGAACATCATGTGGACAATCTAATTGCTCTCAAAACTTTTAGTTTTTTTTTTTATATATAACGGATAATTCAATTAAAATCAAATTAATTGAAACCCAAAAATTTTCAAAATATTTTCGATAATCGATTAAAATTAATTCAGCAGTTGACTAATTAATCAAATTAAATCAATTTAATTGGTTAATTCAATTCAAAATCGAAATATAAATGCCTTAAGCTATTGAAATTAAAAAAAATACATCTACCTATTAGATAAAAAATAAAGAAAAACCCCAACAATTTAAAAATTAAAAAAGTAAAAAGAAAAAAGAAAAGAAATAAATTTTAAAAATAAAAAAAAAAAAAAAAAAAAAAAGCAGGGGTGTCTATATGAACACCCCAATGATCATGCTTTAGGCCATAATTTGCAGTATTGACCGTAAAAATTGTTCCAGTATTGGGCAATTGTCTGCCAAATGGTTGCCAATTCTTTCAGACGGGGATACTTTTAGTTTTCTTTTCTTAATTATTTTTTTTAATTTGAAAAGTTAAAATATTTTAAAAAATTATGCGATAGTTCTTAAATTGATATGTGAATGTGATATAATATTAAAGTAAATGTTATTATCAAATACACTATTAAAAAAGTTTTTAAACTTTAGATTAAGATATTAACACATATCTTTTAAAGAATATTAATAAAAATAAAAATTAAAGCGAGATTAATCATTTTAATCTCATTTATGGAGTTTAAAAACTTCAATAATTATGTGTTGGATAACAGTCCTTAAAGTAAAACAAAAAAAATGAAAAGTTAAGAGAGAAATGAAGTTTTAAAACAAAAACAAAATGCAAAGAATTAATGCATATGCAATTTTTTAATAAATTATTCAATATGTGTCATAACGTATTAAGTTTCGGAAAACCTAATAGCTAGACACTAAAATCAAAGGAGTCGCCACCAATCATTCTACCTAGGTGTGATTGGTCACCTATTCAAACTAAGGATAAGGCTTGGTCTACGTTCAAAGATACTAGGGTTCGGGAGTACGGTTACGTGTAGGGAAGGATTAGCACCCCCACAACGCCCATCCTAAAATGGTACCAACTGGTTTTAGGTTATCTTTACAATTTGCCTTGTGTTTATATTAATTTCGATATGCTTATATATTGGGAATATTTCTAAGATTTTTCCATCAATTTGGCTCCAATCTTAAAAATCACCCTCACCTCAAGATGTTCAAGGAGTCTCGATTGACTTTCTTGAACTCCATCGTCGGATTAATTAAATAATTTATGAAAATCTTATTCTTTCTAACTTTGGCTCTAATTTCGACTCCATATTAATTTCTATATTTTTTAATCTTATTTCATATTATATTTATCTCTATATTTTATTTATTTATTTTATTTATTTAGAGAATATGAATCATGGTTTATTGAAGATTTTCTTAAAAGCGTCCCATCAATTTGGCTCGGCTTAAAAACACCTAGAAAATTCAAGGAGTCCCAATTGACTTTCTTGAAATTTCATCATTGGCATAATTCATATTTTTTATTTCCTATAATTTTTATTCTAAGCTATTTAGTTAATTTATCTAATTTTATTTACATTTCTTTAATCTTAATCTTGATCTAATTTATCTTTATTTTATTTATTTATATTTATTTAATAAACATGAATTATATTTTATTGAAAATTCTTTCAAAAGTATTCCATCAATTTGGCTCAACTTAAGAAAGAATCATCTCACCTAGAAATATCCAAGGAGTCTCGATTGACTTTCTTGAAATTTCATCCTCGGTATAATTCACATTTATTTCATTATTATCTAATCTTATTAATTACTAATTATTTTCAATTTAAGCTATTTCATTCTATTTATTTAATTTCTCATCTAATTTATATTCTCATATTTATATTTATTTATCTATATATATTTATATTTTATTCATATTTAATTTACTAAGAATAAACATGGATTATAGTTTATTGAAAATTCTTTCAAAAGTATTCCATCAATTTGGCTCAACTTAAGAAAGAATCATCTCACCTAGAAATATCCAAGGAGTCTCGATTGACTTTCTTAGAATTTCATCCTCGGTATAATCCACATTTATTTCATTATTATCTAATCTTATTAATTACTAATTATTTTCAATCTAAACTATTTCGTTCTATTTATTTAATATTTTCGTCTAATTTATGTTCTTGTATTTATATTTGTTTATCTATATTTATTTATATTTCATTCATATTTAATTTACTAAGAATAAACATGTATTAAAATTTATTGAAAATTCTTTCAAAAGTATTCCATCAATTTGGCTCAACTTAAGAAAGATTTTCTCACCTAGACATTTTTAAGATGTCTCAATTGACTTTCTCAAAATGTCATCATCGGTATAACTCATATTCATTCCCTTTCAATTAGTTATTTCCATTTAATTTTTAATTAATTTTTATGTAAGTTTAATGTACAAAGATTTATTTTTAGGCTAATTTGGTTTTTAATTTCTATTGGTTAACAAATCTAATTTAAACCTAAAATAAGAATAGGGATAAATAATACATAAATTAATTAAAAAAAAATAAACTAACTATAATAACTAAGTTAATTAAAAAAAACGAAATAATGAATTAATTAAGAAACCAAAAACATGATAAAAATTTCAAATACCACAAAATATATATAGTTCATGCTTTAAACTAAAGCCAACACAAGATAATAAAAGACAAAAAAAAAAAAGTGAAAGCTTAGTAGACGTGAAGCACAAAAGGACTAAAAACAAAATGTTAGTGGAAGATGACTTTTCCTCATTTATTATTTCTATGAGAGCATCAGGGGTTAGCATATACCTTAAATGCTCAGCAGTGCAACGATGGATGCTTCAGTGCAATATCCCAAGGCAGCAGTAGCGACGCAACAACTTTCTGTTTCCTTGCCTCTTTCCTTAAATATTGCAACGATAAGTACCAATCAAAAAGTAGCAACGCATATAGGCCTGGAGCAATGCGATAAAGAGTGAACAACCTAGAGTGGTGGAACGACGCAGCAATGAAGCTTATGCACAGAACAGTAGCCGACCCGAGACGGCTTGTCGATGATGTTATGTAACAAAGCGGGCGATGAGATGATGATGATGCAGCAATTTGGGCGATGGAGATGATGTCGTCGCTTTCGTAAGCCAAGGAACAACAATGATAAAGTGATAGAGCAGCAGAATGGGACTACGACGGCCACCAGCAATTGCGAGCTTCACGACATTGGCAGCAAATAACGATGTAGATGGAAACCGGAACCAAGCAGGGCAGATGCGAACTCGGGCCAAAAAAAAAATTTTTCCCCCCCTTTTTAGGTATTCAAGCCCTTCTTTTATAGACCTAGGTTTCCTTTTTGTTTTTGGTAATAAAAATCAAGAATCAATCTTTTAGGAAATTTTAGATTTCAAGAATCGGATCTTAAATCCGACATTAATTCTGATTTTCCTTTCCACAAAATTTGATTTTCAATATTTAATAGTCTCATTTAATTTTGCTTTCCTATCAAAATTAATTCCGATTTCCTTCCTTTTTATTTTATAAAAATCAAAATCAAAATCCAAAATTTATTTCTAAATCTAAAATAAAAATAAAAATAAAAATAAAAATCAATAATAAAAAATATATCAAAAGTAATTAATTAAAAATGTTTGGAAAAGATCCGGACAAAAATGGTGTCTACAATATGTATTTCAAAATTTTTTTTTAATGATTGTTTTCTATTTTAAAAAAAAATCTTATAAATTAAAATCCGTGTGTCACACAGATTAAATTTAGTAAAAAAATAATAAAACAATCACATAAAGAAAGAGATTTTTAAAATTTTAAAAAATCTATAATTTAAAACTTTTGACAAAAAATCTTTCTATTCCGAAAATGAAAATCATAAAAAGAAGATAACAAGAGAAAAAGGGATGATTTCAAGATTAAACAACCTGAGATTGAAAAAGGAAAAGTGGTGCTGCTGGTGATGGATTAGGCCTAATCAGAATTTATAATGGAATAGCAATTTTGGGTAATAATCCCATTTATAATACCATGCCTGGCTCATATGTAATTTGCTACTTAACGACCTCAATTATGGTTTGGTTTGAGAGAAGACAATGTACAAGCATATTCTTTTGTCGGCGCCTTTGATTTGATGAGACGCCATAATGTACAGGTAACTGAGAATGTAAGAGTCAGAAATCAGAATTGTAGCGAATCAAGTTTGAGAGTGAAGCAAAAGTTTGCAGACGCGAAGCAAAAGTAATAATCGAATTTATTATCAACATTTTGCATAAAATAAATATAAATTCTTAATAATTTATTGGATAAAAATCAATTTATAAACTTTTATTTTATCGTAAATAAACTTTTAATATTTTCAAATCATGCAATTAAGTATAAATCTGTCAAATGATATTAACTTTTGTTATATTAAATATGTGGCATATCATATGGCAGTCAACTAAGCTATCTATGTCAGCTTTCATGTAGGTTGTCTAAAATGCAGTTAGTATCATTTAATAGATCTAAACTTAATTGTAAGATTTTGAAATGTTGATGGCTTATTTACAATAAAATAAAAGTTGATAGACTAATTTCTACACATAAAACGTTGAAGGTTTATGTCTATTTTGTACAAAAGACTAAAGAAACACTTGGCTATTAAACCTAAAAAAAATAACATGAAAAATATGAAAATCATATGGATTAAATTTTGATAAAAATTATACATGAACTTTATAAAAATTAAAAAACATGCTTTATGTTTTTCATATCAATACGAATTTTGATATAAATTTTTTATGTTTTATACGATATGAATATAATTTTACGTGATACGATAAACACGAACAATTAGATCTATGCATGAAGATCGAAATAAGATTCTTGGTTTTTGAATTCAACAATTTTGTTTAATACAAAGTGAATAAAGCGTTAAATTTATTTATTATTAACATGTTTATTGGTTTTTGAGTTCAACAATTTTGTTTAATACAAGGTAAATAAAGCGTTAAGTTTATTTATTATTAATATGTTTATTGTATCGATTCCATTAAATTTATAATTATGGTATTAGAACGTATTTAATTTTATTTAAAAGTTTATTTTATGATTAGTTTTTACACAAAATTTAGGTTAAGAACTCTAACTTTTAAGTAGTAAGGTACACAAAATTGATGCAATAATAAATAATTAATTTGTGAATAAAAATACCTGTAAAAAATATAGTAAATTATATTCAATTGAGTTTTTGAAAGCAAAATCAAAGATTTTATTTTTGTAAGATTTAAGGGTGCTTTTCAAGAATTATCTCTAAAATGGAGAAACAACTTTTTTTTTCCTAAATTTTTTAAGGTTGTTTACCTATATATGTTAACTTAAACTACTTAAAAAAGACATTATTTTTACATATAATTGAGCCAAAAATCTAAAATGTTAATATATTTAAAAATTGTAATTGATCATTTACCTTTTACTTAATGAGAATTATATAAGTTTATCTTTTTTTAATTTAACAAAAATAATATAAAATTTCAATATAAATTTTATATTTAATCTTTTGATGGAGAAATTACAAATTTTTATGTCTAACAACAAATTTCTTATAATTATAAAATAATTTTAAAAATTCAATATAAATATTTAAAAAGCTTTTAGAAATTTTAAGAGGCAATGGCCCTTTTGTGCAACCTATTGGTTTCTTCTTTTTGTTTTTGGTAAACAAGGAACCTAAATTAAAAGGATTATACCCCAAGTGAGTTACAAGACATAGTTCTTGGGAAGTTATATCCCATACAATCAAACATTAACAAAAGCCTAATACTTTCAGGAGGAGTATTAAGAAAAACAAAAGGCAAATCAAGATTTCCTCCCATCTTTGCTAATTTGTCAATGCACATGTTGGCTTCTCTGAATATGTGAGTGAGCTTAAAAGTTTTGAGCAGCCTATAATCAGAGACGAAAGAGCTGTTAGAATGTGTATTTGGGAAGCCCTCAAGAACATACCTTAAGTGTTTTGAGAGTCTATTTCAAAAATTAAATTGTTGAAACCTCGATCAACTGCTAGTTGAAAGCCATCCCTAAGGCCCCATAATTCGGCGCACTTGTTGTTAGTGTATCCAAGATTTCTAGAGAATCCACAAATCCAAGTTCCCCTATGATCTCGGAATATTCCTCTCGGTCCTTCTACATCAGGATTACCCAATGCTGATCTATCGGTGTTGAGTTTCACAAAATTAATCAGAGGAGGATGCCAAGCAGTGTTCACTTGAGTCATCTAATTGGGCAAGAAGTTTAAGCACGTAAGTGCCCAATGCTCTTTCACGTTCTTCTTAACTCTTTTTGCTAATGCATTAAGAGAACTTGAAGCTCATTCAAAGATTGTTTTGTTTCTATTTATCCAAATCATTCAGTAGTATAAGGGAAAAGGACTGCCAAAGAAATTCCTTCAAGAGTTGAGTCTCTCTAAAGATTAGGGTGGTTGTTAACCATTCAACAAGATTCAAATCAAAGAAGTTTTGATTTCTAGTAGGAATACCAAGAATGTTCCATAAATAGCCCAGCTACAATCCCTCAGACAACGAAGGATTCTCTCGCTGTCAGTATTACATTTAGGACATGTTGTAATTGGCATACCCCTGGATAATAGCACACTTTTATAGCCACCTTATTATGTCCACATTACCAAAGGAAGATTGTCTCTTGGGTAAAGTGAAAAATTTGCAAATATTTTTCCATCTATGGTCAGTACCCATAGGAGAATTTTTTGCAAAATTATGCAAGACTAATAGTAAACATATGAGACCTTGTAATGTATAGTACGGTTCAATTATATTTATATAATTGACATTTTTGGAATAATTATAATTAATTAATATTATATTATATCTTAGGTTTTAAGATTAATCAGTGAGTGGGCCCCATCGATTCCTGGAGGTTTAAATGAAAGTGGAACTTGAAGAATTCGATATTTGGAGTCGGAGAATATGAAGGTAAGAATTTTGACCTAAGATTTAATTATTTATGCATATTTTGAAATATGCACAACAATTTAGAAAATGACGGTTTAATCCATAGGCCATTAGAATTTTCGGAAATAACAGTCAAATCAAAAGAACTTTTGACCCACTGTCTATACCAAATAATTCCTCATGAATTATAGTTTTAGAATATCTAGACAAATGGAAGAAATTAGAAGTGAAGACTTGAATTTACACGATTTTACGGTTAGGGGTATTTTAGTAATTTTACCCAAATCGGTAATCGAACCTCAACAAAAGCTTCACCAAACATTAAAGCAAGCTAAATAGAGTTGAATTATGATTAAATAAAATATTTTGGAGGTTGGATAGACTCTTTTCAACTGAGTCAAACTTTAGGGGCAAAAATGAAAGAAATCTTTAAGTATAAAGGTAAAATGGTAATTTTACCCATAAAAAACCAGAATTTTATCATCTTCTCCAGCAGCTTCTCATCCATTTATGCTGGAAACAAAACCCAAACAGAAAACCACCATGGCCAAGCTTCTAAGAAAGAAAAAGCCTTAAAAAACCCAGAAAAACGACATTAAAATTTAACACTATTTTCACCAAAATTACTCTACTCAACTTGCTCTTCAATTTGGTGCCTCAATCAAGTGTTAAATCAACAAAAATCAGACCCCAAGCTTCCCCATTGAATTCGGCTAAGGTGAGATTTTATGGAATTTTGATTTTCTTCCATGAATTTTGATTAAGTACTTGATGTTCATCATGTTTCATGCTTCCTTTAACTTAAATTATGCATGAATCATGAAGAGTGATACATGAGGGTTTCGTCCTACACCATGGGAATATGAAAATGGTGCAATTTGATGAGTAGTTGATGTAGAAAAATTGTAGAAAATATGAAAAGCATGGAATTTAGCTTAATTAAGCTTAGTGATGCTTAAATTGAAGAAGTTCAAATTGTTGGGCACCAAAAGTGGTTTGGCCAAGGCTGGTTGAGCATGATTTTGATGTCATTTGATATGAATAACATGTGAGAATATTGTAGGAAAATCAAATAAGCAAGTTTAGATTTAATAAGAAATTAAATTTGGAAAAAATTCAAGTTGTTGAAATAAAGGGAGGATTCGACCTATTGAAGGGAAGGATGAAATTGTGCCAATTTTGATACAATTTAGGTCCTAAAATAATGTATAAATTATTCTGAGAATTTAGGTGTGATCGGAATCGAAAATGGAATTATGTAGCAAAAGTTAGAATTTTGCACTAGTAGAAATTAAATTGCATTTTGTAGATTATATTGACAATTCGTTAGCGTTTAAATTATCAAATATTCTTTTAATTAAAGAATAGTGAATTTATCAAATTTAAATAATTATTTGCAGCCTCTAAATCCGAGGGTACAACCAGTGCCAGAGAATTAGATACCGAGAAAATTAAAGGTAAGAGATATTTGTACGAAGCGTAGAGATATTTCGTTGCATGATTTTGATTAAATTGTGATTTGATGAAGTTGAAATTGATGATTTGGAATGAATTTGGACACTGAAAATTGTGGTTTTGAAACTGGTTTTCGTGCAGGAGGGTTAGGCAAAAATATACAGTTATGCTGTTGAAATTCTCAAAAATAACCTAAATTCCTCCAAAATATTATTTAGCATAATATTTAAATGGCTTAATAGCCAAATGTGTCCTCAACGTTTGGCACAAAATGGAATTAAGTTCTCAACGTTTAAATGCGTGGAAATCAGTCCTCAACGTTATAAAATAATTGTATTAAGGACATTTCCGTTAAATCCCTTAACTTTAGTTAAGTTTTATTACTGGTAGGGGTAACGAAAATTAAAGGATTTAACAGAAATGTCCTTAATTCAATTATTTTGTAACGTTGAGGACTGATTTCCATGCATTTAAACGTTGATGACTTAATTCCATTTTATGGCAAATGTTGAGGACACATTTGGCTATTAAGCCTATTTAAATTAAATCGAATGAATTTTAGAATGTGGAAGATTTAAGTCCTTAAGTATGATTTTAGAATGTTATTGAATTTGGCATAAATGAAAGTATTTATATACTTTCATAACTTATTTGCAGTTAAATAGAATATTTTTAGAACTAAATATTGCTTTATGAATATCTTATGAATTTTTTTGAACTGCTTATATTTTCAATGTTAAGTATTTATGGACTGATTGAAGATTTAGATTTTTGAATTTATCTTTGTAAACGACTCTAAATTGTTTTACATTATTTTAGAGACTGTTGGCCCTGTAGCTACCTTCAGGTACATGTATTTTCGTTCTATTCTAATTGCTGTTAACTTTAGCCTAGTCTTCTAGCTCCCACGGGTGACACCTGGCTAGTGTTCACACTGTGCCCTTGACTATGGTCATACGTCTATTATAGTGCATGTGTCTATTGGGTGTAGCCTTGTCTCCACTAAAATTATACTGGAGTAGTAAATCCTTAGTTAACTTAAATCCAGGCACTCCCAGTTTTGATATATTTATGATTTCGATTTATCCGTATTTGATGTTCTGTGATACGAATATGATATTTTGTGAATTTAATTATTTGATTTATCTGTTGAAAATTTCTATAAATTTCATTTATTCTGTTTACGGAGATATTGTTTAATTTCTGTTATGATTATGTTTTATTTCTTAAAATATTGGAATTTATATTTGTATTCGTGATTTAATTCAATCAAATAAATTCTCTATAGTAGCTTTGGATACCGGAACACGACAGGTACTCCAAAGTACCTCCCATACTCTACCCGGTTACCCAACCCACTATAGTATCCTTCCTAATAGATCGTGCCAGTTTTATTTCATGTTTTAAATTCATGTTTTCGTATAAATATCTGTTTTATGAAATTTGCATATAGGATACGTTATATCAGCTTTCATATAGATATATCTTACTGAGCACGTTTCGCTCACCCCTTTATTTTTCCACTCCCAGATTATTTGCAGTGAGTTCAGGTCTTCTAGTTTCAAGAGGACCTGATTCCAGTATTCCTTTGGCGATTTTGCGGATTTGTCTAGGTATACGGATTTTATTTATATGTATTCAGATTTCTATACAGTACTACTTTTATGTATATGAATACTTGGGATGTAAATATTATCTTTCGGTTATGTAATTGAATTTTGAGATCCTGGGTTCTGTATAAAATAAATAAATTTCATTTTGAATGTATGGACACTGCAAACGAGCCCAACCATGTATGGGATTTATATATGTGAAATTGGTGAAATATACATATTCCGAACTGTGAAAGTTACAGTGGTATCAGAGTGAGGTTAGCTTGACGTCGTTAGTGTCTTTTGATTTGAGATAATAAACATCACAAGTAGTACTGTACTTATCTGAATATATAAATGAATTGGGAGACTAAAATATATTATGTGCGATTTGTTGTGGTGCAATATGTTGGACATGCGAGGAGGCCAATGCCGGAGGCAACTCACCTTCCATAGCTTGAGAGTTTAGACACGCTAATGTCTAAGTTGGAAAGAATAGTAGCAGACTTTATTAAGAGATTTCAGCGAGCACCGGAGCACCGGCATTCGAGCCTGTACAACCTCCACCTTTACCACCAACGCCAAAGCCTGCGCCATAACCAGGGCCGTAGCCACATTCGGTATAACCCTCACCACAACCTCAACCATAGTTTTTGGAGCAACCGAGGTGGGTTCCAGTCAGGGATTGTGATGCTGATTTGATCCGGCAGTTTAAGAAATTGGATTTGTTAAAGTTTAGAGGGGAGAAGGATCCGATGGCTGCAGAGGAGTGGATAAATGAGGTGGAGAAACTATTCGATTATATGACATGTTCAGAGACCGAGAAGGTCGAGTTGGCCACATTTCTTCTGGTGGGCGATGCAGAATATTGGTGGAAGTCCACAAAACAGTTCTATCTGCTAGACATCCTGAGTTGACTTGGGAGGTTTTCCTAGAGGCCTTCTTCAGGCAGTATATCCCCAGCACCGCACAGACGAAGTTGAAGTCGAAGTTTATGAATCTTAAGCAGGGGACTATAAATAAGGACTAGTACGAGTCTAGATTTACTGCCTTGAGCTGTTTCGATGCAGAGGTTGCTAGGAGCAAGAAGCATAAGATCGAGCGGTTTGTGTCCGACCATAATATTTCTATCAAAAACAGCTTGGCCCTGTTCGATATTTCTACCTATGATGAGGCAGTTCGTCGAGCCTAGTTGTGCGAGCAGAATTACGAGGCTTAGCGGGTGGAGTTTGGATTCATAGCAAAGAGTAAAGGTAAGGAGAAAGCTCGACAGGGCGATGATAGAGGTGATTTCAGGCCTGCTAAGAGGCCTCCAGGGATTGTGATTCGAGATAAATCTACTGGAGACAGATCCATTAGATCAGCTAGCACCAGAGATCTACTACTCCCCAGATCGGTGCGCCTACCAGGTGCAAGTAGTGTGGTAGTTCACATGAAGATAGACCTTACTATTGGGCGATGGGAGCTTGTTTTAAGTGTGGATAGAGGGGTCACCCGATGAGAGATTACCCTAAGGACAGGGAGGTAGTGCCAGCGACTCTAGTAGCTCCAGCAGCTAAGGAGGATAAGGTGACATCATTCGCATTATGCAGAGCGACAGCAGCAGAGAAAGGGAAGTAGACAGTGACTCAAGGACGGGTGTACACCTTGGATAAAGAGACTGCTGGTACTTTTCAGATGTTATAGGGGTAAGATTTATATTTTTGATATTATTGGTATTGCATTAATAGACTCAGGCTCCACACATTCATTTGTTTCCTCTGTATGTGCTGCTAAGATACTGGTGAAACTCGAACCCTTAGGATACTTATTGCAAATTACTACACCATTTAAGAAATCACAAATGACAGATGCAATATATAGAAATTGTAAACTAAAGATAGGAGAAAAAGAAACTGTAGCTAACCTAGTTTTGTTAAATATGTACGATTTGGATGTAATTTTAGGGATGGGCTGGTTAGCTACGAATTATGTTAGTGTAGATTGCTACACTAAGTTTATAACTTTCTCCCAACCAACAAAGTATATTGTAAAGCTTTCTGTATAGGAATGAAATTAAATATTCTATTGAAATTCGTTCGATTTGAATTTAAGTACTAAATATTTATGTGATTATTGAAGGGTTCATAGCCTATGTGGAGGATGTTGAAAAGAGGCATTTGGAGTTACATGAGATTCTAGTAGTCAAGGACTTCCCAGATGTGTATCTGGATGATTTACCGAGACTTTCGCTTGATCGGGAGATTGAATTCACTATTGATTTAGTGTCCGGTACTGAGCCTATTTTGAAGCCCCCTTACTGGATGGCACTG
Source organism: Heritiera littoralis (assembly GCA_031772115.1). Classification (NCBI taxonomy): domain Eukaryota; kingdom Viridiplantae; phylum Streptophyta; class Magnoliopsida; order Malvales; family Malvaceae; genus Heritiera; species Heritiera littoralis. The sequence continues at coordinate 495,722 of JAPDPK010000009.1, read as the reverse complement.
GTTGAACTTGAAGAGCTCAAGAAGCAGCTCCAAGAGTTACTTGATAAAGGTTTTATTCGTCCTAGTGTCTTTTCTTGGGGTGCACTAGTCTTGTTTGTCCGGAAGAAGAATGGTATCCAACAACTTTGTATTGACTACCGATTGCTTAACAAAGCTACTATTAAGAATAAGTATCCACTTCCCCAGATTGACGATTTGTTTGACTAGCTTTGGGGTGCCCCGGTATTTTCTAAGATCGATCTGAGACCAAGGTATCATTAGTTGAAGATTCGAGAGAGTGATGTATTTAAGAAAGCTTTCAAAACTCGATACAGCCACTACGAGTTTCTGGTAATGCCATTCAGGCTTACAAATGCCCTTACAACATTTATGAATCTGATGAATGAAGTCTTCAAGCCTTATTTGGATAAGTTCGTTATCATTTTTATTGATAGTATTCTGGTGTATACTAAGTCACGGGAGGATCATGAGCAACACCTATACATAGTTCTGCAGACCCTCAAAGATAAAAAGCCTTATACTAAGTTCAGCAAGTGCAAATTCTAGCTAGATTGGATTACTTTTCTAGGTTATGTAGACCATTCTTCTGAGACCCCATCAACTCCTTGGTAATATCAACAGTTCCTCTTTCCATATTTAAGAACTTGGCAATACCAGCAATCTGATTTACATGATTTTCAATTGCAAAGGAATCTATCATAGAGAACTTTGATGAATAAAATTAACCATACAAATCATTTTTTGCTTAGTTAAAAAGCCAAGAATGAATCATTTAAAATTCAAGCATGGGGCTTGCTCTTTCTTATCGCTATCAGACAGCTTTGTAACAATTGCTATGACCTAGCAAGCTATATATGCATTCATCCCAAGTCCAACCATTATACAAAATCATAGAAGAGTCTAAATTTACAATAATATCACTTAACAGAATGACATGCAAATAGATTTTATGTAAATTATTACCTTTATTTAAAGAGGAAAGACTCTACTAGTGAAAAACACAAAAGCAACCTGGAGATGGATAATACAAGCTACTATCCAATCAGATAAAATTTCTTCCACGGCATTTCAGGAAACAAAACAGCTCCTGCCCATGAAATTTTATTGTGCTTCATCAATCATCAGCCATCCTTTCAGTTTGCGTATGCCGAGTTCTCATATTTTCCATCCCACCTATAATTTGGTTTGGAAAGTAGAATAAAAGACAGAAAGAAACAAAAGATCAGCCATTTATGTCCTGATATTATTATATGACATAAAAGGACCCAAGGCCCCAAAGTCACACCTACCTGCACTGTTCCTGTTCTGGAATTTTGAGCTCTAAATCCTCTATAAATGGCTGAAATACTAGGTCTACCCTCTCATCATCCACTTGGTCAAGAACTGGTGGGTCCCACTGGAGTAGTTTCATAAGAGATAAGAGATAGAAATGACATAATACAGAAAACTCCGCACAATTTACCAACTCATCAGATTTGAAAAATCATGCACTGATAATAAATGATTTACAAATTCTTCCCAACTTCTAACAAGCAAACAATAAAGCTCGCTAGTTATTAAACCAAACATCCATTCTGAAATGAGTGGACAGACAGTGCAATTATGCAAAGTTACGTACAAGGATGCATGGGTTAAAGAGAGTACCTTTGGAGCATTATCCTTGTCAATGGTGAGAGCTCTAATACCCTTTTCAACAAAATAGAAGAAAATCCGTTCATGGAGTTAGAAGGAACTCGTTTTCCTCCAAATTTGGGTTTTTTCTGTTAACCTTTTCATAAGTTCTCAAAAAAATCACCTCATAGACATCTGAAGACACCGTGGTCCGTAATATATTCATTGTTAGTCGAAATTCTTTCTTCAGACATTCAGCCAATGTTTGCTTCCTCCCTTCACGAATCTGGAAATATTATAAATAATGGTGAGATATGCTAAAAACCCAATAATTAACTAGCATTTAGGCCAAAACCAAGTCAACTGTTGTTTTTTTTTTTTTTTTTAAAGCTGATAACATTCCATAGTTATAGAAAGCAAAAGGTAAAGGTTAATCATTGTGTCTTTTCAAGTGAGTTGCAATTTGATACTATGATGCATGAGGGAAAACCCAAGGAAAATTGAAAAAGAAAGGGAAAATAACACACAAAAGTAATTGTAAAAAAATGGACCACTCTTGCTATAGCATCACAACCTATAGATTTAATAGAAGAATTGTGTGATTTACCTTCTTTCTAGCATAAATATTGCAACCTACAGATTAAATGTTACCTTGCTAAACTATAGTACCAGGCTTTAAAAATTCTAGAAGGATAGTACCCAGTAGTTTTACCACTTGAAAAAAGATGACAAAAACACTCTTGTCATAGACATCAGAAAATTTTTGATGAAGTAAGCCACTGATCTCATGTTACAAATGTAAGACAATGCATCAAATTTAACATAAAAGATAGCTGCTTTTATGCATCAAAATCAACATTACACACCATATTATTAGTAGAAAAAGTGATAAACATAATGTCAGCCTTGAAGCATAGAATGTACATATTTCAAGTTGTTGATGCCAGAAGCACAAGCCTCAATCCTCTACAAAAGGTTAACTTAAATCTCTATTGATGCTTATAAATATACGGCAAAGTTCTGTGAACCAGTGAAACATATGAATGAATGGTTCAATAAAGTAAAAAAAAATATTACCGATCGCAATGTTATTTTCAATCCTGTAGGTGATGATCTTTTCAACCCTTTCAATACAGGACCAATCCATCCATTTCCCTCTTTGCTCGCCTCCACTTCCTGTTAGTGTACATTAAAATCAAGTGAATTAGGTGAATTAATTAAGAGGGGCTACAAAAAATAATGAGGAATTTTGCCAATTAAAACTATAATATTTTTTTCGCTGTGAGAGATTAAAGAAGACAAAGAACTTACAAATGCTTTTATAATGTCTGAAACCGTATCCTTTGAGAAACACTCATCAATTATTGGCTTCCTGAAAAGTGATAAAAACAATCAGGTTTCACTAATACTGAGGTCACCGGTCGTATTCTAATTCATCTTCAAGCTGAAACATGTTTACTTGTTTATAACACTGTCTTCATCAAGCACCACATGCACAGAAAATTCCTCAATTGCAGCTTTGACTGCATTCTCATCACCAGAGTTCAAGCTAATCAGACGCTTCTCTAGCTCAGGCAATCTCTGATTACAATAGAAAGTAGGATGTTAACATTCATCATACTAAAATGTAAGAAAAAAATATATAAACAAATTGATGATTCAAAAGCATCAAATTGCTTCTTTGCACTTGGAACACCTCATTAATTTCAATCCACAGATACACTATTAAAAGATGAAAAACTCAAAATGCAGGTAAAAAATCTTTTGTGAACTGGAATTAATGAGGCGTTCAAAGTAATACAGAGAGAAAACAAAGTTAATCAAGAAAGTTTTCTAATGAATTTGTTAGTAGATTATTGTTCCTTTCATATATCCATGATAGTCAAGCTTTACTAATTTCAGCATGGTAGGCTGATTTTATATGCTTTAAGTTTTCATCAGAACAAAGTCGGGAACCAGCCTTCCCCCTAGCCTCTCCCTATAAACTGAAAAACGTATGATACTTCTTGCAACTAGAAGAAAATGGATATTTTGTTCCGTTGGAAGTGAACCCCCAAAATTCAATCGTTCTATGCTAATTAACTTATTCAGAAAACTTGTAACAAAAGTGAATAATAATAATAATAATAATAATAATAATAATAATAATAATAATAAAGAGAAACGTTAGGTCAATCATCAAAGCTAGCACCAGCAGAAGGACCAAAAGAAAATGGATGAAAATATGAAGAGAACAGATGGCATGCGATCCATGAGACGAGATTAAACTGTGAAACCAATATGAACAAAACAATATGAACAAAAATAGTTTTTGACATTGTTAATTACATATTTTTCCTTATTCCTTCCTCCTTTAATCATCCAAGCAGGAAGAAGATATCAACTCCTCGCGAAATACACAGAAGAAATTTTCTTGATTTACAAAAGCCACTTCCTTCAAGCACACAATTATTATAATCCATTTGATTAAGGTATCAGTATGTCTACATAGCTTAAGCAAATAATGTTTTCTGTTATACATTATAACTCAGCTAAATAGACATGGATTTAACAAACAGCAAAATATGTTCATACCATTATAGCTTGAGGAACCTTACTTCCATTCTTTTAATGGTACAAACCAACATCCATATGCATTTTAAATTCCATGTACACAGAACATCTCACACACTTGTTCCAAAACATGTTTACAGGGAAGAAAGAATTATAACCGAATATAATTTACACTCACCTCAAAAGGGACAAAATGGGTTGCTAGTCCAGCAGCAACCAATTCCTTACCATTTAGCCTAGAGCCTGTTAAAGCTAAATATTCCCCTACAGAATGAGAAAATAATCTTGATTGAATACCAAAAGAAACAACAACAAATTTCTCATTTTTCATAATTTAATCAAGATTATCATGAGGAAATTAGGGAATCTGACTCTACAAAATGTCAAATACTTCTTTATGTAATAAAAAGAAACATCAAAGTTCAGATACATTAACTTTTCTCATTTATACATGTCAACATCTTTTTACTAAGTTATACTTACCTAAACGCCCAGGGAGGCGGGAAAGTATGTAGGAGAAACCACAGTCCACATGAAAACCAATACTTGCTTCTGGTGTAGCAAAGACCTAAATACAAATATTACAAAAACACACAAGAAAGCAGATTCAGAATGTCAATGCCATAACAGATATCAAGACTGTTATAAATCACTGCCCTTCAAAGAATAAAAAACCAAAAAGAAAAGAACAATAAAGTTGAAAGCTTTGATTTATGTATGGAGATATCTGGATGATGACTAGATACACACGGTTTTTTCTGTTACAACTGAGAACTTCATTGGGACCATCAACGATGCACCGCCTCCCATTGAAATTCCTTGAACAAGAGCAACCTGTCAAACACATAAACAGTTGATTGGTTCATTGCCACCATGATGCAGATCCCACATTCAATGAATTTCCTTCTGCAATGGTGTGAGAATACAGTGTAGAAAATAACCTGGGTTTTCTTATAGGTATGAATGTGATAGCAAAGCCAATACATTCGATAGACCACTTCAAGGCAAGAATCCTCTGTCAGAAGAATAATTCATTACAAGTGAAAATTCATATTGCTTTGCACGCATCAGGGCATAGTCATAAATATAGAAGCTGTGGTGGAAGTAATAGAATTTAAAACAGAATACTATCTAAACAAAAGTTCAAAATCAGGATAGAGCATTTACTTGATTTCCTTCCCTCATAGAACATTTTTAAATCCCCACCAGCAGAAAAAGCACGCCCAGCTCCCTGCACAAAAAGAAAAATCAGAAGTTTTAATGAATCATAGCAAACAAGAGACATAATGACTGAGAAATCCAGAATTAGGAACGACCAGAAATGACCTTGATTAGTATAAGCGCCGCTTGCTCGTCTTTCTCCCATTTTTCTAAGTATTCAGCTAGCAGGGAAACCTGAGAAACAAGATTTTTCCAAGATACGACTTGAAGAAGTTAAATAAAAGCTAAAGACAATGTGGCTTGAATTTATACAACAAATAACCCTTTTTTCTTTTAAATTCATTTTGATAGTTCAAAATTACATACCAGTTGGGATGAGATGACATTCAAATGTCGAGGCCTGTTCAAAGTGATCAAGCGTACACGGTCTAATTCCTCTCCAATAACAACCTTAACAAGTAATAATCCATTATTTCTCATACGAAGATCTACAGAAAAGGGGAAATACTCGTAAAAGTGAATCAAAAGGGGGTGATTACCAGTTCATCGGGGTTAACAACTTGGTTTGCCATTCGAATAATTGGAGCTGATTATTCGACTTGAAAGCCACAAACTGCAAAACCCCAAAAAAAGGAAGCAATAAGCAATCCTGAGAATGACAGCGAGAGAGAGAAGCAGAGAAGAAAAGGAGAAAAGATCAAAGGAGAGTGGAACTTACAGAAGAGAAGGAAGGTGGAAATGGAAGGTTCAACGTTGTATGCGAAGGGCTAATAAAGGGTGGTTGGTAATGGGAGGATGTAGCTGTAATTCTAATTGATGGCGTGAAAGCTCCAGTTTCAGCTTCGCTTCTTCCTCTACCTACCGGATTTTTCCTTTCTTTTGGCTTCAGACATTAGAGTAGTTAAGCATGTGACCCGCGCGCGTATCCTCCCAGTCCCAGGATGCCACCATAATTATTAGTAGTCCAACCACCTTATTACGGTAACCGCTGTAAGCAAGAATGGCAACAGGGTACCTGTAATATAGTTTACAATATTTCAACCTGATTAGTTAGCTAATATTTTGATTTTTACTTCTTTGATTCTATTCATGTAGTATAAATCTTATCCATTAATTATCTAAACTCGTTAAATACTCATTTATTAAGTTAAAATTTGACTTTAAAATTTAAATTAACTCACAAAATAAATTAATTTTAAAAACCATAATTAAATACTTAATACATCGACTTAATTAAATATTGTATTAAATAATAAATCATTTATAAAAATATATATAATCATATTTAAAAATTATTATTTTATAATCAGGTTTGAGTAGTAGGGTGCCCTAAGATTATTACTCGAACTCTACTGGAACCCATGATAGGCATTAAAGTTACTACTCGTGTCTTCCAGAATCCGATTATTAGATACCCAGTTTTATTTAATCAGGTTGGATGGTGCAAGGTACCTATTTATAGGGTACAACGAGGTGGCAAAAATTGGCCATGACCCAAGAAACCAATTCGATTGACCCAACCCAAATTTGATTGATCCAATTTGATTAAAAAAGTTAACAACCTAAACTCAATCCAATTTGAATTCGAATTTATTCGAACCCATGTTGATCGGATTTCATATTGTCCCAAACTCAACCTGATTCGAATTTGAATTGATTTGAATTTATTTAGCCTAAACCTGACTTGATTTGAACTCAAATTAACATAAACTTGAAAAAAACCTAAACTTAAATTTAAAAACAACTGTAAATATTTAATGCCATAATTAATGATTAACCTGTTATATTATGGTAAAAATCTAATACTTTTTAGATGATATGAGACTTTTTTTTTTTGAATCTTATTAAATCTAAATGTTTACTTTTATATTGTATTCATTTGCGTTTAATCAAAAATAAAATTTTGGAAGAGTTGACGTAGAGTTATTAAAATAGCTAGCCTATCACTGAGTATAGAAGTTACATCGCTTATACTTACAAGGTATTTTGTTCACCGAAAAGACTATTTTTTCCTCCTCCATACCAAGCGAGGCCATAATTCCTTAAAATATTTATGATTCCAAGCATATCTCAAACATTATCCATTTACACTTGTCTTGTACACATGTAGGGCCCATCCTTGCTTGCTTAGAATTCTTACTTCAAGTAGGATTTTGTTTGTAGATTTTTGTGCTGAATTTCTTTAAACATTTGACCCATCAAACAATCTCCAAATTAAGTGTTCTTGGACATTCAGGAAAGTTTGAGAAGCCCTCTACAACTTTCATATGGGCCTCATCTTCATTCTAAGTCGTTAAGATGGTTAAATTATCGATATGCCCTTGTTGGCCAGAAAATTCTGTATCTTTTTATTTTTAGCTCCTTTTTCTCCAAAAGTTGATATTTGTTTTCTAAAATATAAAATAAATATTAACAAGCTCTTTTAGGCACAAAATATCATTAAAACAATAATATTAAAATATTTATAATTATCAATTTATCATCCTATCAAATTCATCCACATTTAGTGCTGGCTAGTCCTCGAATAAAACCTAAACTAACTACCTAACTTAATCCTAAATTCTAACTCCTAAGTCTTAGCTCACTTCCGTAGGAATCACGATTGTTTTTAGCATATGCAACAAGCCTTTAAACTTCTAGGTCACCTTAGTGGACGAGTTGTGTCTCGTGAAGGCTTTCAAAAGATCTACCCACAAAATATTTTACTAGGATTCTATCTCCTAAAAACTAAAAATTCAAAATAAAACCTCAAAATCTTAAAAATTTTAAGACCAAAAATTAAGACCAAGATCATAAACATATATGCAAATCTTTTAATTCTTAATTCATAACTTCAACAAAAATCAAATAATCAAGTCAACTTCTTTTCTTAGAGATTCTTGTTTACTTGAACCCTGCTTAGGACTAACTTCAATGGATAAATCACATTATAAATATCACATGAACAATCGCATTTAATCATGAATTCACATAAACTCTTTAGAAAGCATTCACTTCGATAGTTATAACAATCAAAATCTCTCAACTCTTTTATAAAACCTTGTTTAAGTTTAGAATTAGTCCTTAAAAGAAAGAAAAATTATCATAATGTTTTTAAGACTCCAAAAAAATTTGACTCTTATATATTATTAAAATGCCTATATCGACATCTATATATAAATACTAAAGAAATCGATTTTCCTCTATCTAGCTTTTAAAGTCGACTACTATATAAAGGTGCTTAAAATCGATACTCTTATAAAATTATAAACCAAAATCAACATCGTCCTCCTTTTAATATTATAAAGTCGATATGTCCCCTATGTTTTATAAAAGGTTGACAATTCTTTTTATATTTATAAAAATTGACTTAATCTTAAGATAGTTTTTTTAAAATTTTGATAGACTCCCTAAAACTTCAAACAATTATTCCTCCCACACTTAAATCTTATTTGGTCATCAAAGTAAGTTTACTATATAAAGAATAACAATATAAAGTATTAAAACAATCATAATACACGAGAATACAAGTAAAGGAAAAGAAATTCTCCCTATTTTTCATCACTAGGTTGCCTCCCAAATGGTGCATTTGTTTAACATCATTTGCTCGACCTTTTCACCATTTCAATCATCATCCAATCCCAAATGCAAATCTTCTCTTTGATTTCTTCTTAGGACTTTGGCTCATGGTTGCTTCTCCAAAGATATTGAATTGAACAATTTCACTATCAAACTCCAAGGTGAGTGTTTCCTTGTCGACATCTATTTTTTCTTTAGACATCTTAAAAAATGGTCTTCCAAACAAAATTGGTGCTACATAAGAAGAATTGTCATCCTCCATACTAAGGACATAGAAATCTGCCAAGAAAACTAAATTGTTAACTTGTATAAGAACATCCTCAAATATTTCTTCAAGATAGGCATTAGATTTGTCAGCCAATTATAAAATCACACCAGTTTCTTTCAATGGTCTAAGATTCAAAAATTTATAAATTGACAATGGCATGACATTTATAAAAACTCCTAAATATATCATAAGCATATCACTCATGGTGTTATCTATTTTACAAGGAATATTAAACATGCTAAGGTCCCACGTTTAGGGAGATGTTTTATTTGGATGATAGCATAGCCATTTTCCCCCAAATTTACCTTTTCATCACCTTTTAATTTCCTCTTTGAAGTGCATAATTCTTTTAAAAATTTAGCATACCTTGGCACTTGCTTTATAGCATCAAGTAAAGGAATATTAACTTCCACTTTCCTAAAGGTCCCTAAAATTTCTTGTTCTTGCTTTCCTTCTTTGTTTTGACCAATCTATTAGGAAAAGGAGAAGGGTAAGTACCAATATTAAATGGAACTCTTTTTTCACTTACCTTGGCTTTGTACTCCTTGATTTCAGTTTCCTCCTTACATTTTATAGAGTTGTTGAAATTCTCATTCCCTGTCCTTGTGCATGTCGACCTCTTTATTTTTAATATTGAAATTGGTTTCATCATCAACTTGTAACACCTCAATCCCACATCGAATATTTGTGAGACTTTGCAATGCTATACATGTATAAACTTGAATCCATACTTGTAAGGAGCCTTTTGTGGGACAAAACCGTGAGATCTTTGAGTCAAAGCGGACAATACTTAATAGGTTGAGTGCGGATCTCCACAAATGATATCAGAGATGATCCACCAACCGGAACTCGAGAACTAAGTGCTACATCATGGGAGTCACCTCTAGATTCCTAATGCTTGTTGTGATCTTGATTCTGTTTTAATTAGGATTAACGAGGATGTCAAGATTTAAAGTGGGGGAGTTTGTAACACCCCAATCCTACATCAGGAATTTGTAAGACTTGCAATGTTATATATATAGAGACCTGAACCCATACTTGTGAGGCACCTTTAGTGGGACAAAACCATGAGACCTTTGGGTCAAAGCAAACAATATCACGTAAGTTGGGTGCGGGTCTCCACACACCTTTTGTAAAGTTGTCGACATCTCTTTGTTGGGCCCTAGAATTGTCAATTTTTTTTAATTTAAAGCTTCAATGTCGACATATTCATGTAGGCTCTTCTTAGGTCCAATTTCCTTAGCACTACACAAGGTTATGGCATGAGCATTTTCCCTTGGATTTACCACAGTCTGTAAAGGCAACTGATTTGAATTTTGAGCTTAAAGGTTACCTATAGAAGTTACCATCTGACTCATTTGGCTTTCAATATTCTTAATACTTATCTTTGTCTTTTGTTGAAACTGTAAACTACTAGAAGCTAGGTTTTTAACAATTTCTTCAAGGGCTATAGGTTGATTTTGATTGGAGCTTAAGGTCTTTCTTGGTATTGTGGTCTGGCAGGTTGGAAATTATTTGGCCAATTGTAAGATGGGACATAAGAGGCAGGCCTATTTCCATATTGTAGGTTAGGGTGATTTTTCCATCTTTAGTTGTAAGTATTGGAATTAGGGTCAAACTTACCTTGTGGTTGGCCTGGAAATTTTCCTATTGCATTAGCTTGCTCCATGGTGTCTTCTTGAAGAGTTGGACACATGTTTGTGGGGTGTCCTATGTTGGAGCAAATTCCAGAACCCTTAGCTTGTTGCTTATTACCTATAGCCAATTTTCGTGTAAGAGAGATTAGATTGGCAATTTGTTTTTCAAGAGAAGAAGTCTTTACCTCATATGCTTGTTTATTTTGTGGATCATGCCTAGTGCTAAATTGTTAGGAATTAATATCCATGTTTGCTATTAAATTTTGAGCTTCTTGAGGACTTTTGTCTACCAATGCTCTTTTACTTGTTGCATCAATCATGCTTCTATCATGAGGTAAAAGTCTTTTATAAGAGTATTGGATTAATAGTTGCCAATGTATTTGGTGATGTGAGTGACTAGCACAAAACTTTTTAAACCTTTCCTAATACTCATACAAAATTTCTCTATTATATTGCCTAATTCCATAAATTTCTTTGCAAATATTGGCAGCCCTCGAAGTGGGAAAATACCTTTTTGAAAACAATTTCTTCATCTCATCCCATGCGGAGATGGTCCCTGATGGTAAGTATTAGAGCCAATCTTTGGCTAAGTTTGCCAAGGAGAATGGAAAGGCTTTGTCATGACCCGAAAATTGTTATGTACGCTTAACACTTACACTTACTACACTTAACAAATTTTTGAACCAAAATTTTCTTTTCAAATTATAATTTTTATTCGGTGTCGATATAGTCACTAAACGATTTTTACTTATCCCTTTATTTTTCATTTCAAATGTACTAACTTATTCTTTAATCCAAAGGTGAGTTAAATAATCCTCTAGGGCATGTAATGATTGTTTTTAATTCATAACATATTCTTATCTAGAAACAGATTGAAAATATCTCCCTTATATTTAGAGATTTTCTCAGATAATTAATCTATAAAACATTGTCATTTATCTTAACCCATTCATACCAAATCAATTTCACTATCTGAACATTCACATCATAATGCAAATCATCAAATAAATATCATGTCAATAATCCTACTATCCACCACTAATCATCACATATATATATATATATATATATATATATATCAAATCTAGGATGACACTTAAAACTCATATCACTCACAAAATAATCTGAAACAATCCTAAGTTACATTCCATGACACAAACAAATTGTATTGTGTATTATATATAGAATGTACATGTAAACAAAATGATACACTTTTGCATACTTCGGAAATACTAAAAGCAAGGCTCGAAGGACATTGGTACGTACTTAGTGCTAACTGAATTAATACTTTACACTCTAGACATATTCAAGAACACAAAAAACATGTTTATAATTATAAAGAAATCACTAGTCATGCAGCATGAACAAGAATCAATTCAATCTTTATAATTATTAAACAAGAAAGCAATTGAGATTATAATCTAACTATCAAAAACACATAATATTAAATATAAAAGTAAATTTAACGCAAAAAATAAGAAAAATAAGGCAAGAAATCATTAATCCTTCTTAACAAACTAGAAATTGGTTTTCAAAAGAAAATAAAAAGAAGAAAATGTTTTGAGTATTAAAGAAAATAAATCGTAAAACAAGAAAATATTAACTAAGAAGAAATAAGTTTTTAACTTTTATGAAAGAAGAAATCAATATTTTAAATATTAAGGGGTCGTTTGATATTGTTGTCAATTTTATGTTTTATGTTTGCTGTTTCTGAAAATTTTGTTTCTGTTTTTTTTTGTTTTGTTTTATAATTTTGAAAACAAAAAACATATTTGGTAAACTCATGCTGTTGTATAATTTTAAAAACTGAAAACATAAAACATGTTTGGCATCAAATAAGTTAAAACATAAATTTTTTATTTTATAATCATAATTTTTTTATTTTATAATTTATTAATGTTGAACTTAGTATTTTGTTAAAATAATATAATTTTAATATATTGTTAATAATGTGCTATTTTATTCTTAATGTTGATATATTACTAAAATTATTTTAGTATTATTATAAAATTTCTCTTAAAAGTTGATTTTGAAAATTACATAAGATTTATTTCTGACTTTACGTTTCTAAACAAGTTACAACAATACAACGAAGTTTTAATATTATATCAATGAGATTACATAAAGGCAATTAAAAAAACGTAAAATTTATTATACAAATATAAAAACATCACTCAATACATAGCTGACCAGAGCCAATGTCTTCAACCTAAAGAGCATCTGGGTGGCTGGGAAATTGTGGGTTTTGTCGTTAGAAGGAAGAAGGTTTTTTGGGATCTTCCGGGGAGAGGGCTTGCGCTTGAGTTTGAGGGAGAGGTCCAAAATGCCAAGCTTCTGCATTCTCTCCTTGTTCTCTTTGATCCTCCGCTCTCTCAACTTCTCATACCCATATCGGTTTCCTTTCTCTGCTATCCTCTTTCTCCTTCGTGCCATTGCTCTTCACTTAGTCTCTCTCTCCTTTGACCTGAAAGATTTTTTTATCTAATCTTATAATAACCCAATACATAAAATTGACAAGATAATTATTTTACTGACCTTTTTTTCGTTGGTTGCTTGAGAAGATGAAAAATCTGATGAAAAAGATGACATGGATTGAAAGAAAATAGAAGAAATCAAGAATCAAAGAAGAAGTGGAGAAGCAACAGAGAAGTGAAGAAAAAACAAAAGGGGCTGGAAGAAGAACCGAGAGAGAAAAATTTATGCGACGATTGTAAAAGGAAAAACAGATAATATATGTTGTTTGTAGGGTTCGAAGAAGGGATCTCATTTAAAAATACTGTTCATCCCGTGTTTTATTTGGAAACATGTTTCCAAATATTTCAAAAATTGTAGGAAACACAAATATTGTGTTTCCTATAATTTTGAAAATAGTGTTGTCAATTTTTAAAATCATAAAATAAAATCAGCCAACCAAACACATTTTTATATTTTTTGTTGTAAGATTTTGAAAATAAAAACATAAAATATAAAATAAAAGTGAAACCAAACAACCCCTAAGAAAATAAAATAAAACAAATTTATAATAATAAAGATGAAAATCGGCAAAACAAGAAGAAAAAGAGAAGAAAGAAACAAAAGGAAAAAAAAAGAGAAATTGGCAATTAAGAATTTATAAAATAAAAACTAGAACAATTTTATAGAATAAAGAGGGAAACATTTTACAAGAGAGAAGGGAAGAAGAGGGATGGGAATTATGAGGAGCTTAGGACCCTTTATATTGGCTAAATAATTGTAAGTTGACAAGGAGTGAGATAAGAATTATCTCCTTATTTTAAGGAGTTGAATTTGACTAATCAACTCTTATTTAAAATCATCATCTTTTTACACTTCTTACAATGTTTAAATATTCTACAACAAATAAATCTCTTAAGGCATCTTAAGACATGTTTATTTCTAGATATTATCCACTTGGTCTTGTCGTAACATTTTTTTTTGTTATAATCCTTGCTTGTTGGAATTCTTACTTTAAGTAGGATTTGTTGGCAGATTTTATATGCTAACTTTCGTCAAACTTTGACCCATCAAATGAACTCCAAATTAAGGGTTATTGAACATTATGAAAAGCTTGAGAAGTTCTCTACAACTTTCATGAGGCCTCATCTCAATTTCAGGTTGTTAAAGTAGTCAAATTATCGATTTGCCCCTATTGATTAGAAAATTTTGCAACTTTTTATTTTTAGCACGTTTTTGTTCCAAACTTGATTTTTATTACCTAAAACATAAAATAGGCATTAGCAAGCTCTTTTAGGCATAAACCATCATTAAATCAGTAATAATAAAATATTTGTAATTAATAAATTAACATCCTATCAAATGTCAAGTATCAAGGGGATAATGATATATTTCTAAATACCTTTCATGTCCTATCCTGAAAGATCTTGATAGTGTCATAGTGTCATAATGTTAAAAAGTTAGCATAGAAATTGATTATCGAAAAACCTATTCAGTGATCAAACATCGAATCGATAAGAAGTGTTATAAGAATTATAATGATCGAACATTGAATATCGAGTGATATGAATGTTATAAGAATATAGTGGTCAAATATCAAATTATAAGAAATGTTATAAGGATAAAGTGATCATATATCTAGAGATAAGAAAAGTTATATGTTTGAAGTTACAAACATGGTGACTTTGCTTTATGCGGAATGAGTGTATGCATGCTTATTGAACAATATAATTGTATTTCTGCTTCTATTCGATTAACTTATTGAGCTTTAGCTGACCCCTTATTGATTTCTCTTATAGGTTCAGCAAAATTTATTGGCATTAATAGCGGCATCGAGCTTAACAGGTGGTAATCTTTGAAGCGCTCACAGTTATACTTCAATATATGTTTCAATGTTTTAAATGTATTATCTTTCGACAGTTGAATGTAAGTACTATAGGATGGGATGTGTAATAAGTGTACATATGTTTAATTAATAAAGTTAAGTAATGCCGAGGGATGTAAATAAATTGATATTGTCAAATAAGACAAAACCAAGAGAGAATATTATATTAATTGTTTGAAAATTTTTTAAAGGGTCTTAACAATCTCTGAAAATTATGAAATTTGAATATGAAAATAACTTGGGACCTTAGATTTGAAATCTTAAACCTATGTCTGGTGGACAGCTACTTGATACTTCTATGAAACACTACTCACATGACAAACTATTGTTAAAGGAATTAAAGAAAAAGTTATCTTGGATTTTTGTACTCTCGCATAAGTTATTGAAACTATTGCGTCCTTCGAGATGTGACACGATTGTCTTTTAGAATCTTTTTAATAGAAATGTTGAAAACACCTTAGATTTTAAAATTTTCCATTAAATTTTAGATTCATATTAACCTTTAACAACACCAATCACATTGCTTTTGAGATTATGCAAAGATTCATCTTCCGTTATTCCTTTGTGAGACTTAAAGTTCTTTTTCCCCTTGGAACAAAATTCATTGTCAACTTCTGCAGCTATCTCAATTCTTAGCCTCGTTCATCAGAGCTTGTTTGTAGGATTTTGATTGGTTGAAATGTTGTCCTTTGAGTTTCTCCTTGATGTTGAAAGCTAACCTTGATATCACCGAATATTGGCATCATCTTTAGATGCCCTATGTAGCGAGTCTTTCATGGTATTTTGTTTTCCATTGATAATTTTTTCCCAAAAGGATGATCTTACATTAAATCTGGCTAGACTTACACCAATCCGTTAATCCATAAGCCATGAATCATTCAATCATTCAATGACCTTTTTAACTTAACCATAACTTAGAAAACAAACAAAACCATACTTTCTCCCTTTAACCTATAAGATTCCTTTTTTTGGAATGAAGACAACAACTACCTTGCCATGATTTTAGAAATTTAGCAGTAACCACCTTTAGTGGATTTGTAGAGGGATGTTGTAGATAAAAACTGAGAAAACACCATAACTTTCCATAATATATTTGATTGATAGTTATTTGATTTCTTGTTTATCACCAAAGATAATAATTGGTAAAAATTCAAAGATTTCAATCCTTGAATTCATTGTCTAACTTAACCAATTTGGCAAAACTAAAGTCCACACTCCAATCTTCCCTCTCTATGCCCACCCAAATCCACTTGCCCTTTGTTCATGCCTGCTTCGTCATGCTTGGGTTAGCCTTGATGCTTTCATCGGCTACCTTTGAGTTACCTTTGAAGAAAATGAAAGAAAACCTTTGGTTTGCCTTTACAATTTAATCTGTCTTCCTTATAGTTGCTATTATGAACTTAATTGTTTGATGTATTGGATTGATATTAACTTTCACAAAAAATAACAACTATCTTTCAGGAAAAAAAAGCTGTCTAATCGACATTGCCAACCTTTAAATACAAACTTCTCTTAGTGTCATGACTTGAAGGCCATGATGTTTCTAAATAAACTTACACTTCTCATTTTTTACAAATTTACAAACTGAATTTTTTTTGTTCGATTTATGGTTTGCATTCAGTACTTGTCTAGTCACTAAATGATTTTCACTCATTCTTTAATTCATAAGTGAGTTATGTAACTCTCTAAGGCAAGCAGCGTTCATTTTTAGCCCATAACTTATTTCTTCTTAGAAACATATTGAAAATATCCCCGTTATAATTTGAGATTCTCCCCAATTAACTACCTAAAAATCACATTCATTTATCATAACACAACGCAACAAACTTTCTGACAATCCATATTATACTCATCAAATAGGTATCATTCAACAGTCCTAATATCCACGACTACTCATCACATACATATCACGTAGCATCAAAATATAATATCGACAATTCATTGTCCTAGTTTACATCTCATCTTATAGTATTGTATAAAATTGCCTAAAAGTAAAAGCATATAAAGAAGATAATATTACAATACCAAAATATCCGAGGTGAGGCCTTTGAGAGTCGAGATAGTACTCAACCACCAAAACTGTCCAAACGTGTCCTCCTAACTCGAGATCAATCTGTGTAAGAGATTAATTTCCATTAATAAACGAGGGCCCAATAAGTTACTAATATAAGAATAGAGTTATGCATATATTGTCTCTAATACAAATGCATGGATCCTACAAGTGTAGGCCCTAATATCATGTAGAATCATTATCTCTTGAGTGTTAACTCTATTATGCCCTAAGAATTCTAAGTGAGTGAGGGTTTTGGGGTATCGATAGAAAGGTACTTTGAAGTACTTCATTATCTTTGTCCCTGACATTTGTCTATCACTTAGACTTCTAATTAAATCAGTTCAATCACTTTTCAATACTTTTATCCTTATACTACAATACTTTGTGCAATAGTGCATCTTGTTTAAGTCAAGTATCACATAGTATTAAACCATGCTCATATCAATCTCATATTGTATCACGTCTCATACGAACACCATGTATAAATGCAATATCGGATTAGGTCACTTTACAACTAAAATTATACTCTTGTATTGTAACGAATCATATCACTTTTCATGTGAGAAAACATGATCACATGTAATATAAAGTCATGATACTCTTCTTTTAAATCTCATGTTCATGTATAGTGTAAAGTCACGACGCCATGTAGAAAGCATATCTTTATGTCATGATTCAGTATACAAACTTATGCAAGCTTTACTATCTAAAATGGCTATTATTTCAAATTATATCATGTTTGGCATATAATTATATATGAAACATATATAGTCTAGAAATCATATTACATATATTAAAACATGAAAAATCTCGAATTCATTTCATGTTTACTTTTAAGATATGACTAAAGCATGTATAATTCACAAATCATATCATGTGCACTTTTAAAGCATGCATAAAACATGTACAGTCTAAAAGCATATCTCATATATTGTAAAATCATGTCAAGTCTAAAGTTCATATAAATTAAAACTATATTCTAGACAGCATATCATATCAGGTTTGAGACTTGGCTAAATCCTTAATACTATAAATAAAGGCTTAGTTTATTATAGCTAGCAGTGAAAAATCATGTCATCGTCCCCTGACCAACTAGGGTGCTATCTGTGGTCACAGATCTCATGTTTCTTAGCCTCACTGATCGGATGTGACTGAGTCCTGTCCATGACTATTATTTTTGCCTAATGAGTAATTTCTAATTAGGTGGCTTTCACTATGCTTTATTGGTTTGACTCTCTTAGGGTACCATAGTCTCATAAAACATTTAAATCTTTAACTTTTCTTATAAAAAATCATGTAAAGTATATATAAGATTATATATATAAATATATGCCTGTATACCATATACTTTTTCTTTTCAAAACTAACCAATAGTTCAAGGTATTTGGATAAGCATCAAAAGGATGCATTATTTTAAAATCTCAAGTCGTAAACAAGGCATGCTTAAAGGCGATGCAAATTCAAACATGAATTTAAAGCAGTATAACATAGTGCCCCTAAAATGCATCAATGCAATGTCATTCGGTATGCCATTAACCATAATGCTAATTCCTCATTAGATCATCACCCTTAAACACATCAAATAACACTTATACTCGGCCCAACATTATTACACATTGCGCTTTAATTTCTCAATTCCATTCTTTCAATTTTTAACAAGATTTTACCTAATAGAATCAATTCAATATCCCCTATCATCCCATAATATTCAATACCATTTCACAACATTTACTAATTAAATCACTTTTGCTTTTCAATATCAATATTAAGACCCCAATCACCAAGGTTGGTCTTCTTAGTATTTCATGTATAATCAAATATTACCTTAGTAATTTTCACAATAACATTAAAATCATTCAAATACAAATGAACTCATTCAAAACTATTTAGTAAATCATTCAATCACAATACCAATATCATTCAGTCATCTCATCGTTTATCATCCTACCATAAACATGTCATTCCTTATGTATCACTAAGTTTCAACCTTTAATCATCATTCACATAATTATGCATTCTATTCATTTTCTAATTCTCAACATAAATCTCTTAGTCCACCAACATTATAAAGTACATATGTGAGATCCCATTTCCTGATTGTATTTCATAAGTTAAAGAGTGTAGAAATCGAAAAGCAATAGTTGATCGTTAAGATTTCTAAATAGTGAGTCCATTTGATAATGATTGAGGAAGTATCCCATGTCGGCCTCACAATGACTTTTATTGACCAGATCAAAATGAGACCCTAGAGTAATGATATTTGAAGAAATATTGAGATTGTAAGAATCTGCATCTCAAAATTCCTTCGTTTGAATATGTTTTGAGAAGTATGCAATAAATTCAAAAATGACGATTATGTCCATGGATCGGGAAAATATTTCTAAATAACGATCAACTTAGTTTGACTTTTGACCCATAGATTGTTATAGTCAAATCCTCGAGTGAAGAAGTGTCACACATTTCCAGCACATAAACTGAATCACACGAAAACACTGACAATAATGTGAATGTGCCAATGGGGTACTTTAGTAATTTACCAATTTGACTAGTCAAATCTTGCTAAAAGTCAAAGTTTTGACTAAATTACGTCAGATAGATACATTTGGCATTGAAATAAAAATAGTTTGAAATTAAATTGAATATTAAAATAGTTGGGACGTAAAGAAAATTTTTAAATTTGTTAAGGGGTAAAATGGCCATTTAGCCATGGGCTATTTTTAAAATACATAAAAATCTTCTTCTTCTTCTTCTTCTTTATTGGCCGGCCATCCCATAATCCACCATTGTTGAGCCTTAAAAGGTTTAGTTTTAAGAGAGAGAAAGTCATCAAACCTTAGTGTACAAACTCCGAATCGAAAAACACACTAAATGAAAGTTATTCCTCACCTTGAGCTCTACCACATACCTCAGAATCAGCCATGAGAACTACCAATTGTTGGGTGAAATCCTCCTTCTAAATTTTGGTCAAGCTTAACTTAAGAGAGAGAATATGTTGTTTTTAATTTTGTCTATTCCAAACGACTGTTCTTCGATGTTTAAGCATGTATATGATGTTAGATTGAAACAAAAACCTTTGAATCACACTCCTTTAGTTTCGGCCAAGAGAGTTTGTGTATGTATGTTATATGGCATCATGTGAGATTGATGTAGAAATGATGTAGACAATATGAGAAGTATGAATATGCAATTAAATTTGCAAAATACCTAGTGTAGGAGGATGTTATTTTCAACCAAAGTGAAATGGTGTGGTTCCCATACTCGATAGACTAATAGTCCTAGAATACTGTACTAATGAATAAAAGATTGATGGCAAAGATTCTAAAAAGGAATTGTTTTGATTGTAGTTGTAGTTTTGGTATCCGATATGAAGTAAACAAAAATTGCTGTTGTATTAGGAAATATAAAAGATTTGTAAGTGTGCTACATGTTTTATAAAAGAAGTACAAGTAATTGACTGTGTTTACACTGTTTTCTGTAGCTCAGAAGTAAATCGGGGGTGTTGAAAAGTAAGTGAATACATGTTCGCTTAAAATAGCATGCTATTTTGGTGATATTGAACTGAATTGTGATTAAAATTTATAAGGGACATATATGAAAGATGAAGGCTATATCATGATCTATTTTTAAATGATTCTGGTTTTATGAAAAGTAATGAAATTGATAGTTATGGTTTGGATGAAAAATTTGTGTTATCGATTGATTGATGATTTAAAGATAAGTTTTGAAAAGTCTATGGTTTGATTCGTTTAAAGTTCTATAACTCATATACAGTAATTGCATTAAAATCAACTAGTTTTGGATATATGAACTCTATTTGACTTGCAGGAGGGTCAGGATAGATTATATCGTTATGCTATTGAAATTTTGTAAAATGATTTCATAGACTGTAAACTGTTATTAAAAAGCTATTTGGTGCAGGAAAGGGCATGCATGTTAGTATGCATAAATTTGTAACTCAATTTTGATTTTTATGTTTTTCATGGAATTGATATGTTCCAACATTATTCTTATACATAAATAAAATATTTTGAGTATTGTTTATAGCACTGAGAATATTTTATACAATATATGTGTGACGTCCCCGTCACTCCATCTTATCTCTTATCCTTTTCCTTTTTTATTTAGATTTAGTTCATCCAGTGTCACCCTTTCCTTATTCTTAAGCTAATTATTTAATAGCTCATAAAATTTTTATTCAATTTCCATAAGCATAAAAATGATATATATAAATATCATTCCATTTCCACAGGATCTCATACATCATCTTAACTTACATCCCCGATATCCTATATACACAAATTTCTACTTTACTGTACCGTAGCTGAATTAAACTTTGCTATACATAAACATATGAGTATACCTTCTATACTAATTGGGAAGCGTATCGAGAAGGTACACTTTGATTCTTCAAAAACAAGCTCCTCTAGTCGGAGCGGGGTTCACTTCAGGTAATCTGTAGGAAAAATGGTTGTAAAAGGGTGAGTTTACGCTCAGTAAGAAAAGTATGTAAAAGAGCGTGCTATGCCTCTATATGCACTTTTCCTACTTGGTTCTATAATGTCATGTAAAGCATTATAAAGCATGCATTATAAACATCTTTCATGCATTGACTGCAACCATGCATATTTATTTCAAATGACATGGCAATCATACTTTGTATGCTTCCTTTAAAACATAGCATATATATAAAACATGCATCATACTTCTTTCTTTAAAACATCATACTTCATAATATACTTTAAAAACATACATCATACAGTTCTTCATGCATACATCTTGTACTTTGAAATAGATGGAGACTATGTACAATATTTAAGCGATTTCATCGTCATATAAACCATTCATTCCCATTTATATGACTCTAATCATGCATTGGTACAGTAGTGCACTCCGTATAGGTCAGGGATTCTCTCCTACCTTTATAATTCCACAGTGAACACTAGTCAGGTATCACATGTGGGATTGAGGACCTGACTAGGGTTCCTCGCTCAACATACATATTACTGAGGACTTGATTAGAGTCTCTCAGCCATCAGAAATGGATAATCATTACGCAGTCCATAGTCTCAAAACATTTATAATATACTTTTTCAGAAAACACTTTTGTGTTTAAATCAAATAAGCTTTGAAAGCTATTTTCATACATGGCAGGCGACTGGTCTTATAGGGCAGTCGACTGGTTTTTCAAACAGAATGCTTTTGGAAAATTAGCAGTTGACTGGTTCTATAGGCAGCCGACTAGTTTTGAAACAGAATGCATTTTGGCAAATAGCAGTCGACTAATCCATATAACAGTCGACTGGTTTGAAACAGAATGCTTCTGGGTAAATAGCAGTCGACTGGCTTACATAGCAGTCGACTGGTTTGCATCGGTTTTCGAAAAACGGCGTTTTGGTTGTCTCTAGGCAGTTGACTTCCCTTTTAAGGCAGTCGACTGCCCCTAGCCTAATTGGTACTAGGAGACAAGTCCGAAAATGCACTTTTCCTGCAAAAGACAACTAGTATTTCTCCCCAAAGCAGTTCAAAATCATATTAAAACATGCGGACATAGCCGCCTTACGTCCGTTACATAAATTTCTTACCTCGATTTTGTCGGGAACGCGAAATCACTTAGCGCGTCAACCCTAGCTTTCACTCCTTCAAATATGAAATCATCATACCACATCAAACCTTAAATTAAACTACATACACATACCATATCAACTCAGTACAACTCAAATCCATTAACGAAATTGACTAAATCATTTTCTTCTCTTACCTTTACTAGAGACCAGAATTTCAGATGTTAAGATCTTCTCCAATACTTGGATTCAATCTATCAAACTTTGGATATCACCTAGTCTGACGACAAGGATTATTTTTCGTTCTACGAACTTAGTGAATTGGTGGAAGAGTGAGGGGGTTTGTCAAGGAACTTAGAATGGAAACTTGGAAGCTTGGAGATGGCACGAGAGGGAGAGCTGGGAAGAGAAGCTGATGTTGGGTGATGGCTGGTGGGGGTGATGAGTCATGCACTTGCATTAATTGTATTCTCATCCCTTTAGTTCATCTCAGCCTTTGACCCTTCCCTTTACTCTTGACCATTTGACCTATTAAATCCCTCTTTTCCTTCTTCCATTCATGCATAAGCCACATGTGTTTAATTAACCTATCAAAATCTGATTTTGTTTCTTGTCTCATACTCTTAATATTTTTCTGATATCAACCTAATAAATCATTTGACTTATTGACATCCAACTTTATTATTTCTTCCATATTACATACATCATGTATACATCATTCATACATTAAACTTCATATTTATTTAATCATCTTGATTGAAATACTTTACAAACATGGAGGAATTACATAGAAATTGGGGATATCAAAAATGCTTTTACCGAATGTTACTGTTTTGAACGTAATTGTTATTGATTTTGTAAGTTTACGAAATGTATGAATGTAATGTCTTAAATTGAATTGATTACGGTAAATGATTCTGACTGTTTATGAATTGTTTGATTTTGAATGTTTATGAACTATTTTGAGACTATTGGCCCCCTACATTACCCTTGTGGTAATCATGCTATATATTTCTAGTTTTGATTCTAAATGCTGTTTAACTCTGACCTGGTCATCAGCATCCACAGTTGTCACCTGGTCAATGTACATTGTGAGCTCTTTTATGACTATAGCCATATGCCCTTTGATTCTGATCTATTCCCTATGTGGGATCTTTGCATGATTTGGCTTGGGATGGGATGTTGCTAGGTCTCCATCGTATGGACTCTGATTCTGAATTTGATATTGGTTTTGACATTGATTCTGAATGAATGAATCTGAATAATTTGAATTCGATATATTGAAATGTATTGATTCTGAATTTGATGTTGATTTTGATATTGAATCTGATATTGATTGATACAGATTTGAAACGTATTTAAAATGTACTGTTGTTGAATTTGAAATTGTATCGTTCGTACTGCTTATTGATTTTGGAATGAAAGTTCATTGATTTTGAAAACAAGATGTCTAAACTGCATACATTGATTCTGACAAGAGTTTTAGGACTTTAGATCATTTTGATATCGATATTGAATTGCATATGAAATGTATCTCAGTAAACTTTTCTTAGGACCCCATAGTCGGACCTAGGGACCGGGACAAGTTAGATATTTCAAACATCCTTCCATATTCAGCTCGATATCCCCAACTAATTATAGTAATTATTTTATCTAAGTTGTCCGTTATTGTCTAGTATTCGAGTATTTATCGAACAAAAAATTGTCATTGATTTTGTATGGTCATGTCTCGAAACGTACATAGGATTTTTGCATACAGTTCGTATGATATCTGTCCTTTTATAGATGTTTCTTACTGGGCATAAAGCTTACTCCTCTTTAGTTTCACAGATTTTCTGAAGTAAGTTAATATCGAATCAAGTAAACCTTGGAGTATTCCTTCGAAACTGCTGGTTGTCCTTTGAAGGTATACTTATGTACAATATTTATGTATTGAGACAGCATGTGTACAATACTATATCGTATGTTTATTTAGTACATTGAGATATAAAATTGTAAAGTATTGAATGTCAATTATAGTCTTATTTTGGTTAGTATAATCTTGAAAATATAATGGTTTATGTTTGATGAAATTGACATTGGAGGTACTATAACTGCATTAGGACCTGCATGATGTTGATTAACAATATAAGCTAACTAAGTTTTAGCTTAAATCGGTAAATGTGACACTGCATACAACCTAACTTAATGAAATGAAAATAAAAAGTTATACGTATTTTAATGAATTAGAGCGTGACAACATATGTATACGAGTCGGTATTTCTTTATTCCTACCATTTTTTAGGACAATATTAAATCGTGTTTCAAACATATTTCACAAGTTTCAATTTATTTTCTTTCTATGTCTTACTAAAATCCATAAAAATTCTAATAATATATCCTATCACTACTCCAACGATATATATATACACACACAAACACACACACTCATATGTACATACATACATATACCAATTGCCTTATTGCGATTCAACATCCAATCATGGCCTACATATTATATCACATTTATCAAACATATTCACCTGTGAGATTACCACAGTTCATTAAGTACCATATGCTTAAAATTTATTTTTCTCATCTTTTCAATCACACTATCATAGTGAACTATACATCATGTCAACATTTCACAGGTCTTACATGTCAATACTCAATTTTCAACTTCAATAAATAGATATAAGGTTATTCATACCAAGATCAAATGCTATTTCTAGCATATTTTATCAACAATCTATCGCGTTTCAATAACATTTTATCAATAATCCAATATCACTCCATCAATAAACTTTTAATATATTGATATTTTTCTTTCATAATATTCTATGCTCATATCATCTTACATAACTTTCAATGTAACTTGCATTATTCCACAAAAGTCATTTTTATTCAATACTCTACATAGTCACAATTTCCAATTCTTACCTATCAATTCACATTTTTCATCATCAACTTATAATTTTCAACGTTAAACATTATTATTTAAAACATTCAACATCCATAATTTATATTCTATCGATAATTCTATGTTACTCAAAGAGTGTAATCACCATTTACATATCATTTCAGCCATCCTCCATAATTATTTATCATCTAAACACTCTTAACATTAACTTACACAATACAATACTAACATAATCTTGTAGAAGTGTCTTATCAAGTGTTGCACTTTAACGAGTTTCAAGCTGCGCTAAACGCTAAAATATGCCTCCCATGCTTTTGCTAAACATTCAAACATTACACAAAATACTCAAAATTAATTAAATGAATTTTATAAAAAATTTCATAAAATATAACTAAGCCTATTAATTTATCTTACCCTTTCACACAAAACTATATATAGTTTTGGGTAATCTATATAAATTAAAGGATAATTATCACATGCACTATGTGAAGTTTTTGACATCGCAAGTGAGGTAAGATGATGACACATGACTTATTATTTTATTTATTTTTTATTTTCATAATATTTTTAAAAGACATGTGTCATCATCCTAACCCCACTTTGCAGTAAAAAAACTTCATAGACAATGTATATGATATTAATCTTAAATTAAATAAATAAAAAGAACATATATATAAAGTAAAAGTATAAAAACTATATAGATATATTATACAAAACTATATTTATTATATATATAAATGAAATGCATAAAGAAATATATATAGTTTTGTGTAATATATATATATATATATATATTGAAAGAAGAAAAATCTTGTTAATTTAAAAGAGAAAAATCTGTTGTAAATATAGGTTTGATTTGTTCCTGATTTATAGTTTTCTAAATTATAGATTCTTCCTATTTTTTTTTGTGTTTATGTAATTATCCTATAAAAAGGATTTGTGTATACTCCATTAGACATACATAAAAAATGAAAATATCACTTTTATTTTTTTCTTAGCTGTTAAGATGTTAAGATGGTATCAGAGCTTGTGTATAACTTTTAAGGTTTCATCACTATGCGGTCGTTGCAAAATAGTCATTGGTCTTCTTCGATCAATCGATCCTCTTTGGTCAATTTTCTATCTTAATTAGAGATCAACAAGTCAATTTTTTTTACAGATACAAAAACCTAAATCCTTTAACACACTGTTTCTTCAATATGTCTAACCTCAACCCTAAATACAACCTAAATACGAACCCAAACACTCAAATTTTCCAAACTATAATTGCAGAAACTTTCTCTGTTCAAATTACCTCCATTCGGCTAAATGGTGATAATTTATTAAGCTGGTTTCAATCTATCAGAATGTTTTTACGAAGATGTGGGAAAATAGGCTATATCATTGGTGAGATAAAGGAACCAGAGAAAATCAACCCAAAATATCTAATCTGGGATGCTGAAAATTCAATGGTGATGACATGGCTTGTAAATTCTATGGTGGAAAAGATTAGGTCCAATTACATGTCCTACTTCACTACCAAAAATCTTTGGGACAATTTTAGTCAAATGTACTCTAACTTACGTAATCAATCCCAAATTTATGAAGTTAGTTTAAAGTTATGAGAGATCAAGCAAGGGGTTAACACAGTTACGAAATACTTTAGTGCCTTGAAGAAGCTTTGGCAAGATCTAGACCTATTCAATGACTACGATTGAAAGTTACTTGAATATTGTAATCATTACTAGAAAATGGTAGAGAACCATCGTATATTTAAGTTTTTGGCAAAACTTAATCTGGAGTTTGATGTAGTTACAGGAAGAATCATTGGCTGACAACCTCTTCCTTCCCTTAATGAGGTTTTTTCTGAGGTTCTTCGTGAGGAGAATTGCAGGCTTGTGATGATTGGAAAAAAGCTTATTGGAGGCCTTATGGATGGCTCGGCCCTAGTTGTATCTGAAGCTAATGTGTTTAGCAAAAACAATACAACCTCACGAAAATTTGATAAGCAACAACCTCATTTTAGTGTGATTTTTATAGTAAGCCATGCCAGACCCGTGAGAACTATTCGAAGATTCATGGTATGCTAGCCAATTGGAAGAGCAACAAACAACGAGACAAGCCTAATCGTGGGTATCCCTCCACTAATGAGGCTGACACAGGTGTGTTTATTAAAAAGCAAATAAATTAACTCCTTCAATTGCTAAAATCTAATTCAGCCTCTAGTATTCCTAATGCTTCTGTAGCTGAAACAGGTAATAATTATAGAGCCTTATCCTGTCTAGTAAATTCTGCTCCTTGGATCATTGATTCAAGAGCCTCTGATCATATGACTAGTTTTTCTCATTTATTTTCTACCTATTCACCATGTTCTAGTCATGAAAAAATTTGTATTACAGACGGTAGTTTTTCTCCTATTGTAGGTAATGGTATAGTCAAAATCTGTGAGAATATGGATTTTAAATCTGTACTCCATGTCCCAAAATTGACATGTAATCTTTTATCTATTAGTAAATTATCTAAGGATTCTAATTGGTGTGTCATCTTCTTTGATACACATTGTCTTTTCCAAGACTAGAATTCGGGGAAGATGACTAGCAGTGCTAGGATGATTGATGGACTTTACTATATTGATGATGACTCCTTTGGTGATAAAAAAGCTCAAAGCTTAAGTAGTATTAGTTATATTTTTGTTTTTGAACAAAAAAGGCTATGACATCTTAGATTAGGCCATCCAAGTTTTTAATATCTTAAACATTTGTTTGCTACATTATTTAAGGATCTAAACATGCTATTTATAATTCTCAATTTTGTTGTGCATCAAAACCATTTTATTTAATTCATTGTGATATTTGGGGACCCTCAAAGATCCCTACTTTATCTGGGAAAAATGGTTTTTCAATTTTATAGATGATCATACACGTTTATGTTAGGTATATTTACTCAGTAAAAAAAAAAAATCTTGCACAACTGTTTTAAGACTTCTATCACACGATTGAAAATCAATTTCAAACAAAAATAGTATATTTTGGTCTACTAATGGAATAGAATTTTTTAATAAATGCATGGGTAATTTTTTTAAAGGAAAAAGGCATCTTGCATCAATCCACTTGTCATGATACACTTCAACAAAATGCCATTGCCAAGCGAAAAAATAGACATTTACTTGAAGTAGCTCGTGCCATTATGTTCTCAATGAATTTTCGAAATATTTGTGGAGTGATGCAATTTTAACATCTGCTTATCAAATCAACCGGACGCCTAGTAGAGTTTTAAAATACAAAACACCTTTGCAATGTCTTAAAAGTATTTTTCCAATGACTAGAATATATGCTGATTTACCTCGAAAATATTTGGCTACACTTGCTTTGTTCATTTACCCAGTATGTTTCGTTCCAAAATGGATCCTAGGGCTAAAAAATGTATATTCTTTGGCTATGCCCTAGCAAAAAGGGTTATAAATGTTTCAATCCTCAGACAAAAAAAACCCATGTTAGCATGGATTTTACCTTTTTGTAAAATCAATTTTTTTTGGCAAAAATTCTCTTCAGGGGGAGATTAAGCATGAAAAAGAAGATAATTTTTGGAATATTTTTATTTTACCAACTCCTATTTTTCATCTAATTCCTATGAAAATCAACAGATTGTTCAAAATATTGAAAATACAGAGAACCTTACTCAATTGATGCCAAGGATAGATATCTCAGAAACAGAAGGGGAAATCCTTCTTAAGGATTGAAACAATCTTGATTTGTCTAATCATCATCGAGAGATGGTCCTATCAACAATCCAAGTAATTCTATTTCTACTCCTTCCTCTACATCACCTACAAATTCAAAATTAAATCTTCTTGTTGCCATTAGGAAAGGTGTTCGAACTTGTACTAATTGATAACTCTATGAAAATAGAGTTATTTTAGTATTTTATTGATTAATAATTATTTAAATCCTCCATGATTTTATTAATTATTCTCCTAATTTTATTGAATTCCTCATATTGTACAGAAAAATAAATTCTAGATGAATTTCAGTCTTTTCGGTAGAAAATAGACTGAAAATGAGCAAGAAAGGAGACTGGACCACTACAAGACAAGGGAGAATGACTTTTCATTTTCTCTCTCATCTTTTGACATCTAGCATGCCACATGTCATCATGCTACTCACTCTTAGTAGATAAGAACAAAAGACACATGCCAACACATGGAGGACACATGCCCTTGCCACCTTGCAATCTTATATGGACTAGAAGACAAAGAGGAAAGTGCTAGAAAGAGAGAGGTATCTATGGCTGATGTGGGCACTTAAGTGACATGAAAATATCTATTTTGAAGAGCCAAGGACATGAAGACAAGTGGCAATTAATGCCAACTCATCTAGGATAGGAATTACCATTGTATCCCTAGGTTAAGTGACTATATAAGCAACTTTATGAGTCCTAACCTAAAAGGGGCTGCCTAGGATTTCTTAGATTTACTTTTCCAGCAGATTTTTATGTCTTTACAAGTTTAGAGTAGCCACCATTTTTATTTCCTTAATGTTCTTTACATTTTTGCAAGTTAAATACAAGTTTTCATGTTGTTTTCATTTACTCTTTACTACATTCTTGCACTCCTTACTTAAGCTTTTTGTTTCTTTAAATTTTCAGCAACTATATTCATCTTCTACTCTTTCTTTTTCTTTTATTTTGGTTCATGATTGAGTCCCATGATCATGGGAGCTTAAGAGGTTGAAAAACTACCTCCATAGTTCTTGTGAGGGAGCTTGGTCCATAGTTTCCTTTTGTAATTTTTATTTATGCTTTTAAACGTCTAATTTATTTTGTAGTATTTTTATTCTACTGTTTTAGGGGTCTAGTTTAATGGGTTAAAGCAGTTTTTAAAAATCTTTTGAAAAAAAAAAATACAAAAAATGTTTAAAGTAGGATATGTAGGAAGTTGATCTTATTTTAGGCTAGTCTAGAGTAGGTATTTTTATTTTCCGTTTTTAAACTTTAAAATGATTTATTTTTATTTTTATTCTACTGAGTTAGGAGTCTAGATTATTGGGTTAAAACAGTTTTTAAAATTCTTTTAAAACAAAAATGCAAAAAAATATTTAAAGTAGGCTGGTTCAGGTTAGGTGTTAGTTGGGAACCATGCATTGTTTTTGGTTTTTGCTATGTTATCAGCAGTTTCAGTTCTGTTTTACTGCATTTAGGTTCTGTTTTGAAGGTATTTTAGGTGTCTCTTAGTTCATTTAGACTATATGTTAAGGGTATTGCATTTAGGTTTGAGCACATTAGGTGTTTGAGTAAAGTTTCAACTAGCATCTCACTTAGTTTGCATCAAATTCTACTTTGTCATTTTTGCTGCTGTTAGGCGTCCTTTGTGCTGTTTTTGTCAGTCTGTTTTTGGCATATTTTAAGTGCATTTCCAGCAGTATAATCTCATGTTTGCATCATATAAATTTTAGGAATATTTTAGGAGTCAATTTGGATTAGTTTCCTTGGTCATTTCATAGTTTGTTCATGCATTGCATTTTAATTTCCTGATTTGTTTTGCAGTTACTGTTTCAGCATTTCATGGCTGTTTAGTGTCCAAATTAGGTGCATTTCATTAGTTTTAAAGCATGTAGTGTTAAGTACTCATCTTAGGATTTTTAGAAAGCATTAGGGTAATTTTAGGAAGCTTTTTATATAGCATTTTTACTATTGTTTCTAGCATAGGCGTCATTTATAGTATGCTGTCCAAATTTTAATTAGTTACTGTTCTAGGTATCTTCAGGATATATTTCATTAAGTTTAAGTCATTTTAGGATCATGTAGTTAGTAATTAAGGTATAGGTTATGTTAGATTAAGTTTTTTTTATAGTTAGGAAATTACATTTTTACTCTTCCATTTTACTAATTTGCGTTTTTATTTCTTTTCTTTTGCAGTTATTTTATTTTCATCATTTCTACTGTAAGTATTTCTTATTTGCTTTTTAATTTCAATTACTTTTATTTTATTTTATTTTTCTTTGTTAGCCTTTGTAGATCACACTCAAGTAAACAAACTTTCATAATTTGCTAGGATATACCATAGATAATAGTATCTAGTATTTAGCTAAGCTTCGCACTACCAGTCTCTGTGGGACGATATTTTCGGACTCACCTCCGTATTACTTGAAGACCACATGCACTTGCGTGTAGATACCTTTTAGGGTCGACATTAGGAAAGGTGTTCGAACTTGTACTAATCATCCTATTGCTAAATATGTTTCATATCAAAAGTCGTCTGATAAACATAGCGCTTTTACCACTAGGATTTCTAACCTGTTTATTCCAAGAAACATTCGGGAAGCCATTGATGATCTGAATTAGATATTAGCAGTTATGGAAGAGATGATGCTCTTAACAAAAACAACACTTGGGAGGTTGTTGATTTGCTAAGGGACAAGAAGACAGTAGGTTTTAAGTGGGTGTTTACTGTCAAATGCAAGTTTGATGGAAGTATAGAATGATAAAAGGCACAGTTGGTGGCAAAAAGGTTTTACTCAAACTTGTGGAATTGATTATCAAGAAACCTTTGCTCTAGTGGCAAAAATCAATCCATATGCGTCTTATTATCACTTACTATGAACCTAAACTGGCCCTTATACTAGTTAGATGTTAAAATTGCTTTTTTAAATTGAGACTTTGAAAAGGAGGTCTTTATGAGTCTTCCAATTGGATTTGAAGAGAGGCTTGGTAAAGGGAAGGTATGCAGGTTGAAGAAATCCTTATATGGCCTTAACTAGTCTCCAAGGGCTTGGTTTAAATGTTTTGGGAAAGTTGTAAAAATATTTACTATCAAAGTCAAGCTGACCATATAATGTTTTACAAACATTCAAAAGATGGGAAAGTTGCCATACTAATTATGTATTTTGATGATATAATTTTGCAGGTAGTGACTACATAGAATTGCAACTTCTAAAGGTAAAATTGGCTAAAGGCTTTCAGATTAAAGACTTAGGATCGCTGAAGTACTTCCTCGGTATGGAATTTGCAAGATCCAAGGAAGGCATATTCATTAATCAGCGAAAATATGTTCTAGACCTATTGGGAGAGACATGTTTGCTAGGTTGTAAGGCTGTTGAAACGCCTATTAAGCCAGATCTAAAACTCCAACCTACCATGGTTGAAAGTGTTGTGAAAAGGGAGCAGTACCAAATGCTGATTGGGAAATTAATTTACTTGTCCCATACACCACCAAACATAGTGTCACAGTCCAAGTACATAGTATTTTACACCTTTTCACACATTTCCATACACGTGAATTAGTTAGGCTGTTTGCGATGCCTTTATTTATCACTTTTATAACACTAGTGAACAGTAAATACGGTATTTCACTTTAATTTACATAAATAAAATTTATTACAGATCAATATTGAAATCTTTCATATACATCCCCTGTCTAATATAACAATGTAGTACTGTAAAACAAAAGTCTGAACATATAATATAAAACAAATATACCTTCAGGATAAATCACAGCTACCTTGGGTGGTCAATATGCAGCCACAAATCCTCGAATGATATATCTGGCGGTCACTGGACATACTTTGGAAAGATAAAATATTGGGGTGAGCAAACCACGGCTCAGTAAGAGAGTTATATGCAAATTTTGATATCTCGAAGACTATATGCGGTAAAATTCTTAATTTCCTATTGGTATGCTAGGCACACTAACAAGGAAAGGATACTATAGTCGGTCGAGAAATCCAGATAGAGCATGGAAGGTATTTTGAAATACCTGTCTTGTCCCGAAAACCCAAAGCGAGTATAGGGAGTAAAATAAATTTTAATGTAAATTTCATTTAAATATTTACTGCATATGAATATTTCATATATTCAAGTAAAATAATTCATTTAATCACATAAAACAACACTTGAAAATATTTTGATTTCCACCATTGAAATCATCACTTTAAACACGTGTACCAGTAAAAATAAATTATTCAAATATTTCACCAATTCAACGATAAAACACCCTAATAAACAATATATCTCAATAATTATCACCAAAACCAGTAAAAACATGTGGAATAATAGTGGAGACCAGGCAGCACCCGGATAATATCATGCTATACTAATCACCGTAGGGAGCAGTAATAATAAACAGTAAGATCTATGGCCATAGTTTATAAATACCTTTGATCATACACTGAGCGGGTGACAATCGAGACGCTGAAGACTGCGCAATGTCAACTGCTTCACACATGAGTAACAACTGAAACATGTGACATGTGAGCATGATATGGGGCCTAGCAGTCTCAAAACATTATTTACACACTGATAAAACCTTTATGGAATTTACTACACGTGATAGAAATTTATTTAATCCACAAAGGAAAAATCATAATAAAATAGTAAATATTATACTGAAAATAATTTATAAAATATTCACTATTCACCATTTCACTTCACCAATAACACATTTCACTATAAAACACGTGGGATGAATTTTCGGTAGTTTAACCTTTACTGAAATCGATATCATGAATATTTAATAAATACTTTTTGGTAAATTTACCGTTTATGAAAAATAATTAATTTACTACTTTTAAGGCTAGGAAAAATATCAATAATGTACTAAAATATTTTATAATATTTTAAGAAATATTTTTAGTAAATTTTGGCACCATAACGACTATCAGAGTCCTAGCCCCCCTGCACTTTCAAACACAGTTTCACCAGCCAGAAAACCACAATTTCATAGCAGTTCAATGCAATTCAGTATCCAAATAATCTTATAAAATTCATAGCATGGAAAACATGTATTCAGATATCCCTACAAATTCACACACGTGTATCTTACCTTTCATCGAGATCGCGCTACTTGACTACACCACACGAATACCGAAACTCCTGGGCTGCAATTAATTTCACCAAAATTATTAGCTTATTTAATCCTTATTTTTAAGCTAAAGTTCATATTAAAATCCAGCCATATTTGATACTGCAAATATTTTTGCAGTATAATTTCTACCGGTTGTATAATGTAACTTCTTCGTTTTGCGTCCGAATCATACCGGTAGACTCCTAGTAATTTCTACAGTCTAAATCTACCCTGAAACCATCAAGAACAACCATGAATCTTCTCCCCTTCATCTTGACCGAAATTCACTATGGCCATTTTTGCATGATTTTCACCATTCCAATTTCACCAAGTTATTTTTTTATGTTTAGTGATTTATTTGGCACCATTTTTAAGCTTAGAACACCATGGAATCCCTTAATCCCATGCTTGGCCAAATGGGTCTCTCATGGCACATTTTTATTTTTCAACAATTAAATCAAACTATGGCTATAGACATGTTCACTAAGCTTAGATGTATGAAAATATGCTAGTGGATTAAAGAAAAACACAAGGAATGGTGATCTTACCAAGCTTGGCCGAAACTTTGAGGGCTTGTTTCTCTTTGTATGTTGCTTGATAGGATGAACTATGGGTGTAAGATTGTAGAGGAAAGAGAGGAGATTACTTTTGGTATATAAATCTTGTTGAAATTCTAAGTAGTTTAATAGTTAGAAGACTTGGAAATTTCTTTCTTTCTTTCTTGGTGAAAATGGCGTGGAGCTTGGCTGAAGAAGAAAGTGAATAGTGGCTTTCAGCAGTTGGCTGAATTTTAAAGAAATTTCTGGAGCTTGGCCAAATGACCAAAATGCCCCTAGTAATGAAATTTTGGACGATTTTACCATTACAGTCCCCTAGCATAAAAAGCTTGTAAACGGGCTCCAAAATTTTGGATTCCAGTTCCAAATGGTCATGTTAAACATATCTTGATGATTGGAAGTGGTTTCGTTGACGCGCGGTGCACGGATAATGAGAAATTACGATTTTTACCCTCGCGACCCGACAACTAAATTTTCTGTTTTTATGACCGTTTCGACAAATCCATTGACACCATGTTAAAGTAATTTTCATGTAGAATAACATGATATTTTTACTTCGTCCCAATTCATTTTGGTTTGGGAGAAATTTAAGGAAATACCCTCGGGACGTATCCGTCATTTTTTAATTTGTTTCTCATATTTCACAAAATAATGCAACTTGGGTATTTTGAATTCCAAATCACCATAATATCATTATTTAACCTTCCAAAAATTATTTTCTCACTCATATTATCTTTTGGGCGCTGAAATCCAAGTGGGGCCCACATTGCTTTTCACTTAATGTTTATAAAATATACAAAATAATTTTATTTATTTATTAAAATTTACATGTACGTACATGTACAGTACAAAATAATGAGTTTTCACACATAGCATTTGCTGTTAGGGTGGTGAGTCAATTTATGCACTCACCAGAAGCAGTGTATAGTATCATGAGGTATTTAAAGGGTACACCAGGAAAGGGTCTACTGTTCAATAAGCATGAGCATCTGCAAATAGAAGTTTATACAGATGCATATTAGGTTGGGAGTATTACTGATTGCAGGTCAACATCAGGCTATTGTACATTTATTGGAGGTAATTTGGTAAATTTAGAAGCAAAAAGTAGAATGTGGTGGTTAGAAGCAGTGCTGAAGTAGAATTTAGATCCATGCTCATGCAATTTGAGACGTAATGTGGATTAAGAGACTATTAGAAGACTTAAAAATTTCCATTGCTTTATCTATCAAGGCTTACTGTGATAATAAGGCAGCAATTTTAATTGCTTATAATCCAATTCTACATGATAAGACTAAACATGTAGAACTGGATAAACATTTCATCAAAAAAAAAACTTGATAGTGGAATAATCTGCATGTCATATATTCTAACCACTGATCAAGTTGCAGACATACTCACCAAGGCTCATAAAGGAAACAATTTGACAAGTTAGTAGGCAAGCTATCCATAAAAGATATCTTCGAGTCAACTTGAGGGGAAGTGTTGAAAGGAGAAAAATATGATTGATTAAAAAAGAGAAAATTTTTTTGTAAATACAAATATGATTTGTTCTTGATTTATAGTTTCCCAATTTGTCGATTCTTCCTATTTTTTGTGTCTATGTAATTATCCTATAAAAAGGATTTGTGTCTACTCTACTAGACATACGTAAGAAATAAAAATATCACTTTTATTTCTCTCTTAGCTATCAAGAATATATACACTAATTGCATGTATATTCGTATTATTTATTCTTCATGTATATTTAATCCTCATGACCTCCATTTCTACAATTCGCTTAAATTCAATTCATAAAATTCTTATAATACTCACCTTGCTCACTTTTCTTATTAATTAACTACACTTATAGCTAAACTTTGAAAATATACCAAGATTAATCCGTAATGAATTAAAATACAAGCCATATATGGTTCAAAAGGTATTTG
Organism: Heritiera littoralis; assembly: GCA_031772115.1. Classification (NCBI taxonomy): domain Eukaryota; kingdom Viridiplantae; phylum Streptophyta; class Magnoliopsida; order Malvales; family Malvaceae; genus Heritiera; species Heritiera littoralis. The sequence goes on along the minus strand of JAPDPK010000009.1, from coordinate 458,788 downwards.
AGTTAGCTTTTCAACACAATTTGAATTACTTCAATTGGAGTTTCCTATAAAAAATTATACTCAACTCTTTACCAATTCCTAATTTTCAAAATTATTGCATGTGATGTGACTTTAGAAATATATTGGTATAGGTCCACAATGAATTAAAATATGAGTCTTACATAGTTGAAATGATATTTAAATTATCTTTCCAATGGATTTGGAATTACCTCAATCGGAGCTCTGTATAAAAAATTATGCTCGACTCTTTGTCAACTACTTGTTGTCCAAAATTCCTGCACACGGCCTAAATTCCAAATTTTTCTCATATTGATCCATAAGGAATTAGAATGTGAGCTATATATAGTTGAAAATTTCTTCAAGTTAGCTTTCAAACAAATTTTAAATCACTTCAATTGGAGTTTCCGACTGAAAACCAATCACAACTCTTTACTGAGAGGTCGGCTGACTGAATCCCCTGCTCATGGAATAACTTCAAAGATTAATCGGTATTGATCCCCAATGAATTAGGAAGTGGGCTTTATATGGTTCGAAAGATTTCTGAATTAGTGTTCCAATGAATTTGACAGTAAGTCAATCAGATTCCTTAATCTCTATCTATGATCAAATGAATACCGATTGGTCACTTATTTTCTTGCTACATATACAAGTAGAAATCTAATCTTTTAAACCTTTCGTCCTTCATTCCCATTTTCCAAACGTGATTCTTAAAATCACCAATCCACCTTATTCATTTAATTAATCCATATAATTTATTCAATTATATTCCTTTATAACTCCTAAATAAATTTTTATAACTCTAATTAAATTTGTTTTCTTCTATTTACTCTACTTCCATCATCAACATATAAAAATCATATTCATTTAATCCCCAAATTTCTGCTCATTCAAATGAATTATTTTCAACCAAATAATTCTCAATAGTTCTAATTGCTTTCGTTAATACATTAATTTATTTACCAAAAGTATGGAACTCGAGGTTGTCACACTTAGAATCATTATTAGTGGACTTACAAACGTGCTAGTCACCTATAAAAGTACTAGAACCATTACTATCACTTGACCCACTAAATGGTTCATCATCCGTGATAACAATCTCTTTCATCTCATCCATTGCTCACTTTCTTCGTCTCATTATTATTCTTCTCTGCTGCCTCCTGAAGCTGCAATGCGAACTCTAGGCTCCAGACTACATCACTCATTGATGGCCTTTCAATTGCTTCATCACTTACACAACTCTGCGCAATCTCACCAAACTTTTTCAAACACTCGGGTGCAATCTCACCTGTCAAATGTGGGTCTATAATTTGATCAAGGGTTCCCCTTTGACAACAAATGCGACCCCAATGTGCCAAGCTAACTTGCATCGCTGGCAGGTTTTTTTTGACAGGCGGCCTGGCACATAATGTCTCAAACAACACCACACCAAATGAATACACATCAGACTTCTCAGTCAGTTGCTGCCGTAAATAGTATTCTGGATCTACGTATCCGAAACTACCTTTGACAACTGTGCTTACATGGGTTTGGGACATGCTTGTAGGACCAAATTTGGACAAGCCAAAATCCGAGAGTTTAGCAATATAATTCTGGTCCAACAAAATATTGGATGATTTCACATCTCGGTGGATGATAATTTGATTTACATCTCCATGAAGATATTGCAATCCCTGGGCAGCTCCAAGGCAAATTTCAAGCCTTAACTTCCATGGCAAAGGAGGATTATTGGTATTATAAAGATGATCACGGAGGGTACCATGGGGCAAGAACTCGTATACAAGTATCATCTCATCTTGTTCATCACAGTATCCAATCAAAGACACAAGATTAAGATGCCTTAGTTGGGAGAGCGTTGCAATTTCTGTGTGGAACTCGTGGGCTCCTTGGTTTGATGATGGGTTTAACCGTTTGACTGCTACTGTGGTGACACCGCCATCGATGAACCCTTTGTAAACATTACCAAATCCTCCATGGCCTATTAGAAATTGTTCATCGAAATCATGAGTGGCTGCTTTGATTTCAACAATTGAGAAGCTACGGCAGAGAGTAGAGGGCAGTAAGGAGGTGTCTTCAGATTTAATAAACTCTGAAGGGACACTTCTTTTAACATGGAAAATAACGCAACCCAAGAGAACAGATAGGAGAATTATAGCACCAAGGATACCTCCAAGGATCGGCAAAACTCTTGACAATTTCTTATTTCTTGAACTATTCTGTAAACTGGGTTTCTGTTTAGGGGATATGGGGGTTGCCAATGGGTCTGGATTAGGCCCTGCTAAACTGCCTTGAGAATTATTCAGCTTGAAAATCTCTATGCCGTTCAAGATGGCATCAGCATAGGTTGGAGTTGAACGCATGTTAGGGTGCAAAGCCAGCCACAGTTGCTTCTCCGTAGCAAAAACGACGTAGTCTCTATACATAGGTATCTCGGAGCCGTTGGTCCATTTAAACACATCTAATTCTCTCTCGGCAGTCTGATTGTTGATAAATATAGTGAACACACGTTGATTTGCTTTAGCAATGATCTTATTCTCACAAAAATGCAACCTAACAAGGTAATAGAATTGAACATCAACAGGGAAGATCCAAGTGAGGTTGTAATGAAGATTAATGTGAGAATCTACATCCATGGTGCGCTCAGTGGCATACACATTGACTGGCGCAGTGTAAGCTGGCGTCTTTGGTGTGTACTTGATTGAATCACTGAGGAAAGATTGTACGGTCCCAACCGCTGCGCTATAGATATAATCCCCATCCTGATGCCATGTTCGAAACATACCGGTGTCATTTATGTTGCTGATCTCTCGTCCCCCGACATTTAACCGATGGAGTGTCTCACGATTGGTGGTATTTTGCAAAACAAAAGAAGAGCCATAGCCAACCAAAGTCGGTAGATTATCATCGCCATCCATATAGAGGCTGCTTGGCATGGATACAATTTCGATTCCATTAACAAAAGCGTAAGAGTTCGGAAATGGAGTAAATGTTACGTTAAGCATCTGATTGTCCCATACGGTGACGATAAATTCTTTGATGAAACAGGGAATTCGAGTGCTTGTGGCGGAAACTGTTAAATAGGCACTGAAATTGCTCATAAGAGTGTAATTATTGGCGGTGACAGAGAAGAAAGAAGCGGTGATGTTAAGGCCAGAGTATTCAGCTGAATAAAAGTAAAGACGAAGAAACTTTGGGCCAGGTGATAAACGGAACTTGTAGGTGAACTCCGAGCGAAATATCCGTGCAGTCATGAATGGAATTACGGTGGCAGAAGAGTCCTGTTGGGAGGCTATGGAAACGAAAGATGAATTTCCCATGTTGGAGTGATCAGAATCGGCATCCCAGTTGCGGCCATCTAATGAAGTTTTGTTCGACTGTGCACCGCAATCAAGGAGTATGATATCTGCAGCATGGTAAGGAGGCGAGTTTTCGACGGTGGAGATTGAGAGGAGGAGAGGGAAGAAAGAGATTAGGTAGATGACAAAGGCTAACATTGGATTCAATGCTGATAACTGTTACTTCTGAAGCAATTGAATTTGCTTTCAATCAGGATGACTATTACCTGGAAGATAAAAAAATAGTTTCGGATCCCTCTTTCTCTCAGATTCCAGGATATCAGTCATTCCATTACCTTTACAAGAAGTCTACCATTTTGTCAATTTGTTTGTTTGTGGAAAAACAGAGAAATCTGAGTTAACAGAGCCAATTTACGTTGACGTTGGTATGCCCAAAGTGAACTTGTAACTTGAGATGCACTCCGATTAAAGAGAAATTTATGCCATGATCAAAGGGAATCTTAGACTTGAAAATACTGCCCAAGACTTTCAGGTCTTCTGCTGCATGCATAGAATTTTCAGTTCTTCATGTCCCACTTTCACGTGTTGGAGTGTTGCTCCGCCCTTTTCTTTTTCTTCTCCTTGTTTTGAATTGAATTGCCGTCTAGTGAAGACTTTTCATGCGCACGGCCGCGGTAGCACAATAAACAGAAATATACATATATATATATATATATATATATATATATATATATAATATACTTTGAAATAATGCATAAGTTTCATCGAAAAACAAAATTTTTCAGAATAAAAATGAAAACTAATAATGTATATCTTGGCCCTCCAACTTCTTTGAATTTTGCAGGTGACTTGCTTTTGTGAAGCACAAACATGTCCTCCATTGACTGCCTATGCATCTTATAAGGAATTTCTTCCAACAGTATATATAACACGAATTAAGAGTAATGTATTATCATTTTGGGATGATATTGTTCCTTTTTCCTGAAAAAAAATGATAGAATTGTTGAGGTTTGTCTTGAATCTCACATCAAAAGTGTAAGAGAAGTTTAAGGCCTCTTCTCTTATAAATGATATGTCAGGTTTGGTTTTTAAAATATCTTAAAAAGTTGTAGACACCAATAGAATGGTTAGGATTTGGGCTATTCAAAGAGTGTAGTTAGGCTTTGGGATCTTTGTTAGGAGTTTGCAATTTTTTTCTTTTAAAAATTGCATAGTTATAATTGTTTGATTAGTTATTAGTTTGTTGGGTGATTATACAATTTGGTTGAGTCAAACCACATTAAAAATTATTATATTTGTTTTTACTTTTTTCTGTTTTTGTGGGTGTTTGGTTTGAGGGATATTTTTCCAACAGGAATAGGTACTAAAAATCCAAGTAAAATCTGAATGCAATTTGAAGGAATTGGCATGAAGCTTGTTAAGAGAGATCAATGTGCAGTAATTAAAGTAAGCTTATACCATTTGCAAGATCCAATAGGAAATTTAAAGGGATCATGGCAACTGATGGGGAAAACGTACCAGATGCTTAGAAAAAGAATCTAAATAGCATTAAAGATCTTAAGTCATGATTTCTTCATAAACAACTAATGTTAACAGCTAACGGAAAAACCAACCATGAGATCAATTAGCATTGTTTTTTTTTTTTTGCAAGAAGATCATGGATAAGCAGATTATGAATAAATATAACATTAGGAAACGCAAACGCATCATAAGGATGAATTGACATTACATTAGCTGCTAATATGACATTGATCAGTTGTAATGAATGTATGAATTCTACTATTACACAAATCGGAAAAAAAAAAAGCGCATTGTACTTGCTGGATATCAACTTGGTGCGCTTTATTTAGGAAAACATATATCCCATCATCATGACCACATAGAGATGAAGTTACTCGTTTAAATTCATCACTTATGTCTAAAATGCGAGAATCAAGTAGAAGAAAGATGAGATTACAGTTAGCTGCAAACCATGATATACCACCAATGAAGTCAAAACTTCATTGTGATCTCTGTTTTTCTCCAGATAGAACCCTAGGAGTGTCCACAAATTTATTTGATCTAACAATTGCAACCATGATGATGATAACAGTAAAACAATTGCTATACAGTTAATTATTACAAAAAAGAAAAATGGAAATTCCAATAATTCTCACTGGATGTGGCATTTGAGGATACAAAAATTTTGACAGAGAAGTTCCTCCAAAAGTTGTCAAGCCACCAAATGGCAGATTTGCTTGAACAACAATAATATTCACAGGTATATCCTATCGAGATTAAAAAAACATTAAATCAAACTACATATTGTTATCTCTTTAATGTAAATTATTTCCCTCCAAGTGAAGGTTACTTGTTTGGTGTAAGAAATTGAGCAAAGAATGGTGGTGGTCATTCTAACAGGTTATACATAGAACAATATCATAAATAAAGCAACTACTGCAATCAAGTGGCAAGTTTTATGGTATAAATTATTTTCTTGGAATAAATTAAGGAAAGAAAAGCGAAGGCTTCATTGCAAAGTCATGCCTTAAGACATGCTCTAGCAAGGATGCCAAGATAAAATTTCCAAGAAATTCAAGGGAGTAGGCATGCTGTTGGCTCCCAATGCTCTATTTCAATTCCAATATATGGTTTCTCAGCAAATTATATAGAATCTCTAAGTATGATTCTTATACTCTACAACTTATGGATTAAATGACAGTTTAACTACAATGCTGATTATAATCAGTCGACAATAACAAAAAATGTATAATTTATTAAGAACAAAAAAAGTTAAGAAAAACAACTTACCTTTTCATATGCTCCTTGGAACATTAGATGAAAATCATATGAAAAGGAAGACACTATAAAGTAGCCAGATTATCTCGAGGAACATCTACTATGGAAGAAGCACCTTTATCTAATTCCAAGCTTCAGGCCGTTTCATTTCCGTATCAAAATCATCGAATGCAATTAATGAACTCGACTGTTGGGGAAGATATCCCAACCTTGATGCTATGCGTGAAAATTAGAGATCACATGATAACTTGTTTGGGAAATAGAGAAATTGGATAACTGCAGGATAAATTGGAAGTCAAGGAAAAATAGAATGAATCCATTGCTAGTAAATCCACAGAACTGGATCATCTTGAGTACAAAGATACTACATATGATTCGCCTAGAGAAATGTAACGACGATCAAACATAGAAATATATGAAAATGAGGTGAGCACATAGTCAACCAAACAATGCTTATACTTAAGAAAGTGACTACTAACATTAAAATGAGACCTAAGTTTCAATCTTTCCGTTGGATTTTATATAATACCTTGAAGTGAGGAACCATTCGTTTAAGGAAATCAGGGTTAGGCTAGAAGTTTGCACTAAATATAGTAACAAATTCATAGTCCTTGACATACAAGCCATGGCTGATTTAAGATTGCCAGCTTTGTATCTAGTTTTGATTAACCTATGCTTGTAGATTATGTTTATTCCTTTCTCACGCCACAAGGAGACTTCATCTTTGATTAGAAGCTGTAAATTTCCATCATCTGAGTCATCTAGGACTTAAATAGGAATCCGATCTTTTGGCCAATCAAGCTGACAGGTAGCTACAATTGATTGTGCATATACTTGATTCCAAGAACTACTTCAGAACAGATCCAAAAACAAAATTGTGTAGTACTTTAAGAGCGAATGATGACATTAAAGGCTTAGGCTTCTTATGTCATAAAGTTCTCCAATTAAAGAAACACTATTTCTTCAAGAGATGGAACTGCCAAAAAGCAATAAAAGAATGTCCATCATGTTAAACTAGTAGTAATAACAAATCGGGCAGCTTAAAATGTAACACTCGGTTTCTATTCGATTTTACCAATTAACTTTATCAATTTCATGTGGTGGTTAGGCTATTTGTCAGTGTCAATTTATTTCTTTTTGATATCTTATATCTTTTCCATTATTCATAATTTATAAAAATATAATTATTGTTCAAATATATAATTAACATCCTTGATGTAAAACATATTCATTTAATTTATGAGTTTTCTACACAAATAAGTTTAGTATTCTAAGTTCAAATATAGAACTATTCTTATTTATTTTACATCCCCATAATTACTACAATTCAGTAATTACTGTACTGTAGAAGTTTGAAATATATATTAAGTACAATATACCTTCAATGGACTAGTGGTAAGCCCCGAAGGAATACTGTAGGACCCAAAAATTGCGCTCCTCTTAACTGAGTGGAATGCCACTGCAAATACTTTGGGAGAGAAAAGAGGGGGTGAGTTTACACTCAGTAAGGAAACATTTATGAAACAGTGGTACTATGCCACCATATGCAGTAAAAACATTTATTTAAAAATATTTGCAATAAATTAAAACACTTATAATATGTAAAAACAGTTATTTAAAACACTGTTGTTACAATCATTTAGCTTTTCAAACTCGATTAAAACAATCATTAAAATTAACTTTCAATTTAAAATCACTCAAATCTATAAATAAATAATTTTTAAATCATTCGGTAGAGAAAGCTAACATCCAAGAATCACATGCCAATAATCACTATAGGAATTGGCATACCCACGTATGGGCCAGGTATCCATCCCATGCCATTCCTAGTAATACTACAATGGCCATTATGGAAAGAATCCATAGCGCTCACTAGCCAGGTGACTACTGTGGTTGCTACAGACTTGGCTAGGGTTTTGTAGCCATAATCATTACACTCAATAGTTGCATGATCGTCAGTAACAATCTCAAAACAATTTCATTTAAATCACTAAGAAATCATTCAATAACAATTATCTTTAGTCCATCGATAATAATATAAATAAATAAACATTATAATTGAGGAATTAAAATTCCATATTTCTTTCCAATAAAAAAATTAAAGTATTTAAATAATCCTTTATGCATATATGAGAAAATCAATTATAAAATCAATAATTCCAAATTTATAAAAATAACTAAGTGGTCGTTTGGGATTGTTGTGTGTTTTATGTTTTTGAAAATTTTGTTTTATTTTATTTTTATTTTGTTTTAATTTATTAATTTTGAAAACATGTTTGGATAACAAATTTTTGTTGCCAAATTTTAATGATTGACAATAGTATGAGAAGGTTGCAAAATCTTTATAATTGAAAGGGGAATAGGTTCGAGTATTGCCAAAAGCTAAATGGGATGCAAGTTTCTATTTTTCACCCTTTTTTAATGGATACTATAGCCGCACAGATGAACAATATCAGTGCGGTAACAATAACAAAATTATTTTTAAAATATTGAAAACATCAATCTTGTCTTTCAATAATTTCCAAAACATTTCAAAATATTGCATTTTGTTTTCACTTTTAGAAAATGAAAACATATTAACCAAACATAGTTTTACTTCATTTTTAGAAAATACAAAAAACAAAAACATAAAACATAAAACACAAAACAAAAACATTTCCAAACAACCCTTAATTAAATCAATTTAAGGAAAATTAAATCATAATTTAAATTCATATAAATTTGAGATATATTTCTAAAATTCTATTTGGAGAGGTTTGGGTCAATGGTTAAGTTTAGGTTATTGAAAATGTAACGGTTTTGAAATCTAACCTATCCCCTTTTTACAAAATCATATTTTATTTCTTTTAAACCAATCCACCATCCCACATGCAAGCATAGTTTTTTTCCTACACTACTTCCATAATTGCTCCTTACCTTATTCTCAGTGTAGGATACTCGATCCAATCGCACCACTTAGCCACTTATTCCCCCAAATCACAAGCTACAAGATAGCATTAAAACAATTAAGATTTATTGCTCTAATTTATAAAATTCTCTTTTATTTCCCTAAACTTCCATTTAATCATTTTTATTTAAGAAACCAAAATGGAATTCTCATGAATTCCCATTTGGCCGAAAATGGCTGTTGTCACCATACTCATTCTCTTTCCATTTTAGCTTCATGAATAACCCTTATACTTCACCTTTATCTAAAATACAGCCACCGTTTTATCAAAAACTCACCCTCACCCATAAGGCCTTACCATGGCCGAATATGTTAGGCTGCAATTTAATCAATTTAGGTGCGTGGTCATGTTTCCTTACTATACATGTATTATCATTTTTACCATTAATACATTAAAACCACCTTAACTCTTTCATGAACAGGCTATAACCGACACTACCATGGTCCTTTGCCCCTCTTATTTTAAGTATTAATTTCACTAATGTTCTTTTCAAATCTCTTACATTAATTTTAGTATCTTCACACACTCAAATCTTGCCACTATTACCATCTTTTCTTAATGGCCGAATGGCCTTGACATGTCCAAACTTATTATTTCACTTACTTATGATTTCTACTATCATTATCACATTACATGTTATCACTTACACCTTTCAGCAACTAAAGTCAGCATCATCATCCTACCATTTCCTCTATGGCCGAACACCCTAACCTAACCTATACATGTTTTTATTTCAAACCAAGGCCACAAACATCTCATACTCATCTAATACATTCATAAATAAAAGATGCAATTACATGAAACCATGAATTTATCTTTACCTGAATAGTAACAGATTCTACCATCAAATAAAATAGCCACTTTTGGTTATTTTTGGCTTAGTTATGGGGATGGTTAGGAAGCTCTTGAAATGGGGAATAATATTTATGAAGCAACCTAGGTGAGTTGAAGAAAAGGAGGTGTTTCCCTAGGTAGAACGTGAGAACACTTGGAGAAAATGGAGGAAAACATTGTTGGAGCAAGAAGGTCAGCTAGCAATCTGTAGAGGACACTAAATTATCTTATTTTAATGATATTTTAATTTATTTTATTCAGGTAAAATCTGCCTATAAGCCAAAATGACTAAAATGCCCTCTTAAGTTTCCAATATTTACAATTTTTGCCACTGTACAATGCTATCATGTTCCAAGTCAGATTTTAATTTTTTATTTTTATTATTTATTTTATTTTCTGAGTCAATTAATTCATAAGTTGACTAATGTTGACCACCCTTGAGAAAAGACCATTATACCCTTGCACAATTTTATTATTTCATTTTTGTCCAACCATTATTTTAATATTTTTAATTTCAGATTTTGTATTTTATTTTTATTATTTTTCCTATATTTAGGTCAAAAATGGTCAAAGGTTGACTCTCAAAGTGGTTTGACCTAGTATGGGTAGTGAAATTACCAAACTACCCCTAAACGAATTCTTTTTGCTTCGTTCATGTTGTTTTTAGCATTTTCGCGTAATTCAGTTCATGGGTTAAATCCACATGAAGCTTCTTTACGCAAGGATTCTCTATGATAGTCTGTGTGCCCAAACTCAATTTGGTCTGACCGTTATTCAGAAAAATTCGTCTAGCCTATGGATAGAGCTGCTTATTGGGCCGGGTTGACCCGACCCGGTTCGTAACTGGATCAGGTCAACCCAACCCAATAATTCAACCTGCACAATGCTGGTTCAGAACCGAACCAGCCCGGTAACATACCGGGCTGGGCCGGTTCTTATAAAATAGAACCGAGCCCGGTAAGGGCCCGGTTCTTATAAAATAGAACCGAGCCCGGTAAGGGTCCGACCCATTTAAGGACCGGACCCGATGTAACATCCCAATTTCCACTATATAACATGTTATTCACTTATATCTTACACTTACTACCGGTTGGGCTGTCAGTGATGCTTATCAACTCCTATCACTTTAATAAGAATAATTAAATCATTTTCTTAAGATGTATATACATTAACTTATATTTAAAGTAGTACTGTACAACTTTACTGAATACATAAAAGAACACAACATACCTTCGATATCCAATCTCAGGAAGGTAAGTCTCTTAGTTCAGATCAGTTATCTGTGGAGTGGAAAAATAAGGAGTGAGCGACAGTGTGCTCAGTAAGGAAGGTGTATGCTGCTTCGAAAATAAAAGCTATAATCTCAAAACCATTTAATTATCCTAACGATCAAACTCATTAGGAAACAATAATTATAATTAACATGAAACAGGATTCCCCAGATCCTTTCATAAATCATTTAATTGAGACTAGGCAACAATTTAAATCATGCAAAGAACACAAGTCATCCGCTTTTGGGGTGCACCCGTAGGCCATCGCCCCTCACGGCTATCTCATCTAGATGTATGGCCATAATCTGTAGGTGGTCCTCGGGTCCACTTGCCAAGTGACCTTGAGACCGCTGAAGACTTGGCAGGTCCATCAGCCCTGTGATGCCCTAGGGTGCACTCGTTGGTCTATTTGACCCGAGCCATCGCCCTAGATGGGTCACGCAAAGTATATGAATGATAATGCATGAACTCATGGCCTAATGTCTCAAAATCAAGTTATCATATGTATCATTTCCATAAAATGATTTGGTTTTCCAAAAGGTTTTATAACTAGTAAAACAACCCTCAATTTCAACATTTTCTGTGAGAGAAAGGCACGTTTGGAGCTGGTTCGCCCATGGCTAGTTCGCCCAGGGTCAGCTCGCCCATTGGCCAACTCGCCCAAGGGTCTACTCGCCCAAGGGTCTACTCGCTCAAAGGTCTACTCGCCCAAAAAGTTTCACATTTTCTATTTTCCAAAAATATTAATTGAAAGTTTATTTATTTATTTATTTAATTTGCGTTCAGAAAATATTCATAAATCAGTTCGCCCACTGGTCAATTCGCCAAGGCGGCGAATTATTAGTCGCCCGCCTCATAGCTTTTCAAGACAAAAGTTGGCTGGCTGATAACAGTTCGCCCGCCTTATACTTAAAACAAGGGTCGCCCGCCCATATGACATAAAAAGTTCTCCCAACTTTTAAAACAAAGGCATTCGCCTAGGTTCTCATAAAGGAGAGCTCGCCACTTGGCTAGCAGAGTTTCAACTTAGAACAAAACTACTCGCCCGCCCTAAGTAGCTCGTTCAACAAAACAACATATGGCGACTTTGTATCTCGCCAAGGTCAAAACATTTTATCAACCAATGCATGTAAAAAAAAACAAAACAATTTCTAATATTTTCTTAATACTTTTACTCCACAGGACATGCATTTTCATCACATACTACTTCCTTACCTCGTCTGATGCAGCCTTGCTTTCCACTCGCCGTATCAATCTCACTTCCCGGCTGCAAGGTAAAATATTAATTCCATTAATATTTTCTTTTCTAGCAATTTATTTCTAAAACTATTTTCAACCACTGTGGCGAGGTAACAGCTCGCCATTCGCCCAACACAGCTCGCTATCCATTAGCGGCTGATTCATGGGAGTTCGCCCAACATGGGAGCTCAACTCGCCATGCTTATCAATTCAGTTCGCCATTCGTGGCTTTTCATTCATAAATGGTCTCGCCCGTGAATCGGATAACGCTTGGCCACCTCGCCCTCTTGAACAACACTTTGGCGAGTTGTCTATTACCTATTCGCCACATTGACGATCATTGGTCCTCACCCTTACTTCCACATTTCAGATTTATCCCATAACAATTGGCCAACATGTTTTCGCCTAGTCATGTATTGCATTGTACTCGCCTCGCCCTTTGGCGAATACTCCTTGCTCGCCTATTGTTTTTCTTAATCATTTCCATCTAATTTCTTATATATTTCCACACTATTTAACTACAACCAGGCTATATCTGTGTTTATCACGTTATACACATAGAAATATACCCTCATTTATCAAAATAACCATAGAAATATGAAAGCTCACCTCAACTGAGTTGCACTTCCTGGAGCAGAGTGTTTTCTTGCCTCAATTAGCTTTACTTTGCTTATTCCTCAGTTCTTCACACACTGGATAAATGTTTAGCTAACTAAGGATGAGTCTCATGGCTAACTTATGAACGTAGAGGAAAACTAAGGGTGAACTTGAAATGAAACAGAATGGGCGAGAATGATTTTGAGGAAGATGAAGTTGCTTCCATCGATTTTTCCTCATGAACCCTTCTTATATAGCCGTTCCGTTTCACTTAAAATCTAACACCTGTTTCCTTATCCTGTTTTCCTCATCATTTCATGCAATTAAAACCAAGGAAAACTGCAGCAAAAGAACGGTAGTGACGTCCCTACTGCAGCTCTATTCTTGACTAATTTCCCTTGCCATTTATTGCCTAATCCCGTTGTCAGGAGAAGCAATTGACGAGAAGTCCTCTGCCGCCCCTTTCCTTGACTTTTCCATTTTCTTTTCTTCTCTTTTCCACGCCATTTCTCTTCCAGCCAACATTGATTGGCTAACTCCTAGTCCACGCCACTGTCAGCCAACGTTGATTGGCTCTCCTTTCATTCTTTTCTCCATTTGTCTGACAGCCATATTCTTCATTAAATGCTTTCATACTTAGCATTAATTTCATGGAGACTATTGTAGTAAACGAAATCAAGTAGAACTCTTTTCTTCCCACACGTTATTGACTTGTTTGCCATGCTTTCCCACAAAATTTTACTTTTATTTATCTTTTAATTTTTCTCAATCCGTCTGGGCGATCATCGCCCTCGCCAGATTGGGCGAACTGTTCTACTCGCCCTAACCAGCAACATTGGCGTTCTGTTTGCCAATTTAGCTCGCCCATTGGCGAGCAGTCTTCCTTGCTCATACATTATCACACCAACATTCTTCCATGCACATCTCAAATTAAGGAACTTTTCATCCAAGTGAAAATCAATACACAATATTTACTTTATTTGCATTATCAAATTTTATGAAATTTCGGTTTACAGTAGTATAAAATCGGATTTTACATTTCTCCCCACCTTAAGAAATTTGGTCCTCCAAATTTAACTCGGACCTCTCATTGAGAAAAGCTCTGGATACTTCTCGCACATAAGGCTTTCTAATTCCCAAGTAGCCTCCTCCTCGTTATGATACTACCAAAGCACTTTAACCAAAGAAATCGTCTTAGATCGCAATACCTTATCCTTCCTATCCAAAATCCGCACCGGTTTCTCAACGTAACTCATGTCCTCTCTGATCTCCAGTGGCTCATGTCGAATCACGTGAGAAGGATCTGGATGGTACTTTCTCAACATCGAGACATGGAATAGGTTATGCACTCCTGACAACTCTGGTGGTAGTGCTAACCGATATGCCACATCTCCCACGCGATCTAAGATCTCATAAGGCCCAATGTATCGGGGACTCAACTTTCCTCTCTTCCCGAATCTTATAATACCTTTGGACAGTGAAACCTTTAAAAACACATAATCACCCGCTACAAATTCCAATGGTCGGCGTCTAGTGTCTGCATAACTCTTCTGCCGACTCTGAGCCGTGCTGAGCCTCTCACAGATCATCCGTACATCACGAGAAGCCTGCTCAACCAAATCGGGAGCTAATAGTTTACGGTCTCCAACTTCTTCCCATGCTATCGGGGATCTGCATCGTCTGCCATACAAGGCTTCATACGATGCCGTGCCGATACTTGTATGAAAACTATTGTTATAAGCAAATTCTGTCATGGGTAAGTGATCGTCCCATGAGCCTTTAAAATCCAATGCACACGCTCTCAACATATCCTCGAGCATCTGTATCGTACGCTCGGACTGCCCATCAGTCTGTGGATGAAAAGCGGTGCTAAAACTCAACTGGGATCCCATAGCCTCCTGAAATCTCTCCCAAAAATGAGAGGTGAAGTGGGAGTCCCTATCAGAGGTAATACTCACTGGAACACCAAGTAACTTCACTATCTCCCTGACATACAATTCGGCCAAGGCACTAACTGAATCTGTAGACCTCATGGCTATGAAATGAGCAGACTTAGTCAATCTGTCGACTATCACCCAAATAGCATCATACCCCTTCCGGGTCCGTGGTAATCCCATAATAAAATCCATAGTTACATGCTCCCATTTCCACGTAGGAATCGATAATGGTCGAAGCATACCTGCCGGCTTCTGATGCTCAATCTTAATCTGCTGGCATGTTAGACATCTAGTAACAAAATCTGCGATGTCCTTTTTCATCTTAGGCCACCAGTACACTTTCCGGAGATTCTGGTACATCTTAGTACTACCCGGATGTAACGTGTATCTAGAGGTATGGGCCTCTGATAAAATCAAATCTCTAAGCTGCTGATCACCGGGAACACATATCCGACCTCTAAATCTCAGTATCTCATCGGTGCCAATTTCAAAATCCAACTCATCTCCCATTTGAATCTGGCTGGCCACCCCAATACAATAATCATCACTCCTCTGAGCTTTCTTGATTCGATACATCAAATCCGGCTCGATACGAAAACTAGCTGTAAACCCATACTGATCAGAGGAAACAACGGTCAAACTGAGGTTAGAGAACTGCTCTATCAACTCATGTTCCCTGATCATCATGTATGATACCATGCCATCATGCTTACGGCTCAGTGCATCAGCTACTACATTAGCTTTACCTGGGTGATACAAAATCTCACAATCATAGTCCTTTAATAGTTCCATCCACCGTCGCTGCCTCAAGTTCAACTCTTTCTGTGAGAATATATACTTCAGACTCTTATGGTCTGTATATATCTGAAATTTCTCCCCGTACAAGTAATGTCGCCATATCTTCAGTGCAAACACCACTGCGGCTAGCTCCAAATCATGTGTCGGGTAATTCCTCTCATGATCCTTCAACTGCCAAGAAATATACCCTCATTTATCAAAATAACCATAGAAATATGAAAGCTCACCTCAACTGAGTTGCACTTCCTGGAGCAGAGTGTTTTCTTGCCTCAATTAGCTTTACTTTGCTTATTCCTCAGTTCTTCACACACTGGATAAATGTTTAGCTAACTAAGGATGAGTCTCATGGCTAACTTATGAACGTAGAGGAAAACTAAGGGTGAACTTGAAATGAAACAGAATGGGCGAGAATGATTTTGAGGAAGATGAAGTTGCTTCCATCGATTTTTCCTCATGAACCCTTCTTATATAGCCGTTCCGTTTCACTTAAAATCTAACACCTGTTTCCTTATCCTGTTTTCCTCATCATTTCATGCAATTAAAACCAAAGAAAACTGCAGCAAAAGAACGGTAGTGACGTCCCTACTGCAGCTCTATTCTTGACTAATTTCCCTTGCCATTTATTGCCTAATCCCGTTGTTAGGAGAAGCAATTGACGAGAAGTCCTCTGCCGCCCCTTTCCTTGACTTTTCCATTTTCTTTTCTTCTCTTTTCCACGCCATTTCTCTTCCAGCCAACATTGATTGGCTAACTCCTAGTCCACGCCACTGTCAGCCAACGTTGATTGGCTCTCCTTTCATTCTTTTCTCCATTTGTCTGACAGCCATATTCTTCATTAAATGCTTTCATACTTAGCATTAATTTCATGGAGACTATTGTAGTAAACGAAATCAAGTAGAACTCTTTTCTTCCCACACGTTATTGACTTGTTTGCCATGCTTTCCCACAAAATTTTACTTTTATTTATCTTTTAATTTTTCTCAATCCGTCTGGGCGATCATCGCCCTCGCCAGATTGGGCGAACTGTTCTACTCGCCCTAACCAGCAACATTGGTGTTCTGTTCTCCAATTTAGCTCGCCCATTGGCGAGCAGTCTTCCTTGCTCATACATTATCACACCAACATTCTTCCATGCACATCTCAAATTAAGGAACTTTTCATCCAAGTGAAAATCAATACACAATATTTACTTTATTTACATTATCAAATTTTATGAAATTTCGGTTTACAGTAGTATAAAATCGGATTTTACACCCGATAAGGGCCCGGCCCAGAACCGGACCGGTTCGAACCGGTCCGGCTCAAAATAAAAAATAAAAAAAAATAAAAAAGAAAGGGGAGGCCTCTGGCACTGCGCACTGCCAGGCCTTCCCTGGTAGCAGTGGCAAGTCACACAGAGTGTTACTTGCCCATTTGATGGGCAACGGCCAAATCAATCTTTTTCTTTATTTTAAAAATTTTAATTTTTTTCCTATAAATACCTCTCTTCTATCTTCTATTTTTCTTTACATTTCTTTTACATTTTCTCTCAAATATACTATCTACATTCATCTACTCTTATTCTCTTTACTCACATACTCTTTCAATATTCACTCAAACTCTCTCAAATTCACTTAAATTCCCTTATTTCAAATTTATAATATCATTATTTCCTTTCTAAATTTCATTTTTCTTTTTATTTTATAATTTTACAAATTTTACTTTTAATTTTCAAGTTTCAAGTTTCAATTTCCAAATTCCAATATATTATATATATCCTACATCTATTTTTTTAATTTTTAACATATATTTATTTTCAAAAAAATATAAAAATATCAAATTTCTTTCGTCGTTCATGCTCTATTTCTCAACCTTTTGGTTCCATTGAAATTCCTAATTTGGGTGACGAATCATTTAATGAAATCGAAGCCGATATTCATCCCGAGGAGGAGGAGCTTCCTTTGGCACCATTGTTTGGTCGTGGTCGTGGAGGAAGCCATACTCAAACACAATCATCAGCTGCCACCACTACTGCTACATCATCAAGATCGAAGTTTAATCGAAAAAAACAAGTCGGGTATGGGAGTGTTTCGACATTGTAGCAAAAGAAGGTGAGACGAATAAATATTGTGCTATCTGTAAATTGTGCAAAGGCGTTTACTCTTATAACTCTGGTGGAGGTGGTGGCGGTACAGGTACGTATAAAAGACATTTAATTTCTGCACATAAAATTAATCCTGATGCTGAAGAAAATGAAATTTTAGGAGGTAAACAGTCTCAAATTAATACACATGATGGTGGAAAAAATTTTAATTTTGATAATATTCAAGCTAGACATGGTTTAGTTTGATTTGTAGTTAGGACTGAACAACCATTCACAATTTGTGAAAAAACAAGATATTTAGAATTTGTTTGTAAATATTTACAACCCGCATATAAATCTGTTTCTAGACATACATTAAAAAAAGATTGCATGGATATGTTTAAAGAATATAGACAAGCTTTAATTGATAAACTTAGTAATATTTCATCTAGAGTTAGTTTAACTAGTGATATATGGACTAGTACTAATGGTATAAGTTATCTTGTCATATACTATTCATAAATATATTACTAAAGTTTGTAAATTATATGGACTAGAAAATAATAGAGTTTTTGCTATTACTTTTGATAATGCTTCAAGTAATACTGCATCTATTCCTCATTTAATTAAAAGTTTAAATCCTGTTATGCAAGGCATATTTTTTCATGCAAGATGTGTATGTCATATTATAAATTTATGTGTTCAAAGTGGTTTTAGTTCTAGTGGCACTCGTACTGGCATAGGTCCAATTGATAAAATTAAAATTTTAGCCAAATGGATTCGCACACCAAGTAATAAACGTGAATGGAAGCAAATTTGTATAACAAATAATATTCCTGTTAAAGTGTTTCCACTTCCTGTGGAAACAAGATGAAATTCACTTCATCGTTTGCTTTCTTCTATTTTACCTTATAAAGAACTTGTTACTCCTTTTTATAACAATTATACAAATAGCACGCATTTAGCACTTTTTGAAGAAGATTGTATTTTTATTGAATATTGTGTTGATTTATTATCTACTTTTAAAGATGCAACCGAAAGATTTTCAACTCAATTTTATCGAACTACACCGTATTTTGTTCCTATTATCTACATAATGTTTGACAAATCTGTAAAATTTAGGAATCATGAAACTTTAAGTTCTTTTGTATATGATATGGAGGAAAAAATTAAAAAATATTGGGAAATAATTCCTCCTATTTATTGTATTGCAACTTTACTAGATCCTAGTCAAGGTGAGGTAAATATAGAAATTTTTTTTGATTGTTATAAAGAATTTCTTGGTCTTGATTCTATTGAGGATCAAAAGTCCTCAATTAACAATCTTTTTCGAGAATTGTTTAATGTTTATGAAACAGAAAGGGAGCAATTCAACTTTAATCGAGGAGAAGAAGATTCATACAAAGAAACCGAAAGTAGCAAAAAAGGAAAATGAATTTTAAACGCAATTAAGAAAGCAGCAAAGAAGAGAATGAAGCTAAAAGGAAAAGCGAGCGGATCGGGATCGGGATCAACAACTCGACGAAGTTCTAGCTTTAATGAGCTAGGATTTTTCTTAAGTCAAGATTTTTCTATAGATGAAAACTTTGATCTTCTCCAATGGTGGAAAGAAAACCAAAAAACAATTTCCAGTTTTAGCTTCCATGGCCCGAGATGTTTTTGCGATGCAAGTTTCTTCTGTTGCTTCGGAATCTGCATTCTCGACGTGTGGAAGAATTATTGGAGACCATCGAACCACTCTTAATTCGGATTCATTGTGCATGTTAACATGCCTTAAAGATTGGTTTGATGCGGAATCGTGCAATGTTGAACTTGGAATGACCAATGAATTCGCTGATAATAATTCAGAAGAGGAGGAAGAAATTTCCAAGGCAATCCGTATAAATTATGAAGAGTATAGAATAATCTTTTTTGTTTGTAAATTGTATGTAAAATTGTAAATAAGTTTAGTCATAGTGAATATTTTTATGGACTACGGTCCCGTGATTTTTACCCTTCTAACTTTTGAAGGGGTTTTCCACGTAAAAAATCTTTGGTCTCCTACTCTCTCCTTTTTCTCCTTTGTTGTTGTTGTTCTTATTATTATTATTATTATTATTATTATTATTATTATTATTATTATTATTATTATTATTATTATTATTATTATTATTACATACCAAATTAATTAATGTTATACTTATCTATGTTTAAAATAAATAAATATTTATAATACAAAATGAATTAATATTTTAAAACATATTAAATAAATGAATAAATAAATAAATGAATAAATATTAAGTAAATGATATTTCAAATATAATAAATTATTTTAAATGCAAAATGAATATAATAAATGAATATAAATAAAGATATGCAAAATGATATTACAAAATGAATATAATAATAATATTCATAATATCATTATTTGTATTTTGAATCAATTATCATTTTATCGTAATAACTTTATTATAATATTATATTCATAATATAACTTTATTTTATTATAACAATAATTTTATTAGATAATTTTATAGTAATTTATTTTTACATTATTGTTACATTAATTAAATAAATTATAATATAACTTTATAATAAATTATTGTTAAATTAAACTATTAACATTATTTATTATAAAAATAAATTTATTAGATTAAATTATTAAAATATATTAATATATATTAAAATAAATTAATATAAATTTAAACAATAAAAATTTTAAAAGTATCAAATAAAAATTTTAAAAGTATCAAATAAATAAAAAAAATCTGAACCAAAAAAAAAAAACCTGGACCGAACCGGTTTAAACCGGTTTGGTCCGGTTTTGGAGTGAATCGGTCCAACGAACCGGGCCGGTTCACACCATTACAGCATATGAACCAACCCGGTCCAGATCGGTTCTCTACCGGTTCAGACCGGTTTTCACTTCACATAGGCCGGAACCGGTGAAAACCGATCCGGAACCGGCCCAGTCCGGCCCGTAACCACCTCTACCTATGGATATGATCGTCATTTTTGAATTTGTTACACGTAAACCTAGGTATACGTAGGAAAAAGAATTTTGAGAAATGGTCTTCTTACCAGTTATGCATCTCGAGCCCATGATTCACAATTTGCCACTTCAGAGTCCATCCGAGCTACAATTTGTGTTGTAAGGTCCACTTGGTAGGTTTATCGACTCCTACAAAATCTATGAGAATTAATCGTTATAATTAGTCTTAATATATTAACTCAACACATTAAATATATAGGAAGAATAGAGAAATTAGGGGCTCCAGATATTTCTCTTTCATTTAGGTCTCCAGCTCCCACACGGCTTCTTCTGTGGTGTGGTATTGCCAGAGAACTTTGACTAGTGAAATTGTCTTATTCCTCAATACTTTCTCCTTTCTGTCCAAAATTCGAATCGGTTTTTCTACATAACCCATGTCCTCACGAATCTCCAAAAGCTGATACTCTATGACATGAGATGGATTTGAATAATATCTTTGAAGCATTGATATATGGAAGAAATTGTGCACTCCAGATAGCTCCGATGGTAATGCTAATATGTAGGCCACGTCTCTGACACGATCTAATATTTCGAATGGCCTGATGTAGCGAGGACTGAGTTTACCCTTCTTGCCAAATCTCATGATCCCCTTAGATGGAGATTCCTTCAGAAACATTGAATCCTCAATAGCAAATTCATGTGGTCGTCGTCGGTCTGCATAGCTCTTTTTTTGGCTCTGAGCTATCTTAACTCTTTGGCATATCAACTTGACATCCTTAGAAGCATGCCTAACAAGGTCTAGAGCCAAGAGATTGCGTTCGCCCACTTTTTCCTAGCCAATCGGTGATCGGCACCTTCTACCATAAAGAGCTTCATATGGTGCCATTCTAATACTAGAGTGGTAGCTGTTATTGTGCGCAAACTCAGCTAGTGGTAGATGATCATCTTAAGAGCCCTTGAAATCCAGTGCACAGGCTCTCAACATATCCTCGAGTGTTTGGATGGTATGCTCAGACTAACCAACAGTCTGCGCATGGAAAGTCGTGCTGAAATTTAATTGAAATCCCATAGTTTCTTGGAAATGCTTCCAAAAGTGAGAAGTGAACTTGGAATCTCTGTTTAGTGTGATGCTCACTAGAACACCATGCAATTGGACTATCTCCCTGACGTATAGATCTGTCAAAGTACTGAGTGAATCTGTAGACTTAATTGGCAGAAAGTGGGTGGACTTGGTCAATCGAACAACTATCACCCAATTGCCATCATGATTTCTCCTGGTCCGAGGTAATCCTATAATAAAATCCATCGTGATGTGCTCCCACTTCCATATAGGTATAGGCAGAGGCTGAAGTAGACCTGCTGGTCACTGGTGCACCACCTTAACCTGCTCTCACGTGAGACACTTTGCCACAAACTCTACCACATCTCGTTTCATGCCAGGCCACCAATACACCTTTCGTAAATTGTGCTACATTTTAGTATTACCCAGATGCAAATTATACTTGGTGGAATTGCCTCTGTCAAAATCAATCTTTTCAACTCTTGATCAGTGGGAACATATATACAATCCTTGAATCTCAAAAGTCCATCACTGCCAACAGTAAACTCTGGTAACATCCTTGTCTGAATCTGATTAATTGCCTCAATACATTGAGCATCCTCCCTCAAAGCTGTCCTAATTTTGTCAATCAATCTGGGTTCAATCAATATACTAGCTATCATCCCATAACGCTCAGAAGACGTAACATTCAAGTTGAGACTTGCGAATTTCTCAAATAGCTCATACTCTCGGACCATTATATAAGACACCATTCCCACATGCTTTCTCCTCAGAGCATCTGCCACCACATTGGTATTTCCCCGATGGTATAGGATTTCACAATCATAGTCTTTCAGAAGCTCGAGCCACCTCCGTTGCCTCATATTCAACTCTCACGTGGAAAACAAGTACTTTAGGCTCTTATGATCTATGATCATCGAAAACTTCTGCCTATACAGATAATGCTGCCAAATTTTCAATGCAAACACCACAGTAGCTAACTCTAGATCATCCGTCGAGTAGTTCCTCTCAAGCTCCTTTAACTGGGGAGAACTATAAGCGACTACCTTACCATTCTGCATTAGTACTCATCCTAGTCCCTACGTAGAGGCATTACCATACACCAAGAAACCCCTAAACCATCAAGAATGGTGAGTATGGTAGCTATAGTTAGCCTTCGCTTCAAATCCTGGAAACTACGCTTGCAGGCATCATTCCACTGAAACTTCACATCTTTGTGCGTTAAGCTCGTCAAAGGAGTAGCCAACATGGAAAAACCCTTATCAAACAGCCTGTAATAACCTGCCAGACCCAAGAAGCTATGAATTTCTGTCACTATTTTCGGTTTCTCCCACTACAAAATAGCCTTAATCTTCGATGGATCGATCGAAACCCTATCCTTACTCACTATATACCCTAAGAAAGCAATTTGGTCCAGCCAAAATTCACACTTACTGAGCTTAGCATACAACTTTCAATCTCTGAGGGTTTGTGGAACAATTCGAAGGTGCTGCTCATACTTTTCCCGGGATCTTAAATACACTAAAATATCATCAATGAAAACAATGATAAACTTATCCAAATACGGCTTGAACACTTCATTCATCAAGTTCATGAAACTTGCAGAAGCATTTGTGAGATAGAACGCCATAAGCAGAAATTCATAATTGCCATATTTGGTTTGAAACGCTGTCTTGGGTACATCTTCACTCTGTATCTTCAACTGATGGTACCCCTATCTCAAGTCTATTTTGGAAAAGACCTGTGCTCCTCTATGTTGATCAAATAGATCATCAATCCGAGGAAGAGTATACTTATTCTTAATCGTCACCTTATTCAACCATCGGTAGTCAATGCAAGACTTAAACTGCCATCTTTCTGCTGGACAAATAATACAAGGGCAACCCATAAGGATACGTTGGGCTGTATAAACCCCTTATCTAGAAGTTCCTGAAGCTGTTTCTTAAGCTCCTCTAACTCCACTGATGCCATCTGATAAGGTGGTCTCGAAATGGGCTCGGTTCCTTGCACCAAATCGATGGTAAACTTGATTTCCCTATCTAGAGGAAGTCTTGGAAGATCATTCGGAAACACATCGAGAAATTCTCTAACTCTAGAATCTCATGAAATTTGTGATGTTTCTACTCTACGTCCACCACATAGGCTATAAACCCCGTCACACAATCAACAAATATCATTAATTTCACTTCTCCAACAATCAATTATTTAATAAATATTTCCTTATATTATGCACTAGTAAAATTTACAGTATAGCTAATGGGAGAAGAGAAGGTTACAGTTTTAGCATAACAATCCAATACTATATTATTCCTAGCCAACCAATCCATTTCTAGTATAACATCAAATCCATACATATTTAGTAGGATTAGGTCAGCTATCGATTCCCTCTCTCTTACCCCTAGCATACAGTTATGATACACTAGATCGGTCATTTACGATTCCCTAAATGTTGTATTTATCTGTAATAAGTGTTCTAGAGGTTTAGATTCAATAAGTAAAGTCATAGCAGTTTTAGGTGATACAAAAAAGTGGGTTGAACCCGGATCAAATAATGTAGTAACATTCATATCAAAAAGATAAATATTACCTTTAATCACATCCGAGGAAATGGTGTCAGCGGACTCCCAATCAATAGCAAAAACTCGGCCCTGGGTCACCACTTTCTTGCCCTTCACCATTACCGTGGCCCTATGTAGAGGCTGAGTACACTGCTGAGTAGTTTGTGGAGCAGTAGTAGTAGTGGTACCCTTCTCTGTCTCTGCTAGTACCCTCTGTTAGATATTAGGGCAATCCTTAATACGGTGCCCCATCTGTCCACATGCTAGGCAAGCTCCGATAAGATATCAACTGGGCTGCGTACCATGATTTTTCCTGCACATCTCACACGGCTTCGATACACTTCTTTGTGAGCCTGTGGTACTGCCTGCTGAAATACGAGATCTATCATCAGCTATCTTAATCCCTGTACCATGATCATTAAGAAGCTCACAATCTCAAGATATTTCCATCAAATCATAAGATCATGATAGAAATCATTTTCGTATAATTTATTTTCATACCTCTTGGAGTCTTTGAACCTAACTTAAGCTACTTCACTAGCGCTCTAGCACTCTATCACTAGAAACTTTCTCATCTGCCTTACGTTTCCCCTTCTCTTTTCCTTTGCCCTTAGCTTGAAAATCAACCTGATGCAACTTATAGTCCTGCTCATAAATTTGAGCCTTACTGACCTCTTTATCATATGTAGTAATATCCAAAGGGTATAACTTAGATCAAATAGCTGGCCTTAACCCCTCCATAAATCGGTAAATCTTATGCTTCTTGCTCTGTAACACCTCTAGGTCAAATTTGCTCAAAGTAATAAACTTGGACTTGTATTGGTCGACTGTCATGTTCCTCTGTGTTAGATAAAGAAACTCCATCTTCAACTTTTTTCTGAGAAATGCGTGGGATATATTGCTTATTGAACGCCTCCAAGAATAAATCCCATGTGACCTCTGCATGTCGAGCTTCCAAAATGGTTTGAGTGGATTGCCACCAAAGCCCTACTTCATCCACTAAAAGGTATGCCACCAAAACTCTCGATAACCGGGTGTTCAGGCTATTTGGTGGAGATGGAGGAGGAGATTATGTTGGGGGCAGTTCTACTCAACCCCGTCCACGTCCTCTACCAGCACCTCTTCTACGAGAACTCATTCTGCCAACACTACAACAAAATCAAACGATTTGGTATAACTTTAAATAGTTATACCATAAATATGGGATGTAAACTATTTCTAGCGTATTGACCTCGACAAACATCACACTAATCCTGCTCTAATACCAATTATGTAACACCCGATTTCTATTTAATTGTACTAATTAATTTTATCAATTTCATATGGTGGTTAGGCTGTTTGCCAGTGACAATTTATTTCTTTTCGATATCTTATATCTTTTCCATTATTCATAATTTATAAAAGTATAATTATTGTTCAAATATATGATTAACATCCTTGATGTAAAACATATTCAATAGGTATAAATGGTGTATTTATCTGTAATAAGTGTCCTAGAGGTTCAGATTCAACAGGTAAAGTCATAGCAGTTTTAAGTGATACAAAAAAGTGGGTTGAACCTGAATCAAACAATGTAGTGACATTCATATCAAAAAGATAAATATTACCTTTAATCACAAACAAGGAAATGGTGTCGGCGGACTCCCAATCAATAGTAAAAACTTGGCCTTGGGTCACCACTTTCTTGCCTTTCTCCGTTGCCGTAGCCCTACACAGAGGCTAAGTACACTGCTGAGTAGTCTGTGGAGTAGCAGTAGTAGTGGTACCCTTCTCTGTCTCTGCTAGTACCCTTTGTTTGATAGTAGGGCAATCCTTAATACGGTGCCCCATCTGTCCACATACTAGGCAAGCTTAAGATATCGGCTGCGTTGCGTACCATGATTTTTCCTGCACATCTCACATGGCTTTGATACACTCCTTTGTGAGCCCGTGGTACTGCCTGTCGAAATAGGAGATCTATCATCAGCTATCCTAATCCCTGTACCATGATCATTAAGGAGCTCACAATTTCAAAACATTTCCATATGATCATAAGATCATGATAGAAATCATTTTCGTATAATTTATTTTCATACCTCTCGAAGTTCTTGAACCTAACTTAAGCTGCTTCACTAGGGCTTTATCACTAGAAACTTTCTCATCTGTCGTACGTTTCCCCTTCTCCTTTCCTTTGCCCTTAGCTCAGAAATCAACTTGATGCAGCTCATAGTCCTGCTCACAAATTTGAACCTTACGAACTGCTTCATCATATGTAGTAATATCCAAAGGCTACAGCTTAGACCAGATAGCTAGCCTTAACCGCTTTATAAATCGGTAAATCTTATGCTCCTTACTCTGTAACACCTCTAGATCAAATCTGCTCAAAGTAGTAAACTTGGACTTGTACTGGTCAACTGTCATATTCCCCTGTGTTAGATTAAGAAACTCTATCCTCAACTGTTTCTAAGAAGTGCGTGGGATATATTGCTTATTGAACGCCTCCAAGATTAAATCCCACGTGACCTCTGCATGTCGGGCTTCCAAAATGGTTTGAGTGGATTGCCATCAAAGCCCTGCATTGTCCACTAAAAGGTATGCAACCAAGCCTACCTTTTCCTTCTCGATACATGTCATATATCTGAACAGCTTAGTGACTGCCTTCACCCAGTTCTCTACTACTAACGGGTCTCTATTCCCCTTAAATTTAGGCAAATCCAGCTTCTTAAATTCCTTTATCAAGCTGACACTGCAATAACTAGTAGGATGTCGCCTCTTTGGAACTTGGACTGGTGGGGGTAATGCTAGCTGTGCTGGTTAAGGTTGCACTAGAGGAGGAGGAGGTGTAGGAGGAGTATTCCTTGATGAAGTGGGAGGCACTGCAAGTGGTACTGTAGGTGGGGCTGGTGGTGTAGTCATGGTCGTGTTCGGGAATTTCGCCATAAACTGCATATATAGGGTAGCCATGATCTCGATACTCTGCTAAACTCTCTATAACCGGGTGTTCAGGCTATTTGGTGGAGATGGAGGAGGAGATTGTGCTAGGGGCGGTTATACTTGACCCTGTCCACGTCCTTTACTATTACCCTTTTTACGAGAACTCATTCTATGAACATTACAAGAAAATCAAACGATTCAGTATAACTTTAAATAGTTATACCGAAAATAAGGGATGTAAACTATTTCTAACCTATTGACCTCAACAAACATAACACTAATCTTGCTTTGATACCAGTTATGTAACACCAGGTTTCTATTCGATTTTACCAATTAATTTTATCAATTTCATATGGTGGTTAAGCTATTTGCCGATATCAATTTATTTCTTTCCGATATCTTTTATCTTTTCCATTATTCATAATTTATAAAAGTATAATTATTGTTCAAATATATAATTAACATCCTTGTTGTAAAACATATTCAATAGGTATAAAAGGTGTATTTATATGTAATAAGTGTCTTAGAGGTTCAGATTCAATAGGTAAAGTCATAGCAGTTTTAGGTGATACAAAAAGTGGGTTGAACTCGGATCAAACAATGTAGTGACATTCATATCAAAAAGATAAATATTACCTTTAATCACATCCGAAGAAATGGTGTCGGCGGACTCCCAATCAATAACAAAAACTAGACCTTGGGTTACGACTTTCTTGCCCTTCTTTATTGCCGTGGCCCTATACAGAGGCTGAGTACACTGCTGGGTAGTTTGTGGAGCAGCAGTAGTAGTAGTACCCTTCTCTGTCTCTGCTAGTACCCTCTATTTGATATTAGGGCAATCCTTAATACGATGCCCCATCTGTCCATATGCTAGGCAAGCTTTGATAAGATATCGGCTGGGCTGCGTACCATGATTTTTCTCGCACATCTCACACGGCTTTGATACACTCCTCTATGGGCCCATGGTACTACCTGCCGAAATACGAGATCTATCATTGGATATCTTAATCCCTGTACCATGATCATTAAGGAGCTCACAATCTCAAGACTTTTCCATATAATTATAAGATCATGATAGAAATCATTTTCGTATAATTTATTTTCATACCTCTTGGAGTCCTTGAACCTAACTTAAGCTGCTCCACTAGGGCTCGATCACTAGAAAGTTTCTCATCTGCTTTACGTTTCCCCTTCTCCTTTCCTTTGCCCTTAGTTCGAAAATCAACCTGATGCAACTCATAGTCCTGCTCACAAATTTGAGCCTTAGGGACCGCTTCATCATATGTAGTAATATCCAAAGGGTATAGCTTAGACTAGATAGCTGGCCTTAACCCCTCCATAAATCGGTAAATCTTATGCTCCTTACTCTGTAACACCTCTAGGTTAAATCTGCTTAAAGTAATAAACTTGGACTCGTACTAGTCGACTGTCATGTTCCCCTTGTGTTAGATTAAGAAACTCTATCTTCAACTTTTTCTTAGCAATGCATGGGATATATTGCTTATTGAACGCTTCCAAGAATAAATCCCACGTGACCTCTGCATGTCGGGCTTTCAAAATGGTCTAAATGGATTGCCACCAAAGCCCTGCGTTGTCTACTAAAAGGTATGCAGCCAAGCCCACCTTTTCCTTCTCGGTACATGTCATATATCTTAACAGCATAGTGACTGCCTTCACCCAGTTCTCTGCTACCAACGGGTTTCTGTTCCCTTTAAATTTAGGCGAATCCAGCTTCTTAAATTCCTTTATAAAGCTGACACTGAAATAACTAGTAGGATGTCGCCTCTTTGGAACTTGGACCGATGGGGGTAAAGCCAATTGTGCTGGTGGAGGCTACACTAGAGGAGCAGGAGTTGTAGGAGGAGTATTCCCTGATGAAGTGGGAGGCATTGCAAGTGGCACTGTAGGTGGGGCTGGTGGTGCACTCATGGTCACATTCGAGAAATTTGCCATAAATTGCATAAATAGGGTAGCCATGGTCTTGATTCTCTTCTCAACTCTTGATAACTAGGTGTTCGGGCTATTCGGTAGAGATGGAGGATGAGATTGTGCTGGGGGCAGTTCTACTCGACCCCGTCCATGTCCTCTACCAGTACCCATTCTACAAGAACTCATTTTGCCAACACCACAACAAAATCAAACGATTCAGTATAACTTTAAATAGTTATACCATAAATAGGGGATGTAAACTATTTCTAGCCTATTAACCTCGACAAACATCATACTAATTCTGCTCTGATACCAATTATGTAACACCTAGTTTCTATTCAATTTTACCAATTAATTTTATCAATTTCATATGGTGGTTAGGCTATTTGCCGATGTCAATTTATTTCTTTCCGATATCTTTTCCATTATTCATAATTTATAAAAGTATAATTATTGTTCAAATATATAATTAACATCCTTGATGTAAAACATATTCATTTAATTTATGAGTTTTCTACATAGACAAGTTTAGTATTATAAGTTCAAGTACAGAACTATTCTTATTTATTTTACATCCCCATAATTACTACAATTCAGTAAATACTGTACTATACAAGTCTGAAATATATAGTAAGTACAATATACTTTCAACGAATTAGCGGTAAGCCCTGAAGGAATACTGTAGGACCCAAAAATCCGCTCCTCTTAACTGAGCAGAATGTCACAACAAATGTGATAACCGTAAATTTTTCATTTATTGGAAATAAGGAATATTGGAAATTGGTAAAATAAATAAATAGAATTGAGAAAGGAAACGGATGGTGGAAATCCGAGTGAAGGAAAAATAAATCGGAAAAATAAGATGAGATATTATGGAAAATAATGAAAGAAGGAAATTTAATTTGGATAAATGGAAATCCAAATTAAATAAGGAAGATGAGAAGTGAAAATAAATATGTTTATATAATTACTAATTATATAAATATATTTTGATATAAATACATATGTATTTAAATACCGTATGGTATATAGTATATATTAAATATACGATGGTATATATAAGTATATATACTATTTGATAAATTTAAATAGTATATATGTATTATTTACAACAGTGTATGTATATATATAAGTATATACATATTTGAGGAAATGTAAATATTAAATTACATTAAAGTTTAAAGGTATATATATTGTTAATACAATATATATATGGAATTATTACATTTATATAAATATTTATATAAATGTTATTTATTTTAAAGTATATAAATATACATAAATATATATACTAGATATATATTTTGTAATGTACAATATATATAATTTATATATAATATATATTATAATATATGTGTAATATATAGTATATATATTATATGTATATAGTATAAAGTACATATTATATAAATATACTAAAAATAGTAAGTAAAATAAAAACAAAAGGGGAAAGGGGAAACAGAAGAAACAGAATCGGGAAGACCCCGATTCTGCCTCCCCAGGCGCAGCTGCCCCTGTCAGCGGCCACCGGCGAGGGAAAAGAGAGAGGAAAGGAGAAGCGTCGTCCCCGGCAAAGGAAAAGGAAGTCGACGGCAACGTCGGCGAAGCGAAACGGAGAAGGAATCGACGCGAAACGGCGAAAAATCGAGGAAGAAATCGAAAACCAGATCTGGCGGTGCCGGCGGAATTGGCCACCGCCAGTGCTACCGAAGCTCCACCGGAGGAAGTGGAAAACGTGGGATGCCACCGGTGAAGCCAACGACGGCGGAGGAAGGCCGACGGAGGAGGAGAAGAAATCGAAGGTAAACCGAGTAGATCCGCCGCCGTGCCATCGATTCGTGACGAACGGAGGCCAGATCCGGCTTCGCCATGGTGCCGGCCAGCTGCTGAGCCCCTGAGCCGCCGGAGAACCGGCCGCCGGCGAGGAAGGAGGCAGACCGGTTCGACGGGAAAAGAAAGAAAAGGAAAAAAAAAGAAAAAGAAAAGAAAAAGGAAAAAAAAAGAAAAAGAAAAGAAAAGAAAAGAAAAAAGAAAAGAAAAGAAAAGAAAAGAAAAGAAAAGAAAAGAAAAGAAAAGAGAAAAAGAAAGAGGGAAAAAAGAAGAAAGAGAAAGAGAAAAGGAATTCCGAGAATTTGGAAAATTCCCGAGAATTCGAAAATTACGGGCAATCCCGGGAAATACGGGAATCGGTAAGAAATCCCGAAAAGTGTTAAATTATTTAAATAATTTATTTATTTAAATAATTATGGAAAAATTCTAATTTTTAGAATTTAAATTCCAGAAAATCAACCTCGATTATCGAGACGATGGAATCGGGAGAGGTGAACACGGGCGCGACCTTCGAAAGACAGTCGCCGACCTGAAACAGGTAAGGGAGACATGTGCCGCCTGTAAGGATATTCGGCCACATGTTTTAAATTATGCATTTAATTTATAAATGCAATTTATATTGATTAGTTTTGAAATTTGTGGTGATTTATCGGTTTCAAATTGTGGTGAAATACCGGTTGAAAAATATAAACTGTATTTTCCGTGCAGGAGGCTAGCCAAATCGGCAGCCGTTATACTGCCGAAAAATTATCGAATAATTACTGAAACTTACCGAAAATCACACGAAAATCATAATAAAGAATTTGATTTCACGTGAAACGATTTTCGGGTACGAAAATCGAGAAATTAAGTAAATTTCATAAAACATGAATATAATGATATTTGATTTTAAAACATTCATGTTTTCAAGAATGGTGAAAAGGAAATCACCGAAAATTCACTCTGTAGGTGATATTTCACGTGAAACGAGATGAAAATGAAAAAGAGACTAAAGTGAATATTTTTATAAATATTCTTAAATATTCACTTAATTTCATATAAAACCTTTATGGTTTTAATTATGGAAACAAATAATTATGAAAATTCCATAAAGGTTAAGAAATGATGGGAAACCATGATTTCGAGACTAGAGGTCTCTACACGTGTTTCTAGAAGAAAAACATGGTTAAGGGATTTTGAATTTGGAAAGTAATTAATTTATTTTTACATAAATTATGAAAATATTTGATTTAAATCCCGATTTCTTTGAAAACCATGTTTTGGATAAAAAGCACGGGAAAGCGTGCATATGTGTTTTACGGTGAAAAAAAAAACAGTTTTGCCATTCTATTTTTACAGTGATGATTTATAAACTGTTTTCACCGTATAGAAATTATGATTTATACCTTTATGAAATATTTTGAGAAATGTTATTTTAATTTAATTATTTCATAAAGGTGATGATTTATTACATGTGAGCCTTATGGATACTTGTGAAATATTTTAATTTACTGTGTTTAAAATCCATAAAGGCTATGGTACGGTTACACTGTTTTGAGACTTAGGCCCCGAGCTTCATGCATCACATATACTGTTACTGTCACGTGGCTGATTGACCAGCTAGTCATCAGCGTCCCGGATTGTCGCCTAGCAAGCGTACACCGAGGACATATTATAGATCATGGCCATAGATCTCATTACTATTACTGTGTCCCTTAGTGGACGATGATAGCATGATTTACTTGTAGGGTGTTGCCTAGTCTCACTGCTTACTGTTTACTGTTTACTGATTTTTGAAAGGATTTATGGAATCCTATTTACTATACTGTACTGTTTACTGTACTGAATTACTGTACTGTTTACTGTTACTGAAGAAAGACCGTACCAAAACACTGTATTACTGAACTGTACTGTTTACTGAAATGGTAGCCATTGATTACTGTTTTATTGAACTGAAAGCTACCATTTACTGTTTACTGAATCGAAAGCTACCTTATACTATTTTCTGAACTGGTAGCTACTGTTTACTGTCTACTGAGTGAACCGTATCGACTTACTGTTTTACTGAATATACTGTTTCACTGAACTGTACGATACGGTTACTGATTTGAAAAGAGAAATAAATGTTTATTCTAAAAGAATAACATAAGAATTATTTCTAAGAAAGAAATAATCGAAGAAGTAACTATCCAATGATTGGATATTTACAAATCACTGTACTGTCACGTGTTTTACTGTACCAAAGAGAAGAGAAGTAAACCACTGTTTTTATTATTGAACTGTCATGTGTTTTAAAGTATACTGATGTGAAAAGAAATAAGTGGTTTACTTTGTGGAAAACGAAAATTATATCGTTTTGAAAACAACGGAAATAGTACTCTCTACAGTTGCTTCTAGGTTCCAGAACAAGTCAGGTATTTCAAAATACCTGCCTTACTCTATCTGGATCCCTAGCCGACTGTAGTATCATTCCTACATGTGTGCCTAGAGCCAGCTAGGAAGATTTTAAAGAAAATGAAAAAAAAAATTATTTTCAGCATATAGATAGCTGAATATCAAGTGTAGCATATAACTCTCTTACTGAGCCGTGGTTTGCTCACTCCCCAATTTTAACATTTCAGGTTTTGATGCTGGTGAGATCCAATAGTTGTGGATTACGGTTGCACATAAAGGATAATGTGACAGACCGACTAAGATATATCAGGTACGATCAATTATTTTCTGTATTTAGACATGTATGCAGTACTACTTACTTATTAAGTAAAATAGGGGATGTATGTAATATAAACAATGTTATGTAAATTTGTTTAATAGTTAGTAAAAGTGAAGTATCACAGACAGCCCAACCGGATGAATTGTGTAAAATAAGGTCAAAATATGGTAACGGGTCGTTACAACAAATACTCTGGGAGAGAAAAGAAGGGGTAAGTTTATGCTCAGTAAGGAAACAGTTACGAAAGAGTGGTACTATGCCACTATATGCAGTAAAGACATTTATTTAAAAATATTTGCAATAAATTAAAACACTTATAATTTGTAAAAACAGTTATTTAAAACACTGTCGTTACAATCATTTAGCTTTTCAAACTCGGTTAAAACAATCATTGAAATTAACTTTCAATTTAAAATCACTCAAATCAATAATTAAATAATTTTTAAATCATTCGGTGGAGAAATCTAATATCCAAGAATCACATGTCAATAATCACTATACAAAATGGCGTACCTGCATATGGGCTAGGTATCCATCCCTAAGCCATTCCTATTAACACTACTATGACCATTATGGAAAAAATCCATAGTGCTTACTAGCCAGGTGACTAGGGGAGTGCATTCGGTCGGTTCGGTTTTTGAGAAAAATCAAAAAAATCGAAGTACTATTGAATAAAACCGAACCAGCCGAATTTAACTATCAAACCGAACCGACCGAACCAATTAAATTTCGATCAGTTTGGTCGGTTTTAGAAGGGTTGGTCGGTTTTCTTTATCCATTCCTGTGCACTTTTTTTCTTTTTAATTTTTCAATCAACTAACAAATAAATAACAACAAAACTTTACACCAAAAAACATAATAATACCAGTGAATTATTTAACAAATAAAACTTAACAACATTTTTTTTTGCTAAGCAAAGATATTATTCAATAGATTAAGTTTTGTTGGTTTTTTTACTAATCTAAAACTATAAAACTATGAACTACTCAATTAAATGTTTAAAGAAATATCATTTTTCTTTCTTTAATTCTGTCATTGAAAGACAAGATTTCTGACAAGTATGAACTACCCAGTTAGTAACTAAATCAACTCCTTGGAAAGAGATTAGAGAATCAAGCATCAACCATAAACATAGAAAATATGCACTGAAGCTCCCAGTGAGAGCCATTTCAAGGTGAAAAGCCAAGACTTTCAACATCTTAAAGAGTAGATTCTTAAGAGTAAAAACAACCAAAACAAGAAATACTTGAACCATCCTACTTTCAGCCGATCTATCACCAGCCCATTTTCAGTAAACTCAATTCATCCACCAAAATCTGCACCTTTCCCCCTAATAAAGAAACAAACAATAAGTTTACTCACCAAAAGAAAGATAAACCAACAAAAGACCAGAATTCCCAGAAACCCCTAAAAAAAAGTAACAAAGAAGATAGGAAGCTGAAAAAACACCAAAGAAGGGGAACAACAGAACAAAGGAAGCTGCACAATGAGATAACAAGACCCTAAAATAGGAAAGAACAAAATCAAAAGCCAAACAGAATATCTTAAAAAATAAGGAAACACATCGAAGCAACAACATGGAGAACCAAATGAGAGCAAAAGATCCAAATAGCTTGGGAAAATGGAATTGCTAATATAAAAAGGCCAACCAAGCAACAGTCAAAGATGCCCAGAAATCCACAGCACAACACTGAAAGGAAACAAATAGAACCACCCCCACCAATTACCAGTTACCAACAAGCTTAACAACATAAAACATGATACCTTAAATTTCAAACATTCAGCTTAGCATCAACAGTCAGCCACAATATTTCAGAATAGAGAAATATCCAGAACTAGTACAAACAACAAAATATTAATAAACAAAACAAATGTAGACAGCAAGCAAGCAACAGCTCCGACAGAACAAATGTAGACAGCAAGCAAGCAACAGCTCCGACTCCAAGCAGCAATTCCAATCAATTCCAACCTCCAAAAGAACCAACCTCCAAGCATGACAATGACAACAATTCAAGTATTCAACAACTAAAATTAAAATAAAGATTAAATTTAAATATACTTTCAATATATGAAAACATTTAAACTAATGAATATTGAATACTAATATTACCTCAATTTAATATGATCAACACATTTTCTACTCTAGTACAGGATCCAAAGCAATTTTGGACAAATCTAAGAATAAATAAACAATATATAACAATATGTTAGCTTTAAATAAATAACCAAAATATTTTAGAAATAAGAATTGAAAAAAAAAACATGGGGTGGTATAAACAAAATATTTACCTCGATCAATTTGGTCAAGTTGTGCAATTTCATCCTCAAAAGCATTTGGATCGAAATGTGAAGATCCACGTAACCAATCTTGAGCACATATAAGAGCTTGCACAAGTTTAGGAGTCAAAGAACTCCTATACGGATCAAGCACACGACCACCAATGCTGAAGGCAGATTTAGAAGCAACTGTGGATATTGGGACTACCAAGACATCGCGAGCTAGATGAGAAAGAATAGGAAACCTAGGACAATTGAGTTTCCACCAAAGAAGAACATCAAACTCTACCCCTTTCTTAAAAGTATCAAGCTCTTCATTCAAATATCTATCCAACTCCGTCTTGTTCTCTTCTTTTCCATTTTCCATCCTATACCTCTTAAACTCATCCATAACAACTTGTGAGTCATCTCGATCCCCAATCATAATATCATCGTTGAATTCTATAACTTGACTTGCTTGACTACTACTACTTTCACCAACTCTTTCAGGTTGAGGTTGCACCATTTTTTTGTATTCATCAAACAACTCACTTAGTGCTTCTTGCACTTTTTTCATCATCAATAATGTTTGCTCTTGAGAATACAATTTCACAAAACAAAATTCAACAAAGGCAAGCTTTTTTCTAGGATCAAGAATAGAGGCAATATAAAGCAGCATATTCATTTTCTCAACATTCCCCCAATATTTATCAAATTTTTCTTTCATTTTTTTTGCCATTGCACTCAATACAGCATCATGATGCAATTGCCAATCTCTCAAAATTCCATAAACCCCACAAATATCATCAAGAAATGTATTAGCAGTGACATAAGAAGAACCAGAAACTTTTATTGTGAGCTTATAAAACTTTTGCAAAAAAAGACATAATCTCCTAACACTTGCCCAATCATTTTGATCGGGCATCCCATCTACCATTGATAGCTCACTTCTAAAATAAGGATCAACATCATCAAAAGCCTCAAAGGCTCTTTCAAACTTTTGAGCTTGTTCTAACATCAAATAAGTGGAATTCCACCTAGTGCTAACATCCAAACACAACAAGCTCTTACTTTGAATTTTTTCATTGGAAACTCATTCTTTAAACTTAACTAACCTAGAGGGTGATTGTCTAATATATCTAACTGCCCCTCTAACACGAGCCACAGATTCACTCATTTCCTTCAATCCATCATGCATAATAAGATTAACAATATGAGCAATACATCTCAAATGAATATATTTGCCTCCTACAACACTAGTTCTTGCATTGTTAAATTTTTTTCTCAAGTGTGAGATTGCAACATCATTTGAACTAGCATTATCAACTGTAATGGTAAAAACCCTTTCAATCCCCCAATCACGCAAGCATTTCTCAATTGACTTCCCAATAGCCTCACCCTTATGACTGAAAATGGGACAAAAGTTTAAAATCCTTTTGTTTAGTTTCCAATCATTATCTATAAAATGAACTGTAAGACACATATAGTTGATTCTTTGTAAAGAGGTCCATGTGTCAGTGGTAAGGGATACTCTCACAAAAGAAGAAGTCAATAATTGCTTTAGATGAATTTTTTCATCTATATAGAGTTGATAGCAATCTCTAGCAATAGTCCATCGTGATGGTACACGAAATCTTGGACATGCAGGAGCCATGCAACGCCTAAATCCTTCACCTTCCACAAATCTAAAAGGCAACTCATCTATAATAATCATCTCAACCACAACCCTCCTAATAGCATCTTGATTAAACTTCTAAGTGCATAAAGACACATCTCCCGAGCCTACAACTATTTCTGTTTGGGAAGGATCAGAACTAACTCGAGGAAACTTGGTACAACGAATCATGTGACCCTTTAATGCAGATGTACCATTATGTTTTGTATCAGCAAAGAAGTCTCTATCACAATAATTGCATCTAGCTTTGTTCTCACCTTTGTCATTAACAAATTTAGTGAAATAAGTCCATACCTCCGACCATGAGCTAGGTCGTCTCCTTTTGGACCCTTGCAGAGAACTTGCATCTTTACTTTTTGCTGCTGCTCTTCCATGATGTGTGTTTTCTTGAGGGAATGATGATTGCACAGCCTCCTCTCCATCAGTAGTAGACGACATCTGTATAAAAAAGAACATGGATTGAATAAAATAATTTCTTACTAATTAATCAGAGTTAATAAACAAGTACTACTATTTCGTAATTACCTTTGGTTTGGTGGCTCAGATGAGAGATTAAGAGTACTGTTGGCTGTCGAAACTCGAATGGTTGAATGGGAGACTGAGACAAGATAGCGACAGAATAGAATCGGAGAAAGGAGGCACGATGCAATGAGGAGACTGGAGAGACAAAATGGGCACGATGAGGAGAGACAAAAAGGGGAGAAGGAGACGAGATGAATGAGAGAAAGAATTGGAGAAGGAGGAGCGATGAAGGAGAGATAGAAAAAGGAGAAGGATGCACGATGGCGATGGAGGAGAGAAAGAATAGGAGAAGCTGAGAAAGAGGAGCAATGGAGGAGAGAAAGAATAGGAGAAGCCCAAAAAGAGGCGCACAATGAAGGAGAGACAGAATGGGAGCAGTTGTAGACCGGGGAACAACGTCGGCGAGGGTAGGCGACGGCGACAGTGTTTGAAGGGTGAGATTCGATCGATTTACAGATTTAGGGTTAGGAATAGGATATTGGGAAAGGTATATCGTGAGATGGAAGAGGTTGGCTGGTTGGGATTTGGGAGGGAATATGTGGGAGTGGGATGGGAATATTATAAACGGTAAAAATACATAACTATAATCGGTTTATTCGGTTACTTCGGTTCTAAAAATTTTAACCGAGAACCGACCGAATAAACTAAACAGCCCAATGCTGCAACCACTCTAACCGAATAACCGATTGAGCCGAATCGAAATCACCGTTTTTCTTCTATTTCGGTCGGTTTAATCGGTTGAAACCGATTTATGCTCACCCATACAGGTGACTACTGTGGTTGCTACAGACTTGGCAAGGGCTTCGTAGCTATAATCATTACACTCAATAGTTGCATGATCATTAGGGAGTAACAATCCCAAAACAATTTCATTTAAATCACTAAGAAATCATTCAGATACAATTACCTTCAGTTAATCCATAATAATATAAATAAATAAACATTATAA
Organism: Heritiera littoralis; assembly: GCA_031772115.1. NCBI lineage: Eukaryota > Viridiplantae > Streptophyta > Magnoliopsida > Malvales > Malvaceae > Heritiera > Heritiera littoralis. The sequence goes on along the minus strand of JAPDPK010000009.1, from coordinate 419,676 downwards.
TTGAGGAATTAAAATTCTACATTTCTTTCCAATAAAAAATTAAAGTATTTAAATAATCCTTTATGCATATATGAGAAAATCAATTATAAAATCAATAATTCCAAATTTATAAAATAACTAATTAAATCAATTTATGGAAAATTAAATCATAATTTAAATTCATATAAATTTGAGATATATTTCTAAAATTTTATTTGGAGAGGTTTGGGTTAATGGTTAAGTTTAGGTTTGCAAGGACTTGGCGTACCCATACCTTTTGTGGGCCAAGGATTCACCGTAGTAGCCAACCTTGCTTACAACGTATTGTTTGCTTTGGGTACCCCATAAGTCCCTTACGGTTTTGTCCCAAGGTGCCTAGTGTACCTCTCAGGACATCTATCACCTTAAGCGCATCCGGAAGGACTCGAACCCTTAACCTCTTTCCAAGTTCAAGTCACTCCTAACCATATATCTTGAACTTGGAAAGAAGTTAAGGGTTCAAGTTGCTCCAGACACACTCAAGGTGATGATGTCTTGGGAGGTACACCAGACACATTAGGACAAAACCGTGAGGGACCTGTGGGGTATCTAAAGTAGACAATACGTTGTGAACAAGGCTGGCTACTAGGGGTGGATCCCTGGCCCATAAAAGGTGTAGGTACGCTAGGTCCTTACAAGGTTATTGAAAATGTAACGGTTTTGAAATCTAACCTATCCCTTTTTTCCAAAATCATATTTTATTTCTTTCAAACCAATCCACCAACGCACATGCAAGCATAGTTTGTTCCTATACTACTTCCATAATTGCTTTTTATCTTATTCTCAGTGTAAGATACTCGATCCAATTGCACCACTTACCCATTTATTCCCCCGAATCACAAGCTACAAGATAGCATTAAAACAATTAAGATTTATTGCTCTAATTTATAAAATTCTCTTTTATTTCCCTAGACTTCCATTTAATCATTTTCATTTAAGAAACCAAAATGGAATTCTCATGAATTCCCATTTGGCCGAAAATGGCCATTGTTACCATACTTATTCTCTTTCTATTTTAGCTTCATAAACAACCTTTATACTTCACCTTCATCCAAAATACAGCCACCATTTTATCAAAAACTCACTCTCACCCATACGGCCTTACCATGGCCGAATATGCTAGGCTGCAATTTAATCAATTTAGGTGCATGTTCATGTCTTCTTACTATACATGTATTATCATTTTTACCATTAATACATTAAAACCACCTTAACTCTTTCATGAATAGCCCATAACCGAGGCTGCCATGGTCCTCTACTAGTCTTATTTTAAGTATTAATTTCACTAATGTTCTTTACAAATCTCTTACATTAATTTCAATATCTTCACGTACCCAAATCACGCCACTATCACCATCTTCTCTTAAGGGCCAAATGGCCTCTACATGTCCGAACTTATTATTTCAGTTGCTTATGATCTCCACTATCATTATCACACTACATGTTATCTCAGCAACTAAAGTCAGCATCATCATCCCACCATTTCCTCTATAGCCAAACACCCAAACCTGACTTATACATGTTTTTATTTCATACCTAGGCCACAACCATCTCATACTCATCTAGTACATTCATGAATAAAAGATAAAATTACATGAAACCATGAATTTATCTTTACCTAAACAGTAACAGATTCTGCCAGCAAACAAAACAGCCACTTTTGGTTGTTTTTGGCTGAGCTCTAGTGATGGTTAGGAAGCTCTTGAAATGGGGAATAATATTTATGAAGCAACTTAGGTGAGTTGATGAAGAAAAGGAGGTGTTTCCCTAGGAAAAACGTGAGAACACTTAGAGAAAATAGAGGAAAACATTGTTGGAGCAAGAAGGTAGGCTAGTAGTCTATAGAAGACACTAAATTGTGTTATTTTAATGATATTTTAATTTATTTTATTTAGGAAAAATCTGCCTATAAGCCAAAATGACTAAAATGCCTTCTTAAGTTTCCAATATTTACAATTCCTGCCACTATACAATGCTTACATGTTCCAGGTCAAATTTTAATTTTTTATTTTTATTATTTATTTTATTTTCTGAGTCAATTAAGTCAGAAGTTTACTAATGTTGACCAGCCTTTGAGAGAATACCATTATACTCTTACACAATTCCACTATTTCCATTTCTGTCCCACCATTATTTTAATATTTTTAATTTCAGATTTTGTATTTTATTTTTATTATTTTTCCTATATTTAGGTCAAACATGGTCAAAGGTTAACTCTCAAGATAGATTGACTAAGTATGAGTAGTGAAATTACCAAACTACCCCTAAACGAATGTTTTTTGCTTCGTTCGCATTGTTTTTAGTATTTTCACTTAATTTAGTTCACGGGTTGGATCCACGTGAAACTTCTTTACACGAGGATTCTCTACGACAGTTTGTGTGTCCAAGGTTAATTTGGTTTGATTGTTATTCAGAAAAATTCTTCCAACTTTTGGACACGATCGTCATTTTTGAATTTGTTGCATGTAAACCTAGGTATGCTTAGGAAAAAGAATTTCGAGAAATGGTCTTCTTACGAGTTATGCATCTTGAGCCCATGATTCACAATTTGCCACTTCGGAGTCCATCCGAGCTACAGTTTGTGCTATGGGTCCTACTTGGTAGGTCTATCGACTCCTACAATCAGTCTTAATATATAACTCAACACATTAAATAGGTATAGGAAGAATTAATCTTTATAATCAGTCTTAATTTTTTAACTCGACACATTAAATAGGTATAGGAAGAATAGAGAAATTAGGGATCTCATATAAAATTTGCAGGAAACTAAAGTGACCAAAATCTACTTATCATTTCAAACCTTAAGTAGGATCAAAGAAAAAATAACCCACATACAATTAACAAAAAGGAAGGAAATGCTCTTTTGTCTTGCACTAGACTAACATACAGACAAAACTTCAATGAAGATAATAACCATAACTACAAAAAGAGACTTGCTATAAAAAGTTGATTTAAATAATACATAAATCATAAAAAATAACACCTTAATATTGTAAAAAAAAAACACACAAATGCCTAGAATTATACGATGAAAAACAAAACCACATCAAATATAAGCACTCCCAAAATAATAATGACCATATAAATATTAACAGAATAAAAAATTAATTCTAATTTAGAAAATACACAATTTTTGAAAAAAATTCCATGCCAATTATTTAAAAATCAATAATGTTACGAATATAGAGAAATGAAAATATGTAGAAGAAAGAAGTAAAGATATTGAATTGCAATACTCCTAAAACTTGAACATATACATGGGCAATGGATTATAGTGATGATATTATTTCAAACTAATTTATCAAGGTTTGAAGGAGAAAATTTCATCACTCAAATACATTTCATGGCCAGTAAGGTTATTAATCTTAAAACATTATATACAGCAAGCAACATTATACCTTGGTGCATCAGCTCAAAGCACTACACTAAGTCTAAATGAAACATAACATGGGATTATAAAACGATTATAAAGAGAAAAATAGTTTAGCTGCACAACAGTACAAAAGAAGAGAACAATAAATAACATAACATAAGCCCATAACTAAACTTGAAAGTGCCTTTCTTGTCTTAAACAATATTGCAGTAAGCACAATGACCACTTCTTTGTTCTCCTTAAATCTCTAGCAACATCCATATTCATAAGATAATTAAGAATATCATCAAAACATTTTCATACAAAAAAAATTCACATCTAAAATGGGATAACAATATTGAATATTAAACTTCAACTTATCCGGATTGTTAGTATATGTATAGTATTAATGCATCTAGTCCTTCATGAATTTAGTCATTCATGAACTTGGTTATTAATGAATTTAGTTAATGTAGGTGCATGTTTTTAAGTAAATGTATTGAGTCTAGAATTATCCTATGAGTAGTATAAATAGCCATATAATTAAACAACTGTATGCAAGTCAAATTCAGAAGTACAAATTCTTCATTTCAAAAGACTTCCTCTTCTTTTCTTTACTTTGTGAGAAATGGAGTAAGTGCCCACCACCTTCCAATTGAGTGGCATCAGAGCTAGGATGACATCAAAGGTAGCTTCTCTTTCTTTCCAAGATCCTCAGCTCAACAGATTGAACTATAAGAATTACGCACTTAGAATGAAGGCCATACTTTGTTCCCAAGGAGTATGGGAAGTTCTTGAGAAAGGTTTTTTAGTTCCTAATGATGAGGGAGCTCTTACTCCAAATAAGAAGGAAGCTTTGGAGAAGGAACGAAAGAAAGATCAATGTGCTATAACTATCATCCATCAAGGCTTGGATGATGATATGTTCAAGATTGCAAATGAGACCACATCTAAAGAAGCATGAGAGACACTTTATAATTCCATCATGGGAGTTGAGAAAGTGAAGAAAGTTAGACTTTAAACTCAAAGGGATGAGTTTGAATATGTGGAAATGTCAATTATATCGAATGTGTAAATATATGTTTCCTTAGAAGTAAGGTTAGACAATTCCTCAATTATGGGATTAGATTTAGACTGATTTAGTTTCCTATTTACTTCTTAACAATAACTTAGAATTTTGTATCATTCAAGTAAGATTGTAAATAAAATACTTTGAAATTCCACATGGCATCAGAGCAGTAACTTTTCTCTCTTGCAAAACCCTAAATCACCATATTTTTCCAAAAGCTGCTGTTGTTGCTGTTGTTTTTTTTACCACCAAGTCAGGTTCTGCTTCGGTTGTAAATTCTAGCCCCCACACCAATAGTCTAATCAAGAACTCTGCATTGGTCACTACAGAAGCTAATGTTAGTGGACAAAATGTCCCTGATTTGCGTAAGATTGATGACAAGCCTCGAGTGTGGTGTGACCATTGCAACAAACCACACCATACTCAAGAAGCTTGTTGGCATATCTATAGAAAATCGACAAATTGGAAGCCGAAGCCTAAGCGGTCACAACCCTCTGCCAATGAAGCAAATATGGGTTCCTTCAGCAAAGAGCAGCTCAATCAACTCCTGAAACTACAAAGTCTAATATGACATCTGGTACATATAATAGTTCATTGGCTCATTTAGGCAGAAATCCATTAGCCTTATCTAGTGTCTTTAATTTTTCTCCATGGATCATTGATTCAGGAGCATCTAATCATATGACTAACTTCTCTAATCTATTTAGTTCATACACTCCCTGTTCTAATAATGAAAAAAAAATAAGAATAGCAAATGGTAGTTTTTCGCCTATTGCAGGCAAAGGTTCTATTAAACTTTTTGAAAGTATTGATCTTAAATCTGTACTTCATGTTCCTAAACTTGCTTGTAATCTTTTATCTGTCAGTAAACTCTCAAAGGATTCCAATTGTTGTGTTATCTATTTTTACTCTTTTTGTCAATTATAGGACCAAAACTCGGGGAAGATGATTGGCAGTGCTAGAGAAATAAATGGGCTCTACTGTTTCAGTGAGGATTTCCTAGGTAATAAAAAAGCTCAAGGGCTTACTAGTGTTGGTTCAAATTCTATTTTTGATAAAATAATGCAATGGCATCTTAGGTTAGAACATCCTAGTTTCCCTTATTTAAAACATTTATTTCCTAATTTTTTTAAAGGAGTGGACTGCTCTATTTTTCAATGTGAAAGTTGTCTTTTATCTAAAAATCATCGAGTTAAATATATTTCAAAACCTTATAGTCCATCAAAACTATTTTACATGTTTCATACTAATATTTGGGGACCTTCAAAGGTTACCACCTTGTTTGGAAAAAGGTGGTTCGTAACTTTTATAGATGATCACACTAGATTGCGTTGGGTTTACTTACTAAGCAAAAAATCTGATGAAGAAAAACTTTTCAAAGTTTTTATTGCATGATTGAAACCCAATTCAAAACAAAAATTTGCATCCTTCGAATAGATAATGGAATTGAGTACTTTAATGAATGTTTGGGAATTTTTTTAAAGGAAAAAGGTATTTTACACCAATCTACATATCGGGACACACCCCAGCAAAATGGAATAGTTGAAAGGAAAATAGGCATTTACTTGAGGTAGCTAGAGCTATCATGTTTTCTATGAACATTCCAAAATACCTCTGGGGAGATGTTGTGTTGACTGCATCTTACTTAATCAATAGGATGCCAACTCGTGTCTTACATTTTGAAACACTTTTGAATACTCTAAAAAAATACTTCCCATCATTTCATTTATACTCTGAGTTACCTTTAAAAATTTTTGGATGCACTTGCTTTGTTTATATTCCCCAAAATTTTCAATCTAAATTGGATCCGAAAGTTGAAAAATGTGTTTTCATTAGATATTCTCCAAATAAAAAAGGGTATAAGTGTTTTAATCCTTTGAAAAAGAAAATTCACATAACTATGGATGTCACTTTTCTAGAAAATCAACCTTATTTCAGCAAAAATCTTCTTTGGAAATTCTCTACACCACTACCAAGTCTCATTGAGTCATCAACTTAGTCTATTAAACAATTTAAGGAAATGGATGTTAAAAATAATGAAAACAAGGACTCTCTTAGTCAACAGATGCCAAGTATTGAAGAAACTGAAACAGGGGGAGAATTACTTCAAACAGATTCACATAATCCAAATATTGAGTTTCAGGTTTATACCATGAGGAAATCTCATAAAAATATTACTGATCTAATTATTTCTCTAGCACCTGTTCAGCCAGAATCTTCGAGGGATGGTCCTCATCCTCCTCAAACTCAAGTTCAGCTAGAATCTCCAAGGGATGGTCCTCCTCCTCAAACTCAGGTTATTCCTAAAATTGCTCCATTAGTTTCTTCCATTGAGTCTCCAAATATTGATTTTTCTGATCTAGATGTGACGTCCTCGTCACTAACCAAATAACAACTAACTTTCAACTCAAATAACAAATAAATCGACTAGTTTATCCGATGTCAACCTACTTTACTGTTATGCTTTAGGCATCTTTATCAGAGTATAATATCTAATTTCACATGCATAAAATTTTTCATTTATAAACATGTGCCATATACAACAGGATCTCAAATATTCATACACCCTAATCCCCAACATATACTAAACTGTAGCATTGTACTGTACATTAGCCTAAGTAACGGCCGACTACATATACCTTCAAAGGATAAATAGGAAGCGTGCCTCGAAGGTATCTCAAAAATCCCAAAAGATGCTCCTCTATCCGGAGTGGAATTACTTCAAGTAATCTGTATAAAAATAGTTGTAAAGGAGTGAGTTTACGCTCAGTAAGAAACTTATGTAAAAGAGCGTACTATGTCACTATATGCTGTTTTCCTACTTGGCTCTATAATGTCATGTAAAACCATTATAAAGCATATACTGCATATCTCTTTTGCAAATATCAAATACAAGTAAACCAGGCTTTCAAGTATTTCCACGGATCTCCAATCTCGTGAAATCAAATATCTTTTATATACTTTCAAATAAATGGGAGACAATCGATATCAATTAAGGTCATGCACCAAATAGTTCTCATAATGGATACCACAAATATATCCCGCAAGGGATAATCCAATAGAGATGATGGATACAGCAAATATATCCCATGAGGGATAATCCATACTGGATACAGCAAATATATCCCGTAAGGGATAATCCAATATATCAAATAAATGGCGTACCCACGTATGGGCCAGGGATCCTCCCCAAAGCCTAAGCAAATAAGAGACTCATGGCCATTGTCTATAGCCCACAGTTTCACTAGTCAGGTGCCGTACCGTGGGTCTGAGGGCTGGACTAGAGCTCCTCAGTCAAATACAAGTAACAAATAATGTGCATGCTCTTTTGAGAGATTCATAGTCTCCAAAACCTTGTTCATATAGGTTTTAAACAAGTATGAATATTCTTTCTTAAAACAGGTTCTCAAAACCTTTCTTTCAAATAGGCAGTCGACTGGTCATATATGGCAGTCGACTGCTACCCCATGTTATGCCTTATTGAATTTCTTTCCCTTTTTGAAATTCAATTATTATATTTTTCGAAATACAAATAGGGCAGTCGACTGGCCCCAAATAGCAGTCGACTGGTTTTGAAACAGAATGTTTCCCGAGAAAAGGCAGTCGACTGGCCCCCTGGGCAGTCGGCTGGTTTTGAAACAGAATGCTTCTGGACAATTAGCAGTCGACTGGTCCCCTTGGCAGTCGGCTGGTTTTGAAACAGAATGCTTCTGGAAAAATGGCAGTCGACTGGCTCCCCCTGGCAGTCGACTGGTTTGAAACAGAATGGTTTCTGGAAAATAGCAGTCGACTGGCTCCCTTGGCAGTCGACTGGTTTGAGTCGGTTTTCGAAAAACGGCGTTTTAGATGTCTCTAGGCAGTCGACTTCCCTATATGGCAGTCGGCTGCCCCTAGCCTAATTGGTACTAGGAGACAAGTCCGAAATTGCATCTTTTCCTGTTCAAAACAACTAGTACATCTCTCCAAAGCATGTAAAATCATCATAAAACATGCGGACATAGCCGCCTTACGTCCGTTACATAAATTCCTTACCTCAATTGAGATAAATCCACAAACTTGGTAGCCAATCTACACTTGTCCTTTTCCACTTCTTCAAGCTGAAATCATCATGACAATTTAAAACCAAATAAACATACTAGATCAACTTCATACAATCCCAAACCATCAAAATATCAACATAAAACCCTAAATTTTGCTTACCTTTGCAACTCACCAATTCTCAAGATTTTGAGATCTACTTAACCATTTGGATTCAACCTTTCATATAAAAGGCATAGGTTAAGCTATCGACAAGGATCGTTTTTCATTAAATGAGCTTAACGAATCGATGGCTTGAGAGGGTGGTTTGTCAAGGTGAGGATTTGAACACTTAGAGTTAAAAATGGAAGCAACGAGAGGGAGAGGAAATGGGGCTGTGTCGTGGGGTGCAAGAGGTGATGATGATGAGTCATGTTATCTCATTTAATGCCCATTAATGCATTCTAATCTCTTCCTCATCTCATCTCAGCCATTGACCATCCATTGACCATTTTGACCATTAATTGTTTGACCATCAATTGCCTTAATTCCCTTTATGTCCCATGCATCATATATAATTTCAGAAATTCCCATTTATTCCATTAATCCATGTTGGAAAACTGTACAAGTATGGGAAAATTACAGAAAATTGGGGATTTCACATTCTCCCCACCTTAGAGAATTTGGTCCTCCAAATTCAAGTAAGGTTGTGTCTTAAACAATTCCGGATATCTCTCTCTCATCAAGTTCTCTAGTTCCCAAGTAGCTTCTTCTGTAGTATGGTGTTGCCAAAGAACTTTAACCAATGGAATCGTCTTTGATCTTAACACCTTATCTTTCCTATCCAAAATCCGAATCGGTTTCTCCACATAACTCATGTCTTCTTGAATCTCCAAGGGTTCATATTCAATGACATGAGATGGATCCGGATTATACTTCCGAAGCATCGATACATGAAAAACATTATGTACTCCCGATAACTCCGGAGGTAGTGCCAACCTATAGGCCACATCTCCAACACGATCTAGGATTTCAAATGGTCCGATATAACGAGGACTTAACTTACCTCGTCGGCCAAATCTCATAATCCCTTTGGATGGAGAGACTTTCAAAAACACATAGTCTCCAACCAAAAACTCAAGTGGCCTCCGTCGAACATCTGCATAGCTCTTTTGTCGACTCTGAGCTGTCTTAAGTCTTTGACAAAACAGTTTAACATTCTCATAGGCTTGCTCGACTAAATCTGGAGCCAACAACTTACGCTCGCCCACTTCTTCCCACCCAATCGGTGATCGACACCGTCTTCCATACAAGGCCTCGTATGGTGCCATCCCGATGCTTGCATGATAGCTATTATTATAAGCAAACTCAGCCAATGGCAGATGATCGTCCCATGAGCCTTTAAAATCCAAAGCACATGCTCTCAACATATCCTCGAGCGTTTGAATAGTGCGCTCGGACTGCCCATCAGTCTGCGGATGAAAAGCTGTGCTAAAATTCAGCTGAGATCCCATGGCTTCCTGAAAATGTTCCCAAAAGTGAGAAGTAAACCTGGAATCTCTATCCGATGTGATGCTCACTGGAACACCATGTAGTCTGACGACTTCTCTCACGTATAAGTCTGCCAAAGCGCTAAGTGTATCTGTAGACTTCATAGGTAGGAAGTGAGCTGACTTCGTTAACCGATCCACGATCACCCAAACACCGTCATGGTTCCTTTTGGTCTTGGGCAATCCCATAATGAAATCCATCGTAATGTGTTCCCATTTCCACATAGGTATAGGCAGAGGGTGCAGTAATCCTGCTGGCTTTTGATGCTCTACCTTAACCTGTTGACATGTGAGACATTTTGCTACAAAATCCGCTATGTCTCTCTTCATGCCATTCCACCAGTACACCTTGCGAAGATTATGATACATCTTCGTGCTTCCCGGGTGTAGTGTGTACTTAGTGGAATGTGCTTCTGTCAAGATAAGCTTTCTCAACTCATCATCCTTTGGAACACATATACGGGTATTAAACCTTAAAATCCCATCACTACCAATATCAAATCCCGAGAGCATACCTGATTGGATCTCATCCATAGCCTCAATACACTGAACATCCTCTCTTTGAGCAACTCGAATTTTATCCATCAACTCTGGCTCAACTCTTAAACTAGCCATCATTCCAAATTGCTCATTAGGCATGACATTAAGGTTGAGGCTTGTGAATTGCTCAATTAGTTCATGCTCTTTTATCATCATATAAGACACCATGCTAATATGCTTCCGGCTCAGAGCATCCGCCACCACATTTGCTTTCCCTGGGTGGTACATGATCTCACAATCATAGTCCTTCAGAAGCTCTAGCCATCTTCTTTGCCTCATGTTCAATTCCTTCTGAGAGAACAAGTATTTCAGACTTTTATGATCCGTAAAAATCTGAAATTTCTCACCATACAAGTAATGTCTCCATATTTTTAGGGCAAATACTACTGCGGCTAACTCCAAATCATGAGTCGGGTAGTTCTTCTCATGGTCTTTTAACTGTCTAGAACCATAGGCCACTACCTTACCATGCTGCATTAACACACATCCCAAACCTTGCCCGGAGGCATCACTATATATTGCAAATCCTCCTGAACCACTAGGAATGGTGAGGATAGGTGCAGTCGTTAACCTACGCTTCAACTCTTGGAAACTTTGCTCACAAGCTTCATTCCATTCATATCTCACCTCCTTGCGCGTTAGTCTCGTCAATGGAGCAGCTAGCTTCGAGAAACCCTCAACAAATCTTCTATAGTAGCCAGCTAAACCCAAGAAACTTCTAATCTCCGTTACCGTCTTCGGTCTTCCCCATTGGACCACTGCTTCAATCTTTGATGGATCAACTGAGACTCCATCTTTACTGATCACATGACCTAAAAAGGAGATATTATCAAGCCAAAACTCACATTTACTTAGCTTGGCATACAGTCCTCGATCTCTGAGGGTTTCCAAAATAGTCCTCAAGTGCTGCTCATGCTCTTCCCGCGACCTTGAGTACACCAAGATGTCATCGATAAAGACAATGACAAACCGGTCCAAATACTCCTTGAACATGTCGTTCATCAAGTTCATGAAAGCTGCGGGTGCATTGGTCAAACCGAACGGCATCACTAGAAACTCATAGTGACCATACCGCGTTCTGAATGCAGTCTTAGGGATATCTTCATCTCGAATCTTCAGTTGATGGTATCCCGACCTCAAGTCTATCTTAGAAAAGACTTGTGCACCCCTAAGCTGATCAAATAGATCATCGATCCTGGGAAGAGGATACTTGTTCTTGATGGTCACCTTATTCAACCATCTGTAGTCGATGCACAACCTCATACTGCCGTCTTTCTTCCTGACAAAAAGCACAGGAGCACCCCAAGGGGATACGCTGGGTCGTATGAATCCCTTGTCTAGCAACTCCTGAAGCTGCTTCTTCAGTTCTTCCAATTCTACCAAGGCCATCCGGTAGGGAGCTCTTGAAATGGGCTCTGTCCCCGGCACCAAATCGATAGTGAACTCCACTTCCCTATCCGGAGGAAGTCCTGCAAGGTCATCCGGAAATACTTCGGAAAATTCTTTAACCACTGGAATTTCGTGAAGTGTGGGACGTTTTTGATCTACGTCTACCACGTATGCTACAAGTCCTTTACATCACAATTATATTCAATCAATTAAATCTCAATTAAACCAAATAAGCAATTATGCTTTTGTATTACATAGTTGCAAAATTTACAACGTAACTACTAGGAGAAGAGAAAATCACACTCTTGGCATGACAATCTATTATCACATGATTCTTAGCTAACCAATCCATCCCCAAAATAACATCAAACCCATACATATTCAATAGGATTAGGTCAGCTATTGATTCTCTTTCTCCTACCCGTAGCTTACAGTTTCGGTACACTACGTCTGTCTTTTGTGATTCTCTAAGTGGAGTACTTATCCGTAGCATTTTCTCTAGATGCTCAGGCTCAATATTTAATCTCATAGCAACCCTAGGTGACATAAAAGAGTGCGTAGAGCCTGGATCAAATAAAGCAATGACATAAGTATCATTAAGGTAAATCTTACCCTGAATCATCTTCGATGAAGCATCAGCGGACTCCTTATCAATGGCAAATACCCGTCCCTGAGTCACGGGCGCCTTTCCTTTCTCTGCCGCTGTAGCCTTACGCTGGGTTTGTGTGGTCTTAGGTTGTGGTTGGGGGGTCTTTTCTGACTCTTCAGGTGCCCTCTGATTTATTTTGGGACAATCCTTGATCCTATGTCCCTGTTCACCACACCAATAGCACGCCCCACTCGCAGATCGGCAAGGCTGTGCTCCATGGAATTTCCCGCATTGCACACACCTCGGCATCATACTCCTCGGTGAGCTAGCGGTACTACCAGCTGGATGTCGGGATCTCTCATCACCTATCTTGATCCCGGTGGATCTAGGAGTTCCTGTATCATCATCATAACTCCATTTAACTTAATTACATATGACCATCAAATGAAAACAATTTATTTTCTTATAGTTGACTTGCTTACCTATCGAAGTTCTATCATATGGCCTATTCCTCCTAGATGGATACCTATCACTCGAGGCCTTCTCATCTGACTTCCGCTTCATAGGTTCTTTACCCTTATTCTTCGCTCGGAAGTCTGCCTGATGAAATTCATAGTCCTGCTCACACAGTTGAGCCTTACGGACTGCCTCTCCATAGGTGGTGATATCCAACGGGTATAACTTAGACCTAATGGAAGGTCTCAGTCCCTCCATAAACCTGTAGGTCTTATGATCCTCTCTTCTTAGCACTTCAGGATCAAACCTGCTCAACGTAATGAACTTCGACTCGTATTGGCTAACCGTCATGTTTCCCTGAGTCAAGTTCAAAAACTCAACCTGTAATCTCCTCTGAGCAGTACGTGGGACATACTGTTCATTAAAGGCTTCCACAAATCTATCCCACGTTACCTCTGGGTGCTTAGCCTCTAAGACTGTCTGAGTAGCCTGCCACCATGGCTCGGCCTCATCCACTAGCAAATAGGCGGCTAATCCCACCTTCTCTTTCTCAGTACAAGCCATGTATCCGAATGACTTAGTGACCGCTTTCATCCAGTTCTCCGCAGCTACTGGATCACTGTCCCCTTTGAACTTTGGCGGATCCAGCTTCTTAAACTCCTTTATTAATGCCACACTGCAGTAAGCTGTAGGATCTCGCCTCTCATTAGCTGAAACTGGTGGAGGTTGTACCACCGGAGTAGGAGGTACTGTAGGGGTAACTGCCGGTGCACTAGTGGCCACGTCCGGAAATTTAGCCATAAACTGGGTGAACATGGCGGACATGTTTTCCATATGTTTCTCCATTTTAGCTAGCCTCGTATTCGGGCTATGCGGTGGAGATGGAGGAGAAGACTGTGTTGGGGGCGGTTCATCACGACCCCGTCCTCGTCCTCGTCTAGTACCCCTCCTTCGAGTACTCATTCTGTTAAGATCATGGTCAAATAACATCATTTAGTATAACCTTGAGCCGTTATACTACTCAAAATCAAGTAAGCTAGTACAGTACATTGGGGAATTACTCTAATTCTAGCTTATTGACATCGACAAACTTCAGTCGAATATGCTCTGATACCAATCTGTGACGTCCTCGTCACTAACCAAATAACAACTAACTTTCAACTCAAATAACAAATAAATCGACTAGTTTATCCGATGTCAACCTACTTTACTGTTATGCTTTAGGCATCTTTATCAGAGTATAATATCTAATTTCACATGCATAAAATTTTTCATTTATAAACATGTGCCATATACAACAGGATCTCAAATATTCATACACCCTAATCCCCAACATATACTAAACTGTAGCATTGTACTGTACATTAGCCTAAGTAACGGCCGACTACATATACCTTCAAAGGATAAATAGGAAGCGTGCCTCGAAGGTATCTCAAAAATCCCAAAAGATGCTCCTCTATCCGGAGTGGAATTACTTCAAGTAATCTGTATAAAAATAGTTGTAAAGGAGTGAGTTTACGCTCAGTAAGAAACTTATGTAAAAGAGCGTACTATGTCACTATATGCTGTTTTCCTACTTGGCTCTATAATGTCATGTAAAACCATTATAAAGCATATACTGCATATCTCTTTTGCAAATATCAAATACAAGTAAACCAGGCTTTCAAGTATTTCCACGGATCTCCAATCTCGTGAAATCAAATATCTTTTATATACTTTCAAATAAATGGGAGACAATCGATATCAATTAAGGTCATGCACCAAATAGTTCTCATAATGGATACCACAAATATATCCCGCAAGGGATAATCCAATAGAGATGATGGATACAGCAAATATATCCCATGAGGGATAATCCATACTGGATACAGCAAATATATCCCGTAAGGGATAATCCAATATATCAAATAAATGGCGTACCCACGTATGGGCCAGGGATCCTCCCCAAAGCCTAAGCAAATAAGAGACTCATGGCTATTGTCTATAGCCCACAGTTTCACTAGTCAGGTGCCGTACCGTGGGTCTGAGGGCTGGACTAGAGCTCCTCAGTCAAATACAAGTAACAAATAATGTGCATGCTCTTTTGAGAGATTCATAGTCTCCAAAACCTTGTTCATATAGGTTTTAAACAAGTATGAATATTCTTTCTTAAAACAGGTTCTCAAAACCTTTCTTTCAAATAGGCAGTCGACTGGTCATATATGGCAGTCGACTGCTACCCCATGTTATGCCTTATTGAATTTCTTTCCCTTTTTGAAATTCAATTATTATATTTTTCGAAATACAAATAGGGCAGTCGACTGGCCCCAAATAGCAGTCGACTGGTTTTGAAACAGAATGTTTCCCGAGAAAAGGCAGTCGACTGGCCCCCTGGGCAGTCGGCTGGTTTTGAAACAGAATGCTTCTGGACAATTAGCAGTCGACTGGCCCCCTTGGCAGTCGGCTGGTTTTGAAACAGAATGCTTCCGGAAAAATGGCAGTCGACTGGCTCCCCCTGGCAGTCGACTGGTTTGAAACAGAATGGTTTCTGGAAAATAGCAGTCGACTGGCTCCCTTGGCAGTCGACTGGTTTGAGTCGGTTTTCGAAAAACGGCGTTTTAGATGTCTCTAGGCAGTCGACTTCCCTATATGGCAGTCGGCTGCCCCTAGCCTAATTGGTACTAGGAGACAAGTCCGAAATTGCATCTTTTCCTGTTCAAAACAACTAGTACATCTCTCCAAAGCATGTAAAATCATCATAAAACATGCGGACATAGCCGCCTTACGTCCGTTACATAAATTCCTTACCTCAATTGAGATAAATCCACAAACTTGGTAGCCAATCTACACTTGTCCTTTTCCACTTCTTCAAGCTGAAATCATCATGACAATTTAAAACCAAATAAACATACTAGATCAACTTCATACAATCCCAAACCATCAAAATATCAACATAAAACCCTAAATTTTGCTTACCTTTGCAACTCACCAATTCTCAAGATTTTGAGATCTACTTAACCATTTGGATTCAACCTTTCATATAAAAGGCATAGGTTAAGCTATCGACAAGGATCGTTTTTCATTAAATGAGCTTAACGAATCGATGGCTTGAGAGGGTGGTTTGTCAAGGTGAGGATTTGAACACTTAGAGTTAAAAATGGAAGCAACGAGAGGGAGAGGAAATGGGGCTGTGTCGTGGGGTGCAAGAGGTGATGATGATGAGTCATGTTATCTCATTTAATGCCCATTAATGCATTCTAATCTCTTCCTCATCTCATCTCAGCCATTGACCATCCATTGACCATTTTGACCATTAATTGTTTGACCATCAATTGCCTTAATTCCCTTTATGTCCCATGCATCATATATAATTTCAGAAATTCCCATTTATTCCATTAATCCATGTTGGAAAACTGTACAAGTATGGGAAAATTACAGAAAATTGGGGATTTCACACTAGATGTCTCAATTGATAACAGAAAAGGAGTAAGATCATGTACCAATCATCCTATTGCAAAATATTTGTCGTATCAAAAGTTGCCCAATAACCACAAAGCATTTCTTTCAAATATTTCTAACTTGCATGTATCAAGATCTATTCAGGATGTCCTAGGTGATTCGGATTGGAAGTTAGCAATGAAGGAAGAGATGGATGCTCTTGAAAAGAATGGGACTTGGGAGATTGTGGAGCTACCAAGAGGCAAGACAACTGTAGGATGTAAATTGGTCTTCACTATGAACTGTAAGGCAGATGGGAGCATGAGAGGTAGAAGGCAAGACTTGTTATAAAGGGGTTCACTCAAACTTATGGTATTGACTACCAAGAGACCTTCGCTCCAGTTGCAAAAATAAACTCAATTTCGAGTACTTCTCTCTTTAGCAATGAATTTCAATTGTTCTCTACACCAACTTGATGTAAAAAATGCCTTTCTTAATGGGGATTTAGAGGAAGAAGTGTTTATGGACTTCCCTCTTGGATTTGAGAAAAACCTCGGAACCAATAAGGTGTGCAAATTGAAAAAAAAATCCTTGTATAATCTTGATCAATCACCAAGAGCATGGTTTGAAAGGTTCGGAAAGGTAGTGAAGAGCTATAGTTATATTCAGAGTCAAGCTGACCACACGATGTTCTTCAAGCACTCTAGAAATAGTAAACTAGCTATTTTAAATGTGTATGTGGATGATATAATAATGACTGGTGATGATATTGTAGAAATTGGAGAACTTAAGAGAAAGCTTGCACATGACTTTGAGATAAAGGATTTGGGAGCCTTAAAGTACTTCCTTGGTATGGAATTTGCAAGATCAAAGGAGGGTATCTTTGTTAGCCAACAAAAGTATGTCCTAGACTTGCTTAGTGAGACAGAAATGCTTGCTTGTAAGATAGCTGAAACCTCAATAGAGCCCAACTTGAAACTTTAGCCTGTTGAAACCAAAGATGTGGTGGATAGAGAGAAATACCAAAGACTTGTGGGTAGACTCATCTATTTAGCACATACGCGACCTGATATAGCTTTTGCAGTAACTGTGGTAAGTTTATGCATTCACCAAGCTCAGAACACTTCAAAGTTGCCTACAGAATCCTAAAGTGCCTAAAAGGAATGCCTAGAAAGGGATTGCTCTTTAAAAACCATGGACACCTACAAGTAGAAGCCTATACCGACGCAGACTAGGCAGGAAGTATTACGGATAGGAGGTCAACTTCAGGCTATTGCACCTTTGTGGGAGGAAACCTTGTCACCTGGAGGAGTAAGAAACAGAATGTACTAGCCAGAAGTAGTGCCAAGGTTGAGTTTCATTCAATAGCCCATGGGATTTGTGTGGTAATGTGGATTGAAAGACTACTTGAAGATTTGAAGGTTTCTAATCCCTCACCAATAAAGCTCTACAGTGATAACAAAGCTGCAATCTCTATTTGTCACAATCCAGTGCTCCATGATAGAACGAAGCATGTAGAAGTAGATAAGCATTTTTATCAAAGAGAAACTTGACAATGGAATAATTTGCATGCCATATATATCAACAAGTGACCAAGTTACTGATGTTCTTACAAAGGGATTGCATAGGAAGCAGTTTGAAAATCTAATGAGCAAGCTTGCCATGGAAGATATTTTCAAGCCAGCTTGAGGGGGAGTGTGAAAAAGTCAACTATATTAAATGTGTAAATATCTGTATCCCTAGAATTAAGGTTAGACAATTCCTCAATTATGGGGATTAGATTTAGACTGATTTAGTTTCTTATTTACTTCTTAACAGCAGCTGTATATAATCTTTAGAATTTTGTATCATTCAAGTAAGATTCTAAATAAAAAATTCTAAAATTCCACATAATCACTTTTTATGAAGGAAAGTGAATCAATTCAAGACTATTTTACAAGAGTCTTGGCAATGGTGAACCAAATGAAGCAACTTTGAGATACTTTACCGGATACGTATGTTTGAAAATATTTTTCGTTCTCTTAACACAAAATTTAGCCATGTGGTAGTAGCAATTGAAGAGTCTAAAGACTTAAAAGCTATGTTTGTTGATGAGTTAAACAAATCTTTGCAAGCCTATAAGGAGAGGATGAACCGTTGCAAGTAATAGCAAGTCTTACAAGCAAATATGACTTTGAAAGGAGAAGCTTCAAGTAGAGGCCTTAGTCAAGGATGTGGAAGAGGTTGAGGTCGTGGAGGAAGCTGTGGTCAAGGAAGAAAACAAGACGGGCAATCTTTACCATTTGGAAAAAGAGGCGAATCATTTACAATAGGTCATGGATGAGAAAAAGGAAAAGGCAACATGACAAGTCTCAAGTTGAATGTTAGTCTTGTAACAAGCTTGGTCATTAATCCAGGGAATGTCAATCCAAGAAAGTTGATGAGGTGTCCATGCTTGTTAAGTATAAAGAAGACAATATGGAGGAATTCTTACTTCTAGCTTTAAAAGATGAACCTATAGATGAGACAAGTGTATGGTATCTTGACAATGGTGCCAGCAACTATATGAAGAGTGATAAAAGCAAATTTGTGGTGCTTGATACAAGTAAGAAAAGCTTTGTAAGCTTTGTTGACAACACAAAGGTGGAGATTAAAGGCAAAGGTACAATTTTGCTTGAGAAAAAGATGGAAGCCATAAAGTTCTTTGTGATGTTTATTACATTCCAAAGTTGACTAGTAACATTCTAAGTATTGGTCAACTTTTGGAAAAGAGTTATAAGATTCATATGAAAGATCGTACATTTTGGCTTAGAGATCAAGATTCTAACCTTATTGTTAAGGTGACTATGACAAAAAACCGAATGTCCTTATTGAACTTAAAAAATGGTGGTGTTATGTGCTTAAAGACTTGTGTCAATGATCCATCATGGATTTAGCATATGAGGTTTGGCTATTTGAATTTTGGAGGACTTAAAGCCTTGGGAGAAAAGAAGATGGTGAAAGGTATTCCAATCAATTGTGTGAAGCATGTTTACTTAGCAAGCACTCAAGAAAGAGCTTCCCAAGGCAATCCGTCTTAAGGGCCATTAAGCCACTCCAGCTCATTCATGCCAATGTTTGTGATTCTATCAAGCCTCAATCTCTTGGTAAAAGCTCTTACTTTATGCTTTTCATTGATGATTATAATAGAAAGACTTGTCTTTACTTCTTAAAACAAAAATCTAAGGCATTTGATGCATTTAAAATGTTTAACACTTCTGTTGAAAAAAATAGTGGGTATAAGATTAGAGCATTGAGAATTGATAGGGGTGGTGAGTTTACATCTAATGAGATTAAGGATTTTTGTAAGTTGCATGGTATTCGACACCTTTTGACAATTCCTGGATCACCCCAACGAAATGGAGTTGTTGAGAGGAAGAATCGGACAATTCTTAAAATGGCAAAGACCATGTTGAAGTCAAAGAACTTGCCAAAGAATTTTTGGGCTGAAGCTATTGCATGTATAGTATATCTTTCAAACTGTAGTCTAACCAAGAGCTTGAAGAACGTGACACCACAAGAAGCATACAATGGATAGAAAACCAAGTGTTGCCATTTGAGAGCTTTTGGATCCATTGCTTTTGCCCATGTTCTGGAGTAAGAGAGATCCAAGCTTGATGATTGGAATTTGAAGCTTATTCTCATTAGCTATAATGAGAATTTGAAAGGATACAAGTTATTCAACCCAGAGAATCGAAAAATTGTGATAAGGAGAGATGTGGAGTTTAATGAATATGCATAATGGGATTAGAGCTTTAAAGAGGAAAGAACCTATGATATTCTTCTGTACTTTGAAGAGAAAGAAGTAGCCATCTAAAAAGTTCAAGTAAAACCTACTCCACCAACTACACCACTTTCATTTACATCAGGGTCATATTCTTTGGACTCATCTTCAAGTGAAAAAAAACCCCAAAATGTTAAAGTCTTGATTATATTTATAATGTAACTCAAAGGTTAGATGATACAAATTTATTTTGTTAATTTTTTATGATGAATCTTTGAATTTTGAAGAAGCCAAGAACGAGAAGAAATGGATTCAAGCCATAAACGAGGAAATACAAGCCATTGAAAAGAATGATATTTGGGAGTTATTTCTCGTCGAAGTGATCATCAAGTTATTAGTGTTAAATAGGTATACAAGGCCAAAAAGAATGCCACAGGAGAAGTTGAGTGGTATAAAGCAAGGCTTGTTGCTAAAGGCTACAAGCAAAAATAAGGCGTTGATTATGAAGAGGTGTTTGCTCTAGTTGCTTGCTTGGAGACAATCCGAATGTTGATTTCCCTTGCTGCCTAAAACCGTTGGAAGATCCACTAGTTAGATGTCAAGTCCATATTTCTTAATGGCTATCTTGATAAAGATGTCTATATTGAACAACTGATGGGGTATGTTGTTAAAGGCCATGAAAACAAGGTGTTAAAGCTAAAGAAAGCATTGTATGGGCTCAAACAAGCATTAAGAGCCTAGAATAGTCAAGTTGACAAGTACTTGTAAGAAAATGGTTTTTCTAGATGCCGGCATGAGTATACTCTCTATGGAAAAGAAGAAAATGGACATGTTTTATTTGTTTGTGTTTATGTGAATGATCTTATCTTTACAAGAAATAGTCCAAAGATGTTTGATGATTTCAAGAAGGCTATGGCTTAAGAATTTGAGATGAGTGACATGGGGCTCATGTCTTATTACTTGGGGATCCAAGTAAATCAAATGAAAAAAGGCATTTTTATCTCGCAAGAAGGCTATGCAAAAGAGGTGCTCAAGAAATTCAACATGCGCGATTACAAGCCTATGAACACTCCAACGAAATGTGGAGCAAAGCTATCCAAGATCAAGGGAGATGAAGAAAAAGTTGATTTAACCATGTTCAAGAGTCTTGTTGGAAGTTAAAATACCTGTCTTTACACAAGACCATATATCTTATTCTCGGTCAGAATTGTGAGTCGTTTCATGGAGACTCTTACTAAAACACACTTGATGGCAGCCAAAAGGATACTTCGTTATATAAGAGGTACTCTTGACTTTGGGATGTATTATTCATCTTCTAATAAGTTAAAGTTGATTGGTTATTGTGATAGTGATTTGGCGAGAGATATTGATGATAAAAAAACACTATCGGTTTTGTGTTATTTATAGGAAACAATGCAATTTCTTGGTGTTTAAAGAAGCAACCAATTGTTACACTCTCAACTTGTGAGTTGAAGTATGTTGCAATCACATCTTGCACTTGCTGTGCTATATGGCTAAGAAGATTGTTGTAAGTACTTCATTTGGAGCAAGAAGATGCTACCAAAATCATGATTGATAACAAGTCAGCTCAAGCTTTAGCTAAGAACCGGTGTTTCATGCTTGAAGCAAGCATATCGACACCTGATATCATTTTATTCGATAGTACATTGAGAAAAAAGAAGTGGAGCTGGAATATATGAAGTCTATAGACCAAGTTGCTGACATCTTCTCAAAGCCTCTAAATTATGACAGCTTTCGAAAATTAAGAAATTAAGTAAGTGCGCACCACCTTCCAACAATCAGTTCTATAATTTATGAAAGATTCATACTTGCACTAAATTTCAAAGCTATAATCAACTTTAACATCTTTAATTAGAGAAGAGAAGACTATAACTTGAAGATATTGGTTATCGAAATTTTAGTATCACCTTTAATGTTGGACATGGGGATTGTGACATTGAGGACCGATACTTCACAGCATTTGTATGGGATTCCTTTGTCTCATAAAAGCTACCTACAAGCCTTTTGTGCATGTAATTGATCTAATACCAAAAGCTGATACCTTTATGATGACGAAAAGAAAATCACTTCAAACTATTGATCGTGAGAAAAGAATCATGTTACATAATACAATTCTATAGCAACTACAAGCAAATGGCTCCTTAAATATTGAAGCAAAGCTATCCATCCTAAATAGTGATGCAAAATTACATATATAATATGCATAAACTGTAACAGTCCATGTTTATAGTATTACACAATATTTACTCATATTTTATACATTTTTATAGGTTGGGCTATCCGCGATGCTTTAAAATACATCCACCAGTCACAGTAGTAACAATATATTCTTTACAGTAAAATTTAGAAATGTGATTATTACACAATTCTTTTTCTTTTTATACATCCCCTATATTCTACTTGAATTTAAAGTAGTACTATACATTTTTTCGAAATATATAAAAGAAAATAATATACCTCCGATATCGTGTAGCCGATAACTCCAGATGATAAGTCTCTTAATCCAAAATAATAACCTGTGGAATGGAAATAAAGGGGTGAGCGAACCACGTGCTCAGTAAAGGAGTTGTATGCTGCTTGATATAATGAAACTATATGCCATAAAATCATTATTTTACTAACAGTGTACTATGCACAGTATGGAAGGATACTATAGTCGGCCGAAAAATCCAGATGGAGCATGGAAGGTATTTTGAAATACCTGTCTTGTCCCGAAAACCCAGAGCGACTATAGGGAGTAATTTATAAATTGTTATAATAAAACAATTTAATACTCTTTTTTTTCATAATTATAAATGGAATAACCATTTATTTCTCTTCACTTCAGTGACAGTTCAAAACACATGACAGTACAGTGGTAAAACAGTAGATACAGTAAACAGTCTTTCCAATACAGTAGCTTATAAATATCCAAATTACTAGATAAACAGTTCAGTAATTATTTCTATTTTAAAAATAATTTTCATAATATTCTTTTTCGAATAAACAGTGATTCACCATACAGTACAGTAAACAGTATTCAGTCAACTCATTCAGTAAACAAAAATCAGTAGGTTGAGACTAGGCATCGCCCTAAATCATGTCATGCTATAATTGTTCCCGAAGGAATACAGTAACAGTAAACAGTCTAGATCTATGGCCATAGTCTATGAGGCGTCCTCGGGGTACACTTGCCAGGTGACTCCGAGACTACTAATGACTTAACGGGTCTATCAGCCACGTGAACAGTGACAGTATAACAGTAAGCATAAACTTGAGGCCTAAAGTCTCAAAAATCACTTTATTCCACATAAAATACCTTTAAGGAAATTTTATAATTTAATCATTCATTTAAATAAATATTTTCCAAAAAGGTATTTATTTTCCATTTCCAACTACCGTAAATCAGTCGATAAATATTCATCTATCAAGTGAGAAAACAATTAAATATTCATTTTGAATATTTAATATCATATAAAATAAAATTAAACTCTCACTTTAGCAACATATAAAACATGAATATTTAATTTTATAACTTTCTCATAATTTCCAATTTATGAAAAATTGGCGAAAATTTCATTCAAAATTTTTCATTTAAACCATTTCATGCATCTAAAATATTTTATAATATTTTAGAATATTTTTGGAAATTTTCCAACAGTATAACGGTTGCGGATTTCTAATCCTCCTGCACCAAATTTACAGTATATAAACTAGCTTATCAACCACAAATTTTGCATGTTTTCCAACCAAATCATGCTTCCAATATTTCGTAAAATTTAGCTCAAGAAAACATGCAATTCATTATATCTCTACAACTCACACACTTCCCTCTTATCTATCTTACGAAGTCGAGCTTCCCAGTTATGTTTATCGAATTTCGAAATTCCCGGCTTCAAAATAATTTTATCAAAAATTATTAATATTTTTCCTTTAAATTTTAAGTCTCTAACTTTCATAAAATGCAGCCACTAACGTCATAACATATGCACAACCAATATAAATTAAACTGGTGCTAAAACCTGACTTTCTCATTTTAGCTTCTTTTCGGTTCTATTTCCACCAATCTTTTTCCTTCAATTTCTATAACCATTTTCTACTATTAATCATAAAATTCAGCATATTTTCATGCTTAAAAAAAATCATGGCCGAAACCCTGTGTTTGGCCAATTCCTTGACTTCCAATCTTTTTCCTCTAATTATTGTTTTCAACTTATGATTTATTGTCCACGTGAGCATTCCTTGTCATTTTCTTGCATGAAGCCATAAAATTTCCTATCTTCTCATGCCAAACCGAAACCCCTCATTCAATAGCCAATTTTTTATTCTCAATCCTCTCAAGGTTCCAAGCTTTCTATTCATTTCATTTATATTCCTTTAACCCTTTCTCATCATTTTTACACACTTTCCAGCCAAGTTTCATGTTTATTCTTATCTACAAGTAAACTTCATCTTGTTCTATTTTCATGCTCTAATGAGGCTTAACTAAAAACAAAGCTATAACCATGATTTTCATGTTAAGAAACATAGAAATTCACCATTTAATATCAAGAAAACTATAGAATTACAGAAACTTACCTTGACCGAATTACACCTCCAGAACAATTTTCTGCCTCACGTCAGTCCCACTTTGCTTGTTTTCTTAGCTATTCTAAAGATGGAGGAAAGGTTGATAGGGAAGGTTAGATGGTCTGGTATTAAGAGTACCTAATTCTTTTGCTGAATTTCCTTGGAAGAACGGAAGCCAAAACAGAACACCAAGTAACCCAAAACTGACTCTCGTGGAACAGCAGGGGAATCGGTGAGAAAATGAATTATTTTTTTTGCTCAAGTTTTGCTCTCTTTAACCATTCATTTTTTCATAATATCCAATAGGAGTTTGCCACCTTTTTACTTATCCATTTTCCTTCATCATCCTATGTCATATTGAGCATTAATTCATGAAGAAAACTGCAGCAAGAAGGAATGGCGAGGAGTGCACTTTGCTGTTCGGTTTGACTTATCTTCCATTTTTTTTTGTATACTTCAGCCAATGAAGTTTACTCACATAGTAAACTTTAAATGCTTCTTCCTTTAAGCATTATTTCTATTGTATTTTATACTATAAAAATTTGCTTTTCAATTTCTTTAACAATTTCCAGCCATGCAACACCAAATGCAGCAGAAAAGTGGCGTGAGGTTTACTTGTTGCTGCACGGTTTGACTAGTCTTTTTTTTCTTCTTTTTGTAAGCTTCATCCAATAATCTTTATTCACATGTTAAATTTCTAGCTTCTCTACCTTTATGTATCTCTTCTATTGAAATTTTATACTATAAAAATTATAGTTGATTTTTTTTCTTTAGATAATTTCCAGCTGAGCAATTCACGGCGGCAATGAATGGCGTACTGTCCAACTTTTGCTGCACTTTCCTTGATTCATTTTACGTCTCTTGAGGTATACTTCAGCCAATCCATTTCAGTCATATATCCAATTAATAACTCTCTTCCATCGTATTATCATTTATAAATTTTTTTATAGCACAAAAGGGATTGCAACTCAGCTTGTATCTAGCCGTATATTAGACTCCAACAGGAAAATAATGTGCAGTTAAATTTGCTGCACGTTTTTGGCTTGTTTTCTTCTTCTTTTTATATGTTCCATCCAATGACAAATTGCCATAGGTTCAAAAATAAAATTCCCCTCTCTTAGAGAAATAATTTATTTGTATTTTATCCCATGAAACTATCACTTTCAGTCATATATCCAATTAATAACTCTCTTCCATCGTATTATCATTTATAAATTTTTTTATAGCACAAAAGGGATTGCAACTCAGCTTGTATCTAGCCGTATATTAGACTCTAACAGGAAAATAATTTGCAGTTAAATTTGCTGCACGTTTTTGGCTTGTTTTCTTCTTCTTTTTATATGTTCCATCCAATGACAAATTGCCATAGGTTCAAAAATAAAATTCCCCTCTCTTAGAGAAATAATTCATTTGTATTTTATCCCATGAAACTATCACTTCCATTCATAATTTTCAGATTTATTTTCTACATTTATCCTATACTTTAAATTCATCCTTTAATATTCATTTCAACTTTTATACACCATATTATAAATTATAATTTCAATAATTCCAACTTTGACAGTGAAAATTCAATTTAAATCTTTATTTAATTCCACTAAATAATTTATTTTCACTATTAATAATTCACAAAGATATGATGTACAGTATTATAAAATCGGGTCTTACATAAACCCTCAATAAAAAAAACCTTGAAAATGATAAAAACAAAATCTTTCCCTTATAACTTACTTATCATTTAAGACCTTAAGTTAGATCAAAGAGAAAATCAACCACAGGTAAGTAACAGAAACAAAGAATATGCTATTTTAACAAACCACATCAACTGCATTGTAAGCTTATCTTTCTCTTCATTTTTTGATTTTTTTCCTGCTACTCTTTACCTTTATTTTCTAATAGAGTTATTTAAAAATAAGCAACTACGGTTAAATCATGGAAAATATTACCTAAAAATGGTGTCCAACTTGTATTCAATTATGACTATGTCACGTTTTTATCTATTTGGCAACTCCTAAGCCATCATAGTACATAAAATTGTGCTCATAACAACATTTTATGCCATAGAAAGTCAAGATCAAAGCTAAATACATAAAAAAAAAAGTTAAATGGTCGATATATTCTAATTTAATCATTGAACAATTGATATATTCATCAATTGATTAACATAAAACACCAAAAAAATCTTAGTTTAATCAATATTTATTGAAGATGCAAATAACACTTTAGCTCTTATAACACATGAGAAATCAAAGAAAAAAATCCATTAGTTCACTTCAACCTCTATTAAAAATACAGCATTGCATATTCAATATTTATTTGATGGATAATTGGATGTTTAATTGAAACTTAAGTACTTCTACCAAAAGATACATTACAAAACTGAAGGCAATTTGAGCATGGAACATTAATTGATTATAAGAGGCATTTATTAAATGAAAAATTCAAGGTCATTCTTCAAGGAAGCACCAAAGATGAATTAATGGTAGAGTTTATCTATACGACTTATACAAAGATATGCCCTAGATCAACAAACAACAGTTCAATTCTTGTAATGAAAAAGAAACATGTTACACCACTAAAGGGAGTTGTACATTACAAGTTCATATCAAAGCTATTCATATGTTCCCAACATGCATTCATGTGTTTTCTAAGTAATAAAAAATTGAGAAATCTACCTTTAAATGTTGTTCTTCTCTTTAAATGCTTATCTCTAAATGCCAGAAAAAGATCAACTTAATAAGAAGACACGTATTCTTTAAAACAAATAGCTTTATCAATGTTATAGATACATGATCTAAATACTTCAAATTTAATCATGTAAAGTGAAGCATCTACTATATTCAACATTTTCAAAAAAGCTCCATATAACAAAATATCCAAATTCTAAAGTTGCAATAATTTGAACATTTAGTCCACTATCCTAAGAAAATAGTTTCAAAATTTGATAATTCTGTTATGAGGTATTTATACTATTGGCTACCTTATCCAACTTTGGTTATCTTTGATAAAGTCGAAGTTCTATTATGCAATTACAGTAGTTTGTCTCCATGATAAATTCAAAGGCAAAACAACCAAAAAACAATCACCATATTAACCCCGCCTGTAGAGTCTAGAAACTTCACTAACAGTGTATTCGATAATAATTCTTTAAATAAATAAAGACAATTTAAAACTTAATTAGAATCCATTCTATAAATCTTTTCATTACCCACTGTGAGAAAATAAAATGATCACACAAACGAACTGCACAATAGGAAATAACATAAAAGTTAACCTATTCCATTTTAAAAAATCCCTATACTTCAATTTTTTTGGGCTAGAATCAAGAAAAAAATATTTGAATCCTTTTTGATTTCTCAAAAAAGAAATAGGGTAAATATGGACTTTCTTTTAGGAGGTTGGGTAGAATGCATTTAATAGTGCTAAGTACGTGGTCATCTATAAATATAAGCCCTTACAACAAACTCACCATTTGGATCAAAGAAGAGGACTTGTATGACCTCTCCAAGACCTAGGGACCTTTGAAAAGTATATATTCCTTCATCTTGCATAATGCAATTTTCTATAATGTCAATAGGAAATGGATAACCAACTATTGAAATAAAAAGACTCATTATTGTTGTTGACCAACTTTTTCTGCAAACAAAAATAGAGGAAGATAAACATGTATTTTAATCCAAAATTCGAGTTTTTCATATTAATATCTCATTCATAAGTTTTTCAATGTTTAATCTTGAATGTGTTAATCAATCTTCTCAGTTACAAATTTGGAAAACATGGTGTATTGTATAATCAAATTCTAAATAAGTTGTGGTTGTCTCATTGTTATGAGACAGCAAGCTTCAAAAGAATCAGTTGGGGGAGTTGTTCCATTTATTGGTAAGGTTTACAAGAGGTTCACTCATGGAAAGAAGAAAGTTTAGTTGTATAGCTAAGTCTTTAGTATTTTATTCCTATTATGTAGGCAGTTGCAGATGATTTGGCAACTAACATTCTTCTTGGTGTTCCATTAGGTGCAGCATTGCTTAGACATGTGAATCGGAATACATGTTCAAATCCTGGGGGTTCGTGGGTGATCTAGGTCTGAATGTGTTCCACTGGTTGGTGATTTTGGCTCATATGGTGTGGGAAGAAAGGTTGGTAAACAATGTTGCGTGTATTGTTCAGAAATGGAGGTTACATTAAGGGAGGATATATGGTTTATTTTGGTGGAAGAAAGACAAAAGGATGGAAGTTATGTTGTTGGTTCGGGTGGTTCTGCATTTTTCTCTTTTGAAATATGTTTTTGATGATATTTTGTTTGTAGGCTGTGTTTTGGACTTATATGGTTGTGAAGAGTAATTAGTGTTTCTTTGCGGGTTTGTTGCAGAAGTTGGGTTATTTAGTTGATTATGTTGTAAGGAGGAGTTAAGTGAAATATTATCAGTGGTAGGGTTCGTGTCAGTTGAAGGACACGTAGGTGTAGGACATGCAATGTTTTGGTTTTGCATATTATTGATTTAAGGTGTTAGATTTGAAATCTTCTAATCATGTAAGGGTTTTTATGCACATTTATTGCAGTCGACAAGGCTTGGTAGTTTTACTGATGGGTTTAGATCTAGTTTAGTTTGCCAGATAGTTTCTTTTGTGGGATGGTCATTGGGTTGGTTTGTCAATGAAGTAAAATTTGGATTATTTAGTTTGTTGTTAGCTTGATTATGTGCATGCATATCTGGAGTAGAGTAAGTTGACACATAAACATCAGAGGATTGGTCCAAGATATCATACCTGTTTGAAGCTTTAAGCAGCCAAATGGATTGGATGGTTTTGTTCATGTCTTACTAGTGTGAACATGTTGAACTAAAGTTGCAACGAAAGGAGATGCTCTGTTCTTGATGCTTCTGTTAGTATTAAGGCTTGGATTATGAGTTGAATTTCTTCAAGACACTAAATTCCTTTGAAATAACTGCCATTTATCTAGTTGTATATTGGATTCACATGAACACTTCTCTAGATTTTGTTGTAGATCCATTGAATTATGGACTGGTGAGCTATATTTTTATATCTGGTGTCTGCCGGTTTGCTTGGTTCCCCTTGCTTAGCTTCAAGAGAACAACCTTGGATTGAATGACCTATTCTCCCATATGACTGATAGAAAATAGTATGCATCTCATAGTATACTGCTTGTCTCCATTTACCAATATAAATAAACTAAGGTAGTGGTTTAATTGTTGAAATCTCCATGTAAATTCTAGAATACCATCCCCTTAATTGGGTTCTTGTGTGTGCATCGAGTTTGATTGGTTTTTCGATGAGACTTTCTATCCTGTGTAACACCTGGAAGTCATAGTATTCTATGGGAAGTTCAAGAAGCTGTAGCCAAATGAGTAAGGTGTTAAAAGAAGCTATTGAGGGCTTGAAATCTAGTATCCGCTTTTGAATCATCAAGTAATTATTGAAAAGAACCATAGTCCACCTCCTAAAACTAGAAAGTAGTCTTCAAGGATAAGAAACAAATGAGGAAAAAACTATCACCAAGGTTAGTAATATAGAAAGGGGAGCAAATTTGCCACAACTTTTGGAGTTTGGTTTAAGGTGGTTATAGGAGAGGGGATGATTAACCAATTTAATTATATTCATCAGGGTTTGGAAATTCTTTCTTTTTCCTCTCTGGACAGAATTAAGTAATGTTGGAGCGTCCTATTTATCTGGTGTTTCCTCTATTTGTATATCTTCACATCCTTTTTGTTGTGTTGGAATATCATCAATCCATGACTGGAAATAGATATGGTTTGAATTTGAAAAGTTTTTGTTTGTATGAATAAGGTTTCTACCGTTGTTGTTTCATTTCTGGAGGCTTGGTGGTGTTGAAGTTGTAGGTTTTTGGGTTTTTTAGATGTTCTGATGGAATTGTGGTTGTTGTAGGTTGCATTGGTTGAAGCTCTCTCTTTTTTCCTCCCTTTAAGTGTGGTTGATCTAGCAATAAGGTTGCAAAAAGATAATTTGGGATTGTTAATGGAATTACTGATGGTATATATAAACACTGACTAATCAACTTGCACATGTACTTTTATATATATTATATAATTTTTTTATATATGTGTATATAAGTTGTATGGTAAAATTAGAAAAAAAAAATTTATTTTTTACTTTGTAATTTAATTTGTCTCTATGAGATCTTAATTTAAACGTTAAACATGTTCATGAAATGAATCAACCAAAATTTAAGTTTTATAAGATTTGTTTAATTAACAATAAGAACAATAAAATTTCGTTTTTTTATTAAAATTTGAAGGTCTTTTCGCTTTTTTTTATTTTTTATTTTTGCAAAAATGAATAATAAGAAAAAATAAAAAGACTAAATTGAAAATAAAATACAAATAAAAAGAATAAAAGCTTTAAAAGGTCTAAATTGAACCATCTAAATTGAACAATCTATATTGAACAATGTACAAGCTGCATGCAATGCCAATGCAGTAGACTTGTTCATGGGTAGGGCTAGATTGGCTTTGTATCGAGCCTAACTAGTGTATTACGAGACTTCACGAGAGTTTAGGCTCAGCCCAATTTTCAAGTTTGACATCTTGTCTAAATTTGTTTTTACAAACAATAAGAAAACCCAAGCCCATCCAAGTTAGTCCATTTTTAATAAAAAATTCTTTTATTCAATTTAATGTTTACTTTGTAAAATTTTTATTCTTTAGAATTCTTACATAACAAAACTTAAATAAATCACTTGAACCAATACTCAAAATATTTATGATGTTATTTTTTATGATTAAAATAAATGTGTCATATCTTATATAAATTGCAGTTATAAAATTTATTATTGATAACATTTAAAATAAATATACTTAACTATTAATAAAGAAGACAAAAAAAATATTTTTTCTTTAAATGTTACTAATAAATACAGCCGACCAGGCCTCAACTTTTAAGAGCAAGACTAAGGCTTAGTCTATTTTTTTAATCGAGCCTCATTTATTAGTTCAAGTCCATTTAACAAGGTTAATAATTTTATCTAAATCCACCCCAAAATCAAACAAACTTTCGAACTTGGATGAATAACTTGACTGATGAATAGGTCTATGCAAGAGTCCTTATCAGTTCCAAGTTGTCCCGGTATGGCCCGGCCTAGCCCAAAACTGATAGGACTAGTTTTGAGGCTTAGGGGTGTAAATAAATCGAACATAAATAAACATTACTATGTTCGTGTTCATTCATTTATTTTTTAAGTTTGTTCATTTTTGTGTTTTTGTTCGTTTTTGTGTTTATGTTCGTTAGACTTGTTCACAAACATCAATGAATATATTCATGAACACATATTCATGAATATTAAACGAACATGTCCACGAACACGTGTTCGTGAATATTAAACTAACGTATTTACGAACACCTATTCGTGAACATTAAACAAACATGTTTGTGAATACCAAACAAATAAATTTATACAAACAAATTGTATTCACACTAATATATACATATATATGATGTCAAATAAAAAAAATCCTACATAAGTATGTAATTTTAATAATTACATATTAAAATAATCTATAAGTATATATGTAATTTAAAAGTTTATTATTATCAAATAGTAAATGAATACTAAATGATTTATTAAACGAACGAGTTTTAAATGAACATTAAATGAGTTTATTTGCGAACACAAATGAACGAACCATATCTTTCTTCATGATCACTTGCTAAGAATAATAAACAAACACAAATGAATAGAAATCGAACATATTCACGAACAGTTCCTCGAACGTTTTATTCGTTTACACTCTTATTAGAGTTGGCCTAAATTCAACCTTTAGCCAAATTAGGCCGCTTTAGTTGATTTTAGACTGGAATCGTTAAGAGCCCAGCTCGTTTTGTTTGAACTGACCTAGTTTTCAAATTTTTTTCAAAATATTTAAAAATAATGACATATTCAATAAATAATTCTATTAAAAGTAAATGATAAATGAAATAATGAATAAATATTTTAAATACAAAATTACAAGTGTAATTATATTTCAAAAAAAAGTTTAATTATATTTCAAATGTAATAAATAAGTTTAACTTTATCAAAATAAATTAAAATATTTTAAAAGTACTATAATTTTTTTTTTCAAAATAATAACTTTGTTAAATAAGTTATAATAACTTTATTATTGTAACCAAAAATATAATAATTTTATTATAATCACTTTATTTATTATAATAATAGCTTTATTAGATAATAACTTTATCTTTATTACAATAATTTTATTAAATAAGTTATAATAACTTCTTTATTTATTATAATAATAGCTTTATTATATCATAACTTTATCTTTATTACAATAACTTTATTAGATAAAAATATATTAAATAAGTCATTATTTCTATTAAAATTAATAATAAATTAAAAAAAGTAAAGGTAAAAAATCATAAAACAATTAAAAAATAAAAAAGAAATAGTCTAGACCAGCACAAGAACCGACTTCTTGGTTCACCGAACCGCATCGGTTCATTATGCGCCTTATTATGGTTTGACCTAGTTTTTAAACCCAGCTAACTGATTTTGCATTTAAATGGGCTAGAACCAATTTAGCCCAACTTGGAACTGATTTAGCCTGGCTTAGAACCAACCTGGTTCGGGCAATTAACGGAACACGAATCATCCAACAATGCAATCCTGCTATCAATTACCAATACATGAAAAGTATTGTTGATGTGCCAAAGATAATTCAACTTGGCTTAATCTGTTAGATTTTGGAGATAATTTGTTAGATTTTGTTACTCTTGAGATTCTAATTTTAGAGATTTTGATATTCAAAAAAAAAAAATCTTTTTGCGAAGAATAAGAAAAAGGATGCTAATTCTAGGATCTTTACAATTATGGTTTGGAATTCTGGGTTGGTGTTCAGTTGTTTCGAGAGCTAAATTAGATTATTTTTCATAGGCTTAATAGTCAAATATATCCTCAACGTTTAACATAAAATAGAATTAAACCCTCAACATTTTATCGCGTGAAAATTAGTCCATAAATTTTTATTTCATTGCAAATAAACCTTCAATATTTCAAAATTATGCAATTAAGTCCAAATTTGTTAAATAATATTACCTACCGTTTGGACATTTAACGTGAAAGTTGACGTGGATAGCTTAGTTGGCTGCCACATGGCATGTCACACATGCAATACTAACAGAAGTTAGTGTCATTTAACAGATTTGGACTTAATTGTATAATTTTAAAAGGTTGAAGGTTTATTTACAATGAAATAAAAGTTTATGGACTTATTTTCAGGCGATAAAACGTTGGATAATTATTACATACACTGACAGTGGAGTTTTTTTACTCCACAAGCAGCGTTAAGATCATGACATGTGTCTTATAAAAATATTAAAATAAATAAAACATGACATGTGTCACGATCTTAACGCTGCTTGTGGAGTAAAAAAACTCCACTGTCAGTGTATGTAATAATTATCCTAAAACGTTAAGAGCTTAATTTTATTTTATGCTAAAGACTGAGGGTATATTTAACTATTAAGCTTTTTTCATAAGTGCTTATGATTTTGATTCCTTTCAAGTAGTTTGTTTCTTTTGCTACAAGATTGTTTATATCAAACACCCTTTCAGATTCTTTGAACCTGTGGGTCTGGAGAAGGTGACAAAAACTTTAAATGTGGCCCTCTTGTCGGGTTGACCCATAGGGTCGGGCAGTTTGCTCAACCTTCATTGTTTTAGGAAGCTTAAGAAATCAAAGGTTTTTAAATGCTATTAGAGAAACTGAATGATTCCTGCTCTAGCATTATATGGATTGATTTCAGCGGTAGGATGGCAAATTTCCTAATTTTTGGTGATTTTTTATAGATTATGAGTAGACCTAGTAATTCGTATTCTTTATTTGTTTTGGTGTTATGTAAAATCGTGTTCGTATCGTGTAAAACACGAAAATTTTATGTCAAAATTCGTGTTGATACGGAAAACATAAAATCTTATTTTTAGCTTTTACAATATTGATATACAATTTTTACTTAATTTTAATTAGTGTCACCTCGTGTCTTATATTTGTATTGTTTTCATGTCGTGTAATCGTGTCGTGTCTAAGATTGCCAGGTCTAATTATGAGGTTATATTAAATTTTTTAGTAATTCTGAACTTAATTTATTTTTAGGGTTGCTCGCTTATTAAGTTAATTAGGTACGGATTTACAATGAAATGAATCAACTTAAATGTTAGTTTTATAATCCTTTATTTAAGTAATAACAAGAATAATAAAAGTTCCCTTTCTATTAAATTTAATTTTATTTCTTTTGCAAAAAATAAATGAAAACAAAAAAAAATTGAAAATCCAAGATAAATAAAAAAAATAAAGCATCTATAATGAAGCTTTAAGGAGCCTAAGTTGAACAGTATACACGCTGCAAAACGGTTATGAAATTTAATTATTGGATTAAAAAGTTTTCTACCGCCACCTCTTTTTATTCTTCTTATCTGACAAAGCTTCATACTATTTTGAACTGAAAATTAATGGGGATGTATTTATCGGCTTGTAAGGATATTTTATGTTCACGCAGAAAGCTGCCGAATACGCCCATTTAATTGCTCAATACACCTATATTCCTCATTGCTATTGCTGATCAATGTAACAGAAATATGATGTAAAGAGAAATGAGTTGAGTGTCTTCATTCCCATATATCCATGGCAGTCTATGCTGATGTAGAGTTCAGATGTTCTGAAGTTTGAATTATTGATACGTTGTTCTGTCATGGAGAAACATGTGTTACGACCTGTAAGTCGAAACAACCAACACTATTTCTTTGCATTGTTTACCTATCACATGCCTTCCCTTCGATCAATATCTCTACTTTAATCTCATCTTAGGGTTTCTCCAATGAAATACAAGAAATGGAGGGCTAGAAGGAGAGCAGATCAATTTGAAATTTCCTGTAGTACATTGTCTCTTGAGAAGGTAAAGTGTCTGCATTAATGTTGGTAGAGGATACCAAATAATTTACATGTTTATTTCCATCCTCAAAGAACATGTTATATTCTTGTATAAGTTGGATGCTGAGCTGCAGAAGCTCAATTCCTGGTGAAGGAAAAATATCAATGCCCATTAGACCTCTTCTTTATTTTGCACCACATTCCATTCTTGGTGTGAATTGTTGCCCCTGTCACAAGCTCCACAGATTCGGGAGATCCTTTCAACTCCACATCAAACTTTTGCAGCAGCATGGCCAATGCTACAGTTGATTCCATGAGTGCAAATTGATCTCCAACACACTTTCTCGGTCCCCCGCCAAAGGGTAAGAAAGCAAAATCTGCTATAATCTGAGTTGAAATAACAAACTTGATATAAGAAACATAAATTAGAGCATGGTGCTCTGACTGAAACATAGAGCTTATGATACAAGAAACCTCATTAGGGTATAATGCTCCAGGGCTTCGAGATGGATCAAAACCAGCCCATCCTTCGATGCCTTCACTATTCTTTTGCACCAGAAACCTCTCTGGAACAAATTCATGGGGCTGGTCCCAAAAATACGGAGATCTATGAAGATTATATACCTGAAAGAAAATTATTGCGAATATGGCCAATGGAAACATAAATAGGACTCAAAACAAGCAAAGAAACTAAGGGTTTATGAAGAAGCAAATTCTATTAAAACTCACAGAAAGGAAGATATCAGTCCCAGCAGGAATGGTATAGCCATCTTTGTCACCTTTGTAACCTCCTGTCAACAAAAAACCTTGACTTTTAAAGCCAAAATTATAACAATTTGTGTACTTTTGTGTGCTTATAGTAAAAGATCCAGTTACAACCATCTGAAATCACTGATTTATGTTGCAGCAAATGCTGAGCGTGTTAAATTTTCATGGTTATATCATTTAAAATCTCCTATCCTTTATGTTACCTGCGCTAAAACACCATATACTCTTCCCCATATGATAACATGAAATGAAATTGTCAGTTATTTCCAGCTCTCATTGCTCTTCCATTATTTATTTCTAGCTATTTAATCCTGTATATGTTAACATTTAGAATAGCCTTCTCCTATATAATGACCTATCTGCTTACAATTTAAGCTTTTTATTTATTGAAAAGTATATTACCATAGTCAGATATATGCATTAAATGCACATGCTAAACAAATCAGCTTCAAAGTATAAACCAATCTTAAACATATCGTTGCTTGTTAAAATCAGAGCTATCAGATTCAGATCGGTCAATTGAACCAGTTTAAACTGGTTTAGACGGGAATCAATAGTCAGAGTCTAATTCTTAAAACTGATAAACCGGATGCACGTCAACCTGGTTAAACCACATTTGACCGGACTGATTTAACAGGATTTGGTCAGTTCTATCAATTTTTATTATTTAAGTAGTGTTTTATTATTCAAATTATTAACAATTCTATAAAAATACTTTGCAAGTGGTAGGAATTGAAGAAGTCTTAGCACTTTAGATTTTCATTAATATACTAATAATCAAGTCAAATGTATTTCTTTGTCAATCATTTGTCTTTAATATATATTTAAAACAAATAATGCATTTAAAGTACAATTAATGCTCCAATTGAACCAGCTGGACCGGGAATCAGACATCCAGCCAATTCAATCTCAGTCAGTCTATTAAACCATTGGTTAAAACCAAAGAGGTGGGGGGGCAATGAGATTTACCTGGTAAAACATCTGCCTTAAGAGCACGTCTGATAAGCAGTGGAGGCTGAGGATATAAA
The DNA here is from genome assembly GCA_031772115.1 of Heritiera littoralis. Taxonomy (NCBI): domain Eukaryota; kingdom Viridiplantae; phylum Streptophyta; class Magnoliopsida; order Malvales; family Malvaceae; genus Heritiera; species Heritiera littoralis. The sequence continues at coordinate 382,271 of JAPDPK010000009.1, read as the reverse complement.
CGAAGAGACTCGACAACAATGAGTCTTATGTACCTAAAGGGTAGAGCAGAATCTAAAATATCATTATACTTTAAAACCATCCATTATACTTGTAAACAGAAGTACATGATTCGTATTCTTGTTCAAATGGAAGTGATGTTATGTATTAAGCATATAATAAACTTTCTCATGAAATGAGTTTGCATATTCCATTACTATAATAAACATATGATAATAGGACAGGTTATTTGTGAAACACAAGCAGAACTAAAGACTTGATGGTATTTATCATCATCTATTGAAGCTCTGCACAACTTTGGATATCAAATTTAAACAAAAAAGGAAAAAAACTTTGGACATCAAGTAAAGGAAAAAAAAAAGAGTGAAAAGATTAAGTTTGAAAACCAAAACTGTGCATAATAATAATGCTTCATTTTAATTAACATGTTTTAGCCTAGTTTCAGTATGCTATATATATAATGTCACAGACTGCACTTAGTAAACTTTTAGAAGCTAATTATAACAAAGCAAACAAGAAGCGGAAAATTTTCATCAGAGTAATGACATGTACACTTACTCCAACTTTTTAACTGATTCAAAAGTTGGTCTCCCCTGCCCCAGAACTGAATCAATCTCTTCTTGAGCTTTTCTAATTTTAGATGGGTTCTGCATTTTATCCAAAACAATATACATTCGTATGGCTCAAACTCATGATGAAGAATGATCTTGTTGAATGCTGTGTCCAAAAGTTGGTAGAAAGACAAAGAATCATACTTGTGCAAGAAGGAAAACTGCCCAAGTAAGAACAGCAGCTGTTGTTTCATGACCAGCAACAAGCATTGTCATTAGATCATCTCTCAGCTGTTAAACAAGCCACAGGGTTGAGTTAAGCCCAATGGTAAATACAAGTTTCGCAAATAACTGAAAAATGACAAGATAATTTTGGCTATGGGCAGGTTGAACCTGCCCAATGGTGTATTTCTGCGCCTGCATGGAACAAGAAAAGTATTTATGCTGCCTAAAAGAGCAGGAACCACTAGGAGATGGCGCATTAATCCATGAAGTTAGACATGAGAACAGACCATGGGAGAAAGACGGGAGAAAGACCTGTTTTCCAATAAAATAAAATAACAACAAAAGAAGAGAAGCCCTATGAAATCAAGTTAATCCTATTCTTTGAGCACAAATCTACAGAGGATAATTTACCTGACGATCATCAACATCTGCTCCCCTCATATCCACCAAAAAACGCAAAAGACTTGCATCCTGCATCCATTATAGCTATGATATCTAATCTTCAAAAGGTTTCCTAAAACATTATGACCACCCATCTACAGAATGAACAGGACATTTAGTGGAAAGGCACTTCTATGAGTATGTAACTGCACCTTAATATTCAAGTAGTCCCTTTGCTGCAATTTTTCAACATCTGCTTCCTGTAATCAAATATGAGCAATATTCCTTATTTAGTTTATATGGGCATTCCAAAAGAATTCTTAAACATTTGTACCAATCTTATTAGCAACGAAAAAAGCTGCATGATATTATTCAAGATATTGTAGAAATTTACCCATTTGTCACAGTAATGGGCTTTAATTTTGATAAGATGACAACTTATCAAAATAATTTATGATGCACTTTACTTCTCCAAAGCCTACCCCAATCTATTGGGATAAAAGCTCTTTTGATGATGATGACGATGACGACAACTTCTCCAAAGCCATTAATCTTTTTCCTTCTTTATGTCAGGTCCCAAAAGTATCGTAGGTTTTGAGTGCAAACAAAGCTTTCTCAGTTATTTGTGTAACATTGATCTGTAAGAAGCCAAAATAATGGCAAGAACCTTAAAGCTAGTACCTTTCAATCCCACCACTAAAGCTGAGGACGACCAATGGGTTCACCCATCAAACTTAAATTTATTATACCACATTGGCCCATTCAGGTGGGACTTGAAGGTTGTTCCATGCTATACTTTCAGTTTCTTTCTAATAAAAGAGTCATATCCTTTGGGACTATTTGGTGTCAATGAAATTACATGAAACAAAGTGGCTTAAAGTTAACTTTCAAGTTTAATCTTCATTGTAGACATAACAGATATGAATTTGCCTAGATCTAAAAGACCCAGTGCAACAGATATGAACATTCCATGTTCCCAATCCCAACCAGCTTAACAATTTAAATTTGAGTCCTTCCAAGTTCTAAAAGACCCAGTGCATTAGATCCATACAAGAATGTTGTTTTATGAGTGTTACTTTTCAATACTTAAGACATCAAGAAAATTAATCCACTACTGATATTTGTACTCATAAAGGAAAACTGTGGTGCTGAAATCTCCTGCCATAATTTTGTGATCAATCCCACTTTTCTCACACTCATGGCACTAGAAAGATTAATCAAACTCATTACAAACTCCACATAATGGTTCTTCAATAACAATAAAAAATTCATACTTAAAAAGACAAAATCATGGTTTCCTTCACTAAAATCAATAAAAAATAAGCAACTGAATGAAAATAAAGTTGGGGAAGATATTATAAATGAAAAAAAGAATCAACATGTGTGACACATTTATGGATTAAATTCAAACCTCTCTGCTCTCTTTTGCATTTCTAATGAGTCCATCGAGACAGTCATTTATGATCTTTAGGTCATAGTGGAACTTCCGTTGCCTAGGGACCACCCACCTTGCCAGAGGAATTTTCCAATATGGGATGTAGAAAGTGGATCTATGCTCAGCTTCAAAAAGAGTGCCATACACTGCCTGCAATGTATGTTTAAAGTGTGAGTATGAAATTAAAACATAAATGTGCCTTAAAATTTAATGCTTTCATAAGGTAACTAGGATATTGGAGGTTATATTAACAGTTTAAGCTAAATATCCAAGGTATAGAATTATTCTATTAGAAAAACTTGGCAGATCTTTTAGCCATAAACTTCTGTTTAAAAGCAATATTAAACAGTTGGACATTAAAATGGAGAAAAACTCTGTTTGATCCAGCCAAAGGGAAAGCCTGAAGTGGCAAGAGAGAAATACGTTGCTTTCTATCTCCCAGGACAACATAAACAAAATAGCACATGGGACAGGATAATAACAAGAAAATCTCAAATTTTCTCATCAGATTATGATGAGAAAAGTTGAAGACAGTATAAAAAAAGTGCCATATATGGAGAGGGTTGAGCAAGCAACTAAATTTGAGCAACTCGTGATGTTAAGAATGGTCATATAGTTCTTCACGACTATTTGAATTGAGTAGCAGGCATAGGTAAGACACAGGCATAGCAAGTAATAGTTAAAAAGGCATGCCAATACATGAACACAAAATAAAACTGTGAGAAACAGGATAGAAAACATTTTAATGCCATACATGTTAGTGTTTATTATTTACATGGCGACCAGTGATCCATTAGTTAAAACAAATAGAGTACCATGCTTCAGTTCTTTGCAAAGGGAAAATGAATTAGAATGGCAGAATTCCATAAAGTATTGCTGGACCTTAATCACAGGAGACTCTTTTGTAATGGAACCAAAGTCATAGTTGAAGACACCAAGTCCAATAATATCCAGAGCTAAGCTTGAAAACTCTGCTTCAAGGTCTAACTCAATTGCATCTCCTCCACGTGAAAGCTCTCCATCTAGAAGTTTTTCAAATTTCTGTGTTGTTCTTTCTGAACAATCAGTGAATACTTTGATCATAGCTTCCAAGTATAATGCATGGAACCCAGGAGCAATAACTGTATATTTTTAAAACATATTAAACCTTACCAAATTGTTATCTGAGAATTTTTTCACCTCAATACATACAATAATCACAAATTTAAAAAGCCATGAATATCTCCAGAAACTAATTAGTTAAGAGTAAATATAGAATTTTATATTTAGCATAAATCCTCTGGGTTATTAGGTGTTGACTGTTGACAATACAAATCATGCTCTCAGACTAGTCTACTCAAATGAATGCCACATTTATGGAACTTACCTCTTTCTTTCTCTCTCATAATGATGTATATGCCAGATGAAACTTTTAAGACAATTCTACTTAAGTCTCTCGGTATCCTTTAGAAATTTTCCTCTATCTTAGAATCTTGACCTGTTCTAGGAATGATATTTTTAATGTCTTTATATAGAACTCAAAGCCAACACGAGCGATGGAAGTTAGATCGATAATCAAACTAGCAATTCAAAAATGTACAGATTACTGTAATCATCCAAAAGAAAGGATTTGAGCAGATGTGCATGTTGACCAAATATGATGGAACAAAACATGTGATGCATTAAAACAGATCCACAAAAATACCTCTAATTGAGAATGAGCATCAAAAGAATAGCAAATCTTATATATTTATTTATTGTATTGGAAGATAAATTCTGAACCAATCAAATTTATATACCTCAGCTCAGTTTGTATGAAAAGAGCAAGAGGTTATCTTTTTTAATTTAAGTACCCTAAACTTGAGCAATTGACCATATAATTTCAAACTCACAAGTGAGTGCTCAAAATAAAAATCATAATGCCTCAGATACCTATCATCAGAACAAAAAAAGTGCCTTCTGTCCTCATCAAGTGCACATAAAAGTTCAACATCAAATAACATAAATTGCATACCTCTTCTCCTTTGTTTCCATGTGTCAAGGTCGGCAGGTATAAGTCCTTTGCCCATTATTGGTTCTAGTATATCAGCAAGAACTCCCTGGTTAAAAAATGAAAATTTCAGTAAATAAATTCAAAATTTTAAACAAGAAATAGAACATGAATAAAATGAAGGATGCTTAGTTCTAAAGCGGACAACAGTGCAAGCAAACTTTACATTTTCTAACTAAATGATTGCTTGGCTGATTCTGTTCAATTAGAAACCTTGTTGATGACATTTATTTAGAAAGTGTTTATTCATATTTCAATGTCATAGAGTTGGAACACTATTCAACAGGAAAATGTGGCAGAAAACAAATCTCAGAAAGGCCTCATTTCCATTCATTAGTCCACATCTAAAATCCCAGTTGATAATCAATTACAGAATGAGAAAATGAAACTGAAGTCTTTCGATGTATACTCGTTAACTTGAAAAAGTATAGAAAATAAGACCTTTTGTTTTTCCAAGGAATTAAGAATTTTTACACATCAAATTGGCATGTAAAAGCTGATAACAAATTAACAATACATAAATAATGTAACATAATACGCTTAGGGTGATAGAAGAAGCAACAAATATTTTTCTTTCGAAAGGCAAGGAAATCAACCACCAGGATGTAAAAATAGTTACCTTGTCAAAGGAAAATGCATTTTCTCGAAGAATATGCCTTGCAACAATAGGATCTGATACAACAACAAAAGCTTTTGGCCCAAAAGCAAGTTTATACACGGAGCCATGCTGCCACATAAATTAAGGTACCAACATATTAAAAAAAAAATTAACAATCAGAAGCTTCAATATCAACAATGATAAGCAACAAAGGGCAATAGCACATGATAAATGGAAAACAATCAGAGTCTCAGGTCTTGGGAAGGGGTTTTATGGGATGCTAGAAGTCACCTTTGTAGTCCAAGTCCAATACACTTTCACTTGTACCAAAAACAAAGGTATTGGTAACTCAAAGTTCAATTGAACCACAAACTACTTGCTATCACCTAAAATAGTAGAAGTTGCAGAGGGCAGAACCAGAACAAGCAGAGGTGGCCAAAATAGCATAAATTCAAGACAGTATCAGTAATATCCATATCAAAATTTCCAACAAAAAAAAAAGATAGTAGTTAAGTACCTCTAAAAACCAATCATACAAAGAGAAGAAGAGAGGTCGACCAAACAAATCAGAAACCGCACCTTCAGCTACAGGCATAGAACCAAGACTTCCTCCACTTAGGAAATTGGTAAGAAGGTTGCTTGCATTATCCAAAAGATTCCTTTTAGTTTTTGGTTCATTGGTACTGGTAGATTGACATCTACGAAAATTCAAGAGAAATAAAATTAATTAAGCAAATCCAAAACCAACCCATTTTTACTTCAAACTTCATTTACAAGAAAATGTTAACATAAAAAAAAAAAAGTTCCCACTTCCCACTTTCCGTTACCTGATGACAGCAGAGGTTTTTAGTTTTAGGCTGGGAAATGAAGGGGGTTTTGAAACACCCAAAAATGTGAAATCACTGGCTTGGAAACTGCCATAAACAGCAGTTGAGAAAAGCTGCAGGGATGAAGCGCTTGCAGTTACAGCTACTGCTGCTGCCGCCATTGCTAATAGGCAACTTTCGTTGGGTTTTGAACCTTTGGGTTTGTGTCAGTGGAGAACTTGAGATTGGATAATGGGTTATATTGGCGTGCTATGCCTAACATCTTCCACTATTAACGGTACTAAAAAAATGTGACAAAATACCGGTAAAAATACAAAGCAACACCGCCCCACTTTACGCCGGGCAATCAGCTATCTGACCGATGACATCCGTCATCACCCACTCGGGCATCAAATGTCGAAATTCAACCAATTTTAGTATTACTGTTATTCCGCTTGGACACTAGGCTTACAGGTGATTAAACAGGTACATTTAAATATACTTTTTAGTGTAAAAATTATGTGGTGTTTTTGTATCACATTACATACAAAACTAATTTTATTGGCACTGCATGACTGGTGCTAACTGAAAAAAATTTAATTGGGTAAGAATTCGAATTTAAGACCTCCTAGCACGAATCATTCTTACTCAAAAACTCAATGAAATTTTACATCACTTGACTCTTGCTATACATGTAAATATATTTGTTTTTTAACCTTGAAGATGAAAAAGTTGTTAAATTCAAAGATTATTATTATTTTGAGAAATTCAATCAAAATATCTTTTTTTGTGTAAACTACAGGTATCCTCATCCGTTTTAACGGTCTGAGATTAATCTTGCTCGAGATTTAGTTGCAGTTAAGGCTTCTCACCCCCTCAAAGGTGTGTTTAGTGAGAGTCGAACCCGAGAGCTCTTCCCACAAACTCAGCCTGTGTTGTCAACTGAGTCACAACTCTAGGTAATTAAATTCAAAATTTCATTCTTCCTTCCTTTACCCCAGATCTAAAAGATTTATTAGGTAATGTTTGAACTTAAATACTTGCTTTTATATTAGCAAAGGGTTGAACTTTGGAGGAAATAAAGATACTACTATTTGTTGGTAAAGGTTTGGACTTTGAAGGAAATACATGCTTTTAAAAAGAAGAGACTCAAGCTAAAGGTGGCAAGGGGTAAACACAAAATGCATAATATTAAGGGAAAATTTTAAAAAGCTATGTGGATTCAAAATAATTATTGTTCGATATCGCATGAGAATTTAAGTACTGAAAAGTCAATAAATAGTGCAAAAATTAGTGATAAAAAAATGAAAATGATAATTAAATCAACTCTTATCATGCCCAACTCTCAAAATACACTATTTCCATTTTAAATTATACACTACTCATTAGATTAATTATATCATGAGATATAAAATCTGAAATCATAATCCGTTTGAAGTTTTTGAAATTAGACTTAATTATCTTTTCATAAATATAAATATCAGTACAAGAATCAACGTAGAAAAAAATACCCTTTATGCATGTGCCAAATAGCTAACATAGTTTGTATTAAAAATTCAATATATTTTTATTAAAAGATCGAATTTTAATTTCGAATACAAAACCTTGTTGTATCGATACCAACACAGAGCATGAAACTTTTGTTTCATGGTAATAATGAGTTATCAATACGTCCATCAGACTCGCTAATTTTTAAATAAGAAAGTATCGATACGTATTCAAAGTGTATTGATATTATAATTAGTAAGCACATAATATTGGCATTTAAGGTAGGAAAACATCTAAGCTAAATCATCAAATATGCATAGATAAATTGATCATTCAAGAAAGAGCATATTTGATAATTTATTCAATTCTAAGCATGTAGAATGATTCTAAATTATCTATCCTATTTATGATTAAAATTATGTTCTTCTTAAGTTTATGAGAAGTCGTATTTGTGAGAAGTGTATATTCAAGTGCTATTGTACATGTAGGGATACTCACCACTGTTCATTTTGGTGTATTTCACAAGTACAAGCCGATACAGTAAGGTGGGCCCCAAAGGCTCTACAGTGCTCGATGGATGTGAGATCGAACAGATAATATTCACAAAGCCAAATAAGCCTACGATAAGAATTTCACACCTAAAATCCCTTATTTAAATTATTTTTAAGAAGTATGAAAACAAACTAGAAAATGACGATTAAGTACATAGCCTGGTGGCATTTTCATAAATTGAGCCTAAACTAAAAGGAATTTTGGACTAAGTGAAAATAGCATGATATTATACAAGAAAATAAGTCCTAGGTTATGTCAACAGATGGATTGAATCAGTGGTAGAATAAAAATTTTACGTGATTTACCCGATAGGGGTAATTTCATAATTTTACCTTCTTGGTAGGTCAAACCCGAACCAAACCACCATGATTCATTAAAATACATCCAATAAGAATTTTTGGTGATGAAATCTGAATTTTTGGAGTGCAATTACATGGTTATAAAAATTACAGAAGCTTAAAGGCATTTTTATCCAAATATCTATAACCATGGGCAAAATGGTCATTTTGCTATATGAAGAAGATTCTAAATTTTCTCCCCAAATTCAGCTAGCCAATATTCCCATTTCTTATTCCTCATTCACATGGCCACCATTGAAGAAAGAAAAGAAAGAAAAGAAAAGCTTGATAAATCTCACCAAATTCTCCATATTTTACCAAACTTTCTTCTACAAACCTCTCCTACTCATCTTCCTCTCTTCATCTATACCCATAGCCTTTGAATAAGTGACAAAATCAAGAGGAAAAAAGGACTTAAAGAATTGATCAAGGTAAACTTTCTTCATGCTTATGGTTTCTTTGAATTTCAATGATAAGAAATGATAGATCTAAGTTTCCTAAGCATGAATTAAGCCTTGGTTTTGATTGAATTTCATCAATTCCTCCCCTTGGGTTTTTGGCCATTATTGGATATTCATGTTTCCATGTAGTTTGATGCATGCAAATGGTGCTAAATTAATCAAGGAGTATGAATAAGTAGGAATTACATGTTGAATTGTTGAAAATCCTAAAGAATCATCACATGCCATTTTCGGCCTAGGCTAGGGGAAAGGAATTCATGGTTCAATTTGAGAATTTAGGGTGCCATAAGATTGTAGAAATTATAAGGAGATTGTTGGTGAAGTCGGATTTAAATTCGGAGTTAATTTGACGAAGTTAGGTGTTAATACTAGTACAAATTATACCGGCTAATTATTTTCTACTGATAATGTAGTAGAAATTAGTGAAGGAAAATTTATTAGAAATTCAATATTGGTGAATAATGGTGTTTGGTGTAATATCTTGCAGCCCAGGAGTATTGATTCCCGTGTGGTGCTATTAGGAAGTTTGGTTTAATCGAACAGCTAAGGGATGCGTGTGTGAACTGTAAGGATATTATGAATGCATAAATTGGTTCACATGATTTTTATAAAGTGATTTGGAAATAAATTGCTTTGGAATTGGTGAAATTGTGGATACTGGCTGGTTATAAATTGTGTTTTCAGTGCAGGAAGGTTAGGTTAAAAATAGTCGTTATTCTGCTGGAAATTATAGCAACTTAAAGAAATAAATTCTAATATTTTTCAGTGATAGAAACAAATAAAATTACAAGTGATTTCCATGTGAAATATTAAAATTGCATTATGTGATTAATTACCGAAAAACAATATTTAAATATTCCTATTATGGAATTTTAATGATATGAAAGTACCTGCCTGTGCTTATTATAATTCTATAAATAAATACAACATTTTCATGAAAAAATACCGAAGTGTGAATATTTTATGAATTTTTATTCATAAACGAAATATATATTTTCAATATATTTATTTATAGATTGATTGAAGATACTATCCATGGAAGTGATTTCATAAATGGTGTTTCTACTGTATGTTCACTGTTTTGAGACTGTTAGGCCTCGTATCATACTTACGTGTCATGTGTTACTGTTGCTTACTGTGTTGATAGATACTGATCCTATTATCAGCGTCTTAGTGGTCACCTGATCACTGCACATTGTGGACCCCTTAGACTATGGTCATAGGTCTCACGTGTTATTATTTCTCCTTTTTTGGGACATTATTACAGCATGATATTCCTTAAGTGTTGCCTAGTCTCTACTAAACTGAGTATTGATGACTATTGTTTTACTGAACTGGTTACTGGTACTAATTTGTTTACCAATAGTGAGTTTATATAAATATTGTTTACAGAACTGTTTATTACATGATGTTTATCAAAAGGTGAAGTGAATATTATGAATGAAAACAGATATTTATTGATTTATTAAATTATTTTACTATTTAATTTTAATAGCATTTTATGTGGTTTTGAGATCAAATTTAATCAACTACTCCCTATAGTTGCTTCTAGGAGCGGGGACAAGACAGGTATTCTAAAATACCTTCCTTACTCCATCCGGTTTCCTAGCCGACTATACTATCCATCCTGATTTATACCTTAGTACACTATTAGGATCTAAATGTTTTAGCATATAGATTTCAGAGTATCATCGTTTACTTACAATTCTCTTATTGAGCACGTTAATTCACCCCTTATTTTTTCACTCCACAGATTACCTATAGTAATACCGTTCCTCATATTTTCAGCTACACTATTGATTCTCGAGGCAGCTTGAGTGGATCCTGGAGGTATATTTAGTTCTCTTTATATGTTTAGACTTGATTTGGTACAATACTACGATTGTATAGCTTTGTACAAGGGATGTAGAACACATGTAAATACTTTTAATAATATTTTACTGTAAATATTTATATTAGCTGTTGATTTGAATTTTCAAGTAAATACTGATTATTGTTAAATCAAGTGTGATAAAGACATCACAGACAGCCCAATTGTCTTACTGTATGTGTGAAATGTGGTTAATTACTGTACATTACGGGATGTGACAGTAAAATTGGTATCAAAGCGAGTTAGTCTGATATCTGTCGGTATCTTTATATTTGAAATTGAGTATATCCCTTGTAGTACTATATAGTATGAATATATAAATGATTCAAATGACTGAAAACTGTTTTGAAATGTCTGTGCTGTGCAAAAATGAATGGACGCAGGGGTCGATGAGGTAGAGGACGCGGTAGGGTAGCACCGATTCCGGAGCCAGTACCGCAGCTTGCCCCAAAACTCGCACTCCCTCTATAGCTTAAAAGCCCTAATACCATAATACATAGGATGGAGCAGATGTTAGCAGATTTTATCGCTATGTGTAATGCTGATCGAGCTGTCAATAGAGCTGAGAGGGAAAGGGCAGTCATAGCTCCAATAGCTCTACCTCCACCTCTTCCAGCACAGCCAGCACAGCCACTAGCACCTCTCGAGCCATAGCCTGCCCCTTAGCCAGTACCGCAGGCATAGGCTGTACCACCACCACCACTAGTACATCTACCTAGGGATGTGGAGTCATATTGTGAGTTACTTTTGTGAATCAGTTTACAAAGCTAAACCCACCGAAATTTAAGGGAGACAGGGATCCTTTAGTGGCAGAGCAGTGGGTGACTGCTGTAGAGAAGTTATTTAGATACATGAGATATTCGGATACAGAGAGAGTGGGATTGGCAATGTTCCAAATGACTGATGCGGAGCACTGGTGGAAGCTCGCTCAAATTGTCTTGTTTGCCTAGCACCCGCTGATCACTTGGGAGGTATTTGTTGATGCATTTCATTGCCAGTATATCCCCAATACAGCTCAGAAGAAGTTACAGCAGGAGTTTATGTAGCTAGTCTAAGGGAGTATGACAGTGGATCAGTATGAGATGAGGTTTACTACACTTAGCAGATTTGATCCCCTAACCACGGTCGACAAGCGGCATAAGATTAATAGATTTAAGGCTGGGCTGAAACCATCTATTAGATCGAAGCTGGCTCCGTTTGATATCCGAACATACGATTAGGTTGTGAGACGGGCTTAGCTATGTGAGCAGGATTTCAAGCAGTTTCATTCCAAACCCGCATCTAAGGGTAAGGAGGGGTATAGAGGACAGATCAAGTAGGTGGCAGCCTAAGAGGGCCAAACATTGGGTATTTAGATTTCTAAGGGGAGATCAGCCAGACCTACTTCTACAGCCCCTACTACTAGCCCTAGTGTTACTCAGAGAGGTATCACGACTAGGTGTACATTGTGTGGGAGGTCACATGGTACTTGGCCCTATTATATGCTTTCTAGGGCCTGTTTTAGATATGATCAGACTGGGCACTTGGTTAGGGATTAACCAATGTTGAGAGAGGCAGTTGCATCTATAGCTCCAGCCACTATTCCTTCTCCAACAGCCCCGATACAAATTGAGACAAAGAAGGCAACATCCTCACAGCTGAGATGTGCTACAGCAGCGCAAAAGGGTAAGAAGGCTGTGACGCAGGGTTGGGTGTACGCATTAGATTAAGAGGCTACTGATGCTTCTACAGATGTGATTAAGGGTAAGATTTATATTTTTGATATTTCGGTACTTGCACTATTTGATCCCGATTCTACTCATTCGTTTGTATCACCTGTATGTGCTAATAAAATACCAGTAGAACCTGAACCCTTAGGGTATACTTTGCATATTAGTATGCTCTTTAAGGAGTCCCAACGGACGTGGTGTATAGAGATTGTAAAGTGATCGTAAGAGAGAAGGAAACGACAGCTAACCTGATTTTGCTAAATATGTTTAATTTTGATGTAATCTTAGGGATAGATTGGTTAGCTGCGAATTTTGTTAGCCTAGATAGTTATACTAAATTTATTACCTTTCTCTCATCCTGAAAGATATATTGTAAAATTACTTGATAAGTAATAAAAGTGAAGTATTGTTACTAAAATTGTTGAGTATATTTGTGATGCTGTTGAAGGTTTTCTTGTGTATATGGAAGACGTGGAAAAGAAACGTCCAGATCTATCAGATATTCCTGTGGTTAGGGATTTCTTGGATGTATTCCTAGATGATTTACCAGGGTTACCACCAGATAGGGAGACGGAGTTTACTATTGATCTGGTACCCAGTACGAAGCCTATTTCTAAGCCCCGTTATTGGATGGCATTGGTAAATTTGGACGAGCTTAAGAAGCAACTTTAGGAATTACTGGGTAAGGGCTTTTCTCGCCCCAGTGTGTCTCCATAGGGTGCTCCAGTATTATTCGTCGGGAAGAAGGATGGCAACTTGAGGTTGTGTATTGATTACAAGTTACTTAATCGGGCTACTATCAAGAATAAGTATCCCTCCAGGATTGATGATTTGTTTGATCAACTCAAGGGTGCAGTGGTGTTCTCGAAGATTGATCTTCAATCAGGGCATCATCAGTTGAAGATACAGGAGGATGATGTCCTTAAGATGGAGTTTAGGACTCAGTATGGTCATTATGAGTTCTTAGTAATGCCATTTGGATTGACTAATGCCCCTGCAACTCTTATGAGTCTAATGAATGAGGTGTTTAAGCCATACCTGGATCGGTTTGTGATAGTATTCATTGATGATATTCTGATTTATTCCAAGTCAGCAGAGGAGCACGAGCAGCATCTCCAGATAGTCCTACAGACCCTCAGAGACCGGAAGCTGTATGCTAAGTTTAGTAAGTGTGAGTTATGGCTAGATCACATTATATTTCTAGGGCATGTAGTATCTAGAGATGGGTATCTATGGATCTGTCTAAGATTGAGGCGATTATTCAGTGGGAGAGGCCTCGGACAATTACGGAGATATGGAGTTTCCTGGGTCTAGCGAGGTACTACAGCCGGTTTGTGGAGGGGTTTTCGAGACTAGTTGCTCCATTGACGCGCCTCACATGCAAGGATGTTAAATTCGAGTGGACAGATGCGTATGAGTGTAGATTTCAGAACTTGAAGAGGTGGTTAACTAGTGCTCCTTTTCTTGCCCTACCCAGCGAATTAGGTGGTTTCTCAGTATACAGTGATGCGTCTGCATTGGGATTAGGGTGTGTTCTGATGCAGAATGGTTGGGTAATTGCTTATGGTTCTAGACAGTTGAAAGAGCATGAGAAGAATTATCCAACACATGACTTGGAGTTAGCCTTTGTGGTGTTTGTATTGAAGATATGGCGGCATTACTTATACGGAGAAAGATTCCAGCTATACACAGACCATAAGAGTCTGAAGTATTTATTCTCCCAGTAGGAGTTGAATATGAGATAGCGCAAATAGATGAAGCTGTTAAAGGATTATGATTGCGAGATTCTTTACCACTCGGGGAAAGAAAATGTGGTGGTAAATGCTTTGAGTTGTAAGTAGATGGGTATGGTATCCTACATGATGATCTAAGAGCATGATCTGATTGAGCAGTTCTTGAGCCTCAATTTAAGTGAGATTTCCTCTGAGAGATCTGGGTCTACAACCAGTTTTAGGATAGAGCCAGATCTAATGGCTAGAAACAGGGATGCTCAGAGGAGGGATTCTTATTGTATTGATGTTGCTAGTCAGGTCCAAATGGGAGTACAATCAAATTATGGGATTGGCACTGATGAGATACTGATATTCAGAGGTAGGATATGCATTCCCAATGATCAGGAGCCAAAGCATTTGATTCTGATAAAGGCCCACACTTCCAGGGACACTTTGCACCTAGGCAGTACTAAAATGTACCATGATTACGGAAAGTGTATTGATGGCCTAAGATGAAGTGAGACATCGCAAAATTTGTAGCAAGGTGTCTCACATGTTAGTAGGTGAAGAATGAGTACGAAAAGCCGGCTGGGTTACTACAGCCTCTATCGATTTGGATGTGGAAGTGGACTTTGTGATGGGTTTACCAAATACCCGGAGGAATCATAATGGTATATGGGTGATAGTTGATCCATTGACTAAATTTTCTCATTTTCTGGCCATGAAATCTACTGATTCCCTCAGTGCCTTAGTCGATTTATATGTTCGAGAGATAGTGAGGTTACATGGTGTTCCAACGAGTATTACTTCGAATAGGGATTCCCTGTTTACATCACATTTTTGGGAGAGATTTTAGGAGGCTATGGGATTCCAATTGAGTTTCAGCATCGCTATCCATCCGCAGACTAATGGGTAATCCGAGCGCACCATCCAGACGCTCGAGGATATGTTAAGAGCGTTTGCTTTGGATTTTAATGGCTCTTGGGATGATCATTTGCCACTGGCAGAGTTTGCATTTAATAATAGCTATCAGTCCAGTATCGACATGGCACCATATGAGGCTTTGTATTACAGACGATGTAAATCACCTGTTACGTGGGAGGAAGTAGGTGATCGTAAGATATTACCTCGCAATATGGTAAAGCAGGCTTCCCAAGATGTACAGTTGATTTGTGAGAGGTTGAGGATGACACAGAGTCTGCAGAAAAGTTATGCAAATACGAGATGCCGACCATTGGAGTTCTCAGTTGGAGATTCTATCTTTCTTAAGGTCTCACTGTCAAAGGGTATCATGAGGTTCGGTAAGAAAGGGAAATTGAGTCCTCGGTATATCGGGTCGTTCGAGATCTTAGACCTTGTGGGAGACGTTGCGTATCGACTAGCATTACCTTCGGAGTTATCAGGGGTTCATAATGTCTTCCATGTGTCGATGTTGAGGAGGTACCATCCAGATCCTTGTCACGTAATTGGAGATCAGGAAGGATATGAGTTATGTAGAGAGACCTATTCGGATCTTGGATAGGAAGGATAAAGTGCTATGGTCTAAGATGATTTTGCTAGTAAAAGTGCTTTGGCAGTATCATTCTAAGGAGGAAGCTACATGGGAGTTAGAAAGTCTCATGCGAGAGAAGTATCCAAAGCTCTTCTAGTGACAGGTTCGATTAAATTTGGAGGATCGAATTTCTTAAGGTAGGGAGAATGTGAGAACTGTATATTCAAGTGCTGTTGTACATGTAGGGATACTCACCACTGTTTATTCCGATGTATTTCGCAAGTATGAGTTGGTACAGTAAGGTGGGCCCCACAGGCTCTACAATACCCAGTTGGACGTGAGACCAGACAGATAATATTCAGAGAGCTCAATAAGCCTACGGTAAGAATTTCACACCTAAAATCCCTCATTTAAATAATTTTTAAGCAGTATGAAAACAAATTAAAAAATGACGATTAAGTACATAAGTCAGTGGCATTTTCGTAAATTATGCCTAAACTAAAAGGAATTTGGACTAAGTGAAAATAGCATGATATTCTACATGAAAATAAGTCTTAGGCTATGTCAACAGATGGATTGAACTAGTGGTAGAATCAGAAATTTATGCGATCAACCCGATAAGGGTAATTTCGTAATTTTACCTTCTCGGTAGGTCAAACCCAAACCAAACCACCATGATTCATTAAAATACATCCAATAAGAATTTTTGGTGATGAAATCTGAATTTTTGGACTGCAATTACATGGTTATAAAAATTACGGAAGCTTAAGAGTATTTTTGTCCAAAAATCTCATAATCAAGGGCAAAACGGTCATTTTGCTATATGAACTGTCGTAACGATTTTCGTCCGGGGACTTGATCGCTAGACGATTTTGAAAAAAAACACAAAATGGAGTCGCCACCAATCTTTTTTGGTTAGGTGTGATTGGCCACCTAAAATCTTTTATTTTTTTAATAAAATCTTAAAATTAATTAAGTTTTATCAAAAAATAATTTTTGGTCTGCGAAAACAAAGTTTGGGTTCAGGAGTTTGGTTACGTGTGGGGAAGGATTAGCACCCCCACAACGCCCGTTAAAAACGGTACAACTTAATCATGTCTTATCCTTTAATCTTAATAAAATGATTCTAATTAAACATTTAAAAAGAACTCCATTTATTTTGAACTCATTTTGTTATTTGTTTTATTTTGAAATATTTAAATTTTAGTTTTTTATTTGAAATAAATGAAAATCCCTTATATTGAAAATTATTCCGAAGTACCCCAATACTTTTGGTAGCATTTTGGATAATTTCCTCACCTAGAGATTTCTTAAGAATCGCTACTTGTGATTTCTATAGAATCCCATCCTCGGGAGATTCACACTTATTTTGAAATTTCATGGATGCAAATGATGCAATCAAAATATAGATGATGCACATGAGAAATCCATTATTTCATTTTATTATTTTTTAATTCATTTATACTTATATTATTATTTTGTAATTTATTTATATTTATAAAATCTTGTCTTTATTGAAAAATCATGCTAAATATTCCAATACGCTGGTAACATTTAGCATATTTCTCTCACCTAGAGATCAGTTAGGAATCACTACTTGTGAATTCCGTAACATCTCATCATCGAAAAATCTTTAAAACTTATACTTTTTATTTAATTTTTAATTGTTTTATTATCATTTATTTTTGAAGGTTAATTGTAACAATTTTGTACTCTTATTTATTTGTTTAAAAATTTTATTTATTTATTATTTGTTTATTATTATTAATTTATTTCATCGAACTAAAATTACTTGAATATCCCAATACGCTGGTAATATTCAAATATTTCATTTCGATCCTAAGGATTATCAAAGAATCACTACTTGTGATTTCTAAGAAATTCTATCATCGGAGATTCTTTTAAATTTATATTTTATTTATTTATTTATAATTCATATTTATATTTATTTATTTGTTCATTTTAAATTTTATATTTGATTAATTTATTTTTTATATTAATTTATTTAAAGAATTTTGAAATCGAGATGAAACCAATTAAATGTTCCAATACGCTGGTAACATTTAAGGATTTTATCTCGATCCTAAGGATTATCAAAGAATCGCTACTTGCGATTTCTAAGAAATCCCATCATCGGAAAAATCTTTAATTTAAATTATTTCACATTTTTTTATTTTTTTATTTTTATATTTTATTCATTATAAGCATATCTTTAAAAATCTTTTATTATAAGAACAATGAATATAAGCATATGTGCCTAAACATGTTTTCTTTTCTTTCTTGGAAATACGTCACTTTCAATCACTACTTTTATCAACTGTAAGTCTAAAATAAAACAATAAACAAATGAATAAAATATACATACCTTGAAAATTGCTTCACGTTTCTTTCCTTTCTTTCTTGCCTTTCCTTCTTTCTTTTTTTATTTCTTTCCTTCTTGTCTCCTTTTTGCTCTCACATAGTAGCAATAACTCCCAATCCACACAGCAGCAACGTGGAAAAGCAGCAGCAACACGGCAGTGGGCTTTGGAGTGGTGCAGCACAACTTAATGGAGCATGCTGTAACTGGACAGCAAGTGATGGTGGCTACATTTAGCAGGAGTGAGCAAGGTGCGATCAGGTGGCTTGGCGATGAAGACGCGCAACAGGGGTAGATTGATGCAGTAACACAAGCTATGTAGGGAAGAACGAGGCGACTGGGAGCTTGGCAGAACCGGTTTGATGGTGCAACAGCCACTGAGAGTCTCGGTGCAAGTATGAATGCAAAGGTGGGTGGCAAACAACTTCCAAAAACCACTTGGACAGTAGCCGACGGTGAAGACAGGGAGTTGGCAAGAATAGTGGCAGTAGAAAACCCTCAGTGTCTTCCTCTTCTCTGTAAAAAAAATCAAATTCTCCTCTCCTTTTTCCGTGGCTTTCTTTTCTAGGCTTCCTTTTTTTCTCCCCTCCTTTGCTTTTATAACCACTTCAGCTTGTAATATTTTGAGAAAGGAAGCAAACTTCCCCCTTTTGATGCTTAAATCGTGGCTGTCATCATGAAATTCATATTCTTGATTTATTTCCTTTATATTGCAAATTATTATCTTCATTTTTTGGCAACAAATCAACCAAGTCAACTCTTTAAATGGTCATGGTGTGTGAATGTAAAATTCGGCTCCCCTTTTACATCTAAATCAAAGGCCTTTATTTTTTCATTTATTTCTTTGACTTTCCTTCTTTTGCTTTTATTCATTGCCATTTTATTTTTGATGATCAATCTTCGAGTCATTCAAAAAAAATTTTTTTTATTCATTTAAAAATTATTCGGTCAAAATTAGGTGTCTACATGAACAAGCTTCTAAATTTTCTCTCCAAAGTCATCCGACCACTATTCCCATTTCTTCTTCCACATTCACGCTGCCACCATTGAAGAAGGAAAAGAAAGAAAAGAAAAGCTTGCTAAATCTCACCAAATTCATCATATTTTACCAAACTTTCTTCTACAAACCTCTTCTATTCATATTCCTCTCTTCATCTATACCCATAGCTCCTTAAATAAGTGACAAAATCAAGAGGAAAAGAGGACTTAAAAAATTGGTTAAGGTAAGATTTCTTCATGCTTATGGTTTCTTTGAATTTCAATGATAAGAAATGATAGATCTAAGTTTCCTAAGCATGAATTAAGCCTTGGTTTTGATTGAATCTCATCAATTCCTCCCCTTGGGTTTTTGGCCATTATTGGATCTTCATGTTTCCATGTAGTTTGATGCATGCAAATGGTGCTAAATTAATCAAGGAGTATGAATAAGTGGGAATTACATGTTGAATTGTTGAAAATCCTAAAGAATCATCACATGCCATTTTCGGCCTAGGCTAGGGGAGAGGAATTCATGGCTCAATTTGATGAATTTAGGGTCCATAAGACTGTAGAAATTATAAGGAGACTGTTGGTGAAGTCGGATTTAAATTCAGAGTTGATTTGACGAAGTTAGGTGTTAATACCGGTACAAATTATACTGGTTAATTATTTTCTACTGATAATGTAGTAGAAATTAGTGAATGAAAATTTATTAAAAATTCAATATTGGTGAATAATGGTGTTTGGTGTAATATCTTGCAGCCCGAGAGTATTGATTTGCTTGTGGTGTTATTGGGAAGTTCGGTTTAATCGAACAAGTAAGGGATGGATGTGTGAACCGTAGGGATACTATTAATGCATAAATTGGTTCACATGATTTTTATAAAGTGATTTGGAAATAAATTGCTTTGGAATTGGTGAAATTGTGGATACTAGCTGGTTATAAATCGTGTTTTTGTGCAGGAAGGCTAGGTTAAAAATAGTCGTTATTCTGCCGGAAATTATAGCAACTTAAAGAAATAAATTCTAATATTTTTTAGTGATAGAAACAAATAAAATTACAAGTGATTTCCATGTGAATTATTAAAATTGCATTATGTGATTAATTACCGAAAAACAATATTTAAATATTCCTGTTATGGAATTTTAATTACATGAAAGTACCAGCCTGTGCTTATTATAGTTTTATAAATAAGTAGAACATTTTCATGAAAAAATACCGAAGCGTGAATATTTTATGAATTTTTATTTATAAAACAGAATATATATCTCCAGTATATTTATTTATAGACTGGCTAAAGATACTATCCATGGAAGTGATTTCATAAATGGAATTTCTATTGTGTGTTCACTGTTTTGAGAATGTTAGGCCCCATATCTTGTTCACGTGTCATGTGTTACTGCTGCTATACTGTGCTGATAGATACTAATCATATTATCAACGTCCTAGTGGTCACCTGATCAGTGTACACTATGGACCCCTTAAACTATGGTCATAGGTCTCACGTGTTATTATCCCTCCCTTTTTGAGACATTATTATAGCATGACATTCCTCAGGTGTTGCCTAGTCTCTACTAAATTGAGTACTAATGACTGTATTATTTTACTGAACTGGTTGCTGGTACTGATTTGTTTACCGATAGTGAGTTTATATAAATATTGTTTACGAAACGATTTATTACATGATGTTTATCAAAAGGTGAAGTGAATATTATGAATGAAAATAAATATTTATTGATTTATTAAATTATTTTGCTATTTAATTTTAATAGCATTTTATGTGGTTTTGAGATCAAATTTAATCAACTACTCCCTATAGTTGCTTCTAGGAGCCGAGACAAGACAGGTATTTTAAAATACCTTCTTTACTCCATCTGGTTTCTTAGCTGACTATAGTATCCATCATGATTTGTACCTTAGTACGCTATTAGGATTTAAATGTTTTAGCATATAGATTTTAGAGTGTCAGTGTTTACATACAATTCTCTTACTGAGCACGTTAGCTCACCCTTTATTTTTTCACTCCACAGATTACCTACAGTAATACCATTCCTCAGATTTTCGGCTATGCTATTGATTCCTGAGGCAGCTTGAGTGGATCCTAGAGGTACATTTAGTTCTCTTTATATGTTCAGACTTGATTTGGTACAGTACTACGATTGTATTGCTTTGTACAGGGGATGTAGAACACATGTAAATACTTTTAATAATATTTTGCTGTAAATGTTTATATCAGCTGTTGATTTGAATTTTCAAGTAAATAGTGATTACTGTTAAATCAAGTGTGAAAAAGACATCACAGACAGCCCAACCATCCTACTGTATGTCTGAAATGTGGTTAATTACTGTACATTATGGGATGTGACAATATTAAAACCCTAAGTATTTCAAAATCAATATATACGTTCGTTCAAAGAGAGAAATTATTTTTACGCATTCGAATACCTACAATAAGATTGTCAAATACTTATGTAGAAAGCTTTATTTAAAGTCATGTACTTTTTATGATAACTATATGTACATTGTGATATAAACGTACATACATTTGTTTACATATAGGTATTCAGTTCTCTTATTATAGATATTCGAATGCTCAAGATTAGTTTTCAAGAGAGAAATTAGAGTTGGGAATTTGAATACCTAATATATGGCCTTTGAAGACCTATTAGTACAAAGCTTTATAAAATGTGTACATTTTATTATACTATATGTACATTCTTCCAAGAAATAGGTATTCGAATTCTTTATTTAAGGTATTCAAATGCTCAATACTAATTTTCAAGAGAAAAATTAGGTTTGGAAATTCAAATACCTAAAATAAGGCATTTGGATACCTATTTGTACAAAGTTCTATAAAAAAATGTACATTTTATATAACTATATGTATATCATAATATGAACATATAACATTCTTTCAAGGGATAATTATTTGAATTCCTTATTGTAGGTGTCATAATGTGTTAAGACCTAGATCCTAATATGCTAGACACAAACAGAAATCACTATTAATCATTCTAAATTAAGGTGTAATTAATCACCTATTCAAACTAAAGATAGGACATTAGTCTACGTTCAGATAGCCTAGGTTCGAGGACAGGTTATGTGAGGGGAAGGATTAACATTCACACAACACCTATCCTAAAATAGTATCAAATAGTCTAAAGTTTCCTTATTTGCCCTTTGTTTGTTTTAATTTTGATATGATTAAATATTAAAAAAATTTTTAAGTCTCTTCTATTATTTAGAGTATTCAAATAAGACCAATCGAATCATTTAAATGCATTATGAAAAATTTATCTTTGAAACATGACCCAAAATTTTATTACCCTTAATCAATATATTATTCTTTAAACTTTTATTTTTATACATTTAAATAAACATGAATTATTTGATATTAAAAATTTTCCTTTAGACTTTCCATTGAGCTAGTCCAACCTTATAGAAAATTTGTTCACTTAAAAATTTTAAAGAAAACTATTTAAATGCAATTCTTTTTTAGATTCCACCATTAGAATAACTCATATTTATTAAAATATATTATATTATTTAATTTTATTTCTATTTTATAAATTTATTGCTTTCCTAATTCTTAATTATTTAATTCTTAATTTATTAATTTTTATTTTTCTTTTAATTCTTATGAATATGAATTATTAAATATTAGAAGGAACCTCCTCACTTCTAGATTTTCAAAAGTGTTACCTCAAGATATTCAAAAGTACTATTCAAGTACAATCATGTGAGAACCCCAATTTTTTTAATAACTAATATAAATTATTCATTATGGAAACTGAAAAGTAAAAGTTAATCACTAAAATTTCTAATATAATGGAAGTGTTGGAGAAAATTGGATGTGGAGTCCACGAGAATTGCTAAGACCTGGAATGACCCTGAAAGAGTAGGTTATTGATACTTAGGAACTAATCTACTCATGATATAAAACTTATCTAAATTGGAGTTTAATTTGAAGTATCGAATAGAACTATTGTAGGTGTTATGCTTTGTAAGGATTGGGTAAAACCATAATGCGGGTCCCACTAGGATTTCTATAGTTCAAATTGGGGTGAAACTTCAAAGTACTGATATTTGTAGTGAAATAATGAGATGGTAGGAATCTGCATCTCAAAACTCCTCCGTCTGTGCATGTTTTGAGAAACGTGCAACAAATTTAAAAATGATAGTGGTGTCCATAGGTCGAAAAACATTTGTGAATATTAGTCAACATATTTTAACTTTTGACTAACAGACTATTACAGTCGAACCCTCGTGTGAAGGTGTCTCATGCAGTTCCAAATCATAGATTAAATCACACAAAAATACTAAAAATAACGCGAATGAGCAATCATGAGTATTTTGATAATTTCACCAAAATGATCACTCAAACCCGATATAAGTTAGTGTTTTAACTAAACTATGTCAAGTAGATATATTTGGCATTGAAATGAAAATGGTTTGAAGTTAAATTGAATATTTAATCAAATATTGAAGTAGTTGAGACGTAATGGGAATTTTTAAAATTATTGAGGGCAAAATGGTAATTTGGCTTGAAAGATATTTTAAAAGTCATTAAAGATTCTCATCTTCTTCATCTTCTTGTAGGCCACACTTGAGGATTAGAAAGCCATGGTTATTTTCATGGCTTTAGAGAGAGAAAGTTAGTAAAACCCTAGAGTATCCGCTTTAAACCAAAAAGTGACCTAAAGGAAAGTTGTTCAGCTCAACGAGCTCTACAACATACTGTGGTATGGTCTGTTGGAGTGCCCATTTGGAGGGTGAAAAGCAAGCTCCAAGCTTTAGCCAAGAGAAGGTAAGAGAGAGACATTTTGGCTTTTGATTCAATTGGACATCTATGATAGTTCTGAGTCTATAGAGTATGAATATGAAGTCTGATTTGAAAAACTATATTTGAATTGATCTCATAACTCTGAAACAAATTGGGCATCTAGTCTTACTCATTGGAAATTGAAGCTAAGGCGATTGTTGTCACGTAATTGCGATTATTTAGTAAGGGATATGTATAAAGGAATGTATGGATATCGTGTTTACATTGAATGGTGGCTGAATTGTGGTATATTGGATTGTGATTGATTGTATAGGAGGTTTTGAAAATGTGTTTTTAATTCCTAGTTAGTATTATATCTAGGAGCAGCCGATTGCCTAAGGGGTGCAATTGACTACCCAGACACAAAATTTGGATACTTTTATAGTAATCGACTTAGACCAGTTGACTGCCATAAAGACTAGTCGATTGCCCCTAACTAAAATTGATCGAAACTGGCCGATTACCTTAAAGACTAGTCGATTGCTTTTTACCCAGAATCATACTATTTGAAAAACAATTGACTGCCATGATGACTAGTCGAGTGCATTTTACCCAGAAGCTTTCTGTTTGAAAACCACTTGACTGCCCCTTTTTCAATCAGTTTTAAATATTGAGAATTTTAATTTGGAAAATTAAAGAAAGGAATGGCAGTTGACTACCCCTTAAGGCAGTCAACTGCCCTAAGCCAAAATGATTTCGGCTTAAGAAAGTGTTATGTAAAGTAATGATTTAAATAAGTTAATGTTTTCAAAAATGTTTTAATGTTTATTGATCATTTTAGAATCATTGGATTTTGATAGTGAATGACAATTTTAGAATTAGACTTTGGATCAAAAATGACTGCTATCGATTTAAAGGTATATGTTTTAATAAGTGTTGAGTTATATTACATGATTCGAAGTTTATGAAAAGTATAGAAAGATTTTAAAGTCAGTGTTTGAAAATGGAGTGTATCGAAATGATTGAATAGATTTTAATGTTTGAAGGATTGAAATGGTTAACTGTTATCAAACGAAAGGAAACATTTTGGGATTGGTTAATGATTGCAAAATGTTAATGATTTAACGTGATTGATTGTACTGAAAGTATTAAAATGGAAACTATAGAATTGAAAATAAAAGTGTATTGTATAGGCATACATTTAGTCATGCATAATTGCACTGTTCACATGCATAATCATTGTTTTAATGTTTTTCAATCGTTATGCATGATGATTTTAGAATACATAGTTAATGTTTAATGGTTTTGAAAGAATGTATAGTTTTGAATGTTTTCAAGTTTGAATTGAATGGAATGAAATGTTTTAGCTTTATTGTAATGAAAGATTTTGAAACTTAAATGAAATGTTTTGGTTTTGTACCGAATGAAATGTCTAATGAAAGATGAGTTATCTTAAATGTTTTAACATGGTATGATACAGTTTGAAAGCCCTATTGTAGGAGCCACCTCTAGAGTCTTAAAGGACCTATGTGTTACACAAGTTCCTTTGAGACCATAAAAATCACCTCTAAGATCCCAAGAGAGCTAAGTGCTATATAGTATATCTCATCGTTAGAATCCGTGGCAATGCAAAATGAAACTTTTGTCCCTAAAAGTTTATATATCAACTGTATATTGTATAATGTTTGAAAGTATAAAGTATTGTTTTATTATTTTCATGGGAATCAAGTAAGTGTTTTGAGATTGTTAGCTCATAGTTACTTTTGGGTAATCATGTTAATGTAATGTTTGCCGTTAGACCTTGAGCAAGTGTACAGCCACCCCATATCACCTGCTTTGTGGTAGTATAGGGTGTAATGTTTGCTATTAACCTTAAGCAAGTCTTCAGTAGTCCACATGATGTCACTAGCTCCGTGATACTGGATGGACACCACTATGACTATGGCCATATGTCTTCATGTTATCGAGAACCTAATGTTGCATGATTCTATTGGGATGTTGACTGTCTCCCCTGAATGTTTTATTGAAATAAAATGTTTCTACTTAATGCTTTATTGAAATGAAGTGAAATGAAATGAAATGTTTCTATCAAATTTTATTTATTAAAATGAAATGTTTTGATGCAAAGAAATGTATTTGTGATATGTTTTATTGAATCTTAGTTAACGAAATGAAATATTTTAATGCAAAGGAATGTACCGAGGGTATGGTTTTGCTATTTGAAAGAAAAGATTTTCCAAATTGCTATTGATTGAACTTTATCGTTTATTAAGGCTTCCTAATTTAATGATTGTCTCTAATAAATGTTTTTGTATGATATGATTATCGATTTGAAATGTAAATTGTCTAATGAATGATATCGTCATGACTTGTATCCAATGGAATGAAACTGTTTATTGGATTTTATCATTTTAACAGTTATTGATTTCAAAGTCAGAATTATGGATTTGAAATGAAATGTTTATCATTTCCATTGTCTTGGCTTTCAGAAATATTATATTGAAATTCTATTGTTTCAAAAATGCATAAATCCAATGTCTATAAGTTCATTTATAGTTGAACCTAGGGATTGAGACAAGTGAGGTACCTCAAAGCATCCTACTCTACTCAACTTGGTATCTCTAATCAATTATAGTAATTTTTTTCCTTCTGAGTCCAAAGTTATAGTTATAAATAGTAAATGTAAACGTAAGAAATATAGTTAGGACACATGCATGTTAGGTGCATAGTTCTATTCCTCTCGAGATCAGATCTAATGTTATTGATGGCAAATTGTCATCGTAAGAGCATGTATAGGATATGTGCATATAGTTAGTATGGTATCTGCTCTTTTATATGTATTTCTTACTGGGCATAAAGCCTAACCCTTTCTTCCACCTTACAAATAATTTGCAATAGTAGTTGCCTTGTTAAAAGGAGGATTCTGATAGAATTCCTTTAAGGCTTTTGTATTGCACCTTTGAGATATTTCTCATAGTTACGTTATATGCTCAAACTTTACTGTCAAAGGGGGATGTAAAGTATAGGAGTTTGAATGTCAATGATAGTCATTTAATATAGAAATGAATACATATTGAGATTTACAGTATGATGCTCGATATTTATTGTCGTAACGATTTTCATCCGGAGACTCGATCGCGAGACGATTTTGGAAAAAACACAAAATGGAGTCGCCACCAATCTTTTTTGACTAGGTGTGATTGGCCACCTAAAATCATTTATTTTTTTAACAAAATCTTAAAATTAATTAAGTTTTATCAAAAAAAAAATTCTTGGTCTGCGAAAACAAAGTTTGGGTTCGGGAGTTCGGTTACGTGTGGGAAGGATTAGCACCCCCACAACGCCCGTTAAAAAACGGTACCACTTAATCATGTATTATCTTTTGATCTTAATAAAATGGTCTTAATTAAAATTTAAAAAGAAATTCATTTATTTTGAAATCAATTTTTTATTTGCTTATTATTTGAAATATTAAATTTTATTTTTATTTACGTTAAATTTGTTTTTTATTTGAAATAAATGAGAATCTTTTGTATTGAAAATTATTCCGAAGTAACCCAATACTTTTGGTAGCATTTCGGATAATTTCCTCACCTAGAGATTTCTTAAAAATTGCTACTTGCGATTTTTGTAGAATCCCATCCTCGGGAGATTCACACTTATTTTGAAATTTCATGGATGCAAATGATGCAATCAAAATACAGATGATGCACATGAGAAATCCATTATTCATTTATACTTATATTATTATTTTTTAATTTATTTATATTTATAAAATCTTGTTTTTATTGAAAAATCATACTAAATATTCCAATACGCTGGTAACATTTAGCATATTTCTCTTACCTAGAGATCAGTTAGGAATCACTACTTGTGAATTTCCTTACCTAGAGATTTCTTAAGAATCCCTACTTGCGATTTCTGTAGAATCCCATCCTCGGGAGATTCACACTTATTTTGAAATTTCATGGATGCAAATGATGCAATCAAAATACAGATGATGCAATCAAAATACAGATGATACACATGAGAAATCCATTATTCATTTATACTTATATTATTATTTTTTAATTTATTTATATTTATAAAATATTGTTTTTATTGAAAAATTATACTAAATATTTCAATACGCTGGTAACATTTAGCATATTTCTCTTATCTAGAGATCAGTTAGGAATCACTACTTGTGAATTCCATAACATCTCATCATCGGAAAATCTTTAAAACTTATACTTTTTATTTAATTTTTAATTGTTTTATTATCATTTATTTTTGAAGGTTAATTGTAACAATTTTGTACTCTTATTTATTTCTTTAAAAATTTTATTTATTTATTATTTGTTTATTAATATTAATTTATTTCATCGAACTAAAATTACTTGAATACCCCAATACGTTGGTAATATTCAAATATTTCATTTCGACGCTAAGGATTATCAAAGAATCACTTGTGATTTCTAAGAAATCCTATCATAGGATATTCTTTTAAATTTATATTTTATTTATCTATTTATAATTGATATTTATATTTATTTATTTGTTCATTTTAAATATTATATTTGATTAATTTATTTCTATTTTTTATATTAATTAATTTAAAAAATTTTGAAATCGAGATAAAATCAATTAAATGTTCCAATACGCTGGTAACACCTAAAGACTTTTCGCGACCCTAAAGATTGTTGAAGAATCACTACTTGTGATTTCTTCGAAATCTTATCATCGGAATTTAAAATTTATTAATTCGTATTTATCATTTATTTATTTATATGTTTTTATCTTTTATGGTTTTTTATCATTCATTTATTTATTTCTAAATAACTCATTATTTATTTATTTGTCCTAAAATAAGAATAGGGATAAATAATACATAAATTAATAAAAAAATAAATAAACTAACTATAATTGCTAAGTTAATTAAATAAGACGAAATAATGAATTAATTAAGGAACCAAAAACATGATAAAAATTTCACAATACCCCAATATATATATATAGTCCATGCTTAAACTAAAACCAACACAAGATAATCAACGACAAAAAAAATAATAATAAAAAAATAAAAAATGAAAGCTTAATACACGTAAAGCATAAAGGAATAAAAACTAGAATAATCAATATGGATAGGAATTACCATCATTGAGCATTTATTACCTTTTGCAGTTTCTTTTCTCTTTATTTCTTTCCCTCTCCACGTGCAACCATCTTTCAATTTCCTTTGCTATCTTTTCATTCTTTCCTTCTTTCACGTATCTGTCTCCATTTGATTTTCTTACTCGTTGCAACACGGTGGTTCACGCGACTATGTGGGCAAGAGAATGGCAGGCAAGTTTTTACCAGTGAAGTGGACTAGCGAAGCGATGAAGAGGCACAGGTCTGCAGTAGTGGACAGGAGCGGGTGCTGCAAAGGATGAACGGGCCGGTGGTGTGAGATGAGAAGTGCTGGTGTAGTAGCAGCAAAGGTGGAGGCGCCAAGTAAGTGGCGGTGAGCTCGGGATAACAGCGGCGATGAGGATGCCAGAGGGTGGTGAAGAAATTGATTGGTTTTTGTGCAAGTAAAACGATGGTGGCTGTGTTGTGTGAGGCGTGGGCAGCAACAAAAACCGGGATGCAGCAGTGATGATGGTTAAGATGTAGAAGACGCAGACAATAAGGATGATGTTGGTGGATGGCAGCTTTGGTCACCAAGAGCAGTAGAAATTTTTTAGGGTTTTTTTCTCCGGTGTCTCTTTTTTTAAAAAATTTATTTCCCTTTCATTTTTTTTTATTTTTGGTAATTAATTTTCAGATTTTATTTCACCCAATTTATTTCCTTCCTTTTGCTAATTTATTCATTGGTTAAATGGCTGATTATTTTTTCTTTTATTTTTGGCAACAATATCAACTTTAGTTAACTCTTGAAGGTGTGAATTTTGCATGTGCTTCACATGAGATTTGACCAAAATTGACTTGTTTCTTTTTATCATTATTTTTTTTTTATTTTTGATTTTTTGATTATATAGAAAAAAAAATTGTTCGGACAAAATTAGGTGTCTACAGCTGCCCCTCTTTGCGCTTTGCTGTGAAACAATAATGGTGCAAAGACATAGACAACCATTTTGTCCGAATGCAAGACCTATCAATGATTTTTTTTTGATATTTCCTAGCCTCTTCTATCATAAGGCTAAGGAATAAATGCAAAATGAAATTTCCTAATCTTCCTCTCTTATAAAGATTGAGGAATAAATGCAAAATGAAGTTTCCTAGCCTCTTCTATCGTAAGGTTCAGGAATGCAAAGTGAAATTCCTACTCTCCCCTATCATAAGACTAAGGAATGCAAGATGAGGTTTTCCTAGTCTCTCCTATCATAAGACTAAGGAATGCAAGATGATCATGAAATAAAAGCTCCTCTCACTAGAGGTTATGAGACTTTTGAAAACAAAAAGCTCCTCTCAACAGAGGCAATGAGACTTTGAAACAAAAAGCTCCGCTCAACAGAGGCAATGAAACTTTTGAAACAATAATCTTGTGCTCCTCTCACCAGAGGCATTGGAACTTTGAAAAATAACCTTATGCTCCTCTTACCAGAGGCATTGGAACTTTGAAAAATAACCTTGGGCTCCTCTCACCAGAGGCATTGGAACTTTGGAAACAAAGAGCTCCTCTCAACAGAGGCAGTGAAACTTTTTTTTTTGAAAAATAAAGAGCTCCTCTCAACAGAGGCAATGAGACTTTGAAAAATAAAGCTCCTCTCAACAGAGGCAATGAGACTTTGAAAACAAAGAGCTCCTCTCAACAGAGGCAGTGAAACTTTTTGAAAAATAAAGAGCTCCTCTCAACAGAGGCATTGAGACTTTTGAAACAAAAAGCTCCTCTCAACAGAGGCAGTGAAACTTTGAACATAAAAATTTCATTTCAGAATGCCAGTTAACATGGGTTTCACTGGGCTTAACTTTCATTTTAGTGCCAACAATATTGGGCTTCATCCTCCTTTAAGGTGCCAGTTAAATTGGGCTTTCCTCTCATCTAAGGTTTTTCAAAAAAGTATTTTTCTCATCATTTTCTCGTTCCTCATTATTTTTTCAAATTACCATCTCTTATATTTTCTCTTTTCCTCAAAATTTAATCATTCAGAACTTCTTATCCTAATGTCTTAAGAAAATAGTTCGATGTCAAAAATGCACTAATGAAATGTCATGCATGTCATGAATTTAATGAATGTCATGAATACCATGGATGCAATGAATGTTATGCACATGTCAATGTCATGCCCCCTAAATTATTCCATGAATGTATGAAAATGCAATCTCAATTGTGGTAACAAGATTTTCAAGCTCATCTTGTCTTTCTCAAGTCCATTCTATCTGTTCAATTCTCCTTGTTCAATCCTTTATCTTCATTTCTCATCCCATCTTCTATTAAGTCTTGATTCAATCATGCCGAAGAGATGCTAGCACACTTTCAGATCAACTTTTTTTCTTTCTTTTCTTTAAGCAATGCAAAAATTTTAGAGAAGAAAAAAGAAAAAGAAAAAAATCAAAATTTGTTAACATTTATTTGTTATCCTTTCAATTTAATGACCAAAGTGATACACTCATGCATTTTCTCAATTTATCATGAAGGTGAAGTACATGTCAAAGAATCTGAAGTGGGGAAGTATTCATTCTTGAAGGGAACATGTAATTTTAAAAAAAAGAAATCAATGGGACAACTGTTTGGGACAGGGTTTATAGTATCCGTCTAATAAACATTCTGACAAATTTAATCACATCAATCAAGAATTCTTTTATGAAAAATCCACTTCTTTTGATATGTGATATCAAAACTCTTGGTGATGATCTTTTCCTAAGTTGCCTTTTCAAGTTTTCAACTTAGGTTCCCCTCTTTTGATCCAAACTGTCTTTTCAGGTTTTCAATTTGAATCCTCCTTTGTCTTTTTCTTTTTTTTCTTTTCATTTTCCTTTTTTCTTTTTTTTCTTTTTTCATCTATTTCTTTTTTTTTTCATTTCAACTTCATTGGCTTTGACAAACTTCAACCTTCAGTGCTCAATCAAAATTCATGCCCCTAATAGGCGTTCTTGATTTCGATCCAAGATATCTTCCAAAGCTCGTGGGTTTCTTCATTCAATTTGATCTACTTCATTCAATTTGATCTACTTCCTTCAAAGGATCATTATCTCATTGTACAAGTATGTTTTCATTCAATGCATGATTCTTCAATTTAAGCATTTACATTTGATCAAAATGGGCTTTTAAAGGCACGTAATGTAGGCTCAGGTAAGGGCTTATGAAAGAAAAGGATATAGTAGGCCCAAAATGTATTTCAAGGTTTATAAACCAAGAGATCACTTTCTTTATCAAGTAAAACATTTAGGCATTTTGCCCTTTCTTGCTTTTTTTTTTGAATTCAAACCCCTTTCTTTTTTTTTCACAAAAATGGGCCTTTTTTTTTTGCCCCTTGATTCATCATGAACACTTTCATTTTTTCCCCCAAAATTTCTTTATTTCATCTTCCTTGCCCCCAATGTGGAGGGTGATCCTTGGTGGGTTATATTACAAAAATATATAATAAGCTCAAAGGGGTAATCAAAGGATAATTCTACTCACGCTTGAAGGATAGTGAAAGAAGGCCATTTATCATTTCAAATGGAAACACTCTCCTTGGAGATAATTTATTGAACAAATACAAACTTGTTACAAACTTCTATAAGAGATTCACCTTTTCTTATGCCATCAAATTTGGGTGAAAATTGTGAACAAATTTTCTTCTTTCTTACTAGGACACCTTGGCAGATTGATAATCCATAAGCAAAAGTGGTTCTTTCAAAGTTGAATTCCAGATTTATTGACATCATTATCATCATGTTCATTATTTGGATACTTATGAAAGAAAGATATGATGAGTATGTGGGTAATGACCAATGAACATAGAAAATGAGAGACTGATAGTGCATCACACTAGTCGCTTTATTGAAAAGAAACCAAATAAAAGTTAGCCCATACATAAAACTTTATTTTGTGCCTATGAGCTTAAGCACTTTAAAACTGTCTTGCATTACTTAAAGGAAATAATAGAAAAAAAATCTAATAAATCTCCAGACTTGCATGGCTTAAACTCCTTTCACCTCAAAAGAATCATCCCTCATTTCCATGGTTGGGCAATGGATTCGCATTCACAGCCGGTTCCCCTTTTGTTTCAAAGTGCAATATGCCTGCCTTTATCAAACCTTGCACCCTATACTTTAAAGCAGTGCAATTCTCCAAAGAGTGACCTAGATTCCCGAAATGATACTCACATCGAGTATTCTCATTATACCATTTTGGATATGGAGGCTTGAAAGGTTCCATATAGACTGGGGCAATGAGTTACTCTTTGATCAATTTTGGGTACAACTCAGTGTAGGTCATGGGGATTGGGTCAATGGGAGTCCTTTCTCTTTTTGGCCATGATGTATTATGATTGCCCTCTTGTTTATTGAATTGCTTAACTGGTTGAATAGTTAGGGCAGGTGTTTGGGGGTGAAAGTTAGGCTGAGCATTAATTTGCGGATATGACTGGTGTGGGTATTGAACATGATAATATGGTTGTGGCATGGGATAAGAGTGTCGTGTAGTGTATCGTCCATGTTGCCCCCTATGTATAACAACATGGGCATCCTCTTCCCTCCTTCTGTTGGCTCCTCTTTTCTTCTCAATATTGTTGGGAACTTCAATCTTTCCACGCTTGATCGCATTCTCAATGATCTCCCCGGATAACACCATATCAGCAAAATTCTTGGTGGCATTGCCTATCATCTTATCATAATATGGAGCCTTTAAAGTATTCACAAATAGGATGGTGAGCTCCTTTTCTGAAAGAGGAGGTTGCACTTCTACAGCTACATCGCGCCACCTTTGCGCATATTGCTTGAAGCTTTCATTGGCTTTCATCTCCATGTTTTGAACTGATAAACGGTCAGGGGCCATATCAGCAACATGTCGATATTGGGCCGTGAATGCCCCTGCTAAGTCATTCTATGTGTTAATCCGAGTTTTGTATAATTGATTGTACCACTTGGCAGCAGATTCAGTGAGACTTTCTTGAAAAATGTGAATAAGGAGCTTATCATCTTGAGCAAAAGCAGCCATCTTCTGACAATACATAATAAGATGAGATCTAGGGCATGAAGTTCCATTATACCTCTCAAACTCTGGCGCTTTGAACTTGGGTGGAATAACCAAGTCTGACACCAAACACAACCCAGTAGCATCCATGGAACCATAAAAGTCTAAGCCTTCAATAGCTCGAATCCTTTCCTCCAACATATTAATCTTTTGTTGTGACTTCACCTCATCTACTTGTTTGGCTTTCAACTTCTCAATTTCCCTTGGGTCATCTAAGTCGGGCACCTCAATGGGATCAGTAGATTTTACGCCTTGGGAAGGATGGACGGGTCCTTGGAATTGAGTTTGTCCAAACACTTGGGGTATAGCAGCGTAAGCAGGTGGATATCTTCTTTCTTGATATGTTTGACTTGGAAATGGACCAAATCCAGGAGGATAGATAGGATCTTCTATACTGTGTTGTTGAACCCCTTCTTGGACTACAACTTCCTCTACTACTCCTTTGCCCTTGCTTAGATTTTTCAATAATTCTGCAATTTGGGCCAGTTGCCCCCTCATTTCCTCTTGAGCTTTTTCCATCTTCTCCATGCGCGTGCTTGATTCTTCTTCCATGATCTTAGCTCGATAACGAGTGTTGTGTGAATGAACTTTTGGTCGAGCTATCTTCAAATCTTTTATTACCACAATCAAGAATTTATCATTTCACATGTGGTGATGCTTGAAAAATGAATGAAGATGAATGAATGAACAAAATGCTACATGCGTAAAACCTAAAAACAAGTCATGGATGAGAAATGCATGGAAATGTTTTGCTAAAGAACCTATAATTCCCTATTAGTGTCTCACATATCAAACAAAAGCAAACATAGATGATCAAAGATGTGTCCTAAGTAATAGGTATTTTCTTTGGGTTAACAGGACTCTATCCCAAGTTGGTCATCTTAAGTTTACTATATGTATGCTTTGGAGTTCTAGAGGACAGGAGGTTCTCAAATTGTTCCTTACTGATGTCCACACTAGACTAGTAAGGCACCCCAATCCTCACCCATGACAGGCTACAAACGGAAAGGGTTCAACTTGAGTGAGAGTATTTCACTTGCCATTGCGGAGGTTATTACCTAACGAGAGCAAAGGTACTATACTCTCTCCTAAAAGGGACA
Source organism: Heritiera littoralis (assembly GCA_031772115.1). Lineage (NCBI taxonomy): Eukaryota > Viridiplantae > Streptophyta > Magnoliopsida > Malvales > Malvaceae > Heritiera > Heritiera littoralis. The sequence goes on along the minus strand of JAPDPK010000009.1, from coordinate 347,282 downwards.
AACTCGGGTGTAGGGTTGATGTATGCAATGAATATGTCATGTATGCAAAGGAATAAAATTTAAGATGCATCCTAACAAACACAAATGATGAAAATGATTCACACATTTTTTTGTTTGTATTATTTTTGTTTTTTTTTTTGTTTATGAAGAGTTTTGTTAAATATTTATTAAGACCATTAATTAAGATTTTGGATAAGACATGATTAATTATGGTTTGACTCTCTAATATCCCCAGTGGAGTCGCCAAGCTGTCATAACGATTTTCATCCGGGGACTCGATCGCTAGACGATTTTGGAAAAAACACAAAATGGAGTCGCCACTAATCTTTTTTGATTAGGTGTGATTGGCAACCTAAAATCATTTATTTTTTTTAACAAAATCTTAAAATTAATTAAGTTTTATAAAAAAAAAACAATTCTTGGTCTGCGAAAACAAAGTTTGGGTTCGGGAGTTTGGTTACGCGTGGGGAAGGATTAGCACCCCGACAACGCCCGTTAAAAAACGGTACCACTTAATCATGTATTATCTTTTGATCTTAATAAAATGGTCTTAATTAAAATTTAAAAAGAAATTCATTTATTTTGAAATCAATTTTTTATTTGCTTATTATTTGAAATATTAAATTTTATTTTTATTTACGTTAAATTTGTTTTTTATTTGAAATAAATGAGAATCTTTTGTATTGAAAATTATTCTGAAGTACCCCAATACTTTTGGTAGCATTTCGGATAATTTCCTCACCTAGAGATTTCTTAAGAATCGCTACTTGCGATTTCTGTAGAATCCCATCCTCGGGAGATTCACACTTATTTTGAAATTTCATGGATGCAAATGATACAATCAAAATACAGATGATGCACATGAGAAATCCATTATTCATTTATACTTATATTATTATTTTTTAATTTATTTATATTTATAAAATTTTTTTTATTGAAAAATCATACTAAATATTCCAATACGCTAGTAACATTTAGCATATTTCTCTTACCTAGAGATCAGTTAGGAATCACTACTTGTGAATTCCGTAACATCTCATCATCGGAAAAACTTTAAAACTTATGCTTTTTATTTAATTTTTAATTGTTTTATTATCATTTATTTTTGAAGGTTAATTGTAACAATTTTGTACTCTTATTTATTTCTTTAAAAATTTTATTTATTTATTATTTGTTTATTAATATTAATTTATTTCATCGAACTAAAATTACTTGAATACCCCAATACGTTGGTAATATTCAAATATTTCATTTCGACGCTAAGGATTATCAAAAAATCACTACTTGTGATTTCTAAGAAATCCTATCATAGGATATTCTTTTAAATTTATATTTTATTTATTTATTTATAATTGATATTTATATTTATTTATTTGTTCATTTTAAATATTATATTTGATTAATTTATTTCTATTTTTTATATTAATTTATTTAAAAAATTTTGAAATCGAGATAAAATCAATTAAATATTCCAATACGCTGGTAACATCTAAAGATTTTTCGCGACCCTAAAGATTGTTGAAGAATCACTACTTGTGATTTCTTCGAAATCTTATCATCGGAATTTAAAATTTATTAATTCGTATTTATCATTTATTTATTTATATGTTTTTATCTTTTATGGTTTTTTATCATTCATTTATTTATTTCTAAATAACTCATTATTTATTTATTTGTCCTAAAATAAGAATAGGGATAAATAATACATAAATTAATAAAACAAAATAAATAAACTAACTATAATTACTAAGTTAATTAAATAAGATGAAATAATGAATTAATTAAGGAACCAAAAACATGATAAAAATTTCACAATACCCCAATATATATATAGTCCATGCTTAAACTAAAACCAACACAAGATAATCAACGACAAAAAAAATAATAATAAAAAAATAAAAAATGAAAGCTTAATACACGTAAAGCATAAAGGAATAAAAACTAGAATAATCAATATGGATAGGAATTACCATCATTGAGTATTTATTACCTTTTGCAATTTCTTTTCTCTTTATTTCTTTCCCTATCCACGTGCAACCATCTTTCAATTTCCTTTGCTATCTTTTCATTCTTTCCTTCTTTCACGTATCTATCTCCATTTGATTTTCTTACTTGTTGCAACACGGTGGTTCACGCGACTATGTGGGCAAGAGAATGGCAGGCAAGTTTTTACCAGTGAAGTGGACTAGCGAAGTGATGAAGAGGCAGCAGGAGCAAGCAGGTCTGCAGTAGTGGACAGGAGCGGGTGCTGCAAAGGATGAACGGGCCGGTGGTGTGAGATGAGAAGTGCTGGTGTAGTAGCAGCAAAGGTGGAGGCGCCAAGTAAGTGGCGGTGAGCTCGGGATAACAACAGCGATGAGGATGCCAGAGGGTGGTGAAGAAATTGACTGGTTTTTGTGCAAGTAAAACGATGGTGGCTGTGTTGTGTGAGGCGTGGGCAGCAGCAAAAACCGGGATGCAGTAGTGATGATGGTTGAGATGTAGAATACGCAGACAATAAGGATGATGTTGGTGGATGGCAGCTTTGGTCACCAAGAGCAGTAGAAATTTTTTAGGGTTTTTTTCTCCCGTGTCTCTTTTTTTTTTTAAATTTATTTCCATTTCATTTTTTTTATTTTTGGTAATCAATTTTCAGATTTTATTTCACCCAATTTATTTCCTTCCTTTTGCTAATTTATTCATTGATTAAATGACTGATTATTTTTTCTTTTATTTTTGGCAACAATATCAACTTTAGTCAACTCTTGAAGGTGTGAATTTTGCATGTGCTTCACATGAGATTTGACCAAAATTGACTTGTTTCTTTTTATCATTATTTATTTTTTTTTATTTTTGATTTTTTGATTATATATATAAAAAAAATTGTTCGGACAAAATTAGGTGTCTACATTTATATAGTTTGAGGCGGTTTAGTTAAGCACAGTTAAGAAGAAATCTTACTTAACTTGATGTAAATGAAATAAGAATTAAAAGGAAAGTAAACATGTACTGTAATGATTATACAGGGAACAATCTAAATAATGAAAGACTAACTTAGCTAAGTAAGTTTTAGCTTAACATTGAATGAATGACACTGATAACAACTCAGCCAAATGAATGAAAAAGAAAAAGCTAGCCCTAATTTTGGGTGGAAAAAGGTCATGACAAGTCAATTTAAAATTCAATCATCTAAATAATTCATATTTATTTTCATATTTTATCTAAATAATTCATATAGTTTGAGGCTGTTTAGTTATGCACAGGTAAGAAGAAATCTTACTTAACTTGATGTAAATGAAATGAGAATTAAAAGGAAAGTAAACATGTACTGTAATGATTATACGGGGAACAATCTAAATAATGAAAGACTAACTTAGCTAAGTAAGTTTTAGCTTAGCATTGAATGAATGACATTGATAACAACTCAGCCAAATGAATGAAAAAGAAAAAGTTAGCCCTAATTTTGGGTGGAAAAAGGTCATGACAAGTCAATTTAAAATTCAATCATCTAAATAATTCATATTTATTTTCATAATTTATTTATTACTTTTGAAATTTTAAATAGTTTTTTATTTTATGCTGTCAAATAATTAAAATCTATTACTAATCTAAAATTTTAAACAAGCATGTTAAGGAGTTGTTTCAATTTCACCTCTTTTTTCTTTGTTCATAGGAGGTACAAGAGGAGAGGGAAGAACCAAATCTTGGATCCAATTTTTCCTAAAGAGAGGTACTAGGCCAAGTCTTGATTGTTTTAATTTCACCTTTTCTATCATCTTTACTTTCCTCCAATTATTATTAATTCTATATGTTATTCAAGTGACGTCAATGAAATCCTAAGTTAAACTACCAAGCTTTTCTAATTTGTTAGGGCCTTAATCCATTTATTAAATTGCCTAATTATTTGTAAGCATTAAACATTCAACTTACAAAAGTAACAAATCGATATCAACAATTAAAAAAAATATCATGATAAAAGATTACTGTATATCCTAAGATAAATTTAATTCGTAATAAATGAAGAAAATAATAACAAAAGTTATAAGCATTAAATATATTTTGAAACCTGATGAAAAGCTAAAATCTAAGAACAAAGAAATAAACTAAATTTGAAACCTGAAATATGAAATAGTAACAGAAAGTAACAAACGATAAAATAATAATTGAATCACGTGAATTGGTTTTCTGATGGCATAAAAATTTGATATCAAAAGAATCAAAAGGAAAACTAAAAACACATGAAATAAAAAAACAAGACAGGCGGATAACTCATCTGTCTTTTTTCATTCAATGCCAAATATCTTCATTATTTCCCTACGCTCATCAGTTCGGTTTTCTTTTCAATTTCTTTTCTGTCTCCTATTTTTAGTCTATGTTATGTGAGTTGCCCCTCGTATCTCTCTGCCAATCCCTATATAGGCTTAGTATTTTTAGTTTAACTCCAATTCCGCTTAGTAAGTACGTTATGATGGAACTCTTATTTGAATTTTTTTTTTTTTATCACGAAGTAGCAACTTTATTAGTACTAAGTAGTTACAGTAGGATTATTGACAGATAATGGAACATCAGTACCTAATGCCTTCAATTCTCCTATGTTACAGTCAATCTTTGCTAGCTTATGAGCAACGTTATTTATAGCTCTAGAAATATGTTGAATAGAAACTGTTCTAAATTCATTCACTAGTAAATGAATCTGTGGCAGCAAACAATCAACTTCCCAGAACGAATCATATGAAGATGTCAATTCACGAACCGCCAGCAAACAATCTGATAGGATGATATTTTGTGAATTTTATATGTGCTAATATATTTACTTTACTGATGTTTTATGCCTAAAAGAGCTTACTATTGTTTATTTTATGTTTTAGGTATTAAATATCAAAGTTGGAATAAAAAGAAGTTAAAAAGAGCAAAGTACAGATTTTTCTGTCCAGCTTGAAAGATTGACGTTTTTGACCAATTTAACGACCTGATCTCAAGCAGTGTCCTTCATGGAAGTTGTAGAGGACTTCTCAAGGTTTCCGGAATTTATAAGATCGCAAAAATCGGAGTTCGTTTGGTGGGTCAAACATATAGACAAAGTCAGTACGAAATTCTGGGCAGAAATAACGAGATTGAGAAGAAATTCCAACAAAGCAAGTTCAAGACAAAATTTTGTTGAGACAAGATAATTACATAATTTTATTATGTCTTAGATCTGTAATTAATTAATAAAAATAGGCCTTAGGAATTTTACTTAGAAAATAATTGTAAAAGATGATGAGATAAAGATAAGAGTTTGACTAGTCAAATTACTTGTTTTCCAAGTAAACTCTTATCTGAATCTTACATTGCTTAGGAAAGTCTTTTAAACTCTTCCTTAAGCATATAAAGAGCACAAGGCTCTCATAAACAGCATCCCACACATCCCTCACATCCCTCTTCCCTCTTTTAGTCTTGTAGGATTTTATTTAGGGTTTTTAATAAAAAAATTATTTTTCTTTATTTTTAATTAGTTGCTGATTTCTTATTATTGTTTTATAAAATTATTTTCTTTTTAATTTTTTTATTCTTAACGATTTCTTTCTCTATTTTTTAGACTTTGTGATTTCTTGTTTTGTTAGAATCTTATTAGATCATAATCTTGATTATAGATTTCTTGTTTGATATTATTAAAGATTGATGTTTAATTGTTTATTGCATGATAATTGTCTCATTTATAATATTAATCTTTAAATTTTATGATCTTGAATATGTCTAGTGAGTAGTTTTCTTATTCAGTTATGAGGTAAATTGATTATTCTTGGAAAAAGCATGTTGTGAGATTCTTGAACCTATAATATAATTGTTGATTAAATATCCAAGATTCTCTGAGCACATTATAATGATTGTTTGTTTGATTAGATAGGGTGCACACTATTTGGTTAAATTAAATAATCTACCACCAGATTAAAAATATAAGTCCGTAATTGCTTGTGGAGTTAATCACTAGGGATGGAGGAGAATTAAGGTTTAGAATAAATGAACCGAACTTATGTGTTTGTTATCTAATGTCAACCCATATCTTTCTTGTTGTTAATGCTGCTACAACTTATATCTAGAGAGTTTGTTCTAGATAGGTTAAGTAGTTAGAGATTAGTTAAAGAGCTTGTTTTAACTAACGACTCAGTAAGAAAAGATGGTGTAACAGAGCTTGTTGTTATGCTATGGTTGACTATGTAATTGATAGTAATATCCTGTAATCAATGATCAACATCAAAATCTAAGAATGATTAATTGCCTCATAACTGAAGCTTTTTGCTAATTATTTTTTATATTTAATAATTCTTGTTTTCTCTATTTTAGGCATAGCTTATAAAACCCCAAAATTTTCTTCTTCTTCCCTAAACCCTAAACTTAGATTTTTAACTTAAATAATTCAGTCTCTGTGAGTTTGACCCTTACTCCGCTATCTACATAGTAGAGTTAAAAAATTTTATTTTTGGTGAGTGACGACCCTCATCACAATCACTTTCTATAATCACCAATGATAAAGCCTTGTTCTTTGCCAAATATAGTCCGAATTGGATAGCCATAACCTCTGCATGAAGAGAGTCAGAAATATTCGCCAATTGCTTTACAGCATAGCAGATAACCTCTCCTATCCATGACTTCATGACTGCTCCAGAAGTAGCCTGATAATCTTTATATGCTGCATCCACATTAGCCTTACACTCCTTCTGGTGGTACCTTCCAATGAATATGCAGGTCCTGTAGGGGGTTCAACTGTTGCCATGGACAAACTATTCACACTCCTGTATCGTCCTCTATACTTGAGAAACAATTGCCGATGGAGTCCAGCATCTTTGTTCATGCAGCACCGGGTTCCTGATCTTCCAAAGGATCCAACAAGTAGTTGCAATCTTCACCTGATCTCCCATTGCTCCTGCTTGGTAGAAGATTGATTCCCAGTAACTCAAACCTAGAGCCGGATCTGTGGATAAATGATTAACCCACTGCAGAACAATTTGCCACTCATCATGACTTAATTTACACTGGAACAGGGCTTAAAACCATGTGTCCTCAGATGAGCCACAAACTGGACAACATTTGTCCAGAAGAATGTGTTTCAGCCTTAACATACCAGTTGTGGGAAGAATGTTTTGGGAATAAAGCATGTTAGACATGAAAGGTAAAGACCATAAAGACTTCCAAAACCTGGACCTGAGTCGCAAATCCTCTACTGGTCTCCTTAAGACCTTCCGGGAAACATAATGTGCCGATTTGACCATGAAATTACCCAAAACTGAATTAGCCCACGTCAACCTGCCCTGGAATGACGTGACTGGTAAAGGTACTCGCAGAATCAGTTGGCGATCCATCGAATCAAACAAGTCATCAAAGCATAGAAGAATTTTAAGCTGGTGGCGAACCAGTGATCAACTGAGAAACCTTCATTGGAGTAGGCGTACATGGGAAAGGCAAAGAAGGTTTTGTTGTTGCACAAAACAACAATAAAGATACGCTGATGTCGATGTTCGTACTAAGTGTCCACGTGTGTCCAAGAAGCTTCTGTAAAACAAGAAAAGTCAGAGGGACGCAGGGGTGGTTCCCTGCGTAGATACTCCGATGCTTAAGTCAGCAAAAAGTTCTTCAATATTGGGAAGCGTAAAAGCCAGTAGTCAAAAATTAGAGAATAAGATTGTACCTGGGGACCTATTTATAGGTCAACAATCTAGGTTAATTGTTTAAGGATAAGTCCCTTATCTTGCTGAGAGTTTGTGTCCCAATATAACACAAGTTCCTTGAAGATCGGGAGCTTCCGGAGCCTGTCGCCGGCGAGAGACTCATACCACGCGGAACATTGTGACGTCAGGGGACTGTCGCTAGCAGGAGCCGAAGATGGTGCCACGTGTCGCGTTGTGATTGCAGGCGACAGACTTTGAGTCTGTCGCGGGCGACAGGTGTGATCGCGCACCTCTACTTCTGTCGCCGAAGGCCACGTGGGCACAACCGAGTCTGTCGCCCAGCGACAGATGTGATGCGTTTACCATCTGTCGCCAAAGGCCACGTGGGCACAACCGAGTCTGTCGCCCAGCGACAGGTGTGATGCGTTTACCATCTGTCGCCGAAGGCCACATGGACCGGTGAGTTCTTGCCGCGTGGTAGTTTCTCACAACATTGGGCCTGGCCCAAACACGGGTAGACTTTGTCATATCAATTGCTCCCCACTCTCTTGTTGGATTTCTCCAACCAAGAGAGTATAAATATGTGTTTTTGGCCCTTAACCCACCGTGACTAGTTCTCTTTGCTTTTTGTGTATTTTTTGCAGGTGAAAAAAGGTCTATTTTGCGAGGGACGTGATCAGGCGCGACGTTTGGCATTCCCTGTCATGACTATATAAACCGCTGGGACCAGACGAGAGACCCCACGAAAACCTCTGACCAGCCGTCTGTCGCCCATTTGCAGTCCCCTCGCCAAAAAAAGAGTCTGTCGTCAAAAGAACCTGTCGCTCTCCCCCAGCAGTCTCTCGCTTACCTAAAAAACAGTAAGTTTACATCTACCGCATATTTATTGCCTTTCGCAACTTAGATTTATGTCTCCCGCTGGTATCGTGGTCTTCCGCTGATGTCGTGGTCTTCCGCATAGAGTTTTAGGTCTTCCGCTAGTCTATTAGAAATCAGGTCTGTCGCCAAAAGGTCTGTCGCTTCAGCAGGTCTGTCGCCTATTGAGTCTGTCGCCCAAAGGGTCTGTCGCCATTACTCTGTCGCCGGGTAGTTTTTTGCCATGTCTTCGCTACGCCCGTGTAAAACACTTAAAATGGGTGGTCTTGTGTGCACTTTGACAAGTGCTGACTTAGAGGACATTAGGACGCGTTTCCCTCTTCCCTCGGGTTATGGCTATAGGCTTCCAGTGCAAGGGGAGGTCACGCCTGCCTTGGTTAGAAGTGGCGTAGCTGTCCATAAGGCTTCTTTGTCTTTCGGTTTTCGCTTCCCTCTTCCGGAGTTTGGTGAAGCATTTCTTAGATACAAAGACATTGTCCCGTGTCAGCTTCACCCACATGCGTGGGCTCAGCTGGTAGCTTTTTCCGTAGTATGTCATCACCTAGGTATCATTCCCACTATTCCTCTCTTAAGCGCCTTCTTCAGAGTTCGTAGGCTGAAAGGGTTGATAACGTTCTCTCTTCAACGGTTAACAGTCGGGGAGTTTCCTAACAATAAAATCTTCTCGGATCTCCCCAATAAACTGCGCGGTTTTGAGAGCGAGTGGGTCATTGTCGAGGTTCCAAGCAATCTGCGGATTCGCTCTAGATGGAATCGTGATGCTTCTGACCACTCACAGCGTTCGGATAGGTTCAGGACAGAAATTTTAAAAGACCAATTTGGCGAGCCTATTCGGCGAATCTGTTCTACCGGGGAGCGTAATTTATTTTCTCTTCTAACACCGGAAAACATTGCCGCTGCTGGCTGGGGCGTAAGCAGGACCGTTCTTGAAGCTTCTGCTACCCCATCTACCCTGCCTACAACTCCCCGTTTATCTGATGCTGGCCCTAGTCAGCCATCCTCGGTCCCAGTAGCCGAAACATCTACCCCCGTGGGCCGCCTTGTAGATGAGTCCTCTTCAGATTCGGAGGACGAGTCCCCTGAGGCTGCGGGTACTAGTGGTTATTTAGGGGATGGCCCTGTATGGGCTCAAGCCGACGCCTTTGGGAGCCCCTTCGTTGATTTTCCGTTGGATTCAAATTTGGATAGTTTAGAGGACTTGGTGGTTTTCTAGGTTTTCCATCCTTTTTTATTTATTTAGTTTTTGTACTCATGTGCGTGATATTTTACTTGGTTGGCTAATCCTTTCTTTATATATTGTGCAGGCATGAACTTCCGAGATTTGATGCGTAGGAGGGATGCTAGTGTTGCTGCTTCGATAGCTCTTCCTCCTCGGTCGCCCGTTGGAGCTCCATCTGGACCGGCTCGTGCTCCTACACCTCCTCCTCCTTCTACTGGTGAATCTAGCCGTCCTACACAAGAGGCCGGGAGAAACAAACGGAAGAGGCCTCTTGTCCCTGATCGAGGTTCAGGCGATTGCGAGAGCTCCGATTCCCAAAGGAGTAATCTAGTCCCTCAAGAAGGTGGCTCTCGTGTTGCTGAGGGTAGGTCGGCGCCTCGCCAGCCGAGGCGCAAATACAGGAAGAGGCTGATTGTTGAAGCCTCAATGCCTACAAGACCAGTCTTGCCCAAGGTGGTAGACCCTTCTTTGAGGCACTATGTGATCGATAGTGGGGTCGTCGTCAATGGGGACGATTTTCAGACCTATCCCGGAGTGAACGACAATGATAGCATTGAGGATGCCGGGATAGCGTCTCGTCTGGCTTGGAGCACCATTCTCCCCCGTGACGAGGCGGGGCTTTTTTCAAACATTCCGGATGCGGAGGATAACTCTGACTATCTCGCTATGAAAGTAAGAGTTTCGTATTTGTTTGGTACCTATTTCTCTCGTTTGAAAGATTTTCTGAGTTACTTTTTTTTTGCCTCATCAGTCAGCTCAACAGATTGCGGCCGTCAATGCTCGGCACCGGGCTCTTAGAGAGCAAGCTAGCAAAGAGATTCGCAAGCTTCGGGATCAGAAGATGGAGCTTTCAAATGAGGTCAACCAGCTTCGTCCTTATGTCAACAGGGTGGAGGAGGTAAACAAAAGGAACGCTGACCTTGAGCGAAAGAATGCTGATCTTGAGTTAAGGCTCCAAGAAGAGCAGGCGAAGGTGTCTTCACTTCAAGGGTACCAGGAGGCTTATAACAAGGCCGTCGAGGATCGGGGAGCCATGGAGAGGCAACGAGATGAGGCTATTGAGGAGCTGCACAATGTATTGGATCGTCAAAGAGAAGCCCGAATTGAGGCCGTGCGTGAATACCGCTTGTCCCAGCATTGTTTTGACCAGAAGGCGGCGTTCTCGACGAGATTTATTAAGTATGGTTTCTATTTGGCTCGCGCTTGGCTGGAGAAGCATCGGCCTAGTGAGGCTTTCCCTGAATTTCTCTTCACCGAGGAGGCTAAGTACTACGATGCTCCTTCTTGGACCAAGTATGAGCCCGACGCACAAAGTCCGGAGGCCTATTTAGCGGAAGGAGCCGCAGATAATCTGGACAACCTTGAGGGTTCGTGGCCTCCTCGACAGCCGTTACATACGCCTGAGTCTTCCGAGGCATTTGATCGATCTGAGCCTCTGGCAGTGCGTGACGTCTCTGAGCCTATCAAGACAGACGATCAGCCTGAGTCTATCGAGGCACTGGTGGGGTTGGACAGCGATGAGTTCCAAATTTCAGATCCTGCTGCCGTTGATCCCGTGCCAGACTCTGTGGTCGTGGTTGGGCCCTCAAGTGACGTTCCTGCTTCCGGGGTGGCTTCCTCGTCTTCCCAGGATCCTGGTTCTTTGACTTCTCCAGTTCCTGAGCCTCAAGCTTCTCGAGACATAAGTGCTGATGTAGTGTCTTCCCAACCGGCTGATTCGGTCATTGCCGTAGATTAGAGTTTTTGTTTTGTTTGTTAACTCCAATGTACTTTTTGTTTGTTCTCCAATGTATAGATTCATTTTCAATAGAAAGTATCGTTTCATTCTGTAGCTCTTTCTTTTGCTTATTTGAAATTAGTAGAGTACCTTGTATTGTTTGACTTTATCATGTTGCTGCCCAAGTTCTTTTTTGAAACCGTGTTGACTATTCGTTCAAAAATGAACTTTTCTTGAGCGTTGTTCATATCTCGCATTATTTTCGCTCAAGGATAATCAAGACTAAAATAGCCAAAGTGTTAACCATAACTTGTCGACTTATTACAACACATGAGTTTGGAGATTTTGTAACGTACCTCGTAACTTGTTATATAGTTTGTACTTTTACCTATCGCACGCACTTTTCGTGTTCAAGGACTGGTATTTTGCCCGTCTCGCGTCTTCTTCACGCTTAAGGTCATTTTTGTGCCCATCTTGCGCATTTTTCGCTTAGGGACTTATTTGTGCCCGTTTCGCGTCTTCTTCACGCTTAAGGTCTTATTTGTGCCCATCTCGCGCATTTTTCGCTTAGGGACTTATTTGTGCCCGTCTCACGTCTTCTTCACGCTTAAGGTCTTATTTGTGCCCATCTCGCGCATTTTTCGCTTAGGGACTTATTTGTGCCCGTCTCGCGTCTTCTTCACGCTTAAGGTCTTATTTGTGCCCATCTCGCGCATTTTTCGCTTAGGGACTTATTTGTGCCCGTCTCGCGTCTTCTTCACGCTTAAGGTCTTATTTGTGCCCATCTCGCGCATTTTTCGCTTAGGGACTTATTTGTGCCTGTCTCGCGTCTTCTTCACGCTTAAGGTCTTATTTGTGCCCATCTCGCCCATTTTTCGCTTAGGGACTTATTTGGTAGCCAGCTGTTGTCTCATTTCAATTCCTGTAGCACATAATCTATCTCACATGTTGCGTTAGAGAATATAGGAAATGATTGGCTGGATTTTATTCATGAATCAGAAAAATAATATCATCTATGAAGTAATGTAGCAATAGATGGGAAAATAAAGACAAGAATAACAATCAGAAAGCAAAAATTACAATTTTTACTTCCAATATAGCTTAAGATGGTTGGCGTTCCAAGTCTTTGAGAGCTTCTTTCCTTGCAAGGTTTCTAAGGTGCAAGTGCTAGGTCCGACCATCTTTCTGATTCTGTATGGTCCTTCCCAATTAGCCCGGAGCTTTCCATCTTCCCTATGGGCGTTCGTAATTGCCGACTTTCTCAATACGAGGTCCCCTTCTTGCAACTCTTTATTCTTGACCCGTGCATTGTAATAAGCAGCTACTCTCTGTTGGTAAGCAGCCAGTCTTACTTTTGCTTGGTCTCTCAGCTCATGTATCAGGTCAAGATTTTCCCTTAGTCCCTGAGAATTACGTTCTTCAATGTAAGGGATTAGTCTGGGTGACTCAGCTCCAACTTCCACCGGGATAAGGGCTTCAGTGCCATATACCAAATTGAATGGTGTTTCGCCTGTTGACACTTTGCTCGTCGTTCTGTAGGCCCATAAGACACTTGGGAGCTCATCCACCCATGCTCCCTTTGCCTTGTCCAGTCTAGTCTTCAACCCGTGTAGTATAATTCGATTGCTTACCTCTGCCTGCCCATTGGCCTGTGGGTAAGACACAGAAGATATTCTTAGGAGAATCTTCAGGCCATTACAAAAATTTCGGAAAGCATCACAGTCGAATTGCTTCCTATGATCTGCGTTTATCACACGGGGGATCCCAAATCGGCAAATTATGTCTTTCCACACCATTGCTTCCACCTTTTTCTCAGAGATTGTAGCCAAAGGCTCGGCCTCTATCCACTTTGTGAAGTAGTCTGTGGCCACAAGCAAATACTTCCTTTGTCCTGAGCCTAGGGGAAAAGGCCCCAGGATATCTAGTCCCCATTGTGCAAATGGAGTTGGTTGGAGAGTGTTCTGAAGAGCCGAAACAGGCGCTGTAGCTATAGGAGCGAATTTCTGACACTTTTCGCATCTTCTCACTTTGTCTGTGGCGTCCTTCCTCAGTGTAGGCCAATAAAACCCCGTGTGCAGTATTTTCGAGGCCAAGGCTCGAGCCCCCAGATGTTCGCCGCATATTCCCTCATGAATTCAGCTAAGGTGTACTCGGCCTGCTGAGGCCCTAGACACTTCAACAGAGGCATTGTGAACCCCCGTTTATAGAGTTCCCCATTCACCACGGTAAACCTGGCACTTTTTAACTTCAGCCTTCGAGCTTCGTCTCTGTTAGTGGGGAGTGTGCCCCCCAGTATGTAGTCTTTGATTGGGCTTCTCCAATCGCCTCCGATTTCGACATCACAAACATCTTCTTCTTCAATACTTGGCCTAGCGAGGGATTCCACTTTGACCATACCCCCTTTGACCCCTCTAGAAGAAGCCAATTTTGAAAGAGCGTCTGCATGGTTGTTCTCTGTTCGATTTATCTGAGTCAACTGGAAGTGCTTGAATGACTGTGCCAACAATTGTACCTTCTGTAGATAAGGGACTAGAGCGGGTTCTTGTGCTTCATATTCACCCAAGAACTGGTTTACCACTAACTGCGAATCGCTGTGTGCCATTAAATTGCTGACCCCCATTTTCTCAGCAAGTCTCATCCCAGCTATCAAGGCTTCGTACTCGGCTGTATTGTTTGAACTTGGGAAATCGAAACGCAGGGAATACTCATAGGTTTCCCCTTCAGGCGATATTAGCACAATTCCAGCTCCACTGCCGTCCATGTTACGAGCTCCATCAACAAATAATTTCCACCAGGCCAACTCAATTTCCTCTTGTACCTCTCGGCCAGTGCATTCTACAATGAAATCTGCCAATGCCTGTCCTTTTATTGCTTGGCGAGGCTGGAAGTGAATGTCATATTCACTCAATTCGATGGCCCACTTAATTAGACGTCCAGAGTGTTCTGGTTTTTGTAATATTTGCCTGAGGGGCTGATCTGTTAAGATAGTCACCGAGTGAGCTTGGAAGTACGGCCGTAACTTCCGAGTTGCCATCACCAGGGATAAAGCTATTCTTTCAACTAAGGGCTATCTTGCCTCAGCATCTAGCAGGACTTTGCTTACATAATAAATCGGGCAATCTCTATCCCCTTCTTTCCTTAGTAGGACTGCACTTACAGCTTTCTCTCCTACGCCGAGGTACATAAGGAGGTGGTCTTCGGGACGTGGCCGGGATAACAGAGGCAACTCTTTTAGGTAGTCTTTCAACCTTTCAAAGGCGTCGTTGCATTCTTCTGTCCACTTGAAGTTCTTTCCTGCCTTTATCGCCTTGAAAAATGGTAGACTTCTTTCAGCTGATTTGGATAAAAAACGACTCAAGGCTGCTATTCTTCCTGTCAACCTTTGAACTTCTTTTACTGTATTAGGCGGCCTCATGTCCAGAATAGCTTGAACTTTCTCAGGATTAGCCTCTATCCCTCGATTAGTAATCATGAATCCCAGAAACTTTCCAGACCTTACCCCGAATGAGCATTTGTTGGGATTCAACTTCATCTTGTACTGCCGCAACACATTGAACACCTTTGTCATTTTTCTGGCATGTGATTCTCCCTGTCGGCTTTTGATTATCATATCATCGACATAGGCTTCCATGGTGTTGCCCAACAGGTCTTGGAACACCTTATTTACCATGCGCTGGTAGGTTGCCCCCGCATTCTTCAGACCGAATGGCATTACTCGGTAACAATATGTCCCGATATAGGTAATGAATGAAGTCTTCTCCTCATCGTCCGGATGCATCATGATTTGGTGGTATCTCGAGAAGGCATCTAAGAAGCTAAGTAATTCATACCCACAAGTTTCGTCTACCAACTTGTCGATTCGAGGTAGTGGATACGAATCCTTATGACAAGCTTTATTCATATCTGTGAAGTCCACACACATTCTCCATTTCCCGTTGGCTTTCTTCACCATCACGACATTGGCCAACCACTCCGGATAATTAACTTCTCTGATGAATCCTGCTTGCAACAACTTCGAGATTTCTTCGTTAATTGCCTGTTGCCTCTCGGGAGCAAAATTCCTCTTCTTCTGTTTTATCGGCTTTGCCCCTAAGATTACGTTCAACCGATGGCAAATAACTTCAGGGTCTATTCCTGGCATATCGGCTGGAGTCCATGCAAACACATCACAATTCTCTTTTAAGCGTCGGACCATCTCCTTTTTTACTTGTTCAGGCAGCTGGCTTCCCACATATACTATTTTCCTTCATCTTCGTCATCTAACTGGATCGTTTCCATTTCCTCATCAGGTTTTGGTTTAGGCGGTTCTTCAATTGTAAGGGTTTCCTTCCTCTGCATCCCTTTACATGTGGTAGATGCGATATTACATGTCCTGGCTTTCTTTTGATCTCCCCTCACTTGTCCAACACCGCGGGGAGTCGGAAACTTCATTAACAAATAGCAGGGATGCACCACAGCCCTCATGTCATTTAACAATGGCCGCCCGAGGATCATATTGTATGCCACTGACGTTGACTTCACAACCATAAATAATACTTGTCGAGTGACACACTTCGGGCTTTCACCCAATGTTACAGGTAGCTGAACTGCGCCCTCCACTTTCACTTTTTCTCCTGAGAATCCATACAGAGGTGTGGTGACTGGCTCCAGTCGATCCTTCGAGATGCTTATTTTCTCAAAGCAACTCCAGTAAATCAAACTTACCGAACTCCCATTATCAACTAGGATGCGACTCACTGGGTGTTTTGCTATTACCGTCGAAATCACCATTGGGTCATCGTGAGGGATCGTTACATCACCCCTGTCAGCTGGCGTGAAAGTAATAGGCTCTTCATCATGCTTTTCTTCCATCACTGAATTAATTTGTGATAAGCATGTCGGGCGTAGGTCTTGCGAGACGAGGAAGAAGCGCCAGCTAATGACTCACCTCCGGATATCACGTTAATAGCTGGCCCTGTGGGTTCATTATCTTCCTTTCGATTCCTTCTTTCTACCCTTCTGTCATTATCTCTTCTTTCATCTTCATTTCGTCTAACAGGTCCTCTGTTTTCACCTCTTCTATCTCTGAAATTGTTTCTTCTGTTCTGCGCGGTATAGTTAGTTCTATCACCTTTCCATACAAAACGGTTTATTTTTCCCTCTCGTGCCAACTTTTCTAGCTGATTCATCAACTCTCTACATTTTTCAGTTGTGTGCCCATGCGCTGAGTGATAATCGCAATACGCCCTTGAGTCACGGCCTAGATTCCCTGACGCCTTCTTTGGAGTCTGTATAAGACCTGACCCCTCGATAGCTGCTAATACGGAAGCTCGAGATTCAGTGAGTGGGGTATAAGCTGAGTATTTCAGTGTGGGAGCTTTTTCAAACTTCCTTGGTTGGCTAGAAGATGCTTCAGTGACTTCCCTTCCTCGTTTCCTTCCCTCCTTGGAATCTCCTGTCGTCACCATTTTCATTACTTCCTCCTGGGTTACATACTTATTAGCACGGGAAAGTAGGTCTGAGATGGTAGTTGGCTGATCTAGCGACAGGGATTCTTGCAATTTCTCAAACCTTGTCCCCTGTAATATAGCTGCCACAGCTATAACGACTTGCAGGTCTCGTACCTCTAAGGTAGCGTCTCTGAACCGATCCACATAACTCTTCAAAGACTCCTTAGCTCCTTGTTTTATAGTGAGCAAATAGGTCGGTTCCTTTCTTCGTTGACTGTTCACCGCAAATGCCTTAAGAAACTCACTTCGCAATTGGTCAAAAGAGGCAATAGACCCTTCCAGCAAGTTATTGAACCATTTCATCGCATGTCCGGACAGAGTTAAGGAGAAAGCCCTGCACATTATCTCGTCCTCCCATCCATGTAGCAACATCAGGGCCTCAAAATTTTGCATATGATCATAGGGATCCGTTTTCCCGGTGTATGCGGTCATCTGCGGCATTTTGAACTTTGAGGGCAAAGGCTTTTGCATGATGGTTGTGCAGAACGGTACTCTTCTTCTCTGGCTCTCTTCCGCAGACACTAATTTTTTTTCCTCTAACACCTGTTCTATCATTTTCTTCATGTCTACAGGGGGAGCAAGCTGATTTCTAGCATGAGACGAATTAGGTGGGTCTACGACTACTTCCTTACCTTTCGCTTGGGGTGCGTTTGTTCGTATCATCTGTGTGCACCAAGTGGGGTCAAACTCCGACTCGGCTCCCCAAGTGCTTTGATCTTCGACACCATTCTTTCCAGCACCTCCAACACCATGTTCTAGGTTGGTACCATCAAAATTTGATAGGTCATGGTGATGGGCGGTAGACCCTGTCGCCCTGTCGGTATCCTGTCGCCCAGGCACCTGTCGCCCCACGCATGGAGCCTGTCGCCTGACCCCTGTCGCGGGGTCTAGGCCTGCCGCTTCATCAGTCTCTCGCTGAGTACCGACGGTGGGCCTCATGTTCTCAGGCCCCGTCGCACCCTGTTGAATGTCATTCTCGGCGACGGGGGGAGCCTCTCGCCAACGAGAGGGGTCTATCGCTGTCGCGTCCTCCCGTCGCCAAGGCATCTGCGGCGGGACTCCTTAACTCGTTCCTCCTACCAAGTTTTGCACGGCAGGCGGCAGATTCAACTACGGGAGAACTCCGTGGAACAGATCCACCATGGCTCGTAGCGCCTGGGTGGTTTCTTCGCTTTGTCGCCTCAGAGCTTCGAATTCTGCCGCTGACACAGTGATTCTTTCTTCCTCCCTGTTCACCTGGTTCCTCTGGCGAATATGTTGTTCCGGGGAACTTACAAAATTTTCTTCACTGCCAGTCCTTGCGTTCGTCGATCTTGTTCTCACCATCTTAGTAAATTTTGATTGGCTTTTTTATACGTTTCCCACAGACGGCGCCAATTGTTGTTGCACAAAACAACAATAAAGATACGCTGACGTCGATGTTCGTACTAAGTCTCCACGTGTGTCCAAGAAGCTTCTGTAAAACAAGAAAAGTCAGAGGGACGCAGGGGTGGTTCCCTGCGTAGATACTCCGATGCTTAAGTCAGCAAAAAGTTCTTCAATATTGGGAAGCGTAAAAGCCAGTAGTCAAAAATTAGAGAATAAGATTGTACCTGGGGACCTATTTATAGGTCAACAATCTAGGTTAATTGTTTAAGGATAAGTCCCTTATCTTGCTGAGAGTTTGTGTCCCAATATAACACAAGTTCCTTGAAAATCGGGAGCTTCTGGAGCCTGTCGCCGGCGAGAGACTCATACCACGCGGAACATTGTGACGTCAGGGGACTGTCGCTAGCAGGAGCCGAAGATGTGTGCCACGTGTCGCGTTGTGATTGCAGGCGACAGACTTTGAGTCTGTCGCGGGCGACAGGTGTGATCGCGCACCTCTACTTCTGTCGCCGAAGGCCACGTGGGCACAACCGAGTCTGTCGCCCAGCGACAGATGTGATGCGTTTACCATCTGTCGCCAAAGGCCACGTGGGCACAACCGAGTCTGTCGCCCAGCGACAGGTGTGATGCGTTTACCATCTGTCGCCGAAGGCCACATGGACCAGTGAGTTCTTGCCGCGTGGTAGTTTCTCACAACATTGGGCCTGGCCCGAACATGGGTAGACTTTGTCATATCAGTTTGAATAAAGATGGATTTCGCAGCCACTTATCCGCCATATATCCATGAGTTCTCCAGTGCCAACCTTCCAAAAAGACCCGTCATCCACAACCAGTTTTCCTTGAAGTAAGCTCTTCCACAAATAAGAAGCTTGGTGACCTAACGAAGCCTTCTAGATATAACTGTGGGGAAAATACCGTCCTTTAAGCACTTTAAAGCATAAGTCTGTATCATCATGAACTAAGCCACCATTGTTTCGCTAGGAGAGCCAAATTAAAGGACTCAATATCCTTAAGACCCCAATCCTCTGGCAAGCTCGAAGCAGCAGAGGGAATTAAAATTCCTCCAATGGAGTTGACGTTTAGCTTTTGTATCACTCATCAAAACCCTGCTAAGATACCATCGAGTTGTGCAAACAAAGATGTTGGTAACTTAAAATAGGACATATAATATTGAGGTAATGCCATAGCCACGGTTTCAAATAGCGGCCGCTATCTCGCGGTAGCGGCTGTGGCCGCCACCGCTATTGCGGATATAGCGAGTGTGAGTATGGCTCACACCCATAACGGCTAATAGCGGCCGTTCTGAAACGGCTTAACGGATAATAGCGGTGATAGCAGTCCGTTATCGCCGCTATCACCGTTACCTTTCAGACAGAAAAGAAAAAAAAGACAGTTTCTGAAGCAGACAAGAAGAATCAGATTCCTCAAGGACCTCAAGTACAACGCCAAAGCTTTCAAAGCTCAATCATCAACCCAAAAATTATTCAGATCCGTGACACAAAACAATTCACAAATTCATCAGATTCACAATTCACAGATTCAGATAAAACACCAATTCATCAGAGATCACATATTCACAGTCACAAGTCACAACAACTTCACAAGACTCATTCACAAGACTCATAGCTGAGAGTCACGAGACCACAGACCACAACCCACCCGAACTCTGTCACACACCACAACGGCACAACCCACATTCACAACTCGCATCGCAAGTCACAAACAACACAACTCACATTCACAAGCAAACAGAGATAGACACTCACACAGCAAATAGAGACACAGTCATTCACAGAGTCACAACTCACAGACAACAACAAACACAACAACATAGCTAGATCTTCGAAAGGTAAGCAACTAACCATTTTAATTTTTTAACTTTGATCAGACAGAGGATGAGAAGGCGTGGGACAGTGGGTGATGGCGAGGGTGGTGTGGGTGTTTGAGTCTTTGAGAAGCTGAGATCAGATCAGATCAGATCAAAAGATTCAGATCTGGCACCGAAAGGAAAGGAGGCTGAAAGGGTGAGGGCCATGAGGCCATAGTAGGCTCCGGAGAGATAAGATGAGAGGCTGAAAGCCGAAAGAAAAGGAGGTGCCACCGCCGGCCGCAGATGGACATGGCGGCTGGCGGCATGATCCGTGACAGAAGGGGAGGGAGAGACTGAGGGAGTCATGGTGAAAGTCGAAACGAAGCCGACGGAGAAGGAGGCGAGGCTGAGGCCGGCGTCGTGAGGCTGGCAACTGGCTGAGCCGCTGAGGTGAGGCCGTGCGTGAGGGGAGGTGAAAGGAAAAAAGAAAGGAGGCTAAGCCGCTAAGGTGAGGGGCTGAGGGCGTGATCTCGTGAGGCTGAGGGAGGCTGCCGGCGGCTTGTGACTGAGCCACTGAGAGGAGACTGAGGGTTGGGTCGGGATGGAAGGGAGATTGGGTTGGGGGAGTCGCGGGTAGTGAAGGGAAGAAGGAGAAGGAGTGAGGAGCCAATTCATTTTTTTTTTAAATGTGTAGTTTTTATTTTTTTTTGGTTAACAGTTTTTATTTTTATTTAGTAAATATAAATGTTGATTTTAAATTTTTTGTTAACTCATTTAATGAAGCATATTATTTTTTATTTTTATTTTCATCAATCATCATCACAACAATCAAAAAAAAATTTTGTTTTAATATGTATTAATAGTGATGGGCTTTAAATTAAAAGTTTAGGAATGGAAAAATCATGATAAAAAAAATTAGGAAATGAGTAATTTGAATTTCAAAAAAAATTAGAGAAGGTTGAATTTAAATAATTAATTTAATTTTACAAATAAAATTTGTAGTGCAATTGAATGTATTGTACTAAATATTATTATAACTTAAGAAAAAAAATTAATATTGATAATTTGATGTTCATATATAAATATGATTGTTTAAGTTAATTGATTGTGGCAAATTAATATTAAATTTTTAATATAGTTGAACATTATTGTAATTCAAGAAAAATATTGATATTGTAAATGTAATGAATTAAATTATTATTACTTCTTAAATGGTTGAAAATGTGATTAATTAATAATTCAAATTCAAATTTTTTGTATAAAAAAATGTGATAACTCTATCTCATTTATTTATACTTATTTGTTTAACAGAAAATGTCAGGCATATCACGAAGTGAGGATTTTCCAAGTAAGGGACTAGAAGGTGCGCCAAGTGATGATATCGGTTGGCATTTTGGAATCCCTGTACCAAATTCAAAAAGAAATGTGTCATGTAAACTTTGCGGGAAAATCGTAAGAGGAGGAATAACACGCTTCAAGGAGCATATAGCTCATAAGACCGGCAATGTTGCACCATGCCCTAATGTTACCAGTATGTTATAAATATTATGTTAATTTTCAATAAAGATTATAAAATTACATTAACATGTACAACTAATTATTTTTATTTTTCTTAACTGTATTATTAAAAGGTATTGTTAGAGAAAGTATGATGAAACTCCTCCAAGAAAGTAAAAAAAAAAATTGATAACAAAAAGAGAAAAGATGAATTCCAAGGAAGATTATGATTACGAAGGATTCATAGATGAAGATGCTGCTATGAGACAAGCCATGCGAGAAAGTGTTCAATCACAACGTGAATGGCATATGAGGCAAGAATTTAGGCAAAGAAATGGTGGTTTGAGTAATATTTATGAAGAGGGACGAAGCTCTCATGGCTCAGTTGCTGACTATTTTGATCAAAGAACAAGGAAATCCACTCCAAGTGACTCTGAATTTTCTTTAAGGGGAGCAGTACCTGAATTGGTTAGAAGCAAAAGTGTAAAGCAACCGAAGTTAAGTAATTCTTTTATGAAGACATTAAGAAAGAAGCTAGGTGAATCAGTATCTAAATTTTTGATATACGATCGACTTCCTTTTCATTTAGCAAACTCTCCATGGTTGCATAATTTAGTTTCTGTAGCAGCAGAAATTGGGCCAAATGTAAAGCTTCCAACACCTTATGAGGTTTCTGATGTATATTTGGAATCACAGTATCAACAAGTCAAAGAATGGGTTGATGGATTAAAGGTTTACTGGAGTGAATTAGGTGCTACCTTAATGTGTGATGGGTGGACCAACAGCTTGAATCAAATGCATATAATAAATTTTCTAGTTTATTGTAGTAAAGGGACCATTTTTTGGAAATCTGTTGATGTCTCTAGTGTTCAGAGTAGAGATACTAAATTTTACTACAAATTACTAGATCAAGTTGTGGAAGAAATCGGAGAGCAATATATTGTTCAAATAGTTACCGACAATGAGGCAGCACTTAAGGCTGCTGGAAAAAAATTAATGTTGAAAAGAAAACATTTGTTTTGGACTTCCTGTGCAGCTCATTGCTTGGATTTATGCCTTGAAGATATTGGGAAGAAGCAAAGCGTGGAAAAAGTATTGGACGAGGCGAAGAAAGTCACTTGTTTCATATACAATCATATTTGGACAGTTGACTTAATGAAGAAATATACTCAAGGAAGGCAAATACTTCGTCTTGCTCTCACTCGATTTGCTACCCATTTCATCCAATTGCAAGAAATAACAAAGAATAAACAAGGTCTGAGAGAAATCTTCAATTCAAAGGTTAGCACTTAATAATTAGTACAATTATTTAAATCTAGTTTTTTTTATATATTGTTTAAATCTTAATTTAAAATATGCAGAATTTAAAGAATCTAAATGGGGGCAACAAAAGTCGGGACCTGCTTATGAAGCAAAAAAAATTATTTTGGGAAAAGATTTTTGGAAAAAAGCAAGTGAAATAATAAAAGTTTATGAGCCTTTGGTAAAAGTATTGCGCCTTGTGGATAGTGATGAAAAACCAACAATGGGCTTTATTTATGAGGCAATGGATAGAGCTAAACGAGCAATTGCACAAGAATGTCGATTCGTCACTGAATATGAAAGGATTATTGACAATAGATGGACATTTATGCATTCTCACTTGCATTCAGCTGGTAAGTGACCTAAAAATGTGGATTGTAATTAAAATAACATTTTTATGTTATATGCCTAAATTGCTTATATATTTATTTTTTATTGCTTATTTTTTTTATTGTTATGAACTATGTTTAGGTTATTATCTTAATCCCCAATTTCAATATGGTGTGAAATCTTCGTCGGATGTGTTAATAGAAACAAGAGAAGGTATAAAAGCAGTGATAGAAAGACTAGAACCTTCTATGGATAATCAAATCCAGATGACTAATCAGGTTAGTGTTTACCACTATTTTATACTTGAAAATTTTACTTTATGTATCATAAATATAATTACCTTTTTGCATTTATTTAATAATTGTAATGTTTTATCAATGTAGTTGTTTGTATTTCAAGATAAAAGAGAAACATTCGGTACGCCACAAGCACAAAGAGCGTGGAAGCAAATGAATCCAGGTAAATAATTAATTAAATAGTTTTAATTTCTTTAATATTATTTAATTATATTGGTATTAAATTTATTTTAAATTAATTTATGCAGCTGAATGGTGGATGATATATGGCACATGTGTTCCTGAATTGCAAAGAATAGCAATTAAAGTGCTTATTCAGACAACTTCTGCATCTAATTGTGAAAGAAATTGGAGCACATTTAGCTATATACATACCAAGACAAGAAACAGGTTGAAATATGAAAGACTTCATAAGATGGTATACACTTATTACAATATGAGGCTAAGGATGAGACATCAAAAAAGGAGGAGTATTGATGAGATAAATGATAGTTTCAATCCTATTAGCCTAGACCATATATTTGAAGAAGATGATCCACTTTCAGAATGGCTACAAGAGAAAGAAAATCCTTTGTTAGATGGGCAAAACTCTGATTGGTTGCCTCTTGATAATTCTGATGATGAAATGAATGTTGAACAATCATATCAATCAGGAGAACAAAATCTGCCTCATTCAAGTACAAGCCGATCACCAACTCAGAGTGATGATGATGAGGGTTCAAGTCCAACTGGTAGTGATGGACCCGGTGGTGATGGTAGTGGTGCTGATTATAGTGGTGGTGCAAATGAAAATAGGCCTTTTAGTCCACTTGGAGGAGAATTTGGGCTTGCTGCTACTGGTGGATTATTCCTTGATTTGTCAGAATATGGAGTACATCCATCTATTGAATCTAGTGGGGATAGAAGTAGAGATAGAGCTCGATCAAAGGGAAAAGCCAAGAAGCACCAACATGATACTTCTGGTTCTGGAGGCTCTTCATCTCGAAGATCAGCTTCTAGTAATGAATCATTTGGTAATCAAGGCTATTATCCATCAAGACCACCTTTATATTTTCAACCTCCTTATGGTTACTATCCACCTCCACAAGGTTATTATCCACCCCAGCCATATCCTAATTATCCTATGCCCTATTATCCCCAAATGTATCCACCACTACCCCAAATGTATCCACCACCCCAACTGTATCCACCACCACCACAAATGTATCAAGAACAAGGATATGGTTTGAATTCTGGACAAAGGTCACGAAGATCGAGTCGCCATGGTTCTGAAAGTGAAGAGGGAGAATTTGATGCTCCTCGTCATTCCACTATGTGGTAATCGGTAAGATTTAAAGTGCATTTTTTTAGTTTCCTTGAATTGAATTTTACAAGTTCTATTTGTTAATTATTAATATTCGTAGAAATTCATGTGGAAGAGAAAAAAAAAGAAAAATATTGACATAATTAATTTAGATGAAAAAAGATTTGACAAAATTTAGATGAAAAAATTCCCTAATAATTTAGATAAAAAATAATTAATGCTAATTAATTAGTAGATAATTATTTATCTCTATTTTGAATATTTGTTATTTTTTAATTATCATAAGTAATTTTTTAAATATGAATGTTTTATTATAATTGAAAAAATTATAAATAACCTTTTTTTCACATAAATAATAGACTTGAGGTATTATATATTACTTTAAAAACTATAAAATAAGACTTTACATGATTATAATTAAAATTACTACACTTTATATAGAATTGTGCGAAATTAAAAAAAATTTACGACCGCGATGACCGCAATTACCGTCGCTATGTCCGCAACCGCGATAAACGCAACGCGACCGAAAACGCGGCCGCGACCGCGATTTAAAACCATGGCCATAGCCACCGATTTGAGCAATACACTCTTCCCAGCTTATGAGTGTAATTTTCTTGGCCATACCTGAACATGACTCCATAATCTATCCTTTAGCAGTTGAAATTCTTGTTTCTTTGAGCGACCAAACAAAAAGGGCAACCCCTGATATTTGTCTATGACAAAGAGACATGAACATTCAAAGAACTCATAAACGTGAGCCGCATGTCCATCGAGACATTCGAGCTGAAAAAGACCGTTGACTTCACTAAATTCACTTGTTGTCCTGTCTCCATCTCATAAATGTGAAGAATATCTAGCACCACTCTGCAAGAGTTTGAAGTTGCTTTGAAGAGCAAAAGTGAGTCGTCGGCAAATAGTAAATGCGTGACTGAGGGAGCACACCGAGCTATATAGACACCTTGCAATGTCCCCTGATGCAAAGCATGATTTAGCAAACAAGACAAGCCTTCCACACAACGATTGAAAAGATAAGAGGATAATGGATCTCCCTGTCGCAAACCACGAGTCAGAACAATTGTCCTACTTAAAATCCCATTAATCTGAATAGAATAGGGGACCGTATGCACGCACTTCTTTATTAATAAGATCCACCTCTCAAAGAAACCCAATGACCTCATTAGCCCTTCAGGATAAGTCCATTCCAGCCGGTCATAGGCTTTAGACATGTCTAACATCAACGTCACATCCTTAATTGCACCAGTTTTCTTGGCTCTCATGTAGGAGAACAGTTCAAAAGCCACCATTGCATTATCATAGATATGTCGTCCCAGAACAAAGGCACTTTGATTTCCCCTACAATCCTCGACAACAACCCTTGCATGCAATTAACAAGTATCTTGGAAATTAGTTTGTAGATTATGATGCACAGACTAATAGGATGATAGTACTTGATAGTTTGAGCAGCTTGAGTTTTTGGTATGAGCACAATAGTTGTTTTGTTAATACTGTTCAGATCTGTATCACCATTCCAAAAAGCCAAGACCAATCGAGTCACTTCCAAACCAACAATAGACCAATAAATTTGATAAAACAAAACAGTCATCCCATCCAGTCCTGGTGATTTACCTGTCCTCATTTGACTTGGAGCATTGTCCACCTCCTCCTTGGTAAAAGTGTCACACAGTAACCTGTTATACTCCTCAGTAACACATCTATCTGTGGCTTGAACAATGAATTGTGAAGAGGAAAAGGAGGAAGTGGTAAACGTATCTATAAAATAAGCAAGGATCTCATCACAAATCTCCTCCTATGTATCTAGAGAAATCCCAGCAGTGCTCTTCAATCTCAGTATGGCGTTAAGCTTTCTTCTTCGCGATGCAGTTGCATGGAAAAGCCGTGTATTTCGATTCCCAGCCTTCAAGCACAAAGCCTTAGCTTGCTGTCTCCACATGATCTCTTTAGACTGTAACAACTCATGAGACGCAACTGACCTATATTCACTTTTGCCCAATCAGGCTGGCCACTTGGTTGTTGCATCAGCTACTCAAGATGGTGCGAGCATTCTCGTATTTGCTTGCCCAAAGACCTAAATTCACGAGAATTCCACTGCAAGAGTGTACCTCACACCTAGCCAATTTTGCTAACAGTGGTAAAATAAGTTACTATAGCAGTGTTCCACACTGCACAAATGGTCTCCCCACAACCATGATGCCTTGTCCACATGTCCTCAAATTTGAAATGTTTCCTTCCTAGGTTTAGGAGATGGCTGCCACTTGTGCCTAATAATATGAATGAGAGATCAGATGTGGTTGATAAGATATGCTCCTCTATAGCACGTGGAAAAATATTCCACCAAGTTTGAGAACCAAAGCCCCTGTCTAATTTTTCTTCAACCCTACAATGTCCTTCACACGACTCCATGTAAACCATGCCCCTTTAATCGGAAACTCCGTAAAACCATAGTCGTCCGCCACCCATTGAAAATCAACCATTTGCCATTGCGGTCATGGTAGTCTTCTTTCTCATCAATCTGAAGAAGCTCATTAAAATCCCTAGCACAACACCATGGCAAATTGTGCTAGCAACTTAACTGCTTGAGAACGTTCCATAATTTTATACGTAAATGAGTGACTGGATTTCCGTAGAATCCACTGAACCAGAGTGTAGGAAACTTCGTAGGTGAAGAAATAAAGACATCATGTGTGATAAAGAGTAGGAGAAGAGAGCGACCTGAAGATCATTAGTCCACATGAGACACAAACCACCAGCCCGCCCCACACTATCTACCATGAAATAGCCATTAAATCCCCAACGAAACCTTTATTTTGGAGCTTTTCCTTTTTGTTTCACTTAGGAAAAGCAACTGGCTCTAGCACTTCTGACCACTTTGGTCAATTCATGAACTGCTCGATGAGGCCCCAACCCTCGAAAGTTTCAGCATATGGTCCTCATAAGTTCCGGCAGGGTTGGCTTGATTTGTCAACCTCTACCGATATCAAAGGTTCCAGCCTCGGTGATACTAGAATACAGTCATGTAGTCCCTTAGTGCATTTGCTTAGGACATTCATTGGTGTGACAGCCAAATAATCAAGACCTCCACTCTTAAATAGTTCATCACTAGCATTTTGTAGGACAAGACCCCTATGACGTGGTCTCCCTGGCTTTCGTTCCCTAAAAACACAAGCGATTGCCTTGGAATCAACATCTGCGTGATGATTTGACTGCACAGTCGCAGGTGCTGTCATAGTTGCAAGATGCTCTGCTGTGGAAGTAGCCCCACTAGAACCCAAACCAACAAAAGGGCCTAACAATTGTCTATGGACCTCAGTATCCATAGCAGTAGATTTCTCAAGAAGTTGAATGGTGAAATTTCCAGACAGATCAGAGCAAGCATACAGACTTTCTGCCCTCGTCCATGGACCATAGCCACGCATGAAGACCTCGTTTCTTTCTTCTGTTAGATAGTTTTCTTGTAGTCTGACTCTTGCCGATCAAGGCACCCACAGACGTAGCAAAAAACAGGTTATCTTTCATAATGACAGGACAGTATTTTAGATCCTCCCTGATCTAGGAGATGGATATGAATGCCTCGCTTCAATGGTTGGTGAACATCCAAGAGAACATGAATGCGCAACCAATGCCCCCAAGCCATATTGCCACCATGCATATCCACTTCATCCACCACACCAAGAAGATTTCCTACCACCATACCAATCTTCTGATTCATCAACCCCAAAGGCAAACCATGAACTTGGATCTAGAACGGACAAAACTGCATGATTATCCTTTCCTAAACCTCTGCGCCGTCAAAATCCTTTAACAACAGCAGCAATTTCTTAAAAGATCATGGCTGTCCAAGAATAACTCTGTCCCTATCCTTTTAAGAGAAAAGAAACAATTGATCACCAATCTCCCGAACATGTAATCCAGTAGTGACTCTCCACACCTTGGTGAAGATGTTTCGCATGGCTTCCAGATTCACTACACGTTTGGAAAAGAGTTTGCCAACCAAACAATGTTCACCCTGTTGCAATGTTGGCGTGACCCAGTGTTTCTCAATTACTAGAGGACTCTGTTCAACCTCGGTAAGAGATAGACGAGCCCATGCATCTTCCAAACTGTCTTGGCTCATACAGAAGAAACGAGGAACATGGAAAATGGAAAAAAAATCTATGGAATATGCAAGAAACTAAGAAATTTGCAGTGAACAGATAGAAATTAGTCATGAAAACAAGATAGAAAGCTCCCACTGGACAGTTATTTTGGCTTTTAACTGTCAGAGAGAAAAGTAACCACCACGTAGAAAAGTAGAATTTTACATAAAATTGTCTTTATTTTAAATTTTTTTTCCTAATTCACTCTAACTAATCTTAACTAATTCTAATTTATTAATCCTATTCCTATAATAATCCTATAGTAATAATCCTAAAATATTATACTGAACTTATCTTCAAACCTAATAATAAATCTAATTAATAATAATCGTAACCTAAAATAAATAATATTGACAAAATTATCCTAAATATTAATATTAATCCAAAATTAAAATTAGCCTACAATTAAAATAATCCTAAAATTAAAATTAAAATTAAAATTGATCCTAAAATTAATCCTAAAATTCTAATCTAAAATTAAATACTAGTTCTAATTAAATAATAATTTTAAATTTAATTCTATTCTAAAATTAGTTCTGATAATCAACCTAATTATCTTAATTTATTAAACAAAGTTAGTTAATTATACAAACTAAAGCAATTAATTAAAAATTAAGATTTCAGACAAAATAAGATGTCTATAGTAAATTATTTTTTTAAGAAAATAAATCTAGATTTTTTTTGGTTAATATCTTCTTAGTTAGATGATGTAATTTATAAAAAATAATGTTTGCTTGGATTAATTAGGTGATAAATTTTTGAGAGAATTCTATTATAAAAAGGTATGGCTATTGGACTTTAATCATCCATTTTCAAGATTTAATAGGGATACGTACTTACAACGAAATAGAAGTTCATATTCTTAATTTCATGTAATAAAAAATTGAAGGTTTATTTCCATTTTTAGTAAAGTTTGAAGATTGATTTGGTTATTATTCCAAAAGAAAAATGAAAAAAAGAAGAAAAATATTAAAATTAAGGGAGAAGAGAAAAAAATAAGTGGTGGATGTAAAGAATAACATAATAAAATATATAACTCAAAATTAATAATTTAGTTTTATATCAAAATGATTTCGCTAAAACTTGCTTAATAATTACCTTAAATAGTAATAGATTCAAAAGAATATGCGCATTGGACAAATATTTGGAGAACTTAATATATTGAAATAAAGATTGATTTTAATATATTTTTGAAAATTTATTAAAAGGTAAGCTTTCATGTTAACAAAACAAAATTTTATGTTGTTAAAAAAAATCAAATTTTACGCTTAGATTGTTTTGATATTTTAATTGAATCAAAGATTTTATTAAATTTAACAAATTTATTTTTTTTGCAAGTTGTGAACACATTCATTAAGTTTTCAATTTCTATTAAAGTGTTGTGAAGACAGCAAATTTTGTGTACCTAGTTGTAAGTACATGAAGGAATACACCACCTTATGTTAATAGAATTATTTTGTAATGAAATAAATGTATTTAGTAATTTAAATTAATAAAGTCAAATATGTGTTAATATCAATATGTATATATTCATGTCTTTCATATATTAATACATGAATATAAATATATAATGATACTTATTTAAATTAATAAATATAGAAATATGAAATGCTAGTGAAACAAGTAATATGTAGTAACTAAATTTAAATAACTTAGAATATTTGTACTAAATATCATTATAAGGTTAATATATATATATAGGTATATGTATATATATAATAAGTGAATAAATAAATAAAATAAAAAAGTGGATTTTGTTGTAGCTTCACGGAGAAGCTTGGGAACAATCCTTAAACTCCATTAACGCTCATCCCAACTAGCCACATTATCTCCCCACTGCCACCGTCCATCATTATCATTATCATCAGCCTGATAATATCCATCTCACTTTTTTTCCTCCCATTTCTCTGCTGAACCAAGAGCCACACTTCCCCACCATTGTGTCACCATTCACGTATCCCTCTTGTGTCGACAGCCAAGGTTTGAGGAAGGAAAACTTAAGGCAAGGGAAGGTTCAGGTTTCAGAAGTCAAAACAGGAGAGAAAGTGGTGTTTTGGTGGCTGAGTTAGGGTGATTTCAGGTTTTGGAAAAGGGGTACATTGGCTGCATTTGATGGTTGCCTATGCTGGCTCCCGGTAAAGGAAGAAAAAAAGTGAAGACAAGAGAGGACTTAGGGCTGATCTCGAGAGAGACCAGGGAGAATTGAGGAACGATGCGAACAGAGGAAGAAGACGTAGATCAGATTTGAAACACAGCAGTTCACGTGAGGAAGAAGGGCTGAAACTCTGCTGGAAACGTGAACTGTGCAAAGTTGTTCCATGGTAAAAAAAGCACCTGAGAACAAGGGGTTTCAGGTACATTTTTGGTGACCTGATGGCATAAAAAAAATAGAGTTAGAAAAAGAAGAAATGTAGCTGGAATGTGGTTATAAAAAGGGACGTGAGGTTGTCTTCTATTAAGCTAAAGACTGCCTTGATCGTGGATGAAATAGAGATCGAAAAACAAGTTGTTTTGTTGGTTGCCTTGAAGTCGAATTTTGCTAGTTTCAGTTGTAGTATTGGACAGATTCTAAACATAGCTAGATGGTTGTGTTAGACTAAGATTTTGGTTGGTTTAAATCTGGCTTGTGCATGCAAATAAGGATTCCGAGATGACTGAATAAAGGAAGGACTTAGGCAGTAAACGATGGCTGTTTGGTGTCTAAAACAGGGGAGTTGGTGAGAGCGAGAGAAAGACGCTGAAGGAGAGAACAAATGGAAGTGAAGCTAGTGGACAGCAAAGAAGCTGAAAACAAAGAGAAGTGGCCTCTTCTTGGAAGGTTTAAGGTAACCAAAGATTGAAGAAAAATGTGGTGAAAGGTAAGCTGAAGAATTATAATGTTAAATGAGTTAAGATTTGGTGAATTATTTTGGTTTAATAACTTAAGAAAAAAAAAAAAATGTATAGGCATGGTATTGAGATGATGAGAATGACCGTTGTATGCTGATACAAGTAGGTGCAACAATTTTGAGATTGTCATTACAAATCTATGTATGGTATAAGTGGAAAAAAATTATAAGAATATATATGTCTATGAATATATATATATATATATATATAGGTCATGTGTGTATAACAAAGAGTGAATTTTAATACAGGATTTAAATTAGATACAAGTATATGAGTATATGTATATGTGACAATGTATGTAAGTAGATACGATTAATAGTCGATAGACGAGAACTTCTAGGTACTTGGAATGAGACGATATCAAAATAATTATATAAATATACATATTATTGGTACAATAATGAAGGATTAGTTTTGACATAGAAGTGAAGTCGACTAAATTGTCGCTCTAAAAAAATATGATTTTGGTAGATGATTAATCGTGATTAAGATTTGTTTTAAGACAGCGATGATTTTGGTTTGTAGTGACTTGGAGCAGCTAGGAGCTTGAGCCTTGATTCGAAAACTTGAAAAAGATATTTGCTAAGTCCGTGAGGTAAGAGATATATATTAGAACGTAAGAGATACTGAATGCTATTTAAAATCAACTGCCTTGTGGTTATATAAACTGTATTTTCTTGCAGGGGTTTTAAGAAAATATAAGTCGTTATACTGCCGAATTTTTTATGAAAATTATGGTTTTATGATTTAAGCTTAACTTAAGCAACCATTTGAAAATGACAAGTAATTCGGCATGTTTATTTTGAAAACAGTTAAATCTTACGACTTTGATATGTTTATAAAACTTTCAGTCGAGAAATTAATCGCAAGGAAATTATCAACCTATGGTATTGTTTTGAAGATATTATGAGTATGTATGATTTATATGCTTTGAAAGAAATGTATACGACTTTTGTTATGAACTTTCCTAAAGCTCGAAAAATACTCTTTCGGATTTCGAAAGATATATGTATAAAATGTTTTGAGACATGACTAACTAAAGTTAGTATAGTATTGTTTTGAAACTACTGTGTGTGATCTTGATTCTGTTCGCAGTAGGTATTTATATTCAGACTACTGTGTGTGGCCCTGAATCAGTCTGCAATAGGAACTATATGTATGGAAAAGTTTTAAGACATGACTAACAATCACTACGGTAATGTTTTAGATTATTGTGTGACCCTGATCCAGTCCACAGTAGGTAATGTTTTGGGCTACTGTATGATCCTGATCCAGTCTACAATAGAGTTTCTATTGCTGTGTGACCTTGATCCAGTCCACAGGGGGCCCAGTTGACACCTGATCAGTGCTCACTGTGGACCCCCTCTAGACTATGGCCATATGTCAATTTGAACTGCTTGATTATTGCTTAGTCATTATGTCTCCAATTTATGATATGTATATGTTCCTTTTTGTACTTATGCCAATTATGGTTTCTGAATGTTTATGTTTCGAATGATAATGCTTATCTATGGTTTTGAATGAATTACTTTCTAATACACTGCATAAGCATGTTTTGGTTTTCGAAATGTATAAATTTCGATTTTGAACTTTAATAAATATTTTGAAAACTTGCATGTAGAAATTCGGTATCTATTTCTTATATATATATTTATTACTGGGTTTTCCAATAAGCTCACCCCCCTCTCTACTTTCCAGATTAATTGCTATAGGAGCTTTATTCACGGGGCTTAAACAAGTCCTTCAAGACTTTCGTACCACCGTTGAAGGTATGTGATGTACAGTATTCTCTTTTATATTCAGACTTGTATTTTCAATACTTTTATAGCATGTGGATGTAATTAAAAGAAGTATAGGATATAATTATGGTTTATAACAATGCATGCAACTTGGGTGGAGATATATTTAGTCAAGTAGAATGATTCGAAATTGTAAATGTACGCTTAGTGAGAAAATTTGACTTGGACCTAAAGTAATTAAAGGATATTGACTTAGCTAATATAAAGTTAGCTTAAGAATTGATTAGTGACACTACGTACAGCCCAATCAAGTAAGTGAAAAAAAAAGAAAAATTTGGTTCGCATTTTTTGTATAAATGGTCGTTACAAAAATTAGTATCAGAGCAAGGTTGCTCTGATGTAAGGTAATGCTCTGATGTACGGTAATGTCGATAGGTCAAGAATCGTTTACATCCCCTAAGTACTGTACATGTCTGAATATATACTGTACATTTTTGTTTAAATTGGCACTGAATGTGTTTATTCTATATGGATAAATTATATCTTTTCCCTACCTAAATCGTATATGGCATGATTTGATAAGTAAAGAAGTAGTAAATGTTATTTGTTCAGTTTTGAAACATTTTGAAGTGATGTTAGTAGAGGCACAATGGCCTATGTGATTTAAAGATTGATGCAATGTACTTATCAAGACTCATGAATAAGGAATGACATTGTGTTTGGTGGAGATGATAATGGTATAACCTAGCATAATTGGCCTAAAATAGGTCATGCAATGATCTGAAATGATTGATTAGGATATGTTTTGCTTTGAAAGTGATAGGATTATTGTATTTTATATGATTGATGTAGAAATCGGTAATGATTGAAAGATGCAAGAGGATGGTTAATCAACCGTATAGGCATTGTGAGATTGGTATGAAAAGGCGGAATTATTGATTGTCAAGACTTGACTTTGATTAAAAAGTGAGTATGGCAACGATGTGCATAGAAATGTCTGTCCTACATAAGAAATTGATGATTAATTGGAATACGTGAAAGAATTTCTGAAGGATTGATGTAAGTAATATATAGAAGTATTATTGAGATGGTTATTGATGATCGAAAATGGTTGATAGAGACATGTTTTGTTTTGAAGTTAATAAAATGATTGTATAGAAATATAACGAATTGATTGATAGAGAAATGAATCGATTATGGAAAATGAAGTATGTTTCATTGATTTCATAATGATTTTCTTTGATAAATGGTTCGGGAGTTGACTTGCTAAGAACAATTTGTAAGTCTGAGTCTGAATATTACTTTTTCTGATGGATGGGAAATGTGAAATATGTCAAATTTGTTGGTGGACTTAAAGTGTTGAATTTGTGAGATTTGTCAATGTGCTCTGTAAAGTAGGTTGGATACTATATGATAATAAATTGTGGATTGAATCAGTATTTTGAGATACTTATTGAAATACTACGAAGAATTTGGTTAGTATGTTAATACATTGATATTGGAGTCTTGGTAAAGGGTTATGAGAAATTGTTAAAGTATTGCCAGTATAATTGGAAATTATTGGATACTGTGGGAGAAAATATTGAATTGATTTGAATTTTAAGTAATGGACTTTGTGGATCTAAATTGCTTTGTATGGTTGTAGATTATTGGAACTAGTTGTAGGAGGTTTATATTTTGAAACGATATTATTGCTCATGTGTGATTTTGAAGTTCTTTTGGGCATGGAACAGTTAGCTACCCATCGTGTTAGTGTAGATTGCTACAGGAAAACTGTAACTTCTCCCTACATGATCCGTATAAAATGTGTTTTGACCAGTAACGAAGCGATAAGTGCTTACTGTTTTGTTTTGAGCGTATTAAAGTGCACATTTCATGTGAAAGTTAACTAGCATTTGTGTAGGACCTCGATATGATACATCCGAAGCTATCCAATATACTTATCATCAAGGACTTCCTGATGTATTTTTAAAAGAATTGTTAGGTTTGTCACCGAAAACAAAGACAAAGCTTTTTATAGAGCTACCCCCAAGCACTCAATCGATAGCGAAGTTTTCGTACCAAATGGCTGGTTAAGTTAGAGAAAGATATTTGCCCCTGAACTAGTAGAGAAAGCTTCCAAGAATGTAAAATTAATATGTGATTGGCTAAGGACAGCTTAGGGTGAACAAGAATTGTACGATCGAAGTACACATTTAGAATTTCAAGTCGGAATTAAAGTATTTTAATGGATATTGGAAATTTAAATTATGATATCAAATTATAGAAATTTGAATTTTGAGGGATTAGGTGATCTTAATGTGTTTCGATAAATTATTACTATCAATTTGAACTATGGAATTTGATCAGTAGGGGTTGGACCTGTCCAAAATAGTGGCAGAAAATTATTAGAACCTATCCATCATGTGTGGTAGGATGAGACTCTATTGAGATGCTTTGATAGAAATAAATGCCTAATCTCTTACGGATTTAAAAAGTGTATTGAATTATGTATATTTTGGAAAAGTATTTTCAATAGCCTATATGCTTTGGCAACAAGCAACTTTGAAAACCATATGGATTAGAAAATAAATGATCTAAAGACTATACATATTTTAAAATCATTGGACTTTTGAAATTATATAGTTTGAAATATATAGATTTTGAAAGCTCAATGACTTAAAATATATAGTTTAGAACTATGTGGAATTAGAAAGATGTGGAATTTGAAAATCAAAAGGACTTTTCAAACTTCTATTGGTAAAGTCAAGATTGAACGTGATAATTTATACACCTAGAATCTTTAGTAACTAAATGAGATTATTAAGACATGTTGTGTAATGTAATAAATCGATGTGAAAGTTAAGATTGTGTGAAATAAGAAAACTCGAGACTATCATGTCTTGGCAATGATCTTGACTCAAATTGATAGTTTTTGAATTATAAGAAGATGAATGATCATATTGAGTGAACTAGCGGGATACGTCCAATTTGGTAGACTTATTGAGTTTTGAACTTTGAAAATTTATATGCGAACAATACGATCTTTAAAACAAGTGATGATATGGAAATCTGATCTTGAAATTTATTGAACTTTGATATGATATGGAGATAAAGAAAATGATAAAGAAAAGCATCCTCATATGTTGAGATGACATTGAACAATGTGAAGAGTTTAAAAAAAAAGCAACTACATGAGTTGCTAGACAATGGTTTTACATGCCCAAGTATATCACCCTAGGGCTCTAGTATTGCTAGTGGAAAAGATAGATGATAGCTGAGGCTGTATATAGATTATAAGTAGTTAAATCAGTTGACAATTAAGAATAAATAACCGTTGTCTAGGATTGATGACTTATTGGATGAGTAACAGAATGCCCAAGTAATTAATAAGATTGATTTGAGATTAGGGCACCTACAATCAAGAATCAAAGGAAACCTAGACAACATTTAGGATAAGGTACGACCAGATCAAGGCTTGAAGTATAAGATCGGTGATGATGGTTGTTAGGATATCATATTATTTGAAATTTTGTGATTAGTGCAATCATTACATAGTATTTGAATCTATCAAATTTGGGAAGCAATAATTGAATATGGAGTTCTATCGAGTACTACAAGTTTTATATTCGAATCTTGTGTAGTGTGAAATTTTGGATAAAATCTACTATAGTGGTTTGATATTTATTAAAGTGTTATGATGGTTTAATAAAGGAGAAAATTTTTGATAGTCAATTTAAAGGAAATTGAAATTAATATACGATACCTTTATGGCAACTAAGTTAT
The DNA here is from genome assembly GCA_031772115.1 of Heritiera littoralis. Taxonomy (NCBI): domain Eukaryota; kingdom Viridiplantae; phylum Streptophyta; class Magnoliopsida; order Malvales; family Malvaceae; genus Heritiera; species Heritiera littoralis. Next base: position 309,900 of record JAPDPK010000009.1, on the reverse strand, counting down.
GGATAACTAATAAATTAGAAACTTTATTTTAAGTACTGCAATGGACATGAGATTTTGTTAGTACAAAGGATATCTGATATACAATTGGCGGTTTTTGAAGTATAAGATGTATGATCTTAATGTGTGAACCAATGAGACACATCCAATTATTGGACTTTTCGAGCATCGAACTATAAGGTTAAGATGGAATAAGTTGATCTTTAGATAGGTGACAATATATTACTTTGATTAGGAACCTTATCAAACTTGGATCATATGGATATAGAAGATTTGATAAAAGAAGGCATCTTCACACGTTTGAGATAACATTGAAAAAAAATTTGGAGGACCAAATTTCTTAAGGTGGGGAGAATGTGAAGACTGCAAATTTTGCGTACCTAGTTGTAAGTACATGAAAGAATACACCACCTTATGTTAATAGAATTATTTTGTAGTGAAATAAATGTATTTAGTAATTTAGATTAATAAAGTCAAATATGTGTTAATATTAATATGTATATATTCATGCCCTTCATATATTAATACATGAATATAAATATAAAATGATACTTATTTAAATTAATAAATATAGAAATATGAAATGCTAGTGAAACAAGTAATATGTAGTAACTAAATTTAAATAACTTAGAATATATGTACCAAATATCAATATAAGGTTAATATATATATGTATATGTATATATATATATAGTAAGTGGATAAATAAATAAAATAGAAAAGTGGATTTTGTTGTAGCTTCTCGGAGAAGCATGGGAACAATCCCTAAACTCCACTAACACTCATCCTAACCAGCCACATTATCTCCCCACTACCACCGTCCATCATCATCATCAGCCTGATAATATGCATCTCACTTTTTTCCCCCCATTTCTCTGCTGAACCAAGAGCCACACTTCCCCACCATTGCGTCACCATTCACGTATCCCTTTTGTGTCGACAGCCAAGGTTTGAGGAAGGAAAACTTAAGGCAAGGGATGTAACGCCCTCGGAAGCCGGATTTTTTGGGCTAACTTTTTCTTTCACTTCCTACGTTTGTCTCTCGCTCAGTGTAGCTAAAAACCTAATGAGTAGTCCTACTCTTATATTTGTTTAAGACTAGTTGTCTAAGGTCCCATTATAGTCTTCTCGTAAGACATGTCGAAAACTACACTGAAAAACTCCACCCCTATTTTAGTCTAGTATCCATCCACATACTAATGTACATCATTGTCTCAACCTGTAGAAATTTCAAATCTCCATGTAACTTCTGAAATATTAGACCTCCAAGTGATTCAATATATAAATATATCGAGATTACAACTTAACTACGAATCACAGTATGTTTACAGACTCGATATCACCTAGTACTTACATCCCGAATCATATACACTGTGCACACAAAAGAATTTAGTCTGGGATATAAACAAAAGAACAAAAGATTATACCTTGGCTCAAAATATAACTTTCAGTAGCTCGACAAAAAGACTCTTGATGCACCACGCTCGTGCCAAGTCAACCTGAAATAATCTGAGGTGGAAGGGGGTGAGCTTTGAGAAAAGCCCAGTAAGAAAACATACGCTAAGTGATATTAGGTGTTCTACTATGTTCGTGCATGTGTATGCGTGAATAAGTGTGTCAAAACTCATGTTTAAGTATGTCTTACAGAAAAATGCAAGTTGACAAATCATTGTTCTATAAGCTATAAAAACACTTGCACTCACGCATTTATAAAATCGAAATACACAATCAAAATATTTCCAAGAGACAAGCATTCATTAATAAGATTGGGTAATATAACCAGGATCTTTGAAAATAACCGACAAGCCTCTATGAAAGCATCCACTGTAGCTAATAGTGGTTACAGTCCCGAACCAGATTCTATCCATGATCATGAATCATCCCAGCACCAGTGATCATCTAGTAGCTGAGGTACAAGTCACAACTATTTGTCGGACGCCTGGAAGACCACAAAGCAACCAGGACTTGGAAGACCACAAAGCATCCAGGATATTTCTCGATAGTTGCCACACAGGCTCACTAAATGCCACATAGGCATAATTTAAATACACAGGCGAGCACCACACAGGCTTAATAAACGCCACACAGGCGAGTGCCACACAGGCCTAATAAACGCCACACAGGCGAGTGCCACACAGGCTTAATAAACGCCACGCAGGCGAGTCAAGTGCCACACAGGCAATTTCCAAGAATCCCTCGTCTCTTATGCCAAAATTCATGCAAGAGTACTTTTATACGTATCTAGAGGTAGGAGGCATGAATTGTAGTAAACACTTTAGTTTTGATAACCTCATAGTTCAAAACACAGTTTAAAAAGACGATATGTTGGTGACAAGAAATAGTGCTTAAGATATATGAGGTTTTTAAATACATTGTAGGGTTTAAATTTAACACCAAAATCCATTGAATAATTTCTAACGAAATTTCGGCATTATGATGGCATAGGTAGGACACTACCCAGCATCATAATCCACAACCAAATAACCTGCAGAAAACTCCAACCAACAGTATATTCATTCACAAATCCAACACAACTCAAATCTCAAGACCATTTGTACTTTAAACTCAAATTCAATATGTATGAAATTCAACCAAGAATGCATTTAAACCCATAAGTATTAATTACAACAATTTAGACATACACAACATAGTAGACTAATAAACATTTACCGTATATTCCCTTACCTAGATAATATCACTTTGCACTCTTAAGCCAATTGTTCAATCTCCACCTCCTCGGAAGCTTTCTCTATAATTTAAATGCACAAAGCCCATTTAATAATTATTCATAGTATATTTCCAAACTATATCTTACTCAAATATTTATTTATACTACATCCTTATAATTTATTTCATTTACTTAAAGCCTTTACCTTTGATAGTCTCCCAACTCTAGCTCTTCTTTGTTATATATATTTATTCAGGGTTCCCACCAAGAACCTACACTATCCATACTTCAATATTAATATCCATCTCACTTATCATAACTAATCACCAAGACAAAACAATTTCTTATTAAATTCAGTACATTTATATGAATATAAATATATATATACCTATACACGTACACATCTTATTCTTAACTCTCTTTCAACGTTTTTATTATTTAAAATACCTTAGAAATCCTCCTCTTTTTCTTCTGAAATTCCTTTTCCTTGATATCTTTTTCTCACTAGAATCACCACATCAAATAGCATTTATCATACTTTAACAAACATAGATATATGAACTCTTACATCATATATATTAAGTTTAAACCCCTTTCATTTTAGTCATAATTTGGAAATCTTCCTCTTCAATATTTTCCTAGAAACCAATATCAAATCCATACTTAATATCACTCTACATCCTGGCATCAATATATTCATTTAAATATTTTACTTAACTACATTAAATTGGCCTTATTCTTAATCTCTAAGAATGCTGAACCCCTTTACTAAGTTTTCTCACTATTCTTTCAACAATGCTACATAATAATTCACCTCAACATCAACTTTTTTATTTCACAAATTAAGGTCAATTTAAAAGCTTACCTAATCCTTCTCGGTTTGCCCTGCCTCCCGCCTTCAATTAGTTATGGTTGCATTCCTTGAACACATTATAACCTATCTTGTTCCATTCAAATTTTGGTGACAATCAAACTTGCACGCCTTGCACTCTTAGCATTTTCTTAAATTTTCTTCCTCACTTAAGCCTCTAAACTCAGCCCAACACAAAGGCCATGCTTCAGGCCTTAGAACCGCTTGTACCAGCACCCACATTATCCTGTTTTGGGGTCTCTGTTACACCCCCTTTCAAGTACCACTGAGACCTCAAAACTCCTTACCTTTATAGCCATTTCAGTCTCTAAAATCTTCAGCAACCAGCCCTTGACAGCAACCTTCATCCGCCTATTCAAGTCTTGTGTTTGGTGCTGAGTTCAGCCCCCCAAAAGTCAACACAATCGATCCCTAAAACATCACTGATTCCAGTCGAATCTGGTCTCCCTTGCTGACCACTATTTCACATTGCTTTAGTGCCAAAGAACCTAACTCAGCCCCCTGGTTTGGCCCCCTTTTGGTCCTCTGTCTCCAGCCATGTCTGACGTCGATTTCTTCTTCCATTTTCCAACTCGTTTTGGCCTTGATTTCAACCTTTCAAAATGCCATCAATCGCAGCCCCTTACAGATTCGTTTAGCAGCACTTTGTTGCTCCTCACGTCAGTTCTCTTCCTCTCCCAAATTTTATTTCCTTTGTCAACCCCCTTGCTCTAGGTTCTTTTCCTTTCTTTCTTCTCTTCAGTTCACTCTTTTCTCATTTCTTTCTCGGTTCTGCTTTGATTCCAGCCTGTTTCATATCTGATTTCTCTTTTTTTTTTCGCCCACTGCTGCTTTCTCTTCCTCTCCCGATCAGTCCTTCACTTTGCTTATACTTGCATTTCCTTCAAACGTCCCCTACTTTTGTTTTCTTTCTTTCTCAGACTCTTTTCTTTTCTTTTCTTATTAATTGGCTTTGTTTAGAGCCAATCAATTCATAGTGGTCTGCTTTGGCAGACCACTCACGTGGGGTTGGTAAGGTTTGAGTTGGCTTCTTCAAGAAGCCTTTCCATATATGTGTGTGTATATATATATATATATATATATATATATATATATATATATATATATATATACACATACTATAATTAATATGTACATTTTATTTTCTACATTCTTTCATTCATTATGTTAAATATATATTATTTTTTTTATATATTTCTTTTATTTCGCTTAATATATATACATACTTTACATTTATATGTACATATATTTTTTTTACTTGATTAATACATGTATGCTGTATATTAATTTTATTTAAGCTCTCATCATTTATTTATCATATATATGTTTAAATCTTTTATTTCTTATAATTTACTAAATTTCTAGTATAATTAAATTTCTACAACTCCATATCAAATAAATTAAATTAATTTCTCCCAATAATTCACTAATTGAATCCTTTATTTCACTTTCCTTGTATGAAATTCGCAGTTATGACAAGGGAAGGTTCAGGTTTCGGGAGTCAAAACAGGAGAGAAAGTGGTGTTTTGGTAGCTGAGTTAAGGTGAGTTAAGGTGATTTTAGGTTTTGGAAAAGGGTACATTGGCTGCATTTGATGGCTGCCTATGCTGGCTCTCGGTAAAGGAAGAAAAAAAGTGAAAACAAGAGAGGACTTAGGGCTGATCTCGAGAGAGACTTGGGAGAATTGAGGGACGATGCAAATAGAGGAAGAAGACGTAGATCAGATCTGAAACACAGTAGTTCATGTAAGGAAGAAGGGTTGAAACTCTACTGGAAACGTGAACTGTGCAAAGTTGTTCTGTGGTCTAAAAAGCAGCTGAAAACAAGGGGTTTCAGGTACATTTTTGGTAACCTGATGGCATAAAAAAATAGAGTTAGAAAAAGAAGAAATGTAGTTGGAATGTGGTTGTAAAAACGGACGTGAGGTTGTCTTTTATTAAGCTAAAGACTGCCTTGATCGTGGATGAAATAGAGATCGAAAAATAAGCTATTCTGTTGGTTGCCTTGAAGTCGAATTTTGCTAGTTTCAGTTGTAGTATTGGACAGATTCTAAACATAGCTAGATGGCTGTGTTAGACTAAGATTTTGGTTGGTTTAAAATCTGGCTTGTGCATGCAAATAAGGGATTCCTAGAAGACTAAATAGAGGAAGGACTTAGGTAGTAAACGATGGCTGTTTGGGGTCTAAAACAAGGGAGTTGGTGAGAGCAAGAGAAAGATGTTGAAGGAGAGAACAAATGGAAGTGAAGCTAGTGGACAGCAAAGACGCTGAAAACAAAGAGAAATGGCCTCTTCTTAGAAGGTTTAAGGTAACCAAAGATTGAAGAAAAATGTGGTGAAAGGTAAGCTGAAGAATTTTAATGTTAAATGAGTTAAGATTTGGTGAATTATTTTAGTTTAAAAGCTTAAGAAAAAGAAAAAAAATGTATAGGCATGGTATTGAGATGATGAGAATGACTGTTGTATGTTGATACAAGTAGGTGCAACAATTTTGAGATTGTCATTACAAATCTATGTATGGTATAAGTGGAAAATAATTATAAGAATATATATGCATATGCATATATATATATATATATATATATGGCCATAGGTCATGTGTGTATAACAAAGAATGAATTTTAATACAGGATTTAAATTAGATACAAGTATATGAGTATATGTATATGTGATAATGTATGTAAGCAGATATGATCAATAGTCGATAGACAAGAACTTTTAGGTATTCGGAATGAGACGATATCAAAATAATTATATAAATATACATATTATTGGTACAATAATGAAGAATTAGTTTTGACATAGAAGTGAAGTCGACTAAATTGTCGCTCTAAAAAAATATGATTTTGGTAGATGATTAATCATGATTAAGATTTGTTTTGAGACAGTGATGATTTTGGTTTGTAGTGACTTGGAGCAGCTAGGAGCTTAAGCCTTGATTCGAAAACTTGAAAAAGATATTTGCTAAGTGCGTGAGGTAAGAGATATATATTGGAATGCAAGAGATATTGAATGCTATTTAAAATCAACTGACTTATGGTTATATAAACTGTATTTTCTTGCAGGGGGTTTTAAGAAAATATAAGTTGTTATACTGCCAGATTTTTTTTATGAAAATTATGGTTTTATGATTTAAGCTTAACTTAAGCAACTATTTGAAAATGACAAGTTATCCGGCAGGTTTATTTTGAAAACGATTAAATCTTACGACTTTGATATGTTTATAAAACTTTCAGTCGAGATATTAATCTTAAGGAAATTACCAACCTATGGTATTGTTTTGAAAATATTATGAGTATGTATGATTTATATGCTTTTGAAAGATTTGTATACAACTTTTGTTATGAACTTTCCTAAAGCTCGAAAAATACTATTTCGGATTTCGAAATATATATATATATAAAATGTTTTGAGACATGACTAACTAAAGTCAATATAGTATTGTTTTGAAACTACTGTGTGTGATCTTGATTCTGTCCGCTGTAGGTATTTATATTCAGACTACTGTGTGTGGCCTTGAATCAGTCTGCAGTAGGAATTATATGTGAGAACTCATTATTTTATACTGTACATGTACGGAATGATAAATTTTAAAAATAATTAAATAAATAAAATTTTGATATTTTTCTAAATGTCGAAATTTAGTCGGGATAGAATCGAAATTTCAAAGTTGTACAAGGGTAAAGTTGGCTTCCCTCAAGGGTTGATCAAAGTTGATCAAATTTGTGATTTGTTTAGCTTAAGAAATAACTAAAATAAATGAAAAATAAAGCTAAAAAGGGGCTGGAACATAAAAGAAAATGGACGGTGGCAATATAAGTAAATATAGTGAAATTAGAGGACATTATAAACTTCAAATAAATAATATCAGAAATTTACAAATTAAAAAGAAATTATGGCCAATTAAACTAAGCCAACAAGTAAACTTCATTTATTTCAGGTTGATGTTGCACCGCCTCAACACTTTCCATTCAGCTCCCATTTCTGTTTTCTCCTCCTCCACCGAACCCCTGTCCAGCTCTGAAATACCACCCTCTCATCAAGAAGTCAGCCAAGCTTCTTCATATAATCTTCCCTTTACCACCTTAACTTCATTTTTCTTCCAAAAGTTCAGCCAAAAAACGCCTAAGGAGGATTCCCCTGGAGCTGACCAGTAGCGTGAATCAGGTAAAAGAAGTTTCAGCCAACGTTTCACGTAATAATTTTTGATTTATGGTGATGACTTGTAAGTAGGTGATGAATATGCACATAGCTTGGCATGAAAAACATGTAGGAAATTAGGTATGGCTGAATTTCTTGGTGATAGGTGACGTTAATGGCTGAACATAATTTGTTGTTCTGTATGTGAGTGGCATGATTTAATGAAGCAGAAAATTCTACTGTTCATACGTGTGATTTGAAGAGCAGAATTTTAAGATCTAGCATGAAAAATATATATTATATGTATACATGATACCATACGGTTATGGTTAGCCATGAAGGTTGCAAAGAGGTATGAACATGGCGTCTAAATGCTATGAAAACAGAAAGTAGAGATTCAATCGAATAGGTAAAGCTGGAAACGTGAATGATGGAAGATGAGAAAAAAATTAAATAGATATGGGACCCCACTACTACGATCAACCAAGAGAGTTTTAAAGGAGTAAATGTGGAATTTTGATGGTGCTAACAGAAATTAAAAAGCTGAACCGAAGCAGAAAACAAAAGCTGGAAACCGAAGATGAAAATGGAAAGAGAAGTAGAGTGTTGACCATTTTAACGAGGGCTGGAATAAAAGTCAGAAAAGGGGGCTAAAGTGGCGTGTAATTGAGAAGAATAAAAGATTATAACCGTAAATTTTCTATTTTTGAAAATTAGAATTAAAAAAAATAGATAAGAGAAAATAAATAAATTAAAGTAAATAAATAAAATTTATTTACAAGACGGGAATACTGTTGAAATTCTCGAAATTAAGAAAAGTGAGGAATTTAAATTTTGAATAAAATGGAAATAAAAATAAAGTCGGAGTTATGGAAAATAAGGAAAGGAGGAATTTAAATTGGATAAATGGAAATCCAAATTAAATAGGAAATGAAAATGGGCAAATATAATTTGGATATTAAGAAATCCAAATTATAAGAAATATAAATGTGAGTATTTATATATTTATATAATTTTATTATATAAATATATTTTTAAATAAATTATATATGTTTTATATAATTACATATATATATATATGAAATATATATATATATATATTATAGCTTATGATAAAAGTATATAAATATATGAGAAATATATATTAATTTTAAATTAAGTGTATAGATATTTATTTAAACTATACACAAAATATATATACTATATAAATAAATATGTATATATATTAATTACTATTAAAAGTTATATATATATTGATATAAAGAAATAATTATATATATAATATAAAAAGAAAGAAAGGAAATAATAGAAACGGGAAATACCCGATTTCCCGTTTCTGTGTTAACCACATAGATTTGCCGCCCCCGTCAGCAGCCGTCGAAAGGGAAGAAGAAGAGGAGGTGAAGTCGCTGGCGACGTGAGGAAAGGAGGCGACGACAAGAGAAGGAAACGGAAAAATGAAATGGAAAAACAGAAAGCGAAATCGAAGACGCGAGCCAGGAGGAAAAGAGAAGAAGAGCCACGGCGGTGCCGGTCGATCCAGGCACCGCCACTGCCACTGCTACCAAAGCACCGCCGGAGGGAGAGGAAGACGATGGAGGCCACCTGAGGCACGGTGAACGATGGAGGAAGGCTGACGAAGGAGGAGAAGAAACCGAAGGTAAACCGAGTAGATCCGCCGCCGTGCTGGCGATCCAGGCCGAGCAGAGGCCACTGGCAACTTCGTCTCAATGCCGGCTAGCTGTTGAGCCATCGAGCCGCCGGAGAATCGGCTGCCGGTGAAGAACCGGCGAGGAAGAAGGCTGAACCAGCTGACGGGAAAAAGAAGAGGAAAAAAGGAAAAGAAAAAGAAAAGAAAAAGGAAAAAGAAAAAGAAAAAGAAAAGAAAGAGAAAGAAAAGAAAAGAGAAAAAAAAAGGAAGAAAGAAAAGAGGAAAAGAAGAAAAAGAGGAAAAAGGAGAATTTCAGAAAATTCAAAAATTCCCGGGAATTCGGCAACTTGAAAATTACGAAATTTTTGGTAAGAATTCCGGAAATTTAATTCGAGTAAAATTAAATTAATTATTTATGAAAATTCTAAAATTTAGAATTATAAATTCCAGAAATTATTCTCGACAATCGAGACAATGGATCGGGAGAGATGGAATACGGACGCGATCTGTAAGAGGAAGTTGCCAACCCGAAAAGGTAAGGGATGCATGTGCAGCACTGTAAGGATATTCAGTCTGCATGTTTTAATTTTGAAATTTTATATGGAAATAATTTATGAAAATTATTATGAAAATTGATTGGTTGGAAAATTGTAGTGAAGTGCCGGTTGAAATTATAAACTGTATTTTTCGTGCAGGAGGCTAGCCAATCGGCAGCTGTTATACTGCCGAAAAATTATCGAAAGTTATCGAAAATTTCTAGAAAATTTATAAAATCATAATAAATGATTTTATTTCACAAGAAACGATTTCCAACCACGAAAATAGAGAAAATGATTATTTTTCATAAAACATGAATATAACAAAATTCATTTTAAAATATTCATGTTTTCGCAATTGGTGATAATGAGATCACCAAAAATTCTCTCGATATATGAATTATATGTGATATGAAATGGAAAATGAAAAAGGAATAAAGAGAATATTTTATGAAAGTTTTCTAAATATTCTCTCGATATATGAATTATACGTAATATGAAATGAAAGATGAAAAAGGGATAAAGTGAATAATTTATAAATATTTTCTTAAATATTCACTTGATTTATTATATAACCTTTATGGTTTTAATTATGAAATTATTATTGTTATAAATTCCATAAAGGTTTTCAGATGATGAAAAATACGGTTTTGAGATAGTTGGCATCCTATCATGCTGATATGTGATATGTGACATGTAATATGTGATATGTGATATGTGATATGTAGTCTCGACCGACACCTGATCAGTGATCCGCTGAGGACAATCATAGACTATGGCCATAGATCTGACATGATGATTTTATACCCTTTGGGGTCTATAGCATGATACGAGAACGACCCAGTGGCTGGGCTGGGCGTGCCTCAGTCTCCATATATGAAAATGTTTTATATGATATGTGATATGTGAAATGTAAATGTTTTACATGATATGTGAAATGTAAATGTTTTACATGGTATGTGACAAGTTAAATGAAAGAGATTTACAGCATTTTACAAAATGCTTATTTCAGTACTGATTTTAATACTACGAGATGATTTTCATATGACATGTGATACGAACATGTAATATGTTTTCAAAAGGAAAAAGAGTTTATAAGTCTAATATTCTTACTATGATTTTAAATTGAATATTAGACTATATGTGATATGAATATGTGATTTGTTTTAAAAAGGAAAGAGGAGGAAAATTAATCTAATATTCTTATTTTAAACTTTAAATTGAATATTAGATTTAAATGATTTATATGTTATATGAAAGGGAATTTATAGCTTATTTTGCTATTTAAAGTACTGTACTAATTATGATTGTATAGTAAAATATGAAATGAGTTTAAATGAGAATGATGATGATTTAACTAATATTCTTTTCAAAGAATATATGAATAGCAGTTACTTTATTTAAATGCTTTATTTCATAAAAGCATTATTTTGAAAGGAATATGAAAATGATATGGAATAAAAAGGAAAAGGATTTAAATTTCAAACGAAAAGAAATTTATTACTCTCTACAGTTGCTTCTAGGTTCTGGGACAAGATTGGTATTTCAAAATACCTACCTTACTCCATCCGGATCCTTAGCCGACTGTAGTATCCTTCCTATGTGCGAACCTAGAGCCCTATGGGAAAAATGAAAAAAAAAATTTTCAGCATATAGGAAGCTGAATATCAAGTATGCATATAATTTCCTTACTGAGTCGTGGTTTGCTCACCCCTTAATTTTAACATTTCAGGTTTTCGAAGACTGAGAGTCTAGTAGTAAAAGGATTTTTGACTGCGCATTTAGGGACGATGCGACAGGTCGATTTATTTAATAAGGTATGATCATTTATTTTTTGTATTTAGACATATTCACAGTACTACTTTCTTATGAAGTAAGATAAGGGATGTAATTCATATTATCATTTAATATGAAATTGTTTATATGTAAAAGAAAAAGTAAAGTATCGCAGACAGCTCAACCATATAAGATGTATAGAATTAGGTGAAAAATAGAGCCATGGGCTATAACAGATTTAATGGTATCAGAGCAGGTTGGCCTGATGTCTATCGATACTTTGGAAAGAAAATGTGTTGAAAAGGTTAACATCCGCTGTAGTACTGTGTAGTCTGAATACATAGAGAAAATAAATGATTACAAATTGAATTAAGTGTTTAGAAGGGAGTGAGCAATTATGGAATAAGGAATACTAAAAAGGGGAAACGGCTCAGGAATGTTACCTGAACTGGTGATTTTATAGTCTAAATGAAGGTCAGTCTGGTAAGGAACAGAAATGGACTCGGTGAGGGCTCCACCAGTACTTTTCTGTTCGGATTGAACTGAGACCTGAAAATGATTATATAAAGGAAGGGAATGAGATATCATCATTAAATAGACCTTAAGATCACCGATTAAAGATATTTTGAGGAGAGATAAAATTTTTGACCAAAAATGACCAAAATACCCCTACCCGAAAATTTTACCGGGAGTCAAAATAAACCAACGAAAGTTTGAATGAACCGATTTGACAGAGTAATTGATGTAAAGTTGCATTTCATGCAAAATAATCCAATTATGGATTATATTGGATTTCTCTGTCGAAATCGAAAAAGATTTTAAACTGCTGATAGTGGTATGAGAAAGGGGTACTATCAGCACATATATAATAAGATCACTTATTTAAATGTATAATGAAGAGAAAAAATAAATGTGAAAATGATGAAAATGCCCCTATATGGGATTATGGTATGAATAGTAATAAACCAAGTCAATTTTGAATTCCCTTTATAGAAATGATGTTATTGATGGTAATGAAGCTACTGATGACATAGGAAACGTAAAATGAGTATAACGATCACGATGATAAATTTCATCTACATTTATATTGCTGATGTGACCCGGATGGTTATAGGAAAGTCGTAGGATGAGCGACTCAGTTATTGATCCTTAAGGGTCAGAGTTAAAAGTTTATTGATGAGATGTCGATTATGGGATCGTTGGATATGATGAAAAGTAATATGATGACTGGAGATGACTGAGAAAGAGATCAATATAAAGGCTGAAATCCATAGCAGTACTTTTAATTCTGGTTCTATACATTCTTACTGTTTTTGAGGTATCAAACAAATAATTATAGAACCGAAAATATTTTGAATTATATTTTACAGAATAATGTACTGTATGGAACAATATGAAATTGAAGAGTATGCACAAGGACAGTAAGTGAAGATAAGAGATGAGGAAGACAACAACTAACCTGGATTATTAAATGAAAATGATTTAAAATGAATTTCAATAATAAATCGGTTAGCTACGAAAGGTGTTAATCAAATAATTACACTTAATACAACATTGTAAATTAAGAGGATTGATATGCTGTGAAGTATGAGTAAATAAGTGAATCAAGGAGGAGTAGATGTTAAAATGATTTAAATATTAAATATCTTTGCCTTGAGGATATACAGTGAAATGATGGGACACAAAGATGAATGTTCAAAATGATAAGAGATGAATGATTAAAGAAAAGTATTGGATGATATTTCTGATGAATTTTCAGAGTTATATAGATTGGAGAAATTGAACAACGTTGACTTGATTGTTAATATGAAATTTATTCTTAAGCTTATATCGGAGAACATAGAAGAATCCGAAAAGTTTAGGAAATAGCTCTGAAAAAAAATTTGTGGCTAATGAAATTCACTTATATGAAAGGAATTGATAGGAATACGGATGCTATGATTTAAGGATGAATTAAATGATGTATTAAAGTCCTATTATGAAGTAAAGTTATTATAAAGGACAAATAATCATCTATATGAAATTGATGCCCTAAATTGATTTAATTGGAGATATATCAAGAGCTTATAAGGCCAATCTCTGTACAAGGCATCACTAGATGAGAAGTTGAAAACTGATGGTCATAAGATGATGATGATGATGATGATTAGAACTCGATAAAATTGTTACAAGTTCCTATTGAGGTTTACAAGGTTAATGAAATACCTTGTGAGGTACATAAGACTAATGAATAAGACAACCATATAAGGATAAAGTGATGGTATACCATACAGTCTAAAACACAAATGGAAAATGAACAGCATAGTGGTATAACCCCGTAGACTCTTAAAGACAGTGAAGTGAATGTTAAGTATGGCAAATAGAAGATTTAGCTAGACAGTATCTCTTTTTAAGATATATGATCTCGAAAGACAGAGCGACGTGGATCTGTCTATGATGAAGAGATAATGATTGAGATACAGAATGAACTGGGTCTAGCTAAATACTACTGCCAGTCTATAGGAGAGTTGTGGGTTAGTTGCTCTATAGATGTGACTGATAAGTAACTAAGCTTAAGAAGATGAATGAATAAGTATAAAGAGGATACGTAAAAGGTTAAAAGAGTTAATAAGGGAATATTTTACTACTGAGGAAAAATGACCGAACTGATGAAGAAAAAGATGAATATGAAATAACAGGAAAAGTACACGACGAAGAGGGAACACGAACATGAAGTAGTTCCCAATTTTAAAGTTAAAAGCGATTTGGTGATTATCACATGATTATGGCTAGATGTAAGATCGAGTCAAACTCGATAGAGGAAAAGTAATTATACTCAAAGGAGTAAAGAAGTAATTTACATTTTACTACCAGTCATATAAATGGAAAAAGGGTATATATATATATATCACCTCAAAATGATGGAAATAGTGGAATTATATGGATAATGTGGTGATTAAATGGATAATTTGAGGATTTAAAAATCGAATGAACATAATACATGAAAAGACAATATGGAGAGAAAGGATTGTCTCCTGATTCTATTATGGTAAAAGATGGTAAATAGCAAAGTCTGCAAATGAGCTGCAGCATTTGATGAAACAAATATGAAAAGAGTATTGGGGGATAATAATGAAGAATCTAAAAGAGATATGATAATATAGAAGTGATTATAAACTGATAGTCTAATGAAATCACTTCTCTATTATCAAACTCTTAGATTCTTTAGTGCCATAGTCGAGATATGATTATGAGATGATGAGAATGTATGTGAAGTTTTAGTGAGCTCTATATGTGATGGGAATATCTGAGTAGCTATATATGTTATGGGAAATAGCAAAAGGCTCTGAGATTCCAAATTTATATACAGCACTGCTCCATACATGATGTAAATATCTGAGCGTAGTATGGAAACGCTCGATGATATGTTGAATGAACGGATGCACGAGATGTGAAAGCTACTGAGACAATTACATACTATTGAATACAGTGTGTAAATGATAATTATCGAAATGTATTGACTTGGCACCAAATAAGAAAGATGGATGATGAAAAATATGAATCATATGTGATATGAAAAGGAGTGGAAATGGTAACTCCCAATTGATAAGAAATTTAAGGGAGTATAAATATATGATGAGTAATGATATATAATGGTGTAAAAGGTGATTTTAATCTTAAAGGTATACTGGCAGTATAATACGGAAGATGATCAAAAGGTCAAGAATGATGAGTATACATAATGGCATCTCCTTTAACTTAAGTTAAATTCGGAGGACCGAATTTCTTAAGGTGGGGAGAATGTGATAACCGCAAATTTTTTATTTTTGGAAATTAGTATTAAAGAAAATAGATAAGAGTAAATAAATAAATTAAAGTAAATAAATAAAATTTATTTACAAGACGAGAATATCGTTGAAATTCCCGAAATTAAGAAAAGTGAGGAATTTAAATTTTGGATAAAATGAAAATAAAAATAAAGTCGGAGTTATGGAAAATAAGGAAAGGAGGAATTTAAATTGGATAAATGTAAATCCAAATTAAATAGGAAATGAAATTGGGGAAATATAATTTGGATATTAAGAAATCCAAATTATAAGAAATATAAATGTGAGTATTTATATATTTATATAATTTTATTATATAAATATATTTTTAAATAAATTAGATATGTTTTATATAATTACATATATATATGAAATATATATATATATATATTATAGCTTATGATAAAAGTATATAAATATATGAGAAATATATATATATATATATTAATTTTAAATTACGTGTATAGATATTTATTTAAACTATACACAAAATATATATACTATATAAATAAATATGTATATATATTAATTACTATTAAAAGTTATATATATATCGATATAAAGAAATAATTATATATATAATATAAAAAAAAGAAAGGAAATAATAGAAACGGGAAATACCCGATTTCCCGTTTCTGTGTTAACCACACAGATTTGCCGCCCTCGTCAGCGGCCGTCAGAGAGGGAAGAAAAAGAGGAGGTGAAGTCGCTGGCGACGTGAGGAAAGGAGGTGACGACGAGAGAAGGAAACGGAAAACTGAAATGGAAAAACAGGAAGCGAAATCGAAGACGCGAGTCGGGAGGAAAAGAGAAGAAGAGCCATGGCGGTGCCAGTCGATCCGGGCACCGCCACTGCCACCGAAGCACCGCCGGAGGGAGAGGAAGATGATGGAGGCCACCCGAGGCACGGTGAACGACGGAGGAAGGCCGACGGAGGAGGAGAAGAAACCGAAGGTAAATCGAGTAGATCTGCCGCCGTGCTGGCGATCCAAGCCGAGCTGAGGCCGCCGGCAACTTCGTCTCAACGTCGGCCAGCTGTTGAGCCACCGAGCCGCCGGAGAACCGGCCGCAGGTGAAGAACCGGCGAGGAAGAAGGCTGAACCGGCTGACGGGAAAAAGAAGAGGAAAAAAGAAAAGAAAAAGGAAAAAGAAAAAGAAAAAGAAAGAGAAAGAGAAAGAGAAAGAAAAGAAAAGAGAAAACAAAAGGAAGAAAGAAAAGAGGAAAAGAAGAAAAAGAGGAAAAAAGAGAATTTCGGGAAATTCAAAAATTCCCGGGACTTCGGTAACTCGAAAATTACGGAATTTTCGGTAAGAATTCCAGAAATTTAATTCGAGTAAAATTAAATTAATTATTTATGAAAATTCTAAAATTTAGAATTATAAATTTCAGAAATTATTCTCGACAATCGAGACGATGGATCAGGAGAGATGGAATACGGGCGCGATCGGTAAGAGGAAGTCGCCAACCCGAAAAAGGTAAGGGATGCATGTGCAGCACTGTAAGGATATTCAGTCTGCATGTTTTAATTTCGAAATATTTTATGGAAATAATTTATGAAAATTATTATGAAAATTGATTGGTTGGAAAATTGTGGTGAAGTGCCGGTTGAAATTATAAATTGTATTTTCCGTGCAGGAGGCTAGCCAATCGGCAATTGTTATACTGCCGAAAAATTATCGAAAGTTATCGAAAATTTCTAGAAAATTTATAAAATCATAATAAATGATTTTATTTCACAAGAAACGATTTCCAACCACGAAAATAGAGAAAATGATTATTTTTCATAAAACATAAATATAACGAAATTCATTTTAAAATATTCATATTTTCGCAATTGGTGATAATGAGATCACCGAAAATTCTCTCGATATATGAATTATATGTGATATGAAATGGAAAATGAAAAAGGGATAAAGAGAATATTTTACGAAAGTTTTCTAAATATTCTCTCGATATATGAATTATACGTAATATGAAATGAAAGATGAAAAAAGAGATAAAGTGAATATTTAATAAATATTTTCTTAAATATTCACTTGATTTATTATATAACCTTTATGGTTTTAATTATGAAATTATTATTTTTATAAATTCCATAAAGGTTTTCAGATGATGAAAAATACGGTTTTAAGACTAGTTGGCATCCTATCATGCTGATATGTGGATATGTAGTCCCGTCCGACACCTGATCAGTGATCCGCCGAGGACAATCATAGACTATGGTCATAGATCTGACATGATGATTTTATACCCTTCGAGGTCTATAGCATGATACGAGTAACGACCTAGTGGACGAGCTGGGCGTGCCTCAGTCTCCATATATGAAAATGTTTTATATGATATGTGATATGTGAAATGTAAATGTTTTACATGGTATGTGACAAGTTAAATGAAAGAGATTTACAGCATTTTACAAAATGCTTATTTCAGTACTGATTTTAGTACTACGAGATGATTTTCATATGACATGTGATATGAACATGTAATATGTTTTCAAAAGGAAAAAGAGTTTATAAGTCTAATATTCTTACTATGATTTTAAATTGAATATTAGACTATATGTGATATGAATATATGATTTGTTTTAAAAAGGAAAGAGGAGGAAAATAAATCTAATATTCTTATTTTAAACTTTAAATTGAATATTAGATTTAAATGATTTATATGTTATATGAAAAGGAATTTATAGCTTATTTTGCTATTTAAAGTACTGTACTAATTATGATTTTACAGTAAAATATGAAATGAGTTTAAATGAGAATGATAATGATTTAACTAATATTCTTTTCAAAGAATATATGAATAGTAGTTACTTTATTTAAATGCTTTATTTCATAAAAGCATTATTTTGAAAGGAATATGAAAATGATATGAAATAAAAAGGAAAAGGATTTAAATTTCAAACGAAAAGAAATTTATTACTCTCTACAGTTGCTTCTAGGTTCCGGTACAAGATAGGTATTTCAAAATACCTATCTTACTCCATCCGGATCCTTAGCCGACTGTAGTATCCTTCCTACATGCCAGCCTAAAGCCCCATAGGAAAAATGAAAAAAAAATTTTCAGCATATAGGAAGCTGAATATCAAGTATGCATATAATTTCCTTACTGAGCCGTGGTTTGCTCACCCCTTAATTTTAACATTTCAGGTTTTCGAAGACCGAGAGTATAGCAGTAAAAGGATTTTTGACTGCGCATTTAGGGACGATGCGACAGGTCGATTTATTTAATAAGGTATGATCATTTTTTTCTGTATTTAGACATATTCACAGTACTACTTTCTTATGAAGTAAGATAAGGGATGTAATTCATATTATCATTTAATATGAAATTGTTTATATGTAAAAGAAAAAGTAAAGTATCGCAGACAGCCCAACCATATAAGATGTATAGAATTAGGTGAAAAATAGAGTCACGGGCTGTGACAGTAAAATTATAAGAGTTGTGAAACAAAATGGTCAACAATAATGGCCGAAGTGACCTGAAATGAGGTGAAAAGAAATTAAGTGTGGTGTGTGACGTGAAAGGAGAAGAAAGAAAATGTTGTGTGTGATGTGAATGAGAAAGAATAAGAGCTAAAATTGTACAAATAGTCAAAAGTAAAGGTTGAGAATGAAGAAAATGTGACCATACAATATAGTTAAAATATAATTTTAATCAATGTTTATGTGGCTGCCGATTGTGGAAGAGATAGAGGAAGGAAATATTGTATTTAATTCTTAAATGGCGAGAAAAATACAAGAAAGATGGCAGCTCATATATTTAATACATTGACTAAGAATTGAATCAATAAAGTTTAATCATCTAAAGGCCATTCGGCCATAGTGGGAAAAAAAAGGAAGAAATAATGGTATGAAAAATAACCATTTTAGCTGTAAGAACATACTTACATCTACATGTTGATGTAAATCGTAGCTTCAAAGTAAAGGATAATTAAACTAATGATTTGTTGAAATTATATTGCAGTCAAAAGTCCGATATTCATGTGGTGCACGAAATAACATGATCTCGACACCCAGGTAAGGGATGCATGTGCAGCACTGTAAGGATATTCAGTCTGCATGTTTTTAATTATGAAATATTTTATGAAAATATTGTGATAATTTTGTGGTTGGAAATTTGTGATGATGTACTGGCTGGAATTATAAACTGTATTTTTTGTACAGGAGGCTAGCCAATCGACAACCGTTATACTGCCAAAAAATTATCGAAAATTATCGAAAATTTCTAGAAAATTTCATAAAATCATAATAAATGATTTTATTTCACAAGAAATGATTTTCAACCATGAAAATCGAGAAAATGAATATTTTCCATAAAAACATGAATAAAATGAAAGTGATTTTAAAATATTCACGTTTTCGAGAATGGTGATAATGAAATCACCGAAAATTCTCCTGATATGTAAATTACACATAATACGAGATGGAAAATGAAAAGAAATAAAGTGAATATTTTATATATATATATTTTAAATATTCACTAAATGATTTTATAACCTTTATGGTTTTAAATTATGAAATTATATATTTTTATAAATTCCATAAAGGTTATTTTATGATGAAAAATACGGTTTTGAGACTAGATGGCATCCTATCATGCTGATATGTGACATGTGATATATAATATGTGATATGTGATATATAGTCCCCGCCGACACCTGATCAGTGATCCGCAGAGGACAATTATAGACTATGGCCATAGATTTGACATGATTATTTATACCCTTCGGGGTCTATAGCATGATATGAGTAACGACCCAGTGGATGGGTTGGGCGTGTGTGCCTAAGTCTCCATATATGAGAAATGTTTTATATGATATGTTATATGTTAAATGTAAACGTTTTACATGATATGTGATAAGTTAAATGAAAGTGATTTATAGCATTTTACATAATGCTTATTTCAGTTCTGATTTTAGTACTACGAGATGATCTTCATATGACATGTGATATGAACATGTAATATGTTTTCAAAAGGAAAAAGAGTTTATAAGTCTAATATTCTTACTATGATTTTAAATTGAATATTAGACTATATGTGACATGAATATGTGATATGTTTTCCAAAAAAAATAAAATAAAAGAAAGTGGAGGAAAATAAATCTAATATTCTTATTTTAATTTTTAAATTGAATATTAGATTTAAATGATATATATGTTATACGAAAAGGATTTAATAGCTGATTTTGCTATTTAAAGTACTGTACTAATTATGGTTGTACAGTAAAACATGAAATAAGTTTTAAATGAGAATGATGAGAATTTAACTAATATTCTTTTCAAAGAATATATGAATATTAGTTACTTTATTTAAATGCTTTATTTTATAAAAGCATTATTTTGAAAAGAATATGAAAATGTTATGGAATAAAAAGGTAAAAAAGGATTAAAATTCCAAATGAAAAGGAAATTATTCTCTACAGTTGCTTCTAGGTTTCGGGACAAGATAGGTACTTCAAAATACCTACCTTACTCCATCCGGATCCCTAACCGACTGTAGTATCCTTCCTACATGCTAGCCTAGAGCCCATAGGAAAAAAATGAAAAAGTTTTTCAGCATATAAATAGCTGATTATCAAGTGAGGCATATAATTCCCTTACTGAGCCGTGGTTGCTCACCCCTTAATATTAACATTTCAGGTTTTCGAGGACTAAGAGTCCGACATCTAAAGGACTTAGGCTGTGCATTTGGGGACGATGCGACAGCTTGATTTATTTAATAAGGTATAATCATTTATTTTTTGTATTTAGACTTATCTACAGTACTACTTCCTTATGAATTAAAATAGGGGATGTAATTCATATTATAATTTAATATGTAATTGTTTATATGTAAAAGAAAAGTAAAGTATCGCAGACAGCCCAACCAAATAAGATGTATAGAATAAGGTGAAAAATAGGGTCACGGGCTGTGACATTATATGTATGAAAAAGTTTTGAGACATGACTAACAATCACTGCAGTAATGTTTTGGACTATTGTGTGACCCTGATCCAGTTTACAGTAGGTAATGTTTTGGGCTACTGTATGATCCTGATCAAGTCGACAGTAGAGTTTCTATTGTTGTGTGACCTTGATCCAGGCCATAGAGGCCCAGTTGACACCTGATCAGTGCTCACTGTGGACCCCCTCTAGACTATGGCTCTATGTCAATTTGAACTGTTTGATTATTGCTTAGTCATTATGTCTCCAACTTATGATATGTATATGTTCCTTTTCGTACATATGCCGACTATGGTTTCTGAATGTTTATGTTTCGAATTATGTTTTGAATGATAATGCTTATATATGGTTTTGAATGAATTACTTTCTGATACACTGCATAAGGTTGTTTTGGTTTTCGAAATGTATAAATTTCGATTTTGAACTTTAATAAATATTTTGGAAACTTGCATGTAGAAATTCGGTATCTATTTCTTATATATATTTCTTACTGGGCTTTCCAAAAAGCTCTCCCCTCTCTCTACCTTCCAGATTAATTGCTATAGGAGCTTTGTTCATGGGGCTTAAACAAGTCCTTCGAGACTTTTGTACCAC
The DNA here is from genome assembly GCA_031772115.1 of Heritiera littoralis. Taxonomy (NCBI): domain Eukaryota; kingdom Viridiplantae; phylum Streptophyta; class Magnoliopsida; order Malvales; family Malvaceae; genus Heritiera; species Heritiera littoralis. The sequence goes on along the minus strand of JAPDPK010000009.1, from coordinate 287,916 downwards.
CATTGAAGGTATGTGATGTACAGTATTTTCTTTTATATTCAGACTTGTATTTTCAGTACTTTTATAGCATGTGGATGTAATTAAAGGAAGTATAGGATATAATTATGGTTTATAACAATACATGCAACTTGGGTAGAGATATATTTAGTCAAGTACAATGATTCAAAATTGTAAATACATGCTTAGTGAGAGAATTTGACTAGGACCTAAGTAATTAAAGGATATTGACTTAGCTAATATAAAGTTAGCTTAAGAATTGATTAGTGACACTACGTACATCCCAACCAAGTAAGTGAAAAAAAAAGGAAAATTTTGGTTCACATTTTTTGCATAAAGGGTCGTTACAAGTGTAATTATAATGTGATTTGTTGAATTTATAGTTGACGTAAACTTAGAGATTATCTCGCATTTATTTAAAAAAAAAAGATTATCTTGCGTTTGTATTAACTTTTTCCCTTTATATGTTAAACTTGCTTAATGGCCCAGCTACTCGTCCAAATCCGAATGCCCACTCGATATTTGGTTGAGATTGGACAAAAATATCTGATGCAATTATCAGATTTGGACAAAATTTTTAGGTTCGATTAAAAATCGGGCCGAGCCAGGGCTTGACCTTTCAAAGCTTGGGCTCGGCACGAATATTAGTATTAATTATATTTTTTATATATTTATTAAGTATAATATAATTTTATATATATAAAACATTATTAATTAATAAACATGATTATAAATATTTAATATGAAAATTGACATACAAATTTTGACAAATTAAATTAAGTTTTAAAGGGAATAAAATAATAAAAAACAAATAAATAAATAATTAAAATATAAAAAATAAATAAAATTATATTTGAGCTGGCGGGGTCGAGCTCAAGCTTATAATATAAAAATGAAAACAGACCGAGACTAAAAGTCCGACTCGAATTTTCGGGCCAAGTTGAGCTTGGGTATATACATATATCCTTATTACTTTTCTTGGGCCCAGCTCGCCCAGCCCGGCCTATGATCAAGTTTAGTGTTTGTGTGTGTATATATATTCTTTTTAAAAACTATTATTATATTTTGAGGATAATAATAGTAATATTGATTGAAATTTAAGAAAAAAAACATATTTTTGAAATAATTTACAAATTTTATTGATTAATTTTGTATTAACTTTTCTTCACCTTTTTTTATTTCCATTTAGAAAAAGAGGGATTTGATTAAAAGATAGTGAACTCTTGCCTCATTTTTTTTTAATTTTTTGTTATGCTATATTCAGTTCAAGCTTTTGGCTCAATATTTAATTAAGGCCTAATAATTCAATTACAAATAAGCTAATGGAAAGATAATCTTTAGTTGAGGATTAATCTCATATTAAAAAGAATTCTTATTAAATAAAATCTTTATTTAATAAGAACTTTTCAACAATATCCTACATGAACACAAAATCCTAATTATTCTTCAATATTACTAGCTAGTAAGCTATATAAAAGAGGTTAAGGCACGCATATTGGATATTCTTTGACACTCTAAGCCTACTACTATTTACATACTGTCGTACTCTCTTATTCTTTCGCTATTATCATCTTTTAAAAATATTGACTTGAGCATCAAAATGTGCCCCAAAGTGAACTCCTGCATTGCTTTGTTTTCTATCTTAACAGGTATGATATTTCAAGTTAAGTGCATGTTTGGCCTAGCTTATGGAAGAGCTTATCTACTTTATAAGCAGAAGCCAAGTGTTTGGCTTTCAAATTTTTAAAAATTTTAGCTTATGCGGGAAGCAAATTTGAGCTTTTTGATGAAGCTATAAATTGAAGCTTTTTCAAAAAAGTACTACTATTAATAATATATATTTAGTGAAATTTTTACATTTTCACTTTGTTTTTCAATAATTTACAAAATTAAAAAAGAAGATTCATATTATTTTACAATAATTTATTTATTTTGTCCCATTTTTATATTTATTTCATTTGTTTAATTTTAATTAACAAAAAATTTTATTTAGTCTTATTTTTTTAACTTAAAAACTTGTGATTTAATTTAATAAAGTTTATTATTTTATTTTTTTCATTTATAAAAAATATATAAAAATTCTAGTAAATAGTTTTCAACATTCTACAATACTTTTATACTAAGTTTGCCAAACACTAATTTAATTTCTCTTAACAACACTTTTAAAAAAGTTCTACTCAAATAGCACTTTTTGCAATAGCTCCAACTATGCCAAACAGACCCTAAGAGATCTATACATATCAAATTTGATTTATTCCCAAATAGTCATCAACAATTAGCATTATTAGTGGGAAATCGATAAGCCATGTGCTTATTAGGTAAATTTCAATTTGATTTCAATTTTTAAAACCCGAAAATAAGCTAGTTTTCAATTCCCTATACTCTTTCTATGGATTCTTTCACATTGGTGATATGTTAAAATTTTATGCATAATATTGTTCAAACATAGATATTTTGATGCTACCAACGATATATTACATATAATTTGCTTCAAATATACGAGATCCTATATCCCTAATCACTGTAGATTATTATTTATATAGTTAAGAATATAGAATATTTTATAATTATTTAAATGTTAATTATATTGTAGGTAAAGAAGGAAATTAGGAGGTAGGCCCCACTAACCTTCTCGTGTCCTGATGGAGTTGAAACTTGGTAGACTCGATATTTAGAGCCAAATACTGTGATGATAAGAATCTACACCTCAAACTCAATTATTTATGCATGTTTCAAAAAAAAATGAAACAATTTAAAAAATGACGGTTAAGTCCATGGTCGTCGGAATTTCTATGAATAACGATCAAATTAAATAGATTTTTGACCAACTATCTGTAATAGATAATTTCTCATGTAATAAAGTTCTAGGCTTTGTGGACAAATGAAATAAATCAGGCGTAAAAGTAGAATTTATGTGATTTTATAGTTAGGGGTATTTTGGTAATTTCACCTAGATAACCTACCAAACCTCAACAAAAGCCCAACCAATGATTAGAGAAAGTTAAATAGAGGTTTTTTATAATTAAATAAAATATTCTGGAAATTGGATAGACTGTTTTTAACTAAGTCAATCGCTAAAGGCAAAATTGGAAAATTTCTTTAAATATAATGGTATTTTGGTAATTTCACAAAGAAGATATTTTAAATTAAAAAATTCCACATATTTCTACATGTCTTAGCTGGACATCTTCAACCTTCTTCATCTTCCTCCATAGCCAAACCTTGAGAAGAGAGAGAGTCCATAAAACCTAGTGAAAAAGACATCAAAATTGAAAAATCTCTTCACAAACCCTGTCTAATTTTTTGTGCTCTACATCTTGGCACCCAAATCAAGGCCTAAAGTGGCCATTTGCATAGTAAAAGGCTCTCCAAGCAATTCGGCCAAGGTGGGTAAGTTGGAAAAGCTTAAGTTTTTCATGGACTCTCGATTATTTGTCATATGTTTCATATGTTTAAACATGTATTAAAGCTTAATTAAACCTGAAACCAAGAAATTCATTCCTCAAGGGTTTCAGCCAAGCTTAGAGAGACATGAATGTGATGTTGTTTCATATGGAAATGATGAAGAATTAGTGTAAAGCATGAAATTAGTTTAAATTGAAGAATTATGATGTGTAGGAAGTTAGAACCCATTCAGCCAAGAGAAGGGGAAGTAGAAATCATGCTCAATTTAATGTGTTTTGGGTTTTAGAATAATGTATAAATTCATACGAGACTATAGGGGCGATCAGAACTGAAAACGGAGGTGTTATGTCAGTAATTGCAATGTTAGCACTAGTAGAAATGAGACAGAAATTAGAGCTACAGTAGGAACTGTACTAGTATTAAATGACTTAAATACTCTTTGTAATTGAAGTGTGGTGAATAGATTGTGTTTGTGTCGTAAATTGCAGCTTAGAGGTTAACAGATGACATTGGTGCTAACGAGCGAGACACTAAACGTTTTTTTTTTTGTGGCCAAAGACAGTAAACGTTTAATAGGTAAAGGATATATGTACGAAGCGTAGGGCTACTGCATTGCATGGATTTGATAAATTATATTTATGTATATTGATCTTTTTGAATTTGAAATTAATGTATATATTTAAGATATGATATATTAAATTTATCTCCGTAAACAAATCTAAAATGATTTATGAACTGATTTGAGACTATTGGCTCTGTAGCTACTTGCGGGGTACATGCATTTTCATTCTTAACTGATGTTGTTGACTCTAGCCTAATCTTCAGCTCCCACAGTTGTCACATCGCTAGTGTACACTATGGCCTCTTGACTATGGCCATACGTTTACTATAGTGCATGAATCTATTAAGTGAAGCCTAGTCTCCTCTGTACTTTCATTGGGGTGGTAAATCCCTAGTGAACATAGATCTAGGCACTCCTAGATTTAATTTATTTCTGATTTCATTTATATGCTAACTATGCTTTATGATTAATAATATGATGTAAGAAATATAATATGTGTTATAATTTATATTTTCTTGAATTATTTATCCAAAAGTGATTTATATTGTTTACAGAGTATCTTAGAAATAAGTTTTCTGAATATTTTTATGAAATGGTTTGATGCAAACTATCAGAAATATTTATTGAATCTTGTATCCAAATTAAATATTACTAAATTCCTTATAGTGGACTTGGATGCCGGGACAAGTGACGTGCTTCAAAGAATCCTTTTGTACTCAACGTGGTTATCCAATCCACTATAGTATCCTTTCCGAAAATCATGCCAAAGAAGATTAAATTATGAATTCTTGGTTTTTGTAAGAAAAACATGTTGTTTGAACTGTATGTAGAATACATTGTATCAGTTTTTGTATATATTTCTTACTAGGCATAAGCTCATCCTTTTATTTTTCTACCCAAATTACTTGCAGTAGATTTGGGTCTGCATCTGGAGGACTTGATTTTGGTATCTCTTAGGCGATCATCTTATCTTCGTCTAGTTATACAAGTTATCTTTTATATATTAAGGCTTTTATGTACAGTACTACTTTTATGTGAATAATACTTGGGATGTAAATTATAAATTAGTTTATTTACTGAACTTTTGAGATCAATTATATTTCTATCTAAGTGTTTAAGAATTTAAATCCTGGGTTTGTATGAAAACGATAAATTTTATTTTGAACATATATCAACACTACAGACAGCCCAATCGTAAATGATCAAATAATGTGAAATTAGTAAAATATTCGATATTTCGGTACGTGACAAAATAAATACTTGAATTTTGTAAGTTTGTTTTTAAACATGTGAAACATGGTTTTTTTTATTGATAAAAATCCATCAAATTTTGAAAAAAAATTATAGAAAACTCAACAAGGACCTAAATTGTCACAGCCCGTGACCCCATTTTTACACATTTTTCTATACATCTTATATGGTTGTGCTATCTGCGATGCTTTTCTTTTCACTTTAATTCATTGAAAATACAATATCCGTAATTTCATAAATTAACAGAATTACATAATTACAAATTTTATTTGTAAACAATACTTACATCCCCTTATTAATACAATGTTGTAGTACTGTAAATAAAAAATCTGAACATATAAAATTAAATCATTGCACCTCTGAAATAAATCGAGTTGTCAGATATCATCCAGATGCGTAGTCGAGATCCTCGAATGCAAGATCTCGCAGTCACTGAAAATCTGAAATGTTAAAATTAAAGGGTGAGCAAACCACGGCTCAGTAAAGGAGTTATATGCAACACTTGATATCCAGGTATCTATATGCTATAAAATCTTTTTCGTATTCCTATAAGTACTCTAGGCTCATATAGGAAGGATACTACAGTCGACTAAGGATCCAAATAGAGTTCGAAAGGTATTTTGAAATACCTATCTTGTCCTGGAACATAGAAGCAACTGTAGAGAGTAATAAATTTCGTGTAATTCAAATCCTTTTTCCTTTTCATTTCATATCATGTTCATATTCCTTTCAAAAATAATGCTTTTATGAAATAAAGCATTTAAATAAAATAACTAATATTCATATATTCTTTAAAAAGAATATTAGTTTAAATCATCATCATTTTCATCTAATCTCATTTCGTATTTTACTGTACAAATCATAATTAGTACAGTACTTTAGATAGCAAAATAAGCCATTAAAATCATTTCCTTATGATGTTTACATCATTTAAATCTAATATTCAATTTAAAACTAAATAAGAATATTAGATTTTTAATCTCCTCTTTTCTCTTTAAAAATATATTTAAATCTAATATTCAATTTAAAATCATAATACGAATATTAGATTTATAATCTCCTTTTTCCTTTTTTGAAAGCATATCACATGTTCATGTCACATATATTATAAAAATTGATTATGTAGTATAGTACTCAGTATAGTAATAAACACTGTGGAAAAGTATTGTAAATCATTTTTATTTTTCACATATCGTATAAGACATTTCCTTTGTAATATGTCACATATCGTATAAAACTTTTCACTTTTTAACATATCACATATCATATAAAATATTTCACTTTTAACATATCACATATCATAGTGGAGACTGAGGCAATCACCCATATCGTATCATGCTATAAACCCAAAAGGGTAAAGAAATAAATATATCAGATCTATGGCCATAGTCTATCATTGTCCTCGGTGGATCACTGATCAAGTGTCGACTGGGACTACATCACATATCACATGTCACATATCACATATCAGCATGATAAAGGGGCCAACTAGTCTCAAAACAGTGTTTTTCATCATAAATTTACCTTTATGGAATTTATAGAAATAAATAATTTCATAATTAAAACCATAAATGTTATATTGTAAATCAAGTGAATATTTAAGAAAAACATTTATAAAATATTCACTTTATCCCTTTTTCATTTTCCATTTCATGTCACATATAATTCATATATCGGGAGAATTTTAGGTGATCTCATTATCACCAATTTCAATCACATGAATATTAAATTCATTATATTCATGTTTTATGAAAAATAGTAATTTTCCTCATTTTCGTGGTTGGAAATTATTTTTCATATAAGAAAATCATTTTTAATGATTTTACATAATTTTCTAAAATTTTCGGCAGCATAACAGCTGCCTGTTGACTAGCCCTCCTGCAAATTAAACACAGATTTTATATTTTCACAGCAAGTCAATATCCACAATTTCCAACCAAATCGGTTCACCAATCATTTCATAAAATGATGCATATTAAATTCATGCAACCTAGATATCCATACAGGCTACATATGCATCCCTTACCTGTTCCGTGTTAGCGACTTCTCACTAACGTCGCGCGTGTAATCCTCTTCTCCCTATTCAATCATCTCTAATTGACGAGTATGATTTTCTACAAATTCAATTCCATATTCAATTTAGAATTTTATAAAATTATTTAATAAAATAATAATGATAAAATTCTAATAAATTTTTCTACCCATTTTCTCTTTCTTCTTTTTCTCTTTTCTTCTTTTTCTTTTTCTTTTCTTCTTTTCTTTTCTGGTCTGATTCGGTCGGTTCAGCCGGTTCACCATCCTCCCACCGGCTCAGCCTCCATCGACCTCCATCACCGTCGGTTCAGCCCCTCCAAAGCTTGCTAGGGTGGCGGCGAAGCTGTTTCTGGCCTCTTTTTCCAAATTGACGATGGTGGCGGCGGTGGCAGATCTGGAGTGGCGGTTTCGGCTTCTCCTCTTCTCTTTTCTCCCTCTTTTCTCTTTTCTTTCTTCACCGTCAGCCATCCTCATCCCTTTGGTTGACCTTCGGCGGTGACGAAGGCGGTGTGGCGGTGCTTGAATCGGCCTGCACCGCCAGTTTTCCCTTTTTCTTTCCTCTCTTTTTCCTTTTCTGTTTCGCTTTTTTTTCTTCCCTTTTCCGCTTTGGGCCGTCGCTGGTCGTTTCTCCTCTTTCTTCTCGTCTCGCTAGTGACGCCTTTCTCTCCTCTTCCTCCTCCTCTTTCGGCCGATGGGGTTGGCTTCCTCTTTGGGTTCTCCTCTGTTTCAACAGAGGAGAAACGGGGTCGGGTATCCCGATCCCATTTCTGTTTCTTTTTTTATTATTATTATTTATATATATTTATATTTATAAATATATATAAATCAAAATATATTTATATATATATATATGTAAATACAAAATACTACATTAATGTATATAGATATATATTTTGTATATAATTTTATATACATATCTATACACTCTAATTTAAAATAATATATCTATATATGAGTTTGTATATGATGCACTGACAGTGTATAGTTTCTATACACTGTCAATGCATAAGAGGTTGACACCTCATCAATATGCCCTTATGGGCAAATTAAAAAATTTATTTATATATGCATATAAGGGTCTATTGATGAGGTATCAACTTCTGGTGCTCAGTGCATCATATATAAATCCTATATATATTTCATATATATATATATTTATATATAAATGTATAATAATATACATATGTATTTATTTAAAAATATATTTATATATGTGGATATATAAATATATATAAATTGTAAAATCTGAATTTTATTATACTGTATACCGTATGTGTACATTATTGATAGTGGAAATAAATTATTTTAGTGAAATTAAAGAATAACCGAATGTGAATTTCCACTTTTCATTTTATGTTATAATGTACATATGGTGTATAAAGAGTAGATGAGATTTAATTATTTAATTAAAGTATGAAAGCATTAAATGAGGGGATTAATGACTACAGGACAAAAATGAAGAAAAGAATATGAAGATAGCCAATCAACGTTGGCTGGAAGAGAAGTTGGCGTGGAGAAGGGAAGAAAAAAAAAGAGAAAAGTCAAGGAAAGGGGGCGGCAGTGGACTTCTCGCCAATTGCTCTCCTGACAAGGGGAATAAGCAATAAATGGAAGAGAAAATTAGTCAAAAAGACAGGAAGAAACAGACTGCAACGGGAAGCTTACCGCCGTTCCTTTTGTCACCAATTTCTCTGGGTTTTAATTGCATGAAAGATGTGTAATGATAACAGAAAACAGGATAAGAACAGGTGTTAGATTTTAAGTGGAACTGAATGGCTATATAAGAAGAGTTCCGGAGGAAAAATCGATGGAAACAACTTCATCTTCCTCGAAATCATTCTCGCCCATTCTGTTTTCATTGCAAGTTCACCATTAGTTTTTCCTCTACTTCCATAAGTGAGCCGTGAGATTCATCTTTGGTTAGCTAAACATTTATCTAGTGTGTGAAGAACTGAGGAATAAGCAAAGTAAAGCTAGTTGAGGTAAGAAAGCACTCTGCTCCAGGAAGTGTAACTCAGTTGAGGTGAGCTTCCATATTCCTATGGTTATTGTGATAAATGAGGGTATATTTCTATATTTATAACATGATAAACGTAGATATAGCCTGGTTGTAGTTAAATATTGTGGGAATATATAAGAAATTAGATGGAAATGATTAAGAAAAACAATAGGCGAGCAAGGAGTATTCGCCCAAAGGGCGTGGCGAGTACAATGCCTACATGGCAGGGCGAGAACATGTTCGCCAATAGTTATAGGATAATCTGGAATGTGGAAGTAAAGGCGAGGACCAATGATCACCAATGAGGCGAGTAGGTAATAGAGAACTCGCCAAAGTGTTGTTCAAGAGGGCGAGGTAGCCAAGGGTTATCCAATTCATGGGTGAGCCCAATTATGAATGAAAAGCCACGAGTGGCGAACTGAATGGATAAGCATGGCGAGTTGAGCTCCTAAGCTAGGCGAACTCCCAGAAATGAGTTAATATCGAATGGCGAGCTCTTTGGGCGAATGGTGAACTTAGTTTCGCCAAAGTGCCACTATTATTAGGAAAATATAAATCGTTTCGGAAAGATATTCATAGTTTGAATAAATACCTTTGCAGACGGGAATTGAGGAAGCCGGGCGAGAAGCAAGGCTGCATCAGACGAGGTAAGGAAGTAGTATGTGATGAAAATGCATGTCCTGTGGAGTAAAAGTGTTAAGAAAATATTAGAAATTGTTTTGTTTTTCTGACATGCATTGGTTGATAAAATGTTTTGACTCTGGCAAGCTACAAAGTCGCCATATGTTGTTTTGTTGAACGAGCTACTTAGGGCGGGCGAGTAGTTTTATTCTAAGTTGAAATTCGTGCTAGCCAAGTGGCGAACTCTCCTTTATGAGAACCTGGCGAGTGCCTTTGTTTTAAAAGTTAGGAGAACTTTTTATGTCGTATGGGCGGGCGACTCTTATTTTAAGTAAAAGGCGGGCGAACTGTTATCAGCCAGCCATACTTTTGTCTTGAAAAACTATGTGGCGGGCGAATAATAATTTGTCGCCTTGGCGAATTGACCAGTGGGCAAACTGATTTATGAGTATTTTCTCACCGCAAATTAACTAAATAAATAAATAAATTTTGAATAAATATTTTTGAAAAAAAATAGAAAATGTGAAACTTTTGGGGCGAGTAGTCTCTTGGGTGAGTAGACTCTTGGACGAGTAGACCCCTGGGCGAATTGATCATTGGGCAAATTGGCCAATGGGCGAGCTAACCCTGGGCGAACTAGCCGGGGGCGAACCAGCTCCAAACGTGCCTTTCTCTCATAGAAAATGTTGAATTTGAGGGTTGCTTTACTAGTTTAAACCCTTTTGGAAAACCAAATCATTTTATGGAAATGATACATATGATAACCTGATTTTGAGACATTAGGCCATGAGTTCATGCATTATCATTCATGTACTTTGCGTGACCCAGCTAGGGCGATGGCTCGGGTCAAATAGACGAACGAGTGCACCCTAGGGCGTCACAGGGCTGATAGACCTGCCAAGTCTTCAGAGGTCTCGAGGTCACTTGGCAAGTGGATATAGATTATGGCCATACATCTAGTTGAGATAGCCGTGAGCGGCGATGGCCTACGGGTGCACCCCAAAAGCGGATGACATGCGTTCTTTGCATGATTTAGATTGTTGCCCAGTCTCAATTAAATAATTTATGAAAGGATCTGTTGAATCCTGTTTCATGTTAACTATATTCATTGTTTCCTAATGAGTTTGATCGTTAGGATAATTAAATGGTTTTTTTGAGAATATAGTTTTTATATTTGTAAAGCAACAAACACCTTCCTTACTGAGCACATTGTCGCTCACTCCTTATTTTTCCACTCCACAGATTGTTGAGCTAGGGCAAAGAGAATTACCTTCCTGAGATTTACTATTGAAGGTATGTTGTATTCTTTTATATATTCAGTAAAATGGTACAGTACTACTTTAAATAGAAGGGAATGTATAAACAGTTGTAAGTGAACCAATTTAATAGTATCAAAATTTTATATGATAAGAGACCTAAATTTTATTCCAGTAGCGAGAGTTGTTAAGCATCACAAACAGCCCAACCGGTAATAAGTGTAAGTTATAAGTAAGTAACATGTTAAATAGTGGAATTGGGATGTTACAGATTTAATGGTACCAGAGCAGGGTTGGTCGGATGTTTGTGACGCTTAAAGTAAATAGTATACATTTCCTGTAGTACTGTATAATCTGAATATATAATTGATGTATTGATATTAAGTGATAAATGATCTCTGTGGTACAGATATGAGTGGAAGGAGGAGGATGCGCTCAGTGAGAGGTATAGGCCGAGGTAGGGCGGCACAGACTCCGGAACCACAGACACCCGAAGCTGCCCCAAGACCTCCACATCCTATACAGCTAGAGAGTATTGATAATCGTGTAACTCAGGTGGAGAGGTTAATAGCAGATTTTATGGCTATGTATCAGGCAGATAGAGCCGCTGATAGGGCTGAGAGGGAGAGAGCTATAGCTCCCGCAGCCCCAATAGAGGCGCCAGTACCGCCACAGCCAGCACCAGTTGTGCCTGAGCCTGAGCCTATTCCACCACTAGCACCTCAGCCACCAGTAGCTCCACCACAGCCACTGATTCAGCCGCCCCGAGATGCAGAGTTTTATTGCAATGTGGCATTGGTGAAATCATTTAAGAAGCTGGATCCCCCCAAGTTTAAAGGTACTAGGGATCCTTTGGTGGCAGAACAGTGGATTATTGAAATCGAAAGATTACTTAAGATTATGAGATGTTCGAAGACAGAGAATGTAGGCCTAGCAGTGTTCCAGCTGGCAGATGATGCGAGACATTGGTGGAAGGCCACTCAGATAGTATTATTTGCTCAGCATCAAGATCTGTCTTGGGATATGTTTGTGGATGCTTTTAGGAGGCAATATATTCCCGACACTGCTCAGGATAAATTACAGCAGGAATTCATGGGTTTAGTACAGGGTAGTATGTCAGTGGACGAGTATGAGGCCAAATTTACCACATTGAGCCGTTTTGATCCACAGACTAGTACGAATACCCGATATAGGATTTCGAGGTTTAGAGCTGGTTTGAGGCCATCTATCAGAGTAAAACTAGCCTCGTTCGTTATACAGACTTATGATGAGATAGTTCAACGGGCTCAGCTATGTGAGAGGGGTTATGAGCAGTTCCAGCCCGATTTCAGTGGTAAAACTAAAAGTAAAGCAAAAGGAAAGGCTAAGAGGTTTATGGAGGACAGACAAGGTAGAGAGCAGTCTAAGAAGACCAGATCTTCGGGCATACAGATTTCAGAGGGCAGATTTGATAGACCAGCAGTTTCTACTCCTGCTAGTGGCCCAACTACCACTCAGAGAAGTGTTGCGCCCTTATGTAGACATTGTGGAAGGTCGCTTGGATCGCGCCCTTGTCCTGTAATGTCTGGGGTATGTTTTAGATGTGGACAAACGGGGCACTTTATTAAGAATTGCCCGATGCTCAGAGAGTCGACTGCTTCTACTAGACCTCCTACATTACCTCAGATAGCGGCCCCGGCAACTCAGAGTGAACCAGAGAAAGCGACACCCTCACAGCCTAGGCGGGCGACAGCTGCAGAAAAGGGAAAGAAGGTTGTGACTCAGGGTCGGGTGTACGCGTTGGATCAGGAGACTACCGACGCCTCTATCGACGTGATTAAAGGTAAAATTTATCTTTTTGATATTCCCGTAATTGCCTTAATTGACTCGGGTTCTACCCATTCATTCTTATCGCCTACATATGCTAACAGGACCCCAGTAGAGCCGGAGTTGTTAGAGTATACCTTGCGAGTGAAAACTCCTTTTAATGATTTCCAGATGACGGATATTATATATAGGAATTGTAAGTTGACTATATGAGAGAAGGTTGTGACAGCTAACCTAATTTTGTTGGATATATATGATTTTGATGTCATTTTAGGTATGGATTGGTTAGCTGTAAACCATGTTAGTTTGGACTGTAATACTAAGTTTATTACCTTCTCTTATCCCGAAAAGTACATTGTAAAGTTATTGTAAATTAATAAAAAAGTATGTGAATTTATGTTGTGAAATGACATGTGTACTGAAATTGTGATTGTGTATGAATGTTTATGAAGGATATATTGCTAGTGTGGAGGATGTTGAGAGGAAGCATCCAAAGATCCAAGAAATTCTTGTAGTTAAGGAATTCTCGGATGTATTTCCAGAGGATTTACCAGGGTTACCACCAGATCGAGAGACGGAGTTTATGATCGAGTTGGTACCCGGTACGGAGCCGATTTCTAGACCCCCATATAGGATGGAACTGACAGAGTTGGATGAGCTCAAGAAGCAGCTCCAAGAGTTATTAGATAAGGGATTTATACGTCCCAGTGTGTCACCATGGGGAGCTCCAGTATTATTTGTTCGAAAGAAGGATGGTAGCCTCCGGTTGTGTATTGATTACCGGATGTTGAATCGGGCTACCGTTAAGAATAAGTATCCACTGCCTCGGATTGACGATTTGTTTGATCAGCTCAGGGGTGCACAGGTGTTTTCCAAGATAGACCTTCGATCAGGCTATCACCAGTTAAAGATTAAGGAGTCGGATGTGCATAAGACAGCCTTTCGGACTCGCTGTGGCCACTATGAGTTCCTAGTGATGCCTTTTGGACTGACAAATGCCCCTGCAGCTTTTATGAGTTTGATGAATGAGGTGTTTCATCAGTTTTTGGATAAGTTTGTTATAGTTTTTATTGATGATATCCTGATTTATTCTAAGACTCCAGAGGAGCATGAGCAGCATTTGCAGATTGTTCTACAGACCTTCAGAGAGCGAAAGTTGTATGCTAAGCTTAGTAAGTGCGAGTTCTGGCTTGACCATATTATATTTCTTGGACATGTAGTGTCGAGGGACGGGGTGTCAGTTGATCCGTCCAAGATAGAGGCCATTGTGCAGTGGGAGAGGCCTAACACGGTTACCGAGATACGAAGTTTCTTAGGTCTTGCCGGATATTATCGCAGGTTTGTGGAGGGATTTTCTAGACTTGCTACTCCATTGACACGACTCACACGTAAGGATGTAAAGTTTGAGTGGAATGATGCGTGTGAACGTAGTTTTGGTGAACTTAAGAAGAGATTGACTAGTGCCCCCGTATTACCCCTTCCTAGCGGATCAGGTGGATTTATGGTGTATACTGATGCATCCGCTCAAGGTTTAGGGTGTGTGCTCATGCAGCATGGTCGAGTTATAGCCTATGGTTCTCGACAGTTAAAGGATCATGAGAGGAATTACCCGACACATGACTTGGAGCTAGCCGCAGTGGTGTTTGCACTGAAGATATGGCGACATTATTTGTACGGGGAGAAATTTCAGATATATACGGACCATAAGAGTCTGAAGTCTATATTCTCACAGAAAGAGTTGAATTTGAGGCAGCGACGGTGGATGGAACTATTAAAGGACTATGATTGTGAGATTTTGTATCACCCAGGTAAAGCTAATGTAGTAGCTGATGCACTGAGCCGTAAGCATGTTGGCATGGTGTCGTACATGATGATCAGGGAACATGAGTTGATAGAGCAGTTCTCTAACCTCAGTTTGACAGTTGTTTCCTCTGACCAGTATGGGTTTACAGCTAGTTTTCGTTTGAGCCGGATTTGATAGATCGAATCAAGGAAGCTCAGAGGAGTGATGATTATTGTATTGGGGTAGTCAGCCAGATTCAAATGGGAGATGAGTTGGATTTTGAGATTGGCACAGATGAGATACTGAGGTTTAGAGGTCGGATATGTGTTCCCAGTTATCGACAGCTTAGAGACTTGATTTTATCAGAGGCCCATACCTCCAGATATACGTTACATCCGGGTAGTACTAAGATGTACCAGAATCTCCAGAAAGTGTATTGGTGGCCTAAGATGAAGAAAGACATCGTTGAATTTGTTACTAGATGTCTAACATGCCAGCAGATTAAGATTGAGCATCAGAAGCCGGCGGGTATGCTTCGACCATTATCGATTCCTACGTGGAAATGAGAGCATGTAACTATGGATTTTATTATGGGATTACCACGAACCCGGAAGGGGTATGATGCTATTTGGGTAATAGTCGATAGATTGACTAAGTCTGCGCATTTCTTAGCCATGAGATCTACAGATTCAGTTAGTGCCTTGGCCGAATTGTATGTCAGGGAGATAGTGAAGTTACATGGTGTTCCAGTGAGTATTACATCTGATAGGGACTCCCGCTTGACCTCTCATTTTTGGGAGAGATTTCAGGAGGCTATGAGATCCCAGTTGAGTTTTAGCACCGCTTTTCATCCACAGACTGATGGGCAGTCCGAGCGTACGATACAGACGCTTGAGGATATGTTGAGAGCGTGTGCATTGGATTTTAAAGGCTCATGGGACGATCACTTACCTCTGGCAGAGTTTGCTTATAATAATAGTTTTCATACGAGTATCGGCATGGCACTGTATGAAGCCTTGTATGGCAGACGATGCAAATCCCCGATAGCATGGGAAGAAGTTGGAGACCGTAAACTGTTAGCTCCCGATTTGGTCGAGCAGGCTTCTCGTGATGTACGGATGATTTGTGATAGGCTCAGAACGGCTCAGAGTCGGCAGAAGAGTTATGCAGATACTAGACGCCGACCATTGGAGTTTGTAGCGGGTGATTATGTATTTTTAAAAGTTTCACCGTCCAAGGGTATTATGAGATTCGGGAAGAGAGGAAAATTGAGTCCCCGATACATTGGGCCTTATGAGATCTTAGATCGCGTGGGAGATGTGGCATATCGGTTAGCACTACCACCAGAGTTGTCAGGAGTGCATAACGTATTCCATGTCTCGATGTTGAGGAAGTACCATCCAGATCCTTCTCATGTAATTCGACATGAGCCACTGGAGATCAGAGAGGACATGAGTTACGTTGAGAAACCGGTGCGGATTCTGGATAGGAAAGATAAGGTGTTACGATCTAAGATGATCCCTTTGGTTAAAGTGCTCTGGCAGCATCATAACGAGGAGGAGGCTACTTGGGAGTTAGAGAGCCTTATGCGTGAGAGGTATCCAGAGCTCTTTCAGTGACAGGTCCAAGTTAAATTTGGAGGACCAAATTTCTTAAGGTGGGGAGAAATGTAAAATCTGAATTTTATTATACTGTATACTGTATGTGTACATTATTGATAGTGGAAATAAATTATTTTAGTGAAATTAAAGAATAACCGAATGTGAATTTCCACTTTTCATTTTATGTTATAATGTACATATGGTGTATAAAGAGTAGATGAGATTTAATTATTTAATTAAAGTATGAAAGCATTAAATGAGGGGATTAATGACTACAGGACAAAAATGAAGAAAAGAATATGAAGATAGCCAATCAACGTTGGCTGGAAGAGAAGTTGGCGTGGAGAAGGGAAGAAAAAAAAAGAGAAAAGTCAAGGAAAGGGGGCGGCAGTGGACTTCTCGCCAATTGCTCTCCTGACAAGGGGAATAAGCAATAAATGGAAGAGAAAATTAGTCAAAAAGGAAGGAAGAAACGGACTGCAACGGGAAGCTTACCGCCGTTCCTTTTGTCACCAATTTCTCTGGGTTTTAATTGCATGAAAGACGTGCAATGATAACAGAAAACAGGATAAGAACAGGTGTTAGATTTTAAGTGGAACTGAATGGCTATATAAGAAGAGTTCCGGAGGAAAAATCGATGGAAACAACTTCATCTTCCTCGAAATCATTCTCGCCCATTCTGTTTTCATTGCAAGTTCACCATTAGTTTTTCCTCTACTTCCATAAGTGAGCCGTGAGATTCATCTTTGGTTAGCTAAACATTTATCTAGTGTGTGAAGAACTGAGGAATAAGCAAAGTAAAGCTAGTTGAGGCAAGAAAGCACTCTGCTCCAGGAAGTGCAACTCAGTTGAGGTGAGCTTCCATATTCCTATGGTTATTGTAATAAATGAGGGTATATTTCTATGTTTATAACATGATAAACGTAGATATAGCCTGGTTGTAGTTAAATATTGTGGGAATATATAAGAAATTAGATGGAAATGATTAAGAAAAACAATAGGCAAGCAAGGAGTATTCGCCCAAAGGGCGTGGCGAGTACAATGCATACATGGCAGGGCGAGAACATGTTCGCCAATAGTTATAGGATAATCTGGAACGTGGAAGTAAAGGCGAGGACCAATGATCGCCAATGAGGCGAGTAGGTAATAGAGAACTCGCCAAAGTGTTGTTCAAGAGGGCGAGGTAGCCAAGGGTTATCCAATTCATGGGTGAGCCCAATTATGAATGAAAAGCCACGAGTGGCGAACTGAATGGATAAGCATGGCGAGTTGAGCTCCTAAGCTGGGCAAACTCCCAGAAATGAGTTAATATCGAATGGCGAGCTCTTTGGGCGAATGGCGAACTTAGTTTCGCCAAAGTGCCACTATTATTAGGAAAATATAAATCGTTTCGGAAAGATATTCATAGTTTGAATAAATACTTTTGCAGACGGGAATTGAGGAAGCCGGGCGAGAAGCAAGGCTGCATCAGACGAGGTAAGGAAGTAGTATGTGATGAAAATGCATGTCCTGTGGAGTAAAAGTGTTAAGAAAATATTAGAAATTGTTTTGTTTTTCTGACATGCATTGGTTGATAAAATGTTTTGACTCTGGCGAGCTACAAAGTCGCCATATGTTGTTTTGTTGAACGAGCTACTTAGGGCGGGCGAGTAGTTTTATTCTAAGTTGAAATTCGTGCTAGCCAAGTGGCGAACTCTCCTTTATGAGAACCTGGCGAGTGCCTTTGTTTTAAAAGTTGGGAGAACTTTTTATGTCGTATGGGCGGGCGACTCTTATTTTGAGTAAAAGGCGGGCGAACTGTTATCAGCCAGCCATACTTTTGTCTTGAAAAACTATGTGGCGGGCGAATAATAATTTGCCGCCTTGGCGAATTGACCAGTGGGCGAATTGATTTATGAGTATTTTCTCAACGCAAATTAACTAAATAAATAAATAAATTTTGATTAAATATTTTTGAAAAAAAATAGAAAATGTGAAACTTTTGGGGTGAGTAGTCTCTTGGGTGAGTAGACTCTTGGGCGAGTAGACCCCTGGGCGAATTGATCATTGGGCGAATTGGCCAATGGGTGAGTTGACCCTGGGCGAACTAGCCGGGGGCGAACCAGCTCCAAACGTGCCTTTCTCTCATAGAAAATGTTGAATTTGAGGGTTGCTTTACTAGTTATAAACCCTTTTGGAAAACCAAATCATTTTATGGAAATGATACATATGATAACCTGATTTTGAGACATTAGGCCATGAGTTCATGCATTATCATTCATGTACTTTGCGTGACCCAGCTAGGGCGATGGCTCGGGTCAAATAGACCAACGAGTGCACCCTAGGGCATCACAGGGCTGATAGACCTGCCAAGTCTTCAGCGGTCTCGAGGTCACTTGGCAAGTGGACCCGAGGACCCCCTATAGATTATGGCCATACATCTAGTTGAGATAGCCGTGAGGGGCGATGGCCTACGGGTGCACCCCAAAAGCGGATGACATGCGTTCTTTGCATGATTTAGATTGTTGCCTAGTCTCAATTAAATAATTTATGAAAGGATCTGTTGAATCCTGTTTCATGTTAACTATATTCATTGTTTCCTAATGAGTTTGATCGTTAGGATAATTAAATGGTTTTTTTGAGAATATAGTTTTTATATTTGTAAAGCAACATACACCTTCCTTACTGAGCACATTGTCGCTCACTCCTTATTTTTCCACTCCACAGATTGTTGAGCTAGGGCAAAGAGAATTACCTTCCTGAGATTTACTATTGAAGGTATGTTGTATTCTTTTATATATTCAGTAAAATGGTACAGTACTACTTTAAATAGAAGGGAATGTATAAACAGTTGTAAGTGAACCAATTTAATAGTATCAAAATTTTATATGATAAGAGACCTAAATTTTATTCAAGTAGCGAGAGTTGTTAAGCATCACAAATAGCCCAATCGGTAATAAGTGTAAGTTATAAGTAAGTAACATGTTAAATAGTGGAATTGGGATGTTACATAAATATACCCACTTTATTCTTTATAATTTGGATCTCTTAATATCCAAATTAAATTCCTCAATTTCATCACTTCATCAATTTCGAGAATTCCAACAATATTCCCATCCTCATAAATAAATTTATTTATTTTAGCTTATTTATTTGCATTAAAATTAAATTTTTGGGTAATTAATACCAAAAATAGAAAAATTCTCGGTTATCACATAAATGGATCAAGCAACTAGTTTAGGTTGATACCCTACAACACGTGGGAAATGAAGGAATATTCTAAGAGTTAAAAGTTGGGTTAATTCTAAATTTGGCCCAAATAGTTAATTGCAATAAGGCCTCTAAAGTTTCTAAAATCATGTTATGGCCATAATACTTCAAGACTTTGTAATTAAGTCTTATCTTCATTATTCTACCAAATTTTGTAATTTGGCATTGCAATTATACAATCATATGCTTCAAGAATATCATGCCATGTATAGTAGAATTGCCTTCAATGATCTTTCATTTTATTATGGATTGTGTTGTTGTCTGTTTACAACAATAAATTTTGATGACATAGGAATCTCGATTTTTGTGTTAGCTTGTCTTCAAGAACTTTACTAGAAAGAAAATGACCAAAGGGGTGCAAGGGCTTTCCCTTGCACGTGCATTATGATGCTTAAGTTATTCTAGATTTTGGTAGACTTTTAGTAAACAAATAGAGCTTAAATCGTAAAGATGATACCTGTGACTTATTTATAGGAGCTATTTGGCATGTAATTATAGTTAAGACTTACAGCTTAAATGATAACCTAGTGGATCTTTTATGGCTTTTATGAGTCCTCTTTCTTCTTGGGCTTATACCACTTTTAGGCCCAATGTTCTTTAGCCTGACTTATATCAAAGCCCAATGACTTTTAGTATGACTCATCAATTGCTCCCTACTCTTTTGCAGGGTATTCCCTGTGGAAGAGTATATAAGGGTTTTTTATTTAAATCATATCCATGCATAGCCTACTCCATGCACTTTTCCCTTCAGGCCTTTTTCTTCTTGTATGTGGCTTATCTTGCGCATTTTTTGCTTCAAGCCCTTGCACTATTTGTCTCCATGCATGACTTACATCGTGCACTTTTTGCTTTAAGTCCATGCATAGCCTACTTCGTGCACTTTTCGCTTCAGGCCTTTTTCTTCTTTTGCGTGGCTTACATAATGCATTTTTCACTTCAAGCCTTTGCACTTTTTGTCTTCATGCATGACTTACATTACGCATTGTTTGCTTCAAGTCCATGCATAGCCTACTTCGTGCACTTTTTAGTTTAGGCCTTTTTCTTCTTATGCGTGGCTTACCTTGCGCATTTTTCGCTTCAACCCCTTGCACTTTTTGTCTTCATGCATGACTTACATTGTACACTTTTCACTTCAATTCCATGTATATCTTACTTTGCGCTTCAAGCCTTTTGCATGTTATGTTGTATTTCTCATTCTTGTTACAAGACTTCTTTGATTGATTCATTGTGTTGCCCCCCAAGTGCCCTCAAGCAAAGCTTATAATAGAGTGCCTGATGAGCAGGGCATATACGAACTTGCATATTAGCTAACATATTGGACATAATGGATTATGTACTTAGGATCATGTATACTATAGCCAAGACAAGCGACAGTAAAAAGATAAGGCATTCAAGCTTAGCAAATAATGTAAAGGTATAAACACATCATGTCATGATACTAAGAATGAATAATAATAACCCAGAGATGATAAATGTAGATTTTTTACCTTTATGGATTATATTTGTCATAAAACATAGTTTGTCATGAGATAGCAAAAAAGAGGGATGGCTATTGCCATTTCATGCTCGCTAATATCCATGTATTGCAAATTTAAAGGATGATCACATAAATCTTAAGGTGCTCAAGGTAATAAAAGAATTGATATTCAACATAAGTTAATAAATAAATGGCAAATAATAACAAGAGATTTGATTAGTTGCATGAGTTTTAGCATCATAAGAAAATTCTATATGATCAAAATCATGATATTACACATTTAAATTCTTACCAATTAATGATAATATAAATGATAGGTAATACAAATGAGCAATAATAGAATGAAGGGTTCTTGAAAGCAATCTTATCATATATGACATGATATTATTGAAGCATATAATTGATCAATTTCAATTATAAATTACAAAATTTGATGAGTTCATGAAGTAGAGAATGTAATTGAATACTTTAAAAATATTACTTGTACAAACTTAATGCATAGTGGTCAAGATCATAATTCTAAAAACTTTGAGAACTTAAATATAATTTTGATCTTTGGAAAGAATATTCTAAGATATTCTTATTAAGATAGAAGCTTTGGGAAATCGTGGCATGGTACACCAAAAATGAAGGAAATGTTTTGGAAAGAATATTCTAAAAATATTCCTCTAAAAAGGTGAAAGCTTTAGATCACGTGACACACAAAGTGAACATCATGAGTTTTTTTTATTTAGGAGGGACCTTTGTTTGCACGGGTTAAGAGCACTCAAAGCACAAGTTTTTGACTTGTTTTCATTTTTTACAGGTATTTTCGAAAATTGTTCACATTTCAGTAAGATTTATTTAATCCAAGATCATATTTCATGTATTTAAGGTTGAACTACAAAGCTCAAATATTACTTTGAGGCAAAATAATGTATAAAATGAAAAACTCAAGCAATAAATATTGTTTGCAAACGAGATGGGTTTCACATTTTTCTTCATATTTTTTAGATTGTCAACAAACACATATTCTTAAATAATACTTAAAGAATCCATTTTATGTACAATACTTTAGAATAAACTTATAAGAATTGTAAGGAATCAAAAGCTAACCCATTTTCTAATTGAAAATTTTGAAGTAAGATTGAAACAATGGCGAGCACATGGCTCGTCGTTCCCATAGATGACGTCAATTGTTGTTGTCTATTTACAACAATAAATTTTGATGAGATAGAAATCTCGATCTTCACACTAACTTTTTTCCAAGAACTTTACAAGAACGAAAATGATTAAAGGGATGAAGGGGCTTTCCTTTACGTGCACTCTGATACTTAAGTTAGATCGGATTTTGGCAGAGTTTTATTAAGAAATAGAGCTTAAACCGTAAGATGATACTTGTGACCTATTTTTAGGAGCTATTTGGCACGTAATTACTGTTAAGACTTATAGCTTAAATGATAACTTAGTGGATCTTTCATGGCCTTTTTGAGTCTTCTTTCTTCCTGGGCTCAGACCACCTTTAGGCTTAATGTTCTTTAGCTCGACTTATATCAAAGCTCAGTGACTTTTAGTATGACTCCCATCAGATTGCTTATATTATTTAAACTCATGCATCAATATTATAAAGCATGAAAATTCATGGTGTAACCATTTCTCTTTTGTTATCTCATGACAAGTTATATTTTATGAAAAATATATCTTTATAAAGGCGAAAATATCTTATTTGCTGTAGACACCCCATTTTGTCCGGGATCTTTTAATGTTATTAAACCTATTGGGTTTGATAATTAGGAGATGAATCTAATTTTTTGGTATTACTATCTTGTCTATTATTAAAAAAAATAAAAAAAAATAAAAATGAAAAGAAAATAAAAAAACAAAAAATAACAAAAATAAAGTAACCAAAGAAGGGAAACTTAAAAAAAAAATCAAGATCTCAATATAGGGCAAGTCAATAAGAAATCAATGAAATGAATTTGGTTAGTATCAAATCTGAAAATTAAAAGATAAATCATGACAATTAAAACCAAGGTTAAGTTGGAAGGAAAATCAACAAAAAATTTTTAAAAGAAGGATTTGATGGAAGGTTTTGGAAATTCAATTAAACAAGTCAACTCCAAGATTATGCAAAATCGAAAATCAACACTTAAATCATGGGATTTGATACACAGCATTCAAGCATTCTTCCAAAAATAACAAAGAGGTGAGTCTATAAATTGAGAAGAAAAACAAAGAGCAAGGAGGGGGGAACTCGAGGTTGAAAAAAAAACCCTAGAAGAACCCTAAAGAAACCCTAGCAAGACCTTGGAAAGAAACGGAGAAAAATCTTAAAAAAAAACCCTAAATATCTACTACGAGCTCTTGGCCACGAGGATAGACGATTGCCATCTTGAACTCAACTAGCTGCACAGCCCAGAACATCATCATCTTCTCCTTCATTACTACCCAGACCTCCTACTGCTGCGTGCCACTTTTTTGTTGCTGTGTGGAGCTTTGTCTCGGTGCATCCTCACTGCTTATCACCATCAGACCCAACCGAAGCACCATCTCCATCTTCATCATTGCCTTTCCCCGTCAGCTTGACCAACACAAGGATAAAGCCATCCCCTTTGTTTCTGTTCTTTCCTCCACTACCATCTTCGTTCGGTTGCTGCGTTCCTGTCCAGTCAAAACTGTTGCACCGCTTTTTGACCCAGCTGCAGTGTACGTTGGTTCATCGTTCCTCTCCCTTGCACCATCCTCTGTCTTCACCATAAAGTCTCATCGTTACTGTCATCATCATCATCAACGATCACTGCCGCACTACCAGTTCCATCGTTTCTCCTCGTACCTCACCACCTTGTTGCGGCCCTGCTCACTGCCATCATCGTTCTTACATCAAATCACCCTTGCCATCGTCACGTCAGGGAAGCAAGGTAGAATCCGTGAGATTGGAGAAGTGCAGTAGCGTGGAAGAGTCGTTCGTCGAAAGCTGCTGTAACTGAAACTTGAGCCTTAGTCACAAGCTTGGTGAAGCAAAGTGGCAAAATAGATGTTGCAGCAGTAGATGCGAAAGGGATGACCACTGAAGTTGAGTGCAGGTTTGTTGCAAAGTGAGTTCACGTGGAGAAGATGGAAGCAAAGTTCTGACAGCCAAGAAAGAAAAATGCATGGAAAATAAAGCAGGAAAGTGAAAGATTACTGCACGTGGAGAAGAAAAAAAAATAAGAGAAAAGAAATTGCAAGAAAAAGGTAAAAAAAAAAAGATACCTTTATTAATTTTATTTGATTAGATAGATAATAAGCATTTAAATTTAGATTTGATTAGGTAATGGGTTGAATAATTATATAATTTTAGATTGATAATTAACTTGGCTAACAGTTAATTAGGTGTTTTACTTACTTAATGTAATTTAAATTAATTAACATAATTGATATGTCTTATTTGACTTGGGCGTAATTTAATTTATCTAATTTAATTTGTTAATGAATTTGTATGAGATTTGATTGGTATGAATGCATATGATCACTAGGATTAATTTATTTAGTTTAATTTTGTTTATTTAAATGATACGAATGATGAGTAATTGATATTGAAATGAATGGTTTATTTGGTATGGTTTAATTAGTATACTTTAATTTGTTTGACTTGATGTATATTGATTATAAAAATTAGGAAAATTAGAAATCTTTGAGAAGCATAGAATTTAATTATTTATAAGAAATTTTAATTATCAAAAAATAGATGTGAATTATTCCAACGACGGAATTCTAAAGGGACTGCGCTTGAGTAGTACTTTTAGATGTCTTGAGGTGAGGAGAATTCTTTTAAGTCTTGCCAGCTTGATGGAAGATTTAAAGGACATTTCCAAGATTTAATAAATTAAATTATAAAAATAAAATTAAATTAGATAAAAAAAATATAGTAAATTAAAATTAAGTTCATTATAATAAAGAATAAAAATTAAATTAGAATTAGAATTAGAAAAGAATTAAAATAAATAAAAATTAAATTAAATTAAATATTTTAATAAATGTGAATTATTCCAAAGAATTAAAATAAATAGAAATTAAACTAAATTAAATATTTTAATAAATATGAATTATTCCGAGGATGGAATTTAAAGGAAATTGCGCTTTAGTAGTTTCTTTAAAAATTCCTAAGGTGAGAAAGTTTCTTCAAGGTCTTACCAACTTGATGGAAGGTCTCTAAGAAAATCTTCAATATCAAATAATTCATGTTTATTTAAAGATATATGAAATAATAATTTATATAAGAAAAAATATACAATAAATAGTATATACGATAAATAATAAATAAAAATTTGGGTAAGAGTCAAGATAGGGCTTACATAATGTACTTAAAAATTATCCCGACGACGGAGCCTCTTCAAGAAAGGCGATTGGTCCTACTTGAATACTCTTGAGGTGAGAAAAACTTTTAAGTTGTCCAACCAGCTTGATGGAGGAGGCTTAAAAGATTTTTCAATATTTAATTATATCGAAATTAAAGAAAAGAGGCAAAATTAGGATAACCTTAGATTTATTTGGTACCATTTTAGGATGGGCATTGTGAGGGTGCTAATCCTTCCTCACACGTAACCGTACTCCCGAACTTAGAACTCTTAATGTAGACCAAGCCTTATCCTTAGTTTGAATAGGTGACCAATCACACCTAGGTTAGAATGGTTGGTGGCAACTCCATAGTTTTGTGTCTAGCTATTAGGTTTCCCCCGAAACTTGATACGTTATGACAGTTTGGCGACTCCACTGGGGACATTAGAGAGTCAGGCCATTAGGAAGTCTAAGGTTATCAAAATCTTGTCTAAAAGCTTTAAATATCATAAGACATTTAAATACACACACTTCACTTGCATGTGCATACATTAGCCTTCGACCCGGGCTTACCTTTTTTAGGAGGAAGTAAAGTAGCTTTGCCTTCGTGAGGTGGTAACCTCCACATAGGCCAGTGAAATACTCCCACTCAGGTTGAACCCTTTCCGTTTGAAGCCTATAATGGGTGAGGATTGGGGTGCCTTACTAGTCCACGTGGACGATAGTGGGGAACAGTCTGGGAACCTTTAGTAATCCATCTATCCAAGCCAAGCATATAGTGAACTTATGATGCCCACTCGTAAGCTAGAGCTTTAGAATTGAAGCCTATATTAGGACACAAAGAATGACCATCATCTCATACAAGAAAAATATGGAAAATAAATAAATACAAAAATAATAAACCAAAAAAAAAAAGAAAAAAAACGTAATGCATATTGTCATTCCTTGCATTTTTTTTCTATCTCATAACAAATTGAATAGGTTAAGATCCATTTGCATCCATGGAGAAATTATCGCAAGAGGAACCAGCCCACATAGTGAAAGAACGTTCAGAAAAGGCCTAACGTGAGAATGGTGATTACCTACTTGTTGGTTTTGTTTCTACTCTACCAGAAAGAATTCATTTGGACCTAAGACAAAATGACTACACTGAGTTGCTAGGAATTTTGAAGGCATGGGGTGAAGAAAAGAAGATAGAATTTCAGAAAAAATATGGGGACTTGATGCTATTATTGTCAGTGGAAGTGGACTTGGATTTGATAAAGGCCATGGTGCAATTTTGGGACCCGTCATACAATGCTTTGTCTTCAATGAGGCCGATTTGATGCCAACCATGGAGGAGTATTCGTTCTTGCTCCATTGTGAGTTAGAAAATCCCAACAAAATCTATTGGAAAAAAAGGAAATCGGGATATGATAAGAAATTGTCCTCCATGACTGACCATAGTGTTTCAGAAATTGATCATCACACAAGGCAGAAAGGGGAGACCACTTATGTACCATGGAGTCTTCTACGAAGTTGTCTTTAGAAGCAACTAACGAAAGAACAACATATGAGCATAATGGCATTAGCTGTGTATGATATGGCCATGTTCCCTAAATTCTTAGGACACATTGAGATTACAATGGTGGATTTTGTTGAGCAGCTTGATCATGAGGTGAACGTGGCCCCAGTTATCTTGTCTGAGACTTTTAGGTCTTTAAATTTTTGTAGCCGCAAGGGAGAAGGACGTTTCATTGGATGTACCCCATTGTTATACATTTGGATGAAAAGTCACCTTGGAGGCAACAAAGAAAAGTTTCGAGAAGCTTATCTCAGTACAGTCTCGATAAAAGAATTCTGTGAGAAAACTTGGCCTGCACCGAAGGCAATTGGGCATTCAACAGGAAAGTGTAGGCAATTGAAGGAAAATGTCGAAGAACTCATCAGTAGTGGTGCCTTGACTCAAGAGCTTATTGAACAATGGAAGTCTGCTCCTCCATAGGCCAAGTTTTCCATATGTGGATGTGAGATGTTCTCAGGATTCTTAAAATTTTCATCAAGTTGTTTTGAAAGCTTTCCATATTTTTCTTTCCAAGTAGATGAAATAAAATAATTTTGAAAAACATTGGTGATTGTTATTGAGAATGAATAGACCTAGCCATTACATTTCCAGTATACTTCACAATTCAATGAAAACTTGGAATCCATAAAGAAACACAGGCTTGAAATTCATTCATTCATTTTTGCGTACCATGATAAACTTTTGAAGTCAATGATCTTCATTAAGGTAATGAGCAATGAAATGATTGATGAATTTGCAAAACATTTTGAACTGTTTTGAAGGACCAATTCATGAAGCATTCTCTTAAGGACTTTGTATTTGGAAATTTGATAGATGTTAAGGCCAAGCTAAGAGTCCCAAACACATCAACCAAAAATTCTTTCTCATAACTTGAACTCTCTGACTCAAATCATCCTTCGCTACACCTTGGGGCAAAATGATTGAAAGAGCCAAGTTTTTGATAAGCCTCAACATCTTTTAATGACCATTCTTAATTTGATTGATATCCTTTTTCCTATCTTAAACCATGATAATGAAGATTGTTGCATATGGCCTTCATAAAGTTGAATTGATACATTCTAGGCATGAGTTGTGAAAAAAAAAGCAAAGAAAAAGGAAGAAAAAAAAAAGAAAAGAAAAGAAGAAAAAAAAATTGATTGTGAAACCATGCACGAGGGATATTCAAATGATTTCAAAAGCCGAATTTTCATCTTGAGGATTGGTTTTCAATAGAAGTGTCAATATTTGATATGACAAATGGCCATCTTTCATATTCCTATTACTGAAATGAAATCATCCTTTTGTTACCCCTTTTGAGCTTATTGATTTCTTTTCTAAATGAACCTTGACCAAGGATCACCCTCCACATTGGAGAGGCAAATACATCAGAGGAGTTTTAGAAGCATTAGTGATTGGTCTTATGTCAAATGCAAGAAAATGATGCCTTTGTTAAGGGGCAAATGTGAGAAGAAAGATATGTGAAGATGGAAATCAATATGAAAAAAAAAACAAAAAATGAAAAAAGGTAGATGAAAAAAAGAGAAAAAAAGAAAAAAGAAGAAATGAATGCGAATAAAATGTTAGAAAAGAAAAGAAAAATGCTTCGAAGAGTGGGAAGGACAGATGTTCACAATCGAAGAAATGATCCTTGGTTCGATAAACCTTGAAAATACTCATTTTGGGCCTATTTATCCATTCTTTGAAAACCCTAAACCTTAGCCTACGGTACGTGCTTAAAAGTCCATTTTGATCAAATAAAGATGCTTGTATTGAAAAGCTTTTCTTTGAGAAACCATCATCATTATTTAGTTTGGGATGAAATTTGAATTCCCAAATGCATGGTAGAATAATCAATAAAAAAAAGAAGAAAAAAAAAGAAAAAAAAAGAGAATGAAGCTCTAGGGTGAAAACCCATGAAAGGGCAGTTTAGAGCAAATTTGAAACAACTCAAGGTCATTGTTTGTGACTATGCTAAGACAATAACAAGAAAGAAGAAAAAACAGAGGAGTTATACCTTCAATCAAGACCTTTTGAGAAATTCAAAAGCCATCACCTTGAAAATTTGATTTGAGATCTGAATCCTTGCCCAGAAATTTGAGCCATCACAGCTAGTCTTGACATTTGTTAAGGTCCACATATCAACAAATTAAGAGAATGTTGAAATGGATTGTGTTCTGTGAAAATTACTTTTACAAAAAGGAATAATGATTTTCAAGGAATTTGTTTCATTTATGAGCCAAGATGAAGAGACATTGATCAATAGAACCTTTCTTGATAACCAAACATCTTTGATGCACCAAATCAGCACATTTATTCAGCTAAACCAAGTTGTGACTCATTCTATTCGTTCTCAATAGTAATCACTAATTTTTAAGAGATTTAAATGTCAAATGTTTTATCTTGGAAAGTTATTATGTGGGGCAATTTTCTATTTTCAAAAAGAAACTTGAAGAAGTGAAAAAATGAGAGTTTTGTGATTTTATGGGGGCAAGTTCTTGTTTTAAAGAAATCAAGTGTGGTAATGGTGTTTTTAAGACTATTCTTGGGGCAATCTTTAGTTGTTATAAGAGCATGAATTTTCGTGAAGATATGAGAAGTGGTGAAGTGTTCTTGTGAATAGTTTGGGATGATTTTGTTGTTATGATTTGGATAGATGAATTTTAATTTGATAAGAATTGTGGGGCAAGAAGAAAACTAGATGAATGATGATGATGGGGCAACAGGTAGATTGAATGATTGATGATTGCTAAATTTAAAGAAAGAAGAATCGTGGGGCATGAAAAAGACTGAATGAATGACAATGATGGGGCAAATGATTTTAAGATTGCTAAATTTGAAGAAAGAAGAATGATGAGGTATTGAAAGATTGAATGATAAGACAAAGAGAAGATTGAAGGATGACAAATTTTTGAAGAAAGGAATAAGGTAGGCTGATGATGTGACTTGGTAAGGCATTGTTTATCATTTGCATTGCATTCATGACATACATGACATTGCATCCCATTACATGCATTCTGACACAAAAAAAAAGAGAGTTTGTTTGTTAAGACAATAGGATAAAAAAAAAAGGTTCTGGAAGACTAGATGACTAAAAATTTGGAAAATCTTAAAAAAAGAGAAAAAAAAATCAGAAAATGTGAGAAAGATTGGGAATAAGATGTGACAAAAAAAGGTATGAAGTTTTGAAACAAAAATGTTAAAATTTGGAAAGAAAAAGGAAATTAAAAAGTTATGGATATGATGGGATAATGAAAAAGGGATTGAAAGATGTGATGAGATGAAAAAGTGTGATAGGAAAATAACAAAAAGAAGAAACTGGAATGATAAGATGATCTAGAAGATAGAATTGAAATGATGAGATAAGGTCAAAGCCTCCGGGTACAATCTGTAAGACCTCCGGGCTTGATTCATTAAAACCTCTGGGTACAATCTGTAAGACCTCCGGGCTTGATTCATTAAAACCTCCGGGTACAATCTGTAAGACCTCCGGGCTTGATTCATTAAAACCTCCGGGTACAATCTATAAGACCTCCGGGCATGATTCATTAGAACCTCCAGGTACAATCTGTAAGACCTCCGGGCATGATTCGTCAAATCCTCTGGGTACAATTCATAAAACCTCCGGGCATAATTGAACACATTTAAATGAGCAAATTTAAAGTTTCAGGGCCTTCCTAGTCGAAGGAGCATTTTGGAGATGAGAAAAATTAAAGTTTCAGGGCCTTCCTAGTCGAAGGAGCATTTTGGAGATGAGAAATTTTAAAGTTTCAGGGCCTTCCTAGTCGAAGGAGCATTTTAGAGATGAGAAAATTTAAAGTTTCAGGGCCTTCCTAGTTGAAGGAGCATTTTAAAGATGAGAAAATTTTTAAAGTTTCAGGGCCTTCCTAGTCAAAGGAGCATTTTAGAGATGAGAAAATTTAAAGTTTCAGGGCCTTCCTAGTCGAAGGA
The DNA here is from genome assembly GCA_031772115.1 of Heritiera littoralis. Taxonomy (NCBI): domain Eukaryota; kingdom Viridiplantae; phylum Streptophyta; class Magnoliopsida; order Malvales; family Malvaceae; genus Heritiera; species Heritiera littoralis. Next base: position 257,088 of record JAPDPK010000009.1, on the reverse strand, counting down.
GCATTTTTGAGATGAGAGAATTTAAAGTTTCAAGGCCTTCCTAGTCGAAGGAGCATTTAAGAGATGAGAAAATTTAAAGATTCAGGGCCTTCCTAGTCGAAGGAGCATTTTATATATGAGAAAATTTTAAAGTTTCAGGGCCTTCCTAGTCGAAGGAGCATTTAAGAGAGGGGAAAATTTAAAGTTTCAGGGCCTTCCTAGTCGAAGGAGCATTTAAGAGAGGAGAAATTTAAAGTTTCAGGGCCTTCCTAGTCGAAGGAGAATTTTAGAGATGAGAAAATTTAAAGTTTCAGGGCCTTCCTAGTCGAAGGAGCATTTTCGAGATGGAAAATTTTAAAGTTTCAGGGCCTTCCTGGTCGAAGGAGCATTTAAGAGATGAGAGAATTTAAAGTTTCAGGGCCTTCCTAGTCGAAGGAGCATTTTGGAGATGGGAAAATTTTAAAGTTTCAGGGCCTTCCTGGTCGAAGGAGCATTTAAGAGATGAGAGAATTTAAAGTTTCAGGGCCTTCCTAGTCGAAGGAGCATTTTAGAGATGAGAAAATTTAAAGTTTCAAGGCCTTCCTAGTCGAAGGAGCATTTAAGAGATGAGAAAATTTAAAGTTTCAGAGCTTTCGTGGTCGAAGGAGCATTTTCATGATGAAAACCAATTTCTTTTAAAATGAGTAAATATCCACAAAAAAGAAAAAAAAAGGGAACAAAACAAAAAATAAAAATAAAAATTTTGAAAAGAAAGGAAAAAATAATAAAATGGATGCGGACAAAATGGATGTCTATGTCTTTGCACAATTACTATTTCATAGCAAATGTACAAAGAGGGGCAACTGTAGACACCCCATTTTATCCGGGATCTTTTAATGTTATTAGGCCTATTGGGTTTGATAATTAGGAGATGAATCTAATTTTTTGGTATTACTATCTTGTCTATTATTAAAAAAAATAAAAATAAAAATAAAAATGAAAAGAAAATAAAAAAAACAAAAAAATAACAAAAATAAAGTGACCAAAGGAGGGAAACTTAAAAAAAAAAAATCAAGATCTCAATATAGGGCAAGTCAATAAGAAATCAATGAAATGAATTTGGTTAGGGCAAGTCAATAAGAAATCAATGAAATGAATTTGGTTAGTATCAAATCTGAAAATTAAAAGATAAATCATGACAATTAAAACCAAGGTTAAGTTAGAAGGAAAATCAACAAAAAATTTTTAAAAGAAGGATTTGATGGAAGGTTTTGGAAATTCAATTAAACAAGTCAACTCCAAGATTATGGAAAATCGAAAATCAACACTTAAATCATGGGATTTGATACACAGCATTCAAGCATTCTTCCAAAAATAACAAAGAGGTGAGTCTATAAATTGAGAAGAAAAACAAAGAGCAAAGAGGGGGGGGGGGGGGAACCCGAGGTTGAAAAAAAAACCCTAGAAGAACCCTAAAGAAACCCTAGCAAGACCTTGGAAAGAAACGAAGAAAAATCTTAAAAAAAAAAACCCTGAAGATCTACTACGGGCTCTTGGCCACGAGGATAGACGATTGCCATCTAGAACTCAACTAGCTGCACAGCCCAGAACATCATCATCTTCTTCTTCATTACTGAACAAACCTCCTACTGCTTCGTGCCACTTTTTTGTTGCTGTGTGGAGCTTTGTCTCGGTGCATCCTCACTGCTTATCACCATCAGACCCAACCGAAGCACCATCTCCATCTTCATCATTGCCTTTCCCCGTCAGCTTGACCAACACAAGGATAAAGCCATCCCCTTTGTTTCTGTTCTTTCCTCCACTACCATCTTCGTTCGGTTGCTGCGTTCCTGTCCAGTCAAAACTATTGCACCGCTTTTTGACCCAGCTGCAGTGTACGTTGGTTCATCGTTCCTCTCCCTTGCACCATCCTCTGTCTTCACCATAAACTCTCATCGTTACTGTCATCATCATCATCAACGATCACTGCCGCACTACCAGTTCCATCGTTTCTCCTCGTACCTCACCATCTTGTTGCGGCCCTGCTCACTGCCATCATCGTTCTTACATCAAATCACCCTTGCCATCGTCACGTCAGGGAAGCAAGGTAGAATCCGTGAGATTGGAGAAATGCAGTAGCGTGGAAGAGTCGTTCGTTGAAAGCTGCTGTAACTGAAACTTGAGCCTTAGTCACAAGCTTGGTGAAGCAAAGTGGCAAAATAGATGTTGCAGCAGTAGATGCGAAAGGGATGACCACTGAAGTTGAGTGCAGGTTTGCTGCAAAGTGAGTTCACGTGGAGAAGATGGAAGCAAAGTTCTGATAATTAGGTAATGGGTTGAATAATTATATAATTTTAGATTGATAATTAACTTGGCTAACAATTAATTAGGTGTTTTACTTACTTAATGTAATTTAAATTAATTAACATAATTGATATGTCTTATTTGACTTGGGCGTAATTTAATTTATCTAATTTAATTTGTTAATGAATTTGTATGAGATTTGATTGGTATGAATGCATATGATCACTAGGATTAATTTATTTAGTTTAATTTTGTTTATTTAAATGATACGAATGATGTGTAATTGATATTGAAATGAATGGTTTATTTGGTATGGTTTAATTAGTATACTTTAATTTGTTTGACTTGATGTATATTGATTATAAAAATTAGGAAAATTAGAAATCTTTGAGAAGCATAAAATTTAATTATTTATAAGAAATTTTAATTATCAAAAAATAGATGTGAATTATTCCAACGACGGAATTCTAAAGGGACTGCGCTTGAGTAGTACTTTTAGATGTCTTGAGGTGAGGAGAATTCTTTTAAGTCTTGCTAGCTTGATGGAAGATTTAAAGGACATTTCCAAGATTTAATAAATTAAATTATAAAAATAAAATTAAATTAGATAAAAAATATATAGTAAATTAAAATTAAGTTCATTATAATAAAGAATAAAAATCAAATTAGAATTAGAATTAGAAAAGAATTAAAATAAATAGAAATTAAATTAAATTAAATATTTTAATAAATGTGAATTATTCCAAAGAATTAAAATAAATAGAAATTAAACTAAATTAAATATTTTAATAAATGTGAATTATTCCGAGGATGGAATTTAAAGGAAATTGCGCTTGAGTAGTTTCTTTAAAAATTCCTAAGGTGAGAAAGTTTCTTCAAGGTCTTACCAGCTTGATGAAAGGTCTTTAAGAAAATCTTCAATATCAAATAATTCATGTTTATTTAAAGATATATGAAATAATAATTTATATAAGAAAACAATAACAATAGAATATAATAAGATAAAATAATAAATAAAAATTTGGGTAAGAGTCAAGATAGGGCTTACATAATGTACTTAAAAATTATCCCGACGACGGAGCCTCTTCAAGAAAGGCGATTGGTCCTACTTGAATACTCTTGAGGTGAGAAAAACTTTTAAGTTGTCTAACCAGCTTGATGGAGGAGGCTTAAAAGATTTTTCAATATTTAATTATATCGAAATTAAAGAAAAGATGCAAAATTAGGATAACCTTAGATTTATTTGGTACCATTTTAGGATGGGCATTGTGAGGGTGCTAATCCTTCCTCACACGTAACCGTACTCCCGAACTTAGAACTTTTAACGTAGACCAAGCCTTATCCTTAGTTTGAATAGGTGACCAATCACACCTAGGTTAGAATGGTTGGTGGCGACTCCATAGTTTTGTGTCTAGCTATTAGGTTTCCCCCGAAACTTGATACGTTATGACATTTGCTCATTGATTTTTGTCATCCACCTTTAGCATTATGGCACAATGTGCATATACATGCATGATTTGTAGAACTTAATGCCTCATTTTATTACTTGATTATTGTTGTTGGTCTTGACTATGATCAACTTAATTGCTAAGTACACGGTAGAGGATCCTTAGATAAGGTAACGTGACATGAAATAACGGTCATAAGCCAAGCATACATTTGAATTCTTTAATGATGAGCTGCTAGCCAAACCTTTACTCTTTCATGTATGGCAATCCCTTATTTAGAGTTGGCGAACTCTATGTCTGTTACCACATACAAAAGTTATTAAATCAATATCTCTTATATATGTTTTCCATTAGTTTTATCAACTACTGGTATAAATGAAATTATTGTTATCACAGCTTGAAAGAAGCGACAGGTCAATTAATTATATAGAATTCGAAAATTCAGGACTAACTTTTCTTTTTCTTTACATTGGTTTATCATGTGAGCAGTTTCATATCATACTATCAAGTAACTAGTTACCTGATATGCTTTAAGGTCAATTACCTAGGGTCCTAGTTCTATAAAATCGAAATAACCATTAAAATCACCCTAAAACAATTCCCGCATAGTAATGGGGTTTCTTCTGTCCTGACCGATTTCAGACAGTCTATCAAATTACCAATCAAATCCAGTCAATTTTGTATCCCGGGATCCATTGCTCACATAAACCCTTTAATCTATCACATATCTGAATTTCATAAAAAAAATACGATCATTTAACCCTTCAAAAAAATTGCTTGCAAAATATTCTAATATTTTATCGATTTTGGCATGTTTGGCAATAAAAATTCATTTATAACTCTATGATAACCGAGAATTCTCTTATTTTTGAAATTAGGGATTTGTAAATTTAACTACTGATATTAATAAACAAGTTAAAGTAAATAAATAAATTTATTATAAAATTAAAATATTTTGGATTAGGGCATTTCTTCTGATTGTAATTGGAGATTTAATAGATAGGAATTTATTTTGGCTATAAAGAAAATTTAAAATTTAAATAAATAGAGATGTACGGTAAATATAGATTGTTTGTCATTACTAATATCTAAATAAATGTGAATATATATATATATATAAATTTATATGGTAAGTATACATTTTAAATATATAGAAGTATATATGTGTGTGTATATATATATATATATAGAGTAGATGTTAAGAATATATTTATACATATAAAAGTGTTAATATAAGTGTTTATATATATAATTGCTGATAGAAAATATAATTATAGGATATATAATATATTTATATAATATATTTATAATAAAAAAAAAGGGAAACCACAGCAAGCCTCTCTTGGAAGCTTGCTGTAGTTTGGGGGAGGAGCAAACCTTATTAAAAAAAAAAACTAAAACTAAATGAGTAAATAATAAGGTATTTTTAATGGTAAAAGTGTAATAATGGATATTTTAAGAGGTAATTTAATATTTTGGCGATATAGATTTTTTTGTTATGAATAAAATAATATTATGTAATGAAAAGGCAATAGAAAAGAAACCATCAATAGCCATAAATTAACTTTCCCATTTCTGTTTTGCTACAAGTCCCACTCTTCTTATTCTTCTTCAAAATTTCCTCACGTGTGTCTGCCTTTGCCCCATCTTATCTTCATAGATCCATCAAACCTCCTTTGTAAAATCTATTCCCCACCAAAAGAATACCTTAAAGCTGAAATTAGAAGGCTGAACGAGAGGAAACAGAATGGGTTTTGGGTGAGGCTGACGTGAAGAAATTCTTTTGGTTTGAGGGGCTGTGTTGTTCGGCTGAATGAGCGAAGCGGAACGGTGTAGAAGTTTGAGTACAAACTTGGAAGCGCGATGAGGATAATTACTAAGCCTCGAGGTAAGTGGGTTAAATAAGCCTTATTAATGTCATCTCGTAAGAGATGAAAGAAATGTTAATAAATACTTATTTAAATTATATCAAACTTGGTGGGACATCACAGATAAAAATAATAGAGTAAGTATGGTAAGATATAAATTAGACATGATGTAATCGTGAATAATACTTGTTTACAGAGAAATCTTAGTTGTGACTTGCGTGCTATGTGTTATTGTTTATTTATGTTTATTGAGCACACTAATTGTATTATGATACTTTGAGAATGAATGTGTGAAATAGTGCGCAGTATATATATTGCTACTTACAATGTTGAATTTATGGACCTCGATTATTACCTAGTCGTGTTTGTTGAAAACTAGGAAAGAGGCCAACCCGAGTAAAGACTCGATCTTTGTACTGTGTGAGCTACCTCTAGAAAACTCAAGGGACCTAAGTGCTACATAGGTTCTACAAAAATTATGGGGAGCCACCTCTAGAATTCTTTGAGAACTAAGTGCTACACGAGTTCCGATGAGATAGCGGAAAGTATATGTCATAAAGGCCAACCTAAGTAAAGACTCGATCTTTGTACCGTGTGAGCCACCTCTAGAAAACTCAAGGGACCTAAGTGCTACATACGTTCTTCGGAAACTATGGGGAGCCACCTCTAGAATCCTTTGAGAACTAAGTGCTACACGAGTTCTGATGAGATAGTGGAAAGTATATGTCATAAAGGCCAACCTGAGTAAAGACTTGATCTTTGTACCGTGGGAGCCACCTCTAGAAAACTCAAAGGACCTAGGTGCTACATAGGTTCTTCGAAAACTATGGGAGCCACCTCTAGAATCCTTTGAGAGCTAAGTGCTACATGTGTTTTGATGAAATATGAGGAATCGTAGGTTATTGTGACAATAAATAAATGATTGTGATTTGCGAATGTGGTGAATGTCAGTAGATGGAATATATCTTATACATAAGACAGAGAATGTGTATAATCATGTCTTATACTTATATATGCCATATAAACATGTGCTATTTAAATGTTTGTCTTCTTTCACACTCAACCATGCTGATAAAAAATATGATACTTTGTGAATTTAAGAATGGTAGGAAAGCATGAATAAGCTTATGAAATTTGTGTACATACGAATGCAGCAAATCTTAACATAATTCATACATGCTATTTTATAGAATTCATGCATGTATGATCGTGTTTTACGATATGAGTCTAGTATGTACTTATTTAAACTACTTACTGAGCCGTGGATTTGCTCACCCCTTAAATTTAACATCTACAGATCATACGGGTTGATATCCAGCTCAGGCTTTATATAGGCTCTCTCGGGAACTATACCTAGCTGTGGTACTCATCTACGTTCTTCGAGCTTTGTTTTTGTGCTTTTGAGGTATACAAGGGTATATCATTTTGATAATTATGCAAACTTTATTTTCACAGTACTGGGAAGTAAATGGGATGTAACTTGGGATCACACTAGATTATTATATAGGTTTATGTGATTATCGAGTATGATCCGGGATTAGATATATACATATTTGAAATATGTATAAACTGTAAAATGTGGAATTATTACTGGTTTAGATCCTTGAGAAACATGTGTTGTATGATGATGTGAATTTTGGGATTTAAAGTTGGCTGTGTTATGAAAGATTGAAATGTATTTTAATGCAGGTGATTTTACTGGGGAAAGTGATAAACTACAAGGGGGAGATTTTCGACCCGTTTTTTTTGGATAAGTGAAAATAAGGCTAAAATAATTAAAATCACTTAGAGAAGTATGACATAGCTAGTGAAATAATATTATTAAGGCAAGATTTGATTTAGTTACTACACTAATACCGAATAGAAACCGTAAATAGAAAAGAAAATTTTGGTTCGTAATTTTTCAAAATCAATAAGGTAAGTGTTAAGTGGACGTCATTGGCTTTCGGGTCGTGAAAGATTAAGTGGTTTCAGAGCAGGGTTTGTCTAGTACGTGTTAGTGTAGTTAAGATCATTTGTGGTGTTACATCCCATGTACTGTGAAAAATATGTTTGAAAAATTATCTATTAATTGTTTTATATTGAAATTGGCCTACACTTGGTGTAGGTTTCTATTCTGATTTAATTCGAAATTGAAGTGGACTGGGCATAGAATTAGACCCAAAAGATCAGCTTAAAGATAGTTGATTTCATTTCCAACCCCATAACTATTATCACCCATATTACTATCATGTTCGACTCATTCCCACCCAGATAATAGGGTGTTGAGTATGGCTAGAATGAAGCAGGATCATGAGATAACGATAACCCTACGATAGTAGTTAGTGGTTAATCGAGCTAGTGCAACAAGCTTAACTCCTTATTATCACATGTGCTCTTACAAGTAGCTTGCACATAGAACTTCTAAGTTATTGGTTGTTGCTAACACGTCTTTCAAAGAACCTCAAAAGAATGAGTGTGTATCATAAGTATAAGGTGAAGGTGGGAGATAGAGACCTAATAGCAGATTTGCTAATATTGCACAATTACAACCTTGGTGTCATCTTGGATATGGAGGGGATGGCCACCGATCGTACTAATGTACACTGCTATAAGAAAACAGTAACTTTCTCCCTACCTAATCCACGTATAATAAGTTTTGACAAATAACGAAGCAATAAGTGCTCGTTTGTTTTGTTCTAAATATATTGTAGTAATATCAGTAAAGGCATAAGGGCCTACGTGGTCGGAGCTTGACATGATGTACCGATCAAGACTCATAAATGACAAATAAGCTATATGATGAGTTAGAGTTTGAAGGATGTAGAATTTGGAATATCATACTATTAAAAGTTTTACGATTTAGAAACTATATTGACATTAAGATCTCTGGTTTAAATTTATAATGAAGAGAAAGAAATAAATTTTTTAAATGACAAATGTGTCCTTATATTGGATTAATTTCTGAATAGTGGACCAAATTGATCTTGAATTCCATGATAGTGATGAAGCTATTGATGTCATAAGAATGTAATAAGTGTACAACAATCCAATTATTAATCCCATCTACAATTAGATTACAGATGCGACCCAAAGTGTTTATAGTGGGAAGTCGCAAGATGACTGGCGTTGCTATTGATTCTTAAAGGTCTAAATTAAAAGTGTATTAATGGGACGGATGCGACCCAAAATGTTTATAGTGGGAAGTCGCAGGATGATTGGCGTTGCTATTGATTCTTAAAGGTCTGAATTAAAAGTGTATTAATGGGATGTTTAGTAAGGGAACGTTAGATATTACGAAAGATGAGATGCTTACTGAAGATGATTGAGAAAGTGATATGTATAGTTGATGAAATTCATAACAATACTGTTAATTTTGGTTCTATACATTCAGTTTGCTTCGTAAGTATTAAACAGATATTTATAGAACCGAAGCATTTTGAGATATGCTTTGCAAAATGGTATGCTGATTGGAGTATTATAAATTTGAAGAATATGTATAAGAACCGTAAGGTGACTGTAAGAACAGAAAAAGATGATAGCTAACCTGGATTATTAAATGAAAATAATTTCAAAGTGAATTACAGTAATGAATTGGTTAGCTATGAAATGTGTTAGTTGAATAGTTATATTTAATACAACATACTAATTTAGATGATTGATACATTGTGAAGTAGAAGTAAATAAGTGAATTAAGGCGGAATGTGTTAAAATGAGTTAAATGTTAAGTATCTCTGCCTTGAGGATATATAGTGAAATGATAGGACACAGAGACAAAATGTCCAAAATGGTATAAGATTTATAATTAAAAAGTATCGAATGTTATTCCTGATAAATTTTCAGAGTAATATAGATTTGAAAGATCGGGTTAACATCGACTCAACTATTGATATGGAATCTATATCTAAGCTTGTATCGGAGAACATTGAAAGAACTCGAAAAGCTTAAGAAATCAACTTTGGAAAATGTTTGGATAATAAAATTCACTTTGTTGGCTCTATAGGCTATACCGAGAGGGGGGGTGAATCGGTTTTTTACTAACTTTAGGTTCGCTTTGCGATTCCTCTAAATTCTCTAGCCTATATTGATATTTTCTAAGTTCTCTAAGCTACTCAATTATGCAATATAAATTCAAAACAATAAACACAAATATAATTGCAAATAAGTAAAGAGTAGGGAGAGAGAGATTTACACAATTGATTTATAGAGGTTCGGCTACCTTGCCTACGTCCTCTACCTTGAGACGTTCCCAAGGATTTTCTCCAAATCCACTATCTTGAATTTGTGATTACAATCCCTCTTTTTCTTAGGCTCAAGAGTAACCTCCCTCTTTTTCTAGGCTCAAGAGAAACCTCCCTCTTTTTCTTAGGCTAAAGAGTAACCTCCCTCTTTTTCTAGGCTCAAGAGAAACCTCCCTCTTTTTCTTAGGCTAATGAGTAACCTCCCTCTTTTTCTTAGGCTAAAGAGAAACTTCCCCTTTTACAAGGAACGAATTGGTTTACAAGAGAAGTAATCAAAGAAGGCCTCTAGATAGGCAAGTGATTACAAAGATTAAGCACAAGTAAAAACCTATACAAGATTTGTGCTAAGCACTACAAGGAATAAGAGAATGATAGATGACGAAGACTTTGTAGCTCTTGATTTGATGTTGAGGCTTGAGGATTTGAGGAAAATGAGAATTGGAGTTGATTGAGTAGTTCCTCTTGCTTCCTTTAGCTTCTAAGCCTCTATTTATAGTCCCTTGGATGGTTTGTGGACGTTGGTTAGAGCCAAAACAGAAACTAGCCGTTGTATCTCACAGAAACTAGCCGTTGTATCTCATAGAAACTAGCCGTTGGGGGCTTTCTGGCATAAAAGGATTGATCCTTTCACCAAAGGGATCGATCCTTTTCTTCAATCTAGCCTTCCGGGGCATTCTGTCAAAAAGGGATCAATCCCTTTCCCTATGGGATCGATCCTTTTCTTCCAGAGGGCATTTTTCCTGCACTTTTGGGTTAGAAATGATATGGCTTTTGATTTTAATTCAACCCAAAACATTTATAAGCTTTAAGGGAGTTTTTCTTGACTTTCTCAAATGAAAATATTGTCCAAACTTATAAGTAATTTTCTAAACTTATGTTCAATAATTCTTGAGAAAATTACTTAATATTGAAAACCATTTTATAAAGTATTAAGACCCATAAGAATATATCATTAAATCATGGTCTTAATGTTTGATATGATCACTTGAAATGTATTGAGAAAATCATATGTGGTAAAGCAAATTTACAATATGAATTAAGACATTAAAGTTTACTTAAGTTTTTGTCATTTCAAAATATATATGGCAATTTAAAGCTAACAATCTCCCCCTTTTTGATATGACAAAACTTAATGTAAATTTACTTTGAAAATTCTTTGATAAAATACTCCCCCTCAAATAAAGCAGGATTTTATAAAGCTCCCCCTTAATATAAGCATGGGTTTTGAAAATAAATTTTCAAACTATTTCTCCCCCATTATCTCTCCCCCTTAATATCTCTCCCTTTTTAATATCTATCTCTCCCCATTTTGTCATAGCAAAAAGAAGGAAAAATAATAAAAAATACTCCCCCCTAAAATCATGGCTATGTGAGAAAAAAAATATGCTCCATCCAACAAGAAACATGTTAGTACATGGGACTCATAGCACAAATAAATAAGTCAATATTCACAAAGAGTATGAAATATTCAGCAAAGAATATGACTTATGATCCTAAACCAATTGTTTATAAATAATTTTGATACCAATTGTTGATAAGTAATTTTGCAAAAAGGTTTCAATTGGTAAGAAATTCAGCAAGAACCTAAGTATATCAATTGTTCTCTTAAGTCCAACTAAGGTGCATGGAAATACATCATGATTATGAGCTGAAATTATATAACATATCATATGTATGTGCTCATAAATCATTCTCAAGAAATATTGTGTCTAGAATTAAATCATACATCAATTAATCACAAATTCTAGCACAAAAGTGTTTCATGCAAAAGCGTCTTATATGAATTCTTCTCTATTTGTCATTTCAATCTAAGGAGCATGAGAAGAATTGTCAATTTAAAGCTCATACCAATTAGCAATTTAGATTTGGCTTACCAATTATTGAAAATATGGTTGCCAATGATACTAATTGTTATTTCAATCTAAATACCAATTGTTACTAATGGTTGACTTAGGCATTTTGCATGAATCCAATATGTAGTGTGTTCATGTCAAGAAAATAATCATTCTAAATATGCAAGAACACAATCACACATCATCAAATATGCATATGGATTAATTGCACATTAGCACACTATCATAAAGTATTAATCCACATTCATATTCACAAAATTATACCATATGGAAGATTCAAAAAGTCAAGGTATTCAAGCAAACACATTTTCTTCCATGGTTTTAAGCACAAAAATCCTATGCTCATTTTCCAATTCAAGTCCTTAACCAATTATGAGCAAGGAAAGATTCAAAATTACCATTTTAATCAATTAATAGCCATATCCCTAGTTGTTATCATCATTTAATGTTCTAGAGGGTATATGCTATTTTAACTAAAATGGCTTCACCTAAGTGAATCAATATTATCAAGCTAAAATATATTTTATCATTAAAATCCATAAATTATGAGTGAGGTTAAGCACATGATATCATGAAAACAACTATTCTCATCTCATAGGCATGATTATTGATTCATCTTTAGCAAACATGCATGTTTATCATCAAAACAATCAAGAGTCTATGCATGTGTATCAATTGTTGGTGTTGTCATTAACGCTTAAGTTCTTTAATAATTTGGCTATATAAAAAAAATTAATTTCATGGATGATAAATTTTCATGAAACTCAACATTTAGGATTCATTTATCATCACTAATTATAAGCCAATGACCATTATCAATTGTTGAATTTATATTTGAAATCAATCCATAAAGTCAAGTTTTAATCATTTTATCATTAAAGTATATGACCTTAACTATTCAAATTCCACTAAGAATTATATCATGATGCTCAATAGGAATATGTGAATCAAGCTATAAGATAAAATTCTCTAAGCATGCTTGACTAAGATGAACAAAAGGTATGAAGAATATTCATTATGCACAAGTTCATCAAATTCTCAAATATATCCATAAATTCTTGAAATATTTCTCAAAATTATGTTTAAGCATTCATTGAAAGTATATTTCAAGATTATTTCAAGATTCATGAATGTTTTCAACAAGAAAAATGATTTTGCACTTGTGAGCTCAAGAAAAATGGTATTGATTGTTGAAGATCATACCGTTTGTTTGAAATGATATAAGTTGATGGAGTTGAGGCATGATATCAATGAAAAATGACTTTTCATATTCTAAATATCATCAAAAAGAAGTTAAAATACTGGATTTTAAGTTGAGAAGAAAGAGGATATCAAGAGAATTAAGAAAACTTCTCAACTAAGGCTTAAAAATGCAGAAAAGGGCATAAATTGCCTAGAGGGATCGATCCCTTGAGCAAAGGGATCGATCCCTAAACTCTAGAATCAAGTTTCCTGCATGTTTTTCCAAAGGGATTGATCCTATATGTAGAGGGATCGATCCCTCATCCTGGTTCTGCAGATTTTTGACAAAAAATCTAACTTGTGAGGTACCAAAACTCCGTTTTTGAGTAATTTAAGTCCAAGTAAGAGTTTAAACATTTGTAAAACATAATTTTGGACTTGTATGAATGAAAAACATGAATGAAAAACCATTTAACAATAGATTTTGCAATTTTGGAAGGATTTTTACCAATAAATGCATTTTTTGCCTCAAAGGAGGTCATTTTGAGAGTTAAGCATATTTTGACAAAACTAAAGCATTAGAAACCACAAATATGCCAAAAAAAACTTGTTCACATAGATTTTAAGCACATATAACATCAAATCATCATACTTGTGAACATTATGCCATGATTTCCAACATACAAGTTCTTCATTAATGCATATGACATGGCATTTTGCATATATGACATATTTGGCAATCTGAGGCAAGTAAATACATTATCAACACATAAAAGACTTGCTCAAAATACAGAAATCCAATAATCATTTCAAAATCATAAATCATGCTCTTCATTCAATGCATCAAAAATTGTCCATCAAACACTCAACAATCATTTATCATGCCTTTTGTTCAATCATTCAACTCACAAATATTATTAACCACATTTCTCATCAAAGCACAAATAATCAAATAAAAGTTTAAAGAGTAAGGAATTATGCTTACAATACTCCTTTGCTTGAGAGTGCTTGCCATGATGTGTTGGATCCACCATTAGCCATTCTTTGAGAGATTGTTGTCACGTTGCTAAAGATGGATTTCCAAGCTCTTCCTTTTTCTCATTGACACAAGCAAACTCCATGAGGATGTGTTGAGCATTTAAACTCCATTGTTCCATTGTATTCCCATGCTCTAACACTCCTACAACAAACAAATTCAAACATGCTTTGGTACCCAAATTTTCTTGGGTCCATGAGGGTTAGTGCAAATAATTTTTGATCCTTTTGGGATCCATTTCAAGCACAAATCATCATTATTTATTGCATGCTTTGGCACCCACATTTTTCTAACTACTCTTCCTCTAAATGTGGTTTTTCTATATGTGCATGCTTGTGAAGAGTGTCCTATTCTATTGCATAGTGAGCATGTAAGAGATAAATTATGCATAGTATTTTTGCTCACTAGGAAATTTTTAAGATGAGTTTCTTTTTGTTTAGCATTATAGCCTGACCCATCTTTGTCAAAGAAAGCTCTTTGGGTCTCTAACATATGATCTAGCTTTTGTTGACCCATATAGAATCTAGAAAATGAATTATGCAAATTTAAGTTCCTTTTATTTACTTCATCAATTTCTAGATTTGCTTCTTCTAATTTCTTTTCAAAAGCTTGGCATTCAATAACTCATCATTTTCCATTTCTAGTTTTGTAAACATTTTCTTGTATTTTGAATTCATGCATTCAAATTCACTAGCTAGCTCATCAAAAGCATTTTGTAAATCATCATAAGAATGGTCATTGCATTCACTAGAGCTAGGTTTCTCCTTTTCATACTCAATAGTCAAAGAGCTAGGATTTGCCAATTTATCTTTAATATCTTCTAATTTCTTTTCTAGCTCTAATTTCACCTTGGTGAGTTCATCATTCTTGGAGCCTAGATCTTTTATTTTCTCCTCCAACTCAACATTAGTATTCATCAAAATTTCATTCTCTTTTCTAAATTTATTTAACTTTTTGTTATATTTTGCATGCATTGATTTATATTCATCACTTAGCTCATTAAATGCATCTTGAAGCTTATCAAATGAATATTCTTCTAAAGTTTGTGAGCTAGTCTCAAAATCATCACCTAGAGCCATTTATGATCGTTTTGCTCGATAGAGGTTAGTCTAAATCAATCTCGAGCCCAAGCTCTGATACCAATTGTTGGCTCTATAGGCTATACCGAGAGGGGGGTAAATCGGTTTTTCGCTAACTTTAGGTTCGCTTTGCGATTCCTCTAAATTCTCTAGCCTATATTGATATTTTCTAAGTTCTCTAGGCTACTCAATTATGCAATATAAATTCAAAACAATAAACACAAATATAATTGCAAATGAGTAAAGAGTAGGGAGTGAGAGATTTACACAATCGATTTATAAAGGTTCGGCTACCTTGCCTACGTCCTCTACCTTGAGACACTCCCAAGGATTTTCTCCAAATCCACTATCTTGAATTTGTGATTACAATCCCTCTTTTTCTTAGGCTCAAGAGTAACCTCCCTCTTTTTCTAGGCTCAAGAGAAACCTCCCTGTAGACACCAATTTTTGTCCGGAGCTGAGCAGTACAGAATTGTGAATCTCGAGTCACTTGACGTGAATTCTAAAAACTGAAAGTGGAATAAACCCACGTTTGAATAATAAATTTTATTTTGTTATTTTTATTTATTTATTTTTTATTTTATTTTATTTTATTTTTATTTTTATTTTTATTTTTATATTTTTTTATTATTATTATTTTTTATTTTTACTTTATTTTACTTTTTATTTTATTTATATTATCTTTTTTTTGTTGTTATTATTATTATTATTTTTTTCTTTCTTTCTTTTTTTTATTATTATTATTTTTACTTTTATTTTATTTTGATTTATCTTTTCTTTTCTTATCTTTCCTTTTTTTTGTATATTTATTCTTTTTGACAAAAAAAAAATGAAAAAATGTAAAAGAAACCAGTCCATGAAACCCTAAACCCAAACCCTCGAAACCCTAAAACCCCAAACCCCTAACCCCAAACAAACCTCACTGAAACCCCAAACCTCCCGAAACCCTAAATCCCTATCCCCAAACCTCACTGAAACCCCAAACCTCTCGAAACCCTAAAACCCCAAACCCCAACCCCCACAAAAACAAAACCCCAAACCTCCCGAAACCCTAAATCCCTAGCCCCAAATGAAATCCTAGCCCAAGCCCCAAACAGAGACTCGAAATTAAACCCTAATCTAAACCCCTACCAGAACCTAACAAAGTCGCCAGAAACACAAAAAGGAAAGATTTGGCCTTCGAAATCTGTAAGGAAATCAAAGGAAAAATTAATCAAAACATTAAAAGCAGAATCACAATCAGATCTCAAAATTTCCAAAAATATTCAGATCTAAACTTTATAAAGAGGACAACACTGAAACAAAAAAAAAAGGGAGAGATCGAGACAACAGAGACCACACACAGAAAAGCAACCACGGCAACCACAAAAAATAAAAAAAACAGAGGCAAGATTTGAGGGTTTTTGGGTGGAGGCAGTAGAGAGGTTTTGGTTTTAGGAATTCAGATCTGGGATTTTCGGGAGAGATTTAGTAACCGGAACCTCTAGATCTGGTTTTGGGAAGAAGAGTTGAAGGTTTCTGGGTAGGGGAAGGAGTAGATCTGGTGGTTTCACGGCGGAGGGAGGCCGGAATCTGGGAAAGTTGAAGTTTCCGACGACCGGTTGAAGTTTCCGGTCACCGAAAATCGTCTGAGTTCAGAGGATTTCGTTTTTTTTTTCTTTTGAAAGCCAAAATCGTCCGAAAAAAAAGGGAAAGAAGGCTTAAATAGGCAGACCGAAACGACGCCGTTTTGCGTAGCTCTGACCCGCGCTCAGACCCGTCAGGACCCGCGTGCCGACCCGCGTACTGACCCGACCCGACCGCGAGGTACCTTTTTCTATTTTTCGGATGATTTTCCTTTTTCCGTTTTCTTTTTATTTATTTGTTTTATTTATTTACTTATTTATTTTATTTATTTATCGATTTTTCTTATTTTCTTTTGATTTTTTTTTTGTGTATATTCTGTAATTGATACAGTAATTTAATTAACAAAACTATACAATAATATGATCTAAGTAAATAATTTGATAAGTTAATAGATTTAATTTGATACATGAATAGTATGATTTAACAATTATTAACAAGATTTAATTAATGTAGCTTGTGTATATAAGTTGATGTATGTTTTTTTTTATATTTTATCTTTTTATTATTATTTTATTGGCTTGATTGTTTAGTTTAATTTAATTAGTATGATTTAATTTAATTAGCATGATTCAATATAATTGGCATGATTTCTTTAATTTTGCAAATGAAATTTATATGATATGTTTAATTTAGTGCATGGTTAGAATATTGTCAAATTTGTTTATGTAGCTTAGAATTGTAGTGCTTTAGTAAATGATAATAAGAAATAAGTTACGAAAAATAATAGGATAAAAAATGGTAATCAAATTAAAAAACTGGATTTTACTGAATGAATGTGAATTATACCGATGATGACATTTTGAGGAAGTCAATTGAGACACCTTAGAAATGTCTAGGTGAGAGGATTCTTCCTTAAGTTGAGCCAAATTGATGGGATACTTTTGGGAGAATTTTCAATAAAATATAATTCATATTTATTTTAAGATTAAATAGAGATAAAATAAATGAAATAATAAAAATTAATTAGTAAAGACTAAAATTAAATGAGCATAAATAAAAACAATAGATAAATAAAAGGATACTAAATAAGAAATAAGAATTAGATTGAGAATTAGATTTTATAGAATAAGTATGAATTATACCAAGGATGAAACTCCAAGAAAGTCAATTGAGACTCCTTGGAAATTTCTAGGTGAAAGAATCTTTCTTAAGTTGAGCCAAATTGATGGAATACTTTTGAAAGATTTTTTTAATTAATTCATATTTATTTATAATAAAAATAAAAGTAAGATAAGATAGATGAGTAAATAAAGACAAGCAAACAAATAAAGATAAATAAATAAAATAAGATAAGATAAAGTATATAAATAATAAATAGAATTATAATAAATAAAATAAATAAAAAAGGAGTAAATATGAGTTATGCCGATGATGAATTAATAAAAATACTTGTAGGCAGAAGTTGGATTTACTGCGAAAGATGACTCCACTGGCAATGATGGTGCGATGGAGTAGTAACGGGCCAGGGTAGAAGACAAGGAAACTTGGATTTACTGCGTTGGAATATGCAGACCAGAAGTAAAATGGCAGTGCAGAAAAGTGGCCTGGACAATTTCGGGTTGGTGAGGAAACAAGAAGGCTCTCCCCTTAGGTTTTTTTTTCTCTCCCGTGCATCTCTTTTTTTCCTAGCGGCTCGCCCCTTAGGTTTTTTTTTCTCTCCCGTGCATCTCTTTTTTCCCCAGCGGCTCGCCTCTGCAGCCAACCACTCCACTGATCGCTCCTACACCATTCACGGTTCCAGCCTTGCATGCTTCTACGTTGTCCCTGTCCGAATCCACTGCTGGCCACAAGTTTCTGCTGCTGCGTTGCTACTGCCATACGTGCCACCTTGTTGCCGTTTGTGCTTCATTTGTTGTCAATCTAAGTCACAGTCGCCCACGTTTTGCACCACCAAGCCGAAGAAAAGCTGCTGTTCCCTGAGTTGGTGCACCTTCTATTGCATCGCTTGTCCCTACACTGCCTCATTGCCATCGCTAGCTGTATCAGCTACTGCTCCTATCTCAAACCACTACAAGTTGGCGTCTTGAAGCTGCTACATGGACAAGAAACCATTGCTACGAGACTGAGACAGAAAGGAAAGAAAAAAAAGCCTACGTCCAAGCTTCCAGGGGGCGCTTTCCCGAGTTGCATTGCACTATCGCTATTCCTTCTTGCTCGACAATTCTCACTGCAGTCACGTGAGCTTCCTTGCATCACTTCATCATTCCCGCATCATTGCAGCCTTGCATTGTCAAATTTCTAGCCTGTCGCAACCTACCACAGTCAAGGAAGTTACAGTCACGTGAACTGAAAAATAGAGTTGTTGAAGCTTGCTGTTTGTTGAGACGTGGAGAACAAGTGAGAATTCATGCAACAGAATCCTTGTGGTTGACGTGAACAAGTTCGTTTGGCACTGATCTTCCAAGCTGCTGTCACCTTCTTCCCCGGTGCCACCTTCACCGCATCTCCATCAAGCTGTGAAGCAGAACCGAAACTGCTGTAGGAGGAAGAGACCGGACAGCTCGAGACATCAGATGATCATCTCGGTCAACACTGCAGCAGGAACCAAGAGAGTGGCTTAGCAATCGGGAATAAAAAGAATAGAAAGAAAAGAAGAACAAAGAAAAAAAATAGAAAAGCTGCAACATTATTGGCTGGCAAGAGGTTTGTATTTGCTATAGCCTTTGCTTATTCACGTGATTCATGTTTTTGCATTATTTTTATCATTTCATTTATTGTTTTGTCTTATTATATCTAATATATTTCTTTAATATTTTGTATTCATATCTTATTAGTTTAATTTAATTTATTATATATTTTAACTGATTACTTTTTTTTTATGTACACTAGTAATAGTTTTTATGTATATGTATATATAGTGTGATTTAAGAATTGCATGATTTAGTATAGTATATTAGGATTAGTGTTTATAAAGTATATTTAGGACTATAATTAATTTAAAACTTATAAGATAAAAATAAAATTATAGAAATAAAATTAAATAAATAAGTAAGAAATAGGAATTAGGTTGAGAATTGGAATGAATGTGAATTATACCGATGATGAAATTTCAAGAAAGTCAATTGAGACTCCTTGAAATTTCTAGGTGAGAGGATTCTCCCTTAAGTTGAGCCAAATTGATGGGATACTTTTGGGAGAATTTTCAATAAAATATAATTCATATTTATTTTAAAACTAAATAGATATAAAATAAATGGAAGGAATAAAAATTAATTAGTAAAAACTGAAATAAAATGAACATAGACAAGAATAATAAATAAGTAAGAAATAGGAATTAGGTTGAGAATTGGAATGAATGTGAATTATACCGATGATGAAATTTCAAAAAAGTCAATTGAGACTCCTTGAAATTTCTAGGTGAGAGGATTCTCCCTTAAGTTGAGCCAAATTGATGGGATACTTTTAGGAAAATTTTCAATAAAATATAATTCATATTTATTTTAAAACTAAATAGATATAAATAAATGGAAGGAATAAAAATTAATTAGTAAAAACTGAAATAAAATGAACATAGACAAGAATAATAAATAAGTAAGAAATAGGAATTAGGTTGAGAATTGGAATGAATGTGAATTATGCCGATGATGAAATTTATTTAATTTATCCGACGATGGAGTTCAAGAAAGTCAATTGAGACTCCTTGAAAATCTTGAGGTGAGGGGAATTTCTAAGGTTGGAGCCAAATTGATGGAAAAATCTTAGAAATCTTCCCAATACATAAGTATATCGAAATTAATATGAACTCAAAGCAAATTGTAAAGATAACCTAAATCTAGTTGGTACCATTTTAGGATGGGCGTTGTAGGGGTGCTAATCCTTCCCTACACGTAACCGCACTCCCGAACCCTAGTATCTTTGATCGTAGATCAAGCCTTATCCTTAGTTTGAATAGGTGACCAATCACACCTAGGTTAGAATGGTTGGTGGCGACTCCATATCTTTGTGTCTAGCTATTAGGTTTCCCCCGAAGCCTGATACGTTATGACAGTTTGGCGACTCCACTGGGGATACAACAGAAATGTGACATGTTGGAGGAAAGGTTGAAAGCCATCGAAGGAAACGACTCCTTTGGGAATGTTGATGCAGAAGAGTTGAGCCTAGTTCCCGATTTGGTGTTGCCCGCAAAGTTCAAGGTTCCGGACTTCGAGAAATATGATGGAACTAAATGCCCAATCCCCATAACCTATGCGGAGTTATATCCTAAACTGGTGCAAAACCGTCTTATCACCAGTTGCCCCTCTTTGCACATTACTGAGCATCAGGAATAGGGCAAAGACTTTAGACACCGATTTTGTCCCTTCCGTGAAAAATAACCCTCCAAACATCGAGACTTTTAGAACTTCAAATTTTCTCATCTTCAATATGCTTCTTTGACTAGGAAGACCCTGAAACTCTAAATTTTCTCATCTCTAATATGCTTCTTTGACTAGGAAGGTCTTGACACTTTAAATTTTCTAATCTCTTAAATGCTCCTTCGACTTAGGAAGGCCCTGAAACTTTAAATTTTCTCATCTGAAAATGCTCCTTCGACTAGGAAGGTCTTGACACTTTAAATTTTCTAATCTCTTAAATGCTCCTTCGACTAGGAAGGCCCTGAAACTTTAAATTTTCTCATCTCCAAAATGCTCCTTCGACTAGGAAGGCCCTGAAACTTTAAATTTTCTCATCTCTTAAATGCTCCTTCGACTAGGAAGGCCCTGAAACTTTAAATTTTCTTATCTCCAAAATGCTCCTTCGACTAGGAAGGCCCTGAAACTTTAAATTTTCTCATCTCTTAAATGCTCCTTCGACTAGGAAGGCCCTGAAACTTTAAATTTTCTCATCTCTAAAATGCTCCTTCGACTAGGAAGGCCCTGGAACTTTAAATTTTCTCATCTCTTAAATGCTCCTTCGACTAGGAAGGCCCTGGAACTTTAAATTTTCTCATCTCTTAAATGCTCCTTCGACTAGGAAGGCCCTGAAACTTTAAATTTTCTTATCTCCAAAATGCTCCTTCGACTAGGAAGGCCCTGAAACTTTAAATTTTCTTATCTCCAAAATGCTCCTTCGACTAGGAAGGCCCTGGAACTTTAAATTTTCTCATCTCTTAAATGCTCCTTCGACTAGGAAGGCCCTGGAACTTTAAATTTTCTCATCTCTAAAATGCTCCTTCGACTAGGAAGGCCCTGGAACTTTAAATTTTCTCATCTCTAAAATGCTCCTTCGACTAGGAAGGCCCTGGAACTTTAAATTTTCTCATCTTTAAAATGCTCCTTCGACTAGGAAGGCCCTGGAACTTTAAATTTTCTTATCTCCAAAATGCTCCTTCGACTAGGAAGGCCCTGGAACTTTAAATTTTCTCATCTCCAAAAATGTCTTTCTTTTAGAAATGAATGGGATGCATGCTAAAAATAATTTCATTATAATTGTGACAACAAAGGCTCAAAAACCCCCCCCCCCCTTTTTTTTTGGACCAATCTTGTCTTTAAACCAGTTAGCGACTTTCTCATATCATCACCTTCAATCTTCATTCTTCCCCTTTTTTTGTTTTTAAGCAGCTGGTGTATTCGACTTAGTTTACCAATCTTCTGATATTCCACTATATTTCTGTCCCTCTTCTTTCTCCTTTTAAAGCAATGCAATTATCTTTTTCTCTCATTTTTTTTTCTAAAAATGTTTGCCAATCATCTATTTATTTCCATCCTAATAATATGACTAAACATAATGCAAATTTCGATTTTCCCAATCAAGGTAAGAAGGTAAATGGTAGTAGATACGAGATAAGTTTGGAAGAGAGGTTATTTTAGTATAAACATCAAGCATATCTGAACAGAGGAATATTACAAGGAATAATTGCATTGACGAAATAATCGAATATCTCAACAATCAACATTCTGACAATTCTGATCGAATTAATTCAAATTTCTCTTTTGAAAAGCCTACTCCATTAGTTTGTCTAATATTGCAGAGCCCTTCGGACTAAACCTTTTCCTTTGATATCACAAAATTTCCGATGCTGATCCTTCCCCTACACTTAAGCTGCCTTTTCAGGTTTTCAACATAAGTGTCTCCCCCATTGATTTAAACCGCCCTTTTCGGGTTTTCGATTTAAATCCTCCTTTTTTATTTCTCTTCTTTTTTCTTTTTTTTCTTTTTTTTTAGGCATAATACCTCTTCACAGCATCAGAGTTGATGGGGTTTGGCAGGTCATCACCATCCATATTTGCCAATATTAATGCCCCACCAGAGAAAGATCTCTTCACTACATATGGTCATTCCCAATTTGGCGCCCATTTTTCCCTCCTATCTTGTTGATTTGGGAGGATCTTCTTCAAAACCAGATCCCCTTCTCGGAATTTCCTAAGTCGGATTTTCTTATCATGTGCTTTCATCATTCTCCTTTGGTACAACTGGCCATGGCATAAAGCTACAAGCCTTTTCTCGTCAATAAGATTCAATTGCTCGTAGCGTTCCCGTACCCACTCTGCCTCTTCTAATTGTGTTTCCATTAAGACCCTTAATGACGGAATCTCTACTTCAATTGGTAGCACCGCCTCCATCCCGTACACTAATGAGAATGGGGTTGCCCCAGTAGACGTGCGCATTGACGTTCTATACGCGTACAAGGCAAAAGGTAACTTTTCATGCCAATCTTTATAAGTTTCTGTCATTACTATTCTCTTGACATTCTTGTTCGCGGCCTCTACTGCCCCATTCATTTGTGGTCGATATGGCGCCGAATTGTGATGCTTGATTTTGAACTGTGCACAAACTTCTTCCATCATTGTGTTATTCAAATTACGAGCATTATCTGAAATAATTCTTTCTGGAAGTCCATATCGGCATATGATATCTTTCTTTATGAATCTGCATACTGCCGTTCGTGTCACACTAGCAAAAGATGCTGCTTCTACCCACTTGGTAAAATAATCAATCATCACAAAAATAAACCGATGTCCATTTGAAGCTTTTGGTGTAATGGGTCCTATCACATCCATCCCCCACATAGAGAAAGGCCAAGGAGGGGCTAATACATGCAGAGCTTCCGATGGAGCATGAATCTTGTCAGCATAAATCTGACATTTGTGGCATTTTCTAGCGTAGTTAATACAGTCTTTTTCCATGGTTGACCAATAATAACCCGCTCTCATTATTTGTCTTGCCATCATATGACCATTAGCATGTGCCCCACAAGATCCTTCATGTACCTCCTCTAATATCTGTTTAGCTTCTGCAATATTCACACATCTCAAAAGCACCTGGTCTCGACTTCTTTTGTATAAGACTTCCCCGTCTAAAAAGAATCCCATAGCCATTCTCCTAATGATTCTTTTGTCATTCTCCGAAGCATGCTTTGGGTACTGTTGGTTTTTAATGTACTGTAAGATGTCATGGTACCAAGGCTTTCCATCAACTTCTTCTTCTAAACTTGCGCAATGCGCTGGTGAATTCTTCAGATTCATCCTGATGGGTTGAATTTCAGCATTACTATCCAACTTGAACATTGCAGCTAAAGTGGCCAGAGCATCTGCCATTTGATTCTCCTCTCGAGATAGATGCTCAAACTGAATACTTTTGAACTGATCAATTAAACCGGCTATGTATTTTTGGTACTGGACCAACTTCGAATCCCTAGTTTCCCATTCTCCTCGCAACTGGTAGATGACTAGAGCCGAATCTCCATACACTTCGAGCACATCAATCTTCTTTTCAATGGCGGCTTGCAAACCCATGACACATGCTTCATATTCAGCTACGTTGTTGGTACAATTGAAGTCCAATCTTGCAGTAATCGGGTGATGATCTCCTTCTGGGGATATCAGGACCACTCCTACTCCTCGCCCAAAAGCATTGGATGCTCCATCAAAGAACATTCTCCATGATTTCTTAGCTAGCTTCTCCTCTTCTACCTGAAATACAGCCATCAAATCCTCATCTGGAAAATCGAGTTTCATAGGCACATAGTCATCGGCAACCCGGTCTGCTAAGAAATCAGCGATTACACTCCCTTTAATGGCCTTTTGAGTCACATATATAATATCATACTCAGAAAGCATGACTTGCCACCTTGCTATTCTACCAGACAAAGATGGTTTCTCGAAAATGTACTTCAACGGATCAAGTTTGGCCACCAACCAAGTCGTGTGATATAACATGTACTGTCTGAGTCTTTGGGCTGTCCAAGCTAAAGCGCAACACATCTTTTCCAATTGAGAATACTTCACTTCGTAGTCAATGAATTTCTTACTTAGGTAATAGATGGCTTGTTCTTTCTTGCCACTCTCATCTCGTTGCCCCAGTACACATCCCATTGAACCTTCGCAAACTGTCAAGTACAAAATCAAAGGTCTATCAGGAATAGGAGGTACTAACACAGGCGGGTTTGATAAGTACTCCTTGACTTTATCGAAGGCCTTTTGACATTCTTCATTCCATTCCCCAGAGTCATGTTTACGAAGAAGCTTGAAAATTGGATCACATTTTGAAGTAAGTTGAGATATAAACCTAGATATGTAGTTTAGCCTCCCTAAGAAACCTCTTACTTCTTTGGTGGTGCGAGGAGGGGACAAGTTCTGAATGGCACGCACTTTGTCCGGATCAACTTCTGGTTGAGAAAACCTAATAGCTAGACACAAAGACATGAGAGTCGCCACCAACCATTCTACCTAGGTGTGATTGGTCACCTATTCAAACTAAGGATAAGGCTTGGTCTACGTTCAAAGATACTAGGGTTCGGGAGTACGGTTACATGTAGGGAAGGATTAGCACCCCTACAACGCCCATCCTAAAATGGTACCAACTAGTTTTAGGTTATCTTTACAATTTGCCTTGTGTTTATATTAATTTCGATATGCTTATATATTGGGAATATTTCTAAGATTTTTCCATCAATTTGGCTCCAATCTTAAAAATCTCCCTCACCTCAAGATGTTCAAGGAGTCTCAATTGACTTTCTTGAACTCCATCGTCGGATCATTTAAATGATTTATGAAAATCTTATTCTTTCTTACTTTGGCTCTAATTTCAACTCCATATTAGTCTCCGTATTTTCTAAGTCTTATTTTACATTATTCCTATATGTATGTTTCATTTATTTATTTATTTATTTTATTTAGAGAATAAATATGAATCATGGTTTATTAAAGGTTTTCTTTAAAGCATCCCATCAATTTGGCTCAGCTTAAAAGAAATCTTTCCACCTAGAAATTTTCAAGGAGTCCCAATTGACTTTCTCAAAATTTCATCATTGGCATGATTCATGTTTACTCCTTTATCTATCTAATTTTATTTCTTATGATTTTTATTTTAAGATATTTAGTTCATTTATTTACTTACCTAATTTTATTTAAGTTTCTTTTAATTTTAACCTTGATCTAATTTATTTTATTTTATTTATTTGCATTTATTTAATAAACATGAATTATATTTTATTGAAAATTCTTTCAAAAGTATTCCATCAATTTGGCTCAACTTAAGAAAGAATTTCCTCACCTAGAAATATCCAAGGAGTCTCGATTGACTTTCTTGGAATTCATCCTCGATATAACTCATATTTATTTCTTTATTATCTAATATTATTAATTACTAATCATTTTCAATCTAAGCAATTTCATTCTATTTATTTAATTTTTCATCTAATTTATATTCTCGTATTTATTTTTATTCATCTATATATATTTATATTTTATTCATATTTAGTTTACTAAGAATAAATATGTTTTATAATTTATTGAAAATTCTTTCAAAAGTATTCCATCAATTTGGCTCAACTTAGGAAAGAATTTCCTCACCTAGACATTTTTAAGATGTCTCAATTGACTTTCTCTAAATGTCATCACCGTTATAATCCACATTTATTTATTTGATTTTAATTATATATATTTATTATTCATATATTTTTTAACCTTAGAATACTCATCTAAATCATACAACATTGTTACATCAAAATTATATGTGCAAACTAAATCAATGTACTATACTATAGTCATACAACAAATCAAATAACAACAAATATACAAATTATCATGCAAACTCATATTAAAATATCATACAAGTAATTATTAAATTAAATAGATATGTAAACTATTATCGAATTATCATGCACATTAAAATCACTAAATTGTTAAAGACTAATTTAAGTTAGCATATAAATGACAAAATCAATCAATATTGCACATAATTAATATAGCAAACTACCTCATATGAACCACAAAATTTAAATTGTTATTCTAATACTATTGTCAGCCTCTAAAAATAGAATAAAATAAAATAAAATAAAATAAAATAAAATAAAAACCTGGCAAGCAAATGCTTTCTTTCTTTTCTTTTCCAACTGTGGCTCACGTTCTTTTCTTTGCTTTGCCTTGGTTTCACGTGGCTCTAAGCCGAACAGAGTATAACGATGAAGCAGGTGCAGTAAGAACAAGGTGGCGTGACTCACGATAGCAAGGGAAAGTAATCCTGGCAAGAATGAATAAGCAGCAACGAACGACGATGAAGCTGGTGCGCGAAGCAGCAACTTTCTGTTTCCTTGTTTTCTTGTATCACGTTGTAGCAAACATCTATTGTGATAGTGGTGTAGTAGCAGTAGCGGACAGCAGTGGAGAGAGAACGGTGGTCGAAATGGGATGCAGTAGCAAAGGCAGCAAGAGCAACAAACTAACAGGGCAGGCGGTTTGGAGGTGCTGAGGGGTTGGTTCAGCGTGGCAACAAGTTTGTTACGATTCAATGGTGCAAGAAGAGCAGTTATGGCAGCAAAGCAGGGAATGGCAGCGAAGACGTGGCTTTTCTTTCCTTCTTTCCTTTCTGTTTGGTCCTTTCCTTCTGATTGTTCACGTGGCTTCCCAAATATCTTCAGATTCTGAAGCAACAACGGTGGTGTTGCAACAAGGTGGAAGATTGGCTAGGATAGCAGGACCGAAGCTTGATAGTGATGTTTGGAGTTTGAGTCAGAACCATGTAGGTGGTGGCAAAGATGATGAAGGTGGCCAGCAATGGGTTCGGCTAAGAGAGGGGAAGGCAGCCCCTATCCTCCCCGAGGCTTGGGCAACAGACGTTTTTTAGCAAAAAAAAAAGTGCCGTCCCTTTTCCTCTAGGTTTTTTCTCTCTAGAGTTTTTCTCCTCTAGGGTTTCCTTAGGGTTTCCCCCCTCTTTTTTTTTATTGACAGTGTATAGAAACTATACACTGTCAGTACATCATATATAAATCCTTAAATAATTAATATCTAAAATTGAATTTGATGCATTTTATACAAACATTATAAACCATTAATATTATTGATATTTTGATCCAAAATCAAACAAAATTCAATAACCACTACCTTACGTTACATGGAAAAAAAAAAAACGTAGAAACAAAACACCAAAACACTAAACATCACAAGTTACTAAAGGTGCTTACATTATGCACCAAATAAACATGACATGTTTTCTCTGTGAGGATATGCAAAGTACCAACTGACGATAACATCGCCGACCCACTGACGAAGCCTTTGACGCAGCAGAGACATAATCGTCACACTAGGTCACTAGGTTATTAGATACATGAGTGAATGGTTTAGTGCAAGTGGGGGAGATTTTGGATTATGCCCTTAGAACCATCATTAGATGATTGACTTTGCATTATTTATGTATCATGACATTTTATTTATTATAGTTCATTATTATATTTGTTTTATAACTGCGTAATGCTAATCTTATATGATAATGTCCTTAGAATAGTAATAACACACTATTCTTAAAGTATCCCTAGTCAAGTATTATTGTGAACAAGGATAACAACGATACGATAAGACTAGTATGTGGTTGACTGATGACCATTGTCATCGATATAGGATATCAAGTCATCAACATAGGTACATGTTAGAGAAACTATGTACTGGATCGACCCTCCATGAGAATGCTACAAATGGATTATTATATGAGTGTCATAAGCGATCTCTCATAGTGATGATGGTGTATGTATCCTTTGACTTGAGATCATCACAGATCCCAACATAGAGAATTGCATACTTTAATGCTGCTAGATGTCATTCGTAAACAGGAATGGACTATAAAGGTAGTAATTGGGTATGCCTTGATCTATGTAGAGGGATGTTGAGTGATCAAGATAGAATTTATCCCTCTTATATAACAAGAGTGATGTCTTGGGCCCTTTGATAGAGTGAGACTAAGAAATGCATGGGTCCGTGCTCGAATAATTCAATATGAGATTTGATTTTATTTGTTTAATTAGTCTACTCAGGAATCAAGAAACGCTGATTAGACTATACAAGTGTGACACATTCCATGAACTTGTGTCTAATCAAGACATCAAAGGATAAAGGGATTAGACTACACGGTACATCTATCACGAGTAAGGTTATGTCGAGTCATTGACATTCTCGTTACATGGGTAGCAATGATGTGTTGCTAGATACCGCTCATTGCCTGTGACAATTTTGTCATTGCCATTGTTTGAGAACCTATTGGGTCGCACACTTAGAACGGATCAAATGAGGAGCTTAATTAATTCTATTCTGAATTGGATTAAGGATATACTAATCCTATTCTGAATTGGATTAGGGATATAACTAATCCTATTCTAAGTAGGATTAGAGTTCTGTTTGGCAGTAAATTTTAGGGTAAAATTTACTGCCTATAAAAAGATGTTTTCTGAAACATAGCTATACAACAATTAGAAAACAGAAAAGTATTTTTTTAATCGAGGCTAGCAGTTCGGTTAAAAGAATCAAAACGCTCCTTAAGGCATCTGATCGTGAGACGTTCAAGAGTAGTGAGATCCGTTCGTGTGGATACCATAGAGGCAGGAACGAAAAGTTGCTGCTTGTGATTCGACCAAAGACAGAAAAATCAGAGAAAACGTTAGGTAAAATCTCGAAACCCTAATCAGGCAACCCTCCGAATCGATCTTGGTGGAGGCCGAATGTTTTATTTCCGCTGCGTGTTTGTTTCGGTTTCCTTCATTCTCCACTTACATTATTTTTGTTTCTATGTTTTTATTTCTCTTCAATGATTCAACATCATGGAAACTTGATATTCCAGCAAGTTGCACATTTGAATATCTAAAGCTTGTTGGGAAAAATATCCCTCAAACCAAGCACCCACAAAAACAGAGGAAAGCAAAAACAAACACAATAATTTTTAATGTGGTTTGGCCCAACCAATTTGGCCTACAACCACCTAACCAAACTAATAACAATCAAACAACTATAACTGTGCAATTTTTAGAAGAGAAAAATTGCAAACTCCTTACAAACCCAATCGTGCAATTTTTAGAGAGAAAAATTGCAAACTCCTAACAAAGATCCCAAAGCCCAACTACACCCTTTAATAGCCCAAACTCTAGCTATTCTATCGGTGCCTACAACTGTTTGGGATTCATCTTTGTCACTCAATCTCCAAGCACTCCGTACGTTGAGACAACAGAGAATGCATGGGAATGTTCATATCGAGCTTTTGAGTTTGTTAATGCAACCTACATAGGAGAAGGTTCGAAATTATATGCTCCTCACCTGTCAGCAGCTACAGAGATGGTGGTGAAGCAAACCATGGGCAAAGGTTGGTATCCAGGAGTCGGATTGGGAAGAAACCACCAAGGGATTAGAAAAGCCATCACAATTTTAGAAAGCAAGGACAGGTTCGGGTTAGGATACAAACCAACTTGGAAAGATAAAGCAAAGAAAATGGAAGAAAAGAAAGAGAGGCGAATAGCACATTTGAAAGGGGACGAATTTGAAACTGAGAAATTGGTCATTCCTTACCTTTATGACACCTTTTATTTTGGTGGATATCAAACTAGTGACGAAAGGGGGAAACTGGCGATGCAGCTTGAGGGGGATTTTTCTGATTTGTCCATTCACATGGTAGATAAGAAGATATCAGAGGAGAATGTAGCAGGACGGTTTGTGCATATGACCCCTGCAGGAGCTGAGTTGAAGAATTGGACGATTTTGGAGTTCCCAGAGATTTCCTTTGAAAAGTAATAATGCAATTGTCTTTTTCTTTTATGTTTTGAATAAAGCAAGTTGGATTTTTTTAGTGCTTCAGCCCAGAAGCACCCAAATAAATTTTTATGTATGGGCCAACTTTGTTATTTTCCATTTCAATAAATGATTAGCATTATGCATTCCTATTTTCCCAATCATTTCTTTCTTTCCTTCTCTAGCATGCCAACACTGAAAATACCTATAATTTCCCATTTCATCTACTTTCAGGTATCAAAACAATAAACAAGATGATAATAATGTCAATAATTCAGAAATTGATTTTGAAAACCCTGCTCAATTTGGTGAATCTGATGATGAAGATGTCTTTACGGACTACCCTTTACCCCGTGACTTGTTGAGATCGATGGAAGAAGATAGGAAACCAATTGAACCTCATCAGGAAGTTGTTGAAATAATTAATTTGGGAGATGAAAAAGATAAGAAAGAGGTCAAAATGGAATATCACTAGCATCAGATGAAAGAAAGGGTCTTAAGGAGTTACTTCGTGAATATGTAGATGTGTTTGCTTGGTCTTACCAAGATATGCCTGGCCTTGATACTGATATTGTGGAGCATATATTGCCTTTGAAACCAGAGTGCAAACCGGTACAACAAAAGTTAAGACGCATGAAGCCGGAAATGTTGTTGAAGATCAAAGAGGAAGTTAAAAAGCAATTCGATGCAGGTTTTCTTGAAGTGGCCAAATACCCGGAGTGGGTAGCTAATATTGTCCCTGTGCCTAAGAAGGATGGAAAGGTGCGGATGTGCGTGGATTATCGGGATTTGAACAGAGCTAGCCCTAAAGACAATTTCCCGCTCCCTCACATTGACACCCTTGTGGACAATACAGCGAGGCATTCCATATTTTCATTTATGGATGGCTTTTCCGGCTATAATCAAATCAGGATGGCTAGAGAAGATATGGAAAAGACTACTTTCGTGACAATGTGGGGAACATTTTGCTATAGAGTCATGCCATTCGGATTGAAGAACGCTGGGGCTACATATCAAAGGGCTATGGTTAGTCTTTTCCACGACATGATGCATAAAGAGATTGAGGTGTACGTGGATGATATGATTGCAAAGTCTCGTGAAGGAGAAGACCATGTGGCTAATCTTAAGAAGCTCTTTGAAAGGTTGAGGAAATACCAGTTGAAGTTAAACCCAGCCAAGTGTACATTTGGGGCAAGATCTGGAAAATTATTGGGATTTGTAGTTAGCGAAAGGGGGATAGAAGTTGATCCGGACAAAGTGCGTGCCATTCAGAACTTGTCCCCTCCTCGCACCACCAAAGAAGTAAGAGGTTTCTTAGGGAGGCTAAACTACATATCCAGGTTTATATCTCAACTTACTTCAAAATGTGATCCAATTTTCAAGCTTCTTCGTAAACATGACTCTGGGGAATAGAATGAAGAATGTCAAAAGGCCTTCGATAAAGTCAAGGAGTACTTATCAAACCCGCCTGTGTTAGTACCTCCTATTCCTGATAGACCTTTGATTTTGTACTTGACAGTTTGCGAAGGTTCAATGGGATGTGTACTGGGGCAACGAGATGAGAGTGGCAAGAAAGAACAAGCCATCTATTACCTAAGTAAGAAATTCATTGACTACGAAGTGAAGTATTCTCAATTGGAAAAGATGTGTTGCGCTTTAGCTTGGACAGCCCAAAGACTCAGACAGTACATGTTATATCACACGACTTGGTTGGTGGCCAAACTTGATCCTTTGAAGTACATTTTCGAGAAACCATCTTTGTCTGGTAGAATAGCAAGGTGGCAAGTCATGCTTTTTGAGTATGATATTATATATGTGACTCAAAAGGCCATTAAAGGGAGTGTAATCGCTGATTTCTTAGCAGACCGGGTTGCCGATGACTCTGTGCCTATGAAACTCGATTTTCCAGATGAGGATTTGATGGCTGTATTTCAGGAAGAAGAGGAGAAGCTAGCTAAGAAATCATGGAGAATGTTCTTTGATGGAGCATCCAATGCTTTTGGGCGAGGAGTAGGAGTGGTCCTGATATCCCCAGTGGAGTCGCCAGAGCATTTAAGAGATGAGAAAATTTAAAGTTCCAGGGCCTTCCTAGTCGAAGGAGCATTTAAGAGATGAGAAAATTTAAAGTTCCAGGGCCTTCCTAGTCGAAGGAGCATTTTAGAGATGAGAAAATTTAAAGTTTCAGGGCCTTCCTAGTCGAAGGAGCATTTAAGAGATGAGAAAATTTAAAGTTTCAGGGCCTTCCTAGTCGAAGGAGCATTTTGGAGATAAGAAAATTTAAAGTTTCAGGGCCTTCCTAGTCGAAGGAGCATTTAAGAGATGAGAAAATTTAAAGTTTCAGGGCCTTCCTAGTCGAAGGAGCATTTAAGAGATGAGAAAATTTAAAGTTTCAGGGCCTTCCTAGTCGAAGGAGCATTTTGGAGATGAGAAAATTTAAAGTTTCAGGGCCTTCCTAGTCGAAGGAGCATTTAAGAGATTAGAAAATTTAAAGTGTCAAGACCTTCCTAGTCGAAGGAGCATTTTCAGATGAGAAAATTTAAAGTTTCAGGGCCTTCCTAAGTCGAAGGAGCATTTAAGAGATTAGAAAATTTAAAGTGTCAAGACCTTCCTAGTCAAAGAAGCATATTAGAGATGAGAAAATTTAGAGTTTCAGGGTCTTCCTAGTCAAAGAAGCATATTGAAGATGAGAAAATTTGAAGTTCTAAAAGTCTCGATGTTTGGAGGGTTATTTTTCACGGAAGGGACAAAATCGGTGTCTAAAGTCTTTGCCCTATTCCTGATGCTCAGTAATGTGCAAAGAGGGGCAACTGTAGACACCAATTTTTGTCCGGAGCTGAGCAGTACAGAATTGTGAATCTCGAGTCACTTGACGTGAATTCTAAAAACTGAAAGTGGAATAAACCCACGTTTGAATAATAAATTTTATTTTGTTATTTTTATTTATTTACTTTTTTATTTTATTTTATTTTATTTTATTTTTATTTTTATTTTTATTTTTATTTTTATTTTTTTATTTTTATTATTATTATTATTTTTTATTTTTACTTTATTTTACTTTTTATTTTATTTATATTATCTTTTTTTTGTTGTTATTATTATTATTATTTTTTTCTTTCTTTCTTTTTTTTATTATTATTATTTTTACTTTTATTTTATTTTGATTTATCTTTTCTTTTCTTATCTTTCCTTTTTTTTGTATATTTATTCTTTTTGACAAAAAAAATGAAAAAATGTAAAAGAAACCCAGTCCATGAAACCCTAAACCCAAACCCTCGAAACCCTAAAACCCCAAACCCCAACCCCCACAAAAACAAAACCCCAAACCTCCCGAAACCCTAAATCCCTAGCCCCAAATGAAATCCTAGCCCAAGCCCCAAACAGAGACTCGAAATTAAACCCTAATCTAAACCCCTACCAGAACCTAACAAAGTCGCCAGAAACACAAAAAGGAAAGATTTGGCCTTCGAAATCTGTAAGGAAATCAAAGGAAAAATTAATCAAAACATTAAAAGCAGAATCACAATCAGATCTCAAAATTTCCAAAAATATTCAGATCTAAACTTTATAAAGAGGACAACACTGAAACAAAAAAAAAAGGGAGAGATCGAGACAACAGAGACCACACACAGAAAAGCAACCACGGCAACCACAAAAAATAAAAAAAACAGAGGCAAGATTTGAGGGTTTTTGGGTGGAGGCAGTAGAGGTTTTGGTTTTAGGAATTCAGATCTGGGATTTTCGGGAGAGATTTAGTAACCGGAACCTCTAGATCTGGTTTTGGGAAGAAGAGTTGAAGGTTTCTGGGTAGGGGAAGGAGTAGATCTGGTGGTTTCACGGCGGAGGGAGGCCGGAATCTGGGAAAGTTGAAGTTTCCGACGACCGGTTGAAGTTTCCGGTCACCGGAAATCGTCTGAGTTCAGAGGATTTCGTTTTTTTTTCTTTTGAAAGCCAAAATCGTCCGAAAAAAAAGGGAAAGAAGGCTTAAATAGGCAGACCGAAACGACGCCGTTTTGCGTAGCTCTGACCCGCGCTCAGACCCGTCAGGACCCGCGTGCCGACCAGCGTACTGACCCGACCCGACCGCGAGGTACCTTTTTCTATTTTTCGGATGATTTTCCTTTTTCCGTTTTCTTTTTATTTATTTGTTTTATTTATTTACTTATTTATTTTATTTATTTATCGATTTTTCTTATTTTCTTTTGATTTTTTTTTGTGTATATTCTGTAATTGATACAGTAATTTAATTAACAAAACTATACAATAATATGATCTAAGTAAATAATTTGATAAGTTAATAGATTTAATTTGATACATGAATAGTATGATTTAACAATTATTAACAAGATTTAATTAATGTAGCTTGTGTATATAAGTTGATGTATGTTTTTTTTTATATTTTATCTTTTTATTATTATTTTATTGGCTTGATTGTTTAGTTTAATTTAATTAGTATGATTTAATTTAATTAGCATGATTCAATATAATTGGCATGATTTCTTTAATTTTGCAAATGAAATTTATATGATATGTTTAATTTAGTGCATGGTTAGAATATTGTCAAATTTGTTTATGTAGCTTAGAATTGTAGTGCTTTAGTAAATGATAATAAGAAATAAGTTACGAAAAATAATAGGATAAAAAATGGTAATCAAATTAAAAAACTGGATTTTACTGAATGAATGTGAATTATACCGATGATGACATTTTGAGGAAGTCAATTGAGACACCTTAGAAATGTCTAGGTGAGAGGATTCTTCCTTAAGTTGAGCCAAATTGATGGGATACTTTTGGGAGAATTTTCAATAAAATATAATTCATATTTATTTTAAGATTAAATAGAGATAAAATAAATGAAATAATAAAAATTAATTAGTAAAGACTAAAATTAAATGAGCATAAATAAAAACAATAGATAAATAAAAGGATACTAAATAAGAAATAAGAATTAGATTGAGAATTAGATTTTATAGAATAAGTATGAATTATACCAAGGATGAAACTCCAAGAAAGTCAATTGAGACTCCTTGGAAATTTCTAGGTGAAAGAATCTTTCTTAAGTTGAGCCAAAT
This sequence comes from Heritiera littoralis, assembly GCA_031772115.1. Classification (NCBI taxonomy): domain Eukaryota; kingdom Viridiplantae; phylum Streptophyta; class Magnoliopsida; order Malvales; family Malvaceae; genus Heritiera; species Heritiera littoralis. The sequence goes on along the minus strand of JAPDPK010000009.1, from coordinate 221,484 downwards.
TGATGGAATACTTTTGAAAGATTTTTTTAATTAATTCATATTTATTTATAATAAAAATAAAAGTAAGATAAGATAGATGAGTAAATAAAGACAAGCAAACAAATAAAGATAAATAAATAAAATAAGATAAGATAAAGTATATAAATAATAAATAGAATTATAATAAATAAAATAAATAAAAAAGGAGTAAATATGAGTTATGCCGATGATGAAATTTCAAGAAAGTCAATCGAGACTCCTTGGAAATTTCTAGGTGAGGAGGTTCCTTTTGGGCTGAGCCAAATTGATGGGACGCTTAAAAGTGAATTTTCAATAAAACATAATTCATGTTTATTTCTTAAAAATAAGAATATAAAAATATAAAAATAAATTAGAAAATCCAAGAAATTTATAAAATGAATATGGAGTCAAAATTAGAGACAAAATTAGGAAAATAGGAATCTCATAAAATATTTAAATTTATCCGACGATGGAATTCAAGAAAGTCAATTGAGACTCCTTGAACATCTTGAGGTGAGGGGAATTTCTAAGATTTGAGCCAAATTGATGGAAAAATCTTAGAAATATCCCCAACATATAAGCATATCGAAATTAATATAAACACAAGGCAAATTGTAAAGATAACCTAAAACTAGTTGGTACCATTTTAGGATGGGCGTTGTAGGGGTGCTAATCCTTCCCTTCACGTAACCGTACTCCCGAACCCTAGTATCTTTGAACGTAGACCAAGCCTTATCCTTAGTTTGAATAGGTGACCAATCACACCTAGGTAGAATGGTTGGTGGCGACTCCTTTGATTTTAGTGTCTAGCTATTAGGTTTTCCGAAACTTAATACGTTATGACACTCCCTCTTTTTCTAAGCTCAAGAGAAACCTCCCTCTTTTTCTTAGGCTAAAGAGTAACCTCCCTCTTTTTCTTAGGCCAAAGAGAAACCTCTCCTTTTACAAGGAACGAATTGGTTTTCAAGAGAAGTAATCAAATAAGGCCTCTAGATAGGCAAGTGATTACAAAGATTAAGCACAAGTAAAAACCTATACAAGATTTGTGCTAAGCACTAAAAGGAATAAGAGAATGATAGATGATGAAGACTTTGTAGCTCTTGATTTGATGTTGAGGCTTGAGGATTTGAGGAAAATGAGAATTGGAGTTGATTGAGTAGTTCCTCTTGCTTCCTTTAGCTTCTAAGCCTCTATTTATAGTCCCTTGGATGGTTTGTGGACGTTGGTTGGAGCCAAAACAGAAACTAGCCGTTGTATCTCACAGAAACTAGCCGTTGGGGGCTTTCTGGCATAAAGAGATCGATCCTTTCACCAAAGGGATCGATCCTTTTCTTCAATCTAGCCTTCCGGGGCATTCTGTCAAAAAGGGATCGATCCCTTTCCCTATGGGATCGATCCTTTTCTTCCAGAGGGCATTTTTCCTGCACTTTTGGGTTAGAAATGATATGGCTTTTGATTTTAATTCAACCCAAAACATTTACAAGCTTTAAGGGAGTTTTTCTTGACTTTCTCAAATGAAAATATTGTCCAAAAACTTGTAAGTAATTTTCTAAACTTATGTTCAATAATTCTTGAGAAAATTACTTAATATTGAAAACCATTTTATAAAGTATTAAGACCCATAAGAATATATCATTAAATCATGGTCTTAATGTTTGATATGATCACTTGAAATGTATTGAGAAAATCATATGTTGTAAAGCAAATTTACAATATGAATTAAGACATTAAAGCTTACTTAAGTTTTTGTCATTTCAAAATATAAATGGCAATTTAAAGCTAACACACTTGTATGGATGTAAATAATGGAAATACAGGTGTGATTTGAGGATGATTTATAATTGTGAATTAAATTCCAATTACATAATAAGTTCTTATTAAGAACGAATATTCATCTGCATGGAGTTGATATCTTACTAGATTTGATCAAAGATGTATAAGGGATTCATAAGACCAGTCTCTGTACAAGGTGTCATCAACTACTAGTTAGAGATTGATACCTATTAGATAATATTTAGAACTTGACAAATTCTTACAAGTTCCTATTGAGGGTTACAAGATTTATGAAATACCATGTGAGGTATGTAAGCCTAATGAATGAGGTTTTTAGACCATACATGGATAAAGTGATGAAATTGAAGAAATAAAAATGTAATAAGAAGATAAAAATTTCATGAGGACTAGGGAACATGAGTATGAAGCAGTTCCCAAATTAAGACTAAAAGTGATTTCTTTTGGTTATCACATTTCACACGATTATGGCTAGACGTAAGATTGAGCCAAACTCGATAAAGAAAATTTAATAATACTCAAAGGAGTAAATAAATGAATTACATTTTTACTGCTAGTAATGCGAATGGAAAAAAAAAGTGTTATATAGATATAACCACCTCGGAATGATAGAAATGATGAAATTATATAGAGAATGTGGTGACTAAATTGATGATTTGATTACTCATCTATGAACTCTAAATTATGAAAGGATTATATTCTATGGTATATTCAAAAACTTAAGTGATATAGAGTATACCATAAGAATAAGAGATGTAATGATGAGGTTATTTGAAAGTACAAATATAAATGAATGAGATAGATATTAAGTGATCGAAAATGATTGATAACATTGTGGTCGATTGCAGACGATAGAATGATCTTATGGAATATGATTAATGTGGAAATCGATCTGAATTAACAAAGGCAAGTGAATTGATAGAAAGTGGTGCAAACATGGTATGAGATTGATATGAATGAGCGATACGATTGATTGCAATGAGTAGTTGTGGAAATGACAAGTCTTTAGTTACTAAATTGTCGAAGTACTTGTATCGAATTTGGAGGACTCCAATTTTCTTATATTTGATAAAATCTACAGTGCATAGGAATTTAAAAAGAAAATATTAATTGTTAAAATAATCAAATAAGGATCCATTCGATAAGGTTCAGATAGATACTCGGTGAGGGCCCCACCAGGATTTTCTCTATCCAGATTGAAGTAAGACCCTAAAATGAGTCTTGGTGTCAGTAAATTGGAAAGAGGATAAATTATGTGCATAAGGACGGGTACTGGTTAAGTGTGATGATAGAATTATAGTTGTTTGGAAGTGATAAAATGATCGTAAAGGATATGAGTAGTATATGAATTGATGAGAATAGAAGGGATGCAATAGGATAGTTGATGAATGGTATAGACATTATATAGAAAGTCGTGTATCATCGTAAAAGAATAAGATAGATATCGAATGATCGAGATTGATTTATTGAAGATGTATTATTTGAAGATAATAGGACGATTGTACATGATATAATTGATGCATTGATCGATATGGATCGATAAAGGTAAGAGGATTGATAGTGAATTGTGTAAACAATGTATGAGAATATTGATATGAATGAGTAAAATGATAAACTGCTAAAAGTAGATATCGAAATTGACAAATCTTAAGGTACTAAAATTGCTGTAGTACGAATGTTGAATTTGGAGGACCAAATTCCTTAAAGGTAAGGAGAATGTGATAACCGAGAATTCTCTCATTTTTGAAATTAGGGATTTGTAAAATTAACTACTGATATTAATAAACAAGTTAAAGTAAATAAATAAATTTATTATAAAATTAAAATATTTTGGATTAGGGCATTTCTTCTGATTACAATTGGAGATTTAATAGATAGGAATTTATTTTGGCTATAAAGAAAATTTAAAATTTAAATAAATAGAGATGTACGGTAAATATAGATTGTTTGTCATTACTAATATCTAAATAAATGTGTGTATATATATATAAATTTATATGGTAAGAATATGTTTATACATATAAAAGTGTTAATATAAGTGTTTATATATATAATTGCTGATAGAAAATATAATTATAGGATATATAATATATTTATATTATATATTTATAAAAAAAAGGAAACCACAGCAAGCCTCTCGTGGAAGCTTGCTACAGTTTGGGGGAGGAGCAGACCCTATTAAAAAAAACAAACTAAAACTAAATGAGTAAATAATAAGGTATTTTTAATGGTAAAAGTGTAATAATGGATATTTTAAGAGGTAATTTAGTATTTTGGCGATATAGATTTTTTTATTATGAATAAAATAATATTATGTAATGAAAAGGCAATAGAAAAGAAACCATCAACAGCCATAAATCAACTTTCCCATTTCTGTTTTGCTACAAGTCCCACTCTTCTTCTTCTTCTTCAAAATTTCCTCACGTGTGTCCCCCTTTGCCCCATCTTATCTTCATAGATCCATCAAACCTCCTTTGTAAAATCTATTCCCCACCAAAAGAATACCTTAAAGCTGAAATTAGAAGGCTGAACGAGAGGAAACAGAATGGGTTTTGGGTGAGGCTGACGTGAAGAAATTCTTTTGGTTTGAGGGGCTGTGTTGTCCGGCTGAATGAGCGAAGCGGAACGGTGTAGAAGTTTGAGTACAGACTTGGAAGCGCGAGGAGGATAATTACTAAGCCCCGAGGTAAGTGGGTTAAATAAGCCTTATTAGTGTCATCTCGTAAGAGATGAAAGAAATCTTAATAGATACTTATTTAAATTATATCAAACTTGGTGGGACATCACGGATAAAAATAATAGAGTAAGTATGGTAAGATATAAATTGGACATGATGTAATCGTGAATAATACTTGTTTACAGAGAAATCTTAGTTGTGACTTATGTGCTATGTGTTATTGTTTATTTATGTTTATTGAGCACGCTGATTGTATTATGATACTTTGAGAATGAATGTGTGAAATAGTGCACAGTATATATATTGCTACTTACAATGTTGAATTTATGGACCTCGATTATTACCTAGTCGTGTTTGTTGAAAACTAGGAAAGAGGCCAACCCGAGTAAAGACTCGATCTTTGTACTGTGTGAGCCACCTCTAGAAAACTCAAGGGACCTAAGTGCTACATAGGTTCTTCGGAACTATGGAGAGCCACTTCTAGAATCCTTTGAGAACTAAGTGCTACACGAGTTTCGATGAGATAGAGGAAAGTATATGTCATAAAGGCCAACTCGAGTAAAGACTCGATCTTTGTACCGTGTGAGCCACCTCTAGAAAACTCAAGGGACCTAAGTGCTACATAGGTTCTTCGAAAACTATGGGGAGCCACCTCTAGAATCCTTTGAGAACTAAGTGCTACACGAGTTCCGATGAGATAGTGGAAAGTATATGTCATAAAGGCCAACCTGAGTAAAGACTCGATCTTTGTAACCGAAGGAAACCGAAACAAACATGCAGCGGAATTTAAATCATTCGGCCTCCACCAGGATCGATTCGGAGAGTTGCCTGATTAGGGTTTCAAGATTTTACCTAACGTTTTCTCTGATTTCTGTCATTGGTCGAGTCACAAGCAACAACCTTTCGTTCCTGTCTCTATGGTATCCACACGAACGGATCTCACGACTCTTGAACGTCTCACGATCAGCAGCCTTAAAGAGCGTTTTTGATTCTTATAATCGATTTGCTAGCTTCGATTAAAAGAATACCTTTTCTGTTTTTTTTTAATTGTGCGGCTCTGTTTTAGAAAAACATCCTTTTATAGGCAGTAAATTTTACCCTAAAATTTACTGCCAAACAGAACTCTAATCCTACTTAGAATAGGATTAACTATATCCTTAATCCAATTCAGAATAGGATTAGATATATCCTTAATCCAATTCAGAATAGGATTAATTAAGCTCCTCATTGATCCGTTCTAAGTGTGCGACCCAATAGGTTCTCAAAACAATGGCAATGACAAAATTGTCACAGGCAATGAGCGGTATCTAGCAACACATCATTGCTACCCAGGTAACGAGAATGTCAATGACTCGACATAACCTTACTCGTGATAGATGTTACCGTGTAGTCTAATCCCTTTATCCTTTGATGTCTTGATTAGACACAAGTCATGGAATGTGTCACACCTGTATAGTCTAATAAGCGTTTCTTGATTCCTGAGTAGACTAATTAAACAAATAAAATCAATATCTCATATTAACTTATTCGAGCACGGCCATGCATTTCTTAGTCTCACTCTATCAAAGGGCCCAAGACATCACTCTTGTTATATAAGAGGGATAAATTCTATCTTGATCACTCAACATCCCTCTACATAGATCAAGACATACCCAATTACTACCTTTATAGTCCATCCTGTTACGAATGACATCTAGCAGCATTAAAGTATGCAATTCTCTATGTTGGGATCTCTGATGATCTCAAGTCAAAGGATCACATACACCATCATCACTATGAGAATCGCTTATGACACTCATATAACAATCCATGTAGCGTTCTCATGGAGGGTCGATCCAGTACATAGTTCTCTAACATGTACCTATGTGATGACTTGATATCCTATATCCATGACAATGGTCATCAGTCAACCACATACTAGTCTTATCGTATCATTGTTATCCTTGTTCACAATAATACTTGACTAGGGATATTTTAAGAATAGTGTGTTATTAATATTCTAAGGACATTATCATATAAGATTACATTAAGCAGTTATAAGACAAATATAATAATGAGCTATAATAAATAAAATGTCATGATACATAAAAAAAATGCCAAAGTCAATCATCTAATGAATGGTTCTAAGGGCATAATCCAACAGTACCGTGGGAGCCACCTCTAGAAAACTCAAAGGACCTAAGTGCTACATAGGTTCTTCGGAAACTATGGGAGCCACCTCTAGAATCCTTTGAGAGCTAAGTGCTACACGTGTTTTGATGAAATATGAGGAACCGTAGGTTATTGTGACAATAAAAAATTGATTGTGATTTGCGAATGTGGTGAATGTCAGTAGATGGAATATATCTTATACATAAGACAGAGAATGTGTATAATCATGTATTATACTTATATATGCCATATAAACTTGTGCTATTTAAATGTTTGTCTTCTTTCACACTCAACCATGCTGATAAAAAATATGATACTTTGTGAATTTAAGAATGGAAGGAAAGCATGAATAAGCTTATGAAATCTATGTACATACGAATTGGTAGCAAATCTTAATATAATTCATACATGCTATTTTATAGAATTCATGCATGTATGATCGTGTTTTATGATATGAGTCTAGTATGTACTTATTTAAACTACTTACTGAGCCGTGGATTTGCTCACCCCTTAAATTTAACATCTACAGATCATATGGGTTGATATCCAGCTCAGGCTTTATATAGGCTCTCTCGGGAACTGTACCTAGCTGTGGTACTCATCTACATTCTTCGAGCTTTGTTTTTGTGCTTTTGAGGTATACAAGGGTATATCATTTTGATAATTATGCAAACTTTATTTTCACAGTACTAGGAAGTAAATGGGATGTAACTTTAGATCGCACTAGATTATTATATAGGTTTATGTGATTATCGAGTATGATCCGGGATTAGATATATACATATTTGAAATATGTATAAACTGCAAAATGTGGAATTATTACTGGTTTAGATCCTTGAGAAACATGTGTTGTATGATTATGTGAATTTTGGGATTTAAAGTTGGCTGTGTTATGAAAGATTGAAATGTATTTTAATGCAGGTGATTTTACTGGGGAAAGTGATAAACTACAAGGGGGAAATTTTCGACCCGTTGTTTTTGGATAAGTGAAAATAAGGCTAAAATGATTAAAATCACTTAGAGAAGTATGACATAGCTAGAGAAATAATATTATTAAGGCAAGATTTGATTTAGTTACTAGACTAACACCGAATACAAACCGTAAATAGAAAAGAAAATTTTGGTTCGTAATTTTTCAAAAGCAATAAGGTAAGTGTTAAGTGGACGTCATTGACTTTCGGGTCGTGACAAACTCGATATTGATAATTGTTGCATTGTAAGCATACTCTTAACTAATACAAATCCTGAACTATAGTTGTAAGAGCCTCGCCCGTCTCACCAGGCTTTCGGTGAGCATCTCCTAGGTGATCCACACGCCCCAGGTTTACTCTTACAACATCTTCAAGGTCTCGCCCGTTCCAATGGGCCGTTGGCGAGCATCACCTAGGAGTCCCACACTTCCCAGGTTTGCCTTGACAGCGAGAGTAGGCGGTCACCCAACACTCACCAACAACGTATTGTCTGCTCTGGGAGGTCGCTCACCCTCACGGCTTTGTCCCAAGGCTCCTGAAGAACTAAGGATTAATGCCTTGAGCGCATTTTTCTGAGGCTCGAACCTTGGCATCCTTCGATACCCGAGCCTTACACTCATGTTACCATCGAGACACTGTGTCTCGATGGTAACATGAGTGTAAGGCTCGGGTATCGAAGGATGCCAGGGTTCGAGCCTCAGAAAAACGCACTCAAGGGATTAATCTTGAGTTCTTCAAGAGCCTTGGGACAAAGCCGTGAGGGTGAGCGACCTCCCAGAGCAGACAATACGTTGTTGGTGAGTGTTGGGAGACCGCCTACTCTCGCTATCAAGGCAAACCTGGGGAGTGTGGGACTCCTAAGTGATGCTCGCTGACGGCCCACTGGAACGGGTGAGGCCTTGACGATGTTGTAAGAGTAAACCTAAGGCGTGTGGATCACCTAGAGGATGCTCGCTGATGGCTTAGTGAGACTGGCAAGGCTCTTACAATAGTACTATAGAAAACTGTTCAAAAATAAAAAATTGTTTAGACAATGAAAGCATATACCAAATATTTACTGCGAGAGCTTTGAAGTTTGCAACTTGCGAAGTTAGACAGTGTGAGTAGTAACAATACTATCTTGGGTTAACCTATGACAGAAACAATGAGAGAGTGAGCTAGAAGCCAAGTAAATTAACCATACAATTGTAGAGGATAGTAACATACTGTATATTGTTTTATAATACATGCAAGCAATCACTCAGTAAACTTTCCATATCAATGCTCATATACATTTTCTTATAAAATCTTATTACTGACACTCAATCACTTTTCTTATTCTTCTAAATGTTAAGACGTGGTAACGCTATCAAGGTTTTTCGGGGTATTCCATGGAAGGATACTTTAAAGTACCTCATTTCCCATTTAACTTGACACCACAACTAAACAGTCCTATTGTGATAATGATACATTGGTTCAATGTCATAAACAATGAACTATTCAACAAATCAATGCAATTACGGTTTTCAATAAAATGATATACATTTCAATCAAATAATATTCAATGTGGTAAATAGCATTAGTAACTGACTTTAATTTAAAATCAATATTCAATAGTTCTAAAATCAATGCTCATAATTTTAGAAATTAGTGCTCATAAGTTTATATATCAATACTCATAAGTTCGGAAGTTCGTAAGTCAAATATGTGAAATCCCCAATTTCATGTAAAGTCCTCTTATTTGTAAAGTACTATAAGCAGAAATGATTTAAATAAATATGAGAATTAATGTACAAATGATGTAAGGAATCTAGAAGAAGTAATGAAATGGATAGTCAAATGGTCAATGAATTTAATGTTGATATCAGAAAAATATTAAGAGTATGAGACAAGAAATTAAATCAGAATTTTGATTGGTTAATTAAATACATGTGGCTTATGTTTGAATGGAAAAAGGATAATTAAATGATGGTCAAATGGGTCAAAGAGGGTCAAATGGATTGGTTGAGATGATTGTAGAGATAGAGGTGCAATTAATGCAAACATGCATAGTCATCATCCCTTCCATCACCCCACGACAGCAGCCCTTCCAGCCCCTCCATCGTTCCATTCAAGCTTCCAAGTTTCCATTCCAAGCTCTTTGATAAACCTGAAGGAAACCGAAACAAACATGCAGCGGAATTTAAATCATTCGGCCTCCACCAGGATCGATTCGGAGAGTTGCCTGATTAGGGTTTCGAGATTTTACCTAACGTTTTCTCTGATTTCTGTCATTGATCGAGTCACAAGCAACAACCTTTCGTTCCTGCCTCTATGGTATCCACACGAACGGATCTCACGACTCTTGAACGTCTCACGATCAAAAGCCTGAAAGAGCGTTTTTGATTCTTATAATTGATTTGCTAGCTTCGATTAAAAGAATACCTTTTCTGTTTTTAATTGTGCGCTCTGTTTTAGAAAAACATCCTTTTATAGGCAGTAAATTTTACCCTAAAATTTGCTGCCAAACAGAACTCTAATCCTACTTAGAATAGGATTAACTATATCCTTAATCCAATTCAGAATAGGATTAGATATATCCTTAATCCAATTCAGAATAGGATTAATTAAGCTCCTCATTGATCCGTTCTAAGTGTGCGACCCAATAGGTTCTCAAAACAATGGCAATGACAAAATTGTCACAAGCAATGAGCGGTATCTAGCAACACATCATTGCTACCCATGTAACGAGAATGTCAATGACTCGACATAACCTTACTCGTGATAGATGTTACCGTGTAGTCTAATCCCTTTATCCTTTGATGTCTTGATTAGACACAAGTCATGGAATGTGTCACACTTGTATAGTCTAATCAGTGTTTCTTGATTCCTGAGTAGACTAATTAAACAAATAAAATCAATATCTCATATTGACTTATTCGAGCACGGCCATGCATTTCTTAGTCTCACTCTATCAAAGGGCCCAAGACATCACTCTTGTTATATAAGAGGGATAAATCCTGTCTTGATCACTCAACATCCCTCTACATAGATCAAGGCATACCCAATTACTACCTTTATAGTCCATCCTGTTACGAATGACATCTAGCAGCATTAAAGTATGCAATTCTCTATGTTGGGATCTCTGATGATCTCAAGTCAAAGGATCACATACACCATCATCACTATGAGAATCGCTTATGACACTCATATAACAATCCATGTAGCGTTCTCATAGAGGGTCGATCCAGTACATAGTTCTCTAACATGTACCTATGTGATGACTTGATATCCTATATCCATGACAATGGTCATCAGTCAACCACATACTGGTCTTATCGTACATTGTTATCCTTGTTCACAATAATACTTGACTCGGGATATTTTAAGAATAGTGTGTTATTACTATTCTAAGGACATTATCATATAAGATTACATTACGCAGTTATAAGACAAATATAATAATGAGCTATAATAAATAAAATGTCATGATACATAAAAAAATGCCAAAGTCAATCATCTAATGAATGGTTCTAAGGGCATAATCCAACAATCTCCCACTTGCACTAAGACCATTCACTCATGTATCTAATACCTAGTGACCTAGTGTGACGATCATGTCTCTGCTGCGTCAAAGGCTTCGTCAGTGGGTCGGCGATGTTATCGTCAGTTGGTACTTTGCATATCCTCACATCTCCTCTCTCGATGATATCTCGAATGAGATGGAAGCGCCGTAGTATATGTTTGGATCGTTGGTGAGATCTAGGTTCCTTAGCTTGTGCGATGGCTCCATTGTTGTCACAATAGAGCTCAATCGGATCTATAATGCTAGGAACAACTTCAAGCTCAGTAATGAACTTCCTAATCCAAACACCTCCTTAGCAGCTTCAGAGGCAGCTATATACTCAGCCTCTGTCATAGAATCGGCCACTGTCGCCTGCTTTGAACTCTTCCAGCTCACAGTACCACCATTAAGGCAAAACACATAACCAGACTGCGATCTATAGTCATCTTTATCAGTTTGGAAGCTAGCATCAGTGTAACCTGTTACAATGAGCTCTTCCTCACCTCCATATATCAAGAATGTATCCTTAGTCTTTCTCAAGTACTTAAGAATATTCTTGACAGTGATCCAGTGACGTTCACCAGGATCAACTTGATATCTACTCATCATGCTCAAGGCATACGAGACATCGGGACGTGTGCATAACATGGCATACATAATGGATTCAATAGCAGATGCATATGGAACTTTACTCATACGTTCTCTCTCTTCTTGTGTTGTAGGACACTGTTCTTTTGAGAGAGTAATGCCATGTGTCATAGGCAAGAATCCTTTCTTGGAATCCTGCATGCTAAACCTTTTTAGCACTTTATCTATGTATACACTTTGACTTAGGCCAATTAATTTCCTTGATCTATCTCTATAGATCCTTATACCCAGTACATAGGTAGCTTCGCCCAAGTCCTTCATTGAAAAGCAATTCCCTAACCAAGTCTTTACAGACTGAAGGGTAGGGATGTCATTCCCAATGAGTAGTATGTCATCTACATACAACACTAGGAAGACAATAGTGCTCCCACTGACCTTCTTGTAGACACAAGGTTCATCTTCGTTCTTGATGAAACCAAACTCTTTGATTGCATCATCAAAACGAAGATTCCAACTTCGAGAAGCTTGCTTTAGTCCATAAATAGAACGTTGTAGCTTACAAACCTTTCCAGCATTTTTTGGATCAACAAAACCCTCAGGTTGTGTCATGTACACATCCTCGAGTAGCTTTCCATTAAGAAAAGCGGTCTTGACGTCCATTTGCCAGATTTCATAATCATGGTATGTAGCTATCGCAAGCAAGACCCTAATGGATTTGATCATCGCGACTGGTGAAAAAGTTTCATCATAGTCAATACCATGAATTTGTTTAAAACCTTTAGCAACCAATCGCCCTTTATAGGTATGAACATTTCCTTCCATGTCAGTTTTCTTCTTAAAAACCCATTTACACCCTATAGGTTTTACCTTTTCGGGTAAGTCAACCAAGGTCCAAACTTGGTTGGCATACATGGATTCCATTTCAGATCTCATGGCTTTAAGCCATTTCTCAAAGTCTGGCCCTGTAATAGCCCCTTGATAGGTAGTAGGCTCATCTTGGTCCATGAGCAATACATCACCGTTCTGAGTCATTAGAAATCCATATCTCTGTGGCTCACGATGTGTTCTAACTGATCTACGCAAGGCTTGTGTCTCTTGAGCAGGCGGTTGCTCCACAACAGCTTGTGGTTCTGGTTCCACAACAACTTGTGGTGCTTGCTCAGGCTCCATCTCAACATCGGGTGCGCTATCTTGTAGCTCTTGAATTTCTTCAAGTTCTACTTTTCTCCTACTAGTTCTTCTAGAAATGAATTCTCTTTCTAGAAAGACACCTGTTCGAGCTACAAACACTTTGCGCTCAGTGGGATTGTAAAAATAATATCCTTTAGTTAGTTTAGGATATCCCATAAAATAGCAGTTATCATATTTAGGTGCAAGTTTGTTAGAGACTTGACGTCTTACATAAGCCTCACAACCCCAAATCTTCATAAAAGACATACTGGGACGTTTACCAGTCCATATCTCATATGGTGTCTTTGGAACCGATTTAGATGGAACACGGTTCAGTGTAAAAGCAGCTGTTTCTAATGCATGTCCCCAAAAGGATTCTGGAAGATCTGTATGACTCATCATTGATCGAACCATATCTAATAAAGTTCGGTTTCTCCTTTCAGATACACCATTCCATTGTGGTGTACCTGGAGGAGTGAGTTGTGAGACAATCCCACACTCTTTAAGATAGTCATAAAATTCTTTGGCTTAAGTATTCACCACCTCGATCTGATCGAAGTGCCTTAATGCTCTTGCCAAGTTGGTTTTGTACTTCATTCTTTGAATTCTTTGAACTTTTCAAAAGATTCTGACTTGTGTCTCATAAGATACACATAGCCATATCTACTGAAATCATCAGTAAATGTAATAAAGTACATAAACCCACCTCTGGCCTGTGTGTTTAAAGGTCCACATACATCTGTATGTACTAAGCCCAATAAATCACTTGCCCTTTCACTATGTCCTTTGAAAGGGGCTTTAGTCATCTTACCCATCAAACAAGATTCACATGTCTCATACGATTTAAAATCAAATGAGTCCAAAATTCCATCTTTATGGAGTTTGGAAATGCGATTCTCATTTATGTGTCCCAAGCGACAATGCCAGAGATATGTTGGATTTTGATCATTAGATTTAATCCTTTTAGCATTTATGTTATAAATAGGCATATCAAGATTTAGAATGTAAAGACCATTAATTAGTTGTGCACTACCATAAAAGATATCATTTAAATAAATGGAGCAACAGTTGTCCTTTATTATAAATGAAAAACCCTTCTTGTCCAAACAAGAAATAGAAATAATGTTTTTAGTGATGGAAGGCACATAATAACAATCATCTAATTCTAAAACAAGCCCTGTGGGCAATGTCAAAATATAAGTTCCTACAGCTAATGCAGCAACCCTTGCTCCATTTCCCACTCGTAGGTCGACCTCGCCCTTAGTCAACGATCTACTCCTTTTGAGTTCCTGCACATTTACACAAATGTGAGAACCACATCCAGTATCTAATACCCATGATGAAGAAGTAGATAGATTAACTTCTATAACATAAATACCTGAAGTGGTAGTCTCACTTCCTCTCTTCTTCTTTAGCTCTTCTAGGTATTTGTTGCAGTTCCTCTTCCAATGTCCGGTCTCACCGCAATGGAAGCATTTCCCTTCTTTGGCAACCCCACCTTTAGGCTTCGGTGCAGTATCATTGGGCTTGAACTTGCCATTGGCTTTATTACCTTTTTTCTTGCCCTTTGCATTAGCCCTGCCCTTAGCTTTCTTAACTATTAAGACATCTTTGGGCTTGGCCTTTTTCATGTTGGATTCAGCTGTTTTTAACATGCTAAGTAACTGTGGCAGAGTCTTGTCAATTTCATTCATGTTGTAATTAACAACAAACTGACTGTAACTGTCTGGCAACGATTGCATAATCACATCAGTGGCCAACTCTTGGCCCAAAGGAAATCCCAATCTTTCGAGGTTTTCAATGTACCTAATCATCTTGAGCACATGAGTACCAACGGGAGTCCCCTCTGCCATCCTACACTGAAACAATGCCTTAGAGACATTGTACCTTTCTTGCCTAGCTTCCTCTTGATAGAGTTGCTTGAGATGCTTGATCATATCGAACGCATCCATTTCCTCATGTTGCTTTTGAAGCTCAGGATTCATGGAGGCAAGCATAAGGCAACTAACATCCAATGCATCATCTTGATGCTTCTTATAAGCATCTCTTTCTGCCCTTGGAGCATTAGAGGGTGGTTCCTCAGGTAAGGGAATCTCAAGGACATACAACTTCTTTTCTTGCTTGAGGACTATCCTCAGGTTCCTGTACCAATCCAGGAAGTTTGTCCCATTCAACTTGTCCTTCTCAAGGACAGATCGCAGTGAAAGTGTGTTATTTGTGTTTGATGCCATGGTAATCTACAACAAAAATATGCAAAATATAAGTATCATGAATGCATTCATTTAATTAAATATTTATTAAATGATGCTCCCACTATTTTTATCGAATCAACAACCCTCACTATTACTTCGGAAAAATTATCACATAATTTCTCTAGTGGGCCAAGATCCATATTTCACCTTTTCTAGAGTTAGCTTTGGATAATCACCCAAGATTTGGCTATTTAGGTAGGCAACACTTACCAATTACATCTCACGTAACTCTTGGATAGTTGGGTGAACAACACTTGTTCTAATTCATCTCATGAATGGAAGCCCAACTTTATGCCTCTAAATTCCCAATCCTATTGAGGAAATCTAGTTAAGTCAACCCAATTTATAGCCTTTGGATATCACTATTATCCCATCGCGTCTTACTAAGATAGATATGATATTTTGCTTTGGCAAACATAACAAAATCGATTCTAGTCTTGACGAGTGCTATCATTGGTAGGCATCTATTATTGACTTAATTTAATTTGAGGGATTTTCTTAGTTTATTGAATAAGATCTCACCAATTTTACTTTCTAAAATTATCATATGATTTTCATATCATAAACGTACAAAATAAACCATGCATCTCATGCAATTAAGCAATAAAATAAACATGACATAGGTATAGCCCAAACTAAATGGATTTCCCAAGCCAATGAGAAACCCTAAGGGTTAACCTAAGGGTAATAGCATCTTCTCCAAGTGCCTCTTTGGTCATCCTTTGCATGATTGTCAGCTCCATTAGTGTTGATCACCATCAACTCATACTTAGCTAAATTCTAACCCTATACTACATTACAATTACATAGTTTAAGAGAAACCTCGAGTTACATTCGAGGGGAGTAAGATGAGAAAAGAATGTACAACTAGAATTTCAAGAACAAGGCACGACACGCAGGTCGTATTTATTAAAATTTACAACCACCAAAATACAATCATATTGGGCTAGGGCTATAACTATGCACCATGCTCAAACAACAATCACCGTTTTTATACAAACAAGTGTAATGCAATTTCAACTTTTAATTTTATTAATGAGGCACATTTGAAAAGAATTATGACCCGACTGCGGGGTTCCCAGGGGTAGTATTGACATTGCACAGTATTGACATTGCCAACGCCCCTTATCCGGAAGTGTCCTAATCTTATCAGGATGTTCCAGCCAGTATCTCATACTGACTATAATTTTAGTCGCATTAGAACACTTTCGACATTATTCTGTTTCTTCCATAACGTTTATGCAAAACAGAAACCGCCATTAATAATTCGCATCACAGATTATAGCTCACATATAAGTTGAATCGAAATTGATATATATCATATGTATAATTTCAACAATTCGATTTCTAGCCTCTGAATATATCATTTACATTCTAATCCGTATTAATCTCATTAAAACGATTGCATGTAATCATAAACAGAAAGTAACTAGAGATCATGCTATTATCAAAACAAATCAGGGACTCCGAATCTGGCTTTGATACCAGTGAAGGAAACCGAAACAAACATACAGCGAAATTTAAATTATTCGATAACAATCCATGTAGCGTTCTCATAGAGGGTCGATCCAGTACATAGTTCTCTAACATGTACCTATGTGATGACTTGATATCCTATATCCATGACCATGGTCATCAGTCAACCACATACTAGTCTTATCGTACATTGTTATCCTTGTTCACAATAATACTTGACTAGGGATATTTTAAGAATAGTGTGTTATTACTATTCTAAGGACATTATCATATAAGATTACATTACGCAGTTATAAGACAAATATAATAATGAGCTATAATAAATAAAATGTCATGATACATAAAAAAATGCCAAAGTCAATCATCTAATGAATGGTTCTAAGGGCATAATCCAACAATCTCCCACTTGCACTAAGACCATTCACTCATGTATCTAATACCTAGTGACCTAGTGTGACGATCATGTCTCTGCTGCGTCGAAGGCTTCGTCAGTGGGTCGGCGATGTTATCGTCAGTTGGTACTTTGCATATCCTCACAAAACCACCTCACTCTTCCATCGATCCATTAAGTTCATTAAACGAAAAACGATCCTTGTCGTTAGACTAAGAGATATCCAAAGTTTGGTGGATTAATTCTAAGTATTGGAAGAGATCTCAAAGTTTGAGATTTTGATATCTAGTGAAGGTAAGAGAAGAAGATGATTCTTGCAATTTTGTTCTTGATTTGGAATTGTTTTGAGTTGGTATAACATGTGTATGTTGTTTAATTTAAGGTTTGATATGGTATGATGATTTCAGATTTGAAGGAGTGAAAGCTAGGGTTACGCGCCAAGTGATTTCGCGTTTCCGAAGGAATCAAGGTAAGAAATTTATGTAACGGACGTAAGGCGGCTATGTCCGCATGTTTTATGATGTTTTGATGTGGTTTGGAGAGATGTACTAGCTGTTTTGTGCAGGAAAAATGACATTTTCGGACTTGTCTCCTAGTACCAATTAGGCTAGGGGCAACCGACTGCCTTAAAGGGAAGTCGACTGCCTAGAGACAACCAAAACGCCGTTTTTCGAAAATTGGTTCAAACCAGTCAACTGCTATGTAAGCCAGTCGACTGCTATTTACCCAAAAGCATTTTGTTTTCAAACCAGTCGACTGCTACATGGGACTGTCGACTGCTATTTGCCAAAAATGCATTCTGTTTCAAAACCAGTCGACTACTATATGACCAGTCGACTGCTATTTCTTAAGAAGCATTCTGTTTGAAAACCAGTCGACTGCTATATTGACCCGTCGACTGCCCCCATGTATTTTCAAAGATGAAAATATCGGAAATTTAAATGAAATTAATTTCGATAAAAGAAGTTATGAAGGAGCAGCCGACTGCCCTATGAGACCAGTCGACTGCCCTATATGAAAAGAGAATTTCAAAGCCAAAATGGTTTAAACACTAAAGTGTTTTCTGAAAAGAAGAAGTATACAATAAATGTTTTGAGACTATGGACTGCGTAGTGATCATGTGTTTCTGATGGCTGAGAGACTCTGATCAAGTCCTCAGTAATATGTATGTTGAGCGAGGAACCCTAGTCAGGTCCTCAATCCCACAAGTGACACCCGACTAGTGTTCACTGTGGATTATTAAAGGCAGGAGAGAATCTCTGACCTATACATGGTATACCAAAGTACTAATACATGATTAGAGTCATATAAATGGGTATAAAGGATTTATATGATGATACAATCGCTTAAATAATTGTACATAGAAAGGATTTATATGATGATACAATCGCTTAAATAATTGTACATAGTCTCCATCCTATTTCAAAGGATATACGATGTATGTTTAAAGTAAAGAAGTATGATGTATGTTTTAAAGTATGATATGAAGTATGATGTTTCAAAGAAAGAAGTTTAGGTATGATGTTTTAAAGAAAGGATGTTTGCCATGCCATTCGAAATAAATATGCATGATTGCAAACAATGCATGAAAGATGTTTATGATGCATGCTTTATAATGCTTTACATGACATTATAGAGCCAAGTAGGAAAAGTGCATATAGAGGCATAGCACGCTCTTTTACATAATTTTCTTACTGAGCGTAAACTTACCCTTTTACGACCATTTTTCCTACAGATTATCTGAAGTGAGCCTCGCTCTGAATAGAGGAGCTTGTTTTGGAAAGATTGCAGTGTACCTTCTCGATACACTTCCCAGTTAGCATAGAAGGTATACTTATATGTTCATAGATATAGTAAATTGTAATTCAGTTACAGTATAGTACAAGTAGCCAATATGTATATAGGATGTTTGGGGATGTAAGATAAGATGATGTAGGAGATCCTGTGGGAATGGAATGGTATTCATATAAGTGAATAAAATTTTATGAGCTATTAGATAATTAGCTTAAGAATAAGGAAAGAATGACACTGGATAAACTAAATCAAATAATGTCGGATAAGATAATAAGAAAAGGTTAAGTGAAAAGATGAAGTGGCGGGGACGTCATAGAGTGGTATCAGAGCGATTTGATTGGTAGTTTGTCAGTGTCAAGAAGCTAGAAATAGAATACATCCCCAATTGTACTGTACTTAGCTGAATACAAATGCATAGTATAACTGTTTATAGTTATACTAAAGAGCTCAATAATGATTATATTTACAGTATGAGCTCACGAAGAAGAGGCACAAGAAGAGGAAGAGAACGAGGTCGTGAAGAACAGCCTCCAGTTTCGCTCCTCATCCATCTCCACCGCATAGCCCGAATACAAGGCTAGCTAAAATGGAAAAGCATATGGAGAACATGGCCACGATGTTCACCCAGTTTATGTCGAACTTCTCGAATGTGGCCACAAGTACCCAAGCAATCGCAACTGCTATTCCTCCTACAAAAGTACCTCCACCAGTCCCAGCTACTGGAAGGCGAGATCCTAGGACATATTGTAGTGTGTCATTAATAAAGGAATTCAAGAAGTTGGATCCGCCCAAGTTCAAGGGGGAAAGAGATCTGTTGGCCGCAGAGAACTGGATGAAAGTGGTCCTAAAGTCTTTTGAATACATGCCCTGCTCTGAAAGGGAGAAAGTAGGCTTGGCCGCTTATCTATTGATAGATGATGCCGAATATTGGTGGAAAGCTACTCGGACCGTGTTAGAGGCCCGAAATGATGAGGTTACGTGGGATCGATTTGTGGAAGCTTTTAATGAGCAATACATCCCACGCACGGATCAGAATAGACTGAAGATCGAGTTCCTAAGTTTGACTCAAGGTACGATGACGGTGAATCAGTATGAATCTAAGTTCACCACCTTGAGTAGATTCGATCCAGAGGTCCGAAGAGATGAAGGGCATAAGATCTACAGGTTCATCGAGGGATTGAAGTCCCCGATTAGATCTAAACTGTATCCGATGGATATCACCACCTATGGAGAAGCTGTCCGTAAGGCTCAGTTGTGTGAGCAGGACTATGATTTGCATCATGCTGATTTCCGAACCAAAGGTAAAGGTAAGGAACCGATGAAGCGGAAGTCAGATGAGAAAACTCCGAGTGATAGGTATCCATTCCGGAGAAGTAGACGATCAGGAGGAGTTTCAATAGGTAAGTAAAATATAGAAAAGATGATTTTTAAATTAATATAATGGTTATATGGAATTATATTGAAATTGGAGTCATGATGATGATAATAATGATACAGGAACTCCTAAAGCTACCGAGATCAAGATAAGTGATGAGCGATCCCGATATCCAATTGGAAGTACCGCTAGCTCACCGAAGAGTATGATGCAAAGATGTGAGCAATGCAGGAAGTTTCACGGATCACAGCCATGTCGCTTGGCGAGTGGAGCTTGCTTCATATGTGGGGAGAAAGGGCACATGATTAGAGACTGCCCTCAGAGAAACCAAAGAATACCTGAGGAATCTGATAAGACCCCTAAACCGCAACCTAAGGCCACTGCAGTAGAGAAGGGAAAGAAAGCTGTGACCCAAGGACGAGTGTTTGCCATCGATGAAGAGTTTGCCGATGCCTCGTCCAAAGTGATTAAAGGTAAGATTTACTTGTTTGATATAAGTGTCATAGCATTGTTTGATCCAGGCGCTACACATTCTTTTGTGTCTCCTAAGTTTGCTATGAAAATACCTGTTGAGCCTGAGACTTTAGAACACTTATTAAAGATAAGCACACCTCTTAAGGAATCACAGATGACAGAGTTAGTGTATAGAAATTGTAAGCTACGGGTAGGAGAAAGAGAATCTAAGGCTGACCTAATCCTACTGAATATGTATGGGTTTGATGTTATTTTGGGTATGGATTGGTTAGCTAATAATCATGTTATAGTAGACTGTTATGCTAAGAGTATAACCTTCTCTTCACCTGTTAGCTATGTTGTAAATTTTACAAATGATTAATATGAAGTTTGTTTGGTTCTTGATTTAAGTTCATATGAAAGTAATGAAAAGCATGTATGGTTGTATGAAGGATTTATTGCTTATGTGGAGGACGTAGATCAGAAACGTCCCGGACTCAACGATATTCCTGTAGTCCAAGATTTTCCCGAGGTGTTTCCGGATGATCTTCCAGGACTTCCTCCGGATAGGGAAGTGGAGTTTACGATCGATTTGGTGCCGAGGACTGAGCCCATTTCAAGAGCTCCTTACCAGATGGCTTTGGTAGAATTGGAAGAACTGAAGAAACAGCTTCAGGAGTTGCTAGATAAGGGATTCATACGACCCAGCGTATCCCCTTGGGGTGCTCCTGTGCTTTTTGTCAGGAAAAAGGACGGTAGTATGAGGTTGTGCATTGACTACCGGTGGTTGAACAAGGTGACGATCAAGAATAAATATCCTCTTCCCAGGATAGATGACCTCTTTGATCAGTTAAAGGGTGCACAAGTCTTTTCCAAGATAGACTTGAGATCGGGATATCACCAGTTGAAGATTCGAGGTGAGGATATCCCTAAGACTGCATTCAGGACACGGTATGGCCTTTATGAATTCTTGGTGATGCCGTTTGGATTAACCAATGCACCCACAGCATTCATGAATTTGATGAATGATGTATTTAAGCAGTACCTAGACCAGTTTGTTATTGTCTTCATCGATGACATCTTGGTGTACTCGAGGTCATGGGAAGAACATGAGCAGCATTTGAGGATTGTTTTGGAGACCCTCAGAGATCGAGGATTGTATGCCAAGCTAAGTAAATGTGAATTTTGGTTGAATCAAATCTCCTTTTTAGGTCATGTTATCAATAAAGATGGGGTCTCGGTCGATCCATCAAAGATTGAAGCGGTGGTCTAATGGGAGAGACCGAAGACTGTAACGGAGATTAGGAGTTTCTTGGGTTTAGCTGGCTACTATAGAAGGTTTGTAGAGGGTTTCTCGAAGCTAGCTGCTCCATTGACACGCTTGACGCGCAAGGAAGTGAAGTATGAGTGGAATAAAGCCTGTGAGTGTAGCTTCCAAGAGTTAAAGTGCAGGCTAACAACTTCACCGATCCTCACCATCCCTAGTGGTTCAGGTGGATTTGCAGTGTATAGTGATGCCTCAGGGCAAGGTTTGGGATGTGTGTTAATGCAGCATGGTAAGGTAGTGGCATATGGTTCTAGACAGTTGAAGGACCATGAAAAGAACTACCCGACTCATGATTTGGAGTTAGCTGCAGTAGTATTTGCCCTGAAGATATGGAGGCATTACTTGTATGGTGAGAAATTTCAGATTTTTACGGATCACAAAAGTCTGAAATATTTATTCTCTCAAAGAGAATTGAATATGAGGCAAAGAAGATGGCTCGAGCTTCTGAAGGATTATGATTGTGAGATCTTGTACTACCCGGGGAAAGCCAATGTGGTGGCAGATGCTTTGAGCCGGAAGCATGTAAGTATGGTGTCTTATATGATGATAAAAGAGTATGAGCTAATCGAGCAGTTTACAAGCCTCAACCTTGATGTTAGGCCTAATGAGCAATTTGGAATGATGTCTAGTTTGAGGATTGAGCCAGAGTTAATGGACAGAATCCGAAGTGCTCAAAAAGAAGATGATAAATGCATTGAGGCTATGAATCAGATGCAGTCAGGTATGACTTCAGAATTTGATGTTAGTAGTGATGGAGTTTTGAGGTTTAGGAGTCGTATATGTGTTCCTAATGATGATGAATTGAAGAAGTTGATCTTGACTGAAGCACATGCCACTAAGTACACGTTGCACTCAGGAAATACGAAGATGTATCACAATCTTCGCAAGGTGTATTGGTGGAATGGCATGAAGAAAGACATAGCTGAGTTTGTAGCGAAATGTCTTACATGTCAACAGGTCAAGGTAGAGCACCAAAAGCCAGCAGGATTACTGCATCCTCTGCCTATACCTACGTGGAAGTGGGAACACATTACGATGGATTTCATTATGGGATTGCCCAGGACCAAGAGGAATCATGATGGTATTTGGGTGATCGTTGATAGATTGACCAAGTCAGCTCACTTCCTGCCTATGAAGTCAACAGATACACTCAATGCTTTGGCAGATATGTATGTAAGAAATGTTGTAAGACTACATGGTGTTCCAGTGAGCATCACTTCTAATAGAGATTCCAGGTTTACTTCCCATTTTTAGGAACATTTTCAGGAAGCCATGGGATCTAAGTTAAATTTCAGCACAGCTTTTCATCCGCAGACTGATGGACAGTCCGAGCGCACGATTCAGACGCTCGAGGATATGTTGAGGGCTTGTGCTATGGACTTTAAAGGCTCCTGGGATGACCATCTGCCATTGGATGAGTTTGCATACAATAATAGCTATCATGCAAGTATCGAGATGGCACTATATGAAGCTTTGTATGGAAGAAGGTGTCGATCTCCGATTGGGTGGGAAGAAGTAGGCAAGCGCAAGTTGTTGGCTCCAGATTTAGTCGAGCAAGCCTCAGAAGATGTTAAGTTGATTTGTCAGAGGCTTAAGACAGCTCAAAGTAGACAAAAGAGCTATGTAGATGCTCGACAGAGGCCACTTGAGTTCATGGTTGGAGATTTTGTGTTCTTGAAAGTTTCTCCATCCAAAGGGATTATGAGATTTGGCCAACGAGGTAAGTTAAGTCCTCGTTACATCGGTCCATTTGAGGTCTTAGATCGAGTAGGTGATGTTGCCTATAGATTGGCATTGCCTCCGGAGCTATCGGAAGTACATAATGTGTTTCATGTATCGATGCTTCGGAAATATAATCCAGATCCGTCTCATGTCATTGAGTATGAGCCCTTGGAGATAAGGGAAGATATGAGCTATGTAGAGAAGCCGATTCGGATTTTGGACAGAAAAGAAAAAGTTTTAAGGTCTAAGACGATCCCATTAGTGAAAGTTCTTTGGCAATACCATACTATGGAAGAAGCTACATGGGAGCTAGAGAGTTTAATGAAAGAAAGATATCCAGAGCTCTTTGAGTAGTAACCGATTTAAATTTGGAGGACCAAATTTCTAAAGGTGGGGAGAATGTGAAATCCCCAATTTCATGTAAAGTCCTCTTATTTGTAAAGTATTATAAGCAGAAATGATTTAAATAAATATGAGAATTAATGTACAAATGATGTAAGGAATCTAGAAGAAGTATTGAAATGGATAGTCAAATGGTCAATGAATTTAATGTTGATATCAGAAAAATATTAAGAGTATGAGACAAGAAATTAAATCAGAATTTTGATTGGTTAATTAAATACATGTGGCTTATGTTTGAATGGAAGAAGGATAATTAAATGATGGTCAAATGGGTCAAAGAGGGTCAAATGGATTGGCTGAGATGATTATAGAGATAGAGGTGTAATTAATGCAAACATGCATAGTCATCATCCCTTCCATCACCCCACGACAGCAGCCCTTCCAGCCCCTCCATCGTTTCATTCAAGCTTCCAAGTTTCCAAGCTCTTTGATAAACCACCTCACTCTTCCATCGATCCATTAAGTTCATTAAACGAAAAACGATCCTTGTCGTTAGACTAATAGATATCCGAAGTTTGGTGGATTAATTCTAAGTACTGGAAGAGATCTCAAAGTTTGAGATTTTGATATCTAGTGAAGGTGAGAGAAGAAGATGATTCTTGCAATTTCGTTCTTGATTTGGAATTGTTTTGAGTTGGTATAACATGTGTATGTTGTTTAATTTAAGGTTTGATATGGTATGATGATTTCAGATTTGAAGGAGTGAAAGCTAGGGTTACGCGCCAAGTGATTTCGCGTTTCCGAAGGAATCAAGGTAAGAAATTTATGTAACGGACGTAAGGCGGCTATGTCCGTATGTTTTATGATGTTTTGATGTGGTTTAGAGAGATATACTAGCTGTTTTGTGCAGGAAAAATGACATTTTCGGACTTGTCTCCTAGTACCAATTAGGCTAGGGGCAGCCGACTGCCTTAAAGGGAAGTCGACTGCCTAGAGACAACCAAAACGTCGTTTTTCGAAAATTGGTTCAAACCAGTCGACTGCTATGTAAGCCAGTCGACTGCTATTTACCCAGAAGCATTCTGTTTTCAAACCAGTCGACTGCTATTTGGGACAATCGACTGCTATTTGCCAAAAATGCATTCTGTTTCAAAACTAGTCGACTGCTATATGACCAGTCGACTGCTATTTCTTAAGAAGCATTCTGTTTGAAAACCAGTCGACTGCTATATTGACCCGTCGACTGCCCCCATGTATTTTCAAAGATGAAAATATCGGAAATTTAAATGAAATTAATTTCGATAAAAGAAGTTATGAAGGAGCAGCCGACTGCCCTATGAGACCAGTCGACTGCCCTATATGAAAAGAGAATTTCAAAGCCAAAATGGTTTAAACACTAAAGTGTTTTCTGAAAAGAAGAAGTATACAATAAATGTTTTGAGATTATGGACTGCGTAGTGATCATGTGTTTCTGATGGCTGAAAGACTCTGATCAAGTCCTCAGTAATATGTATGTTGAGCGAGGAACCCTAGTCAGGTCCTCAATCCCACAAGTGACACCCGACTAGTGTTCACTATGGATTATTAAAGGCAGGAGAGAATCCCTGACCTATACATGGTATACCAACGTACTAATGCATGATTAGAGTCATATAAATGGGTATAAAGGATTTATATGACGATACAATCGCTTAAATAATTGTACATAGTCTCCATCCTATTTCAAAGGATATACGATGTATGTTTAAAGTAAAGAAGTATGATGTATGTTTTAAAGTATGATATGAAGTATGATGTTTCAAAGAAAGAAGTTTAAGTATGATGTTTTAAAGAAAGGATGTTTGCCATGTCATTCGAAATAAATATGCATGATTGCAAACAATGCATGAAAGATGTTTATGATGCATGCTTTATAATGCTTTACATGACATTATAGAGCCAAGTAGGAAAAGTGCATATAGAGGCATAGCACGCTCTTTTACATAATTTTCTTACTGAGCGTAAACTCACCCTTTTACGACCATTTTTCCTACAAATTATCTGAAGTGAGCCTCGCTCCGAATAGAGGAGCTTGTTTTGGAAAGATTGCAGTGTACCTTCTCGATACGCTTCCCAGTTAGCATAGAAGGTATACTTATATGTTCATAGATATACTAAATTGTAATTCAGTTATAGTACAGTACAAGTAGCCAATATGTATATAGGATGTCTGGGGATGTAAGATAAGATGATGTAGGAGATCCTGTGGGAATGGTATTTATATATATATCATTTTTATGCTTATCGAAAGTGAATAAAATTTTATGAGCTATTAGATAATTAGCTTAAGAATAGGGAAAGAATGACATTGGATAAACTAAATCAAATAATATCGGATAAGATAATCAGAAAATGTTAACTGAAAAGATGAAGTGGCGGGGACGTCACAAAATACTTGTAAGTTTATATATCGAATACTTGTAAGTTCATATAAAATACTCATAGTTCATATTGAATACTTGTAGTTCATATCAGATACTCGCAATTCATATCAAATACTTGTAGTTCATATCAAATACACGTAAGCTTATATTAAATACCCGTAATTCATATCAAATACTTGTAAGTTCATATTAAATACCCATAAACTTATAAATCTGTACTCGTAAGTTCTATTAGGTAAATTTTACTGAAATAAACCAATAAAGACTTATCTCACTATAGCTATTTAGTGAGCCAATGTCATACCCTGAAAATAAGGGTGTTACCTATGGCTATAGATCCTCGTGTCTCTAATCCCAGTGATAAACTAAGACTGAAGCCTGTCAATGACTATTGTTGAAAAGCTATATTGCCTATATAGGAGTATATGATACTTAGGTTGTTTTCCTATTGCACTATCAGTCTCAGGAACAATGTTGAGTGCCTTAAAAACTGTAAAACAATATAAGTATATGTTTTGACATCCAATAATACAGTGGATATGAAAGCAAAAGTATGCTTTATCCAAAAACACATACATATGCAATGTAGTCATATGTTCAATAGATTGTAAAACATGTCATAAGTGACATTTCAAAGTTCTTAGTCATGCAGATATAAATCCTTGCAAGCTTAAAAATGTCATAAATACCATGTTATGCACAGAATGCCATATGCAATGTAGACATGGTTCACTATATCAGACTTTCATGTTTGGTATTCAAATTTCCAAAAATCATTGCAATAGGACAAGGTTACAATATCTCATTACCCAAACCTGCAATCAAATCAGATATTCAATCCTAATCCGCAATTCACATCTCATTTCAACCTCACATACATATATATCGCGTGTAGCACAACCAGGCTAATATGCCCTAATAGGTAGTATTGATGTAAGACTTATATAAATGATTCAATCATCATTCAATCATAATCTTATCTTTCATACTTACATTGTACAATACTATTGTGCATCTCATATAATTAACTTACCAAAGTTAAGTGCTTGAGCACTTGTTTCAAACTTAGTTGCTTTAGTCACCACACCACTAAAGGATTTAAATCCCTACAATATGCCACCAATCACTTAGTTTCATATCATAAACACCTTAAGGATCACTTAGCACTCCATTATACTTCACTTTTACTTAGATTACTCTTAGGTCACTATTAGTATTAAGTGACCAAGTAATCTTTTCGAAGGTTTCTTTTCAAACTAATACCACCATATAATTTCACTCTATAGCCAACTAACAAATCTTACAACCAATGCTAGATCACATCTTTTGGACATTGCCCTTCACCTTGGCCGATCTTATAGGTCTATGTTTCACTTGATTTCAATCCAATTTAGCTATATGAATTACACCGCATATGTTAATTTCATGACAAACTAAGCATGGTTAAACTTGAAACCCTATGTGGCCGAACCTTATACTTCATGTTACGTTCATTTTCATTCAAATAACTTCATATATGTTCACTACATAACTATGATATTCACATATCTTAAAATTGAAGCTTGAATCAAGGCTTACCTATAGGTACCCCAAGTTGGCTGAACACTACACCATACCAAGAGAGGCTTCTTGCTCCACCATAGAACATCTTAGAATTAACCCTTATACAACATATATCATGATTGAACCATGAAAAAAAGCCTACCCACGAGATTTACTTCATGGCCGAATTATTTATCTCTCCACCAAAGCTTGTATTTCACGCACTAGCTTAAAGAAACAAGGCTTGATTTGAGGTTAGAAGATGAAAGAGACCAAGAAATCATAAAATGACTTGAATAATTAGCTTGGATGAGCTTAGCTAGGCATAGGAGTTCACGATTTTGCTTATTTTCTTAGGTTTCTTTCTTTTCTCTTTAGTTTTTGTTAAATTAGGTTTTCTCCTTGGAATTTCATGGCTGTTATAAGCTTATGGCTTCATTAAATGATTTTATTTAGCATGCATGGTGCATGATAAGGAAATTGGGAGCTTATCCCATTAACCTGTTTGAGATGTTTTCATTTAATTCCATTATTTCATTAAATTTCTATTTTTCTTCATTCTTATTGGCCACAAACTTTAGTTATGTGAGATTCATGTTAATTCCATGCATTTCCCATGCATTTACTTGACTTTTGTCAAGGTTGGTTAGCCATGTACATGTATACTAGGATTCTCGTTCGATTTTGCATATTTCGACCTTTTTTAGTCCCATCGTAAATATTTTCGATATAGGGCCTGATAAGTGAGAAACCCCATTTTCTTAATATCTAATATAAGTTATTTGCTATGGAAATCAAAAAACGAGAGTTAATCCCTAAGATTTCCAAATAGTGGTTATGCCAGAGAAATTAGATGGGTACCCCACCGGATCCAAGGAGACCTGAAATGACTTTAAAAGGGCAAATTATTAATATTTGGAGTTCAATATACCTATCGTATTAATTTCATCTCGATCAGAGTTCTATTTGGGGTACCTAAGAATTAAGGCCAAAAAATTGAAAAATGACTGTTATGTCATAGCCTAAATAAATAATCTAAAATATCGATCAATGTTGTTTGACTTTTAACATGCAGACTGCTATAGTCAAACCCTTGTGTGAAGAAGTCCAACCCTACTTTAACTTGTAAACTGAATCACACGAAAAGGTCGAAAATAACGCGAATGAGCGTTTGAGGATATTTTAGTAATTTCACACCCTTGGCCATTCACCACCCATGAAAAGTAAAATATTTGACTTTTTCATGATAGATTAATGCAATATCCATGGAAATAAAAATAATTGAAATTATTTTAAATAGTTTAAATGTATATTAAAATAGTTAGGATATAAAAGAAATTACAAAAACTTTAAAAGGGCAAATTTGTAATTTAGCTTATAAGATATTTATATAGATATATATCAATAAGATATTTTAAAGCTTTAAATCATCTTCTTTAAGTGAATGGTTGGCCATGAGAGGTGAGGAGAGATAGAATTTCATGGTTTCTCACATTAAGCGAGAGAAAGTGAACCTAACTTACAAGCCCAAACCGAAAAACACCCTAAAGGAAAGTTATTCACCTTGATAAATTCTACCACATACTATAAGCTGGGCTGTTGGAGAAGCCATTTGGATGATGAAAAACGAGCTTAATGTTTCAGTCAAAGGGAAAGTAAGAGAGAGAAAGTTCTGTTTTGATTCAATTTAATATATGTTGATGTTAGAATGATAAAGAACATGTTTGTGAAGTCTAATCTAAAAATTGATAAGTTTTGGTACTAGTTTCAGTTTCAATCTTGGTTTAAAGTAGACCGAAAATACTATTGTATTAGAAAATTAAAAAGATCTTCTAGTGCTCTAAATACTTTGTGAAAAAAGTACTGATTGAAAACTGTGTTTGGATTGATTTTTGTAGCTTTAAAGTAAGTGGGCGTATATGCTTGCTCCTCGAATATTGGTGCTAAAGAGACTACTGCAGCATAATCGTGATTGTTTGGTAAGGAACATGTGTAATGGAATTTAGGGATATCATGTTTGCATTGAGAAACTGATGAATTATGGTGCTCTGAATTGTGTTCGTACTTGTAGGAGGGTTTAGAATGAGTTTTTAAACCTTAGATTTGATTCTGCCTGTGAGTAATCGACTACCTCTAGGGAGTAGCTGACTTCCAGACACAAAATTTATGGTTTTCTTAGGTACCAACCTAACCAGTCAACTGTCTTAAAGACCAATCAACTAGTTTATTGCCTAAATAAACCAGTTGATTGTCCCTTGTATAGAAAGCTTTGAAATTTTGGACTTTCAGTTTGGAAAATTAAAGGTATATAGGGCAGTCTACTGCTCCCAGTCTGATATGCTTATGCATTAAGAAAAAACTTATGAAGTTTACTGTTTATCCTAAGATCAACTCTCTAGAGTTCTAAGGTACGAAAAGTGTTTGGTAAAATACCAATTTTGGAAAAGAGTTATGATCTTCAAAGGAAATTTTAAGTAATAAGATTGGAAACATTCTGAAGGTATAAGATTTGATTTACCTGATTAAAACATACATTTGAAGAGTATAGGATTGAAATGTGAAAGGCATTCGAAAGTAACGGGATTGCATTATATTTTATATCTGAAAGTACATGATTGATTATGATAAAATGATCTGCAAGTTTATGAAATGTATCATAAATGATATTTGAATGTATATGACCGATTTCGAATGAAATGACTGAAAGTTTACGCAATGTGCTGAAAGGTTATATTGAACCCATATAATAAGATCTGACTGAAAGCAAAAAGTCTTGTATGGTTTGTTAGTGATTAACGCATTACCACTTATGCAATTTGATTTTTGTGAAATGCACATTTACAATTTTGATTGTTTGATTTAAATATGTTTTGATTATTTGATTTAAATATGTTTTGAATTTGACTGAACGCTTTGAACGTAATGTCCTAATCTCTGAACAATTTGATTTGAAATGCTAAAGATCTATCTGTTCTGATTTTTAACGTATTGTAATGGTATTTGTTTTGTATCGAACTAAATGGTTATAATCTATGATTTTCATAAACTGTTTTAAGATGAAATTCTATAGGTTAAGTGTTACGTTGTATGAGCCACCTTTAGAACCTACAGGACTAAGTGCTACATGGTGTAACTCACTTCTAGAATCCATGGAATTTCAGAATGAAACTTGGTTCCCAAAAGTATCATATTCCGAATGTATTATTATACTATGTTCTGAAAGGTATAAAGTATATTTTATTATTTTTGTGGGAATCAAGTATATATTTTAAGACTATTGGCTCCTTGTAGTTGCCTTCTTGGTAATCATGTGGTATTATTTCTAACTCTAAACTCTGAACAGCTATTAGACCTTAAGGAAGCTTATAGCCACCTCTGTATCATCTGCTCAGTGGTATTGTGGGGTGCTCTAATTTTGACTAAAATTTTGAAATGCTATTTGACCTTGATCTAGTCATCAGCTGTCCCAGTTGTCACCTGATTAGTGCACATTATGGACCCCTATATACTATCGGCCATATGTCTATACTTATTCTCCCTTCTTAGGATCTGAACCGCATGATTTCTATTAGGATGTTGCCTTGTCTCATTGTGAACTGTTTTGAAAGATCTGTTTATGATCTAAAATGAACTATATGACTTCTGAACTGATTTAAAAGATCTGTTTCTGATATGAAATGAACTATATGACTTTTAAACTGTTTTGAATTATCTGTTTCTAATCTGACTAAACTATCTAACTTTTTAACTAATTTAAAGGATCTGTTTCTGATCTGAAATGAACGATTTGTATTCTAAACTATTTTAAGTGATCAGCTATAGATTTGATATGAACTATTTGTCTTCCGAACTATTTCAATTGAATTTTACTGATTTGATCGGAACAATTTATTATGATCTGAAAGCTAACAACTGTTTTACAAGATTGACTAATTTAAATATACTGTACTATTATGATTTGACTAATATGTTACCATTTTGAAGAACATTGTTTATGATTGTAATGATTAGTTTTTTGAACCATTGAAATAGTTATACACTGATTTGCATACGCATGAATCCCTTTTTTTGTCAGTTAACCAACCTTAGGACCTCTGTAATCCTAAAAGTTAGGATTTGGGGATAATGAGGTGCTCTAAAGCATCCTTTTTAAAATACTCCTAAACTCCTTACCCCCTATAGAGGAAACTTTATCTGTGTCCGCATTGACTGTAATTGTTTATGATTGTATATTGTTCTGTAGAAACTTGTATAGGATACTTGCATTTAGTTGCATGATATTTGTTCTTTTATATATGTTTCTTATTGGGCGTAAAGCTTACCCCCTTACTCACCTCACAAGTTATCATCAGTAGACACGTTTAGTGACCTCATTTGAGGCCAGAGGAACATACATTTTTCTGAGGCCTTATTTGATTTATCAAAAGGTATATAGTATACCTTTTTTGTATCCAGACAACACGTGCATAACATATGTATATCTATTTGTTTTATAGGATGTAAATTAAGGGGTGTTAGATGTATATTATTGTTATAAAGACATTAGAATGATGTAAAGATGTTTAAGTTAATATTTACAGATTGAGGTATTATGGTGGATACTTTTAGTTGGAATATCTTATATTAATGACTGTTGAGGGTAGAAGGACAATGATTTGGTAACATCACACAATTGAAACTAGGATCGTAGATTAAGTTATTAAATCAAAAGAAGCTAAGTAAGTTTTAACTTAACATTGGAAATGAACTTATATTGCACACAGAAGGCAAGTGTAATGTAAAGTAATGATGAAAATGGAAAAAGTCAATCCTAAATTTCACGATTTTGCGTGTGACATAACATGACAATTCAAGGCTTTGACATTACTTAGTTATACCCTAATAGTCAAATCACAGTGTTGGTTTTGATCACCTGATTCGGTGACCTATGAACAATACCGTCATTTTTCTATTTGTTTCTCAAAATTCGAGATAAGCCATAATCGTAATCAAACGAGTTCAAATATCTTACTAGAGACTGTAGATCATCAATATATGATGATTCGAATGTATCTAGATGGGTATGCGCTTCCTTGGGGGCCTTAAGACTTACCGGTATGAAAGCTCGATTTACCATACCAGAATTCAAAAAATTACAATTTGACGATCAAATAAGATTCAATAAGTCAAGTATTCAATTATAATGTATAGAAATTTGAGTTCTCACAATTACATAATCTATGGGCCAAATTATTACAACCTTTGAGCTAGACTACTAGCAAAAATATCATAACCTTCGAGCCAAATAATCATCAAAGCCTACGAACCATATTACGATCTACAACCTCAAGGTTACTACCATGATCTATAAAAATTAAGTGTGATAACCGTAAATTTTCTATTTATTGGAAATTACAAATATTGGAAATAAATATGGAAGAAAATAGATAAATTGGAAATTATGGAAAATAATGAAGAGAAGGAAATTTAATTTAGATAAATGGAAATCCAAATTAAATGAGAAAATGATAAAATGGAAGAGAAATATATTTATATAATTATAAATTATATAAATGTATTTTTATATTAATACATATGTATTGAAATAATTACATAGTATATATTAAAATACAGAGGAATATATAGATATATATACTATGGTATAAATTAAAATAATACATATGTATTAAATATAACATGGTATCTATATATAAGTATATACATATTTGAGAAAGGCAAATATTAAATTATATTAAAGTTGGAAAATATATATTGTAAATACAATATATATGGAATTTTCTACATTTATATATAAAGAAATATATAAATGTTAAGCAATTTAAATTAAACAAATATATATATACTAAATATGTATTTTGATAATAAATAATATATATATCTTTATATACATATATAATATATAGTTATATAGTAATATAATATATATAATAGTAATATTATATGTATTATGTTTATATATAATATATGTATATATAATTAAACTAAACGAATTAAAACAAAAAAAAAAGAAAAAGGAAAGATCGGGAGGAACCCGATCCTCCTAGAGGGGCTGACGGCGGCGAATCTGCCACCATCGGAGAGGGAGGAAAAGGAAGAGTGAAACGGCGCCGGCAAAGAGAAGGGAAGCCGGTGACCGACGGAAAACAGAAGGAAAACAGAAACGGAGAAGGAAATCCCGACGGAAACCGAAAGGAAAAGAGGAAAAGGGATCTGGTGGTGCCGGCCAAATTGGCCACAGCCACACCACCACCGGAGGAAGAGGAAAACGTGGGATGCCACCGGAGAGGCGGGGAATGGCGGAGGAAGGTCGACTGAGGAGGAGGAGAAGAAACCGAGGGAAAACCGAGTAGATCTGCCGTCGTGCCGCCGATCCAGGCCAAGCTGAGACCACAGGCAGCTTCGCCTCGACGCCGGCCAGCTGCTGGGCCACTGAACCACCGGAGAACCGGCCACCGGAGGAGAATCGGCGGTGAACCCAATCTAACCGGTCTGAATGGCTTGAACCGGCCAGGAAAGAGAAAAAGAAAAGAAAAGAAAGAAAGCAAAAAGAAAAGAAAAAGAGGAATTTCGGGAATTTGGAAAAATTCTCGAGAATTCGAAAATTATGGGAAATCCCGGGAATTATGGGAATCGGTAAGAAATCACGAAAAGTGTTAAATTATTTAAATAATTTATTTATTTAAATAATTATGAAAAATTTCTAAATTTTAGAATTTAATTTCCAAAAATTTTCCCTCGATGACCGAGCCAATGAAATCGGGAGAGGTGAACACGGGCGCGACCTTCGAGAGACAGTCGCTGACTCGAAACAGGTAAGGGAGACATGTGCCTCCTGTAAGGATATTCGGCCATGTTTTAAATTATGCATTTAATTTATAAATGCAAGTTATAATGATTGGTTTTGAAATTTGTGGTGATTTATCGGTTTTAAATTATGGTGAAATACCGGTTGAGAAATATAAACTGAATTTTCCGTGCAAGAGGTAGCCAAATCGGCAGCCGTTATACTGCCAAAAAAATTACTGAAATTTACCGAAAATCACCAAAAACCATAATAAATTATTTGATTTCACGTGAAATGATTTCCAGGCACGAAAATCAAGAAATCAAGTAAATTTCATAAAACATGAATATAGTGATATTTAATTTTAAAATATTCATGTTTTCGAGTATGGTGAAAAGGAAATTACCGAAAATTCACCCGGTAGGTGATATTTCACGTGAAACGAGATGAAAATGAAAAAGAGACTGAAGTGAATATTTTTATAAATATTCTTAAATATTCACTTGATTTTACATAAAATCTTTATGGTTTTAATTATGGAAACAAATAATTATGAAAATTCCATAAAGGTTAAGAAATGATGGAAAACCATGATTTTGAGACTAGAGGTCTCTACACGTGTTTCTAGAAGCAAACATAGTTAAGGGATTTTGAATCTGGAAAGTAAATAATTTATTTTTACATAAATTATGAAAATATTTGGTTTGAATCCCGATTTCTTTGAAAACCATGTTTTGGATAAAAGGCACAGGAAAGCGTGCATATGTGTTTTGCGATGGAAAAAGATAATTTTGCCCTTCTATTTTTACAGTGATGATTTTGCAGACTGTTTTCACCGTATGAAAAACATGATATATACCTTTATGAAATAATTTGAAAAATATTATTTATTTTATAAATTTCATAAAGGTGATTATATTTACATGTGAGCCTTATGGATAATTTGATTTATCGTGTTTAAAATCCATAAAAGCTATGGTACGGTTTATACTATTTTGAGACTTAGGCCCTGAGTTTCATGCATCACACTGATACTGTTACTGTCACGTGGCTGATAGACCCGCCAGTCATCAGTGTCCCGGATGTCACCTGGCAAGTGTACACCGAGGACACCATATAATCATGGCCATAGATCACATACATACTGTTTACTGTGTCCCTTCGGGGGATGATTAATGGTCCATTATTGGACGATGATAGCATGATTTAATTGTAGGGTGATGCCTAGTCTCACATACTGATTACTGTTTACTAAAAGGATGTACAAAATCCTATTTACTGTTCTGTACTGTTTACTGTACTGAATTATTGTTTACTGTTTACTGTTAATGATGAAAAATCGTACCAAAATACTGTTTACTGAACTGCACTGTGTACTGAAATGGTAGCCACTGATTACTATTTTACTGAACTGAAAGCTGTCATTTACTGTTTACTAAACTGAAAGCTACCGTATACTATTTACTGAATTGGTAGCTACTGTTTACTGTTACTGATTGAACTGTATCGAGATACTGTTTTACTGAATACTGAACATACTGTTTTACTGAAATGTACGATACAGTTACTGATTTGAAAAGAGAAATAAATGTTTATTCTAAAAGAATAACATAAGAATTATTTCTAAGAAAGAAATAAGAAGTAACTATCCAATGATTGGATATTTACAAATCACTGTACTGTCACGTGTTTTATTGTACTGAAGAGAAGAGAAGTAAATCCTTTTTTACTACTGAATTGTCACGTGTTTTAAAGTATACTGAAAGTGAAAAGAGAAAAGTGGTTTACTCCGTGGAAAAATGAAAATTATATCGTTTTGAAAACAACGAAAATAGTACTCTTTACAGTTGCTTCTAGGTTCCAGAACAAGTCAGGTATTTCAAAATACCTGCCTTACTCTATCTGGATCCCTAGCCGACTGTAGTATCCTTCCTACATGTGTGCCTAGAGCCAGCTAGGAAGATTTTAAAGAAAATGAAAAATTATTTTCAGCATATAGATAGCTGAATATCAAGTGTGACATATAACTCTCTCACTGAGCCGTGGTTTGCTCACTCCCCAATTTTAACATTTTAGGTTTTGATGATGGTGAGATCCAGTATTTGTGGATTACGACTGCACATAATGGACAATGTGACAGACCGACTAAGATATATCAGGTACGATAATTTATTTTATGTATTTAGACATGTCTACAGTACTACATATTGGTAATTAAGATAGGGGATGTGTATAATGTTAACAATATTTTATTAAATTATTTAACATCAAGTGTAAAGTGAAGTATCACAGACAGTCCAACTGGATAAATTATGTAAAATAAGGTGAAAAATGTGGTAACGGAGCGTTACAGATTTAATGGTATCAGACCATGATTGGCCTGATGTCTGTGAATACTTTTGGAAGGAAAAGTGTTAAACATCCCCAGTAGTACTGTGTCGTCTGATACATAGAGAAAATAAATGATTGTGAATTGTGTAAAATGATTTTAAAGGGAGTGAGAAAGTATAAATTGAGAATGTTAAAGAAGAAAATAGGCTCAAGAATTACCGAAAAGTGGTGATCTTATAATCTAAATGAAGGCCAGTTCGGTAAGGATCAGTAAAGGACTCGGTGAGGGCCTCACCAGTACTTTCTGTCCGGATCGAACTGAGATCTGAAAGTGATGATATAAAGGAGGGGAATGAAATATCATCATTAAATAGACTTTATGATCACCGATGGAGGGTAATTTGAAGAGAGAGAAAATTTTTAGCCAAAAATGACCAAAATACCCCTACCTCCAAAATTTTACTGAGAGTTAAAATAAACCAACAGAGGTTGGAATTGAGAGATCTGATAGAGAAATTGATGATATAAAGCTGAATTACAAGCAAAATAATCCAATTGTGGATTTTAGTAAACTTCTCTATTGGAATTGAATGAGATCTAAATTGCTGATATAAGTAACAGAAAGGATAATATCAGCACATAGATAATGAGATCATTGATTTCAATGTATACTGAGAAGAAAGAAATAAATGTCGAAATGACGAAAATGCCTCTATGTTGGGCGATGTACTGAATAGTGATAAAATCAAGTGATTTTAAATCCATTGATGGTAATGGAGTTATAAATGACATAAAGGATGTCATATGAATATAACGATCCCTATTACTGATTCCACTGACACTTAAATTATGGACGCGAAGTACGAGTGACCTAGTGAACGGGCTAGGCTTCATGATAAAACCTCGAGGGGTGACCCAGTGAATGGGTTGGGCATTCTCAAAGAGTACAGTACACATGTGTAAAGGCGAACGGCGAACGGGCCGGGGCCTTATATGATGCGATCTGATAAAAGTGTAGTGGAATGTCATCAGATGATTGGCCCGAATATTGACTGTAAGGGCCTGAATTATGAGTGTA
Source organism: Heritiera littoralis (assembly GCA_031772115.1). Classification (NCBI taxonomy): domain Eukaryota; kingdom Viridiplantae; phylum Streptophyta; class Magnoliopsida; order Malvales; family Malvaceae; genus Heritiera; species Heritiera littoralis. The sequence goes on along the minus strand of JAPDPK010000009.1, from coordinate 183,323 downwards.
TCAACTTGGATAATTATTACGGGATCGTTGAATATTATGAGAAGTGAAATAATTATAGAAAATGACTGAGAAGGTGAATAGTACAGATAATGAAATCCATAACAGTACTGTTGATTGAGGTTCTATACATTTATACTATTTTGAAGTATTAAATGATTAGTTAATTATAGAACCGGAGCATTTGAGATATGCCTTACAAATTAATGTACTGTATGGAGTACTGTGAATTGGTGAATATATATATATAAGAACAGTAAAGTGATAAAAAGAAGATGACAGCTAACCTAAGTTCTTCAGGACCCTTGAGACAGAATTGTGATGGGGGACCCAATGATGGTCGACCCGTAGTGGATCATATGTTGTGAGATGCGGGCGAACAATGTTATCGCCGACTCACTAGTAAGGGTAAACCTGGGGCGAAAGGATCACCTAGGGGATGCTCACCGACGGCCGATTCGAACGGGCGGGACTCTTACAAGGAGCTTAATGATAACACGAGTGTAAAGAACTAGGTACGTAAGGGTGTCAGGGTTCAAACCTCGTGGATAATATGCTCAAGGGAGTTAAACCTGAATTTATTAAATGAACTTGATTCCAAAGTAAATTACAATGGTAATAAATTGGTTAGCCGTAACATGTGTTGATAACTGTTGTACTTACTACAACTTGCTGGAATGATATTTGTAAGGTTGTAAAGTATGAGTAAACAATGAAATCAAGGTAGAGTGTGAGTCGAAATGAATCGAATAGTAAATGTCTCTGCCTTGAGAATACACAGTGTAAATGACAGGACATGAGGATGAAATGTCCAAATTAATAAGGAATGTGTGATTAAAGAAAGTATCGAATTTGATTTCCGATAGAACTTCCAGAGTTATATAAATTGGAGGAATCGAGATAACATTGACTCGATTTTGAATATGAAATCTAATTCTAAGCTTATATCGGAGAACTTAAGAAAATCCAAAAGCTTAAGAAATCCACTCTGGAAAAGGTGTGAATAATGGAATTCATGTGTAAAGGTCTGAATGACGAAAACACAAATAGTGAAATTGAGAATAATGAAGTTATCTGTATAAGTGTAAATGAGAGAAATACAGATGACCTCGATATGTAGATGAGTGAAAGTGATATAGTAAATGATTACTATTTAATAAAGTTCTCATGAAGAACAAGTATTCATATACATGAAAATAGACGCTTTATTGATCTGATCATAGATATATGAAGGGTTAATTAGACTAGCCTCAGTATAAAGTGTCCTTAGATAAGAGATTGGAGACTAATGTCCGTAAGATGATGATTAGAACTTGGAGTGAATTTTATGAGTTCCTATTGAGGTTACGAGGTTAATGATTTGCCTTGTGAGGTATATAAGCCTAAAGAATGAGGCATCCATACATAAGTAAATTGATGAAATACTAATAGAGTTTAAAGTACAAATGGAAAATTGATGAAATACTAATAGAGTTTAAAGACTGTGGAATTGTGTTAAGATTGGTAAATAAGATGTTTGGCTAGACAGTGTCTCCTTATGAGAGATATATGATCTCGAGATGACAGAGTGACAGTGAATCTGTCTATAATAAAGAAAATGATCGAGATACGAAAATAATGAGTCTAGCTAGATACTAATGCCAATCTATAAAAGAGTGATGAGACTAGCTGCTCTACTAATGTGATGTAATTAAAGAAAGAAGTTAAAGTCGGTAAATGGATAAGTGTAAAGAAAAGATGGTATGCAAGATTTTAAAAGATCTTAGCAGTATAGTACCATACCAATCGAGAAAACCGACTAAAAGGATGAGAGTAAAAATATGAAGAGATAAAAGTGGGAATATGAAAACAAAAATGAAAGTGGAATAAGGAAATAAGTTGCATGATGAGAAGGGAACATTAACATGAAACAGTTCCCGAAGGTAAGACTGAAAGTGATTTGTGTTGGTTATCACATAACTGTGGCAAGACGAAAAAAAATCAGGCCAGATTTGATAGTGAAAGTAATGATACTCAAGAATGTATCCTTAGTCTTTCTCAAGTACTTAAGAATATTCTTGACAGTGATCCAGTGACGTTCACCAGGATCAACTTGATATCTACTCGTCATGCTCAAGGCATACGAGACATCGGGACGTGTGCATAACATGGCATACATAATGGATCCAATAGTAGATGCATATGGAACTTTACTCATACGTTCTCTCTCTTCTTGTGTTGTAGGACACTGTTCTTTTGAGAGAGTAATGCCATGTGTCATAGGCAAGAATCCTTTCTTGGAATCCTGCATGCTAAACCTCTTTAGCACTTTATCTATGTATGCACTTTGACTTAGGCCAATTAATTTCCTTGATCTATCTCTATAGATCCTTATACCCAGTACATAGGTAGCTTCGCCCAAGTCCTTCATTGAAAAGCAATTCCCTAACCAAGTCTTTACAGACTGAAGGGTAGGGATGTCATTCCCAATAAGTAGTATGTCATCTACATACAACACCGGAAGACAATAATGCTCCCACTGACCTTCTTGTAGACACAAGGTTCATCTTCGTTCTTGATGAAACCAAACTCTTTGATTGCATCATCAAAACGAAGATTCCAACTTCGAGAAGCTTGCTTTAGTCCATAAATAGAACGTTGCAGCTTACAAACCTTTCCAGCATTTTTTGGATCAACAAAACCCTCAGGTTGTGTCATGTACACATCCTCGAGTAGCTTTCCATTAAGAAAAGCAGTCTTGACGTCCATTTGCCAGATTTCATAATCATGGTATGCAGCTATCGCAAGCAAGATCCTAATGGATTTGATCATCGCGACTGGTGAAAAAGTTTCATCATAGTCAATACCATGAATTTGTTTAAAACCTTTAGCAACCAATCGCCCTTTATAGGTATGAACATTTCCTTCCATGTCGGTTTTCTTTTTAAAAACTCATTTACACCCTATGGGTTTTACCCTTTCGGGTAAGTCAACCAAGGTCCAAACTTGGTTGGCATACATGGATTCCAACTCAGATCTCATGGCTTCAAGCCATTTCTCAGAGTCTGGCCCTGTAATAGCCTCTTGATAGGTAGTTGGCTCATCTTGGTCCATGAGCAATACATCACCGTTCTGAGTCATTAGAAATTAGTTACTCTTATCAAACTCCTTACGATTTATAACTAAACTGTTTATTGAGAGTGAATTGTTTATTATTATAGAATGAGTTATTGTTTCCTGCAGTATTTTCAAGTATTACTCATAAATGAGATTTACATATTGAAATACTTTATGATATGTTTTCTAAAGTATTTCTATAATGTTTTCAGCACTTTATATATGTTTCTTACTGGGTTTTCCCCAAAGCTCACCCCCTACTCCCTTCTCCCAGATAGCTTTCAATGTATGGGTTTACCACTGCTTCTCAGATTATTGAAGGAAGTATTAGAAGTGTACAAGAAATAAATGATCGGGTATATATTTACATTTATATTCAAACATGTAATTGCACAGCAAGTGTATTTATTGAAATAGGATATAAGTTTTGAAGTGGGATGTAAATTGGGTGGATAAATATTATATTGTAGATATATTAAATTTATAATTTATTTATTTTATTTATTTGATGGTATAAGGAATCTACTGATAAAGAAAATGTGGAGTGTGCTTACACTGACACCGAATGCAAACCAAAAGATCGTAAGTGAATAAGTGTTTTAAAAGGAAAATTTTGATTCAGAATTTTCTAATTCCGGATGTTACAGTTTCTCAATTAAAGGAAAATAGAATATGGTTTGTAAACTTACAAAATCACTTTATGACTTAAACAAGCTCCTCCGAAATGGCATCTTAAGTTCAATCAAACTATCACTTCCTTTGCATTTAACTAAAACACCTTTAATCGATGTATATATCTAAAGGTCAATGGGAGCAAGTTTATATTTTTTATTCTATATGTTAATGACATATTTCATGCTACTAATGATCTTGGCTTATTATATGAGATTCTTTAAGGTCATCTAAAAAAGCATAAATTAATAAAGTTTTAAAGAGATTCAGATGGAATAGTATTCTGTAACGTCGTTCAAATTCAACAAATTCAAAAGGGGGCAAATTTAGTCTTATGTAATGTCCAAAGAATTAATTTGAGCACAAACAAATGGAACAAATTCCTTATGTATCTATTGTTCGAAGCTTAATGCATGCTCGTACTTCTACCTAGCAAGACATCAGTTTTGTTATTGGAATTCTTGGTAGATATCAAAGTAATCCAAGATTGGATCACTAAAAAGCTACAAAGAATGTTTTAAGTTACTTGCAAGGAACAAAAGATTACAAGCTCGATTATAGGAGATCCGTTCATCTTGAGGTGATAGGATAGTTAGATTCAGATTTTGCTGGGTGCGTGGATACTAGAAAATCCATAATTTATTATTTATTTCTTTTAGCTAGATGAGTTGTCTCATGGAAAAGTATGAGCAATCTATAATTGATGCATCCAGGGGAAGTTAAATTTATGGCATGCTTTGAGGTCATTAATCATGATTTATGGTTATAGAACTTTATTTCAAGATTTTCAATTGTTGATAGTATTGACGAGCTGTTGAAACAGTTTTTTTTTCTAAAAATGAAAAGTATTCGAAGGGGGCTAAACAAATGAAATTGAAATACTTTGCCAATGAAGAAAATGCTCAGAATCAGAGAGTGTTAATCAATCATATTGGCACCAATCTTATGGTTGTGAATCCATTAACAACACAAAAGACATTTCATGAACATGTCAAAAGAAATAGTTTAAAAAAAAAGTCAGAAGAATTGGCATTATTGAAGATCGTTATTGGCATTATTGAAGACCTTTATTGACATTAGTGATACTTTAAGCTCTATTAAGTACAAATTCTAATATATTAATGCATCTTGTTTCATTATCTTAATGTGTATATGTGTGTGTGTTTGTATGTCTACGAATGAATTATATCAATATTAATAAGATTCGTCTTTGATGAAGACATTATTGTTGGGTCATTCTGGTATCTCTCATTACAAATAATGTTGAGTAAAGAACTAACTCTGTAATACATAAAAGGGGCTATATCGAGCTAATGACATACAACTGCTATGATCCTTTTAGATTTTACATAATAATGAGTTATGATTTAACCAATTTAAGAGATGATTTGATCTATATTTAGTGCATTACGTTTTATTAATAATTAATCACAAAGTTGAATAGTATCACATGGGTCAAGACATTGTTCAATATTTTAATGGTTTATGCATGTAACCATTTTCTTCTTAGTAATATTGAAGAGAGAAGGGTGGTTATGACATAACCACACACTTGATGGAAAGTGTGCTAGTTAATTTTTTTTTAGTGAAAACTCATCTTCTCCACTACCCCAATATAGGTGCCTTTATCTCCAAAAAAAAAAAAACACAATTAAGAACAAAACCATAAAGTGTCAAGTGAGAATAAAAATTTTTTTCTAAAGAAGCTCTTTAAAGAATTTTCCTTGGATCAAGGTATGTCTTCTTTTTAATTAAGTAAATATGAAAACCATTTTGTTCTAACATCTTCAGAATCAAAAATATGAAAAACTACATTTTGTTTGCATAATAAAAAGAATTTACAAATTAGGAAGAGATATATTACAGCAATTCATGTTGGGATTATATATAATCCTATCTAATTAAAATAGCTATATAATAGTTAATTAGTTAAGAAACCAGATTAATAGCATAATAAAGCAACAGAAGTAAACAAAGAAACATCGAAGCACATGCAAATTTTTCTTGATATGAAAAAAAGAAAGAAAGAAAATGATTGCATGTTTTAAAGCATATATGAGGTTCAAAAATATTTTACTTTATTCTTGAATCTCGTAATTCAAGAACCAAGCTCCTATTTGATTCCACACATATAAACTCGGTTGCAGCAAACCAAAGCTGTTAAAGGAGCAGCCTTTAATGGTGATCTACATGAGCAACACAAGAACCTTCTACAAGGTTTAATTGTATTGTTGCTGCAACTATGCTAATAGCATGAGTTTCTTGAAACTCACTACCAAGAACTATCTTTCTTTTACATAATTATATGGAAGAAAACTATTTTCTTCAAGATTAAGAAAAGAAGATTCTTGGGAGATACAAATGGGGTGGCGATAATAGGTTTTATCACAAGGTAAAAAGGAATTTTATAGGGCTTGCCACAAATCATAAGGAAACCTACAGGGTTATTCAATTTGCAGGGTTTCCTTTTTCTTCCTTGTTGTAACTCATATAGGTCTCTTTCACCTTGCTTAGACACATGCTACAGAGTATTCTTACTTTTTGGTGGCCAACCATAATGGGGATTTTATAAGCTAGCGTAATTTCCTATTTCCACTAGCTTTTGGACTTAATTAAAATTATAATGGGTAAGACCCGAGTCTTCATTAAACCCTTTAATGACCTAAGGCATATGATCTAATAAACTCAAAATAGCCCAATGCTTACTCTTTTCATTAAAAGGTAGTCTCCATGATTTAATTAAACTCTTTAATTAAATCCTATTAACCAAACTCATTTTAGTCAAGCCTTTTATTCTTATTAATTAAGATTGTGCTAATGGATTTAATTAAACCTTCCAAATAAAATCCATTAATATATTATAATTAAATGTAAGCCTTTATGATTTAATTAAACTATTTGATCAAACACATTTAATTAAGTCTACATATTTATAATTTTCTCAAATAAGTCTAAATGAAAATTTTCAAATTTCTTAATTTTCAATTCATTTTAATCCATACACTTCTCTAATATTTGCAACTTACTAGGTTTCTAACAAGTTGGCAATAAAATTAAATCTTTATTTAGAATCCAAAAATTATGAGTGTCATCTAGCAATGCATCATAACCTCCTAATTGTTAGAAAGGTCAAAAGGGTTTGGCCAACTTTTCAATATGTAGTATCTCAGTGTAATTCAATCCATTTATCATAATATCTCAAAAATGACTAAAGCATGGTATAGTGTCTACTTTATGTACATTTTCATATTTACACTTAAGCTTCAAATTTTAACTTCTTTCAATTAGTGTTGTGGTTAAAGACTTTATGAATTAATATAAGTTAGGATACATGAGATATTATCCCCTTAAGTCACTAAAGGTGACAACTCCTCATCTTGAATACTTATCCATCTTTATATGCTTTAGGCCACATCATAAAACACCCTGATTAGGCATTTGGCAATCCAAACTCGTGAAGGTGAAATCAAAGTGTGATGTTTCACATATAAGATGACTTAGCATCTCAAGTCAAAGGATCATTTACACCATTGACACATGATAGCATATTCCATAGACACGTGACACTTATTAAATGGGGATTCCACATCAAGTCATGTTTGGTGAATTTATTCTTTGATACGTACCCACATGCTATCCTTACATATCATCATATTTTGTTGACTTTGAAATACTATAGTTTTGATATGATCTTTAAAAACTTAGCTAGAATGTAATTTTATTTATGAGCATGATAGCATTTGTTGTTTAATGGTTATATAATCATGCTTAATACATGTGAAAAGTTAAATATATATGACCTTAAAGCCGAGATTTATAAATGCATATTTAGACTTAAAGTTATCTTACTTCATTATATCAATTACGTGTGCTTCGTGTAAAAGTATCAATGCCAATTTACTATGCATCGATACAATGTGAATTTGTCGATATGCTATCATGACATTCTAATAAAAGTATCGATACTGTTTACTTTGTTTGTGCATGATTTCACTCAAGAGTATCAATACATTGAAGGAAGTATCGATACATTTCAAGCCTAGCTAGCTTTAACGGTTATATTTCTGAGTTTGCCAATGCGAAGATTCAATTCAATAGCCAAGGTCTTAAAGCAAACTTATAAAAGCTGGGAGCTTGAAGCAATTTAGACAAGCTGGGAGCTTGAAGCAATTTAGACAAGAGCTAAAATTTCAAATTAGAAGTTATACCATTATCTCAAAAGCTTTTAGTCAAAAAAGAAAGAGAAGACATAAAAACAAGTTTTTCACACTCTTTGTCTCAATCATTTTCCTTAAAGTGCTAAAGCATACTACTCTGCCTTAGTAGAGGTATATCTATACCTATTTGTAACCAGCCCTAAATTTTTAAGGGGAGAGTTCCTTCATGTGCATATCTCAAGGTAAGGCTGGGTAGTTAAGGTTTGCTCTTAAGATAGAAAAAGAGCCATTGTAAAGGTTAATCACGAACCTATAAAAAGAGAAATGTAAAGTTATTCCCTCAGCCTACAAAACAAAAGTGCATGTTATCTTTAAGCTTGTGAAAAAAGGGTTATCCTTGAACTGAAAAAAGAAAAGGTTTTTTCCTTGAGCTTAGAAAAGGGAAAAGTTGTACTAATTTCAAGATAGTGAATTTGGTGAAAAATTTTTAAGAGAGTCTCAAGGTAGAGGATGTAGGCTAGGTGCCAAACCTTTATAAGTCATTATGTAAAGCTTATCTTCCTTGCACTCTTTAAATTATTCATTGTTTGTTTCTTAACTATTTTATTCATTATTACATTGTGTTTAGCTAGACTAGTGTAGGTTATACTTTAAGTAGTAAGTTTTTAAGTTAGAAAAAGTTTTGAAACAAATTCACCCCTCCTTTTGGGTTAAATCAAGCCATTATTAACTAACAATTGGTATTAAAGCAGGGCTTTAACAATAAGGATTAATCACACTAGAGTAGAAAAGATCCTAAGATGTGACCTATTTTAATGTAAGAAACCCCTCAAACTTAGATGTCCACTCCACTATTAGACCCCTGTTGTTTAATGGTGAGAATTATTCATATTGAAAAATTAGGATTATACTTTTTATTAAAGAAAATGATTATGAAGTTTGGAGAATCATTACTAGAGGTTCTTACATCTCAACCAAATTATTGGAGACAAAAAAGTAATCAAAACAGAAGATGAATAGGATAAAAATGACATTAGGAAATCAAAACTCAATGCTAAAGCCTTGCATATCTAATTTTGTGTGTTAGGACTTAATGAGTATAATAGAGTTTTCAAGTGTGACAATGCTAAGGAAATATAGGAAAAACTTAAGGTCATACATGAAGGAACCAACCAAATGGAAGAGACAAAAATCGGGATATTGACACAAGATTATGAAATGTTCAGAATGAAACCTGATGAATCAATGACTGATATGACTAATAGGCTCATTGATATAGTCAACAATCTCTAGGGTATAGGCAAGACTTATTTCAATATGGAATTAGTCAAAAAGGTTTTGAGTAGCCTCCTCAAGTTATGGAAAGCAAAAGTAATGATCCCAACATCCTATCTATAGATCAGCTAATGGGATCTTTGCTTACCTATGAGATGAAGTTAAAGAGAAGTGGCCTTTTAGTAAGAATATAGGAGTAGCTCTTAAGCCTTCAACTAATAAGGACGATAGGTTAAGGAAAAATAGCTTTAGGAATGAAGAATTAGATATGGCTATGCTCGCTAGAAAATTCAATAGGTTCATGAACAATAGAGCAAAAGGGGTAGATAGAAAATCTTTTAGGAAAGATTCGAATGGAGAAAGTAGTGCAAGGGATTAAAATCCCATCATATGCTATGAATGCGATAGGTTAGGACACATTAGACATGATTGTCCCAAACTTAGAGTTTGGATAAAAAGCTAAAGAAAAAGGAATGGTAAGAACTTGGAGTGATAGTGACATGTCAAAAGAAGAATATGATGATGATGATGATGATGATGATGAAAAAGAAGTTGCTATCTGTGTTTTATGGCAGATGAGGAATCACTTGATTCTTCTAACTTTTGTGAGACTAATGACTACACATTTGAAGAACTTCAAGATATTTTTGATGAATTAACAAATAAGCTTACCAAAATGATTAAAAAACATAAGAAGACAATTGCCAAGTTGACAAGTGAGAATGAAAACTTGGTAAAGACTAAGGCTGAACTAGAGGCAAGGATAAAGAGTTTAGTTTAGAAAAGAAAGAGCTTAAGAACATAAATTTGCATCTCATTTTTGAGATTCTATATGGCTCAACAGAAATTGGATCAAATGTTAGAATCTTAGATAGCCTTATTTAACAAGGATAGACTAAGATATAATCATGTTGAGAAAGAGCCTCAACTGAAGAATTTTGTTGTTGAAGAGAAAGATATTCAAGCTACTTTCCTTAGGTGTAGTTACTGCTTTAAGGTAGGACATAGTGAAAATATATGTAGATTTAGCAAAACTACATTTTAGAAGACGACTGTTAGGAAACTACAGATTCCTAGGCATGTGTTAAATTCAAATACTGATTTATCTCTATGGTTGTGTGATAACCATGATATTTGAGCTCGATTAATAAACAAAATTAACTTAGACTCGTGTTAGTCAATAAAAGTAATTAAGAGTTGCTCGAATCTATTCAATTCCGAGAATTAAAATTTTAGATTTATAGTAGATCAAAAGATTGAGGATTCAAATTAAAGAGATAAATATATATAAGGTATGTTGAGTAATATATATTTATAAAGGTTAAATGAAGATATGAAATATATTTACAAATAATTGGTAAGTATAAATTACATGTGTATTTATTAAATTTAAAGTAGTATATATTATGATATATATTTTAAATATAAATATATTCATGATAAATATATTTGTAATAAATATATATTATATATAAATATATCTTTGATACACATTAACTATGTAGTAAGTAAAAATTATATATAAAAATGAAAATAAATACATGTTATAAATACATAATTATTAATATAAAATATATTTATAATATAAATATATTGATATATGGTATGAAATAATAATAATAAGAAGAAAAAGTTAAAAAAAAGGAAGTTCGAGGCTTCCCTTGGAAGCCTTGTCTGCATCCTGTTTTGTTGTGGGAAGCATATCACTCAATTAAAAAAAAAAAAAGAGAGGAGACGGTCAGCCATCAGTGAAAAAGGGAGAGAGAGAAAGCTCGAGGTCATTGTTGGGTGAAAAGAGAGGAAGGAAACTGATAGGGAAGAGAAAGGAAAAGAAAAAAAGGAAAGAAGAGGGGAAAGAAAAAGGTAAGTCGCCCGCATGAGGAGAGAGAGGGAGGTTATCATCGGCCAAGAAAAAGAAAAGAAAAGAGAAGGGAGCCAGCCAAGAGAGATAAGATCAAGGGATGTCTCAACACTTGCAAGAGGTCAAGGGTTCAAGACAAGCGGATGCGAATTGGGGTGTTATTCTCCGATAAAACCTTGAGGGGGCTAGTGGGCTTGCCAAAGAGGACAGTACAGTTGAGTCAAGGTACACCTAGGGCTAGAGGGCCTAGGGGATGCCAACTGATAGCCTGGTGATACGGGCTGGGCCTTGACAATAAAACGCACATTTAATGTTTCAACACTCGCAAGAGGTCAAGGGTTTGAGACATGCAGACGCGAATTGGGGTGTAATTCCTCGATAAAGCCGTGAGGGGCCTGTGGGGCTTCCAAAGAGGATAGTACGGTTTAGTCGAGGTAAACTTTGGATAGAAGTACCTAGGGGATGCCAGCTGACGGCCTGGTGATATGGGCTCGGCCATGATAGTTCCACCTCATCTTGTAATAAATAATTATCATTATTGCCTATGTAGATGGTGAAGCAAAACTTTTCATGTTACTTCCCTTAGTAAACATGAATCCATATGATATCATGGCTCTTACCAAGTGAGTTGGCTCTAGGGTATACACTAACATTATATCCCCTTACATGAATACTAGGTTGGTAACCATATCATGTCGAGCCCATACATGAAAAGCTTGATATCAAGTATGGCTCATAACTCGAGGTTTGAAATCTGGCTCAAGCTTAATTGAATTCCATTTTTCTAACTCGAGTCAACTTGAAATAAAAATCAAGTTACTTAAGCTCGCTTGATTAGGTTTATTTACCAAGTAAAAAATGAGCTCAATTTCCATATTTAGTTTCAATGTGGATTATTTTTGCTCGAGCTCGAACTTGAATTGAACCTTTTTTGCAAATATTTTGTAAAGATTAAGTGTAAATGGTAAATATTAAAAAAAAAGTATGTATTAAAATATAAAAGTTTGATTAAGCTCACAAGTTACTCAAGCCAAGCATTAGGATAGTCTAATTCGACTCTTTTGATAACTCATGTTGCTCAAACTTAACAATAATCTATCCAATTTGAGATTTATCTCAATCGAGTCTGAATAACTTACAAGAACAAATATCTTTTTTTTATCGAACATCACATGATATTGCTAATAGTAGCATAATATGAGATATAAAATTTAAAAGTTTATTTAAACAATATTAAATTTTTAAAAGTTATATAAATTTGTATAAGTCGAATCAAAATAATAAGTTCATTAATATTTTGTATATATCAAATTTTATTATTTTATTACTCTTATAATTTTTTTGTTCATAAAGTATGAGGGGTAAAGAGGATTAGAATTTTGGGTTTAATTTTTCTTAGTGAAGGGTAACAAGTACTAGGTCAAGCCTTGATTTTTATTTGCCTTGTAATATTAATTAGTAAATTAGCAAAATTATTTTCTAAAAATTGTTATAAAGTTAAAAAGATATTTGCATGTTTTTGTTTGAACAAGTATATATAAACAAGTTAGACAACTTGACTTTTTATACTCTATATAAAAATAAATCATCTTTTAATTTCTATCCATGAGGTTTTTAGATTAACACATGTACTAAAAAATAAAAAAAATAATTAAAAAAATGAAACATGTGATAATTTTTAACTAACTTTGTTTATGAAATTAAAATATTTTATTGTGAGTATATCGAAAACAAACTCTTATATAAAAGTATTTGTACAGTTAATACAATTGATTAGCCAAAATAAATAAATAAATCATATTAAACCCAAGCAAGTTGATCAACCAAACCATAAAATTCTCATGTCATAAAATTAAACATAACCCTAACCCTTTTAATTCTATGTTGTGTTATGGATAGGTTTCTAAAATTGTAAAACCTTATGGTTGATGAAGAACCAAACTCCACTTCCTCGTGATTAACATCTATATTAATTTCATATCGTATGGTCATGTTGTGAACAAAAATGTCTATCAAACAAATCCTTAAATATTCCACGTCTAAAAAGTCTAGTTTTACAAGGAATAGAAAACAAGACTTGAAGCACATGGGACAAGAAATTGGTCTTTTATGTTATGAGAAAATAAGACAGAATAGTCATGTCTGCCGCAAATTGAGCAAGAAGAGATGGGTGAAGCAGACCTTATCATAATGCGGGTCAAAACAACTTAGGTAACATGCCTTTGAATTTTACTCAATTTTACTGTGAATAATTTTCTACATTCTTGATTATATGATTACCACCTTTTCTCATGCCAAAATCCCGTTCGTTTTGTTATTTTTAAATTTTCGGCTTTACATTTGAATTTTGAAAACCTCATTCTGTTTGTACCCAATGTTTTTCCATTTACAATGCTTCGATTTTTTTTTTTGTTGGTGCCTTCATTAGTTGTAGACTTGGGTGCGTACAGAAAATTTATTGTTCATTCATCTTGTATTTAGAGGTGACAAACGGTCAGATGGATTATTAAAAAAAAATTAGATCATAAAATCTTACTTGTATTGTTCATAAAATTATACATAACATAAAAATTTCCATAATAATAGTCAAAACCTTCAAACGTTTGTCTGAGTTGTGAAGAAACAAATTTAAATAAAAAATATATAAAAACCTCAACCTATTCTCCAAATGTGAAATTGATCACATGCAACAAAAGAAAAAGAAAGAATTTGCAATACCCAAAAAGTGAAATAGATTAGAACAATAAGGATACAATAAATTCAGAAAAACCCAAAATAATATCTTAATAAAAGGAATAAATTACAGCCTACGTTGAAAAGAGAAGAGAAAATCAAGGGTTTGTGCCTGAGGGAGGATGAGAATTGAATCAAGCAGTGACCAGTGAGTTATGGAGAAATAGATGATAACATTTATGAACAAAACATATAGAAAAAGGTGTTTGAAGTTGTTCAGAGAGTTTGTTTATTTGGTCATATTTTTAGGAGAAAGAATCCAAGAATTTTCTCAATAGGAGGGTTCTTTAAAATTTTTGTACTTTAGAAGTAGTTTAAACATATTTCTTTAAAGAAGATACTTAGTGCCATGCCAGAACTTGAAACACAAGCATTTAACAATTCTACTAAACCATAATCTTTTATAAACCCTAAACACTATTTTCTCAATTAACATACGAAATTCTTATATCCTTCTCACTCCCCTCTTTATTTCTATTATTTGATTGGGATAAACTGTCTTATTGTTAGTGAAAGCCCTCACTCCCTTCTTTGTTTTATAACTGCTACGGGCATTGTCTTATTGTAGTGGAATGATTATTCTTTGCCAACGTCTTCGATGAATGTATATGATTGGAGCAAAGAAGTTTGCAAAGGCATTATACTGGCACATTGAAGTATGGAATTTTTTTTTTATCTTCAAAAAATTCTCATTAAGTAAGCATCTTAAGCCTTATAGTTATAATTGAACTGTGGTATAAATTGTAGTGATCTAACATAATGTGGTCATTTAACATATGCTTTTTTTTAAAAATAAGTATTTATTTGACAGTTTAGCCTTTTTATGACCTCTATAGGCATTTCTACGAGTCCAAGATTTTTCCAATTTTATATGTATTCAGGGTTGATAATGGAATATACCTTTTAAAGCCATCCTCGATTACTTGAAGTAAGTTCGAATAGTTTATGCCGTGAACATCTTCCTCTGCAACTTCAAATACAATAAAACCATGTTAAGTTTTGTGCAAATTCACTAAAAAAAATGAAGAGTTTTCACTATTAAAAAGTAGTTCATAGACTACGTTCAAAAAGCGTAGTCTAAGACAAACGAATACATTTTTCTAACTGTAACCTATTCTAATGTAGTCTTTTCTCAGGTGGTATTGTGAAAGCCGTGTGTATATTACAGTTACATCTGTCAGATGTCTCATCACTGTTCAATTCTTGCATACTTCACAGGTTATAAGTGAAAGAATGTTGTGGGCTCCACCTGCCTTACAGTGCCCGGATGGACGTGTGACTGTCCAAACAGTGTACGGAGGATATGATAAGCTTAAGGTAAGAATCTCAAACCTAGAATCTCTTATTTAGATTATTTTGGGAAGTGTACAAACAAATTAAAAAATAACAATTAAGGACGTAGCCCGGTGACATTTTAAAAAATTGTGGACAAACTAAAATGAATATGGATCAAGTAAATATAGCATGATATTCTACATGAAAATAATCCCTAGGCTATATCGATAGATAGATTGAATCGGTGGATAAATAAGAAATTTACGCGATTGGCCCAACAAGGGTAATTTCATAATTTCACCTTTTTGGTAGATCAAATCCCAATGAAACCACCATGATTCATCAAAATATATCCAATAAGAATATTTACTGATGAAATATGACTTTTTGGAGTGTAAATACATAGTTAGAAAAATTACGGAAGCTTAAGGGCATTTTTATCCTAAAATTTCATAACTAGGGGCATTTTCGTAACTTTGCCCCCTTCTAGAAATTTCTAAATAATACTACATAAACCAGCCAGCCACTATTCATCATCTTCTTCCTCACCTCACACCACCATTAAAGAAGAAAGAAAGAAAAGAAAATTTTCCAAAAACACAATAAAAACAACTTTATCTCACCAAACTCATTTCTACAAACTTCTTCCCCTCTTCAAGCTCTATCTACCCATACCTAAAGTGTAGTATAAAAGTGACTATATCAAGAGAAAAGAGGACATGAAGAATTCAGCCAAGCTTGGGAGAAATAAATCACGCGCGGTGCTATGGAGAAGGTCGATAACGCTAGATAGGTAAAGGATGAGTGTGTAGGTTGTAGGGATATTATGAATGCATGGTTTCAATGAGAATAATTTTATGGGAATATTTTGGTACTCAATTGCTTTGGAATTGTGCAAATTGTAGCTTTTAGCTAGATTGTGAACTGTGTTTTACGTGTAAGGAGGTTAGCTCAATAGCAGCCATTATGCTGCAAAAATTTCTTAGAAAAGTTTCTAAAATATCATGAAACATTTTAAGTGCATTATTGAGTGATTTCCTAGCCTTAAAAAACAAATATCTAATATTTTTCATAAAATGTGAATTTATTGAAAAAAATATCTAAATATTCACGTTAATGAATTTTATCGAAATGAAAGAACTAAAGTGTTTATATAAGTGTTTTACAGTGAAATAGAATAGTTATAAAAATTATTACTGCAATGTGAAAATTTTATACACTATTTTCACTGTACTATTCATGGTGTGATTTAACTTGTTTTTGGATTGATTGAGAATTTTATCTATTTTTATTAATTTCCATAAAGGTTATGATACTGTTTATATGCTATTTTGAGATTGTTAGGCCATGTATCATGCTCACGTGCTACTGTTACTATTACTGTAGCTGATTGAATTGCCAAGTCATCAGCAGTCCTAGGGTGTGAGAACTGTGTATTCAGATACTGTTTCACATGTAAGGACACTCATACTGTTTAATTCATGTGAATTTCACAGATATGAACCAGTACAGGGTAGTAGGCTCCACAGGTTATACAGTGCCTGGATAGACGTGAGACTGGACAGATAATACATAAAGAGTCAAATAAATATACGGTATGAATTTTAAGTCTAAACTTCCTTATTTAGATTATTTTTGAAGAGTATGAAAACAAATTAAGAAATGACGTTTAAGTACATAGTCCAGTGACATTTTCGTAAATTGAGGTCAAAATAAATGGAAATTTAATCTAGTGATTAAAGAATGATATTCTACATGAAAATAAGCCCAGGGTTATGTAAATAGATAGACTAAATCAGTTGTCAAATTAGAATTCTACGCGATTTACCTAATAAGGGTATTTTTGTAATTTCACCTTCTCAGAAAGGTTAAACCCGAACCAAACCACCACCATTTATCAAAATACATTTAATAGGAATTTTTGGTGATGGAAAATAGATTTTTGGAGTTCAATTGCCTAGTTATAAAAATTTCGAAAGAAAAAGATCGAAAAACCTATCATTAATGGCATTTTTGTTATTTTTAACATTTATAAAATATAACCAAATATTTTATTATATAATTCCAGCTGCTGCCGATACTGTTTCTGCATCTTCTCCTTGCATTCTCGTGGCCACCATTGAAGACTAAAAGAAAAGAAAACAAAAGCTTCCAAAAACTCACAAAAAACACATTATTTCCACTAAGCTATTTCTACCAAAATTACTCTACTCATCTTCCCCTCCCTAAACATACCAATAGCCCTTTGATTAAGTGCCTAAATCAAGAGAAAAGTGAACAGGAAATTTCGGCCAAGGTACCCATTTATTGTGTATTTACATTCTTTGATTTTTAATGGTTGATTTTAAGAGAATTAAGCTTCCTAAGCTTGTTTATGGTATTAGTTTAGGTTGAATCTAGCTAAATCATACTCAACCATTAAGAGGGGTGTTCGGTCATGAGGAGATCTCTATGAATTGCTATGGTTTGATGTTTAAAAATAGGATTAGGATGATGATTAAGCTTAATTAAACAAAGAATATTAGTTAAATTGTGGAAAAATCACAAAAATGGCAAGAAGCCATTTTCGGTCATGGTGAGATGGGAGGGTTTTAATGCTTCAAATTATGATGTTAGGATGTTAAGAGATTGTAGAAATTATAAGAAGACTGATGGTGAAGTCGGATTTCGATTTAGAGCTAAATTGGCGAAGTTATGTTTTAGCACCAGTGCGAATTATACCGGTTTAATATTTTCTACTGAAAATATAGTAGAATTTAATTCAAGAAAAATTATTAGAATTTTAATTATGGTGAATAATGGTCTTGGGTGAATTTTTTTGCAACCCGGGAGTGGTGAATTGTACGTGGTGCTATCGGGTGACTAGATTTCATCAGACAGGTAAGGGATGCGTGTGTGAACCGTAGGGATACTGTAAATGCATAGTTTGGTTCACACTATTTTTATAAAATAATTTGGATATAAATTGCCTTTGAAAGTGGTGAAATTTGGTGAAATTGTGGCTACTTTTGAAATTATAAACTGTAATTTCCGTGCAGGAAGGCTAGGTTAAAAATAGTTGTCATTCTGTCGAAAATTATAGAAATATTTAGAAAATATTTCTAGTATTTTTCTAAAGTGGAATTTTGGGAAATTTCCATGAAATTCATTAAATTGCATAATTTTATAGTTTACAGAAAAACTATATTTAAATATTTCTGATAAGGAATTTTATTTATGTGAGAGTACCAGCATGTGCCTCATATTGTTTTATAAATATTTAGAACATTTTCTAGAATGATTGTTACAGTATGAATGTTTTATGAATTTTTATTCATAAAATGAATATATTTTCATTTTAAATATTTATAAATTGATTGAAAATATATTTAATGGAATTGATTTCATAAATGGTGTTTATATCACATGTTTATTGTTTTGAGACTGTTAGGCCCCGTATCATGCTCATGTATCACGTGTTATTGCTGATAGATACTGATCCTATTGTCAGCGTCTCCAGTGGGCACCTGATCAGTGCACACTGTGGACCTCCTAGACTATGGCCATAGATCTCATGTGTTTCCCCTATTTGGGATGATATTATAGCATGATATATTTAGGGTGTTGCCTGGTCTCCATGATACTGTAATGACGATTGTATCTTTCACTGAACCTTTAGTTGGTACTAAATTATTTGTAGCTACTGAGCTTTTGATATACTATGTGTTGAACTAAATATTATACGGTGTTTTACAAGTGTGAAAATGAATATCTTTTTGAAAGGAATATTAATTTCTCGTTTATTTACTTAAGCGTTTTATCATGTGAATATTAAAACGTTTTTTGCATATAGATTTTATTGTATCAGTTTCACATACAATTCTCTTACTGAGCGTGTTAGCTCACCCCTTTATTTTCTCACTCCACAAACTATCTTCAGTGATTCCATTCCATAGAATTCGGCCGCGTGGTACTTGACCCCGAGGTAACTTTTAGTGGATCCTGGAGGTATTATTTCTTTTATATGTTTTCGGACATATTTGTACAATACTACATTGTATAGTTCTTGTACCGGGGATGTAGAACACGTGTACAGACTGTATATGTCTATTACAGTAAATATTTTCATCGACTATTGATTTAATTTAAGTATAATAATAGTTAATGTTTTTCATAAGTGAGTGATAAAAGCATCGCAGACAGCCCAACCATCACGTGGGGTGTTATAATATGGTAAATATTGTACATTTTAGGATGTGACATAGGGTCACTTGGCAAGTGTACTCTGAGGACACCCATAGAATATAGTCATATGTCTCATTTGTTACTGTTCTTATTACCCTTAAGGGATTACTTGTGATAACCGTAAAATTTTTCATTTATTAGAAATTATAAATATTGAAAATAAATATTGGAGAAAATAAATAAGTAGAAATAAATAAATAAAATTGGGAGAACGAGCTATTGGTGAAAATCTCAAGAATTGAGAAAGGAACGGATAATGAAAAATCCTAGTGAAGGAAAATAAGATGAGAAATTCGGAAAATAATAAAAGAGAAAATTTAATTTGGATAAAAGGAAATCCAAATTAAATAAGAAATTGAGGAAGAAAATATATATATTGTAAATACAATATATATATATATTTTTATTATTACATTTATGTAGGTATATATAAATGTTGTTTATTTTAAAGTATATAAATATATACATATATATTTATACTAGAGATATATTTTTTATATACACAAAATATATATATCCTTATATAAAATATATATAGTACTATATAATATATATAATAATATTATATGTATTATATATGTTATAAGTATAATATATATGTATAATTATAATAAAAAAAAGAGGAAAACAGAGAAGAAAGAATCGGGAAGCCTCCCGATTCTTCCTCCCCAAGTGGCTGTCGCCCACTGTCGCTAGAGAAAGAAAGAGAGACGAGGGAGAGCGACGTCGCTGGTGAGCCGAGGAGAGGGAGAGAAGACAACTGGCGACGAAAAAGGAAAGAAAACGGCGGAAATAGAAACGGGAAAAACAGGAAACCGGAAGAGAAGAAAGGAGAAAGGAAACGGCAGTGCTGGCCGGTCTTGGCACAGCCACAGCCACCTCGACCTCTGCGGAGGTGAGGGGAAGGAGAAGAGAGCCACCGGTGAGGCCAACGACGGCGGAGGAAGGCCGGCGAAGAGGAAGAAAAAACCGAGACCCACGCCGCCAGATCTGTCACCGTGCCGTCGATCCAGGGCAAATGGAGCCCACTAGTAGCTTCGTCGTGCCGTCGGCAAGTTGAGGAGCCGTCGAACCGCCGGAGAACCGGCCACCGGAGGAGAACCGGCGGTGAGGGAGGTGACCGAACTAGCTGGGAAGAAAGAAAAAGAAAAAAAAAGGAAAAAGAAAAAGAAAAAGAAAAGAAAAAGGAAAAAGAAAAAGAAAAGAAAAGAAAAGAGAAAAAGAAAGAAGGAAGAAAAAGAAGGAAGAGAAAGAGAAAAGGAATTTCGGGAATTTGGAGAATTCCCGAGAATTCGAAAATTACGGGAAATCCTGAGAATTACGGGAATCGGTAAGAAATCCCGAAAAGTATTAAATTATTTAAATAATTTATTTATTTAAATAATTATGAAAAAATTCTAAATTTTAGAATTTAATTTCTAGAAAATATCCTCGATGACCGAGCCGATGGAATCGGGAGAGGTGAACACGGGCGCGACTATCGAGAGGCAGTCGCCGAACCGGAACAGGTAAGGGAGATATGTGCCGCCTGTAAAGATATTCGGTCACATGTTTTAAATTATGCATTTAATTTATAAATGCAATTTATAATGATCAGTTTTGAAATTTGGGGTGATTTATCAGTTTCAAATTGTGGTAAAATACCGGTTGAAAAATATAAACTGTATTTTCCGTGCAGGAGGCTAGCCAAATCGGCAGCCATTATACTGTCGAAAAATTATCGAATAATTACTGAAATTTACCGAAAATCACCGAAAATCATAATAATTGATTTGATTTCACGTGAAATGATTTTCAGGTACGAAAATCGAGAAATTAAGCAGATTTCATAAAACATGAATATAATGATATTTGATTTTAAAATATTCATGTTTTCGAGAATGATGAAAAGGAAGTCACCGAAAATCCACCCTATAGGTGATTTTTCACGTGAAACAAGATGAAAATGAAAAAGAGACTGAAGTGAATATTTTTGTAAATATTCTTAAATATTCACTTGATTTCATATAAAACCTTTATGGTTTTAATTATGGAAATAATTAATTATGAAAATTCTATAAAGGTTAAAAAATGAAAAAAAAACTATGATTTTGAGACTAGAAGTCTCTACACGTGTTTTTAGAAGAAAACATGGTGATGGGAATTTAAAGTTAAAAAATAAATAATTTATTTTCATAAATTATAAAAATGATTTGTTTGAAATTTCGATAATTATAAAACCATGTTTTCGATTGAATGCACAAAAAAGCGTGCATATGTGTTTTACGGTGGAAAAAGGACAGTTTTGCCCTTCTATATTTTCAGTAATGATTTATAAATTGTTTTCACCGTATGGAAAATATGATTTATACCGTTATGAAATATTTTGAGAAATGTTATTTTAATTTAATTATTTCATAAAGGTGATGATTTATTACATGTGAGCCTTATGGATATTTGTGAAATATTTCGATTTCCTGTATTTAAATCCATAAAGGCTATGGTACGGCTTATACTGTTTTGAGACTTAGGCCTTGAGCTTCATGCATCACATATACTGTTACTGTCACGTGGCTGATTGACCAGCTAGTCATCAGCGTCCCAGATTGTCGCCTAGCAAGCGTACACCGAAGACATATTATAGATCATGGCCATAGATCTCGGCCATAGATCTCATTACTGTTACTGTGTCCCTAGTGGATGAGATAGCATGATTTCTTGTAGGGTGTTGCCTAGTCTCACTTTACTTACTACTTACTGTTTACTGAAAGGATTTACGGAATCCTATTTACTGTACTGTTTACTGTACTAAACTACTGTTTACTGTTTACTGTTACTGATGAAAGATCGTACCAAAACACTGTTTATTACTGAACTATACTGTTTACTAAGATGGTAGCCACGAATGACTGTTTTACTGAAAAGAAAGCTACCATTTACTGTTTACTGAACTGAAAGCTACCGTATATTATTTACTGAATTGGTAGCTACTGTTTACTGTTACTTACTGAACCGTATCGACTTACTGTTTTACTGAATATACTGTTTTACTGAACTGTATGATACGGTTACTGATTTGAAAAGAGAAATAAATGTTTATTCTAAAAGAATAACATAAGAATTATTTCTAAGAAAGAAATAATCGAAGAAGTAATTATCCAACGATTAGATATTTACAAATCACTGTACTATCACTTGTTTTTACTGTACTGAAGAGAAGAGAAGTAAACCACTATTTTTATTACTGAACTGCCATGTGTTTTAAAGTATACTGAAGTGAAAAGAGATAAGTGGTTTACTTTGTGGAAAAACGAAAATTATATCGTTTTGAAAACAACGAAAATAGTACTCTCTACAGTTGCTTCTAGGTTCCGGAATAAGCCAGGTATTTCAAAATACCTGCCTTACTCTATCTGGATCCCTAGCCAACTGTAGTATCCTTCCTACATGTGAGCTTAGAGCCAACTAGGAAGATTTCAAAGAAAATGAAAAATTATTTTCAGCATATAGATAGCTGAATATCAAGTGTGACATAAAACTCTCTTACTGAGCCGTGGTTTGCTCACTCCCCAATTTTAACATTTCAGGTTTTGATGATGGTGAGATCCAATATTTGTGGATTACGGCTGCACATAATGGACAATGTGACAGACCGACTAAGATATATCATGTACGATCATTTATTTTCTATATTTAGACATGTCTATAGTACTACATATTTGTAAATAAGATAGGGGGATGTGTATAATGTTAACAATATTTTATTAAATTGTTTAACATCGAGTGTAAAGTGAAGTATCACAGACAGCCCAACCGGATAAATTGTGTAAAATAAGGTGAAAAATGTGGTAACGGGGTGTTACACTACTGTATAGCATGATATATTCAGGGTGTTGCCTAGTCTCCATTCACGTGTTACTGTTTGCTGTTACGATTTTCACTGAACTGTTACTATTATTGAAGTGTTTACTGTTACTGAACAATTTGCCGTACTCTTTATTGAGCTGATTTTCGTACTATTTATTGAACGGTTTACTAGACTATGTTTAATGATTTTAGCTATTAGTGGTGGAAAAGGATTTATAAATGATTTAATCAGCTAAATAACTTTTTATATGATTCTATGACTATCATTTTATTGAACTAATACTGATGCCAAGCTATTTAATATTACCGAATTGCTACTGATACTGAACTGGTTATAGTTACCGAAACGTTTACTACTGCTGAAAGAACTGTCTACCGTTTACTGTTATAGAATTGTTTACCATTATTGAACCTTTATTGTTACTAAAGTGTTTATCGTTTATTGGAACTGTTTATTGTACAATTTACTAACTATTACTATCATTAAACTGTTTACCATACTAAACTGTTTACCATACTAAACTGCTTACTGTCCTGTTTACTGGATTTTATCGAAGTGTATGAAATGGTTTAAAGTGGTTTGGTAAAATACTAGTTAACTCATTTATTCAAATGGTTTTATAAACCATTCATTTAATTAATTATTTATTGAATTATTATTAAATGCTCTTTCATATCAAAATCAACAACTACTACCTATAGTCGCTTCTATGTTCTGGGACAGAACAGGTATTCTAAAGTACCTCACATACTCCATCCGGATTTCTAGCCGACTATACTATCCATCCTTAATTCGTACTTAGTGTACTGATAGGAAAATAAATGGTTTTATGCATATAGATTTCATAACATCAGTCTTACATATAATTCTTTTACTAAGCACATTTTCACTCACTCCTTATTTTTTCCCACTCCCTAATTAGTTGTAAGGATTGCTTGAGATACTTTTCGAGGATTTAGCTGTGTTTATTATCCCAAGGTAGTGAATAGTAGATTCTAAAGGTATATTCCTATTCTTTTATATATATTCAGACATATTTGTACATTACTACTTTATTGTAAATTATATTTTGGGATGTAAATATTAAAGAATTACTATTCTGTAAACATTTCTATTTTGTAAATTGAATAAATTATATTTTTGTAAACTGTTATTGTTAACACAAGTGTGTGATAAAGGCATCACAGACAGCCCAACCATAACTGTGCATGTAAAAATGTGGTGAATACTGTATATACGAACTGTGACAATTTAATTGGTATTAGAACAAGGTTGGCTTGATGTCGTTGGTGTCTTTAGAATCGAAAGTAGCTAACATCCCCTATAATACTATATTGTTTGAATGTATAAATGGATCAAGTGACTGTAAATTTGATCAAATGGTTATACCATGAAATAACAAGTAGATGAAAGGTTATTGGATGAGGTAGTGGTAGGGTGAAGTGTACTCCGGATCCTTTTACTCCGGAGCTAGCACCTGAACCTATTTTCCCTCCATAGTTCAAAGACTAATCACTAAAGTAGTCAGTGTGGAATTGGTGTTATTTAAGCATTTGAATTAGTGTCAATTTGATAAAGTTCAGGGATAGTACTCAATAAAGGCCCCACCAAGACTTTCCCTATCTAAATCGAAGTGAGACCCTAAAGAGCAATAATGAGGTGAAATGTAAATATAGTAAGTATGTATATCTCAAAATTATTTGTTTGAGGGTATCTTGAAAAGAGACAGAGAAATTCGAAAATGACGATCATGTCCATACCCGAAATAACTTTTATGGATAAGGGTCAAACCAACCTGATTGTTATTTGTGATATAATTATACTTGTGTAAAGACGTCCCGTTTGATATCTAGACTTACAATGAGATAGATAGATGAGTTCGGTGGTGTGAGCGGGACTGCGAGTAGTTCCATACTACGGATAAAGCTAGGAAAAACGGAGAAGGAAAAGGGGTTTTGAGCATAGATCAAGTATACGACAGCTTAAGAAGGCTAGGCTAGGGGACATTCAAATTATAGAAGGCAGATCAGTTAAACCTATTATTGTAGCCTTGCTACCGACCCCACCTTTACATAGAGGAGTACAACAACTTGGAGTGTTCATTATGGGAGGTCGCACGATTTTTCCTGCTACATGTTCTTTAGGGCATGTTCTAGATGCGAACATATAGGGCATTTGGTGGAAGATTGCCTAAAGTTGTGAGAAATAGCTGCATTTACTGATGTGATTAAGGTTGAAATTTGTATTCTTTTGTACTGTTTAATCTAGATTTTACCAATTCTTTTAGATCTTCTTTGTGTGTGCTAATAAAGTACCTGTAGAATCGAAAATTTCTAGGGTACACTTATAAATAAATACACCGTTCAAGGAATTATAAATTACTGATATTGTGTATAGAGATTATAAAGTGACTGTAAGAGAGAAGGAAACAACATCTAACCTAATTTGGTTGAATAAGTATGATTTGATGTAATCCTAGTAATGGATTAGTTAGCTGTGAACCATATCAACTTAAACTGTTACACTAAGTTTATCACTTTTCCTCACCCTGAACAGTATACTGTAAAACTGTTAAATAAGTAAACTAATGGAAGTGAAATGTTTACTAAATTGTTGAGTGTTGTATGGATGTGTTTAAAGAGTATAATACCTATGTGGAAGATGTAGAAAAGAAATGCTCAGAGTATATGAAATTCTTATGATTAAGGATTTTCCCAAACGTATTTCCTGATGATTTACTAAGGTTATCACCAAATCGGGAGATTGAATTCACTATCAACTTGATACCTGGTACAGAACCCATTTTTAAGCCTCATATTGGATGGTATTGATGGGGTTGAAAGAGCTTAAGAAGCAACTCCAGAAATTACGAGATAAAGGATTTATCCGTTCCAGTAGATCTTCGTACGATGTATCAGTGTGATTCATCTGGAAAAGGAAGGTAGCCTACGATTTTGTGTACTACAGGTAACTTAACAAGGTTATCCTTAAGAATAAGTATTCCCTACCCGTGATTGATGATCTATCCGAGCAACAAGGGTGTATAGGTGTTTCCTAAGATTGACCTACTGCTCCAATGACGAGACTAACGCATACGGATGTTAAATTTAAGTGGACAGATGTGTGTAAGTATATTTTCCAAGAGTTGAAGTGGAAATTTACTACTACCTTTTTACTTTTATGAAGAGAAATTCCTGAGGTATACAGATAATAAGAGTCTGAAGTATCTCATTTTACAATGAGAGTTGGATATGAGACAACGGAGATGGATAAAGTTGTTAAAGGATTTAGACTGTGAAATTTTGTACCACCCAGAGGAAGCAAAAGTGGTGGCAGATGTGTTGGTAAAAAGAATGTCAAAATGTTAACTTAATTGTTGGTCTGGAAGCATAATTTTATGGAATAGTTTTTGAGCCTCGGTTTGAATGTAATTTCATCTGAGAGATATGGATTTACGACTAATTTTCAAATTAAGCCGGATGTGATGGATAGGATCATAGATGCTCAGAGGAATGATGCCTATGGCATAGAGGATGCCAGGGGGTGCAGATGAGTGTGTAGTCAGATTTTAGAATTAATACTGATAGTATACTAAGGTTCAGAAACAAAATTGTGTTCCCGATAACTAACAATTAAAGAATCTAATTTTGATACAGGCCACACCTCTAGTTACACTCTACATTCAAGTAATACTAAAATGTATCAAATTACAGGTGTATGGTGACCTAAAATGAAATGATGTCTTGGTTCAGAAACGAAATTGTGTTCCCGATAACTAACAATTAAAGAATCTAATTTTGATAGAGGCCACACCTCTAGTTACACTCTGCGTTCAAGTAGTACTAAAATGTATCGAATTACAGGTGTATGGTGACCTAAAATGAAATGAGACATCATGAAGTTGTCGTTAGATGTCTTATATGTTAACAAGTGAAGGTTAACATTAGAAAACTTGTAGAGTTGTTACAGCTTTTACCAATTTCAATGTGGAAAATGGGAGCATATCTTGATTAGTTTCATGATGGGTTTATCAAGGATTTTGAAAGAATCATAATATTATATGGGTGATTGTGGAAAGATTGATGAAGTTTGTTCACTTCCTTCCTATCAGGTCTACTGATTCCTTCAGTGCCTTAGCTAAGGTATATGTCAGTGAGATAGTGTGATTGTTAAATGTTCCAAGAAGCGTTATTGTTGATAGGGATTCCCACTTTACTTCCCATTTAGGGAGAGATTTCAAAAGATAATGGGTTCCAATTAAATTTCAGCACTGCTACCCATCCGCAGATTTAGGGTAGTCTGAGCATATTATTCAGACACCTAAGAATACGTTGAGAGTGGTTGCCTTGGATTTTAAAGGCTCTTGAGACAACTACTTACAGCTACGGGGCTAGTATCGGTAAGGCACCAACAGGAGGCATTGTATGGCATATGGTTATACTTCCAATTGTATAGAAGGAAGTGGGAGATAAAAAATTGTTAGCTCTCGACTTGGTAAAGTGAACTTCCCGAGAAGCACAAATTAATTGTGAGGGGTTAAGAACTGCATAAGTTGGCCAAAAAGTTATGTAAATACCAAACGCCGACCCCGAGAGTTCTCAATTGAGGAGTTGTATTCTCAAAAGAACTCTAGCAGTATTACTCAAAAGAAGAGAATACATGGGAATTAGAAAGTCTAATGCGGAAAAATACCCAGATCCGGATGAAATTTGGAGGACCAAATTTCCTAAAAGTGGGGAGTATGTGAGAGCCATGTTTATATTACATGTTGTTAGCTTTAAATTGACATATGTATTTTGAAATGACAAAAACTTAACTAAGCTTTAATGTTTCTCTCATAATGTAAATTTGCTTTACCAATCATATGATTTTCTCAAACCACTTTAAGTCTTAATATCAAAGTTTAAGACCATGATTTAATAGCATATTATTATTGGTCTTAACATTTTACAAAATGATTTTGAATATCTTCATTAAGTAATTTTCTCAAGAACACATTGAACACAACTTTAGAAAATTACTTAACAAGTTTTTACACTATGTTTTCATTTGAGAAAGTCATTGAAAACTCTCATAAAATTCATAAATGTTTTGGGATGAATTAAAATCAAAGTCTACATCATTTCCAATCCAAAATAGCCCAGAAAAGTGCAGGAAAAGCATGAGGGATCGATCCCCTAAGATGAGGGATCCATCCCAGAATGGTAGAATGGTCCCAGGAAGTGAAAAGGAAGCATGGGATCAATCCCCTAAGGGAAGGGATCAATCCTTTTATGGCAGAAAGCCTTCAATGGCTAGTTTCTTTTTTGGCTCCAACCAATGTTTACAAACCAGCTAAGGGACTATAAATAGAGGCTTGGAAGCTCAAGGAAGTAAGAGGAACTGCTCAACAACTCCATTCTTCATTTTCCTTATATTCAAAGCCTCAACAACATCTCAAGTGCTTGAAATTCTTCATCTTCCATCACTCTCATATTCCTTGTATAGAATAGCACAAATATTGAATAGGCTTTTCTTTGTGCTTAATCTTTGTAATCACTTGCCTACCTAAAGGCCTTCTTTGATTACATTAATTGTAAACACCCTGTAAAGGAGAGGTTTCTCTTAAGCCTCAGAAAAAAAAGGGAGGTTTCTCTTTAGCGTAAGAAAAAGAGGGAGGTTTCTCTTTAGTTTAGAAAAAGAGGGAGAAGAGGTTACTCTTGAACCTAAGAAAAAGAGGGATTGTAAACACAAATTCAAGGATAGTGAATTTGGAGAAAATCCTTGGAAGCGTCTCAAGGTAGAGGACGTAGGCAAGGTTACCGAATCTCTATAAATCGCTTGCGTACATTTCTCATTTCCTTCTCTCTTTATTTTCTTGCAATTATATTTGTATTTATTGTATTGAATTTAGATTGCATGCTTGCATAGCTTAAAGAACTTAGCAAACATTAATATAGGCTAGCGAATTTAAAGGAACCGAAAAACGCCCTTAAGGTTAGTAAAAAATCGATTCACTCCCCTCTCGGTATAGCCTATAGAGCCAACAATTGGTATCAGAGCTTGGGCTGGAGATTGATTTGGATTAACTCCCGTCTAGCAAAACGATCTTAGATGGCTCATTTGAACATAGGTACACCCCTAAGAGAAGAGGGACACTCGCTAGTTAGACCTCCACTGTTTAATGGTGAGAACTACTCATATTGGAAAACTAGGATGATGTTGTTTGTACAATCCAATGATTATGAAGTGTGGAGAGTGATTGTAAATGATCCCAAAATTCCAATGAAAAAAGTTGATGGAAAATATGTCCCAAAAAGTGAGGATGAGTGGGACTCAGATGACGTGAGTTTGGCACAATTGAATGCCAAGGCTATGCACACTCTCTTTTGTGCATTAGGCCCAAATGAATACAATAGAGTCTCTATATGTGAGAATGCTAAACAAATATGGGACAAATTGGCCATTACACAAGAAGGGACCAATTAAGTTAGAGAAATCAAAGTAGGAATGCTCACACATGATTATGAGCTTTTTAGGATGAAAGAAAATGAGTCCATGAGTGAAATATACACTAGGTTTAATGACATAATTAATGAACTTAAGGCATTAGGCAAGACCTATTCCAATATAGAAATGGTTAAGAAAATCTCGAATAGCTTGCCAAAATCTTAGGAGGCAAAGGTGACAGCAATAAAAGAATCTAAGGACCTTGTCTCTGGATGAACTTATGGACTCCCTACTCACATATTAAATGAAATTAAAAAGAAATGAAGAGCCTTCAAAGAAAGTAGGGGTAGCACTTAAATCTTCCACTCATGAGAACATTAGAGATGATAGTGATGAGAGTGGAAATGAGGAAGAAAAGGAAATGGCAATATTTGCCAAAAGATTTAATAGGTTCATGAGAATAAAGGAGAGAGAGAATAATAGGAGACATGAAAGAGGAGAGTCAAGTATAAGAGAAAAGACCTATTAGTGTGTTATGAATGTAATGAACCGGGTCACACTAAGCTAGATTGCCCCTTACTTAGGAAAGAAAAGGATAGGAAACCTAGGAAGAAAGCATTTGTGGTTGCATGGAGAGATAGTGATAGCTCCGATGAGGAAAACGTTGATGATGAGGTAGCCTATTCATCCTTTTATGGCTATTAGTGATGATGAGGCTAATTGTAGTTCTAGTGAAGATAATGATTATACATTTGATGAACTACAAAATGCTTTTAATGAATTAGCAAATGAGTTTCAATGCATGAATTCTAAATACAAGAAAATAATTGCTAAATTAAAAATAGAAAATGAAATATTATTAAATGCTAAGCTAGAATTAGAAAACAAATTAGAAGAGGCTAACCTAGAGATAAATGAGTTGAATAAAAAGAACTTAAATTTGCATAACTCATTTTTTAGGTTTTATATGGGTCAACAAAAATTAAATCATATGTTAGAGACTCAAAGAGCTTTCTTTGACAAAGATGGGTTAGGCTATAATGCAAAACAAAAAAGAAACTCATCTTAAGAATTTCCTAGTGAGCGAAAACTCTATGCATGATACATCTCTCATATGCTCACTATGCAATAGAATAGGACACTCATCACAAGCATGCACTTATAGAAAAATCACATTTAGAGAAAGAATAGTTAAGAAAATATGGGTGCCAAAGTATGCTATAAATAATGTTGAATTGTGCTTGAAATGGATCCCTAAAGGATCAAAAATTGTTTGCACTAACTCTCATGGACCCAAGAAAATTTAGGTACCAAAGCATGCTTGAAATTGTTTGGTGTAAGAGTGTTAAAGCATGGAGTTACAAAGAAACAATGGAGTTCAAATGCTTTACACACCCCCATGGAGATTGCTTGTGCCAATGAGAAAGAGAAAGAGATTGGGAATCCATCCTGGGCAAGGTCACAACAATTCTTCAAAGAATAGTTCAAGGTGGATTTAACAAACAAGGCAAAGCATTCTCAAGCAAGGAGTTTTGTATGCTTAATTTCTATCTTTTGAAAACTCTTATTTGCAAAATTTATTTGTATGATCCATTGAGGCATTTTGTTAATGATCTTTGGTGCATTGTGAGTTGAATGAATCAATAATAGGCATGATAAATGATTTTTGATTGCTTGATGATAGTTCTTAAGGCATTAAACGATTGAATGAAAAGTATGATTAATGATTTTGAAATGATTTCTGTAATTTGAGCAAGTTTGCAATGTGATAATATATTTTCTTGCTCTAAAATGTCAAATATGTCATTCATGCAAAATGCCATGTCATGAGCATCAATGAGAAATATGCATGTCAGAAATTATGACATGATGTTCACAAGTTGAATGATTTAATGATATATATGCTTAAAATCTATGTGAACATGTTTGTTTTGGCATATTTGTGTTTTCAAATGCTTTGGTTTTACCAAAATATGCATAACTTTCAAAATAACCTCCTTTGAGACCAAAAATGCATTTTATGGTGCAAATTCTTCCAAAATTGCAAAATTTATTGTAAAATGATTTTTCATTCACATTTTTCATTCATACAAGTCCAAAATCGTGTTCCACAAATGTTTAAACTTTTATTTGGACTTAAAATATTCAAAAACGAAGTTTTGACACATCAAAAGTTGAATTTTCTGTCAAAATTTTGCAGAAAGTGGATGAGGGATCGATCCCTTCACATAAAGGATCGATCCCCTTACATAAAGGATCGATCCCCTTGGACAAAAATGCAGAAAATTGCATTCTGGAATTAAAGGATCGATCCCTCTTGGCAAAATATGCCTATTTCCGCACTTTTAAGCAAAAATTGAAAAGCTTTCTTAATTTTCTTGATACGTTCTTTCTTCTCAACTTAAAATTCATTGTTTTCAACTTCTTCTTGATAATCTTTTCAATTTGAATAATCATTTTTCATTGATATCATGCCTCAACTTCAACATTTGGTATTATTTTCAATAATCAATAGCCTTTTCATTGAACTCACAAGAACAAAGTTAGTTTCTTGTTGAAGACATTCATGAATTGCATAAATCTTGAAATAATCTTGAAATATACTTTCAATGAATGCTTAAATATTGTTTTGAGAATTATCTCAAGAATTTATGGATATGTTTGAGTTTTTGATGAACATGATAGATAATGATTTCTTTTGTTCATCTTAGTCAAGCATGCCTAAAGGATTATATCTCATAGCTTGACTCACATATTCCCATTAGGCATCATGATATATTTTTGGTGGAATATAAATAATTAAAGGTCAATATATATATGCTTGAAGATAAAATAATCATAACTTGACCTTAAGGATAAAATTCAAACATGACTTAGGTAAATGAAATACATGAGATGCCTAACACATTACCTAGAGTCATAATTATCCTTGCCCTATAATTTGTGATGATAAATGGATCTTAAATGTTCAAATGCATGAAAATTTATCATCCATGAACTTAGATTGATCTTATGGCCAAATTTCTTAAGAACTTAGGCTTTAATGATAACATCAACACTCAAAGATAAATGCAAACTTGAACAAATGCACCTCGATTGATATCCATGCATTTATTGTTTTGATGTTGAACTTACATGCCTACTGGAGTTGAATCAATAATCATGCCTATGAGATGAGAATAGTTGTTTTCATGATATTATGTGCTTGAGCTCACCCATAGATCATGAACTTTAATGTTAAAATATTTTTTTAAGCATGATATTGTTTTACTTAAGCAAAACCATTTTAGTTAAAATAGCATATACCCCTTAAAACCTTAAATGATAAAACAACTAGGGATATGGCTATTAAATGATTAAAATGGTGATATTGAAATCTTTTCTTGCTCATAATTGATTAAGGACTTGAATTGGATAATGAGCATAGGATTTTAGTGCTTATAGCTATGGAAGAAAAATGTGTACATTTAAATGAAATAAATTCTTTGAATCTTCCATATGATATAAAATTGTGAACATAAATATGGATTAAAACTTTATGATAATTTGCTAATGTTTAATTAATCCATATGCATGTTTGATGGTGTGTGATAGTGCTCTTACATGTTTGACTTGATTATTCACTAGGCATACCACACATAATAATTAACATCATGCAAAATGTCTAAGTCAACCATTGGTAACAATATTTTCAACAATTGGTATAAGCTTTAAATTGACAATTCTTCTAATAATCTTTATATTGAAACGACAAATAGGGAAGAATTAATATAAGACACTTTTGCATGAGATACTTTGTGTTAGAATTTATGGTTAATTGATGTATGATTTAATTCTATGCACATTATCTCTTGAAAAAGATTTGTGAGCTCATGCATATGATATGTCATCTAACTTTAGCTCATAATCATGATATATTGTTATGCACCTTAGTTGGACCTTAGAGAACAATCGATATACTTAGGTGCTTGATAGAATTAAGATAAGCAAGTTATAGGACTTAGTAGATAATTTACAAACAACTTGCTTCTTTCTTTACCAATTGGGAACTTCTTGCAAAATTATTTATAAACAGTTGGTATAGGATCATAAGTCATGTTCTTTGCATCCGCACATATTTCATACTCTTTACGGACATTGACTTATTTATTTGTGCAATGAGTCTCATGTACTAACATGTTTCTTGTTGGATGGAGCGTGCGTATCTTTTCATTCTCACATAGCCATAATTTTAGGGGGAGGATAATTTTTATTTTTCTTTTTTTTCTATGACAAAAAGGGGGAGAAATAATGGGTTTTGATTTGGAAAATTCTTTTTGAAAACCATGCTTATATTAAGGGGGAGCTTTACAAAATCATGCTTTATTTGAGGGGGAGTATTTTATCCAAGAATTGTCAAAGCAAATTTACCTTAAGTTCTGTCATATCCAAAAGGGGGAGATTGTTAGCTTTAAATTGACATATGTATTTTGAAATGACAAAAACTTAAGTAAGCTTTAATGTTTCTCTCATAATGTAAATTTGCTTTACCAATCATATGATTTTCTCAAACCACTTTAAGTCTACATATAAAAGTTTAAGACCATGATTTAATAGCATATTATTATTGGTCTTAACATTTTACAAAATGATTTTGAATATCTTCATTAAGTAATTTTCTCAAAAACATATTGAACACAACTTTAGAAAATTACTTAACAAGTTTTTACACTATGTTTTCATTTGAGAAAGTCATAAAAAATAACTCCCATAAAATTCATAAATGTTTTGGGATGAATTAAAATCAAAGTCTACATCATTTTCAATCCAAACTAGCCCAGAAAAGTGCGGGAAAAGCATGAGGGATTGATCCCCTAGGATGAGGGATCCATCCCAGAATGGTAGAATGCTCCCAGGAAGCAAAAAGGAAGCATGGGATTGATCCCCTAAGGGAAGGGATCGACCCCTTAATGGCAGAAAGCCTCCAACGGCTAGTTTCTGTGAGCTAGAACGGCTAGTTTCTATTTTGGCTCCAACCAACGTTCACAAATCAACTAAGGGACTATAAATAGAGGCTTGGAAGCTCAAGGAAGTAAGAGGAATTGCTCAGTAACTCCATTCTTCATTTTCCTCATATTCAAAGCCTCAACAACATCTCAAGTGCTTGAAATTCTTCATCTTCCATCACTCTCATATTCCTTGTATAGAATAGCACAAATATTGAATAGGCTTTTCTTTGTGCTTAATCTTTGTAATCACTTGCCTACCTAGAGGACTTCTTTGATTACATTACTTGTAAACACCTTGTAAAGGAGAGATTTCTCTTAAGCCTTAGAAAAAGAGGGAGGTTTCTCTTTAGCCTAAGAAAAAGAGGGAGGTTTCTCTTTAGCCTAGAAAAAGAGGGAGAAGAGGTTACTCTTGAACCTAAGAAAAAGAGGGATTGTAAACACAAATTCAAGGATAGTGAATTTGGAGAAAATCCTTGGGAGCGTCTCAAGGTAGAGGACATAGGCAAGGTTGCCGAACCTCTATAAATCACTTGTGTACATTTCTCATTCCCTTCTCTCTTTATTTTCTTGCAATTATATTTGTGTTTATTGTATTGAATTTGGATTGCATGCTTGCATAGCCTAGAGAACTTAGAAAACATTAATATAGGCTAGTGAATTTAAAGGAACCGAAAAACGCCCTTAAGGTTAGTTAAAAACCGATTCACCCCCTCTCAGTATAGCCTATAGAGCCAACACATGTGTTAGACGTCTCATCACTATTCAATTTTTGTGTACTTCACAAGTTATAAGTGAAACAGTGTTGTAGGCCCCACTTGCCCTATAGTGCCCAGATGGACGTGAGACTGCCCAAACAGTGTGCAGAGGATATGATAAACTTAAGGTAAGAATCTCAGACCTAGATTCTCTTACTTAGATTATTTTAGGAAGTGAGCAAACAAATTAGAAAATAACGATTAACGACATAACCCGGTGACATTTTCGTAAATTGTGGTCAAACTAAAATGAATCTGGACCAAGTAAATATAGCATGATATTCTACATGAAAATAAGTCCTGGTTATATCAATAGATAGATCAAATCAGTGGTTAAATAAGAAATTTATGCGATTGGCCCGACAGGGGTAATTTCATAATTTCACCTTTTCAGTAGATCAAACCCCGATGAAACAATCATGATTCATCAAAATATATCCAATAAGAATATTTGGTGATGAAATATGAATTTTTAGAGTGTAAATACATAGTTAGAAAAATTACGGAAGCTTAAGGACGTTTTTATCCTAAAATTTCATAACCTAGGCATTTTCGTAATTTTGCCCCCATCTAGAAATTTATAAATAATACTACCTAAATCAGTTGGCTACTATTCATAATCTTCTTCCCTCACTTCATGCCACCATTAAAGAAGAAAGGAAAGAAAGAAAAGAAAATAATCCAAAAACACAACAAAAACAACTTTATCTCACCAAACTCATTTCTACAAACTTCTTGCTCTCTTCAAGCTCTATCTACACATACCTAAATCTTTGTATAAAAGTGACTATATCAAGAGAAAAGAGGGCTTGAAGAATTTGGCCAAGCCTAGGAGTTTTACGTGAATTGTGTTTTATGTGCAAGGAGGTTAGCTGAGAGCAGACGTTATGCTGCTAAAATTTCTTAGAAAGTCTTTTAAAATATCATGAAATATTTTAAGTGCATTATTGAGTGATTTCTTAACCTTAGAAAATAAATATTTAATATTTTTCATAAAATGTGAATTTATTGAAAAACAATATCTAAATATTCACGTTAATGAATTTTACCGAAATGAAAGAACTAAAGTGTTTATTTAAGTGTTTTAAAGTGAAATAGAATATTTCTAAAAATTATTTTTTAGTGTGAATATTTTACAAACTGTTTTCATTGTACTATTCATGGTGTGATTTTACCACTTTTTGGATTGACTGAGAATTTTATCTATTTTTATTAATTTCCATAAAGATGAAGAAACTGTTTATATACTATTTTGAGACTGTTGGGCATGCTCACGTGTTACTATTATTGTTAGTGTGGCTAATTGACCCGCCAAGTCATTAACAATCCCAAGGTCACCTAACAAGTTGTAAGAGCCTCGCCCGTTCAAATCGGTCGTTGGCGAGCATCCCTTGGGCTTCCCTCATTGCCCCAAGTTTACCCTTACAAGTGAGTTGGCGAGCATCCTCATTCGCCCACACCTCACTAACATATTGTCCGCTTTAGGCAATCACCACTCTTGGGCAATCTCCTCACAGCTTCGTCCCAAGGGTCCTGAAATACTTAGGATAATTCCCCTAAGCGCGTTTTACATGGGACGATCGAACCCTGGTACTTCTCATTAAGTACCCGAGCCTTATACCAATGTTACCATTGAGACAACTTGTCTTAATGGTAACATGGGTGTAATGCTCAAGTACTTAATGAGAAGTACGAAGGTTCGATCGTCCCATGTAAAACACACTTAGGGGAATTATCCTGAGTATTTCAGGACCCTTGGGACAAAGCCATGACGAGATAGCCCAAGAGTGGTGATCGCCCAAAGCAGATAATACGTTAGTGAAGTGTGGGCGAATGAGGATGCTCGCCAACTCACTTGTAAGGGTAAACTTGGGGCAATGAGAAAAGCCCAGGGGATGCTCATCGACGGTCAATTCAAACAGGCAAAGCTCTTACAATAAAAATGCGCGTTTTTATTGTAAGAGCCTCGCCCGTTCCAATGGGCCATCAGTGAGCATCCCCTAGGCTTCCTCATTGCCCCAGGTTTACCTTGACAACGATAGTAGACAATCACTAACAACATATTGTCTGCTTTGGGCGATCGCCACCCTCACGGCTTTGTCCCAAAGGTCCTAAAATACTCAGGATAATTCCCTTAAGCGTGTTTTACATAAGACGCTCGAACCCTGATACTTCTCATTAAGTACCCGAGCCTTACACCCATGTTACCATTGAGACAACTACTTAATGAGAAGTACCAGGGTTCGAGCGTCCCATGAAAAACACGCTCAAGGCATTATCCTAAGTTCTTCAAGAGCCTTAGGACAAAGTCGTGAGGGTGGCGATTGCCTAAAGCGGACAATACGTTATTAGTGATTGTGGGCGACTGCCTACTATCGCTATTAAGGCCGTTGGCGAGCATCCCCTAGGCATCCCTCATTGCCCCAGGGTTACTCTTACAATCGTCAAGGCCTCGCCCATTCCAGTGGGCAGTTGGCGAGTATCCCCTAGGCTTCCTCATTACCCCAGGTTTGCCTTGACAGAGATAGTAAGCGGTCACCCACATTCACTAACAACGTATTGTCCACTTTGGGCCATCGCTACCCTCATGGTTTTGTCCCAAGGCTTTTGAAAAACTCAGGATAATGCCTTAAGCACGTTTTTCATGGGACGCTCGAACCCTGGTACTTCTTATTAAGTACCCGAGCCTTACACCCATGTTACCATTGAGACAACTTGTCTCAATGGTAACATCGGTGTAAGGCTCAAGTATTTAATAAGAAGTACTAGGGTTTGAGCGTCAGGGAATTATCCCGAGTATTTCAGGACCCTTTGGACAAAGCCGTGAGGAGATCACCCAAGAGTGGTGATCACCAAAAGAGAACAATACATTAGTGAGGTGTGGGCGAATGAGGATGCTCGCCAACTCACTTGTAAGGGTAAACCTGGGGAAATAAGGGTAGCCTAGGGGATGCTCGTTGACGGCCGATTCGAACGGGGAGGCTCTTACATAAAAACATCGAACGGGGAGGCTTTTACATAAAAAGGTCGAACGGGGAGGCTCTTACATAAAAATGCGCGTTTTTATTGTAAGAGCCTCGCCCGTTCGAATTGGCTATCGGCGAGCATCACCTGGGCTTCCCTCATTGCCCCAGGTTTACTCTTACTATCGTCAAGGCCTCACCCATTCTAATAGGCCATCGGCCAGCATCCCATAGGCTTCCTCATTGCCCTAGGTTTGCCTTGATAACGATAGTAGGCGGTCGCCCACAATCACTAACAACGTATTATCCCCTTTGGGTGATTGCCACTCTCACAGCTTTGTCCTAAAGCTCCTGAAGAACTCAGGATAATGCCTAGAGTGCATTTTTCATGGGATGCTCGAACCCTGATACTTCCTATTAAGTAGTTGTCTCAATGGCAACATAGGTGTAAAGCTTGGGTACTTTATGAGAAGTACCAGGGTTCAGCATCCCATGTAAAACTCGTTTAAAGGAATTATCCTGAGTATTTCAGGACCCTTGGGACAAAGCCATGAGGGTGGCGATCGCCCAAAGTGGACAATACGTTGTTAGTGATTGTGGGCAACTGCCTACTATCGCTGTCAAGGCAAACCTAGGGCAATGAGGAAGCCTAAGGGATGCTCACTGACGGCCCACTGGAACAGGCGAGGCCTTGACGATTGTAAGAGTAACCCTAGGGCAATGAGGGAAGCCCAGGGGATGCTCACCGAAGGTCGATTCGAATGGGAGAGGCTCTTACAATAAAAACACGCATTTTTATTGTAAGAGCCTTGCCCGTTCGAATGACCGTCGGTGAGCATCCCCTAGGCTTCCCTCATCGCCCCAGGTTTACCCTTACAAGTGAGTTGGCGAGCATCCTCATTCCCCCACACCTCACTAACGTATTGTCTGCTTTGGGCGATCACCACTCTTGGGCGATCTCCTCACAGCTTTGTCCTAAGGGTCCTGAAATACTCAAGATAATTCTCTTAAGCGTGTTTTACATGGGACGCTCGAACCCTGGTACTTCTCATTAAGTACGCGAGCCTTACACCCATGTTACCATTGAGACAACTTGTCTCAATGGTAACATGGGTGTAAGGCTCGAGTACTTAATGAGAACTACCATGGTCCGAGCATCCTATAAAAAATGCCCTCAAGGCATTATTCTGAGTTCTTTAGGAGCCTTGGGACAAAACCGTGAGGGTGGCGATCACCCAAAGCGGACAATATGTTGTTAGTGATTGTGGGCGATTGCATACTATCGCTATCAAGGCAAACTTGGGGCAATGAGGAAGCCTAGGGGATGCTCGCCGACGACCCACTGGAATGGGGGAGGCCTTGACGATGTAAGAGTAAACTTGGGGCGAGGTCGCCTAGGTGATTCTCGCCAATGGCCTGGTGAGACAGGCGAGGCTCTTACAATAAAAATGCCTAGGCTTCCCTCATTGCCTCAGGTTTACCCTTACAAGTGAGTTGACGAGCATCCTCATTTGCCCACACCTCACTAAAATATTGTCTGCGTTGGGTGATCTCCTCACGGTTTTGTCTCAAGGGTCCTGAAATACTCAGGATAATTCCCTTAAACGTGTTTTACATGTGACGTTCGAACCCTGGTACTTCTCATTAAGTACCCGAGCCTTACACCCATGTTACCATTGAGACAAGTTGTCGGCTCGGGTACTT
This sequence comes from Heritiera littoralis, assembly GCA_031772115.1. Lineage (NCBI taxonomy): Eukaryota > Viridiplantae > Streptophyta > Magnoliopsida > Malvales > Malvaceae > Heritiera > Heritiera littoralis. Next base: position 143,347 of record JAPDPK010000009.1, on the reverse strand, counting down.
AATGAGAAGTACCAGGGTTCGAGCATCCTATGTAAAACCCACTTAAGGGAATTATACTAAGTATTTCAAGACCCTTGGGACAAAGCCGTGAGGAGATCGCCCAAGAGTGATGATCGCCCAAAGCGGACAATACGTTAGTGAGGTGTGGGCAAATGAGGATGCTTGCCAACTCACTTGTAAAGGTGAACCTGGGGCAATGAGGGAAGCCCAAGGGATGCTCGTCGATGGCCTGGTGAGACAAGTGGGGCTTTTACACAAGTGTACTTTGAGGACACCCATAGACTATGACCATATGTCTCATGTGTTACTGTTACTATTACCCTCAAGGGACTACTATATAGCACGATATATTCAGGGTGTTACTTGACCTCCATTCACGTGTTACTATTTACTGTTATGGTTTTCACTGAACTGTTACTGTTACTGTTACTGAACGATTTACCGTACTGTATACTGAGCTAATTTTTGTACTGTTTACTGTATTGTGTTCAATGAATTTAACTATTAGTGGTGGAGAAGGATTTATAAATGATTTAATCACCTAAATAACTTTTTCTATGATTCTATTATTATCGTTTTATTGAACTAATACTGATGCCAAGCTATTTAATATTACTAAATTACTATTGATACTGAATTGGTTATAGTTATCGAAACGTTTACTGCTAATGAAAGAAACGTTTACTATTTACTGTTATAAAACAATTTACCATTACTGAACCGTTATTGTTACTAAAGTGTTCACCGTTTACAGGAACTATTCATTGTACAATTTACTGACTATTACTATCATTAAATTGTTTATCATACAGAACAGCTTACTGTACTGTTTTCTGAATTTTATCGAAGTGTATGAAATGTGTTTAAAGTGATTTGGTAAAATACTAGTTAAAGTATTTTATTCAAATGGTTTTATAAACCATTCATTTAATTAATTATTTATTGAATTATTATTAAATGCTATTTCATATCAAAATCAACAACTACTCCCTATAGTCGTTTCTAGCTTCCGAGACACGACAGGTTTTCTAAAATACCTCCCATACTCCTTCCGGATACCTAGCCGACTATAGTATCCATCATTAATTCGTACTTAGTGTATGATAGGAAAATAAATGGTTTTATGCATATAGATTTCATAATATCAGTCTTACATATGTTTCCCTTACTGAGCACGTTTTCGCTCACTCCTTATTTTTTCCCACTCCCCAGATAGTTGCAGGGATTGCTTGAGATACTTTTTGAGCATTTAGGCTGTGTTTAATATCTAGAGGCAGTGAATAGTAGATTTTGGAGGTATATTCCTATTCTTTATATATATTCAGACATATTTGTACAGTACTACTTTACGGTAAACTATATCAGGGGATGTAAATATTAAAGAATTACTGTTCTGTAAACATTTCTATTTTGTAAATCGAATAAATTATATTTTTGTAAACTGTTATTGTTAACACAAGTGAGTGATAAAGGCATCACAGACAACCCAACCATCACTGTGCATGTAAAAATGTGGTGAATACTGTATATACGGACTGTGATAGGTATAGACTATAATTCTTGAACGTAATATAATATATAACTATTGTCGACCATTCACACCAATAAATTTTTAATGATGTAGGAATCTCGATCTTCGTGCTAGCCTATTTTCAAGAATTCTATGAGAACAAAAACAATCAATAGGGAGCAAGAGCTTTCTCATACACACGCACTCTGATGCTTAAGTCAGATAGGATTTTGATAGAGTTTTAATAAGTAAATAAAGCTCGAAATGTAAAGTTGATACTTATAAAAGCTATTTGGTGCGTAACTACAATTAAGACCTACAGCTTAAATGATAACCTAGGATCTTTCATGGCCCTTCTCAGTCCTCTTTCCTTTTGGGCTTAGACTACTTTAGGCATAATGTTCTTTAACCTGACTGATATCAAGGCTTAATAACCTTTAGTATGACTCTCATCAATAACTATAGACCACGTTTTAGGGAGAAACCATAGTCAAACTAGTAAAAAAATACTACATTTCTAAATTTAGACATAGTCTAATTTGTATAATAAACTAAGTGTTTAAATTATTTATAAATTTTAATTTATTTGACTACGTTTTGCTGTTAATCATAGACTAATTTCAAGTAAAAAACTACACATATTAGATAAATCGTGGTCTCTTTAAGTGTTTGTTTAATGGTAAAATTAAATTACAGTTGAAATAATAACCAATTATTCAATTGTTTAATGTAATTACATAAATCATATCAAAGTAACTAGTGCAAAATATTCTTATACCCCATTTTCATAACAATAAATTGCATTCAAGACTTTAGCACAACATTTTAGTCTTCTTTTTAACTTCATCTTTTGCACAAGAACTCTTGCAAATAATGGAGGTCAGCATTTTTTAACATCTTAACTAGCTAGCTTGTACCTCCAATACAGACCAAAAAAAGAAAAACATTAGATGCACAAGAACCCTAACCAATAATTGAGGTCAGCATCTATTAGCATCCTCGCTGGAATCGCCTTTAAATAAAATATATAAATGTGCAAAGTGATAACTCTAGGAAAATAGAGTTATTTTCTTGCTTAATTGCCTAAATATTATTTATTCTCTTTGTGGGATTGTTAATTATTTCCCTAATTTGGTTAATTTCCTTATATTTTGTAGATAAATAAATTTCAAATGAATTTCAGTCACTCTGGTGGAAATTAGATTGAAAAAAGGCCAAAAAAGGAGACTGGACCAGTAAAAAACAAAGAGGGAGATGGAATTTCATCTTGTAGCACAACTCATCATCTCTATATCTCTTGCCCACCTAGCATACCACATATCATCATTCTACTCACTCTTGAAGGATAATAACAAATGACACATGGCCAGCACATGGAAGAACATGCCATTGCCACTTAGATGCTCATGTAGACAAGAAGACAAAAGAGTAAGGTGCTAGAAAGCGTAACATGCAAATGGTTAATATGTAGGCTTAATTGACATGGAAATATCTTCCAAGAGGAGCCAATTACATGAAGATAAGTGGCAAGGAGTGCCAACTCATCCATAGTGTCCAATTACTATTGTACCCCTTAAATTAGTGCCTACTTAAACAATATGATGAGCACCAATGAAGGGGTTGTTTGTGTAGACACCTAATTTTGTCCGAACAATTTTTTAATAAAAAAAATATAAAAAAAATCAAAAAAATCAAAAAAATCAAAAAAATAAAAAAATGATAAAAAGAAACAAGTCAATTTTGGTCAAATCTCATGTAGAGCACATGCAAAATTCACACCTTCAAGAGTTGACTAAAGTTGATATTGTTGCCAAAAATAAAAGAAAAAATAATCAACCATTAAATCAATGAATAAATTAAGGAAGAAAATAAATTGAAATGGAAATAAATTTAAAAAAAAAGAAGGAAAGTCAAAGAAAATAAATGAAAAAATAAAGGCCTTTGATTTAGATGTAAAAGGGGAGCCGAATTTTACATTCACACACTATGACCATTTAAAAGAGTTGACTTGGTTGATTTGTTGCCAAAAAAATGAAGATAATAATTTGCAATATAAAGGAAATAAATCAAGAATATGAATTTCATGATGACAGCCACGATTTAAGCATCAAAAGGGGGAAGTTTGCTTCCTTTCTCAAAATATTACAAGCTGAAATGGTTATAAAAGCAAAAGAAAAAAAACTGGGCGGAGGAGAAGAGAAAAACCCTAGGAAGGAGAGAAAACAAAAAAAAAACTGAAAAAACCCTAGAAAGAAAAACCTAGGTGGAGGAGAAAGAGAGTAGAAAATTGGATTGCTTGTTTCTTTTTTCTTGGACCCGAGCCACCTACAGGAGGAGCCCTTCCCGACGTCAAACGAGACCACCACTGCCTCACGACTCCTGCCTCCATCATCGCTGCACATTTCTGCTACATCTTCATCACGCCTCTGCCTCACCACTGATCAACCCTCACCCGCTCTGCTGCCAAGTCACTTGTACAAGTCTGATCCCTGCTCCGTGCCCTGCTTTCCAACCATCCCTTGTAATTAGCTCCTGTTTGAAGATCATTGTCACACTGCAACCCGTGTCCACTGCTGCTACTACGCCTGTTGCCAAAGCTCCTCCAAGTGCTGCTGCTATTCTATTTCTTCTTGAAGGCAATAACAAGAACTGCACCGGCCGTATCACCAACTTTGCTACCTGTTTCGTCATTTTCTACTGTCCCAACTCACCGTCCCTTCCCTGCGCACACCCCTGCACTAGCAACCATCTTCATCGTTCCACCAGCAACTGAAGCTAAATCTAAGCAGGAGTTGTCCAAAAACAAAGCTGCAACGTGAACACGTGATGAAGACAAACCTTTGCATTAGTCATTGACAAAGGTGCTGAAGTAGACGACGCTTGGCTTAAGGACTTGAGGTGTGATCACGTGATAAACAAAAAAGGAACAATAAGAAATCAGGAAAGAGTAGCTGAGGTCCACTGCGTGAAAGAAAAAGAACAGTTCCTAGTGGTGCTCGGTTTCCCAGGTTTGTTTCTTTTTATTGTTTAGTTAATTAGTTAAAGGAAATATAATTTTTACAATAAGATTTGATGATCTAATAATTATTGGCATGATTAATTTAGTGATTTATATGGTGATGGTCTAACTTTGATATTAAATCTGACTTAATAATTTGATTTAAAAAATTTGCATGATAATGTTTAATTGGATCGGGTATGAAATTATTGCATGACATATTTAATTTGACTAATTTAGTATGATTATATATATTTTGTGTGTATGGTTTTGGTTTTAGATTTATATTTGTTATAGTATTGAAGGTGACGTATTGAAGGATACTTCCATGGAAAAACATGTTTAGGCACATGCTTAATCTTTTATTCATTATTTTCATAATAAAAGATTTTAAAATACATAAGGAATAAAATATAAAAAAAATAATAACTTTGTATAATGATTTAAATTAAAAAATATCCGATGATGGGATTTCTTAGAAATCGCAATTAGCGATTCTTTGATAATCCTTAGGATCGAGAAAAATCTTTAGATGTTACCAGCGTATTGGAGCATTTAATTGGTTTTATCTCGATTTCAAAATTCTTTAAATAAATTAATATAAAAAATAAAAATAAATTAATCAAATATAAAATTTAAAATGAACAAATAAATAAATATAAATATGAATTAAATAAATAAATAAAATATAAATTTAAGAGAATATCCTATGATAGGATTTCTTAGAAATCACAAGTAGTGATTCTTTGATAATCCTTAGGGTCGAAATGAAATATTTGAATATTACCAGCGTATTGGGGTATTCAAGTAATTTTAGTTCGATGAAATAAATTATTATTATTAATAAACAAATAATAAATAAATAAAATTTTTAAACAAATAAATAAGAGTACTAAATTGTTACAATTAACCTTCGGAAATAAATGATAATAAAACAATTAAAAATTAAAAGTATAAGATTTTCCGATGATGAGATGTTACGGAATTCACAAGTAGTGATTCCTAACTGATCTCTAGGTGAGAGAAATATGTTAAATGTTACCAGCGTATTGAAATATTTAGTATGATTTTTCAATAAAAACAAGATTTTATAAATATAAATAAATTACAAAATAATAATATAAGTATAAATAAATTAAAAAATAATAAAATGAAATAATGGATTTCTCATGTGCATCATATTCATTTTGTTAGCATCATTTGCATTCATAAAATCCTAAAATAGGTGTGAATCTCCCAAGGATGAGATTCTATAGAAATCGCAAGTAGCGATTCTTGAGAAATCTCTAGGTGAGGAAATTATCCGAAATACTACCAGAAGTATTGGGGTATTTCGGAATAATTTTCAATACAAAAGATTTTCGTTTATTTTAAATAAAAAATAAAATTTAACATAAATAAAAATAAATTTTAATATTTCAAATAATAAATAAATAAATGATTTCAAATAAATGGAGTTCTTTTTAAATGTTTAATTAAGATCATTTTATTAAGATTGAAAGATAAGACATCATTAAGTGGTACCGTTTTTTAACGGGCGTTGTGGGGGTGCTAATCCTTCCCCACACGTAACCGAACTCCCGAACCTAAACTTTGTTTTCGCAGACCAAAAATTATTTTTTTGATAAAACTTAATTAATTTTAAGATTTTATTGAAAAGATAAATAATTTTAGGTGGCCAATCACACCTAGCCAAAAAGATTGGTGGCGACTCCTTTTCTTGTGTTTTTTTTCATAATCGTCTAGCGATCGAGTCCCCGGACGAAAATCGTTACGACAGTTTGCATAGGGATTTTAGGGTTTATTTTCATGCACATTTTATATGTTTTTAGTATATTAGAGCAGCCACCAATTTACCTTTTGAAGTTCTTTAAATTTCCATGTTAATTTACTTCTTTTCTTTACAATTCCTTTAAGTTTTATTGAGTTTCTTTCAAGTGTTTTTTAAATCTTTGTTGCAACTTTAAATTTCCAGCAATTTAAACTTCTTTTCATCCCTCTTCTTCTTCCATTTTTGTTTTTGATTTAGCTCTATGATCATGGGAAGCTAAGGTTGAAAAACTACCGCAATAGCTCTTGTGAGTGAGTTTGATCCATATTTCTTTCCTTGGTTTTCGTTTACTGTTTTTGGATTTTTAACTTGCTAATTGGACTATTTTAAAGTCCACTTTAATGTTCTTAATTCATATTTTAAAGTTTTAAAATCATAGAATTCAAAAAATTACAATGTTAGGGTTAATGGTTAGTGTATGGCGTCATTATGGTTCCTTTATGGTGATGTGCTGTTTTCTTTGATTCCAGCAGTGTAGGCGTCTCCTTTAGGGTCTCTTAGCTTCTGTTTTTAGTCATTTATAGTGTCGTTTAGATAGTTCTTAAGTTACATTAAGTTTCATGCAATTAGGGGTAGTGTCTACTAGGTGATTGATTTAAATCTTACAAGCATTGCATTAGTTTCCCAAGCATGTTCTGTTTTGGCATTTTCAATTCTGTTTGGTGTTACTTGTAGGCACTTTTAGGGGTAGGGGTCTGTTTTGGCTTAGTTTAAGGGTTATTTAGGTGTCTTTAGTTCATCTTAGGATCATATAGACATTAGGTGATTTTTAGGATTTAATTAGGATTAGTTTTTATATCATCTTCATGACATTTCATTGCATTTATCTATAATTTCCTGACCAGTTTTTACATTTTATTTAGTCCATTTCCAGGTTAGTTTTGCATCTTTTTTAACTTCATTTCATTAAGGTTAAGTTAGGTTTAAGTCATGCATTTAGGGGTTAGTAATTAGGGGTTATTAAGGTTTCATAGCATTTCCATTAACAAATTTCATGCATTTCGGCATTGCATCCAGTCCATTTTAGGTGTTATTTAGGGAATTTTGTAGCTACTGTTTAATGTTACTTTTTAGGGACATTTCGGTAGTCCCAGGTCATATTAGGCCCATATAGAAATGAGGTAATTTTTAGGTTACATTAAGATTATGTTTCATGGCATTTTTATTGAAAATTTTACATGCTAGGTGTCATTTAGGTGTCCATCACTGTTTGTTTTAGTGCTACTGTTTAATTTAGTTCTCAGGTGTATTTCATTAGATTTAAGTCATTTTAGATTCATATATTTAGTGATTTAAGTGTAGGTTAAGTTAAAATAATTCTCATTAGCGTTCAGTTTCATTTATAGGTCCATTTTGCATTGAAATTACATTCTGTCTAGGTTTAGTAGTTGCATTAATTTCATGCATTTAAGTAATGTTATAAGAATCAGAAAAAAAAAGAAAAAAATATAATCTGGATTAACCAATTAAATAATAACCGTTGTTATCTTATTAAATGTTTAACTTAATTTTTAAATGTAAATTTAAGGGAGAAACATAAATATTTATTGCTTAATCATATAAGATTAGAAACAATCATTTTTCTTTTGGAGAAGACTGAAACATTTTATGATAGAGAATTATTAATTTTCTTTTCAACCTAGCCCCAATTTTATATGTGTAAAAACAGAGAATAGTTTAAATGTTACATAATTAAACTTGATTTGACAATTGGGAGAAGAGCATGCGGCAATTGGCATCTAATTTGAATGCTTTATATCTAACAGTGACATGATTGTAAATTGAAATGAAAAATCTAAGCCGGCAAAATGGAAACGTGATAAACAATGATAATTAATGCTCTTGTTTGAAAGTTGCTTTTCCAAGAAATTGAGACCTATTTAGTAAGATATTGATTTTTTTTTTTTTGAAGTCTGAAATTGAGAAACATGAGCATAAAAAGGTTGCCTAATCTTATAAATGTATGTGTATATATAGAGAGAGAGTAAGAACTTGATTTTTTTTTTAAGTCTGAACTTGAGAAACCTGAGCATAAAAAGGTGACTTAATCAGTTAATCTTATAAATGTGTGTGTATATTAGTAAAATAACACATGCTCTTAAATATTTTTAGAAAAATAAAAAAAATAATAATCTCTTGGAAGAATCTACTTATATTTTACACTTTTTTATAATCATATATTTTGATTAAATCCAACTGTTAAGACTTTTCATTTTTGAATGAGTTTTTTTAATAAAATTCAACTGTTAAGACTTAAGAGATAATTAATCTTTTGAACTAATATGAGTTACCAATTGCTATCACACTTTCGTACTCTTCTCTTTGTTTTCTATAAGAAATTTTCTCAGCTTTCTAGTTCCAATATGTCTTCGCCTTTTTTTTTTCCTTTAAGAATCCTTCATTGGTTTTCTTCATCGATATTGAAATTTCAGAAAAGAAAGAAGAGAAAATTGATCAAACAACTCATGAGTGCACCACATCATTTATTCCTCTTAAAATACACGTGTGTGTATGCATGCATGTGTATTTTTGTGATGTAAACCACAAGTATTATTATCTGTTTTAACAATTTGAAAGTAATTTTATTCGGACTTTCATCACAGTTAAAGCTTCTCATCCTTTCCAAAGGTGTGTTTAGTAGAGGTCAAACTTGAGAGTTCTTTTTATAAACTCAGCCTGCATTACCTACTGAGCCACAACCCAGGGGTTGCATGCACGTATATTTTAGTATAAAACTGGAATGACGACCCTACTAATGAATGGGGTATTTTTTTCTAATTTATTAAAAATATAATAAATCAAGATAATTATTAAAAGATTAAATTTTAAATAAAAATGATCATATTTAATTTGTTTAACTAATACTTTTATTTTTTATCTTAAAAAAAATTCTAATACATGCACAAAATTCAAAAAATTATATAGACAAATAAAAAATGGGTTAAATTATGTAAATTGTTATCAAATTTAATCCAAATTTATTAATATCAAGATAAATATAGATTATGTTGATCCTCCACCACCATTTTTTTTCTTGGCCGTGAGATTGGGTTTAATATTGAAATTATCTATTATTCACTTGATTTCCTCTTTTATGATTTTCAATATTCATATTCACATAATTCTTTTTTGAAAGTTTTTTAATCGTAGAATTTTTTAATTATATTTTGTGTTTAATTGTTAAAAAAAATAATGATATTTGGAATTTTTTATTTTATTCTATAAATTTATCATTTTTAAATTTATTTTATTTTTAGTTATTATCTTTTAAATTTTTTGTAATTTTGAAATTTTGCAGAATTATAAATATATATAAAAAAAAGAGAATTATAATTTGATTTGAATTCTTTAAGTATTTAGTATTTGAATTTTAGTATTAAAGTTTCTTTAACACTTCATCAAAAAAAAAACCTTCTTTTTATGTGGTCTCTTATGACCAATCATCATATGTTATCCCATGTTCAAAGGTCCCACATTCGCCATTAACAGCTCCAACATAAATGAGAGTTAGTTATTATAACTTGACTTGATATTCTAACTCAGCACATTCAATAGGTGTAGGAAGAATAAAAAAATTTTGGGATCTCACATCGTCCCCACCTTTAGAAATTTGGTCCTTCAACTTTTGATCAAGGTATTGTTCAAACAATTTCAGCCTAACATTATCAAATCCATACGTATTTAATAGAATGAGGTTAACTACCAATTCCCTAAATGGTGTATTTACTATAGCAAATAGCAAATACCCTAGGGATTCCAGTTTAATAGATAGTTTCATGGTAATCATAACAAATTCAAAAAATGTTGAACCTAAATCAAATAATGCAGTGACATGGGTATCAAATGTTGGATTATGCCCTTAGAACCATTCATTAGATGATTGACTTTGGCATTTTTTTATGTATCATGACATTTTATTATAGCTCATTATTATATTTGTCTTATAACTGCGTAATGTAATCTTATATGATAATGTCCTTAGAATAGTAATAACACACTATTCTTAAAATATCCCTAGTCAAGTATTATTGTGAACAAGGATAACAATGTACGATAAGACTAGTATGTGGTTGACTGATGACCATTGTCATGGATATAGGATATCAAGTCATCACATAGGTACATGTTAGAGAACTATGTACTGGATCGACCCTCCATGAGAACGCTACATGGATTGTTTTATGAGTGTCATTAGCGATTCTCATAGTGATGATGGTGTATGTGATCCTTTGACTTGAGATCATCAGAGATCCCAACATAGAGAATTGCATACTTTAATGCTGCTAGATGTCATTCGTAACAGGATAGACTATAAAGGTAGTAATTGGGTATGCCTTGATCTATATAGAGGGATGTTAAGTGATCAAGATAGGATTTATCCCTCTTATATAACAAGAGTGATGTCTTGGGCCCTTTCATAGAGTGAGACTAAGAAATGCATGGCTGTGCTCGAATAAGTCAATATGAGATATTGATTTTATTTGTTTAATTAGTCTACTCAGGAATCAAGAAACACTGATTAGACTATACAAGTGTGACACATTCCATGACTTGTGTCTAATCAAGACATCAAAGGATAAAGGGATTAGACTACACGGTAACATCTATCACGAGTAAGGTTATGTCGAGTCATTGACATTCTCGTTAGATGGGTAGCAATGATGTGTTGCTAGATACCGCTCATTGCCTGTGACAATTTTGTCATTGTCATTGTCATTGTTTTGAGAACCTATTGGGTCGCACACTTAGAACGGATCAATGAGGAGCTTAATTAATCCTATTCTGAATTGGATTAAGGATATATCTAATCCTATTCTGAATTGGATTAAGGATATAGCTAATCCTATTCTAAATAGGATTAGAGTTCTGTTTGGCAGTAAATTTTAGGGTAAAATTTACTGCCTATAAAAGGATGTTTTCTAAAAACATAGCCGCACAATTAAAAACAGAAAAAAAAAAGTATTCTTTTAATCGAAGCTAGCAATTCGGTTATAAGGAATCAAAACCGCTCTTTAAGGCTGCTGATCGTGAGACGTTCAAGAGTCGTGAGATCCGTTCGTGTGGATACCATAGAGGCAGGAACGAAAAGTTGCTGCTTGTGATTTGACCAAAGACAAAAAAATCAGAGAAAACGTTAGGTAAAATCTCGAAACCCTAATCAGGCAACCCTCCGAATCGATCCTGGTGGAGGCCGAATGATTTAAATTCCGCTGTGTGTTTGTTTCGGTTTCCTCATCAAAAATATAAATTTTAGCTTTAATCATATCGGAAGAAGTGGTGTCGATGGACTCCTTGTCAATAGCAAATACTCGACCCTAAGTCACAACGTTCTTCCCTTTCTCTGTTGCCATAGCCTTACGCTAGGCCTAAGTGGTCTTCTCCTATTCTTTGGGAGCCTTTTGGATCATCTTTGGGCAATCTCTAACTCGATGCCCCATTTCACCACACCAAAAACATGCTCCCGTCAGCGCTCGACATGTTTGAGATTTATGGAATCTCCCACAATACCACACGTCTTCACTATATCTTTCTATGGGCTAATGATGCTACCAGTCGATGATCGAGATTTATTGTCAACTACCTTAATCCTCGCTAGCTCTCAAAGTCCCATCATCCTTCTTAAATCTTTTAGATGCATATTCATCTCTGGAAGCCTTCTCATCTGATTATCTTTGCCTTTACCCTTCGACCGAAAATCTGCCTGGTGGAATTCATAGTCTTGCTCACATAGCTGAGCTTTACAGATTGCTTCATCACAAGTAGTGATATCCATCAGATACAGCTTGAATCTGATAGATGGCCTCAGTCCCTCCATAAATCTGTGTATTTTATGCTCCTCACTTCGAAGAACTTCGGGACCAAACCTGCTCAATGTGATGAATTTAGACTAATACTGATCAACTGTCATATTCCCCTGAGTCAAATTCAAAAACTCTATCTTTAACTTCTTCTAAGCAGTGCATAGGATGTACTGCTTATTAAATGCCTCTAAAAATATATCACACGTGACTTCAGGATGTCGAGCCTCCAATATAGTTTGAGTAGATTGCCACCAGTGCTCCGCATCATCCATTAACAAGTCACTAGACCCACCTTTTTCTTTTCAGAGCAAGTCATGTACTTAAATAACTTAGTAATCGCCTTAACCCAATTCTCTGCCACTTGTGGGTCCCTGTCTCCCTTAAATTTGGGTGGATCCAGTTTCTTGAATTCTTTCAACAAGGCCACACTACAAGAGGCTGTAGAACCCTACCTCTTGAAAGCTTGTGCTAATGGTGGAAACTCTGGATGTACAAATAGAGGCTGTATTGGGGGAGCAGGAAGCACCGGAGCAACATTTTCTGACGGAGGAGGATGCGCTATAGGTTGAGTAAGTGGTGCAATTACGACCAAATTAGGAAAATTCGCCATAAATTGTGTGAACAATGTGGCCATAGTCTTTATACTCCACTCGATTCTCGACAGTCGGCTGTTTGGGCTACTCAATGGAGATAAAAGAGGGAAGCACTCTGGAGATGGTTCTAGTCGTCTCCGTCTAGTATTCCTTCTCCTATGACTCATTCTTCAACACCACAACAAAGTCAAATGAGTTTAGTATAACTTTAATTAGTTATACCACACATATCTGTGAGTGTATATATATATATATAAACAAGTACAGTACTCGAGGATGTTAACTATATCTAACCTAATGACACTAACAAACATCAGACTAATCCCACTCTAATACCAATTCCATAACATCCCGATTTCATTTATAATGGGTTAGGCTGTTCGTCGATGTCATCTTCATTTTTATTCATCACATACATAATATTATATTAACTTCATTGCATCAAATAACAAAACAAATATCAGTAGCATTAAATATACCTATGAGAACTCATTATTTTGTACTATACATGTACGGGCATATAATTATTAATTAATAAATAAATTATTTTATAAATTTTTGTGGATTTCAAGTTAATAGTGATGTGGGCCCCACTTGGATTTTAATGCCCAGAATGTGGAAGTGACTGATAAAATAGAGTATGGAAGGTGTAATAATGGTATTATGGAAATTTAGAGGTCAAAATACCCCGTTGGCATTATTTTGTGAAGTATGGTAAACAAATTGGAAAATGACGGATACATCCTGAGGGTATTTTTGTAAATTCCTCCCAAACTAAAATGAATTGGGACGAAGTAAAAATATCATGAGATTCTACATGAAAAGTAATTTAACACAGTGTCAATAGATTTCTTGAATTAGCCGCCAAAATAGAAAATTTCCCTGGTAGGTCGCGGAGGTGAAATCATAATTTCTCACTATCCGTGCACCACGTATCAACGAAACCACTTCCAATCATCAAAGTACATTTAATATGATTATATGGTACTGGAATCCAAAAATTTGGAATGCGTTTACACAGTTTTACAACTGCGGGAACTTAATGACAAAATGATTTGAAATTTTCATACCTATGGGCATTTTGGTAATTTTGCCCATTTCTAGAATTTTCCTCATAAATGCTTCAACAGCTGAAGGGCACTATTCATTGTCTTCCCCATTGTCTTTCATGCCACCATTAAAGAAGGAAGGAAGGAAGAAAGAAACTTCAAGCAATCCTATCTCATTATCTAGCCAAAATTTCACCAAAATTCTAACTAGAAAAAAAATTCTACTCTCTCTCCTCTACATTTCTATACCCATAGCACATTATATAAACCACTATTCAAGGAGAAAGGTAGCTTACAAGTTTCGGCCAAGCAAGGTAACCATACCATTCCTTATGCTTTCTTTGATTTCAATGGTATAAAATTACTCCTTTAAGCATGATGATCATGTTTTTAGCTTTAGTTTCATTTAAATGTTGAAAAATAAAATTTTGCCATTGGAAGACCATTCAACCAAGCATGGGATCCTAGTGATTCATTGTGTTTCATGCATGAAAATGGTACCAAAATTAAAGATAAGCAAGGCTAAACAAAGATATAAGGTTGAATTGTTAAAATCTCATCAAAAATGGCTAAAGGGAATTTCGGCTAAGGCAAAGGGGATGTAAAGTTGAAATGAATACTATTATGTGAATACTTTCACTTCATCATCATCATCAGAGCCTTTATCACAATAGATTGGGGTAGGCTAATACTTTCACTTATGTAAATTAAATTAATTTACAGTAATTACTATCCACTGTTAATTAAAAGTGAGAAATAAATGCATCGCAGACAGCTTAACCAATACTGTGTGAAATGAAAAAGTGTGAAAAAGTGTAAAATACTGTATACTTAGGATGTGACATTATTTATTGGTATCAGAGCGAGGTTAGCTTGATTTCTGTCGATATATTTAAGATAAAAGTGAAGTGGTTAACATCCTCTGTAGTATTATATAGTCTGGATATATAAATAGGATGAGTAACCAAAAATCGATAAATCATTTGTGGAGCAGATATGAGTGGACGACAGGTGACTCGAGCAAATAGGGTTGAGGCAATGGTCGGGCGGAGTAGACTTGGAGCCCCATACACCCGAGCTTATATTGGAGCTCGTCCCAAGACCGGTTCACCCTTCACAGCCTAAGAGCCCTAAAACTTGGATGTCGAGGATGGAGCGTATGTTGGCAGACTTTATCGCCATGTATCACGCAGACAGAGCTGCTAATAGAACAGAGAAGGAGCAAGCAGCTCCAGCAGCTCCACCAGTTGCATCACCTCCTGTACAACTTGCTCCTGAGCCTCAACCTGCACAACAACCATTATAGCAGGCTAAGGCCGTACTACCACCACAGCCACCAGTATAGCCGCCCAGAGATGTTGAGTCTTATTGTGACGTAGCTTTAGTGTGGCAGTTCACTAAGCTTAATCCGCCAAAGTTTAAGGGTGATCGAGATCCACTGGTGGCAGAGCAATGGGTTATAACTGTTAAGAAGCTATTTCGATATATGAGATGTTCTGATACGAAGCAAGTTAGACTAGTAGTGTTCCAGATGATCGATGATGCAGAGCACTGGTGGAAGTTCGCACAGACGATATTATTCACATAGCATCCAATTATTACTTGGAATATTTTTGTAGATGTTTTCTGCTACCAATATATCCTCGACATAATACAAAAGAAGCTCCAGCAGGAGTTCATAGAGTTAGTATAAGGGAGTATGACGGTGTATCAGCACGAGTCCTGATTTACCACACTTAGTAATTTGATCCACTAACACGAATAGATGAGCAGCATAAGATAAACAGGTTTAAGGCTAGGCTGAGACCGTCGATTAGATCTAAGTTAGCTTCGTTTGACATTCGCACCTACGATGACGTAGTAAGGCATGCTCAGCTTCGTGAGCAAGACTTTGAGCAGTTCCATTTAGAGTCAGTTTCTAAGAGTAAAGCTAAAGGAAAGGGTAAGGCAAAGAGGGGCGCAAATGATAGATTTGGTAGAGAGTAGTCTAAGAGACTTAGACCATCGGGCATCTAGATTTCAGAGGGGCGATCTACGAGACAACTGCTACTACCCCTACTACTGGTGGTCACACATCTACACTGAAAGGTACCGTGACTAAATGTGATCGATGTGGACGGTCGCACAATACATGACCCTACCACATGTTGAGGAGGACCTATTTTAGATGTGGGTAGGCGGGACATATTGTGAGAGACTACCTTATGCTACGGGAGTCAGCTGCATCTATCACCCTAGCCTTAGTTCTTCCTGCTCCGACACTAGCACCAACAGCTCTAACAAAATCAGAGAGAGTAACACACTCACAGCCAAGGCAGGTGACTACAGCGGAGATGGGTAAGAAGCTCGTGACTCAGGGACAGGTGCACGTACTAGATCAGGAGGCTGCCGATGCATCTGTCGATGCCATTAAAGGTAAAATTTATATTTTCGATATTCCCGTATTTGCATTATTTGACCCTGGTTCTATTCATTCATTCATATCTCCTACTTGTGCTAACAGGGTCTCAGTACAGCCAGAACTTTTAGGGTATACAGTACAAGTGAATACTCCATTTAAAAAGTCACAAATTACAGATTTAGTGTATAGAAACTATAAAGTAACCGTAGGGGAGAAGGAAACTACAGCTAACCTAATTTTGTTGACTATGTACGATTTTGATGTAATATTAGGAATGGATTGGTTAGCTGCAAACTTTGTAACCCTAGATTGTTATACCAAGTTCGTAACCTTCTCCCAACCAAAACGTTCTACTATAAAGCTTTTCGATAAGTTATAATAAAAGTGAAATATTTACTAAATCGTGTGAATATGTGTGTGATGTATTGAAAGTTTTATAGCATATGTGGAGGACATGGAAAAGAGACGTCCCAAGTTGCACTAGATTCCTATGATCAGGGATTTCCCGTACGTATTCAAAGGATTTACTTTGGTTACCATCGAATTGAGAGATCGAGTTCACTATTGACTTGGTACCTAGCACGAAGCCCATTTCTAAGCCCCCGTATCGAATGGTACTATCAGAGTTAGAGGAGCTTAAGAAGCAGCTCCAGGAGCTATTAGATGAGGGATTTATACGTCTTAGTATGTCTCCGTGGGGTGCACTGGTATTATTCATCCGGAAGAAGGATGGCAACTTCCAGTTATGTATTGACTATCGGATATTGAATAAGGCGACCATCAAGAATAAGTATCCCTTGCCCAGGATCAATGATCTATTTGATTAGTTGAGGGGCGCCCAAGTGTTTTCAAAGATAGATCTTCGATCAGGTTTTCATCAGCTTAAGATTCAGGATTCAGATGTTCCCAAGACAACATTCAGAACTCGATATATACACTACGAGTTTTTGGTGATGTCATTCGAATTGACTAATGCCCCTGCAGCGTTTATGCGCTTGATGAATGAGGTGTTTAAGCCCTATCTTGATCAGTTTGTGATTGTATTCATAGACGACATTTTGGTTTATTCTAAGTCTCCAAACGAGCATGAACAGCACCTTCGTACAATCTTACAAACCCTCAAAGATCGAAAGCTTTATGCCAAATTCAGTAGGTACGACTTTTGGCTAGATCATTTTACATTTCTAGGACATGTAGTCTCGAAGGACAGGGTGTCTATATATTCGTCCAAGATAGAGGTCATAGTTCAATGGGAGAGGCCTAAGACGGTGATGAAAATACGGAGTTTTCTTGGTCTAGCTAGATATTATCATCGGTTCATTGAGGGATTTTCTAGATTGGCTACTCCACTGACGCGATTCACACGTAAGGATGTTAAGTTCAAGTGGACAGATGTGTGTAAGCGCAATTTCCAAGAGTTGAAGCGGAGACTTAAAACAGCTCCAGTACTCGCCCTTCCCAGTGGATCAGGTGGATTTTCGGTGTATACAAATGCTTCTGCGTAGGGATTGTGGTGTGTTTTAATGCAGCATGGTCGGGTGATTGCATATGGTTCCAAGCAACTTAAGGAGCATGAGAAGAACTACCCAACCCACGATCTAGAGTTAGACGCTATGGTGTTTGTACTGAAGATATAGCTGCATTATCTTTATAGTGAGACTATTAAGATCTATACAGACCACAAGAGTCTGAAATATTTATTCTCACAGTGTGAGCTTAACTTGAGGCAACGGAAATGGATGGAGTTGTTAAAAGACTACTATTGTGAGATACTGTACCACCCAGGGAAAGCAAACGTGGTGGTCGATGCTATAAGCCGAAAACACATAGGTATGGTGTCATATATGATGGTCAGGGAGCACAAGTTATTGAAACAGTTCTCGAACCTCAGCCTTAATGTAGTTTCCTCTGAGAGTTATGGGTTTACAGCTAGTTTCAGAATTGAGCCGGATTTAATGGGACAGATCAAGGATGCTCAAAGGACAGATGCTTACTATATAGAGGTGCCAGTCAGATACAGGTGGTAGTATTATCTGATTTTGATAATGGCACTGAAGGGATTCTGAGGTTCAAAGGTAGAATCTGTGTTCCCAATAATTGACAGCTCAGAGATCTGATTCTGATAGAGGCCCATACCTGCAGGTACACTTTGCACTCAAGTAATACTAAAATGTACCAAAATCTACGGAAGGTATATTGGTGGTCGAAGATGAAGAGAGACATCGCAGAGTTTGTAGCTAGATGTCTCACTTGTCAGTAGGTTAAGATTGAACATCAGAAGCCTGCGGGTTTATTTCAACCTCTACCGATTCCTCCATGGAAATGAGAGCACATTACGATGGACTTCACATGGGTTACTAAGGACCTGGAGGAACCACAATGCTATATGGGTGATAGTGGATAAATTGACGAAGTCCGCCTACTTCTTGGCCATCAGATCTATAGATCCTCTCAGTGCTCTTGCCGATCTATATGTATGGGAGATAGTGAGGCTACACAGAGTTCCAGTGAGCATAAATCGGATAAGGATTCTTAGTTAACATCCCACTTTTGAGTGAGATTTCAGGAGGCCACGGGATCCCGATTGAATTTCAGCACCTCCTTTTATTCTCAAACTGCGAGTAGTTTGAGCGAGTGATACAAATGCTCGAAGATATGTTAAGGGCTTGTGTGTTGGATTTTAAAGGCTCCTGGGACAACCACTTGTCGTTAGCCAAGTTTGCATATAATAAAAGTTGCCAGACTAGTATAGGCATGGCACGCTACGAGGCATTATATGGTAGAAGGTGTAGATCACCGATCTCGTGGGAAGAAGTGGGAGATCGAAAGTTACTAGCTCCTGAATTGGTCGAGTGAGCTTCACAGAATGTACAGTTAATATGTAATAGAATTCGAACAGCATAGAATCGGTAGAGGAGTTATGTAGACATGAGACGCTGACCACTTGATTTCTCACCAGGTGATTTTGTATTTTTGAAAGTTTCCCCATCTAAAGGTATTATGAGATTTGGCAAAAAAGGAAAATTGAGTCCTCAGTACATCGGACCATTCGAGATCTTAGATTGCATAGGAGGCGTGGCTTACAGATTAGCACTACCACTAGAGCTATCAGGTGTGCATAATGTATTCCATATCTCGATGCTCAGGAAGTACCATCCAGATCCATCCCACGTAATTCATTACGAACCACTGGAGATACGAGAAGATATGGTTACGTAGAGTGACCTATCAGGATCTTGGATCGAAAAGATAAGGTATTGCGATCTAAGACGATACCGTTAGTGAAAATGCTCTGGTAGTACCATTCTGAGGAAGAGGGACATGGGAATTTGAGAGCTTGATGCGGAAGAAGTACCCAGAGCTGTTCCAATAAGTTGTTCAAGTGAAATTCGAAGGACTAAATTTCCTAAAGGTAGGGAGGAAATGTGAGAACTCATTATTTTGTACTATACATGTACAGACATATAATTATTAATTAATAAATAAATTATTTTGTAAATTTTTGTAGATTTCAAGTGAATAGTGATGTGGGCCCCACTTGGATTTTAATGCCCAGAACGTGGAAATGACTAATAAAATAGTGTATGGAAGGTTTTATAATGGTATTATGAAAATTTAGAGGTCAAAATACCCTGTTGGCATTATTTTGTGAAGTATGGTAAACAAATTGAAAAATGAAGGATACGTCCCGAGGGTATTTTCATAAATTCCCCCCAAACTAAAATGAATTGGGACAAAGTAAAAATATCATGAGATTCTACATGAAAAGTACTTTAACACAGTGTCAATAGATTTCTTGAATCAGCCACCAAAACAGAAAATTTCATTGGCGGGTTTGGGGGAAAAATCGTAATTTCTCACTATTCGTGCACCGCGCATCAACGAAACCACTTACAATCATCAAAGTACATCTAATATGATCATATGGTACTGGAATCCAAAAATTTGGAGTGCGTTTACACAGGTTTACGACTGCGAGAACTTAAGGGCAAAATAATTTGAAATTTTCATAAATAGGGGCATTTTGGTAATTTTGCCCATTTACAGAATTTTCCTCATAAATGCTTCAGCAGCTGAAAGGCACTATTCATTGTCTTCCCCATTGTCTCTCATGCCACCATTAAAGAAGGAAGGAAGAAAGAAACTTCAAGCAAACCTATCTCACTATCTAGCCAAAATTTCACCAAAATTCTTACTAGAAAAACATTCTACTCTCTCTCCTCTACATTTCTATACCCATAGCACATTGTATAAACCACTATTCAAGGAGAAAGGAAGCTTACAAGTTTTAGCCAAGCAAGGTAACCATATCATTCCTTATGCTTTCTTTGATTTCAATGGTATAAAATTACTCCTTTAAACATGATGATCATGTTTTTAGCTTTAGTTTCATTTAAATGTTGAAAAATAAAATTTTGTCATTGGAAGGCCATTCGGCCAAGCATGGGATCCTAGTGATTCATTGTGTTTCATGCATAAAATTGGTACCAAAATTAAAGATAAGCAAGGCTAAACAAAGATATAAGGTTGAATTATTGAAATCTCATAAAAAATGGCTAAGGGGAATTTCAGCCAAGGCAAAGGGGATTAAAGTTTAAATGAATACTGTTATGTGAATATTTTACTAATGTAAATTAAATTAATTTACGGTAATTATTGTTCACTATTAATTAAAACTGAGAAATAAAGGCATCGCAGACAGCCCAACCAATACTGTGTGCAATGGAAAAGTGTGAAAAAGTGTAAAATACTGTATACTCAGGATGTGACAATACCATCTCATAATTAAACCTGTATAGTCATTTATATATTGTTTCTTAGACAAGTTTCAGGTTCTCTTTATCATCATAGTACGTTTCCTAAAAATTTACAACCCGGTAATTGTATACAATTACTAAGTACTATATAAATATATCTGAAAAATAGATAAAGTATAATATACCTTCAGTGGACTAGAAGCGTGTCCTAAATGAATACTGTAGTCCCAAAAGTCTACTGTAACAGTACAGTTACCACATTTTTCACATTTTTTTACACCACTTATTCGGTTGGGCTGTCTGCGATACTTTACTTTTCAGTTACATTTAAACAATTTCATATGTTATTATAATATGAATTACATCCCCTAACTTAATTTCCAAGAAAGTAGTACTGTAGATAAGTCTAAACACGAAAAATAAATGATCGTACCTCATGTGGTAAATCAAGCTGTCGCATCGTCCCCAACTGCACAGCTGAAATCCTTAGATATTTGACTCTCAGTCCTCGAAAATCTGAAATGTTAAAATTAAGGGGTGAGCAAACCACGGCTCAGTAAGAGAGTTATATGTCACACTTAATATTCAGCTATCTATATGCTGAAAATAATTTTTTTCACTTTCTTTAAATCTTCCTAGAGGCTCTAGGCTCACATGTAGGAAGGATACTACAGTCGGCTAGGGATTCAGATAGAGTAAGGCAGGTATTTTGAAATATCTGACTTGTTCCGGAACCTAGAAGCAACTGTAGAGAGTACTATATCAAGTGTTCTCAAAACGATATAATATTCGTTTCCATAAAGTAAACCATTTATTTCTCTTCACTTCAGTATATTTTAAGACACATGTCATTTCAGTAGTAAAATAATGGTTTACTTCTGTTCTCGTCAGTACAGTTAAAACACGTGACAGTACAGTGGTTTACAAATATCCAAGACTGTTGGATCAGTAAACAGTAGTTTTCGGTACTATTTATTAATTCAGTACCTTACAACCCAGTAAAATCATATCTTATAGCTCAGTAAAATAGTAGTATTCAGTAAAACAGTATTTCGATACGTTTTAGTTAAAAAAACAGTAAATAATAGCTACCAATTTAGTAAACAGTAAACGGTAGCTTTCAGTTTAGTAAACAGTATATGGTAGCTTTCTTTTTAGTAAAATAGAAATCAGTGGCTACCATTTCAGTAACCAATACAGTTCAGTAATAAACAATGTTTTGGTACGGCATTGTTTAGTAAACAGTATATTAATTCAATACAATAAACAGTACAGTACAGTAAATAGGATTCCGCAAATCCTTTCAGTAAATAGTAAGCAGTAAGTGAGACTAGGCAACACCCTACACGTAAATCATGCTATCAACGTCTACTAGGGACACCATAATAGTAATGAGATCTATGGCCATGATTTATGATATGTCCTCGGTGTACACTTACTAGGTGACAATCCGGGACGCTGATGACTAGCTAGTCAATCAACCACATGGCAGCAACAGTATGGTATGATGCATGAAGGTCGAGGCCTAAGTCTCAAAACAGTGTAGTCGTACCATAGCCTTTATGGATTTTAAACACAGTAAATTAAAATATTTCACAAGTATCCATAAGGCTCACATGTAATAAATCATCACCTTTATGAATAATTAAATTAAATAACATTTCTCAAAATATTTCATAAAGGTATAAATCATATTTTTCATATGGTGAAAACAGTTTATAAATCATCACTGTAAAATATAAAAGGTTATAATTGTCTTTTTCACCGTAAAACATATACGCATGCTTTTTCGTGCTTTTTATAGAAAACATGATTTTCAAAATCATCGGAATTCAAATCAATTATTTTTATGATTTATGGAAAAATAAAATATTTATTTTCCAATTCAACAATTCCATCACCATGTTTTCCTTCTAAAAACACGTGTAGAAACCTTTAGTCTCGAAATCATAGTTTTCCATCATTTCTTAACCTTTATGGAATTTATGTAATTAATTATTTTCATAATTAAAACCATAAAGGTTTTATATAAAATCAAGTGAATATTTGAGAAATATTTATAAATATTCACTTCGGTCCTTTTTATTTTCTAACTCGTTTCACGTGAGATATCACCTACCGGGTGAATTTTCGGGGATTTCATTTTCACCATTCTTGAAAACATGAATATTTTAAATTTAAACTCCCATATATTCATGTTTTATGAAAAATACTTGATTTCTCGATTTTCGTGACTGAAAATCGTTTCTCGTGAAATCAAATCATTTATTATGATTTTCGGTAAATTTTAGTAATTTTTCGATAATTTTTCGGCAGTATAACGGCTGCCGATTGGCTAGCTCCTACACGAAAAATACAGTTTATATTTCTCTACCGGTAAATCACCACAATTTCCAAACAGATAAATCACCACAGTTTTCAACCAATTATTGTCAATTGCATTTATAAAATTTAAATGCATAATTTAAAACATGTGGCCGAATATCCTTACAGGCGGCACATGTATCCTTTACCTGTCTCGGGTCAGTGACTACCTCTCGAAGGTCGCGCCTGTGTTCACCTTGCCCGATTCCATCAGCTCGGTCATTGAGGGAATTTTTTGGAAATTAAATTCTAAAATTTAGAATTTTTCCAAAATTTATTAAAATAAATCACTCAAAATTAATTTCCAAAATTCTTACCGAATTTTCATAATTTTCGAGTTTTCCAAATTTCCCGAGATTTTTTGAATTCTCGAAAATTCCTTTTCTCTCTCTTTTCTTCTTTTCCTATTTCTTTCTCTTTCCTTTTTCTTTTCTTTTCTTTTCCGTTTTCTTTTCTTCCTTTTTTTCCTTTCTTTCCTGGTCAAACCGGTTCAGACCAGTCAACCTTCCTCCACGACTGATTCTCCTCCGGCGGTCGGTTCGGCGGCTCCACAGCTGGCCGGCATCAAGGCAAACTTACCGATGGCCTCCGTTCGGCCTGGATCGGTGGTACGGCAACAAATCTGGAGGTAGAAGGTTCGATTTCTTCTCCTCCTCGTTCCTCCTCCCTCGGCAGCCGTCGACCTCACTGGTGGCTTTCTCCTTCTTCCCCTTACCTCCGCCGAGGTTCGGGTGGCGGTGGCAGTCCTGGACCGACCGGCACCGCCATTTTCTCTTCTCCTTTCCTTCGATTTTCTTCGCCGGTTTCGCCTCTGTTTTTCCTCTTTTTCCGTTCCTTTTTCAAGTCGTCGCCGGTGGCCTTCATCCTTCCTCGTCGACCGACGATGCCCTCTACCTCTCTCTGGGCTCCTCTCACCGACGGCGGCATTGGTTGTTGCCGTCAGTCCCTTGGTTTTGGGAAGGATCGAGTTTCTCGATTCTTCCTTCCATTTTTCTGTTTCTTCTTTTTTTTATTTATTTTATTTTAATTATATACATATTACATATATTATACTTATAATATAATACATATAATATGTTGGCTCTTATAGGCTATACCGAGAGGGGGGTGAATCGGTTTTTACTAACCTTAGGTTCGTTTTTCGATTTCTCTAAATTTTCTAGCCTATATTAATATTTTCTAAGTTATCTAAGCTAGGCAAGCATGCAATCCAAGTTCAATGCAATAAACACAATATAATCGCAAGTAAATAAAGAGTAGGGAGAGAGAGATTTACACAATCGATTTATAGAGGTTCGGCTACCTTGCCTACGTCCTCTACCTTGAGACGCTCCCAAGGATTTTCCCCAAATTCACTATCTTTGAATTTGCATTACACTCCCTCTTTTTCTAGGCTCAAGAGAAACCTCTCTCTTTTTCTAGGCTCAAGAGAAACCTCCCTCTTTTTCAAGGCTTAAGAGAAACCTCCCTCTTTTTCTAAGGCTAAAGAGAAACCTCCCCTTTACAAGGAATGATTGTGTTTACAAGAGATGTAATCAAGAAAGACCTCTAAGTAGGTAAATGATTACAGAAATTAAGCACAATGAAATCCTATACAAGATTTGTGCTAAGCACTACAAGAGATATGTGAATGATAGAAGATGAGGACTTTGTAGCTCTTGATTTGTTGTTTAAGGCTTGAGGATTTGAGGAATATGAGATTGGAGTTACTGAGTGGTTCCTCTTCCTTCCTTTAGCTTCTAAGCCTCTATTTATAGTCCCTTGGATGGTTTGTGGACGTTGGTTGGAACCAAAACAGAAGCTAGCCGTTGTGTCTCACAGAAACTAGCCATTGGGGACTTTCTAACATAAAGGGATCGATCCCTTACCTTAGGGGATCGATCCCATGCTTCATTTCAGGCTTCTAGAGCATTCTGCCAAAAAGGGATCGATCCCTTCCCTTAGGGGATCGATCCCATGCTTCCAGAAAGCCATTTTCCTACACTTTTTGGGTTAGAAATGATGTAGACTTGAATTTAATTTAACCCAAAATGTTTATAAACTTTAAGGGAGTTTTTCTTGACTTTCTCAAATGAAAATATTGTCCAAAGACTTATAAGTAATTTTCTAAAATTATGTTCAATAATTCTTGAGAAAATTACTTAATATTGAAAACCATTTTATAAAGTATTAAGACCCATAAGAATATATCATTAAATCATGGTCTTAATGTTTGACATGAACACTTAAAAATGGATTGAGAAAATCATGTGTGATAAGGCAAATTTACAATATGAATTAAAACATTAAAGCTTGCTTAAGTTTTTGTCATTTCAAAATATATATGGCAATTTAAAGCTAACAATCTCCCCCTTTTTGATATGACAAAACTTAATGTAAATTTGCTTTGAAAATTCTTTCATAAAATACTCCCCCTCAAATAAAGCAGGATTTTACAAAGCTCCCCCTTAATATAAGCATGGGTTTTGAAAATGAATTTTCAAACTATTTCTCTCCCATTATCTCTCCCCCTTAATATCTCTCCCTTTTAATATCTATCTCTCCCCCTTTTTGTCATAGCAAAAAAAAGGAAAAATAATAAAAAAATATGCTCCCCCTAAAATCATGGCTATGTGAGAAGAGATAAAAGAATATGCTCCATCCAACAAGAAACATGTTAGTACATGGGACTCATAGCACAAATAAATAAGTCAATATCCATAAAGAGTATGAAATATTCATGCAAAGAATATGACTTATGATCCTATACCAATTGTTTATAAATAATTTCCAACGAAGTTTCCAATTGGTAAAAAAAATGAAGCAAGTTATTTATAAATATCTACTAAGGTCTATGACTTGCTCATTTCAATCCTATTAAGCACCTAAGTGTATCAATTGTTCTCTAAAGTCCAACTAAGGTGCATGTCAATACATCATGATTATGAGCTAAAATTATATAACATATCATATGCATGTGCTCATAAATCATTTTCAAGAAATATTGTGCCTGGAATTAAGATATATAGCAATTAACTACATATTCTAGTACACATGAGTTTCATGCAAAAATATCCTAAGAGAATTCTTCTATATTTGTCATTTCAAACTAAAGAGCACAAGAAGCATTGTCAATTTAAAGCTCATAGCAATTGGCAATTTAGTTTTGGCTTACCAATTGTTGAAAATATGGTTGCCACTGATACTAATTGTTATTTCAATCTAAATACCAATTGTTACTAATGGTTGACTTTGATATTTTGCATGAATCCAATATTTATGTGTAGTGTGTTCATGTCAAGAGAAAAAAAAATCATTTTAAATATGCAAGAACACAACACATATCATCAAATATGCATAAGGATTAATTGAACATTAGCACACTATCATAAAGTATTAATCCATATTCATATTCACAAAATTATACCATATGGAAGATTCAACAATAAGTTATTCAAGCAAACACATTTTCTTCCATGGTTTCAAGCACAAAAATCTTATGCTCATTTTCCAATTCAAGTCCTTAACCAATTATGAGCAAGGAAAAATTCAAAATTACCATTTTAATCAATTAAGAGCTATATCCCTAGTTGTTATCATCATTTAACGTTCTAGAGGGTATATGCTATTTTAACTAAAATTGATTCACTTAGGTGAATCAATTTTATCAAGCTAAAATATATTTTATCATTAAAATTCATAAACTATGAATGAGGTTAAGCACATAATATCATGAAAACAACTATTCTCATCTCATAGGCATGATTATTGATTCAACTTAAGTAAACATGCATGTTCAACATCAAAACAATCAAGATACAATGCATATATATCAATAGTTGGTGTTGTCATTAAAGCCCAAGTTCTTTACTAATTTGGCCATAAGAAAAATTTAAGTACATGGATGATAAAGTTTCATGCATTTGAACATTTAGGATCCATTTACTATCACAAATTATAAGCCAATGACCATTACCAATTGTTGAATTTACATTTGAAATCAATCCACTAGATGTATAATTATCATGAAACCTAGTGTGGAATAGATGAGTCAAGCTAAGAGATTTAATCCTATAAGCATGCTTGACTAAGATGAACAAAAGGAATGAAGAATATTCATTATGCACAAGTTCATCAAATTCTCAAATATATCCATAAATTCTTGAAATAATTCTCAAAATTATGTTTAAGCATTCATTGAAAGTATGTTTCAAGATTATTTCAAGAGTTATGCAAATCATGAATGTTTTTAACAAGAAAAATGATTTTGCACTTGTGAGTTGATTATTGAAAGTGATACGATTTGTTGGAAATGACACAAGTTGATAGAGTTGAGGCATGATATCAATGAAAAATGATTTTTCATATTCTAAATATCATCAAAAGGAAGTTAAAATATTGAATTTTAAGTTGAGAAGAAAGAAGATATCAAAAAAGTGAAAAATACTTCTCAAATTCAGTTGAAAAAGTGCAAAAAAGCCCTTTTGGCCTGGGGGGATCGATCTCTAGAGGAGAGGGATCGATCCCTTAACTCCAGAATGCAGATTTCCTGCATTCTACTTAAAGGGGATCGATCCTGCTTGTTGAGGGATCGATCCCTCATCCTGTTTCTGCAGTTTTTGACAGAAAATCCAACCTTTGAGGTACCAAAACTTCGTTTTTGAGTATTTTAAGTCCAAGTAAAGGTTTAAACATTTGTAAAACATGATTTAAAAAACATGAATGAAAAACCATTTTACAAAAACTTTTGCAATTTTGGAAGAATTTACACAACAAAATGCATTTTTGGCCTCAAAGGATGTCATTTTGAGAGTTAAGCACATTTTGACAAAGCATTAGAAACCACAAATATGCCAAAACAAACTTGTTCACATAGATTTTAAGCACATATAACATCAGATTATCATACTTGTGAACATTATGCCATGATTTCCAACATACAAGTTATTCATTTTGCATATATGACATGGCATTTTGCATATATGACATATTTGGCAATTTGAGACAAGTAAATACATTATCAACACATAGAAAACTTGCTCAAAATGCAGAAATCAATAATCATTTCAAAATTGCTAGACATGCTTTTCATCTAATAATCCAATGCCTCAAGAACTATCCATCAACCAATCAACAATCATTCAACATGCCTTTTGTTTATTCATTCAACTCACAATGCACCAAGAATCATTAACCAAGTGCCTCAATAAAATATATAAATAATTTTAGCAAAAATGAGTTTTGAAGAGATAGGATTTAAGCTTACAAAACTCCTTTGCTAGAGAATGCTTTGCATTGAATAGTTGAATCCACCTTGTGCCATTCTTTGAAGAATCATTGTGAACTTGCCAAGGATGGATCCTCAAGCTCTTCCTCTCTTTCATTGGCACAAGCAAACTCCATGGGGAGTGTGTAGAGCATTTGAACTCCATTGTTCCATTGTATTCCCATGCTCTAACACTCCTACAACAAACAAGTTCAAACATGCTTTAGTACCCAAATTTTCTTGGGTCCATGAGAGTTTGTGCAAACAATTTTTGATCCTTTTGGGATCCACTTCAAGCACAATTCATCATTATTTATAGCATGCTTTGGCACCCATATTTTTCTAACTACTCTTCCTCTAAATGTGGTTTTTCTATATGTGCATGCTTGTGAAGAGTGTCCTATTCTATTGCATAGTGAGCATGTAAGAGATATATCATGCATGGTATTTTTGCTCACTAGGAAATTCTTAAGATGAGTTTCTTTTTGTTTAGCATTATAGCCTAACCCATCTTTGTCAAAGAAAGCTCTTTGGGTCTCTAACATATGATCTAGCTTTTGTTGACCCATATAAAACCTAGAAAATGAGTTATGCAAATTTGTATTCTTTTTATTTAACTCATTTATTTCTAAGTTAGCCTCTTCTAATTTCTTTTCAAATTCTAGCTTAGCACTTATCAAGGCTTCATTTTCTATTTTCAAATTAGCAATGATTTTCTTATATTTAGAATTCATGCATTGAAATTCATTTGCTAATTCATTAAAAGCATTTTGTAACTCATCAAATGTAAAATCATTATTTTCACTAGAACTAGAGCTAGCCTCATCGTCACTAATAGCCATAAAGCATGAGTAGGCTACCTCATTATCTATGTTTTCCTCATCGGAGCTATCACTATCGCTCCATGCAGCCACAAATGCTTTCTTCCTAGGTTTTCAATCCTTTTCTTTCCTAAGTAAGGGGCAATCTAACTTAGTATGACCTGGTTCATTACACTCATAACACACTAAAGGGTCCTTTTCTCTTCTACTTGACTCCCCTCTTTGATATCTCCTATTATTTTCTTTTTCTTTCATTCTCATGAACCTATTAAATCTTTTGGCAAACATTGTCATTTCCTTCTCTTCCTCATTTCCACTCCATCACTATCATCTTAAAGGACCTCATGAGTGGAAGACTTGAGTGCTACCCCTACTTTCTTTGAAGGCATTTCATTTCTTTTCATTTTCATTTCATATGTAAGTAGGGAGCCCATAAGCTCATCTAGACACAAGGTATTTGGATCCTTAGACTCTTCTATTGCGGTTACCTTTGCCTCCTATGACTTAGGCAAGCTATTCAAAATTTTCTTTACCATTTCAACATTGGAATAAGCCTTGCCTAGAGCCTTAAGTCCATTAATTATATCATTAAATCTAGTGAACATTTCGCTAATGGACTCATTTTCTTTCATCCTAAATAGCTCATAATCATGTGTGAGCATTCCTACTTTGGTCTCTCTAACTTGATTTGTCCCTTCATGTGAGATGGCTAGTTTATCCCATATTTGTTTAGCATTCTCACATAAGGATACTTTATTATACTCATTGGGACCTAATGCACAAAAGAGGGTGTGCATAGCCTTGGCATTCAATTGTGCCAATCTCATGTCATTGGTGTCCCACTCATCTTCACTCTTAGGGACATCTTTTCCATCTACTTTCTTTATTGGGATTCTAGGGCCATTAACTATTAGTCTCCACACTTCATAATCATTGGATTGCATAAATAACATCATCCTAATTTTCCAATAAGATTAATTTTCACCATTGAAGAGTGGAGGTCTAACTAATGAGTGTCCCTCTTCTCCTAGGGGTGTGCCTACATTCAAGTGAGCCATTTATGATCGTTCTGCTCAATAGAGGTTAGTCTAAATCAATCTCGAGCCCAAGCTCTGATACCAATTGCTGGCTCTTATAGGCTATACCGAGAGGGGGGTGAATCGGTTTTTACTAACCTTAGGTTCGTTTTTCGATTTCTCTAAATTCTCTAGCCTATATTAATATTTTCTAAGTTATCTAAGCTAGGCAAGCATGCAATCCAAGTTCAATGCAATAAACACAATATAATCGCAAGTAAATAAAGAGTAGGGAGAGAGAGATTTACACAATCGATTTATAGAGGTTCGGCTACCTTGCCTACGTCCTCTACCTTGAGACGCTCCCAAGGATTTTCCCTAAATTCACTATCTTTGAATTTGCATTACACTCCCTCTTTTTCTAGGCTCAAGAGAAACCTCTCTCTTTTTCTAGGCTCAAGAGAAACCTCCCTCTTTTTCAAGGCTTAAGAGAAACCTCCCTCTTTTTCTAAGGCTAAAGAGAAACCTCCCCTTTTCAAGGAATGATTGTGTTTACAAGAGATGTAATCAAGAAAGACCTCTAAGTAGGTAAATGATTACAGAAATTAAGCATAATGAAATCCTATACAAGATTTGTGCTAAGCACTACAAGAGATATGTGAATGATAGAAGATAAGGACTTTGTAGCTCTTGATTTGTTGTTTAAGGCTAGAGGATTTGAGGAATATGAGATTTGGAGTTGCTGAGTGGTTCCTCATCCTTCCTTTAGCTTATAAGCCTCTATTTATAGTCCCTTGGATGGTTTGTGGACGTTGGTTGGAACCAAAACAGAAGCTAGCCGTTGTGTCTCACAGAAACTAGCCGTTGGGGACTTTCTGACATAAAGGGAACGATCTCTTACCTTAGGGGATCGATCCCATGCTTCATTTCAGGCTTCCAGAGCATTCTGCCAAAAAGGGATCGATCCTTTCCCTTAGGGGATCGATCCCATGCTTCCAGAGAGCCATTTTCCTGCACTTTTTGGGTTAGAAATGATGTAGACTTGAATTTAATTTAACCCAAAATGTTTATAAACTTTAAGGGAGTTTTTCTTGACTTTCTCAAATGAAAATATTGTCCAAAGACTTATAAGTAATTTTCTAAACTTATGTTCAATAATTCTTGAGAAAATTACTTAATATTGAAAACCATTTTATAAAGTATTAAGACCCATAAGAATATATCATTAAATCATGGTCTTAATGTTTGATATGAACACTTAAAAATGGATTGAGAAAATCATGTGTGATAAGGCAAATTTACAATATGAATTAAAACATTAAAGCTTGCTTAAGTTTTTTTCATTTCAAAATATATATGGCAATTTAAAGTTAACATCATAATAATAATAATATAATAATAATAATAATAATAATAATAATAATAATAATAATAATATTATTATTATTATTATTATTATTATTATTATTATTATTATTATTATTATTATTATATATAGTATAGTACTATATATATTATATAAAGATATATATTATATTTTAACACAATATATATATATATCTAATATATGTATATTTATATACTTTAAATTAAATAACATTTATATATATCTATATAAATGTAATAATAAAATATATATTGTATTTACAATATATATATATACAACTTTAAAGTAAATTACATTTACTTTTCTTATATATGTATATATTTATATATATACATAAAATGTCATATTTACGTACATATGTATTATTTAAATTTACTAAATAATATATGTACATATATATACTAATGTATATTAATATATACTATATAGTATCTCAATACATATGTATTGTATAAAAATACATTTATATAATATCTAATTATATAAATATATTTCATATTCTTTTCTCATTTTCTTATATAATTTGGATTTCTTATTATCCAAATTAAATTTTCTTCTCTTTATTATTTTCCATAACTTCAATCCTATTCTTATTTCCAAATTTAATCCTTCATACGAATTTTCCCAATTTATCACTTATCTATTTTCTTCAATATTAATTTTCAATATTAATAATTTTCAATAAATGAAAAATTTTACGGTTATCACATCTGCGCTCCTCCAAAATTAACAAAACTCACTGCAAATAATCTGGGAGGAAAAATTAGGGGAGTGAGTTTACGCTCAGTAAGGAAACATATACAAAAGTGCGTACTATGCTACTATATGCAAGTTTCTTACTTGGCTCTATCATATCATGTAAAAAGATTTGTTGTGTTGGTAACCTAGAAAGAAGGAATTGCTATAGCCGATTAGGATTGCCAGGCTGAGTATAAAAGATGCTTTAAAGCATCTCACGTGTCTCGGGTCCTACCTTCGACTATAAAGATCATTTGAATATTCTCAAATAAAAATTGTATTTAATGAGATTGAGATATTTTCCTTCACATTTAATATAAAACAAATGTAAATATTTAAGTTTATCAAGTAGCATGTAAACATATAATTAAATTCTTGCTTTTTCATTAACATATATTTAAATCAATTAAACGCTCACTTGTAAATCCAAATTATTTAAATAGTAACATGATAAACTTTTATAAAACGGTAGAGATGGTCAATACCCAATAGAATCATGCATAAGGAATATCCCATAAGAGATGCACATAAAAGTGGCATACCCAACGCATGGGGCCAGGGATCCTCCCCTAAGCCAAGTACATATAAAAAGACTAATAGCCACTATGAGGAATCCATAGTGTACACTAGTCAGGTTCCAACTGTGGTTCTGAGGACTTGAAAAAGGTTTCCCAGCCATATACACGTAAATCGCGTAAGTCACATAAGCACATAAGTATGCATAATCACTATAGGAGTTAACAATTTCAAAACAGTTCACGTATCATATAAAACCAATAGTAGAAATCATTTCAAATGAGAATTATCTCCAATCAGTCCATAATCATTTAAAATAATAAATCTTATATTTAGGAGCAGTAAATTCAATAAATATTCTCAATGCGAAATTAGATGCCCAAATTATTTTTATTATATATAAAAGCAGATGTACTATATACTAGTAAGTCAAAATAACTAAAAATAAATTTTCATATAAGTTAAAAACTACATCACAAATAGGTCAGACTTAAGAATGATTTTTTCTTTCAAAGAGACATGGACTATTTAAATTGCTAAATTATTCCAGTTCTTTCTAAATCATCGATATACTTAATATAATTATGATTTTTACAAAATTTCGACAGCATAACAGTTGTTACTATCCTAATCCCTGCACTGAAACCCACAATTTCTATTTTCTCAAACCAAACAATTTCCCAAATGCAAGCATAGCATATCCTATGCATCTTCCATACATGTTCCTTACCTCAACTACCGTGCAGTGTAACAACACTTATGGCACCACTTATGCCTTATTATCTTCCAAATTCAACACTACAAAATAATATCGAATTACAATTAAAACTAAATTCTTCAATTATAAAGGATACTCTTCACCTTGAAATCTTTCACTTTACTCAAACACTATGGTAAGTCCAGTCCAATTTCCACCAGGTATTGATTTAGTTGTGTCTATTTTTAAAAAAAAAATTTAAATAAACTAAATAGACACAACTACTACTCCAATTCACGCTATTTTGCTTTCACGCCTCCAGGTTTGTTCGGTTTCAAAATTCGACTATTGCTCACATTATTGCTCACGGTTCTTAACAATATCCATGCCGGCTTCAACTCTGCTCGATCATACAGTAGCTTGCATGTTTGTTTTGCTGGAATATGTCCATCTGCAGCAACTTTTGGTTCACCCCTCAAAGATTGCGGTTCTACTGCAGCTTGTGGTTCTATTCTGTATCAGTCTTCAACAGCGAATTGCAGCTTTAACGTGACTCACAAACTCCTGTTACAAACAAACAAGCAACGCAACAATGCTTTCGTGCAGCAACCTCACGGGGAAGTGGTTTTTCCTCTTCAAACAGCAAACAAGCACACAACGTCGGATCCGCTTCTTCGACTACACAACCTGCAATTAAAGAGAACCACACAGCAAAGAAATATCCAAAGTACAAAATAGATATCCTCTCCTCTAATTCCTTCGATTCTCTCCTTTCTTTTCTTTTCTCCCCAAGTTGCTCTTTGTTTCTCCAATTCTTTTTTTCTCTATGTCTTAATTTTCTTCTTCGTCGTTTCTACAATTGCTCTCTATATCTTTACTGTCGCCCCTCTCCTCCTCTTTTATAACTTTTTTCCTTTCCTTAAAAATTTTTAGGGTTTCTTTTTAATCAAGAAATAAATCTCAGCCCTTCATTCTCATTTAATCCTATGGTCCAAAAGTCTTTAAAACAAATCAAAATTTAATTACAACTTTCGAAAATCAAACAATGTATATTTCAAAAATTTATTCCAATTACAGAATTTATTGTTTGATTTCATGTCAAAATTTCAAAAATTAATTCCCAAATCACTTTTTCTAAATTAATTCACAAGATGCAATACACAATTAATTTTACAGAAGAATATAGCAATAAAGGTGGTAATAAATAATAAAAATAATATAACAAATATATTATTATCAGGTATGTAAACATAACTATAGCTAAATAGCATCCTTTTTCAATTCCAATTTCACCAATAATTTTATTATCATTTATACTTTATTCATTAACTCTTAAACCATGAAAAACACTATGGAGACCTAGACCACTAGCCTTAGCCGAGTACACTCCTTGTCATAACATTCATCATTCCCCACATGTATTATCATGGCTATTTTGTTCTTACTTCCTCTTTCTATTTTCTACCATTCATGCATCTAAATTAGACCTTTAGCCCATGAAACTCCTTATGGTCAAAACCCACACTAGCCTTTATACTCATCTTTTCTCAATTCTATCATTATGGCTAACTTTATCTTGTTCCATACTATCATTTTGTACCCTTAAAACATTAAAATCACCATGATGTCCATAACTCTCTCTTTTGGCTAAAACTAACATGAAGCTCTACACTTATAATTTTGTTAATTTATCACCATAGCTATGTTCATCTCACCATTTTCTATCATTTTACACCAATCATGTATTAAAAACATTATGGTTTCCTTAACTCCCACTCATAACTGAAACTACAAGGAAACTCTACTTATGTTTTTACATCATTCTAAGGCCATAAACATGTTCTATTAGCTTAGTACAATCTCAAACCATGGACAAAATTGAAAGAAACCATGTATAGCCTTTGTAACAGTCCAAAGGTACAGTAAATCACACATTTTACACATAAATTTCGGTTGGGCTATCTGCGATGTCTTTAACATTTGTACAGTAACAATGATAAACAATAAACTCCAAATAATTTAAAAATTCGAAATATGTAATTTAACATTATTTCTTTACACTTTACATCCCCTGTTCCTATTTTACAATTTAAGTAGTACTGTAAAATACATCTGAATGCACAAAAGAAAATACGGATACCTCCCGGATTGAGACAATACAATCTTGGGTATCCCAAAACGCAATCAATAACCTTAGATTGTATGTCCTTTAATCACATATAATATCCTGGGGAGTGAAAAATAAAGGGGTGAGCGAAATGTGCTCAGCAAAAGAATTGTATGCAAGACTGATATAACGAAGACTATTTGCTCGAAAATGTTTATTTTTCTAACAGTTCACTAAGCATAGTAATGGGAAGGATATTATAGTCGACCAGGCTACCGAATGGAGCATGGAAGGTATTTTTAAATACTTGTCTTGTCCCAGAAACTCAGAAGCGACTATAAGGAGTAACTGTTAAATTGTTGATATAAAATCAATTTAATATATTCTCAATAAATAAATGGTAAGAAAACCATTTAATAACACTTCAATATTATTCAAAGTCATATGATAGTAAACAGTAATAAATGACAATACGGTAAACAATTTTAGTGAACAGTAGTAACAGTACTATAATAATACTGTCACGACCTGAAGGCCATGAGGTTCCCTTAACTTACCTTATTTCATGTAGAAAATTACGAACTAAATTTTTCTTTTCTATTTACAGTTTGTATTTGGTGTTAGTGTAGTAACTGATTCTAATCTTGCCTTAATAATATTATTTCTCTAGCTATATCATACTTCTCAAAGTTATTTTTAATCGTTTTAGCCTTATTTTTACTTATCCAAAAGAAACGGGTCGAAAACCTCCCCCTTGTATTTTATCAATTTCCCCAGTAAAATCACCTGCATTAAAACACATTCTAAACTTCACAATACAGCCAACTTTTATTTCCCATAATTTACACAATCATGCATCTCATATATCTCAAGATTCATTTCACTAGAAATTCCACATTTTGCATTTTTATACATACTTCAAAAAAATATATATTTAATCCTGGATCGTACTCGATAATCACATAGACTTACATAATAATCTAGTGTGATCCAAATTTACATCCCATATTTCTTCCTAGTACTGTGAAATTAAAGTTTGTGTAACGATCAAACGATATACAGTTAGTATACCTAAAAGCACAAAAGCTAGGCCCAGAGAACGTAGACGACTACCACAACTAGGTACAGTTCCCGAGAGAGCCTATATAAACTGCCTGAGCTGGATATCAACCCGTGTGATCTGTAGATGTTAAATTTAAGGGGTGAGCAAATCCACGGCTCAATAAGTAGCTTAAATAAGTACATACTAGGCTCATATCGTAAAACACGATCATCATGCATGAACTCTATAAAATAGCATGTATGCATCATATCAAGATTAACTACTAACTTGTATGTACAACAAATTGCATAAGCTCATTCATGCTTTTCTTCATTTCTTTAACTCACAAAATATCATTCTTTTTATCCCTTTTTATCGATATGGTTAAGTGTGAAGGAAACAACCATTTCAAATAGCACATGATTCTATAGCATAATATAAGTATAGTTCAACAATTATTCCCATTCTCTGTCATATGTATAATATCTATTTCATCTAATGATAGTCATCACATTCACAGATCACAATCATTTATTCATTGTCTCAAGGGCATATGATTTCCCATAATTCATCAGTACATGTGTAGCACTTAGCTCTCAAAGGATTCTAAAGGTGGCTCCCACAGTTCCGAAGAATCTATGTAGCACGTAGGTCCCTTGAGTTCTCTAGAGGTGGCTCACACGGTACAATAGGTTGAGTCTTTACTCGGGTTGGCCTCTATGGCACATACTTTCTAATGGTTCATCATAACTCGTGTAGCACTTAGCTCTCAAAGGACTCTAGAGGTGGCTCCCATAATTTCGAAGAATCTGTGTAGCACGTAGTTCCCTTGAGTTCTCTAGAGGTGGCTCACACGGTACAAAAGGTTGAGTCTTTACTCGGGTTGGCCTCTATGGCACATACTTTCTAATGATCCATCATAAATCGTGTAGCACTTAGCTCTCAAAGGACTCTAGAGGTGGCTCCCACAGTTCTGAAGAATCTGTGTAGCACGTAGTTCCCTTGAGTTCTCTAGAGGTGGCTCACACGGTACAAAAGATCGAGTTTTACTCGGGTTGCCTCTTGGCGCATGTTCTCTAATAATAATGATCTAAGATCACTCAAGTCCTTGAGTCACATATATGCATAAGTTGTCACACAATTCCATTTTCCTAGTTTTCGATAAATACAACTAGGTATAATTGGAAGTCCATGAATTAAACATCATAAGTTGCATAAATACTATACACTACTTCACGTATTCATTCTCAAGGTATCATAATATTTTAGCATGTTCCATAAACATAAATGAACCACAACACATAATACGTAAGTCACAAATAAGGTTTCTTTCCAGAGAATTTCTATTCATGATCGCATCAAGCCCAACTTGTATCTTACCATACTTACTCTTATAGTCTTATCCATAATATCCCACCAAGCTCAATGTGAATTTAAGTAAGTATTTAATAAGAATTCTTTCATATCTTACGAGATGATACTAGTAAGGCTTATTTAACCCACTTACCTTATATCCCTAGCGAGTATCTTCCTCGATCCTCCAAATTGGAATTCGAGTCTCTTAACCGCTCCGATCCACTACACAAAATTCGTTAACTTCAATAACTATACGTTATTATGCTTAATCGCTCATTTAAAACGTTTATCTAGTAACCGTAGTTAACACTAGTTCACTTTTATATTACCGCTAAATCCTTCATCCTCATGTATTTGACCTATATATATATATATATATATATATATATATATATTCTTGTATATATATATATACACGTTTGTGATATTATATAATTATATATATCTTACATCTAAAACCAAAGTATAGTTTTCTCACCTTGATGAGCCTTGTTAGTCGAATCTCGTACTACCAACCTTCCTTAAGATTCCGAGTCCAACCCTACACCAAGAGTTCGTCCTCCATTATTATTTTTAATCAAGAATCTCATTGTTGTTTATATATATAGTTGTATATATATCTATATATATATGTATGTATGTATATGCACTTAGGAAATTTACACTCAAGTCGTTCCCTTCATATCAACTTGATACATATTTATACATCTCTATATGTACTCATATAGGTACATACATAAATATATATATATATATATATATACGTACATATATAAACATTTCTTTAAATAATTTCAAACTGATAATCAAGACAAATCTAAAGTATATTATCCTAAATATTCATAATTCCTCATTAATCAAATAATGCTTATACACACACACACACACACACACACACACACACACACACACACACAGACACACACACATATTTGTGTATATATATATATTTGAATTCATTCACAAAGAGCCTTACCTTCTCGGTTTAAGCTCTTTGTGCTTGTCTTCTTTCCTTTCAAAGACTCTTGGATCACTCCTATTGCTGCCTCTTTGTTCAACCAACAGAGTGCCCTCTGTTACTTAAATCTTTGACTGATGTGTGGCTTCAAACGGCAGCCTAGCAGCCACTTTTTCTTGAACTGGAACCAGCAACCTGCTACTGCATTATTTCTGACCCGAGGTAGCCCCTAGTTCAAGCTGAGCTTCTTCACTCCAACAATAGCTTCCGGCATTTCCAGCCCTTTCCCCAATATTGAAACTTCAACCAAAATCCTCCTTTAGTGTGCCTTGTTTACTGTCTATTCTAAACCACTAAACAACCTTAAGCCCGACTCAATGTACAGCCTATATCTAACCAAAATGGTCAAGAAGATCACCCCAAAATGGTGCTACTAAAAGTTCTTATTTAAGCCCTGAAATCAGCCCTCAAAGACTCTCAAGAGCAGCAACCACTTCTTCTAGCCATATTTTTAGCCTTTAAATAGCATTCCAAACAACCACCAAAGCCTCGTTATAGGCCTTTATTTTTCTGCTTCTCCTAACTCCCAAAACCAGTTATCACAGCACCTAAAGTGGCTTGCTTCCATGTCCACTGTTGCTTCCATTTTTGTGCTTTAATTCTCATCTTCAAACAACCACAACACACAACATTTAAACTAAGCATATTCAGCCTGTGAATCACGTGGTAAACAGCCCCTAATTCATGCCCCTTACACAAATATTTAACCACCTAACATCAGCCTTTAAAACCATCATGAACAGTGTTTAAAATAGCCACTCCAACGTTGCAAGGTAACCCCCAAACTAAAACCCAAAAATAACTTTTAACATCAGCCCTCTTCCACTGCTCCATCAACTATTGTTTTGGCTTGGTATCTCCAGCACCAACAACCACCTAAACTTTGCACTTCAAAGTCCCAAGACTCAGTTTACTCCTCCGCTGTTCGGCACCAGAACCAGCCTTGAAATCAGCCTTAATGAACACCCAGTTCATAGCATCAACAACCAGATTCAAGCCATCGAAACACCACCAATTCCCCCTTCAATCTCGCTTGGCCTATCCTTTCATCGACGCTTGCTGTTTCTTCACTCCTTTGATCAGCCACAATGCCCTTGTCTTCGGCCTTCACTGAAATGCCAAGCATTATTCTTTCAAGTTCCTAAACTCAATGGCTACAGCGGCTCATGGTGTTTCTTCTCACTTTCCTCTCAGTTCTCTCTAGACTTCACATAGCTACAGTGAAATGGAAAAAGGCGAGAAGAATCCAAGAATAGTGTCACACGATGGAGAGGAAAGGAAAATGGTGAGGAACTTGATGAAAGAGATGAAATAAGAGGGACTAGGGTTGAAAAAGTCAAGGAAAGGAGTGAGCTGATGATATTTTTAGAGTAAAATAAGAAACAAAAATAAAATGAGGTGATGGATGGCAGACGAGATGGGGTGGGTTGGTGGGAAAGTTCCCATCGACCTTTAAAAATATATATATTTTATATATATGTATATATATATATTATATATCTATTTTACATTTGCAAATCCAAATCTTTGATTTCATTATATATATCTAATTTAATTTATAAATATATGTATCCCTACATATATTTACACACCATATACTTAGGTGTAGCTTCATTTATCCATTGTATACATAGTTTAAATTCCTTATTCTTTGAAATATGTTTATTATTATTATTATTATTATATATTTTTGTATGTTCATGTATTTATATTTGTGTGTATGTATCTATATATATTGTATATAGATATTATTATATATCTATATTTATACCTATCTATTTATATATATTCATATGCATACTCAATACACATGCATGCACGCACGTTGCATGTATTAATTAGTACATGCGTTTATGTAAACTGGTATCTAAATTTCGTGTCCTTTATCCCTATCGATTTAACGTACATTATATAAACGGCTTATATGTACATTTCGTATTATTCTTGACTCCTATTCTCAAAGGCTGCATTTCTCTGAGTATGAACCATGATCTTACATTTGAAATTCCAAAATTATATATTACGTTATATTTACTTATAAATACACTTGAGTACACAATTGGTTTTTAAGAAATTTTATGGTTCTCACAAATACAGAATACAGTGGAAATAGGATTTAACACAGTAAAACTTCGATAAAATAGTAACCAGTTCAGCGAACAGTTTCACTTTAACAATTTATTTGGTAAACACATTCAATTGTGACAATTCAGTAAATAGTAACAATTTTCAGTAAACAGTGACAATTCAATTTCCAATTCAGTAAACATCACAGTGAAGTGAACAGTTTCAGTAAACTGTAATAGGTTTTAGAGATAGTAAATTGTT
Source organism: Heritiera littoralis (assembly GCA_031772115.1). Taxonomy (NCBI): domain Eukaryota; kingdom Viridiplantae; phylum Streptophyta; class Magnoliopsida; order Malvales; family Malvaceae; genus Heritiera; species Heritiera littoralis. The sequence goes on along the minus strand of JAPDPK010000009.1, from coordinate 101,772 downwards.
TATTGCAAAACATTAACAGTTCAATAAAACACTTTCAATAATAGTTTGGTAACAGTAATCCTTTCGATAACAGTAAACAATTTGGTATTTGTACGATAAACAGTTTCGTAAACAGCATAAAACAGTTCAGTACAGTGAAACACTTGAATTTCACAATACAGTAACAATTCAATAAACATTTTATAATAAGTAATGATTTCCATAAAATACTTCCAATTGAGTAAATGGTAATAATTCAATACGGTTCAGTAAAGAATAATTCTTAGTTCAGTAAGACAGTTAACAGTAAATCACAATTCAATAAACAGTTAATAGTAGGTGGAGACTAGAAATCACCCTCAATATATCATGTTATAATCCACGTAGGGAACAGTAACAGTAAACAGTAAGATCTATGGCCATAGTCTGTAAATGTCCTTAGACTACACTTGCTAGGTGTCCCTAAGACTGCTATGACTTGGCAGGTCTATTAGCCATAGTAACAGTACAGTAAATAGTGAGCATGATATAGGGCCTAACAGTCTCAAAACATTTTATACACAGTGAAAATACCTTTAAGGAAATTAAATAAATATTATTCAAATTAATAAGATTCCAAAAAGGTATTTAATTTCACATTTAACAGTACAGTGGAAACAGTCAATAAAATATTCATGCTTCAATGAGAAAATTTATAGATGTTCTAATTTATCATGAAATATTTCAAAGAACGTATTAGACATTTTACTTTAATAAAATTTAATTACATGAATATTTAAATAATATTTTTTTGTAAAATTTCAATTTATGGAAAATGTTGGAAATAAATTCCAAAACACATAATTTCACTCATCCTATGCACATAAATATTTCATGATATTTTAGAAAACTTTGGAGGAAATTTTGGCAGCATAATAACTAGATTACCCTAACCTCCTTGCACTTAAACACAATTTTTATACCAGTTGTAAACCACAGATTTGCATGATTTCAAAGGCAATTCAATACCAAATAATTTCATAAAATTCAATCCATAAAAATCATGCATTCGCTATATCCCTACGGCTTCCACACTCATCCCTTACCTGTCTTGTGTTACCGAACTTCTTGATAGCACCACACGTAATCCACTTGTCCTGGCTGCAAAACAATTTTACCAATAATTTTCATTAATTTTCCTCTAATTTTTGAGCCATTATTCACTACTAAATGCAGCCACATTGTACACTGCTTATGTCTAACCAGTGTAATTTACATTGGTAGTAAAACACAACTTTCTCATTTTAGCTCCGATTTCAAATCCGATTTCACTGATGATCTTCTCTTAATTTATACATTAAATTGGGATATTAAAATCATGAAATGCAGCATTCTAAGCTGCCCAAAACTCCATGGCCAAATAGTACTTTATGGGGTTTTTATTGTTTTCTAACAATCTAAGCTTACCAATTAACAAATCCATGCTCATTAAGCTTCTTGGCACCATTTTCATGCAAAGATTAACATGGATTCATCATGTTCTTCACCCAACCGAAACCCCTCTCTAATGGCAACATTTTCTTTAGCTCAATTTAATAAATTCTAAGGCTAGAAACAAGTTCTACGGACTTAGATCTATCTTTCTCTACCTTTAAAATGAAATGAAATGTTAAGTATAGAAGACCATACCTCTTGACCGAATCTTCTCTTCCTTTTTTCTCTTTATTTTGTCACTTTCTAAATGAGATATTGGTATGGTTTGATAGAGCATAAGGAGAAGAACAATTTTGGTAGAAATAGGCTTGTTGAAAAAAGATTGTTTTAATGTGTTTTTGTTTTCTTTCTTTCTTTCTTTCTTCTTTCATGGTGGCATGGATGAAGAGGTTGAAGAAGCTCAGTAGTGGCCAGCTGATATGGGTGGTATATTATAGAATATTCTAGATTCTAGAAAAATTATCAAAATGCCCTTGGTTATGTAAATTTCGGATAATTTTGCCTTTAAGCTTCTGTAATTGTAAAAACTATGTAATTGTACTCTACAATTTCAGATTCCATCACCAAATAATCTTTTTAAATGTATTTTGATGATTAGAACTGGTTTCGTTGACACGCGGTACATCAATTGTTTGAAATTACGATTTTACCCCTAGCAGACCACCAGTGAAAATTTTTTATTAAACCACCGATTTGATAAATCTTTTGACACTATCTTATTCTCCTTTTCATTTAGAATATCATGGTATTTTTACTTCGTCTCAATTCATTTTAATTTGGGCACAATTTAGGAAAATGCCCTCGGGACATAACCATTATTTTTCAATTTATTTTTCACACTTCACAAAAAAATTCAAAATAATTTAAAATAATATAATTTAATTATTTTAAACCTCGAAGTCATCATCTTATAATTATTACACCACTGTACACTTTATTTTCAGTCTTGAGCCCACCAAAACACATTAAAAATAAGTGTGGCCCACATTACACTTCCACTTATAATCACATAATACATTAAATTTTCACTTAATAAATAATTACATATCACATGTATAGTACAGTAGAAACAGGTCTCATAGCCTTACCTTGTATAGTGACCGAAAATGACAACACCTAAAACAGTCCTCAAACGTTATATTCAATCCACCAAATTCTAGGTTTAAGTAGCTCTTGAGATAAGGAATAATTTTTATTAAGGAAGCTTAGTGATCGGGTGAAAGGAGAGAGGTGTTTTACAAGGAGAAAATGGTGGAAACTTGAGAAAGCTTGAGGTTGAAGATGACAATGGTGGCCAGTTGGAAGATTGAAGAAAATTCTCCAAATATCTCCAATTTTTATAATATTTAATGTTAAAAATATCAGCCCTAGTGAAAAAGATAATTCTACCCCTTTATAATTCCACTATTTACAAGTTTGCCATTAACATTATTTTATTATTTTATATTCAGATTTTAATTTTTTTATTATTTTGCATTTATTTAGATCAAATCTGATCATGGGTTGACTGTAGATATGGTTTGACCGACCAAATGAGAAAAGACCAGAATACCCTTACATAATTTCATTGTTTACAATTTTATCCTAACATTAATTTAATATTTTTAATTTTAGATTTTGTATTTTTATTTTTATTTTTATTTTCATTATTTCCCATGCATTCAGATCTAACATGGTCAAAGGTTAACTCCCAAGATGGTTTGACCAATCATGGGTAGTGAATTTACCAAACTACCCCTAAACGAGGGCTTTTAGCTTTGTTTGCGTTATTTTTAGCATTTTCGCATAATTCAGTTCACGGGCTGGGTCCACCTGAAACTTCTTTACGCAAGGATTTTCCTATGATAGTCTATAGGTCTAAAGTCAATTTAGGTTGACCGTTATTTAGAAAAGTTCTTCCCGCCTATAGATAAAATCGTCATTTTTGAATTTGTTGCACATAAATCTAGGCATGCCTAATTAAAGGAAATTTAAGAAGTGGTCTTCTTGCCAGTAATGTATTTTGAGCCCAATTTTCACATTTTACCACTTCGAAGACCATCTGGATTACGGATTATCCTGTAGGGCCCACTTGACAGTTTCCATATTATCTCCAACATATATGAGAGTTAGTTATTATAACTTGACTTGATATTCTAACTCAGCAAATTCAATAGGTATAAGAAGAATAAAGAAATTTTGGGATCTCACACTAAAGGAAAGTGAAAATCCAAAAGTATTAGCTATATTACATAAAAAAAAACATAATTATTTCAAATAAGTAACCAACAAATTATAAATAAATTACACTAAACAATTAAACATTTATGTAAATACTTTTATACTCTTAAGTTAAACCAATAACTAAGTGACTTATTGTATTCTTTTAGCCAAAGTTGAGCCATTGAAATTTAGACACTCTTAATCTAATAATTTTTTATTTTTTTACTTTGTTTTATTAGTTTTTTTAATAATTTTATTATATTTTTAATAAAATTTTAAATTTTTAAGAATTTTTCTTGAATTTATTTTTTAAATACCAACATAATTAGTAATTACATTAAATCTAACCGTATAACTGGTTAACTAATTGTTCAATTATAATGTTGAATAGTATTATAGTATGCATTAAAAAAATACTTAATATTATAAATAATTGTTCAACTAATTAGCTCAATTTTATATTTATTTTATTTTTTGTTTGTACATAAATTATAATATTAACATTATTACATTAAATATAATTGTACACATTAATTAATGACTATCTCATTAAAAATTTAGAACGTTGTATTAAAAAAATTATGTACATCAATTGACTTGATATTAATAATTAATAATATTTGATATAATCATATCATATATACATCAATTGAGTACTAATTTTTACATATTCACATTAACATAATAACATTATATATACATCAATTAATCGAATATCTAATTAAAATGTTAAATAGTAGCTATTACTAAATTAATTAATATAATGCTAGTTATTTAAATATAATTAATTATAATATTAATAAAGTATAAAAAACTAATTTTATTAAAATTACCGTTTACACAGTAATATTACTATAGTATATTTTTAAATTACACCTTAATTTACTAATAGAAATGATTATTTTTATCCGTACTTTAATTTGAGTGTTGGAATGACATGTTGATCTTGATGTGTTGTGTTTTTATTCCTTAGGAATGAGAAAACCTTTGTTAATATAATTTTACGAATTGAGAGATACTTTTATTTTATTATATTTTATTTGGACATTTATTTGTATTATTTAATTTATGGATTTATAAATAAGACAATGATAGTTTATTTGAACATTGTACTTTTGTTAATTTAATTTTACGTATGCACATGTATGTAAACTAAATGCATGCAAGTGCATGCAAGCATGTGTACATAAATACATATATATAATTAATTATAAAAATAAATGATTAAGTGAAGTAAAAATAATATAATATATATAAATAAATTACATGTGTAAACATATATGTGTGTAAATATATACTTGGAAATTTAAAAATAAATATAGACCTACTTATAAGGACAAAAAATTTAAATACGTGCACATAAATATAAATAATTACACAAAAGTGTAAAAAGTATGTGTGTCTCTATGTGTGTGTGTTTATATATATATGAAAATTAATGTATAAAGATAAAAAATGAATTATAATATAAAAATCAAAATATAATGGTTTTATAAATATATATAAATAACATAAAGAAAAAATAAAAATAAAAAATATTATTATTTACAGTTGGTGGGAAATAAATAATATTATTATTTACAGTTGTTGGGAAAATTCCCGCCAACCACATCACAATTGTCTGCCTCCCTATCACAGACCATTGCTCATGCCAGTCACCATCTCTCCACTCATGCACTCAGCTCTCCTCTCCATTTCCTCTCCTGCCTCAACTTTCCATCACTCATCGCTCACGCAACCCTCGTCACTTGCACAACCTACCTTCTCTTTCTCGTCTCAATTCATTCACTTCTCTCCACCGTCCCTCACCACTCTTTTCTCAAACTCTTTCTCATTCTCAAAAAAATGAGCAAAGAAAAAAAGAGAGAATCTAAGAGCTAAAGGAAAGAAAGGAAACTGAAGGAGAAAGGGATCAAGCAGAAGCTATTTAGGAGAAAGGAATGACTTGAATGAGAGAAAGAAGAGAAGGGCCTAAGAGAGCTAAAGGAAATGGGAACTACTGCCAGGGAATTTGGCTGAACACAGAAGCGTGAATGGAGGTTGGGGCTAGGTGAAGTGGAGTTAGAATGGCATGGATTTTGAGCTACCTTTGGAAACAGTCCAGGCTGGCATTTAAAGATTAAAACTGTGAACATCTTGAAGTGTGAGAACCACATTTCCTACTACTACACTATAAGTTCTTGAAGCGAGGTATCTCATAACTGTTTCTGTATTTTGATTTTTGTAGGTACAGTGGTGATATTAAGCTATGGGCCCTACTAAAACTTATATAATTCAGATGGAGATGAAACTTCATAGTATTGGAATTTGGAGTAAAATAATATGATGGTTGTTTAACAACTCAAAATCATCTATTTTGGTCATTTTTGAAAAGTGTGCAACAAATTTAAAAAAGACGATTAAAGACATAAGTCGGATGAATTTTTGTGAATAACGGTAACCAACAGAAGTAGGATAATCTAAGTGTGATAGAGTTGTATTCCATGTCATTAGATAGATTAAATCATATGCGAAGAATAAAATCTACGTGATTGGCCCAATAGGAATTGTAGACACCCCATTTTGTCCGGGGTCTTTTAATGTTATTGGGCCTATTGGGTTTGATAATTAGAAGAGGAATCTAATTTTTGTGTTACTATCTTGTTCATTATTATTAAAATAATAATAATAATAATAATGAAAAGAAAATAAAAAATAGAAAAAAATCAAAAAAATAATAAAAAAATAAAAAAGGGGAAAGTCAAAGAAAATAAATAAAAAAACATCCCATGATCATGGGATCAATAAAGGGCCTTTGATTTAGACGTAAAAAGGGGAGCCGATTTTTACATTTTTTATTAGACTCATTCCTACACCTTTGTCCATTTAAAGAGTTGACTTGAAAAGTTTGGAAAGAATTAAACTAAAAATGTGAAACCAGAAAAAAAAGAAGGGGAAATAAATCAAGATTTAATTACTAAAAAATCAATTTTAAATAATTCAATACAGCCATGATATGGGGCCTAAACTTGAGGAAAGTTGATTCTTTCCTCAAGCATGTGGCCATGAAATGGTTATAAAAGCCAAGAGCACAATACAGAAAAGGGGGATAGGAAAAAACCCTAGACAATACACGGAAAGAAAAAACACAGAAAAAAACCTAGAGGGAAGAAAAAGAGGGCTGGTGGCAGCAGCTGCTTGTTCCATTCTAGTGCTGCATTTTAGGATTTTGGTTCAGTTTCTTCAAGCGTGGTCTGTAGCTTGGCGAGGCTACTAGGCTATGGTCTATCCGCCGTTTGTTGTTTGGTGCTGAAGACGTGCGTGTACAAGTGCTGCGTGAACCACGGGAGCATGCTGGTGCAGTGGCTATGTTGAGTTGCTCTGGTTTGTGGCAAGTGGCATGTACGTGCCTGAAGCATGAGGATGGCTGTTGCGCATATAGGGTTGGGCAAAGGACGTGTGAGCAGCACGTGTTGGGCGTGGCAAGGATTGGTGTATTCTTGGCGTTAAAGGCTGAAGCTGTGCAAGGTCTTGATGACACAACACTGCCCTGGTCGTCTCCGCTGCCTGGAACTTCCCTTGCAACCGTTGCTGCATCGCAGAAAACCTCCACCGCTTCTGCACCAGCGCTCGCGTGATCACTGCCCAAGCTTCTTCCACCCGCCGCTGCCTGCTGCTACACGCCTACACCTTGCACCTGCAACGTTGCTGTTCCAGATTCACGCTTGGTCTTGGGTGCTAAAGGTGTAACCAAATTCCAATAAATGAGGAAGCCTGCCATGACTTGGACCATTGAAGGTGTAAGACATTGAAGAAAGAAGGCCACGTGATCTCCCATTTACCAAGGTGAGTTTATTTTGTTTAAATATATTTTTAGGATTAATTAATTTAATTAACATGATTTAATTAATATAACATGATTTGGCTTAATTTAATATGAACTAATTTATAAAGATTTATTTGCATGACTTGTATGGTAGGATTGATTCCGCATGATTCAATTAATTTGATTAATATATATATATTGAATAAATGATTTGTGTATTGATATATTTGGTTAGTTTAATTTGTATTTTATATGTTAGTATGATAGATATTAGGTAAATAAAATAATAGAAAAATAAATTAAATTAGAAAAAATGCAAATAAGAATAAATAGAAATAAAATTAAATAAAATTATTTTAAATTTGAATAAATATGATTCCGACGATGGAATTCTTAAAGAAACTGCGCTCAAGTGGTACTTTTAGAGATCTTGAGGAGGAAATTCTATCCAAGGCCTCACCAGCTTAATGGAGGGTCTAAATAGGATTTTTGATAACAGATAATTCTTATGCATTTTTTTAAAAAATAAATAAATAAATAAATAAATAAAAGTAAAAATAAGTTTATTATAAAATAACACTAAAAATAATTAGTTACAAAATTAGAAAAAGGTGTTAATGATTAATAACAATAAAAATAGAAATGGCAAATAAGGAGGGAAATAAATGAAATGACCAAAGCTAGATATTAAAATAATAAAAATGAATATGATTACTCCGATGATGAAATATCAAGGGAATTATGCTTAAGTAATTTTCTTGAAGATTTCTAGGTGAGAAAATTCTATTCAAGGCCTCACCAGCTTAATGGAAGGTCTAAATAGGATTTTAATAAAAAGTAATTTATTCATTTTTATAAAATTAAATATGAATAATCAGTAGATTTATCATTAAATTAGAACAAGAATAATTATTTATAAAAATTAGAAACAATATTAGTGATCCATGATAACATTATGGAAATAAGAATGAGTAGCAAAATAAGGAATGGAATAAATAAAATTAGATATTAAAATTATAATAAAAAAGAATATGAATTACTCCAATGATGAAATATCGAGAGAGTTACGCATAAGTAATTTTCTTGAAAATTTCTAGGTGAGAAGATTATTTTCAAGGCCTCACCAGCTTAATGGATGGCCTAGAGATAGTTTTCAATAATAAGTGATTTTTATCTAAAAAATATTATTAAATTAAATTTAAAATAATTAATTAAGAAGATAAAAAAATTTTCAATAATTCATGTTAACTACAATAATAAAATAACAATAATAAATAGTAATAAAATTTGATGAAATAATAAAATGATAATTATTGATAATGAATATTGATTGTTTCCTATGATGAGATTCCAAGTAGATTTACGCTTAAGTAACGATTTGGAAATCTTTAGGTAAAAAAAATTTCTTTTGGGTCTCACCAGCTTAATGGAAGATCTAAAAGGAATTTTTGATAAAAATAATTCATATTCATTTTTGCATAAAAATAAATAAATAAAATTAATAATTAATAAATAATAGAATGCTAAGAATAAATCGGTTAGAAAGAGTCAAAGTTAGGAATTTCTCATAATATATTCAAATGAATCCGACGACGGAGCCTCTTCAAGCAAGTCGCATAGTACTATTTGAATACTCCTGAGGTGAGAAAGATCTTTTTAAGTTGTCCCACCAGCTTAATGGAGGACACTTAGAGATATTTTTTAATAATAATTATATCGAGATTAAATATCAACATAAGCAAATTTAGCAAATAACCTAAAACTAAGTGGTACCATTTTAGGATGGGCGTTGTGAGGGTGCTAATCCTTCCTCACACGTAACCGTACTCCCGAACTTAGAACTTTGAACGTAGACCAAGCCTTATCCTTAGTTTGAATAGGTGACCAATCACACCTAGGTAGAATGGTTGGTGGCGACTCCATATCTTTGTGTCTAGCTATTAGGTTTTTAGCTAAAGCTTAATACGTTATGACAGGAATATTTCTGTAATTGCACACTTACAGTTAGTCAAACCTTAATAAAACCACTTCCAATGATTAGAATATGTTAAATACTCATACTTTAGGATAAAATAAAACATTTGGAAGTTAAATTGATTGGTTAATAATGTTTTGGAAGTTTAAGGGCAAAATTGTCTATAATCTTTAAGTATAAGGGCATTTTGGTAATTTACCCATTAAAATATTAATTTTTAAAGAATTTTCTTGTTATATTCCTCCCAAAACCGACCTCCCTTCACCTTTTCTCAAATCCTCTATAGCCAAAGCTTGAAGTGAGAGAAAACACCTTAAAACCCTAAGCAAAAGACACCAAAACCGAAAACCATCTTCACAAACCCTACCAAATTTTCATTGCTCTTTAATTTGGTGTCAATTTCTCATCTAAAAGAGGCCAAAATCAAGGTGTGAGGCAACCAACCAGATCTGGTCATCACAAGAGTTGAGAGAAAGTGAAGTTTTTCATGGTTTTAAGGCTTATTACTATGTGTCCTTTATGTTAAGCTAAGTGTTTGAGTTTAATTTGAATTAAAATCATGTAATTCACACCTTGAGGGTTTCATCCATCATGCTCCCTATAAGTATGAGTGGTTGTTTGATGAATTATAGGTGTAGAAATGATGAATAGCATGTGTAGAGTATGAATACAAGCTTAAATTAGCTTAAATTGTTGAAATAAATTGTATAAGCTTGCAGGTACCGTTCGACCAAGTGAAGGGAAGCCATGAATTGTGCTTATTTCAATATGTTTTGGTACTATGAGAATGTATAAATTAACAGAAGACTACCGGTGAAATTGGAATAAAAGACGAAGTAGTTTTAACGCTAGTTGCAGTGTTAGCACGGTCTGAAATAGACCAATTTAGCAACTACAGTAGGCAATGTAATAGCTTTTAGAATGGAAATATTCTTTTAGAAGGAGTATAATAATTTGATTTTATTTGTATGGAACTTTTCAACTTAAAAGTGAGTGGTGTGATTTGGATGCTATCAAGCTTTTCGGTAGAAACTGAGAGGTAAGGAATATGTGTAGAAGACATAGGGATATTGGGATTGCATATTGGCTTTGAAAATGATTTGATGGAATTATTTTGGAATGATTTGGATTCGAAATTGTAGAACTGCTACTAGGTTATAAACTATGTTTTTATGCAGGATGCTTAGAATAAACTTAGCCGGTATACTGCCGAAATTTCGAAAATTTATTTCAAATCTAGTATTCTCGACCAAGGATTTTGAAGTGCTTTGAAATGGTATTTGGGAATATCTAAGAGATTTAAATATCATATATTTAACTAAGAGCATAAAATCACAATTTAGTTTTCGAGTCTGATTTTGTTAGTTTTCTCTAATTTTGTGATTTATACGACTGATAGAAATGATTTTATACTTTAATAAAATGTTTGAAAATCTAAAATCTAAATTCAGAATATTTTACGAATTTTTTTTTGAATTATTATTATTCTGATTTTGATAAATTTATGATCCGTTTGAAAATACTGATTTACTGTTCTAAAACTAAAAATGTATTTTCTTTGAAATATATATTGTTTTGAGACTGTTGGCCCTATAGTAACCTTCAGGCTTAATCATGCATTTTGAGTGTTTAATTATATGTTGTTAGACTTGCTATGTCTTCAACCTCGTAGATGTCACCTGGCAAGTGTACACTATAGACTCTTTGAATATGGTCATATGTCGTTACTAATCCTTCTAGGATTCTATTTCATGCATGATACTATTGGTTGTAGCCTAGTCTCCATTATACTGCTACCGAATTGTTTTATATTTGATTTTTGAATCTAATCGTATTAATGAAATTTGATTAAGTGTTCTGATTATCTGAGTGGTTTGATTTTTGAATATAAATAACTTAATTTGATTTATTGAGTGATTAATTTTCTAAATCTGATTGATTGATTTGACTTACCGATAAGTGTGATTGTTAAATATGATCATTTTTTTATTTTAAATCTCGAATAATTTTCTAAGTGGTTTATGAAATGTTAGATCGGAAACTGAACCTTGAACTATTTATTTTACTCGAAATCATTTTATTCCTTATAGTCATATTTATGTACCAGGACACGTGAGGTGCTCCAAAGCATTCTCCCATACTCAGCCTGGTTACCTAATCAATTATAGTATCCATCCTTTTTATCGTGCCCAAACTCTAATTTCAACATTATATGTTATTTAAATGTATTTTTATTATGCATGTAGTCATGCATAGTATTAATACTTTTATACGTATTTCTTATTGGGCTTTCCTCGAAGCTCACTCCCCTTTTTCCTCCTCCAGATTACCTACAGTAGAGCATTTGGTTTTATAGAGGTCACTTTTTGCCTTATCCCTTAGGCGGTTCCCCGATCACCATAAAGGTATGCAATTTACTTTTTATATGTTCAGACTTTGTAATTACAGTACTACGACATATAAATATTGTACAGGGAATGTAAACACATTTTGTAAACCGATTGTAAATTTCTGTATATGTAAATATGAATAATTTCTAGATTCCGGGGTTTTTATTGTAAATAAATTCTGAGTGTGTACTTGACAAACAGCCCAACCAACTATGAATTATATGATAAGTGTGATATTTGGACCATGACATGAAGGCAGTGTTTCGTGGTGAAAGAAAGATCTAGATAGAGCATGTAGGGGCTGCAATATATGGGTTTAAAAAAAAAAAAAGAAGAAGACGAAAAAAGGTAGAACTAGTGGCTATTTCGACCATTGAAACAATAGAGAAATGTCAAGAAATTCTTTAAGTGGGCCTACATATATCAATTAATTGTATATTACAAGCTGTCTAATTTGTTTAGTCCATTTAAAAGTGATCAAATAAAGTTAAATTATTGGACTTTAGGGTATCTTAGTTAGTATGGGCTTTGTAATGTGTAAAGACCCTATATTTTATTTTATTTTCGTGATGGACCAAAATAAAATAAAATATACTTCAATGATAAATAGGTTATAGTCCGCAGTCTAAACACAAGGTATTTCTCATTCTCAAATCCCATCATTGAGTGAGATACAGATTCTCTCAAAAGGTTTAGACATGAAAGACTCTAACCCTAAAAAATCAATTTCAATGGATTCAAGTACGCTTCCATTCTACTATTTTTTTGATGATTGAACATGAAATCCTATGTGTATTTATCTGTATGATTTTCCTACAAGAAACAGTAGAAGGAAGTGCAAAGCTAAGAAGAGAATCGGGTAAAGGGAGACCCAAGAGTGAAAGAAACTAACTTGGCACTAAATGGAAGTGAGAACAAAAGTTGGAACATGGCATTTGTATGGGCCGAAATAAGGGCTAAGATGGAGTTTCTTTCTAGGCGTCAAAATAGAGGCCAAACAAAGGTTTAACTAGGTGTTTTGGTGTTGGAAAGAGGATCGAAAATAGAGCTGCTATACACACAGCTTCAGGGAAACATTTAACTGCTATACACAGTTTGAAAGAGAAGTGTTCTTGGCATTTCAAGGTTTAAAACATAGAGTTTAAACTAAATTTTTTTCATTATGTTTAAATGCTTAAACTAAAAGTGTAGAGGACTATTGGGTAGCATGTCTTTCAAGGATATTTAAGTGTTGTTCAGTGACCTTTTTTGTGGCTAAGTAGCATAGATTTTGGACACTAATTACAGGGTTCAAAACAGGGAACACGCAAAGGAGTTTGGCTGAGCTTGCACTCAATTTTGGGTGCTGAAACGACTTGAAACAAAGGCTTAAAGGAGTGCTCTTTTGGTGCTGAATAGGGTTGGAAAAAGAAGTGACCGTGACTGGTTTAAGGCCATAAACCACAACAACGAAGCATGGCAACAATGGAGAATTTGTGGCTATCGAGAGTCTATTCTGAACCAAGGAAGGGGTGATTATTGAAAGCTAATAAGGGCTAAGTTTAAGGACTGATTTGAGTGAAGGTAAGGTGGCTATTTAAAAGGTATATATTTTTGGCTGTTGAAACAATAATGAATCAAGGAATTAAGGGTTGAAAATCTGTAACAGTCTGAGTGTACATTTTTACACAATATTTATTAGTATTTTACACATTTTTACCGGTTGAGCTGTTTGTGATGCCTTTAACACTTGATTCTTAACCGTAATAAATGGTGAACATTTATTCAATAAATTCAAAATATAAAATTTTTTACGATATTCCATACACTTTACATCCCCTGTTTCTATTTTACAATAATGTAGTATTATATACAAGTGTCTGAATATATAAGAGAAGTGATTGTACCTTTAAACTTCAATGCTCTCTATCTCAGTGGGCTACTCGTAGCTATATTTATCTGAGGAAGCCATCAAATAATCCTCGTAATTAATCTAAAAAATTTGAAAGTAAGGGGTGAGCAAACCACATGCTCAGTAAAGAAGTCGTATACTACTTGATATAATGAAAACTATATGCCGTAAAACATTTATTTCCTAACGGTGTACTAAGCACAATAAAGGAAGGATACTATAGTCGGTCGGGAAATCCAGATGGAGCATGAAAGGTATTTTGAAATACATGTCTTGTCCCGGAAACCCAGAGCGACAATAAGGAGTAATTTATAAATTGTCTTGATAAAACAATTTAATACCCATTTTTTTCATAATTATAAATGGGATAAACCATTTATTTTCCTTCCTTTTAGTACAGTTCAAAACACGTGACAGTCCAGTAGTAAAACAGTAGTTATAATAAACAGTCTTTTCAGTACAGTAGCTTATAAATATCCAATTCACTAGATAACAGTTCAGTAATTATTTCTATTTTAGAAATAATTTTCAAAGTATTCTTTCTCGATAACAGTAAATTTTCTTTCAGTTCAATAAATAGTAATCAGTAGGTTTCAGTTCAGTAAATAGTAAACAGTAATTTTCAGTTTAGTAAATAGTAAACAGTAACTTTCAGTTCAGTAAATAGTAAACAGTAGATTTCAGTTCAGTAAACAGTAATTAGTAGATTTCAGTTCAGTAAACAGTAATCAGTAGGTTTCAGTTCAGTAAACAGTAATCAATAGGTTTCAGTTCAGTAAATAGTAAATAGTAGCTTTCAGTTCAGTAAACAGTAATCAGTAGCTACCAGTTCAGTAAACAGAAATCAGTAGCTACCAATTCAGTGAAAGTAATCAGTAGATTTCAGTTCAGTAAACAATAATCAGTAGTTACCAGTTCAATAAATAGTATTTCCCAACGCAGTACAGTTCAGTAAAACAGTATTTCGGTACGGTTCAGTTCAGTAAACAATAATTCACAGTGCAGTACAGTAAAACAGGATTCAGTAAATCCCTTCAGTAAATAGTAATTAGTAAGTTGAGACTAGGCATCACCCTACATCATATCATGTTATCATCGTCCACTAAGGGACACAGTAATCATCCCCGAAGGGACACAGTAACAGTATACAGTGAGATCTATGGCCATGATCTATAGGGGGTCATCGGTGTACACTTGTCAGGTGACATCCGGGACCACTGATGACTGGCGGGTCAATTAGCCACGTGACAATAATAGTAACAGTACTAAGCATGAATCTCGGGGCCTAAGTCTCAAAAACAATATAAAAACTGTACCACAGCCTTTATGGATCATATTCAAAATAATTTGAAATATTTCATGTTTATCCATAAAGCTCTCACATTTTCATATATCATCACCTTTATGGAATTTATAAAATAACTATGATCAGTATTTGGTTCCATAAAGGTATAAAATCATTTCTTTTCCCATAAATATACCTTTCAGGAAATCCCATGAATCAAATCATTTATTTAAGTAATTATTTCCAAAAAGGTATTTATTTCTCATTTTCACATACCGTAAATCAGTCGGTAAATATTCATGTATTAAGTGAGAACACAATAAATATTCATTTTGAATATTTAATATCATATAAAACAAAATTAATTTCTCACTTTAATGAAAATATGAAACATGAATATTTAATTTTATAACTTTCTCATAATTTCAATTTATGGGAAATTGATGGAAATTATATTCAAAATTTCCCATTTAAATCATTTCATGCATCTAAAATATTTTATAATATTTTAGACTATTTTTGGAAATTTTCCGACAACATAACGGTTGCGGATTCCTAACCTCTTGCACACAATTCGCAGTATATAAACCAGCTTATCAACCACAATTTTGCATATTTTCAAACCAAATCATGCATCCAATATTCTCATAAAATTTAGCTTAAGAAAACATGCAATTCATTATATCACTACAACTCACACACTCCCCCTTTACCAGTCTTATGGAATCGATCGTCCCGATTACGCTAACCAAAATCCTTCAATTCAGGCTGCAAAATAATTTTGTCAAAATTTATTAATATTTTGCCTTTTAATTTTAAGCCACTAGTATTCATAAAATGCAGCCACTAATATTCTAAGACAAGTACAACCAGTATAAATTATACTGTGCTAAAGCTCAACTTCTTTAATTTAGTTCCTTTTTCAGTTTTAATTTCACTAATCCTTCTCTTTTAATTTCTATAGTTCTTTTCCACCATTAATTATAAAATTCAGTATATTTTACCTATCCAAGGATGTTATGGCCGAAACCCTTCTTTGGCCATTTCTTTGTTTTTTTCAACCTTTGCTTTCTTTTCTTGTTTTTAATCTATCTCACCTTCTCCACATGAGCATCCCTTGACCTATTCTTGCATGAACCATCAATTCCTCTACTCTCCCATGCCAAACCGAACCTCCCCTGTCACTAACCAAATTTTGGTTCTTCATCATTTCAAGCTTCTAAGCTTTCTCTTCCTTTTATTTGTATTTTATAATTCATTTCTCATAAGCTTCATACAATTTCCAGCCATAGTTCTCGCTTGTTCTCATGTATGTCAAGATCTCAATTTGTTCTAATTCCATGTTCTAATAAGATTTAACTAAAAACAAGGTTATATCTATGATTCTCCTGTTAAGAAACATATAAATCCACCATTTATAATCAAGAAAAGCATAAATTCCAAGCAGCTTACCTTGACCGAATGGCTCACTCCAAAACAGATTGTGTCCCGCCTCAAGTCAGCCTCTTTGCATCTTTCTTAATTGATTTTAAGGTATGGAAGGCCTATGGAGAAGCTTAGATGATTAAATATTAAAGGGATAAAGTGTTACTAAGGATTTCATGGTAGAAATGGGAGAAAACCGGTTACACATGCAGCAAACAGAATGCATCGTGGAGAGTAGGGGAAATCAGTGAGGAAATGATAAAACTTTGCTGAGTTTTACTTCAATTTAGTCTTCCATTTATTCATGCTAGCCAATAGGAAGTTGCCACCTTTCTTACTTATCCATTTTCTCATCATTTTATGTCATTTTGAGCATTAAATTGTGAAGAAATCTGCAGCAAAAGGAACGGTTATGGAGAAGTTTGCTGCATGTTTTTGCTAACTTATTTTCCTCTCTTGTTGTCTACTTTAACCAATAAAATTTAACCATATTTCCAAATAAGATATTTCCCTTATCCTTTCTCTTCTTTTTCCTTTCATCATATTCTTTTCTTTAAATATTTACAGCCAAGTAATAACAAGACTGCAACAATGGTGAGTGGCGTAAAAGCCATCAGGCTTATCGGTTTGACCATCTTTCTTCTTCTTCTTGTAAGCTTCATCCAATAAGATTTCTTGAAATGTTAATTTACTAACTCTTCTTCCTTTTATATTACTTATTTGGCATTTTATTCTATAAACTTTCTGGTCAAAATCCTTTAAAATTTTCAGCTGGAAGTCGGTACTAAGGCAGTAACAAGTGCCGTGCTGTCCCATTTCTCTTTCGTTGTACGTGTTCTTGCTTTATTTTGCCTCCTTTGATGCATATTTCAACCAATAATTTTCAGCCATATATCTGCTTAATAAATCCCTCTTTATCTATCCTCATCTATCACATTTTACACCATAAAATTTTGCATTTCAATGGCCTTTAAATGGATGGAACCGTGTGGCATAACAGTAGCAGAAAATGGCGTGGAGTCCAATTTGGCTGCACGGTTTTTGGCTCCTTTCACCCTTTTCTTGTGTGTTCCAACCAACAGGAATTTACCATACCTTCCAATATAAATTCTCCTCCATTTAAATACCATTTATTTGTATTTTTATGCCATTAAAATGAAATTTAAATCTATAAATTTCAGATTTGCTTCTTTTATTTATTTCTATGCCACCACTTCATCATGAAATATTTATTTCACCTCTTATACACCATATTATAAATTATAAATACAATAATTCTAAATTTCTAAGTGGAAATCCAATTTAAATATTTATTTAATTTCACTAATTAATTTATTTCCCCTATCAAGGATTTACAAAAATATAGTGCACAGTACTATAAAATCGGGTCTCACAAAATCAGAATATATATAGCAAGAAAGAAAAGAACAAAAAAGAAGGAAAAGGAAGGAAATAAGGTGAAAATGAATTTATTTAGCCTAAGCCCTAGTATAGATGTTAATAATTAAACTATATAGGTGGCCTTGAATTTTATAAGTATATGGAACTCTATTTAGACGATACTGAGTCAATTATGGTGTTGAAGGTGTAGCGCGACAAAAGGATGACGCACATAAATTTAGCTAAACCGCGAGGCACTCGCCTAGTATTTCAATCTAAGGAAGTCGGTAAGTAGACGCTATTTTTACTTTTATAAAATAACTGGAATTGTATTAGATCGACGTTAAGCCTCTTAGCAATATTTGAATACGTAGCTCGACATTAAGAAGGCAATTACAAGCTTGGTGAAGCTCGATACGTAAACACCAAGCTCAATAGCAATAAGATGTTTATATATCATAGAAGTAGAACTATAGTGTATAGATCAAAATAGGATGGTATGATGATTTGAATGTTTAGAAAGTTGACTTGACTAAGAGATTTAGAATCATATAATCGAGATTGTTGATGTGGTACAATATAATAGATGATATTATGGAATTATGATTTAACGATATGAAATGCAAGAATGACATGGAGCTCAATAAGGTACCATAGTGATGCAATGTTATGAGGAAATGATCCAATGTGGTATTGACTTATAGGCATCACTAGGTCGAATGGTATTGCATGGATGCATTTTTGGGGCATTATACTATACTGTTTTAAACTCATATGATTAATTGCATCACCTTCAAGAATGTTTCATTTATAACTTGTGATTTTGAAAGGATTCCTTCATGCAATACTTATATATATGAATACTTTAGATGTTTGATTTGTTTTGAAAAGAATAAGTATATAGTGTATGTGTATGTATTTTTATATATATATATATATATATATATATATATATATATATATAGAAATGATCTTAAAGAAAGGTGTTACATACTTTACACTATTTTCATAAGAAAAATGAAAGGTTTAAATATTCTATGAGACTGTAGGCACCTTAAGAGAGTCAAACTGAATAAAGCATAATGGAGGCCACCTAATTAGAGATTACTCATCAGGCAGAGATGCTTGTCAGACAATAGTCATAGATAGGGCTTAGTCAAACCAAATTGGAGGGCTAAGAGACATGAGGTCTATGGCCATATATAGCACCCTAGTTGGTTTTCAGGGGACGATGACATGCTTTGTCACCGCTAGCTATAGTGAACCAAGTCTTTATTGATAGTGTATTAGTGTTTTAGTCTAGTTTCGAACTTGACATGATATGATGTTTAGAGTATAGTTTTATTTGATATGAACTCTAAACTTAACATGGTTTTTACAGTATATGAGATATGTTTTTGAGACTATACATGTGTTTAAACATGCTTTATAGGTACATATGATATGATTTGCAAATGGTACGTGCTTTAGTCATGTCTTAAAAGTAAATATGAAATGATTGGAGATTTTACATGTTTTGAACATGCTTTAAAAGTATATGTAATAAGATTTTGAGACTATATATGCTTCATACATAATTATATACCAAACGTGATATGATTTGAAATGATACTCATTTTATATAGTAAACTCGTATAAATTTACATACCAAATCATGACATAACAATATGCTTTTTGCATGAATGATGTCATGACATTATATTGTACATGAACATAAGATGTAGATGAGGAGTGCCATGACTATATACTACAAATGACCACGTTTTTCCACATGAAAGTGATATGATTTAATATTCTATAAGAGTATAATTTCTAAATGATAAATGACCTCATTTGATATTGTGTCTGATCATAGTTTTCATATGAGATATGATATGGCATGAGATTGATATGAGAATGGTTTAACAGAATATGATGTTGGAATTACATGTGATACACTATTGCATGATATACTGCGGTATAAGGACAAGAGAATTGAAAAATTATTAAATTGATATGATTAGAGGTCTATGTGATAAACAACTGCTGAGACAGGGATAATGAGGCATTTCAAAATACCCTTCCTATCGATACTTTAAACCCTTACCCACTTTGAGTCCTTTAGGATATGATTCGAGATGTTTGATAAATGATTACAAAGTGAATATGATATGAGAATCTTTACTTAAAGGTTTCATGTATTTGTATTAGAATAGCATAAGTCTAATTCTACACTTATTTAAATGACATGCGAACCCCTTGCTCAGTAACGTTGATTAACTCTTTTTCAGATTGAGCAAAGAGTTGGGGAAGTATTTCAGAGCTATCTAAAATAGTCACCGACTTGAAATATCATCCCAACTCTCTAAGAAGAAAATCTTGAGCATTTTAGGTATATAATTACTCTTTCGTAGCTAATATTGATTTCAGGCTATTTTTCATTCAGTATTATAGGATAGGATGTTAACTAGGTTAATGAATGGTACTTATAATATTTCAATAATTGTTTACATGAAATTGTCTATGGTTTAATGGAAATGTGCATAAGAATTTAAAGGCATGAGACGTATAGTTAGGCATGATAAGGTGAACTTATTGATGGAATTATAGGTGTTGATAATAATTGGACATTGCAGAGAACTTTAATACCTAATAGGCTATTGGGTTTTTGCGAACTATGAATAAACTATTTAAAAAATGTAAATGAATTATTATTGTGGGGATTTCCAAGTTATATAAAGAATTTGAAAATCTTGCAGGTACTTAGTTTGGGTATGATGCTAAAAATAAGGACTGGAGTTAACGTCTTTAAATAAATTTCATTACACTGTACTTAGACAAGATAAGTTTAGAAAAGTGAAAGTTTTAGCCCAAATTTCTGTACATTCGTATAAGATAAGAGTGATGGCGCAGCCTCCAGGTCGTGACAGAAGTAATGTCTGAAGAGTTGAAAGGTTTAAAAACTAATGGTACTTGGACTATTTCTTCCTTGCCCCCGGGAAGAAACTTATTGATTGTCGTTGGGTATACATGTGAGACCCAATTTTAGAATATTGTATACCATATTTTCGTAAATCCTTGATAGTGGAGATAAATTAATTAGTGAAATTAAATAAATATTGAATGTGGGTTTCCACTTTGGATTTTGGATTTATGATTTCTAAATACGGTGTATAAGAGGTGAAATAAATATTAAAGGATGAATGAAAGGTATAGAAATAAATCAAGAAATAAATTTGAAAATTGGGAAAAATTAATACAATTCCAATGGCATGAAAAAAATAAAAGAAATGATTTTTTTTTGAGAAGGAAATTAGTTTATTGGACAAGTGATGAATTGTGATTGGTTGAGTACATAAAAGAGAGGGAAGATAAGCTAAAAATGAGCAGATAAATGGGATATTCACGCCACTTTTACTGCTGTATACTACACGGCTGATGTAAGTTTAAAAGCTAGTTTTATGATATAAAATACAACTGAAAAAAAGCCTAGAGGAAGAGAATTCTAATACTTAACATGGGAATAATTTTTATTGGTTGAAGCCTATGAAAAGAGGCAACATAAGTCAACAAAACTGATCAGTCTGCTGTAGTTAAGCTATCCAGCTGGATCCAATCTAAAGTAAATGAATTGTAATTTTTATAATATAAAAATTGCCAATAAATAATGTGTAACGAGGGAAAATTTTGTAATTGGAAATATGATATATTTTCATTGGATGAAGCCTTCAAAAAGAAAGAAAAATAAGTTAAAATGTGCAGAAAAAATTTATGTTTCACCGCCACTCTCCTTGGCTGTTAAGTGTTGTACGTGGAAAGCCATTTTATAAGAAATGAAATGAAGCAAGAAAAGTGTTAACGGGGTAGGTGGCATCTTTCCATTGGATAACATAGAAATAAAGAAGACAACAAGAGTCTTCTTCAACCACTTCAAGTCGGCAAGAAAGAGTGCAACACCGACTCAGTTTCTTTTTCTACTGCAGTTCGTTCCTTCCATCTCAGTTCACGTGTTCTTCATGTTATCCAACAAATCCACCATATGTTAGCACCAAAACACCCACATCCTTCCCTAAACTAGTTCTTTGTATCAAAAATCATCTTAAACCTGAAAATGGAAGGGAAAAACGTGAAGTATAAACATTGGTTTGGGACTGTTTTGGGTCGGCTAAGCATAGGTAAGGTGTTTGGTGATGTGTTGTTTGATTCTTATGGTGGCCTTTACTTTTTCCATGCATGAGTAACATGATTCAGGCTATGAATTGAATCAAATCTGAATGTAGATGAACAAAACATGTTCAGCCATGAAAGAAAAAAAAATTATTATGAACGAACAAAATTGTGATGTTTTAATGTTTGGTGATTGAGAACAAATTAGGAAATTGTTGTAGATTGAGAAAGAAAGTTGATTTAAGCTTAGATTAGGTGATGAATTTGCTAAACTCGAAATGGAGTCAACAGGGGAGGATCGGCTTGGGGTTTTGGCTGAACGAAAATAATAATATTTGGTGACTTTTAATTGTTGGATGGAAAGCTTAGGTAAAATAGAAGATGTGTATAATTTTGATTAAAGAAAGATTAAGTGAAAAATGATGAAAAGGAAGCAAGATGAAGCAAAGTGACGTGAGGAATGGAAGCATGAGTTCCACGATGATGTTGCTGCTGCTGTGAAGTGTAAATCTTTGATAAAAATACTAAAGAAGTAATAGTAGATAAAAGATATGAGAGGAGAAGAGAATAAGTGCTAAACAAAGAGGAAATATAAATATATATATATATATATATATATATATATATATGTAACTGTCATAGTATAAGATATGAGAATTGGACAAGGCTTTGTTCATGAGAGATCTTCATGTTAATTCTATGATTGAGGATTTAAGAAAAATAGTTAAAGATGAGTAGAAAATATTTTCTAAATTAAGTGAGAAGGGAAATAAAGGAAATGATAGACATGCATAAAGGAGATTAAGGAAAGAATAGATGAATCACCATAAGAAGGGATTCATGAAAGCATTTGGCCATGAGCATTTTGGAGTGTTATTATGCTGCATTTTATGGTTTAACCATGGGAACTGACTATAGAAATTAAGAGAATAATTAATGACAATTTTTGATAAAATTATTTTGCAGCATGAATAATTGGAGTTCGTGTGGTGACATCAGGAAGTTCGACACCACGAAACAGGTAATGGGGGGAGTGTGTGAGTTGTAGTGATATAATGAATTGCATGTTTTCTCGAGCTAAATTTTATGAGAATATTGGATGCATGATTTGGTTTGAAAACATGCAAAATTGTGGTTGATAAGCTGGTTTATATACTGCGATTTGTGTGCAGGAGGTTAGGAATCTGCAGTCGTTATGCTGTTGGAAAATTTTCTAAAACATTCTAAAATATTATAAAATATTTTAGAAGCAGGAAATGATTTAAATGGGAAATTTTAAATATAATTTCCACCAAATTTCCATAAGTTGGAAATTATGAGAAAGTTATGAAAAATTTAAATATTCATGTTATATATTTTTATTAAAATGAGAATTTTATTTATTTTATATGATATTAAATATTCAAATGAATATTTATTTATTTTCTCACTTGATACATGAATATTTACTGATAGATTTACTGTACATGAAAATGGAGAATAAAATACCTTTTTGGAAATTAATTCTTTAAATAATGAAATTTACAAAATGTTCCTTAAAGGTATTTTTGAGAAATAAATTGATTTTGAGACTTTAGGCCCCGAGATTCATGTTTTATTGTTATACTGTTACTGTCACATAGTTGATTGACCCGCCAGTCATCAGTGGTCCCGGAGGCACCTGGCAAGTGTACACCGAGGACTACCTATAGATTATGGCCATAGATCTAACTATATACTGTTACTGTGTTCCTTCGGGAACGATTACTGTGTCCCTAATGGACGATTATAGCATGATACCATGTAGGGTGATGCCTAGTCTCAACTTACTGTTTACTGATACAGTATTGTGAATCACTGATTTATGCTTACTGAAATTGTGAACTACTGTTTATTACTACTGAACTGTGATTCACTGTTTAGTGCTTTATCGAACTGATTACTGTTTACTGTTTATTGAACTGGTAGCTACTAATTACTGTTTACTGAACTGAAAGCTCTTGTTTACTGTTTACTATTTACTGAATTGGTAGCTATTGATTACTGCTTACTGAAACGAAACCTACTGATTTCGGTTTACTAAACTGAATTGTACAGAATACTGTTTATTAAACTGAAAGGAAATTACTATTATCGAAAAATAATATTTTGAAAATTATTTCTTAAATAGAAATAATTATTGAATCAGTGATTTGGATATTTATAAGCTACTGTACTGAAAAGACTGTTTACTATAACTACTGTTTTACTATTGTACTGTCACGTGTTTTGAAATTGGTGTACTGAAGTGATATAATAAAATGATTTATACCAATTTTATAATTATGAGAAAAGAGAAGGAAATTGTTTTGAAATAAAACAATTTATTTATTACTCTCTATAGTTGCTCTGGGTTTTCGGGACAAGACAAGTATTTCAAAATACCTTCCATGCTCCATCTGGATTTCTCGGCCGACTATAGTATCCTTCCTTTACTCTATTTAGTACATCGTTACGAAAAAAAGGTTTTACGACATATAGTTTTCACTATATCAAACAGCATATGACTCCTTTACTGAGCATGTGGTTCGCTCACCCCTTACTCTCAAATTTTCCAGATTAATCACGAGGATTATTTGATGGCCTCCTCGGATAATTATAGCTGCGAGTAGCCCACTGGGACAAAAAGCATTGAAATTTAAAGGTACAGTCACTTCTTTTATATATTCAGACACTTGTATACAGTACTACCTCATTGAAAAATAGAGACAGGGGATGTAAAGTGTAAGAAATATTGTAAAATTACATATTTCAAATTTTATCAATAAATAAATGTTCATTATTTATTATTGTTACTGTTGAAGTGTAAAGGCATTACAGACAGCCCAACCATAAATTGTGTATAAAATATGTTATTTACTGTACTGTGAATTGTTACAATACAAGATTAAATTTCAAGATGGAAGTGTGGAAAAATACAGAGCTAGCCTTATAGCCAAAGGTGATAGGATGATATTTTATTAATTTTATATGTGCTAATATATTTGCTTTATTGATGTTTTATACTTAAAAGAGCTTACTAATGTTTATTTTATGTTTTAGGTATTCAATATCAAAGTTGGAATTAAAAGGAGCTAAAAAGAGCAAAGTGCAGATTTTTCTGTCCAGTTCGAAAGATTGATGAATTTGACCAATGTAATGACCTGATCTCAAGAAGTGGCCTCATGGAAGTTGTAGAGGACTTCTCAAGGTTTTCGGAATGTACGCAAAAATCGGAGTTCATTTGATGGGTCAAACGTCTGGACAAAATCAGTACGAAATTCTTGGCAGAAAAATGAGATTGAGAAGAAATTCCAACAAAGCAAGTTCAAGACAAGATGTTGTTGAGACAAGATAATTACTTAATTTTATTATGTCTTATATCTGTAATTAATTAATAAAAATAGGCCTTAGAAATTTTATTTAGAAAATAATTGTAAAAAGATGATGAGATAAAGGTAAGAGTTTGACTAGTTAAATTATTTGTTTCCTAAGTAAACTCTTATTTGAATCCCACTTTGCTTAGGAAAGTCTTTTTAGGCCTATATAAAGAGCATAAGGCTCTCATAAACAACATCCCTCACATCCCTCTTTTAGTCTTGTAGGATTTTCTTTAGGGTTTTTAATAAAATTTTATTTTTCTTTATTTTTAATTAGTTGCTGATTTCTATATTATTGTTTTATAAAATTATTTTCTTTTTTTTTCAACGATTTCTTTCTTGGATATTTTTAGACTTTGCGATTTCTTGTTTAGTTTTTAATTACTGTTTGTTTGAATCTTATTAGATCATAATCTTGATTATAGAATTCTTGTTTGATATTATTAAAGATTGATAGTTTAATTGTTTACTGCATGATAATTGTCTCCTTTATAATATTAAACTTGAATTTTATGATCTTGAATATGTCTAGTGAGTAGTTTTCTTATTCAGTTATGAGGTAAATTGATTATTCTTGGGAAAAGCATATTGTGAGATTCTTGAACCTATAATATAATTGTTGATTAAATATCCAAGATTCTCTGAGCACATTATAATGATTGTTTGTTTGTTTAGATAGGGTGCACACTACTTAGTTAAATTAAATAATCTACCGTCAGATTAAAAACATAAGTCTGTAATTGCTTGTGGAGTTAATCACTAGGGATGGAGGAGAATTAAGGTTTAGATTAAATGAACTGAGCTTATGTGTTTGTTATCTAATGTCAACCCATTTCTTTCTTGTTGTTAATGCTGCTACAACTTATATCTAGAGAGCTTATTCTAGGTAGGTTAAGTAGTTAGAGATTAGTTAAAGAGCTTGTTTTAAATAATGACTCAGTAAGGAAAGATGGTGTAACAGAGCTTGTTGTTATGCTATGGTTGACTATTTAATTGACAATAATATTTTGTAATCAATGATTAACATCAAAATCCAAGAATGATTGATTGCCTCATAAGTGAAGCTTTTTGCTAATTGTTTTTTATATTTAATAATTCTTGTTTTCTCTATTTTAGGCACAGCTTATAAAACCCCAAAATTTTCTTCTTTTTCCCTAAACCCTCAAATTAGATTTTTAATTTAATAATTAACTTAAATAATTCAGTATCTATGGGTTCGACTCTTGCTCCGATATCTACGTAGTAAAATTAGGAAGTTTTATTTTTGGTGACTAACGACACTCATCAAAAAGCTAGACACAACAAGAGGCTATAGATTACCTTAACACTTTCTCCCCTATTGCTAAACTTGTTACTATAAAGTCCTTGCATTGGCCTCTATTATTGGTTAGAGTCTTACAAGTCGATGTTAACAATGCCTTCTTACATAAAGATTTGACAGAGGATATTTACATGTCATTAGCTCCAGGATATATTTGATAAAGGGAGCATTGGCTAGCTAGCAAGCTTCACTAATCATTGTATGGTTTGAAGCAACCTTCTCATTAGTGGTTTTCAAAGTTCTCAACTGATTTGGTTAAGTCTAACTTTAAACAACCATCAGCTAATATTTATTTATTTACAAAAATTGGTGGAAATTCATTCCTTGCCTTGCTTGTATGCATGGATGGTATAGTAATTGCCAGCAATGATTATAAAGAGGTGACTCAATTGAAGCAGTACCTTAATGAATGTTTCAAGCTTAAAGATCTTGGTGATTTAAAATATTTTCTTAGGCTTGGATGTGGCTAAATCAAGAAAGGGAATATCTCTTTCACGAAGGCAATATGCCTTATAGATGCTTTCAAATGTTTCTTATTTAGGCTGCAAATTGATGAAAACTCCAATGGATCCTAATTAGGGATGTAAACGGGTCAAGTACCCGCTAAATTTGGGATACCCGAACCCAAACCCGATTAACTTTAATAATACCCTAACCCTATTAACTATTCGATTATTTTTATTTATGCTACCCGAACCCTAACCCTATAAAATATAAAATACCCTTTTAACTACCCGAACCCGTTAAACTACCCATTTATTAAGTCAAAGTTTGACTTTTAAATTTAAATTTAAAATCAATTTTAGAATAACTTAATTAAAATATTATATTAATAAATTTAATTTAACTCATAAAAATAAATTAAAGTTAAAAATCATAATTATAATATATAATGATTTAATTTAATTAAATAAAACATTACTAATAAATAATTTTTATATATAAAATATAAATATTGTATTAATTAATTATTATTTATAATCGGGTTCGGGTAGCGGGTACCCTAAGGTCACTACCTGAACCCTACCCGAACCCGTGACGGGTAGTAATTTCACTACCCGAACCTTGCCCGAACCCGATTATACACTACCCTAACCCTACTTAAACGGG
This sequence comes from Heritiera littoralis, assembly GCA_031772115.1. NCBI lineage: Eukaryota > Viridiplantae > Streptophyta > Magnoliopsida > Malvales > Malvaceae > Heritiera > Heritiera littoralis. The sequence continues at coordinate 74,013 of JAPDPK010000009.1, read as the reverse complement.
TCGGGTAGCACCGGGTACCCATTTATAGGGTACCCATCGCCATCCCTAATCCTAATACCAAGCTTTTAGAGATCAAGGAGAACTACTCAAAGATCTTACACCATTTGTGATAACCGCAAATTTTCTATTTTTGAAAATTAATATTAAAGAAAATAGATAAGAGGAAATAAATAAATTAAAGTAAATAAATAAAATTTATTTATGAGATGAAAATATCGTTGAAATTCCCAAAAATTGATGAAGCTAAGAAGAGGAGAAAATTAAATTGGAATAAGAAATGAAGAAGGAAATTAAATGAAAATAAAATATGTTTATATAATTACAAATTATATAAATGTATTTTGATGTAAATACATATGTATTTAAATACCGTGTGGTATACAATATATATTAAATATACGTTGGTATATATAAGTATATATACTATTTGATAAATTTAAATAGTACGTATGTATTATTTACAACATTGTATGTATATATATAAGTATATACATATTTGAGAAAATGTAAATATTAAATTACATTAAAGTTTAAAGGTATATATATTGTAAATACAATATATATGGAATTATGACATTTATATAAATATTTATATAAATGTTATTTAATTTTTAAGTATGTAAATATACATATATATATATATACTAGACATATATTTTATAATATACAATATATATTTTATATATAATATATATCGTATTATATTATATATAAAATAATATATGTATAATAATTAGTATATATTATATGTATAAAATACATTATATAGTATATAGTATATAATATATTATATACTAAATATAGTAAGTAAAATAAAAACAAAAAGGGGAAAGGAAACAGAAAACAAGAGGAAGGATCGGGGAAGGAATCCCGGACCCCCAACCAAAACTGTCGGTGGCGGAGATACCACCGTCGGCGAGGGAAAAGAGAGAGGAAGGGAGAGACGATGTCGCCGACGAAGAAAGGAAGGATAGAGGACGACCGGCGAAGGAAAAACGAAAACGGAAAAGGGGCGAAAACCGGCGAAAAACCGAGAAGGAGAAGAGAAGAGAAAGTGGCGGTGCCGGCCAAACCAGCAACCGCCACTGCCACCGAAGCACCACTAGAGGGAGAGGAAGACGATGGAGGCCACCAGAGGCGTCGTGAACGGTGGAGGAAGGCCGGCGAATAGGCGAAAGAAACCGAAGGAAAACCGACTCGATCCGCCGCCGTGCCGCCGATCCAGGCCGAACAGAGACCACCAGCAGACTCGCCGTGCCGTCGGCCAGCTGTGGAGCCCTTGAACCGCCGGAGAACCGGCCGCCGGCAAGGAACCGGCGAGGAAGGGAGCTAAACCGGTCTGACGGGAAGGAAGAGGAAAAAGGAAAAGAAAAAGAAAAGAAAAAGAAAAAGAAAAAGAAAAGAAAGAAAAAAGAAAAGAGAAAAAGGAAGAAAGAAAAGAGGAAAAGAAGAAAGAGAGAGAGAAAAAGGAAAATTTTCGGGAATTCGAAAAATCTCGGGAATCGGTAAGAAATCCGAGAAATTATTTATGATAATTATTTAAATAAATTATTTATTTAAATAATTTGAGAAAATTCTAAAATTTAGAATTTAAATTCCAGAAATTATTCTCGGCGATCGAGATGAGGAATAGGGAGATGGAGTACGGGCGCGACCGGTAAGAGGAAGTCGCCGACCCGAAAAAGGTAAGGGATGCATGTGCAGCACTGCAGGGATATTAAGTCTGCATGTTTTAATTACGAAATATTTTATGAAAATATTTTATGAAATTATTATGATAAATGATTGGTTGGAATTTGGAATGAAGTATTGGCTGGAAATTATAACTGTATTTTCCGTGCAGGAGGTTAGCCAATCGGCAGCCGTTATACTGTCGAAAAATTATCGAAAAATTCTCGAAAAATTACTGAAAATCATAATAAATGATTTTATGTCACGAGAAATGATTTTCAAACACGAAAATCGAGAAAAGAAATATTTTCATAAAAACATGAATAAAATGAAAGTGGTTTTACATTTATTCATGTTTTCGAAAATGGTGATAATGAAATCACTGAAAATCCTCTCCGAGAATGGTGATAATGAAATCACCGAAAAATTCTCTTGATATGTAAGTTACACGTAATACGAGATGAAAAATGAAAGGAAATAAAGTGAATATTTTTATATATATTTCTTAAATATTCACTAAATGGTTTTATAACCTTTATGGTTTTAAATGATGAAATTATATATTTTATAAATTTCATAAAGGTTTTCTGATGATGAAAAATACGATTTTGAGACTAGATGGCATCCTATCATGCTGATATGTGATATGTGATATGTAACATGTGATATGTAATATGTGATATGTAGTCTCGGCCGACACCTGATCAGTGATCCGCCGAGGACAATTATAGACTATGGCCATAGATCTGACATGATTATTCATACCCTTCGGGGTCTATAGCATGATATGAGTGACGACCCAGTGGACGGGCTGGGCGTGCGTGCCTAAGTCTCCATATATGAAAATGATTTATATGATATGTGATATGTGAAATGTGAAATGTAAATGTTTTACATGATATGTGAAATGTAAACGTTTTATATGATATGTGACAAGTTAAATGAAAGAGGTTTACAGCATTTTACAAATGCTTATTTCAGTACTGATTTTAGTACTACGAGATGATTTTCATATGATATGTGATATGAACATGTAATATGTTTTCAAAAGGAGAAAGAGTTTATAAGTCTAATATTCTTACTATGATTTAAATTGAATATTAGACTACATGTGACATGAATACGTGATATGTTTTCCAAAAAGGAAAGATGAGGAAAATAAATCTAATATTCTTATTTTAATGTTTAAATTGAATATTAGATTTAAATGATATATATGCTATACAAAAAGGATTTAATAACTGATTTTGCTATTTAAAGTACTGTACTAATTATAGTTGTACAGTAAAACATGAAATGGATTTTATATGAGAATGATGAGAATTTAACTAATATTCTTTTCAATGAATATATGAATATTAGTTGTTTTATTTAAATGCTTTATTTTATAAAAGCATTATTTTGAAGAGAATATGAAAATGATATGAAATGAAAAGGTAAAAGGATATAAATTTCAAGCGAAAAGAAATTTATTACTCTCTACAGTTGCTTCTAGGCTCCGGAACAAGATAGGTATTTCAAAATATCTACTTTACTTCATCCGGATCCCTAGCCGACTATAGTATCTTTCCTACATGTGAGCCTAGAGCCCATAGGAAAAATGAAAAAGTTTTTCAGCATATAGGAAGCTGAATATCAAGTATGCATATAATTCCCTTACTGAGCCGTGGTTTGCTCACCCCTTAATTTTAACATTTCAGGTTTTCGAAGATTGAGAGTCTAGCACTTAAAGGATTTTCGACTGCGCATTTGGGGACGATGCAACAGGTCGATTTATTTAATAAGGTATGATCATTTATTTTCTGTATTTAGACTTATCGACAGTACTACTTTTTTATGAAGTAGAAATCGGGGATGTAATTCATATTATAATTTAATATTATATTGTGTATATGTATAAGAAAAGTAAAGTATCGCAGACAGCCCAACCAAATAAGATGTATAGAATAAGGTGAAAAATAAGGTCACGGGCTGTGACAGATTTAATGGTATCAGAGCAGGGTTGGCCTGATGTCTATCGATACTTTGAAAAGGAAATGTGTCGAAAAAGATTAACATCCCCTGTAGTACTGTGTAGTCTGAATACATAGAGAAAATAAATGATTACAAATTTAATTAAGTGTTTAGAAGGGAGTGAGCAATTATGAAATAAGGAATGCTAAAAAGGGAAAACGGCTCAGAAATGTTACCTGAAATGGTGATCTTATGATCTAAATGAAGGTCGGTTCGGTAAGGAACAGAAATGGACTCGGTGAGGGCCCCACCAGTACTTTTCTGTCCGGATCTAACTGAGACCTGAAAGTGATGATATAAAGGAGGGGAATGAAATATCATCATTAAATAGACATTAAGATCATCGATTAAAGGTATTTTGAGGAGAGAGAATATTTTTGACCAAAAATGACCAAAATACCCCTACCCAAAATTTTACCGGGAGTCAAAATGGATCACCAGAAGTTAGAATTGACTGATTTGACAGAGTAATTGATGATGTAAAGCTGCATTTCATGCAAATTAATCCAATTATGGATTATATTGGATTTCTTTGTCAAAATTGAAAAAGATCTTAAAATGCTAATATTGGTATGAGAAAGGAGTACTATCAGCAAATAGATATTAAGATCACTGATTTAAATGTATAGTGAGGAGAAAGAAATAAATGTGGAAATGACGAAAATGCCCCTATGTGGGATTCGGTTTGAATAGTGATGAACTAAGTTGATCTTGAATCTATTAATGGTAATAGAGTTATTGAGGGTATAAAGGAATATAATATGTGTATAACGGTCCCAATTTCTAATTTCACTTACACTTAGATGATGGATGCGACTTGAAATATTTATAGTGGGAAGTCGCAGGATGAGCGACTCAGTTCTTGATTTTTAAGGGCCGGAGTTAAAAGTGTATTGATGGGATGTTGATTTCAGGATCGTTAGATATGATGAAAAGTAATATGATTGCTGGAGATCACTGAGAAAGAAATCAGTATAGATGATGAAATCTATATCAGTACTGTAAATTCTGGTTCTACATATTCCTACTGTTTTGAGGTATCAAACAGATAATTATAGAACCAGAATATTTTGAAATATGTTTTATAGAAATGATGTACTGTATGGAGTATATGAAATTGGAGAATATACATAAGGTCAGTAAGTGAAGATAAGAGATGAGGATGATGACAGCTAACCTTAATTATAAATGAAGATGAAAAAAAAAATTTTAAATAATAAATCGACTAGCTGTGAAAGGTGTTAATCAAATAATTACACTTAATACAGCATTGTAAATTAAGAAGATTGATATGCTGTGAAGTATGAGAAATAAGTAAATCGAGGCGGAGCAAATGTTAAAATGACTTAGATATTAAATATCTTTGCCTTGAATGAAATGATGGGACACAAAGATGAATGTTCAAAACAATAAGAGATGTGTGGTTAAAGAAAGTATCGGAAATGATTCCTGATAAATTTCAGAGTTATATGGATTGGAGATATCGAGCTAACATTGACTCGATTGATTATATGAAATCTAATTCTAAGCTTATATCGGAAACATATAAAGAGGAATATGAAAAGCTTAAGAAAATAATTTTTGGAAATTATTGTGGATAATGAAATTCACAGGTATTGATGTAAAGGATGGAAATACAGATGATGTGATTGAGGATGAATTAAATGGAGTATTAAATACCTATTATGAATAAAGTTCTTATGAAGAACAAATAATCGGCTATATGAAGTGATGCCTTATTTGAATTAATCGGAGATGTATAAGGAGTTTATAAGAGCAATCTTTGTAAAAGGCATCATTAGATGAAAAGTTGAAGACTGATGATCGTAAGATGATAATGATTAGAACTCGAGATAATGTTTACGAGTTCTATAGAGGTTTACAAGGTAAATGAAATACCTTACTGAGGTACATAAGCCTAATGAATGAGGCATCCATATAAGGATAAAGTAATGATAGCAATACAATCTATGGCACAAATGGAAAATGAGCAACATAGTGGTACAACCCTGCAGACTCTCAAAGACAATAGACTATGTGTAAGAAGGGCAAATAGAAGATTTAGCTAGACAGTATCTCTTTCTAAGCTATACGATCTCGAATGACAGAGCGATTTGGATCTGTCAAGGATGACGAGATAATGATTGAGATACAGAATGAAATGGGTCTAGCTAAATACTGTTGCCAGTCTATAAGAGAGTTATGGGTTAGCTGCTCTACATATGTGACTTAAAATTTAATAAGTTTAAGTCAGTGAATGAATAAGTATAAAGAGGAGATGTAAAAGGTTAAAGGATTTTATTAGTGGAATATTTTAGTACTGATGAAAAGTGATCGAAACAATGATAAAGGAACGGATGAAAAGGTAATAAGAGGATAAGTACATGATGAAGAGGGAACACGAATATGAGATAGTTCCCGAATTTAAAACTAAAAGTGATTTTGTGGTTATCACATGATTATGGCTAGATGTAAGATCAAGCCAAAATTAAATAGAGGAAAAGTAATCATACTCAAAGGAGTAAAGAAATGATCTACATTTTACTGCTAGTAATGTAAATGGAACAAAAAGGAGATATTTATACCACCTCGAAATGATGGAAATAGTGGATTTGTATGGATAATGAGGTGATTAAATTGATAATTATAGATTCGAGAATGAAGTTAAATAATAAGAAGATTAATTGATAATTTGATTTTGTTACTGTGGGATCTAATTATTAAAAGAGTATATTCTTAGGTATATTCTAAAACCTAAGTGATATAGAGTATACCATAAGAATAAGAGATGTAATGATGAGATTATATGGAAGTAGATATAGGGAGGAAATGATTGTCTCCTGATATAATTATGATAAAAGATGGTAAATAGTAAAGTCTGCAAATGAGCTGCAGCATGTGATGAAACAAATATGAAAGAGTATTGGGGATAATAATGAAGGATCTAAAAGAGCTGATAATATAGAAGTGATTATAGACTGATAGTCTAATGAAATCACTTCTCAATTATCAAACTCTTAGATTCTTTAGTGCCACAGTCGAGATATGATTATAAAAGATGATGAGAATGTATGTGAAGTTCCAGTGAGCACTATATGTGATGGGAATCTCTGAGTAGCTATATGTGATGGGAAATAGCAAAAGGCTCTGAGATTCCAAATTTATATACAGCACCGCTCCGTACATGATGTAAATATATGAGCGTAGTAAAAAACGCTCGATAATATGTTGAGAGAGAGGATGCACAAGATGTGGAAGCTACTGGACCATTACATACTATTGATTAAAATCGGTAAATGATAATTATCGAAATGTATCGACTTGGCACCAAATAAGAAAGATGGATGATGAAAAATATGAATCATATGTGATATGAAAAGGAGTGGAAAAAAAAATTGGTAACTCCCGATTTGATAAAGTAATCCATAGGGAGTATACATATATGTGATGAAAGATGACATGAATGGTTTAAAGGTGATTATGATGTTAAAGGTATACTGGCAGTATAATTTAAAGGATGATCTAAAGGTCAAGAATGATAAATATACAAACGATAAGGATACAAGATGTTACCACCTTATGAATTAAGTTAAATTCGGAGGACCGAATTTCTTAAGGTAGGGAGAATGTGATAACTGCAAATTTTCTATTTTTGAAAATTAATATTAAAGAAAATAGATAAGAGGAAATAAATAAATTAAAGTAAATAAATAAAATTTATTTACGAGATGGGAATATCGTTGAAATTCCCAAAAATTGATGAAGCTAAGAAAAGGAGAAAATTAAATTGGAATAAGAAATGAAGAAGGAAATTAAATGAAAATAAAATATGTTTACATAATTACAAATTATATAAATGTATTTTGATGTAAATACATATGTATTTAAATACCGTGTGGTATACAATATATATTAAATATACGTTGGTATATATAAGTATATATACTATTTGATAAATTTAAATAGTACGTATGTATTATTTACAATATTGTATGTATATATAAGTATATACATATTTGAGAAAACGTAAATATTAAATTACATTAAAGTTTAAAGGATATATATTGTAAATACAATATATATGGAATTATGACATTTAAATATAAATTTTATATAAATGTTATTTAATTTTTAAGTACGTAAATATACATATATATATATACTAACATATATTTTATAATATACAATATATATTTTATATATAATATATATCGTATATATAATATAAAAAATAGTAAATAGTATATATGTAAAAATACATATATAGTATAAAATATAATAATATTATATACTAAATATTGTAAGTAAAATAAAAACAAAAAGGGGAAAGGAAACAGAAAACAAGAGGAAGGATCGGGGAAGGAATCCCGACCCCCCAACCAGAACCGTCGGTGGCGGAGATGCCACCGCCGGCGAGGGAAAAGAGGGAGAAAGGGAGAGACGATGTCGCCGGCGAAGAAAGGAAGGAAAGAGGACGACCGGCGAAGGAAAAACGAAAACGGAAAAGGGGCGAAAACCGGCGGAAAACCGAGAAGGAGAAGAGAAGAGAAGAGAAAGTGGCGGTGCCGGCCAAACCAGCAACCGCCACTACCACCAAAGCACCACTGGAGGGAGAGGAAGATGATGGAGGCCACCAGAGGCGTCGTGAACGGCGGAGGAAGGCTGGCGAAGAGGCGAAAGAAACCGAAGGAAAACCGACTCGATCCGCTGCCGTGCCGCCGATCCAGGCCGAACGGAGACCACCAGCAGACTCGCTGTGCCGTCGGCCAGCTGTGGAGCCCTTGAACTGCCGGTGAACCAGCCGCCGGCGAGGAATCGGCGAGGAAGGGAGCTAAACCGGTCTGACGGGAAGGAAGAGGAAAAAGAAAAGAAAAAGAAAAAGAAAAAGAAAAAGAAAAGAAAGAGAAAGAAAAGAAAAGAGAAAAAGGAAGAAAGAAAAGAGGAAAAGAAGAAAGAGAGAGAGAAAAAGGAAAATTTTCGGGAATTCGAAAAATCTCGGGAATCGGTAAGAAATCCGAGAAATTATTTATGATAATTATTTAAATAAATTATTTATTTAAATAATTTGAGAAAATTCTAAAATTTAGAATTTAAATTCCAGAAATTATTCTTGGCGATCGAGATGAGGAATCGGGAGATGGAGTACGGGCGCGACCGGTAAGAGGAAGTCGCTGACCCGAAAAAGGTAAGGGATGCATGTGCAGCACTGTAGGGATATTCAGTCTGCATGTTTTAATTACGAAATATTTTATGAAAATATTTTATGAAATTATTATGATAAATGATTGGTTGGAATTTGGAATGAAGTACTGGCTGGAAATTATAACTGTATTTTCCGTGCATGAGGCTAGCCAATCGGCAGCCGTTATACTGCCGAAAAATTATCGAAAAATTCTCGAAAAATTACTGAAAATCATAATAAATGATTTTATGTCACGAGAAATGATTTTCAAACACGAAAATCGAGAAAAGAAATATTTTCATAAAAACATGAATAAAATGAAAGTGGTTTTACATTTATTCATGTTTTCGAAAATGGTGATAATGAAATCACCGAAAATCCTCTCCGAGAATGGTGATAATGAAATCACCGAAAAATTCTCTTGATATGTAAGTTACACGTAATACGAGATGAAAATGAAAGGAAATAAAGTGAATATTTTTATATATATTTCTTAAATATTCACTAAATGGTTTTATAACCTTTATGGTTTTAAATGATGAAATTATATATTTTATAAATTTCATAAAGGTTTTTTGATGATGAAAAATACGATTTTGAGACTAGATGGCATCCTATCATGCTGATATGTGATATGTGATATGTAACATGTGATATGTAATATGTGATATGTAGTCGACACCTGATCAGTGATCCGCCGAGGACAATTATAGACTATGGCCATAGATCTGACATGATTATTTATACCCTTCGGGGTCTATAGCATGATATGAGTGACGACCCAGTGGACGGGCTGGGCGTGCGTGCCTAAGTCTCCATATATGAAAATGATTTATATGATATGTGATATGTGAAATGTAAATGTTTTACATGATATGTGAAATGTAAACGTTTTATATGATATGTGACAAGTTAAATGAAAGAGGTTTACAGCATTTTACAAATGCTTATTTCAGTACTGATTTTAGTACTACGAGATGATTTTCATATGATATGTGATATGAACATGTAATATGTTTTCAAAAGGAGAAAGAGTTTATAAGTCTAATATTCTTACTATGATTTAAATTGAATATTAGACTACATGTGACATGAATACGTGATATGTTTTCCAAAAAGGAAAGATGAGGAAAATAAATCTAATATTCTTATTTTAATGTTTAAATTGAATATTAGATTTAAATGATATATATGCTATACAAAAAGGATTTAATAGCTGATTTTGCTATTTAAAGTACAGTACTAATTATAGTTGTACAGTAAAACATGAAATGGATTTTATATGAGAATGATGAGAATTTAACGAATATTCTTTTCAATGAATATATGAATATTAGTTATTTTATTTAAATGTTTTATTTTATTTAAATGTTTTATTTTATAAAAGCATTATTTTGAAGAGAATATGAAAATGAAAAGGTAAAAGGATATAAATTTCAAACGAAAAGAAATTTATTACTCTCTACAGTTGCTTCTAGGCTCCGGAACAAGATAGGTATTTCAAAATACCTACTTTACTTCATCCGGATCCCTAGCCGACTGTAGTGTCTTTCCTACATGTGAGCCTAGTGCCCATAGGAAAAATGAAAAAGTTTTTCAGCATATAGGAAGCTGAATATCAAGTATGCATATAATTCCCTTACTGAGCCGTGGTTTGCTCACCCCTTAATTTTAACATTTCAGGTTTTCGAAGATTGAGAGTCTAGCACTTAAAGGATTTTCGACTGCGCATTTGGGGACGATGCGACAGGTCGATTTATTTAATAAGGTATGATCATTTATTTTCTGTATTTAGACTTATCGACAGTACTACTTTCTTATGAAGTAGAAACCTGGGATGTAATTCATATTATAATTTAATATGAAATTGTGTATATGTATAAGAAAAGTAAAGTATCGCAGACAGCCCAACCAAATAAGATGTATAGAATAAGGTGAAAAATAGGGTCACGGGCTGTGACACCATTTCATGGGCTGATTGATATTTCTTATTTAGTCAATCACCTTAGTCAATTTCTATCACAACCTTGAGTTCCGCATTTGCAAGCTACATATCACATTCTTCAATATATCAAAGGAACAATAGGTTGAGGTTTGTTTTTTAGCTCTAATTCAATTCCTAAGTTGAAAGATTTTGCTAGTTCTGATTGGGCTATAACCCTAAACAATAAAAGATCTATTTTTGGTTTTTGCATTTTTATTTGAGAATCACTTGTTTCTTAGAAATCCAAGAAACAACACATTATTTCCAAGTCCTCTACTGAAGTTGAATACAGGTCCAAGACTAATGCAACCACAACCTATGAGCTTATATGGTTACTCAATCTTTTCAAGGATTTGCAAATTTCACATCCAAAACTAGTTGTCCATTTGTGACAATCAAGCATCCTTGCGTAATACTACTAATCCTACTTTTCATGAAAGAACTAAGCATATTGAGATTGACTACCATTTGGTTTGAGAAAAACTTCAAGTTGGAATTTTAAAGACATTGTTCGTATCTTCCCAAGACCAAGTAGCAAACTTACTTACTAAATCCATGTTTCAAGCTCAATTTCTACACTTACTCAACAAGATGGACGTTCATAATATTTATACTCCATCTTGATGGGGAGTATTAGATTGTTGTAAGTTTGATGTGGAAGTTGATGTGTACAAGTCAGTTAGATTAGTTACAAAAGCAGTTATTCTGGTATATCAGCAACTGCAAAGTTAGTTATTTCAGTTAAGCTAGCTTCTTTTTTATAAAACTTCATCATCTTATTCTTGATTCCACAAGTAACATAATAACATGAATGGTTTCATCTTCAATTGTTTCTTCAATCTTTGGAACAAGTACTTTAAGGCTCAAACTAATTTTTCCTAAAATCTTATGTAAAATGAAAAAAAAAAAAAACATATAGAAGCCCTATGGCATTTGATTAGCTTAAAACAAATTTAGGAATTTGAAATAATTATAGGGTATATATGTTCTAATCGGTTAAGAAGTGGAAAGAAAAGGAATGAAAAACTTTTATTGTTTTATTTCAGAAATTATACAATGAATATATAATAGGGAGTGATTAATTAATTTCATTTTTCTCATAATAAAAACTTATTATGAAGGATTGGATATTCTTAAATTAAACTCGTACAATTTTTTTTGAAACGTATGTTCTCATTCAAAGTTATAATTATAATCAGAATATTACATTCAATGAATAGATAACTTGATAAAGTAGTAAATAGAATAACAAATAACAAATTGCAAATAACAAATTAAACAAATTAAACAAATCTCACATTTAGTGAGATTCAAATCTGAGACCTCAAAGATTTAAGGCTTCTTCCTTGCCATTAAGCTAAGGCCTCATCAACAAACTCGTACAATTTTTACATTTTCTAAATTACATAGAGTTTAATCAATTGAGAAGTGATTGAAAATACAGTATTGAGTAAGCTAAACTAACATGATCATATAAAATATAGGGAAAAATTAATTTAATTGTCATATGCTTTTGTTTATTTACAACCTTCCTGTCAATATTAGATTAGGAGCAAATGCATATAAAGTAAATTAATGTACCCCACCTCATTTCTCAAATTGAGATAATTGTTCTGGTAGAAACTAATGCTCTCGCAGAATTTTCTTTAGTTTCTGACTTTTCTCCTCGACAAGAAAGTAAAAGAATATGTATGTTTCTTTTTCCACTCTTTGGCATTCCTCCAAGCTTCCACTTTTTTATTAGGGTTCAAGGACTTTAAAAGAAAACTTTTATTTTTATTAATTAGATCTATAAGTGAAAATTGCAATCGTTTTATTAATTAGATCTATAAGTGAAAATTGCAATAGTAATCAGATAATTTTTAAAATATGTATAAAAAATTAACAAATAAATCCAGCAAACAACCAACAAAACTAACATTTAAGTGAATCAGACTCAAATAAAACACTTATTGAAATTGAGTAATTTCTAGGGCCAAAAAATACTAATTAATTTATGTATTGAGTTTAATTATTTGGAAAAAATGATAAGAAAAAATAAATACAATAAAAAATTACTTAAATCTAACAAACAAATTTATTTTAAACCGATTAAAATAACATAAAACTAAACCAAACTCACATAAAATAAAATTTGAATTTGAAATTTTAAAATTCAATAGTTTTTTTTCTATCACTACCAAAACCTCATAAATAACAATAAAAATGTTTGTAGATAATACAAATCTGAGAAGCATAATATTTTTTTTTATTTATTATTTATTAAAAATGAGAAAGAACAAAGGTGTTTCCCACAGACCAGAACGTTCTTGCATCCTTGAAAGACTGCGAAGTCATCAGTGGCGTCAGCAGTGTCCACCTACCGCAAAACAAGTCAATAAGGTGACGTGGATATTGGATCGATGACGTCATCCCGATAAGCAATTGCTGCTTCTTGGAAACTAACCCTTTTTGCTCAATCCCCGACTTCCAGAAGCCCGCACAGTTCCGCCAAACATGTCTCTTTTTTTTTCCTTGTCAATCTTTTCTTTTCCGCCATGCCCCACGTGCCATTCCTTTCAGGACTCTGACTTTAACAGAAATCAACGGCCAGGATTTTCCCAATATTCTTCCTTTGACCATGTTGAAGCCTCCATAAAATAGCATAAAACTTACACCTCTCTTCTTCCCCAGCTCCCTTGTCTCAATACCAATACCATTTCGTCGGTATTTATTAGCTACTGAGTCGTGTCTTGTTTTTCCTACTTCTCTTTGCCCCCTCCGGACATGAGTGAAACCATGTCGAGTCCAACCGATTGGCAGTTTTACCAGCAAAACCTTTCTAATCAGGAAATTTCCAATCGTGTTCGCGTCGTCTCTTCAGAATCAATCTTCGGTGACCGAGGCTCTGAACCCACTGCTGTTAGCACTGCAATCACCTCGAGCAGCGCACCAAGTCCATTAGGCTCAGTCCCAGCTAGCTCAAGTGGTGGCCATTTGAGTCCCGAAGGCCGCGTCGGGAAGCCGGTTCGAAGACGATCCAGGGCTTCAAGGCGCACCCCTACTACCTTGCTCAACACCGATACTTCGAATTTTCGAGCCATGGTTCAGCAATTCACCGGCGGTCCTAGAGCACCCTTTGCAGCTGGAGGGCACTCTGGTGCACCAAGCTTTGGGTTCGGTTTCGGAGGACGGCAACCCCATGTTAACCCTGCTTCCCTCATGGTTCCTCCCGCTGGATTCCAGTTGCAATATCAACAACAACAAGAAGCTCAGCAACAACATCATATAGTCCAGCATCAAAACCAGCCGTTTCTGTTTTCATTGAACAGCAATAACAATCCGGGGGCAGGGGAGCTTTTCCTCCAAAGACTGGGGGGAAACCTTACCAGACCGATCATGGAGGCCGGGTCGGAAGGGTTTGTTGTGGAGGGTGTTTCCTCTCAGTTACCTCCTACTAGAACCACCTCCTCCAATGAGAATAGGAGTAACGCTACATTCATGTTTTGAAAGCGACGTGAAGGAGAAAGTTAGGTACTGACTTGTCGTAGGGAGAAACATTGACCAATGTAAATATTTGCTTTAATTATACTTTTTTTTTAAGATTATTATCTCATCCGAAAAAATAAAAATTTTACAAATAAATCTTTTTACCTGTCATATATGTTTTTAAAGAAAAAATTATTGAATCAAAATTATTACAAAGATATATGACATATAAAAAAATTTATTTGTGAAGTTTTTTATTTTTATTGATAGGGGATGAGATAATAATTTTTTTATGCCGATGTTTCTTACCAGGTAGACTCCAACGTTTGGATTGGGAGTGAGTAAAGGATTCTTGTTTTCAAAATCCACGGGCCTACTGTGGGAATTGTTGAAGCCAACTACAAAAAACATAAGATATTGCTATAGTTTCACTTCTTTTCTTCTTCCTTTGAAAATAAGAAAATTCTATTTGCAATTCAGCTCTGCTTCTTTGTTGAAGTGAATTTCTAAATAAACCCACTTATTTTTCTTATCACACCCTATTCTCTTTATATTTTACTGTTTATAATACTGTTCATGACACAAATAAAATTGGGTGCATGAAGGAAAAAAAAGGGTGTACTCTTTGTTTAATTAGACTGTATACCGAACGGAATAATAATATTCAAAGCCGATGTAACTCAAACGAAAACGTGACCAAATTACGAAGAAAACCTTCATCTAGAATCAATATATAGCTTGAAAAGTCATATTTTCTTTATGATCATATTTAATTTTTAAAATTCATTATTTGATTAATTTTATTGAAAAATATGATCCAAATGTGACTTTACATGCATCTATTATTCAATCAAATATTTTTATTTTTGTGATTTATTTTTGTTTACATTTAGCGAATTAAAAAGAAAATATAAATAAATTTTAAATATTATTTCAAATGATTATATTCATGTTTTTAAAGTATAAAAAATTTACAAATTTAAAATACGAGCTTTTATAATTTTTTAAAGAAGTATCTTCTAAATCTAATTACTTCAAAAATAAAAATTAAAATATTATTTAATTCAAAAATAATTAAAATATTATATAATATTTAATACATTTAAAACTATTAAAATAATTAAGCATGTGTAAATAATATAAATTTTATACACATACACATATTTAAATAAAATTAATACGTGTATCACATAGATTGGCAAATTAATAAAATAAAAAAAGTCAAACTTTGGGTGAATATAATATAAAAAATTTAATCATGCCGGTAAATAGGAGAAATTCTTTGTCCACATTTAGGTGCAAATAAAAAAATAAAAGAAAAAAAGGATTCATGGGAATTCAAAATTGGATAGAAATAGGCGTAAAAGAGTGCGTAATGTTTTGGGAAAGAGGGGCTGAATCTGAGTGCGTAATGGGACCCAGTTGACATCAAAAGGAGAAAATGGAATTGACAAAGTCAAATTTAGGTTAGGCTAATCATCTTTGCAAATTTGAAATTAAAAGCGGGTGTGCCATGGATGATGAAATAAGATTCCATAAATTTTTAAAGATTTATATATGATACACTAATAATATATAATTTTTATACATTATCAATTCATAAGGATTGACACATTATAAATAAGTCTTTATTAGTAAATTGAAAAATATTTAGAAAAATTATCCTATACACTGTCAGTGGAGTTTTTTAACTCCATAAGCAGGGTTAGAATGATGACATATGTCTCATTTTATTTATTTTTTATTTTTTTAATATTTTTAAAAGACACATGTCATCATCTTAATCCCGCTTATGAAGTTAAAAAACTTCACTGACAGTGGATAGGATAATAATCCAAATATTTATTTATAGGACTTGGCATATTTTTATTTTGCATATTGATGAAATGTCATCTTCTGATGCATTGATAATATATAGAAGCTATGCACTGTCGGTGCATCATATATAAATCCAATATTTAATATACAAAAAAATTATTAAGTGCATCTTAATTCCAACATAATGTTGGATCATTTCCCGTACGTGTTTTTTTTTTTAGTAATGGTTCAAGAAATATTATTAAGTAGATAGGGCACTACAAACAAAATATAGAAAAGCATTAGATATATAAGAATAAATAAGCAAACCATCAGGTAAGAGAAGAGAAATTAATGCCAATAAAAAGATATCCTACTCTGTGCTGCCCTGTTAACCATTTAATCAACTTCCTTCACAATAGGGTGCCAATAATCAAAGAAATAAAACTCCATGCCTTTCCTAATTATTGTTTGTATGTCCTTCATCGCCGGTTTGAGTTTTCCAATGTACACTTGTTGAGCTTGTTAGAATTCTCTTCCATCTTTTTCTACCATCTCTGTATTTTATCGCTCGGGCTTTGAGGTTGTAAAGTTTTAAGACCACTTGCCTAGCAAGCATAGCCTTTGCAACCTCTAGTGATTGTCCTTCAAATTTGTCACAAAATGCAACTGTTTGTTCCAACGCATGCCATTAGAGCAGGCCCAATCCTATACTACTGTGCCCTTTTGATTTATAGGTTCCATAAAAACAATCCAGAGATTTTCCCCACATTCTAGTTCATTTCCATTCACCATTAAGCTTGATCGATCACAAAGCTGAGAAGCCCTTTCAATTTGAGGAAGTTTTATATTGAACTCTTGAAATGCTTTGATTATAGAAACCTTGAGATTTTCCTGATGTCTAAGAGTCTTAATTGGGTTTGGCTCCACACCTTTGAAAACACAATCATTTCTGTGAATCCACAGAGCCCAAAAGAGACTAACGAATTGAGTACAGACCTCAACCTTTTTAGTCGATTGACTATTCCTTATAACAACCAGCTGTTTTATCCACTCAGTAATTTTTTAAGGATTAATCTTATCAACACGAAGAGTGAGTTTAGACGCAAACCACACCGCCCTTGCCACTTGGAAGGTGATGAATAGATGATCAATAGTCTCTTCCTCCTCCTCACAAAGAGGGCAAAGTTTATTGAGTCCAATATTCTCTTCCCTAGTTCTGCCCGAATCGGTAACCAGTTGTTACATATTTTCCATAGCAAAATAATCAATTTGAATGGAAGATTCAATGCCTAGAGGTATTTCCAAAAGGTCTTATTCATCATAGTATCGTTAACTAAGCTGAATTCCTCACAAAGATACCAATAAGCTGAGTTGATTGTATACTTACCTAAGAACGTAAACTTCCAGACCATTCTGTCTTCACCACCAAGAATTGAGAATCTTATAATATTCAAGTCCATAACTAATTCCATATCAATCATATTATCTCCTTTGTTTTCCCATCATCCTTGATATGTGTTCATAAGGCTAGAGACAGGACATTGTGGATAGTTTAGATTAGAATTTTGCTCTACCATGTGAAACTTCCATTCTTTAACAACCATTTGTTTACCATTCCCCACTTGAACATCCAATCCTTTCAGGCATAAATCCCTTCCAACAAGAATGCCTTTCCAAATCCAAAAGTCACCAGCTTTACTTGTGACATCACTAAAACATTGTTTCTTGCAATACTTCTTAGTGAGGATCTTACCGGTTATAGAGCTTGGTTGTGAAATGATTTTCCAAGCTTGCTTTCCAAGTAAAGCTTTGTTCACGTGTTCAGTTTGTCTGAGTCCTAGTCCTCATTTGTCTTTATTTCTACATAAATGATTCTAATTTGTCATATGTATCCTCCTCCTATTTCCATCATGCCCCCACCAGAAATTACATATTGTTTGATCAATTTTCCTACAAACATACTTTGGAGCTTTGAAACAAGACAAGGTATAGATGGGAATGGAACTCAGTGTGGATTTGATGAGCCTAAGTCATCCTCCTTGGCCCAGACATCTTGTTTTCCATCCTGTGAGTCTATCTTAAATTTTATCGACCATCGGTTGAAAGAACGTTCTCTTCATTCCCATCCTACCAAAATCAATGCCTAAATACTTATCGGATTCATTAGTGATTTTAACTCCTAGAATTCCTTTGAAACACCTCTTCCATTGCAACTTGCAAGTGGGACTCACAAAAAGTTCTAACTTATTTTGATTAATCATTTGTCCGGAATTTTCTAAGAACATCTTTAACAGTTCTAACTGACCGTACTGTCGCATTGAAGAAAATATAACTGTTGTCTGCGAAGAGAAGATGATTAATTGTCTGACCACCCCTCCTAATTCTAATTCCTTGTAGCCTATTTTCTGATTCCGCTCTCTTAAGCGAACATGATAGCACATTATTGTAGAGGATAAAAAGATATGGTGACAGTGGGTCACCTTATCTGAGTCCTCTACTGGGACAAATAGGTGGCTTGGTCATGCCCTTAACTAAGACTTGGTATCTGACTGTATTGATGCATTCCTCAATAATGGTCACCCATTTTTCGTTAAAACCCATGCAACACAACACTGCCTCGATGAAATTCCAACTGAGTCTATCAGAGGCTTTGTTCATGTCAACCTTTAAAGCTCAAAAGCACCCTTGGCCCTTTTGCTTCCTTTTAATGGTATAGAGTAATTCCCCACCAAGAATAATATTATCAATGAATGAGAGCACTTTCACAAAAGCATTTTGAAATGGGGAAATAATATCTTCCATAATGGGTTGTAGTCTATTAACAATGGTTTTAGCAATAATCTTGTAAGCAACATTGCAAATGTAACAGTCCATAGTACAATAATTAACAAATTTATACACAATTTACGGTTGGGTTGTCTGTTATGCCGTTAACACTTTAACAGTCACAGTAATAAACGGTAAACATTTCTTTACCTTACATTTTACATCCCCTGTTTCTATTTTATCATAAAGTAGCACTGTATACATGTGTCTGAATATATAGGAGAAGTGATAGTACCTTTAAAATTCAAAGCACTTTGTCGCAGTGTGCTTACTCGCAGCTCTATTTATCCGAGATAGGCCTCAAAATAACCTTGCAATTAATCTGGGAAGTTGAAAGATAAGGGGGTGAGCGAACCACGTGCTCAGTAAAGGAGTCGTATGCTACTTGATACAATGAAATCTATATGCTGGAATATATTTATTTTTACATAAATATAAATGGAATAAATCATTTAATTTCCACTACTTCAGTAACAGTTCAAAACACGTGACAGTTTCAGTGATCAAATAGTACAGCGAATTATAGATATAAAACTATAGAAACAGTAATCAGTCACTTTCAGTACAGTAGTTTGTAAATATCCAAAATCGTTGGATAAACAGTTTAATAATTATTTCTATATTAGAAATAATTTTCATAATTCCTTTTTCAATAAACAGTGACTATCAATGCAGTTCAGTAAACAGTAATCAGTACGATACAGTTCAGTAAACAGTATTTCTTAGTACTGTATAATTCAGTAAAACAGTATTTCCCAGTGCAATACAGTTCAGTAAAACAGTATTTTGGTACGGTTCAGTTTAGTAAACAGTATTCAGTATAGTCCAGTTTAGTAAACAGTATTCAGTACGGTTCAATTCAGTAAACAGTAATTCACAGTGCAGTACAGTAAAACAGGATCAGTAAATCCCTTCAGTAAACCAAAATCAGTAAGTTGAGACTAGGCATCACCCTACATCATATCATGCTATCATCATCCACTAAGGGACACAGTAATCATCCCCAAAGGATTACAGTAATAGTATACAGTGAGATCTATGGCCATGATCTATAGGGGATCTTCAGTGTACACTTGCCAAGTGATATCCGGGACCGCTGATGACTGGCGGGTCAATCAGCCACTTGACAGTAATAGTAACAATAGTAAGCATGAATCTCGGAGCCTAAGTCTCAAAACAGTATAAAAACCGTACCACAGCCTTTATGGATCTTATTCAAAATAATTTTAAATATTTCATGTTTATCCATAAGGCTCTCACATTTTCATATCTCATTACCTTTATGGAATTTATAAAATAAATAAGATCAGTATTTAGTTCCATAAAGGTATAAAATCATTTCTTTTCCTATAAAAATACCTTTAAGGAAATCCCATGAATTAAATCATTTATTTAAGTAATTATTTCCAAAAATGTATTTATTTCTCATTTTCACATACCGTAAATCAGTCGGTAAATATTCATGTATTAAGTGAGAACACAATAAATATTCATTTTGAATATTTAATATCATATAAAACATAATTAATTTCTCACTTTAATGAAAATATAAAACATGACTATTTAATTTTATAACTTTCTCATAATTTCCAATTTATGGAAAATTGGTGGAAATTATATTCAAAATTTCTCATTTAAATCATTTTATGCATCTAAAATATTTTATAATATTTTAGAATACTTTTGGAAATTCTCTAGACAGCATAACGGTTGTGGATTCCTAACCTCCTGCACACAATTCACAGTATATAAACCAGCTTATCAACCACAATTTTGCATGTTTCCAAACCAAATCATGCTTCCAATATTCTCATAAAATTTAGCTCAAGAAAACATGCAATTCATTATATCACTACAACTCACACACTTCCCCCTTACCTGTCTTACGAAGCCAAGCTTCCCGGTTACGTTTGCCGGAACTCGAAACTCTCGACTGCAAAATAATTTTATCAACAATTATCAATATTTTTCCTCTTAATTTTGAGCCACTAACTTTCATAAAATGCAGCCACTAATGTCATAACATAAGTACAACCAGTATAAATTATACTGGTGCTAAAACCTAACTTTTCATATTAGCTTCTTTTTGGGTTCTAATTTCACCAATATTTCTCTTTCCATTTCTATAATTATTTCCTACTATTAACCCTAAGTTTAGCATTAATTCATGCCTAAACCAAGTCATGGTCGAAACCCTCTTATGGCCATTTCTTTGATTTTAAATCCTTTTCTTCAATTTATTGTTTCCAATTGTCAAATGCTTGTCCACGTGAGCCTTTCATATATTTTTCCTGCATGAACAATCAATTTCCCTACTCTCCCATGCCAAACCGAACCTTCCTCTTCCATAACCAAATTTTGCTTCTTTCACCATCTCTCTTTTCCAAGCTTTCTCTTCATTTTCTTTATATTCTATTAATCATTTCTTATCATCATCATACAATTTCTAGCATGCTTTCTTGTTTGTTCTCAATCTAAATCAAGATCTCAATTTGTTCCATTCTCATATTCTAAAAGGATTTAATTAAAAACAAGGCTATATTCATGATTCCCATGTTAAGAAACATATAAATCCACCATTTATTATCAAGGAAACCATAGAATCAAATTGGTTTACCTTGACCGAATTGCTCACTCCAAAACAGAACAAGTTTTCTACTTATTCCTTTTTCACGTCAGCCCCTCTTATTGTTTCTAAGCCAGTCCAAGGTAAGGATGAAAGGTTTATAGGAAAGGTTAAATGTTTAGGTGTCCAAAGTATAAGATTTTGCTGAATTTTCCTTAGAAGAACTAAAGCAAACAGAACTCAAAATAAAACACCAAACTGATTCTCGTAGACAGCAGGGAAAATTGGTGAGTAGAGATGAAATTGCTGAAGTTTTGTTCTCTTTATTCTCCTATTTATTCAAGATGACCAGTAGGAAGTTGCCACTTAGTTTCTTATCTCTTTTCCCTCATCATTTTATGTCTTAACATGTATTAATTGCTGAAGAAAAACTGCAGCAAAGGAACGGTGCTGAAGGCTTTCTTGGCTATTCGGTTTTGACCACGTTTGCCTCTTCTTTTTGTAATTTTCATCCAATGAAAATTATTCACATGTTAAATTGTAACTTCTCTTCTCCTTTTATATTATTTATATTGCCTTTCATTCTACAGAATTATGACTGAATTTCTTTAAAACTCCAGCTGGACAATTGGTACCATGGCAGCAAGCAAAATAACGTGCTATCCCAATTCTTTGGCTGCACGTTTTTGCTTCATTTTCAGCAATAAAATTCAATCATATATCTACTTAAAAATCCCCCTCATCTAATAATATTTATCTAATTTTTTTCCACTATAAAAATTGCAACAACCTTAGAATTCTGCTGTGTATCATAACAGCAGCACAATATTTTGCATGGTTTGCATTATGCTTCACGGTTTGCACTTTATTTTCATCTCTTTTGTATATTCCACCAAGGAAAATTTAATCACTTGTCCAATATATAAATTTTCTCTCTTATAATTCATTTATTTGTATTTTATGCCATGAAAATGATACTTCCCTTTAAAAATTTCAGATTTCTTTTCTTCCTTCATTTTATACTTTTAATTCAGCATTCAATATTTGTTTCAACTCTTATACACCATATTATAAATTATAATTCCAATAATTCCATAATTTAAAGTGGAAATTCATATTCCTTATTTATTTAATTCCACTAAATAATTTATTTCCACTATCAATCATTTACAAATATGGTGTATAGTATTGTAAAATTGGGTCTCACAACAAAGACTAATAGGCCTAAAATCATGGACAGTCTCTAGGCAATTATGTTTGGGAATAAGAGTTATAAGTGTTTTATTGAGCTCTTTGAGTAAATGACCAGAATTAAGAAAAGATAGTACCGAGGCCGTTGTCAAGGATCCAACAATATCCCAGAATTTTTGATAAAAGAGTCTCGACTTACCATCAATCCCTGGTACTTTCAATGAACCTATTCGAAACACTGTTGATTTGATTTCATCTGATGTGAAAGGTGTGTTCAGTAGGTCATTATGTTCTTCTGTACGTCGTGGAATTCTCAGTTCCTCTAGATAAGTGCTGATCTTATTTTCTATAACTGAATTAACTTCATTATACAGTGAATTGAAATGGTTGAAAAACGCAATCTCAATACCCCTCTGTGAAGCTTGCCATAACTCCCCCACCCATATTCTTCCAATCTTGTTTCAAATTCGTCTTTTTGCCACTATTGTGTTGTGTTCCTTTCCCTCTTAACAATCCAATTAACTCTAGACTTTTGCATCCAAAAGAGTTGTTCCTGTTCAGTAAGAATTTCCATCTCTTTTCGAAGTTTTCATTCAAGAGAAAACTCTTTACTAGTTCTAAGTTTGCTTGGAAGCAAGCTTATGTCAGTTTCAAGTCTCCTCTTCCTTTCCTAGAGATGCCCAAAAGCCTCTTTGTTCCATTTCTTCAAACACTATTAGCTAATTTTAAGTTTTTGAACTAGAATGTAAGTGGGAGATCCCTTAACCGGATTACACCAAGCTTGATCGATAACATCTCTGCACTGAGGGTGAAGAGCCTACATCGCCTCAAATCGGTAAGGTCTTCTCCTAAATTCCTTATTCTCCTTCGTGTCAACTGCCATGGCACTATGATTAGAGAATAGAACTGGGAGGTTATTAAGATCTGCATTTCCATGCCTCTGAAACCACCCTTGGTTTGCAACTGCTCTGTCTGACCTCTCCCATACAACCTCATCTCTATTGCAATTATTTGTCCATGTTGGCATCTATCCCTTATGAGGAATTTTTGCAAGGCTGTAATCATTTAGAGTGTCCAAAAGACTCTCTGCCCCTCTAATATTGAATGCTTGAAAGATAATTTCTCTTCCATCGTTAACACCTGATTGAAATCCCCCAAAACCACCAACGGCTCACCTTGTCCAATGGAATTTTTAAACTCCCTAAACCGATTCCAAACTTTTGATCTATACCTTATGTCAGGATGTTTATATATACAAGTAAGCCAAAGGCCTTTACTAAGAGCATAAACATAAGCAAACATAACATTTTTATTCTTATACTTAATGAAAACATTGACATTACGGGTCTATAGTAACAGAAGTCCACCACTTTTCCCCTTACAAGAAACCCCATCCCAGCTATCAAACCCCCATCTATCTGCAAAACTGATCCCTTATCTATTGAAACTTTAGTTTCCATCAAAAACCAACATCTAGTTTCACCATCCGGGCCATGTCCCTCACGTAATTTGCTGCTAGGGGTTGACCCAACCCCCTAGCATTCCAACTAAATTCTTCATGGCTGCTGTGGAGGCTATTAAGGGATAGCCTACCTTAACCCCTCAACTGATGACACCCCCACATTTCCTTCCTGTTGCTCTTGGGCCTGATCCTTGACTTCCAACATGTCCATAAGCCTTCTGACTTGCCTTCTGTTTTCTGTTTTCTATTTCATCATCACTCTTGTCTGACTCTCTCTTCCTTTTCTGTTCCCCAGAGCTAGTTGATTCTGTGTTGATACTTGGGTGTTGTTCAGCTTCCTGTTCTGTTTCCTCATCCTGTTCTCCTGTGTATTGTTCTAGAAAACTGTCAAGACCCGAAGGCCGCGACGGTACCTCTTACTTGTACGGATGCGTAGAAATTAGGGCTAAATTTTTCGATTTCCTATACTTATTTTGTCTAAGTGCAATGTAGTGAATTTTGTTTCAGGACATTAACTCTCTCGCCTATTTTTATCATTTTACCCAGGTTAATTTCCGGCATAAAAATTTGCAAATTATTCCAACTCATGCTTCCTACAATGACAGTTAATTATATTCTAGCATTCCTATGACCAAGTTCATTTCCATATCATGGCATTTCATCTTACGGTTCACATTTTTCCTACTTGGTCACTTGTTCATGCTATTCAATCCACAATCCATACTCATGCAAATCAACATTTCATACTTCATCATTGCTAGTCTAAATGCTATTTTCTATATTAGATTACATCCCATCTAAGTATTGAATCAAAAACAGCCTGAATTGGTAATAGATACAAAAGGAGAGTGTGTATACCAAATGTTCACAAAAAAATCTCTTTGGAGAGTTGGGACTATATTTCAGGCTTGGGACTATTCGGAAGGCTCCAAAATACTCCCCCAACTCCGTGCTCAATCTGAAAAATTTAAATAGCGTTTAATGAGCAAGGCTCAGTAAGTCATTTATATAAGTGCAGAGTTAGAATTATACTGTTCTATATGCCATGCATGATGTCATGTGAGGAGGATTCATTATTGATCATTTTCTTATTCATCATGCAACATTTACATGTTATATTTTCCAACTCAATCCAACTATGCTTCAACATGTCATGAGATGTCTAAGTCTTGAAATCATTATATGATCTTGAACATGTAATTATGAATGAAGTGGTTACAATCATAAAACATATACTACATGTTCTTTTAAACAAGTTCAAGCCATGTGAAATATCAATACATTTCATGTGTTCTTTTAAGATATGCTTGAAATATGCAAGCTTTTACATTTCATGTCAAATATACTTTTTGAAGCATATTTCATATCACATATACTTTTTGAAATACATTTCATATCACATATGCGTTTTGAAGTATATTTCATATCACATATACTTTTTGAAATACATTTCATATCACATATATTTTTCGAAGCACATTTCATATCACATATACTTTTGAAGTATATTTCATATCACAAATAGCATCAAAATGCTTTCATATACTGTAAATCAATATCGAGTTTAGAGTTCATTTTCATTTTAAAGGCATACTCTAAACTTCATTTCATATCATTTGAGACTAGGCTAAATCCCTATCTCTCTATCAATAAAGACTTAGTTCATTGTAGCTAGAAGTGAAGAATCATATCGTCCTTTGGAAACCACTAGGGCGCTATCTATGGCCATAGACCTCATGTCCTCAGTCCCACTGATCAGGCGA
Organism: Heritiera littoralis; assembly: GCA_031772115.1. Classification (NCBI taxonomy): domain Eukaryota; kingdom Viridiplantae; phylum Streptophyta; class Magnoliopsida; order Malvales; family Malvaceae; genus Heritiera; species Heritiera littoralis. The sequence continues at coordinate 48,087 of JAPDPK010000009.1, read as the reverse complement.
GACTGAGACCTGCCACGACTATTGTCGGACAAGCTTCTATGCCTAATGAGTAATCTCCAATTAGGTGGCTTCCACTATGCTTTATTGAATTTAATTCTCTTAGGATGCCTATAGTCTCATAAAGCAAATTCAATCTTTCGTATAAAAATAGTTTAATGTACGTAATGCTTTTCTGAAGATCATTTACATGTATTTACATACATATGTGAAAACTATCATTTCATTCTTTTCAAAGCCATTCAAGCATCCAAAGTATTCTTGTAAACATGATAAGAATAAATCATTTTCGGTTTTTCATGTATAATAATAAGTCATGTGTGATAACCGTAAATTTTCCAATTTTGGAAATTAGTAATATTGGAAATAAATATTAGAGAAAATAAATAAGCGAGAATAAATAAAAGTACAAGATGAGAAATTATGGAAAACAATGAAGGAGGAAATTTAATTTGGATAAACGGAAATCCAAATTAAATAAGGAAATAAGAAATAAAAGAGAAATATATTTATATAATTATAAATTATATAAATGTATTTTTATATAAATACATATGTATTGAAATACTATATAATATATATTAATGTACTGAGGTATATATAGATATATATATATATACTATGGTATAAATTTAAATACTACATATGTATTCAAGTATAGCATTTTATGTATATATATAAAAATACATATATGAGAAAAATGTAAATATGATTTTACATTAAAGTTTGTAAATATATATATATATATATATATATATAGTGTAAATACAATATGTATTGTATTAATATAACATTTATATACAAATTTATAAATGTTATGTAATCCAAATATTTTTTATATATATATATATATATATATATATATCTATACTAAATATGTACCTTGATAATACATAATATATATATATATCTTTATATATATATATATATATAATATGTTTATATAGTACTATAATATATATGATAATAATATTATATGTATTATATGTATATAATATAAATATAATATAGGTATATATATGTATATAATTAAATAAAATAATTAAAATAAAAATGAAAAAGAAGAGAAGAGAAGAATCGGGAAAATCCCGATTCTTCCCGATGAAAGACGGCCACCGTCGGCCGGCCAAGAGAGGAAGAGAGGGGAAGAGGACGGCGCCGGTGGAGAGAGGAGAAGCCGGTGACCGACGGAAGAAAGGAAGAACGGGAGGAAAACGGGAAGAAACATAGGCGAAATCGGAGGGAAAACCGAAGGAAAAGAGAAGAAGGAAACGGCGGTGCCGGCCGATCTTGGCACCGCCACAGCCACCTCGACCTCGATGGAGGTGAGGGGAAGGAGAAGAGAGCCACCGGTGAGGCCAACGACGGCAGAGGAAGGCCTACAGAGGAGGAGAAGAAGCCGAGGCAAATCGAGTAGATCCGCCGCCGTGCCGCCGATTCGGGATGAACGGAGGCCAGATCCGGCTTCGCCGTCACGCCGGCCAGTTGCTGAGCCGTCGAACCGCCGGAGAACCGGTCACCGGTGAAGAACCGGCGGTGAGGGGAGGTGACCGATCCGGCTGGGAAGAAAGAAAAAGGAAAAAGAAAAAGGAAAAAGAAAAAGAAAAGAAAAGAAAAGAGAAAAAGAAAGAAGAAAGAAAAAGAAGAAAGAGGAAAAGAAAAGGAATTCCGGGAATTTGGAAAATTCCCGAGAATTCGAAAATTTCAGGAAATCCCAGGAAACTTAGAAATCCGAGAAACTCGATAAGAAATTCGGGAATCATTTCCGAGTAATTAATTTGAATAAATTATGGAAAAATTCTAAATTTAGAATTTTAATTTCAGAAAATTTCTTCGATGATCGAGCCGATGAAATCGAGCGAGGTGAACACGGGCGCGACCTTCGAGAGGAAGTCGCCAACCCGAAACAGGTAAGGGAGACATGTGCAGCCTGTAAGGATATCGGCACACATGTTTTAAATTATGCATTTAAATTTTATAAATGCAATTGATAGTGATTGGTTGAAAAGTGTGGTGATTTATCAGTTTGGAATTGTGGTGATTTACCAGTTGAGATTTAAATTGTATTTTCCATGTAGGAGGCTAGCCAAATCGGCAGCCGTTATACTGCCGAAAAGTTATCGAAAAAATTACTAAAATTTACCGAAAATCACTGACAACCAAAATAAAAGATTTGATTTCACGTGAATCGATTTTCGGGTACGAAAATCGAGAAATTAAGTAAATTTCGTAAAACATGAATATAGTGATATTTAATTTTAAAATATTCATGTTTTGAAAATGGTGAAAAAGGAAATCACCTAAATTTATCCCGATATGTGATATTTCACGTGAAACGAGGTAAAAAAATAAAAAGGACCAAAGTGAATATTTTAATAATATTTCTTCAAATATTCACTTGATTTTATAAATAACCTTTATGGGTTCAATCGTGAAAATATGTATTTATAGAAAATTTCATAAAGGTAAATAAAAGGTGAAAAATAGTGTTTTGAGAGTGAAAAGTCTCCGCATGTGTTTACAGAGAAAATATGGGACGAGAGTGTTGATTTAGAAAATAAATATTTTAATTTTCTATAAATCATAAAAATGATTGATTTGAATCCCGATAACCTTGAAAATCATGTTTTCGAGTGAAAGCACAGAAAGGCGTGCGTATATGTTTTACGGTGAAAAAGACAGTTATGACCTTTTATATTTTACAGTGGTTATTTTATAAACTGTTTTCACCGTATGGAAAATGTGATTTATACTGTTCTATAATATTTAGAACATTTTTGGGAATGATTACCCCCAGTATTGAATATTTTATAACTTGTTATTCATAAGATGAAAATATTTTCCTTATGAATATTTATGGATTGATTGAACTTACATTCAGTGAAAGTGATTTCATAAATGGGGTTTATATCACGTGTTTACTGTTTTGAGACTGTTAGGCCCCATATCATGCTCACGTGTCACGTGTTAGTGCTGATAGATACTGATCCTATTATCAGCGTCCCAGTGGACACCTGATCAGTGCACACTGAGGACCCCATAGACTATGGCCATAGATCTCATGTGTTTCCCCTATTTGGGATGATTTTATAGCATGATATATTTAGGGTGTTGCCTAGTCTCCATGATATTATACTGATGATTGTACTTTTCACTGAACTTTTACTGGTACTAAATTATTTACAGCTACTGAGCTTTTGATATATTACGTGTTAAACTAAATATTATACGGTGTTTTACAAGTGTGAAAATAAGTATTTGTGAAAGGAACATTAATTCCTTATTTAATTTACTTAAGTGTTTTATCACGTGAATACTTAATGTTTTACTGGGATTTGAATATTAAAAGAAAACGATTACTCTCTACAGTTGCTTCTAGGTTCCGAGACAAGCCAGGTATTCTAAAATACCTGCCTTACTCCATCCGGATCCCTAGCCGACTGTAGTATCCTTCCTACATGTGAGCCTAGAGCCAGTTAGGAAAATTTAAAAAGAAAGTGAAAAATTATTTTCAGCATATAGATAGCTGAATATCAAGTGTTGCATATAACTCTCTTACTGAGCCGCGGTTTGCTCACCCCTTAATATTAACATTTCAGATTTTCGAGGACTAAGAGCTCTGACATTTGAGGATTTCAAGCTGCGCATTTGGAGACACTGCGACAGCTTAATTTATAATATGAGGTATGATCATTTATTTTCTGTATTTAGACTTACTTTCAGTACTACTTTCTTGAGAATTAAGATAGGGGATGTGATTAATATTACTAATTTTATATTTAATAATTAAATGAGTATGAAAAGTAAAGTATCACAGATAGCCCAACCGGATAAGTTGTGTATTTTATGAGAATAAATGGGGTCACTGAATGTGACAGATTTAATGGTATCAGAGCAGGGTTGGCCTGATGTCTGTTGATACTTTTTGAAGGAAAAGTGTTAAACATCTCCGGTAGTACTGTGTCGTCTAAATACATAGAGAAAATAAATGATTGTAAACTGAGTAAAATGATTTAAAGGGAGTGAGAAAGTGTAAGTTGAGAATGTTAAAGAAATAATAGGCTCAGAAATTACCGAAAGATTGGTGATTCTTATAATCTAAATGAAGGCTTGTTCGGTAAGGAACCGAAAGGACTCGATGAGGGCCCCACCAGTACTTTTCGGTCCAGATCGAACTAAGACCTGGAAGTGATGATATAAAGGAGGGGAATGAAGTATCATCATTAAATAGACATTAAGATCACCGATTAAGGGTAATTTGAAGAGAGAAAATTTTTGGCCAAAAATGACCAAAATACCCTGACTCCAAAATTTTACCGGGAGCCAGAATAGACCAACAGAAGTTGGAATTGATCGATTTGATAGAGAAATTGAGGATGTAAAGCTGCATTTATGCAAAATTAAACCAATTATGGATTTTAGTGGATTTCTCTGTCGAAATCGAATAAGATCTAAATTGCCGATATAAGTATCAGAAAGGATAATATCAGCACATGGATAATGAGATCATTGATTCCCGTGTATACTGAGGAGAAAGAAATAAATGTCGGGCGATGTTCGGAACAGTGATAAAACCGAGCTGAATTGGAATCCATTGATAGTAATGGAGTTGTAAATGGCATAAAAGCCATGATATGAATATAACAATCCCTATTACTGATTCCACTTACACGTAGATTATGGACGCAAATGGTGAGTGACCTAGTGAACGGACTGGGCCTCATGATAGATCCTTGAGTGGGCCAGTGTGCTCGCCAAAAGAGGACGGTATAGATATGTACAGGCGGACGGTGGACTGGCCGTGGCCTTACATAATGTGATCCAATGAGTGTATAGTGGAATGTCATAAGATGATTGGCTCGGTTATAGACTGTAAGAGTCAGAATTAAGAGTGTATTGAATGAGAAGTTTATTACGGGATCATTGGATAGTATGAAAAGTGATATGACTATGGAAAATGACTGAGAAAGTGAATAGAACAAATAATGAAATCCATATCTATATGGTTAATTAAAGGATTACACTTGTTATAGCATTACTAATCACTTTGAGTAATATGCTATGAAACATAAGTAAATAATGAAATCAAGATGGAGAATATTTCAAAATGATTTGAATATTAACTTTCTCTACCTTGAGGATACATAGTGGAAATGACAGGACATGAGGATGAAATGTCCAAGAAGATAAGATGCATGATGAGTAGGGAACATGAAATAGTTCCCGAAATTAAGACTGAAAAGTAATCTCGTGATGGTTATCACATGACAATGGCAAGATGTAAAAAACAAGCTGGATTTGATAAGTGAAAATAAATGATACTCAAAGGAGTAAATAAATGATTTAACTTTTTACTGCCAGTAATGTAATAGAAATGGTGGAATTATATGGATAATGTGGTGATGAAATTGAGGATTTCAATATTCTACTGTGGAATTTAAATTATGAGAAGATTACATTCTCAAGTATATTCTAAAATTTAAGTGATGTTGAATATACCATAAGAACAAGAGATGATTAACAGTAGACTCTGCAATGAGATGCAGCCTTGATGGAATAAATGTGAAAATGGATATTGTGGACAATAAAGAGTTTAAAAGAGATATGATGATATGGAAGTGATTAAAGACTGATTATCTAAATGGAATCACTTTTCCATTATCGGACTCCTAGATTCTCTAGTGCCATAGTCCATATATGAGTGTGAAACAGTGGAAATGTATGTGTACAGTTCCAGTCAGCATTACATGTGATGGGAGTCTCTGAGTAGCCATATACTAATAGAAAATAGCAAAGGGCATTGAGATCCCAAGTGTACTGATAGCACCGCTTCGTACTGATGAAAATGCTCGAGCGTAATACGTGGACGCTTGAGGATATATTGAGAGAGCGAGTGCACGAGATGTGGAAGCTGCTGGGACAATTACATACAACTTATTAACATGTGTACATGATAGTACCAAACTATAACGACTTGGCACCAATTGAGAAAAAGTGATAATGAACAACATAGATTAGCGGTGATATGAAAAATAGTGTGAATAGACTCTTATGTGAAAAGAGGAATGAAATTGATAACTCCTGATTTAAGAAATGAACTTACGGGAGTATAGACATATATGAGGAAAGATAGCATGTAGTGGTCTAAAGTACTCTTAATGTTGAAAGTGTACTGGCAATATTACTTGAAGGATGACCTAAAGGTCAGAAACCGTAAGAATACGGAAAATACCACCTTGGGACTTAAGTTAAATTCGGAGGACCGAATTTTTTATGGTGGTGAGAATGTGATAATCGTAAATTTTTCAATTTTGGAAATTAGTAATATTGGAAATAAATATTAGAGAAAATAAATAAGCGAAAATAAATAAAAGTACAAGATGAGAAATTATGGAAAACAATGAAGGAGGAAATTTAATTTGGATAAACGGAAATCCAAATTAAATAAGGAAATAAGAAATAAAAGAGAAATATATTTATATAATTATAAATTATATAAATGTATTTTTATATAAATACATATGTATTGAAATACTATATAATATATATTAATGTACTGAGGTATATATAGATATATATATATATATACTATGGTATAAATTTAAATACTACAGATGTATTCAAGTATAGCATTTTATGTATATATATAAAAATATACATATATGAGAAAAATGTAAATATGATTTTACATTAAAGTTTGTAAATATATATATATATATATATATAGTGTAAATACAATATGTATTGTATTAATATAACATTTATATACAAATTTATAAATGTTATGTAATCCAAATATTATATATATATATATATAAATATCTATACTAAATATGTACCTTGATAATACATAATATATATATATATATCTTTATATATATATAAAATATATTTATATAGTACTATAATATATATGATAATAATATTATATGTATTATATGTATATAATATAAATATAATATAGGTATATATATGTATATAATTAAATAAAATAATTAAAATAAAAATGAAAAAGAAGAGAAGAGAAGAATCGGGAAAATCCCGATTCTTCCCGATGAAAGACGGCCACCGTCGGCCGGCCAAGAGAGGAAGAGAGGGGAAGAGGACGGCGCCGGTGGAGAGAGGAGAAGCCGGTAACCGACGGAAGAAAGGAAGAACGGGAGGAAAACGGGAAGAAACAGAGGCGGAATCGGAGGGAAAACCGAAGGAAAAGAGAAGAAGGAAACGGCGGTGCCGGCCGATCTTGGCACCGCCACAGCCACCTCGACCTCGATGGAGGTGAGGGGAAGGAGAAGAGAGCCACCAGTGAGGCCAACGACGGCGGAGGAAGGCCGACAGAGGAGGAGAAGAAGTCGAGGCAAATCGAGTAGATCCGCCGCCGTGCCGCCGATTCGGGATGAACGGAGGCCAGATCCGACTTCGCCGTCACGCCGGCCAGCTGCTGAGCCGTCGAACCGCCGGAGAACCGGTCACCGGTGAAGAACCGGCGGTGAGGGGAGGTGACCAGTCCGGCTGGGAAGAAAGAAAAAGGAAAAAGAAAAAGAAAAAGAAAAGAAAAAGGAAAAAGAAAAAGAAAAGAAAAGAAAAGAGAAAAAGAAAGAAGAAAGAAAAAGAAGAAAGAGGAAAAGAAAAGGAATTCCGGGAATTTGGAAAATTCCCGAGAATTCGAAAATTTCAGGAAATCCCGGGAAACTTAGAAATCCGAGAAACTCGGTAAGAAATTCGGGAATCATTTCCGAGTAATTAATTTGAATAAATTATGGAAAAATTCTAAATTTAGAATTTTAATTTCAGAAAATTTCCTCGATGATCGAGCCGATGAAATCGGGCGAGGTGAACACAGGCGCAACCTTCGAGAGGCAGTCGCCAACCCGAAACAGGTAAGGGAGACATGTGCAGCCTGTAAGGATATCGGCACACATGTTTTAAATTATGCATTTAAATTTTATAAATGCAATTGATAGTGATTGGTTGAAAAGTGTGGTGATTTATCAGTTTGAAATTGTGGTGATTTACCAGTTGAGATTTAAATTGTATTTTCCGTGCAGGAGGCTAGCCAAATAGGCAGCCGTTATACTGCCGAAAAGTTATCGAAAAAATTACTGAAATTTACCGAAAATCACTGACAACCAAAATAAAAGATTTGATTTCACGTGAATCGATTTTCGGGTACGAAAATCGAGAAATTAAGTAAATTTCGTAAAACATGAATATAGTGATATTTAATTTTAAAATATTCATGTTTTGAAAATGGTGAAAAAGGAAATCACCTAAATTTATCCCGATATGTGATATTTCACGTGAAACGAGGTAAAAAAATAAAAAGGACCAAAGTGAATATTTTAATAATATTTCTTCAAATATTCACTTGATTTTATAAATAACCTTTATGGGTTCAATCGTGAAAATATGTATTTATAGAAAATTTCATAAAGGTAAATAAAAGGTGAAAAATAGTGTTTTGAGAGTGAAAAGTCTCCGCATGTGTTTACAGAGAAAATATGGGACGAGAGTGTTGATTTAGAAAATAAATATTTTAATTTTCTATAAATCATAAAAATGATTGATTTGAATCCCGATAACCTTGAAAATCATGTTTTCGAGTGAAAGCACAGAAAGGCGTGCGTATATGTTTTACGGTGAAAAAGACAGTTATGACCTTTTATATTTTACAGTGGTTATTTTATAAACTGTTTTCACCGTATGGAAAATGTGATTTATACTGTTCTATAATATTTAGAACATTTTTGGGAATGATTACCCCAGTATGAATATTTTATAACTTGTTATTCATAAGATGAAAATATTTTCCTTATGAATATTTATGGATTGATTGAACTTACATTCAGTGAAAGTGATTTCATAAATGGGGTTTATATCACGTGTTTACTGTTTTGAGACTGTTAGGCCCCATATCATGCTCACGTGTCACGTGTTAGTGCTGATAGATACTGATCCTATTATCAGCGTCCCAGTGGACACCTGATCAGTGCACACTGAGGACCCCATAGACTATGGCCATAGATCTCATGTGTTTCCCCTATTTGGGATGATTTTATAGCATGATATATTTATGGTGTTGCCTAGTCTCCATGATATTATACTGATGATTGTACTTTTCACTGAACTTTTACTGGTACTAAATTATTTACAGCTACTGAGCTTTTGATATATTACGTGTTAAACTAAATATTATACGGTGTTTTACAAGTGTGAAAATGAGTATTTGTGAAAGGAACATTAATTCCTTATTTAATTTACTTAAGTGTTTTATCACGTGAATACTTAATGTTTTATTGGGATTTGAATATTAAAAGAAAACGATTACTCTCTACAGTTGCTTCTAGATTCCGGGACAAGCCAGGTATTCTAAAATACCTGCCTTACTCCATCCGGATCCCTAGCCGACTGTAGTATCCTTCCTACATGTGAGCCTCGAGCCAGTTAGGAAAATTTAAAAAGAAAGTGAAAAATTATTTTCAGCATATAGATAGCTGAATATCAAGTGTTGCATATAACTCTCTTACTGAGCCGTGGTTTGCTCACCCCTTAATATTAACATTTCAGATTTTCGAGGACTAAGAGCTCTGACATTTGAGGATTTCAAGCTGCGCATTTGGAGACACTACGACAGCTTAATTTATAATATGAGGTATGATCATTTATTTTCTGTATTTAGACTTACTTTCAGTACTACTTTCTTGAGAATTAAGATAGGGGATGTGATTAATATTACTAATTTTATATTTAATAATTAAATGAGTATGAAAAGTAAAGTATCACAGACAGCCCAACAGGATAAGTTGTGTATTTTATGAGAATAAATGGGGTCACGGGATGTGACATCATGCTTGATGGCAATAACATTCAAGGAAGTGAAATAAAACCGTAAAATGACATGTTCATGAATTGCATGAATGTTTATCGTTTCATCTCATAATATCTATGAACCTATACCATATCGATTGACTTCCGATCAATGTCTCTCACTTTGGTACTTTATCAAGTCGAATATCATACCTACATTTCATTTCGTTATATTCAATCTCTAGGTATTCAATTCATTCTATTGTAAGATTCAATCCTATACAGGATAATCCTACTTCTACTTTATATAAACGTCTTACTAAGGCGAGGCTCAGTTCGAGCGTGTCTCGAGTCCGGCTAGACCGTGTCCATCATCCTCTTGGCGCACTACACATTCACAAGGAATTTCGACTTAATAAAGTCTAGCTCAAAATTTATTCACAAGGAATTTACACTCCAACATAATATCTATATATATACATATATATATATATATATGTATATATATATACTCTTAACACCATATACTTCAAGTCCGTACATCACATTCTCTCATTTTTCCTACATCTTTATATAAATATATATATATATATAAATATATTTTTATATATATATATTCTTCTTTTCTTTTATTTTCTTTTTCCTTTCCTTGTTTCTTATTTGTCTCCAAGAAAATGAAACATATGTATATCTATATATATATATATATATATATATATATATATATATATATATATATATATATATATATATATATATGCACACTTACACACACATATATATATATATATATATATTTATATATTTAACATTTATATAATATAGTTCCTATTCTTCTCATCTCCATGTATATACAAATATATATATAAATATATATCTATATATATATTTAATTTATGTACATTTTCTTACTTCTTATTTCTTTACTTTCTTTTTATTTTTCTTTATTTTCGTTTTCTTTTTATTTCTTTTCTTTTATTTTCTTTGTTATTTCTTCTCTTTCTCTTTTACCTTGTGTTTTCAGCAGCTATGCGAGGAAGCACCCACGGCAGCCTCCAGCACCCCGTGAAGCAGCCCCCTTGCCTAGGGTTGAAAATGCCCAGCTCAGCCACCGAATGCCTCTGTTTTTTCACCCCTGAAAAACGTCTCTCAGCCCTTAAGTCTTGTTTGCTTCCAACTTGTTTCCACGCTCAATATCCTTTACCTGAGGCTCGGTTCTTGCTCCATTATCCAACTTTGTTTTCAGATCTGGAAAATGCACCACTGTACAGGCCCCAAAACGTCACTCATCAAGCTAAACAGCCCTCCATTCGTCCCTAGTTTCAGACCTAGAATGAAGCCACATTTTTTTTTTACTCTACCGTTTTTTTCAGCTATTCTAATTTGTTACAGCAACGGAAGCCCTTCTCCAGCCTACCTCTAGTCGGCTTTTCTCACCTCTAGACGTGCTCAGCTTCACTCTTTCTCCTTTTGTCGTTGGACTTTCCTTTCTCCTTCACTATTTCCGTTTCTTTCCTTTTCACATTTTGCTTGGCAGCTGTTTTCCCCTTTTCTTTTTATTTATTTACTGTATATGCAATATATTATTTTTATTATCATTTCATTTTTTTTCTTTATGTGATGGGAGAGTGCAAAATTCTGTTGGCTAAGGCAAAGATTTGGTCTGCTCATATAGGGATGTAAACGGATCGGGTACCCGCTAGATTTGGGATACCCGAACCCGAACCCGATTAACTTTAATAATACCCTAACCCGATTAACTACCCGATTATTTTTATTTATGCTACCCGAACCCTAACCCTATAAAATATAAATACCCGTTTAACTACCCGAACCCGTTTATTAAGTCAAAGTTTGATTTTTAAATTTAAAATTAAAATTAATTTTAGAATAACTTAATTAAAACATTATATTAATAAATTTAATTTAACTCATAAAAATAAATTAAAGTTAAAAATCATAATTATAATACATAATGATTTAATTTAATTAAATAAAACATTAATAATAAATAATTTATATATAAAAAATATAAGTATTGTATTAATTAATTATTATTTATAATCGGGTTCGGGTAGCGGGTACCCTAAGGTAACTACCCGAACCCTACCCTAACCCGTGACGGGTAGTAATTTCACTACCCGAACCCTACCTGAACCCGATTATACACTACCCTAATCCTACTTAAACGGGTTGGGTAGCACCGGGTACCCGTTTATAGGGTACCCATTGCCATCCCCTCATAGCAGATGGTTTGGTGAGTCTAAGACTCACCAATTCTGCCACTAAGTCACCTATACCTATATATATTTATATTTTATATAATATAATATCTATGATTTTAATACAATATACATATATAAGATATATATATGTATGTTATTTACTATATATATTCATAAGTATGTATTCTTATTTATTTATTTATTCATTTACTTGTTCATATATTTTTGTATACATTCCTATTTATTGTATATTCACATACTTATTCTTATAGTTGTACATATAAACATGAATATAAATGTAAATATGAATATACATATAAATATCAATATAGACATTTCACTTATATGTACCTATTTATATGCAATTAACTTATCTCTTCATCTTATTATTTATTTTTATCTCGTTTAATCATTATTATTTACTTATGCATTTGTATGCATTCGTACGTACTTTCGTTGCATGCATGCACCTCGTATGCATTTAACTTGTTTTCATGGCGTACGCGATCGATCCTTATATGTATAAGCACAACTCTTTTCATATTTATTTAACGTACATTATATATACACATACGATATTCATGTATGTGTCAAGTTATTCCCGAAGATACCGATTCTTGTAATTATAATTGAAGTCTTACATTTGCAAATTCTCAAAATTACATTTTATTCACTTAAATTAACTACTAAGTACATTCTTAGTTTAAAGGAGTTTGCGGTTCTCACATCCTCTCCACCTTGAAAGGATTTGGTCTTCCAAATTAATATAAGTTATCCTAGAATAAGTGGGGGTACTTCTCTTTCATTAGACTCTCCAACTCCCATGTGGCTTCTTCTGAGGAGTGATGTTGCCAAAGCACCTTTACCAAGGAAATTGTCTTGGACCATAGCACTTTATCCTTTTGATCCAAAATCCGAAGCGGTCTCTCAACATAACTTAAGTCCTCTCTAATCTCCAAAGGTTCATAGTCAATCACATGGGAGGGATCCGGATGGTATTTCCTAAGCATAGACACGTGGAAGATGTAGTGTACACCCGATAGCTCTGGTGGTAGCGCTAATCGATATGCCACATCACCCACTCTGTCTAGTATCTCAAATGGACTAATGTACCGAGGACTCAACTTCCTTTTTTTACCAAACCTTATTATGCCTTTAGATGCAGAGATCTTCAAAAACACCTTATTTCCAACTTGAAACTCCAAGTGTCTCCTACGATTATCGGCATAACTCTTCTATCTGCTCTGAGCTGTTCACAACCGATCACATATAAATCTAACACTTTCTGAAGCCTTTTCTACAAGTTCGGTAGCAAATATCTTCCTTTCACCCACTTCTTCCCAGCCTATCGGGGATCTACACCTACGCCCATACAATGCCTTATACGGTGCCATCCCAATGCTGGAGTGGAAGCTATTGTTATATGCAAATTCAGCTAGTGCCAAGTGATCATCCCATGAGCCTTGAAAATCCATGACACACGCTCTCAACATATCCTCAAGGGTTTGAATTGTTCTCTCAGATTGTCCATCAGTTTGAGGATGGAAAGAGGCGCTGAAACTCAATTTAGTTCCCAAAGCATCCTGGAAATGCTCCCAGAAACGAGAAGTAAACCGAGAGTCTCTATCTGACACTATGCTTACAGGGACTCCATGTAATCTCACGATCTCTCTAACATACAAATCTGCAAGGGCACTGAGTGAATCTGTGACTTTTATAGCCAAGAAGTGTGTCGACTTAGTCAATCGATCGACAATCACCCAAATGGCATCATGGTTTCTTTGGGTCCTAGGAAGCCCCATGATGAAATCCATGGTCACGTGCTCCCACTTCTAAGTTGGCACAGAGAAAGGAGTGAGCAACCCCGCCGGCTTCTGATGCTCCACTTTAACTTGTTGGCACACTAGGCACTTAGACATAAAAATTGCTATGTCTTTCTTCATACCTGACCACCAGTACACTTTGCGTAAGTTCTGATACATCTTTGTATTACCTGGGTGCATCATGTACCTAGAACTCTGTGCCTCATCCATGATCTGTCTCTTCAAGGCTTCATTGCTTGGAACACATATTCTTCCATTGAACCTCAATAAGCCATCGTTGCTAATCTCATACATTGATTCCTGACCCTTTTGTATCAAGTCGATAATCTCAACCAATTTCGGGTCCTCACTCTGAGCCTGTCTAATTTGTTTTATGATACTAGGCTCTATTCTCAAACTAGCCACCAAACATTCACCGGTAGGCTCTAGATTCAGGTTCATCTCTGAAAATTGCTCTATTAATTCCCACTCTCTAACCATCATGTAGCTGACCATGCTCATACTCTTTCTACTCAATGCATCAGCCACCTTATTAGCCTTGCCTAGATGATAGAGAATCTCACAATCATAGTCCTTAAGTAACTCCATCCACCTTTTCTGTCTCATGTTCAATTCTTTTTGTGAGAAGAGATACTTCAGACTCTTGTGATCGGTGAAAATCTGAAACTTCTCTCCATACAAATAATGACGCCATATCTTTAGTGCAAACACCACTGCTGCTAGCTCTAGGTCATGAGTGGGGTAATTCCTCTCATGGTTCTTTAGCTGTCTGGAACCATAAGCCACTACCTTTCCATTTTGCATCAATACACGCCCCAGACCTTGGTGTGAAGCGTCACTATATACAGCAAATCCCCCGGAACCACTAGGAATGGTAAGGACTGGTGCTGTAGTCAATCGATGTTTCAACTCCAAGAAGTTGTGCTCACACGCATCATTCCATTCAAACTTGACATCCTTGCGAGTGAGACGAGTCAAAGGTCCAGCTAGTTTAGAAAACCCCTCAACAAATCTCCGGTAATATCGCGCGAGTCCCAGAAAATTGTGGATCTCGATCACTGTCTTAGGCTTCTCCCAATTAATCACAGCCTCTATCTTCGCTGGATCTACTGCCACTCCATCCTTCGATACCACATGCCCCAGAAAACTAATCTGTTCCAGCTAAAATTTGCATTTGCTGAGCTTCGCATAAAGTTCTTTCTCACAGAGGGTCTGAAGAACGATGCAAAGATGGTGCTCATGCTCCTCCCGAGATCGGGAATACACTAAAATATCATAGATAAATACGATGACAAACTTGTCCAAGTAGGGCTTAAACACTTCATTCATCAAGCCCATGAAGGTTGCAGGGGCATTAGTCAATCCGAATGGCATGACCAAAAACTCGTAATGGCCGTATCTAGTCCGAAAAGCTGTCTTCGGTACATCTTCACCTCGAATCCTCAATTGATGGTACCCAGATCTCAAATCAATCTTGGAAAATATCTGAGCACCCTTCAACTGGTCCAATAAATCATCAATCCTTGGCAGTGGATACTTGTTCTTAATTGTCACTTGATTCAACTGCCTATAATCAATACACAGCCTCAAACTGCCATCCTTCTTCTTAACAAACAACACCGGAGCCCCCCCAAGGTGACACACTTGGTCTTACAAACCCCTTATCCAACAGTTCTTGCAACTGCTTCTTCAATTCCTCCAACTCAACCAAGGCCATTCAATACGGAGACTTTGATATTGGTTGAGTGCCCAGGAGTAGCTCTATAGCGAACTCCATCTCTCTTTCTGGAGGTAGACCCGGTAGCTCATCCGAAAATACATCTGGGAAGTCTTTAACCACGGAGATGTTCGAGAGTTTCAGATGGCTCTTATTGGCATCCTCGACAAAGGCGAGATAGCCTTCACAAACAAAGATTCATTTCGTGTTAGTACAATTTTAAGAAAAAGACTTTTCATTTCATCTTATCAAAGTTTAATACAAACTTTTCAGGTAGGGAGAAGATCACTACTTTGCTATGACAGTCTAAACTAGCATGATGGTTAGCTAGCCAATCCATGCCTAGTATTACATCAAAGTCATACATGTTTAATAATATCAAATCTGCTACTAGGTGTCTATCTCCCACCTTCACTTTACATCCTTTACATATTAAGTCTGTCATTTGAGATTCATTCAAGGGTGTACTAACATGCAACAATTTGCCTAAGGGTTCAAGCTCTAACTCTAGCTTCCTAGCATATGCGGGTGATATGAATGAATGCGTGGAGCCAGAATCAATAAGTACAAAAGCTTCAGAATCATTAATTAAGAGCTTACCCTTGATGACGGATCCAGAGGCATCAGCAGTCTCTTGGTCCAAAGCAAATACTTGACCCTGTGCCACCGGTTTCTTGCCCTTATCTGTGGGCTTTTGCTTATTTGTGCTCCTTGTCTCAGGTCGCCTCTCAGGAGCTTTGAGTGTGGGACAGTCTTTAAAGCGATGTCCAATCTTGCCACACTTGAAGCAAGCTCCTATGTCCATATAACATGGCCTGGTGCCATGATCTCTACTACACCTCAGACAAATTTGAGCTGTCTTAGGCTTAGAAGCCTGAGTGTGAGGCGCTCCATACTTTGGCCTCTTATGTTGGGCCTTATTCTGCTCGGGCCTCCTAGTATCGGTCCTCTTACCCTTTCCTTTATTTCTGCTATCATACTGGCTCTGTGTCTTTTCCAAGTCTTGCTCCACAAACTGAGCCCTTTGGATAGCATCGGCATAGGACACGATACGAAGAGCTGAGAGTCTTCATCGAATTACTGGCCTTAACCCATTAATGAACTTCTTAGCCTTTCTTGCCTCATCATTCACTATATGCGGCTCATAGCGAGACAAAGTAGTGAAACGCGCCACATACTAGTCCACTGTCATGGAACCCTGAACCAAGCTAAGAAACTCTTCTTGTTTCTTTTCACGGGCACTCTCAGGGAAGTAATGACCGTTAAAGGCCTCGAGAAATGCCTCCCATGTAATGGTAGAGTTCCTACTTTGTAACATGATCTTGGCCGCTCTCCACCAATGCTCGGCCTCACCCTCAAACATATAAGCAGCTAAGTTCACCCTATCCTCTGAGCTGCATCCCATAATCTCAAAGGCCTTTTCTATCTTCATCAGCCATGTCTTGACTGCTTCAGTGTCCATTGCCCCTTTAAATACTGGAGGGTTCATCTTCTGGAATTGCTTTAACTGCTCCACATTCTGCCTCACATTAGTAGCTGATGATGTGGGCGCTACTATCTGTGTAGGTGGAGGCGGTGGTGGTGCAGTCTGTGATTGTGGGGTCGGTGACTGCTGACTAAGTGGTGGGGGTGGTGGAGCGAGCTGTGCTGGTTCTTGCAAGGGTGGAGTCTGTTGTTGATCTTGACTCCTAGCATTTTGTCGCTCTATCATGGCAACTAACCCGGACACAGTTTGCTCCAAGCGTGCGAACCAAGTGTTCGGACTTGGAGGTGATGACGGTGGAGATGATTGAGCTTGCCTTGCACGTGGGGTTCTTCCACGTCCTCGTCCTCTCCTCATATCTTTTTCTGTATTTAATATTACAACAATGTATTTAGAACAGTTTTCTGCACTTATTGAGCACTATTAAGCATTATACAATCAGGCAATAACAGTACTATGGGATGTAAACTATTCTGACTCATCTACACTGACATGTACAAGACAATCTCGGCTCTGACACCAATAAATCTGTCACGACCCGAAGGCCGCGACGGTACCTCTTACTTGTACGGACGCATAGAAATTAGGGCTAAATTTTTCGATTTCCTATACTTATTTTGTCTAAGTGCGATGTAGTGAATTTTGTTTCGGGACGTTAACTCCCTCGCCTATTTTTATCACTTTACCCAGGTTAATTTCCTGCATAAAAATTTGCAAATAA
Organism: Heritiera littoralis; assembly: GCA_031772115.1. Lineage (NCBI taxonomy): Eukaryota > Viridiplantae > Streptophyta > Magnoliopsida > Malvales > Malvaceae > Heritiera > Heritiera littoralis. Next base: position 30,314 of record JAPDPK010000009.1, on the reverse strand, counting down.
TTCCAACTCATGCTTCCCACAATGACAGTTAATTATATTCTAGCATTCCTATGACTAAGTTCATTTCCATATCATGGCATTTCATCTTACGGTTCACATTTTTCCTACTTGGTCACTTATTCATGCTATTCAATCCACAATCCATACTCATGCAAATCAACATTTCATACTTCATCATTGCTAGTCTAAATGCTATTTTCTATATTAGATTACATCCCATCTAAGTACTAAATCAAAAACAGCCTGAATTGGTAATAGATACAAAAGGAGAGTGTGTATACCAAATGTTCACAAAAAAATCTCTTTGGAGAGTTGGGACTATATTTCAGGCTTGGGACTATTCGGAAGGCTCCGAAATACTCCCCCAACTCCGTGCTCAATCTGAAAAATTTAAATAGCGTTTAATGAACAAGGCTTAGTAAGTCATTTATATAAGTGCAGAGTTATAATTATACTGTTCTATATGCCATGCATGATGTCATGTGAGGAGGATTCATTATTGATCATTTTCTTATTCATCATGCAACATTTACATGTTATATTTTCCAACTCAATCCAACTATGCTTCAACATGTCATGAGATGTCTAAGTCTTGAAATCATTATATGATCTTGAACATATAATTATGAATGAAGTGGTTACAATCATAAAACATATACTACATGTTCTTTTAAACAAGTTCAAGACATGTGAAATATCAATACATTTCATGTGTTCTTTTAAGATATGCTTGAAATATGCAAGCTTTTACATTTCATGTCAAATATACTTTTTGAAGCATATTTCATATCACATATACTTTTTGAAATACATTTCATATCACATATGCTTTTTGAAGTATATTTCATATCACATATACTTTTTGAAATACATTTCATATCACATATATTTTTCGAAGCACATTTCATATCACATATACTTTTGATGTATATTTCATATCACAAATAGCATCAAATTGTTTTCATATACTGTAAATCAATATTGAGTTTAGAGTTCATTTTCATTTTAAAGGCATACTCTAAACTTCATTTCATATCATTTGAGACTAGGCTAATTCCCTATCTCTCTATCAATAAAGACTTAGTTCACTGTAGCTAGCAGTGAAGAATCATATCATTGTCCCTTGGAAACCACTAGGGCGCTATCTATGGCCATAGACCTCATGTCTCTCAGTCCCACTGATCAGGCGATACTGAGACCTGTCCACGACTATTGTCGCATAAGCTTCTATGCCTAATGAGTAATCTCCAATTAGGCGGCTTCCACTATGCTTTATTGAATTTAATTCTCTTAGGATGCCTATAGTCTCATAAAGCAAATTCAATCTTTCGTATAAAAATAGTTTAATTTACGTAATGCTTTTTTGAAGATCATTTACATGTATATACGTACATATGTGAAAACTATCATTTCATTCTTTTCAAAGCCATTCAAGCGTCCAAAGTATTCTTGTAAACATGATAAGAATAAATCATTTCGGTTTTTCTTGTATAGTAATAAGTCATGCTTGATGGCAATAACATTCAAGGAAGTGAAATAAAATCATAAAATGACAAGCTCATGAATTGCATGATGTTTATCATTTCATCTCATAATATCTATGAACCTATACCATATCGATTCACTTCCGATCAATGTCTCTCACTTTGGTACTTTATCAAGTCGAATATCATACCTATATTTCATTTCGTTATATTCAATCTCTAGGTATTCAATTCATTCTGTTGTAAGATTCAATCCTATACAGGATAATCCTACTTCTACTTTATATAAACGTCTTACCTAAGGCGAGACTCAGTTCGAGCGTGTCCCGCGTCTAGCTAGACCGTGTCCGTCGTCCTCTTGGCACACTACACATTCACAAGGAATTTCAACTTAATAAAGTCTAGCTCAAGTTTTCAATACGCTTATGTAAATTTACACTCCAACATAATATCTATATATATACATATATATATGTATATATATACGTATATATTTATATATATATATACACTCTTAACACCATATACTTCAAGTCCGTACTCACATTCTCTCATTTTTCCTACATCTTTATATATATATATATATATTCTTTTCTTTTTTTTTTTCTTCTTCCTTTCCTTGTTTCTTATTCGTCTCCAGCACCCCGTGAAGCAGCCCCTTTGCCTAGGGTTGAAAATACCCAGCTCAGCCACCGAATGCCTCTGTTTTTTTCACCCCTGAAAAACGTCTCTCAGCCCTTAAGTCTTGTTTGCTTCCAGCTTGTTTCCACGCTCAATATCCTTTACATGAGGTTCGGTTCTTGCTCCATTATCCAACTCTATTTTCATATCTGGAAAATGCACCACTGTACAGGCCCCAAAACGTCACTCACCAAGCTAAACGGCCCTCCATTCGTCCCTAATTTCAGACCTAGAATGAAACCACATTTTTTTTACTCTACCGTTTTTTAGCTACTCTAATTTGTTACAGCAACGGAAGCCCTTCTCCAGCTTGCCTCCAGTCGGCTTTTCTCACCTTTTTGACGTGCTCAGCTTCACTCTTTCTCCTTTTGTCGTTGGACTTTCCTTTCTCCTTCACTATTTCCGTTTCTTTCCTTTTCACGTTTTGCTTGGCAGCTGTTTTCCCTTTTTCTTTTTATTTATTTGCTGTATATGCAATATATTATTTTTATTATCATTTCATTTTTTTTTTCTTTATGTGATGGGAGAGTGCAGAATTCTGTCGACTAAGGCAGAGATTTGGTCTGCTCATAGCAAACGGTTTGGTGAGTCTAAGACTCACCAATTTTGCCACTAAGTCACCTATATATATAAATATATATATATATCTTATATATGTATATTGTATTGAAATACATAGATATATATATATATATATATATATATATGTATGTTATTTACTATATATGTTCATAAGTATGTATTCTTATTTATTTATTTATTTATTTATTTATTTACTTATTCATATATTTTTGTATACATTCCTATTTATTGTATATTCACATACTTATTCTTATAGTTGTATATATAAACATGAATATAAATGTAAATATGAATATACATATAAATATCAATATAGATATTTCACTTATATGTACCTATTTATATGCGATTAACTTATTCTTCATCTTATTATTTATTTTTATCTCATTTAATCATTATTATTTACATATGCATTTGTATGCATTCGTACGTACTTTCGTTGCATGCATGCACCTCGTATGCATTTAACTTGTTTTCATGGCGTACGCGATCGATCCTCATGTGTATAAGCACAACTTTTTTCGTATTTATTTAACGTACATTATATATACACATACGATATTCATGTATGTGCCAAGTTATTCTCGAAGATACCGATTCTTGTAATTATAGTCGAAGTCTTACATTTGCAAATTCTCAAAATTACATTTTATTCACTTAAATTAACTACTAAGTACATTCTTAGTTTAGAGGAGTTTGCAGTTCTCACAAAAACGGTAATAATCCTCATCATATTCTTCCGAGGGATCAGACTCCAAACTTCCCTCCTCGTTTTCATTTACCTCTGTGCCCTGCACATCCTCGCTTCCCCTGTTATGCTGTTCCATTCCTTCAGTTTGTTCCTGTAAATTATTAGCAACAACCAAATTGTTATTATCCATAGAATGAACCCTTTCAGTCCCTACCTCCTGGTTTGTGGCAAAACCATTATCTGTTGCCCTAGAAAAATGAATGGGATCCATGTGATAACCGAAATTTTTCCTCCACTTTAATCAATTAATTAATTTCTTGATAAAAGTTTGATAATCCAGTAGTGAGGCAAAGAAGCATATGCATGAGTGAGCGAATTTGTGGACACGAACTCCAAGACAACATCATTGAGCCAAACCCAAAATAAAAAGGCCTAAGTATCGACTTAAACATCATGACGCCTACATAGGGTTAAATACATGGCGATGTAGAGAGGAATAAATTTTAGTTATATATAAAAGTGAATAATCTAACTAAATCAAATATTTTGTGGTAAACTTTAATACTACGATAATTAAAATGAGATGAATAGTGTTTCAATTGGATTACTAAGTTTCATGTAGCTTTATAAGACAAATCATTATTAATAGCATAATTAAATTATTTAGCATATATAATCCTTAAGAGAATTAGTATATCTTATAGTTTAAGATGAAGTTAGATTTATATAAAATGGGACTATAAGATATATTAAATATCTTGTCAAATTTTAATATTACCTTTGATAAAATTTCTTAAAAAGAAAAGTAAACACACACACACACACATATATATATGTTACTCACTAAGTAATTTAAGTAAAATTTCTTAATGTAATATATTACTATTAAAACATATTATAATCTAATATTTAATTTTATATATAACACAACAAAAATATAAATAATACTTATTTAAAAAATATATATAAATAACTAATAGTATAAAACAAATAAAATATAAGATTTGGCTTCTTGAAGAAGCCAATCTCTTATCACCTACTCCCACTAATGTGGAAGTCTTCACCATTTGTAGGCTAAGGACTCTCTTTCTTGGGCAGCAGAACAAGGGACCAAAACATTTCCTTAGGAAATAGGGTTCATCTGAGAGAAGGGGAAAGGAAAAAGAGAAGGGAAAGAAGCAAGGAAGGAGGCAAGGATGTCTGCTGGTAGAGCTAGAATTTTTGTTTAAAAAAGGTGGCTTTTCTCGGGTAAAATAGTAGAGTACAGGGGGTGGAAATGAGCTTAAAATTGAGAGGTATTGAAGGGTAGAAAGAGAGGAGTTAACTGTTGATCAGGCCAAGAATGTAGGCTAAAGCAAGGCATGATCAAAGGCTCCTTCTCGGCATTCATCAGGCAGCAACCATTGGGCATTTGCTAGAGTAAAACAGAGAGGCATTTGGGGTCTTGAAGAGTCCTCGACTCAAGTAGCTAAGTGGAGGAAAAGAGCTGCACATTCTTGGATTACAGGATTGAAGGAAAATGGGGGAGTTTAGCTGAGTGTTGTGCTGCTGTTTTGGTGCTGAAACAGAGGAAAACAAGGGCTGTGTAAAAGGTTTTCAGGTATTAAAAACAAGGGCTGTCGATTTTATTTTTCTCAGTAGAAAACCAGAAATAGAAAGGCAAGCTAGGGGACTCTTCCTTCGGTTCAGATCAGAACAGAAATAGGAGACGGTCTGCATTACTCAGATGGGAAAGGAAGGAGCTTCATTCTCAGTCTAGAACAGGGTAGAGTTCAGTTGGTAAGAAGTTAAAACCAAGAGCTGAAGCAAACAATAGAAGGCTGTAAAAAAAAAGAGAAGAAATCAGTAAAGCACAGTGAGGAAACAAGGCTGGAACAAATATGTTGAAAAGTGGTAAGGAGTTTTCCTATCAAGCTTACTAGAATATATATAATTGCTAGAGATTAATGCTAAGGTGTTATGGGTAATGAATTTAATATTGGATTTGTGATAAATTAGGTATTGTTAGGGTGAGGAACTAACCCTTGTAGATTGAATAAATTGTCTATGAGGTGTATGTCAATATTAAAACTATATATGGTGTTAGGTTGACATAAGCATAGTGAGGGCTTAGAAAAAAGGGGTTGGCAAATGAAAATCAAAAAGGTAAGTTTGTGCATGAATTTCAAATATATATAATAATATATAAAAGTATAAATATTTGAAGAATGTGTGTATATATATATGTATATATAAACACACACGCAATGTGGATATATAAAGATATAAATCATGAGTATAACAATAAAGAATTAACTCTTAGAGTAACAATTATATTAAATTTAATTTCTAGTGCACTAGTGAAATATACTAGGATATTAAATAGTTAACGTGTATTGGTTGTAGAAAAAGACAAGGTCTTCTAAAGACTCAAGGCCTAAAAGTGCTCATAGAAGAAAGTATAAAGAAGTGGCAATCGACCAAGCGTATCTAAGTGATTTTGCTATGTACTAAGCTTTGGCATAAGAGGTAAGATTTATATGCAAGATGATGTTGGGCTTATATTGGTATTTATTAATGTAAGATTTTTATACAAAAGTTATTATATTTACATTATTTGTTTCAAGTGATTAAATCATGTTTTTATGTCATGGTGAATAAGTGATCATAGGTAGTTATAACTTAATGATATAATTGATTTGGCAGATTATGTTATATATGTACATATGTGGACTTGAAGCCAATTGGAACTGTTTCTGGAAGTAATAATTGATTTGACTACTGTTTTTAAATTTAATAATTGATCAAACTATTTATAGATTTAATAATTGTTGAGATTGTTTTATGGAGTTAAAACTATTTTGGAATTGTTTGTAGATTTTAAACACTATTGAAGATTGATTTTTGGATTTAAAATTGAATCAAACTGTTGAAATTGGATTGTGGTTTGTCGTAAACTACCTGAAGGAGATTCCATTTTCTAAAAAGTTATGCTATCGAATTTTTATTAGAAATAAACTTAGCTAGATCTCGTAGGACTAGTTTAAACATACATGATCCATTTGAACATCATATATTTCAAAAAACGATACTTGCCATTGAGACTCGCATACTTGGGGCAAAGCGGAACATGATTTTATAAGAGTGTCAAGTTAGTTTTATATAAGCAGAAAATGTTGTGGTCTTGAAAAATTTACTAAAATGATTTTAGTCGCTGAGATAAAAGTTTAAAGTATGATTTCGTACTTTGATGTTTCCAATTTCAAGTGTTTAAACAAACCATGCTTTAAGTATGCAAACCCTATTTTAAAAGTTATTTTTATATGGGTTTTGGCATGTGAGATGTCTTTGTGGCATCATTTATGCTTGTGTGGCATTGCAGGGTGCCTGTGTGGCATTGGTTAAGCCTATGTGGCACCATTTAATCCCTATCGTTGTTTTGAAAGTTTAAGATTGAAATTAGGGGTGCAAAACGAGCTACAACCTATTGGGCCCGCTAATAAGCTAGTATGTGCAGACTGGCAATTTGCACGGGCTAACCCTCACTAATACGGGATGGTCCACGGGTAAACCCATATAGGCTCGCTTTTTTAATTATATTATTAATGTATTTTTTTTAATAAAAAAATACATAACATAACTTAATTCTATTGTAACAAAAAAGAATGAGTTTATATAATTTTACTTTGAATTTAAACAATGACTTTTTATATATAATATTGAAAAAAGAGAAGTTGGAGTAGTTTGAATGTTTAATAAATATTTATATTTTTTTCAAGTTTGTAAACATTTATTTTTAAAACATTGTAAGTGAATTGTAATTGTTTCTGTATGTGAATTTCAATGATACTTTTTTTTGAAATTTTATTTATTTTTTTACAAAAATAAAGGGCTTGGCCCATGGGTTGGCCCAACCTGTATTACAACCTAAATGGGCTTATAATTTTTAGCCCGTTTAAAAATAGACCTAAATAGGCTAAGCTTGTTTAAGCCCATACCCAAATGGGCTAAGCCCAGTCCAGTCCAAGCCGTCCATTTTACACCCCTAATTGAAACCTCTCCTCCCTTTTCTAAGGCTATGGTATAATCTCTAACACTACCTTTTCTAAGGCTAAGATATAATCTCTATTCCCTATTTTTTTTCCAAGGCTAAAGATAGAAACCTTTACAATTTGACTTTCTTCAAAACTCACAAACACAATCAAGAGAATACCCCAGCACTTGATCAATTATAAACACTAAATGTTTTGCAAACTCTAATACTTTTCTAAGGTTCAATGTTTGCTAAATTAAGCTCTAAGAGTACACAAGGAAGAATGAATACAAATATGGTTACAAGAATAGGAAGAATTAACACAAAAGACTTTGAACACTTGTAAATTTGGTGGAGGATTTGATTCAATGTGTTGGCTCTACCGAGAGGGGGGTGAATCGGTTTTTATACTAAATTTTGGCTTTTCTAAGGATTTAATTCACAAATGCAATAGATAAAGCAATACTGAAATAAATGCAATAAGTAAATAAGGATAAGAGAAGCAAACACAGATTTTATAGAGGTTTGGCCAATCTCTTGCCTACGTCCTCTCTCTTTGATCCTCTTGTCAAGGGATTGATTCCACTCTTCCTTTGGAATTCTTACAAACCACTTCAAGGTGTGGTGATACCTCTTACACTTTCTCTTGATGGCTTAGAAACAACCTTCTAAGTCTATCCCCTTACAATGCTACCCTCACTCTTACAATAATAACCTCACAAGGTTTGCTCACACCTTTGAGAATCAGCAATTTGAGTGAGTAGGTGAAGAACAGAGTAATTTCCAACAAATGGAGTACAAAGAGTAAATATTTCTGCTAGGATTTCTTTCTTGAATGTATGAGAGTTTCTTTAGTGCTTGTTCTGCCTCCAAACTTCATAAATGCCTCTATTTATAACCCACCAACCGATTGGAATAGTTGGTGAAGCATTTAATGCAATTTCTCCCGTTGAAACCCTCAAAAACTAGCCGTTGGGGTCAGGTTTAGTGCAAACGGATCGATCCCCTTACCAAACGAATCGATCTCTTTTCTCCAGAATGCATTCCAACCTGTTCCAGGATGCTTCTCCAACTTTCTGCCAAAATGGGATCGATCCTTCTACAGTAGGGATCGATCCCTTTTAACCAGAATGCTTTCCTGCATATCTTTAACTGCAATTTGAGACAGTTTATGGTTTTTTATGATTCTAAGTCAGTTCAAAAAGCTTCTAACACTTTTCTAAGAGTATTTACTGACTTTTTCAATTGAAATCACAATCCTAAACTTGTTTAAAATATTTTCTATCATTGAGTTTATTCAAAGCAAATTTACTTTGTAAAAAAATCATTTTTAAGCTTACTTGAGTTTTGTCATTTCAAAATGCTTGTCAATTTAAAGCTAACAATCTCCCCCTTTTTGATATGACAAAACTTAAGGTAAATTTACTTATCATTTTGACATCATGAAAATCATTTTGCTTGGCTCCCCCTCAATTTATACATGGAAGAATATTTTGCCTGAAAATCATTTTGCTTTGCTCCCCCTTAATTTATACATTGAAAAATATTTTGCTCGAAAATCATTTTGCTTTGCTCTCCCTCAATTTATGCATGAAAAAATTTACCCTAGGAATTCTCCCTCTTTTTGACATATCAATAATTAAAGCAAGTAGGATGACATAAAGAGAAATGGTCAAATGTATAAGTCAATTTAAAGCAAAGTGATAAACCAAGCCAATGGAAATGTAGATCAAGCCAAATTCATATAGATATAAATCATAAGACATGCCATAGAAACAAAGATTGCAAAGAGTCGAACATCAAAATACACCAGTCAGATTGAGAAACATAAGACTAAAACACCATAAACATACTAGAAAATGTTATAAACATAAGGCTAAAAACATCATAAACACCAGGCATAGTAGAAGATCATAATCAGCTAAATGCTCATCTCGCACAACAATCACAATCAACGCCGAGGAAACGTCTTGTGATATTGGTCCATGAAGTCCTCCTGCTGCATACAAATATCTTGGACCTCATCGTACAAAGTAGCCTGCATCTCCTCCACATTGTCGAGACGAATATTGAGTTGACCAAATTGATCATCGAGCTGATCAAAGCGCTGAGTGAAGGTCTGCTGGAGATGTTAAAGCATGAGCATGATCTGGTCATTAGATGCGGACCCCGATGGTGCAGAGGAAGAAGCAGGGGCTTCCTGTTCAGGAGCAGGAACTTCCTCGTCACTAGTATGCTCGAGAGATGGAGGAGCGCCATGAGCCCTTTCCCATACTACAGTATCACCGTGCTGACAAGAATACCATCCAAGATTGTGCAGTGTAGCAACGTTGATGGTGGTACCGGGTTCGGGAAGGACACCAGCCTCATATGAACAATCAACACCGTGATCAAGCAGATAAAATGCAAGTGGCTGTGGGAAGACAATCGTGTGGACCTTGCCAAGAACAATCTTCATCCAATCTTGGAGAATGAAATGAGCAAGGTCTAGCTGGTCACTGTTAGGGGAATGAATGTGGTGGAGCCAGAAGCGATCAAGGCACCGGAGTTGAGAATATTTCGTCCCGAGCGGGCGAAGATTCCAAGAGATTATAATGTGAAGAAGTCTTGCAAAGATGGGAAGGTCACCCGCACGATCATTGACTATATTAAATTCTAAAGGGACGTTGACATTTTCGTGCACAAGACCATCCTTCGGAATGCGAAAGGCACGTGAGAGAGAATATTTGGTGATCTCAACATCTCAACCCATAACAAAAAATTGAATTCCCATAACCTTGCATGGGTCATTCGGAGAATAGATAACTTTAGCATTTGAAAAGAAGGCTCGAATAATGTTTAAGGGAACCGAAGTGTTGATTTTGAGAAAATGTGTCCAATGGAAGGCTTCAAATTTGGCCAAGTAGGGAAAGTTAATGGATTCCAAGAAACCAAAATCAATTGGACGACAATGTTTAATATGCATATTGGCAAATTGGGTATGGTAGCGGTGTTTCTCTTCCGCATTGCGAAAACATCGATTAAAAGCCGTGGGAACGGAAGAGGAGGAGGAAGAAGGACGAGCTCTTTTCCTTGTCGAGGCATGTTTAATTTTAGGAGCCATGTGGAAGGAAGGTTGAGTTCAAAAGATGGAGGAAATGTCATTTGGGAATTTCACCGAACAGGTGATGGGCACAGGTTTGGTGAACTATGGATGAGTGTATGGGGAAATGGAAGTCTATCCAACAACATAATACCACAGATCAATATGCAAGCAATAAGTTTGATGAAGATATGATGCTGAAATAATCAAAGGATGCTAAGTTATAAACATTAGAAGTCAGATAAAAAACATGGGTTGATGTGAAATGAAAAATATAGCATAGTGAAAATTGATGCAGAAACTGGAGATGGGTTAATAAGATATGATGAAATAATCAAGATATGCAAGAAAAATTGATGAAAATGAGTGAAGAACACTTACAATTGAAATGTTGGATGAATAGTGATGAACACAAGGAAGATGAAAGGAAGTTGAAATTGATGAAGATTTAGTGTGAAAGGATGAGGAGAAGTGAAAGAGAAGGATAAAAGAGGAAAAATGGTGAAGAAAGAAGGCTATTTGGTGTAGAAATGGTGTAGATCTTGAAGTTTTGGGGAAGGAAAATGGAGGGGGGGACGTTGCTGTGGATGGGGAAGGTAAATAGTGTGAGAAAAGAGAGGAGATCCTGACTTTTAACAAGGGCCTCTCGTGGATTCTGGCCGATGGGATCGATCCCTTTATTGGAGGGATCGATCCCTTTTTAGCAGAATACACTCCTGCCCATTCTGATGCTAACGGATCGATCCCTCATAGCAAAAACCTAGATTTCTAGGCCAAAATGACCCGGGAATCAATCCAATTTGCATAAGAATTGACCCTTTAGTCCATTGCCTCAGTTTTGATGGAGAAAAATGATTTGAAACTTAAAGAACTTGTGCATTTTCATTGTTTAAAATCAAAATTCTGGTTTGGCCACTTGGGATGCATGAGATATAACTTGAAAACTGCAGGAAAAGTGCAGAAAAATGCAGAAAAATTGTATAAGTATGCAAAAACGATACATAACAGTTTTGAACAATAAGTGACCATGACTATGATAGTGTCTTAAACATTAGAAATGGGTTTTGGTTAATGAAGAGAGTTTAACATGATCAAAGCACACAAAGTTCAACAATTCAATCTCAAAAAGCTAAGAACGTGAACAGTAACATGGTAAGTTAAGGTCATGAATTGCAAGTGATAATTATATTCTCCAAATTTCTTTCTTGCAAGCATCACAACCAACTTATGCCATTCATTCAACATCAAACAATTCAAGGAGCATTCATAATACCTAATTCACCTCTAAGAGTGCAAAATCTCTCCTTATCCAAGGGTTTTGTGAAGATATCAGCTAATTGGTGCAAGGTATCTATATACTCTAAAATTATGTCCCCTTTTTGCACATGATCTCATATAAAATGATGTCTAATCTCAATGTGCTTGGTTCTAGAGTGTTGGATGAGATTTTTTGTAAAGTTGATAGCACTAGTGTTGTCACACTTGATAGGAACTTGGTTCATTTCTATTCCATAGTCTCTCATTTGTTGTCTAATCCACAAGACTTGAGCACAGCAACTTCCGGAAGCTATATATTCAGCCTCGGTTGTAGATTGAGCTACGCTATTTTGTTTCTTAGAGAACATGAAATAAGCCTACTTCCTAAGAATTGACATGTTCCCGATGTGCTTTTCCTATCCACTTTGCATCCACCAAAATCAGCATCGGAATAAGCATGGAGAGCAAGTGTGGAATCTTTAAGATACCAAAGTCCTAAGGAAGAGGTGTCTTTAAGGTATCTAAGGATTCTTTTTACTGCTTATAGGTGTGATTCTCTAGGAGATGACTGAAATCTAGCACACAAGCATACACTAAACATTATATCGAGTCTACTAGCAGTTAAATATAGCAATGAACCAATCATAGACCTATATAGTTTAGTGTCTATACACTTTCCTCTTTCATCCTTATCAAGCTTGATATTTGTGCTCATTGGTGTAGAGTAAGGTTTAGACTCATCCATTCCAAATCTTTTGAGCAAATCTTTAGTGTATTTAGCTTGATTTATGAAAATAACTTCTTTGCATTATTTAACTTGAAGTCCTAGAAAGAAGGTTAGCTCTCCCATCATACTCATTTCAAATTCACCTTGCATTAATTTTGAGAAATCTTTACACAATGACTCATTTGTAGATCCAAAAATGATATCATCCACATAAATTTGAACTACTAATAAGTCATCACCCTTAGATTGGATAAACAAGGTGGTGTCTACTTTGCCTCTTGCAAAACCTTTTTTAATTAAAAACTTTGAAAGTCTTTCATACCAAGCTCTAGGAGCTTGTTTTAATCCATATAAAGCCTTTGATAGTTTGAAAACATGGTTAGGAAACTTTGGATTTTCAAAACCGAGAGGTTGTTCAACATAAACCTCTTCATTTATGTAACCATTTAAAAAGGCACTTTTCACATCCATTTGATATAATTTAAAATCCTTGTAACATGCAAAGGCAAGTAGCATCCTAATGGCTTCTAATCTAGCTACCGGAGCATATGTTTCATCATAGTCTATTCCTTCTTCTTGCCTATATCCTTGAGCCACTAACCTAGCCTTGTTTCTAACAATAATGCTATTCTCATCCATCTTATTCTTGAATATCCATTTGGTTCCAGTGATGGGATAATCATTAGGTCTTTCTACTAGTGTCCACACTTTGCTTCTCTCAAATTGATTTAATTCCTCTTGCATGGCCATAATCCAATTTTCATCTTTCAAGGCCTCATCTACATTCTTTGGCTCAAATTGTGACACAAAGGCTACATATTGACAGATGTTTCTATAGGTTGACCTAGTTCTAACGCCAATATTTGGATCTCCAACAATATCATTTTCCTTCACATAACCAAGTTCTCTTGGACACCTAGATTCTTTTTCAATTATTTTTTTCCATGGACTCCTCATTTTTGTTAATATTAAGATCTTCTAATTGTTCTCTAACATCCTTATCTTGGGATGGATCAACTATAGGTTCATCAAAGATCTCTACTTCATCATCAAAATTGGTTCTACTAGTGATATTTGATTCATCAAAGATTACATGAATTGACTCTTCTACTACAAGTATTCTTTTATTGAAAACTCTATAAGCCTTAGAATTTAAAGAATAACCAAGAAAAATACCTTCATCACTTTTTGCATCAAATTTTCCTAGGTTTTCTTTACCATTGTTCAAAACAAAACATTTACATCCAAATGGGTGAAAATAACTTATGTTAGGCCTTTTTCCTTTATAAAGCTCATAAGGAGTTTTCTTTAAAATAGGCCTTACCATAGCTCTATTTATAACATAGCAAGCAGTATTTATTGCTTCAGCCCAAAAATATTTGGGTAAGTTATTTTCACAAAGCATGGTTCTAGCCATTTCTTCTAAGGTTCTATTTCTCCTTTCAACTACCCCATTTTGTTGAGGAGTTCTAGGAGCTGAGAAATTATGGCTAATACCATTTTCATTGCAAAATGTATAAAAACCAAGATTTTCAAATTATTTTCCATGATCACTCCTAATACTAGTAACAGAGTAACCTTTTTCATTTTGAACAAGTTTTGAGAAAACAATAAATTTGTCTAAGGCTTCATTTTTCACACTTAAGAAGAACACCCAAGTGAACCTAATGTAATCATCAACTATGACAAAACCATAGTGTTTTCCTCCTAAGCTAGTTGTCCTAGTTGGTCCAAAGAGATCTAAGTGGAGAAGTTGAAGTGATCTAGAGGTTGTAACACACTTCTTAGATTTAAATGATATTCTCTTGTGTTTCCCTCTTACACATACCTCACAAACTTTATCATTTTCAAATTGAAGCTTAGGCAAACCTACCACTAAGTCTCCTTTGACTAATTTAGATAAAACATGCATGCTAGCATGACCTAGTCTTCTATGCGATAACCAAGGTTCATCTTCTCTAATGGCCATAAAGCATACATTCTTGTTATTTAGTTCATCTAAATTAACAATATAAATGTTTCCTTGTCTATGTCCAATAAAGAGAATTTGATTAGTTTTAGCATCAACAACATTGCAACATAAAGCATCAAACACAACATTAAAACCCTTGTCACACAATTGACTAATACTAAGCAAATTATGTTTTAAACCTCTAACATACAAAACATTCTCAATAGTTGAGGAAGAGTTACCAATGGAGCCAATTCCTTCAATTTGTCCTTTGGAGTTGTCCCCAAATGTGACTTCTCCACCACTTTTATGCTTTAGGAACTTGAATTGGCCCTTGTCACCCGTCATGTGTCTTGAGCATCCACTATCAAGGTACCAATGCTCCTTGGACTTAGCCTTGTAGCAATACTCTTCCTCCTACATACAAACACATCAAGCTTTCATCTTAGGTACCCAAATTTTCTTGGGTCCTTGAGAGTTAGTATTAATAATTTTTGATCCTTTAAGGATCCATTTCATTTTTAAGGACTAATCACTTGAATTTAAAACATGTTTAGGCACCCAAATCTTGACAGCCATTTTTCCTTTAATCATGGTCTTTCTAAAGGTGCATGCTTGTGAAGAATGTCCTAGTTTATTACATAATGTGCACAAAACAAATTTTCTATCTTTAACTAGGAAATTTTTTAGATGAGTTTCTTTGTTTGATGCATTATAGCCTAACCCTTCTCTATCAAAGAATGCTCTTTAGGTCTCCAACATATGATCAAGTTTTTGTTGACCCATATAAAATCTAGAAAATGAGTTTTGCAAATTAGTGTTCTTTTTATTTAATTCTTCTATTTCTAGATTTGCATTTTCTAATTTCTTATCACATTCTAATTTAACATTCATAAGCATTTCATTTTCCTTTTTCAACTTAGAGATTATTTTCTTATATTTCAAAATCATGCATTCAAATTCATTTGCTAACTCATCAAATGTATCTTGCAATTCATCAAAAGTGTATTCATTAGTATCTAATGAGAGTGTATGAGGATCCTTGGATTCCTCAATAGCAGTGACTTTAGCTTCCCATGATTTAGGTAAGCTATTGAGTATCTTTTTCACCATTTCTACATTAGAGTATATTTTTCCTAAGGCTTTAAGACCATTTATGATGTCAGTAAACCTAGTAAACATGTCACTAATTGACTCATCATTCTTCATTCTAAACATTTTATAGTCTTGAGTGAGCATACCTGCTTTTGTTTCTTTGACTTGTGTGGTTCCCTCATGTGTGATGGCTAGTTTATCCCAAATTTGTTTTGCATTCTCACATTGTAAAACTCGATTATATTCATTTGGTCCTAATGCACAAAATAGTGTGTGCATTGCCTTAGCATTTAGTTGTGCCATTCTAATATCGGTAGTATCCCACTCATCCTCTTTCTTTGGCACATCCTCCCCATCTACTTTCTTAATAGAGACAAGAGGACCTGTAACTATAATCCTCCACACTTCATAATCATTAGCTTGAATGAATAACGTCATCCTAGTCTTCCAATAAGCATAGTTTTCACCATTGAAGAGTGGTGGTCTAACTGTAGAGTGTCCCTCTCCTACCATAGGTGTAGATACACTAGTTTGAGCCATCTAGATCGTTTTTACTCGAAGGGAATTACTCCTAATCGATTCTCGAGTCCAAGCTCTGATACCAATTGTTGGCTCTACCGAGAGGGGGGTGAATCGGTTTTTATACTAAATTTTGGCTTTTCTAAGGATTTAATTCACAAATGCAATAGATAACGCAATAATGAAATAAATGCAATAAGTAAAGAAGGATAAGAGAAGCAAACACAGATTTTATAGAGGTTCGGCCAATCTCTTGCTTACGTCCTCTCTCCTTGATGCTCTTGTCAAAGGATTGATTCCACTCTTCCTTTGGAATTCTTACAAACCACTTCAAGGTGTGGTGATACCTCTTACACTTTCTCTTGATGGCTTAGAAACAACCTTCTAAGTTTATCCCCTTACAATGCTACCCTCACTCTTACAATAATAATCTCACAAGGTTTGCTCACCCCTTTGAGAATTAGCAATTTGAGTGAGTAGGTGAAGAACAGAGTAATTTCCAACAAATGGAGTACAAAGAGTAAATATTTCTGCTAGGATTTCTTTCTTGAATGTATGAGAGTTTTTTCAGTGCTTGTTCTACCTCCAAACTTCATAAATGCCTCTATTTATAACCCACCAACCGATTGGAACGGTTGGTGAAGCATTTAATGCAATTCCTCCCGTTGAAACCCTCAAAAACTAGCCGTTGGGGTCAAGTTTCGTGCAAACGGATCGATCCCTTTACCAAACGGATCGATCCTTTTTCTCCAGAATGCATTCCAACCTGTTCCAGGATGCTTCTCCAACTTTCTGCCAAAATGGGATCGATCCTTCTACAGCAGGGATCAATCCCTTTTAACCAGAATGCTTTTATGCACGTCTGTAACTGCAATTTGAGACAGTTTATGGTTTTTTGTGATTCTAAGTCAGTTCAAAAAGCTTCTAACACTTTTCTAAGAGTATTTACTGACTTTTTCAATTGAAATCACAATCCTAAGCTTGTTTAAAATATTTTCTATCATTGAGTTCATTCAAAGCAAATTTACTTTGTAGAAAAATCATTTCTAAGCTTACTTGAGTTTTGTCATTTGAAAATACTTGTCAATTTAAAGCTAACACAATGCTCTCGGAAATGAATTCCCATACCTCTCACACTTTGTGAATTGTTGGAAGACCCCTTTTATACCTAAGCTTGAGTTTGGAACCATTGGGATCATTTGGTGGAAATATAGCCATTACATAGCTGTCTTATGCATTTTGGTCAAGGGAGTATTGATATCTAGCTGAAAAATTTTGAAAATAGTTGTTATATTACTAAGGTATTGATACCTTTGAAAAGGGTATTGTTACCTTGGCTTTTCAGTCAAGGAAAACTGCAAAATCAAGTCTGAATACGACTTACCAAATTGATTATATTTTGAGTTAAAAAACTCAAAATGATAGTAAGTTTGAAGTTATTAAAACTAGACTTAATTATATTTTCGTACATATAAAGATTAACATTTGATTTAATGTAGAAAAGATGCAATAAAATTTCAAAATTACCTCTTGTGCAATTATCAAACAACCTACATACCTTTTAGCTAAAATTCAATAACTTTTCTTAAAAAACTTGAATTTTGATTTCGTTTCATCCATTTAAAAGTAGATTAAAAAACCTTTTAATTATTTATAATTTTCGTATTAAAACATTATAGAGTAATAAATAAAAAATAAAAAAATTTTGAGCGCAATTAAAATCTTCCTTTTCAAAATTTATTTGTTAAAAAAAATTTTAAGGACATTTAAATTTTTATTATTTTAAAATATTTATCAATTCAAAGCATGCGACGTCGGAGGAGGCACAAGTATTTAGATATGTTCTTTGCTAGTTAACATGTGATCTATTTTATTCAAGGGAAATTTTAGATAAGATTATATGTACATAGTATTTTTCAAAAAACATTCATGACATATGTCAAATAAATATTACATTATTAAATTTTAAAATCTAATATATTTAAAATAATTTTATTTATTTAAATATATATATATCTTTCTAAATTTTAAAAAATTAAAAAACTTATTTATTTATTTAAATATTTTTTTTAACCACCTCTCCACTTCTCCAAATTTTACATTTTTTTAACCATCTTCTCACTCTCTCCTATAATAATTTTTAATGATTTTTTTCCCTATCACAAAGCACCAATGACACCCATCAAATAACCCAAAAAAAGTGAAACAAATTTAAACTCTCAATTTGTGCTTCAGCATTAACTTTGGAAGAAAAGAAAAAACGTTGTAGTAAGATTGAATTTAAGGAAAAAGAAAAAAAATCTCATATGTCTTCTAACCATTTAAACAAAACAGATAAATAAAATAATTATCTAAAATTATATAATATCTAATCTATTTAAAATTATTTATATAATATTTATTAAATTTTATCTAAAATCTAATCTTAATGCATTTTTAATTTTTTAAATATAATATATTTAAAATAATTTTTATTCATTTAAATATATCTCTTTTTAAATTTTTAAAAATAAAAAACTTATTTATTCATTTAAAGATTTTTTAATCACCTTTCTATTTTTTCAAATTTTACGTGTTTTTAACTACATCTCCACTCTCCCCTATAAGGATTTTTTTTTCATATATTTACTTTATCTAATTTTTAAATCTAATATATTTAAAAATAAAAAATCTAATATATTTAAAATAATTTTTATTTATTTAAATATATCTTTTTAAAATAAAAAAATAAAAAAACTTATCTATCCATTTAAATATTTTTTAACAGCCTTTTTACTTCTTCAAGTTTTACTTATTTTTAACCATCTCTCTACTCTCCCTTATAACGATTTTTCTGCACATATTTACTTTATCTAATTTTTAAGTCTAATATATTTAAAATAATTTTTATTCATTTAAACATATATCTCTTTTTAAATTAAAAAAAATAAAAAACTTATCTATCCATTTAAATATTTTTTAACCACCTCATCGCTTCTCCAAGTTTTACTTATTTTTAATCACCTCCCCACTCAATTTTTTTCTCCCCTATAACGATTTTTTTAATTTTCTTATAACATGTTGGGATTTATAAATTATATATTTTGAAATTTTGGATAAATCTTTTAAAAGTACTAATTAATGTGTACATACATATATTTAAGATAAAAAATAAATTATGAGTATATATATTTGAAATAATGAATTATAAATTTAACCATAAATATAATTTAAAATAAATTAAATTAATATGTGCATTGTACGGATACAAACTAGTTTTAAATATAAATCCAAACATAAATTGTATTTAATTAATAAAGGGATTTTTATAATTTTAAAATATATTTAAAATGTTAATAAATTCATATAAAAATATTTTTAATATTTTAATAATATATTATAAATAATTTTAATGAACGATTTGACTTTTGAACAAATTTTTAAAATATTAGTTGAACTGATGGACATTTTAAATGAACGTTTTACTCAAATAAATCTTATTAGAACTGTCTTTTAACAATTTGTTAATTAAAGAAACTGAAGTGGTGGTTTTTTTAAAGATACAAGAACTGGCACTAAAATGAAAATGTTATTATAAAAAAAAAATATTTTTAGAAAAGATCCTTTTTCATAAAATAATGTTACAGAAACTACTGAATTTTTCTAGTAATAACAAAAAAAATTGCCTAATATGTGGTAACTATATTTTTAAAAAAAATTGAAACGAAAATAAAAGATTCGATTTGGGGTGACAAACTGACAAGAAAGCCGAAAGCCATATGGCATTATTGGATTGTGAGATCGGGAATGGCATGGGCCTATTGTGGGATCCTGTTTCGTTCACTTCCGAATGGATCTGTCTTCCTTTTCCATAACAATCTTTTCTGATTTCATACCAAGTTTTTTTGTGAATTCCATTCGTGAAAAGAACATTCTAAAAGCAATTGATAATATTGTTTCTAAAAGAGTATTTTAATTTAAAATATAAAAATCATTAGATAATACAGAGCAAGGTTTCTTAATGATTGCATGGGTACCACCACCTGCAGTTTGGGTTAAACTTAATACAGACGGGGCAGCTAAAGGTAATCCTGGCACTGCTGGAGAAGCTGGCTTGTTTCGTTCCTGCGTAGGTGAATGGCTTAGCGGATTCCAGGCTTATCTTGGTGTTTGCTCAAGCGTAAGTGCTGAGTTGCAAGCATTAAAAATGGGACTGACTCTTGCGTGGGAGAAAGGATACAGATATATAGTTGCTGAACTTGATGCAAAAGCTGCCATTGAATTGGTTAAAAATGCAGATATTTCAGTTCATCCCCTTGGCTGCCTTATTGGGGGTATAAGGGAGATGATTGAAAAAGATTGGCAAGTTAGACTATGCCATACTTACCGCGAAGGGAACTTCTGCCCGACAAGTTACCCCACTTTAGCGTGTGAACTTGAGGTAGAGCCGTAAAGGTTGAGGTGTTGAATGATCCTCTTTCTTGCATTCGTCACTTATTGGATGCGTACTCATGGGGGAATTTCATTCCCACGTCATTTTAAGATGTAGTTTATTTTAGGTGTTCATTTGTAACCAATTAGAATAACTGTCAAACCATTGCGTTTCTTGTTGAAGGCTTTTGATGAAAGTTTAATAGCCAAATATATCTTTAAGTTTTGCGCAAAATAAATATAAGTCTTCGATATTTTATTTTATCATATAAATTTTTAATTTAAAAAAAAAAGTAAGTTCAAATTTGTTAAATATTAATTTTCATTTGTATTGTACACGTGACATACTTACATAACAAAACACAAAGCTATCCACATCAGGTGTGTCCTTAGAGCAATTAATTTCATTTAATAGATTTGAACTTAATTGCTTTATTTTAAAAAGTTGAGAGTTTATTTACAATGAAACTCAATTTTTTTTGTGTAAAAAGTTGAAGATATATTTAACTATTGCGCCTTTAATAAATAAAATTTTATATGAAAACTAGGATGATTCCATAAGAATTACAAATATATAATTCAACTACTAACTTAGAAATTGTAATTTCGCTTGTATATCTTAGTCCAAGTAAAAGTATAAAGGATTCAAATAATTCGCAAGTTACTCAAGTTTGATTTAAAAAATATTCGAGTTTGATTTATTTACCATCTAATAAAATTTTGAACATATTTAGTTGAATTTGAATAGTTTAATATCCTATTCAAAAAGATAACTGACTTATTTCAATTTTTATTTCTTTAGATACACTTAGTACGTTCATATAACTCTATGATAAACAAACAAGAGGCACTTAAGTGTATTATTTTTAAATACACTCAATTTATTCTCAAAGAAATAGGGAAATAAAAAAAATAATATCTAATACATCATTAGTGGAGTTTTTGATTCTACAAGTAAAATTAAGATAATGATGCATATTCTTTAAAAACATTTAAAAAATAAAAAAAAATATGTCATCATCTTAACTCTGCTGATGGATCAAAAACTTCACTAACAATATATTAAATAATTATAGATAAAAAAACTCCCCAATCCAATCCTTGATATACCCATAAAAGTTAAGACATCACAATTACAATTGCCACAATAGCCAAAATCTGACCAACACAATATCCATCCGAACTAAACTTACACATGGTATTATATTATAGCCATTGTAATGATTCACGTCTAATCATTATTGGCCCATTTACGAGCCCTAAAAGGCTAGAAGAGTACCATTAGAAGCGTCGAAAAATAATAATATAAAAGGACCAGAAGGGTCTAGAAAACATAGCCTTCTATGTCATGTTGGGCATAGGCAGATTTGGGCCACCGGTGGACCCAAACCAAGAGGCATGATAAAGAAACCTTTAAATTAAAATTTTCATTACTTTTCTACACTATTTATCTATGTCATGTTGGAAGATCTCAAGAGTTTACCAACAGCAGGTAATTTGCAAGATTTGTCATCTTATAATCTCACCGTTGATGATCTTTTAAGTTGAAATAAGCTCTCTGACAAATAATTCTTTAGAATTGAAATGGTTATAATCAATTAATACATAAATGAAAAAGATGAAAGGGCATAAAAATAAACCTTTCAGATGCGATATGACATTCAAGTTAGTAGAATATTTGAATGATAAGAATGCAAAAAAAAAAAAGTAATAATGACAAAGAAAAAATATAGTATCTCATTACATTGATTTGAGACGTTTATATAAGTCGTGATAAATAGTTTGTTTTTCCTTGTCTAGTTTTGCTCAGCTGTTATGTTGTTATTTGTGTGTAGGGTTGCCATAAAAGAAGAAGTAGGGTTACAAGGCCGGCTTTCTTTTCCGAATTTTCATGATATGTTATACATATTTCATAGTTTGAGTTTTTTATTCTATTTTTTTGTGTAAACCACAAGATGTTCTCATATCACATTGAATAAAAGACTAATCCTCACTCACACTGTATGGCTAACGTTGGTTCAAGAGAATTGAACCCGGTAAGAATTTGAATACGAGACCTCTCATGATAAATCATTCTCATTCAGGAACTCAGTAAGACTTTACACTACTAAGCCAATTCTTTGGGCTTCAGTTTTTGGTTCTATATTGTTTACTTCTTTATTTTCCTTTTGTAAATTTCGGTACATGTCAATACATGTTCCGGTTTCTGCTGTTATTTAAGTTATTTTGCTTATACTCATACTTGTAAGAGGGAAGTTACAGTTGCTTGCTGCTGGTTGGATTAGTTTACTATGTAGGCGAGGAAGTTATTATTATTATTAGGCTTAATACCTAAATATATCCTTTACGTTGTCACAAAATAGAATTAAGTCGTCAACGTTCAATTGTATGGATATTAATCCTAAACGTTTCAAAATAATAGAATTAAGAATATTTCCGTTAAATTCTTTGATTTTCGTTACTATTGCACACTAATAAAACTTAACAGTGTTAGAGGGAGTTAACGAAAATGTCATTAATTCTATTATTTTGAAACGTTTAGGACTAATTTTCATGCAATTGAACGTTGAGGACTTAGTTCCATTTTGTGGCAAACGTGAAGGACATATTTGGGTGTTAAGCCTTATTATTATTATTAAACTTAAGTACTTACACAAATATAAAATATACTTCACATTGTTGTCATTAATTATATATTAATAAATAAAATTGCATGTATCAATAAAAAATATTTAACATTTAAATGTATCTTCAAAGTATAATAAAAAATGAAATTAAAAAATCACTAACATTTTATAATATATATATAAATAAAGATATATATTTTTAATTTTTTCTAATTATAATCAAAATTTTCAAAACAATTAAAAAGTTCAACTAAAATAACTTTAAAATTATTTTATAAAAATCTAATTGAAATAACAAAAGATTAATTATAATTTATCACGTATTTACCAATAGTGATGATAAATAATAAATGTTAATATTTCATTATTTCAATTAGATTTTTATTTTAAAAATTTATAATTATGAATATAGAAAAATAAAAAGTTTAATTTTATTTATACGTATAAAAAATAGAAAACTCTACTTTATTTATTAAATTTGAGGATTATTTGAGTATTATGCCTGAAAAAAATAACACACCAAATTGATCCTATGCCCCTTAACTTGACTTCTTTTGAAAATTTAAATCTAGCTAATAATATATTTACTCGAGTAATTTGGAAACAAAAAATTAGTCAAGTTAAAGTTTATAATTGTCAATTTTTCCACTATATATAGTGTTATTTCTTAGTAATATTATTTTAACTATTTTATAACTGTAAATTATCTAAGTTATTATATTATAATATTATGGTTGTACTTATTTTTTCCTGACTTGGGGACGGATTTCTTTTTATTAAAAACTGAAAAGCCATTTCTTCTATTGGAGAAAAAAAAGTCAATTGTTTTTGAAATGTGTGACATAACAAACATAGCAGCATAAATGCACAAGGGGAATTACAAAATTGGTTGATCGACCAAAAATATTTATGATTAGAAAAATAATGATCAGAAATATCAATTATTTAAAATTTATAAAAAAAAAATAATTTACTTTTATAATATCAATATTTAATTAGTAGATAAGAATTAGATGTGATAACTGTGTGTATATAATTGATATAATATATGTACATTTAATAAAAATATAAAATTAATGAATAATATATATTTACAATATTTTATATATTTATTGAAAGTAAGATCATAAAAATATTTCTTCAACTAAGTTTACATATAAAAATTTATTTTTATTAATTATTATTACTTAAACATTCTTTTAAAAATATTATTGATAAATCATCCTTTATTCTTCCAATACAGTAAAAAAATTGATACTACAAAAATAGAAGCGGAAGAAGCGCATATTCGAAGGTATCGACGCCGTTTTGGAGAAACAAGAAAAAGGAATGGACGCCCAGAGGGTGAGGGCTGTTGGACGGCCCTTTTTTTGGTTTCAGAGCAAAAGCAGTAAATCCAAATTATAATGAGACTGAAGAAATAAATCTGTCAATATTTTTTCAATTTTTTTTTTCTAAATTCCAAATTCTCCGCCATGAGCAACTATTCCTCTAACAATAATCCCCATCCCGATCGCCCTGTTCGTGTCTACGCTGATGGGATCTACGATCTCTTCCACTTCGGCCACGCTCGCTCACTCGAACAAGCCAAG
This sequence comes from Heritiera littoralis, assembly GCA_031772115.1. Taxonomy (NCBI): domain Eukaryota; kingdom Viridiplantae; phylum Streptophyta; class Magnoliopsida; order Malvales; family Malvaceae; genus Heritiera; species Heritiera littoralis. The sequence continues at coordinate 5,604 of JAPDPK010000009.1, read as the reverse complement.
AAATCGTCTGTTTTCCTCCCTTCTCTCAGTTTTTTTTTCTTTACATTTGATCTCCATACTTTTCTGGCGTCTTTTCCAAATTCCTGGTGATTAATGGGTTTCTTTCAAAATTCTCGTGAGGGTTATATTTTTAATCTGTCTAATATTTCTGGGTTTTTATATTTGAAGTTATTGTGAATTTTATTTCATATGTGAGATATTTGTGAACTTGTATCCGAAATATTTTACTAGATGCTGCTTACAAGAAACTGTTCGCTTTTTTCTTTTCTTTTCTTTTTTTTTTAAATTACATACGTGATTGAATTTTGTGAAATTGTAGGTTTCCCAATACGTATTTGCTGGTTGGGTGTTCCAATGATGAAACAACCCATAAGTACAAGGGCAAAACTGTTATGACCGAAGCAGAGCGTTATGAATCTCTTCGCCACTGCAAGTATTACTTCTTTCTATAACCTATTCAAGTTATTGCACTAAAGAACTTTGAAAGGGAAAAAATTCAGTTGGGATGCTAATTTGGGGTAGATTTTGATTGTTGCTTTTGCTACTTGGTGTCTGCTTTTGAAAGCGGAAAGCCAAATGTGCATTTGGAAGAAAAAGCAAATAGTAAATTTGAAGAATTAAGAATTGATAAAATTGTAAATTTTTTGAATAATGCATGGTTTTACTTTTGTTTAGAATAATTAGGTTAGAATTGATGTTTATGTTCATTTTTAAGTAATTATAAAATTGATTTTAGGAAGTAAAAACTAAGTAAAAAGCAAGAAGCAAAAGCTGCAAACAGATGAACCTTAATTATAAATCTAATTGAATTTTTCTTTCTTTGAAGGAAGCAGTTTGTCACATCTTTTACAAGATCTTTCATTTTTAATTATAAATTTGATTGAATTAACCTAACTATATTCCTATTAAGAGCTTCATTCAAGGTCTTTGCTGTTTTTTTGTTACAGGTGGGTTGATGAAGTCGTTCCTGATGCACCATGGGTGATCAATCAGGAATTTCTAGATAAACACAAAATTGACTATGTGGCTCATGATTCACTTCCGTAAGGATAGACAATTCTTGCTATGTGACTAATTTATTCATGGTGAATGCTGCATTGTTAAGAATGATAAATATGTAAATAGAAAACTAATGTATATTTGTTGTACATTTTCCTATTTCTTTTTAGTCTGTGCTCCTGTAAAACTTATAATCCCTGACAAATATATAAATACCTGTCATTCAGCTATTCATGTAGTCTTTACGCTTTTCCATAAACTTTTTACAGCTATGCTGATGCCACTGGATCTGGGAAGGATGTGTATGAGTTTGTAAGTTTAATAAGACAGTAGTTCACAATTATTACATTTGGTGCTTTTTTAATTTTTATTTTATATTTATCGAGCTCTTGTTCTCAGGTTAAAGCTGCTGGGAAGTTCAAGGAAACAAAACGAACTGAGGGGATTTCTACATCAGATATTATAATGAGAATCGTTAAAGATTATAATCAGTATGTGATGCGTAACTTGGACCGTGGATATTCAAGGAAAGATCTTGGAGTTAGCTATGTGAAGGTAAGATCTATGTCCTGAATATCTTGTTTTCATTAATAATGCTTCTTTACTGATTTCCCGTTAATATCAACAGGAAAAAAGACTGAGAGTGAACATGAGACTGAAGAAACTACAAGAAAAAGTTAAGGAACAACAAGAAAAAGTGGGAGAAAAGGTATGTCCACTCTCTTTCCATGACTATCTGGTTTAATTACATGCCCCTTTTCTGTTACGCTCTCATCTCTAATGCTTTATGATTGGAATCTAGTACATTAGTGGAAAGTAAGATGCAGGTAACATGCACACCTTTTAGCTTTTCACAGGGTGGTGAACGTATTTGAAGTTCTTTGTCTCAGTTCTTCTTGACTGTTTCTCTTAGCATGAGACTTGTAGCATATTTATCACACATTTTCTCTTTTAAATTGCCTTATGTATGTGGAGCATGCGCATAAATAATATGGTGACTTGAAGTTATAAACATTTCTTAGAGAAATAACAGAGGGATAGGAAATTTCGCTTGTTCCTAGTGTTGTTAACTTGTCATTGATATTATCCTGTAGAATTTGATCTGTGGATGTGTGGTATATGTTTGTATGACAAAAGTCTAAAGTCCATGAATTTACTCAAGTAAAACTTTGGAGGAGCTGTATTAGGAAAGTCTCGTACTGAAATTGAGGAATAATTAGTTTGAAGGGTTTCATGAGTTTTATTTAGCTTAATTCACAGCAGTATATTAAGACCATATTGCTCTTAGATCCTTTGCTCCCCTTGTAACCTCAGTACGTAGATTGAAGTGCCTCTATAACTAAGTAATCTAATATTGACTGTACTTATGCTTTTCTCTAGCCTTTTACATTTCCATTGTTAGATTTTGCAGACTCCTTGCGTGTTTCTGTTAACTTGAAGAGCCTTGGGACCCTTCAGTAGACATCTGTATGTCACATACCCATCCCTTTCACCATCTTGTCACTACACCCTGGTCCCTTCCCAACTCATTTACCTGTCATTTCCCTCAACCTTGCCCTGCTTTCAAAAATTAACAAATAATTAGATAAACCCACACACATATTCATGGTAACAAATGCCCAAAAATCTGTCAGCTACCTTAGAAAAACCGGGTCTATGTAGAAGCCAGCTTTAGAACTGTTAAAATCCAGGTGTCATGGTAGGTTAGTACAATGGTCAGCAGTGTTGAGAATCTAAAAGCTGGACTGCCTCATGATTCTATTTAGTAAATTCCGCATGATTTTTGCACTTCTGTTACGTATGGTTGCACGTTTATCCTGCCTGCTAGAAAAGTCAGATATAGGTGACTAGACTGTCTGGTTGGAGAAGATAGCTATAAGATCCAAAATATAAGGAGATCAAGTGCCTTTAAATGATAGTATGAAATATGAATGACAGGGTTTCTTCTGCAGTTTAAATCCAATTTCTTCACTTTCATTGCTTGATCAGATTGCTCCACATTTAAATCCTTGTATTTTTTCTGCCAATATACCATGGCTTTATATTGGTAGATGGTTACCTTTTGTTCATGTCAATGGGCTTTCATACATGCCAAAAATAAATAGTAAAATTCTGACCAAGGAGTTTGGTGTTAGATGCTGAACTCCCAATTCCACCTCCATCTGTGTCCCAGAAAGGAAAACTAGGGTTATGCTATATGAAATTAACTTTTTCTAGCAACAAACTTATATTACAGATGTGTGGTTTTGTGAGTAGTCAGAACCAGAAGGGCTCCATTCAGTAAGATTCATATTTAAGATCTTGTTTCATTCAGTTATTCAGCTTGTTATCTATATTTTTTCTTTTGTGTATGTATTTTTATATGTATGCATGCATATGCGTATACTATGTACACACGTAGGTTGCCACTTGCCAGGTACTATTTGCCTTGGATCTAGAATGCTTTTTCAGTTTTTGTGCATATATTTTTATATTTATGCATCCATGTGTATGCTACATGGGTTGCCACTTCCCAGGTGCCATTTGCCCTGGATCTGGAATGCTTTTTCAGTTCACGGTTGTTTGTTTATTGTTCTAAATCCCCTTTTGCTGTTATTCCTTCTAACCTTATCAGAAGCTTATTGTAATTAACTAATCCTACCTGAAAATACTTGCAGATACAAACTGTTGCTATGCATCGTAATGAGTGGGTAGAAAACGCTGACCGCTGGGTGGCTGGATTTCTCGAAATGTTTGAAGAAGGTTGCCACAAAATGGTGAGCAAACCTAATAATCTATTCATATAGTAATGTCAAGTGCAGGCATATTTCATTAATGTAATGGACGATTATGTTGCCCTTACTTGAGAACTTTGGGTGCCTTTCAGGGCACTGCAATCAGAGATCGAATCCAGGAGCGGTTGAGGGGGCAGCAATCAAGGGACTCCGCGTATCTATTGCAAAATGGCGAGAATGATGATGAAGGTGAAGAATATTATTACGATGATGATGATTATGATGATGATGATGAAGAATACTATGATGAGGACGAATATTATGATGAGAAAGATGAAAAAAATGGCAAAGGAAAGAAATAAATTTGCCTCTGCATGCTTGCAGGTTCCAGTTTACTACTTAAGGGGTACCTGAAAGTGCTACATAGTGGTGTGGAATGTGTGATTGTTGATTGCTAAATCGAGCCAGGATTTCAGCAAAAAGCTTTTTCTTCTGTAATTTGTTTATCCATGTCTTTGTGTTAGGCATAATACTTGTCTTCCAGTCATACCTGAAAATGCTGTTCCCGTTCTTTTTGGTAAAATATTCGCCCTGGAGCTTGCCTATTCTTATCATTTAAGTTGGTAAGATGCAAGGGCTTGTATAACTTTTCATCTGATGTGTAGGATATGTAAGTTTTTTTCTGTTACATCTAGAACTTAGCCGTATGCACGCGTCTTTTACTTCATCCAGAGGCTAGTATTGTCATATCCTTATTTTTGGTAGTCTTATTCCCTTGGCTCATAAACGCCTACATCCTGATGGTTCTTTAATGTATTCAGATTAGATGCTCTTCAAATTTAGTTCCTGAGTGTTGACTGATGAATCAACCATGATTTTTGGCTGCTCTAAGAAGGAATGTGTGGTCTTTCTTGGTGTAACTAAGTATTTTTATCTGTTTTACTGTGCGAATGTGTGGTCTTTCTTTACATTTTGTTCGAGTCGTTTGTAAACTAGCAATTGATGGAGTTTGGTTTCCAGTTTTGAAACAGTCTAGCTGCTTTCTGTGTTTGACGTGGGCTGGGGGCCTTATAATCCTTGATTTTTAATTTTATATTAATAGAGCTTCGTTTGGTTCATGAAAATATTTTCTGTTTTCATTTTCTATTTTTATTTTCTGAAAACAAGTTTTCATTTTTTGTTTTCTGAATTTTGAAAAACTTGTTTGGTATACGAAAATGAAAACATACTTTTGAAAATGAAAATATAGAAAATACGTTTGGTATTTATATTTTTCAAAACAATAAATACGAAAAACAATAACTAAAAAATTAAATTAAATTACAACATTTGAAAACAAAGTAAAACGTAACTAAGTCCAAAATGTCAGTCCTTTTCCAAAACAGTGAACCTCAGCTTTTTTTTCTGGGAACAGAACAATAAGAGGATAGAAAAGCGTGCAGCGTTGAAATCACGGCATGCCATGTTCAAACTAAATTCACCCAAACGAAATGTCCCACCAATCTCCACTACTCCTTATTTTTTTTTGGTCTTGAATACTTTTATATATATATATATATATATATATATATATATATAAAAGAAGATTCAAACATACAACTCAAAAACAAAGAACTAGTTGGTGTCACTTCATTCAAAAAGAAGTATACTTCTAATTATCAGACAATGACCAATGCTGAATACAACTCGAAACAGTGATTACTACCATAGCTTAATGCACTAAACCAAAGATTGACCAAACGACAAACTGAAAGGAGCTCCTAATCAAACAAACTGAATCCCATATCATCATCACTCTCTTCCTCTGGCTCTTCCTTCTTCTCTTCCTCGGCAGGAGGTGGAGCAGCAGCGCCACCTGCACCACCAGTGGCAACAGGTGCAGCTGTGGCAA